>CM028132.1:450177500-455177500 GCA_016271365.2 Neoceratodus forsteri
CTTAGGACAGTAAGTCTACGTGCCAGCACTGCACCTGCAATCTCCAGATGGTTGGGAGGGTTCCTGGGAAAATGTTTCCTGTCTGCCAGGGGCATATAAATAGGGACTATGACCAGCCAAAAGAGCTCTACTTCATCATGTGCATCCCAGTTGGGGTGCCTATGTGGCAGTTCCAGCATTAATGACTAAGGGTGTGCTTCTCTGGCTGTGAGCAGCTGGAGGGGGCCTGGAGGCTCAGGGAAGGTGGCAGGGTCCCTGGGTCAGAGTGGCACAGTTCCCCTGTGGTGCAGACCTCTTGATGTTTAGGCCCTAGCAGGGGTCCGCGTTTAGGGACAGTGGGGACCTGTTGGGGGTTTGTTATCAAGGAGAGTCTCCTGATGGCATCAGACCAATCTGTCCTGTTTTCCTGTATGACAGGGAGTGCAGCAGGTGGTCTGTGCTGGCAGGGGACTCCAGCTTAAAATGAGAGGCCTTTCTGTGTGACTGGTAGAAGACCAGAACAGGTGGTATGAAGGTTTAGAACTCCAGGGGCAAGGGACAGACCTGGTTAGTATGGTAAGTCACTGTTTGCTGTGACTGCATTAGAGGTGCTGACTCTGACCCCCATGGAGGCACTGGGCTTAGGGCAGGCTGCTGCAGTATATGTACCTCATATTCTGTGTGATTGTGTGATCGGAAGGGTATGTCCATTCTTCAGCCCCTCTGTCAGGCAGTACTAGTACTCCCATGGAATGCAGGGCTGGGAACAGCCCGATTCCCTAGTCTTGCTTGTGGAGATGAGTGGGGTACTAAATGTAACTAATGGTATCTCTGAAATGTCATCTTTAATGTAAATAGATAAAGGAAAGTAATGGTCTGGAGAGAATTGGAATTAAACTGTAAATATATAATTAAGCTGCTTATGAAAATTGAACCCATAGCTACCTGGTTGTTGGGACACGTACAGTGACTGTGATTGTGCTGATTTGAACTGGGCCTATATCTGGAAGCTGCAGCAGCAGTTTCTCACTACATCATCTGAGTTCACCTGCTTCTGTAAAGAAATGTTTGGTGTTTTGCAAGCAGCTTTTGCCTAAAGTGTTGTGTCCTTTGAGTGTTTCCTACCTAAAGGGTACAGTGTTATATGTGTTAAAGCAACAGCCTATACAACTGCAAATGAAGTTATGGTTTATAGTTTAAATATTTTGGGCCTTCCCCAAATTGTCACGTGGGGACAGTAATGAGCACAGTGTGAAGTGTAAAGTGAAACCGATTTTCTGACCAACAAAGGTGGCACCATTTTCCACCGGGGCTGAAAGACATTCATTAATGGTGACAACAGTGAAACAGCAAAGAGCAGGAGGAGGAAGAAGAGGAAAATGCCAATGACCAAAATGAGTATGATTGGGAAGGAAGCCACTCATAGTACCCAGGCCGTGTAGACAGATTAGGTGGCAGGGTGGCTGTGGATCCCCTTCCAGCAGCTGGGAGGTGACCAGGAACAAAGAGGGTAAGCAGTGAGGTGCATGCATGAGCCACTGAGGCGATAGCTGCTTGAGGCCGGAGCTCTGTGGCTGCCTTAGTTTATTTGTTAAATTTAGTCTTTTCAGCTTGTCCAACTAACCCCGAGTCTTATATTATTTGTTAGTGTGGGACAAAATCTAACAAATGTAGTGTTTTTTTTTTTGTTTAAATTAGTCCAGTTTTGTAATGGCAGTGATCAAAAGAAAAATTGCCTTAGACTGTCACAGGAACCACACCTCAAATGGTGACTGTGGCTGTGTCCTCCCAGACCGGAGCATCCCAACAGAGTGACGTGAAAAATCAAGTCCATGTTAAAGGCTCTCCTGCAGGATATTCCTCATCTTTGCAGCACTGTGCAGGATCTTGGACAAAGAGTGGATGCTGTAGAATACAGGGTGGTGGATGCTGAATTAAATACCCTATGAAGGGACAATCAGGTTTCCATACAATCTGACAGAACAACATACTTTGAACAATAGACCAGCCACCTCTGGGCAAAAATGGACGACCTGGAGAACAGGGGCAATTTAAATAATATCAGGATTGTAAGGTTGCCAGAGGGCACTGAAGACAAAGATGTTTGTGGTTTCCTCCAACCTACATTGCCCAAGCTACTGGAATGGCCATTTGGAAGTCAAACAAGCCCACCATGCATTACATCTCAGACCTGCCAGAGAAGCACCCCTCTGAAATGTCCTGGCATATTCCTTTCATTACAGTGTTAAAGAACAGGTTCTCAAGCCAGCAACAGAAAAAGGGGTACTAAAATGGAATGGGTGCAGGATCTATATTTTCCAGGACTTCTGTATGGACTTGGCTGACAGACACAAGGCCTTCAGTCCCATCAAGAAGGATCTTGTCAAGTGAAACACTGAGTACTCCCTAGGATATCCTGCAACCCTTCAAGTACTTTGTGAAGACAAATGGCAAATTTTTAGTACTCCACAGGAGGCTGAGCAGGTTCTTTGCCACAAGAATACAACAAGGAGACAACAGTTGCAAGCCCAGAATGGGACAGGGGATAACCATAGTCAACAGCCTCACAAATCAACCCTGAAGGACAGAGAGCCCACTACCAACGATCCTCCGCATGAACCTTGGAAAGCTGTCAAAACGTCAGTGGGCCAGGGATGAGGATTGAACCCCTTGATCTAAGCTAAGGCTATAACCACAAAGGTCCTGAAGCAGGGAATTGCATTACTCAATCTTTTTAAAATTAAAATTTTAAAATTACTTGAATTTAGCCCACCCTCATCTGAGCTGGAGCCCCCCAACAGGGCACCCAGAGATCCTCCAGCAACAATGGACCAGCCGGACCTCCAGCACTGTCAAGATTGGGAAGATCATGACTCTGTGGAAATGGTATTCACTTTTAGTACACCTCCAAAAAAGGATTTGTCCCTGTGTCCCAGTTGGGCCAGCACTGTGGAAGGGACAGTGACCTTGGAGAAACCCACTCGCACTTCTACTTTACCACCTAACAGTGGTTGGGGTACAGAATGCTGAACTTTCTCACAGGAATGAGCTCATTAACTGGTAATCAACTGCACTAACTTCCACAATGCTTCTTTCCCAGTTGACAAATTTTCTATTTCATCCCTTAGGCTGCCCGCTTTCACAGATCAAAACAGAGATTTGCAAGTGGTGCCTGACAGGACTGGTGGACTCTAACTTACAACCAGGTATGGCAAAGAAATACTCTGCAGTGGGTCGGGTTCACAGCCTTGGTCTGTAACTCCATTTGATGTTAATGCCCACAGTCTGATCTGTGTTTGTTTTATTTTTCCATGATAATTGTATTTTAAAGGGACAATCTTGTAGTGATTTAGGCTCTGGGAGAAACACCATGGAGGGTGTGGGTTCCATCAGGGATGCCAGCACAAATGTGGTTCATATTCTTCCTGCTCATGGACTGAACGATATGGGGTATGGTTTCAGACATCCTTAACACTCTCAGACGCTGCACAATGGTCCTTTTGCTTCGTAGTTTTAATTGGGGGAAAGGTGGTAAACTTGTAGAACAACTAAGCACCTTGCTACATGGATGACAGGAATGCGCTTCGGGGTGTTATTTACCACAACTATCTTTATCCCATTTGTCCTTACCTTGTCGCCGCCACCTCACAGGGTTGCTGACAGTCAGAATCAGGAACTTTCTGGTGGGAATGCCCCTCAAATTGCAGGGTTGTTCTGCACGGCAGTCTGAACGTGGGAAGTCTAGAGTACTAACAAGTTATAGTGCCCGAGCAAGTAAAGAAGCCACAAAATGTTCACCACTTGTCATATAACAATGGGAAGTCCCCCCCTTTGTTCCTTCTCTCCCACTTGGCTAACTTGGCCCCATTTGCCTTTCCCGCACAGTCCCCCACCACACGGTGCTAACCGACAGTTCAATGTTTTGGGGAACACAGTAGTGCTTGTGTATACATATAGGTTTGAACTTTGGCCTTTCTCTATTCCCATTCTTGGTAGGTAAGTCAGGTAGTGAGCAGGGAATAGAAGGGCCAGCACCAAGGGTGAGCAGAGTGCAGGAGGAAGAGAAGACAGGGGAGGATGGTGGGTGTTTCACATGTTAAGCGTGGAACTGCTGAAGGAGGGTGGCTTTATTTGGGATGAGGGAGGAGCTATTTCTCCATATTAAACCTCGGACTTTAGCCTCCCATCCAAATGTTTTGGTGAATAGAGTAGTGCTTGTATATACATATGGGTTTGAACTTTGGCCTTTCTGTATTCCCACCCTTGGTAGATAAGCTGGGAGCAGTAAGATAGAAGGCCCAAAAGATTACCTCCTCCAACTCATGGAGAGTATGACAAGTAGCATGCAGGAGAGGAAACCCCAGGTGGGACGAAACCTCTGAGGACCCATGGCCACTGACCTGCCCGTCCTAGGGGCAAACTAAGAGGAGATGATCCTAGATGCTTAGAATTAGTTTTTACTTTTAATGTAGAGTGTAATGTTCACAGTGATGAAGTTCCATCTTCTGAGTCTGTTGAATGGTGAGTTTAGGAGGGTCGATTCTTGAGGTTGAATAGACAGATCCAGTCCGAAGGAATGCCAGATCCTAAATATGAATTATGTCTGGCTGTTAAAAGGGGTTGAACAAGATCTAGGCTTTATTTGTGATACTAGCTGATATTTGGTAAAGGTACTGACTCAGTGAGAGCATGGAGAGAATAAGTTTGTTTAGATGAGCTGCCAGACTCCAAATTACTGGCTGTACAATTGGTTATTAAATCCTTAAGGTAATCTGTCAGACTTTGAAGAAGGTGAGAGCAGGATACAATGCTTAGAACCTTTTGTAGATTGGCAAATGTTTTGGATAATTGTGTAAGCCCCCTTTAAAAAGGAGCTTATACTCCCATTTAGGCATCCCTTTCCCCCTCCCATCACCCCCCCAGAGCTAGGGAATGTGTTAGTGCTCTGGGGGATAGTGGCTGCTGGACACCTCAAGGTGGCAGCAGAGAGTAGCTTTTAAGGAGTATATAAGGGAGCAGATAGGAAGTTTCAGGGCCTTTCGAGCCCGGGCATTAGGCCTGGGGCTGGAGGGGGATGGCTGCAGGAGCAGAGTTAGGTGGGCAAGTAGGGGAGCTCAGCGGTCCGGGAGGGCCAGTGAGAGGACTTCCCAGTGTGGAGAGACACGATGGCCTTCTAAGTGTCATGGTCAACAAGGAGCTGGTGGAATGGAGCCTGTGGGGGAAGTGTGGTTAGCCAGGTCCTGCATCCTTTGGGGCAGGGAGTGTAGGTGGCTTTGAAGCCAGGAAAGTTAGGAGCCCTTAGAGACCCCTGTAAGGTGTAGAATGGGCCACCAGAGCTGTGGGGGGCATGACAGGGTCCTCACAGGATGGAAGCCAGTGGCAGTGGCTCTCCTCATACCCTGTGTGTGGCAGGGGCAGCCTAGGGCAGATGGAGCCAGGCAGGCCCTTCATCAAAAATAGGGGTCCTGCTTGGAGGGGCAGGTCCTGGGGTGCCAGTACATTGAGGGCCGGTGGGTCACAGGCCGTAATAGCAGACCCTGGAGGGTAGCCCTTGGCTGGAGCTTAACGCAAGCCCAGGAGGTGTTGAAGGAGATGTGGGCCAGGCAGGGATCCCACGAGGAAGATGAACAGCAGAAATCAGAGCAGCTTTGGGGCCATCAGTGCGAGAAGGCAGGGGTTCAGAGGGACCTGGATGGTGGCAGTGCCCAAGATCTCCCCAGTGGCAGGACAGCCAGTGTCAGGGGTTCAGAGTACTGGACCAGGTTCTGGTTTTGGTGCCGCTGCACCAGTGAGCTGATAAGAGGAGAGGCTGAGCTGAGAGATGGTGGTAGGTGCTGAAGTAGCACTGGTACAGACCCAGCCTTGAAGTGGGTTACAGGGCCTGGGTCATAAGGAAAAATCCTGGCACCTCCTGTGGCTTGGCCAGCACCTAGGGGTCCAGGTGAGGGAAGCAGCCCACTTTCCCACACCAGTGTTTAGGGATGACTAGTACCAGTGAGTGGTAACCCAGTGGGTAGTAGAGAAAAAAAGTTTGGCTTACTAGATCCAGAGAGCCAGGAGATTGCAGGGATCTGAGTTCAAGAGGTCTTGAGTAAAGCATCTCAGAGACAGAGAGTAGGAAAAATATTTGCTTGTGATTGCCTTGAGATCCATCATTTTTGCTGCCTTAAATGTCCCGCCAGTATGTTGTAAAAAGTTTGATTAGCCTCATGGAGCTGCTTTATTTATTTAAATGGAGTGTATGACCCATGCCTTGCTGGGAATCATTTGCTGTACAGGAGCTAAATAAAGAAGCTAGTTGGGAGGAAATAGCAGTGATGTGCCTTATTTAAACTGAGAGGGGGAAGTTAATGAAATGAAATCTTTCTTTTTTTCTCCTTTATTTCCAGCTAAATTAAATTTTCATGAGTTACATTCCAGATGAAGTTTTTTCAGCCAGCCCTTGGTGGGGCTGAGGGGGGCTCCAGAGATGGTAGATGTGCGGCATGGTGTAGCTGGTCCAGTGTGCCGACCTTCCGGGAGAGAAACCAGATTCTGTGGGTGAAGGTGAGAGTGCACAGGTATGGAAGATGACGGAAAGGTACGACACAACTTTTCCTCCCTTGGATGAAGTGCATTTGTCTCAATGTTTGGTGCTTGAGGGTACCCCTCCTTTATTGTCCCCAGACCATCTGAGAAAGAAGTTATGCCCCTAGATTGGGGGCATGGGGGTGATACTGTGGGGGCTTGTCCAGGATATTCTCTGAACCTGAAATGCTGCTGGACCTCGAGCCTTGTGGTCCGGTGCATTGTCAGGCTTCCCAGCCTGTATGGGCCTGTTGGCTGTGGAAATAGTTGTGGAAGTAGGCCTGGAACAGGCATAGGCCATGACCTGCTTGTGTGGTGTGCGCATGTGACTCGCTGGTCACGTGACCCTCAGGCAGGGCTCTGATTGGAGGATGGCTGAGAAGGAGCTACAGCAGCTGCAACCAGAGGTGCCACCTTAGTGAGATCGGAGAGAGTGGCGCTGAGGTGACTAGCAGCAGGAGAAATAAAGCCTGTGAGAGAAAAAGGAAAGATAAATTATGTTTCCTGGGCACATCCATGGTCAGGCAAATGAACTAGGCTGCCAACATCAAAGCCAACGAACATTTGAGCCATCTGTTTAAGTGATCTTAGCTGTGGGAACCGGGAGGGTGGAGAGACTGAATGCAGGCATCCACCATGGATTGGCAATGCACCGTGGAAGGAGGAAATGTAGACAGACCAGCGACCTCCCCAGAAGGAACCCTGGCTACAGTTCCCGCCTCACTGCTCTCCTGGCTCTGGAAAGCTGGGGAAAGGCAAAGAGAACAAATCTTGTATGAGGTGCGGGTTTAGGGGGGAAGGAGTTGCCAGGTTGCCAATATGCTCATATTGTATAGGCATGCCACCAGTTCCAAATTTGGGGATGTTCACTCCCAGTTCCACCGCCAGCTCTTTCATGCCATGGTCACCAGCCAGTGGGGATTCAGGAGGGTTTGAGAGACTCTCCCTGGGAGAAAGCACTCGTGCCCAGGTAGATGAGACCAGAAGTGAATCCCCAGATGTGATTGTGGAGGCTGTAGTAGAAGAAGAGGGTGCAGGAGCACCAGTCAAAGAAAAAGATGGCAGGGAGCACAGCTGTCTGCCCTGCTCCCCAATGCTGGCTACTGGCTCTCCCAATGGCAGAGGGAGGGGTAGGGGCCTCAGACAACTGGTCGGGGATCATCCAGGGCCCAGGGGACACTCGCCATGGCCCATGTCTGGCGGTAGCCCACAGGTCCTGTTGACCAAGTCAGAGCCTACTTTGGGATCCAGAAGCAAAATGCAGCCTACTGGGAGTGACTCTGAGCCTCGTTCTGCAACAGCAAGAGGGAGCGCTGGTGATCAAAAAGAGTTAGAGGAGCTGAGTGAAGAGAAATATGTTGGCAGCACTTTTCAGTTACAGGACTATCATGTGGCTAAGGCAATTCCCAGGCCTTACCATTGCCCAGTGATCACCCTAGCAGACAACACCCCACAGTTTCCGGTCCAGGATAAGACTTTCCGGACACAGATGAATGGTTAAATCCAAGTGATCCACTGAACCTGAAGTATCGACGCGGGATATGGCTACCAATGGGACAAGCCAGGAGGACCAGCTTGAGAGATCTGCCAGAATGGAGCCAGGCCGAAAGTGGGTCCACAGGAGGCTATGGGTAGAATATCCTCATTTGAACTATCCTTATGTGCTGGAATGGATTTGGGACATCATCGAGGAGATGAGGGAGGAATGGATCTTTAAGGAACAGATGGAACGCTTAAAGAATCGTCCCATTGGAGGAGATGCCCCATCTCAGCAATTGATTCAGCAGGCACGGTCAATGTGTTGCACAGTCACCTGGTCTGGCCTAAAGTTTTTCAAGCATTTTACCTTGGTCTAGGACTTTGCTGGGACTCAGACCAAATATTATCTTCTGGACCGGGATTCCTTTGGAGATGTGACCACCAAGCCAGATCCAGAATATTGTTTCCTTCCAGGTGGGGGGCCTGCAATCTAGGCCTTCTGGAGTTTGGACTTATGGACTACGCAAGGACAATTGCTCTACGGTGCCGAGTTATGGTGACTGTATGTGGTTATTTTTCTTAAAATCAAAGCCTTGAATTCAGAATTATAATGTTGTTATTATAATCATGATGGAAAATGTTTGGGAGACTGGTGAGAGGATGTATGTGTGAATGGTCTGGGACTGTACACAGTGAAACTTGTTTTAAAATGTATTTATTTATTTAATTATTTAATTTTTGAGAACCGGGTGGGTGTGCTAGACACAAGCTGTGACTATTTTCAGACAAAACCTGGGAGGTTACAAAGTTACAAACAGTGTTACATCAAAGTAATATAGTTTCAGATTAGGAGCATCAACACAGCACAGTACGTACGATGGTATAGCAAGGTAAGGTATACAAATTAACAATTACATTTGGTCATAGACAAAATTGACATCACAAAATTGCGGCAGGACTCGGTGGGAGGTATTTGGAGATAGCTAAACTGTATCTACCTCATTATTGTTGTTTGCAGATGCTTAGTATTGAAAAGTTTAATTATTATGAGGAATGACTGAAATAGTTTGTTAAAGAAATAATGACGGTTGTTCCTAATTTATTTAGATTATCTTCTTGCACAGGTAGGTTTTAGGATTTTCCAGGTACATTGTGCTAGGAAGGTAGGTTGGGTGGTGCTCTGTGGCCAGGCATGGTGCATCTGTTGCCAGAAGGCTGGGAAGTGCGCATACCTTGTCTGATGGGAGGAGAACATCACTGGGCCCTTGCCATCGTTCCCAGGAGGGAATGATTTCCTGGGTGGGGGAAGAGTGTAAGCCCCCTTTATAAAGGGGCTTATGCTCCCATTTAGGCATCCCTTTCCCTCTCCTACCACCCCCCCCGAGCTACAGGAAGTTGCGGGGCCTTTCCAGCCCAGGCATTAGACCTGGGTCTGGAGAGGGTGACTGGAGGAACAGAGTTAGCTGGGCAAGTAGGGGAGCTCAGTGATCCGGGAGGGCCAGTGGGAGGACCCCCCCCCCAATATTGAGATAGGACGGCCTTCTAAGTGTCATGGTTGACAAGGAGCTGGTGGGAATGGAGCTTTGTGGGGGAAGTGTGGTTAGCCAGGTCCTGCATCCTTTGGGGGCAGGGAGTGTAGATGGCTTTGGAGGCCAGGAAAGTTAAGAGCCCTTAGAGACCCCTGTAAGGTGTAGCCTGGGCCACCAGGGCTGTGGAGGCTGTGGCAGGGTTCTCACAGTAGGGAAGCCAGTGGCAGTAGCTTCCCTAATACCCAGTGTGGTAGGGCTGCCTGGGGCAGAGGGAGCCGGGGGACCCTTCACCCAAAATAGGGGGCCTGCTTGGAGGGGCAGGTCCTGGGGCACTGGTACATTGAGGGCCGGATGGATCACAGGACGTAATAGCAGGCCTTGGAGGGTAGCCCTTGACTGGAGCTTAATGCAAGCCCAGGAGGTGTTGAAGGAGATGTGGGCCTGGCAGGTATCCCCCGAGGGAGATGAACAGCAGAAACTGGAGCAGCCCTGGGGCCATCAGTGTGAGAAAGCAGGGGTTTGAGGATCTGGGTGGTGGCAGTGGCCAGGATCTCCCAGTGGTGAGACAGCCAGTGTCAGGGGCCGGGGTACTGGAGCAGGGCTAGGTTTTGGGGCGCACCAGTGGAGCCGATAAGAGGAGAGGCTGAGCTGAGTGAGGGTGGTAGGTGCTGAAGTGGCACTGGTGCAGAGCCAACCTTGAAGTGGGTTATGGGGCCTGGGTCGTAACAAAAAATCCTGGCACCCCCTGCGGCTTGGGCCAGCTCCCAGGGGTCCAGGTGGGGGAAGCAGCCTGCTTTCCCACCCCAGTGTTTGGGGAATGACTAGTGCCAATGAGTGGGTAACCCAGTGGGTAGTAGAGAGGAAAGGTTTGGCTTACCAGATCCAGACAGCCAGGAGATTATAGGGATCTGAGTTCAAGAGGTCTTGGGTAAAGCATCTGAGAGAAAGAGAGAGAGAGAGAGAGAGAGAGAGAGAGAGAGAGAGAGGAGGGAGGGAGGAGGGAGGGAGGAGAGGAGAGAGAGAGAGAGAGAGAGTAGGAAAAACCTTGCTTGTGACTGCCTTGAGATCCATCATTTCTGCTGCCTTAAAAGTCCAACAAGTATGTTGTAAAAAGTTTGATTAGCCTCATGGAACTGCTTTATTTATTTAAATGAAGTGTGTGACCCAAGCATTGCTGGGAATAATTTGCTGTGCAGGAGCTAAATAAAGAAGCTAGTTGGGAGGAAATAGCAGTGATGTGCCTTATTTAAACTGAGAGGGGGGAGTTAATTAAATGAAATCCTTCTTCTTTCCCTCTTTATTTCCAGTTAAATTAAATTTTCATGAGTTGCATTTCCGAATTTTTTTCAACCCACTCTTAGCAGGGCCGAGGGGCTCCAGTGATGGTAGATGTGCAGCGTAGAGTTCCTGGTCCAGCGTGCCAATCTTCAGAGAGAAAAAACAAATTCAGTGGGTGAAGGTGAGAGTGCATGGGTATGGAAGATGACAGAAAGGTAGGACACAACTTTTCCTGCCTTGGATGAAGTGCATTTGTCTCGATGTTTAGCGCTTGAGGGTACCCCTCCTTTATTGGCCCCAGACCACCTGCGAATGAAGTTATGCACCTAGACAGGGGGCTTGGAGGGGTGGTGACAATTGCAAGGTTCTTGGAAGTTCTTGTCCTCAGTACTTGTTTTGGAAGAAATGTAGGAATTGAACGAAAGCTGGACAGTGAGATAGTAGAAGCTCTGATGTTCAAGTGGAATCTAATGGCTTTGAGTTCAGTAATCCGCAATGTTTCATTATATAGGTGTCTATAGGGGACAATCAAGAATTAGAGAGAGTGAGGCTTTGGGTATCTGGTAGGAGAGTGTAATTGAAATATTTCAGACCAATGAAGGCAAGAATGAAGTATGCTGTAAAGACAGTAATTGGATACCAATAGGTATGACTGAAATGTTCAGTACAATGGATTTGAGGTTTGAAAGCGAGTTAGAGTTGCAATGATGAGGTTTTGGATGGGCAGACATTTTGGAAGGACTGCTAGTGCAGGATGGTGGGTATGGTTATTGCTGTAGCATACCAGCCCAATGACAGCAGCTTGAGTGGCCCCTGGTAGCACTGACTTGCTGGTGGATCTAATACAATTATGCTGTGGGAGTGCCCAAAAAGGGGGGTCTTTGACTGAGTCTACTGACTGATGTGATAACAAGGAGTTGATGTCGAAAACAGAAAATAACGGGTGTATTGCCTGCTTAATCCAATGGAGACTGTTGTGAAGTGTAACTGTGATAAGGAGATAGCTAGGTCAGTTGCGCATGTGCAAGATGATGAATCAAATGAATATCTGCTCTTGGTAATGGTATTCGCAGAAAGGAGTATGAAGGTGATATAGCCTGACAGGTGAGTTAGGAAGACCATTAGATAGGTGGCTGGCAAAGAGCATTGTAATGGAGAGGTGTAGATAACTTCTTGAAGTATGGTGGTATCCAGAGGCCAAGAAGCAGTGGCTTGGCATATTCCAGGAGAAAAAGAAGTTCACAAGTTCAGTGAAAGATGATAGGCATGAAGAAGACTCCACTAGAGCTTTGATTCTGTGAAAGACATTGAGAGGTGTAGGGACGTCCATACTGATAGAGTTAAATGGAATATGTAGGGAATAATCCTGAGGCGGATGAACCAGTAGAAGTAACTGAATGAGTAAGTGAATGCTGGACATTGGCAGTTATGAGAAATGCTCCAAAAAACACAGAGCAGCAAACATGGAGGAGCCCTGAGCCGCTTAGGGTGGCGAGAAGGAAGTTGCCTGACTTGACAGCAGGCCAGTCAACGTCGACTACTTTCACAGAGAGATAAGGAGGGAAACCAGGTTATGGCCTGCCCAGCAAAGAGGACCTTGAAGGCTGGAGAGGTGAGGTTTCACAGGATGAAGGAGGAGGATGTCCAGAAGAACCAGAGCTGGCAGGAGCCCAATCAGCAAGGCGGAGGAGGCACAGGAGGTTGTGAGAGCTGGAAGAGTATGAAGTACTAGGGGTACAATGGGGTAAATTCAGAAACAATAGGCTTAGCAGGGAATATGAACACTGAGACCAGGAAATGGTGCAAATGGGGGTAAAAAGCATGAGTAGTATTAGTGACAGACAAAACTGCTAGGGAAGGTTGTTTGCAATAAATGACTGAGTGCAGTAAGTACTGTGGAAATTCAGGCAGTAGAGTAGTACTGGCGTTTGCTTTGTTCTCTTCAGGTGGAGATTTCACCAGAAAACTTGAGTAGGTTTTGGCAGCTAACTCACTGGGGTACCCGGACTCCAAGGTGCAGCTCATACAAAAGAAAATTTTGGGCAGATGGCACTGCACACCAGACTGATTGGTAAAGATGTGCATTGCCATTAAAAATGAATGCTGATGATGTCATCACTCCTCAGGCTACATAGGCCACATTATGTGGGCTTGCCCAGATCTTATACCCTTTAGAGATGGGTTCATTAACAGAGCAGATGAACTATTGGGGGTACAGCTACCCACCTCCCTGCTGCTGTGGATCCAGGGGGACACATCCCTTCTACTGGGCCCATTTGCTCAATTAAACCATCTTATCTACACACTGGTCATAGAAGCCAATGGATGACTTTAAATGTGATGACGACAGACCACAGTACCAACCAGAGCAGAATGGGACACGGGAGTCATGAAAACTACCTCATATATTAGGGTACTCCAAAAAAGAAGGGGGAACCTTTCTAAAGTCGATAAAATATGGAGCCCATGGGTGAGGTCCAAGGACACTCAGATTAGTATGGGCATGGGTGCACAGAACTTGCTTAAGTGGAATGAGGGGACTCCAAAGGGATAGTAAGATATAGCAGCACATGGACTAGCTCTGTTATCTATAATTTCTTAGTGACTGCAACCTAGTGTATCCTAACCTCCACTTCTGTATTCTGCACTGATTGTACCGCGATAACCTGCCAACATACATCTGCTGCTTACGTGACAGAACCCTTTCACTTACTTGCTCTCAGCTTTGCTATCCCCCCTTTTTTACCCCTTCACACAATAAGTGACAGGTAATTATAGCATTGGCCAACTTCATTGGACAATATGGTTCCATAGACTTATAATCAATGTCATACTGTGGTCATAAATGTGTAATACAGATGATAGAAACCTTTATAAGGATAGTGCTATGCTCCACGCATCGATCCGATTTACTTCTGTACAGGAATTTGTACTGTTAACAGCATTCACAAAGTTGGTGTTGAAGTTTATAAAGCCCAGTAATGTTAGCCAGGGTTGTTTGAAAGTGGTTAATGGCCCTCAGGGCCTCAATACTGTAAACCTCTGCAATGTTCTTCCAGTTGAGCTGATAATATCTTTAACCGTCCTGAAGTTATTTACATAGTTTTATTGTATTTATCTAGTATACTGACACATTTCTTTTATAACCTTATTGTTTGTATGCACGAGATTTTCATTACCTTAGAGTTGTATTTCCATGGGATTTCCCCTGGTTAGGATTGTCTTTGTTTGCATTATGTGATGTAATATGTTTCTGTTTATAATGCAGAAAAACAATAAAAATTGATATAATAACAAAAAGAAAAAAAAGGAAACAGTTCATCTGGAAGGGCACAGTTACTTTGGATAGATAAGCAAGGTCTTGATGGCATTAGGACGTTATCACCGTGCCATAGGCCACCCTCCAGTGGTGCGATCTAAGGGTTAGAGCTGAGAAGTGTCAAGGACTGGGGAGTGGCTCCCCTAGTGAAACGCTTCATCTATACTCTTAGACACAGAAGTGCCCCAGGTCATCTTCCATGCCAACTCCTAACTGTAGGGGCATGGCGGTGGCTCAGGAGGGAGGACATAGGGACCCAGTTACACTTTATGCAATTCTTAACCCAGTGGCTGAGAGCTACAGGTAGAATCACTCACTCAGCTCACTCTTCCTCTCTACCAGACAAATCTGAAGCTTTCTCACATGTTCCTCTGTTGCCTTCACCTGTGGAACAAGTTCATTGGCCGGCATGTCATTCATAATTCAATATGCTAATCCCCCTGCTCTCAGTGACTGGCAATTTCACAGGGAAAGCATGCACACAAAGGCCTCTGTAACCTGAGCCAGCTTGCAGCTCTGTATAGCTGAGCTCAGGACTGGCTATTTCTCTCAGGCAACATGTGCTGTCCTCTGACCCCTAATTAGCAGTCCTGGAGCCAGAAGCATAACAACATGATGACTTCCACACTATGTTTTGTTTACATAAATATTTAAAAATTACATCTGTCCCTCAGTGTGGCTTCCGGCCATCAGGATCGGTACCTCCTTGTCCTCCCTACTGCCATCTGGTGCTTTGATGGGACTGGGTATGTGTGTGTGCATATGTGTGTGTGTGTGTGTGTGTGTGTGTGTGTGTGAATTGGTGGTAATGGAGCACTGTTGGGTGCACCAGCAGTTATACTCCCATGAAGGAGTAGGTTCAGGGCTGTGGCTAAAGTTGTGGCTGCTGTGCAATATTGAGATCCGCTGAATGAATGGTGCAAACTCCTCTCTGTGCGCTCTGACCCCAATTGCAGTCCAGAGGGCTATGTAAGCAAATTTCATGTGTGGCTGGTGGCTGCTGATGTCTGTGGCATAACTGGCCCAGAAACGGAAGAGCTGCAGTCCAAAGCTTGATCCCTTGCCCCACTGCTACAGTATATGTGGGCTAGGAGAGTAAAAAAACAATGAGGCTCACTGGCCACGATGAGAACGGCGCTTCCCGCCCGAATTAATTAAAGGATTGTCCAGTCCAGTCCCTGATCCCACAGATGCAGTCCAGACCAAGACTGGATGAAGGAGTGGCACAGATAGCAGCAACAGTAATCCTTCAGCAGCAAGCCAAGCAGTAAGTCCCTACTGAGAAGGGGTTCCATAAGATATTTCCTGACCTCTGAGCCAGCAACTATAGAGTTCACTCTCAAAACAACAGCAGGAACCAGGTCTCCTTTGTGGGTTGCAACATTTCTATCATTTTGAAAATGACCCTCCTCATAGTCAGAATGTTTTAGGCCAAGGGTAATTCAAAGGACCATGCTAGTGGCAGGAGCCATGGGGGCTCACACCTGAAATGTCCCCAGATGTGGGTGTAAGCCCCCCTTCAGATCAGGGTTTACTTGGACTGCCTTCTTCAGATACCTGGACATCATCTTTGCCCTCTGGTCCCCTAGGACAGCTAAAGTGGGCACCCGCAGGGCGCTTATGTCTACAGTCAGGAGCTGCACAGCTTCCCCTGCTCTCGGGCCTTCAGGATTGCTAGTGGGGCCAAGACAGGGAGTAGGAATATGGAGAATAGTGATCTGTCTGTTCACCGAGCCCAGGAGAGGCATCAGGCTGGGGAGCAGAACGAGAGAGGGACATTGTGGCCATATCAGGCTGCTGTGCAGGTGCAGAAGAGCGCATCTCAGAGCTGTAGCTCCATTGAAAAGACTGGCCATGCCCACCTGCCTCTATGACATATCCCGGCTCCAGGTAAGTCAGCTGAGCTGGGAGCAGAGTAAAATCATGACATCGATTGCTTATCTAAGGTGTTTCCCAGTCTAGGGCAGACAGTGGGTGGGGAAGGAAAAATAATGGGGAGAGTGGCTCAGAGAGCCATTTCCCATGAGGGGAGCCATGTCTCAGCAATGGGCTTAGTAACCAGCAAACCAAGTACAGCTCTGTCCCCAGCACAGTTAGTGGGGCCATGACATGATAATGGCAGCATGGAGGGACTTTAAATAAAATGGCAGCAAGCTGCTGAAGTTGGGACTGTGCTGTAAACAAAGATGGCGGCCCCTATGTCTTAACGGCTTGCAAAGCCTTATGGGAAAGGGGTTGGAGGTCAGAACAATCTTTGCCCATGAATTTCGGCCAATCAGGAGCCAGTTATGTGCTGCAGACTGTTTGCCTGGGAATAAGCCTAACCAATCAGGTGTCACATTTCACACCGGATAAAAGAGGCTGTTCCAGGGATCGAGGCCAGTTCAGTCAGATTACAGAAGGAGGGACTGTGTATTGAGGTGTGGACCAGCATGCCACTTTTGTCCAGACACTGCAGGCCTGGTAGACCTGAAGAGGCTGGGATCCCAGTGAAGGTGTTTGTGTGAAGAAAAGAAGCAGTTTTAAACAAAACTGCAGACTGAAGGTAAGTTTTTGAGCTGGGGTTTTCCTGCCCCACCACAGACTTTCTCCTCTGAGGACTAGCTCCTGCAGCAACTATGATCCCAGAAGGTCACTGCCTTGTTTCAGGTTTCCTGAGTCTCATAGAGAGAGAGAGGGAGGAAGAGAGAGAGAAAGGTAAAATCGGTGAGCAACCACCTGCAAGCCTGGGGAAGCCTGCATCCCAGCCGGGAACAAATGCATCCACCATGCCTGTGCTAGCAACAGGCACCTGAGGTATCATTTGAGGCATCAGACTGTGAATAAACACTGGGGTTTTGGTCCTGCAGCTCGGGAGGAAGTGTACTGTGCCAGGGACTGAAGGAGAAGTTGTGGGCAGGACTTTGACAATGTGAGAGGCCCAGGCAGAAGACCTGTGGAGGCCACTAGGCTACCCATCCTCTGGATTACAAGTAGGGGCCCTGTTGCAAATCTTTTCAGCCTGTTTAAATGGTTACAGTTTTGCATTCTGCAGCTTCTGTGTTTAAAGTGTATTTCATCTGCAACCTTTTTTACAGTTTATTAATTAAATATTTTCTTTAGAACAGTACACAAAGATATTCATACAAAAAGACATTACATTGATGTTTCATCCTCTAGATGACAAAGTAAATTGTATATGAAATAATATGAATAATGCACTAGTATAATACAGCGTTAATATATATTGTTTAGATATGTAATCCTGGTGGATCTCTAGCCCATGTAAGAACAAAGTAACAAACACAGAAAAGTAAACCACAACTTACATACCAAGGAGGACATAAAGAATATGCAACGTGCTATTAAGCTTAGAGAAAAGAGATAGCTATACAGAGCAACTGACACAGTCCTGGCAGGCAACCCATACAATGGAGTTGCCTGCCCTAGGAGCTATTCTAGTCACATTTCAACTTTTTTGGTAAATTTATAAAAAAAGTTATTACCTCCGTAAAGCCTGGCTCATAACTTCTGTGTATGAGCCGAGTGGCCACCGAGCGCTGCAGCCCCTCCCCTAAAAATAGCATAATCATGACTTGAAGTAGGGAACAGGGCTGCAGGCACTCTATGGAGAGTGTAATGGAACTGGGGGAGGGGGAAGGGAGCAGCCTAAATGTATCAAGATTACCTTTGCTGGCAGGTATACATGTATGGGGCTAATACATGCACAGTGTACATGTGCATTTACTAACTGCCCATAGTACAACAATAAAAATAATAGACACTCTATTAGCCTAACAAACACTCTGTTAGTTCTTCTAGTACTATGGGATTGGTTGCATAGCAGTATGCTAAGCAACTAGTGAGGTCCTTAGCTTTCCACTTATGCCCTTGTCTAAGGTTTGAAGGTTATAGCCCATAAAGGATTTCGTAGAAGAAAAGAAAAGCAAAATCAATATGTCTTCCCAAATCCTTTTTGGAATGACATCATTTAGGGAAAAATGGAAAACAAATATGAGATAACTGATATTTTTTTTATCTGTTATGTCAAGCAGTGTGAAATGTTAATGGTTTGCTACTGGGTTTGCACTGAACTGCAAGGAGTCAGTAAGGCATGGTGGAGCATCATGGTGTTCTCAAACAATGGGTAAATTCTGGTTAAGTTAGGTCACAGCTGTATACCACAATGACTGGGGAGTGTTTGTGAATCTTGACTTGTCAGCCAGAAGGGTCTCTCCTTGTGGAGCTGTTTCTCTCTTGGGAGGGAGGGAAGGAAGGAAAGAAGGAAGGAAGGAAGGAAGGACTTGTTACTGAAGAGCTGGCACTTGTTACTGGAGGCGTAGCTTGCACTGGCAGTGTACAGCATGTGTAAGCTCACAGTAGTGCCAAGTTCTTCTCAGTACTAGTGAGGGCACATACAGGCATCTGTCCAGTAAAAAAGCACTAAAGGTTTAAGATGGTGGGGTGATCTGAGGATAAGGGGGGAGGGACCATTAAGCAGAAAAGAACTGACCAATGGAATCTTTGATACATACCAATGCACTGCGTTCGGGAAGGTCCCAGGACATATCCATGTTTGCAGGCGCAGTGGAAGCTACCTTGGACGTTCCGGCACTCTCCATTCTCACACACACCCTGCATCATACATTCATTGATATCTGAAAGACACAAATAAGTTCCAAGCTTTAAAGGACAACAGTTAAAGCACTGGACCAGAGGAAGGCTGAGCCCAACAGCCTAGGCAAGGTGGTGGAAAACAAAACCTGTCAGCCAGAGATGAAATAGCCAAGCACCTTTGCCAAAAAGCCGATGAAGTTCAGATTGCTTAATCTGCCTATATCATACAATAGTCTCTATATATCACACCAGGACTAGTCCTCTAATATTATCCTCTGGTGGCCATGTAGCCATGTTGGGATGTCCTTTCAGGCCCATCAGTCATTAAAGAGTTTTGTTTCAAAACTTGGATGTTTAGAGAAACATAGGATTTGTTGTCAGAAAAGGACCACTTGTTTCATCTAGTTTGCCCAGATGGTCCATGCAGATCCTAACTGGTTTCTGATGACCCTACCTCCTCTCTGCCTGTTTGCTAATGTTCCACTATGTCTTTCCCAAGCATGCTTGTAGCCCCCTATTGTTTTTTTGCCTCTACAACTTCCACTGGCAGTCTGTTCCAGGTGTCTACCACACTTTCAGTGAAGTAGTTCTTCCTCACATCCCTCTTAACTGCCCACCCGCAGCTTTACTGCATGCCCTCTGATCCTGGTGTTCTTCCTCCTTTGAAAGAGACTCCCCTCTGCCCTTTACCCTATGAGGTACATTTAGGTCTCTATCATGTCCCATCTCACTCTTCTCTTTTCCAAGGTGTACATGCTGAGATCCTTCAGTCTCTCTTCTCTCCCTCAATGCCAAATGATTCACCCACTGTGCCACCTTCACCTCTAAATTCTGGTTTGGCTCTCCTCCTCCTACCTTTCCACCCTCCTTGCTTCCTCCACCTTCCTTCTACCCCCTTTCTAACACTGTTTACCTTTCCTCTCCCTTCCTTCCAGGAAAACAACAGTGGGATAAGCTGTCTTCTCAAATCATTTTACTAAACTCTAGTCCTCTCTTTCCCTGTCTATCTGCTCAGCCTCATCCTTCTTTTTTCCTCATGTCCCTTCTTTGTGACTTTACTACTCCCTCCTGCAACTGCTTCTGACTCTTGGGTCCCCTTGTTTTGTTGTTGCCCTCACGCAGCCTTCCCCCCTTGATCATTTTCCTTTCTGCCCTAGGTTAAATTGCTCCAGCGTCTGGTGAGCACCTGGAATAGCCTACCAAATGCTGTGGTTGAAACTGATAGGATAAACCTCTTCAAGTGTAGACTGGATGAATATTTACTGGAAGGGGGTTTCAGTGTCTATAACCTTAACTCTGTCGGACAAGCATGATAGGCTCCTGCCTCATCTTGTCTGTAAATTCCTGTGTTCCTATGTCCTATATCAGTTGTTGCATCTGGAGTTGTTTTTGAACCTGTACCTACACTACTGTACTGGCATTGTTAACTCTTGCACCTTCATAGGCTCAGTGGTAACAACTTACTCTTATTCTGGGTTGCACCCAGAACTATACTGCACTAGTACAGTACCTTAATTTGCACAGTTATACCTGTTTATTTTGTGTTGCCCTTATTATCTGTCTGTATATTGCATATATAGTATATGGTTAACGCTATTACTTATGGAATTCGTGCCTGTGCTAACCTTGATGTGCATGTTCTAAATGTTGTTGTGCTTGTTCCAAAAGTTGTTGTGCACATTCTAAAAGTTATTGCACACATTTTGTAATCAATATGTATGAGCTCCTAATTAATATTCATGACCCTATGCACTATGGGCCACCTGATTGGTCCAAACGACTCTTTTCAAACAAAAATCAAAACAAACATGGAGACGCCGCTTTGCAAGTGGCTCCTTGAGATGGAATTGGACACGAACTGCCATAGCTGGCTCTGTGTTACACAATACAGATTTGACATTTTTTTTTTTTTTTTTAATGTTTTGTTGATAATCTGCTGCCACAAATGGTAGGAGGTCGAGAGGAACGAGACCGCACTAACGGACTGTGCAGTGTGAGCTGTCAGAACAGCCAGGAGTATAAAACCTTGTAAAGCAAAAATGTCGATACATTGAACTTTTTTTGCATCGGGGAGACCATATACTATAAAAAATAAAATATAGGTGAGCATACACAACTTGCCTTGTGTTTCCATCTCGGGGTTGAGATACCAGCATGGACCTCTTGAGCTTTGCTCTCGAGGTCCATAAGCTGGTATCTCCACCCCTCGATGGAAACACAGGCTCATTGTGTATGCTCGCCCATACTTTTTTCCTTATATTGTGTCTGTAAAACCTTAATGCATTGTTTCTTTTATTGTTTTATAATGGATTTTTTATTGATTGTATTTTATTACCACTGAAGCATAGTTTGTTATTTTCAGTTGCACATCTTATATTTCTTGCTCCTCTATCTCTCTTCCCAGGACATATCTGAAAGCGAGCTGTCATCAGCTCAGCTTGTTTGTCCTGGTAAAACTCTTGAAATAAATAAATAGAGGTACATTAGGTCAGTCCCCCATTGCTATGCTATGGACAGAGAGGCATAGGGAATACCTGGGACAGCCCTATAAGTATGCGTGTGACTCAGCTGCAGTGTAAATATCAGGCACCGCCACACTATGCAATTAAGAGTGATAGAGGCTATCCAGGTGAGGTGTCAACATCTGGCATGTGCGTGGGCCCTTACTGTGAGAAGTGCATAAAGGATGGACTAGCTGTCAGTCATGTTGTGCGGATTTTGTCACACTGAGAAATTAACTGATCAGTTTAACTTGTGGTGAGCCCACACCATGTTACAGCTACAGTGGAGCCCACAGAACTGGAGTTGGAGGAGATGAAAACAGAGGCATTGGAACCACTGGGAGCAACAGGTGGAGTCATACTAGCCTGCAGAGATTGCAACAAGACACTCAAAGGGATGGAGGGACTTTGGTTCCTTGGACACTGATGAACTCTGAAGAAGGTGGGAGTTATGACACCATTTTGCTAGGCTCCCCTAATGCCTCCCACCACTGTTGCAGAAACAGACATCTCTGCACTGCTTGTACACAAAGCAGACACTGAAAAGGCCAAGGAAGTAGGCAGTGAGTTGGCCACTGAGGGACAGGCTACTCCGCTGGCCCAATTATGACTCATAGACACATGCCTTCTAACTATGCCAGCTATAGTGGGTGGAGCTGAGTCACCATCCAGTCTGGAGGACATTTGCATCAGAAATAGACAGTGATGAGGAGGCAGAGCCCACTTTTGTGTCTAACCCTGAACCTATCCTGCTCACTGGTAATGAGATTGATGCATCACCACAGTATGGCTTGTCGAGAGTCCTTCCAGCCATGTGTGTGCCGGCGGCACAACATCTGTCATGAGGGTGCCACATGGCCAAATTCCCCCCCCCTCCCTGAGGTCCACCCCCCCAAAGTTGGAATATTAGAAAGGGGCGGGGAGGGAACAATCCTGCAAAAGTAGGGGCTGTAACATTGGGGCTTGATGCCCTAATGACCAGGCATGTCGCAGTGGTGCTGTACTTGCCCGGAACCTGTGGGGAGACTTCTAGCACCCACTCCAGCATTTAGACAGTGTCCAGGTCAATAAAGCTGGGCCTGATGGACATAGCATCTTGGCCACTCAACTCTAGTCCAGTCCTTATGGAGAGATAAGTGCACCTAACCACAAGGATGACGATGAGTACTGGTTACCCCAGGTATGGCAAGCACTTGCCCAGCTTTGCCAGGCAGACCACGAGATTGGCAAGCAAGTGAGAGACAAGTGGGGCTAAGAGTTTCCATATCTCCTGGTCTGGTTGTGGCATATTGTGGAATGAAGATGGGAATCATAGCTCAGACTGGAAACCAAAGAGAAAACCACATACCATCCCATATCCTAGTGGCAAGAGTATGAGGATCACACTGAACTGATTCTGGGATGCTGGAATGTGGGGTGCAGTATCCGCATGCATGGAGTTATGTACCGCAGCCCTTCAGGAGAGGTTTTGGTGAGGCAGGTTGAAGTGTGGACTGGCAGACATTTGCTTGTAAACTCCAACTGGACCACTTCTGGTGAATAATTTGAATAGACTTTCTCTGAGAGAGCTGTGAGTTGTGGACTTGTACTTAAAAGCTCTACACTGAAACTATGCAGGCGTGCCCACTATTGTTGCCAATGTTCACCAGTTGGTCTTGTGTTTTACCAAAAAAAAAAGACTTTGCTGAACTCTTGGGATTTAAAAGTATAAGCACGTCATAGCCAAAGAAAGTTTATGTGCACAGAGGTATATTGCTACTGAAATGTTTGAATGGTATGTTGCATAGTATGTTGTTCCTGTTTTTATGTTTGCTTGCATGCATGTGTGTGTAAGGATACCACCCCTGCCTTTTTACTAAAACGACAGGTGGCATGCTGTTGGCGTTGGCAGCAATACCTGGCTGGGGACCTGGGTTCAGGGAGGATGAGGTTACCTGGCACAAGGGACCTAGGTTTGGCTACTCTGCACAGGGGCAGCCAAGTAAATCCAACTACAGGAAGCAATAACTGTAATGTCCAGAACCAGAATTGGGATTTTTCAGTGTGGCTTTATTTATTAACTAACTGAACATAAACAAAGCATTGCATGGTCCCCCAAAGGGCTTCATTCACTGTATGTGCAGATTAGAGGTTAGCCAAGCGTCCATTTGAAGAATGAACACATTACTACTGTTCTGGCTTTGGACCCACCAGGCACTTCAGCCCGGACTTTGCATGCGCTGGATACGAGGTCAATGGCCTGGCTCTCTGCTGCCACTTGACTGACGGTCCACTTGAAGAATGAACCCAAACTTTACTTTGAAAGACATCCCATCAAACAAGGAGATTCCCAAACGTGGCTCCTCACACCACTTAGAGTCTGCGACTCCTAGAGAGATTTGTTTTCTTACTTCCAATCGAACTCCTATCAAACAAGGAGACTCCCATCCAACAAGGAGTAATTTTCCCATCCTGTGGCTCCCACACCACTGAGAGTCTGCGACTCCTAGAGAGATTTTCAAGTTATGCACCCACGTCTGGGTACCCACCCCATCACTGGCCAAGTGCATGAGGCAAGACACAAACACAGAAGAAATCTGAGAGGTGGACCTGGTTACTAAAGATGGGGTTTTCCACCTCCAGCTCCCACAGCCCATACCCGGCCATTTCTCTGGATACACACAGAAAACTTTAGAACTTTAAATGTAGATTGAACGGTGGATGACCTGAAGCACTCCCTCTACAGCATTACTTGAAATCCAATAAAACTTTAGACTGTTTGACTGCTCCATTTGTTTGTCCTAGTAAACATAGTCCTCCCAAATAGCAGTCCACATTCATTTCCCAACTGAAGAAAACAATTTGTTTGCCCCTTCAAATGGAGCCAAACACTCACCCATTCGTTGCAGGTGCCCCACAGGCGAAGTACTATAACCTTTGCTGTTATACAAGAACAGATTAAATAAAACCAGGCAGCTTCTTTCCATGGTGGGAGAAGGGGATTGCCCCTGGAACCCACAGAGAACTTTTCCTCCCCCCCCGGAGGGAGGGAGGGGGGCACTGAGACCGGGGGAGCGGTCTCCACCACTTTTAAAAAAAGGTAAACACAGGAATACTTCCTTCTTCTTTGAAACAAACTGAAGACTGATCGACTTCCTTCCTGTTTGCTTTAGGACAAACTGAAGAAGAATGACTTTGAATTTTCCCAAAGTTCTAAACTCACTCCCTGAGCTGTAGATTCCAATGTGGCTCATGCAGCTGAGACAGTTCTATGGTGATGTCATCTCTCAAGTCTCAGCTGTGACTGAGGACAGAGTGAGACAGTGTGAAACCCATTTAACTGGAGTTTCACAAGCTGCCTTCCCTGCCTACCACTAGGTCTTACTGGGATTCTAGTAACCCCTGGTAGCAAAGGGGTTACACTCGCCCTGACCAGGAAAATGACTGTCCCAGTCATTATGCACCCGGCCTTAGGCCATTCCCACCCTATGTGCTACTCATGGAGGGGGTGATCAGGCCCCCTCCTACCATGTGCAAGCACAGGTAGGCAACACTAAGGGCCTAGAGGCCTATAGCTGACATATCAGCCTCTACTCTATTCACTTACTATGGACACCTAGTGGCTCTGGTAGAACCGTGAAGAGCATAGCCCTGATAGATCAGCACTGCAGTCCCTATGGCCACTGAGGACCACAGCCTGTCTATCCCCCCTAACCCTCTAGGGAAAACCTATCTGCCTCTAACATAACATCCCAAACAAAACAAAACCCGGGGACCTCCCCGACCTTGGGCAGCCTGCAAGTACAACCATTAGCAATAACAACTCAGTACATTTAAATTCTACACCATAAGCACTGATGAGGAACTCCGATGAGCCCCTCCTCCTCCTCTTCTTGTCTTCTCTTCTGTCTTCCAGGAACACCTGTAAGAAAAGACAAAAACAAAAAACAAAAAAAAAAAAAACACATCCTAATCTGCATGCACAGTCTATCTAAACAACAACAACGACAACAACAACCCTTACCATACAGAAAAAACACTGAACAATCCCAAAAAAAGGTTTTTTTTTTTTTCAGAAAAGGTAGAAAAACACAGTATTTACATTAAAGTACAATAATGACATTGGTTACAATACACCTTTGGGGAGATGGAGTGCCCTGAAAGTCCCAACTAGTGACCACAAGGCCCGAAGGTCAGTCCATTAAAGAGTCTCTCCTGGGCCGGAGCCCCTTGAAACATAGTTCTTTAAGGCCATAATCCCGAAGGGGAGAGTCTTTGATGACAGTTCACACATTTTTGAAGTCTGTAGTGTAGGGTGTGTACTGCAATGTCATAAAGATAGAAAAAGGGTTTTTTGGACTTACCAGCCTCTTGAAGTATAAGACTAGGCATCGACCTACACCGCAGCAGAAGACTCTCCCTGGCAGCATTTCTTCTGATACAGCTGGGTGGACATCTTCTGGGAACACAGGAGGGCACATCTGGAAACAGCTGGGATGATGTCATCTCTGGAGAAGGAACCTTAGAACAGGAACAAAAAGAAAACATCTGGTCCGACGTCATCCGATTACCAGGCGATTAACAGGAAAACAGCTGGGATGGTGTCCTCTCTGGATCTGAAGTCATCTGGTGGTGCCAGTAGATGGTTGCTGAACAAGACAGTACACTGTGGACTGATGAATGTGGAGCACCTGAGTCCTTGGTTATTCATATTGGCGGATCAATAAGGGCACTTCACAGTCTAGATGTGGCAGTATTGACTACCACTGCTCGGCTCTCCATTTTGTAGGCATGGGCTTAATTACTGGGAGGTCCTTGCACTAAGGCCAATAGTAGAGGGGGTCAGGGGCTTGAATTATTACTCCGTCTGGACGCACATAATTCACACAGTGGGAGACTTCACGTCCCTCTCTATCCACTATTCTCACTCTGTCCATAAACAGTGTCCTGCCTCTCTTCCACTGTGTATACTTTTCGTGGAACAGTCTATTCTTTACATGCTGGTTAGCCCCAGGATGCACATGTTTCATTGCTTCTTCCCAGATCCAGGATTTCCTGCAGTTCTCAATCTCCTCCCAGACTCTCTGAGGAAAGGTAGGAAAGGTCATACCAAAGATTTCATTGGCCTTTCTATGAACCAGTCTCTCCTCTTTACTTGCTTTGGTCAATCTGAGACCACTGGCCTGGCTTGGGGGTGGCCAGTCCTGGTTCTGCCAGCTTCGCATCCTCAATGAAATTAAAACGGATCCCTGACTTCTTCTTCTTCTGGTGAAGCCAGGGCAGTGGCATCACCACCTTCTTGAACACATTCCTCCAGGCAAGATCTTGAGGCTGTGTACCTTGCCTTTTCACAAGGCCACATAGGTTCCCCTCATCTTCCTTTTCACTGAGGATCTGAGCCCAGGAGTGAGCAGTAGTTCTCATCCCCGAGACTATCCATTCATCACTGAGCGGGAGGCCCACCTCCCATTCAAAGGCCTCCCGATCTCATCTTCACCTTCGAGACTTGGGCTAGGCCCCCACCCAGGGGTCTATTGATGCTTTTATCTGAACTTGCCTTCTGAGATCCAGCATCCAATGCTTCAATTCTCAGATTCAGTCTCTAATTCTGCACTCTCTAACTTTGTGCCACACTCCCCCGAGGGACCTTCCTCCACAGGCTCCGCCTGCTGCTGTGTGCTGCCAACTGCAGATTCTTGAATTTTTGTCCATGTGGGAGCCAAATGAATTGGAGGCGCTTTATACAAGCCATATTTTTGTAGACATCCAGCACAGTGAGGAATCATGAAGACATCCCTTCCAGCACTCAAACACATCTGGCATACACGCACTGGATAATTAGGAATTGCCACATCAGGAGGGAGTTGTTCTCTATAGCACCACTTTTCAATATCTCTCAATCTATTTACTGCTGTTGTTACTGCAACCCGGCATGATCCGGGTAACGAGCTGGTCCTGAGGTCATAACTGCAGAAAAATAAACAAAAGTTCACTGTAACTGAAAGTCCCACTTTAATGAACACACTCTGTAGCTTTAAAATGGCTCCTCTGCTGCTGTGTTTACTTTACCACCCCACCCTGTAATGGTGGCAGCAGCACTCCTGTGCATCAACAATCAGACTCTGGGTCAAGCCACTGCGCACCCGATTTACATCAGGTACTGATAACTTTTACTCAAACTGCACAACTTGCTCTGTTCTGGCTGTTCACACATTTACAGGATTTTCCTTGGACTTTTCACATGCTGGCAACATTCATTTAATTACAGTCCCTTTAAAACTTCAGGTTTCAGCACAGGATTGCCTGCTTCTACTAGTGTTGCACTTTTTACAACCCACAGTCTCTCTCTGGCTGCAAACTTTAAACTGAGGCTACTTTCATTGCTATGTACACATTTAATGGCTTTACAGACTTGCACTTGCCAGCAGGACATCACACAATTGCTACTTGCAAAGCGATTATACAGCTGCACACACATTTTATATGGCATTACTGAAAATCACTGATTGAGCAGTTTTAATTATTTACTCGCTGTTATTGTAGCAGATTGCTGCGATGGGGTAAAACGGCCTGCAGCCAGATTTTTGAAGGCCTCAGAATGCAAACGGGCGGGCAGTCTCCGCGATCGTCGTTTTAACCACACAATTCACTGATCCCATGATCGATATGCGGGTTGAGCCAGATTTTTAACTAGAAAGTCAGTTTTTTACTGTTTACAGCGCTTTGATTACTTCGCGAACACTCCTCCACTGCCAGTACACACACTACTCTCTGTCTCCCTCTCGAATGCTGAAGCAGACTCTGAAGAGCTGGCTGAGGGGCGGGACTAATGGCAAACTGACCAACCACACGACGCCATGCAAATGAGCCTCTTCTTCCTCACTAGGGCTCCTTCTCTCATCAAGCATCGCGAGCAGGCAAATTTAAACTGAAAAATGCACTTTTTTTTCAACTGACTCTAATGCAAGGGAGCCCATTTCAACCATGTAACATTGCCATTAACTCTGCAGTCTCTAGCATTGCACAGAAAGCATTTCCAATGTCCAGGGTATATTTTTCAGTTGCTACCCCTAGTTTTCCACACTTTCCTTCACAGAAATTCATTTTAAAACTGACAAAAATGCTGTAAACAATTTTTGATGATGCAGGACAAGGGCACACTCTTTGGCTTTACAGCTCCTTGGTAAACAGTTGGCATTTTTTAAACAGCAGCACAAGATCCACAGCACACAGCAACACACTAGGGAAATTGCTTCAACTTTTTTGGGCTACCGACTGCCAGATAGCCAAAACGCTAGCCTCACTTGCCCAAGCACCTTCCTTCCCGAACAAATCCAAAGCGGTGCCTCCATTTTTGTAAGGACCCCACCCCTGCCTTTTTACTAAAACGACAGGTGGCATGCTGTTGGCATTGGCAGCAATACCTGGTGGGGGACCTGGGTTCAGGGAGGATGAGGTTACCTAGCACAAGGGACCTAGGTTTGGCTACTCTGCACAGGGGCACCCAAGTAAATCCAACTACAGGAAGCAATAACTGTAATGTCCAGAACCAGAATTGGGATTTTTCAGGGTGTGGCTTTATTTATTAACTAACTGAACATAAACAAAGCATTGCATGGTCCCCCAAAGGGCTATGTTCACTGTATGTGCAGATTAGAGGTTAACCAAGCGGTCCATTTGAAGAATGAACACATTACTACTGTTGTCTGGCTTTGGACCCACCAGGCACTCAGCCCGGACTTTGCATGCGCTTTGGATACATAGCCCGACTGGCCCGGCTCCCCTGCCGGCCACTTGACTGACGGTCCACTTGAAGAATGAACCCAAACTTTACTTGGAAAGACATCCCATCAAACAAGAAGACTCCCAAACTGTGGCTCCCCACACCACTTAGAGTCTGCAACTCCTAGAGAGATTTGTTTTCTTACTTCCAATCGAACTCCCATCAAACAAGGAGACTCCCATCCAACAAGGAGTAATTTTCCCATCCTGTGGCTCCCCACACCACTGAGAGTCTGCGACTCCTAGAGAGATTTTCAAGTTGCGACCCATGTCTGGGTACCCACCCCATCACTGGCCAAGTGCATGAGGCAAGTAGCAAAACACAGAAGAAATCCATAGAGGTGGACCTGGTTACTAAAGATGGGGGGTTTTCCCACCTCCAGCTCCCACAGCCCATACCCGGCCATTTCTCTGGATACACACAGAAAACTTTAGAACTTTAAAATGTAGATTGAACGGTGGATGACCTGAAGCACCCCCTCTACAGCATTACTTGAAATCCAATAAAACTTTAGACTGTTTGACTGCTCCATTTGTTCGTCCTAGTAACATAGTCCTCCCAAATAGCAGTCCCCATTACTTGAAATCCATTTAAAACTTTAGACTGTTTGACTGCTCCATTTGTTTGTCCTAGTAAACATAGTCCTCCCAAATAGCAGTCCACATTCATTTCCCAACTGAAGAAAACAATTTGTTTGCCCCTTCAAATGGAGCCAAACACTCACCCATTCGCTGCAGGTGCCCCACAGGCTAAGTACTATAATCTTGCTGTTATACAAGAACAGACTAAATAAAACCAGGCAGCTTCCTTCCATGGTGGGAGAAGGGATTGCCCTGAACACATTAGAGAACCCCCTGGAGGAGGGGGCACTGAGACCGGGAGCGTCTCCACCACTTTAAAAAAAGGTAAACACAGGAACACTTCCTTCTTCTTTGAAACAAACTGAAGACTGACCGACTTCCTTCCTGTTTGCTTTAGGACAAACTGAAGAAGAATGACTTTGAAATTTCCCAAAGTTCTAAACTCACTCCCTGAGCTGTAGATTCCAATGTGGCTCATGCAGCTGTGACAGTTCTATGGTGATGTCATCTCTCAAGTCTCAGCTGTGACTGAGGACAGAGTGAGACAGTGTGAAACCCATTTAACTGGAGTTTCACAAGCTGCCTTCCCTGCCTACCACTAGGTCTTATTGGGATTCTATAACTCCGGGTAGCAAAGGGGTTACATGTGCAAGAAACATAGTGCCACCAAATGAGTTTTCGTAGGTGTGCCTCCCCCCACTTCCAATGCCCTGGTCCCTTTTGCAGGCACGGTTGCACCACGCCAATGAATGTCCGAGCTGTCTAAAACAGCCAATCAGATGCAGTGGTGTACAGCTCTGGGGAAAAATCTGCTACAATCAGTGGTGGTAACGTGTAAGCAATTTCGTTGGCAGTATGCAAATTGCCGACATGTCAGCACTGCATCTGAACTGTCACAGACAGTTCATCCCCCCCCCCATGAACACCTATGTAGCATGCTGGGAGCCCACCCCAGCGTGCTCATGCACTCCCCCCCCACACACCATATGGCCGAAGGGGGTGTCCAATCCCCAATCGGCTCCACTGCCCCCAAACAGATTTCAGGTGCCAACTGGGAGCCCAACCCAGCGTGGCAAAAGTCCATATGGCGACAGGGGTGCCCAATCCCCCATCGGCTCCACTGTATCCCACCCACAGAAAAAAAAAAACGACTTCCAGTTGCCACGCTGGGAGCCCGCTCCAGCACGGCAAATGTCCATATGGCCAATGGGGGTGCTCAATCCCCCATCAGCTCCACTGCCCCAACCCCAAAAAATAAACTTTCAGCTGCCACGCTGGGAGCCCACCCCATCATGGCAAAAGTCCTGCGTCGTCTTCTAGAAAGAAAAAAAACTCACCTGTAAAACAAAATGTCCCTCGTGACTGTCTTGCCCCATTCTCAACCCGCGCCCACCCTCTGCAGCACCCACCTCCCCACACCCCATACTTGCCTCCGTAGCCCAGCGTGATTAGAGGAGCTGACTTTGATAAGATGGCCAACAGAGTTAAGCTAGCCCTGGCAAAAAGAAACACAGGTGAGGAGGTACAGGCAAAGTGGGCAAGCATTAAGGATACAATACTTGAAGCAACATCCCATTGTGTTAGACAGAAAAGGAAGTGCAAAAAAAGAAGGAAACCACTTTGGTTCTCAAATACAGTAGCAGAAAAGGTCAGAGCCAAAAGGCTGGCCTTCAGAAAATATAAGGGAACACAGGGATGAAGATAGGGGGCATACCAAACTGCCCTAAGGGAAGCAGGTAAGGCAGTAAGGCAGGCAAAGTCCCAAACTGAGGAAACACTAGCACAAACAGTAAAAGAAGGTGACAAGACTTTCTATAGATACATTAGTGAAAGGAGAAAGTCCAGAGGGGGTATTGCTAAGCTTAATGGAGAAAAGGGAGCATGTGAGGAGGAGGACCCTGTAAAGGCATCTATCCTAAATAGATACTTTTGCTCAGTATTCACTGAAGAGAAGGTAGGGCAGGGCCCACAGCTCAGCATCATGGACACAGGGGGGAGGGAGGTGAGCACTACTCCCTTCACAAAAGAAAGGGTCCTACAAGAGCTTGCTAAGCTCAGGGTGGATAAGTCAATGGGACCTGATGGCATACATCCCAGGGTACTTAAGGAGCTAAAGGAGGAACTAGCAGAGCCATTAGCAGAATTGTTTAGTGAGTCTCTGAGCACAGGAGAGGTCCCAGAAGACTGGAGAAGGGCTCATGTGATCCCACCCACAAGAGTGGTAGCAGGGAGGAGGCGGGAACTACAGACCGGCAGTCTTACCTCAGTAGTGGGCAAGATTATGGAAGCACTCCTTAAGGAAAGGATAGTGCAACACCTGGAATCCATAGGGGACAGGATCCAAGACAGCATGGGTTTACAAAGGAAGGTCCTGTCAAACTAATCTCATAGATTTCTTTGACTGGGTAACCAGAGTGGTGGACCAAGGGGGAGCAGTTGATGTCGCCTACCTTGACTTCAGCAAAGCTTTTGACACTGTTCCACATAGAAGATTGATAAATAAGCTAGGTAGGCTCGGGGTGGGTCAGAAGTTGGTCAACTGGGTGGCAAACTGGTTGACTGGCAGAAAACAGAGAGTGGTGGTAAATGGTATACAGTCAGAAGAGATGCAAGTCACAAGTGGGTACCTCAGGGATCAGTCCTGGGGCAGTCCTATTCAACATCTTCATTAGTGACCTAGCAGATGGACTAGAGGGTAAGGCTTGTCTGTTTGCAGATGACACCAAGATCTGCAACAGAGTAGATGATCCAGATGGGGTGGGCAGAATGAGAAGAGATCTGGATAAACTAGCAGAATGGTCAGAAGAGTGGCAACTGGGATTTAATGCAAAGAAGTGCAAAATCATGCACATAGGGAAGAGAAACCCTGAAGCCACTTATAGGCTGGGAGGAGTTGCTAGCAGTCAAAGGAAGAAAGAGACTTGGGCATCATCATCACTGATGACCTGAAATCATCCAAGCAGACCTCTAAAGCAGTAGGTAAGGCTAGGGGGTGTTAGGGTGTATTAGTAGGGGTATCACAAGTCGTAAGAGGGAGGTAAAATCCCTCTGTACAGACATTAGTTAGGCCCCATCTGGAGTACTCAGTGCAGTATTGGAGGCCACACCTTCACAAGGACATTAACCAAATTGAGGCAGTCCAGAGAAGGGCAACCAAAATGGTGCAGGGACTGCATCAGAAGACATATGAGGACAGATTAACGGAGCTCAATATGTATACCCTTGAGCAAAGGAGGGAGAGAGGTGATATGATCGAGACATTTAAACACCTTAAGGGCATAAACAAGGTGAAAGAGTCTAACATGTTTAAATATAAGAAAATAGCAGGACAAGAGGACACAGCATGAGATTAGAGGAGGCGATTAAGGGGAATGTGAGGAAATTTTTTCACAGAAAGGGTGGTAGATGCATGGAATGGCTTACCACAAGAAGTAGTGGCTATGAATACAGTGCAGGGCTTCAAACAGGCATGGGATAGGCATAAGGGAGCAATACAAATGACTATGAATAGATAGGTCACTGACATAGCAAAGGCCGATGGCACATTTATAAGGTAGAAAAAGAAATGGGCAGACTGGATGGGCCTTGCGGTCCTTATCTGCCGTCAACTTCTATGTTTCTATGTTTCTATTATCTTCAGTGGACTGGGAACACGTCTGCATTCTTCAAAGCCGACCACAAACTGAAGAAATGCCGGTAAGCTGTATAATCTTAACCTGGTTAAACAACTAAATAATGGCATAAATGTTTTTTTTTCAACTTTGGTGCATATCTCGGCCATTTTGGGGAATTATTTCACCAAATTTTCAACATGAGGTTCTTGTAACCCCACCTCACGAACTCAGTCACTGTAATTTTGTTATTCTGTCCCGAAAGGTGATTTCTAGGTCACTGCGTGGAACCACTTTTCAGGACCGAGTAACGAAATAACAGTGTCACAGTTCATGAGGTAGGCTCCCCAAAACCCTATGTTAAAATTTGGTGAAAAATTCCCAAAATACTTTTTATAGCGCGTTATTGCAATTCCCTACGCACGTCAGAATTTCGCAAATGTTTTGTATTTTCACTCCAGATTTTCAACATTGCCATTTTACCACACCTCCTTATGAACAGTATAGCTGTCATTTTTCACATCTTGCCCAAATAGTGTTTTCGAGCATGTAGTGCACAATGGCACGGTCGGTGTGTGAAATCAATGTTCGGGACAGATTAAGAAAATCATAATGACACTGTTCATGAGCAGAGGTCTTAAAATGGCTATGTTGAAAATTTGGTGATAAAAGTCCATAAAATGACTGTGTTACGAGCGTACATTGCACAGTTTCCATGCACCCTTGTATGTTCATGAATTTGTAATATTTTCAGTTCAGATTTTCTACACTGGTATTTTTCTACACCTCCATATGAACAGTACAGCTGTCATTTTTCACACCCTAGCTAAAATTTGTTTTCGCACTTCCGGCGCAGAAATGTGTGGTTGTTGTGGGAAATCAGTGTTCGGGACAGATTAAGAAAATCACAGTGACACTGTTCACTGTGCGGAGGTCCCAAAATACCTGTGTAGACAATCTGCTGTAAACAATCCCCAAACTAATTACATTACGGGTGTGCGTTGTGCAGTTTCTATGCACGCTCAAGACTTCACCAGTTTTTTTATATTTTCACTCCAGATTTTCAACATTGCAATTTTTTACACCTCCTCATGTACAGTACAGCTGTCATTTTTCACATTCTGTTCGAAATGTGTTTTCGTACCTGTGGTGCCAAATGGCGTAGTTGCTGTGCAAAATCAGGTTTCGGCTAACAAACTGATATTGCCACTGTTCATGAGGTGGGGGTCACAAAAAAACCAAAGGCCCACCCCAATGCCTGTCAGTCTCTGCAGGGTGGTGGTGGGGCTGGCTTCAGTTCAATACTTCACTGCCATTCCTATTATGCATCTCTCTAACTCCTACACTACCAATGCCTATGCCAGCAAGCAAACATTCGGCATTGACAAATGCTTGTATCTCCTGGTGCAGGTTGGAGAAGGAAGGACAGATAGCGGGCTAAAGGCATGTCACAGAACAGCTGCCATATTGGCATCTGCAGGAGAAAGACACCCTGGCACGACATCATAGGGTTGCCCCCTTGTCTGTGGGTGCTCTTGTCAAGGCAGCCAGGAACCAGTAAGTTGCAGGTGTGAAGGGTTACAATAGTGTGGATTCCACAGAATTATTTCAGTTAAGGAACAGCACAACCTTAATGTTTTTATAAGTGACATTGCAGAGAGACTGGAAGGAAAAGTATGCCTCTTTGCAGATGACACAAAGATCTGCAACAGGGTTGATACACAAAAGGGACGGTGGAAAGGATGAGAAGGGACTTGTCAAGGTTGGAGGAATGGTCAAATGTATAGCAGCTTAGATTCAATGCAAAGAAGTGCAAAGTAATGCACATGGGAAACAAAACCCAGGGAAGAGTACACAATGGGGAAGGTACTAACAACAACAAAATGGAAAGGAACCTGGGGTACTCATATCAGATGACCTAAAGGTAAGCAAGCAATGTGGAGAAGGCAGTAAGGAGGGCTGGGGGATACTGGGATGTAGAGGAAGAAGCATCACCAGTAGAAAACAGGAAATTGTTATCCCTCTGTACAGACAGCTGGTGAGACCCCATCTGGAGTACTGGATGCAGTTCTGGAGCCCCGTCTCCACAAGGACATAGACAGGATGGAGGCAGTCCAGAAGAGGGCAACTAAAATGGTGCAGGGTCTGCACAAGAAGTCATATGAAGACAGACTAAAAGAGCATAATATATATACCCTCAAGGACTTTGGGGGGGTGGGCATGACAGAAACTTTCAAGTACCTCAAGGGAATCAACAAAGTCCAGAGGGTAGCATCTTTCAGAAAAAGAGGCATTGCAAGAACAAGGGGCACAATTTGAAGATAGAATTGAAGCAGCTCCAAAGGGCAATGTGAGGAAGTATTTTTCCGCATGAAGGTGGTCGACGCATGGAGCGGCCTTCCTGATGAGGTCTGGGTCAAAAACAGTGGTGGAGTTCTAGAATGCATGGGACAGACATAAAGCAATTCTGGTGGGGGGTAGGAAGAAGTAGGCTGTTGGTTAACTAGAATCTGCAGCTTATCCAATAGGTAGGGAAGTGGGCAAACTGGGTGGGCCAAGTGGTCCTTATCTGCCATCAAAGTCTATGTTTCTCAAGGGAGCACAGCCTAAAACTAGAAGGGGGGAGGCGGTGGATTCAGAAAGTATATTATAAATAACTTATTCAGAAAGCAGGTGGTGGATAGGTGGAACAGTCTACACAGTAATGTGATCGATGTTTGGACTACCTTGGTTTCAAAACCTAATGGGACATCTTCAAGGGGGTTATTAGGAACAAAAGAGAGGTAGTGGTGGGAGAGCTCCACAAAGAATAAAGCAATATAGAAATATCAGGGCAGACTCAAACTCATTTGGAGGAATTTTAGAAGGCAGGCAAAATGTACCAAAGTGCTTGGATGCTATTCTCAAAACATTGTGCTGCATTTGTGACAGTGTTACCTGCTTTGGGTAAAAAATGGATGCTTGTGTCAGATATAGATGCATGCATCCATTTTAGTGCAGCACGTTGCTCAAATCGTACCAACAGGTAGACCACCTTTTAGGTCGTCAGACTTTCTGGCACAGACATTGAGAATGCATGACAATCATGGCGCGAGTCCAAAACACACCTTTGAAAATCTCTCCATAGTCTTTCTGTCTATAACCACCTATGTGTCCATGAATTGTAGGGTTGCCACCTTTGAAAGAAGCAAAAAATGGACACTAAACCACACCCTAAACTCAGCCCCTAGCCCCACCCCTTTTCTTGACTGATTGTGCATTGCTCTCCCTCTTAAGCCATTTGTTAGATCAATAAAGTTTTTAATGGAATAGTAAAAGACAACACTTAAAGCAACAGTTCAACAAAAATGTTAACATGCTGTACCTGTTAAATTTGCCTTTCTTGGTTCATCCTATTTATTTATTCACTGAAATTATTTTACCAGGTAAACATGCAGGGATTAAGTAAATATCATTTACAGATATCATGGGTGGGCAGGGATATACTGTAAATAGTGTACAATTATACATGATAAACAAATTGTTTGTTTCCTATTATGTGTATTTTATATTTTTCCTGGATCCAATTCCTTTTCATGTCCACAATACTATTTTGAAGCCAAAAGAAGTGAACATACTTTTTACTGGAGGAAACAACTATTTTATAAAAAAAAAAAAAAAAGAAAGCATTTGTCAATGCCGAATGTTCGCTTGCAGGTATTTGCGTTAGCGTTGGCATTTATGCAGGCCCCGCTGTAATACATGTCCCTTTAGCATCCATATCCCAACAGAGCACTTCTCTGCAACTCCTGCATCTGATCAACATTTCACCCTCATACTTCTTAAGTCTCTGTCTTAGGAACCCTAATGCCCTGGGCGTGCTCAAGGGAATGAGCCTGTGTGGAAAGTGCACAACCTGCGCTTGTAACACAGTCATTCAGTGGAATTATTTCACCTAATGTTCAACATAGGCATTTTGTCACCTCTGGTCATGAACGCTGTCACTATGGTTTTCTTACTGTGCACCGAACACTGATTTCCCTCAGCGACCGCGCTATTCTGCGTCGGAAGTGTGAAAACACATTTCAGCCACAATGTGAAAAATGACAGCTATACTGGTCATAAGGAGATGTGAGAAAATGGCAATGCTGAAAATCTGGAGTGGAAATATTACAAACTCACAAACGTACGAGTGTGCGTAGAAACTGCGCAATGCACGCTCGTAACACAGCTATTTTATAGACTTTTGCCACCAAATTTTCAACATAGGCATTTTAGGACCTCGGCTCATGAACAGTGTCTCACTATGATTGTTTTACTCTGTAGCGAACACCGATTTCCAACAGCGACCGTGATATTTTGCGTCGGAAGAGCAAAAACACATTTTGGCCAGGATATGAAAAATGACAGCTGTACTGTTCATAAGAAGGTGTGGAAATATGCCTATGTTGAAAATCTGGAATGAAAATATTATAAATTCGTGAATTTACGAGCGTGCGTGGAAACTGCGCAATGCACACTTGTAAAACAGTCATTTTTTGGAATTTTTCACACTAAATTTACCACAATAGGCTTTTGAGAGCCCACCTCATGAACACCAACACTGTCATTTTGTTAGTCGGTCCCAAAAGGTGATTCCGCACAGTGACCGAGAAATCACCTTTCGGGACAGAATAACGCCATGACAGTGACTGAATTCATGAGAATGGGTGTCAAGAACCCTATGTTGAAAATTTGGTGTTAAAAAAAGAAAAGGGCTGCGATATCTACCTAAGTTGGAAAAACCCTATTTATGCCATTATACAGCTTGCCTGCATTTCCCTCAGTTCAGCGGTCAGCTTTGAAGAGTGCAGGCGTGTTTCCCAGTCCACGAAGATCGTCACGACCTCCGGAGAGTAAGTATGGGGTGAGGGGTGTGGGAGGTGGGTGCGAGAGGGTGGGTTGTGCGTGGGGGGACAAGGACTCACCGAGGGACCATTTTCTTGTGTTACAGGAATTAAAAAAAATAGAAAAATGGACACTTTTGGCATGCTGGGTTGGGCTCCCAGCGTGACACCTACCTGTTTGTTGCGGGGAAGTGGAGCCTGTGGGGATTGGGCACCCCCGCTGGCCATACAGTGTGTGTGTGTTGGGGGGTGAGAATGAGCATGCTGGGGTGGGTTTCCAAGCGTGCCAACTGGTGTTTTTTGGGGGGCTGCAGCCCGACGGGTGATTGGGCACCCAGTTGATGGAGTGATTGGGCACCCCAGTCAGCCCACACAGTGTGCTGGGGGGTTTATGAGCCAAGGGGGATTGGGCACCCCCCTTGGCACACAAGGTGGTGGCTGGGGACAAAAGGAGGGAGGGGGAGGACATTAGCAGAGAGAGGAAGTGGGAGAGATTGCCGAGCTGTGCATGACAGCAATTTGGCTATGTATGCTAATTGCATACACGCTACCACCGCTGATTGCAGTAGACCTTTTCTTTGATGTGAAGACCAACACAGCTGAACTGCCGTCATACACAGCTCAGCATGTATTGGTCCCCTAGAGTCGCACCTGCTACACTGATCACTGCATTGGGAAGGAGGGTCACTGACCTCCAAAACTCATACCGTTGCAAGATGTTCCTTGTGCATGCGTGCAAGCGAACGTAAAAATTAAAACATTTCAAAATACTTAAATTCTTTTAGAGATGAAAAAGTTTACCAGCAAATAAAAGTGTCAGATAACTGAATCTTTCACTGTTACAAAAAGTAGGGTCAGACGTTTTGCCCAGCTTTACTGCTGTTCTGCTTTTTTTTTTTCAATTATTTTTCCCTACGGTCACGGATCCAGGAGCCAACCTCTCTCAGCGATCCAACCTTTGTCCTGTCCTGCCTGAAGTCCCCCCGACCGAACCTTCCACTCCTCCGCCCCCGCCTCACAGCTGGCACCCCCAGCTTAACCCCTCCAGGGTGGGGCCACCCCTCCTACCTTGGACGCCCTTCAATTTGTAGACTCAAGCTGTGGACATGGGCCTCTGGGAGGAGGGTCTGTGAAGGCCTGCCAAGTTGGACCTGGTCGTGGACATGGGGATTAGTGCCGTCGCCTATCCCTGGAACTGGGGTTTTTCCTATGTTCTGTTGCACCTGCACCTATCCCTGTGTGTGCTCCCCCAATGCTGTGGCGCACGGCAACCCTGCCAGCACAGGCACGCTATTACGTGCAGCCCAGGCTACTGCAGCCCCAGTCTCCACCAGGGGCCGCCGGGCGCCAAGCTTCTCAATGCTCTCCCCCAGGACAGGAGAGTAGCCCAGTGGGTGCTCAATCCAGTCCCTCCTGCGACCCCCAGCACCCGAGCTTGCTCCCCAAACTCGGGTCGCCGGTGTGGTGCGAGGTGTGGCATTCAGCGCCTCAACCCTCAGCGCCACTGGGCCCTGCTGTTCTGCTTTTGAGATGCAGAGTGGAAAAGACTAGGTTAAGTATCTGCTAATACTTTACATCTCCCAGGTTGACTGTTTTTACAAAGAAAGGGTTATATTGACAACAGAACTTGTTTATAACCTGGAAATGCAGCTGAAACAAGTCAATGAACGATATGACAAAATCTGTTTCAAGGTATGTGAGCACTCAAAATGGCTCAAAAACCTGACCAGCACAGAGCAAAACTGGATTACCTGATAGAGACCCTGAAAACCTGATCACCAGGTAAAAGATCTGACTGGTGGCAACCCTAAGTAATCAGCCATTTAATTTGTAAAGGGCATCATAACTGCAAGTAAAGTGTTCATTGAGTAGAGCCACACTGGATAACATTGCTAGCTACAACAAAATAAACAAAGATTTAAAATTGAGACCTGCTTAGTTATATAAAAACTATATGATTTTGTTATGGATCTCATAACGTGAATACTTACATTTTGTAAAAATAATTGGGTTTTAAAAAAGATGTTTTGCATGTGTGGTACATTAATAGCTATTTTATACACTTTTTATATATTATTGAATGGGTAAGAGATGTCCTTCAACCTGATTTTTAAGAACCATTATAAGTTGGGGGGATGTTTCCCAAAAACACCACAGCAAGGAAGAAGTTCCTGTCATTTGGTTCTTTGGTACTTCAGTGTGTTATCATTAAGGAATAGTGTCACTTCACAGGTGGCTGAAGGCACTTGGCTGTGCCTTGTGCTTCATGAAGCACCTGAGGAGGTGTGGCATTATCTCATAATAACACACACCCTGTCATGAGTTATTGCATAAATAGCCTACTAGCAATCTCTTCTTAAGGGATTGTTATTGTGATCTCATAGAACGTGTGTAATAATATGTGCCAACAAATACGCTTGTGATAATGAATAGCGTTGCTGCCAGCACAGTGGTACTGGAGGTTGACGCACTGGTTGCCACACCTCGCGCCACACCAGCGACCCGAGTTTGGGAATGGACTCGGGTCGTCGGGGTTGGCAGGGGAGGAAAGGATTGAGCATCCAGAAGACAGCTCTCCTTTCCTTGGGGGGGGGGATCAGTTCTTGGTGTTTGGCGACCCCTGGTGGAGACTAGCAGCCAGCCACAGTAGATCACGGACCTATACGTAAGCAGGGGTAGCCATGCCTCTTCTGCGGGCATGGGCGAGGTGTTCATGCGCGCTGAAGTGCACTGCATCACTGGGCCAATGGGGGACAACAACAAGAGAGAGAAAATCACCTCTGAGCCTGAAAGGCAACGGCAGCTCTCCCAGTGCCTGATGCACACATCCAATACCGGGCCACTGTTTCCGCTCCTCTGCCTCTCTGCAGACCTGACCAAAATGCTTTGGATTCTAGATAGAGTGCCAGTAAGTGGAGGCGGCCCTACCTCAGGGGGCTCAGAGCTGAGGGGACAGTTTGGATCAGGATCGGCGGAGGACAGCTACCCTCTGAGAAGCAGGACCACAGTGGACGGTAGAGTGATCCGGTGAGAGGGGGTAGCCTGAGAGAGTTCAGGTGTCGGGGGTGATAAACAAAGTATACCAAAAAAAAAATTGTGATGCTAGAATTTTAATGCATTGTATTAGCAAACTATCATAAAAGATTTGTGCTACCAGTTATTATTGAAAATGTTTAATGTCCATTTTTCATACTGGAGAGGCAGTTTGTTGGGATGGTAGTATGTGGAAACAGTAATAGGATGCTAGGTGAGTAGAACTATCCAAATTGTTAGGTTTTTGTGCAACTCTCTAAAGCATACACGTACTTTCAAGCCTCATTCCCAGAGCAAGGCATCATGGGTACAGAAATCCTTGTTGAAGTCATGCTGACAAGGCTTCTCTAGAATAGACATCACCCTTGAAACAGACTTGTACATTTGATTCAGTACAGGCTGAGAATGACATAGTACTGACACGTGTTTTGTCTGTTTTGGGACTCCTCATTGTATTGCTGTCTTAATTTTAACCAGACGCGATCTCAGAACCTCCAAAGCAATGTTCTTTTAGAACACTCAAAATGACTATACCAGGCTGGCCCGGTGGCACTGAGGGTTGAGGCGCTGGACACCACACCTTGCACCACGCCAGCGACCTAGGTTCCGGAGCGAACTCGGGCCGCCGGGGGTCAGCCAGGGGGAGACAGGCTGGAGCATCCGCTGACAGCTCGCCTGCTCCAGAGGAGGGAGGGTTCTTCAGCCCAGTAAGTGGCGACCCTTGGCGGAGGCTGGGGAGTGACGGCAAGCTGGGGTCTCTAGGGCTTGATTGGTCAAGGGTGTAGGTCAGTGACCAAACAGTCTGAGAGACTACTCCTTCGAGGAAGGAGGGGGAAGGATGTTGCTGATGTTGGTGCTCACGCCTTGATGTATGGGCCCATAACGTCCTACAGAAAACGCGGAAACACCCTCACTGGAGCCGGGAAGATGGAGCACTGAGCTGGGGTCTCGATGTGCCAGTCCCTGCCTGCGACTTCGGGACCCTGACACTAGCAAGATTCGGGGGTCCACCCCTACCCTGACCCCGCCCGGGGGGTATCCGAGGCAGGATGGAGGGACCAGATGCTGACAGGTAAGAGACTGGCAGAGACAGGCTTGATTAGCGTCTCCCAATGGTGCAGCTCCAGTGGGGTTGGTAGGCAGAAATAAATAGAAAGGGTAAAAAAAAAAAGACTATACCAGATATCTCATATCGAAAATGTTTAATAGGATAGTCACTATCCTTGCAGTCACTACAGTATGGTCCAAGCATTCAACACCATCAGGGGATCATATGATGAGAGTCACTGACATAAAATAAAAAGCACGCTGAAAATAATGGTGCAGGCAAGTCCAGATGTATTTGAATTTTGTTTTCCTTACTTTAAATAGAAAGATTTGTAAAAAACTTAAATGATTTTGAAACTATTCTTATGTTGAATGGCACCTTACCCTGGCAGTGTGTGCTGTTGAAACTCTTGTATCCCTGGGGGCAGTCGGCTCCGTGCTCTCGTCTGATTGGTCCATTCTTCTGAACACCAGTATCTGAAACACAGAGAAAACAGGATATATGAAGGTTTGGTCTCTCTAAGTCTTTTTTTCTTTGTCATTTAATAAGAGGTTTGGGAACTGTAGAACTAGTAAAAGATAAGGCATTGATGACATTAAATAAGCCCTTGACCCCAGAGGGAACACTTTAAAAAAAATTTAATATTGTGGGCCAATATCAGACATCAGTCAGCTTTTACTTTATTTTGTTTATTTTGTGTGCAATTTTTTTCCCTATGTTATTACTGAGAATATGAACATTAAAAAAAATGTTGCATCTGGCCCGGTGGTGCTGAGGGTTGAGGCACTGAACGCCACACCTCGCGCCACATCAGTGACCCGGGTTCGAACAGACTTCGGTCACTTGGGGCCAGCGGGGAGGCAAGGATTGAGTGTCACAGCTCTCCTTCCAGAGGGTGGGGTGGGGTCTGTGCTGTGAATGGCACAGCTAGGGACTTCATTGCGCCCAGGGTGTGGTTGCCTCCACAGAGGTGGAGACAGCTGCTGCACCCATTGCACAATGCATGGGTGCAAAGGAGCAAAAGAAGAAAATCCCGGCAACAGGATGGCCTTGACTCCCATGGTACCGCTCCCAGGCCTGGCATAAAAGGTAAGCCCGTAATTCTGGAGGACGGAGCTGGGGGGTCAGGCAGAAGGGGGCTATTGGGGGAGGTGTAGAAACAGCAACTGTGTTAAAAAAACAAACAAAACAAAAAACCTTGTTCCTCAGACTTGCTGCCCCTCAAAATGTCTTGTATGTTAATACGGATGAGGAGACCACTCTTACAGTTGTAAGAGTGGTTTCACATGCATTCTTAGGGTGTGAGTACTGCAAACTGAAGGTGAGCAGTTCTGATACCTTAAGAATGTAAGTCAGACCACTCTTACAACTGTAAGAGTGGTCTCGTCGCCTAGTAATATATTGTTGGTCAATAATATATTAAATATAAAAAAAAAAATTAAGAGAACTTGCTCATTGCTAGGGCAGCTGTGTGTGACACTCTTGACAGAATGCAAGTGTCTCATGCATAGAGGAATGGAGTGCTCTGATTGGTTGGGACGGCTCCCTCAATCTATAATATTTATTTACGTGTCGAAAAATTGATGAGTGGGAGAGGCTCACTGAGCTAATGCTCATTTCCAGGTGTGACCTGTGGAAAGGGGATTACAGACAGGAGGAAAAATACAGTACAATCAATACAGGTAAACAGAAGTAACAATGAATAACTATACAGATTCCAGTGAATGTGTAGTTAAAAAGCACAGTGGAAGGAAAACAGAATCAAATGTGAAAAAAATGATTATAGAATCAAAAAGCAACTTTATGTACATGATATTGTAATCCCTTTTACAATTTGGTCATAGTATCTGAGCATGCTCTTAAATGGACTGAGTTGTACTTGTGTTTACAAATGTTTAAAGTACTGTGTAATTATCAACATTCTTCAAAAAGGATAGTCTTATCAGGTGTACCCCAAGGATCTATGTTAGGTCAAATTCTGTTGAACATATATTGCCTTCTCAGTTGCTCAGTTGTGAGTTGTGGCTCCAGACTGTGTTGGCTACCTGGGTTCATAAGGGGGCAAAACAATTAGTGGCCAGGGCCCCAATATGGTTTTGCTGTGGGTTTAGCACTGCATAGCAAAGGGCACCAACAGGGGCACAACATGTTTTTCAGCAGGGCACATGCCCTGGTGAACCCTGGTGTGGAGCCATTACTGTGAATGATGTGAAATTCAATCTCAGTCTTCATCAGTATGCCTGAGACACCTAGTTATATTTATTGTTTAAAGAAGCAGTATTTGTCAGGCAGCAAAAAATGTCTGTAAGTTTTTAAATAATAATAATATTGTATATTTCTGTCAAAAAATCATCAATATAGAGAATACTGGATGGGCAACTATGCACAACCAGTGTGCTGTGCCACAGAGGTGTTCTGATTCCCTCTAACCTTGTAGAGGTCCATGGGAATCAGAAACTCAAGGTGGCAGAACGCACTGGTTGTGCATGAAGTTGCTCATCCTGTATTTTTTATAGTGTATAGTATTATGTGAAATGTGCCCAGGGTGGTTGTTTTGCTTTCAGAATGAAACTGACTTGTGCAGTCTCTAGAGGTTTCAGAAAGCTGTTGGACCACAGAAGGGTACAATCTCATTCCATGACATTTGAACTGTGGTACAACAGCATTTTGAAAGGGATGGTATTCTATACAGAACATATAGGATAGTGTATGGTAGCCCATATACAACAATGCTATTCTTACACCGAGTGGTTATTATATCAAGGACCTAAAGAGCAAAGCTTGAGAGGTCCCTTTATTTATCATAGTAAACTACCAGGGGTCAGAAGATGTTGTTGTAGTTGGCTACCATACACTTTTCATAGTATGGTGTATAGAAGCCCAGAAATGCTTTCTTTTTTGTTTTCAGACCCAGTCTCTCCACCCGCCACCTGCACTTCAGCAACAACTGCCCACTGGCCAGCTCATGTGCACGACTCTTCACCTGCCACTGACCAATGAAAATTGATGATGGGGTCACTTGTATTGTGATGTCCATGCTAATGCAGAATGAAAAGTTGTTCTGTGTTAGTATGGACATCACTACTGCAGGAGACCACTTTTTACGGTATATGGATCTCCATACACAATTGCATTTCACCATACACAATAATATTCTACTATACATTATATACCCATTTTTCTTTCCATTTCATCTCATTCTGAACTGAGATATGCCATTTTGAAGTTAAAAGTTGCTGCTCTCATGCCTTGCCAACCATGAAAAATGTAAATATCTTGGTGTGATACTGAGCTGTTTACCATCAGAATCGTGTGTTTACAGCATCCCAGTACATCCACAGTACGAATCTAATTTGTACAGTCAAAAAGGAACTCCCGTGGAAGAGATTTTTAGAAATGGGTAGTGGTGTTGATATCTATTGTCTGAAGTCATTAGTTACAAAACTAGTTAAAAATATCTTAGGGAATTAAAATGACACTGATACAGAATCTAAGGATGTCGGAAATATATTACTGTTAGAATTAATATGATGACTGTTGTCGGCTAACAAATGTTACTGCTTTACATCCATCTCAGATGCACTTTTGAAATTTGCAGTTATACTTCAGTGAAACTAGAGGATCAAACTTCTTGTGCTTAGATGTGGATGGAACTAAATTAAAACTGTTTAGCCCTTAAAAAAGTTTGCAGAAAGCTCTTTTTAACTCCTTCAACCTTAGGAATTTGAGTTTTGATCTTCAGGTAAAAGTACAGGTCAATGATTTCGAAATAATCCAGGATTTAGTTTCATTGTTTGAGACTCCTGTAAATCCAGTACATGAAGTTGCCCGATATTGTCTTAGAAATATTACAGACATTCATAGTAATTTAACACTATATGCAACATAAATCGTGATGCATTCCCTGTTTGTTAGCAGAATAAGAAAACAATAATGCCTTATTGTTCAGCCTCCCAAGCTACTTTCTCCACTAAATTAGAGCTGATCATGGGTCTAATGTCTTGCAGAGTTACTGGGACTACAGAAAAATCATGATATGATGCTTATTGTTACACATTTCTAGTGCTTCCTCAACTGAGCAAAGAACATACTTTAAGGTTCTTTTCCATACACATGCTTGCATGATTTGGGACAAAAGTATTTACAGGATATATGACAAGTCTGTGTTCCACCATGTGCATGTGACTTGCATTCTATAAACCAGTTACTGTTACCTGTCCTAAACAATTAGGTTTCAAATGTGCTTACGCAACTAGATGAGATGATGCTTGTGAGACTTGATTTTACTTTGTGACTTTCCTCCTCTCTATCCGTGGGATATACCACCCTGTAGGGGTATGATGCAAAGAACCCTAGAGGAGGGTTCCCCCCTTACAGGTGCTGCGGGAATGATTGTGTTGGCTAAAGGTAGGTTAGAAAGAAGCCCACGGGTAAGAGAGATGAGCTGCTGGAGGAAGAGGGGTGGATGGTGGGCAATGAAAAACGAATCGTGGAGAGGCCCAGGATGAGTGACATTTTAAGCCTGATGGAGGAGTGACGTAGTCACTCCGCCCATTGAACCTCAGGCTTAAAGTCCTCCCATTCAATTGTGCTTATGCAACTAGATGAGATGATGCTTGTGTGACTTGATTTTACTTTGTGGCTTTCCGCCTCTCTATCCGTGGGATATACCACCTTGTAGGGGTATGATGCAAGGAACCCTAGAGGAAGGTTCCCCCCCTACAGGTGCCACAGGAATGATTGCATCGGCTAAAGGTAGATTAGGAAGAAGACCAATAAGAATACCCAAAGGTGTTGAGCATCAAAGAGGCGAGGATGATGAATGAATGAATTCTAAGAAGATGATAAGGGCGGACTTCCTCATGAGAGAGGGGAAAGCCAAGGTCCATCATCCACCTCCATCCAACAGTGGAACCTACTAATTAACCTAAGAAAGCACTAACTCTAACTAATATTATGACCATTGGCATGGAGGAGAGGAAAAATTCCCTTTGAGGAGGAAACCTCTGGGAATCCAAGGCCTAGGTCGCCTTCCCTCCAGGTTGACGATGTTTGATTTGAGGACATACTGTATGTCATTAAAGAGAATAATTAGTTAAAGAGAAGGATATGAGTAGGGAATAGGATGACAGGATAGGGCAAACCCCAAAAGAAGCAAAGATCAAAGAAGGAACATGAGGCAGCGATGAAGACTGATGATGATGATCGCCGCAGCAGGGCGGCAGGTCAATGAGGTAGCATAAGACCCAATGAGAGGAATGCTTGATTGAGCAATGCAAATAAGTAGATGCTGAGGCCGATAGGGCATGCTTGATTATGCGATTTGAATGATTAGACCCTGAAGTTAGAGTCAATGAGGTAGCATAGGATTCAATGATAGGAATGCTTGAGTAAGCAATGTAAATAGATAAACCTTGAGGTAAGGACGAGTGAGTGATGACCGGAGTCATGAACCTGATAAATGCGGCAGGATGGCCACGGGTTGATGAGGTGGCATAGGAGTTATGATAGGTACGCCCAAAAGAAATATCGATTGCAGGCTTTGATTGGAGGAAATCCGTGATGGCTGATACAGAATGGGAATAACAGGAGACAGGAATGAACTTGAAAACGAACTTGTACGAAGGTAGTATACTCGATAGAGCGGTATGATCAAGTAGGCTCCTCGAAAGGAGGTAGAATCCAAGGTCAAGAAGGTATGTCTGGAACCAGAGGGTATGCAAACCAGAGGGTATGCTCAGGTCGAGCGATCAAGAGGAGCAAAATTCGATGATGTATGATGAGGAGTGAAGCCATGATGGCTGGCATGAGAAAAGGCACTAGGATGAGGAAGGTAAAATGAGGAAATGGATGAGGTACAATGATGGAATGAAGCCATGGAGGCTGGTATGGGAAAGCAAGGTGTGAAAGGATGAAGGACGGTAGGGAGGTCAATGGGGTTGCATAGGACCCAGCTGGTACAGGATGAGAAGGCAGGAAGATGGGAGGAGAAGGGCGGAGGTTATGCATGGAGCAGCCCATCAGTCGATGAAATCCGAAGTGTCTGCCCCTTTAAAATGGGAGAGTGGTATGTCAGAAATTGCATCCGAATGCGAATCTCTTTATCCCAGCAACGTGTAGTGAGAACGAGGATGAATCGTGATGAGTGTTCACTGATACGAATAGGTATGGAGACGGTGGAATAGGGAAACACTCCCAAAAGAAGCATGAGACGAGGAAGGAGATTTTTTTTTTTTTTTTTTGCGATGCAAGTCCTGAATCTGAAAAGAAAACTGTGATGCTACCATGTAGGCAGATTCGGTTTGAGGGGGGATAGGAGAATCCAGAGAAATGCCCAGCAAGGATTATATGCATAGCCCTAGGGAATTGCCTGTGGTGAAAAACGCAGGGATGCAACTGTGGGACGTAGGTATGAAGTAATGAAAAGCATTACCAGGAAAGCATGTCAAGCATACAACTGCTCGAATCCCTTGAGCCATGAGAAGGAACATCCAGCGACCCGGTAATGAATGGGAAGGAGGTAGTAGTGTCACAGTAAAGACACATTCGGAGAACAAATGGGCCATATCAAGTTGCAGGCAGGAAACCGAAGTGCAGCCGAGAGGCAGGAGGGCAAACAGAGCCCAGACAGGGAGAACGATGCACAGGGCAGGACACGCAGCAGGCAGAGCACTGAAGCTGGTAGATTGAGGGAAAACTGTGGCTGTGATGCAGCCAGATAAATCAGTGGTGGATGGGAAAGTCAGATGCAGGGGTGACGTCACACCCAAGAAGTGCCACGGGTACAGGAGTGGAGGCAATGACCAGAGATAGGGTAGGAGGTCCAGGGCAGAATGGAACACCGGGCAAAGCAACCTGATGATGGCACGGCAGGACACAGCAGGCAGGAGGAAGCCAGGAACTGGAAAAGAGACAGAAGAATGAGGTACGGGGGTGGGAGGGACCACAACCAAACACAGGGTGTGAGCGCTGGAGCCTGAGATGCTCAACAGGAGCAGGAAGGGGGAAGAAATAACTGAGGAAAAGACAGGATGGTGTGGGTGCAGACACCCAAGGGGTGGAGGCAGAGGAGGGCCACAGAAGCAGGCTGACAAATTGAGATGAGCGGGCAGGTGAAACAGAAGATGGGGGGGGGAATGGAGAGGGAGCCAGCGGCTGCACAAGGCAGCGAGCCGCCGGACGAGGAACAGGAGAAATGGAGAAAACCAGAGGCGCTGCAAACAGTGGTGACAAACAAGCAGCGAAAGACACACAGGAGGAGGGAAGATGAGCAGCACCTCTGGCTGCAATGAAAAACAAATCCTGGTGAGGCCCAGGATGAGTAACCTTTTAAGTCTGATGGGGGAGTGATGTAGTTGCTCCGTCCATTGAACCTCGGGCTTAAAGCCCTCCCATAAAAAAACTGTGGCTTGTTCATTCAGGTATTGAGCTGCTGTGTGCTATAAACTCTTTGTCCCTTTTGCATTAAAAGTTCTGTTGAGGAATTCTGAATGGCTCCCCTCTGAAGGATGTATCTGTCCTCCTTCAAATATCCTGATGTACAGTTAGATAGTCACCTAGATTTTTGTAACCATATTGACACAGAAAACTCTTCCCCAAGCTTGGTGGACTGCATCAAAACAAACCTTGTCTTCTCCTTCCTGTCTGCTAGGAGCTCATTCTCAAAATGATCATACTGGGGGTCTGACTAAACTTTGTGGTCTACTGTGCTGCCCCCAAGACCTTCCTAGCAAGACTGGATACCCTATTCCATACTTTATATTGTTTTGCCCTAGCTTGTACACCCCATCACTGCCTTTACTCCAAACTGTCTCTCCTGTCCCTGGCAAACAAGGTTTCTCCCATTGCACCAGCTTCACTGTTAAATGCTAGCCTGAGTCTCCTCTACTTCCTCTCTTCTCTCCTTACTTCTACCCCTCCCTTCCCCAGTTCTCTTGGATCCTCTAATATCTATTCCTTTACCATTCCCAACTGTAAATTGTAAATGCCTACCTTGGTCTGCTTCCCACTCCTCCCATTCTCACCCCTGGCCACCACTGGTGAGCTCAGCCTACCACTCTGGGAACAATCCATGCCCCACCCCCCACTTGCCCCTGTACTACCCAGCGGAGACTCAATCCCTGGCCTCTCCCCCATTTCCTGTTTCTAACACTACTATGACTACAAGTAGTGCTGTTACTTACAATGTTAGACTCCTATGTACTAGTGAAACTTACAATGTTAGACTCCTACGTACTAGTGAAACCTAGACTCCTACGTATTAGTTAAACTTAAGAGTATGTGTAACCCTCTGTAACCTTACAGTATTTTGTAATCCACTGCTGTGCTATGTGTTATGCTGTCTGTATCTGTTCGTTTAACTGACTCGGAACCTTTGAAAACGAGTCCTTGACTGAAAGGTATTAATCCTAAACCAAAATAAATAAATAAAATAAAAATAAATTCTCAGCTGGTCTGGTTAGTTTTTGACACCACTTCCCTGTCCTGTGGATGACCTACCCTTTTCCTTCCTTTGTTCTTCTTTCCAGTTTCCCTGTCTGGGAGCTCACTGCTCACCTCTATTTGTTTACTTTTATTTGATGACTGGGTAAATACACTGGACCACAGGTTCCTTCACCAGCATGATCTGGGACACAGAATGTCAGCAGAGTACAGTACAGAAACTTAAATCACTTTGGGAACAGGCTGATTACAAAGTGTCAGCCAATCACGAGCTGCATATCAGCTGAAGAAGTACGACTCGGCTAACAATCAGGAATTTCATTGTTAGGTAGCATTGTTCATCAAGTAGGCTTGTATCCAGGGCATCAGTTAACTCCATTTTGGGAGTATTTGACTTCCAAAAATAAGGCAAAAACTTCCAAAATAAAGAGGGAGGAAGTCATTGACTTCCAGACGTAAAACCAAAAATTAGATGACTTCCAAAACTGCAGGCATAGAAGTCAGAAATGATAGATTGTTCTGAAAGAAATTGTATATTACCACTAATGTATTAAATTAACATCCATAAATCTGTACTTCCTAGAATATTGACTTCCAAAAGTGGAATCCTGGAAGTATCTTGACTTCCAATAAATTGGAATGACTTCCAGATTTTGACTCCTGGAAGTTTTAGACTTCCACTGAAAATAAATTAACTGAACCCCTGCTTGTATCCATCTTTTAACAAGGGGTTACTGGGTGTAGCTTGCAGGGAGCAGTGAAAGCTGTTTTACAGCCTAGAATTGGAGTGAGAGAAGAATTTTTCACATGTTAACAGTTAGCAAAAGGCTGTTCTAGAAAAAAACGGTTAGTAGTTCTCAGGTGTATCACACGACTCTTTCCTTCCATGTTGCTTTCTCTCCCATAAGTTTGTGGGCCGAATAATAGCCCTGTCTCCACCTCCCCTGACTGAAGCATGCCTCTCCCGACTACCAGAAGCAGTCCCCATGGATTGTGCCCCATGGCAGGGCTTGGAGGGGGGGAGGAGAGCCATCCTCAACCCAGTACTCAAATCCTGATTCTTCAGTGGTTGAGCTGCAGCACAAGATTAGGGAAGGTAGGCAGGGCTTCTTTAAGCCTGCACAGCCCCTTTTTCTGTTTATCTGTGGCCCTACCTACCCCAGCCATGGATAGGCAGTAGTACGTGCTGTGGAGGCACACATGCACAATGCCAAACCTGCGGCTTCTCTCGGCATGACATCCCAGCCTGCACTACCGCCAGGCCTCCATCTGGCAGCAGTCGATGGCAGGGCTGACATGCCTCCCTCCTGGAGAGGACAGCAGTCTGTCAAATGCTCAGTACTCCCCACCCAGCTAACCCCTAGTGACTCGAGTCCGCTTCTGCACCCATGTTGCTTGCATGGTGGCTGGTAGATCTACTGCTGCCCAGCTGGGCCAGCTGCATTACACAACTCTTAAAAAATAGGAACTCAGCTATTGGCCAACTAACTAGCCCAGCACTGGTGCAACTGCTTGCCACCCAGATGTCCTGGGTTCATGGACCAAGTCTGGGATATCTGGAGCCGACCATTGAGGCAGAGTTCTGGCATCTGATGCTTCTTGCCTTGGGGAGGGACAGCACCTCCTGGTAGTCCAGGGGGACATAGTGTCATGTAGGAAGGAATGACGCTCCCTTACAGAGTGGCCTTAAGTTGTCACACACTCACACGTTTGGTACGTGATGCGGAACTGACGCATGCCAAGAGTGGTGCTGGCAGGGGAGTTCCAAAGGAGGTGAGCTGCTCACCCATCCCTCCAACGTCCCTGATAGGTGCAATGCCAGGTCACTCCACAGGAATATGCAGAGTAGGGGGGGATAAGGGGTGGGGCAACAGGGCAAGAAATAAGGGTCGGCCCTGGGACAGATGAGGTGCCCTTGTGCCCCCATGCCCAACTGGAATGCCTGGCCTGCCTCCTCCTCCCTGGCGCCTCTCTTATGCATCCTGGGCTTGTTATATTACCCTCAGAGGCTTAGCTCCCCTTTGAGGTCCCACCTGTGGAGACAAGCTTCAGGTGACCTGCCTGGGGGCCAGAGTCAGGAGTGAGTGAATGTAGGAATGGAGTATCAGACCCCAGGGTTTCATGGGTGAGAAAAGGGGACACTGAGGGTGATGAAATGGGGGTTCCAGGTCAGACCCAGTTGTGGTAGAAAAAGAAGAGAATTATTAGGTGTTTTTTTGTCAATTATGCAGGCAGCAGAGTAAACTCTACTACCAGGTGGAGGGGGGCAACCAGTTAAGGTTGGAGTACGCCACTACTCCCTTTATTTCAGCTTACTGTATTTCTCTCTATTCCAGATTGTATACGGGGGTGTATAATGTGAGCTCTGAAATGTTATATTTATGTAATTTATCTGGTCTTTTTCTGAGTTAGTGTAGTCCATCTCCCCCCCAGCAAAAAAAAAATGCTTTTGCTGTATTGTTTTACCATGTGTTGTTATTGGAGTAGATGAAGTCCATGAAACAAAGATGCAGTTTTCAGGTCAACGAATGTGGTACTAAAGACAGTGTTGGAAAAGAATAACAGATAATTATGTGATACCCAGGCTGAAATGTGTCTTATTATTATGCTCATTACAGTTTTTCCTTGTGGGGTCAAGGGCTTTATTTTGCCTCCTGTGTTTATGCACCTCTTGTGTGCACTGGCATCCTACTTCTCCAGGCCCACAATCCTGCTCCTGCTACCCACCAGACTCACTCCTTGCTGCCAGCACTGGAATCCTTACCCAGACCTGCAGTCATATATCCTGGCTGGCTTGTCACCGCTGGGGGACCCTCTCATTGTCATCTAGGTGCGTCTCTTGAACACCACTTGTTTTACTCCCTGTTTCTGCATGCCAGCTTGTCCTTGCCATGGGCCTCTCCATTACCTGGAGGAGCAAGGAGCTCATAGATGTGGCTATGGGCCTTCTATCCTGGTGTGCTGGGGACTCCATGGCATGGACAGGGGCACTGCAGGGCCGTCATCTGGCATACCTTTGTGGCACTTTGGCCTTTTCTGCCTTCCCTCTGCTCAGTCTCCTGTGCACTATGGGTGCCCTGGGGGTGGCTTATGGTGAGTGGTCACCAATGCCATCAAGGCACCTCCACTAGCCACCACCATGAGCTGCTACAGAGCAGTACAGTGAGCATCCTCCCCATGAGGACAGCATCCAACCCTAGGTATGAACCCTCCCTGCTGGCCTTTGTTCTTGACATCTTGGGCAAGGTTTACACACCTGGGTTGCCAGTGTGCCAGAGCAATTTCTCATCTCTTAGCACCAGAGAGCCAGCTTAGGGCTCTTTAAAGACAACCACTCTGTTTGCCCACATGTGAGGTGCAGTGTGGCAGACAGTACCTCTAGCCTATCCCACATTAAGAGGGATGTCCCTCATTATACAATGGGCACTTAAAATCCTGTAACCTGGTTGATCAGCTAAGAGCTTTCTCCATGGTTAAATCCTTACATAACCTATGGCTGAGGAAAGGTATTTGTAAAACACAGACACGGTTTACACTTATTTTACACATGGGTTCATTGTATAATTGCAATAAGGCACTCCAGGGTGTGGGTAATTGGGGGATTAATCACTTTTCTTGTGGTTAAGTCACTCAGCTGTGCCTTGTGACACATCACACGAAGCATGGGTAAATCCCCCAATAGCCCACGACCTGTCATGTCTTATTGCTTAATTTTACCCATCAGAAGCCCCTCATGGACATAATGCAGTCCCACATTCCATACTAAGATTTTAAAGAAGAAATTCATAATACAGTATGTCATTTTGTGAAATCCTTACCAGGCTTTATAATTATGACAGTGCTTATTCCATAGTGCTATGAGCCTTCATGTCTATAATATGACACAGAGTCCTCCATCATTATGTTTGCTTGCATGCATGTGCAAGAAACATAGTGCCATCATCTGAGTTTTCGGAGGTGTGGCACCCATCTTCCAATTCAGTCAGTGTGTTTGCAGGTGCGGCCGCAGTTCTCCAATGAACACCGCAGCTATCTATGACAGCAGTTGAAAATGCAGTGCCATACAGTTGATGGGGAGAGCTAATAGCTTCAGTGAGCAGCACTCCCCCTCCACATACACGCACGCATATTGACGTGCTCATATGCTGCTCCAGCGCACACTGTATGCCAGACGGGGTGCCCAATTCCCCCATCTGCTCCGCCCCAAAAAGCTTTCTAGGTGCTGCGCTGGGGCCCACCCCAGTGTGAGCAAAATTGTTATGGCAGGGAGGGTGCCCAATCCTCTGTCGGCTCCAGCCTCCCCAAACAGCCTTCCAGCTGCCCACGCTGGAGCCCTCCCAGTGTGGCAAGCGTCCAGCGTCGTCTTCCTGAAAAAAACAAAACCTGTAAACAAAAAAAGTTCCCTCGGCGGTCTCCCTGCCCACCCTCTGCATCTCCTCCCACACCCCCCTCACCATACTTACCTCCGGAGGCAGCGGGCAGATCTTGGTGGACCGGAACACGTCTGCACTCTTCAAAGTCGACCGTGAACTGAGGAAATGCTGGTAAGCTGTATAATGCAATAAATAGGGTTTTTTCAAATGTAATACCTATCTCAGGCATTTTTTGGAATTTTGGCACCAAATTTTCAACATGGGGTTTTTGGGACCCCTCCTCATGAATTTTGGAACTGTCATGGCGTTAATCGGGCCCGAAGGGTGATTTCGCAGTCACTGCACGAAATCACCTTTCGGGACTGATTAACGAAATGACAATGCCAGTGTTCATAAGGTGGACTCTCAAAAAGCCTATGTTGCAAATTTGGTGAAAAAATTCCTAACAAATGACTGTTTTACAAGCGTGCATTGCGCAGTTCCTACGCACGCTCGTAAGTTCGCAAATTTCTAATATTTGCACTCCAGATTTTCAACATTGCCATTTTACCACACCTCCTTATGAGCAGTATAGCTGTCATTTTTCACATCTCACCCAAAATGTGTTTCCCTGCATGTAGCACACAATGGCGCAGTTGGTGTGCAAAATTAATGTTCGGGACAGATTAAGAAAATCACAGTGACACTGTTCATGAGCAGAGGTCTTAAAATGGCTATGTTGAAAATTTGGTGGAAAAATTCCACAAAATGACTGTTTTAGTAGCCCGTTGCGCGGTTCCTATCGTATACTTCGCAAGTTTGTGAATTTTATATTTACCGCATGAATTTTCAACATTGCTATTTTATTACACTTCCTTTATGAGCAGTACAGCTGCCATTTTCACATCTTGCCCAAAAATGTGTTTCCGCACATGTAGTGCACAATGGTGCAGTCAGTGTGCCAAAAACAATGTTTAGGACAGATTAGAAAAATCACAGTGACACTGTTCATGAACAGAGGTCTTAAAATGGCTAGTGTTGAAAATTTGGTGACGAAAAGTCCATAAATTACTGTGTTACGAGTGAGAATTGTGCAGTTTCCACGCACCATCGTAAGTTCATGAATTTGTAATATTTTCAGTCCAGATTTTCACCAGTGGCATTTTTCCACACTTCCTTATGAACAGTACAGCTGTCATTTTTCACAACATGGCCGAAATGTGTTTTCATACTTTCAGCGCAGAAATGCGTGGTCGCTGTGGGAAATCATTGTTCTGGACAGATAAAGAAAATCACAGTGACACTGTTCATGATCGGAGGTCCCACAATGCCTGTGTTGACAATCTGCTGTAAAAAATCTCCAAACTAATTACATTACGGGTGTGCATTGCACATTTTCTACGCACGCTCGTGACTTCACCAGTTTTTTTAATATTTTCACTGCAGATTTTCAACATTGCCATTTTTTACACTTCCCCATGAACAGTACAACTGTAATTTTTTCACATCCTGTTCGGAATGTGTTTTTGCACCTGTGGTGCTAAATGCCATAGTCGCTGTGCAAAAGCAGCTTTCCGCTAACAAACTGATATTGCCACTGTTCATGAGGGGGGGGGTCACAAAAAAACCATGTTGAAAATCTAGAGTGAAAATACCAATGAATGCCTGAGGCGTTAGGGTTTCCAACCATAATGCCCCACCCTGTAGAGAATGACAGGCATCAGGGGTGTGACTTGGGATTCTCGCCTGTAATGCTCATACCATTCCACACCCTGCAGCCAGTGAGAGGCATCGAGGTGTGCCTTGGACTCTTTGGCCCCAAAGTTCACCCCATTCTCCTATACCGCACCCATCTCACCGTATTTTCTGATGGAATGGGGTGTGCATAAGAGCCAAAGACCCCAAGGCACACCATGACACTTGTCGGTGTCTGCAGGGTAGGGTGTGGTGTGGCCGTTATGTCTGATGACCCAAAGGCACACCCCAATGCCTGTCAGTCTCTGCAGGGTGGTGATGGGGTTGGCTTCAGTTCAGTACTTCACTGCCATTCCTATTATGCAGCTCTGTAACTCCTACACTACCAAGACCAATGCCAGCAAGCAAACATTTGGCATTGACAAATGCTTGTTTATTTTTGTCCCACATTTGGGTGGTGAGAAGCTGAGAGGTAGGCACCGTGCTTTGCAGGAAGGTGCAGTCGGACCATGTAAAGAGGCCAATACATCAACTGCTGTAAGTAATCCTATATAAGTATCATCTGTGGAGCACTTCAGTGAAGCTCCCAATCCCAGCCTTTCCCAGTTGTAGCTGATGGAGTCATGTAATAGGAAAACTGCCTGTGTGGTAGCTCCTCATCCCACTTCCAGTAACAGTAGGCAAGAATGCCTCTGGGAATTTGGATGAAGGCAAAAAGTACAATCAACATATATAGTTAGTGGTCTCTTTTGTAAAGTAAATTTAAAAAAGGTTTATATGCAGGTTTATGTGAGTGCTCAGAACATTAACACTTTTATTTCTGGAGTGCTGGCAGTTTCTCAGGCAATATGCAGTCTATCTGGCCAGAGTCCTGATGTGGCTGGCAATGCTAAAGAAAATGTTACCCCAGCTATCTCAGTTGAGACCCACAGGGATAAGGACCACCAGTTCTTGGATTGCAGCCAATTAAACACACCAACAGGAGTAAGAAGATGCAACAGTAAGTTAATCAGTATGATGGCGCGTGGTTTCCCTCTCCTGTCTATACCCTTCCAGCTGCTCCACATGCTTTTGATTGAGTTGCAGTGAAACAGTCAAGCCTACTGCTCCAACTTGCATATGATATCAAAGCCCACTAGGCACTCCCTTGTGGCTCACCACTTGAGATGCACTGCTCTGAAAGTAATCCAAGACAGTGGGGAGGCCACTGTGTGCTTTGGACCCAACTGGGCGACGGCTTGGCTAACCGGCTGCGACATAATTTCTTAAACTAAATGATATGTCTACCAGTCAATATGAATCACAATGACATATGACAATTTACAGTGGATATGTTATTTCTGGTGTTGAAAGAGTGGGTAAACAATATGATGGGAAAAGTATGACACATGAAAACAAGGAGTCTTGTGGGAACACTTTACAGCAGAAGAGGTTAAGTCTGGATAAAACCATCGTCATTCAGTCTACTTTTTCCTCAGTTTTATTTTGCCCTGAGTATTTATCTTTTCCATGAGATATAAGCCAAGGTAACTTGTTTGTAGAAAAATCAAATCCATTTGTGTCAATTAAAGAGTTCTCGACCCAGAGGAATCAACCATAGTCGGGATGAGAGGTAGTCTAAACTGTGCACATGATCCAAGAAGACTGTCAAAAACATATAATCAAATGGTGGTGGTGGTTGGAGGGCATACTGCAAAGTCTGATAATCCAGGGAAAGTCTAAAAAAATGGGAACTAGGAGTTGGGGTGGTGGGAGTGAGGTGGACACTCCATGAGTTCCCCATGTCCAAGTGTCAGGGCAGCAGAGAGGCCTGCAACACCCAACTAATCACCCAACACCAAGGAGTCAGCAGTAAAGCTCCCTCCCATACCCTGAACCACCCTCCCAGACTAAAACAATGTCTAGCTTCTTCCTCTGCCCTGGTCTGTAGAGGTACAACTACAGCCCCCAAGGACCACCCAGGATAGCAGGCTATTGATCTCCATCCTATCTAATTCTTGCAGGGCAAAATTAGAGGAAAGATGGGAATCATCAGGCCAACCACCTGGTCTGAAAAAACATCCATAAAAGGGGACACTTCACAGTCGCAGTGGATGAGAATGCTCACAGTCGCTTCCACATGGAAAGCTGGGCCAGCTATAGGTGAGTCTGCTGCAGATTTCCAGAGGCCACCAGGGAGTAGGCATGTATGAAAAGCCCAATTTCCAAGATGGCCTCTTCTAAGTAATAATATTAGGAGGCAGTATAGTGCAGTGGTTTAATGCTCTGAGCTGCAAACCTGGAGACCTGGGTTTGAATCCCACAGCCACCACTTGCATACTGTGTGACCCTGAGCAAGTCACTTAACTTCCTTGTGCTCCCAGGTCACACCTGTAAACAAGCTTCAGCTACTGTATCTCTCCTGGTAAAAAAAAAAAAGTATCCAGAGAGGCAAGGCAAGATGGCACTGTCTGAATTTTCAGGGGCCACATCACCAGAAATCCTGCTCAAAAAATTTCTCCTAAAACCCCAGCAGAAAGGGGAAGATGGTAGTGTTCAAAAACTGGACCAACGCTGCAGGCCATTCACAGTATCTTTGTGCTTAAAAACTCTTTCTGGACTACTGTTCAAGTCTGAAACTTAGATGCGGATGGAGAGATTTTCCCATGGGACACTGCTATCTTTGCAGGCAAGAAGATATCCTCCACAGATGAGCCAGGGCCTGGAGATAACTGGAGGTGGAAACAACACTGACAGATATTCTCTGTAGACAAGGTGGAGCCAAGAGATAGACTGGAGTTGAAAACAGTGTGGAAAGTAAGCCTCCGGTTTGAAAACTGTGACACACTGCTGAGTGCTGCAAAACTGGAGTCCTCTCAACCACACAACTGCAGACGAGAAGAACTCCAGCCATTAACTGAAGCTGTGCTGCTTGCATGCTCAGCCTCTACTCACTCCGAGAATAAAAGTCCAAGTCCCAGTTTAAGTATGTAAAGCAATAAAAAGAAATTCCTTTCCTTAATATAAATTAAAATTAACTACAACTAATGACAACCAAACTGCAAGTTCACGGAGAAAATGGAGTATCATGACATCTATTCTGTCAGCAGCCACCTTCATCATTGTTCACATAACTCTTGCCCTGTGTCAGTAATCAGCTTACTGGCCCCCTGCTGGACACTCTCAATCTTTTTTCTATACCATGGTGACCAGAACAGGATGCAGTACTGCAGGTATGGTCTAACCAAGGCCTTGTATAGGTGTAGGATATACAGAGGAAGGAACTGCAAAGACAGGAGTAGACTGACGAAAATACCCATGCACATGCTAATTATTCATGACCAGTTCCAGCTCAGTGATTGGCTACTTTATTGATCATTAACGGGCAGTTAATGACTGATCCAGATGTGCCAGTCCCATGAGCGGCCACCTCACAGAAGGGCATTATATTAAAGCGTGGTGCTGGGAAAGTAAACACACAGAAATTTCCCTGTCACCCAGAGTTTGTGGTGATACCTTAGCACCGCACCAAAATCAACAGGAACCACAGCAACTGACCAGCACAGCCAAATCCCTAAAGTCTCATTCTTCCTGGTATAATAATATTTATTAAATTTACTTACAATTACATTGTTTTTTTGTTCTAGTGCTGGTGGAGCAGGCACGCGACCTTTTGACATGAAACCCCCCCCAAAAAACAGGCGGAAAGCATCCATGAAAATCTAATGCTTAATTTATCCATGTACACAACTAAACATAGAAATGCTGAGGTATCCCAAACTCTAACCCCCGACCAGCTGACAGCCATACGGCCATACGACTTCATGGGAGGTTGGCACTCGGGCACACACATCATCATGATGTGACCTAATGACATACTTTAGACATCCAAAGGTTGTGCACCCACTCTGGACCCAAAAAATGATATAATCGTAACTAAAACTAACAAATATTGCTATTCTAAAAAGAATTTGCTTTATAATAGCAATAACAGCCTCACTGGCAGGTGTTTCATGGAGATTAATGATTGGGTGGCGTGTGGTTCCCCTCAGCTGCGCATTGGGCAACCCAACCCCCACCCAGTCGTTAATCCCCTTGAAACTACTGCCAGTTCAGTTGTTATTGCTTAAATAAATAACAGGTGTATGTTCCTCCTGCAGTACTGTCACTACTGCTATCGGAGAATCATTAGTGCAGAAGAAAAGCAATCCAAATGAACTACATGTTCTCTCTCCAGAGAGGGCCCACGTTGCAGACGTCCGGGAAGACAAAAAATACAATCCGGCTTAGTTCCAGTCACTTGACCCTTTAGCTGCACAGTCCATAGGTGGTAATGTCAACCCCTGGTTGAGGGAACTAGTCAGTAACCTGGTGGTCATGTGAAAAAACAGACTTCTAATCCCACTTTGTATGCTATGGCTGTGAAGAAAAAATGACCGTAGTAATGTTGTTTTTTCTAAGGGATCCCTCACTATGATTTACTCTTAGCATCATCTTCCTGGCAGAGAGTGATGCCTCGGAGATAGAACCTTATGCTAATTATGGAACATAGAATGAAGGTTCAGACTCTGCATTGGTGTCATGTTCCACTCTAGTCAGTAATGTCAAATTTGTTTTCATAGCTACAGAGAGCTGTGACTACCAAAACTAGCTAAATGGCTATAAAAGATTTCTAAACAGAATTTTGAAAAACACCAAACAAATGTAAGACAGACATGTTGACAATGTTTAAACATAGTGAACATATTTAACTGACCACATTTTACAATTGTTAAGGAACTGCAATAGTAATGCTCAAGCAACCTTACTGAGAAGAACTGATTCTCGTGTGAACCTATTTTCAGCTTCTGGAAGGGGATGCAGGGTTAGAGAGTGTAAATCACAGTGACAGATCCCTGAGAAGAAACAACATCAGCACTGAGTATTTTTTTATTCTAACTCCAGGAATCCCTCACTGATGATTTACACTTGGCAGACTCTACAGCAATACCTTGGGAAGCTGAGTCCAGAACCTACTTAGAAAAAAAAGTTCTGCAAGACAGCAGTTCCAAAACTGGCATCCATTCTGGATGGCATGTCCAGAGAATAGTGTTATGTAAAGGTGTGCACTGTTTTCCAGGTAGCTGCTTTGCAAATGTCCAATATTGGGATGCCCCTAATATATATGTAGGTTGCACCCAGAGTTTAGATGAACGTGTCCCCACATAAGATTTTTGTGTTTTCTAATAACCCTAGGTATACCCCTAAAGGGTAATATTCTTGGTATAACTGCTTTTGTCTGGAATGTACTATGTTTGTTCCTAAATAAAAAAAAAATGTCATGTTTATGAAATGCCCTGTACCCAAAAGATTCTATGTAACTAATTCTGGGTCACCCCTGTAAAAGGGACCTTTTGGGCCCAGTGGGCTGACCTGGTGAACAAAATTAGACAAATAAAAAAAATGGATGCCACAGAGGCAGAGGCGCCCCTTGTGGAATGTGCCTTCAGGCCTCTGGGTGGTATTTTCCCAGCTTTTTCATAACAGAACTGTATGCAAGAGACTATCCAGCGAGAGACAGTTCTCTTGGTTGCTGGCTTTACCTTTTTCTACCTCACCACAGGTAACAAAAAGCTGCTTGCCCTGGGACCTGACCTCCTTGGTTCAGTCCAGGTAGATGCCAAGTACATGCTTCAGGCCCAGGCTTTGCAGTTTTGCTCACCTGGGCTACAGTGCTCAGGGCAGAGCACAGGAAGAGCAACTGACTGATTCAGGAGGAAATCTGCTATTGCCTTAGGTAGGAACTTCCTATTGGTTCTAAGAATTATCTTGTCCATGCAGAAGATTATGTAGTTTGGTTCTGTGTAGAGGGCTTGCAGCTTGCTTACCCTGCTAGCAGATCTCATGGCCAGCAGAAAAATGTTTTTTCATGTGACGTATTTTAAATCAACAGTAGCCATAGGCTTAAATGGTAACCCTTCAATAGAGCAACTCAATATGAGCGACTGATATGGGCAAAGTCAGAATAGTGAATGTGAATTGGATGATGTGTGTGTAATAGCTATGGCTATTAAGAGCACATCATAATTTGAGCTGCTTCATTCTGCAGTTGCTTTGGAGGGTTAGTGTAGTTTTGAAGGGTTAGTGTAGCTTTGGTTTTCAGGTTGGTTTCGAGTTGGCCATCTGGTGTGCTGGCTAACGTCACCACCTTCGAGGCAGGCGACCTGGGTTCGGAACTGGCTGTGCTGCAGAAAATATTTTGTTTCTCACCTGGTACTTGTGTTTTATATTTATTTTTTGTCTCGTACCTCGCCGTTCTGACTTTGTCACCCCCACCAATAGATTGCCCACCCCCAATGTTCTCCCCCTTCCACCATCTGTCCCCTGACATAGGCTCCCCGTCCGAGTTTGCTTCTATCCCCCATTGACATGCCCCCCCGAGTTGATTATTTTAAGATTGGGGGGTTGGGGGGCAAAGCCTCCCACAATGTGGGGTGCAGGGGACATATCCCCCCCACATTAAATGTAGATAAGTATTATTGTTTTAAGCGAGTGAGTGGTAGCTTCGCTGTTTGTGATGGGCACTATGGTGCACATCGCTATTTTGCATTTCAGCGATGTGCAGTAGCTGTTGTTGTAAGTGCTGTTAAGCTGACGCTCTTATCTCATGGTACTGGCTTAAACAGTGTCCCCATCAGCTGGTCAAGACATATGTTCATGTCCCATGGGGAGACTGAGTCCCTTACAGGGTGTACAGTGATTGAGGCCTTTTAAGAACTTTTTTAAAAACAGGTTATGAGGCCAAGCCCTTGTCCTTGCCCACTGATACATAGGCTGATACTGCTGCCAGATGTATCTTTTGTGTTGAAGGCCTCTGGCCTAAGGACTGCAAGTGTGCTAGGTAGTCCAGGACTATTGGCAACCCTGTCTGCATTGGGATTATCTTTCTGGGGACCCATCAATATTAGACTCTCTTCCACTTAAAGGAGTGTGTGCTTTTCTGGTTGCTGGTTTCCTGGAAACCTTAAGCACCTTTAGGACCTCCTCTGATGGATTCAACCTAGAAAACTCTAGCTCTTCAAAGAGCAATGCCCATAGTCATAATATCCTGAGGTTTGGGAATGTTATTCTGCCTTGAGATAGGGTCAGTAGGTTGTAACTCAGTGGCAGGTTGATTGGGTTCTTGCTGGATAGGGCCAAGAGAACTGAGTACCATGCCCACCTAGCCCATTCTGGGACTATTAGGGTTATTGTTGCTGGGTGTTTCCTGAGGTCCAGGAGCACTCTCTGTATGAGTAGGGATGGTGGGCATGCATACAGATGCCTCCCCCGTCCACTTCAAGGCTAGGGTGTTCTCTGGGACTGTGCCCTTGGCTGGTGGCCTGCAACAAAACTTTGGGAGCAGATTGTTCTTCCAGGATGCAAACCAGTCTATTTCTGGAGTGCCCCATCTTAGGAAAACTGTGGCCAGATCCTACTGGTTCAAGGTCTATTCAGGTTTCCCGGCTGATTCTGCTTAGGGAGTCTGCTAAGACTTTGTCTTTGCCTGGCAGGTATACAACAGAGATCTTTGCATCTAGGGAGTAAGTCAGGTCCCAGATCCTTATTGCCTCTGTGCACAGTCTTGTGGATCTTGTACCTCCCTGCTTGTTTACGTAGTACATTGTTATGGTGTTTTCTGTTCTGATTTGGACAGACTGACCATTTAGCTGGGAGGAGGAGGCTTGCATTGCCAGGAGTACTGCTCTGGGTTCCAAGAGAGTGATGTGTTCCTGGGTCTCCTGCAGACTCCAGATGCCACTTACTGTGAGATCCTCCACATGGGTGCCCCACCCTAGGAGTGAAACATCTGTTGTGAGGACACTTATTGAGGATTGCTGGAGAAGGGAATGCCCTCTCTGTGGTTGCTTTCTTCCATCCATTACCCTAGTGACCTTACCAATACTTTTGTTACTGGCACTAGTTTGGAGAGGGAGTCCCATCTTTGAGACCAGTGGTCTCTCTCATGGTACTGAATGTTTTTCATCTGAAACCTGACCCATGTGACCACAGCTATGGATGCAGCCATGTGGCCAAGTAGCTGTAGAAAATCTCTTGCAGGCTTTGGCTGACCCACTGGGAAGGATTTTGCTGTGGCAATCAAATCTGCTACCCTTCCCTGGGCTTTCCACTGCAGGGTATCCAGTTCTGCACCTATGAAGTCCAGCACCTGAACAGGTTCTCTTTGGGACATCTGTGGATTTATCAGGAACCCCAGTTTTTCCGTGGTGCTTTGTACCTTTTGAATGAAGCACACTGCCTCTTGTTCTATTTTCCCTTAGACTAGCCAGTCATCCAGGTAGGGAAAAACTACCACACCTTGCCTCCTCAGGTTTGCTGCCACCATGGCTTAACACTTTGTGAAGACCCTTGGTGCTAAAGTGAGGCCAAAGGAAAGGGCTACATGCTAGTACTGGCAGTTACCTAGTTTGAACCTGAGATATTTTCTGTGGTTAGGTCTGAATAGAATGTGAAAGCAGGTGTCTTTCAGATACAATGACCCTAGCCAATGCAACTGTGAGGATGGAATCACTGTGCCAAATGTGACCATCTTGAAGCTTTCTTTTTTTATTTGCTTGCTCAGATATCTGAGGAGTGAAATGGGCCACCACTGACCATTTTTCTTGTGGGTCAGGAAGTACCTTGAAAACAGGCCTTTTCTCCTACTTTTGCTTGTAGCAGCTTATTTACTTCCAGTTCCAGCAGAACTTTCTTTGTGGGACATTGAGCTAGAAAACGTTTGTGTTTCTGCAGTTTTGAGAATGTTTTGAGCTGCAGGGACAACCCCTGATCCACTACCTTCAGGATTTACTTCTCTGTGGTAATGTTTACCCATTCCTGGAAGTAGTGGACTAGCTTTCCCATTCCCCCACTGGCAGTAGTTAGGCAACCTAGGCAAAATTGTCAAAGGTTTTGTTTAGGCAAAGGCTTGGGGGCTGGTGCTGCTGCTGCAGCACACTTGGGGCCCCACCTGCCTCTGCTCTTGTAGTAACCTCTTTGGGGCTGGTACTTATATAGGGGCATAAGCTCTTGAAAAATAGCCCCTACTCCTGCCTTCCCTACCATAAGGCCTGTAGGAAGTGGAGGCCTCTTCTCTCTCAGTACTGGTTTTGTAAGAGGTTTTGTACTCATCCGCTTTTTTCATGTATGCCTGTGTTTTGTCACCAAAAAGAGAATCTCCTTCAAAATGGAAATCCATGCTCTTGGTTTGAGTGTCCTGGGAAAGGATGGTTGCCTTTAGCCAAGAGAACTGCCTCAATGTTGCTGCTTGAGCTAAAACCCTTAAAGGCAGTGCCATTAGTGTCCACAGCTGTGTGGGAGTGATAATTGGTGGCATCTAGGTCTGACTTTGTTGTGGCACTCAGGTCCTGTGCCAATTCACCATCAGTCCTATCAGCCAGTCCCAGCACTGTATTCCACAGTGTCCTCTGGGACTGGACTAAATGGGCTATGAAAGCTGTCTGCCTGATGAGCAGGGAAGCTGATATATTAACTTTTTTTGCCATAGTATCCAGTTTACTGGAGTCCTTTTTATGGGGCTGTGCAGAGAAAGGGTCATTAGCCCTCTCACAGGCAACCGCTTGGACTACACCTTGATGATGAGGGTGGTCATACAGGTGTTGTACATTCCCCGTCTGTCCGCCTGATACTTTTTTTAACCTTTTTGTTTATGGCTTCAGCTGAAGTAGGTGCAGACATGATTTCTGAACTTGCTCTTTTTAATGACTTGTGTATGGGAACCAGCAGCCTCCTTGTCAGAGCTAACCCGTCCTATCCATAAATTCTGCTTCCTCTCATCCTACTCAATTTCCTGAGGGGGTGTGTGTTGAGGGTGTTCACCAGTTGCCTAGGAAAATAGGAAAAGATGAATGATCCTCTTTAGGCCTTGGTGGGAGCCAAATTCCTGCTCAAGTGAACCATCTGGTTCAGTAGGTTCACCTTCCTCCTCCCCTTCATAGTATATTTCTTCCTCCTTCTCCACAGGCAGATAGGCTGGAACCTGAGCCTGGTGAAGGGGGCAGACATAGTCATAAAGTTTCCCATGACCTGCATGGTCTGTAAAAATTGCCACATATTTGTTACGTCCTCTGCTAAGGGCATTTGTCTTTGGCCCAAAGCCTGCTCCTTTCCTTTTTTAAGAGGAGTGGTAAGGACAATTTTTCTTTTTGTTTTTTCTTGGCAGACATGGTTTCCAATATCTGCTCTGAGGCTGTCTTATGTAAGCAATAAGACATGATGGGGTGTGCGTTAGACAGTTCTAACGCATGACTAGGGGGTGTAGTGAGGCCCAAGGCTGCAGGCTGAGTGCATTCAGTCCCCTGGCTGTGCATTAGAACTGTCTAATCCACATCTTCAGAGTGGCTTATTGCACTTATAAAATGGGTCTGTGTATTCTACAGGGGGTTTCTAGTTTTAGCTGTGTATTAGACACTTCTAATGCATGGCTAACAACCAATCAGATTGCTTGAAATCCTTTGTCCATTTTATAATTGTAGATTTGTCATCACTGGACTCAGGGTTCCCCCTTTCAGACACCCTGGTACCTGTACCATCTTTACCATACTTATCTGATGGCTGAGCAGCTGTATCTTTTTTCTCTGTCCCCTTTGAAAGGGACTGTTCCCTCAGAGCTATTGTTATTTTTTGGTGACATGGAGGCAAACTGAGAAGCCATAAACTCTTCTTTTTTAGACATTTCTCTTTGGGGTTTTAGGGCAATACTTTTTACAGAGCTCACAATTGGTAAAATCATGATCTGGAGCCAAGTACTTTAAACAGAGCTCAAGGCAGTCTGCCTTTGCCTACAGCTGGAAACAAGTTTTAAAATGTTTAAAGCCGGTTGACCCTGTTTTCTTTTTCTTGGGTCTGTCAGCTGTGACAAACACTAAAGACCTAAAGAACAATCCCAGTTCCCAAAAAGAAAAATAAACTAGCATCTTCCTTCAGAACACCACAGGAAGCAACCGGTTCTGACAGGAAAAAAACTTTTGTTCCCAGTACCAGGAACTATGTAACTTACAAAAGGAAAACTGCACAAAAGGGATTTAGGTTGTTTTTCTGAATCAATTTAAAACAGAATGATTTGTGCAGTCTGGTTTCCTTTCAGCAGGAACCATGACTGAAATAATGATCTGCTAGATAATTTGATCTAAACACTTTAATTTAGTCAAATTCGTAAAAATTAGTAAATATAATGCGGTTCACTAAAGACGGGAACTGCGCTACACTATGGCCTTCTCTGGTTCCTGGGAACCAGTTGTGAACTGGAGAGCCATTGAAAAATTAAGAAAATGAAATCAAAACCTAAATAATACAGAGTTATTAATTAAACTAACTAAACATAGTTGCACACTGAAAATTAAAACAATCAAACACTCCTGGAGACCTGAATACTGGCACTAACTTTGGGGTGACTACTCTTAGTTACAAGAGGGGGTGACACCAAAGGGGGGAGAAATGGCAGAAACGGGGGGAGGGGTGACAGATGGGTAAATCATGGAGGGCAGAGTTCGGGAAGGTTTGAAGGCACTGAAGGTGGATAAGGCGCCAGGCCCAGATGGCATCCACCCCAGGGTACTGAAGTAGCTGTCAGAGGTCCCTCCAGGACCTTTGGCAGACCTATTTAATGCCTTACTACATTCAGGGCGTGTACCTCAGGACTGGAGGATGGCTCATGTGGTGCCCCCTCCACAAGAGTGGCCCCAAGGATGAAGCAGGAAACTACAGACCAGTGAGCCTCACATCCATTGTGGGTAAGCTGATGGAGACTATCCTGAAGGAAAGGCTGGTGGCCCTCCTAGAGGCCAAAGGACTACAGGACAGCAGACAGCATGGCTTCATATGGGGCAGATCCTGCCAAACCAACCTGGTGGAGTTCTATGACTGGGTAACTAGGCAACTGGACAGGGGCCATGCAGTGGATGTCCTGTATCTGGACTTCAGTAAGGCATTCGACTCGGTGCCGCATGGAAGGCTGGGAAGTAAGTTAGTAGGCACAGGGGCAGGCAAAGCTGGTGAGATGGGTAGGGAACTGGCTTCAGGGAAGGCAACAGAGGGGGGTGGTGGTGGGTGGGGAGCTCTCACACCCAAGGGTAGTGATGGGCAGTGTTCCACAGGGCTCGGTGTTGGGACCAGTGTTGTTTGGGATATTCATTGCAGACATATCAGTGGACATCAAGAGCAAGATCAGTCTGTTTGCTGATTATACCAAGGTAGGAGCAGTGGTGGATGGCCTAGGGGGATGGCAGGTGTTGCAGGATGATCTGTCAAAGCTTGAAACCTGGTCAGACACCTGGCAACTGGGGTTTAATGCCAAAAAGTGCAAGGTGCTGCATTTTGGGATGAAGAACCCAAGGAGGAGTTACCAGCTGGGGGGAGTGCAGCTAGTCCAGACAGAGGAGGAGAAGGATCTGGGGGTGCTCATTACAGGGTCAATGAACAACTCAGCACAATGTAGGAAGACAGCTGCAAAGGCCAACAAAATGCTGGGTTGTATTGCAAGGGGTATATCCTCGAGGAGGGAGGAGGTGATTCTGCCACTGTATAGGTCATTAGTTAGACCGCACCTGGAGTACTGCGTGCAGTACTGGTGCCCGTCTCTGAAGAGGGACATTAAGTTACTGGAGGGGGGTCAGCACAGGGCGACAAAGATGATCAAGGGGCTGGGGTACTTATCATACGAGAGGAGGCTGAGGGAGTTGAACATGTACTCACTGGAGGAGACGAGAGGAGGGACGGGGGGACATGATTGAAACCTTTAAGTACATGAAAGGAATAAACAAGACAGGTACAGAGGGGCTGTTCAAAGTAAGGGAGGGTAGGGACACCAGGGGCCATGATATGAGACTGGAGGGAGGAAGGTTCAGGAGGGAGATGAGGAGACACCTTTTTACAGAGAGGGTGGTGGCTGGGTGGAATGCGTTACCTGCAGAAGCGGTATCCAGTAGAACAGTGGACTGCTTCAAAAGGGGATGGGACAGGACAAGGGGGAGGGTCAATGAAGGGGAAGGGTGGAAAGGAGGAGCAGCTGCAGAATAAGGGGTGCTAGCTGCACATTCGAGCAGACTTGATAGACCTCTAGGCCTTTATCTGCTGGCAAATTTTGTATGTTCGTATGTTCGTATTTAGACAGAAAAAGGCTAGGTGCCCATCTAGTGTGTCTCCCAATCCTAGTGGGCAAATTTTGTCTTTTGAGGCATAGATATTAATTACTTATCCAATTCCAATTTAAATTTATCAAATGATGTAATGTCTAGTAACTCCTGAGATAATAAATTCCATGCCCTAGAAGCCCTAATTGAAAAATAATTGTCCCTCTTTTTTTGTTAATAGCCTCGGGATTCTAAGTTGTTTATTATGTAATCTTAAATTAATAGACCAGGGAATGTAATATCACATTGGACCGTAGATGGAGAAACAGACCTGATGTTACTGGCTAGAGTAGAGCGTCACATCAGTGCCGAGTTTCAACCTTCACTCTACATTCCAATAATCAGCATACAGTTCTATCTCCAGGGCATCTTCCTCTGCCAGGAAGATGATGCTTAGTGTAGAGCATAAGTGAGGGATTCCTGGGGTTAGAAAGCAAAGTTATTACATGTGTACTGATTACAGAAAGACCAATAGGCACCAAATAAAGAGCACTGTAGGGGAATTCTAATTAAAAATAATAAAAAAATTCCTCCCATGCTAACTCACAGGTAACCTTAACTAATCTTAAGACCCTACTCCTCAACAACTAATGACTGAGTGTTAAAATAATTAAAAAGACTGATTTTTGAAAACACGGCAATATACGTTTGACTCAGTAATCTGGATTCTCCTAAAAGCTAGCTTTTAGCTAGCTCCTAGACAGGTTTAGTTTATATTTGGAGCTCGCAAGCAGAGCCCCAAACCGATGGCTAGCCCCCCGTCAATGAAAGATCCTGTCATCTCTCACATAAACTATGCAGGGTCATCAACAAAGACAGATGGGAACTGTGTTTTGCAGACATGCTGAAGAACTCTATTTTAACTTTGGGCTATCTTCTCTTCTTTAAAAAAAAAAACACCCTAATGTCTTCATTGTTGGGCCCTAGAGGGGCTAGTCCAACTCTTGGAGCCATGGAGAAATCAATTGACATCCACCTGGGGCTATAAACAAGGGATACCCCTCTTTAAAAATCCCTAAATGCTCTTCTAGCCAAACCATGAGAGAGAATAAAACTCCTTAATGGCCCTGTCGTTGGGCTACTTTAGAGGCTAGTTCCTGCCCTGGTGGCATAGTTAAATTCTCCTCTCTGCATGAATACAATACAGGCATCATCTGTTGCCGGCATCACATCTCCATCCCTCCTCCCCTTTCGCCATCTCAGCTGCAGCACACCAGTTCTAGAATGCAATACAGGCACCAGCTGTTGCTGGCATCACATCTCTATCCCTCCTCTCCAATTCCCTATCTCAGCTGCATCATACCAATTCTCCCCCGTATCTTTTGCATTAAGTACATTTTTTTCTTTCTACCCAATTTGGTGGTGGTAGGGACTTGGCCTACTTTCATGTCCCACCTGGCCTGCAGCTGATCAAGCCCTTAATTGCTTCTTAGTGCCAGATTGGGCTAAGCTGGACAGGGCTATTGTAAGCAGGTCCAATTACAAGCAAGGGTTTACAGCATCCCTGCCCTGCTCTGTCCAACTCAGAACTACAGAGCCTTAGATGGCTCAAGCAGCAGAAGGCTAGGTAGGGCATGGGAGTGTTTGTCTACATGGTCCACCACTGCCAATCTCTAGGACCAGGATCAGTGTTCCCTAGAAATAAATGGGAGAGGTGAGGCACCTTACATTAAAGTATTGGAGGGACTGGGGAACAATGGTAGAAACCAATACATGTATGTTAGATGGACTTTACCAGGCTATTAACCCTGGACTAGACCCTCTGCTGGTGCATCAGGGTATCATGTATTTAAAGGATGCTGAGGCTAAGACTAATTCTTTCTTTGGCAACAAGGTTATCAGCTATTTTAAATATTACCTGGTTGAGCTGGGTGGGGGGTAGGAGTTTTTGTTTTGTTTTGTTTTTTAAGAGACGAGGGATAATCCTGTTTTTATGGTCTCTGAGATCACGGGGTGATTAATTTCTTCATGGCCTGGGAGTTGGACTATTCCCTTCAGGGCCCAGCAATAGCCCTGATTGTTTAGAAAGGCCCCAAGATCAGACTGAATATGCAAATAAAATCAAATAGAGGCTAGTATCTGTATAGTTGGCATTTGACAGCTTGGTTCTGACCTCCTGTATTCAACCTTTACCACCTCATTGCTCTCTTTAGATCTATCCTGTCTTGTCTTCTACTTCCCGCCGTTCCTAGGTTTTCCTCTGCCTTTACTGCTCTTCATTCTGCCATGGTATAGAAACGTCATGGTCATTTCAGACATTACGTGTGTGGATATTATATATCCTGCTTGATTAACCTTCTCATGATGTAGCTTTGTATACATTATTTGTTCTCACATTTGTGCTGCTCTATAATAGGAGTAGCTATGCTGTACCTATATATGTATTATTTATCTGTTGGCATTTCTATATGACTGACCAGGCCCACCTTGGAAATGAGCTTGCTCAACAGTGTTCCACCTGGTAAAATAAAGATTGATTGACTGATATCTAATAGTCATTGTATTCAGCAGCTGATTCAGATTCAATACACGCTCCTAATCTTTGACCTAAAGTTGCTTGATGATATCTCTTCAGCAATAAGTCTTCAGGAATCTGGACTGCAATAGCTAAAGCAATGGCTTTGGGCTATGGTAGGAAATATGTCCTCCCTGAAAACATTTGGAAATCCAAGTACTTTCATGATCAATTGTGAAGGTCCATGGGTTTTATGTAAAACAAAAGGGTTTTATACTGCATCTTCAGTCAAGCATAATTGGATTTGTTTACACAGTATAACTTTGTTATAGTGTTGTCCAATGCACCACTATAAAGAGAATTGTGCTATAGAGGTTTGCCTTTTAAGTTGCATGGATCATCTTAGACATAAACAGATGGATACAGCGCTCAAGAGGGTTCAGACTGTGCTCAACAAAGCCTGCAGACACCCTGGATGCTGAACATGGCACTCACACCTGTACTCCATACGAACGTGCAAATTGGCTGTCATTAAGAAACAGGATCAAATTCCAGACTTGCATCCTAGGGAAGAAGGCTCTATTGGGTAAAACACCACCTTGTGTAGGCAATTTTATCAAGGCGGCCAACTCATTACAGGTCACCAGAGGAGGACTAGAAGGGCCTTGGCTATCCCTTTCCGTCACACCTCACTTGGGAAACAAGCATTTGCCTACCGGACCCTCCTATGGATGAATAAACTCCCTGGGCACCTCTTGGCCACCAGTTGTCTGGCACAACTCAAAACTGACCTCAAACAGCACCTAATAACACTCTCTAAGTGCACCTGCCCCTGAGTCCAGCCACACCTGCTCTCTCTGCCCCCCAGCAAGCACTAGGCAGGCCTCAGGTACCCCCTCTCTCTGTCCATTCTCATGACTTGCCCCAGCAATCAGTTTGCGTCATGCTTCTTTGGCACCACCACCCCTCCCCAACTCACAGTCCGTGAATTTCCCTAACAGTCACTATTAATGCAGGCTGCCTGGCCATGCCCTCACACCCCACCATTTTACTCTAGCATGTCCTCTCTGCTCAGCCTCCCCTCACCCCACCATTTCTCCCTATACCTTATCGCCCTTCTTCCCCCACCCTTTACCTCCACCACAGTACATACCTCTCTCTCTCGCACCTCCTTTCTTTACCCCACTGCCAGCTATCCCCGTCTCTCTGAACTACTGACAAGGCACTTTGAGGCTGCTTATTCCCCCACCCCACCCTCATAAAGTGTTTTTCTTGTTATTTAACTTGTACTTATGCTTTGAGTTATTCTGTAAGTTCTGAATCCAAGCTATATCGTTCATTGTAATGTACCTTTGCTTTCTCCTATTGTACTTTGTTTTGCAATCTATGATGTGGAACCTTTGTAAAAGAGCTTGCGCTCAAAAGTCTTTTCCAAATCACTAAATAAATAAATAAAAAAAGTAGTTATAACATAAAAAATATGTCAATAAAACACTTGCATCAGTGTTTCAGAAGATATGTGCAAATGGTGTGTTCTTCATACAAATTGTGAGCAAATAGTGCATACTGAGTGCCATATATAGCTTAACATTTCCCTATAGCATGTTATTACACGATTTTGCTTCTCAGGAGTAACTGTTCACTGAAATGAACAGAGCAACACTGAGAGCAGTACTTCACTATAAACAGAAATGTGCTACATCAGATTTCACTGAAAAGGTCTCACCACATATCCTGGCTACTGGATGGAGAGATCAACAGTAACTAAGAGCATGGTAACTACCAGAATGTCAATCAAATGAAGTAACAGAGTATAAAAGTATAAAAACAACCACCAGATGGACAGCCACTTGAAGTACCTTAACAGTAAGTATACAAACTACCAGTTGACAAGTCTAATGAGGTAACAGACAAATATAAAAATATCTACCAGACAGACAGTGAAATAGAGTAACAGAGAACATAACAATTACCAGATGGACAACCAAATGAAGTAGCAGTGAGTATAATATCTATTAGATGGACAGCCCAATGAAGTACTATAACAGAGAGTATAAAACATCTACCAGACGGACAGCCCAAATGGAGTAAAAGTGGGTATAAAAACATCTAGAGACGGACAGTCCAGTGAAGTAACAGACATTTTAAAATAGCATAGAATTTTTCTGACTTCTGGTTGGTTAGAGACCATTCTAAACAAAGTTGTTATCATGGTACAAAATCACACTTTTATCATAAAAGTCCCTGGCCATCAGCCTTTTTACCCTCATAAAAATCAATGAGCTGCGTCAGCCACAGTTTCCCATCACAAACATGGATGCGACCTTTAGGCACTAAAATCTTTCAGCTAGGAACTAAAAACTGCCTTAAATTAAAAAAAGTATTAATTAAATTCTATGTACCCTCATAGTCTTCTTCTTACATACACATACATAAATTAAAACATAAAGTACTACTGTACCTACAGTTTGAATTTCTGGTGTTTGCTGACCATAAAAAAATTCCCCTCCTATCCTCATTTGATTACCAGAGAAATCTCTGCTGTTTAACCTGCTACACATAAAACAGAAGCCTTGGGTCCATCTGAGTCCTGTCATGTCTTATTGCTTAAGTATAACATATCTATCAGATGGGCAGCCAAATGAAGAAACAGTGAGTATATAACATCTGCAGTTATGGTCAGCGCATGTTACTTTGCTGCACCATGACTCTGTGGCAGATCGTGGCACTATGCAGTGAGACACAATTAAAAGAAAGGACCTTTGTTGTCCTTTTGTTCTTTCAATTGCTTGCCATGTCATCTGTGAAATGATCTGCTGATTGGGCACCAATGTGGCACAAAGCAACATGCAGCTGGACTTCACTGTACTAGATGGATAGCAAAATGACGTAACAGAGTATAAACATCTGCCAGACGGACAGTCAAATGAAGTAACGGATTTTTTTTTTTATTTCAGTCTTGGAATTAGCACATCTAAGCCAAAGTCTCTTTCACATAGGCTCCACGTCATAACAAAGAACAAAACAAACAGTATAGTGAGGCAATACATAGTGATCCTAGGAATAAAGATAACAATAAAATAAGCACATATGGATTTAAGTCACAAAAACAAGTATTTTGCAGACATACAGCAGCTAGGAGTAAACTTAACTAGCAAGGAAGGGCATTAGGGTTGGGATCCGGCTACAGGAGGGAAAAAGATGTAGCCAAATGGCGTTGTCAGAGACGACATGAGGGAAAGACAACAACTAGGGACATGATCTTACAAGCTAGACAGAAGCTAAGAGCTTGGGCCTAACATTGTCCCAGAGTAGAGATAGAGCCAATGCATTGTCTGAGTTGGGAGGGTGTTGCCAGGAGGGGAATATCAGCAGACAAACGTGGTCTGTGTCATTCAGTGTAAGAGTGCACCCCAGTGGGGTAATCAAGTGTAGGAACTGATGATGCCCTCTATGGAGCAGCAAGCATGGTTTGATTATGAAATCATCTACCAGCTGGACAGTCAAATGCAGTAACATTACAAAATCATCTACCAGATGAACAGTACAAGAAAGTCGCAGATTATAAAACCATCTACCAGCTGGACAGCCAAGCAAAGTAACAGATTATAAAATCATCTACCAGACAGACAACCAAATGAAGTAACAGATTATAAAGTCATCTACCATGTGGACAACCAAATGAAGTAACAGATTATAAAACCATCTACCAGATGGACAGCCAAGTGAAGTAACAGATTATTATTTTTTTTAATTGTATTTCTACCTCCTCAGCTGAGGGGTGTACCTATGGTTCCCCCATTCAGCGGACTCCTCGACCCCACACTGGCCACAGTCAGACTCTGACCCCTGTCACCCTGCCCACCCCAGACCTCTTCACAGCAGGTACTTATCCCGCACACTGCTCAGGGGGAGCTGACTTGAATGTGTCTGCTGCGGCACCACCAGGGCCCGCCTTCACATTGCATGCCAGAGGATTGTTTTTTCCCCCGCATGATCTCCCCACAGCATGGGCGTGCAATGGCATTAGGGACACTGCATGCACACACTTCTGCGTGTTGCATGTCCGACGTTGGCCACACTGACCCACACTTGTGCCCCTGAGCCTGCACCAGCCCCCGGCCACCACCAGGAGTCAGCAGCTCAGCGGTCATCCCCTCCCACCCTCCCTGGAGGAGGAGGAGAGCTGTCCTTGTGATACTTGATCCTCCTCCCCACAGCTGACCCACTGACACCCAAGGTCACTCCTGACCCTGGGTCATCGGCATGGTAAGAGGTAAGGTGCTAGCACCTCAACCTTCTACACCATTGGGCTGGCAAGTAACAGATTATAAAGTCATCTACCAGCTGGACAGTCCAGTGAAGTAACAGATTATAAAATCATCTACAGGATAGACAGCCAAGTGAAGTAACAGATTATAAAGTCATCTACCAGCTGGACAGTCCAGTGAAGTAACAGATTATAAAATCATCTACAAGATAGACAGCCAAGTGAAGTAACATATTATAAAGTCATCTACCAGCTGGATAGTCCAGTGAAGTAACAGATTATAGAATCATCTACAAGATAGACAGCCAAGTGAAGTAAAAGATTATAAATTCATCTACCAGCTGGACAGTCCAATAAAGTAACATATTATAAAATCATCTACAAGATAGACAGCCAAGTGAAGTAACAGATTATAAAGTCATCTGCCAGCTGGACAGTCCAATGAAGTAACAGATGATACAGTAAAATCATCTATGCAAAGTAACAGCACAAAATCATTTACCAGATGACAGGCAAATTAATTAACAGAGATGATAAAATAATCTACCAGATGGATAGACAAATGAAGCAACAGTTACCAGATGAACGGTCAAAGGAAGTAACAAAAAGCAAACAAACTACCTGAAAAACAAGCAATTCAGGTAACAAAGTGTACAGTACTAGTAGGGCTCCCAGATCTACAGGGATTCCTGTCTTTTACAGGAATCTGAAGTCATCTACAGGTAACTTATTCCCTAAACTGTCATTGGTTATACAGGAAAACAGAGCAATTAAGCTGCCATAGCAAATAATTAAATCTACATGAAAATACAGGAACATTGCTCTGGAGTTACAGGAAAAATGCTAAATCAATCTGGGATCAGTGGACTATACTGGTCAGTGACAAGATGCAGTATATATCTGGATATACAGTATCCTGAAATATCACAGAAATCCACCTGAAATGAATGGTGATTTCCTTTGCTATGTTGCAATATATCTGGATTTTCTGCATCATGTCACTCGCTGTTACTTCATTTGTCTGTCCAGCTGGTTGTTGTTTTTGTAAAAACAACTACCAGCTAGACAGACAAATGAAGTAACAGGAATGCCACTGTATTTAGTCTCTGTACTTGTTATCCTCTGTATTTGTCTTCATTCTCTGTATGACGTGGAGCCTTCATAAATGAGTCCCTGACTCAAAGGGTTGTAATTCCTAGACTTTTAAATAAATAAAAGTGTAAAAGCATCTACCAGATGAACAGCTCAATGAAGTGACAGTGAGTATAAAAAAATATCTGCCACATGGACAGCCAAAGGAAGCAACAGAGAATATAAAATCATCTACCAGATGGACAGCCAAATAAAGTACAGCAACAGGGACAGACAAATGATGTAAAAGAGAATATAAAAACAACTACCAGTTGGACAGCCTAATGAAGTAATACAGAATAAAACCAGCTACAAATGGACAGCCAAATGAAGTAAGAATAAGTATAAAACATCTACTAGCCGGACAGCCAAATAGAGTTAAACAGAACATAAACTCTACCAGTTGGACAGCCAACTGATATAACAGGGCACATAAAAACTAGATGGACTGCCAAATGCAGCAACAGTGAGTATAAAAACATTTACCAGATGGACAGCCAAACAGAGTAACAGATAACATACTAATTACAAGATGGACAGCCAAATAAAGTAACAGCAAGTATAAAAGAAAAAATTATATATATATTCATTTTAGTAATGATGTTTCTTCTAGAGGGTTTTCTAGTGATTCATAAGTGAAGCAGGCAACAAAATTGATTTATGATTGCAAAAACTTAAGATATACAGATCACCTAACCAAGCTAAATTTAATGTCACTTCATACTAGGAGGATTAGGACTAACTTGCTGTTCTGCTACTCTTTGATCCAAGATAATTATTTGTTTAACGAATTACATCTGGAATATAAAACTCATAACAAGGGTACCAGAAGGCATCCAAAACAACTTAAGCCCTTCAAATTCAGTTCTGAAAAAAGAAGAGCGTTTTTCATGCAAAGGGTTGTTAACCCCTGGAACAGTCTTCCCACTTACATTATCAATAGTATAAATAAGGAGCAATTTAAAACAAACTTGGATAGATATATCCTGAATGGTAATATCCTTTCCTATTATTGACCTGACATGGAGCACATATGGGCTCACCGCCTCACTCAGCTCCAATACCATAGTATGAACCATAGTATACATTCTGCAATCATCTACACCCTGAGTTGTTGCCCCAGAGATAGATTTTGGAATGTTTAAGTTCAAACTCTGCTTTGTCATCTCACTTACTTCCAGTGTTCTTTCTAACTGCAGATTTATAGCTGAAGGTCAGAAGAGAGCTGTGACCACCTACGTTATCTAAGTTAATTATTCCTACCTAATGTAAATAATAATGCAAACCCACACATGAACACTGTGCAACCTGCAAAGTTTGCAACAGAGAAATGCTCAGGCAGTAAAATAAATCTTTGCTTTAGTACGAGGAACACTTTTATACTAAGATTCTAGAAGAGGAGATAGGGAAGGCTTTGTATGAATCACTAGTACACCCTCTAGAAGAAACATCATTACTACAATGAGTAATATTTTTCTTTTAGCAATGAGAGTTTACTAGTGATGTCATACACTTCTGCAGGCTCCAAGCAGTACCTTGGGAGGCAGGATCTGGAATCTATTTAGGAAAAAGGTTCTGAAGCATTGAATTACCAAACCTGGCATCCCTTCTAGTCTGGATGTCCAGGCAATAATGGGAAGTAAAGGTGTGTACTGAGGACCAGGTAACTGCTTTACAGACCTCCTGAAGGGGTATACCCCTTAGTGCTGCCACAGTAGCAGATGTAGCTCTAGTGGAATGTGCCCTGGGGCCCTTTGGTGGCTGCTTGCCAGCCTTCCCATAGTAAAACTGTATGCAAGAGAGTATCCCACAAGACATAGTCTTTTTAGCTGTAGGCATGCCATGACCTGCCTCACCATACGTGACAAACAGCTGAGTGATGTCAGTTCTGGACCCCTTTCTTCTATCCAAGTAGAAACTCAAAACCTTCTTTACATCTAGGCTGTGCAGTTTCTTCATACAGTACCTGTATTTGAATGAGGTTTGGGGAAGTACTGTAAGTAGACAGTGTCAGGGACTGGCTCATGTGAAATTCAAAAACCACTTTCAGTAAAAGTTTTTCATGTGGCCCAAGTATCATTTTTATCCCTGGAGAAGATCATAAAATAAGGATCTGTACAGAGGGCTTGTAGTTCACTGACACTTCTGACAGAAGTTATAGCTATTAGAGTGCATGTCAAGTATGAGCTCAGTAGAAAACGTGGGCTAGAATAATGGTTCTCTAAGCTGTGCCAGGACCAGGCTCATCCCATGAGAAACTGGATCCCTCAGGATCCATGTACTCCACGACTGCAAATAGACATGGAAATTTAAAACCACTAACAAGTCCATACCCATAGCTGGGATTTGATGGGATGCACACCAAATACTAAATCTTTTCTATGTTATGTTTTTCTGGTTGGAGGCTTCCTGGCAATCTTTAAAACTTCAAGCACCTGGTTAGATAAATTTAGGTTAGAGTAATCTAACTCTTCAAGAACCATACTTTCAAGTGAAGCATTTTGAGATCTGGAAGAGTCACTCTGCCCTGGGACAAAGTAAATAGATCTTGCTTGCCTCAGTGGTAGGGCTATAGGAGTTCTCTGTGAAACAGTCAACAGCAGGGAGTACCAATCCTTCCTGTCCCAGTCTAGTATCTCAGGACCATTGCGTTTCTGACTCTCTTCTCAATTTCAGCAGAAATCTTTGAATCAGTGGGAATGGAAATAACTCATAGAGAAATGTGCCCCTCCGGGTATGAGCTGGAGCATCCCATGCAATTTTCCCCACTGAGGGCGTTCGGCAACAAAAATGGAGGAGCTTCTTGTTCTATGAGGCAAAGAAATCCACCTCTTGAACTTCCCATCTCTGAAACACTGAGTCAAGCACTTGATGGTTCAGAGACTATTCAAGAGTCACCAGACCAATCCTGCTAAGGGAATCTGCTAGCACATTATCCTTGCCTGCTAAATGTACTGCAGACATACTTGCAATCAAGAGGTATTCTTTATGAGAACTGTTTGATTCTACAACAGGGAGGAATCAGATTTCAGAGACAGGAGCACTGCCCTAAATTCCAACAGAGTTATGTGCTCCTGATATTCTTGTGAGTCCCCGATTCTGTTCACTGTTTGGCCCTCGAGATGCCCTCCCTGTCCTAGAAGGGAGGTCTCTGTTGTTAGGACTGGTGATAGTAAAGGTTAAAGGAAGGTAATACCCTCTCTGAAGTTGCTTACTATCTTCCACTAATCTTCAACTAATCTACAAGGCCTGCACCAGGGGTGCACGCCTTTTGTGCCAGTACCTTAATAGGTGGTACTGGACATCCCTTATTTGCAACCATGTCCAAGGCACCGCTGCTGTGGTCAGGGCCATTTGACATAGTAACTGTAGGAATTCCGAGCAGACTTTTTTCGGCTTACCTGTAAATGGTTTGCACACTGAATAAGGGTTCCTGGCCACTAAGGTGGCACTGTGTTCCACCCCATAAACGATTTACTTGTATACATTATACATTGTTGTTTTTTTCTCTGAAATTCATTACTTGTATTGTGATTTTATTGTATGAAGTAACAAAAAGTATAAAATCATCTACCAGATGGATAGCCAAATGGAGTATAAAATCATCGACCGGCTGGGTAGTCAAACAGGGCAACAGAGAGCACCCAAACATTTGTAAAGGCTATGCCTGTGGTTCAATTGGCTGAGCAACAACATCACTCCCCCATCAGGCCTTAAAAAGCCACTCCTCCTGGACTGTTCCAGGATTCATTTCTTCGTTGTGGCCAGAGGCATCGCTCCTCATTCCTGTCTCATGATTTTCCTGCATCTTGTTCGAGTTTTAGCAGTGCCTCCAGCCGCCTGCTCCGCTCCATTCCCTGCCATCTGTCTTATGGCTTGCTCCCTCCTGCAGCCGCTGGCTATGAGTCTCTCTCTCTCTCTCTCTCAATCCCCTTTTCCTTTCTTTCCCACCTGCTGATCATGCAGCAGCTGTTTTGTGCTGCTTGTTACCCTCCCCCCCATTCCAGCTGCCATGCTCATTCTTTCCCCTCCTTCCCCCCCCCCCCCAGTCCTCCTCTCGATTTGCCAGCTTGTTTGCTGCAGCTGTACTGGGGCTCTGTGTTCCACCACTTCTTTTCAACCACCTTGCCCATGTGGTTTACCTGCTACTCACGCTGTCTGCTTTGCTCCTCACCTCCAGGACTGCATTACTGACTCTCAGCTTTCCACTGTTCAATGCTTCTCGTCTGTTCCACACCTCCAGCTGCTTCCCTTGTATTCGGAGCAACTCACCGACCATTTTGCTCATTCGCTCTCCCGATGATACTGCCACCACATGTTTCTGTACCCTCTCCTCATTCTTACTCAGCTCCTCACTGTTTTCCTTTTCCTTTCTTCATTCCCTTGTGTCCAACATTTTGCTGCCTCACTTGGGGGCTCTGGCTTTCCATCATCACTTCCTCACTTCCAGGTTGTGACTGCTCTCCTGTCTTAAAGGCGCAGGTACCTCAGATTTTCTCATATGTTATCTCTCTGTCAGCCTGCTGTGGTGATGTCAGTAAAATGCACCCCCCCCTCTAACTCTAAGTCTCCTGCAGTAGCGCATGCTGTCCTCTTTCTCCTTTTCTGTCTTTTTCCCGTTTTCTACCTGAGTGGACTTGGCCACCCGCACGAGTATCTCCTGCATTCTGCACTTCCCTGCTTTGTTTCTTATTTTTCTGTCCCCTGTCTGGTTGCTGAAACATTTGCTGAAACAGTTATACACACTGCGGCACCTGTTTGTACCAAAAAGGTGTTACTGCATCTTTAAATGCAGAGCCTGGGCGTCCATATTTGCCCGTGTTGTTAAATACAAAGTTCCCCTTTTTTCCTGCTGTGCTGGCATAAAAATAATAGAGAGAATTGAAAGTGCAGTACTGGCAGACACAGAATAAAGTCTTTTGCAGTATGTTTCATTACAGCAGGTCTTCTGGCTTCTGCTTAACAGGATTCTGCAGAGCTCAGACCCACTGCATCGTGAAGCACTGAGTCAGCACTGCAGCTCTTGTGAACTGCCTTCCAGTACCATGTCACGGACCTGTTTGACAGGTTGGTTGGAGCGCTTGGAATAAAGCAAAACTGCTCCAACCACCTGTAAATTCTGGTGACAGTGGTAGTTTTCTCTGTCTAAAAGCACCAGGGAAACCATGGATATTATGGGCTAGCAGCTCTTGGTTTGGCGCCAAACACAAAACTAAAGTGTTTTCACAGAGAACTGTGAAAAAGAAAAGTACAGCTGTAACTGTATCGCGCTTAAAAGTGCTTGTACATTTGCTTAAATCCCTGAACTGATGGCTGTCAGTTCCACCAATATAAAATATAAAAGGGTGTTTCACCTATTTTCTTTGAGGTTTGCAGAGTATTAAAAAAAAACAGTGCTTTATAAATAATATTAGAAATACAGATACAGGGTTCTCTGAGCTATTTTTTATGTTAATTGCGCGCATGCGCAAGAAACATATTGCGGCAGCTTTCATCCAGAAGCAGGCTGTGGAGGTGTGGCACTGTTGTGGCCAATGCTCCCACATCCTTTAAAGGCTTGGCCTGCTTTCCCCAATGCTGTGGCACGCTGTTGCTGACCCTAGTTCAGCCAGCGTGCCACAACCTTTTAAAAAATTAGCCGCTGCAATCAGGGGCCACCTCGTCATTGCAGTGTGAGCCATTCACTGCAATGAGGGAGTGACCTGTCATTGCTGGGGGAAACTTGGTACTCTGATAATGTTTGTGAAAATGGCAGCGGCTTGCTGCGTGTTCAAAAGGACATATAGTGAGCCCCTTCCATGCCGGTGCCCAATCCCCTCGGCAACATCTGCTTCCCTCCCACAGCAGCGTGTTTTTGCTAACGAGGGCCCCAATCCCCATCGGCTTCCATCCCCGGTGCTATGAGTTGCCAACGGGGGAGCCCACTCCCCATCGGCATTATGTCCCCCTCCCACTTTGATGTGCCGATGGGGGAGCTCACTCCCCATTGGCATAAGTCCCACCCAAAACAGTAGTGGGAGAGTTGTGCCAAGGGGGTGCCCAATCCCCCTCAACTCTTGTGTCCCCACCCCACTTTTGTGCTGACAGGGGTGCCCAATGCCCTATTGGCTACAGCTGGCCCCCTAACAGTCGGTTGGCATGCTGGGAGCCCGAGCCAGCATGCCAAAAGTCCAGAAATGCCCCTGTCAAAAAAGTCCTGCGATGTGTATTTTTTGTACCTGTAAAACAAAAGCGGTCTCGTCAGTCTGGTGGCCCTCAACCTGTGCCCACCCTCTGTGCACCCTGCCAACCCACACATCCCCACCCTATACTTACCTCCGAAGCCCAGCGCGATGATCTTCGGTGGACTGGGAACAAATCTGCACTCTTCAAAGCCGACCGCGAACTGAGAAAATGTGGTAAGCTGTATAATGGCATAGATAGGGTTTTTTCAACTTTGATGCATATCTCGGGCATTTTTTGGACTTTTGGCACCAAATTTTCAACATGGGGTTTTTAGGACCCCTCTTCATGAATTCTGCCACTGTCATGGTGTTATTCAGCTCCGAAAGGTGATTTTGCGGTCATTGGCGGAATCACCTTTCGGACGATTAACAAAATGACAGTGCCAGTGTTCATGAGGTGGGCTCTCAAAAAGCCTATATTGCAAATTTGGTGGAAAAAATCAAAAATGACTGTTTTATGAGTGTGCATATGGCGGTTGCTTTCACGCGCTTGAAACTTTAATTTGCATATTTTCACACCAGATTTTCAACACTGGCATTTTTCAACACCTCCTTGTGAACAGTACAGCTGTCATTTTTCACATCCTGGCCGAAATGTGTTTTTGCACTTCTGGCGCAGAATAGCGCGGTTGCTGTGGGACATCAGTGTTTGGGACAGATTACGAAAATGACAGTGACACTGTTCATGAGCAGAGGGCCTAAAATGCCTATGCTGAACATTTGGTGATGATACTCTATAAAATGACTGTGTTACGAGTGTGCTTTGCGCAGTTTGCATGCACGCTCATAAGTTTGTGAATTTATAATATTTTCACTCCAGATTTTCAACATTGCCATTGTTCTCCACCTCCTTATGAACAGTATAGCTGTCACTTTTTACATCCTGGCCAAAATTTGTTTTCGCAATTCCGGCGCAGAATAGCATGGTCACTGTGGGAAATCCATGTTTGGGAGACATTATGAAAACGACAGTGACACTGTTCATTAGCAGAGGTCCTAAAATGCCAATGTTGAAAATTTGGTGATAAAAGTCCGTAAAATGACTGTGTTACGAGCATGCATTGTGCAGTTTCCACACACCCTTGTAACTTCGCAAATTAGTAATATTTTCATGCCACATTTTCAACACTGGCATTTTTCCACACCTTCTTATGAAACAGTACAGCTGTCATTTTTCACATCCTGGCCAAAATGTGTTTTCACACTTCCAGTGCAGAATAACACAGTCGCTGTCAGATATCAGTGTTTGGGACAGATTAGGATCGATCGAGTAAGAGGGGGGGGAGTGACCGAGCTCAACTAAACTCGGTCGGGACTGCTGCAGATTTCTTTGTGGGCAGGAAAAAGCACCAATGCAGGCAGGAGTCCAGTACAAAAGGGCAGCCTGCAGCACCAGGAGAAGCAGAATGAGTGAGTGACACAGGGGGAGTGAGCAACCTCAGTGGAGCTCTGTCGGGACAGCTGCAGATTTCTTTGTGGGCAGAAAAAGATGCCAATGCAGGCAGGAGCCCAGTACAAAAGGGCAGCCTGCAGCGCCAGGAGAAACACAATGAGTGAGTGAGAGAGGGGGAGTGAGCGAGCTCAACGGAGTTCCATCATGACTGCTGCGGATTTCTTTGTGGGCAGAAAAAGGTGGCAACGCAAGCAGGAGCCCAATACAAAACAGCAGCCTGCAGCACCAAGAGAAACAGAACAAACGCGTGACAGAGGGGCAGTGAGCAAGCTCAACGGACCAATGCAATCAACATTCGGGATTGACAAATGCTTATTTATTTCCCTTTCTGTTTGTTTGTTTTCTTGTAGCTGAATGCTTCACTAGTTAATGTCCTTACAAACAAAGGAAAGAACAGATTATTTTTCTTAAAGCAAGGCATCCTCTGTTTATTTATGAGTATAACTTTATTATGGCAGCTGTATTATTATAATTTTGTTTTACTAAGCACAGCCCCAAATGCTAGGCCCCTACATACCTAGGCAGAGTGTGGATTAGCTGTTTCTCCTCTGGAGCTCTGTGGGATGTTTTCTCCTAGGGAGCCAGTGGCATCAATCTCAGTTTATTTATGGGATGGTCACTGTCAGTCACTGGGAGGTGGATGGAGCTTAGCAACCAATTATTCAGAGTTTGTCTATTTTTCAGTATTCTTATATTCTGTTAAAGCTAAAAATGATTGTTATTGCAAATATGTGAAATGCCCAGTAATACAGTCATCCTGATACCCCATTCTTTTGTATAACATAGCATTTAAACTGTATTAGTGTAGCGGTGGATCAGGTGACCAGATTGTCCTATAAAAAGGATCCTTCCTAAAATCTAACAGATCAGTTCAGCTGAGGAGGCTGTGCCAGGAGGATCTCTGGCTAATACAGAGCTTAAGTGAACAGTGTGATACTGAATGAATTCCACTCTGTGATTGCTTGATTTCGTTTGCTGTGATTTTGTTTTCTTAAAGTTTTATTTTCCGTTCTATATTTCGCCAATAAAAGGACTCACTAGTTGGTGTGCTCCAAACTCTACATCTGTGTCTGTGTTATCCATCCCACACCTCATCACAGCTGCTTCGGCTGCTGAATTTGCCTCAGTTCTTTCTCTCGCTCCTTCTTTCTGCTGTTTTGTGTCATAGTGCCTGTTTCGTGGCTCCCTTGTTTTTTCCCACGGCTGGGGATTATGTTGCCATGGCAGGTCCCATGGCTCCTGGCAGCAGCGGCAGTTTCTCATCCTGTACTCTCTTCTTTGCTGCCTCTCCCCACCTTCTGGTACTCACTTGACCATCCCATCTTCTCCTCCTTGTCCTCTTGACTCTCCCTCTCTCGCCTGTGCTTTCTTTTGGGGTTTTCCTGTCCTCCCATTCTATCCCCTATTCACATATTTCTCTTCCCTTGTCCTATGTTCAGTCTACTCAACCCCTTCCCGTCATTCAGCTTTCCTATTTCTGACTACCCACCCATAGTGGATGGAGTTTCGTTTCTAGCCATACAACTTTCCACTGGAGTCGGTCTGGGCATGTCCCTCGGACTCCTTGGTCAACCTTCGTTTCCACTCCATTACTGCTGGCATTGTATCATTTATTTTCCCTGCTTGTGCTTTCTTTTTGGGTGTGTTTCCCTATTCTGCTATCACCATACCTATTTGTATCTTCCTCTTACCCTAGTCCTACATTCTGGACCACTCGACTCGTATATCCTCTGCCCTGTGTCAAACCTCCATTGTTATCAAACCTCATCCTTCCTTACCCTAGTTGCCTTCCTTACCTACCCTTCCTTCTTATCTTTCACTATACCGGCCTTCAAGATTTTCCCTCCATTACTGTATTTCATCCTTTCATACCTCGCTTTCACTTTACCAGTCTCCAAGGCTTCACTCCATCATCATACTTAGTCCATTTCGTACCTCACCTTAACTGTTCCGGCCTTCAAGGATTCCCTCCATCATCATACCTCATCCATTTCATATTTTACCTTAATTGTACCAGTCATCACAGCTTCACTCCATCACCACACAGCGTCCATTTCATATCTGACATTCACGTACCGGCCTTCCAGGCTTCATTCATCATCGTACATCGTCCATTCCATTCCTCACTTTAAACCATTCAAGCCTTCAAGACTTTCAGTCGATCATCATTTATCGTTCATTTTTCTCTACCATTCTGCCCTCCTGCATTCACTTCTCCACTCATCATAGGCTGTGGGCTTCACCCGGCCGTCCTCATCTCTCCCCTTCCCATCCTTCATTCCCATTTGGCAGTCCATGCCAACCTTCTAAGCTTCCCTCCATCAGCGAACCGTGTATATTTCTCTTGATCCTCGATGTGTCCATTCCAACTTCATAGCTCTTTTCTCACTACTCCTTGTACTTGTACCTCCCCCGTCTGCAGCGGGCTTCGCCCAGTCATTCTCCTCTCTATCTTCATATGGTTCGACCCACTCCTAATTTGGCTTTTCAATGGACCTCGTTGGGATGCACTCCCGTGGTTACTAACCACATCCAGCCTCCTCCTGACTCACATCAGGGTCTCCTTCACTCAGTTTTACCTTTCTGTAGATCTACTCATTTACTTCGACTACTTCAGCATACCCCTCAAATGGGTCTCATGCTACCTCGACTCAATCTTTTCTCCATTTGGAGACATGCCTTCCATATCCATTGCTCCATGGCTCAGGGCTAGCCTCTAACCAACAATCACGTCTGCACCCATGAAGTCTGCATCTAGAGCATGTGAAGCTCAGAGTGGGGTCCTTCTCCCTGGCCCATTGTGAGAATGTCTTTGCTCTGGGTGGACCTCCAGTCGTCCCTCATTTCAGTGACACCTCTGGATGAAGAATTTACAACTTCAAGCAGCGAGGGGTGGGGGTCTCATCATCAGTGCCCCTTTGGCTGCCCGAGCGAGTTCAGAGGCACCCTCTATACTATTCTCCATCAAGACTGCCTCTGGTTCACCTGGTCTATTTCATAGGCTCATGTAGGCTGGCTGAGTGCCTCAGTGGTCTTTTTTCTCCTCCTTTTCTTTTGGGCGTCTAGTTACAGAGACATTGCTCGCAACCCTCAACACCATTCCTGTTAGAAGGACAGAGTGAGAGCTTCATCTAAATTGGAATCTTTTCCCCTCCCCTCAATATTGACTCTAAATTGCAGTAGCTGAGCTGTCACCAACCAAAATATTCTTCGGCTTGGAGGGAAGGTGACCTAGGCCTTGGATCCCCAGAGGTTTCCTCCTGAAAGAGGGTCGTTCCTCTTCTCCGTGTCGATAGTCATAATATTAGACAGGGTTAGTGCTTTCATAGGTTCCATAGTTAGGTTCAGCTGTTGGATGGAGTCGGATGGTGGCCCCAGCTGTTCCCTCTCTCCTTAGGAAGTCTGCTCTTCTGCATCTTGTCAGATTTCCTTTTGTTCATCGTCCTCATCTTATCTCGTTCTTCTCCTGTCCTTCCTATCTATGTCTATTGCCTTACTTTCCGGTCTCGCTATATTCTGATTTCTTGCCTTTTTGATGCTCGACATCCTTTGGGTATTCTTTTTGGGCTTCTTCCTAAGCTACCTTTAGCCAAGGGAATCATTTCCATGGCATCTATAGGGGTGGAACTCTCCTCTAGGGTTCCTTGCCGTTGTACCCCCTATAGGGTGGTATATCTCACAGATAGAGAGGTGAACAGCCCCAATGTAGCTAAGTCACACAAGCATACATCATATCAAGTTGCGTAAGCACATTGAATTATAAAGGCTATGCCTGTGGTTGAATGGGTGGAGCAACAACGTCACTCCCCCATCAGGCTTTAAAAGACCACTCCTCCTGGACTGTTCCAGGATTCGTTCCTTCATTGCCCCATCATCCTCCCCTCCTCCTTCAGTGGTTCATCTCTCTTTTCTGTGGGCTTCTTCCTAAGCTACCTTTAGCCAAGGGAATCATTCCTGCGGCACCTATAGGCGTGGCACCCTCCTCTAGGGTTCCTCGACATCGTACCCTTATAGGGTGGTATATCCCATGGACAGAGAGGCGAACAGCCACAATGTATCTAAGTCACACAAGCATACAGCATATCAAGTTGAGTAAGCACATTAAGCTACCAGTTAGACAATGAAATAAAGTAACAGAAAGCAAACAAATTACCAGATGAACAACTGACTGAAAGGGACACTGTCAACCCCCTTAGGCCTTAAAGTGTCTTTAGTTTAAAAACACATTTTAAGATTGGTCACATTCTGTAGAGATTGCTGAAGTAGCTGGTCATTTGATTTTGATTCCTTTTTTCTTTTAAAAAGTGAATAACAAACTGCTCACCATACTGGTGTTATCACACAAAAATGTTTGTTTACATTTTTGATCAACACCCACTGTGTCTTTCCTGGACTTGGGAACACCCCAATAGAGTCTGTCCACTTATGATCCAGTGGAAGGAGAGGAAACTAGCATGTTTGATTACATTTATGATCAACACACACTGCATCTTTCCTGGACTTGGGAACACCCTAAAAGAGTCTAGCCACTTATGATGCAGTGGAAGTAGAGGAGACTACTGCATCACAAATTCATACTCCAAGAAAGCAGAAAAACTAAAAAATATGGTAGGAATGCAGGAGGGTCAACTATGCTCCACTGGAGCAGTGAGTAGTGGGTCCTTCCCAGCTGCTAGGAATTGGGCCAGGGTCCACAGGGAGTGGGGCACTGAGGAGCCATTAGAAGCGGAGAGCAGCAAGTCCTTCCCGACTGCTAGGAAGCGGGCCAGGGTCAGTGGGGAGTGGTACACCAAGGAGCCGGAAGGCACGGAGAGCAGTGGGTCCTTCCCAGTCACTAGGTAGCGGGCCAGGGTCAGAGGGAACGGCGATGGAGGATCCAGGGACCAGCCAGAACAAAGACAGTAGAGGAGCTACAGTCACTTGTGGAGTGTTTCCTTGCACCAATCAGGAGTGGGAGCCGGTGCCAATTGGGAGGGAAGCCAGCGCACCAATCAGGGCTAGGGAGGAGAGGTCAAAAAAGCCACTTTAAAAGGGCGGCCTGGGGCACTAAGGGCAATTTCACTGGAGCAGCGAGCAGCGGGTCCTTTTTGGCCAATAGAAAATGGGCCAGAGTCCACAGGGAGCAACGTTCTGAGGAGTCAGAAGGTGCAGAGAGGAACAAGTCCTTCCCAGCCGCTAGGAAGCAGGCCAGGGTTCGAGGCAGTGGTGACGAAGGATCCAGGGACCGGCCGCAACAAGGACACTAGAGGAGTTGCAGTCACTTGTGGAGTTTTTCATCCCACACCACCCACCCCAGCCCCGACCCCAACCCCAGCCTCTATTAAATAGGCATAGGAGGTGGTGCCAACTAAGGGGTGGGGCTCTGGACTTGGGGAGAAGGAGAAGGCCTGGACTCAAGGTGGGGGTGCTGCTTTGGCACAGCCTATGAAATGAAGCCTAATGAAGCAAGAGGGCCTGGACTCTGGGAGAGGGAGGTGGCCTGAACTTGGGGGTGGGGTTGCTGCTGTGGCATAGCCTGTGAGGGGGAGGGGGTACCCAGTTTGGTATTGTCCATGTTACTTGTGGTGGTTCTCAATGTACTTGGGTGGGATATTCTTGCTGTGTACAGCTTGAGTTGAGGGGGGTCACTCTGCTTCGTACTCTGCTTGGTTCTGCATATATTTGGGAAAGGTATTCTTGTTAGTGGGCATTGGTGGGAGGACCAAAAGGAGCTACGGCACGGCTTGGGCATTTACAAGGATTAGGGATGGGATCAACACGGAGTGAACAACGGAATGGGGGGGGGACCAGTAGGGGGCAAGGTCCTCAGATCATGAGGGTTGGTATCTTTGGAAGGGTGGGGTGTGTAGTGTGTGGGTCGGCCATGGTATTGGCCTTGGCATGAAGGATGGGGGGTTGCACGGTGTGCCAATGACTGGTACATCTCAGGGAGGAGGTCATGTGGTTAAGGTGGGCATTGGGGATGGCGAGGGGGTGAAATGGATGGTGACCCTACTGTGGAGGGAGGCCAGGAGGAGGGCAGGCAGGGATCAAGAGGGGTGGGGGGAGTGAGCTCAGGGGCGGGGCCAAAACGGGGAAGAAGCTGTCTGGAGGAAAAGGGTATGGGCACAGGGGACTGTGCCACAAATAGGGAAAGAGGTTGGGTGGGCCTCAAGGGAAGGAGGGGAGCACCAGAGGACTTAGGGGAAAAAAGAAGGACCAGGGGGACCTGGAGAGTGGTTGGGGGACCAGGGCAGAAATATAGAAAAGGGAGGAATGATAGGGGGGAGACCAGCCAGTGGGGACAGGACACTGGAGGCAGAGCATGGCAATAGGTTTGCACCCCTGGTGCAGTCAGAGGAGGAGGTGTCTTCCAGGGTGAAAGAGGTTCCAGAGGGGGCAGGTAAACTGGAAGGGGCAGGAGACTCGGCAGAAAAGAGTGTCAAGATACTCCAATGCAAGGGGACTCAGTGAGAGTGGGGGGAAATAGGGGATCGAGAGCTCTGGAAGATGTGGGGAGGTAGGTAAACCAGGACTCCGGGGTGAGGAGGAATGGGGGTGGAAAAGTAGGGGAGACTCCAAAGGGGTGGGCCAGGGAAGGACGGGGGATCAGGAGGGGATGGGGGAAGTGGATTTACAAGGGAGAGAGAGAGGGGTATAAGGGGGAGATGCAGGCAGCAGGGGGGGTCCCCCTTGACATGGGGGGTGGTATGGAGTTGGGCCTGGGAGTCACACAGGGAGTGGTAGTGGCTAGGGAGGCCAGATCAGTGAAAGAAAGAGCTGGGAGGAGGATAGAAATAGGTGTGCAGGGAAGTGGGGAGTTGGAAAAACTGATGGGGTTGGGGGGCTCAGAGGAGCAGCCAGGGGAGGGGGTTGAGGAAAAAGGAGGCAATAAGAGTGCTCCTCTTGGGGGATTCCATGGTTGGGGGATCAGGTGGGGAGGGCGGTGGGGGACAAGCAGTCCAGTGTTGTTATGAGCAGGAGTATTTCAGGTATGATGATGCACAAGGCCAAGCATCTGATCTATGCTCTGGCACTAGAGTGTGGGGGGAACCCTGACCTATTAGTCCACCTGGGTACTAATGATATAGAGGGGAACAGTGTGATAGAGATTCAGGCTGGGTTCCATGAGCTGGTCAAGGTATGTCAGAACATGGGATGCTCGGTGGAAAATAAAAAAAAAAATAAGGGAGGTAAATGTTTGGCTCGGGGAATGATGCGAGGCCAGGGGATATGGGTGGATGGGGGACTGGGGTGCAACCCGGGAGGACAAGGAGCTGTACACAAGAGATAGGCTCCACCTTAGCTCAGAATGGGAAAGAGGTTTTGCAGCTTCAACTGGCAGAATTCATCCACTCCAGGTGGGGTTTAAACTTGTGAGGTGGCAGGAGAGGGCACCCTGGCAGGCCAGGCCAGGTTGGCCCTGGCCTTCTCCCACAAGTGGGGGGAGGGGGCACAGGGAAGGAGCACCCAAAAGTGCATGATGGGGCCCTTGTGGGCGGGACATGTGGAAACTAAGGGCAGGGGAAGGGGGCAAGGGGGCATGATGGAAGGTGGTCCCGATTAATGCCAGGAGCATGGGAAACAAGATGCCAGAGCTTCAGGCGCTATTAGTGGGGGGGTGGGGTGGATGTGGCAGCTGTCACAGAGACTTGGACCACTGCAAGAAATGATTGGGACCTAAACCTACTAGGATACACCACGTGCAGAAGAGAGAGGGAGGGAGGAAGGGGAAGGGGGGTAGCATTTATCAAAAGGGATGACATTGGTATAAGCAAGGTTGAGGAGGCAGGGGATCAGGTGAAGACTCTATGGGTCACCTTGCAGGCCCTAGGGGGTAAATGGGTAAAGATGGGGTAGTATATAGACCACCCAGGCAGGGAGATGAACAGGAGAAAGGCCTGGTGGTTAACCTTAGGGCCCACTGTGGTAGGGGGGAGGGCAAAACGGTGGTGCTGGGAGACCTGAACATGCCAGGAGCAGACTGGGGAACTATGGCATCCTCATCAGGCAAGGAGCAATGCCTGCTGGATGTCTTCCAGGATGCATTTCTTGCCCAGCTGGTGACTGATCCAACAAGGGAAGGGCGTGTCCAGGCTATGGTCCTGTCAGAGGGTGAGCTTATCAGAGACCTAGTTGTGGGGGACTCACTGGCGGGAAGTGATCACGCCACGGTTTGGTTCTCACTAGACCTAAGGGGTTGGGTAGAACATACAAAAACAGCAGTGGTGGATTTTAGAGTGGCAGACTTTGGGGGATTGGAGTGGATCCTTAGGGGCTACCTTGATGGGATTAGGCCAAACATGGACACAGAGACCCGGTGGGGGAATATTAAAAAGGGGCTCCTGGAGGCTACCAAGACCTGCATGAGGGAGAGACGGAAGTGGGGCAAAGCTAAGAGGCCGAGCTGGTGGACAAAGGAGGTTCAGGATGCAGTGAGGGGAAAAAAAGGTTGCTTATAACAGATGCAAACATTCTCGGGGAGCTATACCCAAGGGGGAGTATGATAAGGCAGCCAGGAGGGTCACCAGGGTGGTGAGGGTGACAACGATGGGAGAGGAGCTGAGATTGGCACAGGGGATTAGAAGGGGGGAAAAATAGGTTCTTCAGGTATATCAGGGAGAGAAGAAAAGGGAAGGGGTAGATTAGTAGACTGAGGACGAGGACTGGGTGGGTGGAGAAGGTGGGGCAAATGGTGGAGGTACTAAATGACTTTTTTGCCTCAGTCTCTAACAAGGAGGACTGGAAGGAGGTGGCACTGGAAGTGGAGAGGGATGGGGGACCGGGAGAGGAAGTGTGGAAGAGGGATGTTGAAATCCACAGTGGGAGGGTGAGTGAAGCCCTCAAGGCCCTAAGAGTGGATAAAACACCGGGTCCAGACGGGATCCATCCCAGGGTGCTCCAAGATCTGGTTGATACCCTGGTTGCACCTCTGATGGACCATTTTAACTCCTCCCTGCAGGCGGGGTGGTTGCCTCATGACTGGAGGATGGCCCATGCAGAAACAGAAACACAGAAACATAGACTTTGACGGCAGATAAGGACCGCTTGGCCCACCTAGTCTGCCCATTTCCCTACCTACAGGATAAGCTGCAGATCCTAGTTAACCAACAGCCTATTTCTTCCTACCCCCCAACAAGAATTGCCTTATGTCTGTCCTATGCATTCTTGAATTCTCCCACAGTTTTAGACCCCACAACCTCCTCAGGAAGGCTGTTCCTTGGGTCCACCACCCTTTCTGTGAAAAAATACTTCCTCACATTGCCCCTGAGCTGTCCCTCCTCTATCTTCATTTGTACCCCCTTATTCTTGCACATCTCTTTTTCTGAAAGATGCTACACTCTTGGATTTTGTTGATTCCACTGAGGTACTTAAAAGTTTCTATCATGTCCCCCCCTTCCTCCTTTTCCCAAGGGTATACATATTAAGCTCCTTGAGGGGGTGATTCACCTGAAGGAGAACACTGAATGAGGCTGGATGGGGGAGACTGAGGGGGGAAACAAGGAGGTGCTACTTCACTGAGAAGGTGGTTGAGCCCTGGAATGCACTACCTGGGGAGTTGGTGGCTGCTATGACTGCTATGACTGTGGAGGGGTTCAAGAGGGATAGGTATAGGGGAGGTGCATCCCAGAGCTCCGTGGGGGTGGGTGGGAATGGGGGCCTTGTTGGGAGGAGGGGACAAAAAATGATGCCCTGAGAAGGCACTGATCACCGAGCAGACTCGATAGATCATAGGGTCTAATCTGCTGGCTTCTTAGTATGTTAGTATGTAACTATGTTTTGCAGGTTAAATAACAAAATGAAGACAAAAGAACTACATAATAACAGTAAAAGTATATTAACAGTTCAGGTTACAGGGTTTGGGCCAGAATATTTTTTTCTGATCAAATTTTATGCCCCACCTGATACTAGCAAATTTGGAGATAAGGAATGGCCGCAAAATCTGGTAACAATTTTGGAAGATAAACAAACAAAGCACCCAAATAGCAATATAATTATTGCAGGAGATCCAAATGCCAGGATGGGCACCTTACAAGGTACATCAGAGGATATTATAAATGCGATGGCACAAATGGACATGAAAGAGCTCACAAGGGATAGGAAAACAAGGGCTTTCGAAATAACTAATAGAGGTATACGTATACATAAGGCTATAGGAGAAAAATGTATTATTATTAAATGAAAGTATCACAGGAGAGGTACTGGAAGAATGTACATACTTAGGGGGAAATAGATAGTCCATAATAGATTATGTATGGGTAAATATCAATATGATTCCAAGTTGTGTCAGCATGAAGATAACCACTACAGAAAGTCAACATTCAGCACTGGGACTGGTAATCAAACTGAAGGGTTACCAACCTGCAGTATAGGAATTAAACATGGCTCCACTAGAAATAAAGAGAGAAAAACAGTATAGGGTGGCAAACGATAGATAACAGGGAATTATTACAGACTATGGAAGAAAGATGCGTGTTAGGATACCTGGAGAACTTAATTAAGTGTACAGGTATTAGGACATTAATTGCAGAATATAATGTCATTATGGGAAATATTAGGAATATCATTACTATGGAACGATTTGTAAAGAAAAAAGAAGGACATGCTTGATACAATAAAGAGCATAGAGATGCTAAAAAAAGCTTAATATGCATTTAAAAATCCTAAAGGATAACCCCAATAAAGATAACAAAATAATGAATAAACTAAGAAAAGAGTATAAGTCAGTATTAAAAACAAATAGAAATAAGCATTTACAACAGTTATGTAATGACCAGGAAAGGGCAGTACAATCTAAAAATGCAAAACAATTCTGGAATATAGTTAATAAGGGTACAAAGAATTAGATGGAGGGAATAGATACACACACACAGAACCCGATGAGTGGATACAACATTTTAAGAATCTATTTTTTTAAAATGATCAAGGATATCAGGATAAAATGAAGGAAGCTAAGTTTGTAGCAACAGATTTATCGACATTTTTATAGTCCCATTACCCGAGAAGTAAAAGAACAAGCTCTAACCTCAGTCAAAAAACATAAAGCCCCTGACCCCCGACAGGGTCCTTCAGATGTCATTTATTTTGCAGCTTCTCAATGGATTCCATTTTTTGAAGTCTTATTCAACCTGATTTGGAAGCAGAAAATAATCCTGGAAAGTTGGAAATTGAATATTATAGTTCCCTTATTTAAAAAAGGTGATAAGAGCAAACTTGAGTGCTACAGACCAATCAGCCTAATCGACTGTACAGAAAAATTATTCACAAGAATAATTAACAACATATTGACTGTGTGGGTGGCAGAAAAGGTACTAATAGTCGAAGCTCAAGCTGGCTTTAAAGCTGGCCAATTTACATTAGATCAGTGTTTCACTTTGACACATCTTATATTTAAATATAATAGAGTAAAAAAATAAAATTATACTGTATATTTATCGATCTGAAAACAGCTTTTGACAGAGTAAACCACAACAAGCTTTGGGAAAGATTGGAGGGTCTAGGAATAGACAAATCCACTCTGGAAATTATCAAACATCTTTATCAGAACAACTACACCAGAGTTGGATATAACAACAATGGTAATTTAACTGGGTGGTTTAAATCTAGCATAGGGGTCAAACAGGGCTGTACAGTTTCACCCATTTTGTTTACTGCAGTATGTATGTGTGACGCTTGGCCAGCTGGTTATGACTATGGTACGATATTTGTAAAATAAAAATAGAGTATGTGATTGTCTCACATAAGGCAGCCCGTGCTTCCATGGGTGCCCCCCCCACCCCAGGTTTCAGTGAAGCTACAGTATATATTACACTGACCAGAGGATGTGAGAAATTGGCCTACATCAAGGTGTCAGCAGGGACAAGTGACCTGAAACCAGGAGGTAATTAAAAAGACCAGAGAGACCTGATAAAAGGTCTCTAGTTTTTTTTTTGTCTTAGTTAGAACTGATTCAGCTGCCAGAATATAGGGCTTGTAAAGTTTTATGATTCCTATAGGAAGAACATTTGATACCAACATGGTGTTAAAAGTTGTAAAACCCTTTGATCTGCCTTGGGAACAGGAACCACACAAGATCAAAGAGAAAATGTTTAATTAAGGAATTATATTTAGGAAGTGTTTTTATTTTTTGCTGCTGTTCACATTATTTAATATACCTCCTGATAGGACACCGTGTTTGTATTCTTTTTAATTCAAAAAGGAGGAGCTAGATGACTAGGGGTGTGGAGACTCAGAGTTTAAACTGAATACTTGTATCTAAAATGTTGATATATTATCTTGGGACTCAGAAAGACACAGCTCTCTGATCTAACTTAAGCACGTCCAGAGATAATACCTTGGACAGCAAAGGTCTAAATGTATTGTGGTAGGAGTTTTTGCTTTGTAACTTTCCATTGTTCTTTTATGTGATTTTGAGCTCTTTGATATATTGTTCTGTGTTTACATTTTTCATATTTTTATCATCTTTTAGTAAAGTACGCTTTCTGTGAAAGACTGCCTGGGTGTCTGCCAGTTCTTTTTTGCATGTGACCTATAGATGGTTAAGTCTGACAATTGTTCAACAGCTTGATGGTGTTACTGAGCTTGAGTAAAAAGGTAAGAATATATCCAAGGTCTCTTATCAAGTTTTAAGGGTTCATTTTGGAAGCCTGGCTTGGTGACCCTGGTGACGGATTGTACCTCAATCCCTGAAGTGGGTATGTATCTGAGCCTGTACATTGGGTACGCTAGCATAAGGTTCACAGTTTGCATCTCCCCAGAACTTGAGACTGAAGATGATTTGGACCCAAAAGCAGACAGGAGGGTTACCCTGTCTGTAACCTGTTCAAACTATTGCGCTCTGAGGTTGGCACTGTAGGAGCCGAGGGCCTGACCTGCTGAGTGCGTTTGTGACAGATTAGGTTGGCAGCAGTACAAAGAAATTTGGTAACACTAGCTTTAACTGTTCAGTGTGTCAGCTTAATACCATACAGCTCACTTGTAACCCTGGATAGTCACCTTACCTTTGTGCCTCACATTGAAAATGTTGCCAGAGGTGTTAATACCAGAATTGGGCTCCTCTTCAGACACAGACAAAGTCTTACCCAAGAAGCCTTGAAGGTCGCAGTTCACAGCTCAGTCCTCTCAATCATTGATTATGGTCTAATCATACACTGTGCTGCAACCTCCACATCTCTTAAATGACTCACAGTGGCCTTGAACAAAGCCTGTAGGTTAGTTATGGGTGCTGCGCGTCTCACTCATACCTGTGAGTTATATGCTCAATCTGGCTGACTCCAACTAAATAACAGGATCAAATATCAAACCTGCCTCCTGTCCAAAAAAGCTCTACTTGGATTACTACCCCCGAGCATTGGTTGCCTGCTAAACAAATCCCCTAAGACCCAACACACATGTACCTCAGTTTCTGACCTCCTTCTAGTACCCCACTGTCGGACTGCTCAATACCAACGATCCTTTCAATATAGAGCCCTCCTGTGGTTTAATAATCTAAGCAACCAACTGAGCAGTCTTTCTCGTCTGTCCCAATTTAAACTTATGCTTCATCAGCATCTCCAAACCGAAAGCACTTGTGATTGTTACACCTAGTTTCCCACTTCTGCAGACACCCTTATACCACTTTTTTCACTCTCTGAGGTTCTTACTTGGCTTCCTGTTTTGTTTCACCTCTCCTGAGAGAACAATTTCCCCTTTCCCCCTGCCATCTTCTCCCTTACCTCACCTCCTCCTTGCTCTTATCCCACTAACCCCCCTTCCTGGACCTGTCCAGTCCCTCTGGTCCCCACTCTGCCTTATCTTCTTCCCCTGCATCTGCCCTCCTTTCTCCCTCTTTTACCCCTTCTCCCACCTTAGCCTCCCCTCCATCTCACCTTACGACAAGGCCTCTGGCTGCCATATTTTCTTTTCCTTCTCTAGCTGGACTCTGCCCTCTCATCTCCCCTACCCTTCCTTACTCTTCCCCTCCCCCCCACCTCTGATTAGCAATGTTGCATCAAACGTACCTTATGGTTTTCTATGCTTGCTTGTAATCTTGAGTGTGTAGCACTGTTCCCACTTAGTTACCAGTTGACTTGCTGTGCTCCAATAATACCATGAATGTGTCTGTACCTCCGTTGATACCATGAATGTTGTCTATAACTCCCAACCTTATTGTAACCCTTTCCTTTGACATGGAACCTTTGTAAATGAGCTGCCCCTAGCTCAAAGGTATTTGTAATCTGAGATTTAAATAAATAAATAAATAAACAAATAAATAAATAAATAAAAGGCAGTGATTTAAAAAAAAAAAGAAAACAGAACTATATCATTTTACTTACAGTCAAGTTCCTACCTGTTCTACTTTATTTTTCTAAAGTGCAGGTTAGAGTCGCCATAGTTAGGGAAGAAGATGGCTTCCAGCTACAGCAGGTACACTGCAGACTATTTGAGGCAGTTGTGCCAGGGCAGAGGAGTCCTGCACAAGAGGAGAGCCACCAAGCATAACCTTGTGGATGCCCTGATGGCAGCAGATGCCCAGAGCATTGAGTCACAGACTGTGACTGTAAAGGACCAAACCTTGGGCATGGAGGGGCCAGCGGCCAGTGCAGTGTACAGATCCAGTGAGGAGGACAGCAGGGCAGTGCAAATCAAAGGCCACAGCAGCAGGGGAAGGTCACCAGCATTCTGGAGCCAGAAGCAATCAGACTGCAGACTGAGTTGCGCAGAATGGAGCTGGGGTTCCAGAGGGAGGCTGAATGAGAATGGCGAGTGGCGGAGCAAGAATGTTGAGAAGTGGAGCGTGAACAGCGAGAAGCAGACTGAGAGAAGCATGAGCGCCAGAGGCAGCATGAACTGGAGAAGCTACAGCTCCAACCACCAGCACCAGATCAGGTAAGTGGCTTGGGTTTAACTGGAACTACAGGACTGGGTTACAAATTAAATTCCAAATTGATAGCTGAATTTAAAGAGGGGGAGGATATGGATGCCTTTTTAAATTCCTTTGAAAAAGTTTGTATTCAGGCAAAGATTCCTAGAGGGTCCTGGAGTTTCCAGCTATCCCCGTTACTTACTGGGAAAGCTTCGGATGCATAGGGTCAAATTAACAATGAGGACCATAATGATTACAGCAAACTTAAAGGTGCACTTTTAAAAAAGTTTGATTTAACTGCAGAAGTATACAGAGCTAAATTCTGTAAGCTCAAGAGAAGCCCTGACATGAGCTACGAGGAGCTAGCCATGAGACAAAGTCAGTGTTTAAAACATTGGTGGGAGGGAATTGAAGCAAACTCTGTAGATAAAATTGAAAATGCTATATTGTTAGCACAGTTTTTTGGGCATGCCCAGCAGAGCTGAAAACCTGGCTAGAGGACCAAGATCCCAAAACAGTGCAAGAGGCTGCTGAAACTCTTGGACCACTATGCCAAGAGCAGACCTGCTCTGAGAGCGAATGGGGTGGGTGTGGCAGTGCAGAAAGGGAAAAGTGTACCTTCAGGGCAGCTACAACCCTCACAGCCTCCACTGAAACTGGTTAGTCCCAGGTTTCAAAGGAATGATTTCTCTGAGAAAAGAAATGAATGTTGGGTTTGTAAAGAAACTGGGCATATTGCCAGACAGTGACCAAAAAGGATGAGCAATACACAAAATGGGGCTAGGAAAGAAGTGGGTTGTTTGTGTGTCCCTAGAAGCATGCCTGTGAACATGAGGGAACACATGCACCCAGTCACATTGAATGGTGTACAGACACAAGGGTTAAGAGACACAGGGGCATCCCTGATGCTGGTAAAAGGGGATCTGGTACAGCCTGGTCAGCTTATACCCAATAAATTTGTAACTGTACAAGGGTTCACTGGTGAGGAGAGAACATTGCCACTCACTAGTGTTCTCCTAGACTGGGGTGAAACAGGGGGAACTGTGCAATAGGTGGCTGTAGCCAAAGCTTTAGCAGTTGACATCATCCTGGGCAACAATCTCAAACAGGGGATGGTGTGTGCAGTTACCTGTAGCAAAGCGGCTAGGGAAAATTATAGTTCCCTAGACCCCATAGAAGCCACTGTGGAAACCACTAGGAGGCTGGTTCCCCAGCCCGTATTCCCTGATATGGAGACTAATGAAAAGGGGGTAGAAATTTCCCCAGTAGCAGTTAACCAAACAGCTACGGAGGGTTACTCTGAAGAAGAAGGTGTGACCCATTGTCAGAGGGTTAGGGATGGCAGTGATACTGAGTGCCCTGATGCTAGAGCTTGGAACCCTAGTTTAGAGACTGAAGGGGACCTGTCTCATGCCTTGGGAATGTGTAAGGAGTTTGCAGCTGCTCAGAAAAGTGACCCTAGTCTAGAGAAACTAAGAGTTTGGGCAGACTTTGTGTCGTGGGTTGAATAAATCAGGTCACACAAGAATCAACAAATTTGGTACAACATACCAAAAAGGTATGACTTTTATTAAAAATTAAAAGAAATAAATTAAATAACAGCTTACAGCAGTGAACTTCCAATAACAAACAAAACAAAAACAAATTCCAAAACAGTACAACTTCCCTGCCAAGGGTCAAGCGGTGGAACATGATCTTGTGCAATAGTATTATAACAGAGAGCAGGAGGTCCTCACAGGAGCTCTCCCTAACAGCATCTGACTTCATGTTTAAGGCTGGCTTCAATTAGAGAAATAATAACAGATTTATTCACTAGAATGTCTCTTGAGTACAAATAAAATATATAATATAATCAATAATCCACATATATTGCATGACTTCAAAGTATACTTGGTTCTAGAGTATACTATGAGACCATAAACGAAGAAGTGGGCTGAATTACTGGCAAGCCCCTCCCCATCTACATGGTCACACAAAAGCTCTAACATACAAAAGAGGGTGAAAGGTGCTGCTGACTCCCTATAGGAGAAGGCACCATGCAAGGAGATTCACACTGATTGGAGACAGAGTCCCTTCTACAGTGTTTCTAGGTTTACACACTCTTTGTTTCCTTACTTTACTTTAGGATTTCTTTTCATTATGTTTGCTTGCATGCATGTGCAAGAAACATAGTGTCATCATACAAGTTTTTGTAGGTGTGCCTCCCCCACTTCCAATGCCCCGCTCCCTTTTGCAGGTGTAGCTGCATCATGCCAATGAACGTCGGAGCTGTCTATGACAGCCATTCAGATGCAGTGGTGTACAGCTGAAAGCAAAAAACCACTGCAGTCAGTGGTGGTAACGTGTAAGCAATTTGCATACTGCCGTTGGCAGGTAATTTACATACTGCCGTCAGCAGTATGAAAGTGCCTACACTCTGTCACTGCATCCATATAGCTATCATAGACAGCTCTGTTTTTTTATACCCAAGTAGCACGCTGGGAGGCCACCCCAGCGTGCTCATACGCCCCCCCCTGCACACGGTATGGCCGACAGGGATGCCCAATCCCCCATCACCTTAGCTGCCCCTCAACAGACTTCCCCTGCCTCACTGGGAGCCCACCCCAGCATGGCAAAAGTCTGTACGGCTGACTGGGGGTGCCCAATCCCCCATTGGCTCCACTGTACTGTTTGTAACCCTCCCCAAACCAGAGTTCCAAGTGCCACGCTGGGAACCCACCCCAGCATGGCAGAAGTCCTTATGGCCGATGGGGGTGCCCAGTCCCCCATCGGCTCCACTCACTTCCCTCCAAATAAAAAACTTCCAGCTGCCATGCTGGGAGCCCACCCCAGCGTGGCAAAAGTCCCACGTAGTCTAAACAAACAGAAACACCTGTAAAAAAAGAAATGGTCCCTCATTGACTATCTTGCCCCCTCACCAACCTTCCCCCACCCTCTGCACACCCACCTCCCCACACCCTCCCCTCGACCCATACTTACCTTCGGAGGCCGGTGCGACGATCTTCGGTGACCGGGAACAAATCTGCACTCTTCAAAGCCAAACTGAAGAAATGCCGGTAAGCAGTATAATGCAATAAATGTTTTTTTTTCAACTTTGGTGCATATCTCAGCCATTTTTGAGAATTATTTCACCAAATTTTCAACATGGGGTTCTTGGGGACCCACCTCATGAATTAAGTCACTGTCATTTTATTATTCAGCCCTGAAAGGTGATTTTGCAGTCACTGCATGGAACCACCTTTTGGGACTGAGTAACAAAATGACAGTGTCATAGTTCATGGTAGGCTAAAAACCTATGTTGAAAATTTGGTGAACACTTCAACAAGCATTTGTCAATGCTGAATGTTGATTGCGTTGGTCTGATGAGCTCGCTCTGTGGCCCTGTGTCACTCGCTCGTTCTGTTTCTCCCGGTGCTGCAGGCTACACCTTTGTACGGGGCTCCTGGCTGCATTGGCAGTTTTTTTCTGCCCACAAAGAAATCTGCAGCCGTCCTGACAGAGCTGTGTTGAGGTGGGTCACTCGCCTTCTGTTAGTCGCTCATTCTGTTTCTGCTGGCACTGCAGGCTGCCCTTTTGTACTGGGCTCCCGCCTCTGTTGGCGGCTTTTTCTGCCCACAAAGAAATGTGCAGTCAGTTCTGACACAAGTCCATTGAGCTACCTCACTCTCCCTCTCTCACTCGTTCCGTTTCTGCCAGCACTGCAGGCTGGCCTTTTGTACAGGACTCCTGTCTGCATTGCCGTCTTTTTCTGCACACAAAGCAATCTGTAGCAGTCACGATAGAGGTCTGTTGAGCTTGCTCACTCCCCCTCTCTCACTCGCTCATTGTGTTTGTCCCAGGGCTGCTGGCTGCCTTTTGTACTGGATACTGGACTTCTGCCTGCGTTGGCACCTTTTTCTGGCCACAAAGAAATCTGCAGCTGTCCTGACACAGCTCCGCTGAGGTCGCTGTCCCCGCCTGTCTCACTTTCTCATTCTGTCTCTCCTGGCGTTGCAGGCTGCTCATTTGTACTGGGCTTCTGCCTGCATCGGCAGGTTTTGCTACCCACATAGAAATCTGCAGCAGTCCTGACACAGGTCCGTTGAGGTAGCTCACTCCGCCTCTGCCACTCGCTTGTTCCGTTTCTGCCAGCGCTGCAGGCTGGCCTTTTTTACTGGGCTCCTGCCTGCATTGCCGCCTTTTCCTGCCCACAAAGAAATCCACAGCAGTTATGATAGAGCTCCGTTGAGCTTGCTCACTGCCCTTCTCACTCACTCGTTCTGTTTCTCCTGGCGCTGCAGGCTGCCCTTTTGTACTGGGCTTCTGCCTGCATTGGCACCTTTTTCTTCCCACAAAGAAATCCGCAGCTGTCCCAACAGAGCTCTGTTGAGGTCACTCACTCTGCCTGTCTCACTCGCTTATTCTGTTTCTCCTGGCGCTGCAGGCTGCCATTTTGTAGTGGTCTCCTGCCTCTGTTGGCACCTTTTTCTGCCCACAAACAAATCTGCGGCAGTCCTGACAGAGGTCCGTTGAGCTCGCTCAGTCCCCCTCTCTCACTCGCTCATGCCGTTTCTGTCGGTGCTGCAGGCTGACCTTTTCTACTGGGCTCCTGCCTGCATTGCTGCCTTCTTCTGGGCACAAAGAAATCTGCAGCAGTCATGATAGAGCTCTGTTGAGCTCGCTCACTCACTCCTTCTCTCTCACTTGTTTGTTCTGTTTCTCCCGCTGCTGCAGGCTGCCGTTTTGTACTGGCCTCTACATGCATTGCTGCTTTTTTCTGCCCACAATGAAATCCGCAACACTCCCAACAGAGCTCCGTTGAGCTCACACCTCCCCCTCCCTCACTCACTCATTCTGTGTCTCCCACTGCTGCAGGCTGCCCTTTTGTACTGGGTACCTGCCTGCGTTGGTGGCTTTGTCTGCCCACAAAGAGATGTGCAGCAGTCCCGACACAGCTCCATTGAGGTCACTCACTCGCCCTCTGTCACTCGCTCGTTCCGTTTCTGTGGGGGCTGAAGGCTGGCCTTTTGTACTGGGCTCCTGCCTGCACTGCTGCCTTTTCCTGCTGACAAAGAAATCCACAGCAGTGATGATAGACCTCCGTTGAGCTTGCTCACTCCCCCTCTGTCACTCACTCATTCTGTTTCTGCCGGTGCTGCAGGCTGCCCTTTTGTACTGGCCTCCAGGCTGCATTGGCACCTTTTCCTGCCCACAAAGAAATCAGCAGCTGCCTTGACAGAGCTCCGTTGAGGTCACATACTCTCCCTGTCTCACTCGCTCTTTCTGTTTCTTGTGGCGCTGCAGGCTGGCCTTTTGTACTGGGCTTCTGCCTCCGTTGGCATTTTGTTCTGCTCACAAAGAAATCTGCAGCAGTTTCAACAGAGCTCTGTTGGCCTCACTCACTCACCCTGTCTCACTTGCTCATTCCATTTCTGCCCATGGCGCAAGCTGCCCTTTGGCACTGGGCTCCTGACTGCGTTGCCGCCTTTTTCTGCCCACAAAGAAATCTGCAGCAGTCACGATAGAGCTCTGTTGAGCTTTCTCACTCACTCCCCCTCTCTCACTTGTTCGTTCTGTTTCTCCTGCCGCTGCAGGTTGCCCTTTTGTACTGGCCCCTGCGTACATTGCTGCGTTTTTCTGCCCACAAAGAAATCCGCAGCAGTCCCAACTGAGCTCCATTGAGCTCACTCACTCCCTCCCCCACTCTCACTTGCTCATTCTGTGTCTCCCACTGCTGCAGGCTGCCCTTTAGTACTGGGTTCCTGCCTGTGTTGCTGGCTTTTTCTGCCCACAAACACATGCGCAGCAGTCCTGAGAGAGCTCCGTTGAGCTCGCTCACTCCCCCTCTCTCAGATGCTCATTCCGTTTCTGTCAGCGCTGCAGGCTGGCCTTTTGTACTTGGCTCCTGCCTGCATTGCCACCTTTTCCTGGCCACAAAGAAATCTGCAGCAGTCACGATACACCTCTGTTGAGCTCGCTCACTCCCGCTCTCTCAGTTGCTCATTCTGTGTGTCCCGGCGCTGCAGGCTGCTCTTTTGTACTGGGCTCCTGCCTGCATTGCCACCTTTTCCTACCTACAAAGAAATCCACAGCTGTCCCGACAGAGCTCCATTGAGGTCGCTCGCTCACTCCCCTTGTCTCACTCGTTCATTCCGTTTCTCCTGGCGCTGCAGGCTGCCCTTTTGTACTGGGCTCCTGCCTCTGTTGGCATTTTTGTCTGCCCACAAAGAAATCTGCAGCAGTCATGACACAGCTCTGTTGGCCTCACTCACTCCCCCAGTCTCACTTGATCATTCTGTTTCTGCTGGCGCTGCAGACTGCCCTTCTGTACTGGGCTCCTGCCAGCATAGCCACCCTTATCTGCCCACAAAGAAATTCACAGCAGTAACGATAGAGCTCTGTTGAGCTTGCTCAGTCCCCCTCTCTTGCTTGCTCATTCTGTTTGTCCCACCGCTGCAGACTGCCCTTTTGTACTCAGGCTCTGCATGCATTTCTGCCTTTTCCTGCCCACAAACAAGTCCGCAGCAGTCCCAACAGAGCTCCATTGAGCTCACTCACTCCTCCTCCCTCACTCGCTCGTTCTGTGTCTCCCAGCGCTGCTGTACTGGGCTCCTGCCTGCGTTGTCGCCTTTTCCTGCCCACAAAGACATCCGCAGCAGTCCTGACAGAGGTCAGTCGAGCTCGGTCACTCCCCCCAAGTCGCTCGATCCTAATCTGTCCCAAACTGATTTCTGACAGCGACTGCAGTATTCTGCACCGGAAGTGCGGAAACACATTTTGGCCAAGATGTAAAGAATGACAGCTGTGCTGTTCATAAGGAGGTGTGAACAAATGCCTGTGTTGAAAATCTGGCGTGAAAATATTTCTAATTTGCAAACTTACAAGGGTGCGTGGCACCTGCACAACACATGCTTGCAACGCAGTCATTTTATGGAGTTTCATCGCAAAATTTTTAACAGGCATTTTAGGACCTCTGCCCATGAACAGTGTCAGTGTGATTTTCTTAATGTGTCCTGAACACTGATTTCCCACAGTAGCCGCGTTATTGTGCGCCAGAAGAGCGAAAACACATTTTGGCCAGGATGTGAAAAATGACAGCTGCACTGTTCATAAGGAGGTGTGGCAAAATGGCAATGTTGAACATTTGGAGTGAAAATATTGCAAAGTTGCGAAGGTACGAGTGTGCGTGGAAACTGCGCAATGCACATTCGTAACACACTCATTTTATGGACTTTCATCACCAAATTTTCAACATAGGCATTTTAGGACCTCTGCTAATAAACAGTGTCACTGTCATTTTCATAATGTGTCCGAACATGGATTTCCCACAGCGATCACGCTATTCTGTGCCAGAACTGCGAAAACACATTTCGGCCAGGATGTGAAAAATGACAGCTATGCTGTTCATAAGGAGGTGCAGAGAAATGACAATGTTGAAAATCTGGAGTGAAAATGTTATAAATTCGTGAACTTACAAGCATGCGTGCACACTGCACAGCGCACGTTCGTAACACAGTCATTTTATTGAGTATCGTCACCAAATTTTCAACATAGGCATTTTAGGACCTCTGCTCATGAACAGTGTCACTGTCAGTTTCTTAACCTCTGCAGAACACTGATTTCCCACACCAACCGTGCTATTCTGCACCGGAGGGCGAAAACACATTTCGGCCAGGGTGTGAAAAATGACAGCTGTACTGTTCACAAGAAGGTCTGGAAAAATATCAATGTTGAAAATCTGGCATGAAAATATTGCAAATTTGCAAAGTTACCAGCTTGTGTAGAAACTGCACAATGCACGCTCGTAAAACAGTCAATTTTTGGATTTTTCCCACCAAATTTGCAACATAGGCTTTTTGAGAGCCTACCTCATGAACACTGGCACTATCATTTTGTTAATCAGTCCCAAAAGGTGATTCTGTGCAGTGATTGCGAAATCACCTTTCGGGGCCAATTAATGCCATGACAGTGACAGAATTCATGAGGAGGGGTCCCAAAAACCCCATGTTGAAAATGTGGTGCCAAAATTCCAAAAAATGCCTGAGATATGCATCAAAGTTGAAAAAAAACTATTCATTCCATTATACAGCTTACCGGCATTTCCTCAGTTCCTGGTCGGCTTTGAACAGTGCAGACATGTTCCCGGTCCACCGAAGATCATCGCACCGGACTCCAGAGGTAAGTATGGGGTGGGGAGGTAGTGTGCGCAGTGGGTGGGTGCAGGTTGCAGGAGGAGGGCAGGTAGACTGCTGTGGGACTGTTTCCTTTTTTACAGGTTACAAAAAAAAAAAAGACATCGTGGGACCGTTTTTTATTTTGCAGGGGCATGTGGCATGCTGTGGTGGGCTCCCAGCGTGCCAACAGAGTCTTCCTTTTGGGGGGGCAGCTGTAGCCGACAGGGGATTGGCCACCCCCATCGGCACACAACAAAGGGGGGGGGGCACATCATACCGATGTGGAGTGGGCTCCCCCATCGGCAACATAAATATTGCGGGCACTGCAGCCGATGGGGATTGGGGCCCCCGTTGGCAACTAAACACGGTCGGGGGCATATACTGCAGAGGAGGATTGGGCACCCACTCAGCAGTGGAGGTTAATATTCTCTGTGAACATGGTGGCAAACTGCTGCCATGTTCACAAGCAAAAGGTCCTGCCCTGCAATGACGGGTCACTCCCTCATTGCAGCAAATGGCTGACACTGCAATGACGAGGCGGCCCCTGCCTGCAGCGGCCGATTTTTCACAAGTTGGCGGCACGCTGGCTGTACTAGTGTCAGCAGCGGCATGCCACAGCTTTGATTGAAGTGGGACAAGCCTTTACAGGCTGTGGGAGCACTGGCCACAACAGTGTCGTGCTTCCACAACCTGCTTGTGGAGAAACCTGCTGCAACATGTTTCTTGCGCATGCGTGCAGTCAACATAAAAATGACTGTTTTATGAGGGTGTGTTGCGCAGTTGCCTACGCACGCTCGTAACTTTGAAAATTTTTAATATTTTCAGAACAGATTTTCAACACTGCCATTTTATCACACCTCCTTATGAACAGTATAGTTGTCATTTTTCATATCATGCCCAAAATGTGTTTCCGTACATGTAGCGCACATTAGCGTGGTCGGTGTGCGAAATCAATGTTCGGGACACATTAAGAAAATCACAGTGACACTGGTCATGAGCAAAGGTGGTAAAATGGCTATGTTGAAAATTTGGTGAAAAAAGTCCATAAATTGACTCTGTCACGAGCGTGCATTGCGCAATTTCCACGCACCCTCATAAGTTCACGAATTCGTAATATTTTCAATCCAGATTTTCAACATTTACATTTTTCCACACCTTCTTATGAACAGTAAAGCTGTCATTTTTCACACCCTGGCAAAAATGTGTTTTCTCACTTCCGGCGCAGAATAGCTTGGTCACTGTGGGAACTTGGTGTTCGGGATAGATTACAAAAATCACAGTGATACTGTTCATGAGCAGAGGTGCAAAAATGCCTGTGTTGAAAATCTGCTATAAAAAATCCCCAAACTACTTACATTACAGGTGTATGTTGCGCAGTTCCTACACAAGCTTGTGACTTCATCAGGTTTTGTATATTTTCACTCCAGATTTTCAACAATGCCATTTTTTACACCTCCTCATGAACAGTACACCTGTCACTTTTCACATCCTGTTTGAAATGTGTTTTTGCACCTGTGACGCCAAATGGCGCAGTCGCTCTGCAAAATCACCTTTCACGTAACGAACTGATAGTGTCATTGTTCATGCGGTGGGGTCACAAAAAAAAACATGTGGAAAACTTTGAGTAAAAATACCAAGAAACTCGAAGGGCATTAGGATTTTTGACCATAACGCCCTACCTTGTAGGGACTGACAGGCATCAGGGGTGTGACTTGGGATTGTCAACAGTAATGTTCATGCCATTTCACCCCCACCCTGCAGCCAGTGACAGACATCGAGGTGCACCTTGGACTCTTTGCCTCCAGAGTTCACCCCATTCTCCTATACTGTGCCCATTTCAGCGTATTTCCTTATGGAATGAGGTGAATGTAAAGGCGAAACACCCCAAGGCACACCTCAACACTTGTCAGTGTCTGAAGAGTAGGGTGAGGTGAAATGTCGTGACCATCATGGGTGATGACCCAAAGGCACACCCCAATGCCTGTCCATCTCTGCAGAGTGAGGGTGGAATTGGTGTCAGTTCAATACTTCAATGCCATTCCTATACTGCATCTGTCTAACTCCTGCACTTCCACTGTTAATGCCAGCAAGCAAGCATTCGGCATTGACAAATGCTTGTTTATTATTACTCCTAAATGTATCCTCAAGCTTCATACTGATATTTAATCTTTATTTAAAAAAAATAAATGCTGTCCAGAATCCATTCGAGGGCAGCATAAGTTTCCCCAGGCTTTTCATTTTGCCGAAAAAGCATTGTTAACAAAAAGTACTAAACTGCTACCTTTATTTTAACTAAAAAAAAAAACTAGTTCCCTTTTTGTTTAGGTAGCCTTAAACTTTTATAATGATTTACAGGTACCCTTCATGGTAGGCAGAACTGGTACAGTGACACCAAGTACTGAGTGAACAAACACCGTGCAAGCCACTTGAAAAACCGCACGTCTCTGCACTTTGAGGTAAACGGTTGCACCCATTCTTTATTCCAGCAGAGCAAGAAAAAGTAATTTACCGTCTAAGCTCAGGACAGCCTACTATTCAAATGTTTCCCACGCTGGCAAGGGTGCCGGAAGATGGTAAAAGCTGAGGGGGCTGAGAATCAAAACGGCACTTATGAGGGTACAAAGGGCACTTTTCTATACTAGTTTTTGCCATACAGAAATAAAAAGTGGAGTGGCTACCGCCCCTTTCACCCCCCTTCCCCGGTTCCGGCACCTATGCAAGCTGGAAGGAGTAAAAAACGTAGTGCGAATGAGACAGGGCAGAAAAGCAAAACATATTGGGCACGTAGCAGCGACTGGCCAGGCAATCTACATGTACCCTATATGTAAGAAAACAGGGATAGGGGAAGAAGAAAGTAGAAAAATGAAACTTAAAGGTGCTGTTGCACAATAGGCTTAAAAGAATGTACTAGGATAGAAAAGAGGAGAGAAGCACTACGTTTTTATTACCAACTCCACTATTTTAAGGGGGGGGGGTTATCTATCACACTCTGATGGAGTACAAGGAGATGACGGGGAGCATAAGGTTTATTGGGAAAATGGACTGATGTATACTCAAGCTGAAAAGACAGAGGGAGGAGTGATAGGCAGGCAGCTTGTCATTCCCCAGGGGTACTGTGAGCAATTGCTCAAGACTGTACACGATATTCCTTTGTCTGGTCATCTGGGAATCGCGCGCACTATGCAGCGGTTCACCCAGAATTTCTATTGGCCCAACTTCACCCAGCAGGTGAAGGAGTATTGCAGGTCTTGTCACTGGTGACCAGGGTTTGAATCCCACAGCCCCCACTTGCATACTGTGTGACCCTGAGCAAGTCACTTAACTTCCTTGTGCTCCCAGATCGCACCAGGAAACAAGCTTCGGCTTAGTGTGCCTTTCCTGGTTAAACAATTTCCCCTTCCCCCCTTCTCCTATTGACCTGACAAAGGGGTATTGGCAGGTAAAGTTAACTGACAAAGCTAGAGAGAGTTCGGCCTTCATCACTCTGATAGGCTTATTTGAATTTAAAGTAATGCCTCTCAGAATGAAGAATGCCCTGGCCACTTTCCAGAGGTTGGTGGACCAGGTGTTAAATGGTGCTGAGGAGTACGCCGTGGTGTACCTGGATGACATTGCCATCTTTAGTGCCAGTTGGGAGGAACACCGGTCCCACCCTAGGGAAGTGCTGGGCAGGATACAGAGGGCCGGGCTTACTGTCAAAGCTGAGAAGTGCCAGTTGGCCATGGCTGAAGTGGCATACCTCGGGCATGTTGTAGGATGGGGACAACTCCATCCTAACCAAGTAAAAATAGAGGTGATCAAGGCATGGCCTAAGGCCAGAAATGCAGATGCAGGTCAGGAATTTTCTCGGGACAGCAGGGTACTATAGGAAATTTGTACCCAATTACAGTACCCTGGCTGCTCCCCATCTGACCTGGTAAAGAAAAAGATGCCTAAGAAAATTACCTGAGAACCAGCCTGTGAAAAAGCCTTTACCAGACTGAAGGAGGCACTGTGCAGTGCTCCTGTATTGACAAATCCTGACTATAGCAGACCCTTTATACTCCAGACTGACGCTTCAGATGTGGGTATTGGGGCAGAACTGAGTCAGACATCCAACCAAGGGACAGATCACCCTGTAATGTACCTGAGTAAAAATTTACTTCCCAGGGAGCAGGCATACCCTACTGTGGAAAAAGAGTGTCTTGCCATAGTGTGGGCCCTAAAGAAGTTAGAGCCATACTTATATGGGCAGCATTTTGAGGTAAAAACTGACCACAGCCCCCTGGTTTGACTGACACAAATGGGAAAAACTAATGGTAGACTATTAAGATGGAGTCTTGCCTTGCAAAAGTATGACATGATGATCTTACATAGGGCTGGAGTGACCAATCAGAACACAGATGGTTTGTTGCTTCTATATGAGGAGTGAACCAACTTGTGGAGCTCATCCCATGCAGGGGATAGAGCCCCCAAGTTCAGTCTAGGAGGGGAGGATTGTTTCACTTGGCCAGCTGGTTATGATTATGGTATGATATCTGTAACATAAAAATATAGTATGTGATTGTCTGACATAAGACAGCCTGTGCTTCCATGGATGCCCCCCCCCCAAAGCCACAGGATATATTAGACTGACCAGAGGATGTGAGAAATTGGCCTACATCAAGGTGTCAGCAGGGACAAGTGACCTGAAACCAGGAGGTAATTAAAAAGACCAGAGAGACCTGATAAAAGGTCTCCAGTTTTTTATTGTCTTAATTAGAACTGATACAGCTGCCAGGATATAGGGATCATAAAGTTTTATGATTCCTATAGGAAGAACATTTGATACCAACATGGTGTTAAAAGTTGTAAAACCCTTTGATCTGTCTTGGGAACAGGAACCACACAAGATCAAAGAGAACATTTTTAATTAAGGAGTCATATTTAGGAAGTGTTTTTTTTTGCTGATATTTACATTATTTAATATACCTCCTGATAGGAAACCATGTTTGTATTTTTTTTATTTTGAAAGGCAAGCTAGATGACTCATATAAGGGGTGTGGAGACACAGAGTTTAAACTGAATACTTGTGTCTGAAATGCTGATATATTATCTTGGGACTCAGAGAGACGGAGCTCTCTGATCTGTCTTAAGCACTTCCAGAGATAATACTTTAGACAGCAAAGGTCTAAATGTATTGTGGTAGGAGTTTTTGCTTTTGTAACTTTCCATTGTTCTTTTATGTGATTGTGAGCTTTTTGATATATTGTTCTGTGTTTACATTTTTCATATTTTTATCATCTTTTAGTAAAGTACCTTTTCTGTGAAAGACTGCCTGGGTGACTGCCAGTTCTTATTTTGCATGTGACATATAGATGGTTAAGTTTGACAATTGTTCAACAGCTTGATGGTGTTACTGAGCTTGAGTAAAAAGGTAAGAATATACCCAAGGTCTCTTATCGAGTTTTAAGGGTTCATTTTGGAAGCCTGGCTTGGTGCCCCTAGTGCAAGATTGTACCGCAATCCCCAAAGAGGGTACTTATCTGAGCCTGTACATTGGGTATGCTAGCATAAGGTTCACACTTTGAATCCCCCCAGAACTTAAGACTAAAGGTGAGTTGGACCCAAAAGCAGACAGGAGGGTTACTCTGTCTGTTATCTGTTCACAGTATCGCGCTCTGAGGTTGGCGCTGTGGGAACAGAGGGTGTGACCTGCTGAGTACATTTGTGACAGTATGTACCAGAACATCACATGCCAAGAATAGGGAATAGAGCCTGCCCATATCTGGCTTATGCCGATGATGTGGCACTAATCTCCACTAGTTATATGGGAACAGAAAGAATGTTAGGAAAATTTTTTGCAGAATGCGACAAGGCAGATTTAACACTCAATTATAACAAAACCAAGGTAATGGTTTTGGGGGGAACAAGAAAGCATATAAATATATAATTAATAAACAAAGTATGAGGTTCCACCTGGAGGGATACCCACCTATCCTGGCACGATGGTCTACATCTGTCCAGGAGGGGAACCAGTCTCCAGGGTGATAGGTTTAAATGCTTCATTGGCAAGCTTTTAAACTAGCCCAGGGGGAGGCACTGATAAGAAGCAGGGAATTCCCAGTCTCACCCCACAAAACAGGGTAGTTAGTGAGGTAAACACCAAGGTAGAAAGGTCAATAGAGAGCAGGACAGGAGTAAATGGAGAAGGCAAAGTCAGGAAGGGCAGGGATGGGGCTAAAACAGGTAAAGCCATTAAAAAATGGAGAGTAATGAGTACCAATGCCTGTAGTCTGGGTAACAAAATTCTTGAACTAGTGGCCTTGATGGAAGAGGGACACCTGGATATTGTGGCAGTCACAGAAGCATGGTACACACAGAACCATGACTGGGATGTAAACATACCAGAGTACACAATCTACAGGAGGGACAGGGAGGAAAAAGAGGAGGAGGAGTAGCTCTCTACATAAGGGAAGGGATCAAAGCAACATAATTAAAGAGTAAACGAGGAGGAGAGGAGGCACTGTGGGTCAGCTTGGAGACAGACAATGGCACCACAATCTGCACAGGGGTTGTATACAGATCCCCATCTCAGGAGGAGGAAATGGACAAGGAAATGATAGAAAGCACCCTTGAAATTGCAGAAAAAGGGGAGATATTGTTGATGGGGGACCTGAATATGCCAGATGTAAACTGGAGCACATTTGCTGCAGCCATATCCAAGAGCGGGGGTCATTCTCAATGTCCTACAGGGGGCATGCCTCACACAGCTGGTATTAGAACCCACTTGGGAGGGAGCAATCTTAGACCTAGTACTCTCAAATGCAGATGGAGAGAGGATCACAGATTTAGAAGTGGGTAGCCATCTGGGAACTAGCGACCACCAGACAGTATGGTTCATGATAAACACAGCAGTAAAGTCAAGCCATACAAAGGCATAGGTACTGGACTTTAGGATGTCTGACTTTGCCAAAATGGGTGCGTGGCTAAGGAATGCACTAGCAAATGGGCAAGAAGGAGGAGTGGAAGAACAAGGGGGAAAAATAAAAACTGCCATCCCAGAGGCAACAAGCCTTTGTGTGAAGCAAATAAACAAAACAAAATGAAGTAAAATACCACTATGGTTCTCAAAGGAGGTGGCAGGGAAAGTTAGGGAGAAAACAATAGCATTCAGGAAGTACAAGGAATCACAGAAGGAGCAGGACAAAGAACTGTATCAGTTAAAGCAGAAGGAAGCAAGGAAGGTAGTCAGAATAAAGAAAGCCCAAACTGAGGAAAAGATACCCAACTCAGTTAAGAAGGGGGATACAACCTTTTATAGGCACATCAGGGAGTGAAGGAAGATCAAGGGAGGGATAGTGAGGCTTAATAAAGTGGAGGGGGAGGTGGGCAGAGGGTGACTGTGAAAAGGCAGAGATACTGAATGAATACTTTTGCTCAGTATTCACAAAAGAAGAAGGAGGGGTACCTAAACCAAGCAATAGAAGCACTCTGGATAGGGGGGTCGATACCAGTTCTTTCATAGAAGAAAGGGTCCTGAAAGTACTCCTAAAACTCAAGGTGGACAAAGCAATGCAGCCTGATGGGATTCACCCCAGAATTCTAAAAGAACTAAGAAGAGACCTAGTGACTCCACTGACTACCCTTTTTAACAAATCATGGCAGGACAGTGTGGTACCTGAGGACTGGAGGAGGACAGATGTGATTCCTCTTCACAAAAGTAGGAGAAAGGCAGAGGCAGAAAACTACAGATCTGTTAGCTTGACCTCAGTGATAGGGGAAAATGAGGGAATCACTTCTGAAAGAAAGAATTATTGAGTACCCAGAGGCCAGCAGGGCACAGGACCCAAGACAGCATGGATTCACAGCAGGAAGGTCATGTCAGATGAATCTAATAGATTTATTTGACTGGGTAACCAATGCAGTAGACCAGGGAGGGTCTATGGATATGGCCTACTTAGACTTTAGCTAGGCATCTGACACAGGCCCACACAAAAGATTAATAAACAAGTTAGCCAGCCTGGGAGTGGGTCCAGGTGGTAGCCTGGGTAACAAGCTCGCTGGGCAACAGGACCCAGAGAGTAAAATAGTAAATGGAGTACACTCAGAAGGAAGGAATAGCTTGGCAGAAGACACCAGGAGAAAGGACTGCTGTGTGACTGAACTTCTCTGCTGGGACTACAGTAGAAGAACTTTTGTACTTGGACCTTTAATTTAGGGTAAAAAAAACTAACATACAAAACAAAAAAAAAGTGTGTGTTTGTCTGGGTTAACTGAACTGAATGGGTATCTGAACAGTTATTTAGGTGTAAATCTCAGGTGATTGAAAGGACTTAACTGTTGTGAGGTTTAAATTACTTGTAGAAAGATCTAGTAAGTAGGGGGAGTGGCTTAGCTAGAAGGAAGCTACATTTAAAGACTGCCTTAGAAAGATTCTGCTAATAGCTTGGCAGAAGACACCAGGAGAAAGGACTGCTGTGTGACTGAACTTCTCTGCTGGGACTATATTGCCCTCCTTCCCTCTCCTCCACCCCCCCCCTCTATTTTTATAGGCACAGGATTTGACTGACAACAGGAACTTCCTGTTTGGGAGCAGGAAGTGAGTGATCACAGAACTACCAAAGACCCACCATCCTAGAAGGGCAAGAGTAGCTCTCCGGCCCCCTCTAGCTGCTGAAGGTCTGCCTCTGAGCAAATAACTGGTCTACTGAGAAATATAGGATATTCTTGTCCCAGAACAGGACAATCAGGAGCTTAAAGGGCACACAGGCAGAAAGTAAGGAGAGAGAAAAAAAAACAGAGGAAAGAGTAAGGATTGCAAACAGTTAAGGGGCCAGAAATAAGACATGATTGGAGTGGTGCAGTGCAGTGGCTGTGGAGCAGCAGTCTTCCGGGAGACATTCTGGAGGATGCGGTGTTGTCCCATCTGCAGGCACCTCTCTGGGCTGAGGGAGGAGGTTGCTCATCTACAGGCTGAGTTGGCCAGGATTTGTGGGACCTCATCTTTCATCCAGGGACCACCAGTGCCTCTGCCGTTGCCTCAGAGGTTGCCAAGAAAGAGGAGCGGTTGGACCACAGTGGGCTCAGGGAGGGTGAGGGTGGTGGAACAGAGGTGCATCACTCCAGTTGTACCTCTCACAATTCTATGCCATTCTGGCAAAGTGTGGTTCCTCTATGGAGGCACTCACAGTGGAGACCAAGGAGGATGCTGGGAACCTCACAAAGGAGACCCACAGGAGGGTGGCAGAGGACCTACAGGGGAAGAAACAACTCCTGGTGGGGACTCCATTTTAGGAAGGTAGAACTGGGAGAGGAAGGGAGAGGAGGTGAGGTGCCTGCCTGGTGCCATGGCTTGAGGACAGGGAGCGAATCCTCAGTATTGCTGACAGCTGCACAGGAGGGAGCTGGATGTCATTGTCCACCTAGGGACAAATGACCTGGCTAGAGAGGGATTAGAGAAGTGCAGGAAGAGTTATGGAATTGGTGAGGGCCCAGTCAAGTAGCACGACGTGTAACCTTCTCTCGGAGGTGCTGCCCATCTATGGCATAGGAGAGGCTAGTGTGTTCCGCACCATGGGATTCAATCAGTGGTTGAAAAACTGGTGTGGAGCTCAGGGATTTGGCTTCATTGGGGACTGGGGGTCCACCTGGAGTGATGCAAGCCTGTATTGGCATGATGGGCTGCATCTGTCCGCGAGGGGAACCAGGATCCTAGGTGATAGGTTTAAATGCTTCATTGGCAAGCTTTTAAACTAGCCAAGGGGAGAGGCACTGGAAAGGAGCAGGGAAATCCTAGCCCCCCCCAAATAATCACGGTAGTAAGTGCGGCAAACACCAACATAGAGGTGTCGATGGGGAGAAGGGCAGGGATAAATGGAGAAAGTGATAAAGGCAAGAAGGACAGGGATAGGGCAAAAGGGAGTAATGCCATCAGGAAGTGGAGGGTTATGAGTACCAGTGCCCGTAGTCTGGGCAACAAGCTCCCTGAGCTGGTGGCCTTGATGGAAGAGGGATACCTGGATATCGTAGCAGTCACAGAAACATGGTACACAGAGAACCATGACTGGGATGTTAACATACCAGGGTACATAACCTACAGGAGAGACAGGCAGGGGAGAAGAGGGGGAGGAGTAGCTCTCTATGTAAAGGAAGGGATAAAAGCAACTGAACAAAAGAGTAAACCGGGAGGAGAGGAGGCACTGTGGGTCACCTTGGAGACTGGAAAGGGCACCACAATCCGCACAGGGGTTGTGTACAGACCCCCATGTCAGGGGGAGGGAATGGACAGGGATATGATAGAAGGCATTCTTAGAATGGCAGAGAAAGGGGAGATACTGTTGATGGGAGACCTGAATATGCCAGATGTTAACTGGAGCACATTTGCTGCAGCCACATCCAAGAGCAGGGCCATTCTTGATGCCCTACAGGTGGCAGGCATTAGACAGCTAGTTTCAGAACCCACTCATGAGGGAGCAATCTTAGACCTCATACTCTCAAATGGGGGCAGTGAGAGGATCTCTGATCTAGAAGTGGGTTGCCATCTGGGGACAAGTGACCATCAAACAGTGTGGTTCACATTAAACTCAGCTACAGAGTCAAGCCATACAAAAGTGAGGGTACTGGACTTTAGAGGGCTGACTGGCAAGATGGGAGAGTGCCTCAGAAAAGCACTAGCAACAGGCTAGAAGGAGGTGTGGAGCAACAATGGGAATCATCAAACTGCCATCACAGAGGCAACAAGCCTTTGTGTGAAGCAAATAAACAAATCAAAAGCGAAGAAAAGCCACTATGGTTCTCAAAAGAGGTGACTGTGAAAGTCAGGAAGAAAAGATAGCATTCCGAAGTATAAGGAAATGCAGAAGGAGCAGGACAGAGTGCTGTACCAGTTAAGGCAGAAGGAAGCAGGAGGAAGTCAGAATAGCAAAGGCCCAAACTGAGGAAAAGATCGCGAACTCAGTTAAGAAGAGACATAAAACCTTTTATAGGTACATCAGTGAGCGTAGAAAGACAAAGGGAGGGATAGTGAGGCTGAATAGAATGAACGGTGGGTGGGCAGAGGGGGACAGTGAAAAAGCAGGGATACTGAATGAATATTTCTGCTCAGTATTCACAAAAGAGGAGGGGGAAGTGCCTAATCCAATTAACAGAAGCACTCTTGATAGGGGGGTCGATCCCAGTCCTTTCACAGAAGAAAGGGTTCTGCAAGAACTCCTAAAACTGAAGGTGGACAAAGCAATGGGTCCTGATGGAATTCACCCCAGAATTCTAAAAGAATTAAGGGAGGAACTAGTGAAACCACTGGCTACTCTTTTTAATAAATCACGGGAGGATGGTGTGGTACCTGAGGACTGGAGGAAGGCGGATGTGATTCCCCTTCACAAAAGTGGGACCAAGACAGAGGCAGGAAACTACAGACCTGTCAGTCTGACCTCTGTGGTAGGGAAAGTGATGGAGTCACTTCTGAAGGAAAGAATAGTTGAGTACCTAGAGCCCAGTGGAGCACAGGACCCAAGGCAGCATGGGTTCACAGCGGGAAGGTCGTGTCAACGAATCTAATAGATTTCTTTGACTGGGTGACCAAAGTAGTAGACCAGGGAGGGGCTGTGGACATGGCCTACCTAGACTTTAGCAAGGCATTTGACACAGTCCCACACAAAAGATTAATAGTCAAATTAACCAGCCTGGGAGTGGGTCCCAGGGTGGTAGCTTGGGTAAAACATTGGCTGCACAACAGGATACAGAAGGTAATTGTAAATGGAGTCCACTCTGAAGAAAGAGGGGTTCCTAGTGGGGTAACGCAGGATTCAGTATTGGGTCCAGTCCTTTTTAATGTCTTCATCAGTGACATTGCAGAGGGACTGGAAGGAAAAGTATGCCTTTTTGCAGATGACACAAAGATCTGCAACAGGGTTGAGACACAAGGAGGCGTGGAAAGGATGAAAAGGGACTTGGCAAGGTTGGAGGAATGGTCAGAAGTATGGCAGCTAGGATTCAATGCAAAGAAGTGCAAAATAATGCACCTGGGAAACAAGAACCCAGGGGAAGAATACACAATGGGTGGGAGGTAGTAACAACAACAAAAAAGGAAAGGACCTGGGGGTAATCATATCAGATGACCTTAAGGTTAGCAATCAATGTGAGAAGGCAGTAGGGAGGGCTGGGGGTCTACTGGGATGTATAGGGAGAGGCATCAGCAGCAGAAAACAGGAAGTTGTTATCCCTCTGTACAGACAGTTGGTGAGACCCCATCTAGAGTACTGTGTCCAGTTCTGGAGACCTCATCTCCGCAAGGACATAGACAGGATAGATGTAGTCCAGAGGAGGGCAACTAGAATGGTGCAGGGTCTGCAAGAGAAGCTGTATGAGGAGAGACTAAAGGAGCTTAATATGTATACCCTTGAGGAAAGAAGGGAGAGGGAGGACATGATAGAAACTTTTAAGTACCTCAGTGGAATCAACAAAGTCCAAGAGGGTAGCATCTTTCAGAAAAAGAGTCTTACAAGAACAAGGGGACACAATTTAAAGATAGAAGGAGGGCGGTTCAGGGGCAATGTGAGGAAGTATTATTTCACAGAGAGGGTAGTGGATGCATGGAACAGCCTTCCTGAGGAGGTTGTGGGGTCTAAAACTGTGGGAGATTTCTAGAATACATGGGACAGACATAAGGCAATTCTTGTGGGGGGTAGGAAGAAATAGGCTGTTGGCTAACTAGGATCTGTGGCCTATCCTGTAGGTAGGGAAATGGGCAGACTAGATGGGCCTAGCGGTCCTTATCTGCCGTCAAAGTCTATGTTTCTATGTAGTTGGGTACCAGAGGGTTCAATACTGGGATTGGTCCTCTTTAATGTCTTTATAGGAAACATTGCAGAGGGGCTAGGAAAAGTATGCCTCTTTGTAGACGACGACACAAAGATTTGCAACAGGGTTGATACACAAGGCGGGGGTGCAAAGGATGAGAAGGAACTTGGCAAGATTGGAGGAATGGTCAAAAATATGGCAGCTTAGATTCAATGCAAAGATGTGCAAAGTAATGCACCTGGGAAACAAAACCCAGGGAATAAGTAAACAGTGTGTGTGTGTGGGTGGGGTGGGGTGGGGGAGGTACCAAAAAAAACACAAATGGAAAGGGACCTGGAGGTAGTCATATCAGATGACCTTAAGGTAGGTTAACAATGTGAAAAGGCAGTAAGGAGGTCTGGGGGGATACTAGGATGTATAGGGAGAGGCATCACCAGTAGAAAACAGGAAGTTGTTATCCCTCTATACAGCCAGTTGGTGAGACCTCATCTGGAGTACTGCATGCAGTTCTGGATACCACATCTCCACAAGGACATAGACAGGATGGAGGCAGTCCAGAGGAGGGCAACTAAAATGGTGCAGGGTCTGTAACAGAAGCCATATAAAGAGAGATTAAGAGTGGTTAATATGTATAATCTCGAGGAAAGGAGGGAGGGAGGGATATGATAGAAACTTTCAAGTACCTCAAGGGAATCAACAAAGTCCAATACGGGAGCATCTTTCAGAAAAAGAGATGTACAAGAACAAAGGGGCACAATTTGAAGATGGGGGGGGTGGCTCAGGGGGCAACATGAGGAAGTATTTTTTCATGGAGAGGGTGATGGATTCATGGAACCACCTTCATGAGGAGGTCGTGGGGTCAAAAAAATTGGGGGAATTCAAGAATGCAGGGGACAGACATAGGCAATTATAGTGAGGGGTAGGACGAAGTAGGCTGTTTGTTAACTAGGATCTACAGCTTATCCAATAGGTAAGGAAATGGGTAGACTAGGTGGGCCAAGCGATCCTTATCTGCTGTCAAATTCTATGTTTCTAGGTTTCTAGAGGTTGTAAAAGAATTCTACTATTTAGGACAAGTCCTAACTCAAGATGGTACATGGAATAGACATCTCAATGAAGCAGAAAGTAAGGCAAGCAAATTCATTCCAATTTTGAACTCAGTTTCTTACAAACATGGAGGGAGATCATTGAAAGGAAACTTAAGAGTTATTAATGCAAAGATCAGGAGCCAGTTACTCTATGGGGTGGGAATATGTGGCTCAGTTGATAAAATCAAAATGGAAACAATCCTAAATAAATAATTACAAATAAAATCTAGGCCTCCCTAATAGTGTTCCCTCAGCCATGGTATGGACAGAACTAGGACAACTCCCAAATGAATGCCAGATCAAGCAAAGGCAAACAATATACTGGCTAAAGGTCTATAGGATGAAAGCCACACAAGCACCATGATTATGTTTGGAAGAGGCTATTGCATATACAAAACAAAATATAGTGTTTCCCTGTATGCTAACAGTCGAGAACATCATACTAGCTTTTGGTCTACTGGAAAGTATCCCAGACAGCCTTAGACTCCCATTTCAACAAATTAAGCTAAACATCAGAAAAAGAATTAAGGATTTCTATATACAAAAAGATCTGGCCCTCTGCAAACAATATAAGGTATGTAAGTGGATGTCAAAAAACAAAAAGAAAGTGCCGGCCTGGTGGCGCTGAGGGCTAAGGCGATGGTCACCTTACCTCGCGTCACGCCAGCGACCTGTGTTTGGGAACGGACATGGGGCACCGGGGGTTGGCAGGGTGGAGAAAGATTGAGCGTTCCTAGGACTACTCTCCTTCTCTGGGGAAGGGGGATTGCAGGGCTCGGCATTTGCCTGCCGCCTAGCGGAGGCTGGGAGGTAGTGCGTTGGTTCTGGAGACTGTGGGCGAGAGTTGCAGCAGGTGCTTGGCAGGGGTGCGCATGGGAGTGTGGGCAAGACCGGGCCGCCAGCGGGCGCCATTGCACGCCGCAACCCTGGGATCAAGGAACAGGGAAAATGGAGAGTCCTCTGTGAATGATGATGGCCCCTCCACTATGGGTCCGGGAAGTCACCTCCCGAACACTAACCGTCCAGTGGGTCAAATCGCCCCACCCCTGCCATGAAGGGTAATTCATGGGGTATAGGGAGGGGCCTCATACCAGTGCTCGAGCAGGAGGGGAACACTGACTTAGGGCAAAGGACTCCAGGAGGCAAAAATAAGTAACTGCAAAAAAAAAAATACATAAGATGGAAACATATCTGGAAATTGTAGTTAACCCAAATCATAGGAAGTTATTGACAAGATACAGATTTGAATGTATCACTAGCAACTGGAAATCCAATGTTTATAATAAAAAAGAGCAAGGGGAGAAAGTTCTATGCAAATGTAGAATGGAAACGGACAACCTTAAGCATCTGGTAGTTTTATGTCCACTTTTTGATAAATTCAGAAAGCAATTATTAGGAAATATATTGGGCTTCCTGGAGCATGAACCTGGACATCTGATGACACACCTCCTGAAATCTCAATGTAAAGAGACATTAATAGCTGTAGCCTCTTTCCTCAAAATCATTGCGCAAAACAAAACTACATTTAAATGTGGAATGTAAGAATTAGCTGCAGGAATAACTGCAATGTATGGAAAGATTTTGATTATTTTTGTTTAATTTTTTAGTATTTTTATTATAGTAAATTCTGGCATACTCCTGCCCTACATATAATGTCAGTAGCATCTAAAGCGCACTTTATAAAAAGAATGGGATTTATCTGTCTCGTAGCTCAGAGCAAGACCTGTGGTAGTTTGGTTCAGTATTTTAAGGAATTTGTAAAATAATGACAAATGAATGTATAACGTGTATGTGCTACAAAAGCTTTGACTTATTTATAACTACTGTTGCACTTCAGAGATAGAATTTGTAGCATCCTGAATTATTACTGTAAGAATCTGTAAATCAATAATATTTGAGTGTGTAATATGTGTATGTACTGTAAAAGCTTCTATTATTTTAATTTGTATATGTTTTATTGATTGTAATAACTTATATTTAAGTCGAACAATAAATTAATTGAATTGAGTTGAATTGCTTCATAAGTGGCTGCACTGTTTTGGGGTGTTCCTCATGATCAGGAAGTTTGCAAGAGCTGATTTGAAACAAAACAAGTTAGGGTATAATAACACCATTAGCAAGTACTGTATTTCAGTTCTACTTAAAAAGGAAGCAGGTTAAACAAGCATCATCAATAAATTTTAGAGAATATAAGCAACCATAAAATGTGTGTTTTCAACTAAAAATAATATGATGCAAAAATGGTTGACAGTGTCCTTTGAAAGAGAGTATAAAAATATATACCAGATGGACAGCTAAATTAAGGAATAGTATAAAAACGTCTACTGCTGGGTAGCCGAAGACAGTAACAGAGAACATACTAACTTATCAGACTAACAGCCAAAGAGAGTAACAGAGGATATACAAACTACCAGATGGACAGTCAACTAGAGTACTTTTTTTACAACTGAACATTCAGTCTACCAGCAAGACATCCAACTGATATAACGGAGAACAGAAAAACAACTTCCAGGTGGTCATGGTTAACCAAATTAAATTAACAGTGAGTATAAAAATGCAGGCATTCTCGAGATTGGCAGACAAAATGGCCTCAGGCTTCTATGATTTTTTTGTACATTTAATTTCCCAATAATCCAGCTCAGTTGCAAAATCTTATTTTCAGTGGGTTCCTGCTCATTACCACTTCAACAAGTTGGCAGAATGGAGCACTGGGACGTTATGTTCCTTGCTGAAAGTCACAAAGTGTATGTGCTTGATTTGGGTGGGACATGCACCTGCGATCTGATGTCAGCGTCAGGGGCTCAGTTGGTAGAACACTTGCCTCTGGGGCAGAGAATGAGAAGGTGGCGGGTTCTAGCCTCACACCAGGTACTTGTAATACCCATAACTGAAAAGTAGTGCTGTGCAAAGAGGATGCTGTACTGCTGAGGTGCCATCCTTCAGATGAGATGTTAAAACAATGTCCCTTTTGCCCATCTCTGGTTACTGTCCAGGTGGAAGTGAAAGATTCTGTGGCACTTATCAAAGAAGAGTTGGGGAGTTTTCCCAATGTCATGACCAGCATTCCCCCATCAACATACGAGATCTATGTAACCCACTTCCAAGATACACCAAGAAACAAGCTATCACAGCTTAAAGTGCCTTTCTGGACTTAAGAAATCACAAATAAACATATATTCTCATCACCAAGCCAGTTATCTTGCCACTTGGCCACAGTGCCTTCTCCTATTCCAGCTATCAATTACTGAGACACCAATATTCGTTCCTCATATCAGTTCCAAAGCTGTGGTTGCCTCAACAACATAGTGATTTGCCCTTTTTTTTAAATCCTGTAGGTCAAAAAGGTGGAGGGCAGCTACCACTCCCTTCAGAAGAAATGTGTTAAAGGACAGAACTGTCAGAATAAACAAGATGAGGTACAAACCACAAAACGTCTTCCCTATCATTATGCAGCTATGTGCTGGTCTCTGTTACACCCATGTTTTTAATTTTTTTGCTCAGTTCTGTGAACATTAGCATGAGTTTCCAGCAATTCTTTTTTATGGGTGTAACCCAGTGGATGTAGGTTGAGTCACGAAGCACTACTCACAGCAAAATAATAAAACTGGACTTGGCACAGCTCAGAAGCATAAAAGTATCTGATGCCAACAGCCCCCTACAGGAAAAGAAGACCGTCTCAAATGATCTGGCTCTCTTACTATGACAGGATGAGGTTGCCTCACACATCTGCAAGTTTTTAATAAGGTTATGACTCTTGGGAGGCAATGGAATTAAACAGTGCTAGTACTCTAATGCCCCCAGATACGGGCAAAGCATTGAACGTTCAACTTTGATGGAAACCAAGTGATAAAATCTTGATAAAGAATTGAACATTATACAATGGTGTGTGAAAATTCTGTAACCTCATTAGTCAAAACATGTCACATGACTGTGGGTAAATCCTGCATAACCCATGGCTGATGAATGGCATTTATAAAAAAAACATAATTGAACACATTTTAAATTTATTTTACACATGGGTCCATTGTATAATTGCAAAAAGGCACTCCAGGGTGTGAGTTATTGGGTGATTTATCCACTTCTTGTATGGTTAAGTCACTCGGCTGAGGGTTGCGGTGCTGGACGCCACACCTCGTGCCACACGGGTGACCCAGGTTTGGGAACGAACTCGAGTCACTCGGGGGGCCAGCGGGGAAAGCAAGGATTATGCATCGCAGCTGTCCTTCCTTGGTGTGTGGGATCTGTGCTGTGAATGGTGCAGCTAGGGGGGCTCGCCTGTGCCCAGGGTGCTTGGTTGCCTCTGTGGAGGTGAAGACAGCTGTTGCACCCATTGCATGGTGTGCAGGCACAAAGGGGTGAAAAAGGAAAAAAATCCCCGGTGACAGGATGATGCCCGACTCCCCACAGGCACTGCTCCTGGACCGGGCATAAAGTAAGCCCCGGTAATTTCGGGGGACAGAGCTGAGGGGGTCGGGCAGAAGGGGACTGTTGGGGGGGGGCGTCGAAGCAGCAGCTGTGTTAAAAAAATAAAATAAAAAAGGTCTTCTTAGTTACTCCTTGGGTTATCCTTTCCTACGTTTGCACCTTTTTGCTCCTTATCACTTTCTCTGCTTCCCTCTGCTTTTCCTTGTACACCTCCTTATCCTCTTCCCTCTGCATCTCTTTGTACCTCCTGAATGCTACCATTTTAGCCTTAACCTTTTCAGACACTTCCTTTGAGAACCATAGCAGTCCTGCGCTGATTCTGCTTTTCAGTCCTACTGGTTCTGCCACTTTCTGTCAGCACACCTTGCTGCTATCACCTGTCTCCCCCTTCCTATTCCACCTCCTCGCTGGTCACACCCTGAGGACTCCCTCAGGGCACAGCTTTGACATTCAACTCCTGACCTCTGAGGAGAGAGAGACAATGTTGTGTGATCACTCATGATGTCAGGGCCCATCCCTCCACCAAGTCCCAAAGAAGAGGCATTTATGCGGTGGGTCTGGGTGGGGACCACTCTCCTGGAGTCCAGGCATGTTGCTTCCAAAGTGCCACTGAGACTCCATCACCCCAGTGCAGGGGATGTTGGGCTCCTGGCTGGAACCTGTATCTCCTGCAGGGGAGCACACCAACCTCAAGTGGTGTCACCAGGCTAGACAACGTTAATTGCTTTTAGGTGTGATTTTATGAGGGGATGGCTCTCACCTCTCCCGATCTGGATTCCAAAGGTTTTCAGAGAAGAGACACACTTTTGTTTAACAAATGCTCTGAAAAACATCAGGGATAAACTGGATGAATCAGAGCCTTAAAAACTTCCAGCTATTACTGGGAAAATATTGGGAATATCTGGCATTTTTGTAACTTGCTACCTGTACCTATTACTTTCCTACTCCCTCCCCATCCTCCAAGTTGCAACTTGAAACGCGTCTTCAGGGCTCTGCTTGTTTACCTGGTAAAATATGTTTAAATACATTCTGAAAAATACAATATTTAAACACAATTCAGTTTAAATTTCATACATTTTCTGTAACACCTTCCTCTTTTTTTTTGTCAACGTTCTTTATGCACTCCTAATGCAGCTTGGGGTGAAACTTACCCCTATCAGGAGATGTACGCTGATGCTCAACTGATCCAGGTGGAGCCAGCCTCTGCCACGACTTCTGAAGTGAGGAGGACCATGGCTAGCCTCATAGTCACTAAGCATCTGTTGTGGTTTTCTGAGATCTATAGACCATGTTTGTGTCACCAGCTCTCTGAGACATTCTCTCTCATTGATTCTCTCTCACTCTCTTATCAGAGATCTGATTTGACAAAGAATACAGTTTTAATAGGGATATTAAGGTTGAGAAACCCCTTAAAATAATAAAGACCTAGCTGCCTTTGGGTTTTACCCACATAAAAAAAACCCTAATGCTATTGGGACAACTTTACAAAAATGCAATATTTAGTCACAATTTAGCTTATATTTAATTGTTCCCATAATTTTCACCCTTATTTCTTTAACATTATGGGCATTTGCATGGAAACCAGATCTGTGCCCTATGTCGGCTCTGGCTGTGAGTCTACGCCTGACATCACAGTTCTGTTTAGAACATCACTGTCTGTTGCTGTGGATATAATTATGATGCCATAAACAGAGGATTCTGATATCAGGTGTAGACAAGCTGCCAGAGCAGATAAAGTCTGGGGGACAGTGATTCTGTTTTCATAAAACTGTCCTCAAAAAGAGGAAGGTGAGCCAGCCCGGTGGTGCTGAGAGTTGAGGCGCTGGACGCCACACCTCACGTCACACTGGTGACCCGGTTGAGAGCAGCCTGGGTCACCAGGAGTTGGCAGGGGAGGGAGAGGATTGAGCGTCCAGAGGATGGCGCTCCTCTCACAGGGGTAGGTTTGGGTTTCCCTTGGCACAGTGGTGACTTCTGGTGGTGATCGGGTATATCATCTGGGCCAGGCATGCTAATGGGAGGAGCGCAGTGGACGCCTATGGCTTTCCATGCTGGCGTCACTGCACATCCAGCTCCTGGGGATAACTGTGAAGAAAAATCCTCTCCTGGCAGCAGAATGAAGGCACCAACTGGCGCCCTGATCAGTGGGCCAGACAAAGCCCGACAGTCGGGGATGAGGGCTTAGGGTGATGCGGTCTCCTCTCCCAGTTCTCCCCTCACTGGGGGAGGCCCCACCATGGGGGGCAAGCAATGGGAAAGTGCTTACCTTTTTTCTCTACACCAGGGCACTCAGTAGGGTATGCCTTATCCCCTTTGCTGTTTGCAGTTTGTAATGAGCCGTTACCAAAGTCATTTAGCAACATACGGGGCTCAGGGAATTGTGGGGCACAGATAATAATAATAATAATAAACTTTATTTCTCTGCGCCTTTCTTAGAATCAAGGCGCATTACAATAAAATACAAGATAAAAACATAATAAAACATATTAAAAACGCGGTTAAATACAGAGCATTAATCGGCATCCAGATTATCTCCAAATGCCTTACTCCATAAAAAAAGACTTTAGGCCCTTTTTAAAACCCTCCACCGTCATGCACTCTCTAATCCAACGTGGTAGAGAATTCCAGAGGGTCGGCGCCATGAACATAAAAGCTCGGGCGCCGGAAGATTTTAAAGTTACCTTCGGGATCTCTAGCAACCCCTCGTTGGCTGAGCGGAGTGGTTGCGTCGGTAGGTGAGGCACCAGAAGCTCTTTCAGGTAATCAGGGCCCAATTCATGTTGGGCTTTATATGTCAGTAGTCTGACTTTAAAGGTGATCCGCCACTGAATCGGCAGCCAGTGCAGGTCTCGGAGCACCGGTGTAATATGGGAGGAATGGGAAGTCCCCATTAACAACCGGGCTGCCGAGTTCTGCACTAGCTGCAAGCGGTGGATATCAACCCTAGGAAGCCCAAAGTAAAGGGAGTTGCAGTAGTCCAGATGCGAGGTCACAAAGGCGTGAATCAGTGTGGGTAGGTCGCCGGATGGAACAAGGTGCTTGATCCTGGCGATGTTCCTAAGATGGTAAAAGGATACCTTAACAACCGCCGACACTTGCGCATGCAATGTCAGCTGATCGTCAAGGATCACCCCCAGGTCTCACACCCATTCAGAGGTTGGGAGCTCCGTATCCCCCAGGAATAAACCAGAGGTTTGAGGTGCCCCCAACCCCTCAATCCGGTGGCCAGGATCCACAACCAACACCTCCACCTTCCCAGAATTCAACTTCAACCAGCTGGACCTCATCCAATCCTGGATCTCACTGAGACAGTTGTTAAACACTGAGAGTGCTCTATTCTGGTCAGGCACAAAGGACAGATAGAGCTGGGTATCATCGGCATAGCAATGAAACTCCAGCCCATATCATCTTACAATGTCTCCGAGGGGAAGCATATACACCGCAAACAACATGGAGGGCAGCACAGAGCCCTGAGGCACCCCACAGGTCAGAGTGGTAGGATCGGAGGAAAAAATTCCTGATACCACTCTCTGAGTTCTACCTGTGAGGAAGGAAGTAAACCATCTGTGCACCAAACCCGACAACCCACAGATGCATCTCAGGCGCTCAAGCAACACCCCATGGTCTACGGTGTCAAATGCTGCTGACAAATCCAGAAGGACCAAAATGGACCGTTTTTTCTGGTCTCTTGCCATCAGGAGATCATTGAGGACCCAAACCGGTGCAGTCTCAGTGCTGTGCCTCTTTCGCAAGCCTGATTGAAGAGGATAGTAGATGTTATGGATGGCAAGATGGTTGTCCAACTGGGCTGCCACCACTTTCTCGATTACCTTCCCAACAAAGGGGAGGTTCGAGATGGGTCTGTAGTTTGCTAGGAAGTCGGGGTCCAAAGATGCCTTTTTCAACACTGGTGTCACCACTGCTTCCTTCAGGAAGCGGGGATATTCACCAGAGTCTAGGGAGCACCAGACCATCCTAACTAGAACCGGGAAGATAACCTCCCCACAGCCCATAATCAGGCCTGTGGGACCCGGGTCTAAACTACAGCTTGTGGTACGCATACCCTGGACAATCCTCATAACATCCTCGATTTACAGCCTTTTGAAGGAACTCCAGGTGGACGGTGTGCTTGTGACCATGGGCTGGACCACCACAACTCCCATGGAGGGGGCGGCGCAAATCTCAGCCCTGATGTCAGCCACCTTATCTGCAAAGAATTGAGCAAACTCTGCACACTGCATCTGTGAAAAGGCTCGATGAACCTGCAGACAGGCTGGGTTGCACAGCCTGTCTATGGTTTGAAAGAGCTGGGCTGGTCGATTCTGAGCAGCAGCAATTTCTCCGGACAGGAACACTGCCTTCTTATGAGTGATTGCTGACTGATAGAGTTTATAATGCTCTAAGAGTCTAAGATGGTCGGCATCTAAGCCAGACTTCCTCCAACATCTCACCAACCTGCGACCTAATCTCCGCAAATCCCTCAGATCCCGATCAAACCAAGGGGATCGGAGCTAAGGGAGAGAGGCTGCACATGGGTGGGAGCAATTAAATCCAAAGCGGAGGTGGCAGCTTTATGATAGGCTTGCACCATCACTTCAGGATTTAAGCTCAACCCAGGAAATTCTGATAGGTCAAGAACCGCGGTTAGACCATCGGGAGTGACATCCCGTAAAGGGCGGTACTTGACCATCTCCACTGGGGTAGGTCTACGCAGGGGGGTGCAAAAATTGAACCTCACAGTGTGGTGGTCAGACCATCTGACTGGTTCCACCCCCACATCGGAGGCCTCCAACCCCAGCAGGAAGACCAGATCGAGTGAATGGCCATGTTTATGAGTAGCAGAGGTAACCACCTGTGAGAGGCCCAATGAACACATCAATTGGAGGAAGTGCTGACCAAATTGAGAGAGTTTGTCGTCAATCCAGGCATTAAAATCACCCAGCACCATCAACCTGGGCGATTCAAATACTAGGTTGATGACGAAGTCCGCCACTTCCTTTAGAAATAGTTTCTCGTCACCGGGTGGATGATAGACGAGCATTATTCTATAGCCCCCACCTGCCATCACGACACATTCAAAGGATCTGGTCTCCTCCACTGGAACACTAGTGAGGTCCAATTTGGTCTTGAAACAGACCGCAACCCTCCCACTCCCGCGATCCAATCTTGGGCGGTGAATCACCGAATACCCAGCCGGAATTGCTGCCTCAAGAACTGGGGCAGCATTACTATCCAGCCAGGTTTCGGTGATGCAGGTCAGGTCCATCATGCCTACCAAGTCCGCTATAATGGCAGTCTTGTTCACAACAGACCTGGCATTGCACAACACCGCTCAAGTTGGAAAGGACTCCTGGGAAGCCCCGACCACCTGCCCACCATTTACAAAAGTGGTGGTGCCTTTGGGTATGGGGACCAAACAGGAGGGTCCACGTTCAGCACTCCATTTCGCCCCAGGGCATCTTCTGGACTTAACCACTCGAATGCAAGCACCCCCCTCAACCATCCCCCACTGTTCACGCCCCCCCCGCACCTCTGGACACCCCCCCACGTGCAATTCCCAAAGCCCTACAGCGTTGGTAAACGGGGAAAAGTAAAGGGGGGCAAAGAAAGGGTGGAGGGCATGAAGAGCAGTGGATGAATAGTGCATGATGGGGGGGGTGGAATAACAATATTTAGTGTCATCCACAGACATCAGGCCAAAGACAATAATCTCTAGACTCCCAAGAAATCCCAATAAAATTAAAATAAAATACTTAAAACTTAAGAACACAAATCAACTTAACATAAATTAAACCATGCAATCAAATATCTAAATAAAACATACAATAACAACAATAATTACTTAACAATAAAACCGGTTCAAATAAGTGTTAAAAAGTCAATTTGAGACAGTGGAGCTCCCACCTTCCACCGCAAAAGATGTCCAAAAATAGAACCACGGACTCTCACTCCATGCTTCCAATAACCAGCAAAGCAAATTAAAATTAAAACCCAAAAAGGGGCCCCCCCCAATTCAGACCCCCCCAAGGAACTCTCACCACCCAGGAGGAAACAGAACAGGCAGAAAATTATCCAAAACAGTGTACTGAGGTCAGCAGGACCCAGAGAGTTAATGAAAATACAGAGTACATTACAATTAACAATCCCTCATGGGCTCTCACCACCACGATGAATTACAGCTCAAACTGTCTCTTTCTTCAAGAGCCCCACGGAATCAGCTCCACCTCTGGAAGGATTAAGCAGCAGCAGCGTAGTAAAGGTCTTACTTTAGGATAGGCTTTCAAAGTTAAATCCACGGAAAAAAGGACCAAGGGAGCCTCTGCCGATACCAGGGACTTACCCTAGGAACAACCCACCTCTCTACGGACCTATCACTTCCCTGGTCAGCTCCTCCAGCTGGATCCAGTGGGTCAGAAGAGCCAGGGGGCCTGCCGCCAAATAGCCGCAGCCTCCCGGCCCACCACCTTCCAGAGGACAGGTGTCCAAAGGGCAGCCCACAGACACGGACAGGAACCCTGCGAGAAGGCCAGGAACTTACTAGCCCAAACTCTCTTTTCCTTCAAAAATGAAAAGGCTCAGCACAGATCAAAACACCCATAGAGGAAGTCCCTTCTCGAGCTCCACAATCCTCAGGAACACTCGAACACCACAGGTCCAATCGACAGTCAAACTCCACGGATCCTATCCTCCGCTCCGCTGCCCCAGAAAAGCCAGTCCCTTAATCCAAAAGGTTAGTTCTCCACAAAAGGACCGATGCTATTTCCGATAACTGCCTGCACTTAACAGAAAAGGGAGGGGGGAACCCGAAAAATGAAAGCTATGACTGCAAAATGGAAAAATAAACGGAAAAATAAACAGAGGTATAAAAGTAACTACAAAGGTACAATCACATACTAAAACTTAGAATACTAAAACAAGGTTACAAGGGAGCAGCGTAACAACGCTCAGAGATCGAGGCACAGCACCGCCGCCATCTTGCTCCGTCAGATGGTAAAGATCATCACATAGCCTAGTATGTAGACGATATATCATGTTCTACTTATCTGACCCAGAAATTGGCCTACAATAAAGGCTGGATAGGTGTGTGTAAAACTCAAATTTTACACACACCTTCGGTGTGGGATGCCTTTATAAGCCCCTCGAACTTTGCTCTCTGGGTTAATGTGGCATCCCACACCTCAGGTGTGTAAAATTCTCGATAGAAACCCATACCCAGCCATGGATTTATGTGACAATAGTGATCGCCGATGGGCAATTGCCATTAGGACGACAGCACATTGCCCAAAAAATATTTTGGTGATGTACTTCCTGGCGCACAGCAAAACGGTGCTGGGGAGTTTGAATATTCTGCTTTTTGGGGAGGGGGCTGCACCCCCCACACCACAAGGTTACATCAGGCAGAATCATGTTCCGAGGGTGTAACCTAGCATTTCATCAGGTGAAATACAATTTCACCCAGCGAAATGCAGTTTCTTTGTCGGGCAACACTTTCTGGCATCCCTAATTTCGGGATACCAAAGCTGGGTCCGTGAGTGTCGGTAGCCTCAGCTTCAGTATCCTATGTAAAAAGAAGTTTTAGGATTCAGTTTAGGATAGGATTTTTGAACTACAAATCTTGAAAATCCTGAATCCAAAAATCGGGTTGGAATCCAATGAATTCTTTTTTTTTTTTTTTTTAGTTGTTTAACCAGGAGTAGCACACTAAGCCAAAAGCTTTTTTACAGGTGAGACCTGGGAGCACAGGGAGGTTAAGTGACTTGATCAGGGTCACATAGTATGTAAGTGGAAGCTGTGGGATTCAAATCCAAATCCATGTCTGGTCTGCTGGATGTCACCAGATTTGCAGCTGAGAGCCTTAAGCTACTGCTCTATACTACCTCCAAATTCGATTGAGCATTAGTGCTCCATGCCATGCAGCAGCTCGGCCAGCTTTCAATTCGATTCCATACAGCAGATTCTGAGCAACCCTGGTCAGAAGCAACATTTTGAGTGAGGTCTTCTTCAGGAACAATCTGCAATTATACAATGGCTTTTAAAAACCTGCAATCTGATTGGCTGACTGGCACCATTTACCCATTGTGAATTCTAGCATTACCAATGGGAAAAAGTGCCAGTCAGCCACATGTGCCCAACAATCAGACTGAACCCCAAAAATCAAAAGAAAATGCCACCATATTAAGTCCCCTCTAAGCACCACCTCTCGCTTATTCTTCCCACCACTCTACTTCTGCTTTCGCTCTGGTCCTTTTTGTAGTCTCTCTCTCTCTCTCTCTCTCTCTCTTTCTCTCCTCCACCTCTCACAGCAAACTTTTTTTTTCTTTCAGAAACTGTGTGAGGGTGGGCGAGGGCCTAAAGTTTAAAGAGGGCTACAGTAAATCAACTGGTGATCAACAGCTTACACCCACTTCACCTCTTGCTCACTAGCTATCAGCTCCCTCTATCTCTTGGCACCATTCCCAGTCTGTCTTCTTCTCTCTCTCTGTCACCCATCAATTCAAATGTAAAAAAAACCCCACAGAAATCACAACATGCTCTCTCCTGAATGGAAACCGCACTGACTTCGGAACAACATGAAGTCCTGCATTCCAGCATCGGCCGTCTCCCCCTTCAGCTCCACTCACAGTGCCAAAGCAGTGTCCCCATAGCAATGCACAAAAAAGTCTCAATGTACCCATTTCATCAGTATTAAAAAATGCCTGCCTCCCTGGCAAAATGACAGTCCTTTACCTCAACTCCAAAAAAAGCCTGTCTGCCAAAATACATTGGCCATCTCCCCCTTCAGCTCCACTCACAGTGCCGAATCAGCATCCCCATAAGCAACACACAAAAAAGTCTTAATGTACCCATTTCATCAGTATTACAAAAAAAGCCTGTCTCCCTGGCAAAATGACAGTCCTTTACCTCAGCTTCAAAAAAAAAAAAAAAAAACCTGCCTGCCAAACTGAGAGTCGTGATATGAGCTCCATCTCCCTACCAGCACAGAACTATTTTATCTGGCGGAGCAATAAAATCCATAAAAATAATAAAAAATACAAAACAAACTCTTTTTTTAAATGTTATTTTCCTCAACCAAAGAAAGGGAGACTTTGTATAATCGCAATAAACTATTCCAGGTGTGGGTTATGCTGGGATTTACCCACGCCTGGTGTGGATTTGGAGGGTAAATCCCAGCATAACCCACACTCTGTCATGGTTTATTGCTTAAAGATCCATCATGAAGTAGACCCCATGGCTGAAATGTGAACTCTAACTTTATATTTTTGTTTTGAGTAATCCAAAATAAACCTTCTGTTCTATTTGCAGCCCCTGTGCTGACAAAGAGCTCATTAAATTATATTTTTTATATGACCTTTACAGGTATGACATTGGCAGGGTTCTTCTTAAAACTGTATTTTGGCCCAAGGATTCAGCAGTATCAATTATCAAAAGGGCTTTTTTTTCCCCTTTGTTTCCTTAGCTTTGAGACCTGACTCTTCGCCTTCCTCTCATTTGTCAGTAGGGAAACAAGGGAATGAAAGAAACTCATTAAACTGTTTCTGTTAGCAGATTTATGTTTTACTTTTTTCCCCAAAGTCCACAGATTGAATCCAAATAGCCAGATCTTCCAAAACAATTAAACAAAGGGCATGGTTGGAAACCTCACAGTCAGTGGATGTTGAACCAAGCCAAGTGTCAAATCATAACCTCAGAGCCTCTGACTAATCCTCATCTAGGCTGTCTTAAAGTTAAAGGTCCCTTTTCCAGCACAACTCATAACCTATTCATGGAGGGAGGGAAAAAAAAAAAGGTTTCTTACTTAACAGTAGAAGTAGATTTTTTTATGATCTCCATACAGCCTATCACTGGACTGTACTCCATCGGCATTTGGACCTCACGAGAAGCTTTTTCAGGATGGGCCCACCCACACTGAAGTGCCTACATGCATGTCAGCGGCACACTGTGTTGCCTATGTAACATGGGTGGGCCTCAACCACTTCAGTTTCCCGCTTGGGAATGGAGTTCTTAAATATCCAGCAGTAGCAGGCTGGGTCCGTCTCTATCAATCAGGCACAGAGATACAGGGATTGTGTAGCAAACATTGCCCACCACATAGTTGGAGGAGGCTCTGCTATAAACAACAGATTTACTGTGCAGTGCATTGCCAAATAGCTGAAAGCAAACGTACGCTACACTAGGGAGATGTCAAGTGGGAAAAAAAGGTGTGGCTCTCTGGAGATTCTCTTACAGATCTACTGTTACTGGCAAGTAACAGACTTTTCTGTTTTGAAGAAGCCTCTATCACAGCAATGCCAATATTCTTTCAGCGTTAAAGACCAAATAGTCCTCACTGACTTCTTGGAGGTCTTGAGCTCACTGAGATTTTTTTCCTTTTCTGAATCAGAGAACTTATTGCCTTTGAGTTGGACTTTCAGGACCGACTGAGGCACATCCTGGGCAAAACCAGCAACACTCAGCCAGAATTGGTGACGTAAGCAAATTCCACAGGGAACTGCTCTGGCTGCAGCAGCTGAGGCATCATTTACAGATCTCAGGAGATGCTCATTAGCTTCAGTGCCCAGGGATACACAATGAAGGGCTTCTGCTTTGTTCTACTTTGTTGGGCCTGTCAGGTATACTGCCAACAATGTCTCATTTCCCTCCACACGTTGTTCTGATACTTTTTCAGGTACACATGGTAACTGGCAGTACTCTAGTCAGAACAGCCTAGGCCGAAGGTGCAGTTGCCCAGAATATCCAATTTTTTGGACTCTTTCTCTGGAGGTTTGGCACTCCTCCTCTGGGGGGACCAAGATCTGTCTTCTACTGCCATTATTACAACTGAATCAGTATCTGGCTGGATAAAATAATACTGTCTGTCCCTAGGGGCTGGATATTGCATTTCTGCCTTTCTAGGGCTGGTGTACTGAGCCAGTGCCTGTCAGTCAGGGCAGAGTCCTCCGGAGTTACACGAATAAGAGCGAGCAAGTACATTTCACCTCCAAGAAATCACACAGATTTTTTTTTTGAAGAGTATTCATCCTCCAAGGAGAAATTCAGCATCCCTGGATCTGCCTCATCAGTGTCTGGAAGGTAGGGTCCTGGGGTGGGGAATCACGATGGAACCGCTCCTGTTGCTGGTGTCAACGGGACCTTTCCTGTGGACTGTGTCAATGAGACAGTGATTGATGATGCAGTTCTCGAGGTGCTAGAGGGAGGCTGCGGTACCTTGTATATCAGATCCGTGCCAACCGTAGGTCAGGATTCTAGCCTTGCAGAGGCCAAATGTGCCTGTTTTGCTGATATACCAGATGAATATTTTGACTTACCTTCCCCCTTAGAGAGCATGGATCTGTATCACTGATGGGCAAGAAGAGTGATACCAGTTCACCAACCATGGGCAGTCTGACACCTGTCGACCCCTGAGGTATTCTGTCAATGATGGCAAAGACTTTGACCAGGCCATGCGCCTTGTTGGTGACTGCAGCAGTGATTTATGTGGTAACTTTAATGTATCTCCTTTTTCTGGCATCGATTCCTGTTTTACTGGTGTTGGCAGCAGATTTGGCAGGCATTGCAGCAGTCATCGTGTAGATTAGCTACAACACTGGCAAATGTCACATCACAGTGTTATATGTTATGGGAAGGGCCCAAAAAAACACACAAACAGCTCATGAGCTTCCTCATGATAAATAGGGTTTCTGCAGTGACAACGCAAAAAAGCACCCCACTTTGCAATGCCATACACCACTGACTGACAATTCCCAAAGGAGCAGCTGCCAGTGGAAAATAAACTACAATTACAAAATTATGGTGACAGAAAAACAGCTTCCAGTGGGCCAACGTTCACTCTCAAAGGTGGGAGAAGTATTAAAGTGGTTGGAGTCCACCCACATTATACAGACACTTCTGTGTGCCACCAGCATGCATGTAGGCATATCGGCATTGGTGGTCCTGTCCTGCAAAAGTGAGAGATGGCCCAATGGTATGGTGGCATGGCTGCTGCTTGTGTGTCGGCAACCTGGTTCAGAAATGATCCCAGGGCACTGGAGGGATGGCTGAAGAGGGATCTTGAGTGTTTCATAGAATGCTCACATCCTTGGTGCTCACATCCTTGGGGTGTGTGGATAACCAGTCCCGACTGGGCAAGCCCCACCTCAGGGAGCCCAGGTGCTGCAAGCCTGTCAGGGATGGCAGTGAGGGGGAGATGCACTGGCTCTGTGGTACATGCCCACCTATTGTGTAGTATGCACAATGCAGATTCACAGCCAAGCATTTTGGGTTGTTAAAACAGTGGAAAGCCTCCAAAGTCCTAGCAGAATGACAGTGGCAGCATTTGGGCTCTGCACTGCATACCCAATATCATGGATCTCCCCTGCCACATCATTCAGAGAAGCCCAAAGGGGGTAAGGAAGCCCCCTCAGGACCTACCATAGAGGGTTCCCCATGATGCAAGAAAGGGGAGCTTCCTGTGGTTCTGGGTCAATGTTGGAGCTGTGCCCCCCAAAGGACCTACCATGGCAGGGTTCCCCATAGAGCAAGTAAGGGGAGCTTCCTGAAGTCATGGCTGGGTCAGTGTCAGATCTGGTTGTCTGCCAGAACTGATACAGGACAAGACAGGATAGTTCAGGGCATAAACACTAATTAAAAAAGCTTTCTACCAGGTCCTGACACCAACAGCTTACAGTCTAATGTACTGCATTACAATGCTATGGATATACCCTTGAAGAAGATCAAGGCTGTACCTCTCCCAGGAGCACGGGGTTACCAGTTAAAAAAACAGTTGGCATTAGCAGGTCCCAATTAATTAAGATTCCAAAATAAGATTGAATTCATGACATTATTATTTTTTTTTTTTTTGCTAGTAAGGATGTATTGTATGTATGAAACCTTATGTTTGGCATTTACAGCTCAGTTTGTCCTGATGCCATTGAGAAGCATAGGTCATAATGCTCTGCTTATAATATTATCATCTGTCTCCATGGAACTGATTGTGATGTGGCAAATAGAGGATTAAGCAATAAGGCATGACCAGGTGTTATGTTAATGGTCTGTTAATCACCCCCTAGGGGCATAATGTAGCACGAGGCATTGCCGAGTGCCACATGCCCCTAGAGGGTGTGAACTGACTATTAACATAACCCATGGAGTGCCTTATTGCTATTATAATAAAAATGTTTTTTTAAACAGTGTTAAACCTTGTTCAATATATGGGTAAGTTGTGCAAGTATGTTAATAAAAGATTCACATAAGGCTGTTAGAATGTTTACACCCAGTCAGAAAGCTTCATTTCTCAAACCATTGTTATAATTATGGTTATCACTGGAGCTCCTGAATAGCATTTGGGCACGATGAACTTTAAAGAACAAGGAATGTGCTTTGATGTACATACAGTATACTTACTTTTAAATCACAGAATTATTAGAAACTTAATTTGATTTTGGACTGTCAAGTAATTAGGATATGCTGATTGCAACCATAATTCTGATTTTTACTGGTGATCAGAGAGCCTCTTTAAATGTCGACCAACTATACCAAACCACCCCTTTTTAAGTTATTATTATTTAGTGTACCCTTCAACATATGAGTCCCAAATGGCTTACAATAGTATATTCTGACTGTCAGCACTTCTGATTGGCCACTGTAGTGGCTGAGATTAGACTAGGGATCATGAGAAGGGTAACAAAAGTTTTTTTTTTCTGTTATCCATTGCTGAATAGAAGTGACAAACATGCGACCTCCTTTTACAAAAACAAATAAAACAAAGACTCCTGTTTCTGTTAAATGGAGTCCCTGGAACAGTGGGAACATGTAATGGCATAATGACCATGGTGTCACAAAAGCAACAGACCATGAAAGAGTTGTAGACTGTACTCTAATAAACCCACTCTACTGGTGCATTGGAGCCACCCATAAGGCGCTTTTACATGGGACGCTCGTTCTGTGATGGCGCTTTGTTCCACTGCGACTGTTGTGGAAGCGAGATTGCCTTTACATACAATGATCCGTATACATAGCAAAGCAGCCTGAATCGACACAATGCTATGCTTTTTAGCCGTGTACAGGTAATCCGCTCCAAAACAGCCATGAGAGCATGGGATTCCCTGTTGTCTTGGCACCAAAATGAATGGAAGGGTGCTATTATATGGCTGGGTAGAATGGAACAAAACTCCATGAACCCAGGAAGGGAACGCGGAACTGGAAAACGTTCGGTTCTCTTGCAGAACTGATCACTTGCACTCTTCAGAACGGTAATGCTGCAGTTGATCTGTATAGCTCATTGCAATACAGATCTCTGCATGTGAAGACGCCTATAGAGTGGGGTTATTAGAGCATCAACCCATATCTCAAGGGTTCTACTGCGCTTATAAAATGGGACATTATACAATGGCAAGAAAAAATCATTGGCTGTGATTGGTCAGTGTAGGGCTAGACCCGTGATGTTATCCCAGTACAACATCACGGATGTAGTCCCTGCACAGACTTGACCCAATCACAGGGGAAAAAATCAGTACCCGTCCTATCTATAACCCCAACTGAAAGCAACATTTGAGATCAGCTTCTCACTGCTCATATTCAAGTCACAGACCCCGCCAGCCAAGACCGTATCTGTTATAAACAAAATCCCTCTCCCCACCCCAAAATATTTCACTATGATTCACTCAGTACACATTGCAACTCCATGTAATTTTCCCCGTTACTTACCGAAACCGACCAGGGAAGACCATTGCCTTTACAATCCAGCGCATCTCCTTTTCCTCAACACACGGATGAACTGAGGGTGACAGCATCCTCCCCCCTTTTTACTGTTTAAAAAGAAAACACAAGTAGCAACAAGAACACAAGACTACAAGAAGAGGAAAAGTGCTGCCCTGCCAGATCGTATTTTTTTTTTAAACAGAGCCACGAGCAGCTTCATCCTATAGATCATGTGCAGTCGCTCTGCTCTGAGTTCACAATTCCGCTCAAGAAGCTATTTCTTTCTTTTCTTAAGCCCCCAACTCGAACAGTACCTACAACAGAAGAAAGCCATAACTCTAATTGGCGTTTCTGTTGCCTGCTGTATACAGCGCGCGCACATGTAACTGCCGTGGTGTAAACTTGACGCCCACAAACCTCAGAGCGAAAGCAAGCCCCGCGCCTGTTTCTGCGGTCCAGGCAACCTGTTTTCTTTTTGAAATTCAAGTTCTTTATTGAATTTTACAATAGTCAGACATGCGGTACAATTAACTTCAAAAACTGTAACATGTCAATACCTACATCAATTGACGTGAATACAGCTAGGAACAAAATGCCATAACAACCTCACCCCCCCTCACCCCCCCTGGAGGTGCCACCCCAAGTTCCTGCCTGAGATAAAGAGAGCCGATTAGAAGTGCAACGGGACCCTAAACTACAGTGTTCTAAAAACCGAGCTAAGACCAAAAAAAAAAAGGAGAAAAAGTTATTCCTGCCAGAGGTAACACTAGTGAGGGATTTAGTGCAAATACAAAGCATACAATTTGCCCCAATTCTGATTAAAGGTGGAGATGGCATTCCTGGAGCTAGCTATTAGTCTTTCCATCTTAAAACATAGGGAAATTTCTTTAAGCCATTCATTATAAGAAATATCTAATTGATCTAACCAGTGTCTAAGGACCAATCTCTTGACTGCCATTGAAATTAGGGCTATGTGAAACTTCCGCTCCTTAACCCTGATTTCTGAGTATAACCCCAAAATACAAATCTCAGCTGTAAATAGCTCCTTAAGTCCCAAAATCGGGTCAATATTGATCTTAATTGTGTCCCAGAGTGGGGCCACCTTGGAGCATTCCCAGAAAATGTGTAGTAAATTCCCTTCACCCTTACCACATCTTGTACAGCTACTAGACTTTAACTTCCCAAATTTAGCTAACCTAGTTGGTGAGTAATACATGTTGTTCAGAATGAAAAATTGTATAAGCCAATTCCTATCTAAAGTAAGGTATTTATATGCATCTCTCCAAATCTGGCCCCAACTTTCCCAAGGGGTAGGTATGAGAGGACCATATTTTGGAACCAGATAGCGGTTTATCATAGTTGGCTACCAAAAGATAATGGTAAAGTTTGGCTATACCATGGGGTTTGGTAGCACTTTCCTTTACCTGATCCAAAAGGGTCTTGTTTGAGAGGGTACACTGACATATCAAAATCTTTCCCAGAGAGTGCCTCAACTGAAAGACTTTAAATATGGCTTTCTGAGAAATATTCAGTGCTGTTAACAAACTAGTCGAGGAACGAAGAGACCCTGAGAGTAACAGTCTTCCACTAACCGGTCGTGGATTGGGGAAGCCAGTCTGGAGATAAAAATGATCCCCAATTTTGATATTAGGATTGAGAGTTGAAGGTTGAGCCACATCTTTGGTATACTGAAATTTTGAGAAAGCCAGCAGTGAGAAAAGAATTTTAACGGAAAGACCAATGGGCGAGTTCCGAATGACTTCCGGCAAGGAAGAATAGTTATAATAAAAGATACGGGGGGGTACTTAGGTTATACTTATTCAGCAGCCTAAGTTCCAGTTCCAGCCAGACGGGTTTGTATCCCCCATTCTGAGGGCTACTCCAACGCCCAAGGCTAACCAGCTGACTGGCCCAATAATAAAACCTGAAGTTAGGGAGGCGGAGACCTCCTTTATCCTTAGGCAAACTGAGCTTAAGATAAGCTCTTCTGGGATGTTTGCCCTGCCAAATAAAATTCGATAAGGCCGAATGAATCTGCTGGAAGTAGGTTGTAGGGAGCCAAATATTGAGAAGGTTCAGAGGGTAGAAAATACGAAGTAAGATATTCATTTTAATAATACTAATCCTCCCTCCTACCGATAACGGGAGGTTATCCCACCTTTTAAGATCTTTCTGGATTCTTTCCAACAGGTCATCCAAGTTTAGCTTTTTAACTACCTCCACATCTCTAGCTAAGTATATGCCCAGATACTTAGAGAAGTTGAGGCCCATTTCATGCCAAATTGAGAGAAATTGGCATGAAACGTAAGGGAGTTAAGAGGAATATCACTGACTTGGATAGATTTAACCTTAGTTGGAAACCTTTCCAAACTGATTAATGATTCTAAAACTCTCCTAGTGAGGACTCTGGGTTCGAGAGATGCAAAATAATGTTGTCTCAGAAAACAGAAAGGGACAGGACTTGTTGAGAGATCACACATCCTGTGATCAGGGTGAAGCTTTGATACAAAGAATGAGAGGTTCCAGATACAGATTGAATAGGTAGGAGATAAGGACAACCCTGACGGGTACCAGAGTGCAGGAGAAGCAGGCAGAAAACACCATTGCAGTAAATCCTGGCAGAGGGTGAATTATACACTGCTCTAATCCAATGGATGAAAGTCTCTGGAAAACCCATTCTAACAAGAGTGGCCCACAGGAAATCCCAATTAACCGGTTCGAAAGCCTTCTCGGCATCTAAAGCAACCAACGCCATGGGAACTTGGGACATCTGTGACTCCTGAAAGATATGGGACAGCGAACGCAAGTGGTCTGCCGCTGATCTACCCTGAACGAAACCCGCCTGTTCAGGACTCAACAATACCTGCCATACTTGCTTGATCCTTTGGGAGAGGATCTTAGTTAGTATCTTAATATCATAATTTAACAGTGATATTGGTCGGTAGCTAGCTGGTTCCAAATGGGGCTTGTCCGGCTTGTGAATTAGAACTATTATAGCCTCTAACAGTGAAGTATCTAAGGTATCTGAGGAAAGAATGATTAAACAAATTTAAAAGGAGAGGAGACTCTCTAATGAAGATTTTATAAAAATTTGGGGGAAAACCATCAGGTCCGGGGGATTTATCCAGGGGTAACCCTTTAATGGCCTCTTCTATCTCGCTCAGGGTGATAGGGGAGATTAGTAGATCACACTGTTGTGCTTGCAAACGAGGGAAGGGGATCTTATCCAAAAAACGTTCTATCTCTGAGCAGGGTATCTGAGAGATTCCTGCACCATACAAATCTTTATAAAAGGATTCAAAGGTCTGCACAATATCCCTTGGAAAGGTTTTGATTGAACCGTCCAATGCCTCTAAAGTGGGTATCAGTCTAGAGCTTTCCGCCTCCCTGAGTCTAAGAGCAAGCATTCTACCGGGCCTTTCCCCCTGGTCGAGATACCGTGCTTTGGTTTTGAGGATGACATATTCTGTTTTTCTTGTATCAAACCTTCATATTCATTCTTGAGTTTGCAAAGCTTCTCATAGTCTGTTTGAGAATTAGAGAGGGAAAAGGTCTCCTCAGCAACTTTAATTTGGTTAGACAGTGAGGAAATCTTAGCCCCCCTCATCTTTTTCCTCCAGGAGGCCAGTTTAATAAATTCCCCCCTAAGGAAACACTTTAGAGAACACCAAATTAAATCATCTCTTAGAACCGAGCTTTGGTTAAATTCAAGAAAAGACGAGATCAAGGATTTGACATGAGAAACAGTTTGGTCATCCTTCAAAAGTTGAGAATTAAGCTTCCAAGTAGTATCTCTCTGACTAGGCGGTCCAGGGGACAGCTTGATCCAGGCCAGGGAGTGATCCGAGATCACGATTGGCTCTATACCAGAATGGGAAACATTGGCCAGAAGAGAGGAGCTAATTAGAATGTAATCTAACCTAGACCATGACCTATGTATTTGGGAGTAGAAGGAGTAACCACGACTGGAGGGATTCAAGACTCTCCAGGGGTCACATAATCCTGTTAAATTCATAAAGTCCTTGAGAGCTATTTGAGAAGGTGACGGAGGTTTTTTAATTCTGCAGGTTCTGTCTAAGTCTTGAGTTGGGGTAACATTCCAATCCCCTCCCAAAATGAATGTGGCCGGCAGAAAGCTACTCAGCTTATCGGCCAGCTGCATAAAAAATTTAGGGTCCCCGCCCACTGGACCATAAATTGCCCCTAAAACCACTTTCGCATTGTTGAGCGAGCCCTTAACTAAAACCAACCTGCCCTCCTGATCCGTGGAGCATTCATCCTCCACAAATGGAATACATCTTTTAATCAAAATAGCCACCCCCCTACTAGCTGAAGTGCCTTCCGAGAGAAAGACCTGAGAAAACCCCTGGCCACACAACCCCTTAATCTCTGATGCTAACATGTGAGTTTCCTGTAAAAAAATAATATCAATGTCGAAAAGGGAACAATTTAACAGGATCTGGGTTCTTTTGACCCCATCTCTTATACCTCTGACATTCCAAGTAGCCACTTTAATAAACTTCGTAGCCATCTTGAGTGTTGAAAGGGAAAAAAAAGACGAAAAAGAACCAAGGGCCCATGGCACCTCCAACAGCTCATCCCAGTGTGGCACCTTCCAGATCCCCCAACCCTCCCCCATACCCGAATGCTCGTAACTATATGAGAGAATGTTCTTAAATGGAAATCTGAAAACGTGACACTGATACCTACACTAATTAACAGCCAGAAATAATCTGTAACTAGAAAGTTAACCCCGTGCCCACCCCCTCATCCCCCATGTCGACTCCCATGTAGTCTAACCCCACAAAACTATATACATTATGCCCCAATGATGTAAACAGATTGAGGCCCATGCCCTGAGTCTGAATCAGTAAGGCCCCCCAAGGAACACCTGCCCAGGACTTAACCAAACCCAACTAGAAGTTAGACCAAATCTCCAAAACCCCCTAATACTATAAACCCAGATCCAAATAACCAGGAATCCAATACAGAAGGTCCTGAGCCAGGTGGGCCAGTTCCCCTTATTTAAGCCATGAAGCATTTCCCCCAGTGGCTATTTACACCCCGTTGCTCCCACCCCCACCCATGAGACTTTAGAAAATGAAAAAACATATACATCATGCCCTAAAACCATCTGTATCCCTCCTGAGATCGTGTTGCCCCCTTTAACCGTGATGTCTAAAGCCCAACTAAACCCCCTGACAACCAGAAAAAAAAAGGCTGTGGCCCATCTAGCCAGCCCAGACATTTTAATGCGCACATCATTTAAAAGGAGGCTTCTACTAGCATCAGTACCTCCGCAGTCGAACTGACTCCACCAGTCATCCAATCGGATCCTCCCCACGATGTATTACGCACCCAAAGGAAGACGTGAGCGGAGGAAACCCTTCAAGGACCTAGTTGTCCACCCCAAAAAAGGACCTGACGAAAACCCCTCCCTGTGAGGCAAGTTCCCCCACCTAACCTCCGCCCTCAAGCTAGGCAGCACTTTCCCCCGTGTCCAACCAGGCCCGCCAGGCCTTGACCCAGCCTCACCCCGGTCCTACCCCGCAAAGCTCAAAAACCCTGCCAGAACTGCAACCCCAGGTAAGAAATCTCTACATCTTATAGTCATTTGTGATTAAAAGGAAAGAAAAAAAAAAACGAGAAAAGGGAGAGAAAAAAAAAACCCTCAATATAATCTGAGTCCCAGCCACAAGTTCAGTCCCCTTTGAACAGATTAGGGAGTTTCAGGGTGAGTTCAGACAACGCTTTCTCGGGAGACTCATAAGTGGACCAGGCACCCTCCAGAGAAACCCTCAAATGAGCCGGGTAGTTCATCCCGAATTTAATTTCTGCCGCTAATAGCTTTTTCACAATAGGGTGGAAAGCCGCTCTCTTTTGTCGGGTCTCGTAAGACAAGTCCTGCGTGATGCGGAGTTTAGCACTGTCCCAATAAATCGATTCCAGCTCTCTCGACTTCGTGAGTACGTGCTGTTTCTCAATAAAGCTGAGGAACTTTATTATAATGGGATGAGGAGGTGCACCAGGGTGAGGTTTGGGCTTTAGGGACCGATGGGCCCTCTCAATGTGATATTTCTGGCTAATTGGCGAGGGACCTATAATCTTATTTAACAGTTTCTGAATAAAGGTGATGGTATCCCCTCCCTCTTCGGATTCAGGCAGACCAATAATTAAAATGTTGTTTCTCCTGCTTCTGCCCTCCAGGTCTTCTGCCTTCAGCTGTAATTTGTGCACCTGTTGACGAAGCTTCGTTATCTCTGGGTCGATTCTCTCTTTCCAACTTTCCAATGAGGTTGCCCTAATCTCTATGTCTCCTACTCTACGTGAGAGTGCTCCGAGATCACTCCTAATGGACTTCACTTCAGTGGATATATCTTGAAGCGTTTCGCGGAAAGGAAGTAGCTCTTCCAGAAAATGATCCTCTGTGAGCAAATTAGCAGCAATCCCAGGTGGGTTATGTCTGGCTGCCTGCCCCTGGTTCTGGTTTTTGACTTTTTTAGCAGACTTCTCGGGTGTCGTAGGCGGAGTATGACTAACTCCGGCCTGCTTCATCTCGGCTTCCATTACCTCGAGATGCACACTGCGTCTGAATAAGATCCGTTGGAGTGTCCCAATTGAGAGCTTCGGTTAGAGGAGACTCTTATAAAGATAGACTCTCGGTCAAATTGGGCTATATTTAGGGCAAAATTAATTTTAATCGGGTGGCAAGTGGGAGCTCCAGGAAAGCCTGTCACCGGTCTCTCTGCATCACGTGACCCTTATGCAACCTGTTTTCTGTCAGGCAAGTACAGCCATGGAGTGTAAGTCCATCTGCTCTGACTACTGTAACACCGCCTAGGCTACCCATTTCAGCACTACGCTACCTGCAGTCCGCAAACACCTCGCTGGCCACAGTAAACAAAGAGTTCATACGTTGAAATTGAAACTGCAGGACACAACATAAAGAAAAAAAAACACAAACTTAGCAGCCAGATTGGGGGGGGGGTTCTTCACATAGGAAGACACAGGAAACAGCAACAGTTATGCACCTCAGACGACATTGTTCACACAGCTCCATCGAGTGCAAAGAGAAAAACTGGACTTTTTTTTCAATATGTGCACATCCACATACAAAAATCAAATAAAAAATAAAAAAATAAATTATATTTTTCTAATTTTTTTATTTTATTTACAAACGAAACATTAGGGAGTATTAGCAATACGATCTGAGAGTTGTGTTAGATAACGTTTCTGGTGATCGTGACCGCCTGCGCCCTCGCGCCCAATCACCCCAGGCGTGACGTTATCCCAGCACAACACACACCCTGTTGTGCATTATTGCTTAATTAATAAATAAAAGGTATGTTTAAGCATGGACGAGAAGTCATTATTCGCTACTGTATAGTGACAGTATTGTGCTGCAAAAGAAAAATAGTTCAGCGTAAAATGAAACAACATAAATGTTATGTGACACTGTTGAACTACATGTTTTATAACTGTTAAACATTTTGTCACTGGCTCTTTGGTAAAGGTCAACAGTTTGCTAAACAGTTTTGATGAGTTGCATTGGGAGGGTGTGTATCCCCTATACTAGTCACACTGAAGTAACTTGATCAGTGTCAGTGGCTGAGCAGCTTAGCAGATTGCATGCTTGCAACTGAGGCTGGAAGTTTGGAAGGTTGTGAGTTCTAGCCCCACACCAGGCACTTGGGGTAAAATCCCAGTACTGACATTGTATTAGAGCATGCAGGGGTTGTGCACTCCTGAAGTGCAATCTTTCAGATGAAACATTAAACTGAGGTCTTGTTTGCCTGTTCTGGTGGTTGTTCAAGAGAATGCTAAAAATCCCACTGCACTTCTCAAAAAGAGTAGAAGAACTTATTAGATGCAAAACAACACAGAATCACATAAAATAAATACAGACTGGCAAAGGAAAATAAACACATTCCCCAAAATCATATGTGCAAACAGAAAAGTCTTCCCAATACCCTCATAGATATCTCTCATATTCTTCCTAAATCAGACTTGCTCAGTCCCTCCTATATCATTTCAGTAGTCACTCACAACAAACCCAATACTTACAAAAGAATACAGACAGAATAAAATACATACATTAGGATTTACAGCCATCAGTGGCTGCTTTCTGTAGTGCTGAAAACTGATCTCGCAGCATATGCTCCATTTCCATTTTTTAAAATCTTTCGGATCATTTTTTGACCATCACTGCAATGTGCAAATTAGTAGGCTGAATCTGTTGCACAACCTACTGACAGCTTGCCTGCCACAAATAAAATGTTAAGCAGGCAAAAATTACATTTAATGTGCTATCATTATAGTGCTTCCATTGCAGAGGATATTCTACCAACACCAAATTTTGGTAGGCTGACTGCTGTAACCACGGCAGGCACCATCTGTTAGCTAAAAAAATCCAAAAACTGAGCTGCAAAAACATAATCTAACAAAAAATGATCCTGGGTTTCAATGACATGGACACATTCTGGGCATGGGTGCATCCTGTCTCATAAGCTTTTGAGTTTTAGGTTACCCTGAACACCCAGCAGCCCATAACTGCAGAACCACAGTATGTCCCACATATCGTGGGGTACCCTGACATCCATTAACTGTGCTAAAATAAATAATTTTTTGTAGAGAAACAAAACGGAAATTCCAGTGCAAGAATTTGACTTTAACTGATGCACAACTCTCTGATACAACTGTTTTCTATTACACTCCTGCATGACTTCTTTCAACAGTTTCCACTGAGCCAGCTTCCTTAAATTAGATTCTGCATATTGTGAAATCTCCAGTGACTTTATCAGCTTAGGTGAGTCTATTTGCCATTTGGTCAGATACAGTGCTAGCCACCACTGCTGTCAATGCCACAGTAAGTTATGGTGTGCCACAGCCCGATATTTTTGTTCAAAGCTGCATTCAGATGAATGAAGCTTTTTTGTTATTGGGATTTGCCGTGGCATGTCATCATGCGTTGTTGTTGTAAATGGCAGTGGCTACCACTGTATTTCCCAGTGTACATTGCAACCATTCATGTCATGGTAAAACACACTGATCCAGGCCTGGCCTAAGAGTAGAAACCATCATTAATATATGAAAAAACACCAAAGGATTAATCATGTTAACACCCCAATTTCTTGCTGGCAAATAGTTAACATCCCTCTTAATGGGATTAAGCCTGCTACTCCACAGTATTTAAAAAATAAAAGGCTAAATATACTTGTTTCAAATTCTAAAGGGGGTACAAAACATAAGTAAATAACGGTAATAAAAATTTCTTTATTATCGCTGCTATCTTTCTTTTTAAGAATTTCCAAGTTTTCCAGATGTTAACTTTCCTTTCACTTATTTCTATTCTGTCCTTCCAGTTCCATACTGTAATATCTCCGGCACCAAACCAAAGGCCCTAGATTTCTTGACATTCCTCCACTATTACGAGCCCGGCTACACTCAACACCTGTGAGTCTGGATCCCCCACTTTAATCCCCTTACTCTTTTATTTATCCATGTACCCGATACAGTGGCATAAGCATCTATCATTTGAAAGGCAGATACTCCAGAGAGATCATCTGAAACAAAAGCTAACAATCCTCTGCATATGCAGCAGGTTTTTATTTGTGTCATAGCCAGGATGGGATAGCCCCCTAATATCCCGGTTCCCTACAATATACTTTAGTAAGGGATCCAAAGAAAAAACATATAAGACAGGACTCAGCAGGCACCTCTGTCTAATACCTCTGTTACCAAAAGAGTAGGGGAATTTCCTCACTGTCCAGTCCAAATTTCCCCCACTGCTATTACCACTAACAGCTTAATCTGATCCAATTTCAGGTGGTTACGTTCTGTATCCCCCCCTCCCCACATACACACACACATGCCTGAGATGAGGCTGAACATGGGCAGAATTTCCTAACCCTCTTTTTCCAGTCAACAAAAACTAAATAGATAAAAAACCAAACTCCCTCTGGGCCCTTTAAGAGCCGTCAAAGGCTCTGGCTTCTCATGCCAGTTGTTGGGCTCACTCCCACCTGTGCGGCTGCTGCAGCAGCAGCTTTAAACAAGGGAGCTGGCTGAATACTCAAGGGGGAGAGAGAGAGAGCCTGACACTGGCACTCAGAATATATTGTGCCAGCCATACTCTTTTACACTTTTTGAAAATAAGTACCTATATTCCTTTTTATTCCCTATTTATTTTTACTGCTGCTACTTTTAAACACCCCCTATTCCTTGATTCAGAAGGAGAGGAGTACCTCTCATTAGTGAACAGGCAGATTGTTAGAGACAGGGGGCTGGATTTTCAAACCCCCCTTCCGTGAATGCTGCAAGCCCTTGGTGTGTTGATCATTTGGTGCACGGGGCTTGCAGCATTCTCCCAGCCGGCGATTGGGATTTTCTATCCTGTGTGCTGATCGCCACAAATCAGACTAGGTTCTTGCTGGTCTAGCATGCATTAGTCACAGGTTACCTTTTCACGGGGCTTGTGCTGAATATTTGGTACAAGCTGCCGTAAAGGGCGAAAACTGTCGTAAGTGCACCTGATGTACTAAAATCAGGTGCAGCTGCGGCAAAGGTGTTTGGTGCAGCTGTGCTGCCTCCCCCCCAAAAAAATGGATTTGACGCAGGGCTTGATGCCAGCTCTGCATCTCCCTTTGAAAATCTGGCCTAAGAAGCAAGAGTTGTCTGCCGAAAGCTGGAAATATTCAGAAACATACTAAAAGAAAGAGGTATTGCAAGAGAAGGTTTGAAATGCAATTATACCAATAGAGAACACATCTGATTTTATGTATCAGCTGTGGGTCTGGTGTAGTGATTTTGTTTGTATCCTGAGGTTTGGCTGTCAGATTAGAGCGCAGCAAAAGTACCTCCGAGTAGGTACCATATGTGCTATCTTATTCCACTGTCATGTGGTACAAGTTGACCAATGAAGTTGTAGGATTTTTATAACCTATTTTATAATCACATGTAACCATACAGGGTAGCAGCTTGAGCAAATTTGCAAAGCAGCAGAAATTCTGCAGAGAATGAGGACAAATGTCACAAGAAATTCAGACTGATTTTTAATGGAAGGTTGGTGTGAAAGTGGGGGCACATTTTAAATGATGATGACATTTTCAATTACAAAAGAAACTGCAGGACCTTTGCAACTAAAAGAAGACATACACATGTTGCTACATTCAAAATAAATTACGTGAGTCAAGTCAAGGAACTCCTGAAGAAGACTCGCTGCTGAGTCGAACCAGTGGGGTTATTGCCACCGATGTCTAGCCAAATAAAGACTTTCATAGCACTGACTTTTGGCTCCTAATGCTCAGTATTTTATCGAATTGACTTACATACTCTCCTGAAGTGAAGCAACCCTTGAGTCTTCCTGTTGCCTTTCCTGCTGCACCAGTTCTACTTCTGCAGCACATGGTACCATTGTGACCACCTTTTCCAACTCAAGCTGGGCAATAGCTGTGACCAAGCTGGATCATCCAGATGGTTGGCTGGTCTTAAACTAGAATTATTTAATTTGAGTCTAGAGCTGTTTCATCAAGCCTTTGAGCCTTCTGTGAGTGGTGGACAAGAGCTGAGATTAGGTTTATGGCATGACTTTCTATGCAAACTGATAAAAATCAGATGGGATGAATAACGTCGTAGAACCATTACTCTGTTTTCTTTAGAGTTGATTTATTGCTCTGGACTGGATTTATAGATTCAGTGCTTAACTCTCTCAGAAAATCTATTCAGCAAACTTAACCCATAGGCTGCCAACAGAATTAGAATGTACAGGAATTCTGGACTGATATATCAGTCCGTGGCACAACAAGGGTTAAATGTATTTGCAGTGCCATTATATTCAGTTTTTAGAGCTGCAAGTGTCAGTAATAGGGTTGTTCGGAATCTGCCGAATGGAATCAGATCTGTAGGATTCAAATCTAATTTTTGGATTTTCAGAATTATAGTCTGAAAATGCTAATTGCTAAACTGAATCCTAAAACCTATTTTACATAGGAATTTAGAATTTAGGATTTCAAATCCAAATCCAGTTCCAATTCTAGGGCTGTTTTTGATTTGAATCAGAACTAAATTATAATTTGGAAATTTCCTAAATATGAAAATTGGATCAGAACTGGCCAATTCAAACGCATTTATACATCACTCAATAAAGCCTGTAGACTTATCACTGGATCTCATCGACTTAGCCATACGTGCAACCTCTATGCCCAAAATGACTGGTTACAATTATCCAACTGCCTAACACATCAAACCTGCATTATGGCAAAAAAGATAACCATGGGCCTTGCCCCCTCCGGGGGTCCAAGCCCTCCTCTGTCCAAGTAGTAACTCCCGCCATACTAGAGGCTCTGAAACTCAACTCTTGATGGTCCTGCACTGCAGAACCTCTCTGGGACAACAGTCACTTGCCTACAGGGCCCCTAGCTGGTTGAATAGTCTCAATGTTGACATTGCCTCCATTCCCAAGCTAGGCCCATTCAAAACGAGGCTCCAACTCAATCTCTCTGCCATCAGCACTTGTGACTGCCTCACCTAACCAGCCCTCCTTACTACTCCTCAGTTCCTGCCTAAGGTCTTCACACTGCACTTTCTTTCCCCTTATCCTTCCTCCTCCTTCCCCTCATCCCCCAACCCTCCACCCAGCCCCACCACATGCGCTTCTCTAGGTGTTGTGACAATTGCCTCTGGCATGCTATTACCAATGTCTTACCCATCTTTGTAACCCTATTGTATTCCCTCTGCTGCCCTGCCTGTCTTATCTGAAATGTATGCATTTATGTACATGTAACTGAGTGTTAATCTGTACAGCATGCCTAAAACTCATCTGCTCTGTTGTACTGTCCCAGAATTGACGTGGAACCTTTGTAAAAGAGACTCTGCTCAAAGGTACTTGTAATCCTAGAATCAAATAAATAAATAAAAATAAATAAAATTCCAAGCATCCGTAGTTGGTAATCCCTAATAATGTTGGCAACGCTTGCATGTCTGCTTTATGTGGCACTGGTCCTAGTGATCCTGGGGCCCTGTGCGGACCTCCTTGCTAAAGCTCCATATAAGGATGGGGAAACCCCAAGAAACATCTTTAGCCCCATGGTAACCTCCCCATGTCTTTCACTTCTGGTAGTTTTGTTTTTGCACTCCACTTGAATTAGAATATAATAACTAGCGACCCCCCTACAATGACTAGATTTCCAGTCGTGATGAAACACTGCAATAAACCACTAAATTCCCTAATAACTTGATAGCAGATTATTGCAGCATTTTTCTAGTTGACTCGTACCAATACTTTAGAGTCTAATTGCATCAACACCTCTGAAGAGATGTCCATCTGAACATTTTATTAAGGAATCTGGCTCCCAAGACAGGGTTTTCAATCCAGAATAGGAACCTGCATTCTTTGGAAACCCACAGAATTTAATCCAGTCTCTTATTTTCCCATACTTGACTATGGGGACATCTTTTATGCTCATGCCCCAAAGTCTAGTCTTCACCGGTGAAATGTTTTGTACAACAGACTGGCCAGTCTAGCCTGTAGTAATCACATTTTAAAGAACTAGTGTACTGCCTAAAACTGATATTAGTTTTTAAAAGTAGTCAACCATTACTTTTTATATCTGAGGTACTTTTTCTTTTTCCTTTGGTTAATTAGAAGATTGTTCACCTGATGTTAATAGGTGTGCTGTGTGGAACAGCAGCTCTAGCCCCCTCCCCCCCACTACATCATCAGCATTCTAACCTCACTGACTGTGGCATCACTGGTGATTAGGAACAGCCACTCAGTAGCTGCAGAGTCAGTCACCTCTGATGTCACTGCCAGTGAGATCACAATGCTAATGATGCAGTTGGGGGGGGATTAGAGATAGATATGTCAACTGCCAGGCTAAGGGCTGTTTCACACATCCAGCACAAAAATATCACATAGGAAACTTTCTAATAAGCAAAGGGAAAAAGAAAAGCAAAATACTTCAGAAATAAAAAGTTACACTTGACTACTTCTTAAAATGTGTATCATTTTTCTGTCTGTCTGTTCTGGTTCCACTAGCTCCACTAGCTCTTTAACACCTTGCTGTGACAACTTTATAAAAGCAATGCTTGCCGTTCACTGGAAGAATCTCCAAAAACTGCTGCTTTTTGTTAAATGTGTAACCCCCCCTCCCTAAATCGGGGACTTATCTTACGTGTCTCCCTGGGCTCCGCTGATGCCCACTGCCAGACAGACATCCTGCAGAGATGGTGAATCCATGGTCGTTGGTGTCCTCCTGTTGATCTGCGTCAGAGTGCCATGATGTGTCTCCCCACTGTTCCTTTTAGTGCCACAGCCAGTGTGTATACTGTGAATGGCCTGGACTGGGTCCGAGTGTTCCAGAGCTCGTGACCAGCCAGGTATCCCCCCAATCTGCATCACTCTGCTGTCACTAACAAAGTAGAGGGAGCCTTACATGGTACTGCAAATATTTGCTTTTAATTCCTTACTGGTTTTGAGATAATGATTGTTATTTAACCTGCCTTCTTTGCAGCATGCATTTCCCAATGGAAGCCGCCATGTTTTGGTCTGGGACTTCCTGTGTTTGGGCCAATTGGGAAACAGGGGACCTCAAGGGGTCCTCAGCTCAGGTGCCATGTGGGAGAAACTGTGAACTCTAGTGGGGTGAAGTTGGAGGGAGGACGATTCAGAGGAAACGTGAGGAAGAATTTCTTCATAGAACAGGTGGTGGACAAGTGGAACACCCTGCCAGAGGAAGTGGTGGGGGCTGAAACAATCACGGGATTTAAGAATGCATGGGATAGACATAAAGGAATTCTGGAGGTCAGGGGTAAGGGGCAACAGACTTCTAGGAAAACATAAACTGAACTTACAAGCTCAAATGGGCAGACTGGGTGGGCCATAGGCCCTTATCTGCTGACACTGTCTATGTATCTATGTATCTATGTAGTGTTTGGCACCTAAAGAAACCAATGGGAGCATAAGACTGTGACTGACAACTCCCTTAGCAAACCTGATGGTAGGAGAAACAGATTAGTCTGAGAACTGTTTTCGAACAGTGGAGGAGTACAGTTTGAGAGTTCAAACAGAGAGGAGCATCTAAACTTTGTGGGGACCTACGCAGTATAGGCCTGCAATCATCTTCTGAGATCCTGTTCGATCCCAGGAGGGGATCAAGAATACTGCCTTTCTGCAGACTAGAGGGTTGCTCAGCAAGGCGGCTGAGATTCCAACTGGGCAGAGAACCAAAAAAGAAGAAAATAGAGAGGCTAGTGTTTCTTCAGTTGAATGTGCTGAGGTCTGCTGTGAGTAAGGAGACTGTTACCCAGGGACTCCCGTTTGCCAAAAAAGGAGTCAGCCTCATGCAGCAACCAATTTGCCTAACAGCTGGAGGTGTCACCACAGAAGAACTGAACCTTTCCAGAGACAATTTCCTATATGTGGACCCTTGCCAATTTGGCCCATGCTGCTGGTTCCTGTTTCAGAGACAGTTTTTTCCGGCAAGAAACCTATCCTGGGGATTCAGCCCCTGCTCAGCCGATCAATGCAGGTTGTGGCCACCTACTGGGAAAGGCTATGAAGCGGAGATGAGTCATGTCAGCCCAGTTTCCCCAAGCCAGGCAATTCCAAGCCATTGCTCTTTATTTCACCAGGCCTTCATCAATTCATTTGGAACAGTGAGTAAATCCAGGGTAGCTCTCCGCCACAAATGTGATTGATTATAAATGGTATCACCTGATTGTATTCAGCCAGTGTTCACATGTGTTAATAGACTAGGCCAACTGGCCACCGATACTTTGTACTGTTAATGTTGATTGTTTCTCTCCAACAAGAGCCCCAACAAGAGCTGCAATGCTGGCAACACCAGGCACTGATTCTGGCCAGCCAGCATTACATTCTGGGTACCCAGTAGTTGTGAGACCATTTCACAAAGGGACTAAAATTAATTGATTACCTAGTAATCTGGCACAAACCAGAACAGTAATCATTTGCTCAGAAACACCTGTCCAGGCTCCCAGCTCCAAAGCCGTGGGACACTCAGCTACCGGGTGGTTGGTGCCTCCATAGCCACCGCTCGAGACCGCAGACTCGGACTCTCGGCCCTCTAAGCCGAGGAACACCTGTTCAGGCTCCCAGCTCCAAAGCCGCAGGACTCCTGGCTACAGGGTGGTTGGCGCCTCCATAGCCGCCGCTTGAGACCGCAGACTTGGACTCTCGGCCCTCTAAGCCGAGGAACATCTGTCCAAGCTCCCAGCTCCAAAGCCATGGGACTCCCGGCTACTGGGCGGTCGGCGCCTCCATAGCCTCTGCTCGAGACCGCAGACTCAGACTCTCGGCCCTCTAAGCCTAGGAACACCTGTCCAGGCTCCCAGCTCCAAAGCCATGGGACTCCCGGCTACCGGGCGGTCGGCGTCTCCATAGCCACTGCTCGAGACCACAGACTCAGACTCTCGGCCCTCTAAGCCAAGGAACACCTGTCCAGGCTTCCAGCTCCAAACCCACAGAACTGCTCACTACTGGGCGGTCGGCACCTCCATAGCTGCCGCTCGAGACTGCAGACTCGGACTCTCGGCCCTATAAGGTACGGCAACTGCCACAACCAACCGGATTGTGAGCACCCTTTCAGACTATGCTCTGTTTGGTCCCTGGTGAAAGCCAGCTTCTGTTCACTGAATCTAGACTTTTTTAAATGCCTGTGCTGGGAAAACTGTTAAAATGTTTGCTAATTTACTCTGACTGTAACTGTGAGGCTTAGATTTGTACTTTTGGTGAGGAAATCTATGTTTACAGCCATTTTCTGCCTGCATGCACTGGCCCCAGACTTTTGGGCGCCAAAGTAATACACATCCTTTGTATTACAAATCTTGGACTCCATGCTGCTATGTCTGCCCATTTGTTCAAGCTCCTGTTGTTAATCCTCACTTTCCTTCTCTCCCCCAGCCGAGGAACACCTGTCCAGGCTCCCAGCTCCAAAGCCGCAGGACTCCCATCTACCGGGCGGTCGGCGCCTCCATAGCCGCTGCCTGAGACTGCAGACTCGGACTCTCGGCCCTCTAACGTACAGCAACTGCCGAACTTTTCGCCCCACCCCTCCCACCGCCACCTATTATTAAATATACTAGCTCCCGCCTAATTTTATTCCACGCCCTTGGCGCAGCGCCCCTCCAATTGAGATTTAGCTCATTGTCTCTTTCTTGTCTGCCCGGTCTCTGGGGTCCAATTTGTAGGACCATGCCTTGCTCAAACAAGTAGGTTCTCCCTGGCTCTACCTCCCTCATTAAATAATTTTTAACACTCAATGAATCGATTTGACCTGGATCTGTAGGCTACTGATAAGCTACAATAATTCAGCATCCCTTTTGGGCACTGGGCTAATCTAGTAGCTCCACTTTATTGCAAGGTTCTATCAGGTGGGGATCTATATGGCTTCTGTCATTGCCCCTTCTTCTGGTGGTATCAACTGGCCAGTATCGGCCACCTGAGCTGCCGTCATGCATGGATTATAACTGTACCTTGTGCTGTATAGCATCTGGCAACCTATCCTTTAATTGCCTCTGTGATCTCAAGCATCCATACTTCGAACCATGCTTCTGGCCTACACATTCTAGCAGTACTTGTACCATGCCCTCACCACAAGGCCCACCTCCCACCATGCAGACTACTATCCCCTCCCCGCATTTTGCAGTTGGGGTATTAGTTCTTGCAACAGCAGGCCACCTTACCTATGGTGGCAATGTTTCTTTCCCTAAAGACAACAAATCTACTAGACAGGAAAAAAGCAGGAAATCTAAGCTTACAATTGGAGCACTTAGAAAAATCCTACTTATCCTTCTGCTATGCTCAGGCAATGTAGAACTTAACCTTGGCCCTCCAGAAGCTATCGCATCTCCAGCAAAACTAGCAAATCTAAAAGGAATGAGCTTCCTGCATATTAAAGTATGCAGCCTCCTAAAAAAGATCACCTTAATCCAAGCCTGGATAAATCATACCTTTCCTGATGTCCTAGTGATTTCTAAAACCTGGCTTAGACCTGGCACCCCAGATAGGGAAGTAAACATCCCCAACTATGCCTTGTTCAGAGCTGATAGGCAAACTAGGGAAGGAGGGGTTGCTATCTATGTTAAGGACAAATTTACAGCTTCCTGCATATCCTCGTCATCTGTCGCCAACGAATTTGAATATCTAATACTCAAAGTGGAGATTACACAGACTAGTGCACTCTGCGTAATAGGATGCTATAGGCCACCATCCGCTGTCTTATCTAAGTGACAAGCTGGGACAAGGGCTGCCAGAAACTATTATCCTAGAAGACTTCAGCCTTGACTGGCTCTCTAATGCAGCAGCCCCACTTGCATCCTTCTGTGATGCCCATGGGTTGACTCAACTTATTGCTGAACCAATGCACCCAAACGTGAAGAACCCCAGTAAAAGTACCCTTTTGGATGTGCTAATGGTGAGCAAACCTCATCTTTTCTCCCACTCTGATGTCTTCTTCTCAGCCGTCAGCGACCATTGCTTTATTGTGGGAGTAAGATCAGCCAATAACTCATCACCCATGACTAAGTTTTCTATGAAGAGATCCAGATGCAACTTCGATGAATCTGCCTATCTAAATGAACTTAAGCACTCCCTGCAGTGGCAGGATTTCTACCTGGCCAAAACGGTTACTTCAGCTTACAATATCTTCCAAGGCATCCTGTCGGGGGCCCTTAATAAATATGCTCCCTTGATTAAAGTTCGGGCTAGGAACAAAACCTGTAAATGGTTCTCCCCTCAAATCAAATTTCTGCTCCTAGAAAGGGATAAGCTTTGGAAAAAAGCGCGCAGGCTGAACACTCCTAAGGACTGGAATCAGTTCAGGAGGTTACAAAATTTATGCACTAAATCAATCAGAGAATTGAAGGCTACTTTCTTCAGCTCTGAACTTGACTCTGCCACGAAGAGCCCAATTAAGTTCTGGAACACTACTAACGATCTGCTAGGCCACTCCCCAGGAAACTCACTCCCTACCAAGATTATCTCCGGCAACTCAACTATCATCGAAAAGTTGGATATACTTGATTCATTTAATAACCATTTTGCTACCGCAGGCCTGGCATTTGATAACTCCCCTGCAAACATACTTTGCTCCCAGATTGCCAACCACCTTCCTGAAACATTGACCGCTTCCTCGCTATTTACGTTTCAACCTGCCTCACTGAAAGAGGTTGAGGACCTCTTGCTACAGCTGGATATTAGAAAATGTGCTGGGGTTGACACCCTAGACCCTTACTTCCTAAAAATTGCCTACCATGTCCTAGCAGTACCCATTACCCACCTATTTAATTTATCCCTGTCCCAAGGCATCTTGCCGACTATATGGAAGACAGCGCATGTCATCCCGCTGTTCAGATCAGGCGACCCCTGCGATCTCAATAAGTACAGGCCAATTTCTCTCCTTCCAGTACTGTCCAAACTTCTGGAGAAAATTGTAAACGCACAGCTGAGAGCTTACCTTGAATCAATGAAACTGCTAAATCCTATGCAGTCTGGATTCAGGGCTAACACAGCACTATCACGGCCCTTGCTAAAGTAACCAATGATTAGCAGCGTGATCTTGAGAACAGAAACTTTATTTGTGCTGTTTTCCTAGATCTAAGCAAGGCTTTCGACACCGTCGACCATAGCCTGCTCCGCTCCTCCCTACGAAACATAGGTGTGGGCCCCTCCTTACTGCGTTAGTTCACAGACTATCTTACAGGGCACCTTCAGCAAGTTAAAGCTGAAGGAGGTCTGTCTCCTTTAAAAACTCTTCAAAGAGGGGTACCCCAGGGATCTATAGTAGGTCCCCTACTATTTGCAATCTACATTAATAATATCGACCACTGTATTAAAAATGCCAGCATCCATCTGTTCGCAGATGATACAGTCCTGCATGCAAGTCGCCCAACATCTGAAGCTGCCTGCAATGATCTACAGTCTGAATTCAACCTTCTGCAAAGCCAACTTCTCCAAAAAAAGCTACTCCACAACACCAAAAAAACAAAAGCGATGCTCCTCTCTCCATTCATCCATACAGCAAACCCTGTGTCTAGTGGGACAGTTCCCCAGATTACCACAGTTCTAGGAGAAAAATTAGAATTTGTTACAAAATTCAAGTATCTGGGAGTATGGATAGACCACAGACTCTCCTTCATCGAACATATCGAGGATTTGCTGAAACGACTCCGACAAAGACTAGGCCCTTTTTTTAGAATGAACCGATTTCTCACCAGAGATGCCAAGCTACGCTGGTCCAATCAACTTTTCTATCACTGGTTGATTACACTGATTTCCTGTACAGCCAGTGCCCCAGTTCTGACATGGCAAAGCTGGACATGCTCTACCATCGAGCACTGAGATTTATTACAGGACTTTCCTTTGCCATGCATCACTGTGCCCTATATGCGGCTGTGGGGTGGACCTCACTCAAGCTCAGGCATCACAGAAATGCCACACTCTGGACCTATTGAGCTATCTCTAATAAACCACCTCACTATATCTCCTGCTATCTACCCCTAAGTGTAGTCGAAAAATACACGCTAAGAAGTTACTCATTTATAACACTTAAAGTGCCCAAGGCAAAATCTTGTTTTGGTAGGGCAGCTATAAGCTTTGTGCTGCCTACCTTATGGAACAATCTGCAAAAAACTCTCAAATTAAGCACTTTAATCTGTCTAAATGCCTTCAAGACACTATATTTCCACACAATCAAAGAAGCGTGTAACTGCTTCCCGCATTCAGACCCAGTACCTGTGCTCGCACTGGTAACCAGCTCCGCCTAGACCCAACTATAAGCACCGACAACTTGCCCGCCCCTCCTAAGCCTAAATGTCCTATCTTCCAAATCCCCTTGACTTATTGACTATATCCCTACCTCCTTCTAGTCTCCCTACATCGGGTAGGAGCTCATTACCCTCTGGTTGAGACAACCTCCCTGCCCCTCACTTTTATATCCTACAACCCTAGTTCCCCCACTCTTTTCCCTTCCCCCATCTCTACTTCCCTATTTTCTCCCTCTCTGTTTTGTGCTGCATGCCCTCCTAGCCTTTCTCTTCCCTCTCTCCCTTTCCTTATCCCACTGCCTCTACCTTGTGTATTTTTCCATGCCCCATATCTGGTTGTAGATACTTATTTGTATGTAGATGCCTTTACACACTGTACAATGTCTGTATAATTCCATGTATATATGAATTATTGTGGTATCTTATTTTATACTTGCAACTATTTTTCTTCCCTTTGACCTGATTGTTAAATATCTGTGTTGCCTTGTAAATATCTGTGTTGCCCTGTATAAACACTTGTCCATGCTCCACCCAGGTCCATCTTGCAAATGAGCTTCGCTCAATGATGACCGCCTGGTTAAATGAAGACCTGATTGATTGATTGATTTATGCCCCTCCTTGTTCACACCCCCTTAATAAACCTGATTTACTGTGTTACTTCGAACCTAGCTTAATGTGAGCATATTATTACCTGACTTAAAGTGATAGGCTCTTTACTGAATGTGTTAAAAGTGCATGCTGTTTTGCAAAACTGTCAGGGCTGCAGGACATACACCAGGAGCAGAGACCCTGCTGGTAAGTGGGACATCTGTGAGCATATCATTAATGTGTGTATACAGACATATTGTGAAGGTTGAAGATTGCAGTTGAGGATTTTCCACTGGAAGGTCACTAGGTGGGATTGTGGGTGGTTATACACAAAGGCAATGATCGTTTGCATATAGAGCACCACTATGGTTTAATGCACTACCCAGAGATATCTCTTCCTTACCAAAATTGGGACCATTTAAAGACATTCTTCGTCAACATCTTACAGCTAACAGTTCCTGTGACTGTTCCAACTGACGTGACACTACCTCAGCAATATTGACACATCCTTGTACCTACTTCTCCCTTTTTCTCTGTGAATGACTACTTTCACCCTAACGGCTCTGCCCTATTTCCTGCCTCCTTCCCCGATCCTTCTTTCACCTCACCCCTCTCACCCTCCACCTTCTTTCCACTGTTAATCTTCACTTACCTGAACTTTTGTTCACCCAAATCTAACTATACTTACTTGACAAAGCACCTTGGGATGCCTTCTTTTATTAAGTTATTTTTGATTTCCTACCAATTCATAGTTTTAATTTTAATTGCAATATTAATATCATATTGTCATTTTAAATACTTTCTTGTCAATATTTTGTGTAATACCATCTGTTGTATGTCTGTCACCCTTCCCACTGACGTGGAACCTTTGTAAAAGAGCTGTTATGTGCTCAAATGTATTGTAATCTGAGAATGAATACATAAATAAATAACTTCCAAGAGGGCTAGATTAGTGTAGTTAGATACCCACGCAAACTGTACACTGGGTGGAGGCACCAATCCATTTTGTTTACTGAGGGTAAGGGCACCCTGGTACTTGCTAATTTGGAACCCAGGCCCCTCAACCTGTTGGTAGGAAGTCAGGCAGGGGTGGTAGTCCTTGGAATAGCGTCACCTAGGGGTTACAAATATATCAACTCTCATTGGCTCATTGGCACAGCAAAAACACTACTATTCCAGACAGGGTTCAGAAATTAGCCTGGATCATTGCTCGCTGGCTGAGAAGAGGAGGAGAATTTATCCACTTTAAGGTTCCTGATTATTTGACTATGAGATTAGAGAAAAGACCAGTTTTGTCTAGCTTACGTTCAGCTGGCTTGTTGAAGTTTTCTCTTCCAAGGGTTAACTCTGATTGCAGCCAGCAGTCCTTTAGTTTTTACATTCCATTCCAGTGGAATTCCTTGGCCCTAGATTTCATGTCCCCCACTAAAGGCTCCCCTCCAAGTCAGAGATCTCCATTTTGAGACAACCCACAAAAAGAGCTTGCTGTAGGAATGATACATAAAAAATGTTACAAATGTTAATTATTACGTCACTGTAATGTATTGTAATTTCTATTTTGGTGGAAGCTTTTTTTAATGTTGTAAACTTTGAGAAACATTTTACTGTAAGAAAATCTTATTATCCATTATAGGAAGGACAGTATTATATTAGTTTTATCTTGCACATGAATAAATTAATGAATGAATGAAAAAGTTTGGTTCTACTGGAGAATCGAACACCTCAAGCTTTGGGTGTTTGATTCACATGGACTGTCACAAACGTTTGGGCCAGAAACTCTGCCTCTTTATAGATCACTGGTGAGGCCAAACCTGAAGTCTATGCCCAGACCTGGAGTCCTCACCTAAGGAAAGACAAAGACAGGCTAGAGACAGTGCAGTGTAGGGTAACCAGAATGATTCAGGGTCAGTAGGGCAGAGCATATAAGGATTGGATTAAAGCACAGAACATGTGCTTGCTGGAGGCCAGATGAGAGAGCAGCGATATGATAGAGACCTTCAAGTTCTGAAAGGAATGCACAAGGTGAACTGTGCAACAGAAATAGTGAATCTAGAACATGAGGACATGAGTGGAAACAGGCAGGGTGAGATTCAGGAGGAATGTGAGAACGTTTAACTTTACAGAGAGAATGGCTGAGCCGTGGAACAGTCCGCCAGCTGAGGTGGTGGGTCTCAAAACCATTATTAGTTTCAAACATGGCTGGGACAGAGCTAAGGGCCTAGTAGTTACTCAGGGGGTAGCAGTAAGACAGGGAACATGGGGGTACACAGTGTAAACAAAAACCCTGTACTGACAAAAGGTTTTGGGGTATAATTGGGTTTATGGGCACACTGGATGGACCACTGGGCTTTTTCTGCTGTCACTGTCTCTGTTTCTATGTTTCCAACTCTAAACTGTCATTCAACTGGTCAAACCAAACCACCCAACAGTCAAACTCACCCTCCTCCCCCTTTGCTGTCTTACGAACACACACACACACACACACACACACACACACACACACACACACACATAACAACAGATGTGTTCACTTCTGGCACCATGCTAGTTGCTGACCATCACTGTCGTCTATTTATCAAACCCTCCATCCCTGGCCCACCCACCTGATGGCCTTAAAATAGATTTTTAGTCCCCCCAAGACCACTGATCCATGATTAGGAGTAGGGACAATAGTTCTTAAATACCAGACTAGCTCAGTCAGCCCCCCCTCTCCTGTCCTCCCCATACCTGATGGAAAAAAGGCAGGAGCTGAAACTGTTTGTGTTTAATAGAGTTCCCCTCCACACATCATTCTCCAAAAGCCCTGACAAACCTTATTCTTGATACGACCCCCCCCTCCTGACACCCGAGCCACTATGGGGGAATTAGGGCTTAGTGCACGATATAGTTCTCCTGGACCTCTGATGAGATTTCAGTGTCTATGTAATTACCTTACGTGTGCAACTACATAGCACACTTGGGGCTGGCAATATAGCCTAGAGGTTAGAGTAACAAGCTGTGAATGAGCTTGGTACATCCAGCAGACCTGGGTTTGATTCCAATAACCTCCACTATGTGTGACTCTGAGCAAGTCACAACCTCCCCAGTGCTCCCAGACTGTCCCTGAAAACAGGCACTTGTACCTAGTAGTCCCTACCTGGTTACCAAAGACTATAATAACTTAAAAAAACCTGCTGTGCCACTTTTTACTTGTTGGGTATGTTTTTGGGGTATAGCATTTTTCATTAGTGTTAGCTAGTATCGTTGCTTTAAATGAGCATTTTATGTTCGAAACGGGGTATGCAGGAAGTGAAACCCCCTAATTAAAATTATTTTATCAACAACAAAAAAGTCTTGCGCCAAATCTCATCTGCCCGCTTATGTGGTTTCAACATTAAAAAAAGCTGTCATGCCAAATCTTGTCCACAACCGTAAGAGAAGCATGCTCTACACTAGCTCTAAGAATTGTAGAAAATTAGCTTAGCTAGCTCAGTCATACCAGTTCCCTCTAACTAGTCTGTGGTGTGGGCAGCTCTGTTCTTTCCCATTTATAAACTGAATAATTTTCTGTGAGTGAGGAAGTAGGTGGAGAAGTTATCATAATTTATGTTACTGGATTGACTGACCATTCAGTTTCTGCCCCCTCTTTCTTGGGCATTTACTCAGTTTATCAATGGGAACTGATTTTTTTTTCCTTCTAATTACTCTGACTAGGTTATAAACCCAGCAACTTATCTGGAATGGATATCATTAACTACAGGTACTGTGGAACGATTTTCAGAAGGACAGTCTTCCAGGATTTAGGACACTGTCCTACATGTTGGGCCTTTGGAGATCTTAGGGCTCAGCTCCAGGCAGCATGGGCAGAGATTGCATGCCTCAAATTTCATATTGAAGAGGAAATACATTATAAGAACCACCCGCCATTTCCCCAGCATCCAACAGAAAACCTCGACCGCAGAGGGTAGTTGGTCCAGGAGGTTGGCAGGTGGTTAGGAGGGCAAATCAGGTGCCCCATCACTCTCTGCTCTCCAACATATTACCTCCAAAACCATATAAACACTACAAACAGGTATCTGCCTCTATCTCTGAAATCAAACAAAGAGGCAGAAGACACTGCAGAGCAGGACACTGCAGCACAGGAGCTAGCACAACAAAACTCACCCAAATCAGGAACCAAAACAAAAAAAGCAAAAAGGAAATCCAAAAACTTCTGATCATAGGAGACTCCATGATTCGGGGAGTTGATACCCATCTCCACCAGGGGTAATGGTCAGATGTCTCCCAGGTAAATCAGCATGAGAGACACTGACCACATTGCAAAATTGTTCACAAAGCAGGAGAAAACATTGATGTCCTAGTACACATAGGGACTACGATCTCACCAGCCGGTCAGTTGTGGAGACCAAGGAACATCTGACCAGGCTGGGTGACAAACTATCATCTATTTCGTCTGGCATCTCCTTCTCTGAGATCCTGCCAGTCTGGGAGAGGGGAGCAGATGGGCGGAAGGTCAGAGAAGGGGAGATAGGGGAGCTAAACATGTGGCTCAAGGGCTGGTGCCAGGAAAAAGGACACAGATTTGTAGGGAACTGGCAACAGTTCTGGGAGCGAAAGTTCTTTAAATTTGATGGACTGCATCTGACTAAGGAGGGAGTCAGTGCATTGGGGCAGAAGTTTTACGTCTTTGCAGAATATTTAAACTAGCAAATGGGGAGAGGGGTGCAGCACCTATCGTCGAATGGGAAGAACACCCTCCCTCAGCTAGTGGTCAAACAGGGATTCAGCATGTTTGCAGTTCATTTGCATCATCAGGTAAGAAAAAGGTTTGTCTCCCGCCGCTGAGGGGTAATGCCAAACCTCACCCAACAACTAACACACCAAAATCTGGCCAATGGAAAATCATGTACACAAATGCTCACAGCCTGGGAAATAAGATCCCAGACCTGCAGGCAATAATGCCAGAGGCTAAACTGGACATAGTAGCCATTAGTGAGACGTGGTTTACCAGTAACCACACTTGGGAGACTTCAGTACCTGGCTATGTATTGTTCAGAAGAGACTGAGGTGCAAAAAGGGGGGAGGAGTGGCCCTGTATGTCAATGAAAATATCAAAGCTACAGAAATTCAGAATACACATAAGGAGCCAGAAGAAATGTGGGTCACCCTGGAAATAGGAAATGGGACAGCCATAAGAACTGGGGTTGTCTACAGGCCCCCAGACCAGGGGGAGGACATAGACACATTACTGTTAGAAGATATACAAAACATGACAGCTAAAGGGGAGGTTCTGATAATGGGAGACTTCAACATGCCAGATACAGATTGGTCAATATGAGCAGGAACATCTGCCAGAACTAGACACATAGTGGATTCCCTGCAGGGGGAGGGCCTCAAACAACTGGTACAGCTACCCACAAGAGACAGGGCTATCCTAGATCTAGTACTGACTAACAAGGAAGGGATCACAGATCTCCGGGTAGAAGGTCACCTGGGGGCTAGTGACCATCACATGGCATGGTTCAATTTGGCTGCTACATCTAAATCATCCCATTCCAAGGCAAAAATATGGGACTTCAGAGGAGCTGACTTTGATAAGATGGCCAACAGAGTTAAGCTAGCCCTGGCAAAAGAAACACAGGTGAGGGGTACAGGCAAAGTGGGCAAGCATTAAGGATGCAATACTTGAACAACATCCCATTGTGTTAGACAGAAAAGGAAGTGCAAAGAAGAAGGAAACCACTTTGGTTCTCAAATAGTAGCAGAAAAGGTCAGAGCCAAAAGGCTGGCCTTCAGGAAATATAAGGAACACAGTGGGATGAAGATAGGCGGCATACCAAACTGCCCTAAGGGAAGCAGGGAAGGCAGTAAGGCAGGCAAAGTCCCAAACTGAGGAAACACTAGCACGAACAGTAAAGAAGGTGACAAGACTTTCTATAGATACTTTAGTGAAAGGAGAAAGTCCAGAGGAGTATTGCTAAGCTTAATGGAGAAAAGGGAGCATGGAGGAGGAGGACCCTGTAAAGGCATCTATCCTAAATAGATACTTTTGCTCAGTATTTACTGAAGAGAAGGTAGGGCAGGGCCCACAGCTCAACATCATGGACACAGGGGGGAGAGAGGTGAGCACTACTCCCTTCACAAAAGAAAGGGTCCTACAAGAGCTTGCTAAGCTCAGGGTGGATAAGGCAATGGGACCTGATGGCATACATCCCAGGGTACTTAAGGAGCTAAAGATGGAACTAGCAGAGCCATTAGCAGAACTGTTTAGTGAGTCTCTGAGCACAGGAGAGGTCCCAGAAGACTGGAGAAGGGCTCATGTGATCCCACTCCACAAGAGTGGTAGCAGGGAGGAGGCGGAGAACTACAGACCAGTCAGTCTTACCTCAGTAGTGGGCAAGATTATGGAGGCACTCCTTAAGGAAAGGATAGTGCAACACCTGGAATCCACAGGGGCACAGGATCCAAGACAGCATGGGTTTACAAAGGATGGTCCTGTCAAACTAATCTCATAGATTTCTTTGACTGGGTAACCAGAGTGGTGGACCAAGGGGAGCAGTTGATGTTGCCTACCTTGACTTCAGCAAAGCTTTGACACTGTTCCACATAGAAGATTGATAAATAAGCTGGGTAGGCTTGGGGTGGGTCAGAAGTTGGTCAACTGGGTGGAAAACTGGTTGACGGGCAGAAAACAGAGAGTGGTGGTAAATGATATACAGTCAGAAGAGATGCAAGTCACAAGTGGGGTACCTCAGGGATCAGTTCTGGGGCCAGTCCTCGTCAACATCTTCATTAGTGACCTTGCAGATGGACTAGAGGGTAAGGCTTGTCTGTTTGCAGATGACACCAAGATCTGCAACAGAGTAGATGATCCAGATGGGGTGGGCAGAATGAGAAGAGATCTGGATAAACTAGCAAAATGGTCAGAAGAGTGGCAACTGGGATTTAATGCAAAGAAGTGCAAAATCATGCACATAGGGAAGAGAAACCCTGAAGCCACCTATAGGCTGGGAGGGAAGTTGCTAGCAGTCACAAAGGAAGAAAGAGAATTGGGCATCATCATCACTGATGACCTGAAATCATCCAAGCAGACCTCTAAAGCAGTAGGTAAGGCTAGGGGGCTGTTAGAGTGTATTAGTAGGGGTATCACAAGTCGTAAGAGGGAGGTAATAATCCCTCTTTACAAGACACTGGTTAGGCCCCATCTGGAGTACTGCGTGCAGTATTGGAGGCCACACCTTCACAAGGACATTAACCAAATTGAGGCAGTCCAGAGAAGGGCAACCAAAATGGTGCAGGGACTGCATCAGAAGACATATGAGGACAGATTAACAGAGCTCAATATGTATGCCCTTGAGCAAAGGAGGAGAGAGGTGATATGATCGAGGCATTCAAACACCTTAAGGGCATTAACAAGGTGAAAGAGTCTAACATGTTTAAATATAAGAAAAATAGCAGGACAAGAGGACACAGCATGAGATCAGAGGGGCCAATTAAGGGGGAATGTGAGGAAATTCTTTTTCACAGAAAGGGTGGTGGATGCATGGAATGGCTTACCACAAGAAGTGGTGACTATGAATACAGTGCAGGGCTTCAAACAGGCATGGGATAGGCATAAGGGAGCAACACAAATGACTATGAATAGATAGGTCACTGACAGAGCAAAGGCCGATGGCACATTTATAAGGTAGAAAAAGAAATGGGCAGACTGGATGGGCCTTGCGGTCCTTATCTGCCGTCAACTTCTGTGTATGTTTCTATGTTTCAGTAGAGTATGCCATGTCTCAGGGATGAGGAACTGTTATGACTGAAACAGACAGCAGGGGTGTTTCTAGTGACTGAAAAGATTAGGAGCTTGAGCTCCCACCCCCTCCTTCCTGGTGAAAAACAAACAAATAAACCAGGGGTCAGTTTTAGGACTTCGGAATCTTTAATTAGGGGCTAATGAATAAAGATTCAGAGCTCCAGCCGCTAATCCCCACCCCTAGTGACACCCCTGGTAGTCAGCAGATTTTACTACAATTGCCCCCACTGAAATTGTGACTATAAGGTCAGGTGGGTGGGCGGTTATCAAGAATAAAGTAGGTTGGGCATTTGTGGGATGGGCTGGGGAGGGCAGATTGATTAAACACTAACAGTTTCAGCTTCTGCTTTCTCTTTTGGAGCCATTTGGGGAGGACAGGAGTGTGGCTCAACTGAGCTTGCTTGGTATTTTTGAACTACTACCTCCCCATTCCAAAATCATGGCTTGGAGGTTTGAGGGCAACTAAAATTTTATTTTAGAGAACTGTAGTGGGCTAGAGAGGTGATGATTAGACAAAAAGATGTGTGCCATTTAGCGCCCAAAAACAACACATTTATTCCCAGCTGTTTTTGTTTGTGTGTGTGTTTGTGTGTGTGTGTGTGTGTGTGTGTGTTGTGTGTGTGTGAGAAAGGACTGAGAGGTTGAAGAAGGAACGAAAGACTCAGGGAAATATTGGCTAACAGACTAGCTCTGGACAGCAGGGGAAGGCTGGGATTTTTTTTATGGCACTGCAAACTGTGGTCCTATTTGAATGATGGTGAACTTTGCCTTGTTTGAAGTTCAGAAGATCGAACACTGGGAAGTTCGCACAGCCCTAATATTTTTTTCTTGGTTTGAAAAGTCTCATCCTCTGTTAGTGGGAAACAATTACTGAGTACCTCCCCCACACTTTGATGCACACAATGTTATATATTGCATAGCTGTAAAGTGGTTCCATGTTCTAGTTTTCCCTCTAGGTGGAAATCAACTTCCATCACCCCTATATTTAAAAATGGAGACCGTACTATTGTCAATAACTACCGCCCCATCTCCACTCTTCCTCTCCTATCCAAGGCCCTAGAGTGGATTGTCTCTGATCAGCTCACTGACCATCTTAACAAGTACAACCTACTCTGCGAGCAACAGCACGGCTTTTGGAAAGGTCACGGCACTACCACCGCCCCTCTTCCATTTTACCTCACATACACTCCACCCTGGACCAGGGCCATATCACTGGTGCGGTTTTCATTGACCTCACTAAGCCATTTGACACTGTCAATCACTCCCTCCTCTTAACCACCCTGTCCAACATTGGTTTCTCCTGGGACGCCCTTGGTTGGTTCTCTGACTATCTCTCTAACCGCTTCCAGCAGGTCAAAATTGGTAACACCCTATCCAAAAGGCTGCCTGTCCTCTCAGGCATCCCGCAAGGGTCCATACTAGGACCTCTACTTTTCACCCTCTTCCTCAACTCCATCCCCATGGCCTGCTCCGGTAATTGTGTTATTATACGCAGATGATGCTGTCCTATTCTCCTCCAACCCTGACCCCTCTCAACTCCATCGTTTCCTTCAATGCACCTTTAGCTGTGCCAAGAACTGGTTCTCTGCTCAGCACCTTATCCTTAACTATAAGAAGACCAAAGTTGTGCTTTTTTCTCACTCACTCAACACCCGGAAGGAGCAATGCCCCCAAGTTCTAACTGCCAGTTGGATCCCCTTAGAGCTAGTCGACTCCTTCAAGTACCTGGGCATCACACTAGACCCTGCGCTCAACTTACACCAACATATTCATCTCCTGTGTAAAGCCCTTAATGTTAGGCTGGGACTTATGTACTGCTTCAAGCACTGCCTTACCACTGATGCCCTTAGGCTAGCCGTTTACTCCTCCGTCCTCTCACTGCTCGACTATGGTATACTTATTTATAGTGCCGCTAGCACCTCAGCCCTTCATAGACTTTGTTTCACACTAAATAAAACATGTTGCCTCATACTGGGATGTGATCATCTCACCCATACTTGCTCCCTCTATAACACTACCAACTGGCTCAACCTTGACAATAGGATCAAGTTCCATACCTGCCTCATGGCTAAAAAAATCACCCTTGGCCTCTCCCTCCCTAGTCTTGCCCCCCTAGTCCACCCAGCACGAAAGCTTAAGCACACTAGAAGTTCTGCCAAGCCACTCCTCGTGGTTCCATCCTGCCGAACCTCACAATTCCAAAGGTCCTTCAGCTTTAGAGCCCCCTCCATCATGAACAGCCTTCCAACCTGGCTTGTAAATGAAAATAGAATTGGCCCTTTCAAATCACATCTTAGGCACCACCTCCAGGCTTCTAATACCTGTGACTGTTACTTAACCCCTACCCTCTCCCCTTCCCCGCTGATCATTGCCACTGGCCTGTCTTCCTAGGTCTCTAGAACTAAGACTTGCTCTGAGCTTTACCATATATCTCCAACTGTAGTAGTTTACCCTTGCTTCTGTTTGTTAGCCTTCACTGTCTTCTTGTATTCATTGCTGAATTTTGTTCTCATTGAATTGTTATGCAAAGTCTGTTATGTACCTAATTTTTGTGACGTGGAACCTTTGTAAATGAGTCTTTGACTCAAAGGTATTTCCTATTCCTCAATAAATAAAAATAAAAGTCCTCCAAGGGTCATTCTGAGACTATGGCTTCCTGTTTGTTTTCTGTTTGGGCTGTAGGTCATGCACCAGAGTTCAATAGTTTGCTTGAGTAGACATATTCCCACCAGTCTGGTGGAAGGAGATGGTTTGAAACTGGGAGCAAAGTAGAGTGGGTCTTAGGCACCCTGATACTCAGCAAGTCCTGAGGGCCCCAGTTAGAGGTTCCCCTTCCCCTCACTGTGCCCTGTAAAAATCACACACAAAAAGCATCACTGGACTGGGCAGAAACCTCTGAAATGGTATCATAATGCCAGAGGTTACCCTAGCCCTACTGATGACAGACTAAGGACCAAAATAGTAGTAACCTTGTGGGGGCTGCTTCCCAAACATAAGGCCATTTCACACCCTGGAGGGTACCACGGGCACTTGGCTTTGTTCCAGCAGCACAGAGGTCATAGTGGGAGCCTGCACTACATCTTTGGCTCTCCTTCCCCCTGCCACCAGTCATCTGTTGCTCCCTGGACCACCCCCCCAACTGCTGCCTGGATGGGTAGACTACAAGGTGAGGTGTGATAATCAAACAGCGCCAACTCATCTTCATCCTTTATTTCCATGGGAACTTAGATTTGTTCCAACAGGGGTCATTGTGGTAGTCTGCACTACATCTTTGACTCTCCCCCACTGCCAGTCACCTGTTGCTCCTCAAACCCCTTGACCGCAGCCTGGATGTGCGGCTGTGCTCCATCAATCAGGTGTCTGTATAGGCGGTACTTCTTCTTTTTACCAGTTCCCCTCTAGCAGCCATCCACATGAAGGACCATAGTACAAAGGACATTGAGGAGTCTGCCAGAAGTCAAGGTCTTCGAGGAGTTTGCCAGGAGACAAGGACATTGAGGAGCGTGCCAGGAGACAAGGACATCAAGGAGCCTGCCAGGAAACAAGGACATCGAGGAGTCTGCCAGGAGACAAGGACATCAAGGAGCCTGCCAGGAGACAAGGACATCGAGGAGTCTGCCAGGAGACAAGGACATTGAGGAGTCTGCCAGGAGACAAGGACACTGAGGAGTCTGCCAGGAGACAAGGACATCGATGAGTCTGCCAGGAGACAAGGACATCAAGGAGTCCGCCAGGAGACAAGGACATTGAGGAGTCTGCCAGGAGACAAAGACATCAAGGAGCCTGCCAGGAAACAAGGACATCAAGGAGTCTGCCAGGAGACAAGGACATCGAGGAGTCTGCCAGGAGTCAGCCTTGGAGACTGCCAGCAGCCTGCCATGCTGCCCCTCACTGCTCCAACATATTTGAGATTCTGCATGTGAGAACTGTACGTGATCAAAGTAAACCTAGCAGTGACGGATTGTGCTGCGAGTAATTAGACAATCAGTAATGAGTCTGTTGCTGTTTGCTGAGTTCATTTTATTCTGTTTGCTTTAAGGAGTTACATAGTGTACCTATCTATTCTGTATGTGTGCTTAATGTTGCTATGACATCACTGCATACTGGAACAGGAAAGTCTCTTTAACTGTAGATATGGGCAGTATTAAAATGCCTCTTCTAGTCCTCTGCATACACCCTATCTGGGTGGTTTTAACCTCTCAATTTGCTAAGTAAATCTGGGAAAATTACTTATATTGGTGTTAGGTTCTACCTGCTCACCCTGAGTACACTGCACACACACCCTACCTGGGTGAACCTAAACTATTAGCTAGGTGTAATTGTGGTTACTCTAGTTGTGTTTCTCTACCTCTCAATTTGCTAGGTGAATTATGGTACACTGTTTGCCCTAGAGCTTTAGGCTACCAGTACACCCTAAGCATACTGTATACACCCTATTTGGTTGGTCCTAGACTCTTAAATGGTCATATGTAACTTGGTAGACTGTTTTGCTAGCAGTTATTGGATTCTTCCACTTTCCTAGCCCAGTGCTCACTCCCTGCCTGAGTGGACCCTAACTCTCAATTTCTACCCTGCAGTAGTTGTCCTAATAAAACAACATTTAAAGCTAACTTGTGTCAAGCCCTGTAACTATGCTGGATCTTGGCCCACAGTGAACTGCCCCTACAATGGGTCTCTTGCTTCCTTCGCTGGGCCTACAACCTCAGAGGCCAACGTGAATACCATTACTAATTCTGCTGGTGCACATACTTATTTTAATGTGTCCAGTGACTATACAGGCCGGGCCAGGAGTAACTCCCTCCCAAGGACATAGGTTGCTCTCTTGGCCCCTCGACCCTCCTGAAATGCCTTTCAATGCTCAAGCCCCTCTGCACCTCACCTTATGGAAAGAGCACCTCCATCTAGTGTCACTTGGTGAATGCTGCAGGATTTAATGTAGCTTCAGTGTTACCAGGGATACGTGTAAGACCTATTCCCACAGGTTAAAACTCTGCAGACTGAGGCATTACTTCAGAGCCTTAAGAGGCTCAACACTAACACTACTCCTGTTATCAGGAAATGTCCACCCTAACCTAGGCCCAGAGACTAACCCTGGCTCTAGTCTAGGTAACCAAGCCCAACTAATGATAGTCTCTTAAACAGAGGTAGCCTCCTTCCTAAACTTACTCAACTTGAAGTCTGGGCTGTTGCTATACAACTGGATATAATATATCCCTCACTGAAACCTGGCTTAACCCCAAGATACCTGACTCAGCCATCTACTTATAAGAGTTTAACAACTTTAGAGAGGACAGAGTAGGGAAGCAAGGTGAGGGCTGCCTTATCTATCTTAGATCCGACCTACAAAGTTCCAAACTAGAATTAAAACAATCTTGATAAGGACTGTGAATGCCTGGCTATTAAAATATTGCTGGAGTAAGGTCACAGAGCTACCATCTTCCTGTCAGTCTACAGCCCTCCTGGTAAGCAACAGTCTGGTCTAGACTGCTTCACTGGGTAGTTCAAATAAATCAGCCAAAACTGGGAGTGCATAGTCATTGGTGATTTTAATATCAACTGGGTTGCAAAGTTCAGCCCTGGCTATAGGGACAAGATGGCCAACCTTCTCCTATCCCGAATGGTCACAGAATACACCTGAACTAACTATAGAAGAGGCACAATGACCCTTATTGACTGGATTCTGGTAACTTATCCTGACAGGGTTAAATCAGTAAAGATACTGACAGACACCCTTAGTGACCACTCGACAGTGCTATGTGTGTGGGCAATTAAACAGCCCAAGTCCCTCCCCAACTTGTCACAAGCTGGTTAACAAGAGTAAGCTGCCTGATTTCAAGTCTCAAGTGGCCCTGATTGTTTAGAGTTTCCTCGATGCCACACCTGACATTGACTCTGCCTTTGATTTTTTTTATTACAGAATTCACTAAAATCTGTGACAAATTTTCACCCCTCAAAAAAAATGAAAGATCAGGGGTACACAATCTGTCAGGATCACCCCGAGCTTCTTGTTCTCATGAAAGAAAGGAACAGGCTGTAGTTTGTGGCTAGGGAGACTGGATCCCTGGCTCACTTCCAAAAATATAAAAAAATCAAGAAACAATTACACCAGAGGGATTAAACTAGCCAAATCTGAGTACTGCAAGGTGGAGAAACAGTAAAAGATTTGGGGAGAATGTTTCAGTGCTGCTTGGCCCCTGAGAATGCTCATGCTTGATGGTAAAGAGGTTCTAGCACTCTACGAGATAGCCACAAGGTTCCATGAAACTTCCACTGATCTCAGTGCTGTCATACCCAATACACCAGACAAGCCCCCTGGTGGTGGCATTGATCATGAAGCTAGCTTCTTGGAGAACCCGACCTAATGCACCTCACTTTCTGCTTCAGACGTGCCACAGTGACAAAAAAAACTAAAATACATCAGGAATGTCCTTGGTAAACCCAGAGTTGGGGCACTCTCATGACATGTAACTAGTAGCACTGGAGCTAGAGGAATTCTCCTACTCCATCTCCAAAATGTTTAATTGATATCTGTGGTACTTCTAGTTCCCTGAAAAATCTGAACTGGTCACACCAATCTTTAAAAGTGGTGACCCCTCTATCCTGCGGAACTACAGACCCATCTCAATTCTCTTTCCATTGCCTAGGGCCCTGGAAAGAATTGTGTCGGATCAGCTAGTCACTTTCCTTGAACAGTATAAATTACAATGTGCCCAGCCACATGGCTTTAGGAAATGCCACAGCACTAATACAGCACTGACAGAATACACCAACTACTAGCACGAGGCCTTTGATAATAGAAGCATGGTTGGAGCCATATATATCTATCTAACAAAGGCCTTTGACTTGGTCAACCACAAGCTCCTTTTCGGCAGACTCTTTGGTCTCAGCCTGTCCAGGGACTCAGTAGCCTGGTTCCAAAGCCACCTATCTGAATGCGTACAGCACATGAAAGTTGACAGCGCCTTGTCTGACACCCAAAATGTATCCATAGGTGTACCACAGCACTCCATTCTGGATCCTCTCCTCTTTGACCTCTTCATTAACCAACTGCCTGGCACCTGCAGGTCAGCTAGTGTTCTCCTATACGCAGATGATGCAGTCATCTACACTAAAAGCAATGACCCTGATAACCTCACCTCTAGTCTACAAGGTGACTTTGAGGCCTTAGAAAATGGGTTTTCTATTAATAAACTTGCCCTCAACTACAAAAAAACAAAAAACTTGCTTATCACTAACCACGGATAAAGAATAAGGCTCCCCTTTCACATCCTCAGTAAAAAAGGTCAGAAGCTAGAACAGGTGGAAGCATTTAAATATCTCAGAGTGGTGCTGGATGACACTTTGTTCTTTGCCTCCCACGTTGATAACGTGGTGTGATCTGCAAACAGATGGTTGGTGCCCTTTCTAGAAACTGGAGTGATCTTACGGCTGACACCAGGTGATTGGTAGTGTCCAGCTCTATCCTAGTCCTAGCTGACTATGGCCTACCTGTATATTCAGCAGCTGGTGACTTGGTACTAAGCAGGGTTACTGTGGCCTGCTATAAAGCCTGTCACTTTGTGTTAGGAGCTGACAAGCACACCCATATCTGTACTCTGCACGCACAAATGAATGGCTACCGTTAACTAGTAGAATTAAGCTACATACGTGTATGGTAGCTAAGAAAGCAGTGTTAGGCCTAACACCCCCTGCTCTAAAGAACTGTCTCTGCTCTGCTGTAAATCAATACAATGCAAGAAGTATGGCCAGGAACACCTTTGGACTATCTCTGTGAAGAACTTAGCTGGCTAAACACTTCTTTGCTGGTAGGGCTGCAGGTTGTTAAATGAACTGCCTGAATCCATGCTGAACAACTTCCTCAGGACTAACCAATTCAAAAGTCCTCTTATGGCAGTGTTAGCAACTCCGTGCAGCTGCACCAGTTAGTGAGCTAGCTCTGTCACACTGAGTTTATACCTACTGTCTCTGTATGTAGCTTGCGGCCTTGAACTTGAGCTTTTTTAATCTGAATGATTTTCAATAGTATGTATGTTTACTGACTGCTTGACAAACATTTCCTTTGGAATTTGCCCTGTTTGGTTCTTGTTTTGAATGTAATAGTCTGATGTGGAAATCTTTGTAAAAGTGCACCTGTGCTCAAAGGTATTGTCTGAATCTTCCAATAAATAAATACATAAATAAACAGACGTTTACAGTTGAGGTGTGTCTGCAGTTCACCATGGCTTATGATGATAATACAGTACTGAGCAGTGATCAGTAGGTGGCACCAAAGGTAAACCATCATGAGAATCCTGTTGGTACAGTGACGCAGCGTGACCAATATTTGAAATAGAGCTTGAGGGAGGAAGGTGATTCTGGGGCCAAAGGAAGCAAGTAAACTGGAAAACACATAAACTGTTTGTGGCATTTGCAAAGTATATGTTTTATTTTCTTTGTGTAGTTTTTTTAAGGAACTTGTCCAGCACAAGGTCTATAAAAAAACCAAAAAACAAGCAAGGAATGTACACAGCATTTTCTCTTCAGAGTTTCAAAAGTGGGAAAGTGGTGGACCAGTCGGACAGTAGATCTGGGATATTGCTGCTTTAAGTGGTGCAGATGCAGAAAGTTATGAGATCAGATTCACAGGGTGGGGACGGTGGTCTTTTTTTTTTGATGGAGGGAGTAGAATGCAGACCGTTGTATTTCTACCAATGACAGCCCAACTGGATAAACACGATATCACTTATTGTTTTATCAGAAAGTTACTGCCATGTTGCACACAGGACATCTGCTGCCTGGCTGGTCATTTGTGATGTCATCATGAGGTCATACAGATGATAAGGTGTGAGGAGCAACAGAGCTACAGATCTGCTGTCACTGGGGGTAGTATGTGAGCTGAAAATAAAGAAACAGACTCAGCTCTTCAAGGGATGCTTTTAATTTCAGTCAAGGTTATTTACATCTCAGACCATCACAAATGTGGGGGTAACGATGTTTTGTGTGCTCAGACGCCACTTCTTCTTGGGTTAATGGTGGTAAATCTTTTAAGATATCAATCAATTTTCTCTGCATTCTTCTTATAGATAAACACAGGAACCAGTCCATATACAAACTGACACTTCTGTGTCCACCCCTACCATCTAGATGAGATACAGAAATGGCCAGATAGACTTTTTTTATATTTAATTTCTTGTTTATGCTCCCTGTCTCTTGTTGGTACAGCTTCTATCACTTAAAGTGGGCAAAGTTCTGTCTCCCAACATCTCTGGTTCTTATCCCTTCTCAGTCTCCATGGCTTACCCCTCCCTCCCTCCCCACCCATGCTGGGGCCTGGCCACAGCCAGGCAATATTGGCTGCATCTTCCTGAATGGGGGGACAGGAGATGCCTCTGGTGGAGGGGTGCCCAGCAGTGGGAAACAGGGCCCGGATCATCCTGCATGTGACAGGGTTTTTCCTTTCATCTTCACCCACCCCCAGGGAAGTTGGCATGCAAGTGGCTCCAAACATGCATAGGCAATGCCTACTGTTTGAAGCCCTAATGAGTGTCCACCCTTCCAGGAGTACTTCCACTTTAGGGTCAGCTGTGGTCACCTAGGTGGCAGTACAGCAGCAGAGACAGCGACCCTACCTCAGTGGAGAAGAGCATTCATTAATTTTCAGTCCTCCTCCACCCAGCCATCCCTCAATGACTGGTTCCTGAAGCCATGAGGTGATGAGAACTTGCACCCATGTTCACAGATCACCTGGGTGCAGGTAGGGACACAGCCTGGTAATGTGCTGAAGACAGAGGATTATAGGGTAGCACGGGTCTAGACTTAGGCCTAGATGTTACACCAGGTATTTGAAAAAAGAGCTACAGTGCATTTAGCAGACTGTATCAAGTCTAACTAGCTGCGCCAGGTACGGGTGAATGTTATGTATAGCATGTATATCTCCCCTGAAATAATGCACAACATAAATGGGGAGCTGAGTGAGTTGTGCTATATGTGTCGAGTGACAGTGATATGACATTTAACCTGCCCAAAAATAGTGATGTTTTTTGGTGCAAGAGCCATAAAACAATGAAAAGCTTAATCTGGTTCAAGGTCAGTTAGCATTCATCTGTATCCCCCTGCCCCGGGTCATGCCTGAAAATAGGCAGAATTTGTCTAGTGCACTTACCCGGTCAACAAAAACTAAAATAAAAAAAATTAAAAAAAGTGTACTGGACACCAGACTGCCTGTCAGACCCACTAGAACTGATGGTGGGGGCAGACTCCAGCCACAGAGGCAAAAATGGAGACCACCTGTGGCAACTAGCATTAATAAACGCAAGGAAAATGACTGCTCAGTCCTGGAATCAGACCCTAACTCCCCCATAACACACTGGAAAGCAAACCTAATGGCATGCCTAAAACTAGAGAAGGCACAAATGGGGGCAAATGGGGATAGCGAGAGGTTCATGTAAATGTGGTGGCAGCCACTTTTGCCGGCTTTGGAGAAGGGGCTCCTCTTAGTGAATGTTGGAATGTGGTGGTTGTGGTGGTGGGGGTGAACGGTGGCCGATGTGGGCAGTCCCTGTGGAATATCAGTGTACTGCCAAGGCACAAATGCATCAATCCATCATTAACTATTTGAACTGGTGAAGATTATTAGAGCGTCTAATCGATTCTGAAGTAATATTGCTGTTTTGCCAAATAATAGGCCTTTTTAGGACTGTATCAGATACATTTTGTTGTAAACTGTTAACGTTTGTGAGAGGCTATGTATGCAATACAACTTATGTCTTTGTCTGTAACTGCCTAAAACTTGAAAATAAAGTTTACAAAAATAAAAAAAAGATGGAAAAAGCCACTTTGGACAGCTGCTGACACCTACGATTCCTGGGTTAGCCCACCGTGAGGAATGACCTGCAAGCTGAGTACAACCTCCTTGCCTCAAGCTGCACCCATTCCAGGATAGGTAGCCCAAGGGCGTCCTTAATGAAAAACATAAGGCAAGTAGACCGATCAATAGCAACTCATAGAAGCACAGAACATAGAAAGGAAAAGGTGGAATTGTTTAACCAGGAAAGGTACACAAAGCTGAAGCTTGTTTCTGGGCATGACCTGGGAGCACAAGGAAGTTAAGTGACTTGATCAGGGTCATACAGTATGCAAGTGGGGGCTGTAGGATTCAAACTTAAGTCTCCAGGTTTGCAGCTCAGTGCCCTAAACCACAGTGCTATACTGCCTCCCAACATAGAAACGCAGTACATAGAATTTGTCAGCAGAAAAAGGCCCCTTGTCCCATCACATCTGCCGATTCCTATCTACTCCATCATGGAGGAGAGGAAGCACTGTGGGTCACCCTGGAGACCAGAAATGGCACCACAATCTGCACCGATGTTGTATACAGACCCCCATCTCAGGGGGAGAAAATGGACAAGGAAATGATAGAAGGCATTCTTAGGATGGCAGAAAAAGGGGAGATACTGTTGATGGGGGACCTGAATATGCCACATGGATGTTAACTGGAGCACCTTTGCTGCAGCCACATCCAAGGGCAGGGTAATTCTCGATGCCCTACAGGGGGCATGCCTCAGACAGCTAGTGTTGGAACCCACTAGGGAGGGAGCAATCTTAGACCTGGTACTCTCAAAAGGGGACGGAGAGAGGATCTCAGATCTAGAAGTGGGTAGCCATCTGGGAACAAGTGACCGCCAAACAGTGTGGTTCACGATAAACACAGCCACAGAGTCGAGCCATACTAAAGCGAGGGCACTGGACTTTAGGAGGGCTGACTTTGTCAAAATGGGAGAGTGCCTCAGAGAAGCACTAGCAAACAGGCAAAAAGGAGGGGTGGAGGAACAATGGGAAAACATCAAAACTGCCATCACAGAGGCAACAAGCCTTTGTGTGAAGCAAATAAACAAATCAAAATGAAAGGAAAAAACACTATGATTTTCAAAACAGGTGGCGGGGAAGGTTGGGGAGAAAAAGATAGTATTCAGGAAGTATAAGGAAACACAGAAGGAGCAGGACAGAGAAATGTACAAGTTAAAGAAGAAGGAAGTGGGGAAAGCAGTCAGAATAGCAAAGGCCCAAACCAAGGAAAAGATGGCCAACTTGATTAAGAAGGGGGATAAAACCTTTTGTACATACGAACATATGAAGAAGCCAGCAGAAGAAGGCCATTTGGTCTATTAAGTCTGCTCATATTGCAGGGTCCACAACTTGAGCTAATGTCCCTGCCCTCGCTCCCCACTCCTCTCATCCTCCCTACCCATGATCCTTACCTTCCCCCATGCCTATCCCAGCCTCTCTTAAAGCTGCCCACTGTCTTCAACGAGATGACCTCTTCCGGCAGCGCATTCCAAGTGTCCACCACCCTCTTTGTGAATAAGTGCTTCCTGACCTCCCTCCTAAACCTACCACCCTCTAGCTTAAGACTGTGCCCCCTCATGTTATGGTTGCCACTCAGCTTAAATAGACTCTCCTTATCAATATTATTTATCCCTTTCAAGTACTTGTAGGTCCCAATCATGTCCCCTCTCTCTCTCTCTCTCTTGTCTTCTAGGAAGTACATGTTCAGTGCCCTCAACCTCTCCTCGTATGCCTTACCCTGCTGACTGGCTATCATCTTTGTAGCCCTCCTCTGGACCTTGTCCAGCAGGTTAATGTCCTTTTTGAGGTGTGGGCACCAGTACTGAACTCCATACTCTAGATGTGGCCTCACCGGTGACCTGTACAAGGGTAGTATAACCTCCTCTCTCCTACTACTGATCCCCCTAGATATGCATCCCAGCATCTTGTTTGCCTTTGCTGCTGCTTTCTTTTACTGCATGGAGTGCTTCAGGTTACTAGTGATCATCACTCCCAGGTCCTTCTCCTCCTCTGATGCAGATACTCAGACTCCACCCAGGTAGTACTCTGTCCTGGGTGGACATTATAATTGTAGGTACATTAGTGAACAAAGAAAACCAAGGGAGGGATAGTGAGGCTTAATAAAGGGGAGGGTGGGTAGGCAAAGAGGGACAGTGAAAAAGCAGGGATACTGAATGAATACTTCTACTCAGTATTCACAAAAGAAGAGGAGGAGGAGGTACCTAATCCAATCAATAGAAGCACTCTGGATAGGGGGGTCAATACCAGTCCTTTCACAGAACAAAGTGTTCTGAAACACCTCCTAAAACTGAAGGTGGACAAAGCAATGGGGCCTGACGGGATTCACCCAAGAATTCTAAAAGAACTAAGGGGAGAACTAGTGACACCACTGACTACCCTTTTTAACAAATCATGGGAGGATGGTGTGGTACCTGAGGACTGGAGGAGGGCAGATGTGATTCCCCTTCACAAAAGTGGGAACAAAGCAGAGGCAAGAAACTACAGCTCTGTTAGCTTGACCTCAGTGGCAGGGAAAATGACGGAATCTCTTCTGAAAGAAAGAATTGTTGAGTACCTAGAGGCCAGCGGGGCACAGAACCCAAGGCAGCATGGATTCACAGTGGGAAGATCATGTCAGACGAATCTAATAGATTTCTTTGACTGGGTGACCAAAGAAGTAGTAGACCAGGGAGGGGCTGTGGACATGGCCTACCTAGACTTTAGCAAGGCATTTGACACAGTCCTACACAAGAGAGTAATAAACAAATTAGCCAGCCTGGGAGTGGGTCCCAGGGTGGTAGCCTGGGTAAAAAAACTGGCTGAACAACAGGACACAGAGGGTAATAATAAATGGAGTCCACTCTGAAGAAAGGGGGGTTACTAGCGGGGTACTGCAGGGTTCAGTACTGGATCCGGTCCTTTTTAATGTCTTTATAAGTGACATTGCAGAGGGACTGGAAGGAAAAGTATGCCTCTTTGCAGACGACACAAAGATCTGCAACAGGGTTGATACACAAGGGGGTGGAAAGGATGAGGAGGACTTGGCAAGGTTGGAGGAATGGTCAAAAGTATGGCAGCTTAGATTCAATGCAGAGAATTGCAAAGTAATGCACCTGGGAAACAAAAACCCAGGGGAAGAGTACACAATTCGGGAGGAGGTATTAACAACAACAAAAATGGAAAGGGACCTGGGGGTAGTCATATCAGGTGATCTAAAGGTGGGCAAGCAATGTGAGAAGACAGTAAGGAAGGCTGTGGGGATACTGGGATGTACAGAGAGAGGCATCACTAGTAGAAAACAGGAAGTTGTTATCCCTCTGTACAGACAGCTGGCGAGACCTCATCTGGAGTACTGCATGCAATTCTGGAGAAGTTATCTCCGCGAGGACATAGACAGGATGGAGGCAGTCCAGAGGAGGCCAACTAAAATGGTGCAGGGTCTGCAACAGAAGCCATACGAAGAGAGAGACTAAAGGAGCTTAATATGTAGACCCTTGAGGAAAGGAGGGAGAGGGGGGACAATGACAGAAACTTTCAAGTACCTCAAGGGAATCAACAAAGTCCAAAAGGGTAGCATCTTTCAGAAAAAGAGATGTGCAAGAACAAGGGGACACAATTTGAAGATAGAGAGGGGATGACTCAGGGGCAATGTGAGGAAGTATTTTTTCACAGAGAGGGTGGTGGACGCATGGAACGGTCTTCCTGAGGAGGTTGTGGGGTCAAAAACAGTAGGGGAATTCAAGAATGCATGGGACAGACAAAAGACAATTCTAGTGGGGGGGTAGGAAGAAGTAGGCTGTTGGTTAACTAGGATCTGCAGCATATCCAATAAGTAGGGAAATGGAAAGACTAGGTGGGCCAAGCGGTCCTTATCTGCCATCAAAGTCTATATTTCTATGTTTTTATGTGTAGCTTTAGCACCAGCCTGCTGATACAGGCAGCAGGAGCAGATGAAGTCCAAGGCAAAAAGCTTGTTTTTTGCAAATCCCTTTATAAAGAAATGAAAAAAAAGTTATTGAACATGTGCTTAATTATGGCTACATATGCTTTTCAAATGTTATTCTGAAGTGTTAGTAGCTCTGTATTTCTGTTTGCAAGTCATGTACTATTTGACAAATGCAATCTTCCAAAAACAGGCAGCAAAGTTTTAAATTGGCAAAAAACTTTGAGTATTCGTAAACTATATTTTCTTTCAGCCATAACATCTTTTTGAGGTGCACCATATTAAGTACTTTCTAGGCCATCAAAGCATTCCAAACAGTGATGCAGAGCTGGTTAACAGTAGGAAAAAAAAGTTGAACCTTCCCATTAGGTGTGCCACAAAAGCTGTATAGTACAAAAAGCAGCACCGCATTTTCCAATTTCACACCATCCATCGATGAGAAGTCACACAAGAAACTACAATCTTTTTCCTTATTAAGATAAGGTTTTTTTTTTTGATAATAAGCCAAGCAAAGTGATATAGAAGACAAAAGAGCAACAGTTTGAGCATGCTTTATGGGAATTTCCATTTCCCCCCCATATCTCAGGCACCAGTCTGCTACTGCCTCACTTCTAGCCACTCCTTTTTTTTTTTTTTTTATTTAACTTTTTCCTCCTTCCGAGCCCTCTCCCCGCCGCCCTAGGCATCCTGCCCAGTCACCCAGGCACGCCCGGCTTCTGCCTCAAATCAGCCAATGCTACCGATACCCGTGGCTTACCCCCACGGTGGGGCCCGCGGCACACGGCTCCCAAAATGCGCCGGGCACTGTAATTAGGTCGGGGGCTTGGCCTGAGGGCAAATCGAAGCCGCAGCGGGCTTCATTCGTGGCGGTGGGATGGCTCCATCTTTTTCCCTGTTTTCTCCCCTAGGGAGGCGGGGTCGTGCAATGACGCACAGCGTCTGCCCCGCCTCCAAGTAAGTGAGCTCGGCAGTATGGGTGCTCCTGGCCTCCGCCAGGAGTCCCCATCACCCCGGAAGCTGCCCCGACCCTTCCCCCGGAGAAGGAGAGCAGTCCAACGGACGCCGATCCATTCGCTCGCCAGCCCTCCGCCCACTCGGGTCCGCTCAACCCGGGTCGCCGCGCCGCAAGCTGAAATCCAACCGCTGCGCCGATGGGCCGGCCCCCTTCTGGCCACTCCTGCCCTCTATGCTACCTGCTGAGACACTGGTTTAATTCTGACATCTTCCCACACAAGATCGCATTGCTCAAATTGCTCTGCCCCCCCCTCGGCAAAGTAAGTCTTCGGTACATGAGTTGGTCGACCTTAGACCCCAACTCAGCATTTGGAAGAGGAAATGTTTTTAAAAAGCTCCAGCAAGCCACAGACTTTTTTTTCTCTCATAAACTTGGGGTTTCCAGTCACTTCTGAATTGCAGCTCACAGCACAGCTGCGCACGCTAGCCTCTCACTCTCCCGCTGCCAACCTGTTTCCATACAGCAGCTTTTTTTCCTTTCTTAATTTTTTTTTAAAGCTAAATATAATAACAATATGTAGCACACCCTACCTCCTTCTGCATTGTTGCTGACAGATCCAGTTGATGGCTACATCAGCAGCTGGCTGGCAACAACATTGATGGAGCGGGAGCTGGCTAAAGCAGTGAAGGCGTGGGAGGCTCCTCAGAATCTGCCACCACGACCCTAATCTCACAGTACAACAAGGAAACTCAGCAAGAAAGTGTACTGGGAGAACCACAACAAGACACAATTTTGTGTGTGTGTGCGTGTGTATGGAGGGGGCAGAGGGTTCCAAAGGACACCTCAGATGAGGAAGAAGAGGCACCTCGGCAGGCAGCATAATTCAGATAGAAGCGCTACCTACTGGTGGACAAATACAGACTTTTTCTTCAAAAACATATACCTCCACACTCAAAAAATGAAATAAAAAATTAGTAAAAATATATATTTTTTTATCTTTTCCTTTTTATTTACAAAAGAGCCATTGTATAATAGCAATAATGCATTCCAGGGTGTGTGACGTGATGGGATAACATCACTTCAGGGGGTGTTGGGCGCACTCGTCCTGATGCCCAACCACCCCAGGCATGACATTATCCCAGCACGACACCCACCCTGTCGTGCACTATTGCTTAATTTAATTATTTACCTTTCCCCTATTATTGTTCTTTTACATTTTTTAAAGAGCCTCTTGATAATAGTTTTGTTGTATGACTTTTTTTTCCGTAAGTCTACTGATTTTAGATGTTAGACAAATTGGTTTCTTTTCCCTACTATATTTGTGTGAAATCAGAATACTTTTGTGTGTGTGTGTGTGTGCGGTAAAATTCATAGAGTTATACAAAATGCATAGCACTTGAGAGGTATGAAGTCAAGGACTGATGATGGCAGAATCCTGCATGAATCCGGTAACTGAGCAGAGACCAGCAAACTTATTTTAATTTTTTTAATTTTGGCCGTCTCAGTGCCAGGTTTTTTTCAACCCAGTCACGACTCCCGTCACCCCTCGCTTTCATATCAGCTGTTCTCCCGCTGCCCCCTGGCTTACCCCCCAAGGCGGGGCCACAGCACCGGCTAAGGTGTCACGGACACGGTTCGGGTTAGTGGGAGCCAGCCTGAGAGCGATGGAGGGGCGGTAAAGCAGCATCATAGAGGCGCCAAGGTGAGATTTTTCTGTTGTTACTCCATCTGGAGCCAGGTGCATGCAATGACACCAGCCGAGGTGGAACACGCACGCTCCTGTGAGCGCTCCCCTCGAAGCGTCTGCACTTGGCTCCCCTCACGCTCACACAGGTCACCTTGCTCCCCAGTCTCCACCAGAGGACACTCAGGTGCTAATGCAGCAGTTCCCCCCCCCTCCCCGGGGAAGGAGATCAGTCCACCGGATGCTTAATCCTTCCCCGCCCCTGCCAACCCCCGGCGGCCTGTGGCCTTTCCTGAAAACAGGTCGCCGGCGTGGCACAAGGTGTGGCATCCAGCACCTCAACCCTCAGCGCCACCGGGCCAGCAAACCAGCAAACTTATTTTACTTGTAACCTGCTCAGGGACTTGAACCTAGGCCTCCGGCTCCAGTATTCAGCACTCTGAAGTCAAATATATGCAGTTATACAGTGTCTGTGAAAATAAACTGCACCAAATACCCCTGATATTGCACCTGTCACAGACCTACAGTGAGAATATCGTGAATCATGATCATGTCCTTGGGCATGTAGAGGGAACACACTTAAACTTGCAGTGGGGGAGGAACTCAAAAGGGATGTCTGTAAACATTTTATCACAGAAAATTAGCAGTAGACAAGTGGAATAGGCTGCTGGAGAAAGTGGTACAGACTAAATAAGTGAACAGCTTCAAGCAGGGATGAGACAGGCATGGGGGGTTAGAAGGGGGGAGCAGAAACGGCGGGAAGGGATGGCCACTAGGGCCTAGTGTAGAGTAATTAGGTAGGGTGGGCCCGATAGGCTGGATGGACCAACAGGACTTCTTCTGCCATCACTGTCTATGTATCTGTGTATCTATAGTCTCACTCTAGGTGGATGACAAAACAAATATTCTCATGGTAAGATCCTTCAGAATAGAAGCCTGGTATTTTGTTCATTCCAGAACTTGGTTGTACTCAGAAGGTGCTGCGTGTACAACTTTAACTGTAACTGGCTGGACAGCAGCACAACTAATGGTTTTATCACACAAACCCATGCCACTGCACACATTATATATGGCATGGGCCTAATAAAAATATGCCTGATATTTTTCTCTTGAAGTATGATCCTTCCTCCAGTACGTTACTTATGGCTTCGTCACTCATGATGCCATGGGCCACTCCTAAAATATCTTACATAGTTGTACTTAGTCCATGCCATATCCTACATTTATCCCAATGACCCCCTGTTCCGTTATGTACGGTACAGCATATAAAAATCGAGAGAACAACTGTACAAAAGAAAGACGTGTAAACCAACACTGCATGCATGCCTTTATCAGTGCGTCACCAAAATCAGTGAATTAGCTGTGTTCATACACTAGTCTGCTCTCTGCTTTCATTGTCTAAGAGCAAAGAGAAAGATCTGATTTATTAATTACAGTAGTTTTCTTAGCAGCACAGACTGTGGAGGAAATGTTAACCTCACGCCCACCGCATAACCCAACCATCACCACTTGCGGTGATGCGGGCAGTCTCTTTCCTTGCGATCTCCACAAAAACCCCAGACACTAAACAGAGACTAATGATCAGAACAGTAGACATTCCCACTTTACTGCCTGTTTCTTGCCAGAGCAGTGCATGACTTTATACAACAGAGACTCTGCAAGTAGGAGGCTAAGACTGAAGAGGGTTCTAATCTTCAGAAGCTGCTAAACCCACTGGTGGAGTGTAGTGAGAGTGATTTCAAAGAGAAAGTGAGTGAAGGGAGGCCTGCTATTATCAGAAAATGCAGCTGTGTGGGACTGCGTTCTGAGCCAAGACCTCTCTCTCATACTGGAATGCCACTGCTCCCTGCCTGCTCTTAAACAAACAATAACAAACAAAAAAAGCGCACTGACTCATCTTTCCCTGTTATGCTGCACAAAGAATAAAATCTGTTATGGAGCTGTAAAAGTTAAGGCTTCTATTCTCAAAAGCATTGAGCTCATTTCATTCCTTTAGTGCAGAAATCAGAACACTGCCACACAGTAAGTGGAGTGGAGGGAACCAGGATTTTTTGTAACTTTCTTTTTTCCTGCTGGGGCTCCTGCGGTGCATAAACCCCATTACCAGTGTCTGGACCTTCCACCTGGCATCTCCCCAGTCTGCCCAGACTGGGAGACCTGCAGCTTAAAAGTGCTAAAGGCTCTCAGTATACTTTTCCACTCAACCCTGTGATACAAGGGTCAGGGACACATTACCCAAATCCAGGGCATTATTCTAAAAAAATGGTAATATAAGCTCAGAACGCTATTATGTAAGTGGTGTAGTTTGATGATCATTCACTGAAGTAGAAAAAAAGTCTTTGATTTTAAATAGCCAAGCGGTACTAAATGGCCAGTTGTTACTTTGTATTTTGAATTATTTTTCTTGCTCCTTTTTGCTCACTAGGTTTTCTGCCTGAAAATATTAGATGTGATTTGAAGAGCAGGACTTTACGTGGAGGCTAGCCTATCTACAGTAGTTCTGTGTCCCCTCCAGACCTCATCAGCACTGAGACGCCATTTGCTGCAACATCACTAGTGACCCCAGTCTGGCAGAAGGTGACTGACTCTCCTTTGACCAGTTGTGATGTCATAGTAGGTGAAGTCACTGAGGTACAAAGGGGAAAAGGACTAGCTGTATCAGACTTCAGACAGAGTACAGTTCCACAAATCACACGTATTACTGTCAGGTAAAGGGAAAGCGGAAATTGTTTAACCAGGAAAGGCACACTAAGCCAGAACTTGTTTCCAGGTGTGACCTGCGAGCACAAGGAAGAGGACAAGAAATATAGGATAAAGTATGGGATGGTGCGTGTAATGAGAATTTTACACCCCCCACCAAAGTGTTGGATGCCACATAAACCCCGAGAACGAAGCTCAAGGTGTTTATCCCGACATCCAACCCCGAGGGTGTGTATAAAATTCGAGTTTAAACACCACCCCATATTTTATTTTATGTAATTGTTGGGTTTCATTTTTTTTCCCACCACAGCAATTATATAAAATAAATGGAACATGACTCCGTGCAGCCGCAGTCCAACCGGGTTTCAGCAGGGTCAGTGGTCAGATGCGGCTGCCAGAAAAAAAAGCTAGTTTTTTTTTTCTTGGTTGCTAGGATGCACTTCAAAATAGTTTGTGTAGCCATTTATTTTATTTCTAAAAAGGTTTTACTTACCGCTGAGTCAGAGTGGCGGTCTAGTCTGTGGTAATGTGGAAGAGTGGCAGCTGTGGCTGGGCATGCTCTGAGCAAGGGAAACCTGGCGTGTGTTTGCCATAATAAACACTCCTTTATTACGACAAATTACACTACAGGTTTTCCGGTAAGAGCATTCAGGATTATTTTTTTTTTTAATAGGAAAAAAAGGAATGCATTAATTATGACTTCATAACACACAGTTGCCTTTATGTTATTCTCTGTATAATAAGATCAGGGAAATGTTAACATGTGATCATCTGAAAAGCTGGATCTCAACACAAGAACAGCAGATCCCCCCTTAAAATCAGGGATGAGAGAACACTGAAGGGTTCTGATGAGGCACCAAACATTCTGAAGGCTACTTGAACCTTTTACGTTGTCTTGACCAAAAGCCAAATACTGTTTAAAACTTCCCTTGTAGTTATTTATTGATTACAATTGCTTTACCAGGAAGGACCTATGAGAACACCACCCCCCAAGAGTGTCCTGGGTGAAGGTACACAAAAATGGCAGTACATTCACAATAAATGACAATTACCTATATACAAAATAAAACAGTATATGAGGAAACAAATCCATTGAGGGGGATAACCAGATCATAAAGCCACGAGCCTGAAGGGTTGATTTCCAAATATAGCATACTTACCCATCCTTTATTTTATGTAATACATCTGAATGTATTTTTTTTTATCTTTTGATTGAATTTACAATAATTTCTAGGTTTTGTGTTTATATTTTTTGGCTGTACTGTCTTTTTGTAGTTTAGCAGCATTTTTGCTGTTTTTTTTTTTCCTTTTTGCTCCGAGTTTTCATCGTGTGGGGTCCCACTATAAGAGGTGGCATGGCTACAGTGGTCCATTCTGTAGTTGGTATAGTTGGTGTTGGGAAGTGGCGCGGTGCCTGCAGTGAGAAGTGACATAGCATCTGCAGCTGGGAAGCAGCGTGCAAGTATAGAAACAGAATTTGTTGGCAGAAAAGGACTGCTTGGCCTACAATCTGCCCAGATGGTCCCTGCCCATTCTCTCTCTGCGGACTCTAACTGGTCTCTGGCCACCCTCCCTCCTTCTTGCCATTTCCTAATATTCCCCTATGCCTATCCCATGTATATGGCATCTTTCTGCAGCCAGGCATGACCGTGGCCTTCCCTCCTTCCTGCCCATTTCCTAATATTCCCCTATGCCTATCCCATGCATATGGCATCCTTTTGCAGTTCGGGATGACTACAACCCTCCCTCCTTCCTGCCCGTTTCCTAATATTCCCTTATGCCCATCCCATTCATGTGGCATCCTTTTGCAGTTCGGGATGACTACAACCCTCCCTCCTTCCTGCCCATTTCCTAATATTCCCTTATGCCCATCCCATGCATATGGCATCCTTTTGCAGTTCGGGATGACTACAACCCTCCCTCCCTCCTTCCTGCCCATTTCCTAATATTCCCTTATGCCCATCCCATGCATGTGGCATCTTTTTGCAGTCAGGCATGGCTGGAGTCTTCAGTCAGGAGCATTCTTAAGGTATGAAAACTGCAAACCGAGATGACTGGTTCTGCTACCCTAAGAATGCAAATGAGACCACTCTTGCAATCGGAAGAGTGGTTTCAGGGAAGGCATTAATATATTCTTAATTAAAGGTGACCGATAATATAATAATCTGTGCTTGAGCATGCCCACTTGCAGGACAGCTGCATGTGAGATGCTCTTTACAGAATAAGAGTATCTCACACTCATGGGAAGGAGCACTCCGATTGGTTGAGAGTACTCCCTCAATCTTTAATGGTTTCTAGCTGGTTTCCAGCCATTGCAAAACACTTCTCTCTGTCTCCCCAGCTTCAGTAAGGGTGGAGTCAGAGTGGTAAGACACACACAAAATGTCACAAAACACTGACCTCCCCCCAACTGAATTCAGCAGGATCAAGTAACCTTGCAGAATAGGGAAGGGGGGAAGTTAGGGCAAAATGTTGGATAATTTTTATTTATTTATTTTATTTTACAATGTTTGGTCAGGAAAGGCACACTAAGCTGAGGCTTGTCTCCAGGTGTGTCCAGGGAGCACAGGGAAGTTAAGTAACTTGCTCACAGTCACACTGTATGCAAGTGGTGGCTGTGGGATTCAAACCCAGTTCTCCAGGTTTGCAGCTCAGTGCTCTTAACCACTGCGATATACTCCCTCCCCAATGGTATGTGCCAATGCCGGGATTTCCGGCAACAAAATATCAAAACTTCAGACACTGGTCATGGGGGGGGGGGACGTGACCTGGTGGTGGTAACAGCTATGTGGGCAACCTCGAACCATGACTGGGACATGACCTTACCAGGCTATACCCTATTCAGAAAAGACAGGACAAAGGGCAAGGGAAGAGGGTTGGTGCTGTATGTTAAGCAGGGGACTGAAACAATATAAATAGGTAGTGTGGGGGGGTCAGGTGAACTGGAAACCCTGTGGGTACTAGCAGGAACAGGGAAGGGGGAAAAATCCAGATCGAGGTGGTCTACAGGTCCACCAGGCTAGGATCTAGTGATAGACAGGGCACTGGAAGAGACACTTAAGAGGGCAGCAGTTCTAGGGGAAACGGTGGTAGTTGGGGATTTCAACATGCCGAATGTGGACTTGAAAGGCTAGTACTATGAATCAGATTCTGGTGGATGCCTGCCAGGAGGCCTTTCTAGAGCAATTAGTTCAGGACCTAACAAGGGAGGAGGCCCTGCTAGATCTGTTGCTAACCAACAGTGAGAGGATTCAGAATGTAGCAGTCCTGGAACCACTTGGTTCCAGTGACCATTGGACAGGAGCATTAGAGGTCCAGGTGGGGACAGGCAAAAGGGCCAAAGGAATAAGTGTATCGGACTTCAAAAAATAGACTTTAGTAATGAAGGAAAAATTGGAGAATGGCATGAAGTACATAATGAAGGCAGGAGATGCTCTGAAAAGTGGGCAGCATTCCAAAAGGCAATGACAGAAGCAGCAGATACAGTAGCTCCATTCCAAAGGTATCCAATGGTAAAAGGGTTACGTGGCTAATGTGGTTCGCAACAGATGTAAAGACCAAAAGGAGGGCATTTTCCAAGAATAAGGGTAGTTAAAGGAAGGAAGGCAGGATGAAATATGTGAAAGCAACAAGATAAACCACCAGGAAGGTGCAGGAAGCCAATGTGGAGATGGAGTGCGAGTGAAGAAGGGGGATAAGGTGTTCTTCCGGTACATGTGTGAGAAGTGCAAAGTCAAAGGGGATATAATGAGACTTAAGAGCAATGAGGGGTGCAAGGCGGGGACAAGGGAAAGGCAGAGATGCTGAACAATTATTTTTGTTTGGTATTTACTAAGGTGAAGGATGGGCCATTGCCAAATTGTGGGGCTAGGAAGGGAGGAAGCAAAAATGCTAGAACAAAGATCCAGATAACAGAGAAAAAGGCACTGCAAAAGACAACAATGTTGAAAGCAGAAAAATCTATGGGACCTGATGGCTTATACCTGAGGATGCTACGTGAGGTAGCAGGAATTACAGCAGGGCCACCAGCAGACATTTTTAATAGCTTACTAGCTACAGGGGTGGTCCCTTGAGACTAGAAAAAAACAGATGTGGTTACATTATACAAGAAGGGGAAAAAAGATGAGCCAGGGACTATAGACTAGTCAGCTTGATGTCTGTAGTGGGGAAGATCATGGTGTTTCCACTTGGGAAGAACTTGATGGACTTCCTAGAAGGAAATTTGCTGCAGGACCCCAGACAGCATGGATTCAAAAAAGGAAGGTCTTACCAGATAAATCTGACTGAGTTCTTCAACTGGGCTACAACAGCAGCAGACAAGGCACAGGCATCTTATATAGTATACCTTGACTTCAGCAAGGCCTTTGAGTCAGTTTCCCACAGGAGGCTGGTCAAAAAGAAAAGGGATCTTGAGGTAGAGGAAAATATGTTTAATTGGGCTGACAGTTGGCTGGGGGTAGAACACACAGAGGGTGGTAGTCATTGGGGAGTTTTCAGAGGTGAGGGAAGGGACCAGCGGGGTATCTCAGGAGTTAGTACTAGGGCCTCTTCTCTTCAGTATTTTCATCTGTGTCTGTATCAAGGGTAAGATCTACCTCTATGCAGATGACACAAAGATCTGCACAAGGGCAGACATGGAGGAAGGGGGAAGGGAACTGAGGGAGGATCTGGGCAGGTTGGAGAGCTGGTCCAATATTTGGCAGCTGAACTTTAGCACAAAAAATGTAAAGTAATGCACACTGGGAAAAGGAACCCAAAGATGCAATATAAAATGGGAGGGGTGGTGCTGGATCGCACTGTGGAGGAAAAGAATTTAGAGGTGATCCTCTTGGAGACTCTAAACACATCTGCACACTGCAACAGGGCAGTGAGCAAAGCAAACTGAATACTAGGATGCAAATGGAGGGGGATAAGCAGTAGAAGGCAGGAGGTAATCCTCCCTCTGTAGAGGTCACTGGTGCGGCCACACCTGGAATACTACTCAAGGAACTGGAGCCCACACCTTAGGACAGACTGCAATAAGATGGAGGGAGTACAGTGCAAGGCAACTAAGATAGTGCATAGCTTTGGGGACATGACATATGAGGAGAGGCTGCAAGACTTAAACATGCACACCCTTGAAAGAGAAAGGAAGGAGGTGACACAGTGGAAACATACAATTATATGCATAGGATAAATGGGTGAATATCAAAGGAGCTCTTCTCCATGAGTTCAGATACAGGGATGAGAAGGAATTCATGAAAGCAGACAGGGTGAGATTTAAAAAGGACCACAGTAAGCACTTCTTCACTGAGAGGGTGGTGGTCAAATGGAGAAAACTGCCAGAAGAAGGGGTACTGACCAAATCAATCAGCAGTTTCAGGCAGGGACGGGGCAGACATGTGGGTTTAGTTAGAAAAAGCTGGGGCAGTAAAAAAGGGGAGGATTGCCACAAGGCAAGGCAGAATAGTTAGGTAGGGTGGGCAGACTAGAAGAGCCAAGAGGCTTTTTCTGTTGTCAATATCTTTATATTCATACTACTAAGGATGAGAAAGCGCAAGAAGGCCAATTAGCCCATAGGTGCGCTTATATTTTAGTTAGAATAATATGCTAATTTTTGACCAGATAGTAAAAGTTTGTCAAGCCAGTGTTTAAATTCTATTTTTATTCTACTGATAATTATATTTAAAGGTAATTTATTCCACGGGTTGATAACTCTGAGTGTGAAAAAGAATTTTCTGCTAAGATAATTAAACCTTTTTCCAATTAGTTGGAGTGGGTGACCTCTGGTGTTGTGTGAGCACTCTTTAAATTCCAGACCCAGTTCCACCATCAAGTATGGATCCTGAATTATATCAAAAAGGAAAAGAAGGTCCCCTCTTAACCTTCTTGTCTCAAGTGTCATGAGAGTAAGAATATTCAATCTATAGTCATACGATTCATTTTCCAATCCACTTATATGTTTTGTAAACTTACGCTGTATATTTTCAAGGGTTTTGCAATCTGATTTTTGATACGGACACCACAATTGTGAGACATGCTCAAGGTGAGGCCTTACATATGCTCTAAATAGGGGCATTAATACATTACTGTCTTTTGAGTTACTGGTTTGTTTGCTTGACCATATTACTTTATTTGATCTTCTAACTGATTCTTGAATTTGTTTAGAGTTGTTTAAGTCATTTGAAATAATGACCCCCAGATCTTTCTCATCCGTGGTAGAACTTAGGGTGGAATTTCCCAGTGTGTGATTAACACTTGGGTTTAATGTCCACAAGTGCATAACTTTACACTTTGTTGTATTAAGATTCATGCCCCATGTATTAACCCACATGTCAGTGTCAGTGGCTCAGTAGGTAGCACACTCGCCTCTGAAGCCGGCAGATCAGAGGGCTGTGGGTTCAGTTCCCACATCTGGCACTTGGGTTAATATCCCAGTACTGACACTGTAGTGCAGCATGAGAAGAGTGCTGCACTTCTGAGGTGCCGTCTTTCGGATGAGACGTTAAACCGAGGTCCCATCTGCCTGGATTGGTGGTAGTTCAGGTGGATGTTAAAGATCCTATGGCACTTATCGAAAAGAGTAGGGGAATTTCCCCGGTGTCCTGGCCAAATTTCCCTCATTCACTAAAAATACCACCAACAGCTTAATCTGGTTCAAGGTCAGTTGGCATTCATCTGTATCCCCCTTCCCCGGGTCGTGCCTGAAAATAGGCAGGATTTGTCTAGTGCACTTACCCGGTCAACAAAAACTAAATAAATAAATAAAAAATAAAACAATTTTGTCCAGGACATGTTGTATTATGGCCGACTGACTGTGTTTTTCACAGGGGCCACCGAGCTATATATCTATTTATACACATTAACAAACTGGAGACAACTTCATATACTTGAGAGTAACATGGTTACTTTTTATTATGACAGAGTGCTCAGTACCACCACCAAGGGGCAACAGTCTAGAAATATACATCTGTATTATTGAGCCTCCCCATCGTGCGTGACCAATGCTTATTTTAATTGTTATTATAGTGTCGTTTCTGCTGTTACTACAGTGATGTTTGTAAATAGGACATTTCAATTTATCTTGTTCCTACCCATATTTCCCACCTATTTTCCCCTCACTTGGGTCACAAATGGAAATGAGTCTTGCCTCATTGTACCTCTTCCGATCATCAATTTCCACATAAATATATAGCTACATCAATCAATCAATCAATCTCATAGAATGCAGTAAATCTAAACTGGGTTGTTTCTTTGCATAGAAACATAGATGCATAGAAGTTGCCAGCAGAAAAAGACTCCAGTGATCCATCGCATCTGCTCAGTACTGCCTATCTACTGTGGAATATGAGGGCACTAGTGGCTCTTCATACCTCCTCTCCCCTCTTAGACCTGCATGGCCTAATATTTAAAAAAACAGTTACTATCCTAGACCATTAACTTAAATAAAGAATCCTGGGGTCCCATGGTAGGATGCCTAAATCTAGAACTGAACTGTTCAACCCCAGCATCAGTTAACCAGCATAGGTATATTGTGGCTGTGGTGGTGAGGACTGGCTACTAAATGACATGCCATGTGAAACACCTGTGTTTGAAATGGTTCAACCTATTTCTTATTAGGTTAATGAGTAAAAAGCAGGAAGGTACAGTGGCATGCTTTAGAGGTTACTGCACTGGACTAAGAAACAGTAGATCACACATTCAAAATCCCACCGCTGTCGTTGGCTTATCCTGTGACCTTGAGCATGTCACTTGAACTGATGTTTCAGGCCCATCACCTGTAAAAATGTGTAAAAGTAGGTCCACTCAGAAAATGATACTGTACACCTGGACTAGGGTATCTGGAGTAAATATGTGTACTCAGTTATCTTCTCTATAACTTGAACAGCCTTTGGGATTGCCAGGGCTTAAAAACACATATGAGGGAATAAGAAGATGGAGAAAGGGTTAAAGTTACATTACCAAAAAGTATAGTAATGATATGGCAATAGTAGAAGTGACAGATGCTTAGACACACTAGGATGCACCATTTTAAAGGTTATTTTTTTTGGTCCCTTCTGTTTCTCCTATTCCTACACTTGCTCACTGGTATCCCCCTCCTTTGGGCCTCTCATCAGCCCCTTCTGCCTGCCAGACTCACCCCTTGCTGCTACTGTGAGAACCATCCAGGCCTCCAGTGACTGGCCTTCGATACGTCGGCTGGTCCCACCTAGGGGCCTCCTCTGGCCTAGTGGAGGATTGCAGCTACTCCTGCCAATTCTCCTTGGGCTGGCTTGTCCCTGCTGAGGGCCTCACGTGGCCTAGAGGAGGAGGAGTGCTGCTCATTGATGGCATCAGGAGGGACCTTTGACAATGCGCCAGATGTTCCACTAGTGTGAGGGTAGGTCATCACCCAACAGGCTGGTGTGGCATTTTTGACGCTTGTTCCCTTTGTCTCCTCCCACAAACTCATGCATTCCTGTGGCTAACCAGGTGGAGGTTGCATGATGGTGTGTGGTCCCCCATGCTGTGAAAGACACCTCCACCACACCATCACCAGGAGCCACTATAAGAGCAGGCAGTGAGCTCCCTCAAGCCCCCCCAGGAGGCGTGCATCTAGCAGATGCCATGAGCCCTCCATACCTGCCCCCATTCCTGGCATCTCAGGCTCAATTCATAAACCTGGGTTGCTAGAGTGATACCACACAACTCAGCACCATGGAGATGCACGAGGCTTTTAAAGGTGATTAGAAATCACCAATGCTGATTCCATCAGCTCTGGTGATCATATCACCTTGCACTAATGGCCCACTTATAACCATAAAATGGCATTTCGCTTAAGGTTTGAAAAAGGGAAATGTTTCACTTACAGAATGTCTGGAGGTGGATTTTTCTTTTAAAAATGTTTTTCTGAACTTTACATTTTGAACATCTTTATATGTTCTCATTTTTTTTTTTTTAATTGATGAATTATGATAATAACTAGGGAGCATTTTCTCCCAAAGGGAAACTCGGTTATAATTTGCTGTTACAACCAGCTGGCTACAACAGTGAATGTGCACTGGATTTCCCTCGTTCTACACATGCACACATTGCCTCCCTCACGCACTCATCTCAATCGGGTCACACTAAACGGACTCCGAGTGTTTTCATAAGCTTCTTCATATGCGTAGTTGCTGTTCAGTTACTTTTTGTCTAGTTTTGGGACAATCGTGCAAAAGCTGGAAAAAAAAAAAGTAAACAGGAAACTGCGCACCAGCCTGACTATGCTACTGGAAGCATTGTTTTCTATAATTGCTGGGAAGTGTTTTCAAGGCAAGAAAACTGCTGTACAGCAATTATATAAAAAGACATGGGGTAGTGTGTTAGCTTGAATTTACACACACCATCAGTATTGGATACTTGTATAAACCCCTGAGCTTTGCTCTCGGGGTTTATGTAGTATCCAGCATATTGTCTGTGTGTGTAAAACTCTCATTATACACACTGTCTCTTGTAAAATTCTATATTTTATAGTTGTGCTGAGTTAGTAACAGTGTCTCCTCTTCGTAGGGTGTCAGAGCTTCTCTCACTGTAACCATGCACTTACACTCCTATAAACAGATGGGTTCTTCTAAGCGCTCCTATAAATATACGTCAGAAATTGTTTTAAATATCTTAAAACAACAGTGTGTGCCTTAAGTTATAAAATGGTTCAGGGTGATGGCTACAAATACAACCCCTCTGATTAGATGAACCCGGTCATCTGTTGTGTCTATATGTACTCACAAAGACACATGGCTGCATTTTCTAAGCCAAAACTTTTAATATTATGCCATTTTCTAAGTGTGGTTACACATTCAATGGTGCTGTGCTCATTGGGAGATATAAATATCCCTCCAGTGTGTGCTGAGGAAAATCTGGACCGCAGCCTCATGTCTCAGCACACACCCGAGAGGTGCCTGTATCTCCCAATGAACGCATACACTGTCACATTTTATACAGAGACTAAAGTATAGGTAGGGGTGTATAATGTGTTTTTTTACACACACCCAAGGTGGTGATACCACGTAAACCCTGAAAGCCAACCTTAAGGGGTTTATCAAGACATTACACCCACATGGTCTGTGTAAAAAAAACATTAGACACCCCAACCGATACATTGTTTTTTTTTATAACTGCTGACTTTTGCTATAAACGGTCTGAAATCCATGTTCTTCAATCAAAGATGATTTGAACAGTTTGATGTCACTGTCTGTCTTTCAATTTGCATTTGCATTCTCTTGCTCATACAGAAACAGCGCTCTCCTGACTGGTACAGTGAACTGCGATGCCATCGGGCAAAGGGTTCAACTTTTGCCTGTTTTTCAGATGCTTGAAATGTGTGACCGCTGACACAATTTGGAACCACTGTGCCTTTAAGGCCTTGTACACACTAGACTTGTTAAAATGTTTTAAGGCTCTTAAAACATTTTAACAAGCTGAAACATGATTCAAGTCCACACTGATCACAGTTTGAAACCATGTTTAAAAAACATTTTAAACCTTGCAAGGGTCCTAGTCTTAAAACCAGTTTTAAACATGGTTTCAAACCTAGTAATGGTTTACCTGGTAGCATGGGTGGGAGATCATGCTGTGTTTCTCCTGAACTGCTGGTATAACCCCCCTACAAATGGGGGTTCCTGAAAAGTCTTCCTTGAGCTTGCCTAAATGCTCACTTCCAGGCTGGTGCCCTGCGTTTTAGCAATTTAAATGCATTTCCAGAGAGTGCCTGTATAGCCCCTGTGTACTGTCTCTTTAAGAGCTGCCTAAATTGCAGTTATAATTAATCTGGGAGGGGGCTGAGTGTTTCTATGCTTGAGTCCCGCCCGGGCTGTCAGATAATTGCTCCGATCTGCCATCGCTAATTGCGCAGAGGGAGCTCTGTTATAAGATGTTAACTGTTTGCTGGATATCTATTAGAGTAGTAAAGAGATTGTAGTTTGTCTAACCTGCCTTCTTTGCAGCATGGACCATTTCTGTTTATCACCACCATCTTGGCCCTGGACTGCCGAAATGGGCCAATCAGTACCTTTGGGAACTCTAAAATGAAGCCTTCCCCAGGGGCTTTTTGGGAGCAAAATTTTGTATGAATAGTAGTTTTGGGCTTTTGGTGTCTAAATGGACCTGGAGGGGGAGCCCTTGAACTGACTGACAGATGGATCAGCCAACCAAACCTTTCGGATCAGAGGGAGATTCTCAAGCTGCCTGCAGAGAGGGGCATAAGTGAGTTGGAGCTGGAAATGTTGCTCCGCGTGGTAGTGTGGGGACTTGGCAGGAAGGCCGAGTCTGGCCTACCTGCCTTCAGCTCTCTCAAATGGAGAGATAAGAGAAGCTTTAATTCAGACCAAGTCTCCGAGTCATTTCGTAGTGCCTCGATTAATGGGCACTGTGACACTTAGGCCCCATCCACATTACACCGCTCAGACCCCATAACGGACAGAAACCATTACAGCCGGGGAGCGGTACAGTGTGTCCACACTGCAGTGGTGACTGGTATGAGACCAGTACCACCAGTCCACACCTCAGGAACCGGGCGACCGTTATTGCAGCGCCTAATCCCACAATACAGCTCGCGCTGCGCTACGGGCCCTGCAGGGGACTGTTACCGCCCATCCACACTACTGCCGGTAACATTACCGAGGCGGGACCGGTTTCATAACCGTTGTTGAAACCACCTCATATGTGGATTCAACAACGGTTACGAAAACGCCTTCTGTAACATTACAGGTGTAAACGCAAACCGTTGCGGTAACGGTTTGGGCACTCTGTAATGTTACAGAGGCATAGTGTGGACAGGGCCATAGACAGCTAGTTCTGATAACTCTATGATTTTTGTAATATAAAAATGTAGTGGGATTGTCTGTCAGGAAAAATCCTGTGCCTGGGATGACAAAACCCCACCCCCCAGGTATCAGTTCAAAAGACAGGATATATGTTAAACCAGCAGATCTCTGAGTGCAATTAACTTGGCAGTTTGCTTTGAAGCCAGGAACTAATATATCCATTTTATAACATCCTCAGGAAAGTCATTTAATTGCACCTGGTGTCATAAGGAAGTGGAATATCCATTTTATGACGTCCTCAGGAAAGTCAGTTGATTGCACCTGGTGTCCTAAAAAGTCCTTTGATGTGTTTGAGAAAAGGGAACTGCTCATGGATCAAAGGGACTGAGAAATTACAGTCTTAATTAAGAGTGTCATCATTTGGACAGTGGGTCTTGCTGGAGTCACAGAATTCAATAGCTTGATAGGACTTCCTCTTTTGTATATATGTATATATTTTTTTATATATCCTGAAAGGGAGGAACTAGATGACCTCATGAAGAGGGATGAAACACAGCATTTTTAAACTGTAGTCTGTTTTCCATTGATATACATTCATATACTTAGACTGAGAGAAGGAACATCTAAGAGCACTGAAAGATTACAAGAAAATACTTTAGATAAATAAGTCTAATGGTTGGCAGTAATTTTGCACTTTTAAATCTGTTTTGTTTTTAAGATTGTTGCGTTGGGATATTTTGTTCTGTATTTACTGTTTACCTATTTTTATCTATCTTAAAGTAAAGATATATATTTTAAAACAGAAACTGCCTGGTGTGCCTTGAAATTTCTTTTTTTATAAGTGAAGCTTAGATGGTTAAAGTTGACACTGTGCTTGAGCTTACTGGGATACCAAATTGGGAAACAGGTAAGAGTTTCTCTGAGGTCTTGCATAGAGTTTTAAGGGTTCATTTTGAAATACCTGGTTGGGTGCCCGTGGCAAAAGATATCTGGCATTTCCCCGAAGAGTAGAATTATCTGAGCCTGTACATTGGGTACACTAGCAAGAGGTTCACAGTTTGAATCCCTCCAGAACTTGAGACCAAAGTTTGATTCAAACCCACAAAACAGACAGGAGGGTTACCATAATCTGTTAACTGTTCACAACACTACATTCAGAGGTTGGCACTTTGGGAGTAGAGGGCTGACCTGCTGAGTGGGGTTGTGACAGATTGGTTGGCAGGGTGAGATAATTTTGGTATTATAATCTTTATTGTTCAGTGTGTCAGCTTGAGACTGTTCAGCTCACTTGGAAAAAAAGAAAGGCAGTGTTTTATGTTAAAAGGAAACAGAACTATATCCCCTGGCTTACAGTCAGGTTCCTACCAGTTTCATTTTTTTTTCTAAAGTGCCAGTCAGAGTAGCAATAGTTAGGGAAGATGGCTTCCAACTACAGCAGGCACACTGTAGACTACTTAAAGCAGTTGTGCGGCGACAGAGGAGTCCCGTTCGAGGTGAAAGCCACAAAGCAGAACCACGTGGATGCCCTGATGGTAGCAGATACCCAGAGCATAGAGTCACAGATAGTGACTGTAAGGGACCAGACCTTGACTGTGGAAGGGCTAGCGGCCAGAGCAGGGTCCAGATCCAATGAGGAGGACAACAGGACCTGTGCCAGTGCCAGTGAAGGGCCACAGCAGCAGGGGAAGGTCACCAGTATCCTGGATCCAGAAGTACTCAGGCTGCAAATTGAGTTGCGCAGGATGGAGTTGGAGTTCCAGAGGGAGAGGGAGAGAGAGAAGAGAGAGGCGGACCGTGAGGCAGAGCGAGAATGCCATGAGGCAAAGCGAGAATGCCAAGAGGCAGAGCGAGAACAGAGAGATACAGACCATGAGGAGTGTGAGCACCAGCGAGCTGCAGAGGAGAAGAGGGAGCGAGAACACCAAGACGCAGACCGTGAGGAGTGTGAGCGCCAGAGGCAACATGAACTGGAGAAGCTACAACTCCAACCACCAGCACCAGAGCAGATAAGTGGTTTGGGTTTAACTGGGACTACAGGACTGGGTTACAAATTGAATTCCAAATTGATAGCCGAATTTAAAGAGGGGGTGGGTATGGATGTCTTTTTAAATTCTTTTGAAAAAGTTTGTATTCAGGCTAAAATTCCTAGGGAGTCCTGGAGCTTCCAGCTATCCCTGCTACTTACTGGGAAAGCTTGGGATGCATTGGGTCAAATGGACAATGAGGACAGTGATGATTACAGCAAACTTAAAGCTGCACTGTTAAAAAAATTTGAATTAACTGCTGAATCATACAGAGCTCAATTCTGTAAGCTCAGGAGAAGCCTTGACATGAGCTATGAGGAGCTAGCCACAAAACAACGTCAGTTTTTAAAACATTGGTGGGAAAGAATTGAGACAAACTCTGTTGATAAAATTGAAAAGGTGATTCTGTTAGAACAGATTTATTGGGCATGTCCAGCAGAGCTGAAAACCTGGCTGGAGGACCGAGATCCCAAAACAGTGCAAGAGGCTGCTGAACTCTCGGACCGCTATGCCAAGAGCAGACCTGCTCTGAGAGCAAATGGTGTGGGCATGGCAGCGCAGAAAGGGAAAAGCGCATCTTCAGGGCAGCTAAACCCCTCACTGCCTCCACTGAAACCAATTAGCCCCAGGTTTCAGAGAAAAGATTTCTCTGAGAAGAGAAGTGAATGTTGGTTATGTAAAGAAACTGAGCATATTGCCAGACAGTGTCCCAAAAGAATGAACAACAATATACAGAATGGCATTAGAAAAGAAGTGGGTTGTTTGTGTGTCCCCGAAAGCAAGCCTGTGAACATGAGGGAACACATGCACCCAGTCATGGTGAATGGGGGTACAGATGCAAGGGTTAAGGGACACAGGGGCATCCCTGACATTAGTAAAAGGGGACCTGGTATAGCTTGGTCAGCTTATACCCAATAAATACGTCACTGTACAAGACTTTGCTGGCGGGGAGACAACATTGTCCCTTGCTAGTGTTCTCCTAGACTGGGGTGAAACAGGCAGAACTGTGCAGCAGGTCACTGTAGCCAAAACCTTAGCAGTGCATGGGTAATAACCTCAAACAGGGGATGGTATGTGTAGTTACCCGTAGCCAAGCAGCAAGGAAAAATGGTGGTTCTCTGAAACCCACGGGAACAATTGTAAAGGCAACTGGGAGGCTGGTTCCCCAGTCTGTGTCTCCTGAGATGGGGACTAATGAAGAGGGGGTAGAAATTTTCCCAGTAGTAAGTAACCACACAGCTACAGAGGGTTACTCTGAAGAGGGAGGGGGTGACCCATTGTCAGAGGGTTGGGATTGACAGTGATCCTGAGTTCCCTGACGCTAGTGCTAGGGACCCTAGTTTAGCGACTGAAGGGGACCTGACCCATAATGTAGGAATGTGTCAGGAGTTTCCTGCTGCTCAGAAGAGTGACCCTACACTAGAGAAGCTGAGGGCTTGGGCAGACTCTGACGGGGGCACAGGGAGGTGATGGCAGACATAAGGTTTATTGGGAAAATGGACTTATGTATACTCAGGCTGTGCAGACAGAGGGAGGGATGCTAGGAAGGCAGTTTGTCATTCCCCAGAGGTATCGTGAGCAGTTGCTCAAGATTGCACATGATATTCCCTTGTCTGGTGATCTGAGAATCACGTGCACTATGTAGCGGTTGGCCCAGAATTTCTATTGGCTCCACTTCACCCAGCAGGTGAAGGAGTATTGCAGGTCTTGTCACCGGTACCAAGAAATAGGGAAGGCAGGCAAGAAAACCCAAGCCGTCCTTATTCAATTGCCCATAGTGGAGGAGCCATTCCAGCGTGTGGGAATGGATATTGTGGGACCTTTAAATACCCCCAGCTCCTCAGGGAAGAGATTCATCCTGACTGTGGTGGATTATGCCACCCAGTACCCAGAGGCAGTCGCCCTATCCTCACTGAAGACAGACAAAGTGGCAGATGCCTTACTTGGGATTTTCTCCCGTGTTGGGTTTCCGCAAGAGATTATCACTGATCGAGGGGGTTCCTTCGTGTCGGACCTGATGAAATGTTTTGGGAGAAGTGTGGGGTGGTGCAGAGATTCATAACACCGTATCACCCACAAGCCAATGGGCTTGTGGAAAGATTCAATAGTACCCTGAAGTCAATGCTCCAGGCGTTTACTGAACAGCATGGGAAGAACTGGGAGAAATACCTTCCCCACTTGTTGTTTGCATACAGGGAGGTGCCCCAGGAGTTGACAGGATTTTCCCCCTTCAAACTCTTATATGAATGCCGGGTATGTGGGCCCCCTAGACTTGATCCGGGAGGACTGGGAAGGAAAGCATACCATCCAGGGAACTCCCATAGTGGATTACATCCTTAAGTTTAGGGAAAGGCTGAAGAAGCTTATGGGGACAGCCCAGAGCAACCTGGCAGCTGCCCAACAGAAACAAAAAGTGTAGTACGACCGCAGAGCCAGATCTCGCTCATACATGGTGGGTCAGAAAGTCATGGTCCTTATTCCGGACTGGAAAGACAAACTGCAGGCTGAGTGGGCAGGACTGTACAAAGTGGTTAGGAAGGTAAATGATGTGAACTATATTATAGAGTTGCCTGACAGAAGACAGACAGAAAGGATGTACCATGTCAACATTATGAAGCCATATGCAAATAGGGCTGACATGGTGTTTGCATTGTGTAGTCCTGGGGAGGAGAAGGACAAAGAAGACCCCCTTCTGGACTTGCTGGAAGAAAGTAAATGGTAGTCTTCTGTGGAGGCAGTTAAACTGTCTCCCAAGCTGACCCCAGACCAGATCCAGAAAGTAAGGGAGGTTTTAGCAGACTTTGTCCCATTGTTTAGTGCCAAGCCTGGTCTAATCCCCTTAGCTACACACGATGTGGAGACAGGGACATAGGCGCCCATACGGCGAACAGCATATCGGGTGTCAGAGGCTGTCCAAAAGATCATTAGGAGAGAAGTGGAGGAGATGCTGGATTTAGGGGTAATCCAGAGATCTCACAGCCCCTGGGCCTCACCTGTAGTCCTTGTACCCAAGCCACATGGCTCTACTCATTTCCGTGTAGACTATCATGGACTGAATGCAGTCACGATGTTAGACGCCCACCTGATGCCCCGGACGGACGAACTCCTGGACAAGTTGGGTGGGAGACCTACCTTACAACTATTGACCTGACCAAGGGGTATTGGCAGGTAGAGTTGACAGACAGAGCTAGGGAGAGGTCGGCCTTCATCACTCCGATAGACTTATCTGAGTTCAAAGTAATGCCTTTTGGAATGAAGAACACCCCTGACACTTTCCAAAGGTTGGTGAACCAGGTGTTAAATGGTGCTGAGGAGTATGCCGTGGCATACCTGGATGACATTGCCATCTTTAGTACCAGCTGGAAGGAACACCTATCCCACCTTAGGGAAGTGCTGGGCAGGATACATAGGGCCGGGCTCACTGTCAAAGCCGGGAAGTGCCAGGTGGCCATGGGAGAAGTGGCATACCTTGGGCATGTGGTAGGCCGAGGACAGCTCCGTCCTAACCAAATAAAAATAGAGGTAATCCAGGCATGGCCCAGACTAGAAATGCAGAAGCAGGTCAGGAGTTTTCTTGGGACAGCAGTGTACTATAGAAAATTTGTACCCAATTACAGTGCCCTAGCTGCTCCCCTATCTGACCTGGTAAAGAAAAGGATGGCAAAGAAAATTACCTGGGACCAGCCTGTGAAGAAACATTTACCAGATTGAAAGAGACACTGTGCAGTGTTTCTGTTTTGACAAGTCCTGACTATAGCAGACCCTTTATAGTTCAGACTGACGCCTCAGATGTGGGTAGTGGGGCAGTACTGAGTCAGACATCCAGCCAAGGGAAAGATCATCCTGTAGCGTATCTGAGTAAGAAGTTACTTCCCAGGGAGCAGGCATACTCTACTGTGGAAAAAGAGTGTCTTGCCATAGTGTGGGCCCTAAAGAAATTAGAGCCATACTTATATGGGCAGCATTTTGTGGTACAGACTGATCACAACCCCCTGGTCTGGCTGAAGCAGATGGGAAAAACAATGGTAGATTGCTAAGATGGAGTCTTGCTTTGCAAGGGTATGACATGACGATTCTACATAGGGCTGGAGCAACCAATTAGAACTCAGATGGGTTGTCTCGTGTCTACGAGGAGTGAACTGATTTGGGAAGCTCATCCCATGCAGGGGATAGAGCCCCCAAATTCAGTCTAGGTGGGGAGGACTGTGACACTTAGACAGCTGGTTCTGATAACTCTATGATTTTTGTAATATAAAAATGTAGTGGGATTGTCTGTCAGGAAAAATCCTGTGCCTGGGATGACAAAACCCCACCCCCAGGTATCAGTTCAAAAGACAGGATATATGTTAAACCAGCAGATCTCTGAATGCAATTAACTTGGCAGTTTGCTTTGAAGCCAGGAACTAATATATCCATTTTATAACGTCCTCAGGAAAGTCATTTAATTGTACCTGGTGTCATAAGGAAGTGGAATATCCTTTTTATGATGTCCTCAGGAAAGTCAGTTGATTGCACCTGGTGTCATACAAAGTCCTTTGATGTGTTTGAGAAAAGAGAACTGCTCATGGATCAAAGGGACTGAGAAATTACAGTCTTAATTAAGAGTGTCATCATTTGGACAATGGGTCTTGCTGGAGTCACAGAACTGAATAGCTTGATGGGACTTCCTCTTTTGTGTGTGTATATATATATATATATATATATATACCTGAAAGGGAGGAGCTAGATGATGACCTCATGAAGAGGGATGAAACACAGCATTTTTAAACTGTCGTTTGTATTCCACTGATATACATTCATATACTTAGACTGAGAGAAGGAACATCTAAGAGCACTGAAAGATTATAAGAAAATACCTTAGATAAATAAGTCTAATGGTTGGTAGGAATTTTGCACTTTTAAACCTGTTTTGTTTTTAAGATTGTTGCGTTGGGATATTTTGTTCTGTATTTACTGTTTACCTATTTTTATCTATCTTAAAGTAACAATATATATTTTAAAACAGAAACTGCCTGGTGTGCCTTGAAACTTCTTTTTTTTGTAAGTGAAGCTTAGATGGTTAAAGGTGACACTGTGCTTAAGCTTATTGGGATACCAAATTGGAAAACAGGTAAAAATTTCTCTAAGGTCTTGCATTGAAATTTAAGGGTTCATTTTGAAATACCTGGTTGGGTGCCCATGGCAAAAGATATCTGGCACTTCCCTGAAGAGCAGAATTATTTGACCCTTTACATTGGGTACGCTAGCAAGAGGTTCACAGTTTGAATCCCTCCAGAACTTGAGACCAAAGTTTGATTCAAACACACAAAACAGACAGGAGGGTTACCCTGATCTGTTAACTGTTCACAATGCTACGCACAGAGGTTGGCACTTTGGGAGTAGAGGACTGACCTGCTGAGTGGGGTTGTGACAGGCACGACGAGCAGAAGCCATATCTGAGTTGGGAAGTGAAGGAGTAATAGCTCAAGATATTAGAGCAGCAGACCTGTGTAGTTTCGTACGGGAGAACTGTGGAGAGGCCTGAGTTTGGCCTGCATGCCTGCCTGCTGTCTCTGAGAGGGAACCTGTGCCTTGTTTTGGACTGACTTCGAAATTGGAGAGTGAGTTAAGCCACTGAATTGTGACCAAGCTCCTACCTGAAGAAGATCGAAGATTTGCTGAATGTGATCAGCCTGTCTGGATTTCCAGCCACCTCTGAACTCTGGGATTGTAAACAGACTCTATAATTGCAACCGGAGCGCCATTTGCCCGGTACAGTGGAATTTCCTTACATGTGAATGTGCTGTGTGCTGATAGTGGGTCATGATTTGGTTCCCCACTGTGTGTCTGAACTGTGTTTTGCTTACTGGAGGCTGCATCCAGCACCACGGACTGAAATCCATATTCATCTCTGTTTGGCCTGGGCCTTGCCACACTGGCCCAGCCAGAATACCTGCTACACAGAGAAAGTCATCAACGAGAGACCTGCCTGGGGATCAGCCCTCCTGCTCAATGCCTTGAACAGGAATGACGCCTTGTTGATTCGTGTGGGACCTGCTTCTCCTGGCACTCCAGGTCAACAGCCTGCAGTCTCAATTGCTTCCTGCCTGTGTCCAGTATTGTGTATCATGAGTAAACATCAGGGTAGGTCCCTGCAACAACAGCTAAATCCAAAGTGTTGTCATCAGATTGTCTTTTTGTCTTTTCCTTCACGAACTGAGCCCTGAGCAACTTTCCTGGCTAGCCCACCATTTTTCTACCTGGGTACCCAGAGTGTGTCACTGTGTAGGGACTCTGAAGTGCATGCATAACTGTCTGATTGATACAGCTGTTAAGCAAATCAACCTGATTATGTCCCTCCCTTGTTCAAGTCCCCTGAATAAATCAGATCTAACTCTTTTTGCATTTAACCTGACTGTGGTTCCAATTTGTACCAAAAGTACTGTACTGTTGCTATTTGCTGTGCATAACCTTGTTTTACAGGGGGTCTCCAGGGTCGAGGAACCAGCCCTGGTGGTAAGTGCAAACAGTGTGGGTAATTGCCTGGTGAATAAGAGTCACTGTGAAAGTGATTATTGTGTATTGTTTAGGCCACTAGAAGGAAAGGGGGGGGTTACAGTGTCCCGGAGGGCTGTGCCCAGGTTAGCTTGACCACTAACAACCCTGACCTCTGGGTGGAGGCACCCGTTTCAGTACCCCGGCTTCTTTACCTGCAATTAGCCACACAGGCAGGGGTAGTAGCCCTTGGGATAGCACCACCTAGGGGTTACACTGGCACTTGACCTCCTGACTGTGCTGGCATTGGGCTTGTTAAAATGTTACAGGGCTGCAGTGTGGATGAGGTGCGACTGTGTTTAAAAAAGTTTTTAAAACATTTTCAAAACTGGACTGCCAGTGTGTATAGCACCTTACTATCGCTGCAACTGCTAGGTACAGATTGTGGTGTTTAAAGGTTTTGTTTCACTTAGGCACAGCAGTTTTAAAGTAGAAGAAAACCATTTGTTCAGCAAGTGGTTTTCACTCTTACACTCGTGTGGTAATGGTGCAACCAAGAAAGTGAAAAGTGTATCAGAGCAGCTTGCACTACAGTATTAAGATTGACAGCTGATAGCTGTCTTGTGCCTCCCATTATAACCATCCAGTTATAATGGGAAATAAACCCCTCTTTACGCAGTTGTAATTGGGGCTAGTCAGTAATTATATATAGAATAACAAATGGGCCGTAGCGCATCATGAATTGTTTTGAGTTTACACACCCAAGGGGTGTGTTGCTCAATAAATTGTGACAGCAAGACTTGATTGGTTTGTAAAGAAACACATACCAAGAGTATGTAAAAATAATTAATTCTGCTGCACATTACTTGTTTTTTTAATTACTGATTTTAAAACCAGGGTTTTGAGGAGAAAAAAAAACTTGTGCATTCCTGAGTTTACTAGTGCATTACTGTTGTGGTAGGAGAGTGAAAATCTTCAGCACAATGGCATTATTGTTACTTTAGGGCCCACAAGGTGACAGCAGTATCAAAATCAGTAATACATGGGTCATAATACATACTTGTGTATTTTAGAGTTTGAAAGCACTCACGTTTAATGTATTTTTTTACACCACCAGTAAATACAGCTTCCTCAGATCTGCTATTTTGACGTTGCAGCAGTTTTTATCACTTGTTTAATGTCACTGAACATTCATTAGATTCGCACCCTTTGCCATTAATAAAGCTCTGTTCCACCCTTCCCTTGACATTCGATAGCATGAGTTCAGTTCCTGGTGTCCCACACTGATTAGTTAACATTGTGGGGCAGTATAAACTGACAGCACAGAACTCCACGAACCTTAGAAACAGGCAGGCAGTGCTTCTGAAGAATAAACATGTAAAGGAAGTCTTTTTGTAATAACAAGCATTACCTGTAGGTTTTGTGTTTTTATAGGTCAGTTGTTAAGCAAAGTAGATGGTCAGTTGCTCTCGTGTGGATTATGATGTCACAAAACTCGCAAAGAATGAGAAAGATTATCGAATACTTCATTTTGATTTGGTAGTGGTTATTATCAACAGTATGCAGATCTGAGTCCCCTGAGAGAGTTCTGAGTTTGAGAACAAATGGTTCCTTGTGTGTTTTTTTTTTTTCTTTTTTTTGGTAGGAGGCTTCCTGCAAAAATGACCATGTACTATATAATCAAGTCTTTTAAACAGATCCACTTTATGTTCACTTAAATAGAGTGTCATTCCAAAATTCACTGTTTTTAGAATGATATTCTATCATTCTTTAAGCAAAGTTAAAGGGGAATGTTTAAAAGACCTACATGGCCTGTATTATGGGAAGGTCCCCCTCCCAACAAAAGCAAACAAACCTCACAAAGCACTGTTTGTTCTCAGACTCAAAAACTCTCTTGGAGAAATCAGACGTACATAGATGATTACTGCCGAGTGCTGTGTATCATGCCCATATTCCATGGGGACAAAGCTTGCACGGATTATGACATTACACAAAGAATGGGGAAGACCTATTTATTATGATTGGGTGACTGTGGTTATCTATAATGTACAGTATAGTGTAATTCTTTCTTAAAAAAAGAAGAAGGACCTGGTTGGTTCGAAAGCTAAAGCACTTTGTTCTTTTCTGTAACATCCATGTTGGTCCAATAAAAGGTATCAAATCATTTGTTTCTGGATCTGTTTTTTAAAAAAAAAGTGGCCTATCCTGCTGCCAACTGAGAGGGTAGAAACAACCCCTGTTTGTGTTTGGCCTCCTGATGCTCATGCCTCCATGATGCACTCAGGAGGGCAGACTGACGGGTTGACGTGTCCAGGTAAGCAGAACAACCTGGTGATGCATTGAGGAGTGTCAATACGGGATCAGAATCCTGGTGATTCTAATCTATAGTACATAGGATAGTATATGGGAGCCCATACACAACCACGCTATTCTAATACCGAGCAGTTTCCATGATGACGAGGACCTCGAGAGTGAAGCTCAAGAGGTCCCTGTTGTCACGGAAACCACAAGGTATTAGAATAGCGGGTTGTGTTTTGGGGCTCCCATACACTTTTCTATATACTGTATGGCTCCCTAAAACACATGTCCCTAACTTTTTGATGCTGCTGTAGTCGCCGGGGGCCTGCACTCCTTGTTTGTTTGCCAGCTGGTTTGCTCGCACGTGCGATTTCTCAACCGCCCCTGTCCTATGAGTGGCGCTGTTGGGGGCAGTTGCATTGTGATGTGGCTACTAAAGCAGAATGAAAAGTCGTTCTGCTTTAGTAGATACATCACTACTGCAGCAGAACCACTTTTTTGAGTGTATGGATTTCCATACACAATAACGTTTGACCATACGCTATACCACTGTAAGTGCATTGTAGTACAAGATGATTATAGATGACGGCCTGTGATAAATCATCTGACATCACTTTTATCACTGCACTTCACCACTGCATATACTTGTCTCTCTAGTCTCATCTCCCTGATCACATCTGGAAGTGTGCCCTGGCTCAGTGTGACTTTCCCAGTTATGAATTTTCAATAAATAAATGAATAAATCACAGCTGGCTCCTTTAAATACCTGTGGATATTCTAGTTCTCATGGTTAATAAGCTGGCAAAATATATGATAAACCAGGCTTATGGGACCAGCCTTACAGCAGCAGTACAATGAACCTTGGCAAAAAAATTGACTCTACCTTTTTTCACTATCAAACATTTCAGGCATCTTCCTGTTTTATTTAGTTGTAAAATGTTCTAGTTCCACTAAAATTTGTGAATTTTTATAAATGTTTCAATTTACTATTTTTCACAAGAAAAAAACATAGCCGCCACATCCACATCTGGCTTAGAAATACCACTGTAGACCTTAAAAGGGTTAGGAGGATTGAGATATGCCTGGCGCAGGAGGTACCTAGACAAGCAAATCTGGCAGGTATGCTAATACTCTTATTAAACTGTAGCTGAAACAAGCTTAATGGAAACACATTTTTCATTGCACTTCTGCTTTTCAGTAAGATGTTTTAACAGAAAAGAAAAAGAAAAAACAATCATAATAATATAAAATATTACACACAAAGCAATCAACCAGAAAAAAAAACATGGGTGGGGGGAGGGATCCTGCAAAATGAAAGTTAGTTTGAAATGTCTGGGACATTTAACTTTTCCTCTCTATGTGATTTCTTTCCACTTGGCTGCAACTGCTTTGGTGGGTGCCTATCCCAAATCCATGCCAGTTAAAAACCCCCCAAAACTCTGTGATAAAGGTCTGCATGAAAGGGGACCAGTCTATCTGAAAGATCTCCTTGTCCCCTACCGACCGCCCCGTGAGGCCTCCTTCGAGTTCCCAGGGTTTGGTTGTGGCATTCAGGAAACTGGGCATTCTCTGTAGCCACGCCTACCCTGTGGAACTCATTGCCTGGTTATTTGAAGGAGGCTCCCTTGGTAGAAGCCTTTAAAAAAGGTCTGAAGACCTATCTGTTCCAATAGACTTTTATTGATTAATATACTGTATGTTGTGTTTTAAAGTGGGCTAGATAGATTAATTGTTTACTCCCAGTCAACTTATCTATTTTATATGATTTTAAAACTTGTACTGTCTTGTATTGTACAGTGCCCCGAGTCCTTGGAATGGGGTGCTTTAGAAATAAAGTATCTATCTATCTATCTATCTATCTATCTATCTATCTATCTATCTATCTATCTATCTATCTGTCTGTCTGTCTAGCTATATATCTATCTATCTATCTTTGTGTTGCACACCAAATCAGCCGTACCTTGTTTGGCATCATGTATATACCTCAGGGAGGGGGATGAAGTGCCATCGACTGGTTTGTGGGCTAACCGGCACTGCTGGTGTTTTCTTGGGGAGGAAAAAAGTGCCACTACTGGAGCAGAGGAAGAGAAAGTGCAGCCAAGTGGTTTATGTGTTAACTGGTACTGCCAGTGTTTGATTGGGGGAAGGGGTAGGCAAAGAAATGTCCACTGAGCAGCTTGTGTGCTAACTGGCTTGGTTTGGTTCACAGCAAGCACGGACTGTGATGATGAAGGTATGAGAGACCCCATTTTCTCCTGCCTTCTACAGTAATAGGAAACAGCCTGTGTAATGATCAAACTCAATGATCTACTGGGATGCAATAAAAGTGATTGACAGCCCACAGTCCCAATGAGTATGGTAGCTATGAAAGGTGACATAATGTGTTAGCTCTCTCATTGGTCTGCATAGTAGGAAATAGCAGGAGGGTGGGATTGTATTTGGCAGTGCTGTTGGTAGCTAGGATGTGCACAGACACAATAAATTAATGCATGCTGACATTATCTGACATCACCAAATACTATCATATTTAATCACATGACATAAGACTTGTACCATAATTATGTACCTAAAATACTGGAAGCTATACCTGTCTTGTATAGGCATTTATTGAACTCACGTTTAATATACTGCAGGAAACTCAAATGAAAGACTGACATGAAAAATGTCTGTATTAGTGATGTCATCTCCCCTTCCCTCCCTGTCTGCTCTGGCATCCTCCAAAGGATCCATTCTTGACCTGATCCTGTTCTCCATTTTCCTAAATGACCTTCCCATTACCTACTCCTCTGCATCCATTCATATGTACATAGACCGACAGCACGGTTCTCTACCCCTCTGGTTCCTCTGCCTCTGACCTCACGAACCATCTCCTTATGGCTTTCAACAACATCCAGCACTGGTTTCAGGCCAACCAGTTGTCACTCAATGCCCCAAAAATAGTCTCAATGACCTTTGGCACTAGGCTGAGATCAGTCAAGCTCTCCCCTTGTCCTTTCTTCCATACCTTTGATGTTGTAGTGATAGAGGATGTCTCCTCCTTTAAATACCTTGGGGTATGGTTGGATTGTCATCTGAACTTCTCTACTCATCTGACACCATCCACAAGAAGCTGTATCCTAAACACGGGACAGTTCACAAAAACAAAGCAAGTATCCTGCTTTCTTCTTGTAGAGAGATTGTCATGAAGATTATTTTACCTCTTTGATTATGTTGACATTGTATATAGCACTGCCCCCAAGTCCATCCTTACCAGGCTGGATCCCTCTTTCGCTCCTTGTGCCACTTTGCCCTGGATTGTCTCCAAGAACCCACCACTGTTACTTGTATTCCTCCCTCTCCTTGCCTTTCCTTGATGCCAGATGCCTTGCACATTGTGCAAACTTTGTCTCCAAAGTCTGGCTTGGTTCCCTTCCCCTACCTTTCTTTCCTCCTGTCCTCCCCTTCTTCCACTTCCTGCTTCCTTTGCAGCTCTGACACCCCGCTCTCTCACTCTCCACCCTGTAAAATCCTCTGCTGGTCAAGCTGTTTTCTCCTTCTGCTTTCCCAAACTTTGGAGCTCCCTCCCTATTGCTATTCGCAATGCTTCCTCTTCCATATTGCTACAATCCATCCTCCGTGACTTCGCTACTCACTCTTGCAGTTGTCACTGACCGAAGGCTAATCCTACTGCTCCTCCCTCCATACACTGCTTCCTTGTACTGCCCTAGTTTACTGATCCACTTTTCCCTTTGGCTAGTACCCTGTTTTATTCACAGTCTCCCTTTCCCTCCCTTATTTTGCTACCAGTTGCACTTTGCAGAACCGTTGCTATTGATATGCTATTTTTGCAATGCTTATTTTTATTTATTTATTTTTATAATTTATTTGCTTTTGGTAACCAGGTAAGTGCACTAGACAGAACTGCCTATCTTCAGGCATGACCCAGGAGAGTACAAATAAAGGAACAGGTAAAAACAAGTACATATACAGTGCTGTTCAAAAGGAGTTCTGAACAGTTATACAGAGGTACAAGTTACATAGTACATAGAGGAGGTACATATCACACGTTATAGTAGGAACAAAACAGGCAAAAAGGCATAATTTAGGGTCAATAATGTACAAAACATGACAGTTGCTATTGGTATGTCAGCAAGGAGACAATGCCCAGGCAGAGACAGGGAACAAAGTGCGTAGAGGTAGCTGAGAAAGAGTGGGGAAGGGAGGAATCAAGAGGCCACAGGGAAATTTAAGTGCAGGACAATGGTAGATTTGCACGACTCGTGAAGCTAGGGACATTTGCAAATGTCAAGGGAGGCAAGGTAATTGGAGAGGCCTTTTTTGAAAGTGGGGTGGTATTTGGAGTGCTCAAGATCAAGTGGGAGAGAGTTCCAAAATTTGGGGGCATAGAAGGAGAAGGCATCCTGGTAGAGCATTTTGGGACAGGTAGCAGAGCTAAAGACATGGAACGGAGGGAACGAGGGCAGTCAACGGGGGTGAGCATAGCAGCGAGTGTGGAGGGGATAGAAGAACGAATAATGTTGTCAGTCAGACAATCTAATGAATAAGCCTGGCAGGAGGAAGGAGACAACCAGTGGAGGTCAGAGTAGAGAGTACAGTGGTGCTTAAGATGAGGAGCAGATAGCGCAAATCTATAGACATTGTTGTAGGCAACATCCCGCATTTGCAAGATGTTTGCCTGTGCCGTAGCAAAGACAGGCAGAGCATAGCAGAGTCCAGGGAGGAGAAGGCCTTGGGCGACAGAGATCCTGGTGGCAGGAGTCAGCAACTGACGGACTCGGTAAACTAGTCCAGTTTTAGCATTGACTGATTTGCAGACAGCTTTGACATGCAGAGAGAAGTTAAGAGATGGATCCAGCATGACCCCCAGGTATTTGAAGAGCTGAGTTACTTCCACAAGGGAGCCATCAAGACAAGAAACCTGGAGAGACGGTGTTGAAGCGACAGATTTCCTTTGTGACCCAAAGAGCATAGCCTGGGTCTTGGCAGCATTTAGCACCAGGTGGTGGGACATAAGCCAAGTTTTGATATGATGAAGATCAGAGGAGAGGTGGGAGTTAATTTCATGAATAGAGCTGCAGGAGACATAGAGAACCAAGTCATCGGCATAGAGTAAAGACAGACTGTGGGAGGGTACAGAAGGTACTTTATTGATGAACAAAGAAAAGATCAGGGGCCCAAGTATGGAACCTTGTGGGATGCCTGAATGAAGCAGGGCAGGGGCAGAGAGAACTTTATGACAGGAGACAGACTGAGAGTGACTCCACAGATAGCTGGAGAACCAGGCAAGTGTGGATAGGGAGCGCCAACAGAGCCTAGTTGATGCAGGAGCAGGTTGTGGTTAGCCCGAGTCAAATGCCTTTGACATGTCAATAAAAACAGCCCCAATAAGCTAGCCTTGGTCCATAGCAGATTTGATGTCACTGGTGAATTGTACTAGGGCCGTTGTGGTGCTGTGGTTTGGCGTAAAGCCATGCTGAGCAGGAGATTGCAGGTTAAAGTTGGCAATGAAGTCAGATACCTGGCGATGGATAAGCTTCTCCAGGAGTTTTCTGAGGGTCAGCAGGAGATTCTTCTTCTTTGTCTACTACGTACTTTTTACTTTTTTTTATAATTATTATTGTTTTACAATTATAACATTACTGATGCAACTTATTACTGCACTCTCCCTATCCCCTTCCCCAAGGGAACGTCTGAAAATGAGCTGTTTGCAGGGTATGTTTTTCCTGGTAAAACTCTTGAAATTAATCAGTCGATCAATCAATCAGTCAATCAATCATTAAATAAAAAAAAAGCCAGCCCTGTGGTGCAGAAGGCTGAGGCAGCGATGCCTTACCTCCTGCCATGCCGGTGACCCATGTTTGCAGTGCAAGCAGGTCTTCGGGGGCCAGCTGGGGTGGGAGAGGATTGAGCATCATGAGGACAGCTCTCCTCTCCTCTCCTGGGGGGGGTGGGGAACTGAGGCTGGCATTTGCCTGACACCTGGCAGAGGCTAGGTGTTGGCAGGCCTGGCCCAGTACAGTATGGGGCATTTTCAGGTCCATATTGTAAATGAGCTACGCTCAATGATGTTCACCTGATTAAATAAAGATTTTGATTGATTGATTGGAGGTGGAGCAGCTGGCGGGCATGTTGCATGTGGATGCGCACGTGGCACACCCACTGACGGCATTGCATGCTCCACTGCCAGCAAAACAGAAAATGGCAGCTGGGTCAAGTGGCTTGATGGCCATCTGACACACTGCACTGACCTCCAGAGGGCATCACCTGTACTGGATTTGGTCCTGGTGGGCGAGATAGGGGACTCCCCAACACCCCGCCACAGGGGGGTAAGCCATGGGGGTAGAAAGGTGATGGCCAGGTGTTGGAGGATGGGTGCGAGACAGATGTCGAAGGATGCCAGGAAAAAAGGAGCCGACCAGGGGCCGGGGGAAAAAAGAAAGCAAAAAAACAAATAAATAAAAAAAAATTACTGTAGCAAACTAAGATGAAAGACACCACGACCTACATAATGCTACAAACAGTGCATGCATACTTCCTGTCGTGCAGTTATACATTTACATATCCTCCTCTCAGTCCATGTATACACACCATGATATTGCTTTGCTTTTGACAAGAAAACTTAATGACTTAAAAAAATGAGTGGACACATGTCCCCACAGAAATCAAGATACTGCATCCCACCTAGGCTATCCCAGGTAAAAAAAAAATTGCAAAAATGGGAAGACATGGGACTCCAGAAAAAGGAGATTCTGTAGCCCAGCAGGACAATTCCAGGTAAATAATTAAAAAATGGCAGAAACATGATCCCACAGAAAACAATATATTACATCTCTTCTAACCTGCCCATGGTAAAATAATTGTAAAACTGGCTAGAAACAAGACCCTGTAGAAAATGGGGTACAGAATCTCTGCTGGGCTATCCCAGGAAAATAAATGGTTAAAATTGTTAGAAACAGGACACTGCAGAAAACAAGAAAGTGCATCTTAGTTGGGCTATCCCAGTAAATAGTAAACATGGATGAAGCAGGACTCTACAGAGAAAGAGATATATATTTTTTAACTCTGTTTTTGCTCCACTGCTCTGTGGGGATGTACCCCATATCAACCCCATCTGAATTCCCCTTTCCACCACCCCTCCAGCATGCAGTACAAGCCCATGGCTTACCCCATTGGCTGGGCTCCCCACGGGAGGGGGGGCTTAAGGGGAGAGACCAAGATTAACCTCCCTGGTCGGCTGCTGTGGACATCATTTGGGCAAGGTTCAGAGGAGCCTCCTAGCTTCATGCCGCTCGAGCTGTGGGGACATCCAGGCAATGCAGTGCGTACTGCCATGCATGGCATGCTGATGTCCGCTGCATCTCCACCCTTGTGGCTCCTGCCTGCTGTACTCCAAACCTCCACTAGGAGTCAGCATAGTACCAGGCTCCACCTTCCATCCTCCCTGGAGGAGGAGAGCAGTCCAATGGACACTCATCCTACCTCCCCTGGCTGGCCCTTTGATGCTCTGGGCTTGTTCCCAAACTAGGGTTGTCAGAGTCACAAGCAGTAGTGCTACCGCTGCCAGGCAGACCAGCTAAAATATTTTTTTATTGCATTTCACCTGGGCTGTCTTTGTTAAATAACTTAAAAAAAATGGGTAGAAGCAGGACCCCACAGAAAAGGAAATATTTCATCTCAGCTGGGCTATCCCAGATATACTATATTTTAAAAAAATTGGTAGCAGTAGGACCCCACTAAAAGCTGCATCTTAGTGGTGCTGTAAGCAAGCTGTAAACATGGGTAGAAGCAGTACCCCATGCAACAAAGGGATATATTCGAAAGAGATGAGCAATGACGAATCTCTTTTGAATAACTCAAACTACATGGGCGGCGCAAATATGATGCACCGGCACATCTCCCAGACAGGTCTGAATACCTGGAATGGGAATGCGCCAGTGCATCTGGAGATGAACCGGGCGCAGTTTCCAGATATTCAGACCCGAACATGCAAATGGTATCATTATGCATGCAAGGTGCGAATGGGCCCATTTGCATGTCATTATGGCCTCATTTGCACGAGTTGTGCAGACGGCTGGCTTCAGAATGCACCGCGCGCCCTGCACTGCATGTTTGATGTCCCTGGTAGTCCAGCAATACCCCCTCCCCGCGCCATACCCCGATCCCCATAAAATAATTTAATATCCCTGGTAGTCCAGTGGTTCCCCCCTCCCCACACGAAACCTCGATCGTAGTGACATTGAGAAAATCCCCATCCATGGTGGTCTAGTGGTACCCTCCACCCACACAGGACCCCCATCCGACCCTGCTCCCCCACCCAGGTCTTCGGTGGGCAGCAAACCCACCCACTCTGTTCATTCACAAAGCTGTGAATGACTATTGCAGTACACACTGCAAGCCCATTGATTTACAGTGTGGACCAATGTGCTTGCAGATGTTACTGTAAGCTGTCGTTCGGCGGGCAGCCATGGAGGTGAGTGGGTGGGTTTGCTGCCCGCCGATGACCTGGGTGGGGGAACAGGGTGGGATGGGGGTCCTGTGTGGGTGGGGGGTACCACTAGACCACCATGGACAGGGATTTGCTCGATGTCACTATGATCGGGATTTCGTCCGGGGAGGGGGGATCCACTGGACTACCAGGGATTCTAAAATATTTATTTTACGGAGATTGGGGTTTCATGCGGGGAGGGGGGAACCACTGGACTTCCAGGGATATTAAAATATTTATTTTATGGGGATCGGGGTATGGAGCGGGGAAGGGGTACCAGTAGACTACCAGGGCTCTTTATGTTGCATGTACAGGGATCGGACTCGGTGCTTGGGGGGGTAGGCACCCAGGAAATGGCAGCTGCTGTGTTGCGCCTTGCTGTACAGCAGCCTGCCCGTGGGTGGCTACCAGTTAGGCCTGTTTTTTACTGGCGTAAGTTTTTGCCCATGTATGAGGCAAATCTCCGAGATGTGCCAGCAGATGCGCTGCACATATCAGCTGAATATCAAGATGTGCCTCATATGCATGGACATCGCCCCTGAGATGCGCCACATACATTATCTTTAGCGCCACAGATCGGAATTGCGCAGCGATTTCCTTTTGAATATAGCCCCAGGGGATTTCTGGAGTTGCGCCCAGTGCAACTCAGTTGTGCCAGGTGCAACTCCTTTGAATATCTAGCCCTATATGGATAATCTCTTGAAAAAAAATTGTAAAAATGGGTATGAACAGAACCCAAAACACAATGAATACTCCAACTCAGCTGGGCTATACTAGGTAAATGAATGATAGCAATTGATAGAAGAAGGACCCCACAGAAAACAAGTTATGTCACCTTAGCTGGGCTATCTGATGTAACTAGATTTTGAAAATGGGTGGAAGTTGGACCCCACAGAAAATGGGAGTCTGCATCTCAGCTTTGCCATCCTAGGAACATAAATTTTAAAATGGGTAGAAACAGGACCCCCTTAGAAAAATATATCCCATCTTAGCTGAGCTAAACCAGGTACATAAATTGCAAAAGTTGGTAGAAGGACCTCCTAGGAAATAAGATATTTTATCTTAGCTGGGCTATCTGATGTAAATACTTTTTAAAATGTGTAGAAGCAGGACCCCACAGAAAACAAGATATTGTATCTCAGCTTGGCTATCCCAGGAAAACAAAAATTGTAAAAATGGGTAGAGGCAGGACCCAACAGAAAGCAAAAAACTCCATCTCAGCTAGGCTATCCTAGTAAAACCATAACAATGGGTAAAGGCAAGGCCCTACTGAAAATTAGATATTACATTTCAGCTGGGCTTTGACAAGTTTATGAATTTTAAAAACTGGCAAATGCAGGCCCCCACAGAAAAAGGGATATTGCAACTCAGATGGGCTATGCCAGGTTAATAACTTGTAAAAATGGGCTCTCCCAAGCAACATCATAAAAATGAGTAAAGACCCCACAGAAAATGAGTTACTGTATATCAGCTGGGCTGTGCCAGGTAAATAAATTGTAATAACAGGTAGTAGTAGTTAACAACAGAAATAAAGAAAGTGCATCTCAGCATGCCTATTTCTACTTTTATGTTTGTTTGTGCGCATGCGCAAGAAACATTACGCGGCAGCTTAGGAGAGAAGCGGGTTGTGGAGGTGCGGCAGTGTGGTGGCCAATGCCAGCACTGCATTTGTGGGCTTGGCGGTGTGCACCCAATGCAGACCCAGTGTCCTGACGACACTGGTTCTGCAGAAGTGCCACCAACTTGAAACGATTTGGCCGCTGCAATGAGGGGCTGCCTCTTCATTGCAGTGTCATCAATTCTGCTGCAATGAGGGAGCGACCCATCATTGCAAGGTGGTACCTTGCCTGGTGCAACATTACCAGGAACATGGTGGCTCTATGCGGCCACCACAGAGCCCCATGAAAGCCGACAGAGGTTCCCAATCCCCCTGTTGGCATGCCCCCCGACCCACTTCATTTGCTGATGGGGGATCCCACTCCCCGTTGGCAGAATGTCCCCACTCCCCAATTTCTGTTGTGTGACGAGGGGGTGCCCAATCCTCCTTGGCATCATGCACCCCCCCACCCATTTCTGTGCCGACGGGAGGCCCAATCCTCGTCAACTATGGTCCCCCACCCCACAAATGCAGGTGGAACACTGGGAGCCCACCCCAGTGTACCAAACACACCTGCAAAAGAAGAAAACCAGACGGCGTTTTTTTTTTTTTACCTGTAAAATGAGAAAACGATCTCTCAACGTGTCCGGTGCCCGTCCCCCAACCTGCGCCCACCCTCTGCATACCCCACCTCCTCACACACCCCCCCTCACCCCATACTTACCTCTAGACGATCTTCGGTGGACTGGGAACACGTCTGCACTCTTCAAAGCCAACCGTGAACTGAAGAAATGCTGGTCAGCTGTATAATAGCATAAATAGGGAATTTTCAACTTTGGTGCATATTTCGGACATTTTTGGGAATTTTGGCACCACATTTTCAACATGGGGTTATTGGGACCCCTCCTCATGAATTCAATCACTGTCATAGCGTTATTCGGTCCCAAAAGATGATTTCATGGTTACTGTGTGGAATCACCTTTTGGGATGGATTAATGAAACGACAGTACCACTGTTCATGAGGTAGGATCTCAAAAAGCATATGTTGCAAATTTGGAGAAAAAAATCCAGAAAATGACTGTTTTATGAGCGTGTGTTGTGCAGTTTCCATGCAAGCTCGTAACTTCGCGAATTTGTAGTATTTTCACTCCAGATTTTCAACATTGGCATTTTTCCACACCTCCTTATGAACTGTACAGCTGTCATTTTACACATCCTGGCCGGAATGTGTTTTCGCACTTCTGTGGTTGCTGTGGGAAATCAGTTTTTGGGACAGATTAAAACAATGACAGTGACACTGTTCATGAGCAGAGGTTCCAAATGCCTATGTTGAAAATTTGGTGATGAAAGTCCACAAAATAACTGTGTTACAAGCTTGCGTTGCGCAGTTTCCATGCACTACTGTAACTTCACAAATTTACAATATTTTCACGCCAGATTTTCAACACTGGCATTTTTTCACACCTCCTTATGAACAGTACATCTGTCATTTTTCACATCCTGGCTAAAATGTGCTTTTGCACTTCCAGCGCAGAATAGTGCGGTCGCAGTGGGAAATCAGTGTTTGGGACAAATTAAGAATAAGCGAGTGAGAGAGGGGGAGTGAGCGAGCTCAACGCAGCTTTGTTGGGACTGCTGCGGATTTCTTTGTGGGCAGAAAAAGGCACCAATGCAGGCAGGAGCCCAGTACAGAAGGGCAGCCTGCAGCACCAGGAGAAACAGAATGAGCGAGAGAGAGAGGGGGAGTGAGCGAGCTCAACGGAACTCTGTTGGGACTGCTGTGGATTTTTTTGTGGGCATAAAAAGGTGCCAATGCAGGCAGGAGCCCAGTACAAAAGGGCAGCCTGCAGCACCGGGAGAAACAGAACAAGCGAGTGAGAGAGGGGGAGCGAGCCAGCTCAACGGAGCTCTATCGGGACTTTAGAGTTGCCCACCCAACCGCCCAGGGTCCTGTGTAGTCCTATATTACAGCAGGGTCTCTGGGGTGGAGATAAAACAATGACTGAATACTTTCAGGATTGCTGTAATAATACAGATTTAGTTGTTCTGTTTATTTCTCTAACTGAACTAAGTACTGAGCTATACTGTTAGGATTGCTGTAATAATACATATTTATTTGTTCTGTTTATTTCTCTAACTGAGCTGAGTAATACTTGGAGTGCAATGTGATTTCTAACTGGGCTAAGTGAAACTATGAGTGCTGAGAACAAAAAGTATGGTAGCTGAGGGGTGAAAAACGGACAAAGAGGCTTTAGGATTGCTGCAGTAATACAGTATCTAACGAATGAGATTTGAGACTGAATTAACCCGGTCGGCAAGGGGCAGTAGGGGGACTAGTGTGGGGGGATCAGGAATTTGAGAAAATAGGGCCCTAACAGTTATAGTAAGGTACAGAAACCAGGAGTAAGAGCCTGTGACATAAGATGGGGCCAAAATGGGGCAGGTGCCGCATGTCAATAGAGCGGGCATCTTTGGAAGGGTGGTGGGGTGTACAGGGCATATAAGTATGGTAGGCATACTGGCGGAGGGGGAATAGGGAATGGCAAGGGGAGAGGGAAGAACAACTAGGGGCTGAAACTGACCCCAGTATCAGAGGCACTAGCAGAAAAGAGAGGAGAAGGGAGGGGGTGCCCGAGGCGAGGGGGAGGCCTCCTGATTGGGGAGGAAGAGACCACGAGGAGTACCAGGGGAGAAATCAGATGACTGTGGGTAGAGATGGACCAGGGGGGCAGGGAAGGGAACAAGTAGGAGGAGGGAACTGATAAGGGGAAGAGATGTAGGAGGGGTATCGACTAGGAATAGATTTGAGCCTCTGCTATGGGACAAAGGGGGAGCAGGAACACACTGAAGGGGGAGGACAAGTGGGCATAAGAAGGATGGCAACAGGTGGGGAAGAGATAGCGAGGACAAAAGAGTACAAGGGGGCTAGTAAGGAAGGAGGGGGAAGACTGGAGGAGAGAAGGCCACGGGAAGGGGGATGGTTGGGAGGGGCATCACTATTGGGGTCGAAGGAATGAAGGCTCTAAATCGACAACAACGGGGATAGGAGAGGGGTTGGAAATCAGCAGGGGAGGAGAGGAGGAGGTCGACATGGGAAGCCCAGTAGGAAGTAGTCAGGCTGGGAAGGGGTTCAAGGAGGATGGGAGGAATAAGGCAGAGAAAAGGGGTGAGGCAGAAGTAGGGGGTGCAGATACAGAAGTCACAGAGGGTGCAGCTGGTGGGGGTAAGGGACAGGGAAGAATGAATACTGGGGTGGTGGAAGGCACATTAGAAGGGAAAGGGGGTAAGGGATGGGGGGGTACTCGTCCTGGGGGATTCTATACTGAAAGGGTGAGATGGGGTGGAAGGGGTTGAAGCTATCTCCGGGTTGACTGCAGGAGGGTCAGGGCAGGCACTGCTCAAATGTGCAGCGAGGGGGAGGAAGAAACCTCATTTAGTGTTGCATGTGGGTACAAATGACTTGGCGGGGGAGACTGTGGAAGTAGTGAGGGGGAGGTTCTAGGAGTTGAACAGGCAGTGGGAGGGGTTGGGAGTCAGTGGCATTCTCGGAGGTACTCCCGGTACCATGTGCAAGCATTGGGAGGAAGGGTAGGATCGAGGAGTTCAACGAGTGGCTGAGGGATTGGTGCCACACCAAAAATTATGGGTTAGTGACTAACTGGAGTGGGGTCTGGGGGAATAGTGACTTGTATGCGTGGGACAGGCTACACTTGAGCAGGGAGGGGAGAGGAGTATTAAAGGTGGGATTAGAGGGGTATATCTCTACTAAGGTGGATTTAAACAGGTGTGGGGGTTGGGTGGCCAAAAGACTGAGGTTGGTAGAAAGGTCCGGACAGGGGAGCCTAATGAGTTCACCCCCCTAGATATAGGTAAAGGCAGAAGCGTATTAACCCTGGGAGGGGGCAGGCAGAGTGGTCTGAGTGTAATACAGAAGACACCACCACCCAGTAAGAATAACGAGGAGAAAGGGTGCGGACTACCGGGAGAAGTGACACAGGCCAAGGAGAAGAGTGAGGAGAAGGAGGGTTACAGGTGGAAGGTGGTCTCTCTCAACGCAAGAAGCCTGGGGAACAAAATTGCAGAACTTCAGGAACTTCTTTCAGAGTGGAAGGTGGACACCGCTGCAGTGACAGAGACTTAGGCCACAGAGTACCATGATTGGGACTTGGGCAATCCCGGGATACAGGATATACAGCAGGGACCGGGAAGTTGGAAGGGGGGGTTGCACTCTTTGTGAGGGAAGGGATCAAATGCATAAGGGACGAGGGAGAAGAGGAGAGGACAGAGGTGCTTTGGGTGCAGCTCCTGGACTCCAAGGGCAGAAAGCTGAGGCTGGGAGTGGTGTACAGACCACCAGCCCAATCCAGGGAACTGGATGGGGAGTTGGCAGAGCAGATAAGGAGGGTGTGTAGAAGGGGGTGTGTGGTGATAGTGGGGGATTTTAACTTACCAGGGGTTGACTGGAGCACCCAGACATGAGCAGTACCAGGGAGCAGGTGCTCCTTGATGCATTCCAGGATGGCCTTCTGACGCAATTAGTAAGTGGGCCTACAAGGCATGGTAGCACTCTGGACCTAGTACTGCCAAATGGGGAGATGGTGAGGGAGGTAAGGGTGGAGGACCCACTAGCAGATAGTGACCACCAAACAGTGTGGCTCGTTCTTGTGCTGGGCAGGGAGACAGGAGGCATGGGCACTAAGGTGATGGACTTTAGTAGGGTAAACTTTGGGAGGATGGGAGCAATACTGTGAGGGAGACTCCAGGATATAAGGCCGGGGATTGATGCAGAACAAAAGTGAGGAGTCATAACGACTGGGCTAACAGAGGCCGCAGTAGCCTGCACCAGGGCCAGGAGTAAGAAGAGCAGAGGCAAGAAACCATGTTGGCTGAACAAGGAAGTGCTGCAAGGGGTGAGGGCATAGAGGGCTGCATACAGTAAGTACAGGAGAACAGGGACGGGAGAGGATAAGGAAGTTTATGGGAGTTGGTCAAGGGAGGTGGCCAGGAGGGTGAAAAAAGCAAAGGCCTCCAGGGAGTTAAGGTTAGCACAGGGCATAAAGGGAGGGGGAAAAGGAATTTTTTAGGTATGTCAGGGAAAAGAGGAAGTGCAAGGAACATGTTGTGAGGTTAAAGGCCATGTTGAAATCTGTAGTGCAAATATCAACAAATGCCCGGGGCGTTAGGCTTTCTAACCATAATGTCCCACCCTGTACAGACTGACAGGCATCAGGGGTGTGCCTTTGGGTTGCCGACTGTAATGCTCATGCCGTTCCACCCCCACCCTGCAGCCAATGACAGGCATCGAGGTGTGCCTTGGAATCTTTGGCCCCACAGTTCACCCCGTTCTCCTATATTGCACCCATTTCATTGTATGTCCTTATGGAGTGAGGTGACTATAAAGCCGAACACCCCAAGGCACACCTCAACACTTGTCGGTGTTGCAGGATAGGGTGAGGTGAAATGGCATGAATGTTATGGGTGACAACCCAAACACATACCCCAATGCCTGTCCATCTCTGCAGGTTAGAGGTGGGGCTGGCGTGAAGTTCAGTACTTCACTGTCATTTCTACTCTGCATCTGTCTAACTCCTGCATTTCCAATGCTAATACTAGCAAGCAAACATTCAGCATTGACAAATGCTTGTTAAAATGGGTAGCGGTGGTATCCAGCAGAAAAAAGAGACCCGTTATCGCAAGCTGGGCTATTGCAAGTACATGAGTTGTGAAAAAGGTAAAGAAGCAGGACTCCACAGACAAAAGATGTACTACATCTCAGCTAGGCTATTCCAGGTAAATAAAATATATAATAAAATCATGACATCATTTTTAGCCAGTCAGGATTGTTGATTTCTAAATATTGCAGACACTCATAACCATAAGAGGGTATCTCATGCAAGCTGTTCTAATATTCTGAAGTTTTGAGTTCAGTCGGCACAGTCTGTCTCAAATAGGGCTTTCTTTTAATTTCTTCTAACATTTTGATTTTAAAATCAAGTTTCATTTTTTAAAACAGAAGATTTTATCATGATTTATAATTGGTTTCTTTTCTATAATCTGTTTTTCCTCCATGGCCACAACTGTGTTATTCTCCTTTCTGCCAGGGTTCACCCCTCCCACACCATCCAGCATCTCCCTCGGCTTATCTTACCCCCAGTGGCGGGGTCGGGGGGGGAGGGCCATCCTCTCCCCCTGATGCTTGAATCCAGTAGTTGCCACAGGTGTCCTCAGTGTAGTGGCGAGTGTAAGTGTGGTGTACGGGTATGTGTCCCAGGACCGCGGCTCCCTCCCCTACCCCTGACTTATGTCTGTCTTCTGGAGCTCCCATGAGCTACCACCAGGTCTCCACCTGGTGGCAGCCAAGGGCTCAGATGATTGGCCAACCTTATCTGGGAGAGGAGAGGTGCCATTCGGACGTTAGATCCTCTCCCAGCCTTCCCACCTGGCTGACCTCCAGCAACCCGTGCTTGTTCCTGAACATGGGTCGCCGGTGTGGTAGGAAGTAACGCTCTACATACAAGAACTACTGTGCCTAATGTCTTATGCAGGGATGCTGACTACATGTAATACTGTCATACATTTGCATAGCCAGTCTAACTGGCTAAAGGCATACCAGCTCACAGAGACTGGCCAAGGCTCTGTCAAGCCCCCAAAACTCCTAAAGAGATCCCATTATGTTTGCTTTGCCTATGGCAAGCAAACATAAAAAGGTAATGAAAAACTAATGTTTGAACAAAAGAAAGCATACAGTATCTCAAGACTGAATATAAATAAAATAAACAAGGGTAATTTAATTTACTAGTAGGCAATATTTCAAATTGTTTTCCATCATAGCTATAGTTAATGAAGAAGTGGAAAGAGGATATAAACGTACAGTGGCAAGATATACAATGGTCTGACATTATAGCCTCAACCAGTTTCCTTAAGAGTACCAGAAACAAAACAATGTAATTAAAAATAGTCAGTAGATATTTCTATGCACCACATACACTATGCAGAATGGGTTTAATATGAACATATGAAAATGCCAGCAGAAACTGGCCTCACGGTCTATCAAGTCTGCTTGATTGTGCGGCCAGCCCCTCAATTTGCAGCTGCCGCACACACTCCTCCCCTTTTCATAATTATCCCCCGACCTCTGTCCCATCCCCTCTTAAAACCGTCTACCGTGCTACAGGCTACTATCTCCTCATTCAGAGTATTCCACTTATCCACCACCCTCTCTGTGAAATAATGTCTCATGACTTCCTTCCTGTATCCCCCCATCTCAGTCTTAGTATCAAATTATTGCCACTGTAATGCGCAACAAGCAGATAATGTTCATGTTTTTGGTTATGTCCTTTTAATAATAATTGGTGAAAAAAAAAACACAAGACTACTAAGACAATGTTCTGGAGGAGAGAGTGTAGTGGAATGCACAGATTTTCCTATTTATGATAGGGTTAGTGCAGCAATTAGATAACAAATGCAAAATTATTATTAGTGCCACAATAATGGCACAATAATGGCAGCAAAATGAGTAATTTTGAAACTGAAAAAGTGATGACATAAACAAACCCTTTCCAATAATAGAAAGAACATTTTCATTTTTGGATGTGCTACACTGTGGAGGATGGTTCAAGGATTCACTCCAGTATTATAAGGTCCCAGGTACTGAAATGGATAATTGGAGTAAAGATTTGTTCATGATTTAAGATGGCGAGATAAACACTGAGTGCCTGAAATTGCGATGATGAATTTACTCTGTGGCCGGGTATTCAAACTGCGCTAGGATGTGGCGCAAGCCTGGGCGCAGCTCAACTTTGTTGCACAGGGGTGTGGCCTGGGTGATATTCAATGGAGCTGTGCTATGGCACAGCAGCTTTGAATATCGCACCCTGGCCACCCCCACTGTTCATGGCACAGTGGCAGTGGCCAGAGTGGAGAATGGAGATGCGCTGGCGCAAGTGCCATTGCGCCATGCACAGCACCTGCGATATTCAAAAGTGGACATGCAAATGGGGCCATAATTTATGCAAAGCGCACAGGGGTCCATTTGCATCTCATCTGACCCATTTGCATGCCATTAGCATGCAGGTGCTAAACTAGCGACTGGCGCCTGGCGCCTGCCAGGCAGCAGCAGCCATTGGGACCAATGCCCCTGCAGCCCGATCGCGGGCATTCCTGTAATATAACAAAAAGGTCCAATATCCCTGGTGGTCCAGTGGACCGCACTGAGCCCGATCGTGAGCATCTGTAATAGAACCACCCCCAAGTCCAATATCCCTGGTGGTCCAGTGGACTGCACTGAGCCCGATCCGGGCAACAGTATCACATCAAATACCCCTACTACCCTGGTGGTCTCAGTGTACCCCCCACCCCACCCGCCCACTGAGCCCCACCGCCCTGCTCCCCGTCAGCTGGCGGGCGGCAGCACCCCACCTGCCCGCCGCCCGATGCCTGGACAGCTGGAGGGGCTGCACGCCCATTGGTTCACAGCATGAGCCAATGGGCATGCAGCCCATACTGTACTACTCAGTCCAGATATGTGAATGAATTCCACCAGGGTAGTAGGGGTATTTGATGTGGTACTGATGCCTACGATCTGGCTCAGTGTGGTCTACTGGACCACCACGGATATTGGACTTTGGGGGAGTTCGCAACAGGGATGCCCGCTATGAGGCATGGGGGGGGGCGCCGCCAGGTGCAGCAGGAACTCAGGTGGCCACCCACAGGTGGCAGCTGCTGTGTTGCGCCCTGCAATGTGGCAGCTCACCTGTGGGTGGCCATCACTTGTTCCTTTTTTTCCTGGCGTAACTTTGTGCAGGCGCAGGTAGGGGTTGTGCATGCATGACTCTGCACATCCCGGGCTGAATATTGGGCTGTGCAGGTTATGCATGGACACCCCACTTGTGCCTGCGCCACGTACCGTCACGCTCCGGCGCGCCAGGTTGTCTTGGCGCGCTTTCCTTACGAATATCGGTGCCAGAGAAGCATCAGTGGTTGCCGTATGGTACAACACTGTTGTGCCATGCGCAACCCTTTTGAATATCTGGGCCTGTATGTAAAATTACACTTTGATAAGAGTTGTTTTTTTATTTGTGTTTTTCCTTTATTATTCTTTGATAACCAGGCAAGGCCCACTAGGTACAAGTGCCTGTTTTCAGGGGTGAACTGGGAGCACTGGGGAGGTTAAGTGATTTACTAGAGTCACACAGTACTGTATGCAAGTAGAGGTTGTGGGAATCAACCTCAGGTCTGCTGGATGTACCAAGGTTATTTGGAATTTGGAATTCATATATCTGCATTTTGTACTGTATGCCTCTGAAAAAATATATGCATATATATAAATACAAGAAAAACTAATGTTTGAGCAAAAATAAGCATACTGTATCTCAAGATTAAGTATAAATGAAATAGACGAACAAGGGGTAGTTTAATATACGAGTATACAGATATTTAAAATTGTTTACTGTCACAGCAAAAGGATGCCATTTCGAATGATTAAAGCTACCAACAGTCCCTATTTACCCAGAACAGTCCCTATTTTAGGCAGCATGTCCCAGTGTCCCCACAAGTTTTGCAAGATATCACTTTTGTCCCTTTTTTTGCATACTTGTCCCAGTTTTGTCCCTTTTTTTTTGCTGACTGCTAATCCCTGAGTGACAGTTATTTCAGCACCACTGTGGCGCTACTCAGGCTGGACAGCAGTTTACAACTTTTACCCCTGCACCTGTGTTGCACTGCAAGCATGTCAGTGGGAGCACAGTAAAGCATGTCCCTTCCTGTTAGATTAGACTGGGTAGTAGTGCAAACAGGCACATGTGGATGTCTGCCTGCCAGCATCTGAGAGGGACTCCAGACAGAGAACAGACTGGCAGCAGGGAACTAAGGTACCCGAACCTGGTCAGCTGTATGGAAGTGTGTGAAAACAATCTGGTGAGGTGGTGGGAGTCACTGAAGTGAAGTGAGCTCAGTAAATGAGGCGAGTGTAAGTGGGTTGGATGGGACTGTCAGGAGGAGCAATACATGCAGCTCGAATGTCTGATCACAATTTAACACAGGTTTGCTGCTAATGAACTTTCTGTACATCATGATTTGGAACTTGCTGCAGATAATGATATACTGTTTTAATCTGAATAATTGCTACTGGTGTTACTGTGGGCGGGCATGGCCACAGCAAGCAGCAAAATGTAACTGATTGTGAGCAGAGCTGTCTGCGGCGATGCCCGTGGGAGTGACGTGGGGGGTCATGGTCAGAATGGATCATCCCAGTTTTAGGCCCCGGAAAGTTGGTAGCTTTACGAATGATAAGAAAATATACTACGAATGCAGCATAAATGAAATTATGATTAATGGGACTTTCTGAACTCTGGTTAAAATAACACACTGAAATTCTTTGCTTCCATAGCTACTTTCTTTTTACCGACAAGAACAAATAACATAGACCAAAATCCATGATCTATGACCATATAACTACTCACTGCCCTGGATAAAAGAGATGCATTTGATCTCAGCTCCAAAACAAAGCTCAGTGACTAATCCCAACCACAGGGAATTATTTACTTACCGGGATGACTGTCCAGAGAAAGAATCAGTCTTTATATACAGACCTCTCACCACCAACATTCAGTACAGAACCTCAGGACATTAGCAAGGGTGTCGGATTGAAAAAAAAATGTTTAGTGATGAATGCAGGTCAGAGAGAGGTGTGTATTGGTGTGCAAAGATGTACTCACTAGACAAAATGCAACATGTATATTCTTGTCTTGTTTTTGTCATAAGTACCTTCCCCTATCCAACCCAAACTGCTTTGTGGTGACCTCTGCGGGTGGATTAAGGAACAGCGCAGAGAAGACATACAGTAAGGGCTGAGGTGGAAAGTAAAGAAAAAAGATTTGTTTTCTTTAAACCAAATGGGAGCGCCACGTGTTTTCTGCCTTAACTGAATAAAAAAGCTAGCACAAATGCGATTTTCAACTAAAACAAATTCGGTCAATGAGATTTGAGAATGAGGTTTGCTGATATTGTCCAAATCTTGTTCTGTTGTTTATTTTTTTCTTCTTCTTGCTTTTTTGGATTCATTTTCGAATTAGAGGGCCTGCGGTGTGAGACAAGGTGGTTCCCTGCCGGAGTGTCTTTTAGAGTAAGGGCAGGTGTGAAAAGCTGTACTGCTATATCAAAGCCTCCCCCAAATAGTTGTAGTAGAAAAATATAATTTTTAAACAGAAGAATCTTATACATTATGGCACAAGATCCTATTTTCAATTGTATTCTTATTTCAAACATGTATACTGTACATAAAACTGCTACAATCTAAATTTTACAATAAAATAAAATATATATCCAAATGAACATAAAAATAAAGGTCTTAATGAGATGTGCAGGTATGCGTTAATTCTTGAAACATAGCATTCTGCAGCATTTTTACTGTAGACTTCATTCTAATCTATAGAGTCAAAGTGTTTTAGCAGCTATAGTATGTACAGCATCGCACTGTTATATCTCCAAACTTAGGTGATATTATTGGCACATCTAGACATTTTGATTTTTTTTTTTGCTGCTCCCAACCCACGCTCTGGCCAATCACTCCTTCGGGCCCCACAGGGACCTACTTTTCCTGGCCACCCCTGACCCCACCACCCCACATCGCAGCCAGCCCAGGTATCCTTGATGTATCCCTTCATTGGGAGGGGCCCTTACCTGAATAGAGGATGAGCCTGCTAGTTGTACTTCATGACCCTGGGTGCTGCTGCTGAGGAGGCAGATAGAGGTCCGGGAGTCCAGCGACGAGGATCTGGGGAGGCCGTCACCCAATCGTCCAGGGTGCCATTTTCCACTTTTCTCCCCAGGGAGTGGCATGTCACTGACATCATGGCAAGTGCCGACACCCGCCACTCCCCCAGATATCTCGGGTAAAACATCTTGCTGTGCCCCCTGCCTCCACTAGAGGCCAGCAGGTGCCACACCGCATCCCCACCCTCCCCCCGGAGAAGGCGAGCTGTCGCTGGAAGCTCCATTCTTCTCCCCCTGGCCGGCACTCCAGCGACCCGGGTCCATTCCAGAACCCGGGTTGCCAGTGTTGCAGATGGCGATCCAACCACTGCGCCAACAGGCCAGATTGTGTATCTTTATAAATGTAGCAATTGGGTCTGGTCCAGTGGCATGGAGGGCAGAGGCACTGAACGCCTTACCTACTGCCACGTTGGTGACCCATTTTCAGGAATGAACATGGGCTGCTGGGAACTGGCAGAGGGGAGGAGGATTGAGTGTATAATGATCAAGTGTATGATGGACTGCTCTCCTGCTCGGGGGATGGCACCCAGCATTAGCCTGACAGCTGGGACCACACATGGGGTGGAAGCATTACGGACATCTGGCATGCTGTGTATGGAACATTGCAAAGCTTGGCCATTGAAAAGGGAGGAAAAGGGAAAACTCACCCTGGCTAGCAGGATGATTCTCCAACCCCTCGCAGGTTTGGCACTGGCAATTTAGGCACAGCTCCAACCAGTTCCTGTCCAGCAGGTTGAACTCGGCTGTCTGCCACCCCACCACAAGGAAGATGCTGGAGCCAGTACATCTGGGAGATGCCATGTGATGGGGATGGGGCTCAGATGGGGGGAAGCCAACCAGGGAGGGAGAAAAATGAATAACAACATAAAAACCAAAATATAGCAATTAATAATAATAATTTTATTATTGAGAAATGGATACACTATTGAGTCAGGGACTCATTTACAATGGTTTCTAATTGCAGCAAGATCTGGTTACAGCTTCAAGAAGGTACAGTTTATACATTATACCTTGAGTTCAAGCACAGATTTTTAGCACAGTTACACTAATATTTAATGTTTCACTTATTTCTCACATTAGAAGTGGCACTCAGATTATCCATACTTATCTAGAAGAAAGCAATGGATAAAAGAAATAATGAAATACCTAGGTATAATTAAAGCAGAAAGCAGCTACTTAACAAATAACTTTATCATCTCCTTCTGTGCGCTACTTCAGCAGTCTCCTATTGCCTGTCTCTCACCGGCCCGGTGTACAATGTAACCCACCTCCCGCTCACTTCCTCTGCTGCTCTCATACCCTCTGTTCCTTCTGCCCAATATACAACATAACCCCCTCCCCCGCTCACTTCCTCTACTGCTCTCCAACCCTCTGTTTCCATCCCCAGTGACCTGGTGTACAACATAGCACCCTCCTGCTTGCTCTCTCTGCTGCTCTCCCACCCTCTGTTCCCATCCCCCTGGCCCAGTATGCAACAGGCCTTCTCCCCCTCACTCCATCTTCTGCTCGTCTACCTTCCATTCCCATCCCCACTGGCCCCACCCAAAAACAGAATTCAACACCGGGGTGTCTACCCTCAGTGCTGCCAACCAACTACCATCCTGAAAAGAAGAAAACAGTCCTTTATCATCTGCCTGACACTCCAGACCCTTCATCCCATCTCCCTCTCAGCCCCCACAATCCCATGCCCCCTCAACACCTTAACTTACCTACTGTATCTGGTCCCTTGCTGAGACGACCAGCATGTCATGCTGAACAGGAGCTAAGAAAAACAAGGTAAGTTCAGTTAATGGCTTTTTAATGCATTTTGAAGTTCTACTCATAACTCTGTCAATTGTTTATATTTTTACACCAAATTTTCAATATAGCCCCCCCCCCATGAACAAGGTATGTGAAATTTTTCAGATTCACCCAAAATATATTTTGCAGTCACTCTGCAAAATCACAGTTGTTCTCATTCTCTTCTGTCACCCCTGCTGCTTCCCTTAAGGCTCTCTTGGCTTTTAACCCTTTCAAGGACAGCAGCCATGATGGTCTTGACCCCAAGCTCCTCCATCTCTCCACTCTTCCCATTGCTGTACCTATTACCTCTCTTTTCAACTTCTCTTTCTCCCTTGCCTCTGTCCCTGACTCTTGGAAACAGGCCACTGTCATACCCGTTCACAAAGGAGATGACTCCTCCTCTCCTGGCAACTACCGCCCTATCTCCTTGCTCTCCCCTTTGGATAAAATCCAAGAACACCTTGTGCTATCTCAGCCTCATTCCTTGATTTATCCTCTATCTTCATCCCTTTCCAGTTTGGCTTCCGAAAACTCCACTCCACCTCCTCCTCCCTCTTCCGGCTTACTTACTCCATTCTCTCTGGCATGGATCAGGGCCTGATCACATCTGCTATTGTTGTTGACTTGGCTAAAACCTTTGACACTGTTGCCCACCCCCTTCTCCTGGATAAGCTTAAGGCAGCAGGGCTCTCTGACTCCTTAATTAATTGGTCCCATTCCTATCTTTAGGGATGGTCTCAAACTGTTCAAATTGGAGATTACCTACCTCCCCCACTTCCTATCAGCTCTGGTGTCCCCCAAGGGTCCATTCTTGACCCAATTCTTTTCTCGGTCTTCCTGAATGACCTCTTTGCTGCCTGCTCCTCTGCGTCCATTCATATGTACGCAGATGATAGAGCACTATTTGCCTCTGGCGTCTCCCCCTCTGACCTTACAGTTAGGCTTCCACTGGATTCCACTAACATTCAGCATTGGTTCCAGGCAAATCAGCTGTCCCTTAATGCCAGGAAAATGATATCCATGACCTTTGGCACTAGGCAGCAGCTTGCTAGGCTAACCTCCTCCCTCCCTCCCTCCCTCCCCTCTCCTTTCACACCCTAGATGGTGCTAAAATCAAAGGTGGTCCCTCATTTAAGTACCTCAGGGTCTGGCTCAATTGACACCTTGACTTCTCGGTGCACGTGGATGCCATTCACAAAAAAATACACCCCAAACTTGGTGTGCTCTGCAGGAATAAAGGTTGCATTCCACTTTCTGCTTGCTGAGCTATTGTCTTGAAAATGATACTCTCCATCTTTGACTATGGTGACATAGTTTAAAGCTATGCTCCAAACTCCACCCTAGCCAGACTGAATTCTTTCTTTCACTCCTTCTTTGATTTGCTCTGGACTGTCTGCCCTGGATCCTCCATTGGTCCCTGTACTCCTCACTTTCTCTCCCCTCCCTTGAAGCCAGATGCCTCAGTCATTATGCCTCCTTCATCTCTAAATACTGGATAGGCTCCCTCCCCTCATATCGCACCTCTTTCCTTTCCTCACACCCCCCCATACCCTTTGCAACTCTGGCTATTGTCCTTTTGCGCTTCCGTTAGGAAAATCTTTTGCTGGTCAGGCTGCTTTCTACTACCACTTCCCCAAGCAATGGAATTCCCTTTCCCTAACCATCCACTCTGCCTCTTCCCAACAGTCACTCTCCTCTCTCCTCCATGATTTCATTTCTCACTCCTGCAGTTGCTCCTGATACCGATCCCTGGTCCATTACTCGCAACCAGTTACCCCCCCTTCTCCCCATTCTGCACTAGATTAGCCCTCCCTTCATTCTCCCTATAGCATCAGCCCTTGCTCCTTCTTTTAACCCTTCAGTACCTCAGCACTTTTGAATTGTACTTCTTTAATGGCATTCCCTAATGCTGTTACTCTCCTAGTGCTGTTATTCCCCTCTGGAACCTCATCGCATAGTTTACTATCACATTCTTGCATAATGTGCCTATGTATGATGTTTAGTTATGATGCTTATTTCCTATTTTACCTATTATGTAATTTTTGTTCTTGATATCTCCTTTTCCCCATCCCCCAGGACGTATCTGGAGATGAGTTGTTATCAGCTCAGTATGTCTTTCCTGGTGAAACTTTAAAAATGACTAAATATATAATGTGTTTTAAAAAATTCCACCTGTCTTGTTTATAAGGTGGGGTCAGTAAAAGGCCATGTTGAAAATTCTGGGTCAAAATGTCAAAAAACAAAGACGTTGTGAAGATGCATTGACTTGCTCCAATATTTACTCACAGCTTTGTGATTTTTGCAGATTTCTGCCCCAAATTTTCGACATACTGTAGCCCTCTTGTTACCCCCTCATGAACATGACAGGTGTCATTTTTCAAATCCCTCTCAAAACAGTTTTTTGGTTTGAAATAATAATTTTATTGAGTTTTTCAAATAGATAACACAGTACATCACCAACCTAATTATCCAGTAGTTAATACAATTTATACAATGTCATAAGGTTCTGTAAGTAATTTCAAACCATTTAACACTTGTCCAGTAGCCCGTGAAGGATAAAATTGTCTCCAACTTTCCATATAGCCATAATACACTGACAAGTCAGATTATTTAATTATTTGGAACCTCATATGCTGATTGGTGAAATACCAACAAACTAAGGCAGAGTCATTTATTGCATACACAAAATAAAAGTGAAGGGAACAACAGTGAGTAACAGTAGGAAACAGGAAAGAATAAGAGATTAGCATCCGAACTCTACAGGGAAAGGCCAGGAAGGGAGACAGAAGGCAAGGGGCCAGAGGCAGTCAATATTCAGACCTCTTGTATGGCCTCTGATTACTTTCACTCAGCCTATCATCTATATACTCTGTGTTAGATTGTGGTGAATGTAATGAGGGGTTAGTACCATCTCTCCCAAATTATGAACACTCTGCTAAAAACTGTAAGATCTCTCTATTCTCCCTCTCTGCCCAGTAATGGAAGAAGGGCAACCATCTAGACTTGAATTTATCCAGTCGGGCTCTTAGCTTGGCTGTGACCTGTTCAATTTCCATTATTTTAAGAGTAATTGAGTACCATGAGTCCAATGAAGGGATAAGGGAGACAGTATAGCGCAGTGGTTTAAGGCTCTGAGCTACAAATCTGGTGACATCCAGCTGGGTTTGAATCCCACAGCTTCCACTTACAGTACATACTGTGTGACCCTGAGCAAGTCACTTAACTTCCCTGTGCTCCCAGGTTGCACTTGTAAAAAAGCTTTTAGCTTAGTGTGCTGCTCCTGGTTAAACAACTAAAAAAAAATAAAAATAAACTGCAGAGAGCCATTGTTTGGTGATGGCTTTAAGGGCTGCAGCCAGCAATATACAAAATAGATATGTCTGTGCCCTTGTTTTCATGGCTCCAGGTGGCAGGCCCAATAATCACACTTCTGGAGATGTTGGGAATTGAGTTTCAAAGATTTGGTTAAATCTGGCTATGATCTGTTCCCAATATATTCAGATTTTATTACAAGACCAGAACATAAAAGTATGGTTGCCCTCAACTCCACAACCCCTCCAACACAAGCTAGTGTGGGAAGTGTTGTAATGTTTTGTAATTACAGGGATCAAAAAATATCTCACAACTACTCTCCACCTAAATTCTCTCCAGGACGGGGAAGCTGTGGTGAAGTGAACCCCTCTCCAGATTTGGGCCCAGTCTTCTTCCTGTAGCTTTATTCCGTCCTCTTTAGCCCATTTATCTTTTAAATCTTTGGCATAGGAAGTTCCTGAGAATTCAGGATAGGCACGATCTTCAAGAGCAAACCCGTATGAGTGTTCTGTTCGAGGGTTGGGGTCAGAAGGTCGAGAACAGGGTTCCTGCTGACATCTGTTAAGTTATGCAGGCCCTTGTCAAATAAAAAGTGCCTGTCCTGCAGAAATCTAAACAGGTCTTGTGCGGGAAGGTCAAATTCTCTAGCTAACCCCTTGAAGGACTTAAAAAGTCCCCCTCGTGGAACTGACCTATTTTAAATAGTCTTCTCCTGAACCACCTGGAAAACCCGGCATCCATCTGAAGTAATGTAAAATCTAAACATGCCCTTAAGGGTGTTTGAGGAACTATCCCCAGTTGTAATCCAATTTTTCTACATATTGCTAACCAAACCCCTTTTAGGGTCAAAGACCAGGGGTTATTGATGGTGAATTTTAGTAAACTGGCTCTATTCATATATAACAAGTCCTGGATTTTAGCGAAAGAAGACAGGGGTCTCTCCAAGTCTACCCACAGGGAAGAGTCATTATCTGAGTTAATTTTGTCGAGTGCCTGCAGTTGGGCTGCCCAAAAGTATTTAGAAAAGTCTGGTAGACCTAGGCCTCCCGAGGTTTTAGACCTCTGCAACATGCACCGTTTAATCCTCGGAGGTCTGTTCCACTAGATAAAGCAGGAGATAGAGGACTTAAGGCTCCTCCAGAAAGACTGCAGAGGTCCCAGTGGAACAGTGGAGAAAAGGAAAAGGAAGCAAGGAAGAACATTCATACAAATACAGTCTATTCGACCTGACAATGATAATGGGAGCACATTCCATCTATTAAAGTCCTCTTGCACAGTCTGTAACAATCGAAGGTGATTAGTGTTATAGAGTTTCAATATATCTCTAGGTACCCATATCCCCAAATATCGAAAGCTCTCCTTTATCCATTTAAAATTAGCAAGTTGAGGGAGTGAAGACAGACCATCGGCAGCAACCAGAAACATCTCAGTTTTGGTTTCATTGATTTTAAATCCTGAAACCATCCCAAATTCCTCTAGGATTAAATTAAGTATTGGAATCGAATGTTCTAAATCTGAAACATATAGCAGGGTGTCATCTGCATATAACAAAATAAGCACTTCTGTTCCCTCCATCCTAATTCCCCAAAGATCATTAGCCTGTCTTATCATAGCAGCCAAAGGTTCCACATTAATAGCAAAAAGCAGGGGGGAGAGAGAGCGGGCAGCCCTGCCTAGTCCCTCTTTCAATTTGGTACTCATCTGATAACCCTCCGTTTGTTTTCACCCTAGCTCTGGGGTTCCTATAGATATTCAAGATCCATTTTTGAAAATTTTCTCCGAATCCAAATTTTTCAGGGGTGTAATCTAAGAAAAGCCAATCAAGCCTATGAAAGGCTTTCTCTGCATCGAGGGAGATAACTGCATTTAACAACTGCGGGGGTAAGGATTTAGCTGATGAAAGGGTATTTAGAAGTAGACGTATGTTGTCTTGAATATGGCGGCCCAGAATAAAACCAGTTTGATCTGGGTGTACCAGTAAGGGGACCAAGGTCTGTGGTCTGACATGTATAAGCTTAGTAAAAATCTTCATGTCCGAGATATTGGGTAATGGCTCCTACACTCAACCGGATCCTTTACAGGTTTCAGGATTATCAAAATCATGGCTTCTCCCCACGTGTCAAGGATAGCCCCTAGGTTATGTGCCTCATTACATACCTTGGTAAAAAGGGGAATGAGTTCAGGGGCAAACTTTTTAAAGAATTTGTCTGAGAAGCCATCAGTTCCGGGTGACTTCCCTCCATTTAGGGAGTTTATCACCACTCAGACTTCCTCCTCTGTAAAAGGATGCCCAAATCATTTTTTTGGGCTTCTGACAGTGTGGGTGGTTCCACCCGATTCAGGAAATGAGAAATATTTAGGGAATGTAGAGTTTGGAATAGAAGGAGGTGAATTCCTTAACTATAGCCTGAGGGCATGTAACCACTGTGCTGGGGGCTGTCCTAAAGCTGATCTTGGTAATATATTTATCTGCTTCCTGCTTTCTAAGGTGCAAAGCTAGTAGTCTACCTGCTCTCTTCCCCGCCCCTCCTCTCTGTAGTATCTTTGGTTAGTGAATATTAAAGGATTAATGTCCTTACGGGTCATGAGCTTGTTGTATGGCTGCTTTTAATTTGGTGAGGACCTCCTGGCTTCTGGAGGTTTTATGATCCCTCTCCAATTCTGTTATTTTTTTTTTCAGTTGTTTAACCAGGAGTGGCACATTAAGCTGAAAGCTTGTTTACAGGTTCAACCTGGGAGCACAGGGAAGTTAAGTGACTTGCTCAGGGTCACACAGTATGCAAGTGGGGGCTGTGGGATTCAAACCCAGGTTTCCACATGTGTAGCTCAGTGCCTTAAACCACTGTGCTATCTATACTGCCTCCCCAAGCATTTAATTATCTTAGATTTATATACCTTATTTAAATAATCAGAGTGACGAATGATCTTCCCCCTCATTACTGCCTTTAGTTCATCCTAAATATACTTCAAGGCAGTGTCTGTGTCCCTGTTTTCCTCAATATAATATCTTATAGTATCTTCCATAGTTTGGAGGAAGGCTTTATCATTAAGGAGGCCAGGGTCGAATCTCCAGTACTTCCTATGATGACCAGGATCACACTCTATTAGTGTCTGAACCATCAAGTGGTCAGAGAATGTAACCGGGTGAATAGTAACATTCTGAAAATTATATACTTCCTTTTTCCAGGTGTAAACTTGATCAATCCTAGAATATGAATTTGATTTTGGGGTATAAAATGTAAGGTCTCTTCCGGTAGGGTTCTGCCATCTCCATACATCTATGAGCTCTGATTCAGAGACCAATGTTTTAAGGAGTTTGGAGGTATTGGTTTCACCTTTTTTAGGAGGGGGGGATATGTCCAAACTACAATTTTCTACTGAGTTCTACTCTCCCACCAAACAGAGCTGGGCCATGGGGAGGGTTGAAATAACATTAAACAGAGTTTTGAAAAAAATCCCTAATGGAGGGGTTGGTGCGTATATTGAGATGATGTGGAGAGGCATCCCCCTCAACTCACTGGATATGAGCACCCATCAGCCACTACCCTCAGTTTGAACCCTGGTCACCTTATAGGGGAGGCCCCTCCTAATGAATATTGCTGTCCCCACTTTTGCAGAGAGTGAGTGAGAGTCTGAGTATACTGCACCCACCCACCCACATCTTTCTCAGTTTATCATGCTCCACCTTGGATAGCTTGGTCTCTTGTAAACAAGCAATATCGCACCCCACTCTGTGTAATTCTTGTAAGATTCTGGCCCATTTCACCACATTGTTAATACCTTTAACATTAATTGAGCACACATTCAAAGTACCCATCATTTAGGTAAAATTGTCAGCAACCCCAACCCCCGCCTCCCAGCACGGATGCAAAGAGAATTGAATATAAATTTAAGCAACATTAAGGTAAAGTACCAAAAGAAAAAAAACAGAGAAGTACAATAAACAGCAGCTAGGTCTCAACTGCGGACAGAGGGTGTCAAAACCAGGTGTAGTGTAGCGAGGATAACCTCGCTCAGGTTCCACAGAGCCCTGTGGGTACCCAAGGGGGAATTCTACCCTGCAAGGGGTGAATCCCAGGGGGAATAACCCCCTAAATGTGTATAAATAGAGGAGTAAAGCACTGAAGTGCTGAGAGTGAATCTCTGACCGCCGTCAAAGAGTCGATCTTTCCTCCTCTTTTAGATGTTTCTGGTGATGAGGCGGTGCTGCTCGAGCCACACCCCAGGTCCAAGTATATATTTAGATAGCCATCTTGCATTAATTATTAAACATTTTGTAACCAGGTATGTCTAACTGTAAAAGGGCTAACACATGTTAAATCCTCACAGTGTTCGGCTGCCCAGAATTTGGTGTGAAATAACAAAAAGGGCAGGCATCATTCTGAAAAAAACTACCCCCCCAGAATTACTCCCAGCCTTCCCATTTTAGCAGTATCTTAATGAATGACTGCTGCAGTGGTTATATTTGTCTGATAATTACTGCAGCCCTTAAATTCAAATTAACGTGGTATCCACTGCTCAGATGGAGTAGAGACATACCCCCAGATGGTAAACAACACTATGTCCACCAAAATGAGTAGTCCCTTTTTGTTAAGAAAGAAAAAAAAAAAAACAGAGGTAAAGGAAGGTGAGATGCTTGCTAACTGTCATCAGCTGTCTGCAGAAAAACCTGTAGAGAGATCAGAAACATCAGTCGTGATGGTAGGCCACCATGTTCTAAGGAGCACTATGTGGGGGAACTGTTATGATGTGCACCAAGTGGATTGTCCCACTCAAAACCCCCTCCTGAGAAATTGTTCAGTGCTTCAGAGGTGCCATTCAGCTTAGTAGAAAGTTAAATCAGTAAAATGTTATTCAGACCTAAAACTAGACCCCTAGGCATTCAGGCAGCATTTTCCCATATCGCGAGCTTGCCCTCGTCGTAGCAAACCAAAACACAAAAAGCAAGGCGGGTAAGATATGACCTTAAACTTCGAGTAGCATTGATATTCAGGTATTATGCTGTCTAGGGAGAATCCATTGAGTGATGTCTGAGTGTAGTGCTAGCAGGGAGTCCATCCTTCTTTTGCTGGGCCTTCTATTCCCCGGTGCAACTCTCCACAATATTTCTTCAATCTCCTGATCAGCTTGTTCCTCGCTGGTGTCTGGTACCTGGATTCCCAGGTAGTTCATCTTAAGGGTTGCTTGTAAGAGAGAGAGTCAAAAACTTGAATTCCCTCCTTGTCTTGTAGCCATAACTTTGCTAGATAATGCAAGTATGCCCGGAGGCCTTTTTCCCTCAAAGCCTTAACCACTACCAAAACCTTTTTGCGCTTGGCCATCATCAGAGGAGGACAGTCCTGATCAAAGTTCAATCTTTGGCCGTCTAAGTTTAAATCTTTTTTTATTCCAGGCAAGTTTAAGGATTTTCTCCTTCATGGGATATTTTTTGACCAGTATCGCCCTTGGAGGGGTCCCAGGTTTGGGTTTAGGCGCAATAGCGTGGTGAGCACTCTCTATTTTTAGGAGGAAGTCTTCATCCAGTGACAATTCTTGATGAAGCCAGGAGTCAATGTATGCCACCATATATGCTTTCTCAACTCCCTCTGGTATAAGCCGGCCCGGTGGCGCTGAGGGTTGAGGCGCTGGACGCCACACCTCGCATCACTCCGACGACCCGAGTTTGGGAGTGAGCTTGGGAGTCAGGGGTTGGCAGGGGAGGGAGATGGATCGTGTGCCCACAGGGCAGCTTTCATTTCTGGGTGGGAGGGCATGGGTTATCTGGTGCTCTGGCGACCCCCAGTGAAGACTGGAGGGCACTACAAGCTACAGGATTGCACATAAGGAGCATGGCTGACACAGGCAGGGTTGCCATACACCACAGCATCAGACGTGCACCACGCAGGGAGAAGGGGGCGTCTTGGGCTTCCACCACAAGAAATACCTCTCAAGCCCTGGATAGGCGACGGCCCCTGCCAGTGCCACTGCCACACTCCCAATGCTGGTTCCCCGCCACTGCCCCCCGCGGTCTCTCTGGGTTGACCTGCCTGACCCAGGGAACCGCAACAAACTTGATGATGGTCAGGGAACACAGTGGGAGGTAGAGCAAGCTGGTGAGTGCAGGGGGTCTGAAAGAGTTCCAGGCTGAGGGCTACAAACAGAATTGGAAAAAAACCAAAAAAAACTCCTCCTGGTATTCCAAATATGTGTATATTGTTGAATCTGGCTCATGCTTCAGCATCCTCAGCGCGGAGGGTAAGCTCCCTCTCCCTTCTATGCAGGTAGGCCAATGAATGCCCATAGGCCATGCGTTCATTCTGGATTGTATCGAGCTGGGTTTCGACTGCCAAGGTGCGCGCTTCTAGTTTTTTTAAATCAGTTTGTAGACCCGTAATTTTAGAGTCTATGCAGTGCAAAATATTTAGCATCTGATGTCCGTCAACTTTGGTAAAGGTTGAAGTAGAATTGGTATGTGAGCCGGATTTATCCTCTTCATCTGCAGAGGCTGTTAGTGCAGAGGATCATGACATTGCAGGACTCACAGGCTGTGAATCCGTCTGTAAGGCAGAACGTCTGTTTGCAGCTGTAAGATCTTTCTTTTTCGATTTCCCCATATTTGTAGTGGTCGAGTCAGGATCTAGCTGTTGGAAAATGATCAGTTTGGCGGTGGATGGCTGTAGTTGAAAGCTTTGGACAGCCCTGGGGTATTGGAGCTGAGAAGCTAAGCCGCCATCAGGGTTGTGATGTCACCAGAAGTCCAAAACAGATTTTTGCAGCCACTCCATGAAATCACCTTTTGGGCAGGATTTATAAAAATCTACCTGTCTTGATCATGAGGTGGGGTCATAGAAAGACAATGTTGAAAATTTGGGGTAAAAAAACAATGACGTTATAAGGAAACGTTGAATTTTTTCAATGTTTGCTCATAACTTTGTGATTTTTGCAAATTTTGGTCCCAAGTGTGCAACATAGCCCTTTTATTACCCCACATGATGGACATGAAAGGTGTCATTTTATAAATCTCCTCCAAAACATGTTCTTGCAGTCGCTCCATGAAATTACCTTTCGAATGGGATTAAAAAAATTCCTCCTAGCCGGCCCACTGGCGCAGCAGAAAGATTTACCTCTGTGATTGAGAGAACTGAAAGAATGCCCAACCATCAGTAGATTTAAAATTGAGCTAAAAACTTATTTATTGGATTTGGTCTTCCCTAGTTATGGATAATTTTAATTTTATGTTTTAATGTTATTTATATTGGCTGTTTCTGTTTTTATGTTAAGCGTCTTGGTTTTGAAAGGCGCTATAAAAATCAAGTTGATTTGATTTGATTTGATGCTGGTGACCTGGGTTTGGGAATAGACTGTTGCATCGGAGGGCCAGCTGGGGAGAGAAGGATGGAGCATCTGCTGACTGCTTGCCTTCTCTTGGGGGGAAGGTGGGGTAGAGGACCGGTGCCTATTGACCCCAGGCGGAGGCAGGGGAGTACAGCAGCATGCATGGTCCAGCTAGCTAAGGAGCATGACTAATGTTGGCTTTAGCCTTGCATCCTGGATGTTAAGCTCCTGAAGGAGAAATGAGGAAAATGGCACACTGGTCGGTTGGGTGACGGCCCTCTGGATCCTCACCACCGAAGTGCCCGAGCCCTCATTGGCCACTTCAGCAGCACCCAGGACCATAAGGAAGGCTGGTAAGGTTCATTCTCTGCCCAGGTAGGGGACTCGCCTGATGAAGGGATACATCGAGGTACCCTGGGGCTGGCTGTGATGTGGGGTGGTGGGGACTGGGGGACTATGGGGGGGGGAACTGGTCCATGTGGGGGCCTTAAGGAGAGACCAACCAGTGTGTGTGGGAGCAAAAAATAAATAAATTAAAAAATTAAAAATGCCTCCAGCTGGCCTGGTGGCACTGAGGGCTGATGCACTGGATGCCTTACCTCGCGCTATGCTGGTGACCCGTGTTTGGGAGTAAGCACAGGCCACTGAGGGTTGGCAGTGGAGGAGAAGGATCAAGTGTCTGATGGACTGCTCTCCTTCTCTGGGGAAGGGGCCACCAGCTGTCAGCATTCCACTGGCCCATGGTGGTGGCTGGGGAGCAGTGCACCAACAGTGCAGTAAGGGGAGGAGATGGGGCAGATGCTTGGAGGCATGCATGTGGACACATGCACGCTCTCTCTGCCAGCGTCATTGCATACCCCACCTCCTAAGGGGAGAAGAGAGGAAAAAGGTCCTGGCAGCACAGCATGATGTTGTCCCTCACAGGCGCCACCCCCAGAAAGGTACCTCCCTGGCTGGATCCGTGTTGTGTGGGTTGAGACACTCCCCACCACCCTGCCACAAAGGGTAACTCATGGGGGCTCAAGGGAAGGGGTCTGATCCTTGGGGGATGGCTCTGGGGGGGGGGTACAGTGGATAAGGTGAAAGAGTGCCAGCCAGGATGAGGAACAAATACCAGATTAAAAAAAAAATACAAAACATTCCTCCTGGCTTGCTCATAAGGTGTTGTCACAAAAAGACTAATGAAAATTTGGAATCATAATGTAAAATAACAACCAACAAACTTATAAAGAAAGGATGAATCTTTTCCAGTGTTTACTCATAACTCTATCATTTTTGCATATTTTGCCTCCAAAGTTTCAACATAGCACTTGTGCTACCCCACATCATGAACAGGACAGGTAAAATTTTTCAAATCCCCTCCAGCACATCTTTTCATATTTGCTATTCCCAATCACCTTTCAGAGAGGATTTAAAAAAATTCTACTATCTTGATCATAACATTAGGTCATAAATAAATTGTTGAAAATTTGGCGTCAAAATGTGAAACAAGAACTATGCTGTAAAGAAACTAATTTCTCCAACGTTTACTCATAACTTGAATTTTTCAGATTCTGGACCCAAATTTTCAACATAACCCTTGTATTACTCCACTCCTATGAACATGTCAGGTGCCATTTTTCAATTCCCCTCCGTAATATGGTTTTACAATCACTCCACAAATAATTTTTCTGATGGGATTTAAAAAATCCCTCCTGTCTTGATTATAAGGTGAGTTTACAAAAAGATTATGTTGGAAATTGGGGGTTAAAATGTTGGAGCCCACTGACAATGAGATATTGCCTCTCAGCTGTCCCATCCTGCGTAAATACAGTATAAAAATGGGTACAAGCAGGACCCCATTGAAAATGAGATATTGTGACTTCCGGTGACGTCAACAGACTAATGGCCACTTAGTTCTTGAGCTCCATTCCCCCTCTGACAATAATCTCTCTGCATTACCCATAAAGAAGATGTTGCCTCCACTAAAAGGCAAGAGAAACAAGCCAGAGAAGCCACCGGTCACACTGGCCCAAAAACTGAGAGGTCTGATAGACATAGGAAGAGTGGGAGGCGGAGATGACATCGACACCTTTGAAGCTCTGGTGCTAACAAGGCCACATCCAACAGGCCCCTAACCAGACCTAACTGAAATGATTCTTCAAACAGCCAGAACGGTCTCCAAAATTGACCAAACCTTTGCTGAATTTAGAGCGGACCTGAATAGGGTCGACCACAAAACGGAACAACTAGAATTGTGTGTGACCCAGGTCATGGATCAGGGAGACAGGCATGACAGGCTGCTACTATACCTGTTGGCCCGAGATCGAGAATTAACACATCGTCTGGATGACTTAGAAGGCAGGAGCAGGCGGCAGAATGTGAGGATCTGTGGGGTACACGAAGGTGCAGAAGACAAGCACCCCAATGTCATCTCCTTCTTGAAGGGCTTGTTACGGTCTAGCCTTACACTCCCTCAGGATTTCAACCTGGAAATGGATCGCGCCCATAGATCACTGAGGCCTAGATCTCGTAGCGCCGAAACACAACCGTGATCAATTATCGCACGACTTACTTCCTACCAGTCTAAAGAGGAGATTTTGCAAAAAGCTTGGCAGAAGGGGAACCTACTTTTTGAGGGTCATAGAATAAATATCGGCAACTACCACACAACTGCAGTGCAGGAAGCCAGTAGAGCAATGTGGCCAATACTTAAACAACTTAGGGCTCAAAACATTAAAGCCCAGCTCCTGCACCCAGCCAGATTGAAGGTCACCTCGGATCAAGGTATGAAAATACACCAGGATCTGCTGTCAGTCACTCCTTACCTTCAGTCTATGGGAATTACTGTTCCTCCTCTCATGAAAGAAAAGTTCGAAAAGGACCTTCTCTCCTCAGCATGGACCGTCGCCCAAAAAGGAACCTCCAAGTTGGGCTCTACTCAAAAACTCCCGAACATCAACCTGCGAGCAGATGTCTCAGCCTTGATCTGGAGCATCATCATGCAGTAGCGTAGCAAATTCCTAAAGGGCCTGGGTGCAAGGCGATGTTACAGGGCCCCTTCCCAGTTTGGAATAAACATCAAAATTATGATTCGGGCCCCCAAACCTCATGGACCCGGGTGCCACTGCACCCCCTGCACCCTTGTAGCTACGCCCCTGTCATCACGTACAGATAAATGAGCATTGCACCTTCAAGGGGAGGCTGAAGGTTCATCTACGATCAGCGAATCTACAACGGAGCAGGAAACCTAAAACAGCCAGTGCGGAATCATCCCACCTTGATCCCTTAAAATGCTGATCAATTTTTGAGAAGCTCCCTTTTGCCCTCGAGACCTTGCTTTCACCCGATCCCTTCTCGGACATTGAGCTCGAGCCTCCTGAATACCTATGGCTGTCCACCCAGAGATCAGAAGTTAAAGAAAACAGGCAGTACTTACGCCTGGAACTTACAGTGAGTACTGCCCTGTGGGTGGTAAAACTAGGATACTAACCTGCCTAGAGTTGTAGAATTGGGTGGAGGGTCGGGTGGCTGAGCTGGGGGATGCTCGCATCGCAACCCAGCAAAATGGAGATAGGCGTCTTGCAGTCCCAGTGAACTTACATGCTGATTCCTTTAGGGACCGGTGGGACTCTTGCAGTATCACATACAGCGACAACCGCATTGCTAATAGCAAGAATACGCTAATGTCCTGAGACTGAGATTGATTGTTTGCACCTCCGTTTGTTCCTGAATCAAACTGGGCCTCGAGGCCTCGGGGGAGGTGGGGGGGAGTGTGGTTCAGAGGCAGTAACTCCCCACTCCTAAGGGGTCATCATCAATCCAAAAGCTGGTGTCTCAGAGGGAGCCTTACCTGTAGGGGCGTTTTCCTCAAGGGTCTTAGGCATGCTGCTTTCCTTAAGTAATTCAAGGTTTGATCACTGATCATCATCTATATGATAAGGAAGTTGGAATTGCTCCAATACTGTTTATTAAGGGTTAATGTTCTTCCTGTTTAAAACGGTTGCACAAATATATGTAGGATTTTTGAGGAAAAACTTTCTAAGGGTTTTTTGCCTTTTATTAGTATGGTTAAGAAACTTGACATTTGATGCATAATACAGTTATATATCTTATCAGGGTGTTTGTAACAAACATATGAGAAAAGAGTGAGGGGTTTGAGGGGTGCATGCTTATGTTAACTGTATCTACTGCTGACCAAAGGGCTAGCCTGATAGAAGGTATGACCCGCAAGCTCGATGGATTACTCACAATTTTCGTTGAGTACCCTCTTCCTACTCTTTTATGAGAATGCCCTATGGCTGAATAAAACACACCAGCCTCACCTTGGAAGCAAAGAGTTCTCTGCATTGCATTGGAGGCCTCGAGATACAAGACTTCTGATGCACTGTGCAGGCTGCTGTTGGTCGGCCATATTTACTGGGCCTAACTGTTGATTGTATGACTATCTTATAATGTATGTTTGGATACAAGAAATGTATATAGGTTACTTGTCGATGTTTGTGAATTTAAAGTTATACGAGTACTGTTTTTTGGGAAAATATTGGGGCTTTCAGAGAGGACAAGGAAATTTACTCCCACCATATTTGTTTGAAGGCTTAATCTTGAGGAAACCTCATGGCTAATCAATACGCTAAAGTGCTTTCCTTTAACATTAATGGCTGCTCTAACCCTATAAAACGAAAACAAGTTTTGAAATTCATCTCCACACATCGATGTGAGGTGAATTTCCTGCAGGAAACTCATCTCTCTCCTTCTGAAGTGTTAAATCTCAAGTCAAAGACTTATCCCCACCTGTTCCACTCCTCGTTAGACTCGAGCAGGAAAAGGGGTGTAGCAATACTAATGGCTGCCTCCCTCCCCTTTATACAAGAGGAGGTGGTTGTACATCCAGGGGCCAGGTATATTTTGGTGGTGGGCTTGATACAGGATGAATGGGTGATCCTGGTCAACGTTTATGCCCCACCCGGATCACCCATCTCATTTTACTCATCCTTATACCAGCTCGTGGGGGAGAAGACTAAAGGGACCCTGATAATGGGGGGACTGGAATCAGATCCTAGATAGAACATTGGATACTACCTCCCATGTCCAGAACCCGGACTTTCAAAAGGCTAGGGCCTTTAAAAAGGTCTTAGGTCAGATGGGCCTGGTGGATATTTGGAGGGTAAGATATCCTAAAGCAAGAGAGTATACATGCTACTCCCCCAGATTCAAAATTTTCTCCCATCTGGATACATACTTTACTTTCTCCACGGGTCTTTCCAGTTTTCCCTCTATGTGGATAGGCACATCCACTATTTCCGATCATAGCTCGGTTTTTCTTGAGGTCGCTCTTTCCCTACCTAAAAAGACCACACATTGGAGGCTAAATACCTCACTACTGAGAGATAAGGATGTACTAAAACAACTTAAAAAACAAATTAAGGACACCATAGCTGATAATACAACACCAGGGGTCACACCCCAAATCTTGTGGGACACCCTCAAGGCTACTATCGGGGAAGACTAATTGAGCTAGCCTCGCAAAAGAAAAAAGCCCGTATGCTTCAACAGCAAACTTTGACCACCCAAATGAGGGAGCTGGAAAACTCACAGAAAATAAAATGGGAGGGACATAGAGACTCCACGATAAAGGAATACAGGGAACCCTTGCAGAAGCTTCAAAAAGAAGAAATAGAGCGATCTTTGTTTTATTTGAAATAAAAGTACTACAAAGGCGACCTGAGGGCCACCAGACTCTTAGCGTTTCATCTCCGGCAACAGGCAGCAAGAGCCACTATCACCAAGGTAACTTCCCCACTCACTGGGTGCCTGGTAACTCACTCTGAACAAATTACAGAGGCCTTAGTCCATTACTACTCTAAGCTTTGTAGCCCCCAAAATGACTCCACTACAGAGGACAAATTGAAGTACTTGGCAGCTCTTTTCCTCCCCACTCTTTCCCCTAAGAAGGGCCGGGCACTGACCAGACCGATCTTGCAAAAAGAAATCCTGGACAACATTAGAGACCTTAAAATGGAGACGTGCCAGGGACCGGTTGGCTTCAGTGCCGAATTTTACAAAACTTTTAAGTCTGAGGTAGTCCCTGTGCTATCGGATGTGTACTCCGAAGTTTGGAGGGAAGGAACCCCCCGTCATGGCAATATGCCACTATAGCCTTAATACACAAAGAGAATAAAGATCCTGCTCACCGTGAATCCTATCGACCCATTTCTCTCCTGAACTCAGATTATAAAATATTAGCTTCTATTATAGCTTCCAGAGTAAATCTGTTGCTTCCAGATTTGATTAGTCAAGATCAGACTGGTTTTGTTTCTTCCAGGCAGGCTTCGGACAGTGTCTGATCTGCAGTAAATATTATTGACACCATCCACTGCACCCGCCTTCCATCGTGCCTTATGAGTCTAGACACAGAAAAGGCCTTTGACAGGGTCTCCTGGGCCTTTCTGTTCTTGGTGCTCGAACAAATGGGCTTTCTCCAAGCCTATATAAATAGTATTAGAGACTCTATAGCGGCCCACAGGCCTACGTCAGGGTCAGTGGGGGGCTTTCATCTAGATTTAGTCTATGCAGGGGCACTCAGCAGGGATGTCCCCTCTCCCCGCTGCTTTTCACCTTGTACATTGAGCCCCTAGCGGAGGCCATATGTTCCTCAGACGCCATCAGCGGAATTGAGATGGGAGACCAACAGAGGAAGGTGTCCCTGTATGCAGATGACATTTTGCTCTATCTTTCTTGCCCTGAGTGGTTGATACCTAATGTGTGGTCGACCCTGATGGAGTTTGGGAGGGATTTCGGGTACCTACTTAACAAGACCAAAATGGAGCTGCTTAGCTTCCACTACTCATCATCCCAATTAATTTTAGACTTCTTACTCCTAAATTGGAAGGCAGAAAAGATGAAATACCTGGGTATTTGACTTGCGAATAACAATTCCAACTCTTTAAAATAAACTATACCCCACTTACGAGCCAAATTAAAAAAGACTTCGATAAGTGGGACCTGATAAATTTGCCCAGTTACTCTAAGATCCAGACGATTACCATGAATATCCTCCCTAGACTTCTCTACCTTTTTCAGTGCCTTCCCCTCTTCATTTGTAAATCGCATTTCCAATCTTGGCAGAAACTAATCTCTCAGTTTGTCTGGAGCAACAAAAAACCCAGGGTAAATATAAGGATTTTACAGGCACATAAATCCAAAGGGGGGAAGATCCCTCCCAGATCTGGAGGACTATTATCTAGCTACCCAGTTGAAGATGGCTCTGCACTGGGCCACCCCGACATTCACTTCTAATTGGAAGGAAATGGAGAGAGAGCAAGAGGAGACTCGGGGTGTGCTTCTGGAGACTAGACTGCTGAACCCCACTAACATAGCCATAACCCATACACCCAAACTATTTACGGTAATAAACACAATAAAAACTACTCATAGGGTCTGGCAAAAATATAGGATGACAGCATCCCTTTGGCCACCGTATCGACCAGCTAGAGACCCTACTTTTGCTCCATCTTTATTTGACCACACTTTTAGGACTTGGGAGAAAATGGGACTAGTATACATAAAACAGTTCATTCAGGGGGAGACACTTCAGAGCTTCACGGACCTTAAGAATAAATATGGGCTGAGGGACTCTGATCATTATAGATAATTACAGATACAAACTTATATTCATAAATGCCAGATGGCGGACTCGAGCCCACCTAGGCTCACAAAGTCTGTGGATTGTTTGTGGTTGATTCTCTCCTCACAAATCACCAAGGGCCTAGTTTCAACAATTTATAAAACCCTGGCTGGTTTAAAGAAAGAACCCCCCCCCCCAGAAAAAATTAAAGAGACTTGGCAGAGAGAGGATGCCTTGGTCCAGAGGGATATTAACTGGACCGCAGTATTTCAAGTTGTCACAAAGACTACTTGTTCCCCCCCTTTGGCCAGAATTTAGTTGGAAGGTTAGGGTTTGCTTCTTCCTCACTCCCCAAATGTTAAATAAAAAAGACCCTACTAGACAACCAGCGTGCTGGAGACAATGTGGGGCAGATGTGGCGAGCCATTTACACATTTTCTGGCTCTGTTCTGAGGTGAAGACCTTCTGGAAGAAGGTCATCAAGGCCTTGGAAGCAATGTTCTCTCTGGTTGCCCCCTTAGAGTGGCCCAATATGATTCTAAGAGAACCCCGGAAGGTCTGAATAGTACTGATTCAACCTGCTTATGGGCTGTCCTCCTTGCTGCAGCACATAAGACCATCACCCGTCTGTGGTTAAAACCTGAGTCCCCTACTGTACACACCTAGTTACAGGTGATACAGAATGTAGCGGCACATGAGGAACTGTCCTTTAAGATTAATCAAAAGACACACATTTATGTCAGACGATGGACAAGATGGCAACTGTGGCTGGACTCTGGCCCTCAGTTGATCTCTTAGACCTAATGTTAGGGTCATTAGCCTTGTTGGTCCTATGGTATGGGAAGTCTCTGTCTGGTCCAAAGTCTTTTGATGAGATATGAGATAAATTATTTATGAATGGAATTAGAGTCAGATAAAATACAATGCATTGAGATGTTTTATATGAGTAATAATATGAAAAATGTGGAAGGTGGGAGTAATAGATTGGTATTGCATAATGAAATTACATCTGTAAACATATTAATGTCATTCTGTAGCCCTGATGAAGTAATTGTACCCAATTGTTGTCAATAAACTTGAATTAAAAAAAAAAAGAAAATGAGATATTGCATGCCAGCTGGCCTATCCTGGAAAATACAAAATGGATAAATGCAGCACACAAAGCTGGCCTGGTAGCACAGCTACAGTGCTACCAATTGCTATGCCAACAACATCAGTTTGAGAACAAGCGTGGGCAGTCAGGGTATGGCTGGGGAGGGAGGAAGGATTGAGCATCCATTGGACTGTTCTCCTTCTTTGGGGAGGAGGTTGTTCCTGCTGCATGACTGCTGAGCAGTGGAGACCAGCTGGCAACACAGCCAGGAGCAGTAGGAGGGAAGCAATTTGCTGGAAGATACCTGTCATGCATGCGTGCCACCCCACATATGCACAAAAGCCTCATTGCATGCCGCCACCCCAGGGGAAAATATCAGGTGACAGGAGGAAAATGCGGACCATCCAAGCTGGCAGCACCCCTGGCTTTCACACAACCAGCACGGCTGGCCATTCTCCACATTGTGGTCCTGCGAATGTGGTGGATAACCACTAAGTCCATAAGAACGTCAGTGATAGGACTAGGGAGGTGCTGCCAGATGAGTCTGGAATGAGAACCCTCTCAGACAGGGACAGCTGTCTTGCTGCTTCATCATAGAATTCACTGCAGCCACTGCTTACAGTCCATCTTAGTGCCCTGGGGTGTCCTGCCTGACAGTGGGCATCTCAACTGCTCCAGGACCTGGGGCTTGGTATGTACCCCCAATCACAGTGGCCCTCCCACCTGGTTCGTGAACTATATCAGGCACACATCTGACCACCCTGAAACTTTTCCTAGAACTGGGACCCAGAACCTACAGGAAATTACTGGGCTCCTGTTTTTGGCTGCTCCTGGATAAAACCAATAAGACACCCACAGTTTGGTAGGGGGATACAGTTAAGTTAGCAACAACACACAAAAGGGTGTGGGTTGTGCTATAATAACCAGCCAGGGGAAATTTTGGACTTGGCCACAGAACACAGTTTGGCAGATGGGTTACGTTTAAATAAGCAAGGACATTTATGTTGTGCTATAATAACCCATGCCTCATTATACATTTGCCCTGTACCTCCATCCACCTGGGCAGGGATTATTATCGCACAACCAACAAACTCAGCAGTGTGCTGTGTACTTAAAAAGGGGTATTAGAAATAGGAAAAAACAAACAAACACAGTCAGGGCGGAGTCTGGCTGTTGAACAGGAGAGACACACCTTTTTCCAGCTGTTGAACTTTTAAACTATTTTCTGTGAGATTTGCTTTACTAGTTTGTTTGCTTTGAGTCTACCCTAAAATACAGATACAAAGTTATTTAATGCTAACAAAAAGAACAAAACAATTTGACAAAAACAATACGGTTGATGCTTTTGAGCTGCTGAACCTGGGGAAGGCTTGGGCTGGGGCCACAGAGAGTCCGATTCGGACCCCAGCTTCAGTGACACTGAGTCCCCATTTAGAGTTACTCACTATAAATACAGGGAGACTCATCCCCCATTAGAAAAACAAGAAGCCTTCCCTAGCAGCTGTAGTTCAACTAGCTACTGACTCCAAAGATGCCACTCAAAGAACTTCAAACAAAATACAGAGTGATAATAAAACTGCTTTTGTTTTAACTCGACATCATGTTCAATGCTTTCACCAAGGCAGTAGATGTCATTGCTAAAAATGTTTAACACAAAATGAACCAGATTGTGAAAATGGAACAGGAATTTTCTACAATGAATAACACAGTTCAATCCCTGTAAGGTGCCAAGGACATTTTTTTTTTAGTCCAAATGGCTATCAATCGCAAAATGGAATGTTTAAATAATATGCTCAGAGAGCGTAACATTCACGTTGCTGGTTTGACGGCATGTTTTGGGACTGATAATTTATGTAGAACAACTAAAGCTCTGCTTAGAGAAATAACTATTAAATAAATTTCCGTGGTCAAAGCCTTTCATATCTCCTTTAAGCAGGGTCAGAATACTAAAATTCACTCTGCTTCAGTTGGTGTCAATGTTACTCAGGTGGGACCTATCTTAATTACCACACTAAATTCAACAGCTGACATGGATCTCATCCTTAACCTTGCAAGAGAGAAAAAGCCTTTCTACTGTGAAGGATTCAAAATATCTCGTTTTCTGGACTTTTCAAGAATGACCCGGAGGCATGAAGCTTATTTTCAGGTGCGACCTGGGAGCACAAAGAAGTTAAGTGGCTTGCTCAGGGTCACACAGGGGCTGTGGGATTCATGCCCAGGTCTCCAGGTTTGCAGCTCTGAACCCTAAATCACTGCACTATACTGCCACCTTAATGAAATCAGATGCCCCCTTTCTCATTTGTGAGGTACTACAGCAAGGTGCTTGCAACAAGACAGTCACATGTTTGCGACCTTTGAGCTAATTTGAAGGGAGTTGCAACCCTTCCATGTACGTTCATAAAGTCAGTTGTGAATCAGAAGAGGGTAAATTTGCCATGCAAATGTATTACAGGGCCATTCTCAAAGCATGGTAGCCCACTCAATCCAAGGCATGCACTTTTGTAACAGCCCGTTTGTGTAACTGCTAAGGAAGAGGGTGATGGTGTCACTAAACTGTGACCAGGAACCAATGACAGGCAGTCAGACTGCAGTTGTACAGGAACAGGCAGGAGAGGGATGTTATACTAGATGTTTGGGAGTGCATTATGGGAGGAGAGTGGGTAGGGGGCCCCAGGGCTGCCAGGAAGTGTGCCACTGGTATGAAGAAATAAAAAAGCCACCAATGTAAAACTGTGAATAAAGATATAGGGCGATGGGTTGTGATTGTGAAACCAGTGCTGAGAGCCAGGAGCTATATGCATGGCATAGCACCATGTGACTGTTGCTATGTCTGGTGGTACACCATTCACAGACCTCTATGGGCATCGCCAAGCAGGTGTCAGTGGATGCAAACTTTTTTTTATAATTGAAGTTTATTGTTTTATCTTTTATAGGACATACTCACAGACAGGAATATACTATACATGCAAACAGCAGAACTTTCCAACTCCTCTGCATGATTTTCTGCAAGTAGGACTAGTACCAACAAAGCAGTTTCAATCCTGAACAAGTTTATTAATTACATTTAAATGTAGTCTCCACAACAAGGTTATTAGCAGAATATACAATAGGAAAATAAACTAACAGCACACGAAATACAATGTGCAAAAAAACATCCAGCAGACACAAAAGCCAGGACAGGATACTAAACAACGTATGAAAATTAAAAATGTAGAAGAACTGGAATGTTCTGCTCTGTTTGCAGCGTACTGGGCTCTTGGTATTTAAATGTAAATGTAACCCCCCCCTGCAAATGGGGGTTCCCAAAAGTCTTCCAGGAGCTGGCTAAGTGCTCCCAGCTTGAATGGTGTTCGGTGTTTAAGCCGATTATCTGTGAGTGTTTTTAGAGCCTCTGGTACTGTCTCTTTAAGAGCTGCCTGCTCACAGGCTAAATTATTTTGAATGGGGGGACTGTGTAGTTAATGCTTAAATCCCGCCCTGAGCTGCCATCTGATTGCTCTGTTTCTGCAGACGCTAAGAGCGCAAAAGGAGCCCATCTGAAGGATGTAACTGTTTTCCTGAAATCATTTAGAGCATTTGTAAAATTGCAGTTTGTCTAATCTGCCTTTATTGCAGCTGGGACTCTGTGTGTGTAGCTCTTTCATTTTGGTCCTGAATTGCTGACTTGGACCAATCAGGATGGTAGGGAGGCCTTAAAATGGAACCTGTGGACGAATTAGAACTTGGACTCTCAATTTTGAGCCAGCCTCAAGGGGATTGTTTGAGCAGTGACTCTGGGAAATGTAGATTTGACCTTGGAGCCTTTTTTCACCAACAGAGGTAGTCTTATTGTGAGTGACAGCCGAACTAGCCAACAGAATGGTGTGGAGCTAAAGGAAATGCCCTGCTCTGTGACTGGAAAGATGAGATCAGTTGTGACAGTGAAGAAAGAAGGAGCTCTGTGCTTCTGCGACGTATAGTTTCGTGCGGGAAGTGCGTGTGAGGCCCTGAGGTTCGGCCTGCAGCCATTGTAAGCGCTAGTTCGGACTGAATCCGACTTGTGAGGAGAAAGAAGGAAGTCTGAAAGGTAGAAACCAGGCTAACCCTATAGAAGACTGGAGAAATTGCTGAATCACACACGGTCTGTCAGGAACTGAAGCTGCTGTGTGTGCTCCCGGGTATTTTGCAGTAATTGCGATTGGGATCTAGGAGCAGCCTGCCTGGTATAGTACTTTCCTTTTACATATGAATGTGTGTAGTGCTTGTGGGGAATCGCTATTTCCAATCCCCTGTGCTGTGTGCTGTGTGTTGAAGCTGGAAGCAAACCCCAGCTTGTCTCGTACTAAATCCGTTTGCTATCTACTGCAGTGGGGTCCAGTCACAAGGACCTTGTCTCCATGCCCTGTTGTTCTGGCAACCCAGAACATCCACCATCCGGTTCTCAGCTTGGGTATTGTGAGTACAAAACAGAGTATTCCTCTGCAGCCTGTTTTCAATTACAAGTGTGTCATCTAATTATTGTTGTTTCACTTCTTCATGGACTGAGCCATCCAGCTCCGGATTACAATTGGGTGGTGTGCATATATTTTCTTCTACAGGGCTCTGTCCATCTGCACCTGCTTGCCAACCCCGGGCAATGGACCTGGCTAACCCCCCCAACCTGGGTACCCAGAGTGTGACTTTTCAGACCCTGTACGCGTGCACAGTACTGTGATTTAATTCTGCCAATTAATCTGATCTCCCCCTCCCGTGTTTTATTCCCCCTAAATAAACCAGATTTGATGTTGTTAAACTTTAAACTGTCCGAAGTGTCAGTACCTACATATCAAGCATTGTATTGGTTTGTGTATGTTGAGTAACCTTATTTTACAGGGGGTCCCCAGAGATGAACCTCAGAATCCGTCTCGAGGGTAAGTGGTACTTTATGAATGAACAGTGTGTACAGGTGGGGTATTGGGACTGTAACTTCTGTGCATTGTGTGAGCCACTAGAGGGAATACAAGGGGGTCTCAGTGTCCCAGAGGGCTGTGACCAAGCTAGTCTAACCACTACAAACCCTGACCTCTGGGTGGAGGCACCCGCCGTAGAACCTAGGCCCCACAACCTGTCAGTAGTCAAGCAGGCAGGGGTAGTAGCCCTTGGGATAACGCCACCTGGGGGTTACATAAATGTTGCATTATTTATCAAATTGCAAAAATACTTAAAACCGTGCAGGTTGGCAGTGGGATACACAGTGTGCTGGATCGCAACAAGATCCCAGTTGGCACCAAATTTGTTACACTGCTGCTTTAAATAAAAAAATAATAGACAATTAGAAGAGAAAGAACTTCAGCACAAAACACTGATGCATGGGTTACCTGGGAAGGTAACTGGCAATAAAGCCAGGTTTCAGAGAAATACAAATTTGCACATACTCCATAAAATGCAAAGCATCACGGGAAGTATATACAAATCACCATGAAAGATTGTAGATTGGTTTTGTTTTAAGTAAGAGTATATGGTGCCAAGCGGCCTCTTGTTCAATCTGCAGACAGCAGGCTGAAAACAGAAGACACAGACACATATTTCTTCCTTCTCAAGACTCAGTGTGCCTAATCTGTATCTCAGCCCAGGGAAGGAGGAATCAGCCCTACGATGGTCTTACTGGTTTGGGTTATCGTGAACCCAAAATAGGAATACAATCTCTCCATATACTTTTTTCTTGCTCCTTCATTCGGGGTGGGGGGGGCTACATCAGCCTGGTTCACAGCCCCTACAGGCTGGCTCTCCACCTCCCTCAGCTATGCACCCAGTCAGGTTCTCCTGATGAGTTCCCCTCTCATGGCAAGGCTGGAGGGGGAGGGCTGTCCTTCTCCCCAGTACAACAAATCCAGGGTGGTCCAGGTCATGCACTGAGTGGTAGTGTCGGTGCAGAGATGGATGAAGCCCCCCAATGTACCATTTTCTGGTCTCCCCCCATCTACTTCGGAACATTGGACTTATGTTTGGAGGTGTACTCATGCAACATTTCCGACAGCCCCCTCCCATATGTTGCTTCCCTGACCTGCTGTACCCCCAGACTTTCACCTGGGGGCAGCCTAAGCCAGGATAACATGCCTCTCTACCCCGGGAGAGGAGAGAAATCCCTCAGATTCTCGATCTCCTCCCTCACAGGTCGACCCCTGACTACCTGAGCCCATTCCTGAACTCTGTTGCCGGCATGGGAAACGGTAAGATGCATGTTGCCTCAGCCCTCTTTGCCACCAGGCTGGCCCAATGGAAAAGCAATCTAAGAGACAAAGAACCACAGCACAAAGCACTGAGGCAAGGATTATCCAGGAAGAGCACTTAAATTCACCTTGCAAATGACAGTTGGCTAACAACGGAAGTTCAAAAATGCCAGGGAAAGCCATCAAGCTTTAAAATGACTGCTGTGATTTCATGGTGTCAGCAGCACCACAGAATTTTCTATTTATGAATGGCGCAGGGCAGGGAAGGCAAACTCTTAGACAGACAGATCCTGTTTGATCTGTCTGGAAGGGAAACATCTGATTGTGAAATATTTTCACCCAGAAATCTCTGGCATCTCACATTCTGCAGTGATTCGTTTTACAAATATGCACATACCTCTCGCATTTCAGCTGGAACCAAAATCTCCCAGACAAAGGGCTCCAGTACTAGAACAGACGGATACTCCCAGCCATGTAACCGATACTTTGGAGCTGGGACCGAAGCTACATCCATCTGTGGCTGAAATGAGAGAGAAGGCTGACAGTTTTTACAATAGATGCAGCAAGTGTCCAAGTAGGATGGGGTACTTTGCTGTATCTGTTCATTTATCAGTTGCACCTGCTTTTTAAACAACAGCCTGTTACAGTTTGCATTCTCCAGACATGCCAGGCCTGAAAAAAGAGCCCCCAAAACATGAGAGGAGAAGGATGGGCTGAAGGGGTGCAAAGGCTAGAGTGGAAACTAGAACGCAAGCAAAGAGCACCACGTTTAAGCATTTTTAATAGAAGAAAAAAAACAGCTGTAATAGCACCCATTTAGAAACTAAGGAGGGTAACATCAAAAAATTAGAATGGCTTTTTCATTAAATCGTGAGTCTACTGTTCTAGTTATGACTGTGGCCAAGCATTCAGCAAATTACCAGCAGACATCATCAAGGGAGAGGATAGTGTCACCCATCCCTGTAGTCTCAGTTTCTGACCTACAGTAGTTACTCCACCCCCGTACACCACCTAACAAAACTATCAGCTAGGGAAAGGGATTCTTGCACTTGCCCAGTCGGGAAACTGTCTTGCAAATGCACTCTCCCACATCCTTGTTTTACATGGCAGGGGTGTGTAGATCTTGGATCCGTTCCCTGCTCTACTTTCAAACCATCTCTACTTGCTATACTTTCAAAACAGCTCTACTTCAAAATAAACTCCACTACTTTTGACTACTGACCTAGTATTGAATTTTTAGGTTTGTTTGTAGAGTGCTTACTGAACTTGGCCCATTAAGTCTCTCTTCAGACAGAAGGAGGTCCATTTTCTTCTAGGGGAGTTTCTGAGATTAAAATTGCACTGACCACTCCCAGTGAAATACAGAGCTGTCTCAAGATCCAGCCTTTCCCTGCCAAATCAGCATTTCTGCTCTCCCACTGGGTGACTTGAACTGTGGTGTGCTCCCTTCCAAAGTGCGTATATTTTGTATTTCCATTAGGTGCTGACAATTAAGCTAGGGGGGCCTGTTGTAATGTGTGCCTATGGTCTAGAAACAATGCAACACTTGCTATGCCCTTGACTTGCCATGTAAGGCAGCAGAGTTAGTTTAGCCATCTCCATTTCAAATGGACTTTGATAATGTCCAGCGCTGGTTCACCTCAAACAAGCTTCTGCTTAATGGGGGAAAAAAAGACTATCCATGTCCTTTAGCACTAGGTATAAGCTAGCTAGGCTCCCTTCACATCTTCATTCATCACCCTTGATGGCTGCCCTGTAGAGGAGGTCCCCTCTTTTCAATACCTTGGTATGTGGTTTGCTCGGAACCTTGATTTATGCCGACATATCAGTGCCATCCACAGGAATTTATGCTCCAAATTTGAAGCCCTTTACTGCAATAAGGATTGCATAACACCTCTGGTCTTCACAAGATCATTTGTAAAATGATCTTGCCAGTGTTTGACTATATGCATTTGGTCTACGGAGCTGCTCCTAAAGCCATTCATGATTCTGGCCAGACTGGAGACTCTCTTCAGCTCTTTCTGCCACTTTTCTTCAAACTTTCCTCCCCTCACACAGTGCAGTCTTCTCTATCAATCCCTTTCTCTGCCATTTATGTACTGCTGGCATCTGCTTAATGGCACCTCCTTTCTTTCCAAATTCTGGTTCTCCTCTCTGCTGTCTCCTGTATCTGCAAACTCCCTCCAGCTACTTTCTGAATTCCTCTAATTCTCTTATCATTTCTGTACCTGCCTGCAGGACGTCCACTAGCCAATGTGCCCTCTTATTCCAGCTCCTTGCAGTCTGGAACAAACTTCCTGTCTCCCTTTGCATCTCCTCCTCCTCCTATCTTTGAAATCTTCACTGCTAAACTATACATTCCTGTGTCCTTTTGGAATTTTGCTTGCGACACCGATGACCCAGGTTAAGGAATGGACCCGGGAGTCGGAGGACCAGCTGGGGGGAGAGGATTGAGCATCCTCAGGACTGCTGTTCTTCTCTGGGGGGAGGGGGGGAAGTGTGTCCAGAACTCCATTGACCCCTGGTGGAGGCTGGGGTGCTGTGCGACTGGCACCAGAACATAGTGGGGCGGGGCGGACATTGGTCATCATTGCACATCCCTGCCCCCAGGGCATCAGCACGCATGCAAAAACTTTCAGCCCCTGGCATGATGCCCTACTTCTATCCTCACTGCCTTAGATGTCCTCCAGGGGTCTCTTTCCCATGGCCCCGACCCAGGGGGTAAGCTGGGGCTAGCCTACAATGACTGCTGGGTGGGGGAGCTTCCCGGCAGCACCACCCGGGAGGTAAGCCTGGGCATGGGGGGGTACGGATGAGTACGGGCCGACCTCTGGAGGGAGGATTAGGGAGGACGGGCACATAAAGAATGCAAAATAAAAAAAAATCTATACTTTCCTGTCCTGCTCCTGCCCCTAATCTTTCCTTCTCTGCTTCTCCATATGCATCATTTCTCCTTGAGTCTCTGGATCCCTCTAGCTGAATTTTTTTAAATTGCAGAATTTTCGCCCACTGCTGGCAGGGCTCAGTGATGGTGGTACTGACCATCCAGGGCTCTGTTCCCCCTTCATGCTGCACGGCAGTGGGGGCTGGATTTTTTGAGGCAGTTTTTTTCCCCGTTGCCCCTTTTTTGGTTCCAAAACCACACCCAAGGAGGCCGGCACAAGGAGCAGAGTCCAGGCTGTAGACATGCTAATGCACATCACAGCCAAGCACCTAACAGCATCCTCCTCTCCCCACACCACAAGTCAGTGCCTGCCTGGCATCCACAGGGGTCAAGTCAAACAGTGCACATAGCCTCCCTTTGGAGAAGGAGAGTGTCCTGTGGGGCACTCACACCTCCTCCCCCAGCTGCCCCTGATGACCCATGCTCATTCTCAAACCTGGGTCACTGGTGTTGTCAGCGGTAAAGCTACTGCTGTGCCGATGGGCTGTCTACCCAGCTGGATATTTAACTGGATAGTTTTATCTGACCTGCACCTTGTGTACACATCTTCTTTTGGCCTTATCCTATCTCTCTATGTAATGTTATACTGTCGGGCTTCACTGCTGTAATATATCTTATATATTTTTACTCATTATTTTTGTATCTGCAACCTTATTGTCTCATTTATCTGGACATTATTGTACCATGTTCCTTGCTCATTTCTGCTGTGTGCCCCCTTCCCCCCCCTTTGGATTACACCTGGAAATGAGCTTTGGTTCAGTGTTATGCTCCCTGGTCTACTTGTCTTGTATCCCAGTCAAAGAATTCTATCAAATTTGTTTGGCATGAGCGTCCTGATGTGAAGTAATGCTGCTTTGGGTCAAGTTGCCCATTTGCTTTCAGGTAGTTCGTTACCCTTTCCTTAAGCAATGTCTCCATTATTTTATCCACCACTGAGGTCAGACTTACTGGGCAGTAGTTTTCTGCTACCTCCCTGCTACCACTCTTGTGCAATGACACAACTGTGGCCTTTTTCCAGTCTTGTGGTACTAGCCCTGTTCCAGTGAACTGTTAAACAGTTCGGCAAGTGGGGCAGCAAGTTCAACCCTAAGTTATTTTAGAACTCTTGGGTGTATTCCATCAGGACCCATTGCCTTGTCCACCCTTATTTTAGATAACTCCTCAAGGACCCTATCTTTTGTAAAGGGGATATGTCGGCTCCCCTGGTATGGGGAAGTATCCTGGCTAGTGCTGGACCATTACTGATGTCTTCCTGTTTGAAAACCGAGCAGACAAATTCATTGAGAACTTCTGCCTTGTCTTTGTCATTTTCCACCAATATTTATTGCTGCGGACTCTGAGCCCTGCCCCAATGATTTCTTGTTACTGTTGCAGAATGATGCTGCCTATAGATATGACAGGGATTACAAGATTGTGGGAGATAATCTCTGAGGCACTCCCCATTCATGACATCATGGGTTGTGTACACCTGATAGGTTGCTTGATGCACATGTGACTTGAAGAAAGTCCATCTCCCACCTGAGAGGGGGATCTGCTCTCCTAAGGTCAGTTCTTATGTGCATCGAAACAGGTTGCTAGCACACCCTAGAGCTCCAGTGTGTTTCTTGTAAAGAACAAATGTTTATTATAAAGAACAACTTCATTACTAAGGTAAGAAGCCACCTGGCTAAGCCATTTATTAATATCCTACAACAAAGATCAAACAAAACCTCAAGAGTATGTTTCTGCAGATATGCAACTGTTTAAAATTGCAAAATTGGCAGTCTTAGAAATGTTAGCACTGCGGCTTCTACTAGCGTCGATTGTCTAGGAAAATGTTAGCTGAGAAATTGACAGCACAGTATTCAAATTATGAACATTATCACATTGTACAACTATAGAGATTATTAGCTACCTGAACACCCCTGCTAGCGGTGCCAGGAACTAAAATAATGTCTGACCCACATAATTGAACACAGAATCTATGCAGTGATTTACATGAAGTAATATAATAAATAATCAATCTGGTTCCTGAGTTGTATTAATCACCAGCAAGAATCTGGTGACCCTGCTAGCCTCACTAACTTGTAAAAAATCACTCTCAAACTCACCCAGAAAAGCTTCCTTGCACTGGAAAATGCTTAAAATGCCTGAGCTGGATTCAGACATTACTGGAGTTCAGTGGCACTAAATCAAAGCACCCGGAACCACCTTGCGCTATTTTCTACACAAAAACAGTCCCACAGAGAAAAGGAAGTTCTATGGACCAAAATGGAGCCATCCAAATGTTTCTTTATGGCTCCAGTTTCTCAAACAAATGCTAGCAGCATGACCATCCCCCTACTTCTTTCTAGTTTACAAATCTCCTGCTACATGAGAGTTGCAAGCTGACTGGCTCTCAGCTCTTGCGAGATTTCGGCCACTATCTTAGATGAGGATAAACAAACAAGATTGACTAAATCCAGCATATCTTGTAGTAGAGAATGGAGCTAGCAATTGCTACAGCTTCTCAAGGAAAAGTCCCATGACTTACTGACCATGAGAGGGAACTGAAAAACATGTTTTACAGAACAAAAAATGCTTCTGCCCCAAACTATATCCTATTACAATAGCAGCCAGCAATGCAGAATTCCCTCACTCAGTTTACCACAGCCCAGGCAAGGTTTAGCTAAAGAAGCCTGCCCCCCCTTAAAGGCACATGCCTACTTTATCCCAGAGATAACCAAGGCATACAAAAAGGGCCAAAAATGATACACAGCACTGTACTATATTGGGTAAACATACAAGGAGGTTTGATTAAAATAACTATTTGGGAAATAGTGAACTTTAATAGTCATTTCTTTCACTAATATTCAGTTGCTTTTTCTCTCTTAAAGGCACAATCACATATTCATTAAGAAGCTGCTACTATGTACTGTGGGTGACAAAAGTAATGCATACCAATGTGAATGCATGACTTGGTCCTATTAATTTAATAAAAAAGGTCCAGAACAAGATAATTTATCACATTTCTGAAATTTAAAGGATGCAAAATTTAAAGGATGCTAACAGAGTCATGTGTTGTTTAAGATCCATCAGAGATGACCAAACAGATTCTACAGCCACAGTTACTTGGAAACCCATACCAACGGTCCCAGGAGCTCAGTACATCAGGGGCTACTACATAATTAAAGGCTCTCATTCCTTACTTGGGCATATTATATGAGTTCCCCTACGTGCTGTTCAGAACAAGCATACCACCTTACTAATATGCCCGATGACCTCGAGCCCTGCCAGCGGCCCCAGAGTCTATACATTGTTAAATGAGCAAGTCACCACTTTAGAATGTCTGGAGTACCCTGCCAGCATCCCAGACTTCTAAAATACCAACTAATGTGCCACAGTTCCCCATTACAAGCATAGTAGCACCTGAAGTGCTCACTCAAGACTTCACTACACAACAGTCTCTGAAGCAATTTCTCAGTCCCTCTGTGCCTCACCTCAAAATGACATGTTCTCTAGACCTTTTTTATGGCACATTATGTCTTTTAAACTCACCTTCTTCTATCAAAAGATAGAGGAAACTCCTCTATAATCTACCTGACCAAACCACCATAAACAAGTAGGTCTCATGAGGAGGAGAAGCACTGAGAAACTAACCTAACTTGCCTATCCAGGTCAGCAGCCACAAGAAAGAATATCACAAGACTTGCTGCTGTGATCTTGGAAAAGCTCTCCACTCATCCCCTACCCATGCAGGATTAAGGGTATAGGTGGCTGTCAGACAGGAGACTGACTGAGAGTCACTGCTGCCATATTGTGGAGAGCATAACTACACTCATAAACATTCAACCAGCACAGAGCACATTTGTTAAAATCACCAACCGATCTGCAACAGCAGACCACAATGTGAATAACTGAATGTAAGGGCAATGATTTGAAAATCAATTAACAAAGGGGAAAATACATTGGGGGCAGCACCATTGCCACAGCTGTGGGTAAGACAGCATAACACTGAGCCTATCACTCACTCCTATCACATTTAAAGGGACAGTGCACACTTTAATGCACAGGTTCAGCAATATCCTGCACAGTGCAGAACATTATTGATTACTGTGCAGGGGAAGAATCAAAATACACCCTCTCATTGTACTTTCTTAGCTTACTGCAGGGCCAAAACAAACAGCCACAGATGAACCAAGGTTGCAGCATACCCTACATCTCCAGCATATTTAGCCAAATCTAGAGGCAAAGGTAAGACTCATAATATTTCACTTAAGCCATACATACAAGAATTATGGGACAATTGCCACTAAATACAGGGTGCTATCAAAATCCAGCATTCTGGTTATCAGTTTGTGCTTATACCACTAGAATATACCTGGCAAATAGTACAGAAAACTAATGCATGATGTATAGCTTCTGAGTATATCACAACATCGGTTTACAAGACTTTTAAGTAGAACAGTGCAAGTTACAAGTAAGGAGACTGATCACCTGGAAGCCCCTGCTAGTGGTTCCAGGAGCAAACTACTAAGTATACACTGGCCCTTATAATGTAAGGAAAATTACTACCTGGATACTCCTGCTAGTGGCTCCAGGAGCAAACGCCCATAAAGTATCCACTGGACCTTATAATGTAAGGAGACTTGACTACCTGGATACCCCTGCTAGCGATTCCAGGAGCAAACATCCATAAGTATTCACTGGGTCTTATAATGTAAGGAGTTTGACACCCTGGATACCCCTGCTAGCGATTCCAGGAGCAAACATCCATAAAGTATCTACTGGGCCTAATAATGTAAGGAGATTTGACTACCTGGATACCCCTGCTAGCGGTCCCAGGAGCAAATGTCCATAAAGTATCCACTGGGCCTTATAATGTAAGGAGATTGACTAACTGGATACCCCTGCTAGTGGTTACAGGAGCAAACACTTCCAAAAAAAAAAGGCTCATCAAATGACCCGTACAAAGAGAGCAAGGCAAATATCAACCTGGCACCCCTTAGAGCAGTGTCCTCCATGCAGGACAGTGGCCCTACTTCCATTCCAGGTATTCCAGTCTCTGTGGCATGTCACCATTCAAATGGCCTCTAGTTCCATGGTGGAACCTGACTGAAACGCGGCTTTCCGCAACCTCAGCGATACTGGTATACCCCATACAGGGTATTTAAGGCTGCGGACCAACATGGAGTGGACCAAAATGTTTTTTTATGGCCCCCAGGTCTGTAGAAATGCCCAAACAACTCGCTTCTCTTCCCCTCATCTCTTCCAGTCTGAGATCTCGCTCAACATGGGAGCAGCCCTTTGATTGACTCCCAACTCTCATGAGATCTCAGCTGCCATCTTTCTGAGGGGCAAAACAGCAGGATCTCACCATTGTGGAGATCCCACGATAGCTACCACCTATGAGCCCAGCACACTGAAATTCAGCAACATTTCAACTCCACCAAGTGCAAACAGGAGACAAACAGACTGTTCAGTTAAGGTCTAGAGAGATACCTCAGGGGAAAAGAGGCTAAGATACCAAAGACCAGTCAGACAGATCCACTTATCTGCCAGCTAGACAAACATACCATTCTCATTCCTTTTGAGACAAGACAGAGGCAATTACAACTACAAGCTACACTACTACAGGCAGCCATACCCACAAAAAAAAAAAAATTGCATCAGATATCAAGCTAGAAGGGTTCCCAAGCAAGGTAGAGGAAACGACTCCCCCCCCCACAGAACCCAGTTGAAACAACAACTACTATTGCTACAAGCAACACCAAAACATTCCAGTCGGTGACCAACTACTACTCTTCATGCAAGCATGGGGGCAAACCACAAAAGACAGGTGGGTCCTACAAGCAATAAGGCTAGGATATGTGATACAACTTTCTCACATACCAACAAAGAACCTTCTAGTCCTATTCTCTGTGCCGGAAAACACATTACCCCGACACAAGTCCAAACAGTACTGGCAGACTTACTGCACAACAAGACCATAGACAGGGTAACACATTACAAAACAGGGAAAAGGAGGATACTCCATATTTGACAAGGTACCCAAAAAAAAAAAAGGGACCAGAGGGCTAAGCCCAGTTCTGGACCTTAACAATTCTGTACAATTCAAACCCTAGAAATGGAAACAATCGGGTCCATCCTCACAGTTATAAGCTCAGGAGATTACCTAACTTCACCACATTTGTAGGACATATACATCACACTACAAATTCCGTCGATTTCACATATTGGGAAAACGATACCAATAAAGTGTTACCATTCAACCTACCATCAACCCCAAGCATGTTCACGATGGTAAAAGAGTTAAGGGCATACAAGTAATACCCTATTGAACGACCGGCTGATCAAGACCAGAACAGTACAACAGTCCGTTTGAGAACAAATGCAGTAGTAGATAGTCTAGGCTCACTGACTGACACAAATCTGGGTCTCAACAACCCAGTAAATGCCCAAGTCCACTCAGTTATTGCACTGACTACTCAATTACAGAAACACAGAAATCCAGAACTTCAAGCAGTTTCACAAGTACTGGGAGTAATGTCATCACTGATAGGCATAGTGCCATGGACCAAGTGCAACATGACACCTCTCGTACCATTCTTGAGCAAACAGGGTCCAGTGCATGACATAGGCTTGGCACAGACATTAACACTTTCACCCTCCCTGATGGCACTAGCGTCTGCCGGACGTGGAGGAGAACTATAGGCACACTCATGCAGACCTGTGCAGACTGTGTAGCCTAGTGGTTAAAGCACTAAGCTGTAAACTGAAATTCCCTTTACCTTTCCTAACATTTTACACTGACAGAATATCCCTTTGACCTATAATGTCATTCTGACCAATAGTATAATTGACAGTCCACATCAACCAAACTACTGAAATATCTGCAAACAGCAATCACGGAACCATACAGAGTGAATAACTCGACTGCACCAAGAGGTCTGAAGGCTCACTCTACCAGAGCAATCGCAATTTCCTAGGCAGAGAAAAATGGGAATACTGCAGAGGAAATCTTTAGCAGCATGTAAGGACTAGGTACAAGACAACATGTCTGACCCACCCTAGCAGAGGAGTACTGCTTTTTAATGACCCATGATGTCATGAATGGGCAGTGCCTCAGAGATTATCCCCCACAATGGTAGTTTACTCACCTGGTAAAGGTGATTGTGGGGGAACACATCTCTGAGGCACTCCACATCCCGCCCAACAGATGTGTGAAAGACTCAACAAGTTTTCATACATTGCATGAATGTATGATACTCGCTATTACAAATTAGCAGGTTTGGACATCACCGACGTCTATATGTATAGTGCAATAACAAAATAAAGTTACACAACAATTTTCTATCACTAAGTGGTCACTACATATATACACTCATTAACAGCAAAAGGTTTTAACAGATTATTGTTACATATACAGCTTTGGAATACATCGAACTGACCTTAGGAGGGCAGACCCCCACTCTCAGGTGGGGATGGACTTTCTTCAAGTCACATGCGCATCAAGCAACCTATCTGGTGTACACAACCCATGATGTCATGAATGTGGAGTGCCTCAGAAATGTATTCCCCCACAATCACCTTTACCAGGTGAGTAAACTACCATTACTGCTACCCAACATGATCCTCAGCTGCTTGGTTGTCCTGTCCCACACCTGAACCTAGGTACCCTAGGTAACCTAAAACATGTCATTGCAAATTATATGAAGAACTTGGTTGGCTGCTGCTCGAATATAAAAGAAAGCTACCTTGGGCAACTTAAATATTCAGAGTAATAAATGGATGCAAACCATTGTACCTCTTTGAAAGATTAGAAAAAAATGAACATAAATATTGTCAAAGGAAAAGTAGCATTAGGGACTACAAAGTGCCAAGACCAAAGAACAAATATGAAAAAATGACTTTTCCTTTTGTAGGAATAACTCTATGGAATAATGTAAGCTAACATGTCAAAAACTCTGCTAAAACTTCAAAAATGTCTATGATAGCAATGAAACAAGAACGGGACATTCTATACATGTGTAATGGTTGATAGTACTTAAAATGTGCTTGTCATGAATCCGAATTTAGATATCTATATGTTGTGTCTATTCATAAAATATGTATCTTGTCTGCAATTCCTTTTCATTTACATTTTTGAATGCAGTTTTAAAAGTCAGATAGGGTACGACAGTCAGAGGAAGTAGGTTTCAAAGCCTCTAGATAGGGTATATTTGTTGCTCTATCATTCCCTGTGATTGATAAGGCAGGACTGTTCAGGCAAGTTAGTCAGACAGTTTTCTAGAAAGGCTTGGAAAAGTTCTTTGTCACACCTGTCTTTTAATTAAGTGCACAGTAGCTAGAGTAACCTTTTCTTTGTACATCCTATTTATTTTATATTGCTACTGGACTACCCTGAAAAATAGGATCTTTATTATGTGCTGATGGAAGAGGTGATCTCATTGAAGACAGTTGGCAGCTTTAAGAGAGGTTGGGATAGGCATAGGGGGAAGGTAAGGATCATGGGTAGGAAGGATGGGAGGAGTGGGGAGTGAGGGCAGGACATTAACTCAAGCTGTGGACCCTGCAATACAAGCAGACTTGATAGACCAAATTGCCTTCTTCTGCTGGCTTCTTTGTATGTTCATATGATTATTTGTTAATTAAATGAATTAAATGTAATTTGTTCTTTATACATCTTCTTGTATTTATATTGTTAACAGGACCACCTTGAAAATAGGACCTTGATCCTAATGGTGTGTAAGTGCCATCTTGTTTCTGTATAAAAATAAAGATTTGTACTGCTACTGAAAGAAATGTGTTCTGTGCATCCTGAAACTGCGCCTAAAATGCACTAAAATGCATCATTTCTCACATTACATTTTCAAAATTTCCAAGGAAGGGGGTGGGCATGCCCACAGCCCCCCAGAAAGATGTGGTTTTGCACAACAAGTACACCCCCTTCTGTCAGTTTCTGGATCCACCACTGTGTTAAAGGAGAACTTTATTTAATATGCAAGCCAGTATTTTCTGTAGAAAGGGTATGTTTGCAATACTGGTTCACATTCTGTTTTTTATTCAATAAATGTTGGCATGTTCATAAATTCATTGGTTGTTTCTTATATAGACACTTGTGGTAGGGATGCTTTTAGAACTGTATGTTGTAGTTTATGTCCTTAAAGTAACAGTATTCATTAGTCATTCTGTCATTTGTTAGTAATAATGAACTTCTTTCAAAAAATTGTTCTTTATATTTTCTTTTTTTCCCGAACTGTGATACATGATTTTGTAGTTTTAAAAACACTTCCTCCCTTGCAATGCCTACAGTGAAAAATGAAACAACAATAACAAAAAAACAACACTTTGGTGTAGTGTGCCACTATTTCCCACAGGAAGCATGTGATAGCACCATTATAACAACTGTGGAGCATTTTCTCCTATACAGAAATCAGGTTATAATTCCGTTGTTATAATCAGCTAGTTATAATGAACATGAGCCCGGTTCCCCATGCTCCATGCATGCACGATCCTCCCATCTCTCCTTCCACACCTGCCAGTCACCGTAACTTACCACTGGACACTTCACTGCAATTGGCACTTGGTGGTAAGTTAAACACACAAAAAAAAAATAACTGGGTTTTACTTGAACTGCCTCCACTAAATGAGTCTATTTAAAAATTTGAAAAAAAGGCAAGTTTCCGAACGTGGACCGCACTTCCTGCAGATCGGACTGCGGCTGCCAACAGATGTCTTTTTGTTTTATACAATTGCTGTGGTGAAAAAACACCCCCCAGCAATTATATAAATTAAAGGCTGGGTAGGTGTGTAAAACTTGAATTTTACACATATCCCTTGGTGTGGGTTGCCTTTATTAGCCCCTTAAGCTTCGCTCTCGGTGTTTATGTGGCATCCCACACCTCAGGGTGTGTGTAAAATTATCATTATAACCCCCTACCCAGCCATTATACTCTATATAATACATCCTTAGTACAAATCCAATGTTTACATTGAAAAGGTACCCTCAGTTAAATAGATTTTTAAATAATGCAAGTGGTGGACAACTTCAGTGGCGTGAGTCATTAATTACACAAATGGTTACAAAAGTTGTTTTTTTTAATGTCCAAGGAAATGCAAAAGATAGTGACTATGAGTCTAATGATGTCAGAAATAAAATTTTGCTAAAAAAAATGCATGATGAAAATGTTTACCGACTAACAAATACTGCTGCTTTAATCATGGGAATTGCTGTTACAACGAGTTCCATGTCAAGTCTGCGCTGTCTGAGACAGCTAAAGCAGAACTTTGGATGATCATTCTATCTAGATTTGTTTAAAAAGTTCTAAAGTTCAATGCAGAATCCGTGTCGGGAGAATTTTCCTAAACAAATTCTGTTGAAAATGTTATAAAATTTGTCCCTGTGGAGTTTTATTCGTTAATTTATGTGGAGTAACTCAGAGGACTCAGCATACCCTTTCTGTGCACAACCTCAGGCTCCACATAAATTAACTATTACAACTCCACAGGGATACATTTTCAAAGGCTTTCAACAGAATTTGTTAGGGAAATTCCTCTCGAAAGGAATTCTGCATTGAACTTTAGAACTTTTTAAATAAATCTAGTTAGAACTGATGTCCAGAGTTTCATTTTAGTTGTCTCAGATGGTGCAGACTTGATGTGTTACCATTATAATGAATCTGTAATTAACAACAGAACTCTTGAGTTTGAAGGAGACGTAAAGTTCTGTACATCACACAGTCCTACACTGGTCCTGACCACCAGTTTGTAAATCTAAAACACCAACTGTATTTACTAAAAAGCTGGACAAGATGACACAAAAAGCAGAATTGGAACTAATTTTTAAAATACAGCTTCTAATGGATATATACCGTATATATTGGTCAATCAAAAAACTAGAGAGTCTGAAGTCCCAAATCCAATATGCTAATGAGGGAGTCCTAGGATTGCTGGAGTGCTCTCAGGGGAGACCATTAATTATTGTTAACAGCTAGCTGTGGGAGTTGTTTCTGTTATACAGATACAGTCCTCTGTATCCAGTTCTGTTGACTAGTAACAAAATAATCATGGTTTTTGAGAACGGACTATGCATTTTCTTCATGCATAGCAGGTTAAAGCAGGGGGCTCAGAAGAATGAAAGAGAATTACTCCCCCTGCCAAAAAAAAAAATAAATAACTGTCATCCTAAATAAACCATTAATTTAATCCATCTGAATGGTAATTCAGAAGTATGCACTCAGTGGCTCCTATGCACTAATGGGCGGGTAATACATGCAGGAGGCACGTTTCTCTCCTGTGGAGCTCTACACCTGCAGACAGGTGCGCACTGGTGGCATTCACAATTGCTGGCCACTTCTTCATGGCCCCGCCAGCATGCAGGAGACTGCAGGGTGGTCAGGGGCGGAGTTGCGGATCTGGCCGGGCATCCAATCGGATGTCCAGACTGGGTAACAGAGTGGATACCATGCGTGGTGGTATGCGCATTGGCAGTGTGCCTGGTGGATGTCCGAGGGCCAGCAGCTGTGGAGGTGAGTGGAGGGCAATGCCACAGCCCCCCCATGATGCAGCAACAGAGTGGAGTACCGGTACAGGGTGGGCTTGGGGTCCTGAGGCAGTGGCAATGGTGGAGGGAATGTACTCCACTATATGCTGGGAGGGGCCGATGCCTATCGGGGGGGTGCATCCCTGGCCCGGTGCCCCAGTGTGGAGTGTGTGTTGGTTGGGGGTGCACGGTGGGGGCTGCCCACTGGTCTGTGTGGGGATGAGTGGTGTTGGGTGGCCACAGGAGGTACAGCCGCAGTGGTCCCGGTGGGTGGGCTATCTGCCCTGTTCATGTGGGTCCCTGCTGTGTGCATGGGACACATAGGGAGCTTATGGCAGGGTTCTCCCTGGCATACGCTGTGTCCTTCTCCACACCCCCGTGGCCAGCACTACGCATCTTAGTGCATGGCATGTAGTGCTAGCATGCCCCTTGCCTGCCCCCAGCACATTGTGGTTCATGCAGCCTGGGGATTGGGTGCCGTGCAGCTGTGCACCCCCCCTTGGTGCATTCCACATGGGGGGCACAATGGGTGCGGAGTGGCTACGCGCCCCAGATGCGCGGTGCATAGTCACTCTGCCCCTTCGTGCATAGGGGACAATATGTCATTAGAATTTATCATGAAATACTTAGTTATTTTATGTAAAAATACTACCTGTTTCAAAACAGTTTGAACTGAAAGCCTTTTTAGACAAACTTTTCAGATTTCTAAAGGGGAAAATTGATTTATGTTAACCACATACAGTAGAAGCACAGCTGCAACTTGTGGTAAGTTGGAGTTTGTAATAGTAAGCATCTTAAATAATTATTAAAATATGTGTCTCTAAGTTAGCTTATCCTGCAGTAGCTGAAAAAAAGCTGTGTGCTTTCACTGAATGCTGAGTGCAAGAACAGAATATTCAGAATGGAAGTCTTGAATTCCAAATGACCAGTTCCACAACTCAGTTAGTGGTCCAGAAGCTCATATTGCTTGCACCGGAGAGGATTTAAAACAGGCCATTTTGACCATGAGATAATTGGCAAGAGCAAGAAACCCTTTTTGCTAGGGGTGTGTGAATACCTTAATTCGACTGTTCGGATGAATATTCATATTTGAGGTGCCAGATATTCGTTATTCGACACCCCCAGGTAAGTGTTTCTTATTTAAAAAGACATTGTAACAATGTTAAGAGCTACCACTTCCTTCCCTTTTGAAGTACACTAGGCAGTTCTGCCATGAACACTCCCCAACAGCCTTTCAGGGACCCAAAAATGAAACAAACTACTGTGCTGGTCAGTGGTCAGGTGACACATGGCCATCATAGATTGAGCAAAGGCAGCAGATGAGGTGACGTCTTGTATCTTGCCAAGGGTTACTAAAACGGCACTGGCTTAAGTGCATTGTATGTCCACCCTGGAAGTGAGGAGAGTGAGCTGTGCCGTGGTAGAGACCTATACTAGTACCTTGAGGGGTGAAGACAGGGCACATAAGGGGAGTCTCTTTCAAATGAGAACGAACACAAGTACCGAGGCAATAGGTGCATGTGATGAAGCTGAAGGGGGTGTTCAGCAGGACAGATGTGAAGAAATATTCACGGAAGGCATGGTAGATGACTGACAGAGACTGCAGGCATAAGTGATTGTGCCAAAAACACTGTGGGGCTTCAAGCATGCGTGAGATAGGCATAGGGCTGCGGTGTATTTGAAAACAGGCAGGGAGGCAACAGGGTTGCTTCATGGTCTGCAGATGAGACCGATAAGACAAGGATGGACAATCTGGGCTGGCTGTGTGGGTCTAGCGGTCCTTTTGCAACAGATAATTAGTAACCTAAAGTACACAATAGTAAGGTCATTAAAACATGATACATTATTTAAATGTTTCTAGTTTAACAGGGGCCTCATGGTCATCCTGCAGTTATATACCAGGGAGTGGAGACTCAGTTACCTTTTTAACTAAATATTTTATGTGATAGAAAAAAAGAAAAGGTGAGCTAAAAACACCATAACATTACCCTTTCATAACATTAGGCAGATTGAGAGCTGTCCTGTAGTGCCCGTTTTATATGGGCAGATCATATTCCAATTACTGATAAGTTTAGCTTAAGGAACACTAGCTGTTTAATGTGTTGAGGGTCCACCGATTCTGCAAAGTAGCCATTAAGTAAATTTTCTGCAGAGAGGCTGAGATGGTGAGTGTTTGTGTTGCTGTTGATGCAATGATGTGTTGAGCAATGCCCAGTCGCTCTTCTCTACCCTACCACTATGCTGTCTTTCCCCATCTGCACCAGTATCATCCAATTCCAGACCACCATATGCCTTTCTCTCTCCCTCAGGAACCTGAACTAGAGCATGTTCCTCCCCTTCCAAGTGTCTGACTTCCTGCTTGGCACTATTTAACTCTTCACTGGATGTTGCCTAAAATGAGTCACCCTGTGGGTGTCCATGGCTATATGAAGGATCTTGCATTTGAACCTAGGGTCCAACATGGAGCAAACATCTGATAGCAAGTATCCATGGCTGTGGCGAACCTTGCATCAAGTTCTGCATCGAGATGATTAACAATGTAAGTGACCTCTTGTGTACTGAGTGTGTTGTCAGCCAAAATCTGTTGTAATGATCTTTTGAGAATATGCACAGCTGGGATAACCTGAATAAGTAAGGCTGTGGAAGCACTTAGATCATGTGTACTCTTCTCAAATGGCACGAGAACCATCACCATGCCCTCAAGAACTAACCAATCATGATGGAGTAGGACTCCTCCAGTGTCTGCCTCCATAGACATTTTGTGCAGTACCTGCTTTTGCTCCAAGAGTCGTGAAAGCATCAGGTATGAAGAATTCCACCGAGTGCTATCATCTTGTATTACGCAATGTTGGGGCAGACCAAGGCATTCCTGAACATCTTGTAATTTGTTAGTGGCTTTTACAGAGTGATGAAAATGACTACAGATGGAACAGGCTGTGGATAATATGTTGTTGGTCCTACTACTGCTACGCAGTGTGTGAGTCACCACTGAATTTTGTGTGTGTTTAAAGCAACGAATACTCACAAAATGGCCATTGTTGATGGCTTTCACCATGTTTGTGCCATTGTCAGTAACAAAAAAGCCAACTTTTATATTGGTGTTAACACCAGTCCAAGACCGCAACATGTCTTGCAGGAACATAAGAATATTATGTGCTCTGTGGTCTTCCTCCATCAGTCCGACTTTCAGCAAAGCTGACCTAATGAGACAACCAGATTGGGGGTGGGGGGGCAACAGTGAGCCACAAGGTGATGCATCGGAAACAGCAGCAGTAGAGTTGCACATGCCAGTGTGCAGTTAAGGAGAGACAGGCATGCAGGGAGTTATCGCCAGTTCAGATATCTGATAGGCAGTGAAAAACACCACCAACAGCCTCTGCCAACAGAGAAGCAACAGCTGATTACACGCCATCATACAGTCGTGGCAATATAGTTCGAGAAAATATAGTACGAGATGGGATCTGATAATGTGAGTGCAAATAGTTGAGAAGCCATCGGAAGCCAGTATCTTCCACAACTGACATTGGCTGGAGAGCCAATGCCACCATCTCGGCAATCAGTTGTGTGATTTGTCATGCTGTTGGATGTGAGGCATTGTCTTTATTCGTGCATGCAGAGCATCCATTATTGGAACTGCCATGGGAGACCGATGTGGACAACAGTGGTGAGCGAAGTGCTGATGACTGTCTCTGCCTTGTAGTATCATAGGAGTCAGAAGTGACCACCAGAGTAGAGGTCAGACTCTGTGTTGGTGAGGGGAAAGGAGTGTTATGATCACTGGGTTGCTCTAAATCAGATCTGTCATCAGTACCACCACCACTGCCAACTGTACATGCTTGTCCACTGGAGGGGTTTAGTCTTGGTGAAACCAAGGGTCCGGATCCAGACCAAGATGAGCTTCAGTACACTTGAGGGTGCTTAAGCTTCAAGTGGTTCTGTAATGATGTTGTGGTTAAGTTAGAGAGTGATTTCCCTCAGCTTATAGTGGCATTACAAAAAGAACAGACTGCCTTCCTTGTGTCCTCCTTTAACACAGTGAAATGCAGCCACACAGCACTTTTAACAGTGTGGTTACCAGTGATTCTACTAGCACCACATCCCCAGTTGTTTTTTCAACAGATGTGCCTGTCTTGTCCTGAAGTTCTTGCCCTGCGACCACTGCCCCTGATGGTGCCATGCCAGTGCTGTCATCACTTGGCTGTCTTTCCAGCTGTGTCGGAGCCTGCTGAAGAAACAATAGTGTTGCTTGTTTGGTCTTCTCAGAAGGAGGGGGACCCTTACCCCTACTGCTACTTCTACTACCCTTGCTAGTAGTGCTACACCTAGAGGCTGTTTTGCCAGCCACCTTTTTTTCTGCCCTCAAAGTATATAGCGTACTCTGTCTCATCTTCAAAGTCACTCACATGTGCCTCTGATGAAGAAGATGATGATGTGTCACTGAGCAATTCATTATGTGGAGGGAAATACTCAGAGCCAGATGACTGGTCATCCTCTGCAACATTTTCAGGAGTACTGATAAGATGAGAAGCAGGAGGCACAACTGTATTAACTGTAGGGGTCATACTGGTAATATGCACTGTGGCAGGGATACCAGACTGTGGTGATAGTGTTACAGTAGTGGCAGGGTTCATAGTGTCAGTAGTGGCTGGAGTGACAGTCACAGCTGCAGGGCTGGCTGTAGTAGTCATGCTGCCTGTTGTTGTGGAAGAGGAAGACAGGGTCTCTATAGTGGTGGTAGTGGTGGTAATGACAGATGGGATGGTACTGGTGAGAGATGGGGACATAGTGGTAGTTGTGCTGGGAGTCGTGATAGTACTGGTGAGAGATGGGGACGCATTGGTGGTTGTGGTGGGAGTCGAGAACAGTGTACTTCTGCTTGTGCTTCTTGTATCATTTTGTCCAGTGCCAGCTACAGTAATACTGTGCCTGGAAGGTACCTGGTTAGATAAGTGCTACCAGAATAGCACCAGTCAACTGAGCGCTAGTCTGGATAGCGTTACCTTGGATAGTGTGAGGGGATTTACAGCGCTTGCAGTAAGTGCTTCCCTCATCGCTGTCCATGGTGCCACTCATTTACAAGGGCATCAGAATCCAGGGAGCTGGCCAAGCTGCTGCCGTGGCATGGAGGGCTGGGGCATAGAGCAACGCAGCCAGCACTATTGGGGACCAGGGTTCTAATCTTGGTATCCAGTCATTTTTCTTGCTTTTGGGACTTTTGTTTTTTTCATGGGGCCGTGGAAACAGTATTCCATGGTCCCAGACATTTAACTTACTCCATGATCTGCTCCCCCCCCGGAGTGGGAATAATTAATCTGGGGAGTGTGGAGGGCAGAGCCCCCCTCATTGGGGGTTGCGGGGGGGCAAAGGCCCCTGCAAAAACAAAAACAGTGCCTTTTTTGCTGCACGCACCTTGCGTGCACTATTTTGACTGCCAATGTTTGGACACAGTGCCTTGCTTGAAGACATAGGCTTGGAAGGGGTAAAGAATAATTTTGGGCATCGAAGACGGGCTGACCGTCACTCACGTTCAAGTTCAGCATCACCAACCTGATCCTCCGCTGTAGATTTGCTTGGGTTGGACTAAGTAAATTTTTTTCCACCTCTGCCTGTCATTGTCTTTGTCTGTGCTAACAAGTTTTAAACTCTCTCAAGTATTTAATACTTCATAAATGTACAAAAGTTCTGCTTGTTGTAGCACCGAAAAATTATTGCAAGCAGCACCTGCTGTAATACTGCTTTTAGCACCGAAAAATTATTGCAAGCAGCATCTGCTGCAGTACTCCTTTATTTTAGCACCGAAAAATTACTGCAAGCAGCACGCATGCAGGGCAGGTGAGAGTGTGTGCACACTGCAAGCGTAGACTTGCTACCTAGCCCTAAACCATGGAGGGTGGAAGTGCAGTCAACTGACTGCCCTCCAAGACTGCTGGTGGCTACTGACTTTGTGAAACCCACAAATATTTCTTACAGAGATTTATATGGCAGAACTACTGCAGTTCACTTTTTTTATTTGTAAATGCAGACAAGTTCTGCTGTATTTAAGTACAAAAAAAGGTTGCACACAGCAGTGCTGCTTTATTATCTCACAGAAAAATTACTGCAGGCAGCATGCATGCAGGGCAGGTGAGGGTGTGTGCACACTGCAAGCATTGACTCACTACACAGCCTTAAACTGTGGGGGGTGGGAGTGCAGTAGGTGACTGCTCTCCGAGACTGCTGGCGGCTACTGACTTTTGTGAAACCCCAGCCCAACCTCAGATTACACCAAAAATATTTCTTGCAGAGATTTCTACAGCAGAACTACTGCAATTCACTTTGTTTTTATTTGTAAATACACGCACGTTTTGCTGTATTTCAGTACAAAAAAATGATTGAAAGCAGCAGTACTGCTTTATTTTCGCAAAGAAAAATTACTGCAAGCAGCACGCATACATGGCAGGCGAGGGTGTGCAAACACTGCAAGCATCGACTCGCTACCTAGACCTAAACCGTGGGTGGTGGGACTGCAGTCAGCCGATTGCCCTCCGAGACTGCTGGTGGCTACTGATTTTCTTAAAAAAACCCAGCCCAGCCTCAGATTACACCACAAATATTTCCTACAGAGATTTATATGGCAGAACAACTGCAATTCACTTTTTTTTTTTATTTGTAAAAATAAACACAGGATCTGCTGTATTTCAGTACAAAAAAAAATGGTTGCAAGCCACAGTACCTCTTTATTTTCACACAGAAAAATTACTGCATGCAGCACGCAAGCAGGGCAGGCAAGGGTGTGCGCACACTGCAAGCGTAGACTCGCTACCTAGCCCTAAACCATGGGGGTGGGAATGCAGTCAGCCAACTGCCCTCCAAGACTGCTGGTGGCTATTGACTTTCGTGAAACCCCAGCCCAACCTCAGATTACACCACAAATATTTCTTACAGAGATTTCTATGGCAGAACAACTGCAATTCACTTTATTTTTTTTAATTTGTAAACGCATACAAGTTCTGCTGTATTTCAGTGCAAAATAATGGCTGCAAGCAGCAGTACTGCTTTATTTTTGCACAGAAAAATTACTGCAAGCAGCACACATGCAGGGCAGGCAAGGGTGTGTGCATACTGCAAGCATCAACTCGCTACTTAGCCCTAAGCCATTGGGGGTGGGAGTGCAGTCAGCCGACTGCCCTCCAAGATTTCTGGCTAGACTACTACTGGGTTTTGTGAAACCTGACGCCCCCAAAAAAATACTTATAATTTACACCACCAAATTAAAGACTTTTCTGTTAAATCAGTACAGTACAGCAGTCAAGGTAGAAGTTAGAACTACTGTAATTAAAGAGGTAAACTGCAACTTAAGTCTCTCTGCAGTTCCTCCTGGAAAAATAAATCAGACAATTTATCTAGGGAAAATACAAAAAGCCTCACACCTCTATGAGCCCCTGAAATGAAGGTGTACTAGTTTCTCTCTGCAGCTCCTAGCAAAAAAAAAATCAGTATATCAGATGATTTATCCAGGAAAAAAAAACTCCCAGTGCTCCCACTACTACTAGGCACTGAAGACACACTGTACAGAATAAAAAAAATAAAGGAGTTACATAGAAACATAGAATTTGACGGCAGATAAGGACTGCTTGGCCCACCCAGTCTGCTCATTTCCCTACCTATTGGATAAGCTTCAGATCCTAGTTAACCAGCAGCCTACTTCTTCCTACCCCCACCCCCCAGAACTGCCTTATGACTATCCCATGCATGCTTGAATTCCACCACTGATTTTGACTCCACAACCTCCTCCGGAAGGCGTTCCATGCATCCACAACCCTCTCTGAAAAAATGCTTCCTTAAATTACCTCTGAGCCACCCCCATCTTCAAATTGTGCCCTCTTGTTCTTGCACACCTCTTTTTTTGAAAGATGCTACCCTCTTGGACTTTGTTGATTCCCTTGAGGTACTTGAAAGTTTCTATCATGTCCCCCCTCTCCCTCCTTTCCTCGAGGCTATACATATTAAGCTCCTTAAGTCTCTCTTCATGTCTTCCGGTGCAGACCCTGCACCATTTTAGTTGCCCTCCTTTGGACAGCTTCCATCCTGTCTATGTCTTTGCGGAGATTGGGTCTCCAGAACTGCACACAGTACTCCAGATGGGGTCTCACCAGCTGTCTGTACAGAGGGATAATAACTTCCTGTTTTCTACTGGTGATGCCTCTCCCTATGCATCCCAGTATCCCCCCAGCCCTCCTTGCTGCCCTCTCACATTGCTTGCCCATCTTTAGGTCATCTGATATGACTACCCCCAGGTCCCTCTCCATTTTTGTTGTTGTTAGTATCTCACCCCCCATTGTGTACTCTTCCCCTGGGTTTTTGTTTCCCAGGTGCATTACCTTGCACTTCTTAGCATTGAATCTAAGCTGCCATACATTTGACCATTCCTCTAACCTTGCCAAGTCCCTTCTCATCCTTTCCACCCCACCTGTGCATCAACTCTGTTGCAGATCTTAGTGTCATCTGCAAAGAGACATACTTTTCCTTCCAGTCCTTCTGCAATGTCACTTATAAAGACATTGAAGAGGACTGGTCCTAATCTGAACCCTCGGTACCCCACTAGTAACCCTCCTTTCTTCTGAGTGGACTCCATTTACTATTACTCTCTGTGTCCTATTCTCCAGCAAATTCTTTACCCAGGCTGTCATCTTGGGACCCAGTCCCAGGCTGGCTAACTTGTATATTAATCTTTGTGTGGGACTGTGTCAAATGCCTTTAAAGTCTAGGTAGACCATGTCCACAGCCCTCCCTGATCTACTACTTTGGTCACCCAGTCAAAGAAATCTATCAGATTCGTCTGGCATGACCTTCCGCTGTGAATCCATGCTGCCTAGGGTCCTGTGCCCTCTGGCCTCTAGATACTCGACAATTCTTTCTTTTAGAGTGATTCCATCATTTTCCTATCACTGAGGTTAAACTAACAGGTCTATAGTTTCCTGCTTCTGCCTTGCTCCCACTTTTGTGAAGGGAATCACATCTGCCCTCCTCCAGTCCTCAGTACCACCCCATCCTCCCATGATTTGTTAAAAGGGTAGTCAGTGGTGTCACTAGTTCTACCCTTAGTTCTTTTAGAATTCTGGGATGAATCCCATCAGGCCCCATTGCTTTGTCCACCTTCAGTTTTAAGAGTTCTTTCAGAACCCTTTCTTCTGTAAATGGGCGGTATCAACTTCTGTATCCAGCGTGTTACTACTGTTTGTTTTATGTACCTCCCCTCTTCCTTTGTAAATACTGAGCAAAAATATTTGTTTAGTATCTCTGCCTTTCACAGTCTCCCTCTGCCCACCCTCCCTCCCTTTATTAAGCCTCACTATCCCTCCTTGGTCTTCCTTTGCTCCTGATGTACCTATAAAGGTTTTATCCCTCTTAACTAAGTTGGCTATCTTTTCCTCGGTTTGGGCCTTTGCTGTTCTGACTGCCTTCCAGCCACCTTTGCTTTAACTGATACAGTTTCTGTCCTGCTCCTTCTGTGATTCCTTGTACTTCCTGAATGCTTTCTTTTCTCTTGAACCTTCCCTGCCACTTCCTTTGAGAACCATAGTGGTTTCTCGTCTTGTTTTGTTTATTTGCTTCACAAAAGGCTCGTTACCTCTGTGATGGCAGTTTTATTATTCCCATTGTTCTTCCACCCTTCCTTCCTGCCCATTTACTAGTGCATTCCTTAGGCACTCACCCATTTTAGGAAAGTCAGCCTCCTAAAGTCCAGTACTTTTGTCTTTGTATGGCTTGACTGTATTGCTGTGTTTATTGTAGAACCATACTGTTCGATGGTCGCTAGTTCCCAGATGGCTACCACTTCTACATCTGTAATCCTCTCCATCTCCATGTGAGAGAATCAAGTCTAATATTGCTCCCTCTCGAGTGGGCTCCAGTACTAGTTGTCTAAGGCATGCCCCTGAGGGCATCTAGAATAACTGCACTCTTCAAGTGGCAGCTGCAACTGCACTCCAGTTAACATCTGGCATATTCAGATCACCCATCAGCAATATCTCCCTTTTCTGCCATTCTAAGTATACTTTCTATCATTTCCTGTCCATTTCCTCCCTAGAGAGAGGTCTGTATACAACCTATGCGTATTGTGGTGCCATTGCCTGTCTCCAAATTTACCCAGTGCTTCTTCTCCTCCCTGTTTACCCTTTTGTTCTGTTGCTTTATTCCTTCCCTTATGTAAAGAACTACTCCTCCTCCTCTTTTACCCTCCCTGTCCCTCCTGTAGACAGTGTATCCTGGTATGTTTATGTCCCAGTCATGGTTTTGTGTGTACCATGTTTCTGTGACTGCCACGATATCAGATGTTCCTCCTCCATCAAGGCCACTAATTCAGGAGCTTGTTACCCAGACTACGGGCATTAGTACTCATTGCTCTCCATTTTTGATGGCTTTACCTTCTGTTGCAGCATCCCCACTGACCGTTCTACCTCAGTCTTTTTGTCATTTAGTACCCTGTTTTGTAGGGAGAGGCTGGGATTGTCCTGCTGCTTGTCAGTGTCTCCCCCTTTGACTAGTTTAAAAGCTTGCCAATGAAGCATTTAAAACGATTGCTCAACAGACTTATTCCCTTCCTGGACAGATGCAGACCATCCTGCCAGTATAGGCTGGTGTCCCTTCAGGTGGAACCTCAGTCCCCAATGAAGCCAAACCCCTGTGCTCCGCACCATTTTTTCAACCATTCATTAAACTGCATGGTGCCAATTGTCCTCGCCTCCCCCATGCTTTTGACAGGCAGCACCTCTGAGAAGGATACTGTGTGTTCTACTCGTCTTAGGTCCCTCCCCAACTCTGCAATGTCCTCCTGCACTGCTCTAATCTCATGATGAGCCAAGTCATTTGTCCCTAGGTGGACAATTACGTCCAGCTCGGAATCCCTTGCAGCTGTTCTCGTGATCCTGAGGATGCGCTTCCTGTCCCTCCAAGCCATGGCACCAGGCAGGCACCTTACTTCATTTTCCCAGCTCCCCCAGTTCTATACCCTAATAATTGAGTCCCCCACCAGGAGCTGCTTCCTTTCCCTTTGGTGCCCTCTGTCTCCTTTCTGTGGGCCTCCTTGTGACAGATATCATCAGTCTTCTCTGGGTGCATCCATGAGGGGAGCTATGCTCCCCAGAATGGTGTATGGTTGTGAGTGGAACAATTCACTGGGTGTGCCTCTGTTCCACCCTCCTCACCCTCCCTGAGCCCACTGTGGTCCAACTGCTGTGCTTTCTTCGCAACCTCTGAGGTAGTGGTGGTGGTGCTAGTGATCCCTGGATGGGAGGTTCCTTTCTACTGTCCAGTGTGGCCTGGGAAGGTTTCCTTACTACTGTCCAGTGCGGCCTGAAGACGGGCAACTTCCTCCCTCAGGGCAGATAGTTGTCTGCAAATAGGGCAGCATCTCAGCCTCCAGAAAGACTCCCGGAAGACTGCTGCCCCACAGCCATTACATTGCACTACTCCCCACATGTTTATCTAGTTGTTTTTTTTTTTTTTATTGTATTTGTGTTGTAATGAAAATATTAGTTTTTTGCACCTGCTAATCTCTGCTGACTCAGAGCTTTCTCTCCACTCTCCACTATGAACTCGCTCCACAATGCAGCAATGTCAAACTGTCACATGATCTAGCTTTGGCAAGCGCTCAGCGATTGGCCAGAAAGTCTATGAGATCTTGAAATCACAGGAACTGAATACCAAATATCGCCGAATAGCTCAGTGTTAGTGTTTATTCTTGAATACCGAATTCCGTATTATTCGTGGTATTCAGGATTTAATATTTGTTACTCGCACACCCCTACTTTTTGCTTCTGCAAACAGGACCCACTACAGTACTTCTGAAAACTGGGCCCCTTCCTATTACTGAACAATGAGCCAGCATCTTTTCTTAAGTTTACCTGAATAGCAACTGTTTTCTCCATAGAAACATAGAAGTTGATGGCAGGAGGAGACCGCTAGGTCCATCTAGTCTGCCCATTTGTTTTGTACCTGTTTTGATGCTCTAGTTGCCCTTTGTAGTCAGGGCTCCCTTGTGTCCATCCCATGCATTCTTGAATCCCCCCACAGTGTTGACCCCCACAACCTCTTGGGGCAGGCTGTTCTAAGCATCCACCACTCTTTCTGTGAAGAACAACTTCCTGGTGTTGATAGAGAACCTCCCTCCTTGCAGCCTGAAGTCATGTCCCCTGGTCCTGGAGCTCTTTTAGCAGTGAAAAAGTTCCTGTGCCTGTACCTTATTAATGCCTTTTATATACTTGAATGTTTCAATCATGCCCCCTCTCTCTCCACTGCTCCAGGAAGTACATATTCCGTTCCCTAAGTCTTTCCTTGTAGGACATGTACTGCAGATCCTGAATCATTTTTGTCGCCTTTCTCTGTACTGTTTCCACCCGATCAATGTCCTTCCTGAGGTTAGGCCTCCAGAACTGGACTCCATATTCCAGGTGAGACCTGACCAGTGATCTGTACAGTGGTAGTACCGCCTCTCTTCCTGCTCGTGATTCCCCTCCCAATGCAGCCCAGCATTCTGTTGGCCTTCATTGTTGCCTTCTCACACTGCTTACTAACCTTTAAGTCATCTGAGATTACGATTCCCAGATCTCGTTCTTGGTTTGAGGCTGCCAGTCTTTCACCTTCCAGGTAATGCTCCTTTCTTGGATTTTTCTTGCCTATGTGCATGACCTTGCACTTTTTGGCATTAAATCTAAGCTGCCACACTCCAGACTATTTTTCTAGTTTCTTGAGGCCAGCTTCCATCTTGCTCACTCCTTCTGGGGTGTCCACCCTGCAACACAGCTTGGTTTTGTTCTTACTCTCGATTATTTCCTGAGGAAGTGTTTAACAAATGTTAGTAACCCTTTGTGTGCAGTAATATTTTCTTTTGGTGTCCAAGTTCTGGACTAAGTCTTCTTTTGGGTTATCTTAAATATTAATTTATTAAAATTTGTTAAAGGAAAATTGTCTTCATTGTAACACTTACACCCCCCAAAATCTCTAGCCGCTGACTAAGCTTTTGCCACAGCAACAACATTTTTTTTCTGTAGTTTACTTACATTGTTTCAACTTTGTAAAATCTGCGATTGCCAAACATGGCAGATGATGTGCGGTTTCATTTCGGTACTGGTGCAGTGCCGCACCGCTCGCCCCAGTGCACTTTGTATTGGGGTGAGCAGCGCAGCGCTGCACCAGTACTGAAATAGAACCACGCAGCATCCACCATGTTTGGCGATTGCAAATTTTACAAAGTAAAAATAATGTAAGTAAACTGCAGAAAATTTTTTTTTTGCTGTGCCAAAAGCTTAATCAAGGGGTAGAGCGTTCAGGGGTGCGAGTGCTAACAATAAGGACAGTTTTCCTTTAACTTGGAAAACTAGATGAAGCTAAATTTTTTCAACTCAATCCTGAGAGCAGCTGGGCACAATTAACATACAATTGCCTCTGTATAGAGCCTTTATGAGACCACACCTAGATTTTGTCACCCTGTTCTGGGCACCATACCACAACTGAGACCTAAACCAGGTAGAAAGGGTCTAGAGAAGGGCGACCGAAATAATGCAGTTGAGGGTGGGAAAAATAACATAAGAAGGAAGGCTAAAGCAAATTGGATGGTACACCCTGGAGGCAAGAAGAGCAAGAGGAGATATTTTAGTACTATGAAACATAAATAAGGATAATTCACTGAACTGAAAGTAAGAAACAAAGTAGACTGAGGGGACATGATGTTCAGTTCCAGAGAGACAAATGGTGAACTCACAAAAGAAAATATTACTGCACACAACGGGTTACTAAAATTTGTTAAAAACTTCCACAGGAAATAATCGAGAGTAAGAACAAAATTATCTTTAAAAAACAGGATTCATACTTACATGAGGGTACAAGATACAAATGAATATTACTACTGAGGCAGCGGCAGGCTGTCCTGACTGACCCTTGGGTCTCCTTCTGTTCTACAAACCACAGTATTGACTGCAGTATTAACATATTCATTAAGGACAAATATGAATATAAAAATTAGTTGTAGCACTTACATACTGTACCTGTCATCCTTAAATGTTAAATTTGGGGGATTTTAATGTTATAGAATAAGGCTTCTCATTCCTACATGGGTCAGCGTAAGGACTTTTGCCCACCCTAGGAAATTTAGTCACATAACCAACTCAGTTTAATCATGTTTCTTTGTATTTTACTTGTATCCCTATGTCCATAATTTTATTTTCAAAATAGCACTTGCCATTTTTATATTTTTCCTTTTAAGGGTTAAGCATCAATATTAGTCCTTGCAGTCCCTCTACCCACTCTTATCAATTGTACTGATTGTCCCGACCACACAGCAATGCGTGCTTTGGTGGCATTGTGATGCCATGTCACAGGGCTCTGTATAGCCCAGCGATGCCCTGGATTGTTGTTTTTACAAAACAATAAATACCAGTTATAAAACAATGGCTGGAAAAACAGCATTCTAATTGGCAGACACATTCAAAACATAAACTGCTGGAAACCCTCGTGTATAATATTATATGGGAGGCAATATAGCACAGTGGTTTAAGGCTCTGAGCTGCAAACCTCGAGACCTGGGTTTGAATCCCACAGCCCCCCACTTGCATACTGTGTGACTCTGAGAAAGTCACTTAACTTCCTTGTGCTCCCAGGTCACAGCTGGAAACAAGCTTCAGCTTAGTGTGACTCTTCTGGTTAAACAATTTCCCCTTCCCTCCCCCCATTGCCCTAATAGAACAATTAGAATTTAAGCTATAAAAAGCATTAATTAAAAAACATTTTAGCTTTACAACATTACTAAGGCACTCTGCGGGTTGAGTTACATTAGTTAATATCACCCCAGACACTTGTCTTTACCTTGTACCTCAAGATCCCTCTTGTGTTAGAATAACTAATGGTAACCCAACCTCTGGTGTGCCTTAATAATAATATTTCTGGAGACCATACCTACGTAAGGACATAGACAGGGTAGAGAAGGTTCAGAAGAGGGCAACAAAGATGGTGCATGGATTGCATCACAAGTCCTATGAAGACAGGTTGAAGTAACTGAACATGTACTCCCTGGAGGAGAGGAGGGAGAGAGGGGATATGATAGAGACATACAAGTATCTTACAGGGAGGAACAGGGTGCAGGAAAACACTATTTTTAAGCGAAAAAGATGTTCCAGGACTAGAGGGCATGGGATGAAGTTGGAGGGAGGACGATTCAGAGGAAACATGAGAAAGAATTTCTTCACAGAACGGGTGGTGGACAAGTGGAACACCCTGCCAGAGGAAGTGGTGGGGGCTGAAACAATCACGGGATTTAAGAATGCATGGGATAGACATAAAGGAATTCTGGAGGTCAGGGGTAAGGGGCAACAGACTTCTAGGAAAACAAACTGAACTTACAAGCTCAAATGGGCAGACTGGGTGGGCCATAGGCCCTTATCTGCTGACACTGTCTATGTATCTATGTATCTATGTATTTCAAAACTAATGAGGTAGTTCGGCTGTGGCAAGGGGGTCCCAATGAGCTGGGACCCCCAGTGACAGCAGGGCTGTACTTTATAAAGTATTAGATATTTATTAACCTATCTTAACTCCTCCATCCCTCCTGGGAGGTTACTGTCCCTCCTCCTATTATATCTCGGGTCCAGTAAGCCATAGAGTATCTGCACAAGATAAGGGTCCTATGTGTTCCTCTTGCCCTTATCTCCAGCTGTGACTAAGGGAACGACTGTACCTACTATCAAGATGAATACAATTCTTCTCTGTAACCTCTCTATGCCTAAGTGTTCTCAACACTGACCGGTAACCATGTGCCTCACTGTATTGTACTACATCCTAATGGGCCCCTGACATCAGAAGCGGAAAGACAAGCAGCCACAGTAGGTGAGGTGTGCTGGAAAGTGATCCTGGAGTCATGGTAATGGGTATATAGTCATAAAGAAAAACCGTGCCCCTACTACATAAAGACAAGATATAGGAAATATACTGTTAGTTTAAATGTTTCTCAGAATGATGTTTTTCCATTTCTACTGCTACATCAGGGGGTCTATCTATCTATCTATCTATCTATCTATCTATCTATCTATCTATCTATCTATCTATCTATCACTCTCTCTCTCTCTCTCTCTATCTATCTCTCTATCTACCTACCTATCTATTTATCTATCTGAGTTGGCCAGAAAGACACACTAAGCTATGTAGCTTGTTCGTAGGTGAATCCTTGGGCAGGAGAGGTTCTAGCCCCTCTCCACTTGAAGCTGCCCCTGTTCTGGGGGAAAGGGACAATGGAATAATACAAATACGCAAGATAACATAGGAAATATAACAACAACAGCAAAACCATAAGGTGTGCAAACCTTAGCAAGTTAGATAGTTAGTACAGAATGAAAAGAACAGAACATCCATGAATCTTTGAGCACTTTGTACTCTGATTGTACCAAGCCCCCCCCCAAAAAATGAGATTTTGCATCACATGGCCCATTCTGCCCACTACCTGTATGATGTAAATTATAAATATATACTGGAAGTACAATAACAGTCTTCAGTCATTCAGGTGCTCAAGAATACCCTACATAAAATCATGGGCTATTGTATTAGAACCTGAACACAAGTACAGGAGTGGGGGCATGTGACGGCTACCAGACATAGATCCTTTCCCAAGGTATTATCCTTAGCAGTGAAAAGCATAGGGGTAGATAAATACAGGAAATAAAGGAACTATAAGCTGAGGTCTGCCTAAATATCATGTTTTTCAAAAGTATTCTATGAGGCGCCTGTAGTTCTTTAATTCATTCACTATACTTACTGTAAATTGCTACCTTACCAGCACACACTGCAGCTGCCAATTACAGAGCATTCAAAAGTGACATTGGAGGGAAAAACATCTGAGTTTAATTATGCCATTGAAATGTAAACAGAATCTGCAGGTGTGCTAAGGGAATATATTTGGCCCCAGGGCTGAGCATGTATATCACATACCTCCCTCCAGTTCCCAAAAAACTAACCCAGGATTTAGGGACCAAATCCTCGCATTACACTTAGGTTTGGATGAACAGTACTAGAAGCAGTGTAGCATAGAGACTAAGTGCAGGGCTGTGAACCTACGGATCCAGGTTTGATTCCTAGCATTGTCACTTGCTCATTGTGTGATCTGAACAAGCCACATTTTAAATGCACTGTGGCTATTCTCTCCTCTCTCTCTTTTTCTCTCTTTCTGTGTAGTTAAACCTCTTGAGCATTTCCTAACTGCTGCCCTCCTCCCATCTCTCCTTGCATGTCTAATGGCTGCTGTCAACTGTTCCTGGTTTATAAGGCAGTTTTGGATACAGTGTATATAAAAAGTACAATTGCAATACAGAATAAAATTTTTTTTCTTTCCTTTAGGACAAACAGTTTGAGGGTGTATCTTAAAACAAGTGACAGTTGGTGAGTTTGCCAGCATAGTTTGTATTCACAGAACAGACTTTTAATTCGGTCCACAGCAAAGCCGGATCAGGAGATTTAAAAAAAATTCTGTATGTGGAATAAATGCTGGACAAATGTGGTGTATGATGAAATATAATATTGAGGGGGCTCAGGAGCTCAGTAACCCACAGGCTTGAAGGGTGAAAGGTTGTATGAATTCCTGAGCTTCCTGAGATGGTATATTTCCCAAAGGCACACTTACAGTACCTAGCATTTATTTTATACAGTGCATTAGGACTGTGTAGTTTTTATCTGTAGATTGCACTTGCAATCATGTTTGGGTTTGCCTTTTTTCTTTTTGTACCAGTGTTCTTTTCTGTACTGTAGTGGCATCTTTGGTTCATTAAGGGCTTTCTTGCCTATTGTTTGTATACCATTGGGAGAGCGAACCCCTGACAGCAAAACCATCACAGCGACACAAGCCGTTCAACATCCACAGTGTCAAATGAGTTGTTGGAGCGCTGTACCGCTACAGCAACTCCCGCTGTAAGCCGCTTCCCCCCCATAATTTGCATCCCCCGGAGTTGACAATCTATACATTCGAGGGGTGTGGGGAGCATTGCCCCGTGTGTGGGGGGTGCTCCTCACAAACAATGTAGAAAAGCCCTGGCACTGTGGTGTGTCTGTCGATTGATTTGCCAGTTGACCTGGACAGTGTCGACAAATCTGTGTTGCTGTGGAGGATGTCGACAACTTTGTTGTCGAACCACCTTGGTGAAACCATTTCTTTAGTGTAGGATTCTCCTATTAAAGGAGGTGTGATGAGGTTGGTTTGTCCTTTAGTTCAGCATGGTCAGCAGTCGGGAGCTGTGTGGTGTCTGCGGTTAGGAGCGGCATGGTGTCTGCATTTTGGAGTGGTGTGCCCTGATTAATTTGTTAATTAGTTGTAATTAATGGGGTAGCATATGGTTTTATGATAGATACATAGATAGATAGATAGATTGATATTTTATTTATATAGCACCCATTTCCAAAGGACTCAGAGCGCTTTATAAAATTGAAACACGATACAACAAACAACATCAATGATAAACATACAACCCAGATGGAATGACAGCTATATACGCTAAAATTATCTATCCTTAAAGTTCAGTAATTAAAACTCATTAAAAAGCCTGGTTAAACACAAACGTTTTTAACCCCTTTTTGAAGGATTCCTCCAAGGGTTCCTCCTGAAGTTGTTGAAGAAGAGAGTTCCATAGGGTGGGCGTGGCCACTGAAATTGGCCAATCACCAGAGTGTCACAACCTCACCCTACGAACACTAAGCAGGCCACCCTCGGAGGAATGGAGAGCCTGGGCCAGGTGGTGGGGCATGAGATCTTGCAAATAAACTGGTCTCCTACTGTGTAGGGTCTTATAGATCAGTAAACCAACCTTGAAGATAATCCTCCACCTAACTGCCAGCCAGTTCAGCTCATGGAGGACAGGCATACTATGATTATACCTTCATACACCTGCCAGTAATCGAGCTGCCACATTCTGCACAAGCTGCAGCTGGCAGAGATTACCTCCAGAAAGCCCTAGGTATAAGGCATTACAGTAATACAGCCAGGAGGTGACAAAAACATGTACAAGGGAGGACAGGTCCTCTGGTGGTAGAAGGTGCCAGATCTGGACAATGTTTCTCAGATGGTAGAATCCACTGTTAACAACAGCTGACACCTGAGAATCGAATATCAAGCTGTCATCAAGGATCACTCCCAGATCCTTTACCTGCTCAGATGGGACTGATGGTAGCCCCCACAGTACAAGACTGGGAGGATCCCAAATAGACCCCACACCACCCCGACAACCTGGATTCACCACCAGTACCTCAGTCTTGTTGGTGTTGAGTTTTAGCCAGTTATGAGACATCCAAGTCTGAATTTCAGTCAGGCAGCTGTTAAGTATGGCATCCACCATCTGTCTACCTGCTGCACAGGACAGATACAGCTGAGTGTCATCTGCATAGCAGTGAAAGCCCAGTCTGTACCACCTGATAATGTCCCCCAGTGGCAGCATGTAAACTGTAAACAACAAGGGCAACAAGACCGAACCCTGTGGAACTCCACAGATCAGAGGCTTCTGGTTAGATGAGGCTAACCCCATCACCACCCTCCACACCCTGCCTGTCAGGTAAGACCTGAATCATTGGATGATTGTACCAGACAGACCACACCAGAACCACAGTCAGTCAAGCAGCACCTCGTGGTCTACGGTATCAGATGCTGCCATGAGATCCAGGAGGATCAAGATAGTCTGCTCTCTCCTGTCTCTCAAAACCAGGAGATCATTCAGCACCTTCACCAAGGCAGTCTCCATACTATGCCTGGCCCTAAATCGAGATTGGAAAACCTCACAGGTGGAGGTGGAGGTAGGGCGCTCCTTGAGCTGAATGGCCACCACTTTTTCTACAACCTTTCCTAAGAATGGGAGGTTTGACACCAGTCTGTAGTTGCTGAGGCAATCCAGGTCCAGTGAAAGTTTCTTTAATAGAGGTCTAACCAGGGCCTCTTTCAAAGATGATGGAAAGACCCCACTCCCCAAGGAGTTCTGAACAACCTCGGTCACCACAGAACCAATCAGGTCTAAACATCTGACCAAAAGTCAGGTTGGACCTGGGTCGAGATCACAATGTGTTGTCTGCAGCTTCAAGATAACTTCCACCACTCCCTCCACCCCAGCTGGGTCAAACTCAGCCCATGCCAGAGGAGTGCCCTGGCATGTCACAGAGAGAACCCTGTAATCCCTAAGAGAAGCATCCAAGGAAATCTCAGCTCCGGTGGAGGACACTTTGTGGACAAAGAACAGAGTGAACTCCTCACATCTTGTATTGGAACCAGCTCCCCCCAGACAGAGACAGGCCAGGTGTAGAAGTCCATCAACCATGTGGAAGAGCTGAGCCAGTCTGTTCCTTGCCAAAGCAATCTCTCTTATGACAGATTGATTCCTGATAGTCCTTATAATGGGAAGTTGGAATCCCTCCAATGTCTCTCTAACCTCCAACCCTTAATCTTCAACTTCCTAAGTTCCCCATCAAACCAGGGGAGTCTCCGGCACATAGATAAGGGTCAGACATAAGTGGGTGCAATAGAGTCAAAGGCTGCAGTGATGTCCCCATTATAAGTCACCACCACCTCATCTGTCCCAATTGCACAAGCAGCCCTCACCCTCTATAGGTCTAGCACTGCCGATAGTCCCACTGGGGACAATCCACATAAAGGGCGGTACTGGACCATCTCCACAGAGGCAGGGACTACTGGGGGGGTTGCTAGCGTGAACCTCATGACTCTGTGATCCGACCAAACTACCGGCTCAACCCCTAGGTCAAAAACCTCAAGCCAGTCAAAAATACCAAGTCCAGTGTGTGGCCACATGAGTGGGTCACTGAAGTAACATTTTGTGCCAGGCTCAGGGGCCCCCATGCTCTTAAGGAGATCGCAACCAAATGCTGAGAGCCCATCATCAACCCAACCATTGAAGTCCCCCAGGATTAACCATCTGGGAGACTCCAACAGTAGGCCAGTGATGAGCTCCTTGATCTCCCTCAAAAATTCACCCCCGGGCCTGGAGGGAGGGCGATAGAGCAGGAGGACCCTGTAACCAATGCCAGGAACCCCCCCCCCGTGCAGCCACACACTCAAAAGACCAGGTAAGTAACACTGTGAGGTTCAGGCAAGCCTTAAAACAGAAGGCCACCCTCCCAACTCTGCGATCCTTCCTCGGGACATGTATCATGGAGTACCTGGCTGCTACTGCTGCCTCCAAAATGGGAGCCGCATTTTCATCCAGCCATGTCTCCGTGATGCAAGCCAGATCAACCAAGGCAATCAAATTCACCATTATGGCAGTTTTGTTCCTCATTGACCTGGCATTGCATAACATGACCTGGGAAGGATGTGGGGAGACTGCCGAATCTGTTAACTGCCCATTAGTCTCAATGGAATCCTTGGATATGGGCACTAGACAAGGAGAACCCCTCTCTAGCACCCATTTCACCCCAGTGCATCTCCTCGGTCTCACCACCTGAATCTGAGACCCTTCAGCAGCCACTCGAATCAGTCCCCAACCGTATCTCCTACTCTGAGCAATCCCCAGCTCCTGGTATCTCCTATACATCTCAAAAGGAAGCGACAGGAGCTCAAAAGGCTGTAGCCCCTGGAAGAGGGCCGCCAAGTAGCTGCACCTTCATATACACTGTCCCAGACACATAATAGACTTAAAGACAACCCAATTAAAACTTAAAGCCAGTCCACTATCCTCACAAACAAGCACACCAACCAAGTTACATTCAAACCACTCTCACAACACAAACACACAATCCCCAACCCACCCTAATTCAACAATTCCAAAATAACCCCACCACCCACCAAAGATAAAACAATTAAATAATCAAAATTCAATACTGTCATTAAAGTGGTAGCATATGGTTTTATGAATACTGCAATTGAATTATTGAACAATGCCTAAAAACATCACAATGGCCTCTGTTGTACTCAAAACATGGTGTATTCCTATGTGGTTCAACCACTATAATCGCTAATACTCGCTATTGTGAACCTTTGTTGTAATGAACTTCTAACATGGCTCCAGTGGTGTTCATTGTAACTAGGGAGGACTGTATAAAGGTGGCAAAAATACAAAGTGGGCAAAGTAAGGAAATTACAAATTAGGATTCAGAGTCTCATGAGTCTTGGCAAATTGGTGGCATGGTGCTCCCCATAGTTTTCAACCCTAATAGTAATCTCTTCCCTGGCCCCTAGCCCCTTGACCCAAGGACAAGCTACAAGTCTGGATCATGCTCCATGAGTCTGCTACTTCAAGCTACAGACCCATAGCTGTGCCCCGCACCTCTGCTTCTCCAACTAGGGCCCACAGAGTTTGCCAGAACTTTCTTCACACAGGCCTAGTGGGCCCTGTGTGCAGCAGTACATGACATAACTTTCTTTATGCAGGGTCTGCAGAGAACATTCAGAACTTTACTTGCATAGGATCCTGTGGGCCCTGTGTAAACCAACAAGTCATTCATAACTTTAGTTGCCATGGCCCACAGTGGCCTGTGTGAAGCAGGAGATCAGTCAACAGTCCTAGACCTGTAGGCTGTCCTTGGGTCATGAGGATAGAGGTTGAGGAAGGTGGTAGGCATTAAGGTTGAAAACTCCAAGGAACACCACTCCACCAATTTCCCAAAATTCACAAGACTCTGAACAAAGAACAGTTGTGTAAGAAATGAATGTAACAGTTCATCTTCAAGAGACTCTCCTCTATTAGGCCCCACCTTTGGAACTGTAAGCCATCAATGTCAGGACCACATGGAAGCATTTTGCTAGCCGAGGGCTGTCCACAATGACAAGCAACATTGATGCATAGATAACATGGGTGGCCCCATAACTCCTCAGTTTCCTGCGGGGGAGAAGCCTCAGAGGGCCTCTAACTGTGGGGAAGCAGGAGACTAGACCAGTACTAGGTAAGAAGTAGAGGCATGAGACTGGAAAAAAATGATACATGGAGTAAGGCTTTAAGCATAGCATCTGATGGATACCAAAAATGGGGCAAAGGTACAGCATGGCCTAATGGAGGAGCATCTCTCGAAGATTTACTGTTATGGTAAGTTACTGTTTTGTCTTCATTGAGGATATCTCCTCCATTAGTCCACACCTTTGGAATGACTCTCAAGCAGTACAAAGCAGCACGGAGGATGGCACAGTCTGATATGTGTTCATGATGGGAGGCCTTGCAGTACAGCAAGACTAAAACCAGCATGTCTACGAGAAACTTTGTCCAGATTGTAATGTTTAGTGGAAGTGTGAGCAGTGCTCCATGTGGATGCAGTACATATGTTAACAGCAGGTACATTTTTTAAATAAGCAACAGAAGTGGCCATACCCCTTGTGGAATGATCATGAACAGCACCAGGTAGTTCCTTACTGTACTTCCTATAACAGAATGTATTACAATGTGCCAGACATTTGGACAAATATTGTTTAGACACAGGCACAACCTCTTTCCCAGGGTAAATGAAACAAAAAGCTTAGAGGACTTTCTGTAGACCATGGTGTGATCAATATAGTATCTCAGTGTTCTATGTACATCTACAGAGCAGTGCCTCACCCTGGTTGGCATGCTAAGGATAATAAACAGGAAGGTGTATTGTTTTGTTCAGTGTAAATTCTGTTGCCATCTTCAGTAGAAACAAAGGATTTGTACACAGAGAGACTGTCTTTGTGAAAAATCAAACAAGGAGGCTGATACATCAGAGCCTGAAGCTTGGAAATTCTTCGAGCAGAGATCATAGGAACTAAAAATAACATTTTCCATGACAGAAAACACAAGCCACAACTTACAGCAGGCTCAAAAGTAGCTAACGTCGATTTCTGAAGAATGAAATTCAAATCCCATGGCAGGACTGGATTATGGATATGAGGTTTTATATGAAAAATATCTCCCGAAAATGCTTGGGATACCTCTAATTGGATGACAGTACAACCTTCAGTAGGGGTATGGAAAGCTGATATAGCAGCCAAATGCCATTTAATAAAAGATTACTACGGGCCAGAGTCAGACAAGGAAAGCAAGTATTCCAACACAGAATTCATTGGACATGTAAAAGGGTCCGTATTCCAGAAAGCAGACCACAAAGTGAAGTGCTTCCATTTTAATGAATAAGTATGTCTTGTAGTAAACTTACGAAAATAAGAAGCAAACAAGCATTTGTCAATGCCATATGTTATCATGCTGGCATTGGCATTGGCAGTGCCAGGGCTAGAGACGCATAATAGGAATGGCAGTGAAGTTTTGAAGTGACGCCAACTTCACCCCCACCCTGTAGAGAGCGACAGGCATTGGGCTGTGCCTTTGGGTCGTCAGCTACAACGCTCATGCCATTGTACCTCCCCCTACCCTGTAGACACTGGCAAGTGTTAGGGTGTGGTTTGGGGTCTTTGGGCATTATACTTACTCCATTCCATAAAGAAAAAAAGCTGATATGGGTGCAGTATAGGAATGTGGGGTGAACTTTGTGGCCGAACAGTGCAAGGCACATCACGATGCCTGTTAGTAGCTGCAGGGTGGGGGTTGGAATGGCATGAGTATTACATCCGATGATTCCAAATAACACCCCTGACGTCTGTCAGTCTGTACCGGGTGGGGTGCTACAGTTGGAAACCCTAACACCGTAGGCGTGTGGTGGTAGTTTCACTACATATTTTCAACATGGGCTGCTTGTCAGGCCACCTCATGAAAGTGGCACAATCACTTTGTTAGCTGAAAGGTGGTTTTGCACAGCGGCTGTGCCATTTGGCAACAGAGGGATGAAAACACATTATTGGGCAGGATGTGGAGAATGACAACTGTATTGTTCATGAGGAAGAGTAAAAAAATGGCAACGTAGAAAATCTGGAGTGACAATATGAAATATTGGTGAAGCAATGAACATGCATACAAATTGCGCAACACAGGACCATAACCCAATTATTTTTGGGAGTTTGTTAGCCACATTTGTAACATAGGCATTTTGGGACCTCCCCTTATGAACAGTGGCGCTGTGATTTTGTTAATCTGTCCCACAAGTTGATTTCCCTCAGCGACCATGCCATTGTGCGCCACAGGTGCGGAAACACATTTTGGGCAGAATGTGAAAAATGACAGCTGTACTGTTCATAAGGAGGTGTGAAAAAATGCCAGTGTTGAAAATCTGGCATGGAAATATTGCAAATTTGCAAAGTTACAAGGGTGCGTGGAAACTGCGCAACGCACGCTTGCAGCACAGTCATTTTATGGACTTTCAGCACCAAATTTTCAACACAGGCATTTTAGGACCTCTGCTCATGAACAGTGTCACTGTCATTTCCTCAAACTGTCCCAAAAAGTGATTTCGCATAGCAAATGCGCTATTTTGCGCTAGACGTGCGAAAACACATTTTGGCCAGGATATGTAAAATGACAGCTGCACTGTTCATCAGGAGGTGTGGAAAAATGCCAATTTTAAAAATCTGGAGTGAAAATATTACAAATTCACGAAGTTATGAGCATGCTTGGAAACAGCGCAACGCACGCTCGTAAAACAGCCATTTTTTTTATTTTGCCCACCAAATTTGCAACATAGGCTTTTTGAGAGCCCCCCTCATGAACAGTGGCACTGTCATTTCTTTAATCTGTCCTGAAAGGTGATTCCACTCAGTGACCGCAGAATCACCTTTCAGGGCCGATTAACGCCATGACAAGTGCCAGAATTCATGAGAGGGTCCAAAAACCCCATGTTGAAAATTTGGTGCCAAAATTCCAAAACATGCCTGAGATATGCATCAAAGTTGAAAACCCTATTTAAGCCATTATACAGCTTACTGGCATTTCCTCAGTTGCGTTCGGCTTTGAAGAGTACAGACGTGTTCCAGTCCACGAAGATAGTCGCTGGGCGCGGAGTAAGTATAGGAGTGAAGGGGTGTGGGGAGGCAGGGTGCGCAGTGGGTGGGCATGGATTGTGGGAGGCGGGCAGGGAGACAGTGAGGGACAGTTTTCTTTTTTATAGGTTAAAAATAATTAAAAAATAAACATTGGGGGACTTTTTTTAATTGCAAGGCCTTTGGCACGCTGGGGTGGGCTCCCAGCATGCAACCTAAGTGTTTTCTGGGGGGATGCTATAACCAACGGGGGACTGGGCACCCCGTAGGCCTAACAAAGGCGGGGCAAGAGCAGAGTGGGGATTGGGCACCCCCCTCAGCACACAACAAATGGGGGGGGGTGCATTATGCTGGCGGGGAGTGGGCTCCCCTGTCAGCATATACATTCGGTCAGGGTATGCTGACAGGGGGATTGGGCACCCCCGAAGTTGGCAGTATGCCACCATGTTAATTTTCTGTTTTCACCACAGGGAAAGCACGTCGGGAGGTCTGCTGCGTATGACGAGCTTAGCTTGCATTGCAGCGGACCTTTCGTTTGATCTTATCGCCACATTAGGTATGCACAGTGTGGCGCCGGCACACAGGCTGATTGGAGAATGAGGGACACACCTGCTGATGAGTGCCCTGCATTCGCGCAACAATGACCGCACCTCCAAATCTGCACTACCGCAAGATGTTGGCTGTGTAAGCGTGCCAACATAAAAATGGCAACAGCTTGTTTGATGTCATTGCCTTCCAGCAGATCTGATGAGGATGATTGATGGCATGAAAAAGAATTGAGAAGTGGTGGTGTCATCCACGTTATGTATGCGTTGATGCAGCACATCACTGTTGATGGCCCCTGGCTAACAAAATGTTTCACTGTGGTCCTGACACTGACAACTTATAGCTCTAAAGGTGTGACCTAATGGAGCAGATGTTCTTGATGAAGATCAATTTCTCATTTGCTTAGTTTGTCTACTTTGTGTTTTTCAACCATAATACAGTCCTCCCTTGCTATAATGAATGTCTCTGGAGCCATGCTAGATGCTCGTTATATAAGGGTTCACAATAGTGAGTATTAGCTATTGTAGTGGTTGAATCACACAATATTGCACCCACATCAGATCAAGAGACAGGATGATTTGTAGAAAATAGGTACTTTGTAACAAATGTTTAAATAAAATAATTTTATTTGTAAGTTACTGTATCTTTTATTTAAAAAAAATATGCATTCAGTATGGTCTGAACAAAGTGATATTTTATTTATTTGCCAGCATGATCAACTGTCAGCGTTTTAGCAGCTGAAGTGATGAGATGTAAGACTGTCTCTTTAAGTACAGGAATTCCTTTTGGAGTGCAGCAATTCCCTCGTTTGTAGTGACACCTTGATGTTTGGTCTCCTCATCAGAATCTGGCTTTTCTATCTCTTGTGTGCCATCTTTAATTTCAGCTACAATTTCAGCTTTGGATAGGTATTTGAAGATAAGGTATTTTTTATCAAATGATCGCCACACCTGGAACCGCTCTTCGGCCTCAGGTTGTGTTCCCCGCACAAGCCCCGGTCCACAGGCAATGCAGATATAATTGCTGTCAGTGACAGCTGATTGTATGCTGGCTTGTGAATATTCAGCTTGTTCAGCCTGAGTGTTATCAAGGCTGGTGTCCTCAAAAATAGATCCCAGGGCATCATGCCAGCAGTTGTGGATTTTTGATTGTGTTGCATTCTTCCAAACATCAGCTGTTACGTAAATCATGTCCTATATTGTGTATGATTTGAAAAATTTGGCCAATTCTGTGCCAGCATTGGGAGTGATGATCTCCTGGAGGAGTTGTTTCCTGTATAATTTTTTGAAGCCCTGTCCATTGACTTGATTCTCAAAGTTGTACTAGGTGGCAAATAGAGAAACGTTGATTTTTTTTTTTGCATTATTTATTTATCGCCCCCTGCACCGACCGGCCTCTCCTTCAGGCCTTCTGCCAAGGACTGCCCCCGCTAACTCCATTCCGAACCCACCCCGATGCCAGCTTCCCCCGGATCCCAGATCGCAGCCGACCAGGGTAGCCCGACATGTCCCTTCGTCGGATGGGTCCCCTCCTTCCGGAGGGAAATTCCCTTCAGGCATTCTTAGTCTCGGACCTGATGCTGCTGGGATCAGGATTTCCCTGGCTCTCGGAGGTTCCATGGAGGCGGGGGATCCAGGTGGCCGTCATCTGGTCGCTCGGACACCATTTTCCGCTTTTCTGTTTTTCCCCTGTAGCGCCGCTTCTTGTAGTGCCCCCAGTTTCCACCGGGGGCCGCTACAGAGCGAGGCATGCCCCTAACCCACCCCCAGGGAGGAGAGCAGTCCTTAGGATGCTTGATCCTCTCCCATCCCCTGCCGACCCCCTGTGACCCGAGTCCGTTCCCGAACCCGGGTCACCGGCATGGGTTGAGGTAAGGTGCCTGCGCCTCATCCCTCTACACTACTGGGCTGGCTGAAACGTTGATTTTGCCATCTCTGCTTTTGAGTTCATACACACTGTGGTGAGCTAGATATTGGTCTATAAAGTTTTCAATGCTAACGCTAATAGAGAATAATAACCACTAATTGACAGCACTTGAAATAAAAGGGGTTCAAGCTCCCCTTTCATTATAATCAGGGTTTGTTATAAGAACATTTGTTATAAGGTGGGAGTAATATAGATGATTTTACATAGATTATTGTAATTTTGTGCAATTCGAGACATACTGTAACTTGTTTCATGCAGGTCCATTTGGGCCCTGTGTGAAACAGGAGATGACTCCTAACTTGTTTTGCACAAGGCCCTGCTCAAGGCAGGATGCACAAGGCCCTTTGGACTCTGCGTGACATAGCAGCTGAGTCCTATCTGGCATGATGCAGAGCCCAAATCAAGATGTGCAGGCCCCTTCGGGCACTACATGAAATAGAAGCAGAGTCTTAACTTGCTTCTCATAGGGCGCTAAGAGGTTTTGACCTTGAACAAAACAGGTACTTTGTCCTAACTTACTTATCACAAGGTCTGAAGGGGTTTGTGTTCTAATCACACCCCAAAAATGCAGTTTATGTCAGATTTACAAGGTGACACTTTAAGTGTCTGTGAGGTGGGGAAACAGCTTGGCCACCCTGAACATTTTGGGTGAAATTGGTAGACATGCATAAGGTATGAGTGAAAATAGAAAAATTGCAAAACACAGACTAAGTCCTCATGCACAGGCAGTAGGCTTTTTTCTTTTCTGCAGGTAGAGTCTAGTATCAAGGTACATTGAGGAATCACACTGGGTGACCTTGAGGACTCCTGATGAGGGATTGAAAGATGGGAACCAGTGGGTTGAAGACGGTATCATGGGAGCTAGAGGATGGGTGAGGGTAGTATGGGTTTAACAGGGGTCCTGCTGGGGTGCGGTTACAAGTGGTGAGATTGGGAATTTACCACCAGTAAATTGCACAGCAGGGTACAGCAGGGGTGGGTGGGTGGGTGGTGGCAGGACCTGGCAGCCATTAATTCAGCAGCTGGGTCGTGGGGATGGAGGGATACCAGCAGCAGGACTGAGCACCCACCACTGGAAAATTTCACAGCAGGGGTCACCATCAGTGAGATTGGACACCTACCACTGGTAATCTTTAATTTAGCAGCTGGATTGGGGGAAGTGGGGATACTAACAGCAGCAGTTCTGGCTGCTTTTAATTGACTTTTAAATGACTAGGTTGGGGTGATACTGACAGTGAGATTGGGCACCTGCCATCTGTAATTTTTTTTTTTTTTTATGTTTCAACTTTTAATTAGATACAGTATATTTGATTTATAATAATATCCTTTCCCTGCAACATGTTTTATTCTTGACATTAATTGTTTCACTTTCTTTTATATGTAACCCTAACATGTATATTTCAGGAATATTTATTATTTATTTGAATTTTGATGACCAGGTAGGCCCACTGAGACAAGACAGTCCCTTTTTCAGGAGTGACCCAGAATTAATTACAAGCAGTATGTATAGTTTGTATTGTGTGAACTTGTAATTCTACACAGTTGTTGTTCCTTCAACATAGTCTTAATAAGGGGGTAAAACAATTGATATTATTGGCCCATTTAATATCACAAATATAATATTTGTAATATAAAAGATCCATTAATCATTCAAAGACCATGGTTTCCTTAAAAATTGTCAACCAGTATTGTATATTGAAATTTCCAATGTATCTCGCATTATACTGTTGTAGGATTATTCTTTTAGCTGCTGTGGTATCTGATTATAATATTTTGTGAATTCTTTTATCCTTGTTTAAGCCTGTAAAATCAATAAAAAAATTAAATGGGAAATGGAATATTGAGTCCAATAACACCCTATAATTCTTTTAGTGTTTCCTTCCACCAGCTGTTAATCACTGGACAACCCCATAACATTACGAGTTAGATTTCCCCTACCTCCTCATCCATTAGCATTTATGTGATAAATTATATCCCATTTTTGATAGTTTGTGTATATTAGGGTTCTATAGAATAGGATTTTGAGATGGAAGAAGGCAGGTTGCTCATTGTTACAATCCACTACATCTAAGTCGTGATAACCATGTAGTGATCCTTCCGACATATGTTTATGTAAATTTCTTTTGAAGGTTTCTGCTGATTCTGGATTGACCATCCAATCTGCCAGACCATGCCATACCTCTGCTACTCTCTGTGTGAAGTAAAATGTCCTACCCTCCTTTTTAAAGAGTTCGGTCACCAATTTATAATTGTGACCACACAGGCTATAGGGTTTCTGTTTTATGCCATCCCTAAATCCTTCATCAGTGATGGGTCTGTTATAATCTTTCACATTTTGGGCATGTTGCCCCTCAAATATCCCCATTCTAAAGAAGACAGACTCAATTTGCCCAACCTCTCTTCACAGGTGTTATATCCTATACCACAAATCATTTTGGTGATGCTACACTGCATTCTTTCTAGTAACTTAATATCACACTGTAGTGAGGACTCCAGAAGGAAGAACAAAGATCCACATAGGGTCTGATGTAGGAGCTGATGAGGCAATAATTACTTTTTCAGTTTTTCAGATAAACGGCGACTTCATAATGAGTTCAATACATGATTTGCTTTTGCTGCAACATATTAGCAGTGTAAACAGCTCTTAAAATCATTGTTAATAATGATCCTTAGATCTCTCTATCTCTTTCTCACTGCTGACTACTTTTAATCCCTTGCCATTTAACAAATACTCGTGTTTGGGTTGATTAGTTCCCAAGTGCATTATGACATAATAATAGCTAGGCTTCCCTTTTACCCATAGGGAAATCGTGGTATAATTTGCCATAATAAAGGAGTGTTTATTATGGCAAAACACGCGCACGGTTTCCTTCACTCTGGGCATGCACAAACCGTACCTCCTGTGCTCCTGACCGCTCGATGCTGGCTGCTTTCTCTTCCCTGGACCCTAAACTGCCACTGGAATGCAGAGATAAGTTATTTTAAAACACAAAATCGCATTTTCTTCATTTTAAAAGCTCTGACTTGCAAAAAAAAAAAACCTCTAATTAAATAAATATGGTGGACCGCTCAGTATAGCCTAGCTAGACTGTGACTGCCAGGAACATATCTTTATTTTATATAATTGCTGAGATGAAAAAGGAAAACCCAGCAATTATATAAAATAAAATATGGGTTGGTGTGTGTAAACTCAAAGTTTACACACACGCTCGGGGTTAGATGCTATTCATAAACCCCTCGAGCTTTGCTCTTGGGGTTTATGTAGCATCTACCCCTCGGGTGTGTGTAAATGTCTCGTTACACACACCGACCCATACTTTATTCTATATTTTACTTTTGTTAAAGGGCATTCTATATGTAATTGCCCAATTGCCGATTTCTTTCAAATCATTGTCAAGCTGTAGTTGGTCAGCTTTGGTCTTGGTGATTCCCCCTAGTTTTGTGTCACCTACAAACTTAAGGTAGTCACCCAGACTTTTACAATACACTCTGTATCTGACATATGCTGAGCAAAGGGTTGGAACCAAAAACTGAGCCCTGATACACATCACTTATGAGGTGCAAGATAAGCTGTTGCCAGAATATTATGTTAGATTGACTTATTTTTTTGCTTGACATAAGTTTATTGGCTCCTGTCTTTCTCTGATTCCATCTTTCTTCTGTTGTTTGTTTTTGTGTTTCTTTAAAGTTTAGGCTTTATGATCTAGTGACATCACTTTTTCTTCCAACTGTTCACTCTTAGATATGTACTGTGTGTATGTATGTGTTAACAGTTTTACCAGAAAAAACATACTGAGCTGCCAACAGCTCATTTTCAGATGCATGCTGGCAGGAGGGGTAAGAGGAAAAATATGAGTATAACAATGAGGTACAGAAGTGCAAATAATACAAATAAATGATAATAAGCAACAAAAATGAACAACTAACAATTGTGCAAAGGCAAAAGATACTGAGTAAGTAGCCACACAAGGATGCATCAAGTGCAGAGGAAAACAATTAGCAGAGTGCAATATGCAACACAGAGTTTATGGTGGGTTAAAATATCACAAATGAGGAGGGTGAATGAGGGAGCTGCACTACTGTGGGTGCAGGGTGAAGGGGGAGCAGAGAATGTAGAGGTGTTGTGCAACAGGCCAGGGCCCAAGATCAGGGGCAGCTACAGGAGTGCATGGAGAAGTAGAGGAGGACAACAAGCAGTTGTTGCCCTGAACTTTGCCATGTTTAAGGATGGGAGTGTAAGCTTTGGACTGAGAGGGAGGAAGCCAGTTTAAAAGGGAGGGGGAGAAGACTTTAAACAGATAGGGAGGAGGCCTAAAATAAATAAATCGGGGGGGGGATGAAGGCTTCACACAGGTAGGGATGAGGATACCATTAAATAATTAGGGGGCGGAGGTGGGCTTCTCCCAGAAGGGGAGGAAGCCTGACTTAAGCAAATAGGATGAAGCAGGCTTCACCCAGGTAATGATGAAGCTACAATTAAACAATTGTGGGAGGAGGTGGGCTTCACCCAGGTAATGATGAAGCTACAATTAAACAATTGTGGGAGGAGGCGGGCTTCACCCAGGTAATGATGAAGCTACAATTAAACAATTGTGGGAGGAGGCGGGCTTCACCCAGGTAATGATGAAGCTACAATTAAACAATTGTGGGAGGAGGCGGGCTTCACCAAGTAATGATGAAGCTACAATCAAACAATTGTGGGAGGAGGCGGGCTTCACCCAGGTAATGATGAAGCTACAATTAAACAATTGTGGGAGGAGGCGGGCTTCACCCAGGTAATGATGAAGCTACAATTAAACAATTGTGGGAGGAGGCGGGCTTCACCCAGGTAATGATGAAGCTACAATTAAACAATTGTGGAAGGAGGCAGGCTTCACCCAGGTAATGATGAAGCTACAATTAAACAATTGTGGGAGGAGGCGGGCTTCACCCTTGCTCATTTCCAGTGTCTTTTCAAACCCCAATATAATGTTTTCCAAAATTTGCAAGGACTCATTGATGTCCTCAGTTGAGTTTATCCTGACATCAAAAAGTGTTTTTTCTGGTTCTTTAGGTTTCTCTTAAAAAGAAACAATTGCTTTCTCAGTCTCTGCAGCCATATTTTGCCATTTCATCAGGACCCTTTGTGCTCTCAGTGGCGGTAACACCAGCAGTTACCTTCAGTATGCCAGGACCGGCCGCAGGACTGGCTGCAAGACGTTTTTCAGTTGGACCTTTGTCTGCCTTTTTGTCCAGTGTTTCAACATCAGTTAGAGAGAAGGACATTTCCTTTCTTTATCTGAGTGCTTTCCTCTCCCTTTCAAGTGCCTTTTTCTTCTTTTTTTTGAGAGCATTGTAAAATTGCTCTCAGATGCGATGTCTTTGGGAAATTTTGAATCAGGAAGCCCCATATCTCAATCTTTCTTGGCATACTAGTCAGCACAGAAAATGGACCAGATTTTTAAAGAAACTGACACTCACTGGGTTCAGAATTCTTAACTCAGTGGTAAGCACAGAAAAGATTCATTCTTGCAAAAGGCACTTAACAAGCATCTGTCTGGTGCATCTATCCTGACTTCCTCCGATTTCTGGTACTTTCAATGGACTTTCCAAAAATCTCTTGTTTATAGCCTTGTGCTTCCAACCTCTCTGACATAATGTCTGTCTCTCTGTCAAAATCCTGAGGCCTAAAGCCTGAGTTCCTTCTTGGGACGTGGCTATGATGTTCTATCCACACTTCAGGCAGTGTTCCTTTCCCTTTAAGACTCCACCGGAATGTCTTCAAGCTGGTTTCTCCTATCCACACGGTTGGCAACTCCAGTAGCACCACCCCATGATGCCAGACCTTCCTTTCCGCTGAAAAAAGAATGTTCCCTTATTAGTGCTCTCACGCTGAGTAGGCTCTTTGTGTATTAAAACGTCTAATTATTAAAAATAAATAAATAAATAAAAAACTTTTGCCTTCAGGCGACTCCTTTCATCCAGTATGGACGACATGAAGTCAGCGCCAGGATTTAAGAAATATGCCTGCAGGCAGAAAATTTCTTGGACAGATCTGCACACCATGTGCGTCTACTGCCTGGACCATGAGCATGATCCCCAGGCTTGCGGCCTGTGCTGCATTCTTCACCCATCCACCTCAGAAGATTGGAATGCCCACCTCCTGTTGGGTCATCTGAATGACCGGAATCCTCCCATTAAGTCCAAGGATGCCCATTGGGTGGTCTCCGCGGTTGCTGGGCCCGCCGAACAGCTTGCGACTTTTGAGGAAGCTGCAGCCCAGGTTGCAGCTCAAGCTTCCTCGGCTATGACTTTTTTGCCACTCTCCTTGGGTGCTTCCTTCATGGGGGCGGTCAGGGATTTGTGCCAGGCACTTCCTACCCATGGGCAGAGTCCCTCAGGCACCAAATCCAAATGTAAAAAAGAGACCAAGAAACAGGCTAATCGATGATTGTGGGATTGTGAGTGCTCTCGGGCCTTTGATTCCCATGCTTCTCTGGAGGTTCTGACTTCAGTCGATTCCTTGGGCCTGGCTGATGGCTCCATGGCTACCCCATTGGGCCAGTTGGTCGAGACGCAGGTTGATCTTTTGGCTAAGGTTTTCCTCAAACCAATCAATTCATCACAAGATGAGGATGATACCTCCTTATCTAGGACTCTGGTCATGCTGCTCACTGCTCAGGGAGGGACAGACCAGTCCACTGATCCTCCGCCTCTCACCCAGGACCTTCCAAATCCAGAGGAGGCTTGGCTCTTGCTGGCCCCCTCTGAAACTCACCGTCAGTGGCCCCGATGTTCAAAGTCACGTTCCCAAACCCATTTCTCCAATCTCTGTTTCCCAAATAGGGGATGTGTGCCTTGCCCCCTCCTCCTGGAGAACTGCTTGGAGTCTACCTCAACTGTGGACAGAACATCATATCCACGTTCCTAGAAAAACAGGTTACTCACCTGTAACAGTAGTTCTAGGAGTGGTATATGATGTTTATCCACATTGACCCACCTGACCTCCCCTGGCAAGTGGCACATAGATTTTGCTGCCAGCGGGCAAGATCTGACATCACAGGGCAGTGCTAGGGGAGTTACCACCTGGGTGGGTGGGAGGAGCCAGCTTGAAGACATTCCAGTGGAGTTTCAAAGGGAAAGCAACACTGCCTGAAGTGTGGAAGAACATCACATGCCACTTCTAGAACTACTGTTACAGGTGAGTAACCTGTTTTTTTTTTTTCCCTAAGGAAGTGTCCATAGGGAATGTTAGCAATAAGCGATTCAGGATAATTACTGTCACCCCACAAGATGATATTTCTTTCCATCTTTTTCCTATAAAGTCTACTCTCAGATCTGTCTTCTTCAATCAGAATCCTGATTTCCAAATAAGGGATGGAGCTCTGGCTGTATTCCGTGGGAAATAACTGACAGTCAGTTATAGTGGACAAAAACTGATTTCCCAAATCAAATATGTCAGATCCAGTACATTTTCTCTGGTAATAATGGACAGAAACTTCACTTATAACAAACACTATGAAGCTTTGATTGTCATTTGCCATGCTTTTTTTTGGGGGCGCAGTGTAGAGCTGGTAAGAAGAATTGGCAAGTGTAGAATTGAGACAGAGGAGATACAGAGATTTAATTTCTTAAAAAATAATTATCCACAAGCTGTATAAACCTTTATTAGTAAAATAATTAATAATAAAACACATTAACAATTGTCTTTGTTCTGACTGCCTTTGTTCCTACTGTCCTGGTATCCCAACATCCAGCCACTAGAGTAACTAGTTTCTTATTGCCTTTAGCGGTCAGCCTCCTTAAAATAATTCATGTTCCCTGACAGTTAAATGACGTTAACATAGAAAATACAGAGAACATATAAACATATATGCTAGGCAGGAGTTTGAGTAATGGATTAAGTCATGGAGTCTCACAAACTTTGTGCCCCTGCTTAAACACAGACACATAATTAGGCTCCACCTCCTCTGGATATGGTGGACACTGGTTACAAAGGATAAAAGTTGTGTGGATGGATGCATCCTTTATAGCAGGCTTATACTGTACAAACTTTCAAAATTACACATATATAAATTCACATAAGATGGGGCCCCATCACTGTTCCATTAAGCTGTTGATAAACATTATCAAACCTAAAGTAATATCTAGTTAATACCAATTTTGACAAATCCTTCAAGAAACTAATTGTGGTATGTCGTTAACACTTCTTAAATCTAACGCCTCTTGCAACACCTCCAAGCTTTTGAAATGAGGAATGGAGATGTATACATCTGTGATATCCATAGTGACTAGAAACACACCTGACAAATCAAGATGTACAGGTAAGTTATTTAAAGATCCAAGCACAGACAGAACATCCTTAGCATCTTAAGAGTAAGTAGTATGTTAGACATAAAATCTTTCAATTGGAAATCCTTTAAACAAGACAGTGTTTCTAGTACTGATGCTAGGCTTGAGACAAGCCATTATTCAGGAGGGATGAGAGTCCCTTATATACTTTCAGAAGACAGTAAAACACTGGTGTTGCATGACATTTTTGTACGAGAGCAGCATCTAGAACCCAATCAGGTATCCAGACTTGAATCCCTGCCAGACATTACCACCTGTAAGTCTCTTTTTGCATCTCCCCTAACGGGTTCCCATGTAAAACCCCATAATTTGCAATGCTTTCCAGCTGGCATTTGCATTCCATATCATAGTGGTCTGTATACATTATGACTACTCCCCACCATTGTTCACTTGTTTAATTACACACTGCTGATTCTACTTGTAATATTTTCAAAGCATCTCTCTCTCTCCCTCTCTAATATAAATAAATTCTCTATTCTACAGGTAAAATTATGTAGCAACTGGTTCACTTCTTGGTTAATATACATCATGAAACTTTCAATATAGTGTGGTATCGGGCCTGGTGGCCTCCATTTGGGGTTTTCACTAAAGGAATATTTGTTTTAGCCTGTGGGTGTGTTAGTCGTCTTTATTTGAACAATGACATTTTTGAAATTACTGCCTGCACTAGCAGTTGGGTGCAGGTTTTTATAACATTTTTATGCTAGCACTAAAACAATTAGTGCCATGCTAAAATGTTTGTTTTTGAATTATGTTATGACATTTTGGACCACTCTTCCCTTGTAATAGCTTAAACACGAAGAAAAACATTGGGATGGTGACAGGGTGGCCTGCTACACAAAAATAATGTTTTGACCTGATATCCATACATTGGACTGGCTGCTGTCGGTGTTTGCTTATCAATTGAAAATGAGTTATTGCTCCATTCTCAACTGACCCCAGCAGCTACTTCACAAATTTGAGTTTGAAACTTTATTTGAAGTCTCTGGTGAAAATTTAAGAGTAGGCATGACATTCAAAATGTATTTATTTTTTCCTTCATGCCTTTTTCATATTGTCCTTGCTATTCAAGTTTATCATTTGTACAGACACGTATTTTGCTAAACTGCTTGTTTTTCTAAAGTCTAAGTTAAGATGCAATGTCATTTCAAACTTTGTTTGAGAACAGAGCTGTCACTCATGGTTCAGCCCCACAGTACTGTATTTGCAGCCTTTGAAAAAGCATACATAATGGATATGAAACATCAGGCTGTTTAATGCTTGCCTCAGCTGTAGCTTTATTTTTTTTTGTACAGTGAAATAGATTTTTCATCATACGCAGCCTGAGGTGAGCCTTATTTCTGCAAATCCAGCACTGTGGGGCTGAACTATGAGTGAAAGCATTGTGGACATGGATGTCATGACACTGGTGGTCACTTCTGAGCTACCTTTTTGAAAAGCATTTGTTTAAGAAACCACCTCAATAAGTGAGACTTGTCTGTAAACAAGTGCATCAATTATTTTATCAGTTCTAGCCATCTTTTTGTCTAATGACATGGGACAGAAAATGATTGCTCCACAAAATGTATTACGTTAAAATGTGACCACTTCTTGAAAGAGGGGTGGTACCTCTTAACATCTAGTGACACCATCATCATTGGGGTGCGTGCATGATATCTTTCAACATCCAGTGATGCAATCGCTATATTATCTGAAAACCTAGGTACCATCACCAGAAGTATACTATACTCCACCATGTATGGATGGCACCCTGTCACTAGCAAGCAACAAGTCTGTCTACAGCAACCTCAAAACATCGGGTCTTTCTTCTGCAGCCAACATGCACTCTTCTGTGCCATCCCCCATGCCTCAAAACCACATGTGAGAAGTCAGCCATCAGCTACTCCCACCAGATCTAAAACATTTACCATCGGATGGTACGATCACGTGAGAAAATGCCAGCTGGTTTCACCGTGCCCCTCCCCCCACAGACCAGGTAAAAACAACTGCTCATAAATAGCTGAAAGGTCTTGGCATACAATATTCCCTGATAAGTTGTTTGTCACTGGCGAGTGAATAAAAGGACTTGGAAGTGAGATTTTGCCAGGGGTCTGTGGGTTCGTCAAGTGGCGAATGTGTTTGTATATAACTGTGCTGAGAACAGTTATCATCTGGAGTGGGTACATGCTAAATTGAATTAGGACTGCTGTCAGAAGGGCATTAGCCAAAAAGAACCTTGTAAATAATGTACCATTCTTGTACCCCCTTACCCTGGGGAGGAAGGAAATTGTCACCAAAATAAGGGGTTTCTAACGAAAGAGTACTGATATCAATGTGTTTGCAATAGACTGATGTTTGATTACTTGCTGATCGCCTAGATACTACCCTTATCTGCCTGTTTTGCAAATAAAAACCAACTGTATAATAACATTTTGTTTTCCATTGAATGATACAGTATGGGTTCTTGTATTCCGTTCTTTTCTGGTGAAAATCACAACAATGTGGAATTTATGTGAGATCCTGAAAACTAGAGGTAAGATTTGCTTTTGGGCTAGTATAAAATAAATCAGGTTGCTTCCCACATATTTGTTTCCACATATGGGGGGGGGGGGTTACCATAAACCAGTTCTTTCTTGTCCGCAGTGGTTGCCAGGGACAATGGAGGACAGTGGCCAAATGAGGAAAGAGGTAAAAAGTACAGATTTAAAAAGAGAAAGAATTAAACATTTAGTACTGGGATTCTATGAATAAATCTGTTGTAAGTTAAAAAAATCATTATCACCAGCTCAGTAGTACAGAGGTAGGGCTACTGCTCATTATGCCAGTGACCTGGGGTTCAAGTCTTCAGGAGTTGGCTAAGGGGGAGAGGACTGAGTGCCCGATGGACTGCTCTCTTCTGATGGGGTGGGTCACTTCTCCGGGAGTGTGACTGACAGACACCTAAGAGAAGCTGGGCGTCACAGCTGTCAGAAGAACAGAAGGACATGGGACACGGACAGTCACACATCTCGTTGCACATTGGATGTCCCAGGGGAAAAATGGACAAAAAAAATGTCCTCACTGGGCATGATGATTGACAGCCCCTTGCAGGCCTGGCACCACCGACTGTGCACCCCAACTGGATCAAGCTACATATCAATTCATTCCAGTCAATGTGCTCCATGACAACTTATGCCATACTGTTAGCTCCGGTGTCAATCATCCCCCTGTACAGACTGTTCCTGGACAATTCGAACCCCATATAAATTTAGTAAAATAAACTCCGGGGGGTGAAATCTGGGGACAAACTGTGCAGGGAACCAGTTGACACAGGAGCTAATAGCCTGGTGTGAGTTGTTGCGGAGCACATTGACCAGGACAAATTGGCATGTCACCATTGAATCCTGCCTCAGAGGGGCTAGGGGAGCCCCTCTGACCCCACCATGTGGTATATGTTAGGGGTATCTGGGTGTATGTCCCAGAGATGGGGTTTGACCAGGTTGGGTGTGGCTCAGATGGATGTCAGTAAGACAGCAGGAAGTAAAAATACAATAATAAAAAAAACCTTGTCAAGACTGGCATGCTAGGAAACTTGCAGCAGGTGCCGCTTGATATGCCAAGGACCCAGGTTTACACTGCAAGCCTGAGAGAGAGAGAGAGAGAGAGAGAGAGGGAGAGAGAGAGAGAGACCAGCGTGGGTTGGCAGGAGAAGAATTGAGCATTCCAGGGTGGGATGTTTCTGATCCTCACTGCAAGTCTGCACCCTGGTGACCACAGTGGAAGGATAGGATGCACATGCAGTGCATTGAGCATGCCAGACTTTCACATCCCTGCATCCTTTGGGGTGGATCTGCAGAACAGCAGACAATGGGTGGTCCCTTTCCAGGGTGATGCTCCAGAATGTCCATCATATCACCTGGGGCTCCGCCCACCTGAGGATACTTCCCAAGCAACTTCACCCCTTGTGGTGGAAGGTCAAATTTAGGACAGCTTCCTCTGCTGAGGTACTGAGAGGTAGTCCCTACCCCGGAACATAAACCAGATGAGCAGTGCAGCAGTGCGTGGTGACTCTGGGTACATGTGGTATAATGGAGGGCTCCTACATTGTTCAGCGAGCACAGGAGAAGGTGGAAGGGGATCCTGGCTGGGGCAGTAGGAGGCAGAAACAGAGCTGGGAAAATAAATTTTCATCATAATCTTTCATACAGATTCAGAGATAAACTGAGAGCAAGGTTTGGAAACCCTGGGAAGGACAACTCTCAATTAAAAAGAAACTGTATCCTTCAGTAAATTATAGTATAATAGCTAAACACATTCTGTTTACAAAAATACATACTGAAGTAGACATGTTTTTTTCTGCTGTTGTGTTTCTGACAGAAGTTGCATGCTATGCTTTCTGTAACGAATACAGTACAGCAGATAGTTGGGGCTGAGAAGTACCATAAAGGCAGCTCTGTTGCATACTTCACAATTGAGAAGTACAGTATGAAGGCTTTTCTTTTGGGGAGGGGAGGGTAGCAATATCAAGGTGGGGGTGGGTTATGCAGATTTCCTGTGTGTTTTGAGGTGTTTTTTTTTTTTTTGCCCACTGTTAGTGCAAATGTGCTAAGATGAACTTTTTACTCACAGTGTAAGTGAGGGCACTTGTGGCACTTATTCTGTCCCCAGGAGGTCCCCACGCTGCCACAACAGTCTTCCTGCTTGGTGAGGCCCGGCAGAGGATTGCTGCTGCACTGTGAACAAGAAGAAATGGCCAAGAGGTAAAAGGCAAGCATGAACATGAACTATACAATAGTTTCGGGGTGCTGAAGGAGTTGATTACTTAAGCAATAATACACAACATAGTCACCTTATGAAATGTTGTCATGCCTCAGTTGTGTTGTGAAGCTCAAGGTGGAGCCAAGTGTCTTCAACCATCAGAGAAGTAAAGATATGCCATAGTCTACATCATCCTAGAGTGCATTCTTGTGATAATGAAATGGCCTTCAAGTGTTGGGATGTGCCTAATTTTAATAATTAGTTCTGGCCCCTAATGACAGAGATATTATTTTTGGGGCTGGGAAGGCACATTGAGCCAAAACTCATTTCCAGATATGACCTTTGAGCACATGGAGGTCAAGTGACCTGCTTAGGGTCACACAGCATGCAAGTGGCAGTTGTGGGGTTCAAACCTAGATCAGCTGAGTCTCCAGGAGCATAGGTCAGTGCTCTTTAGACTGTACTACCTCCCCAAGGTAAAAACATAGTTCACTCATTACTTCACCCAATTAGCTTTCAGGCTTTCTCTCACCCATTTTATCAGAGATTGATCTCACACATACTACCCTCCTCCAGGTGCAGTAAGATTCCATCCGGGGGCAGGGACTTTCTTGTTTAAATCCAGCATGCTTACACTTTCCTACCATTGTCAGCGATTTCAGCTCCTGGGCAGTGCTGTGCTGGCCCGATGTGTTTATATTGTAAGCACATCCACACATGCTGTAGTGCACCCACCTGAGAGGTAAGGCGGCTACAGGAGGTGTTGGATTTTTTGAAAAAGAGAGCATTTAACATGAAATGCTGCCTGCGATTGGGAAGCATTTACACCAAGCCTGAAAAAGCTTACTGCATTTTCTCTCCCCACTGCATTAGCAGCTCATTATGAAACAGCTTCACACCAGGGACTTCTATGCAGCTTCAGCAGAGCAGACATTTTCTCAGCTGTGAAATGCTAAAGAATGGTAAGTGGAAGTGCGCATTAGATACACAGACAGTTCTGAGTGAAAATGCACCTTAGATACACAGGCAGATCTTCTTCGAGACTATCTCTTGCAGCAGGTCACACCTTAGGAACCTTCGCCATCAAGCAACAGGATCACCCAGAAACTTTTTCACTAGCAGTCTATCTGGGGCCACCCATGATGAAGTCATCACTTTGGCATTCCCATGTATAGTTGTGGGTGACCTAATGCCCTCCTCAGTTCTTATTCCACTGTCAACCATCGCATCGTTCTCTGTGGAGCACCATTGCTTCAGTCGGCCGCCATTTTCAAGAATGAATTTCCTGTTTGTTATTTTCTCACCCTAGTACCCTTATCACTTTATACCTAAAGTGATTTCACCTTTTCCTTCATTTACATCCAGCTTGGACTCCTTTTTCTATCGCTGCAGCTGCGGGCAGAAGATTTTTGATAAAGACTTACATGATTCCTGCATCCGTTGCCTCGGCACAGATCACGACATCCAGGCCAGCGAGATCTGCAGTGGCTTCAATCAAGCCACCCAACGATGTCACTTGAAAGATCTCAAGACAATCCTCATGGAGCAGAAGGTGGCTATCTTGGAGAAGAAGCTTCAGGCCAGGGGCTCCTCCACTTCTCCAGCTCTGTCTTCAGGATCTCATTCTACCAAAGACCAGGGCAAGCCATCGTTGGGGAAGCATCACCATCTGGAGAAGGACTGGTCCTCCTGAGAGCATTCCCGGTCACTGGTCCCAGTACCGACCGTTTCGGGGTTGTCGACCAGGCCGGCAATGGCTCGCACTGCCTCCCATGCCCTATTAGTTACAGGGCAGGTTTTGGCAACTCTTGCCACTGGGGCCTCCCAGTCCAGTGATAGTTCCTCTTTGGTGGGCTCTCCCAACCTTCTGCCAATGATTCCCACTGCCTCACTCACCCTATTTGCTACACAGGAGATGCTGAAAGTATGCCCATTGGCTCCACTGACCCAGGGCCCTCATCGCTGGGGCTTCCTCCTTTGCCCCCACCAACTCGTTTGGCCCTGCTGAATGTCCCCCCACCTCCTCAAGGGACACAGTTAGAGAGTGACACCTGTCTGCTAGTGGCCAGTGACAGTCATTTCATGTCGGGCATTGACCCTGCTTAGTCCACATCCCTTACCATCCCGGCGATGATGGGGATGCAGTTTCCCCAGCTGGTGCCCCAACTTGCTCCCATTTTGTTGCTTCTTCTACCTACACTCTTGATGCCGGGTCCCAGTACCCCCCCCCACTCTTGTTTCAGGGAATTCAATCGACTGGTAACCGTTGACATTCAGGCCATGTTCTCCTCAGTCCTGGACCTCGTACAGAGGGTAATTCCACCCCAGGCCCCATCGCCAGCAGGACCTTCTTGGCCACCTGCAGTTTCATCGCACCAAGCATTGATGAAGCCTGCCTTCACTCGTCAATGTCCTCAGTGCCCCACTCTGAGCCAGGGGACGAGGACAATTATTGTCCTGACTTTCTCTTCCTGGAGGAGGATGGAGGGGCTAGAACTCCCTCTAGCACCTCCATAGTCTCTTAGGCAGGTGAAGACTCTTCCAAGTATGTTCCATGGTCCCCCCAGGTGAACCATTCTTCATTACCATGATGCATCAACAGCAGGTTACCATGGGTTTCGGCTCAGCAGAACTGGACATTTCTAGGAGGAACCTGGCACTCAATCTAGGTCTGACTGCCCCCCCATTACAGCTCTGATAATTGACACATATGAGGATGCCATTCTAGCAACATGGTACAGGCCTCACCTGGTTCCCCCATATGCAGGAAGGTAGACAAGCTGTACCAGACCCCTGTGGGGAAGTCCTTTTGCTCTGGGCCATGTCAGGCAGATTCCGTGGTCCTAAAAGCGTCCCACAACCACCGTAAAAGACTCCAACACCTGAGCTCCCTCACTTCTGATAAGGAGTCCAGAAAGCTGGACCTCATAGGAAAAAGGGTATGTGCCTTTTCTAACCTTGCCATAAGGGTGCTCAGTTATGTGGGGCATATGCTGAAGTACCAGAATGAACTCTTGAACATGGCTAGATCCACTGCCCAGTCTTTTCCTGAGGGTCCTCAAAAAGAGATGCTTAAGACTCTTCAGTCTGGGACTGATGTAGGCAGACATCTATTGAGGGCCACCTATAATGCCATAGGTGCTTCGGCCAGAGCTTCAGTAGTAGGCATTTGCCTCAGGTGGAATTCCTGACTCAGGGTGTCAGGGTTCACGACTGATGTCCAGCAGTCCATCCTGAATGCTCCTTTCATGGGCCACAAGCTGTTTGGGGGAGATGTGCAGGACATTCTCAATGACCTGCAGACCTTGGGTGGGACTCTGCACTCTATTCTCGCTCTTTCTACCACATCCATCAGAAGAGTTGACAAAAAAGTGCACTTTCAGTGCACCACCCACTGACCTCAGGCTGCCTCCAAACAGCTCAGTAAGCGTAAAGCTTCCTTGGCCTTGCCTGCCGCCTTCTCTACCACTGGAAAGTCCTCAAGAGGTGGAGGAGTCAGCCCAGCTGCAGGCTCAGCCTCAACCTGACTCCTTGCTTGACCTCCTCCATGTGGGCCCCCAAGGTCCGGTGGTAGGGGGTTGCTTCTCTCTTCACCTGGACAGGTAGCAAGAGATCACAATAGATACCTGGGTGTTGCAGCTGATAGAACAAGGACATGCCCTATAGTTCATAGGAATGCTTCCAGATCTTCCCCCCAAGGCCGTCTTCCTACCCTCCAAGCCATGTTCCCATGTTGCTGGAGGAGATCTGTACACTACTGCAAAAAAGGGCCTTAGAACCAGTCTCAGGGAACCAACAGAACCTGGGGTTCTGTTTCCATTTCTTCCTCATCCCCAAATCAGCCAGGGACTTGAGGCCCATACTGGACTTGCACAACCTGAACTATTACATTCAGTACAAGAAGCTCAGGATTATCACCCTCTCAGGTCTGTTGCTCTTCCTCCGGCAGGGAGACTGGATCTGTTCCCTAGAGATGCAGGATGCTTACCTGCATATCAAGGTTTGCCCTCCTCACAGGAAGTACCTCAGATTCCTGTTTCAGAGGTAGCACTACCAATTCATGGTACTTCCCTTTGGCTCATCTTCAGTGCCACAGGTCTTCACCAAGTGCCTAGCAGTGTTGGCAACAGCCCTTAGAAGGGAGGATGTCTATGTCTTCCCCTACCTGTATGACTGGTTGCTCAAGGCCCATTCCCAGGAGCAACTGTCCTGGACCCTCGCGCATACCCTGCAATTGTTTACTGGTCTTGGAATCATGGTCAACGTTTCCAAATCAGTGATGACCCTCAGACAGTGTCATACTGGACATGACCCAGGGCTTTGCCTTCCTACCCCCAGACAGGGTGAAGCACCCTATAACACAAGCTCTTCAACAGCTGCTTTGTCACTGCCAGGACATATGTCCAGATGCTGGGTCTGATGGCTGTGGCCATCGCCATGGTCCCTCTGGAGTGGCTGCATAAGTGCATCTCTCAATGGACTCTGAGGGTGCAGTGGGATTAGCAAACTGATAACTTGGAGCAGAGGGCCCTGGTCTCATTGCCAGTCAAGAAGGTCCTCCTGTGCTGGATGGAACCCAGCCATTTACAAAAAGGGGTTCCTTTCCTCATTCCCCGCCCTTGTCAAATCCTCAATATGGATGCCTCGGGGACAGGCTGGGGTGCACACCTGGACCCCTTTCAGGCTCAGGGGATGGACTTAGGGGACATGGACTCCACTCGACGCATTGCTCCACATCAATGCCCTCAAGAAGGGGTAGCCCTCTACAGCCTACAGGCTTTCCAGTCTCTCCTGTCTCTGGGCCCTCTGCTGGTGCAGATAGACAATGTCAGTGTGGTGCATTACATCAACAAGCAAGGAGGCATGTGCTGTTACCCCCATGCCGGGAAGCAATGAGGGTTTGGTGTCGGGCTGTGGACCATGGTCTACAACTATCAGCTGTCCATGTTCCAGGTGCCCAAAACATCCTGGCAGACAGGTCACAGTCAAGAATACACAAATGAGACTGCTCCTTTCGGTGGCAGAAAACCTGTTCATCAGGTGGGGTCGCCAGTGTTGGACCTGGTTTGCATCCCCACATGATGCAAAACTGCTTCTTTTCTGCTTGCTTGATACAGGGCCTGGAGTTTTATGGTGAGACGAATTGTCTCTCTCATGGAAAGGGAGGATTCTTTATGCCTTCCCTCACTTCCTCCAATTCAGAGAGTGCTGGACAAACTTCAGGTAGAGGGAACTGCCATGATCCTGGTGGCCCCTTTTGGCCACGTCAGATGTGGTTTATACTGTTGCAGCAATTGGCGGTGGAGCCTCCGGTTCCTAGTCCTCTGTGCACAAACCTGCTGTCATGGGACCAGGGAAACTTTGTCCACCCAAACCTTTGGTCCCTTCACCTGCATGCCTGGCTCCCAAAGATGTAGCCATGGCCAGGTTTGGTGTCTCGCCTAAGGTGGCTGATGTCCTAGTGGCTGCCAGAAAGCCTTCCACCAGGGCAATTTATTCCATGACGTGGAAGCAATTTGCCTTATAGGCAACTTCCCACTACTTGGACCCCTCACCTGTCCAGTGAACCAGATTCTTGAGTATCTGCTTTCCTTGTCTGACACTGGACTGAAATACTCATCAGTAAAGGTACACGTGTCCACCATTTTGGCTTTCCATGTGCCCACTGTGGGTTGTACGCTGGCCCAGTTGGACATGGCCTTTATATTTCTGAGAGGCATCCTACATTTGAAACCTCCCATCCTTAACCATGCACCAGCTTGGGACTTAAACTTTGTTCTAGAAAAACTTACTCTGGCTCCTTTTGAGTCCGCTGTGACTTGTGAGCGATACTTACTGTCGTGGAAAGTGTTATTTTTAGTTGCTATTACTTCTGCTCAGAGACTCTCCGAGCTATAAGCACTCATGTGTGAACAACCTTATTTGATTTTTCACAAAGACAAGGTGTCTTTGCGCACTAACCCTAAATTCTTGCTGAAGGTATTGTCTGAGTTTACCCTGAATTAAGCTATCCACCTTCTGGTCTACTACCCAGAGCATGCCAATCCAGGGGAAGCAGTGCTCCATACTTTGGATGTGCATAGAATCCTCAAATATTATTTTCACCGCACAAGGGACAGCAGAAAGCCCTTGCAAATGTTCATTTCATTCACCCCTGGGAAATAGGGTGTACCAGTTTCAAAATGGTGTCTATTGAAATGGTTAGCCAACTGTATTAGTTACTGTTACAGGAAGTACAGTAAGGAACTTCTGGGGGCTGTCAAGGGCCACTGTACCAGAGACATAGCCACTTCTCTTGCCTGTTTCAGGGGGGCTTCTGCAGCTGAGATCTGCGCTGTGGCCACCTGGAGCACTGTCCATACCTTCACAAGGCACTACAGTCTGGACAGAAGCCAGGCTAATTTTGGTCTTGCTCTCCTACAGGGTCTCCTTTCTTAGGTCCCTGTTTTTTTCCATCCTCCCTACCTGGTCTCCTCTGCAGTATTGCTTGGGACTCATTCCTACGGTGTGACCTGCTGCAAGAGATATCCTTGAAGAAGATAGAAAAGTTACGTAAGAACTTAATGTAACAGTAGATCTTCAAGAGAATCTCTTACAGCAGGTCATGCCATCCCTCCCACCTTCCCCCTTTGTTCACAGTCTCCCCTCTTGTTCTCCTCTCTCTAGGATGGTCTACCTTCAGTCTTTCACACTCCCTTTAGTGAGTCTCTTGGGCTGTCCCTCAGGAGCGTACACTCACTAGATGGTCCCCGGCGGGGAACTGAAGAGACATGGGGCTACCCATGACTATATAGGGAAACGCCGACATGGTGACGTCATCGTGAGCGGCTTCAGATATGCTGCTAGCTAAAAAGCTTCCATGTAATCCTGGTGCTTGACGGCGAAGGTTCTTATGGTGTGACCTGCTGCAAGAGATTCTCTCGAAGATCTACTGTTACAGTAAGTTCTTACGTTACTGTTCTGTGTTGTGGCAGGAAACTTGCTCTGTATGCTCCATACTTTGTTGCCCCTACATAACTGAAGCTTTTGCGGTTTGATTTAAGACCAAACTGCAACAAGGACCTGCAAAACCCTACGGCCATCAAGAAGGCAATGATTGAGTTTTAAGTCATATTTTTTCATAGCTTTTTTTACATAACTACTATGTCCATCCAAGGAAGAGAAAGTGAAATGGAAGGGAGTTAAATTTGCTTTTAATTAAATGAATCTTAAAAGGATCAAAACTCTAAGTGTGGATTATTCAGTCACATTTACCTTTTGGCAATAAATTATTCAGCCACAAAATTAATCCATGGTGCAAAAACAAGGCCACCATGCTACTGAACTTTCACATTACCAGCAGCTTGCAGAACATGATTTCCAGAAAAATGGCACTACAGCCCACAGACCCTTTAAAGAATCCTTGCCTGGCTCGCCAGAACAGCAGTAGTGTTACTGCTTGTAATGCCGGTGAAGGGGTTTCAGGAAAGAGCCAAAGTCATTGGAAGGCTGGCCTAGGTAGTAGGACTGAGTGTTCCAGAGGACCCCTTCCTACTCAGGGAGTGTTCGCAGAATCTGCTGTACTACCACCACCTATGTGACCACAGGTGGGGGTACAGCTGAAACTGGTGGACAGGGAGGTAGGACACCAACAGGCTGGGACAAGCACTGACACACATTTGAGTGTGTTTGCATTTCTGGGGCCACAGTTGGTGTTCTAGGGGAGAGGAAAGGAAAAATGCCCCCCCCCGACACTGCAACAAGAAGCTGACCCATGTCACATGCCCCGCACAGCTGATCAAGGCACCCACCACCAACTGTCCATCAGAGGGAACCAGGGCCACCCTCAGTGACTCCGACTTAGGGGGCAAGCTAGGGAGAGCCAGGCAGTGGTGGTAAGTTGCAGAGACAGTAGGTGAAAAGGCTAGGCATGGGACAGGGCTGAGAAAGGGATGGTTGGAGTGATAAGGAGAAAAGCACATTAAGTAAAAAAACAAAAAAAAGAGTCCCTTCTCTGATGTCATAGGAGATCACTTGGGAAAAATCCATAATTATTAGACACAGTTCAGCTATTTATATTTCTTATATTTTCTGTATTAAGAGTCCCCTTTTCCTTTAGGACTATATACATTCATATGAAAGCAGGCTCTTTGTCCCAAGACATCACCTGCTCAGTGTTTTTGTCTTCAGTTGACATCACAATCCTCTATTTGTGATATCAGTCTGTTGCTGTGGAAATGATTATGATGTCTTAAACAGATAATTTTGATGCCAGAGGTAGACAAAGAGCCACATCATAGATATATATATATATATATATATATATATATATATATATATATACACACAGATACTGTCAACAGATAAAGGCTGCCAGGCCCATCCAGTCTGCCAGTTTATGTTACCTGACTAAGTGGCCAGTGACCCTATCTGGTCACTGGCTTTAGCTTTCTCATCCCATCTCTAATATTCCTTTATTCCTGTCCCATGCATGTTTGAAGCCTGCCACCGTACGAGCAGCCACCACTTCCTGGGGCAGGCTATTCCAAGCATCCACCATTCTCTCTGTAAAAAAGAACTTCCTGACATTACCCCTTATGCGGCCACCCATCAGTATCACATCATGCCCTCTTGTTCTAGCACTACTTTTAAACTGGAATATGTTGTCCCCTTCCACCTTGTTCATGCCCTTGATGTATTTGAACATTTCTATCATGTCATCTCTCTCCCTCCTTTCCTCCAGTGTGTACAAATTGGTATACCTGCCTAAAGGTGACACCAATACAGTGACCTACCTCGCTGCTGACAGAATCGACACTTTTTCGACAGGTCACTGTATTGGTGCGTCAGAGACAAGGGCACACTGTCTCCCGATCCTGCACCCCTCCTTGAATCAACTCTGACTTGGGAGTCCATCGGGATTTATGTAGATCACAACTTGCATTTGACATAAATTCCGACGCTGTGATGCTGGTCGAAAAATTCGTTGTCGAACCGGCATCGTAGAACTGTACAAAGTGAGGTCTCTGACTCTTTCCTCGTAAGACTTGTGATGCAGTAACATCAGATGAAGCCAAGGAGTAAGTGACGCTGACTTCATGTTAATGCACATAGTTATATATAAAAATAAGGAGTTAAAGCGATTTTCCAATATTTCTTCTTCACTCACACATTATTGTAACTGATGTCTGCCATAGTCATCCCAGCTGCTTTTAATGATTTTATTTTGTCTTTTTATTTGCAGAAGGGATCATAGTTTGTCCCTAATCTGGTGGCCAGCCGATCCCTTCAACTTCCTGGTAGTGCTGACATGCTGACAACAAAAACAAGCATTTGTCAATGCCGAATGTTTTCTTGCTGGCACTGGCACTGGTAGTGTAGGAGTTACAGAGCTGCGTAATAGGAATGGCAGTGAAGTACTGAACTGAAGCCAACCCCCACCACCACCCTGCAGAGAATGACAGGCATTGCGGTGTGCCTTTGGGTCGTCAGGCATGACGGCCATGCCATTTCACCACACCCTGCCCTGCAGACTCTGACAAGTGTCACGGTGTGCCTTGGGGTCTTTGGCCCTTATGCACACCCCATTCCATAAGAAAATACGGTGAGATGGGTGCAGTATAGGAGAATGTGGTGAACTTTGGAGCCGAAGAGTCCAAGACACACCTCGATGCCTCTCACTGGCTGCAGGATGTGGGTGTGGATGGAATGGCATGAGCATTACAGGCGGCAATCCCAAGTCACACCCCGATGCCTGTCAGTCTCTACAGGGTGAGGCGTTATGGTCGGAAACCCTAACGTCACAGGCGTTCGTTGGTATTTTCACTCCAAATTTTCAACATGGTTTCCTTGTGACCCCTGCCTCATGAACAGTGGCAATATCAGTTTGTTAGCCGAAAGCTGATTTTGCACAGTGACTACACCATTTGGTACCACAGGTGCAAAAACACATTTTGAACAGGATGTGAAAAATGACAGCTGTACTGTTCATGGGGAGGTGTAAAAAATGGCAATGTTCACAATCTGGAATGAAAATATAAAAAAAGTGAAGTCACGAGCATGCGTAGAAACTGCACAACGCACACCCATAATGTAATTAGTTTGGGGATGTTTTACAGCAGATTGTCAATGCAGGCATTTTGGGACCTCTGCTCATGAACAGTGTCACTGTGATTTTCTTAATCTATCCAGAACACTGATTTCCCACAGCGACCTCGCATTTCTGCGCTGGAAGTGCGAAAACAGGCCAGGGTGTGAAAAATGACAGCTGTACTGTTCATAATGAGGTGTAGAAAAATGCCAGTGTTGAAAATCTGGACTGAAAATAGTACAAATTCGTGAACTTACGAGGGTGCATGGAAATTGGGCAATGCACACTCATAACACAGTCATTTTATGGACTTCTGTCACCAAATTTTCAACATAGCCATTTTAAGACCTCTACTCATGAAAAGTGTCACTGTGATTTTCTTAATCTGTCCCTAACATTGATTTTGCACACCGACCGTGCCATTGGGCACTACATGCGCGAAAACACATTTTGGGCAAGATATGAGAAATGACAGCTGTACTGCTCATAAGGAGGTGTGGTAAAATGGCAATGTTGAAAATCTGGAGTGAAAATATTAAAAATTTGCGAGGTTACAAGCATGCGTATGAACTGCGCAACGCAAGCTCGCAAAACAGTCATTTTTGGGAATTTTTTCACCAAATTTTCAACATAGGCATTTTGGGAACTACCTCATGAACTGTAACACTGTCATTTCATTACTGGGTCCTGAAAGGTGGTTCTGCACAGTGACCGTGAAATCACCTTTCGGGACTGAATAACAAAATGAAAGTGACTGAGTTCATGAGGTGGGGCCCCAAAAGCCCCATGCTGAAAAGTTGGTGAAACAATTCCCCAAAATGGCCGAGATATGCACCAAAGTTGAAAAAAAAAACATTTATGCCATTATACAGCTTACTGGCATTTCTTCAGTTTGCGGTCGGCTTTGAAGAGTGCAGACGTGTTCCCGGTCCACCGAAGATCGTCGTGCCAGACTCCGGAAGTAAGTATGCGGTCGGGGGTGTGTGGGGAGGTGGATGGCCAGAGAGTGTGCGTGGGTTGGGGGGGGGGCAAGACAATCAATGAGGGATCATTTTTTGTTTTCAAATGTGTTTTTTCTTTTTAGGAAGACAATGCGGAACTTGTGCCACGCTGGGGTGGGCTCCCAGCATGGCAGCTGAAAGTTTTTTTGGGGGGGTCAGTGGAGCTGACGGGGATTGGGCACCCGTCAGCCATACAGATGTTTGCCACGCTGGGGTGGGCTCCCAGCGTGGCAACTGGAAATCTGTTTTTTTGGTGGGGTGTTGAGTGGAGCTGACGGGGATTGGGCACTCCTGTCACCATTCTGACTTTGCCACTCTGGGGTGGGCTCCCAGTGTGACACCTAGAAGTCTGTGGGGGGGGCCGCGGAGCCGACGGGGGATTGGGCACCCCCCGTCAGCCATACTGTGTGTGGCGAGGGGGAGCGCATGAGCACGCTGGGGTGGGCTCCCAGCATGCTACTTGAGTGTTTGGGGAGGAGGGAACTTGAAGGGAGCTGTCTATGACAGGATTCAGGATGCAGTGCTGAGTGTAGGCACTTTGCATACTGCTGATGGCAGTATGTAAATTACCTGCTGACGGCAGTATGCAAATTGCATACACGTTACAACTGCTCATTGCAGCGGTTTTTAGCTTTCAACTGTATGCCACTGCATCTGAATGGCTGTCATAGACAGCTCGGACATTCATTGGTGCGGTGAAGCCACACCTGCAAAAGAGAGCAGGGCATTGGAAGTGGGGGAGGCACACCTACGAAAACTCATATGGTGGCACTATGTTTCTTGCACATGTGTGCAAGCAAACATAAAAATGGAACAGGACCTGGGGGTAGTCATATCAGATGACCTAAAGGTGGGCCAGCAATGTGAGAAAGCAGTAAGGAGGGCTAGAGGGATACTGGGATGCACAGGGAGAGGCATCACCAGTAGAAAACAGGAAGTTGTTGGCCCTCTGTACAGACAATTGGTAAGACCACATCTGGAGTACTGTGTACAGTTCTGGAGACCCCATCTCTGCAAAGACATTGACAGGGTGGAGGCTGTCCAGAGGAGGGCAACCAAAATGATGCAGGGTCTGCACCAAAAGACATATGAAGAAAAACTAAAGGAGCTTAAAATGTATAGCCTCGAGGAAAGGAGTGAGAGGGGGGACATGATAGAAACATTCAAATACCTCAAGGGAATCAACAAAGTCCAAGAGGGTAGCATCTTTCAGAAAAAGAGATGTGCAAGAACAAGGGGGCACAATTTGAAGATAGAGGGGGGATGGCTCAGAGGTAATGTGAGGAAGTATTTCTTCACAGAGAGGGTTGTAGATGCATGGAACAGCCTTCCTGAGGAGGTCAGAGTGTCAAAAACAGTGGGATAATTCAAGAATGCATGGGACAGACATAAGGCAATTCTAGTGGGGGGTAGGAGGAAGTAGGCTGTTGGTTAACTAGGATCTGCAGCTTATCCGTTAGATAGGGAAATGGGCAGACTAGGTGGGCCAAGCGGTCCTTATCTGCCATCAGATTCTATGTTTCTATGCCCCAGCGCTCTGGCACATAATGACGTGTAATCAGGGAGAGTGTGAAGGCATGCCTCATTGAAGTGAATGGTGCTCCATTTCAGTGCCATTTTTATGCATAAGAATGACCAGTTGGAGATTAATGAAGGCCACCGCTCGACTAACAAGGACCTTGTTAGTCAAGTGGTGGCATTCATTAATCTCCAATTGGCCATTCTTATGCATAAAAATGGTATTGAAATGAAGTCCCATTCACTTCAATGGGCAATGCCCCACGCTCTCCCTGGTCACACATCATTACGTGCTAGAGCACGGGGGCATGTCAGTGCTATCGGAAAGTAGAGGGGATCGACTGGCCACTGGCTTAGGAACAAATTATGATCCCTTCCACAAATAAAAGGATTTACTCTATAGGGGATACATGATGGGCAAGGGTAGAATATGGCAAATATCTGAATGAGTGTTTAGTGACCCAGGGTAACATCATGAGTGATGGAGCATAGCAGAGCAATGAGTGATGTGTCCCAAGGTCACTAAGCACAAATTCAGATGTTTGCCATATTCCACCCTTGCACATCATGTGTGCGATTTATACAAAAGGGTCCCTATGTGCTGTTTATTTTAATATTTTCATGTTACCTTGGTTGTTTGTTTTTCTTTTTCAGTGGTGTTCTGCGGTGGTTTATTCCTGGGTGTTGTTCGGTTGGTGATGCTGCATTGTTCTATTTGTTCCTTTTGGATTCTGTGTGTTGGTGATATTGACTAAAGGTTGGTGATGTTCCGGCATGTATTTTTTGGATTGGGTGGTTACATTCCTGGTGTTTTTTGATTGGGTGGTTTTGGTATAGGGGAGTGGCAGTTTGTGATGCGGAGTGCAAGGGGGACGTGTTGTTTGGGTTTGTTTTGGTGTTGTCCCATATTTATCTTTGTGGGAGTTATATATTTATTAATTTATACATCTTTTGTGGGAGAAAAGATATGCTTTCAAGTATGTGGTACTGGGGGAGGAGTTTATTTACTGCTTAGTTATTGATTACAACTAATGACTTACTCTTTGTGACATAGCAAGAGTGGTTTATTTGGTGGTGACGTATCAACAGTGGGTTTATTTACATCTGTTCTACTCTACTGATGTCAGTAGAAAGTTATTTCACAGCGGTGCATTTATGTACTAATATGTTACTTCATATACTCTCTCCCCCCTATTGTATAAAACATCATTAAAAGCAGCTGGGGTGACAATCACTGACATCAGCTACCAGAGTATGTGAGTGGTAGCTATTTTAAGAAGGTTGGGAAATCACTTTAAATAAAGAGAAAATGTGAACTAGTAGTTAAAGTTTGACGGTTTTCTAAAAAATCCCCCCTCCCCCGTGATGTAAGGGGCACTTTAAAATCATTCCCATAGGGCTCAAATTTGCAATATGCCATGGGTATTAAAATATTGTTGAGCAAGCCGGCCCGCTGGTGCTGGGGCAGGGTGCTGACCTGTGACAATGGTGACCCAGGTCCAGGAATGGATCTGGGACGTCGGAGGGCCAGCCAGGGGGGAGAAGGATTAAGTGTCCAGCAGCTGCTCTCCTTCTCCGGGTGGGGGGGGGTAGAGTGTTTGCTGCTCTGTGGACACCTAGTGGAGGCTGGGTGTACTGCATGTGCCGACGCCGTCACACTCCAGGGCGAGATGGATGCTGGCCATCGTTGCACATCCCTGCCCCTGTACACAGGGGAAAAACTCTGCTGCCTGCCACCTAAATGAAGCCAGCCCCTCTCTTTGATTAGTTCCCAGGGCCGGCTCCCTGACCTATCCCATCGATTGCGGCACTTAGGGATGATGCCGTGACCCTGCCCTGAGGGTAATCCTGGGCGTATGGGGGAATTGCAGATGAAAGTTGGGAGTGGAAATGGAAGGGGTCCGTGAGCAGGTTGAGGGTCTGGCGGCAAGGCAAGTGAAAAAAAAATATATATATTACATGAGCTTCCAAGATGTCAAAAGTGGTAGGTAGCCCACCACTTTTTACAAATAAAAACTTCCAGTGTAGAAGTCTTTCTGGAGGTGAGACATTCGATTAGCCTTTTTAGGGCTGCAGTGGGTGGAACCCTGCAGATTTCTTGATACGAAAAAAGGACTCCGCATTCCTGCTGACCGAACAACCTGTTGAAGTTGCACCACATTCGCCTCCACATCAATGGAACACTCCACTCGCACTGCATTATTTTTTATAAAAAAAAAAATTAAAAATTCAGGCTGTCCTGATCGTGACACTGGGGGACTGGACACCCCCAGTATCACTCTTTTGGTTCGGGAGGGTGGTTGCTGAGAGGGATGGTCAGGTTGGGGTGGATATCTATAATTTTAAAGAAAAAACAAATGGCAGTCATGGCAGAACATGGCACACTCTGCCGTGTCCAAGACAGCCAGAGCACTCTACTGCACATGCGCTAGTAATCGCGCATGCACAGTAGAGTGCGGTGGCCATTTGGGACATGAAGGAGTGTGCAATGTTCCACCATGACCACTGATTTTTTTTCCTTAAAATTAGAGATATCCCCCCACCTGACCCTCCTTCTCAGCACCCACCACCCCACATCCCCTCCAGTAACATAAGAGTGACACTGGGGGGTGCCCAATCCCCCAGTGTTCCGATCAGGACTTCTCCATTTTTTTTGCTTTATTTTTACATATTCCCCCACCTGACCCTCCTTCTTAGCGTTCCCCCTCCAAGAAACAGAAGACTGACACTGGGGGTGCCCAGTCTCCCAGTGTTGCAGTCCAGAATCCTCATTTTTTTTTAAACCCTGTAAAAAGAAAACCATCCATCAATGTCTTTAGCAGCCATTAGATCCACCCACCCGATCCGCCCACTCAGCACTCACCCAATCCCAAAAGCGCTTACTTACCGATCGGGAGTCTGACACCATAATCCTCCCTGGACCGCAGACACATCTTCACTCTTGAAAGCTGGACCACTAACTGAAGAAACAGGTATGGTGTTTTTTTAACTTAGTGGCATTACTTGGGCATTTCTGCATATTTTTGGCCCAGATTTTCAATATGCCTTCTTTGGGACCCTACCTCATGAACAATTGAACTGGGTAGATCTGTCCCGAAAGGTGATTTCACGGTCCCTGCACAAAATCACCTTTCAGGCAGGAATTGAAAATTTTCTCTGCCCTTGTTTATGAGGTGGGGTCATAAGAAAGGTATGTGGAAAATTTGTTGTAAAAACATTAAAAAACAACAAAGTTATGAGCTTACGTTGAATTTTGTGAATGCAGGCTTGTAACTTTGGTAATTTTCAATATTTTCCCCCCAAATTCCAACATAGCCATATCTTTACAGCACCTCATGAGTGTGACAGCTGTCATTTTTCAAATCATGGTCAAAATGTTTTTTTTTTATAACCTGAGAGGTGATTTTGTGGTCCCTGCATGAAATCACCTTTCCAGCAGGAGTTGAACATTTTCTCTTCACTTGTTCATGAGGTGGAGTCATAAGAAGGCTATGATGAAAATTTGGCATAAAAATATTAAAAAAACAATAAAGTTATGAGCCTACATTGAAATTTGCAATCACAGGCTCATAACTTTGGTAATTTTCGATATTTGTACCCTAAATTTAAAACATAGCCATATCTTTACAGTACCTCACGAGTGTGACAGCTCTTATTTTTCAAATCCTGGCCAAAATGTTTTTTTTAATATCTCGAAAGTTGATTTTGCAGTCCCTGTGTAAAATCACCTTTCGGGCAGGAGTTTAAAATGTTCTCTTCACTTGTTCATGAGGTGGAGTCATAAGAAGGCTATGATGAAAATTTGGCATACAAATATTAAAAAAAAATAAAGTTGTGAGCCTAAGTTAAATTTTGTGAAAGTAGGCTCATAACTTTGGTAATTTTCAATATCTGTACCCCAAATTTACAACATAGCCATATCCTTATAGCACTTCATGAATGTGATAGCTGTCATTTTTCAAATTCTGGCCAAAAGTTTTTTTTTTTTTTACATCCTGGAAGGTGTTTTTTGGTCCCTGCTAGAAATCACCATTCAGGCAGGAGTTGAACATTTTCTCTGCCATTGTTCATGAGGTGGGGTCATAAAAAGGCTGTGTTCTCAATTTGGTGTAAAAATATTTAAAAATTAAAAAGTTATCGGGCTATGTTGAATTTTGTAAATGCAGGCTTGTAAGTTTGATAATATTTAATATTTTTAACCCAAATTTTGAACATAGCTATTTCTTTACAGCACCTCATGAATGTGACAGCTGTCATTTTTCAACTCCTGCCCAAAATGTGTTTTTGCATCCCAGAAGTTGATTTCTCAGTCCCTGTGTGAAACCACCTTTCGGGCAGGATTTGAACATTTGCTCTGCCCTTCTTCATGAGGCAGGGTCATAACAATTTGGTGTACAAATATTACAAAACAAATTTAGGAGCCTACATTACATTTTGCTAACAAAGGCTTGTAACTTTGATAATTTTCAATATTTTTACACCAAATTCCTCACCTGCAGACCTATCTGCTCTGGCCAGAGTTGTTTTTTTTTTCTATTTACTGTAGATGTTTATCTCCTTCTGCCAGCCTGACTCCTTTCACCAACCTCCCTTCAGCTCTTTTACCGGTCCTCTCCAAGGCTCATCTTTCCACTGCTCCAAGACTTATCTCTTGTGGTGGGGCCAAAGGGGGTCCTTGATCCTCTCTGGAGCAGCTTCCAGGGGGAGAGTGCAGGGCTCTTGAGGGAGGTCAGCATCATACTGCAATCACTGGGGTTTTCCATTGCATCTTCTACCTTACTCCCTCAGGATGTCACAACTCAATCAGAATGGATGTGCCACTGGCGATGTCCCCCACCTACAAAGAGTGGCACCCACTGCAGTTCTACCTGTTGGTTCTATGATGCCGGTTCGACAACACTTTTATCAACTGGCATCATAGCAATGGGATTTATGTCGACTGTAAGTTGCAGTAGACATAAATTCCGTATGTCTCCTGGTCCTGTTTTTCTCTTCACCCCCAGAACCCCCCATGCAGGGGACTCTGCCCCCCGCACCCCCCCGTACTTTAGATTATCAACTCCAGTTAGAGTTGATTCGGGGAGGGGGTGTAGGACCGGGAGACAGTGTGCCCCTGTCTCAGGTGCACCAACACAATGACCTGTCAGCAAAGTGTCGATTTTGCCGACATCGAGGTATGTCACTGTGTTGGTGTCGCCATTGGGTCGGCATACCCTACCGATTGATCTCCAAGTAGAGACTAGGTTGTGGGGCACACTGCATCCTCAGAGGAAGAGGAGAGTATCTTTCTTCCCCCCCCAGTTGACCTCCAATGATCCAGCCTTGTTCCCAAATTTGGGTCACTGGTGTTGCGACTGGTAGCTCTACTGCTGTGTTGATTTGCTGGCCACTGATTTCCCATTTGTGAGCAGCAGCTGCATTAACAGCAGCTGGGTTCTTGATCATTTGTGTCAGTGGAAGTCCAGCACTTGCACAAATCCAAGCTTGGAAATAACTTCAACATTTAACTCTTAGGCTGCCAAAAGAATTAGAACGTATAGGAATTATGGACTGATATATCAGTCCGCAACTCTGCAAGGGTTAAAACATTAAAAGCAACTGCAGGTTAACTACTCTGCATCACGATAACTGTAACTTTTAAAGAATGCTGCTACTGGGACAGCTCCCCTTGACCCTCTGGAAAGCTAGATGGTACACTTAAATGATGCAATCCTGCTATGTAAAACTTCAAATAAATTTCATTTTGGGAAAATGAGGCAAGAAAGATTATGGCAAAAAGAAGAAAGTGAATTAATAAAAGTCAAGATAACCAGGGAATGAAAAAAAAAAATAGGAAGACAATGAATAAATAACACATGTAGAAAAATGAAAACTTTTAAAGAAATGCTTCGGTTTTCTATGAAATAATGACAGTGGTTTCAGCAGGACTCACTCTCAGAATATTCACCAGAATTTCGATTTTTAGGGTATTCCACTGTGTACTGAAGAAATTTCAATAAATAAAAAAAATAAATAAATAGACATTTGCATGAAAGCAAGCCAGTCGCTAAAAAAGTTGCATGTTCACCTCTGAGGCCGGAAGAGGAACATGTCATGGCTTCCAGTACCACACCAGGAAGTTGGGTTAATGAACAGTATTGACACTGTAGTGTAGCAGAAGTGCTGCACTTTTTTTAACATGCAATTTTTTCCCCTCTCCACATCCTGGCACCAAATATCCCTCAGACAATCCATGGCATACCCGATCCCCCGCACTCCACACCAGGTACCTGAAATCCACTGGAGCTTCATGGCATGCCCCATACCCACACTCCACACTCTGGCACTTGACAACCCTCAGGAGCCCCGTGGCATGCCCCATTTCCATGCTCTACACCCTAGCACTTGACAACCCTCAGGAGCCCCATGGCATGCCCCATTTCCATGCTGTACACCCTGGCACTTGACATCCCTCAGGAGCCCCATGGCATGCCCCATTTCCATGCTGTACACCCTGGCACTTGACAACCCTCAGGAGCCCCATGGCATGCCCAAGCACAACACTCCATGCCCCAACACTTAACATCCCTCTGGAGTCCCGTGGCATGCCTGATCCCCCCCCCGGTACCTGACATCCCTCAAAAGCCACATGGCATACCCAATCCTCCACACGCCCCCACGCCCCCAAGAACCTGACTTTCCTCAGAAACCTCTTGGCATGCCCAACACCCCACATTCTACACCATGGTACCTGACTTCTTGCAGGAGCCCCATGGCATGTTCAACCCTCCACACTCAACACCCTGGCACCTTACTTCTCGCAGGAGTCCCATGGCATGTCCAATCCCTCACACTCCACACTCCAGCACCTGACATCCCTTTAGAAGCCTCATGGCATGCCCAGTCCCCAACACTCCACACCCTAACACCTAACATCCCTCAGGAGCCCCATGGCATGCTCAATCCCCCACACTCAACACCCCAGCACAAGGCTTCCCTCAGGAGACCCATGTCATGCCCAATCCCTTGCATTCCCCACCCTGGCACCTGATATCCCTCAGGACCCCCATGGCACACCCGATCCCCTGCATTCCACGTCATGACACCTGACATCCCACAAGAGCTCCATGGCATTCCCAGTTCCCCCACACTCCACACCCCAGCACCTGACACCCCTCAGAAGCCCAGTGGCATGCCCAATCCCCTACACTCCACCATCCCAGCACCTGACTTCTCTCAGGAGCCTCATTGCATGCCTGATCTCCCACACTCCACACCCCAGAACCTGACATTTCTCAGGAGCCTTGTGGCATGCCTGATACCCCCCATTCCACTCCATGTCACCTGACTTTTCTCAGGAACCCCATGGCATGATTTACACTCCAAACTCCACACGCTGGCACCTTACTTCTCTTAGGAGCCTCATGACATGTCCAATCCACCACACTCCAGCACCTGACATCCCTCAGAAACCTCAGGGCATGTCCAGTCCCCCACACTCCACACCCCAGCACCTGACATTCCTCAGAAGCCTCATGGCATGCCCAATCCCTAACACTCCACACCTGGCACCTGACATCCTTCAGGAGCCCTATGGCATGCCCAACCCCCTGCACTCCATATCCCAGAAGAAGTCCCTCAGGAGCCCAATGGCATACCTGCTCCCCCACACTCCTCACCTGTGCCCCTGACATTCTTCAAGAGCTTCATTTTGTGTCTGATCCCAGGACTCTGCCCTACAGCACCTGACATCCCTCAGGACCCCCATAGCATGCCCAAGCACAACACTCCACACCCCAAGACCTAACATCCCTCTGGAGTCCCATGGCATGCCTGATCCCCCACACTCCCCCCCCAGTACCTGACATCCCTCAAGAGCAGCATGGCATGCCCAATCCTCCACACTCAACACCCTGGCATCAGACTTCCCTCATGAGACTGACGTCATGCCAAATCCCTCACACTTCCCACACTGGCACTTGACATCCCTCAGAAGCCCTATGGCATGCCTAATCTCCCACACTCCACACCCTGGCACCTGACATCCCTCAGGAGTCCCATGGCATGCCCAATCCTCTGCACTCCACCACCCCAGCACCTGACTTCTCTTAGGAGCCTCATGGCATGCTTGATCCCCCCACACTACACACCCCGCCATCTGACATTCCCTCAGGAGCCCCATGGCATGACTCATCCCCTGCACTCCTCATCCCAGCACCTGACGTCCCTCATGAGCCTCATAGCATGCCTGAGCCCTTGCACTCAATATCCCAGCACCTGAAATCCCTCAGGAGTCTCATGGCATGCCTGATCCCTTGCACTCTGCAATCTGGCAGCTGATGTCATTCAGGAGCCTTATGGCATCCCTGATCCCCCACAGTCCACACCCTGGTACCTGACTACCTCAGGAGCCTTGTGGCATGCCGGATCTCTGGGCAGTCCACATTCTGGCACCTGATATTCATCAGGAGCCCCATGGTATGCCCAATCCCCTGCACTCCACAGCCTGGCACCTGACGTTCCTCACAAGCTTCATAGCATGTCCGAACTCCACACACCACACCACAGCACCTGGCATCCTTCAGTAGCCCCATGGCATGCCCAATCCTCCACAATCAACATCCAGCAGCTGACTTACCTCAGGAGCCCCTCGCATTCCCAATGCCCACACTCCACACCCCAGCAGCTGACATCCTTCAGGAGCCTCATGGCATCCCTGATCTCTCTCACTCCACACCCTGGCACCTGACTTACCTCAGGAGCTTCATGGCTTGGCTGATCTCCTGCACTCTACTTCCCAACACCTGACATCCCTCAGGAGCCCTGTGACATGCCTGGTCCCCTGCACTCCACATCTTGGCACCTGACTTACCTATGGAGCTTCATGGCATGGCTGATCCCCTGCACTTTACATCCTGGCACCTGACATCCCTTAGGAACCCTATGGCATGCCCGATCCCCCCGGAGTACACATCCTGGCAGGTGACATCCCTCAGGAACTCCATGGCATTCCTGATCCCCTGTACACCACATCCCAGCACCTGAAATTCCTCAGGAGCTTCATAGCGTGCCTAGTCCCCACACTCCACACCACAACACTTGCATCCATCAGGAGCCCTATGACATGTCTGATCCACTGCACTCCACAGTCCATCACCTAACATCCCTCAGGAGATCCATGGCATGCCTGATCCCCAGCACTCCACACTCCAGCACCTGACATCCCTCAGGAGCCCTGTGGCATGCCAGATCCCCTCGCAGTACACATCCCGGCAGGTGAAATCCCTCAGGAGCCCCATGGCATGCCTGATCCACTGCACTCCACACCCCAGCATCTGACATTCCCCCAGAGCTTCATGGCATGCCTAGTCCTCACACTCCACCCCACAGCATGTGCATCCCTCAGGAGCCCTATGGCATGCCTGATCCCCCGCACTCCACACCCTTGGCACCTGGCTTCTCTCAGGTGCACCGTAGTATGCCCAACCACCCCCCACTCCACACCATGGCACATTATTTCTCTCAGGAGCCTTATGGCATGCCCAATCACCCAAACTTCATGCTCTGACACCTGACATTCCTCAGGAGCTTCGTGGCATGCCTGATCCACACAGTCCACACCCCACCACCTGACATCCCTTAGGAGCCCAATGGCATGCCTGATCCCTTGCACTCAACACCCCAGCAGATGAAGTCCCTCCAGAGCCTCATGGCATGCCCGATCTTCCACACTCCACAGCCTGGCACCTGATGTCCCTCAGGAGCCACACAGCATGCCTGATGCCCCACACTACACACCGCAGCACCTGACATTCCTCAGGAGCCCTATGGCATGCCCGATACACAGCATTCCACACCCATCTACCTCATATCCCTCAGAAGCCCTATGGAATGCCTGATCCCTTGCACTACACATTCCAGCAATGGTATACCTAATCCCCCGCACTCCACTCCATGGCACCTGACATCCCTCAGAAGCCCCTTGATATGCCTGATACATTGCACTCCACACCCCGACACCTGATATCCCTCTGGAGCCCCCTGGCATTCCTGATCCCCTTGCATTCCACGTCCTAGTACCTGACATCCCTCAGGAGCTCCATGGCATGCTTAATGACCCACGCTCTGCCCCACACCAGCTGATGTCCCCTAGGAGCTCCATGGCATGCTCAATGGCCCACACTCCACCGCACACCAGCTGATGTTCCCTAGGAGCTCCATGGCATGCTCAATGACCCACACTCCACCCCACACCAGCTAATGTCCCCTAGGAGCTCCATGGCATGCTCAATGACTCACACTCCACCCCACACCAGCTGATGTCCCCTAGGAGCTGAATGGCATGCTCAATCCCTGAATTCCACACCCCAGCACGTGACATCCCTCAGAAGCTCCATGGCATTACTGATCCCCTGCACTGTACATCCCAGTACCTGACATGTCTTAGAAGCCCCATGGCATGCCCGATCCCCCACATTTCACACCCCAACACATGCCATCGCTCAGGAGCTCCTTGGCATGCCCTATCTGCCACACTCCAGACCCTCCAACCACCTGACATCCCTTAGGAGCCCCATGACATGTCTGATCCCCTGCACTCCACACCCCACCACTACTTGACATTCCTTAGGAGCCCCTTGGCATGTTTGATCCCTCACACTCCACACCCCACCACCACCTGACATCCCTTAGGAGCCCTTTATCATGCCCTGTCCCCCACACTCCATACCCCACCACCACCACCTGATATCCCTGAGGAGCCCCATGGCATGCCCAGTCCCCCACAATCCACACACCCCCACCACCTGACATCCCTCAGGAGCTCCTTGGTATGCCTGATCCCCTACACTCCACATCCTGGCACCTAACATTTCTCAGGAGCCCAGTGGTGTGCTTGATCCCCCACATTGCACTGACCCTCACTAACCTTGTCTCTGTGTAGCCTTGAAATACCTCCCCCCAGGCAGACTCAGGGTAGGGAGTAGCATGTACTTCTGGCAGTGATCATTTGTCAGGCAGTTTTACAGCAGAGGCACAGGAGCCAGATACACTGGGGCCCATTATCCTTAGGCATTGAGGCTGTTTTTATTGTTTTGTCTGTCTATCCTGAAATGCTGACAGCTGTGAGACCATGTGCAAGCGTCCATGTAGAGTATGTCAGCCAGAGTCTTCCCACTCTGAAAGTTGCACCAAGCAGCACTACTGCTTGTGTCCAACCAGGTGGTGCTACTACAGTTGTATCAAACAGCCTCCTTCCCCTGAGAGGCAGAGCACTATCTCCCATGATGCTGGTGACCTGAGTTCGGGTACGAGCCTGGGTCATCAGTGTCCTTCCGGGGGGGGGATGCGAGCATTGAGGGGGAATGCTCTCCTCCTCCCAGAGGGGAGTGTGTGGTGTCCCGCTGCAGCAGTGCCACCTACAGATTGTGTGGATGGTAGGGCACAGAGGACACAGGGATGGAGGGACCCACTGTTTTGCATATCACATGAGTATGCTGATGCATGCTCACACTGAGGACAATGTCCCACACACCGGCATCCCTATAGGGAGGGATACTCGACAGGCTGGTTGGATGCTTGCCGACCCTCTGCAGGCCTTGAACTGGTGGCCCAGGTACCTCCCCTTCAGAATCTGTATCAGTTGATCAGCGGGTTGAGGGAGTTTATGCCACCCTGCCATTGATGGCCAGCCATTGGGGACTCAGGAGAGGTAAGCCAAGGGAGAAGCCAAGTGAGGGGGGCTGTGAGGGTTGGTGGGAAGGTTGGCCAGCCAGGGGTGAAGGAGGGAGAAAAAAAGAAGACGGAGATATTCCCTGGTGTCTTTTCCAACATTTTCCATCAATAAAACTGGTTCATTTAATTCACCCCGAGGACACGCCTGGAAATGAGCCGTCTTAGTTCAGTGTGACCTTCCGGAACAAGGATTTCAATGATCTTTTTCTCTTGGACTTAACCTGTTCCTCTATTCCTGCTGTCTGTACCTTATAAGAAGTCATACTTTTGTGCTTGTGACATCAGAATAATTTCCACAGCAGCAACAGACTGTGATGTTGCAAGCAGAGGGCAACGACTTCCCAGCAGGTACATGCAGCAAGAACTGGTAAAGTCAGAGGAAAAGATTCTGACTGTAGTTTGCTCGGACAGTGTCTAATGGAATCGGATACTGCAGGATACCACCGATTTTTTTGGATACCAGATGGCAACAGATACTGTTAGTATCCAACTACTGGATGACTCCTTAGGATAACAACTATCTGACGTGACTATCCGGGATCTGAGGGATCCAAGGCAGACATCTAACTTCAGTGCCCACTATCTGACTTTGGATCCCACTATCTGCCCTTCAATATGAAACCCTAATGTGGTTGAACAAGATCTCAAACCTGGAGTTGGATGGATAAACTTTCCATTGGATCCCATTAAGATAGTCAAAATCTTCTTCTTCTGAGTATCACTGAGTCCTGAAATTAAAATGGGGGAGGTGGGCATGTTGTGTAATCAAGTCCTGCTGATGTCACCTGGAATTGCTTTGCTGGCAACCGGAAAAAATTGATTTAAAAGAAAATTTCCTCACCGATTGCTTTGGCAGAGTCTCCTGGAAACAGCGCCCAAGTGGCTTCTGAGTTTGGGGTAGGCGGCGCTGGGGGACATGGTGGTGATGGAAAGGAGGCTTTTGCCCATCTGGAAGCTGAACGATGTGCTGGGTCCCTTGGCTGCTCCCATCTGACGCAAGGCCATTGATGCGGTGTATCTGTACAGAGGCACCTGGAGGGTGGTGAACTCGGACGTTGACAAGAGGGTACTGGGCCTGTACTGGAATGGAGATAGGATAACATGAAGGGAGACAGTTACCAGTTTTAAGTCAGCACTGAACAGTTAACACAGCTTAAAGAAGCACTGAAACACTGCCTTCATCAGCATGTTGACCACCCCCAGGCTATGAAATGTAACACCGAAATCAAAACCACGACTTGGAAGCCATATGTTTATTTTGCAACAACTAGCAATAGGGCCTTGTTTATAAAGAGACCATTGTCCTAAAAAAAAAGCAATGTTGAAAGTTGACTAATTTTATTTATTTTGACCAAGAAAGGCACACTGATCCAAAGCTCATTTGCAGATGCAACTCAGGAGCATGGAAGTGACTTGCTTAGTGTCACACAGTATACAAGTGGAGTCTATGGGATTCAAACCATTCAAACTAGTAGGCATATGTACATCTCTGAGACACTTAGCAGGAAGCCAGGAGGCTTCTGTAAGAATCACAACCTCCTCCCCACAGTAGCCTTGTGCTTCTCCCCCTCCCCCACCAGATTCAAGCTGTTCCATGGAACTACAGTATGACAGCAGCCAGGTCAGGGGGTGTGGAGCGTGCTTGATCAGCTCCATGCAAGAATACACTTGCGTCTGACATTAGGTAGTCAAGGATGGTTGGGGGTTGCAGATCTTATGGTGGGGTGACACTGCTATAAATCCTTATGCATCCACTGCTGCAGCATATATTTGGGCTGGGAGTAACCCCCCCCCCACTGACAACTGCTGGCTCATGCCCACATCTTCTTTGCAGGGAGAGCTGGGGACACTGAGACACTGAATCATGGAAATAGTTTTTTAAATCATATGTGATCCCACGGGGATAAGGCATTCTCCTCCACAGACTGCCATTTCCCATGCTTCTTTTCAAAGGTACTGTAGGGGTTCATTCTGTGGCCATACTGGGTTTCCAGTCTGGCACAACTCTACCCACCCTATGCTTCCAGTCCCTTTGAAGAGCTCAGAAGGGACTTAGGGGATGACTAGGGATAGTGCGAGGTACTAGGGTATGTGGTGAGCTATTCAAGTTGGTGATGCATAATTCATGCATTCTGAATTGGGGCGTGTTTTTTTTTTAGTTGAGTAACACCCATAGTAATGTCCACAATGCTGGCCACTCTTTCCCATTATTTAACAATGTTCAAACATACTTTTAATAATTTTTTCCCCATTAAGTGTATGAAGTTCTGCATTCTGACATGCCTTCCTCTTGCCAGCCCCTTCATCCCTATTACCCACCTTCCCCAGGTACTTATCACAGCCTACTTTCTCCCATGGCATGGCCTCAGGATTGCCCTACCCCTTCAGAGATCTAGATTCAGCGATGAGGGTGCCTAGTCAGTGGTGCAAGGCCTGTGGCAGCATGACTGTCATCCTACAGAGATCAAAGGGTTTTCTCCTCTGCTTTTCTTCCTGATCCCCAGGATCCACCAACAAGCAGCTAGAACATGAGTGCACACAATGCGTGCTTATGTGCCAGTGGCAGACTACGCTCCCCCTTCATTTCTGGGTGTCTCCTCTTACACCACCACTTGAGGACTCACAGTTGGCAGCAGTATTGTGGCGACACTGCTATGCAACTGCCACCTGCAGAGGACACTTCCCTTCCTCTCTGGAGGAGGAAAGCATCTACTGGGGCTCTTTATCCTCCTCCCCAATAGGAATGGCAGTCATGATAAACCAAATTGAAAATGTTGTTTAATGATGGTCCTTTTAGACAGGGGTGATGGTTACCTTGTCCATTTATTACTACTGGGTGCAACATATTGCCAGCCATGGTTTCAAGCTTATTTACCTAGCAAGGTAGCCCAACTGGGATGCAACATCTCATTTGCAACAGGGTCCTGTTCTTGCATAATTTCATAGCTGGTAGGATTGAACCAGCACAGGGGATTAAGTGACTTCTAATGCCATACAGTGACTCATCCTGGGAAGGAGAGCTCAACCGACATCTCCTTGTTAAAAGGCTCATACTCACACAAGTCGACTCCACTGCCAATACAAGTCATCCAAGTCCCTCCACTCCTTACCCACCACACACTTTGTCAATGAAGTTAGAAATATAGCATATAGTATATGTAATGCCAAGTTGTTGCTGCCAAAATTGGAAGAAAATCAGATTTGGAAGTTTAAATTGATTTTAGATTTTTTTGTTTTGAATTCTAAGCAGGCAAACATATACTTTTTAAAAGACAAGAACCTCAGTGGGAAAGCAATGGCAAGGCATGGCAAGACAAGGCAAGGCAAAATTTATTTCTAAGGTGCCCAATCCCGGAGGCTCTAGTCGCTGTACATAAAATATAAAACACACAATAGGCAAAATCATAGATAAATAATTAAAATAACAAATGCTATATCAGAATCAGCAGTTTAATAACAAGAATTCTGGGCTGGTCAGATCTCTCCATTTGGGAAAGCCAGGGAGAATAAATAGTTTTTTGGCCACTCTTGAACCCCTCAACCAATGGGGCCTCCCTGATATAAGTTGGTAAAGAGTTTCACAGGACCGGTTCGGTGACACTGAAGGCCTGGTCACTGAAGTTCTTAATCTGGTCCAGGAAACTTCAAGGAGGCCCCTGATTGAGGAGCAGAGGGAGGCAGGCGTAAGAAGATCAACCAGGTAGTCAAGGCGAAGACCATGTAGGGCCTTATAAGTGAGTAAACTCATCTTGAAGATAACTCTCCACCTGACCAGCAGCCAGTGCAGAGCTCGCAGCACCAGGGTCACATGGCTGGACCTAGATAGGCCAATCAGCAACTTGGCAACTGCATGCTGCACCAACTGCAATCGGGAAGGGTACCTCCAGAGACCCTGAAGTAGAGAGCATTTCAGTAGTCGAGTCTGGATGTCACAGAGGCATGCACTAGTTTGGGCAGGTCCTCAGGCGGAACTAGGGATTTGTTCCTGGCAATGTGGTAAAAAACACTTTTGACAACAGCCAACACCTGAGCTTCAAGTGTCAGTCTGTCATCAAGGACCACTCCAAGATCTCACACCATAGGGGAGGCCGCCAACAACGTGGGTCCCAGGAATAACCCAGTGACAACATCAAAGGCATTCCCATCATGTTCTCATCCCAGCCCAATCACTAGTACCTCCATCTTGTCTGGGTTGAGTCGCAACCAGCTGGAAGACATCCAATCATTGATCTCGGCCAGGCAGATATTAAGCACTTCCACAGCGTCTGATGTTCCAGGTGCAAAGGACAGGTACAATTGGGTATAATCTGCATAACAGTGAAAACCCACACTGTGCCACCTAATGAACTCACCTAGGGGCAGCATATACACTGCAAATAACATTGACGACAGGATCGACCCCTGAGGTATTCCACATGGCAGGAGCCTCTGGGAGGAGGAGAAATTCTCCATAACTATCCGCTGCATCTTCCAGAGAGAAAGGACTCAAACCAGTGGATGATAGTGCCGACGAGTCTGTAGAATTCTCTAAGGCATTCGAGAAGCACAATGTGATCTACAGTGTCGAAAGCTGAAGAGAGGTCAAGGAGCACAAGAACTGTCCTGTCTCCTCTATCTCTCACCCTGAGGAGGTGATTGTGCACTCTAACGAACGTCATTTCAGTGCTATGCCTGACTCTGAAACCTGACTGGAATGGCTCATAGATGTCAAAGGACATGAGGTGCTCCTCAAGCTGCTGTGCCATGATCTTCTCAACAACTTTACCTAAAAAGGGCAGGTTGGAGATAGGATGGTAATTCGCCAGGATGTCAGGGTTGGGAGATGGCTTCTTCAGAAGGGCCCTAACTAAAGTCTCTTTTAAGGTATCTGGAAAAACCCCTTCAGACAACAAACACCAGACAATCCTAGCAAACAATGGGCTGACGGAACCAACGCATCTCATCAAGAAACGGGTTGGAGCCGGGTCCAGTTCACAATACGTGTGCTTCAGCTTCGAGATGACGTCAATGACCTTGGCCACCTCCACTGGTTTAAACTCCTCCCGGATAGGTGGAGTGCCCCTGTTCCAGCCAGACTGATCACTGTGAGTCACATTGCTACTCGCTGATGGGATCCCCTGTCGGATAGTGGACACTTGGTCCGAGAAGAAATGAGCAAACTCGTCACATAAAGTGATTGAAAAGGCTTTTTTCGGCTGTAGACAGACTGGATGAAGAAGTCTGTCGACATTCCTAAAAAGTTGAGCAGGTCAGTTCTTCCCAGCAGCAATCTCCCTGGACAGGAACTCTGGCTTCTTATGGTTGATTGCCCCCTGGTCATCAGAATAATGAGTACGCAGGACCAGCTTGTCCACATCCAGCTGGGTCTTCTGCCAACAATGCTCCAACTTCTGACCCCTGATCTTCATCGCCTTGAGATCCCCAACAAACCACGGGGATCTCAAGTGAGAGGATCTGGATCACACACGGACTGGTGCAAGGGCATCAAGCGCCCCGGAGACCACCCTATTATAAGCGGCCACCGCTTTGCTCGTACCCATCACACATGCAGCGTCTACACTAGATAGATCAACTACCGCCAATAGTCCCTCCGGGGACAGTCCCCTTAATGGGTGATAGCTGACCATCTCAACAGGGGAGGGACTCTCGGGGGGGCCCTGACTGAGAACTTCACCATGCAATGATCAGATCATACAACCTGATCAATCTCAAAATTACTTACCTTGAGCCCCAGAGAGAACACCAGGTCCAGTATGTGCCCGTGGTGATGGGTTGCAGAAGTAACAACTTGTGACAGGCCCAGTGATGACATCAACTGGAGGAGGTGAGATCCAAATTGCAAGGCCTCATCATCAACCCAGGCATTGAAGTTCCCCAGAACTAAACCTCTGGGGGACTCCAACACTGCGTCGATGACGAAGTTTGCAACCTCCAGCAGGAATTCTCCCCCTGCCCCAGGAGGGCAGTAAATAAGGAGAATTGTGCATCCTACGCCCAGACCCACATGCACTGCCACGCACTCAAAGGACCTGGTTGTCCCTACCAGGTGCATGGTGAATCCCAGGTCAGATTTTAAACAAATGGCCACACCCCCACCCCTGTGTTCCCGCCACGGGCAATGCACCATGAAATACCCAGTGGGGACAGATGCCTGCAAAACTGTCCCGGCATCGTCACCCAACCAGGTCTCCATGATGCAAGCCAGATTGACGGAGGAAATCAAGTCTTCCATAATTGCGGTCTTGTTCCTCATCAATCTGGTATTGTATAGCACTGCCTGCAGGGGACTGGTAGGTGCTGCAGCCCCTCTGGCTACTTGCCCACTCAGTCTGGTGGGTACCCTAGAGACAGAAACCAAACATGTCTGGCCTCTCCCTAGGCTCCATCTAAACCCTGGGTATCTCCTGCACCTGACCACCCCAATATCTCTCACCTCCACAGCGCCTACAGCACCCCACCACCAATGACCTCTCCATTCCCTAGTAATGTCGACCTCCCAACAGCACCTCTCTGTTGTAGCTGATAATGGGAGGTCAACAAATGGATGGAGGTTGCGCAGCTGGGCTGCACTGTAGGCTGTCCATGAGGGTCCAAAACCCCGGCGCATCCCAGTGGACCAACACCACTACCGCTACTGCTAATCTTACTCAGTCTTATCTAAAATCAATATAAAACACAAACACAATCACATACAGCCTAACTAATACAGAGCAAAACTTAACTAACCAGGTCCACCCCCCCCAGTAACCCAGTTACTAAAACACAAAACCCTACAGCCACCCCACACAAAACTAGAAGTCAGAAAAATTTGTTAATCAGGAGAGAAAATTCAGGTGCTAACAAACGGAGTTAATGACTCTCCTTTTGGAGCAAGTCCAAGAGTTTACTGATGGCAAATGAATAATAAATCAGCAGATGTTAAATCAAAAGCAGGTAGTCCTGTGGCACTAAAGTCCAACAGTAAGCTCACACGAAGACTGCAGGAGAGTACAGGGGAGTTACAGTAATAACAGTTCACACCCCAAGAGACAGATCACAGGATACTACCAAAATACTGTAAACCAAAAACAAAAAGCAGAAGAATCCCTCAGGAGGACCAACTCTCGCTCAGTCCAAAACCAAGCAAACTCTCAGCAATGCTGGACCAGACTTCACAGAGCAGTACAGGGCAAAACGTGGAGTGGTTGGCAGATGGGCGGACTCACCAGTCCTAATGGTGCTACTCTCACCAATGCCAAAGTCCCAGTCTTCAGGCAATCTATCTCAGGAGCACCCCGACAAAGCAAGCCATGCCAACGGTAGTCCAGAGTTGTAACTCGGCGCAGCTCTCACTTGCACCAAGCCAGAACCTGACCCTCAATTGTTCACCCTGGGAAAATCCTGACCCGAACTGGTGACGCTGGCAGCGGGGATCCAGGAACTGCGGGTCGTACACTCGCAAGTCCTTCAAGTTCAGAGCGGTAATCTGAGATGAGGAACGCTTCCAGGACTGCACTTTATGCTATTCAATACCGGCTCCTCTTGTGGAATGCAAATGCCAGCAGACTTTCCGTACAGTGGAAAGCAAGGAAATCCTAGAACGTCTCTCAAGTCCAGACTGAACCTCCTTGGAGAAACCCAATGGTTGCAAATATGAATTGACAGCCCGGTGCAGACTTCCAGCTCTCGGCAGATCCTCAGAAGTTGACTGCTCGCTCCTCGCTTCCTCAGCTCCCAGGCTGCTTCACTCTTGAAGGTTCCTTGGCAGTAACGACAGGTAGGTAGCACTTGAAAAAACCTACCTTAAAACAAAAATGTTGGCTCCTAACACTTCCTCACTATCCCCACCCTATTTAATGCTCTTTGCCCTACACCTTACACTATCTATTTAACATAACGAATAAATATTTAGGACTCAGGACTAGAACAGTCACCAAAGTCACAGACAAACCAATTTAACTCTCCTGAACACAGCAAAATGAAGAGTAAAGTAAAATAATGAAATTAATGAAAGCAATGAAGCAAGTGTTATTCAGGAGGTGCTCTGGCACTAAAGTCATGTTTTAAAGAAATACAAAATTACACATTCCCTGCAAAGCATCATGGGAAGTATATGCAAATCAAAAATCACCATGAAAGAACTAAGGCTGGTTTGACTTTAAGCAGGACTGAATGGTGCCAAAAGGCCTCACAATCAATGTGCAAAATTTGAGAATAGCAGACACAGACAAGTGTTCCCTTCCAGAGTATTGTTATTTCAGTGCCTTTGCACAGAGGTTCTTGTCCCTTAAATTGCTTTCCTATTTTGAGGTCATTATCTCCCAAAACCATTGAGCTCAGATGGTTGGTTTCCCCCTCTCACATGGCTGAGATACAGACATGACACACTGATGAGTCCTAACATGGATGAAACATCACTGTAGTCTGCATTATAAAGGGGCCACAGTGGAACACATGATAGAAGAAAAGGATCTGGGGATTATACTAAACAGCAGGATGGCATCTTCACCTCGGTGTGTATAAATGTATAGAAAGGCAAACAAGATACTGGGGTGTGTCAGACAGGGCTTTGCTAGCTGAAACCAGTAGGTGATTTTGCCACTACATTTGTCAACGTCTAGGCCTCACCTGCAGTATTGTGTACAGTTCTGGAACCCTCATCTCAAAAATGATAGGGAGAGACTGGAAAATACCCCATGGAGCAACAAAAATGATTCATGGTCTACAGGGGAAAACATATCTGGAGAGGCTGAAGAGGGCTACTACCCCTGCCTGTTGACCTTCACACAGGTTAAGGTGCCTTGGTCCTGCTACGGTGTTACTCAAGGATTCTATATCAGAAAAATAAATGAAATAGAATGGCGCCTCCACCCAGAGTAAGTTGCAGTGGGCCAAGTGTGTAACTGGTACAACCCCCTGGGATGCTGTACCTACCCACCTCCCCTTCCAACCACCACACACACTGGATGCCAGGCTGTTTCCCAGTACCATATACCACATGCACTTTACAGTTGATTCCCACAAAATACCCTTCACAGCAATTTCAAATAACAAAACACAGCTTTATTATGAGGAAGGGCTAGGGTCAGGGTACCTGGAAAAGGATAGCTGTGGAGGTAAGATAGGTTAGAAAATTGGTTCAGAACAATTAATAACATATGGGCCTGTAGGCCAGACCACCCAAGATGCCCAATCCCAGTGGTACTAGTGGCTACTTTGTCCTTTCTGGGTACCCAGGAGTTGCAGGCCTGCTATGTGCCACAGGTTGGCCGGTGTTGGGGCCCTTGGAACAATGTAATGGGCTGTAACAATTACTCCCCTTGACTGCCAGGGCAAGCCCTGGGTACTCACGGTCCTGGAGAACTGGAGAGTTCATTGAGCAGAGGGCTTCCACCAGTCCAAATTCAGGGGATCCCAGTACGAAGAGGGCAAAAACAAATAGGCAGCTGAAGGTATCCTGAAGACTTGAGCTTGACTGAAGGTCTGGCCACTTGTCCCCTTGATTGAAGATCTGGCTGCTTGTCACCTTTAGCCTATTCAGACCCATTGCAGAGCTACTGTGCAAGGCCCACCAACTACAGAGGACCCAGACCTAGGAGTGGCTCCACAATCCAGCTCCCTCACCAGTCAAGGGGAGCCCTAGCTCTGCCAACATGTGCTGGTGGCCCCCTGTAGCCAACAGACCCCACTGGGTGGGGGTTAGCAGGTTGCCCACCTGGCTCCAAGTTAAACTGTGACTCTACTAGATTCTCTTTTCCTCTCAACAAAGGATTAACTCTGCTGTGCAGCCAGAACAGATTCTGCACACTCTCTGCTTTTCAAGCCTTTTAGGAGCAGACTCCAAACTCCAGCTCTAGCTTAGCAGTTCCAGTCCTCAGCCGTATCTCAAACAACAGCCAAAGGTGCCTGAAATCTAGGGCACCTGCTCACTCTTTCTCTCTTAAAGTCTCTCTCTCTCTGCTTTAAATCAGCTTCTACCTTTTCTCTGGCTTACTCACAGTTCCTGGAAACCTCTTTTCCAGCTCAAGTTGCTCTCTCCCTCCAAAACTGTTGCAGGATGGCTGCAGCACAAGTCTCCACTCAACACAGCAAGCTCCAAAAGGATTCCTGGAACAGTTAGCTCAAAATGCCCAGCTTCTCCAAACAGCAAGAATACTTTACCACAGTTTCTCTGACAAACTCTGCTTTACTCCAATTTAAGCCCTGTGAAAGGCCTTAGAGGATTCCTCATGTAGCACAGAGCCTTCCTGACTCGATCAGAGTCCAGCCACAGACCGACTCCACTGCCCAAAGTTTCTGGGATTTCTCCTCAGGATTCTGCCCTCTGATTGGTCCAATCCTGTCATTAATTACAACCTTTAGCCCTCTTTGATTTTTAATTGGACAAGTCTCTTGGCACCTGGAAATAGTTCAACCTTCTCCCACGAGTCCTTTCGCACAGTTCTGGGAGCCTAATTTCTTGATTGGCTGTCTTTGAGGGGTCAAAGTATCTTAACATGGTTGCTCCCATTCAGTTCATACAGTTTTATAGCAGTCCCCTTGCTCCCCTGCAGCCAAATGAAACAGTTTTCAAAAACATTGGCCCCTTTTTTTTGGTAGCAGTCTTTTCCCTCTGTCAAATGACTGCACAGTTGATATCAACAACTATCTATTAATCACAGTGCTATCATAGCATTGACTAAAGTCACTAATGACTGGGTCTCTGCTGTGGATGCCAAGAAGATTACTGGTGCAGTCTACTTAGACCTTAGTAAAGTGTTTGACACCACTGACCACAATCTTTTAGTTACTTGCCTTACTAATTTTGGTGCCACTCCATCCACCGCTCAGTGGTTTACCAGTTATCTATCAGGGAGGACACAGAAAGTCAATGCCGATGGTCTATTCTCAGCCTCCTTGCCAATTGCCAGGGGAGTCCCCCAAGGCTCCATTCTAGGCCCGATCCTTTTCTGTCTGTACATCAACGATCTTGACTCTTACATAACCAATTCCAACCTGCACCTCTTTGCAGACGACACGGTACTGCATACCTCTGGCTCAACTCTATCTGAAGTTAGGGATGTGCTACAAGCTGACTTTGCTCAGCTCGAAAATAGTCTAATAAATGCCTAGCTTCTCCTTAATGCTAAGAAAACTAAGGCAATGATTCTCTCTCATAGTACCTCCTCTGCCACCCTTCCTGTCCTACCAAAATACTTTGTTGTTACCTCTCTAGGATCGAGGAAAGGAGGGAGAGGGGAGACATGATAGAAACTTTCAAGTACCTCAGGGGAATCAACAAAGTCCAAAAGGGTAGCATCTTTCAAAAAAAGAGGTGTGCAAGAACAAGGGGGCACAATTTGAAGATAGAGGGGGGCGGGTCAGAGGTAATTTAAGGAAGTATTTTTTCACAGAGAGGGGTGTGGATGCATGGAATGGCCTTCCAGAGGAGGTTGTGGAGTCAAAAACAGTGGTGGAATTCAAGCATGCATGGGACAGTCATAAGGCAATTCTAGGGGGTGGCGGCAGGAAGAAGTAGGCTGCTGGTTAACTAGGATCTGCAGCTTATCCATTAGGTAGGGAAATGGGCAGACTGGGTGGGCCAAGCGGTCCTTATCTGCGTCAAATTCTATGTTTCTATGTTTCTAAACCTTTTGAAGTCGTCCCCAAATTTAAATATCTTGGTATTTGGATAGATAATTCGCTCTCTTTTAATGACCATATTGAGGACTTATCCAGGAGGCTCAAAGCCAGGCTAGGATTCTTTTTTAGAAATAGGTCTTTCTTCCCTCTTGAGACCCAAACCAGGCTTGTTCAGGCCACATTCCTTCCCTTACTTGATTATGGAGAGTTAATCTACACCTCCTCTGCAATCTCAAGCCTAAGTAAGCTGGACGTCCTCTATCACCGTGCTCTATGGTTCATTACCAGCTCCCCATACCGAACTCACCTTTGTGATCTGTACGCAGCTGTTGGCTGGACATCACTCACCCACTACACGCTTGCTCCATGCTGGTATCTGGACTCTTAAGTTACTTCTGCACAAACTTCCAAGCTACCTAACATCTCTTATCTGCATTTCCCGGAGTGCATATTCTCTTAGGAAATCAGACTTCATCCTGCTTGTTGTGCCTAGGACTCACACCACCTTAAATGAGCCATTTCGTATGCTCTTTCTACCATATGGAACCAACTCCAATCCGTACTGAAATTAACTAACATCATCTCAGTTAACCTCTATAAAGTGCTAGCTGCATCAAAAATACAAGATATTTGTGGCTGTTATCATACCTCTCAACCTCTCAGCATTAAAAATCATAGCACTGGCCTTCCAAAATCATAGCAAAGGGCCGGGATGTGTAGCACTTTCTTATGTTAAACAATATCATGTCTACAGCTAGTGGGCCTCATGAAGTTAGTGATAAGAAATGTTTCTATCATCTTAGTTCAATGGTTTAATAGTTTGTGTGTCCAGAAATAGCTCTAACATTATGAGGAATGTCAGTAAACCTGTGAGGAGCAAGGGTAAATTTGAATGTGAAAATCATAGCGCTATGCAGAATTCATAGCAGTTGAGAGGTATGGCTGTTATTAAACCTCTCCCCTACCTTTATGTTTGTTCCATGCTCTTCGACTCCTCTGGTACTAGTTCTAGTCAGGAATGAAACTTCTTAGCTTGCAAAATGTATACTGTGGCTAAACTATATGATTTCTCTATCTGCTCTTACTACCCTATTCCAGCCTAGACTTCCTACCTATATCTTACTCCCCCTTACTCTTTCTAACCCTCTTCCATCCCCGCCGTTTATTATTCTTCAACCCTGCCCTCATAATTATTCTCTCTCTTCTGTCATTGTACACTAACCGTGTTTATTGCTTCTTATCAGTGTTATGTTTATAAATCCTACCTTGTATTACTTGAACACTATGTATCAAATGTTCCCACTGTACTTTACATTGCTATGATTTATTTTTCTATGTAATGCCTTTCATGAACTTTGTTTACACTTTGCTTACTTTTATTCAATGATGCCTTATTATGTAATGTCTCGTTGACTGTATACATGCTTCAGGACCTCCTTGTGAATGAGCTTGCTCAACGGAGTCTTCCTGCGATAAACTTGAACTTATTATTTGGCCCTCCTTCTGCTCGTCACTAGCTCCCAAACCAGCAATCCTCCAGGAGCGTGAACGGGCTCATTAATATTCATGACTCCTTAAGAATATTGAAATCCTACCCCCCCCCGAAGTTTCTTCAGCGCTTGCATGCACTGTTCAGAAACTGCTTGGCTGCTCCTCACTCACTCCTCCAGGTGCCCGACCCCGTTCAGCTAAGCAAGGGGGTTGAGAACACTGGAGAGGTGTTTAAATGGCTGCGGCATCGGCGACATTCCAAAAGCGCTACTGCACATGCGCGGACCTCTTCAAAGCCAAAAATCCAGGTCGCTGGTCCCGCTATCAGACCCTTGCAGCCATATCTGGGCTGAAAAGCAGCATGGGGCCTACAGAGGGTGAAGGAAAAATAAGATAAGCCCCCAGAGGTGGTTACACTCCCCCCCTTAAATGCTTGGTGTCTCCACCAAGCCTATGGGTAGGAACCTGTAAAAAGTAAAACAGTAAACCTTAACATTTAACACATGCCAAACATTTTTACCTAGACACCTGGCTCCTATTTACTCAGGTATTAAACAATTAGAAACGGGAAACACATTATGTACCATTTATAAAATTAAACACTTTTTCCTTTTGACAGATATCAAAATACTATAACATGCATAGCATCCATTCTGGCACCCCGTTAGTTATTCAATACCACAAGTATTCTGAACACACATTAATAATACACCTTTTACCTTTTTTTACCTTTATTTCCCTTGGGTGCACTTTCATCTTCCTCTTCTTCTTTTTGCTACCTTCCCTCCGGCCCTGGGGGGTTTAACACTAACAGGACACGTAAACTTTGGGTAATGACCTGAAGGTGACATATGTTCCCTTGTGTACTACAAATAGGAGTAGATCGGTGGGTGCCCCCACGATACCTTAGGTCAACTTGAGTATGGGTTTCATAGTCCTCCCTGACCTTCTAGGGGTTTCTTGCCCCTCAGTCCTAGTGGCCACCTCCCGTTCAGAGGTGGAGTCAATGTCGCTTGCCCCTGTGCCTGTTTTCTTCTGTTGAAGGGTACTCCATCTCCGCATCACCTTCATCACTCTGCTCAGTAGGGCTTTCTTGAGGCCACTCGGCGAGCCCAATCGGACCAGTATTCAAGTGCAAAGTGGACTCTCCAAAAGGCATTGATTCGGGGGAGCTGCTCTAGAACCACTCAAAAGGCTCTGCCGGACTAGTTTTCAAATTCGGTGTGGTCCCTTCAAGGGGCGTAGTAAGAGCAGCTTCCCATTCAGCACCTTGCTCCACAGGCACAGGTGAGCCCACTTCCCCAGACTCATCATCATCTCGGATCTCAGTCTCACTTATGGTAGGTCCCCCTTTCCACAGAATCAGTCTCTAATGTTAATTTCAAGACAGCTTCCTGACACAGCTGGTCCAGGGGCCGACTCAGTTAGAAAGAACTCTGGGCCTTGTACTGGATAACAGGGAAGCTGTAAGAAATCTGGATGTGGAGGAACCACTAGCTGGGAGTTCCCACTGTTCGGAGTGGTTCACACTCAACATGGGGAGGGAAACAGGGGGCACGGGTACAAGGGTGATTGAGTTCAGGGGGACAGATTTTTAGAAGACGGAAATGTTGGGCAAGCACCTGGCAGGTATGCAACCAGACATGAATGCAGACCTGAAATGGGACACCATATAGGAAGGGCTGGTGGAGGCTACGTAGTCTTGCACTAGGATGAAAAACAAGAAGGGAAGGGCAAAGAAACCCAGTTGACTGACACATGAGGTTATGGATGGGGTGAGGGCCAAGAGGGCAGCATTTTGAAAGTACAGGAAATCAGGGAATGGTGAAAATAAGGATACATACATGGAGAAGTCCAGGAGGTTACCAGACTGGTCAGGATAGCCAAGGTGTCCAGGGAGCCGAGACTAGTGCAGGGAATCAAAAGTGGAGAAAAAGACTTCTTCCACTACACTGGAGAGAGAAGAAGGAGCAAGGATCAGCTGGTGAGGATTAAGAAGGACAGGAGGTGGGTGGAGAAAGGGGCAGAGCAGGCAGAGGCACAGAACGAATACTTCTGCTCTGTATTCACACAGGAGAAGGGAGGGGCAGATACCCCAGGTGAGGGGGAGGTGGGTGGGGGGGGAGAAGACAGATGTAGGTATTACAGAGAGCAGGGTACTAGATGGGTTGAGGGCATTGAGGGCGGACAAAGCACCTGTACCTGATGGCATTCACCCTAGGGTTATTAAGGGAGTTGGCAGAGGTCCTGGCAGGGCCACTGGCTGACCTTTTCAATACTTTCCGGGACACGGGATGTGTACCACAGGACTGGAGAATGGCTCATGTGGTGCCCATCCACAAAAGTGACCCAAAGGATGAACCAGGAAACTATAGGCCAGTGACTCTCACATCGATTGTGAGAAAGCTCATGGAGACCATCCTAAAAGAAAGACTAGTGAGCCTCTTGGAGGAAAACGGTCTCCAGGATGGTCAACAGCACGGGTCTGTAGTGGGCAGATCCTGCCAGAAAAACCTTGTGGAGTACTACGACTGGGTGATGTGGAAATTGGACAAGGGCCATGCAATGGATGTCCTGTATTTATACTTCAGCAAGGCCTTTGATTCAGTGTCGCATGGGAGGTTGAGGGAGAAATTGGAATATGTAGGGGATGGACCAAGAATGGTGAACTGGATCACAAACTGGCTAAAAGGAAGGCAGCAAAGAGTGGTAGTGGTGGGGGACCTCTAGTCACCGAGAGCAGTGACAAGCAGGGTACCACAAGGATCGGAACTGGGACTGGTGCTGTTTGGGATTTTTATTACAGATATCTCACATGGGATCCAGGGCAGGATCAGTCTGTTCACAGATGATACCAAGATGAGAGCTGTGGTTGATAATGCGGAGCGGTGGAAGGGGTTGCAGGAGGACCTCACTAAGCTGCAGGAGTGGGCAGAAACATGGCAGCTGGGGTTCAACACCAAGAAGTGGAAGGTTCTGCACTTTGGAGTCAGGAACCAGGGGAGGGGTTATCACGTGAATGGGGTACAGTTGGGGAGCTCCACAGAGGAAAAGCACCCAAGAGTGATTATTACAGGGAGCCTGAACAACTCTGCTCAGTGGAGGAAGGTGGCAGCAAAAGCCAACAAAATGCTGGGGTGTATTGCAAGAGGGATCTCCTCCAGAAGGAGGGAGGTTATCCTGCCCCTGCATAGATTATTGGTCAGGCCCCGCCTGGAGTACTTCATGCAGTACTGGAGCCCATTCCTGAAGAAGGATATCAGATTGTTGGAGGGGGTGCAGTGAAGAGCCAGAAAGATGATCCAGGAATTAGAGAGAAAACCCTACGAGGACAGGCTGGGAGAGCTGAATATGTATTCGCTGGAGGAGAGGAGGGATGGGGGGATATGATCGAGACCTTTAAGTATCTGAAGGGGATAAACAAGACCAACACAGAGGGGATTTCCCAGATGGGAAAAGGGAGAGGGGCACGAGAGGGCATGGACTGAGACTGGAGTGGGAAAGATTCAGAAGGGAGATGAGGAGAAATTTTTTCACTAAAAGAGTGATGGACAAATGGAACACCTTGTCAAATGACAGTGTCCTGTAAGATGGTGGACAGTTTCAAGAGGGGTTAGGACAGGGTAAGGGTAAGGGATACTGGGAAGAGGGGGGTGCGGGAGGGACAGCTGCGAGATGAGGTGCTAGCTGCACACACGAGCAGACTCGATAGACCGGGAGGCCTGTTTCTGCTGGCAATTTCATATGTTCTTATGTTCGCATGTCAGGGGAGTTCCCCGAAACAGTCTAGCTAGCTCAGGAGTGGGATAGAAACAGACAGGTGGGCCATCAAACTCTCTTTCTGACTCTTGGCCAACTCTTCTTCATCTGTCGCTTCTTCAACTTGGGTGGGACTAGCCCCTGTGAAATCACCCTTGACTTTCCGCTGTTGTCTGCAGCGCAGCAGCTTGAGTAGTTGGAGGTGTGGGAGGATCTACTGAATCAGGAGTTGAGCCAACCACCTTATCTCCAATGGGCAGTAGATGATTTCTATGGTACACTTTGTGACCTTGAGTTTCCCCTTCTGGTTGAATCATATATAATTGCAGCCCTTCCAGTTTCTCCAGTACCACATACGGTGTACTTCCCCAGCAAACGATAATCTTATGCTTCCCTAGAATGCCCAAGTGCCTTAGTAGGACTCTGTCGCTTAGCATCAGATCTTGTGCCCAAACTCTCTTATCATAGCTCTCCTTATTGGCTTGATTCCTCTTGTTGACCATCTCAGAAGCTAGGTGTAACCCCCAAGGGGCGCTATCCTAAGGGCTACTACCCCTGCCTGCCCCACCTGTAACAGGGTGAGGGGCCCAGATCCATTGGTGGGTGCCTCCACCCAGAGGTTGGGGTTAGAACAGTCGAGGTTGACTCGGTCACAGCCCTCTGGGTTGCTGCAACCCCCCTTTCTTCCCACTAGTGGCCCACGCAGTTCAATTTCAGTGTCCTTACCATATACACTTACCCCCCAGCTCGAACCAGTCAGCTCACTCCGGGGACCCCCTGAAAAGTAAGGTACAGTTACACCACATTCACTGTGCAGTATTTCCCCATGAATACACAAACTAGCCAGTGTACTTCTGCAAAACAAGCAATCTGATTTATTTAAGGGGAGATAACAAGGACCGGGGGGAATCAGGTTGATTAGCTTACCACATACAATATATGAGAACCTACCTATGGCTCTGTGCACAGGCATAACCTATAAATTACTGTCTATGGGTACCCAAGCCCTAATGGCTAGTTCCTCGATGCAGCTGGTTGGGGACCTGACACAAACGAGCATTTAATTCCTGAGCAGATCAGATGGAGCCAGAAAGCTCAATTAGTACAGTCAGCAATACAACAAGACGATGTGGCCTTTATTTGTAACCTTTAGTAGGGAGCTACCCTGATTCAGTACTCACAACTCCAACGGAGAACCACTCTTTCACCACTCGCAGGGCTGAGCCTGAGCTTCAAAGGCCTCCTCACACATTTATATGGAAAACAACAGAGGGGTACCATACCAGGCAGCTGCTCCTAGGACCCGACTGAACTCACAGCTATCCGGGGATCTCACTGCAGCTTCACTGTCCTGACAAACCGAGCGCGATTTAACAGATTCTCCAGTCTTCTACAGGGTGAGCCTGGTAGGTAGCTGTGCTCCTGCACAGCCTCCTCTGACCGCTGCCCCGCGGATTTAGTCCGAATCTAATGGCGACCGAGCCACCCGAAATTGGCCTTCACCACACACATGCACTTCCACGCGAAGACTTAATGCGTAGCCCAGGGCCTTCCCCGCCCACAGCCACAGCTGCCTCTGCCTTGGCAGTTGGGGTAATCTCTATTCCGCGCCACCCGATCCCATTGGAGGGCTGCAGATGCCAGTCACTCATTATTGCCCTCATTGGTGCAAACGGCCCCATGGCCCAGAATGCCACTTCCCAGAATTATAAGCTGTGTCCCCATTGGTCGGCCGGCTCCATCTACAATCCTGGTTTCTGGTTGGCTGCTTTTTACTCCAGTTTAGATACCCCCCTCGCTCCTATTGGACCCCTCAAACTGTCCTGGTCCAAGATGGAGGGGCACAGCACACAGAGTCCCATCTGCAACAAAGGCAGGTTAAACAAAACTGCATTTTCCCTATCACTCTAAATGATTTCAGGCAAATAGTTACACCTTTCGAGGGGGCTCCATCAGCACTCCTAGCGACTGCAGAAATGGAGCGATCAGACAGCAGTCCTGGGCAGGATTCGAGCAGGGAAACCCCACTCCCCCTATTTGTACCATGAAAGCCTGCGAGCAGGCAGCTCTTAAAGAGGCAGTACTGGAGGCTTTAAAAGCACTCACAACGCCCACATTTAGTGGCCTTACGCCGATCACCAGTCAGGCATGGAGCATTTAGGCAAGCTCCGGGAATGCTTTCAGGAACCCCCATTTGTAGGGGAGTTACATAGGTGATAGGCATCATTCAATTGTTGTTTTAACTTGCACACATACTATAGGTAGTCACCCTTTTTAATGCCACCTGCTGACACTCTGAAGCATAGATCCACTAGCAGACGGGCCTCCTAGGGTTGTCAACATTGTATTTCAAAAATAAGGGACAGCCACCCCCCCAGTCTGGCCACTGGACGGGGGTGGGTGGGGGTGACTTAGGCCACGTCACAGGCTGACACTGCAGAAAGGCATTGATTTTTTGACCTAGGCTTGGGTGGAGTTGGCAGGTGTATGTAATGTACACACTGGCTTAACAGTTCATTTCCATTGGCATTTGGCAACATGCAGTCCCAACTGACTAAGGATTTCTTGGTTGGAGATCACACAAGTTTTTCTTTTAGCCATTTGTAGTTTGGATAAAAAAAAAACGATTGCAAAGCCATGCTTTTTGACACAAACCACAAATAACTGTGTGGCCACCATTGGGTCACTTTGAAATCCATGTTGAATTTTGACACTGAAATTGTACAGACTCTGTGAGGAAAATCATTTCAAGGTGCAGATTTTTCAAATCTGATGATCCCAGTAGTTCAGTTTTTACATTCTGTAGTGCTATGCAATGTGACAAAACTATTAAATTAAACACATTGTTGCTTTAAGCAAGCAAGGACCACTAGCCTTGGCAGACATCTGAACTACTAGTTAAGCCCAATTCCCACCAAATAGCAAGGCGGCAAGGCCTAATTAAATAACTGTATGCTGGCCTCACAGTTGGCTCAGAAAAGGTGCCCCCACCCCGAAAGGCACCCATCCCAGCCTGGCAGCAGCCAGCCATGCTCTCCTCTCAAGAATCAAGTCATTGACACTGTGCACTTACTTTGTTTTTGCCCAGTCCTTTCTGACTCCTGAACTGAAGACAGACTCTCTCTCACTCTCTCTTCTCATCTCTGTTTAGCGCAGTCAGCAGTCCTGAATCCTCCCCGAGCCGACCGATTCATCCTCTCCTCTTCTTGGCAGCAGCTGGCCCAACTTCAAAGTGACCCCCACCCCCCTGGCCCTGAATAAAAACCCACTTTCAGCCGCTGGATCAGTACTTGATGCAGTCAGGATGGTCAGAGAGTAGTCTGGTGTGCAGAGAACCAGAGACGGTCCTCCGATCAAGTTGTAGCCACTGAGCAGCTTGGACCATCAGCTCCCTAGTAAGTTGTGGACGGAGTCCCAGCTCGACTCACTGAAGCGCACACAAGCACAGTAACTACCAACTACTACTGCAGGCAGCAGCAGAAGGCTTCTCCTGCTCTCAGTGATGTCCCTGAGTCGCACCTCCTTGCACATGTGCACAAAAACTCCATGGCTGCTAGGAAATCTGGGAGACCAAGTTTTTTAAGCACTAACAAGAGCAACCCAAAAATACGGGACAATAGGCATCCTATATGAATTTCAAATGGGACAGGGATTTTTAACCTTCAATAAGGGACATCCTGTAAAATATGGGACTGTTGGTAACCCTAGGCCACCTTCCCGAACATGAGGCTGTATGGAGAGAACCTGGTGGCGTCTTTCCTGGTACAGTTGTAGGTGTGGACCAGGGTGCTAACTTGCTGACTCCAGGTACGCTTATCTCTGGCATCCAAGGTGCCCAGCATGTCTAACAGAGTTCGGTTGAATCTTTCAGGTTGGGGGTCACCTTGGGGATGATAAGGTGTTGTGCGGGACTTTCACACTCCCCACAGAGACAATAGTTCTTTTACTGGCCTACTTTTGATGTCACGACCGTGATCTGAGCGAATTCTCTGTGGCGTCCCATAATGTACAAAAAATTTATCGACTAGCACCTTGGCCACAGTAGAGGCCTTCTGATCTTTGGTAGGGTAGGCTTGGGTGTACCGGGTAAAATGGTCTGTGACTACTAGTATGTTTGAGATGTTTCTGGCGTCCAGTTCCAAGGTGAGGAAATCTATATGCACCAGCCCCATAGGGACACTTGTGACTATGTTGACTAGTGGGGCAGCTTTTTGGGGAAGAGCTTTCCTCTGGATACACTGTCGACAGGTCTTGCAATACTCTTCCACATCCAGTCCCATTTTTGGCCAATGGAACCTACTTCAAACCAAATCAAGTGTGTGTTCACTGCCCATGTGATCCATGTCATCATGGAGGGCTTTCACACAGTGCAATAGAATCGGCCTGGCAACACCAATTGTACACGGGCCACCCTCTACTGATTCTGCACCTCTTTGTACAGCAATCCATTCCTCATCTTAAGTTTCAACCACTCTCGCAGCATTAATCGGGCATCAGGGTTTCTTTTAGTTACCTGTGCCAGATTACACCTCCTCTGTAGAACCTGTACAATTTCTCCAATGGCTGGGCTGGTCCGCTGTTCTCTTATCAAATCTTGGGTGGTCAGCTGTGGCAACAACCTTATATCCAAGGCAGTTAGATGACAGCACGCTATGGGGAGACAGCTCCAAGATGCCCCTAAACTGTCCACCAAACACGGGACATCTTCAGTAGAAGGGGACTCTTCATTTTCAAACTTTTTAAACAGTGCCTTCACCACCTAATAAGGTATCTTCACCCAGCTGTAGTGCTCCTCTTGCTGGGCCGGGGGCATTGGAACAAGGCATATGCGTCTATGTGGTTTAACCCAGGGTGATACTCAACACAGTAGTTGTAGGTGGAGAGAGCTGACAACCACCTATGACCAGCTGCATCCAACTTGGCTGTAGTCTGTACATACATTAGGGGGTTGTTGTTAGTCTTTACTGTGATCTTCACCTCTTACAGATAATCATGGAACTGATCCACGATGGCCCATTTCAGCACCAGGAATTCAAGCTTGTGCGCCAGGTATTTGCATTCTGCAGGATTCAGGCTCCAGCTGGCATACGCCACTGGGTGCAAACCTTCAGAGTATTCCTAATATAGGACCGCTCCCAGACCACTGAAACTTGCATCTGTATGTTGGACATCGGGTTTCTGTGGGTCTGCATAGGCCAAGACCGGGCCTGGGTTAAGCAGTATATAATGTTCTCAAAAGCCCGGTCACATTCCTCAGTCCACCTGGGGCTGAATGGTTCAGATGGTCTGAAGTATTTTGATGATTTGGTGGAGGCCCCAGGCTGTTGAGGTTTTTTACTCTTGTTGACTGGCGGGTATCCCTGGAGCAAATTCAGGAGAGGTCTAACCACTCAGGTGTAATCCTTAATGAACCTCCGGTAGTACCCACAGAATTCCAGCAGCCACTGCAGTTCCTTCAGATTATTAGGTTTTGGCCAGGTGGTAACTGCCTCGACCCTGCTGGGATCTGACTGAATACCCTTTGCTGAAACTATATGCCCGAGGTACTTAACGGAAGCCTGGAAGAATTGGCACTTGTCGATGGAGAGTTTCAAGCTAAATTCCTTCAGACAGTCCAATACTTTTAACAGCTGTGCTTCGTGCTCTTCTAAAGACTTCCCAAAGATGATAATGTCATCTAGATACACCAGCACTCTAGCAGATTCATGTCGACAACTGCCTTCTCCGTGTGCATTCAAACATAGCCGAGGTGCCCGAAATGCCCTAGGGCATCCTCAGAAACTCATAAAATCCCAATGGGCATATGAACAAGGTCTTCTCCCAGTCCTGTGGGGTCATGGGAATCTGGTAATATCCACTTTTTAAGTCCAATACCAAAAACCACTGGCCACCATTCAAGCAGTCCTGTGTCAGTGGCATCGTGTACTGGTCAGGAATAGTTAGTTTATTCAGTGTGCGGTAATCCACTCACATCCTGATGACCCCACTCTTCTTCCTTATAACCACTATAGGTGAGGCATAAGGACTTCTTGATTCCTGAATTTATGCCCATGGCCATCATTTCTTGCAGGTGCCTCCTCATGTCATCTACGTCCGCCAGGGCGAGACATCTGAACCTCTTTCTGAAGGGGTGCTGATCCGTGAGCCTTATGTGATGTTGTTGCTTCCCTGTCACATAACTGACATCTCATTCATGTAGGGAAAATCTTTTAGTTCTGGTGGACAACTTCTTCTGAACTTGATCCTTCCACTCCCGGGGACAGGGGAGATACCAGGTGGGGCACCTCTTGCTGGAGCAGCTGGATTGAGCTAAAGTACAGCCTTTTCTGATGACCACTTCTCTGTCGGTTACATTCTTTACATGCACCATAACTCTTCTGATGTAAGCACGTGCCTGTGCTGGTAAGACACTGGGCTTTACAAGTAGGCCAGTTGGCAACCCATGTTCCTCTGGTGCACCCAACATTAAGATCTGGTTCTTCACATCTTTCCTCAGCCATACTACTCTATTAATATTACACTCCGCATTGGGTGGCAGCTCTATTTCTTCCACATCCTGCCTCCAGACTATACCCACTGATTCATCCAATTCTTCTGCCAGGGGTTGCCCCTGGTTTCGGTATGCTTCTTTTATTGCTGGGTGAATGGGCAGTCCTTTCCCTTGTTGTTCAGCCTCCTGGGCCTTGCAGAGCTGGGCCAGACATAAAAACATGTGGGCAATGGTACCTACCAGCACAGGCACTCCATTGTATCTACCAGTCTCTGGGCAGATTAGAGCCAGGGTCTTAACTGAGTCTCCCACTCCAGCCTCTTTGGTTGGGAAAGCCATCCAAACTTTGACATAACCCAGATGGCGTAGGATTTTTCACTGAGTCCACACAGAAGGCAGTATAGTGCAGTGGTTTAAGGCTCTGAGTTGCAAATCTGGTGATATCCAGCAGGCCAGACCTGGGTTTGAACCCCACAGCTTCCACTTGCATATTGTGTGACCCTGATCAAGTCACTTAACTTCCCTGTGCTCCCAGGTTGCACCTGTAAAAAAGCTTTCAGCTTAAGTGTGCTAGTCCTGGTTAAATAACTAACAAAAAAAAAAAATGTAACCCCTCCAATGGTTGCAATTCCATCATACCAGGACATGAAAATGATTGTTACCTGGGAGCCACTATCTAAAGTGGCATGTGTGGCCACTCAGTTTATGGTGACAGTGGTCTCTGTTGATCGCCCCACCAACCTCTCCATATTGAGGGGTGCAGAAACTGAAGTTTTGGCTTAAGATTTCTTCACATAGACTCTAGAGCTGGGCTTGTTGGGGGCCCCAGTATGCTCCCTTATGGGGCCCCATTGATGTTTCCCTGTAGCTTTGGCTTTCTCTCCAACAACCGGTCTCTCACTCGAGCGGGATTTTCCTTGGACCAGCACCCTTTTTGGAACTGTCCATTCCCCCACACCTGTAGCAAAAGTTATCTCCTCTTCAGGGTCTGGCTGGATAGTAGGCTGTAGGAGGTGGCTGGGGCTCTGGATAACTTAGAGGCCCTGAATACACAAGGGAGCTGGAGTGGAAACTGCAGCAATCACTTTGGCCATAGCCACTCTTTGTTCGGGGTCCCCTGCCCTTAGCATCCCCTGGTTCTTTAACTCACTGGCAGCATGACACAGTTTCTGAAGGCAAATCTCAATCTGGGGAACCACAGGGGGCACCTGGGCCAGTACCCCCAGGCCCATCATTGGGAGAGTGGCTGTAACTGGCTGAATGGGATGACCAGAGGGAACTTCAGGGGCCCTGACAGAACAAGCATTAACTTTATCTAGTGCTTCTCTGTATTCCTTTATCAACATTTTGATCTCAGAGGCCTCAGAGGTGAGAGTGACTTCCTGAACCTGGGTTAAGGTTACTACTGCGGGACAGGGTCCCCCACTAAGCATCTCTTTCCTCCACCTCCCTCACTTCCCTGAGGAGGACCCGGAGTGAGGGGGGATTACCCAGCCCATCTTTCAGGCCTAACTTCAACAATAATAATTCTGAGTACCTGGCACCCCTCAGCACCTGTTCCAACCTGGTCTTATTTAGATCAGTGGCCGGTATCCCCCTTTGCAGCACACTTTTTGTAGGGCTTTCTCCAACCTCTGCACATACTCAGACAGGAGTTTCTCCTTTTGCTGGCAAGTCGCCCTGAACCCCCACCACAAATCTTTGCAGGTCTCGGTGCTAGCAAAAGCACTGTCCAGTGCAGCTATATAATCCTCTACACTGGCCTTGGGGTCCGTGGTCCGTAGGGACCAAATAGCATAGAGAACAGGGCCTCGCAAACTCTCCTTCAACCTTTTGGGTTTCTCCCCCTTACTACACTGCCTGTCCTATAGCAGTGGTATCACGTAATTTATCCTTGACTCATAATCTTCCTCCCCAGCAGGAGTGGGTTTCACCACTGAAAACATTCTCAGTTTTCTATAAGAGTCTGAAGGAGCAGGTACATACCCAGGCTGAGGCCTCACACATTGAGGGGAGGTCCACGAGGGCTCAGACTCTCCATCCCCCGAGGAAACCACATTAAACAAAGTCACAATGGCCCAGGCCCCTGATAGTCCCTTGGACACTAATGCCTCAGGCATCCAAGCAGCTTCTATAACATTTTTTACACTCCATTAACACAGTCAAAGTCCCCAAAACAGGATAAAGCATTTTCCCCTGCACTTTTACCTTACACAGCCTTGTTATTGTGGACAAATGCCCTTCTATATCCCCTTCTTCCATTTCAGGTGGTACCCCTAAAAGTAAAAGGGACTTCCGGGGGTCCATCCTCATACTGCCACTCCATTCCACTAACTTTACCCTATCTTTTGCTTTAGGCCTAACCTTTGGCCTGGGGGTGGTAGAGCTGGAGGTGGTGGAAAAGACAGTGGTCTTTCCAGTTTGGTCCTCCATGGGGGTGCAGCAGGCAAACAGGACATCCCAGTGGTGCCTCCAAAGGTGTAGCCTAGGCGCACTAAGCCAGTGGAGTACTACCCCTGCCTGTTGACCTTCACACAGGTTAAGTGGCCTGGGTCCTGCTACAGTGCTTTTTGGGGGTTCTATCCCAGAAAAATCAATGAAATAGCACGGTGCCTCCACCTAGGGTAAGTTGCAGAGGGCCAGGTGTGTGACTAGTACAACTGCCTGGGATGCTGTATTTACCCACCTCCCCTTCCAACCACCCCGCTCACTGGATGCCAAACAATTTTCCAATACCATATACACTTTACAGTTGATTCCCACAAAACACGCTTCACACAACAATTTCAAGCAACAAAACACAGCTTTATTATGAGGGAGGGCTAGAGTCAGGGTACCTGGAAAAGGATCGCTGTGGAGGTATGAAGGGTTAGAAATTTGGTTCAGAACAATTAATAATATACAGGCCCATAGGCCAGACCACCCCAGATGCTCACCCCCACTGGTACCAGTGGCTGCCCTCTGTCCTTTCTGGGTACCCAGGAGTTGCAGGCCTGCTCGGTGCTGCAGGTTGGCCAGTGTTGGGGCCCTAGGAACAATGTAACTGGCTGTAACAATTACTCCCGCTGACTGCCAGGGCAAGCCCTGGGTACTCATGGTCCTGGAGATCTGGAGAGTTCCTTGTGCAGAGGGCTTCCACCAGTCCAAATTCAGGGGATCTCAATTTGAGGAGGGCAAAAACAAATGGGCAGTCGAAGGCATCCTGAAGACTTGAGCTTGATTGAAGGTCTGGCTGCTTGTCCCGTTGATTGAAGATCTGGACGCTTGTCACCTTCAGCTTACTCAGGCCTGTTGTAGAGCTACTGCACAAGGCCCACCAACTACAGAGAACCCAGACCTGGGAGTTGCTCCACAGCCTGGCTCCCTCACAGGTCAAGGGGAGCCCTAGCTCCCTAGCATGCGCCAGTGGCCCCCTGTAACCAGCAGACCCCACTGGGTGGGGGTTAGCAGGTTCCCCACCTGACTCCAAGTTCAACTGTGACTCTACTGAATTCTCTTTTCCTCTCAATAAAGGATGAGCTCCGCTGTGTAGCTAGAACAGTTTCGCCACACTTTCTGCTTTCCAAGCCTTTTAGCAGCAGGCTTCGACTCCAACTCTAGCTCAGCAGTTACAGTCCTCCATTGTATCTCAAACAACAGCCACAGGTCCCTGGAGTCTTGGGCACCTGCTTGCTCTCTCTCTTAAAGTCTCTCTCTCTCTGCTTTAAATCAGCTTCTACCTTTTCTCTGGTTTACTCACAGTTCCTGGAAACCCTCTTCCCCAGCTCAAGTTGCTATCTTACTCCCAAATGGTTGCAGGATTGCTGCAGCAAAAGTCTCCACTCAACACAGCAAGCTCCAAAAGGATTCCTGGAATGGTCGGCTCAAAATGCCCAGCTTCTCCAAACAGCAAGAATACTTCTCCACAATTTCTCTGACAAACTCCGCTTTACTCCAGTTTAAGCCCTGTGAAAGGCCTTAGAGGATTCCTCATGTAGCACAGAGCCCTTCTGGCTCAGTCAGAGCTCAGGCACAGACTGTCCCCACTCCTTTAAGTCTCTGGGATTTCTCCCCAGAATTCTGCCCTCTGATTGGTCCAATCCTGTCATCAATTACAACCTTTAACTCTCCTTGACTATTAATTGGACAAGTCTCTTGGTGCCTGAAAATAGTTCAACCTTCTCTTGTGAGTCCTTTCTCACAGTTCTGGGCACCTAATTCCTTGATTGGCTGTCTTTGAGGGGTCAAAGTATCTGTACATGGCTGCTCTCATTCAGTTCACACAGTTCTATAGCAGTCCCTCAGCTTCCCAGTGCCCCTGTAGCCAAATGAAACAGTTTTCAAACACATTGGCCCCAGTTTCTGGTAGCAGTTTCTGCCCTCTGTCAAATGACTGCACAGTTGCTATTATTTGGCCCTCCTTCTGCCTGTCGCTAGCTCCCAGACCAGCAGCCCCCCAGGAGGAGCGAACAGGCTCATTAATATTCATGACACCTTATGAATATTGAAATTCCCCCCCTCCGTTTCTTCAGTGCTTGCATGCACTGTTCAAAAACTGCTTGGCTGCTCCTCTTTCACCTCCTCCAGGTGTATGAGCCCTGTTCAACTAAGCAAAGGGGTCTAGAACACCGGAGAAGAGTTTAAGGTTGCCAGTCCTGATTTCCGACCCCCACAGCCATGTCTGGGCTGAAAAGCAGTGCTGGGCCTATGGACGGCAAAGTAAAAAATAAGGTAAGCCCTCAGAGGGGTTACATATGTAAGCGACTTACTGATCAACAGGGTTTTGGGGGGAACCAGTACAGCAGCATGGGAGTTACTCATCTGTGACATCGTAGATGTGAGACAGTCATACGGAAAATATGGTGCAGTTACTGTACATATGTAGATTATATGCAATAGCTAACAGTAGAGAGCAGTTTCCAAAAAGAGAGTGGGAAGAAAAAGAAGGGGTCAGAGATTAGCAGCTGCATGGTGTATGAGAGTGGCTGAACAGGGCACTCTTGAAGAAAAGCAAAGAGTTGGAGTGCTTGATTTCATCTAGGAGAGAGAGTTCCATATAGTAGGGCCGGTTGTGGAGAATACCTTTGCCCCAAAGGTTTTGCATGCCCTCTATAGGAATAGGAGGTTCCAGGACTGTGACCTTAATGGTTAGATTAAAGGGAGAGGGGAATAATTGTTTAACCAGGAAAAGTACAGTAAGCTGAAGCTTGTTTCCAGGTGTGACATGGGAGCACAAAGAATTAATGTAACTTGCTCAGGGTCACACACAGCTTGTTTCCAGATGTGACCTGGGAGCACAAGGAAATTAAGTAACTTACTCAGGTTCACACATTATGCAAGTGGGGGCTGTGGGATTCAAACCCAGGTCTCCAGGTTTGCAGCTCAGAGCCCTAAACCACAGCACTATGGGATGCCTGATTATTAGAGCTTTTAAAAATGGGGGGTAGAATCTGTGGATACAATTATGTATCACAGATGCCCATTCCATTGCCCTCCTCCAGTCAGAGGAGGCCTTTACTTCTATATAGGATACTGAGGTGGGTATCAATCCCACATCCTAGTGCAACTCTGCACATGCTGCTGAAGATGACATTTACTTTTCGCAGCATGAAAGAGTTTGCAGCTCTGTAGGCTTTGCTGCTGTACTCCAAGGTGGGTTGCAGGGACCGTTGCAACAGTAGTTTTCTGGGTGTGTACAGTAGGTTATGACAGGATTTGCTTCAATAGAACAGGCCTAGTTTTCGATGTGAAATTCTTTATAGTCTTGGTGATGTGTTCTGGGCAGAGTAAGAGAGGGTTGGGTTAAGCCAGATTCCCATGCATTTGAAAAACTATGCACATTTTCCAGAGGAGGATCTGAATGTGATCCAGTATTGGGAAAATCAACTTCTACAGAAAATATTGACTTGCAGGTTGAATGCATTCCCCCTTCAAACCCTTGCATGTTTGATTCTGTTCCACTAAAAATACAATATTACTACTATATAGTCTGGGGTTTTACTCAGTGCTAAAAGTATTATGGGTGAGATAAACACCTTCAGTGAACAGGATATGTTATTTGCTAGGTAAAACCTCAAGCATTATGGCATTATCCCTAAAATATGTAATGGTCTATGCCAGTTTACAAACTATAGATCATGTCCTAAACTGAGGCGATGGGATATTTAATTTGGGTCATGACAGGTACCGGACAAAAAACATTTTAATTTAGCTGAGCTTGCAAGAATATGTATCTTTCTCTTGTTTCATAATTCAGTCCAATAAGTAAACATGCTTTGCACATCTGGGGCCAGATATTCAAAAACACGCAGAAGCAAAGGGTTGTGTTGCATGTGCACCTGACCCAGGGGGTGCCATAGTTAGTGGGATAGCAGACTGGTGCTATCTGACTGAATATCGGCTCGTGTCGGCGCAGCGCTAAGTCATGCTGCGCTGCCCCAACATGGACCTGGGCTGTATCCAGAAAATAGGGATTTGTGCCCTCTGACTGCATAGTGCTGGGAGCCACAGCACAATATTCGCTGCAGAATGCAAGTGAGCCCATTGGGCATGCAAGTCACTAAGGAGCCATACGCATGGCTTTTATAGGCTAATTTGCATGGGAAGCGGTGACAGGTTTGCACCCGTCCTTTGGTCACCAGTTCTGGTGGTGCCCAGACCCCCACCCCAAATGTGTTTCCTCTCAATGATAAGGTAGTCCCTGGTGTCTAGTGAAACCCCCACCCTCTGAGCCCTGTCCTGATGCCAGTACCATATTCCCTTGTGTCTAGTGAAACCCCCACCCTCTGAGCCCTGTCCTGATGCCAGTACCATATTCCCTTGTGTCTAGCAGCATGCTCCACCCTCCGATCCCCCAACACATGCACATGCCCATATTCCCTGGTGTCTAGTGGCACCTCCCACCATCCGATCACCCATCCTGGTACAGCAGATGCAGTCCCTGGTGTCTAGTGGGACCCGCTATCCCTCAGTCACTTGCCCGGCATATATGCGGGCCATGCCTGGTCATTCAGTAGGTATAGTTCCAGGTTGTCCCTGCTGTCTATTGGCACCCCCCAAATGCCCGTCCCCTATATGCATGTGTATGCCCTGGCATCTAGTGGTATTCCCCATCTGTTGTTCACTCATCCTGATGAAACCAGTGATGCCCTGGTAGCTAGTGGATTCCCCACTCACAGAGCACCTCTTCTCCGTGATAGCAGTGAGGTCCTGGTGGCTGGTTGATCCTCCTCCCACTGAGCACCCATCCTGCTGTGACCACAGAGACCCAGGTGGCTAGCAGGATCCCCCCCTGCTCCAGCTTCCTGGCTCATATAGGTCCCTGCCTCCATGGTGCTCAGTGGCATCCCACTCTGAACGCATGGCACAGGTACCCAAGCCTATCACTGGTTTCCAGGGCTAGCCCCCCCCCACACCCACTGGTCACCACATGGATCAATGTGTAGCTGCGGTTCTGTTTCACCCACACCCTGCACATCACCCAGCCAACTTCCACTGTACCTTTGCTGGCAGGGAGGTACGGGGGCCCGTAATGATGATGGGCACAGCCCTCCTGTCACCTCCTCACTCAGCTGCCATATGGATTGACAGTGAGTGTGTGCACAGTACTGTAGCATGTACAGTACTGTATGTGCGCTCACTGCCGATCCATATGGCAATCAGCCACAGAGGTGAGAGGAGGCTGTGCCACTCATTGTTGTGGGCCCCTGCATGGCCCCACCAAAAGAGGTATGGGAGGGTTGGCTGGGTGGTGTGCTGGGTGCAGGTGGGGCCCACAGAACTGCTACTATACACCAGTTCATGTAGCGACCAGTGGTTGCTGGGGGGGCTACTGGACATCATGGATAGGCTGGGGTACCTGGGCCATAAGTTCTGGGGGATACCACTGGACACCAGGGAGGCAAGGACCTATATGAGGCTAGAGTAGGGATGGGGGTTCCACTAGCCACCAGAGTTTTGGCAGTCACACCGGGCTGGGAGCTTAGTGGGTGGAGGATCTTCTAGCCACCAGGGCCTTGCTAGTATCACAGGGAAAGGGTGCCAGACACCAAGGCTACTGTGCCCATATTGGGATGGGTGCTATAGGGTGGGGGGACACTACTGCTCACCAGGGTGCTATCCGCCCATCACCAGACTGGTGAATGGAAGTGGGTGGCTGTAATACAGCTGTCCCCCACCAGGGCTTTGCATCCAGTTAAGACTAGGTTTTGCAAAGGCAGTAAATTAGTGCTGCTTTGGGTACCATTTACCACCAGCGCAAACTGCTGAATTTGCCACTGCACCTGTATACAGGGGCGACCCCCCCTCATTTGCATGGGTGCAACATTATTTTACCACTCAGGCACTAACTGGGTTAGCTCACGCTACAGGAGTCTCTGTATTCAGAGATCCCTGTAGCCTGCACTACAAGAGTCTCTGAATATACAGTAGACCCCACCCACAAACCTGGTGCAAAACCAGGTTAGCGCGGGTTAACACCCATTAGCACCCATGCCAACTTTTGAATATCTGGCCCCAGGTGACCATTTGTAATGATAAGCTTGTTTATTTTCATGTATTTCATCTGTCATCTTTTTGAAAGGGGCTGCACTACAAATACTTGTAAGATATGGGTGTGACTCCCAACCAAAAATGTTTGAAAGCCACTGGTTTATGCAGTATGATTCCTTCTAGTAGTTGATAATGGTGACAGCTACATAAATGAGTAGAGCAGTCATTAAAATGATATAGGCCTGGATATTCAAAGGGTTGATCATTCACAAATCTGACTGTCATGTATGGTATGGGCTGCACACCCATTGGCTGTAGCTCTGCACCAATCGGGCGGCAGCCCCACCGACAGTCAGTCCGGCGGCGGGCGGCAGGCGGTGGGATGTTGTCGCCCGCCGACCGCGGGGTAGGGGTGGAGGGCTTCGTGGGTGGGTGGGGGACACTAGACACCAGGGAGATTTTGGGGTTGTGATGTGACATTCTGCCCGCGATCGGGCTTTACGGTCCACTGGACCACCAGGGAGATATTCGGGTTGGGGGGGTTACATTCTGCCCGCGATCGGGCACTGGAGGGGTTCATACACGTTATGCCCGCGATCGGGCTGTGGGAGATGTGTGTGGGGGGTGTTCATGTACCTGTACTGCCCGCGATCAGGCTGCATTGTGCGTCGTTCCCCAATGGCTGCTGCCTGGCAGGGTGGCCAGGAGCAAGTCCTAAGGGATCGGCGCACTTACATGCAATGGATGCAAATGGGGCCATAAATAGATGTAAATAGCCCCCCCTGCGCCTTGCATAAATTATGGCCCCATTTGCATGTCACCTTTTGAATATCGGAAATTTGAGCATGGCGCAATGGTACTTGCGCCACCGCAAGTTTAATGCTCATCTCTGGCAACTTGCGGTGGCGCAAGTTCCACTGCGCCATGCGCAAGTGCTGTGGCTGGGGAGTGATATTCAAAGGAGTTGCGCAATAGCGCAACTCCTTTGAATATCACCCCGGCCACACCCCTGCGCAACTATTTTGAGCAGCGCAAGGGCTTGTGCCTCAGAATGGCGCAGTTTGAATATCCAGGCCATAGTATATGGTTACCCTTAGTTTTGTATAAAAATCAGCCAGCTTAAAATCTTTGCTGTGCACAATCTGAACTGTTGTATGCATTCCAAAGTGCTGTTGTGCGTATTCTGAAAAGTTGTTTAGCATAGTTCAAAGGTCATAAAATCTTAAATCTCTCATTTACCCCACACCCAGCTGCTTAGTGACTTGGATTCTGCACTGTAAAGTAACGGAAACAAGAACAGGGATGAGTTACTCAAACCCCAGACCCCTGTAAATAATAACAAATCTGAAAAGATCCGTTTTGTTACAGAGCACACTAGTTTAGCAGGGCAAACTGCATTGATTGTTAAGAAATATTGGCCCATTTTAATCAGCGATCAGGAACTTGGTGCTATCAAGGGGTGACATCCCCTTATTTCTTTTTTTATATTCTTTTCTCGCCCTCCTCATGCTTGCAGGCCCCCACTCCTTCAGGCTCTGCACATCTCCCGATAGCCCCTCCTGTCCTAACCTGGCCCTCCTCTTACTCCTCATATCGCAGCCAATCCCTGGGATATCCCGGTGTATCCCTTCACCAGGCGGGCCCCCCTCTCCTCTGAGGGAAAGGCACTGGGGGGAGAGGGATGACCCCAGCACACTCTTCTTAGGGCCTGGGGATGCTGACATGGAGAAGGAGGCCCCGGGGAGGCACTGGAGGCAACCAGGGACAGAGAGCCGTCATCCGACGTCCAGTGAGCGGTATTTCTGTTTTCTGGTGTTCCCCTTCTTGTGATCCCTCTGTTGTGCCCCTGGTCTCTACCGGGGGCTGCTGCAGAGCGATCATGCATCCCTAACCCTCCCCAGGGGAGGAGAGCAGTCCTATGGATGCTCAATCCTACCCCTTCTCCTGCCGACCCCCAGCGCCTGAGTCTGTTCCCGAACCCGGGTCGCCGGCATGGTTCGAGGTGTGGCGTCCAGCGCCTCAACCCTCTGTGCCACCAGGTTGCTTATTTCTTTTAAAAAGGCATCGAGTATTGGTGATAAGATTGTTCACAGCCGAATCATTTTACCCACATCAAAGGCACAAAACTTGTACTGGCTCCCCACAAAACTTCATGGAATGTTTAAATGTGGAAAATGTTCTGTTTGTAAAAACTGTAGTTAAGCTAAAGAATTAAATCTCACAAGGTATGACAGAAATGTACAGATAAGGAAATTAATTTTGTATGACAACGCCACAGTGACATTTTGATAGCGAAATAAATTACAGTGTCAAGTCGCTGCTGCCACTGTAATGTACCCACAGGGACCCCAACACTTTTTTTTCCGGGGTTTACCCCCCCGAATCAACTCCGACCTGGAGTTGATAATCCTTAGTCATGGGGGGGGTACTGGGGGCAGTGCCCCTCACATGAGGGGTTCTGGGGCAAAGCCCCTCTAAAAAAACAGTTTCCTGACAGTTTTATGCCGATCATAACTTGCGGTCAAAATGAATCTGTCACTGTAGTGTTGTGTCGGAAAAATGTTATCGCCGTAGTGTCATGGATCCAAGTGATTTCACCTGGAACCAAGTTTGTCATTTATGCTCCTTGGTGCCTTTGTGGTATTGGATACATAGGCAGAACTATAAGACTTTTACATCTTTGGACCTAGGAACACATCAGGGATGTTAGGAACAAAAACCAGGATACCCCCACTGAGGCTCACTTCCTCAGTTACCATGGCAGTAACCTAATGCTTCTAAAGTTCATGGGCATAGAGCATGTGAAAACAGATGCCCGAGGGGGCAACAGACTGCCTCCAACCAGAGAATTACTGGATTTTCAGTATTGGCACACTTTCCCCAAATGGGTTAAACCATGATAGGGACTCAAAACTGTTCTTGTAACTAAAACTTGTCAAAAGTTTATTCATTTTCTGAGTATTTCTTCTTGATACAGGATGATCTTGTTTTGCTTCTCTGTAATGTGGATAAGACAGTTTATTGAGTTATTACTACAAATATTTTGAATGTGTGGTTTACTACCCAATATATTAGCTGGTTTCTGTACAGTTGGAATACAATATGTGTTGTTTGATCAGTGTTACTTAACCCATGATAGATAGATAGATAGATAGATTGTCTCCTTTCTATCTTTAGAGTCTATGCTTTAACAAGGGTATTGGATGAACCTGCCAGCTGATCCCCTGGACAGAGGTTTATGGAATTTATAGGGGACATCACAGGAAAGCATATTTACATCTCCATATGGATTCTGCTGCATTTTGACCTCCACCATCTTCTCAGTCTAACTTTGGATTCTGTTTTCCCTCTCTCACCCCTTATCCCCCTTTCTCCCATCCCACTTACCATCCTATTTTTCCAACCTTTTACAATCCCTCCCATTCCTCCTTACATCTGCTAACCTTCTAATGTACACTGGGATCTGTTTCTACCTATATGAATTTATACATACTGTTTAGATTTGAATTTATATTGCTATAGAGCAATTTTTGAATGGACTCAATTTGAGCAAAACACGTACCAAATCAGCTGTGTTTGTCTTTGTTTTTCCTTTTTATAAAGGTTTATTAAATGTTAAATTCACTGTGTTCAGCCTTGGCCAAATCCTACCCTCAAACTTCCATGAATCTACCTCCTGTGACCACACTAATGTTATGCCAGATACTGAGCGCATGCATCCTCCATTCTATTTTAAAGCCATGACTGAAAGTGAAGCAAAAAAGTACTTATTAAAAGTGCTCGGAAAGATCGGAACAAGTGGAGACTCCCTAGACCTGAAACTCGTTGCCCTTATGCTTGATGTTGTCCTTTCCCCCCTTACTAAGATACTCAATAAGTCCCTCATGCTCTCCCAATTCCCCCACAAATGGAAATTAGCTCAGGTGACCCCTATCCATAAAAGTGGAGACAGTGCACTCGATGGTAACTACAGGCCCATCTCTATTCTTCCTCCCTTATCAAAAGCACTCGAGAGAATCGTGCCCGATCAGTTGGTAGAGTACATGGAGAAATACAGGCTGCAATGCCCCCAGCAACATGGATTTTGAAAGGGTTACAGCACCATCACTGCACTTCTCGAATTTACAGGCTATATCCATCAAGCACTGGACCAAGGCCATCTAATTGGCGCCACCTATATTGACCTTACCAAGGCGTTTGATACGGTCAGTCATCCATTACTGCTTCAACAGCTAGCTGAGTTAGGCCTATCAACTGACACCCTAAGATGGTTCAACAGCTACCTCACAGATCGCGCACAGCTGGTCAAGATAGGTGACGCACTCTTGACTAAGCTACCTGTCCGTTCTCAGGTCCCTCAAGGGTCAATCTTGGGACCACTATTCTTCAGTATTTTTCTCAACAACCTATCGGCCTACTGCCCGGAACAAATGCTCCTGTATGCCGAAGATGCGCTAATTTTCATGAAGAACTCTAATCCAACTCTTCTAGAGAACCAGCTCTAGAAAAGTTTTACGGTTTAGAGGATTGGCTCATTGCGCAGAAACTAGTGCTCAATTACAAAAAAACAAAAACTATGCTTTTCCATGGTCCACACAATAAGCATAAATCCAAACAGCTTACAGTCCGAAATTGTTCAGGTTTTCCCCTTGAGCAGACTTCAACTTTCAAGTACCTTGGTGTGACATTGGATAGCACCCTGTCCTTCGCCAGTCACATAGACATCGTAGACAAATCTGTGAACACCCGCATAGGTCTCATTTATAGGCATAAGCACTGCCTAATTGCTGAAGCCCTTAAGCAAGCAATACAGAGCTTGATTGTCTCCATAATAGACTATGGGCTTGTGATCTATGGATCTACTTTAAACACTGCCTTAAGACATATCTCAATTGCTCAAAACAAAGCCTGCAGGCTTCTTACTGGGGCTGCTCCAGGGACGCACATCTGAGACCTCTATGAGCAGACTAATTGGCTACAGTTTCAGGGTAGATTATTCTATCATAACTGCCTTGTACTAAAGAAGGCTTCCCTTAGCCTCTTGCCCTCAGGAGTACAGAACCTCTTCAGCCCCTCCTGCAACACCCACCACACCAGAAGTACTAATTGTTCAACCCTCCAAGTTCCTCATTGCTGCACTATGCAAGGACAGCACTCGTTTGCAGTTAGAGCCCTGAAGTAGTTTAATTCCCTGATCAGTGAAATTGCAAACACAGCCACACTGGGCTTATTCAAATGCAAGCTTCGTGAGTCGCTCATGGCTAAAGCTTCCTGTGATTGTTTCACTTAAACAGCAGACACCCCCTTAGCCTACTTCCTACCCAGCCCCTACAGCACCCATTACTATTCCCATACCACCTCTCTCTTCTCACCCCTGTGGATTCTTGTGTACCGGGTCTCCTGACATCCCTTGAGCACTTTTATACCATACCCTCCTCTCCCTACATACACCACCCTACTGTATTACATGGCAATCTGCCGCCTTGGCACAGCTTTTCGTCCCTCCTTCCTTAGCCTCCTGTCCGTGTCATATGTTTCCAATGCCATTTGGCCACTTATTTGCTCATTTTGTTTGACAAAGCCATACAGCTGCTCTGTTCCTCATTAAAGCTACTTATTTTGGTGATTGTTTTTGTTATTTCCTGTCCAGGTCAATAATCTAAAGTAACATTCAATTGTTTTTGTGTCTCTCTTCATATGCATTATTTATTTATTTATTTATTTATTATTTATTAAATTTTGATAACTGGGTAAGCCCACTGGGCCCTGAAGGTCCCTTTTTCAGGGGTGACCCGGGGATTACATGGTATTTTACATGGTATAGTATACAGCAAGAGTACATTACATAAGACACATCGAAACATAACACGGGGTAATACATAGTTGCATTTCAGCTGGTTACATATGCTGGGTAGGCCATATAGGTTGGTGTAGTCATTGTAGGTATTTCCCTGGGGGGGGGTGGGAGGTAAGGACCCTGTGCGTGTTGTGCTGTGATGAATTAGGCTTACGCTTTGGAGCCCCTTTCCTTTAGCAATTGCACTTGGATGTGGCCATCATATGAGCTTTCAGCCTTGTGTGGAAGCTGTTGGTAGAGGTTGCTTCCTGGACACGTGGGGGCAGGGAGTTCCATAGTATGGGGGCGGTGAGGGCGAACGACTGGCCCCCCATCTTGGTTCTAACCCTGGGCACTGCGGGGAGTGTCTGGTCCATCGTGCGGCGGAGTCTAGGGTTACTCTTTGGGGCAATGAGCCCAGTGAGGCTGGGAGGAGTGGAGGGGCTGAGTAATTTAAAGGTGTGGCAGAGTAGGGGTACTGGAGCCGGGCATCCCAGGAGGGCCAGTTTAGTTGGGACAGTGTGTCACGGTGGTGGGTCCTGGGGCCGGATAGTGTGGTGAACTGAGCCACCTTATGATAGAGAACTTGTAGTCTGTCCATCTCTTGTCTGGCTGCTCCCTGGACCACCGGGGCCACATAGGTAATGGTCAGGAGTAGGATTCTGGTGGCGATGGAGGCCCTGGCCGCTGGTATCAGCTGGTCTTTCAACTGTACAGGATCCCAAGTTTGGCGTGAATATTTTTGGTAACCTGGTCTATGTATTCCTTGAGGGTGAAGCCCTAGTGCATGGTAAGGCCAAGGTATTTTATTGATTTGACCACCTCTAGCCCTTTGCCTGAAGTGGTCATCAGTTGGAGGTGTTGGCTTCTATCATGACTGAGGGCTCTTGGGCCAAACAGCATGGCCTTGGTCTTGTTAGAATTTATGATCATTCTATTGGTGACAAGCCACAGTTCTAGGGATCTCAGGTCATCCTGTAGTCCGGAACTGAGGTCTCCCAGATTAGAGGAGGGGCGGTAGATAACTGCATCATCCGCATACTGTACCACTGAGCTCCCCCCACAGTGTTTACTGATATCATTAGTGAAGAGAGAGGAGAGAAGGGGGCCAAGGATAGACCCTTGGGGCACCCCCTCTGTTATTGGGAGAGGCTCCGACAAGGAGTCTTTCCATTTTACCCTCTGTGACCTCCCGGTGAGGTAGCTTTTGAACCATGACAGGGAGTGTCTGTCTAGCCCAACATGGCTCAGTTTGGAAAGCAGCAGGTTATGTTTGACAAGGTCAAATGCCTTGGATAGATCTATGAAGACTGCCCCAGTGGGGGTCCCCTTGTCCAGTTCTCTGAGAACATCTGTGGAGAACTTGATAAGCACGGTGTCGGTCCCTTGATTGGTTCTGAATCCATGCTGGGAGGGAGCTAGTAGTTGATGGAGCTCTAGGTCGTCAAGGAGTTGTCTGTATATCAGTCTCTCTTGTATCTTTGCAAGGCTACAGAGTAGGGAGATTGGCCTGTAGTTGTTGGTTGACTCCCTCAAGCCTCTCTTATGGCCAGGGACTACATGAGCCAGTTTCCATTGTTCAGGGATGGCTCCTTCAATAAGGGATCGATTGAGGAGCCAGGTTAGGGGCCTGAAAAGTGCTTGGGCCCCTTCCTTTAGTATTCAGGAGTGAATTCCATCTGGTCCTTGAGATCCAGATGTTTTGAGGGACTTTAATAATGGGAGTACTTCGTTGGGTTTTACTAGCCTGATGTGGAAGGTTAGGCGGTCCAATCCGAGGAGGAGGGGTCATTCAAGACTGGGGGGAGGAGTGGCAGTCCCGCTTTGAACTGGTCCAGATTTGTGAACTGGCGGTTGAAAGCCACAGCGATGCTAGGGTCATCGTTTATTAGTTGATCGTTTACCTCAATGGGGCCATGTATGGTCTTGCCGTTCCCCTTTATTAGCCCATTTATATGTGCCCAAAAGAGTCTAGGGTTGCCTAGATTCTTTTTCTGTAGATGAGTGACATACTCTCGTTTGGCCACTTTAATGGCCAGTTTGCACCTGTTTCTGAGAGTCTTACAGCAAATTAAGTCAGCTGGTAGGGAGGAGAGCTTGTACTTCTTCCAAGCTGTGTCCCTGTTTTTCATAAGGGATTTCACAAGGGAGGTGGATCCACTTGTAGCAGCTCCCCTTGGTGCGAAGTTTCTTCATAGAGGCCAGGCGGTCGGCCACCATAGTGATAGCTCGCTGAAAGAAGGCAGCAGCCTCATCCAGTGAGGGGAGTAGTTTGATTGGACTCCAATCAATGCTGTTTAGGCAGCCTATTAGGTGTTCGGGTAGTAGGTGTGTGAAATCCCTTGCTGCCAGGATACGCAAGCAGAATCTGGGGGCCCTGTTTTTCCAGGTGCAGAAAATTGGGGAGGGGTCACTCAGGGCATCCGCTAAGGTGCCTGCCGCTTGTATGTTGGAGGATTTGCTCATAAGCACCCAATCAAGCGTGGAGTGATTTCCCGTTTTGTAGTTCATTCGGGTGGGCCCAGCGATGACCTGCTCAAGGTTAGCTTCCTGAACCAGCCCTGTTAGGGAATGGTTGTCTTGTGGGGCCAATTTAGATTAAAGTCCCCCAGAATGAGTAGCTCAGAGGTTACCTCTTTGGAGATATCCTTTAGGACCACCTCGAGAGATGAGCGCGCATTCTTTGGGGGGTTATATACACATCCAATGTTAAGATGTTTACATGGGCCAAAAGTGATGCACACGAAGATCGATTCACCTTCCGTGCAAGTAGGCTGCTGCAGGTTGACCTGAACTGAGTTAAGGGTATCTTGTGTGTAGATTAGGAAACCTCCTCCCTTTTGCTCAATCTGTCTTTTCTGTGGAAGAGGTACCCAAGGGCTGCAACCTCATGGGAGAGAATATGAGACTTGAGCCAGGTTTCAGATACGGCCAGGATGTCTGGGTTGTACCGGTCCAGCCAGGCTTGTAGTTCCTGCATCTTTGGTCTTAGGCTACATATATTCATATGCGTGATCCACAGGCCCTTAGTGGGCGCCCAGTGAGGGTCCTGAGGGGTGGAGACCAGGAGGTTATTAGGTTGGGGTTCAGGATTAGGTTGGATGTCCCCGGCCATAAGCACTTTCTATGATGTTATCTTTCTGTATGTGTATTATGACATGGAACTTGTGTAAAAGAGCCACCGGCTGAAAGGTGTTAATCCGAAATTTAAATAAATAAATGTTTGTTATTGCACTAATGCCCTCTGATTAATGTTTGAATCCCACCACAGCCCTAGTATGCTCATAATTCTGTAATGGTCCACCACTTTGTATTGGCTGTGGCCAGAGAATTTAGGGTATAAAATGGAAGGGAACACACCAGGATGCCTCCCACTGATGACACCCACCAGAATGAAGCACTGGGACATCTGGTCATTGGCCGCAATATGCTCCTGAGTACCACAAACCTCGTCTTCAGTTTTGGCAGCTGTGCTTAATAAATGGATTGATTCCTGACTGTTAATGGCTTCCTTCCTTTGGGTGTAGCTACTTCTTGGAAGTGCTTACTGACCACTCAGTGACCAAAATTGTACCTCTTAACTTGTAAAGCTCTATACATTTAATTTTGATCATAGAACAGAACAAAGAATTTGGCAAGTGTTTTACTTGAGACGCCTGTATAAAAAAAAAAAAAGCATATATTATAAAAAATAAAACATGGACGACAAAATAGAACTTGGCATGCATTTTGATTTTGGGGTTAAGATTACACCATGGGTCTCTCAAGCTTTACAGCATGGACCTCTCAAGCTTTGCCATTGAGGTTCAGATACTGACATCTCAATCCCTGTTTGGAAACATAACCTTGTTGTGTATGGTTGCCTATACATTATTCTCTATATTGTTTTCAGGCCAATTCCATAACTCTGAGCAGGGAAGTTCTAACTAGGCGTGCTGGTGATCTGAGTTCACACCTCACTCCAAGGATGACTGCAACAGAGACTGGCAGGAAGGGTTGGTAATGTCTACTTGGGCACTCCCCCCTCTCCCCAGGTGATCTTGACATGCACCACTCCTTTAGTGTCTCCTGGTGGTGGCCTAGTGGTGGCACACTTGGTGTCACAAGTGATCACATTCTGCCATGTATAACCCCCTCAATATCCAGCACTGACCCTAGCTATTCCGGGGCCCTGTGCAAACCTCCTTGTTGGAGCCTCATATCAGAAGTCACAAAGCCCCCAAGGAACATCATCATCCCTATCATGGCCTCCCTGTAGCTTCATTTTTAGCTAGTTTTATGCCATTGTTGCACTTTACTTAAATTAGTACCTGCAGGACCAGGAAGAAGGAGGCCAATTGGACAGCTGAGTTTTTTGGGGGCCCCTTTGCTCTTGGGGTCCTGTGCAAATGCACAGTTCACAACCCCCCTAATGCCGACTCTGCCAATATCACAATATATGCACCCTTGTGGGGAGGAGGGACACATTTTAAACAATCCACCTGAATTCACAGGATGATAGTCCTTTGCATTCCCCCATGCCAACTGACCCACCCCTCCGCAGGTGCACTCTTCAGTGATCCCTCAGTTCCTGGAAGCATTTCCTCTCTGATTAGAGAAGAGGACCCCCTCCCTCAGCAGGGATATAGATGTGAAGGGACAGGAACTCCCCAGGGGTACCAGGATGGTGGGGGATGGCAGTGATCAGTGTCTCCTGCAGACAGACAAGGCACTGCTTGTTGGACACAAAAGAGTGGGACAACAGGGAACATGGAAAGGAGCAAAAAAAAAAAAAGATACTGTTTTAAAGTAAGCATGCCTTTTTTTATTTATTTATGAGGCACTCTTAAACCAACTATTAGAGTTGTGCCCAATATATATAAAATGCTTAATTTCAAAATTTATAAAACATTAAACAATTTTAAACGATTAAAAATGTTAAAAGCAATAAATGCAGTTAACAATACAAGGTTCCCAAAAATCAGGCAAAATGTCTATAATAATCAAACAGGTACATTCAGAGGGCTCAGCAGAAAGTTGCTACATTGAAAGGCTGATGAACATACAATGGTTGGCCCAATGTAAGAAAGGGCTCTACAAGCTAACTAATTATACCTGGCTGGGGTGCATGACCAGAAGGTCGGCATTACAAGAGTACAAACTGTGAGAGAAAGAATACCAATAAATAGTAAGTAAGTTAGTAAGTAAAACTGATTTTTAAGCGCTTTTCAAAAAAAACCAAAGTGCTGTACAGATAAACAACATTTAAAATAACAAACATTAAAACAATAATAAAATCATTCACCATAAGCTTTTAAAAATAAAAATGTTTTTAACTCCGTTTTAAAGCTCTCGATGGTCAAGCAGCCTCATATCCGATGAGGTAGAGAATTCCACAGGGCAGGAGCAGCGTAAGAGAATGGACGTGCCCCAGATGTCTTCAAACGAACCCTGGAAATCTCTAGCAATCCCTCGTCGATGGATCGGAGTGAGCAAGAGGGGCAGTAGGGAGTAAAGAGATCTTGCAGATACTGCGGTCCCTGTTCATGTAGGGCTTTATAGGTCAGTAATCTGACCTTCAAGGTGATCCGCCACTGAACCAGCAGTCAGTGCAGCCCGCGCAGGGCAGGCGTAATATGACTATTTCTAGATGTCCCAGTCAAAGCCTGGTCAGCCATGCTCTGCACTAGTTGAGTGGTATGATATCACCCCCGGTAGCCCTAGGTACAGGGCATTGCAGTAATCAAGGCGGGCGGTCACAAATCCGTGGACTAAAGTAGGAAGGTCAGCCGGAACAACCAGGTGTTTCACCCAGATGATATTCCTAAGATGGTAAAAAGAAGACTTGACAATGGCCGACACCTGAAATTTCAGGGTCAGACCGTCGTCAATGATAACACCCAGATTATGCACCTGGTCTGAGGTCGAGAGCTGGACACCATCAAACCAAAGGCCCAATGAAATCCCAGCCCTACGGCCTGCCTCAAGGTGACTCGGGTCCACAACCAACACCTCGGTCTTATCCGGGTTTAACCTCAGCCAGCTGGCACTCATCCAGTCTTTGTTTTTGGCTAGACAGCTGTTAAGCAGAAAGACTGCATCATCCTGTCTGGGAATAAAGGACAAATACAGCTGGGTATCATCTGCATAGCAGTGAAAACTCAAACTGTATAGCCTAATGATATCTCCTAATGGCAGCATGTAAACCGCGAACAACATGGGCGCCAAGATGGAGCCCTGCGGCACCCCACAGGACAGAGAGATGGCGTCAGAGGAATGAATTCCAGTGACAACCCTCTGTGTCCGGCCTGTGAGCAAAGATCGAAACCAATGTAGAACTGTACCAGACAGTCCACAAAAAAGCTGCAGGCGCTCCAACAGCACACCATGGTCCACAGTATCAAATGCTGCAGAGAGATCAAGAAGGACTAGAATAGTATGAGCCTTTCGATCATTTAAAACACGGATGAGAGCAGTCTCAGTGTTATGTCTTTTCCTAAACCCCGACTGGAGAGCATCTTAGATATTGTGATTTATAAGATGGTCGTCTAGCTGTAGCGCAACCACCTTTTCAATAACCTTACCCACAAAGAGCAGGTTAGAGCTAGGTCTGAAGTTAACTAGACAGTCTGGGTTCAGTGAAGGTTTTTTAAGGAGTGGTCAAATGACCACCTCCTGTAGGGTATCAGGAAAAAAACCCTGCTCCAAAGACTTCCAGACAGTTTCAGCAAGGATCGGGCAGATAACATCTACGCAACCTAATAATAGTGGCGTAGGGCCCGGATCCAAATTACAGCTGGTTGGTCATACAGTCTGAACAATGAATTCTGGCCTACTAAAGTCAGACCAGGTAGCACTAGAGTTCTCTTCCTCCGCTGACCACCGCAATTCCTTAAAGAGGGAGCTGGACCGATGCCCGACCTGATGCTGGCAATCTTATCTGGGAAGAACCGAGCAAGGTCATCACACTTTATTTATGAGAAATATCTTCCAGACTGCAGACAGAGTGGATTGCACAATCTGTCAACAGTCTGAAAGAGTTGAGCTGGCCTGTTCCGTGCAGCAGCAATCTCCCTAGACAGGAATTCTGCCTTCTTACGGGTGATTGCTGATTGACAGATACCATAATGGTCCATCAATCTAAGCTTGTCAGCATCCAGGCCGGATTTCCGCCAAGCCCTCTCTAGCCTTCGCCCCACTCTCCTCAGCTCCTTGAGGGACCCATCAAACCATGGAGACCTTGGGCGCTGAGTGAGTGGGCGAACGCGAACAGGAGCAATTTGATCCAGGCCTCACCCACAGCCTTATTATAGGCAAGAACGAGATCCCCTAGACCCATGCACTCACTCGAAATACCCGATAGGTCCAATACTGCCAGTAGACCTTTTGGGGTAATTCCCCTTAAAGGGCGATACTGGACCATCTCCGTAGGGGCAGGCCTATTTGGGGGTGCCCCGAAGCTGAATCTGCAACATACAGTAGGAAGCTGATTACTGAAACCAGAATTTTAATTTTTTTATTTATAGTTTTTTGCTGCCTTGTTTTACCTGACCACCCCCATTCGACCAATCCCCTGGCCCTGTCACCCAGCTTCTTTGGGGCTTACTTTACTCCACTTGTCCTCTGCTAGAGGACTTCCTTTGGTAGTGTCTGGTCAGTGCTGTGGGGCCTGCGGGGGTGGGGGGTTGGGAGCCATCCTGCAGTAGGAAGATTCTCCACAATTTTCTGCCCCAGGAGCCTGCAGCATGTGCAATGGTTGTGATGTATGTACTCTGCCTCTGAGGAGGTGCCCCCAATGTCCTGCTTGTGGGGTTCCTCTCCCTGCATGATCCTGCTGCACTGCTGCCCAAATTCCTTCAGGAGACAGACAAGCAGAGTAGCACTATCACCCTTTCCCCAAGGGAGGAGACCTGTCCTGGGATGCTCAATACTCCAGCCACTGGCCAGCCCCCCGAGAGATGTGCGTCTGTTCCCAAATCCAGCATGGCAGGACGAAACCTGAATTTTAAAGTGAAACATTAGACTCAAAAGTAGTCCATGGAGAGATTTTAGAATTGTGAACTATGGTTGCAACAAGAAGCACCCAAAATTACCAGCATTAAAGGAGCACTTATGGCGCTCAGAGTGCCAGCATTACAGCGTCTGGAAATTAGGGCGCCAAATGCAGGATTTGCCATCCCCTCCCCGAGGTCCACCCCCCCAGAGTAGGGATCCTTAAGTAGGGGGGTGTGGGAGCACAGCCCCCCACAAGGGGGGGTATGGAGGGGTGCAGCCTCCCACAAAACAAATGATCAGTGACATTGCCGACTGGCACCCTAATTGCCTGGCACCAGAACACTGGCATGTTCCGATGATGGAACCATATTTATCAGATCAAACAAAAAGGTTTTGGTAATTGAAGAGATCTGATGGCAAAAAGAAAGATATAAAAAAAAAACAAAAAAAAAACACTCCTGAGTTTTCAACAGCATTGTTTGGGAAAAAAGGGGGAATGGCAAAGATTTGCTGGCTACAGACAGACCTCATTCTCTTGTAGGACTCAGCAGAGGCTGAAGAAGGAGGAATAATTGAAGGCTCCATTTTATTGTGTAACCCCCTCTCCCAAACCAGGAGCTTACTTGGGGCTTCTGCAGTGTCCTGAAGCTCCTGCTGCAGCTGCTGACTGTGTTGCTGCCCCGGCCCACTCCTGGACTTCCAACATGGCAAGGGAGCAGATTAACTTTGCTTTGGTGCATCCATACACCTCTTCCCTTGCGGCTGGTGAGCCACTCGCATCCTCACTCCCCCAGCCCGATCCTGGACTGCCGCCAGGGCCGGGGAGTGCAACAGACTGTTTCGGCGCCTCCTGCACCTGAAGAAGAAGCAGCCAGTGAGCCGCACATTTGTGTTGCTTCCCTGCCCCCGAACTGCCACACAGCGGAGCAGGGAGCCAGTGATGAGGCCACAAAGTTGTTCTGGCACCTCAAGTGCACATTGGGAACAGCGGCAGAAGCACCGCTCTACTGATCCTCTCCCCAGCCCCACCAGACAGCAAAGGGGGCTGGGGGGACAAAACAAACAACAATATAAACTTCTAGAGAGGCTCCCGACCCAGTCCTTGCCTCCAGAGGGACAGGAGTCAGGGGACAACAGTTCCATGATGCTTAGCACCAGAAATGCCATTTTGCCACATAGGTCCTCCTGGGGAGCCCACAAAACGGAGCTTACAATGGATCTCCTGTCCCCCAAAAGTGTCCCCTGGACCTAGCAACCACCAATAGGGACCAGGAGGGTCCTAGCCATGCAACCAGGTGCTGCCAAGACTGTTTCCTTTTATTTAAACTGCACTTTGAGGAGCAAGTACTGTCTGGGGGCGGCCATCTTTGCCGAAGTTGCTTGAGTACAGTGTGGAATCCTATTGGTAGCTGCAGTACCTCCAATCAGGATGTGGAGCGTGAGACTAGTGTGGACCAATAAGGCATCAAGATTCAAACCAAACATTCTGGGGTTGACAGTTTGACCCTGGGTCTTTTCTGTGAGAATGTGAAAGAAGAAACAACTGATTTTGACAGCTCCTGCTGCTGTCACAGAACAAAACTGTAGTAGTCTGTGCCAAAACAAACTAAGGACATTATAGATACATAGATACATAGACAGTGTCGGCAGATAAGGGCCTATGGCCCACACAGTCTGCCCATTTAAGTTTGTAAGTTCAGTTTATGTTTTCCAGGAAGTCTGTTGCCCCTTACCCCTGACCTCCAGAATTCCTTTATGTCTATCCCATGCATTCTTAAAACCCATGATTGTTTCAGCCCCCACCACTTCCTCTGGCAGGGTGTTCCACTTGTCCACCACCCGTTCTGTGACCATTCTGAACTTGTTCCTAATTGTCTGGTAAATCCCAGAGACAAAGGGATTTACCTCAGCCTGGACTAGACTGCCGGTATTTGGCAATCCAGATATCAGCGACTGCTGAAAGAAGTCTTTTATTTGTGCTTCTGTGAGGTGACAAATCTACTACCTCACTGTCCTGACACAAGAGACTGAAATTCCTGCCAGGGGACCTACACTCTAAGGTCCTGCCTGCCTGTTCAACTGCTGGCCTACCTGCTAGGTGGGTGAAGATAATTCCCTCTGTGGTGTGAAGACTGCCTACCTACTGCCAAGGTGGGTGAAGACAAGTCCCTCTGTGGGGTGAAGAGGATCACTGACTGCATTTCACACCAGTTTGCCTGTTCTTCCAAAATTGTCTGCAAGGAGAGACGTCCCCCAACTCCTGCACCTCCTATTCACCAGAAAGTCATGAGTACTGGGTTTTACCCAACTAAATACTTTTCTAACTGTTCAGCTAACTAGCTAGTTAACTTTCCATCTGGGCTTCCTGCTCGACCTTAGTTACACCCACAGCAACAGTTACAGCCAGGATAAACTGTATTCCTACACCACCTGGTGTAGTTTGGTACTTTACACCTACAGCATCTAACCTTTGCAACAGTGCTGCACCCAGTGTCCACTAGCCACAGGCCTGCAACTCCACAGTGTGCACACAAGGTACTTGAGAGCTCCCACCAGGACTGTGGGGTTAACTGGTGCACCAGTGGGGGGAGGGGGCTGGGACAGAGAATACTGGGTCTAATATACTGTGGTACCTGTTTATTCTGCCTACATACAGTTTTTATGTTGTCTTGCGCCTGTGCAAGAAACATGTTGCCGTAACTTTGGAATAGCAGGTTTTGGAGGCGCGGTCGTGCTCTGGCCAGTGGTGCCACTGTTTTTTCAGGCTAGGCTCCATGGCATGGATTAGATTGCATGCTGTCTATGACAGCAGTGCAAAAGCTGTGCCACCACTTTCAAATGTTTTAGCTGCTGCAATGAGGGAGCTCCACCTCATTGCAGGGTGTGCCTTGTGTGGTGTAACATTTTAATAAACAGCCATCGTCCACCCTCACAGTCCCTCTGTAGCCAAATTCAGGGGTGGCCAATCCCCCTGTCGGCATCTGTGCCCCCTTCCCTGCTCTGGTGTGCCGAGGGGGTGCCCAATCCCCCTCGGCAACAATCATGTCTCCAAAGGCAGACAGCCTTGCTGACGGGGGTGCCCAATCCCCCTGTCGGCATGTTACCCCCCATGCAATTTTCCTGGCACTGCCCCGATTGTGTACCATGCCCACACTGGGAGCCCATCCCAGTGTGGGTGACATGACCCCCCCCACCTATGTGCCACACTGGGAGCCCACCCCAGTGTGGCCACAACCTGTTAAAAAAAAAAAACAGAAAATGGTCCGCTGTGATTTTTTTTATCTGAAACAAAGGAAATGGTCCCTTGCTGACTGTTGGTGGCCCCCCCCCAACCCGCAAACACCATATGTGCACCCCACCTCCATACATCCCCCCACCCCATACTTACCTCCGGAGCCTGGTGCAACGATCTTCGGTGGACCGGGAACACGTCTGCACTCTTCAAAGCCGACCGCAAACTGAAGAAATGCTGGCACCAAATTTTCAACATGGGGTTATTGGGACCCCTCCTCATGAATTCAGGCACTGTCATGGTGTTATTCAGTCCTGAAAGGTGATTTCAAAGTCACTGCATGAAATCACCTTTTGGGACAGATTAATGAAACGACAGTGCCACTGCTCATGAGGTGGGCTCCCAGAAAGCGTATGTTGCAAATGTGGTGAAAAAATTCCCAACAATGACTGTGTTACTAATGTGCGCTGCGCAGTTCCCACACACGCTTTTAACTTCAAGAATTTTTAATATTTTTGCTCCAGATTTTCAACGTTGCCATTTTTTCACACCTCCTTATGAAAAGTACAGCTTCATTTTCCACATCCTGCCTGAAATGTGTTTTCGCACATCCGGCGCACAGTGGCACAGCGGCTGTAGGAAAACAATGTTTGGGACACAGTAAGAAAATCACAGTAACACTGTTCATGAGCAGAGGTCCCAAAATGCCCATGTTGAAAATTTGGTGAAACAGTTCCACAAAATGACCATGTTACAAGTGTGTGTTGCGCAGTTTCCATGCATGCTTGTAACTTCGAGAGGTCCCAAAATGCCTATGCTAAACAGCTGGTCAAAAAATTCCATGAAATAACTATGTTACAAGCATGCATTTTGCAGTGTCCACGCACCATCGTAAGTTCGAAAATGTTTAATATTTTCACTCCAGGGCCCGGATATTGAGAAGGGTTGCGCATGGCGCAACAGTGTTGCGCCATGTGCAACCCACTGATGCTCTCGGCATGATATTCAAACGGGGATTGAGCCTGGCACAAATCCCGATGTGCTGGAGCACATCAATAATGTATGTGGCACAGGTGGGGGGGGGTGCGTGCCCATGCATACTCCGAACATCCTGATATTCAGCCTGGGATGTGCTGAGCCCGTGCATGTGCAACCCCTACCTGCGCTGCACACAGGTGAGCCAAAAAAAAGGAACAACAGCTGGCCACCCGCAGGTGAGCTGCCGTGTTGCAGGGTGCAACATGGCAGCTGCCACCTGTGGGTGGCCACCCGAGCTCGGCTGCACCTTCGTGGCGGCACCCCCCATGCCCGATCGCGGGCATATGTAGAATAATGTAAACGTCCTATATCCCTGGTGGTTCAGTGAACTGCTCGCAGCCTGATTGCGGGCATATGTAGAATAAAATAAACGTCCTATATCCCTGGTGGTCCAGTGGACCAGTTGCAGCCCGATCACGGGCATATGTTGTGAAATAAACGTCCTATATCCCTGGTGGTCCAGTGGACCGCTTTCAGCCCGATTGCAGGCATATGTTGTAAAATAAATGTCCTATATCCCTGGTGGTCCAGTGGACCGCTTTCAGCCCGATCACGGGCATATGTTGTAAAATAAACGTCCTATATCCCTGCTGGTCCAGTGGACCACTCACAGCCTGATCGCGGGCATATGCAATAAAAAGGAGAGGTCCAATATCCCTGGTGGTCCAGTGGACCGCTTTCAGCCCGATTGCGGGCACATGTTGTAAAATAAACGTCCTATATCCCTGGTGGTCCAGTGGATCACTTGCAGCCCGATTGCAGGCATATGTAATAAAAAGGAGAGGTCCATATCCCTCCGCCAGTGGTGACCTCTCCTCACCGCCCACTCGACCAGCCCGCTCCCCAGTCAGCGGTGGTGGCAGCACCAACCACCTGCCGCCCGCCGCCGCTGATGGCACCGTGCGGTAGGCTATGCCGCCCAATGGTCCGATAAGCGTGAGCCAATGGCGTGCAGGCCCAGAGCCATACATAAACCATATAGTGAATGGATCCATTCACATATCTGGACTGTGTAGTATAGGCATAGCTGCACGCCCATTGGCTCATGCTAGGACCAATGGGCAACAGCCTCACCGTATGGTGTCAGTCTAAGGGTGGCGGGCGGAGGCGGGTGGTGTGCTGCACGCCTGACCGGGGAGCGGGCGGGGGCCCAGTGGGCGGTGGGAGGGGTACCACTGGACCACCAGGGTATTGGACCACTCCTTTTATTACATATGCCCGCCATCAGGCTGAGAGTGGTCCACAGGATGACCAGGGATATAGGGCGTTTATTTCACAACATATGCCCGCAATCGGGCTGCAAGCGGTCCACTGGACCACCAGGGATATCGGACGTTTATTTTATTCTGCATATGCCAGCGATCAGGCTGCGAGCGGTCCACTGGCCCACCAGGGATATAGGACGTGTACTTCTTTTGCACATGCCCGCGATTGGGCATTGGGGCACTTTTCCGCGATGTGCAGGGGGCGTCGGTCCCCGACGGCTGCAGCCTAGCAAGGAGCCAGGTGCAAGTCATCGGGGATCGGTGCACCTGCATGCAAATGAGGCCATAATGACATGCAAATGGCCCCATTTGTGCCTTGCATGCTTTATGACCCCATTTGCATGTGCACTTTTGAATATCATAGTTGTTGCACCTAGCGCAATGGAACTTGTGCTAGTGCATCCCCCTGCTGTACTCTGGCCACTTGCCCTGGTGCAGTGCCACTGCGCCATGCGTACTGCGGGCAGCCAGGGTGCAATATTCAGCGATGCTGTGCCATGGCGCAGCTCTGTTGAGGCTTGCGCCACAGCCTGGCGCAGTCTGAATATCTGGGCCCAGATGTTCAACATCACCATTTTTGCACACCTTCGTATGAACAGTACAGCTGCCATTTTTCACATCCTACCCAAAATGTGGTTTTGCACATCTGGTGCACAATGGCACGGTCGCTGTGGGAAAACAACGTTTGGGGCAAATTAAGAAAATCATACTGCCACTGTTCATGAGCAGAGATCCCAAAATGCCTATGTTAAAAATTTGGTGAAAGAATTCCAAAAAAACAGACTGTTAAGAGTGTGTGTTGCCTAGTTTTCATGCACGCTCATAACATCAAGCATTTTTAATATTTTCACTCCAGACTGTCAACATTGCCATCTCTTCTCACCTCCTTAAGAATGGCGCAGCTGACATTTTTATGTGGTGCAGAATGGTGTGGTCACTGTGGGAAATCAATGTTCGGGACACATTAACAAAATCACAGGGACACTGAGGTGGGGTCACAAAAAGGCCATGTTGAAAATTTGGAGTGCGAATACCAATAAATGCCCAGGGCATTAGGGTTTCTAACCATAACATCCCACTCTGTACAGACTAATAGGCATCAGAGTGTGCCTTTGGATTGTCGGCTGTAATGTTCACGCTATTGCACCTCCACCCTGGAGCCACTGACAGGCATCCAGGTGTGCCTCGGAGTCTTCAGCTCTAAAGTTCACCCCATTCTCCTATGCTGCACCCATCTCAACATACTTCCTTATGAAATGGGGTGAGTGTAAGGCCTGACAACCCTAAGGCACAATGCAACACTTGTCAGAGTCTGCAGGGTAGGGTGAAGTGAAGTGAAATGGCATTAGCGTTATGGCCAGGACACAAAGGCACACCCCAATGCATGCCATTCTCTGCAGGGTGGACTGGGGTTCAAGTCAGTTCTGTACTTCACTGCCATATCTAGTATGTGTCTCTCTAACTCTTGCACTATCAATACCAACGCCAGCAAGACAACATTCGGCATTGACAAATGCTTGTTATTATAAGGTTCTTGTTGAATGTTTTATTACCCCTTGCTTCCCTTGTCTCATACCTCATCATCCAGCCCCAAAATAAACCCCCTTGTTTACTTTACTGCAGTTGCTGAATTATTTGCATTATTGTATAGTGTGATATTTGCATGCTTAGAGTGATACGTGGGAAGGGGACTGTATATTGTTCTACCTGTTACCAAGAGAGGGGGATGTATTTCACTTCCCGTGGGGAAGCACCCTGGCAGTATGCTGCTATAAGGATCCCCATAGGTGGAGGCACCGCAGCACTTGCCAAGCCAATTCTAACCACGAACCCAGGTGCCAAACTGTATCCCTTAGGCAGCACCACTTGCGGGTGGGTGTGCAGATAGAAGGGAAAGGGTGGTTGCAATTGGCATTTATTTATTTCAAAAGTGTTATCAGGAAAGACATACTGAGCTGGTAACAGGTCATTTCCACAGAGTTCTGGGATTTATCTTCAGAGTTTTGACAGCAACAGATCACTGTATTGGTCAAATATGTAGCTCACTTCATCTAATTAATTAGGAGATATCAGAAAATAAAAAATATAGCAGAGTAACACCAGTATAGCAATGCAAGGAACAATTATGCAATTTAATAATCTTACTTGAGGGGGCAATGTAAAGACAGAAAGAAGCAGATCCAGGACCAAACCTTGAAGAACACAACAAAACATGAGATGAAAACAGTAAAGGCCCCAAAGAAACCCCAAAAGAATGATTTGTAAGGCAAGAATGAGACCAGTCTAAAACCGAACCCACAATATCAAAATCTGAAAATAACCCATCAGAGTTGTACGTGGCTCAGCACATCAAAGGCATTTGTGTAGTCCAGCAGGACTGCAATGGTATACAAACCCTTACTTTTTGCAATCAAATAATCATAGATTTTAAGATGTGTTGTTTCAGTTGAGTGTAGTTTCTTGAACCCTGACTGACAAGTGACATTAACAGGATGTGAAGCAACACTTCAAAGAAAAACGAGGGTTTGTAATCAGAAGTAACCCAGTGCACTGGAGTTCATAGTTCAGAAGAAGGCTGAGTGGTTACTGTGCCAATTTTGAACCCCAGCTGGTAGGGCAGTCCAGTTATGGAAGAGTAAAGAGGTGCTTAAGAGACAATTTATCTCTTGGTAAGTTTTTCTTAAACTTGCTGTTTGTCTAAAAAGTTTTATTTTAAAACTTTCTGGTATCTCCAACAAATGCATTTGTAATATTTATGTTGAGTCTTCAGCCCTACTCAGACTTTATGAATACAGGTATATACTTTCTGTAAATGTTTTTAATATTTAAAAACCTAACCATAACTCAGTTTTGCTTAAAGTTAAAGGTAATATAGTTACTAACTGGTCTGTTTTTCCCCTGGGGTTTTTCTGTTATTTGACGACATAGTACTAAGAGAACCCAATCACATTAGGGACATGTGGAGTGTTTACTAAATTTGGTCTATCCCTGAGATTTCAGACTTTTACTAACAAGGGAAACTGATGCATTGGACTAGTGAGTCCAATTATAATCCTGAGGCACTTGGGTTGGTGTAAGCAAGTACAAGAAAATGGACGGGGGAGGGATAGACTTGGGTTTGTGACCAACCCATTCCACACTGTCATACTAGTTGTAACGCATCTGAGGTTCATTTAATTTTTTATACAGCATTTACCTTTAACAGGATACTTCTACAGAGGGAAAGCTAGGACTCAGCATTTGGAGGTGCCTTGGTGCCGTGCTGATCTTAAAGAGTGTTACCAGTTTCCAGCCAAAGCAAATCACAGTTGGCATCGCAGAATTCAGTTATGCAAAATCCCCCAAAATTTGAATTTCTGGACCTTCTAATTTTGATTACAAACAACATTTTCATTAAAACAGGATCACTTTCCTTTATGTGACCCCACTGTGGGGTTTACCTTATTTCCCCCTTCGTGTCCTATTGCCTCCTGGTGCTGGTGTTCCCTCTGATCTTCCCCCATTTCTGCACCACCACAGCCCGAGTCTCGTATGTGCCCCAGGGCCCGCGAGCAGCCCTTGCATCTATGTTAGCCCATGATGGGCTTTAGGAGCAATTGTGAGCTGCCAGCATTTCCCCTCTCCACTTCTAAGCTGGCTAGTGGCTTGCGCTTGCGCAGAAGTGCGCTGCATTTTCCAACCACAACTGCGGTCAAATGGATGGCTTTCTGGTGGCCCCGGTTCCTATTTGGCACAGGTTGGGGGCCGGTGACCTGAACAGGAGTAGAGAGAAACCTCAGGACTTTTTGATAAAGAGCGGTAATCGTGCTGTAATCGGGGCTCATGAATATTAATGAGAGACCATGACTATTAATAGTGAAGCCTGCCTAGCACATAGGGACCTTAAATATTAGCGCTAGTGAGAGACTAAGGACTGAGTTAAACTAGTAAATGTGGGCAGCGATTCAGAGGGCACAAATACTGCTATAAAAATGTGGGGCTAATGTAAATAAAAAGTAAAGGTATTGGCTGCACCAGACTTCTAAACTGGGGACATTGTTGGACTACAAGAGGACTGTATCTAAATGTAGCCATATTTGCAGCCTGGCAGCCAATCGGAAAGCTAGACTTTAGAGCAGAGACTCGTGGGATTGTGCAAAGGCTTTGTGGGGGGAAAGCAGGGACAATGCTTGGCATTTAAATGAGGAGCCTGATAAATATTAATTTTTATGAGAGACAATGGGATCACCCAATTAGGAGTTGCAGAGATTTCCCAAAACCCTAGGAGGCTTTTCAGTCTGGAGTTCAGTTCAGTGCAAGTCCCTCCACAGGGAGGGGGGCTCTGACCCCTTGCCAGAGAGAATGGGCCCATAGTCAGTTCAGCAGAAGCCTCTCTGGCCCCTTGCTAGAGAAATGTGGCTGCAAGGATGTCAGAGTTGCTGGCTTGGGGGTTGCCAGTTATTGTCTCCCAGGGCTGGTATCTGCCTTCCCATATTTGAGATTTTGTGGATGAATTCTGAAATTAATGTCAGCTATGAAAGAGCTGTAAGAAATGCTTCTGCCTCAGCAGTGAGAGTGCTGATGAATTCTGTGATTTCAGCTAAGAGAAAGCTGCATCTAATCCTGAGTGAGTAAACTTCTACTGAATGTACAAGTAACTTGGAGACCTTCTTGGACTAAGGAGCCATGAATTTCAAAAGGCGCTCGGTGTCTGTCTGCATCCTGCGCCAATAATAGGGTGGACATCTGTTTATTCAAGTGACCAGAGAAAAGTCCTGTGTTTGTGAAATGCCTGATGTGACAGTGTAAGGTGCCTACAGGAATGGAAAGGAAAGTATCCTGAGGTCAGAGCTTTGTCTGAAGTTGCCTGTGAGGACTTTGTGATGTAATGTTCTTTTTGGAGCTGCAAAATGCCAGCTGGCCAAGTAACTGTTTATTCTACTTGTGAAAAGCAAAAGTGTAAAGTGAATGGTCTGCAGTTCTGAATGTGCTTATCTTCATTGGGAGTCTTGCCTTAAGCTGCAGTAGTTGCCTCTGGAAATGAGAAGAAAGAGATTTTGCCTACTGTAAAAAGACTGTGCCTTTTGAAGAGCCACAGCAGTTGTGCTAACTGTGTAGTTGGAAAAAAACAAGTTTAAATGAATGTACCTAACTGTCTGAAAAAAGAGAAGGAGACAGTTTCCTGAGATCAGCATTGGGAGTCAGCCTAGTAGTGTGCCAACTAGGCACTGCCATATGCACTTCCCCCTGAGGGGCGTAGCATAGACGTGGGGGCCTGAGGCATGCTGGCCCTGGTCTCAGTGCTGGTTGATTCCAGAATGTGACTTCAGCCTATGAAGATAGACAACTTCTATAGAAAGCTGAGACACATTTCCAGCCTGCAAAAGCTGCAAGTGCCTGCAGTCAGTAAGGGGGTTTTGCTGCACGCCTTTGCCATGCGTCTCAGCACCAAGAGACAAGTTCTACATGCTGAGACTACCTTGAATCTACCTTGTACAGCCTGATTTTGACTATGCCCAATGATGACTACAGAATCATGAGTATGCAGACTAGCTCTGCCAATATTGAAGGGATATGTAAATAGTTATTTCAAGTTTTGCCAAGTTTAGTGTCAAGGCCCAAGTGCTAAAGTAAAGGAGCTAACTGTTTTAACAGAGTTGATCTAAAGATAATCAAAAGAAAGGATGCTAATCTGATTTTATTTAAGGATCCCAACAACGTCCAACCAGCTGCATCAGGCCTGCAACTTAATTATTTAGTACTGGGTACACAGAGATTTAGAATTGTAGGGTTCTATTACAGACTGGGGACTGGTATCAGTTGGGGGCATAAGTGTCTTACCATTTAGTGCAGCTAGTTAGATAGCATGGTAATCCTGAATACATTAGAAGGTTGGTGAGTGGCCCCTGTAATAGATATTTGAATCTAAACTGCACAATGATTATTTGATTCTGTCCAACGCCAAGAAATGTAAATCTATTGTTGTTTAATCTATTCATCCAATTATCCCAATCCTAACCTTCACCCCTTGTAAATAAATTGTTGGTTAACCATTTTTATAAATTTGGTATGTGAGCATATTATTAGCGTAAGCCTTTAATTCAGAGATGTGAAATATGGGGTACTGGTTATTAATCCATATGTGGGGTGGCCATATGGTATTGCGGGTGGGTACAGCATCCCAGGGGGCTGTGCCAGTTATTATTCAGACCCACTTAAAATGTATACTCTGGGGGGAGGCACAGCCCAATAGTGTTATCTTGGGAAATAACCAGTTTTAAATCAAAATAGGAACCCAGGCCCCTCAACCTTATTTATGGGCCAACAGGACAGGGATAGTAGCCTGTTGGGACGTAACATTTGGGGGCTACACTTAGATTTAATCTGTTTCCACAGCTTATTCCTTCTTTGAAGTTAAAAATCCTCTGCTTATGAGATGATGACTTGTTGCCATGAAAATTATTCTGATGTCACAGACAGAAGATAATGACATCAGGTCAGGAAAGCAGCACGAAAATATGACGTCTAATGGCCAATGCACCATTTTTATGTAAACTGCTTTTGTCATAGTGAATGGACTGTCCTTATATTCAGATTTGCTTGAACATTTGTGAGATCTGAGTCTTGCTAAAACCAGCGGAAAGTATTTTGCAGAAAAACTGAAAAATCCCTTTAACATGGAATTCATTTTAATTCATTTTATGTAGCTGAGCATTATCATCTGTTTCACTTGAAACCTAAGGGACTAAAGGCTACTAAAATAATCTGGCAATCTACATCTGTGGGTAAGCATGAAAACTGTTTTCCTTTTGTCTTTAAACACTAAAAATTACCATTGTGGTAGCACATGGAAAGGTTGAAAATCAGATTGCTAGATTCTCTAGCACTTTATTTTGAGAAACATATTGTATCTCATTACTGGGGTCTTGATTATCTTTTCCAACTCTTCTTCAACTGGAGGTAGTAGAAAATAAAGATGATAGCTTCCTGATTTAGAAACTACTGCTAGTGGGTATTTGAGGACCCCTGTCTCATATTTTAAAGTCATCTGCAATTTCCTGCAAAACACTTACAGTTGGCATCGCTGAGATTCAAATTCCTTCGCATTCTCTCAAAAAGTTCAAATTTCAGGACTTTCTCCTTTTTATTGTTAAAAATATTTATGACATACTATATGAAGCCAGGCTCTTTGTTCCTTAGATTTCAGTTGTGTATGCTGCTGTTCCTGCCCTGAATCATATTCATCTGCTTGTGACATCTGAAGAATTTCAATGTCAGTAGGTTGTGATGTCACAAACTGAGGCTTGGGACTTCATGTCAGGATTTAGCAAATGCAGCAGATAAAGTCTAAGGTAAAAAGTTCCTGTTTTCATGAAAACGTCATCAGTAATAACTAATGGAAGGTCCAGAAATCCAAACTTTTTTAAAGGAATCTTGTATAAGAAATTTTTTCCTGTCAGCTAATTTTTTGTTTTGTTTTGCAGAAACCAATGCATCTCTTTAAAAAAAATGCTTATATTCCCAAGTGGGCAGCTAGAAAATTGCTGATTGAAATCTTTCTGAATATTATCAGGGTAAATCAGAAGTGTTACTTAGGCAATCCATTGGGCCCACTGACCACCTTGGAAAAATCATCATTTTGACCCATTTTGGACTGTGTGGTGTGGATATTGCACTTACAGGGCACTATCTAGTCAAGTGATCTGTCTTGGATTATTTGGTCACAAAATGCTTAGACAAGATAAAGTTCCAGATTGGATGGTGAGTGTGTGTGTGTGTGTGTGTGTGTGTGTGTGTGTATCTGTGTGCATGTGCGTGTGTGTATGTATGTGCATGTATATATGTGTGTATGCATGTATATATGTGTGTGTATGTGTGTGTGGGGGTGGGGTGGGGTGGTGAACCCACTTGAGCTGTTAGTAGTAATTTTTCTTTTGTACTTTTTACATTCTGAAACTTGTGGCACCATTGTAATCATTTAGTAATTTTAGATCTAGGTATAACTAGAAAAGTAGATCCCCCTATCACAGCTGGAGGGGAAAAACTAAATATTAGAATGTCATGATTATTTAGACATAAACTGTAATTGTAAATTGTATTTTTATTTTGTAAAGTAAATGTATTCTATCTTGTAGATTGATTGTAAATGTAATTCCATTATGATTCTTCATGGTTTCTGTAATTCTAAGTAAACCACAAATAAAGAGTTTAAAAAAACAGACCAAAAAAATTGGATGGTGCAATGTTCGAGCGACTCTATGAATTGATTGACAGAAACATTAGCATTACTGATGTGGGTCTGCAGATCTTTCAGAAGAGAGGTAGACACAGTCGACAAATTTAGAAGAGAACCTTCCTGATGAGAGTTGTGCGTAGCTTGGATAACCTAGTCATTGAAAAGATTTATGATTTGATCTATATCATTATATGCAACATTATTCACTACTATTTTCTTGTGAGATTCAAAGAGTTGTTCCCATTTTAGATCCATGAACCTCTTCCAAAATTCTTGTGGGTTTTTTAAGGTTTTAGATTTGTGATCTACATAATTGGCAGCTTTAGATGTTCTAATCTCCTTGTGCATATTTCTTAACGTTTAATATTCTGTTCAGTCAGTTTCAGTTGTGTTTTTGGCTTGTTTCACACATCTCTCAGTTTACAGCAGGGCAATATGGGAATTATACCATGGCACAGATGGGCTTATTCTTCTAGATTTCAGGGGGACATGCTTATCAAAGAGTTTTAAAGAGCTGTTGGAAAAATATCCACAGATTGTCAAACTGTGAGGATTAAACTCGGCTGTTGACAATCTATCAAAGGGAGATCAGTTAAAATGCTTCAAGACAAAAATGTTGTAAAAAACAACTGCATTTTATAGTCTTTGGAGAGATTATATCTGACTTCTGACACACTGCATTATATAATAGTAACTTGAGGCATTTGATAATACTCTGGAAACTCTATACAACGATGGCTGATTCATAAAAAAATTAAAACTAAGAGCTCCCATATCAGAGCTTTTTTTCATGAAAAATTGTTTCTCTGGTTAAATGGGGTTAAACTTAAATGGCTGGACATTTGTTCTTATTGTCTACCTTTCGGAGAGTTCTGGTCCAGTTTGAGGTCTCTCATAATGATAATGTCTTGATCTGTGTTTATTTAATCCAAAAACAAATTAAGGTCAAATAAGGCAGGGGTTTTCACTTTATGTGGATGATAGACAGTGATTACCTTAACTATGATATAATTTGTGAGTTTCAGATCAGCACTTAGATGTGTAATGCTAGGAGTGATCAACGCCTGGACCTTACTTGCTCTGAGTTGGTTGTTACCACCTCAAACTAACTTGTCTGATCCAGGTGAATTATCTAATTATTTTGCATGTTCATAAGATATTAGGGTTTGGGGCTTTTAGCTAGGTCTTAGTGATGGCAACAACACTGGGCTTAGGGCTTCTACCCAAGTAAAAACTAAATCTGTTTTTGTCATAAAAGGGACGTTCCTAGTGTTGAATGTCCACTTCAAAGGCTTACTTGGAATAATGAAAACTGCAGCATGGCAAAATATCTGAGCAGTCAAAAGCTTAGAAACATAGAATTTGTTAGCAGAAAATGACCACTTGGTCTGCCTAGTCTGCCCATTTTTCCCTACCTACTGTATCACCATAGATCCTGCTTGATCTGTGGCTCTTTCTCCATCCCCCCATTCCTTTCTACTAAGACTCCTCTATGCATATCCCCTGCATTGTTGAATCTTACAGTTGTTTTCAACCCACTACCTCTGCAGAGACTGTTTCAGGAATCCGCCACTCTTTCTGTGAAGAAGTACTTCCTCACATCTCTCCTGAATCTATCCCCCTCCAACTTCATAGTACGACCCTTTGTTCTTGTGTGCCTTTTTTCTGAAAAATACTTTCCTCCTGTACCTTATTTATTCTCTTGAGGTATTTAAAGGTCTTTGTCATATCCACCCACTCCTTCCTCTGTTTCAGGATGTACATATTGACTTCCTTTAGTCTCTCCTTGTAGGGCTTTTGATGCAGACCCTGAACCATTTTGGTTGCCCTCCTCGGGAATGCCTCCACTCTTTCTATGTCCTTCTGGAGATGTGGCCTCCAAAACTGTACACAGGATCCAAAGTGAGGTCTTACCTGTGATCTATACAGAGGCAGCACCACCTCCCTCCTTCTGCTGGTGATACCTCTCCCTATGCATCTCAGCATCCCATGAGCCCTCCCAACTGCCTTGTCACACTGCCTGGCTACCTTTAGGTCATAAGAGATTCTTACCTCCAGGTCTCTCTCCTACTTGGTGGTTGTCAATGACATTTCCCCCACTTTTTACTCTGCTCCTAGGTTTCTGTGCTCCAAGTGCATTGTTTTACACTTTCTCACACTGAAACCCAGCTGCTATACTCTTGACCAATTCCTGAGTTTTCTCAGGTTTCTGCTCATCCTTGCAACCCCATCCCAACCCACCCACCCCAAAGTAGCCACCCTTCTGAAGATTTTGTTGTCATCTTCAAAGAGGCAGACCTTCCCCTCCAGCTCCTTTGCAATGTCATCTATAAAGACATTAAGGAGGACTGGTCCCAGGACTGACCCTGATGCACCCTGTTGGTCACCCTCCCCTGCTCCGAGTGAACTCTGTTTACTAACATCCTTTGTTGCCTGTCCCCTAACCAATTTCTTACCCAGTTTACCACCTTTTGACCCACTCTTAAGCTATGCAGCCTGTTTAATAGTCTCCTATGTGGGATGATGTTGAATGTCTTATTGAAATTTAGGGAGGCCACATCTATTGCTCCAATGTGCCACATTCAGCATCACAGCTGCAGGTTCCTTATTCCATATCATGTGGTTCAGCTTTGTGTTGGAGATCATTAGGCCCCACATGATGGAAAACGACCATAGCCATGTGCCAAATCCAGTGACATTAATGTTCTGTATAGGCAATGTTGATGCTTGACTGGCAAATGAAGAGGTGCTATAGTGTCATGCAGTCCACCTGTCTAGTATAACATACTCAGTGTTTACCTGCATAGAGCCAGAAAACCTGAGTCCAAACATGAAATCAGCTCACTCAGTTTGCTGCACAGAGTACTGTTATCGTCAGCACCAGCCCTAGCAATTTAGGGACCATGTGAGAAACGTCTTACTTGGAGCCGCTATCAAGAGATAGCAGCACCAAAAAATATCCTTATCCTTGTAGTTCCCACCTCGTCTGTTCTTATTCATCTTTAAAGGAAAAGTACATAAAGAAACTAGTAATGCATTGGTAGAAAACTAGACAGACAGACAGACGTACAATCACGGAGAAAGAAGTGAGGTCACCAGCGCAGATGAAGCTCCTTGAGATCACTCTCTTCCTGAAGCCCTACACAGATGTACAGGTCATACTAGGCTCTATGGCTGACTTTGATAACTGTTTCAGTTGACCAGTGCACTTTTATAAAGAAGGCTTACACTTCATATGATTTTTTCTAGGGGACTTTTCTTTTGCATAAATAGAGTGATCTACTATACTGTACAACTGCAGCAATTGACATGATCAAATATTTCCAGACATTTCTGTGCTCTCTCTAGATAAATGCCAGCAGTACCACTGAAGGGTGACCACTGAGAATCTCTTTAGAAATATAACAAAATATCAGGAAATATTTGAAAATGTCTTTGCTGCAATTTTGGGTTTTAAATGCCTTTTTTAAAATTCCATCAGAAGAATAGTACTTCCACTGCAAATGTATAGCTAGAATATCTCAAATAAGCCATTCTTACCCTCTGAAGAATGCTGACCTGTCCCCAAAGGCACAGCAAATGTGGAGTGAGTGATTGTTGATCCGGATGCCTTGCCAGAAGGCTGGTCTCCAGGATGCTGGGTATCGACCTGGACGGTGTAGATGGCGTGCTTACTTGAGACCTGATCACCACCTGCCCCTCCGGTCTGTGCTGGCTTCTGGGCATGTCCTTGTCGGCTCACAGGAAACTGGCAAAAGCGTCCAGTGAATTCAGGTGGGCACTGACAGTGGTTACGAGAAGTGCACTGCCCACCATTCATGCAGGGAAGCGGGCACACCACTAGAAAAGAAAACACAAAGGAAATGTAAATGCTAAGGTAATATTTACATACTATACACAATAGTGGTATACAGGCTAACCAAAAGACTGGTTATTAAAGTAATACAATAGTGTTTCATTATGTATAGTGTCTTTCTGCAGCACCTTTTTCTGTCTTTCTTCCAAATCTTTATGTATTTGGGGGGGGGGTTAATAGGAGTTGTTTACCCATAGACTCTCCTTGATTAATATTCTCTCTTTGGTTTTCATCTTTATTGCAGTGACTCTGATATCTACTGGTATACTATACTCTTCTGCATGGATTGTGAGGTATGTCAAGTTTACACACAGCATCCTGAATGTAACTAGATTTTTAAAAGTTTCTATGTGTTTGCTTGTGTCCAGGCTGCTGCACATATGTGTGTTTGTGTGCACGCATGCTCGTGTACTTACCCATGTGTGCATGTCTGTGCTTGTGTAACTACAGGGGCTGAAATTTAAAGTGATGTTCCTGGCTTCAGCAAAACATTTGGCTAACATCAGTGAGAATTAATCATGTAGTTTCCAAAAAAGTAACCTTGAGAAAACTTTAGGTGAAATGTTCTTGGCATTTGTATGAGGAGGTTGCATTGCCTTGTGAATGTTGCACCTTATGGTTCAAATAAAGACTGTGCACATGCAGCTCTGATTTGTAGTGATTTGTGTTCTTTCTTCAAATTTATGGACATTCCATTCTTTATTATAAGACACCAGCATGGAAAAAGGCTCTTTGTCACATTGGACTTCATTTGCCCCCACTGCTTTTCCTGCTTTGAGGTCATAATCCTTTGCTTGTGAGCTCAGACTCTTGGCTGTGGCAGCAGGTTGTGCTGTTGCAAACAGAAGATTCTGACTTAATGATAGGCATATCTCTGAACAAATATGGGTAGCTGTTTTTTTTTGTTACAGGGCTGCTGCACAATAGAGTCAGCTGCCAGTATCTTTGAGGTCAATCGCCCTGAATGAAACATTTCCCTCTACTATAAGAGATCACTTTTTGTTATCCTATAAATGTGAGTGTTCTAAATTATTAGAGCTGTTCCTGATGGTTATTACTCATCAATCATCTTTAAGCCTGTCAGTGTTTATTATGCACCACAGTACATTTATTGTGAACCATAGTACCATTGCTTGTGTCGTGGTTGCTCACTTCAGCAGAAGTTACTAGTGCAGTACATTAAGAGATGATCAGATCAATTCTGGGTGCCTCACCATGCGTTGTGCTTCAAGTGGGCTAATTCTGCAGTTTCCAAAGTGTTATGTGCTTTAGAGTAGGCACACATACACTATTTTAAAACCCCACAAATATGTTTTCTTTATGATCATGATGGAGATTATTAGTGAATGGCTTCCGTCTTACCCCAGCTGAAACAACTATCAAATAAGTACGTATGTATTTTGAATTATTTATCCTCGGGACATTGATCATTACTTCAAGCACTATATATCTGTCTAATGAAGTACCCAGTATTCAATAACCTACTAGTCTCATACCTCATGCTTTTATTGTGGCAACATTGTAAAACAGTTTTATGTGCATTTGTCATAGTTTCTTTAACCAATCATTAAATAAATAAATAATTAGCTTTCTGCACCCAAAAATGGCCCAACTGAAGACTACGTTTAGGGAGTCAGATGCAGGCAAGCCAGCAGTGGCACTAGTAATCAGCATGATCGACAAGTTAGTTAATGATGAGCAAGTTGATGCCTTGTTGACATGTAAGGCAACATCCTTGTCACAGTCCTTGACTCCCAACTAAAAGTAGACCACTTACGTGAGAACATACATGAGCGTGAATGCAAAATGATGCTAACACAAGAACACCATAGCCTACCTGTTGCGTATCCTCTTCAGGAAAATTCCAGGAGCAGTTGTGGGTAGACATGCTGCTCTTCAACAGTGGGGCAACAGCATATGGGATGGCCTTTCGGACCTCAGTCAGTCAATAACCATCTGATTTGACATAGCTGATCCACAGCAGTCAGTCCGTGCCATGGTTGACATGTATCTCATGGGACTAACTACTGGTTCCCATGAAGATCCTCTTGTGTATGGGAATAGCAGGAAATGCATCTGGTCTAGGCTCATACAGCCTGCCCACCTACTAGCATTTACTCTGAAAAGATTTTTAGTGCTGCTGGTTCTGTCTATACAGAACTCAGAACTAACCTGACCTCTCAGAATGTGGAAATGCTTACATTCCTCAAAGTCACTGAACCACAATAGAAGTACAAGTAAGATGTGCAAGAAAAAAAAGTCAGCAAGAACCTTAATACTTCAAAACACTAAGCATCATCATAAGTACACAATATATTTCTGACTAATGCAGTGCAGAACAGTACAGTACTTTTTCTTCATAGGCAACTCAGGGTTCATAATATTTATGAAAGCTGTTTGGGTTGCAGCATTCAGTAGATTATTACAGGATAACATGTGCTACACGATGCATGCTGAGTGACTGTGGTGCACCCTGCAACAGAGGTTAAACAACCCTCTGAGTCCATGACCCAGGCACTTTAGGTGGCAGGAAACGAACACCTAGGAGGCAAAGTTACCTCTAAGACTGTGGTTCCACATCAATGTTAAATGCCTTCTCCAGCCCCATAAAGTAACATCATGCACCAAATGGGAAAGGTGGTATGGTCCTGTGCTGCACAGATTTTACAGTACTAGACATCAGAATTTGAATAATTCTCAACATGGACAATTCATGTATCTTCCCATGTAAAGTACCTTTGGGGGTAGTTTGGGGGTTGTCAACAAAGTCTCCTACTGCTACCTGCTTCTCATGCCAATGATAGTTTTTCTGCATCTGTCATCACTCAAGACAAGAATCTGTGCTTATCGACTACTTCCTGATTATGCACTCTCCTGATTCCATTTTGAGTCTGTGCTACTGTTGATGAAATGCAATTGCTGTTCAACTACTTTTTGATGATGCACTCTCCTTTGATACAGAGTCTCTGCTGCTGCTGATGGCACACCACTGCTCCTTGACTACTTCTCAGTGGTGCACTATTCTCTGATGCAGCATTGAGTCTCTGCTGATACTAATGGTACACCACTGCTCCTTGACTACTTCTCAGTGGTGCACTATTCTCTGATCCTGCATTGAGTCTCTGCTGCTGCTGATGGCACACCACTGCTCCTTGACTATTTATCAGTGGTGCACTATTCTCTGATGCTGCCTTGGGTCTCTGCTACTACTGATGAAATGCAATTGCTGTTCAACTACTTTTTGATGATGCACTCTCCTATGATACAGAGTCTCTGCTGCTGCTGATGGCACACCACTGCTCCTTGACTACTTCTCAGTGGTGCACTATTCTCTGATGCCACCTTGAGTCTCTGCTGATACTAATGGCACACCACTGCACTTTGACTACTTCTTGATGATGTAATCTCCTCTGATACTTCTTTATTCTCCACTGATGTGACCAGATCGTTGCTGCTGTTGTCTTTTCAATGGCTTCTTCTGATGCCACTGTTGCTATGGTGCCTGTCTGCTGCAGTTCTCTTACTGCTGGCACCACTCTTCTTTAGTCTGCCTCTATTCAGTATTTTCATGCTATCTAACTGCTGCCGAGTACATCTGCCATTGCCATCATTAACTGCAAGCAAGACAAGGCCTATGGAATAAATAACAAAAACTGTGTGTTTTTGTTGGTTGCAGTTTCAGTACAGCATTGCATGAAAGCACCTGCAGAGTGATGCATGCTGTGGTGCATTCTATGATACTACATTGTTTTATAATTTTTTCTATTTCTGTATGTACGATACAATTTAATCACCTTTTATTATTGTGTGTAACCTGCTTGGCTATTTGTTATCATGTGCCTATGATGCTATACAATTTGAAACACGTCATTAGGTGTATCTATGTGCAAGATTGTCATTTGTGACTCCACCCGCCTGAGGAAAAGGGATTGTCCCCTCGAAGCACCAGGGAATCATCCAAATTGTGAAAGCCCCAATAAACCAGTTTGATTCTTGAGCCTTCAGTGTAGTGCTGCATTTTTGTGTTGATCTGGTACATGTTGAATGACTGCAGTACACCCTGTGTTAAGGGTTACACAACACTTTGGGGCCATGTCCCAGGTAACTTTAGGTGGCAGGAAACTAACAGCTATGAGGCAAAGTTACGTTCCCAGTTTTCTGGTCCTTGATAACCATAGGGGTGAGAGCCTGGTGGTAACTAACTTTGAATTTTTGAGAACACTTCCAGCTTGATGCTTTGGACACTCTCTCGAGGGGGCGCTTAAAGGAGAAAGGTTTATTTTGGGGCCGTTCTGTGAGACAGTAACTGTTTCTGGGGTAAAATAACCATTTAGGCAGAGAACTGCCATACAGACTGCTCCACAAGTCTATGGACTCTCTGGAAAAGAGACTTATTTTATAAGTTGGGGTTGTGAGGGTGATGAGGGTTGGAGTTTGGGGGGTTGTAAAGCGGGTGAGTTTGTGTGTGATGTGAGAGTGAGTGGTGTGAAAGTGAGTGGTATATAAATTACGTATTATTATTGATTTTAGGTTATTTTATTGATAGTGAAATAGCTGTATAGTACAGTTAAATAGTGAAGTATAGATATAGCTGAGATATGTTGGTCAATAACTTTTGTGGTCAGGCAGTATTCTCCTTCTAGGCTCTGGGATCTCAGGTCGTTTGATAGTCCCCCATTAACACTGGAGGTGTATAAGCACTGTAAATAGTAAGGCGAGGAAACAGAGATCTGCGGACTCTGGTGGGAGTTTAGCTGTGGAGGGGAGTGGGCAAATTGGGGTGGTGGAGACAAGGAGGTTCCCTGGGGCGAAATGGGTCCAGGAAAGGGGTACTCCCTGCCTGGTTCCCATACCCAAGGGCTCCACAGTTAGTAGGCAGGCTGCTGGGTTAGCCTCATCTACCTATCCTTCTTGGGCAGTGTTGTGCAATGCCAGATCCATTAAAAACAAGATGGCAATGATTGCCGATCTCATTGCAACAGCTGACCTGATTTACATCACCAAGACCTGGCTGGATGAAAATACTGGCACTGTATTGGAATTGGCTGTTCCAGTTGGGTATTCGGTGGTACACTGACCAAGAAAGGATTGTGTGTGGGGGGGGGGAGTAGCCATTTGTTTTAAATCGGACTTGGGCCTCATAGCCATCCAAGTGGGAGTGACCAGATCCTTTGAAAGTATAGCCGTTCAAGGGTTTGCAGGTGTAGGTTGCAGGATCCTTCTTATCTACCAGCCACCTGGAGATGGTAAGGAATTCCTGCAGGAAGTCATGGACTTCATCATTGAGCTGCTATTGGAGTCTCCCAGATGGATAATTTTGGGGGACTTCAATGCTTGGGTTGATGATGAACTCTTGCAGTTTGGTCAAGACTTCCTCCAACTAATGTATTTGTTGGGCCTGACATGGGTTGTTACCTCTGCAACCCATATTCATGGTCATTCACTGCACCTGGTCTTCCTGCTGGGGATGGAGGTCTCTGACCTGGTGGTGGAACCAGTTGGATAGTTGAACTACCATACTGTAAGGTTTAAGTTCAAGACACCCTCTAATAGGCAAAGCAAGGCAAGGCAAATTTTATTTCTAGAGTGCCCAATCCCTGAGGCTGTGGGCGCCTAACAAACATAACCATAAAACAGATAAAAGCACTATAAAATTCCAAAATGATAAAATCAGAAAGACAGCGTGTTCAAGAACCATAGCTGCTAGCTAAAACAGTAGTCTGGAAAATCATTCTGTAAAGGCCAGGCTAAAGAGGTGGACCTTCAGCCTTAGTTTGAAAACACTAATGGAGGGGGCCTCCCAGACTGTGGATGGAAGTGAGTTCCACAGGGTCGGCCCAGAGTTGCTAAAAGTCTGGTCATCCAAAGTCTTGCGCCGAACCCTGGGAATGTCCAGGAGGCCTCTCAAAGAGGAGCGAAGGGAGAGAACAGAGGCCACAGGTAGCAAGAGCTCCAACAGTTAGCCAGGACACAGTCCATATAGGGCCTTATAGGTGAGCAAGCCCACCTTGAAAAGGACTCTCCACCTGACTGGCAGCCAGTGCAGGGGACGCAGAACCAGGGTCACATGGCAGGACCTGGACTGCATTGTCAGCAACAGGGCCGTCACATTCTGCACCAGCTGCAAGCTGCGGAAGGTTCCTCCTTTGACCCTGAAGTATGGAGAGTTACAGTTGTCGAGCTTGGAGGTTACAAAGGCATGTACCAGGGTTGGTAGATCCTCCAGTGGAATGAGGGGCTTGATCCTATTGATGTTCAGAAGGTGGTAAAAACCACTCTTCACTACAGATGATACCTGATCTTCAAAGGTCAAGCAAAAGTAACATAACTCAGCACAGCCCAGGCTACTTGCACCAAAAAAATCCAGTTTTAATCAAATAAGGAATGGTAGAAATGCCACAAATACATACAGGCAGGACATCCGTATATAGATGACACTCTGTCAGAGAATGTGAACCCCATGGTGCAGTGTGCGAACCAAGAGACCCGATCAATCTTGAGGCTATCAACCCCAAGACCCAGCTGGAACACCAGATTGAGTGTGTGGCCATGTGGGTGGGTTGCAGAAGCAACTACTTGTGTCAGGCCCGGTGATGACATCAACTGGAGGAGGTCATAACCGAACTGCAAGGATTCATCGTTGACCCAGGCATTGAAATCCCCCAGGATTAAACACCTGGGGAACTCCAACACTTAGTCAATGACGAAGTCCACTATATCTTGCAGAAATTCTCCTCCTGACCCTGGAGGGTGGTAAACAAGGAGCATCCTGCAACCTGGACCTGGACCCCCACACACAGTGACGCATTCAAAAGATCAGGTATTACCAACTGAATGCACCGTGAAGCCCAGACTGGCTCTGAAAGTGATGGCCATTCCCCAACCCCTGTGATTCTTCCTCGGGCAGTGCAGTATGGAGTACCCAGCAGGGATGTCAGCCTCTAAAACTGGGCCAGCATCGTCACCCAGCCAGGTCTCCATGATGCAAGCCAGGTTGAAAGAGGAAATCAAGCCTGGAAAAATAGCGGTCTTGTTCTTTATCAACCTGGCATTGCAAAGCACCACTCGAAGACGATTAGAGGACAGAGCCGGTCCTCTAGCTGCCTGTCCACTCAGTCTGGTCGGACCCCTGGGTACAGAAACCAAACACATCGGGCCTCTCCCTAGGTTTCGTTTAAACCCAGGGCATCTCCTGCACCTTACAACCTCACTGCTACTCACCACCCCCTCCTCTGCTGCCTTCTGCCATCAATGACCCACCTGCCCCATCATAATCCCGACCTCCCTGCAACACCTGGTGGCAGTAGATGGAACTGGGTGGCCAGTGAAGGGGCAGAGAGGCAGCATAAGTGATTCAAGCCTGGCGGTGGTCCCAACACATCTCTGCCTGGTACACCAGACCAAACCAGCAAGCTCTTACTAAAGAGAATTAGTTAATACTAAAACTAACAAACCCTAAAACACACACACCTCACTCACTCTGATTATACAAACACAATATTAATAACACACACTCCTCAATCAAACATCCATAAACCTAATCCTAACAAAATCAACCCCCCCCCACAAAACTAAAAATAAATAATTTATAAAGGGTTAACAGGGGAGAAAAGCAAACAAAGAGTGAACTGCAGCCATTTTAGAAAATAAAAGCAGAGTCCCAGGTAAATGAAGGTAGTTTTCCAGTCCCAAAATCCAAGTCAAAAGGCTAGTAACTGTAGCAGGGTGCAGTCAAAACTATTTAATGCTCTCACTATCCAAGTCTGATCAGATTTCAAAGTGGCACAACCAGTTCAAGAAGAAATTTTGAAAGTTTTAAAGAGTTTGTCCAAAAACACCAGTTCAAAGACAGCTCGCTGTCACTGAGGCAGCATCGAAGGAGATTTTAAAAATATGGGCACTCACCTCTGTTGGGAGCACAAGTCCAAGAAATGAAGCCGGAAGCAAGCTCTCACCAAGTCTTCCAGATAATGCCTTCAGCTCCCAGAACCAATAGTTCCTGCAGGAGCACAACGGGCAGGCAACCCGCGAAATGATGGAAGAAGATTGTGGTTGCACCAGGAAGGGGTCCTCCGGGGAAAATGCTCCTCTTCCCCTGAGATAAAATTCAGTCCTGCCCCTACGGAGATGGTCCAGCATCACCCTTTAAGGGGACTTGGCCCTACAAGGTCCAGTGTAGGTACTGGACCTATCAGGTATGATGAGTGCATGCAATGAGCCGGCGGAGTTGGTGAGGACCTATAACAGGGTTATTGCTGAGGCCCCCGACTCCATAGCACCTGTCCATGTTCATCCCCTCACCTCTTGTCAGAAGTTCTCTTGGTTTGATGGGACTGTCAAGGGGATGAGGAGGAGGGATCAAAGGTTGGAGTGGCACTGGAGGAGCTCCAGTTTGGAGAAGGATAAGCTTAGGCTGATAGCCCATTATAAAGACTGTCAATCAGCAATCTCCTTTAAGAAGGCAGAGTTCCTGTCCAAGGAGATTGCTGCATCAACTAACAGACCAGCTCAGCTCTTCCACAGGGTTGATAGGTTGTGCAGTCCAACCTATCTTCAGTCTGGGGGAGCAGAAGTAGGCTGCTGGTTAACTAGGATCTGCAGCTTATCTAGTAGGTAGGGAAATGGGCAGACTGGGTGGGCCAAGCGGTCCTTATCTGCCGTCAAATTCTATGTTTCTATGTTTCTTCACAATAAAGATGTCATGAGTTTGTTCTGTTTGGCGATAACATTGCCTCCATTTGATCAAAGATCTAATCAGCGCCCTCAAATGGCCCTTGCAGTGATGGGCTTGAGATCACAAGCAGTCAGTCTGTTTGGTCTGACTTTGACCAGTTGGCTGTCATGGATGTAGTGAAGGTTGTCCATGGGTTGAGGCCAACGTGCTGTAGTTTGGATCCATGACCAACGCACCTCCTTGTGGGGTGTGTTGATGTCATCGGCCCTGTCCTAGCCAGGATAGTTCAATGTTCACTTGTGACAGGGGTCTTTCCAGAGGCCCCTAAAGGAGGTGGTTGTAAAGCCACTCCTGAAAAAACCTTCACTAGATCCAGACTGCCTGGCAAACTACAGACCTGTCTCTAACCTGCCCTTTGTGGGTAAGGTTATTGAGAAGGTGGTGGCCCTTCAACTGGAGAATCATTTAACAGCCCACAGCATCTATGATCCTCTCCAGTCGGGTTTCAGGAAAAGGCATAGCACTGCCCTTGTTCAGGTGCTTAATGATCTCCTAACAGTGAGGGATTGAGGGAGATGTTCCATCTTGGTTCTCCTTGATCTCTCGGCAGCGTTTGACACCGTGGACCATGGGGTGTTAATGGAGTTCCTGTGAGTCTCTTGTAGACTGGCTGGTATGGTCCTCAACTGGTTTAAATCTTTCCTCACCGGCAGGGCGCAGATAGTCATATCAGAGTTTTTTCCCTTTGCATCTCTGCCCCTGTTATGTAGGGTCCCTCAGGGCTCTATTATGTCCCCTATGTCGTTTGCAGTGTATATGCTACCATTGGGAGACATTATAAGGCTGTATGTGTTGAGTTTTCACTGCTATGCAGATGATACTCAGCTTTACATGTCCTTTGCACCTGAACAGGAGGAAATGGTCTTGGTCTTTAACAGCTGCCTGACTGAGATCCAGGAGTGGATGTGGGCCAACTGGTTGAGGTTGAATCCATATAAGACTGAAGTGCTGGTGCTAGAACCTGGTTGCCAGGGAGTGAGGGCGCAAGCTGGTCAAGTCTCTGGGCTCTGGCTTGGGGATTCCCAGCTGCTTACCTCAGATTGGATGAGAAATCTGGGCATTGTTTTGGACTGCGGTCTGACACTGAAATCACAGGTGTCAGCCATGGTCCAAATCTCATTTTACTATCTGAGGAACATCGCTCGGATTAAACACCTGATTCACCCTGGTGATATGCCATCCATCGTTGGTCCATGATTTTGTGACCTCTCATCTAGATTACTGCAATGCCCTAAACCTAGGGCTACCGGGGGTAGATCTTCACTGATTGCAGCTAGTGCAGAATGGGGCGGCCAGGTTGTTGACTGGCTTACCTAGATCTTGCCATGTCACACCTGTGCTCTGCTATCTGCACTGGCTGCCAGTAAATTGGCAGATCTCCTTCAAGGTTGGTTTGCTGACCTATAAATCCCTACATGGGCAGGGACCTGTGCCCTTCCCACCCACTTTGCTCATCTGACGACAGATTGCTAGAGGTTCCCTGTGTCCAATTAAAAACATTTGGGTCTCATACATTCACATTTGCAGCCTCGACCCTGTGGAACTCTCTACCTCGCCAGATTAGAGAGTGCTAGACCATCGACCGATTTAAATATGAACTGAAAACACGTTTATTTAGACAAGCCTTTCCTGATTTAGCTTAAGATAGTTATTAGAAATATAAAGTAATGACGTTTTATTATATGTTTTATTGTATATGTTATGATTTTTAATTTTATATTTTGTGAGACGCTTTGATTCTTGGAGAATTGCACTATGTAAATAAATGTTGATTGATTGATCGATCAAAATCATGGTTCCACATCAATGTTACAACCCCCTATTCAAGCCCCATAAAGTAACACTGTGCACCCAGTCGATGTGTGGGATGACCTCTGTTGCTTAGAAAAGTTCAGCAGTACCACATTTCATGATGTGTCACTCTACTGTTGTGCAGATGAGCACCACAACATAATGTTATTGGTAACTGTAATGGCTGTCCCTCTTTCACCGCTCAGGTACAGTGTAACCAATAAATAAAATATCAGGATTCTGAGCAGTAATACGAACTCCACCACCTTCCCTGGGACCCCTTAGTCCATAACTATGAGCGTAAGCTGCACAACATGCCACAGGCCTGCAAGCCTATACCTGTGATGCTGTTTCATGTTTCATATGGCATTTGATACTGTTTTTCCATTAAAACGCTTTAGAACCCTCTTACACTCAATGTCTCATGGAAATGTACTGGATGGTTCATTCAAAACCAAAAAAGTTTTTCAAACTTTAGTGAAATTTGTGAACCTCATACTTACTGAACTGGGAGAGGTTTGCCCATCCCTAATCTTAAGTGAGGCTTTCGTAGCCCCGCCACATGCAGTGCATAATCTCAGGCGCTCCCTTAATGTTAAGAAGCCTGCTTTTCATTTTGGTAACAAAGGTTTCTTCATGTTTTTTTTTAAACAAGAATCCCACCAAGAACAAGAAAGTCTTAAGACATATTTTTCTACCACAAGGCACAGACTGCTCTTGCTCTAGCACTAGACCAATTCCCTGTGGTTCTGAGCTTATAGCCTTCAGTATTTCAGCCTGCTCTACAAAGGTCTTTTAAGCCCAGCTGGCTATCTCTATCATTTTCCTATGGTTGAGGTTTCCTTACCTCACAAGACTATTCTCTGCATTCTCACCATTGGCCCGGCAAAAACTGCCTTCATTCTGCCTCTTAAACAATGTGCAGTCATCATAGGATAATACAATAACTGTGGCTCTACCCCTGCCCCACACTTTATCTAACATACTGTATTACAGTAACTGAATATAAAGAGAAAAGAGGTAAGAATTCAAGTACCCGAACTATGTACTGGATGAATGATCTCCCAGAACCCATATGGGGCCTACCCAAGACTTTGCAGTTGTCCCTGAAAAAGAACTCATAATGATGATTGCATGCTACTGCTACATGTTATAACTATGGTGACTGTCACTTGCCTGCTGCCACCGCCAGAGGGCTACCCTAAAACAATAAAGCTTTAAAACCCCTTCTGCTCCATAGACTGAGCCCCACTTGGGCTAATAATGTACCCCCATAATGTGTCAGTTGTCAGGGTTTCTAACTGTGATAGCATATGTACCAGACTAGGCCCTATCTGGGCCATCACTGAAACTGTCCTTGCGTCTTAAATGTTATTGTTTGACCAAGCTCCCCTGAGCTAGACTACATGCCTAAATGTAATGTAACTGACGTGGAACCTTTGGAAAAGAGCACTTGTTGCTCAAAGGTGTATCTCGAAAATCCAATAAATAAATAAAGAAAGGAAGATTTACTGGCCAGCAAGAAAAATAATAAAAAATTATATATATATATATATATATATATATATATATATATATATATATATATATATATATATATATATATATATATATATATATATAAGACCTTTCCTTTCACTTCCTTTTCTTCTCAAGATTAGACTCGGCACAGTGATGGGAGAAGCCTTGAGATGGTGGCAATCCCATGCAACAAAGCACGCTTCCTCTAATCTAAATGGTAAAGAGCAATACTGTACATACTGTACCAGGTGCATGGAAGCATTCTTACCCCGTCACAGAGTTCAGTAAGGATAAATCATACAGACACACATTCACACATTGCTTTGAAACTAGTAGATTAGTGGAATTACATAAAGCTCTCCCTTACAGTGCTCATTCTGTAGCCCTTGGGAAAACGACAGCATGGCTTCAGGAGCAAACCCTGGTTGTCAGAGGGTTGGCCGGGGAATCAGACTGAGCATCCTGATGGATGCTCACCTTCTCATGTGGGGGGGTAGTGCATCCTGTTGCACGAGCACCACCTGGATGACCACATGTGGTCGTGGAGACAGGATTGTCTCAGTCAGGTGGGGGAGGCACCATTAACTTGTAGGGGATGTAGCCACGCCTTGTGTGTGCATGTCCACTAGGCAGAGCATGGCTGGCATCTCCAAGGGAGGAGGGGGATAACAGTGGGAGACAATCTGCAGCATGGCAGGGTGAGGCGCAGTATACTCTTAGACTGCCTGCCCTGCCTCCAAAACTGAGTTGTTTGGGGGAGGGAACCTGACCCCCTCGCCCAACCCCACTTCAAGGGGGGAAGCCCAAGGTAAGGAGTAAGAGACAGAGAGGGCATGGGTTGGGCTTGCAGGTTGCTAACTAGAGGAAGCTACAGACAGGGGAGCATAAACAGAAAGTTAAAAAATAATGCTAATTATAATGTACAACTGGTATACCTTAGCTCTCACTTCTGCTGAGGTTGATTATAATCGCCATTATAATCTCACTCAATGTAAGACCCATGACTGGTTGTCACTCAAGAGCAGCTTAATGTGGTGGGATCACTGTATAATTAGCTAGCATGAAAATTCTTTCATTAAAGGTAACAGAGTTGCTAGAACTGGTACTGACCTGAAGGTACAGGTAGTATGGCAAAAGGATCACTCACCACTAGGAACTGTTCCCAGACCTATAAACTCTTAGTCTTGACATCTATAAGAGTCAAATTCGTATTCTGGTCTGTGGAGGAGGAAGGTGGGTATGCTATTTGTGATGCAATCCAAACTTTTAAAGTGCATCTGATGTCAAAGGGATAGCTTTAATGATGATATTATTTAGACACGGTTCAGCTGATAATTCACAGTTTCTGAACTTTGCCATCCCCTTGTTCTTTATTACTGAGGCCACTTTCCTGAAACAGGATTATCTGTTGCTTGGTCCTTATCTGCTCCTGCTGTTTTTCTACAAATGATGTCATAATCCTCTGGCTGCTGATATTGATATTTATATTTATGATGTGACAGGCAGATGATTATATGATATCCTTAGTCGACAAGTAGCGAGAACAAATGAAGATCAAACTTCAGAGCTTTTGTTTTCATGACAATGTCATCGGTAGTCAAGTATGAGAGAGGAAATTAAAGTGTCTGAAATAAAAGCTAAACTGTCTGCTTATTATATATATATTTTGTAAATGGTCTCTGGTGTCAGGAACACTTTAAGTGTTATATATGCTGAAACAATGATATATGTCATTGTCGCCAGTTTGTCACAACATCGCACACGACAGCCACCAGACTCCCGGATGACTGCTTGATGTTCTTTGCTGCCACCACTTGATTGACTATGAAGGTCTCTCGATTCAGCAAGTGTTCACCCAGTGCAAGGCCTTTACTTTAGGCCACAGAACCACGCTTTTTGTCACCCCCATGAACCTCTCACCTGCTCTACATCGGATATGTTACTTTTATATTTAGTAGTGGTGCTTAATAGTGAAACACCAGATTGCTCCATAGAAATGGATTTTACTTGTACCAAAAACACTGGGCAGAGAACGTTGAATTTTTTTCTTCCAATTGTTTAACCAGGTGAGACACACTAAGCTGAAAGCTTTTTTACTGGTGCAACCTAGGAGCACAAGGAAGTTAAGTGACTTGCTCAGGGTCACACAGTACATGCAAGTGGGGGCTGTGGGATTCAAACCCACGTCTCCTGATTTGCAGCTAAGAGCCTTGAACCACTGCGGCGGTGATGAAAGTGAACAGGAACATACAGGAACTTTTTTGCTGCAGGAACCGGATCCTGTACTTCTTTCCACTGACACTGGAACTAAAAATTCTTAAACCAGCAACATAATGGCAGTTTCTGGCCCTGTGACCTGAAATCAGGGTTTGTATAACAACATTTGACTTGTACAACAGTGCTATTTTGCTACATATACTTCAATATCTCTAACTGAATCTACTAGTGTCGAAACAGATAGACGTGTCTTCACACAGCTATCCTTCAGATTGAAGATCTTCATTATGGATGTCATATTTGCCAGTGCCTGAGTTCCTGTACTTCTTGTCTACCACTTGCACCACTGCACTGTGCTATACTGCCTCCCTAATGAATATGAAAACATAAATATTTATTTTTTACTATACTAAATTACAGAATACACAGAGAAATGCAAAAGGGATAAAACACCCTAGGGAATTCAAAATAAAAACAGTTTAAGCTGACAGTCTGTAGAATGAAAAAAAAAAAAAAACTGTCTGAGCCAGCTCATCAATACGCACCATCCTGTTAGCCACAAGGGTCAGCTTCTCTTTGTCCCCTTGCTCAAGACACAGGCCCAAACTGGTTCTGAGTCTAGTACACAAAGCAGCAAACGACGGTTGTGTATTTGAGGTTTCCCATAATAATCCAAGCTGCCTCTATGGTTTGGCCAAGGCCCCAACACCGAAGGGGGCCCAACAGAAGCATGGAGTTCTACAGACAGCCCCTTTCACATGATAAGGGGGAGCTCTCAGGCTAATAATCATAGCTAAATGTGTGCCCACTCCCAGGGAGAAATCTGCTCACCACAGGAGTTCTTTGTAGTTTATCTGAATGCCTGTGTCATTTGTGAAACTACTTTAACACTTTCAAACCACCTGAGAGGAATGTGTCAGAAATAGTTGCCAACTATGTCACAGATATGCGTCATGAATAGTATGCCACATCAGGGTTATGTATCTGTTTTACATATGCCCTCCCTTAAGCTATGATTTATTGGCTATATCACAATTTGTCCTGATAATTTTGCACCATGACAACTAGCCCTGGACTATTAGCTCCAGTGTCAGTTGGCTCCCACCTCAAACTGTCCACGAACAAGTCACCCCCATCATAAATATTATAAAATCAACTCCAGGTTGGCCCAGTTTGCCCACCAGATGAGATAATGTACTCAAGGGTTGAGGAAGTGGAAGTCCTACTGTAATAGTTGTTGGGAGTACAGTACGATATGAAGGTGAAGCGAATTGTCGGGGGACGGATTGACGTGGGAGCCAATTGACACCAGAGCTAATAGTCCAGGGTGAGTTGTTGCAGAGTGAAATGACTGGGACAAAGTGACATGTTCCCTAATTTATGTCATATTACATAACACCTATTGAAATACTTCATAAGAAGTTGAGCCTTTGTGGACTTGAGTATGTACAGGAGCATGCCAGGAAATACATTATACGTTCCAATTACAAGATTGACAGATATGAGTTTGTTTTCCATAAACCTTTCATCCTCCTGTCTGCCCTCTGGCCCACTTCAGCTCCTTGCCCTTCAAGCCCACATAACTCACCATCCCTGGGACTTACTGGCTCTGATGATCCCCTCAGGTTGCCCAACATGGCAGGGCTAAGGGGTCATCATCCTCCCATGTTCATATCCAGATTATGAGACCACCGAGTCAGTGGTGCAGGGCCTGTGGCAGGCTAATGTTTCATCCTTCCATGGGGGATTTTCTTCCTTGCTTTCTCCCCAGGACTCCAGCATGCAGTGATGCACCATGTATGCATGCCTACGCATGCACACACATATCAGCACGGAGGGAGACCTGCTGTTTGAAACTCCCTGCCCCACTACCACCTGATCTCCATCAGGTAGTAGCCTATGAGCAGGATGTCTGCTCACCCCAACCCAAAGGATAAGATCTGTCCTTTAGATGTTTGATCTTGCCTACTCAATCAACCCCCAAAGACTAGAGTCTGCTTCTGAGCCCTGGTCATTGGCAAAGTAAGCAGCAGCAGCAGTACCACTGAGCCACCAGTCCAGCCCCAGCAGATATGAGATTGATGGTCGTGGTTTGGCCACGAGTGATCCATTTTCCCATAGACATATGCACTGGGATTTGATGCTTGGATTGCTCTGTCATCCTGAAAGATGATGGTATCTAAAGCTTAAAGACCATCTGACACCTTTTTGAAAACAATGAAAAACAAAACAGTTGGACACAATTCAGCTGGTATTTCATATGTCTTTTGTATATTTATCATCTCCATTATTTATTACTGAAGAAATCCCCACAAAAAACAAGCTCTTTATCCCTCAGAGTTCATCTGCCTTTACAGCTTACTCCCTACCTGAAACCATAATGCTGTGATGTGACATCACAGTCTGTTGTCATGGGTACAACTGTGATGTCACAAGCAGAGTATTATGACATCAGGTTGGGAAGAAACAATAGGGGCTGATGAACCCTCATGTTTTCATGCATATGACCTCAGTAATAAATAATGGAGATAAGAAATACAGAGCTAATGAGGAAACAGAAGCTGCTTTGTGTCCAAATATTATGTTTTTCAAAGTTCTTCTCAACGCGTCAGTTGCTTTTTAAGGTTGAAGTGGCTCCTTTCAGCTGACAACACAGGGAACTATTATGTATACTGCAGCTGAGCAAAAACTAGTGTAGCCAGTTAGGATTCCAGATGTCCAACTTTTCTTTTTACTAGAGCTAGAAATATAAAGACTAGAATATTATTTGATTTTATTTTGTTTGATCTTATTTAAAATTGCACGATTTCAACTGGGCACAAGGACCTGTGGCATACATTACAAACAAATGGTATATTGCGCAAAATACAAACATTTACAAGGAAAAATCACACATATTATTTCAGTACAGTTACACCTTGTCCAAATCATCAGCAAATATACATATGCAACAAACCTTTGAGGCAATACACAGCATTTCATATCAATACCCTTCATGTTAAATAATGTACAATTAATTTTTCATACTTTTGCATCCTAACCCTATATATTTCCCACACTTCTTGGATTCTCAAAGTGCATTTGGGGTTTGCTTTTTTTCCCCAAAAGGGAATGCAATCTGTAATTTGATGTACAAATGTCAGCACAAATTCCCTAGACAGTCATTCACAGCTTTGATCTGTATGCTCCTCCTACAACTACTCAGTGTGTCAGCATAACTTACTTCAGACCCAAAAATGATCCTCTTGACTCTCCTTTGAAATCTCTGAATATCATCAGCCTTTGCCATAGCTAATCCACAGTGCCATATGACCACACCATATTCCAGCACTGTCTGATCACAGGGAAGAAATAATAAAGCAAATCCGATTGGCTTAAACCAGCTTTTCTGAGGGTAATTAAAAAGCATAGTCAGGTATTGACTTTTTTAACAGTATTCGCTACATGTTTAGACCACAAAAAATGTCCCTGCAGGTTAAACCTAGCAACTTTACACTTTGTACTACTGACACCTCCCGGACAACAAAGATCAAGGCGGGCACCTTCCAGTTGGAGCTTTTCCCAAAATGACGGTCCATAGTTTTAGCAGGGTTTATCTCCATTTTGTTCTTTTTTTGACCAATGAAACCAATGAATCATTCATGACCAACTCACACATCATTGCATGTTGAGGAGTGTGAACTATAAATAACACTCTGTGGCGGGGCGGGTTGGGGCTGACGGCTGATTTGGTAGTGGTAGAGCAGCCAAGTGTCTGTGTGCATGCGAGTTTGGTGGGATGAGGGAGCAAAATGCTGACTAATGTCTTTTTAAATGGACATATACTTCTAAAAATATCTGGTACACAATGCCTATTAGACTTAAAGTTTAGATAGTGCTGTAGTTCACTGAGGGAGCTTGATGACATATGATTTGATAAAATACTTTATACAACACGTGTGGGTCTCTTTTCATGAAAATAAAAGAGATATCTCACTGGCCACATGTGAGATATAATTTATATATTCACAGTTAGGTATGTCACAATGGATATCTTGGCCAGCTGGGTATGTCACAAAAGGCTCAGAACTCATTTAGAATGTTCAACCTCAGTGACAGTACTAACCGTATTCAAATGCAAATAAATTTAAAACGAAAAATGATAGCATTGTACTGTGAGCACAAAAGTTGTTCAGCACAAAAAGATCTACAAAATGAGTAGTGTTTCATTTATAGCTACCTTTTAGTTTTTATTATAATTAACAAAAAAAAATACGGCAGAAAATGTATTTTCTTTTCACTTTTTTGACAAACAAATGCAAATAACTTTAAAATTAAAAATGATAGCATGATCCTGTGAGCACAAAGGTTGTTCAGCATAAAAAGATCTATAACATGAGTGGTGTTTCATTCAAAGATACCTTTTAGTTTTTTATAATTGGTAAAAAACAGCACATAATCCAATTTTTTTCACTTTTTGCAACAAACAAATGTAAATAACTTTAAAACTGAAAAAAGAGATATCCACAATTGCTGTATAAATCGAAAATGACATGGGTGAAAGTGAGATAGCAGAAATATCTCCACGAGCTGCCATTGAACTCTTGATATGCCTCGAGTGACGAAGCCATGAGTATATCTGGTACACATTGCCTATTAGGCTTAAAGTTTCAGTTGTGCTGTAGTTCACTGAGGGAGCTTGATGACATATGATTTGATAAAATACTATAACTAGCTGACTAAAAATCTTATTTCTGTGGACTTTCTATTGGGCTGTTTGCTCTGACCTAGTTCTGTATATTTGTAAACGTTCATCGGTTCTAGTTAAAGTATTAAAGCCTGTTTTCAGTAGAAACTGCCATGACCTGAAGAAGAGCTCTGTGTAACCTGAAAGCTTGTGTTCTGTAAATTTCTTGTTGGTCTAGTTAAAGGCATCAAATCACACTTTGGTCGTCTTTTTGTACAAAGACCAATATAGCTACAAACAGTTCTCTATAATGTTGTCTATATGATGGCCAGGAGGTCATAGAGAAACTCCCAGGAGCACAGAAGCCAAGCTGCTGTTGGGTATTATCAAACATCATGCTGTGAGCTTAAACAGGACGTGCTCCTTCTAATCAGCACTGCCCACAGGGACCACTTCAAAAGCCACAGGAATGTAATTGACATTGCTGCCGGGTTAAAGGTCATCTTGAAACAACTCTCACTGACACAGATGAGGTAACACATATAAAGGTCTGCCACCTCATATGTGCTCCCAAGATAAGTATGAAACATTAAAAGCTTCTGGCCAAAAGGTTGTATGGAAATCTGAGATTATTCTGGGGTCTTATCATATCCATGATGCTCAAAAAGTAAACTGGCTTTGTAAATCATTGTGCTGAGACAATCCTGTAGTTAGCAGAAGCTTTAGCAGATCTACTAAAGCAATTTAAGCTTAAATCCCTGTCCATCACATCAGGCCAGTGAGAATGTGAATTTTATACAGTTCATCAGTTTTCCAGGTCACTAAGAAATATGCAAACAGGTTATATTTATTCAAATGCCCCCCTCCCCAAGTTGATTGAGAAAACACAGAAAATGGACAATTATTTTAAAAAGGCACCATGCGTGTGCAGCCATCGAACCAGTATATGTGCAGTCCTCAGATAACTGGCCCATGGTATGCCACACCTCTATGCAGCTCCACAAGGAGTGTTCATTGCTGGCAGGCATGGACCAGAGCATATAAACAAGCATTTGTCAATGCCGAATGTTTGCTTGCTGGTATGAGCATTAGAAATGCAGGAGTTAGACAGATACAGAATAGGAATGGCAGTGAAGTATTGAAGTATTGAAGTTCACATGAAGTCCACCTCCATCCTGTAGAGATGGACAGGATTTGGGGTAAGTGTTTGGGTCATCACCCATGATGGTCAAGCCGTGTCACCTCACCCTATTCTGCAGAGAGCGACACATGTTGAGCTGTGCGTTAAGGTGTTTGGCTTTACAGTCACCACATTCCATAAGGACATATGGTGAAAGAGCTGCAGCATAGGAGAATGGGGTGAAGTCTTGGGCTGAAGAGTCCAAGGTACAACTCGATGCCTGTCAGTGGGTGAGGGGTGGGGTGGGATGGCATGAGCAGCACAGGCGGCAATCCAAAGGCACACCCTGATGCCTGTCTGTCTGAACAGGGTAGCAAGTTATGGTTAGAAATCGTAATGCCTTGGGTGTTTGTTGGTATTTACAGTACAAATTTTGAACATGGCCTTTTTGTGACCCCACCTCATGAAAGCATTTGGGACTTCTTGTCATGAACAGTGGCAGTGTGATTTAGTCAATGTGTCCCGAAAACTGACTTCCAACAGCCAGAGTGCCATTCTGCGCCACATGTATGAAAAGACAGATCGGGCAGGATGTGAAGAATGACAGCTGTACCATCCATAGGGAGGTATGAAGAGATGGCAATGTTGAAAATGTGTAGTGGGAATAATAAAAATGCTCGCAGTTCCGAGCATACGTGGAAACTGCACAATGCATGCACATAACACAATCATTTTATGGAGTTTCGTCACCAGATTTTCAACATAGGCATTGTACGACCTGTGCTCATGAACAGTGTCACTGTGATTTTGTTAATGTGTCCTGAACACTGATTTCCCACAGCAACCACGGTATTCTGCCCGGGCAACAAACACATGTGAAAAATGACAGCTGCACTGTTCATAAGGAGATACGGAAAAATGGCAATGTTGAAAATCTGGAGTGAAAATATTACAAATGTGCAAATTTCTAAGCGTGCGTGGAAACTGCGCAATGCACGCTCACAACACAGTCATTTTATGAACTTTCATCACCAAATTTTCAACATAGGCATTTTAGCACCTCTGCTAATGAACAGGGTCACTGCCATTTTTGTAATGTGTCCCGAAAAATGATTTCCCACAGCGACCGTGCTATTCTGCGATGGAAGTGCAAAATCACATTTCGGCCAGGATGTGAAAAATGACAGCTGCACTATTCATAAGGAGGAACAGAAAAATGGCAATGTTGAAAATATGGCATGAATATATTGCAAATGTGCAAAGTTACGAGCATGCATGGAATGTGCATAACGCATGTTCGTAACACAGTCATTTTATGGACTTTTGTCACCAAATTTTCAACATAGCCATTTGAGGACCTCTGCTAATGAACAGTCTCAATATGATTTTCCTAATGTGTCCCGAGCATGGATTTCCCACAATGACTGCGCTATTCTGCGCCTGAAGTGCAAAAACACATTTGGGCTGGGATGTGAAAAATGAAAGCTGTACTGTTCATAAGTAAGTGTGGACAAATGGCAGTGTTGACAATCTGGAGTGTAAATATTGCTAATGTGTGAAGGCACGAGCATGCATGGAACCTGTGCAATGCACGCTCGTAAAACAGTCATTTCATGGACATTCTGAACAGTAGCAGTGTAATTTTCGTAATGTGTCCTGAACATGGATTTCCCACAGCAACAGTGCTATTCTGTGATGGAAGTGCAAAATCACATTTCGGCCAGGATGTGAAAAATGACAGCTGCACTATTCATAAGGAGGTGTGGACAAATGCAGTGTTGACAATCTGGAGTGAAAGTATTACAAATGTGCGAAGGTACGAGCGTGTGTGGAAACTGACTGTGCAATGCACACTCGTAACACAGTCATTTTATGGACCTTTCTCACCAAATTTTCAACATAGGCATTTTAAGACCTCTGCTAATGAACAGTGTCACTGTGCTTTTCTTAATCTGTCCCAAACATTGATTTTGCTCACTGACTGCGCCATTGTGCGCCACATGTGCGGAAACACATTTTGGGCAAGATGTGAAAAATGACAGCTGTACTGCTCATAAGGAGGTGTGGTAAAATGGCATTGTTGAATATCTGGAGTGCAAATATTAATAATTCGCGAACTTACAAGAGTGCATAGGAACTGCGCAACACACACTCGGAACACAGTCATTTTTAGGATTTTTTTCATCAAATTTTCAACATAGCCATTTTAAGACCTCTGCTCATGAACAGTGTCACTGTGATTTTCTTAATCTGTCCCAAACATTGATTTCACACACCGACTGTGCCATTGTGCACTACGTGCATGGAAACACATTTTGGACGAGATGTGAAAAATTACAACTGTACTGCTGATAAGTATGTGTGATAAAATGCCAATGTTGAAAATCTGGAGTACAAATGTTACAAATTCGCGAACTTACGAGCCTTTCGTAGGAACTGCGCAACTCATGCTTGTAAAGCAGTCATTTTTAGGAATTTTTTCACCAGATTTGCAACATAGGCTTTTTGAGAGCCCACCTAATAAACACTGGCACTGTCATTTCTTTAATCAATCCCAAAAGGTGATGCCGCGCAGTGACCGTGAAATCACCCTTCTGGCCCGATTAACGCCATGACAGTGACAGAATTCATGAGGAGGGGTCCCAAAAACCCCATGTTGAAAATTTGGTGCCAGAATTCAAAAAAAATGTCCGAGATATGCACCAAAGTTGAAAAAACCCTATCTATCCCATTATACAGCTTACTGGCACTTCCTCAGTTCGCAGTCGGCTTTGAAGAGTGCAGACGCGTTCCCGGTCCACCGAAGATTGTCACGCCGGACTCCTGAGGTAAGTAGGGGGTGAGGGGTGTGTGTGGGGAGAAAGGGTATGCAGTGGGTGGGCACGGGTTACGGCAGGGGGGCCCCAGAGACCGCGAGGGACTGTGTTCTTGTTTACAGGGGAAAAAAAAAACAGACATCGGGGGAAAATTTTTAACTTCACTGGGGCATTTGGCACACTGGGGTGGGCTCCTAGTGTGCCAAGGGAGTCTTTTGTTGGAGGACCAACTGTAGCCAGTGGGAGATTGGGCACCCCCGTCAGCACACAACAAAAAGGGGGGGCCACATCATGCTAATAGGGATTGGGCACCCCATTGGCACACAACTAAAGCAGGGTCGGATGCCGATGGGGAGTTGAGGCACCCCAGGGCACACAGCAAAGGGGGAACTTATGCTGGCGAGTTGGGCACCCATCAGCAGACAAGGAAAATGGTTGGGGTTACATTATGCTGAGGGAGTGGGCTCCCTGTCAGCAAAATACCTGGTCACTGCACCTGGCGAGTTGGGGCCCCACCGGCAAGGGGCTGGCTGCCTAATACTGTTTGTGGAACAAGCTGCCTGCCATGTTCACAAGCAGTATTAGGCTAGCTAACGTTCCGCCCTGTAATGACGGGTTGCTCCCTCATTGCAGCAGAATGACTGACGCTGCAATGATGAGGTGGCCCCTGATTGCAGCGGTGAAAACGTTACAACTTGGTGCACTTTTGGAAGACCAGTGTCATTGGCACACTGTGCCTCCATTGGTCCACCAGTGCCAAGCCCCCAAATACAGTGCCTCCCTTGGCTGTAACAGTGCCGCGCCTCCATAACCCCTTCTCTCCTAAGCTGTCACATAATGTTTCTTGTGCATGTGCAAGTAAACATAAAAAGGAAGATGATGTTGTGGGGGGGGGTCTGGCCAGACACCAGGCTTCTAATTGAAGTTCCATATCTGACTCCCACCAGATCCCCTGATTTGAATGGTATGGACTTCCAATTAGTAGCCTGGTGTCTGGCTCATAAAGTGGCATGCAGGTCTCTGAGACAGAGCCCTAACTGAACAACCTAGAGTTAAATATATTATAGTGCGTAGAACTCGCTGACTAAACACTGACACTATCACATCCTGCCTAATACAGGCATGGTAGTGCTTTGAGGAAGTTTTTAAAGATAAACTACACCCTCATATCATGTAAAAATGTTTTTTTGTTTCCATGTCAACAGACAACTTTTTTATGTCGCTGTTAGAGATGTGTGCAGTTGCTTTAGCCTACTTTCACACTTCATACTAGGCCCTGTAACTGTCCTGGGGTCTTTATTTACTGGTTGTTAAAATCTCATTGCTCCTGAGAGCTGCATTAGCATGTGAGAATATGATATGTAGGCACTCTTTAGACTCTACAATATGCTTCTCTGCTTAATTAGATTTCAAAGAAATAAGTTGCAGGAAGGTGTAAAGTACCACATTTAGCTTCAGTTAATTTTACAGACTGTCTCAGTTGTAACACATGTTTTTTCCCTCTAAACTGTATTCAGTTTGTGTTTACAGATTTTTTTTTCTCAGGATATTTGTACTTTCAGCATAGTATAAACCAGGTGATGTGACATCATGTTCTCATATACTAAAGCAGCTCTCATGGACAATGAGATTTCAACAACCATAAAATGGGGACCCCAGGGTAATCACAGGGAGCTGCCATGAACAGTGAAAACAAACTAAAGCAAGCATGTAAAGCCCTAGCTGCTACAGGAAAAAAGTTGTATGTTGCCATGGAAACAAAAATTGACATGCTATGAGAGTGTAGGTTTCCTTTAACACTGTAGTTGTGTCATTCCACTAGTCCACTAATGAAAGGGAGCAGATGGGATTGTGTATAGGGTGTAAACAAAAATAAGTAGACGATTGAAACAGAAATGCTTCTACTATGAGTCTTCAAATTCCAGTCTAAGTTTTTCTAGTGCTTGACATCCTAAACGCATACAGCTTATTACTTGTCATTGCTGGCTGAGACAGGAGATGAAAACAGCTGCTAGGCTCACAAAACCTGTCATGGTTCATATCCAGGAAAGAAAGAAGTAAAAATATGCTAACACCTGCAAAAAATAGCTCAACTCTTGCACTTTTCCTCCTCTTTGAAAGTACCGCAGTTTTGGGATATCAAACGTCCAAGGCATAAAAGTACCTCCAGCTTTCAGTCAACATCTGAAGGAGATTATGTTTCACAGCAAGCTTTGACCTTACTTGAGATGTGAAAAACATGAAATAGTTTTTTTCTTTTTTTATCTTGTTTCACTTGAATGTCTAGAAATGGAACAGAAAACCAGATTGCATAAGCTATGTGGAAGATGACCCTTCTTGCCCGCCAAATGTGGGCCTCCTGCTTAAAATCCGGGGCACTTCAAAAGTTATCCATTCCAAAAGCTGAATCATGGTCCCTGACAGCCCTCGTCTTTGGGAGAATGAGGACTGCAGCTAAGCAAAGCGTAATATATTCACTCCTTAAAAATACTGTTGCGAAACCTTAACAAAATCTTGTGAAAGGGAGTGTCACCAATTTCCTTCGGACTTGGGGAACAACTGAGCATTATTCAGTCCTGAAGCACGTGCCCCTGGAAGTTGCAATTGTAAACGGGTCAGAAGCTTTGAAAATGCCAAACTTATATGAGCACCTGGAGCACCTTTCTGGGCCTAATTGTCAAAAATCCAATAAATATGTAAGCCGCTTGTCGTAGCGACTGAGCAATTCATGCGTTAGAAAATCAGATCCTGTTTTGAAAACTGAACCCTTTCTTTAATTCTGCAAACTTATTGCCATGTAAAGGTTGTTACATTCACAATTATTAGCTAAAAATATTTGCATAATGTTTGCCAAAAAAACAACAAATATTTACCAAAATTGCTAAAACTAAACAGGCTGAAAATAAAAGCAACTAGAGTTGACTGCATACCTTTCAGCAACTAAACATTAAAATACATATCACTGTCCTTCACAATGCAGAGCAGGTGTCCAGAATGTGGAGCACTTCCTTATTTTAAGGAATAATAACTCTAAGAATAGTGGGCCCCATTTATTTTGTGTTAAGGACTGTTTGTATCAAGTAAGTTTAATTCTGTAATAGTTTGTGTCCAGAAATAGCTCTAACATTATGGGAAACATCAGTAAATCTTCAGGAAGCAAGAGTAACTTTGAGTGTAAAATACATAACACTGTGCAAAATGAATTGCAGTTGAGTGGTGTGGTTGGCTGGCACCACCAAAAGCTAGTTCTCTGGAGCTTCTGGACGCATGGCTACAGGAAGGGTGGCAACATGGAGAGACTGTTGGTTGCAGTGGTGGAGATGGAGGCGGTCGAGCGGCAGCGACAGGCAGTAACTGGGGCTGCAGATGCTCTGCTTGCCTTCACCAATATGTCATTCAAGACCATGAGTGGCAGCATCAAGGCACTGTTGACAGGGACTGTTGATGCAGCCATTGACAGGATCCATACTAGCAGCAACGTTGAACTCGTGACTGACATATTTTGCAAATCCCTCAATCAGGAAGGGGGTCCAACTGTCCCACACCAAGAAGGCCTTGCGCTGTTTGGGGGGGGGGCAGAGTTGGAAAATCTGGCCCTTGGAGTTTGGTGGTAGTTTGTTAATGATGGTTCCTAAAACTGCACTTTATGTATCTAGCTGTCCTTGCATGGGACTGAACTTATGATCACTGGGAAATGGATAAAAAGATAGCTTCCTCCATTTAATAGACACTCAGTGCTTGTCAATATTTATACATTGCGGCTGTTTGGTAAAACTCCAGAGTAGCTGAACCCATTCTTACAACCCTTCTTGCTAGTCTCCAGGATGCCCCTCCTGTATTGATGCAGAAGAGGCAGTGTGGCCCAATGATTAAGCACCAGCTTGTGAGGTTGGGAGATCACAGGTTCAAAGTACTCCACATGTGCCAAATACTCACTGTGTGACCTTGAACAGGTCACTTAACCTCTCAGTGTTCCAGTCTACTGAGCTGCAGAATGTCCAGAACCCTGCTAAAAATGAGATGTTGTATCTCAGCTGGGCTATCCTGTGTAAATCAGTGTTGGAATTACAGCGGGGATTACCAGAACTCATCCCCATAGCTCTGAAGTGAGCCACAGTAGCTCATATATCACTGCCATTGACTTATAAAGCGAAGATGGTTCAATTTAAAGATGATGAAACCATGAAGGCAGTCACTTACTCGCCCTCCCGGCCAGAGGAAGGGTGCAGGGGAGAGTGGAAGTAAATGGGAGGACAGAATCTATTATTGGTGTGGTGCACAGAGCTTGCTGCCATCTGAATTGGAAGCTACTGGTGACTGATTTTCAAAAAGTCTGGCATGGTCTTGAGACTAACTGCCCATGCGCAAATCATTGGTGTAGAGAAAATTCCACACACCCGGGAAAAATGCTGCTTTCAGTAATTTCTATTCAGAAGCGTAATTTTCTGTTTTTTTTGCACAAATGCTATGCCTGATAAAAACAGGTGTAGCATCTGTGCAAAAAACAAAAAATTGGCAAAGCTGCCATAAATTGGTGAAAAGGTATCGAAAAGTCAGCCTTTCTGAATATCATGCACACGGGGCAATAACTGTGGTTGTGCAAGTGGAGCCTTTCTTGCGTAACTTTGTCTGCCACATGTGTCATTTCTGCAGTTCTGGAAATTCTGTTATTTTAGCGTTAATAGTAGTTTTGTACTTTTTATTCTAGAATGAATATGGCTAGATCATTAGTTCTTATTCTTTTTCTGAAGAGGATGTTGTACTTACATGAACTAACACTTGATTAAAAAAGCATGTAAGATTTTCCCACAGAAACCAGCTACAGGACTAGGCCCCCCAAATTACCCATAATTATTTTTATAAGATTTTCATACAAATGAACTTTAATCTTGCTGTCAACTACTTAACAAGGAGGTCTTGTTGTCAGAATAGGGACACCTATCTTATTAACAAAGATAACAGAGAACATAAATACACACAGACATAACTACGGTATGGTACAGTTTACATTAAACCTACTTCATAGCAGTAAACGCATTTAAAAAGCTGCTACTGTGCTGGGTGGAATTCACTGGTGAGTTGCCATCTCATAGAGTCCACTTCCTATTAACTCATTTAAGCAACTGATTAGAAAGGGCATTCCGTGCAAACTGTACTTAAGGAAAAATTACTGCAGCATGAATAGCAAATCCATGCCAGAAGAAGGAGGCATGCAAACCAACTGCATCAGCAAGTTCTACACTAGGTGAGCAATCTGAAAAAGTCTTCTTTTGAAACTAGGGTCGAGTTGAGGCCTTAGGATGTTTGAGAGTGTCCCTTTAAGCAGTGTTACAGCAGAAGTTTGTGATACAGTACTGTATGTCATTATTTGCCAGAGGGAAACATGTGCTGCCTTTCATACGTCTCTGCACATAAGCAGGGCCCTTAGTGCTCCATGGCACTTCAGTCTGATATAGCCCACCCCTCCCCCAAATGTCTAAGGGTATGCTTATGGTCACTGTCTGTGGGGAGGGTCGGGGTCAGCCACAACAGAAACTTCCCAAGATTGACTTACATTTTCCAGGTCCTTACAGATGGGGTGCACCTGGGCCCCCCGGTGCTGGGCCAGGAGGAAAAACTGTGGTTAGTAGCATTAAAGAACGGAGGCAACTCTTTCACAATGATGGGAGGCACGAAAGTAGTCAGAAAGGCAGGTAGTATATAGGATGTGTGTGCAATAGGATTGGAAATTTGGTATACACTCTCTCTATCCCAATTACAGTGACTACCACCCTTTCTGGGTGCCCTGAAGACACTGGAACCCACCTGAGGAGGGTTTGACTCCTAGAGAAGCCACAGGGACATCCCTGTGGCCCCTTAGACTCATAGAACCTTAGAGAAGATAGAAGCACACTGAATGACGGACATAACATTTCCCATAGGGAGAAACGACACAGCCTAGGGAAGAAGATGCCAGTGCAAGAAAGAAGATGTCAGTGCTGAGGAATGAAGCCACCATCCAGCTCTAACTCCGGTGGAATAATTAATTAATTAACATTATAATTATGACCAACAGCACTCAAGAAAGGAATGTCCTCTGTGCAGGAAACCTCTGGGAAACCAAAGTCTACAGTAGGTCGTCATCCCTCCAGACTAAGGATTACTTCATAGAATCATTGAATCACATCATAGAAGCTTGACAGCAGAAAAGGACCATACCAGCCCATCCAGTCTGCCAGGGGTGTTCAAACCAAAACTTTTATTACTTGCCCAGCCATGACTGTGGCTGAATTTTCTCTTGCCCCTATTAATTACAATGAAATTAGCTAAATTAGCTCTGTTTTGGTACTTGCCCTTCAATGAAATTTACTTGCCCCTGACAGGGGCAATGGGATTAGCACACCCCTGCAGTCTGCCCTATGTTTCCCCTTACATCTCCCCCTCCCTGCCAGCCCCTGCCCTCCCTCTGATACCCAGCTCCATATGCCTGTCCCATGCCCTCTTGAATTCTTTCACTGATTTTACCCCCACCACTCCATCAGGCAGTCTGTTCCATGACTCCACCACCCTCTCTGTGAAGAAATACTCTCTCACGTTGCCCCTATATCTTTTTCCTTGCAATCTGAGGCTGTGCCCTCTAGTTCTGGCTCCCTCCTTCCTCTTTAGTAAGCCCCCTTCACCTACTTTATTGAGCTCCTTTACATATTTAAAAGTTTCAATTATGTCTCCTCCCCTTTCCTTCCTTGTCTCCAGCGTGTACAGATCCACCTCCTTACACCTCTGCATGTATGTTTTCCCCTGCATACCCTGTACCATCTTTGTTGCCCTTATATTCTGGGAGAGGACCTGAGACAGGATGATTCAAGTGTTTTCCTTCTGCCTGAATACTTTCACCCCCCCAGAGGCAATGCAGGGTTGGCCAAAAAACTAAAGGAGCCCTATGAAGAAAGACTTCACCCATGGAGAAGTAATGTGAGGCTAAGGCCGATATTAAAGGAACAATGGGATTACTGAAGGAAACCCAAGGAGAAGGAAGCCTTACTGACAGATGCTTTAGATTTTGCTGCTCAGATACTGACCTTTGAGAAGAAGGCTCATGGTATAGTTGGTGCCAAGCCATTGAGGGGCAAGACCTGTGGGTACTGTGGGGATTTTCCTCTCCTACGACTATAAGAGCACTTACATGAATTTCACTTTATTATAACTTTAATTTCATTGCCTCAACCCGAAAACCACCATCTCTGTCCTTGATGCAAGGGTGCTCTCAAAGAGCTCTCAAAGAAAGAAAGAAAGAACTAGCTTCTGTTAAGTGCTTTCTTAAAAAAACTGCTACTCCTACTCTTTCTATGCTCAGGCAATGTGGAACTCAATCCAGGTCCTCTTTCACCCCTAGCCTCTCCTACTAACTTTGCATCTGCTGCAGGACTTAAATTGATGTTAGTTAATATCCTCAGCCTATTTAAGAAATTCATACAGTTACAAGAGTGGGTTGCTCACTCTGAACCCGACCTTATCATAATTACTGAGACATAGCTAAAAAAGGTTAACCCAGACCAGCAAGTCTCCCTTCCTGATTATAAGATGTATAGGGCAGACAGGGAATCTAGAGGGTGAGTGGTGTTCAAATATTCTAAGGATAAGTACAAAATCAGCGACGTCCAGAGTATGTCCAAACCTAAGGAATATGAAATTGTATCTCTTAAGCGTTACCTTCCTTCTACAGATAGTATCTCCATTATTGGCTGCTACAGACCCCCTGCTGGTGGTACTGACATTCTTATCATTCTTAAATCTTTAACCTCCTTGACTAATAATTAAACCATCATCCTAGGGGACTTAAACATGGACTGGCTCACCTCTAAATCTAACGGCCTTAAACATCTTTGTGATGAACTTGGCCTATTGCAAGTCATCACTGAGCCTACCAGGTTAAATACTGCAAACAGCAGAAATAACTCCCTCCTTGATGTCATATTATCTAGTCACCATCATAAAATTCTGTACTTCACTGTTTTTCATAATGACGTGCACGATCATGGGATTGTAGTTTGTGTAAGAGCACAACTGAAAGGTCAGCACCAACCCAAATTGGTTACTAAACAGTCATTCTGCAAGTTTAACGCTTCTAGTTACCTGTCCAATATATGTAATCTATATTGGAAAAACCTATACTTAGCCAAAACCATCGACAATTCTGTCACAATCCTAAACAACAATCTTACTTCCCTGGCCAACAAACATGTCCTGTTCATCAAATCTAGAACAAGTAAATCCTCTCATCCTTGGTTTACACCAGACCTTAAAGCTGCTCTTACAAATAGAGATAAACTCTAGTCCCATGCTAGGCGGACCAAAAACTCCCTCCATTCCAGCCAAGATCTGTGTCCAAGGTAAGACCATTAAAAATAATAGCCAAATCCTAGATGAGCTAAACTTTCAGAAGAAGAGATGTGCAAGAACAAGGGGGCACAATTTGAAGATAACGGGGGGATGGCTCAGAGGTAATGTTAGAAAGTATTTTTTCACAGAGAGGGTTGTGGATGCATGGAACAGCCTTCCTGAGGAGGTTGTGGAGTCAGGAACAGTGGAAGAATTCAAGAATGCATGGGACAGGCATAAGGCAATTCTAGTGGGGGGTAGGAGGAAGTACGCTGTTGATTAACTAGAATCTGCAGCTTATCCATCAGGTAGGGAAATGGGCAGACTGGGTGGGCCAAGCTGCCCTTATCTGATGTCAAATTCTATGTTTCTTGCATTTCACCACAGCTGGTTTGGCCTTTGATTCATCCCTTTATGCTGGGCTTATGAACCACCCCCAGGACAGGACTAACCCTGAGGTTCCCCCTTTATCCTTCCCCTTTCAGTTGCACCAGGTCTCCTTCAAAGAGGTTGAAGATCTGCTCATTAACTTAGACACCAGGAAAAGTGGGGATGAAGATGGCCTGGAGCCTTTTTCTTAAAATTTGGCTACTACTGTTTAACTGCCCCCATCCTCCATATATTCAGTCTTTCAATTGACTTGGCCACAGTACCAGCCTGCTGGAAATCTGCACACATCCTCCCCTTATTTAAATCTGGCAACCCCAGTGACGTAAACAATTATAGGTCCATCGCTATCTTTCCTATCTTCTTCAAAATCTTTGAAAAGCTGATCTGCTCTCAACTAAGACACCATCTTGAAACCTACTCCCTCCTTAACCCAGTGCAGTCCAGGTCCTGATCCAAGCTCAGTACTATCTCGCCCTCTCCAAAGTCACCAATGACTGGGTCACATCCTTGGACTCTAAAAAGACCACATGTGCCGTATTCTTAGACCTTAGTAAGGTGTTCAACACTGTCAATCTTACTCTAGTTGTCAGCAGCCTTATTAACGTTGGAGGCACTCCTTCCACTGCCAAGTGGTTTACCAGCTATCTGTCAAGGATGGTCCAGAAAGTTAAAGCTGATGGTCTTTTCTCAACCTCCCTCCCAATTTTAAGGGGCGTTCCACAAGGCTCTATCTTGAGTCCTATCCTTTTCTCCCTCTATATAAACAACCTTGACTATAACATCACTAAATCCAAACTCCAGTTTTTTTGCTGACAACACAGTCCTGAACTCCTCTGGCTCAACTTTATCTAACGTAAGAAATATAATACAAGCTGACTTTGCACAGCTTGAACAGAACCTTGTAAATGCTAAACTCCTTCTCAATGCCAAAAAACGAAGGCAATGATCTTTACCCTGAAAAATTCCTCCTCCTCCACCTTCCACCCACCTAATGAGTTTTTGTCTACCTCCCTAGGTGAACCTCTCGAGGTTGTCCCCAAATTCAAATATCTGGACATTTGGCTAGATAATAAACTCACCTTCAACACCCACATTGATTATCTGATTGGTAAGTTGAAGTCCAGAATTGGCTTTTTCTTTAGGAATAGGTCCCCTTTTCCCAGCTGAGACTAGAATCAGGCTTATCCAGGCTACATTCCTGCCCTTACTTGACTATGGTCACATAATCTACAGTTCCTGCCCCACTATTTATTTGAACAAGCTGGATATCCTCTATCATCATGCCCCACTGCGATCTGTATACAGCTGTCGGGTGGACCTAGCTCACCACTAGACATCTGATCCATTCAGGTATCTGGACACTCTCCTCTTGAACAAACTCACAGAATATTTGTTCACCCTTGTTCGCATCTCCCACAGTTTTTATTCCCTTAAGAAGTCTAACCTTATCCTCTTAGAGGTGCCTAGGACTCGTACCTCTTTTGATAAATGTACCATCTCTTGTGACCTTCCTGCTGCATGGAATCAGCTTCAGTCTGTATTCAAATTCTCCGGCCTAGTCTCTGTCACCTCCTTTAAAACCTTAGCTGCAACCAAACTGAAAGAGAAATGTTGCTGCTGCTAATCTTCTTTGACCACTGTCTCACAATCAGTATTCCCCTTCCCTTCGCTATTCTTCCTGCACACCCAACGTTTCTTTCCCCCTTCTCATCTTTACCACACTGGCCCATTCATGCCTTGCTATCTGAACACTGTGTTCTCCTTTTTTCTAGACCTCCACCAACTGTCCTTCTCCTCTCTCCTTCTCACACTATTTTCTCTTTTATCTCATTTCGTATGTACTTATTTCCATGTGCTTGAATGTTGCTACCCCTTCTTACTACAATGCAGTCAGTATGTTCTATTATCAAGTTGTACATTTGCTACATTTTTTTTGTGCTTTTTTTTATATATATCATATACTTTATCCTTGGAATTTGACTGGTTGTATATAATTTGCCTTGTCTGGATATTTAACTGTTACATGTCCTCAGGACCGCCTTGTGAATGATCTTGCTCAATGGAGTTATTCCTGCAATAAACTTCAAACTTCAACAACTGTGATGGGGTCAAGCCCTTGAGCAGCAACATCTGAACTGATGAACCTGTGATGGTGAGAGAGAAGCCCTTGAGGGGTACGAGCTGATGGGTAGATGATGGGGACTGAGCTGGAAGGCTGAGGTGGGTATTTGCCCAGAAGCTGGGGGAATGATGTAGAGGGTGAAGCCTTGGTAGGTAGAATGAGGTGAAGGATGACTGCCTGTGTAGTAGTAGGAGTGCAACAAGGAGTATAAATGTTCCGGTAGATCGCAGGATATGGGTGATATAGTCTGGAATGAGTTGTATACAGTGAAAGCTGAGCCTGGAGGAGAGGTGGTTAGGATGATGGGGATAGTAGAGAGATGAAGCAGCAGGCTGAAGGCCTGACACAGGAGGAAGGGACAGTCCAGTCCAGGGAAAAGCCAAAGGAGCAAATGCAGAAGCCTGGCCATGGTGCTGGCTGTCTGATAAAAATGATTGAGGAGGAGGGAACAGGGTATGGGAGGCAAGAAGGGCACAAGATGTGTAAAAGGAAATAGCAATGGCAGCCAGAAGGTGAAGGAGCACTGGAACAATGGAGAGATGGAGGAAGAAAAATACAAGGAGGCCAGAGAGCAGCAAGAAGCAGGAGTGGCAGGAAGAGGGGGGCTGTTGAATGTCAGAAAGGCGAAGAATGGTCAAGCACCCAGTGGCCTAAGCCAGGAACCACTCAGAAGGAAGGAAGTGGAGGGAGGATGATCCCTCACCCAGCAGGAAGAAATAGTATCAAGTAGGCCACACAGCAGCAGCAAGCAGGGCCAACTGGGGCCAGCTGCAGTGCAGAGGAGTCAGCAAGCAGCGGGAGTTGCACTACAAAAGGCAGGCCCAGCATAGAGCAGTCAAACAGGAGGCATCTCCAGCAGCAAGCAGGAAGCAGAGCGAGAGTGAGAGTGAGAGACCAGAAGGGAAAGTGCAACCATGTGGCTGTGAGCTTCAGGAGCCACCTCATCACCAGAGCCAAAATTCAAGGGGTGACAGTAGGTGGGACACTGGAAGGTAGCAGCCAGAAGCAGCAGCAGGTAAGACAGGTTTGAGAAGGGTGGGTGGAAGAACTGCTGCTGCACAGCTTCTAGCAAAGAAATGAATGTTGAAAGGAAATATAGGCATGCACGGTTTGAGTACTACTCATTGAGGGGGCATGGCGAGTGTCACCCACTGCCCCATTGATCCAGAAGCAGAGTCCATTCTGTTGCAGAGACAAATGGACATCCTTTTGGCAATGGTGTGTTCATCCTCATGCTTATGTGATGCAATATGCTAGAATGCCCAGTACAACCTCTAAGTGAAGAACTTTTGCTTCTTTTTTAACTTGTTCAGGAGGGTTGCAGTGTTGAAGCCCCTCTTCGTTCCATGATGAGCAACAATTATTCTTATGTCCAGCCTGTTAGTAAATTCATTTGTAATCTGTAGCTTAACATTTTTAACAGAAATATCCTATCCTTTCAGATTTCTTCAGTGACCCAGCTAACCTCTCTATCCCCCCTCCGTCATCTGCCCCTATTGGTATACCTCCCTTTTGCTTCAGAGTAATATCTCCAAGTGAAGCAATATCCTACCTTTCATGAGTCTTGGGCAAGTCCAGATTCAGTGGTGACTCTCTTGATCTAAAATTACTTCATAGATACATAGATACATAGACAGTGTCATCAGATAAGGGCCTATGGCCCACCCAGTCTGCCCAATTGAGCTTGTACGTTCAGTTTGTTTTCCTAGAAGTCTGTTGCCCCTTACCCCTGACCTCCAGAATTCCTTTATGTCTATCCCATGCATTCTTAAATCCCGTGATTGTTTCAGCCCCCACCACTTCCTCTGGCAGGTGTTCCACTTGTCCACCACCCGTTCTGTGAAGAAATTCTTTCTCATGTTTCCTCTGAATCGTCCTCCCTCCAACTTCATCCCATGCCCTCTAGTCCTGGAACATCTTTTTCACTTAAAATAGTGTTTTCCTGCACCCTGTTCCTCCCTGTAAGATACTTGTATGTCTCTATCATATCCCCTCTCTCCCTCCTCTCCTCCAGGGAGTACATGTTCAGTTCCTTCAACCTGTCTTCATAGGACTTGTGATGCAATCCATGCACCATCTTTGTTGCCCTCCTCTGAATCTTCTCTACCCTGTCTATGTCCTTACGTAGGTATGGTCTCCAGAACTGTACACTGTACTCCAGGTGGGGGCTCACTAGTGTCTTGTATAGCGAAATTATGACCTCCCTTTTCCTGCTGGTGATGCCCCTGCCTATACATCCCAGCATCCTAATTGCTTTACCTGCTGCCTTGTCACACTGTTTCCCTACCTTGAGGTCATCAGAGATGACAACCCCAAGATCCCTTTCCTGCTTGGTGCATGCTATATCCTCACCCCCCAACTGATATATTGTGCCAGGGTTTTGTGCCCCATATGCATTATCTTGCACTTCTTTGCATTGAATTTCAACTGCCAAACCCCTGACCATTCTTCAAGTTTCTGCAGGTCGCTTCTCATTCTGTCTACACCCTCTGGTGTGTCTACTCTGTTACAGAGCTTTGTGTCATCAGCGAACAGTGAAATTCTGCCTTCTAGGTCCTGCGCAATGTCACTGATGAAGATGTTGAATAGGACCGGTCCCAGCACTGATCCCTGTGGTACCCCACTGGTCACTCTTCCCTCTGTGGAGTGACAGCCATTTACCACCACCCTCTGTGTCCTGCCACCCAGCCAGTTACCTACCCACCACACTACTGTCCTGCCCACACCCATATTCCCCAGTTTGTGTAATAGTCTTCTATGTGGCACAGTGTCAAAGGCCTTGCTGAAGTCCAGATAGGCCATGTCCACTGCCCTCCCCTGATCCACCTCCCTAGTCACCCAGTCAAAAAATTCAACGAGGTTGGTCTGACATGACCTCCCCCTGGTGAAACCATGCTGCCTTGGGTCCTGTAGTCCATTGACAACTAGATGTTCCACCAATCTCTCCTTCAGTAGTGCTTCCATGATCTTCCCCACTACCGAGGTGAGGCTGACTGGTCTGTAGTTCCCTGCTTCCTCTTTGTTCCCACTTTTGTATAAGGGGACTACATCTGCTGTCCTCCAGTCTTTGGGTACCTCCCCTGTTTCCAGTGATCGGCTAAACAGGATAGCCAGAGGTTCAGCCACCTCTCTTAGTTCTTTAGGACCTGGGGTGCACCCATCTGGCCCCATTGCTTTATCAACTCTTATTACTTCCAGTTCCTTCAGGACCCTTTCTGTAAAGGGACTTGTGTCCATTTCTGCACCATTCTCACCCCTTGTACTCGTTCAGACCCATTACCCTCCTCTTCCTCAGTAAAGACTGAGCAGAAATACCTGTTCAATATGTCAGCTTTACTGTTGTCATCCTCCATGGCCCCCATCCTCCCCTTCAGTCTCACTATCCCTCCCTTTGTCTTTCTTTTTTCACTTATGTACCTGTAAAGGTTTGTCCCTCTACCCACTGATTTTGCAATGTGTTCTTCTGTCTGAGCTTTGGCTTCCCTTACTAACCTCCTGCCTCCCTTTGCTTCTCCTGGTACTTCTCCCTATCCCCTTCTGCCTGTGTCTTTTTGTATTGCCTGAATGCAATCTTTTTGGCTTTCACTTTCTTTGCTACCTCTTTGGAAAACCATAATGGTCTCCTCTTCGTTTTCCTCTTGCTAACCTGCTTAATGCACAATTCTGTTGTTCTTGTAATCCCCATTTTAAATATTGCCCACTGTTTCTCAACCCCTGATTCCTGTCCCATTCCCCTTAATGCCTCTTTCAAGTATCTCCCCATTTTCCCAAAGTCTGCCCCCCTAAAATCCAGGATACGTGTTTTTGTGTGGTTTGGTTCTGCTCTTTCTGTGATTTCAAACCACAATGACTGGTGGTCACTGTTTCCCAGGTGCTCCCCCACTGTTACCCCCATCACACTGACCCTGTTTGAGAGCACAAGGTCCAGTATTGCCTTCTGCCGAGTTAGTTCCATGACCAGTTGCTTGAGGAAGGCACCCTGAAGGGAGTCCAGGATAAATCTGCTCCTAGTTGATGCTGCTGCTGGGATGCTCCAGTCCACATCTGGAATATTGAAGTCTCCAACCAGTACTACCTCACCCTTGTCTGCCATCCTTTGGATGGCTAGCATCAGCTCCCTATCTGTTTCTTCCTCCTGGGCTGGTGATCTATATATAGGTAGGTATCTATATAGATATAGATAGATAGGAATATTCATTCAATATTTGATGCAGTACTCCCTCCCCTCAGCAAAATTCTTAATCTTTCTCTCTGTCTCAGTCAGTTTCCCTCCCAGTGGAAATCTACGATAGTCACCCCTGTTCACAAGAGTGGTGACAGAACTGCCCATGGTAACTATCGCCCCATCTCTCTCTCCTTCCCCCTATTTCTAAAGCCCTTGAAAGAATAGTGAATGATCAAGTCTCTGAATATCTTGCCAAGTATAATCTGCAGTGTAGCTAACAACACGGCTTCAGGAAGGACCACAGTACTTCCACAGCCTTCCATGAGTTCACTAGCTTTATACATAAAGCTCTGGATCAAGGTCACTTGGTTGGGTCTGTGTACGTAGACCTAACAAAAGCATTTGACACGGTCCACCATGGCCTTCTCTCTTCCTCTCTCTCTCAGGGCCGGGCCTATCCTCTGATGCTGCCGCCTGGTTTGATAGTTACCTCTCTGGGAGGTCCCAGAGAGTTAAAATCCTAGATACCGTCTCTTCCGGTAAGCCAGTTCACTCAGGGGTTCCACAGGGGTCAATTCTTGGCCCACTCCTGTTTAGTCTTTTTCTAAATACCCTTCCCCAAAATTGCTCTGGCAACCTATTCCTCTACGCAGATGATGCTGTTATTTTCTCTAGTCACCCTGAACCCCTTAAGCTTAAACAATGCCTGAAAAATAGCTTTACACAAATTGAGTCCTGGTTTTTCTCTCATAAACTTATCATCAATTACAAAAACACCAAAGTAATGCTGTTTGCAAACCACCAGAATAAACATAGAGTGTTACTAAACATCCAAAATAGTCAACTCTCGTCACTTAAGCAGGTTAGGAGTTTTAAATACTTCGGGATCACCTTAGACTCCTCCCTCTCCTGCCAAGAAAATATTAATCTGGTTTGCAAAGCAGTAAACACCAGAATTGGCCTCCTCTACAGGCATAGGAGTTGCCTGACAAACGACGCCCTCCACCTGGCTGTCACTATTTCCGTTCTATCCCTAGTAGATTATGGAATAGTAATTTACTGATCTACATCTGACACTGCTCTTAAAAGAATAATGCTCTCCCTCAATAAAGCATGTCGCCTCATAACAGGAGCACCAAAGCTAACCCATACCTGTGATCTTTACAGTCAAGTGAACTGGCTAAACTTTAAGGGTAGGCTTGACTATCACACCTGCCTGTTGGCCAGGAAGCTTACCACCTCAGTCTCCCCTCCCTCAGTCCAGCAGCTCACCTCCCCTGCCCCTACCCCTCATTCTACTAGGAGCTCTGATAAGGCCCTTTACATACCTAGTCCCTTTCTATAAGACATCCCTAGGGCAGCGAGCGTTCTTCCGCAGTGCCCCTGTCCTGCTTAATAGCCTGCCTCTTCTGGTTTCTTCCACAGTTAAATTGGGCCCCTTTAAAACTAAACTTCGCCAGCACCTACTCTCTGTGAATAGTTGTGACTGCTCCTAGCTTTTACTGGTCAATCTGGGACTGATCTTGGCTTGTCCCTTAGTTTCCCCCTGCTCCTCCCTTATCTTGGTCTAATTTCCCCCTCCCCACTCTGATCCCCTCCTGCCCTTTACTCATCCTTTACCTTTACCTTCATCTTTCCTATTCCTCCTTCTCTATAACTTAATAAATAATAATAACAAAATGTATTTATTAGGCGTCTTATCAAAAACCAAGGCGCCTTACAATTCATACATACACATACTTTAAAAAACAAACATAGAAAATTAAAATAATAATTAAAAAGATCTAACATCAATTAATAAAAACATCTAATTAAATTTCCGAATGCCTGCAGCCACAGATATGTTTTTAAGGATTGTTTAAATCCCTCCACAATTGTGCACTCATGAAGCTGGCAGGGTAAAGAATTCCATAGGGTAGGAGCAGCGTACTCAGAAGCTCTAGCTCCAGATGTTTTCAAATACACCCTTGGAATCTCTAGCAACCCCTTGTCAGCCGAGTGGAGAGATCATTCAGGGCAGTAAAAGACCAAGAGCGCTTTCAGGTAGTCAGGACCCAGTCCGTATAGGGCTTTAAAAGTCAGTAAACTGACTATAAAGGTGATCCGCCACTGAATAGGCAGCCAGTGCAGTTAGCACAGAACAGGCGAAATATGACAGGCTCGAGGGAACCCTGTCAATAGCCGGGCTACTGCATTCTGCCCTAGCTGCAAGCGTCGGATTTCAACCCCAGATAGCCCTAGGTAAAGGGAATTGCAATAATCCAAGTGTGAGTACACAAAGGTATGGATCATGGTAGAAAGATCCCCAGATGGAACCAGGTGCTTAATTCTGGTGATAGTCCTAAGATGGTAAAAGGAAGATTTGACAACAGCTGACACCTGTGAATGCAGGGTCAGCCCCTCATCAAAAATTACCCCCAGATTACGCACCCATTCAGAGGCCAGGAGTGGGATACCATCGAGATAAATTCCAGAAGGCAAACCAGCTACCGATCCCCCTATCTGGTGGCCCGGATCCACTACCAACACCTCAGTCTTTCTCGAGTTCAACTTCAGCCAACTGGCACTCATCCACTCCTGGATTTCCTTCAGACAGTTGTTGAAAACCGAGACAACTCCAACCTGGTCAGGTGTAAAAGACAGGTAGAGCTGGATATCAGCAGCATAGCAGTGAAACCTCAGCCCATACCTTCTTACAATGTCTCTGATGGGAAGCATGTACACTGCGAACAACATAGGGTAGAGCACCGAGCCCTGAGGTACTCCACACAACAGAGAGATGAGGTCTGATGAAAAGATTCCTGACACCACTCTCTGCATTCTACCCGTGAGGAATGATGTAAACCACCCGAGGACTGTCTCTGACAGTCCACAGATGTACCTCAGGTGCCCTAGCAGTACCCCATGGTACACGGTGTCAAATGCTGATAAGAGATCCAGAAGGACTAAGATAGAATGACTCTTCTGGTCTCTCGCCATCAGGAGATCATTGAACACCCGAACCAGCGCTGTCTTGGTACTATGTCTCTTACGGAAACCAGACTGGAGCGGTTCATAGACGTCATGGATGGTCAAATGGTCCTCTAGCTGTGCTGCTACTACTTTCTCGATCACCTTCCCCACAAAGGGAAGGTTCGAGATAGGTCTTACACCTCTCTACTCAACTTTTCTCCCTAACTCCCCCCCTCCCTAGCTGTCTCACAACTCTCCTTAACTGACTTCCTTCTGGTCTCCCTTTCTTTTCTTTAATTTCCTATCAGTTTACACAGTTAGCTAGCACTGCCTGCACCATGTTTGTTTCATCATCACGTACTCCGCCCTCAGTTATGATGCACTTATGTATAATGCACTGCATTACTTGTATACTCTTATCCTATGTATTATGTACTATATTAATTTCCTGTAATGTTTCGTATCCAGTCTGTTTTAAATCTACTCGCCATGTTGTTTCTTTGCCATGCACTCCACCCTCATTTATGATGCACTTATGTATAATGTACTGTATTATCTGTATATATTCGTGTCTTATATATAATGTACTGCATTATCTGTATACTCACATCCTATGTATAATGTACTGTATTATCTGTATACTCATATCCTATGTATAATGTACTGTATTATCTGTATACTCACATCCTATGTATAATGTACTGTATTATCGGTATACTCATATCCTATGTATAATGTACTGTATTATCTGTGTACTCACATCCTATGTATAATGTACTGTATTATCTGTATACTCATATCCTATGTATAATGTACTGTATTATCCGTATATTCGTGTCTTATATATAATGTACTGTATTATCTGTGTACTCATATCCTATGCATAATGTACTGTATTATCCGTATATTCGTGTCTTATATATAATGTACTGTATTATCTGTCTACTCATATCCTATGTATAATGTACTGTATTATCTGTATACTCATATCCTGTGTATAATGTACTGTATTATCTGTATATTCGTGTCTTATATATAATGTACTGTATTATCTGTATACTCATATCCTATGTATAATGTACTGTATTATCTGTATACTCACATCCTATGTATAATGTACTGTATTATCTGTATATTCGTGTCTTATATATAATGTACTGTATTATCTGTATACTCATATCCTATGTATAATGTACTGTATTATCTGTATACTCATATCCTTTGTATAATGTACTGTATTATCTGTATACTCATATCCTGTGTATAATGTACTGTATTATCTGTATACTCATATCCTATGTATAATGTACTGTATTATCTGTATACTCATATCCTATGTATAATGTACTGTATTATCTGTATATTTGTGTCTTATATATAATGTACTGTATTATCTGTATACTCATATCTTATGTATAATGTACTGTATTATCCGTATATTCGTGTCTTATATATAATGTACTGTATTATCTGTATACTCATATCCTATGTATAATGTACTGTATTATCTGTCTACTCATATCCTATGTATAATGTACTGTATTATCTGTATACTCATATCCTGTGTATAATGTACTGTATTATCTGTATAATCGTGTCTTATATATAATGTACTGTATTATCTGTATACTCATATCCTATGTATAATGTACAGTATTATCTGTATATTTGTGTCTTATATATAATGTACTGTATTATCTGTATATTCATATCCTATGTATAATGTACTGTATTATCTGTATACTCATATCCTGTGTATAATGTACTGTATTATCTGTATACTCACATCCTGTGTATAATGTACTGTATTATCTGTATATTCGTGTCTTATATATAATGTACTGTATTATCTGTATACTCATATCCTATGTATAATGTACTGTATTATCTGTATATTCGTGTCTTATATATAATGTACTGTATTATCTGTATACTCATATCCTATGTATAATGTACTGTATTATCTGTATACTCATATCCTATGTATAATGTACTGTATTATCTGTATATTCGTGTCTTATATATAACGTACTGTATTATCTGTATACTCATATCCTATGTATAATGTACTGTATTAATCTCCTGTAATTTTTTTATAACCTGTCTGTTTGTAATGCCTGCCAGAGTGGTCACCCTGACCCACTAAAAAGGCATGACCCCGATCTGCTTGAATGGCATGAGCTCTGACCCACCAGCATGCCCCCAAAACTCACCGGTAGGCCCCTGAAGTGGGGGTACTCAAACAGGATGAGGGCCATTTCTACTGGAGGGAGGCATTCAAGAAGGTTGGGTAGTCATTCTGGTGGGTTGGGAAACCTTCTTTTCTGGCAGCTCAAGGGTCGTACTATTCTGACAGATCAGGTGTGCTTTCTGGCAGGTCAGAGGTCATACCATTCTGATGGTCAACGATTGTGTCCTTCTGGTGGATCAGAATGGTATTCCAGTGGTCAGTTGCAATAATTCTGGCAGGTGGGGTGGTCATTCCAGTGGGTCAGGGGCCATTCCTACTGTTCAGAGGTCATGGCAAAAGGAAAATCAGAATAATTCCAGTTCTGGGCACATTTAGATTCTGGATCAGTTTCATTTGACACGTATTACTCTTTAGCTGCACTTAATAATCCACTATAACATCCTCCTGCAGGATTTTTACACTTTCAAAGCATCACTGTCTATGAAACATAAAACTGTCTATTGAGTACTTTTTTTGTTTATTTTAATTGTTTATGGGTGTAATTTCTCAATGCATTTTGTCAAATAAATGCTCTATCTGCGTAAGGTCCTCACTGTTTGCTGCCCCCCCCCCCATACTCATGAAAATTGTTTTCTTTCATTGAGTCTTTACTGGTACTTTGTAAAATGAATGAATCCTGCCAATTTGGTGGAATCACAAAACATAATTTGAAGTCAAGGCTAATAGGCCATTTTGTAGTCTAAATTAGTTTGAAAATAAACCATTCTGACTACAACATACATCCACAATCCACAAATACGCAATTTTTACAGCCAAAATGGCTTTGAAAAATAAACATAATCTTTTTATCCATGAAATTAATGGTGTATGTACAACTGCCAACAGTGAAAAATGTTCTTGCCACAAGAATGTTCTATGTTACAGAACATAAATAAATACATACATATATACTGTATACAAGTGGCTCAGAGGAGAGTGGTGGAGGGATCTGTTGACTTGATGGCCTCAGTTACTTGGGGAAAGTAAGAGTCAAAACATTCTACTGCTTGGATGCTACAGTTCTGGCGTTATTTGGAAAACGTTTTGTTTTTTTGCCTTGATTACTTCACTGCCCTTTAAAACTAGTCCCAAGTGTTGATGCCAGAACTTGGCCTCTGTGTCGGCTGCAAATGCTCAGTTTAACAGCTGAATGCCTGTAAGAGCCGTGCTCTGGCTGCAACATCCGAAACTAATATTCCAGAAAGCCCAAGTAGTAAAACTGCACTGAGGCGTGCTCCAGCTTTACTAAGTTCTATAAATCTCAGTGTTTAATAGACTGAAGCAAGAGTGAGGGCTTTCTATGGTCCACTCGAAGTCTTTGATTGCAAGTTTCAGACTTAGCTGGAGTGTTTCAGTGGGCAGCTACAAGGCTAAGAGTCTGAATCGTAGCCAGTGCAGTGTATTAAAGAAGCGGCCTGTAAACAGCACCACCTAGATTTGAGACGCTGCAACGGAGGAAGTTTGCAGTGCTGAACATGTGCAACAAAAGCACCCCCTAGATGTGAATGGCCAAACTGATGGGCCAATTAAAGCAAGCAGAGCATGTTATGGTGTAATTTATGTGCCTGTTTTGTTTTATTCTGTTTGCTCCATTGTACAACGCCTCCACCTTCCCCTCATTTTGAGTCTGCTTTAGAATCTTTTTTACATATGAAATAATAAAAAGAATTATCCTTTTAATATAGCCATCCCAAGGCTGTCATCAGCAGCTGTTTTAGAACACCTAGAACCCGATTCCCAAAGCTCCCAGCATGGCACAAGGGGCTTGCACCATAAGGAATGGTGCAAAGTGCCCCTTGTGCCAAAAGATGCACTGGGAGTGATTCTCAAATGCAGCCTGCATCCACCACAGGCTGCATGCACCAAACAGGGCTTGTGCCATCCATGCGGCACAAAATGTGCTGCGGCATGGTGCTAGGGGCTTGCGGCAGATGCAGGCTGCCAAATCCCCTAAATCAGGAGTCTCAAAACTCTACCAGAGGGCAAATTTCTAAGTACCCTTAGACCAGCCAGGGCTGGTCTAAGGGTACTTAGAATTGCCCTCTGGGAGAGTTGAGCAATTCGTGACATGTTCATGGCTCTCAACTCTGATCCCCTTTTATTTATTATTTTATTTATATCATATTTTACCTCATTCCTCTGTGGAGCGGGCTGACAGGTCATCTGGCCGCTGGCATCTGCACCCCCGGACCTGGGTCTGGTCAGCAACATGCTCTCCTCCATGCAGGCTGGCACACACAGTATCCCTTTCATGGGGACTTGGATCCAGTACCTGGGGGGGTGCACCTTTCTAGGTCTGGGGGTGTGGTGCACTGCCATCAGCTGTCACGACTGCCCTGCAATTTTCTGCCCAGATTTTTGACTCCTGGAGCTGGACATGCAATGGCATCAGTGCACTACATGCCGACACCCGCCATGCTCCAACCGTCAGCTGTACGCTGCTCTTTGCCATGCCCCTGGTTTCCGCCAGTTGCCACTGCAGAGCAACATAAACCCCTTACCCTCTGCAGAGGGAGGAGAGCTGTTGTGGGATCCTCCTCCTCCCTGCCTCTGATGACCTGAATCTGTTCCTGAACCTGGGTCACGGGTGTAGGGTGAGGTGTAGCGTCCAGCACCTCAACCCTCAGTGCCACCAGGCTGGCAATACCCTTTTATTAAAATAAATCCCTGGTGATCTAGCAAACCCCATAAGCCCCAGTTCCCCAGTAATGAAAAATTAAAACATCCTTGGTAGTTTAGTGGACCCCCCCCAAGCCCCGATCCCCCATTATGAAAAGTAAAGATGTCCCTGGTGTTCTAGCAGACTGCCCCAGACCCGATCCCCCGTTATTAAAATTAAAGATGTCCCTGATGGTGAAGCAGACTGCCCAAGCCATTATCCCCCATTATGAAAAAGTAAAGCATCCCTGGTGGTCTAGCGGACCCCTGCAAGCCCAGATTCACTGTTATGTAATATTAAAACTTCCCTGGTGGTCTGGTGAACCCCACCCCCCACCCTGGCAGGCAGTGCCCAGCACCCCGCTCCACCATCCCAAAACTGAGCCAGCAATTGGCACAGCCCACTGCTCACCACCATGGTCAGCTGCCAACTGAGCTCTCAGGAGCGTGTACTGCATACAGCAGGGTGGTGGGAGCTGCCTGCTGGGGTGGGGGTTGGGTCTTCTAGACTACCAGGAAGTCTTATATTATATAACTGTGGATTGGGGCTGGGGGTGTCCTCTAGAGCATGAGGGATATGTTACTTTTTCATAATGGAAGACCGGGGCTGGGGCAGCCCGTTAGACCACCAGGGTCATCTTTAATTTTAATAATGGGGGATTGGGGCTGGGGGGAGGCTGCTAGGATGTTCTAGAGTGGTTCACAGCCACTCAATGGCTTGTGGCAACCCATCCAGATGTGCTATCTTTTCGGCACATGGCCACAGTTGCTGCTTGCTGGAGGACTTTACTGCTGGGACCCTACCTAATAGAGAATCAGGTGCAGGGTTCCTGGCACACTGGCAATTAGTGTAAGCTGCCGTTGGCACAGCTTGTGCTGAGTTTTGAGAATCGAGCCACCAGTGTCCCGGAGCAGTGTCTGTTGCATGCTAGTTCACCTTAGCCAGATTAAAAGTGACATTAAACAATGGGGGGTGGATTCAAACATTTGCAGCATGTTTTTAGTGCAACTGCATGACTTGTAATGGGACTTTTAGTCCATAAAAAAGGTGGTCTAACTTCATGCCACAAGTGCTACTAGTTGGGTAACAAAAATGACATATGCATCACAGAAATGTGGTATGTGTCATTTTTCTGAAGTACCATGCAGAAATTGTCAGAATGTGTCCAAACATTTGGAAGTAGCCCACAAATGTTTTGGAGCATTTGTAATGATGCCCAAAATTGTGAACTGTGCTTGCATCATGAACTTTAAAAATCCATTAATTTATGTTCCTGTATAATATATATTCCTACTGCTTTCCAAAACTTTGGAACTCTCTCCCCCTAACCATTCACTTCTCCTCTTCCAAATGCTTTCTCTTGTCTGTTCTCCATGACCTCACCACTCCCTCCTGCGCTTGCCATAGAGACATGACCCTGCCCACTCCTCAGTTACCCTCTTCCCCTCTTTTTTCCTCCTTCCTTGCCCTTCCCCTTAATTACCCTCCTCCCTGTCATCATCTCCTCTTTCCCCTTTCTCTCCCCATTCTGTGCCTGTTTTTCCCCTCCTCTGTTTCCTTCTCCTTCCAACTGTGCCCTACCCCCTCGTGCCTTCACCTTAAAATGTATTCGCAAGAACCCAGAGGCAGGTCCCTCACCCTGTTCTTGTATAATTTTGTCTGTTGGATGAAGCTCGATTTTTGTACTGTCTCATTTATTACTCAGTTTGATGAATTATTGTATAAGTTATTGTTCTATTTTGTTCTTACACTCCGTTCCCCCTCCCCCCAGGACACAGCTGGAAACGAGCTCTTATCAGCCGAGTATGTCTTTCCTGGTGAAACTTCTGAAAATAATTAAATGTCTAAAATTAGCTGAGAATATTGATGAAAACTTGTTGATATTCATATCAAAGAAGCACCCCTTTCTGTAACTTCACTTGCAAAACAAATGCCAACGCAGACATAAAACAGGGAATAAAAGCCATTTTGCAAGGCAGGAGAAGAAGGGCAATCTTAAATAGAATAAAAAAGGCATATACTGCAGGTACCAAATTTTCATCGTAACATGCACTGTTGCTTTAAAAAAAGGATTGTCTAACCTTACAGCTAATGGGAATTTCCCTTCAGTTAAATGGTTTGAGCAGCCACCATCAGGACTCAGGTTCCAAGGCTTGGTTCTCATTAATGGCTGCTGTTTTTGTGCCGTGGGCACCCACAAAGCTTTGAATTTGAAGCTAAGCCTGAGTTATGACTTTTTTCTGGGCAGCTACAAGGTGGTGAGTCTGACTTTTAGCATGCTAATTCTCACTTGCGTAAATCCTGATCACGCTGAACAACACCATGTACTAGGTAGGGATGAACGAAGGGCACCACTGATGTGGAGTCTGGAGGATATGGATCCAGACACCATGTCACTCTAAACCAAAATTTCTGTGATATGACAAACAGCTCATTGTAATTCAATACTGTACACTGCTAAATGGAAGATACAGTAGGTGTCCAGTCTACTGGCCTGGAGGAACCTTGCTGCACTACAACACCGGAGACCCCGGTTCACTTCTCAAGCGCAACTTTTTTTTGTACCCCCCCAAATGATAGGGGCTTACCTGTTTGCCTCCTGCTTTCACCTGAACTGCCTGCTAGTTAATCCTGCTCACTCCAGCCCTCGCAACTTCAGCCTGGTGCGGGACTGGAGGAACACTGCTGGAACATCTGAGCTGCTGCCTCACAACGATTGTCGTGCAACTGCCTGTGCATGTTCGAGCAGCCACCTGCTCAAACGTGCAAGTTGAATCCTCACACACTTTTGCTCAGCACTTAAGCACGCCCAACTCAAAAAATGGACTTCATCACCACAATCGCAGCCTTCACTGACAGCTTCCCCATAGTGTGCTGTAGCCTCAGGGACACCAGCAACCATTGGGGGCTAGGAGGCATTAGGAGGGGGAGAGAAAAAGGATCCATGTGTTTGATACCTCTGTACCTTTAAGGACAGATCAACTTGCCAGCCACATAGAAGAGACACTACTCTGCATGGAAGGGGGAGCTGATAACAGAGCTCCCAATGGGGAGCAGAAAGCCCCTTTTGCCACCAAATTGCCACCAAATTGTGAAGCATAGGTGTGCTTACTGCACTGGTGGGACAGTGATAGTAACAGCAGGGCAGGAGCCCTACAAAGAGACTTCAGTCTGAAGCAGCTGTTCTTTCTGTGAGAGAGCCAGCATCTTCTGATCCCTGATCTCACAGCAACCAACCGGAGGTCAGGAATCTTGGCACAGGGTCCCAAAAGCCTGCTGTGAGAATGACTGTGCAGTGTGCTCGGTGCTCTTTCTGCCAGCCAGTAGGGCACTGAGTGAATGTTCTGCACACTAATTCTGCAGACTGACAGCCCTGCGTGCCAATCTGAAGCTGCCTTCCCCCTGAAAATGTTGAGGGAAGCACCAGAAGAGGGGAGTCAGCAGTTAGCTCTCAGAGAGAGAAAGGAGGGCTAGGGCTGCAAGTGAGAGCTTTCCAGGGAAGCCTGCCTGGGCTTCCACAACCAGCCATCAGGGAGTGACTTTACAGGTTTCTACAACCTGTGTATACAGAGACTGAACTGTGCGTGTTTAATGAAAGTGTCAGGAGAACATTTGCCTGTGAGAGAGCCTGTGACTTGCCTTGAAACAATAGGAGGTAACTACATGCCAAAGCTGTCAGCCTGTGGGCATCAGAGCCCATGTGAGAAAGTCTGAATTGAGAGAAATACTTGCATTGATCCTGGAGGCAGTCTGGGATAAGGTCAGTTAGTGCTAATGCCAGGTACTAGCTAATGTTCCACACTAGGCTGCTGAAGCCTGGATGTTGGTGTGAGGCATGTGGCTCCTGCCTTTTAGACTGGTCTGTACTGTGGAAGAGGAAGAGGGAAGAGCTAGAGAGGTCAAGATGACTGCAGATGCAGAGAGTCTGAATTCCATCCAGAGGCACTTGAGACCTGAAGCATCTTCAAGCTGCCCCCCTCCCCCAACTACAACAACTGAATCATCAGCCTAAGAGGAGCTGCACCAGCAGAGGAGGAGGGGAAGGAGCCCAGTTGTCAGGAAAATTAGTACACCAGGGCCGTGAGTACTCTCAGGGCTTGCTCTGCAACTGGGGAAGTTTGTACAAAGTTGCCACCAAATCCACAGATTTGGCCAACGGGCCAGGAGATACAAATACATCATTTGGCAGTATTTCCATTAAGCAGCTGCATAGCCTGTGGAGTTTTGGGATTAACGGTTTCTGTTTTAAAGTTCACTATTGCTGGCCAACCAGCTGCAACATCACTGGCATGCACCGTTCCTATGGCTGGATACCCAGTGAAGCACTGGGAGCTAAGTTAAGGTTTAAAGGAGTAGTGGACCCAGAATTTGCAAAAACATATGTTATGTGGAGTGTTTTGATTTATGTGTGAAGTCCTAGTGTGTCCTTCCCTCTGTCTGCTATTAGAAGTTTCTCCTAAATTAGCCTGCTAGCTTTATGGTAGTTTTACGACCCCTGGGAATCACCATCTCAGCTAGATGTATTGCTTTCCTTGTTCCTACAATGCATCCTGTCTCATGTGACAGTGATGTGGCCAAGCCTACTTTGCTCCTAGGTTGTGGAACTCTCTCCCTTGCCATGTCAAGAACGCCTCATCTCACCTTACTTTTAAGCATGCCCTATTTTTCCACCTCCTTGTTTCTAGAACCTGTGACTGCGCTTAACATCTTTTCTGTCTCTCCTCTTGTCACTTTTCTCGACTTGGACTACCTGTTTGTGACCTGCCCACCCCTCGGAATTGCTTTTTGTCTTAGAGCCTTTACCTGTCTGCCTCCCCCATCCCTAGGCCTGATGTAATGGGTCTATCATGCTATTTTGGGTATCTGTGCCTACCGGACTGCTCACTCCCAGGTAGGCCTCCTGAATGATTGCCTTCTGCCTTTTGTTATTAATGGCTTGCTGCAATAACTTCACACTGTTTGCTGTTATCCATGTTTTGTATTATCCTCTATGGCAGTCCTCTGTCATTGCATTTTATAGACAGTTCCACTGCACTTACCTGATTGTTTGTCACTGCTGTATTATGACTTTGTAGTCTGCTGTATTGACATATTGTACTCTCCCTGGTCATGCCTGAAAATAGGCAGGTTATGTTGCCCAGCACACTTACCCGGTTACCAAAAGCAAATAAATAATAAATAAATAAGCCCATAGATTCAGCAGCAAGCATTGCTTTACAATTAGCTCACAACAGTAGAGATGACTAATATTTTAAAATAGTTCCACTCATTTAGGGTGCCAGCGGCAGTGCGCCCAGTCATTAGGGTGCCACGTTTTGAGGTTGCTGGCACCTCTTATTGTAGGGGGGCTGTACCCCCACACCCCCAAGTGGGCACCCCCATGCCTCCCTCTTTCTATATATACTAACTCCGGGGGGTGGACCTTGAGGAGGAGGAGGCGAACTCCCAAAGTTGGCACCCTAATGATGGGTGCACAGCCGCCGATGCACAGATGGTCAGAAGGGATTTAAAAACTATACTGAGTTCAGCTTGGTGACTACGCTCATTGTAAAGGTCTTTTTGTTGTGAACAGTTGTGACACTGGTTGTGTATGTGTAATTTGTATGGTTTTCAAGATATTTACATTTGTTTGGCATGTCTACTAGAGTGTTCACTCAGAGAGAAAAAAAAAAGCGTCTGCTGTTTGCAAGTGCATTTGCACACAAGCCAAACAAACCTAAGTATCCTGGAAGCTTTACAAGCTACACAAAAATGACCAGCAAAATTGTTCAGGACAAAAAGACCTTTACAATGAGGGTAGTCACTAAGCTGAACTCAGTATAGTTTTTAAAATATAGCAATCTAATTAACCAAATCTCCATGTTTTGTTTTTTTTTTACCAAATTTCCCACTTTGGATGGCAAATATTTTAGAAACTATAAGGAGTTCAGCGTAGTGACTACCCTCACTGTAACAATCTTTTTGCCCTGAACAACTTTGCTGCTTGTTGTTTTTGTGTAGCTTGTATAGTTTTCAAGATATTTAGATTTGCCTGGCATGTGTGTAGATGTACTTTTTTCTGTCTGAATGAACACTGTAGGAGACATACCAAACAAATGCAAATATCTTGAAAACCATTCAAGTTACACATACACAGTCAGTGTCACAATTGTTCACAACAAAAGACCTTTACAATGAGGGCAGTCACTAAGCTGAACTCTGTATAGTTTTTAAAATATAGCCATCTCTGCTATTGTGAAGTGATTGTAAAGCAGTGCCTTCTGCTGAATTTATGGTCTCGGCTGTATCACTGTCACTTGAGACAGGATGCATTTTAGGAATAAGGAATGCAATAAAGTTAGCTTAGATGGAGATCCTAGTGGGTCTTAAAACTGCCATAAAGCTAGCAGGCTAATTTTAGGAAAAATCCTAATAGCAGACAGAGGGAAGGGCACACTAGGACTTCACACACAAATCAAAACACTGCACAACATATGTTTTCGCAAATTCTGGGTGCACTACTCCTTTAAGGGTTTAAAACTGGCATCAGTGTGTAGTGCCCCCAGTACAGGTGGGCTGGTGATGCAAAAAGTCTTAGAGTTTTATATGCTACTGCATCGTCTTGCCTGTTGAGGATGGGAACTGCTACTGTTTTAAAGTGTTGTACAGGCAAGCCTAGTTAGACACTTAATTTCGGCCCTGCCACAAGAGTTCACAAGATTCTTTTAAAACTCATTTTGCTTTGCATTCCCCCACCCCCCGTGAATATCCCCTATAAATATTTTGTTGATATTTGACATTTTGCCTTCTGAGCATATTTTAAGTTTGTCACTAATTACAATTTTGCTGAATTTAAGGTTGCATTGTGATTTTGCACGTGTAGGGGGACACTGTAGGAAGGTAGGTACTGCATCCCAGGGGGTTATACCGCTCTGACACCAGGTCCACTTAAACTTTACTCTGGGTGGAGGTACCACACTAAACATAAAATATATGGATTTAAACCTCCAGTCAGGAAACTCAGAGCCCAGGCTCCTACAACTTGTTTTAGTTCGTAAGGCAGGGGTAGTAACCATAATGTACACAGCAAATTGGTTACATTTTAAATTCAGGAGTGTTGCTGAGGCAGAGCCCACAGACTCCAGAGAGAGAAAGAATATGACCACCCCACAGTATGAGCACCTCCTTCTGGTGGATTGTAGGAGTGGTCTTTGAAGTCATGGGTGACTACATGGCATCCTGCCCTTCCTCTCAAAGGTGTGGTAAGGTGGTGGGATAGAGTGGTCCTACACATGGGGGGCAGATAAGAGAAGAAAATAGGGAGAATAATACACAGAGCATCATTATGTCCCTGGTACCCACTTCTAAATAGTGTGGCAGCTTCTTCTGGCAGGGTTCCTGCCTCCACATTAGATCTGAAACCCACTGCAGAGTTGAAACTGCTTAAGCAATAAGACATGACAGGGCATTGGTTGTGCTAGTTTTACCACACACCTAGGGGAGTAGTAAGGCACGAGAATGTAGGCTGAGTGTCTTCAGCCCCTGGAAGTGTAGTAAAACCAGCACAACCAATGCCTTGAAGTATCTTATTGTGATTATAAAATGGGTCCATAGGCAACTTTTTAAAAAACAAGCACTCTAAAAGTTTTAAAAGTCATCAAAAATCCTAATAAAATATTGTTCAAAATGTGAAATAGTCCCCTTGACGGATTTTTTTTCACCTGTCAGTCATCTGTCTTTCTACACAATACAGACATTGTGTGATTGTTTACTATGGAATACAAGAACTCAAAATTATGCATTATTACGTAGAATGCCCCCCCATCCCCCCACACACGGAATGGTAACATGGAATACATGAATTCAAAATTCTTCACAATTCCAGTGGAATATGGACAGAGACACATACAGGCATCTAGTGAAGCATGAGCCTCAGTTTCCTTTGTTGCAGGGCAAGGATCAGGGAGCTCTCTGGCAAACTGGTAAGGATAGGAGGGGGGAGTTTTAATGGCCATCAAAGGAACACCAGCAATGAAAACTCTGAAAAGTACCTGATTTTTAAAATTTGTGTATGGTGTGATGAGGGGCTTATGAGTGTAAAGAACATTCAATTGTTTTCGTATTTTGTTTAATTTAATGGACTTTTACTTTTAGGGCATTAGTTGAAGGATTTTATATATGAGTAAAGGTGGCAGCCATAGTCTGTGTTGGAAATCAGGAAGGAGTGAAGTGGCTCATGCATTCTATATGTGAGCTGCCCAAATTCCTAATCCCACTGCCAAAGTTGTTCAAATCTGTGCAGTTATGGAGAATTTAAATATGGGTCTCAGAACTAGTTTAACCAATCAGGAAGCAGGAAATTTCCAACCCATTTTATACATAGGCATAATGTAGCAGCTGGCAAGCTGAAGGGACCAGCAGAGTCACCTTTTGGTATTGGTACAGAAGATTGGGTGGGGCTTCAGATTATGGCAACCACTGAAGGCAAGGGTTAACTAGTACATTTATTAAGAAAAAGAAAGGAATTTGGCCTAATGCGACCCATACTCATTGAATCTGAATACACTTCACAAACCATGAACAGTGGCAGCAACTTTTACAAAAGTAGACAGAAATGCTGTATGTCCCAGTTAATCTTTAGTGCTTTATCCAGATATAGCACTGAAAATCCCATTGAAATGAATGTGGATTTCCTTTGAAAAAACCCGATAATGTAGATCTAGCTATACTAGGATGTAGCTTTGGCTACCACTGGAAACTTGGCTAGTACTGTGCAGTGCTGTCATGGGCTACAGTGCGGCTCTGCATCACACACTTGTATGCATTTTAATATAAGTAAGCAGTGTGGTTTGGAGCTGTACGATGAGATGGTGCTGCGTAGCATCAGGCATGTTTTTATATCACAGCTTTTTCCCTCATGACATCTTACCTTTAATAGATTCTTAAGAGATTATTTTTTTGGACAAAGAGCCTAATCAAGGTGTTCGACATGGGGTGGGGGGGTGGTGGTGGTGGTGGTGGTGGGAGGGTCTGTATGTGTAAAGTTTAAAGAAAAACAGAGAGGAGCAGGTGAGTTTCAGTGTGGCTGATTATTCAGTTTCATGCTGATTCTACAGAGGTAGAGTTGGTGAGATCTTCTTGTTTCACTCAGGTAGTCATCAACTGTATTGCTTTTAAAAGTGTGATATGTGAAATTATTGGTGCTATTTGTACTGCAGGGTTAAGTTGTGTCGGATGGAGTTTAGGTTTGCTTAGTTAGTGATGGTGTGTACTTTCAGTTGCTTTTCTTGAAGCTTAAGTTTGCAGTGTAGGATTTTAGAGTTTTTGGGGAGGATGTTCAGGCTTCTGAAATTTCTGTAATGAAACTCCAAAATCATACGTTGCAAACCCAAACTTTAAAAGCCTGTAATGCACACCCTGGAGTGGCTTATTGTATTTATAAATTGGCTCACTGCTCTTATGTATTGTATGTGAAGTGAACATTTTTAAAGTGATTTTTTTCATGGATCATGCCAAAATAATTATTTTTTAAAATGTCATGAAAACAGTAGGATTTCTAACATGGTGGCTGTCAAGCCTTTGAATTTTTTTTTTGTGGCATTGGAGGGATAGTAAAGCTTTTCGTGCCAGAAACTGAGAGTTTTTTTTGCATTGATAATGAGATCCAGCACCTGACTATACATTGCTAGCATTTTAAAGCACAGCCAAGTGTTATCTCTTAGCCACTGAGGTTTCAGGATTTTTACTTGCCATTTAAGTCTCATGTCTGAAGGCTTTGACTAGTGAGGAGGCAGAGTTGGCTAGATGAGGTTTTACCAGACTGTGATGAGTTCGGTGCTGGTGACCAGTGAGAGACTTAGAGTAATAGAAACTGAATCTTTCTGTTTATCCACAGATGAAGAACAAAGACGGCAGGCACAATCCAAGTTTCAAGAGACCATTATGAATTCACAGCTGGAGAAAGGTGATGGAGTAATCACATTGAAGGACGACTTTCTGTTTATCCACAAACCAAGTGCATTGTGGGCCTGTGCAGTTCTCTCTTCTCCCCTGACCGAGTTAAATTTCATGCTGTGGGAAGGTAAGGAACTGAAGCCTCCTGTTTATGCTCAGACCAGGTGCTGCGCTGTACTGCAGCCCAACACTGCCATGCCAAATGCTACACATTTGCCTCATTCTCATGGCGGCAGTTTAAATGAATTAGTGCTGGAGGAAGGTGGAAAATGCTGTGTGGTTGAGGCCTGTTCGGCCTGCGGAATAAAGCTTGCCATCATCATTTGGACAGGAGCTTTATTCAGCCCCTTGGAGTGCCCACATAGATCCCAGGCTCAAAGTATCTGTACCTTGGTTTCGACCATGAAAATTGTGAACTCCTCACTGTGTAGTGCTACCTCAATTGCTCTATGGAGTGGTTACCAGTTTTTTAATCTTTTGTAGACAATGGGCTTAATCTTTAATATGCCTTTGATTATTTTAACCAAAGTTTGCACCCCCAGCAGCTGCACCCTGGTAAGAGACTGCCTGCACCCCTGGATTATCCAGCATAAGCCCAGGTAAATGAGCTAGACATTCATGGACTGTGTTCAGGGCTGTATAGTGCCCCCTTCCCCTATACCATCTGGAATAGCCCTAGACAGCTGGGGGGGGGGCTTACACATGAGTAGCTTGGTTATGGAGAGTTTCAAAGTGGTCAGAGACAAGAAAGATCTCAGGGAGAGGGGGAGGTTAGACCAGAGGTATGGAAGACTGTAAGAGAAAGCAGTTTGGCCAGCAGGATTCTTAGCTAGGAGACGGGGGGGCCCTTCCTTCTCCCCCCCCGGGGAGGGAGAAAGAATAGGAGTCATGGCTTTTGGTTGAAAAATTTGTATTTTCCGATATAAGGTATACAAGATACATTATACATCCAGAAATTTGTTCCATATAATTAATCATTCAGCTAGCAATACACATTTACACATTTCCATGAAGCATAGGGAGGGACAATGTAGCTAGACAAAAGAGGGAAGAAAAGGACAAGTGGGGGGCCGGGGGGAATATGAAGTTCGGAAGAGAGAGGGTTAAGGTGTAATACAGACATCAATTATTATACTCTCAGAGGTGTGTAGACCATTAATTCTACATACAGTGCACAGGAGGAAAGAAAATACATTGTTAGAAAAAACAGTCAGCTACCCGGTTGTAAGCAGATTGCTATCACTCTTGTAGCCTGATTCTACAGATCTAGACTGGTCCAGTCAGTACTTTTCACGGCTTCAGGAGAAAGGTTGGACTAAATATGCATGTGCACTGCAAGATCCAAGCATAACCTGGGACAAAAGTGAAGATGGATCCCAAAGCTCAAGTTCTTAACTTTAAGTACATTATAGTAGAGGTACCATATGCAGAGTACAGCCAGTTTAACCAGTTGGAAGCATGATGTTCTTATCGAGCCATATTCCCATTGGGGGGAGGAGGGGAAGTGGGGAAAGGGAGACAATAACCACCTTGCACATCACTAGGTCAGCCACTAACCTTTCCAGTCAAACACCTTTTATCCCACAAATGGTTCGGGGGCATCCTATACCTGTCTGTGGGTGGATATCTTTAAGGTAATTAAGATAGGGTGCCCACCAGATTCTAAATGCGGACATTTGAGATGTTTGAAGATGAGAAATTCTATTTAGCTTCACCCGGGCTGTAGGAGATGTCATTATTTCAGTTACTGTGGGGACCAGAGGGGACTTCCATTTACACATAATAGATCTCTTGGTTTGCAGAGTAAGCAACACTAGCCATCTATATTGTGGTGGGGGATAACTTCGGTATATCACTACTTATCCCCAAAAGGTAAAAAAGAGGGCTGAGAGGGATCTGTTGATGCATCACCTCTAAGGCTACCTTCTGTATTTCCTGCCATATAGGTTGGATCTTAGTACAGGACCATAGAATATGCAATAAATGTTCCCCTGGTAACTGGCATTTCCAGAAGCTATCAGACTCTAGTAGTTTGGCTTTATAGAGGATAGTAGGGGTTCTATACCATGAGTGGGCAGTTTTATTCTGAATTAATCTGGACTTGGCATCTTTGAATCAGCTGTGTGCATCCTTCCAGCCCTTATCCCAGGCCTCAGGTAAAATATGGATTTGCAGCATCTTCTCCCATTTACGTCTAGCATCATCTAACTGAGAAGGGAAGGTGTCTCTAATAGCAGCGTATAGCCAACCTGCCAGTCCCTGTAGGTGCAGTATCAATGAGTGCAGGCCAGAGGGTTTGTCATATATCAATTTAGGGGGTAACAGATGTTGAGTGGTATCTCTAAGTTGGAGGTATCTCCAGAAATCGGATTGCGGCATGCCCCACCTCTGCCTTAGAGACTGAAACGTATGAAAAGCTTTATGGTTTGGGTTTAGCATATCTCCTATTTTGTAGATGCCCAGATCGGCCCATTTTTTCCACCTTACCTCAGACCCTCCTATGGTGATAACGGGGTTTTGCAAGAGAGGCATCTGGGAGAGAGGGATAGGGTCCATTTTCATTTTTAGGTGTGTATTAAACCAGTTAGCTCGGGGATGCGACCACTGTAGGTGAGATAGAGTCTGCATTTGACATATCCTGTGAGCCAGTGTGAGGACTAAGCCTTTGTACAAAAAGAGAGGAAGGGTGAATGGTACCCAGAATGTCCATTTCAAGTTGTATCCATTGTGGAGAAAGAGGGGACAGTGGACATGCCCACTTAACTGTCTGGGCTAGCAGGAAAGCCCGCCGGTATCCTTCTGGCCATGGAAGATTCCACCCTCCTTGCTTCCAATGACATCTAAGTTTGGAGCGACTGAATCTAGATTTAGAACCTTCCCATAGGAAGCCTTCAAATAATTTATCTATGGGCTGGTGCCAGTGTTTAGGCAAAGGGATAGGCAAGTGCATAAGAAGGTAAAAGAGTTTAGGGGCTGTTACCATTTTTATGGCCGCAATTTTCCCTGCTAGAGTGAGTTTTAATAAACTCCATCTGTCAAACTCTGTCTTGATAGAAGAGAGAAGGGGCTGTATATTAGCCTGCCATATATCTGCCAGAGAGGGACTTAAATTAATACCCAAGGATGTAAGGCCATTAGGATCCCATAGGAGATCAACTGCTTCTACCAGTTGCTGTGAGCAGTGGGAGTTAAGAGGGAGTACCTTGGTTTTATTCTGGTTCAGCCGTAGGCCTGAGTTCTTAAAGAAGACTGTTAAGAGACTAAGTGGGGGGGGGGGATGGCTTGTTGGACATCCTCTAAAAGAAGAAGGAGATCGTTAGCATATATAAAGGTTGTGTAGGTTATACTTCCCATTTTCAAACCCTGTATATCAGGGTGACTACAAATTGCAGCCTCCAGGGGTTCAACTGCCAGTACGAACAAAACGGGGGATGGTAGCAGCCTTGCCTCGTACCTCTTCCTAATGCAAAGGGGAGGGGGAGTACCGAATTTGTATTAACTCTGGCTGAGGGACTCTCATATTTAGCTTGCATCCTAGCTAGAATCTTTTTTCCCAGGCCAAAGTGCTTTAAGACCATGTATAGATATCCCCATTCAACTGAGTTGAATGCTTTTTCGAAGTCTACGGCAATGGCAGCTAGTAGAGATTGTCTGCGAAATTGGCAGTAAACTCATAAGAGTTCTCAAGTGGTCTGAGCTGTGATGCCCAGGTACAAAACCTGCTTGAGATGGGTGTATAAGACCAGGGAGTAGGTGGCTGAGTCTAGTAGCTTGAATTTTGGCGTACAGTTTGCTGTCTAAGTTATTAAGTGATATCGGGCAGTAACTTCCAGGGTTGGTAGGGTCTTTACCCTTTTTGGGAATAACAACAATGGTTGCCTCGTGCATAGATGGAGGTAAGGTCCCCTTAATTTCAATCTCTTGAAATACCTGAGTTAAGAGAGGTAGAACAACTGGGGATAATGCCTGGTAAAAATCTGCAGTGTAGCCATCACTACCTATTGAATTCCCCTTTTTCAAATCCCGAATGGCTACAGCCACTTCCTCACAAGTGATCAGAAGGTCCAGGCATTGCTCCTGTTGTTTCTGTAGTTTGGGAAGCTACAGAGCATCCAAAAAACATTGAGTATCTCTGTTTGGTCCTCTGTGTGTGTGGAGGTATATAGTGATTTATAGAGAGATGTCATAATAGAATTAATGTCCTTTAGGGAAGTACCCAATACCCCTTTTGTGTTCTTCAACCCAAGGATATATCTACTGGCTTGTTGTTTACGGATCTGATAGGCAAGCACTTTACCCCCTTTATCCTCACCCTCTCAGAAGGTGTGCCTGAGTTGAAGAATGGCTATTTCAGCCTTCCTATTAAGGAGTTGCTTGATTTCGAATTGAAGACTTAATATAGTTCTGCCTATAGGGGACTGAATAGATGGAGAGGACATGGACTTAAAGTCACCTTCCTCTTTGGCCAACTTCTGTTCCTGGGTGACTAACTGTTGTTCTGTTTCTCTGCGTTTAGCCGCAGCAAAGCCCATAATGCTGCCCCACATTGTGGCTTTGAAGGCTTCCCATGTGGTACCAGCAGAAGTGTCTGCTATAGTATTTTCAGCCAGGAATAGAGAGGTCTCATTCCTAGCCCAGGGAATAAAGTCCGGGTCTTTCATTAGCAGAGGGTCTAGCCTCCATTGTCTAGGTGGGGGGGCCATGGGATCCCACTGTATGAGGATTTGGACTGGGGCATGATCAGAAATAGCATGTGGCAGTATTAAGACCTCAAGAGTCTTGGTTGTAAGGAAGGGAGGGAGAGCCTAGCCAAAAATCTAGCCTACTATACGAGTCATTAGCTTCTGAATGGAAAGTGTAATCTCTCATTCTGGGGTGAAACAGTCTCCATAAATCAGTAAGCCCCTGATCCAGGATCATTTGCTGAAGGGCCTTCCCTCTTCTAATGTGTGCCTCTTTGCTCTTATCATTTTTATCTAGGGAGGGCACCAGTGTTAGGTTGAAGTCCCCACCAGTAAGCAGAGGGCAGTCTGGGGGGTTAAACTCCAAAATCATCTCTGCCAGATTATGAAAGAATTGGGGTGAGTTCACATTCGGGGCGTATATATTACATAGAGTAAGTGGTCCTGTGGGTGTGTTATACGTGGCAGTTACCCATCTGCTTTCATGATCTGAAAGTGTCTGGACTAAAGTCCAGTTAAGAGATTTATGCACAACAATAAGAACACCATGCTTCCTAGTTAGGGCATTGGAGTGTACCTGTTGACCCACTCAGTCCTTATTCATTCGAGTGTGATCATCCCCCGAGAGTTTGGACTCTTAGAGGAAAGCCACTTTGGAGTGTAACCTTTTCAGATGTGCCAGGACTTTCTTGTGTTTCACCGGGGAATTCAGCCCCCTGACATTCCAAGAAAGAAGTACAATGTCTGTCATTCTGGCTTATGGACACTCCAAAGGGGACTGGAGGAAATTCAGTACCAGGTACAGTCCACCCCTACCTCTATACCAGGTGGGTTAATTGTTTCTATCCTCTCCCTTTGAACATACACGGAAATAACAATGTGCAGAGCTTACTTTTAATGACTGTACCTATGTGCTAGCTGAAGGTTTAAATTGCTTAACTTATCAAACAGAACCCAGAGAAAAGATGCAATGAGACTAAACTGGCTGGAGCCCCAGCCAATGGTATGCCCAATCGCCCTTGGGGGATGTGAGGTAATTAAGCTCCAATAAAAAGAGGTGCTTCTTTTGCACTCTTAAGTTCAAAGTGACTTATCTAGTGCACTACTTGTACTATCATTAATGGGAGTAATATGGTATTCCATTGCCCAGAGCCTTATCCAAGTGTACCAGGCCATAAATAAGCCTCCCTTAAGAGGGGAAAAGGGGAACATTTGGTGGCCTCCGATTAATAGCTAGGCTGTTGGCTAACCAAAAGTTCCAGGCGTCCTCCCGGAAAAGTAACACAAACAGGAAATTTATCAACATCTCAGTAGCACTTTCCTATGAAATGAGATAGAGGGACTATGGAGTTATTACCAGGAATCCCAATTATTGGGGAAATGTAGATTGCTGGCTGCCCTATCATGTATGCCTAGCAACTTTCACATACTTCCCATTCTTGTATCTCCGCTGGGCAGTATTAAGGGGGGGGGGCTCCTTAACTACGTTCTAAACTAGATCTAGTTAACAATAGTAACATCTAACCAAACACACTGAACCGGTATTTTGTATCAGATCTGTATCTAAACATCCTATCTTTAATTTTGTTATGCCTTCCCTGTAGGGTGTATCCTTCCATGGGCATATCATCGGTTGGGGGGGATAATGGGGGGGGGTGCAAATAACTGTAAGAGAGGGCTAACAGAAGTGCACCATCTTGAGCGAAGCTCAAAAGACTCTGTGCCATACATCCTCTCTTTTTACTATCCGCCCTTCTCTAACTCTGTTTTTCCAAATGACCTCCAGCAATTAGTGTTTGCTAAATCAAATGGAAGCAGATACATAACGCTCTATGCCTGGCCCACATCCTGGATGCGAGTACTACATGGCAGCATAGCAGAATTCTTCACTGCGTCATCTGCTCTTAAGGGCTGGAAGGCCATGCAGACAGTGGGGTCTATTAGGATTCTATACACAATGTATCCGTCACTTGTTATAGTCCACACAGACCTGGCCCCACACTATTGCTCAGTAACTTAGTAAGAAGGGGGGGCAGGAAGGGGAAGAGGTTCTGGAGTGGTCAAACAGAAAAACAGTTGGAAATCATTTTCCCCTACCTTTCTGGAAAGATTGACCTTGCACCATACAGTTCTGCTACATAATTTTAAATAAATGCCCTCCTAACCTTGTTATACCCCCCTGTTATTAGTACCTCCAAATATGCGTCTGGGAACACTGATAACCTGTGTTGGACAAACCAGTATGCTGAAGCTAATGAGGTTTGCCCCATCAGGAGGCCCTGACTGTAGACCTTTAAAGTCGAGCAAAATTTATATTCTAGGCTGCTAAAAACCGTTAAGGCTTCAATTATTCCCCCATATCCATTTCCCAGTTCCCTGAGACATCTGTCCCTAGGTACCCATCCAACCTGTACATAGTCTGCACAGAAGTTCATGACAGGACTACAAGGTCCTTTTCTATACTGCGGCCTAGGGGTGAACTAGGAGCCTGGGTTCATGCTTCTGGGTCTTGCAAAGGCAGCGTAGCCTCCGCAGCATAAGCCCAGGAGTTGTGCTCATCTGCAGAGTCGTTGCGATTAGAGTCCACCGCATTAGTGTCCATCTCGTACCCCTGATCAGTGTCTGGTAAATTCCTCAATGCCAAAATTGGTTGTGTGCAAAATATGGGCTGACGAATTCTGGCTCTACTGTACTCGCTGCGCTTGAGTGCTGGGTCTGCTTTCCTGGGGAGTATTTTCTATCCTGTGGGTGGCTGCATTTAGAATGAGAAGAGTTCAGCAATCGTTACCTAACTTTGGAGTTACGAGGGTCCAGGCCATTTTGAAGAGATGTAGGAGGTGCCATCGCTGTGGTGTCAGATGAATTTTCTCCCGCTGAATGTCATTGAGCTTGGCCTTCAACCAGGATAAGAGATGAGGAACCTGAGTCAGCCGGCTACATTTTTGCAATAAAGTCCATAGCTGTGTCTTGGGAGGCGAACTGATGCGCTGTACCATTCACAGAAATCTGTAGATTTGCAGGGTATCGCAGAGTGAAGGGAACTTGCAAAGCATGGAGTTTGCGTCGCACTTCAGAAAAGGCTTTCCGTTTGGCAGCTAGATCCTTAGAATAGTCCTGAAAGATCATAATTGAGTGCTCTCTCCAACATAATTGCCCCAATTCCCTGGCCCTAGCTTGGATAGCTTCTTTCTCAGCATAGTTTAGGATTCTGGCAATGAATGGTCTAGGCCTGTCTCCCTGCATAGGTCTGGGTTGTAAGGAATGATGCACCCTCTCGATTGTAATTCTTGTACCTTTAGGCAATTGAAGAATCTCTGGTAGCATTTGCTGCAGGAAGGTTAATGCTTTCCCATTTTTGCAGCCCTCAGGAAAATCAAGGAGTCTTAAGTTGTTACAATGACTTCTGTTTTCCAAGTCTTCCAACTTGTCTTGAAGAAGACGAATCTGGGCTGCCTGTTCCCGCATAGTAGCACAGTGACTTTGGAGTACATCATCTTGGGCTGTTGTTTTTTGTTCCAGTCGGTCCACTCTTGCATCCATTTGCTGCATAGAAACTGCCCTAGTGTTTGCCGCTAGTGTTAGGGCATCTATACTGGTCATGATAGAAGTAAACATATCTCTGACTGAGGGTTCTTCCCTCTCCGGTGCCAAGTCCGCCATGCAGCCTACTGTATGAACGGTTACAGCTCTGGGATTGTTTTACTAAATCGTACCTTGATGGAATCTTCTCAAATTTTGCCAGCCTTGAACAGGTGCCTTCAGATCTCCAGTGAGTTAGTTTTCCCCCCTCGGGAGACACAAATATTTGTATTTATTCGGGTTCTAGGCTCTTAGGCATGTGGAGCTCCGAGATCAAGCCGCCATCTTGATCGCTGGTTGGCCACGCCCCCTCTGGAGTCATTTTTGAGAGAGTAGGAGGAGGGGACAGAGCAGGTTAAGTAGTGAACTGAGGTTGCATGAAAAGCCAAAACAGAATTTGGCTATGAGGGATGCGTAGTGGGCGAGCCTGGGCGCCGCCCACCAAGAAAGGGAAAGAGGGAGGTGTAAAGAGAGCAGTGGTGAGTACAGGGTGAACAGTCAGGAGCAAAACAACAGAAGGAATGAAACCTGTAATCCTGCCACCTAGTTAGCTGTAGCAACATAATGCCAAGTTCTGCGCAGTAGTTCTGTGATGTGGCCCACTGAACACTAGTAACTGAGTTGAGAAGACCACCCAACTCATTTCACAGATAACGCTAGCTGATTTCATCCAAGCTCATTAGCAGTGAACAGCCAGTCTTTTTTATTTTCGTCAGGACAGCCCAACTGAAATGCATCACCTTGGTAACAAAGGGGTCCTGCTTTCTAGTTTCTTCAAAGTATTACCGATGACAATCTGAAAGTACACGGACATGATATGACTTGTTCAGAGTCACTCAGCGATGAAGTAGGTCTGATGAGTTTCAGACCTGCAATCTCTTGGTTTACAGTTCTGTGTTTGGGCCCTATCACCTCCCCAAGTCAACCACCTCCCCATCCCCAACAATTTGGTTTGTGGTGTTTGTTCCAAGCTGATCTTTGTGAAATGCCCTTTGCAGTGAAATACTAGAAGGATTAAATCAATCCCTCTGCTGACGAGAGCCTTGCTGAGCTTGTTTAGTATATTGTTTTGTTTCTGGAATGTTGTGCCTCAATGAAAAGCTTTTTTTTGGATGCGGTACAGCTGTAGAGTGTGCGTGTGACCTGAGATATACTTAATGTGGAGGCATCAGTCCTCCACTCCCAGGAGCTGGCAATATGCATTATATACATGCTGTGTTACTGGGGCAACCCAAGCCAGCTACTAATATTCCCTGCATGGGGGCATTTCTGTCTTACATGAAAGAGAACAATTAACAAAATGAGAAAAGGATGTTGTGCCATGGCAAAATCCCAGAACTTGGATTAAGGCAGGGTTTAATCTTATTGTCATACCAGTGGAGCAAACTCTGACCCAGCAGTTATAAATGAGATGATCTGAGTCAATAGAGAGTATGTAATATGAGGTAACAGACAGATCAAGAGCTGTCTTTGACATTGCACGCCATGATTACTTACTGACAATTCGAACTGCAGAGTCTAATCCCTGTCAGAATAAATCACTGCTGTAGTACTTCAGTTTACAACATCAGGAAGTGCACATACAAGGAGGCAATGCAGTCTGTTGGTTAGGGCTCAGAACTGAGAGCCAGAAGATATCCCAGGTTCCAGTTGTACAACATCCTCTGGCTTACTATGTGATGTGGAAGTAATCACTTGACATGCAAGTACTTCAGTCTTCTGGCTTCCAGCTGTAAAAACTAGGACGCAACAGGACTCTAGGAAAGATGATTTCATATCTCAGTGGAGTTAGCCTGACTAAATCACTTGTAATAATAAAAAGTGTGGTGTGACCTGGAAGAGCTGATTAAATAAACTTGTACACATGCACCACTCCCTCGTGAGGGTGTAGGCATCTCAGCCTGCCTTGAGGATCCTCTGTGTTGGTGAATCCCAATGTCATTCTCCCCTGGGCTGGAATGCATTGCACTCAGCAGCACTCCTATGCTCAGACTGCACCCAGTCTGGCTTCCTGAGTCCACTCCCAAAGCTGGTTATTGGGCCATCAAGTAGCCCTTCAGAATATGGATTCTGTAAAATGTTTTTAATCCACTGTTTCTTCACCCCTTCCCCTATGGCACATACTTATGTCCTTTCTCATCAAATCAAACTTTATTTATAAGCGCAATTCCCAGTGTCTCAAAGCGTTGTTCATAAAAAATATTAAAATCCACGTAAATAACACTAAAATAACTGAAATTAAAACATCACTATAACTCAGACTGATGGCAGAGCACTAAAATTCATTGAGTCCGTGAATGCTAGGCAAAATAAGTGTGTTTTCAGAGCAGTTTTAAAACTCTTGATGGTCAGGCACTCTCTAATCTGATGAGGTAGAGAATTTCACAGGGTATGGGCCACAAAAGCACAAGTGTGGGCCCTAGAAGTCTTTAATCGAACCCTGGGAACCTCTAGCAATCCCTAGTTGAAGGAACGGAGTGAGCGGAGGGGGCGGTAGGGGCAGAGGAGATTTTGAAAGTAGCCAGGTCTTCATGTAGCCTTGTGACTGCTGCTTGAACTTGCCTCTGGCACTTGCCATTAAGCTCTAGCCAGCTCCCTGATCCCTAGCCTCACTCCATGGGACTCTCCTCCCGATCAGCAGAGCCAAGGCTGTTGCCCAGCTTGCAGGCTCGAGGCTGGGATTTGAGGGAGTTGGGGGATGGTGCCACACCCTGTGACATGTGTGTTGGGGTTGTTGTCATTTACGGTGTCAATTGCATTTTGCCCTGCTTTGGCACCCACCCACTTACTAGTATGTTGAACTGTCCCATTATGCCATCAAGTGGGAAGGGGGGCTACATTGTTTGGTTACCCACAACATCAGTGTTCTGCATGATTTGTGGGAGTTGCTCGCGCAGCAGTGTGGATGCCTCCCTCACCTGAAGCCTGAGTGTGCTGCTCCGCAGCATGCCTCGGCTCCTCTGGCTCAGGGTGGGGAAAGTGGGCTTCAAGCAAGAAGCCAGATCTCCCATATAGTATTATGAGGTGCTACCATCAAAAACACCAAGCTGAGCAGACTATGGGTTTTGATTTTCATCATAGTGATATGTCCAACTCCAACTGGACTTTGACAACATCCTGCATTAGTTGCAGACAAACCAATTGTCTCTCAGTGCCAAGAAAATGGTTTCCGTGACCTTTGGCTCCCAGCAGAGGATTGCCAGCCTCCCTTCTCTCTCCTCCATCTTTCCATACCTTCAACTGGTCTGCGATTTAGGATGTCTTCTTCTTTATGTACCTCAGGATCTGGTTGGACTGCCATCTCAATTTCTTGCTGCACATAAATGACATCCACCACAAGCTCCACCCCAAAAAGGGTGCACTGTACTGGAACAAAGGGAGTATCTCACTTCCTGCCCACCAAGAGATCATCTCAGTCATGACCCACTCTATCTTCTACTATTTAGACATTATGTATAGCGCCACTCGCAGGTCCACCACTGTCAGAATGGGCCCTTTCTTTCACTTCTTTCTCCATTTCACCTTGGACTGTCTTTCCCATTCCCACCACTGCTGTCTTCATCCTCTTTATCCCTCCCTGGATGCCAGACACCCCACCCACTCCCTGGATGCCAGACACCCCACCCACTACATTTTCTTCATATCCAAATACTGGCTTGACTCCTTCCCTCGCTTCCTACCTTTCCTCTCTTCTCTCCCCCCCCACACACACTTTCCTTCTACCTTCTATGTTTCTATAGACAATTATCTAATACCAGGAAATAAGGGAAAATAACCCACTTGTGGGAGTTGCACAAAACGGGTATGGGCCTTCTGTGCAACTATACTATCGTAGTATAACATCCTAGTATGCAACAGTGTTTCCCATTCCTTCTGCCTCCCCCACAGGAAATCCACTGCTGGCCAAGCTGCCTTCTCATATCACTTCCCTAAGCTCTGGGCCTTGCTTCAACTGTCCATCCACTCAGCCTCTTCCATCTTCTCTCTTAAGTCTCCACTTCATGATTTCACAGCTCCCACCTGTAATTTTTCCTGACTCCTGGCCATTGAGCCATCCACCACCCGCAGATTACACAACTGTGCTTCACTTCTCTGAGTGTCCAGTCCCTGCACCCACGATATGGACTTACCTTGACTCAAGAGCAATTTTAACTACCTTAGGGACCATACGGAATGATTTTACCCTGCACTATATTTTGAATTTATACATCTGTTATTGTGTTGCACTTTGCTTATTTTGTTATTGTTCACTATTTCTTTTTTTTTTTACACTGTTTTTTTCCCCTAAAATTTCTATTTATTGAGTTTATACAAGACCAACCAAATTGTCACTGAATATTGTGACTGCTCAACTATTATTGTATGTAACTGTTGTATACTCTCTGTATTGTCTACCTTCCTCAGTGTCCTCTGCCCCAGGACTCATCTAGCAATAAGATATTACCAGCTCAGTGCATTCATCCTGGTACAACTTTTGAAATAAATAAATACATACATACATAAATAAATACATTACATACATACATACATGCATAAATAAATACATTACATACATACATACATAAATAAATACATCACATACATACATAGATACATTACATACATACATACATAAATAAATACATTACGTACATACATACATACATACAGTAAATACATACATACATAAATAAATACATTACACACATACACACATAAATAAATACATTACATACATATATACATACGTTACATATATACATAAATAAATACGTTACATACATACATAAATACATTACATACACACATACATAAATACATTACACACATACATGCATACATAAATGCAAATTAAAATGTTTTTCAGACTGAAATACTGAGATATAGAAGTTGAATACCTTTTTTTTGTAAAAAAAAAAATATATAAAATACACATGATGAGTAAGTTTCATTATCTATTCACTTAGAACCTGAGACCTCAACTCCTTATTGATCAACTACATAGAGATTCAAACTCCACAGCAATTACCAGCAGAGGGCTGACACTCCACCCTGGAGTCAGTCTCTAACACTCCTCATATACTGTATGTATGCACACAACACCTGCTAAGCTCTATAGATACTCTCAAATCCTTAGGTCTTTTCACTTTAAGGCCAGCTGGCTTCTTTATTGAAGAAGATTACATATAGATGAAGTTTACACTATGCTGCTGTACACTACAGTGTCTACGCATAGTTGATAGTTGTCACAAAAAAATTGAGATGCTTTCAAAACTAACTTAAGGTCTGACTTTTTGGTTTTCCTATTGATACAGGTTTACAAGCAGATACACATTTAATGATTTTGTAAGTTTGCTTCATTTGTTTTAATAATAAACAAAAAACACATTAATTACAGTTACAGTGAATACCAACAACATATAAACCAGCACATATCTGATATTTTACATGTTGTAATTCACTGATAAAAGGCAATCACATTTTTCTAAAGAACAATGAAGAATAATTAAAAAAACTATTAGCCTTGTAAACCTATTGGTATTGCGCAAAAAAATGAGAAATGTCGGTAGCTTTTAATTACTTAGTATTTGTGGACTGGGTAAGGTCACAGGAGAATATTCCTTTTACAGGTGGGTCCTGGGGGTGCAAAATACAGCCTGGGCAGGGATGCCGGGAGGGCTCCCCCAATGGACACTATAGGGGAGCCCCGGCTTATCCCCTGGGTTGGACCATGGGAGTGGGACCCACCCGCAGACATCAAAGGCAGTGGAGATGGTGGTGGGGCAGGTTGTCATACGGGGGGGGGGGCAGCATTTTTTTTTACAACACTTCCCTGGGGGTGGGGAAGTGCAATGACATCCCATGTCCACCCCACCCCCTCAAGTGATGGTGCCAGCACGGTGGTGCTCCCAGCCTCTGCCAGGGGTCTGCGGTGTGTCGGACACTATACCCCTTCCCCCGGAGAAGGAGAGCAGTTCCTAGGATGCTCAATCCCTCTCCCCACCAGCTGGCCCTCCTATGTCCTGAGTGCATTCCCAAACCTGGGTTATTGGCATCGCAGATGGGCACCCTACCCCTGCACCAGAGTTACCACCTGCAGTTTACTCTTACAAAAATGGCAGATGGGATACAGCACAACATGTGCTTAAAAAACTACAATTAAACAAAAAGTATATATTTTCATATTTCATATTAGTCAATGTATTTTGTAACACTACTGTGCACATAAATCAGGGGCTCACTTGCTGCACACCCTTTTGTTGAGTGACATCAAAATCTTGTTTCTAAATTCTCATCTGCCATTTTGTACAAAAACACTAAAGGTCAGCCCACATATCATTTAGATATGAACCAGCCGATTCCAAGTCGGCGTACGCTGGCGTAAGCTGAGATGCACCAAACCCCTTGGCGGATCTGGTGACTTACGCCAAGCAGTACACCAGCCCTGATTCCAGGAGGCGACATGCACCATGTCAGCTGCGGGCTACGCCAACCATGGTTTATGCCACCCACTACGCCACAGCCAGCAACGACATGGAGCAAGTGTGGGTTACGGCAGCAACAGCGCCCTATTCCAAGAGGGTGGTTGCCCTAACCCGCTGCGGCGATTCCAGGTGCTGCACTGGTAGAACTAAGTTAGAGCAGCTCAGAGCTGCTCTAAGGGGCATCCGATGGTGCCATCTGTTGGATACCCACTCCGCAGTGCCATGACAAAAGGTGCCAATGTGCTCGTGCCCCCACTAGGACACCCCTGCCCCCACTTCCCGAAAGTCAGGGATCCCTGGGGGGTCAGATCTCCAATGCACCCCCCCAGGACTCCTCTGCCCCATCCTGCCCCCATGCCTCTGATTGTGTGCCGTGGTGTTCCAGAGTGGGGGGCTTTGGGGGGGCTGCCAGTAGCAGGCTTCGACTTGCGACATGCAGGGCATCTATGCCCTGCCTGTGGCATTAGCCTCTGCATGGCTTAGCCTGCATGTCACAAGTGCCAGGACCCTGCCGCTCTTGGAATGTGGTACAGGTCCTTAGCATAGTGGCAAATGTCACAACTCGCATACACCAGCGAGTTGCGACATTCAACTTGGAATCGGGCCCGAACTCTGTAGTGTAGCATTGTGTAGCAAAGTGTAACTTGTCAGCTACGTGTAATCTCCCTCATTGTTCTGAGTACCGTTGGTCACCAGTGCTATACAGTAGGATTATAATGTCCATTTTGTTAAGCCCAAAACGCACCAACAACCAAAGTCTAAGTCCGACACACACACCTCTCAAGTGTCCCTGATTTTCAGGGATGTCCCTGATTTTGCTCCAAAATTTTACTCTGTCCCTCCTAAAATTTGTGTTTTTGTGGCTAAAACAATGGGGACTGTAAGCACAAAATAATGTCAAGCATTAAATTTACAGACTTGTTCTTCTTTAGAAAATGTATTTTGCACTAAGCCCCCAGCTTTCTGGGTGGATATCTCTAATTTTGAAGATGTGTCCCTGATTTTGGTCCTTTGTCCCTGATTTTTTTGAGCCTTGTCCCTGATTTATGAGGCAGGGGGTTCGACACACACACACACACCTGCAACTAACAGCTACCCAGACTGACTCTTATTTACTACACGTCACTTTAAAGATCAAAGGCAGGGCAAAATAACTACATGCTTTCCATCAGGCCCTCATCATGACGGAAATCTTATTTTACTGGAGGTGTGAAAAATAACGCTTGTCACATGCTCAACAGAGTATTCAGATATGGGATCCAAATGATTTTTTATTCAGACAAAAGGAGGTAACAAATAAAAAGACTTCAAAATGTCTTTCTCCTCCCCCAGGTGGCGTGGAATGATCACATAGCCACCACAGCCTACATCTTTCAGTAGTCTCTCATCCCTGTGGTCACCCCCATCTTTTAGAAAAATAAAACCTGTGTCCTACAGGCATCGCTCCACCAAACATGGCCTTTAGAAAAGCTGGGGGCCACAGAAATTGCTCTGGCCATGTTGGGGAGGAGGAACTTTTTTTTTTACTATATTTAACTTTTTTTTAATTAATTTCTGATTATAAATACCCCACAAATAATGCATAGTAATCACTATTCTATCCCAAGTAATGGAGAGTAAATGTTTTCATGGTAATCTGGGAATAAACCATAGTCCTGCATTTAACCACTCAGAAAGCCTCTGTCTCACTTGAGGAAGGTGCTGTCCCATGTTAACCACTGAGATTTCAAACCACAAATTCCTATTAATCCATGGGGCTCTACAAATCTAACCAAATTATTTGAAACAATAAAGATAGATAAAACCCTAGGGATGGATGGGATGCACCCAAGAGTGCTCAAGGAACTGGCTATGGAATTGGCTGACCCCCTATTCAGACAGGATAGTTCTGAAAGACTGGAAGGTAGGGATGTAGTGTAGTGGCACTACACGGGGAGGGGGAGCAACTGGCAAATTAGAGACCTGTCAGTGTTTCCTTTGTAGTGGTAAACCGATGGAGTCACTGATCAAAGAGGACCTTGTGAACAACCTAGAGAGCAATAGTCTACAGGATAGTAAACAGTATGGGTTTGTGGTAAGGAAGTCTTGGCAAACCAACCTGATTGTTTTCCCTTGACTGGGTATCAAAGGTAGTAGATAAGGACCATGCTGTGGATTTACTCTACTTGGATTTCAGCAAGGCTTTTGACTCGGTGCCAGACAGAAGATTGCTGAAAAAGCTGGAGGACCTCAGCTTGGCTAGGGATGTACTTAGGTCGGCAGGACTCTGGTTGGAGAGACAGCTAAGAGTAGTGGTAAACAGGTTCAAATCAGAAGAGAGGGAGGTCAGAATTGGGGTGCTGCAGGGATCTGCCCTGAGTTCTGCCCTATTCAATATGTCAGTGACATTGGAAAGGGCATCCAGGGCAAAATGTGTCTCTTCACAGATGACGTGAAGCTCTGTGGTGGGGTAAATAGCAACACAGGGATCAGGGAGAGCAGCGAGATCTACAAAGGCTAGAGAGTTGGTCTGTGGTTTGGCAGTTGAAATTCAACACCAAAAAATGCAAGGCTATGCACTTAGGAGAAAGAAAAAAAGAGGGCAGAGGACTGGATGGGAGGGGTTAAATTGACCAGTACGGCAGAGGAAAGGAACATGGGAGTCATCATTAGTGACTCCTTCAAACAATTAAGCCTGCGTAACAAGGCCTATAGTAAGGCTAGTAGGATGCTGGGGTGTATTGGAAGGGGTAGAGATATCAGGAAAAAGGAGGTACTACTACCCCTATAGAGGTCACATGTGAGGCTGCATCTGGAATACTGTGCTCAGTTCTGGAGTCCTCACATAGGGATGGATAGGGACAGGCTAGAAACAGTGCAATGCAGGGTGACCAAGATGATTCAGGGCCAGCAGGACAGATCTTATAAAGACTGTCTGAAGGCACTGAACATGTACTCACTGGAGACCAGGTGAGAGATGTGGGATGTGATAGAGACCGTCAGGTTCCTGAAGGGAATAAGCATAGTGAACTGTGAGGAGCTATTTAGCAGGAGTAGAGTTAAGAACCTGAAGAATGAGTGGAAACTGGAGGGGGAAGGTTTAAGAGGGATGTGAGGAAGTTCTGTTTTACAGAAAGGGTGGTGGAGCCATGGAACAGTCTGCCAGTGGAGGTGTTGGGCTTCAAGACCATAAATAGTTTCAGGTATAGCTGGGACAGGGTGAAGGATCTGATGGTTGCTCAGGTCAGTAGCAGTAGGGAGAGGAGGAGGTGGAGTTGGACCAGGAGGAATAAAACCCTCATATGGGCAATAGGTTCCGGGGCAGATACTGAGCTCTGACAGAGTAGAGGGACCTTTGGTCTTTTTCTGACATCATTTTCTATGTTTCTACCTAATGATGATAAAAATGTTTGTTTCCACCATGTTCTAAGGTTCTGTCTCCTAGATTTGATAAGGTATCCCATATTATGTCCATTTTCCCCCAAGAGCAGCCAGCAGTCCCACATTTGGGTGATAGTCAAACTGTCACATTGTAAACAATGCGGCAATCTTGAATGGGGGTGGGATAGACACATGGGACTGGTGAGGTTGATGGGAGAAAGGGCTGGAGTAAATGGGGTAGGTAGTTTATTTCAAGTGGAACTTCGGAAGGATTGACACACTAGAGGCCTAGCCAGTGCTTGACTGGTGAGGGCCTAAGTAGGAACTCCATCAGACTGGATGGACCATAAGTCATTTTCTGTCTGTAACCATCTATGCATCTACTATATGTATCTATGTATCATCCTTCGAATGCTTGTCCAGGGCTCCTGGTAGGCATGCTGCCACTTATTTTTGTCTCCATTTCCCCCTTCCCTTCCTACTCCTATTGACTGCAGTTTTGGCTGCTACTTCTGTTTGGAAGATCTCATGAGTATCTTCAGAGCAGGGGCTGATGCTGCTGTTTTACCAGGCAGCAGGGGATACCCAGATGTAGAGTTGTCTCTGCCAGTCTAGTGGTCAAGGGTCATGAGTCCTGTTCTGAACTTCTAGCACACTGATCCAAAATGCAACCCACTGCAATAAGCCACTGATATCAACACTTTTCAAAGTGTTCAATTTTTTTTATACTTTATTTTTATCCCACCTTACTGCCCACTAGCCCCCTCTCCTTCAGACTTGACCATTCCCAGTGATCCTCCCATGGAGTCCACCCCTCGAGTGTCAGGCATACTCCTATATCCCCCTTACCTTCCCTCTGGAGTGCCTGCACATTGGGGTTTGCCCGTGGTAGGTGATCCGGGAGATTAGGTCAGTTGTCATCTAGGTGGCTAGCGGGTGTTTTCACGTTTTACTCCCTTTCTTAAGTCCCACTACCCCTGAGGACGTTGGCACACAGGACTGAGGTCCAGGCAGATGGTGTGCTGATGCACGTCGTTGCCAAGTGCCTACAATGTCCTCCCTTCCCCGGTTCTGAAGAACCGCCCGTGCCCCGATGTCCATGCTTCCACAGACACTGGTGCGTCGGGTGCTCAAGGCACCCTCAGGAACCCACCCCGGAGGAGGACAGCATCCGTTGGGATGCTCGATCCTCTTCCATCCCTCCGACCCCCGGCAGCCCGAGTCCATTCCCGAACCTGGGTCACTGGCGTGGTGCGAGGTGTGGTGGCCCTGCGCCTCAGCCCTCAGCGCCACTGGGCCGGTCTGTGATCACTTTTTAAAAATTGTTACATTTTTATACTTTCCAAATCCAGCTGCTTGTTGAACAGGAGTGAAATACCAGTCAAGGGTTTAGATATTCAAAAGGCATCTGAGCCCACAAGGTACACTTTTATATAAATAAAAAATCACATTGAGGTGGGGCTACTCTTTTAAATGGATATGCATTGGCTTGTTTTTCTCGGGGTGCAAAATTAACAGGCCTGCAAGGTACAGTATTTTTAAAATGATTTGCTGCACAATTGTCACTTTATAGCCTCAAAAGGTAGATATGAGTGGGCAAGCTATATCTAACCTTTTCATGTTAAAAAAGCAGATTATTTTTTAATTGCAATCCTACTTCCCCCGGGACAACAAGCCCCCCCCCCCTCAAAATTTCTTGGTCTTTAATTGATGGTCAGAAGATTTATTCATACTGTGTTGAGGGTGCCATCTTTATTGTCATGAAGTTTAGGAAACCAGGATCAAATATGACTACAAAATACATCAACCAGGTACACATTTATGCAGCTGCAAGAGTCTTCACTAAAACTCCAGACCAAACTGGGGCTGAAAAATACTTGGCATGTGTGAGCTTCCAGCCAGCAAAACTCAAACTTGGAAAGTCATATTGGATTTTTCTAACAACCCAACCAAGCTCTCTTCTTTCCTGACTCTATAAGGACCTAACAATAAATGTAATTGTGTTCAAATCAGTACAACAAGAGTTTTTGTGCAGCAGAATACCAATGAGATTAAATAAGAGACATAGCCCTCAACAGCTTGCTAAAGTAAAAGGGTAACTGATGGACCTTGGTTCAGCAGGATGTTATATTCCACCCTGACTTGCTGACAGAACCATAGTTGCTGACTCGTTAACCTTGCTGTGTGCTTACAGTAGTCCACGTCAGGTATTAGCTTGAATTGCCTGTCCTTATTCTACTAGCATAAGTGGTCCTTCTGATAACAGGGTACATCAAGGTACTGATTTATTTGTTTTTTTTGTCTGTACCATGGGGATTCGAGATAAAACCTGGTATGGATTTCTGAGCATCTCACCCCACCTCATTTCCGCCACTTTAACCACTGGAGTACAATGAGTGTGTCAGGTCTTGCAGTGAGTGCTGAAAAGGCTGTTCTCACAGCTGCTCAAAATTCAGTTCATTCTGAATATTGCTATCTTCTTGAAAGAACCTTGGACGGGGGGGGGGGATGAAAAATAATAGTCTGACAGAATTCTACTTATAATGCCAATATTCCTTGTGTTTACATACCCCTTACTCTTTATTACTAAGGACATTTGCATGGAAACAGGGTTATTTGTTACTGGTCATCCTCCTCTGGTCTTGCTGCTTGTCTACAGGTGACTTCATCCTCTGCTTGTGACACTACAATATTTTCCACAGCAACCGGTTGTAATGTTGTAGGAGAAGAATATTTTGTCACTTGCAGGCAAGCAAAAACACAACATATTCCAGTGCACTGCTCTACAATGGAGTGTCTTCCTCTGTGCACACCACAATGATACTGTAGCCAAAGTCACTATTGTAGTGAAACACACCTTCCTCAGATCTGTGAGGAAGGCAGGGTTTGTCAAAATTCCAGGGTTATGTGAGCGCGTGTGGTGTGCCACGTGCAGTCTGCCCTTTTCATGGCGTGCTGTGGAGAAGAAACGTATTGCTAGATGAAAAACATTTTAATCCATACCATGAAACTCAGCAGGCATTAAGGTGTGAAAACCAAAAACAACTGTTCCCAATAAAGAATCTGAACCTACTAACAATTTCTGGTCAGAAGCCAGTACAGGTGAAAATCCATTCAGCCAGCACCTTGCCTTCTATCACTCCCTACAGGAATGTGTAGGTGTGGCAGATGCAGTGTCTGCAACCACTGCAACCAAGCTAAGTCACTGAAGCTTGAGGGATACCCAAAGGAGTTAGAAATGAGATCTTTTATAAACTGCAGTATGAAGTCTGTTGTCTATGTGCTCATGGTGCCAATGTCCCAATGGGAGAGTTTTTAGATTTTACTTTGAATTCTCTGAAACCAAAGGGGCTAACTGTTGGCTGGGACCTTTAGCCGTTTTTATGAAATATGGTTCAGTAAACAATGAGGGGGTCATAAAACCATTTGATGTGGGCCTGGTGGCACTGAGGGCTGAGGCGCTGGACGCCTTACCTCGTACCACGCCAGTGAACCATGTTCGGGAATGAGCATGGGCCATTGGGGGTCAGCCTGGGAAGAGAAGGATAGAGCACCGAGTGGCTGCTCTCCTTCTCGGGGGGGGGTTATCTGCACGCTCCCGCTGCAATACCGCCACCTGGGGGAGCTTGGGTGGAAGGTGCGGTAGAAGGGGGAAGCAGTATGGGGACAGGGCAGATGTCGGCAGAGGGGCGGAGCAGGAGGCACATCTTGGCGCGTCTCCCTGCTCATTGGCCCTCATTGCACGCCGACATCTGGGGATGATCAAGGGAAAATCACCCCATCTCTCCTAGGCGACGACTCCTCACTGTACATCTTCAGTTCGTTGGGGCAGACTCCGCTATACTGGTCCACGTCACAGCAAGCAAGGTTCTAGGGAGGTAAGCGGGGGGTTCTTCCTCACCCTACTCGGGGGGGGCTATCCGGGCACCTAAGTTAGTGGAACCGTGTACTCTAGGGGCAGACCCCAATGAGCGAGGACCCTGCAGAAGAGGTAGTCTGAGATAGTGGAGAGAGGGGGCAGTAAGGCGCATAAACACAGGGTTAAAAAAAACAAAAAACATTTGATGTGCATTACTTGGAAGTGCCACAGCTTAACTCTTTGACTCTTTTTTCTTCAAGGCACAATAACACATGTTTAATACTAATTAGTGAAACTCCTTTTCCACTATCTCTATTTGCCTTCTGGCTGGCTCTCTCTACATACAATATGTTGTACAGTATCTTCTAGCTCTGTATCTCAATCTCTCTCCTCTTCTTTTCTTTACCCAAACCCCGAAAACAACCCTCCTGCCCACCTCCCAACCCTTTTCCCCACCCCCACACTCCGCACCGACCCTATCTTAATTCTCATTCTTTTATGCTTCTCCCTGTCTTCTTTGCCACTAGCCGGCTCTATAACTATAATGGCAGTTTACATTTTCAAGATGTCTGACTTTTACTCATCTTTCCATGTGTTTACTCTTTGCCAGTGAATCCCCTACCTTTCAAGGAGATCGTGACAAAAGGACCAGGCTGGGCACTTCTTTTTCCCAAATTTGCTTTCAAACTGCAATACTTCTACATTCCATTACATCTTGTCCAAAATAAAAAAAAAACAAACAAACAAAAAAAAAAAACAGATACATTCACATTGTGGCTTTAGGTTTATTTGATAGCTTTTGCTATTTTACACTGTGGGTTGTTTTCTTGCTTTTTGTCTTTCAGAACATCCATACTGGAATGAATATGGACATCTAATACTTGGACTCTGAAATGAAATGCAATACAATATGGATTCTGTTTTCTTTTTTGAACAAATGTGATGAGATATGATAGAAACCTTCATGTTTCTTAAGGGCATAAACAAAGTACAAGTGGGCAACATCTTTCAGTATAGGAGGTGTACAAGAACGAGGGGTCATGATATGAGATTGGAGGAGGGGCAGGATAAAGGGGAATGTGAGTAAAGTTTTCTTCATGGAAAGGGTGGTGGATGCATGGAATAGACTACCCCAGGAAGTGATGGGAGCTAGCACAGTGGGAAGATTCAAACATGCATGGGATAGACATAAGAAGTAGGAAGGGGAGGCTAAAGCCAATGACCAAGCAGGGTCAGTGGCCGCTGATGTAGGTAGGAGATACGAGCAGACTGGGTGGGCCTAGAGGTCCTTATCTGCCACAAATTACTATGCATGTTAGTATTTAGGCTTGTGTAATTTTTTTTGAACTACATTAATTTCTTTATCTTTTTTTGTGTTTGCATTTCTGCATGTATGATATTGGAAATTACACAGATGTATTCTTTATTTTTAAATTTGCACTAATCACATGACCACTTTTGACTGTTCTTGCCCCACCAATGACCACATAAGCATATTACAATGTAGTAGTTATTGTGAACCAATCAGAATGTCCATTCTTAGGTCAGGTGGTATAAAGGTGGAGCAGCTCTGATCACTAGCCAGCCCTCTGATGAAGCTCTTGCAAACAAAGCGTTGGGGTTGGCGGTCCACTGTTGGGACTGAGGTGTCAGTTGTCTTCACCTGTTTGCATCAACTAAAAATCTGCAATTAGCAAGAAGTTCTGGTCATGCCTTATCATTTGAATGGTGTGCATGGTGACTGACTAATACTCCTGTGAGTGCAGTACTAATAGTTTGTTGCCTTGTGTCTTAAGGGGGTTTGGTTAAACCCAGTATTTCACCCAGTTCAGCACCGTGGGGCATGCATCTTCTCTCTGTTGCTACGTCCACTTGTGTACTGCTGTCTCACAGTTGCCAAATGGGCTAGTTGCAGTTTAAGCACTTGGCTATTTTTTCTTTCAAAAAAATGGAGGAGGGTCAGTTGGTTGCTGTAGTATGCTGTACACCTCTGCTTGTTGTTACTTAGCATGCCTGTCTAACATCCATCTGTGTACTGCTCTCTGACAGTTTCCTGAGTGCTTAGCTGCAATTTAAGCACTTGGCTATTTTTCCTAACACACAAAAAAAAGAAAGAAATTGTAGGACCAGTAGGTCGGTGTAGTATGCCTCTGCTTGTTGCCACCTAGTGTGCCTCGCTGCCTGCTGCCAAATCCAGATGTGTCCTGCTGTCTTGCAGTTGTCCAAAGGGCTAGTTGCCATTTAAGCATGTGACTATTTTTCCTTTAAAAAAATAAGACCAGTGGGTCAGTGTACTATGCCTCTGCTTGTTGTCACCTATTATGCCTGGCTGTCAAGCCCACTTTTGTACTACCCTCTCACAGCTACCCAAAAGGCTAGTTGAAGTTCAGGCATTTGGCTATTTTTCCTAAAAAAAGAAAAAAGAAATTGTATTACCAGTTAGTCAGTGTAGTATGCCTCTGATTGTTGCCACCTAGCGTGTCTCACCGCCTGCTGCCAAGTCCACTGGTGTAATGCTCTCTCTCAGTTGTCCAAAGGGCTAGTTGCAGTTTTTAGCACTTGGCTATTTTTATTAAAAATACACACATATATATATATATATATATATATATATATGACCAGTGGGTCAGTGTACTATGCCTCTGCATGTTGCCATCTACTGTGCCTAGCTGTCAAGCCCGCTTATGTACTACCCTCTCACAGCTACCCAAAGGGCTAGTTGCAGTTCACATACCTGGCTATTTTTGATAACAAAATAAAAAAAAAAATTTGAAGGACATTTGATCAGTGTACTGTGCCTCTACTTGTTACCACTTAGCGTGCCTGGCTGTCTGATGTCAAGTCCACTTTTGTACTAATCTCTCACAGTTGTCAAAAGGACTAGTTATAGTTAAAGTACTTGGCTATTTTTCCTAAAATAAATAAATCCATAGATAAAAATTGTAGGACCAGTTGGTCAGTATAGTATGCCTCTGCCTGTTGCCACGTAGCATTCCTGCCTGCTGTCACGTCCACTTGGGCACTGCTCTCTCACAGTTTTCCAAGGGGCTAGTTACAGTTTAAGTACTTGGCAACTTTATTGTTAAATTTTTTTTTTTAAACTTAGTGTGCAGCCAGATAAATATTCCTGTCTTTGTCACAATGGTTGTGTACAACAAGTAGTTGGACGACATGAACACTAGAACCTGTACAGGCAGAGGTAAAGGTAAGGCATCCACCTGCCTTGGAACCCCGACTGAGCCTGTACCCACAGCCAAAAAACTCTAAACAACCTTTGGAGCCTAACACAACGAAACTACCACAAGCAGCAAAGAAGACAATGTCAAGTCCATTCCAGCTGGTGAAATGTAGTAGGTCATGTCAGGTTATAAAGCCCAAACACTTCAGCCCTGTGAAACTCAGGACTGCCAATTGCATCAGGTTCCACAGCCACAGCGTCATCATCTTCATTAAATTGAGAAGTAAGAAGTTCTACACTACATATGCAGACCCAAACTGCAGTTTGTTCTACATCATCCCAGCTTCCTGCTTCAGTTCAAGTGCCCTCTTCTCCAATTCCCACTTCTCCCACATACAAATTTGGCACTGGCAGTGGTTGAGGCTGAGCTAAACCCTTCCTCAGATTCTGAGTCTGGCTCCCATCCTTAGAATGGCATCAGTGCCTCTGACAATGATGCTGACTACTCACATGTGTCTGCGGAGACTATATACTTACTCATTTTGACCTGGATCATGGTGAGGATGATGATGCTGATGTGTCTGATGATGGTGATGTAGTGTCACATGAAAATAATGATGCCACAATCGCATCCAGTTGAGACAAGAGTAAGATCCCTTTCCTCTGCCTCCTTGTCCAGTGCCACAGTGATTACAGCGACCAAACTACTATTACTTCCACAGGTTCCCTTCTACTGTTTCCCTGTGCCACCATCACTAGGCCCCTGTCTGCTGCTACTGTGCCTCCTGCTGCACCTACATTAAAGAGTAGCCGACACCTTTGGAAAAACTTTGAAAAATGTAATATTTAGACATGTCAGTTTGTATTTCGTATATCTTTTATACATTTCTCCTTTCTGTTATTTATAACTGAAGAAATTCTCACAAAAACAAGATCTTTATCCCTTACTGTTCATCTGCCTCTGTACCTTATTCCCTATTTGAAACTATAGTGCTCTGTTGCGACATCACAGTCTGTTGCCATTGGAGTTAACAGTGATGTCACAGGCAGAGTACAGTATAATGATATCAGGTTGGGAAGAAGCAATAGGAGCTGATGAACCCTCAAGGAGCAACTATCCTGTTTTCATGCATTTGACCGCAGTAATAACTAACAGGGATGAGAAATAAGGAGCCAATGAGAAATATAAGCTGTTTCGTGTGCAGATATTATGTTTTTCAAAGTCCTTCTCAAGGCATTAGTGGTTCTTTAATACTCAGAGCACAGTCATATTCCTTGCCTGGCTTTAAAACCAAAATAAGTACCAGCACGGTATGTGAAATCACTTTTCGATAAGTTTCACTGATGAACTTGGAAGCATTATGTGTGCACTGTAGAAGAACCATTAGTAGGGTGGAAGAATTTCATTTCATTTATTTATTATACTGGAATGGCATGTGAGCAAAATTGCCCATTTTCACGAGCATCAAGTTTAGGCATAACAATTCCATAAATTACAAGGTAAGCAAGGAGTAAAGAACAAAAACAATTTAACAATAGTTACACATAAAAAAACATAATGGGTAATTTTGAGAGAGGAAGCAACAGATAAATACTCAGAGACAAGTGCTAGACTTTCAAAAATTGGTAATAAAGGTTTTTTTGTTATTGATTAATGGTCAGGTATGTCAACCACATGAATTCAGGAGTGTGAGTGCTCAAGCTTGAGAAGCGGAGTGGAAAGGGTGGAAGAGAAAAAGAAGGAGAGACAGTCAGGATAGGGGACAGCTACAAGTGGGGGTAAGGGACAGGTGCTTCCTTAAATTGTACTTGAAGGAAGAAGTGGTGGGGCATTGGATGAGTTCTGGGGAGAGAGAAACAAAGAGTGTGGGGCCCATGTAGGAGAGGGATTTTTGGCAATGTGAGTGATGCAGAAAGGGACAGAGAAGGAGAGGGATGAGGACCATCTTGTGGTCTGATGTGAATCACCTTAGGAAAGACTCTCAGTGGCTTGGGAACTACTGCCATGAGGAGACACCTAAGGTTGTAGCACCCTCATGTACTTGCTTGTCCTACAGATCTCAGTGAACCATATGGGGTAATTCAGAGGATGGTGATAATTCTGATGAGTCAGAGCCAGATCATGGTAGCCATAGCAATCGGTCCCTGCGCAGGCAGTTGTGGTAGCAAAGGGAGATTGGTCATGCAGCCTCCACCTCCATCACATTCATAGAAACATAGACTTTGATGGCAGATAAGGACCGCTTGGCCCACCTAGTCTTCTCTTTTCCCTACCAAGAGGATAAGCTGCAGATCCTATTTAACCAACAGCCTATTTCTTCCTACCCCCACAAAAATTGCCTTATGTCTGTCCCATGCATTCTTGAATTCTCCCACAGTTTTAGACCCCTCAACCTTCTCAGGAAGGCTGTTCCATGCATCCACCACCCTCTCTGTGAAAAAATACTTCCTCACATTGCCCCTGAGCCGTCCCCCCCTCTATCTTCAAATTGTGTCTCCTTGTTCTTGCATATCTATTTTTCTGAAAGATGCTACCCTCTTGGACTTTGTTGATTCCACTGAGGTACTTAAAAGTTTCTATTATGTCCCCTTTCTCCCTCCTTTCCTCAAGGGTATACATATTAAGCTCCTTTAGTCTCTCCTCGTATGGCTTCTCTTGCAAACCCTGTACCATTTTAGTTGCCCTCCTCTGAACTGCCTCATCCTGTCTATGTCCTTATGGAGATGGGGTCTCCAGAACTGGATGCAGTACTCCAGATAGGGTCTCACCTAACTGTCTGTACAGGGGATAACAACTCCTGTTTTCTGCTGGTGATGCCTCTCTATACATCCCAGTATCCCCAGCTCCTACTGCCTTCCTCACATTGCTTGCTAACCTTAAGGTCATCTGATATGATTACCCGGTCCCTTCTTCATTTTTGTTGTTACATACCTCCCCCATTGTAATCTCTTCCCTGGGTTTTGTTTCCAGGTGCATTATTTTGTACTTCTATGATTTGAATCCAAGCTGCCATACTTCTGACCATTCCTCCAACCTTGCCAAGTCCCTTCTCATCCTTTCCATGCCTCCTTGTGTACCAACCCTATTGCAGATCTTTGTGTCATCTGCAAAGAGGCATACTTTTCCTTCCAGTCCCTCGGTAATGTCACTTATAAAGACATTAAAAAGGACTGGACTCAGTACTGAACCCTGCGGTACCCCACTAGTAACCCCTCTTTCTTCAGAGTGGACTCCATTTACAATTACTTTCTGGGTCCTGTTGTCCAGCCAATGTTTTACCCAGGCTACCACCCTGGGACCCACTCCTGGGCTGGTTAATTTGACTATTAATCTTTTGTGTGGGACTGTGTCAAATGCCTTGCTAAAGTCTAGGTAGGCCATGTCCACAGCCCCTCCCTGGTCTACTACTTTGGTCACCCAGTCTAAGAAATCAATTAGATTCATCTGACATGACCGCTCCACTATGAACCCATGATGCCTTGGGTCCTGTGCCCCACTGGCCTCTATGTACTCAACAATTTTTTCCTTTAGAAGTGATTCCATCACTTTCCCTACCACAGAGGTCAAACTGACAGGTCTGTAGTTTCCTGCCTCTGTCTTGGTCCCACTTTTGTGAAGGGAATCACATCTACCTTCCTCTAGTCTCGGTACCACACCATCCTCCCATGATTTGTTAAAAGGGTAGTCAGTGGTGTCACTAGTTCTCTGCTTAATTCTTTTAGAATTCTGTGTGAATTCCATCTGGCCCCATTGCTTTGTCCACCTTCAGTTTTAGGAGTTCTTTCAGAACCCTTTCTTCTGTGAAAGGACTGGGATCGACCCCCCTATCCAGAGTGCTTCTGTTAATTGGATTAGGCACCTCCCCCACCTCCTCTTTTGTGAATACTGAACAGAAGTATTCATTCAGTATCCCTGCTTTTTCACTGTCCCTCTCTGCCCACCCACCATCCATTCTGTTCAGCCTCACTATCCCTCCCTTTGTATTTCTACGCTCCCTGATATACCTATAAAAGGTTTTATCCCCCTTCTTATCCGAGTTGGCTATCTTTTCCTCAGTTTGGGCCTTTGCTATTCTGACTACCCTCCCTGCTTCCTTCTGCCTTAACTGGTACAGTTCTCTGTCCTGATCCTTCTGTGTTTCCTTATACTTCCTAAATGCTATATTTTTCTCCCTAACCTTTACCGCCACCTCTTTGAGAACCATAGTGGCTTTTTCTTTCATTTTGATTTGTTTATTTGCTTCACACAAAGGTTTGCTGCCTCTGTGATGGCAGTTTTGATGTTTCCCCATTGTTGCTGCACTCCTCCTTCTAGCCTATTTCCTAGTGCTTTTCTAAGGCACCCTCCCATCTTGCCAAAGTCAGCCCTCTTGAAGTCCAGAACCCTCACTTTTGTATGGCTTGGCTCTGTAGCTGAGTTTATCATGAACCACACTGTTTGGTAGTCACTTGTTCCCAAATGGCTACCCACTTCTAGATCTGAGATCCTCTCACTGTCCCCATTTGAGAGTACGGGGTCTAAGATTTCTCCCTCATGAGTAGATTCCAAAACTAGCTGTCTGAGGCATGCCACCTGAAGGGCATCGAGGATTGCCTTGCTTTTGGATGTGGCTGCAGCAAAGGTGCTCCAGTTGACATCCGGCATATTAAGGTTCCCCATCAACCGTATCTCCCCTTTCTCTGCCATCCTAAGTATGCCTCCTATCATATCCTTGTACATTCCTTCCCCCTGACATGGGGGTCTGTATACAACCCCTGTGCAGATTGTGGTGTCATTTCCAGTTTCTAAGGTGACCCACAGTGCCTCCTCTCCTCCCTGTTTACTCTTTTGTTCAGTTGCTTTTATCTCTTCCCTTACATAGAGAGCTACTCTGCCCCCTCTTCTCCCCTCCCTGTCTCTCCTGTAGGTTGTGTACCTGGTATGTTAACATCCCAGTCATGGTTCTCTGTGTACCATGCTTCTGTGATTGCTACGATATCCAGGCATCCCTCTTCCATCAAGGCCACAAGTTCAGGGAGCTTGTTGCCCAGACTACGGGCATTGGTACTCATTACCCTCCACTTCTTGATGGCCTTACCCCTTTTTGCCCCATCCCTGTCCTTATTGCATTTGTCACTTTCTTCATTTACCCCAGCGCTTCTCCCTATGGACGTCTCTATGTTGGTGTCTACCTCACTTAGTACCCTGATTTTTTGGGGGTGGCTAGGATTTCCCTGCTCCTCTCCAGTGCCTCCCCCCTTTGCTAGTTTAAATGCTTGCCAACATTCAAGAAGTAAGTCAACTTCTGCGGACTCGGCAGCATCAGCTGACACAGCACTCCTATCACCAACACCCCTGCCACGGCACAGCAGCAGCACCAGTTCCTTGGCCAGTCCTTTTTCAAAGGCCAAGCAATTAACTACAACTCAGTCAACTGATCACAAGACCAGCTCTGACTCCAAGCATCCCATTGCTTCCCAAATTACACTGCTTATTGATTAAATGATAGGGACAGATCTGCAGCCCTTTTCCATTGTGAAATATGTTGGATTCTGAAGGCTGCTTGGATTTCTTTAGCCAAGATATGAAATACTGTACCATCCAGGTTTACATTTACCTGCAGAATAGTTCCAGACATTCTTTTCTTTTTTTTTTACCAAGCAGTCAAAACCTGCATTGCATGCACTCAAGGAGCAGAGGGTGGGGTTGTACATTTCACAACAGATATTAGTACAAGTGCTACAACTCATGGGCATATTTATCTGGTTGCACACTGGGTTTGTTTCTCACAGTCAAAAAAGCAGTCTAATCTGACACCAAAAGGGCAGTACAGGGGAATGGGATTACTCAGTGCCAGTGTTATGGATGGAGAACACGCTGCAGTCAACATACATATCGCCCTAGAAAAACTGTGGGAGGAATGGATACTCACTAATGGATTATGAGTAGGCATGACACTGATAGATAATGCAGCTAGCATGATAAAGGCTTTCAGTGACAGTGACAGTGGTGACAGAGAGGAGATAGTAAATGCAAACTGTTTTGCACACACATTACATTTAATTGTCCACCAAGCTTTAGATAGGAGCACAAGTATGAGCAATCTTATTGCAGCAGCAAGTAGAATAACCAGCCAATTCCCCAGGTCTGTGAAATCAACTGCCACACTCTAGACATTCCAGCAGCTAGCAAAAGTGCCTCGACACTCCTTGATGCTGGATGTCACTGCTAGATGGAATTCTACATATTACATGATAGAAAGATTAGTAGAATGTAAAAAGGCCACACCTGCAATGGAAAAACATACCAATTACTGTAGCACTCATGAGCAAGCAAACAATAATTGCAGGACCCCTCGGTATTTCCCCAAAAAATCAGCAAACCTTTATTTCTCACTTGAGGTGCAAACTTCATACTTCTGATGTGAAGCATAAAAAAAGAAAAAACACGAATGGTAGTCCCGTGCAGTGGGGCTGCTCGCCATTCACCTCTACATACAATGGCTATGTCACATGAAATTGGTGGAACTATTCACCACTGGACATCCATGGACCAGTTTCGTCACATCCCTGCCCCGTTTGACAGTGCTACTGGAGAACTCAGCAGCAGCAGTGCCTCTGTTAATAAAGTTATTCCTCATGGTGCGTATTCTCCTCAACGTCACCAATGAAACACTTGACAATAACGACTACTCTTCTGATTTAATACAACTGGTACAGATATTGAATGATGAGCTCCACAGGTGGTTTGACAACATATTGACAGATGAAAAAAATATGTCACAGCTACAATATTAGATCCTCCTTTTAAGGATGATTTCCTTGTTCAGGATCCTACCCCTTTACAGGAGTATAAACATCACATAATCCGAGAGGTGCAAGTATCCTGAGCACTCTTGAAAGCTCTGCATCTTCCAGTACAACAAAAACTGTCTTCAGGCTCAGGCAAAGGTTTCAAGTGCCATTTCCATACTGAGGAGTATCTCTGTCTCTAGCACAGCTGCAGAGGATCAGTGTCACACACACTATGTCAAAAATATTTGGACTTGCTTAAATCAGATTGAAAATACAGGGCCACATTTAGAAATCTTGTCACAAGAGGACTTCACTGCTGAAAGAATACTTACTGCAACCCAGAGATCCAAATCCTGAAGCAGATCCTTTGTTGTACTGGAAGTCAAAGAGATCCATTTGGCAACCCAATTGTTGAAGTTGCTGCCTATTATCTTGCTTGTCCACCCACCAGTGTACATTCAGAAAGGATATTCAGCACCACTGGTGGTGACATAGCAACTCCAATCAGAGCTACATTTCTCACCAAATGTGTTGAACAACTGACATTTTTAAAAGTAAGCTTGCCCATACTGAATTACAGTTTATGATCTGCACTATGTGCTGCGAGATGAATAAGAGTCTGATATCAAAAGGGTAGATGACTAAGCAGCTACATGCTCCCCAACTTTCTCCTGGCTGGAGAAGTACATGATGAGAAAATGTACCACGGATGCTAACTTTTGACTTTACTTAAAAGCCTCACTGCTACTGTGTGATGCTGATGCTGAGTTCTTCACATAGACCAGGCTCTACATTATCCACCACTATCTCTAAATAAAAGAAACCTTAATTTTTGACCCAACAAAACACTAACATGTTGCCTTATTGTCACTGTCACTGAAATTCATTATAAAATATTCACCACACATATCCTGGCAGCAGTTATATCCCATCTCCTTCACTGATTTGGAAAGAAAGTTACATACAGTACTGTTTGCATCAGCACGGGGTCATAATGTCGCACGGCAGAATGCCGTGCGGCACAATCGCGTTGTACGATTTCGGTTTATTTTATTTTCTGTGGGGGGCTCCACCCCCACACCCCCCATTATGGGGGGCTGTGTCCCCTGGACCCCTCCACTTAGGATTCTAACTGTGGGGGGTCCAACTCGGAGTGCGCACAGGTCCGTGTTTCGCCATAATGCCGTATGCTATTAAGCGTACGACGTTATGACCAGGTACAGATTGCATCTCTCTTAACATGCCTTCCATTCTTCTCTTACAGGTCAAAAATCTGTTGCACTGAGCAGGCCAAACTCTTACACCCTTGTGAGACTATACCAGTGGAGCAGGGTGGGTGGGATGGAACAGACAGAGGAAGAAATGATGCCACTGGTTCATTCACATCAGCCTTTTCAGTGCAGCAGATCCACACTTGCTGCAAGTGTAACATCTATTACTCTAAGTCTTCAGTTTCTTTTTCTGCCCATGCCACCATTATGCAAATTACAGTTCAGTTCCCTATTACTCTATGATTTCCAGCATCAATTGTGTTGCTGCCACTGCATGCCCCAGGCCACTGTACTCTTCCTGTCATACACTGCCCTTATGGGACTCCTCTTTGTATTTCTTTCATAATTCTACTGCTGCCTAATTTCACATGACACCCCAGATCACTCCCTCTCTTCCTGTTGTAAATTGTTCCTGTGTGACTCCTCATTTCTTCATCATAATTCTGTTGCTGCCATTGCACGTCCCAGACCACTGCACTGTCACTCTTCCTGTTGTATCTGCCACTGAAATGATATAACACATACTGGTTATTAGATGCCCTTCTCTAATTATGAAAGGAAGTTACATACAGACAGTACTGCTTGTATTTATCTCTGCATGTACTCCATTCCTTCCTTTCAGGACAAACATCGCTTACACTGACAAGGCCAATATTACACCTGTGTGAGACTATGCCAGATGAGCAGGGTGGGTGGGATAGAACAGATGGAGGTAAAAATGATGCCCCTGGGTCACACCAGCCTTTTCAGTGCAGCAGATCCAGACCTGCTGTGTAACATTACACGTGTTCTTTTCCATTGACTGCACCACTAATTATTACTATATATTACACTTTTGGTTCTGGTTCTGATTTGCCTGACCCGACCAATCCCAACCCAGCAAAACCAGAAAATCTGACCCACACACCCCTACCTTGGAGACACTATTAAACTGTAATAACTGAATATTAATTTTTATATCTTCTGTGGGGTCTGCACTTTATACAGAGTGCAGAGACAACTGCCTTAGAGAGCCTGGCTACCAATACCGTTTCCTGTACGTACAGTGAATAGAGTTTGTCGGACAGCATCTGGCAGCCTCAGCACAGGTGACTCATTACCCATGTGAGAGCACAAGAAGGATGTATACAGAGTATAAGTCCTCTCCCTGCTATAAGTTCCACTGGTGACCTTGTAATCAAGAATAATAGTTTTCAGCAAGCATGCACATCATAAATAGCAACACTCATGAATACCAGTACTGGTGAACAGCCTCTTGCTTGGTGTTTCAGCAGTGTTTTCCAATAGTGAGTGTCACAAACCCACTCAGCCGGTCAGCCCTATACTCCCAAAGTGCCAACCTCTGAGCGTGTGATTTGCGTACAGTGAACAGAACAAGGTAGCCCTCTTGTCTGTTTTGTGGGTTCAAGTCACCTTAGTCTCAAGCTCTGGAGGGATTCAAACTGATAACCTCTTGTTAGCGTACCCAATTATCAGGCAAAGATAATTCTGTCTTTGGGGGGGCCAGATATCTTTGCCTATGGGCACCCAACCAGGTCTTTCAAATGAACCCTTAGAACTCTATGCAATACTTTAGAGAACTCTATCCATTTCCCAGTTTGGTATACAATAAGCCCATACACAGTGTTACTTATAACCTTTTTAAAAGCTTCACTTAAATATAAAGAAATGTCAAGGCACTCCAGACAGTTCCGTTGTAAAAATATCTCTTTACTTTAAAAATATCAAAACAGAACAATAATTACAGAACAAAATATATATATATCCCAACACATACAGCCTTAAAACAAACAGGAAAAAGTACAGTTTCTAAAACAGATATTTAGACTGGTCTAATCTAATGCTTACTTTCTTTCAGTGCTTTGAGGGTCTCTCTTCTCTCAGTCAGGAATATTGTCTTGTGTGTCTCTAAGGCTTGCTCAGTTGGATAAAAGAGTTCTGAGCTGGCCTCCTCCCTGAGATCATTTAACTCTGCCTTGGTGTATTAAAAGTTATATGTTACCACACAGGATGTTCCAACAAGATCTAAAAAAATGATAAGTGACCTACTCAATTTCCTCTCCTCAGGGTAACTGGTCAGAACTGGTTTGTGCTCTGCTACACATACATCTCAAAAGTGTCTTTGATCTATGTCACTGTACTCAAAGCAAAAGTGTATTTGCCTCTTTAATCCCATCTGGACCTTGGAATCTACACCTCAAAGGTCTCTCTGATGTAATTCAAGGGTTCCCCGGGAATGTACAGTATATTTGACTTTCCATATTCGTCTGGGTTCTGTTTGGCCCAGCCATCAACCTCTTTGATGTAATGAGCTGGTTCCTGGAAGGTTATTCATAACACAAGCATGCTCTTTCCATATGACACCTAAAGTAAAATCAAAGGATTCCCTTGGGGATGCCATGAATGGCAAATTTTATTTCCTGGGATCAAAGCAAATTTAACATACTAATTGAACCTCAGATCTCTGTAGTTTAAAATACCTCCTGTCCTTTGAACTTATCCTTGGGGTTTTTTGGACGTGTCAGTTCAGCAAGATTGTAACTTCCTCAAACTGACCTTCCCATCACATATTTTATATGTAATAAAAAAAATTAATACAGAACTCAGAGCACTCAGAGCTGGCTGTCTACATCACAGTGAGGAATGCTGCTGAGTTTTTATACAAAAAGGTTGTACTTAGTTATTGCAGAATATGGACAGTCCTACTGCTTGGCTTCAGCTTGTGCAGGTACTCAGTTGGTGGTGCGGGGCTTACTTAACATGGATGGGAAATGTTTTTGTTGGTTGCTCCCAACCCATCCTGTTTACATTTTTGGTGCTTAATCTGGATGGAGTTGGTACGTAGTACTTAGCCATTTCTTTGTATCAGCAGCATCAGTGGAATTCCCCCAAATTAGTCTGTATTGTGCTTTGTGGTTAGGTGATTGAGCCAGTCCTCCCTTCCCCGAAATACATGTTTTTACATTTTGCCATGTACAGAACCATCTCTGTCTTCTGTTCTATTCCAGGTTGCTTGCCAGTAGGAATAGCAATGTGAACATGTCTGCAACCTTTTGAATGAGAACAACCCCATGGCATGCCTCAGTAAAAGAAAAAAAAAAATTCAAAATGTCAGTCTTCAGGCTCATATCTGAGACATGAGGCTCATTTGAGCCTTGTTAGGGATCATCACTGAAACACTCAACAAGGCTCCTATAACACCCAGAAGTTGCACTTTGGGTTTCATTTGAATGTGTCTGATGTAGATCCAACATACAAAGACACACATACACAAATATGTACACAGTGTATACTTAATATACTTTCTATATCTTTTACAGGAACTTGGGTGTGTACACACTGCCAAGATACCACTTCTGCACCTATGTACCCCATTCATAGACACATGCTTACATAGTTGACCTGCTTTCTCATCAACAGTCCTCTGAACTCTAGCAAGGGCGACCCAGATTTAGGAGTAATCTCAGATCTGTTGCTTACTGAGGCAAGTGGTAAGACAAATGCAGCATGGTCTAGAGTGCTGCATTCAGAGCACTCTTCCTAGCAGCTGTTTCAGAAGCAGGACTTGATGTCTTAAGAAGAAACCATTCGTTTGCATTCCTTTGCAGTCAAGGTTTTGCACTAGCCGCACTGTTACAAGAGGTTAGGGGACAGGAAGGATGTTACAAACTGGGGGGAAAAAAGAATAATAAAAAAAGAAAGATACACACACAATGATTGGCCCTGCACCACACGCACACCCACACACACACATGCAGGCATGCATGCCTGCACCCACATGCACACACGCAAGCCTTGAATGCCCACTTGAAGCATCTCTTCACTATACGTCCCATTCTAAGGCAGATATGCACGCACTAGCATGACTGCAGATACATAGAGCAGATCCTGCCAATGTAGCTGCCTCTCTCAGGCAGTCTCTAAAAGCTCACCCTTCATTGTGACCGTCGGTTTAAACTGACTTTGGCAGTTCAGCAAAGGGATGTGAATAAATGTGTTGCAGATGGACTCCACATTTCTTAGGAAGACTCTACAGCACTGCGGTTATGTGTGGGCCTTGCTGGTTATGTAAACTTGACCGCATCACAAAATTCTAATCCCTGCCCTTCCTGAACAAAGATTTATATTTCAGGAAAAGATGGTTGGCACTAGGTCTTATTTTTTTAATGTGTCTTTATCGACATTTTGTTGTTCTTCTTTTTTTATGCTTTCCTCGTAGTTGGATCTCTGTTGGAGGGACACTTGGCACCACAGGGCCCATTTTAAAAATTCAGAATTAAACATAGTTCTGTTTACTGTACTAGTTGTATTTTTAGCGTTTGTGAGGTATAACTGTCTGTTGCTGTGGAAGCAAGGGTAATATCATAACAAAGATACTGTGACGAACTTATACTGCAAATATAAATTTCACATATTGGCTCAAATCATAAATTAATCAGATACTTGACGGACAGGTGTTTTTAATGAAAGTGTCTATTGAAGTGAACAAACTACTGCTGTTGGGGTTTGTTTTCAGTACAAACCGTGAACAGAAATATGAGGATTTGCAGACTAGACAAGGGTAGAAGGAATTAAATCTCACCGAGCACATGCAGTTCAGGGAACTGAAAAATGGGAACAGTTCATTAAAGTTCACTGGCAACCTAAATATTCAAGGGCTGGAAAATGGTACAGACCAGATTTATTAAATTAAACAAGTCCTGTTGCCATTGAATTATAAAACTAGCCTCCAGATAATAAACATTTTCCTTTAGTGCACCCTGATGGCATTTATTTGGAGTACTTGTCATAAAATGTAAATAGCATAAGGCTGACTAGTACTGGAATACAGTATTGTTTTTAATGAATGAGAATGTCGTTTAAACTTGCTATTTGGGTGTATACTTGTGAAAATAAGATTTGTTCATATCTGTCCCTTTCCTGTTCCCTCTGACCCTCGTATGGCATGATGCTATTTTAGTCACCATTAGTCTTGAATAGCTATTACCTCCATTTATTTATGAAGGTAATTTAAGAAAGTAATGAGATATGGGGCCTCCATTGCTTTATAAAACTTTTTTCAACCTTATATTTCTCCTCTGGCTTCCAGGTGGCTGCCATTGGACCACTCCTCCAGCCCCATCACCTGCGATCCTCAGGTACTTGTTTCAACCTCCACTGTGCCTCCAAGGCTTACCTCCCCCACCTTTCTGAGATCTCTAAGAAGCACCCCTTTCCCTAAGGGGTGCAGGATCCAGTCTGGGAAGTGGGTGCCTGGTCAGGGATACAGTACTTGCAAGGGATCAGTTGCCATTTTGATGCTTTGGGTGTTTCACCACCAATTTCTTTCTGAGGGGCTGCCAGCACGCAGTGACACTGCCAGGCATTCACAGTTCTGTGTCTGCACACATTAGTGTCTGTGACAACCCCCAACCCTGAGACAGCCTCTGCATGAGCTGCTGCTTGGTGGTAGTCAGACAGCAGGGGATGAGATCTTTCCTAGCCAAAGGAGGAGGAGTGCTATCCAATGGGATGCTCATTACTCCTTTCTCTCAGCTGGCCCCCTGCCACATGAGTTAATTTCTAAACCCTGGTGACCAGAGTGGTGGTTTATGAAGCTTTCAAAAAAAATGTAGCGAGATATGATACCAGCTACGTGGCACCATGGCAGCATGCTGCTCCGTAACTATGGAGACTGGGGTTCATGTTCTAGCCCCAGAATCCCACACTAGAGCTGGCTGGCTGTGGATCAGGCATGTTGCAGAGGTGAGACTCTTGGCTTCTAGTGAGTGAGGGCACAGGTCTCCAGACATTCTCACTTACACCCCCCTGGCCAATCATAGAGCACAGTGGTAACAGCTCTGAAGGTAGATGACCCGCACTGCCAGCTGGGGGAGGATGTAGCAGCACTGGCCCCAGTGTTGAGGTAGGTGAGAAGAGGACCAATGAGACAAAAGGGGATAAAATGTAATGAGATGTGTTTATAATGACAAAATGAATTTTTGTTCTATGGAGATCTTCAATTTGCCCCTTTTCTATAGGAAGAGTACTACTAAGGCTAAAATGCAGTCATGCTAGCTCTTACAGAATCTTCTGACCCTGAGAATGCAAAGAAAAGGCAGTAGGGACCAAACAATGCAATACTTGGGGGGTACTCCTACCAGGACTTACTTATGGCCTTCTGGCATTCCAAGGAGCTAGTCAAACTGTGCTTTCTAAATGGGATGTAACATACTGTACAATAATGAATGTTGTTTTGTCTTGGCCACACCTAGGCTCAAGCACCACTGCCTCTTTTACACTTGACAAGGCAGGCCCTCTCCTATCGGCCAGTGTTCCTTTGCTGTGGGCCACTTTCTTGACAAATTCCAGAGATTAGTCTACCCATCTTCCCTGGCCACCTCCCAGCAGCCCCATTCCTTGCCTATTCATTGAAATCAGTGGACTCTCAACATAGAAACATAGAAACATAGAATTTGATGGCAGATAAGGACTGCTTGGCCCACCCAGTCTGCCCATTTCTCTACCTAATGGATAAGCTGCAGATCCTAGTTAACCAGCAGCCTACTTCTTCCTACCCCAACCCCCTAGAATTGCCTTGTGACTGTCCCATGCATGCTTGAATTTCACCACTGTTTTTGACTCACAACCTCCTCCGAAGGCCATTCCATGCATCCACAACCCTCTGTGAAAAAATACTCCTTAAATTACCTCTGAGCGCTCCATCTTCAAATTGTGCCCCTTGTTCTTGCACACCTCTTTTGAAAGATGCTACCTCTTGGACTTTGTTGATTCCTTGAGGTACTTGAAAGTTTCTATCATGTTCCCCCTCTCCCTCCTTTCCTCGAGGCTATACATATTAAGCTCCTTGAGTGCAGATCCTCCTCAGGCCTTGGAAAGCTGCCCTTTGCAGTCTATACCCAAACTTTCTGGAACTCCCTTAGCCCACACTTACAATGCTCTCCCAGTCACTTGATTTTCTGCAAGGCACTAATAGACTCACTCTGCCTGGCAGACCTTTGCATCTGCCCCTCATATGTCTAATTGATAGAGCCTAGCTGAACCTGTGTAAGCACCCCCTTCACCTCCTTGTGTCTAGGGGTATTTGGTGTCATTTTTCATCGGGGATGACCCGGTGCTCACTGCAAGAAACCTGTACCTCTCTTACCATGCCACCACGGGTCTAGGAAGATGGGGACCAGGGCACTGAACACAAACAGAGGGGCAACAATAAATAAAAGCCTACTCACATACTGAATTTCCATATTGGGAGCTGAGTCAAGAGGGCTGCATGTTTGATTAGCTGTCCTGTTGGTACATAGCTCCGAAGGGCATTAACCTTGCTACTCCAATTCAATCACTGTTGCCACAACTTCATTTCTACCATATATATATATATATATATATTTCTGCGCACACACACAAATTTTTTTTCGTGGCATTTTTGCCATGTTTTCTCCCCGACCTAGGACCCCGCCAATCGCAACATTGTGTACACATGGAGGCATACATGCACTCCGGGTGCTGGCTCAGCCCCTTCCACCCCATGCCTGGTGATCACCGCCACCCCCCTACTGCCTATGCTACCCATCGGACCTCCACCTGATGGGAGCAGAACTACGGGGGGGGGTCCAACAACCTCCCTGGGAGAGGAGAGAAGAGCTGCCTTTCAGCTGCTCAGTCCTGCTCCCTTCCCCCCCATGTCAGCTACCCGATGACCCAAGGGTCACCATCGTGATGTGAGGTAAGGCATCCAGCACCTCAGCCCTCTGCACCACCGAGGCTGGCAAACTTCATTTTTACTTTGACATGGTCTTCACCAGCCCTGTACTTCTGCCGTACTGGTACTGCTACTCTGCCATTACTGACCCTCAAAGTGATTGTGCTTTACTGCTTCTTCAGATTATTTGAAAACCCCATCTGTCATGAGGGGTTGCTTAATCACTGTCAACCACAAGACTGATACATTCTGGCAACCTCACCAGACAGGGCAAGACATCACCCTGAGGGCAGCTATGCCTACGTATGGCTCTGTGACAGCTAATGGCAGCTCGTGAACTAGGCACCAGTCTGGAGTATACTCCTAAGAAATCAGATAAAGTTAGTTCAGCAGTGTGTGTGTCTCCCACACACTGATGGTCCTAGAGACCCAAAGCAATGGACAGCCATGTCTGGTCCAGCTCCGTGGGACTTAATTGACAACACTTGCCAAACCCCTTACCCTGATGACCATTACCCTTACCAATACTTTTGCCTAGGGGTTACCTACAATGTTCAGGTACCCTTTCTCCTCCGGAGCATTTCAATGGATCTTTACCCACATACTGTTCCCTCCATTGCATACCATGGTGGGAGTAGATCTGCCACCATCTTGGCAGTATCCTTTCAGAAGAGGCCCACCATGACTCCCCAGTGCCTCTTGGGTCTAGTTGGTTATCTCTCCTCTGAGTAGGGCTCTTCCGGGGTCTCCATCCTCAGGCTGGTCCTCTGAGGTGCCCCTCCCCATCCCAGGAGAGTGTGAGAAGAGACGGTACTTCCACTCCATTGGTGTTCCTGTATTCAAACTCTATTTTCTGGGTGTTCCAGATCTCTTGGGATCTGAATCTTCAAAGGTCCTGCTGGAACTGACCGACCTCAGCTCCCAGATAGGCTTTCCCTCTTATAGTGTAAAGGGGGAAGGACCAGGCCATGAAAATTCATGTCTGGTTTTCCCACTTCTGGTTACGTCAGGAAGCATAGAGCAAACACTCCTGATATCCTGCTCTCTAGTAACTTGCTAGATTGAGAGGAGAGAAGGCTGGTTATGACCGCACACTTTTTTCATTAAAATCTTAATGAGCTACTGCTAATCTGTTCAAATCACCTGCCTCCACAGGTCTTAATAAGCTAATTTTATTCATCTGTTACCAATTATTCATCACAGTCACTGATACTATGCTCATGTCATTTGCACTGTGAATTGTGTTTTACCAATGATGTTGATTTCACTTAATATTGTGTATTGTATTTACTAATGATTGTTCCTGCTGCTGTCTTTTTTTTGTGTTGTTCTAGTCCTAATTTTATACTAGTTGATTACTGTGTGACCACTTGCTGTTGATTTCCTTAGTATGTTACTAGTCAATGCAAGGCAAGGCAGTTTTGTTTGTGTGGCAACCAATCCCTTATGCTCTGGGTGCCTCACAGTCTAAACTGTGTGGCAGTGAGAAATCAAGTGGCGTACATGGAGAGGTGCCAGGGAGTTGAAGACAGCCGAAAAAGCAAAGTTATAATCCTCCATAGCTCTCTCGGCTCCCACAGCACAAGCCTTCTCCATGCCTAACAAGTCCAGTACTGGCAGGAGACTCTGAGCCTCCAAATTCTGAACTGGCTGGTAACTGGCCATCTCCACTGAGGAGGTTAAATGGGGAGCCTCTCGATGGAACTGCATAGCATGGTGACTGAATCAAACAACTGGATCAACCGTGATATTACTAATGTCAAGACCCAACAAGAAAACTATGTCCAAGGCATGGCTGTGCTGCTACTACTGTTGTGCTGATGATATAAGTCTGGAATCTTCCTGGGTCCTGCCTGAAAATAGACATATATATGCCTAGTGTATTTTACCTGATATCAAAAACAAACAAAATAAATAAATGGACAAATAAAAAATAAATACATTTTTTATTTAACAAATAGTGCTTTGCTACAAATATCCTGTAAAAGTGAAAATACAACAAAATACTTTTTATGTTGCTGTTGGTCTTTAGATGAAAATAAGGGGGCATATGCACTGTTCAGCAGGACTGAATATTATTGCAGTTCAGGAAACTGGAAAAGATGGGAACGGTTCACTGCCAGGCAGTATAAGCTAAATTAATAACCTCAACCATTTTCAAATCTGCACTCTTTACCTATATAAAAGAGCATTGTGACTGCCTCACTCATTGATTCCAGACAAAATTGTGTCTGATGGTACCACCTATACGAACAAAGCTGATATACTAGAAAAGCTTAATGATCACTTTGCCACTGCAGGGCTTGCCTTTGACACCTCACCTATCAGCAAACTTAGCCCGGCAAGAGACTACACTGTTGGCTTCACTGATAATCACAACCATATCCAACTGCATCCCACCCCCTTCAGCTTCCTCACAATTACGTTCAAGCAAGTGGAGGACCTCCTCCTTTCTCTGGATACAAAAAAGAGTGCAGGTGCAAATAATATTGAACCTTACTTCCTAAAACTTGGCCATACCTATCTGACCACCCCCATTACACGCTTATTCAACACCTCTCTGATTCAAGGTGAGCTACCTGTCTTGTGGAAAACTGCCCATATCCTACCATTATTCAAGACTGGGGATCCGAGTGATCTGAACAATTACCGGCCTATTTCTATACTATCCGTCCTCTCTAAATTACTTGAAAAAATTGTCAACATCCAACTTAGAGAACATTTGGATTCACAAAAGTTGCTAAACCCGCTCAGTCCGGCTTCAGAGCCAAACACAGTACAGTATCGGCTCTTGCCAAAGTAACTACAGACTGGCAAATGGCCTTGGACTCTAAGAAGCATGTATTTGCCCTCTTCCTTGATCTAAGTAAGGCCTTCGATACTGTGGATCATACCATCATGCTTACTGCACTGAGTAACATCGGACTTGATAGTTCTGCCATTAAATGGTTCACCAGCTACCTAACCAATAGGTTACAACAAGTCAAAGCCATGGGAGATCTATCCCCACAAAAATCCTTGTTACGAGGAGTCCCACAAGGCTCCATCCTGGGCCCTATCCTCTTTGCAATATACATCAATAATCTGGACTCGCAGCTGGCCACAGCAAATGTGCACTTATTCGCAGATGATACTGTACTCTATACCACAAATTCATCCTTGGATCTGGCCCATGAGTACTTACAGAAAGACTTCGTCACCCTCCAATACAACCTTCTCACTCATAAGCTCCTCCTCAACGCCAAAAAGACTAAAGCAATGATTCTCTCACCAAAGTCTACTTCCCAATGTCCACATATCACACAGATCTGAACACTCTTAGATGAACCCCTTGAAGTAGTTGATACCTTTAAATACCTAGGGTTCTGGCTGGATAACAAGCTCAACTTTCTGTGCCACTTACATGAAACTTCGAAAAAACTAAGACAGCGATTAGGTTTATTCTATTGCATTAAACACCTGCTCTCGTTGGAAGCCAGAATGAGACTAGTACAAACTACATTCCTACCTATACTGGACTATGCTGACTTCCTTTACAGTCATTGCCCATCAACGATGCTAAACAAACTGGACACCCTTTACCACCAGGCTTTAAGATTTATCTTAAATCTACCCCGTAGTACACATCACTGTCATCTATACCAGGTTTTGGGATGGGCCTCACTCTCAACTAGAAGAAAAAGGAATGCTGTCCTCTGGTTTTTTACAGCATTATCTGATAACCTCCCTGCATACATCTCGAACATCTTCAAACGGGCTAAAGGTTCCTATGGCCTGAGACGCTTCTCCTTAATCTGCTTCCAGATTCCTAGAGTGAAAACTACCCTTGGCTCAGCAGCAATCAACTTCTCACTTCCATCACTCTGGAACACTATGCAAGACTCATTAAAATTATCCTCACTTCCAAGCATTTTTACATTCAAAGCTCTATTAATGGATTATCTGAAGGAATCATGCAACTGTTTCAGATGCCGATGACCCCTAAGCCCCGGGTGCCACTCTCAAATCCTACGCCTAAGTATCTCATCCACCCACATTCCTAACAACAGAAACCTAGGATTTAAAGCCTAGTTCCTTAATCCAAGATGGCCCTGCCTATTCTCTCTCCTTTTACCTATTCTGGCCTCCTTTTGGCTGCCTACTCTTTCACCCCAATTTCTACCCTATTCCTTAATACCTCCTTATTTTTCATCATTTAGGTCTGAGCTCTTACATAGCGGAGACTATATGGGATTGTTGTCTCTTCTCATTTCAGTAAAGCTTATCATTATGTACCGTTGCATGTTAATTATGTTGACCAGTACGTATAGGCCCATATTGACCGGCACCTTCACAATGTTTTTTCTTTTTTTTTTTTTTTGCACCGCTATCCACTGTAATTGTAATCTTATGAAGTGTACTGTATTGTATTAATGCCCAGGACCACCTTGAAAAGGAGCTTGCTCAATGGTGTTTATACCTGGTTAAATAAAGTGATTGATTGATTGATTGATTATTGACTACCCTACAAGACCTTAATTCTTCTAGCTCCAACACAGGTCATAAACCTCTCCTGACTTTATGTATCTATTTAGTCCTGTCCTACATGCATGCTGTCTTATGCTTATACTCCAGCAGACGTCTTGTTTCTCTAAACCTACAGTATATGTTCATAACACTGCTGAAATAGTAGCTATAGCAGTCTTTATGTCAAATTCACAGCTAGAATGAACATACTTTTATATATCAGAGGACTATTTAAGTAGATAAAGTATTACATAAGTTTAAATTGGCATAGACTGTGATGTAACAATTGCTGTGCTATTTTATCTTGCTCTTTGGGGCCTGTTGTAAGTTAGCTGCTGTACCTTCTCTTACTTGAAGTTATTCAGGTGTAGAAACTATACAAAAGTCAGTCAATCAAGCAAACAAAAAATCAATCTATTACTAAAACAGTACAATTACAGCAGACTATGTTGACATACTACAGTTTTCTATGAGAAAACAGTTGCTTGTTGCAATTTTTTTTTGCACAGTAAGAAGAGGTACCTGACACACTCTTATGGCAAATACAACAACACACTTTAATTAGAACTAAAACAAACAAATGCCACATGTTCACTTGCTTCTATTTGCAGTGTAATTGTTGAGGATTGATAACACAGCAGTTAAAAATTAACAAATTAATGACACGAGCTGAAGCAGTGCAATTGGCACGATTGGGAAATGAAAGAGTTTACACATAACATTCTTGTTTTCTTAGACTGTGACCCTGAATTTTTAAGGGAGTACTTTGGTTATCCCAGGATATGAATGTGACAAGAAACCATTTATCAAATGTCAACCAAAAGATGATTTTATGGAATGACTGTGTGAACAGGCCGTGGATGGGGGTTTGATTGTACCCACCCATTTTTACAGCAGGATTGGCTTGAGCGCTGAGAGTTTATGTGACTTGCTGAAGATTACACAGTGACTATAAGGATAAAATTTTGCAAAACTCACAGGCATAAAGCTAAATGAGGATGTTGCTAAATGTTATGCAAAGCAATCAAACTACAAATGCTTTGGAAACTGGTGATACTGACACTATGAAACATTTCTCAACATGGTGCAAAATGTATTTCTACGAAACAGTGATTTACTAATCTGCAAGTCTGCAGAACTGCTGGTGCATCAAAATGCACACAGCACAGGTTAACAATCACACTAAGAGTGATGGGGATCAGGAAATCTTCATTAGAAATTATTGTCAGCACTGCATTTTATCTCTTTATTCCCCTTCCCTGATGTTATTTCCTGTGCTGGTGATGTAGAAAATGGATGCCTGCAGCTATAAAGGGAGGGGAACTCAATGTGCTATGTTTCTAGCCATAAAAGAATTACAGGTTTGGCTAATTGCTTCTTTGCAATAGATTTCCTTTGGCAAAAATATCGCCACCTTTCTTTGTACATGAGTGTTCCCCTTTAAAAGAGTGGTCAGGTGGTGGATACCAGCTGTAGGATTGAGCACCCTCCCTCCGATTTTATTGAGAAGGCAAGGAAAGGCACATTTTATTTATATAGCATCCTATCCAGGGGCTCAGAGCACTTACCAAAGATAATAATAAAAATACAATAAAACATCCCAAAAATAAATTATTCAGAAAAGATTAAAAACCTTTTCAAATAAATACGTTTTAAAAGAAGCTTTAAAGTCATCCACTGTACTAGCAGCCTTAATGTATGGTGGAAGAGAATTCCATAGGAGCAGTGCAGCCACCCCAAAGGCCCAATCTTTTTAAGTGGGAAGATGGAACAATTGATAAGCCAGCCTCGGCAGGGCGTAGGGGGCAGATAGGAAAATATGCAATCAGGAGCTCTTTTAGGTAGTCAGATCCCAGACCTTGTAGGGCCTTATATGTTAACAAGTCTATCTTGAGGGTGATGCACGCACTCACTGGCAGCCAGTACACAGAGTGCAGAACAGGAGTGACATGGTCCTTCATAGAGGTACCTCTCAACATTCTGGCCCCAGCATTCTGCACTAGCTGCAGGTGACACATCAGACCTCCAGACAACCCTAGGTACAGAGCATTACAGTAATCAAGTAGGCTAGTAACAAAGGCATGGATAACGGTAGCCAAGTCAGTAGGAGTCAAAAATAGGTGGATCCTGGCAATATTGAGGAGATGGAAAACAGCCCTAAAGACTGATGAGACCTGTTTTTCAAGGTCAAGGTGATCATCAAGAATAACACCAGGATTCTTGACCACATTTATCACTGACAGGGAATGACCATCAACCACTAGAGTGGGCAGTCTCCTGTCAGCAAAAATATCCCCATGACCTGGCTTGATCACCATAACCTCTGTCTTGCCGGGGTTGAGACATAGCCAGTTAGTAGACATCCAGTTATTTATCTTATCTAAACACCAGCTTGGCATGTCTGGGGTGGAAAGGTCACCAGGGGCACAGGACAGGTACAACTGGGTATCATCTGTGTAGTAGCGAAACCTCAAATTGTACTGCCTAATGATCTGTCCCAGTGGCAGCATATACATGGAGAACAACAGGATTGCCAAGATGGAACCCTGCAGCAGACTGCATGGCAGCGTGAAAGAACCTGAGGACAAATTACCTAGGACAACGTACTGCGATCTTCCAGTTAAATATAAGAAAAACCAGTGCAGAACTGCTCCAGTAGTGCCCACATAGTTTCTCAGATGATCCAACAACATCCCATGATCTACCATGTCAAATGCTGAAGACAGGTCCAAGAGCACCAAGATGGTATAGTACCCTCGGTCTCTCACCATGAAGAGGTCATGTGCCACCCGGGCCAAAGCCGTCTCAGTGCTGTGCTGTGGCCAAAAACCCAACTGAAGAGGTTCATAGATGGATAAAGTCTCCCAGCACTCAACCAGCTGGTCAACCACCACCTTCTCAATAAGCTTCCCCAAAAAGGGAAGATTAGAGATAGGCCTATAGTTTGCAAGAATGTCAGGGTCAATAGATGTTTTTTAAGGAGGGGTCTTACTACTGCCTCTTTCAGAGATGCAGGACAAACCCCATCACTTAATGACCCATTGACAATTTCCACAAACACTGGACCCAAGAAATCCAGGCAGCTGATGACAAGCCACATCGGACCCCAGGTCCAGGGCACAGGTGGTGGGACACATGCTGGTGAGCACCCGAAGAACCTCATCTGCCCACACTGGCCAAAACTCAGTCTAACTCGGCAGATGGTCTTCACTAGCAGATCAATCACCCCCAGTAAAAGCTGGACCAGAGGAGGTAATATGTGCCCTGATAGAGGCCACTTTGTTGGCAAAAAACTGCCCAAACTGCTCGCATTTTTCTACAGAAAATGCTGTTTCAGACTGGAGACAGGAGGGATTTAACCAACTGTCGACAGTGTGGAACAGCGTAATAGAAATTCAGTCTTCTTAAGATCAACTGCCTGCTGATACTCTGAATAAGAAAAGCCTCAGCGCCACCTGTCCTCAGAGCGTGACCACCTCCAGGAATGCTCTAACCTATGCCACTTAGTTTTCAACTGGCACAGATCAACACAATAACATGGTGAGCGATGCCGGGAGGTCAAGGGATGAACACTGTAAGGTGCAGTTGGGTCCAGCACCTGGGTCAAGGCTGTATTATCAGCCTCAACCCTGGCTTCTGAACCCTGAGCACAGGTGAGCATTAAGTTTGAGACAACTAGTGACTCCTGGAGTTGGGGAGGATCCAAATTATTTTTCATATGACACCAGATTGACTCTATGTGGGGGTTAATTTACAGGGGGCCCCACACTGGAACTCAACCACATGATGATCTGACCAACTGACTGGATCAACCTTGACCGCCGCAATATCAAGTCCAAGTGAGAAGACCAGGTCCAGAGTGTGGCCATATGTATGTGTCCCGGAGGCAATGGTCTGAGACAATCCCAGCTGAGACATCAGCTGAAGGAGCTCTCATCCAAAAAGACAGGATTCATCATCAACCCAGGCATTAAAGTCCCCCAGGACAAAAATCCTTGGGGACTCCAACGCCTGCTTGGTGATAAAGCCTACCAGCTCCTGCAGAAATAGACTCCCACTGCCTGGTGATTGGTAGATGAAAACTATTCTGCCATTGACTCCTGAGGCATATTTAGCAACCACACATTCAAAAGACACTGGTGTTCATACATGGAATGTGATGAGGCCCAGAGCGGATTTAAAGCAGATTGACACCCGCCTCTCTATGGTCTGTCCTTGGGCAATGCACAACTGAATAACCAGGAGGAACAGAAGCCACCAGCACAGGGCCAGTGTCATTGTCAGACCAGGTCTCAGTGATGCAGACAAGGTCAGCTGAGGAATCACTGATGAAAGATTCCATCACTGCTGTCTTATTCCTCATTGATCTTGTGTTATAAAGGATGGCCAAAAGAGGACAAGTCAAGCTGGCTGGACACAATGCCTGCTGCCTGGTGACATCTGGAAGAGCCCTAGGGAGGGGCACCAGGTGGTCAGTGGGAGGGGATGATGCTGGCAGCAGAAATGTGCATTCACTGCTGACTTTAATTAACAACTGAGTCAGGCAGGAGGAGAGGATACTGGTGGCAAGGTTGGCACCCATTACAGGTTTTCTGTCCTGGCTGGGTCAGACAGGAAGGGGGATACTAGCAGTGGGGCTGGGCCTGTGCTGCAAGTTTTGTTGAAGGGTTAGTGGATGTTGCAATGGTGGCCACAGACAGGAAAAAGCTGTGGCCATTGTGCAACATCTCTGCCATTCCCTGAGAAACAAAGTACTAAACAGTAGCACATATGAAAGTAGTAAACAATTGCATATATGTGGAATGAAAAGTGGGGAAAGGGTTCAAGCAGGAATTAGGGGTTGCACAAGAACACTCACTTCCACCTTGCATTTTCCAGCCGTGTGCTTGGACAAAAACTTAAAAGGGAAAAGGAGGAAAAAGGCAGATGGTAGGAGGAATTAAGGAGGAGGAGAGTCAGTATTCTAAAACTGTGATATGTGGAGGAGAGGCACACCCCCAAAATCCCCTCAGAGCTCTGACTAATATCAATATGATCACATGCTTTGCAAGCAGACATAATTGGTTTGACTCCTAGGAAAGAAAGTTAGTTGATTTTGCAAGAACTTCAAAATGAAAAGGATGAGAAAGGTAGAGAGTGCGCAGAAATAGGGAGGAATATCAGTATTCTGAACCTATGATAGGTGGAGGAAGGGCATACCTCCAAAAGTCCTTGCAAAGCTAAGAATGATACCAATATGTTTGCATGCTTTCCGAGCGAACATAAAAAGTACGGGATTTACTAAATCTTGCTTATAGCACTTAGCACATTTTCTTGTGCTATATCAGTGAGATATATTAGATGATTCTGCAGGTAGGAGGAACGAGCTTGGTAGGGGACACTGAGCAAGAAAAGTAGATGGGCATGATGTGGTAAATGCATTTTTAGAATGCAACTCTTGTGCTTGTGTTGTGCATCCTTATTATAGTCACAAAAGTGAACTAGGCAGCTCTCAATCTTTTTTCATTCAAATGAAGGTTACTTAAGCAATAATGACTGAACAGCTGGACATTTCCTAGAGATTAACGACCAGCTGGGGAAGGGTGGCCCGAGGTGCAGCCGAGGGCCACTCCCACCCAGCCGGTCATTAATCTGTAGGAAATGACTGGCTCTGAGCTCATTATTGTGATTATAAATCTAATCGCAACAATGACTTTATTTATTTACTTTTTCTGTGTCGACAGTGGGAACACGACAATGGGAGGTGCAGAGTGGGTGCCTTGCCGATCACTTCTTAGAGATTTCAGACCTGTGCAGCAACCAATCATGGACGGCGCCGCATCATGAATAATTAATAAGACTTTTAATACTCCTTAACATGGTTCATGGAAAACCACGAATGGGATACAGCCATTCCCGGTTACAATCTGTTCAGTAAAGATAGGCAGGGCAAAAAAGGGGGTGTAGCCATCTACATTCAGGAGGAGATAAAAGCCACAGAAGTAAAAGGGCAACCTGGGGACTTCGAGTCACTATGGCTCACAGTAGACATGGGCAAGGGAAAACCCTTCAGAATCAGTACTGTGTACAGGACCCTAAATCAAGGAGATAAAGGAGACAAAGACCTAATTGAGAAGATCCACAAAATGTCTGATAAAGATGAAGTAATACTGGTGGGGGACTTCCACCTACCAGATATAAACTGGAGCACACTAACAGCAGCAAAAACAAGAAGTAGGGACTTCTTATTGTCACTACAAGATGGAGGACTGTGCCAGCTTGTTAAAACCCCAACAAGGGGAGATGCCATTCTCGATCTTGTCCTCACAAACTTGGAAAGGATCAAGGACATCGAAGTGGGATGCCATATGGGCAACAGCGACCATCGCATAGTAAGCTTTAAGGTAAACATTACACAGGACACCAGCCATTCAAAGATAAAGGTGCTAGACTTCAGAAAGGCTGACTTCCAAAAAATGAGGAACAACATGAGTAGCCAGTTAATGGAAACAGACATTGAGGAGGTGGAGGTCGTGTGGGGGAGACTCGAAAGAGCAATAAAGACTGCCACAGATCAATGTGTCAGATGGGTCAGCAAAGCAAAAGGAAAAAGAAATCCTCTATGGTTTTCCAAGTAAGTGGCTACCACAGTCAAAGAAAAAAAGAAGATGTACAGCATATACCAAGAAACCAAAACTGAGAAAGACTGGGAGTCGTATAAGGAAAAAATGAGAGAGTCTAGCAAACAAATTAGAAAGGCAAAAGCCCAGACAGAGGAAAAAATAGCAGGAGGGGCAAAGAGAGGAGACAAATATTTTTTTAGATACATTAGGGAACATAGGAAGGCAAAAGGGGGGATAGTAAAGATTTCTATTGAAGAAAGGAAATGCATCAAACATGGCCCAGAGAAAGTTGAAATCCTCAACAAATACTTCTGCTTGGTGTTTACCAAAGAGGACCCAGGAGATGGCCCAGCCCTGAAAAAAAACACAATACCCCAGGAACAGGGGTAGGCACTAGTCCCTTTACAGAAGCTGAAGTACAGGAGGCGCTAAATAAACTAAACGCAGATAAAGCCATGGGACCAGATGAGATGCATCCCAGAATCCTTAAGGAACTGGGGCAGAATCAGCAGCCCCTCTGGCATTTCTAGTCAACAAAATCCTTGAAGAGCGATGTGGTACCCGAATACTGGAAAAAGGCAATAGTGGTTCCACTTCACAAATCAAGCAGTTGCGAAGAGGCTAGTAACTATAGTATCGAAACTAATGAAGACACTACTCAAACAGAGGATCATAACATTCCTCGAAACTAGCGGCCAACAAGACCCTAAACAGTATGATTTCACAGCAGGTAGGTCATGCCAGACAAATCTGCTTGAGTATTTTGACTATGCTACAAAAATAGTGGACGATGGTGGGGCAGTAGATGTGGTCTACCTAGACTTTAGTAAGGCCTTCGACTCAGTTCCCCACAGCAGGCTGGTAAAGAAGCTTGACCACACAGTGGTTGGTCCAGAAGTAGTCAGATAGGTACAAAACTGGTTACAAGGCAGAACACAGAGGGTAAAGGTTAATGGAACACAATCAACGGAAGGCAGGGTGATCAGCAGGGTGATCCAGGGCTCAGTACTGGGGCCTCTGCACTTCAATGTTTTTATAGCAGACATCGCTGATGGACTAGAAGGGAAGGTGTGTCTGTTCGCAGATGACACCAAGATACGTAACAGGATGGACACCTCAGAAGGAGTGAGCAAGATGGACGCTGACCTCAAGAAACTAGAAGAATAGTATGGAGTGTGGCAGCTGAGATTTAACACCAAAAAGTGCAAGGTCATGCACATAGCAAAGAAAAATCCAGGAAAGGAGCATTACCTAGGAGGTGAAAGAATGGCGGCCTCAAACCAGGAATGAGATCTGAGAATCATAATCTCAGATGACTTGAAGGTTAGTAAGCAGTGTGAGAAGGTAACATTGAAAGTCAACAGAATGCTGGGCTGCACTGGGAGGGGAATCACAAGCAGGAGGAGAGAGGTGGTACTACCACTGTATAGATTGCTGGTCAAGCCTCACCTGGAATACAGAGCCCAGTTCTGGAAGCCTCACCTCAGGAAGGACATTGACTGGGTGGAAACAGTACAGAGAAAGGTGACAAGAATGATTCAGGGTTTGTAGCAAATGTCCAATGGGCAAAGACTTGGGGAACTGAATATGTACTCCCTGGAGCACAGAAGAGAGAGATGGGACATGATTGAAACATTCAAGTACACAAAAGGCAATAACAAGGTATAGGCACAGGAACTTTTTCATTTCAAGAAGGGCTCCAGGACCAGGGGACATGACCTCAGGCTGCAAGGAGGGAGGTTCTCTACTAACACCAGGAAGTTTTTCTACACAGAAAGGGTGGTGGGCGCCTGGAACAGCCTGCCCCAAGAGGTTGTGGGGGTCAACACTGTGGGGGGATTCAATAATTCATGGGATAGATAGATGCAAAGGAGACCTGACTACAAAGGGCAACTAGAGTGTCAAAATAGGGTCTAAATCAAATGGGCAGACTAGATGGACCTAGCGGTCTCCTTCTGCAATCAACTTCTATGTTTCTATAACTTCTATGTTTCTATATTTGTATGTAACATGCATCCAACCATGGAGGTAAAAAGTTTGAACACCATGGAAAGCTTTGATTTGGTGTGCAGTTCTGCTATAACTGGTGCATTAGACATAATTAAAGATCTGAAGGGGCTTTTGGTCCATCAGGTCTACCCCTCACTTCTGCTTCTGAAGCAGGAACTACGAAGTATGATGTGCAATCATGCACAAATTTAGAAGAATTCCCCACTCACTCACTGATGTCAATATCAGTTTTAATCTTCAAGTACAGTATGGGACACTTACAGTACCTTTTTCACGTGGAACATAAGAGGCTCTTGTTGATGAAAGGGGTGTGATTTCCCTTAATGTGGGACAGCTGAAGAGTACAGGTCTAATGGCATAATGTGGGATACCACCATCTCCACATGGGACAGATGGGGTTTGTTGTGGTTTATTCTGCCGAAGAAGACATCCCATTTAATGTGACAAGTTAGTCTCACTGTGTAATGTGAAACTGCAACCCTTCTAGGGAGTAGTGGGAAACCCAGAAACATAGAAACTGTCAGCAGAAAAAGGCCTAACGGACCATCCAGTCTGACTACCTTACCTAATTCCATGTTCTGGGTAGCGAGAGACATCCCACCTAATGCAGGAGGTAGTTATTATAGCCCTATATCTCCTTTATGTGTTGCATTGCTAGCACCACACATTGGTTACAAGAAGAGCAGGCCAATCACCATTTCAGAGACTGGCGCCAGTTCCTTCTCATAAACCTGGCCACTGTAACGGTGGAGGAAGTGGAAGGGGGATTACAGGCTGAGTCTTAGGAAAACACAAAATTAGCAGGTCAACCCTTGCTCAATGTCATACTTTAAATTGCTTTTTTTCATTAGGGGAGCTACTGCTTTATGGCATACATCAGTTAAAACAGAAAATTCAGTGCACACCTTCCTCCATAGCAAATCTTTCAAATATCATAATATTCTTTCTACTTGACTTGGCTACTTACTTATTTTATTTCAAATGGGAGTGGAGGATGTCTTGGTGTTGATATCAGAACTCTGCTACGATACTGGAATGATTTGCCATGGGGTGCAGGGTGCGTACTGAATTCTCTGTTTTACCTGATGTATGCCATAAAGCAGTAGCCCTCTAAAGTGAAAAAAGCACTTTAAAGTTTGAGAATGAGCAAGGGTTGAGTTGCTAGTGTTGTGTTTGTTTAATGCTCGGGAGATGTATGGCTCTCCCTATTAGAAGGCTCCTCACCAGTTACCTACACATTAGCTGGAGAGTGCACCTTAATTAAAGGAAGCCAATTTAGATAGTGCACCTTACATAAAACAAGCCAATTCAGGCAGTTACATTTTAGAACAGGGACCCAGCTGATGGGTTGTCCACTGTGACACCTGGAGGCTGGGCTTACCTCACAGCAGAGCTCTCTTATGAACACCAAGAGACCCCATTCCAAATGGAGATAAAATAAGCAAGTATCTAATTCAGGCAGAAAGAATACTATGATATTTGAAACATTTGCCATGGCAGTAGGGTGTGCACTGAATTCTCTGTTTTAACTCTCGCTGTATATTAGGCCCTTCCCCCAGTGAGCCAGTACATCCCATCACAAAATGCATCCACTCTCCCTTGGCCCAGGAAGCGAGGGACCAGAAGTTGCTCCCATACTGTATTCATGTCTTCAGCACTGCAGGCTGACACAGTGCTGCAGCTCTACTAGGCTGGATGAGTTGGGTTTGCTTAAACCAGGGCATGGATCTAACTCCTAACTGCTGATGATGGGATATGGATCTGAAAATTCTGAAATATACCGTAAACTTGCCCACAGTTGTAGTTCATAATTTCATATTACATTTTTTATGTCTTGATTATAGGGTGTCTGATATGACTTTTATTATAATTTGCTTTGGGTGTCTGTTGTTTGTAATGTATGAATTATATTGCCGTGTTGCCAAGAGTAAATCTTATGTGATGGGAGACATATTAAGTTGAAGAACATACAGTACTTCACTGTCCCAGTGGACATGTTGTGACAGTACACAAAGCAAAAAAGAAGGGAACTTCCTATGGATCTTGAGAATGGGCTGTGGGAGAAGAATAATGTTGATTGCAACATGTTGGTCTCTGTGCATGGTTACTATATCCATATCTTTCACTGTCTGTATTTTTCAGTGATTCAGATTAAAATTATTGCTTTTTATCACCTCTAAAATGGTCTGCTGTTGTTCAGTTCTTATGGGGCTTAAATGCTGGATCCTGTGCTGTGAGCTTACACATTCTAAGATGTTGGACCAAAGCTACACTTCTTGTCCCCGATTTTTAAAATATTTGTACATGCAATTGTGCTGCTTTATCAGATTTTAAAATACTTATTTTAACAGAAAATTGCCTGCTCAGAATTTCTAGGGACAAACAAACAAAAAAACCCATAGAGATTACTGAAACCAAGCTGGAAAAAGATCTGGGGGGTATTGATCCACAGTGACCATAAAAAGGAGCGATAGTGTGAGGCAGTAGCTTGCAGGCAAACAAGATCACAGCATGCAGTATAATAAGCTTCAGAAGCAGGTCAAGAAGCAATAAGATGTCATGGCCTTAACAGATCCTTGTTCAGGTCCCATCTTGAATCAGTGTGAAGATCTGTTTCCCTTTTCTAAGCGAAGATATTGACATGATTGAGACACAACACAGGAGAATGACCAAGTCAGTTGAAGGTTTAGAAAACATAGGGCTGTAACTTGAAGACTGTCTGACAGAAGTGTGGCAGAGTTCTATGAGGAGAAAAAGGACACAGAAGGGACATGGTCAAGGCCTTCAGATATCTGACCGGGATAACACTGTCAGGCCAAAAGCAGCTCTTTAGGATGCACGAGGATGACAGAAAACAGAGGCATATGATGTCATTAAAAGGAGCAAGAGTCAATGGAAATCCCAGTGCCACCCTGAGGGCCTAGTGGCAGCATGCCGCACTGATGCACTGGTGATTCTGGTTTGGGGGTGCAGTTGGGTTGCCACATTGAGGGCCGGGCTGGACTGAGGTAGCTGCACTTGGCAGTGCATATCAGCTATGGGAGGAGTGACAGTGGGTTCCAGCACCACAGTGACTCTGTGTCTGGGCCAGGGAGCTTGCATCTCACTGTAGGGATGTAGTGATGTCAAGGCCGATAGAGTCATGGCCCATGTCAGTGGCATGAAGGGCAGATTTGGGTAGAAAAGCTGGGGAGAAAAAAACACTCCTGGCTATCTACGTGAAGGCTCATAGAGCCTGAACAGGGTATATTCAGTTTTTTATTTATTTTAAAATTGTTAACCAGGAAAGACACACTTAGCCAAGGCTTGTTTCCAGGTGTGACCCTGGGGAAAGAGGTTAAATAGTAGAGGCATACACAGCAAAGAAAGTACAGCTTCCATATAAGGGCACAAAGTAAAGTGCATACAGAGTGTAAAACTACCAGAAGTAAAAGTGTGGTAACAATGGTATGATCATCAAGGTGATACATTGAAAAGCATAAAGGTACAGTGGAAAGTCTCTGCAGTTCCAGGAGACACAGGTGATAAAACTGCACCAAGGTGGTTTAAAGTTGAGGTCAGCAGAGGCAAAACAAGTGGTACTAAGTAGTAAAAGTGGTGTAACAGAAACAGCAAGTGGTGGAACCTACTTGTTACAGTTTATGTGGTAAAAAATGACATTGCAACCAGCATGGTGGAATTAGGTCAGACCAAACCACTTAGACAGGGTGAAGGGGTGATCTGGGGTCAGGGGGGACTTGACAGGAGCAAGACAAGGCTGAGAGTGGTTTCAACTGGTATTTAAAGGAGAGGGGTAGGAGAGTGGTGAGGGCAGAAGGGAGATTGTTCCAGAAGGATGGGAGGCGATGGAAGAAAGCAGATTACCCAGCAGTGGCATGGGATGAGGAAGGGAGAAGGTGCATGAGTCCCTGGAGCAAACAGAATAGGAGGTAGAGGGAATGGGAGAGAGGTGGGAGGAAGGGTAAGAGGAAGAAACCCAAATCAGCATTTGGAGATGAGGGAGACAGAGTGAGATAGGCAATGTGAAGGGAGAAGAGGGATAGAGAGGGTATATCCCTGATTAGGAGCTGTATCCCAGAAAAAAAGGACTGCTGAGAGGAGGAAAACAGTGGATTGAAAAAAAGAAAACGATTCAATGAAAATGTCAGAAAGAAGAGCTATATCACAGAATTCATTGTAATAACTGATACTGTGATGACCTTAAAGCTCAGACCCAACAGGGTATTTCCACTGAGTTGATTGGAGGGAGGAACTTAATGGACCACTGGTGTTGTGTCTGGCCTAAAGATATATATACATAATGTACCATATGTACACATCCCCAGAATTCACAAGAGTTATAACTGCTGGAGATGTCCCCAGAGACTATGGGCCACAATTGTTCTGCCAAAAAAATGGTCATAAAATTTGCTGGAGCAACCAAACTGCAGGGGGAAATGTTTTAAAAGTCTGGTCCTCTGTCCTTTGTTTTTATTTTGTGATTTTCCTGCTGTTACCCCAAGTTGGCCGAACAAATTATTGATTCCACACTCACTAATGTGTGTACCATTATTGGCATTTGGCAAGCAGGTCATAGTACAAAATGTTAGATTAAAGAATTCTTTTTTTTTTTTTCAATTTAAAGTTTATTGATACATTTTCCACAATAAAAGGCAGTTTAAGTGACAGTGACAAAGACACTCTGATACAATGTGAAGGAATAACTGCCTAACCCACCCTACTCTACCCTTACTGCAGTAACCCAACCTAGTACCTGTCAATGCCAAGCTCACTACTTAAAGTCTTACAAGACCATGTAGCCTAAGATAGATTTAGACTTGAACCAGAGAAATTAATGAGTGAAGGGGATCCCAGATTTTAGTATATGCTGCCAATCTATTATGGAGACTAGCAATCGCTTTTTCTGTGTGCAGATTGGACAAAATTTCTTTTACCCATTCCTGGACAGAAGGGGAGGACCTATCTTTCCAGCGATGAAGAATAAGCTTCTTAGCTGATATGGCAATCACAGAGATGTGGAACTTTCGTACCTTAACTCTAATAGATGATAGGTCCCCCAACAGGCAAATCTCGGGAATGAAGTATTCATGAAGGCCCAGCAGAGGGTCAAGGAAAGTTTTGATTGAATCCCAAAAGGGGGAGATTTTAGGGCAGGACCAAAACATGTGGAAAAGTGTACCCTCTTCCTGCAAACATTTATTGCACATATTAGAATTCAGGTAACCCCACTTCTGTAATTTGACCGGGGTGTAGTACAAGTTATGCAAGATATGATATTGCACGAGATGCAGTCTGTCTTGAGAAATAAATTTATGATATGAACTCCACAGAGAGTGCCAATCCAAATAAAGTTGAGGGAAAAAAATTATTCCAGAGTCTTGAAGGCCCAAATGGACCCCCATATTTTTTGTAAAACAAAACCTGATATAATTTAGAAATTACACCTGAAGAACCAGGGAGTGGGGAAACCTCGGGTATCAGAGAAGAGATGGTCTGGGAGGGAGGAGTATTACCAAAGATAATTACAAGTAAACGCTCTAATTGTATAACTTTAAAATGGAAAGAAACCGGGATAAGAAATTTCTTAATAGTATCTTCCACTGATAACCAATGCCCTTCTCCATCTGTAAAAGAAAAAAGCTTCCCTTCTCCCAATTGGGGGCAACCATTGACGGGAAATCTGGTTCTTAATAGTGAATGATGGAGAGTTCCAAATGGACTGGGCCAGGTCCTGATGAGGGGAATATTGTAAAAAAGAACACATTTGAGAATAAATCTTTTAAAGAGGTCATTATTATGGGACACTCTTCAGTCATGCATACCTGGGAAAACTTAAGGAAAAATAATACAAGAGGGTCCAAATTCTTGGCCTTAATTGCATCCAGTTCTATTTTAAGCCAAACCAGTTGCTCTTCTTCTGGGCCGGGAGATACCCATCTCAAACATTTCGCAAGGTGACTAGCCCAGTGATATATGGCCAGATGGGGAATTCGTAAACCCCCCTCCAGTTTTGGGGCTGCCAGTTTATGATAAGCCAAACGAGGATATCTGTCAGCCCAGATGAATCTAGTGAATATACCATGCGTCTTTTTAAACCAGAGTAAAGGAATAAAGGTGTTAAGGATAGATAATGGATAGAAAATTCTAGGAAATATGTTCATCTTAATTATGTTGATAAGGCCCCATAATGAAATTGGAAGTTTAGACCACCTCTCAAGGTCATGGGTAATCACCTGCAATAGGGAATCCAGATTTTCTTTAAACCATGTTAGAGGGTTACGAGAAAGTTTAATACCCAAGTTCTTAAATGACCTAGAAGTCCAGCATAAACCAAAAGGGCTAATGTCATTTTTGAAAACTTTGTGGTTCAGTGGGAAAAATAGGGATTTACTAGCATTCAGTTTGTAATTGGACAGGTCACTAAATCTTGTTATTTCAGCCGGAACTGAGGATACAGGATGAGACAAGTGTATTAACAGGTCATCCACATATGCAGTGACTTTAATTTCATGTCGCCCAACTCTCACACCTTGTATAGAAACATTGTTGAGAATATTTTGAATAAGAGTTTCCAGATATAAATTAAATAACAGAGGAGATAGGGGGCATCCTTGCCTAGTACCTGAATGAAGTGAAAAGGGCTTAGAAAATGCCCCATTCGCAGAGATTCTTGCAGTGGGGTTTTTATAAAGTGTGGCAATCCAGGAAATAAACAGAGAGGGAAAATGAAAAGCCTCCAGAGCTCGGAACAAAAAGCTCCAGTTCACTCCATCAAATGCCTTCTCGGCATCCAGGGAGACCAATTCTGCAGGGAACTCGGCATCCCTGGTAGCTGAGAAGACATGTGACAAGGTACGTAAGTGATCGGAGGATGAACGCCCTTTCATAAAACCTACTTGGTTTATACCTATTAACTCAGGAAGAACTACCGCTAGTCTATTGGCTAATATTTTGGAGAGAATTTTAATGTCCTGATTTAAAAGTGAGATAGGTCTATAACTTTGAACCAGCTCAAGGTCTTTATCAGGTTTGGGGAGCAGAACAATCAAAGCCTCAAAAAGGTATGAATCGGTCTCCACCCCAGCTAAAATATGCTGAAATAAACGGCAAAGTACTGGTAATAGAAGGTTCCGGAAGACTTTATAGAATAAGGAGGAGAATCCATCGGGGCCTGGGACCTTGTCTGCTGGTAATTCACTAATAACATTGGCAATTTCTTCCTGAGAAATAGGAACAACCAGAAAATCCCTGTGTCGATCAGAGAGAAAGGGCAAATGAGAATCTTTCAAGTTTCCGTACTCTCAGGGGCAAGGGGGGTGCTCTATGTCACTGTACAAGTTTGTATAGTAACTGGCAAATTCTTGAACTATTTCAGTGGGAGATACTTTTAAAGATCCATCAGCCATGGCCCTGATAGGAGGGATAAATCTCATTGATTCCTGTTGCTTAATATGCAGTGCCAGTAAGCGTCCTGCCTTTTCCCCCGATCGGTGTAACTAGCTCTTGCACGAATAATAGCTAATTCTGCTTTATCTCGAAGTAACTCCAAGTATTGATCTTTCAGCACTAGAAGTTTCCTCATATCCTCATCTAGAGGATTAATCGAGAAATTAGTTTCAAGTGATCTAATTTGGGATAATAAAGATTTTAATTCCTTCTCCTGTGCCCTTTTCCTACCAACCGCCATACTGATAAGGATCCCTCTCATGAAGGCCTTAAAGGCCCCCCACAAAATATCTGGCTTTGCACTATCTAACGGGTTAGATGAAAAAAAGGATTCAATTTGTTCCCTTATAAGTTTACAGTATTTAACATCCTTAAGAAGTTGTTCATTAAGTTTCCATCTGGTTTCCCTGTTAGGTAAATTAAGCAGTACCAAATTGCATAATACTAGTGAATGATCAGAGATTGGGTCAGGTTGAATCGAGGATAACCTGTGTAGAAACGAAAGGAATTCCCCTGTTAATCATGAGCATGACCCCACAACTATTTGTAGATCCCTGAGTGCTGTAGATCGATCCCACCTGCTGCCTCCTTAACTGTAAAGCTTCCACTTCTAATAAATGGGTTTTCTGTAAAAAAGTTATCTGAGTGCTAAGTAAACTTAAATGTTTGAGAGCCTGGTATTGTTTATGCTTCTTTCTGATCCCCTTAACATTCCAAGTCGCAAAGGTTATCTCATTAGCCATCCAGTAATGGTAGTTAAACTTAATATATTCAGCTCAGCACACGGGATACATAACCCCTGTAAACATAACCCCAGGGTTACTGCAGTAAAACCCACCTCCTCCCTAGCCCCCCACGCTTAAGTCCCTCCCATACCCCTACCCACCCCCACCCTCCAGCAATACCCCATAACCTGCCCCCACCCTCTGAACTGTCGCAAGCAACAGTACTGGTGCTTTTCCTTCCTCTCCTGCCCCCTGATAATGTCCCCTATTACTAGAGACTTCTACATTCAATTGTCTTTGTATTGAAAACAAAACAGTACTGATTATTCCCAAAAATGAGAGAATGGTCCTGGGCTTTCACCACAATCCCACCGAAGTATAAACCTATAGGGAACCTATTTGAAAAGGGCCACAGCGAGATCCATGCACAACCCAGGTGATCATGGAAACCCAAACAGAACTGAGAGAGAAAGCAGATACCATCCTTGCCTCATGAGGCAACCCTGGAGAAACCAAAACCATACCAGGAACCCAGTGAGGGGGAGTGACCTGCAGCACAGATTGAGAACGGGAATCAAGAAAAAGAAGGATTGTAATCACACTGCAGGAGGGGAAGGCAAAAAGAATGCCTCTACCCAGAAATAACCCACCTCCAAATGCACAGGCTCTCCGAATGAAAGTTAACAATTCTGCACTCAGATCTAGTGAAAAGAATTGGCTAAATCCCCCTCGAATTGAAGACTGCATCCTCGCGAATCACCTATGCTTGGCACGCCCTCTGGTGGCCAGTACCAGGTCACAACCGAGTGAGAATTAATAATAGAGAAAGCCCAAGACCGTCCTAATACCAATCCAGATGAGAAAACACCAAATCTAAATCTCAACAAAGCCAACCCCCCTCTCTGTTATGTTTATCACACAAAAAACACTAAAGCTTGATATATTGTTCCCCCATAATCAGGCCAGAGACCCTAAGTGTCCTTTGCTTTTAACCAGTGTGGGCCCACTGCGAATGGAGCCAAGAAAACTGGTAGCCAGAATGGCCTGCGATGATCCCCCCAGTCCAAACCAACAGGGGAAGTTTCCCCTCGTCTTCGCACTAAATGGTTTCCCACAAAAGGAAAAAACAAGAGTTCCAGTTCTCCACTTCATATAGCTCTCCATTCTACGAGCACAACATCTCAGGGATCCTTAAATAGATCTGGTAACGTAGACTTAAGGCTCATCAGGGCAGCTCCAGGATCATTGTAGTTTGACCAGGATCCATTTATTAGAACCTGTAGCCTGGCCGGGAATCCCATCCTGAACTTCAAGCCTGCCGCAATTATCTTGGAAACAATAGGGTGGAACGCTTTATGTTTCATGCGAACCGAGCCAGGCAAATCTTGTGAAATTCTCAGTTTCATGTTTTCCCAGCAAACCTCTTGCAAAGCTCTTACTTTCTGCAGAAAATGCTGCCTCTCCAAATAGTTCAAAAACCAACAGATGATGGGGCGGGGGGGATTCTCCAGAGAAGGTTTAGGCCATAGAGACCTGCGAGCTCGCTTTATGATATAGCCAGGGCCAAAGGGGGATGGGCCGGCTACCTGCTCTACCAACTTCTGGACAAATGCCACAACATGTTGGCCTTCTTCTCCCTCCGGTAGTCTGAGAATCACAACATTGTTTCTATGGCTGTGGCCCTCTAGATCTTCGAGCTTGGATTCGAAATGAGATAATTTTTGATGCACAGAGACCAGATCAGGATCGAGACTTCACAACTTTTTCTCTATGGAGACTATTCAAGCTGTATTATCGGAAACAGATAGCGAGACTTCATCCAGTTTTCTAGAAAGAGACTTCAGATCCATTGCCATTTCTTTCATTTCCTCATGAAAGGGCTTAAACTCTTCAAGGAACCTGGAAAGTGTTAAAGGTTCCTGCTCACAAAATTGACTTGGAGGATCAGGCCCAGGCCCACCCGAAGCCCTGGATTTTTTTAGAGGCCTTTTCAGGAGTAGCTGGGGGGGTGTGCTTCTTCGGGGCTTTCTTCATGTAAGCCTCCATCCGCCGAAATTACACTCAAACCAGACTTCCAAAGTGTTTAGACAGCACTGAATCGTGAAAACAGGAGAAATTAAGAAGTTTGGACATCCAAAAAAGATGATTTAGTGATCAGGAGGCAGGAGCTTCTTGAAGGAGCTTCTACTCAGCACTCTGCATCACGTGATTTCCCCAGATTAAAGAATTCTTCTTTATCTACCTCTTTGCTACGGAATGTGTTGTCAGTGTTGCTGTGCAATGACTAATGTTTACCTTTTATTGTGTTTTTTTATTTATGATGTAATACCTGTCAGACAGGACAGTACCATGTAGCATAGGTCATCACTGGTGGTGTTAAGAGCCTCACGATGAAGGCAAGGGAAAGTATCAGATCTTAAGGTCTCTATCAGCTGATACTGTGTGCTATTATCAATCCTAAAATAACTCTTTTTGATCTATTTGCCTCATGCAATAAAGCATACTTCGCATGTTCCAGTCTTTAAACAAATACTTTTCTAACTTGACCTCAACCACGCAAATGCGTAAGGCACTGCAGCAACACCTATCCCATCACTTCTGTTTGCAGCATCCTTTCCTAGCGGCTTCATAAATATGGAACTCAATTTACAGTGTACTTCGGGCTGTATTTTCAAATGTTATGCCACAGGATTTATGTGCATTTATGATAGTTTATTCACTTTGTAGTATAAAATTGCATATACACCATTTTTTGTGCACAATTTGACACTGTTGTGGCAAAACGTTGGAGCACCTATTATGTGGTTTTACAGTTTTGCCGCAAGTAGTGCAACTGTGCTAAAAAAGTAGTGCAAATAGTCAAAGAGCCAGCAATTTAGCTTGCATTTATTTGCATCGTTTACTGTATATTACTTTTTTATAATATGTTTGTAATTTCTTGTTGGCTGTACTCTGTCACTCATTAACTTGTGCTGCTCTTGCCCACTTGGACTTTCTTATACATTAAGTCTTGTGCCCCACAGAGGTGTGCACCCAGGGTGGCTGCCCCTCTCGCCCCACCCTTCCTACTGTACTGGGTGATTCACTTGAATAAAGCTACCTTTATTTGATCAACAGATAAAATGTAAAAAATATTGGCAAAATATTTAAGTCAAAAGCAAAGTGAGGGCTGGCCCAGTGGCACTCCTGTTGTGTTATTGTCTGCCACTCCAGTAATCTGAGTTTAGGAGCAAACTGGGGTCAGCCGGGGGAAGGGAGGATCTGGCACCCGAAGGACAACTTTCCTCTTCTACAGTGGGTGGGTTGCACCTCACGAAGTGTGCCTAACTTCTAGCAGAGGCTAGGTGTCTGGTAGATGGGATGCCCTGAAGGGTAGGAACATTAGTAGTTGCAGTGCGTCTCTACATGTTGACTTCATTGTGGATTGCACTAGGAAACCGGAAAAAACACAAACTGCTGTGGCAGAATGATGAATGGCCCTATCACAGATCTAGCACCACAAATTGGGCACCACTAGATTCTACCTCTTGGGAGGGTGCAAGGGCATGTCCCCCTGACCCTGCCACAAGGGGCAAGTCATGGGATGCAAAGGTAACCCCAGAGAGGGTGGGTGACTGGGCTCAGGAGGACTGCTCAGATGGGGACCAGCCGGCAGGAGTGGTGGGATCATGTCATAAGAATCTTGGGGGTGGCAAGTCTCATTTCCACAGAATCATATGGGTTACAAAGCTCCTCCACCTGCCACATTTTATGCAGTCATACCCTAGGGAATCTTGTTTTGGGGGTTTATAGGGGTTGCAAGAGACATCATAGGGGTTGCAAAGAAATCATAGGGATCTCAGCTGCAACCCCTGGCTACACTTTAATGATACCCCTGGCAGGCAGTACAAGGGGGGAGAAAATGAAGTGAAAGAAAAGTCAACAGCAAAGTGAAATTCCGTCATCTACAGCATGTAGTTTAGTCTGCTAGTACTAAATGTTATTGGCTGATCCCCAATCTGAGAGTTATACAGTTATAATTACTGGTGACCCCCCTTTATCACACCATTAACAAGGCTCTCTCAAATGCCGTAATAACCCAAAAACGGGTATTATGGCAGTCTCAAAACTTTCTTTCACTGGCAGTGTCCTCAGTGTGTCACTCAGTTGTGGTGCATCACTTCATTGGCTCGCACTCTGCGTGTGGGTGGGCTGAACAGTATGATAAACATGGCGACTCCATTATTCATGTATTGCCAGACTGATATTGTTCATTTCTGTCTAGTCATTTTTTTGGTTATTCTTTATCTGGTTGATCCTGCTGTTTAAATATAATACAAGTATCTGGTTGATACCACTCTGCGTCTGGATCGGGAGACAGCGAGTGCAATCCAGGATGTGGCCATGACTGGCTTTTAAAAAAAAGTTCATATGAGAAAGAGAGAGAGACAGAGAGAGAGGCATGTGTGTGTGTGTGTGTGTGTGTGTGTGTGTGTGTGTGTGTGTTTGTGTGTTTTTGTGTGTGTGCGTGTAGGAGAGAGATAGTGAGAACAGAGACTAACCAAGGGGCAGCAGGAATGACACTGACCTGTCGCGGAGACTAATTCCTTGCACCTGTGATTATAAAAAATAATAGATATGCGACTGTGTTCTTATGGATTTTTTATACACTCGCTTGGTGTGTGATGACCTCATAAACCTCTCGAGCTTCACGCTTGAAATTTATGAGTCATCACACTCCTTGGGTGTGTAAAAAAATCCATGACACACAGTTGTATAACCATTAGTCTCTATTTAACAATTGTAATTCTGACAATTGTAAAACAGTGAGATTTTATTTCACACTTTATTTGCAGGGGATAGCCCAACTGAGATATGACATCTCATTTTCAGTAATGTCTTTACTTGCAGTTTTACTGCTGAGAATACTGAAGCACAGAAAAGTTAATGAGCTACAGTAGCAGCATCAAAAAAGCAGACATAAATCATTATAATTATTTTTTAAAAGTAGCCTGGTGTCGGCCTGGTGGAGCTGAGGACTGAGGCACTGGACGCCTTACCTTCTGTTGTGCCAGCGATACGGGTTCAGGAATGACCTTGGGTCATCAGAAAGCCGGCAATGGGGGGAGGGTCAGAATGGGATTGAGCTGCAGTAAGCAGCTCTTCCCTCCTGGGGATGATTTTCCGCTCCCTCTGAGTGGAGTTCCAGTGGGAAGCATAAGCATGGGGGAGTGGCCATGAATGCCAGGGGTGGGGTGGAAGGGACTGAGTTGATACCCAGCATGCATGTGCGCCTCCATGCACATATGTATCTGCTGGGGTCCCAGGTCTGGGGCACAAAAACAGGGAAAAATTCTTAAAAATACATCTGGAAAAAAAAAGTAGCCTGGTGTTACTTTTTATTTCAGAAGTATTTCTTTTCCCATTTGCTGATCAGAAATTGTTCTACTTGAAAATATCAGATGTGATATAAACAGCATGGAAGCTGACATACTTTGTTCTACTCCCTTTCATACCTCATCTGCCTTTGATGTTTGATGTTACTCATTGTGACATCACAAGTGACATATTTGGGTGCAGGTGATTGGCTCTTCTTGGTCATCTGTGATATCACAGCCAGTAAGATAAAATAACCGTGCTGATGAGGTATGATGGGAACAAGAACTAGACATGACAGTCTTCAGGTACAGCATTATTTCACTCATCCTGCCTAGTGATGTCAAAACAGAATCTTTTAATTAACAAAATGAAGAAAACAAAAAACAAAATAAGGACTTCATTTATAAAAGGTAATAATGCATTACTTTTAAAAATTAATATCAAAAAGCTAGTGTACTGTCTGGAATTAATAGCAACTTTCAGAAGTAGTCAGATATCACTTCTCATATCTGAAAAATGTTGTTTATTTGCTGTTTTTGCTAATTTGAAGATTTTCAACCTGGCAGTACTAGGTGTGATGTGTTGAACAGCAATCTACTTAGAGGCTGATGTAGTCAGCTCTGTTCCTCTCCAGACATCAGCAGCATCGTAATCTCACTGATTGGGACATCACTTGTAACCAAGAAGAGCCAATCTGCTGCTGCTCGAATGATAACTTGTGACAGGTTTCCAGTCAGGCAGCAGGCCTTGTGATGTAACAGCGAGTAAGGTCATGTGCTGATGACGTGGAGGAATAGAACTAGATGTCAACTTCAGGTAATGCACTGTTTTTCACATCACATCCAATACTATGAGGTAGAAAGCCATCTAATCAGCACATAGAAAAAAAAAAACACATCAGAGATAAAAGGTAATAAGGTATTTCTTGAAAAAATTGCTACAATATTCCACCAGCTCGTTTTGCTACTGATACTAGCTTTTTAATTTCTGGCAGCATAACAAAGCTATGCATGGTTTGCTCAAGGTCATACGGTGAGCATGGATGTGGTTTTAGTGGGATTTTGATCCCAAATCTGCTGGTTCTCAAGCCTTTATTCTGCAAAAGAAAAAGAAAAGGTTCCACTCCTTAAAATAAAGGGCGTTTATCCATTTGTTTATTATTCCACCAGAAATCCAATAAAAGGGAAGCTGGCGTTCCATGGCAGGATGCCACTTTGTCAGGGCTATGGCTGTTCCTGTTATTTCAGATGCTGGCATCCATCAGAGTTCCATGGTGCTAAAAATCTTGCATTTCTTGCCAGAAAGTTTGTGTTTCTTGCTAATTATGACTCTGTACTAGGCCTTCCTTCTTTCTCAGGCTATTCTCACCCACAAATCTGGCTGAAATATAAAAACATTTATTCAGCAGCGTCATCTGCTCTACCCATTAGGCATGTTGAATATCTTTCTGCTCAAGACCTGGTTTTCTCGATTGCAGTCCCTCTTAAATACTTTTGTATGGAAAGGCAAAAAGCGGTTTGCCGTTCTTTCTTTAAGTTAACTGCTCCAAAAGTGCACGGGGGTTTGTCTCTCCCTAACTTCATTCTCTATTACTGTGCATTACATGTGGATAAGATTTTACTTTGGCATTCAACTGTGGAGCAGATTTCATGAGATCACCCGCAATGGCTTGAGATTGAAACGTCCCTGGCAATAGTGCATGGATTAGCCCTGCCTAATCTTTTACATGTAAAATTGGCTCAGCTCATTGCTATTTTGTGCCCCACTCCCTTAGGGTGGTCACTTAAGGTTAACAAGCATTTGTCAATGCCGAATGTTGTTTCGCTGGCGTTGGCATCGGTAGTGCCAGAGCTAGAGATGCATAATAGGAATGGCAGTGAAGTATTGAAGTGACGCCAACCCCACACCCACCCTGTAGAAAGCGACAGGCATTGGGGTGCGCTTTGGGTTGTCAGCTATAACACTCATGCCATTGTACCTCACCCTACCCTGTAGACACTGACAAGTGTTGTGGTGTGCTTTGGGGTCTTTGGGCATTATACTTACCCCATTCCATAAGGAAATACGCTGACGTGGGTGCAGTATAGGAGAATGGGGTGAACTTTGTTGCTGAACAGTGCAAGGCACACCATGATGCCTGTCAGTGGCTGCAGGGTGAGGGTGGTATGGCGCGAGCATTACATCCAGTGATCCCAAGTCACACCCCTAGCGCCTGTCACTCTGTACTGGTTGGGGTGCTACAGTTGGAAACCCTAACACCTTAGGTGTGCGGTGGTATTTTCACTTCAAATTTTCAACATGGGCAGTTTGTGAGCCCACCTCGTGAAAAGCGGCACTATCAGTTTGTTAGCTGAAAGGTGGTTTTGCACAGTGGCTATGCCATTTGGCAATACAGGGACAAAAACATATTTTGGGCAGAATGTGGAGAATGGCAACTGTATTGTTCATGAGGAGGTGTAAAAAATGGCAACGTTGAAAATCTGGAGTGAAAATATGAAAAATTGGTGATGTCATGAGCATGCATAGAAAGTCGCAACACACATCCGTAACCCAATTATTTTTGGGAGTTTGTCACCCACATTTTTAACATAGGCATTTTGGGACCCCCATGAACAGTGGTGCTGTGATTTTGTTAATCTGTCCCAAAAGTTGATTTCCCACAGTGACCATGCCATTGTGTGTCACAGGTGCGGAAACACATTTTGGGCAGGATGTGAAAAATGACAGCTGTACTGTTCATAAGGAGGTGTGAAAAAATGCCAGTGTTGAAAATCTGGCATGGAAATATTGCAAATTTGCGAAGTTACAAGGGTGCGTGGAAACTGCACAACTTGTAACACAGTCATTTTATGGACTTTCGGCACCAAATTTTCAACATAGGCATTTTAGGACCTCTGCTCATGTACAGTGTCACCGTCATTTCCTCAAACTGTCCCAAAAAGTGATTTCGCAGAGCGACTGCACTATTCTGCGCCAGGTGTGCGAAAAGACATTTTGGCCAGGATATATAAAATGACAGCTGTACTGTTTATAAGGCGGTGTGGAAAAATGCCAAATTTGAAAATCTGGAGTGAAAATATTACAAATTCACGAACTTATGAGCGTACGTGCGTGCAAGCTGCACAACGCATGCTTGTAACTCAGTCATTTTATGGAGTATCGTCAGGAAATTTTTAACATAAGCATTTTAGGACCTCTGCTCATGAACAGTATCACTGTCATTTTTGTAATCTGTCCCAAACACTGATTTCCCACAGCGACCGCGCTATTCTGTGCCGGAAGTGCGAAAACACATTTGGACCAGGATGTGAAAAATGACAGCTATGCTGTTCACAAGGAGGTGTGGAAAAATGCCAATGCTGAAAATCTGGCATGAAAATATTGCAAATTCACGAAGTTACAAGTGTGCATAGCAACTGCATAGTGCATGCTCATAATGCAGCCATTTTTGATTTTTCCACCAAATTTATAACATAGGCTTTTTGAGAGCCCACCTCATGAACACTGACATTGTCATTTCATTAATCAGTCCAAAGGTGATTCTGTGCAGTGACCACAAAATCATCTTTCGGGGCTGAATAACGCCATGACAGTGGCAGAATTCATGAGGAGGGGTCCCAAAAACCCCATGTTGAAAATTTGGTGCAAAAATTCCAAAAAATGCCCGAGATATGCGTCAAAGTTGAAAAAACCCTATTTATGCCAGTATACAGCTTACCGGCATTTTGTCAGTTTGCGGTCGGCTTTGAAGAGCGCAGACGGGTTCCCGGTTCACTGAAGACCATCCTGCCAGACTCAGAGGTAAGTATGAGGTAAGAGGGGTGTGGGGAGGCAGGGTGCCAGAGGGTGGGTGCGGGTTCTGGGGGAAGGAGACGGCGAGGGACCGCTTTCTTTTCACAGCTTTTAAAAAAAAAAACATTGTGGGATTTTTTTTTTTGGGCATTTGGCACGCTGGGTGGGCCCCAGCGTGTCACTCAAGTCTTTTGGGGGATTCTAGCCGGAGGGCATTGGGCACCGCCGGGCACATACTGGAGGGACACGAGCCGAGGTGATTGCGCCCGCAAGCAACTAAAGGGTGGGTGACATTATGCCAATGGGGAGTGGGCCTCCATCGGCAAAATAAAATGGAACAGGGGGATAAATGCCGATGGGGATTGGGCCTCTGCTGGCAAAGGAAAACTGTTGGGGGGGCGCATGATACCGAGGGGGATTGGCCACCCCCCAGGCATACATTGTACATGTGAGGGGGCACATTATGCTGACGGGGCATGGGCTCCCCCATCGGCATTGTGACAGGCAGCGGCAGCAGTCACTGCCGCCATGTTGCCTGCATGCCGGGAGGCGTATTGTGGTCATGCTGCTTGACAGCTTCGCTGTCATTGCAGCAGACCTTTTCTTTGTTCTAGTGGCCACATTTGGTATGCATGAGGTCAGAACCTGCTTCTGGCTGATTGGGGAATGAGGGATGCACCTTCTGATTTGTGCCCTGCATTCGCCCAACACTGGCTGCACCTCCAAGGCTCTGTCCACATTAGGGCTCCTGTAACATTACAGGCAAGTAAAAACATTACAGGAGTTCCTAGACACAGTTCACGTCCACACTGGTAATGTTTTCAAACTGTGTCAGAAAACCGTGCTTAAACCCTGATAGTGTCAGGGTTTTAGCACGGTTTTCAACATGGTTTAAAAATAAACAGGGTTACATGATCAGTGTAGACGGGAGTCCATGCCATGTTCACTGTGCTTCAGACCATATTGGTCCTCCAAGGAGCGAGAATGCACTGCTTCTTAACACCATCACTTCTGGTGACCTCCCTTCCATCCACATTTCCCAAAGCCCAGCAGCTGTGTTTTGCCTAAGGTCTACCTTACAAGCTCTTCTTCAGTTACAGGTGCTGATCCTGCTCTGTCCACATCTCACACTCCAGCAGTGGAGGGTACCACCATGTTTAAACATCCTTTGCATGACTACGCCCACTTGCAGGCTGGGACTTGCATGGTGCTGTTAGCATGTCCCACAGTGCACTATTGGGCTGCGCGATGGAACTTGCTTACCTAACCATTTTCTCCATAGCACGGTTTACTTAGGAGTATGGACACGCTTGTCAGCGGGACTCGAAAACAGAGACCAAAGTGTGGACATGCTAGCACTGTAAGTGCTGTAACGTTGTTGAAAACGTTACCGAAGTACAGATACCAGTGTGGATAGGGCCCAAATGTGCTACCACCGCAAGATGTTGGCTGGCGCACAAGCGATCATAAAAAGCAGCTGGAGTCATACTTTCACTGGGATTGGTCTTGGCTGCCATCGCAATCTATATTTGGAAACCCTAATATTTGTATAGCAGGTAAATCCATCTCACCCTCTTTTCCGGCAACTTGAAGGAACAATGGTAACTCACTGGTTAAAGGGAGATAAAGTGCTCCCCTTTCCGATTATGAAACAGAGATATTCTCTTCCGGCGACTTCTTATCTTAAGTACTGGCAACTTTCTTTGGCTATTACCACTTTACTTGGTCCTCAGCCATGGCATTTCTCTGATAGTTTAACATTTGATACCCTTTCTGTGCCCGCTGTCCAGCCCCATCCTATTTCTACATTATACAAAGCCTTTCAGAAATTGGACACCTTAACTCCTAAGGGCATTTGCTATTATTAGGTGCAGGAACTGGTGATGACCATTGATGTTAGTACTTGGCGGAAAGTATAGCAGAATCTTTATCAGTATGTGAAACAGGACAAGCTTCGGCTAGTCCAGTTTCAAATTTTGCATAACCTTTATTATTCCCCCATAAGCCGTTTCAGATGGGGAAAATTATGACCCCTCTTTGCACCAGATGTCAACAGCAAGAAGATAGCTTAAAACATATTTTATGGGACTTACAAAAAGTCACCCCTTTTTGGTCTGCTATCAAGGCCTCCTTGGATCCCTTGCTGGATCTTCAGGACCTGTTTCTACCTAATATTTGTCTTGTTGGCCTTTTTCCGCAAAAAGTCATTACCCTCAGAAAAGCTCATATGGCCCTTTTATCAGCAGTAGCAAAATTTGTGATATTGGGACATTGGCTGGATGATATGATACCTACCGTTAGAGAGTGGCAGGCAGAGATGATGACGACTCTGATGCTGGAAAAGCATGTTGTTGATTGTAGGCAGCAGTCTCATCTTTTCCGCAAACGAATGGGACTCGCTCTTTATTATCCATTAGTCCTGAGCAGACTCAAGCCCATTGACATGGACTTGCCAAGACTAGTACCTCTTTCCCTTTCCTTCAGGATATCTTTTTGATTTACTTACTATATGCTTTATTAGCCAGTGTCATGCGTAGTTTAAATAGGTCTGTGGGGATTTAGGGGCTGTGGGCACTAATGGGGTTAACGGGGGGGAGGGAGGATTAGTTTTTGCCTTCATGTTACCTTCATGTTGCAGATTGTATTCACGATATCCTTACTGTGATGGCTTTTCATGGTTTATCTTTGTCGGTTCTTAGTACTACACTTCTATTATGTATCCTTGTGCTTCTGTGTTATGCTTTTATTGTTAAAAAATTTAAATAAAGCATATTAAATGAAAAAACAACAATTGCTCAATCAGATTTGCTTAAAGCGTTTGGGGGACCACAAACTCTTCTGCAGTATAGGAGTGATATATAGAGAATAATGCCTAGGCAACTCTGTTTTTCCACACGCGAGGTGTGTGATGTTCCATAAACATAGAGAGTAAAACTTGAGAGGTTTATTTGGACATCACATACAGAGGGTGTATAAAAAAACTTCACAAGCACACAGTCACTTATGATTTATTTTTTTTAAAAAAAGCACAGGGACATAAGCAGAAAAAACAGAAGACAACCAAGAAAATGCATGCAAGCCAAGTCTCCCACTGTTGAACTGTAGAAAGGGAAAGTGAAGTGCAAGAACTCCAAATGCCATAATAACTGGGTACAATGTCATACTCAGTTATTATGGTGTTTGATCACACTGATAATTAGTGTGATAAAGGGGTCGACAGTTATTCTATATTCTTACCACTAGACTACGCTGACTCCTTAAGATGAGGACTCCTTCAGATGAGATGTTTTCATAAAAGATACCCTACTATAGAAATGTCTCATTTCACTGTTTCATGTTTGAGTGGAGCCCATGGCAGTCAGCTGCTAGAGATTAAACGGTTTCCAATAACTGTTTATGAGTGCAGTTGAGTGTAACTTTAAGGCTCATGAACCCTCCAGAGACTCTCTGAACAGATTTAAACTTCATTCACTACTAGTGTCATGTGAGCCAGCAAATTTGGCCCAACAGGCCAATTTGGAACCAGGTCAGGGTCAAACCTGAACTAACCCGATCTGGCCCAAAATTAAATGAAGAGTTGGGGAGGTTATTTTTCATGGCATTCTGCCAGCAGGACATCCCACTGGCACCATCAAGAACCTCCCTACATGACCGGCTAGCCTATGAGAGTGGGCTGTTATTCCTCATCCCTCCCCAAACACACTAATCAGAATCATTAAAACATGAAACAAGGGCTTTTAAGCCCTTGCCAATATAAAAATAATTACTGTCCGCTTCTCAGTTTTTTTCAAGTGAAATCCAGTGCAGCCCATTTCACTGAACTTCCCCTAAACCCGAATGGCTTGAAGCTTTGGCCCAACCCGATTCCCATCCCTATTCACGACATACTGTAGCAATAGCAGGAAAGGAAGTTGTTTATAGCATAGATCTTAATAAAATTCCCTCTTTCTGTGGTACTCACATAGGTTAGCGCCTGATGTAACCCTTGACAGACCTGTGTCTCTGTGTCTCAGGGTTGCTGCCTGCCTCAGAGAAATGGACCAGAAATAAAAAATTAAAAAAACAGACTCTGAAACCAAAACCTAATCTAAGACTAAGGCCCCGTCCATACTATAGAACAGTTTTAGAAAAACTGTTTTCAAAACCAGTTTACTTGAAGCTCCAGCAAGATGTAACTATTCTTGAAAACTGTTTCTGTCCACATTGCTACTGCTAAACCTATTCTCCCTCTGTCCAGTTCCTCTTGAATTCTGGGATCACTGCATTTTGTTCGTATCCCAGAATTCACTGAATGTATTTCATGTACTTTGTGGCTGTCACTGTGAATAACAAAGATGGATACTTCCATGGCTGATGGCGCTGTGTTGTGTTTTCATTATTACAGTATTATGTTATCTGATAATTACATGCCATTAAATAAAGTTATTTTCACAACAGTACTGTTTCTGTGTTATTTATTGGGTTACAAGTCATACAGTATCTATTTTGCAAAATTAAATTCAATTATATATACTGATCCTGAGGGGGCATAGTGATCCTGTCCTAGAGTTCAGCCCTTCTAAGCCCAGGCAGTCCTAGCGTGAACTTGGAAACCAGATTTGACCTCACCCTGGAACACCATTTACTTGCTTTATGCTTCAGGGGAGGGTTTCCTGCACCAAGCTGCGAACCTGGTAACTCAGGTCTGCCTGTGACCACTTCCACCTGTCACCATCAGCACTGAGCTGTTGAATTGGAGACCTAGGTTTTACTGCCTCATGGTGTCCAGGGGCATCCCTCACCCTGTCCCATGTCAAGCACTCAGTGTCAACAGTTCAGGCACTTATTTCGTCTGCCTCCACCTCCAGTCATGCGGCCAGTCCCAGGGGTTACCAGATGGGAGCACAGTGGTGGGGTGAGGTTGGCGGGCTCCAGAAGGCTTAAAAGTAAGTCCCCAAACATGGGGAAGGGGTGTTACAGGAACACTGCTATCACATGAACCAGGTGATTACTACCAGAAAGTGAACGTTGCATTTACATCATTTCAGTGACTAATACCCTGATGGGAATATGGATACTGCAGTCACATAAACCAGGCGCTTAATACGATGATGGGAACACATCAGTTACATAAGTCTAGTGATTTGACTAACAGGACGGCAACATTGCAGCCACATAAATCAAGTGATTAATGGCAGGAAGTCATTTCACTTCCACTTCAAATGCTCCCTCCATTCACAGTGTATATATTGTAAGCAGTGTGATTTTTTTTTTTACATGTAAAAGGACAGAGGTCTCCACTTTCAATAACCACATCCACCATTCATCAGCAACACATGATCCCCCCAACAACCAAGGGCCTTGCTCCCTGAGGGAAAATGGTTCGAGCCACATATTTTTCCTTAATGTGGGAAGGATGTGAGATTAGATATCCTATTGAAAAACCAAGCAGGAAAAAAAAGCAAATATTTGAATTGTAGCTGGAGGCAGACTACGAAGTTGTGGGTGAGAAGAAAGCACAATTATAAACACACAGAAACATGGAAAATATTGGCAGAATAGGACCAGTAGGCCCATGTAGTCTGCCTTATTGTCTGTTCTTAATACTACACCCTGGACTGTACTTGGTCAAAAGAGCAAGTTTCCGACTAGCTGTTCCATGGGCTCTGAGGCAGATAACGGTGATTTAACATTTTAGTCTTGGTTTGCACCCTTCAACTTGCAAAATCTTTTTGAAAGGGAGCTCTAACAAGAGAGTAGCTTGACCAGCCATCCTTTATTTTTTCAGAAGCTGGATTTTCAAAACAGCAGAAATTGCACACATGAGGCTGACAAATTACCCAAGAGGAGTTTCCCTTGTGCAACCCCAATTTCTGCTGCATGCATGCAAGTTTTAGAAAATTGCCTTTTAGTGACCTTTTTATCCATTTACAGTGGTGTGTTCACATTTCTTTATGCTTGTGCCACACCTGGTGTTACCAGCTAAGTTGCAGTGCAAAAGAGTGTCACCAGATGTTTGTTTTCACAAATGGGGTTTGTTACTGCAAACACTGACAGCATAGCACACACAGATATTTTGGTGAGCAAGTTGCATGGCAGGCTACCATGCCCAAGTGTCCATAGCACAGCACTAATGTCGAAGTCATCCTCACAGCCCCACAATCCCCATCCCCCTTTGCCCACTTGTGACCATTCAGTTTTCCCTTTTTGTTCCTCAGACCCGGGACCCTGGCAGACATGTAGGTGCACATGCGTGGAGGCACATGTGCATGTCTGGCACTGTCTTGGCCCCTTCCGCCCCACCCCTTGCCTATGCATCCCATTGGAACTCCACCCAGAGGGAGCGGAACTATGGGGGGAGCAGACAATCACCCCTGGGAGGGGAGAGCTGCCTACCACAGCTCAATCCCACTCTGAACCTGCCCACCATGCTGACTCAAGGTCGTTCCCAAACCTGGGTCACTGGCAAAGCATGAGGTAAGGCGTCCAGTGCCTCAGCCCTCAGCACCACCGGGCCGGCACACCATTCAGTTTTTAATTTAATTTGACCTTCAATGATCATGTCTGGGATCCAGTAACCACCTTAACCAATCCTTCATTCTGGTGCCAATCCTAGTTTCAGATGGAATCTTCCTTCCTAGTTCTGCTCCCCTGCATGCTGTTAAAAGAGACTTGGTCACTTGCTGATCTTGGTCCCATATTGCCTCCTCTTGCTCCCAGAGTGGAGTGCCCTGCCACATGCCTGCAGCCACCCCATGGAACTGCTTTCAGCTGTTCTACAGTGGTGCTACACTTTGTGGTTTGTGGCAGTGGACTTGGGGTCTGGGAGGTGACTGCATGGCACAGTGCTCCAGTAACATATTGGCCATACCCCTGGTGCATCTCTGCTTGTTCCTTCAGCAGAGCGAGCTGTGACTGTGTGAGGTTGATAGCTGTACTGACTCTATCAGGAGGAGGGAGAGAAAAATGTAGGGAAAAAACCCAGTAGCCGTTTAAATGATGGTCACATTTGGCCCGATCAGGGAAGATCCCTGTGAACAGGGTATATCCCTGAGATGCACTACTGGTAGGGGACAGAAAAAGTCATTAATAAAAAAAAAAAAAAAAATGAGGGGACAGTAAATACAGGAAATATCTGAATTATACATTCAGTTCTGTCTAAATGTCGTATTTCTAAAGTCTTCCCAGAGATGTCATAGGCTCTACAAGTTAAATCAAAATTATAAAAGTTCATAGAACTCTTATTTACAACTGGTGGGATGAATGCACGGGATGGTCACGCTAATTTTAGTTGTTGGTAATTTTGACCAATAAGCTGTGACAGCCGCTTTCTAAGTCCGTAAAGGGGAATACAAGCAACTTTTTTATTGTCAGTATTGGGTATTAACACCAAGTTCATGGTGTGGACTAGAAAACTTAACCGTCTTATCACTGGATCAGTGGCTGTGGTAGGCACCAAAACCCTTTGGGCTCTTTGCACTAATTAATAACTGTACCACAATGACTTTATTTTTAAAATATCTAAAAAATAATTTCTAGAATGTTTGGCAGCACCAGGGAAGGACAGCCTGGTGTTGCATCCTTTACGGGGGAGATAACCATCACCAGGGTTGGACTCTCCAGTGTCGGACTGTAGGTTGGGGGGGTGAAAGCTAGGTAAGGTGGAAGGGGGATCTGGTGGCAGGGTTGAGCACCATGCACAAAAAAATGTTCCACACTGGGTGTCAAACCCAGGCCTCCTACCCACTAATGCTTCACAACTTGTAGCTCTACTGCTGTACTAAGGTTACTTGACAGGAGATGCATGCTGTAGCAAAGGACATCCAGCAGTGAGAGCAGACCCCCCCCCCACTCACACACAGCTGCAGTGGATTGTCGTAACATTCAGTTTGTCAGTTTGAAGTAATGTCTCCCAAGTCACATTTAAGCCTCAGCATCTCAGGTGGAACTTTTCAGGTTATCAGCAATCTAGAACTTCAAACCTTGCTGAAACTCTAACACTAACATCAGCAATGATGGATATTTTTTTTTTTTCATACTACATAAATTATAGTGAGAAAGAAAAACATGTTTTGCACCAGGGATTGAACCCAGACCCATCAGCAATGGCATCTAAAAATTTCTCTCATACTACATAAATTATATAGAGAAAAAAAATTGCACCAGGGATCAAACCCAGACCTCCTACTACTACTTCTACTGCTTGGTAGCTTGTAGCCCTACTGCTGTACTAAGGTTCCTTGACAGGAGATGTATGCTGTGGCAAAGGACTTCTAGCAGTGAGTGCAGACCCCCGTACACATCTGCAGTGGATTTTCATAATGAACAGTCTGTCAATTTGAAGTAATGTTTCCAAAGTTGCATTTAAATCTCAAAGTATCAGCTAGAGCTTTTCAAGTTATCAGCAATATAAAACTTAACACCTTGCTGAAACTCTATAACTAACACCAGCAATTACATGTAAAAATTTCTGTCATACTACATAAATTGTAGTGAGATAGAAAACAATGTTGTGCACTGAGGATCTAACCCAGGCCCCTATCCACTATTATTTTGTAGCCTGCGACTTTACCACTGTGCTAAGGTTCATCACCAGGAGACACATGTTGTGGCAAAGAACACAGCTGCAGTGGAATTTTGTAATGAACGGTCTGCCAGTCTCAGCTGGACCTTTTCAAGTTAACTGCAATGTAGAACTTAACACCTTGCTGAAACTCTATTACTAACATTGGCAATGACATCTAACAATTTATCTTACACTACATAAATTGTAGTGACAAAGAGAAAAATGTTCCACACTTGGGATCAAACCCAAGCTTCTGTAGGTCTGAAACTCTACACCAAGACCTAAAAGCCCTATCACTGACAACATCAATGACATTGTGTAGCGGAATCACTCACACTGACTGTACCTTTAAACTTGTCTAAATGCAAAAAAAGAATACACGTGATCACAACAGCACTTTCAGCTACACTGTTGGTGTCTAACACTGTAGTTCTGTAGTCCATTGTACTGTAGTCCATTGTACTCCATTGAACTCCATGTGCATCTTGTAGCATGGGCTAGGATTCTATTTTGTATACACCCTTTTTAATCTCTGAACACTGTATACTAAAGAAATATTTGTATAGCGCCCAGACAGAACTGAGAAATCACAAGACAAGAATTATGAAAGCCAAAGAGCATCTATAAACTAAGTGAATACTAGGAGCTGTGGACAATACCACAACCTTCTTCCAGTACATAAATGAAAAGAGGAAGGTGACGTAGGGGACAGGGTACATGAAAACAGGGTAGCGGGGGGGGAGCTGTAAGAAAGTCAGTGGCTGAGATGTTGAATGGATACTTCACTTTAGTGTTCACCAAGGGGTTTCTGGGGGAAAGGGTGGTCTCAATAGGGCCCATGGCATCAGAAGTAGCCATGATGCAGCCTCTGTACATCAGACCTGCCTTGGTAGCTGATGACCTGGTAAGAGTCAAGTCATTTTGGTCACAAGGGGTGTGGGAGATATACTCCAAGATTACAGAGGAGCTAAGGTAACAATTGGCAGGGTGCTTGCAGTAATCTTTCATGAGTCTGTCAGGATAGGTGTGATGCTGGAGGACTCGAAGGTAGCCCATGTGGTCCCCATCTTTGAAAAGAAGGCAAGCTTGGACCTGGGAAGCTGCAGGCTGGTCAGCCTGACATTGGGACTGCAAAGGGGCTGGAAGGCATTATCAAAGACAGGATAATGGACCACTTGGTTGAGGCCAGGGATCTTTCTCCCTCTTAGATGGCTTTATGAGGGCAGATAGTGACAAATCAGCCTGATCATCTTCTTTGAGGAGTGACCAGGGAAGTGGACAGGGGCAGCACAATAGATGTAGTCTACTTGGATTTCAGCAAGGCCTTTCATATTCTGGCACATGGCAAGCTTCAAGCAGAGAGGTGTACTCAGCAGTGTCCCTGACATAGAAACACAGACAATGATATCAGAAAAAGACCAGTGGTCCATCCAGTCTTCTTCAGTTCCTTATTTATCCGGTTCCATGACAAGTCTCCAAAAGCAAATACAACGTGAAAACAGTGAAAGTCAAAACCACTCATTCAGAATACCGCTGAAAATTTGTTATTCAGTGTGATTTACTATTACAACACCACACCGCCATGGACCACCACTCAAGTGAAAAGTTGAAACTTGCATTTTTTTGTGTCATCTGAGTGTATTCTTCATGCACAGCTTTGACTTTTGCTGTTTTCATTGTGTGGTTTCTGACAGCACTGTATTTGCTTTTGGCAATCTGCCACGTTACATATTTGGCCATGGGACCTACTGTCCCTCCAGGGTCCTAGCCCACCCCATCCTCCGTCCCATTTATCCCCCAGTTTCTGCTGCCTGTAGCAGACATAATACACTTCATTCTGTCCCAGTCTTGCTTGAAACCACCAATGGTTTTAGCACTCACCACCTTTGGCTCCACCACCCTTTCTGTAATATGATACTTCTTTATGTACCTCCTGAACCTCCCTCCTGTCAGTTTCCACTCATGTCCACGTGGCTGTGAACTAGTATTCAAGCTAAAAAGTTCCCCACAGTTCACCTTGTTAATTCCTTTTAGGACCTTAAAGATCTCTATCATATCTTCCCTCTGGGGAATTAGTCAAGCTCCTGGAGTACTAGGTTTAATATGGTCAAATGCTAGTACAAGTACAGTAGGACCTGCACACTGTGTGGGATTCCACTTGCTGCACTAAAGGAATAAAGGACCTGGGCTCACCATGGGCAAGTGGCAAATGTATGACAGGTATGGTACAATCAATGCCAAGAGGAACAGCTGGAGGGGAAAGGGAGGAGAGGATAACAGCAATGCTGGGGTAGTAATCATATCTCTTTAAAAGGCCTTGGTCAGGCCCCACGTAGAGTACTGAGCGCAGTTCAGGGCTCCTCAATACAAAAAGGACATGAAGTCAGTCAAGAAAGCACTATGCAAAGCTACTACAATAATAAGGAGTATGGGGGACAAATCTGTGAAGAAAGGCTGGAGGTTCTTAACATGTTGACAATGGAGAAAAGCAGAGTGAGAGTGGACATGATCTCAGTTTTTGAAACTGCTGTTACCTTGTAGTTGATTTTCCACTTGACTGGCAGTGATGTCAGCTTGTGCAGTACTGGATCAGTATGCTCTAGCCACCAACCAGAGCTCAGAAGCCCAGCTGCTGCATTCTGCACTGACTGCAGGTGTTGAATCTGACAGCAGGGTAGGCCCGAATAGGGTGCATTACAGGAACTGCGTCTTGAGGAAATGAACATCTTCAATAATTTCTTCGGATCCTAAGATTCTGTAATGGGGCCCGTGCACATAAAGGAAGAAGTGCGACTGTGTAGGGCCAGTGGGTAGCCCGTGACATGTGTGACTGCGATTGAGTGAACAGCAAAACAGCAACTCAATTGTAGCACATGTTATGGGGGCTACCGATGAGGTAGGGTGACCGGATGGGGGTGGGTTCACGCATATAGCCACAGGATATTGCTACATGTATGCGCATGGGGGGTGGTGGGAGTCAACACACTAAGTGAGGGGTGGGAGGGTTTTTGAGGGATGGTGCCGCAGTGGGCTGCTGAGCTGGCCCCGTGGCATGGTTGCTGGCTTGGGTGGAAGGGTGTTGGTGCAGTATGTTTTTGTTGTGCGGGCCCCAATTTTTTTAATGTTTTGCATCCCTGACGTGCACCCTGCAGTTGAGAATCCTTAAGTAGAGGGTGTGAGAACTTCAATACATAACACATTATAATTGTAAGTCCCTGGTGCCGTTTTGCTGTGTGCCGGGGAGTCACATTGCCAAAATTGATTTTCGGCGATGTGACTTTGCCGTAACACCGTTATGACATAGAACCCTAGTTACAGATGTTTGAACACATTTGCGACTGTTGTTCCTGCTCTGTTGTAAAGCAATAATGCATACATCATATATTGATGCTTGTAAAATGGGCAATATCAACCAGCCAATCAGAATAGCTCCTCACCATGCATGAAATATGTTCCATGCATGGATAATAAAAAGGACGGCAGTAAAAAGGCAAATATCAGTAAGCATTAGAACATTGGCATTTAAAAATACCACCTTTGTTATTTCCTTGCTAACATCGATTCACTCTCTGAGCCGAATCAGAAGACTTTTATTTTACTGATAATGTCTTATAAATTTCTGCTTAAAACTCTCAGTAGTCAATGCTTGATGTCACCTTCTTGGAGTGGGACAGAGGGTTTCTCAGAGATAAAATGAGTGACGTTCCTCGTAATGTGTGAGAGACTGCGTGGTACGGTTTCTCAGAGAGCTGTGCTCCATGAAAGCCCTGTACGTACAAACCCATGCCGGTTATGGGAAATGAAGCAGAACACTGATCGAAGTTGAAATATATAAGTGCCCCGGATAAGTGCTTTCCCCCCAGCATTTCACCAGTAAAATTACGTACTCTAAAGACCAAGCTGACTACTCAAGCGATACCGCAGTCCTGTTCTCTCACCGGCCCCTGTGTAAGTGCATACTATTTCACTATGCAAATGAGCTCATCAATATTAATATAATGTCCGCGGAAGGACTATTTTGTCATAGATAAGCATCATTAAATCTCTTTTCTACATTGAAGCAAGATTTTCCTAACTGTGAAAATTTAATAAATGTAGGAACCCATTTTATAAGCTTAATAAGACACTCCAGGGTGTGCATGGAACATATTTTACTGCACGCCAGGGGTTAAAGGCACTCGGCCAAGGCCTTGTGCCTTATTACGCCCCTGGCCGTGCGGTAAAATATTTTTCATGCATACCCTGTCATATCTTATTGCTTACATGTGTAACTTTTTTACGCAAGAGGTAGTCAGAGTGTCACAAAGTGTGGCAAATGCACCTGAAAGTTAGACGACCTTTAAGGCAGTGTAACTTTTTATCACAAGTTGATAAATTGAACTAAACTGGTACAAATCCTGGACCACATTTTGAAAATTCAAAACTTTGTATCTCGGCTCTGAGCAACATTGAAGCCTGTTATAGTACTTCTCCCTCCTCCTCCTGTTATAGCAGCATATTTGTTTATGTGTGTATGTATGCATTTATCATTTATTTATTTAATCTATCTATCTGTCTGTCTGTCTGTCTGTCTGTCTATCTACCTATCAATCTATCTATCTATCTTATCTGTTTACCTATCTATCTTTTTAATTTTTTTTGTTTAATATTTGACATGGAAAGATACAGTGAGCTGTGATAGCTCGTTTACGGGAAGGGGGCATGGCCCCATTTTATTGATGAGGGAAAGTTGGCCATGGCACTGGGGAAACTCCCTACTCTTCTCTGATAAGTGCCATGGGATCTTCACCTCCACCTGGACAATGACTATAGATGGGCAGAAGGACCTCGGTTCAGTGTCTCTTCTGAAGGACAGCACTTCAACAGTACAGCATCCCCAACCCCCGTACTGTATGAAAGCATCCATTATGGATATTACCCAAAGTACTTGGTGTAGGGCTAGAGCCCCTTAACTTCTGATCTTCTGGCCTCAGAGGTCAGCAAGTTACCTTCTGATCCAATGGCACTGGCAATACACTTGGCTTCCAAGAATACCCTGTACAGTGGAAACAGTGTTATAGCATGCAAAGAAAGGGAATACAATTTGATCTTGTATTGCACTTTCCATACACACTGTATTTTAAGAACTGTACATGCCAATGAATGAGACACCCATCCTTGACAATACAGGGACTGTATGCACACATACTTAGTAGCAGCTACTGAATGCGTGTAAGCACAGCAGCACTGGCCCGGTTCTATGTCATAACGGCGACCGTCAAAAGGCGATCGCCATTATGACAAAGTCACATCTCCAAAAATCAATTTTGGCGATGTGACTCCTAACACACAACAAAACTGTGCCGGGACTTACAATTATAATGTTTTATGCGGCGGGCTGCACGCCTGCACTCCTACTTAAGGATTCTCAGCTCCAGGGGTGCATGTCGGGGGCAAAACGTAAAGAAAATTTCGGCCGGGCGCAACAAAAATGTACCTGTGCCCAGACCTGAACCCAGCACCCTGTCCACCCAAGCCTTGAACCCACCCACCACACCACTGGGCCAGCTCAGCAGCCCACTGTGACACCACCCCTCAAAAACCCTCCCACCCCTCACTGAGTGTGCTTGCTCCCACTCCCTGACATGTGCGTACACGTAGTGACATCTTGTTGCTATATGTGTGAACCCACCCCCATCCATTCGCCCTACCTCGTTGGTAGCCCTCGTAACATGCACCATGATTGATTCGTCGTTTTGCGATTCATTCAATTGCAGTGGTGCATGTCACAGGCTACCGTAACGATCATTCAAACAGTTTGACCTGTTTATTTTGATGAAAGCACAACTCAAAATTGGGAATTGTGTCTGCATCAGGATGTTTGAATATCCCACCATTAGGTTACTGGATGTTTCCCAGTCTTTTTATAAAGCCCTACAGTGAGGAGCAGCACTAGTCTAATAAACAACTTTCTGCAATCAGATTTGGATAATTTACAAATATAGCTCACACTGCACGTAATTCACTAATGGATGCCCAAATAGAAACAAAACAGTGTTCATGGGTTTTGGCGCTGACCCTAAGTTATCCAGAATAAGTCATTCATTACAAGTTAAAACAAAGCAAGGTGGCACCCTAGACCATACTGATACTTTCAGCTTATGCAGAGTTCTGGCTGGATTCTCACCTAACATTTGGCAAACAAGTTGACTGTTATCAGTAAGATCAGTTGAGTAGCAAAATAGGTGCTTTCTATTGGCTCACATGTTTGAATCTGAAGCCAGAATGTCAAGTATAAGATTTCATATTAGCTTCCTCTTGCCTCTGGCCATTTCGGGTTTCTGATTGCCCTTAAAACCACCCTTCATGAACTGGTTACTGTGTGCCATGAGATTGTCAGCTCTCTCTCTCCTGCACGTGATTTTTTTCCCCCTTTATTGACATTCTACCTGATTTTAACAGATTGGTGGACTGGAAGACAGGGAAGCCATGTGATTTGCTCAAGGTTGCTTAGTGAGCTAGTGGATGTGTTGGGATATGAACCTGGTATCTCCAGGTTACTAGTTAAAGGGGAGCAGCACTTAACCTGCAAGCTTTTATTTTATGACCACACAGTTTTTCAAATACTTGTTCACAGTCTTACTGTTCCTCTTTTCTGGCCTTTTAGTTCAGTTCAGTGGATGATTCTGACTTGCATTGGGGTGCTAAAGTCCAGTTTAGAACTGTGGCATATTGTATACAGTATGTCCTTGTTAAGCTCTTAGATTGTTGGCAGAATGCCTTTGTATAGAACTCTGCAGTTGAAAGGGACATCAAGTATATCATCTAGTTCTAAAATGGCACTCACCACCAGTGTGTAACTCAGACATGCCTACTTAGTTTACTAAAAGGCCAGTAAGGTGAAACAGCATGTACTGGAAAAAAATGTCTTACAGGTTCAGTGCAGTTCTCCTTTAGGTCCTCTAACTATTGGACTATACTGCCCATTTCTTTTGGTTCTATGTGAAAATGGGGCTGAAAAAATGGCACCGACAAAAAACAGCAAGACAAACACAGCGCTAAGCAAAACAGCACAGAGCATTACAGCGTGCTCTAAAACCAGTGCTGCTAAACTTGCTTCCCCCCATCATTAATATAACTAGCATCAGTGGTGGGGATGACATTGCAGGACAGGGAAAAACTCAGGAGGGGGGTCACAACACAGGGGGACAAAGGTTGGCAGGGGGAGAATGTTGAGGGGGCAACCTGCAGGCAGGGGGGTGGGGACAAAGTTGGCAGGGCAGGTGGAACGGGAATTAAACAACAACAAAAAAAAACTTAAAAAAAAAATATCTTCTCACAACCAGTCCAGAAACCAGGTCAGCCAGTCACACAGGCAGTGACTGTAACCACTACACCAGACAGCCAACTCAAAACTAGCCTAAGAAACAACTCCATATATACTTCATACAATAACTACAGTACTTCCTACTGACTCCCTACTGAAATGACAGCTCTGAACTTACAATGTGCTGTTAATAGCACTTAGCCCATTTCACAGTTGCTGTTGTTACCTCGTTCAAACTGACTCGCTGTAATTGAATTGCTCTATTCATGGGATACCCTTTTTTCTTCTTAACAATCATTCCTATCATTATTATAAAACATATATTTTCAATTCAGCTCAACTCATTCTTTATTTATAAAAAGTGCCTTTCCAAAACCAAGGTGCTTGTACAATAAATAGTTAAAATACACCAAAAAATAAAACAATACAATAAAACCAGTCAACATAGCATCATTAAAAATCAGGGTAAGCTAGGCTAAATAAATACATTTTCAAGGTTGCTTTAAAACTTTGGACAGTCAGGCAATCTCGCAGCCAGCGAGGTAGAGAATTTCACAGGGTTGGGGCCATGAAACTGAATGACCTGGCCCCTGATGTCTTCAAACAGACCCTGGGAATCTCTAGCAATCCCTCATTGGTGGATCAGAGAGGGCAGATGGGACAGTAGAGGTGAAGAAGATCTTGCAGGTAACCAGGTCCCCGGTCATGCAGGGTCTTATATGTCAGCAAACCGACCTTGAAGGTGATCCACCACTGTACTGGCAGCCAGTGCAGTCCGAGGAGGACAGGCATTATATGACTGGTCCTAGGAGTACCAGTCAAAAGCCTGGCTGCAGCATTCTGAACTAGCTGCAAGTGGCGGATATCACCCTCCAGTAGCCCTAGGTAAAGGGCGTTGCAGTAGTCAAGGCGGGAGGTCACGAAGGCATGGACCAAAACTGGAAGATCGTCAGAAGGAACCAGGTGCTTCACCTGGGTGATGTTTCTCAGGTGGTAGAAAGAGGTTTTGATAACTGCCGACACCTGTGATTTAAGGGTCAGGCAGTCAACAAACATAACGTCCAGGTTCTGCACCCGGTCTGAGGTAGCTAACTGGGCACTCCCAAGTCAATGACCTGAAGATGATCCTGTCAGCAAACCCGCCTCCCTATGACCTGGGTCCACAACCAACACCTCAGTTTTTTCAGGGTTTAACCGCAACCAGCTCACACTCATCCAATCCTGGCTCTCGATGAGACAGTTGTTAAAGATCGAGACAGCATCACTCTGGCCAGGCACAAAGGACATGTACAACTGAGTATCATCTGCATAGCAGTGAAAACACAAGCTGTACCGCCTATATAAAGCTCTTTTGGATTGATGGGTAACATTCCAGACTACCTGCAATTATTTTTGCAGTCTTCTGCCTTTACATATTCTTTGAGATCAATTTCTGAGTTAAGCGCATTACAAAATTTCAAACTGCTGAACATGGTAAAATGAAAATAGAATAAAATGAAGATAGTATTCATAAAACAACATAAAATGCACTAATATCAGTGCTATCATTAGTGTTGTTAGAGCATTACCATTAAATTGCTATTAAGTTCTCACGGTTAAATTTATGTTAGAAAACAGACTGGGCCAGGACAGTGAACTCAATAGAAGCCCCTGGATATACCTACAATTAAAATCACGCCATCTGCTGCACTAATGTTCTTTAAAGAAACAGTAGGCTAAATGGGGATGCCTTTACTTGTTGGAATTGAAAATCTACAAACAGTTTGGAAAGAGAAGAATCATTTTCAACAAAAAGATAAACATATTTTTTTTCCAGCTTTTAGGTTGGGATCCAAATTTTGCCCCCCCTCCCAAAAAAAAAACATTTAAAAAGTATTTTTTTTCAGAAATAGGAAAAAAGTTTTGTCTGTAGTTTTGCAGCTGATGAAGATAGGAGAATTGGAACTTTAGAAAATCTAGTCAAAATCTGCAATATAGAATCGAGAGAAAGAAGTATATACAACATTGCCATTTAAAACAGTCTGTTAAGATATGGTAAGTGTACAGAAAAGTAAATAATTATTTTGTAGACTGACAGTAGTTATAGCACTGATACCAAGGAACTCCATGAGACATCTCATCTCCACTGGACAGCACAAGAGGTTTTAAAATCTGACGGGATAGGCACAGCATCCAGTTAAGTATCCCACCGTACATTTTCACTGCATGTAACGACTCTTGTTCTTATGTAAATTTGTAGCAGTGTAATAGTGTCATTCTAATCGCTGTATTGCCAGTCTATTGTTTTCATTCCTTTGTTCGCGTTCTTGTTACTGTCTTGATTGTTGACGTGGAACCTATGTAAAGAGCTTTTGCTCAAAGGTATTATCCGAATAAAGAATACATAAATAAATAAATAAAATAAAGTAAGCAATAACTTACCACAGGGCAGGAGTTTCTAGAGAATGAATGCATGTCCCAGGCAAAATGGAAGGCATGAGACCAGAGGTGCAGTGCCTTTCAGCGCACCCAGGAAGTGCATTAATTCTGATGAAAGCCATGCCTTGGACTAGATTTATTGTTGCATTTGCATAATGGATCTTTTTTATGGAAAAAAGTTCCCCCCTGTAGTCAGGATGTTGCTAGGTAGAACATATGAGTGTGTTAATGAATGCAGAGTGCCTCTGAATGATACTGGGGAGTGCATTTATTTTGAAGCAACCTATGCCCTGTTGTGGGTTATTGCCTGTAAAAAGTGAAAACATTTTTTTATTTTAAGGGGAAGAGATTTTGTTTAATTAGGCTGTTGCTATGCATATTGGAATAGGAGAATTACAAACAGTGTGGTTTCTAGGGCCTCAGATGATATGTTTCAACCAATGAAATATTTAGATTTGGTCAGTTTCTTAAATCTTATCTTATCATGAATCTTGACAGACAGTGGAAAGAGATTTGAGGTAGTAGAAGTAACTAAAGATGGGGCATTCCATGGAACAGAATACATCTAAAACTATGACAGAGAGGTCAGTATGAAACACACTCCAGAAATAAGAAATAGAAAAAAAAAATCACAGTAACAATAACCTAGTTATTTTATTTGATACTGCAATTTTGAACTCATAAAAATACATTTATTCATTGAAAGTTTGTAACCGGATAAGGCACAGTGGGCTAAGGCTGATTTCCAGGTGTGCCCCGGGGGGTGGGGTATAGGAATAGCAGCACAGGGTGCAGACAGTAGTAGTGTTACACTACCCTGGGGCAGCTGTAATGCTTGTATGCCCTTCATCAAAGTGTTCCCCACACTTCCAGACCATCCTGGGGCCCGATTGTAGCTGCCACAGTATGCCTTGGCCCTCTGAGCTGGAATGAAGGGCTTAACTTGACATTTGTATTTTTAAAACCTGTTCTTGGAGGACAGTCATACATCACAACGCCTTGCTCTGCATGGAGCAGGAGATGCACACTAGCACCATCCCAGAATCTAACTGGATGCCATCATCAGACTCTACTCTATCCCTGACACCCCCCCACCGGTCCCAACATGCTGCTTTATGTGTACTGGGTGAAGAGGCAAGGAGCTGTGGATGCCATTCACAAGTGTGTGTGTGTGTGGGGGGTCATACCTAGATATGTACTTTTGCTGCATTTATGGGCCACCTTTGTGGATCAGACCCTTAATTTATAAAATATACCTAGTTTCAAACAGATTACATTTTTTTTAACGTAAGGTTGACTTTAACTTGTTTAGGCTGATTAACGTGGTGCAGTAACAGTTTTCAAACGCAAAGCTTTTACAATTTCTGAGACAGCATCTATGGACATTTTTTTTATATGAAAGCATGTATGGAGGGGGCAACCCAACTAGAGGGAGACTAGCATCATTATGCAATAGGACACCATTTAATTCTCTTTCACACTGCTGCAAGGCAAGGAGACCCAGTAGGCCAAACAAAATAAACCAGTCAACTCTTCATGAGATTTTTTTTTTTTTATTAAAGTTGCAACAAACGTAAATGTAGGGAACCCCTTTTATCCCCCTTATCTTCCAGTTTTGTAATCTTTACTTTTACACTAGTATATCATAGAAAACATTCCTGATAGTGTTTGATCTTTTTGTATCTATACCTGAGCAGTTCACTTGTCTGGCAAAATGTTTGCTGGAGACTGATATGCATTAACCAAGTTATGCGCTTTTTTGTTTGGTCTCCTGAGAGCACAAATAACTGTCCAGAGACTGCTGCATGTCTACAGATTATTTGGGTACTTTACCACTAGTATTTTATATACTGGTTTGATGGAACTAGTCAAGGTACTGTGCATAATGTCAGAGTTTGTAAGGTGAGCAGCTCCCTGGCACTGTGATGCTAGTTCCAAAATAGAGTAATTACAAACAGCAAAGAAAAGGAACTGCACTCACCTCCCCTCTGTGAGGACCTCTTAGCAGTTCAGGCACACACGGAAGAAGGCTATAAACAAATGGACCCTTACTCACAGGAACTCAGGTGCAATGAAAGCTTCTTTATTTAATTCCAAAGGTGCTTTCAAAGTGCTAACAGGCAGATAACGAACTGCTACAGGAAAAGAGCGCTAAATGTCTGGCATACCTCCAGGTAGGTGCCAGCTCAGCGTGCTCTCAGGTTAACTGATGTTGCGCGCTTAGCGCATCCCCTGAGGATGTGCAAAATGTGAAACACCTGTTAACCTGAGAGCATGCCAAGGTGACGTCTACTTAGAACTATGCTGGGCGTTTAGCACTCTTTTGTCGGAGCACTTTCTTTATCTGCCTGTTAGCATTTTGAAAGCATCTTCGGAATGAAATAAAAAAAGCTTTGATTATGCTGGAATTCCTGTGAGTAAGGGTTCATTTGTTTGCAGCCTTCTTCCATGTTTGCCTGAATTGCTAAGAGGTCCTCACAGAGGGGAGGTGAGTGCAGCTCCTTTTCTTTGCTGTTTGGAAGTCCTGTACATAATGATTTCTCTTCTTGTTTGCTTATTTATCTGTATGAAACTAAGAGCAGATAGGCATAGCACTCACCATGCCTCACATACAGTACCAAAGGATTGTCAGTCTAGGAAATGAGGTGGGACTTTGTAACTTTTCCAGAGATTCTGGAGGAAATAATGTTACACTGTGTCTTGTTTACAGACCTCAAAATATTTAGGGCCCAATATTCAGAGCCAGCTGGATCCGTGCACATAACAGTGCGCTGTGCAAATAAGTTGGGCTGGCTAGCTGTGGCATGCTATTCAAACAGGATGCTCTATCAGAACAGACTGCACAATTTGTTTGAATATCAGACCCTGGATGCATGACGCACAGCAAGTGGCCGCCATGCATAGCACAGCGCATCCAGGGTACGGGGCTGAAGATCACCCATAGGGGAATGTGTGGCACATACCTGTATGCACCGCAGCCTCCATGGGTAGTATTCAGCCCAAACATGCAAATGAGCCCATTGGGCATGCAGGGTGCAAAGGGGCCATTTGCATAGCTGTGCATGGTGCAATGTGCCGGGCCAGCCCCCCCAAGCCCGAGCACTGTTACAATAAAAACACAACCCTGATCCTGTTTCCATAGTGTAGCATCCCCCCTCTCCAGCCCCAATCATTGTAAAAATGGAAAACACAACCCCGATACCGTCTCCATAGTGTAGCTTCCCCTCCAGCCCCGATCACTGTAAAATTAAAAAACAGAACCCTGATCCTGGTTCCATAGTGTAGCGTCCCTCTTCCCTAGTCTCGATCACTGTAAAAATGAAAACACAACCCCAATCCCAATTCCATAATGTAGGGACCCCCGCCCCAGCCTTGATCCCTGTAAGAAATATTTAAACATCCTATCCCCATTTCCATAGTGTAGGGATGCCCCCACCCCAGCCCCAATCCCTGTATTAAATCTTTAAACACCTGATCCCCATTTCCATAGTGCTGGGATTCACCTCAGCCCCGATCCCTGTAAGAAATATGAAACCCTCATCCCTGTTCCTGTGTCTATGGTCCCCCCCCCCCACCCTGTAGGCAGTATCCCACCACTCCAGACCCCCATCTCGACCGTGCTGGTGACTGGCACTGCCATCCCTCCTCACCTGGCCATAGTCAGCCACCAACTGATTGGTCCCAGAAGCATATAGTAAATAAGTACGTGCTCATTGGTTGTGACAACCTATGAGTGCATACTATTTACTGTATGTGCTCTAGGACTGATCAGTCAGTGGCTGACTGTGGCAGGGTGAGGAGGAAGGGCTGTGCCAGTCACCAGCACAGGTTGGGTTGGGGGTGCGGGGTTGGGGGTACTGCTCACCGGGTGGGGTGGGGGGATTACTAGAAACCAGGGATCAGGGGTTTTCATATTTCTTACAGAGATCGGGGCTGGGGCGGGGGTCCCTAGTCTGTTGAAATGGGGGTCGGGTGTTTAAAGATTTCATACAGGGATCAGGGCTGGAGTAGGGGTCCCTACACTATGGAAACATGGATCAGGTGTTTAAATATTTCTTACAGGGATTGGGGCTGGGGCAGGGGACCCTACACTATGAAACCATTATCAGGGTTGTGGTTTTCATTTTTACAATGATCGGGGCTGGGGAGGGGGGTCCCTACATTATGGCAATGGGATTGGGTTGTATTGTAATTTTAACAGTGATCGGGGCTTGGGGGAGACTGTGTACCCGGCCCTAGACTATGCTCGGGGCACCAAACTACCCCGCGCATGGTTAAAGTAGAATTTCAAAAGCATAACTATGTCCAGTGCAGCCAGCCATAGTTATGCTGGGGAAGTCTATATTATGATACGGCATATGCATGAGGACTTATTTGCATATGCACATCAATATGTTGTGCATGATGGCGCAGCGAGTGGTGTGTGGCACATCAGTGGCCTTTGAATATGGTCACACCCCTTATAGACCACTCAAATCTGGAGATGAGCAGCGCAGCCAGGAATACGCCACGCATCTTGTCTGAATATGTGGGCATTACAGTCAAAAGAATACAGTGAGATGGATGGAGGAATCAACACAGTAGGCTACACACAGAGAGGGGAGATGGTTTGGAAACAGGGAGATCTTTGACAGCAAACAATCTCCATGTACCCCTTCCAACAGCATGGCATCCCCACTATTCCTTGTATGTACAGAAAGGAGAGTTTGTGGGAAAGCACCAGGTAGCCACAACAACACAGGTGAGACATGTTACCCAGGTGTGTGCATAAGGAGGAAGCTTGCAGGTAACAGAGCAGAAATGTTCTCCATTTGGAAAGTAATTTATGAGCAGTTCCATCTGGATGTTATGTGAGATGTTGCAATAACAACTGTATAGTGTTGAAGAATAGACACTGTAGTAACAGCACCATCCAGTATGAGAAGCTGATAGCAGTGAAAAGTGAAGGGGTCCCTTACCTCCCAGCTAGTTGTAAGTTCCCTTTAGCTGAATGGTTAGAGCTTCTGACTTTGGCACTTAAGGTCCCAGGTTTCAGTCAGCAATGGCTCTTGGAGAGACTGCCCAATGGAACAGGTAGACTTTACACTATATTAGTTCCTTGGTATAAGCTTCAGCAGTGGCAATGCAATTAAGCATACAAGACATTACAAGAAGGGTCATGTCACAAGTGGTATTAGGTAAGGAGAGCTGGAAGGTTGACCTACGGGACTTTATTTAAATGGTAACATTTGTGTACAGTGGTTCACGTAGTCTGAAAGCAAATGAAAAGTTCTTTGAAATGAGATCTGTTACCTGCAAGGTTCAGGAAAAAGGGGAAGGGGTGGCACTTTATGTGAGGGAGGGACTGAAGTGTGTAAGGGGGGGAGGAGGACAATACGGAGTCACTATGGATGCAAATCCAAGATTTCAGAAATAGGACACTAAGGTTGGGACTGGTGTACAGGCCGTCCTCCCAAACAGAAGAGATACATACGAACATATGAAGAAGCCAGCAGAAGAAGGCCATTTGGTCTATCAAGTCTGCTCATATTGCAGGGTCCACAGCTTGAGCTAATGTCCCTGCCCTCCCTCCCCACTCCTCCCATCTTTCCTACCCATGATCCTTACTTTCCCCCATGCCGATCCCAGCCTCTCTTAAGGCTGCCCACTGTCTTCAATGAGATGACCTCTTCTGACAGTACATTCTAAGTGTCCACCACCCTCTCTGTGAAGAAGTGCTTCCTGACCTCCCTCCTAAGCCTCCCACCCTCCAGCTTAAGACTGTGCCCCCTAGTGTTATGGTTGCCACTCAGCTTAAAGTGACTCTCCTTATCAATCTTATTTATCCCTTTCAAAAACTGTGTCCCCCTCTCTCTCTCTCTCTCTCTCTCTCTCTCTCTCTCTCTCCTATCTTCCAGGGAGTGCATGTTCAGTGCCTTGAACCTCTCCTCATATGCCTTACCCTGCTGACCCACTATCCTCTTTGTAGCCCTCCTCTGGACCTTCTTCAGCAGGTTAATGTCCTTTTTGAGTTGTGGGCACCAGTACTGAGCTCTATACTCTAGATGCGGCCTTACCAGTGACCTGTACAAGGGCAGTACAACCTCTCTCCTATTACTGATCCCATAGATATGCATCCCAGCATCTTGTTTGCCTTTGCTGTTGCTTTCTTGCACTGCATGGAGTGCTTCAGGTCACTAGTGATCATCACCCCCAGGTCCTTCTCCTCCTCTGATGCAGATACTTGGACTTCACCCAGGTAGTACTCTGTCCTGGGATTCATGGCTCTAATATGCATAACTTTTCATTTCTTGGCATTGAAGCCAAGCTGCCAGATCCTGGACCACCTCCCCAGCTTTTCCAGATCTTCCTGTAGCTCTTGTATCCCTTCAGCTGTGTCCACGCTCCCGCAGAGCTTGGTGGCATCTGCAAATAGGCACATTTTGCCCTTAATGCCATCCCCAGTGTCACTGATGAAGACATTGAACAACACCGGCCCCAGCACAGAGCCCTGTGGGACCCCACTAGTTACTGCTCTGGTATTAGATAACTCTACCCCCACAACCACCCTCTGGGTTCTGTCCCTCAGCCAGTTTTCCACCCATCTGCCCATATTTTCCCTAACCCCAAGATCCACCCACTTCCTGATCAACCTTTTGTAGGGCACAGAGTCAAAGGCCTTGCTGAAATCAAGATAGAGGATGTCTACCACTTGTTCCCTGTCTATTGTCTTAGTGACACGGTCAAAGAAGTCAATCAGATTCGTTTGACACGCTGTCCCCCCCATGAACCCATGCTGCCTCGCATCCTGGAGACCATGCTCCTCTAGATATTCCACCAGCCTTTTCTTTAGTATGGTCTCCATGAGCTTGCCCACAATGGAGATCAGACTGACTGGTCTGTAATTCCTTGGGCCATCCTTAGGACCATTTTTGTGGAGGGGCACTACATGTGCTGTTCTCCAGTCCTGTGGTACCACGCCTGACTCTAGTGAACTATTAAATAGGTCTGCCAGTGGCCCTGCCAGCTCCTTAGCCAGTTCCTTTATTACCATTGGATGTACTCTGTCCAGGCCTGATAGATAAGATAAGATAAGATAATATGCTAGCGGGGCAGATTCAGAGGAACTGCAGGAAGGGAGGTGTGGTGACAGTGGGGGACTTCAACCTGCCAGGAGTGGATTGGAGTACCCCTGCCACCAGGAGTGGAAGGGAGCAGGTTATGCTGGATGCCTTCCAGGATAACTTCCTCATGCAGATGGTCAGTGAACTGACCAGGGAAGGAAACATCCTTGGCCTTGTGCTGACTAACAGGGAGTGTGTGAGGAAACAGAGTGGAAGAACCACTGGCGGAGAGTGATCACCAGTCAGTATGGTTCCAGTTGAATATGGGTAAGGAAGGGGGTATCTGACACAAAGATGCTGGACTTCAGAAAGGCTGACTTCAAGAGGATGGGGGAGGTATTACAGGGGGTTCCTGGACAGAATTTGACCTAATATGGACACGAACCAGAGGTGGGAGCTCATTAAGCTAGGGATTGTGGAGGCAACCAAATCCTGCAGCAAGGCCCAGGCTAGGACGAATAACCCTAGCTGGATAAGCAAGGGAGTCATAGACAAGGTAAGGAGGAAAGAGCCATTTATAGGAGATACAAAAAAACTGGGAGGGGGAGGACAGGGAGGAGTACCTGAAGGAAGTGAAGGAAGTGACCAGGGAAGTAAGGGCAGTCAAGACGTCCAGGGAACTCAGACTGGTGCAGGGCATTAAAGAGGGGGAGAAAGACTTCTTCAGGCACATTGGGGAGAAAAGGAGTTGTAGGGACCAGATAGTAAGGATTAAGAGGGAGGGGGGATGGGTGGAGAATAGGGGTGAAAAGGCAGAAGCACTTAACGACTACTTCTGCTCAGTTTTTACTAAGGAGGAGGGGGGGAGATACCCGAGGTGGGCTGGAGGGTAGGAACAGATGGGGAGGGGGGGTGACAGATGGGGAAATCACAGAGAGTAGAGTGCTGGAGGGGTTAAGGGCATTAAGGGTGGACAAGGCACCAGGACCAGATGGCATTCACCCCCAGGGTATTGAAAGAGCTATTAGAGGTCCTGGCAGGGCCCTTGGCAGGCCTATTTAATGCCTCACTGGTCTCTGGATGCATATCCCAGGACTGGAGGATGACTCATGTGGTTCCCCCTCCATAAGAACAGCCCCAAGGATGAACCAGGGAACTATAGATCAGTGAGCTTCACGTTCATCGTGGGAAAACTAATGGAGATGATCCTGAAGGAGAGGCTGGTGTCCCTGCTGGAGCCCAATGGGTTACAGGACAGTAGAGAGCATGGCTTTGTCATGGGCAGATCCTGCCAGATCGACCTGGTAGAATACTATGACTGGGTGGCTAGGCAAATGGACAAGGGCCATGCAGTGGATGTCCTGTACCTGGACTTCAGTAAGGCATTCAACTCAGTGCCACATGGGAGACTTGGAAGTAAGCTTGAAGGCACGGGGGGGGCACAAAAATGGTGGGGTGGGTGGTGAACTGACTGCATGGAAGGCAGCGGAGAGTGGCAGTAGGAGGGGAACTCATATCCCCAATGGCAGTGACGAGCTGGGTTCCGCAGGGCTTGCTGCTGGGACCAGTGTTATTTGGAATATTTATTGCAGACATTTTGGTGGGGCATCAGGAGCAAGATCAGTCTATTTGCAGATGACACCAAGATGGGGGCAGTGGTGGATGACCTAGTGGGGTGGCAGAGTTTGCAGGAGGATCTGACAAAGCTGGAGACCTGGTTGGATACCTGGCAACTGGGGTTCAATGCCAAGAAATGCAAGGTGCTGCATTTTGGGGGCAAAGAATCCAAGGAGGAACTACCAACCGGGAGGAGAGCAGCTAGCTGAGACTGAGGAGGAGAAATATCTGGGGGTGCTCATTATGGGAGCAACGAACAACTCAGCGCAGTGTAGGAAGGCAGCAGCAATGGCCAACAAAATGCGGGGTTGTATCGCAAGAGGTGTAACATCTAGGTGGGGAGAGGTAATTCTGCCATTGTATAGAGCACTGGTTAGACCTCACCTGGAGTACTGCGTGCAGTACTGGCATCTGCACCTAAGAATGATATTAAATTACTGGAAGGATGCAGCACAGAGCAACGAAGATGATCCAGGGTCGGGGGGACTTAATATATGAAAGTAGGCTGAGAGAGTTGAACATGTACTCACTGGAGGACAGGAGGGACAGGGGGGGATATGACAGAGACCTTCAAGTACATGAGAGGAATAAACAAGACTGGTATGGAGAGACTGTTCAAAGTAAGGGTAGGGAGGGATAGTTGGGGCCATGATATGAGATTAGAGGGTGGAAGGTTCAAGACAAAAATGAGAAGACACTTTTTTATGGAGAGGGTGGTGATGGAGTGGAACACGCTACCAGCAGAGGTGGTGGCCCATAGAACAGTGAGGTGCGTTAAGAGGTGCTGGGACAGGGTAAGAGGGAGGGTCAAGGAAGGGGTGGTAGGGAGGGGCAGCTGCAGGATAGGGCTGCTAGCTGCAAAATCAAACAGACTCGAAAGACCAATTGGCCTTTTTCTGCTGGCAATTTTTGTATGTTCATAGGTATTGGGCTTGCCTGTAACTAGAAGCAGTCCAGAGCTATAGATAACTAAATCTGTTCTATATTGACACTACATTGCCACCATTTATGGAACCTGGTGATGTCATGAAGGAACAAACTGTGATTGATAACATGTAGTAGGCATAGCTTATTCCTCCATTATGAACAGTATAGAATAATACATGGGGTAGCATGTATAATGATAATTTTATGCACACCCAAGGTGTTGGATGCTACATAAACCCTGAGAGTGAAGCTTGAGGAGTTTGCACAAGCATCCAACACCAAAAGTGTGTAAAATTTGAATTTTACACATGACCCCATGTCCTGTTTTATATAAATGCTGAGTAGTGTTTTGTCACCTTGAAAACACTACTCAGCAATTATAGAAAACAATGGTTCTGGTAGGATTGTCAAGCTGCAGCATGGTTTCACTTTTACTTTTTTTTTTCACTTTTTGCATAATTGTCCTGAAACTTGACACAAAGGAACTGAACATCAATTGTGTTTTTGAAGGAGCTTGTGAAACCACTTACTGCAAGTATGTTTACTGTGGCCAATTGAAGTGTGTGTGTGTGTGTGTGTGTGTGGGGCACAGTGTGAGCATATGTGGACTGAGGGGAACCCGGTGCCTGTTCGCTGTTAGAACCAGATGGTTTTAATGGCAAATTATAACTAGGTTTCCCTATGGGAGAAAACACTTCCCAGTTTTATCACAATGTAAGGCAGACTTAGCCTCTGGACTGCTTCCAACAACTGTGCAGATAAGCCCAATTTCTTATTTAAAATAAGTGTTTATGGTCTTTCAGACTATGTGGTCCACTGTACAGGAATGTCCCTTTTGGAAATTATGATTTCCAGGGATAACCTCTGTGATGAAGCTTCTTATTTTAATGAGGGTCCTGGGCATACCTCTCAACTGTCCCTGATTTTCAGGAACGTCCCTGATTTTGCCTCAAAATTTTACTCTGTCCCTCCTAAAAATGGTGTTTCTGTGACCAAAATGTGGAATTTGTAAGCACAAAATAATGTCAAACTTTAAAGTTGCAGACTTGTTCCTCCTTATGAAAAGCATTTTAGACTAAGCCCCTTACTCTACCAGCTTTCTGAGTTGATATCTCCAATGTTGAATAGGTGTCCCTGATTTTGGTCCTTTGTCCCTGATTTTTTTAAGCCTTGTCCCTGATTTATGAGGCAGGAGGTTGAGAGGTATGGTCCTGGGGAAAAGCAGCAGAGACAAAGGCATTCACTTACTCATAAGGACAAGTTAACAAACAGAAATTGTAGTAATTCCAAGATTAACAAGCATTTGTCAATGTCGAATGTTTGCTTGCCAGTGTTAACCTGAATGAGGCTGGGCCCCTGTTGGTTGATTTGCTTAATAATTTTAGTAAAATTTCTGGCCTTGCTTTGAATTACGGCAAATCACAAACTATGCCCCTTTACCACTGTGAAGCCTTTATTAACATACCTCTTGGATTCCACTGGTCACCACAGGGTATAACATATCTAGGAATCAAAATTACTAGTAACTTAGGGAAGATATGGGACATTAACTTTAACCCCTTATTTGATAACATCAAAACAATTCTGGACAGATGGAAGCTTCTTAATCTCTCTTTCATGAGGAAAATTGCAGTCATTAAAATGTCCATTTCTCCCAAGATTCTTTACCTCTTTGCCAATATTCCCTTAGTCTTACCATCCTCCTTTTTTGCTAAAATTGATAAATTAATAGGTAACTTTATCTGGGATGGGAAACCACCGAGATTTAACTGCAACAAACTTCGATCACATTGGAAAAAAGGGGGATTCGGACTCCCCTGGTTCAAAGGCTACCGCTGGACTTTCCAAATGGCCCAAACCTTTAAATGGTTTCAGAAATCCTCCCCTCACTCACCACTATGGGTTGCAATGGAATCCGCATTGTGTCCGGGAGGAGTTCCCACTTCCTTCATTTTTAATCCCATTTCCTCTAAACTAAAATCTCACCCGACTATATCATCCTCTGTTCTTTATTGGAAACTAACTCACAAATTCCTGAAATCCAATCCAACACCCTGGTTGTATGCCCCCTTATGGGGCAATCCACTGCTCACTCTAGAAGATCACCCAATTTTCTGTCGTACATGGAGGAACAAAGGCATTTTTCTTTCTTGGAGATATCTTGGACCAGAATTCACTCACTGTTAGATCATTCTCAGACTTGCAGGTCACATGAAAACTTCCCAAACAGGACTTCTGGAAGTTTTCACAAATTTGGGCAGCTTGTAACTCTCTCTCTGGTTTAGTGTATAGGCATACTCTTCTAAGCCCATACATCTCGCACTGGACTAATTTATCAGTAAAATTAAATAGCTCCATTTACAAAGACATTATTGATAATCTACCTGATCAGTCTATACAGGCCAAAAATAAATGGAGTACTCTTCTTAACTACAATATTTCAGATGCACAATAGAGTAATTGTTGGCGTATTGCACATAATACTTTTAAAAATGCCCGTAGTTCTTTAATACAAACTAAAATCCTACATCTTTGGTATAGAACCCCCTCTGTGCTTCAATGAATGGGCCTATTAAATAATAATAATTGCTGGTGCTGCAATTTGGCCAACGGGGATCTGCTTCATATCTTGTGATCTTGCACTCCCATTAATAAGCTCTGGCATAAAGTCTGTTTACTTGCCTCCAGAGTAACAGGACAAAAACTACCTTTTGACCCCAAGCTTTTCCTTCTAGGCATCCTCATCCCCAATAGCTCTCTCCTCTCACGTGCACATTTTAGATGGCTAAACATACTTGCTCTTCTGGTCAGATATCTGATTCTTATGAAATGGAAATCAACTCTGGTGTCTTCTCTTTCAGATGTTCTTCAAAGCCTCTCTCAGTATGCCTCCCTAGACCGATTATCTCATGTTACTCATAACCGACTCACTGTATATGACAGATGTTGGTAGGATTACTTCAAGTACATGGAACCTAATTCTTCTAGACCCTAATTCTTAGGGATATGTAGCCCTCCTTCTTATTTTGCTCTCAGATTAGGTTTTCTCGAAACTTTTGTGCACAGATTTCTCCTCTTTTTTCCCTTCTTCCCTGTTTTCTCCCTCTCTCCTTCCCTTCTTCCTTGCTTTTTTCTCTATTCTTTCTTTCCTTGCACACTTTTCTCTTATCTTCACCTCTCCATTACTGAACATTGTTCATATTACCACATTTATCACTTTTTGCAATTTACTGAATGACTTGCCGTAGCCAGCCCTAGCATGTATTTCGTACATGGTCGCTATTTCTGATCCTATAATACCCTATTGATTGTAACCCTTCTGCTCTCCACTTACATCCTAAGTTTGTGTTTTATTATCAATACATGTATATAAGGCTTCTCCAATATGTTTACCCTAAATACTGTGTTTTGTTAAGTGGTATTTTATACCTTACATGGAGGATAGTCTTTTATTGTATTAGATGTGTGCTTTCTTATATACTCGATTTTCAATAAAAAGATAAAGTGAAAAAAAAATGCCAATGTTTAAAATCTGGAGTGAAAATATTACAAATTCATGAAGTTACGAGTGTGCATGGAAACTGCACAATGCACACTCATAACACAGTCATTATTTTGAATTTTTTCACCAAATTTGCAACATAGGCTTTTTGGGAGCCCACATCACGAACTGTGACACTGTTGTTTTGTTAATTGGTCCCGAAAGGTGATTCAGCGCAGTGACCGTGAAATCATCTTTTGGGACCAAATAACCAGATGACAGTGACTGAATTCATGAGGTGGGGTCCCAAGAACCCCATGTTGAAAATTTGGTGCCAAAATTCACAAAAATGGCTGAGATTTCTACCTAAGTTGAAAAAAACCCATTTATGCCATTATACAGCTTACTGGCATTTCTTCAGTTTGCGGTCGGCTTTGAAGAGTGCAGACATGTTCCCTCTCCACCGAAGATCATCGCGCCGTGCTATGGAGGAAAGCATGGGGTGAGGTGTGGGGAGGTGGAGTGCGCAGAGGTGGGTGCGGGTTGGGGGACGGGCAACGGACACAAGGAGAGACGGTTTTCTGTTTTCACAGGTTTAAAAAAAAGTCACGGGATGGTTTTTCTACTTACAGGGACAATTGGCATGCTGGGGTGGGCTCCCAGCATGCCACCTGGGTGTTTGTTTTGGGGGGGGCTGGAGCCGATGGGGACTGGGCACTCTGTCGGCACATACAATGTGTTTGGGGAGGGCGCATGAGCCAAGGGGTATTGGGCACCTCCCTCGGCACACAATGAATGGGGGGGAGATTATGCTGATGGGGATTGGGCTCCCCATACGGCAAATGAACTGGGGAGGGAGCATGCTGACAGGGGGATTGGGCACCCCCGTCGGCTTTCATGGGGACTTCGAGAGGTGGACGGCGACAGCCGCCGCCATGTTTACTGAAATGTGACACCAGACAAGGCAAGCTGCTATTTGCTGCTGCAATCAGGTACTGCCCCAGCATCAGACTGTTCAGGAAAAACAGCTGATTCTCCAATGATGAGGCGCTCGCTGATTGCAGTGGCGAATTTCTTTCAGGTTGGTGGCACACTTCAAAGCTGCTGTCATCGACAGCGTGCTCCTCCATTGGCACCACAGAGACCAGCACCAAAAAGCACTGCCAGCACTGGCCACAATACTGCCACATCTCCACAACCTGCTACTCCAGCAAGATTCCACAAAATATTTCTTGCGCATGTACGCAAGCAGACATAAAAATAGTACTGATAAGGGCCACATGATGGCCCAATGGGTGCCGCTGCATGCTCCCACGCTGGTGACTTGGGTATGGAAGCAAGCCTGGGTAGCTGATCAGGTGGTCCCGAGGGCCGGGGATGTGCTCCCAGCCAGGGAGAGAGGGCATCTGGTTCCGCTACTGTAGCAACCTCTGCAGTGGGCCAGAGAGCTTTCCTGTCCTACAGAGGTATGCTAGCAGAATGTGAAGCCATGTCAGGTACAGCCAAATACCAGGTGGGTGGGAAGAGTAAGAGAGAAAATGAAAGATGCCAGTTGGCCTGACGCAGGTGCTTCACCTCCAAATGGGCCCTGGCTCCAAGTCTGGGTTGGGTCATTGGTGGTGGGAGGAAGGCCTTCCTCCTGGCTCCACCATGGTGGGGCAATCGGTAGGGGATCCCCAGAACAAGGTAAGATCCAGGGATGGTGGGTGAATGAGCTGGGTGGGCCACATGGCGAAAGGGGCACAGATAAATGCAGGAAAAACAAGAGTACTGATAAAGTGCTAGGGAGCATTAGTGCAGAGGCAGGAGAGGCTTTGGAAATTGTTGGGAATGGCCATCTTCCACTTCACAATTCCTTACTGGGAAGCCATGTGAAATCCCAGTTTTTGCCCAGAACTACTCAGCTTTGCCAGAGTCTACCAGACAAAAATGCATATAATGGCACTTAGTGATAGGTTCTCTTATACCTGAAGACATTCTGATACTATTATCATGACGTCCTTAGCCGTGACTAGTTATGTCACTAGGAATCACCAAGTGTTAAAGCATCAAGTTGATAGATTAACCATTGTTACTGGAGTTACTGATTGACATGTGGCAAAACATGAATGATACTTGTCACTGAGCTCCACCGTGTCTGCCATTTCAGTGTAAAATTCACAGAGGTTCTATTTCAGTGCCCCATTTTCATGGTAGCTCTGGTTTGACATGCCAGTGGTTAGAGCAATTTTCTTTGGGAGACTTGTGTACATTGTATAGTTCTTGTGGCTAAAACTAAAATAAAACAGTTGCACTGCAAGTTAAATTGGCTGACTGATTTGTTTTTATTACCAGGACTTAGTAAATTGGAATCAGGATAACATGCTTGGAAACCAATAGACTTTTGAGAATGGGAGTGGCTGCAGAGACCAGGATTGTGGTAAGAAAGTTTTTTTTATTCAGATACAGGCAGGATAACCTCATAAAACTTATTTTTATTGCCCAACCATATATTATTTTTCTAAATTGATGGCATTTACAGTCTTTTAACAACCTTTCTAAACCCGCAGGAAAAGTAGATGGAGATGTTGAACACTCGCATTCTGGCAGCTATTCATTTGCCTAATTTGCATAGTGCAATCTAATTGGTGGAACGTCAAAAGCAGCTTTGATAGGGAGATTACAAGCAACTGCCAGCGGAGCACTCTGAACATGACTGGTTACAATATGAAGAGCAAATAAGATGGCTTAGTAATTCAAATTACGGGCCTTGTCTTTCTTAACAGAAACTTTCCATATAAACGATACCAGTGTTGGCCTCAAAGAAAAAAAAAGACTTGATCTGGAGACCTAGGAAACGCAAAAAAAAATTAAGATTATATTTTTTTCAAAACAACGTGTGTTCTGATGATGTAAGCTGGTAAAAAAAAAAAATACAACTTTGAGTTGCTGGATGGCAATATTCCCTTGATGTAAAGGAAATTTGGCTTATCTACTGTTCCTGTAGATCTTTCTACTTCTCTTGCATTTCCGCTTACAACTATAAGAGTGAGAGAGAGAGAGAGAGAGAGAGATACAGAACAGTGGATGAGGAAGTGTGCGCAACATGACTGTGAGTCCATCAAGGGATTCCAACATTTAATCACAGTCTTGTTATGCTTTCTTGCCCAATCCACAATTTTTTTGATGTATGACTGACCTTTTTTTTTTAAATTAAATTGTAGCCTGAACAAGGGAATAATCAAAGTTTTCAAGCTATCTAACCATAAGACGTTAAAACTATCTGCAATAAACGTACGGGGTAAGCAACAATGATTAAAACGTGTTGGTTAGTTTTGGTAAAACTCTGAAAATTGCCAGCCCGGGAGCACAGTGGTAGCACAAGGACAGAGAAAGGGATGGCCACCAGATGCCAAGTCCACATACATGCACGCACATGACTACATGCTGGTACCCTCAAGGAGAAAACTAAGTGTCGGAGAGAAAAAAAGCTCTGGTCTCTCAGCATACCATCGGTTCCCACAGGCCCTTGCATCACTGATATGCAGGCCACCCACCACTACTGTGGTCCTTGGCTATTGTTGAAAAACCAGAAAGTCCAGGAGAAGGGTGGTAACAGTGTATGTGTATGTGTATATGTGTGTGTGTGTGTGTGTGGGGGGGGATGAGAAAAGCTTGATTAAAAAAAGCTCTGAAAATTGTAATAGACACAATGATGGCAATATTTTAGAGATATTGTCTGTTTATTTTCATTGTTTCCTTCCTTACTGGGTTAATTTACATGGAAACAGGATCCTTGTCCCCTTCAGTTGTTATCCTTTACATACCATGTAATCCTTTGCAGAAGTCACAGTCCTCTGCGTGTGACATCATCATTATTTATTATTACTACACACTGTGATGTCACAACAGAGAATCATGACTCCAGCAAGGAATTAAAGGACAACTCTCAGCTCAGCTGCAGTAATGCTGCGGGACCTAAGGGTCCTGATTAAGCAAAATGCCTACAAATATTTTTTTAAAGCCATTTACTGTTTTGATGTATTTGTTTTTTTATCTGGTTGATCCTGCAATCCCCCACCCACCATGCCAACGAACTACGAGTACTAGTGTCCCCAGGCCTGTCCTCTGATAATGCAAATGGTGGGCTAAGCCATGGGGGAGCTCTGTGTTCCTGGGCATTTGTGTTAATATTAACAATGTAAAACCGCGCATATTCATGCTTATTCTTGCGGTATCGATCATGCTGTGTATCTGCCATGCAGCAGGAGGGGTGGGCAAGATGGATTCTAAGTCCTCTCTGCCACTTTGTTACTCTCTTACAGTGAGAGTGAGACAGAGAGAGAGAGAGAGAGAGAGAGAGAGAGAGAGAGAGAATCTTGGGCAGGGCACTGGGGTATGTTTTACTCTAATTAGAACTTTACATGGCGTCTTCACATCTATGTGGACAACCACTACAGACTGGCAGTATGAGCCCAAGTCCTTAGGAAACCTCAGCCCCTGTCCTTTTGACCCTGAGGCAAACAGTAATATACACTGAGAGCATTGAAACCGAAAGATCTAAAACATAATGGATTATAAAACTAGTTATACCCTTAGAGCTTCTGCAGAGCACAATGCATAGTTAGGTGCTTCGGCCTCGGCATTTAATCACTCACAGAAGCAGGTTATTGCTTCGTATAATCCAGCTAAATGAATGTTATTACTATTATGCCACTAGGAGTTACATAGATTTTTTAAATGTAACTCCTAATGAAAAACAAGTGGTGTTACAGTGTGAAATATGGTATGAAAAGTAAAGTTGTGACTGAGCATGTGCATTAATATGGATGCCCTGAGTCATGGCTTTACATTACATTTGAAAGTCTGATTTCATTTGAGTTTTAAGAAACTCATTTGGCTGACACTTTTTTCCACTACACTTATCGCCTACATCCCCTTCTCTGACACACCCAAAAAAAAGAAATCAAAAGATGTGTGTGTGTGCAGTTGTAACAGACTTTCGTTATCCTCCTGAACTGCAGCACTGTTATACTCGATGAAAATCATGGCAGAGATGTCAGCATCTGCTCACTGTAACTCGGCACTCCCGACCACAGCAGTCACTCCAGTGGTCGCTCTCCCTCCCAGCCCACAGCGATCAGTTGTCCGATTGCACTACACAGTACAAACCCCAAGAAGTTGTATTCGAACACACCTTAACCTGTATCCAGCACTCTGGTATTAGGATTTAGGGTAATACCCACCAGTACATCTAGCAGTCATGAACCCAGAGGATGGAGATGGTGGATAACCTTCTGTGGGCATTGCTAAAATGTGAATAACCTACTGTGGGCATACCTAAATATGGATAACCTACTGTGGGCAGGTAAATGGTAGTTTGTGGTATCATAACTGCCAGTTTTCCTGTGTTCTGATTGGCTTACACTAGATACTTGTGGTATAATTTATGATAAACTACTCTGTAGAGTTGCCTTATTTTGATTTAGAAATTATAAAATTATTATGTGTTATTCTAAGGTCTTTTTAGAATGTTTAAAGCATGTATTTAGTCAATAGAAAGGACTGAAATTATTATATTTACAACAAGTAAGCAATAACACATGATGGGGTGTGCACTTAACGGATCTGACCACATGCCCAAAGGCGTTGTAAGGCACGAGGCTGCAGGCCAAGTGCCTCCTGTCCCTGGACGTGTAGTCAGATCTGGTCAGTGCACACCCCAGAGTGTCTTGTTGCACTTATAACATGGATTTCTAACACAAAAGTTAAAATAAGACACTGACAAGTGTTTTAGAGTTCAATAAACATTCATTTATCTGTTAAAATGTTCTTCCTCAGGGAAACATGATTCCTCAACTTTTGGGAGAGGGGTATAACAAGAACTTGTTAAGAAGAACAATTAACCAAATGCTGTTTAACGATGTGCTACACTGTACATACTATGGATCTGGAACAAAAAAAGCACCTCACTTGCCAAGGTTTATGAAGTGCACAGGACCATTGAAACTGAGTGGAGCATTGGAGTTGAATAATCCTTTGCTGAAAGTTGTGGACTGTAGATGGCACTGTCTCCATACTGCTGTCTGACATCAGACTTATGGTAGCAGTGCAGGAAGAAGTTGCAGAGTGAGACTCTATGGTTTGTTCTACAGGGCAGGAAGTGTTGTCATCACTGTACTCATTTTCAGTAGTGTCCGAATTTCTGGTTTCAAAGGTAGAGTTGCTGCTTGGAGGTCGAGGAGCAAGGATCAAGCTGCACCTTTTTTTATCCGTGCCTAATGCAGACCAGTATGACCAGAGGCTTGCTTCGCTCTGGTGCCCATCACAGCCATTAGCTCACTGTTTTCAAGTTCCACATTGGAAAGGAGTTGAACCACCACTGCACAAATCGAGTGACTCATATACCTCCTGCCAAGACCTGCCTTGCTGCTGATGTGGCTCATCTTCATGGACAGAAAATTTAGACCCATCGACTCTTGGGAATACCAGGTATTTGTGGTGTCCAAGAAGTCTTGAGGGAACAATTTGAGGTGACAATAAAGTGATTTTGCACCACTAGGAAGCTTGCTACGGTATTTCTTTAAACTTGGTACTGGGCAGGGACGTGAGCCCAGGACTGCATACATGAAGCCTCAGTGCTGTTCTTTTTTTGCTTTGTTGGGGTCATGATGGTTTTTGGTACGCTTGTTGAATGTTAATGAGGTATACTTATCCCCATGATTGTCTGTTTCAAAAGTAAAGCTGTCAGGTGTAAGATTTCTGAGGCCCTCTCTGCTGTGCTGGGCTATGTAGGGTTCTACATCTAGCCAGACTTTGTGTAGTAAGCCTGGCATGGTATCTGGAGAGAGGTCCACCAATGATTGGAGCTTTTCTAAGTCTGAACTGAGATGGAAGGGTGGTGTTTGGATGCGTCTTTGGCAGCTTTCCTGTAGCGTTTCATAACACTGACAAACATGGTGTTGCTGCTCTGAAATGTGGGATCTGTATGTATGCTGATATTTCTCCCAACAGCCAGTGAGTTTAAATGGTTTAGAGCAGCTCAGAGACTAGAGTAGCTGCTTAGGGCATATTCAGTGCCCGTTGATGTTCTCACCTCAGCATAGAACGAACAGAAAACTATGTTCAGTTCTTCAGGAGGGGCAGTTTATTTTGCTTTTTTGTATATTCTGTTTTTGCCCCCTTCCAACCCGGCTGCCCACTCCTTTGGGTGGCCAAGTCTCATCCTCCACCACTCATCCATTCTGCCATCCATTTTTCCCCACCACCCAACTGTCCTGACATATCTGTTCACCGGGGAGGGGGGCCCTGCCCATGGGGAGGCATCTAGGAGGGGAGATCAAGGTACCTTGCAGCACCCCCTCGCATCTTGGTCAGGCAGTGTGGGCCAACTCGGGGGCTTCATGGCCAGGGGAGGTGGGCTGCCATCATCCGGCCAGCATGGATGACCATTTTCCTTGTTCTGTTTCCCCTGCCCCCTATGAGACATGCCGCGGTGTCCTTGTTACTTGCACATGCAGCATGTGGTCACCCACACCACAAAGTGCAAGGCCAAATCCAGCCATGAGGAGCCGCTCAAGGGTGGTGCCTCCAGGATCCTCACCCCGGGAGGAGAGCATCCAAGGGATGCTCTTGAGCCCTCCCTGCTGGTCTCCACTCCTGACGCCCCGGGCTCAGGCATGAACCCAGGTCGCCAGCGTGCCAGGTGATCCTCCATCACCCGACGCCACTGAGCCGAGGAGGGACAGTATTTCAATCAATGTTTACATTCTTGGCAGGTTTCTATTCATTGAATACTTTTACTGCCCAGTTGTTTAAATAGTGTTACCTTTGTATCTCCCCTCCTCTATAGCATGTAGTTGGTCAGCTGTCAAACTGGCATATCTGTAGTTCAGTTGGCATGTTGTCAGGGATTTCTGACTGCTCATCTTCTCCCATAAATATGTTTTCAGCCTCTTTTGTCATCTTTAGTTCAAAATTCACCTCAGGAACACATGGCATGGCAAATGAGTGGGTACTTCACTAAGTGGGCAAATAAAAATTGCTGCTGAATGAGACTGATTTTAAGTGGCACAGTTGTGGGTACGGGGGGAGGGGGAGTGATTTCTAGGTTGCACTCAGGTCATTTGGCCACTTTTTGTTTTTACCCATGCGTCAGTTGAGTTCACTGCAGGTTATTAGCCAATCAAAATGCTTGTTTTTTTCAGATCCATTTTATAATTATCTGTAAGCAATAGGACACAACAGGGCACTGGTTTGCTATGGGCATAATTAGACACTGGGCTGCTAGACAAGTGTCATTAGGCTTCTGGGTGCACAGTAAACATAGTACAGCCAATTAATTAACTTAAATGTGTTCTTTTTTTAATTTTTTGCTGACATTTATCTTGTTCCAGTGTTTTTCCCAAAGTATTTGACTATCCCCGACTGACCTCACAAATTGTTGCCTTTGTGACATCTCCAAAGCGCTTTGGGCAGCATGTTCAGATGTTCTGTGTGGCACCAACTTGAGTTTGTTCCTTCCAAACTAGGTTAGGGACGGCTGAGTCAACAATTAGCTAGGCACAAACCAGTTTGTGTGATTGTGTAAGTATGGGCCTGAAGTACATGCTAATGAAGGGTGGATCCACTGGTTTATTGGAATCCCTAGCGAATGCACTAACTGGCATTTGTGCTTCCAAAGTTAAGGTATGCAAAAGCATGCTTATATGTTTTTATGCACAAATTCCTTTTAATTGCCCTGACATTTTGTATGTTATGTGCTTTTTCAAAGGGCTTCTTCTTTTTTACTTATCTACAAAGAAATACATATTTTTTTAATTATTTATCTCATTATCATTTCCCATGGTGTCTGGACACACCAACAACCCCCCAACACATCCTCTCCCCCCCACTCCATTTCTTTTTTCAACATAAAAAAAATGACTTGTAGAGCAAACAGTAAAAAAGAAGTGAAGAAAAGTCTAGGAGGATCTAGATATAGCAAAAAAAAAAATTATTATTGTACCAAAGTGCAAAATTATGCCAAAAAACTCATGGCAAAGAAAAATGATAAAGGAACATATTATAAGGAGCAGTGTAACTTTAAATTCTGCAGTCCCAGCAAGGCCCAATCACAACAAAGGTTGCTTAGCAACCAGGAACACAGTCCTACAGGACTGAAGTCTCGCTTTTGAGAACAAGTGATGTGATTGGGCCAAGAGGTTTAGGGGCATAAGAAGCACCCCATACTCAAACAAGCAGGCACACCTGTGTGAGGAACAGGAGGTATCAGGAGGTCAAGTAGAGACACCAGTTAACGGTAGGAAAGCTGCATTTTAAAAAGTGGTTTTAGTCACTTAAAAAGATGGTTTCGAATGTTGGTGCAAGGGTTTTAAAATCACAAGAAACTTAACAAGTCTCATTTAATGCACAGGCAAAGACATAAACTGCAAGTTTCTCCAGAAACAAAACAAGCAAATAAGAAGTGGAAGCAAGCAGCGAAACAAGGTAAAACACAGTTATGGTACACCAAAAACTGGCCAAAAGACAGTCAACAATACATTTTTTTCAATAAAATAATTATTAATAAAGCCTTTTTCTTATATACAGGCATGCAGGAAATCTAAAGCAGAAGCTTGGTTAGTGACAACTGGAAGTCTGGTATATTTTAAAGGAACTACAGCGGCAAAAATAAACACAATAGAGTTTTAACAAAAATTAAGGGAAAAGTAATAAGCAGCCAAGGTGCAGCAACAAAAAAACTGGCAGGAAGAGAAGTCATATTACTGTTTAAATAACAAAAGATTTAACAAAGCCCCCTTTGTTTCCACATACAGGAATGCAGGAAAATCCAAAGTAGAAGCTGGGTTTGCGAAAACCTGAAGTCTTACACAGTTCAAAGGAACTACAGAGGTAAAATTAAAAATGCAATAGCATTTTAACAAAAATCAAGGGAACAGCAAGGTGTAGCTAAGGTCCTTCAAAACAATTCAGAAATTCAAAGAAAGGCAACACAAAGTTTAAGATGTTTTAATAAAATACAAAAGAAAACAATAACAGGAAGCACAATGGGGTTATAAGAATTGAATAACACACAAGCATTTAAACTATGTATTATTCATATAGGTGAGAAACAACGGAAGGTACCAAATAACCAGCCAATTTAGAAGGCAAACAAGCTCACCAACTTTTAAATTAAGGTATGAGCATTCAAATTAATTACTTTAATAAGCTACCAAGTGGTGTATTGAACCAAAAGAAAGGAACAGGGGAGACAAAGCAAGCATACTAGAGGGAATATTAGCATGGTGAATGAGAAATTGCATCAATAGGATAATGAGGTGGGGGGTTCCAGAATGCTGAGTGAAAAAGTGGAACAGGCTTTTATCAGTAGTAATCTGAGGCAGAGAAGGCAGAATGTAACACTTCTGATGATAAATTTTTTTATTTTTTTTTTTACAAAGTATGATTTTTGTAGAAAAAAGATACAATATGCATAGAAAGCATCAATAGTGTTAAGAAATTATGGTGGTAAGTGTATATAATTGATATGATTGTAAAAACGGAGAATCAAAACTGAATGTTAAATAATGAGATAAATAATTAAAAAAATATGTATTTCTTTGTAGAGAAATAAAAAAGAAGAAGCCCTTTGAAAAAGCACATAACGTGCGAAACGTCAGGGCAATTAAAAGGAATTTTAATAAAGCTTTGAAGAAGTAACAGCTCGAGTGGAATATTTTGTCCCCCCCACAACTACAACTTAGACTATTACTTGCTCTGCCAACTGCTGATTTGCATTGATCCAATGATGGTAAGGAAGAATTAACCAAAACGCCCATTTTGCTTCAACTGTTTCTCCCCTAAATTCCTTTTCCCAATCCCAGCCATGTAGATAAGTCCTAATTTCTTCTAAATCAGCCTTTTCATAACATCTAACTTTCATATCATTGTTACAAGGAACCCAATCATGAATTAATTCTAACTGCATCATATTGTGGTTGCTATTGGAAAATGGTTCCCTCACATAACACTTTGTTCCACCAACGTCTATGTTAGTCAATATTATATTATAGTATTATTTCCCATTGTTGGTTCCGTCACTAACTACCTTAGATTATTGAGTACAAAAAATTCCAAAGTCTTTGTCCAAAAGTAAATGTAGCAGAACATTTATCCCATTTAACATTTGGGAGATTAAAATCATCCATTAGAATCAAGTTATTAACAGAGTCTACATTCTTTAAATTATTATAAAACTGAAGGTTTTCTTCACATGAATTACAAGGTGCTCTGTATCCAACTACTATGATAATTTTCTTTCCAACTTTAGGGTAAATATTTACCCAAGCTTGTTCTATATTACTGATTCCGTTTCCCATACTCATTTCACTAGAGTCTATATCATTCCGAATGAGAACTGCCACATCACCTCCCCTATTTTTGGATCGATTCATTTGATATACTTTGTATCCTGCTGTGGAAAGAGTCCAATCAGTGTCAGGCCACCAAGTTTCAGTGATTCCACAAATGTGTACAGTCTCAGTCTTAATAAGGTGTTCTAATTCATCTATTTTGTTTACTACGCTCCTGTCATTAATAAGCAGTATTTTTAATCTACTACAATCTGATGTTTTGCCCCCACCCTTCTCATTTTAAAATGCCTGTAGGTGGGTCAGATTTTTTGAAAGCACACTAGATAAGGATGTTACCAAGACATTTTTTCCTGCTATGTTAAGATGCAGGCCATCATTTGCATAGAGAAGGGGTCTCCCTTTAAAATCAATCCAATTATTCAAAAAAGTGAAATCTAACTGTCTTGATTGATATTCCAGCCCAGTGTTAATCCTTTGTATTGTTGGGTTTTTCTCAGGATGACATGTTAATAGTAGTAGAATTCCCGATATTACTGCATTTGCCCCTTTGCTTTTAATGAGCAATGCCATGTCAGTTAGCTCAGATACAATATCCTTCTCATGTTCTCTCCAGAGATCATTGACACCAGCATGTATTACGACTGTCTTGTACTCGACCCCACTGTTATGAAGTTTAGTTAATATTTTATGTATATCTGAAGTTTTAACTCCTGGTAGGCAGTTTACTTCCTTGATAGATTTATTATCACAAATTATGGAGTCACATCCCCTAAGTAGGGAATCCCCTATAACAAGTTCCATGCACCTTTGGCCCTCTGCTTGATCTGAATTATTCTGAGTAGACATCCACTGACTATTTACCCCTCAGCTAATACTGAAAATCTATTTGAAAGTTCTAATGTTACATTCCCAAGTACCCTTCTACATTTTTTTCTAGCATCTGGATGCATTATCAATGCTTCAGTTTCCCCAATTTCTTCATTACTCATACTAGGTCTTTCCTGTATGTCAGGGCTCATTTTCCTCTTATCCATTTTCATTTTATTCAGTATCTCATTTCTATAATGTTCCTGTTTTAAACATATCAGTTCACTTCTCAGGGTTTCCACCTCAATGCATTTAGGGCATTTAAATGAGACCCGAGTTTTGTCAAGTTCGCCAGACATATACTTAAACATATAAACATATACTGTACATATTACACATTATACATTTGATGACAGATCCAGTTTCACATAGTATATCCAGCAAATGTTCATTAGGTTCCTTCATGATTAATACTGCTGGGCTTGATACCAAATAAACTGATGTAAATAACAGCATCTTCAGCATATTGAAGTACCTTAAACGTTTGACAGGCCTCAGGGAGGCTGTTTTTGAATAGGCTAAAGAGGAGGGAGCTGAGTATTGAGCCTTGCAGCATGCCTAGTGAAATGCTTTTAACATCTGAGAGACAGACGTCAATCTTTACTCACTGAAAGCGGTCGGTGAAGTAGCTATGAAACTACAGAACCATTTCCTGAGAGAGGCCAGATGAGAGGAGCCTGTCAAGCAGCAGCTTATGGTTGACAGGGTCAAACGCTTTAGTCAAGTCAATGTAGATAGCTCCCACTCAGTTGACCACCATCAAGTGCCTCATGCAAGAAGTTAGTGTACTCTAACAGGGTAGTGCTGGTGCTGTGATGCTTCCTAAATCCATGTTGTTGGGCGCCATTGAATATTGTACTTTCACAAGTAGCTGATTAGTTGGTCCGATACTATTTGCTCAAGGGCCTTAGATGGGGGGAAAGGACTGATAATAAGCCTATAGTTGGCCAGGTTGGAGCGGTCTCCACTGTTGAACACTAGGGCGACCAATGCTATTTTCCAGATTTCAGGGAACTAGGAATACTGCAGTGAAAAGTTAAATATCTTAGAACTGGGAAGAGCAAGTTCCTTGAGAACCTGGGGGCAGCAGTTACATGTCTACTATGTAACCCCACACCCCTGATTTTCCCTAGAACTCTTTTAACATATTTCAGGGTATCAACTGCTGTGATGGGCTTGAAATAGAATTTGGGATAACCACGGTCTTGACCAGAACTACTAGCTAGTCCTGTGCTGACACCGTCACTTGCTCCAGCCCATAATTGGGAGGGAGAACAGAGCTGAGGTCAGTGAAGGCTGTATTGAATTTGTTGGCTATCTCAGCTGGGTCCAGGATAACAGCCCCATCAATACTGACCATTTTTGGGGTGCTTTTTGCCTTTACCCAAGAATTCTGTTATATTATCCCTAATTTTTTCCCCATTACTCCAGTTCCTAGTCGGCTGTCTATTGCAGTGTGTCACTTTAGCCTGTCTTATCAAACTGGTGCACCTATTGTGATCTGCCTTGTACTTTTGTAGGTCAATTGGAGAGCCTGTATCTCTTGCTTGGTGCCACAGGGTATCCCTGCCCCTAAATCTGACCCTCCATTTTCTACCATCCCCCAATTCCCCATGACTACGGACCTAACTCTGGTCTGCCGCCCCTGGGTGTGCCTATATCATGACAATGGACATCTCTGTCCAGCTTTGGCCAGTGAATAACTCCTGGGCATGGCTAGCGCCATTGCCCTGAAATGCTATGCTATGCTTATACCTGCAACCTTTTTGCACTTTTGCACCTTGTTCAGCAGCTCTGTTATCCTGTATTCCCAGCTGCTATTTTTGTATTTTGTATTTTCTGTAATCATCTGCAACCATTGAGTAACCACTGTCTTTAACTACTATGTTATTTGTTGCTCTGTACACTGTTGTCTTTCTTATATATGACGTGGAACCTTTGTAAAGGAGTCTTTGACTCAAAGGTGTTATCCGATATTTATCAATAAACAATAAATAAACAATATTCAAGTTAATAGATCGGGGTGACCCACCCTGCTACCATACCTCAAACCATATGCTTTTTAAGAGAGGCAAAGCTGTCACAGGCTGCTTTGAATTGGTTCATGAAGTAGTCAAGGGCAATGTTAATATTTGGGGGGACATTCAGATAGCTCCAGTCTATCTGGACCATGTAAGCCTTGAAATCAGTGATCATATCTTTGAGAAGACCCCTGCTGGTGATAGTTCGGGGAAGGCTTGGGATTTTTTTGCAGTCCACACACATTGTGCTGGGGAGTGGTCACTGACAGAGTCTGGAAGGACAGAAATGTCAACTAGCCTATCAGGGTGAGTAGCCAGGATCCAGTCAATTAAAGTTTTGGTTCCCATTTTGTAGCTGGTTCTAGTGTAGTCAGTTACTACTTGAGTAAGGAAGAAGCTGGCCTGTAAGTCCCTATGGGCAACACTTGATTTGGCTGTCCAATTAACGTTAAAGTCTCTGGTGACTATAGTTTTCCAATTACGACTAGTTTGTTTGAAGTGTGTAGCAAATGACTTGAGGCTAGATTGGTGTTTGCTTGGTGGTATTTATTTATTTTAAAATTGGTAACTGGGAAAGACACACTGAGTCAAAGCTTGGTTCCAGGTGCAACCCGATGGGGAGGGGAGTGGGTATTTATGTTGTCATTATGACTAGAGATTTGTGTCCCTTCCATAGTATTAGTTTGACTGCAAAGCATTCGCAGTCTCTAGTGAGGTTGTTAATTTTAATTTTATAACCCTAAAGATTGGCCCTTGCGTAGATTAGACAGCCACCTCCCCGTTTATTTTGGCAGTTTTCTCTATATAAACTAAAACCAGCTAGGGGTAAGGGCAGTAACTAGGATTTTAGGAGTAAGCCAGGTTTCTGTTAGGGAAATTATATCAGGTTTAACCAGTGCCACCAAGGCTTCCAACAGGGATAGTTGGGGGAATAGCCTACCAATGTTAAAGGAGACTATATTCAGCTTCCCTTTTCGGTTCAAGCCTGGGTCATTATTTCCATGTGGGCCTGGGTAGGGGTGGATATTACCAGATGAGAGCAGTAGCATGTGTATCCGTTTTTTTAGATACCTTGGGACAGTTGTATTACTTGTATTTTTAGTTTTGTAACCTAAATATTGTAACTTATTGCAACATTCTCCTCTTCATCCTCCCCGGATGCTTCTAGACATGAACTTTCTTAGCTCAGTATGTCTTTTCTGATAAAATGTTAGAAATAAATAACTCTTATGGTGGTCAGATCACATTACTCCTTCACTTCATGATCTGAAATGGCTGCCTGTTAGGCAAAGAATCAACTACTTGGTTTTTGTTTTGACCTTTAAGCCTTAATTGGACATGACCCTCCCTACCTCCATGAGCTCCTGACTTTCCACCAATCAAGTACTGTAGAGACTTTTACTCCATAGACCTGGAGCTGCTAAAGATTCTCTGCTCATGGCTGAAATCAGCAAGGGACAGGGTCCTCCAGTTTTAGCTCCTGTGCTGTGGAATGTCCTCCCACCATCAGTCTGTCATATCAGCAGACTGAGGCACTTCTAAGCAAAAGCCTTGAAGTGGCTGTTTTGCTCTACCTTGGCTGGCCCCATCACTTAGGTCTATTCTAATTTGCTAATATTCAGAAATAAGTTTTTAATTTTATTGCGATTGAGGATTATTTCCATTGTATATTTATGTATTTATTTGCATCACTATACAGTATGTTTTGCTTGTTGAAAAGCATTCTGAGGTTTTTTTTTAAACTTTATTTATGACTTTAATGGTATACAATACAGCATGCATATCACTGGTAGATACATTGCAATTGATATAAGCACAAGATAAAAAAAATCTGAGCACGCAACATTTTTACAGTAAGGAACTGACATGTGCCAAACCCTGTTACTTCACTGGAGGGCAAACTGTATTGAAATAATAATACACTTTCCTATACAAACTTCAAAATAGCCACTTACTGTCATGAACTTGGGTTTTTTAAAAAAAAAGATTGTCCAATATTGAACACCTCCAGAGGAACAGAAGGGTATATGTCCCCATAACCTCTGTAAGAGAGAAGCAATATTATACATTTAATTAATTATTAATGAGCTGAACTAGTGCACTGATTGGCTGCTGTGCTGGTCTGAAATCTCTTAGAAATGACTGGCACAGCAGCGGCACTCAGCTCACGTACTGTACACCAACAACAGCAGTGTGTAACCAAAACTGTTTGGGGCACTCAAAACCCGACAGAAAAAAAATCATTATTGCAATTACTCTTATAATCGCAATAATGACTTCAGAGCTGGTCATTTCCTTTCGATTAATGACTGGCTGGGTGGGGGTGGCCCTCAGCTGCACCTTGGGCCACTCTTCCCTACCAGCTGGTCATTAATCTCTAGGAAATGACCGGCTCTTCGTTCATTATTGCTTAAATGTATAACTAGTATAAATTCCTGCAGAATGAATTCCAGATAAGAAATTTAAGACTTAGTACAAACATACCAGTTCATTTCTAACAGAAGTTGAGACTTGCATTATTTCTGCCACAAAAAGTTACTGGGCTGGATATTCAAAGGGGTTGCGTCATGCGCAATAGGGTTGCGTCTGCACAAGTCCGAAATTGCGCCATTCTGCGATATTCAGCAGGAGGCAGTTGCGCCCCCCCCAAGTCATGCTGAACAACAGCGCAATGCTAATGAAGGCATGCTCAACTGGAGGGGGAGAAACCATGCATAAACTGCACAGCCCGATATTCAGTCGGGCTGTGCAGAGTTGTGCAGGCGCAGCCCCAACCTGCACCTGCATGACTTTGAGCCAAAAAAAGGATCAAGTCGAGGCCACCACAGGTGAGCTGCAGCATTGCAGGGGCGCAACACAGCAGCTGCCACCTGTGGGTGGCCCTCCACTCTTTCCCTGTGCCCCCGCAGCCTGATCGCGGGCATATTAGTAACCGTGAGCCCAATCGCTGGCAGATCATTCTTCACTGCCTCCGGACGCAGGCACAACATGCGGTTCTTCATCATCCGATCGCCAGAATTGAAAGTTCACTTTCTTTGAAGAGGGGCCTTGAGAATTAGTGATCATGAAAGATCGCTGGGTAGTCATCCCCTTCAAAGAGCAAAAACTTTGATGGCAGCACCCCACTCAGCCTGTTGCCCCGCCACTCGGCTGATTGATTGCGCCAGGAGCTGCACCCATTGTCTAGAGAGCAAGAGCCACGGGCGGCAGCCCATACCGACAAGGCAGTCTGGCTGACGGGGGAGTGGGGTGGTGGGGCCCGTGGGTGGGTGGGTGGGGGCCATCAGATCAACAGGGTAATTGACCTTGGTGGGGTTGACTCTACTGCCCGAGATCAGGCTTCGCAGTCCACTGGACCACCAGGGATTTTGCTCTTTGGGGTGGTTTACTCTACTGCCCGCGATCAGGCTTCGCGTCCACTGACCACCAGGGATTTTGCTCTTTGGGGGTAACTCCATTCTGGCCGCAATCGTGCCAGTGGGGGCATTAATGTTATGCCCGTGATTGGGCCAGTTGGGGGGTTCGTTGATGTTATACCCGCGATCGGCCCAGTCGGGAGGGGTTCATTGATGTTATTCCGCGATCCGGGCCAGTCGGGAGGGGATTTACTCCATGCCTGCGATCGGGCTGCAGGGAGCATCGGTCCTCCACGGCTGCTCCCTGGCAGGGCGCCAGGCTCAAGTTGCCGGGGATCGGCCCACCTGCATGCTAATGGCATGCAAATGGGACCATAATTAGATGCAAATGGTCCCCCTGTGTGCCTTGCATGAATTATGGCTCCATTTGCATGCCACCTTTTGAATATCGAAAATTTGCGCATGGTGCAATGGAACTTGTGCCACCACATCTGAATGCTCCACTCTGACCACTTGTGGTGGTGCAAGTTCCACTGCGCCATGCACAGTGGCTGTGACCGGGGGGCGATATTCAAAGGAGTTGCTCAATAGCACAACTCCTTTGAATATCGCCCCGGCCACACCTCTGCACAACTTTTTTGAGCAGCGCAAGGGCTTGCGCCACAGAATGGCGCAGTTTGAATATCCAGCCCACTGTGCATATATTACTTATATGAACTTTTTGTCCAAAGCTTAAACTAAACTGCTAACTAAGACATGTTGCTAGGTGTCTATGCATATCCATCATTATCAGTACAGAACAAAAGTGGCTGATATGACTTTATTCAGTTATCCTAGCAACCTTGCTATACTGGATTCATTATTAAGCAGTAATCAGATAGCCTGTTGAGAAAATAGCATTAACAGCAACAGTACTAACAGTCTTTGAGATTTTTTTTAGGAGCTCACACTTAAGCTGCAGTACTATCATCGCAGCAGTCAGCCTTGTTATACAACTCTCCAGGCTGCCAATGCGAATGTGCAGCACTGCAAGTCTTCTGAAGGTACAAAGCTGGTCATAAAGAAGGATGATGGAGCCACCCACCAAAGTTCTCTTGCAGCCATGAGGCATCACCATTTTGTCCTGTAAAGTGGAGTGCTGACTCAATAATAATATATCATATAGGAAGCCAACCTGTTGGCTCAACGGTAGCACAACTGCCTGCACCACTGATGACCCATGTTCGGGAACAAGCATAGAGTGTTAGAGGGTTGTCTGGGGGAAGGTAGGATGAGCATGCCATGGACAGCTGTCCTCCTCCAGTGGGAGAGGGTTGTGGCTTCGTGGCATGCTAGCGACACCCAGTCAAGACTGGGTGTGCACCAGCCAGGATGACCATGCAGTGGGTAGAGGTGATGGCTGACATCTGCAGGTTGGGTGCAGGAGCACACACAGCCAGCACTGATGTTATTGCACATTCACACCTCCTATGGGGAACACAAGAGGAAAAACCCTTGGGCTGGCTGCTCCATGGAACCCCTGGACCTCCACCTGAATGACATCCCAGGCGTACACCTTGGCTTGGGTCTCAGGTAGATCATAGTCTCTCCACTTGGGAAGCCCTGCTGCAGGGGGCAAGCTGCAGGCCTTCTATGCTTGCCAGCCTGGGGGGAGATGCCGGGTAGAAGGTCTGGATGGTGATGAGGGCGTAGCCTAAGTGATAAAGAAAAATGAAAAAAAATGTGTGTGTGTGTGTGTGTGTGTGTGTGTATATATATATATATATATATATATATATAAATATATATATATATATATGTAGCATAGATATTCACCCACCGAAGCATATTACCTTGCCATAACCTCAAGTTTGCCATAACTGGGACACCTCCAAAACAATTTTAAAATATTCCAACATGGGATGGTGAAGCAGATCACTTCTCCAGTAATGTCCCTATGTACTATGAATTGTACCTAGGTTTAACTCTCCTTTGTGCCCACTTCAGAGTCCTGGTCCCTCACTCTAAATTCTCTTTTCATCTTGTCCAGTAACTTAGAGGCCTTCCTGGGCTCTGAAAACTGGTAAGTCTTCTCCCCATATGCAATTTTCAGGCTGGCTGGCATGAGTAGTAATTGATGAACTCCCTGTTGCCCAAACTTAGATCTCTCCCCATTGAAACTCTTTCATCTTTGACAAATTTCATAACTGAAGTTGGGAAAGATGTGCACTTTATTTTGTCTTCATTCAGACAGACCCTTCTGTTTAGCTTTAAAAAGGATCTCGTCGTGTTCAAGCCCTGACCTCAGAGTGACCAGTGTTGTCCATGGTGAGGCCTCATTGGTGGGTAAGCAGCCGTGCATGCCCCTGGAGTGATATGGAATACTTTTAGGATATTTAAAGTTGGTCACACAACCATTTTTATGTTGCTTTCGCATGCGCAAGCAACATCTTGTGGTAGTACTAGCACAATGAGAGGTGTGTCAGTGTTGGCGAATGAAGGGCATGCTTTAGTAGGTGCGTTCCTCATTCCCCAATTAGCCAGCATGCTAGCGCTGACACAAAATATATGGAAAGTGCCACCAACTTGAAAGAAATATGCCGCTGCAATCAGAGACAAGCTTGTCATGCAGTGGCAGAGATGACATGCCTCCCGTACATGCCTTTCCTGGTGAAACATTTCAATAAACATGACAGTGGCTGTCTGAAAACAAATTTGACATCGGGGGTGCAATCCCTGTGTCAGCATGCCCCCCCCCCCACATTGTGTGGCACACTGGAAGCCCACCCCAGTGTGCTGCCGGGTCACACAAAGCCAATTGTGTCGGCATGTTCCTCTCCCCACACTTCTTGTGTGGCACACTGGGAGCCCACCCCAGTGTGCCACTGGTCACACAAAGCTGACTGTGTCAGCATTTTCCTTTCCCCAACCCCCCTTGTGTGGCACACTGGGAGCCCACTCCAGTGTGGCCAACAAACCGTGTCGTGATGTCAGTTTTTTTTTTACCTGAAACAAAGAAAATGGTCCCTTGCTGTTCGTGGTGCCCCCTCCCCCAACCCGCACCAGTCTCTGTGCACCCCACCTCCCACAAACACCCTCACCCCATATTTACCTCCGGAGGTCCGGCACTGCAGTCTTCGATGGAGCGAGAACATGCCTGGACTCTTCAAAGCTGAACTGCAAAATGAAGAAATGCTGGTAAGCTGTATAATGGCATCGATAGGGGGCGTGGGGGGGGTCAACTTAGGTGGCTATCTCAGCCATTTTTTTGAATTTTGGCTCCACATTTTCAACATGGGGTTCTTGGGTTCCCACCTCATGAACACATGCACTGTCATCTCATTATTCGGTCCCAAAAGGTGATTTTGTGGTCACTGCATGGAATCATCTTTCGGGACTGATTATTAAAATGACAGTGCCACTGTTCATGAGGTGGGGTCCCAGAAAGCCTATGTTGCAAATTTGGTGAAAAAATTCCAAAAAATGACTGTGTTACAAACATGTATTGCACAGATTCCCTGCACGCTCGTACCTTACTCCAGATTTTCAACACTGAGATTTTTTCACACCTCCTTATGAACAGTATTGCTGTCATTTTTCACATCCTGCCCAAAATGTGTTTTCACACATGTGGTGCAGAATGGTGCGGTCGCTGTGGAAAATCAACTTTTGGGACAGATGAACAAAATCACAGTGCCACTGTTCATGAGCGGAGGTCCCAAAATACCTATGTTGAAAATTTGGTTAAAGAAATCCCCAAAATAATTGCGTTACGCAGTTTCTACGCATGTTCGTGACTTCACCAATTTTTCTTATTTTCACTCTAGATTTTCAACATTGCCATTTTTTTGCATCTCCTCATGAACAGTACAGCTGTCATTTTTCACATCCTGCCCAAAATGTGTTTTTGCACCTGTGGCACCAAATGGTGCAGTCGCTGTGCAAAATCACCTTTTGGCTAACGAACTGATACTGCCACTGTTCATGAGATGGGGTCACAAAAAGCCCCTATTAAAAATTTGGAGTGAAAATGCCTACAAATGCCTGGGCTATTAGGGTTTCCAACCATAACACCCCACCATGTAGAGACTGACAGGTGTCAAGGGTGTGACTTGGGATTGTCAGCTGTAATGCTGAAGCCATTCCACCCCCACCCCCCACTCTGCAGCCAGTGACAGGCATTGAGATGTGCCTTGGACTCTTCGGCCCCAAAGTTCACCCCATTCTCTTATACTGCACCCATCTCAATGTATTTCCTTATGAAATGAGGTGAGTATAAGGCCTGAAGACCCCAAGGTACACTGTGACACTTGTCGGTGTCTGCAGGGTAGGGTGAGGTGAAATGGCATGAGCGTTATGGCCAGTAACCCAAAGGTACACCCTAATGCCTATCAGTCTCTGCAGAGCAGGGGTGGGGTTGGCATCAGTTCAATACTTCACTGCCATTCCCATTATGCATCTCTCTAACTCCTGCACTATCAATACCAATGCCAGCAAGACAACATCCGGCATTGACAAATGCTTGTTTAATGAAGTCTCTTGGATTTCCTCCTTCAGAGCCTTCCGGCAATCCCATTATCTGAATATGAGAATGCTAAATAAATACAAATTCTGATTGTGTCCTAATACTTTAGATGCATGTTATGCACCTAACTTTTGCTGCTCTAAATGGCCTCTTATGTTTATTAGTGTAGCCTGTGGCCAGGGGTCTGAGTGCTTCCATTTGAGTATTCGCTCCAAGCAAGAGCTCAGATCAGTCAAAAGAGACTGTGTTTGCCTTATTCCTGTTAGATCAGCTTAGTTTATCCAGAACAGGGCGTAAAGCCCAACAGACCTCCATTTTTACAGAAGCAACACAGGGGCTCTTCCTGCAATATATGCTTTAAAAAAGGAATTATTCGATCACCTAACTGCTCTGTACCTCTGTCTTCATGACCTACTAAAGCCAGTGTTATTAATGCGCTTATATATAACTGTAGTTTTATTGTATCTTTGGTTGCCACCCTAATGAGTACAAGTGTTGTAACAAGTATGTGTACACGTCACACATACACACACACATACCTGTTACACTTGTACTTGTGTGGTGCCAACTAGGATCGTCATAAAACCAAGATGCCACATCATACAAGGCTACCCTGGTGAGACAGATCCTCAAAAAATAAAACAAAAGAGTAAATAAATCAGGGATGTGCCTGCGATGAGAGGGCTATCAGCACAAGGAACAAAGGAGGATTGCAGTTCTGTAGTAATGAATCCTGAGTTGATGATCAATCACCTAAAGGAAATTAAGGTGAACAAGGCTAGCAGTGGTACATATAAAGAAAATGAAAGTGAGCAGGGCCCCTTGGCTAAGAAATCTACACAAAATGGTACTGAGGAGATGATAAATGATCCACCAGCATGGAACTGAGCAACGATTTTTGTAGATTAAGAATGGAGAGATAGTTAAACACTGAAGGCAGGCAAACAAGATCCCTCTCCTTAAGAAAGCAGCAAAGGAAGCTGGTTCAGCAGCACAGTGGTAATGCCACTGCTTGCTACGTTGGCAACCTGCATTTGGAAATCAGAGGGGATCTCTGTGGGTCAGGCAGGGGGACGGAAGGATTGAGTGTCCCAAAGGCATTCTGAGGGGGGGGTAGTCTCCTGCTGCAGGACTGCTGCCTGGTGGAAATCAGGTGGAGACCCAGATGGGGACATACTTATGGGGAGTGGCTGTCGCAGGATGTCTGATGTTTATGGATGCCAAAGCACAAATGCATGCTTGCATTACTGCACACAGCACCCCCGGGGAGAAAAAGAGGAAAACTCCAGGCTGCTCCATGCCTGCACCCCAGCAGACTCTTGCACAACCATCATGGCTGGCCACACACCATACTGTGGTCCTAGGTAAGTAATGGATAACCGGTAAGTCTATAAGAAGAATGGTGATGGGACTAGGGGGTGCCATCAGGCAGACCTGGGGTTAGGCAGAAAAAGCATAAATTAAAAATTAAAAAAGCAGCAAAGGAGACCCAAATAATTATAGACTAGTTCCTTGATGGTAATTTACAGGTACGCATATGGAGATCATTATCAAAGAGAAAGAATTACTACGCACCTGGATACAGTAAAAGCTGACAGTCCAGCGTTGGCATGTGTTCTGTACTGGGAGGTCTTGTCAGACCATCCTTATTGACTTTCAGTTTATAGATAAGTGACTAGGAGGCTGAACTATAGGGAAGCAGTGAACATTATACACCAGGATTTTATTAAAGGATTTGTCATGGTGCCACATGAGAATCTGGTACTCAAGATTAGGATTCATAACATGCGAGTATACTGAAAAAGACAGTAAACTGCAACCACGTATAGAAAGTAGAAGTAAATGGAAATCTGCTGGGTTGGAGGCAGGTGACCAATGGGGTACCCAGTACTGGAACCATTGTTATTTATTGATTCATTTTCATTTTACTGTTTTTATACCCAGGATAGCCCACCTGAGATGAAATATCTTGTTTTAGGTGGGATCCTGCTTTTAACCATTTTTACAACTGTGCAGATTAAAGCACTGAGCAAGGAAAAATCAATGACTCTGGTGGGGATGAACCTCTGTGTTCTGGTCCTCAAGTTGATGCTGTGGGCATTAGATTATGTTGCATCACTATTTTAATGTTCATAATTTATCTTGAGGAAGGGACTGTCAGTAACATTACTACACTTGCAGATGATCCAAATCAGCCTAGCTAACACCGAGGAGAAGCAACAAGCTACGGTACGGGGGGTGGGGTTGGGAGGAGTTGAAGTGACTTAGAGAATGAGATTGAGCAAATAAATGGAAGATGTAGTTAAATGTGGATAAATGCAAAGTCGTTCATTTGAGTCTCAAAATCTATGTCAGAACATTCACAATAAATGGAGTAAAAAAAACATGGTAACAGAAACAGGAAAAACATCTTACATTGTGCACAGAGCTCTGAAGAAGATACGGTTGTGTTTAGTAACAGCTAAGAAGGGTAATAGAATGCTTGGCTACATCTAATTGGGAACATAAAAAAATAAATCAAGAGATGCTATATTGTCACTGTACATGGAACTGGTAGACCTAACTTGGAGTACTGTATCCAGTTCAGCGCAATGCCCTATAAGGACACTGCAGAGCTGGACATATCAAAAGAAGTTTGCTGGTTTCCAGCAATAAATTCATAATTGTAATCAGCAGATCTGAGTTACACACAAGTCCCAAATAATCTGAATTTCAGGACTTGCCATGTTGTTTTGTTTTTTTTACTATGAAAGACATTTTCACTGAAACTGAATCTTTCCTCTTAAACGTTGATTATCCACATTGCTCATACCTGCCTTGAAGTTATAATTCTGTGCTTATGGACAACCCTTTGGCACAGAAGTAGGGCTGCCACTTATGGCCCCACAATCTGGGTTTGGGAGCAAGCTAGAGTCATTGGGTCAGCGCTGGCCTGGGGTAGAAAGCGTGAGCATCCCAAAATATATTCTCCTTCTCTGGAGAGGGAGGGAGGGTTCAGTCTTCTGCTGCAGTACTGCCACCTGCGTGATCACAGGTGGCAGTGTGGTTGGCAGGTCTGTGGAAGGGCTCGGACATCCCGGACATTGGGGCATAACCACACATCACATGCACAAGTCCTTGACATCCTTGCCATGCCATCCTAGTGGCCAGTAGAACCTATAAAAATGGCCCAAGTACCCACAACAATGGACTCCCGATATATCTGGGCCCAGCCTCACCACCACAGTGTTTCTCCAGATGACACAAGAGAAACTGGTGCCCAAGAGGTGGATGTGCCTGATCAGGTTGTGCCTTGGAAGCTTTGGAGGGAGTCAGACACTGGCGACAGGAAAGGGAGATACAGGAGAAGGGCAAAACAATTCTCTGCATACTGTATGACATCATAACCTGTTGCTGTGAAAAATGATTCTGATGTCCCAAGCAGAGGATTATGGATGACTTCAGGGCAGGAAAAGATTAATCCTAATGGGCAAGAGGCTTGTTTTCATGCGAATTTCTACTTTAATAATAAATGGAATGACTGAAATTCAAAACGTTTTAAATATTCTAAAGTCTAGCCAAGTCTTTCTGATGCTCACTGTAATTTCTTTATGCAGGAAACCGAAGAACTTAGCATGAGGAGAGCAAGACTGGTGATTAGGAGCATAGAAGGGCTGAAGTATGAACTGCAAATACAGCAGCTGGGTCTCCTCTCTCTGGAAAAGAGGCAGATAAGGAAGAAAAAGTGTTTGGGTACAGGTGTTTCAAATAAAAATGTTATAGACAAGTTAGACACAAGTAAGATGATTTTTGTTACCCATGAAAAAAAGAACAAGGGTTCACAGTCTGAAAGTTAGAACAGAGATGAATAGAGCAGAATTAAGTAAGCATTTCCTTACTCAGAGAGTATTAGGATTGTGGGATAGCTTATCCCATGAATCAATCTAGTCAGATTCGGTTGGGTGCTTTAAAAGTAAACTGGGCGTGTCCCTAGAGAGAAAAGCATCATAGGATACAGTTTCTAGGACAGTATGCAGATATGCTTGATTGATCACTGGTTTTCTTCTGTCCCATAAACTGTCTACAGTATGTGGCTCTCTCTCAAGTCATTCTTTATGCCCTTCCCTTATTATCTGATAGGGATTATATGACGTGCTCAGTGGAATTTTAGATTATCTCATTTCCTATGATCTGATTGGCATTTAGTACACTCTGAGGTAATATTCTGAGGAGGCAGTTTGCAAGAAGAGCTGTGGGTGGGATCCATAAAAGGATGCTTAGAAAGAAGAAATATCAAATATGTTTGGTTTCTGGGAATCTCTCCAAACCACAGAACTGCACACTTAATTCTCAAATCCAGTGCAATGCATTATGGGCATGCAAATCCTTGTGTGGGGCAGGCTAACAAAGCTTTACCAGAACAGATATCACCTTGATAGCTGTCTTTAATCTTTAGTACAAGATAGACAGAGTAAACAAAGAAATTACATCACAGCAAAATTTCACTGATCACTAGCATATTTTCCGTATTTTGTCTTTGGCAAACACAGTGTAACAGTCTGTAATAGCAATAGAGATCTCCTTTGGAATCTTTAAAGTTTTAATCGAATGATCAGTTGGGTGAAGGGCCCATGGCAAAGCCTACCATCTTCAAATCATTCAACTGCTCCTGAATATCCAGGACATATCCCTGACATTGGTCCATACCATGTAAAAGTTACATACCCCCTTATATGTCATCAAATCATTAAAGACAAATCAAAGCAATCACCAAAACTGACCCATATCGAAAAATAAATTCTGTTTACCCAAAATATTTTTTCATTCAGCCCTGGTATAGTTTTTCAGTTTATTCTTGCAGCTTGGTTTTTCAACAGCTCATAAAACACCATAAAGGGCTCATCTTTAAAAATGCATTGTTTTCCTCAGGGCAGAATGGGCTAAACCTTACTGTAAGATAACCAAAATCATCTTCCCTGTCTAGCTAGGAGAAGTAAAATAAATTGTGGCTGGCACAACCTTCCTATAAGCAAGACAAATGCCTCACTTCAATTCAATTCAGTTCAATACTGTATTGTTCAGTTGTTAAAAAGACATTACAATTTTGAAACAAAATTTAAAACTATAACCACTATATATATATATATATATATATATATATATATATATATATATATATATATATATATTATGGTAGACGGTAGTGCTACCATAGTTAGGGTTGAGGAGCCATTTCCATGTTAAACCCAAAATTTTTCACCTTAATAACTCTGCAACCGTTTGATGGATTTGCCTGAAATTTGGAATGTATGATCAAGCCCCATATGCCTTGGGATCTGCCAAGTTTCATATTGATCAGATATACGGTTGCGGAGTTATTAAGCGTGATCTGTGCGCTTGTTTATGCTTTTCTGGAATTCTGTGGTCGTGCCTACAGGTCGTACGGTTTGCGTGACTGGCCCGAAATCTTCAGGGAACGTGCAGCCGGGGTCCCCGATGTAACTTTTGAAGATTTCGTGAAAAAATATTAAACGGTTCAAAAGTTATTCAAAAAACAGTTTCCCATTATAAGTCAATGGGAAAAGGTAACAAAAAGTTCAACACTTTCGCAAATGCATTTTTACTTTTAAATGGGCCTGTTACTTTCAAATCGCCATTTTGTTTTCAGTTGGTGATCAGAAAATGGTTGGTATTTAAATTTGGGACCCTCTAGCAATCTAATTTTTTGTATTCACCTAGTCGGGCCCTGAGGGATGCTTGCCATGTCTTTATTTGTGGTAAAACACCCCAAATATGTTTTTCAAATTTCTGGAAAAAGTACTTCAAAAATTACTTTCGTGCTCACGAAAGTGTCACAAATTTTTGTGAAAGCTGCAAATTCAACAGTAATTTTCTAGTCTGTGGGAAAATGACAGCAATTTTTTGCACTGCACTGCAAAATAAACCCTGGGAGTTTTGGGCTGAAATTTGAGGAACGCATCGACATCTCACAGATGTGCCTTTCAGTGTTGTATTGAAAAATATTACACGGTGGAAAAGTTATGGCACTCCAAAGTTGACAGTTTTTCCATAGGATAACATTACTGACCCAAGCATTACAGGAATCCTTTGGCACCTGCTGCAAAATAACGGTTTGGTCTTTTTCCTGAAATTTGGAAGGAAGACAGCCAACAGTACACAGATGTGCCTTTCAGTAGCTTGGTGAAAAATATCACATGGCGGCAAAGTTACAGCACTCCAAAATTGACGGTTTTTCCCATAGGATAACATTACGGCGCCCGACACTTAACAGAAATCATTTGGAGCCCTGCTGCAAAATAACGGTTTGGTCTTTTTTCCTGAAATTTGAAGGGAAGACAGCCAACAGCCCACAGATGTGCTTTCAGTAGTTTGGTGAAAAACATTACAGGGAGGCAAAGTTATGGCGCTCTGAACTTTTCTTTTTTTCCCATAGGATAACATTACATCATTCGCCGCTTTCAGGGCCCGTATCTCGGAAACGGTGCGAGATACGGACTTTTCGTCGGAAAATTTCTTAGCCCCCTCATAGCCAGGACAGTTGTAAATAATATGACTTTTACATTTTTTTTCTACGTCGTACGGTTCCTGAGATATAATGTATTTAGTATTCTAAGATCTCATTTTCTTCGCCGATACTCATTATTTTGCATACATTATTTGTACTCACTGTCTTTTCTCAATGCAGGTTTTGGGGAAAACCAGCCTAGCGCTACATTACTGTTACTGTTGCCCTTTCTGCTTATGGATCCGCACTGCTTCACTTACCATTGACGCTCTGCGCCACCATGTGCGTATCCTTTGCGCTTTCATTTGCGCTATGCTTCTGTTATTTTTTGCCATTTCTGTCTACAGTACTGTTTATCTTACTGTTTCACTTTACATCACCATGCCCATTGACATTTCTGTTTGCAGGCACCATGTTACTATGTGACAACACATCACGTGGCAGACCATTCCCGTCCACCACCATGTGCTACCCTTTCTGTTCTCATTCGTGCTGTGTTACCATAGTGCGCCACATGTTAGCATTTCTGTTTGCGTTGCTGTCCCTGTTACTATGCCACAACACATCATGTGGCAGGCCCTGCACTCCCACCAACGCATTATGCAGCGGAGCGCTGCCCTCCGCCGCTGCATTACATCTACTATTTCTCGCTATCATTCTCAAAAGAGTGAAGGAGTAAATTCCATTTAATGCATTAGTTAGCCCACAGTGACAGTGAATTTGTTAGAGCAAACTTTTTGATTTCGCCATTACCGTATTAAGCGCATTGGGATCATGTGGGTCCAACTCTCACCCTATTCTCCTATACTTCTGCTGATTTACACATGTCATGGGGTGAGAGTTAGGCTGATCTATCCCAATGCGCGCTATCCAATGCCGGTTGGGGTGGGCGGGGGTCCAAGGGGTTTTCAACCCTAACAGTGAATTTCCTCACTTTTGTCGCTGTGGAACAACCCTAACTAATGCATTAAACGGAGTTTTTTGCCTCTAATATATATGTATATCTATATGTATATGCAATAGGGGTGGAGATAAACAGAGTGTGATAAATCCATTTATCTGAGCATGTGTGTGTATAAATTTCATTTACACACACAGTTGTTATGTCATCATCTGTTTATACACATACAGTAGTTATGTCATCAGCCATTTATACACGTACTTATTACGTCATGATCCCCCCCCCAACCGCCTGCAGCCCACCAGCATTACTTTCAAGTTTAACTTTTGAAACCGGAAGCCAAACTACAGTACTAGCTGATTTCTCTCACTGTCTTTCTCCACGTCTCTCACCACAGCCCCATTTCAATTAAAATCACTGTATATTTCATTTTCCCCCAACACTTTCTCAGTACCAAAACCAGTCTGTCTTCACTTTTTTTTCCAAACGTCATTTTTTGGTCTTTCACCCGCACGCTCGCACTCTTGTTGCACACTGCCCACTGCCAGCCTCACTCAAATACTACCACAGGGTCAACTACTCCAAAATGAACTTAAAAAAAAAAATAAAAAAATACAATGAATTCAAATTCAAAATGAACCCACAGCCAGACTCTGACCTCAAAAAGAGAATAATGCTGTCTGCTCCGTAACGACCCTGCTTTTCTCCCATACAGGCTCACTTCTGCGGTTTGCTTGTCTCCCACTTGTCAGCCACACACTGCACCAGCTCACTTCTCCACTCTGCACCACACATCAAGAAGCAGGCAGTGAAGGCAGAAACAACCAGATAAATGATTTACTATAAAAAAAAAAGAAAGCAGCCAAAAAAAACAACATCACCACAGCAGCTCTCTCTAAGCGAGAAACGGAGTCGGCATGTTTTCAAAAATCTCTGGCCCTCCCACATACTAAAACAACCAATACAAACTTGAACTCTTAACGTTGGGTCATTGGCTGCACAGCAACTGTGCAAGTGACCATAGCAACCAGCCTCAATCTCGAGCATGAATACCACCCCAAACCCCCTGGATAGGGGGTTGGGGTGGGGTCACCCTCTGGACTTTTTCTTGGGGATTTGCTGCTCCCGACCTCTGAATGGGTGCGAAACCTGGGGTAATCTTCGACAAGGGACTGACACTGCATTCGCAGGTGTCAGCCATCACCAAATCCTCTTCTTACCATCTGAGGAATATCTCCAGAGTCAAGCTTCTTGTTCTATCCGATGATCTTCCCACTTTGGTCCATGCCTTTGTGTCCTCGTGCCTGGATTATTGCAATGCCCTATACCTAGGCCTACCGGGGGTGGATATTCGCTATTTGCAGCTGGTGCAGAATGCAGCGGCCCAGTTGTTGACAGGAACTTCTTGGTCCTGTCATATTTATCTGGTGCTGCGCGAACTGCACTGGCTGCTGGTACAGTGGTGAATCACCGTCAAAGTCAGACTTCTGACTTAAAAGCCCTACACAGACTGGGTCCAGACTACCTGAAAGAGCTCCTGGTCCCTTATTGTTCTGAGTGCTCACTCCACTTGACTGACGAGGGTTGCTAGAGATCCCAAAGGTTTGTTTAAAATCTTCTGGGGGCTCGTGCATTTATGTAAGCAGCCCCTACCCTTTGGAATTTTCTACCCTGTCAGTTATGTGAGTGCACGACTGTGGAGGGATTTAAACAGGCCCTGAAAACCTTTTTATGGACCCAAGCATTTGGGGAATAGCTGGAATACTATTTTATCGTTTTTCTGTATTTTATGCTATTTATAATGCTTGTGATTATGCGCTGTAGCTGTTTTAACTGTTATGTGTGGCGCCTTGGCAATTGAAAGGCGCCATACAAATAATCTTGATTTGATTTGACAAAATAATCCCACTAGGTTTATAAAAAATAAAACTCAAACTGTACTAAAAATAAATAAAACAGCATCCAAAGAACTCCTTTCCTATTGCATAAATGGAATATGCAATGGAAAACCTGTGGAATAAACAATTTACCTGCACTCGAGCAGTTTAACCTTGGACACCTTACTCATGGCTTACGCCACTCATGAGGTTACCTGGGGTCAAACTGCTCTTGTTCAGATAAATAATTTATTCCACTAGTTTCCACTGCATATTATATATATATATATATATATGGTTATATTAAATGCACGCTGAAAATAGAAAATAGAGTTAAAAATCTACGTTTCGACCTTAGGTCTTCTTCAGGAAATATCTAAAAGAGAAAAAAAACAAGTTAGTGTAGAGGAGAGGTAAAATGAGAGAGATATATATGTGGAGAAAGAAGAAGGGGGAGGCAAAGAGAGAAGAAGTGATAAATGGTAAGATTAAGAGAGAATCTGTGAAACAAAAAGGTGATGATGGGAAAGATAAAACATAATGGGACAGAAAGAGCTGGGGAAGTTCCCAGGTAGAGACAGATTAACAGGGCCTTGTAAGAAGGTTGAAAGGTGACAAATGTGTGAGAAAGAAGAAATGGAGACATATGGTGAAAATGAAAAATAAATCAGTACAAAACAAATTGACTTTAGGAAAAAAAAAAGGGGAGGCTGAAAGATGTTAGTGGAAATAAGTCTATCATTTAAACCAGAGGGCTGCTGGGAGCTAAGGTGATGATCAGCTTGGCTTCCATGTTTTTTCTATGGTTAGGATCCCGAAGCCCTGCTGAAGGACACAAACAGAAAGGTCATTGACATTGTGGTCCCTGGAGATAAAGTGGGATACAATGGGTTTAGCAGTTTCACCATTCCTGACCGCTCTGTAATGTTCTGAAACGGTCAGCAAGACGCCTACCAGTTTCTCCGATGTAAATAGCTGAACACCTCCTGCAAAGAATACAGTACACTACATTAGTGGAGGTGCATGAGAACCCTTGTGATGTGAAAACACCTGTAGGCCCCTGAATCTCAGTTACACTGGAAATAAATTTGCAGGTGTAGCAGCGAGCCCTGTTGCAAGGTTTGGTACCTGGGGGAAGAACTGTTAGGAGTGGGTAGGTGCTTTTTACCAGGAGATTGCGAGGTTAGGTGGCCGGTGGTAGGAGGCAATAGGTGGTTCTGTAAAGGAAGCACCAAGGTTAGGTCAGTTTGCAAATGGGAAAGTTACTAGTGATGATCCTGTGAAGAGAAGGTGTGCTCTGATGGAAAGGAAGAACTAGTGAATTCGGCGTTGTTCTTGTGTGACAGTATCCCTCCTTCGGGGGTCAAGGTTACGGGGCATGTTACTGACCTGGGAGAGTGCTCTGTCCACTGTGCTTTTAGGGTATCCCCTGTTGATAAAGAAACTATGCATTATTTGGGTCTGCTCAGCAGACCCAAATATATATATATATACACAAGTGCAAATTTATACATCATAAAAACATTTGTGCCATAGTGTTACAAATTATCTAAGAAGAGATGGGAGAGCCACAATAGGTTCTGAGGTTCTAAGAGATTCTGATAAGCCATAAAAGGTTCTGATAGCTATCTGAATCTTATCAGAACTTTTGGAATCTTTTAGTTGTAAGTACAAAAACTGTTTTAACCATAATTTTCCACCCTTAAGCCATTATCAATGAAGCGAAATGAATCTAAGGACAACTTGGAGTGGAACTGCACCACCTCCAGCCCCCTTATGGGTCTTTCTACCACCACCACCACCACCAGCCTTCTTACTAGATAACGACCTGCTGGAGGAGTATACGAGATTCCAAAACTTAATGTTTTTAATATTATAAGAACCTTGCTAAAACTTGAAAACAGGGTTCTGATAAGAACCTTGACAGAAAATTGCATAGGTTCTGGGTAGTTCTAAACTTATTCCAACCAGTTCTCCCATACCTAATTTGTATATCATATTTTTTTTCACATGTTTTCAGTAGAAATAAATCATAATCCCATAGGCTATATAATACAAGGATGTTTTATTATTTATTTATATACTCAGAGAGTACAAAATCATACGTAAATTCTACAGAACAAACCGTTACATATACAATTGATGAAAGGATTCCAGAATAAAAGGAACCAGCTTTGGTCCAAGTTAGCATCACTTACTACTGAGAATTAGAACAATGGACTAGTTAAAGCATAGTTGTACTGAAGGGAATTTGAAAATGCCCCACCCCTCTTTAAAAATAATTGGGGGTAATTAATACAAGTTACTTCCAGAAAGTAATATAGGTTCACTGCAATCTAGGTCCAGGCAAAACTAGAAACCCTCATCCTAGGCCAGACCCCACCTACAATTTGTGTCTTATATCAGAAAGTCCACATGGATCACGGGACAAACAAGTCATCTTCTGTGGAGATATATACGATGCAAGGAGTGATTGAGACCCCTACCTAATATAGTGACCCTATGGTTTACTCTTTAAATGTCTCAGTCTGATACAGGCCTTTAATTTTTTACATACTGGTTCAGCTATTATTGCAGAAGTCAGATTCAGTATTATACTAAGCACTTCTTCATTCTCTTTTAATGAGAATGTCAGAAACAGATCAAGAATTTTTTCCTGGGTTGGCTATACTATTCACATATAAACATAACATGTAAAATATCTTCTATTTCATCAAGCCCACAATAACATGACAAAGTGGAGGTATTATGGATGTCTTTGTCGTACCTAAATTCAATAATTAAACAGATTACTGCTGTGCAGTAACTACATGTGATGAACACACACTGTTCAGCAGTGTCAGTGGCTCAGTAGATAGCACATTCGCCTCTGAGGCCGGGAGATCAGAGGGCTGTGGGTTCAGTTCCCACATCTGGCACTTGGGTTAATATCCCAGTACTGACACTGTAGTGCAGCATAATAGGGGTGCTGCACTTCTGAGGTGCCATCTTCCGGATGAGACGTTAAACCGAGGTCCCATCTGCCTGGATTGGTGGTAGTACAGGTGGATGTTAAAGATCCCATGGCACTTATCGAAAAGAGTAGGGGAATTTCCCTGGTGTCCTGGCCAAATTTCCCTCATTCACTAAAAATACCACCAACAGCTTAATCTGGTTCAAGGTCAGTTGGCATTCATCTGTATCCCCTTCCCCCGCATCGTGCCTGAAAGTAGGCAGGATTTGTCTAGTGCACTTACCCAGTCAACAAAAGCTAAATAAATGGTGTGCCCACTCCAGGTGCAGTAAATAACATATGGCGGGGTAGTAACTTTGTTTGTCAGATGCATACTGCACCCTCAGTGTAGCTGTCATTTCTGTAAAGTTTTCTTAGTTAAATCATAGTGTGTTCATAACTCTACTCTGTGTATATCAGTGTCGTAGAACATATAGCCGATGCTTCAGTACAAGCATGCATCTTAGTCAATCCTTTTCATGTAAGCAACCCTGCTTTTTACACACCTTGTAATTTTAAGAGACAGGGATCATTAATTCGCAAGGAGTGCAACGAGTAAACTGTGGTGGGCACTAGCTGGGAGTGGTCATATGAAGGCATTTTGATTAAAATAAAGAAAATGTGCTGAAATTTGGTTTACATTGAAGTGTCTTGTTTACAGACTGCATTGTTGTACCACCAGAGCCCCTCTAAAAAAGTATCATTTTGTTCAGTATCAAAACAGAAATTAATTACTTTTACAATTTACAATTGTTTTGTTTTTTCTTATCATAAAATAATTTCATAACCCTGGCATTGCTAAAAGCCCTCACTCTAATGTTTTTGGTGATTATGGGGGGGTAATGCTCTTCTTTTTTTTTTGCTTAGAAAAATAAACATTGGGCTTGCTTACTAGTGCCCGTCTTTCTTAAATCAAAAGAAACCATGCAGTATTTACCACTACTAATAAAGACGCGTTTAACCATAGTATCAAAGAGTTTGGGGAATTTGTTTGCTTTAACATACTTTAAACACACCGTGTAACCACATCCTACCATTTTATAGTAAGTTATAGGATTTCTGGGGTAGCTAGTACTTAACGCTAAGGATAGCCCTTGGCAGGGTGCCAAAGCTAAGTACAATGGAGAAAAAGTTCAGACCTAAGGTTGCCTGCACTTCACAAGGTTAGAAGGGTTCAGAATTTGTATCCAGTTTCATGAACGTTCGGTTTTGTTTGTGTGCTCCTCTCAAAGAGTACAGCTAGACTTTTGTAAGAACTGGAATTTTGTTGGACTATATAATGTATATATTAAGCTACTTAATATATGAAAGGTGCTGTATAAACCCATTTTCTGTTTAATTAATGCCCACGTATACATCACAGTACAAAATGTCACACAGAATGGTGACCTCATAAAGGAAAAACCTAGAAGTGGTGAATCCCAAAATGCATGCTGGGGATATGTTCAAAGTAATCCATACACTGCTGGAATCCATTTTGTGTTGCTTGTCTAATTGCTAGCACAGCCTGAAGCAATAAGGAAGGAGGTAGTGGACAGCCTGGGCTAGTCAAACACAAAAATGATCGTAGCTTTAAATTCTGGTAGGCTGGGCAAAGTAGACTATATAACCTGACTTTTTGTCATGCTCAGACCTTATGCATCACCTGAAGTTTCCTAACCCCTGGCAAAGCAACAGTAAAGCTATGCTATTTTTCTTTTCATACTCGGTTTGGGCTGGAGTCTTTTTTAAAATGATTGTTACTGTTTACACAGGATGTGAATACCACTTAAGAGAGCTGCTCAAGCATAAAAGAAAAGGCTTTGGAAAAATATTTAAAAAGTGAGGTCACACATCCCCCTAAGGGCCAAGTATTATTTGGACATAGACTGTGAGACAGGGAGAGAGGGAGGGAAAATCACAGACAGCACTCTCAAAAAGACAAAGGGAGAAATAATTCAATTGGAAATACATTGCAGTGAGTGAGTGACTGACTAAAACATCACCAAACTCTTGAAAAGAGAAAAGGAGAACAATTCAACAGTTTTGGTAAAGTTTACTGGATATTCTTTTCTTCAAAGGCATACAGTACTGTTAGGTTAAGCTTACTAACACTAACCATCCGTAGGTAAATAACAAATATGAAGGCATTGTTGTGCAACGGTTTGAGCAGAGAAAACTGAACCAGGACTTCCTTGGTCTGAAATCCTGCCACAGTCTTCAGCAGCTGACCTTCCTGAACTTCCTTGCTTCTAGCTGCCAAACTGGCTAGAAATACCACCCCCCCCCAAGAATGTGATGATGCAGCTTGTATGGGCTATCCTAACTCAGTAAATTAACAAACTACATTCTTGTCCAAAGGCATGTTTTTGAGATCAAATGGGCTCACTTTCCATATATAAAGATAAGCATTTTTAAAAGGAAGCCAGCATCAAAAGAACTGCCACCATAGGCAATACAGGAAGCCTATTCAGTGGGCATCAAAGGAGCTGCCACCTCTGTAGGCAATACAGGAAGCCCGTTCAGCAGACATCAAAGAAGCCACCATCAGTGGCAACACAGAAAGCCTGCTTGTCGGGTATGAAAGTAGCCACTGCCGACAATACAGGAAGCCCACCCGGCAGGCACCAAAGGAGTCGCTGTCCTCTTGGCAGGCACAAAAGGAGTCACCAGTGGCAATACAGGAAGCCGGCTCGGGAGCATGACAGGAGCTGCCACCACTGGTAACAATACAGAAAGCCTGCTTTGGGGCATGATAGGAGCTGCCACCACTGATAACAATACAAGAAGCCTGCTTGGGGGCATGATAGGAGCTGCCACCACTGGTAACAATACAAGAATCCTGTTCAGGGGCATGATAGGAGCTGCCACCACTGGTAACAATACAAAAATCCTGCTCGGGGGCATGATAGAAGCTGCCACCACTGGTAACAATACAAGAATCCTGCTCGGGGGCATGGTAGGAGCTGCCACCACTGGTAACAATACAAGAATCCTGCTTGAGGGCATGATAGGAGCTGCCACCACTGGTAACAGTACAAGAATCCTGCTCGGAGGCATGATAGAAGCTGCCACCACTGGTAACAATACAAGAATCCTGCTCGGGAGCATGGTAGGAGCTGCCACCACTGGTAACAACACAAGAATCCTGCTCGAGGGCATGATAGGAGCTGCCACCACTGGTAACAATACAAGAATCCTGCTCGGGGGCATGGTAGGAGCTGCCACCACTGGTAACAATACAAGAATCCTGCTCGGGGGCATGATAGGAGCTGCCACCACTGGTAACAATACAGGAAGCCTGCTCAGCAGTATCAAAGGAGCTTCCACCAGCAGTACAGGTAGCCCACTTGGCAGCCAGGAAAGGAGTCACTGTTGCTAGTGACAATACAGTAATCCCACTCTGTGGCATCAAAGAAGCTTCCACCAGCAGTACAGGTAGCCCACTTGGCAGCCAGGAAAGGAGCCACTGTTACTAGTGACAATACAGTAATCCCACTCTGTGGCATCAAAGGAGCTTCCGCCAGCAGTACAGGTAGCCCACTTGGCAGCCAGGAAAGGAACTTCCACCAGCAGTACAGGTAGCCTACTTGCAGCTAGGAAAGGAGCTTCCACCAGCAGTACAGGTAGCCCACTTGGCAGCCAGGAAAGGAGCCACTGTTGCTAGTGACAATACAGTAATCACACTCTATGGCATCAAAGGAGCTGCTGTCAGCAATTCATCTATCTCGCATTTAATGAGTCACCACAAGTGGCAATGCTGCCAGCTATGGTTGATGGGAGACCTGAGAAGCTACTTTAAAAAATATTGCTGGCCATAGAAGATTGGAGTCTTGAAGACCTCATATAAAGCAAACCAGCTCTTGCACTTGTCGGTTGAAATATCAGTCTCACTGAGAATTTGATATGTTGCTCTCCATATCAGCGACACATCAGCCTCACAGTGAGACTGACATCTCAACCAATAATCACATTCTTCACAGTGACACTGACAGGTCAACCAATAATCACATTCTTCACAGTGAGACTGAGGCTTATCCCATGAATCACATTTGACTAACAACAGAAAAATGTCAGCAGGTGGTGGTGTGGATGATTCTGTTATTCAATAAGCTACAGCTCCTTGCAAAAATGGTCACATGAAGGTATTCAAATCAACATAGAGATCCCACAGCACAATTAACTGGCAAGAGGGAGAGGCTGCTTTCTACAGCCCTCACTGGCCATTAGCCTGACAGTCCTACCTAGCCAAACTCATATCCCAATGCGTTTGCTTTGCCAGTTGCAAGAAAACTATAAAAACTAATTTTTCTCATATCTGTAAACATCTTTAGCATACACTATTACTTAGTCATAAGATAACAGGATTGGACTAAAAATACGTGGGTTCCAACATATAAGATGGGACAGTAGAAAAGGGGGTGTTATGCTATATATTAGTAAGGGTTTGGGTAAGTTAGAAACTGTCTTGATGAAAAGTGTTATGGGCATTTATTGTTTATTAGCGAGTCTGGTAAAATGTATTCCTTTGGTGAGAGTTGTGTATTCTCAACCCAAGATGAAAGTAAAATATTTTAAAACTCTTACATTGGAAATTAGTGATAGTATGAAACACAAAGATGTCATTTTAGTGGGAGATTATGACACAGACTGGGGTCATGACAGAGGGATAAAGCTAAATGAGACTATGAATATATTGGGCTTAACAACACACAGATTCTCCTACAAGACATAATGGGGATGTGGATTCTGGAACTATTTCAGATTTAGTTTTTGCTTCAAACAGCTTGGGGGTATTGGATGTGGCTGTAATGATGCCAAACATAGAGGATCATAACTCGGTTCAGTGCAGGACAGACAGGATGAAATGTAGGCCCTCTATGAACCCAGTATTATATAAGAGAGACTGTAAAAATTTTATGGAGGTAGAATTTAACAAGCATTTGTCAATGCTGAATGTTTGCTTGCTGGTATTAGCATTGGAAATGCAGGAGTTAGATGCAGAATAGGAATAGCAGTGAAGTATTGAACTTCATGCCAACCCCACCTCCACCCTGCAGAGACGGATAGGCATTGGGGTATGCGTTTGAGTTGTCGCCCATAAAGTTCATGCCATTTCACTTCACCCTATCCTGCAGACAACGACACATATTGAGGTGTGCCATGGGGTGTTTGGCTGTAAAGTCACCCCATTCCATAAGGACATACGCTGAAATGGGTGTAGAATAGGAGAATGGGGTGAACTCTGGGGCAGAAGAGTTCAAGGCACACCTCAATGCCTGTCACTGGCTGCAGAATGGTGGGGTGGGGGTGGAATGGCATGAGCATTACAGTCGGCAATCCAAAGGCACACTCCTGATGCCTGTCAGTCTGTACAACCAACTGATCAAAGTCAGACCAGACAGATTGGGTGACTGTAATCTCCCACTGATCATAGCTCTGCCCATTTGAGTGAGCTGTACCGATCTTTGATCTGATGTTGGCAATCTTATCCACGAAAAATCGAGCAAGCTCATCACGCTTCTGTGAAAAGGCTCTCCTGTTCTGGAGACAGACATAGAAACACAGAACTATAGAAACATAGAAGTTGACGGCAGATAAGGACCGCAAGGCCCATCCAGTTTGCCCATTTCTTTTTCTACCTTATGAATGTGCCATGGGCCTTTGCTCTGTCAATGGCCTGTCTATTCATACTCACCTGTATTGCTCCCTTATGCCTATCCCATGCCTGTTTGAAGCCCTGCACTGTATTCATATCCACCACTTCCTGAGGTAGGCCGTTTCATGCATCCACCACCCTTTCTGTGAAAAAGAACTTCCTCACATTACCCCTTAATTGGCCTCCCTCTAATCTCATGCTGTGTCCTCTTGTCCTGCTATTTTTCTTATATTGAAACATGTTAGACTCTTTCACCTTGTTAATGCCCTTAAGGTGTTTGAATGTTTCAAACATATCACCCCTCTCCCTCCTTTGCTCTAGGGTATACTTATTGAGTTCAGTTAATCTATCCTCATATGTTTTCTGATGCAGTCCCTGCACCATTTTGGTTGCCCTTCTCTGGACTGCTTCAATTTGGTTAATGTTCTTGTGAAGGTGTGGCCTCCAGTACTGCAAGCAATACTCCAGATGGGGCCTAACCAGTGTCTTGTAAAGAGGGATTATTACCTCCCTCTTCTGACTTGTGATACCCCTACTAATACACCCCAACATCCCTCTAGCCTTACCTACTGCTTTAGAGGTCTGCTTGGATGATTTCAGGTCATCGGTGATGATGATGCCCAAGTCTCTTTCTTCCTTTGTGACTGCCAGCAACTCCCCTCCAAGCCTATAGGTGGCTTCAGGGTTTCTCTTCCCTATGTGTATGATCTTGCACTTCTTTGCATTAAACCCCAGTTGCCACTCTTCTGACCATTTTGCTAGTTTATCCAGATCTCTTCCCATTCTGCCCACACCATCTGGATCATCTACTCTGTTGCAGATCTTGGTGTCATCTGCAAACAGACAAACTTTAGCCTCCAGTCCATCTGCAATGTCACTGATGAAGATATTGAAGAGGACTGGCCCTAGGACTGATCCCTGAGGTACCCCACTTGTGACTTGCATCTCTTCTGACTGTATACCGTTTACCACCACTCTCTTTTTTCTGCCTGTCAACCAGTTTGCCACCCAGTTGATCAATGTCTGACCCACCCTGAGCCTACACAGCTTATTAATCATCTTCTATGTGGAACAGTATCGAAAGTTTTCTAAAGTCAAGGTAGACAACATCAACTGCTTCCCCTTGGTCCACCACTCTGGTTACCTAGTCAAAGAAATCTATGAGATTAGTTTGACAGGACCTTCCTTTTGTAAACCCATGCTGTCTTGGATCCTGTGCTCCTATGGATTCCAGGTGTTGCACTATCCTTTCCTTATGGAGTGTCTCCATAATCTTGCCCACTACTGAGGTAATATTAACTAGTCTGTAGTTCCCTGCCTCCTCCCTGCTACCACTCTGCACAGCCTGTTCACAGTACGGAAAAGCTGACCCAGTTGATTTCGCGCAGCCGCAATCTCCCTGGACAGGAAGTCTGCCTTCTTACAGGAGACCATGGATTGATAGTCCTTATAATGGGACATCAATCTAAGTTTGTCATCAATTAGGCCAGATTTCTGCCAGTATCTCTGCAACCTTCTCCCTACTCTCCTCAGCTCCCTCAAGGTCCCATCAAACCAAGGCGACTAAGGGCAAGGAGTAAGGGGCCGAACCCAGACAGAAGCTATGGAATCCAGAGCGGTCACCACAGCCTTATTATAGGCTAGAAGTAACCCCTCTGGATCCCTGTTAACACTCAGACTCCCCGATAGGTCCAAGACTGTCATAAGACCTTCAGGGGTCAGTACCCACAAAGGATGGCATCGAACCATCTCCGTAGGGGCAGGCCTATTGGGGGAGCTGTGAAACTGAACCCAATAGTGTGGTGATCCTACCATTCAGTGGGTTTCACCACCATGTTAGAGAGCTCCATCTCAAGCAGAAACACCAGGTCCAACAAATGATCCTGTAAATGGGTCGCAGAGGTAATCACCCACGTAAAGCCCAATGATATCATCAATTGGAGGAAGTCCTGCCCAAAATGCGAGAGTTCATCATTGATCCAGGTGTTGAAGTCACCCAGGACCAATCTTCTGGGTGCCTCCAACACCACCTCGTCGATGAAGTCTGCGACTTCCTGTAGGAAATCTTTCTCGCCCCCCCCCACCCCGGGTGGATGGTATATGAGAAGTATCCTACAACCCACACCTGCACCCATGATACATTCGAAGGATCTGTTGGCTCCAACTGGCACATCTACAAGACCCAGTTCTGACTTAAAACATATATCTAGCCCCCTGCCCCTATGATCCAAACTCGGGCGGTGTATCACCAAGTACCCAGCCAGAACAGCTGACTCCAGAATGGGACCCGCATTCTCATCCAGCCAGGTCTCGGTGATGCATGCCAGGTCAGATGTTCCAACAAGATCAGCGATAACCGCTGTCTTGTTTCTAATTGACCTGGCATTGCATAACACCGCCCGAGTCAGATGAGCAGCCATGGTCGATCTCGCTACTTGCCCACATAAAGTGGAGCCCTTGGGTATGGGAACCAGGCAGGGCAGACCCCTTTCCTGGGCACATTTTGCCCCAGGGTGCCTCCTTGACCCCGCAACTCCACTTCGTCCACCCCGCTCTCCTCCCCACCATCCTTACGACCCCCACCTCTACGATGCCCCCTTGCTGTACCCAAGGTGTGACAGTGCCTATAAACCTGTCCTGGAAGAGGGGTGCAATCAAAAGGATGTAGGGCCCACAGCTCAGTGGAGGAGTAGTGCCTGTCTGCCAAAGCCCGCTTCCAACACATCCGCCGTTAGCTAATAATCAGTAGTTACTAAATAAAGTCTTCATCAAACACTCGCACAATCAACCATATACTCACTCACAATCTCTTAAAAATCCTCTAACTCAACAGAAAACTACCCCCCAATTATCTACCTAGCATAACCCAAATCCTAAACCCACAAAATAACAAACACCACCCAAAGACAATAAAAGTGCAATAAATTCTTCTGGTTTATGGAGAATAAAGTTATATTGTCCACTATAAACAAAGATTTGTCTTTAGAATTGTCCAACGAGCCATGCCTTTACGCTGGATAGCTTGCAATAGGGAGGGGGAGCTCTCACCTACCACTTACCCATGAAATCTGTCCAAAATGCAGTGCCCCTCTCACTGCCATGCTATTGTGTTAAAAGGTTATAAATCTGCAAAGAGGCGCTCTCACTGTGTCCTCCACAAGTTTTGTATAAGCAACACTACCAGCCAGTATAAGAAAGTTTAAGGGAGAGATTGCCCCAAATCACCAGACGCTGAAGATCTTCCTCCTAAGCTGCTCCCGAGAAAATGGATCCTCCAAGGTTTATACAGCTAGCCCTTGGCCTCCCCCAAAGCAGATGCCTGAAACTGGAGAAACCCACCCCCACTTAAATCATCAGAGCCACCCGACCTTAGACAGGCAGCCCATGGCAATTCCAGGGAACAAATCAGATGCCAACCCTCCAGTCAGCATCCATAATCCCCATGGTGGGGTTCACAGAACTGACACCCACCTCAGGGTCAGTCATCCAGGCCAACCAGTCCACCAAATGGTAGCGGCGATCCTTCTCGGTTCAAAACTGGCTCAGCTGCAGCATAATCCCATTCTGGCACACCAAGGCACTCTCTGGCTCCAGTCGGGTAATCTCCCAGCTGCTCCTGTGCCACCAAACAGTATCTCCCAGGTCAGGTGCCTCTGTAGTGGCCCAGCTCTAGCAATTCTCCAGGCAGTCCTCTCAAAAGCTCCACTGGCTGATAAGTCATTTTGGCGCTAGAGGCACCAGTATGATGCACCCAATACCACCAATACAGAGGTAACAGCAGTGGCAGGTAAAGCTCGCTGTCAATTTTAAAGTGAGCAGTAAACAATCCAATAAGCAATCCAAGGGCCGTCAGTTGAAGAAACAAACACGTGACTGTGGCTTGACTAAAAATTTGCACTGATATTGTGTTTGGCATAAAGCGGAGAAACTCCCGACTTTAACTTAAACAAAGAAATAAAACACAAATGCAAACTAAAACGTAATGCAATATAAACAGTTTAAACAAATAAAATGAATTAAACAAATAGCTACTGCTCATTACTCTGATGGCTGGCCCAGCGTGACCGCCATCTTGAAAAAACAAGGTTCTGTACTAGGCCCCCTGTTATTTCTGATTTATACAACAGTCTTCTTCAGGTCCTGTGCCACAGTACGATCAGGATGTACGCTGATGACACCATATTGGTAACAATAGGTAATACCATAGATGAACTCCAGCAGAAATTAGATGCCAGTTTTAAAGCGACTCAAAAGTGGTTCACCAGGTCACAGCTAGTCATGAGCACACAGAATGCATAGATTTTGGGGCAGTGGATAAAAAATGAATTGTGCTATGTATAAAAGACTTTGAAAGCCTAGAACTGGTACAGGTTCAACAGTATAAATATTTGGGAATGATATTTGATTATCAGCTTTCATTCTTGAGTCATATCCAAAACATTTGTCCTAAAATAACAAAAAAAAGCCTGGGGCCCTGAGACATGTCTCAGGTTGTCTTACAAGTGAAGTCTGCCTTAGAATTGTCAGTATTCTTTTGTTACCAATGATAGAATATGGGAGTAATGCCTACATAACTGCAAACAAAAATTATTTGGAGAAATTGGAAAGAGTATATAACAAGTTGGCATGCTTTGTCCTGGAGGTTAAATATTGTACCCATCACTGTGATCTATAGGCTCAGTTGGGTGGGAATGCCTTGGGAAATAGACGTGCAATGGAATGGTTAACTATGATTTTTAAATGTTGAAAACTGCAGGTGTTCATCCACTGTCCCATTTCTTGTTCTTGGAGAATCAAGATAATAGAATCTATGATACTAGGAACTCAACTATCAAGAGGTCAAAAGTAGGGAAATCTTACTAGGTTTGGGAACATTTTCTTTCTCTGACAGCTGGTCGCAGGACAGTACGATCTCTGGGATCTCCCTGTCATGCTCCTCTGGAGGCAGGAAATCAAACTTGCAGCATCCAGGACATCAGCTCCTCCCCACTGTGGATTGAGCTGGTCGGTTCCAAAGCAAGTAGAAAAGTCAGATGACCAAACCAGACAATCCACCTAGAAGTAAAACTAGAAACATACTTTACAGAACAGCCCACATCAAAAAATGATGGCTCAGTAGCCAGCTATGTACACTTTTGTGAGTGAATCAGCACTGCAACCAGCATTCAGAGAAAGAATATTTACAGGTATTTAAATTTCAGTTTCTCCTTCCTTGTGCTGGTTGCAGGGCTCTAGGACCACTGGCATACAGAACAGCAGTAAGACTAGTGTACCACAAGGTGGGAAGAATGTAGTCAGAATAGTTCACGTCCATAATGGCCTGTAGCACTCTATGACTAAAGGAAGCTGCCGCAGAAACGGCAACATTCGGTTTGTAGAACATAGTAAAAGTGTTCAGAGGACCAGGTGGCAGCTCTGCAAATGTCAACTGGTAAAGTGTCCCAGAGTTCTGCTCATGAAGTGGCTATAGCCCAAGTGGAGTGTGCTTTTACTGGAGCTGGGAGTTAAACCCTGCCTTGGTGGTATGCAAGGATGATGGTTGATCACATCCACCTGGCAGTAGAGTCCTTCGATGCCTTCTTGCCCTAGTTTGGCTGGCTGTGAGTACCAGAAGACTGGAAGTCTTATGCAGGGGCACTGTTCATTTGAGGTACTTCTTTGCAGCATGCCTAGAATCCACAGTATGTAGTTCCTTCTCCTTGTCATTTTTGGGGTTGGGGCAGAAAGATGGTAAAATAAGTTCCTGTTTGCAATAAAAGGCATATGTCACTTTTGGTAAGAAACCCAGATCTGTCCATAATACACCAAATCCTGATGAAATACTTTGGAGAAGAGTGCACCAATCTTATTGATCCTTCTTGCCGAGGTAATAGCAACGAGGAAGGTGACCTTCATCGTCTAATGCAGAAGGGATGCCTCCCCAGTGGTTTGAGCAGGGCTTTTGTTAGGGTTTGAAGGATCAGATTGAGACACCATAGAGGAACAATGGAATTCACTGGGGGATATTTCAGGGTTGCTGTCCACAAGAAATGTCTGGCATGAGGGTGAGAGCCAAGCAACTCTCCAGATTTCACTAGTAGTAGAGCTCCTAAAGCAGAACCTTGTACTCTTAATGTTTCTGTGTGTAGGACTTTGTTGAAACTTTCCTTGCAGAACTAAAGGAAGATTGGTAATGCAACAATTTGATTGCCCTCTGTTCTGGACCAGAGCCAGAAAAAAGACTTCCACCAAATTCTGTAGTACACTCTTGAGGTTGATTGGTGTCTGGAGAGGATCATCATTTCAACTAACTCTGAGTTATCTAAGTTTTGGAGAGTTTCACTTTCAATCTCTAGGCTGAGAAGGATAGATTTTGTTGAGATGGGTGAGTTATGGGTCCTTGGTGAAGAAGGTCCAGACTGATTTGAAGCTTAAATGGTGACCTCCTAGTAATGTGTATTAGATGTGGGAACCATGGGTAGTGGATCAGTATGGGCAGACAAAGATCAACTCCGCCTTGTCTTGCACTGCCTTGTGCACTACTCTGGACAGAATGGGAATGGGAGGAAAGTCATACAGAAGCTCATATTAACCTCAGTGTAGGGAAAAGGCTTCTTGTGCCACTGCTTGATCGTTGCTTGTGAGGGAACAGAACTGTTGAATCTTGGCATGTTGTCTGGAGGCAAGGAGCTTTACGGGGAGTCCTCACCATAGTGTGTTTAGTTAAAAGGCACTGTTCTTCAGCTCCCAGTCTCCCAGAAGAATGTCCTTGAGGCTGAGCCAATTCACCATGAGTTTGTCCTGCCCCAGATGTAAGTGGCAGAAATACTTGAGAGGTAAAGTTTGGCCTAGTGTAGTGATTGCAGACTGTCCTTCAGCATGCGGTTGCTTCTGGTTTCCCCTTGGCAGTTGATGTATGCCATTGTAGTCCTGTTATCCATGAGGATCAGGACATTTTGGTTGCGAATGGTGTCTTTGAACCCTTGTAGAGCCAGGTGTGCTGTTTGCATTTCCAGCACATTGATGCTGAGGCGTGACTCCAGTAGTGTCCGCTTTGCCTTGAGCTGAGAGCTAATTCAGGTGGGCACCCTACCCCCTGAGGTTGGCATAGGTGGTGAGTCGTACTTGTTGTGGACAACCCACCTTGCAATATTTTATGTTTTACCTCATGGTCCTCCAGTAGAGACTGTCCTTTATCCATTGTGAAATTTTCACTTTGTGGCTCCTGCTGTCCCTCTGAGGGGACCATTGTTTGAGGAGGGTCACTTGAGCTGCTTGCATGTGAATCATGGCCCATAGACCTGTGTGTGCAAGTGAAGCCGTTTCTATGAGCTGCATGAATTCATGGGCTGGAAGTTGAGTGGTGTGCTGAAATTTCTGAATCAGTGTTTGTAAATCCTGGAATTTTGTTGATGTCAGGAAGACTTTGCATTGGAAAATTTTGAATTCCACCCCAGATGGTTCAATGTCCATGCTGGAATCAGGGAGCTCTTTTGGTGGTTAATGACAAAGCCATGGGAAGAAAGGCAGAGAATAACCTCTGTAATTTCTTGCTGAGCCGACTTGCTCTGTGAAGTTTGGATCAAAATTTCGTCCACATAAGGAAACATTTGAATCCCTTGACTGTGAAGGTGTGCAATCACTGCCACTAGAACCCTGGAGAAGACTCTTGGAGCTGAGTAAAGCTTGAATGGAAGAGTTCTGAATTGGAAATGGTGGTTCTTGACCTTGAATCTCAGATAGTCCCTGTGAGCATCTCAGATGGGGATTTGCAAGTAGACATCCTGTGAGTCGATAGTGGCTAGAAAGTCTCCATGGTGAACTTCCCTAATGATGGATGACAGGGCCTTCATCTTGAAGGACCTGCTGTGGACAAAGAGATTCAGGAACATGAGGTCCAATACTGGTCTGAAACCCCCTGTGCATTTTGGTACAATGAAGAAGAGACAGAGCATACAGTATGTCTCTGCTGACCTCTGGCAGTGGTACTGATTTTATTGCCTCTTTCTTCAGATGGTTCATTACTTCCTGAAGCATTGCATGTCTCCTAATGTGGTTAGAAGACAGTGATGACAGAACAACATGAGGAAGTGGAGGTTTTGAGTTGAACTTGATGTGGTGCCCTTTGTTCTCAATGTTCAGAACCTGTCTGTTATGATATGGACCCATTCCCCAAAGAAACTGAAAACTCTGCCTCAGATTCAGGGATGGGCTTGGACTGTCTTATTGTGGAAACATTTTGTTGGAATTTCTGGAGTCACGGCTGCCACTGCCTTTGCTTCTGTTGTGTTGATTACGGGAAGGAAACCAGGTTGTTTGTTAGAGAAGTTCCTGTTTTGTTTTTCTGACCTGTTTGAAGATGACTGCCCATGAAAGGCTTCCAGTATTGACCAAACAAAGGTTTGTCTCATGATTTGGACTGTGGCATGTGGACCATAGCAGTCTCCTCAGATTCTTTTAATGCTCCTTTAGGGGCTGAGCTGAACAGAAGGCAGCCTTTGTTAAGGGGCATTTACAAGGTAAATTTTATGTGATGTGTCTACCTGCCAGGCCTGAAAACAGAGGTTTCTTCTAGCTGAGGTTTGGTAAAACATTATTTGAGTGCACAATAAACAACATCCTCCAAGACACCCACTGGGTAAACTGAGGTGAGGCCCATGAGCTGTAATTGTTGGATCAGAGCCTTATTCTTTTCGGAATCCCTCACCAGCTTGAACACCAGCTCCACAGTGCAAGAGACAGCATCCCTGATTGAAAACAGATTAGCTGTTGTTGCCTTCAAGGGTGCTGCAGAGGCTTGCCTTTTTTAAGGTTGGTGGTTCAGGCCCACCCAGGAATGTAATTATTATTTTTAGAAGGGGCGGAGAGGGCAGCAACAGTGCCCAACAAGGGTACTGACTCTCAAGCAGATTCGATAGACCAGGAGGCCTACTCTGCTGGCATTTTAGTATGTTAGTATTTCACTTTGTGATTTACTGTGTCCCCGGAGGGTGGCCCTTCCATCTGCTGGAATTATGGTTTTCTTCATGAGGATGAGATCATGGGGTTGATCTTCTGATGATTAAGCTGGGTGTCCATTGTTTGTTATCAAACTTCAAAAGTTTGTTGACCCTGCACGGGACTGGGTATGTTTTCTCCAGGCCTTGCCACTCCTTCTTAAGTAGATACTCAGTTGCGGGTGGAATAGGGAATGATGTTGATGGCTTAGTTGATCTGGATAATTTGAAGGCCAGTTTGTCCTCTTTGGGAAGTGGCTGATGTGGGGCTGAGGTGTATTTCTGATAAGACATTTTTAATGAAGAAGTCGAGGTCATCCATATCTATGTGTCTTTTCAGACTCTGCAGCCAAAGAACTACTACCAGAGTTCTCCCTCCTCAGTAGAAGACAAACCCAAGTGTGAATACAAAGGAGATCTGGCACATTGCTTCTTTCTTTTGTGGTAATAGTTGTGGTCGTCTGCTTCAACCCTGGGGCCTGGGGAGCCAGCACTTTTTTTTTTCTTGCTGTGGTGGTGCTCCCTATAGTCCTCCTTGTCTGAAGTGGAAGAGGGAGTTCTTTTTTGTGATACTATCTTGTGAGCATGGCTTTGTGATTAAGTCTGGTGCCATTGAAGAGGGGGCTGCTCCTTTGCCTCTTGGGAACAAGATGAAGTGGAGGCATCCTCTGCTGTGTGAGCAGCAACAGAGGCTGCTGATGCCTCACATTTGAGGCACTGGGAACCTGCAAGGGTAGCTATCAGTGTTGACTTGCATTTTGAGAATTTTCTTTTCCTGGAGGATTTGTCTAAGGACTTGCCTCTTGATTTTTCAGAAGACATTGCAGACAGCCAGTAATGTACAGGTACAGTCTGTGTCCATGGGGTATGGGGTACTTGGCACCCAACAAACACTTGGACAGAAAATAATGCCTCCTTGCAAAGAGAATGGGCACTGACGTAATCATCCCTTAGGGAGAGAGAGGATGAGCTTAGCTGAAATGTGGCAGACTGCTGGTACAGGGGTCTGATGCAGTAGTAAACCATCCCAAATGTAGACCTTAAAGGAAATCAGTCCTACAGAATCAGCAGGAGCTAGCCCCTAGATCCAGATGCTGTGCTATTAATGCTGATGTATTTCTGCCAGGGTCCCTGTAATAGCTATGCTTTCAAGCAGCAAAAACTAAAGTCTGCAGATGATGGCAGATTAGGTTTGATATCTTCTAATCGCTCCTATCTGCCCCCAGAAAAAGTCATGGACTCCTGTATTGGCTTGAGTACCTGAAACTGTACTGCATGGGAATAGGTAGCAGTCGTGCTGCACAAAATAGTTGCCAGACTTATTTTCCTGCACTCTACAGTTAGAAAATCTCTCTGAGGTAGGAGAGAATGACTATGGGCAGAGAAGAGTTGCAGCTCAAGGTAAAGAGCAGTTGCCCCTCCTCCAAGGCTATAGCCCCACTTGTAACCCATGGTTTTCTATTCACATAGCTAACAGTGAAAGTTTTCAGCTCACAGTGATTGCAGTGACAGGATCTGGAAGCTGTGAGCACTCTTTGCTCTAAACATGGTCTCTGTGGATGGTCCAAGTGTCAGGCACAGCCCAAAGAAGCTGGCGTTGCAGTGAGCAGCACTGCTGTCTAAACTCCATTGATTCCTGTAGAACTGGTGGAAAGTGTAGTGTATTTGATTGTAAATCTTTATGTAACTTCCTTTCCTTGGATCACCGCTAGTTGACTCAGAGCTCTCAGCAGGGTGGGGGAGTGGGGAGGTTGCCAACTATGCAGCTGGGCTATGTCTGTAAAGCCTATGCTGGACTGTAACCAGCCTGAGTGCAAGAGTAGAGCCAGTCAAGGTGAGATCTCCCTAGCACCTTCAGGAACAAGTAAATATGCCGTTTAAGGACAAAATAATCTGAAGAAACTCTTTGGCTCCGCTGCCTAGTGACAGAGCTGAGCTGCAAGCTCCTCAAAAGCCTCCCGAATCATGGCTCCCCTGGTCTAACACCTGTCTTCCTCAGGTTGATCGCGCCAGCCATTACTGAACCACTCACCTTCCTTTTTAACCTCGCACTTTTCACCTCCTCCATGCCCGAGCCCTGGAAGACTGCTAAGGTGATCCCCTTTTTCAAAGCCAGTGACCCCCAATCCACCGACAACTATCGACCGATCTCCATTCTCCACCATCTTAGAAAATTGCTTGAGAAAGCCACCCAGAATCAGCTTGCTTAGCACATAGGCAAATACAACCTCCTGTGTAGCCAACATCATGGTTTCTGCAGGAGCCATTCCACTGCCACTGCCCTTGCACTTCTGACCGACCACATCCTCATGAATATGGATTCTGGTAATGCCACCGGTGCAGTCTTTGTTGACCTCTCCAAGGCCTTCGACATGGTGAACCATGCCCTCCTCCTCTCCAAGCTAACTTACCTAGGCTGTTCTCAGGAGGTAACAAACTGGTTCCGGAGCAGTCTTACCGACCCCTCCCAATTCATCTGTATCAGCCAAGCTTGCTCCCCTACCCAGCCTGTCTCCGTAGGGGTCCCCCAGGGCTCCATTCTGGGCCTCCTCCTATTCTTCTTGTTTATTAACTCCCTGCCCTTGGACAGTCTCAGTTGTCACTCTGTCCTCTACGCCGATGACCTTGTACTCTTCTACAGCGACAAATCCACGGCCACTATCTCCTCGGCTCTCACTCTAAACTACACTGTGTCTCACAACTGGTTTACAAATAATCTCCTCCTGGTAAATGCCAAAAGAACAAAATCCATGTTGTTCGGCTCAAAGCCCTTCCCTGCCAAATCCAAGACTCACTCCCCCCTGAACATTGTATCCCCCTATGGCCTTGTCCTAGAGGATGTCAATACTTTCAGATACCTAGGAGTCTTACTTGACCCCTCCCTCACCTTCTCCAAGCATGTCAATTCCCTAGTTCGTCGGTTTCATCAGAAATTAGGTGCAGCCTATAGATTCCGGCAATATCTCACCCCTGTGGCTAGACTAGCCATTGTCCAGGGAAATCTACTCCCAATCCTGGACTATTGTTCCCGTATCTATGCCAGGACATCCGCAACCACTATGGCTAAGCTCTCCTCTGCCTACAACAGTGCCTGCCGATTTGCCTTACTGGCCCCTTTTTTTGACCCACCACTGCATCCTCTACAATTCCCTTGGATGGCTCCTGCTGCAAGGCTGCTTCGACCTCGCCCTTTGCTGCCTGGTGGATACTGTCATCCATACTGGTCAGGAATCCCCCCTTGTGGCCCTCCTCAAGACTTGAACTCTCCACTGCTGCCTCCGCTCAAACAGCACCCCCCTCTAACTATTCCCTGGGTATCCACAAATATGGGTGGCAGAGCATTGCCGGCAGTAGCCCCTATGCTGTGGAATAAACTGCCTGCCGAACTCTGCTTCACTAACACACACAGCAGGTTTAAATCCTGCCTCAAACTTTAGTTCCTGGCAAATTCCTCTTGCCATTGCATGTGTGAAACAGGATTCGTCCAAGTACAGTATGTAATTCCTGTATATAAATATACTTTATTTGCTTACTTACTTTTGCAACCTCACATCTTACCATACATTATTGGCCTAAAGAAACTTCTCCCACTTACCCACATAAACAGTAAAAACAATACTGATCATTATCAGTAGGCTGGAGTACACCCAAAAAGAACTATGTGCATAATTGGAAAATTAATCACTTCACTCATAACACACGGGTAACTGAATATAATTTCATTTTAAAAAGTAAAACAAACTAACCTAGTTGCGGAAGCTGCAGTTCTATACAAATGGCTTCAATCAAAGGACACAAAAAGAAAGGAGGTTGTGTGTGTTGGGGGTGGGGGTCTTTGGCTGTTGATAAAGCTATTGTTTTAGATATGTGTTTGGTTACTAGTGTAAAATGAGGTTGCAAACCCCAGGATGACTGTGGTTTGAACTTAGAAAGGAGCTCTAACATTTGCCATGCATCAACAGTGCTTTAAACCATGGCAAAGTGATTGATGTAACCCCTTTAGTGCCCCGTTCCATACCTTGTACAACACAAAGCACTAAACACATATGGCTGTGAGGGCATCCTGTATTTCTACAGGTCAGAGAAGCAATGCTGTGCATTTTCCATATTGGACCCAAATGTATCCCCTTCAAACTACACTTAGCGTCTTATGTGCGTACAGCCCAGGCAGACAAATGTGATACCAATGTAAATGGCACTCTCTGAAGACTACAAACATAGGATGTTTATGTACCTGCATTTTGTGCTACATAGACTTTTGGTCTGAAAAATTGTGAAAATCGTGTGATTTTGCATTGTTTTTCAAAGCTGCAGTAAATGTAGATTACAGTTATGTGCCGCAGGCCTTTACATGAGGAGATTTGTTACCCATATAGGAAACCAGAATATTGTGCATTTCAGAAAATGTGTATTTTTCCTATGGTAACATAATGCTATGGGTTTCTACAGGCCAGAATAGTAATGTTATCTATTTTCTTTTATGGACCCAAATGTACCCCTTCAAAATACACTTGGCACCCCATGGGTTTTGAGCTTATTTCTATCAGAACTCTGCAGTAAAGGTACTTACGTGTCATATATCTAGAATGGATACACTCTGTAGAATTCTAAGATGCATAGTTTTGTATTGATACTGTATTGTATTTGATTAGAGGTCCACAATTGCAAAGTAATTGTTTGTATCAGTTGGAAAGGATGAATACTTACGGTATTTGCAGATTTCCTTCTTAGCACAACACAGTATTTAGATTAACCTGCACTGTTACATATATTTCTTTAGGTTTAGCATAAGCCAGCTTAGAAATGGAGCCTTTTGCTTATTTTTTAGAAAATATCTATACAATCTAGCACAAGGAATGGGAGTGGCGTAACCCAACATGTTGCAACTCAGCCTTGAACAGTCATCATGTATGCAATAATTATTGTGGATAAATTTAAAAATATATACACATTGTTGGTCTCAATAGACAGGTCAGGTACTACTGATTTCAAAGTTGCAAGCTTTTGCATAGTTATTTATAGTGACAGCTTTTTAGTCCTCTAAAAAAAAAAAAAAAAAAAAAAAATTCAGTTTGCATCCAAAGTAAAAATTGGAAAATTAACACAAAACAATGTACACATTATAAATCTACATCCATGAGAATGAATTTGCAAAAGTTTGCATAATTAGTTAGCCTTGTGCCAGAACAGTTTAAAAATACAAAGGCCTGTATTTTCTAACAAGTTCGGCATGATTATGCTGCATTTGTGGTACTCCTGACAAGACTGCTGGACTACATAAGTTGGTCCATTTTTTTGTCACTGGTGCTACAAGGTGTGCATCAAAAATGATGCACGTGTCAGCATAGTGACGCATGCATCATCCTTTTGCCTTTAAGTGAGTAAAGTGTCGTAAATGCATCAGAATGTTTGAAAATCAACCGCAAACATTCTGGTGCATTTACAGGGATGCAGCTGTGGTAGTAAAGCTGCCACAAGTGCTGCACCCAAACCTCTGAAACTCCAGACCATCGACTGTATGCATGACCCAGTTTTTGCATATAGAAAACTATAAAGAAGGCCAGCCCAGTGGCACAGCGGGCTGCAGCGCCTGAGTCTCAACTGTCGCCACACCAGCGACCCGGGTTTGGGAATGGACTTGTGTCATTGGGGATCAGTTGGGGGGGGGCAAGCATCCTAGGGACTGCTTGCCTCTCCCCAGAAGGGGCGGCCAACTGTCTCAGCTCCTGACTGCCACTGGGTGGAGGCATGGTGTTAATGCAGGTTGCGAGCGACTTGAAGGGAAGGGCCGTGGTTCTGTGCTCTGTGTGTGTCTCCACACGCACACACCTACATGCCACCGTGGTGGGGAAAAAAAGAGAGAGGAAAATGGAAAAGAGCCAAGCAGGCTAAAGTGAAGCCCTCTACACTCACTCTCAACCTGTACCACCATCTGGTTCCCAGGCATATCTGAATAAGTGCCCCGGGTGGGGGCTGCCCTCTCGCTCTGGCCCTGCCATGGGGAGAATCTGTGGGGGGCTTGGCCTAGAGGAGCGGGGGAGGAGGATGCTGGATGGGAGGAGCGGGGATGGAACTGAGAACCTACCCACCTGACTCAACAGGAACAAAGCATTATGGAAAAATATGAAAACTATAAATAAATCAGAAGTGCGCATTGCCTTTACCACCTTTATTTCTTAGAAATTAACTGTAGTGTCACTGTTGTGACATATTTAAAAGTTGTTTTTATTGCATGCATATTGCAGTGATAGAGAAGCTCAGCCATATACTGTATATAGCTTTCCATATTTCTCAGTTAAATTATATGTTCTCCAGAGTCTTTTTTACAACATGTTTAAGTAGAAATAGCATTTTGTTTACATTTCAGGCTGTGTATCATGGTCACTTGACCAGATACCAGTAAACATGTATAATATGTACGTGTGTGTGTGCGTGCATGCATGCGTGTGTGTGTGTGTGTGTGTGTGTGTGTGAAGGCATGTTGACAGTGGCCTTAGGCAAATTGTTTCTCTGCAACATGTGGATTTGAGCAAAACTACAATCTAAATATCAGGTTTTTTCGAACTTTCTTTATGCCCCCTACTCACTGGACATCCTGGCCTCTCTCCGGTGTGGTCACTCAGGATGTTGCCTTCTCCCACACTCCTGAAGTCCTCTGACTGACTCTTGACCAGGGCCCATCTCTCTCCATCCCCTCTGCCCCCCCCAGCCCCCTAGATCTGAGCCCCCCCGGGGTGGAACAGCCGTCTCCTACTGGTGATCTATCTGTAATCTAGTAGAGCAACCACGGAGCAGAGGGAGAGATAATCATTGGCCTTCAGGACCCAGAACTGTGTGAGAGGGCTGTCCCACTGGACCCACCTTTGCCTATCAGGCGACCAGGGTTTTTCCACTTTTCTTGTGCCCCCATAGGCTTGGCAGTGCAATGCTCTCAAGCGCAAGATGTGTGCATTCCCCTGCAAATTCACAGGAGCGCTGCCACAGCCAGTCCCCTTCCTGGAGAACCCAACTGATGCTACACCCCCAGTCTCCACTGGGGGTCACCAAACAGTAGGATCTTTTACCCCCTCCCTCCCAGGAAAGGAGAGCTGTCTTATGGATGTTCAATCCTTTCCTTCCCCACTGATTCCCCGATGACCCGAGTCTGCTCCCGAACCCTCAGTGCCACCTGGCCGGTCTTCTAAATATCAGTTTACAAAACAAAGCTACATTGTCTTGATGCTCTAATGCATATATATAACCAGTTAATCAGTTGCATTCCAGTGCCATGACACTCCAGTGGAAGTTAAAGAAAATTAAAGCAAAGCTGTCTGGTCAGCTCAGCGGTTGAGTGATAGAATGCAGGTAACCTGTGTTCAATGCCAATGACCTGGGATCAGGGGAGAGCCTGGGCTATTGGAGGGATGTTGGGGAGAGGAGGACTGAACATCCCAATGGACACTCTCCTCTGGGAGGGAGGGAGGGTCACTGCCTGGCAGTGCTTCTACCTTGGTGAGCAGCAATGGCAGCACAGTGGAAAGCAGAGTTGGAGGGTTGTCATCAGCTGGGCATGCCGCCAGCACACCTTTATGCATGGCCCCATTTGGAGCCCTTGTGTGCTGATGTCCAAGACAAGGAGGGAAGGACAAAACCAGGAAAAAGGACCCAGTGTGGCAGGTAATGGACCAATACATTCATACAAGGTAATACATTCAAACCCTGCACCATCACCAGCAGATCCTCCTGTTGATGCATAAAGGCATGGGGTGAATTCTGTCCCACTCCCCATCAACTGCCAAGGGGTAGGTTAGAGCCAAGGCTCAATGGAGGATGGTGCCAGCAGGAAGAAGTGTCACAGCTGGGTGGTCTTTGGATGCTTCTGAGGGAAGCGGGTACTGAAGATTGTAAAGGGACATAAATAGAAGGCCATGTAAAGCAAACATTAAAGAAATAAAATAAAAAAAAAAAACTAACTGCATTAAGTTTAGTTAATGTTTGGCTTCTGCTGCACATACTTAACAAATAACCAGCAAGACATTGCCAGGAACCTATGACGCTCTGATTTAATGCATTCTGGAATCAAATTCCTTTCCTTTGAGACAATGAGATTAGAGAGGAGGTTTGCCAAATCCTACTCTTTACCTGGGCCAAGTGACAGTTTGTACTTAACAGAAACCTTGCGGTATGTCTTCTAGTCTATCACAGGCATCCACAAGTGGGCTCAGCACGCTATTTGCATGCGATGCTCTGAATCAGGCACTTCTTTTTTTCTAATGTTACTTTTTTTGCATAGTTAAGCAATACATTTATACCGTGGCCAGGAAAGGTGAGCACTGATATCACCAGAGACTAAAGCCGTCTTTATCCTCAGGTCAGGTAGAGTGGGGTTGGCTGGGTGGGTGCAGTGCAGATTCACCATCTGGCTACCTTGAAAATCCAGCTCCATGGCCTTTGAATGTCAGTAGTGGACAAACTGCTCAAGCTGCTGAATCGTGACATACAAATTTTGACACTTTGCTAGCCTTAGAATTATTGTCGTAAGCAAATGATTTACAAAAACGTTGTACCTGTAAAAGTTTTAACCAGTTCGTGGAAATGTGCAAAACAATTGCAGATGGTAGAGGTAAAACATGTTTACCACCCAAAAATGTTGCAAAATAACACAGTTTTCAAATCTGTGGCAAAATGAAATTGCTTCAGAAATGAGGCTCCGCTTCAATGTATGGCAAATATGGGACTTCAAAGGTCTGGCTTCATATCTCTCCAAAGTGGGACAGTATGTTGTTTTTCATGGTCATTTTGTCTGGGGCCACTTTATGAGCAAAAACTCACAAAGGGAAGCAGCGCACAAAAAGCACTCGAGACAAAATAGTATTGCAATGTGCTGATTTATTTAATACAAAAGTGGAAACTCGGATAAAAACTTGGTCTGCCCTGGCACTTCGAGGATACTCTGACTCTTTGTCAAAAGAAGTGGCAAACCTCATCAGTTTCTCCCCTTAAATGCCATAATTCATGAATATTCATTTTAAACGCACAGTAATTGATCTACCATATAATGTCGATCTGCGATAAATGCATGATGAAGAATCATTATATCATTTGGAACTGGGCGGAGGGAGAAAAGGAGCTGATGGCAAAAAGGACAATCACAATATACGTGTACAGTCTATATTATATATATATTTAGATAGTTACATATATACAAATGAAACATTGTGAAAAAAGGTGAAGCAAATCAATTGCCATCTGCAGGTCTAATTATTCACAATGGTTTTGTCCTGTGGACTCCCAGCCACCAAAAACAAAGTCACAACCTTTCAGCTGCTTTCACTTGTGATTCCTGCCAAGATCTGAACCTAGATCCCCCATGGTGAAAGCCAATACCTTAACCACCAGACCACAGAGCTATCTTTGAGGGTCACCCTCAACCTTTCTAGACCTTCAGTGAACTTTTTTTTCACTATACTAATCTTTCTTGGAAAGCATTATTTTTAGTTGCCATTACTTCTACTCGAAGAGTTTCAGTGCTTCAGGCCCACTGGTGCGAGGAGCCTCATTTAATTGTTCACAAAGACAGGGTGTCTTTGTGCACAAATCCTAAGTTTCTCCCTATGGTGGTGTCAGAGTTTACACTCAGTCAGTCTGTCCACCTTCCTGTTTATTTTCCTGAACGTGCCAATCCAGGGGAAGCACTGCTCCATACATTTGATGTGCGCAGAACTTTGAAATACTACTTGCTTCAGACCAAGGAAAGTTGAAAGTCAAAGCAGTTGTTTGTTTATTTCACCCCAGGTAGAGAGGGCGCTTCAGTTTCTAAGCAATGTTTATCCAAATGGTTGGCTAATTGCACTGTGTTCTGTTACAACAAGTACAGCAAAGAATTGCCTGGTGCTGTCAAAGCTCATTCCACTAGAGGAATGGCTACCTTTGTGGCTTGTTCCCAAGGGGTCTCAGCCGCTGACATCTGTGCAGCTTCCACCTGGAGTGCAGTCCACACTTTCACCAAACACTACAGTCTGGACATTGCCTTAAGAGCCCGTGCAGGTTTTGGCAGGGCTGTGGTACAGGGACTCCTATCTTAAGTTTGGGGACAGCCCTCTTCCCAGGCTGTCTGTCTGCACCTGTAACTGCTTGGGACTCATTCATATTGTGTGACCTGATGACTGAGATAACCCCAATGAATATGGAACAGTTACCTAAGAACAGTACGCTGACCGAACAATGAAACATCTACAGCGAAGACCATTACAGTGACAGAAAGCTACAGGTCACTGTAATGGTCCCCGCTGACACCGGCACTGCATCTCCCAGTGCTTCGCCCCTTCCCTGAGACAACTCTGACTCAGAGTTGGCTATATAAATTTAAGGGGCTGTGGGGGGTCAGAGACTCCCACGTGGGGGGTTCGTAGGGTGCAGCCCCCCAAAGAAAACACATCGACATACCGACAGCACAATGCCGACACTTGGCATTGTGTCTGTTGATGTCAGGGATGTCGGCATCTTTGGTGTCACCGCATGGGTAAACCCATAAGAACTTACTGTAACAGTAGATCTTCAAGGGGATCTCAGTCATCAGGTCTGCTTTCCCCTCCCACCATCCCCCTTATTGAGGCTTCTGTCTAGGAACTGGTTATCTGGTATATTCAGCCTTTCACATAGGTCTGGGCACCTCTCTCTGTCTCCTCGGTCCGCCATGGCTAGGGCTATGATTCCTTTGCCTCTGGGGAAGAGAACTGAGGCATGAGTGGGGCTACTCACGCCTTTGTAGGGTTGGTGATGTCGATGGAGGTCGACGGCGTGGATGGCCCCAGTTGTGCTTTTGGGGGTCTTCTGTATAGGTTCCCTTTCGCTGACAGTGAGGTTCCTGTGGTGTGACCTGATGCCTGAGATCCCCTCGAAGAGTTACTGTTATGGTAAGTTCTTAAGTAACGGTTCATTCCCTCTGCCTATCATAACTCAGTTTTTATCTGCTTCATGTGCCTGTTGCACTGATTTGACTATGCTGTTTCTAATTATGCTCCTTGATATACTGTATTGCTGTGTAAGACTTCTATTTTTGTTATACTGTAAATACTGTTAATTTCTATTCTGCCTCTTAATCTATCTCTGTCCCCCCCACCCGGCACATCTGGAAATGAGATGTTAGCAGCTCTGTATGTCTTTCCTGGTGAAACTTTTAAATAAATCAAATAATTTGTTGAAGGAAACAGACTTTTGGATAGGAATCAATATGAGTTCATGAGCAACAGGCTGTGTCAGACAAACCTGATTGATTTTTTCCAGTTCATTTGGTAGAGGCCAGGCATTCAACGTGCTGTACCTGGATTTTGGGAAGGCCTTTGATTTTGTGCCATTTAGGATGCTAGGGGAAGAAGGTAGGTGATGGATTAAGGGATGGGCCATCTAGACAGATTGGAATTGGTTGAAGAATATGACTCTAGAAGCAGTCCTGAGTGGAAAGATATTTTTTTTTATGTCTGGGAGGTAACTAATGGGGGTGCCTCATTAGTCTGTTCTGGGACCACTACTCTTTAACATGTACATAAGTAATATCAACATGGGGATATAGGGGAAAGGGAGTCTGTTTGCAGATGATAAAACTCTGCAGGAGAGTGCATAGTGTGGAATTAGCACATAAAAAAAGATGTACTATAGAGGCTGGATGGAAGTGCTCCAATGTTTTGTTTTATTATGAAAACATTATTTATTGGCAGATACAGAATATGAGCAATGTACAGTACATGGTAGACAACATAACATTGACAACTGGGTGCATGGATCAGAGGATACAGAAGGGTTGACAGAGAAAAGCATTCAAATAAGCATCATATTAGGTTAATCATGTCTTGCATCCAGCAGATTTACCATAATTGTTGCTGTTGTTCCTCTCCCCCTGCAGTGTCCCCTCACTGATTGTATTAGTGTTTCTAGAGGATTGGAAACCACTCCTCCCCTAGTGCTTTTTCAAGAGGCGCCCATATTATTTCATACTTTTAGGTATTCAGCAAGATGGAGTACTGGGTTCTCTTTAGTTGCATACAGGCTAGGAGTGAGCTAATCCACTGTGCTACTGATGGGGCCGACTCCTGAAACCAGTTCTGTGCTATTACTTTTGTACTACTGCCACTCCCAGTTTCCACAGTGGAGGCTGTTGTATAGTTTCCCTTTATCCCTCTGTGGCGAGTCCCAGTAAGGCTATCTCAGGGGCTAAAGTTAGGGAGAGTTCTAGGGTTCTGGAGAGGAGAGTGGTCATCTCTTTCCAAAATCGGAATATATTTGAGCATGCCCACACCATATGATAGAGGGTGCCTATTTCAGCTTTACATTTAGAGCAGTCACTGGGTTTGGAAGGGTCAATTTTTGGGCTTTGTAAGGGGTGTAATAAGCCCTATGTAGAAAGTTAAAACTGACTTGCTGAAGGTGGTTATCTACCGAGCAGGACCCCAGGTCCTTCAGAATCTGAGCCAATTCACCCCCCCATCCAGGAAGGGCTCCCCCATATTTGTCTCCCACTGTAGCTTTATTTGCTCCCAGGGATCCTGAAGGCTTCCCAAAAGTATTGCGTAGGCCTGTTGCATGGGTCTTGCCTGGGGTTTCTGGTCTAATAGTATTTCTTCACAGGGGAGCAGGTATGTCCATATACTGTTTGGGACACTACTTCCATGATACGGGTTTGTACCTGAAGGAATGCAGAGAAGTCTGCTGGGCTGAGTGCATAACGCACTGATAAGGTTCTGTAGGGCATCATGGTGCCTTCCTCAATCAGAGATCCAATAGAACCAAGGTCCTTTGTCCCCCACTTGTGGAGGGCCCTACCCATTGGCCATGAGGGGCCAGGACCTTATCAAACATAGAAACATAGAATTTGACGGCAGATAAGGACCACTTGGCCCACCCAGTCTGCCCATTTCCCTACCTAATGGATAAGCTGCAGATCCTAGTTAACCAGCAGCCTACTTCTTTTCTACCCCAACCCCCTAGAATTGCCTTATGACTGTCCCATGCATGCTTGATTCAGCCACGCTTTTGACTCCACAACCTCCTCTGGAAGGCCGCTCCATGCATCCACAACCTCTCTGTGAAAAAATACTTCCATATTACCTCTGAGCTGTCCTCCATCTTCAACCAGCCCCTTGTTCTTACACACCTCTTTTTGAAAGATGCTACCTCTGGACTTTGTTGATCCCCTTGAGGTACTTGAAAGTTTCTATCATGTCCCCCTCTCCTCCTTTCCTCGAGGCTATGCATATTAAGCTCCTTTAGTCTCTCTTCATATGTCTTCTGGTGCAGACCCTGCACCATTTTAGTTGCTCTCCTCTGGACAGCTTCCATCTTGTGTATGTCCTTGCTAAGATTGGGTCTCCAGAACTGCACACAGTACTCCAGATGGGGTCTCACCAGCTGTCTGTACAGAGGGATAACAACTTCCTGTTTTCTACTGGTGATGCCTCTCCCTGTGCATCCCAGTATCCCCCCCAGCCCCCTTACTGCCTTCTCACATTGCTTGCCCACCTTTAAGTCATCTGATATGACTACCCCAGGTCCCTTTCCATTTTTGTTGTTGTTATTATCTCACCCCCCATTGTGTACTCTTCCCCTGGGTTTTTGTTTCCCAGGTGCATTACCTTGCACTTCTTAGCATTGAATCTAAGTTGCCATCAAAGAGCTTTACATATGTTATTTTCTGGGGACAGCCCCTTGGGTGCCCAGTTAAGTTATGTATCATGAGCCATGTGCATGCAGAGGTCCTCATGAAGGGGTTAAGCACTAGGTAGATGTGCAGTCTGTCAAGGCTGGGGCAGGGAGGTTTCTGATTAGTCAGCCACCAGATGGTTCTTCCTCAGGGCCAATCCAGGACGGCCCGCTCTCTCCCTAGGCCGCAGAGTGTTTAAGGAAAGATATATGATAGAAACATAGAAACATAGACTTTGATGGCAGATAAGGACCACTTGGCCCATCTAGTCTGCCCATTTCCCTACCTACAGGATAGGCCGCAGATCCTAGTTAACCAACAGCCTATTTCTTCCTACCCCCCAGGAGAACTACCTTATGTCTGTCCCATGCATTCTTGAATTCTCCCACAGTTTTAGACCCCACAACCTCCTCAGGAAGGCTGTTCCATGCATCCACTACCCTCTCTGTGAAATAATACTTCCTCACATTGCCCCTGAGTTGCCCCCCCTCTATCTTTAAATTGTGTCCCCTTGTTCTTGCACGTCTCTTTTTCTGAAAGATGCTACCCTCGTGGACTTTGTTGATTCCACTGAGGTACTTAAAAGTTTCTATCATGTCCCCCCTCTCCCTTCTTTCCTCAAGGGTATACATATTTAGCTCCTTTAGTCTTTCCTCATACGGCTTCTCTTGCAGACCCTGCACCATTTTAGTTGCCCTCCTCTGGACTGCCTCTATCCTGTCTATGTCCTTGCGGAGATGGGGTCTCCAGAACTGGACACAGTACTCCAGATGGGGTCTCACCAACTGTCTGTACAGAGGGATAACAACTTCCTGTTTTCTGCTGCTGCTGCCTCTCCCTGTGCATCCCAGTATACCCCAGCCCTCCCTACTGCCTTCTCACATTGCTTGCTAACCTTAAGGTCATCTGATATGATTACCCCCAGGTCCCTTTCCTTTTTTGTTGTTGTTACTACCTTCCCCATTGTGTATTCTTCCCCTGGGTTCTTGTTTCCCAGGTGCATTATTTTGCACTCCTTTGCATTGAATCCTAGCTGCCATACTCTGACCATTCCTCCAACCTTGCCAAGTCCCTTCTCATCCTTTCCACGCCTCCTTGTGTATCAACCTTGTTGCAGATCTTTGTGTCATCTGCAAAGAGGCATACTTTTCCTTCCAGTCCCTCTGCAATGTCACTTATGAAGACATTAAAAAAGACCGGACCCAATACTGAACCCTGAAATACCCCACTAGTAACCCCTCTTTCTTCAGAGTGGACTTCATTTACAATTACCTTCTGTGTCCTGTTGTGCAGCCAATGTTTTACCCAGGCTACCACCCTGGGACCCACTACCAGGCTGGTTAATTTGACTATTAATCTTTTGTGTGGGACTGTGTCAAATGCCTTGCTAAAGTCTAGGTAGGCCATGTCCACAGCCCTCCCTGGTCTACTACTTTGGTCACCCAGTCAAAGAAATCTATTAGATTTGTCTGACGTGACCTTCCCGGCCAGAACCCATGCTGCCTTGGGTCCCAGCCCCACTGGCCTCTAGGTACTCAACTATTCTTTCCTTCAGAAGTGACTCCATCACTTTCCCTACCACAGAGGTCAGACTGACAGGTCTGTAGTTTCCTGCCTCTGTCTTGGTCCCACTTTTGTGAAGGGGAATCACATCCGCTTTCCTCCAGTCCTCGGGTACAACACGATCCTCCCATGATTTAGTAAAAAGAGTAGCCAGTGGTTTCACTAGTTCCCCCCTTAATTCTTTTAGAATTCTAGGGTGAATTCCATCAGGCCCCATTGTTTTGTCCACCTTCGGTTTTAGGAGTTCTTGCAGAACCCTTTCTTCTGTGAAAGGACTGGGATCGACCCCCCTATCAAGAGTGCTTCTGTTCATTGGATTAGGCACTCCCCCCTCCTCTTTTGTGAATACTGAGCAGAAATATTTGTTCACTATCCCTGCTTTTTCACTGTCCCCCTCTCCCCACCCGCTGTTCATTCTATTCAGCCTCACTATCCCTCCCTTTGTCTTTCTATGCTCGCTGATGTACCTATAAAAGGTTTTATCCCCCTTCTTAACTGAGTTGGCTATCTTTTCCTCAGTTTGGGCCTTTGCTATTCTGACTTCCCTCCCTGCTTCCTTCTGCCTTAACTGGTACAGCTCTCTGTCCTGCTCCTTCTGTGTTTCCTTATACTTCTGGAATGCTATCTTTTTCTTCCTGACTTTCACAGCCACCTCTTTTGAGAACCATAGTGGCTTTTTCTTTCATTTTGATTTGTTTATTTGCTTCACACAAAGGCTTGTTGCCTCTGTGATGGCAGTTTTGATGATTCCCATTGTTGCTGCACACCTCCCTCTAGCCTGTTTGCTAGTGCTTTTCTGAGGCACTCTCCCATCTTGCCAAAGTCAGCCCTCCTGAAGTCCAGTACCTCACTTTGTATGGCTTGACTCTGTAGCTGAGTTTAACGTGAACCACACTGTTTGATGGTCACTTGTCCCCAGATGGCAACCCACTTCAGATCTGAGATCCTCTCACTGCCCCGCTTGAGAGTACGAGGTCTAAGATTGCTCCCTCATGAGTGGGTTCCGAAACTAGCTGTCTGAGGCCTGCCAATCAAGAATGGCCCTGCTTTTGGATGTGGCTGCAGCAAATGTGCTGCAGTTAACATCTGGCATATTCAAGTCTCCCATCAACAGTATCTCCCCTTTCTCCGCCATTCTAAGAATGCCTTCTATCATATCCTTGTCCATTCCTTCCCCCTGACATGGGGGTCTGTACACAACCCCTGTGCAGACTGTGGTGCCCTTTCCAGTCTCCAAGGTGACCCACAGTGCCTCCTCTCCTCCCTGTTTACTCTTTTGTTCATTTGCTTTTATCCCTTCCTTTACATAGAGAGCTACTCCTCCCCCTCTTCTCCCCTGCCTGTCTCTCCTGTAGGTTATGTACCCTGGTTGTTAACATCCCAGTCATGGTTCTTTGTGTACCATGTTTCTGTGACTGCTACGATATCCAGACATCCCTCTTCCATCAAGGCCACCGGCTCAGGGAGCTTGTTGCCCAGACTACGGGCATTGGTACTCATTACCCTCCATTTCCTGATGGCCTTACTCCTTTTTGCTCCATCCCTGTCCTTCTTGCCTTTGTCATTTTCTCCATTTACCCCTGCCCTTCTCCCTATCGACACCTCTATGTTGGTGTTTACCGCACTTACTACCGTGATTTTTTTTGGGGCCTAGGATTTCCCTGCTCCTTTCCAGTGCCTCCCCCCTTGGCTAGTTTAAATGCTTGCCAATGAAGCATTTAAACCTATCACCTAGGATCCTGGTTCCCCTCCTGCAGTCCATCATGCCAGTATAGGCTTGCATCACTCCAGGTGGACCCCCAGTCCCCAATGAAGCCAAATCCCTGAGCTCCACACCAGTTTTTCAATCACTGATTGAATCCCATGGTGCAGAACACCCTAGCCTCTCCTACGCCATATATGGGGCAGCACCTCCGAGAAGGTTACCGTGCGTGCTACTTGTCTAAGGCCCCTCCCCAATTCCACAAACTCTTCCTGCACTTCTCTAATCCCTTTCTTAGCCAGGTCATTTGTCTCTAGGTGGACAATGACATCCAGCTCCCTCCCCTGTGCAGCTGCTCCAGCAATCCTGAGGATTCGCTCCCTGTCCCTCCAAGCCATGGCGCCAGGCAGGCACCTTACCTCCCTCTCCCCTTCCTCCCTGAGTTCTACTTTCCTAACAATGGAGTCCCCCACCAGGAGTTGTTTCCTTCCCCTGAGGGGTCCCCTGCCACCCTCCTGTGGGTCTCCTTTGTGGAGGTTCCCAGCATCCTCCTTGGTCTCCACTGCGGGTGCTTCCATAGAGGAACCGCACTTTGCCAGAATGGCATAGAATTGTGGAGAGGTACAACTGGAGGGATGCACCTCTGTTCCACCACCCTCACCCTCCCTGAGCCCACTGTGGTCCAACCGCTCCTCTTTCTTGGCAACCTATGAGGCAACAGCAGTGGCACTGGTGGTCCCTGGATGGAAGAAGAGGTCCCACAAATCCTGGCCAACTCAGCCTGGAGATGAGCAACCTCCTCCCTCAGCCCAGAGAGGTGCCTGTAGATGGGACAACACCGCATCCTCCAGAACGTCTCCTGGAAGACTGCTGCTCCACAGCCACTGCACTGCACCACTCCCATCATGTCTTATTTCTGGCCCCTTAACTGTTTGCAATCCTTACTCTTTCCTCTGTTTTTTTTTCTGTCTCCTTACTTTCTGCCCGTGTGCCCTTTAAGCTTCTGACTGTCCTGTTCTGAGGCAAGAATATCCTATATTTCTCAGTAGACCCCTTACTTGCTCAGAGGCAGACCTCCAGCAGCTAGAGGGGGCCGGAGAACTACTCTTGCCCTTCTAGGATGGTGGGTCTTTGGTGGCTCTGTGATCACTCACTTCCTGCTCCCAAACAGGAAGTTCCTGTTGTCAGTCAAATTCTGTGCCTATAATACAGTGGCGTGAAAAAGTATTGGCCCCCTTCCTGATTTTCTCTATTATTGCATATTTGTCACACTGGATGTTTTCAGGTCTTTAGAGAAAATGTAATATTAGATAAAGGGAACCTGAGTGAACAAATAACACTTGTTTTTTTTTTTTATTTCACTTATTTAATGAAAAAAAGTTAACCAACACCAACTGGCACTGTGTGAAAAAGTAATTGCCCTTACACTTAATAACTGGTTATACCACATTTAGCTGCAATGACTGCAACCAAACACTTCCTATAATTCAATATCAGTCTTTCACATCACTGTGGAGGAATTTTAACCCACTCTTCCTCATAGAACTGCTTTAATTCAGTAACATTTGGTAGGTTTTCGAGCATGACCTGCTCGTTTCAGGTCCTGCCACAGCATCTCTATTGGGTTTAAGTCTGGACTTTGACTAGAGCCACTCCAAAACTTTAATTTTACTTCCTTTTAGCCATTCTGATGTGGACTTGCTTTTGTGTTTTGGATCATTGTCTTGCTGCATGGCCAACTACCTTCAGCTTCAGCTGACAGAAGGATGACGGACATTCTCCTTAAGAATTTTCTGGTACAGAGCAGAATTCATGGTTCCTTTAATTATGGCAAGTCATCAGGTCCTTAGGCAGCAAAGCATCCCACACCATCACACTACCACCACCATGTTTGACTGTTGGTATGGTGTTCTTACTGTGGAATGCTGTGTTTGCTTTTGACGAGATTGTTGGGATCCATGTCATCCAAAAGTTCCACTTTGGACTCATCTGTCCATAGAACATTTTCCCAAAGGCTTGTGGATCATCCAGGTGCTTCTTGGCAAATGAGAGACGAGCATTTATGTTCTTCTTGGTTAGCAGTGGTTTCCGCCTTGCTACTCTCACATGAAGCCCATTTGCCCAGTCTCTTTCTGATTGTGGAGTCGCTAACACTGACCTTAGCTGAGGCAAGAGAAGCCTGCAGTTCTTTGGATGTTGTTTTAGGATCCTTTGAGACTTCCTGAATGATTTTACGCTGCCCTTGGAGTAATTTCTGGCAGGCCGCCCACTCCTGGGAAGATTCACTACTGTTCCAAGTGTTCTCCATTTTGAGATTATGGCTCTCACTGTGGTTCGATGGGTCCCAGAGCCTTAGAAATAGCTTTGTAACCCTTTCCAGACTGATAGAGGGCAACAAATTTTTTCTGATCTTTTCAGGAACTTCCTTTGATCATGGCATAATGTGCTTGTTGAATCTTTGTGCTGGCAATGTGACTCTGATGGTAAGGGTCAAAATAAGTGAGATTTATATTGAGCAGGGCTGGCTGTAATCAAGCCTGGCTGTGTTCAATCAGCTGACTCTAATTATCCCTTTAATTGGGTTGATTTAACTAGGGGCAATTACTTTTCACACAGTGCCGTGGGTGTTGGTTAACTTTTTTCATTAAATAAATAAATAAGTAAAAAAAAGTGTTATTTATTCACTCAGGTTCCCTTTATCTAATATTATATTTTGTCTAAAGACCTGAAAACATCCAGTGTGACAAATATGCAATAATAGAGAAAATCAGGAAGGGGGCAAATACTTTTTCACGCCACTGTATATGTGATGCTATTTATTTATTATTATTATTTATTAAGGATTTAATTTATTTATTTAATTATGTTAATTATGTATGTTACTGTCTGCATAACCCTGCCTGTTTGACCCTTTGTAAGGTGCCCAGAGCCCTTGGGATTGGGCACCATATAAATAAAAATGTACTAACTTACTGAATGAGTTCCAGTTAACCACCCATTGTTTTTATTTTGTATAATACAGTGACTTGTGCTTCTCAGCCAATTGGACTGCAGAGCCACAACAGTAGGTAGTTATTTACCCACCACTGCACAGAAGACCTAGTAACCACACAGTTACGTTTTTTTCTGATTTCTGAATGGCTTCTACAGATTAACTGCCCAGCAGACAGCATGTACAGCTGAACATTTTGGAGCCTTTTACAAAGGGCAAAAAATACTCAAATGACCCAAAAGTAAGAACTTTTAATATCCCATTTTCTGTGCAATAATTCAACTGCAAAGTTGCAAGTTGCCCCTCTTAAGTACAATTTGAATCTGAATGTAGTTATTATGTCTGCCCCCTCTTCAGGGGCAGATGCATCTGCAGCTGTTGCTGGGAATCAAACCTGTTACTGTAAGTCCCAAAGGCAGTATCTCTCTTTTTTTTTACTTTATATTATTGCCTCCACATCTCCTCACTGGCTGCCAGGTCCTCCTTCTACCTACCCATGCCCTTCTGCCCACTGTAGGAGTCCTCTGATGGTCCAACCTGCTACCAGCCTCTACGCAACATAATTTCTGGAATTTTGACTGCAACCCACAGATTGTGTTCTTGGGAACCTCCCTTCTTGGTTTCCCAAATCAAGAGAAGGATGCTTCACTTGACTGTCAAGGCCTGGGTGAAGAAGCTGGTGAAGTAAGAAAGGAGCCACTAGGACCCTACTGTGATGTTGGTGTTAGTGAGTGGGGCTTTATCTGCCTAGGGCTGTTGATGTATATATTTTTTCCCACTAAGTCCTCCCTTATCCCTTTTTGACTGTGGTCCTATGAACTGACCTGGCAGAACACCCATCAGGGCCATCAGAAGGGTTGGCGTACCTGCCCTACTTTCAGATTGAACTCCTCTGCCAGCCCCACTGTGAGTCTATTACACCTGTATGACACTCACCAGGCAAGTGGGTACATGCTGACATAAGGCTGCTCCAGAAGGACAACTTATTCCTTCCCTGATGACATGCCATCCCCCTGGGCCACCAGGATGCAGTTGGGCAGTGGAAGGAGGTGCCCTCCATGAGGCAGGAGGCATCCAAAATGGATGCCACAGCCTCATCTCTCCTGCTGGCACCAGGCATCCTGGGCAGTATTGGACCATTCAACTAAAGGAAAATTCTCCCTAGCTAGGAGGTCTGCATGCACCATTGACATTGACTTGTAATTGAATGGAATTCTGCAAATGGTCTGTTTAGCTTTTATAGTTATTCAGAAATGCTTAGACTCTGTTATTCACAACTTTTACTGTTAGTTACCACTGCTATGCATAGACTGCCTTTTCTCATATAAACAATGGTGATAACCCACACAAGTAGATGCAGACTCCCTTTATGAGCAAAGAAATATGTTTACTCCCCCATGCACCCGACGCTACTGTGGGATTATTATTCTCTTTTTTTTAATGATTGCCCATCTTCCGCACTCCTTAGTGATATTAGTTTCATGTCACTGGTCCATCTCAACACTCTGTTACAAAACAGAGAAGTAACTCCACAGCAAGAATCCCTCACCACCACCACTAAAACAATAGTATCCATTACAGGTCTGGTGGCAAGGCAAGCAGCCTACTTATGGCCCCGCCAGCCCCGTCACTGACCTTCTCAAGGACTTACAGGTTACCTACCACTTACCCAGGACCACAGAAGCAGTGGGTTGCCTGCCCTGGCAGTCAGGCATGGCAGTGCCCCCAGATAGATTTGGCATTTTCCATGTAACTCCACGGCAATTTTCCTGTGTTTTCCTGCAGATTACATTATTTCATATGGAACCCAAATTGCTCTGTTTTCCCATATAAGTAATGTAAGTCTATGGGTACAACTTTCCTGTCTGTGGATCCATTTCTCTGTAAACAACAGGAATCCCTGTGGATATGGGAGCCCTGGCATGGGCCGGGGGGGGGGATGTAGGGCAGCATTGTCTTGGCAGACCAGGGATTTTCTCCTCTAGCCTTACCTCCTGAGGGTGTCGGCATAGGATGACATGCACACATGTGTACAACAGCATACATTCATTGCTGGCATCTGACAGCTGCCCCCTCCTCTTCGGTGTGCACCTGCTCTAACGGCAGCCTGGGTTCAACTAAGTGCCCCAAGTCCGTTCTCGAACAGGGGTTGCTGGTGTAGTGAGCCATAGCACTACTGCTGCACTACCAGGGCCGGCAGCTGGCAGGTAAGTCCCGGTGGCCATTGGGGTGACGTGGCTGGGGTCTTTGGGTAGATTGGGGCCGACCGGTAGAGAGGGAGGAAAATAAAGAATAACAAAAAAAAAAAAGCAATTGAAAACAAGCAACCCGTTTAAAAGGTTTGGTAATTTGATATGCTGAGCCAGTGCTGAACTGTTAGATGTCACTCAGAAAACTTATGCCTATAACCGTTTTCCATTCATCTGAACTACTGAGAGCCAAGCTGACAACAAATATGATGGATTAGTTTGTTTCGTGATCACTGAGTTTATAACAAAGCATAGCTGAGGGGGGAACAGTGGGCAACCATTTTTTGAATATTTCAGTAACTAGTACTGGATCGCTATGAATATTAACATGATGCAAACTTTTCAACTGCTGAGATCAGTGGTACTGTATCTTGGCTAGCACTCAGCAACTCACTCGCTGTAGTGATATTCAAACCAATGGAAGGATTAATGAGTCCTGCTCTGTTATATTGGTTCATCTTCCTTAAGGTGACTTGTTTTGCCTCTGTAGATGAACTCATACAAATATCATCAAAAGTTGAACCCCCTACTTGCACCAATTCCTTTCAGAATTCATGACGTTGTTCATACTCCACAGCCAAGCCTGAGTACAGGGTCACATTTCCATTTCTGAAATCCGAGAAGCACAAATCTCTTTCCAAGGTTCCTGAAGATCTTACATGAGCGGCAAAATCTGCCGCATGACGTTTGAGTGGCATGCTCCTTAAAAGTGAAGATAACAGTACTTTAATAGTTTTGTCTGGTGCCTGGTTTCAGTTTTTGAAGGCGTTTGCAATTTTCTAAGGATGGTTTTATCATCAGCTGCTGAAGCTCCACAGCAGCTGCTATCCAGTTTTACAAGTAGTTCCTGCTTGGAGAAGCTAGGACAAGCTTATGTATGAGTTCTTCCATGAAAGTAGTCTCCCTCAGTCAGAACTCTCTTCATCCCAGCACAACTAGCATACCATTTTTTACACAGCAATTTTTTTGCTGCATAGGGTAGGACCTAGAGTAGCTACTGCTGACTGGTACCATCATGTGGAGAAATCCTGGCTGGAATCTCGATCCCAATGTCCACACTCCAGCCTAGCAGGGCACTGGAGCTTGCCTCAGAGGCAGCAGGCTTAAGCCCCGGTAAGGGAGTATTCTGAATGTCCATTCTGCACTGCCTCCAATGGATTATGAGGAGCCTTGACGTTCATAAGTATCCTTGTGAAACTGGCCCCTCCCCCACAGGCTGGCGCAAGCATGGCGGTCAACATGTGATGTCATGGGGAGGAGAGAGTACTACACAAAAGTGGAAAATATAGCCTTATCTCAGGCCACCAGTGATGCCAAGCTCTACACCACCCCCACACATCACTGGTCCTGATCCTACCTCTGCACCTCCCCTCCAGTGCTGACACAGAGTGGATGCATTTCATGTTCTTTTTCTTATTTCTCATTCATTGGTTACCCCTTCCCCCAACAATGATGTACCTAATGGGAAGGGGTTTGAGATATCCTTTGTAGGAGGTCACATCAGCATTGTTATCAACTGCTAACCTTCTGTGTAACTTAGTGAGACTGTAATTGTTTGCAAAACTATAAATAACTAAAACAAAAGATTTACAGTCTGTTAATCACCCCTTAGGGGAATAACACAGCGTGAGGCACAGCCAAATGAAATATTGCTGCTGGGGGTGATTAACTGACTGTTACTTTAACTCTTGGGATTGCCTTATTGCTATTTAAATAGAAATTACTCTAAAAAGTGTTAGCCGGCCTGCTGGCACAGTGGCAGTGTTATGCTTATGATGCTAGTGACCTGCATTCGGAAACAAGCCCAGAGTGTCAGCAGGCCAGCTGGGGGGTGGGGCATAGGATGAGCATCCCATAGACAGCTGTCCTCCTCTAGGGGCAGGGTTGCAGATGCCTGGTGTGAGAGTGACATCCAGTGGAGACTGGGTGTACACCAGCCGGGACCACATGCTGACAGGAGGAGGTGACAGCGGATGTGTGTGGGAGCATGCACATCCTCCGCTGATGTCATTGCATGTCCATGTCTCCAGAGGAAAACCAGGAAGTAAAAAAACCCTTGGGGCTGGTAGATTGGTGAAGCACCTGGACCTCCACCCGAATGATGCCCCAAATGTAAGCCTCGACTGGAGCCCTCAGGTGGATCTTGGTCTCTCCCTTCTGGGAGCCCTAGTACCTCGGGCAAGCAGCAGGCCTTCCAGACTGGGTAATCTGGAATGATACTGGATGGAAGGTCCAGGCAATAGGGGGTACATCTGTGTTGGACCCAAGAGCATCAACAAAGCTGAGAAAACAAAGAAGTAAATAAGTGTGACCCCCTCAGTTGGCACAGAGACCGGGGTCACACTCTTGCCTGATGACTGTAGTGTGGCACAGCTGGTTGAGGGGGTCGGGCTTGTTTTTTCTGCTGTAGTAGGAGGGCATGTCCCAAATTAGTAAACAGCATGGTGCTTCCACCCCGGAGTGAATAAGTGCGCCAGAAGTTGTGTACCTACTCATGTCCCTACATTGGACAATACCACCTCCTAGGGAACACCAACAGCTGTTGCCTTTACTGAACAATAATTCAGTCAGGATGTACACATTGAACACCCACACAGTGATAAAATTCCAACAAATCAAACTGCTTTATTTTGGCACACAGGACCAGAGACTGTAGAGAGAGTAGCGGTTAGACAATAACAAGTTGCTATATGCTCAGCCACCCTCAGGCAATTCTCCTTGAACCCTACTGCATATACTGTACACGCCCTCCCAAGCAAGGGGCACATAAGATGGCAATTTTACACAGGGTGTGACAACTTTATCTGATACCAATAATAAAACTATAAGCACAAGTACAATGTTAAACATTAGACTCTGAGTACCCAGGTGTTATAACACAATCCATTGCAGGCCTGATTGCAGAGCTGCCTGGGATCTTGTGTTTCTGCACTCACTGAAAATTTAGCAAGCTTACAAGTTAGCCAGCCCAACTCTTAGAACTTGAAATCAAAATGGAACCATCAGCCATCGAAAGGCAATAATTGTAATCCAACTGAAAAGAACTGAGCCAGCCATACTGACACTCACGTGACCTACGGAATCCGAAAAATGTCCGGTTTTGGGACCTGCACTTAGGGGCAGGAGAGCAATTCAGAAGACATAAGCAGCGGCACAATGGAGTAGAATCACCATTCAGAAGATGCTGGGAGCAACACACTGGAGCAGGATAGCAGCCCAGAAGCTTTGGATTCTTTCAAGAAGGCACCAACAGCTAAATCCTTCTGTTTCACACTTCTGTGTTGACAGCCCTCTTGCCGCCACTTCTCAGGAAGCAGTCTTTCTGGCTCACCAACATAAAGCAGGAGCACTACACAGTGGCTTCCCAGTTTCTAAGGAGCCTAGATCCCGGAGCGATCCCCATGGTCCGACTCCTCTATGGATCAAAAGTACACCTGCACCCAGGCACGTGCCTGTGGCTCCCTGATCCCCATTCTGCCTCACTGGATAAGGGCTAGCTGGCCCTTACCTGACTCTGGAGTAGTCTGGGCAGGATAAAAATTTCTGTACATGCTTGGCTCACCTCAACAACTTGAATGCAGCAGTGGCCCACTGGTTCACACTTTCAACCACTTCCCCACTCAGAGCTCATCTGGCACAGTCTTTGACTTGAATTAACCCAGGGAAAGGCTCACAAAGGGTTTTTTGCTTGAACCCTGGAGAAGGCTCACAGAATCTTTAGCTAGGCTAGGCCTCTTGCTTGTTATCTCCAGCAGCAGGTCTCACCCTTCTCACTCTCTCTCAGACTCCCATCGCCCCCCTCCAAACCCCACTAATCTCTCTCTCTCTTCATTTTGTCTCTCATTGGGCAGACAGAGACATCCATCAGTAAAGCTATGAACTTTCCAAAGCCTAAAACTGGGACAGGGCCCATTTTGACCATGCACTACCCAACCCCTACACCCCCCATGTCAGTCACTCTCTCGGGTGCTGGCATACACACTCAGTCATTACATTCTAGCAAAGATCCGGATTAAAACAATACATCATTCTGCTGAGAGTAGCTACTGTGCACTACCAGTGAGCCGTGTAGGGGCAGACAAGATAGTCCGTTTGCCTAATCTGCTGGCAACTGTGTATGTATATATGTATGTATGCTGCAACAAGTTCTGAATCATGATGTACAGAAAGTTAATCAGAAGCAAATTTTCCTTATACTGTGTTCAGATGTTTGAGCTGTGTGCATTGCTCCTCCTGACAGTCCCATCCCAACCAACGCACGCTCACCTCCTTTGCTGAGCAAACTTCACTTCAGTGACTTCCATCACCACACCTGATTGTTGTCACACACTCCCCCTACAGCTGATCAGGTTCAGGTACCTTAGTTCACTGATGCCGGTCTCTTCTCTGTCTGAAGTCCCTCTCTGCTGCTGGTAGGCAGATGGACACAAACACTTGCTTGCACTACTACCCAGTATAATCTAACATGAAGGAACATGCTTGCAGAACTCCCACTGACCCTCTTGCCATTTGACTACCCAAGCATTTTCACATTCACGGAACAATGTAGGTGCAGAGGCAGAAGGTTGCAAATTGCTCTACAGCTCGAGCAGCACCACGGTAATTGCTGAAAGAGATGACACTTGTGGATCAGCAGTCAGCAAGAAAAGGCGACAAAAACAGGACAAGTCAGCAAAAACCAGGACAAAAGTGACATTTTGCAAAACTTGTGGGGACACTGGGACATGCTGTCTAAAATAGGGACTGTCCTGGGAAAATCAGGACAGTTGGTAGCTTCATCCGTCAGTCCTTTTGCTTGGGCCTGCCCTCTTATTGGCTTCAAAAAACTGCCTGGCCAAATGGGAAAAATCATCCTTCCACTATCCATCGCTTGCCTTGCTACCTTCTGGTTGGTGGCTTAATGGGTGAAGGGTAACAAAGATGGTGGCCCTCCTGCATAAATGGAGCCCTGTGCTCCAAAAGACTTTATTTTATTTTGTTTTCAGATTGCCCCTTCAAATGTGCTGCCCCCAGGATTGGTTGCAGCCCTGCCTGGGCTGCTATCTGGTGATGACGTGGTGTGGAACTGACTCATGAGCTCCCTGGTGGGAGTTCCATTCTCTACTCCCCCCCCCCAGAAGTGCTGGCAAACTCTGCTCAGTGGCAGGGAGTCACTCACCCTTAAAAGTGCAGTGCACCAAATGTCCCATTCCTTTCTTCTCTCCCCCCAGTACCTCCAAGCCTGATGCCTTCTGGTGTCCCTGTGGCTGGAGCACACTAGTGGAGGACTCTGGCAGCCACCGATGTGGCTCTTGGCTGGCAGGCACTTCTAGCACTGAAACACATTCAAGCTGACTAGACTGCTCACACACTGTGGTGTGTAAATGTGACAATTTTTCCTGATTGCTCCATCAGTCTCCATTCCAGCTGCAGTCATGGGACCAGAGCGAGCGAAGAGTCAAGAGTTCGGAGGTGGCACAAACAGTGTGCAGGTAAGCCCCCCTCTCAAGGAGGAGGCTACACAAACAAAATAAACAAGAAAAGTGTTCGAAGTGTACTTTTTGAATGTTTTCCTCATTGAGAGGGAGATGTCTAGTAAAATAATCTGTCCACCAACTGTTTAAGAATGCTGAGTCAGAATCAGTATGTATAATTCCAGTCATTCAGCACTACTAGCAGCAGGAATGTTGTCAGGAAGAATTGAAGTGCCATAGTGATCTGGCTGCATGTGACACTGTAGCAGAGATTATAAAATGGGTTGGAAATTTCCTACTTCCTGATTGTCTAAATGAGTTCTGAGACCCATACGTTAATTCCCCAGAAATGCACGGACTGGAGCAAGTTCAGGCAATGGAATTTGGACCAGTCACATACAGAATTCATGAACCATTTCACTCATTCCTGGTATTACAAACATGGCTAGCACCTCTACTCATTGAAAACAATCAACAAGAAACACCTTTAAATTTAAATAAATAAATAATCAGACATTCTTTCCTCTCATGATACCCTCATTACAACAAATTTAAACAAGCATTTGACAATGCCGAATGTTCTCTTGCTGGCGTTGGCATTGATAGTGTAGGAGTTAGAGAGATGCGTAATAGGAATGGCAGTGAAGTATTGAACTGACGCCAACCCCACCTCCATCATTCCATAAGGAAATACACTGAGATGGGTGCAGTATAGGAGAATGGGGTGAACTTTGGGGGCTGAAGAGTCCAAAGCACACCTTGCTGCCTGTCACTGACTGCAGGGTGTGGGTGTGGGTGGAATGGCATGACCATTACAGCCAACAATCCCAAGTCACACCCCTGACACTTGCCAGTCTCTACAGGGTGGGATGTTACAGTTGGAAACCCTAAAGCGTTTGTTGGTATTTTCACTCTAGATTTTCAACATGGGCTGTTTGTGACCCCCTTCATGAACAGTGGCACTATCAGTTCGCTAGCCAAAAGGTGATTTTGCATGGTGGCTGCGCCATTTGGCACCACTGGTGAGAAAACACATTTTGGACAGGATGTGAAAAATGACAGCTGTACTGTTCATGAGGAGGTGTAAAAAATGGTAATGTTGAAAATCTAGAGTGAAAATATAAAATATTGGTGAAGTCACGAGCGTACGTAGAAACTGTGCAATGCATCCCCGTAACGCAATTATTGTGGAGATTTTATTAACCAGATTTTCCACATAGGCATTTGGGGACCACCACTCATGAACAGTGGCACCGTGATTTTGTTAATCTGTTACAAATGTTGATTTCCCACAGTGACCATGCCATTGTGGGCCAGATGTGTGAAAACACATTTTGGGCAGGATGTGAAAAATGCCAGCTGTACTGTTCATAAGGAGGTGTTAAAAAATGGCAATGCTGAAAACCTGGAGTGAAAATATTAAAAATTGTTGAAGTTACGAGTGTGCATGGAGATTGTGCAATGCATGCTCATAACACAGTCATTTTTTGGAATTTGTTCACCAAATTTGCAACGTAGGCTTTTTGAGATCCTACCTCATGAATAGTGGCACTGTCAGTTTGTTAATCAGTCGCGAAAGGTGATTCCACGCAGTGACCGCAAAATGACCTTTCGGTACCAAATAACAAAATGACAGTGACTGTGTTCGTGAGGTGGGGGGTCCCAAGAACTCCTTGAAAATTTGGGACCTAAACTCCCAGAAATGGCTGAGATATCAACCTCAATTGAAACCCCCCCATTCAGTGCCATTACAGAACTTACTGTCATTTCTTCAGTTTCCGGTTGGCTTTTGAAGAGTGCAGATGTGTTCCCAGTCCACTGAAGATTGCTGTTCCCAACCTCCGGAGGTAAGTATGGGTGAGGGGGTATGGGAAGGTGGGGCGCAGAGGGAGGGTGCGGCTGGGGGAGGGGCAGGGCCTGATTAATGGATGTGGGGGCCCTACTCCAAGTCATATTTTTGAGCCCAGGGGGCTCCTAAATGCCAACATCCCACTCTTCTGTGGTGCCAGGCCAGCAAGGCAGCAACAACCAGGGTACTCAAGCAGGATTTGTGATTCCCTGACCCTGTGAAATTGTACACAGGCAGCCCCTCAACGGTTTACAAATAACATACATCACAGCACATTTTATAGAATGTGTGTCATCTTATCACAGCACTGACCTCAGAAAGATTTCATAGCCACAGGACATTCCAGATATAACAGTAACAGTTTTCCTGCAGATGGTTCTGTCTCCTGGTAAAATAGATGAACCCCTGTGGCCCACAGGGGTTTATGTATTTCACCAGGAGACAGTCACAAAACAGTCTGCAGGAAAACTACTACTATTATAATGGAATGTCCTGTAGGAAACAGGAAAGTGGCTGCTGTAGCTATGGAAGAAGGTTGTTTAGTTTACAGGACAATCCTCATGTAGTTACAGCGAACAAAATCAGGCTGGCAGCCCTGGTTATAGAAACCGGCAGTACTGGCTATAGAAACTGGTGGGCCTCTGGCCCTGGCTGTAAAGTGGCAGCCCTGGTTATAGAAACTGCTGATAGCCCATAGAAACTGGTAGCCCCAGCTTTAGAAGCAAGCAACATAGCCCTGGCTATAAAAGCAGACAAAAGTCCTCCTGGTTATTGAAACTGGCCACCCTGGCTAGGCTACAGAAGCAACCCTGGCTATACTGGCAGCCCTGGCAGTGGCCATGGCCATAGAATGTGATAGAAGCAGCAACCCTGCACTGGCTATAGAAATTGGTTGCCCTGGTTAGTGGCTACAGCCTACAGAACAGCAGCAGGCAGAATCATGATAGGATGAGAAAACATTTTTACCAAATTCAAATCAGAGTAAAAGTAATTTCATGAAGTAGATTATCAAACTACACATTCATTTGCATTCACATTTTTTATGTTACAAATCTGGCAGGGTAATTCTACCTAAGGCTGTTTCTAAACTCAATATACAGTCTTCATTTTAAACATAAAGCCTCATTATTTTAAAATAACTCAAGGTAACAGTTTTCTGTTAGATTTTCAGAGTCATTAATTTTAAAAGAAGAGGCTAAAAACTTAGAAACTAGCAAAAAACACCACAAGCTTAACTCGTGCCAATAGCCTGCTAACCCTGTCCTTGCTTAGTTGCTTGTATTTTGTACTCTTCAGAAAGACTAGAGTTTTCTAATTAATTAGCCATCTGCCCCAGTCCAGATCTTAATTTCATCTTAGTGGTCTGTTCATTCAGAAACCTTGTCAACTCCAGCAATTCATCAGTTTAACAATTAACCTCCAACTTAGTGGTGAAGCTAGGTAAAATCTTTCCAGAGCAATGTGGTTTTGCTCCCAGATTTCTGATAAATGATGCATCAACATAATTCAAATTCAAGCAGTGAATATATAGTAGGTAGTAGCTCCCACATGGCTATAGAATCTTGCAGTCCCCTGAGCCCAGGTTAGTAGCAGTAGCAGGCAGCCCTCACCCCTTGTAAATGCAAGTATTTTCTTTTCTCTGTTTTTTTATTTTCAATCATTTTTTCGCTTCAATTAATTGCTGTTAAGTGTTCCCTTCCCACCGTTTCCGATCCAACCAAATCCTTTGCCAAATCCAAAAATCATTGGAGTCAAGAGACAAAATAAGAAAGTTAACAATGACAGTGTTAGCACTTAGCATGCAGTGAGTAACAACATACCTGGTGGTGTGGCCTGCCCCGAGTCCCTGACAGACTAATTGATCATCGAACTTGGCCCAGAACTCCTCACAGGACCAGAGGCCCAGCAGCACTGACTGACTACACCAGCATGCGATGAGCAGCACAGCAGCACACCGTCTGTCTGACTCTCAGAGGACAAGAGTCAGAGTCGTCGTTGACGTCCAGCAAAGAGTGCTGGATGGTGGTGAGTCCGATGACTCGGCGCACCCCCGGTCCACTCTCTGTACTAGTAGTCTGTAGTCTTCTCTCAAGATCTATCAAGAGCAGATGATCTCCTACTGACTGACTGTCGCCCACCACTCATCCTCCTCCTCAACTCCTCACTGCCCGGCCACACGCTCTGATGCCACGTGCATGTATGCATAGATTCCCACTCCTCAGTAGCCACACCTCCAGGAGGACCTCTGAGACATGGTTGGTTGTGGTGGGGTCAGGGTGGACTACTCTGTGCTATGCAGCTCGCTGGCCCCCCCCCGAGAGGCAGAGCTGGAGAGACTGAAAGGCTCGCTTGGAGTGGGGGTGGATGGGGACCTGACTCGGGGGGAAGGGTACTTTTCTTTTTTGGCAATGCAATGCCGTGAGAATGTAATTACCCCACGGCCACATGACAGTACAACAAGGATGGCCAGTTGGCGGCTGTGGTCTACCTGGTAGGGAAAAAGGAAATAAATTAACTGTGAAGGTCCTGCTGAACCGTGGGACCCTGTGCCATGCTGTAATTTGCATACAGGTAAATCCGGCCATGAGAGGGGGCCAGCAGCAACGATGAGGTACCGTTTTCTTTTTTTCAGGTTTAAAAAAAAGACGCTGTGGGTCTGTTTTCTATTTTACAGGGAGCTATGGATTTCAGCACACTGGGGTGGGCTCCCAGTGTGCCAGAGTACTGGGGGGATCAAGGGGGGATCAATGCCAACCCGGGGAATGGGCACCCTGAGGTTGGAGGATATGTGGGGTGGGGCGCATCCGACACCAGGAGTGGGTATCCCAGTGTCAGAAACACCACAGCAGGTTTTGGCACACTGTGGTGGGCTCCCAGTGTGACACATTATAGAATGAGGGGAGATACAGACTGACACGGAGATTAAGCACCCCAATGTCAGCAGGCGGGGGGTCCGTCAGCGTGATTGATCACGCTTAGTGTAAAAGTGCCTTCGGGCACTGACTACTCCCAGCCCGTATGGAGCTTAGGCTGTGGCCTACTCCTCATGGGTAGGAGAAACTTTCAAGCTGGAGACAATGGGATGTGGAGGAGACAGGTGAGGAAAGCGCATCCTCCCACCTTTCAGGCAGGGACCAGTGGGGTGACAAGGTGGAGATATCTCAATGCAAACAGCTGTTTGCTCTTCTGACCCTGCCATGTTTATTAAAATGTTTCACCAGGAAAGGCACATATGGGAGGCATGTCATCTGTGCCACTGCATGACGAGCTTGTCTCTGATTGCAGTGGCACATTTCTTTCAAGTTGGTGGCACTTTACTAATTATTATGTCAGCGCTAGCATGCTGGCTCATTGGGAAATGAGGGACGCACCTACTAAAGTGTGCCCTGCATTCACCAACACTGACACGCCTCTGCATTTCTGCTACTACCATAAGATGTTGTTTGCACATGTGCAAGACAACATAAAAATGAAGTACTATTCACAGTTTAATTCCTGGTGTTACCTTGGTGACCATGAGAAATTTGTCTTCTATCCTTTCTAGATTACCAGGGTACTCTCTGCTGCTTACACTGCTTCAGATACAAGTAATGCCTTGGCTCCATATAAGGCCTTCTGTTGTGTGTGAGAAGGTGAACATTCGGACAGAATAATGCTGCAGCAATTTAAAACTCTGTGTTCCATAGTAAACAAACATTCCATCTATTAGATGTGTGGAAATACTTATGTGTAGTACAGCTTTAAGAAATGTTCGACGGTACAGCTTTAAGGAATGCATTTACTGTAACTCTTCCTCTGAGCCTTCCTTCCTGTGTGTGTTGGAATCAGTTGTCCCCTTATGTCTGTGCTGAATGAAAGTAAACAGAGAAGGCCTAAATTTCTGTGGTGCATGTTTTTCTTTCTACCAAGGCCTTGATGTGCTTAAGGTACTTATTTTTGGGCCACCAAATACAACAAACTGGTGACAAGGATAGTGTAAATTTCAATAGCTCTAGCTTACTGAATTACACCATTTTCTGACTTTCTGCATTGGAGGCAAGTAAGCAATTTGGAACTGTGCAGTATCATGGAAACTTCAGCCACCTTTGAAATCTTTACAGGAACAGACTGGGATACCTGGTCCAGACGGTTTGAACAGCGGTTATTACTTAATCCTGCCATAAAATCTTCAAATGTTGAGCAATGGATATACTTATTTGAGCTGCTTTTTTATACTTTCTTGAGAAGTGAAACCTTCAAACTTTTATGCAGTCTGTGTGCACCGGACCGGATGGAGGATTTGTCATATCAAAAGCTAAAGGCTAAATTGAATGCACAATACAGCGTAACAACTTTCCCAAGGGCTGAACGCTATAAATTCTACAGTTATCAGTGTGACAATATGCCCCTGCTTCTGGTTACCTGTGTGATATTTATGTTATAAACAAATGGGCTGTGTATAAAATGTCAGTATGTGAGAGATTTGGCCTTTAACTTTCAGTGTCAGTAGCTGAAACCACAAGATGTCATTGAACTGACCAGAAGAACCATTTAATTAAGACATCCTTCCAGAAGGGCATTTTATTACCTTTTATGACCTGCCCATACTTTTGAAGTTGAAGCTAAATTTGAGTTTATGACATTACAGGAAGAAAGGTAATGGGGCTGGTTCCCTTCATTTTAGCACATAGCCAGCAGTGTGTGAAGAGTCGTAAAACCCTCAGATCACATTAGCACCCAGAAATCATCAGATGGACTTCAAAGAGAAATGTTTGATTAAAGACTGTCATATTTGGGAAATGGCTAGTTACAGATTTTTTCAAAGTAATGACTTACATCCTCAAGGATAACTATGTTAGAATTAATTCTAAAAGGAGGAGCTAATTGACTCACCAAAAGGAGGTGGGGAGAGGGACCTTGAAAATGAAACATTGTATCTGGGAAAAGACACATGATTTTTGGGCTCTGAGACAGAAGTGTTCTAACTTAAACAGCACTTAAAAAGGTAATACTTAGAAAAGAATTAAGTATCTGAGGGTAGGAGTGTTTGTTCTGTAACTTCATTTTTGCTTTATATGATTGTAAGATTTATGATATAATTGTTCTGTGACTTTTCCTATTTTTACCATTTTAGTAAACAACCTTTTCTTGAAATACTGTCTGTATGTTTTCTCAGTCTTCCTTTTGCATGTGATGCTGGAACCCTGGTTTTAAGTCTGACAGCTGTTAAAAGCGTGATTGTGTTATTAAGCTAAAAGGTAAGAATATACCTAAGGTCTCTTATAGAGTTTTAAGGGTTCATTTTGGAGATCTGGCTGGGTGCCCCTGGAGAAAGATTGTACTACAGTCCCGAAGAGGGTACATATCTGAGCCTGTAATTGGGTATGCTAGCATAACTCAAGGCTAAAGGTGATTCGGACCCAAAACAGACAGTAGGGTTACCCTGTCTGTTACCTGTTCACACTATTGCACTCTGAGGTTGGCATGGTGGGAGCAGAGGGCCTGACCTGTAGAGTGCATTTGTGACAATCAGCAGAAACCAGGTCAGTCATTACAATCTTATTTGGCTGAGATCAAAAGCTTAGCTCTCACATGTGAGTGGAGCAGGAAGCATCTTGAATCTAATTTGGATGATAAGTTTATTATGGGGTTGAATAATGAACATCATATTCAGCAATTAATTTCTGTAAGTGTCAAGAAGCTGCTGAGGAACTTTTAAAGATGGCACTAATGTATGAGGCTGCAGAAAATGAAGAACATGCTAAGATGCTAAGATGAACACTAAAAAATGAGGTGCAAGTAACTGCAGTAAACCCCAAACTGAAACAGCTCAAACCTAAATCTAAGCCACTGTTTTCAAAGAAAAATCCAACCACTCCACCCAAATTGCATGGCCAGTACAAATGTGCACCATGTGGGTCTTCTCAATATAGCAGGGACCAGTGCAAATTCAGAGAAGTTCAGTGTCATGCATGTAAATGTCAGGTGCCTATGGCTAAGGTTTGCAGAAGTAGGAGAGCTGCAGTGATCAGTTCAGAGAGCACAGACAGTGCAGTGGTTCCTATTGCACCACAAATGAAGACTAAGATGTTCCTCCTTTCTATGTGTTACTTCAATTGCCACAACTGAGGCGTCAGTTGCATTTAATGGTAGATTCTGCTTCCCCAGTTACTTTTATTAACCATCAGACATGGTCTGATCTAGATAAGCCACCATTGTCTCCTTGTAATAAGTTTCTGTGTGCATTTGAAGAGCAACCAATTCAGCCACTGGGTTCATTTCCCACTTTAGTACACAGGACTGATTCTCCTGGTATACCTTTAACTTTTCTGGTTTCAAAAAAGGGTGTCAACATTTTGGGCAGAGACACTTAGGTTCTTCTAACCATTCATATTGATCCATCAGATTTTGGCCTACTTGCTGCTCTCCAGGTACCACAAAGCAGTAACCCGTCCAAGCTTGGGGAGGTTTTAGACATGTATCCAGAGTTGTGGAAAGGCCTGGGATGTTGCACAACAACTAAAGCCAAGCTAGTTACAAAGCCTAATGCAGTTCCTAAGTTTTGTAAACCACAGAAACTTCCTTTTGCCTTAAAACCGGTTGCTGGGGTAGAACTGGACAGACTGGAAAAAGCAGGTGTGCTGGAAAAGGTTTCAAGTTCAGATCTGGCCACTCCAATTGTGATGGAATCTAAACCAGGTGATAAGGTTCAAATATGAGGAGAGTTTAAGGTGACACTTAATCCAGTATTTAGCACAGATGTATTTCCTTTATCCTTACTAGAGGAACTTTTTCACAGACTGAATGGTGGTGTGGGGGTCTCTAAACTGGACCTAACTGATGCATACCTTCAAGTATAGTTGGATACAGACTCTCAGAAATTGGTAGTGATTAATACACACCAAGGACCGTACAAGTACAAATGGTTATGTTTTGGCCTTTGTTTTGTGACAGCTATTTTTCAAAAAGTGATTGAGCAAATGCTGGGTGATATACCAGGTGTTGCTTGTTATTTGGATGACATCACTTTCATGGGCAGGACAGAAGCAGAACATTTATTTAACTTGCAAAAGACTTTAGAGAGATTGCAACAGAATGGATTCAGACTCAGGAGAGAAAAATGCCAGTTTTGTCAAGCAAGTGTCACGTACTTAGGTCACACTATTGACAAAGATGGAATTTGTCTGAATGATGAAAAGGTGGAAGCCATTGTGCACATACCTGAACCGCAGAATGGAGTCACGCTCATTCTTGGGTATGGCGCAGTACTACGACCATTTCATACCTGGCCTAGCCACTAAATGTGCTATCCTGAATGAACTGTTACATAAAGGTACTCCATAGAAGTGGACAAAGGGCCACAGTATGGCAGTTCAGGCCATCAAGCTCTCTCTAACTGATGTGAATAATTTAACTCATTATGACCCTAACTTAGCTATCACATTGGCCTGTGATGGTAGTACTGTGGGTATAGGAGCCGTCCTTTTCCATACAGATCCAGAAGGAGTGGAAAAGCTGATAGCCCATGCTTCACACAAACTCACTGCAGCTGAAAGGAATTATGCCCAGATTCAAAGAGAGGCATTAGCAATTGTGTTTGGAGTCCAGAAATTCCACCAATACTTGCTAGGTCGCAAGTTTCACCTGAAGACGGATCACTAGTGACAATTTCAGTCCTGAAAAAGGAATTCCAGAGACAGCTTCAGCTGACTTCAATGATGGCATTAATTTTGTCTGCCTATAATTTCAAGGTTACATACCAACCAACAGACCAGCATGAAAATATGGATGCTTTGTCGAGATTACCAATATCCAGAGAAATGGAGTTCGATGTGGGTCATAAAGAGGAGCCATTAGTATGTCAGGTGGGTCCAGATTGTTTTCCAGTGCAATTCAAAGATATGAAGGACTCTACTGTTGTGTGTGCAATGGAGCTACAACAGTTAGATCAGCTTCCAGTACTGGCTAAGGACATTGCAAAAGTGACTAGTCAAGATGCAGTTTTGAAGCAAGTATATCAGTATACGCTCGAGGGTTGGCCGCAAGGCACTACTTGTTAGGCTGAACTACAACCTTACTATACAAAGAGACAGCAATTGTCCATTGCTGAGGGGTGTCTTCTATGGGGATAGTGTGTCATAGTACCCAAATGTTATCACTCAGATGTGTTGACTCTTTTGCATGTGGGCCATCCAGGCATTGCTAAAATGAAATCCCTGACCAGGCTTCACGTATCGTGGCCTTCCGTTGACAGAGACATATACCAGGTTGTGCAAAGATGCGAAGGTTGTGCTGTATCAATGGGAAATCCAGCAAGAGCTCCAGTTCACCACTGGGAATGACCTGAAAAACCCTGGCAGAGGTTACATATTGATTTTGCAGGACCTTATTTAAATTCCATGTAGTTACTCCTAACTGATGCTTATAATAAATGGCCAGAAATTCATCAAATGTCTTTGACAACTGCTGACAGTACCATCAAAGTGTTGAACTCTATCTTTGCTACCCATGGTTTTCTGCAAGTGATTGTCTCAGATAATGGACCACAGTTCACATCTGTTGAATTCCAAGCATTTTGCCAGCAATGTGGTATCTACCATATTTTCTCACCTCCTTACCATCCAAGTTCAAATGATGAAGCAGAACGCCTGGTTCAGACTTTTAAAAAGAGTATGGACAAAGCTGATCCTACTACACTGACAGCAATACAAATAGCTCTTTTGGACTTTCTTGTGATGTATCGAACAACGCCACATTGTGTCACGGGAATATCCCCTGCAGAATTGTTATTTGGACGTCAGATTCAAATTCAGATGGACCTTCTTCACCCTCTAGGCTGTAAGTCAGTAACTGAAATGCTTCCTAAGACGAGATCCTTCAAACTCAATGATCTTATGTGGGTCAGGATGTATGCAGGCCCAAAGAGATGGATAGAAGGCATGGTGGAAAGAAAATTTGGAAATGTTTTCTGTACTGTTCGACTGAGTAACCAGAGGAGAGTGAAAAAACATGTGGACCAATTACGTACTAAATTGAGCCAGAACAAAAAAGGGATACCCAGAGTTGGGATAGTTATCCAGCATTATTTCTTCCAGAACAAGAACAGGAAGAGATAGTGGAACCATAGCAACTGAGACAAGATGTGGCTGATGCTAATCAGATTCCAGTGCAACAGCCTCAAGTCCTACTGTGTTGGTCAGGACGTGTAAGACGTCCACCAAAGAGAATGGACTTGTAGAGATGTAGTCTAATGCACAGACTAACTAAAAGGGACATTGCAGTAATAACTTTAATAGCTTCATACTATTTTCTGAATTATTGACTTACATACTTTCTAGCTAAGTCAGGAGGGATTGTTATGTGTAGTACAGCTTTAAGAAATGTTAGACAGTACAGCTTTAAGGAATGCATTTACTGTAACTGTTCCTGTGGGTCTTCCTTCCTGTTTGTGGTAGAATCAGTTGTCCCCTTATGTCTGTGCTGAATGAAAGTAAACAGAGACGGCCTAAATTTATGTGGTGCATGTTTTTCTTTCTACCAAGACCCTGATACATTTTTGGCCACCAAATACAACAAAGACAAAGGATTGACAGGTGGGCACAGACTATTTTTTTACTAGTTATTTTTAACAAAAGAAAAAAATTGCATTTTTCTGTTTTATAAATTGTTTCTCAGTTTACCCATTTTATAAGCAACATAAGACACTCCAGTTTGTTGATTGTCTGAGGATACTGCACTCCCAGTTACTAAAGGAACTCAGCAAAGACCCTTATCACTCATTACACACCTGGGTGTGTGTTAACCCTAGACATCCAATACCCTGTTTTGTCTTATTGCTTACTTAATGTAGAGGTCTTGGAATGCTATCAGCCAATCACATTGCAGCATTTTTAAGTCCTTTTTTATAATTAACAGCAAATGTTAAGAACAAGGTTACTGGAACATGAAGGAATTGTGCTGATACCAAGAGTAATGAGAGTAAAGCTCGAGTGGTACTATGACGTTACCATAACTCTGAGGTGTCTTAGCAATCCTGTTAGTTTTTAGCTGCAATTTATTACATTTCAGGATACAGAGATACACTTTCACATAGGCGACTTCAGTATTATCCATTGCAGTAAACTGATATACACCAACAGCTGTTGTTTGCTATTATTTCACGGTAACAAAGTAAGGCCTGACAGTGCCCTTGTGACACACATCTTTTAATGAAATTGTAATGCTGCAAGGAAGGGGGCCAAGGGGATGGGTAATGAGGTGGTGGGGTAGGCATCTTTCCTCTGTGTGTTGATTATAATGGTGAGCCTAGCTGGGCTAACCTATTTAAAGGTTCCCATCCTTTAGCCTCTGAAAGAGAGAGGGATCATGTGTAATCTTGTTTTTAATCTTTGCTGCTTTTTTTTTTTTACATAGTAAAAGAATAGCCCATTTTATCATCCTAGTCTCCCACTTTAGAAACATAGAAACATGGAATTTGATGGCAGATAGCGACCGCTTGGCCCACTCAGTTTGCCCATTTCCCTACCTGATGGATAAGCTGTAGATTCTAGTTAATCAATAGCTTACTTCCTCCTAACCCCAACTAGAATTGCCTTATGCCTGTCCCACGCATTCTTGAATTCTCCCAATGTTTCTGACTCCACAACCTCCTCAGGAAGGCTGTTCCATGCATCCACAACTCTCTCTGTGAAAAAATACTTTCTAACATTACCTCTGAGCGGTCCCCCCCTCTATCTTCAAATTGTGCCCCCTTGTTCTTGCACATCTCTTCTTCTGAAAGATACTACCCTCTTGTACCTTGTTAATTCCCTTGAGATACTTGAAAGTTTCTATCATGTCCCCTCTCTCCCTCCTTTCCTCGAGGGTATACATATTAAGCTGCTTTAGTCTGTCCTTGTATGTCTTCTGGTGCAGACCTTGCACCATTTTGGTTGCCCTCCTTTGAACAGACCTCCACTCTGTCTATGCTTTCATGGAGATGGGGTCTCCAGAATTGCACGCAGTACTCCAGATGGGGTCTACTAACTGTCTGTAGAGAGGGATAACAACTTCCTGTTTTCTACTGGTGATGCCTCTCCCTATGCATCCCAGTACCCCCCAGCCCTCCTTATTGCCTTCTCACATTGCTTGCCCACCTTTAGGTCATCTTATATAATTACTCCTAGGTCTCTTTCTATTTTTGTTGTTATTATTAGCTCACCCCCCCCCCATTGTGTACTCTTCCCCTGGGTTTTTGTTTCCCAGATGCATTACCTTGCACTTCTTTGCATTGAATCTGAGCTGCCACATATCTGACCATTCCTCCAACCTTGCCAAGTCTCTTTTCATTCTTTTCACCCCACCTTGCGTATCAACCGTGGTACAGATCTTTGTGTCATCTGCAAAGAGACATACCTTTCCTTTCAGATGCACTCTAATGTCACTTATGAAGATATTAAAGAGGACCGGTCCCAGTACTGAACCCTGCGGTACCCCGCAAGTTACCCTCCTTTCTTCACTGTGGACTCTGTTTACTATTACCTTTTGCATCCAGTTGTCCAGCCAGTTTTTTATTCAGGCTGCCACCTTGGGACCCACTCCAAGGCTGGCTAACTTGTATATTAATCTTTTGTGTGAGACTGTGTCGAATGCCTTGCTAAAATCTAGGTAGGCCATATCCACAGCCCCTCCTTAGTCTGCTACTTTGGTCACCCAGTCAAAGAAATCTATTAGGTTCGTCTGACATGACCTTCCTACTGTGAAACCATGCTGCCTTGGGTCCTGTGCCTCACTGGCCTCTAGGTACTCAACAATTCTTTCCTTCAGAAGTGATTCCATCATTTTCCCTACCACTGAAGTCAAACTAACTGGTCTGTAGTTTCCTGCCTCTGCCCTGTTCCCACTTTTGTGAAGTGGAATCACATTAGCCCTCCTCTAGTCCTCAGGTATTACTACATCCTCCCATGATTTGTAAAAGAGAGTAGTCAGTGGTGTTACTAGTTCTACCCTTAGTTCTTTTAGTATTCTTGGGTGAATCCCATCAGGCCCCATTGCTTTGTCCACCCTCAGTTTCAAGAGTTCTTTCAAAACCCTTTCTTCTGTGAATGGACAGGTATCGACCCCCCTATTCAGAGTTTCTCGCTTGTTTGGTTTAGGTACCCCCCTCCTCATCCTGTAGAATACTGAGCAGAAATATTCATTCAGTATCCCTGCTTTTCACTGTCACCCTCTGCCCATATCCCCCCTTATTAAGTCTCTGTATCCCTCCCTTGGTCTTTCTTCGCTCCCTAATGTACCTATAAAAGGTTTTATCCCCCTTCTTAACAGAGTTGGCTATCTTTTCCTCAGTTTGTGCCTTTGCTATTCTGACTGTCTTCCCTGCCTCCTTCTGCTTTAACTGATAAAGTTCTCTGTCCTGCTCCTTCTGTGCTTCCTTATATTTCCTGACTGCTATCCCTTTCTCCTTAACCGTCCCTGCCACCTCTTTTGAGAACCATAGTGGTTTTTTCCTTCATTTTGTTTTATTGATTTGCTTCACACAAAGGCTTGTTGCCTCTGCAATGGCTGTTTTGATTATTCCTCATTGTTCCTCCACCCCTCCTTCTTGCCCATTTCCTAGTGCTTTTCTGAGGCACTCTCTCATTTTCCCAAAGTCAGCCTTCCTAAAGACTAATACTCTTGTTTTTGTATGGCTTGACTCTATGGTTGTGTTTATTGTGAACCACACTGTTTGGTGGTCACTTGTTCCCAGATGGCTACCCACTTCTAAATCTGAGATCCTTTCTCCTTCCCCATTTGAGAGTACCAAGTCTAAGACTGCTCCCTCCCTCCCGAGTGGGTTCCAGCACTAGCTGTCTGAGGCATGCCAACTGTAAGGCATCAAGAATGACCCTACTCTTGGATGTGCCTGCAGCAAAGATACTCCAGTTAACATCTGGCATATTCTGGTCCCCCATCAACAATATCTCCCCTTTTTCTGCCATTTTAAGGATGCCTTCTATCATTTCCTTGTCCATTTCCTCCCCCTGAGATGGGGGTCTGTACACAACCCCCATGCGGATTGTGGTGCCATTTCCTGTCTCCAGGGTGACCCATAGTGACTCATCAACTTCCTGTTTACTCTTTAGTTCTGTTGCTTTAATCCCTTCCTTTATATAGAGAGCTACTCCTCCTCCTCTTTTACCCACCCTGTCCCTTCTGTAGACTGTGTATCCTGGTATGTTGACATCCCACTCATGGTTCTCTGTGTACCATGTTTCAGTGACTGCCACAATATCCAGGCATCCCTCTTCCATCAAAGCCACAAGTTCAGGGAGCTTGTTGCACAAACTGCACACATAGATACTCATCACCTTCCATTTATTATTTATGGCCTTACCCCTTTTAACCCCATCCCTGTCCTTAACACCTTTTTCTGCATTTATCCCTATCCTGCTCCCTACTGACTTCTCTACCTTGGTGTTTACCTCTTTTCAGTGCCTTCCCCCTTGGCTAGTTTAAATGCTTGCCAATGAAGCATTTAAACCTGTCACCTAGGATCCTGGTTCCCCCACCAGACAGATGCAGACCATCGCACCGGTATAAGCCTGCATCCCTCCAGGTGGCTCCCCAGTCCTCAATGAAGCTAAAACCCTGAGCTCCACACCAGTTTTTCAACCATTCATTGAATCCCATGGTGCAGAATATCCTAGCATCATCCTTGCCATAGACTGGCAGCAACTCCGAGAAGGTTACTGTACATGCTACTTGTCTAAGGCCCCTCCCCATCTCCACAAACTTCTCTTGCACTGCTCGGATCACATTCACAGCCAGGTCATTGGTCCCTAGGTGGACAATGACATCCATCTCCCTCCCTCATGCAGCTGCTCCCGTGAACCTGAGAATTCGCTTCCTGTCCCTCCAAGCCGTGGCACCAGGCAGGCACCTTACCTCCCTATCCCCTTCCTCCCCCACTTCTACCCCCCTAATGATTGAGTCCCCCACCAGGAGTTGTTTCCTACCCCTTGGGGTCTTGTGCCACCCTCCTGTGGGTCTCCTTTGTGGAGGTTCCCAGCATCCTCCTTGGTCTCCACTGCAGGTGCCTCCATAGAGGATCTTTATCACAGTAAAGTTTACCATATAGGTACTGCAATACACATCTTCTCCCTAATGGCAGTACTATTCAAAATACCACATTAGCTGAAGTGTTACCTTATTGTGCTAAGTATAGTGAGGGAACACTTCATCTAAGCCCCCTTCCCAGTGTCTAGGGGTATGAGGTGGTACATATCCGAGGGCAGGAGGCACTCACAGCAGCAGAAACCAGAAGGTTACCTTACCGGGATGGCAGACATTGAGAGGGTTCAGTTTTATGGGGTGCCATCTTCTGGTGCTGGGCTAGAATAAAGTTCATGTTAAGCAGCATAAACAGTTCCATCAAATAACTGAAGTCCACACAAGCATACTGTTAACAAGGGGATCCTATTTAATGAACGACAAACTTCATGGCACCATTCAAGAAATTGATCTGTACATTCTGGCCCAGTGGCACACTGATGGCTGAGGTGCTGGATGCCATGCTTCGTGCCGGTGACCCGGGTTTGGGAGCAGACTTGGGACACCTGGGGTTGGCAGGGAAGGGGGAGGATTGAACGTTCGGAGGACTGCTTTCCTGGGGTGGGTTGCGGGACTTGCTTCGCTCTGTAGTGGCCCACGGCAGAATCGAGGGCACTACTTGGAGCAATGCTGTTGGGGGTGGAGCAGAGGCGGATGTCAAGCACTACATGCACAGATGTCATTGCATGTCTGCGCTCCAGGGGGAAACCACAAGGAGGATAACCCCAGCTACTGGGGAGGTGACAAAGGTGCTTGAGTGCTTAAGCCTGCATGCTTAATGCCGGCCCTGGCCCGACTTGACTCTCCCTGGTCCCTGCTCTTCCTGTGGTGGTGGTGGTGGGGAACCTAGCACCTGATTTCTCAGTTGAGGTCAGGATTTTGGTGGGTGGCAGAGGCAAGAGCGAGTGGGTTCCTCTCTGTGAGATGCCCCAGTATCTGGTGACCAGGAGGGAAAAAGAATCCACAAAAAAAAAAAGAAATTGATCTGTACAGCTGGACCGTGGGGGTCACTTACTGGGAAATTAATGGATGCATTGTGGCCGAGATGGCCCCACTACACTTGGGTGGCTTTCTTCTGGGCTGAGATGGCCATCAACAAAATAGGCAACAGTTGTCTGGGGCAGAGTTGGGCCCTGCAAAATGGCAGCAAGAAGTCTCTCTCCCTCTCACATCATGGCTCAACAGGTTCTGTCTCTCCACAATGTGGTCAGACTTCTCTTCACTTCCAACACTGGATCCCTGAAAATGCTGGCCCTGGTGAACGACTCTACCCTGGCACACAGGCAGGCATCCCCACAGACCTGCACCCTCCAGGAGGGCATTTTGGATGCTGGGGCTTTTGCTATGAGCCCAGGCTTCCCACGAGACCCCCCTGGCTGAAACTCAGTCATCCTCATGCTGGAACTGGATCCCATCCTGGACACAAGGGCATGGTTGCGACCCACGCCCCTCTCAATGCACCACCAGAGCTGCCACAACCGGGTTGGAATATTTACTCCAGGGCTGATGCGCTCCCTCTTTCTTGTAGGCTCCAAGTCTCCCCTCTGGTCTCTCTCTCTCTCTCTCTCTAACGTAGACTGTGCTTTGTCTCAGGGATCATACTCTCTGCTACTGAAACCTCCTCTTCTCCTGCCATGGCTTTCTTGGTGCACTGCCGGAGGGGATATTACAGGAGAAAACTCAGCACGGGCCACCCCGCGGACCAGGCTGACGGCCACTACCACATTTCCCGCTATACTTTCGACCGTCCCAAACCCATGGTAAACTACTAGGCACCATGAGAGCAGGCAATCGATCCTGCTCTCTTCCCAGACCCCTTCTCACTGCATGGTCTCTCCTGGGCTCTCTCGGACTCCCCCTTATTGGTGCTAAACCCCAGAATTTATAACCCCATGCACCAATGGTGGCCTCCAACCTGCGTAAGCTCCTGCTGGTGGCAGAGGGAAATTTAACCATTTAATTACAGGACCTGGAACAAGGACCTAACATTTTTTTTTAACTTTCTTTATTGATTTTTCAATAAAACAAGCCATACAGCTACATTCGTCTGTTAAAGAGACATTCTGCGATACTTACAGTAGGATCACTCATGTTAGCATCAGGATTACATTTACTTTACAGAGATGATACAACATTTGGGGATATACCAAGATTATTCAGGCTGTAACTAATATTTTAATCTCATAAGCTGAGCCTCGCAAGAAGTGTGGACCCATTATATCATTAAGCTAAGGAATCAGTTGATGTAACCTATCTAGTTACTATGTCCACAATCTAAATACAGGACACGTACACACCCCACGGGGGTACATTCTATTAGTGTGGTAAACTTTTCTGTGATAAAATGGAGGATTGAGATGGCTACCATTGTAAATAGCTTTTAATGATAAATGAATCGAGTTGTTTAAGAGCAGTTTCAGTCAGTACATGGGTTTTGCATCATACCGTAGTGCTGCTGAGCCTTTAAGAACACACTACCTGTCTGATAACATCACTAAGCCTATTTCTGAGATATACTTTCCAAGAAACAATGGCATCAGAGCATGTGTAACAGCCCTCTGCCCACAATGGGGAACAGAGGTGTTATGAGCAGTGCCATTTAGAGTACTGCGTGCCTTGGCACCACCCCTCTGTCTTTAGTGGGAGAGGAAGGAGTCTAGAGACAGAGATAAAAGGAAGTTTAAGTAGGACGTATGGTGAGTAGTGATGTTCACAGAGGAGCAGTGGCTGGAGTGGGCCTGCCAGGCCCAGGGTGGTGGCAGTGTTCTGGGACTGGGGTGGCACAGGAGCTCTCCTGCTCCCATCAGCATGTAACATTAGGAAGAGGGGCTGACTTGGTGCCTTGTCATGCGGGGACATGGAGCCAGTTGAATGGGCCGGGGACAGGTCGACTCAGTGCCCTGTGGAGAAGGAGTGTGAGTAGGGGTCCTTGTGCAGGCATTGCCATCTGAAGTGTTGGGGCCTGGGGAGCTGTGTAATGCCTAGTGGGTGGGCACAGGGGGTGTCTCAACAAATGCCTGTCTGAAGGACTTGGGCCAGGGTGGCACAGTTCTCCATTGTGCAGGGTTCTCATCCTTGATCGGGGTTTCACAGATTCAAAGAGAGGGTGGCACTAGTGGCTCACTTCCCAGGGCACAACAGTTGAGACTGGGAGAAAGCTGGAGTCTCATGTGGGCACTCCCTCAAGGAGTATGCACTGATGACTTTTGGGCCTGTATGGATTCCACAAAGGTGGACCCAGTAGAAGCCGACAGAGAAGAAGGAAAAGCTTAAGGTGATGATGTCCCATTATAACCAAGGTTAAGGTAAAAGAGCATGGTTTGGGAATCTGGTTAGTTCCTGGGATATGAGCCAGGTGGGCTGCAATGTTATGCCGGGTGAGAGGCCCTGGGGTATTTCTGCAAGGACTGGTGCCAATCTCCCTAGAGGATTTGGTGATGATGATCTACAAGGAGAGGTATTGCCTAGGATCCCTGGGGTGTCAGAGCATGGTAAGGGGATACCAGCCTGGTGGCACTTAAAGGAGAAGCAAACATTCTGGATATTAGGTGGGTCTGCTGGCATGCCATTCTTCCTTAGTTTATGAACAGTTAAGAAATGTAAGCTGAGGCACAAGACATAACAGATTAGTCGTGCAGTGTTTAGGGGAAACAGGGAGACCCCTATTTGGGCTATTGTGACATGTTTGAAGCAAAGCTGGGAGAGTCCATAATATTGCACCGGGGGGGGTCAAGGATGATAAGATAGCTGCACGCTGCAGGCCTCATAAAGTTCTGCATCAAAAGACATGTCTGCGGATGAAACGCTGAGCCCTGGGCTCAGTTTAAAGTGACTGAGTATGTATCAAAATGAACTACTCTGATGTCACCCAGATAAAGACCACAAATAAATTGCCACTCTTGTGTTTTGTGGTTATTTCTCTCATCGTGTCATCAGTGCCCATCTCAATGGATGTCATTCTGGGAGTGCTTGTGGCAGCTGTGCTGTAAATGTTCGCAAGGGGCTCCTGGCAAGCTGTAATATCCCAACACCCTAGACACGAGAGTCACGCTGGGCCATGCCCTCCCCATCTGGGGTAGTACAGAATCGACTGGTGGTCGAGAGGGGGGTGCACATGTTTTAGTGAATATTTTGTTAACCTTTATATAGCTTTATTTCTGTAATATTTGTTTGCTTGTGATGTGTTCTATGTTCAGAGGTGTGTGTGTGCTCATGCTCTGTTAGAAAAAAGCTTTCATGACAGAAAGTAGAAGCGATGGAGACAAAGCATGTTTTGAGTGTTTGATGGTTTACTTTGCACTTTCTTCTTTAGTTTTCACTGCTTGCAGTGTTTTCTGTTTCTGTTGGGTAGTGGTGGGTCTTTTTGTCTTTATTTCAGTTGTATTTCTTGGCATATGATTTTGCAATGTTTTATTTTTTGTTTGATTTTTTTTGTCCTTTGATCTTTTTGTCTTTATTTCAGCTGTATTTCTTCATGTGTGATTTCGCAATTTTTATTTATTTATTTTGTATTTCTGGGTATGGATTTTTTGGTAAATTTAACATTTTAGGTTGCTCTAACTATTGTTCTAAATGTTTCTTCAGCTCATTTGAAATTCTTACTGTTTTGTTTTGTATGTAATTTTGTCCTTCGGGGTGGGGGGAGCTGGATAGTTAGGTGAGTTTTCAGCTTCTGAAAGTTTCAGCTACTATAATGTAGATGATGATGTAACCATTCCATTTTATATTTTGCTAGAACTGTTTTTTTTTCCCAAGCTCTCCTTTTCTTTGTGTGTTATGTAAGCAGTAAGCCACGATGGGGTGTGGGTTGTTGTCTGATAAATGCATAACCCAAGGTGCATAGTGAGGTACGAGGCACTTGTGCCGAGTGCCTTCAGCACCTGGAGAGTGCATTTATCAGACACTCAACTTTACACCATGGAGTAGCTTATTGTTCTTATAAAATGGGCACTACAAGTTAAACAAAAAAAAATTAAATGAGCAAATTTTAAAAATTAAACAAAATACTATAATTGCATTATTTTGCTAGTTTGAGACAAAGTAGTTCTCATTTTGTGCAGTACAAATCAGATAATTTTATACTACGTACTGGTTGTATATTTGAGCAGCCAATGGAGGAAGCCTGATTAATGCACTATCCCCCCAACAGAACTGGAAACAAATACTTCTTTCCTTTTGTTTTTCCATTTCTTTTACTTCAGTGATCCTGTGACTCAGTGATGACAGTGCTGGTGAAAACCGCAGCTGTGAACGAACGTGTTGGTGAAAGCCGTGGCTTTCACTGGGATGCTCACGGTCAGTGGTTCACTTCCAGTTTTGTCAGTCACACTTGATCACATGTGAGGGTAACTGTTTTTGGAAAAAAAAATCTGATAAAGGCATTTACTCCATGTACTCCTGTGTTTGGGAGAAATGCAGACAAACAGCAGTCAGAAAAAGCTGGCACTATGGCAGTCACGTTGTACTGGGGGTGGGGTGGGGGTGGTATCGATTGATGGAAGAGAAAATGCTCAGACTGCATGATCAAGACGAAAGATGCTGATGCTGTGGGGGGCTCGCAGGCAGGCAGCCAAGAGAACAGTGACATTGGAGGTGGCGGCAGCAACTCGGGCTATGGATTACAGGCCTGCAACTAAATGAAGTTTAAAAAACAGCACTGGAGGTCAGTTCTTTTTTTGTTAATTTCATAGTGCTTACTGTTAATTTGGAGATCTGTGTAGATGGGTTACTTAGGAAACATATGCAAATGTAGTTATTGTGTAAGGGCAAATAATTCCTCTTTACTGCACTGACATGGCTGCCAGAAACTGTTTATAAAAAGTTTTTGGCAGACGTGGATATGTGGGATGCACTGCATCCTGGCTGCCAGAAAAGTGCCACCCGCAGGGTTGTTGCTGTATAAGTGCACACCTGGGATTGGCTTCTGACCAATCAGGATGTAGCCTTTTCCCTATCCATTTTATAAGTAGGAGTGGAGGGGTGCTTATATGAAAGTTTGTTATCTAGTTGTGTTGCTGGAGGATGGGTACCTGAGTGTCTGTCATGTGGTTTTGTCTCATTTGCAAGACGACCTTTTGACCCTGAAGAGTTACACTGAAAATAACACCTCTCTAGCAGGCAGATATACTCCTCTAGCAGGGTGTTATATATAGGATAAGGTAGCCCCATGAGACTGACTCTTGACCTGTGAGGAGGAAGAAATTGTCAAACTGCGTTGAACAAATTTTTATATCATCCTTATTAGTATCGGTACATGTCCTGCTTTTGATTTATGTTTTGATTATTTGTAATGAATTGTCCTGTACCATTCTATATTCCCATGTACTGTTTACTTTGTTATGCTACAGTAAACATACTTATGGGTTGTGCCAAAAAGTAGGCATTCACTTACGTAGCGTACTTTCCCAGTTAACAAAAAATGAAATCAATAAATAATTTAATTTTATATGGATGTTATAAGTGGAATAACATATGTTGGGTGTGCATTGATGCTGTAATATCCAAGAATTAGATCAGCACTAGCTCCCCACCCACACACACACACACACACACACACACACTTGCAATTATCCCAGGAAACACCGTTGACCTTATGGTCTCCAGATGCAGTAGGACCTGTGATCAAGTGCACAAAGAGATGACTGAATCTTGACACTCTCGCTGTAATAATCTGTTTCCAGTGGCAAACAGCCTGCAGGGGAACATGAGAAATAAATTCTAACCTAAGTAAACATATCTGTCAGTCCTTAACACTTGGCATAAGACAAGTCTAGACAGTCCAGGCTTGTCCTAATGAGACAGACAGAAGAGCCTTATCTGCCAAAACAGGGCATCGCCCTTCCTCTACTATACCGCACAGGCCTACACTTTCAGAGCTACAGTATATCTGTTAGTAACACCCATCAAGAAAATAGATTCCACACCTCCAGTATCTGGAATGAAAAGGACAAGGATGAGATCATGCAGCCCTATTTAGAGAACTGACAGCACTGCTCAGCTGCCCACTGTCTCTTCTACTTTCTAGTGTATGTTGCCTTACAGAGCCCTTGTGGAGTTACAGATTTAAAATTTTTTTTTTTAATTTAAATATAATTTGAAAAAGGCCATTTACATCCTTTTTATGTTGTCTTGCATGTGCAGCACAAGCAACATTTTGTGGCAGCTTGCTGGAGTAGCAGGTTGTGGAGGCGTGGCAGTGTTGTGGCCAATGGCACCACTGATTTCTTGAGCTGGTCTCTGTGGTGCCAATGAATGAGCACGCTGTCTATGACAGAAGTTCAGAAGCATGCCACCAAGGTGAAAGAATTTCACCGCCGCAATGAGGGAGTGTCCCATCATTGCAGGGTGTGCCTTGCCTGCTGAAACATTTCAATAAACATGGCAGCAGCTCCCACCGGCCAGCTCTCACAATCCTTAGATGTCAGGGTGCCCAATCCCCTTGTCAGCATACCTCCTCCCCAGTTCATTTGCCGATGGGGAGTGCCCAGTCCCCCTGTCGGCATGCCCGCTCCCCAGTTCGTTTGCTCATAGGGATGCCCAATCCCCATCAGCATAATGTCCCCCAAGGTTTATTTGTCTGCTGAGGGGGTTCCCAATCCCCCCTCGGCATTATGCTCCCCCAACACAGAGATGCTGTCTTTGCTGATGGGGTGCCCAATCCCCATTGGCTTCAGTCCCCAATCTCCAAAAAACAGAGGTAGCACACTGGGAGCCCACCCCAGTGTGCCAAAATGTCCTTGTCACATCCTGAAAGAAAAAAACCTTCCCGCGATGTTCCATTTTGTTATTTGCCCTTTAAAACAGAAAATGGTCCCTTGTAGTCACAACGGCCACCCTCCCCCAACCCGCAACCACCCTCTGCGCACCCCACCTCCCTGCACCCCCCTCACCCCATACTTACCTCCGGAGCCCGCCGCGACGATCTTTGGTGGAGCGGGAACATGTCTGCACTCTTCAAAGTTGACTGCGAAGTGAAGAAAATCACGATGAGCTGTATAATGGCATCATTGGAGGGGGGGGTTCAACTTAGGTGGATATTGCAGCAATTTTTGTGACTTTTGGCTCCAAATTTTCAACATGGGGTTCTTGGGACCCCACCTCATGAACTCAGTCACTGTCATTTCGTTATTTGGTCCCCCGAAAGGTGATTTTGCGGTCACTGCATGGAATCACCTTTCAGGACTGAGTAACAAAATGAGAGTGCCACTGTTCATGAGGTGGGCTCCCAAAATACCTATGTTGCAAATTTGGTGAAAAAATTCCAAAACATGACTGTGTTACAAGCGCGCATTGCGCAGTTTCCATGCATGCACGTAAGTTTGAGAGTTTTTAATATTTTCACTCCAGATTTTCAACATTGCCACTTTTTCACACCCCCTTATGAACAGTGTAGCTGTCATTCTTCACATCCTGCCCAAAATGTGTTTTCGTACATCTGGCGCACAATGGTGTGGTCGCTGTGGGAAATCAATGTTCGGGACAGATTAAGAAAATCACAGTGACACTGTTTATGAGCAGAGGTCTCAAAATACCTATGTCAAAAATTTAGTGAAAAATTCCACAAAATGACTGTGTTATGAGCATGCATTACTCAGTTTCCACGCACGCTTGTAACTTCGAGAATTTTTAATATTTTCACTCCAGATTTTCAACATTGCCATTTCTTCGCACCTCCTTATGAATGGCATAGTTGTCATTTTTCACATCCTGCCCGAAATTTGTTTTCGCACATCTGGTGCCAAATAGCGCGGTCGCTGTGGGAAATCAACGTTCGGGACAAATTAACAAAATCACAGTGCCACTGTTCATGAGCAGAGGTCCCAAGTGCTTTCATGACTTGGGTCACAAAAAGCCCATGTTGAAAATTTGGAGTGCAAGTACCAACAAATGCCCGGGGTGTTAGGGTTTCTAACCATAACATACCACGCTGTAGAGACTGAGAGGCGTCAGGGGTGTGACTTTGGATTGTCGGCTATAATGCTCACGCCATTCCACACCTGCTCCCACCCTGCAGCCAGTGCCAGGTGTGCCTTGGACTCTTTGGCCCCAGAGTTCACCCCACTTTCCTATACTTCACCCATCTCAACGTATTTCCTTATGGAAGGGGGTGAGTGTAAGGCCCGATGACCACAAGGCACAATGCAACACTTGTCGGAGTCTGCAGGATAGGGTGAGGTGAAATGGCATTAGCATTATGGCCGATGACCCAAAGGCACACCTCAATGCCTGTCAGTCTCTGCAGGATGGAATGAGGTTGGCATCAGTTCCATACTTCACTGCATTCCTATTATGCATCTCTCTAACTCCTGTACTACCATTGCCAATGCCAGCAATACAGCATTCGGCAGTGACAAATGCTTGTTTATAATGGTATACTTGAAAGACAGAAGCAGCAGGAAATAGACAGAAATTCTTGGGCAGTGGAACTGTCAGACAGGAGGGATAGTTATCAGCTGTAGGAGAAACTGTCTAATAAAGAGGAATTCAACAAGAAGTTGGAGGAGCAGGAACTCTGGCACACATTTTTAAGGCGGACTGAAATCCTGCGAGCCTCTGTTCAGTTTAACCCCTGGAAGCACATAGTGGGTTAGACAAAGCCCACCTGTGGTCCAGAGTTTAGTTTGTATGTATTTGAGCTCTGAATCTAAACAGAGTGCTCCAATACATTCAACATGTTATATAAAAATGGTTAAGATGTGTCAGTAAAGGGATCAGCTTTACAAAAATGTTTTTTTTTTATTCAAATGGTTGGGGAACATCTTTGACCAGCTAACAACTCCCCAAACCTCAAATCAGCTAGCATACTCAATGGCAGCATTTAATCTAGGGTACAGTGTCACCCTCATTTCCACCTCAGTAAACTAATGTGGAGAAGCACCATGTTGGGATTCAAACTCAGGAAACGTGTAGGGTCTTTGCATCAGCATGATACAACGTGGTGCATAGTTTTAATGCACTGAGGTCCAGCAGTAATCAGATTTCATAGGACAAAAAGATCACTTCTCCATGTTGCATCCATTGTTTCTAGGAAATGAAAATGTCATCACATACCCGCATACAAAGAACTGCAAAACGTAGGGGTCCATCCACTTGGTACACCTGCTTCTCTTAAAGTAATTGTGGGAAAGGGACACATAATAAGCACGTTAAGTATTGCTGGATAAAGTCAGATAACATGACAATGCAAGCTTCAGTGTTACTGTCATCATTTTATTGTTCAATGTCGATTAAATAGTATTTTCGGTAGGTCTGATGTCAAGGTTCTCCTACCCCTAACAGCAGCTATAATATGACTGAATACCTATACAGCAGAGTCAGCCAGGATGCAGTACCCTTATCACAGTTTCTGCCAGTGATATCTTGCAGAATACTGCAGGAACACAATGTAATCCAATGGCAATTACTCCAGTTTGTCTCTCAGAAAAGTGTGACATGCTTATTGCAGAGTTTTGTATCCTGGCTGACTCTGTTATATTTTTTTTTTACTAAGAATGCACCCATTAAACCTACAAGGGGACCTGAGTGAAAGCATTCAAGGGGCTATGGTTACCACAAAAACCAAAAAACAAAAAAAAAAGCAGCTGGTACCAACAAAACACAACTATACGATTCCCTGGCTTGCCCCATCCAAAACTAATATTTACGCCATTTCATTCTTTATTACTAGAGAGACATTTGCAAATAAGTAGGGTCTCTGCCCCTTAGTGAGCATCTTCTCTGGATGCCTGTTCATTACAGCAACTATCAGCAGCTGATGAACTGTAAAGGGAAAGGTCCAAGCTGCATATAAATGTCTTAAACTTAAAATGTTTCTGTGGGTGATGTCTGTGGATGCCAGTGCCAATTCTGCTATATATATATTTTTTGCAGTTGACTTTTTAAGCCCCCATCACTCCAGCTTTGACTCACAACAGAACCCTTCAGCACCTCCACCTGTCCCCATCTACTTGCCTTTCCTCTGCCCCCAAGGAGCCTGGGTTTACCCCCAGGTGAAGTAACGGGTGGGAGGGATCTATCCCAAGTGTGTCAAGCATCAGGTGACAGAGGAGGCAGCAGGGACTGGCCTGGATAGACCAGGGTCCCTGATAGCCAGGGTTGCAGTTTCATTTTTCTGTTTCCCCAGTCCCCCTGAAGTCAACAGTACATGAGGAGGACCAATGCAGCGTGGATCCCAGGCCAATGGCTTTCCCTTCCCACCCAGTACCCTCATCTGCACTGCCCCCTGTGCTCACCCAGGTGTCAGTATCGCAGCAAGGATGGCAACCCTTCCTTCCAAGGTGCTCAAACCTCCTTGCCAGCTGGCCCACGATGACCCAGGCTCATTCTCAAGCCTGAGTCACCAGCATTGGGAGTGGTAGCCTTACTGCGGCACTGATGGACAGGCCCTGTTTTTTTTTTTTTTTGTACTGGTTGTTGGGGTCCATTTTTAACACTGACAAAATAGGGTTTTCATTCTCAACATCAACTTCTTTTTTAAAGTATATTTCAAAGTGAGTTTAACTGGACAAAAAAGACAGCACACTGTTTATTATTTCAAATCGCTGTTGGATGTTTCTGGGACGTTAAGTGTTTTTCCCAACCACAGATGAGGTCTGGCTTTCCCTTTATTTCTTCAGCTGTTTATTTCTTGAGGCTGAGCTACTTGTTTCCTTATTAACCAACCCCCTATGTGGTCACAAAGGGTCCAGATCCTCATGAGAAACCAATATCACAATCTACATAACCCACTCAGGATTAGTCCTGTTTTTTCCCCCAGTTTTTATTTTTTGATACATTTAGTGTTCATGCAAGGCAAGTAGCTGACTTTGCTGGAATCTGGAGCTCATTATTTGTGGCCTCAATTTTAGCATACCCACTCTGCTTGGTTGGCATCATATCTTTCCTCAAGGGTGGAGGATAGACAATTAGCCATACCACTTTCTTCCACTGGGCAGAAGAAGTAAGCACTCCCACAGCTTAGCTTGTGATGAATCCTTTATTCTGGCTTTGTTACAAACTTCCCAAAATTGAAGATTTGGCTGTTGTAGCTACAGTATGTGTAGCTGCAGTGGATGAAATGTGAGCACTGGCGCTTCAAGGAGGTATCCCCTCTTCTTCAGGGGTCACTCTCCTCTGCCCCTACCGAACAGTTCACAGAGCAGAGCTGCTATCTGTTCTTTATTTATTAGAATTTGACACCTCAGGAAATACACACTTAGGCATAGTGCCTACTTTTAAAGTGAGTCCCTGTGTGACTATTGCAACAGCAGGATATTGTCTGACATTTCATGAATAATAAAGTGAGCAGGGCATCTATCTATCTATCTATCTATCTATCTATCTATCTATCTATCTATCTATCTATCTATCATCTATCTATGTTACAGCAACAGGATATTGTCTAGCATTTCATATATAATAAAGTGAAAAAGGCATATATCTATCTATCATATCAATTATCTGTCTATCTATTTATTGCAAAAAAAATTGTTAATGCACCAGTAAGTGGTCAATGTAACACCACAAAAGTAGGGAAATGTGATGTTAGGGTTTCCAACCCTAACTCCCCATCCCAACCGACACATGGCAAAAGGAAAAGACTCCACAAGAACCACAGACAGCCATCATCAGGTAAGACAAACAACATACAACTGTTTCCATATGACACAAATGTACTAACACTGATGTACTACCTTTGTGTATTTGTATCTGCGGCATGCACATTGCAAGACATACACAATCACTACTATTTAATTTTGAAACTTCAGCCTTGTGAAAATGTATACTTTGGGTCAGACTCTATCAAGTCTGTAAGTTTCAGGTTTAAAAAAACAAAACATTTTTTAGCAACAGGAGAGAGAAGAAAATCTTAATTTGGGTGAATATTAATGTTTTTGTTTCTCTGTATCTTTGTCCCCCCCCCCAAACTGACTGACACAAAATTTTCAGAATCCAGAGACTCTAGCCCAGACTTCATGCCTACCAATTTTTTGGCAAATCAGTTGAACAGGAGCAGTGTTATGATACAAGAATAGGGTTTAATGTAGAAGTGCTTACTCAATCATAATTATCTATATATTCACTGCAAAAACCCACATTAATGCAGACATTAGGGTTGAAGAATGCAAAGCACACAAAGTAGGGAAATAAAAAAAAATTAGGGTTTTGGGTCTCTGGAGTCTTGGTGAATTAGTGGTGGGGTGTTCCTTGGTGTTATCAACTCTTATGCCCACCGCCACCCCCCAGCCCACAGCCTCCTGTCTGAAGCACAAGGTACAGCTACAAGCCAATATCTTATAGTGACACACTCTTCAGAGGTAGAGAAGTATGGCTTGCCACATGTTGCTAGCAGAATTTGTCTTTGGGCTCATGGCCTTACAGACCTAATTAGCCCCCTCAATGGATATACATCATTGTATAGCACCCTTACTTACTCTTTATTTATTCTATATATATAATACATGGTTGGCACTTTTGCCTTATGGGAGCCATTATTGTATCTTTCCACTTGTATTCCTCACCAATTACATCTGTATACCTCTGGAGGTATATAGCTGTAACCACCCAATTAAGGTTCCCAATTAAGGCTTTATGGTGAAACTCCCCTTCCCCAGTCAAGAAACACTCCTCCCCAAACACTGAAATCCTGTCTGAAGGCAACTCTCTCCCTGTCTCAGCCTCCTCAACTCTTCATATAATAAAAGAAAAAAAGAACTGTGATGCCAGTTGCAGGGAACACATAACAATCCCCCCTCCACAGCACTCCACATTTGAAAAAACACTGTGGTGCTAGCTGCAAAAACTAAACTGGAGTCTTGGGTTCTTATATAGACTTGAAATTAAAACAAAACATGTAGTCCTGGTTAAAACCATCTATCTCAGATGTGGCACGTTCCTTGTCTGAAGTTAACTTCACCAAGTATGACCCCCCCCCCCAAAATGTGGTGTGGGTTGATCTATTACAAGTCTCACCAAAACCTAAAGGAAGTATGGGATTCCATAACTCCTGAGTCTAGTTTAGAATAACCCCCATCCCACCAATAGGTGGACAAGCTGGCCCTTCCTCCCTCATTGAACTTATGAGTACTTCTGTTAAAAACAATAAGCTAATTATCTTAGGGGTTATAAACCTAGACTGACTTGGCGGTAAAATGAATAGTTATGGGTAGAAACCCATGTTTTTCTTAAATGGGAGGTGTACAGCTCAGGGAGCTCAATAAGACAGACACCCAGCATCAGGAGGACGAATAGAGGGAGGGGCAGAACCAAATCCCGGGCTGGAGAGCTGGACTTCTGTGTGAAAGCGGTCCTAATAATTTGACAGGGGCTGGGCCCTGATTAGGGGCTAAATGGGGGTCGAGCTACTGAATGGGATGCACAGGGGAAACTTAGTACTACCCTTTCCAGGTCGCTAGATGACAGCCAGCAGAGGTGTTCCAGTACGGGGGCACAAGAGAAAAGATTCTGTTTCAATGTTCTTGTCCCTAAAGCTGCAATATAATTGTACAGGGCAAGGTGAGAAGAATAGCGCTATCTCCAAATAGGGGTTAGAGAGAGAGAGAGAGAGAGAAAGAGAGAGGGGCTCAGAAGCGTAAGGCCCTAGAGTAGTGTGCCTCACCCTGTACTTCAGGATCCATCTAAAAGCAGGACAGGTTGCAAGACATGCCACATGAAGTATCCTACAAAAAGTGGTTACTTTTTACATAGTTTATTAGTTCTTGTTTATTTTGTTCAGCGCTGAGTTTGATGATTGTCCAGTTCCTCACCTCCCTTACTGATTTTTATGGAGGAGGGTAAATTAATAACCTGTAATGTCCGAGAACTACAAAGCCCTATTAAAAGAACTAGGGTCCTTAATGAATTGAAAAAGCAGGGGGGCAGAGGTAGAGCTCCTCCAGGAGACCCACCTGACCCAAGATGAAGCCAGAAAACTTAAGGGAGAATGGGTAGGCCAGGTTTATCATGCCTCTTGTCAGACCCCCCCCCTCCCACAAGAGAGGAGTAGTTATTTTAATAAATAAAAATTGCCACTTGGAAATATTGGACACCTGCTAAGACCCTGCCGGCCAATTTATGATGCTTAAAGGCACCTATAGGATGGTACCCTGCTCCCTGCTTGGCTGGACTTATATGCTCCCAACCAAGAAAGAGAAAGAACACAGTTTTTCAAATGAACTCTTACAAGATTTGCCCCTCCCCAGGGGAGCTGTTTGTAGTGGGAGGAGACTTCAACATGGTACCAGATCTCAGCTTGAACAGATCAGGGGTTAGACTGGCTCCCCAGAGGTCCCACTGTGAAGTGTCTGGTTCAGTTAATCAAGGAGCTAGGATTACTTAAAGCCTGGCACTTCATGCAGACTAATGTCAGAGATTACACATGTTGATCTGCCCCTCATCAGGCCTATTCAAGGCTGGTCCTCTTCCTTATCTCAACAGAATGGGTGCATGCCCTAGAAACAGTGCAGATCCTCCTGAGATCATTGTCAGAACATAGGGATCTTAGTATGTCCCTGTCCCTCTCTCCCACTCCAAGATCTTCCTCATGGAGGCTGAATGCATCTATGCTAAACAGGGAATATCATATTCCAAGTAAGGCCTTACCAGTGACGTACACAATGGTAGAATAACCTCACTGTGTCTGCTATTGATTCCCCTCCCGATGTATCCCAGCAGCCTGTTGGCCTTTGCTACCACCTTTCTGCATTGTGTGGACTGCTTCAAATCAGTAGTGGTTGCTAATCCGAGGTCTTTTTCTTCCTCGGACTCAGCTACTTGCACTTTTCCTATATAGTACTCTGCTCTTGTTTCTTGTCCCAATGTGCATCATTTTGCACTTTTTGGCGTTGAAGATCAGCTGCCAAATCCCTGACCATTTCTCCAGTCTGGCTAGGTCTTCCCTTAGCTTGTGTATTCCTTACTGGGTGTTCACCCTCCCACAGATCTTGGTGTCATCAGTGAATAGGCACCTCTTGCCTTGACTACCCTTTCCAATGTCATTTATAAATATATTGAACAATACCGGACCCAAGACTGGCCTCCTGTGGAACCCCGCTAGTGACCTCCTTTGTACTGGAGGCTACCCCTCCGACTACCACCCTCTATGTCCTACCCCCCAACCAGTTTTCTACCCATCTGACCAATCTTTCTTCCACCCCTAGCTCCTTCAGTTTTGTTATCAGCCTTCTGTATGGCACTGAATTGAAGGTTTTACTAAAGTCCAGATATATACTGTCTATTTTCCAACCCTTGTCTATCGCCTTTGTGACATAGTCAAAGAACTCAATTAAGTTCGTTTAACAAGATCTTCCAACCACAAACTCATGTTGCTTACTATCCTGCAGATCATTTTCTTCCAAGTATCTCACCAGTCCCTCCTTTAGTATGGACTCCATATGTTTGCACACTATAGAGGTCAGGCTGACTGGCCTGTAGTTGCCTGGGTCCTCTCTGGGACCGCTTTTATGGAGTGGCACTATATTAGCTGTTCTCCACTCCACTGGCACCACCCCTGAGTTCAGGGAACTATTGAATAGAATTGTCATCGGGCCTTCCAATTCATCTGCCAGTTCTCTGAGTACCCTGGGGTGTATCCCATCCAGCCCTGGGGATTTATCCAGTTTCATTGCCCTCAGTCCCTCTCTCACCCTTTCTATCCCAGTGACCCCTATTGGATCTTCTCCCATTCCCTCCATCCTGATCCCCACCTCGGTATCTTTTTTTTTGGTAAAGACAGAACAGAAGTATTCATTTAATACTTCTGCTTTTGCCTTGTCTTCCGTTACCCAATCTGTCTCCTACTTGAGTCTGAAAATGCCATCCTTTTTGTCCCTTTTTTCATTTGTATAGTTAAAGAAGGCCTTTTCTCCCCTTTATCCACTCAGCTATCTGGAGCTCTTTCTGTGCCTTGGCCTTCTGGATCTTCTTTTTCACTATTTTACCCAGTCTGCGAAATTCCTTCTCATCCTCTTCCCAGGCAGTTCTTTTTTTATTCCTATAAGCTGTTCTCTTTTCCCTTATTGATCTATCTACTTCCTTACTGAATCAGCTAGACTATCTTGTCCTCTTCTTCTTCCCTCCTTTCATTTTTATGCAGCTTTCTGTGGTTGCTTGGATAGCTCTCTTGATGTTTGCTCATATTGTTTCCACCCCCATCTCCTCTTCTAAATTTCATAGTTGTTCCCTGATCATTTCCCTCATCTTATTAAAGCTTGCTGTCCTGAAGTCCAGCACCTTAGTCCATGTTTGGATATCCTCTTTGCCCATATCTATGTTGAACCATACTGAACTGTGGTCACTTCCACCTAGGGGTTCCTGATGTAAATTTCCTGGAAGTGCTCCCCATTAGTAAGCACTAGGTCCAGGATTGCTTCCCCTCGGTTGGTCCCGCCACCAACTGTGTCATGAAGCCATCCTGTATTGCATCGAGGATCACTTGACATCTGGCACATGTCGTGGTGGGAGTGTCCCAGTCTGTTTTGGGAGGTTAAAGTCTCCCGTTACTATCACTTCCCCCCCTCCCTGCTATGTCTCTCAACTGTGCACACAGCACTCTGTCCATTTCCTCCCCCTGGTTAGGCGGTCTATATACCACCCCTAACCTAACTTTCCTACCCTTGTTGCTCTGTAGTTGCAACCACAATGCTTCACTGCCCCCACTTTCCATCGCCTCTTCCCTCACACACACACTGTTCCTGACCTGATGTTTGCCGCAACCCCCCCTTTTCCTTTTTCCCCTGTTCCATCTGTAAAGTTTGTACCCTGGGGTTGAGAGGTCCCAATCATGATGTTCTGTGGCCCAGGTTTCAGTAATGGCCACAGTGCCCACTTTGCCTTCAGTCAAGAGGGCCTATAAGTCATCCATCTTGTTCCCTATGCTGTGTGCATTCAGAGACACCACTGTCCACCTTGTCCCTTTTGCCTCCACTTTTTTTTTTAAACTCAATATTTTAATGGTCAAAGGATTGTACACATACAAGGGTTCTTTCCTCTGTTCAGTCAACATTCCTACTCAGAGAAAAATATAGTATTGCTTCTTGTATATTGCTTTCTCACATGCAGTTCGACTTACAACAGTATACAGTTTGTTTCATATTCATGTCTATACCAGATTATTAGATTGTATTTATCTGTTGCCCCTTCCTTTTTCCTAGGTACAACCTTACCTGAGAAGTACACCCATTACTCCATCCTTTCTTCCACTCCTGCCCCTTGGAGATGCCACTCACACTTTTAATTGCTTCTCTGGATTGACCTTATCCGTCCCCCCTTCCCCAACCCCTCTGTTCGCTCAGTTACCTGCATCCCCACCCCATCAGCTTCTCTTGCCTACATGAGGGGAGGTGTTTTGGCCCCCCATTCTCTCTCCCCTCCTTAACAGTTTAAACCAAGTTCGTCTGCCATGTATACCTCCATCATGTCCTTTAGCATTCTTTTCCCTGCCCAGTTAAGGTGTAGCCTTCTCCTGGCTATATAGTCCTTTGCTTGACCATGCATCTCCCCTTTTCCCTATAAAATTGTGCCCCTCATTCCTGCACCTTCCAGCCAGGCACCTGTAAAACTCAATGATTCTTCCTTTCCTTGCTGTACAACCCCTGGGGACTGGGATTATTTCTGAGAATGCCATCATGTTTACTAACTCCACACATGCCTTAGCTATGTCCTTGAATCCTCCCTGAACTACTTCAACCTCTTCTCAAGCGAAATAGTTGGTACCAATGTGCAGTACCAGGTCTGGTCTCCCCCCTACCTTATTTAACAGTTCCTTGACACTGAGTAGTGCTTTGCTTGTAAATCTGTATGTAAGCATAAATCAGCACTGTTCAGTAGGACTGTAAGAGTGAGAGAGTAAAGTCAACACAAAGGGTTGAACTTGAAATTCAGTAAGGACATAAAATTCTTTATTTTGGGGGGGGATTGTAGGTTTTGGGGCTGCATGGGTCATTGAGTAGTGGGCTTCTTTTGCGTGGTATCGCAGTGTTGTTTTAAATAATGGCTAACCAATATAAAGTACTATAAAAACGAAGTGCTATCAAACCAAATACAACGAATGTCTATATTTTTATTTAGTTCAAATGTTTTAGCAGGAAAGACATACTGAGCTGGTAGCAGCTCATTTCCAGATGTATCCTGGAGAGAGCAACAGTACAAAGCAGCAGTACAGCAACAACGTACTTTTGTAATGAAAACATAAATGTTACACAATAAATTAACAAGAAGGTACAAGGTACAGTACAGAGCGGTTACAAAAATTCAGACCTTGAAGGTAGTCGGTGTAATCACACCTTGATGACAATAGTACAGTAGTATATGGTTAGCCCCATCGTGTACAGATTTCTAAACATAATTTTCTTATTGTAGGACAGTTCAAAGGTCACTAAAAGTTGTTGTAGTACAGTTCAAAGGACAAGAAAAGTTGTTGTAGTACAGTAGTGACATTACAAGTGGCATCAGATTTTAGATTTTAAAAGTGTATTTTTTCATTGTTTTTACTAAGAAAAGAAGTACTAAAGTACTCTGTTTTCTTCAATCATATACTATAAAACCCATATGCTACAGAAAATAATATATGGGTAACCAAAATACCATTCTGCATGAGTTTCTATTGAGGGGTCGAGATGACATAAGGGACCTCTCGAGCTTTGCGAAGTCCCTGTGATGTGATCTCAACCCCTCAATGGAAACATAGTCTTGTTGTGTATGGTTGCCCATACATTATTCGTTATGCTGCAAATCTGTCAACAGTAGTAGCACATTTGCAAATTACAGTACAGTAAAATATAACCATGGAAGGGGCAGCTCCAGTGAGCAGCCAGAACCAGAAAAAGCTGCCCATAATGCACAGAAGTATGAAGAACTCAGTAGAGAGGTATCAAAGAGGGACAACAGAGGACTAAGAGGGGTCAGGGGCATTTACAGGTGTGAGTCATCATGAAGTCACTGAGGAAGACTTTCAGAGGCAAAGGAGAGGAGGTGGAATGGATAGCCGGGGGATTAGCACAGAGCTTGGGAAATCTGAAGGAAAAAGCAACTTGACCTGCAGAGGATTTAGCAGGAGGAAAAGAGAGAGCAAGAGAAAGTGAGTGAGTGAGAGTCAGAGTAATGAAGAGAGTACATGGGAGAGGGGGAACATGAGAGGAGGGAACTAAGGAAAGAGAAGAGTGATACAAACATTAATTTGGAGATAAAGGCAGCACCATGGAAAAGTTGTTTGCCTTTAAGTGAGGGGAGAGCAAAAGAAGAAGAATGGGAGCACAATGGGAGTAATCAGGGGTGAAGCTGCAAAAGGAATAAAATACGGGGTCCAGTCTCACCAGGATTTGGGTGTGGCACTATATACAGTGTCATCATAGTCTATGATGGGGTGAATAATCTTTAGGATGGTTTCTCTGCATGCAGGAAATGGGATACATGCATTGTTCCTGTAGAGAGGCACGCGTTTAGAGCTTTTGGTGGATGCCATCCACATGAAGAGAGAAATCAAGATGACTGTCCAACCAGACCCTGAGGTATTATAAAAGAGGACACTTCCTTGATAGCAAAATCATCAAGGGTACATAAGATGAGAGCAAGAATGATACTCTGGTTAGATGATGCCTGTGCTAAAGGTCAAGCAGACTATTTTCTTGGCGTTGAGGAACAGTCGATTTGCCCAGACCCAGGGTTAGATGTTAGCAAAATCCAACTGGAACTATGCAGCCAGGTCAGGAGCAGAAGCACATAGCACAGGATTATCCATGTACACATGTATGACTGAGGAGATACAGGCTTTAGGGAGGTCATTTAGAAAAATGGAAAATAGGATTGGGCCAAGGTCAGGGCCCTGGGGAACACCTGAGCATATTGGAAAGGGGGAAGGGGAGGGGAGAGTGTATGTCCTATGCAGACAGCATGGGTCCTGCCCTTGAGGTGGGAGCAGAACCAAGTAACTGAATATTCAGAGAGTTCTGCCCCCTTCAGTTTGTTAGGACAACACGGTAAGTAACTGTGGTGAAGGCCATGGCCTGGTTGACAAATGTTACAGAGGTAACCTGGCCCTGATCCATCCCAGTCAGAATGGGGTCTGTGAGCCAGAGAAGAGAGGTGGAGGTAGAGTGGGACTTCCTGAACTCAAACTGGAGGAGAGTGAAAAATCTGGGAGAGTCAAGAAAGGAGAGAGCTGAGAGAGACGACAAGGTGTTCTTGGAGTTTAACCAGGGAGGGGTGAAGAGAGATAGGGCTATAGTTCCCTGGGGAGGAGTGGTTGCTATCATTTTGTTCCAGCTTAAAAAAACTTCCACACTGCAGTGTCCTGCTAGCAATGGTTCTAGACTAGCTCAGTGCACCAGTTGGCTCACCTTAGTTGAGATTCCAGGGGAAAGTGACCCACACTGTAAGTACAGCAGATAATATCAGACATAAATTTCAATATGATGTCAACAAGATAGAGGACTGAGGAGTATGAAAACTGAGTTATCATTTTAGTTCAGGAGAATGGTGATCCCTGTAGGTCATATGCAGAGCCACACCTTTAAAGGAGGACTGCACTGAACTAGCAAGTCATCGTTCCCAGTGGAAGGTGTTTTTTTTAAATACTGGTTCCAGCTCTGTTGTTCAGTCTGTACTGGCCCATTACTAACCTTGGTGGGTGTTTCTGATTTACACTCTGCTAAGTGCCATTTTAGAACTGTATGATGTAGTTTATGTCATTCTTAACCACTGCATTCTATAGTAGAACATGGATGCCTTGTACCAACAATGGAAGAGCTGAGCAAGGGACATAAACTACATGTTACAGTTAAAAAGTGACACCTAACACTAGAGTGTAAATCAGAAACACCCACTGAGGTTACTAATAGGCCAGTATAGCTCGAATAATAACAGAGCTGGAGCCAGTATTTAAAAATCAGCTTCAGTGGGAAAAATGACTTACATATTCAGTGCAGTTCTCTTACAAAGCTCCTTCTTACAGTTTCATGTTAACCAGAAATCCTATAGAGCTGTCCTTTGTCTTAATTGATCAGTTGAGGATGTCCTTGTCAGTCAAGTTGCAATACTGATGAAGTGTTGGAGTAACTTTCAGTACAGTATACCAGTCTCAGTAATAACCCACAAATGACACATTTTACAGTTTGGTAGGTAATCTGCAAATTGTGAAAAAAGAGACAAATAAAGTTCTTCAGGAAAAAGCAACAACTGGCTGTTTTGAAAACCAAATCATTTTCAGTATGGAAAGAAGGGAGTAGCTTGCTAAGTGATGTACTGGTGCAAGGCCAGTCTCACTCTATACAACTAAGTAGAATATTCCCGTACAGAATATTTTTGTTAGAACTAGTTTTCATAGTCAGAGCCTAATTACTGGACTTTAAACAAAAGCTGTATTTATAGTGACTTGGCTCAATTTTGAATCCATGTGTGGGGGTGGAAGTGATAAGTGGCAATTGTGACTCATTTCCTGGGCTAGTAGGTTCCTGCAGGGGTTATGGTAGTTTATACTAGTTTCTTTTTGACAAAAAAATGCCGTTTGACCTAAGAAGGAGATTATGCCTGATTTAGATTCAACGGCATCATTTTGTAAATTGCTAGGCAGGCTCATACCTTGATGTCATGTTTGACACACATCAAATAATATACAAACCACACAGAGCTATGTGCAGTATTCAAACTTTGCATAAGACCTTAGTGAATTGAGGCTCATCTCTTGCTTCTCTCTCTCTCTCTCTCTCTCTCTCTCTGTCTAATCTCATGTCATTACTGGTTTATGCTTATTGCCTCATTAGGTGAACTGTGCAGCTGCTATAATTACATCATACTGAGCTCCAAAGACGATGCTAACTCTCAGGTGTTGCAGCTGAAACTTGTATGGCCTTGCTTATGTTGACATTATTTACATACTCCATACCAAACGCTTTATTGTAGCGTGTGTGTGTGGGTGTGTATGTATTTATGTGGGTGGAGGTATGTATGTGTGCATGCAGGTATTGTGATTTTACCAATGCTTTCTACCTGCACCCTCCACAACATCTGTGTAAAACAGCTGCATAAGCAAAGCTGGTCTTGGGTTATTGTTACTCCGTGCTACCTCTTTTATAACAGGCACTATGAATGTCAAATAGTTGCTAGTTTTCCTTGTACTCTTAGCTTCCTGCAAACTGCTTGTATATTGTTATGTTTCCTACCACTGCATTGGCCACAAATGTACTACTATTTTGTTAAAGTGCTTCTGCTGTATCTTCTCTCTGTAATAATGTTAGTACATGTGCCTTTTGGCCCGGGTTGTGCCTGTAAATGGTCCTTTGGACCAGTGCATTTACCCGGTTATCAAAGTAATAAATAAATAAATATAGGACTGCATGGTAATAATAGCTGGGTAGTTCTGTCACTGGAATATACAGTGGCAGCCAGAGATAAGTCAATCAGTCACTCAAACTTTATTTAACCAGGCATTTCATCCTTGAGCAAGCTCATTTGCAAGATGGTCCTGGGCAGAGAACATACAAGTAAAGACAGAGACTGATAATTACAATACAATGGCAGTAATATAAAGGTACAGCATATTTACACATGGAAAAGTACAATGATGAAAATTATAATGATAACTAGATTCGGTGAGTATAAGGGAATTTGACAGGGAAGGGGGGAGGGGCTGATAGGTTAGGGGAGCAGCTTGAGACAGCTGGTATAGGAGCTAGGAGAGACGGGGGAAGAGATGGAAGTGCTGTTGTTGGTGAAGTTAGAGCTAAGGTTGTCAATGGCCAGGGCAGGAGAATGGCAAGGTATTTATAAGTTTACCTGAGGCAGGCACAGGTATCCCTTAGATTAGCATGCGAGCAGCATTTTGAAAGTGTGTTGTAAGTAGTGGTGTATCTAGATATAGCATGGCAAAATGACATGTATTTCAATGAGATTTCACTGTGATATATCTTGAAATGTCACTACTTATCTCTGGTTATCACTGTACAATTTATGAGACAGAAAAAGTGACACATCCAGTCCTTAAGCTTGCCATCTGGCCAGAGGCACCCATCACTGGCGTTGCTGTAGCTGTAACATGCTAGAGTACTGTAAAAAGCAATGTTGTATTTTCATTTTGATCCTGATGTTAAGGAGCTGTAAAACTGCCAATGGCAGAAAGCCCACATGCTCATATATGTCAGTACTTGTGTTATTATATGCCTGAGGGAGTACTGTCTTGCTGGTCTCCTCAGATCCTAATGAATTCATCATGAACACAGAGCACAGTAGGTCTAGCTTTGATGATCTAGCCCTTTTCTGCTCCTGCTATCAAATGAAAAGTGTTAACAGAATCTGTTCTTCCCCAGGTATGGTAGTTAACTAGAAATACATTATGACTCACTGTGACAAGAGTTATCTCCTTAATTATTTTCTGTTATTGAAACTCTGATTTTTCACATCTGTGCATGTGGTATAAAGTTGGGTTACACAGAGGCTTTTTTTATTCAGAATGTAAACATCACAGGACTGCTGGTAGCCATGCCCTGTAGTGGAGGTGTTCATTTCTAACTGGTACTTCATTAGTAGACAAAGTCACAGAGTCCAGTGCTGGTTAGGTGTGCATAAACGGATTTGCAAGAACTGAAGTTTATCCATCTCCTGTTCTAATACTAATAGACAGCTTAATTGTTTTGAAAGGCGTCATATATCTAAAGGTCAGACATCCTTGATATGTGTGATCTTTCAGAAGTTTTCACAAAAGAGGGCTGCAGCTTCTTAATTCAGACAACATGACCACTTATGTAACAAAGTGAAGGGAAAGCCCTCCGAAGTTCTGGGCACTATAAACCTTTTATCTTGACGTGTCTGAACTCTTGGGAGCCAGTCAGGACAGGGATTTGTTGTGTGCTCTGTGAATGCTGTTCAATCCCACAACCAAGTGGGGCCTGTCTCAGTTCCTGTGTGAAGCTGTATGCAAAGACCTTTTCTAAGACCGGAGGGGTAAGAACTTAGAAATTAATTTAGTTAGTCTTTTTGCTTTGTTCATTTGTATAAAATGTGTTTATTTTGCTTTACCTAGTGTGGTCTGTAATATTTCTCCATTTATTCTCTGTATAGCTTGTAAATTAGGAAATCATGGGATAGCCAGGATGGGCATTTTAGGTCTTTTTTATCATAATTTCTGTGTTTGTATGTAAATTCTGCAGATATTAAATATTTTAGGCAGGATTTTCAAAAAGGTAGCCTGCATTTGCATCACTTTTCTAGTGTTGTTGAGCAACCTGTAACACAAACACCAGCTAAACTATAGTCTAACCTTCTGGTACAGTCACCGTAACTGGTGGCACTTAGGCTCCAACTTGCATTAACAAAACTGGCGTATGCATCAATAAATGATGCATATCATCTTTTGTTAGCCTTAAGACAGGTGCAAATGTGAAAAAAATGTTTCAAAACAGCCCTCAAACGTTTTGGTGCATTTATTGTGATGCAGGTACAACTTAAAAGTTGGAATTGTGCCTGTGGTGTTACAACATTATTAAAGTATTGTAGCATCTGGTTTGGGTTTTGTGGGTGAACCCTCTGCACCCTGATTTTTTTGGGGGGGAGCATGACAGTGTAATAGACTGAGATTGAGAAATTGCATTTTTCATACTTTATCATGATATATTGCAGCACACCATGAAAAACGGTTATTGCAGTAAAGGAATACAGGCATGATATCAGTTATCATGACATCCCTTATTGTGCCAGTGTCAAGACTTTTGAAAGTCCAGCTCTTTTTATTTAATTCATCTGTGACTGTGCAGTGTTTTAAAATGGTACTGGCATTTATTTTTAATACTGGAATTTATTTCGCTGGCAACTCTGTCTTTTCATCTCTGACAGTATATTTTGAAGCTCGAGTGAGACTGCTTCTACTAAAGGAACATGTTCAGGTGTGCCTGAAGTGACTAAGGGGTGCCTATGTCCAGAGGTCATATTCTGTGTAAGGGCATAAAGTGGGACAAGATGGAAACAGCCCAGTTGTACATTCACAACAGACTGGTGGCATCATTGGTGAAGTGTATTAAATTGTTAGACAGGGGCTCTGTAATACTTGCACGTTGTATAGAAAAATCTCTGACCAGCATGAAATTGTAGAGGTTTTAGTTTAACTTTCAAGGCCAACACACAGGAGGGTGGTGGATGTTTGTGACAATGTAGTGAAACTGCAGGGTTGCCTGGCCCCCTTGCCAAACTAAGCGGAAAGGATCTTCTGGTATGTGATCATAGCTAACTGCAGAATCAAGAAATGTTTGCAACCTAAAGAAGGTGTTTCAGTTTCATATTAGTCAGAGAATATCATAGATATTTCACTGGAATGAGGGAAGGCTGACATGGAGCCGTCAACCAGCAATATACATACTGACGCTGAAGAGTCCTAAAGTGGCTGCTGAGGAAGTACGCCTGTATGATGAAAGAGAGATACATAAGAGAAGGAAAGAGCTGGTCAAAAAAGTATTTGAAAGTAGTAATGGGAGGGTTAACTGTGACCTGGTTATGATTCTGACTAATCTTTTCTCAAAAGGTGCAGATTTCTTTTGATTTGTCAAAAAGGTACATTTTCAAGAAGGGATCAGAACAGAATCAGAGGCAGATCCTGACTGAGTCGCATGACAAAATTAGGTTGACTCAGCTCCTCATTAATTATTATTTTTTTGTCATTTAATATTCAAAATATTTTTTTTCAACTAATTGCTCATTTCTGTCAAGAACAGAGCTCCAAAATAACTCACGCTGCATGGACCATGTTAGAAAGTCACGGTCATTTCTTGTCCTCCGCATTGATCTGAGGGCAGTGCTGGCCCGTGGGCAGTGTGTTCGGCCTGTCCCCTCTTCATCATGGTTGGATGCAGCAGATCTCTCGGCTCTTTTCATTGATCCACGAATGCCAAAATGCTATTGGCCAGTTGCTCAGAGCTCTGCAGTGCTGCCCCCTGGGTAGAGGATCCATCCACCCCTGAATACCGATATCAAGTGACACAATTGCTGAGTGCTAAGTCATAGTAATTTTATTTTTATGTCAAGCATGGTACTCCCCTTTTCAATTCTCTGGTTTTCTCTGTCATGTCTGTGCTCTTCTGGTTGCTTTTCTCCTTCTCTGTCGATTGCCATCATAGCCCAATGTTAAAAATAATGGCCCCCATTTTCAGAGCCCGGGGGATGGCCAGTGCATCTAGATGCACCACCCAAATAAATGGGCCAGTGCAAAAAAATGCTATATTCAAATGAGATGCGCGATCATGCATCCTGTCTAAATGCAGCAATGCTTGCGCGTGGCACAAATGGGGGCTGCTGACAGTGCACCAGTGCATCCCACTGGATGGCCTGAATACGTGGAATGAGGATGCATGGCGCATCTCCAGATGCGCCAGGCCAAAATTCCAAATATTCAGCCAGGAATATGCAGATGCAGTAATTAGACATTCAAGGTGCCAATGGGCCATTTCCATGCCAATATGGCTGCATTTCCATGCCATCTGCAGGGATGTACTCGGCAGGATGTGCTGGGTGGCCTATCCCCCTCCAAGTCACATGTAGCTGCATACCCCAGCCCCATTCATCCCAATCCCCACTGGAATAAAATGAGAGTATTTCCCCTGCCCCTTTTCCATAGTGTAGTGGCCCCCATCTCCTCATCCTGGTTCCTGTTCGAGATAATGAAATCAACATCCCCTGCCCATTTCCATAATTTAGTGTCCCCGATCCCCATCCTGATCCTTGTTCAAAATAATAAAATTAATATCCCCAGCCCATTTCCATAGAGTATTGGCCCCCTCTCATCCCCAAACCCTGATAATGGTATACTCCTTAAATTAAATTGCCCTAGTCCTTGGTAGTCTATTGGACCCTCCCACCCACTCAGGAACCCACATCCTACCCAACTCCCCCTGTCCCAGCATGGCCAGGCAGCCAGTGAGCAGCACAGCCCTCTGCACACCTCTATGGCTGCCCACTGACTGAACTATCAATGAATGACAGCTTAGTGTACTCACTACAAGTCCATTGGTTGACATTGTTGACCAATGGGCTTGCAATGTGTACTGTAAGCTGTCATTCACAGTTATGAATGACAGCTTACAGTACACACTGCAAGCCTATTGGTCGACAGTGTCAGCCAATGGGTTTGTAGTGAGTACAGTAAGCTGTCATTCATTGACAGTTCAGTTGGTGGACGGCCGTGGAGGTGTGCTGAGGGCTGTGCTGCTCACCGCCACCTGGCTATGCTGGACGGGGTGAGTGGGGTGGGATGGGGTTCCTGAGTGGGTGGGGGGGTGAGGTCCAATAGACTACCAAGGACTAGGGCAATTTAATTGCCACCCTGAGCAAGTAAGGACACCCCTTGTATACCTATGGGTTCATCCTCTATTCAGTATATACAAGGCAAGGGGCAAAGGAAGGGGGGCAACCTGCAGTTTAACTGACTGAGTACTGCACACTTGAGCAGACTAGACAGACTGTAAGGCCTGTATCTGCCTGGCAATTTTGTATGTTCATATATATCAGTCCTACTTTGTGTATTGTGGGATTCCAGAGTGGTTTAGCAAAAAAAAACTGCAGATAGGTTACAACCCATTGTACCTGTTAGTCAAGCTTGAATTAAATGCATTTGATGCAATATTTTGGATACGTTCTCTAATTTAGCTATTATGACAACTAGATTATTTTTGTTTTAATTCCTTCAGAACAGTGCTGGCCTCAAAACAGACAATTGATGTAGCTGATGAAGCAGGACACAAAAAACTCCAGTCAGTACCTGCAAAACAACTAGAAAGTACCAGAACCCCATGTAATTTTTCATGTTAATGAGATATATATTTAAATGAGACAAAACTCTGGTCAGTAACTATTGCAAAACTATTGCAAAGTACCAGAAAGCTATGCAATTTTTCATGTTAAGTAGGAACTGTATTTAATTGAGCAAATATTAATTAAAATACACACATTGATGCTTTGAGGCTGGCCCAACTGAGAAGAACCATCCAGAACCCTGTTTCAGTCTAGTTGTTATCGCTGGGAGAGATCTAAGTTCAAGAAGGGTAAATGACTTGCTCAGGTTTACACAGTCATGGGTTCTGTCAGATTTGAACCCGATGTCTTGTGTTTCATGGCTTAATGCCTGATGCAGCACATGCATTCACATGTAGCTGTCACCAAGTCTATCAACTGAGCAGTCACAGTTGTTGCAGGCTTTAAGATCTTTTATTTTATATAAACATCTACTCTCAATGTGAATATATTGACTTATTGATGAGAATAAGGTTGTAATTGCGTCAGATTATATGCATTTCGGTGAGTTTGCCATTTAAAGTTGGCTTCATCTCTGGAGCTTTTGTAAAACAACTGTTTAGTTTGTGTGCGATTTTGTTGTCATAACAACGTGTGTGCTATTGACAGATATGTATGGTTTTCATTTTTGTTTAAATAATTACTCTATTTTGAGGTTGGCAGACTGAAAGGTTGCATTTGGTGAGATTGCAAAAAAAAATCTGAAAGATTTTTTTATCCATAGAAGTGGCTTTTGCAATGCAGTAAGCTTCTTAATTTAGATTTCTGTAATATGTACATGACAATACAAAATACCAGCAACACATGTATATGTTCTGATGCTGGCATGAATTAAACAAAACAAACAAAAAAACACCCCTTGCCAAGTCAGAGTCCCTCATTTTGCTTTTTCTCTGTTTTATTTTACTAAACTATAAATATTTCCCATGCACAGCTCATGCTGCCCACTAACACCCCCCACTCAGTCTCAGACTGCCCTCCTAACTTTACCTAATCTCCTTTTCATTTAATTTAAAAAAAAAATAAGACTATCCACCTCCTTGTTTAGTCTGCCCTCTATCAGCATACCCGGTCATCAGCAAATTAGAGAGCATTTTGATGAGTGGCTTAAACATCAGTTGAAATGCTTTATTTTTTTCAGTGATGTTTTTATGATATCTGTGAACAAAACAGATTTTTAATCCAGAATACATGTGTCAATCATCCTCTAAGTGGCTGCTCCGAATACTCCACTGGGAGTACACCATGCTGAACATTATGCAAGCAGTTTGAATGAATTTCACTTCATGGGGCTGGAACATGTCCATACCCCTCCATGTGGTGGAGGCAAAATAACGTTACTGTTGCAAAAACAGTCTAAATACAACAGAGAGGTAAGGAAAAGCAAAAGTGCAGCAGCTGATGTTTTTTTGGCGGCGTATAGTCTGTTGAATTGTTGTGCAGGTTGTCTTTTTGGGGGTAGGGAAGGCACTCACCGGGGTGGTGGGTCAGAGCAGTAGTTGATTGTTTCTGGAGGAAACTGGCTTGCCAAGACAGAGGAGCAGTTGGACCATGGTGGGCTCAGGGAGGGTAAGGGTGGTGGAACAGAGGTGCATCCCTCCAGCTGTACCTCTCAACAATTCATGTGCCATTCTGGCAGAGCATGGTTCCTCTATGGAGGCACCCACAGTGGAGACCAAGGAGAATGCTGTGAACCTTCAAAAAGGAGACCCACAGGAGGGGGGCAAGGGGCCCCATGGGGAAGAAAAAAAATCCTGGTGGGGGGACTCAGTTGTTAGGTTGGTAGGACTGGGGGAGGGAGGGGAGAGGAAGGTAAGGTGCTTGCCCAGTGCCATGGCTAGGAGGGACAGGAAGTGAATCCTTAGGATCATGGGAGCAGTAGCATGTGAGAGGGAGCTGGATGTCATTGTCCACCTAGAGACAAATGACCTGGCTGGGAATGGGATCAGAACAGTGCAGGAGGAGTTTGTGGAGCTGGGGAGGGGCCTTAGACAAGTAGCACACATGGTAACCTTCTCGGAGGTGCTGCCTGTCTATGGCATGGGTGAGTCTAAGGTACTCTGCACCATGGGATTCAATGAATGGTTGAAATGCTGGTGCTGAGCTCAGGGTTTTGGCTTCAATGGGGACTGGGTTTCCACCTAGAGGGATACAGGCCTGTACTGGCACAATGGTCAACATCTGTCAAGGAAGGGAAGCAGGATTCTAGGTTTAAATGCTTCATTGGCAAGCATTTAAACTAGCCAAGGGGGAGGCACTAAAAAGGAGCAGGGTAATTCTAGCCCCCCCACAAAACAGGGTAGTTATCGAGGTAAACTCCAAGTCAGAGCAAAAGGGAGCAGGGCAGGGATAAATGGAGAAAAATGCAAAGGCAATAAGGACAGGAAGGGGGCTAAAAGGGGTAAAGCCATAAAAACATGGGGGGTGATGAGTACCAGTGCCTTGGTCTGGGTAACAAGCTCCCTGAACTAGTAGCCTTAATGGAAGAGGGATGCTTGGATATCGTAGCAGTCACAAAAACATGGTACACAGAGAACCATGACTGGGATGTCAACATACCAAGGTACACAATCTATAAGAGGGACAGAGAGGGTAAAAGAGGAGGAGAAGTAGCTCTCTACATAAGGGAAGGGATCAAAGCAATGGAACTAAAGGGCAAACAGGGAGGGGAGGAGGCACTGTGGGTCACCCTGGAGACAGGAAATGGCACCACACTCTGCATGGGGGGGGTGTATACAGGCCCCCATCTCAGGGGGAGGAATTGGACAAGGAAATGATAGAAAGCATCCTTAGAATGGCAGAAAAAGGGGAGATATTGTTGATGGGGGCCCTGAATATGCCTGATATTAACTGGAGCATCTTTGCTGCAGCCATGTAGAAGAGCAGGATCATTCTTGATGCCCTACAGGGAGGGGGCATTCCTCAGACAGCTAGTGTTGGAACCCACTTGGGAGGGAGCAATCTTGGACATGGTACTCACAAATGGGGACGGAGAGAGGATCTCAGATTTAGAAGTGGGTAGCCATCTTGGAACAAGTGACCACCAAACAGTGTGGTTCACGATAAACACAGCCATAGAGTCAAAGCTGACTTTGGCAAAATGGGAGAGTACCTCAGAGAAGCACTAGCAAATGGACAAGGAGGGATGGAGGAACAATGGGGAAAAATCACAACTGCCATTACAGAGGCAACAAGCCTTTGTGTGAAGCAAATAAATCAAAATGAAGGAAAAAAACACTATGGTTATCAAAAGAGGTGGCAGGGAAGATTAGGGAGAAAAAGATAGCATTCAGGAAGTATATGAAAACACAGCAGGAGCACGACAGAGAACTGTACCAGTTAAAGCAGAAGGAAGTGGGGAAAGCAGTCAGAATAGCAGAGGCCCAAACTGAGGAAAAGATAGCCACTTCAGTTAAGAAGGGGGATTAAAACCTTTTATAGGTTTGTTAAGGAGCAAACAAAGAAGAAGGGAGGGGATAGTGAGGCTTAATAAAGGGGAATGGGGTGGGCAGAGGGTGACAGTGAAAAAGCAGGATGCCAAATGAACACTTCTGCTCAGTATTCACAAAAGATGAGGAGGAGGTACCTAAGCCAAATAATAGAAGCACTCTGGATAGGGGGATTGATATCAGTCCATTCTCAGAAGAAAGGGTCCTGAAAGAACTCATAAAACTGAAGGTGGACAAAGCAATGGGGCCTGATGGGATTCACCACAGAATTCTAAAAGAACTAAGGGGAGAACTAGTGACACCACTGACTACCCTTTTTAACAGATCTTGGGAGGCTGGTGTGGTACCTGAGGACTGGAGGAGGGCAGATGTGATTCTCCTTCACAAAAGTTGGAGCAAGGCAGAGGCAGGAAACTACAGACCTGTTGTTAGTGATGATGGAATCACTTCTGAAAGAAAGAAAGAATTGTTGAGCACATAGAGGCCAGCGGAGCACAGGACACAAGACAACATGGATTTGCAAAGGGAAGTTCATGTCAGATGAATCTGATAGATTTCTTTGACTGGGTGACCGAAGTAGTAGACCAGGGAGGGGCTGTGGATGTGGTCTACCTAGACTTTAGCAAGGAATTTGATACAGTCCCACGCAACAGATTAGTAAACAAGTTAGACAGCCTGGGAGTGGGTCCCAGGGTAGTAACCTGGGTAAAAAATTGGCTGGACAACAGGACGCAGAGTGTAATAGTAAATGGAGTCCACTCCAAAGAAAGGGGGGTTACTAGTGGGGTACTGCAGGGTTCAGTACTGGGACCAGTCCTCTTTAATGTCTTTATAGGTGACATTGCGGAGGGACTGGAAGGAAAAGTATGCCTCTTTGTAGATGAAACAAAGATCAACAACAGGATTGATATGCAAGGGGGGGGGTGGAAAGGATGAGAAGGGACTTGGCAAGGTTGGAGGAATAGTCAAGAGTATAGCAACTTAGATTCAGTTCAAAGAAGTGCAAAGTAATGCACCTGGGAAACAAAAACCCAGGGGTAGAGTACACAATGGGGCAGGAGGTACTAACAACAACAAAAATGGAAAAGGACCTGGGGGTAGTCATATCAGATGACCTAAAGGAAGGCAAGCAAAGTGAGAAGGCAGTAAGAGGGCTGGGGGATACTGGGATGCATAGGGAGAGGCATCACCAGTAGAAAACAGGAAGCTGTTTCAGTACTGGAGGCCACACCTTCACAAGGACATTAACCAAATTGAGGCAGTCCAGAGAAGGGCAACCAAATGGTGCAGGGACTGCATCAGAAGACATATGAGGACAGATTAATGGAGCGCAATATGTATACCCTTGAGCAAAGGAGGAGAGAGGATATGGATCGAAACATTCAAACACATTAAGGGCATTAACAAGGTGAAAGAGTCTAACATGTTTAAATATAAGAAAATGGCAGGACGAGGACAAGGCATGAGATTAGAGGAGGCCGATTAAGGGGGAATGTGAGAAATTCTTTCACAGAAAGAGTGGTGGACGCATGGAACGGACTACCTCAGGAAGTGGTGGCTATGACTACAGTGCAGGGCTTCAAACAGGCATGGGATAGGCATAAGGGAGCAATACAGATGAGTATGAATAGATAGGCCACTGATAGAGCAAAGGCCGATGGCACATTTATAAAGTAGGAAAAGAAATGGGCAGACTGGATGGGCCTTGCGGTCCTTATCTGCCATCAGCCTCTATGTTTCAATGTTTCTAAGCTGTTATCCATCTGTACAGATAGCTGGGGAGCTCTCATCTGAAGTACTGTGTGCAGTTCTGGAGACCTCATCTCTGCAAGGACATAGACAGGATGGAGGCAGTCCAGAGGAGGGCAACTAAAATGATGCAGGGTCTGCACCAGAAGCCATACAAAGAGAGATTGAATGAGCTTAATATGTATACCCTTGAGGAAAGAAGGGAGAGGTGGACATGAAAGAAAGTTTCAAGTACTTCAAGGGACTCAACAAAGTCCAAGAGAGTAACATTTTTCAGAAAAAGAGGTATGCAAGAACGAGGGGGCACAATTTGAAAATAGAGGGGGGATGGCTCAGAGGCAATGTGAGGAAGTATTTTTTCACGCAGAGGGTGGTGAACACATGGAATAGCCTTCCAGCGGGGGTTATGGGGTCAAAAACAGTGGGGAATTCAAGAATGCATGGGACAGGACAGACATAAGGCAATTCTGGGGGGGGTAGGAAGAAGTAGGCTGTTGGTTAGCTAGGATCTGCAGCTTATCCAATAGGTAGGGAAATGGGCAGACTAGGTGGGTCAAGCGGTCCTTATCTGCCATCAAAGTCTATGTTTCTATGTTATTTGGAAGGGGATATTCACAGTTCTGTTCACATACTCACAAACATTGATCACTGAGTGTCATTGTCCATGTTGTGCAGTAACTTGCAGGACAGAGTGTGCACTTGTGTCATTTGTAGATGTGTCACCGGCAAATGAGTTGCACAGACAGTTTCTTATTTCTCTGAGTTATCATCATGATGAACTGCACTATAGTATATGGTAGTTACCCTATGTTGTGCATGGATTTCCGTTGAACTAAAAAGTTGTAATACCACAGTTATAATGTCATTGAGTGCTGTTGTACTCTTCTATGTTATTATAGCTTTTTAATTTTTAATTAGAATAAAACTCATGCCACTTTCTGTTTTTCTTTCATTTTCCATATACACACACACACACATTATATATATATATATATATATATATTCTATGCAAAAAACTTTGTTAATACATCATTTAGGGTTAAAACACAAAAAGTAAGGAAATTAAATGTTTAGGGTTGCCTCCTCCACCCCCCCCATGGACCTACATAGATACATAGATACATAGACAGTGTCGGCAGATAAGGGCCTATGGCCCACCCAGTCTGCCCATTTGAGCTTGTAAGTTCAGTTTGTTTTCCTAGAAGTCTGTTTCCCTTTACCCCTGACCTGCAGAATTCCTTTATGTCTATCCCATGCAATGACCTGCCCATCATCCTGAGATTGACAGCTGATGGGGTGCATCATTGGGGTTATGAGGCCTAAATCTTACCCCATTCCATGTGTAATCATATTCACAAGCCACAGGAAAGAAGAATGGGGTGAAATTTAGGCCTCACAACCCCAATGACACACCCCATCAGCTGTCAATCTCGGGATGATGGGCAGGTCCATGGGGGGTGGAGGAGGCAACCTTAAACATTTAATTTCCTTACTTGTTGTGTTTTAACCCTAAATGATGCATTAACAAAGTTTTTTGCATAGAATTTCCTTACTTTTTGAGAAAGAATAAAAAAGTAAAAAGTTGCGGAAGTTGGTGGGAGCATGGGCCCTTCGGGCCCCGCGCTCCCACTAACTCAAATTCATTAAAAGTCAAGTCACGTGTTAGGGAGCGGGCCTTTGGGGCCCCGCTCCCACCAACTTGCAAATTTCAGCAGAATTCCACGCCTGTTTACATTTTAGGTGCCTAACAACTGAATAGTACAGCCATGACAGTAACGATAGCTACCATATAAAGTTCAAGCCAGTAACACTATGGAAAACGCTGTCCGCAAAACATAAAATACACCACACAATATCGTCACAAAAAATATACTGTCGGACACATAAACACCATAATTGACATCTACAGGACATCCCGTCAATACCCTCAAAATTTCAAGTAAAAAGGCCAAATGGTTTCCGAGATATTTAATTTTTTAAATTTTTTAAATTGGGCTATCTGGTCCCTCCAGATCTGGCCATCTAGTCCCTCCCTCCCAATCAAAGATCGTGATCAAAAAATCTTGCGATCAAAGAATCTCGTCATCAAAGAATCTCGCGATCAAAGAATTTTCAGGCTCACGATCAAAGAGTTTGCAGGCTAGCGATCAAAGAATAAAAAATGGTGAAACTCAATTTTTACAGAAAAATAAATGAAACCACAGCCATGCCTCAATAAAACAAAGCCCCTGAGCAAAACCCACCCTCATTGGGCTTAATAACCTATCCCTGAGCTGAGGAAATTGAATTTTTCAAATGGCCATCTAGTCGTGCCCTCACGATCAAAGATCGCGTTCAAAGAATCTTGCGATCAAAGAATTTGCAGGCTCGCAATCAAAGAATTTGCAGGCTCATGATCAAAGAATAAAAAATAGTAAAACTAAATTTGTAGACAAAAGTAAATGAAACCACAGCCATGCCTCGATAGAACGAAGTCCCCTGAGCAAAACCCACTCTCATTAGTGTTAATAACCCACCCCATAGCTGAGAAATTTGAATTTATCAACCGGCCATCTAGTTGAGCCCTCACAATCAAAGATCGCGGTCAAAGAATCTCGCAATCAAAGAATTTTCAGGCTCGCGATCAAAGATCATTAGCGAGCCACGATCAAAGAATAAAAATGTTCAAAACTCTATTTTTGACCATTTTGAAGTAAACCACAGCCATGTGTTGATAGAGCAAAGCCCCCTGAGTGAAACCCATTGAAGTTTTACCTCAGGAGTGACCCCTGAGCCGAGATATGTTAATTTTTCTGACAGCAAAATGAAAACAAGATGGCGGCCATTGCGATCAAAGAATTTTCGTGATCAAAGATTCTTTGACCATAAGCCTGCAAATTCTTTGATTGTGAGGAGGGACCAGATGGCCAAAACCCCATTCTTCTTTCGCAAGATAACCATATAAATGTTCCCATTGACTCATAATGGGAACTTAAAAGTTTAATAACTTTTGAATAGATTAATATTTTTTAACCAAACAAAAAGCGGCATGTTCATTCACCAAAGCTCTTTCAGAAGAGCTAACTTGCAGAGTGGCATGCCACACAACAGCCATGCAGCACCACAGACAAAAATCAAAAAAACTGCCCACATAACTGGTGAAAAGTGAATTTTTCAGCATTTTGGTGCACAAAAAACGTAAGTCTGACTGAAATGAAATTTGGCAGATCAAGAGATCTACCATGCCCCACTGTGCGTACCAAATTTCATGTAAATCCATTGAACAGATCTAAAGTTATTAACGTGCAAAACTTCAAGTTTAACTTAGAAGTGCCTACTCAACCCTAAATATAGCCCCTATAATATATATATATATATTTACAAAAAAAGTACACCCACGTATATGCACACCACACCACGCCCTCCCCAACACAAAATCTTACATTGTTTCATCATTTTAAAAAACAGAACCCACCCCCACTTGGGTAGGTTTTCAGCAGCAAGGGTGAGGGTGGATTCTGTTCTTTCTTACGTTTGCTTGCACGCATGTGCAAGAAGCATAGTGCCACCATACGAGTTTTCGTAGGTGTGCCTCCCCCACTTCCAATGCCCTGCTCCTGTTTTCAGGCGTGGCTGCACCACGCCAATGAATGTCCGAGCTGTCTATGACAGCCGTTCAGATGCAGTGGTGTACAGTTGAAAGGAAAACACCTCAGACAACACCTCAGACAGTTTGCATACTGCCATCAGAAGTATGCAAATTTCCTGTGTTGGCACTTCATCTGAACTGTCTGTCATAGACAGTTCTTCCCTCCACCCCACGAACACATAGGTGCATGCTGGGGGCCCACTCCAGTGTGCTCATGCGCTCCCCCATACAACGTATGGCAGACAGGAGTGCCCAATCCCCCGTTGGCTCCACGCCCCCCCAACACACTTCCAGGTGCCATGCTGGGAGCCCACCCTAGCATGGCAAACATCCATCTGCTGCCCCAACACACTTCCAGGTGCCATGCTGGGGAGTCCACTCAGCAGGGGCAAACCTCTGTATGGCCAACGGGGTGCCCAACTCTGTCAGCTCCACTGCCCCCAAAATCTTTAGCTGCCATGCTGGGAGCCCACCCCACATGGCAAAAGTCCTGTGTTGTCTTTCTAAAAGAAAAAAAAAGTCCTAAAAACAAAAAACGGTCCCTCATTGATTGTCTTGCCCCCCTCAACCTGCGCCCACCCTCTGCGTATCCATCTCCGCACACCCCCACCTGACCCCATACTTACCTCCAGAGGCCGGTGAGACAATCTTCAGTGAATCAGGAACACATCTGCACTCTTCAAAGCCGACCGCAAACTGAAGAAATGCCGGTAATCTGTATAATGGCATAAATAGAGTTTTTTTCAACCTTGGTGCACATCTCAGCCATTTTGGAGAATTTTTCCACCAAATTTTCAACATGGGGTTCTTGGGGCCCCACTTCATGAACCCAGTCAGTGTTATTTTGTTATTCGGTCCCAAAAGGTGATTTCACAGTCACTGCATGGAACCACCTTTTGAGACCCAGTAATGAAAGGACAGTGCCACAGTTCGTGAGGTAGGCCCCACAAAATCCTATGCTGAAAATCTGGTGAAAATATTCCTAAAAATAACTGTTTTACGAGCGTGTGTTGCGCTGTTCCCATGCAAGCTCATAACTTCGCAAATTTGTAATATTTTCACTCCAGATTTTCAACATTGCCATTTTACCACACCTCCTTCTGAGCAGTACAGCTGTCATTTTTCATATCTTGCCCAAAATTTGTTTCCGTGCATGTAGCACACAATGGCGCAGTCGGTGTGTGAAATCAATGTTCAGGACAGATTAAGAAAATCACAGTGATACTGTTCATGAGCAGAGGTCTTAAAATGGCTATGTTGAAAATTTGGTGACAAAAGTCCATAAAATGACTGTGTTACGAGCTTGCATTGTGCAGTTTCCACGCACACCCTCTTAAGTTCACGATTTTGTAATATTTTCAGTCCAGATTGTCAACACTGGCATTTTTCAATACCTCCTTATGAACAGTACAGCTGTCATTTTACACACCCGGGCTGCAATGTGTTTTTACACTTCTGGCACAGAAATGAGTGGTTGCTGTGGAAAATCAGTGTTCAGGACAGATTAAGAAAATCACAGTGGCACTGTTCATGAGCGGAGTTCCCAAAATGTCTGTGTTGACAATCTGCTGCAAAAAATCCCCAAACTAATTACATTACGTGTGTGCATTGCACAGTTTCTACTCACGCTCGTGACTTCACCAGTTTTTTAATATTTTCACTCTAGATTTTCAACATTGCCATTTTTCACACCTTGCCACGAACAGTACACTATCATTTTTCACATCCTGTTTGAAATGTGTTTTTGCACCAGTGGTGCCAAATGGTGTAGTCTCTGTGCAAAATCAGCTTTCCGCTAACAAACTGATATTGCCACTGTTCATGAGGTGGGGATCACAAAAAAACCCATATTTAAATTTGGAATGAAAATATCAATGAACGCCTGGGACGTTAGGGTTTCCAACCATAATGGCCCACCCTGTAGAGACTGACAGACGTGAGGGGTGTGACTTGGGATTGTTGCCTGTAATACTCCTGCCATTCTACCCCCACCCACACCCTGCAGCCAGTGACAGGCATCAAGGTGTGCCTTGGACTATTTGGCCCCAAAGTTCACCCCATTCTCCTATACTGCACCCATCTCACCGTATTTCTTATGGAATGGGGTGAGCATGAGGCCCAAAGACTCCAAGGCACACTGTGGCACTTGTCAGTGTCTGCAGGGTAGGGTGTTGTGAAATGGCATGGCTGTTATGCCTGATGACTCAAAGGCATACCCCAGTGCCTGTCAGTCTCTGCAGGGTGGTGGGGGGGTTGGCGTCAGTTCAATACTTCACTGCCATTCCTATTATGCATCTCTCTAACTCCTACACTACCAATGCCAGCAAGCAAACATTTGGCATTGACAAATGCTTGTTTTAATTAACAAAAAAAAAAAAAGATTTCTTGGGAAGCATCATTTGCTTCAAGGCATATATAGTACTATATCAACTCTCACATGGACAACCATGCCCAGCTTGGCTGTGTTTTCATTGAGGGGTTTTGATGATGTCAGGGACCTTTTGAGCTATACTCTTGAGGTTCCCATGGTGTCATCAGAAACCCTCAAAGGAAACACAGCCTTTTTGCGCATGGTTGCCCATGCAAAATTCTCTATGCACAGACTAAATTCACTTTGAAAGGTATGGCTGTAAAAAGGCTATCTTGCACTGTGATGTTTAGCAGGCTCAGTTCATATAGCCCTTGCCTCAGTGAATACACCTCTGCAGTATGTTTATGTGGCTTCAGTATGTGCTGGCATCAGCAGCCTCCTTTTTTATGTGTTTCTCTTTATGGTTCATGATGCTAAGCAGATGGTACACAAAGTGGTTTGCTAAAGGGTATGGCAACCTCAAAGGTGAATGTTTGATTTGGGTATTTTATTGCTCATTAAATCTCTCGCTCTCTCGCTCCTCTCTCTCTCTCTCTCTCTCTCTCTCTCCTCCTCTCCCTCCTCCCCTCTCTCCCAGAATAATGTTGTATGTGCAACAGTTGTCCAGAAACACCTACTTCTGAAAACTAGTCCTTATCAGAAAACCACTGTGCTGCCAGTTTTCAAGGCACGTTCTCTAATGACAACTCCACTGCGGGGCTGCTCTTTCTAAAGTAATCTGGAACTTGTAATCTGCCACTTTTAATCTAATTACACATTCAACTAACTGATTACTGTAGTAGAGGCTTACTTCTAAACAATTAAAGCAAACAATCAGATTACTTTTTGGCCCTAAAATCTATAATTCAGTATACTTATAGGTGCATCACACATCCAGTTTACTTACCTTAATACATATTTTGTGGTCAGTGTGTCATGTTTATGAAGATGTGACATTTCTTGGAAAAAAGACACAACAAAAAAAAAATACCCTCTACTCAGTGTATGCTGTTTAACATAACGCTTCAGTTTTTGGGACCTGTCTACATGACATGCACAAATAGATTTCTGACTTGCCTATGGATCGTTTTGTTGCTGTGCAACTGTTGTCCAAATTTAACATAGAAACATAGAAATTGACGGCAGATAAAGACTGCATAGCCCACCTAGTCTGCCCATTTTCCCTACCCACTGTAGTACTGCAGACCCTACTTGAACTCCGGCCTTACCCTACCTTTCCTACCACTAAGCTTCCCCTATGTCTGTTCCATGCATTTTTAAATTCCATTTCCATTTTTGCCCCCACCATCTCCACTGGAAGGCTATTCCATGCATCCACCACTCTTTCTGTGTACAAGTACTTCCTTCTGTTACCCCTGAGATTACCCCCCTCCAGCCTCATATCAGGACCCCTTGTTCTTGAACATCATTTTTTTCTGAAAAATGCTCTCCTCTTGTATCTTATTTATAACTGTGAGGTATTTGAAAGTCTCTATTGTATATCCCCCCAGGGTATACATATTAAGGTCCTTTGGTCTCTTCTCATAGGGCTTTTGATGCAGACTATGTACCATTTTGGTTGCCCTCCTGTGGACTGCCTCTACTTTGTTTATGTCCTTCCAGAGATGCGGCCTCCAGAACTGGACACAGTACTCTAGATGAGGTCTCGCCAATGATTTGTACAGTGGTATCACCACCTCCTTTTTTTTGCTGGTGATATCCCTTCCCATATACCCCAGCATTGCATTGGCTCTCTCCACTGCCATGTCACACTGTTTAGCCCCTTTTAGGTCCTCAGATATGATTATCCCAAGGTCCCTTTCCTGTTTGGTGATTGTCAGTACCTCTTGCCCCATCATTTACTCTGCTCTTGGGTTTCTGTGCACCAAATGCATCATTTTGCACTTCTTCACATTGCAATTTAGCTGCCACACTCTTGACCACTCCTCAAGCTTTCTTAGATCCCTCATTTTTTTCCACCCCCCCCAAGAATCTCAACCTTGTTGCAGATCTTAGTGTCATCTGCCAAAAGGCATACTTTCCCTTCTAGACCTTCTACAATGTTGCTAATGAAGACATTAAAGAGGACCAGCTCCAGAACTGATCCATATAGCACTATGACAGTCACCCTCCTCTCCTCAGAGTGAACTCAGTTTACCACCACCTTCTGTCTCTAACCACTAAACCAATTTCTAACCCAGTTTACCACATTGGGACCCACTCCCAGGCTGCCCAGCTTGTTTATGAGTCTCCTATGTGAAACTGTGTCAAAGGCCTAGTAATCAATAGAAAAGTAATTAATAATAGATCACTTTTGAGTCAAAGTAATCAGTACTCTGTTACTGATTACTTTTTAAAATGCAACCTTTAGAACCATGTGGATCACACCATGGGCTGGCCTTTTGTGGCAATAGGAGGCTCTTGTTAAAGTAAATTCTGGGGAACTCTTGCTACATGTAGGAGGTAGCTGTCAGTGTTTGGTAATGCCATTCATTTTCAACTAAGAAAACACAGTTATGTTATATTACTTCTCTCTAACTATGCTAACTCCTTCCTCACTGGTAGAGATGTTGTGAAGTTCCGTCGAGGTTGCAAAACTCACTTTTGCAGATTACTTCGTGAAGTTCCCACTTCATAACTTTGCCTAACTTCACCTAACTTCACCTAGGAAAGTGGTGAAGTTAAGGTGAAGGCCTTGAGGTTAGCTGGTCTCAACCCCACAGCTCACAAAAAACAATAAAAAAATATTTAAAACAGCAGACTGAAGATTGCTGTGTGGGGTTGATAGTTGAGTGGAATGTTGTTTAAAACATTTTTTTTTTATTCTAAATTAATGTTGGAGCAAATGGGACAACAAGTCTCCTGAATGTTATTTGTGAGCTGTGGTGTTGAGACCAGCTAACCTTAAGACCTTTATGGCTTTTTGCATGCTCTGGATTCACCAATTTACTCTGTGCAATCTCTTCCTTTTGAACCGAAGTTAAGGTGAAATTAGGCAAATTTATCTCAATTCGCCAAGAAAAAGGGCAACTTCGCCTTATAAAAACTTTGTGAAGTCAGCACTTCACAAAATTCTCCAACTTTGTGAATTAATTCCCGAAGTGAATTTTAACCACTTTGCCCATCACGAGTTACCCACCTTTATATCTCTTCTTCCCACCTCTCCACCCCGCCCCACCCCACCCAATTACAACTACCTCCACTTAATCCTCTCTTGTTTTTCTCTCCAGTCACTCCCACTGGTGTCCTCAAGGCCAACTTTGCCCTCGACTCTTCTGAAAAGAATAGACCCGATGGCCTGGATCTGGCTCTCCTATTTATAGCCACTCTTGCCATTACTGCAACTGCTCATAGTGCCCTGGGACTGGAAGGTGGCGAATGCCATCCTTCAGCACAAGGGCAGAGATACCAGACACCTTGTCCCCTGGCAACTACCAATCCATCTCTCTCTTTTGCCTGCTGTTGCTAAGATACAAGAACTTTCTTTCCACATCCACCCAACTCTCTGCTTCCTATCTGACTCCTCTTTCCTCTGCTCCTTGCAGTCGGACTTATGGCCCAGTCATTCTGCTGTTACCTCCCTGCTAGGCTTACTGACTCCATCCTTACCAGAATGGATGCCCCCTGAGGAACAGCCCCTGTGATCAAATCATTGAGGTTTACCTGTCTGTATCCTGGGTTTGCTGCTCATGAATAAACTTTACATTGGGATGAAAAATACTTGGCTAACAGTATTTCGTTTTGCTTCCTTGAGTGCTGCCTCGGTGCATTTAGTTACAAAACAAACCAAGGATTTCTCACATTGGCTGTGTTTATCAATCTCCTTCTGAACAAGCTAGGGCTGTCTGAGCAGGCAGCCTCCAGTTTACGCTCCTACCTGACACACTTTGTAGAGTTTATAAACATAAATGGATCCATCTCCAACCCCCACATAACTGATACAGGGTTCCCTCAAATTTTCAGTCTGTGGTTCCATAGCTTTCTCTATGTAGGTGACTTGCCCACATTTGGAATATCATTAATTTCCACATATATGCAGACATTATAGTCCTGTTTGCCCATAGTCCAGACACTGTGTCACTTGAATCTCAAATTCATAATCCAGCCTGACCTTGATGCTTTTCAGAGAGCTAATAAAGGCCTGCAATTGAAGCATGCACAAATTTCTGCTTACCAACGGAATCCCTGGATACCCGAGTAGTAAAGTGGGAAGGGAACACTTTTAAATTAATACATGTTTGCACAGCACACTTATTCATGCCTGATTACAAAGCAGGGGGACATGTGATGGGCATGAGGAGGACTGTCTGAAGGGTTGGATGCAGATGCAAGTGCATGCAGTGCCTGGTTTTGCTTCTGCCCAATTGCATTTGAGCAGCCCTACTGCTATTTTCAAACAATGCATTCATTTGTGACAAAAAGTCATGATTTGTGGCAAAAATTAGCAAATACAATTTGAGTTATTTTCCAAATGTAAAACTCAGACCTAGTTAGACTATCTAATAGCTGGTCTAACAGGTGTGGATACAGTTCCCTTTTAAATAGCCAATGCACCTTGGACAGATCTGTTTGAAAATCCTACTCAGGGTCCCTACCATCCTTAACTTACTATGTTACTTTGTGGTTCAGCTCAAACCATATGACCATGAATGACAAGAAGAAAATGCTTCTAACCCTCTACTAAACTCGCCTTCCCCCATCCTTAAGATCCATGACTGCTCCTCTCTGAAATGTCACAGCCTTGAAATATCTCTGGGTCTGGCTTAACCAGTCCCTTTACTTCTCTACTCACATCACCTCCAAACTTCTCCCCAAGTTTGGTGCCCTCCACCCCAGCAAATCCTGCCTCTCTTGCTGCCAGATGGGTGATCATTTATAAAATGATTCTCCCTGTCTTTTGCTGGTATAACGTCATCTACATTACTGTGCCCAAATCGTAGACAGGTTGGACTTCTTTGTGATGCTTTCTGATGTTTCACCCTTGACTGCATTCCCATGTACCCTTCATTGTGACATTTACTCCACCTTGGGCTGACCTTCCTTTGGAAGGGTAACATGCATGAGACCTTACTAACCTTTAAGTTCTGGACCAACACTCTCTCCAGCATTCTGTCCTCACTTTTCCCTACTAACCCCCTTTCCTCTCCAACACTCTAATCTACACTGTTTCTTAAATCCAAGATGCTGATCTGCTGGGCAGGCTGCCCTGTCCTGGACTTCCCTCCCTCAAGAACTCTTTTCCTTCTTAGCTCCAGTCCTTTCCCTTATGGCCGATCCTGACTAAGACCACTTAAGACTTCTTTCCAGGCAAAGCCTGTCTTGTACACCTTTGTCAACAATGTCCTTTTGTCTGTAATTTACTACCCATTTGTCTGGTGAACTGTTTGTTTCTGTATTATGCCTTTTTACCCTTGTACCATACCCCCTGGACCTACCTGAAAATGCACAGCTCAGTGTATTCGATCCTGGTCAACAATTTCAAACAAATATACTTTTCTTCTTGGTTGCCCCAAAATGGGATTTTTTTTAGTAAAGAATGAAAAGGAATAGACAGATTTTGATTATCTTGTTTTTACTTGTACCATCTGTGACTAGGAAATTACAAGCCTTGTCTCAATCTTTATATAGAGACCTCAAGACAGAACACATTCCTGTTAAAGAGGTCATCAGTCTATGATTAAGGAACCAGGGGTTGTCAGCATTGCACAATACACACTGTAATTTATTAATTGAATTCCTAAAAGTTGTGTCATGGCACCATTTTATCTGTCCTTGTAATTTACATTCTCAGTACCAGATAAGCTAGGAATGAACTTCTGTGAGCTGAACTCCTCCTCCTTTAAGAGAGAGACTATTGTATAATATCAGTGACTCTCTTCATTTCAGGCCCAATCTCCAACAGTTTCCTGAAGGAATTTGCAGACATGTAGGGGTGCATAAGTAGTCCCCAGGAGTTCAGAAGCCCCCTTCTGCACATGCAGCAGCCTCGGTGCATTCCCAGATGAATGCATCCACCCACAGGGGGTGGTTATGGCCCAGTCTGCACCTCCATGCCCAGAATAGCATCAGTGACCTTGGGACTTGTACAGCTTGGGAGTTGTCTGACAAAATCTTGTCTTTATTATTCTGCACTGCTGTTTAATGTGGTAATATGCTATATTGCGGGATTTATTTATTGTTCTTTAATAGGCACTAATTAGATACCTTGTGAACTAAGTTGGGGAGGAAGTTTGCAGTTAGGGTAAGGGTATGGAGACCTATTAATGTGGCAGGGTCTTATACTGGGCATACATGATAAAGGATTGCAGGAAAAAAAACTACTACTGATGCCATCAGAACAGATTTTGGGGCCCTTTTGTTCTTTAAAATAGAAAATTATTTTAAGTATGGGAAACTGTGAAAGGAAAATGTGTGCCCTCTACTGGGATTTGAACCCAGGCCTCTGGCATTTAAGTATGGGAACAATTCCTATCAGCTAAGAATGCAGCCTGAGATTAAAACTAACATCTCGAAGGTGCCTTCTTGTCAGCAATTTTTACATTGTAGCCCTGGGCCTCAGCAGTATCCTTGTGTGCATCCAGTGTTTAAGAGATCTTTAAATGGCAAGCAAGGCAAGGCAAGGCATGTTTTATTTTTCAAGGCGCCCAATCCCGGAGGCTCTGGCCACTGTACATAGAATACAAACTATTCATAATATATAAATAAAGGCATAAATAACAATATTAATAAATTAAATGCCTCTTACATATCTATCCCCCCCCCCGTGATGAGACCTATACCAGCCTGGGACCTGAATCTGGTTCTCACTCAGTTAATTACCTACTTTTGTCAACCTACTGTATGGCCACTAAGGGGTTAAAATATTTCACCTGGAAAACATTATTCCTGGTGCTATCACATCAGGAAGGAGTAGCAGGGAGCTACACTTCTCTGGATTTATCCTCATACTTCATTTTCCTCAAAGAAACAGTGGTGTATGGAGTAAATATTCAAGTAATGCCAAAGGTAGTTTCAGAATTCCATCTGAATCAGGCTATTACCACACCAGTGTGTTTGCTAAGTCAGTATGCCAACAGAGGGAAGGAGAAGCTTCTTACATTAACTGTCAGATGGGCCCTTAATTTTGACAAGTGCAGAATAGAGGGTATTAGGAATAATAACAAACTACTGTCACATATGGTGAAGTGTCTAAGGGACACCCAACTTTTAAACAGATCATACTACATGGATATTAACTGATACATTTCTGGTATATCATGGCAGTTAGGCAGGGAAAGTAACCCCCTCCCACCAACTGGCTTTAAAGTACACTCCACTGGAGTACAGCAGCATCAGTGGCAGCTAGAAGGAAAGTACCACTGCCAGAAATGTTTAATGCGGCTACGTCATCTGCAGTCCACACAGTCACACCCTCACATGTTGCATTTTCTTACAGTATGTAACCATGGGTCCCCCATGTTGCATAATCATCCATTTAGACTGTGTTTTTGGCCTCACAATGTCTTTGCATGATTTAAAAACTATATGTTTATAAAAATGTTAACAGCATAAACATCAATATATGTTTGATGACTCTCAGAGATTTCAACTAGCAGATTTAACTTTTGCAGCAGTGGACTAAAATATGGTACTCAGGTAGCACCTACTTCTTCAATTGTTTTGACCCTATCCCCATTGTATGCACATAATGTTTTGATTTGCAATCTTTAATTAATTTTGGGAGAGGGGATCAAGGAGAATAATAAATCCATATTTCCTTTTTTTGTTAACCAAACTTTTTCTCATCCCTAGTTCCTCTCTCCTCTGACACGTGGCATTAAAACAGCAGGACACTGCATCACTCATCTTGAGGGATGAGAACTGTCCCTGGGATGCAGGATCCTCACCTCCCATCCCTGGTCGGCCTCCAAGCAACTTGAGCCCATTTCTGAACATGGGTCACCACCACCGTAGCAAGTGGTAGCATGACTGCTGTGCTACCAGGATGATTGAAAATCCTTTTCTCAATAAATAAGAAACAAAAGGGGAGTCAGGGATAAGGTGGGATTGCAGATCATTGAGGAGGGGGTATAACCATTGAGCATGGCTGGAGGCATAGCAGAGGCACTGAATAAATACTCTGTGTCAGTATTCAGCCAGGAAGTAGGGAAAATGCCCAACTAAAGTGGAAGTTATGGGAAAGGTGTAGGCCAAACAGGAGGTAGTGCTGATCATACCAGAATTAGTTGGTAAGCATACGGAGGGTGTGACTTGTGGGAAAGACCAGGGTCCCTATGATATCCATCAAAGGGTAATAGTTCTAGCTGGGCACCTTACTGATGTGGTATCTTCAGAGCCAGCCTTAGCATGGTGTAAACTGTGCATTTACACAGGATCCCAAGAGCAGAGGGTCCCCCCAAAAGCCTCAGCTGTCCAGTTGGCCCCTTTTTTCCCTGATCCTCTGTGTCCCTGTTCAATTTTCTCCAGAATGTATCACTAATGTGTGCATCTCCTCACTGCTTAAAGATTACCTTCTAATTCAAGGAAAGCACAAAAATGACATAAAACTAGCTGAAAATGAAGACATAGAGAAGACATAGTAGAGATGAGGATGTTCCTTGGGGGCTCCCCAACTTCTGATATGAGGCTCCAGCAAGGAGGTTCACACAGGGCTGCGGGATAGCTAGGGCCAGTGCTGAGTATCTTTCAGGGCTCCTTAAGGACAGAAAAAATGCCAGAGGACTGAAAAACAATCAGTGCCACCCCTGTTCAAATAGTAGGCAAGACCAGACCCAGGTAACTACAGAACTATGAGCCTTACTTCAATGCTTGGCAGAGTGTTTGAATCAATCTAAAAGATGTCATGATTTGGTACAGTACATGGATGCAAATGGACTGTTCTCTGATATAAAGCTTGATTTCACAAAAGTCAGATCCTGCCAAACGAACCTAATTGCTTTCTTCGAGAAGGTAACTTGGTGGAGGAGAGGGACAAGGTAGTAGATGTCATCTACCTGGACCTAAGCAAGGCCTTTGACACTGTGGTGCATGGCAAGCTTTTGGACAAAGTACACCATTATGGTACATATGAGGTGGATTGTTAACTGGCTTGGGGATGGGAAGCACAGGGTTGTGGTAGATGGGCACAGCACCAAGTGGAGAGGTACTCAGCAGCGTCCCACAGGGATTGGTGCCGGGGCCACTGCTGTTCAATAGTTTAATCAACAATATGGAAGCTGGAGTTTCTAGCTTGCTGTGTAAATTCCATGATGATACTAAGCTGGCCATTGTGGTGGACTACTTTGTGGATGGGAACAAACTTCCAGAGGAAATGAACAAGCTGGATGATTGGATTGGCTCCTGGATACTCTGATTCAGTGTGGCTAAGTGCATGATCCACCTCTGGACCAGAAGGTCGTGGGTTCTCCGTCCCACACTGGGATTGGACTTGCACCTAAAAATCGCTGGCATCCGAGTGCAGTATTGGGGGATGCTGTACTGCTGGGGTGTGCCGTCCTTCGGATGAGACGTTAAACCAAGGTCCCTTCTGCCCATCCTGGTGTTGTCCTGGTGGGTGTCCAGGTGGAGGTAAAAGAACCCAGGGCACTCTTCACAAAGAGTAGGGAACATTCCCGGGTGTCCTGGCCAACATTCCCTTTCCCATAAACCAGTTCATGCAATTATCCAGGCTGTTTGTGGGTGATGATGTGTGATATGGCCACCACCACACATTCAGTCACTTCATTACCAGTCTAGCATTGCTTATAAAGTGCTTTGGATATATGAAAAGCACTATATAAATGCTGATTCTTCTTCTTCTACTTGTGGAGGAAAGTTGGAGATAGGAACTACAAACTGTGTGAGGCTCCTCCAGCTGCAAGGGAGGAGGAACAAGACCTTGTGGGGTTCATACCAGAGAATGGAATGATGCTTGACAGCAGTGTGTGGTCACAGACAGGAAGGCCAGCTGAATACTTGAGTGCTTCAAGACGGTGGTGATCAGCAGGGCTGGTGAGGTTTACTTCCTTCTTAAGATCCTGATGTAGCCCCACCTGGAGTAGAGCATGTCATTCTGGGATTCCAAATACAAAAATAAAACCATCTTGGCAGTCAAGAAGGTGAAAGGCAGGGCAACCAAAATGATCAGGGTATAAAAGACAAAAGCTACTGTATAAGCTTTCGTCAGACTGGTGGCAGTTAACATGTTCATGCTGGAGAGAAAGAGGCTGATAGGGGAAATGCTCTCGGATTTCCCCATACTTAACAGTTTCAACAAGATGTTTGAGCTGGTGTCTTCCAACAGGACATGGGGACATGCCCTTAAGTTTAGATGTGGATAATTTATGGGTAATGTTAGGAAATATATACATCAGGATGATGTGATAGATTGCAAAGCCTTCTTCTGCTGGCGCAGTTCAATGAATCTATAGAACAGTTTACGAGTTTGTGCAGTGGATGTGGAGACATCTCAGGCTTCAAGGTAAACCTGGAACATTTCTGTTTACTAAGGGACTCGCTGGATACCCTTGGTAATACAGTGAGTATAGAATCTCTCTAAGTTAGTACATGTTTAACATAAGCTCCACCCCAAGTTTGGTGCACTGTGGAGGAACAAAGAGAGTATCCCACTTCCTGCCCACTGTGAGATTGTTATAAAGATGGGTCTCCCTATTTTTGACTGTGGTGACATACTTACAGTAGAGCTCCCAAATCCTCCCTTGCCAGGCTGGACCTCTTTCTCTCCTGTTGTCATTATGCCTTAAACTGTCCCCCTCGTACCCATCACTGGTCAATATACTATGTCCTCTCCCGTCTCTTGATGCCAGATGGGTTTCCCACTGTACCTCCTTTATATCCAAATTCTGCTTTGGTTCCTTCTGGTTTGATTCCATTCCCTTCTACCTTACAGTAACTCCCTGCTATCCTTCTTCCTACCCTTCCCACAGCAATTGTCTCTATCATATTAGCAGTACAGTTTACATCACAAAACTTTGTGTAGGTTTTTCCTTGTATGGTTGATTACCTCTGAACTATACCTGTTATTTGTTTTGTCTGCCAGTTTTGTATTGTAACCTCCCAGGTTGTGTCTGAAAATAGTCATATTTTGTAGCTACAACACCTTACCCGGTAAACAAAAATGAAATAAATGTTTCCCATTCCCTCTGTATCCATCTAGGAAATCTACTGTTAGTCAAGCTGCCTTCTCATTTTACTTTGCTAACAACGACTCTTGACAGTTGGACTAGTTTGGCTGGAAGATTTATTCCTCTTCCTCTTGTGCCATAAGGTCCCTCAACTATGTCTTGCACATGGTTGCTTTCCAGAAGGCATCTCTCTCCGAGCTGGAAAGGGACATTCAGGAGGTCCAGGATGAGACTCTCGGGAAAAAGTTACTAGACAAGATCAAAATGAGTAAGCCCTCTTGCCGTTATGCTTTGCTTGCAATGTATGACTCAGTGGACTCAGTGACTAGAGCGGCTGCCATGGGGATCTGCCTCCGCCGCCTTTCTTGGCTCAGGATAGCAGGTCTGGCACAAGATGTCCAGTCCTCCCTTTTGGATGCCCCTTTTAGGGGTTCCGTCCTCTTTGGTGGCGATACCAAAGATATTATTACCGGGCTGTACACTCTATGTACTGGACAGGGCAGAAAAAGCAGCCTTTTTGTAACCAAAGGAGATGGAATAAAAACCAGGGTAAATGTCAGGGCAAACGATGAGCCCCTGGTTCAGGAGCCCAAACCCCCCAGGCCAAGTTCCCCAAGCTGGCCTCCGGGACAAAAGCTCCTCTCCCCTCAGCATCCTGACTCCTTTCCCCTCCTTCCGCTACCTCCACTAGCCAAAGAGGAACTGGTGGGAGGGAGGTTTGGCCTCCACCTGGAGGGGTGGAGGTTCATCACTGCAGAATCTTGGGTGTTACAGCTCATCCAGCGAGGTCACTCAATAGAGTTCTCTTAGTTTCCTGCCCCTCATCCTCCGGGACGGTCATTTTACCCAAGGGGTCATATCACAATCATCTCCCAGGAAATCCAGGCCTTTCTGTTAAAAGAGGCCATATAATCTGTCCCTCAAAACCAGCTAGGAAGGGGATTCTACTCCCACTTCTTCCTAGTTCCTAAAAAGGTGGGCAATCTGAGACTGATCCTGGACCTCAGCATGCTCAACCTCTATGTCGAGTACAAGAGGTTTCACATGTTGACCCTTCTGGGGCTTCTTCCCCAGCTCCAAACAAATTCTTGGCTGTGCTCCCTGGATATGCAGGATGCCTACCTGCACATCCCTATCCTTCTGGCCCACCGCCGCTTTCTCTGTTTTACTTTTCTGGAGAACCATTTTCATTTCCGAGCACTCCGCTTTGGCCTTTCCTCAGTCCCTTGGGTGTTCACCAAGTGTTTAGCGGTGGTGGCAGCTTTTCTTCACTGCCAGGGCATTTATGTTTTCCCATACCTGGATGACTGGCTCCTTGCAGCACCCTCTCTGTACAGCCTGAAAGAGTCTATCTCTTTCACAATGAGCTTGTTTACTCTTCTGGTGTCACGGTCACTCTGCCCAAATCCCAGCTAGTACTATCTCAATGGCTCCAATTTATTGGAGCAGTACTAGACACAGTTCAGAGCAAGGCTTTTCTGCCATCGGACCGAGCCGAGACTCTAGTTGCTCAAGCCATTCTCGTGGCACAGGCTTGGTGGATCCCAGCACATGCCGTGCTTCATCTCTTGGGCCTGATGGCAGCAGCCATTTCCACAGTGCCCTTGGCCAGACTTCACATGAGGGTCACCCAATGGCCTCTCCGAGTCCAGTGGGGTCAGAGGATGGATGATATGAACCAGAAAGTCATGATCTCCAACAGCCTACAGAGCGATCTTTGCTGGTGGCAAGATCTCTCCAATCTTTCAGTGGGATCCCCCTTCCATTCCCCTGCCCCAACCCAAATCCTAACCACAGATGCCTCAGACTTGGGCTGGGGAGCCCATCTGGGGATGCACAAGACACAGGGGTCTTGGTCCGACCAGGAGCTTCTGCTTCACATCAACATTCTGGAGACCAGGGCAGTACTGTACACCCTCCAGGCATTCCAGTCACTTCTGGTACCGGGATCACTTCTTGTCCAGATGGACAACATGTCCACTGTCTGGTACATCAACAAACAGGGAGGAACTTGCTTGTACCCTCTCTGCAGAGAAGCAATGAGGGTCTGGTACTGGGCAATTCAGCACAGCCTTTCCTTGACAGCAGTCCACGTTCCAGGAGTAAGCAACATCCTGGTGGACAGTCTCAGCTGATCAGTAGCCAGGGCTCATGAGTGGGAGTTAAAGCTAGAGGTGGTTGAAGACCTCTTTCTTTGATGGGGTTGTCCAGAGATAGATCTGTTCATCTCCTCATTCAACGCAAAACTACCCAGCTTTTGCTCGCTCGTTCCCGGGAATGGTGCTTTTTGGTGAGTCGCACTGTCTCTCTCTTGGACAGGGAGGTTTCTTTATGCTTTTCCTCCCTTTCCTCTCATTCAGAAGGTTCTGGTGAATCTTCAGGAGGAAGGCGCACATTTGATTTTAATTGCTCCTCTCTGGCCACGCCAGATTTGGTATCCTCTTTTGCAACAACTGGCACTGGATCCTCCGATTCCTTTACCATTGTCCCATGACCTTCTGACTCAGGAGCAGGGCACCCTGGTGCACCCGAGCCTTCAGTCTCTCCACCTTCATGAGTGGCACCTGTGGACATAACAGTTTCCCACTATCGTGTATCCCCATAGGCTGCACATATCTTGGTTGAAGCCAGAAAGCCTTCTACCAGATCCACATACGCCATGAAGTGGAAAAGATTCTTGATCTGGGTCACAGCAAGATGCTGGGATCCCTTTTCATGCTTGGCAGTCCAGGTGTTGGAATACCTCACACATTTATCAGAGACTGGCCTTAGTTACTCTTCCATTAAGGTTCATCTCTCTGCGGTGTCGGCCTACCATCTCCTAGTGGAGGGAAAAACCTTGGCTCAGCTGGAGGTTTCCAAAACTTTTCTAAAAGGCATCCGTCATCTGAAACCTCTGATCTGGAATCCCTGTCCCCCCTGGGGACCTGAATTTTATGCTGCAAAAGCTGACCTTACCTCTTTTTGAACCAGCTTCTAGCTGCAACATACGCTTCCTTTCCTGGAAGACTTTGTTTCTCATCGCAGTCACTTCTGCCAGAAGGGTTTCTGAACTTCAGGTGTTTGTCTGTAAGGAACCCTATTTAATTTTTCATAAGGACAGAGTAGTCCTTCAGACTAACCCTTCCTTCCTCCCCAAGGTAGTTTCAGAATCCACTCTTAATCAGAGTGTAGAACTGCCTGTCTGCTATCCCCAGCATTCTAACAGGGGGGAATACCTGTTTCACACTCTGGATGTGCACAGCATTCTGAGGTACCATACACACCAGACTAAAGAGGTTCATAAATCCAATCAACTCTTTGTGGCTTTTGCCCCCCAGTGCCAGGGCAAGGCTATTTTCAAACAGACAATTTCTAGATGGTTGGCTAACTGCATCCACTTCACTTAGCAAAAACATGGGAAGTCCCTTCCAGGGGCAGTTAAGGATCACTCCATTAGGAGTGTGGCAACTTTTACTGCCTGTTTTAGGAATGTGTCTACTGTAGAAATCTGTGCAGCGGCTACGTGGTCATCTGTTCACACCTTCAATAAGCATTGCAGTCTGGACATTGCCTCTAGCCGCAGAACTGGCTTTGGCCTTGCAGTTTTACAAGGCCTTCTGTCGTAATTTCCTGTTGGCGACTTCTCCTCCTCCCAGATGTACCTCCATATTATTTCCTTTGGGACTGCTTGGTATTCGGTGCTATATGTGAAGACCTACTGCAGGATCCCTCTCAAAGTGAGATATTGCAGTTACGTAAGAACTTACCGTAACAGTAGATTTTCGAGAGAGGTTCCTGCAGTAGGTCTAGTTTCCCACCCTCCTTCCCCCTACTCCTGGAACATTTCCTTCATTTTCATCATGCCTAGCCCTTGGGTCTAGAGAGGAAGCATGGTCCTAGGAGTTTTTCACTCCTACATTTTCTACTTACCTTTCTCTAGGTCTCCGGTGGAAAAGAACTGGAGAGCAGGCACGGGACCACCCCTTTTATAGCTGGGCTGACATCACATTGCCTGACGTCGGGGACAGTCCCTACTGATGATTGCTATCTACAAGTTTGCAGTTGGAACCTGGCACCAGGGGGCACAGTCCTATGTGTGAAGACCTACTGCAGGAACCTCTCTCGAAGATCTACTGTTACGGTAAGTTCTTACGTAACTGCAATTTATTTTCAGACCTTAAATTACTATGTTACATACCTATAGATCCTTCTGTTGAAGTTAGAGTTGAGGATGCATTGCAAGCACCAGGGATGAGCACCAAATGGGAACGCCACACTACACTTTCACCAGGATGCAGGAATTAGGGCATTTTCCAGTGCTAACTGTGGATATATTCTCTGTGGATGTACAGTAAGTGGCTTGCTAATATGCTCCCCACAGTTTTAGGGGCGGTTCTAAGTAAATCATAGATTCTATTCCTGTGGTTTACGTAAATGTTGCACTTAGGGCACATCTCACGTGGGAAAAAGCAATATTACACTGAATATTGCAGATTCTGCAGAAGCCATTTTGTTTTTTGTGAAAATTCAGCAGAAGTGGAATTTGCAAATTTTAAGCAGAACAACACGCAGAGGCAAGCATGCGCAGAACCCTGGACCATCAGTAGCAAGCAAATGAGAAACTGAAAGTCACAAACTGGGCACTCAAAGTAAAAATCCCAGACAAGAAAAATGCTTGTGCAGACTTTATCAGGAGTCCTCTGGAAAAATGCTGAACAGAACTAGTCCTTGGTGTCCAGTGGACACTGTTTGCCCTTATCCTGTCACATGCCAAGTACCCTCTGGCATCCAGCTGCACTGCTATCTCTTATCTCCCCCTATGCCAAGTATTACCTGGTGTCCAGTGGAAATCCCCTCTTACATTTCATGTCAAGCAGTCCATGGTATCCACCAACACCCCTTTCCTCTACCTCTCTCATGCCGATCAGTCTCTGGTGTCCAGTACAACCCACTACCTGTCCCATATCAACCATTTCCTGGTGTCCAGTGGAACCCAACATGGCAAGCAATTCTTTGTGCCATGTGGCACCCTTCTCAAATCCCATGTAGTGGCATCCCCACCCTTTCCTGCTTGTGCCAAGCACGTTCTGGTGCCCAGTAGCACCCCCAGCCTCTCACCACTCATGTCCACTGGCATGCCTCACTGTACCTGCCAATCCCAAGGTGACCCCTCCCTCCCTCCCTTCCTTCCTTCCTTGCTTCCATCTTTCCTTCCTCCCTCCCTTCTCCAGGTACTCCCTGAGGTTCAGAGGTACTCCCTTCACTTTGTGTCTCGCACTCTCTGGTGTTCTCTGGCATCATCTCCCTCCATCAGCTCATGCCAAGCAGTTCCTGGTATCTTTTGCACCCCACTTCCAGCCCATATCAAGCTCTCACTGGGTGCCAGTGGCAACCTCTCACTGTGATTGTGGGCAGGAGGCCATTTTGGGTGCAGAGTAAGCATTCCATAGGGGAAGGAGGCTGTTCCATTGGCAAGGCAGACATTCTCTTTGGGACAAGAGGCTGTTTTTGGTGCAGGGTGGGCATTCTTTTGGGGGTAGGAATCCACTCCAGGGGCAGACAGGGAATTTTATTAGGACAGGAGGTCACTCCAGGTGCCAGATGAGCACTCTATGAAAAGCAGGCGGCTGTCCTGGATGCAGGGTGAGTATTTCATGGGGATCAGAGATATGAGGCTGCTGGCTTAAGGGTATGCATTTCTGTGAGTGAAGAGGCTGTTCTGGGTGTAGGGTGTGCATTCTGTGGGAGCAAGAGATCATTCAAATAGCAAAATTGGCATTGTGGCCCAAGAGTGGGCATTCCATCATTTAGGGTGAACATTCAGGCCTATGGGTGGTCATTCTGCCCCCCTCAAGGTAGTCATTTCAGCCCTTCAGCAGGAGTTCAGGTGCAGAGGGTGGGCATTCCCACTCTAGGGTGGGAGTTCTGGCTCTAAGGGTGATCATGCTCACCCTCAGGTGGGCATTTATTCACTCAGTGTGGGCATTCCAGACATTAGAGTGGGCATTTTGGCCTGAAGGGTTGGCATTCTAGCACCCAGCATGGAAAGTCTGGCCCTAGGGTGTGCACTGTACCTCTAACTTTGTGCATTTTGTCCCCCAGGGTGGGCATTGCAGCCCTAGGATGGGAATTATGGCCCTGGCAAACAGGTAGCCATTCTGGCCCTAGGGAGGGTAGTTTTGTCTTTAGATGGCCAGTCCTTTACTTAGGGGGCAGTTCCAGCAGGTGGGGGCATTGCTAGAGGTCAGGGTGGAGACTCCAGCAGGTGGGGAGGATTCCAGAAGCTAGGGCAGTCATTCTGGTGAGTGTTGACTTTTTATATCAGTCAGGATGGCTGTTCCAACTCAGTTCCATATTTTCCCCCACCATGCAAGTGGTAAAACACGGAATAGCTAGAACAGCTAGAATGCTGAAACTTATGCAAATTTATACATGTTCTGACAGTTCTGGATTTTACCATATGCACAAGTTTCAGCTCTTTCAGTATTCCAGCATTCAGGGAATTACTGGGTCCCAGGTTTATGCAGGGTTTTTTCAAATGGCTTGAATAGGTAGACTCTGCCTCTACTATCATTTTTTCTTTCATTGTTTACTTGTTCAAAATCTCAAGAGTTTTTGACCGGTGGAAAAAAAAGATCTGTGGTTATATTTGGGAGCGCCAACAACCTTGGGTTTGTTTCTTTGTGCTTACTTCCCTGAAGGGGAAAGGAGGTATAGACACATTTCCAGTTTGTCCCTGTACTATGCAACTGTCCAACTCCAATGACTTTGCCTATGTTGTAGTGGGTAGCGTCTGTCGTCATACGGAAAGACAGAGGAGGTTGATGTGGAACCCTTTCCCTAACAGGCCTCCAATTTGGGGTAGACAAGGGTCTCCCCAAAGAGGGTAGCATCCAGTGTATGGTGCAGAGATGTTGCCTCACTGGTTGTATGCAATCAAACTATTGTGAGTGGCAGAACCTCTTAACGAGCAACTCTGCATTTCAGCATGTGTTTTCATAAATAAGATACTTCTGCTGTTACAGTTCACTAGAGAATACATTTTTTTTCATTTTCAGTGTTCCTTTCCAAGATTTACAACACATCTTGTTAGTTCACCTAAAAAGGCTGTATAGAAAACATTTGAAAATATTTGCTTCTCACCTGTTAACTTCACAATGCCTTTGTTTATGATATCATAGTGCTGTCCATGACAACAGACTGTGATGTCACAAACAGCAATTGTGTGGTTAGCAGGGGAGTGTCAGATACATTTTGAAAGACTCAGTGAAATTATTGCTGCATTATCTACGATATTTAGTAAATCAACAGCAGGGAAAGTAAAATGAATAACAAAAATGAGAAAACAATAAAGGTAAAATATAACTGATGTCAATCTAGCATTTTTAAGCTTTTTATTATAATAGAGAGTTGCTCTTTAAACTTCTCCAATGTCTCTCCAGATGAGAGGACTTTATACTGGCTCACCTGGCCACACAGTCCTGAGCTTGAGAACATCTGATTTTGTTTGGCCCCTTACTCTGTTTTGAGGCATTACTGACTTTTCAACAAATGAGGGAACATTGTACCTTGCCGCCATTGGACTGGCTTTATTAGTCCTGGGATTGGGCTTTCTTTTTTTTGGCAGTCTGGCACCAGGCCCTATCAGCCATGCGCTCTGCCCCAACACATGCACCGAGACTTCCAACTCCCCAAGCACCCCCTAGCTTACACCCCAGGGGCAGGGCCACCAGTAGAGGCCAACGGACTTGCAGTCAGGGATGGTAGTGGGAGGCCGTTCGGTGTTGTGGGGTCCAGTGTGGGGCATCATCTGCTGGCAGCAGGACCATTTTTTGGAATGCTGTGCCCCCCAGGAGGCAGGACATGCAATGACATCCGTGGGACAACCCAACGTTTGTCCTGCCTCCCACTAATCTAGGTGCTGGTTGCAGCGGAGCCCCCAGCCTCTGCCAGGGGTCCATATTACACCAGACACTCAGCCCTCCCCTCCTCTTGGAGAAGGAGAGCCATCCCTTGGACACTGAATCCTTCCCCCGGCTGGACCTCAGACTCCTGAGTCTGTTCCCAAACTCAGGATGTTGGCGTCAGAGGCAGATGCCTTATCGCTGTGCCAGCAGGCCAGCCTAGGATTGGGGTTTTATTCAATCATGCCTGCTTGATCTCCTGAATTGTTCATTCTAAGAATCACATGTACAATTATTTATATCAGCTTATATGATCCACCTGGAAAAGGGGTTGGTTCCAGTGTTATAGCAGATATATCAGACTATACAAGTAAACAGTCTTCATTTATTAAAGAACATGTGCAGGGCTTTAGTTTTAGAGATTTTAAATTGTCAATACAACTTAATCATCCTGCGCATAAAACCACCAACGTGTGTATATGACAGGAGTTCTGGAAATGCTTGATGATGTTTTTTTTTTATATACATACAACAGGCTCGCTTTTGGGTGGTATTTCATCCAAAAGCGAGCCTGTTGTATGGAAACAAAACATTATTAAGCATTTCCAGAACTTCTGTCATATATACAAGCTGGTGGTTTTATGGGCGGGAGGGTTTTGTGTCAAAACCAAGTCACACATCCCCATATTTACATGCATTGTCTGCATTTTCCTTTCGTGTGTTCCTCCTATATTGTTTTAATAGCACACATTTCTGAGTGTCCTACTCCTAAACAGACCTTAATATGTTGCTGGTGCTCCTCAGGAGAGTTTTAAAGAGCCCCTAAGAAATATCTATGGGTTATTATAATATCCACAGCTACTGTAAGAAGGTTTTAACCTGCTTGTGGTTGCAGAGTTTGCCCTCTGCCCTCTCATTCTGCAGTCAAAAAGATTTATGCCATAGAGAAATTGAATATTTTTGGATTTGGCTCCGGATCCAGAGGCTCTGGAAAATCTGTACTCCCTAGGTAGTTTGTGTGTGATGGGGTATGATCCAGCTGTTGAACCATAATTTATTGTATTAACTTTAATGCATCAGCTCTGTTTCCTATTTCTGTACTTAACCATGCCATATCTGGTCTGATGTCGTAGCTCACCAAGTTGTTTGTGTTTGCTGCTGCTAATTGTTTTCACATTTGGTATCACATAGAACTTCAGTAAAACAGAAATCTTTGAAAAACAAATGGATATTGCAGTCTCCCCCACTAATTTGGGATTTAGGGCCCTGATCCACAAATCTGGCCCTGATCCACACCAAAGGCCTAACTCTGCCAGCTGTATAAGTGGTTATAAGCAATAGCCTGATGTAAATTAGATGCTGCATTTCAACTGACCTATGATGGGTAAATAAATTGTAACAAAACAACATTTTAACAACTGTAAAAATAGCCAGTGGGGCAATTTTTTTAGAAAGATGCACAGCTGCCTATTAAATTTAGAGGCTCAATTTCTTGTCTTAAACTAATTATGCTTGGATACGACTCCATCCAAATGGAAGTCATCCAAACATTGAAAAGGCACTCTGACAGTCCGCCTTTAAAACTAAATGACTGTTTTTTCCCTTCTGTTTCTTTTAAACAAGACGTGATTTGTGTTCAGTTGAAACTCTGTTTATTCCCAAGTTTGCCTTGTTTTTTCCTTTTTCTAATCTTATTTCTAGCACAGATTTTGTGGGAACAGAAAAGGCATTTTTGTGAGCTGACTGAAATTTTGGACCATTAGCATTCAACTTTTGTTGTAACAAGGAATCCTCTCCACATGGTTCCTGAGTTGTTCCTCAGTTATCATACTTTCAGTTTTGAACTGCTAATGGATTGCCAATGTATTGGCAATGAATGAGTTGTAAATAGTAACCTGCTTGTTATTTAGGGGAAGCGCATTTAATACTAATAGGAACAACGTCAAGCCTCCTGAGCCTCAAAAGAAATGATAAACCATAACAGGACTTTGAATCCTAACAGAATCTAAAGAATGTTTTTGTTGTTTTCCAGAAAGCATTTTTTTTTTCAAGCAAAGATCTACTGTGAAAAATAGAGCAATCCATCATTTGTTTGCAGCCATCATAAAATTCTTAACAGTTTATATGTGCTGTGTTGGCACTGTTTGTACTAACTATTCTATATTCTTTGCAAAAAACTCAGTACATCAGTTAGGGTTCAGATTAAAGTGACAAAAGTAGAGAAATGTGCCATTAGGATTTAACTCCCATCCACACCCCCACCCCAAGCAGCAAAAGGAAACAAGCATTTGTCAATGCTGAATGTTTGCTTGCTAGTATTAACATTGGAAGTGCAGAAGTTAGACAGCTGCAGAATAGGACTGGCAGTGAAGTATTGAACTCACACCAACCCCACCTCCACCCTGCAGAGATGCACAAGTATTGGGGCGTGCCTTTGGGTCTTCGCACATAACGCTCATGCCATTTCACCTCACCCTATCCTGCAGACACCGACAAGTGTTGAGGTGTGTCTTGGGGTGTTCAGCTTTATGGTCACTCCATTCCATAAGGACATAGGCTGAAATGGGTGCAGTATAGGAGAACGGGGTGAACTCTGGGGCTGAAGAGTCCAAGGCACACCTCGATGCCTGTCAGTGGGTGGGAGTGGGGGTGGAATGGCATGAGCATTACAGCTGGCTATCCAAAGGCACACCCCCTGACACCTGTCAGTCTGTACAGGGTGGGACATTATGGTTAGAAACCCTAACGACTCAGGCGTTTGTTGGTATTTGCACTACAAATGTTCAACACGGCCTTTTTGTGACCCTCACCTCATGAAAGCATTTGGGACCTCTGCTCATGAACAGTGGCACTGTGATTTAGTTAATCTGTCCCGAACGTTGATTTCCCACAGCGACTACGCCATTCTGCACCAGATGTGCGAAAACACAGTTCGGTCAGGATGTGAAAAATGACAGCTATATCATTCATAGAGAGGTGTGAAGAGATGGCAATGTTGAAAATCTGGAGTGAAAATATTAAAAATTCTCAAACTTATGAGCGTAAATGGAAACTGGGCAACGCACGCTTGTAACACAGTCATTTTGTGGAATTATTTCACCAAATTTTCAACATAGGCATTTTTGTGGCCTCTGCTCATGAACAGTGTCACTATGATTTTCTTAATCTGTCCTGAACATTGATTTCCCACAGTGACCATGCCATTGTGCACCAGATGTGTGAAAACACATTTTGGGCAGGATGTGAAAAATGACAGCTGCACTGTTCATAAGGAGGTGTGAAAAAATGGCAATGTTGAAAATCTGGAGTGAAAATATTACAAAGTCTTGAAGTTATGAGAGTGCATGGAAACTGCACAATGCATGCTCTAACACAGTCATTTTTGGGGAATTTTTCACCAAATTTGCAATATTAGTTTTTGGGAGCTCACCACATGAACGTGACTGGTTATCATTTCATTAATCAGTCCCAAAAGGGTGATTCTTGCAGTGACTGTGAAATCACCTTCTTGTCGACTAACCAGATGACGTGACTTGATTCTTACGTGTGGTCCCAAGAACCCCATATTGAAATTTTGGTGCAAATTCATAAAAGGTAGAGATATCTACCTAAGTTGAAAAACCCATTTATGCCGTTATACAGCTTACCTTTTTCAGTTCGCGTTGGCTGGCTTGAAAAGCAGGCGTGTTCCTGCTCCACTGAAGATTGTTCTCCAGAAGGTAAGTATGGGGTGTGGGGTGTGGGGAGGTGGGGTGCGCAGAGGGTGGGTGCAGATTGGAGGAGGGGGCAATGGACACAACGAGGGAAGGTTTTCTGTTTTCATGTTTTTCTACTTACAGGGACAATGGGCATGCTGGGGTGGGCTTCCAGCATGCCACCTGGATGTTTGTTGGGGGGGCTGGAGCCGATGGGGATTGGGCACCCTGTTGGCACATACAATGTGTTTGGTGGGGAGGGCGCATGAGCCAAGGGGGATTGGGCTCCCCCATTGGCAAATGAACTGGGGAGGGGGCATGCCAACAGGGGGATTGGGCACCCCTGTCAGCTTTCATGGGGACAGTGAGAGGCAGACAGCGACAACCACTGCCATGTTTATTGAAATGTGACACCACACAAGGCAAGCTGCTATTTGCTGCTACAATCAGGTACCACCCCAGCATCAGACTGTTCAGGAAAAACAGCTGATTCTCCAATGATGGGGCACTTCCTGATTGCAGTGGTGAATTTCTTTTAGGTTGGTGGCATGCTTCAAAACTGCTGTCATCGACAGCATGCTCCTCCATTGGCCTCAAAATACACTGCCTGCATTGGCCACAACACTGCCATACCTCCACAACCCGCTACTCCAGCAAGCTGCCATAAAATGTTTCTTGCAAGTAGTGTTTTGGGTCTCTGGAGTTCTGGCGAATCAGTAGTGGGGTCTTATCTGGGATTGCCAACCCTAATGCCCATCCCGTTGCCTGAACAAGCAATGTCAGATATGATGTCCTTTCTTCATGTAAAGGAAGACCCCACTACTGATTTGCCAAGACTCCAAAGACCCAAAACCTTAATGCTTTTTCCTTTTGTTGCTTGGGGGTGGGATGGGTAGTTAGGGTTGGAAACGCCAATGCCATTTTTCCCTACTTTTTTGGCATTAACTTGAACCCTAACTGGTGCATTAATGTAGTTTTTTTCTGCAAAGAATTTCCTTTCTTTTTTGAGATAGTGGAATCTTATCCTCATTCACACAGGTCTCTTTGGAACCTGTGTGAACAGACTGCTGACATGCAGGGTCCTTTGAGCCCTGTGCTAAGGGGAAGACTGTGGAAGTACAGGGCTGTTGCAGGCCATGCACTTCCACACAGTGACAGATGTGAAGAATTCATAGGGCTGTCTGGTGGGCTGCCAAAGCGCAGGGCCCTATGGTAACTGCTCTTGTATGTGGCCAGAACTACAGATACACAGGGCAAACAGTCCATCTGTCAGCCAATGTACAGGCTCTCTGACATCCATAAGTGCAGAGGTGCAGGGCCCTATGCCAAGAGAAGAGCTGTCTTCACTATATTCTACCCAGCCTATGTGGGCAATCCTGCAGCTTTCAGTCTGGGAGGGAGGTTTCGCATAACAGCATCATCCCTGCACCCTCAGCCTGTGTAGCTGGGTCACTGAGCTTGCCTCTCTGCACTCAGCTCACTGCTCACTGAGATCACAAAGCATACCCACTGGGGTGAAGACTGGCACTACATACAAAGTTTCTTAATGACTATAATTTGTTTTGTATTTTGACCCCAGATTTTCAAGATAGTCACATGACATGTGGCACTTACAGTATATTGTCTGAAACACCATTTTGCATCACAGGTGTGAAAACATGTCTCACCAAAGATTTAAGAAAACATGACACCTGTTACATATATGAGGTGGTATAAAAAATGGTTATATTGAATGTTTGGAGTTAAAATATTGAAAATTAGCAAAGTCATGAGTGAACATTGTAATACTGAAACATTCAGTCATAACTTGGTCATTTTCCCTTATTTGTGCACCAGATTTTCAGCATAGTCTTCTTATTACCCCACCTCATGAACCCAGTAAGTGAACATTTTCAAATCCCCACTGAAAAGTCATTCGACGCTACAGTTGCAAAAACATATTTGGGCCAGGATTTGAAAAATGACACCTGTCATTTTCATGAGGTGGTGTGAAAAAATGACTATGTTGAAAATTTGGGGTCAGAATATTGAAAATTACTAAATTCTAAAATGGAACCTAGGAAAATTTCAATGTACGCTCATAACTTTGTCATTTTTACATATTTTGATCCCAAAGTTAAGCATAGCCTTCTTGTGGCCCCACCTCATGAGCAAGGGTGGTGGAATTATGCAAATCTGGCCTGTTAGGTGATTTTGCAAAGCAAAACAAAATTACCTTTGAGGCCAGATTTGCATAATTCCACTGCCATTGGTTGTGAGTTGGTGTCCCAAAAAGGCCATGTTGAAAATTCGGTGTAAAAATATTCAAATATGACAAAGTTATGAATTCAAGTTCAAAATCCATTGAAATACATTAAACCGCACTTACCTGATTTTCTCATTTGGCGGTCTCTGGTTCCAGCAGCAAGGCATGTTGTCAATTGCAGAGTGGATCTATGTCTGGGACATGTTTAGGTGAGTAAGGGTGTGTGGAGGGGTGGGGTGCAGGGCAGAGGGAGCTGAGTGGGAGGTTAGGGTGCAATGGTGTGTGTGTGTGTGTGTGTGTGTGGTGGGGGTCAGATCAGGGAGGGACCATTTTCTTTTTTACAGGGTTAAAAAAAATAATTGAGAAATGGTTTTCTTCATTCCAGGGGACATATTCTGAGACTGGGGACTGGGCACCCCTGTGTCAGCCTACTGTTCAGCTGCACTGTGAGGTGGGCACCCCACTGCTGCTATGTACATATTGGGAATGGGGTATGGGCAACCTGGAGGGGAGGGGTCAACAGAAGTGGTATCTGGGGTGGGCACCCTGGTCCACTAACCATAATATCGGGAAGGGGGCAGGCAACCTGGAGAGGAGGGGGAGAAAGAAGTGATACTGGGGGTTGGCACTCCATTCTGCTTAAGAATAAATTAAATTAGCTAGGTAGGTAGATTTATAGGTAGGTAGATAGATAGACAGACAGACAGACAGAAAAGATAGATAGATAGATAGATAGATAGATAGATAGATAGATAGATAGATAGATAGATAGATAGATAGATAATCAGATACAATTTCAGACCTCGAGAACAGTTCTCGGGAACAGTTCTTTGTAATATACACTGAACTGTTTCCAAAAACCGTTCCCAATGTCTGAAATCATATCTGATAGCGTACTTGATATCCATTAGTAAAAATTCCTTGATCACTTTGCACAGTCTTGATGCTGATTCTTTATTTTTTATTTACTTCCCGATTCAGCTACTAATAGTTCAGCTTTATTTAGAAACACGCAGAACTCACTAAACCATCATATAAATTGTCCCCTCCAAAGCAAACACAATATTTACTAATTTTAAAACAACTCTACTAAGCGGCAGCCAAGATTCAGAAAGGCTGACCTCCCCAATGCGGGAAAGGAGAGCTGCCAAGTGGCCATTCAGTTCCCTCCCAGTCTGCTCCCTCGGCCAACCACCAGCAACCTAAGCTCATTCCCGAACTCAGGTCACTGGTGTGGTAAGAGGTAAGGAATCCAGTGTTTCCACCATCTTCACCACTGGGTTGGCACCCAGTATTGTATTCTTATCAAACAAGCCATTTAACTCATGTTTTTGTGCCACTTTGTTGAAATCTCATCCACATTTTTTATACATATGTATTTTATGCTTTTACCCCCATTTTTCCCCAAGAGTCCTGGGACCCCAGCAGACACTGCAGTGCATGTGTGTGGAGCCTCACATGCACTCCAGGTACCAGCTCAGTCCCTTCCACCCAACCCCTGGCTATCCCCGGGTCCCCTGTAGCCTGAATTGCCATCTGCCCTCCACTAGGTGGCAGCTGAGGGTTGGGGGAAACCCTCATCCCTCCCCAGGAAAGGAGAGCTGCTTTGTGGCACCTCAGTCCTGCTCCATGCCCTCCCCCCCACTGACCCCTGACAACCCAGGCTCATTCCCGAACCCGGGTTGCTGGTGTGGCGTGAGGTGTGGCATCCAGCTCCTCAACCCTCAGCACCTGCATCCGTATTTTTTTTACTTTGTTTTTATCTTTACTTTCAGTTGCTCTTGAAAATCTATTTACCAGCTTGTTTTTAACCATGTTTGTCTTATTTTTTTTGCCTGCATAGGCTTGGGTTGTTCCTGAAAAAGTCCCCCTGACCAGTGTATTTATCCAGCCAACAAATAAATAAATAAATAAATTAATTAATAAAATAGATATGGTGCCTTTCATAAAAAACATTACAAAAGTGCTTTACAAAATCTAGAAGTCAAAGATCACTGCAAGTACAAAAGGGTAAACAGGAGCCTAGTGAAAAAATATTTTAATAAAGATTTAAAAACAGGTGAAGAAAGAATCATTAACATGTAATGAATCTAGTAATGAGTTCCATATCTTGACAGCATAGTGTGAAAAAGCTTTGGCACCAGTTGAGGAACAAGCAACTTTGGGAATATGTAACTTAAAATTAGCCGCTGAACCGATAGAATGAGCGAGGGGTAAATGGTAAGGAGCTTTGAAAGATAAACAGGAACAGCTTGGGGGAGTCACTTGAGAACAATATGCAAAAGCTTAAAATAAATTTAGTATTTAATATACCAGGTAGCCAATAAAGCTTTTTCCAACACAGTACCTGATCAGTTGCATTTTGAAGGAGCTGAAGATCATGAATAGTAATGTCAGGTAATCAAAGTTTATGCTTTTATTATGTAAAATATAACTCTTGTTTTTTTAATATTTGTTTTTCAGATAGATTGAAGCTGACTGACAACATACAAATTTATATTGCTATTTCAATGCAGAAAGATTCATCTGGTAACAATGTCAAGTATCCACATGTTTTCCAAGCTGATAGAATGCCTATCCTCAATAATTCAGATGTTTTAATGTTAAGTCAAATGTATAATGTTCAAACATCAAGTAGGTTCTCTCACAGTCCCCCTGTTTTCCCCCTTCTATTTCTTTTAGCCAAGACATGATTTGTGTTCCTCTGATACTGCATTTATTCCCAAGGTTGCCTTTTTCATTCACTTTTTCTACCAGAGGCTTTAATGAGAACAGAAAAAAAGCATTTTTGCGATTTTGCTAAAATACCAAACCATAAGTATTCAACTTCTTTTGCAACACAGAATCATCTACAGGACTCCTAAATTGTTCTTCAGTTATCATACCTTCTGAACTGCTAATTGATTGCCAATGCACTGGCAATGAGCTGTAAGTAGTAACCTACATACTGTACCTGCAGAAACCTAGAAACATAGAAGTTGTTGGCAGATAAGGACCACTTGGCCCTCCTAGTCTGCTCTAAATTCCCTACCTATACAGTCTGCTATTTAGAAGAAGCAAATTTAATACTGAAAAGAACAGTGTCAGCCTTTATTCATTAGAAAGCACACAGTAAACCAAAACAGAGATTTGAATCCTAATGGGACAGAAATAATGTTTGTTTGTTTTTTTTTGCCAAAAAACTTGTTTTTCAAGCAAATATTTACAGAGATAAAGCCAGCAAGTCACCAGTCTTGTGGGCAAACAGGAGCCTGTTGAAAGTATTTTTAATGGAGATTTAAAAGCAGACAAAGAAAGCATCACTAACATGTAGCGAATCTAGTAGTAAGTTACAGAGCTTATGAGCATAGTGTGAGAAAGCTCTGGCACCAACTGAGAAACAAACAACTTTAGGAATATCATTGTAACTTAAAATTAGCAGCTGAACCAACGGAATGAGTGGGGGTATAAATGGTAAGGATCTTTGAAAGATATAATTAAGAGCAGCTCTGGAAAGGCAGTTGAAAACAATATGCAAATGCTTAAAATAAATTCTGTATTTAATACGTAAGTAGCCAGTGAAGCACTCTAAGAATTGGAGTGATGCTTCTTCCAATTTGGTACCTGAGCTGTTGCATTTTGGAGGAGCTGAAGGTTATGGATAGTAGTTCCAGGAAGTCAAATTTAATAGTTTTATAAAATAAAATATAACACTGTTTTTTTTGTAAAATGTTACTGTTTGTTTTTCAGATAGGTTCAAGCTGACTGACAAAATACAAATTTTTATTGCTATTTCAATGTCAAACAGATCTGTCTGGCAATAATGCAGAGGATCCACTTTTTCAAGCTGATATAGAGTGCCAACCATTTGTAAATCAATTGTTTTATTATTAACAATCATCCCAAACCTAACATCTTAGACAACATAAGCAACAGTAGAAGAGAAAAGATCAGTAATAGTACTTGCCATATAGCAAACCTCAATGTCATCTGCATATGAGTGATTCAAAAGGAGGCAAGCAAGAAATCGCCTGACATAGGTGTGCATCCCTTAATTATTATTTATTTACGTTCTTACCTATTAATTTAGTCATAGAACTAACACTTTTAAAGAGATAGTAGCCCTTCTATTCATGGCACATAGACCCTGCTGCAACATTGATACAAACAGAATCAAATCCATTTTCACTTCAAAAACCATTCTGTAAGTGGAGTAAGATGCTTGCAAGGATATATTATACCCTGTCAACATCCCTCCTAATGGGAACTTCTTTAGTCAGCATAAAGCCACCACTTGGAATTTCAGGGGGCATACAAACATATGAATTAGCCAGCATAATTAGGCTCTCTGGTCTTTCAGGTCTGCTCATTGTGCAGGATTTACAGCTTAGGCTGTTGTCCCTGCTCCCCCCTCCCCTATCATTCCATCCCTCTCCTCCTCCCCTCCTTTGACCAGAATCCTACACCTGTATCTATCCCAGTACCTCTTGAAGTCACTGACTGTCCTCACTGAGATCGCCTCTTCTGGCAGCGTATTCCACTTAGTTACCACCCTTTCTGTGAAGAAATGTCTTCTGACCTCCCTCCTGAACACCCCCCCAACTTAAGGCTATGCCCCTTCATAGTTTTACTACAGCTTTGCCTGAAGAGACCATCCTTGTTTACCTTGTTGATCTCGTTCAAGTACTTGAAGGTCTCAGTCATGTCTCCCCTCTCCCTTCTGTCCTCCAGTGAGTACATGTTCAGGGCCCTCAGTCTCTCCTCATATGTTTTACCCTGCTGCCCCATAATCATCTTTGTGGCCATCCTCTGGACCATCTCCATCAGGTTGATATCCTTTTTAAGGTGAGGGCACCAGAACTGCACCACATATTCCAGATGCTGCCTCACCAGTGACCTGTACAAGGGCAGTACCACCTCCTGCCTCCTAGTGCGGATCCCCCTTGCTATGTACCCTAGCATCCTGTTTGCCCTTGCCACTGCCTTCCTGCACTGTGTGGAGAGCTTCAGGTCACTAGATATCATCACTCCCTGATCTTTCTCCTCCTCCTCCTCCATGGCTGGGAGATACCCAGACCCCTCCCAGGTAGTACTCTGTCCTGGTTTTTTTTGGCTCCAATGTGCATAACCTTGCACTTCTTGGCATTGAAGCCCAGCTGCTAGATCCTGGACCTCCTTTCAAGTCTTCTTAGGTCCTGTTTAAGTTCCTGTTTTCCCTTCTGCTAAGTCCAGCCTCCTACAGAGCTTGGTGTTGTCCATGAACAGACACATTTTGCCCTCGATGCCTCCCCAATATCATTTATAAAAATGTTGAATAGCATCGACCCCAGCACTGAGCCCTGTGGGGCACCACTTGTGACCACCCTGGCACTAGACAACTCTCCTTCCACCATTACTTTTTTAGTCCTATTCCCTAGCCAGTTCTCCACCCATCTAATCATTTTCTCACCGACTCCAGGGGTATAATACTCTTATGTCTTATTCCTCACATAGCATTGATATTTTTAAAGTTATCATTTATAATTGTAAAGCAAAGTATTTTATAAATGCAAACAATGAACTGTTATATCTTGAAGAGAGACTGTTGCTAGAAGCCCTATATTTAGCCTTTGAGGGCTTAAATGCTAGATAATCTCAAATCAAGAGGGAGAGTTTACTTTTATAGATCAAGGAAGAGCCTCCTCCACCAAGTCTGAAAACTTATAGTCAGGGGTTCAGTTCACTTTTGGGGGAAGTCAAAAAATACCACAGGTCTAAATGTGAAAGCCATTCCAGTTTTTTTGGACTACATTAGGTTTCTTCACTGGTCCCACTTTTTGAAAATCATTTTCCTCAAGGGACCAGTATGGGAACTTGAAATACTGTAAAATATAGAGTAGGCAACATACTTTTTTTCAGATAACTCAACCATGTTTTTACTTCAGTGACTGCAAAATTGAATGTCATTTAATTTTACTTTTTCACATTGCTCAGGAAAAAAAAAATCCATCCCTTTAAAGCAGCAATATTTATTAGTAAGCAAATAATGTCATCATACAGTTTTTAGCATTAATATATTTCTGACATAATTAGATTCATTGTTAGTATATTTTTATTTCTCTAAGATTTTTTAAAACAGCTTTTATTACTAATTTTTATAATTAATAGCACAAGTCATTAAAGATGACAGCCACTAGCCACTGAGTTGTTTTATTTATTCATACTGGGTGTGGCCAGAGAACAGGGACTTTTAAAACCTTAGAACCCCATTCTCAGTTCAGTAGTGAAATGCTATGAAATGAAAATAGATATATTGATGTGTTTGCCAAAATACACTATTTCTTTAAAAATATATATATATATATATATATATATATATATATATATATATATGTATATATTTGGAAGTCAAATACTTCCAAAATGGAGTTTACTGAAGCCCCGGGTGTAGTGCCAGAACACATGAGCTCATGAACGTCGAGAAGATTCTCTGCTGCTACCGGGCTACCATGTCTGATTTATGGTGTTGCCCTTCACTGGGCTAGTATAGAGACTCAGTGCTACTGCTTCAGAGGCCACATGCCTAACTCCTAGTAAGCACATCACCATGATAGTGCAGAAACCATCTACAAGAGTCCTGAGTTAGAATCTTGGTGCTGCCGCTGCCACTCAGGGTACAGAAATTAAATTCATAGTGCTGCAGCAGACATTTTAGATTTTGGTGTGCTGAATAAGAATAGTAATACTAAATGCATTTTTTGTAGCACCTATTAAAAAATTTCAGTGGTGCAAAATCAGGATAAAAGAATAATCAGAGAGGGTTACAAGCTACAAGACATCTCTTCTTGAAGTGTTGTTTCACCTGTGGGGGTGGGGGAGAGGGTGGTAAGGAGGGTGGAAGAAAAGTTATATGTGACCTACAGTATATATTGTTTGAGTTCGCTGGAGGTGGCAGTGGGAGTTTTGGAGGAGAGAGTTGTGCATAAATGGGCATGTGTAGGCACCCATTGGGGTGCGTGTACCTGCAGTGGTACTGTCAATCATATAAGTTGTGTATATACCCAGTCCCGGCACTGGGTCAGAGTAGTACCATCCACAATGCTGTCGGCAACAATAGTGCAGCAATAATGTTGGCAGTTTTATTTTTGAAGGGGGCTATGCCCCCACACCCCCCTGACTGAAGGATTCTCACTCGGGGGGGGGGGAGCTGATCACAGGGAAAGTTAAAATATGTGCGGTCGTAGAATACTGTTTCCACGGCCCCATGTCAAAGAACAAAGTCCCGAGTGCACAAAAATGTTAGAGATCAGGATTAGAACCCTGGTCTCCACTGCCGCTGGCCAAGCTGCTCTATGTCCTAGCCCTCCACACCACGGGAGCAGCTCGGCCAGCCTCCTGGATCCTGGTGCTCTTCTTTGTGGTGAGCACCACAGACAGTGACTTGAGGAGCACTTACTGAAAGTGCTGTAGATCCCCTCTCACTGTCCATTCTAGTGCTTTGCGAACTAGCGCTCTGTAGACTGGAGCTATTTGTGTAGCGCTATTCTAACCAGGCATCCCCACGAAATAGCCATGCATTTGTCCCTGGTGGTCTAGTGGGCCTCCATCCTCAATCTCGTCAGCTGCTTAGTATATACCCTTCCCTGGTGGCCTAGCGGACCCCCTCCCCCTCCACGATTACCCTCATGTATTGTGAGATAGCTGTCCCTGGTGATCTAGTGGATCCTCATCCCTCCACCCAGTCAAGTAGTGTCCCACCACCCTGCCCCCCCCATCCTGAATTGTAACTGGCGACCAGCATAGCCCTCCTCTCACCACCTCGGCTGGCTGCTGACAGAGCTCTCAATGAGCGTGTACTATATACAGTACGCGCTCATTGATTGACAGCTGCTGTCATGGCCAAAGTTGCCAGTTTTTACATTTGATCACTATAACAGCGCTGTAGCACACCAAGCCTTTTGGGGGAACCCTCAGAAAATAGACTCTCTGCAAACAAAGTTCAATGAAACAAAAAGTTGCTCCACTTCAGCACAACATGAGAGTTCAAAAGCAGCTTACTTTGGCAAAGCAAAACAAAATACAGCTTTTCCGGGTTCACAGTACTGCTCTCTGTATCTCTCATGCTGTCCCCAAATCCTCCCTGTTGCTTTGTCTGGTTTACCTTTCAAGCATCCCATGTGGGGCTTGTTTGTGCCCTTCCCCCACAGGGATTCCCAGGCCTGCATGCAGCCAATTCATATGGCCTTTAAAGGGCCAGGCCAGAAATCAACAGGGCTGGGTTTCAATTCACCCTGTTTTCCTGCTAGTATCTTAGTGGAGAGGGGGTCCCAGGGTAAAGGTTGTAGAGACTCTTTCACACTCACCTTTAGCTGACAGCATACATCCACCATTTTGGAACTTTGTGATGTTGTGTCAGGTTAAGCTATGCCTTACTGCTATGTACTTATACATGGCTTACATAGAAACATAGAAGTTGATGGCAGACAAGGACCGCAAAGCCCATCTAGTCTGCCCATTTCATTTTCTATGAATGTGCCGTAGGCCTTTACTCTGTCAATGACCTATCTAGTCATACTCATCTGTATTGCTCCCTTATGCATATCCCATGCATGTTTGAAGCCCTGCACTGTATTCATATTCACCACTTCCTGAGGTAGGCCATTCCATGCATCCACCACCCTTTCTGTGAAAAATAGCTTCCTCACATTTCCCCTTAATCGGCCTCCCTCTACTCTCATGCTGTGTCCTCTTGTCCTGCTATTTTCTTACAGTGTATTGAAACATGTTAGACTGTTTCACCTTGTTAATACCCTTAAGGTGTTTGAATGTTTCAGTCATATCACCTCTCTCCCTCCTTTGCTCTAGGGTATACATCTTGAGCTCTGTTAATCTGTCCTCATATGTTTTCTGATGCAGTCCCTGCACCATCTTGGTTGCCCTTCTCTGGACTGCCTCCATTTTGTTAATGTCCTTGTGGAGGTGTGGCCTCCAGTACTGCACACAGTACTCCAGATGGGGCCTAACCATTGTCTTGTAAAGAGGTATTATTACCTCCCTCTTACGACTTGTGATACCCCTACTAATACACTCCAACATCCCCCTAGCCTTACCTACCACTTTAGTGGTCTGCTTGGATGATTTCAGGTCATCTATGATGATGACACCCAAGTCTCTTTCTTCCTTTGTGACTGCCAGCAACTCCCCTCACAACCTATAGGTGGTTTCAGGGGTTCTCTTCCCTATGTGCATGATCTTGCACTTCTTTGTGTTAAACCCCAGTTGCCACTCTTCTGACCATTTTGCCAGTTTATCCAGATCTCTTATCATTCTGCCCACCCCATCTGGATCATCTACTCTGTTGCAGATCTTGGTGTCATCTGCAAATAGACAAACCTTACCCTCCAGTCCATCTGTAATGTCACTGAAGAAGATATTGCAGAGGAATGGCCCCAGGATTGATCCCTGATGTACCCCACTTGTGACTTGCATCTCTTCTGACTGCATACTGTTTACCACCACTCTCTGTTTTCTGCCCATCAACCAGTTTCCCACCCAATTGACCAACTTCTGACCCACCCTGAGCCTACCCAACTTGATAATCAATCTTCTGTGTGAAACAGTATCGAAAACTTTTCTGAAGTCAAGGTAGGTGACATTAACTGCTCCCCCTTGGTCCACCACTCTCGTTACCCAGCCAAAGAAATCTATGAGATTAGTTTGACAGGACTTTCCTATTGTAAACCCATGCTGTCTTGGATCCTGTGCTCCTATGGATTCCAGGTGTTGCACTATCCTTTCCTTAAGGAGTTCCTCCATAATCTTGCCCACTACTGAGGTAAGACTGACTGGTCTGTAGTTCCCTGCCTCCTCCCTGCTACCACTCTTGTGGAGCGGGATCACATGAGCCCTTCTCCAGTCTTCTGGGACCTCTCCTGTGCACAGAGACTCACTAAACAGTTCTGATAATGGCTCTGCTAGTTCCACCCTTAGCTCGTTTAGTTCACTGGAATGTATGCCATCAGGTCCCATTGCCTTGTCCACCCTGAGCTTATCGAGCTCTTGTAGGACCCTTTCTTTTGTGAAGGGACTAGTGCACACCTCCCTCCCCCCTGTGTCCATGGTGCTGAGCTGTGGGCCCTGCCCTACCTTCTCTTCAGTAAATACTGAGCAGAAGTATCTATTTAGGATAGATGCCTTTCCATGGTCCTCCTCCTCACACACCCCCTTATCCCTTTGATCTTAGCAATACCCTCTAGACTTTCTCCTTTCACTAATGTATCTATAGAAGGTCTTGTCCCCTTCTTTTACTGTTCGTGCTAGTGTTTCCTTGGTTTGGGCCTTTGCCTGTCTTACTGCCTTCCCTGCTTCCCTTAGGGAAGTTTGGTATGCCTCCCTAGCTTCGTCCTGCTGCATTCCCTTATATTTCCTGAACGCCAGCCTTTTGGCTCTGACCTTTTCTGCTACTGTTTTTGAGAACTAAAGTGGTTTCCTTCTTCTTTTTCACTTTCTTTTCTCTGTAACACAATGGGATGATGCTTCAAGTATTGCATCCTTAATGCTTGCCCACTTTGCCTGTACCCCCTCACCTGTATTTTTTCTTGCCAGGGCTAGCTTAACTCTGTTGGCCATCTTATCAAAGTCAGCTCCTCTGAAGTCCCATATTTTTTGCCTTGGAATGGGATAATTTAGTTCTAGTAGCCAAATTGAACCATACCATGTGATGGTCACTGGCCCCCAGGTGACCTTCTACCTGGAGATCTGTGATCCTTTCCCTGTTAGTCAGTACTAGATCTAGGATAGTTCTGTCTCTTGTGGGTTGTTGTACCAGTTGTTTGAGACCCTCCCCATGCAGGGAATCCACTGTGCCTAGTTCTGGCAGATGTTCCTGCTGATATTGACCAGTCTGTATCTGGCATGTTGAAGTCTCCCATTATCAGAACCTCCCCTTTAGCTTCACTGTGTATGACATCACAAGGTTCCAAAAAGGGTGGCAGCGTAGAATCAACACAGGGCAGACTGAGACAGAGGTATCTCTGAACTGCTGGCAGTTACAGAGGAGCCCACGGCCTCATTTTAAAAGAACTTTCCATTGGCTTTCAAACTATGATGGGCACAGTTTATAAATGATCTCCATTAATTTTCTTATTAATTTTTAATCAAACTTTTTCTCATGCCCTGACTTGCTTGATGGCACCCCTCCATCCCTGTCACTAGCCTTGTCATGGACTTAACAATTATCCACCACTTGCATAGGACTACGATAGTGGTGGATTTCCTGCCATGTCAGTTGTGTGTGAGTTTGTGGGGGTGGTGGGACAATGATGAATCAGCATTTTTTCTTCCATTCCTGGTTCTATCTCCAAGGGCACCAGCATGCAGTGATGCACTCATATGCATGCAGTGGTCTGACTGCTGTCCTTCCCTTGGTGTGGTCCCACTGTGCTACCTCCTGGTCTCTGCTAGGGGGTAGACAAACAGTGGAACGGTGTGTCTCCCTCACCAAGGGAGGACAGCTGCCTCTGGGACACTCTCCTTCCTTCCTTCCCCAGTTAGCCTCCAAACAACCTGAGTCTGTTTCCCAACCTGGGATGTTGGCACACTGAGCAGTGGTGTTACTACTGTATTGATGGGCTGGCCTAAAATGTTCCCTCTTAAAGTTATTTTCTAGTTTTTTGCAACAAAGAAAGAGTTGGCATCAGCAGGACTCTAATCAAATAACATTCCAAAATAATGTGATTTCAGGATATTGTATTATTTATTACTAAAGACATTTGCATGAAAGCAGGGGGCCAGATTTTGAAATGCTTGTGAATGCCACAAGCCCTGGGTGCGCCAAACATATGAAACATGGAGCTTGCAGCATTCCCTGGCCGATGAGTGGGATTTTCTATCCTGAGCACTGATTGCTGCAAGTTAGACCAGCTTTTTGCTGGTGTAGCTTGCGTCAATCCTGGGTACCATCTTCACAGGGCTTGCACCAAATATTTGGCACATGCTTCCATAAAGTAAGAAAGCTGTCGTAACTGTGCCCAATGCACCAAAATCGGGCACAGTTGCAACAAAGGTGTTTGGTGCGCCTGAACCAAAACATGGGTTTAACACAGGGCTTTGAAAATCTGTCCCAGAGTCTTTACCACCTAGACTCCTAATCCTGCACTTGTGACATCAGAATAATTTCTGATGCAGCAGGCTGTGATGTCCTAAGGAGAAGATTAAGACTTCACAGCAGGTATGAAAAAAGATGGTCTAGACTCAAAGCTCCTTCACTTCTTAGCTCCTGCCATTGCAGCTCCCCTTACTCACCTTCTCAATCTTTCCTTCTTCCTCAATGCTGTTTCTCAATCCTGGAAGTTGGCTGAAGTTATTTCAATTCACAGAGGGGGTGACCCCTCCTCCCTTGGCAACTTCTGTCCCATCTTCTTCCTTCCCTCCCTCTCTAAGCTGCAAGAGAAACTAGTCCATTCTTGACTCCTTTACTTCCTTTTATCCTCCAGCTTCCTCTTACCCTTTCAGCCTGGTTTCTAGAAGCACCATTCCACCATCTCCTCCTTGCTATGTATAACTGATTCTGTCTTCTCCAGGATGGATCAGGGGCACATTATAACAAACTGAGCTCTGATGACCTCTCAGCTCCCACTGTGGCTTGGTTCTGTTCCTACCTAATGGGCTGACAACAATTGATTCAGGTTGGAGGTGCCTGGTCACCTCCCCTTCCTAGCCAGGCTGGGGTCCCACAGGACTCCATCCTGAGTCCCCTACTTTTCTCCTTCCCTCCACTTGTGCCAACTCGCATATCCACATTTATGCAGATGATACAGTTATCTTCACCTCTGGTCCCTCTACAGGGACTTTTGGGACCAGTCAGAAACTGGCCAGACTCACTACCCTCCTCCCTGTTTTCACAACCCTGGATGACATGCCTCTTGAAGCAATTCAGTCCTTCAGATATCTTGGGAGTGTGACTAGACAGTAAGCTTGACTTCTCAGCCCATATCGATAACACCCATGCAAAACTCCATCCCAAGCTTGGTGCCCTGTACAGTAACAAAGACTGCTTATCTCTGCATGTCCTCAGGGAGCATGCCACCAAAATAGTGCTCCCCATCTTCTACTACATGAATATAGTCTATGGCACCACCCCTTGCACTTCCCTTACCAGATTGGATACCCTCTGCAACTCCTGCCATTTTGCTACAAACTCTCCTCTCACACCCACCATTGTACACTGTATTCATCCCTTTCCATTGTCCCTCTACCCTCTTATCACCAGGCTCATTGTACCTCCTTCATATCCAAATACTGGTTTGGTTCACTTCCCTCCTACCTCTCCTCTCTCTTCTCCCAACTCCTCCTGCCTCGTGTTCCCTCCATTCTGGAGACCATCACTATTTTGCCACTTTTCACATCTGCACCTCTGCTGCATAATCTGCCTTCTATCAACTTCCCTCACTCTAGAACCAACTCCCCTTCTCCTTCCACCTCTCCCCATTGCCTGGCTTCCTCAAGTACCAGTTGAAACTCTAAACCCCTCCCCACTTGTTCCTGTTATCCTTCCTCCTGATACTTCCACAGTTGCATCTTACCATCCTGGTCAGCAGCTGGCTGGGTCCCCACTCCTGCATTGGGCTAACTTCCATGCCACTGCTTGGGTAAACTTCCATGCCACTGCCTTGGCTTACCTTCCATGCCACTGCCTTGGCTTAACTTCATGCCACTGCCTTGGCTTAACTTCCATGCCACTGCCTTGGGTTAATTTCCATGCCACAGCCTTGGGCTAACTTCCATGCCACTGCCTTGGGTTAACTTCCATGCCACTGCCTTGGGTTAATATCCATGCAACTGCCTTGGGTTAATGTCCATGCCACTGCTTTGGATTAACTTCCATTCCACTGCCTTTGGTAAATTCCATGCCACTGCCTTGGAATAACTTCCATGCCACTGCCTTAGATTAACTTCTATGCCACTGCTTTGGGTTAACTTCCATGCCACTGCCTTGAATTACCTTCCATGCCCCTGCCATGGGCTAACTTCTATGCCACTGCCTTGGGCTAACTTCCATGCCACTGCCTTAGGCTAACTTCCGTGCCACTGCTTTGGGTTAACTTCCATCCCACTACCTTTGGTAACTTCTATGCCATTACCTTGGGACAACTTCCATGCCACTGCCTTGGGTTAACAGCCATGCCACTTACTTGGCTAAACATCCATGCCACTGCCTTGGGCTAACTTCCATGCCACTGCTTTGGGTTAACTTCCATCCCACTGCCATTGGTAACTTCTATGCCACTACCTTGGGATAACTTCCATGCCACTGCCTTGGGTTAACATCCATGCCACTGCCTTGGGTTAACTTCCATGCCACTACATTTCTACAAGGTCAGGCAATAACATGCCCTTCAAGTCATTTGCCAGGATCAGTACTGTACTTATTCACCACCTAGTGCATCCTCATCTGAATATGCACTTGTTAGGTGTTCCAATTGTACTGTACCACACCTTATTCTCTGGACAGCCATACTTTTGTATTTTATTCTGCTTGTACCAATTTTTGATTGAATGTTGTCCAGTGTTTTGTTACTATCTACTACTGTCCTTCTACTGTTCCCTCTCCTAGATCACACCTGGAAACAAGCCTTCACTCAGTGTGCGTCTCCCAGTTACTAATTTTCAAATAACTAAAAAAAAAACTAAATAAATAAATAAACAAACACACAAACAAACACATGAAGTCCAAGGGGAAAGATCCTATTTCCACTAAAATCTTTTCATTACAAAACAAAAATTAAACCAGTACAGTGCTGACACAGCTATATTTAAAAGGTGAAGACGCGCCGTGAAAGTGGAATAAACAATGCTTTTATCAAGATAAAGCTCACATTGTTTTGAGACATATCCACAACTTTTCATGGCATAGAAGAAACAACCAAAGTCAGTGACTGTTTTGTGTTATTCCCCCCACCCCAAAAAAACTGGTGGTGTTCTTTGGGAACAGAGTGCAAGCCTTGTGTAAGCTGACATCATCACTAAAAATCTTCTTCCTCAGAGCTAGGTGGGCATGTTGTTTCCCTGAGAACACATCTGGTGGCCTCACATTTGAAATGGTACTCCACCTTTCTAATACAGCTGAGCTAACACACTACTGGTTAAAGCTACTTATTGTCAAGAAAACTGGACACCAAGTGGGCTCTGAGTAGGAAGGGAGTTCTTTTGTTTTACTTATAGAAAAAGATGAAATGTTTTGCAACTTGGACTTGGGGATGGGGTGATATGTAAAATCTGTTGATAACAGCTGTGAATTTTTGCTGGAAGCAGGCATGTCTCTTTAATGACCAAAGGGTGCTGGTGTTGCTTGCTTAGCAAAATAGCTTTCTCTGAGGGCACATGGCTTCCTCCTGTTTAGTCAGAATTTTAACAAAAATAGAACCAGATTGTACTCCACAAGAGTTCTCCAAGGGATAATTACAGAAATGTAATCTTTTAACAGTTAATTTCTGCAAACCACTACGTTGTACTACATTTTTGTTAAAAATCTATGGAAGTTGGCAAAAGAGGCAAATACCGCCCATCCGCTCTGCCTAATTAACCACACAGGAAAGCCACATGAAAAAGACTGCAGTGCTCCCACATAGAGTTTAGATACTGGTCTTTATGCGGGAAAGAGGGGACCATCCCATTCCTCACTGATCTGTCATTGAAGTTGGGTATCAAAACTAAATCCGACAGTCATACTTAGCATTTCTTGTAGCTTGTCTCACACTCTGATGCCTGAGCTATATATTCTGTTCATATATATATATATATATATATACACATCCACTTTGTGTGAGCACGCATGGTGATGGGTGGACCCTGTACAAGAAGGATCCCAGCCCAGATCCCAGTTCTCTGCCTCAGAGATGGGGATCACCAGACTGAGACACAACCAAGTTTTCTGCAGACTAAGATCCCACCTTCTCCGGGAGGAGGGGAGAGAGAGAGAGAGAGAGAGAGGAGAGGCGAGAGGGGAGGAGGGAGAGAGAGAGGGAGAGAGGAGAGGAGGGAGGGAGAGGAGAGAGAGAGGAGAGAGGAGGGAGGGAGGGAGGGAGAGAGAGAGAGGAGAGGGAGGAGGAGAGAGAGAGAGAGGGAGGGAGAGGGAGGGAGAGAGGAGAGAGAGGGAGGGAGGAGGGAGAGGAGAAAGAGAGAGGGAGAGAGGGAGGGAGGGAGGAGGGAGAGAGAGAGAGAGGGAGGGAGAGGAGGGAGAGAGAGAAGAGAGGGAGGGAGGAGGAGAGTGGAGAAAGAGAGAGGGAGAGAGGAGGAGGGAGAGAGAGGGAGGGAGAGAGAGAGAGAGGAAGGAGGGAGGGAGGGAGAGAGAGAGAGAGGGAGAGAGAGAGGGAGATTGAGAGAGAGAGAGATTTCTATATGTAGAAATATGTGATTGACAATGTAACTGCCTAGTCATATATTGATCTTGTTTTGCTCTTTATTTATTGATTGTGTACTGGTAAATTTCTAATTTGTAAAACATGTATTTACTTTGCTGCTGCTGTTTCTGTTCTCACAACACTTCTTGTAAAATAGGTGCTTCACTGATATGAGGTTATTCAGGTGTTCAGACTTGTAAATAAAATATTCTATCTATCTATCTAGAATACTTCGACAAGGTAACACCTTACAGTAGAGCAATAGTTCAGGCATTCAGAAACAAATTAAGATGTTGAATGATTTCCTTACAGTTTAGGTGGGTTGGAGTGCAAAAACTGTATGCCTCATGGTCATCACACTACTTTTCTTCTTAATACCTCTAATCTCACTTTTTACTTTCTACTCTTTCCTGGTATTTACACTTTAGTCCATTCTTTCTTTTTTTTTTTTCTTTACTGCCTATATTTTGTGGGGCTTTAAAGTGAAACTAATTCAACATACTAAATATTTTCTTATAGAACTTATAAGCTTGTATTATTGATGCATAATTTTTTTTCTATTTCTTTTGCTACTTATTTTTATTAGATGGCTATTTTATTGTGGAGAGGTGTAATTTATGGATGCAATTTGTTGATTATTATGGATTTTTCTAAACTTAAGTAAAATTGTTATTGTTAAAAAAACTTCTAGAGCATACAAGTAGCACATTGTTGAGAAGGCACTGCAGCTATAGCTATGGTACTTTACATTTAATTTTAAAACAGCATGGAATTTTGTCTGACTTCTGATTGCTTAGAGATCATTTTAAACAGCGATATTATCACAGTACAAAAACACACTTCATAAAAGTCCCTGGTCATGACATGAGCCTTTTTACTCTTGTGGAATATTGCACCTTGTCAGCCACAGTTTTCTATCACAAACATGGCTGCCACCTTTCCTCACTAAAAACTTTAACAAGCCCCTAAAATAAAACTGTCTTAAACTCAAAAATAATAATTTATTTTTATTTCGTCATTTATTTCATCATTTGGACGTAACCTTTGAGCAAAATACTCTTTTTCAAAGGTTCCACATCTTGACAGGAGGACAACACAGAAAGATAGTTACAGAGTATGGGTGTACAAGTACATAGACAAAAAAATACAAGAAATAACAGCAATTAGTCTGACTATTTACAACTGTATGCTATCTCATATAGAGGTACAGCATATTGCAATTAGTACAGCCCAAGGTACATGGTGAATGCTGTGGGTTTAAGAAACTAATTTAGCATGAGGTAAAGCAGCCAGGGGAAGCATTGTCATTATTTCATGTAAAGTCTGGGAGGGAGAGACTCAACATAGGCTTTCACACCCAGTATGTTAAGACATCCAAGAGGAGGCTTTGTCATTAATTCTAGTCGGGGGGGGATAATTTTCTGTGCAGTACTAACCTAGTAGAAACTTACTAGAGAGCAATGTGAGGGAGGACATTACACAGAATAAGCTGGGAGAAGACAGGTGCTTTGAGGCAATCACATTTGTGCAGGGCCATTGGTAGGGGAGGGACTTAAAACAGTGTGCAGAGTTAAGGACAGTAGGTAGAAGGCTCATCGACAGGTTGTGGCTATGGAAGGCTAAGTTCGAGGGCTGGCAAGTAGTAGGAGTTTAAACTCAGGGTTACTGGGCAGCAGGGTAAGAAATCTGAGAATGCAGCCCAGCAGTGGCTGACTTCAAGCTACCGGGTGATAGTGCTACAGGTTACCTGCAGTTACAGACCTCAGCCTTGGCCAGGTGATGTCATAGTTCCCAGTTGAAGACTGGGAGGCTGTTAATGAGTAAAAGGTGTGCTGGGATCTCATTTAGCCAAGAAGGAGCCCTGTATGCGAAAGACCATTGGCCAAGCACCATTTTTCTGAAAAGGATGGCAAGTGGGCAGCGAGTCTGCTCTGTAGTGTGGTACCCAGATCTGCCTCACCGGAGCAGTTCTTTGAAGACCAATGGAGCTTTACCTAGGAGAGATTTCATGCCAAGCAGGCACATTTGGTATTTGATTCTGCTGACAAGACTGAGCCAGTTAGTGCACTCGTAGAGGGAGCAGGTGTGTAGGAGATTATCAACCCCTACAGCCAGCCTGCAGGCCTTGTTGAGGACCGTGCTTACTCATTTTAGCGCAGTGTCAGATGCTGACCCATAAACCACGAATCCGTAGTCAATAACAGACAAGGTGGAAGAGGAGATTGCCAACCTGAGGGCCTCAGGAGCTAGGTACTGTCTGTGCCTGTAGAGAACTCCAAGTGTGGTGTTCACTGTTTTGACGACCTGATCGATGTGCTGCATGTAAGAGAGAATGTCATCAATGATCATGCCCAAGTGTTTAAAAGAGTTGACCTGCTCGAGTGGAGCACCTTCCTTGTTGTTAGTAATATTAAGGGAGAGAAGAGAACTCTTGTGCTGGTGAGTGGTTATCAATACTAACTAATAATAATAATAATAATTGTTATGTGTCCTCATAATCCTCATTACACCCACAGACAGACAGACACACACACACATGCATGCACGCACGCATGTGCACACACACACACACACATATTATAAAATGTACTGCAGCACTTAGTTTTTAATTGTTGGTGTTTTTTTTTGCTGACCTGGAAAAATCCCCCTCCTATCATTACCTGCAATCCAGAGGAAAGCAAGGAAATAATATAAAGAAGAAGGAGGAAAGGTGAGGAAAAAAAAAAGCAAATGAAGATGGGTTGGGGAAAATTAAGATTTAAGGGCAAATTAAAAAAAATGTCTTTTGCTGTGCAAAATATTTGAAACTGAGAATGCATGTCAATGCTGGAATATGCTGGGACTATTTTGTTGGGATAGATTAATGTTTTTAAAAGATCATTAAAATTTTAAACATTATTTTATTTTTGTGCATTTTTTAATGCCACCCTCCCCCCTTTAAAAAGTGGCAGCATCTTATATAATCACACTAAGACACTCCACTTTGTTCTTTGTGGTAGGATGATGGCACTTTTCGGTTGGTTGAAGGCACTCGGCAATGCCACACAATACACCCAAGGTGTGCTGTTATTTCACCACAATTCACTCCCTGTCATGTCTTATTGCTGAACTTAATTTAGCATTAACACATAACAGTACTATAATTAGACAAACATTTGAGTTGATCCATTGTCAGCAGGGCATGGTGTATGAAAAGAGACTGAAAAGTCTCAGCATGCATTCATTGGATGACAGAAGAGAGAAGGGGACAGGATACAGACTTTCAAGCTCATGAAATGATTCAACAGAATGGACTCAGCAAGGCTGTTTGTTTTACACCTTTCAAGTTTAACTAGGAAATCCTGTACATGCTGAGCTGGTATCAGCTTATTTCTAGATGTGTCCTGGGGACAGGGAGAGGGGGAGGAGACAGTACAGTTTAAAACAATAAATACAATAAGGTATATTCAAACTAAATCAAGCATATAACAGTAACTGTAGATAAAATGACAATTACACCATGACAAAGAAATGCGGTAGCCATGTTAGTCCAGTAGATAATATAGAAGAAAACGTATTTTTTGCAGGTGATACCTTTTATTGGACTAAGAAAAGTATTTCTGAGACTAGCCATCTGAGACTGACCTGAAGAAGAGAGTATTATCTCTTGAAAGCTAGTCACTGACCTGATGAAGAGAGTATTATCTTTGGAAAGCTAGTCACTGAGCTGAAGAAGAGAGTATTATCTCTCGAACGCTAGTCTCAGAAATAATTTTGTTAGTCCAATAAAAGGTATCACCAGCAACAAAGTTGTTTTTGTTTCCTCTACATCATGACAAAGAGCAATTCCACAAAATCTTTGCCAGTACACAGTACAATACATTATAGATTGAAGGAGCGCTCCTGGCCAATCAGAGAGCTCCTTTCCCCTGCGCATGAGGCACTCTTATTCTGTGAAGAGCATCTCATGTGCAGATGCCCTGAAACGGGCACATTCTGGGAAGTTTTTGAAATGTATTATTGATCGCTCTGATCAATAATATATATCACTGAGTTCGTTGGCTGAAAATGAGTGGTTTAATTTGCCTTCAGCTTGAGTCAGAACAGCTCAGCTTCACTTTGCTGTTCTTGCTCAGCTGAAGGCAAGTGAAACCACTCATTTTCAGCAATGAGTGGCTCCGAGGGACATATTAACACATATAGGAGCTAAACTGCAGTCTAGGGGGCAATCCAATTGCAAAACAGTGTGTTGACCACTGAACATGTTCTCAAGCATGGGAAAAGTTCAAGAAGGACATTAGGAAGTATTTCTTCACATAAATGGTGGTGGATGGGTGGAACAAATTTTCAGACAAGGTTGTGGAGGCAAAGACAACAGCAAGATTCAAGTGGAATGCATATAAAGGAGTTATCAGACAGGAAGTAAATTGGGAACGAGTGACTGGCAGGGAGGATGGATTGAGACTTAACAGAGACTCTTGGGACAGACTAGATGGACTGTTCAGCTTTTTTTTTGTTCATCACTTTTCTATGTTTCCATTCAGCACACAAAATTTAAGGTTCAAAGCCCTTTGAAAGAACCGCCAACACATATATACAAAATATGGGTAATAGCTGCATGCGATAAAAACATCTCTATAATTATCCTAATGTTATCTCTCTATCTGTCTGTCTGTCTAGCTATCTATATCTTTCTAGTGTGCAGGAAAGTGAGTGGGAGCGGTCAAGGAGGAAGGTGTGGCAGAGTGAGTGGGAGTAGGAGATGGTACTGAAGTGGGAAAGGGAGTGGGAGTGGGAGAGAAAAGAAAGTGGGAGAGGGAAGTAGGATGGGGAAGGGAGGGGAGGAGGAGTGGGAGAGGGAGATGGAGAGGAGAGGGAGGGATAGGTAAAGGAATGGCAAGTTAGCGGAAGTGGGAGAGGGAAGGTAGAGCAAGAGGGTGAGGAGAGGAGAGGGAAAGGGAGGGAAAAGAGTGGAGGGGAAGGGAAGGGAGGGAGGGGTGGAAGAGGAGAGGAAGGGTGGGAGAGGTAGTGTGGAGGAAGTGGGAAAGGGCAGAAGCAAGAGAGAGCTTGCACACAGGAGGAAGAGGGAGAGTGGACAGAAATAGGGGAGAGGGAGGGAGTGTGAGAGGATGTGAGAGGGGAAGCTAGAGAGAGGAAGGTGTGAGGGGGAGAGAGAGGAGGAAGATGAGAGGGAGACGGAGGAGTGGAGGGGTGAGGAGATGAAGTGGGAGAGGGAGGGGGAAGGGGAGAAGGAATGAGAGAGGGAGGAAGTGTGAAGGGAGAGGGAGAACAGAGGGAGTGGAATAGGGAGTGGGAGAGGATGTTGGAGGGAGGGAGGGAGATTAAGGGAATGTGAGCAAAAGAGGGAATGTGACACAACAGGGAGGGAGGAGGAGGGTACGCAAGAGTGGAAGAGGAAATGGGAGAAGGAGTAGGAGAAAGACGGGGAGAGGGAGTGAAAGCGGGAAAGTGGGTGGGAGAGGGAGGATAAAAGAAGTGGGAGAGTGAGTGGAAGTGGCTGGAGTGGGAGTGGCAGAGGAAGTGGGAGGGAAGAGGGAGTAGTGGGAGAAAGATTTGGAGTAGGAGTGGGTGAAGGAATGGGAGAAGGAGTAGAAGTTCAAGAAGAAGGGAATAGATGGGAGTATGAGGACAGAGAGTGGAAGAATGAATGGGAGAAAGGGAGAGGGACTGGGAGATAGAGTGAGTGGGAGATGGACTGGAATTGGAAGAAGTAGGGGGAGATGTAGAAGAAGGAGGGGGAGAGGGAGTGGGAGAGGGTGTGGAATGGGGAGAGGGAAGGGAGTGGGAGGGGTAAAAGGAGAGGGAGTGAGAGAGAGAGAGAAGGAGTGGGTGAGGGAGAGGGTGTGGTAGTAGAGAACAGCAACAAAAGTAAAAATTAACCAAGTTGTCCCATGACTACACACTATACAAAAGTAAATGGGCTGGAAAATCAAAGATAAAGTCAAATGAGGCACTGAACATAAATTTATGGTAGGGCCATGGCCAGCTGGCTAGATGCAGAGGCAAACTTAAAACTGCATTTGTTCTGTCATATCATTTCTTTTTCATATAATATGAAATAATGAAATATAAGGAGTCATGGAAGTCACCTTTTCCAAGACAGAAAAAGCAATTCAGTTAAAAACAAAGGGAAAAATCAAAATTTAAAAAGTCTTCCAATTCCCATGAAGCTACACACAGATAGATTTTCAAAATATTTGCACAGCAGTTTGTTCTCTCCAGCTAATGTTGAAGAACATTTTGTTAGCGGAAACAGATGGCTGCACAGAATTTCTAAGATTTTAATACAGTGGCATGGTGATGCCACTATAGTTAGGGCTGAGAAGGCATTTACATACAAAACTCATTTCAGCTGCTTATAACTCAGCCATCTTTTGGTGTAGGGGGTATGAAAGTTTGCAAGGATTACAATCATCCAGCGTCTTGAGACATGTCTGCTATGGTGTGTCAAAAAAATGTTAAAATGATGAAAAACGTTTTTTTTTTTTCAATATATTTTTCATTATCTGTTTCTGCTCCTCCATCCCCGGTCCCTGCAACAACTCCCCAGTCCTGTCACAGACCTTCTCATGCACTTACTGGTTATCCTCCACTAGTTTGTCATGCTGCTGCGCAGGAAACTTTGTTTAGGTGTGGACTGAGGACACCAGCACCAGAGTGGTCATTACTCAGGTAGTACTGCCAATGGCAGTGAGTCCCAGTCTTTGGAGGGGCAGGTGAGTCATATTTTGCCACTGCTGACATTCCCTAGGATGGGCCATGGAGCTTGTTCTGTGGTGGGGTTTGATTATAGACATGTGAGAGCCTTATTGGGGTATACAGATGGTGCTGATGGAAGTGGAATTAATGGCCAATCCTGAAAGAGAACGGAGACCAACAGATGATAGTGCTGGAACTGCCAGATCCCACAATCCCATCAGTCCAGCATACCAGATCCAGACTCACAGAGAAGAGATGCCTCCCCAGTGAACCACTCTGTGGGGGACGCTATGAAAGATTCTCAGGAGCAGATGGGAGTCATCGGGGCAGGAGATAGACAGGAAGTCCTGTAAGGGGGTGTCCAGCCAAAAGATAAAAACCTATATCGAACAAGCAGTGCTGATAGCTGGGGCTTGATGAAACTGAGATGCTGCTTGGGGATTGACATAGCTGAGGAACGACTTGGAACTCTGCAGCAGAGCAGTGCAGAATGGGAATTTACCATGAATCTCTGTGGCCGCTCCACTTCTGAGTGCTTTTCCTGAATTTCTTTTAAATTTTGAGGCATTCTGAAATGGACTCCCACGTAAGCCACAGTATAGCCTAGAGGTTAGAGGAATGAGGTGTGAATGAGCTTGATACATCCAGCAGACCAGACCTGAGTTTGATTCTCACAACCTCCACTTGCATACTGTATGACTCTGAGCAAGTCACTTAACCGCCCAGTGCTCCCAGGTCACCCCTGAAAATAGGCACTTGTGCCTAGTGGGCCTACCAGGTTACAAAAGACTAAAATAAAAATAAATACTGTTCAGTGGATTATGTAATCCATGGAATATTACTCTGTGGTTTACAGAGCAGTAATCTTTGGGGTACGTAAACCACTGAATGCTATTTCATGGTTTACGTTAATCTGTAGTTTAAACAAAGTCCTGTTTTGGAATTTTGGAATTACTGTTCTGATGGAATTCTGTGGAGTCTGCCAGGATTTCTAAACTTCCATGAAGTTCTGGTGGGAGTGGGATTTGAAATTCTGCACAGCTCTGCTCTGTAGCCCTTTTATGACTCAAGAAATTGCCACAGACCTAGTTCCAGTGGACAGTGCAACTACACAGGATATATGGGCTTCAGAATTTACTAATGTTTCTCATAAGTTTATTTGACTGTTATGTCCTGACACTTACTCCTCACCTTTTTAAACTACAAAACTTGGTGGTGTCTGACCATCAACATTTAACCATTGCTATACAACTGACTGACATATCTCTCCAGAATTGCAGAAGTGGCAAGTTTCTGAAACAGACTCAGCTTTGTAATATAATAGAAAATAAGTTCAGTAAGTCATTACTGGAGCCAACTTTACCCTATTCCCTATGGATTCATAAATTAAAAGTATCCCCCACACTGCTCATTGGTGGGGTTTTAGCTACCAAATAAGTTATTAAGGCCAAATGTATCCTCCCACTCACTCCTCAGGGTCCCCTTTGGACACATAGACCACTGGCCAAGAAGCCCCCCCCCCCCATACATATCAGAGGGGAATTTTTTTTTTAAAAGCTGCACTTCAGTTCAACCAGCCTTCACCCACTGCAAAAAACAAAGAGCAATTAGGCTTTTTTCTTTTTTTATTATTAATTTCATTTACCTAGAATAGCCCACCTGAGATACAATATCCCATTTTCTGTGGAGTCCTGCTTCCACCTAATTTGCCAACTGGCAGGACTGAAGAACAAGGAAGTTGTTACTTGCCCAGGTCAACGCTGCATGATTCAGAGGCTGTGCTAGGATCTCTTACTTCACAGTGTGGTGCGCCAACAAGCAGACCACACTGCCTTCATTGACAGCCTTGTTTATTTATAGCTTAGTTAACAATCGTTATCTGTTTGTTAAGCTCCCTGAAAAATATGGTGCCCGAATCTCCAAGAGAAAATGAGAGGGGAAGACTGCAATTTCAGATACTCCATACACACCCTGTATTGAAATATAAATATACTTTTATTATTATTGATAGTCACATTGAGATCAAACATCTTTTTACTGTGGGGCTCTGCCTCTATTCAACCTACAACTTGAAAGACTGTAGTACACTGTTTTCAGGTAACTAATCTCTGTCTTTTTATATATATATATATATATATATACAGTAAAGTGTATATGTATATGTGTATAGATATAGAAATCAGCAAGAGAGAGAGACTATATGAGTATATAAGTACCTGAATAGTTATACAGCATACATACATACTGTACATCAGCATGCATATGTACAATATACGCGATATACTGATTAAGTCTTCACAACAGTAACAGTATAAGATCCTGCTGTCACTGGCAGGCATTCCAAGCACGTAAGTCATGTGTGGCAGCTGAGTTTTCCCTCTGTTATTAAGCTGCTGTTCTCAAGCTCTTGTTTGCCCTTCTGCAGAGGAGGAGCAGGAGGACTTGGCAGGGCTCTGGGGGTAATTATGGTGTGGTTTGGATACACTGAGGACACCAAAATGAGTGCCTCTTTTTCCAAGAAATTAACCCCTTTCTCCACAAAATAAAAAAAGGGTCAACAAATTCAGAGCAAACCTCTCTGCATCACTTTCACATGAAACCACAAGGATCCTTTCACACACAGATTCCATTTGACAATTGTCTGTTTGTTGTGAAGTGCAAGGTGTCCAAATTTAGCAAATCAGCCCACCAGTGCCATAAGGAGCTATTAAATATGTGTAACAGAAGCTTCTTTCCGGGAAGGAATGTGGGTACTTCTTTGGTAAATGGTCATATGGGCCACTCTTTTTATAAATGTGCAGATTACAGAAAAGGTACAAGGAAAAAAATCACTCTGGCTTGGTTTATATATTTGCTTGTACAGTAACACCATGTCTAATAAGAGTGCCTTTTCAAGATTTATGTGTGAGAGGACTGTGAAGGGAAGTTGTGCAGTTCTGGCACACAAAGGACTTGAGAAGACATTTGTAACTGTAAGAGATGTCATAACTATACATATAAACATATAAATCATGTTAAAGACTTCTGTTGTAAAAAGAAACCTGTAACTTGACATTAAATCAAATTGTTTAACTTTTCTGCAAGTAAGAACTGGCCAGATAAGCTCTTCTAGACTGTTAACAGGCTTCTCAATCTAGTATGTCTGCAGACTAGTAGAGCCTTGACTGTTCTCCACCTCCGGGGAGGTGGTGGTGCAGAGCTCGGTGTTGGCCTGACCCCAAGTGGTGGCTGGGGCATAGGGCGCTGGGACTTAAGAGAGCAGCGGCGGAGCAGCAGGTGTTCAACGCACCACGTACAGAAGCATTTATGGTGCCTTTATTGACACCATTGCAAGCATGCTCCATCACGCCAGTGGGGAGGGATAAAGAAACCTAGGAAACTTCTGGCTGACAGGGTATCTTCTGGCCAGCCACAGGCCCCACACCCCAACACCTAGGCACTGCCGCAAAAGTGGATATGTTCAGCAGTGGGGACTGAGGAACCCCACCGCTCCCACCTGGGGGGGGTAAGCCCTGGAAAAACATACAGGCAGAGTAAGTCCTGGAGATGTTGAGATGATGGGACTGGGGTGGCCAGCACAAAGGGGCATGCACGGTGGTCAGGAGATAAAAATAACTACAGTAACTGCCAAAAAGGATGAAAGTAGTTCATTCTTCAGAATGCTGGCAGTTTAGGAGGGATCTCCTCAAAAAAGCCCAGCCTAATGTCTTTCAGCAGGCCATGATGTTGTATATTCTGGGGTTATTGGAAGAGTTCAGGCTGGAATTATGTAAATAAGTTGTAGCTAGGCTGCAGCCCGCCAACTGTGCACAGGAGCTTGACTGATCTAGCTTATTGTCATCTGGTGAGATACAGTGGCTTCAGTGTACGCAGAGAAAGACAGGGTGTCTCTCTCTTACGGAGGGGTCTTTCCCAGCTGACTTGAAAATCTGTAGTTAGACCGCCTGACTGTCTGGCTAACTCTTGTCCCATCTCCAGCCTTCCCTTCCTGGGGAAGGTAGGCGAGATGGCTGTGCTGCAGCTCAAGGTACTTGGAAAGTACAGCATCTACAGTATGAACCACTCCAGTTTCACTGTGTCCCCAAGACTGCATTTGTAATTTTATTAAATGACCTCCTGACAACAAGAGATTGTGAGGAGAATTCTATTATCATTCTCCCTGATCTCTTGTCAGCATTTGATGCATTTGACCATATGATTTTCATAGAATGCCTGAAGTACCCTGGGGAGTTAACTGGTTCTGCCCTCATTCCTTCCTCTTGAGCAAGGAGCAGAGGGTGACAATGGGTAATTCAGTGTCATAGCCCTTTGCTCTCAACTGTTTGTGATGCCCACATGCTTGGCTCTGACCTCCTTGTTGTCTGTCATTTATATGCATCTGCTAGTGGATGTTGTTAATTGTCAGACAGTACAGCATGGTGGTTCACTGCTATACTAATGGTATTCAGCTGTGTCTGTCATTTGCCTCTGGTAGGGCAGACCTGTCAACAGTTTAGAGCAATGTATATTTGAGGTAGGTGACAGAATGGCTAGAAACTGACCAAGAACCAACTGTGGTGAAATAAGGCCATATCTTATGGTTTTGGGTCATGTTTAATATAACTGTATGTATATAATGCCTTAGAGACACCCATGGGGGCCAGTGTAAGTGCAAGGGATCATGGGTACAGGCACATGGGCATGAAGACAGATGTGATTTTCTGTCACTGAGCAGAGAAGCTGTTTGTTGCTAGCCAGGAACTGGAGTTAATTAAATTATCTAAAAGGAGGCAAAAGAATAATTAAATACAAAATCACACATGCCCCCACAATGCAAAGCATCATGGGCTACATATGCAAATCACCACAGAATGTTATGCTGGTCCAACTTTAAGCAGAATTGCATGGTGCGGAAAGGCCTCTCACACAGTTTGCAAAGGGTGCTAACAGAAGACATAGACACGTGTTTCGTCCTACCAGGACTCATCAGTATGCCTCGTCTGTTTGACGCCCCAGTGGGATGGACCAGCTACCCCTAAGGCAGTGTGCCTGGGATATATTGTGGTGAACCCATTAAAATAAAAAACTATTTAAAAGACAAAGAACCTCTATGCGTAAACACTGAGGCAAGGGTTACCCCAAAGGGCATTTGGCTGGGAAGCCAAGTTTCAAGAAAATACAAAATCACACATGCCCCCACAATGCAAAGCATCATGGGCTACATATGCAAATCACCACAGAATGTTATGCTGGTCCAACTTTAAGCAGAATTGCATGGTGCCGAAAGGCCTCTCACACAGTTTGCAAAGGGTGCTAACAGAAGACATAGACACGTGTTTCGTCCTACCAGGACTCATCAGTATGCCTCGTCTGTTTGACGCCCCAGTGGAATGGACCAGCTACCCCTAAGGCAGTGTGCCTGGGATATATTGTGGTGAACCCATTAAAATAAAAAACTATTTAAAAGACAAAGAACCTCTGTGCGTAAACACTGAGGCAAGGGTTACCCCAAAGGGCATTTGGCTGGGAAGCCAAGTTTCAAGAAAATACAAAATACACATGCCCCACAATGCAAAGCATCATGGGCTACATATGCAAATCACCACAGAATGTTATGCTGGTCCAACTTTAAGCAGAATTGCATGGTGCCGAAGGCCTCTCACACAGTTTGCAAAGGGTGCTAACAGAAGATATAGACACGCGTTTCGTCTCTACCAGGACTCATCAGTATGCCTCGCCTGTTTGACGCCCCAGTGGAATGGACTAGCTACCCCTAAGGCAGTGTGCCTGGGATATATTGTGGTGAACCCATTAAAATAAAAACTATTTAAAGACAAAGAACCTCTGAGCGAAACACTGAGGCAAGGGTTACCCTAAAGGGCATTTGGCTGGGAAGCCAAGTTTCAAGAAAATACAAAATCACACATGCCCCCACAATGCAAAGCATCATGGGCTACATATGCAAATCACCACAGAATGTTATGCTGGTCCAACTTTAAGCAGAATTGCATGGTGCCAAAGGCCTCTCACACAGTTTGCAAAGGGTGCTAACAGAAGACATAGACACGTGTTTCATCCTACCAGGACTCATCAGTATGCCTCGTCTGTTTGACGCCCCAGTGGAATGGACCAGCTACCCCTAAGGCAGTGTGCCTGGGATATATTGTGGTGAACCCATTAAAATAAAAAACTATTTAAAAGACAAAGAACCTCTGTGCGTAAACACTGAGGCAAGGGTTACCCCAAAGGGCATTTGGCTGGGAAGCCAAGTTTCAAGAAAATACAAAATCACACATGCCCCCACAATGCAAAGCATCATGGATCTATATGCAAATCACTACAGAATGTTATGCTGGTCCAACTTTAAGCAGAATTGCATGGTGCCGAAAGGCCTCTCACACAGTTTGCAAAGGGTCCTACCAGGACTCATCAATATGCCTCACTGTTTGACGCCCCAGTGGAATGGACCAGCTACCCTAAGGCAGTGTGCCTGGGATATATTGTGGTGAACCCATTAAAATAAAACTATTTAAAGAAAGAATCTTTTCAGGCAGAACACTGAGGCAGGGTAGCTCAGTATTTGTTGAAGAAGTTTCAAGAAAATACAAAATCACACATGCCCCCACAATGCAAAGCATCATGGCTATATATGCAAATCACTACATCACAAATCATCTGTGGTGATTTGCATATGTAGCCCATGATGCTTTGCATTGTGGGGGCATGTGTGATTTTGTATTTTCTTGAAACTTGGCTTCCCAGCCAAATGCCCTTTGGGGTAACCCTTGCCTCAGTGTTTACGCACAGAGGTTCTTTGTCTTTTAAAAAGAATAATTAAGCCTAGCTGGGAGGCAGGTACGCCAATTTGCCTGTGAAAGGACACGGCCCCAGGAAGAGACAGAATGTCTGGCCTTCTATTGTATCTGCAGGGCTACAGTAAGCTAATCTTTACAAACTGAATAGGCCATCATTTAGTTAATTGACTGTATTTAAGTGCAGTTTAACTAGAGCTATCTCCCAGCAGGGAGTCTGAACTATCCCCCAGAAATCTGGTTTGAGCTGGCTAACCTCACGTTTTTTGTCTATATTCAGAAAACTGCATATCTGTGTTATTGTAATAAAATACTGAACTTTGATTGGCTGGGTAACCATAGAAACTGAAATGTTAGCCAATCACATGGCAACCACTATCTACTGGACCTGCCCTTTTGAACTCCTTTAAAACCAGAATGAAGAGGGGTATCTGAGCTTTTTGTTGCTTTTTTGCTTGAAGCCTGTGGGACCATCTTTGCCTGTCTGTTGGGAGGACAGAGACAATTTCTTCTGGATCACTGAGAACCAAGACTTCAACTACCACACTTCTAAGGACAGTTTTGCACTTCAAAATTCCAACTAAGGAATCAAGGTAGCCTTTTAACTTCAGAGTTTGAAGTGTAGGTTTTATGTATACTTTCCTTTTATTGTCAATATCCTGTAACCAATCTCCAAATTATTTTGCCTTTATGCTTTACTGTTTTCTAATTAATTTAATTAGTAAAGCCTTTGGCTTACTTTACAGTAATTCTGCCTATGTCATTTGTGCGTGCTGCCTGAGTAAGAGTTGTTCAGACTATACTGCACCTGTGTGATCACTTAAGGGCCAAAACACTGACAAAAGTGAAGTACCATTAGGGACTTTGTGATGAAGGGAGGGGAGGAAATACAAAGGCTCTCAAGACGAGCCCATGGCGGTTTGAACCGAGTGCTGCATTTCTGGGGAAAAGACATAGTAATAGGGTGTATAGAGCCCCCCAAAGCCAATACATGCCTGTGGCTTTCTGGTTCATGGTGCAGTGGCCAATGGAGTTCTACTCCAGGAACATAGACTTGAAACTGTGTTTGTATCCCCTCACAAGGAGAAAGGGTATCTCTGACCCCATTCTCCTCCCGTCACAAGAGGGATTCACTGTGAAGCAAAGAATCCCATCCCATGGGAGTGGAGTTGTGAGACCAATCATGATCAAATGAAAGTTCTCATGGTTGGCACAAGTTTATGTCTTTGGTAATTAAAAGTGACACTAGCATTGGCGCTCTACTGAGAGCTGTGGATCTGACCAAAGATCTGGCAGTCACTCTCGACTGGAGTCCGTTCATGGAGTCCAGGCAGCAGTGATAGGTAGGAGTGACTTTTTTCTATTGAAGCAATTTGACCAGAGTGATGCCATATCTTTACAGGTAAAGACCTGGTCACATTAGTGCACACTTTTTGACCTCACAGCTGGACTAGTGCTATGCACCTGTATAGGCTTTCATGGAGTACTGCTGTGCAGACAACAGCTGGTGCAGGACACAGCATAGTTCTACTGAAATCATTCTATTGACAAAATGTACTGTAATCTTACTGTCATTTATACAACATCAGTGGAGGTAAAAATAACAAGATAACAAGTAATATCTTATACCAAACTCACAAAATACCACTTTCTCTTGTAACTCGGTATGCCACAGGTGATATTTTACACTGTTGAATACATCATAAAGAACATGGAACCAATCAGAGAGCAACTTCACAATGCTGCTGACATCCCAATAACCATGTGCAGCTCCGAAGTCAGAAGTTCAAGTCAAAGAGAAACCGTTAACTCTTCAAACAGCAGATTTAAAATATATAACCGCTAAACTGATGTGTAAAGCAAGCATGCAATGGTCTGACTCAAAATGTGCAGTTTATCTTCATTTCTGTGGGAGAAGGACTTATATAGTTCAATTGTGGTTCAGACACTTCTGAGTTATAATCTTGCCTCCTTATTCTTAAAGATAGACTGGACATTTGAAGTCAGCCAATTGCAGATCCCTTATTTTTATAAAGGAGGTGGGTATGAACAGAGGCAAATCAATTCTATTATCTAGACCTACAGGTAGACATACAGTACATGAAAATAAACATTTATTTTCATATATGTCCATAAAGATAAATATTTATTTACATGTACTGTATGTATGTCATCAACCATTTAGCCAGTCAAAAATAGCTGTTTGTATAAGCAACACACATTTTATATTGTGTAAACAAATTATTTTACTTGCCCTGATTGTATAATCAGATTAATTTTCATTTGTACCTCCAAGCCTTATTACACAATCATAACTATGCACTCATAAGTAAAAATACTTGGAGGTACTCGTGAAATAAGTCTGATTTTACAGTCAGAGCAAGTGTAATAAATCCTATTTTTCCACAAAATGTCATTTTGCTGACAGAATATAATTCCAATGAATGTCATTTTTTCCTTAAATCTAATAAGGCTTACAACAGATATTAAAGAGGATAGAAAAATATTTTCTAATTCACAGTTGTTTGTAATGTGCCTGTAGTTATCGCTGTATTTTATTTTCTGTTCTTGCCACTATTACAGTTTTGTTACTGTAACTCAGGGGCCATGGCTGAAAATACATATCTGTATGCCTAATGTATTTACATGGTAATCAAAAAAAATAAATAAATAACTCATCAGGAAAATTCATAAAATGGGTAGGAAAATGAGACAAGTATGATTGGTCAAAATACATTATATGACAGTGCATCGAAACACCCCAACACATGGTCATCTTAATCCTAAACTTCAGCTCATATCACGATAAAGATCCTATTTTGAAATATAAACAATCAGAAACCGTTTTTATGTGTGCCATGTGTGCACGCGCAGTGAACATTTTGCTGTGAGAGTGACTTTTGAGGGGTGTGACGGTGTCAGTCCAATGCAGAGTGGTCTGCAAGAGGCTTGCCAGTGTCACACCAATCAACAGCCAGGCTGGTCATGACAGTGTTCTGGCTTGCTGGGAGGAAACTTCATGTAGTTTGGAAGAAGAGGGCAGCTTCAATTATAGGGTGACTCTTTTCTTTGATCTACATAACACTGCCCAGCAAGCACGACTGAGCTGTTATGATCAGCCTGCTCGAAACAGCCTTGTGTAGGTTTTTTTATTACACCAGTAAAAGAGAAAACTGTCCATCAATGTCTGTTGCTGCCACTGCTGTTACTGTCCCTCCCAGCCTAATCCATATTACCATTCCCGCACGGGGATACCCAATCCTTGTACTGGCTGCTACCCCTCACCCACTCTGCCCATTTTACTTCTGCAGCAGTGGGTAGCCCACCCCTGGTGCTGCCAAACAACACTGGCACTTGGGTGCCCAATCCCCCAGTGTCACCACTTGAAATAAAGACTACCGTCCCTCGTACTTTTTCTTAATACACCCTGAAACAAAAAAGTCCACTGATGTCTATTGCTACCACTGCTATTACTGATCCCCCACTCGACCCTCCCACTCAGCACCTCCCAAGCTCTTACTTACCCACTGGGTGTCCAATGCCATAATCCTCTCTAGACTGCAGACACATCTTCACTCTTCAATGCAGGACTGCGAACTGAGGAAATCAGGTATGCAGTTCAATGTATTGCTGCCCTGCCCTGGATAATTACAATCTAACAATGTGTTAAAGCAGGACACCACGAAAAACGAGGCATTACCTCTCATCTGCTCTATACTGGGTAAATATACAGTGAAAATGTGTACAAGCAAGACCCAGTAAAACAGCAATACCAGCAGTGAACATTTGGCATTGACAAATGCTCATTTCTCTAAAAATGAAAAAAAAAAAAAAAAAAAAGGGATATGAGCTGCTGCCTCCTACCAGTGTGCTGCTATGGTAACGTCACACTGTCTGTGCTACCTTCCTTTATTCACATACCGAAGTCAATACAAAAGTCACCCTTCGTTCTTGCTTGCCACATACATTCATTGAGTTCTCCGTCTGTACTGTCCCACCAGTCTCTGTTATGTTCCATCACTGTGTCTCCACCGCTGTTAGCAATAGTACACCAAGACACACACTAACTGGATGTATTCGGCACAGCAACTTGAAGAGGAAAAAAGTATAAACAAAATGTTAAAAAATGCTAATTCTGTTCAGTCCATTGTGTCTGTTGTCTTTATACCCTGCTGCCGCTTCTGTTTTAAAGTTACGCACTGAGACACACAAACCAGACTGGAACACACAACTGGCATAGCAACTTGTACAGTAAACAAAATGAAAATAACTAAGTGACTGTACCCTGTGCAATGCCGCTAATACTGCCAACAGTCTCCAAACATCCATAAATCTCACAGACAACCATGGGGAGCAGGTGGGGGCACAAAAAGCTTAAGATCTGGTTAGTACTACAACTGCAAGAAACAGGCAGAAGGAACTTGTTTCAACAAAAAATTTTATGTAACTATTTTTAAATAAAACAAAATATGTTTTTCTTGTTTACTGCATGTTTGATTGAACACCTATTTTATAAGCAGAATGACACACTCTAGAATTGTTATCAGGTTGATCAATGCACTTTCCTGTGTAGTGATGCTGTGAAGTTCCAGCAATGTTGCAGAAGTTGCATTTGTGAAAAGCTTTGCAAATTGCCCACTTGGCCACTTTACAATGAGTTTTTCTGGGGAAGTGGTACTTTTTCAGGTGAGGTCATTGTGAAGCTGCAACTTCGCCAGCAAATTTGCATCATTTTACCTGGAAATGTGTCACGTTGCCTGACAAAAACATTCCAAAGTCAGCACTTTGCACTTCATGAATACGGCAAAGATTGCAAATTAAGTCACAAAGTGAAGCTTGCCAACTTCACACATCACTCGCATACCTCTCAACCTCACTCATCACAAATCAGGGACAAGCCTTAAAATGATCAGGGACAAATGACCAAAATCAGGGACACATCTGAAAAAATAGTAATATTAGTTCCAGAAGCTGCTTACAACATGCTTCTTAATATGAATAGCATTTTCTTAATAAGAATTAGACTGTAACACCAATGGCTGGCTTTATTTTGTGATTCAAATCCCTACTCTTCAGTGACATAAATGCCAAAGATAGGGGGGACAGAAGAAATTTCTGAGGCAAAATCAGGGACATCCCTGAAAATCAGGGACAGTTGAGAGGTATGCATCACTGTTCCCTGGTGGGTGAAGACATTCGACCTGTGGCCTTGCTCCATGCAGCATTTGAAATCTGTACATGTATGTTACTGAAGTATAAATGGAATGAGATACTGGAGTATAGAATGCTCCACCTAGGAACACCTTATCTTTTCTCATTACTGTATTCTCTAATATGGATCCACAAATGTAACAGGCAAGTTGATGCAGGCTCTCACTATCCCTACTTAACTGTGTGCAAAGTTATATTTTAAAGGGGAACAGTCAACACACTGAACCCCACACTCAAGTGTGGGGCTGGTTCCAATGTGCACTTTGGGGGCAAAAACATTTTGTTGTACTTCCTGCTTACCGTAGTATAATAGATTGTAGGAGACTAATTTTGCTTAGTTTTAGGCTGACATCTTCTTTTACTACAAATTCGAGAATCGGTATACCATGATGATAGCGATCGCATATGGGTGACCGTCAAAGCGGCAACTCATATGAGGGTGCTATCATCATGGGCGATGGTTGGGGATGCCTACTGTTGTGACAGTGAGGGCAGGATGGGTGACAGGAAGGGACGGTGCGCGACAGGACATATGGGGATAGGGAACAGGGTTGTAACCCTGTAGTGTGCCTGCTTTCACCAAGCCAACTGTGTGGTGTGGTGGGTATGGTGGTTGGCTCCAATGGAGCAGGTCCTGGGACTGAGCATGGGTTAAATTTTGCGACGTCCCGCGGTGGCGGGACTTAATTTTTTTTTAAACCAGGCTATGGCCCCTCCTCAACATGCACCCCCCCAGAGTTGAGAATCTTTAGATAGGTGGATGTGGGGGGTTTGGGGTGGCACAGCCCCCCGAATGCACTGTTCCAAGTTGCCTTTTAGTGCATATGTTATCCCATGCTCTCCCTAGATCTTCTTGTTTATGTGCATGCAACATGTTGTTTTATTTCCTACTCTGGAGGTCTCCCTGACTGTATGTTCCAACTCTTCCTACTCTGATTGTAACCCTATGTAATCCAGCTCTGTAACACAATATGTCATCTATCAACTTGTACTGCTCTGTTACTTGTATGTTATTTTTACCCACGGGTCGCCCCTGAAAAAGGGACCTCCGGGGCCCAGTGGGCCTACCCGGTCAACAAAATTCAATAAATAAATAAAATATCACCTTTCGTTAGTCGCTCTTATCACATAGAACCCCTAGAATCCCCTGCAACTGACATTAGAGCAGTAGGCAACAGAGGGAGATTCAGAAAATATTACATAACAGTTACCATTTACTTACAACAATCTAGTGACAGGATACATTGAAGAAATTATCTTTGGAAAGGTCTAACATTTGAACCACTAGGGCTAGAAACTTGATTGTTTTTAAATAAAAGCTTGTAGTCAGATCAATATGAATCAATCACAGTGATACTATTTTCATGTGTTAATACATTCCCATACAGATCAATATAATATATTGGTAAAAAGAGTATTCTATCAATACACATATAAAGATAGCGTACAATTAAAAATATGACCATGTAGTGAAACTGAAATGTATATCTTGATATATATATATATATTCTGTCACAGTAACTGTCCTGTACTGATATTAAAAAGTATGGTAGTTTAAAAAATGTTTTAAACTTTTCTGATTTTTGGTAATACTACACCTTATTATTTTCCAAAGCCTGTGGAAGCAAGGAAGAATATGTACTTCTAGAGGGGAGACTGAAATATTTCCAATGTGGTTAAGGTCATAAAGTGAATAAAAAGTTGTAAACTACACAGTAACTAATTAAATAATGCATATTATTACCAAAATTCAGAAAAAGTAGCTAAATATTTTTTATTAAATTTTATTTTTTGAAACTGTCATGCAGTTGATAGTGTTGCTACAAAAAAATAGTGCTTGACATACTCTGTTTGCATTAAAAAACATGTTGATATGCTTGATTTTTAATTTTAAGCTGTTAAAACTAAAATAAATTGTATAGATAACATTGCAGAAAAGTGGTTTTGGATAGTGTTCACATGCTGTCAGTAGGCCCTATGCACTAATGCTAGCCAGGTACATGTGAGAGATGCGTACAGGGCCCATACACATCTGCACCCTCAGAGAGGTGCATGGGGCATGGCATTCATGACTGCCTGCCACCACAGGGTGCCTATCTGCGGCCTGGCCCCTGTGAACTGGTGCCCAGTGGCAGATCAGTGGACAGAGGTAGACATCCAATTGGATGACCATCCTGGTCAGAGAGTGAATCCCCTCCTCTGCATGGAGCAGGGGGTTGTGGGAAACCATGTATCCCCGAAATTATCAAATGTCAAGCCAGTGTCTGAATGGCTGCCCCAAGCCCTGTCTGCCTGACTGGAGGGCTGGAGCAGCATGGTGGTGGTGGGGGTGTGGAGGGGTTCAGGCCTGCCGTGGCCAGCAGGTGTCCTTTATGGAGGGCATGCCATGGATATGGCAGGGTACTGCTCAGGTTACTTGCACTCTCCTTGCCCAACACTCCATGTTTCAGTTAATGGCACAGAATGTGGGCACGCCTCCTGTCCACCCCTGACCATCTGTGTGCATAGCTGAACAAACTGCTGGGGGATCGAGTGTAGAAGGGGTGTGTGGAGCAACACCCCTTATGTCATGGTACAGTAAGTATGGGATATGTCAATTTACAGACTATGACCAGTAGGAGAGTCAGGTGGAACTCGAACAATTCACAGGACTCTCTTGCTGCCTGCTGGGCAAATTGACACACGTTACTCTTGCGAAACATGAAATACCTCAGCAGCTGGAAACTTGTTCTGCTATGCACAGGAAGCAACCCACAGCCACAGAAAGACCTTGTGTTACCCTGGGAGTACTAGACAGTGACTCTTCTGATGAGGAAATTGAACTTGTGCGATTCTTCTCTACACTGGAGCTAACTTCGACTGAAGTACTCCTCTGCCAGTCACAGAAATGGGAGTCAAGACCCTGCATTTGGAGGAAGAAGTATCAGCCTCATTACGCTGCTCTCAGAGGCCCGTCAGACCATTAATCAGAATGATATGTGATGTCCATGTTGCCTATACCAATCTGCCCATGCACATCGTACACAAAGGTATATATATACCTGTATGTAACACCCAGGTTCTTACCCTATATAGTGTTCATGGGTGCCCGGCAATGATACCATAATATATGTGAACAGTTTATGAAAAATACTGTAAGACAGGAAATATTTGTCTAGGTAGATTGTTGGATAGAAGGCATTGTTTATTTTTGGACAAGAATCAGGTTTATAGATAGCTTAAATGTTGTAAATGTGTTTAGACTTTGGACTTTCTTCTTTCCTTTAAATTTCTTAGCAGGGTGACTGCGTAAACCCCCTATATGGGGCTGCTCCTTTAAGGCTCTTATGCACTTGTACATCAAAGTGCCAGCCACCTGTGACAGAGCCACTACAAGAGGACTCCTGATTGGACCTGGACTTTCCCATTCGTTACCTGACTGAACTGGACAGAGATGACTAGGACTGGTTTGGAGCTCACCTTGTTAGGAAACTGCAGAATTGCATATAAATAAGGACATTTGGACTACAAATTGACAGCCATTTCAGTCACTGCTGATTCGAGCTGGTACGGTGATGGGGTAAGAGGGTGAGTGGGCCACCAATCAGGGCCAGGATGCTTATAGAGAGAGTCTTCAGGAATTGGGGACTTGTGAAAGGTTTCATTAATTTAAACACCTTTGCAGCCAGCAACTCCCTGTCGAGTAACAGACCTCCCAGAAATGCCTATGTCGACTGATAATTCAACTGACCATTTGAGAGCTGCTATTTCCCAGTGAACAGCAGGAGTTGTTACAGGCCCAGTTCAGTCTCTACATGCCTGAGTTTGGATTCTAAATAGACTGATGCCAGAATGGTGGTGAAAGAGACAGCTTGGGGTGCTGTACTGCAGAAATAGACTGTATATCTTCCAGAAACCAAGAGAGAGTAAGAACTTGAGAAGTTATAGTCTTGCTTTTTTATGTAAAATCTCTTTATTGAAAAATGTTCAAATCCATACATGGTAATCAATGCTCTCAATATGTCTTGCTGCAGATAGAATACAGCTTAGGAAAAGAAGTCAATGGTTTGCCATGCACCTCATGAAAACAAATCTGAAGGCTGCAGTCAAGCTCAGAGACTTGCTGTACTGTAGTCAGAGACTGTGAATGAAACTGCATAGCCATATCACAGCTAGGTACAGGTTATCGCCACCCCTTTGGACTGGATGCCAGGACGTGTTGGGTGGGATGGATCAACACGGAGATTCACAGGAGGAGCAGCCCTGTGAAGCAGAGATTTGACCATGGACTATTAAAGCCAGGAGAGGCCTGACTTGCATCAGAGGGACTGCCAGTACACGCTGATGCTGACCACTGTCACAGACGAGACATAGAGAAACCTATAGAGCAGGAAAGCAACCAGGAGGAAGTCATTATGAACTGTTCCATCGCCCCTGCACAGGGAGTGAAATCCTCTGGTCTGGAAAATCATGAGTAAACTCAGGCCTTGCCCTGTAATTGCAACTTGTATCATAGCTGGGGAGCATTAATGGACTAGGTCATCTGGCTGGGATTTGCACACATCTCCCTGAGGGTTATAGAGTGTTTGGGTTTGAGGATTTAGTGCACAAAGTATTACTTTTTTTTTAAGTTCAACTCCTCTGGCCAGCCACATGCAACATCATTGGGCCTATACCATTTCCTTGACTGGGTCACAGTGAGGCACAGGGATCTCAGGTACAACTAAGGGTATTGCAGTGGTACCAGAGAGGAAGAGGGTAGCACCACCAGTATGGGAGGGCTGACTGAGAACTGTGCTGTGAATGTGTAATTTTTTTTTTCCCGGTACCTCCACCATCGCTGCTCAATCAGGCAGAGGCTCATTAGCTCTTGCCCTTGCCCCCGCTCACCACCCCCCAGCCTGGGTTTTCCTCCCTTGGGTGGGGCCACTGGGGGGGCACACCCTCCCTAGGACATACAGTCTCTATCACTGGCTTACTCCCCAGGATGGGACCATGGGAGTGGGACCCCACCAGTGGACCTTTGTTGCTTGGGAGCAGTGGCGGAGACGGGGGGCATCACTCAGGGGGCTGGATTTTTGTGGATGCTTTTTCCCCTGGAGGTGAGACATGCAATGATGTCAACAGGCATGCCCGACACCTGTCCCACCTCCCGTAACGTGTGGCTTCGGTACCTGCAGCTCCCCAGCTTCCGCCAGAGGCCACTAAGGTACTGAGAGCTCACCACCCCTCCCTCACAGGGAAGGAGAGTTGCCAGATGGCACTCGATCCTTCTTTGCCCCGGCCAGCCCTCTGACTCCTGGGTCCATTCCCAAACCCAGGTCATCAGCAGGCCAGTTGTGAATGTGTAATTTAGCAGTGGGCTGTTGCTAGAGGGAGCCTAGACGTGCACTAAAACATGGTCAAGGAATCATTATTATTTTGTTGAGCCTAGAAAGGTAAAGCACAGCCCAGGGAACATTATTATTTTGTGGCACCTAGAAGGATAAAACACAGCTCAGGAATCATTACTATGTTGCAGCATTCCAGGAATCATTACTGTGTTGCAGCATTCCAGGAATCATTATTATTTCTCTGCGCCTAGAAAGGCAGGGAAGAGCAGCACTCCTGAGGGTAGGTAGCTGGGCCTAGAAGTGAAAAAGACCCAGCCAGAACTTACACCACTACCTCATTGCTTAACCACCCCTTTTCTCATTTAGGGGCCTGGTCCCTAAATAAAGATTCCCATTCTTTTGTTGCAGTTTCTTGTCTCTGCATTATTTGGTTAAAGTGATAAGTGCATGTTTTGTGGGGAATGTCTCTGCATTAATTGGGTTCATGGGTGGAGTGACTCTGTGAGGAGGTGGGGAGGTACTGCATCCTTGGGAGCTGCACCATACTTACACCAGGCCAACTTTTACCTTTCAGTTCCATGTCATATCGGCAATCGCTGAACAGCAATCGCCATTTGGGTGAGTATGCATCTCCGAAATTAAATAATGGCGATGTATACTTGCGGCGACTACATATCCAGCGATTAATGATTCTCAACTCCAAGGGGGTGCATCTCTGAGGTTAAAACTTATAAAAATTTAAAAATGTCATGACGCAAAAGCGATGCCGCCCCAGAACTAAACCCAACACTCTTCTAACCCCAGCTCACACCCTTACCTATCGCGGTTACGGCCAGCTTGGCAGCTGACTGTCACACTACCTCCCACATACCCGCCCTCCCCATCTGCCCTATATGTGGCGTGGTCCCTCTCCGACGTGCATGTATATATCCTGTCACCGTATTAGCCCACCATGGTATCCTGTCGCCACCCTGTCAGGTAGCCCAGAAAACAGGTGCCGTGACTGAGTCGCACTTTTTGCAGTCGCTTAATTGCAGTCGCCATGTTCACAGGATACCAACCTTTCTCTTGGTGGAGGCACGTCACCATTTACAATCTTTAACTGTGTATACAAACCCCCAAGTGAGGAGGTTAAAGGACCCTGGCCCCTCAACCTTGTTGAACCCACACAACAAGGGTAGCCACCATGTAATTCAAGGTGATCCAGTGGCATTGCAAATAGGGATTGCCCCAGTAGTACAAAGCTTCCCTTGTAGCAGGCTAACCTGAAATAAACATGAACATTGTTTCAGGCAATACAAATTTAGCAGCATTAAGTTAAAGAAGAGGTATTTGCTAGTCAGAAAAAAAATGACATTATATGGGGCCCTACGCAGTATTCAGAAGTGGCACCATATACTGTGATGTGCACCATGTAGGACTGCGTCACATGTATCTTGGGTAGTATATGGTCACCTGCAGATAGATTCACAAACCAAGGCAGACAGCCATGACTGCTTATTCTCCCATGACTGGCACAGATCCTGCTCAGATGCGTGTCCATTACAGGGTGGGGGTGGGACAGAGGTATGGCTGTGCGAGTCCTCCCCAATGTGCACATGTATAAAGCCTTATATGACAGGCTTTATACATGTAATGGAATGGGCAGTTATGACAGCAAAAGGCTGCTGTATTCACTCTGTTTTTGGTACTGTTGAGGCCACCTGCATTAGAAGTTGGCCCTGCCTAGCCAGCCCTCTTCCTTACCTTGGAGGGCTGGGTGCCACGGGGCTGGCATTCACTGGTAATTTGTTTAAGGAAAAAAAAAAAGACATCCCCTAAAGGGATATAGCAGTACTATCCACAGACTGTCATATCCTGTGATCTCTGCTCACGCAGATAAGGGGATCCTCTTTGGAGCCAAACTGAGCTTTCAGTTGGAAGGTCGATGTCCCTTCTGACTGAGCATCCAGGCTGGCCCCTACCCTCTGTGCTGCTATGCACTTGAGGGGAGGAGCTTCCGAGGAGTAGTGTTTCCAAGCCAATACGTTACTGTCTGGGGCCTGGTGCACGGTGTGCAGCCGCATGGCCTAGTATGCACCTTTCTGGGCATGTATATGGCCCGCTAATGCATGAGGTCAAAGTTTTTTTTTTAGCAAGAACATATTCTTGACATTCTTGAAGTAATCATCGCTATATCTGAGTTTTACTTTAGACAGATTCAAAAGGTTCCATTGCTAATTTTGTAATTAATGTCTCACGTCAGTAAATATGACTGCACCTACAGTTTTTTGAAGATTTTCCCCTTGAGATTGACTTTTGACTGTGTGGTATGTGCTGTGTCAGGATGGTGCTAGCATTTGTATCGGATGTTAAAGAGCATTAACACCACACCACAAGGCGGAGGTTTATCATGACGGAGAAGGACATGTAGTAGGAACTTTTACAAACTTTAAGACCCTATATCCCAGTTCAGGAGTGAAATAAAGAGGAAAGAAACAAAATGGGTACAGTGCTATTTTGTATGCAGATCACAGACTGTATTATGATAAAAACCCTGTCAAAAATACCATCAATATGAGACTTTTTGTTTGCCATGTGTGGTTCCCAAATCACACCCCACTATGATCATTCTTGCTTGGAGTCCTCACTGTATGTTGACTGTCTCCATGGGTAAGACTGCAACTCTCTCCTACTTGGGAAATGTGAGCTACAGTTTGTCTGTGCTCTCTTTTAAAAGCAGCCTGGGCTATCAGCTGATATTTTTATTGCTGTTGCTCTAAAGTAAACATGGGGGTGGTTGTTGGATTTTGCATCTGTTATTCTGATAGTAAGATTTATGCAAACCGCTGCACTCAGCAAAAACAACATGACAAGGGAGGTATGTTTAAACTTCGTGGGGAAGGGGGGTGATGAAGAGCGCCACCAGTTAGTCTAGACCAGATGGTAGTGTGATACCCAGGGGATGACATACTTCTGTTATGAAGTATTTCCATCAAGAATCTTGGACAGCTTTCAAGAGCACACATCAGACTTACAAGAGCATCTTTTCTCATTGGGATGGCATAAAGCATTGGGGGGGGCTCCTGTTGGGTAGGGTCATCAATGAAATGACCATCATTTTCCACTTCAGTTTGCATCAGGTTTGCAGAAACAAATTGACTGAAACTCAATGGAGAGTGTAGCAGAAGCATTAGCGTTCCAATGCCCCAGCATCTGGGCCCAAGGAGACTGTAAACACTGCATTTGATTACATATGTGTCATTGCGTTATAATACTCCCATATCCCCATTCTGCCACATTAGTTGAACAGAGATACACCTGTCCTAAGTGAACCAGATTAATCAAAAAGAAGTGTCCAGTAGCCACTGGGTCCTATAATAATAAAGAAAAAAGTGTGGGTAGGAATCTGTGTCCCAATATCCAGACCAGAAGCAAAAAACTGAACAGACTTGCTCACCCTATGTTTCAGATGCTACTTAATGATTTTAAACAGGCATTCATCAGCCATCAATGTTTTGTGGTTCACCTTTCAACTTCCTCATGGTCAGAGGAGGAGGCAAGGGTATTCTATTTTATGTACTTTTCTCATTTGTATCCTAGTCATCACTGTGCAGGAAACATTTTGAGCCTAGAATCTCTCTACAAAAAGAATTGCACAGTCCTTGATTGGGAAACAAACTGGTGGCATCTTTATTTGAAATGTGCATGATTTAAGAATAATGTGCCAGCTCTTACCTGAGGAAGGCTGACTCCATGTGTTACTTAAGCAATAATGCACAACAGGATGTGGTATTATCACGGGATATTGTCACACCTCAGGTGATTGGGCATGAGGCCGCAGGCCTAGTGCATCCAACACCCAAGTAGTGACGATAGCCCATGATATATCACACCCTGGAGTGCATTATTGCTATTATGAACTGGTTTAAATATTTGTTTAGTAAAAAAAAAGAGAAACAAAATGTAAAACATTTTCAAAATGTGTTTTTGGGGTGTTGGAGGAATATCTTTAAATAAAAAAGTTCCTGTAGGACTCTGGACAACAGGTGGCGCGTTGTTGGCTGTGACAGAGAAGTGGAGCTCTTGTGACTGGGTGGCCCTCTCTTCCCCATTGTAGTGTTTACACTGTTCTCTGTGCACACTGCACTTTATTTTTTATTTTTATTTTTTTGTACTGGGAGAAACTGCTTTGAATTGGATGCTGAGGATGGCACTGGGGAGGACTGGTAAGCTAAGAGAGAAGTTGGGGAGCAGATGATATGCACAACGCCACACCCCTTTTATGGAGAAGCTGCTAGGTGGTACAGTTGTTTGTTTAAATGTGTGAAAAAAAAGTAGAGTCGTGGTGCGATTTGTTGGGGCCTGTTACTGTTACGGATATTACTTGAACTGTGAGTGATCTCTTGGACAAGACTGGTGGTTTCTCTATGTGGTCAGTACGTGGCATTCTTTTAGTGAGGGGTGAGGGTTGTAGTTTGAGTCGTGGTTTGTGTGCAAATGAGGGTCTCTGGTTTGTCTTTTTTTTTTATGAAAAAAAAAAGACTCATCTGTTGCTGCCACTCATGGGCTGTTGCCTCAGGGTGCTGCTTTTGAATGTCCGAGTGGCAGCAAGAGAGAAGCCGCTCCTACTAAGCGCAACATCAGCGCAGCTCTATTTGTTTTTGGTGAGGAGGCTGGTACCCGGAGGCTTTTTGAAGCCCTGCTTATGTAGCTGGATATCATCACGGCTTTAAGAATGTTTCAGCCAATCAGTTTCTTGCATTTTCAGCAGCCAGTTCATAATAATTTGTATCACATCCTAACATGTAACAGAATATTGCTTCAAAACATTTAGGTAAGTAATCATAACAGAGTGCACGGAGACTGGCTCATAAACGATGTTTTGAGCGTGCATGACAAGTCTTTTAAATCAAAACTTTGACTTTCCTTTCTTTTTCAACATTGTCCCCAAATCCTAATGTTGCTGTAATACAGAGGCAACAGAGAGAGAGTGAGAGAGAGAGAGAGAGAGAGAGAGAAAGATAAAGAGAAAACAGACCAGCCTTTACAAAAAGGTATGGGAGGCTGAGAAATTCAGTTTTGTTGACAGTCCCAAATGAATGCTGTTAACCAAAGAACTCTTTTTTTTATAATAAAGTTTTTATTAGGCATGAGGACATTTGTACATATACAGGTCATGTCACATGGATCCATTCATTCAGCTTATATAATTATACATTGGACTTTAAAAACTCTCACCCAGTACTAGGACTAATTGATCACATGCAATAGACAAATCTCATTTTAACATTGCTCAGGTGTTGATTTGTTTAGTTTCAGAGAACAAAGTCTGAATAAGTGCTTAACTGATACATAATCCATTTTCTCCATTTTGTATCAAAGACCTCCACTCAATCCCATACTCTGGTCTCCATTCTCTCCAACCTATATATCTCTCTTGTCAAGTTTAGCCACTCTCCTTTAGCTGGCAGCCTATTTGTTCCCCATAATCTGGTGATTACTTTTTTTGCTGCCAATATTCACAATGTAGTTTGCTGGTATATATTCTTCTCTACTTTTAGACCTAATGGGATAGTAGCTGTCAATATATACCCAGGGGTAAGAAGATCTGGATTTTCGTATATTGCCACCAATTTCTGCACTATGTCCACCCAATAGGAACCCAACATGCTGCAGTTCCAAAATATGTGGGTCTGGTTTGCATGTACTGCTCCACATCCTCTCCAGCATCTTCCTTCAGGATTTCCAGTAAAACTAGCTACCACTGCAGGAGTGCGGAAAAATCTATATCGTAATTTCCACACAAACTCTTTCTAATATGGGGAACCCGAGGCTTTAAGCATATGTGGTGAGGTCATCTTCCAGTTAGTAGCTGGAAGATCGATCCCCAATTCCAAGGACCAGCGGGCCCTAATTGACTCGGTAGAATCGTCCGGTTTCTCTCCCAAAGCAAGGTAGACCAGACGGATAGAGTGGTCCAAAGTGGCACCTTGTCTCTGTGATAGAAGTAATTTTATTATTAATGGGGGTTTTCAGCCACTGCTGCCAGTGCTTCCTCCATTGGTTGCAGATAAGATTTTAACTGCAAATATTTATGGAAGAAGCCCATGGGTATTTTATACTGAGCCTGGAGCTGGAAAAATGAATAAAGGCCCTGTGGGCCTAACAATTGAAAGATATGTTTGATATTATATTTATACCACCTGGTTAAAGATCTATCCAAAGCATTGGGTGGAAAGGCACTGTTCACTGCAAGGGATCTCAGATAAAGTGCCTCCACAGGCAATAATCTTTTATTGTGTACAGTCAGCCACTGCTTAAATACCTCAGCAGTAGATTGTGGAAATTTAGAAAGAGGAAGGCAGCCAGGGGGATATCCAAAGAGATATTCCGTCAGGTCTTTTAGGTCATTCCAAGTCATCTCAAACTGCTTCCAGGACATAATATAGTTGGGGTTTATCCAGGAGAGTAAAATCTTTAATTTAGAAGTTCGAGCATAGTGCAGGAGATTGAGTAAATTTAACCCACCTCTGTCTTTTGATAACTGTAATAAAGAGAACTGAATCCTTGGAGGTTTCCCCTGCCATATAAAGCAAGAGATCAACCTATTCCAGGCTTGGAAATAAGTCTGTGTTGGGAGTAGTGGGAGTGTCTGCAGAAAGAATAAAATCCAGGGAAATATTTTTTTCTTAATAGTTCCAATCCGGGCTAAGAAACTCAAAGACATTTGTGACCATCGTGTGAGGTCCTCAGTTATGTTTTGAGTTAGGGGTTAAAAATTTGCAATATCTGCATGTATTTGATTTTTAGTAAGATGGATCCCAAGGTACTGCATTGATTGTTTCTACCACTTGAAGGGGAATGCACGTTTTAATACAGGGGAAGGGGTGTAATTACACAACAGTACCTCTGTTTTCTTCTAGTTAATTTTACATCCTGAGATTTTACCACATAGCTCCAGTTGCTCCCAGACCCTTGGGATTGATACCTCCGGGGAGGACAAAGTGAGAAGGATGTCGCCTGCAAATAATGAAATTTTGTGACTAGTGCCTCCCATAGGTATGCCCTCAATTTCTGGATGAGCTCTAATGGCTTGGGCTTATGGCTCGAGATACAGAGCAAACAACAGGGGTGAGAGGGGTATCCCTGACGACTGCCCCTCTGTAGAGGGAAAGGGTCAGAGATAGAGCCATCTAGTTTTAAGTAGGCCCGGGGGTGTTTATACATATTTTGCAATTGTTGTATGATTTGCAAGGGAAAGCCAAAATTAGACAGGGTAGCCCACAAAAATGGCCAGGCCACCCTGCCAAATGCATTTTTGGCGTCCAATCCAATGAGTGCCAGAGGAATCGAGCATGTTGCCGCATACTCTTTAAGTAGATATATTCATCGTACTGCATCATGAACCTGTCTGTCCTTAATAAAGTCTACCTGATCATGATTGATCAACAAAGGCATGATGTTTTCAAGTCTATGTGCTAGCACAGACATATAAATTTTGTAATCAAAATTTAATATTGATATTGGGCTGTATGATGAGGGTAGAATAGGGTTTTTATCTTGTTTAAGTATAGCAGAGTAGGGTTAGCATCTGTCTCTATTTTCGCAGGACAGTCCTGATTTGGGCAGCTGTGTCCTGCAAAAAACATGAAAAAATACTACATGTCCTGACATTATAGTGAAAAAAATATTTTCTGACTTTCCTCTAAATGCTGCAAAACAACATAATACATTAACTAAAATACCTTAAAATTGTATGAAACACTAAAAACAGCTAAAAAACTACAACACTTAGTCTTAATTCTGATTATTTAGACAATACAAGTCTGTTGCATTGGTTGACACTACATATTGTTCTGCAAAAAATCTTGTTTCAGTAAGAAATGTCCCACTTTGGGCTTTTTAAAAGGTGGTAACCCTATAGCAGAGATCACTGCGTATTGCCAAGGGGGGGAGGAATACCCCCCTCCAGTATCTCATGGATAGCCTGGAGTAGCAATGGTAGTAATTCCTCTTTATAGGTTTTATAGAACTCCAATGGATATCCATCAGGTCCTGGGGCTCCCTGGGTCTTGGTTCACTGCAGGACTCCCTCTATCTCAGTCAAGGTAATTGGAGCTCTCAAAATATCTATTTAGGAGGCAAGCAGTTTGGAGAGTTTTAAGTTGTTAAGGTAGGTCTCTATCTGTTGATTACGGTCCTCAGACTCCGCCCTGTATAAATCTTGGTAGTATTCAGCCATGACTCATCTAATGATCGTAGGGTGATGTTCTAGCTTCCCCGTAGTGGGGTCTTGCATGGCCATAACACAGGCTCTAGTCTTATGCATTCTAAGTTTACGGGCCAGATTCTCTGACTCCTTTAGGGCCCTCCTTGTGGGCTGCGAGTCTGAGATAAAAGAGTTGTTGTTCTACTTTCTGATCTAGGTATTTTTGAATTTTTTGCTTTATTGTTAGTAATTTTACCTTTACAGTTCCATCTCCCTGGGCATATAAAGACTGCAACACTTTCAACTCCCCCTGGAGCCTAGTAAGCTGTGCCTCTCTCTCCTTATTTTTTTTCAATGAAAAAGCAACAATATCCCCATGTAACACTGTCTTAAGAGTATCCCACTGAATCACCGCCAAAACATCTGGGCCACCATTCTCCCCCAAGATCTGTGGGATCCTATCTTTGACCAATTGGTTAAACTCTGGAGCCCTTAAGTGCATCAAGTTGAGATGCCAGAAATTTGTTTTATGTCTCCCACCCAGATCAAATCTGGCATATACTGGGGAATGATCTGATAATATGGTCGCCCCATGTCACACATCATGTAATGTCTCCAGATGCTCTGCAGTGGTAATCATGCAGTCTATTCAAGACGCCACACCTGGTCCCGGTGCTACATGGGTGTATTCTCTCTGTGAGGGGTAACAGGGACGCCAGATGTCCACCAACCCCAAGGAAGCAATTGTGCCCCTCAAATACTTCTGAAGTGGGTTAACTCTGTGAGGGAGATGGACCGAGACATCCTTTGCAGGGTTCAAAATAGTATTCAGGTCGCCCCCTATCAAAAGTTGCCCCTGGCGGATCTCCAAGAGCTGTGCAAAAAAAGTCTGAGCCAATCTCTTTGAGGTCCCAGGGGGAAAATAAACTGATGCCAGATTAACCGGGTGGGCATGTAACATACCCGTTGCAATAGCATATCGTCCCTCTGGATCTATTACCTTCTGATGGAGATCGAATGGCACCCGACGTCTAATCAGGATGGCTGCTCCCCGTCTCCTACCTGAGCTATGAGATGAAGCTATCACCATGGGAAATCCCCATTTTGTGAAATTTTCATGCTCAGGAGAAGACATGTGGGTCTCCTGTAAAAATGTGATTTCAGGATTGTCCCTTTTAATAAACTGTATTAAACGAGATCTCTTGACTGGGCTGTGGATCCCATTAATTTTAAGGGACAGTATCAGTGACGATTTCCCCATTTTGTATCATTAACAAGTTTTTTATATTGCATAAGCCCAATTTCCCACTGTTCTTCTTTTCATCCATGGTAGTAAACCGCTCCCCTCCAAATCTTCTCAACCTAAATTGCTGGCAAGTAGTTTCAGTCCAAAGTAACCACAGCAAAATAGCCACCTGCATGGCCGAGTCCTAATTGCCTAATTTTAATGACTTATATAAGACTATACACCCATAAGATAGGGTACAAATGCTCAAAACATTTTTGTAAATCTTACAAAAAAATCATTGATTGTTGGCAGTGTTGATCCCCCTCTAGTTGTGATTTGGCGATACTCCCAACCATGTAATGTTTCCAGCTAGTTTTAACACATATCTTAATTTGTGTTAACCTTTGGGAGTAACAAAAATAAAAGAATATTGGTTCGAGGGAGAGTTTATAACTTTCATGACTTACTTTCCAGTCATAACAGTAAAACATTAACTTATTTTCATAGGTTACAGAACAATTCTGTAGTGACTCCCTAGGTAGGGAAGGATTTCTACTCCCTCCTGTGCAGGGATGAAAGTTATTTCCTTGTGGGGGAAGCTCACGAAACCAACGTGGGCCCCCAGCACCATGAACAAAAATTAGTAACATAGAGTAGGCAATCAAACACGTGCAGCTCCAAACAGCACCAACTGAATTGATGCTGCCCCAAAATCCACTGCATGTGGCTGTCACCATGTGGCCGTCTGGCTGAATGCATCTCCATCAGCTCACCCCATGGGACCCAACAGTTTTTTTTTTTAAATGAGTTTTAATGGGGGAGCTCATCTACAAATAAGGAATGATAGTCAAGGCTATTCACAGCGGCAGATATGAATTGGGGGGGTAAAATAAAGTTTTCATTTGTTCCACCATAATTGTCCCATGCTCTTTGGTACACAAAACATTAAAGAGAAATCATGTTACTATGCATAAATCGCTTGAGTCTATACTTCCGCCCCCATTTCCCTTGATTAGTACCTCTACCTATCATTCTAATATACAAAGATTTAGTGTTTATAACAGCGCTTCACCTAGGTTAGTTCTTTAGACGGCTCATGCAGCCACTCTAAAAGTAAGAGCATGCCCCGATTCACATCGTGGGCTGGAAAGATTACCAGAGTCCCTTACTCAGACAGTCAACCCAGGGCAGTCCTCTAGAACTTGAGTAAAGGTTTTTTAACATCTTGTAATGTGGAGTAGCCTTGTCTCTTTCTGGATTGCATATTCTGTGCCTTCTCCCACACGATTCCTGTTTTGAGTGCCTCCAGGTCCGGGTTTCTGGATGTTATCGCTGAGATTGCCACGATGTTCTTGGTCTGGAGATCTTTGCTGGCTTTCTCTGGAGTTTCAAATGTTTGTGGGCCTTCAGGAAACATTATTGTAAGTTTTGCAGGGTATGGTGTAACAAACTTCAACTGCTGCTGTTTCAGGGTGCGAAGTATTGGGGCATAGGTCCTTCTCCTTGCTGCTATTTGTGGAAAGTAGTCATTATCAAAATAAAGACGTCTGCCCTTGTATTGAATGTCTCCCATGCACCATGCTCTTGACAACAGCTGCTGTTTTACTGTGTAGTTTAATAGCTTGAGCACTATGGAGCGTGGCCTCTGATCAGTATGTTGAGGTTTTGGGATGAGGGCTCTGTGAGCTCGTTCTATGTCTAGTTTGGTGGCCAGTTCAAGTTGCAGTACCTCCCGTAATAAAGTGTCCACAAATTTAAGCATATCACGACCCTCTTCCTCTTCTGGTACTCCATGAATGTGCAGATTATTTCTCCTTGACCTATTCTCAAGGTCTTCACATTTGTCTGTTAATAGCTTTTGTTCATTTATTAAATGCACCACAACCCTCTCCAGGCCATCAGTTCTTGTATCAATTTCTGTGTGAGCCGACTCCAATTCATACACCTTCTGATTTATTTTAGCCAGTTCTGTGGATAGTTCAGTATGAAAGGAGCAAACTTCATCTCTGAACCCTTTGAGTTCTGCCAAGATTGCAGTATTGCTGGGTTGTCCATTAGGAGTTAGCTAAGGCTCCGCCATGTCTGGTAGACTGGAATAACTAGTCTGAGAAGCATTCACTTGTCTGGTCTGCTGTACGGCTAAAGCAGTTGATTTTTTCTTTTTTTGGGCTCCCATTCAACTCTGGTACTCCTCTAGTCTCTGTATAAAAAGGTTTTTCTGGTTTTGATTTATTCAGTATTGATTCTAGGAGTTTGTTTTGCCGGGTCCCTGGAGCGTGGTCTTTCAGTGCTGCATTCCAGCCAATGGCTCATCTGGAAGTCCCGTTAACCAAAGAACTCTGAACTGGCATCAGACAGATAACCAGCTTGGAACCCCATATTCGAACAGCTAGTGCTGCACCAGAGTTTCCTCCAAAGTGTCTAAACATAGTGGTCCCGCTATGCTTAAGATGACTCCCTCTATCTTTTTGATGTGTTGACACCCCGCTGCTACAGTACGTTAATCTCCTGACTCATTTCTTCTTTCTTTCTTTTTTTTTTTTTTTGCCTTTTTTCCCAGCTGCCAGACTGTTAGTGTACCTCATCTCTGCTGCGGGTGGGGGGTTGGATGGGTGAGATGAGTAGTCTGAAGTCCCATTATCTACAAAATGTACAACACTGGTGTCAAGTTAGGTGATTTGTACATCCTGAGCTGGAAGGGCTCTGAATTCCAAGGTTACCTGAGTTTACTTCCTTATATATCATCACTTCTATAATTACCAGTAGAACAAGAGCCTGCCACCGTCCTGCTGTAACCCATCATGTGCTGCACCGAGTCGTCCATTTCTGCTTTAATGTTTCTCATTCCTCCATCGTGCTCATCACTCAGCTTGATTCCATCATCCATCTTCTTGGCATTAACCTGAAACACTATCCTTCCTGTGCTCTGACTGCCAGCACAGACCAACCTTCTATCGTGCTACTGCCTGCATTGTAAGGTAATGGAGAGGCAGGTGCTGCAGCTGGCTAGAATATGCATTTGCTTTACAGTTTCCAGATTCCATATGATATGGAGTATGGTTTAACAGTAGTAGCTATTTACAACCGTGTTTCGACATCAGAATGTTGAAAGACGCTGCCTTTTACTCCCTTATGAAAGAAAAAAAAAACACAGGTATGGTGCAGCAGTTGTATTTACAACAGGAGAGGTATCGTCATGAAGTTACAGTCTATAATCTACTGTAATTTACAATGTTTTTAAACAGCAGATAATTTTGGGGATGGAGAGGCAATAGAATCCTTAGAGACATTTGTAAGGTTAATAAAGTCACCTCCTATGAGCAAGATATCTTGCTTGTACTCTAAAATTGTGTTAAACAAATGCTTCTTTGCTGAGGCATCTATTTAACTAACCACTGCACAAGAAATTCCCTGTAAGGCACCCACAGCTAGTGCCCCTCTACCATTCTTGTCTATGTACTTGTAATATAAGTGAGACAGACTGAGTAATCTGAATTGCTGTCCTTCTGTAGCATCCTTTTATGTATGAGGAACAAACAACTTTCTAGAACTCCAGTTTACAGTTTCTCATGCTCAGCCAAAGATAACTGGGTGCCCTGTAGGAGTGCTGATTCAAGCTGATGTTTTTTAAGGGTTGCTATAACCTTACATCTTTTTATGGGGCTACTTGACCAATATTTTAGGAGATGCTTACAAGGGAATTTTGAGCCCTGCCACCTGCACAGCCACCAAGAGCTTCTTGTTGTGAGGGGTCTAAGTTTGTTGGTGTTCTACTTTGTAGGTTTACCATATGCACTGAACTGGCTTGGGGCAGTTGCTTTTTATGTTTGCTTGCGCGCATGCACAAGAAACATTATGCAGCAGCTTAGGAGAGAAGCGGGTTGTAGAGGTATGGCAGTATGGTGGCTAATGCTTGCACTACATTTGTGGGGTTGGCAGTGTGCACCCAATGCAGGCCCAGTGTCCTGATAACACTGGTTCTACAGAAGTGCCACCAACTTGAAATGATTTGGCCACTGCAATGAGGGGCCACCTCGTCATTGCAGCGTCAGCAATTCCACTGCAATGAGGGAGTGACCTGTCATTGCAGGGTGGTACTTCATCTGGTGTAACAGTACCAGGAACATGGCGGCTCTATGCAACCGCTTCAGAGCTGACGGGGGATGCCCAATCCCGCTGCTGGCATGCACCTGACTCCCTTCATTTGCTGACAGGGAGTCCAGTCCCTGTCAGCATAATGGCCCCACCCCCAAGTTTCTGTTGTGTGCCAAGGGGGTGCCCAATCCCCTTCAGCATCATGCACCCCCTAACAGTCTTTCTTTGTCAACGGGGGGCTCAATCCCCGTCGGCTTCTGTCCTCCCCTTCCCAGTTCATGTTGCCGACAGTGGAGCCCACTCCCCGTCATCATAATGTCCCCACCCCCCACTTTCTGCTGAGTGCTGAGGGGGGTGCCTAATCCTCCTCTGCATCATGCCCCCCCACCCATTTCTGTGCTGACGTAGGCCAAATCCTTGTCGGCTTCAGTCCCCCTCCCCACAAATGCAGGTGGTATACTGGGAGCCCACCCCAGTGTACCAAACAACACCTGCGAAAGAAGAAAACTGACCCACGTAGTCTTTTTTTTTTAACCTATAAAACAAGAAAACGGTCCCTCATGGCCTCTCCTGCCCCTTCCCCCAACCCACACCCACCCTCTCATGCACTCAGCCTCCCCACACCCCTCTCACCCCATACTTACCTCTGGAGCCCTGTGCGATGATCTTCGGTGGACCGGAAACACGTCTGCACTCTTCAAAACCGACCGCGAACTGAAGAAATGCTGGTAAGCTGTATAATGGCATAAATAGGGTTTTTTAAATTTGGTGTGTATCTTGGGCATTTTGGGGAATTTTGGCACCAAATTTTCAACATGGGGATAATTGGGTCCCTCCACATGAATTCAATCACTGTCATGGCGTTATTCAGTCCCGAAAGGTGATTTCGCGGTCACTGCGTGGAATCACCTTTCGGGACCGAATAATGAAACGACAGTGCCACTGTTCATGAGGTGGGCTCTCAAAAAGCCTATGTTGCAAATTTGGTGAAAAAAAATCTGAAAAATGACTGTTTTTATGAGCGTGCATTGCGCAGTTTCCACGCATGCTCGTAACTTTGTGAATTTGTAATATTTTCACCCCAGATTTTCAACATTGGCATATTTGCACACCTCCTTATGAACAATGCAGCTGTCATTTTATGTATCCTGGCCGAAATGTGTTTTCGCCCTTCCAGCACAGAATAGCACGGTCGCTGTGGAAAATCAGTTTAGGGACAGAGTAAGAAAATGACAGTGACACTGTTCATGAGCAGAGGTCCTAAAATGCCTATATTGAAAATCTGGTGATGAAAGTCCATGAAATGACTGTGTTACAAGCATGCATTGCGCAGTTTCCACGCGTCCTTGTAACTTCGCAAATTTGCAATATTTTCATGCCAGATTTTCAAAACTAGCATTTTTTCACACCTCCTTATAAACAGTACAGCTGTCATTTTTCACATCCTGGCCAAAATGTGTTTTCGCACTTCCGGCACAGAATAGCATGGTTGTAATGGGAAATCAGTGTCTGGGACAGATTAATAACAAGCGAGTGAGAGAGGGGGAGTGAGAGAGCTCAACGGAGCTCTGTTGGGACTGCTGCAGATTTCTCTGTGGGCAGAAAAAGGCACCAATGCAGGCAGGAGCCCAGTACAAAAGGACAGCCTGCAGTGCTGGGAGAAACAGAATGAGTGAGTGAGAGAAGAGGAGGGAGCGAGCTCAACAGAACTCTGTCGGGACTGCTATGGATTTCTTTGTGGGCAGATAAAGGCACCAACATAGACAGGAGACCAGTACAAAAGGGCAGCCTGCAGCACTGGGAGAAACAGAAAGAGTGAGTGACAGAAGGGGGAGTGAGCGAGCTCAACAGAACTCTGTTGGGACTGCTGCAGATTTCTTTGTGGGCAGATAAAAGGTGCTAATGCAGGCAGAAGCCCAGTACAAAAGGGCAACCTGCAGCGCGAGGAGAAACAGAACAAGCGAGTGAGAGAGGGGGAGTGAGCGAGCTCAACGAAGCTCTGTCGGGATTACTGCAGATTTCTTTGTGGGCAGAAAAAGCACCAATGCGGGCAGGAGCCCAATGCAAAAGGGCAGCCTGCAGCACTGGGAGAAACAGAGTGAGTGAGTGAGTGAGAGAGGGGAGTGAGCGAGCTCAATGGAGCTCTGTTGGGATTTTAGAATTGCCCACCCACCTGCCCAGGGTCCTGTGTGGTCCTATTTTACAGCAGGGTCTCTGGAGTAGAGACAAAGCAATGATTGGATACTTTTACAATTGCTGTAATAATACAGATATAGTTGTTCTGTTTATTTCTCTAACTGAGCTAAATACTGAGCTATACTGTTATGATTGCTGTAATAATACATATTTATTTGTTCTGTTTATTTCTCTAACTGAATTGAGTAATACTTGGAGTGCAATATGATTTCTAACTGGCTAAGTGAAACTATGAGGGCTGAGAACAAAAAGTATGGTAGCTGAGGGGTGAAAAATGGACAAGGAGGCTTTAGGATTGCTACAGTAATACAGTATCTAATGGATGAGATTTGAGACTGAATTAACCCGGTCAGCAAGGGGGCAGTAGGGGGACTAGTGTGTGGGGGGGGAACAAGAATTTGAGTTACTAGGGCCCTAACAGTTTAGTAGGGTACAGAAACTGGGAGTAAGAGCCTGTAACATAAGATGGGGCCAAAATAGGGTAGGTGCTGCATGTCAATAGGGTGGGCATCTTTGGAAGGGTGGTGGGGTGTGCAGGGTGTGGGTCTGCCATGATCCTGAACTGGGCTTGGAGGATGGGAGGGTGTATGCTCTGTAGACAATTGGCTAGTTTGAAGGAGGAACTGTGGAGGTTAGGGAGGAGTCTAAGTGGCAGGACAGATGAGTACGGTAGGCATCCTGGCTGGGGGGGATAGGGGATGGCAAGGGGGGATGGGGGAAGAACAACCAGGGACTGAAACTGACCCCAGTATCAGAGACACTAGCAGAAAAGGGAGGAGAAGTGAGGGAGTGCCCGAGGTGAAGGAGGAGTCCTCCTTATGGGGGAGGAAGAGACCACGAGGAGTACCAGGGGAGAGAGCAGATGGTTGCAGGTAGGGAGGGACCAGTGGTGGGACCGGGGAGAGGCACGGAGGGGAACAAGTAATAGGGGGGAACCAATAGGGGAAGAGATGTAGAAGGGGTATTGACTAGAAATAAATCCGAGCCTCTGCTATGGGGGTGAAGCAGGAACATACTGAAGGGGGGAGGACAAGCGGGGCATGAGAGGGATGGCAACAGGTAGTGGAAGAGACAGCAAGGACAAAAGGGTAGAAGAGGGCTAGTAAGGAAGGAGGGGGTGACTGGAGGAGAGAAGGCTATTGGAAGGGGTAGGTTGGGAGGGGCATCACTATCGGGGTAGAAGGGAATGGAGGCCCTAATTTGACAACAATGGTGATAGGAGAGGGGGGTTGGAAATTAGCAGGGGAGGAGGGGAGGCCAACATGGGAAGCCCAGTAGGAAGTAGTTAGGCTGGGAAGGGGTTCAAGGGGGATGGGAGGAATAAGACAGAGAAAAGGGATGAGGCAGAAGTAGGGGGTGCAGATACAGAAGTCAGAGAGGGTGCAGCTGGTGGGGTAAGGGGCAGGGAAGAACAAATACTGGGGTGGTGGAAGTGGCATTAGAAGGGAAAGGGGGAAGGGACAGGGGGTACTTGTCCTGGGGGATTCTATACTGAAAGGGGTGAGATAGGGCGGGAAGGGGGCTAAAGGCTCAGCCGTATTTGAGTTGACTGCAGGAGGAACAGGCACTGCTCAAATGTGCAGTGAGGGAGAGGAAGAAACCTCATTTACTGATGCAACCGGGTACAAACAACTTGGCGGGGGAGACTGTAGAAGTAGTGAGGGGGAGGTTCTAGAAGTTGAGCAGGCAGTGTGAGAGCATGGGGGAGTTGGTGACATTCTCTGAGGTACTCCCAGTACTATGTGCAAGCATGGGGAGGAAGGGTAGGATCGAAGACTTCAATGAGTGGCTGAGGGATTGGTGCCACACCAAAAATGATGGGTTAGTGACTAACTGGGGTTGGGTCTGGGGGAATAGTGACTTGCACACGGCGAACAGGCTACACTTGAGCAGGAAGGGGATGGGAGTATTAAAGGTGGGATTAGAGGGGTATATCTCTACTAAGGCGGATTTAAACTAGTGAGGGGTGGCCAAAAAACTGAGGTTGGCAGAAAGGTCCAGACAGGGGAGCCTAATGAGCTCATCCCCCCACAGATATAGGTAAAGGCAGAGGTGTAGTAGCCCTGGGAGGGGGCAGGCAGAGTGGTCTGAGTGTAATATAGAAGGCACCACCACCCAATAAGAATAACAAGGAGAAAGGGTGCAGACTACCAGGAGGAGGGACACAGGCCAAGGAGAAGAGTGATGAGAAGGGGGGGTACGGGTGGAAGGTGGTCTCTCTCAAAGCAAGAATCCTGGGGAACAAAATTGCAGAGCTTCAGGCTCTCCTTTCAGAGGGGAACGTGGACACTGTTGCAGTGACAGAGACTTGGGCCACAGAGTACCATGATTGGGACTCAGCAATCCCGGGATACAGGATGTACACAGGGACCAGGGAGTTGGAGGGGGGGTTGCACTCTATGTGATGGAGGGGATCAAATGCATAATGGATGAGGGAGAAGAGGAGAGGACAAATGTGTTTTGGGTGCAACTCCTGGACTCCAAGGGCAGAAAGCTGAGGCTAGGAGTGGTGTACAGACCACCAGCCGAATCTGGGGAACTGGATGGGGAGTTAGCAGAGCAGATAAGGAGGGTGTGTAGTGTCACACCTGGACAGCTGGTTCTGATTCCTGTGTAATTTTTTGTTGTAAATATAAAATTAATGTATGATAGACTGTGGCAGAGGGAGGTGCTGGCTGCTGAAGCTGACACTTCAAACCCCCCAGGGATAAGTTCAAAGGACAGGACATTGTTAAACTGCAGATATCTGGGGTGCAATTATCTGGTCAATTTGCTGTGATCCCAGGAAATGAAATTAGCCATTCAGGACATCCTCAGGGAAATCCTTTGATCTGCACTAGATGTCCTGAGAACAGGGACACTTGCCAGTGTTATGAATATCCTCACAGGAAACCAGCTCATTTCATCAGAGACCTTTAATGTGTAGATACCAAGGCCCAGATGAATTAAAGAGTCAAATACACTTTTGCTTTGAATATACAGTGACTGATATCAAAGAGACTTTTAATATGTCTAGGGGAAAGCAGATCACAGACAGGTTTTGACTAGTTACATAGAGAGGATATTTATTATGTCATCTCTTATTTTTTTAAATACCTTAGTAGGCCATCTTAGTGTTATAAAATATAGATTTTGTTACACCAAGGCGGAGTTTAGTGACCTCAGAGAAGGCCGGCTCAGGACTGTTTTTAACATACTGAGAAAACCTTGACAGACACACTTTCATATCTCTGACTGAGAGAAGAGGAACATCAGAGCACTGAAGTAAGGACCTTAGGCAAAGATTAGTCTGAATGTTATTATTTGTAGGAATCTGCACTTTTACTTGTTTGTTTTAAGGCTGTATGTGTTGGGATATTTTGTTCTGTAATAGTTTTCTGTTTTCCTATTTTAAAGTAAAGATATATATTTTAAAATGGAAACTTCTGGTGTGCCTTGACATTTCTTTTTATTTAAGTGAAGCTTTTAAAGGTTATAGTTAACACTGTATAAAAGCTTATTTTGATACCAAACTGGGAAACAGATAGAGTTCTCTAAAATCTTGCATAGAGTTCTAAGAGTTCATTTTGTAGACCGGTTAGGTGCCCATAGGCAAAGACATCTGGCCCGTCGAAGACAGAATTGTCAGAGCCTGATAACTGGGTACGCTAACAAGAGGTTATCAGTTTGAGCCCCTTCAGAACCTAAGACTAAGTGACTCGAACCCACAAAACAGACAAGATGGTTACCTTGTACTGTTCACCATCCACAAATCATACGCTCAGAGGTTGGCACTTTGGGAATAGAGGGCTGACCGGTTGAGCAAATTTGTGACATGTAGAAGGTGGAGTGTGATGGTAGTGGAGGATTTCAACCTACCAGGGGTTGACTGGAGCACCCCGGCCACTAGCAGTACCAGGGAGCAGGTGCTCACTGATGCATTCCAGGTTGGCCTTCTGATGCAATTGGTAAGTGGGCCTACAAGGCTTGGTAGCACTCTGGACCTAGTACTGGCAAATGGGAAGGGGGTGAGGGAGGTAAGGGTGGAAGACCCACTAGTGGGTAGCGACCACCAAACAGTGTGGCTCATTCTCACACTGGGCAGGGAGACAGGAGGCACAGGCACTAAGGTGGTGGACTTTAGTAGGGTGGACTTTGGGTGGATGGGAGCAATACTATGAGGGAGACTCCAGGATATAAGGCCGGGGATGGATGCAGAACAAAAGTGGGGAGTCATAAAGACTGGGCTAACAGAGGCCACAGTAGCCTGCACTAGGGCCAGGAGTAAGAAGAGCAGAGCCAAGAAACCATGCTGCCTGAATAAAGAAGTGCTGCAAGGGGTGAGGGCATAGAGGGCTGCATACTGGAAATAGAGGAGAACAGGGAAGGGAGAGGATAAGGAGGCTTACAGGAGTTGGTAAAGGGAGGTGGCCAGGAGGGTGAAAAAAGCTAAGGCCTCCAGGGAATTAAGGTTAGCACAGAGCATAAAGGGAGGGGAAAAGGACTTTTTAAGGTATGTCAGGGAGAAAAGGAAGTGTAAGGATCATATTGTGAGGATAAAGCGGGAAGCGGATTGGGTGGAAAAGGGGGAGGAGCAAGTGGAAATTCTAAATGAGTACTTCTGCTCGGTTTTCACTAAGCAGAGGGATTGTCCACTACCAGCATGGGCTGGGAGAGTGGATAAAGGGGGAGGAGGTGACAAACAAAGTGATCACAGGGACTAGGGTGCTAGAGGGGCTGAGGGCAGTAATGGTGGACAAGACACGGTCCCGATGACATCCACCCCAGGGTGCTGAGGGAGATGGCAGAGCTGTTGGTTGAGCCACTGCCAGATCCATTCAGCACCTCCCTGGAAACAGGGTGTGTGCTCCTGGACTGGAGGGTGGCCAATGCGGTGCCCATACAAAAGAGTGGGCCTAAGGAGGAGCCAGGAAATTATTTGACAGTCAGTCTCACGTCCGCAGAGGTAAGCTAATGGAGGTGATACTGAAACAGAGGCTGGTGGCATTCCTACAGAGTAATGACCTCCAAGATGGGCGGCAACACAGGTTTGTCTCAGGGAGGTCTTGTCAAACCAGCCTAATAGAGTATTATGACTGGTGACAAGGGAGTTGGATGGGGTCATGCGGTACATGTCCTCTACTTGGATTTCAGGACGGCCTTTGATACACTGCCTCATGGGAGACTGGGGGGAAGGTGACGGCAGTGGGGGTGGGAAAAAAGCTGACTAAATGGATAGAGACCTGGTTACAGGGGAGGGTGCAGAGGGTAGTGGTGGGGGGGAGCTCTCGGCACCTAGAGCAGTGACAAGCGGGGTGCTGCAGGGGTCAGTGCTGGGCCTGGTGCTATTTGGGCTCTTTATCTCCGATATAGCACACGGAGTGGGGAGCAGGGTTTGTCTGGTCACAGATGATACCAAATTGGGGGCAGTGGTGGACAAAGAGGATGGATGGATGGGAAAAACTGCAGGGGAACCTAACCAAACTAGAGACATGATTGGTGAAGTGGCAGCTAGGATGCAATGCAAACAAGTGTAAGGTGATGCACTTCGGGCCTAAGAACCAGAAGTGGGACTATTGGTTGGGGGGGGGGTTGGGGATCACAGAGGAGGAGAAGGACCTAGGGGTGTTGGTAACTGGGAGCATGAACAACTTAAGCCAGTGTAGGAGAGCAGCAGCAAAGGCAGACAGGATGCTGGGGTGCATTGCAAGGGGGTTCTCATCCAAACACAGGGATGTGATCCTGTCTCTCTACAGATCATTGGTCAGACCACACTTGGAGTACTGTGTGTAATACTGGAGGCCATACCTGAGGAGAGATATAAAGTTACTGAAGGGGGGTGCAAAGGAGGGCAACAAAAATGTTAAAAGGGATGGAAGGAAAGGAATATGAAGTTAGGCTGAACGAGCGGAACATGTACACACTGGAGGAGAGGAGGGATGGAGGGATATGATTCAAGTGTTTAAATACCTGAGGGGGATAAATAAACTTATCACTGAGGGGGTGTTTAAACTGAGGAGTTGAAGAGAGATGAGGGGGCATGGACTAAAGTTGGAAGGGGGACGTTTCAAGAGGTAAATGAGGAAGCATTACTTCACTGAGAGGGTGGTGTCTAGTTGGAATGTGCTGCCAGAGGCGTTGGTAACATGTAGAACAGTCAACAGCTTTAAGAAGGACTGGGATAATGCAAGAGGAAGAGTGAGGGGGACAGGAGCAGGGACAAGCGGGGGAGGAACTGAGGGGGAGGAGGCTGGAGCAGCTGCAATGAAGGGTGCTAGCTGCATACTCGGGCAGATTTAGATAGACTGATTGGTCTGTTCTGCTGGCAGATTCATATGTATGTTCATATGTAAAATCACAGTGACTCTGTTCATGAGCAGAGGTCCTAAAATGCCTATGTTGAAAATTTGGTGACAAATGACCATAAAATAACTGTGTTACAAGCGTGCGTTGTGCAGTTTCCATGCACCCTCATAACTTCGCAAATTTGTAGTACTTTCACGCCAGATTTATAACACTGCCATTTTTTCAGACCTCCTTATGAACAGTACAGCTGTCATGTTTTACATCCTGCCTGAAATATGCGTTTGCAGATCTGGCGCAGAATAGCTCAGTTGCTGTGGGAAATCAATGTTCAGGACAGATTGAGAAAATCATACTGACCGTGTTCATGAGCAGAGGTCACAAAATGCCTATGTTGAAAATTTGGTGAAATAATTCCGCTAAATGACTATGTTACGCGCATGCATTGCACAGTTTCCACGTATGCTCAGAAGTTCTAGCATTTTTAATATTTTCACTACCGATGTTCAACATTGCCATCTCTTCATACCTCCCTATGAATGCTGCAGCTGTCATTCTTCACATCCTGCCCGATCTGTGTTTTCGTACATCTGGCACACAATGGCACGGTCGCTGTGAGAACTCAAAGTTCGGGACACATTGACAGACTCAGAGTACCACTGTTCATGAGAAGAGGTCCCAAATGCTTTCATGAGGTGGGAGTCACAAAAAGGCCATGTTAAAAATTTTTAGTGCAAATACCAGCAAACACCCAGGTCATTAGGGTTTTTAACCATAACATCACACCCTGTACAGACTGACAGGCATCAGGGGTGTGCCTTTGGATTGCCGACTGTAATACTCATGCCGTTCCACGCCCCCACCCTGCAGCCAGTGACAGGCATTGAGGTGTGCCTTGGACTCTTCATCCCCAGAGTTCACCCCATTCTCCTATATTGCACCCATTTCAGCGTATGTCCTTATGGAGTGGGGTGACTGTAAAGCTGAACACCCCAAGGCACACCTCAACACTTGTCGGTGTCTGCAGGATAGGGTGAGGTAAACTGGCATGAATGTTATGGGCGGCAACCCAAACGCATACCCCAATGCCTGTCTGTCTCTGCAGGTTGGAGGTGGGGTTGGTGTGAAGTTCAATACTTCACTGCCATTCCTACTCTGCATCTGTATAACTCCTGCATTTCCAGTGCTAATACCAGCAAGCAAACATTCGGCATTGAGAAATGCTTGTTGATAGTTGCTGCAATATAGCTTTATATTTGAAGGAAAATTCTATTGTTATGATGCAAGGGTGTGGGTTCTAGCCTCGTGTTGGGTCTTGTGGGGGGGGTGTTACCTATGACTGATACTGTAGTTTAATGCAAAGTGTGTGTGTTAAAGAGGCATGCACCGTGCCTTTTGTCACTGAGTGTTTTGGTGTGGGATGGGGCAGTGCCCTGGGCATCCTTGGGTGGCTAATCCTCCTGCATGCTTTCAATGGGTCCTGTTGCTTTGGTGTTAAGGGTGCAACATGCATATTGCTCGGTTGTTCAATAATGCCAGGTGGTCAACTAGTGGACTCCATATGTTTAGTGTCAAGCGATGTTTGTAATCATTTCAGTTTAATGTTTCAATAGTTTGTGCGTTCTCTAACTCTCCCCAAGCCATTCATCCAATCAGAATATGCAGACTTCCTTAAACAACCTGCAGTCAGGAGTATTTAATAATACATGATTAGAGGTTCATGTATAAGCAAGCCTGCATATTATTTATACAATTCTCAAAAAAATACATGTCCTTGCTGCTAATTGTACATGGTGTGTATGTGTGTACTAGGCTAACATGGCATATACATGGAATATATTTTAAATTATGATATTTTTACATTAATATATATTCCTCACTGTTAGCCTACTATGCAAAGTATGAGCAAGAAACAGCAAGAAGTTCTCAGTCCCCAAAAATATGATGCTGTTATGCACTGATTCATATATGTCTCCCTCCAAACAACTGATTTAGATTAAAAGGCTGTAATGTAAGCTATGCTTTTGCCTCCTGAACGTATAAGTTCATGAGGCAAAAGCATAGCCTCTGAGGGTTTAAGGACATTAAGAGACAATGATCAAAACATAAATTAAATCCGTGCAATATTCCTAATAATCTGAGGTTGGTGCTCCCCTCATTTTCAGTAGACTTACCAAGTACTTAAACTGTTCATAAAAAAGCTACCTGCACTGAAGTAGGGCATTTTTGGTAGTAACTGCAAAATGTAGGTAAACTATCATTCTTTATCAGACTTTCTTCTTCTCTGACTGCATAATGGTCTGTTCACTATATCACATGGTCATACCAAATTCCTTATTTCTTGCTTGCAGTGTATTGCCCAATACTTCTGAGACTATCCAATGCATCAGCTTTTGGGAGCCTTTCTGAAAACCAACTGTGTTTTCAGAAGATTCCTAAAAGGCGATGAATTGGAGTGATGTAGGCCTGTGGCTGTCTCAGTAGTAATGGGCACTAAACTGTAAGTTTATGTTTCACTGTGTCATGCTGACACACACACACTGACTAGGATCTGCGCTCACATCACAGTAGTAGCTCCAAAAACATTTTACACACCTATGGAATATTACTTTCTGTACTTTTGATTTGTTACTACTGTCTGGCCAACACAGCCTTGTAAATGAGCACTGCTCAATGAAGATTTTCCTTGTAAAACAAATAAATACAAAATGCACTGTTTTCCTTAGCCAAATGACCTGTGTTACTTGTGCCAAGATTTCCAGCTTCCTCACTGGTGACGATATCGGTAGTAGGCCTATTACATCTAGAAATATGTATGCAATGAATTGTTCACTTCAACATACAGCAGCTCAATGTGAAATAGACTGACTCTTCTTGTCCTGGAACCCCATGGCCTAGTGTTCAACCCTTTCAAGTTAAGTCTGTAGCAATGTGTTGTACAGATTAACTTTTTAAATGAAAGACCATTTAATGAGAACTCTACATCCGTCAGAATCCCTGTTTACCCGGTCACATTTGCACTGGAGTAACCTGTGCGCTCGGGTTGCTCTAGTGCAATTGTGACCATGTGGACACGTACCCAATCGGGGTAAGCCACTCGCTAAGATGTTCCCAGATTCTCTGGCAAGCTAGGAACATCAAGAGGAGTGAGCAGCTTATGTGGCAGTGTGGACTGCCTTCACCGCATAAACCCATCCTCAGTGAGCAAATGTCCTGTTCACCCACGATGCACAGCCCCTCACCAGCACAGATTGCAGTGGCGCAGAGAGGGGCCATGTAGACAGACAAACCACGGGTGGCAAGAGGTCAGGACCATGCTGTTGCGGCCTCGTATTTGCCACGTTACTGCCGTGTAAACACAGCTAGAGAGTTAAAGCTCTCTGTAGTTTAAAATCTATAATGTTTTGTAGATAGTAGTGTCCATAAGATGGGCCTGGCAATATAGCCTAGAGATTATAGTAATGAACTGTGAATGAGCTTGGTATGTCCAGCAGACCTGGGCTTGAGTCATACAATTTCCACTTGCTTTCTGTGTGACTCTGACCAAGTCACTACACCACCCCTACCATACTGTCTGCATTTATCTTAATTGTGTCTATCCTACAGCAGGATAGCGCTACAATTAAGATAAATGCAGACATCTGATCAATAATACGTTGTTTGTCTTTATTTTTTATTTTGTTCTTTGGTAACTGAGAACAGCCCACTAGGCATAGGTGCTTGCTTTCAGGAGTGACCTGGGAGTGCTGGGGAGGTTAAGTGTCTTGCACATGGTCACCCAGTTGGCAAGTGGAGGTTTATGGAAATCAAACCCAGATCCATCTACTGATGTAACAAGCTCATTCACAGCTCATTACTCCAACTTCTAAACTACACTGCCAGACCCAAATACTGTGATACTGATACTCTACTATGTAATTATTGTTGATCCTCTGTATCGTCTTAAGACCAGCACACTTCAAATGCCATAATAAGACATGACTAGATGCTAAATTAACAATCTGTTAATTATCCACAAGGGGTGTAATGTGACAGGAGGCCCAGCCGAGTGCCATCTTGCCCCGGAAGGGGGGGTTGTTAACTGACTATTAATTGAACAGTTAGTTATGCCCCCCCAGAGCCCTACTGCTATTTTAAAAATTATTCCAAAAGAAAAGTGTATGACAGAGTACTGTTTGCATGTTCTCCTGTTTGGGAGGGAGATTTCATATAAAATAGTTCTTCCATCAACAGTTTAAGAATGCTTGTTTGGAAACAGAATGCATGATTCCAGTCATTCTGGTCATTCCAATCATTCCATCAATCGAGCAGTGCTAAAAAATGGAAAGCCGGAGAATTCACATGCCATGCGGACAGGCTTACATTAATCCCTGTTACACGGTCATGTACAGCCAGATCGACACCATCATAATCAGGATGAAAGGAAGAAAGGGTGAACATATGCAGGAATTAGAGAAATATATTGCAGAGTTGGATATCAATGGGCTTGAGTTCACTGAAGAGAAGCTGAACAGTTTCATCAGCAGCACACATGACCAGTTCATTAATGCGGTTATCCGCAATTTGGAGGATCAGTTCACTGACTCTGGAGTTTTAGGAAACTTTCATATTTTTGATCCAGCTACTCTACAGATGGATGGCGACATCTACCTTTATGAGGAGCAAATAGAAAGTTTACAGATACTTATCAAAGAGTTTGCAGTAGACTTCAACTTGCTGAAAGAAGAATGGAACCTACTGCGGGAACACCTGTCAAGTACTATGGCTGACATGTCATTCTCAGAAGTATTACATCTGTTGTCCACAAAATTTACAGACTGCTTGCCATCCCTACATGATCTTTCAGTCACTGCACTAGTTCTGCCGTTATCCACTGCAGACTGTGAACGGGGTTGTTTCTCCTGCCTCAAGAGGATCAAAATATCAGCACGGAATCGGCTTGGGAAGGATAGCCTCAGTAATCTTATTATGATTAGTCTGGAAGGTCCATCACTGACTGACATGGACTTCACCAGAGTTGCTGACAGATGGGGTAAAGAGAAAGCAAGGAGAATCCACGTTATCTGAAAGGAACAGTGGTAATGACTTTGCATATAACTAAAAAATGTTCTTTTGTTGCTATCATGTTCTTTACTGAAAACTGAAGGACCAAGTTCACATTTAAACATGTTACAACCAAGCATGAGACTCATCACTTGATGTATTCATTCATCTCTGTATTCTTTGTAAGTGCAGCAGTGTTTGACTTCACATGAAAATGTCACATTAATTTGGTCGTCTTGTCTTCATTGTGTCACAAATGCATTTATAGTTAGTACAAATACTATTTGTAGTAATAATGTGTGTAAAAAGGTTTTGGCTTAATAAGTTGAAAATCTTAAACACGGTTATTAGTTCAAATGTTATGTCTGTACTAATAACCGATGTTGCATGTTTCCATATTAAAATCTTGATAGTAAAAATCTACTCTCAAGAGATGTGAATATGGAAACATAACTTATGAATTGGGTCAATGACAAGTAGTTTTCCAGTATAAGATCTCAGTTTTTAACAGTAGAAATAACACCAGAAAACAGTCAGGAAACCCCCTAAAATACACCATTTTCTACCATTTTTTCAAACATTATCTGGGGGGGGGGGCATGCCCCTGGACCCTCCAGACTGGTTAGGGATTTCAACAGTTGCAAAACTTCCTATCCTTTCAAATTTCTCTGGGGGAAAATCCTGCTGCACTAACAGGGTTTGTGCCACGCAAACTGGGCTTTGTGTGCTGTAGAGGTAGTTAGCACAGCAGGTGGCATACTGAAAAACATGATTAGCATGTCACAAGTTTTTAGCATGTGAGCACTAATGAACTGCTTGAGTGCATGCTAATGAAAGACAAAGCCATGCATACAGGGTGCACTGGCTTACTGGAAGCTTTTTTGGAAGTACTAACAGCCTGTTTGTGCAGCACTAGCTAATGCCTGCAGAAAGCATGTGTAAACAGTGCACAAATAGTACAGACCACCCACTTCCTCTCCCTATCCCGCATTCAGGTTTTTCCTGACACCCAGTGGCACCTCTCCTTTTCCCCGTCACCATATGTGCTTTCCCCGGTTTCCAGTGGCAGCTCCTTCCTGTACCCATTCATGTTTTCGCTCTCTCTCCTCTTCCTCATTTACTTTTCTTTTTTTTTTTTTTGAAATTGCATTTTATCCCTGTCACAGTGTGACTCTGTGAGGATTAGGAGCCTTGGAATTTGGGTTTATTTAGAAAGCCTCCATGTTAGAGAAGTTAGAGATAAAACAAAAATGTAAGATTTATTGAAGAGAAAGAGTAGTGGAAAGCAACAAGACAATAAAAGGGGGCTGAAGGTAGAGTGAGTGCGTCAGTATTCCAGGTAATTGGGAATGCTTTGCTTGTTATTGCGTTAAGGAGATGGGTGGGCTATGGCTCCATCTCTTTATATAAGAGATTTGATGATAAGCTTAACTAAATTAGATAAAACCAAGATAGTCTTATTTTAAGCAGTGAGGAATCTGTGAAAGGGACTGCCTGGAGAATATCCTTATGTGTGCCCTATTGTGTTAAGTTTGTCTATGTTTGTTTACATGGACTGGCCACCCATGGATGTATGTTTATGTCTGTTTTTCTGTTCACCCCCCTTTCTCCTCAGCCGTTTTCCCTTGGAATTCCATGGCTGGCTGTGGAATTATGCAGCAGTCCCTATTAAATGTAACTGGCACCTTTGTGGTCCATTTTGTGGTGTATTTGTAGTCCTCTTTCAATAGGCTTGTCCTGTTGCAATTATTTCAGTGCACTAAAAGAAGGAAAAACAAATAGTCAAAAGTTTTGTTTTCCTCAAAAAACAGTTGAAACATAGAAACATAGAAACATAGACTTTGACGGCAGGTAAGGACCGCTAGGCCCATCTAGTCTGCCCATTTCCCTACCTACAGGATAGGCCGCAGATCCTAGTTAACCAACAGCCTATATCTTCCTGCCCCCCACAAGAATTGCCTTATGTCTGTCCCATGCATTCTTGAATTCTCCCACAGTTTTAGACCCACAACTTCCTCAGGAAGACTGTTCCATGCATCCACTACCCTCTCTGTGAAATAATACTTCCTCACATTGCCCTGAACACTCCTCCTTCTATCTTTAAATTGTGTCCCCTTGTTCTTGCACATCTCTTTTTCTGAAAGATGCTACCCTCTTGGACTTTGTTGATTCCACTGAGGTACTTAAGTTTCTATCATATCCCCCCTCTCCCTTCTTTCCTCAAGGGTATACATATTAAGCTCCTTTAGTCTCTCCTCATACGGCTTCTCTTGCAGACCCTGCACCATTTTAGGTGCCCTCCTCTGGACTGCCTCTATCCTGTCTATGTCCTTGCGGAGATGGGGTCTCCAGAACTGGACACAGTATTCTAGATGGGGTCTCACCAACTGTCTGTACAGAGGGATAACAACTTTCTGTTTTCTGCTGCTGATGCCTCTCCTTATACATCCCAGTATACCCCCGGCCCTCCCTACTGCCTTCTCACATTGCTTGCTAACCTTAAGGTCATCTGATATGATTACCCCCAGGTCCCTTTCCTGTTTTGTTGTTGTTACTACCTCCCCACCCATTGTGTATTCTTCCCCTGGGTTCTTGTTTCCCAGGTGCATTATTTTGCACTTTTTTGCATTGAATCCTAGCTGCCATACGTCTGACCATTCCTCCAATTTGTTGTTCTTTAATGAATGGAAGCCGCCAGTTGCAGGCTTAAAAAAAGGTTAAAGAATGCACTGGTAATTTGTTTTTAGAAGCAGTTAGCTTCAAAAGCGGGGTTTAGTGGATTTACTTTAGAAATCCTGCCTGAAAGCTGAGTTTGATGCCACGTAGAAGCTCCGAGAGTTTTAAGCGCTTAGCTTTTCGGAGGTGCAGCATGCTCGAGCGGTATGCTGATTTCTTTCACCAAATCCAGCCTGATTTAAATTAGAACAGGTCACACTGATTTTTTGCCAAAACTACCTCAGAATTAGTAGGAGTCATACATTATTTTATTTTGCACTAATGTTCTTGGACTGGCAGTAATAATTGGGATTGTTTTGGAACACAGCGCTTACCACATTTTCAGCATTCCTCTGTACTCCTCTCCAGCGTTCTCTCCTATATGAGCCAGCTGGCCCCAGACTTGCTATTCTTGTGCCTAAAGAAAGCTGGAGGAGGGTCTACAGACACTTAGGCAGTTCCAAACTTTTATTTAATGAAATGAACTAGGAGGATAGTAAGGAATGATTTTTATACTGTCCATTAAGTTGTTCTTCACTGTATAAATGATAAATCAAGCTGTTGGAAAGAAATTAAATGAGTGTTATGTAAGCAAAACTGATTGACAGTTTGGGTGGACCTATCCTAAGGATCAGCCCCCTTTATATGTGGCATCAAGGCATGAATCAGACAGATAGGATTTAGGGTCTGGAGAGGAACTCCAGGGAGCTCTGCCAAATGCTCCACCGTGTTGGACATTGTTTAATTTATTCATATTTTATGTTGATTACTGTCAAACCAATTCGCTGTAATACATGTGTGCTAATTGGAAGAAGAAAGAAAGAAATTTGAACTTTAATGATTACTGATGTGTCAGACTACCAGTGCAGTCCACTTGCTCATCTCCGCCCTATCACAATCCCTCCTTCACTCTCCGAGCACCGTTCTTCAGGAGCCCCAATGAAGGACTTGCTCCCACTCCTCCACCTACCTGATCCTGCAGTCCATTCACCATGGAGCCACGGATAATCACCCCCCCGGGCGGGGACGAGGTGGAGCGGAACACCCCGACAATCACCTTTCATCGGGAGACCCCAGAACCATGCAGGCAGGAGCAATCAGGAGTCTGCCTCGGGGATCCGTCTAGCTGGAGCCCAGAGAGTTGTTTTCTCTTTTCTTTGTGGATAGTGGTGCATGCCCAACATCAAGGCATCACTGCCTGAAGTTGCCACCCCCCCTGAGGGTCAGCTCTACGCTTGCCAAGCTTCAAACCTCTGCTAGAGGCTGGACAAGCGCCAAGCAGGAACCCCCTCCCTCCCAGGAGAAGAAAGCTGTCCTCCAGATGCTCAATCTTCTCCCTCCCTCCCTCCCCTGCTGACCCCCGATAGCTCCGGCTCGTTCCTGAACCCGGGTCACCAGCGTGGAGCGAGTGTGGCATCCAGCACCTCAACCCTCAGTGCCACCGGGCCGGCCTCCATTTATGTTTTCATTGTTGTCCAGTGATACCACTCTCCCTCTTCCCACTGCTTTTATGTTTTTTTCCAGAGTCCAGTGGCACCCCTACTCCCAGAACATCCCAACCCTCACCTTGTTCCTGTGTGCATTCCTTCCGTTCCCATTATTTCACAAAATGTTGCTGAAATTAAAAAGGGAGATTTCTACAATGATTCTGATGGAGCAAGGCTGTTTTGGTACCCACTGATGCCAACAGTGTCACAGAGAATACCAAAAGACCTGCCTCATGAACAAGACCTGCTGACTCTGTCTCTGGGCAGGATGTCTTGATCAGACCTCAGATTCTTCATTTGAGAGCATGGATTTGAGGAGTTAAAATATTCAAGCCTGAACTTCTCAGACCTAGCCAATGAAGTTTTAAAAGTTGCTAGAAAGCCAGTGCAACTAGAAAAATGTATACTTCAAAATGGAACAAATTTAGTATTTGGTGTGACTCCCATCTCGTCACTACAAAAGCTGAGGCTATATCAGAGGAGTCGGACTACTTGGCACACGTAAAGTCCCAATGTCTAAAACCATCCACCCTTGTGATGCATTTGGCAGCTATTTTCTGCTCTGCAGGTAGGGAAAATCCCCATCATCAGTTTCCCCAGTGTTTAAAAGATTTTTCAGAGGCCTAAAATATTGCCCCCCCCCCCGAGGGAACTAGTCCCACCATGTGATACAAACTTGTTTCTTTCAAAATTAATAAATCCTCCCTCTGAGCCTACATTTTCATCAGAGCTTACATATTTAACTTGAAAAACAGTTTGTATTAGTTACTGTTTCTTCAGTCCTATGTATGGTACTGTAAAAACAAAATAAATCACATGTTGGAACCTTATCTAGTTTTTGTTTTGTTTTGTTTTTTCTGTTGTTATTTGACAGATCATAAGGACAGAAGAATTTTCATTAAATTTAGACTGGAAACATTCTTTTCAGAAAATGTTAAAGTTCAGTTAGGTACGATAAAGATCGATCCACAGGAGCTGCGTTAGGCCTGAATGTGATTGTGGTAATGGACACCATGAAACATTATATCATGTTGTTTTGGATTGTCAAAAATTCTCATGTACCAGAAACTAATGTTTATATCCATGTATATTGCAATGATCTGCTTCTCCAGATGCCCTCTTAAGAGAGCTTATGTATCTGAATACTGCTGTACAAAAACAGTGATTGTTTAAATCACGATCGTGGATCTTTTTCTAGTATGCATACCACTACCAAACCGTTAAGTTCTTTGGCTCTCATTGCTTCTCACCCCAAGAATCTCCCTATGATCAGAAACCACACATCTCTGTCTCACTGAATCAGGAATCCGTCTCTGGACTTTTACTAAATTGCTGGAACAGTTAATCATTGTTGCCAATAAATTCTTGATATGTTTGCGCTTGTAGCATTAGCACAAACAATAACAAGCGTCAACATTTTTTATTGGGATTTTAAAGAAGCAGATATACACACAGTGCAACTCCTATCGATCAATCTTCCTGTGGAACAAAAAAAGTGAAAAGGGTATTGATCTCTCAAAAAAGGCATCTGTCAGGGATTACAGAAGGCAGGGAAGACTCCAATTTTTTCCTTCTTATCAGGAAATGAATGCAAACACCATTGGGGCTTGGACACGAATTTCAGTTGCTGCTGGCTCTGATTTGCAGCCAGATGAGGTTAGGTAATGTTTGATGTTGCGCTACATTTTTTAAAGGTGTGTTAATGGCTTTCTTTCCATGGCTGCCAAACAAAATTATGCAAAATAGCCCAAAACAGAGGACACCTAACTGCTGCCACTGTGCTTGCTCATTCTCCCCAACCAGCAAACCAAGCCATGCCAAAATGTAATGTTTTTTTATTTTATTTTATTTGTCATTTTCTGATCGCCAAGCAAAGCATAGTTTAATGTCCCCCCCCGACATCCACAATCGCGCTGCAGTACACTATAACATAGAGAATAATGGATGGGCAGGTAGTTGTGATGAGGATTTACACCCCCCGATGGGTGGGATGCCACTTAAACCCCGAGAGCGAAGCTCAAGGGGTTTATTAAGGCATTCCACCCCAAGGGTGTGTGTAAAATCCGAGTTTTACACACCTACCCATCCTTTATTGTGTATAATTGCTGGGGATTGTTTTTTCACCACAGTAATTACACAAAATAAATGTGTGTGTCTATTGAGCTGAGCTGCAGACTGTTGGAAACTCACGGTAGATAGCTGTCAGTAAATGGTAGTAACGTTTAGTTTTCTTTTCCTTTTAACTCGGATGACGGTTTGCTGTGATGAGAGATCTTTTTTTATTTACAATAAAAAACTTATCACCGACAACTTCTGTTGGGGAGTACTGCAGCACTGAGGCCTCACAACGGACAGCACAGAAAAGTGAAGGATTGCGGTAGGCGCATGAGCAGAAGTAGGGAAACTGGGTGTGTGAATGTCGTTATAACCAGCCAGTTATAACGCTGGAATTACAACCCGGTATCCCTATGGGAAAAATCTATAATCAGTTATTATATAGCACTTGTTCTGTTACTTGATGTACCAGTATTGCCAGGATCGCTATATTTACACTGGTGCTACTGTATATTAACAAAAGTGATTTTGTGCAGGCACTACTTATGGATTCGCCAAAATGTATGCGCTATTAAATCAATCATGATTATATTTTCGTGATTTTAACATGGAACCATCCATTCTCTGAAGTTATAAGTAAGGATGTCATAAAATGTTCAGGATGGATTTTTTCCTACTGGTACATGCCATAAACTAAGTGAAGACTGTTATAAAGCATATTTAGCTATCCTTTGCAGACTACAGAGAGTAAAATGTTAATTCTAACACGCAAAGGATGTCCATACATGAATGTTTGGACCAATATATTTTAACCATTAATTAGCTCTCAAAATATCCACTGGAAGACTAGCTTTTTATAAGCCAATATTTATAAGGCTATCTGCATCCTATTCAGGATGCTTAGGAATTACAGGCTTACTTACACTGTAATGTTAGTCCTGGCATTTTGAGTGTCCTGTATACATTTAGTCAAAATGTCATATTTAATTGATTGACTGAATTAGTCAAAGTTATTAATCCATTGGAAATATTTTGTGGCTAACAGCAAATTATCCTAGTCTGTTGCAATAATATAATGCTTTAAAAATCAAAACTGAGATAAAGTGCATAAGGTAAAATGATTATTGTAGATGTCTATTCTGGCAGCTGATTGCTGAAAAGTGTTTACAGACCCAAATATTTATTTTGTGAGCAAAAAGCCATACCTTTTTATACTTTTTTTTACTGAATTTTGTATGTAAAATATGTGTACAGTATGTGTTTGTACTTGCAATGACTCCAGTTGTGTTTCCTACCAGGCCAGGAAATATGACAGAATCCATTAACTCCAGGACTTCCAGAAATACCATAAGTTCTTTTTTTAATTGCCATAGATCTTTAGAGCCCCTCCACAATGCCATCGATGACATGTGCCTACGCCCCCCCCACAGTTGCCAACTTGCCACCCCCACTAACCAGCTTGGTCATGAATCGTGTGATTAATGAGCTTTGTGCCCATCCCGATTTCATCCTTCTGCTAGTCTGTTCTGACTCCTTCCCTCACTCCTGACCTGATTTGTGCTAAGTTCTCTAACTCTGATTTCCTAGGGAGCACAACCATATTACCAAAAACAAGTTATCATAGTAAACCACCCCAAGCCATCATGATTCTAATCTCTAGGTGACCTGAGAAACAAAGGTGGCTAACTAGAATAAAAATCTGGGTTTAGCCAGCCAATAGATGCCTTTTGTACAGCACCAGATAGCGACTATATCTAGAGCTTTGTTCTGGTTGGCTTCCTGAGGTAGTTTTCCACATCACCCAGGGACAAAGACCCTCAAGACTGGGGTGGGGTGTAATTTGATTGTGTAGTTTTCCTTCTGACTAGTGCATCAGAACTGGAGTGCTTAACTAAGTCAGTTCAGGACTGGGAGGGAGGAAGTCAGATTGGACTTGTAGGAGGATGGAGTCAGGATTGGAATGGGGTTAATTAATCATGATTCACTACAGGGCAGGTTGTGGGGCAAGCTGGCAACAACAGTGGTATGTGTGCGTGCCATGAATGGCATTGTAGCAGGGGAAGGGGGGCTCTCAAGTTTTGAGACAAGAAATGAATGCACTTATTTGGTGGATGCACACCTGGAGCCAGTGGGCCTGTCATCATGGCCCATATCCCCTGACCTGGACACAGAACATCTGAATCAGACCTTCCAGCAGTCCCCCACTTAAGGTAAGGGTGGGAAACAAGAATGGGAGAAAGAGAGAGGGCTTTGATTTGAAAAATTCTGTTACTTAGTCCGTTTCATTCACTTTTGATCTTATTTGAGTCTAAGTCAGTGGGTGGGGTTGGGGGGTTACTGAAGTCAGAAATTACAATTCTGACTCTGCTTCACCTTCCAGTGCTTAACTGACATCAGAACAGAATCAGAGTCTGAACTGGAATTTCCAGAATTCCAATGGATTTGAACATAATGGATTCTAAAGAATATGAGCAACCCTAGTCTGCAGTATGCATCTTCATTTCTCACTACTGTCTTGCCATCCAAGCTAGATGGGATGCTAGCTTTAATATTCCTGTGCTTCAAAACCTTTTTCCTAAATAGGTTCTAGCCCTTGCTCACCAAGTACTACTTGGAGTCTACAGTTTGTATGAGATCACTGCTAAAATAAAAAAAAAATGACTCACCATTATAATGATATTTCTTCTAGTGGGTATATTTATGAGTCATACAAACATCCTTACCTCCCCTCCTAGAATCTGCATATAAAGGTTCTTCAGGTCAGGTAAGATTAGATGTTTAAAATATTCTTACTTGAGCATGTAACAGTTTTAAACTTTGTAGTTTTTACAGTTTTTCATATTGTGATTTGTCATTTCTTATAGTATTTACCTTTCTTAATATATACAATAGTATAGGTTAGTGATAACAGAATTATGTGATAATGGCGACTCCTAATGAGCGCCGACCACAAAGAGAGAGAAAAAAAAAACACCCAACATAAACAGGGCGACAGACATTAGGGTGACCGTCGCAAATAGTGATGGTCGGTTACTGCATCCAAAGAAAAAACACCATGGGCTGGATATTCAAAAGGATTGCGCCTTCGCAAGTCCGAAATTGCGCCATTCTGCCATATTCAGCAGGAGGCAGTGGCGCCCCCCAAATCAAGCTGAGCAACAGTGCAATGCTAATGAATGCGTGCTCAACCGGAGGGGGAGGAACCATGCATAAACTGCACAGCCCGATATTCAGCGGGCTGTGCAGAGTTCTGCAGGCGCAACCCCCAACCTGCGCCTGCACAACTTTGAGCCAAAAAAAAAGGAGTAAGTGGGGCCACTGACAGGTGAGCTGCCACATTGCAGGGCGCAACAGCAGCTGCCACCTGGGTGGCCCTCATTTCTCCCATCCCACCTGCAGCCCAATGGCGGGCATAATAGTAACCCCTCTCCCCCAGCTGGCCCGATTGCAGGCGCCAGTGAATAATCCCCCACCCCCACTGGCCGATCACGGGCATAGGTGAAAACATCCCCCACCCCCGACTAGCCCAATCGTGGGCATAGTGAAAAAAAACACCCCACTAGCCCGATCGGCGGAGAGAAAAGAGTTCAACCCCAAGAACATATCCCTGGTGGTCCACTGGACCACGAGCCATCGTGGGCATTAAGTCCACCGAGGTTCACCTACCCTGGTGATCTAGTGGCCCCCACCCCACCACCCATGGAGCCCACCACCCGCTCCCCGTCAGCCGGCAGCATCCCACCTGCCTGCCGCCCGCTCCACCGACTGACTGCTCGGTAGGGCTGCCTGCCATTAGTTCAGAGCAAGAGCCAATGGGCGTACAGCTATACCGTACAAGCAGTCCAGATATGTGAATGAATGAATTCATTCCATATCTGAACTTCCTCTGTCTGATATGCGCTGCTGTTTTCTGAACCAATGGGCTTGCAGCCCTACCGAGCAGTCAGTCGGGCGGGTGGCGGGGTGGCAGGTGGGTGGGATGCTGCCCGCCCGGCTGATGGGGAAGTGGGGTGGTGGGGCCCGTGGTGGGTGGGGTGGGAGCCACTAGATGACCAGGGTAGGTGGACCTCGGGGTGGACTCTAATGCCCACATGGCTTCGCAGTCCACTGGACCACCAGGGATATGTTCTTGGGGGTTGAACTCTTATCTGCCAGCGATCGGGCTAGTGGGGGTGTGTTTTTCCCCTTCCAGCGATCGGGCTATTCGGGGTGGGGATGTTTTCACTTATGCCCACGATCGGGCCAGTCGGGGTGGGGATATTATCATGCATCCCGCGATCGGGCCAGTCGGGGGTGGGGGGATGTTTTCACTTATGCCCACGATCGGGCCAGTTGGGGTGGGATATTATCACTTATGCCCGCGATCGGGCCAGTCAGAGGTGGGGGATGTTTTCACTTATGCCCGCGATCGGGCCAGTCGGGAGTGGGGATGTTTTCACTTATGCCCTGATCCGGCCAGTCGGGGGTGGGGATTTCAACAGTTATGCCCGCTATCGGGCTGCAGGGGGCGTCGGTCCCTGACGGCTGCTGCCTGGCAGGGCGTCAGGTGCAAGTCCTCGGGGATCGGCTCACCTGCATGTTAATGGCATGCAAATGGGGCCATAAATAGATGCAAATGGCCCCCCCCCGTGCCTTGCATGAATTATGGCCCCATTTGCATGTCACCTTTTGAATATCAGAAATTTGCACATGGCGCAATGTAACTTGCGCCACCACATCTTGAATGCTCCACTCTGATCACTTGCAGTGGCGCAAGTTCCACTGCTCCATGCACAGTGGCTGTGGCTGGGGGGTGATATTCAAAGGAGTTGTTCAATAGCGCAACTCCGTTGAATATCGCCCGGGCCACACCTCTGCACAACTATTTTGTGCAGCACAAGGGCTTGCGCCACAGAATGGCGCAGTTTGAATATCCATCCCCATATGTATTTTTATGCCTGGGGCTATGCCCCCCTCTGTGGGAGGCAAGCCTCCTGCACCCCCAACATAAATATAATCAACTCCATGGGGGGGGCACGGACTTAGAAGAAAATGGAAAGAAAACCAAAAATTATTATTTTGTCTGCCACTAGACCGCAGCCCAGGTCACTGGCTCTAGGGGCAGTAGCGTACACTGCTATGCTACACGGCCAGCTCAGCAAAGCTAGGCCAAAATCATACCATATCCTGCTGTAGCAGAGTAGCTCCCTGCCGCCGCCGCCCACATGGATATAGTGACTTTTTCCCACCAGTTGCTCTACTTCTCCAAGTGTTATTATTGAGTCGCTCATATTGAGTCGCTCAATAATAAGTGCTCATATTGGTTCTACCAGTGGGAACTGCTCTCTTTTGCACTTCAGCTATAAGCATGCCACTGAAATGTCAGGGAGAGTGTGACCACACAGTAGTGTTTGTACGTTAACATTTTAAAATTCCAGCTCTGTGGTGACACCTCATGACTATGATGTTATAATCTGTATGACTCACAAATACACTCTCTACAAGAAATGTCATGTCAGACCAACCTCATTGAATTTTTTGACTGGGTGACTAGGGAGGTGGATCAGGGGAGGGCAGTGGACATGGCCTATCTGGACTTCAGCAAGGCCTTTGACACTGTGCCACATAGAAGACTATTACACAAACTGGGGAATATGGGTGTGGGCAGGACAGTAGTGTGGTGGGTAGGTAACTGGCTGGGTGGCAGGACACAGAGGGTGGTGGTAAATGGCTGTCACTCCACAGAGGAAGAGTGACCAGTGGGGTACCACAGGGATCAGTGCTGGGACCGGTCCTATTCAACATCTTCATCAGTGACATTGCACAGGATCTAGAAGGCAGAATTTCACTGTTCGCTGATGACACAAAGCTCTGTAACAGAGTAGACACACCAGAGGTGTAGACAGAATGAGAAGGGACCTGCAGAAACTTGAAGAATGGTCAAGGGTTTGGCAGTTGAAATTCAATGCAAAGAAGTGCAAGATAATGCATATGGGGCACAAAAACCCTGGCACAATATATCAGTTGGGGGGTGAGGATATAGCATGCACCAAGCAGGAAAGGGATCTTGGGGTTGTCATCTCTGATGACCTCAAGGTAGGGAAACAGTGTGACAAGGCATCAGGTAAAGCAAATAGGATGCTGGGATGTATAGGCAGGGGCATCACCAGCAGGAAAAGGGAGGTCATAATTCCGCTATACAAGACACTAGTGAGGCCCCACCTGGAGTACAGTGTACAGTTCTGGAGACCATACCTACGTAAGGACATAGACAGGGTAGAGAAGGTTCAGAGGAGGGCAACAAAGATTATGCATGGGTTGCATCAGAAGTCCTATGAAGACAGGTTGAAGGAACTGAACATGTACTCCCTGGAGGAGAGGAGGGAGAGAGGGGATATGATAGAGACATATAAGTATCTTACAGGGAGGAACAGGGTGCAGGAAAACACTATTTTTAAGCAAAAGATGTTTCAGGACTAGAGGCATGGGATGAAGTTGGAGGGAGGACAATTCAGAGGAAACATGAGAAAGAATTTCTTCACAGAACGGGTGGTGGACAAGTGGAACACCCTGCCAGAGGAAGTGGTGGGAGCTGAAACAATCACGGGATTTAAGAATGCATGGGATAGACATAAAGGAATTCTAGAGGTCAGGGGTAAGGGGAAATAGACTTCTAGGAGAACAAACTGAACTTACAAGCTCAAATGGGCAGACTAGGTGGGCCATAGGCCCTTATCTGCCGACACTGTCTATGTATCTATGTATCTATGTAAACATCATTACTATGGTAAGCAATTTATTCTTGCCAAGTGTGAGTACGAAAAAGTGCTCAGTGTGAGTGCTCACTCCTGCAGTTTGTGCTCACACAAGGGTCAGGGCTTTGCTTTGCGCAGCACTCACAATATATTGGAAATCCATTAGTGCTATACAGAGCTTTATTGTGTGGGTTCCAAGATACCTCCAGTTGTCTTTTGCACAAAGTGGCATGAGTACACTGCCCTTTGTGCCCCGCTTAGCAAGTTCTATTAATATGGGGCCCTTGGTGCTCTTCCAGTTGAAACAGTAATGGAGAATAACAGAATTTCCCAAGCTTCTCCCACCTCAAAAAATATTCTGTTGAACCTCCCCCTTTCACTGAGGCTCACTGCAGGGCACATAGGATAATTTTCACCTCTTAGTAGAGTGCACCTCACATCACCACCCTAAGAAAGTATTTTGACCTCAGAACAGTTTATTACAACATAGATTCACTGAGTAATACAAAATCTAGCAAGCAAAACCACTTATGGGCTAGAGAAGGTGAGATGAGCCTGAAAACAAATATTTTTGTTTACAGATTTATTTTTTTTATTTACAGTTTTTGGCTGGGTAAGGCACTCTGAGCTGATGCTCATTTCCAGGTGTGTCCCAGGAGACTAGGGAAGTTAAGTGACTTGCCTAGGGTTGCACAGTATTCAAATGGAGGTTGTGAAATTCAAACCCAAGCCTGCTGGGTTGCCAAGTTTACAGCATAGTGCTCTATCCTCTAGGCTATACTGCTTCCCAGACATTTGTTAGACACCCTTTGCAAGTTTAAAGACCTGTACAACGATCAAGAAACAGATTAAATTTAACTATTGGCCAGATAAAAATGTTTGTAACCTTCATTTAAAAATCTGTAAGGAGTCAGCAGATTGTACAGTATGTCCATGGAGTAAACTGTTCCGATAATGAATGAAGTGCTGTACAATACTGAATGGAGAACTATAATACATATTCAGCTATGTTATTCATCAAAAGATTTGATGATTTGCCTCTGAGCTGAGAGAGAGAGTTTATTTGAGTCGGGTGGTTCTGCAGTATTCAGCAGTGCCTATTTTGGACCTCTGATGTTTGGGTAAGTGGCATTTCCCAAATTTAGCACCATTTGAGTGGTCAGCGACCAGACATGACAAGCATAGATGCCAGCCTCTCACAAAACCAGGCCTACCCCACCCCCAAAAGGAAATGTGTGAGTCAAGAGAGTGGGACAAGCTAACACTATATTGCTAGTGCATGATGTATTGAGGGACACCAAGCTGATGAGTCATAAAATTGTGAGATCTGCATGTCTTACTAGGCAGACGGGTCCAAAAATAGTGATGTCTGGCACTGCACACACCACCAGCAAGGACTGTCACTCAGGCATTGTTAAACTTTCAGCACCAACCATAAACAAGTGGCATTCTGCTCTTTTCCTGGACTGGGATACTGGAGTAGAGGAGTCAGTTTTCTAAAAAAGGTCAACCCCCAACTCTGTCCTTTTTTTTTTTTGGTCAATATTTTGTTTTTTTCTGTCCTGGGTGCTCACTGTATTTGTTCTGCCAAACTCTAGTCCAGTATCTTGACTGAATTACACTGGACCATCTGTCAACCTCCCTACAATGCAGGCTGCAATATACGTTGAGAGTGCGAGGGTGGGACTGCCAGGGACACCAGAGGGGTCTCTGGGCCTGGTGGAGGGGTTGGGATACTGTAATCCTGTGTGCAGTTGTCAGTACCCCCCATATAATCCTGTCCACCGCTTGCTGTGGAGTTCACCTTGCCATACCTGACATGCTAAGAGACATAGGCCCAGATATTCAAAGCTTTGCACGGTGTGCAAACCATTAGTGTGGGTTTAACGTGGGTCTGCTATATTTAAAAGGCCAAATAGCGTGTGCAAATTGCATTAGCGCCAGGCAAACCATAATTATATGCAAGTGGCACACTGAACATGAATATAGGCACTATGGGATATTCATCTGCTAGCGCCACACTAAGGTGTTTAGTGCGACTCAGCGAGACCCTTAGTGTGGTACAAATTACAGCCCAGGAAAAGCTGGTCTTAACCCTGGGCAAACAGCTTTGCATGACTGTGCTTTGTGCGGTGTTTGCGTGGGATTTGCATGTCTTGCGTGACTCTAACATATGAGTATGACACTTAGAAAATGCCAGACATGGAGAAAACATGCTGCTCACTGATGGCACCACCATGATGCCAACAGCTGCCACCGGTCCCAACCATGCCAGGCAGTAAGGGGTGATCTGGCCCACAGGGAACATCATGGTAGTGTGGCCATATGGCACACCTGCAGACCATACATCTGTGGTGACCAACAGATGCCATTACACACATGCAGCACTGTGGGCATTGTGACCATTGAGGAGAGGGTGTACGGTTGGACAGACCTCACCAGAGCCCAGGTGTGGCCACAAGACTGGGACACATCATGCAGTGCACATGGGCCAGTAGTGGGAATACTCCACCACCTGTGTGCCTATTGGATCTTACGTGCCCCCCCAAGCCACATACCGCACAACTGTACAGATGCCACAGCACACACAGCCAGCCATGTATATGTCACTGTGAGCATCCCATGTCACAGGTGCAGCATCTGTGGATCACACAACAGTGTAACAGTACTGTTCACTGTCAGTAAACACCCGCAAGCTGGGCCTGTCACTGTGTACAGTGCAGTGATCATCACTGCCCTACATACCATAGGCATTGCCGTGTCCCTCACACTACGGCCCTTGCTACAGTAGTGTCTGCTGTGCACTGTAGGATGACCTACAGTGTGACGGTTGCATGCAGCACCATCACCACCTGTGCCTATGCTGTGTTGTCCCCTGGGGTACAATATGCTCTGCTATGCTGTACTGTTTACATGTAGCATGCAGCTATCATCATGCACTGCCTTACTGACCTACAGGTAGAGTTGCGGTCGGACCTGGCCAACCCCTGTACATCCAGACTGACCTACAGGTGGAGCAGTGGGACCCTGCAGTAACGCTGGGCAAACTGCATGTAAATCAGGGCATCATGAGATGCTAATGTGGCTGTTTGCCCAGAGACTACCTAAGTAGGCTTATTTGCATGTCACTTTTGAATATGGCAAAGTTTAGTGCCTGGCATACGTATTTGCACTGGGCAAACAGCTTAGCTCTGCGCTAATCCCATGCAAACGTGTTAGTTCAGCGTAAATGGTTCATGGAATATTATACTGTTTTGCACACTGTACTGTCCCATAGGCTGCTCCCTGCAGCTGTACGGGGTCCACGCATTTGCTGGAACACATGTTGGCCACATAGGTTTCCTCTGCCTACCTTCACATCGCTGTGCACTGTATTGCTGTTGTGGTCTGCACTTCCTGGTTGCTGTATTCAGAGCTGTCATATTACAGGGCTACGTTTGCCCTGTACTCCCAGCCCAGTTTGCCCGGCTTCATTCCCATGCTATATTCAGAAGCTGTTTGCCCTGGACAATTCCTTTTGAATATAGCTTGCTTTGTGCTCCAGGCTAACTTTGCCTGCCAGGCAGTGCTAATTTAGCCCCGGAGCAAAGTTTTTGAATATCTGGCCCATTATTTGGACCATACAACATCCAAGCTCATTCCAAATGAGGATTACACCTGTCTTCAAAAAGGGTGATAAAAATGACATCACCAACTATCGGCCCATTGCGGTACTATCTGTCCTGAGTAAGATACTTGAGAAACTGGTATCATTGCAAGTGACTTATTTCCTCACCAAACGCAATCTACTATCACCCAACCAACACGGCTTCCGGAAGGGTCATAGCACCTCCACTGCCCTAGTTCAACTTACTAATGACATACTACAGTAGGTACTATGGATGGTAGCCAACTTACAGGTGCCATCTTTATAGATCTGACGAAAGCGTTCAACCTAGTTGATCACCCTCTCCTCCTATCCCTTGGTTTCTCAGCACAATCAGAGGAGTGGTTCCAGAATTACCTATCAAACAGGACTCAAATGGTAAAATTCAGTAATTCCCTACCTGAGCTAACTTCTATCAACACTGGTGTCCCTCAGGGCTCTATTTTGTGACCTCTCCTCTTTACCATCTTTGTCATATATCTCTCAGGACCCATCCCTGCACCACCATCCTCTACGCTGATGACCTGGTCCTTTACTTTAGCGCCAGCAGTGTGACTGACTGATATCAACCATCATCTCACATATGCCTTTCAGGAAATTCAGTCCTGCCTAACCAGAAATAAGTTGGTTATAAATGTGACTAAGACATGGGCTATGCTATTTGCTATAGCTGCTAAACTGAAAGAGTGCTGAGAGCTTTTTACCGTAACCTGTGCCAATGGTTCCCCTCTCACAGCCGTTACCTTCTTCAAATATCTGGAAGTTCACCTTGATGCCACACTCAGCTTTGATACACACATTCAGACCATTTGAAAATTTATTAGTAGCAAACTTGGTGTGGCCTACAGAGCTTGCTATGCTCTCTCGTCCTCAGCCAGGCTCGCGATTGCCCTTGGAATTCTTCTTCCATCTCTAACATATGGATCTATAATCTACATGAATGCTTCTAAAGCCACTATTTGCAAGTGAGATGTTATTTACAACAACATATGTCGTTATGCCTCGGCATCCCCTCTACTCAGACACCACTGTCAGCTCTATGCTGATCTAAATTGGACCTCTCCCTACTCTTATTGACTATTGGCCTTAGGATCCCTACTGGATACTATCATTTAATCTAACATTCCCTGTCACTTGCCTCCCTGCTCACACCCCAGACCTCCCCATATGGACTACGCTCCTCGAACTTATCACAGCTACAAGTCCCTAGATGCAAATCTACTAAAGGCTCAAGTGTCTTTTGCCACTCTGCTCCTAAATATTGGAACTCCTTGCCACCTTAGATACGTGAGGTGCCAAGCCATTGCATCTTCATAAAAAGACATTGAAATCTGCTTCTTGACCTTGCCAGTTGTACCTGGTTTAACCCACCCTAGACCATCTACCCTCAGAACCTTTAAAGATTCCTGCCCTCTTACCATGCTACCATACTTGTGTATCCAGCATCTCTACCTTGCTGCATATCCCATCCCACTGCTCCCCTCCACCTTTCTCCCTTCTCTTCTTTCCCTATCGCTACCCTACCTTTTTCTCCCACCTCTTGAAGCCCTTAGTTTCTCCAACCAACTCCAGAGGAGGCCTGGCACAGCCTCCTATTAGTACTCCAAAACTTCCCTGTTCTGTCTCCTATCTCACCCACCCCTCCTCATCTTTTACTTATGTCCCCTCACTTGGCAAACTCACCTCCCAATATCCTGAACCCTACTGTATCCATGATTCTTGCACTCATTTAACCCTTGTAGTCTTAGCTCCCCTACCACCTGCTCCTAAACCCTCTGTACTTTTAGCTAATTTGTTCTATTCTTTTAGACTTGTCTGCCATGCTCTTCAAGATTATGTTCCATGCAGTTACTTCTGCCCCTTATTTCTTAAATGTTGTTGAAAATCTCTCCTATCCAGTTGCCTTGTGTTGCCAGTGCATTGTTTTGCTTTGTTTGTTGCACTGTTGCATTGTTTTGCTTTGTTTGTTGCACCGCTGCATTGTTTTGCTTTGTTTGTTGTACTGCTGCATTGTTTTGCTTTGCTTGTTGCACTGCTGCATTGTTTTGCTTTGTTTGTTGAACTGTTGCATTGTTTTGCTTTGTTTGCTTTAACACTTTGACGTGAATTTGTTTGTTTGCCTTCGCTGCTCTTCGAATGTATTACCACCTTATTATCACCTGGTTCTTGGATCTTGATGTAATTTGATGTCTGTTTTTACCTGTAATGTCCTTCCTGTAACCTCCCGGGTCATGCCTGAAAATAGTCATCTTCATGATTAGTGCCCCTTACCTGGTCAAGAAAAACTAAATAAAGTAAATAAATAAATCTCAAGTACGGAGTGCTGGTGATGGAGCCAGGCAATGCTACCTCCAAAGCATTCCGCCAGTGCCACTGACCCGAGTATGGTATTCTTCTCTATGCTTTACAAAGTATGGTTAGAATCACCAGTCCTGCTGTCATACTGGAAAATATAATGTAGCAAGCCACACACTCATTATATTTTTTAAGCACCGAGACAGCCTTATTTAGGCAAATCAACTAGTTTTCAAGAGGGTACCTGGCTGACATTTAAAAAAGCAGCAGCAACTTTTATATAGAATATTAAGGTTATATACAGTACAATATGTACAGTGGTTATATAGGTACATAGTCTGGAGTCCATTGGTATGAAGGCATAATTCATATAGAGGATAATGGATGGGCATCAGTTAACAATGTTGTATTCACTTTGAGAGGTTGCTATGACAACATAGTAAACCTTGAGAGTGAAGCTTGCGAGGTTTACATTTGTCATGTGACCTCGAGAAGTGAATACAACGTTGTTGTTTAACTGATGCCCATCCATTGTCTTGTATAGTATATGGGCATCAACTAAACAACACTAAAAATTTCTTGAGTGCCGCTGTAAATACCTCACAAACTTAATGAACACTGCAGTGCTGCTTATGCCCCCCTCAAACAGCAAGAAGCCCTGCTCAATCCACATACCCCCTCTCACAGACTCAATCAATCAATCAATCAATCACTTTATTTAACCAGGCATAAACACCATTGAGCAAGCCCATTTTCAAGGTGGTCCTGGGCATTAATACAATACAGTACACTTCCTAGGATTACAATTATGGTGGACAACGGTGCAAAAAAAAAAAAAAAACATTGTGAAGGTGCCAGTCAATATGGGCCTATACATATCGGTCAACATAATTAACATGCAAAGGTACATAATGATAAGCTTCACTGAAATGAGAAGAGACAACAATCCCATATAGTCTCCGCTATGTAAGAGCTCAGACCTAAATGATAAAAAATAAAGAGGTATTAAGGAATAGGGTAGAAATTAGGGTGAAAGAGTAGGCAGCCAAAAGGGAGGCCAGAATAGGTAAAGGTAGAGAATAGGCAGGCCATCTTGGATTAAGAACTAAGCTTGTAAATCCTAGGTTTCTGTTGTTAGGAATGTGGGGTGGATGAGATACTTAGGCGTAGGATTTGAGAGTGGCACCCGGGGCTTAGGGATCATCGGCATCTGAAACAGTTGCATGATTCCTTCAGATAATCCATTAATAGAGCTTTGAATGTGAAAATGCTTGGAAGTGAGGATAATTTCAATGAGTCTTGCATAGTGTTCCAGAGTGATGGAAGTGAGAAGTTGATTGCTGCTGAGCCAAGGGAGTTTTCACTCTAGGAATCTGGAAGCAGATTAAGGAGAAGCGTCTCAGGCCATAGGAACCTTTAGCCCATTTGTAGATGTTCGAGATGTATGCAGGGAGGTTATCAGGTAATGCTCCAAAAAACCAGAGGAGAGCATTCCTTTTTCTTCTAGTTGAGAGTGAGGTCCATCCCAAAACCTGGTATAGACGACAGTGATGTGTACTACGGGGAAGATTTAAGATAAGTCTTAAAGCCTGGTGGTAAAGGGTGTCCAGTTTGTTTAGCATCGTTGATGGGCAATGACTGTAAAGGAAGTCAGCGTAGTCCAGTATAGGTAGGAATGTAGTTTGTACTAGTCTCATTCTGGCTTCTAACAAGAGTAGGTGTTTAATGCGATAGAATAAACCTAATCGCTGTCTTAGTTTTTTCGAGGCATCATTTAAGCGGCACAGAAAGTTGAGCTTGTTATCCAGCCAGAACCCTAGGTATTTAAATGTATCAACTACTTCAAGGGGTTCATCTAAGAATGTTCGGATCTGTGTGATATGTGGACATCCAGAAGTAGACTTTGATGAGAGAATCATTGCTTTAGTCTTTTTGGCATTGAGGAGGAGCTTATGAGTGAGAAGGTTGTATTGGAGGGTGACAAAGTCTTTCTGTAAGTACTCATGGGCCAGATCTAAGGATGAATTTGTGGTATAGAGTACAGTATCATCTGCAAATAAGTGCACATTTGCTGTGACCAGCTGCAAGTCCAGATTATTGATGTATATTGCAAAGAGGATAGGGCCCAGGATGGAGCCTTGTGGGACTCCTCGTAACAAGGATTTTGTGGGGATAGATCTCCCATGGCTTTGACTTGTTGTAACCTATTGGTTAGGTAGCTGGTGAACCATTTAATGGCAGAACTATCAAGTCCGATGTTACTCAGTGCAGTAAGCATGATGGTATGATCCACAGTATCGAAGGCCTTACTTATATCAAGGAAGAGGGCAAATACATGCTTCTTAGAGTCCAGGGCCATTTGCCAGTCTGTAGATACTTTGGCAAGAGCTGATACTGTACTGTGTTTGGCTCTGAAGCCGGACTGAGCTGGGTTTAGCAACTTTTGTGAATCCAAATGTTCTCGAAGTTGGATGTTGACAATTTTTTCAAGTAATTTAGAGAGGACGGATAGTATAGAAATAGGCCGGTAATTGTTCAGATCACTCGGATCCCCAGTCTTGAATAATGGTAGGATGTGGGCAGTTTTCCACAAGACAGGTAGCTCACCTTGAATCAGAGAGGTGTTGAATAAGTGTGTAATGGGGGTGGTCAGATAGGTATGGCCAAGTTTTAGGAAGTAAGGTTCAATATTATCTGCACCTGCACTCTTTTTTGTATCCAGAGAAAGGAGGAGGTCCTCCACTTGCTTGAACGTAATTGTGAGGAAGCTGAAGGGGGTGGGGTGCGGTTGGTTATGGTTGTGATTATCAGTGAAGCCAACAGCGTAGTCTCTTGCCGGGCTAAGTTTGCTGATAGGTGAGGTGTCAAAGGCAAGCCCTGCAGTGGCAAAGTGATCATTAAGCTTTTCTAGTATATCAGTTTTGTTCGTATAGGTGGTACCATCAGACACAATTTTGTTTGGAAGGAGTGTTGCAGTGGACTGACCTTCGACTTCTTTGAGGATGTTCCAAAATTTGGCAGAGTTGTTTTTATTGTCTTCTTGTTCTTTTTGGCAGTACCTAGCTTTTTCTGACCTAATTGGCTTGGTACAAGCATTCCTAGTGGTACGGAATGCTAACCAATCAGCCTCCAGGTGGGATTTCCTCGCTTTTTTCCACCAGTAGTCCCTATCCCTAAGTGCTTTCTTCAGGATGGGAAAGAACCAGCCAGGAGTTTTATTTTTTGATTTGATCAATCTTAGTGGGGCATGTTTGTCTATTAGCCCCAGTAAGAGGCTGTGAAAGATGTTAAATGCCTCATTAAAGGTGGGGGCTAGGTAGAAATCCTGCCAACGAATGTTGCTTAGATCTTTCAGGAAAGTGTACTGGCAGAACTTTTTCAGGCATCTTTTCAGTTTGAATTTGGAAGCCGTTTTTATTTGGGAAGGATGTCTAATGCAGGCAATAGCGCAATGGTTGCTTATATCGTTGAAGAATACTCCAGTATGCGAGATAGAGTGAGGTTTGTTTAGACTAGCTTTTTAAAATAAAATACAGCAACACGCACCTAAGCTGAACATCAGGACTGTGTCCTTTTAGCAGCGCTGATGTCTTTCGGCAGAGACCTCACCGCCGTGGCCGTTTCCGCATCATGATCAGAATAGGGAATCAGGAGCTGAGCATTTCCTAACATGCATGTGCAAGGATGTTCCATGTTGTTATACCATCGATGTGATGTACTTGCGATGCACAACAGCAATATTATGTCACATCGATGGTACAACAATACTGGTAAATGTTATATTTTTGGTGATTATAGTGTTCTAACATACACTATATATAATTTGCTGAGCTCCACAGTTACATCCTACATGTTATGCATATGGGAGGCAGTATAGCCTAGTGGTTAGAGCACCAGGCTGTAAACCTGAAGACCCAGCAGACATGGGTTGGAATCCCACAGTCATCGCTTGCATACTGTATAACCCTGACCAAGTCACTTAACCTCTCTGTACTTAATTTTCTCCTTGCTCACACCTGGAAAATGACCAAAAATTCTAAAGTAGAAAAAAAATTATACAGTTATGCAGCATTAAAATAATGTTTTTGTCAATAGTAGACAACAGGTTGTGAATAAGCAAGGAGGTATGTTGTTCTTGGTAACAACTTTTAAAACATATAAAAAATGTATTTTTATGCTTTGAAAAAAGGCAACATATTTCCTCTGCCTATTGGGACCACCGGGGGATGCAACTGCATGCACTTTGCTGTCCACCTGGTGATTTGAAGTACTGCCATTTTTTGCTAGTGACTCATTTGTCACTTGTACATTATTATTTATAATAAACAACTTTTTAATGAACTAATTTGTCTTTTTTAATATTGCTTTGTTACAGTATATGTTTTTTTTATTGCAGTTTTATCTGGAGTGGGCATGCAGACTTGTACCGTCTCTGTTGAAGAAGCGTAAGATGCTGTGGCTTGTCCTTCTGATTTTTAAAGGGAAAGGCAGTTGTAGCAGTCCGGGGAGAGATGCATAATGAGCACCTTCTGTGCTGAGCACTGTACCCTGCTTTACTTTTATTTATTAAATAATGAGCAACTGAGTGAGGGTCAAGCAGGCCAGGGAACAGGGAATGGTTGAATGAGCCAGCAGGGGAACGAGTGAGCAGGATGGAGGGAAGCCAAGCAATCCTTCGGTAATCACCACGAAAAAACAAGAAATACTGTACAGATGTAACAATGCCCTCCTGTCACCACAGGATCAATGTTGGTTACTAAAATGCCAGGCCCAGAGCCTACTGATTGGTAATGGCTCTGGTTTAGATACACCATTGGGTGGAACTTTGTGACAATGAGAAGGGTGCCAGGTTTCCCTCAAGATCTCTTGCCTCTGATCTCTTGCCAGGCTGCCTGAGGTGGCAAGGACCTCACATCTCACAGTTGTTGATGGTTCCAACTTTTAAGATCAAACTCATCTTGATGTCCAGTCACCTAGTAGCCTCCAGGAACAGGTCCAAGACAGCAGTGGAGATTCCAGGGACGTTATCTGGGGCATTTAGTGTACATCACTGTTAATTCCTGGGAGTATACAGGAGGTACACCAAGAGGGTGTGGAAACCCTGTGGGGCTTCCCTCAAGGGGAGTCCCTGGCAGCCTTGCTGTGCAGGGAGGGTCCCACAAAAGAAGGGTGTTCATTTTTGGGGGATGTTTGTGGTCCCCTGTGTCCAAGAGATGCTGCCAGCCAAACTCCTGATGGAGAGAGCCCTGGTGAGAGAGGCTAAGCTGTGGACTAATGTCGGAGATATGCTTACATGGTGTGTAAGAGATACTGAGCTGGAATGGGTACAGGATCTACTACCAAGGGCAGAGGGTCTGGGACTATCATCAGCTGCTGCTAGGGGACAAGCTGGCATATGTACTGCCATGCTTGCCCAGAACACTTATCAAAAAGTGTGGAGACATTTATCTGAGGCACCAAGTGCACAAGTGGCCTCAGGGCTCCAGTGGATAGATTGGCCTTCCACGGAGAGGTTGCCTCAGGACTAGGGTACCCTTGGATGCCGATCAGTGAACTGAAGTCTGAGAAGAAGTCCCTGAAGCAGTGATGCCTCCTGTAGCATCTGTTGACCAGACACTTTGATTTCACAGAGTGTGTAAAAAGTGTGAACCTAAACCTGTTAGCCTAGTGGGAGAAACTTACCCACTGATGTGTGAAAACGGAAAAAGGGGGTGGCTGGGTTGTGTGTCTCATGTTGTGAGAGGAGTGTGCAAACTTTATAGAGCGATCCTACAGTCCTGAATCATGACTGAGGTTAGTTTTGAACTTGTTTTCCCAGTGTTAACCAGGAAAACTTTTGAGGACTAGGTTCCTATTGAGCAGAACTGTAAATATGTTCAGTAAAGTGTGACAACTGCTTAAATCCCTTTATGATGTGATATTTTCTGTCAGAACAGAGGTCCGGGCTGAGCTCACCCAATAGTCAGGGAAAATGTATATAGTGTGTGTGTTTAACTGTGGAGAGCTATCTCTTGAGCAGTCCACCTTACCCCTAGACACAGAGGGTCTCCTATAGTTATGCTTCACCGCTGACACCAAGAGAGACCAGGGTTACCATATGGTGCCATCCTCATCCGTATAATACAGTACAGCAGCAGTTGAGTGGGTTACAAGAAAGGAAAGCCCAAGAGGGGATTACACAGAGATGAAGACAGTTGGTGGGGAAAAAAAGAAGAAAAGCTCATAGCTGTGCAGTAGATTGGGGACCCTGATACTGCAGGTGTGCTTTACATTTTCTTCTGCAGTAGCTGTGTGGGGAAAAAAATGGCAGAATTTCTTTTAAACTTTTTATTTATGAAATTATCCATGACAATAGAACAAGTACATAGTAATACGTTAAGCATACAGACCACAGGCTGTTTTTAGCCAGTGGTTCAATGTATTGGTGAATAGAGTATGGGGTTAGTAGTGCTTATGTAACTGTAGTTTACTTTTTGGCTTTTTTCTACTCCCACCCTTGGTAGGGAAACTGGGTAGTGAGTAGGGAATAGAAAGCCCAGTACCAAGGGTAAGCAGAGTGCCAGAGAAGGAGGAGGCAAGGGTGGACAGTGGGTGTTTCGCAACGCACTAAGTGGGGAACTGCTGTGGGAGGCTGGCCTTTGTAGGGGATGTGGGAGGAGCTATTCCCCCACACTGAACCTTGGGCTTTAGCCCTCCTATTCAGTGTTTTGGTGAATAGAGTTTCGAGTTAGTAGTACTTATATAACTATAGTTTACTGTTTGACTTTTCTATATTCCTACCATTGGTAGGGAAACCGGGTAGTGAGTAGGGAATAAAAAGCCCAGAAAGAGTATCAATAGAGAGCAGGGGTGTAGCCAGAAATTTCCATTTGGTACACACACTCTCCAACTGCCCCCTGTTAAAAATAAAAATGTACACATCCTCTCTAAATGCTGCCCCCCATAATAAACAAATTAGATGGTTGTCAGATGACTCATCTAATCTCTAAACAGTCTGTACACATATGTATCCCCTAAACAACAGAAGTTTAAACAGAGACTCAGTGGCCTCAAAACTCAGTGGCCTACACTAAATTAAACTGTACAGATTTGAATGATAACGTTAATAAAAAAGTATATGATTTGACACAGCAAAACTGTACACAAATGTGTACAGTGAGTATGCCTGCCTACACCCTTGATAGAGAGCCCAAAAGACTACCTCCTCCAACTCACGAAGAGTATGACCAGTAGCACGCGGGAGAGGAAAAACCCGCAGGTGGAGGAAACCTCTGAGGACCCATGGTTACTGACCCACCCATCCTCCAGGCAAACTAAGAGGAGATGAACCTAAGTTCTAGCAACGATATTCCAATTTCTGAATGAGGTGAACTGCTTGGAGAGATGACATTCCATCTTCAGTGTCTGTTGGATGATGCAGTCTGGAAGGACAATTCTGAGGCTGAAGAGGCAGGTACATTCTGAAGGGGCATCTGGATCCTGAATATGGATTAGGTCCAGCTATAGAAGGGTTGAATGTGGTCTAGAATTCCAATGTGAAACTGGATGATATTCAGTGGGGTACAGAGACAGTGCGAGCACGAAGAGCAAGAGTTGAGGAAACGGGCTGTCACACTCAGAACTGTGGGAAGTATAATGGGCCACAAATTCGTAAAGTAATATATCAGACTGAGTAGAGGATTTGACAGTCAGATTAGAGTCTGAAGGCTCGGAATCCAGCAGTGAGCGATACATTGCTATGTAAGCATCCATGGAGATGATCAAGGATTTGGACAGAAGCCATAGGTACCAGGTAGGAGGGGTAACATGGAAAATTGCAGACCAATGAAGTAAGGGTGGTATATGCTGTACAGAAGGAAAATGGATATCGACGGGACTAATTGGAAAGTTCAGCACAATGAGTTTGAGTGAATAGAGTTATTGTTGTGATAATGTGATTCATATAGGTTCATATCCAGGAAGAACTGCTAATGGGAAATGGTGGATGTGGGTATTACTGTAGCTTCATTGCCTGAGGCAGGAGCTTGAGTGGCCAAGGCAACTTTGCAGTGCTGGAGCATCCAATGTCTGATGGCTGAGGGGAATCCAAGAATGGGTTGTTGAATAAGTCTATGGACTGATGTGGCAAAGGGAAGTTGAGAGCAGCGTACAATGCAATGGGTGCCTAGCATGCTTAGTCAGATACAAGACTGTTGTGGGGCATAACTTGGATAGTGAGACAGCCAGGTCAGTCTCAGATGTGCAGATTGAAGAACCTATGGGAACCTGCTTTTGGTGATGGTATCCACTGGAGGAAGGATGGGAGGTAAATCCAAATGGATGAGTTAGAAGGATCACTGAATGGGCAGCTGGCGTGATTTAAGGTAACACGATGAAGAGATATAGATAACTTTTATAAAGTATGGTGACGTCCGGGGCCATGGAGCAGTGGCTTGGATAGAGTAACTTTAGCAAGGCAACTAGACACCAGATATCCAGCGATACATGTTCCAGGATAGTAGCTGGAGAAAGTCTAAGGAACATCCAAAGGCTATTCAGGGAAGATGAGTCACATAACATGGTCGAACTGAGTCAGCGCCTTTAGGAGAAGACTATGAGGAGAAGGTATAACTGATGATGCCAGTACTGCTATGAGGTATCCTGCAATTCCCATTATCCTTAACAGTGATGAATATTATGGATTTAGTACATCTCAGAAGGAATTAGAGTCGTGTTTCCAGGTGAGAAGATAGGCGTGAAAGAGACTCCACTAAATCCAGGATCTTATAAAGACATAGAGAAGTCCAGAGTGTGTCACAGCCATGCTGTCAGCACCAAGACCGGCCTGTTGTCAGCACTGGCAGGGGGCCACCATAGAGAAGTCCAGAGTGTGTCACAGCCATGCTGTCAGCACCAAGGCCGGCCTGTTGTCAGCACTGGCAGGGGGTCACTATAGAGAAGTCCAGAGTGTGTCACAGCCATACTGTCAGCACCAAGGATGGGCCGTAGCCAGCACAGGCAGGGGGCCACTATAGAGAAGTCCAGAGTGTGTCACAAACATGCTGTCAGCACCAAGGCCGGCCTGTTGTCAGCACTGGCAGGGGGCCACCATAGAGAAGTCCAGAGTGTGTCACAGCCATGCTGTCAGCACCAAGGCCGGACCATGGTCAGCACTGGCAGGGGGCCACCATAGAGAAGTCCAGAGTGTGTCACAGCCGTGCTGTCAGCACCAAGACCGGCCTGTTGTCAGCACTGGCAGGGGGCCACCATAGAGAAGTCCAGAGTGTGTCACAGCCATGCTGTCAGCACCAAGGCCGGCCTGTTGTCAGCACAGGCAGGGGGCCACCATAGAGAAGTCCAGAGTGTGTCACAGCCATGCTGTCAGCACCAAGACCGGCCTGTTGTCAGCACTGGCAGGGGGCCACCATAGAGAAGTCCAGAGTGTGTCACAGCCATGCTGTCAGCACCAAGGCCGGACCATGGTCAGCACTGGCAGGGGGCCACTATCGAGAAGTCCAGAGTGTGTCACAGCCATGCTGTCAGCACCAAGACCGGCCTGTTGTCAGCACTGGCAGGGGGCCACCATAGAGAAGTCCAGAGTGTGTCACAGCCATGCTGTCATCACCAAGGCCGAACCATGGTCAGCACTGGTAGGGGGCCACTATAGAGAAGTCCAGAGTGTGTCACAGCCATGCTGTCAGCACCAAGGATGGGCCGTAGTCAGCATAGGCAGGGGGCCACTATAGAGAAGTCCAGAGTGTGTCACAGCCATGCTGTCAGCACCAAGGATGGGCCGTAGTCAGCATAGGCAGGGGGCCACTATAGAGAAGTCCAGAGTGTGTCACAGCTATGCTGTCAGCACCAAGGCTGGACCATTGTCCGCACAGGCAGGGGGCCACTATAGAGAAGTCAAGTGTGTCACAGCCATGCTGTCAGCACCAAGGCTGGACCATGGTCAGCACTGGCAGGGGGCCACTATAGAGAAGTCCAGAGGATGTCACAGCCATGCTGTCAGCACCAAGGCCGGACCATGGTCAGCACTGGCAGGGGGCCACTATAGAGAAGTCCAGAGTATGTCACAGCCATACTGTCAGCACCAAGGATGGGCCGTAGCCAGCACAGGCAGGGGGCCACTATAGAGAAGTCCAGAGTGTGTCACAAACATGCTGTCAGCACCAAGGCCGGCCTGTTGTCAGCACTGGCAAGGGGCCACCATAGAGAAGTCCAGAGTGTGTCACAGTCGTGCTGTCAGCACCAAGGCTGGACCATTGTCAGCACAGGCAGGGGGCCACTATAGAGAAATCCAGAGTGTGTCACAGCCATGCTGTCAGCACCAAGGATGGGCCGTAGTCAGCATAGGCAGGCATTTACTCCAGAAAAGTGAGATATCTGTCACAGTTACAGGTCAGGGAAGGGGATGAACTGGTTCTAACAACAAAAAAGAAAGGAAAAAGGGACCCCTAGAATATGTCTGATTCTAAAGTTTAGAACTGAAGAAATGCACCAATGGAAAAAAAGCAGCGGATGTGGGTTCAAATGCAGGTCAGTGATTAGCATGTGTTACTGGCATATCATTAGTCTGCACACTGCGAGTGCAAGACTTGCAAACAATACTCCTGTAGAACCTTGTTGGGTTCAAATTAGTAAGTAACAGGAAAGGTGCTCCTGTCCCTATAATGAGCACCAGCGGTTGCCATACTGTGGAAAGGGGCAGGAATTGAAACGGGGATAGGAATTAGAAAAAGTTAATTTTATTTCTTAACTAGAAAACATCCATTCAAGTTAATAATTTTTTCTTGCTGGTGACTGAATTTTCTTCTCAACTATTTCCAGAAGCGTGGTCTAAATCAGGTGGGATTTATCGAAGTTGTTATTTTTTCTGTTTAGGATTTACAATACTTTTCCTTTCCAGCTGCATCTAGCTAAATGAAAACACACTTTTCCCAGCTCCCACACTCTGTTTGCTTTCATTTTCCAGGTCACTGCTTCCAGTTGCCCTCTACTGCTGCGTGGGAGAGGTAATTGGTACTGCAAACAGCTCGTTGCCTAATCTACAGGAAGTGGTCATGGTAACCCATCATCAGCCGGCTTGTCATCATCAAGTTCGACTCCATGCTCTAGGGATGGGTACTGAGGACTTTACTGAATCCGAATACTGAATGTGTTTGCATTCAGATTTAGAAAATCATCCTTCTGACAGTTTGTTTTGAAAGAACTATTAAAAAACATACTTGATTCCAGTTAGGAAACATTTTGGTCATGCTTTCTACACACGCCTCATAAAACACTGCTAAAAAATATATTGCATCTCAAATTCCACTCAACATATATTTTTTAGACTCCATACAGCCCCTACTTGCATACCGTGTGACCCTGAGCAAGTCACTTAATTTCCTTGTGCTCCCAGGTCACACCTGGAAACAAGCTTCGGCTTGGTGAGCCTTTCCTGGTTAAAAAGTCTCCCCTTTCCATTTCACTTATGTATTTGAAATGTTGAAAAATGCTACGATTTGGACTCACAGGCCCATTTGGGCAGTGTTTTGAGTGTGTGCAGCACATTTTTATAGGCTGGCCACAGAGTCCTTTAGAGTCCCAATTAAAAAGTTGATGGGACTGGTAACTTTGTTGCCATAAAAAGCACATGGGAGAGAAGTGTCAAGGGCAATTACATTAAGAACTTGATTTACTGGGTAGTGAAAAAAAGATTCGTTATATCATGGAATTTTTTTGTATGTAAAAAAATAGAGTAAAGCCATCACTAAATTCTGGTGGCTGCACTTTCAGGCCACCAGGTTTTAGAGCTTGTGAACCACGGATCTAAGTGTTTGTAAGCAAATAAAAGTTACTCAAAGATCACCTTACTAGTAGCATCCTTGTAAAATGTTATATATATTATAGTGGCATGGTAGAGCCACTATAGTTAGGGTTGTGTAGCCATTTCTATGTTAAACCTCAAATTTTCACTTTACTAACTTTTGAACCATTTTTCCAATTTGCCTGAAATTTGGAATGTAGAAAGATTTATCATAGATCTCCAGATCTGGAAATTTTTGTGATGATTGAATGTACGGTTGCGGAATCATAGTGTGCTCAAAAAGTGAAAAATCCCCAACGTTGAGTTTTCTTTCTTCACCCATAATGCACTGAAGAATGCATTTGAGTGGGTTCAAATTGGGTTGTCTGCATGGGTCCTGGCTAGCAGTGGTGTCTTTCGAAGATTTTGTGAAAAAATCTTGCTCCATTCAAGAGTTATAGCATTTTTAGTGTCCCATTATATATGGGAAAATTTATATGTGCACTGCGAAAACAATCGTGATCGCATTTTGTCGGTCGAGCTTGCCAAAAATGTTGTAGTGCTGCTGCCATCTTGTTTTCAGTTAGCGAGAGAGAAAAAAACTTTATAACTCAAAACATACTACACTTTTGAACACAGCAGTCATTAGGTTTACCTAAACAGGCCCCAAGGAACATGCCTATGGCATTAGTTTGTCGCCAGGTAGTCTGGATCCATTCACATATCGGGACTGTGTAGTACAGTACGGTCTGCACGCCCATTGGCCCATGCTGTGGACCAACAGGTGTAAAGCTGTACTGTATGCTGTCAGTCAGCAGGCGGCTTGCGGGTGGGGTGCTGTCACCTGCCGATGACCGGGAGGGAGAGCGGGGTGGCGGGACTGAGTGGGCGGTTGGGAGGGGTACGCTGAACCACCAGGGATATTTCAATTACCTAAAGCCCACAATCGGGCAGAGGATTGGGTCCACTGGACCACCAGGGATATTAATAAATAATACAGCCTGCGATCGGGCTGGAGGATCGGGTCCACTGGACCACCAGGAATATTAATGCATAATACAGCCCGTGATCGGGCTGGCGGATCAGGTCCACTGGACCACCAAGGATATTAACACATATTACAGCCCACGATCAGGCTGGGATGCATTGCCAGTGAAGGGCAGGGGGCATCGGTCCCCGACGGCTGCTGCCTGGCAGGGTGCCAGGCGCAAGTCACCGGGGACCGGTGCACCTGCATGCAAATGGAGCCATAATGACATGCAAATGGCCCCATTTGTACCTTGCATGCATTATGGCCCCATTTGCATGTCCACTGCTGAATATCACAGTTGCTGTGCCTAGCGTTATGGCACTCATGCTGGCTCATCTCCCTGCTCCTCCCTGGCCACTTGCGCTGGCACAGTGCCACTGCGCCATGCGCAATGCAGGTGGCTGCGGAGCGATATTCAATGGTGCTGAGCCATGGAGCAGCACTGTTGCATATCACCCTGTCAACATCCTGGTGCATCCCAGTTGTGCTGCACCCAGGCTTGTGCCACAGCCTGGCACAGTCTGAATGTCCCCCCCATTGAACATATAATGGTCCTTCTTCAATCATGCAATTTATTTCCATTTGTGAGGGGGCAGGACTTGTATAACTCACTCATGGCTTCACCAGTCATGAGTTTAGGTCTCACCCCTCACTCATGGAAATAAATTGCATATTTGAAATAGGACCATTGTTTATTCTCTATATGTATTAGATAGACAGACAGACAGCAGAGTTGCCTGATTCAGACTATATCATTTATATTCATGAGTGGTGGGGGGGGGACAGGATAATAACTCATGTCATGAGTAGCAGAGCCACAAGTGAGATATCTACTGTAAGCCCTGCATCCTCACAAGTGATGACAAGTGGCATATTCTGAGACAGGCCTTTTTGTATCCAATTTATACAACATATTCTAAATTGTAAAGCTGTTTGATTAGTTCTTTTTCTACAGATTTAACTGTTTCTGTTTGATTATACTGTTCCATGTTGAATGCCACAGAGACCATTGAGATGTCATCAGACATTGTTCAAACTACTCCCACATTGGATATGGGTTGCTTCACACCCTGTCTAAAGTGGTGATACATTCTTAAAATTAAAATAAATGATAAGAAATAATCAATTTTGACTGACCCTTAAAAACAGAGACTGCAAGAGTGTGGGAGAGAATAAATGAGAGGACTGGTAGATTGTGTTTGTATATACTGTATGTGTATGTGTGTGTGTGAGAGAGTGGGTATCCCCAATAGCATTCTAGTGCAGATATTTTCATCTACAACCAGAGTCCTATTTTTAATTCAAATCCTGGCTCTACATAACATTTGAAGCCATGGTAAAAGAGCCAGAGCCGAGATCTTTATGCCCAAATGAGTTACTCCTTGCACAGAAATTTTCCTTCTGGACAGGTGGCATCTCACTAACTGGTGAGGTTCGCAAGTGGCCTGTTGCATACACCACTGAGCCAGCTGCTGGTGAGGAAAGATCCCAAACAGCACTGGTTGGACATCACTGATAATGAGTGACTTCAGAAAGAAAGATGGACGTTGCTTGTCTGGCACTGAAGCAGTGGTGGTAGTGGTGATGGTAATGGTGGGGGGGGCGTTGCACTCTGTGTTTCCAGCTGAGGGACCTAGACTCACAGTTTGATTTTCCCTTCTGGGACTGGTGGGAACAAAGTGCGCAAAGTAGGTGAGGTACACAGTTTTCAGTAGCGAGGGCTGGGTGCCTTGGGCTTGAGAACTCTCCATCAACCAGGCTTGAAGCAGCTTTGATATCAATTGTTAAGACAGACCTACACCTGTCCTCTTGGCTGAAGTATTGGTGCAGCTGAAGTAACCCCTGAGAAAGGGAGAAGGCAGGAGGAGAAAAGAGGTAAAGTAACAAAAAATGTGGTAAACAAAGAAAAAAACAAAAACAACAACAACAAAAAAAAAAACAAAGGCAATATTATGTAATTTGCTGTTAAAGCACATTCCATATCTATCTATCTATCTATCTATCTATCTATCTATCTATCTATCTATCTATCTATCGATCTATCGATATATACTATACGCCCCTATTGTTGGGGTTGTACTGGTAGTTCTATGTTAAATTCCAGTTTTTGCACTTTAATAACTTCATTTTTTCATGGATTTGCATGAAAATTTGCATGTGCAGTTTTGTGGGGTAGATCTCTGATGTACCAAGTTTAGTTCTGGTTGGATGTACCGTTTCCGAGTTTTGGATAGTGTAAAAAGGACACTTTCATACATGTTTTGCCATTGGTTTTAATGGGTTTCTCTGACACCTGTAGTGCCCAGATGGTTTAGAATTTTGGCCTGAAATTTTCAGGCTAGAAAGGGGCTAGTCCACAGATGTGCCTTTTGTTAGTTTGGTGAAAAAATGTTAATTCATTCCAAAGTTATTTAATTTAAAATTTTTGAAAAATTGGTTCTGAGCATGCTCAGCAAGCACCTCAAAATAGCTGTGTGAAATGAAAAATGGATCTTTTTTCATGATGATGTCACCTATCGTCATGAGGGCAAATATTTTTTCATTTGGAAGCCATCTTGTTTTCTGTTTTTCCCTAAAAATTTTAATTCGAAAAACCACAAAAATGACATTCTGGAGAGTGACCAACACATGTAGCTTGCTTATCGGGATACCCTTAGCTGGATTCTACAGTTAACTACTTAAGAAATGCCCTTGGAATGTGCTTTTTTAATTATAAATTTTTTTGTATCGCGTAATACGAAAAAAGTTTATTTTTTCATCTCATTAGTGACAAAAAAGTATTTTTTCATCAGAAGAAAGCCTATTTCTGAGAGCTATAACTTCCAGGTACTTTGGAATTTTGCCCTGGAACTTAAAGGGCACAAAGGGAAGGTTCAACAGATGTGCTGTCTGGGGTTTGGCACAAACATCTTCAGGCACTCAAAAGTTATGATCTCAAATTGAAATGAAAATGTTCATTCATGCAAAAAATTTCTTTTGATATGTGCTGTGCAGCCTAACTTTGACAGTTGTAACTCCCAGGAGGTTTGGAACTTTACCCTGAAACTAGCAGGGTGCAAAGGGGAAGGTTCCACACATTTATCTTCTGGGGGTTTGATGCAAAGATCTTCAGGCACTCAAAAGTTATGATCACAAATTCAAATGAAAATGTTTGTTTGATACATGGTGTGCAGCCTATTTCTGACAGCTGTAACTTCCAGGTGCTTTGGAATATTGCCCTGAAACTTACAGGGTTCAAAGGGGAGATTCCACAGAAGTGCTTTCTGGGGTTTGGTGCAAAGATCATTAGATACTAAAGAAATATGATCACAAATTCATACAAACATTTTCATTCATTCAGACATTTTCATTTGATATCTGTTGTGCAGACTATTTCTGACAGCTAACTCTCAGGTGCTATGAATTTTGTCCTGAAACTTATAGTGTAAAACAGGAAGATTCCACAGATGTGCCTTCTGGGGTTTGGTGCAAAGATCTTCAGACACTCAAAAGTTATGATCACAAATTCAATTGAAAATTTTCATTCATATGAAAATGTTAATTTCATATCTGCTGTGCACCCTATTTCTGACAGCTGTAGCTACCAGGTGTTTTGTAATTTTGCCCTTAAACTTACAGGGTTCAAAGGGGAAGATCCACAGATGTTCCTTCTGTGAGTTTGGTGCAAGGATCTTCAACCACTCAAATGTTATGATCACAATTTCAAATGAAAATTTTTGTTCATACAAACATTTTTGTTTTATATGTGCTATGTAGCCTATTTCTCAGAGCTGTAACTTCCAGGTGCTTTAGAAGTTTGCCCTGAAACTTGCAGGCTACAAAGAGGATGTTCCAAAAATGTGCCTTTTGGGGGTTTGGTGCAAATATCTTGATGCACTCAAAAGTTATGATCACAAATTCAAATGAAAATTTTTGTTCATATGAAAATTTTCATTTGATATCTGCTGTGCATCCTAACCCTGACAGCTGTAGCTCCCAGGTACTTTGAATTTTGCATGAAACATGCAGGGCACACAGGGGAGGTTCTACAGATGTGCCTTTTGGGGGCTTCATGCAAAGAACTTTAGGCACTCAAAAGTTATGGTCACAAAATCAAGTGAAAAGTTTCATTCATGTGACATTTTTCACTTGATATGTGCGGTGCAGCCTACTTCTCACAACTGTAACTCCAAGGTGCTTTGGAATTTTGTGCTGAAACTTGCGGGGTACAAAGGGAAGGTTCCACAGATGTACCTTCTGGGGGTCTGATGCAAAGAGATTCTGCCATTGAAAAGCTATGATCACAATTTCAAATAAACATTTTTGTTCATACTAAAATATTCGTTTGATATGTGCTTTGGCATTTTGCCATTAAACTTGCTGGGTTCAAAGGGGAAGAGCCACAGATGTTCCTTTTGTGAGTTTGGTGCAAGGATCTTCAACCACTCAAATGTTATGATCACAATTCCAAATGAAAATTTTCATTCATACAAGCACTTTTGTTTTATATGTGCTATGTAGCCTACTTCTCAGAGCTGTAACTCCCATGTGCTTTGGAATTTTGTCCAGAAACCTGCAGGGTACAAAAGGGGCTGGTCCACAGATGTGGCTTTTGCTGGTTTGGTGAAACAATATTAATCTGTTCCAAAGTTATTTAGTTTTAAAATTTTCAAAAATTTCCTCTGAGTGTGCTCATTAGGCACGTCAAAATAGATATATGAAACAAAAAAAGAATCTTTCATTTTAACATCATCCTTTTTCCTAAGAGGAAAATCCATCTTGTTTTCTGTTTTTCCTAAAAATTCGAATTTAAAAAAAAAAACATAAATTACTTTCTGGAGAGCGACCAACACATATAGCTTGCTTATTAGGAGAAACTATGGAGATATTAAAGTACAGGGCCCTCCAACAGGCAAATAAGGATACAATTACACTATCTCAAAAATTGTGGATGGATGGGAGCACAGGGCTGTCCTACAGGCAAATAAGGATATCTCAAAAAGTAAGGAAATTCATTGCAAAAAACTTTGTTCATGCACTAGTTAGGGTTAAAGTGACAAAAGTTGGGAAATGTGGCATTCGGGTTTACAATCCTAACACCCCACCCCCACCCTGCATGCAGCAACAGGCATGGGGTGTGCCTAGGTGTTGTCAACCCTAACACTCACCCCATTCTCATACACTGTATCCATTTCAGCTTATTTACTTATGGAATGGGGTGAGCGTTACAGTTGACAACCCCAAGGCACACTCAACACCTGTTGCAGCCTGCAGGGTGGGGATGGGAAGTTAGGGTTACAAACCTAATACCACATTTCCTACTTTTGTCACTTTTAATGCTAACTAGCATTAAATAAAGTTTTTGCAATGAATATCTTGCAGAATATATACAGTATATATATATATATATATATATATATATATATATAATAATCAAATATATATTCTTTACAAAAATGCCGTTAATGCATCAGTTAGGGTTAAAGTGACAAAAGTAGGGAAATGTGGTGTTAGGGTTCCCCAGCCTTAACCCCCCACTCCCATCATGCAGGCAGTGAGCCAGGTGTGGGGTGTGCCTTGGGGTTCTCCAGACTAATGCTCACCCCATTCTCACACACTGTACAGCTCAGCTTCTTTATTGATGGAAGGTGGTGAGCGTTAGGCTGGAGAACCCCAAGGCACACCCCATGCCTGACTTGCTGCCTGCTGGATGGGGGTGGGGAGTTAGATTGAGAACCCTAACACCATATTTCCCTAGTTTTGTTGCTTTAACCCTAACTGATGCATTAACACAGTTTTTCTTCAAAGCATTTCCTTACTTTTTGAGCTAGTATAATAGTATCCTCATTTGCCTGTGGGAGCATACTTGTTCAGAACATGGCATGCTGGAAAGACACCCGATATATAAATGTGAACTCTCAGCATAATGACTCTGTCAGGCTAGTGCTTACCTTGCCAGGCATCCAGTGTTCTTTCTCATCTTCTGGTCAGCAAGGCTCAGAGTACATTGCCCACATCACTCTTCTGGTCTGTAACGGGGTGCAACCTACAACTTGCAAAATTAGGAGGCATTCTGGCAGCACAGGCCACAGGTGCCCCTGACATTGCTTGGGGACTCTCCCGTTACATACTTCATGAGGATGAGTCTCCTACCTGTTTTGTACTTTGTGCGGTACCTGCTTCCCTTGTTTCTGAGGTGCTCATTGGTCTAAGGATGCAGGTCTCTGTGTGGTCTATGTAGGAACCTGCCTCAGACCTGAAAGCCATTGGCAGATTTCCTCTGAGGGAACACCCCCTGGTGCTGCTGCCCCTCCCAGTGATCCCCAAACTCTCACACTATGAGAAAATCATCACCCACAAGTCCATGGGGCAAGTCCCATGTGCTTGAGGTCACTCCCTGGTAGCCTTCCGGGTCCCACTCAATGTTGCATCAACACCCTCACCCTGGCAAGGGGTCCAGGATCTTGTGCTACTTTTGAGAGTCTAACAGTGACAGGCACCATTGTTTCCAGGTGTAAGCTTATCTCTGGGGCCTCCTGTGCCTTTTGCCTGAGTCTTGTAGCCAGCCAGTGGGTACAGTGTGTGCCTAACCCTGCTGAGCATGCGTGAGTACTCCATACACCCCAGTGCCTTGCTGGTGGTGCCCGGTTATCCATCTCGGCTATTATCCATACATCTGGTGTCACAGCTGACCCCTCATCTGCACCCTTGGGGCACCTACCCAGTGAGAGCATCTGGAGTGTCTATGCTCCCTGCCAGTATCTTGGCACTTAGCTGATTCTGACTCCCAGAACATGCACCTCCTGAAGAGCCCAGGAGCTAGCCCTACAAGAGCATTGGCACCTTGAGAGTACCCTATCTACATACTAGCTGTAGCTCCTCCCCCACCACCTTCACCCACAGAGGTTGATGACAGGATATCATTCCCCTACTGGCGACATATGATAACAACTACCTTCCCCCACTATAAGGAGGAGGGGTTGTTACACTCATATTTCAGAAAGCATAAAAAACTGAAATATTCATTCAGATATGACCTACCTTATTTCCACCTCTCCACGCGGAGCTCTAATACCAACTGTTGGAGGCAAGCCCCATTCCAGTTGGGAGCTCCTCATAGCAGCATTGTGCCAAATTTGGCTATAGCTTTGATAGTATGAGTCAGCTAAATGTATAGTGCTAAGAAGTTTCTCCTTCCATTTTCAACACCTGCCTCACCAACCACAACTAAACTAGCAATGCTACTGCCTGGCACAACAGGACAGTATTGCTTCTATTTTAAGTAGCAGTAATTTGAAGGAGTCTTATGACTTCACTTCTCCCATCTCACTCTTAAGATGGTGCTGGGTGCGTAGGATGTCTAGTTAGATTGGAATTTCCGAGAGGAAGAAATTATTTGAGATTGCGAAACCTGCATCAGCTTTTTCTTATTTATTTAGTAACAGCTAGGATTGTTTTCCTTTAGGCACATTGAACTGTATCCAAATTTAACTGAATCTGAAACATGGACTGTGTATGGACGAATGAATACATATCCCTTTGAGAGGGTAAGGCTCTCCTTCAGCTTATCTACAAGCCTTGGATTGAATACCTATTGGAACAGTCATCACTGGCAGCCATATTCTCCCTATCCCCTTGTACTGTATATTATCAAAACCTGCCAGGATGAAAACCAGCCAGAGCATTCTTGCCCTGGGAGGGGGTGCATATTGGGGAAGGAGCCATGAGGTTCAGGTGCTGCAGCTAGGCAGGCAATGTGTGTGGCAGAGTCATCTGCCTGACTGCTAACACTGTTTCTGTCTGTTTTTCTCACCCACCATGTCTTACCCCCATCCCAATGGAGTATGGCTCAATATGGGAAAACCTTGGTTGGGCAGTGTGACAAAGCAGTGGGAAAGGCTAACAGGATGCTGGGGTGCATTGGGAGAGGGATATCTAGCAGGAGGAGGGAGGTGGTGTTGCTGTTCTTTCACTCACTGGTGAGGCCCCACCTGGAGTACTGTGCCCAGTTCTGGAGGCCACATCTCTGCAAGGACATTGAAAGAGTGGAAGCAGTATAGAGAAGGGCAAACAAAATGGTGAGGTGGTTGCATGAGAAGCCATACAAGGAATGGCTGCAGGAATTCAACATGCACTCTCCGGAAGAGAGGAGAGCGAGAGGGGACTGAAACCTACAAGTACCTCACAGAAGTGAACAAAGTGCAAGTGGAGGGTTTATTTAAGAGAAAGGAAGGCACTAGAACAAGGGGGCATGCAATGAAGCTAAGAGGAGAAAAGTTTAAGAGAGATATGCAGAAATACTTCTTTATAGAAAGCATGGTGGATGACTGGAACAGCCTGACAGAGAAGGAGGTGGTGGGGGCAAAGACTATGGGGAGCTTCAAGCATTCATGGGATAGGCACAGGGGCATATTAGGTAGAGGAACAGGGAGGGAGTGTCACCTATGACCAACTAAGATCAGTGGTGATGGAATAGGCAGGGACAAGGGGCAGACTGGATTGGCCTAAAGGTCTTTTTCTGGCAACAAAATCTAAGTTTCTATGTTTCTTCTGGCTGGTCAGAAGAGGGCTGGGACCAAGTCTTCCCCTCTGCACGCTAACAGGTACTCCATGGAACAGTACATGATGTATGACTTTAGCATTCTGCATCACAACGATAACTAGATTTCATGCTGGTGCATGGAACCATGCAGTCATACCAAATGATTCCTCCTTCCTTGCTCACCAGTGGTCAGTTATTTAATGAAAGTCCAGAAATTAGCTACACTCAAAAAGAGGGACTCAGGAAGCCTGTATCCACTGCAAATAGAACCTACATACCATGTGGCAAAACAGTAGCGGTATCAAAATGGCTGTTTCTAATGCAATGTGCTGAATATATTCTCCTGAGTTACAGACAGATACAAGCCTGGTAGCCCTGGCACTCTGCTCTGGAAGGAGATTTGTCAGTGGACCACCTGACAAAGCTCCTTATAGTGCGAAACAGTGGGGCTATTGGGCTTGTAGCTCAGGCCCATACTGTCTAGGGTTTTATAGGTTAGCAAATCAACCTTAAAGGTGATCTGCCACCTCACCAGCAGCCAATGCAATTCCAGCAACATAGAAGTCACATGACAAGACCTAGGAAGGCCCATCAGCAGCTCAACATGTAACTAGCTGAAGAACAACTGTTAGGACATGTTTCTGCAACTAGTATGGAGTCAGGGATGGCCTTGCTCCTTGCTGAAGCTACAGCTGGAAGGCTCCAACACATATCTGGCAAACTGAACACCTCAACTAGCAGCACCTACCCCTTATTTGCTATCCTGAGGATGTCTTCCACAGATGCCTTATCCAACTTGTGTTCCTGTGCTGGAGGTCTGTATACAACTGACAGTTAATATGCTACCAGACTGTGTTCATACCTTGCACTTGCTGTTCATGTGACACTGACACATGCTTTTGTCGCGCCTACACTAGATTATTGCAATGTGTGCTATACTGGACTTTACCTCAAGAATTAGGAAACACTACTGCTACTGCTGAATGTTGTGGCAAGTTTGCAACATCAGCCATGTACTGAAGTATCTACATTGTCTGCCTAAGTGTATGCATCAATTTCAGTGTACTTTTACTAACATATTAGACTGTTAATTGTGCAGGTCCCATGGCACTTAATCCAGGGATTGTATATGGACTGAATACCACCCTTTAGTGTTGATGCATTGGCTATATGTGGATTGATACCATCTTGTGTGATTTAACACAGGAACTCAATATGTACTAAGGCACATCCTTTGGCACAGTTTGCCCCATTACCACCTTGGAGCTGGATCATATCAGATCTCATAAGCAAAAAAGGGTTAGGTCTGGTCAGTAGTAGGAATTAAATCTCCAGTGAACACCAGGAGACAGGCCGGGTGCATCTGAACTTACCCACCACTCACCTCCACCGTTCCTATCCACCCCTTTACCCCATTAACCCCAATCTGTGGTCTCCTCTACTTACACCACTTATGCTAAAATGCCTTGCTTCCATCCTCCCTTAACTATCCCATCTGCTACCCTCTACACCTGCTCCTATTTTTAGTTCCTTCACTCTACCCCTGACCACGCTACACCAAGCTTTACACCTCCCCTTCCCTCTCTACACTGACAAGGCCCCAGGACTGCTTTCCTTAGCACCATCTTGACAAATCATTAGTGCTGCCCTACAACAGAACTGCATAGTAGTCTACATTGGTACGAGTATTACTGTTATTTGGTAGTATTGTATAACCGTGTATATTTTCCTGCTTGGCCCTAGATTTTTTGTAATAAATGCATGTCTGTACTGCCTTCCCTGTATCCTTGATATGCAACCTTTGCAAAAGAGTCTTGTACTCAAAGTTTGTATCCGAATTATGAATAAATAAAATAAATAGAAAAGATATAGGAAACTGTGTTGGCATCTCTGCAGGGCTCTTGCTCCCCTTGATTAAAAGTTACCATATCAATGCCTTAGCAAGGTGTTAGGTAGATGCTGTGCTGTTTTGACATTTGGTCTTTCAGATGAGATGTTAAACTGAGATCCTGTCGGCATGTTCTGGTGGTTTATCAGATGGATGTTAATGATTCCATGGCATTTTCCAAAAAGAGTAAGAGAATATCCCTGGAGTCCTGGCCAACTCACCCACATTCACTAAAATCCATCAATAGCTTAACCTAATTCAGTATCAGTCAGCTGGCATCGGGATTCCCCTTCCTCCAGCACAAGACTGAACTCAGGAAATATTTCCTAGCCTTCCTTGCCTAGTCAATAAAAGCTATAAACTTCAGTATGAAGTATGGTATGTGGACCAGTACTATCTCATGGCGTTTATCACTGGGACTGTTTATGAACCGATGCCATCTTATGTAACAAAGGGACTGCATATGAATTGACAATGCCATCTCATGGTAGTGAACACATGGACTGTATATGGAATGATGTCAACCCTCTGGTATCTAACACGGTGTCTGTATATGTACTAACATGGATCCCATGCCGTTTATCACAGAGATTGTACAACACATACCATCCAAAACATTTATAAAAGCGGTGCAATAAAGGTGGCCTACTGGGGGTCCCCTTCCTTGCTGACGTGTTAAATATGTTATTTTTAAGATTTTATGATTATGTTTGAGGCTTTAAATGTATTCTGTACATGGCACTGATCTGTGGCCTTTTGATGTATTGCACACTCATGCATGCTTCTAATGGTTTTCTATTTGGAGTGTCTACAAGTGGTCCAGATATCACAGGATCAAAATTCAGCACTGTCTTTATTGTACTCTTAGTTAGTATTTTAAACCAGAAATTTAGCAGTAACGCATTATCTTTAAATTCTATGTACAGTAAGCCTTATTTACCAGGTGGCAACACATGAGACTGGATCCCAGCATGATCCTGAAAGGCACATTTCAAGGCTGTCTTTGTTGTACTTATGCTTTAATAATATCCAGTTCAGCCTGGAAAACTGAAAACTTGCTGATATAGTGATGCTCAGTTAAGTGCATATCAGAGAAATGGATTTCCCTATTAAGTGCACATTTCCACAGTTGCCTCTTTGTTTTTCCTATACCATCATGTTTAAAAATAACTCTAATAAGTGCACACACCCACAACAGTGCACAAAAAGAGCTCTCCAGAGGTTGATCAGTGCCTGCTGAAATTCTTTTTTTTTTTATTTATGATTTTTCACTCCCACAGTTGGCCGCTGATCATCCGCCGGTCACGGTGCCTCCTGGGTTCCACCTCCAGCTGCGTTCAGCCCCCAAGACCCCTGGCTTGCCCCAAGGGGGTGGAGTCATGACACTGGCCCCAGGTGCCGCAAAACCTGTGACTGACTGAGGGAACCGGCTGAGAGGCTAATTGAAGCCAGAGGCTGGCTTCACGGAGGCAGCCAACTGCGGGGGTTTTCTCCCATATACGGGGGCAGGGACGTGCAATGACGGCCAGCGTATGCCCTGCCCCCGATGTGCTGGCATTGGTGCTGTGGTGCACCCGGCTTCTGCAAGGTGTCTCTAGTGCACCGAATGCACTCCCACCCTCCCCTCTGAAGAAGGAGAGCAGTCACAGGATGCTCTATCCTTCTCCCCCGGCCGGCCCTTCCAGCAACCCAGGTCCATTCCTGAGCCCAGGTCACCGCCACGCTGGTCAGCATCTCCGTTCTGCTACCGGTGGGTCAGCCCTGAAATTCTTTTTTCATTTTTTTGTTTTTAACCAGGAGGTGAATGGGCACAGCACATTTTCAGTCGTGCTGACAAATATTAAAAAAGTGCAAGAAAGATGATAAGAGTACAACCTATACACATATATGAATTATTACGTACAGCTATCCCAGTTGTTCTTAAGGAACATTATCACAAGAACAATTCAGTTTGTTCAGAATACAGTTTAATCAGATGAGTTCTGAATTTTGATGGGTTTGAAATGACTTAGTGTTGCTAAGCCATTCGAAGTATTTGGAGCATATCAAGTGAAGGATCATTTACCAATTGTCAATTTGGGGATCTGAGAGTAGGAGAGAGAGCGAGAGAGAGAGAGAGAGTGAGAGAGTGTGGTGTTTCGAGTTACATGCACTGTTGTACCTGTTAAGAATTTAGAGGATAGAAAACATGCACATTAACAGGTTGAAATAAGGTGTTCACTTGCCTGTTTATTACAGCCTAATGCTTAGCCTTGTTCCAAGAACCAAGCCCTCCCCTCTGAATATTTTAAGGTAGATAGTTAGACATGTTTATTTCTATGACATCTTTCCAAGTCTCAAAGTACTACATACAAACAATTTGAGACTACAAAGTACAAAATACTATCAAGTAAGTAATAAGCCATAATGGGGTGTGCATTAAAGGATTAACAATGCATGCCCTGGGGTGGCAGTATGGTATGTCGTCAAAGGCCGAGTGTCTTTACGTCCATGTGAAGTGTATCAATAATCCTTTGAAGCACCACCCAGAGTGGCTTACTGTGCTTATAAAATTACTTGATTTTAGGTATTGAGGTTTTCCACCAGCCTACATAATGAGGTCTGGTTTCTGATCGTACATTGTTAGTATTTTAATGTATGGTTATATGATAGCTGTCGTCCAATGAAGTCTCTGGATTTATTCTTGCTATTTTATAAATAGAAATACAGTATTCACTGCATTCCAACATCAAGTTAAACATGACTAAAACATGACCAACTTCTAAAATAAATTTATTTTAAATAACACAATAACCAGTCTTCAGTCCTCCATAAAAGCAATTCTAAACAGCCAGGTTTTTAGGCCTGATTTAAAAACAACCACTGATGGAGCAGTATAAATGGTCCTAGGGACAGAGTTCCACAGCCTAAAGGCACATACTGAAAATGCCACCTGCAGATTTATACTGGGAGGGTGGGAAACTGACAAGTGACTCTGGGTGACCAAGCAAAGAACTCTGCTTCCAGTACAGTCCCTCTGGGTGGGCTGTGAGCAGATCTTGAATGTCTATGTGCATGTGTGTGTGTGTGTGTGTGTGTGTGTGTGTGTGTGTGTGTATGGTGGGGGGAAGGGGCAGCACTGATGGCCTTATTATACAGTATGTCAGCTACAGAATTTTAAACTTTGACCTCCATTTCACTGGCAGCCAGTGCAGACTGTGCACTACTGGAGTGATAAAATCAAACTTAGCCACACCAGTCAAGAGCCTTGCCACAGCATTCTGCACCAGTTCTTTGGCTTACCTGAGTTAAACAGCTGGTAGAGGAGTTCTGAGAATGAGTTGGAGGGAGTCTGAAGGAATGGACATGAGCAGGATGACACGTGGAAGGAGTCCCAGGATCAGAGTTGATCTTTTGCTGTAATGAACAGCACTAAAGAATTCATGAGGGCATAATTGGGGCCAGTGCTGCCGTACAGCATGGAAGGAGTACCACACATGACCTACTGTGATCCATGGGCGGGATAATGTATTGCCTGCATAAGTACACAGTCCATTGTAGTGCACAAAATGGTAAGGAAAACAGCAACGAAAGTGATGACTTGCTGTGCTTTATGCTGACTTTGGAATTACTTTCAGTTAATCCAAGTACTGCAAGCCTATGAAGAAACTTGATTCTTTCCATCATTTTTCCCATAAATCAAATATTTGCATAAAAGTTTTTATTGCTTCATATTTGCTTTACAGTTCTATAACTAAAGTACATTTAAATATGAGAACATATGGTCGTGGGATGCTTTTTACTTCAGCTTAACAGCTTTAAATTGCCTGTTCAGTGGAGCACCATTAACTATTGCAGTGGAAGATTATAATGCAAAACATCTGTTAAATATATTGTTTTAAGTTTTAGATTACACAAATATTTATGTTACTAGAGAAACTAACTGAAAAAATGAGGTTTTCATATGGTCATACATTATATTACACAAGCGTGATTTAAAATACTTCTATAAAATGGCAAGAATAAATCCAGAGACCTCAGTGGATGACAGGTGTCAAATGACCATGCATTAAAATACAAATGATGCACTGTCAGAAACAAGATCTTATTATGAAGGCTGGAAAACCTCATTACCTACAATGAGTCATTTTATAAGTGCAATAAGCCACTCCAGGGTATACATTAAAAGACTAATTGCACTTCCCATGGGCACGACAACTGGCCTTCAGCCTCATGCCTTGCTACACTCCTGGGGCATGCATCATTAATCCTTTAATGCACACCCCATTGCGGCTTACCGCTTACTTATTTTTTATGGTTGTTTTTGAGTAATTATTAGACTCATCCTATAGATTATATAGTATACAAGAAGGAGGGTCTGATTCTCAGTTGATGCATGTGGACTTACATAAACAGTAGGGTCTTACTTGTAGTTCTCATCCTTAATGCTTACCTCTGTCCCCCCCAGCCCATAACCTCCTGTCTGAAGCACAACATACACATCTGAGCCAGTGCTTCATACTGATATAGACTTCAAACGTACACAACTATGGCTCCTCACATGTTGCCAACAACCTGGGGGCCCTGCCTGAAGAAAATACATCACATCCGACCTTGTTTGCTCATGGCATGGGGTGAGCATTAGCACTGAGAACCCCACGGAAGACCCCAACAGTGATTTGGCAGGGCCCGGGACAGCCAAAACCCTAATGTTTTTTCCTTTTGCTGTTTGGGGGGTGGGGGTGGGGAGTTAAGGTTGAAACCCTAACACCACATTTCCCTATTTTTGTTGCTTTAACCTGAACCCTAACTGGTGCAACAATGCATTTTTTTTCAATATGTATATATATATATATGTATATATATATTCATGGAAAAAAACTCTGTTTAATGCATCAGTTAGGGTTATTCCACAGAGACAAAAGTAAGGAAATTCGATGTTAGGGTTCAAAACCCCCCTTGCCCCCCTCACCCGCCCCTAACCAGCATCAGGGTGTGTGTTGGAGTCGTCAGATCAAACTCTCACCCCTCCCATGTGTAAAGAAGCTGAGGTGGTGAAGCATGGGAGAATGGGGTGAGAGTTAGGACCGACGACCCAACGCACACCCCGATGCCAATTGGGGCGGTAAGGAAAGAGGGGTTTCAACACTAACATCGAATTTCCTTACTTTTGTCACTGTGAAACAACCCTAACTGATGCATTAAATGAATTTTTTTGCAATGAATTTCCCTTCTTTTTGAGAATGAGGAGTATAAATAATTAATGGAATGTGGTGGTGGGAGCACAGGCCCTTCGGGCCCCGCGCTTCCACCACGTGATTTTTTTTGTCATATAGTAATGGTAACCGCAACACAAAGACAATCAGAAATAGTAACGTACATGGTGACGCAAACGTAATTGATAATGCAAACGGTTATAGAAATGCAAGCGCAAACTGATGGCAAAGGGAAAAGTAACGCAAACAGAGACGCAAATGCAAGCTTGTGCAGAAATAGAACTGGTAACATGCACAGTCATGGTACTACAATTGCAAACACAAATGGTAATGGTAAAAACAAGAATAACACCAAAGGAAACAGAAACGCAACTGCAAACACGTATGGAAACGCAAACCGTAATGCGCACAGTCATAGCAATGCAATTGGAAAAGCAAATGGTAACGGTAACAGCAGCAATAACCCCAAAGGAAACAGAAACAGAAATGCAAGCGCATACAGAAATGCAAACCGTAACGTGCACGGTCATGGTAACGCAACTGGAAATGCAAATGGCAACGGTAACAGCAACGATGATGCCAAACAAAAGACAAACGCAAAAGCAGACGCAAATGGAAGGGCGGCCACAAAATAAAAATGAAAATGCACATGGTGATGCAAATGTAAATGCAAACACAAACAGAAGTGGAAACACAAATGGTAACAGTAACGCAAATGCAATCGCAAACTAAAATGCAAAGGGTAATGTACACAGTGGCGTACACGAGAACGGTAATGCAAATGAGTATGGAAACGCAAGTGGAAATGCCAAGGGCAACAGTAACAAAAGCGCACACCCTGGTTTTCCCCAACAGCTCCAAAGAGAAACACAGTGGCCCAGATATTCAAAAGGGTTGCGCATGGCTCAACAGTGTTGCACCATGCACAACCCACTGCTGCGCCCGTGCGATATTTAAAAGGGAAAAGTGTGTCGCGACAAATCCCGGCGCGCCCAGAGTGCATCAGTATTAGCTGCAGGCGCAGGTAGTGGCGCGTCTACGCATAACCTGCATAGCCCGACATTCAGCCCGGCTGTGCAGAGTCATGCATGCGCAACCTCTACCTCGCGCCTGCACAAAGTTATGCCCCCCAAAAAAAGAACAAGTGATGGCCACCCACAGGTGAGCTGCCGCATTGCAGGGTGCAACACAGCAGCTGCCACCTGTGGGTGGCCATCACTTGTTCCTTCTGCACATGGCGGCGCCCCCCCATGCCTCCCGATCGCGGGCATCACTGTATTCCCCAAGTCCAATATCCCTGGTGGTCCAGTGGACCATGCTGAGCTCAATCGCTGGCATCATTCATCACCCCCAGTCCAATATCTCTGGTGATCTAGTGTACCCCCACCACCTCGGCTCACTGAGCTCCACCACTCCCCGCTCCCCAGTCAGGTGGCGGGCGGTAGCACTTACCCGCCTGCGTTATCCAAAGTTTACTGAGCCGATAGCTGGTAGCCAGACGCCTTGTTGTTCAGAGCATGAGCTGACCGGGCATGCAGCCCAATGCATTAGCCAGTCAGCCGAGATGTGAGAATTCAGTCACTATCTGCACTGACCGACGGTATGAGCTGATGCCCATTGGTTCATGCTCTGAACCACGGGCGGCAGCCCTACCGAGCTGTCAGTCAGTGGGCAGCGCGGCTGCAGGTGGGTGGGGTACTGTCGCCTGCCTGCTGATGGGGAGCGGGTGGGGCTCAGTGGGCGGTGGGGTGGGGGTACACTAGATCACCAGGAATGTCGGACTTGGGGAGCGGGGAATGATGCCCATGATCGGGTTCGGTGTGGTCCACTGGACCACCAGGGATATCAGACTTGGGGGGGAATACAGTGATGCCCGTGATCGGGGCACATAGAGGTCCACTGGACCACCAGGGATATTGGCCATTTTTTCACTTACGGGACTTCCCACGATCGGGCTGCAGGGGGTGTCGGTTCCCAAGGGCTGCTGTCTGGCAGGGCGCCAGGTGCAAGTCATCAGGGATCGGTGCACCTGCATGCTAATGGCATGCAAATGGGGCCGTAATCAGATGCAAATGCCCCCCTGTGCACCTTGCATAAATTATGGCCCCATTTGCATGTCCCCATTTGAATATCGCAGGTGCTGTGCGTGGCACAATGACACTTGCACCACCGCATCTCCATGCTCCACTCTGACCACTTGCGCTGGCACAGTGCCACTGCGCCATGCACAGTGGGGGTGGCCAGGGTGCGATATTCAAAGCAGTTGCGCCATAGCGCAGCTCCATTGAATATCGCCCTGGCCACACCCTTGCGCAACAAAGTTGAGCTGTGCCCAGGCTTGCACCACAGCCTGGTGCAGTTTGAATATCTGGGCCAAAGAGCACAAAGAATATATGCATAATAATGGGGCTCGGAGCAGAAAATGAGGAGTTGTAATACTAAATTGCTTATATCTCAGTAACCATACGACATAGAAAAAAAAATCAAATTTCGTGAGAATTATGACTTTTCTGGCTAGTTTTGTGCTTAGCCTCCATTTGGGGGGGGCTAAGCATTTTTCTGACGAAAAGTCCATATCTCTCACAGTTTCCGAAATACGGGCCCGAAAGACACGGCGGACACCATAATGTTAGTCTATGGGGAAAAGTGTCAACTTCAGAGTGCTGTAACTTTGTAGCTGTCTAATATGTTTTCACCAAACCACCAAAAGGCACATCTGTGGCATGTTGGCTTTCTTCCCCTCCAAATTTCAGCCCCAAAGAGCAAACCGTTGTTCTGCAGCAGGGTGGCAAACAATTCCTGTTATTTTGGCCATAATGTTGCAAAGTAGTGCCGTGATTTGCGACACTTTCACAAAAAAAAATCACGAAAGTGTTGCAGATGTGACACTACTTTTCCCCAAAATTTCAAAAACATATTTCTGGGGTGTTTAACCCCAAAATAAAGACATGGCTAGCATCCTCAGGGCTCGATTAGGTAAACACAAAAAGAATTGTGTCCCTAGAGGGTCTCAATTTTAAATGTCAAGCATTTTTCTGATCAGTAACTGAAAAAAAAATGGCGGATTTGCAACACTACTAGGGACATTTGCGACACTAAAAAGTGCATTTGCGAAAGTGTTGAACTTTTTGTTAACTTTTCACATTAACTTATACTGGGAACTTGTTTTCTGAATAACTTTTGAACCATTCAGTATTTTTTCACGGAATCTTCAAAAGGCACATCGGGGACCCTGGCCACATGTTCCCTGAAGTTTTTGGACCAGTTTCAGAAACTGTGTGATCTGTTGACATGAGCAAAGAATGCGCAAAAAAGCGTAATTACGCATTTGGATGTTGCTTAATAACTCCGCAGCTATATAACTGACCAGTACGAAAGTTGGCAGATCCCAAGGTCTACCATGCCCAACCATGCATACCAAATTTTAGGCAACTCTGTTGAATGGTGGCAAAGTTATTAAGGTGCAAATTTTCACCCTTTAACCTTAAAAGTGCTACTCAGTCCTAACCATGGTAGCACTACTGTTCTTGCCCACGAATAAGGACTTTTTGTTGTTTGGAAACAAAATCATTTTTCTTTTTTAAGTTTTATGGTATTAAAGTTATAAAATCTCAAACATGCTTGGACAACTTGAATAAGCAGCAGAAACAGAACAAATGTATTTTTCTAACTTGAAGCTGGGCACGAACAAAAACTTAAAAAGCTAAGAATGAAAAAGAAATGATTAACTCTGATTAACTCTAAAGGTTGACTGTTGTATGGTTCATGAGAACACATTCTAATGAGACTTCTGAGCTGACTTTAAAAATACATTAATTACAATTAGTATTTTAATTAGAAAAAATTGTGATTCACTATAAAATCTGTGAGATGGACTTTAGCATAATCAGTGCATGCACAACAGACAGCACAGGTGCTTAATAAGACATAACAAAAATAAAAAACTCTTTCAGATAAGAACAGTTGAGAACACAACCAAAAATAGAGAAATCCATTTTTTTGTTTGTTTCATGTGTTTTTATGAGAATTGTAAAAATGGACATAAAATTATTTCTAAGTCCTACATGAAAAAAAGTTTAAAGGTACACAACATGAAAAAAACATTGAGAACACAGCAGAAAAAAAATGTGGTGCATTTTGTTTAACAGTTCAGCTGTAATAAAATAATATAAAACTTATGACTCACCTCTTATTTTGCACAGGACTCACAGTGCCCTGCACAAAGCCAGTTTAGACTCGCCTCCTGTGCAAAGCAAACAAAAACTCACCTGCTGCTTCAATTTTCCTGCTTTTGTGGCTTTGTAATCCTAACATATGGATTAACGTCATCGTTTTTGTTTTGCTATGAATATACTCTATAGACTAATGCCCATCACACAGCATTTAACATAGGACTGTATGTACAGTACAGACTGATGCACAATCCATGGTATTTAACACAGGGCAGTATACTGTATATTGGATAGACTCATGCCTAGATGTCCCACATCATTTACCACAGGTCTAGCTGTACAGTACAGACTGATGTTATCCCATAGTATTTAATAAGGACTATATATATACTGCATAGGATGCTGCCAATCCCATGATATTTAATGCAGAACTATATATACTGTATAGACTGTTTTCCATCCCACTGCATTGGACTATATAGATGGCAGGCATTCTGACGGTATTTAACACATGGCTATATATACTATATAGGCTGCTGCCCATCTCAGTCTGTTTAACACAGAACAGTATACACTGAAAGGACTGCTTCCTATCCTGTGTTATTTAACACAGGACTATATAAATTGTATAGACTGTGGTCCATCCCAGGGTATTTAACACTGGACTATATAAACTATATAGACTGCTGCCCATCTTATGGTATTTAACAGGGAACAATATAAATGGTATGGATTGTGACCTATCCCATGGTATTTTGCACAGGACAATATACACTGCACAGATTGCAGCCTATCATATGGTATTTAAACAGGACTATATGAATTGTACAGACAGTGGCCTGATCCCATAGTATTTAGCACATGACTATATAAACTGTATACAGTAGATTTAAGCTCATCGCTTTGTATTTAACACAAGACTAAATAAACTGCATAGACTGCAGTCCATCCCATGGTTTAAACACGGGACTATGTAAACTATATAGATTGCAGTCCATTCAATGATATTTTGCCCAGAACTATACAAACTGTATAGACTACAGCCAATCCCATGGTATTTTAAAAGAGGACTATATAAAGTGTGTAGACTGTAGCCCATCCCATAATATTTTGCACAGGACTTTATAAACTGTATAGACTGCGTCCCATCCCCTGGTATTTTACACTGGACTATATAAACTGTATAGACTGCGGCCCCTCCCATGGTATTTTACACAGAACTATATAAACTTTATAGACTGCAGCCCAGACTATGGTATTTTACACAGGATTATATGGTATCCAGTCAACACAGCGACCTTGATTGAGCACTTTCAAAAAGGGTGACTCAATCATGGCGCCTGTGTTCAGGGCTACCTGGCAGGGTAGTGACTGGATACCTAGGTGGGTGAGGTAGGGTGATGGGAAACGTACACGCGTGTATGTGCATGCACACATGTTGGGGGGAGGAAGGAGAGGGGAGGTATGTGGGAGGGGGTGTGGTGGGCAGCTGCCAAGCTGGTTCGGCTAGTGTGGTGGGGAGGGTGCAGGTTTTGGGTCTGGCATGGCACTTTTTGTTTTTGTGCCGGCAGGCGGCTTGTTTTTTTTTTAAAGATTTTCACCCCCCCCGACATGTACCCCCTGGAGTTGAGAATCCTTAAGTGGGGAGGTGCGGGGGGCACAGCACCCCACATAAATGTAGAATCCATTGCCGCCTTTTAGTTCGCTGCAAGTGTACATCACCGTAATTCATTTTTGGCGATGCACACTCGCCCAAATTGCAATCGCTATTCCGCGATCGCCACTATCACATAGAACCGGATTATATACACTGTATAGACTGCAGCCCATCCCATGGTATTTTACACAGGGCTATATAAACTGTATAGATCACAGCCCATCCCATGGTATTTTACACAGGACTATATAAACTGTATAGATTGCAGCCCATCCCATGGTATTTTACACAGGGCTATATAAACTGTATAGATCACAGCCCATCCCATGGTATTTTACACAGGACTATATAAACTGTATAGATTGCAGCCCAGACTATGGTATGTTACACAGGATTATATACACTGTATAGACTGCAGCCCACTCCATGGTATTTTTCACAGGACTATATAAACTGTATAGATTTCAGCCCAGACTATGGTATGTTACACAGGATTATATACACTGTAAATACTAAAGCCCATCCAATGGTATTTTACATAGGACTACATAAACTGTATAGATTGCAGCCCAGACTATGGTATGTTATGCAGGATTATATATGCTGTATAGACTGCAGCCCAGCCAATGGTATTTTACACAGGACTACATAAACTGTATAGATTGCAGCCCAGACTGCGGTATGTTATGCAGGACTATATACACTGCAACCCATCCTGTGGTATGTTACACAGGATTATATAAACTGTATAGACTGCAGTCCATCCCATGGTATTTTACAGAGGATTACTATATATACACTTTATAAACTGCAGCCCATCCTATGGTATTTTATTCAGGACTATATACAATATATAGAATGATCCCCATTGCAAGGCATATAAAAGAATTTTCTGATTTTCAGACAGAAAAATCACAGCTGGCTTCAGCAGAGCTCCGTTACACAAAATTCCTCCCAGATTTGGATTTCTTGAGATTCAGTTTTTTTATCACTGAAGACATTTGCATGAAAACAGACTGTTTGCCCTTTAGACTTTATCTCTTTCCTGCTGCATTTCCTGCCCTAAAGTCATAATCCCCATAATCCCTTGCTTGTGACATCAGAATAATTTCCTTAGCATCAGGTTATGATGTCACAGCAGAGCATTTTGACTTCAGGCAGGAAAAGCAACAGGAATGGTTAAAGTCTAAGGAGCAAAGAGTCTGTTGTCATGCAACTGTCTTAGGTAACAAAGAATGGGACGTTCTGAAATTCACAATTATTTGAAATGCTATGGGATTTGTGTCCTGCTGCTGTCACCTGTCAGTGTTTTGAAGACAAACTGAAAAATCACTTTAACAGAGGTACTGTTCAAATTCACGTTTATTTTCATGTTTTTTAACCAGGATAAGTAACCCATGAAGTATATGTGTCATTTGCAAGGGGGTCCTAGTAAGACTTTATATAGACTAATACCAATTCTATGGTATGGTATGAATCTCATTTTATTCCCTTTCCATAGTATTAACTAATCCTATTATTTGGATTTCACCCAACAAAACTTTACTTTCCCACCCTTAACATAGCAACCAGGCCTTTGTCTAAATTACCATGCATGCTGAAAAGAGCAGCCAGATATCTCCACTTCAAACAATACAAGACAAACATTCAGTCTCATATTTAAGTAAACATTTGTTACGAAATCTATTGAGGGGGAATAAATTGCCTGCATCTCGTAACGTTTCCTTCAGTTCTTTGGTTTTAGCTTTTTCTTTTTCTGTCCTAATGCAGTTTAAATAACTGTGCTGAGTCACCAGCTGATGACTTTAATGAAATGTTCCCCCCGGTGGTTTTTAAAGTTTGTTTTTATGTCAGCCTGGCAGTTTGTGTGCAATTGGATGTGTTCGTATGCCAATCTGAATTCCTAAAGAGTAGGGAGCCATGAAATCTGTATGATAGACATGTTAAAGACATAAAGGCACTCTCCCTGCACTTAGCATGTTAAAGGAACAGAACCCTTTTTTTTAAAAGGGCATTTTCCATTCTTCATTGCATTTCATTTTCCAGGACAGAAGAAAACAGTGTCCATCAAGTCTGTCCCCCACAGTATCACTCTAACTTTTAATTTCCCTTACAGCCAAGAAGGTATCAGATTCTTTCTTGAGCTCCGTTATGGTCTCAGCCTTGATTGCACTGTCTGGAAGGTTATTTCAGAGTCTAATTGCTCTGTTAGTGAACAAGATCTTCCTCATATCCAACCTTAACCCTTCCATAATTTGTTTTTTTCATGACCACGTCCCCTCTCATGCTCCACCACAATCCAGAAGTCACTCCGGTTGACCATAATTTGTCCTTGCATGATTTTATAAACTGCTATCATGATCAGGTTCAGGTCTGTAATCAGTCCTGGTATTCTTTATTTCCTAACCCATGAATCATTTCCTTTGCCCTTCTCTGAACTCACTGCAGTTTATCCTGCTCCAGTTTGTGTACTGGCCTGTATCTTTTATGTTTTATGAAGAATTTAACTCCTCTACCATCATCTTGAGATGGGGCTGACAGTCAACTCTTAGGGAGGCGTGTTAAGCAAATCTTGTTTGGGACTTGCATCAAAAATAGGTACTTAGTTGCTCTTAATGTTTTAATTTTCGTAACTGCGGGATCTAGCCCTACAGAGATACACCATCTCATTTTCTGTGGGGTCTTACTTTTACCTAGTTTTACAGCTGGGAGGGAGTAAAGCACAGGGCAGTTAAGAGATTTGCGTAAGGTCATGCTCTGAACCAGTGATGGAGGTGGGATTTGAACCAATGATTGCCTGTCTTACTGTCCAGTGCTCTAACCATTGGACCACAATATTTTCTTGATTTAGGGGTTGGCAGAATTGCCTGGGCTCAGATAATTTTGAATGTAAACTGGATTCATTTAAAAATAAACATTTTTGTTTTGATTTATTTAATTGTAAGTAGTATACCAAGCTGAGGTTTATATGTGCAGGTATATATTATATATATATATACACACACACACACACACACACACACACACACACAGTATATATCTGTAAACAACTATTCAACATTATGAAAACATAAAAATTGCACTCTTCATACTAAACATATATTACATTAATTCCATAAACACAAGACAACCACAACATGTCGTAAGAATCCAGCTTCTAGTTTCCAACATTGAAATTTCTTTCATGAAACCCTTATCAAGGTTAATAGGAAGCTGATGAGCAATCAAAGACCGAGGGTCTAAAAATTATTTTTATGTTATATTTTTTCCAGACTTTTCTGAATAGCTAATTAGTATATTTCTTTTGTTTCAAATACAGATATATACGATTATTACCTAATTTGTATGTGTCATCTTTTCGGGCCAGTAGATGTCATTTGATTCAAAGCCTTATACCCAGTTTAGTTCTAAGGGTCAGAAATGTATCCCAGACTGATTCACATATCCCTCCATTAAGTAAGGGTATGTGTGTTTGCTGTTATTATTATTATTAACTTTTAAAGGGGAACTACATTTTGGCTGATTCCATTTCTTTTTTGTAGATGAGGGTTTATATACTGGCTCACAATGTGTATGTTATCTGCTGTTCGGGTCTTATAACCGTGACTCATGTGAGTGTATTACCTGAATTATTCTTTTTTTACTGTTATCTTATGTCTTTTATGTCTGTTTCGTCCTTAAGTAACCCCTTCCCCCGGGCCGCACCTGGAAACGAGTCTAGGCTCATTGGTGCCATTCCTGGTTACAAACTTTTAAATAAATAAATAAATAATAAATATTTCCAGGCTTTACTCATTTTGCAGCAAATTCATTGATTGTGCATTTGATCTTGAAGATAAGGGCCATGTCGAAGGTACATGGCATCAGCACTGGAAGGCTGCAGTTTTATGTTGCTCTCCAATCACTAACATGTCTCTCTAGCATAGTACTGTATAACAAATTTCATCTGTTGAGATTGTGTGATTACACTTTGAACCAAGTCATAGGCAATCTATTAATTTACGAAAAAGCCCCTTATTACTGAAGCATGACAAAATGAGATTTTGGAAGGGGAAGGGACTTTGATTTTATATAGCACCTTTCATATAGAATGTCTCCCAAAGTGCTTTACAGTCCAGAGGGAGATGAGAAAGAGTATTACAACCATTTCAGTCACACGAGAGATTCAAACAGATGGGAATAGGTTGTCAATAGTTATAAAAAGAATAGCACTGGCCAAGAGGATTCCAGAGATGTGTAATTGTCCGTGTACATTTGCAAACTGTGACTTCACATAGCCCAATTACTATTACAAAAAAAAAAATAGAAATGCAATAACACTCCATCCAAGGCATACATATGTGCTGTAGTATATATCTTCTCATGTGCCTGAAGACACTTGACTTCACCGCATGCCTCACAATGCACCCGAGGCATCAACATAACTCAGTATGAATATACAGCCTGTGACGGGTTATTGTTTACATAACAAGCATTTGTCAATGCCGAATGTTTGCTTGCTGGCATTGGCAGTGGTAGTGTAGAAGTTACAGAGCTGCGTAATAGGAATGGCAGTGAAATATTGAACTGAAGCCAACCCCACCACCACCCTGCAGAGAGTGACAGGCATTGGGGTGTGCGTTTGGGTCGTCGAGCATATGACCACGCCATTTCACCACACCCCACTCTGCAGAGACTGACAAGTGTCACGTGTTCCTTGGGTCTTTGGCCCCATATGCGCACCCCATTTCATTAGGAACTACGGTAAGATGGGTGCGATATAGGAGAATGGGGTGAAGTTTGGGGCCGAAGAGTCCAAGGCATACCTCAATGCCTCTCACTGGCTGCAGGTTGTGGAATGGTATGAGCATCACAGGCAAGAATCCCAAGTCACACCCCTGATTCCTGTCATTCTCTATAGGGTTGGGCGATTTAGTTGAAAAGCCTAATACCTCAGGCATTCGTTGGTATTTTAACTCCAAATTTTCAACATGTTTGTTTTGTGACCCCACCTCATGAACAGGGGGAATATCAGTTTGGTAGCCAAAAGCTGCTTATGCACAGTGACTACGGGATTTAGCACCACAGGTGCAAAATATTCAACAGGATGTAAAAATGACAGCTGTACTCTTTCATGGGGAGGTGTAAATGGCTATGTTGCAAATGTGTAGTAAAAAATATTTAAAAAAATGGTGAAATCCGCAATGATACATAGAAACTGTGCAACGCTTACACCGTTATATAATTAGGTTGGGGATATTTCATAGCAGATTGTCAACTCAGGCATTTTGGTGTCTCCGATCATGAACAGTGTCACTGTGATTTTCTTTATCTATGCGAGAACAATGATTTCCCACAGCGACCATGCATCTCTGCAATGAAAGTGTGAGCTTACTTGCCATGTTGTGAAAATGGCAGCTGTACTGTTCATAAGGAATTTGAAAAATGCCACTGGTGAAAATCTGACTGAAAATATTACAAAGTCATGAACTAATGAGGATGCGGAAACTGCACAATGCTCACTCATAACGCAGTCATTTTATGGACTTTTGTCACCAAATTTTCAACATAGCCATTTCAAGACCTCTGCTCATGAACAGTGTAACTGTGATTTTCTTAATCTGTCCTAAACATTGCTTTCTTTACATCACAGCACCATTGTGCGCTACATGTGCGATAACACATTTGGGTGACATATGAAAAATTGCAGCTGTACTGTTCATAAGGAAGTTTAATAAAATGGACATGTTGAAAATCTAGAGTGAAAATATTAATTTGCAAACTTACGAGCATGCATAGGAACTGTGCAACGACGTCAGAAAGTCATTTTTAGGCATTTTTTCACCAAATTTTCAATATAGCCATTTTAAGACCTCTGCTCATGAACAGTGTCACTGTGGTTTTGTTAATGTGTCCCATACATTGAGTTTGCACCGACTGCGCCATTGGCATGCGCTACATGGGCAGAAACACGTTTTGAGCAGGATGTGAAAATGACAGCTGTACTACTCATAAGAAGGTGTGGAAAAATGGCAATGTTGAAAATCTGGAGTGGAAATATTGAAAATTCGCAAACCTATGAGCGTGCGTAGGAACTGCGCAACACACGCTCGAGAAACAGTCATTTTTAAGAATTTTTTCACCAAATTTTCAACATAGCCATTTCAAGACCTCTGCTCATGAACAGTGTCACTGTGATTTTCTTAATTTGTCCTGTACATTGATTTCGCACACCGACTGCGCCATTCTGCGCTACAAGGGCAGAAACACATTTTGGGTGAGATGTGAAAAATGACAGCTATACTACTCATAAGACAGTGTGGTGAAATGGCAATGTTGAAAATCCAGAGTGAAAATATTGAAATTTCGCGAACTTACGAGCCTGCATAGGAACTGCGCAACGCACGCTCGTTAAACAGTCATTTTTTGGAATTTTGGCACCAAATTTTCAACATGGGGGTTTTGGGCCACCTTCTCATGAATGATGTTACTGTCATGGTGGTATTCAGTTCCAAAGGGTGATTTCGCAGTCACTGCGTGGTCACTGCGCGAAATCACCCTTCAAGCCCGAATAATGCCATGACAGTGACATCATTCATGAGAAGGGATCCCAAAAACCCCATGTTGAAAATTTGGTGCAAAAATTCCAAAATGCCTGAGATATGCACTAAAGTTGAACCCCTCCTATCTAGCCCATTATACAGCTTACCGGCATTTCCTCAGTTCGCGGTCGGCTTTGAAGAGTGCAGACGTGTTCCCGGTCCACCGAAGACCGTCCGCGCCGGAGTCTAGAGAGGGGAGGGTGAGGTGGGTGGGGAGGCTGGGTGCGCATGTGAGGTGCGGGTTGTGGAGGGGTTCGAGACGTGTCAGGACCGCTTTTTGTTTTACAGGTTAAAACAAAAAAAGACTTAGTGGACTGCTTGCCACGCTGGGGTGGGCTCCCAGCATGGCACAAGGACTTTGGGGGCGTTCAGCCGACGGAGATTAGGCACCCCGTCAGCAAAATGACTGATTGCCACGCTGGGGTGGGCTCCCAGCATGGCACCAACTACTGGGGGGAGGAGGCGATGCAGCTCAGGCCGTGAGGATTGAGCACCCGTCGACTGCTACACTAACGTCTTGAGGCGCGCACGCCTGTGGCGGGGGGGGAGCTGATGTGAGCAGCTTCTTGCTCGCTGCTTACTCAAGCGTAGCTCCCCTTTCAACTGTATGACACTGCATTTTGGGCGTGTCATAGACAGCTCCAAAATGCATTACTACAGGGCGCGCCTGCCAGGACACTGCCTGAATTGGAGGAGGAGGTGACACACCTCTGAAATCTCCGATGATGGCACTATGTTTCTTGCACATGCGTGCAAGCAAACATAAAAATGTAGAATTTGCTGGCAGAGAAAGACCGCTTGCCCCACCCAGTTGATCCCTGTCTAGTCTGTCTCTTCAGACCCGAACTGGTCTCTGGCAACCCTCCCTCCTCCCTGCCTATTTACTAATATTCATATATGTCTATTCCATGCACACTTGAAGCCCCATGTGGTTTTTGTCTTCACCACTTCCACTGGCAGTCTGTTCCAGGCACCTACAGTACAACTCTTTCAGTGAAGTAATGCTTTCTCACATCCTTCTTAACCCCACTCCCACTTCATTGCATGCCCTCTGGTCCTGATGCTCCTTCTCATTTGAAAGAGATGCCCCTCCTGCACCCAATTTACCCTTGTGAGGTACTTGTAGGTTTCTATCATGTCCCCTCTCATGCTCCTCTCTTCCAGGATGTACATGTTAAGATCCCTCAATCTCCCCTGCTAGGGCTTTTGGTGCATCCCCTGCACAATTTTAGTTGCCCTTCTCTGGACTGTCTCCATCCTGTCTACATCCTTTCTGAGGTGTGGCCTCCAGAATTGGACACAATACTCCAGGTGGGCTCTCCCAGTGAATGATATAGTGGCAACACTACCTCTGTCCTTCTGCTGGTGATACCTCTCCCTGTGCATCCCAGTATTCCACTGGCCCTACCCACTCCTTTGTGACACTGCCCTGCCACTTTGAGGTCATCCAATATGATAACCCCAAGGTCCCTTTCTTAATGACTGTCAGTACCCCCCCCCATCCTATACTCAGCGCCAGGGTTCCTATGCCCTAGATACATTGTTTTGCACTTTTCAGCATTGAACCCCAACTGCCATGCTCTTTGCCACTCTTTGAGTTTCTCAAGATCCCTACACATTTTCTCCACTCCCTACTGAATGTCCACCCTATTACAGATTTTGGTGTCATCTGCAAAAAGACATACATTCACCTCCTTTTCTTCTGCAGTGTTGCTTATGAAGACATTACAGAGGACAACCTATCCCAGCACTGAGCCCTGTGGCACCCTGCTGATCACTCTCCCATCATTAGAGGGAGTGCCGTTAACCACCACCCTCTGTCGCCTATCCATTAACCAGTTTCTAACCCAGTTCATCATTTTGGATCCCACCCCTAGGCTGCTCAGTTTCTTTATCAGTCTGCTCTGCTGTGTGGCACAATGCTGAAGGACTTGCCACAGTCTGCACAGGTGAGCCAGCCAATCAGCTCAGCAGTACCACTACCGCTCATGACACCAGTGACCTGAGTTTGGGAACAAGCTCAGCTCATAGGGCCTGGCCAGGGAGAGGAGAACTGAGCAACCCAGAGGATGCTCTCTTCCTCTGGGGAGGATGGGCACTCCGATCCGCTGCTGTACTACCACCTGGGGGACCACAGTGGCAGACTAGTCAGAGCAGCTAATGAGTGGGAGGACATCGACTGGGGCTGCACTGTGAACACTTGCACATCCCTACCATTAATGTACTAGGGGGTAATGGGGAAGTAGAAAAGACCCCGGCTGGTGAGATGATGCGGGGCACTCGTAGGCCCAGCACTTGGCTACCCAGGCACCACCTCCCATGACTATCTATTTGGGGGGTGTGGGGAGCTCTGCTACCCCTGCCAGCATAGGAAGGCTCAGGGGGAAACAAAGGAGGTGAAGTTATGTCCTGGGAGATGCCAGAATGACAGGGCTGGGGTGGCTGATCAGATGGGGTCTGACCGGAGGACAAAAAGCATTAAAAAAAAGTCCATACCAGCCACGTCAACTGCTCTCCTCTGATCTATTTCCCTGGTTGAAGAAATCAGTCAGATTCATCTGGCATGACTACAACCCCCCACAGTCCCTTCCCCCCAAGAATCCATTCTGCCTGTGGTCTTGCAGCTTACTGAATTCAAGATACCCTACCATCCTTTCCTTTAACAGAATTTCTATTAATTTCTCCATCATTGAGCCCACCAATGTCCAGCTGTTCTGCCTCTAACTAGGTATTCTCTGGGGAAGTGGCAGCAGACTGACTTGGTGGTACCTGCATGGGACAGAAGGTTCTCTGCACCCTTGGCAGTTTGGCACAGAGTCCAGCAACCTCTACCCTCAACCCAGAGAGGGGACTACAAATGGGGCAGCACCTCGGTCTTCAGAAAGTACCCTGAAAGATTGTAGCTCCACGTTCATTGTACTGCACAACTCCCATGCTCTTTCCATCTTTTACTTTAGTGCTTGTTGAAATTTCCCTCCCTGTACCCACTTTTCTGCAGTATGCTCATTGAATTCCAACCTCATGATAAACACAGAGAGGTAGGTGATTTATTCAACAAGTCCATAGACAACAGCATTTGTAAACCAATACTAATATAAAAGGGTAGGTTTATGGGTCACATGACTGCGCAAAAAGCTCTTATTATATGCTGTACACAAGGAGGTTTTTGTTGCCCAGAATTTCAGAACAAGTTACGATAGACAACAGGTCATATATTGGCAACATGCATGCACTTTTCTTGTTTTCTTTGCAGTTAACCTGCTTTATCTATTTATCACATTCCAGTCTTCCTATTTTGTGGGAGTCTGAGTTTGTCTTTTCTTTTTTTGATGTCATGATCAAAGAACATATTGTTCCTTTTGTCTTTAAATGGGACTAGCATCACATTTCTAACATCTTATACTCAGGTGGACAAAACAATTGGGCACTGAGGAAACCGGACTGATTTTGTTTTTCACAGTTTATCCTCTTCTCCTTCCCTGGCTGGCCTTCCTTCATGCCGATCCTCCTAGCCCCATCACCAGGCTTCTCTCAGGACTTACCTTCTCCCTGAGTCCCTCATGGCTTGCCCTCCATGGCAGGGTGGCAAGGAGTTCATTGAGCCGCCAAGTACAGATCCAGATTTAGAAGGAGCCTGAGTCACTGGCTCAGGGCCTGCAGAGGTCAGCGATCATCCTGTCAGCCAGGGTGTATTTCTGTCTTCAGTTCTCTGTTTGTGCTTGCTGCTCTGCCCCTTCCCTGTAGGAATGCCAGTATTGGGACTATGTCCCCAATGTGAGTGTGTGCTGGCATGCTCACATGATACGCAGTGTGACGCAACCCTCCCACCCCACATCCCACACACCATACCACCCACACATCTGTAGGTGGCAGTGCTGCAGCAGAATGTGGCATCCTCCCCCATACCTCTTGCACTGAACCCTTGCTTCCTGTGTACCCTTGCAGGATATGTGTATGTTATGTATGGAACGCACTATATTCCTATGTTGTTGTTACAGCTCTGAATAGCTCTGTGCAGTGTGACCATGACAAGGGTGCCATGGACTGTGTGTAGACTGCCACTTAACGTGCACCTCCTGGGCTGATGCAAGTGGTATGCAATTGCATCCATCATTGCCTACATCAGTACTAATGTGGCCAACACTGGTATAGGTTTCTACCCATTGAGTGTACCACCTGACCACCCCGTAGCTTGGGGCAAACCTCTGGGGTGCACCATCTGTTTGGCAGATGGCCAAGATTGCCACAAGTGGACTTTGTGCTGCCAGGACCCTACCTGATAGAGACTCGAGTGCAGGGTCCATGGCGCACTGGCAATCGGCACATGCTACCGGCAGTGCACCATGTGCAGCTCTACTGCAGCTTTGAGAACTGGGCCCATGGTGTTTTAAGCAAGAGGTTATTTCTAGGTTTCCAGCTTATAGTGGCATGGGGATGCTGTAAACTTGGCTTGTTTATTCAGTGGTCCTTAGGGTACTTGCTTCGGTGCAAGTGAGTGCACAAGGGGGGCAGGTAAAAAACAGAACGGGTTGTGACAATTGGTACAAGATGACAAGAGATAATATTACTCTCATTAGCATCCTGCTGGATATACCATACAATAAACAGGCATTTCACGGATTGCATGCATAAACATAGGTCAGTCTCAGGATTCTTATTTTAATGTATGGCTTACGAAGCAAAAGGGAACGTTTAACAACTATCTGGCAAACGAGCTGCAGTTGTTCTGCCCTGAAAACCCTGTGTGAACTGATAAGAACTGATTTGTTAATCACATTTAACCATTTTAGTTTACAGTGTCATGGCCCAGGGGCATACGGTTTTTGCAAATACTGGCACCATCACAAATAAATTATGATTTGTTCAACAAATCCATACTGCAGATTTTCTGGTGATGGCCTAAGAGCTTGTTGGGTTGAATAAATGTTGAGGGGTACCAATGGTCCACACATTGTCAGTTACCTGGGAGCACACTAAAGTGTTGGTTTGGTTAACGAATAATTGGAAGAGCACATTTTTACCCTTCCTTTTTTGAACAAGTACATTTTAGTCATGTTGTCTGTGTCAAACTTTCTGTAAACATTTAGTCTGCAATCATGCTGCAATGTGTATGAATATTATACAAAAGGTGCTGTTCTGAGTATAGTGGTGGAAAAATGTGGCCCATGCGAATGTATTGTGGGAAACACTTTAGGCTATGGAACAAATTAATGGAATGAGATCACAAAAGGCCCCAGAGGGCCTCTCATTCCCAGCCTTGTCTAAACTGAAGAGTGACTGAGTGTGTACAGCAAGTAATCAAAATGCCTCAAAAAAACTATGGATATATGTTATAAATGTGTAGTGTGTTCTTTCTTTTTTTTGATTGATTTATAGTTAAAGGAACCCTCAATAATGCTGCATGTTTTTTTTTTCTTTTTTCAAGATGCTCAACAAATGCCCCCACCCTCACTGAGGGTTTCAGCAGGTCCTGAACCCCCAAGGTTGTCTGCAGTTTTACTTTTGGCCCAGCTCTACTATCCCAATTCCAAGGGGATACTGCATCCTCTCTGGAGCCCCACATGAGAGTTGGGGTGGGTTAAGCCCTGGATGAAACAGAGGTGGAGGGGACAAGGGTGGGATATGGGCTGACAGGATGAATTGGGTGCCCCATGTATGGAAAAGGGCTGAGAGGGGATGGAAGGGAGCTTCCAAACTCAGCCCAGAACAGGGAAATGGAAAAAAGAAAGCAAAACTAAAATGTTCAGAAAATAAGGAAATTAAAACTGAGCATTGCAAACATAGGACTAAGCTAAATACATGCTGGAGAGGGAGAGAGAACCTAGTTAAGACTGTTTATTTTTCAAAGTCTGTTTTCTCCCCACTGTTGTCTTGATCCTCCCTCCTGCTCTTATTGTAGCATCCTCCCACTGCTTCACTCCACCAGCTGTTTCGTGCCTTCTAGCAGTATACTCCTGCCAGTTACCCCCACTGTTTACCCTCCTCCATGGGGGCAGGGTGGCTTCTGTAAGATATAGAACCCAAAGAGACCATATCTATCCACCAGCAGCAACAGAGATGTGCCTCCATACCACCTCCCAGATTTTGTTTTTCTTTGGTAACCGGGTAAGGCCCTCTAGGCACAAGTGCCTGTTTTCAGGAGCACTGAGTAGGTTAAGTGACTTGCTCAGAGTTCCACAGTATGTCAGTGGAGTTTGTGGGGATCAAAGCCTAGTCTGCTGGATGTACCAAGTTCATTCACAGCTTGTTATTCTAACCTCTAGGCCATACTGCCAGCCCCAATGCCTGTGTGTAAGATCATCTTGGGTCTGGATGTATGGTGTGCGACCTTCCCTAACATCAGCATCTTGCTCTGCAGTGGGGCAGCGTTGCAGGGAGTGGGGAGGAATTATCTCTCCTTCCAGTGTGCCCACAGAGGGCAGGGTGGAAGATTCTGCAATCCCTCCCTAGAAGCATTACATGTTTTGTGGGACTGTACTCAACCTCCTGCTGGCCCTAACTGGGGACCAGTGTCCAGATACAAATCCAGGTCACCCACGTGGTCATCGGGGATGCTTACAGTTTGGTCATAATGCTTGCTTATCCTGGGCTAAATCTGTGAAACACTTCAAGCCTGCAGGATGTAAGATGCATTACAAATTGTGACTTACACCTGCAGCCATCGTCATGCACATCTGTGGGTTGTAGTGTGGGGTGAGCCTTCTGTCATTTTTAATTGCAAAGTCTTGCCATCATAGGTGTTTAACAGTGAGGGTGATATTACACACTACAACACACCATCGTATGCTACAGAGTTTACTTGTTGCCGATATGTCTATACTGATACAGGTTTTCAAGTAGAATCATATTAATCTTTTTTTTATTTCCTAGAAAAAAAAAACATAATTACAGTTGGCAGTAAACAGTAATAACATCTATAACTCTGTTGACCATTTTTTAAATGTTGTAAGTGTAATTATCCAGTCAGGGTGTGCATCAATGCTGTACTAAGGTTGAAGGCCTTCAGCTGTGCCTTGGGCCTCACAACCTACCCAGGTCATTTGGTTATTACAATTTTGCCACACACCTGACCATGGATTATTCCTTACATGAACCAGTATGTCTGTGGTTTATATGTTGTCAGTCAGTGATAACTGAGATTAATAATTTTCTAAAGAACAATAAAGTATACTTAAAAAAAAACCCATCATTCTGCTTGGAAATCTGTATTAATACAGTACTTGGTTGCATTTTTGTGACACAGATCAGTTGCATGTAAACTCTGAAGTGTAACATGGGATAGCATAGCATAGTTTCAGTGACGTGCAAACTCCCTCATAGTTTATTCATGTCTAACATTTAGGGGCTCCGATATTCAAAAGGTTAGCATGGCGTTAACATGAATAGCACTGTGCTAACCAGACAGAACATGCCCAAATAGGGAGGGGGCCACATTCAAAGGCCCCATAGCAGGGCACACAGTAGACAACATGATCTCGAGAAGTACACTGCCGTGCCCATGCAAATAAAGGAACCCTCTTGCATATTGGGTGCAGTGGTATATTTAGAAGATTTGAAAAACTCCAACAGGCTGTCGAAACAGCATTATTAACCACTTCCAAGACCATACTCTTATCAATGTGCATAGTGGTGCATGACTTCCAACCACCTTGGCAGAATTGGTGCCAGGCAGTATACTGACATCATACCCCCTCCATCCCTGATCCCAATTGCAATACATACATTTACCCTGGTAGTCAAGTGGAATCCCTCTTCTGTCCCATCACTGTTGGGAAATAGACATTGACCCTGGTAGTCAAGTGATATCTCATTACCTGCCCCAATTCTCACTGGCCCCATTCACAAAAACGTTCACAAGAGGCATGTATCAGGGCGCACAGCTCTGTACCCAAGGGATTCCCAAGTGGGGGCTGCATTCATGAACACCGGCCCCCACCTGGCTCCCTTACACTACCCTGCCCCCCCCAGTGTGCAGATCCGTAGGGGTCAGGTGGGTGCAGAGTGGTGGATCCCAGCAAGCAGCAAATAGGCTGCCCAGGCAGGGACCCACACTCAATCCATTGCGCTCTACAGGTGCCCTGTTGCCGGCTGGTGCACAGAGCGTCAATCATGCCAAAGCAGGGGTTTACCCCTTCCATCCGACCCCGGACTCTTGATGTGCCCAGATGGCAGGGGCACCATTATTGGGGGGAGCATTGCTCTCAACGTGTCTGCCATGTCCGGAGGCAGCCTCCCCGTGGGGTGTGTAACCATCCCTGATGGTTTACGGATGCCTCCCAGATACAGAGCCACCGTGCACAGCACTCTGCAAGTACGTGCATGCCACAGAGTGCAGGTTCACCCCCTGCACCACCCCCTGGCCTGCCCCCGTGCGGAGCTCTGTGATCAGCCGAGGATAGGGTGCGTGGAGGGGTGCATCGTTGTTGTGAATGGGGTGGAGGGGACGCAGTGAGCACAAGCAGCTGCATGGTGGCTATGCGCCCAAGATATGTGGTGCATAGCCACACTTCCTATTCGTCAATAGGGCCCATTGTGAAATAGACATCAAACCGGGTAGTCCAGTGGTATACCCCTCCTACTCCGATCCCCATTATGAAACAGACATCTACCCTGGTAGTCCAGTGGTACTCCCACTGCCCTGATCTCCATTATGGAACTGATATATCAACCTTGGTCTTTCAGTGGTACCCCTCCCATCTCAAACCCTGTTGTAAACAGATATACCCACCACCCACCATCATCCACTTAGTCAGCACCCACCACCATCCACCCCCCCCCCCGTCCAGCACACGACTCACTCTAGAAAAGCCCGTCCATGACTATGGGCAATGCAGTGGGTGACAACTAACACAGGCCTTCCTCTCACCACTCCAGCTGGCTACTGTCTGAATATCTGGGACGAAGCATGTGCATACTATAGAAATGAGGGGTACCACAAAAATACCAGTGTTTTTACATTCATCCATGAAGACAGGGGCAGGAGTGGAACAACAATAGACTGCCAGGGATTTCTTCTTCGATGAACAGGGATCAGGAGTGCGTGTGAGTAATGGCTGAGGCTCTGCACAATGCCTCAACAGAGGTATAGCACAGAGTTACTAATTATCACATAATGGCATGCAAATGTCCCCTTAGCACCTTGCATGTCTTACAAGGTCATTAGCATGCTGACCTCTGAATATGTTACCCAGGAGCAAAGGCATATCCTCCTTTGCTCTTGGATGTCTGTTGCTAGCAGGGGGCTGTAGTGTGCAGCACATAAGCACTTTGAGCAGTGTTACCACAGCCCAATGGGCACTATTCACTAAGGGTTGGATTGCCTCGCCTGTGTATCTGAGGCACATGGGCACATAGGCAGCTTCACAGGAGCTCCACTGCACTGAGGGGTCCAGCTGACCCAAAGCAGCATTCACTACAGGTACGCTAGCCCCTTATGCACAGGATCCCCTGGCCAGCCATGTGCCATGGGCAGTCGGAAGCATGCCAGGGGGCATGCCCGCACTCCACACCATTCACTACAGTGCAAAGTGCTGGGCCTTGGGCACACAAGTTATGCGAGGAAGGATCCTGCCATAACATTACATGCATCCCAAATGAACACTTGTCTGCCCTGGTGGCAAAGAGATCCCCACCCACACTGCTGCCCCAGCCCACTGGCAGCCATTCAGGCATTTGTCCATTGAAGTCAGCTTGCCAGGGACAACATATTGCCAGGATCCCCTGCACGTGTGCAGCACAGGATCCACTATGGGACCCAAGACAGGCATCTCATTGGATGCACACCTGTCCCCCACGACCCACTCCCCCATGGAGCTGCAATCCACCTATGAGCATCTACATGCTGAGGGGGGCAGGGCCATGGACAGATGCCCTGCAGGTGCTCACGGTAGTGAATATTGCACACCCTGCACCTGTTGGGGGCCACGTAGCTACACAGGCTGTTTACACGCATTTTGTGCATAACACCAGCACCTTTGTGAATAGGCCCCAATATTTGTACGGGCAGCATGCGCTGGAGAGGGCATGCTGCCTGTATGACTAGGCCTCCCTGGTTGCCACATGCTATTTTGCACATGACTCTTTGGTCTGCATGATGCAAAAAGTGAAACTGTGTCATCATGTTGCAGCATGACTCACCCCTGTGCATTAAATGCCATGCAGGACTTGGGACAAGTCTCAACACTCTGAGCTTGGGCTTAGAAAGGGGTGAGCATTCTTCCAGGTGCACTCTTCCAGGTGTGTGGGCTTAATCTGTAGAGTAGGCCATAACCACCGGTTAGGCCAGCACACTTTCAGGAATGCTGCAGCCATGGCGGGGAGGTGCTGTGGTGGACTTAACAGAAAAAGCAAACTTGTAGCTTAAGCATGAAAGGATGGATAATCCTCCTTTTCTGAGCCATTTTTGATAGTCTCTACCCCAAAAACCTTGTTGAGCAACCTGTTTCTCTGGGACATTCCACAGTCATGGCCATGCTGTTGTCTCAGATAGGACTTGTGCCTTTTAGTGGGTGGTGAATCAGATAACGTGTCATGTATGGCCCCTCTGTTGGGAAGACTTCACCAAGATAATTTGCTGGAAATCAAACCTGGAGCCATGAATCCCAATGGCAGCAAATCAAACCATTCAGCAAAAGGAAAATTCCAATTCGTTTAGAGGTTAGCCGACTCTTTTCAACTTTTCACCACTACAGGACACTCATGTTTTGATTCCTCAGCACTGTAAGGCTGTCTTAATTATTGCATCTCACATCACAACCAGATGACACTCATGATCAGGACTGCATAAAGTTAGGGGACTAAAGGGGTCGTCCATCCAGAGTGAGATATTGCTGTTTAGCTCACGATGCACGACTAGTCCAAGAAGCCAAACGAGTACCTGTCAAATCTGTTGTCATAATGAATGTGTTGATAGTTATCATCGTCAAATGGAATACTGAACCATTCAGACAGCAGCTTTCATGATGCTGATGACATCACAATTGCCTAGCGCAACACCGAAGCCAGCAGTCGAAATAAAAAAACAAAAGGTAATATCTTCAAATAAACTGCTGATTTAAAAGTTAAACTAGTAAACTGATGTTGTATAAATCAAATAGACAATGGTCTGACTCAGAATACACAGTTTATCATCACCTGCAAGAGGGTAGAACATTTAGAACTCACTTGTGGCTTCACCACTTGTGAGCTCTGGCTAGAGACATGTGTTTTTCTTAAATAAGAAATAAGAAATTCAAGGAATAAAAAGAAATAAAATGAAAACAAACACATAAAAAAAGTAAAACATTGCTTGTTTCTTTTTTGGGGAAAAACTAAATAAATTCTTGCAGTAGTTGTTGTTCAGCTCCATTGCTACCACAGAGATGATCCACAAGTAAGCAGCAGCAGAACTGTCTGATTCACAAAACCTTTCAAAATCATAGCATAATGCTGCTTAATACAATGTAGTATACTAGGAATAAAATTTCTAGTGTGTATAAGTTCATTTTGAGGTGTTTTATGAATGTAAATGTGATAAGAAATAAAACTACATTTTCAATGAATAAAAAAGAAATAACAAGAAATTTCAGAAAAATAAAAATTATAAAAAATAAAAAGAATTTCACGAGGCTCTAGCTATGGCCCTGCTCACTCACTCTTGAAGAGAAATTGGATATTTGGAGTCAGGCCATTACATACATATTCCCTCTTTCTTTATATAAATACCTATATATATTTATGAACACCTGTGAGAATATTAAACTGCACTTATCAGTGATATTTGTGCTTCCTGCAAACTTAGAGTGAGAATATCACAATACAGTGTATGGTGGAATGTCATTGTGTATGGACATCCATACACGGTAAAAAGTCATTCTGCTGTAGTAGTGATGTAGCTATTAATGCAGAACAACTTTTCGTTCTGCGTTAGTAGGTACGTCACAATGCAACCGCCCCCATCAGCACTATTCATAGGACAGAGGTCGGTTGAAGTGTTGCATGTGCGAGTTGTCTGGCGGGTGGATGGCCAAGAAATGCAGGTCCCAGTCAACAGAGACTGGCTGTCTTAAGAAGAAAAAAGTAAGCGATTGTGATTTTTGGTACCATGCACTATTTAGAATAGTGTATGGTAGTCTTAGGAAATATTGAACTGTGGTATCACAGGTATGTTAAAGTAATATAGTCACACTGATGTTTCTTCTTATAAACTATTTTTTTTATTGATAATCCCCTATTATGCTATGGGATTATCAATAAAAAATCATTTATAAGAAGAAGCATCACTGAATGTATTACTTTAACATACCTGCGACCCGACAGTTTAATATTTCCTAAGATTGTAAAGGCACCTCGAGGAAGCATGGAGAAAGGAATGGACCATCACTCATAGCAACTTTTAAAATAGTGCATGGTAGCCTAAATACTCAACATCACTATGCTTAAACCTCGTGGTTACTATGACATCAGAGAGACCTCTCGAGCTTCACTCTCAAGGTCCATGACATCATAGTAACCACTCAGTATAAGAATAGCATTGCTGTGTATGGGCAACCATACTCTATCCTATATATTCTCACTCTTGGTCCCCATGGGCAAAAATAATCTCACGGTAGGTACTGACTGGCTGGAACCGGAAGTGGGAGAGCATATTTTTATTTTCAGAATCCACTCCTTTCACATGTGCTCCAACTTCAGCCAACCAGTTTCTCATTTCCACTGTCTGATCACAGCAGTACTCTCAACATAGTCAAATAACCTATTTTCAATAAAAAAACAAAACAAAGAAAATCAAAAGTGAATTTCTCTTTTTGTTCAAATTACTCTATCATTTTCTTGTCCTTCCAGCCGCATACCACTAACTGGCTAAAACAACTTTGTCTCAACTATGCATTGTATTACATGTTCCTATAGTAACTGAACCATATGTACTCTGCACTGTTGTGTGTTAACTTATCTGTACGTAGTCTGCACTGTTGTATGTTAATGTATCTGTATGTATACCACACTGTTGCATGTTAACGTATCTGTATGTATACTGCGCTGTTGTATGTTAACTTATCTGTATGTATACTGCACTGTTGTATGTTAACAGATCTGTATGTATACCGCACTGTTGTATGTTAACTGATCTGTATGTATACCACACTGTTGTATGTTAACATCTGTATGCATACTGCACTGTTGTATGTTAACTGATCTGTATGTATAACGTACTGTTGTATGTTAACTTATCTGTATGTAATCTGCATTGTTGTATGTTAAGTTATCTGTATGTACTCTGCACTGTTGTATGTTAACTTATCTGTATGTACACTGCACTGTTGTATGTTAACTTATCTGTATGTACTCTGCACTGTTGTATGTTAACTTATCTGTATGTATACCGCACTGTTGTATGTTAACTTATCTGTATGTACTCTGCACTATTGTATGTTAACTTATCTGTATGTATACCACACTGTTGTATGTTATCTTATCTGTATGTATACTGCACTGCTGCATATTAACTTATACATATGTAGTCTGCACTGTTGTATGTTAACTTATCTGTATGTATACCGCACTGTTGCATATTAACTTATCTATATGTACTCTGCACTGTTGTATGTTAACCTATCTGTATGTATACTGCACTGTTGTATGTTAACTTATCTGCATGTATACTGCACTGCTGCATATTAACTTATACATATGTAGTCTGCACTGTTGTATGTTAACTTATCTGTATGTATACTGCACTGTTGTATGTTAACTTATCTGTATGTACACTGCACTGTTGTATGTTAACTTATCTGTATGTACACTGCATTGTTGTATATTAACTTATCTGTATGTACACTGCACTGTTGCATGTTAACTTATCTGTATGTATACTGCACTGTTGAATGTTAACTTATCTGTGTGTATTCTGCACTGTTGCATATTAACTTATCTGTATGTACTCTGCACTGGTGTATATTAACTTATCTGTATGTACTCTGTACTGTTGTCTGTTAACTTATCTGTATGTACTCTGCACTGTTGTATGTTAACTTATTTGTATGTACTCTGCACTGGTGTATGTTAACTTATTTGTATGTATACTGCACTGTTGTATGTTAACTTATCTGCATGTATATTGCACTGCTGCATGTTAACTTATCTGTATGCACTCTGCACTGTTGTATGTTAACTTATCTGTATGTATACCGCACTGTTGTATGTTATCTTATCTGTATGTATACCGCACTGTTGTATATTAACTTATCTGTATGTACTCTGCACTGTTGTATGTTAACTTATCTGTATGTACTCTGCACTGGTGTATGTTAACTTATCTGTATGTACTCTGCACTGTTGTATGTTAACTTATCTGTATGTATACTGCACTGTTGTATGTTAACTTATCTGTATGTACACTGCACTGGTTGTATGTTAACTTATCTGTAGGTATACTGCACTGTTGTATGTTAACTTATCTGTATGTACACTGCACTGTTGTATGTTAACTTATCTGTATGTACACTGCACTGTTGCATGTTAACTTATCTGTATGTATACCGCACTGTTGTATGTTGACTTATCTGTATGTATACCGCACTGCTGCATGTTAACTTATCTGTATGTACTCTGCACTGTTGTATGTTAACTTATCTGTATGTATACCGCACTGTTGTATGTTAACTTATCTGTATGTATACTGCACTGTTGTATGTTAAGTTATCTGTATGTATACTGCACTGTTGTATATTAACTGATCCGTATGTATACCGCACTGTTGTATGTTATCTTATCTGTATGTATACCGCACTGTTGTATATTAACTTATCTGTATGTACTCTGCACTGTTGTATGTTAACTTATCTGTATGTACTCTGCACTGGTGTATGTTAACTTATCTGTATGTATACTGCACTGTTGTATGTTAACTTATCTGTATGTACACTGCACTGTTGTATGTTAACTTATCTGTATGTACACTGCACTGTTGCATGTTAACTTATCTGTATGTACACTGCACTGTTGTATGTTAACTTATCTGTATGTATCCGCACTGTTGTATGTTAACTTATCTGTATGTACTCTGCACTGTTGTATGTTAGTTATCTGTATGTACTCTGCACTGTTGTATGTTAACTTATCTGTATGATACTGCACTGTTGTATGTTAACTTATCTGTATGTATATCTGCACTGTTGTATGTTAACTTATCTGTATGTACTCTGCACTGTTGTATGTTAACTTATCTGTATGTATACTGCACTGTTGTATGTTAACTTATCTGTATGTACTCTGCACTGTTGTATGTTAACTTATCTGTATGTATACTGCACTGTTGTATGTTAACTTATCTGTATGTACTCTGCACTGTTGTATGTTAACTTATCTGTATGTACTCTGCACTGGTGTATGTTAACTTATTTGTATGTACTCTGCACTGTTGTATGTTAACTTATCTGTATGTATACTGCACTGTTGTATGTTAACTTATCTGCATGTATATCTGCACTGTTGCATGTTAACTTATCTGTATGTACTCTGCACTGTTGTATGTTAACTTATCTGTATGTATACCGCACTGTTGTATGTTAACTTATCTGTATGTATACTGCACTGTTGTATGTTAACTTATCTGTATGTACTCTGCACTGTTGTATGTTAACTTATCTGTATGTATACTGCACTGTTGTATGTTAACTTATCTGTATGTACTCTGCACTGTTGTATGTTAACTTATCTGTATGTATACTCTGCACTGTTGTATGTTAACTTATCTGTATGTACTCTGCACTGTTGTATGTTAAGTTATCTGTATGTACTCTGCACTGTTGTATGTTAACTTATCTGTATGTACACTGCACTGTTGTATGTTAACTTATCTGTATGTACTCTGCACTGTTGTATGTTAACTTATCTGTATGTATACCGCACTGTTGTATGTTAACTTATCTGTATGTACTCTGCACTATTGTATGTTAACTTATCTGTATGTATACCACACTGTTGTATGTTATCTTATCTGTATGTATACTGCACTGCTGCATATTAACTTATACATATGTAGTCTGCACTGTTGTATGTTAACTTATCTGTATGTATACCGCACTGTTGTATGTTAACTTATCTGTATGTACACTGCACTGTTGTATGTTAACTCTATCTGTATGTATACTGCACTGTTGTATGTTAACTTATCTGCATGTATACTGCACTGCTGCATATTAACTTATACATATGCAGTCTGCACTGTTGTATGTTAACTTATCTGTATGTATACTGCACTGTTGTATGTTAACTTATCTGTATGTACACTGCACTGTTGTATGTTAACTTATCTGTATGTACACTGCATTGTTGTATATTAACTTATCTGTATGTACACTGCACTGTTGCATGTTAACTTATCTGTATGTATACTGCACTGTTGCATGTTAACTTATCTGTATGTATTCTGCACTGTGGCATATTAACTTATCTGTATGTACTCTGCACTGGTGTATATTAACTTATCTGTATGTACTCTGCACTGTTGTCTGTTAACTTATCTGTATGTACTCTGCACTGTTGTATGTTAACTTATTTGTATGTACTCTGCACTGGTGTATGTTAACTTATTTGTATGTATACTGCACTGTTGTATGTTAACTTATCTGCATGTATATCGCACTGCTGCATGTTAACTTATCTGTATGCACTCTGCACTGTTGTATGTTAACTTATCTGTATGTATACCGCACTGTTGTATATTAACTTATCTGTATGTACTCTGCACTGTTGTATGTTAACTTATCTGTATGTACTCTGCACTGGTGTATGTTAACTTATCTGTATGTATCTGCACTGTTGTATGTTAACTTATCTGTATGTACTCTGCACTGTTGTATGTTAACTTATCTGTATGTATACTGCACTGTTGTATGTTAACTTATCTGTATGTACACTGCACTGTTGTATGTTAACTTATCTGTATGTACACTGCACTGTTGCATGTTAACTTATCTGTATGTATACTGCACTGTTGTATATTAACTTATCTGTATGTACTCTGCACTGTTGTATGTTAACTTATCTGTATGTATACTGCACTGTTGTATGTTAACTTATCTGTATGTACTCTGCACTGTTGTATGTTAACTTATCTGTATGTACCTGCACTGTTGTATGTTAACTTATCTGTATGTACTCTGCACTGTTGTATGTTAACTTATCTGTATGTACTCTGCACTGTTGTATGTTAACTTATCTGTATGTATACTGCACTGTTGTATGTTAACTTATCTGTATGTACACTGCACTGTTGTATGTTAACTTATCTGTATGTACACTGCACTGTTGTATGTTAACTTATCTGTATGTATACTGCACTGTTGTATGTTAACTTATCTGTATGTACACTGCACTGTTGTATGTTAACTTATCTGTATGTACTCTGCACTGTTGTATGTTAACTTATCTGTATGTACTCTGCACTGTTGTATGTTAACTTATCTGTATGTACTCTGCACTGGTGTATGTTAACTTATCTGTATGTACTCTGCACTGGTGTATGTTAACTTATCTGTAGGTATACTGCACTGTTGTATGTTAACTTATCTGTATGTACACTGCACTGTTGTATGTTAACTTATCTGTATGTACACTGCACTGTTGCATGTTAACTATCTGTATGTATACCGCACTGTTGTATGTTAACTTATCTGTATGTATACTGCACTGTTGTATGTTAACTTATCTGTATGTACTCTGCACTGTTGTATGTTAACTTATCTGTATGTATACCGCACTGTTGTATGTTAACTTATCTGTATGTATACTGCACTGTTGTATGTTAAGTTATCTGTATGTATACTGCACTGTTGTATATTAACTATCTGTATGTATACCGACTGTTGTATGTTATCTTATCTGTATGTATACCGCACTGTTGTATGTTAACTTATCTGTATGTACTCTGCACTGTTGTATGTTAACTTATCTGTATGTACTCTGCACTGGTGTATGTTAACTTATCTGTAGTGTACTCGCACTGTTGTATGTTAACTTATCTGTATGTACACTGCACTGTTGTATGTTAACTTATCTGTATGTACACTGCACTGTTGCATGTTAACTTATCTGTATGTACACTGCACTGTTGCATGTTAACTTATCTGTATGTATACCGCACTGTTGTATGTTAACTTATCTGTATGTACTCTGCACTGTTGTATGTTAACTTATCTGTATGTACTCTGCACTGTTGTATGTTAACTTATCTGTATGTATACTGCACTGTTGTATGTTAACTTATCTGTATGTATACTGCACTGTTGTATGTTAACTTATCTGTATGTACTCTGCACTGTTGTATGTTAACTTATCTGTATGTACCTGCACTGTTGTATGTTAACTTATCTGTATGTATACTGCACTGTTGTATGTTAACTTATCTGTATGTATACTGCACTGTTGCATGTTAACTTATCTGTATGTACTCTGCACTGTTGTATATTAACTTATCTGTATGTACTCGCACTGGTGTATGTTAACTTATCTGTATGTACTCTGCACTGTTGTATGTTAACTTATCTGTATGTACTCTGCACTGTTGTATGTTAACTTATCTGTATGTATACTGCACTGTTGTATGTTAACTTATCTGTATGTACTCTGCACTGTTGTATGTTAACTTATCTGTATGTATCTGCACTGTTGTATGTTAACTTATCTGTATGTATACCGCACTGTTGTATGTTAACTTATCTGTATGTATACTCACACTGTTGTATGTTAACTATCTGTATGTATACTGCACTGTTGTATGTTAACTGATCTGTATGTATACCGCACTGTTGTATGTTAACTTATCTGTATGTATACTGACACTGTTGTATGTTAACTATCTGTATGTATACTGCACTGTTGTATGTTAACTTATCTGTATGTACACTGCACTGTTGTATGTTAACTTATCTGTATGTATACTGCACTGTTGTATGTTAACTTATCTGTATGTATTCTGCACTGTTGTATGTTAACTTATCTGTATGTACTCTGCACTGTTGTATGTTAACTTATCTGTATGTACTCTGCACTGTTGTATGTTAACTTATCTGATGTATACCGCACTGTTGTATGTTAACTTATCTGTATGTACCTGACTGTTGTATGTTAACTTATCTGTATGTATACTGACACTGTTGTATGTTAACTTATCTGTATGTATACTGCACTGCTGCATATTAACTTATCGATATGTAGTCTGCACTGTTGTATGTTAACTTATCTGTATGTATACTGCACTGTTGCATATTAACTTATCTGTATGTACACTGCACTGTTGTATGTTAACTTATCTGTATGTACTACTGCACTGTTGTATGTTAACTTATCTGTATGTACTGCACTGTTGCATGTTAACTTATCATGTAGTCTGCACTGTTGTATGTTAACTTATCTGTATGTATACTGCACTGTTGTATGTTAACTTATCTGTATGTACACTGCACTGTTGTATGTTAACTTATCTGTATGTACACTGCATTGTTGTATATTAACTTATCTGTATGTACACTGCATTGTTGCATGTTAACTTATCTGTATGTATACTGCACTGTTGTATGTTAACTTATCTGTATGTACTCTGCACTGTTGTATGTTAACTTATCTGTATGTACTCTGCACTGTTGTATGTTAACTTATCTGTATGTACTCTGCACTGTTGTATGTTAACTTATCTGTATGTACTCTGCACTGTTGTATGTTAACTTATTTGTATGTACTCTGCACTGGTGTATGTTAACTTATTTGTATGTATACTGCACTGTTGTATGTTAACTTATCTGCATGTATATCGCACTGCTGCATGTTAACTTATCTGTATGCACTCTGCACTGTTGTATGTTAACTTATCTGTATGTATACCGCACTGTTGTATATTAACTTATCTGTATGTACTCTGCACTGTTGTATGTTAACTTATCTGTATGTACTCTGCACTGGTGTATGTTAACTTATCTGTATGTATACTGCACTGTTGTATGTTAACTTATCTGTATGTACACTGCACTGTTGTATGTTAACTTATCTGTATGTACACTGCACTGTTGTATGTTAACTTATCTGTATGTATACCGCACTGTTGTATGTTAACTTATCTGTATGTATACCGCACTGCTGCATGTTAACTTATCTGTATGTACTCTGCACTGTTGTATGTTAACTTATCTGTATGTATACTGCACTGTTGTATGTTAACTTATCTGTATGTATACTGCACTGTTGTATGTTAACTTATCTGTATGTATACTGCACTGTTGTATATTAACTGATCCGTATGTATACCGCACTGTTGTATGTTATCTTATCTGTATGTATACCGCACTGTTGTATATTAACTTATCTGTATGTACTCTGCACTGTTGTATGTTAACTTATCTGTATGTACTCTGCACTGGTGTATGTTAACTTATCTGTATGTATACTGCACTGTTGTATGTTAACTTATCTGTATGTACACTGCACTGTTGTATGTTAACTTATCTGTATGTACACTGCACTGTTGCATGTTAACTTATCTGTATGTACACTGCACTGTTGCATGTTAACTTATCTGTATGTATACCGCACTGCTGCATGTTAACTTATCTGTATGTACTCTGCACTGTTGTATGTTAAGTTATCTGTATGTACTCTGCACTGTTGTATGTTAACTTATCTGTATGTATACTGCACTGTTGTATGTTAAGTTATCTGTATGTACTCTGCACTGTTGTATGTTAACTTATCTGTATGTATACTGCACTGTTGTATGTTAACTTATCTGTATGTATACTGCACTGTTGTATGTTAACTGATCTGTATGTATACCGCACTGTTGTATGTTAACTTATCTGTATGTATACCGCACTGTTGTATGTTAACTTATCTGTATGTATACTGCACTGTTGCATGTTAACTTATCTGTATGTATTCTGCACTGTTGCATATTAACTTATCTGTATGTACTCTGCACTGGTGTATGTTAACTTATCTGTATGTACTCTGCACTGTTGTATGTTAACTTATTTGTATGTACTCTGCACTGGTGTATGTTAACTTATTTGTACGTATACTGCACTGTTGTATGTTAACTTATCTGCATGTATATCGCACTGCTGCATGTTAACTTATCTGTATGCACTCTGCACTGTTGTATGTTAACTTAGCTGTATGTATACCACACTGTTGTATGTTAACTGATCTGTATGTATACCACACTGTTGTATGTTAACATCTGTATGTATACTGCACTGTTGTATGTTAACTGATCTGTATGTATACCGCACTGTTGTATGTTAACTGATCTGTATGTATACCACACTGTTGTATGTTAACATCTGTATGTATACTGCACTGTTGTATGTTAACTTATCTGTATGTATACTGCACTGTTGTATGTTAACTTATCTGTATGTACCTGCATTGTTGTATGTTAAGTTATCTGTATGTACTCTGCACTGTTGTATGTTAACTTATCTGTATGTACACTGCACTGTTGTATGTTAACTTATCTGTATGTACCTGCACTGTTGTATGTTAACTTATCTGTATGTATACCGCACTGTTGTATGTTAACTTATCTGTATGTACTCTGCACTGTTGTATGTTAACTTATCTGTATGTATACTGCACTGTTGTATGTTAACTTATCTGTATGTACTCTGCACTGTTGTATGTTAACTTATCTGTATGTAGTCTGCACTGTTGTATGTTAACTTATCTGTATGTATACCGCACTGTTGCCTATTAACTTATCTATATGTACTCTGCACTGTTGTATGTTAACCTATCTGTATGTATACTGCACTGTTGTATGTTAACTTATCTGCATGTATACTGCACTGCTGCATATTAACTTATACATATGTAGTCTGCACTGTTGTATGTTAACTTATCTGTATGTATACTGCACTGTTGTATGTTAACTTATCTGTATGTATACTGCACTGTTGTATGTTAACTTATCTGTATGTACACTGCATTGTTGTATATTAACTTATCTGTATGTACACTGCACTGTTGCATGTTAACTTATCTGTATGTATACTGCACTGTTGCATGTTAACTTATCTGTATGTATTCTGCACTGTTGCATATTAACTTATCTGTATGTACTCTGCACTGGTGTATATTAACTTATCTGTATGTACTCTGCACTGTTGTATGTTAACTTATCTGTATGTACTCTGCACTGTTGTATGTTAACTTATTTGTATGTACTCTGCACTGTGTGTATGTTAACTTATTTGTATGTATACTGCACTGTTGTATGTTAACTTATCTGTATGTATACTCGCACTGTTGTATGTTAACTTATCTGTATGCACTCTGCACTGTTGTATGTTAACTTATCTGTATGTATACCGCACTGTTGTATGTTATCTTATCTGTATGTATACCGCACTGTTGTATATTAACTTATCTGTATGTACTCTGCACTGTTGTATGTTAACTTATCTGTATGTACTCTGCACTGGTGTATGTTAACTTATCTGTATGTATACTGCACTGTTGTATGTTAACTTATCTGTATGTACACTGCACTGTTGTATGTTAACTTATCTGTATGTACACTGCACTGTTGTATGTTAACTTATCTGTATGTATACCGCACTGCTGCATGTTAACTTATCTGTATGTACTCTGCACTGTTGTATGTTAAGTTATCTGTATGTATACTGCACTGTTGTATGTTAACTGATCTGTATGTATACCGCACTGTTGTATGTTAACTTATCTGTATGTATACTGCACTGTTGCATGTTAACTTATCTGTATGTGTACCACACTGTTGCATGTTAACTTATCTGTATGTGTACTGCACTGTTGTATGTTAACTTATCTGTATGTCTACTGCACTGTTGTATGTTAACTTATCTGTATGTATACCGCACTGTTGCATGTTAACTTATCTGTATGTATACGTACTGTTGTATGTTAACTTATCTGTTATGTATACTGCACTGTTGTATGTTAACTTATTTTTTTTATTTATTTATTGTAATATTCAGAAAGACCTTTGAGTCAGAGATTCATTTACAAAGGTTCCATGTCATACATAAATTGAACAGGGATGGGACTTAAGATACAGAAATACAGTACATAACAAAGTAACAATAATAATAAAAAAAACAGGTTACATGGTTGTTTCAGGGAGTGTTAACAGAGATTTAGGTACTTTAGCATAGCCAGGAGGAAGAAAAAGACAGAGAGGTTCTGTAGGAGGCCGATTGTCATGTTTCGTAAATGCATTTTATTTATTTTTTGTACATTGACCTGCTAATAGATTGTTTGTAAGGAGGCAGTGGCAGATCAGGTATCAAGGGCAGTCACATCTATTTGAAGCCTGCAGATATTCCCTTAGCTTTGATTTATATGGGTCCAGCCTTCTTTCATCAGTTATATGAATAGGGAGGGAGTTTGTCCAGGAAGGGGCCCTGAAACTGAAAGTGCGTTGGTATTGGGAGGTCCGGCCATGGGGTGCCCACAGTAGCCACTTGCTTGTGCTACGGGTTGTTTTGCCTGGTGGTGTTGGGAGGATATTTTGGTGTAGGGAGGGTGGGGTGAGGCCGAGTAATACCTTTTTGGCCATAAGGCAGGTGTGGTACCTGATTCTGCTATCCAGGTTTAGCCAGTTTGTGCTGCTGTAAAGGGAGCAGGAGTGAGTGAAACGATCACATCCTAGGATGAGGCATCCGGCTTTGTTGAGCACAAGCGGGAGTCTTCTTAGGGTTGTGGAGGGTGCGGCACCATATATTAGGATGCCGTAGTCTAGCAGGGAGAGGATCGAGGAGTTTACCGTAAGCTGTAGTGCTTCAGGGGTGAGGCAGTGTTTGTACCGGTAGAGTACTCCAAGTCTGGAGCTAAAGGCTGTTGTTAGGTGTAGGATATGTTGATTAAAGCTGAGGGCAGGGTCTAGTGTGATTCCTAAGTATTTAAAGTTGTATACTTCTTCTAGGGGAGTCTGATTTGTAGTGAGAAATTTGGGGCACAGGTTCTTGAGTGGATTCTGAGGGTGGGCGAATATCATGACTTTAGTCTTATTATAGTTGATAATAAGATGCTGGGTGGTGAGCCAGTCTTCGATTTCACGGAATGAGTGCTGGAGGGTTTGGTGGAGTTTAAGGGGGGCTGGTTCGGAGGTGAACAGGACTGCATCATCCGCATAAAGGAGCAGATTTCCGGGGCATGCAGATGGGAGGGAGTTGAGGTATATGCTGAAAAGTAGGGGGCCAAGTATGGAGCCCTGTGGGACACCAGATCGGATTGGAAGGCGAGGTGGTAGGACAGGGCCTACCTTGACTATCTGCGTTTTATCAGAGAGATAACTGGAGAACCATTTTAGGGTATCAGAGAAACCCATGTAGGCCAGGGTGTTTAGTAAGAGTGCATGGTTTACTGTGTCGAATGCTTTAGATAGGTCCAAGAAGATGGCTACCGTGAGGTGGCCGTGGTCCAGGGCTGAGTGGACATGGAGGTAAATTCAAGGAGGGCAGTAGTGGTGCTGTGGCCCTTATGAAAACCATGTTGCTGCCTGGATAGAAGGTTATATTTATTTAGGTGTTCAGTGAGTTGGTCAGCGACTATGCGTTCTAGTGCCTTCGATGGGGGGGTAGGATAGAGATGGGGCGGTAGTTATTTGTGGATGTTCAGTCACCACTTTTATGGATAGGTGTGATATAGGCCGATTTCCAGTGGGTGCAGAATTTCCCTTGGCAGAGGGAGTGATTGAGAATGTGGGTGAGAGGGGTCAGAACTTCCTGGAGGGTGAGGCGGAGAAATCTATGGTCTAGGGAGTCGTGGCTGTAGTGGGTTTTGTTTAAAGCTTTAGTAAGGTAGGGTTTTGCAGTCTCCGGTGTAAGGACTTGTAGGTAGAAAGGCACCACAAGTGGGGGGTGGGGTATGATATGGTCCGGCGGGGGATCGAAGAAATTTGGGGGCAACACATGGGAGAGATCCGTGAAAGCGGTATTTAGGGCAGTGGCTATGCTGGCAGGGTCGGTGGAGAGGCTACCATCTATGAGTATTTGGTCAGGTGGGAGACTTGGGCCTTTGCCACAGAGTTCCTTTATGTTCTCCCAGAACTTGCGCCCATTTCCCCAGGCGGAGGTTAAGGTGGCTTTGTAATAGTTTGCCTTGGCGGTGCGAATGGCCCAGGTACACTTGTTTTGGGCCTCCCGATAGCGTTGCCTGTCCTAAGGTCATTGAGTCTCATTGGCCAGATGCCATAGGGCATCATGCTGATGTAGTAGGCCTTGGAGGTGGTCCGAGAACCATGGGGCATTATTCCCCCTTGGTCATAGTTTTGGCGAAAGGGGCGAACTTGTCACAGGCTGAGTTAAAGATGTTGACAAACAGTTTGAGTGCGTGGTCAGGGTCGAGTGTATTTGTAAGGGGTGTCCAGTCTCAACCTCTGAGATGGGCCTTGGGAAGGGGTAATTTGCCAGGCCCTATTTCACGTGTAGGTACACTTTTGGGCACGATTTGAGGGGGTACCAGACCAGTTACAGAGTACTGGTGAGTGGTCGCTTAGGGTGTTGGGGAGGACTTTGGTGCTTGTTATTTTGTGGGGGCGGATAGTGAAAACTAGGTCTAGAAGGGTGGATGTCCCCATATGGGTGTGTGGTCGGGTGGGTGTTTTGATGACCTGGGTGAGATTGAGGGCAGCAGCCTCATTGATGTAGGGCACAGCTGTTATAGCCAGCCAATTTATGTTGAAGTCCCCCACTAGTATTTTTTCTTGTTTTGGGGGTAGGGTGGCGAGGTAGGACATGATGGCTTAGAAAGCTAGCTTCAGGTCTCTGAGGGTGACATAGGCCGTGGTAAGGAGGAGAGGGGAAGTAGACCTACCTAGAGTAATTTTTAGGGTGAGGGCCGGAGCCCTGGAGGTTAGTACGGGCAGGGGGAGAAGGTGGCCATTGAGGGAGTCCTTGAGGTAGGTAGCACAGCCACCCCCTCACTTTCCCATATGGTCAGCTCGATAGAGGCAGTATCCAGGGAGGTTAACTGCCAAGTCGGGGACAGAGGGGGAGAGCCAGGTTTCAGTCAGGCCAATGATGTCTGGGTTGTTCTGGAGTACCCAGCCCTGAAAGGAATCCCATTTTTTTGTAGGCTGCAAATGTTTAGTGAGGCAATGCACAGGCCATTTCTATGGGATGGTTGGGATGGTGTGGCAAGTTGGGGGCCAGGGTTTGGGTGGACATTACCTGTCAGCAGAAGAAGGAGAATGAGAGACCTGAGTCAGTTGCGGTTTGTTCGAGTAGCAGGTCTTTGGCATTTATGCTGTGTGCGGCTGATGGTGGGTATTGGTAGTTTCCGGGTAAGGGTGGCAGATATGAGGAGTAAATGGGGTGGGGGTTTGTCATGTTGCAGATGTGGAGGGAGGTTGGCAGGAGAAAGGGGGGCTCCATTGGGTAGCTTGCCGTGGGAGATGATATCCAGGGGTGCGGTGGAGGTGTATATATATGAGTTGTTGGGGGAGATTGTATGGGCTGGTAGTGCAGGTGTAGTGGGGGGGCAGGGCTGGGAGTGCCAGCCAGTATGCTGACAGAGGGTTTTAATATTTTGCCCCTTTTTCATGTTATGAGTGGGGGGTGGAGGTGCCTGCGTAAATTGCAGGAGTAGAGCGATGAAAGTAAGTAGGAGCATGGTTGGGTTGAAAAACGTGAGGAAAAGTATGTGACAGGGCTGGCGAGAAAGGAAGGAAAAAAAAGGAAAAGAGTAAAAAAGGTGAAGGGCCTCTAGTGGTGGAAAAAGATAAGCTGCAGATGGGAAAGTGGCCTGATAGGTTATTTTATGATCATGTGATCAGAAAACAACCTATACATTTGGATGCTGACCAAGGGTGGTGATGGGGGAGGCGGTGGCGCAGAGCCAGCGTGGAGCAAGCGATCCTGGCAACAGCTCTGTGGTGAAAATGCCTTCAAAATCTATGCTCCGTGCTCCAGTGATAATGAGTGGTGTGTGGGGGGCAGTTCCTTGCAGCCCTCATGACTGCCGTGAGCTCTGGGGAGAAAGAAAAACAGCCAGATTACATAGGGCTCGAGAGGTTTACCCTGTGGGGTGGGGGCAGGGTTCTATGGGGACATGTTTCGAATTTCACTGCCAAGCTGGAGTTAATTAATGCTGCACTGCCTGTAGTTTCAGTGATTATTTAAAAGGCACAAACGGAGTTTAACTTACAAAATGGCAATAGCAAAGAGAGCCTTGCAGGGCAGTAACCCTGGCACAATAAGGGTTTCAGCTAATAAGGGTTGCAGTTTTTACATCAGATGGCCCAATGCAGTTATTAATCAACTTATAGCACACTAAAAGGCAACAGTTTGTAATAAAGTGTAAAAACGTCCTTAAAGGGGAAGGTAACTTAAACAGGCGGTATGCAGAGGTACAGGTAACATGTAATTTAAGCTGAAAATGCTAAAAAATGCACTATCTCCACTGTTGGGCCGACAAAGACCCCCTTTAAAAAAAGGCGCCAAGAGAGTTCTTTTGAAAGAGCCAGCGTGGAGCAGAAAGCAATCCTGGCAAGTAGCTCCCTGGTAAGTACCTTCAAAATCTGTGCTCCGTGCTCCGGTGATAATGAGGTGTGTGTGGGGGGAGGGCAATTCCTTGCAGCCCTCACGACCGCCGGTGAGCTCTTCAAAATCTGTGCTCCGTGCTCCGGTGATAACGAGGAGTGTGTTGGGGAAGGGCAATTCCTTGCAGCCCTCATGACCGCCTGTGATCTGTATGTACTCTGCACTGTTGTATGTTAACATATCTGTATGTATAACGCACTGTTGTATGTTATCTTATCTGTATGTATACCGCACTGTTGTATGTTAACTTATCTGTATGTACTCTGCACTGTTGTATGTTAACTTATCTGTATGTATACTGCACTGTTGTATGTTAACTTATCTGTATGTATACTGCACTGTTGCATGTTAACTTATCTGTATGTACTCTGCACTGTTGCATGTTAACTTATCTGTATGTACTCTGCACTGTTGTATGTTAACTTATTTGCATGTATACTGCACTGCTGCATGTTAACTTATCTGTATGAACTCTGCACTGTTGTATGTTAACTTATCTGTATGTATACTGCACTGATGTATGTTAACTTATCTGTATGTATACCGCACTGTTGTATGTTAACTTATCTGTATGTACTCTGCACTGTTGTATGTTAACTTATTTGTATGTACTCTGCACTGTTGTATGTTAACTTATCTGTATGTATACCGCACTGCTGCATGTTAACTTATCTGTATGTACTCTGCACTGTTGTATGTTAACTTATCTGTATGTATACTGCACTGTTGTATGTTAACTTATCTGTATGTATACTGCACTGTTGTATGTTAACTTATCTGAATGTATACTGCACTGTTGTATGTTAACTTATCTGTATGTACTCTGCACTGGTGTATGTTAACTTATCTGTATGTATACTGCATTGTTGTATGTTATCTTATCTCTATGTACTCTGCACTGTTGTATGTTAACTTATCTGTATGTACTCTGCACTGTTGTATGTTAACTTATCTGTATATACTCTGCACTGTTGTATGTTAACTTATCTGTATATACTCTGCACTGTTGTATGTTAACTTATCTGTATGTACTCTGCACTATTGTGTGTTGTACTACTGTACACTGGGTCGTACCAGTAAAGCCTTTGGCACCAGTGTATCTCACCTGGTCAACAAAATAAAAACAAACAAAACTCTGATACTAGCCTCCAACTCCTGTCATCACGGTCTGCCTGTACCATGCTCTCTAGATCACCCATTTTATTCCTGCTTGCCATGCTGATGATGGCACTCAATAAATTTGCCTGTACATCAGGCCACATCTGCTTACCTTCACTCTTTGGACTCCCTCCCTCACTCCTGACCGCTGCACAACCAACTGAGGCATGCGCAGGGACTAGTGTCAACCCCTAAAGCTACTGCTGGCCATCCTGAACATGTAAAATGCAAACTAAGATAATACATGCAATAAAAAGACTATAAAGACCAGGACTTATGTGAAAGTTGTTCCACAGAGCAAATATGCCATCCTCTAATTCAGTTTGTCCTTTGGCATCACTCGTGCTCCACTCAGGAAAAATATCACTAATATTTCTATTAGTAGTAATATGTAGTACCAGTAGTATAACATTTTATTCACATATATTATGAATAGGATTGATTTTTTTTTTATTTTAATCTTTATTAAGAAGTGAGCTTCCAAAGGAAAGGTACATGCCTATATATACAGAGACAAGGCAATATAACGTGTGTCTCTTATAGCACAGAATCCCAGTTTAAACAAGCATTTGTCAATGCCATGCGTTCACTGTTGGTATTGCTCTTGTGCATGCCTCCCATATGTTTCTCTGTATATTCCTACATTCTTACATTTTAAGGGTGGGCATTACGGTTGGAAACCCTAACACCCCGGGCATTTGTTGGTATTTTTGCTACAAATTTTCAACATGGGCTTTTTGGGACATTACTTCACGAACAGTGCCAGTATCATTTTGTAACTCAATCCCAAAAGGTGATTTCGCACAGCGAGTGTGCCAGTTGGTGCCACAGGTGCGAAAACACATTTTAGGCAGGATGTGAAAAATTACAGCTGTACCATTCATGAGGAGGTGTGAAGAAATGGCAATGTTGAAAATCTGGAGTGAAAATTTGAAAAAGTGGCGAAGTTACAAGTGTATGCGAGAAACTGTGCAATGCACACTCCTAATGCAGTCATTTTTATGTTGCTTGCACGCATGTGCAAGAAACATAGTGCCATCATCGGAGATTTCGGAGGTGTGTCACCTCCTCCTCCAATTCAGCCAGTGAGCTGGCAGGCGTGGCCCCTGTAAGCCAATGCATTTTGGAGATGTCTATGACACGCTCCAAAATGCAGTGGCATACAGTTGAAAGGGGGAGCTACGCTTCAGTGAGCACCGATAAGCGTAGCTCCCCCCCCACACACAGGTGTGTGCACCCCCGCAGGTCCTGTGTAGCTGATGGGGTGCCTAATCCCCGCAGGCTGAGCTGCTGTTGTCCCCCCCGGTAGCTGGTGCCACGCTGGGAGCCCACCCCAGCGTGGCAATCAGTCGTTTGGCCGACGGGGGTGCCCAATCCCAAGTCGGCTGAATGGCCCCCATCCTTGTGCCACACTGGGCGCACCAGCTGGCAAAGCGTCCCTCGTAGTCTTTTTTTTTTTTAAACCTGTAAAAGGTCCTGCGCTGCGTCCTCCGACCCCTCCCACAACCCGCACCCACCCACTGCGCACCCAGCCTCCCACACCCCCCACCCCATACTTACTATCCGACCGCGGACGCCTTCGGTGGACCGGGAACACGTCTGCATTCTTCAAAGCCGACCGCGAACTGAGGAAATGCCGGTAAGCTGTATAATGGGCTAGATAGGAGGGGTTCAATTTTATTGCATATCTCAGGCATTTTTTGGAATTTTTGCACCAAATTTTCAACATGGGATTTTTAGGACCCCTTCTCATGAATGATGTCACTGTCATGGTGTTATTCGGGCCCGAAGGGTGATTTCACCTAGTGACTGTGCAGTGACTGTGAAATCACCCTTTGGGCCTGAATACCACCATGACAGTGAACCATTCATGAGAAGGGGTCCCAAAAACCCCAAGTTGAAAATTTGGTCCAAAGATTCCAAAAAATGACTGTTTTACGAGCGTGCGCTGCGCAGTTCCTACGCAGGCTCATAAGTTTGCGAAATTTCAATATTTTCACTCCAGATTTTCAACATTGCCATTTTACCACACCTTCTTATGAGCAGTACAGCTGTCATTTTTCACATCTCACCCAAAATGTGTTTCTGCCCTTAGCAAGAATGTCGCAGTCGATGTGCGAAATCAATATGGGACAAATTAAGAAAATCACAGTGACACTGTTCATGAGCAGAGGTCTTAAAATGGCTATGTTGAAAATTTGGTGAAAAATTCTAAAATAACTGTTTTCATGAGGCGTATGCGCGCAGTTCCCTCACGCAGGCTCGTAAGTTCCTAAATTTCAATATTTTCATTCCAGATTTTCAACATTGCCATTTACCACACCTCATATGAGCAGTACAGCTGTCATTTTTCACATCCTGCCCAAAACGTGTTTCCGCCCATGTAGCGCACAATGGCGCAGTCGGTGTGCAAACTCAATGTATGGGACACATTAACAAAATCACACTGACGCTGTTCATGACCAGAGGTCTTAAAATGGCTATGTTGAACATTTCTTGAAAAATTTCCTAACATTGTTTTACGAGCGTGCGTTGAGCAGTTCCTATGCACGCTCGTAAGTTCGCAATTTTTCAATACTTGCACTCCAATGACTTCCAAATACCTAAACAGCACATAGAAGCAAGCAACATTCGGCATTGACAAATGCTTGTTTGGAATGTTTTCACCAAATTTGCAACATGGCCTTTTTGGGACCTCCTCTCACGAACAGTGGCACTGGAATTTTGTTAATCTGTCCCAAAAGTTGATTTTACACAGCAAAAATGCCATTCTGCGCCACAGGTGCAAAAACACATTTTGGGAAGGATACAAAAAAATGACAGCTATACTGTTCACAAGGGGTAGTGAAAAAATGGCAATGTTGGAAATATGAATTGAAAATCTTAAAAATTGATGATGTTATGAGCATGCGTAGAAACTGCACAACAGATGCTCGTAACACAGTCACTTTTGGAGTTTTTTGCAATTTGTAGCAGGAGTTTTTGGACTTAATCGAGGGCATTGTCATTTCATTAATTGGTCCTGAAAGGTGATTCTGTGCAGTGATGGCAAAATCTACCTTTGGGACCGAGAAACAAAATGACAGTGACTGTATTCATGAGGAGGGGTCCCAAGAACCCCATGTTGAAAGTTTGGAACCAAAACTCCTCAAAGTGGCTGAGATATCAACCTAAATGGAAAACCCCCCATTCACTGCCATTATAGGACTTGCCGTCATTTCTTCAGCTTGCAGTCAGCTTTCAAAGAGCGCAGACGTGTTCCCAGTCCGCTGAAGATCGCTGCTCCCAACCTCCGCAGGTAAGTATGGGTGATGGGGGTGCGGGGAGCTGGGGCGCAGAGGAAGGGTGCAGGCTGGGTGAGGGGGCCTGCAGCAGCCATGATGGACCATTTTCTGTCCTTTCAGGTTTAAAAAAAATCAAAAGACTTCATGGGTCTGTTTTCTTTTTTCACAGGGGAAACTATGGATGTTGGCACACTGGGGTGGGCTCCTAGTGTGCCAGAATACTCAGAGGTGAAAGGGGGGATCAATGCCAACCTGGAGAATGGGCACCCCATGGTCGGAGTTTATGGGGGTGAGTGTATCTGACACCAGCAGTGGGCATCTCAGTGTTGGAAAACACCACAGCAGGGATTTGGCACACTGGGGTGGGCTTCCAGTGTGCCACATTAAAGGATAAGGGGTATGGGGATACGGGCCACACGGGGATTGAGCACCCTGATGTTGGTAGGTGGGGGGAGGGGTTCCACCAGCATGACAGGGATGTAAAGGAGGCAGGTGAGTAAAGTGCCTCCTCCCAGCCAGCGTGATCAGATTGCGCACACAGTAAAAGTGCCTTCAGACACTCAGTACTCCCAGCCCATACGGAGCTTAGGCTTTGGCCTGCTCCGACACGTGGGAAAATCTTCATCATGACACAAACAGCTGTTTGCACTGGGGTGTCCTGCAGATGAAAGGAAAAAGCCATCTCCTGATTGGCATTGCTGTTTCTTATCAAGTGCAGACTAGTGCAGGCAAAACAGCTTCAGGACCAGCCTGACTGAGGATTAGTGTGATACTGTCATGTCAAGCCCCATACAGAGGACTCTGTATTGGACAGACAGTGTCGCACCCTTCAAAGCCTACTTTCCCAAGGAGTTCGATGTGCATGTGCGAACTCATAAATGTGAGGAAATCTGAAACAGTTATCAATCACATTATTAGGTAGAGCTCAATCCCCTAGTCCTCTTGTATATGATGCTCCACATGTAAAACCATGTACTCTGCCTTAAATATATCTAAAACCTGACATAGCATCCTGTAAGACAGTGGGAAGTTTCAAGAGGGGTTGGGACAGGGTAAGGGGAAGGAATACTGGGAAGAGAGGGGTGGGAGGGGCAGCTGTGAGATGAGGTGCTAGCTGCACACTCGAGCAGACTTGACAGACCAGGAGGCCTGTTTCTGCTGGCAATTTCATATATTCATATATATATATATATATATATATATTTGAAAAGGTTTCACCAGGAAAGACAAAATGAACTGTAAACAGCTTGTTTCCAGTAGCGTCCTGGGGAGAGGGGTTACGTAAGTGGGGGGAGCAAAAGGAAAAACAAAGACAGGCAATATAAAAACTGTAGCATATGAACAGTACATTACTAGCTTGGACAATGAGGAGGGACTAAACCATAGTATTAAGGTAAAATCACACAGGGTTAAATATCATAGGCATAACAGTATAACAGGAAACAAGGAATGTGTGGACCCTAGTAGAGTACACCTTAAAGTGCTAGATAAGGCTGGCAGAGTAACAGGGGTACCATGTGCTAAGTAGGCAGGTAGAGTGGGAGAGTAAAACAAGTGGAGTTGGAAGGGGGAGGAAGGAGCGTGCAAGGGAGGAGGAGGAGTGTGAAACAAGGTGAGTGGGAAGGGAGAGACAGGAGAGGAGAGTGGAGCAAAGGGGGGAGGTCTGCCAAGCCGACGAGTTATACCCCCTCAGGATGCTGAGAACCCTGTTAGGGGGAACGGACCCAGATGGGAAGGGAAGGGAGGAGGTGGGTGGAGGAGGCAAGGGAAGCCTATATATATATAGCATAAATAATGGGTAAGGGTGGTATACAAGGATATATACCCATCGAGGGTGGTAATTAAGACTATAAGGCCTTGAGCCCGAAGGCTGAGTGGCTTTATTGCCCTAATTAGAGCCCGAGATGGGTATACAGTACTTCCGAGTTTTCTACCCTTATCCATTGTTTGTTGAATACAATACATTAGGATGGTTATTGTTATAGATATCACATCTGCAATCACGTTATGGCATCGGAAGGTCTCTTGCAGCAAGGTGGGCATGGTGTGTAGTGAGTGCAGGTAACAGTTTGGGGGATTTCTGGGTTTGGAAGGGTTTTTTGTGTCTTTTTGCCAGATTATTTTGCATTGTTAATTGGTTTGGCTATCTTCCTAATGATGTGTTAACTGTGTTGTTAGTATTGTCCCATAGGGTTTGATTTAGTGTTGGTATACATACTTTTTATTACAGTGCAGGTATATACTTCTGATTGATTAGTGTAGGTATATAGCTGTATTTGCTTAATCGGTGCATATACATTTAATTAATTGATTAGTCACAGGTATACAGTGAAATACATGATGGCCTTTTCTATGGGGAAAAGTTCCTTTCCATGTATTATTACATATATATTTTTTTATTTACCAGGTAAGAGCACTAGACAATCAAATGTTATTTTCAGGGACCTGAGAGGTTACAAACAAAACTGATAAACAATCATTACTGTATCCAGTATACAAACAAAATAGATATGTACAGTTAATACATATTATATATTAATTACATTGTTGGAGCCTCATCCATATAGGAAAAGCCATAAATTATTTCAATTACACTATTTTAAGTGTCAGTTTGAAGGTACCTAATCATTAATTACATACAACAGTGTACTTACACCGTAGTTACATGTTTGTTGCATGCAACTACACTGCAGTTGTAATGCAGTCACAGTGCAGTTACACTGTAACTACACTGTAGTTAACTGACACTTGAAGTGTAACCGATATTTCCTCATATATAATGGTACTCAAATAGAAGATACCCAACCAATTAGCTTATTAATGTGTTCTTAACACACTAATAATGCATTAATACCTATCAAACACATTACAAACTACTTTATTACAACATTATTTACACATGTAACAACCACGTTAACAGCACATGTAACAGCCTCTATACTAACACATATAATGACTACCTTAATAAAACATGTAATGACCACCTTAATAATACATGTAACAGCCACCATATTGACACATGCAATAACCATCATAAAACCCTTCAAACCTCTCACACCTACAGCCCCTGAAAAACAAAACAGAAAAAATACCTCAACCTAAAAACTGTCCAAGACTGAAATCCTATTACTTACCCAACACCTTCCTCATCAAGCAGACATGTCCCTCAACACATCAGCTGTCTTTCAATTACATAGGCCTTTCATGCTATCACTACTGTCTCCATGCTGCTGCCAACTATCATGACACTCCTAACCACAAACACCATGTCTCTCATGACCGCTGCTCTAGACTGCGTTCCTGACTGCAGAATCCCTGCTGCTCAAGTCTGCACTGTGCACGGCACTCTAGACCACATGCCACACCACTCTCCATCCTGAACAGAGGAGGCCTTTACGCTACGGGAAACCTAGAGGTGCAGAACAATACCATCCCCCAAAATGCCACTACACTATGGAAAAACCAACCCTAGCATACAACTACACTATGAAAAAACACTAAACTAGGCCCCCAAACCCAGAAATGGTTACAAATGTTTTACAATGAGTTTGACCAACTTAATGTAATATATAAAATATATGACAAGGTCTCATATACTCATAAAATATTACCATCTCACGGTTTAGCAAGCTCATAAAGGCCACTCATCCTTCAGGATTGTGGCTTTATATCTCATTAGCCTCCTCAATGGTAATGTTTCCTTGTATTTGACACTTTTCCATCAGATAATCTCTCTCTATATGTGTATAAAACATATGTGAAGAAATCCTAGTCACCTGATTGGCCAAGAGCATCATGTGACTGTCCAGTTACCTCAGCACAACCAGACAATTCAGATCTCATGGTAAACTTTTAATCAGATATGTTTTTGTTCAAGCTTGCTTGAGATTAATGGAGCAGCAGAATGGGACAATAGAATTTGAGCTCCCTTCCAGAATTGTGCACTATTGTGATACTACAGTGTACCCATAAAGATTTATATCCAGCAAGATGTGGGGGGAGAGACAAATCCAGCAGCCCATTCTGTGCAATTCATGTGATCCTTTTCCAGTAAATAAATAATGGGGAATAGGTGTGAAATTTAAGCAATAAGGCACAACAGGACATGTGACATTGTGGGAAACTGTCACACTTTAGGTGGTGTGGCACGAGGCAAAGCCAAGTGCCTAAACCACCCAAGAAGTGATGATATCTCAAATGACAAACACCCTGTGATTATGCAATGGAACCTAGTTTTAGAAAGTTTAAAGAAAAAAATATTAACTGTTCAAACAAAGCAGCAATTAAACAGAATGAGCCATCATTTGGAGGCTTAAAGTAATGCTAGATAGGACCCAGAAAGATTTCATTATAATCCCATCCCCACCCCCAAAATATGAGCTGATTCAGCTCACTGCTAAAAAAAAAAACAGGGTAAAAATCCTTGTTTCATTACTGAACATTGCCCAGTGACACACAAAATAAATAAAATAAGCTGCAATTTAGAGCCTAGTGAAAGCAGGGTGTTATAAGATCTGTCAGTTCTTTCACTTAGATTAAGACTCTGTCTCTATTTCTCACCCACCACTTTAGTCAGCTTTGCAGTAAGTTGCCTTGCTTTTTCACTAAAGAGCTTAGTGCTACATTTCAAAGGAGTGTTAGAAATCAATCTTCTATCCAGTATAACTTTCCAGAGTTAACAAGTATTGGCATCTTCGGCATTCCACAGAATGCCCAGATGCCTTGCATTACTTGGGACGCACTGAGCAAACAGTATAGTAGAATACCGTACAGTTGAAGCAGTATAACTTGGAGTTTAGATCACTGAGGCATGAATCTGGAGACCCAAGCAACCTTGGTTTGAACCCCACAACCTCCAATTGCATACTGTGTGATCCTAAGCAAGTTGCTTAACCTTCCCATGATGTCCCTGGAAATTAGCTTTATCTCAGTGTGACTTTCCCAGACCCAAATTCTAAAATAAAGGAATAATGCATGACAGGGTGTGTGTCATGCTGGGGTTAACGCCATGCCTGGTGGGGTTGGGCATGAGGCCGCAGGCCGAGTGCGTCCAATGCTCCAGGCGTGGCGTTATCCAAGCATGATACACACCCTGGAGTGCATTATTCCTATTATACAATGGCTTGTTGTTGTATATAGAATAAAAAAATAATTTTAAAGAATGTTTTCATTAGTGTGGAAAAATATTTAAAATAAAAAAAATAAGAGCCTGACACTAGAGCTGTGGTGTTATGCTGGGATAACACCATTGGTCCAGCCCCAGATTGACAAATCACAGTCCAAGATTCTTTCTTGCTATTGTATAATAAAAAAATAAAACTACGGCAGAGGATTATGGGTCTTATCCTTACATCTGTGTCTGTTCGGTATCAAAATCTGGAAACTATTCCTGTGTTTTTTTTATGTAACCTTTTGTTTGCCTTCTGTTTTTAGCACTAGCTAATCAGAAATGTTTGTGCTGACTAGTCATTTTGTGGTCTACAAGTGTGAGAAAAGCAGCTGTTGTCCAGAAGTGTGGGCCTAATCTCTGTGCTGAGGATGGCTGCTCAAATCCCTGCACTATCGTAAGAACTAGAAGATAAGAAAGCGAAAGCTGACGTGGTCAGCTCCAGGATCTTGACCACACTTGTCATGGCTGGAGACGGCGGGAGATACATGGAAGGTGGACAGCTCTGAGCCTGACTCATCCAAGCATCTGTAGTATGGCATTTGCCACTGTCCACTACTGCCAGTCAAGGCCATGGCTGAAATCTGATGGAGCCTATACAGATGATGGGGGAGGCAGCTAATCTTCCGTGTAAAAGTGAATACCATCTCAGCCTTTGTAAATTACTGTTCCTTTAAAGGGAACATAATTATGTATATAAATTATCTATCTATGTATCTGTCTGTCTGTCTGTCTGTCGGTCTATCCATCTCAAATACACACACACCCACACTATACATTTATGGCAACACACATGCAGTGTATGTTGTATTTCTGGATAAACATATATAGATATGTAAACATATATTATGTTATTTATATACTGTAGATACTAGCTACATATACAAATGGTATACTGTATATGACATATACTGTGTCCACACTCATTTTTGTAACACTGGGCTTGGAATATGACCCTCTTTCCAATAAATATTGCTGATATCTACCTGAAATAATTCACAGGGTACATAAGGTCAGGTGGCTTGCTGACAATAACCACCTAATAATGCTCAGTGGTCCTTTAAGGGATGTGGGTAAACAGACTAGTTTTAAGTCTCCAGACCGGTTTGAGAAATTCAGCTCCAAGTCATAGGGAAGAGGTGATGTTATTTTTTTGCACTGAAAAACTGAGTTGGGAGGAAGGAGATGACTTTATTAAACATGAAGATTAAAATGTTTAAAATGCAAACAATGGCTCATCATCAAACATGCCTGCAGCAAGAAAATGGAATGTCCATAAATCTTAATTTTGTTTGTTTGTGTATGCTGAAAGTCATAATTGCTGTCCCCTGCGGTCAACTTCTTATGAATGAAACTGCTTGAAACTGTTAACCCTAAATTGCTTTAGGATTACTATTTTGAAATTTACACTGCGTTTCCTGGAAATAAAGACTGTATGACTCACTATAGTCTCCTGCTTTTGAGACCTGGACCCAACACCTGGTCCTGTATTTGAAAATATACTCAAAGCTGACAGTATTTAATGTCAAGTTGTCTTAGTCACTTTAATTGTTGATAACATTGTTTGAACTGTTTTTACATTCCACTCTTGGAAAGAGTGTCCTTTAACTTATTACTTTGTATTTTTCACTCTGGCAATAATGCTGTATTGACGTGAATTCAGGTATTGCCAGAAAAGCTAAAAACACATAGGGAGGCTGATTGGTGCGAAATAAGTAAAGAAGAGAAATCAAAATAATATGGAAGCTACGGTAAGCATAACTGTTTTTAACTGTTGTCTTCTAATAGCAATGTTACCTCACACTAATTCTTCCAATGATCATGTTACTGTTAGAAAAAATATATTTCACAACATTTAGCATGTGAATTCCATATAGCAAGCTCATGAAGAGGAATCTACTTACCAACCCGGAATCCTGTCCCTGTAAGGGTGTCTGTGGAGTGCCCGTTTTCCCCTATCAGAGTCATGTTACTGCCCTGCTCACATGTGTCCCTGCACTGGCCCTTCGTGCAGGTACGCTTGCAGATCAGCGGGGCGAAGACCACCTTGAAGCGCTCCCGGGCCAGCGGCCTCTCAACTACAAGGACCGCCAGGTGGAGACAAAGCGAGAGTAACACAAAGCGCAAAATGTCAGAAAGCATATTAGCATCCTAACTCCTGGACCTTCCCTGTGCCTTTTGTTCCTCTTTTTGATTGCTTCTTTCTTCTAAATCCTTTTGATTTTATCCCCACTCTTGCAAAGGTAAAACAAAATTCTTCAGCTGACTTCACAGTACTGACAGCTTATCTGGTTCCACAGAGAGGAGCAATAATCCACACACAGCTCAGTTGATCAAAGCCGCTACAGAATAAACTTGGAAAGGTATCAGAGGTAAATTCCTTTCTCCCTCAGTTCAAGAAAATAAAAGATAATTCTTCAGCAGACAGTAATGTCCCCTTTCAAACTGGTTTGGCATGACATGGCAGTCTTTAAGCGAAAAAGGAAAAAAAGTTTCCAAGAATTAGGGATGGTCCAGCACTTGAAGAGCTAAACTGGGAGGTTTTTCAACTGGTTCATAGCGTTGTTCCTAGATTGTGCTGGTGAGCCAGTCTGTGTGTGAGTGTGAGAGAGTGTGTGTTTGAGAGAGAGAAGTAGAGTTGAGAAAAACGTCTTCCAGCCAATCCCAAGATGGGGGCTGGAATCCTGGATGGCAGCCAAAGGGATTTTTTTTTTTTGTATGAAGGCAGCCTGAAGTGGCTCTGTTGATGCCTGAGTTGGAGAGCTCTGAGATCACAATAAGGCAGCTGTACATGTCAGTCCACGCTCACTCTGAGCTGCTGCTGCTGCTTCCACTACTGCTGCTGCTCAGGCCCTGCCCACAGCACTGGCTCAGGATTGGCTTAGCCTCCAGTTGCTGAATGAGTAAGTGGAAAATCCTCCTTCCGAATCAGAATCAGGGCTAGCATCCTTAGAATGTATGATCTACTCTTAGTGGAGTAAGTGTGGCAAAAAAGCGGTTTGGGGGGGGTGCAACTGTGTAGTAGTTTTCTCACTGGTGCAAGTCAGACAACACAGATAAAGTACAGTAGGTGCTACCTTCCCATGTCCCAAGTCCCCCAAATTTCCCAAACAGTTTTGTTTTGTTTTGCTTTTTATACTGGAAAGGCATGTGAGTAAGACTGCCCATTTTCACATGTGTCCAGTTAAGGATACATAGTCAAGCAGTGGTACGTAGAGGATATGAAATACAGAAAACCATGCTGTGTACAATACATATTACAATGTTTTACAGGGGTCATGGTGCATACAGAATACAAAATACAGAAAATAGTGCAGCATATAATAACTATTACAACATTTAACAGTGGTCAGATTGAGCAGCTGAGGCAGGGTTAAGAGAATGTATGATTAGACAAGAGATTAATACTAGGAAGAGAAGAGAATCAAGAACAGATTGGAAGTTGAGCAGAGTAAGCATGTCCATGGTAGGAGTAGCCTTGTGTGCCAGCTGTGCAAATGGGAGGGAAGGGACTTAGTAGATGCATGGGGGGATTAGGGGGTAGAGAATATTTAGTGGTGTGGGCAAATTGTTATTGGCATGAGCAGGCAGAATTAGGCATGAGGTGATGTTTGAGGCAGGATTTTAAAATTTCAAGGGAAGATGACATATTGAGGTTGGGGACATTTAGAGCACTACAGAGCTCTTAGTTCTAGGTACAGCCCAATTTGTGTTGCTGTTTAAGAGTGATGGGTAACGTCTGCAGCAATGGGCACTGTTTGCAGTCACTTGGAGCATCTGCACCAGCTCCAAAGTCGGTCTTGTTAGGGAAAGTCACCTGTCCTCCCGTAATTACACCTATGTCAACTGCTTACAAAGAGTGCTCTTAAGCACTATTAAAGGGAGCATGTGCCTTTTAAGAGCAGCAGTGGCTGTTGCATGAATGGAAAGTCCTGCCTGCCACCTGGGGACAGTGTATTTCAGCAGCAGCGATAGGCAGGGGAAGACTCTGACAACCACTGTGCCACTGGACAACAGGCCAGAGGGGCATCTATTGGACTGTTGGGGGGGGGGGGCAAATTACACTAAAAACATTTTGTTTGGCTGCAAAACACAGTTAAAGATGGGACTCTGTACAAACTGTTTACAGCAGCAGCCATATTTGTGATCCTTTGACCCCCCCCAGCCAGCCAATCAGGATTCAAGGAGCCCAAGGATCTGCAGCTATGGGTCCTGGGAAGGGGAAAAGGACAATGCCTTTGGCATCCTATCAAGCAACCAATGAGGCATCGAAAGGTTCTCATACATATTCATTTTAAATATGGACAGCTGTTTCAGCCAGTCAGAAGCTGCCATTTTCCCCTGAAACTCTGGGACAGCTTTCATCTCCGGCATTGGTGGCATAGTCTCCTTGATGACGAAGAGAGCTGTGTCTAAGACAGAGTGTAAAGGGTGCAGACCTACTGCTAGTGGGAGAGAGCCAGAAGCCCTGCCAGCCCAATAAATCTGGCCAGCCCCCTACAGGATTCAACCTGACTGCTACCTGTGAACCTTTTCCTAGGTTCAACAAATTCAGAGACTGTTCTAGAGAGCCTTGCGTGGAAGAAATTGTTGAAAGTGTAAGCCAGTGGACTACATCTTGACTCACAAATTTCAAAGCTGAGCCAAGCGTAAACTGAAATCTGCATTCTGCCCAGACTACTCTGGAGCCAAGTAAGGGTCCAGCTAGCACTTATCCAGTGAGGTGGAACAGGGAGCCACAGGCATGTGCCTGAGTGTGGGTGTACTCTTGATCCATAGCGGAGTCAGACCATGGGGTCTGGGCTACATGGGAACTGGGAAGCTGCTCCGTAGTGCTCCTGTTTCATGTTGGTGAGCCAGAAAGGCTGTTTTTTGAGAAGTGAAGTCATGAGGACTGTTGCCATAGACATGTGAGCCAGAAGGGATAAGTTGTTGCCACCTGCTTGAAAGAATGCAAGTCTTCTGAATGGCTATCCTACTCCAGTGTGTTGCTCTCTGCATCTTCTGACCAGCTATTCTGCTCCAGTGTGCCACTGCTGATGTCTTCTGAATTGTTCTCCTGCCCCTGTGGGCTGGTCCCAATGCTGGACGTTCTTCGAAATCCAAGGGTCACGTGAGTGCTGGCATTGCTGGCAAGACTTTCTATTTTCCTTGCTGGATTACAATTGGGGTTTCCTGTTTGTTTGAAACAATACAAGCAAGTGGGTTGAAATGTAATCTTTTATTACATTTGTGCTAGCGTTCTATGGCCTGTTGGGGGGGGGTTAAAATATAAGTTTGCTGAATTTTTCCCTAATTACACCACTGCAAGATCCTGGGCAACTCTGCGATCTGGCCTGCAATGGGACTGTATCATAATTCCTGGTTACCCAGAGCCTGGTGTTTAACACTGCACTTGTGCTTATAGTTTTTTTACTGGTACTAGTGGGGAGGTGGGCAAGTCAAAAGTGTGCTGCTGTTGGGGGCTTGGCACAGTGGTATTAATGTTGAATGTTCAAGATTGCCATTTTTCTCTGCACACCCATTCCTCTTTCCCCAGTAATAAAGCTGTTATTGTTGTCCTGTTTACAACGGTATGTGAGCATATTATTAGCTATAGTCAATATAAGGAATAAAGTATGGGGGGTCATACACAACAAGCCTGTGTTTCCATCAAGGGGATGAGATACCAGCGTATGGACCTCGAGAGCAAAGCATGAGAGGTCCATGCTGGCATCTCAACTCCGAGATGGAAACACAGGGTGAGTTGCGTATGACCACCCATTTTTTATTTGTTATAGTATATGGTTCTCTGAGATTTTTTAAAAAAGTAATTTTTTGTGACAATTTAACTTTAACAAGGTTTCATCCCTTGTGTTTAGTACAGTGCTCCCCGTTGTTGTAGGTAGCTAACTGTGTGCTGCCAAGTCCGATGTTGTGGTGCCGTGTGGTCCCATTCCACTCTTGACCCTTGAGAGATCCATGACAGCATTTGTTTAACAAAAAAAAGCTTTCATTAGTATGGTTTGGTAACACGGAGCCAAGCTGACTACGGCAGTCCACGTTGAAACCACCTCTGTGCACTGCTCACTAACCAGAGCCACCATGTTTGTTTAGATTTTTCGGTCAGCAGCTCTGTTTGGACCAATCAGTGGGCAGACAGCATAGGACAGATGAATATTAATTAGGTACTGATGAATATTAATTGTAGTATGTGCACATTAACTTTTAGAATGTGCACAACATCTCAGCAATTACTGATTTCTATACATAATCACTCCAAACAGTATACTATAATTGTATGTAACTTAGGGTGTTAAGTTGGTTTATGATATTCTGTGTGTGGGGTTACCGGAAGGGGAGGTGGGGAGGTACAGAATCCCAAGGGGTTGTACACTACAAACAACTGGCCCACTATATTCATTCTGGGTATAGGTACTGTGCTATTATTTATTTCTGTTTGGAAAAGAATGCCCAGTCTCTATAACAGAGCCCAGGCCCCTCAGCCTGTTTTGTGGTCATTAGGCAGGGGTAGTAGCCTGCTAGCACATGGCACCCGGGTTACAGTAAGTTATAATGTTTTATAAAATGTTTCGTCACTTACCTTGTTGTTGCAGCTGGATTGAGCTTCAGGCATGCTTTAGCATGGATAAAAAACATCCATGCTGCAGGGTCCATGCTTGGCTGCTCCAATCGTGCTCAGTGGAGCTTGCTGAACATGCATTCTGGGGACTGAAGCAGAGATTCGAACCATGCCAGCCTTTCCAGACTTGCAGGTTAACACAGTTCTTTATTGTACTCTGTTTCAAAAAATCGTATTAAAGCCTAGGTCCCGTCAAGGCTTTACTATGGTTTTTGAGCCTGTGTTTCATTCCACTCATAATGCGGCTGCAATCTGTGTTACATGGACTTAAAATGACTGAAGCAACTTAAACCATTTTAAACCATCTAGTCTGGACAGGGCCATAGTTACAGGTTGAGATACACATAAACAGTGGAGAGTGCAATGCCGTTACAAGAGCAAAATAAGAATCAAGTTATTACATAGGTAAACAAAAGCAAAGCAAGATGAAGCCGAGTAGTGCACAAGTAATGAAACTGAAGGAACCTTTCTGACAGTGTAGTGGTTACTGCACAAAGCTGTGAACCCAGTGGAGACACTGCAGACCTGGGTTTGACACCCATGACTGCCACTTACATACAGTGTGACCTGGAGCAAGTCCCTTTACCATCCTGTGTTCCTGGGTTGCACCTGGAATTGAGCTTCGACTCAGTGTGCCTTACCTGGCTAAAAATGATAAAATAAAACTTAAATAAAGTATTTTTCATCAAGTGAGTGAAGCAATGTAAGTGCAAAACAAAACAAATACAGTTTCCCAAATATAGTATAACTAAAATACACAAACTATTGAAAATCTAAATATTGCAGGCACTGTAAAAAGTTAATGGCTTACTGACTACTCAGCCCTGATCGAAACTTATAAAGAGTGACTATGAGGGAGGCAACAGCAGGCAGAAAATTCCAGATTTTGGCAGTAAATGTAAAGGACTATTGATTTAGTGTTGGCAGAAATAACACAAGCAACATACTGGCGATATTCCTGCTAAAGAGAGGCCTGCAGTGAGAATATTTATTTATTGTCATTGTTTATTACCATTGTGCTTTTTTTCAGATGTGCTTGATCTCCAGCTCTTGTCCAGGGTCTCTTTCTAGTTGGCCCAGTGTCTCCATTGAGCACATTGTGCATGCCTACCAGCTTACCCCAAGGTTGGGTCCCTGTTTCCATTTGCCCCCTATGATATACTCTGAGCTGAGTTACAAGATCACCTGCAAAGTGATGTTGGAAGACTGTCCTTTCACTGTGTCCGGCAGACGTAGACAGTAACAGGTCCACTCATCATTCTGCCACCAATGGGGTTTTCACCCCATTTTTTCATCTGACCCACCTCACTGTGTGCAAATGTGCATGCCTGTGACCCTCCTGGGAGGATGGGGTGCCAGACAACGTGTAGTCACCCACTCTGCCAGTGGTGCATCCGCCAATCTTGAGCGGGGCTGCTCTGAACCCTCCTCTGGGAGGAAAGCATCTGCACAGATGCTCTGCACTTGCCCCACAAGCCACCACTCCTTATTCCCTGGGCTTGGAGTGGGAACCCAGGTTGCCAGCAGATATGAGGTGTCCTCCACCACTCAACACCATAAAGCCAGCTTAGTGAGAATATGTAAATATTATGGAATGGATGATAAAATTCAAGCAATCTAATTTTTATTTATTTATTTGAAAACTGGTAACTAGGAAAGGCACACTGAGTCAAGGCTCATTTTCAAGCACAAGCTGGGAAAAGGGAAAGGGGATAAAGACATAAGAAGAGAAGCATTCCAAAGATAAGGTGCAAACAGTGAACAATTCAACATGATGCGAGTGCAAATAACAATAAACGGTGACCAGAACTTGGTTCTATGAGCAACACCCTTACCAAATGAAGATGACAAAAGCAGGTTGATACAAATAAATGCAACAGTTGAAGTGACATGAACTGATCCTGGGAGGACCATTGTGGGGGGTGAAAGGGCACCAGGATCAGGTCAGGTAGGGGGCTGACAGAGCAGGAGGGGAAGAGCTTTGGCTGGTGCCTAAGGGAATGGGGGAAGGTGAGAGACAGGGTGGGAGGGGGACTGGTTCCAGAGGGAGGGAAGGCAATAAGAGAAGGCTGACTGCCCAGCAGAAGAGTGAGGGTGGGAGAGGGAGATGGAGTGAGGAGCCCAGGAGCAGATAAAATACAAGGCAGAGGGAATAGAAGGAAGGAGTATGGCTAGGTAAGATGATAATGACCCAAACTGGTATTTGGAAATGAAGGAGATGCAGTGGGACTGGCTATGTGATGGTAAGAGGAGAGGAGGATAAAGATGGAGGAGAGGGAGCAGTGATGAGTATGAGGGAGAGAATTAGCAGCAAAGTGACAAAAGGCATTACAGAGGGTGGCCAGTCTGGCAAGAGAAGAGGAGGGGCCAGTAGTGTAAACTACATCCATGTAGCAGAAAACTGGAAGCTCCATTTTGGTAACCAACTCCCAGCTGAGGCACAGACTGTCTTTGTTACCATACAAGGATCCAAGCTTGGGGTGGAGCATGGAGTGGATGCCATCGAATGGATGGCATAGACGTGGGCTAATGCCCCTTTCAGATCTGCACGCTATCCCAGCACAACAGTGTGGGTACTACAATACTGACAAAAAACAGTAAGCAGGCATCAATTTTAAAATTTGAATCTGCATCCACGAACCCCCAAAACAGTTTTTCTAGGGTACAGAAAACATCTTATGCTTAAAATGCTAATCAAGTGGGTAGCTATGTGAGGGTGGAACAGCTACATTAGTGGAGTTTTCCTTTAAATAAAATCATGGCATTAGGTTAACATGCATAAATCCAATCAATTTGGTTTCCATGTGTCAAGACTTTTACAATCGATATTGGTTCAATGTGCTTACGCAACTTGGTGTAATGTTGTGCTTGCGCAACTTGTTGACTAAATCTTTGTGGTTGTTCGCCTCTCATTCCTCTGGGAATACCACCCTGTAGGGAAGCCAAAGGTAAGGAACCCTGGAGAAGGGTACCACAGGAAGGATTTCCTTATGCTAAAGGTACCTTAGCAAGAAGTCCCAAAATGAGTGTACAGCAGAAAGCACTGCAGAACTGAACAAGTAAATCTCTTGTATTGAAGACCTTCATGTAGGTCAAGTAGGTATCATGTATTTAGGACCTTGAGTCAGCAGACGACAACGGTAACATATAGCGACTTTCACGTAAATTACAATTAGATAGCAAAAGGGCATAACATCCTAAGGAGAGAGGGAACAGAAAGGAGGACCACCATTCATCTCCATCCAACAGCAGAAACCTACCTAAGCAACCTAGGGAATATGCTACTAAAACTAACTAGGTATTATGACCTTCGGCATAGAGGAGAGGAAAAAAACCCTTTGAGGAGGAAACCTCTGGGGATCCAAGGCCTAAGTCACCTTCCCTCAAGGCTTGAGATTTTTATTAGTGACAGAATAGGGTAATGCAGAGGAGGATAGTGACAAAACAGGGTAGCGTAGAAGTGGATAGTGATAGTGACAGGACAGGATAATGTAGAGGTAGATAATGATGGGACAAGGTACTGTAGAGATAGGAAATAACAGGGCAGGGTAATGTAGAGATAGATAATGACAGAAAATGGTACATTTTGAGAAGGAGAACAAGAGTTCAGTTTTAAAGCATTTTCAGACCCACACATAGCTCACTCAAGCTTTTCAGTTTCTTATGTTGCATACATTTTAGGACAGAGAAATGCAGTAGTAGATAATTACAGGACAGGGTGCTGCAGAGGTGGATAATGACAGGACATGGTAATACAGAGGTGGATAAAGACAGGATAGGACACTTTAGAGGTAGAGAATGATAGGACAGGGTAATATAGAGGCAGATATGGACAGGACAGGGTAACGTTGAGGTAGATAATGACAGAACAGTGTAATATAGAGGTAGATAATGACAGACCAGGGTACTGTAGAGGTAGATAATGACAGGACAGGATAAAGTAGGGATAGATAATGACATGACAGGGTACAGTTTGAGAAGGAGAGATGAATTCCATTTTGAAGTATGTTTTGGCCCTCATGTAGGTCACGCAAGCTGTTTCAGTATCTTATTCTGCACATTTTTTTTTACGACAGAGAAATGCAGAATTAGATAATAGCAGGACAGGGTAATGTCGTGGTAGATAATGTCAGGACAGGAAAATATGAAGGGATAATGACAGGACAGGGTACTGCAGCAGTAGAAAATGACAGGACATGATAAAGTAGAGTTAGATATAGAAAGACAGGGTAATGTAGAGGTAGATAATGACAGACTAGGGCAGTGTAGAGACAGATAATGACAAGACATGGTAATGTAGAGGTAGATATATTGACAGAACAGCATAGAGAAGTGGATAATGACAGCACAGGGTACTGTAGAAATTGATAATTAAAAGACAGGATGATGTAGAGGTGGATATGGACAGGATAGGGCAATGTAGAGGGAGATAGTGACCGGACAGGGTAACATAGAGGTAGATAATGACAGACCAGGGCACAGCAGAGGTAGAGAATAACAGAACAGGGTGATGTCGAGCTAGATAATGACAGACAGCGTAATGTAGGGGGTAGATAATGACAGCACAGGGTAATGTTGAGCTAGATAATGACAGACAGAGTAATGTAGGGGGTAGATAATGACAGCACAGGGTAATGTTGAGCTAGATAATGACAGACAGAGTAATGTAGGGGGTAGATAATGACAGCACAGGGTAATGTTGAGCTAGATAATGACAGACAGAGTAATGTAGGGGGTAGATAATGACAGCACAGGGTAATGTTGAGCTAGATAATGACAGAACAGGTATTGTAGAGGTAGATATTGGCAGAACAGCATATTGCAGAGATGAATAAGGATCCGACAGGGTACCATAGAGATAGATAATGACAGAACAGGGTACCGTAGAGATAGATAATGACAGAACAGGGTACCGTAGAGATAGATAATGACAGAACAGGGTACCGTAGAGATAGATAATGACAGAACAGGGTACCGTAGAGATAGATAATGACAGAACAGGGTACCGTAGAGATAGATAATGACAGAACAGGGTACTGTAGAGGTAGATAACGACAGTACAGTGTACTTTAGAGGTAGATAATGACAGAACAAGAAATAAAGAGATAGATACTGAGAGGAGAGGGTAATGTAGAGATAGATTAAATCAAAGATTGCGCAGTAATAGCAAAATACATAAGGTAGTCAGATTATTCTGAATTCGGAATATTCATTACAGTTCATTATTAGGCACTATAGAAATTTAAGGTAGTCCAGTGCATAGTGAACTTACTTTATAGCAGTCATGCATACAGCATAATAAGAAATGAGCAGCTGGTAAATGATTAAGGGACAATTGGAAAGAAAGACTTCTCATAAATGATCAAATACATAAATGTTAAGAGAAATAGTTGAACTGCTTATTGGACATTCAGACTTGTCAGCACTGTATTTAAGGAGAGTGGGAATTCAGCTATGAAGTATTATGGACCCTCAAGTAGGTCATGTAAACTTTTATATCAAGAATGAAGAAGACTAAACCTCCACGTAGGTTAGTCTAAGCAATCCTCAGACCCTCACGTGCATATGAGAAACAGAGCAAACAGCGATTCCTGGAACCTCTGAGGAACGCATATCAGCCAGTTCCATTAAGGAATCCAAATTAATTGGGAATTTCTGCAGTGCTGTATATTACCGGCCAATTTAGCAAGTGGTAGTCCACAATGTAATAAATTAGATAGTCTGGTGCGTATAGTCGAATTTTTATATCTCATTTGTGCACGTGTGTCTAGATATTCAAAGGGGATGCACCTGGTGCAACTGAGATGTGCTGGTGCATCCCCAAAATGCACCCCATGGCCATATTTAAAAGGTGGGGATGAGCTGCGCAATTCCAGATGTGCTGCAGCACAAAGATAATGTATGTATCGCATCTGGAAGGTGGGGGTTCCCCTGCCTATACGGCACATCGCAATATTCAGCCGAGATGTACGGTGCAGCTGCCCACACAACTTGAAGATGTGCTGCACAAAGTTATGCCTGGAAATCCAGGTGTAAGTCATAGCCACTCACAGGCAGGCTGCTGTACTGCACAGCACAACTCAGCAGCCGCCAGCCTGTGGGCGGCTACCCCCCTCCCAGCCCCAACCATTAAAAGAGAAGTATACATCTCGTATCCCTGGTTGTCTAGTGGTACCCCTTCCCATCCCTGTTTGTGAATAAACCAATAATCCCCCTCATAACTCTGGTAGTCTAGTGGTATCCCCCTCCCATTCCCATTCATGAATAAACCAATAATCCCCCTCCTATCTCTGGTAGTACATTGGTACCCCCTTCCATTCCTGAACATGATCACAGTGTAAGAGCAGAAAGCCCAGTAACCCTGGTGGTCCAGTGGACGACTCCTCACCCCCCCACTGAAGGACCCACGTCCCACCCTGCTCCCTCCATCCCAGACTGGCCACTTGGCCATGGTGTTGATGGGCAACACATACCTCCACACATCACCATGGCTGCACGCCAACTGTGCTGTCATTGAATGACAGCGTACTGTACTCCTGTAAGCCCATTGGTAGACACTGTTGACCAATGGGCTTGCAGTGCGCACTGTACACTTTCATTCACAGCTTTGTGCCATTCACACAGTTGTGAATGAAAATGTACAGTACACACTGTAAGCCCATTGGTCGACAATGTCTACTAATGGGCTTACAGGAGTATAGTACGCTGTCATTTATTGACAGCTCAGTCGGTGGGTAGATGTGGCAGTGTGTGGAGGGATGTGCTGCCCACCAACACTGTGGCTGAGTGGCCAGTCTGGGATGGGGGGAATGGGTGTGGGTCCTCAGTGGGTGGGGATCCACTGGACCACGGGTTACTGGGATTGCTATCACACACCTCGATTGTGTTCAGGAATGGGAGGGAGTACACTGGACTACCAGAAACACTTAGGGGATATTGGTTTATTCATGAATGCGGATGGGAGGGGGTACCACTAGACTATAAGGAAGTGTGTTCAGGAATTATTACGAGCACGATTTCACTTCGGGGTGGGATGGGGGTGCCACTAGACTACCAGGGGATTTGCATATATTTGCACTGTGGGCATGATCAGGGCTTGCTTGAAGAGCTCCCAGCGCAACCTGCTGGGTGCATCCCTGCCCCAGACATGCAAATGAGGCCATAATGACATGGTAATGGCCCCATTTGTGCCTTGCATGGCTAATAGCCTGATTTGCATGTTTCAGTCTGAATATCTGGAATTTGCAGTCAGCACATCTGCAGATGTGGTGTGCATCCCCATTCCAGGTATTCAGACCAGGCAGGGGGATGCTCCAAAGCATCGTCGGTGGCCCCCATTTGCGCCACAGGCATTTTGTGACATATTCAGATGAGATGCTCGGTAGCACATCTCATTTGAATATAGCACTTTTGCTCTCTGGCTCAACTCAGTTGTATAGAGCAACCACTTGCACCCTTTCTTGGTGCAATTTGAATATCAGGGCTGTGGTATATTAACATAAGAAACATACTTTGATGTATAAGATATAGCATAACTGAAAATATGGAAGTTCGATATATTCAGAATTGTCAGTACTGCCGGCCCAGTGGCGTAGAGGGTTGAGGCGCTGGCGCCTTACCTCGACCCACACCGGCGACCCGGGTTCGGGAACGGACTCGGGTCTCGGGGAGTCGGCAGGGGAAGGGCAGGATCGAGCGTCCGACGGACTGCTCTCTTGTCCTGGGTGGGTTAGGGAGCATCTTTGCTCATGCAGCGGCCCCCAGTGGAGACTGGAGGCACTGCAGGTAGTGACACAACAAGGGCCGGGGGGCAAGAAAAACAAGAAAATCCGCTCCGGAAGTTAACCTGAGATAGCCGGGCCTTGACCCGGACATCCCTGAGAGACTCCTGAGAGCCACAATTGCCTCAGCAGCTCCGAGGTCTGAGAAAGTAGTAGTGTGCTGGTTCGCCCCGCTGGTGCCTTTCCCGAGGAGGAGGGACCCATCCCGGTGCAAGGGTTACACCGGACTAGCCCGAGGAAGGCTGCAGATATGAGGTAGGTGGCTGAGGGGAGCTAGTAAGGGAATGTCCGGGTCCATGGTGGCCTGAAGGAGAGGTAACTCTGGGGGCAAAAAAAAAAAAAAGAATTGTCAGTACTGTTCAAGTCAGGAGGTTTAGGTAGTTAGTGGTGGTTACTATATTTGGTAGTCACAATATGCAATTCATGAACTTGCAAAAGGTTAGAGGTAGTCACTGCTTTCATTCAGTGTATTAAACACATTAGGCATGTCATAGCATGACTATAGACTCTTGGCAGAGAACAGCAAGTGGAAGGAGGTGCTGTTAGAACTTTACTGCTCTACTCAGACTTAAGAACTACAACTCTAATACTGGGGCCTTCAAATTAAAAAAACAAACAAACAAAAAAAAACAAGAGTTGGTGTGTTTTTTAATTAATTTAATTTAGTTTTTGTTGACCGGGTAAGTGCACTAGACAAATCCTGCCTATTTTCAGGCACGACCCGGGGGAGGGAGATACAGATGAATGCCAACTGACTTTGAACCAGATTAAGCTGTTGATGTTATTTTTAGTGAATGAGGGAAATTTGGCCAGGGCACAGGGAACCCCTGCTCTTTTCGATAAGTGCCATGGGATCTTTAATATCCACCTGAACTACCACCAATTCAGGCAGATAAGACCTCAGTTTAACGTCTCATCCGAAAGACGGCACCTCAGAAGTGCAGCACCCCTCTCATGCTGCACTACAGTGTCAGTACTGGGATATTAACCCACGTGCCAGATGTGGGAACTGAACCTACAGCACTCTGATCTCCAAGCCTCAGAGGCGAGTGTGCTACCTACTAAGTCACTGACACTCTTGTTTGTCTGAGTTTGGTGATGGAAACTGTTATCTGTGCAGTTAGCTAGGTGAAGAAGGGGACTATAAATTAAGGGGAGTGGCTTAGGCAGCAGGAGGCCAGGTGTTTGGATTTAAAACTGCCCTATATAGCTTTTGGCAGAGAACAGCAAGATATGGGAGGTGCTGTTAGACCTTTACTACTCTACTGGGACTTAAGAACTACAACTCTACTACTGGGTCCTTCAATTTGGGGTAAAAACAAACAAACAAACAAAAAACAAGAGTTAGTGTGTTTGTCTGAGCCGGGCGAAGGGAACTGTTATCTGTGCAGTTAGCTAGGTGAGGAAGGGGACTGTAAATTAGGGAGAGTGGCTTAGGCTGCAAGAAGCCAGGTGTTTGGATTTAAAACTGCCCTAGATAGCTTTTGGCAGAGAACAGCAATAGGAAGTAGGTGCTGTTAGAACTTTACTACTCTACTGGGACTTAAGAACTAGAACTCTACTACTGGGACCTTCAATTTAGGGTAAAAATAAACAAAAAAAAACTAGAGTTAGTGTGTTTGTCTGAGTTGGGTGAAGGGAACTGCTATCTGTGCAGTTAGCTAGGTGAAGAAGGGAACTGTGAATTAGGGGGAGTGGCTTAGGCAGCATGAAGCCAGGTGTTTGGATTTAAAACTGCCCTGGATAGCTTTTGTCAGGGAACAGCAAGAGGAAGGAGGTGCTGTTATAACTTTACTACTCTACTGGGACAATATAGCACTCCCTCCCCAACCCTTAGCTAGTTCCACTTTTATAGGCACAGGGTTTGACTGACAGCAGGAACTTCCTGTTTGGGAGCAGGAAGGGAGTGATCACAGAGGCACAAAAGACTCACCATCCTAGATGGAAAAGAGTAGCTTTCCATCCCCCCCCCAGCTGCTGGAGGTCTGACTCTGAGCAAGTAAGGAGGAGACTACTGAGGAATACAGGAACTACATGTCCCAGAACAGAAAGAGCAGGAGCTTTAAGGGCACAAAGGCAGTAGGAAAGTAGGGAGAAAAAATAAGAATAAAGAAAAATAAATGAATAAAAATAAACAGAGAGAGGAAAGAGTAAGCATACAAAACAACAGTTGAGGGGCCCCAAATAAGACATGATGGGAGTGGTGCAGAGCAGTGGCTGTGGAGCAGCAGTCTTCCAGGAGGCGTTCTGGAGGATGCAGTGTTGTCCCATCTGCAGACACCTCTTTGGGCTGAGGGAGGAGGTTGCTCATCTCCAGGCTGAGTTGGCCAGGATTCGGAGGACCTCCTCTCCCATCCAGGGACCACCAGGGCTACCGCTGCTGCCTCAGAGGTTGCCAAAAAAGAGGAGCGGTTGGACCACAGTGGGCTCAGGGAGGGTGAGAGTGGTGGAACGGGGGCGCATCCCTCCAGTTGTACCTCTCCACAATTTGTATTCCATTCTGGCAGAGTGTGGTTCCTCTATGGAGGCACCTGCAGTGGAGACCAAGGAGGATGCTGGGAATCTTCACAAAGGACCCACAGGAGGGTGGCATGGGACCGCACAGGGGAAGGAAACAACTCCTGGTGGAGGACTCCATTGCTAGGAGGGTAGAACTGAGGGAGGGAGGGAGGAGAGGGAAGTAAGGTGCCTGCCTGGTGCCATGCCTTGGAGGAACAGGGAGCGAATCCTCAGGATCGTGGGAGCAGCTGCACAGGGGAGGTTGCTGGATGTCACTGTCCACCTAAGGACAAATGACCTGGCTGGGAAAAGGATTAGAGCAGTGCAGGAGGAGTTTGTGGAGTTGGGGAGGGGCCTTAGACAAGTAGCATGCACGGTAACCTTCTTGGAGGTGCTGCTTGTCTATGGCATGGGTGAGGCGAGGGTGCTCCACATCATGGGATTCAACCAATGGTTGAAAAACTGGTGCAGAGCTCAGGACTTAGGCTTCATTGGGGACTGGGGGTCCACACTGAAGGGATACAGGCTTATATTGGTGCGATAGTCTGCATCTGTCCAGGACGGGAACCAGGATCCTAGCTGATAGGTTTATTTATTTATTTTTGTTATTTGCCAGGCTCCCATGGCTTCAGAGGAGGCCTCGTATCTCCTTCTACTCTGTCTGCCAGGGCAATCCCCAAGGCATCCCATCCCCAGTTTCATTTATGCACTTAGGGCCAGGGGTATTCTATTTTTCCCCTGTTTTTCTCCCAACCCCGGGACGCCAGCACGTAAGACATACATCCAGGCTGACGACATGCTGATGAATGCCGATTGCCATGTGCTTAACAGGTTCCCCCCCAACTCCAGTAGAGCCGCCAGTGCCCTGAAAGCCCATGCTTCCACCGGATTCAGGGGCATCGGGTGCTAGAAGCTCCTCTGGTATCCCACCCCAGAGGGAGGAGAGCATCCGCAGGAACCTCCCTCACCCCACTGACCCCCTAGGTGATAGGTTTAAATGTTTCATTGGCAAGCATTTAAACTAGCCAAGGGGAGACACTGAAAAGGAGCAGGGAAATCCTAGCTCCCCCACAAAAAATTCAGGGTAGTTAGTGAGGTAAGTACCAAGATAGAGAAGTCGATAGGGAGAAGGGCAGGGGTACATTGAGAAAAAGGCAAAGGCAGTAAGGACAGGGATGGGCCAAAAAGGTGTAAGGCCATCAAAAAATGGAGGGTAATGAGTACCAATGCCCGTAGTCTAGGTAACAAGCTCCCTGAACTGGTGGCCTTGATGGAAGAGGGACGCCTGTATATCGTGGCAGTCACAGAAACATAGTACACAGCGAACCATGACTTGGATGTCAACATACCAGGGTACACAATCTATAGGAGGGAAAGGGAGGGTAGAAGAGGGTGAGGAGTAGCTCTCTATGCAAGGGAAGGGGTCAAAGCAACAGAACTAAATGGTGAACAGGGAGGAGAGGAAGCACTGTAGGTCACCCTGGAGACTGGAAATGGCATCACAATCTGCACAGGGGTTGTATACAGACCCCTGTCTCAGGGGGAGGAAATGGACAAGGAAATGATAGAAGGCAACCTTAGGATGGCAGAAAAAGGGGAGATACTGTTGATGGGGACCTGGATATGCCAGATGCTAACTGGAGCACCTTTGCTGCAGCCACATCCAAGAGCAGGGTCATTCTCGATGCCCTACAGGGGGCATGCCTCAGACAGCTAGTGTTAGAACCCACTCAGGAGGGAGCAGTCTTAGACCTGGTACTCTCAAATGGGGATGGAGAGAGGATATCAGATCCGGAAGTGGGTAGCCATCTGGGAACATGTGACCACGAAACAATGTGGTTCATGATAAACACAGTCAGAGTCAAGCCATACAAAAGAGATAGTACTGGACTTTAGGAGGGCTGACTTTGTCAAAATGGGAGAGTGCCTCAGAAAAGCACTAGCAAACAGACAAGAAGGAGGGGTGGAGGAACAATGGGGAAACATCAAAACTGCCATCACAGAGGCAACAAGCCTTTGTGTAAAGCAAATAAATCAAAATGAAAGAAAAAAAACACTATCGTTCTCAAAAGAGGTGGCAGGAAGGTTAGGGAGCAAAAGATAGCATTCAGGAAGTCTAAGGAAACATAGAAGGAGCAGGACAGAGAACTGTACCAGTTAAAGCAGAAGGAAGCAGATAAGGCAGTCAGAATAGCAAAGGCCAAAACTGAGGAAAAGATAGCCAACTCAGTTAAGAAGGGGGATATAACCTTTATAGGTATATTAGGGAGCGAACAAGGGAGGGATAGTGAGGCTTAATAAAGGGGAGGATGGGTGGGCAGAGAGGGACAGTGAAAAAGCAGGAATACTTAACGAATAATTCTGCTCAGTATTCACAAAAGAAGAGGAGGGGGAGGTACCTAATCCAATTAACAGAAGCACTCTGGATAGTGGGATCAATACCAGTCCTTTCACAGAAGAAAGGGTTCTGAAAGAACTGTAAAACTGAAGCTGGACAAAGCAATGGGGTCTGATGGGATTCACCTCAGAATTCTTAAAGAACTAAGGGGAGAACTAGTGACACCATTGACTACCCTTTTTAATGAATCATGGGAGGATAGTGTGGTACCTAAGGACTGTAGGATGGTGGATGTGATTCCCTTTCAAATAAGTGGGAGCAAAGCAAAGGCAGGAAACTACAGACTTGTTAGCTTGACCTTAGTGGTAGGGAAAATGATAGAATCACTTCTGAAAGAAAGAACTGTTGAGTACCTAGAGGCCAGCAGGGCACAGGACCCAAGGCAGCATGTATTCACAGCGGGAAGGTCATGTCAGACAAATCTAATAGATTTCTTTGACTGGGTGACCAAAGTAGTAGACCAGGGAGGGGCTGTGGACATGGTGGCCTACCTAGAGTTTAGCAAGGCATTTGACACAGTCCCACACAAAAGATTAATAAACAAATTAGCCAGCCTGGGAGTGGGTCCCAGGGTGGTAGCCTGTGTAAACAAATTGGCTGGACAAAAGGACATGTAGGGTAATAGTAAACAGAATCCACTCCAAAGAAAGGGGTTACTAGTGGGGTACCGCAGGGTTCAATACTGGGTCTGGTCCTTTTTAATGTCTTTATAAGTGACATTGCAGAGGGACTGGAAAGAAAAGTATGCCTCTTTGCAGATGACACAAAGATCTGCAACAGGTTGATACACAAGGGGGGTGGAAAAGATGAGAAGGAACTTGGCAAGATTGGAGGAATGGTCAAAAGTATGGCAGCTTAGATTCAATGCAAAGAAGCGCAAAGTAATGCACCTGGGAAACAAAAACCCAGGGGAAGAGTACACAATGGGGGGATTAACAACAAGATAAATGGAAAGGGACCTGGGGGTAGTCATATCTGATGACCTAAAGGTAAGTAAGTAAGCAATATGAGAAGGCAGTAAGGATGGATGAGGGGATACTGGAATGTATAGGGAGAGGTATCACCAGTAGAAAACAGGAAGTTGTCATCCCTCTGTGCAGAAAGTTGTTGAGACCCCATCTGGAGTACTGTATGCAGTTCTGGAGACCCTGTCTCTGCAAGGACATAGACAGGATGGAGGCAGTCCAGAGGAGGGCAACTAAAATGGTGAAGGGTCTACAACAGAAGTCATACGAAGAGAGAGACTAAAGGAGCTTAATATGTATACCCTTGAGGAAAGAAGGGAGAGGGGGGTCATGATAGAAACTTTCAAGTACCTCAAGGGAATCAACAAAGTCCAAGAGGGTAGCATCTTTCAGAAAAAGAGATGTGAAAGAACAAGGGGGCACAATTTGAAGATAGAGGGGGGATGGCTCAGGGGCAATGTGAGGAAGTATTTTTCACAGAGGAGGTGGTGGAAGCATGGAATGGCCTTCCTGAGGAGGTTGTGGGGTCAAAAACAGTGGGGGAATTCAAGAATCCATGGGACAGACATAAGACAATTCTGGTGGGGGGTAGGAAGAAGTAGGCTGTTGGTTAACTAGATCTGCAGCTTATCCAATAGGTAGGGAAATGGACAGACTAGGTGGGCCAAGTGGTTCTTATCTGCCATCAATGTCTATGTTTCTAAGAAAAATTAGCCAGCATTAGAAACAGTACTTCAAAATCATACAAAGAAGATCCTATCCACCAGAGCCCATCTGTCTCCGTGATGCATTCCCAACCTGAAACCATAATAATAATAATAAAATGTATTTGTTAAGTGCTTTTCAGACATCCAAGGTGCTGTACAGTTCAAATAAAACAATTACACAATAAATACAGGATAAAATCGAGGAAATACTGAAAAAGCTTTCCCCCAAAGAAAAGTCTTAAGTGCCCGCTTAAAACTCCCCACCGTCCTGCACTCCCAAAGCTGACGGGGCAGAGAATTCCAGAGGGCCAGTGCTGCAAATCCAAAAGCACGTGCACCAGATGACTTTAAATTGACCCTCGGAATCTCTAGCAACCCCTCGTTCGCCGAGCATAGCTGTCTCAGAGGGGTGTAAGGAACCAGGAGCTCTTTCAAGTAATCGGGACCCAAGCCATGTAGGGCTTTGTAAGTCAAAAGACCTACCCTAAAGGTGATCCACCACTGAATAGGCAGCCAGTGCAGGTCATGCAGCACAAGGGTAATATGAGATCTTCTAGATACCCCTGTCAGCAAATGTGCTGCCATGTTCTGCACTAGCTGCGAGCAGTGGATTTCAACCCCAGAAAGCCCTAGATTAAGGGAATTGTAGTAATCAAGGCGTGATGTCACAAAAGTGTGGACCAAAACAGGTAGATCACTGGATGGAACAAGGTGCTTAATCCTAGTGTTGTTCCTAAGATGGTAAAAGGCCAGCTTGACGACTGCCGAAAACTGATGACAAAGAGACAGACTGTCATCAAGCACCATCCCTAGGTTACGCACCTATTCCGAGGTAAGAATCTGGGCCTCCCCCAGGACTAAACCGGAAGGGAGCCCAGTCCTCAACCCCTCTGGCCTACAACCCGGGTCCACAGACAAAACCTTAGTCTTCCTTGGGTTAAACGTTTAGATTGCTGGTGTTCATCCAATCTTGGATTTCTATGAGGTAGCTATTCAGTACTGAGACTGCACTAACCTGGTTGGGAGCAAAAAACAGGTAGAGCTGGGTATCATCGGCATAGCAGTGAAACCGCAGCCGATACCATCTTACAGTGTCTCTGAGGGGCAGCATATATACTGCGAACAACATGGGAGACAGCACTGAACCCTGAGGAACCTCGCAGGGCAGAGAGAAAGCCATGGAAGAAGATAAATCCAAGACAATTCTCTGCGTTCTACCAGCAAGGAAGGATGAAAACCATCTGAGAACTGTACCAGACAGCTCACAGATGAACCTCAGACGTTCGAGCAAAATCCCATGGTCCACAGTATCAAAGGCCGATGATAAATCTAGGAGAACCAAGATGGAATGGTATATCCAATCTCGCGCCATCAGGAGATCATTATGCACCCGAACCAGAGCGGTCTCAGTACTATGCCTCTTGCAAAAACCTGATTGGAGAGGTTCGTATAAATTATGGATGGTTAAATGGTTGTCCAATTGAGCAGCCACAACTTTCTCAATAACCTTCCCCACAAAAGGGAGGTTAGTAATAGGCCTGTAGTTTGCTAGGTTCTTCAGGTCTAAGGAAGCTTTCTTCAGAAGGGGGGTCTCTATCCCCTCCTTCAGGGAGCTAGGGAACTCACCCAAATCCAGAGAGCACCGGACAATCCGAGCTAAGACGGGGACGATAATATTACTACAACCTGGAATCAGGGAAGTAGGGCCTGGGTCTAAACTACAGCATGTGGGATGCATCTCCTGGACAATCCACATAATGTCTATGAAATCCGGCAGGTCAAAGGTACTCCAGGAAATTCTGGGCATCGTGACAAGGCACCGATCAACAACAACCCCTGTAGAATGAAGTTGGAGGCACTCCTGCCTGATGTCAGCCAACTTATTCGCAAAGAAGAGAGTGATCTCATCACACTCATTCTGTGAAAAACTTGATGGAACTGCTGACAGACTGGGTTGCACAGCCTGTCAACAGTTCTGAAGAGTTGAGCCGGTTGGTTCCTTGCAACAGCTATTTCCCTGGACAGGAATTCTGCCTTCTCACGGGAAATTTCTTTTTGGTAGAATTTGTAATGTTCTAACAAAATAAGGTGCTCGGCATCAGAGGGAGTCTTTCTCCAATGATGCTGTAACCTACACCCCAAACTCCACAACTCCCTATGAGCCCCATCAAACCAAAGGGCCTGAGGGTGACATGGGAGGGGGCGAACATGGATAGGACCAATCAGATCGAGGGCTGAGGATACGGCCCCATTATAAGCCGCAACCAACTGCTCGGTATCTGTGCAAGTCTTGTCCAATGAAGAGAGATCAATTACCACCATCAGGTCTTCAGGGACCACATCCTGCAAAGGGCGGTAGCTGACCAACTCCACAGGGGCTGACCTACCCGGGGGGCTGAAAAATTGAACCCAACTGAGTAGTGATTGGACCAACCGACTGGTTCCACCACTAAGTTGGAGGCATAATGTCCTGCTGCGACACCACAGTCCCCCGCCATGGGTATAACAGTGATGTCATGAGCAGACCACCAGGACACCAGGCCAGGAAGATGCTTCATAATTGTAAAAGCTAGATATTAGAAGGTTTAAATGCTGTCTGGGAGGAATGCAGCACAAAGGTGCAAACACTGAGGAGCAAATTTAAAAGTCATGGATTTACATACGTAATTGCTCCTTTATCTGTTGTGCACTTGGATATATAAAAGCTAGCCAACATATGCAAATTGTCAGACATTAGGGCCTGCCCGGTGGTGCTGAGGTTTGAGGCACTGGATGCCACACCTTGCACCACACCGGCAACCCAGGTTTGGGAACGAGCCTGGGTCATCGGGGATCGGCAGGGGAGAGAAAGGATCGAGCATCTGGAGGACAGCTCTCCTCTCTCTGGGGAAGGTTCCAGGTTTGTCCAGCATTGCAGTGGCCCCCGGTGGAGACCAGAGGCACTGCGCACGTCAGGGCAGCAAAAGTAGTGGGGTGGAGCTGAGACGGCTGTCACTACATTTTATTGCATGTCCGAGCTCAGGGGAAGGGCGAAAACATGGAAATACCACTTCCTTAAGGATAGGCAAAGGCGCCTCCCCCTCTGATCCATACTCCCAATGTCGGCTGTGCCTATCTGGTGTGCCCCCCCTGGCCTGGAGCTCAACCCTATAGATAGAGTGCCCTGGGCGGATAGGGCGGCCCTTCCCTGGAGGGTTCAGACCCGAGGGATATGCCGGACTAGGGGGGTGTGGAGCAAGGTGGGCAAGATGGGAGGTAGAGACTGTGGCTTTAGGAGGACTCTGGAGAGAGTTCACCGAAGAAGGTGACTAAATAAAGTTTGAAAAAAAAATTGTCAGACGTTAGAGACAGTGCGACAAAACAAAAGCATGGGCTCGAAGTTAAAGAGCCATTTCAGAGAAGCAGCAGCGCCAAATGCTTTAGCACAACTCAGCTACCTAAATGCATTAAACAGATCAAAGGATGAATAGATAGACTCATGATTTTAGAAAACTGAGAGGTAATAGAGACAGTGCCCCAAATTCCCTATGGGGAACGACAGTATTGAGCACAGGTTAAATTGTCTTGGTATCTCCGGGAGGTGCACTCTGCTAGCAAGCTGTGAACTGGGAGTGACATCGTTAGAACAAACCCAGAAGAGAGCCAAAACAGAGAACGAGAGCCAGAAGAAACAAAAACAAAGGGTCTCTGAGCGAGCAAACCCCCAAATGGAGTATAACTAGGGACAAGGGGAGTGAGAGTGGGGGAGGGGACACAGACACTCAAGCCATGCCGTGGCAAATGAAATGAATGTGTCGGGGGGCAAACGAGGATGAGCAACAACACACAGCTACAAGCAGTGGCCACAATGAAGACACAGGGAAGCAACAGACAGCTGCAAGCAGCAGCTACAAAACAAAAGACAGAGGGGATGGAGAGAAGCACGAAGCAGCTGCCGGATGCAAGCAAGAAACAGACAAATGAGGAGGAAAAACACAAATCAGGATAAAGGCCAGCACAAACCAAACAGAAAGCCAGCACCTCCAGCTGCAAAGAAAAAATGCTTCTGTGAGAAGCAGAGAGTATGACATTTAAATAGCTTAAACAGGGGGTGTGGCTGCTTCCTGAGTCCATTGAACCACAGGCAAAGCCTTTCATGAGTCACTCATCTTTCATGTATCGATATATTAAAAAAATAAGATGGTTTAAGAAAAAATATTTTTAAGAAATGCATTTTAAAAAAATGTTTTCTGATTTTGTTACCACTTCAGCCTAATTCACGAGGAAATCATACCATTTGAACCCTCTGTTGCTTCATCATACATATAATTGCATCCAACAATGTCCTTCTCCCTTCAGGTAACTCCTAATAGCACTGGAAGATAATAATTCACAGCAAATTGCATATAAAGTACACACACACCACTAATATAACATGTCAGATTCTGTGATAGTCAATGACTAGTATTGCTGCACTGACAGCCAGATTTCATAATTTGTGAAATTTATGTCTGGTGAACACTGTTAACTGGTGCCCTGTCTCACTGATCTGTCAACTCAATGAGCAGGTATAGCATTTGAATTTCTGCCACTCATATAATGCAACTCACACTCCAGTGATATGTGAGTTGCAGGGATTTTTATGTTTGCTTGCGGCATACACAAGAAACATTATGTGGCAGCTTAGGAGAGAAGTGGGTTGTGGAGCTGATGCACGGTGGCAGCCAACGGCGGCACTGCATTTGGGTGCTTGGCACTGGTGGACCAATGCAGGCCCAGTGTCCTGATGACACTGGTTCTGCAGAAGTGCCACCAAGTTGAATAATTTTTGCTGCTGCAATCAAGGGCCGCCTCGTCATTGCAGCATCAGCCATTTCACTGCAATGAGGGAGTGACCCATCATTGCAGAGCGGTACTATGCCGTCCGCATGCTCCAGACCCAGTACATTTGCTGGCCAGGGGAGCCCACTCCCGTCGGCATATTGTAACCTCCCCATTTGTTGTAGGTGCCAAGGTGCACAACGCCTCAGCATCATATGCCCCAACAGTCTTTTCTTTGCAGATGGGGGCCCAATCCTCGTCAGCTTCAGTCCACCCTTCCAGTTCAATTTGCCGATGGGGGCCCACTCCTCATCGGCATAATGTCCCCAATTTGTGTGCCAGGGGAGGTGCCCAATTCCCTCGAACTCCCCACCACTCAATATGTGCAGACGGGGTGCCCAACCTTCGATGGCCAAGCAGCTCCCCTAAACACTCAGGTGGCACGCTGGAGCCCACCCAGTGTGCCAAATGTCTCTGTAAAAAAAACATCCCAGATGTTTTTCGCTTTTGTTAAACCTGTAAAACAGAAAACGGTCCCTCGTTGAGTTCGATGGCCCCTCCCCTAACACGCTCCCACCCTCTGCGCACCCTGCCTCCCCACACCCCCCTCACTGCATACTTACCTCCAGAGCCCAGTGCAATGATATTCGGTGGACTGGAAACACGTCTGCACTCTTCAAAGCCGACTGCGGACTGAGGAAATGCCGGTAAGCTGTATAATGGCATAAATAGGATTGTTTCAACTTTAGTGCATATCTCTGGCATTTATGGTAATTTTGGCACCAAATTTTCAACATGGGGTTATTGTGACCCCTCCCCATGAATTCAGTCACTGTCATGGCTTTATTCAGTCCCGAAAGGAGATTTCGTGGTCACTGCACGGAATCACCTTTCGGGATTGATTAACAAAACGACAGTGCAACTGTTCATGAGGTGGGCTCTCAAAAAGCCTATGTTGTAAATTTGGTGAAATAAATCCAAAAAATGACTGTTTTATGAGTGTGCGTTGCGCAGTTTCCACGCAAGCTCGTAACTTCATGAATTTGTAAAATTTTCACTCCAGATTTACAACATTGGCATTTTTCCACACCTCCTTATGAACAGTATAACTGTCATTTTACACATCCTGGCCAAAATGTGCTTTCACACTTCCGGCACAAAATAGCGCAGTCGTTGTTGGAAATCAGTTTTTGGATAGATTGAGAAAATGACAGTGACACTGTTCATGAGTAGAGGTCCTAAAATGCATATGTTGAAAATTTGGTGATGAAAGTCTATAAAATGACTGTGTTACAAGTGTGCGTTGTGTAGTTTCCACGCACCCTTGTAACTTTGCAAATTTTTAATATTTTCATGCCAGACTTTCAGCACTGGCATTTTTTCACACCTCCTTATGAACAGTACAGCTGTCATTTTTCACATCCTGGCCTAAATGTGTTTTTGCACTTCTGGCGCAGAATAGCGCAGTCGCTGTGGGAAATCAGTGTTTGGGACAGATTAAGATTGAGCGAGTGAGACAGGGGAAGGAAGTTAGTGAGCTCAACGGAGCTCGGTCGGGACTGCTGCAGATTTCTTTGTGAGCAGAAAAAGGCACCAACACAGGCAGGAGCCCAGTACAAAAGGGCAGCCTGGAGTGCCAGGAGAAACAGAACGAGCGAGTGAGAGAGGAGGAGTAAGCAAGCTCAGCGGAGCTTGGTCAGGACAGCTGTGAACTTCTTTGTGGGCAGAAAAAGGTGCCAATGCAGGCAGGAGCCCAGTATAAAATGGCAGCCTGCAGCACCGGGAGGAACAGAATGAGAGAATGAGAAAGGGGGTGTGAGCGAGCTCAACAGAGCTCTGTCGGTACTGCTGTGGATTTCTTTGTGGGCAGAAAAAGGTGCCAATGCAGGCAGGAGCTCAGTACAAAAGGGCAGCCTGCAGCGCTGGGAGAAACAGAACGAGTGAGTGAGAGAGGGGGAGTGAGCGAGCTCAACGGAGCTCTGTCGGGACTTTAGAGTTGCTCACCCTCTCGCTCAGGGTCCTCTGTGGTCCTATATTACAGCAGGGTCTCTGGGGTGGAGACAAAGCAAAGATTGGATACTTTGAGGATTGCTGTAATAATACAGATTTCGTTCTGTTTATTTCTCTCACTGAGATGAGTAATACTTGGAGTGCAATAGGATTTCCAACTGGGCTAAGTGAAACAATATGAGAGCTGAGAACAAAAAGTATGGTAGCTGAGGGGTAAAAAACGGACAAGGAGGCTTTAGGATTGCTACAGTAATACAGCACTATCTTCCTTTTTGGGTTTGTATCATCTGTATTGATGTTTTATGGTTTTAACTTAGTTTGATTTGGGGTTCTAAGTGTTTATAGAATTGTGGGTGGGTAGGGTGGTTATTTTATTGGTTTTTAGTTGGGTATTGTTAGAATTTTTTGATTGTAATTTTGGGGTTCAAATAAGTCAGGTGCCTGCTTAGTGTGTTTTGTTATTGAATTTGGCTGTGAAATGTGTAAATTCCCCCAGTAATGCGCTATTGGTTCTCAGTTCTCCTATAAGCCTCTGCCCCCCCTCCTTTGTTGTGGTCAACTACCAGCATTGCCATGTGCTACGTATTGTACGTGGGGGGCATTGGAGGACCTAATGACATCTCTCACATTTGGGTGGTTAGGCCTAGAAGACGCCCTGGGGTAAAATGGAGTCTGGAACGGAGTTCTCCTTGCCTAGTCTGCATACCCAAGGGCACTGCCTCTTGTGGCAGTCAAGTAGCCGGGGTGGCCTTCGAAGCCCATCCTACTCAAGCAGTGTTATGCAATGCCAGATCTGTTAAAAACAAGACCACAATTATTGCTGATCTTGTTGGAACAACTGATCTGGCTTGCATCACCAAGACCTGGTTCGATGAAAATGCCGGTCTCATCTTGGATGCTGCAATTCTAGCTGGGTACTCAGTGATTCACCGCCTGAGATTGGATCACGGGGTGGGGGAGGTGGCGGTCTGTTTCAAGACTGATTTGGGCCTCAAGAGTGTACCAGTTGAGGAGGCTGAATCATTTGAGTGTTCAGTGGTGGCTGGTGTAGGTTGCAGGATACAACCTACCGTCCGCCTGGGGACGAGATGCGTTTCCTGTAGGAAGTTGCAGATTTCATCGCCGACATGACACTGGAGTTGCCCAGATTGATGGTACTGGATGATTTCAATGCCTGGGTCGACAATGAACTCTCGCAGTTTGAACAACACTTCCTCCAGCTTATGACATCTCTGGCCTTACACAGGTGGTTACCTCTGCCACCCATAAACATGGCCACTCTCTTGATCTGGTCTTCCTCCTGAGGATCGAGGCCTCCGATTTGGAGATGGAACCGGTCAGTTGGTCTGATCACTACACTGTGAGGTTCAATTTTTGCACCCCCCAGAAGGCCTGCCTCTGTGGAGATGGTCGGTTACTGCACTTTGCAGGAAGTGAGTCCTGAAGGCCTAGCAGCGGTGATTGATCTTTCGGAGTTTCCTATGACCAGCTCAAGTCCAGAGACTTTAGTGATGGCTTATAATAAGGCCATTTCTGTAGCCCTGGACTTGATTGCTCCTGTCTGTGTTCATCCTCTCCCCCTTTGCCCTCGGGCCCCATGGTTTGATGGGTCCTTGAGGGAATTGCGGTGAGTAGGACGTAGGTTACAGCGGTGTTGGCGGAAATCCGCCTTGGATGCCGACCATCTTAGATTGGTTGAACACTATCAGATCTACCAATCAGTGATCTCCTGTAAGAAGGCAGAATCCCTGTCCGGGGAGATAGCTACCACTAAGAACTGACTAGCTCAGCTCTTCCGAACTGTGGACAGGCTGTGCAACCCAGCCTGTCTTCAGCTCTGAAGACCTTTTTCACAGTTAGAGTAGGATGAACTTGCTCGGTTCTTTGCAGATAAGGTGGCCGACATCAGGTCAGAAATTCTTTCGACCCACTCTGTGGGGGTTGTGGATGATTGGTGCTTGGTTGCCTCGCCTCCTATTTCCTGGAGTTCCTTTGCCTTGCCTGAACTTGTGGATGTCATGCGGATTGTCCAGGGTATGCGCCCTATGACCTGTAGTTTGGATCCGGGCCCAACTTCCTTAATTATGGGTTGTTGGGATTTTATTGGCCTGGTCCTGGTGCAGATAGTCCAGTGCTTCTTGGAATCCGGTGAGTTTCCAAGCTCCCTGAAGGAGGCAGTGGTTATCACCCTCCTAAAGAAAGCTTCTTTGGACCTGGATATTTCTGCCAACTACAGACCAATCTCAAACCTTCTCTTTATAGGAAAGGTGATTGAGAAAGTAGTTGCGGTACAGCTGGACAACCACCTGACCATCCATAACATCTACGAACCTCTCCAGTCTGGTTTTCGAAAGAGGCACAATACTGAGACAGCTCTGGTTCGGGTGGTCAGTTATCTCCTGATGGCGAGAGATCAGAGAAGCCATTCTATCTTGGTGCTCCTTGATCTCTCCTCAGCCTTTGACACTGTAGATCATGGGGTACTGCTTGGATGCCTGAGGTCTGTCTGTGGATTAACGGGTTTGGTCCTCAGATAGTTTACATCTTTCCTCTCTAGCAGGACTCAGAGAGTGGAGTCAGGGATTTTTTCCTCTGACCCATTTTCCCTGCCATGTGGGGTCCCTCAGGGTTCAGTGCTGTCCCCCATGTTGTTTGCAGTGTATATGTTGCCCCTCAGAGACATTGTAAGACGGTATGGGCTGAGGTTTCACTGCTATGCTGATGATACCTAGCTCTACCTGTCTTTTGCCCTGACCAGGATAGAACTGTCTCTGTATTTAATTCCTGCCTCGCTGATATCCAAGACTGGATGACTTCAAGCTGGTTAAAGTTGAACTCCGGAAAGACGGAAGTGATGGTAGTGGACCCGGGTCACCGGATAGAGGGGTTGAGGGCAGGTCAGCCCTCTGGACTTGTTTTGGAGGGTTTGCAACTCCCTTCCTCTGAACAGGTGCGAAACCTGGGGGTAGTGCTTGACGATCGGCTGACGTTAGGGGCTCAGGTGTCGGCCGTTGTCAAGTCTTCCTTTTATCATCTAAGGAATATCTCCAGGATTAAGCACCTTGTTCTGTCCGGGGATCTAACTACCCTGGTCCATGCTTTTGTGACCTCGTGCCTAGATTATTGCAACTCCCTATACTTAGGGCTGGCTGGGGTTGATATCCGTCGCCTGCAGCTCGTGTAGAACGTGGCAGCACAATTGGTGACAGGAGCTCCTCGATACTCTCATATTACACCTGTGCTGCATGATCTGCACTGGCTGACGATTAGGTGGCGGATGACCTTTAAAGTCTGTTTACTGACTTATAAAGCCCTACATGAACAGGACCCTGACTACTTGAAAGAGCTCCTTGTTCCTTACCGCCTGGTGCGACAGTTGCGCTCGGCTGATGAAGGGTTCCTAGAGATTCCGAGAGTGTTTTTGAAATCTTCAGGGGCCCATGCATTTGTGCACACAGCCCCGGCCCTCTGGAATTCTCTACCCCACCAGCTTCGGGAGTGCATGACTGTGGGGGTTTAAGCAGGCAATGAAAACATATTTGTGGTGCCATGCTTTTGGTGGCACAGTTTAATCTTGAACCCTCTGATTATTTTATTGTGTTTCTGAGTTTTATTATGATTCCTTATTCTTTGTACAGCGCCTTGATAACTGAAAGGTGCTTCTGAGAAATAAAATGTATTATTTATTATTATTATCTATCAGATGAGATTTGAGACTGAATTACCTCAGTCAGCAAGGGGCCAGTAGGGGGAATAGTGTGGAGGGGAACAGGAATTTGAGTAAATAGGGGCCTAATAGTTGTAGTAGGGTACAGAACCTGGGAGTAAGAGCCCGTAACATAAGATGGGGCCAAATTGGGGCAGGTGCCACATGTCAGTAGGGCAGGCATCTTGGAAGGGTGGTGGGGTGTACAGGGTGTGGGTCCACCATGATCCTGGACTGGGCTTGGAGGATGGGGGGTGTATGGTCTGTAGATGACTGGCTAGTTTGAGGGAGGAACTGTGGAGGTTAGGGAGGAGTCTAAGTGGCAGGGCAGATGAGTATGGTAGACATCCTGGCTGGGGGGGAATAGGGGATGGCAAGGGGGGACGGAGGAAGAACAACTAGGAACTGAAACTGACCCCAGTATCAGAGGCACTAGCAGAAAAGAGAGGAGAATGGAGGGTGTGCCCAAGGCGAGGGCCTCAGTTGGGGGAGTAAGAGACCACGAGGAGTACCAGGGAGAGAGCAGATGGCTGCGGGTGGGAGGGACCAGGGTGGGACCAGGGTAGCATGGAGGGAACAAGTAGGAGGGGGAACCGATAGGGGAAGAGATGCAGGAGGGTATCGACTAAGAATAGATTCAAGCCTCTGCTATGGGAGAGAGGAGGGGAGCAGGAACATACTGAAGGGGAGGACAAGTGGGGCATGAGAGGGATGGCAACAGCTAAGGGAGAGATAGCGAAAGATGAAAGGGTAGAAGGGGGGCTAGTAAGGAAGGAGGGGGTGGTGACTGGAGGAGAGAAGGCTATGGGAAGGGGGAAGGATGGGAGGGGCATAACTATCAGTGTAGAAGGGAATGGGGACTTTAAATAGACAACAGCAGGGATAGGAGAGGGGTTGGAAATCAGCAGGGGAAAAGGGGAGGTCAACATGGGAAGCCCAGTAGGAAGTAGTCAGGCTGGGAAGGGGTTCAAGGAGAATGGGAGGAATAAGGCAGAGAAAAGGGGTGAGGCACAAATAGGGGGTACAGATACAGAAGTAACAGAGTGTGCAGCTGGTGGGGTTAAGGGGCATGGAAGAGCGAATACTGGGGTGGTGGAAGGGGCATTAGAAGGGAAAGGGGCTAAGGGACAGGGGGGTACTCGTCCTAGGGATTCTATACTGAAAGGGGTGAGATGGGGTGGAAGGGGGGAAAGGCACAGTCGTATTTGGGTTGAAGCTATCCCATGGTTGACTGCAGGAGGGGCAGGGCAGGCACTGCTCAAGCATGCAGCATGGGGGAGGAAGAAACCTCATTTACTGTTGCATGTGGGTACAAACAACTTGGCGGGGGAGACTGTGGAAGTAGTGAGGGGGAGGTTCAAGTAGTTGGCCAGGCAGTGTGAGGGGGTGGGGGAGTCAGTGGCATTCTCGGAGGTACTCCCGATACCATGTACAAGCATGAGGAGGAAGGGTAGGATTGAGGAGCTCAACCAGTGGCTGAGGGATTGGTGCCACACCAAAAATGATGAGTTAGTGACTAACTGGGGTAGGTTCTAGGGAAATAGTGACTTGTACACGGGGAAGAGGGTACACTTGAGCAGGAAGGGAAGGGGAGTACTAAAGGCAGGATTAGAGGGGTATATCTCTACTAAGGTGGATTTAAACTAGTGAGGGTGTGGCCAAAAGACTGAGGTTAGTAGAAAGGTCCAGACAGAGAGCCTAATGAGCTCACCCCCCGAGATATAGGTAAAGGCAGAGGCATAGTAACCCTGGGAGGGGGCGGGCAGAGTGGTCTGAGTATAATACAGAAGGCACCACCACCCGGTAAGAATAAGGAGGAGAAAGTGTGCGGACTACCGGGAGGAGGGACACAGGCCAAGGAGGAGGAGACGAGTGAGGAGAAGGAGGGGTACGGGTGGAAGGTGATCTCTCTCAATGCAAGAAGCCTGGGGAACAAAATTGCAGAGTTTCAGGCGCTCCTTTCAGAGGGGGAAGGTGGACATTGCTGCAGTGACAGAGACTTAGGCCACAGAGTAACATGATTGAGGCTTGGCAATCCAGGAATACACAACAGGGACCGGGGGTTGGAAGGGGGGAGTTGCACTCTATTTGAGGGAAGGGATTAAATGCATAAGGGATGAGGGAGAAGAGGCGAGGACAGAAGCTCTTTGGGGCAGCTCCTCGACTCCAAGGGCAGAAAGCTGAGGCTGGGAGTGGTGTACAGACCACCAGCCCAATCGGGGGAACTGGATGGGGAGTTGGCAGAGCAGATAAGGAAGGTGTGTAGAATGGGGAGTGCGGTGATAGTGGGGGATTTTAACCTACCATGGGTTGACTGGAACACCCCGGTCACTAGTAGTACCAGGGAGCAGGTGCTCCTTGATACATTCCAGGATGGCCTTCTGACGCTATTGGTAAGTGGGCCTACAAGGCTTGGTAGCACTCTACACCTAGTACTGGCAAATGGGGAGGCGGTGATGGAGGTAAGGGTGGAGGATCCATTAGCAGGTAGCAACCACCAAACAGTGTGGCTCATTGTTGCACTGGGCAGGGAGACAATGGACAGTGGACTTTATTAGGGTGGACTTTGAGGGGATGGGAGCAATACTGCAAGGGAGACTCCAGGATATAAGGCCGGGGATGGATGCAGAACAAAAGTGGGGGGTCATAAAGACTGGGCTAACAGAGGCCACAGTAGCCTGCACCATGGCCAGGAGTAACAAGAGCAGAGACAAGAAACCACGCTGGCTGAACAAGGAAGTGCTGCAAGGGGTGAAGGCAAAAACGGCTGCACACTGGAAGTACAGGAGAACAGGGAGGGGAGAGGATAAGGAGGCTTTTGGGAGTTGGTCAAGGAAGGTTGCCAGGAGGGTGGAAAAAGCTAAGGCCTCCAGGCAATTAAGTTCCTCACAGGGCATAAAGAGAGAGGAAAAGGACTTTTTTAGGTATGTCAGGGAAAAGAGGAAGTGCAAGGAACATATTGTGAGGACAAACCGGGGAAGGGATTGGGTGGAAAAGGAGGAGGAGCAAGTGGAAATTCTAAGTGAGTACTTCTGCTCTGTTTTCCCTAAGGAGAGGGATGGCCCACTACCAGAATGGGCTGGGGGGTGGGGAAATGGGGGGAGGAGGAGGTGACGGACAAAGTGATCACAGGAAGTAAGGTGCTAGAGGGGCTGAGGGCATTAAGGGTGGACAAGGCAGCAAGTCCAATGGCATCAATCCCAGGGTGCTGAGGGAGATGGCAGAGTTGTTGGCTGAGCTGCTAGCAGATCTGTTCAACACCTCCCTGGAAACAGGGTGTGTGCCCCAGGACTGGAGGGTGGCCCATGTGGTGCCCATACACAAGAGTGGGCCTAGGGAGGAGCCAGGAAATTATCGGCTGCTAAGTCTCACATCCATAGTGGGTAAGCTTATGAAGGTGATGCTGAAAGAGAGACTGGTGGCATTCCTAGACAGTAATGGCCTCCAAGATGGGCAGCAACATGGGTTCAGTCTCAGGGAGGTCTTGTCAAACCAGCCTAACAGAATATTGTGACTTGGTGACAAGGGAGTTGGACAGGGGCCATGCAGTACATGTCCTGTACTTGGACTTCAGTAAGGCCTTTGATACAGTGCCTCATGAGAGACTGGGGGGAAGCTGACGGCAGTGGGGGTGGGAAAAAAGCTGACAAAATGGATAGAGAACTGGTTACAGAGGAGGGTGCAGAGGGTGGTGGTGGGGGGGTGCTCTCGGCACCCAGAGCAGTGACAAGTGGTGTGCCGCAGGAGTCAGTGCTGGGCCCGGTGCTATTTTGGCTCTTTATGTCTGATATAGCACATGGCGTGGGGAGCAGGGTTAGTCTGTTCGCACATTATAGCAAATTGGGGGCGGTGGTGGACGAAGAGGATGGATGGGAAAAACTGCAGGGGGACCTAACCAGACTAGAGACATGGTTGGTGGAGTAGCAGCTAGGATTCAATGCAAAGAAGTGTAAGGTGATGCACTTCAGGGCTAAGAACCAGAAGAGGGACTATTGGTTGGGGATCACAGAGGAGGTGAAGGACCTAGGGGTGTTGGTAACTGGGAGCATGAACAACTCAGCCCACTGCACGACAGCAGCAGTGAAGGCAAACAGGATGCTGGGGTGCATCGTAAGGTGGTTCTCATCCAGACACAGGGATGTGATCCTACCTCTCTACAGATCATTGGTCAGACCGCACCTAGAGTACTATGTGCAATACTGGAGGCCATACCTGAGGAGAGATGTAAAGTTACTGGAGGGGGTGCAAAGGAGGGCAACAAAAATGTTAAAGGGGATAGAAGGAAAGGAATATGAAGTTTGGCTGAAGGAGCTGAACATGTACACACTGGAAGACAGCCAGGATGGGGGGGGATATGATTGAAGCATTTAAATACCTGAGGGGATAAATAAACCTAGCAGTGAGGGGGTGTTTAAACTGAGGAGTGGAAGAGAGATGAGGGGGCATGGACTAAGGTTGAAAGGGGAACGTTTCAAGAGGGAAATGAGGAGGCACTACTTCTCTGAGAGGGTGGTGTCTAGTTGGAATATGCTGCCAGAGGGGGTGGTAACATGTAGGACAGTCAATAGCTTTAAGGAGGAGTGGGATAAAGCAAAAGGAAGAGTTGGGGCAGGGGCTGGAATAAGCAGTGGAGGAACTGAGGGGGAGGAGGCTGGGGCAGCTGCAATCTAGGGTGCTAGCTGCACACTCGGGCAGACTTACATAGCCCGATTGGTGTGTTCTGCTGGCAGATTCATATGTTCATATGTATGTTCATATGTAAAATCACAGTGACTGTTCATGAGCAGAGGTCCTAAAATGCCTATGTTTAAAATTTGGTGACAAATTTCCATAAAATGACTGTGTTACAAGCGTGCATGATGCAGTTCCCACGCACCCTCATAACTTCGCAAATTTGTAGTATTTTCACTCCAGATTTTCAACATTGGCATTTTTTCAGACCTCCTTATGAACAGTACAGCTGTCACTTTTTTACATCCTGCTCGAAATATGTATTTACACATCTGGCGCAGAATACCGTGGTTGCTGTGGGAAATCAATGCTCAGGACAGATTAAGAAAATCATAGTGACAGTGTTTGTGAGCAGAGGTCACAAAATGCCTATGTTGACAATTTGGTGAAATAATTCCACTAAACGACTGTGTTACGTGCATGCATTGCGCAGTTTCCACGTATGCTCGGAAATTTTTAATATTTTTACTACAGATTTTCAACATTGCCATCTCTTCACATCTCCCTGTGAATGGTACAGCTGTCATTCTTCACATCCTGCCCGATCTGTGTTTTCGTACATCTGGCGCACAATGGCACGGTCACTGTGGAAACTCAAATTTCGGGACACATTAACAAAATCACAGTGCCACTGTTCATGAGAAGAGGTCCCAAATGCTTTCATGAGGTGAAGGCCACAAAATGCCCATGTTGAAAATTTGTACCGCAATTACCAACACATGTCTGGGGCTTTACGGTTTCTAACCATAACGTCCCACCCTGTACAGACTGACAGGCATCAGGGGTGTGCCTTTGGATTGGTGACTGTAATGCTCATGCCATTCCATCCTCACCCCCCACCCTGAAGCCACTGACAGGCATTGAGCTGTGCCTTAGACTCTTTGGCCCCACAGTTCACCCCATTCTATATTGCACCCATTTCAGCGTATGTCCTTATGGAGTGGGGTGACTGTAAAGTCGAACATCCCAAGGCACACCTCAACACTTGTCAGTGTCTACAGGATAGGGTGAGGTGAAATGGCATGAACCTTATGGGAGACAACCCAAACGCATACCCCAATGTCTGTCCATCTCTGCAGGGTGGAGGTGGGGTTGGCAAGAAGTTCAGTACTTCACTGCCATTCCTACTCTGCATCTGTCTAACTCCTGCAGTTCCAATGCTAATACCAGCAAGCAAACATTCGGCATTGACAAATGCTTGTTTTAACTGCCATATCTGAATGGAACAGTTTAATTGCCATTTTCCTGTGGTTTGTTCAAGTCAGTACAAATGGCAGAAAAGTGGAGAAGTTTAAAATGCAAGGCAGCTGCTTGAAAACTGTGCTTTTTTCCCCTTCAAGTTGGAAAAAATAAAACATCACTAAGATGTATTGAACTGGAACGGTGCTGTCAAGCAAATGCTTGTGAGTGAGTCTGAGAAACTAGTAAAACTGCAGTGGAGAGGGGATGAGGACAGGATGTGCTGTCATTGCTGGGCTGTGGGTGCAACAGTAAAAAAATGGAGGGGGAGTGCTACAAAAGTGAGAATGATTGCAAGCACATTGTGCTGGTCAGGGGACTAAAGATTTGTTTAAACAAATTACTGAAGGAGACATTGTGTCTGGTTTACCTTATTAAAGTGAGAAACTCCAGAAGGAAGACATTGTGACATATTCATTTAACCCAACCACACATTTTAATGATGCCCTTGAGAGCACTGGATGATCGGAGGTGTAGAGAAGTATAGAAGCCAACTGAATCTGAGGTACATGGCTTGTTCCTTGTTGCTATGTGTATGGTGGACTGTATAGTATGCGTATATTGTATTATGGATATTTATTACTTATGTATGCTGGGCCCCCTATTGCTGTTGCTTTTGTATCCCCCAAGTTGTACCAGGAAAGGAGGTTTGACCGAGTGTGCTTTACTGGCCAAAACATGAAAATAAATTTTCAAAAAAATCACTGGCAAACAACTAAGAAATATGGGAGATATAGGAAACTATTTACATGTCCTGAACTTAACAACACTACTGCAGCCTGAAACTGATTTAGAGACTAAATGAGTCTTGGAGTCACCAACCTAACAGAAAATATATGTTGGGATAGCGGATATGATTTCTCTCCCGCACATGAAACAATCTGCCATGACTCATGATGAAGGCTATAGGAGTAAGTGATTTATCCAAATTGCTTCACAGGTGGGAAGAAAGGGATATCCCACAGCATTCAACCAAATATTTTTATTTTTTGTTTTATTTATTTTTATTTATTGAGTCTTGGATTATAACACCTTTGAACAATATAACTCATTTACAAAGGTTCCATGTCAGTAGCACAAATACAAAACAAGGTAAACAATAGATAAGTAAATAGCAGACATCAAGAATATACTTTAAAAAAAAATAATACATCGAAAGCAATCAAAATAGCACTGAATGTTACTCAATATACAGTAGAGTGGGCTAGAAGAGAGGGCAGCCTGGGAGATCTTGTCAAAATCTAGGAGAGAAAGTAATGGGGTGTAAGTTGGGGGATGGGAGAAACAAGAAGGAAAAGGAGATGAGTTGCACAGGAGGCAGAGTGGAGTTGCAAAGGAGGTAATGGGGATAGATAGATGGGGAGAGAGAGAGGTGGATGGAGGGAAATGGGGCAATTGCAGAGTGAATGGGGAGTGCTGGCAAAGTGAAGGGAAGGAAGACAAATTAATAGTAGGGGGAGAAGAGGTGGTGTTTAGCCAGGAGAGGGGGTAGCCTAGCAGGCCTTGTCGAAAACCACAGAGAGACACTGATATGGTGGGAAAGAGGTAAGAGAGAAAAATGTGGGGGGAAGGAGGGGAAGAAGTTGCAAAAGAGGTAGCATGAGATAAGACAATGGGTGAGGGGTGGAAGAGGGAAGGTGAGGAGGAGCAGGGGAACAACTTGAAGATGCGCGAGCAGGGAAGAAGTAGGGGTGAGGGGTGGAGGGGAAACAGCTCAAGGGTAGGATTGAAATGAAGTACCAAGTGTTAAAAGTGCCAAAAGGTATAAGTACAATGACAACATAAGCAGAAGGCTGCTAAAGGCGGCAGTCACATATACTGTTTGCTAATAGATGCTGCCAGAGTTTGTGTTTGAAACGTCCACGTTTTGACTCAGTAGAGATGTCCCTATCAAGAGAGTTGAGCCAGAGGGGGGCTCTATAAGCGAAAGGCAGCTGACCTAAGGTGGTGCGGCATCTGGGAACAGTAAAGACCTGAGTTGCTGAGCTGCGAGTACGTTGGGTACTGTGACAAAGGCTAAGGAGCTGTTGGACCCCAGGGGGTAGCAAACCAAGATGTGCCTTCTTGGCAAGTAAGCAGGTTTGATATTGGATCTGGCTGAATAATTGAAGCCACCCATTCTGAGCATATAGGTCACATGTATGTTTGAGGCAGACAGCCCAGTAAGGAGTCTGCATGCTTTGTTAAGAGCAACAGTGATCCAGTGAAGGGATGTAGCAGAGGCAGAGCCATGAACAATCAGCCCATAATCTATGATGGTAATGACAGAGCTGAAAATTGCTATTTTTAGCGCCTCGGGAGTGAGGCTATGCTTGTGCCTGTGGAGTAGGCCAATCCTTATGTTGACAGCTCGAGCTATGTTATCGATATGTTGTGAGTAGGTGAGTGAGCTATCAACAGTGACCCCTAGATATTTGTAGGAGTGGATCTGTTCAAGCAGGGTGCCAATGCAGTTTGTGATGAACAAGTGTATGGACTTGTGTTTCTTATGGGTATTGTTGAGAAGCATCACTTTGGTCTTTTTATAGTTTAGCACCAGTTTTTGAGTGCTGAACCACTTTTTCACTTCTGAGAAACTGTTTTGAAGGTTATCCTGGAGGATTTTAGGGTCAGGGTTACTACAGTAGAGCATGGCATCATCCGCGTAGAGCAGAATCTGTTCATGACAGGCTCATGGGAGGTTATTCAAGAAGATATTGAAAAGAAGGGGCCCTAGTATAGATCCCTGAGACACTCTGGAATGGACTGGCTTCCGACACTGGTTATCTTGACCTTCTACGATTGGTCTTCTAAGTAGCTTTTGAACCAACTGACAGCATCATTCGACACCCCTGCGAGCAATAATTGCCCGAGTAGCAGTGAGTGGTTCACAGTATCAAATGCCTTCGTCAGGTCGATAAAAGCAGCCCCTACCAGATGGCCTTGGTTGAGTGCGTTATGTATGAAACCAGTGAATTCTAACAGTGCAGTGGTAGTACTATGACCTTTATGAAAGCCATGCTGCTGGGGGGATTGAATATTGTATTTGTCCAGGTATTCCACAAGCGGATCTGCAATTATACGCTCTAGTGCTTTCAATAGAGGAGATAGAATGGAGATTGGCCTGTAGTTTGTGTGGTGTGCTCTATCTCCACTTTTGTGCACCGGGGTTACTAGGGCCTGTTTCCATTTTTAGGGGAATTGCCCAAGTCTTAGAGAAAGGTTCAGAATCTTTGTAAGAGGTGTAAGAGTTTCCTCGAGTGTGAGGGCAAGAAATTTGAGATCTAGATTGTCCCCACTGAATCTTGACTTACCGAGTACTTTGCATATGTCCTTTCTATCCTCATGCTTAGTAACCTCTTTGAAGTAGAAAGGGGGAGGGAGCCTGCTGCTGAGCATCAAAGAATGGGGGGGGGGTGGCAGGGGCAGAGGCCATGAAAAAATCAGGGGGCAGGACACTGCTGAGGTCTGTAAAGGTATTGTTAAAAATACTGGCTATTTGATTCATGTGTCACATGTTTCAAAAGTTTGTAATTTGTTTAGGGTCTTTGTCATTTTTTCTTTCAGCTTTTTTTGCATGTGTAGTGGAAGGAGTTTTTTTTTTGTTGTTGTACCTGTTTGGTTAAGTGTTAAGGTGCAATATGAAACTAAACCTAAAAAAACCTCTACGTGCTTTGGAGGAGTCTTCTTATATGTGTTCTGTGTTAGACAAACACCTACTAGGAAAGTAGATCTGGCTGCTGATACTTCAGTCCCGATGCATTACCAGAGTGGAAATATCACCTTTTATTAACAGCTTTTCATTTGTATGCATAGTATAATGCAATGACTTGGGGAAGACAGGTCACACAACCGTAGGTTAATGTAACCTCATCGCTAGGCCCCTTGCTACCTTATTCAATCTGTCCCTCTCCTCCTCATCCTTCCCCTCATTATGGAAGCAGGCCAGAGTTGTCCCAAATTCAAATCAGGTGACCCTACACTTATGGAGAATTACAGACTAGTGTTCATTCTCTCACACCCAAGTAAAATCCTGGAAAAATTATCTTCCAGCAAATCTCAGACCACATCACTAAAAACAATCTGTTATCCCCTCACAAGCATGACTTTAGAAAAGGCCACAACATGATGACTGCTCTGGCCTGTTTCACGGACTACGTCTAAAGGAACTCTAACAAAGGCAAGCTCACTAGTGCCATCTTCGTAGATCTAAGGCCTTCGACTTGGTTGAACATGACATCCTCCTGGGTAAATTTCGCTCCTATGGGTTCTCACCAGGGACCACAGCATGGTTCAGAAACTACCTTACAGGTAGATCCCAAAGGGTCCATACCAGTCGGGTCACTTCCAGCACCCTAGAGATGTTTAATGAAGTCCCACAAGGGTCCATTTTAGTGCCTATCCTATTCTTCTTCATTGTTAACCACCTCCTTGGAGTTAGTACAGTCTGCTGCATGATTATGTACGTGGATAATCTTGTTTTGTACAGGAGTGATAAGAGCTCACAGAATTTATCTCTCTTCCTCTCTGGGGATTTTGGGATTGTCCAGAAGTGGTTTGACTCTAACAGACTACCCGTGAATGCTAAAAAAAACTAAGGCAATAAACCTAAACTCACCAAATTCAATACAGGACAAAATAACTCCCTGAGCATTCTGGCCCAGACGGGTCTGCCCTGGAACAAGTCACTTCTTTCAAATACCTGGAAGTCACCTTCAGTCCCTCCCTCACCTTCGTGGATTACCCTGAGCAAATAGTCAAAAGTGTAAACCAGAAATTGGGTGTCTGTTACTGCCTAAGGCACCTCATAACCCCCGAGGTGCGTCTGGCCATTGCCCAAAGCATGCTACTGCCCCTCCTGGATTACTGCTCTCCTATGCTCTCTTTGGCAGTATAGCCTAGAGGTTAGAAGAATGAGGTGTGAATGAGCTTGGTACATGCAGCAGACCAGACCTGAGTTTGATTCTCACAACCTCCACTTGCATACTGTGTGACTCTAAGCAAGTCACTTAACTGCCCAGTGCTGCCAGGTAGCCCCTGAAAACAGGCACTTGTGCCTAGTGGGCCTTACACGGTTACCAAAGACTAAAATAAAATAAAAATAAAATAAATAAATTAATAAAATCTTCTCCCAGACCTTGAATCGATACCTTGCATGACTTTATACTGCCTTCAACAACATCTGCAGGTTTGGCACACTTGCCCCATTCCATAGCCACCACTACTCCCTACACACGATGCTTGGTTGATGTCCCCCCCAAGCCCACCGTGACTACCTCATGGGTATCCTCATTGATGAGTCCCTTCAGAACTGGGCTGGCTCCTGTCAAGCTAGGCTCTAGCATTAAATCTGGCTGACGTGAACTGAGGTTGTCCGCTCTGTGTCTCCTTGACTACCCCCAGACTGCAACCAACATGGGCCAGAGAGTCTTCTCCATTGTAGCCCCCAGGCTCTGAAATGGCTTACCAGCCACACTACACTCTCTAGGCACTTCCTACCTTTTCAAATTCATAGGGTTCACAGGATTCATAGTATTATATGAGCCACAGCAGGCAATAGTCCATATTCAGCTCACCCTTAAAGCAAAGGGAATATCTGCCTATTGCCTGTGAAGCACAGAAAGCATCGAGACCTTTCTTAAATGCTGTCATATTAGCACTGCCCATCACCTGCATAGGCAGCCTATTCCACATGTCCACTACTCTCCGCATAAACCATCCATTGCATTTTAAAAATTCCCTTCTATCTGACTTGGCTTGCAAATACCCTTTCTGACGTATGGTGGAGGTGTGGCCACTTCAGTTTACTCCTTAACTCTACCTGGCTGGGTTAGCCAACCTGCAAGCCCCATGGTGGCCCTTATTTTAGTCTGTATTGTTTGACTGGATGTATTACTTTCACTTGTATGTTGCTCCACTTTATGTTGATTTTTTTTTAACGATATGTGTCTTAACTGTCTGACTACAAATATTGCCTCTAAGTGTATTGTAGTTACCTTTTTTATTGTTTGCCTAACCTCATGTATTACATCTCTTCTAAGTATGTTGTAGTCACCTATGTACTGCAGGGATTTATTTAACTCTAAAAATTGATTAGCGTTTTGCTCAAAAAAGTGCTAAATCTTTGTGAAAATGCATAGCACTTGCCTTACTGTGTTTAACAATCACAGCACTTCTAGAAAATCTATATAAATACTTTCTGTACAGTTAGTATAGTCCCAAGAAAAAAAAAACTGCTAATCAATTATTTAAAACCCTGTACTGTATGCTGAATGTATTGTATTGCAGTTCTTGTACTGGATGTGCCATCTAGATGGCCCAGGTCGTTCCCGAAAATGGTCCCGTGGACCAGTGCACCTACCTGGTTATCAAACAAATAAATAAATAACATTACCACACACCCTGTTATGTGTAATTCCTTTTGTAATTGCCGTCAAACAGCAACCACGGAAACAGTTCCGAGAAACACCCCAGTCACTAAAAAAGAATCTCAGAAATGAAAATGAACAAACTAAAAATCTGTAACCTACTACACCACTATCAAGCAGATTAGGATGTCACAGTTACAGAGACCCAGCTTCTGTTCTGCCCCAGTTGCACTTAGTCAGCTGCACTAGTCTTCCAAAATCAACAGTCAATCGCTGGCATTTCCTGGAGTCCCAGACAATAAATCATTAAAAAAAAACACAAAACACACAGCTCTGAAGTGTCTTTGCTTACATTTATCAAGATTTTTTTTCCAAGTACGATTCCTCGTTCTCACAGAGATATGCAAATGAGCTACAATTCTGAACACAGAACTCTAAACCTCATTTGCATATCGCCATGACAAGGACCACCCAGACCTAAACAAAATCTTAACAACAACGTTTTAAACCTTCTTTTCACAACATTTTAAACCCTCCAGGATAACAGCTCAGTGTTTTCTGCTGGTTTTTTTTAAATTTACTGATACAAAAAACACCAAGACACAAGACTTTACTAAAAACAAAATGTATTTAAATAAGTCTGGATGGAGAAAAACATCCCCCAGCAATTATATAAAACAGTACATGGGGGGAATGCACAACTTGAATTTAATGCACACCCTCGGTGTGGGATACTTTGATAAACGCCTCAGGGTTTATGTAGCATCCCCTACTTCAGGTGTGCATTAATTCTTGTTATGCACTACCCGCGTTTATTATTCAATATATAATACCCTTCCAGGGTGATATACTTACAGAAGGCCTTGGCAAAATAGATGCTGCTCACCAGATCACTCTGTTAAAATATATTTATTTCCTCAGCTCATGTGAGTAGTCAGCAAGAAATTGTCAATGTTTTACAGCCTTGAGATTGCAGGGTAACCCTTTATTTAGAGCTTTTGCTTTGAAGTTCCTGTCTTTCAAATTGCTTGCCAATTTTGGACTCACCATGATCCAAACAAATGAAGTTATATAGTTAGCTCCCCCCCTCTCTCTGGGCTAAGATACAGATGTGGCTCACTGATGAGTCCTACCAAAGGCAGAACAATGTGTTTGTGTCTAAGTTTTGTCTTTACAGATTGTTTGTGAGGCCTTTTTGCACCATTCAGTCCTGCCTAAAGCTGAGTCAGCTTAGTTCTATCATGGTGATTTGCATATTCTTCTTTGCATTGTTGGGGCAAGTGTAATCCTATATTTCATTGACACTTAACTTTATTGCCAGTGCTCTTCCAGGATAGCCCTTACTTCAATGCTTTTACTGTGAAGTTCTCGTCTATTAAATTATTTTAGTCTCTCCATGACCACAATGAATGAGATCATGAGGCTGGTTCACTCTCTCCCTGTATTGAGATACTAATGTGGCACACTCAGGACCCCTAACGAGGACAAAATACTTGTTTGAGGCTGTTGTCTTCAGCCTTTGCAGACTGTTTGTGAGGAATGTTGCCACCATTCAGTTCTCCCTAAAGCAGCAGTGCAACAACATTTTTTAATTTTTACACCTCTGATTTTAGTTTAGTAACATGCTGGTTGATGTCCATTTTTAAGATATTCTCAGGGTTTCATTTGGTCCTTTGGTTCTTTATTATTTTGTAATTAATTCATGCGACATGTTTGTTTTCTTCTCAAATTCTCCTAGGGGCCCATAATAAAAATCTTACTATAGCCTCTGTATACATACCCCCGAAGGACCAGGTCAGTGGTTTCAACAGCATCATGGAATTCCTCATGGGACTACACCATAATTTGGAGACCATAATTCTGGGTCATTTTAACATAAACTGGCTTTCACCTGAGGCCTGCACCTACAAGGATGCTGTCACGGCACAACACCTCATACAGCTTGTCCTCACCCCCACTAGGTGCAACTATAGGATGGGGACCTACACTCTACTTGATTGGATACTGTCAAACCACCCTGAAAGAATCTCTAAGGTGTATGTACTCCCTGATACTTTAAGTTACCACTCACCTGTTATCTGCTCTTGGGCTAACAAATTCACCAAGCCCCCTCCTAAAATAATACAACCAGGGTACTCAAGCAGGGGCACCATTAGCAACTCAAATCACATCTAAGCAGGCTGGACTGGTCAATAATTGACTCATTCAATGATACAAACAAAGCCTTGGAACTGTTCATCAGCCACTTTATGGCGGCCTGTGATATCCATGCACCACTTAAAAAGATGAAGGTTAAAGGCAGGTCTAACCCATGGATAAACTCCAAGCTTGTAGCACAGCTCAAACAATGGGACCACCTCTGGCACTGTGCTCGAGCCACATCAACACAAGGAGACATTCAAAAATACAAATCTGCAAGAAATGGCTGTACCTGAGCTATACGGAAGGCTAAAAGCAACTATTTTAGGGAGGCACTCTCCAACTCCTGGGGTGATGGAAAAAAAATTTAAAATAACTTGAAGGACCTCACAGGCAAGGACACTAAGGCACCACCCACCATGCTCAACATTGATGGAACACCTACTCTAGACCTAGGTACTATCTCCAATACATTCAACAATGCATTCTCCAACCTTGGCAGTGTCCTTCCACCTGATTTTGTCAATGCCCCCACCACCAATTCCCCCTTTGACACTGCATATCAAGTATACACAGCTCCGTAGTTCTTTTTCAAAGAGATCCCGATGCACTTAGCCAGAACCTGTATGTGCAAGGCCATCTGCAAAACTGGCTACAGTGGTGACTCACTTGACCTGAAGTTGCTTGTACTAGTCCTAGATGAAATCCTTGAACCCCTGACAAAGATCTTCAACCTTTCCCTAAGGTTGGGTCAATTCCCATCACTCTGGAAACAGGCAACTATCACACCTGTACACAAAAGTGGAGACAAGTCACTGCACTACAACTACAGGCCCATCTCCATCCTTCCCCCCTTATCTAAAGCTCTGGGATGAATAGTCTTGGACCAGCTTGTCGAGTTCCTGAACAAATATGAAATCCAGTGCCCAGAACAGCATGGCTTCCAAAAAAGGCATAGTACCACCATGGCACTGTTGGAATTTACCGGATTCATCCATGACACCCTCGACCAAGGAATCTGTGGGGGGGGCAGTATTCATTGACCTGACAAAGGTCTTTGATACTGTTAACCACCCACTCCTACTCAGGCAACTGACCACTCTCGGGCTCTTCAAGGATGCACTGCCCTGGTTTGCTAGCTACCTCGGGGGAAGGGTCCAATGTGTTAGGATTGTTGATGTCACCTCTGATAAAAAAACAGTCCCCTCAGGTGTCCCGCAGGGGTCTCTATACTGGCGCCATTACTCTTTTCTCTCTTTCTGAACAGTCTCCCTAGCATCTGCCAACAGAGAACATTACTCTATGCGGTCGATGCAGTACTGTTTACTGGCAACCAAGACTCTAAACAACTTGAGAGTCAGTTGCAGTGTGATTTCAGGCATGTTGAAGAGTGGTTTAGCTCACATAAACTCGTCCTGAATTACAGCAAAACTAAGGTCATGACATTCTGCAATGCACGGAGCAAGTACAAACCTCTGTCCCTCACCATCAAGAACCATGTGGGGGACTTCACTTGAACATGTTCCTGAGTTTAAATATCTCGACATCACCTTGGACAATTCCCTTTCTTACATGCGGCACACTGGCAATGTAGCTAAGGCAGCCAACATATGGATCGGCCTACTCCACAAGTACAAACACTGCATGACAACTGATGCCCTTAGACTGGCCATCTACAGCTCCATCACCTCCATTGTTGACTACGGGCTAGTCATCTATCGCTCTTCTTCCCCTACTGCCCTCTGGAGGATATCGGTGATGCTCAACAAGGCCTGTAGGCTTCTAATGGGTGCCGCCCGCCTAACACACACCTGTGACCTGTACGCCCAGGCTGGATGGCTACCACTCCTTAGTAGAATACAATACCAGACCTGCTTGTTAACCAAAAAAGTTCTCCTCAGGCTCATGCCATCAGGAGTAGCAAAGCTCCTTACTGCCAATAGCAGTACCCAGCCTATGCGCAGTGCTCTATATCAAACTTCTAGGTCCTCAGATGCTGGACCACAATGGGTCAGAGGTCATTCACACACAGGGCTCCTCAGTGGTGCAATACCCTTAACAAATAAATACTTACAACTGCGACGCTTGGTCCCTTTAAAAGGCAACTCCGACTATTGCTCACCTCTACCACTCAATGTGACCACCCCTCCTAAGTAACTGCCTCCTCATTTTACCCTAGTTGAAGGTGATCTGTAACCTCCCTTAGAGCTCCACTTTTTTTGGCACCAGTTTCCCCCACTCTCACCCATCCCCCCCCACCTCCCCTCTCTAATGGCACTTTCAGATATGGGGCCCTCCAGCCCATCCACCTCACACATTTGCCACCCACCTCTACCAGCCAACAATGGCTCTTTAGCCTGCCTACTTTTTCCTGACTCCCTCCTACCCTACACTAACTATAAACTGTTAGAAACATAACATAGAATTTGACGGCAGATAAGGACCGCTTGACCCACCCAGTCTGCCCATTTCCCTACCTACTGGATAAGCTGCAGATCCTAGTTAACCAGCAGCCTACTTCTTCCTACCCCCACCCCCCAGAACTGCCTTATGACTATCCCATGCATGCTTGAATTCCACCACTGATTTTGACTCCACAACCTCCTCCGAACGCGTTCCATGCATCCACAACCCTCTCTGTAAAAATACTTCCTTAAATTACCTCTGAGCCGCCCCTCTATCTTCAAATTGTGCCCTCTTGTTCTTGCACACCTCTTTTTGAAGATGCTACCCTCTTGGACTTTGTTGATTCCCTTGAGGTACTTGAGCGTTTCTATCATGTCCCCCTCCCTTCTTTCCTCGAGGCTATACATATTAAGCTCCTTAAGTCTCTCTTCTATATGTCTTCCGTTGCAGACCCTGCACCATTTAGTTGCCTCCTCTGGACAGCTTCCATCCTGTCTATGTCTTTCGGAGATTGGGTCTCCAGAACTGCACACAGTACTCCAGATGGGGTCTCACCAGCTGTCTGTACAGAGGATAATAACTTCCTGTTTTCTACTGGTGATGCCTCTCCTATGCATCCCAGTATCCCCCAACCCTCCTTGCTGCCCTCTCACATTGCTTGCCCGTCTTTAGGTCATCTGATGTGACTACCCCAGGTCCCTTTCCATTTTGTTGTTGTTAGTATCTCACCCCCATTGTACTCTTCCCCTGGGTTTTGTTTCCCAGGTGCATTACTATCACTTCTTAGCATTGAATCTAAGCTGCCATACATTTGACCATTCCTCTAACCTTGCCAAATCCCTTCTCATCCTTTCCACCCACCCTGTGCATCAACTCTGTTGCAGATCTTAGTGTCATCTGCAAAGAGACATACTTTTCCTTCAGTCCTTCTGCAATGTAAAGCATAAAGACATTGAGAGGACAGTCCTATACTGAACCCTGCGGTACCCCACTAGTAACCCTCCTTTCTTCTGGGTGGACTCCATTTACTATTACTCTCTGTGTCCTATTCTCCAGCCAGTTCTTTACCAGGCTGTCATCTTGGGACCCACTCCCAGGCTGGCTAACTTGTATATTAATCTTTTGTGTGGGACTGTGTCAAATGCCTTGCTAAAGTCTAGGTAGGCCATGTCCACAGCCCCTCCCTGATCTACTACTTTGGTCACCCAGTCAAAGAAATCTATCAGATTCGTCTGGCATGACCTTCCTGCTGTGAATCCATGCTGCCTGGGTCCTGTGCCCCTCTGGCCTCTAGATACTCGACAATTCTTTCCTTCAGAAGTGATTCCATCATTTTCCCTATCACGAGGTTAAACTAACAGGTCTATAGTTTTGCCACTTTTGTGAAGGGAATCACATCTGCCCTCCTCAGTCCTTGGGTACCACCCATCCTCCACGATTTGTTAAAAGGGTAGTCAGTGGTGTCACTAGTTCTACCCTTAGTTCTTTTAAATTCTGGGATGAATCCCATCAGGCCCCATTGCTTTGTCCACCTTCAGTTTTAAGAGTTCTTTCAGAACCCTTTGTTCTGTAAATGGGCGGTATCAACTTCTGGATCCAGAGTGTTACTACTGTTTTGTTTTATGTACCTCCCCTCTTCCTTTGTGAATACTGAGCAAAATATTTGTTTAGTATCTCTGCCTTTTCACAGTCTCCTCTGCCCACCCCCCCTCCCTTTATTAAGCCTCCTGCTCCCTCCCTTGGTCTTCCTTCGCTCCCTGATGTACCTATAAAGGTTTTATCCCCCTTCTTAACTGAGTTGGCTATCTTTTCCTCGGTTTGCTGTTCTGACTGCCTTCCCAGCCTCCTTTTGCTTTAACTGATACAGTTCTCTGTCCTGCTCCTTCTGCGATTCCTTGTACTTCCTGAATGCTTTCTTTTTCTCTTGAACCTTCACTGCCACTTCCTTTGAGAACCATAGTGGTTTCTTACATCGTCTTGTTTTGTTTATTTGCTTCACACAATCCTGAAAACTTCATCCTGAAACTTGTCTGAAACTGGGTTATGTTGTCTCTCTCAATTTTTTGGCTGTATAATAAATGTTTAGACATCTTTGTGTTTTTAAGACTGTAACCATTGTTGACCTTTGTATGTATGTTACCCTACATCCTTTGACGTGGAACCTTTGTAAATGCGCAGTTCCTGCTCAAAGGTATTTGTAATCCTAGAGTTTAATAAAATAAAAATTAAAAAAATGAGACTTGTTGGGAAGTACATTAATTTGCGTGAATTAATTACAGTTTTTATTGAAGTAATAAAAAAATAATAAAGAACCAAAGGAAACCCTTAGAATAACTTAAAATGGACATCAAGTGGCATGTTACTAAACTAAAATCGCAGGTGACTGCAAAATTACAACTTTTCGTTGCACTGCTGCTTTAAAGCTAAGCCAGCCTTAGTTCTTTTATGGTGATTTACATATATTTCCCATGAGACTTTGCATCAGTGGGGTATGTTTACATTGGTAATTTCGTACATACAGTACATCGTAGTGCCGATGTCACCAGGCATGCATGCTGCTTAGGGACTATGCTGCTCTTTAATGCAAAATGGTTTGAGTTAGGAATACAGGGCCAGATATTCAAACCGCGCTATTTTGTGGAGCAAGCCCTTGCGCTGCACAAAATAGTTGCGCAAGGGTGTGGCCAGAGCGATATTCAAAGGAGTTGCGCCCTTGAGCAACTCCTTTGAATATCACCCCCCAGCCACAGCCACTGTGCATGGCGCAGTGGAACTTGCGCCACCGCAAGTGGTCAGAGTGGTGCATTCAACTTGCGGTGGCACAAGTACCATGGCACCATGCGCAAATTTCCGATATTCAAAAGGTGACATGTAAATGGGGCCATAATTCATGCAAGGTGCAGGGGGGGGCATTTGCATCTGATTATGGCCCCATTTGCATGCCATTAGCATGCTGGTGCGCCCGATTTCCAGGACTTGCACCTGGCACCCTGCCAGGCAGCAGCCACGTCGAGGACCGGCGCCCCTGCAACCTGATCACGGGCAAAGGTGAAAATCCCCCACCACCACCCCACTGGCGATCACAGGCAACAGCAGAAATGTCCCCCACCAGCCCGATCGCGGGCTGCATTGGTTAAAAACAACCCCCCTCCTCCGAATACATCCCTGGTGGTCCAGTGGACCAAAAGCCCGATGCAGGCTGTATCAGTTTAAAACAACCCCCCATCATAGCCCTGGTGGTCCAGTAGACCGAAACTCCGGTCCGGGATAAGCAGTAAACACCCCGAACATAGCCCTGGTGGTCAGTGGACCGAAACTCCCAATCGTGGGATGTAAGCAGTAAACACCCCCAAAACATCCCTGGTGCCTAGTGTCCCCCCCCACCCACCGAAGCCCCACCACCCGCTCCCCGGCGGCGAGGCGGCAGCATCCACCGCCTGCCACCCGCCCGACTGACTGCCGGTAGGGCTGCATGCCCACTGGTGCAGAGCAGAGCCAATGGGCGTGCAGCCCATACCGTCCTAAGACAAGTCCAGATTTGTGAATGAATACAGAATACATTCATTCATAAAATTGGACTTGTCTTGTCAGTATATACACACCCATGAGATCTTGCTCTGCACCAACATGCGTGCAGCCACCAGGACAGTCAGTCAGCAGCGGCGGGGCGGCAGGTGAATGCTGCCGCCGCCTGCTGCGGGGGGCGGGGGTGGTGAGGCTTCGTGAGTGGGTGGGTGGGGGACACTAGGCACCAGGGATGTGTTGGGGGTGTTTACTGCTTATCCCGTGTATGGGGGGGACATTTCTGCTGTTGCCCGCGACCGGGCCAGTGGGGGTATGGGGTTTTCACTTTTGCCCGCGATCGGGCTGCAGGGGGACACAGGGAGTGGGTTGGGGGCCAGCCACAGGTGGCAGCTGCTGTGTTGCGCCCTGCAATGCAGCAGCTCACCTGTGGGTGGCCCTCGACTTGAGCCTTTTTTGGCTGAAAGTTGTGCAGGCGCAGGTTGGGGGTTGCGCCTGCACAACTCTGCACAGCCCGGCTGAATATCGGGCTGTGCAGTTTATGCATGGTTCCTCCCCCTCCAGTTCAGCATGCATTCATTTGCATTGTGCTGTTGCTCAGCATGTTTACTGTGGTGCAACTGCCTCCTGCTGAATATCGCAGAATGGAGCAAGTTCGGACTTGCGCAGGCGCAACCCTATTGCGCATGGCGCAACCCTTTTGAATATTTGGCCCACAGTATTTAAGGGGTTTGCTCTCACTTGTTATCAATTTTTTCCCAAGTTTTGTAATGTTGCATGGTATTGAAAACTATACTGAGATGGAAGATTTTAAACTCTCTTCTCTAAACTTGTATAGGGTATATACTAAATGTACTTGATAAATGGCATTTTGGTGTGCTTTTAGATTATCTTACATTGCTAAAATGTGTATTTCTTTTATGTTTTATTATTTATTATGTATAGTTTTCTTTATCCCCTGGGCATTGTACCTCCTGCTCTGACTGCTTTCCATCATCTGCTCTTGGTCATCTCTCTGTCTGCCCACCTTGCCACAAACAGCTGATATCCCCTTGCAAAAATTACAACTGTTTGTGCACTGCTGTTTAGGCAGGACTGAATGGTGCCAAAACAGCTGATATAAAATTCCACTTTCATGTCTGTCCATCCCATGAAGAACCACCCACCTGGTGAGGTTGCTTTGGAACAGGACTGCCCATATGTTTGAATGGGGGAGATGGAGAAAGACAAGGATGCATAGATGTGAAGGCTGAATGCCAACATCATTAACATGACACTAACATTTTCTCCCCTTTTATTTTGGCCCCTTGCACCTCCCTTAGTTAATCTGCCCACACTATGGGCTACCTCTGGGTAGGGAGTAAATGTTGCCTGGTCCCTCATGATGTCAAGGCCCTTCCCCAAGTCTGGCACAGGAGGGGCTGTTGAAGTAGAGTGGGTGAATCCCTCCTATGAAAGTCTTGGTGTGGTGCCTCTGCAGTGCTTCTGTGACTCCACCAGGTCAGTGGAGGGAGTCAGGCTCAGGACACAAACCCCAGTGTCCCGCGTAGGATCATGACATAAACCAATGCCACAGTGTCGGCATGTGAATACCTTTCAGATATGAAAATAAAACTCAAATACAGTTCATTGAAGCACACTTCCAAAAGGAAAAAGAGGTCAGCACTCCTCAAAGCCATGAATTGTGAGTATGTATATTTTCTTTGCTTTTCTTTTCAACAGACAAAATCGTGCAGCAGCATCAGAACGTTGACAAATACGGCTCCAAAAATAAGCAGGTGACCAACTTTAAGTGCGCCCACTGTTCGCAATATAGTAACACCAGAAATATGGATTCACTTACCCGCCCACATACTGGAAAACATTTTACCCTTAACAATTTTATTAATTGTAGCACAGAATCTGTTATTTATCTTCTCACTCGTCCATGTGGAAAATATTATGTCGGCTAAACAAAAAGAGCACTTAAGCTTCGGATAGCTGAACATGAAAATGCAATTCGGATGCACAATTAAGCCTATGCAATTGTGAGACATTTTAAAACAGTGCATCATGCATCTTCAGCAGTACTACTACTTTTTGGTGTAGAGTAACCATGGATCAAAGAGGTGAAAGCCTTAAAGACAAACTTTTAGAGAGAAGCATTCTGGATAGTAACTCTGGACACAGTCAAACCTCATGGACTTAACGTTTTTGTTTCTTTGCACAACTTTAAATGATTTACTGAAATAAATATTATTTGTATACTGCCAACCCTTATTTTTCTCTTGTTTTAGAAATGAGACTTAAACTGTAATCTAATTTATTTTGATGCTTTCAGCTTTTTCATTTGCTGCAGAAATTGCCTGTTTATATGTCTGGGCATTTATTATTATCTTTGTCTAATTATGTGTTTAATGTACATCAGTGACCAAGAGCACTTTTTTGCATGTTAGCACTTTTTGCACTACTGCACTTTTGTCTAATGTGACTGTCTCTTTAAATGTGTTTTTCTAAATATCGAGGTACTTGTTGGTAGCATATGTTTTGAGGAAGGCGTCATTGGTAATGCTGAAATGTAAACTATGGGCTGGATATTCAAACTGCGCCATTCTGTGGCGCAAGCCCTTGCGCTGCGCAAAATAGTTGCGCAGGGGTGTGGCACGGGCGATATTCAAAGGAGTTGCACTATTGAGCAACTCCTTTGAATATCACCCCCCAGCCACAGCCACTGTGCATGGCGCAGTGAAACTTGCGCCACCGCAAGTTGTCAGAGTGGAGCATTCAACTTGCGGTGGCCAAGTACCATTGCACCATGTGCAAAATCACGATATTCAAAAGGTGACATGCAAATGGGGCCATAATTCATGCAAGGCGCAGGGGGGGCCATTTGCATCTGATTATGGCCCCATTTGCATGCCATTAGCATGTAGGTGCGCCGATCCCTGAGGACTTGCGGCCTGGCGCCCTACCAGGCAGCAGCCGTCGGGGACCAACGCACCCTGCAGCCCGATCGTGGGCAGCAATGTGGCTCCCCCACCTCCTCCCGTACATCTCCCTGGTGGTCCAGTGGACCGAAATGCCCGATCGCGGGCAGAATGTAAAATGAACCACCCCCCGAACATGTCCCTAGTGCCCGATCGCGGGCACTAAGTAAAGTGCCCCCCACCCGAACATCTCCCTGGTGGTCCAGTGGACCGTAATGCCGATCGCGGGCAGAATGTAAATTGACACCCCCAAACATCTCCTGGTGGCTGTGTCCCTCCCACCCCACCCACCCGGCCCCACCACCTCGCTCCCCGGCAGCTGGCGGGCGGCAGCATCCACACCGCCTGCCGCCCGCCGCCCGCCCGACTGACTGCCTGTAGGGCTGCACACCATTGGTGCAGAGTAAGAGCCAATGGATGGCAGCCTATACCGTACATGACAGTCTAGATTTGTGAATGAATCATGTAGGCGCAACCCTTTTGAATATCTGGCCCTATGTGTGTTGAATGTTAGACAGGCCAGGAAATCCGTAGAGCTAAACGTGCATGCTGGAAACTGCTTATTGGATTTAAATACTTGCTTATTTTTGGAGCCATATTTACGATCATACGAACATACAAAATTTGCGAGCAGATAAAGGCCTAGAGGTCTATCATGTCTGCTCGAATGTGCAGCTAGCACCCCTTATTCTGCAGCTGCCCCTCGCTCCCACCCTTCCCCTTCATTAACCCTCCCCCTTGTCCTGTCCCATCCTCGTTTGAAGCAGTCCACTGTTCTACTGCATACCACTTCATCAGGCAATGCATTCCACCCAGCCACCACCCTCTCTGTAAAAAAGTGTCTCCTCATCTCCCTCCTGAACCTTCCTCACTCCAGTCTCATATCATGGCCCCTGGTGGCCCTCCCCTCCCTTTACTTTGAACAGCCCCTCTGTACCCATCTTGTTTATTCCTTTCATGTATTTAAAGGTTTCAGTCATGTCACCCCTGTCTCTCCTCTCCTCCAGTGAGTACATGTTCAACTCCTTCAACCTCCTCTCGTATGATAAGTCCCCCAGCCCCTTGATCATCTTTGTCGCTCTGCGCTGCACCCCCTCCAGTAACTTAATGACCCTCTTCAGATACGGATGCCAGTACTGCACGCAGTACTCCAGGTGTGATCTAACTAATGACCTATACAGTGGCAGAATCACCTCCTCCCTCCTCGAGGATATACCCCTTGCAATACAACCCAGCATTTTGTTGGCCTTTGCAGCTGCCTTCCTACATTGTACCAGGTTGTTCATTGACCCTGTAATGAGCACACCCAGATCCTTCTCCTCCTCTGTCTGGGCTAGCTGCACTCCCCCTAGCTGGTAACTCCTCCTTGGGTTCTTCATCCCAAAATGCAGCACCTTGCACTTTTTGGCATTAAAGCCCAGTTGCCAGGTGTCTGAACAGGTTTCAAGCTTTGCCAGATCATCCTGCAACCCCTGCCGTCCCCCTAGGTCATCCACCACCGCGCCTACCTTGGTATCATCAGCAAACAGACTGATCTTGCTCTTGATGTCCCATGATATGTCTGCAATGAATATCCCAACGTCAACGTTCTGTTGCTGCTGCATGATTTTGTCTGTTGAAAAGAGAAGCAAAGAAAATATACATGCTCACAATTAGCAGCTTTGAGGAGTGCTGACCTCTTTTTTCTTTTGAAAGTGTGCTTCACCATTGACTGTCTCCGTAAGGTGCACCCTCTCCAATTTTGCATACTGGTAACAGCCTACTGTAACTAAGCAAATAAGTATTGTGTTGAGCAGTGCCCTGTCTGTGTTTTGTATAAAATACAGCTTATGTCTGGGGGCTGCAATCTGAAATGTCGAGTTGTTAGACACAAAATGAGCAAGGGTAATGGAGAGAGTACCATAACTTGTTTTGTGAGGTGACAGTGGTACAGGACACTTGTGTCCTGCCAGTGCATGTGTGTTTTTCTGTATGTGTGTGTGCACATGCGCACACATGCCTGTGTTCATGCATGCATGCTTATATGTGTACATGCATGTGTGTGCATTCATATGTGTGTGTACGTTTACATGCATGTGTACATGCATGTTGGTGTGTGTGTATGTGCACGTGTGCATGCATGTGTTTGTGTGTATATACAGTACATGTGTGTGTTTGTGCAAGCATGTGTGTGTGTGCGTGTGTGTGTTTAAGAGTTGAAATGACCCTGGTTACATCTAACAGCATCCTGCTGCCTGAGGTTGGGAAGCTGTTCCTGTGGTTCACCTCAGGTGGAACAACTGCTGAACATTCAAAGGTTTCTGGCCCAAGTCTACACACTGCCATTATTTTTGCCAGTAAGCCGGCTGCCACTACCACTGTGCTGCTTTATTATGCAGGCAGTATGGCCTAGGAGTTATAGCACTAAACTAAAAACAAGAGCTCACCAGCTCATATCCCACCACAACCACTGGATAACTGTGACCTTGAGCAAGACACTTGACCTCCCAGTGTTTCAGTACCTCCTGTTGTGAAATAGGGAAGAAGCAGAACCCCACTGAAAATGAGACAGTGTATCTCAGATGGGCTCTCTGGAAATATGAACTGTTATATAGCATTTGATAATTCCAGTTGCCCACTAGGTGTCAGGAGAAATCCTATGTTGTGGCAGCAGTCACAGCAGTACAGGGATGTTACTAGGTTCCTAGGTTATTTAAGACATAAGAAGGCCTAAGCCCATTGGAAATATCTCCCACAACCTTGTGAGCAAATTAGTCCACACCCATTATCCAATTTAGGTGTTTGTCAAGTTTATCTATGAATGCAGTAAAGTCCCTATCCTCAACTATGTCCTATGAAACATTGAATGCGTTAGGAAGTGCTTGCAACTTGAGATGTGCATAAATTGATAAGACTGCTGCCTAGATACAGTTGTAGACTAGTTGACAATTGTGTTAGCCTTCTAAACACATAAACAAGTTTATATGGGGGGTATCACCAGCAGAAAGAGGAAGGTGGTGTTGCATCTTTGTAGATCTCTGGTAAGACCCCTCCTAGAGTGCTGTGTCCAGTTCTGGAAACCACATCTCTGGAAGGACATAGATAGTGTGGAGGTGGTCCAGAGGACGACAACTAAAATGGTGCAGGGTCTGCATCAAAAGTCCTATGAGGAGAGACTAAAGGACCTCAGTAGGTACACCATGGAACAGAGGGGGGAGTGGGGGTGTATGATAAAGACCTTTAAATACCTCATGGGGCTAAATAAGGTACGGGGGGTATTTTTCAGAAGAAAAGGTGCTCAAAAACAAGGGGAATCTGGAGAGGGTAGATTCAGGAGAGATGTGAGGAAGTCCTTCTTCACAGAAAAAGTTGTGAATTCATGTATCAGCCTTCCAGCAGAGTTGGTGGGGGTGAAAACAGTGGTGGGGTTCAAGAATGCATGGGCTTAGCACAAGGGAATCATAGCAGAAAAGAAGAGGGGAGGGAGGGAGAAAGAGCTGTAGATTGGGCACGGTCTGCTGTAACAGTGTAGTTAGGGAGAAATGGGCAGACTGGATGGGCCAAACAGTCCTTATCTGCCGTCAAATTCTATGTTTCTATGTTAATTGAAAATATGGTAAAAATATATACTTTTTTCATTTTTAGCAGGAATACACTTTTAGCCCCTGCCCCATATGGAGCTAGGGTAAGCAGCAACATCTGGCCAAGAGCACCCAATGGCGTTGTACTTATAGCTGGTCAGTATTAGGGGATCCTGAATGATTTGCCATGAATTTTACAAATGCATTCTAACACAGGGGGTTTGCGTTCCGAATTTGGGATGCAAACAACCTAAATTCTAAAACAAATGGCTGTTTGGGCCTATTGGTTCAGAATAAGCTGTTTTGGCCCACTAAGCTCCTCAGTCCTGACCCACAAATATCTCGGAAGGCCCTCTGTGCCCACATAAGGTTATGTAGGGAGGCTATGGGTATGCAGAGGTCCACATGCAGTGACCTCTGGGCATCCACAGCTCCAAATTCACCCACCATGAAAGCCTGCTGTTACCCAATGTGAGTCACTTCATGGGCAGTTGTGTTGGGTGAGGGCTTGGGGGAGTGAGTTCACACTTGTATGATCCTAACACTTTTTCCACAGTATAGAGGGGTTCTGGCAGTGTTATGTACTGAACAGACCCAGCAGTAATGGTTGTGCACCCTTCATGTGAAGTCTATCTGGGCCTCCAGACTTTCCTGAGGTCTGTTCTGCCCCGATACCTGTTTTCCCCCAAACCTCCAAGCCAGCATATAAGGCTGGGGGTGTAAAAAACTATTTGAAAACAAAGTTTCTTTAAGTCCAGGATATGGCAGTAATTGGAGGACTGCCATATCCCACAAGCCCCTGCTCCATGCAGATCAAGGAATCAACACTCACACCGAGCCGACCATCCAGTTGAATGCTCTGTGTCCACTTTAGTTCCATCCTCTGACATGCCGCTCTGTACTTTGTTATGCGTGTAGAGTAGGGAGGCTTGGGGTTCTGGATATCAGCAAGTGTGTTAGCGTCTGTGGGTGTGTGTGTGGGGAGGGGTGTACATGCTTGGATAAACACCATTGATATGTATCCATTCCATCTTTGTGGATTTTTCCCTTACTTTCTATGCATCATAGAGAGCAGTTGATGGTTGTGAGAGTCACAATGTCAATCCCCCCAACTTCTAAAGCTTTTGACGTGAGTTTTTTTTATGAAGTAATCTGGCTTATTTTGCAATATGATTTGAATCATCACTTCTTTTCTGTTTGATATTTTTTTGCTTGATGTGGTGGAGTAATCTGGCTTATTTTGCAACATGAACTGAATCAGCACTTCATTTCTGCTTGATATTTTTTCTTGATGTGGTGGGAGTCAGTGGTTCTCATGGGCAGAAGCAAGGAATATCAAACACTGGAACTGCAGTGCCATTTGTGGTTTAAAGCTGGAATTTCAGCCGACCTAGTGGCATGGAGGGCGGAGGTGCTGGCTCCACAACTGCTGCCACACCAGCGACCTGGGTTTGCAAATGAACCAGGGTCACTCGGGAGCCAGTTGTGGAAAGGAAGAGGACTGAGCATCCTATGGACAGCCTACCTCCTTTAGGGTGGCGGCAGTGCATCTCACTGCAATGACATCACTTGCAGAGACTGGGTGAGTGCTGTAGGAAGGGGACTAAATGCACATGCCTGTAATGCATGCATGCATCAGCAGGAGCATGGGCACTGAGGCACACAACTCACCCCAGGGGCAAGCTGGAGGAAGACAAGGGGGAAAAACACATGTGCACTGGCTGCCAATGATGACAACACCAGTGCCTTCGGGTCCCATCTCATGTGGCTCTCTATAAGTGTGGCTGCTTGGAGAGAAGAGGATGGGACTGGGGATGCTGATCAAGAGCCTGAGGCAGGTAAAGGCAGCAGCCAGGGGCCACACAGATACATGAAATGTCTCAGACATGATTTGGGGCTTTAATGTGTGAAATTGCTCACATTATTGTAATGGGAACTGAGTAAACCTCTTTTGTAGCCTCATGAGACTATTACATTACTTACCTCCACTCTCAGTTATTGTAAAGTTCCCTATGTGATGTCATCAGGGATCCCATCAGGGGCTTGTAGTGATTATTGCATTGAAAGCAAGTTTCCTGCAGTCAGAGCTGGAATTACATTGTCGATGAGCTGTGGAGGGGGTGGTGGTTAAGGGGTTAGGCCAGACTTTCAAAGGCATGGGCCAACTCTGTACTCAGGTATAATTTCAAAGGGGCACACCAGCCCTTATGCGCCTAGGTACAGTTTTAAATGGGCAGAGGTGCAGTGTGTCCCAGTATATGTCCCCATGTGAATCTGTGGATGTAGAGAGACAGGAACTGTGTCTGGCAAGACCATTTTTTATTGATGGCAGATGCATCCAAAGTTGGTTGCATGTTGCTGTAAACCACATCTGACTGTCACAATGAGACTAACACACACACACACACACACACACGCAGACACACACACATTGAGAAGCTTGGGACTGGGTCCTAAAGTAGTAAGGTGGATAGCAAGCTGGCTGGACAATAGGAGTCAGAGGGTGGTGGTAAATGGCATCCACTCTGGAGAGGGCAAAGTGACCAGTAGGTTGCCACAAGGGTCAGTACTATGCCCAGTCCTCTTTGATGTCTTTATAAGCAACATTGTAGAAGGACTGAAAGGGAAGGTATACCTGTTTGCGGATGACATAAAAATCTACAACCAGAGTAGACACACCGGGGGTGGGGGTGGAAAGAATGAGAGAAGATCTGAAAAGCTGGAAGAATGGTCATGGGTTTGGCAGCTGGGTTTGAAAGCAAAAAAGTACTAAATAATGCACTTGGGTCACAGAAACTTGGATGCAACGTATCAACTGGGAGGAGAAGTACTGGTAGTCACAAAATAGGAAAGGGACCTGGGGTAATCATTTCTGATGACCTGTAGGTAATATAACAGTGTGACAAGCCAGTGGGAAAGGCTAGTGGGTAGCTTGGATGCATAGGCAGGGGTATTACCAGCAGAAAGAGGCAGTTAGTAATTCCCTTGTATAGATCACTAATGAGAGCACACCTCGAGTACTGTGTCCAGTTCTGGAGGTCCCACATCTGTGTGTGCATGCATGTGTGTGTTTGTGTATGTGTGTCTGTATGTATGTGTGCATGCATGTGACTGTGCATGCATGTGTGTATATGCATGTTTGTATGTGTACATGCATGTGTGTGCGTATGAGCATTTGTGTGTGTGTATGTGTATATGTGTTTGTGTGTGTGTGTGAGTGTGTGTAGGAGTCGAAATGGCCCTGGTTAAATACAACAGCATCCTGCTGTCTGAGGTTGTGGAACTATTCCTGTGGTTCATCTCATGTGGAACACCTGCTGAACATTCAAAGGTTTCTGGGCCAAGCCTCCACACTGCCATTATTTTGGCTAGTAAGCCGGCTGCCAGTACCATTGTGCTTTATTTTGGCAGGCAGTATTGCATAGGAGCTATAGCACTAAACCTTAAAACAGGAGCTCATCAGTTCATATCCAACCACAGCCACTGGCTAACTGTGTGACCTTGAGCAAGTCGCTTCACCTCCCAGTGCCTCAGTCCCTTCAGCTGCAAAATTGGAAAGAAGTAGAAACCCACTGGAAATAAAATGGTGCATCTCAGATGGGCTATCCTGGGAATATAAACTGTCATATAGCATTTGATAATTTCAGTTGCCCACTAGGGAGAAATGCTGTGTTGTGGCAGTAGCCACAGCAGTACAGAGATGTGTTAGGAAGTGCTCGCAACTGGAAGTCTGCATAAATTGATGAGACTGCTGCTTAGATACAGCTGTAGAATAGTTGACAATTACATGTGTTAACTTGTATATTTCTTTGTTTAGTTTTTGTTTGCCGGGTAAGTGCACTAGACAAAGTCTGCCTATTTTCAGGCACGACCCTGAGGAGGGGGATACAGATGAATGCCAACTGACTATGAACCAGATTAAGCTGTTGGTGGTATTTTATAGTGAATGGGGGGAAATTTGGCCAGGACACTGGGGAAATTCCCCTACTGGACGTAGGGATGCCACGATAACATGATATGACGATATATCACGATAATTGCCACTGATGATAAGTTATCATTGTAAAAAAACATTATCGCGGTTATCATGCAGCACGATATACCACGATATACAGTGGTAAAGCACCTCAGCTTGCTTTACCAGCAGCACACCCCTTTCCAGTTGCAACCATGATTCCTGATTTCCCCATCATCCTTCTATCAGATTTTTAGTGTTTTTCCTTAAAATGAGAAATGCAGTGCTGGCCATGTGGCATGGAGTTTTGGGGGCCTGAGCTCCTCACCTGTCACTATGCTGGTAAACCAGGTTCAGGGGTAGACCTGGGTCGCTCAAGTGTGGACTGCATCCATTGACTGCTCCTCTTTTTCATTCAGATTTTTTTATCCCTCTGGGGGGGCTACTGGCAGGAGCTGCAGCCTCCCCTCATGAGGAGATTCACCCCTCCGGCTCCTGATGTCCCTGTATCACCAGCCCTGGCCAGTCCTCCACAGATTACCCCCACCACGGGGCCAGGAGAGAGGGGACTGGTACTCCCTCCCCACTAGAGACCCAATTCAGATCACTGGGGCTGACCACCACAGAGACTGGGAGCCATCATTGAGCCTGCCAGGGCTCCCTTTTCCCTGTTTTTCCTGTTTTCTCCTGTACCCCTTCCCCCAGATGTCATGACGTAGGCGTGTGCCTCCTGACCCATACTGCCCTCCAGCCATCGCCAGAGGGCAGTCAATGAGCTGGACGACATGTCCCCTCTCTCCCCCGAGAGAGGAGAGCAGTCCTCTGGATGCTCGTTCCTCTCTTGCCCCTGCCGACCCCCAGTGACCCGAGCTCATTCCTAAATCTGGGTCACTGGTGTGACATTCAGTGCCCCAACCCTCTGCTCCACCAGGCTGGCAATGGCTCTCCTTTGAGGAGATGGGACAGAGCAAGCCACTGGTTGATCGCAGTCTAGGGGAGGCTGGATGATGCAGCAATAACAGCCTTTTGACAGGGTTCAGGGGCCAAGTACACACGTCACATACTCGCACCATCACACGTGTGCCAGCCCGAGGGATGGGAAAAAGAAATGGGGGGGGGGGATATGTGCACCAGTCGACTTAGTACATAAGGACTGCCTGGCCCAACTTGTCTGCCCATTTTCCCTACCTAATATGATATTGCAGACCCTACTTGATCTCCATCTTGACCCTCCCTTTCCTAACCAATAAGGTTCCCTTTTGCCTGCCCCATGAGCAGGGACACTGGTTTACCGGGATTGAGAAAGGGCATATTCCATTTTGCACATTGCAAAAAATGGTATTGTCACCGATGTCTGCTAAGCCAAAATCCGGTTTTCCCGGTGTTTGGTTTTGTGTACTTTATTTAACAATTTTTAACTCTGCTAACATGCATTTTAGCAATTTTGACCTCCACTATTGCACATCCTTCCATCCTTGTACCAATTTAAAGTTATTTTAGGTACAAGTTGTGATGGCAGCAGTAGCACTACAGCCCCCATCCCTAAGGTGTGATGGAAGAAGCACTACGGCCCCATCCCTCAGGTGCGATGGCAGCACCAACAGCACTATGACCTCCCTCCCTCCCTCAGGTGTGACAGAAGCAGCAGCAGCAGCACTGTGGCCTCCATCCCTTAGGTGTGATGGCAGCAGTACTACGTTCACCATTCCTCAGGTGTGATGGCAGTATCAGCACTATGTCCCCCATCCCTCAGGTGGGACGGCTGCAGTACTACATTCCTCATCCACCAGTGGTGATGGCAGAAGCACTATAGCCCCCACCCCTTCAGTGTGATGGCAGTAGCAACAATGCAGTCCACATCCCTCTGGGGTGATGGCAGTAGTGACAGCACTATGATCCCCTTTCTTCAACACCCACACCCCACATGCACAAGTTACAAATGACTTGGTACCTTTGCTTGTTAGAACTCAGATGTGAATTAATCTGTACCATCACTGCTAAGGTGGACTACCTTTGTTTTTTCCTATCTATAATTTAACTGCCTGAGTTGTATTTCTGCCTGTGACACTTCTGACCAGGGTTAGGAAACAGACTTGGGTGTTGGAGGACCAGCTGCTGGTTGAAGGCTTGAGTGTCCAATGACCACTCACCTTCTCCTGAAGGGAGGGAGGGTGGGTTCACAGCTCAGCATTTGCTGGCCCTGGTGGAGGCCAGAGGCATGACAACATGTCGGCCCTCACTTCAGGAGGGAACGGGACGGACATCAGCTTGTGCCTTGACATCATGTGGCCAGTCACGCTCCCAATGGGAAAACACCCGCTGACCAACTGAAGGACAGATGTTGGTCCCTCCATAAGCCGTAAGCCCCAGACATGTGTCTGTTCTGACCCCTGCCATGTCTAGGATACACAGAAAGCTCTTTAGGGCAATTCCCCTCCCCTAGTAGCCTCCCACAGGGGTATGGGCCCACTCAATGAAGGGTTACTTTGGGTTACCTGGTAGCACAGCAGTAAGGGGCAGTGGATAGTGGTCGGGACTCAGCACATGTGGTAGGGGACCTTGGCAGGCCTGAAGGAATGAATCACCAGGGGTAGGAGGAGCAGAAAAAAAACTGCTTGAATTTGCTTCTTTGAAATAAAGTGTCTTCACCTAAAAAATTCACAAGTGATTAGTGGAGGATGTTTAAATGGATTTATGCATCTCCCAGACATGTGGATGATTTTTTTTTTTTACTTGGTGTTCATGAAGAGGGTGTCTCCCAGTTTTCATGTCTTTGTTCAGATGTGAATTGAGCACCACTCTGCCCACCAGCATCACACAGCCCCTGGGGTCTTACCTTCTGTACATCATTGACTGTGCTTTCAAAATCCACTGGCCAGACATAAGTACACTTAAATACTTAACATTTGCTTTTTGTTGAAGCAGTCTATCAGAAAACTTTTTGTTGTCACAGACATACCTCTCAACAGTCCCTGATTTTCAGGGAAGTCCCTGATTTGGCCTCAAAATTTGACTCTGTCCCGCCTAAAAATTGTGTTTCTGTGAACAATTAATGGGAGTTGTAAACACAAAATAATGTCAAACGTTAAAGGTGCGTGACATCCATGATGCAAGGCCAATGCCAGCATCAGTCACTCTCCTTGGTTAGTGGCACCAGTTGCGCTGCTGTACCCCTGGCCTCCCCCTGGGGTCAGTAGGCACCGGTCCTCTACCCCACTCTCCCCCCAAGAGAAGGCGAGCTGTCAGTGGATGCTCAAGCCTTGTCTCCCTGGCCAGCCCTCCGATGCCCAAGTCCATTACCGAACCCGAGTCGCTGGCATTGCAGTGGTAAGTCTTTCCACTGTGCCAGCAGGCCGTGATAGGGCTTTTGATGCAGGCCCTGCATCATTTTAGTTCCCCTCCTCTTGACTGCCTCTACTGTATGTCCTTCTGGAGATGTGGTCTCCAGAACTGGACACAATATTCTAGGTGAGGTCTCACCAATGATTTATACTGCGGTATCACCACCTCCCTCTTTCTGCTGGTGATACCCCTCCGTATGCACTCTAGCATTCCACTAGTTCTCCCCACTGCCTTGTCACACTGTTTGGCCACCTTTAGGTTGTCATATACTGTATGATTACTCCAGGTCTCTCTCATTCTTGGTGGTCATCAGTACCACAACCTCCCCCATCTTGTATTCCACCCTGGGTTTCTGTGCCTCAAGTACATGATTTTGCATTTCTTAGCACAGAATCTAGTTGCCACACTTCTGACCACTCCTCAAGCTTTCTTCAATCTCTATTCATTTTTTTTTACACACACACGGGCACACACACTCACACCTGCACCAGATTGTCTACCCTACTGCAGATCTTTGTGTCATCTGCAAAAAGTCATACCTTCCCTTCTAGCCCCTCTGAAATGTTGCCAATAAAAACATTAAAAACAGAGAACCAGTCCCAGTACTGATCCTTGTTGCACCCCTCTGGTCTTCCTCGGAGTGAGCTCCATTTATCTGTTGTCTATTCTCCAACCAATTTCTTACCCAGTTTACAACCTTTGGACCTACTCCCAGGCTACCCAGCTTGTTTGAGTCTCCTGTGTGCAATGGTGTTGGAAGCCTTACTGAAATCTAGGCAGGCTACATCCAAGACACCACCCTGATCTAACACAAGTAACAAGGCTCATGTTACTTGAACATGGACTCTGATTTGTACTACAAGTCAGGTTAAAATCATAAAACTAAGTTTTAAAATGCCATGCCATAGACTTCCATTGAGCATGTGCAACCCCGCACTAGGCAAAAAATGACCTCACAAAACAAGGAAGCACAGGGATGACAATGGAGATCAGGAAGTGGAAGGGATCGATCAGCTAACCCCAAGGGGGCAAATACAATCCCTTACCTTCCTTAGGGAGCTAAGGAAAAACATTTTCAACTAATATGGAGGAACTTCCAGCCAGGTAAGGGAGTCTCCTGATGATTTTGCAGGCAAGGAGAAAAATCTGGGAAAGGTACTCCTTAAATAATCAAGTAAAAATATTTGCTCATTCACATTTTAAAATGCATTGCACTCTGTATAACACATGTATTAACTGTATATTTGAATTTTAATGTAAAAGAATGAAAGCAATTTTGTAGAAACAGACTTTGATGGCAGATAAGGACCGCTTGACCCACCCAATCAGTCCATTTCCCTACCTATTGGATAAGCTGTAGATCCATCCTAGTTAACCAACAGCTTACTTCTTCCTACCCCCCCACCAGAATTGCCTTATGTCTGTCCTATGCATTCTTGTATTTCACCACTGTTTTTGACCCTACAACCTCCTCAGGAAGGCTGCTACATGCTTCCACTACCCTCTCCGTGTAAAGTTCAGAGATTTTGTTGTGAAAAAATGAAATGTTTTTAAAATATTTTACTCTTTGCATTATTTTACAACAGACTTCAAAATAATGTGCATAACTGCATAGCATTGCTTGAAAAAGAGTCAAATATGTGAATTATGTAAAAAAGTAGAATTTAAATAGTTTTGCTAACATTGTTGCACAAGTGGCAAAATTATTGCGATAACAAGGTTATTGTGACAATTTCATCACGATTATCGTATCGTAAAAATGTTATCATGGCACCCCTAACTGGACGGCAGGGGACCGTGCTGATGATGGTGGACTCATTCCTTCTCTGAACGCTGATGGATGAGGAGGTGAAAATGGTCGGGGAGCAGGAGGCTCTCCTACAAATGCAGCTTGTAGAATCGGAGACCTTCTATGATACAGCGATGCGACTAGAACCTGATATGGACCAGGCCGAGGGAGTGGCGATCCAAAGTCATGAAGATTCATTACCAGCTCTAAGACCGACTTCGGGTGAACAGCACCAGTCTGTAGAGGTACTAACAGCTATATTCAATAAAATGGAGGAGCAATATTTGAAGAAAAAATAGAGTTAAAGAAAGCACTTGATGGGGCTAAATCTGCAAGAAATGTGAAAGATAGTTTGGATAATCTGCCGGCAGTCAGTGGGAGTTGCCAGGTGACATCCCAAAATATGCAGAGTACCATGGAGATGGTTGCTGCAGCAATAGCAGACCCTGTAATCTTCCAAACGAATGACAATAATCAGGAGAATGTTATGGTCTTTTGCTTCTCTGCCAAACTCCAGCAGGAGAGAATCAAGAAAAAAGTGATTGTTTCTAAAAAATCATGGGCAGACTCGGTTGCAGAACCTCAGGAACCATGGTCAGTGGAAATCTCATTAAAAACAGCTGGATGGGTGTTTTTTCCAACCACACAGAAATGGACTTCGTGGTTTGCTCCAATAAAGATACCTGGGGTAAGCTTACACAATTTTTCTACTGAAAGACCTGCATCACAAATTAATAAAGAGCAAGCTGAAATTACTGTTCCTGTGCATGAGACGGCTGCAGAGTTATGCTTCACACCTGAACTCAATTTAACTCAAAATCCGACTAAATTTTCAACAAATGAATGCTTTGGGGAAAACCAAAGGATATGCTGATACTACTGATACAACTGGGCCTGAAGAAACTTCTGAACATGGTGCACCAAGTGATCCTGAGGAACAAAATAATGATACATCAGAGCAAGGCCGGCTGGGAGGGTGGCAACAGTCTAGATCATATGCTTCTTTTTTTCAACAGCATGTTTTTCCAGCAAAAAGACCTAATGCTGTTAGATTAGTTTACAAGGTGGTCTTGATCTGTTTCCAGACAGGGTGTATGTAGGCAGGGTTTTCTTAAAAGAAAGTTTATAATTCAGTGCAGCAGAGCTGTATACTCTGATTCATGTATCAGGGAGATGTTCTTTGATAACAGTTTTAAGTTACCGAGTGGTTTGGAACAATTTTGGGCTAGATATCATAAAGTTAAAAACAAGCCGCCGTGGGTTCCTTTTGAGGTTATATCACTGTCAAAGCCAACCCAAAAAACAATAATGATTTTATTCTGAAATGAAGGGGTCAGTATCTCTGATTTGGTTTTCTGGTTAAGACAAAGATGTATGCTTCTTGGACATCCAGAGACAATATTTGACTTTGAGAATATATGGACTGGAGGGCGGAGAGTACATGTATCATTAAAATTCCTGAATGGTGAAATACAGCATTTACCCAACTCTTTTTTGGTGGGGGGTTAGAGGGGTGTTTTTCTATCCTGGGCAACCCAAAACATGTTATAAGTGTGGTTCCCCGGGACACATCAGTAATGCCTGCGATAAAATCTGATGTGTGTTGTGTGGGATATTGGGTCACAATAGTATGCAATGTACCAGTGATGTGAGGTGTAATTTATGTAGTAGAACAGGACACTCTTATAGGAATTGCACACAGGAGGCACATACTAAAGTGGGCTCTGGGTATGTTGAAGAACAAGGGCTAATGGTTGCTATGGCCCAAAGAAAGAATGCTAGACACACCCAGGACATTCATTTAGGAGTAGGACCTAGGAAGTTGCCAACCCCTGTATTCCATAATGATCCCCTTCCCCATACTGAAGGGCATGGAGATACACAGATGACTCTTCAGGAAGAACGGATTCCTGTTGATGATGAATTACACTACAGAAGACAGGTTACAAACAGACACAAGTAAAGAAGTTTCTGAAAATATTGAAATGCCTCCTCCCACTCCTCTGTTGCCCATTCTTGACACTGACAGAAGGGTAATGAGACGGAGACAGGCCTGGAAACAACCAATATCTAAGATCCAACAGATCTCAGAAACAAAACTCTCTAATAGATATTTACCACTCCACGATAAAACAGACAAGCAGGGGAATGAATCGGAAAGTTCCTCTGGGGACCACAGCCATATAGATGTGGGATCTGATTCAGATCTTAGTGAAATGGGGGAAGAGAAACAGTCAACAGGGAAAGGTAGGAAAAAGAATACATCTAAAAACAAGCTGGAAATGATAGGCAAACTTGTAAGGAAAAAATGAAAAAAATGTATTTATTTTGAAATGTACCAGCACCTAAAGCTACTTACCATAAATTGAATAGCATAAAGAATAAAATCAAGAGGGGAGCTGTTTTTTCTCTCTTAATTTCTAAAAGGGCAGACATTATCCTGCTATAAGATACTAGGCTGCATACAAATTAAGAAACATCACAAGCATCTAAAGAGTGGTATAAAGGCATATCTTATTGGTCAATAGGGTTAGAAAGATGTACAGGAGTGGTTTTTTTATTTACAATTCCAGTACAAGTGTTAAAAATTCTAGATCTAGTGCCAGGCCGGGTCCTAATATTAGACATTAAGTATGATACAAAATATTACAGGCTGATTAATACTGTATATGTGTACCACAGTCAAAAGTAGAGAGGGTAGACATGTTCAGTCAAATTTGCCTATATCTTTTTTCTACACAAAATGTAAAGGAGGGGGACTTTAACTGCGGGCTGACTAACAGTGATAGAGGTAAGGATACCGGCACGACTAAGGTATTTAGTGATATGCTATTTTTAAATTCTATGATTTGTCTGGCATCATTAGTAGATGCTTACAAAATAAAGAATAATAAGGGAGTTGCTACATTCCAAAGGGGGGCTCACACTACAAGGATTGATTTCTTCTTTATGAGTAAACATATCCATATACAGGCAGCATATGTAAAAGCAGTTGAATACATGGACCATAAAGAACTTTTTCTTATACTAGGAAGACCAGATAAACATTGTGGACTGGGGCTCTGGAAATTTAATACTACACTTTTACAAATAGAGAATATAGAGAAACATATGTTGTATTTAATTTGTGGAAAAACACTCCTTTTGATTTGTATGACAGCCCGCTTCTTTGGTGGGATAGTTTAAAAACTGATCTGCGTAGTCTTCTTGTAACTTATAGTAAACACAATAGAGGTGCCGATACAATTAGATATCAGACACTTCGAACACAATTGCAGCATGTAATGGGTCTTGCACAGATGACTAAACATAACTATACTAATCAGATCATGAATATCCAGCAAAAAATGAAAACTTTTCATACTAAACAGATGTTATCTTTGTAACACCCTTGTTACCCGGGGTTACTAGAATCCTAGTAAGACCTAGTGGTAGGCAGGGAAGGCAGCTTGTGAAACTCCAGTTAAATGGATTTCACACTGTCTCACTCTGTTCTCAGTCTCAGCTGAGACTGAGGGATGACATCACCATAGAACTGTCGCAGCTGCATGAGCCACAATGGAATCTGCAGCAGGGAGTTGGAATAGAATGTTGGGAGGTTTGAACAGTAGTCTGTGGGTCTGTTGGAGTTTGGAGTTTGCTGAGGGAACAGCACAGCAGCTCTGGTTAGGCTCTTGGAGCCTCAGCCCTGACATAGGGCTACATTTAGGTAAAAGGGTGTGTGTCTCCACCAAAAGAGAGACACAGAAACAGTTTGTAAGTGGTAGAGACCGCTAATTCAGGTCTCAGTGCCCCCCCTCCCTCCGGGGATGGGGGAAGGAAAGGGTTTCCTGCATATTCCAGGGGCAACCCCCCTGGTTCTGTTACTAGTGGAGAAGCTGCCTATTTGTTCCAGAGTTTTTGGGAAACAAGAAGATTTGTGAATCGTTTGTGGGGCACCTGCAGCCGGAGGGTGAGTTTCTGCTCTTCCTAAAGGGCCTATGTATTTCACCCTGGGACTTGTGTGATAGTGGGGATTGGAATACTGAAATAGTGGGAGGCCTAGAGTAATAGGCTTAGCCAAAAGTAAAAGTATGTTCAAGTCCAGCACTTTTGGGAAGTCAAGACATGTAGAGGAGATGTGACATATGTCTCCCAGTAATCTACATTGCCAGGTTTTCAGTAAAAGAGTTGTGTAGTTTCCAGAGAAATGGCCGGGTATGGATTGTGGGAGCTGGAGGTGGGAGACACCCCATCTTTAGTGACCAGGTCCACCTCTATGGATTTGCTCTGTGGATTTCTACTTTGCCTCATGCACTTGGCCGGTGATGAGGGAAGTACCCAGACATGGGATTGGAAGGAAAATTCCCTCTAGGAGTCGAAGACTCTAAGGTGGTTTGGGGAACCACAACAGGATAATTGGTTCATTTCCCAAAATGGACCACGGATCAAGTGGCCTGCAAGGGAGCTTGGCCAGTAGGGAAAACCCAAGTAGTGTACAAGTCAGGCTGTGTACCCAAAGCTGTGTGCAAGTCCAGGCTGTGTGCCTGGTTGGTTCAGAGCCTGAGGGCTGGAAATAGTGATGAAGTGTTCTGTTGTCTCTAATCTGCATTACCAGGAATGTAGCCCTGTGGAGGTCCATCTATGCTTTGTTTGTTCAGCTTGGATGTGAACAAAAGCCACACTGTAGAATCCCATTCCTGGTTCTGGACATTACAGTTATTGCTTCCTGTGTTCGGATTTACTTGGGTGCCCCTGTGCAGAGTAGCCAAACCTTGGTCCCCTGTGCCGAGTAACCTCATCCTCCCCGAACCCAGTCCCCACCAGGTACTGCTGTCAGCTTCAACAGCATGCCACCTGTCGTTTTGCTAAAAGGCAGGGGTCCGGGGGTTACAAAAATGGAGGCACCGCTTTGGATTTAATTCTGGGAGGAAGGTGCTTGGGCAAGGGGCTAGCGTTTTGGCTATCTGGCAGTGGGTAGCCCAAAAAGCTGAAGCAGTTTAACTAGTATGTTGCTGTGTGCTGTGGATCTTATGCTGCTGTTTAAAATGCCAACTGTTTACCAAGGAGCAGTAAAGCTAAAAGAGTGTGCCCTTGTCCTGCATCAAATTATTTACAGCATTTTTGCCTGCTTTTAAAATGAACTGTGGTAAAGAAAAGTGTGGAAGACTAGGGGTAGCAACAGGAAAATTGTGCCCTGGAAGTTGGAAATGCTTTTAAAATAAACTGTGGTAAAGAAAAATGTGGAAGACTAGGGGTAGCAACAGAAAAATTGTGCCCTGGACATTGGAAATGCTTTTAAAATGAACTGTGGTAAAGAAAAGTGTGGAAGACTAGGGGTAGCAACAGGAAAATTGTGCCCTGGACGTTGGAAATGCTTTTTGAATGAACTGAGAGACTTGCAGTGTAATGGCTATGTTAAATGGCTGAAATGGGCTCCCGCTGTGGAGTCAGTTGAGAAAAAAAAAAATGCATTCTGCAGTTTAAATTTGCCTGCTCGATGGTCGCCGTGAGGAGAAGAGCACTCACGAGGAAGAAGAGGCTCATTTGCATGGCGTTGTGTGATTGGTGAGGCTGCAATCAGTCCCGCCCCTCAACCAGCTTTACAGTGACTGCCCCAGCATTCGAGAGGGAGTGTGAGTGGAGTGTGTGTACTGGCTAGTGGAGGAGCATTGCGGAGTGTTAAAATCACTGTAAACCTTCTAAAAATAGATTTGCTTGTTTAAAATTGGGCTCAACCCACTAATTGATCGTCTGAATTGCAAGTGTGGTAGTCGAGGAGACGATCGGCAGGACTGCCCGCCCATTTCTGTTCTGAGGCCTCCAAGAACTGGCTGCAGGCCGTTTTTCCCCATTGCAGCAAACTGCTACTGATAACAGTAAGTACTAACATTAAAACTGCTCAAACAGTGATTTTCTGCCCTATGCCATATCAATATGTGTGCAGCAGTTTAGTCGCTTTGCAAGTAACGACTGTGTCAAGTCCTGCCAGCAAGTGCAAGTCTTATAAGCCATTGACTGTGTGCATAGTAATGAGTTCAGCATCAGTTTAAAGTTCAATGCCAGAGAGAGAGACTGTGAGTTGTAGCCAAATGTGCAGCACTAGTTTTACAGGCAATCATGTGCTTAAAAACCTGAAGCTTTAAGGGACTGTGAGTCAAAGAAATGTTTCCAGCATGTAAAAAGTCTGTGGAATATCATGTAAATGTGTTTAAAACAAGAACAGAGCAAGTTTGTGCAGTTTTTTTATTTAGTTGTTTAACCAGGTATAGCACACTAAGCTGAAAGCTTTTTTACAGGAGCAACCTGGGAGCACAAGGAGGTTAAGTGACTTGCTCAGGGTCACACAGTATGCAAGTGGAAGCTGTGGGATTCAAACCCAGGTCTGGTCTGCTAGATGTCACCAGATTTGCAGCTCAGAGCCTTAGACCACTGCGCTATACTGCCTCCTAAGTTTGAGCAAAAGTTATCAGTAGTGTGTGTAAATCGGGTGCGCAGTGGCTTGACCCAGTTTCTGAACGTTGATGCACAGGAGTGCTGCCGTCGCCATTACAGGGTTAGTTAGTAAAGTAAACACAGCAGCAGAGGAGCCATTTTAAAACCAAAGAGAGTGTTCAGTAAAGTAGGACTTTCAGTTACAGTGAAGTTTTGTTTGTTTTTCTGCAGTTATGGCCTCAGGACCAGCTCGCTATCTGGATCATGCCCGGGTTGCAGTAACAGCAGCAGTGAATAGACTGAGGGATATTGAAAAGTGGTGCTATGGAGGACAACTGCCTCCTCATGTGGCGATTCCTGGTTTTCCAGTGCATGTATGTAAAATATGCTTGAGAGCTGGAAGGGACGTCTTCATGATTCCTCACTGTGCTGGATGCCTTGAAAAATATGGCTTGTATAAAGCGCCTCAAGTTCGTTTGGCTCCCACATGGGCAAAGGTTCAGGAATCTGCAGTTGGCAGCACACAGCACCAGGCAGAGCCTGTGGAGGAAGGCCCCTCAGGGGAGTGTGGCACAAAGCTAGAGGGTGCAGAGTTAGAGACAGAACCAGAAGTTGAAGTTTCAGATGCTGGATCCCAGAAGGAAAGTTCGGATAAAGCATCAGTAGACCCCTGGAGAAGGGGTGCCTAGCCCAAGTCTCTTGGGAGAAGATGAGATGCGGGAGGCCTTTGAGTGGGAGGTGTCAACCTCCGCGCCTAGTGATGAGTGGGTAGTCTCAGGAGTGAGGATGACTGCTCACTCCTGGGCTCAGATCCTCAGTGAAGAGGAAGATGAGGGGGAACCTATGTGGCCTTGTGAAAAAGGAGCGGGTACACAGCCTCAAGATCTTGCCTCGGAGGAATGCTTGGAAGAGAGTGGTGATGCCACTGCCCTGGCTGTGCAAGAGGAAGAAGTCAGGGATCCGTTTTTAATTTCTTTAAGGATGAGAAGCTGGCAGAACCAGGACTGGCCACCCCCCAAGCCAGGCCAGCGGTCTCAGGTTTATTTATTTATCAAGTCTAGGATTACAAATACCTTTGAACCATGGCTCTTTTACAAAGGTTCCACGTCAGAGAAATACAAATTATGGGGAACTTCAAGACAGGCATTACAACAATGTGGACATTGCAAACAGAGTACAGATTAATACAGTTCAAGGGTAGCATTGTAACAAGGCAGCCAGCGGCATTTGTCAGAGAAAATAGACAACAGATAAGAAGTGCCAGAGTCATAGGGAGAGGGAAGAGGGTGGGGGGAAGGAATGTAGAAGGGTGGCAAGAGGGTGAAAAGTGCAGCATTGGGTATACCAAGATGTGAGGGTAGAATCCAGTGAGGAGGGGGGGAACAACTAGAGCAGAAAGGGAAGTGGAGAAACAAGGTTAAGTTGGGCAGTCACAGGAGCTGTTGGTAGTGAGATTGTCCCGGAGCCTAGTTTTAAACATACCAATAGTTGGGGCAGAGGAGATGGTTGGGCTGAGGCCATTGAACCAGAGTGGCGCTCGATAAGCAAAAGAGCGTTGTCCCTGTGAAGTGTGACAGTGGGGAACTTTCAGTAGCAGTAGCATGGATCTCCTAAGGCGCCATTTGTTAATTCGGTGTTGTAACAGAGTTGAGACCCCAGAAGGTGCAAGGCCAAGGTAGATTTTTTTCACCATGGAGCAGGTGAGAAACTTTATGTGGTTTGATAGTTGGAGCCAGCCGGTCTGAGTGTACAGGTCACATGTGTGGGTGAGATGGTGAGCACCAGTGATGAGCCGACATGCTTCATTTAAGGTAGTTGAGAGGCATCTAAGGGTTGTGGTTGTGGCCGAGCCATAAATGATGAGACCATAGTCTATTACAGAGATCACAGAGCTCAGGACTGCAACCTTCAAAGCCTCTGGCGTGAGGTTTGGTCTGTGTTTGTAGAGGAGACCAAGCCGTGTATTAGCAGCTCTAGCTACATTATCTACATGAAGTCCATAGGAGAGATTAGGGTCAAGCTGTATTCCTAAGTATTTGAAGGACCCCACCTGATCTAGGGTGTTCCCCATGGTGGTGGAGATAGCCAAGTGGTGTAGCTTGTGTGGGTTATGAGACCTGCAGAAGAGCATAGATTTGGTTTTCTTGTCATTGAGGACCAGTTTATGATTAAGAAACCATGTCTCTACAGAACTGAAACCAAGTTGAAGGTTGTGTTGAAGAGTTGCAGGATCTTTGTGAGTGGAGAATACAACAGCATTATCGGCATATAGTATGATCTGCTCAGAGCAGTGGTAAGGAAGGGAGTTTAAGAAAAGGCTAAAAAGGAGGGGTCCCAGTATGGATCCCTGTGGGACACCCGAGCGAACAGGCAGGGTGTTAGAAAGAGCGTCCGCAATTTTTACTCTCTGTGACCGGTTTTCTAAGTAGCTTTTAAACCAGAGAGAAGAGTCAGGTGATAGCCCGGCATTCAGTAGTTGGTGTATTAATAATCCATGGTGTACTGTATCAAGGCCTGGAGAGGTTTCCAGTCAACCCCTGTGAGAAGGCCATTGTCAAGGGATTGTGCAAGCTCCAGTGAACTCAAGAAGGGCTGTGGTGGTACTGTGACCTTTCCAGAAGCTGTGTTGTTGTGGACAAGGTATATTGTATTTATCCAAGTGGTGGTAGTTGATCAGCCACGATGCGCTCAAGTGCCTTAGAGAGTGGGGGCAGTATGAGATAGGGCGATAATTTGAGTGAATCGTCTTGTCCCACTTTTATGGATGGGTGTCACGGTGGCTGTTTTCCATAGGTCGGAATTTTCCACAGCTGAGAGAGAGGTTTAGGATTTTGTTAATGGATGAATGACCTCATCGAGGGTGAGCAAAAAGAAGCTTAAGGTCCAGAGTGTCGCTACTAGATCTAGATTTAGAGATAGCTGCAGTAATATAGCAGAAGCTTCATTCAGCCTTACCTTCCTGAAGTAGAAGAGGGGATGGTTAGACTGAGGGGCTGAGGTATTTGGGGAGTAGGCCCTGTTTTCGAAAAAGTCATGGGGTAGAACAGCACTCAGGTCTGAAAAAGCAGTGTTAAAGATGTTTGCAATCACCTTGGGGTCAAGGGTTGAGGATCCATCAACCATTAACATGGCCGGAGAGGTTTTTGGCTGCTTCTCTGTGACATCCTTGATATTGTCCCAGAAAGCACGACCATTTCCCCATGTATTGGTGAGAGCATCTTTGTAATAGGTGGATTTCATTAGCCGTATGGCTTTTGTGCAGGCATTTCGTGCTTGTTTGTAATTTTGGATGTCCAGTTGTTTGCCAGTGACCCTGGCAACTGCCCAGAGGTGATCACTTAGTTTCAGCTATGAGAGAAGAGCTGCGGTGACCCATGGGTTAGAGAGAGATTTTGTTTTGCGCCTTTTAGCAGGGGCAAAGAGGTTGCAGGCTTTGTTGAAAATTGAGATGAAGTGATCAAGAGCCAAGTTAACATCTGTTGCTTCATAGATGGGTAGCCAGTCTTGTAGAAGCAGATGTTGTTTGAGATATGGAAGTTTTCACGAGGAAGGACTCTGGCGATAATTTTGGGAGGGAGCTTAAGGAATTTGTTAGACCATGCACACATGACTGGGGAGTGGTCACTGAGTGAGTCTGGGAGAATGGTCGTATGAGAAATCCTTGTGGGGTGAGTGGTGAGGACCCAATCCAAGAGGGTACTGGTGCCAGTCTTGTAGTTAATCCTAGAAGGAGTTTACCATTTAGTGAGGTTAGCAGCTGAGATGGAGTCTTTATAGGCACTGGCACTCGATGCTAACCAGTTTATTTTGAAATCCCCTAGTAGAATAAGTTCAGTTTCGGGAGGATGTGAGTTGATAAAGTTTAGTACGTCATTGAATCCATGTTTAGGGTCCCTGGGTGGGATATATACGGAGACAATAGTCAGAGCTTTATGGTTGGGACCTAGGATGATTTTTATTGGCAGAATCTGGTTGACCAAAGCTAGTAAAGAGGAGAGACTGGTTCACAGAAAGGCAAATGAGATCTATGGTATGATCTTTCCTACCTTTCCTCGGAAAGTCTGGGAGGAGATTGAGAACAGCAGGAAATTCTGGATCTGGGCCGAAGCAATGAAAGGTGTGCATCCTGGGGCAAACAAGCATGTAAAGGACAGACTGTTTCATGAGGAGTATACCCAGTGGAAGAGAGGCAGGACACTGTTTATGGACAGAGTGCGAATAGTGGACGGAGAGGGACATGAAATCTCCCACTGTGTGAATTATGTGCACCCAGACGGGGTAATAATTCAAGCTCCTGACCCCCAGTACTATTGGCCTCAGTGCAAGGACCTCCCAGCAAATGTGCCCGTGCCTACAAAATGGAAAGCCGAGCAGTGGTAGTCAATACTACCACACCAGACTGTGAAGTGCCTTTACTGATCCACCAATATGGACATCCAGGACTCAGGTGCCCCACATTCATCAGTTCTACAATGTACTGGCCTTTCCAGAATCCATCAACTGGCCCACCAGATGACTTCAGATCCAGAAAGGACACCAGCCCAGCTGTATCCTGCTTCATCGCCTGGTAATCGGAAGACGTCAGACCAGCTGTTTTCTTTTTTGTTCCTGTTCTAAGGTTCCATCTCCAGAGATGACATTAGCCCAGCAGTTCCCAGATGTGCCCTCCTGTGGTTCCCAGAAGATGTCCACCCAGCTGTATCGGAAGAAATGCTGCCAGGGAGAGTCTTCGTCAGAGGTGCAGGTCAGTTCAGAATTTTCCATACTACAAGGGGCTGGTAAGTCCAAACTTTTCTATGACATTGCAGTACACACCCTATACTAGCAGACTTCAAAATGTGTGAACTGTCCTCAAAGACTCTCCCCTTCGGGACTTTGGCCTGTTAGAACTGTGTTTCACTGGGCTCCGGCCCAGGAGAGACTCTTTATTGGACTAGCCTTCAGGCACTGTGGTCACTAGTTGGGACTTTTACGGCACTCCATCCCACCAAATATGTATTGTAAATAATGTTGTTGTTTTCTAATGTAAATACTGTTTTTCTACCTTTTCTAAAAAAATATTTTTGGGATTCTTCAGTGTTTTGATGGTAGGGGTTTAGGTAGACTGAACATGCAGATTAGGAGTGTATGTTGTCTTTCTTTTTCTCTCAGGTGTTCCTGGAGAAGATAGAAGAGAAGACAAGAAGAGGAGGAGGGGCTCATCGGAGTTCCTCATTAGTACTTTAGTGTGTAGTGATTTAAAGTACTGTGGTGTTGTTATTGTTGTTGTTACTGTATTAACCCTTTTCATTCCACAGGTGTGGTTGTGGAGGTAGGGAGGAGGCAGTAAAATGGTGTAACAATGTGGTAGTATTCTTGGTGTGTGGTTGCAGGTTGCCCAAGGTTGGGGAGGTCCCCAGGTTGTTTTTGTTTTTGGGTGTTTAGACAAAGGCAGATAGGTTTTCCCTATAGGGTTAGGGGGGATAGACAGGCTGTGGTCCTGAATGGCCATAGGAACCACAGTGCTGATCTATTAGGGCTATGCTCTGGACAGTTCTACCAGAGCCACTAGGTATCCATAGTAAGTGGATAGAGTAGAGGCTTATATGTCAGCTAAAGGCCTCTAGGCCCATACTGTTGCCTGCCTGTACTTGCACATGGTAGGAGGGGGCCTGATCACCCCCCTCCGTAGGTAGAACATAGGGTGGGATGGCCTAAAGCCGGGTAAACAATGACTGCGGACAGTCATTTTCCTGGTCAAGGATGAGTGTAACCCCCTTGTTACTCGGGGTTACTAGAATCCCAGTAAGACCTAGTGGTAGGCAGGGAAGGCAGCTTGTGAAACTCCAGTTAAATGGATTTCACACTGTCTCACTCTGTTCTCAGTCTCAGCTGAGACTGAGGGATGACATCACCATAGAACTGTTGCAACTGCATGAGCCACAATGGAATCTGCAACAGGAGTTGGAATAGAATGTTGGGAGGTTTGAACAGTAGTCTGTGGGTCTGTTGGAGTTGGAGCTTGCTGAGGAGCAGCACAGCAGCTCTGGTTAGGCTCTTGGAGCCTCAGCCTGACTATGGGGCTACATTTGGAAATGAAAAGGTGTGTCTCCACCAAAGAAAAGACACAGAAGCAGTTTGTAAGTGGTGGAGACCACTAATTCGGGTCTCAGTGCCCCCCCTCCGGGGATGGAGGAAGTAAAGGGTTTCCTGCATATTCCAGGGGCAACCCCTCTGGTTCTGCTACTAGTGGAGAATTTGCCTATTTGTTCCAGAGTTTTTGGGAAACAAGAAGATTTGTGAATTGCCTGTGGGGCACCTGCAACTGGTGGGTGAGTTTCTGCTCTTCCTAAAGGGCCTATGTATTTCACCCTGGGACTTGTGTGATAGTGGGGATTGGACTACTGAAATAGTGGGAGGCCTAGAATAATAGGCTTAGCCAAAAGTAAAAGTATGTTCAAGTCCAGCACTTTTGGGAAGTCAAGACATGTAGAGGAGATGTGACATACGTCTACCCAGTAATCTACATTGCCAAGTTTTCAGTAAAAGAGTTGTTTAGTTTCCAGAGAAATGGCCGGGTATGGATTGTGGGAGCTGGAGGTGGGAGACCCCCATCTTTAATGACCAGGCCCACCTTTTCGGATTTGCTCTGTGGATTTCTACTTTGCCTCATGCACTTGGCCAGTGATGAGGGAAGTACCCAGATGTGGGATTGGAAGGAAAATTCCCTCTAGGAGTCGAAGGCTCTAAGGTGGTTTGGGGAGCCACAACAGGATAATTGGTTCATTTCCCAAAATGGACCAAGCATCAAGTGGCCGGCGGGGGAGCCGAGCCAATGGGGAAAACCCAAGTAGTGTACAAGTCGGGCTGTGTACCCAAAGCTGCGTGCAAGTCCGGGCTGTGTGCCTGGTGGGTTCAGAGCCTGAGGGCTGGAAATAGTGATGAAGTGTTCTGTTGTCTCTAATCTTCATTACCAGGAATGTAGCCCCATGGGGGTCCATCTATGCTTTGTTTGTTCAGCTTGGATGTGAATAAAAGCCACACTGTAGAATCCCATTCCTGGTTCTGGACATTACAGTTATTGCTTCCTGTGTTCAGATTTAATTGAGTGCCCCTGTGCAGAGTAGCCAAACCTAGGTCCCTTGTGCTGAGTAACCTCATGCTCCCCGAACCCAGTCCCCACCAGGTACTGCTGTCAGCTTCAACAGCATGCCACCTGTCATTTTGCAAAAAGGCAGGGGTCCGGGGGTTACATCTTTAACTATGCAAAAGACATATGGCACACAAGGAAAGTTAGACTCTATTTATTCTTTTTTTAGTTGTGCTGAACGGGTGAAACAGAAACACATGGATGAGGTCTGGGATTCTAATAAAGTTAGGCAGACTGAACAAAAAAACATTTTAGAGGCAGTATCAGATTATATGAGGATGCAGTTTCATGACTATCCAGAAAACATGGAACCCTTTTCTATATTATATAGTTTAATTAACATCCCAGAGTGTCCTTTGGACATTGAACACTCAATAATTCAGAGACTGACCATAGAAGAAGTAACACAAGTTACATTAGCATTACAAAAAGGTAAAACACCCAGAAAGGATGGTATTCCAGTAGACATTTATCAATTGTTGTGCCAAGTAATTGCGAAGGAAATGACTGTAGTTTTCAACTATATGTTGGCTAAGGGACATTTTCCATTAGCTATGACTACAGGAGTAGTGACCTTTATTTATAAAAAAGGAGACAGGAAAAACTTGGATAACTGGTGACCCATATGTTTGTTAAATGTAGATTTTAAGATCTTAATGAAGCTATTAAATAATAGACTACTAACAGTTGCTGGCCAATTAATTTCAGTAGCCCGATCCCGTGCCATCCCAGGAAGATCTATTATGGATAAATTATTATTACTTAGAGAGATTATAGAATCAGGGAACTTATTAGGATTGACAGGCGACATCTTGACACTAGATCAAAAGAAGGCCTTTGAGTCTATTAGTCATACTTTTTTATAGAACACTTTGAAACATTATGGGTTACCAGAAACTTTATATCTTGGATAAAAGCTGCATATGCCACAGCAGTGGTACAGCCCTTAGTCAATGGATATATGGGATCAATGGTATTTGTAAAAAGAGGGGTTCGTCAGGGATGCCCCTTGAGTCCTCTACTTCATGTTTTTACTATTGACCCTTTATTGAGATTATTAAATGATATTAGATTTTTACACCATTGTCCTTGTCACAGTATAAGTGCATTAGCATATGCAGATGATCTCTGTTTAGTAGTAAAAAATACAGTATCTGCAGAGAGAGCAATTGAATTTTGTACTTTATAGGAACAGCTTCGGGGGTTAAATTGAACACTGGAAAAAGTAAAGGGAAGATATTGGGTACATCTAAGAGTAGTATCACACACATAGCTGGTATTCCTATAATGGAGACACCCATACACATTTTAGGAATTGACTTTGGTGAGGGCAGACAAGACTTACATAACTGGGATCACAAAATTCAGCAAGGTAAAGGTATGGTGGACAGATGGAATAAGAATACTATGGGAAAGCTTACACGGGTTCATTTAGTGAAAACTTACTTAATTCTGATTTTTTTGTTTGTAAGTTCGGTATCCCCCCAAAAAAAGAAGGAGAAGCAACAATATTAAGTCTCTTTTTTCAGGCAATCTGGGTAGAAGATTAAGATCCAATTAAAATAAATATTTTGTACTTGTTGGTAGAGAAAGGTGGATTAAATTGGTTAACCCTATCTTATTTCTATCTAATCATTTTCTATATATTATTATATGACCTGTGTGCTTACAAGGCAAGAAATGGTGGATTAATATGTTGAATCAAAAGGTAATACATTGGTATCCAGGTTGGAAGGCTGACACTCAGAGACTATTTAAATTGGTACCTTTTGCTCCAGCATATTTAAGAGAAGTTTTTGTGAAATTACATCAATGGGCAATTAAATGCAGGGACATTATTCATAAAAGTAAAAAAGCAAATATACTGTATAGACAAGTAACAGAATTACATTTTACTGAAGGTAGAACCTGTTTTAATTGTCCATTGGAATATGAAACTTTGGTGTCAAAATTAAATGCAGATAGGAGTATGCCTATCAAATTTAAGGATATATTATGGTTATGCTGTCATGAAAGATTGAATGTAAAGGCTAACCAAAATCATAAAATGTTAAGTGAAAGAAAGTGTGTCATAGAACACAGAAACATAGACTTTGATGGCAGATAAGGATCGCTTGGCCCACCTAGTCTGCCCGTTTCCCTACCTAGAGGATAAGCTGCAGATCCTATTTAAGCAACAGCCTATTTCTACCTACCCTCCACAAAAAGTGTGTTATGTCTGTCCCATGCATTCTTGACTTCTCCCACAGTTTTAGACCCCACAACCTCCTCAGGAAGGCTGTTCCATGTGTCCACCACCCTCTCTGTGAAAAAATACTTCCTCACATTGCCCCTGAGCCGTCCCCCTCTATCTTCAAATTGTGTCCCCTTGTTCTTGCACATCTCTTTTTCTGAAAAATGCTACCCTCTTGGACTTTGTTGATGCCACTGAGGTACTTAAATGTTTCTATCATGTCCCCCTTTTCCCTCCTTTCCTCGAGGGTATACATATTAAGCTCCTTTAGCCTCTCCTCGTGTGGCTTCTCTTGACGACCCTGCATCATTTTAGTTGCCCTCCTCTGAACTTCCTCCATCCTGTCTATGTCCTTGCAGAGATGGGGTCTCCAGAACTGGACGCAGTACTCCAAATGAGGTCTCACCAACTGTCTGTACAGGGGGATAACAACTTCCTGTTTTCTGCTGGTGATGCCTCTCCCTAAACATCCCAGTATCCCCCAGCCCTCCCTATCGCCTTCTCATGTTGCTTGCGAACCTTAAGGTCATCTGATATGATTACCCCCAGGTCCCTTTCCATTTTTGTTGTTGTTATTACCTCCCCCCCCATTGTGTAATCTTCCCTTGGGTTTTTGTTTCCCAGGTGCATTACTTTGCACTTCTTTGCATTGAATCCAAGCTGCCATACTTCTGACCATTCCTCCAACCTTGCCAAGTCCCTTCTCATCCTTTCCACACCTCCTTGTGTACCAACCCTGTTGCAGATCTTTGTGTCATCTGCAGAGAGGCATACTTTTCCTTCCAGTCCCTCTGCAATGTCACTTATAGAGACATTAAAAAGGACTGGACCCAGTACTGAACCCTGTGCCACCCCATTAGTAACCCCTCTTTCTTCAAAGTGGACTCCATTTACAATTACCTTCTGTGTCCTGTTGTTTAGCCAATGTTTTACCCAGGCTACCACCCTGGGACCCACTCCAAGGCTGGTTAATTTGACTACTAATCTTTTATGTGGGACTGTGTCAAATGCCTTGCTAAAGTCTAGGTAGGCCATGTCCACAGTCCCTCCCTGGTCTACTACTTTGGTCACCCAGTCAAAGAAATCAATTACATTTGTCTGACATGACCTTCCCACTGTGAACCCATGCTGCCTTGGGTCCTGTGCCCCACTGGCCTGTAGGTACTCAACAATTCTTTCCTTCAGAAGTGATTCCATCACTTTCCCTACCACAGAGGTCAAATTGACAGGCCTGTAGTCTTCTACCTCTGTCTTGCTCCCACTTTTGTGAGGGGAAATCACATCAGTCTTCTTCCAGTCCTCAGGTACCACACCATCTTCCCATGATTTGTTATAAAGGGTAGCCAGTGGTGTCACTAGTTCTCTGCTTAATTTTTTTAGAACTCTGGGGTGAATTCCATCTGGCCCCATTGCTTTGTCCACCTTCAGTTTTAGGAGTTCTTTCAGACCCCTTTCTTCTGTGAAAGGACTGGGATCGACCCCCCTCTCCAGAGTGCTTCTGTTAATTGAATTAGGCACCTCCCCCACTTCCTCTTTTGTGAATACTGAACAGAAGTAATCATTCAGTATCCCTGCTTTTTCACTGTCACTCTCTACCCACCCACCATCCATTCTACTCAGCCTCACTATCCCTCCCTTCATCTTTCTACGCTCCCTGATATACCTATAAAAGGTTTTATCCCCCTTCTTAGCTGAGTTGGCTATCTTTTCCTCAGTTTATGCCTTTGCTATTCTGACTACCCTCCTAGCTTCCTTCTGCCTAAACTGGTACAGTTCTCTGTCCTGCTCCTTCTGTGTTTCCTTTTACTTCCTAAATGCTATCTTTTTCTCCCTAACCTTCCCGCCACTTCTTTTGAGAACGATAGTGGCTTTTTCTTTCATTTTGATTTGTTTATTTGCTTCACACAAAGGCCTGTTGCCTCTGTGATGGCAGTTTTGATATTTCCCCATTGTTGCTCCACCCCTCCTTCTAGCCTGTTTGCTAGTGCTTTTCTAAGGCACTCTCCCATCTTGCCAAAGTCAGCCCTCCTGAAGTCCAGAACCCTTACTTTTTGTATGGCTTGACTCAGTAGCTGAGTTTATCATGAACCACACTGTTTGGTGGTTACTTGTTCTCAAATGGCTACCCACTTCTAGATCTGAGATCCTCTCACTGTCCCCATTTGAGAGTATGAGGTCTAAGATTGCTCCCTCATGAGTAGGTTCCAAAACTAGCTGTCTGAGGCATGCCACCTGAAGGGCATCAAGAATGGCCCTGCTTTTGGATGTGGCTGCAGCAAAGGTGCTCCAGTTAACATCTGGCATATTATGGTTCCCCATCAACAGTATCTCCCCTTTCTCTGACATCCTAAGTATGCCTTCTATCACATCTTTGTCCATTCTCTCCCCCTGACATGGGGGTCTGTATACAACCCCTGTGCAGATTGTGGTGCCATTTCCAGTCTCTAAGGTGACCCACAGTGCCTCCCTGTTTACTCTTTTGTTCAGTTGCTTTTATCCCTTCCCTTACATAGAGAGCTACTCCCCCCTCTTCTGCCCTCCCTGTCTCTCCTGTAGGTTGTGTACCCTGGTATGTTAACATCCCAGTCATGGTTCTCTGTGTACCATGTTTCTGTGATTGCTACAATATCCAGGCATCCATCTTCCATCAAGGCCACCAGTTCATGGAGCTTGTTGCCCAGACTATGGGCATTGGTACTCATTACCCTGCATTTCTTGATGGCCTTATCCCTTTTTGCCCCATCCCTGTCCTTATTGCATTTGTCACTTTCTCCATTTACCCCTGCCCTGCTCCCTATTGACATCTTTATGTTGGTGTCTACCTCACTTAGTACCCTGATTTTTTGGGGGGGCTAGGATTTCCCCTGCTTCTTTCCAGTGTCTCCCCCCTTGGCTAGTTTAAATGCTTGCCAATGAAGTATTTAAACCTATCACCTAGGATCCTGGTTCCCCTCCTGGACAGGATAGGATGCTTTTCTCAATTAGAAACCATACAACATTTATTTTTTACCTGTTCATATATGGGGTCTTTTGGGGATTATATTACAGCACAATGAGACATGACTGTAATGAAAAGGTTACTTATGAAATATTGATCTATGGAATTTATGATAAAAAATGGAAGTACTGGAACCAAAGTACATTGAATTTATTTTTTTCAATGATTAAATGGCATATTTGGAACACTAGATGTTTATTTATGTTGCAACAGAAATGTAGTTCCCATGTAGAACTTCTAAATAATATTATTAAGGAGCTGTGTAATATTTATTTTATGGAAAAAAAGACACAAACTGCTTCTTACATAGTGAATGTATGGAGGAATCTTCCATGGATTACTAACTCTGATGTACCAATTACTTAAAAAGATATTTGATTTATGTGTATGATAATGAATTGTAGATTTTTTTCTGGATTGTTTTGAGACTTTAGTAGAAACAAAATTCTCCTTCTCTCGGGGTGTCAGTCTGTCCAAGGTGCGGCATGAGAGAGGACGTGCAGGAGGCCGGGGAGCAGGTCTCCATCCCTGCCTCTATTCCCACGGAGACCAGTATATCAGTGCATAAAAATGAAGGAGGTGCAGAAAAGGAGTAGTGCAAGGGCAAGCAAGCAAAAGATGGGCTGGTTGAAAAGCTGAAATTGTGGAAAAAAAAAAAGCTGCAGAGACCTCCATGGAATCGGAAGAAGGACTGATGTACAGTAAGTCTAAAACAGACAAAGTGAAACTGTTGTCAGAATTAGAAGAGGAGGACAAATTAATTAAAAGTAAAAAAAAACTGTGTTATTAAAAGAAATGGAGCAACTTAGTGCTGAAGGCAGTGACAGGGAAATGGCCTGTAAGAATCAGCTGAGAAATGCTGACATGGCTGCATCAAAGGGGGCTGCACCCAGCAAAGCCAAAATGCCACAAAAAGCAATGACAGAACTGAAAGCCCTGAAAGGAATGGACAGAGAGGGTCAGAAATGGCTCAGACTAAGATGGGCGGAGAAGGGGGCCCCCAAATGGTGGAAAAAACAAAAGATTTGGATATGGAGGCTCCAATAGAATTTAAAGATACTACAGATTGGGTAGCAGAGGCCTTAATAAACACCAGATGGAAAAGAACGGAGGATGGGGCAGGTTGTGACCCAAACAGACCAAGCACCTCAAAGCAGGAGATAATAAAGCAAACAGATGAGGATTTAAATAAAGGAGTAAGTGTGGAAAAAACTGTGGAAAATGAGGCATGCCCTAAAGGTATGGAGGATGCTGATGATACAAAAGAAATGGAAGGCCTAACAGAAGGGGAGAGTGGAGAAACTTCCATGGAGGTGGAATAAAAAATGATGCAAACAGACAAAGAACTAAGCAAGGGGGAAAATAAGCAAAAGGAAAAAGTATGGGGTATAATACAAGAGAAAATGTATTTCCAGAAGAATAAAACATGCAGCAAGCAAAAAGAAGAAATGCAGTTAGGTTAAAATTTAAGGGGGCAGCTGCAGATGCCCCAGATAGACTATTCATAGGGCGACACCTCCCTAAAAACTGTATGAAGTTCAACCCATATGAAATTTATGCTTTAATACACGTACCGGGGAGTACAGAATATGATATTAGTTTCAAACATCCAGGAGGCCTAGATAGGTTTTTGAAATTATTTCATTAGATCAAAAATACTCCACAATGGAGTCAATTTATGGCAATACCTCTAACAAAACCTGCTTTTAAAACAGTTACAGTGCTTTTTAGGAATGAGGGAGTGAATGTATCAGATATTACTTTTTGGCTATAGCAAAGATGTGTAGTACATGGTCCCCCAGAACCTATCCTAGATGAAGAATGTCTATGGACCAGGGGGTGGAAATATAAAATAACCTTAAAACAGCCAAATGGGGAGATTTGTCATCTGGCAAACTGCCTTTTTCTTGGGAGAGACCGTGGAGTGGTTTTCTATGCAGGACAACCAAGGGCCTGCTATAGGTGTGGAAAAAGGGGACACCTGAGTAATGCATGTGAAAAAACAAAGTGTGGACTATGTGGGACCATCGGATATCATGAGGCAGACTGTAAAAACAAAATAAAAATGCAGCCTGTGCGAAGAGGAAGGGTATTTTTTTTTACATTGCCCATGGGTAGCACACAATAGCCTGGACCCAGGGGAAAAAGCAGAATGATGAGTATCTGGCAGTGGCCAAAAAGGAAAAGGGAAAAGAGGATAACATTTTGCATGAAGCCAGAAATAATGAAAGAGGCATGCAGTGTAATGAATATAGAGATAGAGAAGAAAATGTCCTTACAAAGTCAAGAATCTGCCCCCCCCCCCCCGGCCAGGAGAAAAACAAAAGCAACAACAAGACAAAGGGCCTGCTGACAGGGAAGAAGAAGAAGGACCAAAAGTAACCACTAATGAACCAAAAGAAAAAAGTGGTAAAAAGAATGGAAACAAAATTTAGTATGATAACCAGGTCAAAAAAGGAAAAGCAACTCAGAACTCCAAAAAGGATACCTTTGGAGAGAGACAGAGATGGAACAGAGCTCGTGAATAGATATACTATATTGTAGGACAAGGAATGGGCCATGACAGGTGAAGACCCAAATTCATCATGTGCAGAAATTTCAGAACTTGAGGATTCAGCAGATTATGACACAACAGACACACATGTATCCAAAACAGGAAGAAAGCAAAAGATGCATGAAGGAAGACTGTAAACAACCTGTAACAACAAATGGACCAATTGAACTGTATCACAAGTAATGTGAATAGCTTAAAATGTAGACAAAAGAGGCTAATAACCTTTAAAATACTAAGTGAGTTAAAATGTGATATAATAGTGATGCAAGACACAAGATTATTTTCTACTGAAGAATTAAAACAAGTACAAATAGAGTGGAGATGGGGGGCCATCATTACGGACAATTGGAGAAGAAAGGTGCTCAGGGGCAGGGGTAGCCTTTACAACAAAAAAAGTACAGGTTACAAAAATTGTAGACCCAGTGCCAGGGAGGGCTGTTTTAGTAGATGTAGTCATTAAAAAGACAGCAGTTAGAATTATCACTATTTATCATCCATAGACCAAAGTGGATAGGAACAGAGTTACGTGGATAACAGAGCCATACTTGCATACTTCAAAATTAGTACTATGGGGAGGGGATTTAAATTGTGGGTTGGCAAAGGGAGATTAGGGAAGAAAATTGGGGAAAATATTTTGTGGCACAAATCTTTTAAAGGGAATTTTTGAAAAGGGGGTTGGAAGATGCTTGCAAAATAAAATGGAAAAAGACAGAACATACCTTTTTTAAGGGAAAACATACAATGAGAATAGACTTTTGGATGGTACCTAAAAGAACCAAGATTAAGGGTATATATGTAGTCCGGACAGAAACATCAGATCATATGGGAGTTAAATTAATTATAGATTTGAGGCAACACATAAAGTTTGGGAAGGGATTTTGGAGGATGAATACAGAAAGATTACAAGAGACCAAATGTAATAGGAAAATAGTAGATTTATTGGAGGCTGGAAAAATGGTAATAGACTTATATGACTCCCTTGTGGAGTGGTCAGAGGACACAAAATGGGACATTAAAAAGCTGATGAGTGAAGAGTCACAGAGAGAAGAGGCAACAAATTATGGGAAATACTTAAGTCTAAGGGCTTAATTATATAAGCTAATTACACATCAGGCAAGAAGTAAGGTAGAGAAGACAGAACAGGCAGAAGAGGTGAAAAGGCAGATGAGAAATTATCAGTATAACAGGGCAAAATCACTGATTATAGAACAAAAGTGGCACGCAGGGGACAAAATATCAAACTAACCCATTTGATAGTAATAAAAATAGAATAGAAAGTAGAGTCATGTATGAGTTAAGAGACAGTAAAGGAAATCTACAGACAGATATAGAACATATGAAATATATAGTACAAGATTACATAAGGCAGAAATTTCAAAAGCAAGGAGGTGACAAAAAAAGAAGAGTTACTGGAAAAGGCAAAACTACCCAAATTAAGAGAAGAGCAGGCAACACCACTAAGTGGTCCAATAAAATAAAGTGAAGTGAGGGAAGCAATAAAATCTTTAACGGTTAATATAGTACCAGGAATAGATGGTATACCAAATGCCTTTTATAAAAAATACAAAGAACATATGTCACAGATGTTAACTGTGGTATATAATGAAATATCTTATGGGGGGAATAACAGAGAGTATGAGACAAGAGATAAGTATATTTTTGTATAAAAAAGGAGATAAGACAAACATAAAAAATTGGAGACCAATAAATCTACTAACATCAGGTTATAAAATATTGGCAAAAATAATAAACAAAAGAATGATGACTTATGCGGACTAACTAATATTACAGACTCAAACCTGTGCAATAGATCAAGAGATGGCTTTTGATGCTATCCAGCATAATTATATGTGGGACACCTTGAAGAGGTATAATTTTCCAGTTAAATTAGTAGATTTAATAAAATCTCCATATACAGAGGTACAAGTATGCCCAGTGATAAATGGGCACCTGGAGACTCCATTGCACACACAAAATGGGGTAAGGCAGGGATGTCCCTTAAGTCCCATGTTGTATGTTTTCTGTTTAGACCCATTACTAAGAAGATTCAAGAATGAAAAGGAAATTGAGGGTATAACATGGGAAAATAGGATGTTACAGAAAACATATGCTTATGCAGATGACTGTATCATACTAGTTAAAGACCAAGAATCAGGGGAAAATTTTTTAGAAATAATTAAAAATAATAGCAAATATACAGGGATTACAGTAAACACAGAAAAAAGCAAAATTTACCCTTTGGGGAAGTGAATAGTAGGAAGGAGGGTGAATTGGAAGTAGTACAAGGTCAAATTAATATTTTAAGAATAACATTTGGGGAAAAGATGCAGCATGGGTGAACTGGGAGGCGAAATATAAAATAGCACAAGGAAAAATAAACAGATGGAAGGAATGGAGTATGACAAAGGAGAAACAAAATTATTTACTAAAGGCCTTTTTTGTGCCAATATTCTGATATGTGGCTTACATAGTTCCAATTCCACAACAAATGCAAGCAAAAATATTGGGGCTTTTCTTTCAGTTGGTATGGGGATCAAGGTTAGACCCAGTAAAAAGAGGTCATACATATAGACCAATAGAAGACGGAGAACTAAATATGGTACAACCCATAGTGTTTTATTTAAACTTTTTTTTATACTGATATAGTACCAGTTCCACAGGGAGAAGGAAAAATATGGATGCAGTTGGTACAGAGGTGGAGTCTAATAATGCTGGGCAATATAGGGAAAAAAGGATATATAAAAGGGAAACAAGAGGTGCCAATATATATGGAGATATGTAGTGGGGTGTAACAACAGCCTTACTATTAAGGAAAAACAGAAAACAGGCATATAAGGGGATAGTGGAAAAAAATGATTATGAAACTCCGGTATTTAATGTAGAAAAGGGATTAAACACAAATAAGATTTTAGAAGTAACTTTGGAAAAGAGGATTCCAAAAAAATAAAAAATGAAAGAAACAATCTGGCTGTGTAGCCATGGGAAGCTGAATGTGAAAGATAATCAGAAACATGAGAATAGAAGAAAGGATATGTGTGGAAACTAACTGTGGAAATCAAGAAGAAATTATGGAACATTTTATTTTGGGATGTACGTTCATAAGACCATTTTGGGGATCTTCAGCAAACTTCTGGGGTATGGAGAGTTTTAGAAATTTGACATATAATACTCTAGTATATGGTCAACTGATGAAAGAATGGGAAAAATGGAATAAACATAACATATATGTTATATTTACCGTATTGAAATGGGCAATTTGGCAGGTGAGGTGTCAGAGATTCCTGCAGAATAGAGTTGACTATACTGTATCTGTTGTTTAAAGTACAAGATGCATTGGATAAAGTATATCAAGAGAAATGTACACTTTATGTGGAAGAAAGAGGGAGGGAATTATGGACTAATATAAATGGGATTGGATAAAAATGAACAAAGTATATGAATATAACTGACTGAATAGGATGCTATAATGGTTGTTTTGTTTTTAAATAAAAAATTCCCCTACTCTTGGGTAGGGGGTGCCACAACTTCCTGTGTCCCAAGATGGAGGATCCAGAGACAGCAGAGGAGGGTATGCTGTTGCGGGCTGGGGAGGTGTCCTCCTACTCAGTCATTGTTTGCCAGGAGGATGAAGATTTTTTGGGTGGAAAAGTGAGGAATCTATGGATGAAGATGAAGCCTTTGCTTCTCCGATATTAGTGGATGACAACACAGCTACTACTGAGAATACTAATATTATAGCTGATGCAGCACAACTGGAGAAAGAAATAGAGCAAAGGAGAACTGTAATCCTGACTATGTTGGCTGATGATGAGGAGCAGTATGAAAAACGCAAAACGACATTGAAAATCAGAACAAAACAAAGGACACATTCTGAGGATACCAGGTCAGATCATTCTAATGCTCAAAACCTGCCTAAAGCTAAACAAACTGTAGAGAAAATGCTAACTGCTGGAGACTGCATAAAACAAAACTTTTGGATGTATGATGTACCTGGTACAAGTGGAGATTGGTCTCGGGATACAGCACTAACAGGGGCTGATTGGAGACAAGCCGATAGTGGGCAGTGGATGCCAGATGTTGATTGGGATGATTCTTAAATGAACAGTGATTTAGTGGAAAAGGAGCAGAGCAGAGGTGAAAATCCTGCACTGAGTAAAAGAGCTAATGAGAGATCTCGGGATGGGATGCAGTCTGATTCCCCAGTAGCAATTTCTTCTTGGTTCCAGGCTCCAGGGAAAAACGATAATCCTTGTGCACAAGGCATCGAGGAAGCTGCAGTACAGCATGAAGTGTCTGAACACTTAAAACAGCTGGAAAGTACAGATTCTGAGGCCCAGTCCTGATCACAAAGAATGCCAGAGTTAGAAACAGACATCCGGCCGGCCCGGTGGAGCTGAGGGTTGAGACACTGGACGCCACACCTCATGCCATGCCAGCAGCCCGGGTTCGGGAATGGACCTGGGCTGCCGAGGGTCAGCAGGGAGGGGAAGGATTGAACATCCGGAGGACTGCTCTCCTTCTCCGGGGTGGGGGATGACTAAGCCTCGGCACCTGTGTGCCCTCTGACGGAGGATGGAGGATGGTGCCGTGCTGCCACAGTGGAGGAGCTGGGGACAGATGCTGGAGTTTCTCCGTTGCATCATTGCACACCCCACAGCTCCAGGGGAGAAAAAGCCTCTCTGAAAATTGCTGAGGCCCCCACGTATGAGCCGGCTCTGAGTGCTAGGACCCTCTGGCCATGTTCAGTTCCGCCTCTGGTGGCCCCACTTGGGAGGGCATCCCCGAGTATGAGGGGTCGAGGCAGCGGAGCAAGGTGAGCCTGTTCGCGGGGCTAGAGGAGCCCAAACAGCTAAAAAGAGAATAATAAAAAAAAAGAAACAGACATCCAGGACACTGTCCCAGTTTCTGAGCCCCTCACTGACCAGAACATGAATGGACATAATGTAAAAACATTACCAACCTCAAATGTCACGGTTGCTGACCACACATTGAGTGACCAAAATACTGCACTTGGTATTGAAGTAAATACAGGATATCTTGAGCCACCAGAGGCTACCAATATGTTAAATCCAGAAGCCCTGGTGTCTTCAATGCAAAACTCCAGGAACTGTATGGATAAAGGATCTCTCACTACTAATATGATGCAACCAGGGTTGCTATCTGCTTCCAAAGAAAGGACTATACCTCACCAGGAGCAACATCAGGAAGAAATACAGGATACGCAGGGGCAAGGAACTGATCAGCATGAGGCGCAACATCAGAGAGACTCACATTGAGCTCAACAAGAGAGAGGCCCCCCACTTGAGGGCAAGAACTTGAACCCCCCCCAGGCTTAGATTTGCAGATTTATTTCATAAAATTGAACCTGTCCCTCATAGAAATGCAGTGCGCCTTCGTTATAAAGGGGGACTTGACACTCACCCTGATTAATTCCATGTAGGGAAAAAACTTTTAAAGGACTCTTAGAGATTTACTGCTCACGATGTATATGCACTGATACATGTGTCCGGGGAGAACAACTTTGATATTAGTTTTCGATCCCCTTTTGGACTACAGCGGTTCTGGTTACTTTATAATCAAGTCAAGTTTGCACCATTGTGGACACCATTTTATGCTATTACCCTTACTAAACCATTAATTAAGAATGTTATGATTATGTTTCGAAATGAAAAAATATGTGTATGCGATATCCACCATTAGCTACAGAATCACTATGAGGTCTTAAGCGCACCAGAGGCAATTCTGGACTCAGAAGCCTTCTGAACGGGGAAGGGGGGTCCAAGTGAAACTTAGACAGACTGAAGCTGGGACAGCTCATATCCCAAACAGTTTTTTCTTGGAAAAAGACTGTGGAGTTGTTTTTTTTTATTCAGGCCAGCTGAAGACCTGTTACAAATACGGTACAAGCGCACATCTGTCAAATGTATGCGGCAAACTGCGGTGTGGAATATGCGGATAGTTTAATCATTCCAGCTCTCAATGTAACAACCCTTCAAGATGCAATTTATGTGAGGAACATGATCATGTGTTCAAAGAGTGTCCATGGGCTGCTCACAGTAAGTTTTGTACGGTAAACCCAGATGACCTCATTAGAAAAGCACAATGGGAGTCTTTCGTCCAAGATACACCACGAACTGAACCGCAGGCAACATCAGAGACTCCAAATGGGCAAACTACTCCACTACCAGATCCTGATAATGCAGATCCAACCCAAAAGAGAAATGCTGCACAAGGTTCCTCCCGGGGGAACGGAGGAACCTAGAGATGAGGAACAGGACAATGGGGAAAAGGAACCAGAAGACACATTAGACCCCTTGACTTCAGAGATGCCACCCCCTCAAGATAATTGGTTCAAATCTAACACAAGATGAAGCTCAAGGCTGAACAAAATGCAGACTATCAGTGGAGAAGTGCAGGTGGGAAATCAGTATAATGCTGTATCCTCCTCTACATGGGGAGAATCAGATCAAGATTAACTGGTTTCGGACACATCATCCCAGTCAGGAAAAATGGAGACTGATATGCAAAAGAAGGAGAAAAAAAGGAAAAAGAAAAGGAGAACAACATATTAATTAAAACTACGATGGGTAGATAGGATTTACTTAGTACCACACTATTCCTTCTATGTCATCCTTATCAGTAGCATCTGTAAATATACGTAGCATTAGGAATACTAGAAAACAAGCTGCTGTGTTTTGTTTATTACATGACCTGAAAGTTTATCTTATTTTTTTGCAGGAAACCTTCCCTGGCATCATATACCTCTTTACAATTTTTACGGAACAGCTGGGTATGGGGACCATCCTTTTGGTTGTTTGGGCAGGACCAAGAAGATGGGGTGGGCATCCATTTCTTAGGCTTCCATTTTAAATTGTCAAAGATTGTGGAATTCAGTCCAGGGAGAGCCTTGTTAGTGGATGGAATTTGGCATAACTCATCCTGCAGATTCATTACAGTATATACCCCCAGGCAAAATCTGATAGGGTAGCTCTTTTTGAACAGCTCCAACCCTTTTTGGCAACTGCTAACATGAGTGTACTAGCTGGGGACTTTAATTGTACTTTAGAATGACAGGATAGGGTCCAAAGAGGTAAACAAGTTTACTGTAACTTTCACGCCCTACGAAATTTAGTTGAAACAGTAGAATTAGTAGACTGTACATCCATTGCATTGCCGAAAATCATGCCACCTTTGTTAAAAATTCCTTAACGTCTAAAATCGATTATAATTTTTGTTCTAAACAATTATTGATAAAAAACACAACGACCATTCCTACAGAATTCACCGTCCATCTAATGATTAAAACAGTTATTTCATTTGATCCTGCTATCTCACAATTTTCATCCTGATGGAGATTGAACATCTCAGTTTTGAGAGAACCCATGGTACAATTTCAGGTCACTTCAAAAAATACTGTTAGCTAGAATTTCAGTATTAGATCTCTATGATGATCTAGGTCAATGGTGGGAGGTTATGAAACAGGACCTCACAGAATGGTTTCAGAAATATGGGCAACAAATGGTAAATTCCAACTTTTTAGAGTACATAAAATTTAAAACAATTGTCTAAAATATTATTATTAACGTATTCCACTGGATTGGATTATTCCAAACAAATTGCATCCCTTAAGTTGCAAATGACATATTTACAGTACGACAGATCAGCCTCTTTGCAAGCTGAAATGACTTTCAGTACACAAAAAACACCATACAAAGATCCTTGCGAAGCATGCAAGGATAGAAGACAACATACAGGCCTTATTGAACTGAGAACAGAAGGGGAAGAGTGTTACAGACCACCCCAGAAATAAGGACAGCTGTAGAAAATCGCTTACCTACACTTAATACATCATAGTGTATAGCAACTGCAGATATACACAACTATTTACAGGACATCACGGTTCCAGACGTTGAAAAGCACGATAGAAACATACTAATAGAAGTAGTGCCAGTGTCAGAGGTTACGGAGGTTATTAGGTTATTAAAAGAGGGTACCTCCCCCGGCAGGGATGGGATACCCAATATGTTTTTATAACATTTATATAGATATTATACCCTATGTCTCACCAACGTGTTTAATTTTGTTTTGACACAGAACGAAATATACCATGTTTTTTCAAAGGGATTAATTATTTTTTTGTTCAAAAAGGGCGACAAAATGAACCTGGACAACTGGAGACCCATCTGTTTACTCAATTCAGATTTTAAAATTTTAACTTCATTATTGCAGAAAAGATTGAGACGTGGCACAATATTTAACACATCCAATACAGACATGCTTCGTCCCAGATAGTAACATTAAGGAAAATTTATCAGTTTTCAGAGAGGTAATTGAATATTACACTGATGACCTTATAGTACAGAAAAGGTGCTCAGGTGATATTTCTATTTGTCTTAGAGTAAGTTGGCATCTACTAATCCAAATATGATATTTGATGCATAATAAAACTAAATTCATTGTATTGCAGTGGTATGTTTGCCATTGTCTTGGCATAAGATCTAAAAATAAAATATCTGGGGTCAGGGCATGTAAAGGGGAACCCTTCCATTTTTCTGTTACTATTCCCCAAAAGGTTTTTACAAATGGACAGTGAAAATATAAATGTTCCATTGTTTCAAGTGTAGTTATGCATTACTCTCTGGGGCAATATCTACCTTCCATACTTTTATGTTTGAGATTGTTTTTGACATTAAGTTTCCCATGTAAGGTCATCCACAAAACATCCCACATAGTTTCTGATACCTTTTATACTCTTCAAGCTGCCACTAGAACATCAGGTACGCTGCCTAGGCCAAGGGAACCCCTCACTCTCCTAGCAGTAATTCGATTGGCTGCTTGGTCCGGGCACGGCTCCTCATTGGCTGTCTCTGTGCTCAGCTAGTCTCTGATTGAAATCCCTGTGCTCTCTGTACCAGGCACCCATTTTAAAATCACTGAACTGGCTAGTCTACTTTGTAACACTGCTGCTAAAGTTAGTTTACCTCTATATTTTGATTTTTGTTGTATTAATGCGTGTTATCTGCCTGTTAGCCTTCTGATTTATTGCTTGAGCCTAATGTTTTGGAACTGTTAATTTGCTGAACCTGCCTTCCATCCTGCCAAACCCCCAGTGTGCTCCACTAATCCCTATCTCGCTGTTTCCCAAACTTCTCCTACCTGCTCTAGACTTTGCTCCCCCCTCTAACCTGCAAAATCCCTTCTCTCTCAATTTTCTAAATCCCAGGCACCGGAATCCAGGCGCCCACTCCATGGCACCTCCCTTACCCACTGCCAGCCCTCTTTCCCCTTCTATTCCTGCTTGGTATTCTCCACCATTTCCTCCCCAGTTCACCCTTGCCCCTCCCCCCAGCCTGCAAATCTGCTATTTTTTTCTTATGGTCTGTGGTGCCTGTTCCTCGGCACCTCCTTCCCCCCCAAATCGGGCAATGTAACCTGTGGCCTGGCTCCACCCTTCAAGCCGCCACTCCACCATTCAAGCCGCTGCTTGGACATCAGGTAGACTGCCTAGACCCAGGGAACCCCTGGCTCTCCTAGCGCTAATTCAACTGGCTCCTCGGTCCGGGCGTGGCTCCTTATTGGCCATCTCTATGCTCAGCTAGCCTCTGATTGAAATCCTTGTGCTGTCTGTACCAGGCACCCATTTTAAAATCACTGAACTGGCTAGTCTACTTTGTAACACTGCTGCTAAAGTTAATTTACTTCTATATTTTGTCCTGCCCACCCTCTCTGGCCCTGACCTCTATTAAATACTCTTTCCCCCTCTGAGCTCCACCCCTCTTCTCTCCCCCCCTCCTGTGCTTACCCCTTCCAGACCTCCCTTAGAAGTGTTCAGCGCTCAGTTACCTCTGTCTACTAGAATACCAGTCCTTATTCTCATTCCCCCTCAGAGATCATATTCGCCATCTCCTGGCACACTACTAATTTAAACTTCTGCAGTTGGAATTTCCCTATTAGGATATATTCCTACTGCTGAGCTCAAATCCCTCACTGCCCCATTCCTATCATAACTGCATTTCAGCTGTGTTCTGTTCTTCACTTGAACCCCTCACTGACCCATTTCTGTCACAATTGCATACCAGCTGTGTCCCATTCTTTACTAGGGCTGCACCGCTAGGCAGCCACATACGTGGCAACCCCCCCCTCAACAGAATCCATATTTGCTACCTCCTGGTTCACTATTAGCTAAAACTGCTGTAGCTGGAATTCTCTACTCAGATATTTTACTGTTACTGAGCTCATACCCCTTATTGCCCTCTTCCTGCAAATCAGCAGTGACCCATTATCTACTGGAGCCACACTGCAAGGCAACCACCTACATGTAATTTTCCTTTTCATGTGCAACACAGATCTCCTTGCAACTATGAAGCCCCTATTTCCTTTGTCTGTAGCTGTCCTTCTGATGGGCACCCTCCTGTTACTCGACCCCTCGGCCTCAATTATCTCTATCGATCAGGTATACCTTCTCCATTTTAAGGAAGATAATCTCCCACACTTCCCCTTTTCACCATCTAGATGGCCAGCCACTCCTGGTACCCTCTCACTCTGCTTCCTATCCAACCACAAGCACTGCTTGCTAGGTTTCTCCCTCCTTTCCACTCATTCCCTCCAGCCCCCCCCCCACCTGCTATGGCCATACTGCCTTCTGCTTTCCCTGCTCCTATTGGCTGTGGACATCAAATTGAATCCTGAGCCTAACTCCTCAGCCTCTAGCCCTCCCCCTGCCAACAGAATAAGCATCTATCACCTAAATGCAAGGAGCCTTCTGTCCAAGCTGTTTTACACCTAAAAACATGAGGAAAGACTGAAAGACCTCAATATGTGTACCCTGGAGGAAAGGAGGAAGGGGGGATATGACAGAGACATTTGGGTACCTCAGGGGAATCAGCTAGGTCCAGGAGGGCAGCATCTTTCAAAAAAAGAGATGTGCAAGAACAAGGGGTCACAATGTGAGGCGGGGGGGACTCGGGGAAATGTGAGAAAGTATTTCTTCACAGAAAGGGTGGTACTCACCCGATATCCTCTTCACATCAAATACGTGGTTATCCGCCAAAGTCCCTGACACTTCAGTTGTCATCCCTGGGTACTCCTTACTCCACCTAGACAGGGGTAAGCACGGTGGTGGTGTTGCTATCTATGTCCAAGAGTCCCTCACTGCCACCATTGTCTCGTAGAAGGTAGTACCAAAATCTCACGAGATCCTACTCTTCAAACTGGTCCTCCCATCCTCATCTCCCCTCTTTGTTGCTGTCTGTTTCTTCTCCCCCATCACTTCACTGGCAACCCTGGTCTCCAAACTTGATGCCTTAACTTCCTTGGCTGCCTTGGGAGAGCTTCTTATCCTGGTGACTTCAACTTAAACTGGATCACCCAGAATTCCAAGGCCACCATTCAAGAGATCAAGGATCTCAACCTCTCCCAACTAATCTCTGAGCCCACCAGACTTAACACCCACTCTCTAACCACTCATTGCCCGACTGGATCCTAACCACCCACCCTAACAAATTCTCTTCAGCTGGCACACTCCCCGATGCCTTCAGCGACCACTGCCTCACTTTCTGTTGCAGATAGCACTGCCCCCGCCCCCACCCAAATATATGTGGTCCAGGCCCCTAACGTCACTAAATCAGCAGGCACTACTAGTGGACCTCTACATGGCAGACTGGTCTGGAGTCTTCATGGCCCTTGATGTCAGCTCCACTCTGATAGCATTTATCTCCACCTTTCTAAGCATATAGAACTCTCATGCCCCCTTAAAAAAGCTGCGTCTCCATCACAGGCACCTTCCTTGGATCTTACCCCAAATGGTGCAGCTGTTCAAAGCCAGAGACAAAGCTTTGAAAGTTTTCAAGGCCTCCTCTAATGCCTCTGACCTCCAAACATGCAGAACCCTGCAGAATGCATGCCTAAGGCCGTGCGCTCTGCCAAAGCAGGTTTCTTCAAGTCCCAGCTAGATGACTGTCGCCCTTCCCTCTGGAAAACTCTCCACTCCCTGCTTGGCTCCTCCCAGCAAGCCCCTTACCCTTGCATGGACCACTCAGACACCAGCCCCAATTCTGTTGCCAGTTCCATAAACCAATTCTTCACAACTTGTGCCCTGCCACATGAGCATCCCCCCCCCCCGCAGCAGCCAAAACTCACCACTTCCACCCGGGTCCAGTCAGCTCCTATACTCAATTACTCCCAACCCTCTTCCCCTTGACTTGACACTCTCCCTGACACTCCCTCACCCAAACACACCTTCCCACCCATTACCTCCTTACAGGTACTCCATGCTCTCAAATCTCTGAATTCCTCCAAGCAAAGTCTTGATGGTATTAATCCCACCCTTTTGAAAATCTCCACTCCTGCCATTGTCCCCCCTATTACCCACATATTCAGTCTCTCTCTCTCCCCACTCATGCTCTCTGCCCAAGGCATGGAAGTTAGCCAAAGTCATCCCCCTTCACAAAGGGGGTGAACCATCTGTCCCTGGTAACTACAGACCCATCTCCCTCCTCCCTGCCCTGTCCAAAATCCTGGTGTCCCTTATCTCAAAAAGACTAAATGCATTCCTAGCTTCCAACGACATTCTGACCCCATACCAATCGGGTTTCCATTGTCTTCATTCCACTTCTTTCTCCCTTCTCAATCTCACCGATCACATCCATTCTGCCATGGATAAGGGTCATTTTACACTGGCTATTTTTATAGACCTAGCTAAGGCCTTTGACTCTGTTGCTCATGTTTGACTCCTCGTTGACCTAACTGCTATTGGGCTATCCCCAGCCTCTACCGACTGGTTCAAGGCCTACCTAACAGATAGGTTCCAATTCATCCAGCTTGGGGAGACCAAATCTGGTCCCCTCCCTGTTCTTGCTGGTATTCCCCAAGGGTCAGCATTAGGACCTACCCTATTCTCCATCTTTGTGAATAACCTCCCCTCTGCCTGCTCTAACTCATAAATTCAAATGTACGCTGAAGATATTGTCATCTACGCTTCTGGTCCCTCTCTTGCTCTGGTCGAATCTACCCTTCAAACTGATTTTGCTAACACCCTAAGATGGCTTGATGTTAAATCTCTTAAATGTAACACCAAAAAACAGTAGCTATGGCTTTTGGTACGGCCCAGAAACTAGCCAAATTGTTGTCTCCACCCTCCTTCTATGCGCTCAACAGCTCCGAAATTGAAGCAGTAGATTCATTCAAATACCTGGGGGTATGGTTAGACCCCAACTGGATGTCTCCCTGCACTTGGACTCTATTCACAACAAACTGCGTCCCAAACTGAGTATGCTCCATAGGCACAAGGATAGAGTCTCCCTACCCATTAGGCGGGAATTAATTACTAAGCTTATCCTTCCCTCATTCAACTACACGGATGTGGTCTATAGCTCAACATCACAATCCTCGCTGGTCAAATTGGACCCTCTGTACTATGCTTTCTGTCGTTTTGCCACAGATCTCCCTTACTACACCCATCAGTGCCTCCTCTACCAATCTGTCTCCTTGCCCTCACTCTATGACCAGCATTTTGCTCATTATGCAATCTGTATCTCTAAATTGTGGTTTAGCACCCTTCCCTTTTACCTCTCCTCATTGTTAGCCTCAGCTCCAAGCACTGGCTACTCCCTGCACTCAAGGGACCACCGCTCATTTGCCTTGGCCACACCTCCTACACACGCAGGAAAAATAGCCTTCTCCCGTCGGCTCCCCGCTGTCTGGAACTCCCTTCCCCTCACTGTGTGATGCTCACCTACAGCCCTGGCTGTTAAAATGCACTTCAAGCATCTACCTACTCCCCACCCTTGCCATTGCCTCCAACCTCCCTAATCTTCTAGATGCCCCTGGCAATACATGCCTACCTGCTACCTCTAGCCTTCTGTGCACAATCCCGGTAGTACAGTATCCGGTACTAAATCTCCTAGCTCTTATGTTAGTCCATGCATTTCCATCACTCTGGATGGTAGAGTCTACTGTTATGTACACTGTTTAGGATTTACCTTTATATAAGATGTAACCTATGCCTAAGTTGTATAACATGTAACCTATGCTTATTATATTTTACTCATCTGTGCTGTGTTATTATTTATGCTTATATGTTATGTATGCTGCACAGCACCTCTACCCCCTGCCCCGGGTTGCACCTGGAAACGAGCCTTGGCTCAGTGTGCCTTTCCCAGTTATCAACATTTAAATAAATAAAAATTTGTTAGCATTCTGCCAATATATCCTTGATCCTGGGTAGGTCTGTCACTAAAACCGTGCGATTACTCGATCTCTCAGAGACTCCTCCATTCCCCACGATAGTCCTCCGAGTAACTACTGTCATGGGGAGTAAGTCCCTCTCTATTTCTGCATCCTCTCTGTGGAATAAACTACCACCTGTCATCAGAACTGCACCTTCTCATCAGTCCTTCAAACTGCAACTGAGAGAGTGGCTAAAGTCCCGGGCCATCTGTGCATGCTCCCTAGGCAACCCTCCCACCAAACAGCCTCTGTAGAAACCATACTGTATCCCTCAACTTACCACCTGGACGCTGACTACTGCTTGCCCCTTTCTGGGTTCACATGGATCCCCATAAGACACTTCCACCTTGCACTGTCACATATCCTGACTGATCAAGTGATGTGTGGCTCTATGATTCGACCGCTCCATGAGTGATCAACCATGTATCCGAGACCTAGGCATGCACTTTTGAATTTGTTATGAAACTTGTGCGTGGATTTGATGGGTAATGTTTCATTGCTGTTGATTTCATGCTACTCAGTATACAGTATATTGATCTCTCTGTAATGTAACCTGTGCCTATTGCTTCAACCTTGTATTGTCTGCAACTGTATGGCCCGGGTTGCAACTGAAAATGGTCCTTTGGATCAGCTTGCTTACCCGGTCACCAAAAACATAAATAAATAAATTTAAAAAAAAAGTGGTGTATCAAAAAAAAATCAAGAACTATTTTATAGAACTCCTCTCTTGTGAGAGAGAAGACTTGCTGTTTTGTAATATGCCACACCTTTAATTTCCCCCAACAATATTGTAGATGTAATGGTCAGCCAGCCCAGTGGCACTGAGGGTCGAGGCACTGGATGTCACACCTCACACTACGCCAGTGACCAGGGCTCAGAAGCGACCTCGGGTGCTGGGGGTCGGCTGGGGAGGAGAAGGATTGAGTGTCCCAGGGACTGCTCTCCCTCTCTGGGGAGGTGGGAGGGAATGACTGCGACAGTACTGGCTCTGGTGGTGGCTGGGAGCTGGTGCATGGCATGGTCCATGATGGGGTCTACGTGGGCTGATGCCGGACTTGCTGTGTGTGTACATGTGCACAGAGAGTCCTTGGCATCATTGCATGCCTGCGCCATGGAAGAAATTAAAGAAAAATCAATGCCAGTCCCCCAAGCGTGATGGAGGAAGGATCTGGTGCCGCCACATCAGTCACACTCAAAGCAGCTCTCCCGGTGTACCTGCCTCCTGGTCTTCCGCAGCGTGAGGGGTATGTACCCGCCACAGCATGGCTAGGGAGGGGCAGGACATAGGGGTTTCAGAGCTCCTGGCTACAGTTGGGGTGGCGGCTGCAGAGATTGCTGGATGGGTGGGGGAGAACCATAGGTACAACCCCCTCAGCTAAGGATCAGACATATAAAAGTGTATAACAAAAAAAAAAAAAGAAATAACGGTAGTTCTCCAATGTGTTATTGCTGCGGTATATGCTCATTTTGTGGCCATGTTTCCAAACATTGGTTTATATTATCCTGGACCCATGGGTCCCACATGGTCTTTACCTCTGTCAATAATGGTTTTATCTTCCTGAAAATAAATATACTGAAAAAGAATAGTACTGGGTTTACCATTGCTAGTCCCCAGAGGGCATGATTGCAACCAATTATCCAGATTTTGTTCTAAATTTAATGGAGTCCCAAACATATTTGTTATATAGGTTTCAACTTCCTCCATTATTTCAGTATGGGAGGTTACCACTTTCCCATTCTTTGTCTCTACTGCCTGTATCTCTTTATTTCTCCTTCTTTTTGCACAAGTTTTGAAAGGGTTCACCCCTTCTTGGGTACCTTGTACCCCAAACCTTTATGCTTTCTCGAGGGATTTCATCTGATTGTACTGTAAATGTCCCATTTCAGTTTTTAATTTTGCTAAAAGCTCTTGATCTATAGTCCCCTTTCATTTTGCATGGACAATAGGGCATAAAATTGTGCTCTAACTTTTTAATATTGGCTATTATTTTCTTTCCCTTTTAGTTTCCCTATTGCTTTGAAATAGTCATTGATCTCTTTTTTGTGTCTTCCCACCAATCTGTTATCGACTCACATAAAATTAATACTGATTGTCTATTTTTCAATGTATATTGTAAGCCTTTAGCTACTTTAGGATTTTCTATTAAACTATCATTTAATTTCCAGAACCCTTTACCTCTTATTGTTTCCATAAAATTTAAAATGGCCAATCTTAACAGGCTGTGGTCAGACAAGACCACTAGAATTAATTTGAATTGTGAAACTGGTAATGGCAGGGAGAGAAACCAGTAATCGATTCTGGTGGATAGAGGTCCCTTAAAAATGTGTAATTACTTTTATTTTATTTTCATGCAAACACGTCTTGTAAATTTGTTTGTTGTATTAGTTAATTTAAATAGGCTGTATCACAAAAGGTCTTCTCTGTTTTCAAACCTCTAGCTTTCGTAAATTGACTAATATTGAAGTCCCCTCCAAATAATATACTTTTGTCGTAAATAAATAAATAAGGTTTAACCCTACTTCATAACTCTGTTCTGTCAGCCCTCGTTTGAGGTGCATACACATTTATTAATTGGAAAAGGCATGAATTAACACAATATCAATTAACAAAGCCCTACCTGGCCAGATATGTACCATATGCGTGACTTTAAAATGTTTGTTGTTTATGCAAATCCCTACCCCACTACACAGGTCTTCCCCCAGAGACCAATATGTTTGACCCCATACCCATGCCTAACTACTGCCTTTTCAAAGGTTCTACTGATGTGGAACCTTTGAAAAAGAGTCTTTGATTCAAAGGTATTTTCTGAATACTCAATAAATAAATAAATAAATAAATAAACTAGCTTGTTGTATGTCGTGATTACTATGAAGCCTTGTATCTTGTAAAAATACTATACCATAGAGGTTTTCTGAAAATAAAATGTACATTGTAAGTCTCTTTTTCTCTGACAAGGTACTGTTTGTATTCAAAGAGGACAGGGTCAGACCCTGTAGAGGGGTAGTTCGCTGACCCACATTTTAAGTTGTGTTAGATTTGCATGTCCTTAGATCCATTTGTCACCATATTGGTTTTTCCTTTCCTTTTTCCTGTTTCTTTTTTTTTCTTATTTCGATTCACCATATAGTTTTCTGTCTCTGACAACAAATCCCTTTGTGAGGATGATACTGAAGCAGTATTTGATTTCTCTTCCATTTCTGATTCTCCTCATTGCAACAATGTATATTTGTTCTGCAGTGTTATTTGCTCTATTTGTGCTTCAGGGTTTTTCTTTGTTGCTTGCCCTTTTTTTTTTTTTTGACTATCTGAAAATTATCTGCTTCAGGTATCACCATAGGGGGTGGCATGTCACTGCTGCTCTAACTGCTATTTGCAGGTTTCCCTGCCATAGTGTCTGGTTGATTCATTTGGACTGATGTGGGGATGGGGGTCGGGGTCTTCTCAGGCACAACAGTAGTTTTGTTGATTTGCCTGTCTGGCCTTGGTTGGACCGCACATGCAGCTGTTCTCACATTTTTATTACTATAAAAGTCTTGGACTACATAGTCCTGATTCTCAGTATTGTTGGAGGCCCAGGGGCATTCTGTAAAATGATGCCCTTCCTCCTCACAAAGATTACATTTGTTATATTTCCTGCAAAAGAAACCGGAATGACCGGTCTCTCCACATTGGGCACATTTGATAACTTCACATTGGTTGCTCAAGTGTCTAGGACACCCGCACTTATAGCATTGGTGGGGTTGCCCTGGACAAAATATAAAGCCCTTGTCTCTGCCCAGAAAAAAGCAGTTGGGCAAGTGTTGAAGGCCTGAATGTGTTTGTTGCAATTTTATCTTGATGTGCCATCCTACATTCCAGAAACCCTCAGAATCAAATATGGGGTCTGGATTACCTTGTACCATGCATTTTCTTTCCAACCAATAAAGTATATTAGTGATATTAATGCCCTTGTTGTGAAAAAGTACAATAATGATTTTTGTTGGGCTTTTTGTCAATGGGATAGCCTGAAATGGCACCCATAAGGGGTTTGTTTTCAGGATAGAATATTTTGACCACAAATGATCTAGCAGCTCAGGGGACCTAAAGCTTATGTCAAAGCTGTATTCTGCTGGTGCATGTAAAAATGCATAGATTTCACCTGGGGTAAACCCCAGAGATCTTTTGATTAGTTCTCACCCCACATAATACCTGTCTGGGGTTTTTTTCCAGGCCTCCCATATATCTCAGATGAACAGCATTTTGTCTTTTTGCTAACCCCTCTGGTTTGGAGAATAAACTTGCCTATATTGGGTTGCTTCCAGTCAAGCCTTCTGTGCCCTCTTGGTTTTGGTTCTGAGCACCCACTGACTCAGCTTCTCTTTCTGGGGGAGGTTGTGTCTCCTCATTTTGTTGTGTTTGTGCACCCGATACCCCTGCTGGCTTATCACAGAAAATGTCACAGTGACTACCCCTCGGGGATAAGAAGAGAGGCTCTGATTCCCTCATCTCCCCTAGTTTTTCTTCCCCATCCCCTTTCCCTGCTGTATGCATTTCGTCATTAATAAGTTCACTTACCAGGTTTAGGTTGCTGCCAGGTATCGGGATTGAATCGTCTGGTATCCAGCCTCCTTCATCATTTTGCAGCCATTCCACAGCCTGAAGTGCTAGTTCCAGTGACCACTGGTCTGTTTGCTGTTTTCCTCTGTCGTCTCCCCTCTCGGAGCTTCCCGGATCTCATGAGGTTGCACCGAAAACAAAGACTTTTGCAGGGGCATCCTTGGATGTGCCTGGGGAGCTATTACCTTCTCATTTTCTTTTTTTCTCATCCTCTAGTTTCCTCCTTGCTGCCTGGTGTTCATTCTCTATGCTGGTGAGATTATTTTGCAGGATCCGTTTTTGTTCCTCCGCTTGTTTTTGCAGCCACTGTTCCGCATCTTTGAAATCCATCTCTATATCTGTTTCCACATTTCCTTGACTTTGTAAATCACTTTTCATTTCCACAGCGATTTGTGGCAAATGAGTGGAGTTATCAGCATTCATTGCACCAATTTTGACTGCTGCCATTGCAGCCTTTCCACCTCCTCCTTCGTCCGACTCCAATACAGGACTGGAGTCCTCTATCATCCTGAGTCACAGCACCCTCTACCAAAGAGTAGGGGAATTTTTTTTATTTGGAATAGAAACAAAAAGGATAACAGACAGTCAGTCACAGGATACAAACACAAAGCGCTGTTACTCAATCAGTGTAACATTACATAAAAATCAAAAGAAAATAAAGAACAATAATAGAAAAGGCCTTATCCAGTAGTCCATCACTGGAGGCCTGGCACATTCTTCCATCGAGATGTCCATATTTTTGCTGAAGCATGTGCCTTGTCGTATTCACTTTGTATAGTCAGCTCATGTTCTACAGTCATAATAACAATTAAAGAAGTACATTTCATTTGTTTCAGTACATATTTATGCCTGGTTTGCCAAAAAACAAATTTAATGCATGTTAAAATCAATCTCAGGTACCCCATCCAGAAGCTGCAGTGAAGAGAAAAATCCTCCTACAATTTCCTCATATGTCAGTTGACCCCACAATTGGTTTCTCCATTTGGCAGCTAATAGGGTCCAAAATGCCACTGTATGAGGGCAAGTTACCAAAAAATGTTCCATAGTTTCCTCTTGTGTTGTACAAGTAGGCCTGGGACACAGCTTGTCTGCCTGACATTTGTGTTTGGCATTATAGCTTTCACACCCAGTCTCCCATGGCAACTGAGCCATTGAACATCCCACATCTGGGGGGGAGGTGTGAACATTTAGTAATAGTTTCTTTAACAAGGGAATGTGACGTGCAGGGATACCTTTAAACACTGGTGAAACAGTAAAGGCTTGTGTTTGGATATCAGAGTAAATTTGAGGCCTGCTTCGGGAAAGTACCATATTTGGGGGCAATTTCCATTTTCTCAACTTAACAAGCATAGGTTTAATAAAATTCGGAGCTTGACACTAAGTATCGGGTATCACCATAGAGGTAGTCCAACAAGTAAGAAGAGGCTGGAGCCACTGATTTGCAAATAACAGCCAAATCACTCCTGTTTGTCTGTCTACTATTGAAAAATTAGTGTAAAGAAATATATCACACAAAAAAGAAATAGGGTTCAGTAAATTAAGCCCTCCTTCCTTAACAGGCAAATATAGTACCTCCCTCTTAATGGGGTTCAAGCAGCTGCCCCAAATTACTTGAAAAATTAAACTAAGTAAGGTAACTTCCAACTGTACAGGGATAGAATAAATAGTGCTAAGATAAGTAAAAATTGGTAATAGAAAGGTTTTCACTAAATAGACTTTCTTTTTCTTTGTTTGTTGCCAAACTTTCCATTGGGCTACCTTCTGTTTCCCTATAGCAAGTTTTTCCTCCCAGTTCTGTAAGCCCAGGTTCCACCTTCCAAATAATATTCCCAGGACTTTGATGGGTTCTTCTGTGACTTGTATCCCTAAGAAATCTGGTGCGATTGGGGTTGAAGCACTCAAGGTATAGTCTCTACATTTATGTTTGTTAATGCCTGCTCCAGCTATGATAGAATATTGTTCAACCTTGTGAACAGCATGTACTCCTGAATCATAATCCGCAATTAAAAGACACAGATTATCCACATAAACAGTTGTTTTAACTTCCAGAGTAAGTTGTGGGGGTTTTAGATCTCCAATGATCATATCCTGTTCAAGAGTGCATATTAATGGGTCCAAGTAAAATATATAGAGAAAAGGGATCATGGGACAGCTTTATCTCACCCCTTACGAATGCGTACTGACCTTCCAAAAAAAACATTAACTAAAGGAACAGCCATAGCTGCATTATAAATATAAGTGATCCAGTTTACAAATTCCTGCGGAATCTCATAAGATAATGTTTGTTTTAAAAATACATGAGACACTTTATCAAATTGGAGGGTCAATCCTACAGGGATAGATTGGGTGAGCTGAACATGTATTCCCTGGAGGAGAGCAGAGATAGGGGGATATGATTGAAACCTTTAAATACCTTAGGGGATAAATAAGGCTAATACAGAAGGGATTTTCCAACTTAGAAGAGGAAGGGATACAGGAGGGCATCAGCTGAGATTGATGGGAGATTCAAGAAGGAAACCAGGAGACATTATTTCACTGAACGGGTGGTGGACAGGTGGAATGCTCTGCCTGAGGAGGTGGTATGTTGTAGAATGGTGGACAGCTTTAAGAGGGGTTGGGACAGGATGAGGAGGGGTTGTGATGAAGAGGGGTGGGGAGGATGGGGCAGCTCTAAGTTGAGGAACCAGCTGCACAATCGAGCAGACTTGATAGATCGTAAGGACTTGTTCTGCTGGCATTTTCATATGTTCATAGATAAACGCCTTCTCCTGGTCCAGCAAGTGTATATATCCATGCAAATTATCTTACCTCCCCATTTCAGTTGGTTCCCGTAATAAGAGCAGATTATCAGTAATCAACCTCCCTTTAACTACAAATTTGGGTAGTACTGTAGTTATCAGATCAGGAGCTAGTTTAGCTAATCTAGACATTAATATTTTCATCAATATCTTGATGTCTGTGTTAAGTAGGCTTAAGGGACGCCAGTTATTGATATCTTTACTGTCATTTTTTTTGTATATAAAAATCTGGATAGCTGTCCCCACTCTGGAGTCCATTTTATTATGTAAAAGGATCCAAATAAAAACAACTTCCAGGACATCTGTCAAGTCTGAGATATATTTTTTATAGAATTCTGTAGTGAGCCCATCAAGGCCAGGTGCTGTACCAGCTTTTAAATATTTGATTGCCGTCTCTATCTCTGATTTCTGAATGGGCAGTAAAAGAGGTATAGTAAGTGTGGGATTTATCGAGGGTATCATTATTGATTCCATATATGTTCTGGTGTGCTCAGTGTGTGATGTAGTGTCTGAAAAGAGTCTAGACATATGTTTCTCAATTACATCTAGCGTTTGTTTAATATTTGTGGTCTCGTCCCCAGTGTCAGTGAGGAGGGATTCCATTGCCCTGGAGAGCACTTGAGTTTTGCAGCTTTCAAAGATATCACCATGAACTCCCATACCTGGGGTGCATACCCTATGTTCTTTCAATAAAGAGGTTGCTCTAGAATACTGCAACTGTTCCATCTCCTGTTTAATGTTTTTCAGTTGAGTTGTATAGTCACCCCTTCCCTCATTGCTTAAAGACATGAGTGTAGATAGATGTGATTTCAAAGTCAGATATAATTTGTACTGTGCTGTGTGTAAGTGAGAGGCTTGTTACTGAAATATGTGTTTTAAAATCTGTTTCAGTATCCACCCACCAGGTACTGAGGTTATCCTCTAGACATGCTACAGTTTTTCTGGCATGGAGGGAATCCAAAATTAAAGCATGTATCTCTGCATTTTCCTTTGAAGTACTGTTTAACTTCCAATATCCTTTCCCCTAAGGTTGTTTGTCCTGAAGCCCAATCTCAATAAAAAGTAAAGCATGATCAGATGTCTTGATAGGTCTGACCTGGGCAGCATGCACTTTAACACATTTAGAAATAAAGATAAAATCTATAGGCTTACCTATGTAATCCCGAAATTCATTCTCCCGATCTACATTATGCCGAGGACGGGAGAGTCAATTTCAAAATCCTGACTGGGATTTGCGTTATGTGGCGGGCTTCGCCCCTGCACCGACCTAACTAAAATAGCCAACTCCAAGGGGGAGAAGACCTCGGAGTTGGTTGTTAGCTTCAGGGGAGTGTCAATATTTTTTTTATTAAAGTTCCTGCTGCGGGAACAGAACCTTGTCCCCGACTGCCTGCTGACCAAGCTGTAGGAACATTAGTGCTCCACACCATGGGGCAGCTTGGCCAGCACCTCTTTCCACCACCCTCATATGGTTACGCCAGGCAAAACTATGTTTTGTGGGCGTAACCCAGCATTTTGCCAGGCAAAATACAGTTTTGCCCAGCAAAATGACATTTTGCTGTCGGGCTGAAATGTTGGGCATCCCTAATTTCAGGATACCGATGCTGGGCGTGTACCTGTTGGGACATTCAGCTTCAGTATCCCATAAGGGTACCAATCTATACAGGTGGCCAAAGTCCCTTTCCTAAACGTCTGTCCATCCTTAGAATGAAGTGACCTGTAAGTATTTATCAGACCTGCAGATGTCAAAATCTGTTTAAAACAATTAGTGCCACAGTATTCCTTAGCAATGTTCTTTCCCCTATCACCTTTACCTAAGGAGCAATTAAAATCTTCCCCCATAAGACATGTCTAGATGTCGTCAAGTATGATTTTACAGGTGTAAAGAGGTCCACCCTATCTTTGCTTTTCTGAGGGGCATACACATTAAGAAACCACCAGGAAGAATTATCATAGGTAAACGCTATCAATAGAGTTCTCCCAGGCGTAATGTCTAAAATTCTGGTTACTGTAAACCCAGTCCCTCTAAAAAGTATGCCAACTCCATCACATGTTTCCAAACCAAAGGAAAAAAGAAGGCCCCCAACATCATATTTGTTGTGCAGTGGTTACCAAGGATTTAATGTTGAGCCTAGTATCTTGTATCATGCAAATGCCAAGATTAGAGTCCTTTAGAACAGATAATGTGACCAGATGTCTTCTAGCTGCTTTGATGCTATTTGCATTCAGGGTGGCAACCTTTAAAGTTAGGGAAGAAGCCATGATTTAGGTGGGACATTTTTCCTGGAACTTCTTGTTTTTTTAAATGCAATATACTTTATTGATTTTTCATCAATAACAGCATAACATACAAAGGAATGACAATGCAGTACATTCAGTATGAGTCACCAGCAAACCTAAACAAAGGAAATAGTATCACACTCCCCCCTACCCACCCCAATCCTGTATCTTACCCCACCCTCTATTCCCCCAAGAACCACTGATTTAATGGCATGCACACCAAACCATCAATGAAAACTAAAAATCGTATAACCTGGTTGCAAACTAAAGTAAGCCCCTTACACAGTATTCAGGTATGCATTGATACAAATGAAGCAAGTATGATTAACAGTTAATAGGAGACGGGTTCAAGAGATACTTGAAAATACACTTCACTATACTGAGTGGAGAAAGCACAAGGTATGGAGCTTGTCCCACCTTCTGTGATATATTAATAGTCTTCCCCTTAGGCTAGCAGTTGCCCTTTCCATCCGGAGGTTAGCTAAAAGTTTGTTCTTTCACTCTGAGTAAGGGATAATTGTTTGGTCCTTCCAATGGTGTAAAACCACACGTTTAACTGATAGGGAGACAAGGGACATACAGTACAGCCATTCCTTTACCCTGATTGGTGAGTAGTCTCCCACCAGACAAATTTCTGGCATAAACAGGTCTTGCAGCTCCAAAAGGGGATGCAATCTGGGTTGGATAAGACTCCAGAGGGGGAACACCTTGGGGCAGTCCTAAAAAACATGGAATGGAGAGCCAGTATCCTGACCACACCTAAAACAGATAGGAGCAGGCAATTTCCCCATCGTGGTCAACTTGGTAGGCATATAATAAATGTTGTGCAGTATGTAGAACTGTGTTAAACAAAAGCTATCATTTGAGGTGTGGACATAAAGATCCCACCATATCCATTCCCAGTGAAAAGCCATGGCAGGGAAGGCAGAAGACCAATAGGGAGACTGCCCCTGCACTTCTGGGTAGATTTTGGAGAATAATGTACTATAGATGCGAGGTGGATACCTCATGTGGTTGCCAGACCAAAGCTTGGAACATGGTATAGGAGGTCATCTTAATCAGTAAGGCCATGGATGGGACCAAACAACTAATTAAAAGGTGTCGGATTTGGTACATACTGAACGTGTACCTCTATGGAAGTTGGAAATGAACTAACAGTTCGGGTGTAGTACCAAGTTGCCCTTGGGTAACCAAATCACTGATCCTGGTGTCTACATTGGGAAATATCACTTTGGGAGTCACCATCTTCCCTCCTAGCTGGAAACTGTGGTTACTACATAGCAGCTGTGATATATCTTTAAGATTGTCATACCTAAGGGATTTGAATAGCTGGTTATGTGCCTTGAGCGAGGTGTGAATAATTGTGTTATGGAGGAACAACGGTAAACCCTTGGGGGCAACAAAAAAGAGACTACTAGGGGAAATAGTCAATTCAGATATCATGTGATGTTCAATCTGAAGCCAGAGAGGGAGATACTGAGGTTCCTCACCGGGGAGGGGAGGTGCCGCCCAGCGGAAATATTTAGCCATGTGGCAAGCCAAATAATGATTAAAGTTGGGCAATTTGAGGTCACCATTCTGTTTCGGGGCTCCTAGGTGGATGTATGAATGCTTAGGGGGTTTCTGGTTCCAGAGGAATCTGGAGAAAGTACTATGAATTTTTTTGAACCAACTTAAAGGGAGATGAAGGTTCAGCATATTCAGAGGGTAGAACAGATGTGGAAGAACATTCATTTTGATAATGCTGACTCTGCCCTGAAGAGGAAGATAAAGGGGAGACCACCTGTCCAAATCCTGCCGAACCACCATGAGAAGGTCATCTAAATTAGTCTTCTTCAACTGAGCCATAGTCATAGCCAAAATGATGCCCTAATATCTGATCCGGGGGGCCCAGGACAGTCAAAGTGCTGTGATGTCTGACCGAAAAATATGGGAGTTCAGTGGCACTACCGCTGACTTTTCCAAGTTTAATTTATAGTTGGAAAATTTGCCAAATTCTTTAATTATAGCCAGCACAGCTGAAATGGAAATCACCAGATCAGAAATGTGGAGAACGACGTCATCAGCATATGCAGAGAACCTGAGGTCAAAGGGACTGACTGGGGTGCCTTTGAGAGAGGGAGAAGTGTTGAGTCAGTGAAGGAGAGGTTCTAGATATGAATTAAACAGTAATGGAGATAATGGGGCATCCTTGTTGCATGCCCGAGAGTAGTGGAAATGTTGCAGAGAAAACCCCATTACAATAAACTTTGGCACTAGGTTGTGAGTATAAAACCTGACTCCATTGGATAAAGTCCAGAGGAAAGCCAAACTAGCCAAAACTTTGAACATAAAAGGCCAGCTGACTCTGTCGAAAGCCTTCTTTGCGTCCAAGGAGACCAACACCATAGGCTGGGTGGCCTCCCCGGACACGGAGAAAGTGTGGGAAAGCTTTTTCTTAAATGATCAGAAGAAGATCGATCCTTCACAAGTCCTACTTGTTCAGGACTAAGTAGGTCCACCCAAACAAGTGCAACATGTGTAGCTAATATCTTGGCAAATATCTTAATATCATAATTCATAAGATAAATAGGGTGATAATTTGTCACCCTACCCTTAGATTTGCCAGGCTTTGGTAATATCACAATTAGCGCTATAGTAGCGTAGGGTCTGAAAATCCAGATTTACAGAAGTAGGTAAAAAGCTGATGAAGCAAGGGGGTCAACCCTGCAGCTTATCCAGTAGGTAGGAAAATGGGTAGACTAGGTGGGCCAAATGGTCCTTATCTGCCATCAAAGTCTATGTTTCTATGTTTTCAAATACTTTATCAAAATTAAATGGGAAGCTGTCTGGCCCTAAGGCCTTATCCAATGGCAGGGAACAAATAGCATCTGCAATTTCTTTGGAGGTAATGGAGTTGGTAAGAAAGGTCTGTTGAGCAGGAGTCAAGGAGGGAAGGGGAGTATTTGCCAGGTAGGACCTGATCTCCTCCCCCATAGGGACTTGCTCAGGAGAACTATAAAGCTGGTGATAATAGGTTTCAAACTCCAGGGCAATCTCCCTCGGGGTAGTAAGAAGGGTATTATCAACCAGGAAAGAGAGAGCAGTCACTATACATGACTCCTCTTGTTTTTTGAGTGATAATGCAAGAAGGTGACTTGCCTTGTTCCCCTGTTCAACATAACAGGCATGGGTTTTGAATAGGTCATAGTCAGCCATTTCCCTCAGGCTTTCTGCATATTGATCCTTAAGAACAATGAAATACTCCAGGTCTTTCTCAGAGGGGTTCCATGGAAGAGAGGTCTCTAGTTTTTTTATACTGTCGAGAAGAGAGACAGATGCAGTTTCTTGTTTATGTTTCCTAGCAGCAGACAGCCGAATAAATTCCCCTCTAAGGACGCATTTCAACAAGCACCATATTTTATCAATTGACGGGACAGAGCCAGCATTATGTAATATGAATTGGGATATAAGGTCTCTAACCTGGTTTAAAATTCCTTCATCATGAAGCAATTGAGTGTTTAGTTTCCAGGTACTATCTTTATGGGCATTGGGTGAGACCGTTCCCTCCAACCAGATCGGAGAATGATCCGAGAGGACTCTTGGCACAATATCACAACCTAAAAGGCCTGATAGTACCGTGTTATTGACTACAAAGTAATCAATTTGAGACAGGGATTTGTGGAAGGAGGAATAAAAGGTGTATTCCTGAGTTTTGGGGTTCAGGAGTCACCATGGGCCACTAAGGCTGAATAACTCCATAAACTCATGGAGAGATTTTTGGCCAGTGGAAAGGCCATTCCCACAGTAAAAGGATTTATCTAAGGTTGGAGTATGAATGAGGTTCCAGCCTCCTGCCAAAATAATAGGGAGACGACAAAAGAGAGTCAAGATAATGGTAAGGTCTGTAAAAAACTCTGGGGTGTCCTTATTGAGATCATAGATAGACCCCAGAAGGACTTCTGCATGGTCCAACATACCCCTCAACAAAATATATCAGCCCTGTGGGTCTATCACAGATTGCAGTGTATGAAATTGAACCCCTTTGGCTACCTAAATTGCTACTCCTCTTTGCGATGTTGAGTTACCTGCTGCAAACACTTGGCCTATAAAACACCTACGGAATAGGGCCCCATCCGACTCCAGCAAGTGAGTCTCTTGGAAAAATGCCAGATGGCAATGCATCAAATTAAGATGCTTTAAAATTTGGTCTCTCTTGACCCTCAATCGAGCACCCTTAACATCCCAAGACACATATCTCATATTGCAGAATCAACTTTACTAATGAACCTGTGAGCTTAGATACCAGGAGCATAACCCATGCAGAGATAACATCCCCAGCGGTTCCTCCACATATCCCTCCTCCCCACCCCCCTCCCCTATCCACACAATTGAAAAAAACATTACGTGAAAGTGAATCAACAAGACTATCACCACCTTTGCTCCCGCCCTTCCCATCCCCCATCCCCTGACATCCACCTAAACTCCCTAACAACAACATATTCTCCCCAGTCCATCGACTGATCTCGTACTATTGTTCTTGGCGAGATGTTTTCATACTGCCCACAGAACCGCCCCCCCCCGAAGAAAAAAGCTGAACAGTGATAATTGCTACTTAAATAGGCTACAATTAAGTTTGGCAAAATAACATGTAAAAAATTCTATAAATTATCCCCATAGGTCCCCTGTAACCTTGTTAACTGACTGACCCCACTCATAAAAGATACATGGAGAAGGAAAAGGGGAAGCGGCATACATTCCAACTAACTATGTAACATTAGCAGCAGGATTAACATTTCAACATGTATGTCCCCAGCAAGTCTCTTAGAGTCCACAGTATAGTTAACACAGAGGTGCCAATCACAGATCCTGAAAATGTAGCAAGCACAGTTGTCGCAAGGAGGCACAATGCAAGGCTCCATAAGGAGAAGTTCGCTTGAATACCATAAAAATGGATTGAATTGTAAGGGAGCCAAAGTCTCACGATAATGACTTCCTGACCTGACTATAGGACTGAATGAGGAAATGTACTGTGACCTGCTCTCCTGGTGTAAGTAGATAGTCTCAGTCCAGAAGAGAAAGGAGATATCCAGATTGCAGCGAGCTGCAGGGCTTTGTAAGGTATAGGAGTGGGGGACTGGAGTGAAACTGAAGGATCTTTATATCCCATCCGAGAAGACAAAAGAAGGTCTACTCACTTCCAGGAGGGACAACAGTCATAACTGGATCAGTAAGTGGAGGGAAGATTGGGAGTAACATCAGGCATGTACAATGCAAGTCCTCTCAGTACAGAGGATTAGCCATACAGTGCCAGTGTATTGCACGTAGAGCTCAGTCACCTAAAAAGATCTGGGAACAATTTTTTACACTCACCAGTAGCAGTCTCTAGAGATTCAAAAGACACCCATTGCTCTTCTTTGTTTATCTGTAGTGTCACAGGGTAGTGCACCCTATACTGGGTTCCAGCAGCGATGAGTTTGGTGACCAGAGGATGCAGTGCTGATCTTCGTTGGCTCACCATATATGGGAGGTCTTGCACCAGCCAGATTTTCTTTCCTTCCCACTGGAGTTCTTTTACATCACGGGGCCGGTGCAAGACATGTTATTTATCCAAGAAATTGAGTAGATGGAAAATGAACGGTCTCGGGGAGCCAGGCGGGTGTAAAAGAGAAGCGGTGCGCTTTCTAGCTATATAAGAAGGTCCATTGGGTGATGGCCTTGCAAGCTTCTCACACAGCTTTTGTGCAAATATTATGGCTGTTGATCCTTCTTTCCCCTCAGGGAGACCCAGGATTACAAGGTTGTTACGGTGGGATTGTCCTTCTAAATCCTCCAGCTGGCCTTCCATCTTCTTCATCCGCTGTCATAAAGAGGTAAGCTCAGGGTCTGTATGATTTCTCCAGTCATCTAAGGAGAAAATCTGGGTTTCATTATCTGTGGTACGAGTGCTTAAAGGTGATCTGCAAAGAAGTCTGCTTTTTCACATGTAATTTTATGTATTATGTACCTTGTATCCTGAATAAATGGTCCACAACATGTTTCCTCTCGTTTTTGTACCTTCTAGGCAGTATATTCACACTTTATTTGTATCCGATGTAGCGTTGCCAAAAAGCATCTTTACTTCCTGCTTTCGATCGTGGGTTGGCACTGATGTCACTAACACCACTGGCAGGAGTGCTATTTTGACAGCACAGCAAGGATATCTGCAGCAGCTGCTAGTAGCAGCAGCTCGGAATCAGACGCTGATCTCAACTTAATTGATGTGTCCACCATCAGAACAATTCATCCCTACTTCTTCGAGCCGCTGCTGCATTCCTTGAACACTGTAAATGTGTCCTGTAGCTCTGAGGATGAAGATGAGAGCTCCAATGAGGAATTGCCACCTCTGCCATTGCATGAATGGTAATTTAAATTGGTGCACTTATCGTTCTGTACATAGGGGTATGCTGTAAATGATTTTACTGGTACAAGTGTACTGTGGGCTCTAACGGTTCATGATTTGGGAGGGGGATCTTCCCCAGCATTAGTCATTTACATTCCTACTGTGTAGTATGTGAGCTATGTTGCTGTTCTCCTGGTGATCTGTTACACAGCTGTCCATACAGTGATCGAAGGTAACATTCTTGTAGGCATCATAGCTGAATCATGCTTTTTGTTATGCCTATTAGTGACTTTGTTTCACAGCAGTGCAGTAGGTTATCATGTCACTTCACATGCTGTTGTCCTACTGCATCATGTTGCACAGTTGGTCTTTCACGGATTACCTGTGTTGGTACACCCACTATAGTCAGCGTCCCCTCCCCCCCAAAATCCAACAAGGTAATGGAGTCATTTAAATTCCTTTCTTTTCCCCAGAGTGCTGTGTACACTGACAGTTAATTGATGACCCCAACACTTCAGCAGCCACAGTGTGTGTGGGTGCATTTGCCATCTTTTCCGGTGAATTGTTTTATTTTATTGTCCCAGGGAGGTGTGATGGTGGGATATGTTGAGTGTTGTTGATGGCTGTTGTCTTTGCTCTGAGTGTTGCTGGTGTCCACAACAAAATGAAGACAACATTGTTAATCATATATGTCCATTACACCCATTTAGATCTGTTATGCACCTCATAGTGTGCAGTGAGGAAGCATAGTTTTACTGCAGCCACGTACAGGTTCACATTACTCCATTCTGTCAGTGTTCTCACTGGTGCAATATCAAGGTTTCACCATGCATGATATTGTGAGTATGCATGCCATTTTTCCAGCTGGTGCGGACATTCTCATGCATCCAAACTTACACTGAGATATGTGAAGGAGAGCACTCACCCAAGACTGATGACCACAACGGTTTGCATGTCCACAAAAAAGATGTTATTGCAAGTATACTTCATTTTACTGCAATATAGATAGCAGTACATGTGGCATGAAGTTAGGAATATGATGATCATTACTGTGGTTATTTTGTTTTTGTTCTGCAAATATTTGTGGACATCAGTCTTGGAATAGTGTTGTCATTTATCTGGAAGTTGTGTACAGATGAGCAGCCGAAGCATGGGAAATGCATGTGGAGTTTGCAGAGCAGACAAGGAGGATGAGGACGTGTATGCGGGGAAGTGTGGTGATACTGCGAGATTTCAACCTAACAGTGGTTCAGTGGAGTACCCCTATCACCACCTCGCCAGGTAGCAGGTGCTCATGGATCCAAACCAGGATGGCTTCCTGACATACATGGTAAGTGGTCATACAAGGCTTGGTAACACAGTGGACCTGTTAGTGATGAATGTGTCGGCAGTGAGGGAGGTAATAGTCGAGGATCCATTAGGTGGTATCGACCACCAAACAGTGTGTTTCACGTTCACATTGTGCAGTGAGACTGGAGGCAGGGGCACTAAGGTGGTGTATTTTAGGATGACTTAATTTTGGATGATGGGAGCAATAATGCAAAGGAGACTTCAGAATATAAGGCTCTGTATGTATGCAGAGTAATACTACGAAGTCATTAAAACTGCGCTAACAGACAACAGTAGCCCGCACCATGGCTATGATTAAGAAGACCACAGGCACCAAACCATGCTGACTAAACAGTGAATTGCTGCAGGTGGTGAGTGCAAAGAGGTCTGTGTATAGTAAGTACAGGAGAATGATGAAGGAGGAGGGTAAAGAGGGTTATGGGAGTTTCTGCAGGAGGTGACTAGGTGGGAGAAAATAGCCAATGCTTCCAGGGAACTAAGGTTAGCACAGAGTATAAAGGCATGGAAGAATGACTTTCGTACATATGGCAGGGGAAAGAGGAACTGCAGAGAACATATAGTGAGGATAAAGTTGGGAGCAGAATGGTTGAAAAAAGCAAAGGAAGAGGTGGAAATAGTAAATGACTAATTCTGCTCTGCTTTCACTAAGGAGAGGGATGTACCAATACCACTATCGGCTGTGGGGTTGGGGGAAGGGGGTAGGAGGTGACAGACAAAATGATGATAGTGAGTAGAGGGGTGAGTACATTAAAGGTGGACAAGGCACCACGGTCTGATGGCATCCACCCAAGATTGCTGAGGGACATTGGCTGAACCGCTGTCAACGCTGTTCAACACCTACTTGTAAAAGAGGTGTGTGCCTCAGGACTGGAGGGTGGGCCATATGGTGTCCATACACAAGAATGAGCCTAGGGAAGAGCCAGTAAATTCTCGGCTGTTCAGTCTCAGTTTCATAATACTGAACCTTACTGTAAAGTGATTTAAACGTTAGCTACCGTGTTAAAAGTGTCATCTGGGATTACTCTGTTTACGTTTTTTTCTATGTCTGAATGCTTTCCAAGCAACCATTGTGATGTCTGTCTCTCTTTTTCCCTTTTTATTTAAGGTGTTCCTGTTCTCATTGCTCGATGATGCCAACTACACGTGAAAATATCTGCTTTCGATATTACAACCAAGTTGTAGATAGACTGGAGACACACCAGCATATCTGCATCACACTGACAACTGTATTTCGTCCAGTTGTTTGGATATCGATGTGCTTGAGACAATGTACTACACTTTCATCTATGATGAAGGCCCACAGGACGATGAACACCCAATTCATGAGTAAGTTTTGGTACTTTCAAGTAATTTACATAGATGGAATGTCAGGGGGCTCTTTCCAGCCAAGCTCCAGAATGCAGTATGCCAAGTTCTGTGTTATGACTCCTCAGTCATGCATGGTACATTTGTGCAATCCTGGCAATAAGACACTGCAGGGTGTGCATATAATGTATTTTACCGCACGCCAGTGGCTAATTGCACTCTGTCAAGGCGTCGTGCCTTATTAAGCCCCTAGCAGTGTGTTAAAATATCTTCGATGCACATCCTGGAGTGTCTGATTGCTTACCTGTTGACTGGTACAGCAACAGGGGAGTGCCATGTATGGTAATGGGTACTGGGTACTGACGACTGTGATGTAGCACTACTGCATTCTGCATTTATACCCAATTCTGACTCAAGCCTATTTTTATCTCTTTGTATTGCAGGCAGTACGTTACCTTGCCTACCTCCAGTTTGTGAGGTAGTTTTGGAAGACTCGGGCCAAAGTGCAAAATTCTACCAGCATGTGTGGTGACAGCCATACGGGAGAAGTTCCCATTGGAGGAATACTGTGGGTTCAAATATCCCCAGTTACTATTAGAAGATTTGCTGTGAATGAACACATGAACAGTTTTATTGCAATTATTCACAAAGGAGCTGTTATCATTCATTGTACGAAATGCATTAATGAATATTTTTAATTACAATATATTTCACTCTTATGCATTTGATAATTGTTTTTACATTGTTGGCTATCATGACTTACTTTGAATAAACTTCATTCAATTTGTCAGTTAATCTTTATTACACTGTCTTCACCACACTATCTTAGAAGTTGAAGTATTATATGTGCATTTTGAAAGCTAACCTGCAAAGTAAGTAAAGGATCCCGCTCACATCATAGATACCTTATTAAGCTGCAGTGGGAGTCTGGGTGGTGCTATAACAGAAATTTTTGAAACAGTATGAACATTTTAATACAACGCCTAAACTTTTTGCCAAATACAGAAGTGCCGCCAATGCCCCGATTGATTGCTCACAAGTTTACATGGGTATTGCACCCGTTTAGTGAAGTCGAACACACCAGTGCTCGTAATGTATCAGCATTATTGGTTTCACGTGGATCTTGATGCTTTAATTAATACTTACAGCAACAACTCACTCTGGTGTTGCTGTAAGTATTAATTAATTTATGCATCAAGATCCACGTGAAAAAAATAAAATAAGAATATGAAGCACCCTGCACTGCTGCTACATTAAGAGCACTTGTGTTTGTGACGTTACTAAATGGGTAGAATATCCATGTCAACTTGCGCCCGCTTGATGTGGACTTTGTTGGCACTCCCGTATTTGGCAAAACATTTTGGCACTTTTATAAAATGTTAACACTGTTTCAAACATGTTACTTACAGCAGCCCCCGACTCCTGTTACAGCTTAGTAATGTATGTGGGATTGGAGAGAGCTCATTTACAGTACTGAAATGTACAGTGATGGATACACACATTCTATGAATGCAACTGACAGTACTATGATCCCGAAGTCAACCACATATGTTTGTAGTTATTTTCAAAATGATTCACCTTGAAAGACAACACCAGGTGTCGAGCAGGTACTCTGACTAAGCATTAAGGGTGAGGTGGGGTTGCAATACTTGGGGTGATGGAATACAACAATACAAATAAAAATGAACAATAGAGGTGCAAATTCCTTAAAATACATAGTTGCAGACTAATGTCCTATAATATAATGACCAGAGGCATGCATACAAGAAACCCAAAGTTTTACAACTATGTGTTGTGGATGTTGCCTGGAGACAATGATCCAACGAAAGAAGCAAACAAAGACTTTACACAACTGAAAATAGTTATGAGTCTGGATTTGTTAACTGCAGTGAACACCACATAGAGTGTGGTGGTAATGGGGGGTGGAGGGAGGTACAGGGGGACAGGTTATCTTGACCGGAAATTCAGTTCAGAGTACATGTGAAACCCATCAAGGATGGCATAACCAGTGCAATGGGTATGAGGGTGGTAGGGAGAAGGTAGGTAGGGTAGAGGAAGACAGCAGTTGAATAAGGGTTACAAAGAGAAGATGGGTTACAGGACCAACAGAAGGAGGGATACCTTGACAAAGTGAGGAACAGAGGTGGTACATTTAAAGGGGGACTAGGGTAAGGAGCACTTAGGGGAGTACAAGTTTCTCACATCTAGGTGCAGGGATGATGGGGATGATGTAAGTCGCATCGGAGGAGTAACCGAGTTCCATACTTTGGTGAAGCGGACTGACAATGCTTCCTGACCTATGGAGGTGCGGCTACTGTGGATGGCAACAGCACAGGATTCAGAGGACCTAACAGAGTGTGAGGTGGCAGGGTGACTTCTGTCCGACAACAGGAAAGTCAAAGTTGTCGGGCCCATAGGCAGTATGACAGTAGGTGGCAACATAAACAGATGGAGGACAGAGTAAGCATGGAAAACTACAGGAGAGGTGACACAAAATGAAACATGATGGGAGTGGTGAAGTGCAATGGCTATGTGGTGGCAGTCTTGTGAGATGCATTCTGCAGTTTGTACATCTAGGGGCTGACCTGGCTAGCATTGGTGATGAGTTGCAATGCTCATAGTCTGTGTAACAAGCTACCTGAAGTAGTGGCCTTGATTGAAATTGAAACTATGGGTGACCCTGGAAATGGGAAATGGCACCATAATCCATCCAGGGGTTGTATACATACCCCAATCTCAGGGGTAGACAACGGACAAGAAAATGATAGAAGGTATCCTTAGAATGGCACAATGCCCAGTGGTGCTGAGGGCTGAGGTGCTGGAGGCCACAACTCACACCACACTGCCAACCCAAGTTGGGGAATGATCCTTCGGCATGGGTGTTCGGCAGGAGAGGTAGAAGGTTGACCATCTTCAGGACAGTTGTCTTGTCCTGGGGTGGGTACAGTGAGAATCTCTGATAAGTGCTGAGTCCTGGAGGAGGCTGGGATCATTCTCTGAGAAGCGAGGATCAAGCAGTTGGGGATTGCTGCTAGCAGGCTATCTGTGGGACTGGCCATGTGCCAACATCATTACAGGCCAGTGCAATGGTGCCAAACCAGTCAAACCACCTCACCGCTGATAGGCTAACATGTGACCACTGGCTCGACACCATGCCCAATGCCGGGTTCCCATGAAGTTTGCTCCAGTCCTCCAAGGCACGATGGTGCCGAGGGTGGAGGAGCTGGATGCCTTACCTTGTCCAACACTGGAGACCTGTGTTCATGAACAAGCATGGTCCACCAGCCATAGGCAGGGGAGGAGAAGAATATAGGGCCCAACGGCTGGTCTACGTCTCGGGGGGGAGCTCCCATCACATGCCACGATACCGCAATGTGGTGTAAGTCAGGTGATCGATGCGGTTAAGGGACTAGAAGCACTAAGGACAGGGTTGACGTCAGCAGAGGGGCAGCGCAGGAGGCACGTCGTAGCTTGTCTCCTCGCTCATTGTCCCTCATTTCAGGCCAATGTCTAGGGGGAGTAGGAACAGTGGAAACACACCCCATGTCTCCTAGGTGATGACTCCTCTATGCTACACATCCTTTGGACATAAGGGCACACTCTGCTGTGCAAGCCCACTCCATAGCAGCGGATCAGGATGTAAGTCGTGGCCTCTACTCCTCACCCCACAGGGTGGTGTTATCCAGGCATCAAGGATTACAGGAGCAGCACTGTGCACCGCAGGGGCAGACCCTGAGATGCAAGGATCGTGCAGGTGATGGAGTCTGAGACAGTGTAAAGAGGGGACAGTAGGCGGAGAAAGAATGAAAATTAAAGAAAAAGAAAAGCAGTACCTAATGGGCAAGAATGAGGGGTGGAGGAACAATGGTGGAAAATTTAAACAGCCATCAGAGAGGCAAGCAGCATTTGTGTGAAGCCAGTCAAGAAAACAAAAGTCATGAAAACAACACCATGGTCCTCAAGAGGTGTTGTAGACATTCACACTGCCACCCAATATACCCAGCTATACTGAACCATAAGTCATGCCTGATCACTGCTGCTATCAAGTAGCTGTACGTTATTTGACACTTGACAATGTAATCCAAGTTTCAAAGTTACGTGCGTGATGCCTGTCACTCTGACAGCCACAAGTTACTTAAAGTTATACGTGTCCATACCTCTCAAAAGAACAACAATTACGTAACTGGACTGTTTCACATTATTTTATGCTTACAATCTCCATTGTTCTGCCCTAAAACCACAAATGATTTGGACACAGGGTAGGTTTGATCCCACTCAGTCACATACATGAAAATAAGGGACAGTTGATAGGTATGTACATGTCATTCCTTCACCTTCTTGTCTGCAGCCATTGCTTAAACCTGCAGGTGCCCATGTTATGTCACTGTTTCCACTTAAAAATAATGTTTGTCACCTCTTTCAGTTCATTTACAAACCAAGTGGACACAGTGTAGCTGAACAGTTCACTTTGTTGAGTCGTCGGATGGAGACGGCATGTAAGCAACCTTCGTTGGTCTGTTAAAATGGCTGCGGTGTCGTTCCACAACTTCGGCCTTTGGAACCTTATCAAACTTGTCTGACAGAGGTCTTGGTGCTTTACACTCGCTTTGTTGTACCATCTCCTGGGCCACACGGTAGCTTGGGTATTTGTGACGTAGACGTATGACTTCTGCCATAACTGATGACGCATAATCTGTTGGAGGACATAACAAGTACACATATTAAGGATCTTGTAGACAGAGTTATGTTACAACTGGACAAATTACCATGCAATACTGTTTGCCAGCATGGCTCCTGGATGTACCCTCCAACTGCACCTATCACAGCCCTTCTTGAACTCCTCCACAGTAGTGGCAGCCACAAGTTCTCTGGGCAGCACATTCCACGGCTCTACCACTGTGTAAGTGAAGTATCACCTCCTTGTTTCCACCCTCAGCCTCTCACCATCCAGCTTCATGATGTGTAACATGGTGGCCCCATGTTACCTCAGCTGGATGACCCCCTCAAGGCTTACCATATAGATCCCCCTAACATTGTTCAAAGCCTGAATCATCCCCCCCTCTCTTCTCTTCTGTCCTCTAACGATTATAGGTTGAGCTCCACCACTCACTCGTCACAGGGCCTTTCCCCTAGCTCCAGTACCATCCTGGTCACTCTCCTCTGTACCCTGTCCAGTAACGCAATGTTCTTCTTTAAGTATGGACACCTAAACTGCACGAAGTATTCCAGGTGGGGTGTAACCATGCTATCATACAGCAAACGATTACCTCAATAGTCTTTGAGGTTATCCCCATGGCTGTGCTGCTCAGCATTGTATGTGCTAGTGATGCCACCACTTTGCAATATTCAGAGTCATTCATTTTGGAATCCACCACCACCCTGTGGTCTTTCCACCCCATCGAATCATGCAGTGCCTTGAAAGTGTAAAATGAAGCTGTTGTTAGTGAACTCAGTAGCCAATATTGTTATGTAAAGAAAAATAAATTACTGTGTAGTGGACAGCAATGGCTGTCACTACTAGCACCTGCAAAACAAAACTGACCTCACAGGTGTAACCATGGAGACCTTTAAAATAGTGTTGAAGCTACATGTCTTATGCACATCCGAGGGTCATCAGTTAAACTTTTTCACCATTCTCATTGTACCACAAATAGTAAAAGAAGGTGACAAGACTTTGTATATACATTAGGGAAAGGAGGAAGTCGGGAGGGGATATTGCTAAGATCAAAGAGCATAAGAGGGAATGTGAGGACGAGGACCAAGGACAAGAATGGGACAGAGTAAAGGCCTATATCCCATTCATAAGCTAGAAAAATAAATGAACACAGTGGATGTGCCTTGCGTTCCTTATCTGCCATCAGCGTCTACATTTCTATGTTTCTATGTTTCTCTTGTCGCCACCTGTATATCACAACAGTTGAACAACTACAAATTCCAGCAATGCCTCACTGTGAACTGTAATTAAGACATGCATTCACTTAACATTATCCCAGTTATCATCATTACTCACTGTAGGTGCATGGTACCTTCACCTCCTTCACTATGCTCTGACCCTTGCGGTACTTGGGGTATGAAATTCTCCACCTTGCTTCGCCCTTTCTGTCAACCAACTGTGGCCTATTGCTGTTTTCATTGAAATGAAGGACAGATGGCAAAACGCTACAAAACAGAAGGAAAAGTGATGAGGTGAGGGTGACACATTGCAGCTATTAAACTATTCCATGAACTGTTAGCAGAATTAAATAAGCAATGAACTGAAACTTTGGCAGTCTAAGCGCAGACTCCACCATCCTGTCATCTGTGAATGCTCCTCTGACTGCACCACCTAATATAACATGTGGCTGTCTATATCAAGAAAGTGGGGGGGGTGATGAACCATTAATTCAGGCACTCACAAGGCTGCCCCTAAAATGAAAAGTACTGGACTTTGGAGGACAGTGTAACAGTATGGCAGCGTACATACAATGACAACAAGTACAAAGTGATGCTCCAGGTAATAAGAAGCCCACAGTAAGATTACACAAAGGGTGGGGAGTGAATGGGTACCACATAACTGAAAAGTGATCTGTGGGTAGTCATATCACATGCCATTTAGGTAAGCAAGCAGTGTAAGAAGGCAGTCAGAAGACCTGGAGGGATACTGAGATGCATGCACAGAGGCATAACCACTACAAAAAAGGCAATTATTATTTCTCTGTACAAACAGTTGCTGATATGACAGCTGGAGTACTGTGATCAATTTTAGAGAACACCAACCCCGCACAGACATAGACAGTATGGAGGCGATGCACGGGATGGCAACTAATTTACCTCAGTGTGTTCGACAGAAGCCATATGAAGAGAAACTCACACAGGTTTATATTTATAACCTGGAGGGAAGGAGGTAGACAGTGGGGCCTGATGTCAGCAGAAGGACAGGACAGGGTGTGAGTGTAACAGATTTTAACACATGGCCATGGTCTGTGGTTAGAATTGTATTTGTTTATTTATTTATTGCAGTATCAGAATTGCAGCCCTTTCAGTGAAGGACTCATTTACAAAGGCTCATCGTCATACACAGAATATGATGGGGCAGGAGAAACATGCAGTCAGTGTAAAACGGACAGTAGTGCAGGAACAGTAGTATGTCCATAATATTTAAAATAAAAATGTGCACGATTATTGTAATGTACAATGCCATAAGGCTGTAGGTTGCATACCCACACCAGGCAGTAGTGGAAATGTACCAATAATGACACTGTAGTGCAGTATGAGGGTGGTTCGGCAGTGTGGATGTACAATATTTAGGATGATCCGTTATACCAAGGTCCTGTCTACCTCTTTTTGTAGTTGTTCCAGATGACGTTAATCATCCTATGTCAGTAATCTAAACGAGTATGGGAATTTCCCCTGTGTCCTTCACAAACTTCCTCTTTTCTGTACAAATAACACCAACAGATCAATATTGTTCAGTTTCACATGGTAAACATTTATATCCCCATACCTGGCAATAATTATATCAATACATTGTTTAAATAAATAAATAATTTTATCATGCATTGAGTACTGACTGACTAAGTAAATATGCAGTTGTCGCAATAAAATAACTAATGCTTACGGGTATCACAACTCAGAAGAGGGAGGTAATAATTCCTCTTTACAAGAGACTGGTTAGGCCCCATCTGGAGTACTGCATGCACTAGTGGAGGCCACACCTTCAGAGGGATATTAACCAAATTGAGGCAGTCCAGAGAAGGGCAACCAAAATGGTGCAGGGACTGCATCAGAAGACATATGAGGACAGATTAACGGAGCTCAATATGTATACCCTAGAGCAAAGGAGGAGAGAGGTGATATAGTAAAACATTCAAACACCTTTAGGGCATTAACAAGGTGAAAGAGTCTAACATGATTCAATATAAGAAAGATAGTAGAACAAGAGGACACAGCATGAGATTAGAGGGAGGCCGATTAAGGGGTAATGTGAGGAAGTTCTTTTTCACAGAAAGGGTGGTGGTTGCATGTAACAGCATACCTCAGGAACTGGTGGATATGAATACAGTGCAGGGCTTCAAACAAGCATGGGTTAGGCATAAGGGAGCAATACAGATGAGTTTGAATAGATAGGCCATTGACAGAGCAAAGGCCTGTGGCACATTAATAAGGTAGAAAAATAAATGGCCATACTGGATGGGCCTTGCGGTCCATATCTTGTGCCAACTTCTATGTTTCTATATTATGTTTCTACATTGTTCTGAGTGATTACTCACCGTGCACTCATTGCTTGGTAGAAGTGATACACTGCCTTGGGAGAGAAGTAGGTAACAATTTTGTGGAAAGATTCCACCATTGTCTGTTCCCCTGGAGAAAGCATGGCCACATCAGTGAGAAGGCGCCTGTTCTTCACTATTAGCACGAGTTCCTTGTAAGCTTTAGACCCTATGAACCACAATACAGAACGGTGATAATACTTCCCACGATGCATTGTTATTGCCATACTTTTAGCATTGGCAAAGAACTGTCACCTACCACTCGAGCCAGTCACGGTCCCCTAGGTCTCCATGCTCACATTTCTCAAATGTCGCACCATGATTTTCATGGATGTTGATGCTGTGGTTCAACACACTCTCCCATTTTGTTACGACCAATCCTGCATTGCCACCACTGCTGGCAGCACACCAGTACAGGTGATTAATTATTGAGTGACACCAACCAAGGAGGTCCTGGCATGTCCTGTGCTTTGCTGCCGCCTCTATCTTCCTTGTGACACCTACATGTTGAGTAAGCATAACTACAATAAATTTCTGTTCAACAGCAGAACCAATAAGGAACAACAGGCATCAAAGTTTCCAATGCATGACCTCATTCCAAGATAGTATTAGCAGTTTGGAGTGCGGCATGATGCATCATTCTCGCTCAGTGTCTTATAATGTCCATGGCATGACCCCATCTACAACACCCTTATTGATTACACTCAGACACTGGAATGTGCCTATCATGTCCCCCTGACCCTTCTCTGCTCAAGGGTGTACATATTCTGGTGTCACAGCCTGCTGTCATATTGTCACCACTCCATTCGAAAAATCATGTTTGTTGCCCTCCTCTGTACCTCTGACAGTAACCGGACAGCATGCGTCAGGTAAGGCCTCCAACACTGCACACAACAATCAAAGTGTGGCTTTACTAATGACCTTTGGAGGGCCATGATTACCAATGTTCACCTGGACAAAACACCCCTCAATATGCACCACACCATTTTGATAACTTTTGCGGCCACTGTCCAGCACTGGGAATTGTTATTCATGGTCCCTGTTACCATTACCCCTAGGCCCATCTACTCAGTCCCTGTATGACTCTCCCTCCCACCTCAGTTCTTCCATCTCATTAGTAATAAACATATTTGTGTCAGTCAATGAACAAATTGAATTTGTACTGACTGTTACCTTTTTCCACGTGCCACACTTCATACCAGTGCTTCACGTCTGGCTTCTTCTCCCTCAAGAACTTATGGACCTGCATGTGGCGGTCTGTGGTGATGCTCTTCAACGTTATGCCCCTCTACTCCAGGTATGACAGCCCACATTTAAGACCTTCAAGCTCCATTGCATTAGAGCTGCTGACTTCGTTGCACTGAGTACAGATACAGAAAGTCACACAATGTTGGTGTACTACTGCCACTGTTGTCACTGCAAACAATGTAAGCCTTGGTTCAGCATGTAGTGTTAAAACATGACAGACATGGCACACTGTGCCATAAATGTGAAAGTCAGGAGTGCCATAACTGGACATTTTTGATGTGTAAAACCTCCTTGGTGTCAAGGTCCATGAATCTGTACATCCCATACTTGGCACTGTGTCTTGGAGAACAGCATCTGGCATCACCACCGATATTCACTGGTGATGTTATGGCAGACAGCATCTTCTTCTGCTCATCTGACCACACTGCATTTACCGCAGGAATAATACATGACTTCTGTATCAACTGAAATGTTCTTACAGAAATCATGGGGATGTTACAATGAGCAAAAACACTCAGTGACTGTTTTGGAAGAGCACCGGAGAGAAATATGGATGCTGCAATCTCAAGGTTGCCGGCGGCCATACGTCCAAACCTTGGCTGACTCTCCCACATGGTCTGGTGACCAAACGGCACTGACATGTGAGTGCCACAAATGAGCCAAATACCTGACACACAGTGACCTTACATGGAGACATGCAAGTGGGGCAAGTTTCCAGGGCTAATGTCAAGCTGGACTCGTACACAAGAAACTTTTGTTCTCCATTTTTTGGTGACTTGCAGAGGACAACGTCAGTCCTAAAACAAAAAATGAAATGTTTGTAGACTGAGTAACTTGTACAGAAACACTGGAAAAAAATGATGTCTGTATATGTATTTATAAAATGGCAGGTTAAGATAGTGTTATCTGATTGGCTCTTATTTATGTGTAAAATACGGTTTGCCCATGGGTAAAAGAAAGGACTGCTCAGCACTGAACAGTCTGTAACACAGGTCAGTGGGCATTTGCAACACAGGCATTTCAGTTAGCCCCCTACTGCCAGAGCTGAACTTCCACCACAAAAATGGCTGCTACCGTTAGACTGTAAACAGGCTTGCAGTGGACCCAAAAAATAGAAGTACCTTAAATAAGCAGTAAAACAAAGGAATTAAATGCGCTTTCCCTGATTATCACACTCTCCTTGCATACAAAAACAAATTAGAAAAAATAAGTATTGTTTATAGTGTTCACTACAACTGTTTCTTTCTTGACAGTCAAAATTCCCCCTTGTGTCTTTAACTGCTTATCAGGGAACTCTCTTCGTCTTGCTCTGACAGTAAGATAACTGAGTCTCTGTCTGGGTGGGCCAAGCAGTCCGTATCTGCCGTCAGTTTCGAGGTTTCTATGTATAGGGCCTACAGACAGCTATACATAAGGTACAAAAACTGCCTATCTGCAAACAATATCACTGTTTACTTCAGCAATGAAACATCTTGATTTTGCCCACATTTGAATAATAGTGGAACACATCCACCTGAATATGAAAAACTTACTGAGATACAGTGATGTCTGATACATCGCTGTCAGTTTCCACATCCGATACATGCCAGTCGGGGTCATTGTGTTCCATCTTTTGTTCCAGGTCTCTGAATCATACATATCGATCTCTTCATTGTCGCTGCCATGCAACGATTCAACTGTAGTCGTCTGAGTTGACACATCCACCATGAACAGCACACACTGAATGCCAATCTCTCTTGAAGGTATTCTGTACTGTGTAGCTTTGCTCAGACGTGGTATGCGTGTCTGTGTGGAACGCACAAGTACCTAAAAGTAATGTACAGTCAGACATAAGTATGTGAATGATGGCTTAGAAAAAAAAAAAGAGAAACAGCACCTCAACCATCACCGCCACTGGGCCGGATGACAGCATAAATACATAAAAACAAATATTGCAGTTAAAAGGAAATTATAAATCATTCAAGAAATGCTTTGGTCCCTAACAGGACAGAGGTACTGGGTCAGAGGAACAAATCCATAACACCACCCTCTGAGTTCTTCCAGTAAGAACAGACATAAACCACCTGAGGACAGTACCAGACAGGACACAGATGAACCTCAGACAAGCGAGTAAGACCCATGATCCACACAGAGGAGCTGGGTAACTATAGGCTGGTAAGCCTCTTGTCAGCAGTGTGAAAACTGATGTTGGTCGGCCCGAAGGTCAGGATGAAGGGGGTTCTGAGTACATGGGGTCACATAGACGATTGAAAGCACGGCTTTGCTTAGGGCACATCATGTGAAAACACCATTGTGTACTTCTATGAAGGGGTGACAAGGGTGCAGGATCAGGGCAGGTCAGTGGATGTCCTCTTTGTGGACTACGGCAGGGCATTTGACTCCATGCCATGGGCTACTGGGGAAAATGTAGACTATGGAGTGTAGGGCCAGATATTCATGTGGATATGAAACTGGCTAGCGGGAGTTTACAGGAGGTGACGGATGTGGGGGAAGTGTAATTCTACAATTTACTCACAAGTGGGTCCAACACAGGGGTCGGTGATGAGCCCAGTAGTCTTTAACGCATGTATTGCTGCCATCGGAAGTGTTGCCAGGAACGGGATCCTTGTGGATGACACAAAACTGTGGCAGTGGTGGATGGAGAGGAGTCAAAGATGGAGCTCCAGGACAACCTGGACACTATAGGGACATGGTCATGAGCCAGGAAAATACATTATAATGATGATAACTGCAAGGTTCTGTACATGGGGAACCAGAGTATGACTCATGTATACACCTTGGTGGTTGAGGGGACACTGCATGTTTCTAGGCGGTACAAAGAGCAAGTGGTGGTGGTGGTGGATGCAAAAAGGAATGTCAGAACCATGTAAAGTGGCGCATACACAGTACGATAAAATGCTATGGTGCATAGCCATGACGATAACCTAACGAAATCCTGAGGTTCTGCTTGCACTGTACAATAGCCTGGTTATACCATCCCTTGCATACCGCATGCAGTTTTGCCATCCCTGGACAGCATGTTACTGAACACGGTGCACAGAGCAGCAACCAGAATGGTACTGCTGCTCAGGGAGAGGCCCTATGAGGACACACTATGGACCTCAACCTGTAGTCTGTAGAGGAGAGAATAAACAGGAGGATATGACAGACATCTTCAAGTATCTCAAGGGAATGAATAGGTTGAGCCTTGACAGTGTCATCAAGCTGAGAGAACAGGGGACAGTAAGTGACATTAAATTAAGATGGGAGACTGGGGGGGTGATACAAGGATGCGCTACTTAAATAACAGAGTGGTGGACCCATGTAATGCATTGCCAAAGCAGATGGTGGCTGCTACTACTGTAAAACAGTTCAAGAGCGGCTTGGATATGGATTGGGGAAGCTGCATTTAGGAGACACATTGGGGAATGGAGGACCTTGTAGGGAGGGTGTTCTTCAGACTGTTCCCTGAGTTGCTATTGGCCATAGAGCAGAACCTAAAACAGATAGGGCAGAATCTGCTTACTTCATAGTACGTTACTATGTGACATAAAATATAAAAGACTCATTTAATTAAAATGGAAGGGAAAAGGTTTTGTGAAGACATCGTATAACACTATTTCACAGACAGAGTTCCTGTCATGTGGAACAAACTGTTGGAGTAGGTGTTGACTGAAAATACAGTGAATGGTTTGAGGAAGGCCTTGGACAAACAGATGGAGTTGTCAGTGGGGTGTGTGTGTGTGGGGGGGGGGGTGGCATCCAAGATGGGGTAAGGGGAGTAATCAATGTCCACAGAAAGCCATTCTCTGCTGACACGTGTATGAATGCGTGACTGTGAGTTACATTGAAAGGTCGTGGTGTAGCACAGTACATATTATTTATCGTGCTCCACCAGAGCTGGACATAAAATGACAGAAAAATTTATTTTTTCCTTCTGGAGACACACTACATCATCAGTTACTGCTGCCACATAATCAAGTAATAACCCATACAGTTCATGGAGACATGGGCAGTGATTGTAAAACATACTGTGACGCTTCATACCCATCAGACATGATGTCCCTCTGTGCACATCAGGACACACCACCCCACATGTACTTCTCACACCTATCAAGGTGTCACAGTTTGGAACACTGCCAGAAGTATATTGAATAATATGTTAACATTGTGTGCAATCACTAAATCTTCAAAGAAACAGAGACAGTTCATCAATGCAAAAAACATTACCACAGGGGAAACCTGAATAGCAACACTGCACATGGAAGGACTGTTCACATCCATGAATCCAGAGTCAAAGGACACTGAAAGATCATCCTCAGTTTGTGTCATGCAGCCATTGTCATCAGTCTGTGATGCACATGCAGATTCTAACACCATGTCATCCAATTCATCATCTGCCGCTGGAGACATATTTGAAATAAGCTGCAAAGATGAAGAAAATGGAGAATAAGGGTTACAGTGTAAAAAGTACTATACACTGTATGGTAAAAATATCTCATGCAATGACTTATTACACCATCTTACCACCCCTCCATTCCTATTTTCAAGTGTTACTGGTAAGCACATTCATAATCTGCCAAAGTACGGTCACAGTTTCAGACTGTGGTGAACCAGCAGTTATAACACCCTTTTCCAAAAATAAATTGAATAATGAAATCACATAACAATACAAATGGATGCCAGGAAACCACCACTTGCCCCATGAAGTTTGCCCATTTTCACCATGCTAACACCTAGCCCCACCAAGCTCCCTTGAACCCAATAATGCCTGTGCAAGGCCTTCTGGAACCCCACAACACTATCAGCCACCAATACCTCCTCAGGAAGCACATGACTGTTACCCACCACCCTGTCAGTGAAGAATTACCCTCTCGTGTTCACTCTTAAGTCTCCCTCACCCCCAGGGCTCAGGCCATGACCCCCTGTAATGGTCACATAGAGCAGTACACTGCAGCATGAAGTGCACCATGTACACCACTCCCACAGCACAGTACTCTCCTGGCAATAGTGGGGTGACACCTTCAAAATTGTGTTTCACCAAGTGATGGTAAGGAATAAGGAGGCTAATATCTGTATTGTGGTGATGACAATGGGACACCTGTATACAACAAGGTAGTCAGATCACAAATTTGTCATTCTCAGTTTTCAATTTTCAGAGCAGTGATACATAACATCAGGAAAATGGATGGTTCCCCACATTACGCTTGGGTGGACAATCAATTGGTTACCAGGGCTAACAAGTACTGAATAGCCATGTCTGCCAAGGTTTTAACTGGAACCACCTTTTTTTATGTGAAATCAGCACAGTGCGAAAGATGTCATTTCAGTTTATGGGGTGGTGGGAGACGATGCCACTTGTCCTTACACATAAGTACTGTGCATAGCAATACAATAACACAGAACTTTTTCTGCTGATATTGACAGCTTCTTTACAGCAGCTGGTGGCATGGACACTTTATTTTTTATAAGTGGTGGGAGGGGGGGATGGCAATAAGGGTAAATGACAGATGTTTCATGACTGAGACTTTGCTGATACAAAACTAATGCATGCCCCTAATAGACCATACACTTAGCATGTGCCACTACTCCATGTATCAGTACCGATTACAGTACATAATGGCTGCTGCAAATGGAACACCATCCTATGTCCATGGTGACCATTTCACAATACCATTGACTGTGATGACATGTGACGTGGCAGCACCAACATGATGGCACATCAACTGCGATTGCCAAATAAGGCTAACAGTACAGCATCTGATATGTAGTATTGTGTGCTACTCAGAAGACTGCAAGCTATGACACACACCTTGTGCATTGTAGGATACAGAACCAGGTATAAGCCGATGATACACTGGTGTATGCAAGGCATCGACAGAGGGGGGGATGGGTGAAACATAGGTGATGCAACTGTGCATGATGTGTCAAGGATATTTGTGTGACACATAAAGCATGGCTTTTTCAAAAAACATGTAACATACCTGGTCAAGTTTATGCTTTTTCAAGAACACACTCTCTCTCTCCGGCACGGTTGGGCTTGCTGCTTGGAGGGATCTTCGATTCTTTGTGAGACCACACCTTTTTTCAGATCAATCCTTTTATATCCACACTGTCTGGCAAGGTCAGGAAGCATGGTGAAGTCAGAGGAATCAAAGTGATCCTCGCACAATACAGCCCTGTCACCAGGCCTCCAGTTACGCTCCCTACAGCATGCTGTCACCCAGGCACATCGCAGCTTCTTGCACTTTGGGAAAGTGAAGAAAGACTTTCCACTGGTATCCCCATTTTTGCAGTTAGGGGCAGCACAGTAAACCATTATGTATGGTGGACAGGCTGACAACAGCAACAAATAAAGACCATGAAAGTCTTTGACAAGCAATGACAAGAAATTAACTATTGAAAAAAACACAAGAAAATACAAAACATTTAAAATTAGTCAATTAAGATATGTCAGAAGTGTAGCACACTAAAATTCTTCACACTGTGAAACACTGTCAGACCTGCAATGACAAAAGACTGTCACAAAAGAAGACAGCACACACGCTTTTGTTGTTTTTCTTTCAAGCTTTGTTTACATGAATAAACATAGAAAGAACAACTGCCATTGGCCACACAACACTGGCTTTCTGATTTACGTGGCAAAAACAGACACATGTACCACTAATAATGGGACCTGACTTGCGCATTGTATGGCCGGGGGGGGGCAGTAAGCATTCACAGTGACATGCAGAACTATGGCACAGTTAGCAAACAAAACACTTTATTCCTGTAAACAGACATAATGATGTACTGTGGTGATCTCCATGGACACAGTACTACAAGCCAGATGGACACTTGCCACCTAGTAGATGACAGGACCACAATAACTAGACTGTATTTGCCTACCGCTGGCCGCACATAGGCATAACATCGGCTCAGACTCGGGAGTTTCCGAAGTGGTGGCAGTGACGTGTTACATCATCAGCAGTGATGGAACGTGCCGATCGGCACCACGCCTCGTCACAGCTTACACAGCACAATTGGAGCTTACTGAAAACATCCAGAAGTAAAGGAAGGTAGGAAAAAAAATTATTCAGACCATCATTTCATGCACAGACAGGGACTGGAGACACAGTGATAAGCAGTAAAGTGAATTTGGGGACTTTGCAGGTCACCTTTAAAGTTTTTAGAGATGTCAGGAAGATGTCTGAATGTCCTAAGCCAAAAATGGCCAAGTCCATGCTACATGATGGAGTAACTGAAGACAGCCTGCTACTTGTGTACTATTAATTACATGTAGGGTGCTGTCTTTAATGCTCATGATTCACTCGATCTGATTGCATTGTTATTTGTATCGACATTTAACTGTGCATTAGAGTCTACTTGGCATAAAGCAGGGGGATACCCCTCATGCTGACATAGGCATCTGGCTGGATACCCAGTGCCTGGACCACTCCACCCACTGACATGCCTCTGGTCACTCCGTGCTTGTGGAACAGGGGTCACTGTTGGTCAAGTCCAGGGGTGCGGGAGAATGCATGCCTGGATATGCACAAACCGCCACTGTGGATTGGGCCCTAATGTCAGAACAGTATTTATTTACAATTTGTGCACCCCATTATACTCCTACATGGTGATACATTTCTTATAAAAGGAGGGCCAAAACGGAGGCTGGTAAAACGTAATTTGTTGCAGTCATATCAAGTTGCACCAACCAACAATTACCAACAAGCACAATTCAAATTCAAGTGTAATTACAATTATAAGTAGTGCACAATTTGTATGATCCAGTTCTAAAAGTGTTCTTGTTCACACATTCTCGGGTGCGCTAAACTTTATGCACGAGTGGACTATATGTGATTTCGACATTTACCTGCTGTCTTACTTCCTGACTATTATAAAGCTCAGCTGCCATTGGCTTTCTTTCTCTGAAATGTTTTTCACTTCCTCTATTGAGATGGAGCTACACGACCTTTCCTTTGGCTAGGAACAGTAGGTGGTAGAGAAAGGCAAAAACAGGATGCCTAAAACCACACCCGATCCAAGATTGATGAAGAAGAACCTCGCAGCATCCAATATATTTAAGTGAATCAGACCGATCGAGCCCAAAACATAAAAAAGCAAAACAAATGTAACTGTAAAGTTATTCATATTCCTCTGGGGCCTCCTCGCTAATGGGCCTATTACTGTAGCCCTCGCAGTCTCCTGGACATGGACGGTGGAAGACGTGCTTCTACAGGGAGGGTTCAAATACCAGGGTATCATGACATGGCCAACACTGGCAGAACACTATTGTGGGAGAGACTTCCTTGGTAGTGGTGCTGCCTGCCACCTCACTGATTCTCTGTTGCCATGGGCACTGGTGAAGAACAGCTGATAATGGGAGGTTATAGAAGGATGGAAAAGCTGGAGGCTAAAATAAGTATCGAAGGAAAGCAACACATTCTGCTTTCTAGGAGATCCCAGCCTTGTCTCAGCTCTGAGCTGGGTGTAACCACAACAAGATCACTGGCACTTGCTTTATAGAAGTGGGGAGCCACATGCTCTGTTGTATTAAGGCAGCAGCTGTCTGCGCGTGTGAAAAAAAACTTAGGATGCAATGTTTTATCAATTTTATTAATACCAAACACAAGTTGTTGTTTTATTGCATAGGAGACATTTGCTTTAGACTAGTGCTGTTGGCAAGGCCTACATTGTCTGCCTCAGTTGGCTGGTGTATTTCAAGGCAGATACATTTAAAACATTTGCTCATGTAGTTTCATAGAATATGTAAGTTTTCAAATGCTTTCTTTAGTTAGCAAAATGTCTGTTCAGAGATACCTCAGACATTACTAGACTGCCTGGCATTCAAAATTCTAGTGACGACTCTAGAAATTCTTGTAAACCATTTTTTTTTACAATATGCTTGCCCAACTAAATTCTGCATGCAAAAGGGTTGAATATCTGGCCCACAGTCAGTGGGACTAGAGACTGATCTTTTTCTGGATATAGAAGAAATCTGAGGCCCAGTGTGCAAAGCAAACAAGACATGTAACAAAACAGTCTCACAATGTGGTACACTTACACTGCGGGGTGGTGGAGGTCCCACTGTGAGTGCACCATACAGACTGCTGATTTAAATGTAAGCAGGTACTACACAGGATAATCCCCACTAACATCCTGGCAATGAATATGTGGCTATCCAGTTTGAACTCTATGTGACTTTCCAGTTTGCAAGTGGCTATCCAATCTGCACATGTACTGCCTATAAATTTCATTGCCTGTCCCTGTCTTGTCACTACCTCCAACAAAGAAGCAGAGTGGTTCAAAGTGTCCAGTTTTGTCTTGTCTATGATATTGTTGGATATGTGTCTTGCTAAAAAAAATGTTTGCATAAATCTAATTTTGTTTTCACTCTCTTCTGTGGCATAAGTTGGTGCGATGCTTACCTCCTGCTGTTTGAATCGCTATGTGGCATAAGTGGCATGCAGTAGCACACCTGATACATGCCACCATGCATGCCAAAATGCCACATAGTCCCACTTATGTGGTTACAGGACCCCTATCTCAACTTGTAATCTGAGTAGTCCCTAACATTATTGTAGTGGCCCCCCCAGACCCACCAGATCCAATCTCTGCCTGCCCAAAGATGTCCCTCCTACATTAAGGTATTGGGGCACCTATGAATTTATCCATGGTGCTCACTGTGCCCCTCCAACCCATGCTCTGAAAATGGACTATCCCTGGAGCCTATCAGTGCCCCTTCCAACTTACCCCATGAACCAACCCTGAGATTCCTCTGCTGTCAAGTTGTTCCTCCTCACCCAGCTGAGCCTGCCTGCCCAGCAGGCCTGTCTCCAAACCTCCATTGTGAGTGTGTGCCTGCTGTTACTGCCCACTTTGAGCCACTGGCCATCTTTATATGATGTCCCCACCAGGCCTTTTGCATTATGACCCTTGGAAATCTGTGACAGTTGAGTCTCAAGTTCTGCAGTAGGGCTACTGAGCTTCAGTGACAAGCATGTTTCACTTCTGTGAAAGAATTATTTACTTCTGTGATGGATTTCTTTATTCTATCTACACATTGACTAATATGGCATGCAATGAAATTGACATCAGATCTGGAGTGTGAGGGTGGGGAATCAGGGCAAAGAAACGGGCTAAAAATCCCACAACTGTGTACCCTTGAGGAAGGGGGGCAGTATAGAAATTTTCAAGTACCTCAAGGGAATTAACAAAGTCCAAGAGGGTAGCAACTTTCAGAAAAAGAGATGTGCAAGAACAAGGGATCCCAATTTGAAGATAGAGGGGGGACGGGTCAGAGATAATGTTAGAAAATATATTTTTAGGGAGAGGGTTGTGGATGCATGGAACAGCCTTTCTGAAGAGGTTGTGGAGTCAAGAACAGTAGGAGAATTCAAGAATGCATGGGACAATCATAAGGCAATTCTAGTGGGGGATAGGAGGAAGTAAGCTGTTGGTTGGATAGGATCTGCAGCTTATCCATCAGGTAGGGAAATGGGCAGACTAGGTGGGCCAAGTGGTCCTTATCTGCCGTCAAATTCTATGTTTCTATGTTTCTGTGGACATCTAGTATATTTTTAAATAATCACAAATGGTGAATTTGGCTGCAACATGCAAGTTCAGCAGTGATAAGTAAGCTCCATGGATGCAAAGCCACATAACTCTGGGGGTCTTGGGCCACATCCCCAATTCCCAGATTCTCACAAATGTCTTTGCTGATGTGGGTGTGTGGTAATTGTGATCCAGTCCACCATGGCACAGTTGGGTCACTAACATTCTGTGACTTTGAGCTTAGTGCCTACAAAACATTTTGTTTTTCTGTCCCGCTTTCTGGCCCCTCACTCGCCAACTGTTCTTGCAGTCTGACACCTAAGCACTACCCACCCAGGAACTCCTCCACTTGTGACTGGTGCTGCTGCTGAGCCAGACACTGCCACCATGTGCCACCTGAACTCCCTTTTCTTGACACCAAGCTTCTCCCTAAGCCTTTCTTTTTCTAAACTTTTTATTTTACTAAGTTTTTTGTGTTATGCGTATCATGCTTACAGACAGTGGATCCATCAGATGCAGGAGGTTATACACTGAGTTATATTATGTGCAATATCTGTAGAGCTGGTATAACGTCTTGTTCAGTCCTATGCACAAAGGTGTCCAGGGTGTTAGTCACTTCTATGCCTATATGCTAGACCCACAGAACTGGCATAATTAAAAGAGAAGCTTGAAAAATATATGTGGAGAGGTTTGTTTCATGGTTGGGTTAGCACTCTTATCACTAGTTGTATTGTTGGGAGGTCAGTCCAGCCCTGCCGTGTGGTGCAGCCTTGGGGGAAGAAGGCAGAATGTGCCCACTGCTAGTTAGAATTGTCGAAGTGAAAGATTAAGAAATTAAGTCTGAACGTTTATTCATAATATGGAGGAGACACAGGTTCCACTGATTTTGTAGTCATGAAAGAGAATTCTGTGGTTGCACAGTAATTTTTCCATCTTATAGATTTCCCAAACTGTACCTTCCCATTGAGTTAATGTGGGCAGATTAGTTTAGAGCCATTCTCGGGTCATTGTTTTTTTAGTAGCTGCCAGTATAATTCCTGCCAGGTAAATGTTGGCCTTGTCTTGAAAATGTCTAGGGAAGTGGAGTAAAACTCCCTGCTCCGATTCAAATTACCCAGTGTTGGAATCATAATGGCAAGCTAATTGGAAACTCTCTCCCCAAAAAGGTGACAGAACTGGAAGCTGCCAGAATATATGGGTGTGGGTTGCTATCACTCCCCCACAGCCTCGTGAGCATGTTGTGTCTCTGGTGGCATGGAACTTCGCAGTAATCTGAGGGGTTCAGAAGAATCTGGTTACAACATTTCAGTCATACTCTCACCATTGATAGGAGTTGGTAAGTTTACGTTGGTGGGACCAGATCTTAGTCCAGTTTGTGTCAATGGGCTACACAGTTCATTCAGCCTCCCAGGTGTTTGTGGTATTGACCATTGTGACCTGTGAGCTGGCCAACAAGACCGTATAGCATGCCGAGACAAAGTGCCCTGGACATGCTCCTTGAAGCAGAGAGCGAAGGAAAGAGATCAATGGTGGGGGTGCCCAGTTTTGAGAGGATGTAATGGTGAAGCTGCAAGTATTGAAAGGGATCCTTTGTGTGCAAGTTAAATCCCGTTGTGAGCTGGGCAAAGGATTTAAAGTGACTTGCAGAATATAGAGTGAAGGCATGTGGAATGCCCTTCCGAATCCAGGAGTGGATCATCAGGTTATGACTTGCAGGGAGAAAACTGTGGTCTAATGCTGGAATGTCAATCCAGTGCACTCCAGTACTGTATTGGGGTTGGGTTACTAGTGGGTGCCAGGATTGTATTAAACCTGTTGAGCGAGACTGTCGCAGGAAGTCACACTGAGGAAGCTTATTAGGTCCAAAAAAGTAGGATCATAGTGAGAGTGGGAAATGGACAAGTTTTATATTCATCTAGCATGGATGTGGTTGGAGTGGGGGGCAGCTTATCAAATGGTGTATAAAAGTGGCTTAGGCATAAAGAAGGATTTCTGGGAGGGCTAAGCTTTCTGTATCTTTCAGCAGTTGCAATTCTTATATGCGATTCTGGATCCCCCCGGAAACAAGAACATTAATGTTCCATTTCTGGAAGATTTTTTTGGGTGACAGCAGTGGTATTGTTTGAAATGGGCAAAGGAAGCATGGAAGGATGTTCATGCGTATTGCGTGAACTCGGGACAATAGGGTCATCGGAAGTAAAGGAATAAAGACCAACATTATAGGACTGCTATAATTCCCTGCACTAAGGTAGGATAGTTAAGGTCATATAATCTGCTGAAGTCCACACCTATATAAACCTCCAAATATTTATATGTGATTTATTCCATTTGAATGGGAATTAGGATTTCAGGCTGGATGTTGGAACAAAGTGAGTATGTATTATCTCTGTTTTATCATCATTTATTTTGTGCCCTGCTATCTGTTCCATTAATTTAAGTGTTTCTGGGGGTATCCTGTGATAAGGGCATCTGCTATTGAGTGCTTACAAAAAGGGTGACTCAATAACGGTGTCTTTCACAGGGCTACTGGACGAGGCGAATCGACGGCTATAGCAACATCCTGTCACTATATGTACTGTATATGTGTGCATGGGGGGGAATCGATCATGCTGTGCAATGGGCAGAAGGGGAGGGAGGGTTTGTGAGGTATAGTGCGGTAGTGGGTTGCCAAGCTGGCCATGTGGCATGGTGGATTTGTGGCAGGCTAGGGTTGGGAGAGTGCTGGGTTCAATGCTGGGCGCATCAGTATTTTTGCACCAGTCTGTGAATTTTTTTTGTTTTCACCCCCCTGACATACACCCCCCTGGAGTTGAGAATACTTTAGTAGGTGGGTGTGGGGGGGGCAAAACCCCCTGTGGAGGGGTGTGGGGGGCACAGCCCCCGGAAAAACAAACAAACAAAAAATGTTGGCGCCCTTTTGGTCTGCGCCGCGAGTGTACATTGGCGAACTTGATTTTTGCCGATGTACACTTGCCCTAATGGAGATTGCCTTTCCACGATCACCATTATCACATAGAACCATTTCTGAGAGAGGTGGGTGGGACTGAGAATGGTTCATTATGTAAAGGAGAAGATCATCCACACAGTACACAACTTTGTTTGTGGGGGCCTATCACTGTTCTTGTGATCCGTTACTGTTGCTGTAAAAGCTGAGCTAAAGGATCAACATACAGTGTAAAGAGATGTGGGGAGAGTGGGCAACCATGTCAGGTTCCTCTGGTAAGAGAGAACCATGGAGAAAGGGAGCCATTGGTCTTTAGTGATGTCAGTGGAGCAGAGTAGGTGCCTTGTAGGAGCTAACAGAACTGGTTTGGAAATTAGAATTTGGCTATGGTGCAGTGTAGGGAGGCCCAGGAGACCAAAACAAATGCTTTTTGAGCACTGAAGTGCAGGACAATTGTGGGAGTTAAATGCTGGGAGATGTGTTGTAAGAGGTATAGCGTGCATTTGATGTTGTCCGCAGTTTGGCGGTGATGGATGAAACCAAACTGGTTTTGATCTATTGTGATCAGTAGGATGTTGTCCAGACAGTGACCAAGGATGCTAGTATACATCTTATAGTTCATACTGATGACAGATATGGGGCGATAGAATTTGCAGTTAGTGGGCTCCCTCTCTGGTTTTAAGAGTGCGGGGATAGTGGCATGCATCCAAGTGTCTGGACATTTTCCTGTAAAACTGTCTGAAAAAGTACATAACGGTATGGTGTGTAAGGATTCTTTCACTGCTTAATAAAATTCTGCCCCTTATCCATCCGGTCTCAGGCTTTTTCTAATTTTAAGGGTTTGTAGGGCAGTATCTAATTCTTTGGATGTGATAAGGCAGACAAGGGACTCCTGCTGGGCTTCAAGTCAGTTTAGAGAGATGAACTGGGAGAAGAATGCAGTAAGGATGTCCTCTGAAGGAGGTACATCGCTAGTATAAAGGTAGCTATAAAAGTATTATAAAATATATTATAAATATAAGGGGTTTGGCAGTTGAAATTCAATGCAAAGAAGTGCAAGATAATGCATATGGGGCACAAAAACCCTGGCACAATATATCAGTTGGGGGGTGAGGATATAGCATGCACCAAGCAGGAAAGGGATCTTGGGGTTATCATCTCCGATGACCTCAAGGTAGGAAACAGTGTGACAAGGCAGCAGGTAAAGCAAATAGGATGCTGGGATGTATAGGCGAGGGCATCATCAGCAGGAAAAGGGAGGTCATAATTCCGCTATACAAGACACTAGTGAGGCCCCACCTGGAGTACAGTGTACAGTTCTGAGACCATACCTATGTAAGGACATAGACAAGGTACAGAAGGTTCAGAGGAGGGCAACAAAGATGGTGCATGGATTGCATCACAAGTCCTATGAAGACAGGTTGAAGGAACTGAACATGTACTCCCTGGAGGAGAGGAGGGAGAGAGGGATATGATAGAGACATACAAGTATCTTACAGGGAGGAACAGGGTGCAGGAAAACACTATTTTTAAGCGAAAAAGATGTTCCAGGACTAGAGGGCATGGGATGAAGCTGGAGGGAGGACGATTCAGAGGAAACGTGAGGAAGAATTTCTTCACAGAACGGGTGGTGGACAAGTGGAACACCCTACCAGAGGAAGTGGTGGGGGCTGAAACAATCACCGGATTTAAGAATGCATGGGATAGACATAAAGGAATTCTGGAGGTCAGGGGTAAGGGGCAACAGACTTCTAGGAAAACAAACTGAACTTACAAGCTCAAATGGGCAGACTGGGTGCGCCATAGGCCCTTATCTGCCGACACTGTCTATGTAACCCCTAATATCTCAGTGGTTTTGTGACATAGGTGGCCAGAACACTGGTGTTGAAGTTTACTAACTGTGGAGGCCTTGCATTTACTGTGAATATGGTGGGCCAGTAGCTTGCTCGCTCTAGTTCCTCCTTCGTAGTAAACAAAAGCTATGCACTCACAGACCAGTGAAATGATGCAAGTAGGCTGGATTCAAAAGTGAATAAATTTATTGTGGCAAAGCAGAGGCTCACTGGCTTGAACCCTCAGCACCAGCGCTTCAACCTCAAGAGGATCTTTGTCAGGGTGCGGCACCCTCGATCACCAAAGAGCACATACAGGCTCACAGAGAATCCAACCCATGTCTGGGGAAACTACTTTCTTCAGGTACTGGCCAAATGCACTGAGAGAAAACACAGGTGCCCAAACTGAACCCGGAGAGGTAAATATGGTTACTCCAGATGGGGGTCTCCCACCTTCTGCTTCCAAATTTATACTCGGCCATTCATCTGGTTAACAACACCCTCACAGAAAACTTGTAGATGCTATCTTGAAATGTCTTTCACATTTAACATACTACATTACACACCTCTGAGGTGTCAGAAAGTTAAAAGTTCTGTAATTGGCACTGTCTCTTTAGTAGACCCCAACTTTAGCAGACACTTCTAAACAGAAAACAGTCTAGGTGACAGAGTCCCTTTGTCAGAGAAAACTCACCACAAGGAATGAAGGTGCCCCAGGTCTTTTCTACACAAAAATCACAGGTACTCTCAGAGCAGTTGAATCTCAGGCAGCTTCAGCACAGTCCAGACAGGACCAGGGATTGCCCTGAATCCTGGAATCACCCCATCCCTCCTGGATGGGGCATTGTGAAACACTTGGCTTGGTTTCCACCACTTCACCACTTGGCTGTACTGGCTCACACTGGGGTGAGAAACAAACAAAAACACCACTGGTAGCTCTCTGACAGAGCTAAAGAGAGAGGCTGCACTACCTGCAACCTCCTCCACTGACTCCAACTGCAGACTGACTCACTCTAACTGAACATTCTAAAGCTAACTCCCTGCAGCCAGCTTCAAATGTGGCTTATGCAGCTGCAACAGTCCTAAAGTGACATCTTCACTCCAGCTCAGCTGAGACTGAAAAACAGAGTGGGACACTGTGAAATCCATTTAACTGGCATTTCGCTAGCTCCCTGTCCCTGCCTGCCACTGATTCTAATGGGATTCTAGTAACCCCTGGGAACAAGGGGGTTACACCCACCCTCAGCCAGGAAAATGACTGTTCCCAGTCATTACCTACCCAGCACCAAACCATTCTATCCTATGTGTTGACTATGGGGAGGTAGCACTACCTTCTCCCCTACCATGTGCCAGGCACAGGCAGACAACACTAAGGGCCTAGAGGCCATTGGCTGATGCATCAGCCCCTACACTATGATCTTACTATGGCAACCAGTGGCCCTGGAAGAACTATCCAGAGCATAGCCCTAATAGACCAGTACTGCGACCCCTACGGCCGGTCAAGACCACAGCCTGTCTATTCCCCTAGCCCTCTAGGGAAAACCTATCTAAGCAAAACAAACCTATCCAAAACAGGGGAACCTCCCCCTATCCCTGGACACCTGCAAACCAAACACGGAGCTAACACTATACACAAGTATTACTCTCCCACTATCCCCCACAACTACACCTGTGGAAGGAAAAAGGTTAACATATGTTAACAACTACACAGTACTTTAAAAACAATTTAAAGCACAGAGGAACTCCAATGAGTCCCTCCAGTCCTCTTCTTGTCTTCTCTTCTTTCTTCATCAGGATCCACCTGAAACAGAAAAGAGACAAAACACACCCCAAATCTGCAAAACACACAGTACAACAATAGTAACCCTTAACATCAAAACACTGGAGAATCCCCAAAAATATTTTTTAGAAAAAGTAGAAAAGTACAAAACAGTAGAAAACATCAATATCATGTACAATACACCTTTTGGGGATGGAAGGCCCAAAATGTCCCAACTAGTGACAAACAGTGCTCAAAGGCAGGGTCCATGAAAGAGTTTCTCCTGAAGTACTGTAGTCCCAAAGGGGAAGGTCTTTGTGGACAGTTCAACAGTCTGTAGTCTGCCAGGTGTAGGATGTGTATTGCAATGTCAATAATGTAAGAAAAGTCTGGACTTACCAGTCCCTTGAAGAACGAAAAAAGGACATCACCTGGAACTCCAACCGAAGACTCTCCCTGGCAGCATTTTTCAGATACAGCTGGGAGGAAATCTTCCAGAAATGACAGGATGGACATCTGGAAACAGCTGGGCTGATGTCATCTCGAGCTTATGTCATCTAGGAGATGGAACCTTGGAACAGGAAAGAAACAGCTTTAGGCTGATGTCATCCGAAATCCCAGGCGATGAATCAGGAAAACATCTTGGTCCGATGTCATCTGGAAGGCCAGGCGATGGAACTGGAAAGGCACACTGCAAGGCTGAAAAATCTGGATGCACCTTTGGATCCTGGAATACCAGACTGGTGGAACAACATCGGTACGGCAACGGTTGGATGGCAGCACTGGCTACCATTGCTCTGCTTTCCACTTGGTAGTCATGGGCACATTCACAGGACAATGGTTACATTGAGGGTAGTACCACAATGGGTCAGGTGCAAGAATTATTACCCTGTCTGGGTGTTCATAATTCATATTATGGAAAGTCTTGTTTCCTTGTTTGTCCACATATCATACAGAGTCTATGAACAGTGTCCTGTCCAACTTCCAAAACTGCAGTTTGTCTCTGATCACTTTGTTCTTGACATAGGAAGTTGTACTTGGATCAATTTCCTGGTTGGCCTCTTCCTCTAGCAGGCTCTCCGGTTTTTCTCAATCTCCTCCCAGACTCTCTGAGTAAAGGTAGGAAAGGACATTCCATAGATCTCGTTTGCCTTCCTATAAACAGTTTTCTTTCCATTACTCTCTTCACAGTTTGCGCACTTCGCCTGGCTTTGGAGCCGCCAGTTCTGGTTCTGCCAGTGTCGCATACTCAAAGCTACATAGAACTTGTCCCTGACCCCTTCTTCTGGGGGTAGGGCTGTGGAGTCACCAACTTCTTCTGGTTTCTCCCAGGCAAGAGCCTGAGGCTGTAGACTAGGACCTTCAACATAAACATACATAGCTCCCTTCTCCTCCTCCTCCTCCTCTTCCTCACTTAGGACCTGGGCCCAAGAGTGAGCAGTCATCCTCACTCCCAAGACAGTCCACTCTTCATTGGGTGTGGAGGTAGACACCTCCCAATCTAGGGTTTCCCAAACCTCATCTTCTCCAAAGAGGCTAGGACTAGGACCCTCTATCCATTGATCCACTGATTCTCCCTCCGCACTGTCCATCCGCGACACAGGCATGGAAACATCATGAGGACTCTGCTCTGCCAGTTCATCTACACCCTCTTCCTTTGTGCCACACTCTGCTGGGCCTCCCCCAATAGGTTCAACCTGGTGCTGTGTGCAACTACTTGCAGGATCTTGAAGCTTTGTCCACGTGGGAGCCAAACAAATCTGAGGTACACTAGTTAGACCTTGCTTCTGTAAGCACCCTAAACAGTGAGGAATCATGAAAATGTCCCATCCAGCCTTGAGGCACATTATGCATACTCTCACAGGGTAGCCAGGAATCGCAACATGAGGAGGCAGACTTCCACTGTAAAAATATGTCTATTTCTTTCAGCTTGGTAACCTCTTCAACTATCATAGCCTGGGCATGATCTGGGTAGTGGGATCGTCCTGAAGCCATGACTGTAGAAAAACGCACAAAAGTTCACTGTTATTACTGAGTTCACTTTACTTTGAACAGTCTCACAAAAGTGCTCCCTGCTGCTGTGTTTACATTACTGCCCCACCCTGTAATGGTGGCGGCAGCACTCCTGATGCATCAACAATCTGTATCTGACTCAAGCCACTGCGCTTCCGATTTACTGCATACTGATAAATTTACTCAAACTGTACTGACTGCACTGCTTTTCTTCCTCGGCACATCTATATGATTTTCTAAGACTTTACCATTAGCTTTCAATCAGTTTTACTTGCTTAAAGTCACTAAAGCCACAGTATTTCTTGAGCAGGATTGTTGTTTGTTGCAGCCTCTCATGCAACTCACAGTCTCTCTAGTTGCTCAGAAAATTACACTGTTGTTGAATCCATAATACATGCTCACAGTCTAATGTGCAGAATTCTTGCTTGGGTTTGATTACTTTACACCGTCCTTCTTTGCAAAAACAATCACACTGTTTGCACACAGATCCAGCTGGCTTTTGAAAAATCACACACAGTTTGAGCTCAGTTTTTCTGAATGCTACTCACTGAATCAGTAGCTGGCTTTTCGATGGAAAATCTCGGCCTACAGCTGATCCTGAAAGGCCTCTGGGTCAAAATGGGCTGGCGATCCTGTCGATTGTCCCTACGAACACCACGCTTTCTCCCCAGTCGATCGGAATACGGGTTGAGCCCGATTTATCACAGAAAAGTCTGTTGTTTTAACTTTAGAACATTTACAGTTACTGTGATGATCCTTCTGGCTAGCCAGCTCGCACACCACTCACTCTCTTCCTCTCGAAAACTGGACAGCACTCTAAAGCTGGCTAGGGGGCGGGAGTGATTGCAGTCTCATCAATCACTCGACGTCATGCAAATGAGTCTCTCTCTCTTCTCGTGTTCTTCTCCTTCATGGCAATCGTCGAGCAGGCAAAATTTAAACTGCAAAACAACTTTTTTTCTTTCAACTGTAACGCCACGGCAGGAGCACCATTTTGAACCATTTTTCATGGCAATTTCTCTAGCGACTCCCCCAGTTCACACAGCAAGCATTTGAAACTTTCAGGGCACAATTGTCTCTTTGTTTCCCACAGTTCACAATACTTTTTCCTGTCAACTTTAAAATTAAAGCTGGGAAACATTCTTTTTGATGCAGGACAAGGGGCACACACAGTCTGGCTTTACGGTTCCTTGGTAAACGTTGGCACAATCATAGCAGCTCATGAACAGCAGGCACACAGTGGCACATATTGATGGTACTACTCTGGGCAAATCCCTTATGCACAAAGCTTCTGATTTTGGGCTACCAACTTCCAGACAGACAAAACGCTAGCCACAACCTAAGCAAACATCTCTTGTTTTTTCCCCAACTTCAAAACACATCACCAGCGGTGCCTCCAATTTGTAACCCACCCCCACCACCCCCCTTGTTTAACTAGCAGGGCTGCTCCTCTCACCACCTGGTGCTCTAGAGAGGAATGGGGGTTGTCACTACAGTTCAGTTTACTAGAATTGGGTCCCTGGAGAAAACGTTTGCTCACAATTATGCTAGGTTTGCACTTCTGGTCGGGGCACCCAATTAAATCCAGACACAGCGGAAGTAATAACAGTACTGTCCAAACCAGGTTGGGATTCTAGAGTGTGGCTTTTATTCACATACACAGAGAATAATCACAAAGCTAAAATGGACCCCCACAGGGCTACTCCTATAGGTAATGCAGATTACTGAGATACAGAGAACACACACAGCGACCTCTCAGGTTCTGACTTGAACAGTGAACACTCTGGTTCTGAATTACACTTCCTCTTGACTAGGTACACACAGCCAGTACTAGGAGACTTTCCCATATTTCACGAGGAATTAATGGTGGCACCCTTGACCACCAAAGAGCACTTACAGGCTCACAGAAAATCCAACCCATGTCTAGGAAAACTATTTTCTTCAGGCACTGGCCAAATGCACTGAGAGAAAACACAGGTGCCCAAACTGAACCCAGAGAGGTAAACATGGCTACTCCAGATGGGGGGGTCTCTCACCTTCTGCTTCCAAATTTATACTTGGCCATTCATCTGGTTAATAACACCCTCACAGAAAACTTGTAGATGCTATCTTGAAATGTCTTTCACATTTAACATACTACATTATACACCTCTGAGGTGTCAGAAAGTTAAAAGTTCTGTAATTGGCACTGTCTCTTCATTAGACCCCAACTTTAACAGACACTTTTAAACAGAAAACAGTCTAGATGACAGGGTCCCTTTGTCAGAGAAAACTTACCACAAGGAATGCAGGTGCCCCAGGTCTTTTCTACACAAAAATCACAGGTACTCTCAGAGCAGTTGAATCTCAGGCAGCTTCAGCACAGTCCAGACAGGACCAGGGGATTGCCCCTGAATCCTGGAATCCACCCCATCCCTTCTGGGATGGGGCATTGTGAAAACCACTTGGCTTGGTTTCCACCACTTCACCACTTGGCTGTACTGGCTCTCACTGGGGTGAGAAACAAACAAAAACACCACTGGTAGCTCTCTGACAGAGCTAAAGAGAGAGGCTGCACTACCTGCAACCTCCTCCACTGACTCCAACTGCAGACTGACTCACTCTAACTGAACATTCTAAAGCTAACTCCCTGCAGCCAGCTTCAAATGTGGCTTATGCAGCTGTGACAGTCCTAAAGTGACATAATCACTCCAGCTCAGCTGAGACTGAAAAACAGAGTGGGACACTGTGAAATCCATTTAACTGGCATTTCACTAGCTGCATGTCCCTGCCTGCCACTGATTCTAATGGGATTCTAGTAACCCCTGGGAACAAGGGGGTTACACAGACATTTCAAAAATACAGGTCCAAATTATTTCATTTGTTACGAACATACACAACTCATTTCATAATACTAATGGACTTGATAAGAATCAGCATAAGAAAAAGAAAATATAGAAATGGACTTCTGTTAATTTATAAGGTACCAGAAATGGACTGTAGCAAGCTGTGTATATACTGCATCCTCTTGAGAAAATGGCCCCAAGCACAAGGGTTATCGACTTAGAAAGTAAAGAGCATCTCCAGTCAGACAAAGGTTTCAGCGTCAGTGCGCTGTTGAAAAGGGGTCATATTTTACTTAAGACCATGGAATTGCAGTAGTCATAATCACACTTAATGTACCTAAAAGAAAGGGAAACATAGAATCATATCTAGAGTTAGGATATAAAAATCAGTTTGATCTCATTTTAATTAAATTAAAATAAACAAAATAAACTATTAAAAATTAACTATAAAAGGGTGGCAGTGCTTTATATCATAAATTCAGTCATTTGTCTGTGCATACTCGATACTCTGTGTCATTTCACTCAAGATCTGCTGGTCAATAAGGTAGGAAGAGGGGGCACTTTATCATGTGGAGAAGTATAATTTCTAAGTATTTTTTTACAAATAAAATGAAAAGTCAGTCTCTTCATTCAGTCCTACTGGCGTACCACTATTTAGGACCACAACCCATTCTTTGCAAAGAAATGCAAAGTAATGCACCTGGGAAACAAAAATCCAGGGGAAGAGTACACAGTTGGGGCGGGGTACTAACAACAACAGAAATGGAAAGGGACCTGGGGGAGTCATATCAGATGACGTAAAGGTAGGCAAGCAATGTGAGAAGGCAGCAAGGAGGGCTGGGGGGATACTGGGATGCATAGGGAGAGGCATCACCAGTAGAAAGCAAAAAGTTGTTATCCCTCTCTACAGACAGTTGGTGAGACTCCATCTGGAGTACTGAGTGCAGTTCTGGAGACCCCATCTCCACAAGGACATAGATTGGATGGAGACTGTCCAGAGGAGGGCAACTAAAATGGTGCAGAGTCTGCAACAGAAGCCATATGAGGAGAGACTAAAGGAGCTTAATATGTATACTCTTGAGGAAAGGAGGGAGAGAGGGGACATGATAGAAACTTTCAAGTACCTCAAGGGAATCAACAAGTCCAAGAGAGTAGCATCTTTCAGAAAAAGAGATGTGCAAGAACAAGGGGGCACAATATGAAGATGGAGAGGGGAGACGGCTCAGGGGCAATGTGAGGAAGTATTTTTTCACTGAGAGGGTGGTGGACACTTGGAACGGTCTTCCTGAGGAGGTCGTGGGGTCAAAAACAGTGTTGGAAATACAAGAATGCATGGGACAGACATAAGGAGATTCTAGTGGGGGGTTGGAGGAAGTAGGCTGTTAGTTAACTAGGATCTGCAGTTTATCCGATAGGTAAGGAAATGGGCAGACTGGGTGGGCCAAGCAGTCCTTATCTGCCATCAGAGTCTATTTTGTCTCCCTTTGCAGTACCACCTGTGTTCTGTTTCCACCTCTCAGGTGTCTAGACACTTGTTCAAGCACTGCATAAGTAAAACAATCGATTTTTGAATCATGACAATCCAAAAAATGGGTACCTAAGAGGCATTTGCCAGGTTGCCATTTAAAACTGCTCTAACGTGTTCTTGTACCCTTAATTTGACTGGTCTTGTGGTTTTGCCCACATATTGTAAACCAGATGAACACCGGCAAATGTAAACTGCAAAGGGAGTATTGCAAATAATAAACTGTTTAATTCCCACCTATTTATTATCCATTATGATGCTCTTCCCCATAACAGCATATTTACAAATGCTGCACTTTCCACATTTAAAGAAACCAACTGGTTTCTTTGTGAGCCATTTAGTGCCCTCTGTATTTGTGTCTCCTTTTCCTTTTTCTTTTCCAAATGATTACTTCTCCATGGATAATGGTTTTCTTCATGTCCCAAAGTGTGGCAGAAGTAATGGTAGGTACTGAGTTTTCAGTGAGGACTCGAGGAATCAGGTTCAGAGTAGTGAGACAAATTCAGGATCTCTCGAGGGAGGGATTAAACCTCCAGGCCATCATACAGGGTTCGGTGATATCATGACAGGGGCATGATCTGACAGAAGGATTGGGGCTATTTGTATATCTGCTACCCGTTCAACATACTCAGTATGAATAAAAACTGTAATCGAGTCTGGAGTAGGAGTCATGTGTGTTGCAATAAAAGGTATGATGGCGGTCCCTAGGGTGATAAAACTGCCAGGCGTATGTAAGGCCTAAGTCCTAAAGGAGTCTCCGGAGGCATTTCTGTCCTGATGTTGAGGATGGTGGGGTGGGTTTACTGCAGTTTAGGCAGGGCTGGGTAAGGACGTTAAGGTCACTGCCTATCAGTACTGTCCCCTGCTGATAGAGCAGGATAGTGTCTATTAGTTATTGCATCGCTGATGCATCGCTGCCTATCAGTTCTGTCCCCTGCTGAGGGAGGAGGACAGTGTCTATTAGTTATTGCATCGCTGATGCACCGCTGCCTATCAGTACTGTCCCCTGCTGATAGAGGAGGATAGTGTCTATTAGTTATTGCATCGGTGATGCACCGCTGCCTATCAGTTCTGTCCCCTGCTGAGGGGGGAGGAGGACAGTGTTTATTAGTTATTGTATCACTGATGCACCGCTGCCTATCAGTTCTGTTCCCTGCTGAGGGAGGAGGATAGTGTCTATTAGTTATTGCATCGCTGATGCATCACTGCCTATCAGTACTGTCCCCTGCTGAGGGAGGAGGATAGTGTCTATTAGTTATTGCATCACTGTTGCATCACTGCTATCAGTACTGTCCCCTGCTGAGGGAGAAGGATAGTGTCTATTAGTTATTGCATTGCTGATGCATCACTGCCTATCATTACTGTCCCCTGCTGAGGGAGGAGGACAATGTCTATTAGTTATTGCATTGCTGATGCATCACTGCCTATCAGTACTGTCCCCTGCTGAGGGAGGAGGATAGTGTCTATTAGTTATTGTATTGCTGATGCATCACTGCCTATCAGTACTGTCCCGTGCTGAAGGAGGAGGACAGTGTCTACTAGTTATTGTATCGCTGATTCATCACTGCCCGGTGGAAGATACAAGCTACAGACAGTAAGTTGCTGTTCAACAAGTGTTCCAGTCACCCTGGCCAGTTGACAGTCTCTCTATCTGTATGGGTGGAGGTGACCCAGAAAGGTGAGTTCTTTAGCAGGAGAATAACTGTGCCCCGCCATCAGCTGTCCTGATATGCAGAATCAACAACCAAGTCAAAGCCATATTTGCCGAGTTTTTGATGTTTGATAGCATTAAGATGGGTCTCCTGAAGGAGTTTGAGATGAGATTTTTGATTTTTAAGGGCTTGGAGAATTTTAGAGTGCTTAACAGGGCTGGACAGGCCATTCACATTCTGAGAAATGATAAAGTAGTCATCACTGGTTATACCGTGAGCATGTCTCATAGGGTGCTTAGGGAATTAGCGGAGATCCTGGTGGGACTACTGGCAGACCTGTTCAGTACATCACTGGACACAGGATGCATGCCACAAGATTGAAGGATGACCCATGTGGTGCCCATTCATAAAAGTGGCCCAAAGGATGAACCAGGCAACTATAGACCAGTGAGCCCCACTTCAGTCATGGGGAAGCTCATGGAGACAATCCTAAAAGAGAGTCTGGTGACCTTTTTGGAAGACAGTGGTCTCCAAGACAGTCATCAACATGAGTTTTTCTCGGGCAGATCCTGACAGATGAACCTAGCTGGGTTCTATGACTGGGTGACCAGGGAGCTGAACAAGGGTCATGCAGTGGACGTCCCGTATTTGGACTTCAGCAAGGCCTTTGATTCTGTGCCTCATGGGAGACTGGTGGGGAAGCTGCAAAACATAGGAGTGGGGACAAAAATGGTCAAGTGGATCACAAACTGGCTGAGGGGTAGGCAGCAAAGGATAGTGGGGGGTGACTCTCATCACCGAGGGTCGTCGCGAGCTGGATGCAGCAGGGTTCGGTGCTGGGACCAGTACTGTTTGGGATATTCAGAGTTGATATCTCATACGGGGCCCGGAGTAAGATCAGTCTGTACATGGACAATACCAAGATGGGAGCTGTGGTAGATGACATGGAGGGGTGGAGAGGACTGCAGGAGGACCTGACCAAACTACAATAGTGGTCAGAAACATGGCAGATGGGGTTCAGTGCCAGGAAGTGCAAGGTCCTGCACTTTTCAGAGCTAGGAACCAGGAGAGGAAATATCAGCTGGGAGGAGTAGAGTTGGAATGCACCATGGAGGAAAAGGATCTAGGGGTGCTTATTACAGGGAGTATGAACCACTCAGCTCAGTGCAGGAAGGCAGCTGCGAAGGCAAACAAGATGCTGGGGTGCATAGCAAGGGGAATCTCCTCCAGGAACAGGGAAGTGATCCTTCCCTTGTACAGGTCACTGGTTAGGCCGCACCTGGCATCCATTCCTGAAGAAGGACATCAGATTGTTGGAGGGGGTGTAGCGTAGGGCAATGAAGATGATCCAGGGACTGGAGGGAAAATCCTATGAGGAGAGGATGGAAGAGCTGAACATGTACTTATTGGAGGAGAGGAGGGATGGGGGGATATGATCAAAACCTTTAAATACTTAAAGGGAATCAACAAGACTGATACAGAAGAGATTTTCCAGATCAAAAGGAGGGACACGAGGGGCATCAGCTGAGATTGGGGGATTCAGAAGGGAAATCAAGAGACACTTTTTCACAGAAAGGATGGTAGATAAGTGGAATACTCTGCCCGAGGAAGTGGTATCGTGTAGAACGGAGGGTGGATTTAAGAAGGGGTGGGACAGAGTGAAGGGGGGGTTGTTGTGAGGAGGGGAGTGTGAGGCAACTGCAAGTTCAGGGGCTAGTTGCACAAATGAGCAGACACGATAGTCTGTGAGGCCTGTTTCTGCTGGCATTTGGTATGTTCGTATCTAATAGAGCACTCATTTCTGGTATCTCTGTTTGATGCTGTATAGCCCTCTGTACTTGGTTAAGAATCTGCATACTATCTGGTACATTACTATCCTTCCACTCCTTGTTGGGGTTAAAACTGTGGAGGGCCCGATGGCAAGAAGAATATCTAAACTGGTGGCAAAAACTTGCCAAACTGGGCCTGATGCCTAATAAACAAGTTCCAAGGGGTTGTCTATCTCCCTGACTTTGAACTAGAACAAGCATATGTGTCTTCCAAGGCAAGAGGTGTTCATAAGTCCACCCCTTGTAGTAGCAGATGGAAGGTGCTGCACGGGAGAATTTCAGAGATCTGTGCACTTTGGGCTCCTTTGGCATCAAGACAGTCCCTGAAGTGATCAGGTGGAATTGGGTAAGGGAGGTGAAAAAGAATAACTAAAACAGAATGAGATGGGTGGGAAAATAACATTTTGTCATACTCAGCGAATGTACCAGCATGTCCAGTTGCCTTCCCCCCGCAAAAATAAGATACATTTTACATTAATGCCTGTGGCTATGAAACCCATGTTAACCGGCTTAGGCTGCCTGAAGATTTAGAACGTATAGCTTTTTAGGACATGTATACATGTCCATGGCACAGCAAGGGTTAAAAGTCCAATAAGCAGTAAAGGGGAGTTGGGAGGGCCCTGTATGGAACAGACAAAACAATACAGAGGCTATCTGCTATGGAACACCCCCTACTGCTGAAGTGTGTCAGACCTGATTTCTGGAAATGGCTGTTCTTTAAATCCAGGCTTCAGTGGGGAGGCATCTGAATTCCCCTTGGGATAGAAAGAGTCTCAGTAGCCCTATAAAGATGGAAAGAGATCCTTTCCACAGGGCCCTGCTCAGTGTATGAGACAGGGCAATGTGGTGACTGGTCAGGGGGTTGGAGGAGGCCTGGCAGGTCCCTGGGAGCGATGCCTGGAGGGAAGGGGTAGGCAAAGTAGTAAACCCCCCCCCCCACATGAGGGAGGAGGCACCTGAATCCAGTGCAAGCTCTTGGCCATAAGAGGCCAAGGTTTAAAGCTAGTTAAGAGCTAGTGCATCCAATGTTTAAGTGAGCTGCATGACAAATGAGAAGGTTTGCTCAGTCTCCCAGCACACGGACATCTGCCCAATCATGGAACTATATCCTAGCTCTGAGTAGGGGTAGATTATATTCTGCCAGAATCAGATAGGTAGGTTTGGGTGTGGTGGTTGTCGTGACCCCCAGCTCGGTTGTCACTGCAGCTGTCCTGTGGTCCGGAGCCCCCCAATCAAGGATATCGAGCTTCACTGGCCAAGTACGTGGGTGGTTGGGGTGAATGGGTCAGATGCTCAGTAAATGGAGCTCCCAAGGAAGCCTTGAGTATGTGATTAAGTGCATTCCTCTCTCAAATGAGTGAGGGGACCCCCCCAAATGAGAACCAAGCCCCCCCTCCAGAGTGCAGTGCTTGGGCACAGCATAGACAGAGCAGATGGACATCAGTTCAGCAGGACAGCATTTAGTGTCTCTCATGGCTTTAAACTGGGCCACTATGGCTGTGAGGGTCTAATGGGCATACTGGCAACACTGATAGTCCCTCTTGTCACTGTGGTCCGTTTGTCTTTCTGTCTGGGCCAGCTGTCAGGTTGGGCGGTGAGCTGGTATTGATTAGCCATGGTCTGCAAGATCCCACCTACTCTAAATCAGTTAGGTGGGAAGTGGTGGCCATGGTTTCTCATTCGATTTCCATCATTCTAGGTTTGAGGGCAATGTTTTTCCATGAAAAAGAGTTTTTCTTCTGCTGGTTTTGTTTATGTCCTGTGGCACCATCCTGCAGGTCATGGTTGAAAAAGCATGCTTGACAGCGGGATTTTAGTAAACATTCCGCCCCTTCCAGTTGCGCGGTCATGATATGGACAGATGTAATGTAAGTTCTCATGCCCTTTTCTTGTCATCACAGTTCACCCCTCCCTCTGAAAAATTAGCACCCAATGTATTGTAAAAATGAAGGCATCCTATATAATGATATGGTGCAATAATAACTGGTCAGCAATTTTTCCAGTGGGCTGGACCAGTTGATATTTCCCGTAACAACCGGCTGGTTGCTATGGCATTCACAAGCCATTTCAATCAAAGTATGCCACTCCCTCATTGGCTCTTGTCTTGCTTGTGGCGGGGGTAACAGTTCAAAAAACATGGTGGCTTCATTGCTCGCTTACCGTGGAGCCACCACAACATGAGTTTTCAGGATAGTTTTTTTATATCCCGTTGATCCTGCCTGAAAAAATTGCATCCCAGTGTATTATAAAAAATAAAAGATTGGGGAAGGAGGTGCTATAAGAATTTTATGCACACCCTCATTGTGGGATGCTTTGATAAACCCCCTCAGGCTTCACCCTTGGGGTTTATGTAGCATCCCACAATGAGGGTGTGCAGTAAATTCTCATAGCACCCCGTTCCCCATCCTTTATTCTCTATGTTACAGTGACCAACAACTCCTCTCTGATCACCACCTCAGCTGGCCACCGTAAGAATGACAATAACGGCATGTTCCCGCAGTGTCATTTATATGGCAGTGAGCTGAGGTGGTGATCAAAGGGGATTTGTCAGTCACTGTAAGAGCAGCATGTCATACAGGATGGCTTCATTTTCCCAGGACAAGAGCAGCTGGCAACTGCCATAAAGGCTCTGTATTTTTATGTTCACTTGCGCGTATGCGGAAGGACCGTCTTGCAACAGTACTACTTTTCGAGGTATGTGACCCTCCTTGCAACGTAGTGCTCAGTGTAGCAGGCGCGACCCTAGGGGACCAATACATGCCGAGCTGTGTATGACAGCAGTTCGGCTGTGTTGGTCTTCCCTTCTAAGAAGAGGTCCGCTGCAATCAGTGGTGGTAGCGTGTATGCAATTAGCATACTTACCTCAGCCAAACTGCTGTCATGCACAGCTCGGCATGAAATCTCTCCCGCTTCCTCCCTCTGCTAATATCCTCCCCCTCCCTCATACCTTGGCTCATGCGCCCCCCCCAGCACATTGTGTGGCTGATGGGGGGCGCCAAATCCCCCGTTGGCTGCAGTCCTCCCCCAAACAAACAGCCAGTTGGTATGCTGGGAGCCCACCCCAGCATGCTAATGCCTCCCCCCCACACACACACTGTATGGCTGGCGGGGGTGCCCAATCTCTGCTGGCTCCAGCCCCCACCCCAACAAATACGTAGGTGACATGCTGGGAGCCCACCCCAGCGTGCCAAAAGCATCTGTTCCTTTTGTTTTTTATAATTCTCTGTGAAAGAAGAAAACGGTCCCTCGGTGAGTCCCTGCCCCCCCGCCAATCTGCACCCACCCTCTGTGCACCCACCTCCCCACACCCCCTTACCTCATACTTACCTCTGGAGCCCGGTGTGATGATCTTCGGTGGACAGAGAACACACCTGCACTCTTCAAAGCTGACCGCAAACTGAGGAAATGACTGTAAGCTGTATAATGGCATAAATAGGGTTTTTCTAACTTAGGTGGATATCTCGGCCATTTGTTCGACTTTTGGCACCAAATTTTCAGCATGGGGTTCTTGACACCCCTTCTCATGAATTCAGTCTCTGTCAGGGCGTTATTCAGTCCCGAAAGGTGATTTCACGGTCACTGCGCGGAATCACCTTTCGGGACCGATTAATGAAACGACAGTGTCAGTGTTCATGAGGTGGGCTCTCAAAAAGCCTATGTTGCAAATTTAGTGAACAAATTCTAAGAAATGACTGTGCTATGAGCATGCATTGCGCAGTTTCCATGCACACTCGTACTTTGCAAATTTTTAATATTTTCACTCCAGATTTTCAACATAGGCATATTTCCACACCTCCTTATGAATAGTGTAGCTGTCATGTTTCACATCCTGGCCGAAATGTGTTTTCGCACTTCCGGTGCAAAATAGCACGGTCGCTGTTGGAAATTAGAGTTCACTACAGAGTAAGACAATCATAGTGACACTGTTCATGAGCAGAGGTCCTAAAATGCCTACGTTAAAAATTTGGTGACAAAAGTCCATAAAGTGGCTGTGTTACAAGTATACGTTGCTCAGTTTCTACGCACACTCGTAAGTTTGTGAATTTGTAAAATTTTCCCTCCAGATTTTCAACATTGGCATTTTCCCACATCTCCTTATGAGCAGTACAGCTGTCATTTTTCATGTCCTAGCCAAAATGTGTTTTCGCACTTCCGGCGTAGAATAGCGTGGTCGCTGTGGGAAATCAGTGTTCGGTACAGAGTAAGAAAATTACAGTGACACTGTTCATGAGCAGATATCCTAAAATGCCTATGTTGAAATTCAGTTGCAAAAATTCCAAAATGACTGTTTCTGCGAATGCATTGCTCAGTTTCCACATCTTTTCCCGTAACTGCAATTTGTAATATTTTCACTCCAGATTTTCAGCATTTGCATTTTCCCACACCTCCTTATGAAGAGTACAGCTGTCATTTTTTCACATCCTGGCCAAAATCTGTTTTCACACTTCCAGTGCAGAATAGCATGGTCGCTGTGGGAAATCAGTGTTCGTTAGACAGTAAGAAAATCATAGTGGCACTGTTCATGACCAGAGGTGACAAAATGCCTATGTTGAAACTTCAGTGAAATAATTCCACTGAATGACTATGTTACAAGCGTGGGTTGTGCAGTTTACACACAGGCTCGTACCCTTCAGCACAACCAGGTTGTTAGGGTTCCTAAGACAGACACTTAAGAAGTATGAGGGTGAAATGTTGATCAGATGTAAGAGGAGTTTCAGAGAGGTACTCTGTTGGGATATGGATGCTGAAGGGATATGGATACAACTTGGGGGGGGGGCCTGCACAAATGCCAAACATCAATGCACATACCCGCAAGTGAACATTTGGCATTGACAAATGCTTGTTACACTATATCTTGGGATAACACATATAGGCAGGACTATTCAGAATGTGTGCTCAAAAAAATACTTTAATTCATCCATAGTGAAGAAGGCACACAAAAGCATTTACAGCAATGAAGGGAGCAAAGATTCAATAAACTCAGAGTCCATGAAAGTCCACAATATCTTAAGAGTTTCCACAAGAAGGCAAGAGCACCGGCAGAAATCTTGCTGGAATCAGGATTTGAACCCTGCCCCTTCTGTGGCATCACCTGATGTGTTTTGTCTTTCAGAAAGTGTCACCTGATGCAAGAGCCTTTCAGAAAGTGAGAGTTCTTGCAAAACGCGTCAGGTGACAGTTTCAGCAGTGTTTGTGGTTGGCTCTGCTTTCCCTCACCAGCACCATTTTCATGAGAGGCGACTGGTCTGGGCTCAGTTCAGCCATGTTTGTTTTTTTCCTATTTTTTTAAAAAGTTAAAGCCAGATCCCTTGTTGGCATTGTTCAAGGCACCATGGCGATGAGAAGAAATGTTGAGACAAAGCAGCAAAGTCTCATTGGCAGGTCCACCAACCGCGAACCTCCCACAGAGCTATAGTAGCAGGACCAAGGGAGTGGTGTCTCCCTCCTTCATGCCTTCCTCTAAGTGTTGAGGTTAGTCAGCCCTGTTCCCTCAGGACCCTTCCAGCTCCAGGTCCTAGGCTATGATAGTGAATAAGGCGGTAGCACAGTTAGGCAGTGCCGACTGCCCAAAAGTGAACAGTAATTCATTTATTTAGTTTTTTGTTTACTGGGTAAATGCACTAGACAAGAATGTTGCCTATTTTCCGGCATGACCCAGGAGAGCTACAAACAATGAAACATTGTACAAACAGGAAATACAATGGGCATATCACAACAGGAATTAAGCAAAATTTGAACAACAAAGCAGTGTTTACAATTGGACAAAGACAGTTAAAATGGCAAGAAGAACAGAAAAATACATTAATTAAGTGCACTAGACAAGAATGCTAACTATTTTCAGGCAACAACCAGGGAGAGTGACATGCGGTAGTACTGGCAGGAGTACAGTATCTAAGTCGCAGACTGATTTATCCAGCAGTGGGTCCACAAGACAGTCTATTTAGTGGGTCAAATAACCTTTTGATATAATATTGAGGAGGCAGTACTCAAGCAGGTGATACAAGTGCAGATATGAGAGTAAGTGCCATTTAGTGAAACAGGTATAGCAACTAGTTGGGAGGCACAAGAATGTCAGAGCAGGAGCAAATGTCAGAGTCCCTAAGGAAGGATCGAAGACCCTTTTTAAAAGCTTGGCGGCATTTGGAAAGTTTGACATTTAGAGGAAGGGAGTTCCAAGTTTTGAGCACAGATATCACAAAGGAAAGTTCAATCTTTTTTGTGGAACTTCTGGAAATTTCAAGAGGAGATTGTTCAGAAGATCTCAGGGGTAAGCTAGAGTGAGATGGTTTAACATATTGGAAAGGCACTCCAGAGCTCCAGTTCTGACTATGTTATCAATCAGACAGCCAGCAGTATAGAACTGATGCGAGGACAAGGAGAGCCAGCCTAGACAGCAGTAGAGTTGGCAGTGATGAGTCAATCTGGGTGCAGAGAGTGCAGATTGACATATGCTATTGTAGCATGTACTCAATTTTTAGAAAGCACCTTTACTCACATCAAGATAGGCCATAGAGCCATATGTTAGACAGGGATGGAGTATACCTTGAGCTATAGCAAGCCTGGCAGTAGAATTGAGGAAGAACTTGATTTTATAGGCCAGCCCCAGTTTCATGTTAACTGCCTTACATGTGGCTGCAATGTGGAGGGTGAATTCAAGAGATGGGTCAAGTGCGACCCCAAGATACCTGAATGAGTTGACCGTCTCCAGGGGGGGGCCTTCCTGTCTTTTTATTTAATAAATAAATTGCACCAAGTGGTGCTCAGCAATGCAGCCAAGACCACGTGGTGGGTGGGTGATGGCCATTCTCTAGACTGCTCACCGAGGTGGCATAAGAGACAGCTCCACTAGACTTTGGGCAGGTCAGACAAGACCCCTGTAAAAGAACCACCCACAATCAGGGCTCCATAGGTGCACTGCTCAGGGGTAAGCCAGGCCTCATATCAAACTGCCCATAAGGCAGAGTTATATAAAGCTTCACTAAGGAGCAGGCTAAGGAGGGGGTCCCCTCTTACATCACAGATCTCCACATGAACCAGGGGGACTATGAATAAACATTATGCTAACGTGAAGCCCTGAATACAGCTTTTCAAGTACGCTAAGACGGTTGCATGATATAAAGAGACAGCACTCATATTTAGCACTGTGAATTTGAACTGCAGTTTTCTCTGATCTTCTGCTTATGTGAACATTCCCTGTTTGGGACTGCCTTACTGCCTACATTTCAAGACTGTTGCCTAATTTCTTGCGGGGTGGGCCAAACCATGTATAGTAGCCAGACCTTGCTAATTGGGGATGAGCATCTCTGACTCTGCATATTTCTCCATTTCCTGCATAAAATTACTTCCAGCACCAGAGGTCCAATGCCAGAGGTCAAGAAGTCCCGCACTAGAGGTCCAGCGCCAGAGGTCCAGCACCAGAGGCCCAGAGATATAGCACCAGAGGTCCAGCGCTGGAGGTCTGGAAGTCCAGAACTAGATCACAGGGTCAAGACTGGACCATCTGGAGTGGTCAGAAATGGGCGATGCCATAGCAGGTTTCCCCACTGCAGACAAACCAGGCAATGGAGTCAGGCTTGGACTATCTAGGGAGATCAGAAAAGGGCTGACACCATAGCAGCTTACCCCACTACAGACAAACCTGGCCACTTGGTCAAGATTGGGCCATATGGGGTGGTCAGAGGTGGGCCAATGCTGCAACAGCTTGCCCCATCACAAACACAGTAAATGGCAAATATCTGTGAAGGAGTGGGGTCATATCTGTTCAGACTGTGCAGCATTCATGGACTCACCCCTAAAGCACCTCTGGTGACATCAAGAGTGGGTGCCTTATGGACAAAGTGGCAGTCAATATTCTAGATGTCAACCTTACACTGACAGAAAGAAAAAATCATTACATCATGTTGGTAGAAGACTATTTTTCTAAATGGGCTGAAGCTTTTTCTTTGCCAGACCAAGAGGCCAGGACAATAGCAAAAGTGCCATTATCTGAAATCATGTGCCGCTTTGGGACTCCTGTTCTATCCATACTGACCTGGTGAGAAACTTAGAATCCACACTATTCACAGAGCTGTGTTCCCATGTTAGAGATAAACAAGACCTGGATCATTCCTTACCACCCTCAATCAGATGGTTTAGTGGAGTAACTAAACATAACACTTTTACATGTTATCCATATCTGTAAATTCAAATAGGATAATTGGGATACCTTACTTCCCTTTGTAATAATGGCCTATCGCAATAGCATGAAGTTCTCCACTGGTTTTAGCCTCTTTGAAGTTATGTTTGGGAGAGAAATCACCTTACCTGTGGATGTGGTTTTTATAGACCAATGGGGAACAGTTGCAAGTCTGTCTCGGAATTTGTCTGACAGATGGAGTGTTACTTGTGGGCAGACTGGGACGCTGTCCAGAGGCATCAAGAAAAACATTCTAGCAGACAAAAAGCGTACTATGACATGAAAGTAACCCCCCAGATGTATGTGGTAGGAGAGTTGGTTTGGGTCAATGACCAGAGATGTTGTAAAGATGCTCTCCTAAACTGCAGAAAAAGATTTTCTGGTTCTTATAAGATACTGCAAAAATATCCTTATGTTTTGTACAAAGTAAAATTGTTATCAGATGGAACTGAGTCAACTGTACATTATAACAGAATGGTGCCTTCTATAGGGAAGCCAGTGGAAGAGAATAGTGCTCTCAGAGGACCCAACCCTGCAGTAATAGCATTGGTGACATGGAATTGCCTGCGGCAGAGACAGGAAAGGATTGACAGTTTCTACCCTCTCTGGAAGGGCCTGAAGGAAGGCCAATTTACCACCTGTTTGGGTTCCAGGGAGACCTCTAACTACAGATGCCAATGTGGAGAATAGTAATAACAACCACAGTTTTTCAGGGGACTTGGAGAGAGAGAGGAAGTCGTATCTGTTTCAGTGGAAGAGGACACTGTGGAAGAAGTAAGTTCTGAGACTGTTGCACATCCCAAAACAGATACCTACAGAGAACTCAGCAGACCATGAAGATAGAGGCAACCACCTAGTCGGCATCAAGACTATGTAATTGGACTAATAAAGATGTGGACATGAGGATGTGCCCAGTGAGATAAGGGGGTAGTGTAATAAAAATATGCAAACTCCACCTTCACCCTAAACCCCCTCAAGGCAGGAAGCGTGGAAAGGGGCAGCCACACGCTTGGGCTTCTGCCAACAGCCCAGCATGTGGGTTGCTTGAAGAAAGGGCCATCAGTGGCTCAAGCTTGGGGCTCAAGCAATAGAACCCGGAGCCTTTAAGAGGCCATTCAGAGTCTGGTTTGCCATACAGAAGATGGCCGACTAATTCATTTGCTCTATCCCTCGGGCTCCACATAAATCCTAAGGAAAAACTTGTTTTCTGTATATTTCAGCACAATAATGGGGATTTTGTTAGAGTTAGATCCCTTGAAACAAATGAAACTATTTTCATAGAAATCGGATCAAATTTTCCTGTCAGTGTCATGAAGCTAATCTCGCTGGTCAAGCGCTATGGCCTTGGGCGGCACAAGGCAGCATTCTTCATTTGATCCCGAAATCAAAGGGATGTTTGAAAAAATATTAACAGAGATTTTGGGAGTAAATCAATCTATTCAACACATGGAGGAGAAGGTGGAATTTCTCTCCCTTAGAGTCTCAGATGCTGAAGAGACCCTAAAGTACCTAAATATGAAAGTGGATCATTCAGATAATGAAGTGCCGCAGATCAAACATAAACTGTCATTAATTTGGGGCAAGATCAACGATTTGGAGTGGAGAAGCCATCACAATAACATTCGAATAATAGGTGTACCTGAAGGGGCAGGAGGTAAAAATGTGACAGAATTTGTTTGACACCTCATTACCTCAGTGCTTGGTAATAAAAATCAGTCATTAGAAATACAATGGCTTTCAGAACTTTGGCTCCTAGACCTAAGGCTGGTGAAAATCCATAGCCCATTCTAGTGCTTTTTCTTTGATATTCCCCTAAAGATCATGGGTCTGACTCTAGAAAGGGTAGATGCACCATGCGTAAGTTACGCAGTTGCTCAAGTTACACCAACACAGTTGTGACATGCAGGATACACAGTATTCTAGAAGACATGCCAGATGCAACTAAGCGCAACTGATGGTCAGCACCTGCGACATGCATCATATAAAAGCGTGCATGTTGCGGAGAAAGACGGATGGAGAGACCGTAATGCTATGGCAGACAGAGGAACACGGAGAAGAAGGAAGGAGATGGCACAAGCAGCAGCAGGGCATCAGAGGAGAAAAAAAACTTCACCCAGGAGGAAACAAGTCTCCTGATAGAAGAGGTGCATGCCAAGGCATCCCTACTGCTCAGCAGGGGTGGTGAGAAAACCACAAGGGACAAGAGAAAGAATGCTTGGGACAGGGTGGGCAGAAAAGTAAATGTGGTGGCCACCCAGAAGCACACAGTCAGGGACCTCCAGAAAAAATATAACAACGTCAAAAGGGTGGTGAAGCAGAAGCTCGCCCACAATAGATGATGCGGCCAGGCCACTGGTGGTGGGCCAACCCAGGAGCAGACCCTGTCAGCCACAGAGTGGATGGTAGCCACCCTCCTGACTGAATGCAGCATCAGCGGTGACATCAACCTTGACACCTTCAGGATGCAGGACAACAGAGGTAAGTGGAGGGGGGCAACACAACCAACATCTGTTAGCATGGACACACACACCCCACAACCCCTGGCCACATACAGCAGGGACAAGGCAGAGAGCAATCAGGGACAAATATCGAAACCCAGGGACAAATTCCACAGTCTGAAGATAGTCAACCCGAGAGTCGGTAGTATGAGGGGAATAGTGTCAGATGCACCTCCTGATGAACAGGACAGCTGTAACTGTCATGTGTCATGTACTGATGTGCATACAATTCCCACTGTCCTGTCACAGAAACACAACTGTGAAAAGGGGCAAATGAAGGGGTATATGCAGAAGCAGGGACATACCCGAAAAACAGGGACAGCTGAGAGGTATACCTGGACATGCGGCCATCCATGTGTGTGACCACCACAGGGACTGTCCAGAGGTAACATGCACAGGTGCACAGCCAATGACACACAGGCAGATGCACCAGGGACATGGGGAAAGGATAGCAAAGCACATTGCCAGCCCACACAGGCATGTGATGCATATGTGTCCTGCATGTGGGAAGTGGCCAGACATATGGCGCTGGAGGTGTGTGGCAACAATGTGTAGGGGGGCACCCATACCAGAGGGAGGGCTGCACCCACTGGCGGATGTAGAGCACGCACAGCAGCCACCCACACGAAGCAGTAGGACACAAACCTGTGGCAGGCAACAGACCTGTGCCAGGAAGACCAGAGGCATAGAATGGTGGTCTGGAAGACCAGGGGGCTATAGAGGGCTCACAGTGGGCACAGAGATAGGGTGAGTACTGTGTGTGGCCATGTGACTGATTATGCTGGATTGCACCCACCGGAACCACAGGCCAGCCGGGAACAAGTCGACAGCAGGATGACCATGAGGAGGACACTGGCGGGGAGGCCACCAGCAGTGGGACAAGCAGTCCTGGGACCCCTGAGGATGTAAGTGATGGCACTGAGGGGGACACAGAGGCCCCAGTGGAGTCCACTGAGGAGGGTGTGGAGGAAGAGGAGGATGATGAGCACAGGGGGGAGGTGGACGATGCTGAGGAAGACCGTGGGGACACACAAGGGTCTGCACAAGGGCACAGTGGGGACACCAGCAACACAGAGGCCACAGAGGACAGGCACGGTGGGATGAATGGTGTGAGGGACACAGTGCACACCCCAAGCATACATGGCAATACTGCTGATGAGCTGAGTCTCACCACCATGGAAGACCTAGAGGCCCAACCCGAGCAGGCCATGAGGACATTGCAGCAAGGCACCACAACACCAGAGTACTTTGGGGAGTACTGCGGCACCATTGTGAACAAGCAGGACAAGCTAACACAGGAGGTATCTGCCCTGTGTACCAGCCTTGAGACACACCAGCACCGGGTGGAGGGGCACATGTCGGACATCCTCACCACCATGCAGGCAGGGTCCTGAGACAGAAACACAGCCATGGCAGACTTTGTTCTGGCCCTGCATGGACTTATACACCAGTCACAGTGGCAGACAGATGCATTGCAATGGTGCAGCACTGTGCTAGAGCGGTCTGTAGTGCTTCAACAGCAGCACACTGAGGCCATCACTACAGCCCTGCATTCCATTGCAGCCGCGCTGCATGCCAGATGGCAAGAGGATGACATACCAACATGGCCAACACCAGCCGTGCAGCAACTGCCACATGCACAGTTGCACCCAACCTGTGAGACCATCCCACGGAGGACAGTGCCACCATCCCTGCCACCACAACACAGCAGCACACAGCAAGGTCCGCCCATGCACCCGGATGGCACACAAGTGCAAGGGGGTGACACCACAGTGCCGGTCACAGGGGGATAGCGGCCCACACCCAGTGCAACCACCACAACCATCATAGCCACACCCTCCAGCACAGCCCCTGACCCCATCAGTGAGTGCCACACCAGAGTGCAACAGCCTACAACAGAACAGACAGCCACGTACATGAGTGAGCAGCACTCACACACAGCCATGCCACCTGACACAAGTCAGCAGGATGACACCACCCATCGGGCACAACATAGGATCCCTGAGAGTGTGATACAGACCAGGAAGAGCACCAGGAAATGCTAGAGCACAACCAGCATGGGAAATGCACCGGAGTTACAACACGGTGTACCTGTGGAGGCAGCGGAAGGGGGCCCCAGGCATAGTGCAAGGGGACAACAGACACAGCAGCAAGCAGCCACCAAGCGGTGCAGCAGATGCACACATGGCAGACAATCCTGCACACAGGACAGCATGGGTGAATGACAACATGCACTACCTGGGTACACACTGTGACCTGCCGGAGAAAACTGACACACTGTTGTCTGGGTGCAGGGGCACCACCATGTTGGCACAGACACATCACAGTGGGGACTGTAGTGGGCCTATAGCCGGGGACACAACTGGTGAATGTAGTGGGGTGGGCAGACACAAGGATTCACCCTGTGACACGCACATTGTTTGACTGCACTGGACATGCGGGGAGGGGGATACACATGTTCTGTCACGGTCACATCTGAGAAGTAAACAAATACCAACACACATTCTGTTGTCTGTGAGTGCATATCCTGTGACTGTCATGGGCTAGCAAGGGTGCGCCATGTGCATATGGAGAACTGCATCTACAGGTGTGGGCAATGCTGCATGGTTGGGGTATGTGAGAACAGGTGCACCTGCCATGTGGCATAGCAATGACCACTTTGCCAACAGGGACATGTGAGAGAGTGTGTGTGTGTGTGTGTGTGTGTGTGGTGGGGCCTGTGTCCATGAGTGTTGCTGTCCCCGTGTCTGTGTACTACATACCATGCAAAATGCAGGAATAGAACTGGGCCCATGGTGGGGTTCAGAGACATGGCCACATGTGCATATGGTGCATCACACAGTTGGGGTTGCACATGCCAGCTGTGTTGATGTGCATTGTAGAGCTGCTCCTCTAGCACTGCCATGCTCCCCCATGCAGGTGACTGTGTGCAAAACATCACATCAACATGTGCAGGCCAGCCATTGTGGTGGTTGGGTAGGCATGTCACTGTGGTCACACAACTCAGTACTACAGATGTACTACACCCATATGTCCAGGACATGCCCCACTACCCACACAGGTTACCCTGTGGTAGCAGAACACTACACATTGCCGCCACTGCTGGCTATAGTCACCACCAGGTACCACTCACCGGACATGGCCACTGAGTGATACATATACTGACACCATGGTGGGTAAGCAGCACCGGGCAGCACATTGCCAACTTGGGGGGGTGTTTGTGTCAGCCATGTGCTAAGGACACCGGTGCCACCTCTAGTAGTGATTGCAACACAGGAGGTGTGAGTGACCATCGGAACACTCCTGGCATGATTGGTGTCCTGGACAGTGTGAGGTGTCCTGCAGTCACTGAGGATGCATTCTGATGGGCCTGTTCCAGGTGTTATTGGGGCCATATTGCTGCTGTGCAGTCCTGCCATGGCACGGCGGCCAGACATGGATCACATTGCAGCAGTGTGCCGCATATGTCCCCATGAGTCATGTATACACAAACATCAGAGCGCAATACAGCCAATTGTGCATTCTGCTGCATCATACGTGGCCCACCATTCCTGGACCAGCACACCATCCATGCACAGAAATGACAGTGAAACAGCTGTATGTATGAACAGTGTACAGGTTTATTGACAAATCAAACTGTGACAGGCAACAAGTAGTGGCCCACACACCCCGCCTTAACGGACATAATAGAACATACCAAGATGGCAATACAGAACATGTAGAACAGAAGCCCACAGACACCCAACCCAACCCACCCCACCCCAACAGGTAACACAGTAAAATATAGCCAGAGATACATAACTTGTATCACAGAAGCCCAGTGCCACCCCACCCACCCACCACTCCCCAACAGGTAACATAGTAAAACATAGCTAGATATACATAACTGGTATCACAGAAGCCCACAACCACCCCAACCAAGTAACACAGCTATGAGGGAACATTTGTGCAACATGTACCATAGAATACCTGCCAACACCACCCCAACCACAACCCGTCTGTCACAACAGTAATGGATGACACAGCATTTAGTGGCACTTGGTGATACCAACAGCACTGAGTGCACAGTACACACCTGTTGGGACACAACACACCCCAAACAGGTGCTGCCATGGCTCCTGGAGTGCATTCATGAACCTGTGCAGTGATCCCTGAAACCGTGCCATATCCATGAGTATATCCTGCACCATGCCAGCCAGCCCCTCTTCCCTGGTTGGTTGTATAGCAGGTGCTTGTGCCAGTGTACCGGCATCTGTGTCCAGCCATCCGGTTATGTCTATTGCATCCACAGGGCCAACAACAGTGGTGTCATGCTCCACACCATTCGCATCCATATCCTCTGCTGCCATTACAGACTGCACCCGTGTGCCGTCTGTCGTCAGCATGGCAGGCTCCATGTCCTGTTCCTGTGCAACATCCACATCATGTAGCTGTACCAAGGGTGATGTGTTCTGAACAGCACCCACACCAGCAGCCACTGTAGCACCATCCACCTCTGTGCGGCCGCTCTGTCCGATGGTCATCTCTGTTGTGTCGCCCTCTGCAGACCCCACCATGTTGACTGAGCTGCGGCTGTGTTCACCAACATTTATGTCTGCACATCCACCCTGTGCAACAGGTGATGTTGTCTGGCTGTATTCTGGACCAGACATCTCACTGCCAGTGTCGTCCCCCTTCATGGAGGGTGATGTGGTGTGGCTGTGGTGTACCTGTGCTTCACCATTGCTGGTTGTTCCGTCCCAGCTGGCGGGTGTGTGTGGGTGGCCAGTGTCTTGCACATCCTCCAAATTGCCAGCAGTGTCCTCATGGCCGGTGAATGCAGTGTTTTGCTGGTCATCACCATCCTCCTCACTGGTGTCAGGGGCCAGTTGCCTCACTCTTCGTTGACGTACACTTGTGCATTGGACATTTGCCCTTGCATCCCACCTCTTCTGTCTCCTCATTGCTGTCAACAGGGCCTGGTATCATGGGCATTCCTCCTGTGCACCGGCATGCTGTGGAGCACCCGTAGAATGGAGTTTGAACACATTACAGGGCACATGTAGGGCACTGGCAGTGTAGCAGTGGCACAGTTGTGGGTTAGTGTCTGTGGGATGCCACATCCACGAGGCTGCACCACTATGGAGTGGGCTGCATGGCGACAGCCACTGTACTCATTGACCCTATACCTACAGTGGTCCCGCCCCCACTATGCTGGATGCTACTTGTACTATGGGCATCCCACGACATGCATCCCCACCCTGCAGGGCTGCACATGTGGGTAGGGTCAAGCTGTGTTCCATGCATCCTGCATGGATTGTGCCATTGTGGCATAGTCCTGTGCAGTACTGTGGGACACATCGCTTCCTGCCACACATGCAGTCATGGCTTGGGATGGTACATGGACTGTCAGTCATTTATCTTACCTGTCCAAGTCCACCACAGTTGACATGCCCACAAGCTGGTCCATCATCCACCATCTCGTGATCCATCACAGGCTGTGCATCTGTGACCTGTAGAGACATGAGGGGAACTGTGTTGGGCACAGGGAGCTGTTGAACATGCAGTGGGGCTATTGAAGAGCAAGGTGACAGCAACTATGCACTACATACATTCTGGTGGTCTCTGACCAGTTCTCATGACCACATCGCTCTCCCTGGCCATGTCGAGCATGTGTTGTAGGATCCAGGTGTCCTGTCTGGCCATGTCCTGCCACTGGTGCCTGAGCTGGCATATTGTACGCCGGATGCCAGTGATGCACTGCAGGCACTCAGCAATTTGCTGCCAGACACCATCCCTCTCACTGGGAGTATGTCTCCTGCAGCCTGGTGGTAGCAGTGTCCTGCCCCATTGCTGCACCATGTTGACAAGCTGTGCAGTCTCCTGGGGTATAAAACTGGGTGCTCTGCCACTTAGGGTCAACATTGGCCTGCTTGCCATTGTGTAAATTGCAGCCTACACTGAACAGCGGTGGTTAACTCGCAGTTCCATGGCCCGTGATGTCGTGCAATGTGCTCAGCACGCGTTGCTGTACACGGCACATGCTCAAACACACATATCGTACCTACAGAAATTATTTCCCGATAGCCTCTTGTGCATCACAGCTCTGTCACGCACTTGCATCTTGTACCTCTGGCATAGTTTGGATGCACAGTTCACTGTTTATCGCTGGACGTGTAGCACCATATGTCACACAGATGTGGGAGTGTTAGGGTGGGCTGTGTTGTTCCCCTGTCTGGGTTCCCCTGTCTGGGTGGGGATGGGAGGGTGCGATGCCATGCTGTGGCCTGTGCTGTCATGCCATGTACTCAGCATGTGTTACTGTATATGGCACGTGTGCAAGCATGCATATCACAATTGCGGCATGTTCTTCCCACAGTCCACATGTGCATCACAGCTCTGTCATGCACCTGCATCATGTTCCTCCCACATAATGCAACTTCATGGGTCACTCTGTACCTGCCGCTACACTATATCTCATGGCTGTTGGAGTGTTGGCGGGACTGTGTGGGTTGGGGGCAGGAGGGTTCATGCATGCCATACACACATGCATCACACATGGCAGCAGTGTGCATTGCAACCAGCTACAGGACACAATTGTGGTGTGCCGACATCCACGCAACTGCATCATGCTGTCATGCAGTGTTCTACTGTGTGTGCCATCATCTGGGTGCTATACAGGTATGCATGTCATGTATACTGTAGTGGTAGGGTGTATCATGGGGTGGGGTGTGCAGCATATGTGCACCACATTGCAGGGGTGTGGCACATCCATTCCCCAGGGTGGTTGGCATGATGTCTGTGGATGGGCCATTCCTCACCATCCACCATTCCTGAATGGTTGGTCTGTCCACCAGCTGCTGGGCAGAGGGTAGGGGCACTGGCATATGTGTACAGTGTCACCCTCTTGTGTGCCCAGCACCAGGCAGCAGTTTAGACTGTTGTTGCACTGTCATGGGTCTGCTTCCATACTGCTGCCTGTGCACTTTGCTTGATGTTGCTGGCCTTATGCAAAGTGTTGGTCGATCAGGTCATGTCTGCTGCGTTGTCCTGTCTGGCACAGTGCGGCTTGTGTCTGAGGCTGCCTCATTGTCTGAAAGTGGTACATTGTTCCTCAGTGCAAGGTTATGCAGGATACAGCATGTGAGGAACATCTTGCAGACCATCTCAGGGCTATACTGGAGTGCACCACCAGATCATGCGATGTACTCAGCACGTGTTGCTCTACGTGGCATGTGCTCAAAAACACATATCGCACCTGCAGAAATAACTTCCCGTGGGCCACTTGTGCATCACAGCTCTGTCACGCACCTGTGTCTTGTACCTCTGCCATCGTTTGGATGCACTGTTCACTGTTTATTGCTGGATGTGTAGCACCATATGTCACACAGATGTGGGAGTGTTAGTGTGGGCTGTGTTTTTCCTCTGTCTGGGTTCCCATGTCTGGGTGGGGATGGGAGAGTGGGATGCCATTCTGTGGCCTGTGCTATTGTGCCATGTACTCAGCATGTGTTTCTGTACGTGGCACGTGTGCATGTGCACATATCGCAATTGCAGCATGTTCTTCCCGTGGCCTGCATGTGCGCCACAGCTATGTCATGCACCTGTGTCATGTTCCTCCCACATAGTGCAGCTGCATAGGTCACTCTGTACTTGACACTACACTATATCACATGGCTGTTGGAGTCTTAAGGGGGACTGTGTGGGTTGGGGAAGGGGAAGTTCGTGCATGCCATACAGGCATGCATCACACATGGCAGCAGTGTGCATCGCAACCAGCCACAGGATGCAACTGCAGTGTGCCAACATCCACGCAACTGCATCATGCTGTCAGGCAGTGTTCTATCCTGTGTGCCATCGTCTGGGTGCTGTACAGGTGTGCATGTCATGTATACTGTAGTGGCAGGGTGTATCATGGGGTAGGGTGTGCAGCATATGTGCACCACATTGCAGGAGCGTGGCACATCTGTTTCCTGGGGTGGTTGGCATGATGGCTGTGGATGGGCAATGCCTCACTGTCCACCATTCCTGGATGGTTGGGCTGTCCACCAGCTGCTGGGCATAGGGTAGGGGCACTGACAGGGGTGTACGGTGTCACCCTCTCATGTGCTCAAGTTCAGACTGTTGTGCTGTCATGGGTCTGCTTCCGTACTGCTGCTGGTGCACTTTGTTGATGTTGCTGGCCTTATGCAAAGTGTTGGATGATCAGTTCATGTCTGGTGTGTTGTCCTGCTTGGCACAGTGTGGCTTGGGCCTGCGGCTGCCTCACGGGCTGGTCTTGCTGGTGTCCATCCACGTCACGGTCCATGTCATCCATGTCTGGAAGTGGTACATTGTTCTTCAGTGCAAGGTTATGCAGGATGCAGCATGCGAGGAACATCTTGCAGACTATCTCAGGGCTGTATTGGAGTGCACCACCTGACCAGTCCAGGCACCTGAACTGTGTCTTCAGGATCTCAAAGATGCATTCTATCACCGCCCTTGTTGCTGTATGCGCGTCGTTATACTGGTGCTCGACTGCAGTGTGTAGGTGTCAGAGGGGTGTCATGACCCATGGTAGCTGTGGATATCCACTGTCACCTGTTGGGTTTGAAGGTACATTGTGACTGCACTGCTGTGTTTTGCTGCCTCACCTGGGTGGTCATGTTTACCCTGTGTGCCAGTTGTATCTACCAATGAGCCAGTCACCTCTGATGTGTCCAGGTTCAAATGCCTCTTGCAGGCTACAGTTACGTAGAATGTATGAGTCATGGCAAGAACCAGGGTACTGTGCCACTACATGAAGGATCCAGCACTGGGCATTGCACATGATCTGCAAGTTCATTGAGTGGTACCCCTTTCTGTTCATGTAGACCTCTGCCTCACCTGGCGGTGCCCTGATGGCCACATGTGTGCAGTCGATTGCACCTAACACCCAAGGTAACTGGGCCACTTTGTAAAAGGCCTGCTTGAGCACCTGCTGCTGCTAGTCATCCCTTGGGAACTGGATGTACATGTCCACACACTGCAGCAGCGCTTCCATGAACTGCCTGAGGCAACATGACATGGCAGACTGCAAGATGCCCATTGTGTCGCCTGTGGGAGTTTGGAAAGTCCCTTGGCTAGGCAGTGCTGCAGAGACCTTAACCTCCACAGGGATGGGGTGCCCCCTACAGGTGGCAGTCTGGAGCTCTTCCCTCAGGTCATCACACAGCTCTGCTATGATGGCACTTGGCAGGCGGTAGCAAGCACTACACTGCTCCTCTGTGCAGTCTAGATATGATTTTCTGGGCTGGTATACCCATAGTGCATGGTGTCTGACCCTTCTTGGCTGTGGTTGTGGCCTGTTCCCCTGATTCCCACCGTCACACATCCTGTGGTGCCTACACCACCTCTCTGCTACCAGAAGTATGCCCATTAGAGCTAGTGGGGCTGCCATTCCTCTCTCGCTCATGTCCTGTGTCTGTGTGTCCACTGCTTGATCAACAGTGTCTCTCCTCTGTGTCTCCTTGGGAGCCTTTTATACTTTGCTGAGTTACACCTGCTAACCCCTGGTGTAACTTCTGCCAATTGCTATTGGCCTATCTTGTCCTTCCGTAGCTTCTAGAATCGTACTTCGGTCCTATCAGCTACTTTGTTTGGCACATCTCACACTATGCATATGCATATCTTGGGATATGTCACAACTGCGGCATAGGTTGCCTTTGGCGTAATGGGTTCCGCTATGTCACACTTGAGTGTTGTAGAATACCGCCTGTCGCAACTGTGTGCATAACTTGCCACTTGCGACATTCTTTATTGGCATAACTTGGTTATGATTGGCATTACATTTCGAGAATCAAGCCCCATGTTTTAGCCATGGCAAGAGAGAAAGGTACTGTAATCTGATGTGGCATGGGCATCGCATATGACTCTACAATGGCTATTCAGCACAGCTTAATAAAAAAAAGGGCGGCTTTTAATACTGTACGGCAATCCCTCCAACAAATTAGTGCCAAATATAGAATGTCATATCCAGCCAAATTTAAAATTGAGAGGAATTGTCTTCGGGAAGCAGAGGACTTCATTGACTGTAACTGGGGAACAACACTAAACATGAAACAGGCAATAAACAGAGCTATTCCAATGATCCCGATCCAGAAACTAAGGGCCAAAACATGGAAGTTTACCCTGACTCCCCTGCTTCTACGACCAACTCAGCCCCACCTGATCAGTGGCAGAGGCACAGGAGTAGTTGGAAAAAAAGGAACTTAAATGCAGTAAAGGTAGTAATGTGCCTGTGAACCTGCATCACAGTAGGAGTCGGGGATCCCGCGCTTCCCACCATGAGTCTTCTTCCTCTAGGTCACCACAAGACAAATAAGTTCTTCAACTATTCTATTCAGAGAATGGCCACTCACTCCTTTGCTGCCAAAAGATGCTGTTAACAGTCAGTCTGTCCCAAACCTGGATTTGAACTCTAGCCTTTCGTTTGTGTAACCATGGGCTGACACTGCCCAAGGTTCCCCACCAGAATCCCGCTTCTCCTAACCACTTGGTACATTTGAGAACTATTGGTTTTACCCATAGGCACAAATTATTTTGGGACTGAACCTTGCATTTTGGCTTACATTTCAGGGTCATGTATCCTATATCATTAAAATGCATGACACAGATCTTATCTTGCAATATTTAATATGTTTGTATCATAGTATTATAGTCACTGCAAGCTAATGTGTATAACTCATGGCATATATACTGGGTGGTTGGGGGGGGGAAGGAAAAAAACAGAAAGAGATCAAAGGAGGAGCAACTCGGGCACGAGCCGTAAACTGTAACCCTGCCTTAGCACTGGTTCTTATGAATGCTGCGATCCACTACATGAACCAGTCGTTAAAGGCATGCAGCTTTACCCCCTTTCAATACGATATATTTGCTAAGCATGCTTATGGCTCCATTAGCTGCCAGCCTGACTTGATATACACAACATTAAATATAGCATCATTTTTCTCTGTCTGCTCCTGTCAAGCAAGCTATTTTTTCCAGTTTTTCTACTATTAGCTGAAGCAAGGCAGTGTGTACATCTGATAAATAACCTCACTCTGAATTTCGCCCCCTCCCCGAACTTCTATAGGGAGCAAGGTAGTTCATGGTTATGTTTTCCCTGTTTTTTAATTGAGGATAGCTGTCACCTGAAGGCTCTTAAACCAGCAGGTTAAAGTTCTCTAATGCTACCTGGAGTATGGACTCACCCGAACAAGTAACAAGCATTTGTCAATGCTGGAGTTCATTGTTGGGATTGCTGTTGGTACGCACCAATTGGCAGGACTATAGTTCCCAACAGAAAGAACAAGCTATGCCATCAAGTTCACATTCCTGTTGAAATACAGTGAAGTGCATACCTGTTTCCTCAATTCGTGATTTGGCTTTGAAGAGTGATAATGAGTCTGCAGTTCAGAGAAGACAAGGGCACTGGAGCCCCACTATGGGTTGGGGAAGGGGGGACCTTATGGTTAAAAACCCTAACACCCTGGGCATTTGTTGGTATTTGCACTACAAATTTTCAACATGGCCTTTTGTGACCCCCACCTCATGAAAGCATTTGGGACCTCTGCTCATGAACAGTGGCACTGTGATTTTGTTAATCTGTCCCGAACGTTGATTTCTCATAGCGACTGCACCATTCTGCACCAGATGTGTGAAAACACAGTTTGTGCAGGATGTGAAAAATTACAGCTGTACCATTTATAGGGAGGTGTGAAGAGAAGGCAGTGTTGAACATCTGGAGTGAAAATATTAAAAACGCTCGAACGTACGAGCGTACGTGGAAACTGCACAACGCATGCTTGTAACAGTCATCTAGAGGAATAATTTCACCAAAATGTCAATATAGGCATTTTGTGACCTCTACTCATGAACAGTGTCACTATGATCTTCTTACTCTGTCCCGAATGTTGATTTCCCACAGTGACTGTGCCATTGTGCACCAGATGTGCGAAAACACATTTTGGGCAGGATGTGAACAATGACAGCTGTACTGTTCATAAGGAGGTGTGCAAAACTGGCAATGCTGAAACTCTTGAGTGAAAATATTACAAATCTTCGACGTCATGAGTGTGCATGTCAACTGCGCAACGCACACTCATAAAATAGTAATTTTATGGACTTTTGTCACCAAATTTTCAACATAGGCATTGTGGGACCTCCGCTCATGAAAAGTGTCACTGTCATTTTCTTAATATGTCCCGAACACTGATTTCCCACAGTGACCGCACTATTCTGCGTCGGAAGTGCAAAAACACATTTTGGCCAGGATGTGAAAAATGACAGCTGTACTGTTCATAAGGAGGTATAAAAAAATGCTAATGTTGAAAATCTGGAGTGAAAATATGACAAATGTGTATGTGGAAACTGCACAACGCACGCTCATAACACAGTCCTTATATGGACTTTTGTCACCAAATTTTCAACATAGGTATTTTGAAATCTCTGCTCATGAACAGTGTCACTGTGATTTTCATAGTATGTCCCGAACACTGATTTCACACACCGACCGCGCTTTTCTGCGCCGGAAGTATGAAAACGCATTTCGGCCAGGATGTTGAAAATGACAACAGTACTGTTCATGAGGAGGTGTAAAAAAACGCCAGTGTTGAAAATCTGGAGTGACAATATTACATATTCGCGATGTTACAAGTGTGTGTTGAAACTGCACAACGCACGGTTGCGAAACAGTCATTTTTTGGAATTTTGTCACCAAATTTTCAACATAGGCTTGTTGGGAGCCCACCTCATAAACAGTGACTCTGTCGTTTTGTTAATCAGTCCCTAAAGGTGATTCTGCACAGTGACTATGAAATCACCTTTCGGGACCGAGTAACCAGATAACAGTGACTGAATTCATGAGGTGGGGTCCCAAGAACCCCATGTTGAAATTCTGGTGCCACAATTCCCCAAAATGGCCGAGATATGCTCCAAAGTTGAAAAAACCCTATTTATGCCATTATACAGCTTACTGACATTTCTTCAGTTTGCGGTCTGCCTTGAAGTGTGCAGACGTGTTCCCGGTCCACCAAAGATTGTTGTGCTGGGCTCTGGAGGTAAGCATGGGGTGGGGGAGGTGTGGGGAGGTGAGTGCGCAGAGGGTGGGTTGGGGGAGGGACCACCGGACTCAACAAGGGATTGTTTTCTAGTTCACAGGTTTAATTTTTTTTTAAACCTCGCAGGAAGGTTTCTTTTACAGTGACACTTCCATGCTGGGGTGGGATCCCAGCATGCCACTTGAGTGTTTGTGTGTGTGTGGGGGGCTGTAGCCGATGGGGATTAGGTAGCCCTGTCAGCACATACCCAGGGTGTTAGAGGGACAAGAGTAGAGGAGGTGGGCACTCCCTCGGCACACAAGAAATTGGAGGGGCATTATGCCGACAGGAGTGGGCTCCCCATCGGCAAAATGAACTGGGGAGGGGCATGCCGACAGGGGATTGGGGCACTCTCATTGGCACATGTATATGAGTGCTGGAGGCAAGAGCTGAGGGGGATTGGGCACCCCCTCGGCACACAACAAATTTGGGAGGGGGGACATTATGCCGATGGGGAGTGGGCTCCCCGTCAGTAAAATGAACTGGGAGGAGGCATGCCAACAGGGGGATTGGGCACCTCCGTAATTTTTTTTGTTTTGTTTTTTTTTAACTGCGAGGCCTGGCTCAGTGCATTCACACTACTGTAAGCTACAGCAGTGTGAATGTGCAACCAGGAATGCAGTATGTGCAGGAATGCAACTTCAAAGGACTGAGCCGTGCCACTATTGGTGTGGCTCTGTCCTTTGAAAAGTTGGCCAACACAGCCAGAACAGCTGAAAGTAAGTCATCACCAGCCTGCTGACTGATTCACCTGCCGCTGACCTGCCCCTAGAAACACAGCTCTCCATTGGGCACTCCCCTGTAGAGCACCTTATAACAATGAGTTCGTCTGTGCCTGCATGCAACGACAAACTAAACAAGCATTTGTCAATGCCGAATGTTTGCTTGCTGGCATTGGTAGTGTAGGAGTTACAGAGCTGCATAATAGGAATGACAGTGAAGTACTGAACTGAAGCCAACCCCACCACCACCCTGCAGAGAGTGACAGGCATTGGGGTGTGCCTTTGGGTCGTCAGGCATAACGGCCATGCCATTTCACCACACCCTACCCTGCAGACACTGAGAAGAGTCACGGTGTGCCTTGGGGTCTTTGGCCCTTATGTTCACTCCATTCCATCAGGAAATTCAGTGAGATGGGTGCTGTATAGGAGAATGGGGTGAACTTTGGGGCAGAAGAGTCCAAGGCACACCTCGATTCCTCTCACTGGCTACAGGGTGTGGGTGGGAGTGAAATGATATAAGCATTCCAGGCGACAATCCCAAGTCACACCCCTGATGCCTGTCAGTCTCTACAGGGTGGGGCGTTATGGTCGGAAACCCTAACGCCTCAGGCGTTCGATGCTATTTTCATGCCAAATTTTCAACATGGTTTTTTTGTGACCCCCTCCTCATGAACAGTGGCAATATCAGTTTGTTAGCCAAAAGCTGAATTTGCACAGCGACTATGCCATTTGGCACCACAGGTGCGAAAACACATTTCGGACAGGATATGAAAAATGACAGCTGTACTGTTCATGGGGAGGTATAAAATGGCAATGTTGAAAATCTGCAGTGAAAATATTAAAAAAACTGGTGAAGTCACGAGTGTGCATAGAAAACCGTAATGTAATTAGTTTGGGAATTTTTTTTACAGCAGATTGTCAACACAGGCATTTTAGGACCTCCGCTCAAGAACAGTGTCACTGTGATTTTCTTAATCTGTCCCAAACAGTGATTTCCCACAGCAATCACGCATTTCTGAGCTGGAAGTGCGAAAACACATTTTGGCCATGGTGTGAAAAATGACAGCTGTACTGTTCATAAGGAAGTGTGGAAAAATGCCAGTAGTGAAAATCTGGACTGAAAATATCACAAATTCTTGAACTTACGAGGGTGCGTGGAAACTGCGCAATGCTCGCTTGTAACACAGTCATTTTATGGACTTTTGTCACCAAATTTTTAACATAGCCATTTTAAGACCTCTGCTCACGAACAGTGTTACTGTGATTTTCATAATCTGTCCTGAAAATTGATTTTGCACACCGATTGCGCCATTGTGCGCTACATGCATGGAAATACATTTTGGGTGAGATGTGAAAAATGACAGCTGTACTGCTCATAAGGAGGTGTGGTAAAATGGCAATGTTGAAAATCTGGAGTGAAAATATTAAACATTCGCAAACTTATGAGCGTGCATAGGAACTGCGCAACGCACGCTAGTAAATCAGTCATTTTTGGGAATTTTTTCACCAAATTTTCAACATAGGGTTTTGGAGCCTCACCATGAACTGTGACACTGACATTTCATAAATCAGTCCCAAAAGGTGGTTCCACGCAGTGACCGCAAAATCACCTTTCAGGGCCGACTAACGCCATGACAGTGCCAGAATTCATGAGGAGGGGTCTGAAAACCCCCATGTTGAAAATTTGGTGCCAGAATTCCAAAAAATGCCTGAGATATGCATCAAAGTTGAAAAAAACCCTATTTATTCCATTATACAGCTTACTGGTATTTCTTCAGTTCGTAGTCAGCTTTGAAGAGTGCAGACGTGTTCCCGATCCACTGAAGATCGTCGCGCCGGCCTCCGGAGGTAAGTATGGGACGAGGTGGGAGTGTGGGGAGGTGGATGCATGGAGGGTGGGCGCGGGTTGGGGGGCAAGACAATCAACAAAGGACCGTTTATTTCTTTTCAAGTGTTTGTTTTCTTTTTAGGAAGATGACGTGGGACTTGTGCCACGCTAGGATGGGCTCCCAGCGTAGCAGCTGGAAGATTTTTTGGGGGGCAGTGGAGCTGACAGGGGATTGGGCACCCTCGTCAGCCATACAGACATGTGTCACATGGGCTCCCAGCGTGACAACTGGAAGTCTGTGTCTTCTGGGGGGGTTTAATTGAACCGATGGGAGGTTGGGCACCCCCGTCGCCATTCTCACTTATGCCATGCTTGGGTGGGCTCCCAGTGTGGCACCTAGAACTCTGGGGGGGCGTGGAGCCAACTGGGGATTGGGCACCCCCGTCAGCCATACTGTGTGCGGGGGGGGGGGGGGCACTATTCAGAGACACTCAGAGGGTTGGGGAATATTATTACAATACTGATCAGGTGTGCCAACAGACGAAAACTGCGTCAACTTTTTCAGTCTCTTTGGGGTTCTGTTTTCCTGCTTTTGTCAATGCCGCTCCTACCCTGAACTCTAACTCAACATTCCAAGGATGGCAGTTAGATCTTTTTTGGAAACATTCCTATGATGTCATTTTAGTCACTTGCCTCCTCCCGGAAAGATAGTCCTAGGAAAAGTTCACTTCAAACTGAATTTATGTTCCAGGAAGAGAAAGCAGAGACGTATACAAGCAGGATTGCCGGCAATATGCTAATCAACACTATCTTATCACTGCTCACTGAAACGGTCTCTCCTTTTCAACTGTATGCCACTGTATTTTCAACTGCTGTCATAGGCAGCTGCAGCATTCATTAGTGAACTGTGGCCGCGCCTGCAAACACACTGACTGAATTGGAAGACAGGGTGCCACACCTACAAAAACTTGGATGATGGCACTATGTTTCTTGCACATGCATGCAAGCAAACATAAAAATGTAGATGGCTTAGCAGGGCCATGTCTTTTAACGTACAGCTGCTTCATGAGCGGCTTACAGGGCCACTCTTGAAGTCTTCTAAAGGTCTGGGTAATGTGTATGATAATGCAACTGCTTCATCATCATGAAGTCCACTACAGGTCTAGCATAATCCATGAGAGGATGCTGTTGCTGGCCACTCAGAAAGTCCACTGGAGGTCTAGAACAATCTGTGTGATATTGCAGCTGCAACTGCTTTGGATGTGGCACACAGGGCCATGCACAAAATAAGCTTCTATGGTGATCTGTCATAAAAAGAAAATTCATTGCAATAAACTACATTAGTAAACATGAAAAGGGTTCTTCTTAAAACCCACAAAAGTAAGGAAATGCAGTGTTTAGGTTTTTTAAACCCTAACTCTACCCACCCCTTGCACCACCTCTGTGAACCCCAACAAACTGAAAGCCAACACATAATCCAGATTTCAAATGTATGTTTTAACATCATAAGTAACGGGATCAGGAATACAGTTACACCCCAACATGGACACTGCACTCATTGCTGCTGCTTCATGAGTGGCCTGCAGGGCAATAAATTATTTATTCCCTCATGTTATTCTTCTACCTCATCCTTTGTATTATTTTTTTTTCTTTATTTATTTTGCATTTAGCCACTCCAAGAAAAGCTAATTTAGGGGATACATCTCATTTTCAAGAAAGTCTTGGGAAGACATTGGGGCCGATTCTGGAAGGTGGGCACAGAGCATGCGTCCACTGCAACATTGGACACAGTTGCGCCAAAGGCCCTCAGATGCAACCAGGTCTGATTCTGGAAGGGCTAGTGCAATTGTGACAGTTATCCCGATTTACAGCAACTTGTGCCAAAGGATTGGCGCAAGTGCCGTGATCCGGGGTGCAACGCCAGACCAGGGAGTAGGTGGTCTAACTCCCTGCATCCTGTGTTCTGCACTTGCGGTAGGGTGTTTGTGGCAAGCAACTTCTGGAATCGTGCTTGCAGCAATGTTTGGCACCAAGGTTGTGTCAAATACCCTGCCGCAAGCCCACGGCCACATCGCAACCTTCCAGAATTGGCCCCCTTATAGCAGTGGGGTTGATGAGATACATTAACTAGCATATCTTTGCTGAAACTGGTTTAATAAAAAAATCTATAGTTATATTTAATGTGACTGTTTCCTATAACAATATAGGGCGTATTCAATGACCTGACTCAGAATGTACAAATTTTCTTCAAGTGTGAAGGAGCAAGATTATAACACATGAGTGGCAGAGCCACAAGTGAGTTATGATTGTTCTACCCTCTCAGAAGTGATAATAACCTGTATATGTTGGTACAGGCTATTAAATATTTGAGTTATACAACATCAGTTTATGAGTTATAACTTTTAGATCTGCCATTTGTCTGAAAACATCTGGAGGTAGATAATTTGCCTTTGTGGCTTCTAACACATGGAATTCTCTACCTTGTTGGATACGAGATAGCCTGACCATAGAGGGATTTAAAAATGCCCTTAAAGCCCATTTATTTGCACAGGTGTTTAATGGATCAATGGAAATTTGATTATGTGGCTGCACTTTAAAATTAAAATTAAATTTTTAATAATTTTAATTGATTGTATTACTGTTTTAAAGTTAATTGGAATATGAATTTTATATTGTATATTGTGTGTATTTTTTGTAAAGGCACCCTGAGGCTTGGAAGGGTGCCTAATATAAATGAAGTTTTGCTTGCTTGCTTTGTGAGAAGATTTTACTATTTCCCTTTGGACGGTCGATACAGGTTGGTGATGCCTTGTCCCCTACTCTCCCAGTACAGTCTGGGGGTCACCGAAGGCCATCCTGTTTTCAGTATTCTTTAATGACCTCTCTTCTGTCTGTATCAACTCACATATACATAAGTAAGATACAGAAGATACTGTACTTTTTATCTCAGGTACCTCAGTCCAAGCCCTGGAAACATCACTACAGTACGACTTTAACATCCAACACTGGTTCCAATCCTACCAACTTCAGGTCAATACCAAAAAGACAGTGGGCTTGATTTTAAAAGGGGATGCAGATGCCACAACAAATGGTGCAGGGGGCTTGTGGCATTCCCCTGATGTAAATCACAATTTTAAGTCTCCTGCACCAAAAGGCACAAGTTAGACCAGCCCAATCTAACTTTACACCCATCAGGGACCCTTTTTATGGGGCTTGCACCAATGCTTTGGCACAAGCTGTCGTAAATTGTGAAAAATGTCATAACTGCATCCGAGGTAGTAAAATCAGGTGCAAGTTGTGGCAAACTGTTTGGTGCAGCTGCACCAAACACTGTGGTTGATGTAGGGTTTGATGCAACCCCTGTGTCAACCTTGGAAATTTGGGCCCAGTGTCTCTGACCTTTGGCACAAGCCATAAGCTTGCCAGACTCTCTTCCCCTCCAGTCCTTCCCACCCTGGATGGCACTCCCCTTGACATCATCCCCAACTTCATGTTCTGTAGTCTGGTATGTGGCTGGATGGTAGACTTGACTTCTCAACCCATATTGATGTAATCCACAGAAAGCTCCCCCCAAACTTTGTGCCCTGTACTGCATAAAGGACTGCCTACCACTCCCAGTCTGCCGAGAAATAGTCACCAAGATGATGCTAACAGTGTTTGACTATGCAGATGTGGTCTATGGCTCTACCTTTTCCTCCTCTATTGCAAGACTGGGCACTCTATGCAATGCTTTCTGCCCCTTTTCTGCTAATGCTCCCTCTTGAACCCATCAGTGCTCCCTTTACACAAATCTCTTAATTCCACCCCTTCCCTCTCCACCCTTCATGCACTATTCATCCTTTATTTGTAAGTACTGGTTCTCATCTCTTCTTCCTTACCTCTCCTTTCTCACAACTCCTCCAGATCCTATGCACTTTGCTCCTGGGAGTCTCACACTTTCTCCATTCCTCACTCCAAATCTGCTGCTGGACAATCCACTTTCTTCTGTCATCTGCCCTCCATTTGGGACAACCTCTCCACCACTTTGTTTGTTTCCCTCCTACCTTGCTGTCAAAACTCTGCTCAATTTCCATTTCATACCCTCTTTTGCTTGATCTGGCCCTGACAAATTTGTGGCCTCTGAGCTCTCTGTCTACCTCATGGCAGCTGCTGACTAGGCCTGACTAGAGTAATCTCCAATATTTTCCTCCTCACTTTCCATACTGCACTTTCTTTGTTTGGATTATACACCCAGTACGTCCCACCTACATTACTCACTGTTTATTTTTTCCCATGGTTTATAACTATTGCCAGATTCCTAAGTTTACTGCAAATATATCTGTTCCATATGGTTTATTTTTGCTTTGTAACTCATATCTGCCAGTGAACTGATTTGTTAGCACTAGCTTCCCTTTACCATTGTGTGTAACTGTCTCCTGTACCCTCCCACCCTAGTTGCACCTGAAAGTGAGCCTTGGCTCAGTGTGCATTCTCAGTTGCCAATATTCAATAAATAAGTAAACAAAGTAATGGTTTCAGTGCTGCAAAGGGCTATTGTGATGTCATCCACTTTGTGAAAGGTGATTTTTTTTTTTTGGTTCAGTACCCAGCTTTCAAAATACATATTGTGACCTACCCAACAGCAAAGATAACAGGTTATCTTGGAGGGCAGATATATCATCAACAAAGATAACACTTGCTGCTGTATAAAATATCCACTGCATTAGAAGCCAGTGTTGTGCTGTGGGTGATCCTGCAGTAATTTTGTTTTAGCCTAGGAAAGCCTAACTGAGAAACATCTTACATTCTATGGGGTCCTGCATATATGCATTTTATTGCTGGGTGAGCTGAAATGAAGGAAGGCAGGCCAAGTGATCTGCCCAGTATGTGACTTTGGTGTGATTTGTACCTTGATCTCCTGATTTGTAGTTTTATATTCTAACTGTTAAGCTACAGTCTCCTTCATGTGACCTACCTTTGTAATGGTGCTGCTAAACATGGGTGAAGCAACAACATGATGAGCACCACTTTACACCTATTACAGTGAAACCAACTTAAGTGCAGAACCTCGGGATAAGAACAATTTGTGCACTTAAATTGGCTGTGCATTTATCTGAAGTTTTAATGTCAGTGCAACCAGCATACTGCAAAGACTCAAAGCTCTGACTTGTAATCATCTTTTTATTTAATGACACATAATATGCATAATAAAAAGCTAAATAAAAAGCTAACTAAATCTCAATTAGTATAACAGTACAGTATTCACAATTATACTGTATATACAAATAATGAAATATAAGGAGCATTACATTGGAAAACCTTAAAGTCCGATTACTGTATTTGCAAGCAGTAATGCAATGGTACCTGTACAGTACTACATAACATCCATCAACACCAACAAACACTGCTTATGCTCATGTTTAAAAACAAGGTCAATAAAAATAGCAGAAGCCATGTGACCATGATCCATGCCCTTGAAAATGGCATCAGTGACACAGAGTAAGAAGTCACAGTAAAGTGTTTTTCTGAACCTAGATTGAAATGGTGAGAGGAAATTTGAGGAGGAAAGATCAGAGAGCCTAGTGTAATGCCCTCCCAAATGGGGCTTACCTTTTATGCTCCCGTTTCTGCCCTGGTGTCCTGTTCTTTTCTCCCAGCACTTCTGCCACCTGGCTAAGTCCTCTGGTGCTCCCTCAATCCCAAACAGCCCCATACTTTGTTTAGCCCTGTTTTGGGCTTAAAACTAAAATCGCGATCCGCCACTTCCTTTTGCACCACGGTGCAACCAGTGATCGCGCATGTGCATTGGAGCATTTTATCTGCCGACCACCCGATTGACGGTCAAACCAAAGGGTGTCTCTTGGTCCCACTGCCCCTACTAAATGGGGATCAGTAGCCTAAATGAGGCTGGTGAGAAGCCTCAGGGATTAGCAAAAATAAAGTTTTAAAACGGGACATAAAGCGGAGTTCATGACTATTAATGGACCCAGCATGAATATTAATAAGAAGCTGTCTGCTGCCTACAAACATTGTATTGTGGCGACAGCAGAGCCAATGAGGACTAATTTAAACAAATGAAAGCAATCAATAGGGCACTGTTGGGGCTATCAAACAGTGAGGTTAGTATAAAATAAAAGTACATAATCTGGCTGCTCCAGAACTTTGAACATGGGACACTGACTGTATAGACTGCTAAACACCTCCTCCAGTACGGAGCCCCCTCAACCAGATGCCAGTGTTTACACATTAGAGAAGCTGCTGTATGCCTTCTACAGTGAGGAGAGAGAGGGAGAGAGAGAGTGAGAACGAGCGAGAGAGGCACTGAAACTTACAAGTGAAGGTGCAGTGTCTCTTTCTCTCTATCTCTCGCTCCCATTGCTCCTTCCTAACTTAGAAAAAGTGCCAAAAGACGAGGGATTTAAAAAAAATTGCGGTGCAGTGTTCAAATGTCTGGAGGCTCAGAGGTGTATCTCTCTGTCGGAGAGTGACAAATTCAGGGGACAGTGTGACACTGGATGACTCTGAGCAGACAGCTGCTCGCTCTCACTCTCTTGCCCATTCTCCCACTCCCGCTACTTGTTCTCGCTACAAAATAATACAGCTACAATCTACCCCCACGTCGGCTTTTCATGGGACTCTGTGTGTGTGTGTGTGTGTGTGGGGTGCACCAGGTGTTCTCCCACTGTCTTCTCTTTGACCACAAAATCACCATGGCACCACAGAAGGAATGGTGTGTACTCCGCTGGGTGTCGGTGTCCTGGTGAGCATGGGAGAAAAGGAAGACGTAGCGCATTGTGTAAAGTGGAGACAGCGGACCTTTTCTTTCATGTCAAGACCACTGCTCTGAATCTGCTGTCATAGACAGCTGGCTGCTCCATTGGCGCATACGGGACACGCCCTGCAGACTGAGAACTGCATTGGCAAGAACAGGCACACACCTCCAGCAGGTCAGATTGTCCCAAGATGTTTCTTGCGCGCTGCAAGCATAATAAAACTATAAACTGGGGAGGGTCTCGCCTGTCAAAGAACCGCCTTGAGCTACATCCTTTGTTACTTGCTCCTGCTGGCATTTACCTAGAGTCTCTGTGTCCATTCCAGTTAAGGCTCTGTCTGTGCATGATTTTTTTCTCTTGCTTGTTAGTCCTCTTCTCTCCCTTACATTCCCTTAGTATACAGAGTGTGGCTAACAGGAAGCCAAGAGATTACCCCTGACCTACCCCTGAGAGGGATAACGACAGGAAGGCATGGGGAGACATGTAATAGTGACACACAGATTGTTTCAAACTGTTTCTCGTCTTGGAACCCCCCCATTGGATGTGGCACCGTGATTTACCACAGCGTAGCTTATGTGCTCAGCTCTAAAGGGTCCTAGTTTCACTTCTCTATCACGAACATCCTCTCAGGCTTCCTTTGAGCTATGTTCTATTGCATATCCAATCGTTGGACAAAAGGCTTTGCTGATCTACCATCAACTACTGTGTCCTGAACAGCATGGGTTCAGGGGTGTCCACAGCACCATCATGGCCTTGCTCGAATTTACTGGATACATCCACCACGCATTAGACCAAAGCTTCCTGGTGGTAGCCACATTCATTGACCTATCAAAGGCATTTGATATGGTGTATCATGGACTCCTCCTCAAACAATTGGCTGACATTGGGCTCTCCTCTGAAACTTTGGGCTGGTTCATTAGCTACCCGAGCAACTGCTATCAGCAGGTTAGGATTGGGGATGTGATCTCTGACAGCAGACCTGTTAGATCTGGTGTACCACAAGGATCCATATTAGGACCACTGCTGTTATGCTTATTCTTAAATAACCTCCCGACCTCTAGCTCATGTTAAATGCTCCTTTACGCAGATGATGCGGTTTTATTCACCAGCAGCCAGCACCCTGAACATCTGGAGGTGGATCTACAAAGTGGCTTTGCATCCATGGAGCAGTGGTTTAAGGACCATAGACTGGTCTTGAATTATAAAAAGACCAAGACCATGATGTTCTCCACCCTACAAAGCAAACACAGAGCCTTCCCACTTGCAATTATGAACGTTGGGGGTGCCACTCTCGAATTTGTTCAGCACTTCAAATACCTAGGCATCACTATCGATTCCACCCTACCATATGCCAAACACATCGACATTACTGCAAGGGCCATCAATACCAGAATCGGGATCCTGTATCGGCACAGGCGCTGTCTCACACATGAAGCCCTGAGCACTGCCATCAATAGCTTAGTTGTCTCACTCATCGATTATGGGCTGGTGATCTATGAATCTGCAACAGACACAGCCCTCCACCGCATCTCAACCGCAATGAATAAAGCCTGCCATCTCCTCACAGGTGCTGCTAGACTCACGCACACCTGTGATCTCTATACCATGGCTGGCTAGCTACAGCTCAGTGGACGAATCAGGTAACAAACCTGCCTCCTTGCCAAAGAAGCCTCCTTAAACCTTCTACCACCAGGAGTACAGAACCTACTGACCCCTTCCTGGAGCACAAAGCAAACCAGAAGTGCTGCCTCTCAGGTATTCCATGCGCCAAGGTGCCACACTTTCTTTGTTCAGTGGGGATTCTCATACCGGGCCCCTCTCTGGACAAATGCGCTACCTCAGGACTTCTGTGATGCAGCAACAGTTGGCTTTTTTAAATACAAACTGCGCCAACACATTCTCACCATGGGTACCTGTGCCTGCCCCCACTAAATCCTGCCTCAAGTCAGTAATCCCATTGCCGTAGTCTGCACTTACCCTCTAGCACTTCTTAAAACTGTCACTGTTACACTGGGTAGCCCCAACCTTGCACTTCACTGACCCACTGTCCTCTCCGATGGCACTGCCATGGCCCCCCACTTCTCTTCCCTACCTGTACCTCTCCACCTCCTACCCCCACCCACCACTTCATCTTATAGTTACCTCTCCATCTTCTCTCCCTTCTACTCCTCCCTCTGTCTGCTCTATTGATTTTTGTCTCTCCTTGACACGGGCATACATTGTACAATGTTTCAGTATAGTGTAACCATGAACTTTATCTGTATTGTTGTACCATAACATGTGTTTGTATATTTTCTATGGAACCACTCTGTATTTGAATATGTATCATTCTGTACTTGTTAACTGACATGGAACCAATTAACGAGCATCTGCTCACTGGTGCTATCCAAGATTTCAAAATGAATGAATAAATAAATAAACAAATAAATAAATCAACCAATCAATCAATCAATCTGACCTGTCGGATCCGGGCCTACAAGTGGGCCTATGTCCTCTATACCCATGCTATGCAGAGTCCTGATTCAGTGAGCTTAGCAAGAGTCCTGGGTAGACTGTCTCTTAAGAATGATACACCTTTGCAAATGTGGTGTACTATAGGTAAGCCATCATTACTGTGGTTGTAATACTCTCTGCAACTGTTGAGTAGCTACACTCTCACTGTTAGTTTGAATATCCTCAAACTCTGAATCAAAGGCAGATTAAGGGGTAATGTGAGGAAGTTCTTTTTCACAGAAAGGGTGGTGGATGCATGGAATAGCCTACCTCAGGAAGTGCTGGATATGAATACAGTGCAGGGCTTCAAACAGGCATGGGACAGGCATCAGGGAGCAATACAGATGAGTATGACTAGATAGGCCATTGACAGAGCAAAGGCCGATGGCACATTCATAAGGTAGAAAAAGAAATGGGCAGACTGGATGGGCCTTGCGGTCCTTATCTGTCATCAACTTCTATGTTTCTATGTTTCTAGATTGGGGCTCCTTCCCTCACAAAGGTATACAATTTAAACAATAGTTGATCTGCTGGGTTGCGAGGCTACCATTACAGCTTTCATAAAGCACATTTTTATACGTTTTTTTTCCTTCCCTCTGTAGAGGTTAAGTCCTCCCCCGCCCCATGGATACAGGTTCCTGTAGTTTTACAGAATCCCAATATTTTCTGATTTCTAAGTGTCTATTACCAAGGTTGTAAAAGCGACAGCTGAGATACGTAGTAAAATCCAGCTACATATTGTTCGAGCCTGAGGGGAGCTTCTTTTGCATGCTTTACAAAGCTTCAGTGAGCTTTGGGTCCGGTGACGTGCACTTGAGGTGATGAGGACATGTTTTTCTTTTCAGTTATGTGTTATTAACTGTTGTCCTCTCCCTTAAAGGTTTCGTGCTAGTATTAGAAGTGCAAATGTTTTTGGTTTGGCTCGTTTTTGTTTTATTACTTAGTCTTTGTCTTATTGTTTTTCCCTTTTATCTTGTTTATTCCATTTTAACCAGTTTTTCCTACAGTGTGTTCTATGTTGGGAGTAGGTTTGTGTGGATGAGTTTGCTAGTTGTAAGCACTTTGCTTTTAACGCGTATTTATTTATTTCTTTTTTTTTATGGGGAAATGTTTCTCCTACTGCTGGTGAGGCTCAGTGGTGGAGTACCGACCATCTGCTCCATCCCACCATGTGGGGATCACAGGGCATGGCAGGGTTTGTGGGATTTTAATGGTTACTGAGGTAGCTACAGGAAGCCATAACCTCCTCCCCAGAGGGTGTTGGCACGAAGGACCAAGGTCCAGACAGGAAGCCGTGCGGAGACACAGCTTCCGCCAAGCACCTAACAACACCCTCCCCTCCTGACACTGTCTGCTAATCTGATCGGTGCCCAACTCTCCCCGGGAGATGAGAGCTGCCTAATGACAGCTCAATCCAGCTCCCCCCCCCCACTGACCCCCGCCAACCAGGGCTCATTTTCAAACCCGGGTTGACAGTGCAGCATGAGGTGTGGCATCCAGTACCTCAACCCTCAGCGTCCCTGGGCCAGCTAGATCTAGCGATGTCAGGAAGGTTTTGTCATGGCTCATAGGACATCTTAAGATTATATGGTACCTTTGTATTACAGTTAGTAAGAGAATTTCTTTTCAACCCCAACTATAAATGTTCATAGAGAGCAATACCCCGTCTACAACATTATCTGACTATCGTAACTTGTTCATTAGTAATTGCTATAACAGGGAAAGAAGATGCAAATACAGGCCTCTTACCCTCGATTGAGTTACGTATACACCCCTATCTTTGTTTTTAACAATGGCATCTGAACGTACTCAAATCTTGTTATTTAACTACTTGGAATGTTAAAGGCTTGAATTCTCCTATCAAAATGTAACCCCGGGACCCCTGCCTTTTTAGCAAAATGACAGGTGGCATGCTGTTGAAGCTGACAGCAGTACCTGGTGGGGACTGTGTTCGGGGAGGATAAGGTTACTCGGCACAGGGGGCCTAGGTTTGGCTACTCTGCACAGGGGCACCCAAGTAAATCCAAACACAGGAAGCAATAACTGTAATGTCCAGAACCCGGAATGGGATTCTTCAATGTGGCTTTTATTCACATCCAAGCTGAACAAACAAAGCATAGACGGACCCCCACGGGGCTACATTCCTGGTAATGCAGATTAGAGATAACAGAACACTTCACTATTTCCAGCCCTCAAGCTTTGAACCCACCAGGCACACAGCCCGGACTTGCACGCAGCTTTAGGTACACAGCCCGACTTGTACACTACTTGGGTTTTCCCCACTGGCCCGGCTCCCACGCCGGCCAGTTGATCTGCGGTCCATTTTGGGAAATGAACCAGTTATCCTGTTGTGGCTCCCCAAACCACCTTAGAGCCTTCGACTCCTAGAGGGAATTTTCCTTCCAATCCCATGTCTGGGTACTTCCCTCATCACTGGCCAAGTGCATGAGGCAAAGTAGAAATCCACAGAGCAAATCTGTAGAAGTGGACCTGGTCACTAAAGATGGGGGGTCTCCCACTTCCAGCTCCCACAGTCCATACCCGGCCATTTCTCTGGAAACTAAACAATTCCTTTACTGAAAGCTTGACAATGTAGATTCCTGGGTAGACGTATGTCACATCTCCTCTACATATCATTTTGATTTCCCAATAGCACTGGACTTGAACCTACTTTTACTTTTTGGCTAAGCCTATTACTCTAGGCCTCCCACTATTTCAGTAGTCCAATCTCCACATGTCACACAAGTCCCAGGGTGAAAAACATAGGCCCTTTCAGGAAGAGCAGACACTCACCCTCCGGTTGCAGGTGCCCCACAGGCGATTCACAATCTTCTTGTTTCCCAAAAAAACTCTGGAACAAATAGGCAGCTTCTCCATTAGTAGCAGAACCAGGGGGTTGCCCCAGGAATAAGCAGGAAACCCTTTCCTGCCCCCATCCCCGGAGGGAGGGGGCACTGAGACCCGAATCAGCGGTCTCCACCACTTACAATTATCATCTGTGTCTCTCTTTTGGTGGAGACACACACCCTTTTTACCTAAATGTAGCTCTCTGTCAGGGCTGAGGCTCCAAGAGCCTACACTAAGCTGCTGTGCTGCTTTCACAGCAAGCTCCCAACTCCAACTGACCCTACAGACTACTATTCAAACCTCCCAGCATTCTACTCCAACTCCCTACTGCAGATTCCATTGTGGCTCATGCAGCTGTGATGGTTCTATGGTGATGTCATCCCTCAGTCTCAGCTGAGACTGAGAACAGAGTGAGACAGTGTGAAACCCATTTAACTGGAGTTTCACAAGATGCCTTCCCTGCCTACCACTAGGTCTTACTGGGATTCTAGTAACCCCAAGTAACAAGGGGGTTACACTCGCCTTGACCAGGAAAATGACTGTCCGCAGTCATTGTTTACCCGGCCTTAGGCCATCTCACCCTATGTGCTACCTGCGGAGGGGGGTGATCAGGCCCCCTCCACCCATGCGCGAGCACAGGCAGGCAACACTAAGGGCCTAGAGGCCTTTAGCTGACATATCAGCCTCTACTCTACCCACTTACTATGGATGCCTAGTGGTCTGGTAGAACTATCCAGAGCATAGCCCTAATAGCTCAGCACTGCAGTCCCTACGGCCGTTCCGGACCACAGCCTGTCTATCCCCCCTAGTCCTCTAGGGAAAATCTATCTGCCTTAACTTAATACTCCAAAAACAAAAACAACCCGGGGATCTCCCCGACCTTGGGCAACCTGCAACCACACACCAAGAAAATACCACATTGTTACACCATTTTACTGCCTCCTCCCTACCCCCACAACCACACCTGTGGAAGGAAAGGGTTAATACAGTAACAACAACGATAACAACACCACAGTACTTTAAATCACTACACACTAAAGTACTAATGAGGAACTCCGAGGAGCTCCTCCTCCTCCTCCTCCTCCTCTTCTTGTCTTCTCTTCTATCTTCTCCAGGAACACCTGCAAGAAAAAGAAAGACAACACACACTCCTAATCTGCATACAGAGTCTACCTAAACCTCTACCATCAAAACACTGAAGAATCCCAAAAATATTTTTTTTAGAAAAGGTAGAAAAACAGTATTTACATTAGAAAACAACGACATTATTTACAATACACATTTGGGGGGATGGAGTGCCCTAAAAGCCCCAACTAGTGACCACAGTGCCCAAAGGCTAGTCCAATAAAGAGTCTCTCCTGGGCCGGAGCCCGGTGAAGCACAGTTCTAACAGGCCAAAGTCCCGAAGGGGAGAGTCTTTGCAGACAGTTCACACATTTTGGAGTCTGCTAGTGTAGGGTGTGTACTGCAATGTCATAAAGATAGAAAAGTTTGGACTTACCAGCCCCTTGTAGAATGGAAAATTCTGAACCGACCTGCACCTCTGATGAAGACTATCCTTGGCAGCATTTCTTCCGATACAGCTGGGCGGACATCTTCCGGGAAGCACAGGAGGGCACATATGGGAACTGCTGGGCTAATGTCATCTCTGGAGATGGAACCTTAGAACAGGAACAAAAAGAAAACAGCTGCTCTGACGTCATCCGATTACCAGGTGATGGCTCAGGATACAGCTGGGCTGGTGTCCTCTCTGGATCTGAAGTCATCTGGTGGGCCAGTCGATAGATTCTGGAAAGGCTAGTACACTGTAGAACTGATGAATGTGGGGCACCTGAGTCCTGGATGTTCATACTGGCGGATCAATAAAGGCACTTCACAGTCTGGTGTGGCAGTATTGACTACCACTGCTCGGCTTTCCATTTAGTAGGCACGGGCACATTTGCTGGGAGGTCCTTGCACTGAGGCCAATAGTACCGGAGGTCAGGAGCTTGAATTATTACCCCGTCTGGGTGCACATAATTCACACAGTGGGAGATTTCACATCCTCTCCGTCCACTATTCGCACTCTGTCCATAAACAGTGTCCTGCCTCTCTCCACTGGGTATATTTCTCGTGAAACAGTCTGTTTTTTACATGCTTGTTGGCCCCAGGATGCACACCTTTCATTGCTTTGGCCCAGATCCAGGATTTCCTGCTGTTCTCAATCTCCTCCCAGACTTTCTGAGGAAAGGTAGGAAAGGTCATACCATAGATCTCATTCACCTTCCTACGAACCAGTCTCTCCTCTTTACTAGCTTTGGTGAACCTGAGACCGCTGGCCTGGCTTGGGGGTGGCCAGTCCTGGTTCTGCCAGCTTTGCATCCTTAAAGAAATTAAAAATGGATCCCTGACCTCTTCCTCTTGCAAAGCCAGGGCAGTGGCATCACCACTTTCTTCCATGCGTTCCTCCGAGGCAAGATCTTGAGGCTGTGTACCCGTTCCTTTTTCACAAGGCCACATAGGTTCTCCCTCATCTTCCTCTTCACTGAGGACCTGAGCCCAGGAGTGAGCAGTCATTCTCACTCCTGAGACTATCCACTCATCACTAGGCATGGAGGTCAACATCTCCCACTCAAAGGCCTCCCGCATCTCATCTTCTCCTAAGAGACTTGGGCTTGGCCCCCCCCCAGGGGTCTATTGATGCTTTATCCGAACTTTCCTTCTGGGATCCAACATCCGAAACTTCAACTTCTGGTTCTGTCTCTAACTCTGCACCCTCTAGCTTTGTGCCACACTCCCCCCGAGGGGCCTTCCTCCACAGGCTCAGCCTGGTGCTGTGTGCTGCCAACTGCAGATTCCTGAACCTTTGTCCATGTGGGAGCCAACCGAATTTAAGGCGCTTTATACAGGCCATATTTTTCTAGGCATCCAGCACAGTGAGGAATCATGAAGACGTCCCTTCCAGCTCTCAAGCATATTTGACACACATGCACTGGAAAACCAGGAATCACCACATGAGGAGGCAGTTGTCCTCCATAGTACTACTTTTCAATATCCCTCAGTCTATTCACTGCTGCTGTTACTGCAACCCGGGCATGATCCGGATAGCGAGCTGGTCCTGAGGCCATAACTGCAGAAAAACAAACAAAAGTTCACTGTAACTGAAAGTCCTACTTTATTGAACACATTCTTTAGTTTTAAAATAGCTCCTCTGCTGCTGTGTTTACTTTACTACCCCACCCTGTAATGGCGGAGGCAGCACTCCTGTGCATCAAGATTCAGAAATTGGGTCAAGCCACTTCGCGCCCAATTTACACACACTACTGATAACTTTTGCTCAAACTGCACAGACTTGCACTGTTCCTGTTTTAAACACATTTACTTGATTTTTCCACTGACTTTTTACATGCTGAAAACATTTCTTTGAGTCACAGTCCCTTAAAGCTTCAGGTTTTTAAGCACAGTATTGCCGGTAAAACTAGTGCTGCACATTTGGCTACAACTCACAGTCTCTCTCTGGCTTTAAACTTTAAACTGAGGCTGAACTCATTACTATGCACACAGTCAATGGCTTAACAGACTTGCACTTGCTGGCAGGACTTGACACAGTCGTTACTTGCAAAGCAACTACACTGCTGCACACACATTTATATGGCATAGGGCAGAAAATCACTGTTTGAGCAATTTCAATGTTGTTACTTACTGTTATCAGTAGCAGTTTGCTGCGATGGGGAAAACAGCCTGCAGCCAGTTCTTGGAGGCCTCAGAACAGAAACAGGTGGGCAGTCCTGCCGATCGTCTTCTCGACCACCACACTTGCAATTCCAACGATTGATCAGCGGGTTGAGCCCGATTTTGAACAAGAAAGTCTATTTTTAGAATGTTTACAGCGATTTTAACACTCCGCGATGCTCCTCCACTAGCCAGTACATGCACTCCACTCACACTCCCTCTCAAATGCTGGGGCAGTCACTGTAGAGCTTGCTGAGGGGCGGGACTGATTGCAGCCTCACCAATCACACGACACCATGCAAATGAGCCTCTTCTTCCTCGCGAGGGCTCTTCTCCTCACGGCGATCGTCGAGCAGGCAAATTTAAACTGCAGAATGCAACTTTTTTTTTTTCTAACTGACTCCACGGCGGGAGCCCATTTCAGCCATTTAACATAGCCATTACACACCTGCAAGTCTCTCATTTCTTTCAGAAAGCATTTCCAAAGTCCAGGGCACAATTTTCCTGTTGGTACCCCTAGTCTTCCACACTTTTCTTTACCACAGTTCATTTTAAAAGCATTTCCAACATCCAGGGCACAATTTTCCTGTTGCTACCCCTAGTCTTCCACACTTTTCTTTACCACAGTTCATTTTAAAAGCAGGCAAAACCACTGTAAACAATTGATGCAGGACAAGGGCACACTCTTTAGCTTTACTAATCCTTGGTAAACAGTTGCCATTTTAAACAGCAGCATAAGATCCACAGCAACACACTAAGTAAATTGCTTCAGCTTTTGGGCTACCCACTGTCAGATAGCCAAAACGCTAGCCCCTTGCCTGAGCACCTTCCTTCCCAGAATTAAAATCCAAGGTGGTGCCTCCATTTTTGTAACCCCCGGACCCCTGCCTTTTTAGCAAAATGACAGGTGGCATGCTGTTGAAGCTGACAGCAGTACCTGGTGGGGACTGGGTTCGGGGAGGATAAGGTTACTCGGCACAGGGGGCCTAGGTCTGGCTACTCTGCACAGGGGCACCCAAGTAAATCCGAACACAGAAAGCAATAACTGTAATGTCTAGAACCCGGAATGGGATTCTTCAATGTGGCCTTTATTCACATCCAAGCTGAACAAACAAAGCATAGACGGACCCCCATGGGGCTACATTCCTGGTAATGCAGATTAGAGATAACAGAACACTTCATCACTATTTCCAGCCCTCAGGCTTTGAACCTACCAGGCACACAGCCCGGACTTGCACGCAACTTTAGGTACACAGCCCGACTTGTACACTACTTGGGTTTTCCCCACTGGCCCGGCTCCCGCGCCGGCCACTTGATCTGTGGTCCATTTTGGGAAATGAACCAGTTATCCTGTTGTGGCTCCCCAAACCACCTTAGAGCCTTCGACTCCTAGAGGGAATTTTCCTTCCAATCCCACGTCTGGGTACTTCCCTCATCACTGGCCAAGTGCATGAGGCAAAAGTAGAAATCCACAGAGCAAATCCATAGAGGTGGATCTGGTCACTAAAGATGGGGGGTCTCCCACCTCCAGCTCCCACAGTCCCTACCCGGCCATTTCTCTGGAAACTAAACAATTCCTTTACTGAAAGCTTGACAATGTAGATTCCTGGGTAGACGTATGTCACATCTCCTCAACATATCATTTTGATTTCCCAATAGCACTGGACTTGAACCTACTTTTACTTTTTGGCTAAGCCTATTACTCTAGGCCTCCCACTGTTTCAGTAGTCCAATTCCCACATGTCACACAAGTCCCAGGGTGAAAAACATAGGCCCTTTCAGGAAGAGCAGACACTCACCCTCTGGTTGCAGGTGCCCCACAGGTGATTCACAATCTTCTTGTTTCCCACAAAAACTCTGGAACAAATAGGCAGCTTCTCCATTAGTAGGAGAACCAGGGGGTTGCCCCAGGAATAAGCAGGAAACCCTTTCCTGCCCCCATCCCCGGAAGGGAGGGGGCACTGAGATCTGAATCAGCGGTCTCCACCACTTACAATTATCTTCTGTGTCTCTCTTTTTGTGGAGACACACACCCTTTTTACCTAAATGTAGCCCTCTGTCAGGGCTGAAGCTCCAAGAGCCTACACTGAGCTGCTATGCTGCTTTCACAGCAAGCTCCCAAATCCAACTGACCCTACAGACTACTATTCAAACCTCCCAGCATTCTACTCCAACTCCCTGCTGCAGATTCCATTGTGGCTCATGCAGCTGTGATAGTTCTATGGTGATGTCATCCCTCAGTCTCAGCTGAGACTGAGAACAGAGTGAGACAGTGTGAAACCCATTTAACTGGAGTTTCACAAGCTGCCTTCCCTGCCTACCACTAGGTCTTACTGGGACTCTAGTAACCCAGAGTAACAAGGGGGTTACATAAAGGAAACAAGGGCTTTCTCACCTTAAAAAAGAAAAATGTGATGTGGCATTTCTGCAGGAGACTCATCTCCTCCTCGCCAAGACAAAGAAGCTTGCCAGGGATTGGGTGGGTCAAGTGGTGAGGAGTTGTTATTCTGCTAAGGCCAGGGGGGTAGTAATAGTATTACATAAAAATCTCAAAGCACAGATCATTGCCACAAAGCACTCTAAAAAGAAGGGAGACACAGTAAGTATTAGCTAGCGTACTTATCAGTGCAAAAAATGTGCTGTTTGCATGTGTTTATGGTCCTAATGGCATTGTTCCAGACCTCTTCCCAGAAGTTCCAAAACAAATCTCAGCCCTCTTACAGCCAGAGGATCTCTTAGCGATAGGTGGAGACTTCAATGAAGTCTGGGACCCTATCCTAGACCGACTTAGGAGCCCTTCCATGCTAGCCACCAAAGCAAGAGCTATGCTTAAAACCCTTGCAGTGGGAGTTTGACTTACTGGACCCTTGGAGGGATCATTTCCCTGCTGGAAGAGATTTTACCTTCCAATAAGCACCACACCAGAGTGCTAGTAGAACTGATTTCTTTCTGCTTTCACATAGACATATGCAGGATGCGTATCGTGCGCAATAGGCCCTATCATTATTTCCGACCAGGCCTGTGTCCATTTGACTCTAGGCATTGGTCCCAGTCCCTCAACGGCTCCTAAGTGGTGTATGGACTCATAGCTTATGTCATTATTGACTTTAAACCTAGGCTAGCTAAAGAAACTACTGTTTTCCTCCTGATAAATAGCACTCCTGATGTCTCTAAAGCTTCAGTGTGGGATTTTTCTCAAAGCTTACTTATGGGGAAGAATTATGGGGTTTGCCTCTTACAGGAAAAAACAAAGGCTAGGTCAACTACAGAAACTTGAAAAGGAATTAAAAAAGAAGGTTGAGAGTTACAATAATTAAAAGGAACACTCACCCCAACTTCACTGGGAAATACCCCAGTTAAAGTACCAAATTAATAACATTACTTCTGTTTCTGCGGCCCAAGTTATAAAACAAACCTCTCATAAATATTGAGAGTCCAGAGAGAGAGCAGGGAGACTATTAGCTTACCATACTAGATTACAGCAAACCATCAAATATATTGAGATGATCTGATTGGCTACAGGGGAAATCACAGCAGACCCAATAAAGATGAATTGGGCTTTTCAAAACTTTTATGAAGGCTTATACTCTTCCAAGAGGGGCCACTCAACCCAAGCCTTGGATACCATTCTGCAACATACAATTCTACCCACCCTATCTGACAAACAGGGTAGACAACTGGAAGTGCCAGTTATATTGTCATAAACTGAGACACCAGTAAAGGCATCCCCAAAGGGTAAAGCCCCCAGTCCAGATGGGTTTCCAGTAGGCTTCTATCAGTCTTTCCTGTCTGAGGTTGGACAGTTCCTTACTGATGTATTGCAGGAGGCATATGAGAAAGGACAGCTACCCCCCTCAATGACGGCAACCCTAATTAAGGACCCCCAGCAGGTGTCCAGCTATCACCCAATATCCCTACTGAATGTGGATGTCAAGATCTTGGCAAAAGTCCTGGAACTGCGCCTTCAACATGTCATCCCCATATCATTGAAAATGATCAAACAGGGCTTATGAAGGGCAAACTAGCTATGGATAATCTCAGGGCAGTAATGTATGTAATATGGGTGGCATCACACTCCCCAACCCCTCACATCCTGGTAACTGTTGACACAGAAAAGGCATTTGATTCTGTGGAATGGCCGTTCTTGTACCAGGTGATGGATGCTTTCAAAGTTGGTCCTTCCTTTTTGAATTGGTTAAAACTCCTATACAATAACCCCTGAGCATCCATTCTAACAGGTGCCACAGTGTTCTCACCTAATAAGCTACTGTACATAGAGGTACGAGACAAGGCTGTCTACTGTCGCCTCTGTTATTCTTAATGGCTCTGGAACCCTTACTATAGAAGATCAGGGCCTCCCCTAGCATCACTGGCATCCAGTGTGGTTCACCTCGCCTCATTACCCTAGCTCATGCTGATGACCTGCTAGTAGTCCTGCAAAATCCAAACATCCTGCTGCCCATATTATTAACCTTTCTTAATAATTTTATGAACATATCCGGATTAAAAGTTAATTGGGATAAGATGGAGGTTCTGTCTCTAAACATACACAGCAGAGCTCTATAGAACATCTTGGTCTTAAATAGAACCCCTCACACCTCACTTACTTTGGAGTGTTCTTACCAGCAGGCCTAAAGAACATTATACGACTAAATCTACAGCCCTTATATACTGCCCTAGTTGATGACTTTAGCAGATGGAAGAAACCTAAATTATCGTTTGGGGTAAAATTGCTGCGTATAAGATGATGGCCTTTCCTAGAATATTATTCCTTCTCAATAGTCTTATGGTCCCTATCCCTCATGCCCAATTTCAGAGGTTTAAGAATCTCTTTGGGGCATTCCTCTGGGAAGGTGCAAGGCCAAGGTTCAGTATCCATAAACTGAGAGTCACAGGTAGGAAAGGGGGGTGTGCGTTACCCTGATTAAGGGCCTATCACCAGGCCGCAACAATAAAACAAAACCTACATTGGCTCACCCCTCCCACAAAGCAAACACTGGTCTGTCTCCCCCTAGAAACAGGCACTGAAAGTGGCCCACCATGGTTAATCAAGACCAACACTAGCAGATCCATGTTGCCTGAGTCCCCTATATGCAAATTTGCTTCTCTAACATGGAATACTATGATAAAATATTTTGGAAATGGTATGAGATCTCTAGGTCATTGGGAACCTTAGTGGCATAACTCTAGACTGAAAGAAGGTGGAACCTATATCCGGGGCAACTTGGGAAGAGAAAGGTATTTAGCAGGTGGAACATTGATGGTGCCCCGGCACCAATTACCATGACATTTTTCAGCAGCTGATGAACCACTGGGAATTCCAGCGAACAGATTTTTGGAGAAACTGATCCTTGGGGGAGGTGGCACAATACAACCCCAGATCATACAGGAGATACGTCCCTGCATTAGCTTTTAGACACTTGGATGAAGAATCCCCTCTTCCTTAGGGGCCATATCTATTAATTTATTTATTTGCTTTTAATGCACTTATAGAACCCCATTCATTAATGAATCAAAAGAGGGCATAGGAAGCAGAGTTGCAGATTGCACTCTCAGATGAAGAGTGGGCAGGTCCAGTTAGAGGGGTGTATACCCATTTCTGAGACCTCCAATTGTAAACATACAAAAAATTTATTCATAGATGGTATCGGACTCCTGTTATTCTAAAACACATGGGACTCATACCCTCAGAGGAGTGTTGGCGTTGTCATAATGGAATAAGTATGCTCACACATATACTATGGTCCTGCTCCTCCTTACAACATTACTGGAGTCAGTTCCTACAATTTAGTAGCAAAGTACTGTGCCAACAAACTCCTCAGGATCAATGATTTTGGCTGTCAGGGGGTATTTTTAATCTCAGCCGTCTGTGGGTGCTAGGAATAAATGATTACAGCCAACTGAATTGGAAGCAAAAAGGCAGATACTGCTCTGATGGTGATCAGATGCCCCACCTTTTGTTGCTGACTGGTTAGCAGCCTTAACTAAATTAGCTGAACATGAATGGCTTTCTTATTTAAGGGTTGATAACATAACTCGCTTTGACAAAATGTGGGGCCATTCTTAAATTTTTTAGTAGGTGATCCTAGTTTATAATGACCTGGTTTCCATGATTGTTAATATGTTTTGTTGTTTATTTAATTCAAATGCAGGTAATTATTTGTTGTTACTTAAATATTTTACATGTTATCACCATGTTTTTTCATTTTTAAGTTTGTCGAGCGCGCAAGCACGAACAAACTTGTTGATATGAGAGTTGCTAAACAGGGGTGTGAAGGGTGCCAGCTCAATGACCAGTGGTGCTGCAAGGGCCGGTATGTGGCCAGTAAATCAGCAGGCAGTGTCCAGATTACACTGTTTTGCAGAGGGGTCTGGTATCGGGCAAACATTTCAAAGGACTGAGCTGACGCTGTGCGTGGCTCTGTCCTTTGAAATGCGAGCCCTTCAGCTGCAGCTCAGTGTGTCTTTCCTGGTAAAACAATTTCCCTGGACCCTGCAACTCAATGTATCTTTCCTTGTTAAACAATTTTCCTGGTCCCTGCAGCCCCTTAGTGTGTCTTTCCTGGTTAAACAATTTTACTGTTCCCTGCAGCTCACTATGTCTTTCCTGGTTAAACAGTTTCCCTGTTCTCTGCAGCCCCTTACTGTGTCTTTTCTGGTTAAACAATTTCCACCATCCCTGCTGCTCAGTGTGTCTTTCCTGGTTAAACAATTTCCCCATTTCCTGCAGCCCCTTAGTGTGTCTTTCCTGGTTAAACAATTTCCACTGTCCCTGCAGGTCAGTATATCTTTCCTGGTTAAACAGTTTCCCTGTTCTCTGCAGCCCCTTACTGTGTCTTTTCTGGTTAAACAGTTTCCTCCATCCCTGCAGCTCAGTGTGTCTTTCCTGATTAAACAATTTCCCTATTCCCTGCAGCATCTTAGTGTGTCTTTGCTGGTTAAACAATTTCCCCTTTCCGACATCGGGATGCCCACTCCCGATGTCGGATGCGCCCCACCCAACACACCCGTCTATATTGTTAGCCAACAACGGGGTGCCCAATCCCCGTGTTGGCAATGGCATGCCCCCCCCACACACACACACCATTGTGGCACACTGGGAACTCACCCAAGTATGCCTAAATGTTTAAAACAAAATCCTTGTAAAATAGGAAAACCATCCACCCGAAGTCTTTTTTTTTTTATTTTAGCTGTAAAAAAGAAAACCTTCCATGGTCATCTCCCCAGCCCCTCCCTCCCCAACCCTCCTCTGCACACCCACCTCCCTGTACCCCTCACCCATACTTACTCTCCGGAGGTCAGGAGCTACAATCTTCACTGGCTGAGATATGTCTGCACTCTTCAAAGCCGAACTAGGAACTGAGGAATCGGGTAAGCCTGTATAATGAGACTCAGTTGGGGGAGGGTTCAACTTCGGTTGATATCACAACCATTTTTAGGAATTTTGGCCCAAATTTTCAATGTGAGGTTCTTGGGACCCCACCTCATGAACATGTCAGTGTCATCTCGTTTCTCAGTTCCAAAAGGTGATTTTGCAGTCACTGCGCGGAATCACCTTTCAGGACTGATTACCGAAACAACAGTGCCACTGTTCATTAGGTGGGGTCCCAAAAAAGCCCATGTTGCAAATTTGGTGGAAAAATTCCTCAAAATGCCTACATTACCAGTGTGCATTGCACAGTTTCTACACATGCTCGTAACTTTGCTAATTTTTCATATTTTCACTCCAGATTTTCAACATTGCCAATTTTTCACATCTCCTTACAAACGATACAGCTGTCATTTTTCACATCCTGCCCAAAATGTGTTTTCACACCCATGGGCCAGAATGACCAAGTCAGTGTGTGAAATCAACTTTCAGGATGGATTAACAAAATCACAGTGCTACAAAAAGGCTATGGTTAAAATCTGGTGAAAAAATTCCAGAAAATGCCTGTGTTATGAGTGTGCATTGCACAGTTTCTACGCACACTTGTATCTTTGCCAATTTTTAATACTTTCACTCCAGACTTTCGAGATTGCCATTTTTTCACAATTCCTTATGAATAGTATAGCTGTAATAGTTTTGCATCCTGCCTGAAATGTGTTTTCACACATGTGGCGCAGAATGGCGCAGTTGCTCTGTGAAATCATCTTTCGGCACAAGTGAACAAAATAACAGTGACACTCTTCATGAGGTGGGGTGTCAAAAAGACCATGTTGAAAATGTGGTGACACAACTCCAAAAGATGGCCAAGTTACACCCGGTCATTCACAATTTTTTATGCATTCGTGCAACTTTGGTCATTTGCAATATTTTCACTCCAAATTTTCAGTATAGCCTTTTTATCACACCACCTCATGAGCAGTACAGCTGTTATACAGCTTTCTATTACTCATTATCAATAAAACTCTTTCTGCACTACTACACTCTCACACACTTCCTTTTCTCTATATACGACAAACTTTTGGCATTGACAAATGCTTGTTTTTCATGCCAAAATGAATTTGTGGTTCAAGAGTTAGTAATTTCAAATGACATATCGCTCCTACATTCTTTTTTTCTCTTTTTACAAACGCTGTGTTTTCTGTTCTAGTTTGCGTTATTGACTATTGCATTTTGCATGTTCTTTTTGTTTTAATAAAATGTCTAAAAAAAATGAAAAATAACAGGCCATTCAGATAGGCCATTAGAAAGTGCTGCAGTGACCAGGAGAGAGAAGACACGGAGAGTGAGACGGATGGAGAAAAAGCTTACCTCTGGGTTGAAGCAGTCCCATTGGCTCTGCCTGGTGCCTCCTCGCTGGTCAAGTTCAGTGGCAATTCCTTCATTCCCTCCCTCCTGGAAGTGTGTCAAGTTTTGGTGGTGTCTGCAGTTGGCTCCACTTTCCCTCTCTAGCAGCAGTTTCAGGAGAGGCAACTGATGTGGGCTCAGTTCACCCTATTTGTTTTTTCCCTTATTCTTTAAAAGTTAAATCCAGGCCCCTCATTGTCAATGTTCAAGTAGCCATGGGAGTGAGAAAGAGCATTGGGGCGGAGCAGCAAAGTCCTTTTGGCAGGACCACCCACCACAAACCCTCCCACAGTAGCCATAGCAGCAGGACCAAGGGAGCAGCATCTCTCTCCCACAGGCCTTCCTCCTCACCTCCTTACTCCATGGCAGCAGTGCTGGGATTAGCCAACCCTATGCCCTCAGGACCCTTCCAGCTCCAGGTCCTGGGCAGTGGTGGTACTGTACTTGGTACTATAGTTGGTAGTAAGACAGAAAAAAACTATTATTCATCGAGTCTGTCTCCCACCTTAGTGGGGCCACTTTGTGGAATTAAAATCCAAGAGATATTCATCAAGGTTTTTTTAAAATATAGCAACCGTATCTGCAGATATTATTTCCATTGGTAATGTACCCCTAGGTGGTGCTATCCCAAGGGCTACTATGCCTGCCTGCTTAGCTAGTAGCAGGTTAAGGGGCCTGGGTAATGAAATGGGTACCTCCACCTGGAGGTCAGGGTTGTTAGTGGTCAAGCTAACCTGGGCACAGCCCTCCGGGACACTGTAATCCCCATCTTTCCCTTCTAGTGGCCTGAACAATATGGAATAATTACTTTCACAATGACCCTTATTCACTAGGCAATTACCCACACTGTTTGCACTTACCACAAGGGCTCGCTCCTCTAGCTTGACCCTGGGGACCCCCGTAAAACAAGGTTAAGCACAGCAAATAACAACAGTACAATACTTCTGGCACAAACTGGAACCACAGTCAGGTTAAATACAAACAAAGTTAAATCTGATTTATTCAGGGGACTTGAACAAGGGAGGGACGTAATCAGGTTGATTTGCTTAAAAGCTATATTAATCAGACAGTTATGCACGCGGTTCAGAGTCCCTACACAGTCACACACTCTGGGTACCCAGGTAGGAAAATGGTGGGCTAGCCAGGAACATTGCAGCTGGTTGGGGCCCTGTGATGGAAGAAAGCAACATGCACAACACACACTATTTGCAATCCAGAGCCGGAGGGCTCGGTTCATGAAAGAAAAGGCAACAAGACAATCAGATGACAACACTTTTAGATTTAGCTGTTGTTGCAGGGAGCTACCCTGATGTTTACTCACGATACCCAATACTGGACACAGGCAGGACAAAATCAAGACTGCAGGCTGTTGAGCTGGAGTGCCCGGAGAAGCAAGGCCCACACGAATCATCGAGGCATCATTCCTGTTTAAGGCGTTGAGCAAGGGGCTGATCCCCAGGCCGGTCTCTCGTCGATGACTTTCTTCGTGAGCAGTATTCTGGCTGGGCCAGTGTAGCAGGGCCCAGGCAAATGTAAATGATGCAGATTCAGTTCGTGGAGCTGGATACAGCCTCAACAAAGCAAAACACAGTTCAGACACACAATGGGGAACCAAATCACGACCCACTATAAGCACACAGCACATTCACATGTAAGGAAATTCCACTGTACCAGGCAAATGTCTCTCCAGTTGCAATTACAGAGTCTCTGCACAATCCAGGTGTTCAGAGGTAGCTGGAAGTCCTGACAGGCTGATCGCATTCAGCAAATCTTTGGTCTTCTTCAAGTTAAAGCCTGGTCACAATTCAGCGGCTTAATTCGCTCTCCAAATTCGGATTCAGTCCGAAAAAGCAGGCAGGCATGCAGGCAGGCATGCAGGCCAAACTCAAGCCTTTCCACAGTTCTTATGCATGAATCCACTATGGATTGCTGCTCGAACTATCTCAAGCTGTTACTTCTTCACTTCCCAACTCAGATCTAACAGAAACTGCAAGCAGTGTGGGACTTTTCCCCAAGATCCAAAAGGTTTGGTTGGCTGATCTGTCTGTCAGTCACAACAAGGGCTCCCCCTCCAGGTTATTTTAGGCGCCAAAAGCCCAAAACTACAATTCCTACAAGTGTTGGCCCCACCAAGCCCCTGTAGGCAGGCTCCATTTTAGAATCCCAAATGTACTGATTGGCCCATTCTGCAGTCCAGGACCAAAATGATGGAAACAAACAGAACTGTTCATGCTGAAAAGAAGGCAGGTTAGAACAAACTACAATATTATTACTACTCTAACAAATGATCAGCAAACAAGTACATCTTCTAACAGAGATCCCTCTCAGATTAATTATGACTGCAATCCAGGCAGCTATTAAAGAGACAGTACACAGAGGCTATACAGGCACTCTCTGGTAATACATTTAAACTGCTAAAACGCAGAACACCAGCCTGGCAGTGAGCATTTAGGCAAGCTCAAGGAAGACTTTTCGGGAACCCCCATTTGTAGGGGGGTTACTGTACGGTATTGCATAGTCTCGCTGCTCTTTGAATAAAGAATTCTCTCCTGTCATTTTTCTTAGCTTGTTCAATTTTGAGCTGTTTATTGTGGCACCTTAGATTGAAGTCCCATATGTTAAATTCCATATCAAGACTATTCATTAGCTCTTGGTCTTTAGTAATTGTATACATTTGCAGCATGCCCCCCCCCCACTCTCCAAAGTGTATAGTCCCAATTGCCTCAATTTCTGTTCATATAATCTTTCCTTAAGCCTGATAACCATCTTTGTAGCCTTGTTGCTGCACCCTCTCTATATTGTCAATGTCTCTTCTTAGGTATGAGCTCCACAATGGAGTGCAGTAGTCCAACTGAGGTTTTATATAGGTCTTGTAGAGTGGTAGGATACCATTTTCATTTCTTGATATGACTTCCTAATGCAGCCTAGGAGTCTATTAGATGTCAGGATGACCTTGCTACAATTTTTGTTAAATTTCAGGGCTTTTGTTTATAATAATTCCTAAATCTTTTTTCACTATTCACTGTTCTTAGAGTGGTTCCATTTAGTTTGTATTTAAGGTTTTTGTTATTAGATCCCAGACGCATAACCAAGCATTTGCTGGCATTAAAAGACATACCATTTGTTAGGGCCCTCTGTTCAACATATTTCAGGCCACTTTCAAGTTTGTTTGTTTGTTCAGTTATGTTTACCATGCCTCCTAATTTGGTGTCATCAGCAAACTTTACCAGCCAGTGATAAGTGTGATGGAAGCACAGCTAGGCAGTGCTGACTGCCAAAAAGTTAACGGTAAGATGTTTTTTTTTTAAATGTAATAAATAAATTGTGCAGAGTGTCACTCAACAAAGTGGCCAAGGCTGCGTGGGTGGGCGGGTGTTGCCCACTCTCTAGACCACCCATGGAGGCACCATAGGAAACAGCTCCACCGGAGCTTATGTGGGCCAAACAAGGCCCCTGTAAAATAATCACCCACAAGTGAACTGATTTGATTTTATTGTACTGCAAATCTGCGGTCAGTTTGGTGACAAGCCCGGGTGTGAGTGAAGGATAACGCAGACAACAGCAGATTGGTGTAACACACCACAGTGTGGCTTTATTTTCTTTCAAAGTCAGGAAAAAATAATAAACTCCAAAATAAATAAGGCAAAATTCTTTACGGAATTGCAGGTAATTCACTTTCCTTAGTGACTACAGGGAATAAACTTAAGCAATGGCATATCTCTTTTTCAATACATCAGTTTGCAGCAACAGATTATGCATGTCCTTTCTCTGCACTTGGTCAGCACCTACTAACTCACTGATCTGCTGATCAATCTCTCCTGTGGAAATGAACTATCCCCTTTGTTGGTCTTGCTTGTTAGGGTGTTGGGGAGCCAAATAAAAAACCCCAAAACAAGCTAAAGACAAAGAACCTCAGTGCAAAAGCACGAAGCAAAGGTTACCCCAAAGGGCACTGGCAGTAAGCTAAGTTTCAGAGAAATACAAAATCACACATACCTCCATAATACAAAGCAGCATGGGATGTATATGCAAATCAACATGAAATTTTAGGCTGGTTCAGCTTCAAGCAGGTATGCATGGTGCCAATCATTTCCTTTAGGCATGCTGCACTTTATTTCTGACTACACTTAATAACAATAGTTTAAACAAGGTATATGGTTTCTGGTGAGGGACAGGATGGTGAATAAGAAACAAAAAATGAGGAGATCACTTGATGCAGAGCACCTAGCAGCAGCACTAATCAGGAGCTCCTGCCTACCACCCTTTGCCAACTCCTTAAACCAACATATTGGGAGAGCCGAGACCTGGACTTTGTCTACAATAGTTGCCCTGCCTTCAACGATCGAATTTGGTTTTAAACTTGCATCACATTTGGCCATGCAGCCAAGATGGATGCTGAGATAAGGCAGGCCATGATTAAACACACGCTGCCTCGCACTCCAGAAAAAATGCCTAAAAAAGCCAGAGCTCAAGGCTCCACAGCAATCCCTAAATCGGGTCCCTCAACTCCTCCAGCAATTACTCTGACTGAGGATCGCTTTCTTCAGGAGCTTTTACCATTTAGAGAAACCTTAGAAGATATCTCCTCCGAGCTTAAATCAATTAGAGGAGCCCTCACAAGCCTTACGAGGAGGGTCGGCAACTCAGAAGCCCGATCAACATCTCTGGAGAAATGGAGAGGGAAAGTAGAACCTGAGATGGTACAGCTTTGCCAACAACTGCATAAATTACAACTAAAAACCGAGGATCTGGAGGGGGGGAGAAGCCGGAGAAATAATATTTTAATAATTGGGCTACCGGAGAATGAGGAAGGCACTAACATCAACGCCTTCCTGCAGAAATTGTTGCAGAAAATTGTGGGCCCATCTCCACTTAATCCACAATACCACATCGAAAGGGGCCACCGCTCTCTCAGACAGAGGCCCCCATGGGGATCTCCCCCCAGACCGATCATCGTTCATTTCTAAACTTCGTGGAGAAACAACATATTTTATTGAAGGCCAGAGAGCTACAATAATTACCTGGGGAAGCTCTACTATTCGAATTATGCAAGATCTACCCTTCAAAACCTGTCAAAAATGGTCAGCATTCCACCCAATTGTCAGCAAATTAATTACGGCTGGTATCCACTTTAAGATGATGTACCCAGCAAAGCTGCAAGTTTCTATGGATGGGTCCTGGATATCTTATGAAACACCAGAGCAAGCAACAACAGATCTAACAGCTAAGCTTCCCAACCTATTCAAAATTGGGTGAACACTTGGTGGACACAGTATGGCTAAAAGTTGATTAATAGGAGACCCTTTCTCCTTAAGGTTTGCTGTTGTAACGTTTCAGTGTTATTTACCTCTCTCCAGTAAAGTTAGTCCTCCCTCCTTGTTCATCTGGGGGTAAGCCGGGCTAAGTGGGTTGAATAGGCCGTAAACGCCTGGTAGGCCAAATCCTCCAGTGCAGTAGTGTCAGGGAACTCATGGTTAATAGGGGTAGGAACCACAGTTCCATTGCTAGTTTTCATGCAACACTTCTGAGAATGGACGAATTCTGGTCCCTTCATCAATACCGCCCCCTTAACTCTTCCCTTAGTGCATAGGAAACTTACCTGGCACTGTTTAAACTGATACAAGCAGAGTTTAACCTATGGCACTACTCTAGCTGACCAGATCGACCCATAATGGTTGTCAGGAAATCGGGGGCTGGGGAGGCTCTAACACAGATCACCAAGGCCACAGGAAGGTGAGTCCTAAGTAATATTATTTTTTGGGCTAGCCACCTGAGTATCTTGGTTTGTAACTCTCTGTCAGTACTTGAGACATAACACAGATATGTCTCTGGCTAATCAACTTCCTAAGGATTCAATTGTTTCAATAGAGACCCTGCCCTTGTATATTCTTTAACCCTTGGGTAGCTCTAGTACTGCATAGAAAGGTCTCCTTTATATACACCCCGAGGGGTTTTCAATATGAGAACTGGGCACAGGGTGGTTGGTTGGGGGGATGGCATGGGGGGGAACTCCTAGATGGCGCAGGCTCAAGGTCGGGCTGCATAATGTACCAGCTGGGGGGGTGGCATATTTCTGTGGATCCACTTCATTTATGTGGGTATAAGGTGGAAAATAGGATTCATTTCAGACTTAAGATACTGGATTTCAAACAATAACAGAACTCGCATATCTTGGTACTACTCACTGGGGAATATAGCCAACAGGGACTGGTCTCCTGATGTTTCTAAAATCTTGTTACTGCTATATTTAGTATTTAAGTGGAGACCTGCTGTTTGTTGTTGCTGGGAATTAGGGAGGAGGAGGGGAGTTTTTGACATTTGTAGAGTTTATAGCTGTCATGATCAATTTGATGATGTCAAACAGTTTCACTGGCAATAGTAAAGGTTGTAGATATCTCCAGGGACATGTTGTATTATGATTTCAGTGCATGCATTGTGGGGAAGGGATGGGAGAGGGGAGGGAGTGGAGTGTGCTTTTTAGGGTATAGGTACTTTCTGGATGTTTACACTTGGTCTTTATTTTTCTATGATGACAATGACTAATAGACCACTTGAAATTGCCACGTGGAATGTTAGAGGCATTAGAGACCTAACAAAAAGATACCAAATGCTTAAACATTGTGCCTTACTCAACGTGGACATAATATTGCTCCAAGAAACCCATCTGCTACCCAGTGAAACAGTCTGGTTACTGAGACAAGGATATTCCCACATTTTTGCTGCAGGTGAGTCCTCATGGAGCTGGGGTGTGGCTATTTTATTAAAAGGGCATTTGTCCTTCCAGGTGGAAGGGCATATTATAGACCCAAATGGCAGATTTGTGTTAGTTAAAGGATCTCTTAACAACGCCAAGGTAAGTCTAGGATCCATATATGGCCCAGTCGGAGGTGACCCAAAATTTCTCATGGACCTGGCTAATAAAATTGCTACCCTCCTACTCTCTCCTCTAATCCTGGGAGAAGACTGGAACATACCACTGTCCCAATATCTGGATAGATCCTACTTACCATTGAAGCCTTTATCCCCCTCTCAGAAAGCCTTAGCTGAATTTATGGATCTTGGTCTTTGTGATCCTTGGTATCTCCTTAACCCCTCACATCAACTCTTCTCTTTCTATTCTAACGTTCACCAAACATGGTCTAGACTAGACTACATACTAATTAGTCTTCCTCTTCTGCCCGGTCTTTGCCAGGCTGGAATTGAACCTATCATCCTCTCCGACCATTCGGTAGCATGGCTAATGATTTCCCCTGATCTGGCTATACAGAGAGACACAGCCTGGAGATTGAATACACAGCTACTTAAAGATAAATCCACAATCTCCCACATGAAGACTCTCATCTCCACTTTCATGGATATTAACAACAGAACTATATCAAGAGAAGACCTGATAAGGTGCACTCTTAAATGCTACCTTAGAGGTGAATTCATTAAGTTAGCTTCCAGGAGGAAAAGACAGAGAGAAGCAAGGGCAATTTCCCTACTAACACAAATACGGGAGGCTGAAAACTCTCTAGCACCAACTTCCCCGTCAAATTCTTTGGAAACCCTACTAACTCTACGAAATAAATATGCTGACTTACTAATGGAAAAGGCAGAATATGCCGTTTTAAAAACAAAGTCCACATACATAGAACAAGGAGAGAAAGCAGGCAGACTGTTAACCCTTCGACTTCATAAAATAGAAAGTTCAAGGCTAATCCCCTCTATACGGGCTCCGGATGGCACTACCAAAACTTTCCCTCGAGACATTGCCCAGGTCTTTGAAACCTTCTACAGCACACTGTATGGTAAAAGCTGTTCCCCAACATTACTTCCAGAAATAGAAACTTATTTAGACACCCTTCAACTTCCCTGTTTACATTCTCATCAACAAACCTCATTGTTGTCCCCTATCACTTTGGCTGAAGTGGAAGAAGCGATTAATAGGTTAGCACTAGATAAAGCACTGGGACCTGATGGGTTTCCCTCAAATTTTTATAAGGCCTTTTGTAAGGAACTTGCCCTTCTTCTTCTTAACTTGTACAGCTATATGTTCAAAGCTGACATTTTAGATCCTACCTTATTGGAAGCCACGATAATTCTAATTCTTAAACCTGATAAACCCAGCATGGACCCAACTAGTTACAGACCAATTTCTCTGTTAAATTACGATATTAAAATACTAACCAAAATTCTCTGTCTTTGAATTAAAAAGATTTGGTCCTGCTTATTGAGTCCAGAACTAGTGAGGTTTGTTCAAGGCCATTCCTCCGTGGATCATCTCAGAACCCTCACACATATTTTTCAAACAGCCCAAACCTCTCCGATTCCCATGGAATTGATCTCGTTAGGTGCCGAAAAGGTCTTTGACAGGGTTAACTGGGAGTTTCTCTGGGCTACATTAAGGAAAATGGGATTCCCCATCTTTTTTATCCAGTGGATACAGATGGTATAATCATCCCCCTCGGCCAAAATCTATTGCAATGGGGTCTTCTCCTCCTGGTTTTCTCTTTATACAGGCACTAGACAGGGTTGTCCTCTCTCTCTCTCTCTCTCTCTTTTTTTTTAAACTTATATCTGGAACCTCTCCTTCAATAAATCAAAGGCTCCCCCCACATACAAGGAATATCAGCTATCCAACAAACCTTAACTATTTCAGTATATGCATATGACATTTTACTTCACCTGGAAAATCCAGCTACATCTCTTATACATGCCTTGGAAATTATTGCTCAATATGGACATCTATCCAACTATAAAGTAAATCTTTCGAAAACAGAGATTTTTCCTTTAAATGGCTTCACTCATAAAACTGACTTTAACTACCTGGGGATGAAATGGTCTCCACACTCAATTAAATATCTGGGAATACATCTCACTAATGATTCACTAACTCTCAAAAAGTTAAATCTGGATGACTTACTGGTTACAATCCAACAAGATCTTCAAAGATGGGTAGCCCTGCCTCTTTCTCTATGGGGCCATATAAATATTATCAAAATGAATATTCTGTCCCGGCTCTTCTAGCCCTTAAATTTGCTAAACATCTGGCTCCCGCTGTCTTTTTTCCAACATATTCATTCTATTATTTCCAACTTTATTTGGCTTGTCAAACACCCCAGATGCTCCTTCTCTAAACTTAGCCTACCAGAGATTTAAGGGGTCTACGTCTCCCTAATTTCCTCTTGTATTATTGGGCTAGTCACCTAGCTAAACTCGGTAGATGGTTCTCGGTCACGGACAATGAACACTCTCCCATTTGGTTTTAATTAGAAAATAAGCTCTTGAGATCACACAATCTGAACCCTTCTATCATCTTCTTCTTATCAAAATCAACACTGCCGTCTCCATTACAAACCTCAGTCATAGGTACCTCACTTAGAGTCTTATCTCAATGTTGGACCTACTTCAAGATTCCCCTTAAACACGATCCTGCTCAATCGCTCTTCTTCAATCCTAACATTAAAATAGGGGATCATATCTTTCTCCCAAATGGCTTCTTCAATTGCAAATGACCTTGGTAGAAGATTTATTTTCCCAGGACTCCCTCCTCTCTTCCCCTGAAATACTTACTAAATTCAAGATACCTCAGAAACATTTCTTTAAAATTTTCCAGTTAAGGCATCTACTCGGTTCTCTGTTTTGAACTGCTCCTAGACCATCACAGGTTAGGCCCCTACTGAACCAACTACAGGAATTCGCAGTCCAACCTCATTGTGTCTCAGTGCTATATTCCTACCTGTTAACATACAACTTCCCAAATCCTCTTCCAGGTTCCAAGGTTTGGGTCACTCTCCTGCCTGACATAACCCTGATTTGGGGCCAAATCTGGAAAGACCTATATAAATACCACACCCAAGACAGACTCAGACTCACTCAGTATGGTATTTTAAATAATATGTACTACACACCAGTTCTACTTACCAAATTGGGTAAACTCCCGGATTCTACTTGTACTAGATGTGGCAAGGCAGAAGGGAATTTGATACATGTTTTCTGGCAATGTGAAAAGGTGACCCCCTTATGGCAAACAATTCAATCTAAATTGGATCCATTGTTAGGGCTGGATGAGCTTTTTACTGTTGAAATCTGTATTTTGGGTATGTTCTCCAAAATTGGGGTTCAGGAACGTTAATTTCACATGGCAATAATTTCAATAGTAGTTAAAAAACTGGTATTAAAACACTGGATGGATCAACTAGTTATATCATATTCTGAATGGTTGAATGACTTATCAACTTGCTTTAGAACCGAACGTATGTTGACTAGCTCTCACAACAACTTGAAGTCCTTTAATAAAAAGTGGGGCAAATTATATGATCTTTATTTGCACTGGAGTCAATTAGTGATAAGGTCTTTAATCCTTTAGGGTTATCGATACCTTGTTGTATTGTACTTATACCTCTTTTTATTTTTATTTTATAATTGTTACACTCTAAGGAGGAGAGGTGGGGGAGGGAGTTAGGGAAGAGGAGTTAGTATACATTGTATATGTTGTCTGATGGATAAATATTCTCTTGTAAGTTACCTGAACTGTATATATGTATGTATGTGCTGTAAAAGCAATAAAAAAAAAATTTAATTTCAAAAAAAAAAAAGAAAGAAATAATAAAAATACATTTAGGGAATGATACAAAAAGACTGCCACAGATGGCCAACCTATTTATTTATTTATTAAACTCTAGGATTACAAGTACCTTTGAGCAGGAACTGCTTGTTCACAAAGGTTCCACGTCAGAGGATGGGGGGGGGGTAGCATACAACAATGGTAAACAATGGTAACAGTCATAACATACAGATTACTTGTACATAAATAGTTCAGTCAACATGTTAAAGTAAAACAACACTAGCTAGCTTATATACAGAATCCAAGGTGAAACAGTATACTTGGTCCGAAGGAGTCAAGAGGAAGCCGGCTGGAAGGTGCCATTGTCAGACAGGGATGAAAAGAGAGAGGGGGACAGGGGCCAGTGGCCAAATGGTAGGAGTGGGCTGAAAGAGGGATGAGTGGGTGGGGGCAGAGTGAGAGGGGGAGGGGGCTAGTGCCACAAAAGCAGGGCTGCGATGGCTGATAACAGTTCCAACAAAGGTAGAGGGTGATGACCATGGCTTAGGGGAGGCAGTCACAGTGTGAGGTAGAGGGGAGGAATAGACACAGTTGCCTTTTAAATGGGCTTAGCGTAGCAGCAGCAAGTGATTCTTTGTTAAGGGTATTGAACCACTGAGGAGCCCTATACATGAAGGATCTCTGACACAGCGAGGACCGGCACCAGGGGATCTGGAAAGTCTGGGATTGAGAACTGCATGTTGGCAGGGTGCAGCTGTTGGTAGTAAGGAGACTCGCCACACCTGGAGGCATAAGTCCGAGAAGAACTTTTTTTGCAATAAGACAGGTTTGGTATTGTATTCTACTTATCAGAGGTAGTCATCCAGCCTTGGCGTAAAGGTCACAGGTGCGCGTAGGCTGCTCAGCCCCGTGAGAAGTCTGCAGGCCTTGTTAAGAGTCACTGATATCCTCCTAAGGGCAGTAGCGGAGGCAGAGCCATAGATTGCAAGACCATAGTCGACAATGGAGGTAACAGAGCTATGGATAGCCAGTCTAAGGGCTTCAGAGGCCATGCAGTGTTTGTACTTGTGGAGCAGGCCAAGGCGTATGTTGGCAGACTTTGCAACCTTCCCAATGTGCTGAGAGTAAGACAGTGAGCTGTCCAGGGTGATGCCAAGGTATTTGAACTCGTGAACCTGATCAAGTGAAGTCCCGTCTTGATTCCTGATGGTGAGGGGTAGAGGTTTATACTTGCTACGTGCATTGCAGAAAGACATAACCGTAGTTTTACTATAGTTCATGACAAGTTTGTAAGAGCCAAGCCATTTTTCCACCAGGCTAAAATCATGTTGCAGTTGACTCTCAAGTAGGTCAAAGTCCTGGTTGCTAGAGAAGAGGACCGCATCATCTGCATAGAGTAGTATCCTCTGTTGGCAGATGCCAGGGAGGTTGTTTAGGAAGAGAGAAAAGAGTAATGGGCCCAGTATCGACCCCTGAGGGACACCCGAGAGGACTGGCTTTTCAGCTGATGAGACTCCAGCAATTTTAACACTTTGAACTCTCTCCCCAAGGTAGCTAGCAAACCAGGACAGTGCATCATTGGAGAGCCCAAGATCCGTCAGTTGTCTGAGTAGTAGGGGGTGGTTAACTGTATCAAAGGCCTTAGTCAGGTCAATGAATATGGCCCCCCCACATAGTCCTTCGTCCAAGGCGTCATGGATACAGCCGGTGAATTCCAACAATGCTGTGGTGGTACTGTGCCCTTTTTGGAAGCCATGTTTCTCGGGGCACTGAATATTGTGTTTTTCCAGGAACTCTACAAGCTGGTCAGAGACTATGCGTTCAAGTGCTTTGGATAGTGGGGGGAGGATGGAGATGGGCCTATAATTGGTGTGCAGTGACTTGTCTCCACTCTTATGCACTGGTGTGATGGTATCCTTTTTCCAGAGTGATGGGAACTGGCCATACCTTAGGGAGAGGTTGAAGATCATTGTCAGGGGTTCAAGGATCTCGTCAAGGACTAGTGTGAGCTGCTTCAAGTTGAGTGAGTCACCACTATAGCCAGTTTTGCTGATAGCCTTACAAATATAGGTTCTGACTGAGTGCATTGGGATCCTTTTGAAGAAGAACTGTGGCACTGAGTGTGCTTGGGATGATGTGGCAGTGGTGGGAGCGTCGAAGAAATCAGGTGGGAGGACACTGCTCAGGTTGGAGAATGCATTGATGAACGCATTAGTGATGGTATCTAGGTCCAACGTAGGAGTGCCATCAGTGCTGAACATGATGGGTGGAGACTTGGTGTCTTTGCCAGAGAGGTCCTTAAGGTTTTTCCAGAATTTCTTCCCATCCCCCCATGAGCTGGAGAGCGCTTCTCTAAAGTATTTGCTTTTGGCCATCCGTATAGCACGGGTGCAGCTATTTCTTGCTTGTTTGTATTTTTGTATGTCTGTTTGGGCAGCTGTGGCCCAAGCACAGTGCCAGAGATGGTCCCTTTGTTTAAGCTGCATGATAAGCTCAGTGTTTATCCATGGGTTAGCTCCACCTTTAACCTTCATTTTTTTTTAGCAGTGCATGGATATCACAAGCCTCAGTGAATCGGCTGATAAACAGATCGAGCGCCTTGTTTACATCCTTGAGTGAGTCTAATTTTGACCAATCTAAACTGCTTAGGTGGGATTTTAGTAGTTGTAGGTGTCCCTTCTTGAGTACCCTGGCTTGTATTATTTTTGGGGGGGCTTGATGTAGTTATTAGCCCAAGTGCAGATGACGGGCGAATGGTCACTTAAGGAGTCAGGGAGGACAGATACCATGGAGATTCTTTCAGGGTGGTTGGACAGAATCCAGTCAATAAGGGTGTATGCCTCTGTCCTGTAGTTACACCTGGTAGGAGAGGGGACTAGTTGAGTGAGATGTACTGTAACTGCATCCTTGTAGGTGCAGACCTCAGGTGCAAGCCAGTTAATGTTAAAATCTCCCATGATGATGGACTCTGAGTTATGGCGTAGACCCTTCAGACATTCCAGGACATAATTGAAGCCACTAGTCGGGTCCTTTGGGGGGATGTAAATGGAGACTATGGTGAGGTTTTTGTTGTGGACCCCAAGGAGGACTTTGATGGCAAGGACCTGAGATGTTGCTCCTGGTTTAGAAAGAGGGATGGCATGCCCCATGAGAGTATCCCTCAGGTAGATGGCACAGCCACCACCCCGTTTGGAGCTCCTGTCCTGCCTGAAAATCATGTATCCGGGAACGGCAACTGCACTATCAGGGATCTTTGGAGTTAGCCATGTTTCAATGACAGAGAGGATGTCAGGATTGTATTGCCGAATCCAGGTTTGGAGGTTATCAAGTTTGCTGAGGAGGCTGCAGATATTGATGGACGCCAGGGTAAGAGACCCTGACTTCCGGTTCTGGCGGTAGTCAGATGGTCCTGGTGGGCTGGGGTTAGGGTGAATGTTTCCAGAGAGGAGCAGTAGCAGTAGAAGAAATCTTCATAGGGAGGTTTGAAGTGTTTTGAGGGCTTGTTTGCTGGAGTTCCTTCTGTGCGCCTGGGTGTTGAGACAACAATTAGAGCCTGGCTTATTACAGAGAGCTGCTAGTACATATATGTTCCCCTGAGGGCTATACCCTTGGTGCTTCAGAGTGAAGCTAGCATGCCAGGTTGGGGATCTGACAAGCACAAAGTTATTAAACTGGGTCCCAATGGTCATTCCTAAAATGTAGTGCAGAGCTGGGGTTGGTATGAGCTGGTCTTGGGAGTTGGGGGTGGTAGTCACTTGATGGGTGGGGCAGTGCAGCACAGTTATCACAATAAATAGCAGTGCTGGATGCAGGTTAAAAGCAGCCATGTCAAGGGGAATGTGGGAGACACAGTTTGACTGAGAGAGAGGTCACTCAATGTGAAAAAAGTAGAGAGTTGAGACATGTTGGGGAATCAGCAGAGACCAGTAAGAAGGGTGAGTTAGGGAGTGCTGCTTCTGATAGGTGAAGCATCCCAGGTGGGAGGGGCATCAGTGTATTTATAGGAGGCCTGGGAGTGGTTGGTGGGGGTGGGAGAAAAAATAGGTCAGAAAGGAGACCCGAAAAGTACTCTAGACAGCAGTACGTGGGCGCACCAATGGCTGAGGGGCACCAGCTAAGTCGTCCAATCAGGGACCACTGGCAGCAGCACTGCACCAATCACGAGGCAGCTGCAGAGTATGGAGCACCACAGAGTATTGGAGCTCATACCTGCAGATGGGATCCGAGTCCGAGTTCCAGGGAGGCAGGCTGTGGCAGCAGGAGGAGTCGGCGCGGTGGCCGTTGAGCGTCGCTTTCGGTGAAGGCGCAGAATTTCTCTCCGGAGATCCTGCGGATGGGATCCGAGTCCGAGTTCCAGGGAGACGGGCTGTGGCAGCAGGAGGAGTCAGCGTGGTGGCCGTTGAGCGCTGCTTTTGGTGAAGGCGCCAAATTTCTCTCCGGGGATCCTAGACCTACTGCAGTGTTAGAAAAAGAACAGGATAATTTTCTAGAGGTACTGTTGCAACAGATTGTACAGAAGAAAGGGGAGAAGATAGAAAAATGTCCCTAACTGCTCCACCAATTTCCTGGGAAGAGCACAGCTCTACCAGAGTTTGTAACAATCTAAGTAAGCAACATACATCAGACAAATATAAGATAGTCATCATTACAATGTATCTAGTCTAATACATACAGTAGTTATTAAAAAGTCTACTTTAATAGCACATTATAAAACACTTAGTGCCCTTAAAATACAAATAAATGTGTACAAATATAGTACACATAATATAAAATAAGCTTTAAGGCTCCATAGGAGCAGTACTCAGGGGCAAGCCAGGCCCCATATCAGTGCATCCCAAAAGGCAGAGTTAAATAAAGCTCCACTAAGGAGCAGTCTTGGGGTTGGGGCTCCTCTTACCTCACAAGTCCCCACAGCAGTCAGAGGGATTTATGAACAAACATTTATGCTAATGTGAATTACTGAATACATGTACAGATTTTCAAGTAAACTAAAGACCAATTAAATGATTTAAAGAGATAGTACTTGTATTTAGCGTCACCAATTTACGTCACAATTTTCCTTAAACTTCTGCTTATGTGAACATTACCTGTTTGGGACTGCCTTTCTGCCCTCATTTCCAGACTGTTGCCTAATTTCTGGTGGGGTAGGCCAAACCAAGTACAGTAGCCAGGCTTTGCTGATTGGGGACGAGCATCTCCAGCTCTGTGTATTTCTCCTTTTCCTGCCTAAAATTACTTACAGCACCAGAGGTCCAGCACCAGAGGTCTGGAGGTCCAGTATCATAGGTCCAGAAGTCCAGTTCCACAGGTCTAGAGGTCCAGCACCAAAGGTCCAGAAGTCCAGTGTCAGAGGTCCCGAGGTAAAGAACCAGGCCACATGATCAAGATTGGGTCATCTGGGGTGGTCAGGAAAGGGATGATGCTGTAGTAGCTTGCCCCACTGGAGACAAATTGGACCATGTGGCCAAGATTGGATCATCTTGGGTGGTCAGAAAAGGGCTGATGTTGTAGCAGTTTGCACTACTGCAGACAAACCAGGCCATAGGGTCAAGACTGGACAATCTGGCATGGTCAGAAGTGGGCCGATGCCATAGCAACATGCCCCATTGTGGATGTCCCGGGCTACAGGATCAAGAATTAGTCACTCCGAGTGACCAAGAAGGGCCAACTGCACCATCTAGTCCACTGTTGGGGCCGCTTTATACCACCAACGCACACCCCGATACCAGTTGGGGGTGGAGTGGAGTGCAAGCATAGACTTACAACCCAATATTGAATTTCCTCACTTTGTCGCCATGGAACAACCCTAACTGATGCATTAAACTGAGTTTTTGCCATGAATATATATATATATATTTATCCCTGGTGTCTAGTGGAACCCCATCCCATTGATCACTGGCCTAATTATAAAAAAAATCCCTGGTGTCGTGGACCCCACCCCCGCTCAGATTCAGCATCAGCACTTTTAATTTTAAGATGGCAAATTAATCCCTGGTGTTTAGTGAACCCCTACCGCCCCCACCCCATCGGGTAGTGCCCCTCCAGTCCCAAGCCACTACTTGCCCCCCATCCCCACCCTGTTCCCCAACCTCAAGGGGCCACTGGCACAGCTCTCACTCACCTCCACATCTGGCAGCCCCACTGCTGTGCGATCCTCATTCTAAATGAATGAGCATGTGCTTGTACAAGCACGCGCTCCCATTCATTCAGTCAGTCAACTCCTCCCAGTAGTGGAGCTGATTTCAAACCCCTACAGAGGGATGGGGGGCTGCTCTGGGCTTTGGCGGGGGGTGGTGGGGATGGGGTGACGTGTTGTGGACCCCTCTGGGGTCCACAGCACAGTTCCCATCCCGCCCCCCATCAAAGGCCAGATGAATGGAGGGCTGTGCGGTGGCCCTTGGGGTCAGGGACAGGGTGGGGGCCGGGGAGTGAGTGGTGGCTTGGGGTTGGGAGGCACTACCTGATGGGGTGGATGGTCTCCACTAGACACCAGGGATTAATTTGCTAACTTAAAAATTAAAAGTGCTGAATCTGAGCAGGGTGAGAGGTGGGGAGGTCCACTAGACACCAGGAATTTTTTTTTTATTATTAGGGCCAGTGATCGTCGGGGTGTGGGGTTCCACCAGACACCAGGGATTGTTTTTTATTATTGGGGTGAGGGATCGGTGGGGTGGGAGTCCAGTAGACACCAGGGATTTTGGTCATGCGATCGGTGGAGTGGGGGGTTCCACTAGACACCAGGGATTTTCATGGGGTTGGTGGGGTGGGAGCAAAAGTATGGATACTTTCGGATTTGGTCCACACCACGCGAAATGGCAAATTTAGCACAATTCTCAAAATGTTCTAAGTAGCGAATTTTGCCGACTTCACCCACCAGTACTTGGGAGCTTATAAGTGCCCCTTCAGTGGTGCTGTTTAAGTCCAGACTCTGCAAGCACCTCTGGGTGATGTTTTTTCCTGATCCATTTGCGGGAACCTAACACTTTCTGTGCCCTTCGATGCTAGGACTCTGTGCATTGCATATATTGTTGTCTTATGTTACATATGTTTTGAACTATTTTAGCTGTTTTGCATGTTGCACTATTTGTAAAAGGTACTGTATAAAATAATAGCCTTCTGCTACTACTAACATAAAATCTCATCAACAGGCAGGGGTAGAATTGTGTCATTTGCAAAGGAGTTCTGGGCAGAGCTGGGCAAAATCTAGTTCAGCACTTTTGATCACTTTTTTTTGTGCAAATGCCAAAACTGCTCGAAAATCACTATTTTGTTGGAACACTCATTATGTGAAAATAGCAATTTATAGTGACAATAGTGATTTTTGCACAAAACCGGAGTGAAAAATCACTATTGTCAAATAGTCAGTGGTTACATTTGTTAAACGAATAACCCTTCTCATGGGATGTTTGTGCAGTTTTCAGAAATAGCCAGATTATACCAATATTTCTGAAAATGAGAAAACTGAAATGAGATTGCCTGATTTTCACTAATGAAAAACAAATTCAGACCAGGAATTGGAAAGCACTCACAGCTTCCAGTTCACATTGAGGGGTATAGCTGGCCCCTCCACAAGGTCAATACAAAACCAGTAAAGGTGTGCACTCAAAGAAGGCAAATCCAAATAAATAGTAATAGTAGTTTTATTTGCTTTTGGTGCCCTTCCCTGGGGGTCCAGGGTGCAATTACAATATAATACAACAGCACAGTTAACCAATACCAATACTGGCGACCATCATGATGCGACAATAAGATTCTAAAACCACAAATATAATCAACTAAAATCAGTTAAAATCCACACTGGAACCAAATGCCTCAGCAAATAAGTAGGTTTTAAGGTCTTTTTTGAACACCTCTACCAATGGGGTCTCCCTCAGAGCTCTCGGTAGTGAATTCCACATTATCAGTCCTGCCACCTCAAAGGCTCTGTCCCCAGATATTTTAAGTCTAGTCTTAGGGACCACCAGGAGGCCTTCATAGGAAGAACAGAGAGAGCGAACGGGTTGATATGGATGTAGGAGATCACACAGGTAGCACGGACCCAGCCCATGCAGGGTCTTATAGGTTAATAAACCGATCTTATAGGAGACCCACCACTTAACAGGCAACCAGTACAGTTCCCACAGTGCCGGAGTAATGTGACTCAACCTAGGTAGGCCTGTCAACAGTCTCGCAGCCATATTCTGCACCAGCTGCAGGCATCGCAGCACACCATTGTTGACCCCAAGGTAGAGGGCATTGCAGTAGTCGAGATGAGATGTCACAAAAGCATGCATCAGTGAAGGCAGATCATTGGGGGGGGCAAGGGAATGAATCCAGCTAATATTTCTGAGATGGCAGAAATCACTCCGGATGACTGCTGACATCTGCGCCTCCAATGTCAGCCCTTTGTCCAGAATGATGCCTAGATTTTTCACTTGTCGGGCAGTGTCAAGATGAAAGGTACTGAGCCAATGATTCTATATCCTGTCTGACACTGTCAGTCCCCCATCCCACCCCACTCAAGCACCAGTATTTCAGTCTTATCAGGATTGAGTCTCGGCCAGCTCAAGGACATCCAGCCCTGGATCTCGGCCAGACATTTGCTTAGCACATCCACTGCCCTCCCAGTCCTGGGGTGCAAAGGACAAGTAGACCTGAATACCATCTGCATAGCAGTGAAACCCAGCTCCATATTGCCTAATGATCTTGCCCAGGGCAAGCATGTACACCAAAAACAACATGAACGAAAGGACCAATCCCTGGGGTACCCCCACAGTGCAGGTCCCTTGGGTGTGATAATTAACCATTATAACCCTTTAAAACCTGCCCCAAAGGAATGTCTCAAATCAGCTGAATCCTGTGTATTCCCTGAGATGGTCTAATAACAGCACATGGTCAACAGTGTCAAATGCAGAGGAGAGATATAGGAGAATGAGAATTGATCTCTCATCTCTATCCCTCCCCATAAGCAGATTATTGTGCACCCTGACCATAGCAGTCTCAGTGCTGAACCTTGACCAAAACCCCGACTGGAGAGGTGCATAAATATCAAAGGTCTCCAGGTGAATTTCTAGCTGCAAAGCAACCATCTTCTTAATAACCTTACCTAAGAACAGCAGGTTAGAGATGGGTCTGTAATTTGCTAGGACATCTGGGTCCAAAGTCAATTTTCTCAAAAGGGGTCTCACCAGAGCGCTTTTTAATTTGTCCAGAAAGACCCACTCTGACAAGAAGCATTGGATGATCCCAGTGAATACTGGACCCAACTGCTCTGCACAGCCCACTAAGAGCCATGTTGGTCCTGGGTCCAGTTCACAGTAGGTTGGTCACAGACCTGAGATCACCCTAATGACCTCGTCCATCGTCACTGGCTGAAACTCACTCCATGACCACGGATAGCCACTGTGACATCCAGTCCCCCCCCCACTGATGGATGATAACTGTCCAGGAGAGGAGATCCCAGCCCCAATAGATGACACCCTGTCCAAGAAAAAACTAGCAAACACCTCACATTTTGCAAATGACGCAACTTTCATGGGCTCCTGACAGGCCGGGTGTAAAAGCCTGTGTACAGCTCAAAAAAGTTGAGCTAGTCAGTTTTCCCAGCCGCAGCCTCTCTAGACAGAAATTCTGCCTTCTTACAAGAGATTGCCCTTTGATACTCACCATAGTGAGTATTCAAAGCCTGTTTGTCCTCCTGAGCCCTGGACCTCCTCCAGGGCCTTTCTAACCTCCGGCCCCTAGCCATCAGCGACCTTAGCTCACTGTCAAACCCATAGCAAGCCAAGATATGAAAGCAAAGGACGGGCACAAACTGGAGCTATCAAGTTGAAGGCTGCCATGATGGCGCTATTATAGGCTGCCACTGCTTCTCTTGCACCCTCAGCACAGGCTATTCACATATCTGAGGTGTCAAGTGCTGCCAGAAGACCCTCAGGGTTCAATCCTCTTAAAGGGTGGTACCTAACTACCTCTACAGGAGATGGACTACAGAGGGGTGCCCTGAACTTGAAATTCATGGCACAGTGATCTGACCAACTGATCGGGTCAATCCTGAGGTTCTCCACTTCAAGCTCTGTGTGAAACACCAGGTCCAATGTATGCCCATGTTCATGAGTTCCAGCAGCAACTGCTTGTGCCAGGCCCAGAGCTAACATGCTCTGAAGGAACTCCTGCCTAAAATGTGAGAGCTTTTTATTGACCCAGGCATTGAAATCACTAAGGATAATCCACCTTGGTGATTCAAACAGCCGGTCAGCAACAAACTCCAAAATCTCCTGTAGAAAATCCCCCTCAAGCCCAGGTGGATGATATGTGAGGAGGACTCTGCACCCAGCACCCGGACCCCCCTGCCGGACACACACTCAAAATGTCCATAAGGCTGCTGAAAGGTGATTTATTTCAAAGCAAACCTGCAAAGTAAATAACCATAAATTTGCATGCTGCACAGGACATTCAGTAACACTACACCAGGTGCCAACTTTGAGTGCACACCTTTACTGTTTTCACCTTGATAAACAAATTCACCCAGCCTAGTTCTGGGGGATGGCACCACATACTGTTTTGCAATTCTACTGCCATACTGAAAATAATACTTGAATTAAACCAATAAAAACCCACACTGGATAAAGACTATCATGCTGTAGGCATTGACTCTATGGGTCTTGGGTGTGTGGGTGGAAGCACACATCCTCTGTGTTGTTTTCAGCCCCCTCTGTACTGTTCTGGCCTTTTAAAGTTCTGTTCTTTTTCAGCTGGTGCATGCTGCCACCCCCACCACGCCTCAGCAGGCTCCTTAGGCTTGCTCAGGTCTTGATCATACCTCGAAGTGTTACATCACTCTTCTTTGTGCCAGTCAGGTCCAGACAAGTACTGCCCTGCCCTCCCTTGTTACGTAATACATAATGAGCACCGTCTCCGGCAGCCACCCACAGGCTCCAGCAGCATTGCTGGAGTAGGAGAGCTCTGGGAAGTCTGGTTGTTGATGAGCGTCACACATCTACATTTGGAACTGCACTAGCAGCAAATGTAAAAAAATAAATACATTTCAGTATAAATCATAGACTTGTCTAGCAAATGTCAGAAAGCAACAGGGCGTTGTCTGGCAGATAACCTTGGTCGAGTGTTAAGACACTGAGTCTGTTGGAACTAGGGGGTTGTAGTTTGGGTTTCCTGTCTGCTCTCTGCTGCTGTACCTTGTTTTTTTTTTAGATAGAGTCACAGCAGAATCACAGAGATATACAGTATATATTTTAGTTTTACAGTTACTTTCTGGGACAACAACCATGACAATAAAATATTTCCTTTGCCTTCTCCCCCTACCTGTCCTCTCAACAATTGGACCACCCGTGTTTTAGATGAAAAAGAACAGTTTTTTTTTACTGTGGCAGTAGTGTTTGGGACTTGGGAGCTGTGTTTCAGATTAAAGTAAAGTGAAATGTGTTTAGATCAGAACTGTTATTTGCTTAGTTGATTTTACAATAGAATTAGAAAGTGGCTGTGGCTGGGATAGTAATGTGTAAAGCTGGGGTGGGGGGCATGTGGTTGTGCAAAGGCACTGTAAGGCAGGACCACAAGATCACTATCTTCGCTGCTGTTGAGACTGCTGTGCAGCCATGCTGCGGGTCAACTATGGTCAGACCACGGGAACAAGGTGCTTTGCCTCCTTATGTAATGGACTTGGATGAGCAGACACCTCTTACTAGCTATGCTAGGGGAGATCCTCTTTTGGCATTCTGGTACAGTTCTGGTCTTTCATACTTTTTAGCTCAGCAGGTACTCATCCTGATAAATGACACTTAAATGAACTATGTATCCATTTAATTGTATGGCTAAAACTAACAAAACTGCCATCTGATTTGTTTCAGTCATGTTATTAAAAGGTTACACTGAAGCTGGCCCGTCAATGCAGCGGTAGGACTATCACTCCTGATGCTGGTGACCCAGGCTCAGGATACTGCACGCTGGCCGGGGGGGGGAGAGATTGAGCATCCCAGGGAATGTGACTCCTTCTTTCAGGGAGGGGTGAAGGGAGGGTAGAACTCCACTGTGATATTGCCACCCGGGTGACCACAGGTGACAGTGCTAATGAAGCAGCTTGTGGGAGGAAAGACACCAGCTGGCGCCATGTGCAGCCATACAACAGCATGTACTTGTGCAGATGGTGCCCTTGTTTCCGACATCCAACAGAAATGGGAGAAACAGTAAGAAACCACCCTGGAGCAAGCAGGATGATGCTGCCATCTCTCAGGCCCTGACCAATGTAGTGGCCAGTTCTTGTCACATACTTCGTAGACTACACTGAATTAGACAGCAGATGAGGACTGATTGGTTCATCCAGTCTGCCTGTGTTTCCCTACCTACAGAATCACCGCAGACCTTACTTGATCTCTGGCTCTTTCTCTCTCCCCCCTTCTTTTCCACTAAGATTCTTTTATGCCTATCCCATGCATTCTTGAACTCCACCGCTGTTTTTGCCCCCACCGCCTCTACTGGAAGGCCAGGAATCCACTACTCTCTCTATAAAGAAGAACTTCCTCACATCTCTCCTGAATCTATCCCCCTCTAGCTTCATAGCATGTCTCCTTGTTCCTGAGCACCATTTGTTCGGAATAACACTTCCCTCCTTTACCTTAGTTACCCCTAGTGAGATATTTAAAGGTCTCCTTCATATCTCCCCTCCCTCCTCTCTTCCAGGGAGTACATACTGAGGTCCTTTAGTCTCTCCTCATAGGGTTTTGGTGCAAACCCTGTACCATTTTAGTTGCCCTCTTCTGGACTGCCATCACTCTTTCTTATACATGTTTTTAACTATACACCTTTCCTGTCACACAGTGGGTCACTGCTCTAGCATGCAGTGTTATCATACTCAACAGTTATTTTAAAGGGCACTCTTATAGTGCTTGTGTAACCCCTTCTTCCTCAGTCTAGGGAATTTTTGAGCAGTGACACATGACTCTCAAGGTGGGGTGGCACACCACAAATGCATTTTGTATTTTATGAAGATGGAATTCTGGGTCTGTGGGACCGGAACCAGTGGGGAAATGGGCACCGATAGATGCAACAACAGTGACAAATGTAAATGCTCACAAACCATCTGTGCAGTCTAGATGTTGCTTTATTCACACACACACACACACGCACACACACAAATATATGGGCAGATATAAAGCATGGTGCACACTTGAATCCAAAGTTAGGAACCAATGACAAACTTCTACACAGTTGCAATTAAGTCATCGCTCTATGGAGGTGAGGATGACTGCATAACTTACATGCCAGTTGCGGCCTCCAGGAGAAAATACTATCAGTGTAAAGGCATTTTAATAAACAGTTTACATCTGTCTTACTACGTCCTCGAGAATAACTGATGACATGGCGTGTGCCTTGGGTCTTCGGTCACCCAACAGTTACAGAGCAGAGTCTGACAGTCACAGCCAATAATTGAGGTAGTTACGTATTTCAGATAAATAGAAATGCAGCTGTGTGACATGACCATACCCACAAACATGTGAAGGGATGGTTCGGGCCCTCCTGGACACCAACATTTAACACCTAAATCCTCTATCCCTGCTAGGGGTGGGTGAAACTGTGAAAAGCTAGTTCATATGCTTTTTACATAATTGTATCAGTTTTTTGTGAATGTTAGCATTTATTTGCAGATTAAGTACAATATATTTAAAAGTGCAATTTTCACACATGGCACTGTGTTTTGGTAAAAAGCTGTACATTCTTGTTTTAATTTGTGCAGGGTAAATGGCTCAGCCCCACAGTGTGCGTCATCAGGAAAGTTCCTCAGTCCCCACAGCACATATGTGTGTCAGGTATTCACTTCATCTCATCCCCAGAGCGCATATGTGCGTCCTGCATTTATTATGCACTTTCCGGATCAACCAATCAGGGATAAGGTTATTGGAAAGTGTAGGTTGGAAGGAAACATTCCTACCTACCAGAATACCGACTTTATATCAGACACATTTGCTACCTTTCAGATTTATTTTAGGTTTTAATTTGGGTTAAAAAGTGAAGAAAATGCTATTTTTCTCCATTGCAGGTAACATTAAAAAAAAATTGCAAATGCTAGAAACATGTGATCCCTGATTTGAAAGCTCTTTTCATTGTGAAAAATTAGTATGCGGGTGTCTGGGAGCTAGGAGGTGTACTTTTTTGTTTTAGTTTTTTGGGGATAAAAAAAGTGTAAAAATTTGATTTTCCTCCGTTTCAGGTACTGTAAAATAAAAAACAACTGTAAATGCTAGAAATGTGTGTGACCCATCATTTGAAATGTCTCTTTAATGTGGACAATTATCATGCTGGTGTCTGGGGTCTAGGAGGTGTACTTTTTATGATGTAGGTTTTTATTTGGGAACAAAATGTAAAAACAAAATGCTCTTTTTTGTATCATTTCAGGAACTGTAATAAAATATCTGCAAATGCCACTAACATGAGTGACCCATCATTTTAAAACTCTTGTTATTGTGAACATTTTCCGTGCAGGTGTCTAGGGGCTAGGAGGCATACTTTTTCAGTTATCATGGTTTGTGCATCATGTGGGCAGTTGTGCAGAACATTTTTCTGAATTCCTTTGGTTTACTGGCATTATGTGTTGGCACATGCCTTAGTTTATGGTCTGTTTTATCATCTAAAACAGCTCAGAAATGCTCTAAACTGTGGCAGTGTAATGCACAGATGTTGGTGTGATGGAAAACCATCATACAACAGGTATTTGCCACTTCTAAGGTTTTTTTTTTAGTTTAAAAAAAAAAGAATAAAAATGTAAATTTTCATTATTACATGTTCTGTAAAAAAAAATGTTAATGCTACTAACATGTGTGACCCCTCATTTTAAAGATTTTTTTATTGTGAGCAAACTTCATGCTGTAAGTTTTGTGATAGGAGTTATACTTTTTTAGTTATTTATACTCGAAGTCAGAGTGTTACCATTTTAGTTTCGAATATTCTAACTGCTCTGGAAAACAGTCATTTGTACACAGGAATACAGCAGTCACTCAAGAGTCCATTCTTGAACTGAGTGAGTTAAGAGGTCATAGATGTAATTTGTGACATGGAAGAAATTTTGTAAGTGCCATGTGGCTTTTTGCACAAACTCAATGAGACTGCGCAATTTTACTGATTTGTGGTTTTTCCAGTATAGCTTTTAACCCCTTGAGTAGCTGGCTGCTCTGTCTCCACCTCTCCCAGACCATCTGCTACCTTAGTACAATTCCCCCAAAGATTTCCCCCCTGTGATGGGGCCAGAGGATGGAGGACAATCCCCCGGCAGAGTCCACATCCAACCAGCACAAGTGGTGGTGGTGCAGGTCTGGAGAGGTGCGTGGCGTGCCAGCTAGCACTCAGGTGCCTTTTTCCACTTTTCTCCCTTGTGAGCCAAGGTAGCTTGGGTTGTGCATGTGCATGGAGGTGCACATTTACCCCAGAACCTGTGACTTCCCCAACCCTGTGATGAACTTGTGTGCTGCTCAGACATCGGTGCTGCCTCCAGGCTTCCACCTGGTGGCAGGCAAGAGTGGAGTATGCAAACTACCCATTTGTGGGAGAGGAGAGCTACCTATTGGCTGCTTCATCCACTCCTGGCCCTCCTGCCCCCCCGCTCCCTGCTAACCACCGGCCACCTGAGATTGTTCCTGAACTCGGGTCACTGGTGTGGAATGAGGTAAGGCACTCACCAGTGCCTCAGTGCTCTACACCACCGGGCTGGCCCTGATTTATGGTTTTAAAGCACATTTTCAGAAGTGCATAACATCACATAAGAAAAAGCTAGGACAATGTTGCCAAATAGCACTTTTCTTTGGAGAGGGTTTTTCCCATGATTCCTGGTTGGCTTACACTGAGCATGTGTAACCTTCCCCCCAAATGTGGGGCTTGGCTTTAGGGCTCCATAGAGCCCTCTCTGTGGCACCAGCTGACTGCACTCTTCCTCCTGCTAGTCTCTCGATTTGGACACTTGCTGCAGCATGTGGCCTACTGGACCAGGGCAGGAAAAGGAGGAGTGCTGTTTTTTCACTGACTTCTGCACCACAACCCTGCCGCAGTTCTCACTGCACATCAAAGTGAGCTACCTGCCACAAACAAATCTACCTGACCAGCACACCCTACAGAGCAGGATCACAAGGACCTGGCTAAACAAGATGAGAAGAGCAACTGTGTCCAGCAACCAGGGAGCACTACATGAATGTTTAAGAGAAGGAGCCTTGTCAAAATACAGATGTTTGGGGCCAGTGCCCCACAGCACAGAGGGATGCCTCCATCTTAGTGGACCTTGACCCCAACAACTGCAGCAACAAGGGTCAGGTGTTGTAACTCAGCCAAACAGATTGCAGAGCTGAACATGGAGCCACAAGGATCTCCTGGGACACAGGAGGACTGCAGGATTCCTGGTGTACAGTATATAAAGGGCCAGTCCCCTACTGAGTGACAGACCTCCAACCCTGTCTAGAACGAATGACAATTATGAAATTAGAGACTGACACTCTAATATGCAGTATATATAGACTCTATTTAGTCTTTATTAATTATGATTTTGCCACCAATAACACACAAAACAACACGTTTTCTTGGATTATATCCACTTTCTCAATGTACAGTGGTCATTATATTTAAGTCTGCTTTTATACACTCTTCATTCAAGGTTTAAATTCTTACATGCTAAAGGTTTGCCTCACCATGGCCCCTGCTGAGTCTTGTAGCTTGGGATTTACCCTTCATTTGGTGTACTGTCTGGTTTGGATACCACGGCTGTCTCCCTCATCCTGTTGAGCAGCCCAGAATGAATGAATGACAGCCCAGTGGACAAATGATGAGCTGACATTCCCCAGGGAACAGGAGGGGCTATTCCCAAGCTGGATCAGTCTGTGTCTGACTGCAGTGGGAAGCAGACTGGTAGGCTGCAGAGTCAGACTATGTTTATTTTTATTTATTTACTCAATATAGGATTACAAGTACCTTTGAGTGCCAAGCAGCTCATTTACAAAGGTTCCACGTCAATGGGGTGGGGGGGGGACAGATCCATAATGGAAAACAGACTGGTTTCACAAACAATTAAGCAATTTGTATTACAAAATACAGAATAAGAGAACAGCAAATAAATGCACATTAGTTTAGCACATGATTCAAGGCAGGGAGTGAGAAGGGGAGGGAATTAGGAGGGGAGCCAGATCAAGGAAGGGGAGAGCAACCAGGCGGCATTGTCAAGTAGCAGCTAAGATAGTAAGGGATGAAAAGCAAGGAAGACAGTGGGGGGGAGAAAAAGAGGGGGAGATGGGAGGGCAGGAAGGGAGAGGAGAGTGAGAGGGCAAGACAAGTAGACAGAACAGTGGAAGAACGGTGTGGGTGGGTGAGGTCGCGGGAAGAGGGACAAGGATGTTACGTGGTGCAGTCACAGGAGTTTTCAGTTAGGATGTGCTGATGAAGTTTGAGTTTGGATTCACCGAGACTAGTAAGGTTAGCCAAACCATTGTGGAGGCCATTTAACCAGTATGGCGCTTTGATACAAAAGGAACGTTGGTATTGGGCAGTCCGGCACATCGGGACTAGTAGGAGTGCAGAAGATGAAGTGCGCGTATGTTGGGTTTTGGGGGATTTGTGAAGCAAGCATCCTATGTGAGAGACCAAGTGAGAAGGGAAAAACAGAGTTCCTGTAGGAGATAATTGTGTGCTAGCCACACGTGAAACTGCTTGACTGATACAGCAGCCAGGTACTGGTTATTGCTTCCCTTTTGGACTTGATGGCAGGATGTGCTGGGCAAGGTGGTGTAGAATCTTGCAGAGCTGCCTTATGAAGAGAAACAAGATAATCTGCTGAATGTGGAGGTCAGGACATTTGATGAAGTAGTAGGCCATACATCTGGGATTTACAAATGCCAATTTGTGGTTCAAACAAAAGCTTTTGTGTTTGTGGTTTCATTTTCAAAGCACTGCCTTTAATTTGGTGATGTGTGCCACCACCAGGCAACCATGTGTGATGTTCTCAGGCCTACACCATTTTCACAGCTGGGTAATCACCTGGAGGTCCCAGTAATACAATGTTAACACTAGTACCAGTAGGAAGAGGATAGCACCCCCAGTACAGGTGGGCAAGGTGAAAGCAACCATACTGTGCATGTGTGGTTTGGGGGCACGGTTAAAGGGCTGAGTCAGGAAGGGCACCTGAAACACAACAACAGGTTATTATTGTTTGGCTTCTCCTCGCAGGGTGACTGAATGGAAGCCTCCGTGTATGTAGGCAGGGCCTGGAAGGGCACCAAAGTGCCAGCTGGAGGGCATATTCTACTGCTTATCTAATTCCTGTTCTACCATTTAGAACTCTGCAGACCTAATTAGGGGTGTGCGAATACTTAAATTTGAATATTTGGATGAATATTCGTATTCGGGCCACCAGATATTCAGTATTCGTTATTCGGCCCCAAATAAGTGTTTTTTAAATAAGACATTGTAACACTGTAAAAGTCCACCACTTCCTTCCCTTTTGAAGTACAATAGTTAATTCTGCCATGAACACTCCCCAACAGCCTTTCAGCAGCCCAAAAAAGGCAACAAACTACTGCACTGGTCAGTGGTCCGGTGACAGACGGTCATCATAGATTGACCAAAGGCTGTAGATGAGGTAACACCTTGTGTCTTGTCTAGGGCAACTAAAATGGCACTGGCGTAAGTGCATTGTATATGCACCCTGGAAGAGAGGAGAGTGAGATGTGCCATGATAGAGACCTATGTAAATACCCCACAGGGGTGAAGAAGGCACATAAGGGGAGTCTTTTTTAAATGAGAAAGAGCAAAAGTACCGGGGGCAATGGGGGCATGTGATGAAGCTGAAGGGGGAGTTCAAGACACATGTGAAGAAATATTTATTCATGGAAGGCATGTGGTAGATGCCTGACACAGACTGCTATCATAAGTGATGGTGGCAAAAACAGTGTGGGGCTTCAAGCATGCATGGGATAGGCATCGGGGTGTATTTCAAAAGAGGCAGGGAGGCAGTGGGGGTTGCTTTAGGGTATGTAGAAGAGACTGATAAGGCAGGAATGGACAATCTGGGCAGACTGTGTGGGCCAAACATTCCTTTTCTGCCAACAGATAATTAGTAACCTAAAGTACACAATAGTAAGTGCACCAAAACATTATATGGTACTTAAATGTTTCTAATTTAAGAGGGGCCTCATGGTGGTCCTGCAGCATATATGCCAGGGAGCGGAGAGTTACCCTTTAAATTAAATATATAACATGATAGAAAAAAGAAAGGGTGAGCCCAAAAAAAAGTAACATTAACATTAGGCAGATCAAGAGCAGTACTGTACCACCAGTTTTATGTAGGCAGATCATATTTGTGGCCAACTACTGGTAAATTTAGTTTAATGAACACTAACTGTTCAAGGTGTTGAGGGTCCAGCTTGGAACAGTGTGGCTCAACAACATCACCAGCAGTGTTAAACAGCCTCTCAGATGGCACACTTGTAGGAGGGCAGCTTAGCTATTTTAAAGCAAGTTGTGCCAGGTGAGGAGAGGAGTTCATTTTATGAATCCAGTAGCCCAGTGGATCAACTTCAAATGGCTCAATTGATTCTGCAAAGTAAAGTTTCTGCAGAGAGAGGCTGAGACTGTAAGCGTTTTTGTTGCTGTTGACACAATGATGTGCTGAGTAATGCCCAGTCACTCTCCTCTGCACTGCCACTGTGCCGTCTTTCCCCTTCTCCACCAGTGCCATCCAGTTCCAAACCACCGCTTGGCTGCTTCTCTCCCTCAGGAACCTGAACTGGAACATCTTCTTCCCTTTCTGAGTGTCTCACTGCCTGCATGGCACTATTTAACTCTTCACTCAGTTGTTATCTAAAACGAGTCACCCTGTGCCTGTCCATGGCTATATGAAGGATCTCACATTTGAATCTAGGGTCCAACATGGTTGCAAATACGTGATAGCAGTTATCCATGGCTGTGGCGAACCTTGCATTAAGTTCTGCATCAAGATGATTAACAAACTCAGTGACCTCTTGTGTACTCATCGTATTGTCAGCCAAAAACCGTTTTAACAATCTTTTGAGAATATGCACAGCAGGGATAACCTGATTAAGTAAGGCTGTGGTAGCACTTAGATCATGTGTACTCCTCACATATGGTGCAAGAACCTTTACCATGCCCTCAAGAACTACCCAGTCATGATGTCCGAGGACCCCTCTGATGTCTGCCTCCATAGACATTTTGTGCAGTGCCTGCTTTTGCTTCAGCAGTCTTGAAAGCATCAGGTATGAAGAATTCCACCGAGGACTAACGTCTTGTATTACATGGTGCTGTGGCAGATCAAGGTATTTCTGAATTTCTCATAATTTGTTAGTGGCTTTTACAGAGTGATGGAAATGGCTGCAGATGGAATGGGCTGTGGATAATATGTTGTTGGTCCTAGTACTGTTATGCAGTGCATGAGTCACCACTAAATTCAGTGTGTGTACAAAGCAACGAATACTCACAAAATGTCCATCATTGATGGCTTTCACCATGTTTGTGCCATTGTCAATAACAAAAACAAAAAACTACTTTTAAATTGGTATTAACACCAGTTCAAGACTGCAACATGTCTTACAGGAATGTGAGAATATTATGTGCTCTGTGGTCTTTCTCCATCAGTGCGATGTTCAGCAAAGCTGACCTAATGTGAATACCATATTGGGGGGGCTAAGGGTGAGCCACAAGGTGATGCATCGGAAACAGCAGCAGCAGGCTGTTGCACACACCAGTGTGTGGTTAAGGAGAGACAGGCATGTAGGGAGTGATTGCTAGTCCAGATTTCTGATGTGGAGTGAAAAACACCACCAACAGCCTCTGCAGCAGAGCAGCAATAGTAGATCGCACACCATCATACATTCATGGCAATACACTCCGTGAAAAGATAGTATGAGATGGTATCTGACAATGTGGGTGCAAATAATGGAGAACCGGTCAGAAGACAGTATCTTCCACAACTGAGATAGGCTGGAGATCCAACGCCATCATCTCAGCAATCAGCTGTGTGATTTGCTGTGCTGCTGGATGTGAGGCATGATACTTGTTTTGTGCATGCAGAGCATCCATTATTGGAACTGCCATGGGAGACAGCTATGTGGACTGCTTCACCAGTGATGTGCGAATTGCTGATGACTGTCTCTGCCTTGTAGTATCATGGGAGTCAGAAGTGACCAGAATAGAGGGACTCTGTGCTGGTGAGGGGTAAGGAGTGCCATGACCACTGGGTTGTTCAAAATCAGATCTGTCAGTACCACCACCACTGCCAAGAGTTCATACCTATCCACAGGAGGGGTTTGGTCTTGGGGTCCAGAACCAGACCCAGATGAGCTTCGATACAGTTGAGAGTGCTTAAGCTTCAAGTGGTTCTGTAATGATGTTGTGGTTAAGTTAGAGAGTGATTTCCTTCGGCTTATAGTACTGTTGCAAGACTACCTTCCTTGTGTCCTCTTTTAACACAGTGAAATGCAGCCAAACTGCACTCTTAACACTGTGGTTACCAATGATTCTGGTAGCACCACATCCCCCAGTTCTCTTTTCAACAGATGTGCCTGTCTTGTCTTCATGTTCTTGCCCTGTGACCACTGGTCCTGATGGTGCCATGCCAGTGCTGCTATCTCTCGGCCGTCCTTCAGGCTGTGACAGAGCCTGCTGAAGAAACATCAGTGTTGCTTGTTTGGTTTTCTTAGGGGGAGGGGGGCCCTTATGCTTCCTAGTACTTCTACTACCCTGGGTACTAGTTCTACTCCTAGAGGCTCTTTCACCAGCCACCTCTTTTTTCTGCCCTCTAGGTATATAGCATACTCTGCCTCATCCTCAAAGTCACTCACATTTGCCTCTGATGAAGAAGATGATGTGTCACTGGGCAATTCATGCGGAGGGAAATACTCACAGCAAGGTGACTGCTCTTCTTCTACAACTTTTTCAGAAGTACTGAGAAGGTGAAAAGCAAGAGGCATAACTGAATCAACTGTAGTGGTCATACTGGTAATATTCACAATGGCAGGGATTACAGACTGTGGTGATAGTGTTACAGTAGTGGCAGTAGTGGCAGGGTTCATATTGTCAATAGTGGCTGGAGTGACAGTCACAGTTGCAAGACTGGCTGAAGTAGTCATGCTGCCAGTTGTTGTGGAAGACAGGGTCTCTATGGTTGTGGTGGGGATGACAGATGTGGTGGTACCGGTGAGAGATGGGAACACATTGGTGGTTGTGGGAGTCAAGAACAGTGTTCTTCTGCTTGCGATTCTTGTATTACTTTCTCCAGTGCCAGCCACAGTACTACTATTGCTGGAAGAAATAGACTTGGAAGGGGTAAACAATAATTTTGGGTATCGAATACAGCCTGACCATCACTCACATTCAGGTTCACCATCACCAAACTGTTCCTCCGTTGTAGATTTGCACGGGCTAGACCAAGTATGTCTTTTACCACCTTTAGCTGCCATTGTCTATGCCAACAATTTCTAAACACTGTCAACTATACTGTAATACTTTTAAATGAATAGAAGTACTGATTTATTTTTGCACAAAAAAATTCTTGCAAGTGGCACGAAGGCAAGCGTGCAAGTACAAATGCATGGCGTTACTACCTGGCCCTAATCTGCGGGTGATGGAAGTGTAGTCAGCTGACTGCCCTCCAAGACTGCTGGCTGCTACTGACTTTCATGAAACCTGAGCTCAATGCCAAATTCCACCACCAATGTTTTTAAAGACAGATTTCTACAGCAGAGCTATTGTAATACTTTTTAAATGTATGTAAGTACTGATTTATTTTTGCACAAAAAAATTCTTGCAAGTGGCATGCAGGGCAGACAAGGATGTGCAGGCAGTGCAACTGTGCGATGTCACTACCTGGCCCTAAACTGTGGGCAGTGGGAGTGCAGTCAGCCAACTGCCCTCCAAGACTGCTGGCTGCTACGGACTTTTGTGAAACCTGAGTCCAACCTCAGATTACACCATCAATCTTTTTTAAAAACAGATTTCTACAGAATAACTACTGTAATACTTTTTAAATGTACAGAAGTACTGATTTATTTTTGCACAAAAAAAATTCTTGAGGTGGGACACATGGCAGGGAAGGGTGTTTGTGCAGTGCAGCTGTGTTGTGTCACTACCTGGCCTTGAGCTGTATGCGATGGCCTGGGAGTGCAGTTAGCTGACTGCCCTCTGAGATTTCTGGCTGCTACTGGATTTCGTAAAACCTGAGCCCTTCCCCCCCAAATACTTATTACTTACACCACCAAGCCACAAGTTAGAACTACTGTAATTAATATATGTAAAATAGTTTCAGTAACACTGTCCTCTTCTCATTCACCTCCACAGAGCACAGAAGCCTGTGAAATCAAAGTAGTGAAACTGTAAGCCACTCACTGCATGGCTCCTGCTAAATAAATTACTAAATCAGATGATTTCTCTGGGGAAAAAAATACTACTAGTACCAGGCACCAACAGAAATACAGTGCACTAACAAAAAAGCAAAAGTTTTGTGATGTAATATACTGTAATTTGTGCTTCATCTCTCTTGCTGTCTGAGCTTTCTCCACCATGTCGTTCTCTGCTGCAATGTGGCAGTCACATGATCTGGCTTCAGTGAGCATTGGCAAATGTTCAGCAATTGGCCAACAAGTCCTGCGAGATCATAAAATCCTGCCAAAAAGTCAACCTAAATACCTGCTGAACAGTACCTCTATTTGGTATTTGGCTTCTGAATACCAAATAGCATATTATCCATGGTTTTCAGAATTTGACATTCGTTACTTGCACACCGCTAGTCCTGCTTAAATTTCCAGCCAGCTCCAAGGTGCCAAGTGGTGGGGCACCACCTTGGCATGCTAGTGACCCAGGTTTGAGCCTCAAGCCAGGGATGTGAGGAGCGAAAGCTGGCAGGGTGGGTGACAGAGCATCCGTGCAGATGCTGTCCTCCTGTGGGAGGCTGCAATTGATTAACAGTAACACATTTGGATTCACCTGCCAGTCCCTCATATGAAACTATAAAATTACAGCAAGTAACTGAAGTCCAATTTCAACACTTCAGAGTTTTGCATTTTTCATGATGGCTTCATGCCTCTGCTTCCATATAAAGTTAGTAAGGCTCCCGCCCCTCCTCTCAAATAAAGTGAGTGATTTGGCAGGTAAATCCAAGTATGTTACTATTAATCAACTGAAAATTTGGTTGCCATATTGTAAAGTCTACAAACCCTATTTTGAGATATAACCAGTACTGGTTTCCCTGAGGAAGGAGATTAATTCTCCGAAACGTTGGAGTAATACATGGTGTTTGGTTTAATGTTATTACAAGAAAACAGGTTGCTGAAGATACATATGGGTGGTGAGCAGGCTGTTTTTTCCAGTCTTTTTTGTTTGTGCACTTTCCTTGATTGGAATTGACCTCTCCCCCTTTAATTAGTTTTTTCTCAGTCTTTCTGAGGTTGGCTGTGCTGGAGATCTGTTCCTTACATTTATGGGGTGCCTATTTTCGATAGCATATCCCACATGTAGAATATTTTTTTTTTGTTTTTAGAGAGGTTCTTTAATGCTTTAAATGTTAAAATCTGTGAGGTTCCAGCTGTTCTTTTGCTTAGAAACAGTTCTGTCCATTTATGCTGCGCTTACTGGGCTGTATTTTAAAACGCTGTTCTAAGTTTGCATTACATTTCTGGTGCAATCCTGCAAATTTGAAACATAGAAATATAAATTTTGTTTGCAGAAAAGGACCTTTAGGCCCATCCAGTCTGCCCCTTGTGCCTGTCTATTCCATCACCACTGACCCCAGTTGATCATAGGTGTCATTCCTTCCCCATTCCTCTACCTACATAGATACATAGACAGTGTCAGCAGATAAGGGCCTATGGCCCACCCAGTCTGCCCATTTGAGCTTGTAAGTTCAGTTTGTTTTCCTAGAAGTCTGTTGCCCCTTACCCCTGACCTCTAGAATTTCTTTATGTCTATCCCATGCATTCTTAAATCCCGTGATTGTTTCAGCCCCCACCACTTCCTCTGGCAGGGTGTTCCACTTGTCCACCACCCGTTCTGTGAAGAAATTCTTTCTCATGTTTCCTCTGAATCGTCCTCCCTCCAACTTCATCCCATGCCCTCTTAGTCCTGGAACATCTTTTTCGCTTAAAAATAGTGTTTTCCTGCACCCTGTACCTCTCTGTAAGATACTTGTATGTCTCTATCATATCCCCTCTCTCCCCTCCTCTCCTCCAGGGAGTACATGTTCAGTTCCTTCAACCTGTCTTCATAGGACTTGTGATGCAATCCATGCACCATCTTTGTTGCCCTCCTCTGAACCTAATATGCCCCTGTGCCTATCCTACACATGCTTGAAGCTCCCCACAGTCTTTGTCCCCACTACCTCCTCTGGCAGGCTGTTCCAGTCATCCACCACGCTTTCTGTGAAGAAATATTTCAGCACATCTCTCCTAAACTTTCCACCCTCTTAGCTTTATTGCACACCTCCTTGGTTTAGTGCCTTCCTTTTCTGAAACAGACCCTCCACTTGTACCTTCTTCACACCTTTCAGGTACTTGTATAATTCAGTCATGTCCCCTCTCACTCTCCTCTCTTTCAGGGAGTACATGTTGAGTTCTTAAAACCCTTTCTTGAATTTCTCATGTGACCTCCTCACCATTTTGGTTGCCCTCCTCTGTACCGCCTGCACCCTTTCGATGTACTTCTGGAGGTACAGCCTCCAGAACTGGACACAGTACTCCAGGTGGGGTCTCACCAGCAAGTGATACAATGGCAGCACCACCTCCCTCCTCCTGCTAGAAATTCCTCTCCCAATGCACCACAGCATCTCACTAGTCTTTCCTATTGGTTTGTCATACTGCCCTGCTACCTTGAGGTCATCAGATATGATGACCCCTAAGTCTCTTTCTTGCTTGGTGATTGTAAGCTCCACTCCTCCCATCTTATACACAGCCCTGGGGTTCTGCCACCCCCTAGACCACTCCACTAGTTTCCTCAGATCCCCTTGCATTCTCTCCGCCCCTTCCTGTCAACCCTGTTGCAGATTTTTATATAATCCACAAAGAGATACACCTTACCCTCAAGCTCCTCTGCAATGTCACTTATGAAAACATTGAAGAGAACCAGTTCCTTGTGCAAGAAAGATAGATCACCACTTTCTGGCATATTTGCCACAATTTGCAAACAGAAAATGATGCATGGATTCAAAAGATATGTGCCATTCTTTGCTCATAAAGCAGATAAGCGGTGACATATGTGTTCAAATGTTTGCAAATAACAATCAAACAATTTGGTGCATTTTTTTTAATGCAGGCAGAGCTAAAAATCAGGACATGTACCTGCATCAAGACTTTTAAATGTCCAGCCTATATGTGCAAAAAACTACCTCCTGACAAGGTCCAAACCACCACCAAAACACACCCCTCAGCCATGCTGAGGTGCACATTGGGATGTTGCATGGGACACCACTCTTACCTGCCAGTTAGCCACCAAAAAACTGTGCCTCACTAACTCTAGGCCTTATCTAGCACTGCCTTTTTTGGTGGGATAGGAGGTATGACTCCCACAGCCTCTTCATATGGTCCCTGGATTTCTTTTATCCATTTACCTACCCTTTGCCTTTGAGGAAGAGGTCCACTTAATGAAAACCTATGAAAACAATCAAGGCCATGAAACCATGGAAGGGGCAAGTCAAGGCAGCCATATTAAATATTCTCTTTTATTTCAATTTCTCGAGGGAAGATTACATTAATGCTTAGATATGTAAAAGATCGATATATATAGTCCAGACCTCACCTCTTTAAAGTTAGACTCCTGCTATCTCTGACAGGAGGCAGTCACTTTAGATCCTCAATATAGCATCACTGCCTTTCCCATTAAAAGATGTGTAAATAATTATCGATGAGACAGCAGATAAATCTGCACCATGATTCATCTTCTAGGCCTAAAAATATAGTGTCAAATTGTTAAACTGCAGGGTGAAGTCATTGCAAGTTACGGTCACCTTGACATACCCTATGCAGACTTTGTTGGCTAGGAAGTCAAGCTTTAAAATGCAAATCTTTATAACAATATATATTTTTTTTTAAAGTTGCATTTTTATGGAAAGTAAGATCAGGGTACAAGAGGTGCACTTGCCTGTAGGATCCACTTTTTTCTAAATACCTACTGAGTACATGTAAGGATTATCTACATCACGAAGATGTCGAAAGACCTGCCTGTCTGGTGAAGTCTGTCTACAAAGGCCTCTGAGACAAAGATGACAAGGCCAGGCAGGTGAAGATCAGTATCTTCACCTCTGCAGTCATCTGGCTCTGCACCCAGAAGAATGGGGCAGCCCAGCTTCATCAGGTCTGATAAGTCAGCCAACCAGGTATGTGGACTCTTTATGCTGTGTAGCGCCCCCCTCCCTTGTACTTTTCACCATCATACCCCTAGACACAAGGAGGGGGCCTTTCAATGTGGGGGCTCATCTGGGATTTTGATTTTGGGGTGCCTCAGCCGTGGTGGACTATAAATGGGTGCTGAGCATGCTGTAGAATCCCCCATTAGCTGGACAAAATATCGTACAACCAAGATGGCGCGTGGGACAGGGGCATTTTGTGCCCTTTTCTGGTGGAACTACAAGTGCTTTGCTTCTGTCACCAGCCAGGACTGGAGCAAGTGATGGAGTGAGGAACAGAGACTGTACCTTGGGAACACCCCAGTATGACCTGGGGCCCAGGTCTGGGGGTGGTGGTCTTACAACAAAGGAACTGCAATGATGGGGAGGGACCCTACTGACTGGACAGCTGGATCCAGTGTGATCTCCCTGGCTGGAAGTGGTTCTGAATTCTGCCCTAGATAGCAGTCCTGGGATTCTGGGGAAGTGATGCTGCATTTAATCTTAGCAATGCTATGATTTGGGGGAAATATTACAGATTTCTGTCTAGTTAGGACCAATTGGATTTTGGGAAAGTGATCCTGGTTAACCTTTAGTTAGCAACACTGAGATTTGAGTGAAGCAGTGCTGAATACTGCCCTATAGTAGCTAGCAGCACAGGGCTTTGAATTCCTGATCCAAGTACTGCTGGACCAGTTGTCCAGTGTATGCTGAGCCACACCACCAGCCTGTCAGCTGCATTAAGTTAACTCCTTAGTCACTGGATAGCGCTGCAGTATTTGCTCTCTAAATCATATTGTAGCAATTCCTGCACTGAAAACTCAGTACACCTCTGCATCAAGTTACAGAGGTAAAATATAACTCTGCCCTAACCCACAAAAAGACTGTCACTGGTCATCTACTCATAATTAATGAGCCAGTCTTACATTTAAAACTTCCAGCACTAGCTTGCAGCTCCAACACCCTAGGGAAGGGCGTTTAACAGATTGCTGACATGCTGTCATCTGCAAAGCCGTCAAAATAGTCCCATCCTTGGTTTACAGCCAGCAGCACAGGCTGTTTTTACTACCTGTAGGAGTCTTCCAATAAAAGAAAGTAAATGGAAAAAGAGCTGTTGCCCACTTGGAACACTGGGATGTGATGGGAAAGTGAGAATTTTGTGAAGGCTGCACAACTGACGTAGATTTGGGAAAGTCAGCCTTTGTTGGCCAGTAGTTCAGATGTGGCTTCAGGCATGCAGGCTGTTCCCCAGTTCTGTCATAAACCCAGACAGCTGTATGCCACTCTTCCTCCTCTTCAGCAGACAGGATGCCATGTCATTCTGTGGCTTTTGTTTACTTAGTTGCTCATCCTTCTGCCCCCATAAAGTGAAAAAAAACATTATGGGCTGTCCATGGCCCACAAAGTTTTGTAAGTGCTGTTTATCTTGAATGATCCCCAAGGAAAATATTTTTTGCAGATTTCATTCCAGATCTTCTGTGTGTTGGGAGGGGGTCATCTGAGTCTGTGACTGATTCTGCTCATGTTCATCGGTTCTTCCCTCACCGAACCATACCAAGAGTTGAGATTTCTTGATTCAGGGTAGGAATGATTTAAATCTGAAGTGAAATGTTTACTGACATTTGCTCCAAGGATGACAGCACTGGTTCGAGAAAATGTCAGCTCCCCATGAGAGCTGTAACAGAGATCTGCAGAGAGAATTAGGCATGACTGATTTTGCATGTTCAGTGCTTTGTGGAAAAATCAGATTTTTGGGCCATATGGGCTGCCAATGCCATTTATTTAAAAAAGATTCCCTCTCAAACCCTCATGTTTCCCCCCATTCTGCTATCTCCCACCATAGCTGTGGTGGGAAAACGTCTGTTGAAAAGGGATGGGGCTTAGGCAATGCCACCATAGTAGCGAGGTAGTACAGTGCTCTGCCTCAGAAGTGATACAAGAAAGTGGGGCCACAGTGGTGGGAGCCCCAGAGATACTTTAGTGACCAATTTTAAATGCAATGCAAGTCCGTGATGCTGGGTGATAGGGGATTGCCTGGCATGCTGGCAACCTGGGTTCGCGCCTGAGCCCGGGACAACAGGAGTGGAGGCCATCGGGTAGGGTTCGGAGCATTCGAGGGATGCTCTCCTCCCTGGGGTGTCAGAGCCAGCATCACTCTTAAGCAGAACCTGAGGGTCAATTGTGGCAGTGCACTTTGTGGTGTGGTGACCATATGCTGCATGTGCAATCACCCAAGATGCCGTAAGCATGCGGCCCATATGGGAGGGGTTAGTCAGGACACAAACAGAAAAATGCCTCTTGGTTGGCCGGCTGATGGCTGCTGGCCCCCTGTTTGCCACTCAAGCCTGGGAGTGCCTGTGCTGGTCACCTGCGAACCCTAGTAAATTCTCTGTGCCTACGGGCAAGCACTTCCCCTCCTCAGTATCCTGCCCCCGAGGGGGGGGAGACTCCTGTGAAGGGATACATCAGGCAAACCATGAGGGTTGCGCATCAGGACTGGCATGATGGTGACAGGCAGGCTGGCGGGGGGTGGGGTCCTAGGCAGCCCAAAGGAGTGGCCAGTTGAGGGAATGGGAGGAGCATAAATAAATAAAGAAAGAAAAAAATGCAAGGCATTGGGAAGGCAAAGAGATGGCATAGTCTGGTGGAGGGGATTTTCTTTATGACAAGTGGGATGAAAAAGAGCAGGTTTGACAGTGTGGCTGTGGGAGACAATTTTTAATTTTTTTTTTAGTTTCACATATGTGGTTTTCCTGTGGACCTGACTGACTCTGTTCTGTGGTATGACCCAAAAGAGTCAGTCAAACTTTGATTGACCAACACATTTGTACTCCTCATTAACTTTCAGGTTTAAATTTTGAGAACCACAAAATACATGCTGCTAAAAAAATCAATGTCACATTGAGTACGCTGCACAGAGTTAAATATTGCTTGATCAAGGAAACCAGAGACAGGACTGTTAAATGTTTGTTGCTACCCATATTAAATGATAGAAACATTGTTTCTAGCTGAAGGTTTACCTTGAGACTTAAACAAACTACTGTACATTAAACTAAACAAATATTATTTTATTATTTCCACCTATAACCCATCATTTAAGCAATAAGATACGACCAGGGGTTATGTTAATGTTCTAGTTAATTACCCCTTGGGGGCATAATGTGGCACAAGGTGCAGCTGAGTGCTATACTGCCTCCAGGGAGTGATTAACTTGAACATTAACATAACCCCTTGTCGTACCTTATTGCTATTATTAAAAGTTAAAAAACAAACAATGGCAAAATTGTAACATTTTTATGAATTTTTTTCTTCAAATAGAAGATGTGAAAAAAAAATAGTTCTGCATTCTGTTAGAATGTGTTGACTGTATTTAGTGTATGGGCATTCATGTGTGAAGTTGCCAGTGGGTAGGTCAGAAGGTGAGTTGTTGAACCAGAAGGAGAATGCTTCCAATGGCTGCTGCATGAGATGATTTCAAACATAAACCCTGGCTCTCTCAAAAGCTAGGAGTGCTATATCAACAGTGCTCACAGTGACAGAAACTTCTGCAGAGACATCCACACAGATCCACATCCTGACCATAACCACCCCCCATGTCACTCGCTCCACGGGCTTACTGTCAAGTTAATACTGATCCTGTTCCTGGATTGTCTCCCATACTATTTTGCTGCTATGCTATGTATTAATTAATGTATGTATGTAACAATGAACTTGTTTTAGCTTAGCCATGTTTTGTATGTACCTCCATATATTGTGTTGTAATATTGTACCTTATGTGTTATATGTCTGTCGCTACATTCCCCCTCCCCCAGGACACACCTGGAATTGAGCAGTACTAAATAAACAAGGCTGCACTGCACATTCATTAAAAAAATACAGACTTGGAAACCTTTCTACACCCATGTGACACCCCCATCACTCGCTCTGGCCACGGTACCACAGAATTAGAAGGCTGCACACACGCAGTTCCATTTGCCATTGCTAATCTGGTCCCAGCCCAACCACCCACTCACAACAGTCAATAAGGGTTGTCTTCATACTCATTATTTCTGACATGAGCTCAAAGTGTGCTATTGTTGATTGTCAGAGCTGGAAGAATATTTCATAATTTCAGGCTCTCCAAAATTACTGAAAGCATTAGCTGAATCAAGAATTGGTCTTTTCAGAGAATTTGCCTCCGGCAACATCTTGACCAGATTGGCATCCATGACTATTTGTTGTGTTAGATGCAGCACCCCACAGGACTCTGCTTTAAATTTAATAATATTTAACACTTGAGAGCAATACTTGCTGCTTATGTGTTGTGTTGCCACCTCGGGATCTTTGATCTCTGGTCTGCTTTCAGGTGTCCACGTGACAAAAGCTGACAGTGAAGGAGGAAAGTGGCAGTTGATGACTGTCAGATTTACCACCATCCAAGACATATCAATGACTGCTACCTATCTGATCTTTGGTACCAGTAACTGAAAACTCTGGAATACATGAAAATTAAAAAAAAATTCTATTTTGTCCCTCCCCCAAAAAAACAAAACAAAACAAACAAACCACAAACAGCTACTCTTCAATTAATAGTACTTCTGGGGAGGACCGCTGCACGGAGCTTCAGTGAAGTCTGTCCTGCAAGCTTGCTGTCATTCAATCAAATCCAACTACAAGACAGGTACTGAGTCACTTATAGATTGTGTGTTAACAACTCGCCCTGATAGAATATTAGAGACATTTCCTCTGCCTGATCATACGAGTGATCAGAGCCTGTATAGTTTTTCTGGGGTGCAAGTAAGTAAGTAAGTATACAGTTTTTTTTACACAGTTCAAGGCAAGCACTCTACTTTTTAAACTCAGTCACTGTAGGTGACAGGAGACCTCAGTCTCAATAACAGCGACTGGAGTGCCCACTGGAGGGATTGATGAAACGTATGGTTTTAGAAAGTCCAATTAAGGAAATTTTTATGTGACTGACTGAGGAGCTGTTAGTTTGGTCTTGCTGACTATGTTGGGACTAATGCTGCTCAGTATTCTGTAAATAGAGCCTTTAAAAATTGTAGGGCAGGGCATCAGAGATCACTATTAGTAAGCAGATTAACATAAGGCTCTTAGAATGCTGACAACCAATCAGATTTCAGCATTTATGAGACCCTTTTAATAATGCTCAATATATATGGAGCTGGGATGGCTACTTATGGAAGCCAGTTATGAATTGGATTTATGTATACTGAGTCATAAATTAAAGGTTATTTTGACCCAATAAGCTTAGCTGATCTTGTTAACAAAAAACAAAGGGTCTCTGTACTCAGATTGAAAAATTGTTGCAGCCAAAATCAAAAGGGTAATTGGTTAAAAGGTCTTTCATGTTATTGAACCAGAAATATGAAATACTCTTCTAAAGGATTTAAGGGTTGAATCAAATTAAAGTTTGTTAAAACATATGTAATCCAGCTAGAAACAGAAAAATACTGTACAAAATGTAGGCAAAAAAAGATGATTGATCTGTCCAGTTTGTCTAGTTTTAACCATCCTACCCTGGGAAAAATTACCTAGTCAGGGTTATTGCCCCCCCATTTGCCCCCTGCCTTACTGCTCCCCCCCATGTAACTATTAAGCCTTATACTCTGTCCCAGATGTGTAGTTCTTTCACCCGCCACCTCTTCTGGTAGGTTGTGCCATGGCTCATCTAGTTGCTCTCTATAAAATAAAACTGTTTCATATCCCTCCTGAATCCATCCCCCCTGCCAGCTTCCACCCTTGTCCCTGTGATTTTCCAGTCCTGCTGAATATTTCCCTGCAATCTACCTTGTCCATTCCTTTCAGGAACTTGAAGGTCTCTGTCATATCTCTTCTCTCCCTTCTGGTCTCCAGCAAGTACGTATTCAGGGCCTTAAACTGATCCTCATAGGATCTGCCCTGCTAGCCCTGAATCATTTTGATTACCTTACTCTGTACCATGTCTAGCCTATCTTTGTCTTTTTTAAGGTGGGGGCTCCAGAACTGGGCACAGTATTACAGATGCAGCCTCACCAGTGATCTATAAAGAAGAAGTATCACCTGTCACAAACCCACTCATCAGGTCAGGCTCTCTGCTCCCACAGTGCCAACCTTTGAGGACAGTGTTGTGAACAGGTAACAGAACAAGGCAACCCTCCTGTCTGTTTATGGGTCTGAATCACCTTTAGTCTCAAGTTCTTGAGGGATTCAACTGTGAACCTTATGTTACGGTACCCTAATGTACAGGCTCAGATAATCTGCTCTTCGGGGGATGCCAGATATCTTTCGCCTAAGGGCACCTAATCAGGTATCCAAAATGAACCCTTAAAACTCTATAGAACACCTTAGGTATATTCTTACCTTTTCGCAGTTTAGTACATCATCAAGCTTTGAACAGTTTTAGTCAGTCTTAACCATCTATACTTCACATGCAAAAGAAAGAACTTCGAAGACACACCAGGCAGTCTCTTTAAAATAAGAGGTTTACTTAAAATGGATAAAAATATGTAAAATGTAAACACAGAACACAATATCACAAAGCATACAATCACTTAAAAGAAAACAAGGAAAAGTACAAACATAAACTCCTACCACAAAACAATTAGACTTTTCTATCTAATGTGTTATCTGTTTACAGTGCTTGTAGTTAGTTCTTGTTTCTAAGAACCCACAAAGAAATGTGACTATGTGGAAACACAGAATATAGTTTAAAACATTGTGTTACCACCCCTTCGATGATGCTATCTATTTCCTCCTTTCAGAATGTAAAAAAATATACAAAACAGGATGTCCTATCAAGAGGTATATTAAATAAGGTGACATCAGCAAAAACTCATTTACCAATATGACTCCTTAATTTTGTGTGGTTTCCTGTTTCCAAGGACATTACAGGTTTTTATAACTCTGCAGTTTGTTACCTAACTGCGAGATAGCTAGATCCTGTCCTGTAATAAATTGTATATTTAGCTTCCCGACTTCAAAGCAGCACAGGTCATAAACAAGGCCATAAAATGCAATGTCTTGGAAGTTAATCACATTACAGAGATCTGCTGTTTAATATATATCCTGTCATTTTAATTGGAACCTGGAGGGGGCATCCCACAGGCTGTCTCATGAGAGACATGCACATACCACATTCTATATACAAATATCATAGATCAATCATAACCATCTGGCCAAGCATCACAAATCCTCACCACCTAGACTGAATTTGGGGGCTCTATCCCCCTGCATGGGATGAGCTTCCCAAATCAGTTCACTCCTCATAAAGACGCAGAAGACCATCGCTGTTCTGAGTGGTTGCTCCAGCCCTGTGTAAGATTGTCATGTCATACCCTTGTAAGGCAAGAGTCCATCTTAACAATCTACCATTAGTTTTTCCAATTTGCGTTGGCCAAACCAGGGGGTTGTGGTCAGTTTGTGCCACAAAATGCTGCCCATATAAGTATGGCTCTAACTTCTTTAGGGCCCACACTATGGCAAGACACTCTTTTTCCACAGTAGAGTATGCCTGTTCCCAGGTACACTATCAGGTGATCTTTCCCTTGGTTGGATGTCTGACTCAGTACTGCCCCAATACCCACATCTGAGGCATCAGTCTGAACTAGAAAGGGTCTGCTATAGTCAGGACTTGTCAATACAGGAGCACTGCACAGTGCCTCCTTCAAGTCTGGTAAAGGCTTTTTCACAGGCTGGTTCCCAGGTAATTTTCTTAGGCATCCTTTTCTTTACCAGGTCAGATAGGGGAGCAGCCAGGGCACTGTAATTTGGTACAAATTTCCTATAGTACCCTGCTGTCCCAAGGAAACTCCTGACCTGCTTCTGCATTTCTGGTCTGGGCCATGCCTTGACCACCTCTTTTTTTACTTGGTTAGGATGGAGCCGTCCCCGGCCTACAACATGCCCGAGGTATGCCACTTCCCCCATGGCCACCTGTCACTTCTCAACTTTGACAGTGAGCCCAGCCCTCTGTATCCTGCCCAGCACTTTCCTAAGGTGGGACAGGTGTTCCTCCCAGCTGGCACTAAAGAGGGCAATGTCATCCAGGTATGCCACGGCGTACTCCTCAGCACCATTTAACACCTGGTTCACCAACCTTTGGAATGTGGCCAGAGCGTTCTTCATTCTGAAAGGCATTACTTTAAATTTAAATAAGCCTATCGGTGTGTTGAAGGCTGACCTCTTCCTAGCTCTGTTAGTTAACTTGACCTGCCAATAACTCTTTGTCAGGTCAATAGTCGTAAGGTAGGTCGTCCCTCCCAACTTGTCCAGGAGTTTGTCCATCCAGGGCATCGGGTGGGTGTCTGACTTTGTGACTGCATTCAGTCCATGATAATCCACACAGAAATGAGTAGAGCCATCTGGCTTGGACACAAGGACTACAGGTGAGGCCCAGGGGCTGGGGGATCTCTGGATTAACCCTAAATCCAGCATCTCCTCCACTTCCCTCCTAATGCCCTTTTGGACAGCCTCTGATATCCAATATACTGTTCACCATATGGGTGTCTGTGTCCCTGTCTCCACATTGTGCATTGCTAAGGGGTCCAGGCTTGGCACTAAACAGGGGGGCAAAGTCTGCTAAAACCTCCCTCACTTCCTGGATTTTGTCTGGGGTCAGCTGGGAAGACAATTTAACTGCCTTCACAGAGGACTCCCGCTTGCTTTCTTCCAGAAAGTCCAGAAGGGGGTCTCCTTCATCCGTCCCCTCCCCAGGACTACACACTACAAACACCATGTCAGCCCTATTAGCATATGGCTTCATCATGTTGACATGGTACATCCTTTCTGTCTATCTTCTGTCAGGTAACTCTATGATATAGTTCATGTCATTTACCTTCCTAACTACTTTGTACGGTCCTGCCCACTCAGCCCACAGCTTGTCTTTCCGGATCGGAAAAAGGATCATGACTTCCTGACCCACCATGTACAAGCGAGCTCTGGCTCTGCGGTCCTACCACACTTTTTGTTTCTGTTGGGCAGCTGCCAGGTTGCTCTGGGCTGTCCCCATAAACTCCTTCAGCCGTTCCCTAAACCTAAGGCTGTAATCCACTATGGGAGTTCCCTGGGTGGTGTGCTTGCCTTCCCAGTCCTCCCAGATCAAGTCTATGGGCCCACGTACCCAGCGTCCATATAAGAGCTTGAAGGGGGAAAATCCTGTTGACTCTTGGGGCACCTCCCTGTATGCAAACAACAGGTGGGGAAGTTATTTCTCCCAGTCCCTCCCATGCTGTTCAGCAAATGCTTGGAGCATTGACTTCAGGGTACCATTAAATCTTTCCACAAGCCCATTGGCTTGTGGGTGATATGGTGTTGTGCATCTCTGCACCACCCCACACTTCTCCTACAAACATTTCATCAGGTCTGACATGAAGGAACCCCCTCAATCAGTGATAACCTCCTATGAAACCCAACACGGAGAAAATCCCAAGTACGGCATCTGCCACTTTGTCTGTCCTCAGTGAGGATAGGGCGACTGCCTCTGGTACCAGGTGGCATAATCCACCACAGTCAGGATGAACCTCTTCCTGGAGGAGCTGGGGGTATTTAAAGGCCCCACAATATCCATTCCCACCCTCTGGAATGGCTCCTCCACTATGGGCAATGGAATTAGGGCGGCTTGGGTTTTCTTACCTGCCTTCCCTATTTCTTGGCAGTGGTGACAAGACCTGCAATACTCCTTCACCTGCTGGGTGAAGTTGGGCCAATAGAAATTCTGGGCCAACTGCTGCATAGTGTGCATGATTCACAGGTGACCAGACAAGGAAATATCATGTGCAATCTTGAGCAACTGCTCACGATACCCCTGGGGAACGACAAGCTGCCTGCCTATCACCCCTCTCTCTGTCTGCACAGCCTGAGTATACGTCAGTCCATTTTCCCAATAAACCTTATGTTTACTGTCACCTCCTTGTGCTCTGTCAGAGTCTGCCCAAGCCCTCAGCTTCTCTAGACTAGGATCACTTTTCTGAGCAGCTGCAAACTCCTTACACATTCCCAAGGCATGGGACAGGTCCCCTTCAGTCTCTAAACTAGGGTCCCTAGCACTAGCGTCAGGGCACTCAAGATCACTGTCATCCCTAACCCTTTGACAATGGGTCACCCCTCCTTCTTTGGAGTAACCCTCCTTAGCTGGTTAACTGCTACTGGGGAAATTTCTACTCCCTTTTCATTAGTCTCCATATCAGAAGACACAGGCTAGGGAACCAATCTCCCAGTGGTTTCCACAATGGCTTCTGTGGGGTCCAGGGAACTACAATTTCCCTTTCCCGCTTGGCTATGGGTAACTGCACACACCATCCTCTGTTGGAGATTGTTGCCAAGGATGACATCAACTGCTAGCATTTTGTCTACAGCCATCTGTTGCACAGTTCCCCCTGTTTCACCCCAGTCTAGGAGAACACTAGTGAGGAGCAAAGTTTTCTCCTCATCAGTAAAGTCTTGTACAGTGACATATTTATTGGGTATAGGCTGACCAGGCTCTACCAGATCCCCTTTTACCAATGTCAGGGATGCCCCTGTGTACCTTAACTCTTGTGTCTGTACACTATTCACCCTGAGTGGGTGCATGTGTTCCCTCAAGTTCACAGGCATGCTTCCAGGGACACACAAACAACCCACTTCTTTCCTAGCCCCCTGTTGCATATTGCTCATCCTTTTGGGACACTGTCTGGCAATATGTCCAGTTTCTTTACAGACCCAACATTCGTTTCTTTTCTCAGAGAAATCTTTTCTCTGAAACCTGGCGCTAATTGGTTTCTGTGGAGGCAGTGAGGGTTTTAGCTTCCCTGAAGGCACGCTTTTCCCTTTCTGTGCTGCCACACCTGCCCCATTCGCTCTCAGAACAGGTCTGCTCTTGGCATAGTGGTCTGAGAGTTCAGCAGCTTCTTGCACTGTTTTGGGATCTCGGTCCTCCAGACAGGTTTTCAGCTCTGGTGGGCATGTCCAAAAAAATTGTTCCAGCAAAATAGCATTTTCAATTTTATCTACAGAGTTTGCTTCAATTCCTTCCCATAAACATTTTAAAAACTGGCTTTGTTTCATGGCTAGCTCCTCGTAGCGCACATCGGGGCTTCTCCTGAGCTTATAGAATTTAGCTCTGTATGTTTCAGCAGTTAAATCAAACTTTTTTAAAAGTGCAGCTTTAAGTTTGCTGTAATCATTACTGTCCTCATTGTCCATTGGACCCAATGCATCCTAAGCTTTCCCGGTAAGTAGTGGGGATAGCTGGAAGCTCCAGGACCCTCTAGGAATTTTAGCCTGAATACAAACATTTTCAAAGGAATTTAAAAAGGCATCCATATCCTCCCCCTCTTTAAATTCAGCTGTGAATTTGGAATTCAATTTGTAACCCAGTCCTGTAGTTCCAGTTAAACCCAAGCCACTTACCTGCTCTGGTGCTGGTGGTTGGAGTCGTAACTTCTCCAGTTCATGTCACCTCTGGCACTCACGCTCCTCACGTTCCACCTCTCACTGTTCATGCTCCTTCCTCTCCTCTGCAGCTCGCTGTTTTCACTCCCTCTTCTCCTCTGCAGCTTGCTGGTGGTCATGCTCTTCATGGTCAGCCTCCAACTGTTCCAGCTCTGTCTCTCATCTTTCTCGTTCAGCCTCTCACTGTTCTCGCTCCCTCTTCTCCTGGAACTCCAGCTCCATTCTGCATAACTCAATCTGTAGTCTGAGTGCTTCTGGCTCCAGAATGCTGTTGACCTTCTCCTGCTGCTGTGGCCCTTTGCTGGCACTGACCCTGCTGTCATCCTCATCTGATCTGGACACTGCAATGGCCGCTAGCCCCTCCATGCTCAAGGTTTGGTCTTTTACAGTCACAGTCTGTGACTCAATGCTGTGGGTATCTGCTGCCATCAGGGCATCCATGAGGTTCTGCTTGGTGGCTCTCACCTTGTACAGGACTCCTCTGTCCTTGCACAACTGCCTCAAGTAGTCTACAGTGTGCCCGCTGTAGTTGGAAGCCATCTTCTTCCCTAACTATGGCTACTCTAACTTGTACTTTAGAAAAAAAAATAAAACAGGTAGGAACTTAACTGTAAGCAAAATGATATAGTTCTGTTTCCTTTTTTAAAAATAAATCACTGCCTTATTTTGCAAGTGAGCTGTACAGTATCAAGCTGTCACACTGAACAATTTAAGCTTGCTTTACCAAATGAATCTGCACCATTGCCAATCAATCTGTCACAAATGCACTCAGCAGGTCAGGCCCTCTGCTCCCACATTGCCAACCTCCGAGCACAGTATTGTGAACAGGTAACAGAACAGGGCAACCCTCCTGTCTGCTTGTGGGACCGAATCACCTTTAGTCTCAAGTTGTGGGGTGATTCAAACTGTGAATCCTATGCTAGCGTACCCAAATGTACAGGCTCAGGTAATCTGCTCTTTGGGGGGATGCCAGATATTTTTCACCTAAGGGCACCTAACCAGGTATCCAAAATGAACCCTTAAAACTCTATAAAAGACCTTAGATATATTTTTACCTTTTCCCAATTTAGTACACCATCAAACTTTGAACAGTTTTAGTCAGACTTAACCATCTATACTTCACATGCAAAAGAAAGAACTTCGAAGACACATCAGGCAGTCACTTTAAAATAAGAGATTTACTTAAAATGGATAAAAATACGTAAAATGTAAACACAGAACACTATATCACAAAGCATACAATCACTTAAAAGAAAACAAGGAAAAGTACAAACATAAACTCCAACCACAATACAATTAGACTTTTCTATCTAATGTATTACCATCTTACAGTGATCATAGTAGTTCTTGTTTCTAAGAGCCCACAAAGAAATGTGACTAAGTGGAAACACAGAATACAGTTCAAAATGCTGTGTTACCACCCCTTTGATGATGTAATCTATCTCCTCCTTTCAGAAAATAAAAAATATACAAAACAGGATATCCTATCAGGAAGTATATTAAATAAGGTAACATCAACAAAAACTCATTTCCCAGTATGACTCCTTAATTTTGTGTAGTTTCTTGTTTCCAAGGACATCACAGGTTTTTACAACTCTGTAGTTTGTCACCTAACTGTGAGATAGCTAGGTCCTGTCCTGTAATAAATTGTATATTTAGCTTCCCGACTTCAAAGCAGCACAGGTCATAAACAAGGCCATAAAATGCAATATCTTGGAAGTTAATCACATTACAGAGATCTGCTGTTTAACATATATCCTGATATTTTAACTGGAACCTGGGTGTGGGGGCATCCCACAGGCTGTCTTTTTTTTTTCTATAGAATCAACCACTTTCTCTCAAGAGAGACCAAGATGAGACTGGTCCAAACCACCTTCCTGTCTGTACTAGACTATGCAGACTTTCTCTATAGTCAGGGTCCTGCCACTGCACTTTCGAAGTTGGACACGCTCTACCATACAGCCCTAAGGTTTATTACAGGACTCCCCTACTCGATGCATCACTGCTCCTTATACTCAGTGGTGGGATGGTCATCTCCTATGCCTAGGCATCAGAGAAATGCAGCACTTTGGACAGTTAGAGCCATCACTAAGATGCTGCCCCAATATATTTCTGATTGCATGCCACTATGCATGATAGGCAAGTACTTATTGAGAAGTGATTCCTATATTACATTGTCTGTACCCAAGGTCAAATCACATTTTGGTAGGGCCTCAATAAGTTATAAGCTACCTCTATTGTGGAATAAGCTGCAAAAAACATTGAAAGTGGTCCTTTCTATTACGCTGGCAGCTTTCAAATCACTGTATGCCCGTTCCTTTATTGAACATTGCAATTGCTTCTCTTAATCCGGGCTTATCTTTTAACAAGGGCTCAGGCTGTTCCCTACCACTCTCTCTCTCTCTCCTCATCCTCCCCAACCTCATTCACTGTTCCCATGTTCTTTTATTTCAAATATCTCAGTTCTTCCTGTAATTGTGTTTGTAGCCATGACCAACAGCTCATACTTCCTCCAACCTTATCCTTTTACTTCCCCTACTCCTACCACATTTCTGTCCTGTTACAGGATATTGTAACTGCATCCCTTGGTTTGTGGATACAGACCTGCTCACGCTCTCATTCTGGCTCCTGTATTCTGTTACCTCGGTTTAGCCGGCCTACAGTTCTGATGGTTCCCTGGTCCGTCCGTCCGTCCTTCCTTCCTTCCTTCCTTCCTTCCTTCCTTCCTTCCTTCCTTCCTTCCTTCCTTCCCCATCATCCCTCTTATTTCATTCACTATCCAGCTCCCCCCGGCCCATTTTTAATCCATTTTACTCTTCTCTGGATCTCTATTTCTCTTCCTTCCCCTGGTACTTTTCAAGCAATTGTGTTGGGTTATACTTTTATACATCATCCAATGAAACTTTATATTTTCTGTTGACATTTTTTTTTGTTTAGGCCTTGTTGTTGTTAATATTTTCTCATTGTAACTGTTATGGTTCCAAACTTCCAAACTTGTTTTTCTTACTATTGTAAACTTTGTGTTAAATTATGACTATGCACACTTCTCCAGGTCCATCTTGAAAATGAGCATTGCTCAACGGTGTTCGCCTGGTGAAATAAAGTTTTTGACTGATTGATTGATTGATTGTCTCATGAGAGACACTCATATACCACATTCTATATACAAATATCATAGAGCAATCATAACCAGCTGGCCAAGCGCCACATCACCTCCTTCCTCCTGTTGTCAACCCTCCTCCCAATACATTCCAACATTCAGGCTGCCTTGCTGTCCCTTGTTACATCATTTCGATTGTTTTAGGGAGTCACTTGTGCTGACTCCCAGGTTCATTTCCTCAGTGGTAGCATCTAACTTAACCCTTCCATCCAATATTCCTTCCTGGGATCCTTGTTCCCTTTGTGCATCACCTTGCACTTTTTGGCACTGAATTTCAACTGCACAACTTTGGGCCTCTTCTGTAATCTTTACAGATGTAAATGTATGTTTTTCGGAGGTGGGGGTAGGGGCTAAGGATTAAGAAATAATGTTTGCATGTTGTAAGTAGAATTACTAATATTTTACATTGTATATGTTGAAAGTTTAAATTTCAGTTATGGATTTGTCTCATGTTGTTAGGCCCAGGTCACTCTGATAAACAGGAAAATAGTGGTGTAAATAGAAATGTTACTGACTGCACTTGACTCCTAATTAATTAGTTTAGTTTAGCTTATTACATTTCTCCAGTGCAGCCCTCCAGGGCCCATAGTGCCCGAACAACAAACACAATAACCAGATCAATAATGAATAACATAGATCAACAGTACAGACCAAGTCCAAGCATACAAATGTCCATTCTGTTCTACATGTAAGCAATAATAGCAATATTGGGCTATACCGGACTGCCCAGGGGTATTATTATGCTTAGAAAATGGGTTCTAAGTTACATTTTTAATAAAATTAAATAAAAGATTAAAAACAAAGCAAATAAATGTTAAAAAATGGAACAAAAATACATTTTCTGGTAAAGTAGTCCCTTTACTGGTATACTTGCCAGTAGAGGGCACTGCTGTTTAGGATAGACTGTTTCAGTAACGTTCCTTGACCCCCCCACTACTAATATGAACTGTCTAGTTCCCCACCCCGCCATGGTCAAGCAGGCTGAGGTGAAATGTAATAATTTGTTTTTAACACTTGGCACATTATGGCCACGATCTTTAAATGATTGGAGATAGCCCACCCAAGGTTACTGCTTACACATTATGAGCTAAAGTGAGGATTGATAGTGGTGTGAGCTGATGTGCTGCCAGGTAGTGGCAGCACAGAAAGCATGCAGTGTGCAGGTAGCCAGCATCCTGCGGTAATGTGGAGAACAGTGAGGGAGAAGGCTGAGAGGGCGAGCAGCCGTAGGATGCTATAAAGAGGTATTTTGATTTTTTTTACCTAGAAAAAGGATTTTTTCTTTTGTTGTAGGCCAAGTGGTGCTGCACTCAAGGCGAGCGGGCTGTCTCAAAGTAACACTGAGCACGCAACATGCTAGCGCTACTATTTGAATGTTGAAAGTCTTTTTTTAAAGGGAGTTAAATATGAAACATTGTAACTGTGTGGCAATTTGCTGCTGAATTTGCTGTTTTCTCTCATTTAATTGAACGTGACCTTCTATATTTACACAGGCTAACTGATCATTTCATGGGGAGGCTGTCTCTCGTTAAGCAGGAGAAAAAAACATGGTGGGAATTTCAAACTGAAAATTCCATGGGCACAAGGATTTCAGAACCTAATCAGGCAACAGAGACTGGAACTCATTATTTCCCAGTTTCTGTTGCCTGATACTGGACTGGCTGGTTGATGGCCTTAGCCAATCAGCTTCAAGGATTTCCCCAACCCATTTTCTAACACTATATCCACAGACAGACATAGCAGCAGTCATGTTAAACATTTCTAGTTAGTCAAAAGCTCTTAGGAGTAGGCAACCATTCAATTTCATTTTGAAGGATAACTTGAGATCTGGCAGTGCATATCCCCTCAGGGAACAAATTCCATAAAGTTGGGGCTGCAACTGAAAAAGCCCAGTCACCAGCAGACTTTAACCAAGAAGGGTGACAGCCAACAAGCCCCACCCACTAGATCTTAAATCCCTTGAGGGAGCGTAGGGAATCAGGTGATCACTGAGGTATTAACTCTGTCATCTCTCCTCTCCTCTCCATACTGCTCAACTGCTATGAATTTTGCATAGTGCTACGATTTTTATACTCACATTTACTCTTGCTCCACAAAGGTTTACTGATGTTCTTAATAATGTTAGAGCTATTTCTGGACACACAAACTATTAAATCATTGAGCTAACTTAAAAGAAACATTCCTTAACATTAAATATATGGGGCTCACTATCTGTAGACATATTATCCTTTAAAATAAGACAATGCTACACATTCTGGCTATTTGCTCTGAATTTTGAAGGCCAGCGCTATGAATTTTAATGCTGAGAGGTTGAAAGGTATATTCCTCTCCCTTCTGGTCTCCAATGAGTACACATTCGGGGTATAATGAACATGTCTTTATGAAACATTAGGACTTGCCCTTCCCTCAATATAGGTCTTATTCTACCCAGTCCCTTCCCTGCATGTTACTAGAAGGGTAGCAAAGCAGGCCCCGATAGTGCCTTTCCAGAAAATGAACCTAGCCAGGTGTGTTTTTTCAGTGAAGACTCCAACCTGGCTAAATAAACTACCCGACACCATCGCAAGCCTCACATGCCTCGGTCAATTTAAAACTGCACTCCTGAATACCCTTGCCCCTCAGGAACTCTGCAACTGCTGAACAAGGCCATCGACCTGATTCCACAACCCTGTCGCAGCTCTTCCTGTATCTCCCCAGTCTCACTATTTGCCTAATTAATTCTACCTCTTAATGATGCGGAAAGTGAAAGCCTCCTCTTTCCATCCACTACCTCACCAACCTAATCCCCTTCCCTGCCCCATTGCCCCCACCCCGCACTGCCTGTGGCAACCCTTCCCTGCCTGTCCCCTGAACCTGTACCCACCTCCTACCTCTCCTATTTACTTTGGTCGGAATGTGAGCATATTTAATTTCTGCTCCCAGACATCACTTGAGTTTATGTTCTTCAACTTATTGTATATTGGCAATGCTTATCTGCTGCAACCTGCTCCCCCTTTCCACAGGTAACTGCTGTAATGATTGTATCTTTCCCTGTCATTGCTTTTTGATGAAGAACCTTTGTAAATGAGCTTTTAGCTCAAAGGTGCTATTCCAAATTGCGAAATAAATAAATAAATAAATAAATAAAATAAAAACATCAGTCAGAGAGCCTAGAAAGGAAAATAAATTGTAAAATAAAGAAAGAAAATCTACAGCTGTCAGGGACCATCTTTTTTTTTTTTTTTTTTTATACTTTATTTTTCTCCCTCCTGGTTTCCTACCCTCTTGATCCTACTCCTTCGGGCCTCTCAATTCTCGTAGCCATCCCCAGATCTACCCCTAGAGTGCCTCCTCTCCATCCCTGCACAGTGGGGTCTGTCTGGTGTGGTGGTCTGAGCGGAGAGGCCATCATCCAGGACCGCGAGGGGGATTTTTCCCCTTGTCTGTTGGTCCCATCCCCTGGGGACGCCGGCGCTTGGGACTAAGTCCCAAGAGGTAACGTGCTGATGCACGTCTAGCCTCTCATGTGCCGTGTGACATCCCCCTTCCCCGACCCCTGAGTCGGAGTCGCCCATCCCTTCAAGAATCGGTGCTTCCACCGACTCTTCTATGGGAATGATGGACGCTTGCGCATCCCGGGTATCCCACCCCTGAGGGAGGAGAGCATCCATAGGGATGCTTGATCCTCCTCTCCCCTGCCAGCCCCCCGGCTCCCCAAGTCTGTTACCGAACCCAGGTCGCCGGCGTAGCACGAGGTGTGGCATCCAGTGCCTCAACCCTCAGCGCCACCGTGCCGGCCAGGGACCATCTTTTTAAAGCATTTACATGTGCAATTTGATTGCAACAGCAAATATTAAAACATTTTATGGCAGAGAAATGCCTGCCTAGAACTTCAAGGAGCATCACTGGAATTTGCAATAGCTCTAAATTCTAATGATCTCCTTGGAGGCTTTGGATATTCATCTTTTTAACATAGAAACATAGACAGTGACAGTAGAAGAGGACTCAAAATTGCATCCAGTCTGCACAGAATTTCCACCTAATATCTGATGGGCCTATTACCAAACAGGGTCCATCTACCTGTACCTGGAAGCAAGCTTTGGCTTAGTGTGCCTTTCCTGGTTAAACAATTTCCCCTTTCCTCTTCCCTACTTGGTAAACCCCTCAAATTCACCTACCCACTGGAGAAAACAGCAGAAAGAGCCAGGCTACAGGTGTCAAAAGCTGCCAAACCAAATAACCTTTGGTGGGTTAAGAAATTTATTTATTTATTTAGTGAAAAGTTTCACCAGGAAGGCACACTGAACAATCGAGTTGCTCATCTCCCAGTGCAACCTGGGGAGAAGGGAATGGAGTGCAATATGGCAGGCATACGATTACGGATAACAGGAACATCTAATACATAGTAGGTACATAGCTGAATACAATACTAAACAGTATATAAAAGTGCTAGTAAGCATGAATCACACTTATCATGAATTACATACAGACATTGAAAAAAATCAACAACCTAAACACAGATACAGTGTCAGCCCACGGGACACAAACTCTTTAGCAACCATAAGATTGCATAGGCTAAGAGCAGGTACAATTTGGAGAGAAGAAATTATGTAGAGCAGAGAAGAAGGAGAGGGGGGAAGAGGAGTGTCTGATTTGATGGGGAAGGGTATTTCAAATTTTAGGGAAACTGTGTCAGGAAACAGCCTGACCTACTGAGGTAGAATGGCAAGGGGTTGCCAGCATGCAAAAGTCGAATGATCTAAGGGAGTGGGAGGGGGGAAATATGCTGTACTATTACAAAATATGTTCAATCCATTTAAAGTTTGTGATTCATCTACAGCAACGCATTCACGTCCTTTAATTGTAGTGCCCTATTGATCAGCTGTACTTGTACACCATTGTAAGCACAGTGGTTATTTTTTATTTCACTGACCTTTTAATTTAGTGCTTTTCCTAGGTCAGAAAACAGTGAAAACTGAAAGACAGTGAACATTACCTGTAGTACTGTACATTATTGTATTAAAACAAGTATTATGCTATATACAATAAAGTATGGGTCTGGGTGTGTAATGAGAATTTACACACACCCGAAGGGTTTGATGCTACATAGGTTTATGTGAAGCATCTAACCCCGAGGGTGCTTGTAGATTCAGTTTACATACCCAGACCCATATTTTATTTTATATAATTATTGGGTTTCTTTTCTCTCAGCAATTATATAAAATAAAAAAGGGCTGCTTTGCCGCCGCAGTTCGATTCCATCATGGTGAGCGGTTGACTTTCTCTTATTTAAAACATTTTTTTTCCACAGTATTGTGAAGAAGGAGGATCGATCCGGTAGTGATGTGGTAAATTTAATTTAAATTGTAGTTTACTTACTGCTGAGTGTCCGTGGCAGTTACTCTTCATGTTTGGGTTTGCGGTTCGGGAAGGATGGCGATCGAGGACTTCGAGCAGGCGCATGCGCAGAGAAGGGGAAACCGTGCGCGTTTGCCATTATAGATGCTCCTTTATAACGGCAAATTACGCCATGGTTTTCTTATGGAAAAAAGAGGAAGCCATTAATTATATAGCTATTATGTACACAAATGCTTGCAGTCTGGGAAACAAGATCCCAGACTTGCAGGCAACAATGACAGAGGCTAAACTGGACATAGTAGCCATTAGTGAGACATGGTTCATCGGTAACCACACTTGGGAGACTTCAGTACCTGGCTATGTACTGTTCAGAAGAGACTGAGGTGCAAAAAGGGGGGGGTGGAGTGGCCCTTTATGTCAATGAAAATATCAAAGCTACAGAAATTCAGAATACATATAAGGAGCCAGAAGAACTGTGGGTCACCCTGGAAACAGGATATGGTACCGCCATATGAACTGGGGTTGTCTACAGACCTCCAGACCAGGGGGAGGACATAGACACATTACTGTTAGAAGATATACAAAACATGACAGCTAAAGGGGAGGTTCTGATAATGGGAGACTTCAACATGCCAGATACAGATTGGTCAATATGAGCAGGAACATCTGCCAGAACTAGACACATAGCGGATTCCCTGCATGGGGAGGGCCTCAAACTACTGGTACAACAACCCACAAGAGACAGGGCTATCCTAGATCTAGTACTGACTAATGGGGAAAGGATCACAGATCTCCAGGTAGAAGGTCACATGGGGGCCAGTGACCATCACATGGTATGGTTCAATTTGGCCACTATGTAAGAAGCTAGGGATACAGAAGGACTCAAACACAGGTGATTTTCTTTGATTTATCTTCCACAGTTGCTTTATTGGAGAACTCCGATACAAAAATCAGAAAATCAAAAGGCAGACTATTTCGTCAAAAACAAGAAAAATAACATACGTTTAAATGGAGTAGCATAAACAGCAATAGTACAGTACCAAACAGTACAAAATAAGCAAGTCTTCTGCATAGTAACTAGAGTACTAGCTAAGGGTGTATTCACTTCAGCACCCTCGATCACATCTAACATCTCTCTGGAGAAGTCAGCTGTATATATACTAAGAGTGTTTCTGATTGGCTAGAGTTCCTATCACTCAGCTACGACAAAACACTTTTTACAAAAAAAAAAATTCATATCCTATAAAGCTTATAAAAATGTTTTTACAGTGACCTTACATTCATATAACTTCTTTACAAATATTTATTTCAGTTCAGGCTTTCAAATCATAGTTTTTATGGGCTAAGCCCCTCCCTTTTATTTCTCATTCTCTATAAAATACACAACAATATGGCCAGCCAGCTCCTAGGGAGAGGATCCATTAGGGAGAACCCTTCAGACATCTCCATATATCATATATTATATAGCAGGTAAAATTTATCCCCCTTCTTTCTTTTATTCCTATCATCTCTCTGTATATTTATGTTGTGCTTTAAATGTAAATGGGGTTGCCTGTATGCTGAGTAAAGGAGAAAACATTGTGCTGCCTGCTGAGCTGTGGATGCTGAAACACAGCTCAGTCACAGCCAGAAGAAGAAAAAGAAGAAGAACTTGCTCCAAATGCAGGCTGAAAATCGCTTTAGCGCTAAGGAGAAAGTGCTACATAAAACTAAGGGGTTTCAATGTGAGAGAAAGGCTGTTTTGAGTGTTCATGGTGTTTATGAGCTGCACGACAGTGTGCACGTTCGTGCAGCTTGTTCAGAATGCCGAGAAGGAGCGTCTCGCAACTACGCTCGGTTTTCAGCTTAAAATAGTGTAACCAACATTGTTTTTAGAAAGAGGGGTCACTTTTGGAGCCTGTCAGAGGCAAGAGGGGCAATTTTGAAGATTCCTAATTTTCGAGAGTTTTAAAGGGGCCACGCTACTTCTATGCTGTAATATATACAAAGAAAATGTACCCATTCACTTTCTAGCAGGTACTACTTGCTGCAGTTTTAATTCTTGACTTATTAGGATGGGGAAGATGACAGAGAAACGACAGATAGACAAAATATATATATATAAAAAAATGCATAGGTGGCCAGTCAATGCACAAAAGACACAATCACAAAACATACACATAGGGGCAGACACATTGGGGGATGCTAGTCATGGTGCAACAGTAGTATCCTCATTAGAAATATGAAAGGGCTGGCCTGGAACTGTACTACCAGACCCTTTGACACACTAGAACTAAATCTTCCCATTCCAAGGCAAACATATGGGACTGCAGAGTAGCTGACTTTGATAAAATGGCCAACAGAGTTAAGCTTGCCCTGGCAAGAAGAAATACAGGTGAGGGGGTACAGGCAAAGTGGGCAAGCATTAAGGATGCAATACTTGAAGCAATATCCCATTGTGTTAGAGAGAAAAGGAAGAGCAAAAGAAGAAGGAAACCACATTGGTTCTCAAAAACAGTAGCAGAAAAGGTCAGAGCCAAAAGGCTGGCCTTCAGGAAATATAAGGGAACGCAGTGGGACGAAGATAGGAAGGCATACCAAACTTCCCTAAGGGAAGAAGGGAAGGCAGTAAGGCAGGCAAAGGTGCAAACTGAGGAAACACTAGCATGAACAGTAAAAGAAGGTGACAAGATTTTCTATAGATACATTAGTGAAAGGAGAAAGTCCAGAGGGGGTATTGCTAAGATCAAAGTGGATAAGGGGGAGTGTGAGGAGGACCAAGGAAAAGCATCTATCCTAAATAGATGCTTCTGCTCATTATTTGTTGAGGAAAAGGTAGGGCAGGGCCCACAGCTCAGCACCATGGACACAGGGGGAGGGAGGTGTGCACTAGTCCCTTCATAAAAGAAAGGGTCCTTCAAGAGCTCACTAAGCTCAGGGTGGACAAGGCAATGGAACCTGATGGCATACACTCCAGGGTACTAGAAGAGCTAAGGGTGGAACTAGCAAAGCCATTATCAGAACTGTTTAGTGAGTCTCTGAGCACAGGAGAGGTCCCAGAAGACTGGAGAAGTGTGATCCCACTCTAAAAGACTGATAGCAGGGAGGAGGCAGGAAACTACAGACCAGTCAGTCTTACCTCAGTAGTGTGCAAGATTATGGAGGCACTCCTTAAGAAAAGGATAGAGTAACACCTGGAATCCGTAGAAGCATAGGATCCAAGACAGCATGGGTTTACAACAGGAAGGTCCTGTCAAACTAATCTTATAGATTTCTTTGACTGGGTAACCAGAGTGGTGGACCAAGGGGGAGCAGTTGATGTCACCTACCTTGACTTCAGCAAAGCTTTCGATACTGTTCCACATAGAAGATTGATTAATAAGCTGGGCATGCTAAGGGTTGGTTAGAAGTTGGTCAACTGGGTGGCAAACTGGTTGGCGGGCAGAAAATACAGAGTGGTGTTAAATGGTACACAGTCAGAAGAGATGCAAGTCACAAGTGGGGTACCTCAGGGATCAGTCCTGGGGCCAGTCCTCTTCAATATCTTCATCAGTGGCATTGCAAATGGACTGGAGGGTAAGGTTTGTCTGTTTGCAGATGACACCAAGATTTGCTACAGAGTAGATGATCCAGATGGAGTGGGCAGAATGAGAAGAGATCTGGATAAACTGGCAAAATGATCGGAAGAATGGCAAATGGGGTTTAATGCAAAGAAGTGCAAGATCATGCACATAGGGAAGAGAAACCCTGAAGCCACCTATAGGTTGGGAGGGGAGTTGCTGGCAATCACAAGGGAAGAAAGAGACTTGGGCATCATCATCACAGATGACCTGAAATTATCCATGCAGACCACTAAAGCAGTAGGTAAGGCTAGAGGGATGTTGGGGTGTATTAGTAGGGGTATCTCAAGTCGTAAGAGGGAGGTAATAATCCCTCTTTACAAGACACTGGTTAAGCTGTGCAGTACTGGATGCTGCACCCACACAAGGACATTAACAAAATGGAGGCAGTCCAGAGAAGGACAACCAAAATGGTGCAGGGACTGCATCAGAAAACATATGAGGACAGATTAACGGAGCTTAGAATTGTATACCCTAGACCAAAGGAGGGAGAGAGGTGATATGATCGAAATATTCAAACATCTTAAGGGCATTAACAAGGTGAAAGAGTCTAACATGTTTCAATATAAGAAAAATAGCAGGACAAGAGGACACAGCGTGAGATTAGAGGGAGGCCGATTAAGGGGTAATGTGAGAAAGTTCTTTTTCACAGAAAGGGTGGTGGATGCATGGAATAGCCTACCTCAGGAAGTGGTGGATATGAATACAGTGCAGGGCTTCAAACAGGCATTGGATAGGCATGGGATAGGCATAAGGGAGCAATAAAGATGAGTATGAATAGATAGGCCATTGACAGAGTGCAGGCCTATGGCACATTCATAATGTAGAAAAAATGGGCAGACTGGATGGGCCTTGCGATCCTTATCTGCCATCAATTTCTCTGTTTCTCAGTAGAACCCTCTCCAAACACTGCCAACATCTTAAGCTTGTGTGTTTTTTCAAGGCATATTACACCTAGCCACTCTTCCAGCTGCTTCTGCCCTCCTTACGAAACTTTTCAGTATCACCATGCTCCAGAATCTGTTCCACTTGACTTTAAATCCATTTATTGTCCCCACCTCTACCACCTCCTTTGGTAGTCTGTTCCACTAATTCACCACTCTTTCTGTGAAGACAAACTTCCTCACATCCTAACTACCCCCACTAATCTCCACCCATACCCTCTTATCAAAGCACTTCCATTTCTAGTTAACAGGTCCTCACTCTCAACTTTGTTTATGCCCTTCAGGAATTTGTACATCACTACCATATCCCCCTCCTTCCTGGCCTCCAATGAGTACATGCTGTGGTTGACCAGCCTTTCCTCATATGTCCTACTCTGTTGTCCCTGGATCAACTTGGCGACTCTCCATTGCATCATCTCCAGTTTGTCCCTGTTCCTCTTCAGGTATTGGTTCTAGAACTGAGCACAGTTCTACAGATGGGGCCTTACCACAGTCTGTGTAGGGCAATATCACCTCCTTCCTATTACTGTTGAACCCCCTGTCTATATACCCCAACATCCTGTTCACCTTGTTGTATGCCTTGTTACACTGCCCTGAAGTTTTGAGACTGTCGCTGATGAAACTGAGATTCCTCTTCTTTTCTGTCTCTGTTATCCATTCCACACAGTTTGTTGCATGCAACTACATTGCAATTACAATGCAGTGACAATGTAGTTACACTGTAACTACAGTGTAGTTAACTGACACGTAAAGTGTAACCCCATCCAGCACTCCATGTGTGGGTTCCTCCTATCAGTGTATATCACATTGCACTGTTTGATACTGAACCTTAACTACCATATTCTAGAACACTTTTCCAGCTTTTCCAGGTCTTTCTTCATTTACCAGACACTCTCTCTACTAACCTCCCTGCTGCAGAGTTTTGTATCATCCATAAAGAGTTGTATCTTGCTCTGGATACCTTCCCCTGTGTAGCTGGTGAACATGTTGGACAGAGCGAGCTTCAGCACTGATCCCTGTAGCACCCCATATGTGACATCCCTGGCATCTGGTTTGATCCCATTCACTATCACCATATTTTTTCTCCTTTATCCACCATGTTGGTCTTTCACTCGTCCCCAAATCCTTCAGCTGTTTTAAAAGCCTCCTACTATGTGGGACAGAGTCAAAGGCTTTGTTGAAATTGAAGTAAAGCACATCGACATCCTCTCCCCTGTCTACTGCTCTAGTGACTCAATTGAAGAATACTGTCAAGTCGGTCTGATGTGATCTTCCCGAAACCAACCCTTGCTGTTTAGTGTGCTGAAGCCTGTTTGCTTCTAGGTAGTCCAAAATGTGCTCTTTGAATATTGTCTCAGATGTTGGAGAGAGGTGCACGTGGTGCCCATACACAAGAGTGGAACCTGGGATGATCCATCGAACTACAGACCAGTCAGTCTGACTTCCATCATAGGTAAAATTATGGAGGCCATCTTAAAGAAAAGGATAGTGGAGTTCCTGGAGGTAAATGGTTTTCAAGATGAAAATCAGCACGGGCTTGTCTGGGGTAAATCATATCTAACCAACCTGGTGGAATTCTTCGACTGGGGGACACTGTTTCTAGATGTGGGTAAGCTGGTTGAACTTTGGGGCCGAAGAGTCCAAGGCACACCTCAATGCCTGTCACTGGCTGCAGGGTGGGTGTGGGGGTGGAATGGCGTGAGCATTACAGCCTACAATACCAAGTCACACCCCTGACGCCTGTCAGTATCTACAGGGTGGGGCATTACAGTTGGAAACCCTAAAGCCTCAGGTATTTGTTGGTATTTTCACTGCAAATTTTCAACATGAGCTTTTTGTGACCCAACCTCATTAACAGTGGCACTGACAGTTCGTTAGCTGAAAGGTGATTTTGCACAGCAACTACGCAATTTGGCGCCACAGGTGCAAAAGCACATGTTGGACATGATGTGAAAGAAAACTGTTGTACTGTTCATGAGGATGTGAAAAAAAATGGCAGTGCTGAATATCTGGAATGAAAATATGAAAAATTGGTGAAGTCACGAGTGTGTGTAGAAACTACGCAATGCACGCCCGTAACGCAATTATTTGGGGGATTGTTTTAACCAAATTTTCAACATAGGCATTTTGGCACCTCTGCTCATGAACAGTGTCACTGTGATTTTGTTAATGTGTCCCAAACAATGATTTCCCACTGCGACCGCGCCATTGTATGCCACATGTGCAAAAACACATTTCAGACAGGATCTGAAAAATGACAGCTGTACTGTTCATAAGGAGGTATAAAAAATTGGGAATGTTGAAAATCTGGAGTGAAAATATTAAAAAGTGTTGAAGTTACGAGTGTGCGTGGAAACTGTGCAATGCATACTTGTAACACTGTAATTTTTGGGAATTTTTTCACCAAGTTTGCAAGATAGGTTTTTTGGGACCTCACCTCATGAACAGTGGCACTGTTGTTATGTTAATCAGTCCAGAAAGGTGATTCCGTAGAGTGACCATGAAATGACCTTTCGGGACTGAATAATGAGATGACAGTGCATATGATCATGAGGTGGGATCCCAAGAACCCCATGTCAAAAATTTGGAGCCAAAATTCAAAAAAATGGCTGAGATATCCACCTAAGTTGAACCCCCATTTATGCCATTATACAGCTTACCGGCATTTCTTCAGTTCATGGTTGGCTTTGAAGACTGCAGACATGTTCCTGCTCCACCGAAGATCACAGCGCTGACCTCTGGAGGTAAGCATGGGGTGAGGGTGCGTGTGGGGAGGTGGGGTGTGCAGAGGGTGAGTGCTGGTTGGGGAAGGGGAGGTGCTGCAGACAACGGACCATTTCCTTTTTTTCAGATACACTAGGATATCAAGACATGCCATGAATCACAATTACATGCAGTGCTAACAAAAACACTTTTTTTTACTTGATGACCCTTTTTTTTCAGCAGCATAAACAAATCACATCACATCACCCTGGTCCAGTTTCAAAATTATTTGTCTTTGTCTTGCCTTTTCTATTGCTGTCATTCTGAGAGGCCTTGCTAGAATCGAAACTGATGTCATTTTTTTTTCAATAAGCTAAAACAAAACAAACTAACCTCACAAAGCTTGATTCCCCTGACTTCACAGAGCTGGCGAGTGTTCTTCAGAGCGTGTGGCAGAATGGGCAGATTCTACTAAACACGGAAACAATCCAGGACATTCTGACACTAATTGCAGTCCAGAGAGCAAACTGCAAGTGAGAGAAGGCACAGCTAGATGATCTCAAAGGAAGCTACACATTTTGCGGAAGGCTGTAATTGGCTAATTAAAGGATACCTAAACAACATTTTGACAACAAACTATTCAAAAATCTGACTCTGTAGGCGACTAAAAGAAAGGCCGCTGTATTCATTAATGCTAAAACTAATTTTATATAATTTACCTAAATATGGTTCCAGAGCATTTGAAAATTGTAAAATCCACCTTCCATTTTCAAAAAACTGTCTTACCTGCTTCCTAAAATGGCTGCCAAATGTGTTATATGATGACATCATTGGAGCCAAAGTCAGAGAGATATATGGCTCTCTATAGTGCTAACTGGTTCTTTTTTCCCTTTGTACAGAATTGTTTCACCCAAATGGTCAAAATCATGTGCATTATTTTGTATAATACAAGTTAGGCTATGGTTCTGTTCATTTTGTTTACTTTAACATGCTGAAATTGTGTTTTAATCCAACCGTCTTTCTCTGTGGCAAACCGCAGTACAGTACAAATCTTGAATAACCTGGTGGTCTAGTGGTTATGGCAGATCCAGGATGCTGCACTGGGGGTGCTGGGGTGGTGTGCATGCTTAATATGCACGTTTTAACATTTTTATTAAACCTTTATATTTTCTGCTATTATTCTTTTCTAGTAAGTTTTTGACAGAACCTAGAAATGTAATCCATAGTTTGAATGTAAACATTTTTACAATCAATAAATCAGACGTCTTCAACAAAGTGAAATGCAGCAGCAGCAGCAAGTACGTTACTATGTGGGGGGGTGCAGCCACACCCTTCACCACCCCCTAGAGTCACCACTTTTTTGTAGCAAAGTTCTTGTGCAGTCCAATGTTAGAGTTCATACTTTCTCAAAACTCAAATATATGCTTGTCTTGTCTTCTTTTTCCATGGGAAATAATAATAATAAGAACAATCAACATTTACATAGTGGTTTTCATATACATTGTATCCCAAAGTGCTTTATAAGCAATACTAGACTGGTTGTGAAGTGGCTGAATGTGTAGTGGCAGTCATTTCATACATTGATATCCACAGACAGCATTGGACAATTGCATGAACTGGTTTTATGGGAAGGGGAATGTTGGCCAGGACAATGGGGTCAGGTAGTGATCAAGGTGCTGGCAGCCCCACATCTTATTTTTTACAGTAATCTGCTCATATTTCTCTCCTTCTGTCCTCCCCCTTCCCTGAATATAGTAGTGCCTTGCAAGAGTGGCCTTCTCAGTCCCCCTCTGGTTTTTCATTCTTCACTATTCCTCCTCACATCAAAAACTGGTGAGCTCATCACCCTTCTGCATCATGAATGCAAGTAGTACAGTCCCGGTTTTATTTTGACATATGAAATATAAACATATCCTTCCAGTAAGTCAGGCTGATAGCAACAGGGAACAAGGGGAATGATGGGCTTTCCCATCCTTAAAAGATCTAGGCTACCTTTGATTAGGCACTATTAAATGATGGGTGTGCACATCATTATGCACATCATTTAATAGTGCCTAATCATACGTGGCTTAGATCTTACATGGGTAGGAAAACCTATTTTTCCACTTGCGCCATGCTGCTATAAGCCTGGCTTACCAGAAGATCATGTTTATTATTAATATGTAAAAATAACACGGGAGACTGTACTAACCACATTCATGATGCAGAAGGGTAGTGAACTCACCAGTTTTTGGTGTGTGGAGCAGGTGAGAAGAATGAATGCCAGAGAGGGACTGAAGAGGCCATTCCAGCAGGGAACAGCTATATTCAGGTTAGTTGAAGACATGAAGGAGGACGTTGAGTAGATCACTGTGAGATCTGAAGTGTGGGGCTGTCAGCATCATGATCACTACCTGACTGTGGATGAGAGTAGCCAGCGATGACAAAAACTCAGAGTGGCAGGGCTGCATCTAAATTGTTACTTGAATTCAGTGTAGGAAGATTACCCTCGGGTGGGGTGGGGGAGGGATGTTGACATTTGTTAGGACAGTATTGAGGGAGTTGTGCATAGCTCATTCAAGATTTGGAAGGGTGGTAGCCAGCCAACTCGCATTGTAGAGTAGAGCACAGAAAAGTACTGGAGAAGAATTGCTGGGAACTGTCCTGCGGGGTTTTGCAGATCACAGGTACATGAGTAGACTGACACTGGAAGTTGGGTGGATTCGCTTGAGGTATTAGTATGCCTCTCCTGCTAATAATATTGTTATCCATTGTAAGAGCAGCCCTTACGAGAGCAGGAACAGAAGTTTTTCTGGCGGGTCATGATGCTTATTGCTTGGCCCTCCAGGAAGATCTAGTTGTTGGTTAATGAGGTGGGAAAAAAAACACAACTGGGGAAACTGTACATACTACCTTCACTGTGCAGAAGGGTGATGATCCACTCAATGTTTACTGTGGGAGCAGAAGTCAAACACTGAGAATGTGGACTGGAGAGTGATTTGAGAGGCATTTTTTAACAGTGCCAGTTGATGATGCGTATCGGTATAGGTGTGCACAACTCTCTGAGGTACAAGATTACAATTTGAGATGTGATCATTCTCTTCTTGAGACTGTAAGCACGTATGCAGCCCCAGGCAGTACTAAGGACAGGGTATGGATGGCGGAGTGTTCAACAGAAGGCAGGCTAGGTGCAGGGGGTTTACATGGAAAAAGAAAGCCTTATTTGAGGATTAACAGGAGAGCATGAGCTTTGGAACTGAACCATACTGGTACTTGCTGTGTAACCCTGAGCAAGTCACTAAACTTCCTTGTGCTCCAAGGCCACACCTGTAAACAAGCTTTCAGCTTAGTGTGTCTCTCCTGTTTAACAAAAAACAAAATTCAGCGCATCACATAACCACTAGATCATCAGGTATTTGAAGTGTTGTGCTGTAATGCAGTTTGCCAAAGAAAAAGTCAGCTGGATTGCAAAACATTTTCCGCAAGTTGAAGTAAACAAAATGAACAAAATCATAGCCTAACGTGTACTGATCAAAATAATACACGAGATAACACATGGTGTTGATCATTCTGGTACAACAATTCAAAACAACAAGCAGTTGTCAATGCCGAATGTTTGCTTGCTGGCATTGACATTGGTAGTGTAGAAGTTACAGAGCTGCATAATAGAAATGGCAGTGAAGTATTGAACTGAAGCCAACCCCACCACCTCCCTGCAGAGAGTGACAGGCATTGGGGTGTGCCTTTGGGTCGTCAGGCATAACGTCCATGCCATTTCACCACACCCTACCCTGCAGACACTGACAAGTGTCACAATGTGCCTTGGGGTCTTTGGCCCTTATGCGCACCCCATTCCATCAGGAAATATGGTGAGATGGGTGCGGTACAGGAGAATGGGGAGAACTTTGGGGCCAAAGAGTGCAAGGCATACCTCGATGCCTCTCACTGGCTGCAGGATGTGGAATGGTATGAGCATTACAGGCAAGAATCCCAAGTCACACCCCTGATGCCTGTCATTCTCTACAGGGTTGGGCATTATGGTTGGAAACCCTAACACCTCAGGCATTCGTTGGTATTTTCACTCCAAATTTTCCACATGTTTTTTTTGTGACCTCCACCTCATGAACAGTGGCAATATCAGTTTGTTAGCCAAAAGCTGCTTATGCACAGCGACTACGGCATTTAGCACCATAGGTGCAAAAACACATTCCAAACAGGATGTGAAAAATGACAGCTGTACTGTTCATGGGGAGGTGTAAAAAACGGCAATGTTGCAAATCTGCAGTAAAAATATTAAAAAAACTGGTAAAGTCACGAGCATGCATAGAAACTGTGCAACACTCACCTGTAATGTAATTAGGTTGGGGATTTTTTACAGCAGATTGTCAACACAGGCATTTTGGTGCCTCCAATCATGAACAGTGTCAGTGTGATTTTCTTTATCTGTCCCGAACAATGATTTCCCACAGCGACCACGCAACTCTGAGCTGAAAGTGTGAAAACACATTTGGGCCATGTTGTGAAAAATGACAGCTGTACTGTTCATAAGGAAGTATGGAAAAATGCCTCTGGTGAAAATCTGGACTGAAAATATTACAGTCATGCACTTACGAGGATGCGTGGAAACTGCACAATGCTCACTCGTAACACAGTCATTTTATGGACTTTTGTCACCAAATTTTCAAGATAGCCATGTTAAGACCTCTGCTCATGAACAGTGTAACTGTGATTTTCTTAATCTGTCCCAAACATTGCTTTCGCACACCGACTGCACCATTGTGCGCTACATGTGCGGAAACACATTTGGGGCGACATGTAAAATGTCTGCTATACTGCTCATAAGGAAGTGTAATAAAATGGCAATGTGAAAATCTGGAGTGAAAATATAGAAAATTCGCAAACTTACGGCGTGCGTAGGAACTTCCGCATAATGCTCGTAAAACAATCATTTTAAGGAATTTTCTGCAAATTTTCAACATAGCCATTTGCATTCCTCTGCTCATTAACAGTGTCACTGTGATTTTTAATGTGTCCCATACATTGATTTCGCACATACCGACCGCGCCATTGTGCGCTACACGGTGGAAACACGTTTTGGGCAAGATATGAAAAATGACAGCTGTACTGCTCATAAGGAAGTGTGGTAAAATGGCAATGCTGAAAATCTGGAGTGAAAATATTGAAAATTTGCAAACTTCTGACGTCGTGGGAACTGCGCAATGCGTAGCACAAATAAAACAGTCATTTTAGGAATTTTTCCGCAAATTTTCAACATAGGCTTTTGAGAGCCCACCTTATGAACAGTGGCAGTGTCGTTTCATTACTCGGTTCCAAAGGTGATTTTGCGCGGTGACTCGCGAAATCATCCTTCAGGCCCAATTAACACCATGACAGTGAGAGCATTCATGAGAAGGGTCCCAAAAACCCCATGTTGAAAATTTGGTGCAAAATTCCAAAAATGGCTGAGATATGCAGCAAAGTTGAAAAACCTATCTATCCCATTATACAGCTTACCGGCATTTCTTCAGTTCGCGGTCGACTTTGAAGAGTGCAGGCGTGTTCGGTCCACGAAGATCGTCCTGCCGGAGTATGGAGGTAAGTATGGGGTGAGGGTGTGGGGTGGCGGGGTGCGCGCAGTGGGTGGGCGTGGGTGGGGCAGAGACAACGAGGGACCATTTTTAAGTTTCAGTTTTTTTTTTGTTTTTTTTAAAATGACAACGCGGGACGTTTGCCACACTGGGATGGGCTCCCAGCTTGGCACAAGGATGGCTGGTGGGGGGGCGTGGAGCCGACGGGGGATTGGGCACCCCTGTCAGCAATAGCATCTGTTGCCATGCTGGGGTGGGCTCCCAGCGTGGCACACTGTACTCAGGGGGGGAACAGTGGAGCCGATGGGGGATTGGGCACCCCCGTCAGCTATACGATGTGCAGCCACGCTGGGGTGGGCACCCAGCATGGCATATGTAACTCTGCTTTGGGCGCAGCACAGCTGACGGGGATTGGGCACCCTCGTCGGCTACACAGTGTGTGTGGGAGGGAGCGAGACGCAGTATGCGTGCGTGTGTGTGTGTGTGTGTGTGTGTGTGTGTGTGTGTAGGGGGCGCATGCATGAGCAGGCGATATCTTATCGCTGCTCACTGAAGCGTAGCTCCCCCTTTCAACTGTATGTCACTGCATTTTGGAGCTGTCATAGACAGCTCCAGCAGGCATTGGAGAACTGGTGCCGCACCTGCAAACACACTGACTGAATTGGAAGAGGGCTGCCACACCTCTGAAAACTCAGATGATGGCACTATGTTTCTTGCACATGCGTGCAAGCAAACATAAAAAGGGAAGAAGAATTAGTTAGCACTATAGATATATATGTGGGTCTCTGGCTCTGGCTCCAGTGACGTCATCATGATTCATCACTTAACACACTTGGCAGACATCTTAGGGAGAAACCAAGGCTGCTTTTTGAAAGTGAAAGACTGATGTTTACATTTTTCAAGAGCTATGAAACTGCATTTATGTTATTTACATAAATGCAGTTTTAGCATAAATGTACACAGCAGCCTCTACTTTACCTCGCTATGAAGACAGATTTTGGGGTTTGCAGTTTTAAAAAGCAGCGTGTTTAGGTACCCTTTAAGCTGCCAATGCCAGTAAGCTGCGGGTCCCGACTTTTCATAGTGCTAGGCAGATTTTCTCAATTGGCAGTAGTGAAAATGTTCTGTAGCTCAGGAAAAAAGTGTATAAACAGATGAGTTATGCTGTCAGCAGCAGGACTGTGTGGCGACGGCTCTGCCACCAGGTTTATTGAAATGTTTCACCAGGAAAGGCATGTCAGGAAGCATGTCATCTGTGCCGCTGCATGACGAGCATGTCTCTGATTGCAGTGGCACTTTGCTTACAAGCTGTGTCCCCTTTACATATTCTTGTGTTAGCGCTAGTATGCTGGCTTATTGGGGAATGAGGGACACACCTACTAAAGCATGCCCTGCATTCGCCAACACTAACACACCTCTGAAATGTGCTACTAGCACAAGATGTTGCTTACGCATGCATGCAAGCCAACATAAAAAGGGAGAGAACTGGAACAATCTTTATTTGGAGCAAAACATGAGTTAACCTTGCTTTAATAATATTCTCACAGTGTGAAATCCTAGTCAGTCGAGTTAAGCCCCTGGCCAGTAGCCAAATGAATGGGCATCAAGTAGGAGAGGGCCAGGCAAGAGCTGGGATTAGTAAGCTCCTGGGAATGGTACCAGACATGGGAGTCTGCTTTTTGGGCCACTAGGACTATCAGTAAAGTGTCAAAGGGAGGCACGCACACCCAGACCAACCATGCTTTAAGCACTTAGTAGTGATATCATAGCACCAATACACCGTTTATACTTGTTCTTCTACTAGGCACATTGAGACAAGTACACAACACAGCTTGCCCCTCAGGGAAGTGGCCACCCTGGCAGAGGAGGTGCCACCACATGAATGGTCTTGGGAGTGCCTGGGATCCAAGGACCCCACAAAGGAAGTTAGAGTATTGGAGGGTTGAGGGGGACCTGGCCACTATGTATTTGTAACTGGGCCTCTTGGCTCGAGGATAGTAACTGGAAACAAATGTTGATGTGGGGTGGACAAACAGGCCCTTCAACTAGTGAATGCCACCATATAGCATGCATAAGCAGCAGTAGCAAAATGCACCATGGTAATGGGGTAAGATATGTAATGCCCCAGGGATACTGTGGATTAGAATGTAGCATGGATATGGACTAAGTAACGACTGATATATTGTGTGCAGCAGTCATTTTAAAAGAAGAAATTATGGCCATGGTAATGCTAGAAGAGCTGTGTATCATCTGGCAACATGAGAATAAAAAAATAAAAAACACTATGCTTAATCCAAGCAGCAGTATGGACATTACAGTTTGTGTGTGATCTCTTGTTATTGGTGCCACAGGGTGTGGTTGTATTGGTACCCCTGATCCCCATCGCCCCTGACTGTGATGGCGAGGGAACTGGAGCTGGTGCAGTGCTGGTGGTCATGGTGTAAGGTGGGTGCTCTCCTGGACAAGATGACATCATATATCCCTAGATACAGGACAGTGACCCGGCCAATACAGAGGTCCTGCTCCTAAGGCCCCTGCCTAACTCTCCTTTTCCCAGGTTTATCCCTCAGAGCAACATTTTAACAAATAAATAAACTTCTAAATCTATACTGCCAGACCTCCAATCTGTCTTTTCTTATGCCATTGGTGTCAACATGTATTATGGTACTTGGTTCCACTTCCCTGTCTCGTATGAGCCTGTCCACCCTCATCATGATGTCTACTATCCATGCACCAGTTAAGCAAGTAAATGAGCAGTCTTCATGGCATTGTTGTCCCAGTGCTCCATGAACCTTGCTTAGTTACCTCATATTGGGTTCCCCGACTGGCACTACCTTCCTGGTGCCCTTTCCCGTCTCTTCTGCACTGCAGCAACTTCTATGCACAGGCTCACAGCAATAGCCCCCGTCATCCTGAGCTCACCCTCCACCTTCGCACTCGGTGGCTGATATCAGTTTTGGATGGTTGCTCGTAGTGACCCCTCCATTACCTTAAAATCCCTTCCCTGACCCACTCTGTTCCCTCCTACCAACCTGAAGCCAGCCCCAGTCCCCATCTCTAACTCTTGGTCCTATAACATTTTAGTCCCTCTCCCACTCCTGGCTGATCTGGTCTATGCATGGTTCTTCTACCTTGCAACCTAGGCCAAAACTCTTCCACCCACACATACTAGAGCACTGCTTTTTGACTCTCAAGCAAGCCAACTCTAGTCTTAAGTGCTGCAACCAGCTTGCAGTAGTCACAGAAGAACCCATACACAGTGGCAGCTATGAACGCTTACAGTACATTTCACGACCCCTGCAAGGTATGGTATGCACTACCATGATCCTGGTTCCCAACAACACTCACTTTCCTCCCCCAAAAATATTGTCTGGCTCCACACATCCCACACTGCTGGTGTCCCTGCTCCTGTCTTTGCTTTCCTTCTGTTTGGAGCTAGCAAACTGGCTTGAGTAGGTAATAACCAGCATGAGACTGTATTTTATTAATCTTGTTTTTGGTCCACTTCTGCCTGTCCTTCTGGTCCTTACATTGTACAACCTCCCAGTCTTTAGAATTGCTACCCCAGCTGGGATGAATGTGGCGCAGGGGCCAAGATTACCAGGAACTAGCATACAGACATCAATGAGATATTTACCTGTATGACCCTTGTCTCTCCCTACTCCCAGTGGTGGCATGTTGAACCTGAAGGCGGCCTTACCAGCATGCAACTTCTCTCCAACAGAGGAAAGCTCCTTGGCCCACTGTTGGGAGTCATTGTGGTGGCAGAACATGCCACCATCTCTTCCCAGCTGGCTGTCTGAGAGCTAGCATCCTTGCTCACTCCTGGAACCAGGTCACCTGTAAGGCACCACAATATGATGCAGCTGGGACATCGAGCAGCAAAGAACTGTTTTTAACCCGGAAGTTAAACTTTATCTCCAGGTCATAAGTAGTATTACACTTTTTGTGTTTAACTTGCTACGAATAAAATCTAGGGTACTACCCCAACCCCCCAAGCTGCTTAAAAGAGCCTACTCATCATTTAAGGTTTTTCTACTTTGTGTAAACTGATACAGATGGTTCAGCTACAAGCTTGATTTGTTTTATTCACCTAACTGTTCAGTTTATTTTGAAGGTCATTAATGTATTGCAGTTTTTTAATGCCAACAACCAACTGATGCCAAACCTCAACATGCAAACTGTGGCTTTTTCCAGACTGTTCAGCACAGTTTGTAAATCATCCCTTACCCTACACTGTCACTTGTCTCATTATTGTTGCCTCTAATTCTCCCATACGTAACACAGCACTGGGGTATATAACTGTGAGACAGCAAGCAGGCTTACTGCTATGTATACAACTGGGAGGGCAACAAACTGGTACACAAGTTTAATTTTTGTAGCTGAACCCATACATCTCTCCACTTCCCCAAGCACTACTTCCTATAGGATTACTTCAAGCATTCATCATATGCATAGAGCTTCATAGATAGAATCCTTAATGCTACAATTTCACAAAACTAAAGCAGCAGTGCAACCATTGTGCCTTGCTCTGTTGAGTTGTAAAGGGGGAATGAGCTCTTCCTCCGCCATCTCAAGCAGGTCTTGTGGTGAGGGGGCACAGAAGGTTCCCAGATAGGATGGATATAGTTACCCAGCAAGGAGAGGCAGGAGTCATATTCAGAGGTCAAAATGAAGCAAGGAATTTTATTTAGCAGGAAAGCTGGCAAGGGTCACAAAGGCAGAATTTCATCAACAATAATAACAGCATTAAAGGCAATAAATAACTATCTAGATAAATAGATGGAATAAAAAACTGTATAAATAAAAACTGAGGTGCACTTCTAAGAGTCTACTTTATTTTACCCAGCTGCAGTTGGAGTTATTTTATAGTACTGTTTCTACCTAGTTGGCCAGTTCTAGTCTATACTTTATGCAGGTAAATGTCTGTTACTTTAAATGCATTTAAAGTAACAGACATTTACCTGCATAAAGTATAGACTAGAACTGGCCAACTAGGTACAAAGTGAAACTACAGAACAACTTTGAAGAGGATTCATTGACACAAAAACCCTCCTGGGTCACTGGAACAAGGAGGAATGGGACTGCAACCTAGAAAAAGATCCATCAACTCAAAACCCTTCTTGGGTCAGTAGGACAAATAGAAACTGAAGCAACTTTGAAGAAGATCTGTCTGTGCAAAGATCCCCCCCCCCTTGGCTGCTGAGACAAGAACAAAATGGGTGGCCACTTTGAAGAAGATCCATTGGCACAAAGAACCCCCTGGGCTGCCAGGAAAAGAAGTAACTGGGTTACAACTTTGAAGAAGAGGAGATGCTGATCTTCAAATGCTGGTCCAGTATGCTGATCTTCGGATGATGGGTCTGGATGGAAATCTTTGGATGATGGTCTAGGTTGCTGATCTTTGGATGATGGAGTTCAGTGCTGGTCCCATAAAAGAAATTCCCAACCCCACTGCATGATGAAGGCTCTCTCTAGTGAGCCGGTGTGGCTCCTATACTTCTTTACATCTTATCAGGGTAAGGACATAGCTTTGGCAGAGTAGTGAATGGGGCCTGTTCTGACTATCACCCTAAATCTAGCTGGGTCGACTGCCCCAAATTGTAATCCAGGTAGGAGGTGGGTGTCACTGGCAGATGTGAAGAGACAGTCTGTATTGGCTGTAACACCTAGGCAGTCTGTAGGTAGTTGTAGAGAACCAAAAATAACTGTACAGCTGAGACTGGCTTGCCAATTAATAAGGTGGTTCGATACTGGGTATACACAGATTTAAGGTAGTCTTTGGGAGGGTACCCTGGGCAACAGTCAATTGCAAAGTGGTACTCACAGAGCAGACAGTCTATTCCCTGGGCTAGTGGGTGGTCACTGGATCATTACACAGTTCAGAAAGAGCAGGAGAAAAAGATAGGTGATGTCTTTAAAGGGTGCCTCCGCTTTAAGGCAGTCACTACACGACACCACAGATTTAAGTTAGTCACTTTGGGGTACCACAGTCTTAATGCACTTTGTTTATGGCAAACTGGGCATCAGGAAGTTTGTTTAAGGTGCACAGGGTACTACACAAGATCAGGCAGCTCATTGGAGACAACACAGCAACATTGATAGGTAGTTACAAATGGTAATCCATTGCAAAATGGTGAGTCATTAATGGTTAATGCTATCGGCTCGCACTGTTCCTATGATTGCTATGAAACAGGGCACCACACAAGTTTAGGTACTTCATTAGGGACAAAGTGGGCACCACATAGAAACATAGAATTTGATGGCAGATAAGGACCGCTTGGCCTACCCAGTCTGCCCAGTTCCCTATCTGATGGATAAGCTGCAGATCTTAGTTAACCAGCAGCCTACTTCTTCCTACCCCAACCCCCTAGAATTGCCTTATGACTGTCCCATGCATGCTTGAATTCCACCACTGTTTTTGACTCCACAACCTCCTCCGGAAGGCTGTTTCATACATCCACAACCCTCTCTGTGAAAAAATACTTCCTTAAATTACCTCTGAGCGCCCTCCTCTATCTTCAAATTGTGCCCCCTTGTTCTTGCACACCTCTTTTTTTGAAAGATGCTACCCTCTTGGACTTTGTTGATTCCCTTGAGGTACTTGAAAGTTTCTATCATGTCCCCCCTCTCCCTCCTTTCCTCGAGGCTATACATATTAAGCTCCTTAAGTCTCTCTTCATATGTCTTCCGGTGCAGACCCTGCACCATTTTAGTTGCCGTCCTCTGGACAGCTTCCATCCTGTCTATGTCTTTGCGGAGATTGGGTCTCCAGAACTGCATGCAGTACTCAGATGGGGTTTCACCAGCTGTCTGTACAGAGGATAATAACTTCTTGTTTTCTACTGGTGATGCCTCTCCCTGCATCCCAGTATCCCCCCAGCCCTCCTTGTTGCCCTCTCACATTGCTTGCCCACCTTTAGGTCATCTGATATGACTACCCCCAGGTCCCTTTCCATTTTTGTTGTTGTTAGTATCTCACCCCCCATTGTGTACTCTTCCCCTGGGTTTTTGTTTCCCAGGTGCATTACCTTGCACGCAAGTTTAGGTAGTTTGTTTGGGACAAAAGGGGAGCACACAAGTTCAGGCAGTTCACTCAGAAAAAAAGGCAGTGACAGTTTACCTGTAGTTCAAAGGGCAGTCCCAGACATAAGGTACACTGTCACTTTAAATGCAGTTCACTAGGGAGGCTATAAACATTCATCAGCTATGTAGCTGAAAGCCCTTCAGTATCAGCTTCTGTGGAGCTTACGTGCCACGACCTCACTGTACCAGCTCCTATGGATCTTTTATTGCTTCACCCTGTGGATGCTTTATTACACTTAAACACACTATACTGGCTCCTATGGAGCCTTAATTGACTTGCCCTGTGGGTAGCTCTGGTGCCTAGTCAAGCCCTTTTCCTTATGCTTGCACCCCAGTGGAGCTCTTGCTGACCTCACCCTATGTCACCACCTGAAGCTTCCATCCGCCTGCTCCTGCACCTAGTGCCCCCACCCGCAGTGGTGGGCCAAAAAGCCTCTTGTTCTCTGGGTGGCTGCTTCTTGGGCCAGGGATTTTATGCTGTGTATCCCCAAGCTCCCTGGTCTATCCTGCTTGATGCCTGAGTCATCAGCTCCTGCTTCGCACTCGATTTACTCTGCTTCACCAAATGCAGGCCATACCCCACTTTTTAGGTTTTTTTAATGATAGTCATAGACCAGTCTGCACAGCAAGGAAGTAGCTAAGAAAATAATATTTGTACAGTTTACTCCTGTTTTGCACCCTTCCCTCCAGTTTTATATAAACTCTATTTGCTGTCCCCATGGTATACATACCCATTTTGTGTCCCCAAGTACGTACATAACCTGTAAGGTTTTGTACATTCCCCAGTTATGTATATATAGTATAGTGATTACCTCATGAGCTCCTCTTGATGGTACACTTCACTAGTATGCAACAGCTGTCTGTTGTTTGTTTTATATAATACATTTGGGTGGTTACTGTTAGTTTTGGTTGCACTTATATATAAAGGGAAATGGTATACAGAGAAATAACTGCTTACCATTTCTTTTAGGAAAAGTATATATACAGTATGTGGGAAATAACACACGGCAGGGTGTAAATATAAGCTCTCCTCTAGTGTGTGCTGGGGTCTAAGTCCACTGGTCAAGTGTTCCTCAGCACACCAGAGGAGTGCTAGTATCTTAACAAGTGTAGCACCTGGAGTGTGGCTAGCAGAAGAGATACACACCTGGTACACTGCCAGAGCTGTGTGATGTACACCATCCTGCTTATGGAGGTCAGAGTTAATACATCTGCAGATGTTGCAAGCTGATCAGCTTTCCAAGGACTGAGGGGCAGTTGAAGGCACCATGTGGGTGCAGTAGGGAGGTAAGCAAGTAACTGAGGAGGATGGGGAGAGGAGGTTAGGTGCATGGTCACAAGGTTAGTGGTGTGTGATTAAATGGTATAGGTAGGGTAGGGAAAAAGGAGTCAGAAACTGTGATCTCCAGTAGTAGAGATGGAGTTTGATCCAAGAGGAGATGGGAGGTAGAAGGCATGGTCCTAAGGGAATACCGTCATCAGTGGACAACAGCAACAGAACTCAGCATCTTGCTGGCTAGGTCAAGAAGGTCAGCAGGTGACAGGTACTGGTGTGGGCAGTCCAGGCATCAGAACTCCCAACCCATCAAAGAAGAGGAAGGAAAAGGCTGGGTGGAGTGGTGAGAAGTTAGCAGTTGTTGGTAACTCCATAGTTAGGACACTTGATGAGGTGGAGAGGGCACTGCTGAACTAGGATAGTAGATCAGAAGAGGTGGTTTACCTTCTGGGAGCATGGGTTGAATGAGTGCTAGCAAGGACCAAGCAAAATCATTCATGTTAGCATGAACAACATAGAATGCATAAGCCCAGAAGGCATAAGAAAGTAATTCATGGAAGTAGGAATATTCCTGAAGGGAAAGGTATCCCTGGTGGTCTTTCCTGGGCCCCTTCATTAAGCAGGTAGACACTTGGCTAAGTGTCTGGTACAAGAGAGAGGATATTTCTTTCATTGGCCAACTGGAGAGCCCTCTAGGGCAAGGGACAGCTAGATGCCAGTGATGGATTGCACCTGCAGTAGAAGGGAGTGTGGGTGCTAGTTAGGAGAATAGACAAGGTAGTTGGGGTATATAAACCAGAGGATAGAGGCTGGTGCAAGGTTCACCTGTTGCAGGAGGCAGATGCAGGGGACCACCAGGGAAGGGCAACAGAGCTGGGGAACAGTTGGAAGGAGACACCCCAAGTGGAGTGAGGAAGTATAGAGGGGCAAATATTCTCACTTGCAGAGGCCAGTATGAGGAGTGCACCCAGCAAAATGGGCAAGCTCTAGGCTCTGATGCACTTTGAAGGCCAGGACTTAGTGGCACTCACAGAGAGATTGTTGGGGGACAACAATGACTGAGACGCCAAGATAGAAGGCTACTGGCTATTCCAGAAGGATAGTCCTAACAGAAAATGGGATGGGGTAGCTCTCTTCTAGGGCGGTAGTCACTGTGGAAGACAAGGATGACATCAAGGGGGAAAGTGTGCCACAGAGTCCATGTAGGTCAAGTTAAGAGAAGGGGGGGCAAACGAGTCACCTTAGGGTTATGCTACAGGCTCCCAAACAGTTCAGTGGAGCATAATTCCCAGCTTGATGGGGAAATTACAAGCAGCAAATTCTGATGTGAGGATTCTGAGAGACCTCGATCTTCTGGGCTGGGACTGGCCTTTTTAGAGGGCTACTGGCAGGGCTAAGACCATGTTTCTGTACACATTCAAGTATTGCTTCCTACAGCAGCATGTCTAGTAAGGGACTAAGGTTGAATCCACCCTTGACCTTGTTCTCAGCAGTGGGAATGAGGTCATCTTCAGAGTGAATGTCAAGGATCCAGTGTGAGGCAGTGACCACAACTAGGTAACCTTCTTTCTGGTGACAGGGTGGACTAGTTGGACTTCTGCCACCAAGATTTTGGGGGGGCATCAAGGAGCTAGGCACAGGATGATGCTATCAGTTTGTGGTGGTGGGTGTTACACCAAATAATGCAGTTTTGAGAGAGAGCAAAATAAGGGGTGAACTCACTCACTGGTGGGGGGGGGGAGGATTCACTGCTTATATCTTTGTCCCTACCACTTTTCAGACCCTTCCACCACTTATGTTTTGAAACTGTGATAGGTGAAGGACAGCCAAGTCCCTAAAGGCCCTCTCTGAGCCCAGACCGATCACAATATATTTGCTAGCCTTTGGCAATAACTCAATGTCTGCTTCCAGCAGTTTCACATGTATGAACTTGTTAGGTAACACTACCTTTATGAAACACTTGTGGGATTAAGAAGTAGTACAGTGGGCTGGCCCGGTGGCACTGAGGGTTGAAACGCTGGACATTACACCTCGCGCCATGCCAGTGACCCGGGTTCAATAGCAAGCTCGGGTTGCCTGGGGTTGGCAGGGGAGGGCTAGGATTGGGCATCCGTAGACAGCTCTCCTGGTCCTGGGGAGGGTTCAGGGATTGTCCACTGCACTGGTACCCCCTAGCAGAGGATGGGGCACTGCAGTGCATGACAAGTAGATGGTCAGGGATTGGAGCACAGCGGACATCTTCTGGGTGCGTGCAGGAGTGCGCACATGCTGGGCAGGACATCATTGCGCATCCGTGCTCCGGGGAGAAACTACAGAAAATCCCCCTTCCTTCGGGTCAGATGACGATGATCGGAGGTAGTCTGTCCGACCTCACGCCCAATGCCGGCCGACTGTCAGGTTCTCCTTGGGATCTAGGGTCACTCCTTGGTGGGGGGGGGTGCCCAGACCTCGCATACCTGATGTAGCCTGGAGCAACTCGGTTCAGGCGGGCGGTTGTGTACAGCGGCTGCTGAAGAGACCCTGAGAGAAGCCCTGAAGGTAAGGGAGCATAAATAGAAGGTACACAAAAAAAAAAGAAGTAGTACAGTATAGCTATATAAATATGTAAGCCATTTATTGGCCTCTGCAAAGAAAATTAGCATAATTTATGCAGGACACTGACTTATGTGTTCATGTATATAATTTGCATCATTTATGCACATTTAAAAAAATGTCTTAAAACTTCCTTTTTAAAAAAAGTGTTTACTTTAGCACTTTTGTTGTATATGAGTGTATTGAATAACACTCCCTTATTTGGAAAACTTGTTAGATTAAATGGTAATTTGTTTAGTAAAAAAGTAGTACAAAGTGAATACCTGCTGTTATACTGTCATGGCTGGCCACATGCAGGAACAAGCTGTGGGTGTTGTGCAACATTCTTTCAGGCAGAGAAACAAAGCACTGAAAAGCATCACATATGTGGAACATTTATTCTGTATATAGTGCCATCTGCCAGGATCAGGCTCACTATCACTATGTTTGCTGGGCTATCTTGCAGGAAACTGAAGGAATGTGAGTGTGTGTGTATGGGGGGGTGTGGCAGCACTGGGGGTTTAGCACCAGCTGTCGCAGTTGTGAACCATTGTTTGCCAGCACCAGAGGTTGAGCACCCTGGCGTGGGAGTGTGTTGGGGGGTGTTGTTTAAGTATGTTGGGTTAGAATGATGTTGAGGGGCACCAGTTGTGACATTGTTTAGTATGTTCCGCTCTCTGGAGGGAGACTTGAGAAGCTGCCGCTATGGGTGGCTTTGGCAGGGGGGCTGCAGACAGCCAGTTCCACTGATTGTGGCATTGTGGAAGGGATCCTGAGGAACTGCAGTTAATCATGGCTTGGGGGGGGCACTGGAGGAGCTGCTGTTGATCACATTGTTTCGTGAAAGTGTAGCATAAAGTGAAAATCTACTGTTACACTGTCATGGCCGGCTGCATATAGGAACAAGCTGTGGATGTTGTGCAACATCTCTGCCTTCTTCTTCAGTCAGAGAAACAAAGTACTGAACAGTATAATATATAGTATGTGGAATGAACAGCACAGGAACTTTGCAAGTGGATCTACAACCTGTACAACAAAACCCACTTCCACCTTGCATTCTAGCCTTCTGATTGGCTAAGTACTTCAAAGCCAAAAGCAGCAGAGAGGAAGAGAGTGGTTGAATTTGGGGTGGAGTAAGGGGATTCTGAAGCTGTAATAGACATCACCAGTAGAAAACAGGAAGTTGTTATCCCTCTGTACAGACAGTTGGTGAGACCCCATCTGGAGTACTGCATGCAGTTCTGGAGACCCCATCTCCGCAAGGATATAGACAGGATGGAGGCAATCCAGAGGAGGGCAACTAAAATGGTGCAGGGTCTGCAACAGAAGCCATACGAAGAGAGACTAAAGGAGCTTAATATGTATACCCTTGAGGAAAGAAGGGGGGACATGATAGAACCTTTCAAGTACCTCAAGGGAATAAACAAAGTCCAAGAGGGTAGGATCTTTCAGAAAAATAGACGTGCAAGAACAAGGGGACACAATTTGAAGATAGAGAGAGGATGGCTCAGGAGCAATGTGAGGAAGTATTTTTTCACAGAAAGAGTGGTGGACACATGGAATGGCCTTTCTGAGGAGGTCATGGGGTCAAAAACAGTGGGGGAATTCAAGAATGCATGGGACAGACATAAGGCAATTCTGTTGGGGGTAGGAAGAGGTAGGTTGTTGGTTAACTAGGATCTGCAGCTTATCCAATAGGTAGGAAAATGGGCAGACTAGGCGGGCCAAGTGGTCCTTATCTGCTGTCAAAGTCTATGTTTCTATGTTCCTATGTATAGTTAGCACGATCACACTGCTGGGACTGGGCAGCACTCCAAGGGCCTCTGAATATGGTCCTGCCGGCAGCGCAGGAGCAAACTCAGTTTAGTGATGACTATAACCGCATTTACACTGGTGCTACACATTGAATCTGCTATCTAGTTATCTCAGAATAACAGAGCAGTAGTCTACATTCTGATTGGCTGAGAGGGATCTTTTTCAGTATACCAGGATAGTCACAGTGGAGCCTAATCACAAAGGTGTGGAATGGGCTACACACCACGCAACTCAGGTCCATAGCCCACTCTGCACTCTCCTGGCCCTTGCATGCATTCACTGTTCACATATGCCCCCCTACACACCCAATCCCCTGGCCAATCGCAGAGCTCCGCATGGGGTGTTGCAATGGGGGGGGCGAGCCAGCACTTCATGCATTCACAACATTGCAGAGTGCTGTGCACAGGAGCTGCCAGCTCTGCATCTGGAAGGCAGCCTAAATTACCAGAGCTGGTTACACACACCTCCGGGGGAGCTGTCGCTGGACACAGTGGACACAGTGAGGAGCAAGGGCCCCCCCAACAATGTTGTCCTTGCTGTCAGGGCACACTGGGAGGATGGGAGTTGGGCAGATGGGGTACCCCTCACATCAACACAGTTGTTGCTCTGCACGCTGGTCAACAACATGGTTCCCCTTGGGCACAAGGGATCCACTGTGGGTCCCTGCCTGGACAGCCAATTGGCTGCCTGCCTGGATCTGCCACTCCTCACCCACCTGCCCCCCATGGACCTGCACCACTGGGCGGGGGCAGGGCCACACATGGGAGCTGGGTGGGGGCCGGTATTTGTGAATGCGGCCCCAGGTGAAAATCCCACCGGAGCAGAGCTGTGTACCTGGATATGTACCTTCGGGGCACAGTTTTGTGAATAGGGCCCATTATAACCACTTAATTGATATCTCCATAAATCCATGTGTACATGGCATTGTACATTAATTTATTAGCTTATTATCCTGCTGGCAGTTTCGTGTTAGAAGTCAACAGTTTGTTTTATTATCGTCCAAAGATTTCACCGGCTTTGCCTATGAAAGCAAGGAAGGTAGGGGACTACTGAATGTTAAATAAAGAATTTTGTGATTTTTCAATGCAATTATAGTAGATGGGTTAGGGTTATAAAAAGTGGCTTAATGTTATTTTTTGAATCTGAATGTGAATCAAAAATCACAAGTTGGAATTTGTTATATTTTTTTAAATCAGGCAACATGAATATTGATGTACTTTAAAATGCCAGTAATCTTTTCAGCTGTATTACTGTGCCTTTGAACTGTATCAATATACTTTGAAACTGCACTGATAAACATTAAAACTGTATCAATAGTATCTTACAATATATCAAAACATGAAAACTATCAGTAGCTCTTACTATGACTTCAAGCTTTTTTTCATTATGACTTCAAGCTTTTATTTTTTTAAATTAAGTTCTGAACTCCAATGGTTCAAAAGAAAACCCCTTTCAAATATATTACCTTTAAAAAAGGCAAACACTGGAATTGCCAGGGAAATAAAAAATATAAAAGAAACTGCCCCCACCCTCTTCCCTTAGCCCAAATCCTGTTTAGTGCATTCCTGTTCACTCGAGGACCCACAATATGCTTAAAATATAGTAATACATCATAATAAAATGATAAAATCCGATGATGGGTCGCCAGCACAACTTAGCCTTTCCATGGCCAGCTGTTGTCTTCTCTTGTCTGAGGAACTAACAAACAATAAACATTTCTAAATGTCCTAACCCCCTCCACCCTTGCTACACCCTGCTCTTCCCTTCCCTCCAAGCACCAGGTTGTGATCAGCTGGCTTTACTATTACAGAGCAAGCACACGAGGACTTTCATTTATGAAAAGGCAGCCAGCTGTTGAAGAGGGTGGGTTGTACCAGTTGCCTTCCCGACTTAGAACTGTGGGAGGACCGGGGCTTCATTGAATTGGACTTGGCCTGGGAAGGAGCGTGAGTGGTTGTTTCTGTCTACTGTTTTTCTTAGGTTGTTAAACCAATGTCTGCAATGTAAGGCTGAGGGTGGAGCTTTCCTCCAAGCAATATTTACGTGTCCCGAAATATTGCCCCACTGGCACAAAGTGCACAGAAATATGTCAATGGTCCTGGGGATCAATCCTGCTAAATGCCCACTGGAATTTATTTTTAGGAGCTAACCCAGGCTGGCGAATACTTAAACAGGATCTTGCTCTATGATCGCTAGTCTAATAAATACCCAGAAGATCTTGGTCCAATGTTGGATCTCAGAAAATATTCCCACAATACAACAGTGGGCATAACATCTATTAGGATGTCTAAGAAAGGGCCCAATCTGTAATAACATTTAATGAGCATAAATCTGACCTCATAAGTAACAAACTGGAAAGAGCTGTGGAAGCTGGTTGCTTCCCACAGTAGCAGCCCACATGTACGATCTTTTTACAATCTGACAGAAAAGGTAACCTTACTGTCATTAGACCTATACCCATCTGATGTAATGAAAGTTCATCAGTATTTATGTAAGTGCCTTTTTATAAGTGAATTAACTACATCCAATCAGTTGTACAGATATCAAAAATTGTATGTATCCATGAACTCTTATGAAATGTGTACATTGTTATTGTAATGTTCTTTATCTCTTCAATAAAAATATAAAAAAAATAAAAAAAAAACAGTTTATTAAAGTTTTCCTTACAAAAAACAGTATAACAATTTAAAGCAGCTACTAAAGTCATGGGAAGAGAAGCCAGATGAAAAGAGTACTGTATCATCAGTGTACATTCAAATGAACACAGAGGAACAGGCAGATGGGAGGTCACTCAAGAATATGAAAATGAGAATGGGACCCATAACAGACCCTAGGTCACCTGAGCAGATGGGAAGTAGGGGGAAAGGAGCTTCTGTTCAGGACAGCTTGATACCTTCCCTCAAGGTAGGAGTGGAACTAACCGACTGAGGAGACAGAGAGGCCCAGTACTTTAACCTTATCCACAGTGTCAAAAGCTTTAGCAAAACTGACAAATAAAGTGTGTTGACCGGACCCTGGTCCATATCTGAAGGGATGGAGTCAGCAAGCCAGAGGAGTGAGGTGGAAGTGGGGTGGGATTTCCTAAAACCAGACAGGAAAGGGGTGAGAAAGGAGGAGTCCAAGAAGGAAGAGAGCCGAGAAAGAACAAGATGTTCCAGTCACACTTTAAGTGTCAGTTTCAGGGTAACAGCAGGGTAGGTAATCATTAGTTACATTCAACAGGGATAATTACTGTAACTACATGTTTGTTGCATGCAATTCAATGAGGTAGGGTGGAAGTTAGCAGGAGAAGAAGGAACACCACCTTTAGGGAAAGGAATTACAGTAACCTGCTTCCAGGCTTCAGGGTCAGTGGCAGAGAAAAAAGAGAGATTAAGGAGTTGGGTAATAGGCAGAGCAATGGCAAGAGTTGAGAGAAGCAGAAGCTTAGGAACAAGACCATCGAGGTTACCTCCCTTGTGAGGATTGAGGGCAAACAGAGCCATAAAGAAAACATAAAAAGAGGTGGGAGAGAAGGAGAAAGAGTGAGGGGAAGGCAGAGGGAGGGGAGAGGAAGAAGAAGGTGAGGAAGGGATGAGAGAGAGAGAGAGAGAGAGCACCAGTAGTGAAGTAGGAGTTAATGGAAAATGCAACAGAAGAAGGGTCAGAGATGAGGGAGTTGCCAACTTTGAGAACAGGGGATTGAGACCAGGACAAAGAACAGAAAACATAATGGATAACCTTCTAGAACTTGGAAGGGTGATGAATATTGTTCTGGAGTTTGAATGTAAAATACTCAGACTTCTCAAGTCTGATGGCTTTAGTACAGGTGTTGTGAAGGTGCCAATATCTGGCCAAAGCAGCTGGGGAGTCAGTGATCTTAGGCAAGGCAAGACAAATTTTATTTTATGTCACTCAATCCTGGCGGCTCTGGGCATCTTGCAGAATATGTTATACAGACAATACAGGGAACAATAAACATAATACAAATAAGATTATTAAAACATTCTAATAAAATTTTAACAATGAAGTAAGCCCACTAGGCTATATTATTAAATTATAGCCTAAGAAAGCATAGGGGAGGTGTATCTTATTTATTTAGTTTTTGTTGACCGGGTAAGTGCACTAGACAAATCCTGCCTATTTTCAGGCATGACCCGGGAAGGGGGATACAGATGAATGCCAATTGACCTTGAACCAGATTAAGCTGTTGGTGGTATTTTTAGTGAATGAGGGAAATTTGGCCAGGACACCAGGGAAATTCCCCTACTGGCTGCCTAGTTGCCGTCAGTAGGGAACGGTGCTGACGTCACGCTGCAGGATGGCAGCAGTTCAGCAACCTGTGTTGGAGAGGGAGGACGACCTGAGCGAAGTTCCAGCGATGGAGATAGGAGAAAATGTTCAAAGTTTACCTGAGGCACATATGAAGACTTCCAGCTTGGGAACAGCACCGTAGGAAAAAACGAGTGACCTGGAGGTGGCTGGCGATATTCCAGTGAGCGGGAGTGTGCTGAGAGAAGGTGCAGTGAAAAACTGTTTCCGTTCTTAGAGGAAAGCCACAAGGCAACAGGAGGTGAGAAAGTCACGAGCGTACAGAAGGAACAAAATACCAGATAGCGAGCAAATAGGGACGGATTTGAAGACGGACCAAGGTGCTACAAGTAATGCGCTACGCTTTTGGACTGAATGAAAAGGGCCCCACGGAGTTCTCTATTGACTGGTCGGAAGATGAGGTTTTACAAGGCGCAGGTTGGCGGAAAACAGATGCTGGAAGATGGATTCCTGATCCTGGTGGATGGACTTCTCAATGGACTCGTCGTGGGGATAAGCATGCCACCGATTCAACTTTCCTGGGCCCAGGTACTAGTGTTAATTATCCAGAAGAGCTGTATTCACTGAGGGTGGGAGAGTGTTTGGCTTCTTCGAAACCAACCACCTCCTTTAATATTGCAGGGAATGTGAGAGATAATGTTGAAAGGCCTTCACAGGTAGGGGGTGCGGACTCTCAAAATAGGCCCCCAATGTCAGAACTATTTAAAAATAAACTAGAACAGGCTCCGAGATGATATGCAGTCAGAATTAGGTATAAAGGTGGCCTTACTGAACATCCAGATAGGTATTATGTGTTTAAGCAATTATTGAAATTTTCTATGGGATTTTCTGCTGCAGATATCTATGCATTGATACATATTTCAGGGGAGGATTCATTTGATGTCAGTTTTCAGTCCCACACTTTGTTGGACAAATTTTGGGATAAGTATACCTCTCTTAAAACCACTTCAATATGGACTCCTTTTTTGTTATACTTTACTAGACCCCAAATCCATTATGTGACAATCATGTTTAGGAATGAGGGGGTAAATGTCAGTGATATCTATCACTGGTTGCAATCTAAATGCGATGTTTTAAGTCCACCAGAAGCCTTACTAGACTCAGAAGGCATATGGACTGGAAGTTGGAAGTTTAAAGTGAAACTTTTTTTGGTCAATTCAGAGATAAAACATCTTCCTAATAGCTTCTTTCTAGGGAAAGATAGGGGAGTGTGTTTTTACGGGGGGCAGCCCAGGGCCTGCTATAAATGTGGGGCAAGAACTCATTTAAGCAGTGTGTGTGACATGTTGAAATGTTCTTTATGTGGCAGTTTTGGACATTCAGTAGATATGTGCACCATTATTTTTCAGTGCAATCTCTGTGACGAAAAGGGCCACGCTTTTCATCAGTGTCCCTGGGCCCGCAGAAATTGCACTGAAGGGTGGGATCATGACGAGTTATTAAGGAAAGCCCAGGCAAAAAAGCATGGGCCTGTTGAAAGAAATGCCTCTGTGATTCCACCTATCTTAGAGATAGAACATGGAGTAAATATAAAACCGGCAGGGCCTGCTGTTAAAGAGCCTCGGACCTCTGTAGATGGCCATATTGTTTCTAAATCTTCTGCCCCTAGTAAACCTGTTGACTCTTCCATGCCTCCCCCATTCGAAATAGTCAAAAGTAGAAGACTGACTAGGGCATCTACTAAGCAAATTACTGTACCCCCCTTGCATACCGAAAATTTCTTTTCCCCCCTTCAAGAGGACCCTAGAGAATCTGACATGGAATCTGATACCTCCCATGTATCAGAGCTAATTACACAAGATGATGAAATTAAATCAACAGAACTGGCTAAAGAGAAGAAAGGGAAGAAAGGGAAAAAGAGGAAAGTTAGCCAGAAAAATAGTCCCTAATCTTCTCTGACTTATCATGTCCATATTAAAACTAGCCTCATACAATGTTTGCAGTATGAAAGCATTTCAAAGACAGCTACCCATTTTAATGTATCTGGGGACTCTGAATTTGGATATAATTCTTCTGCAAGAGACGAGTAAAAACTCTTTTTGAAGTCACCCAAATACAAAAAAAATGGATTTGGGGCCCTTCCTTCTGGACATTTGGCTCAGACGTGGCAGATGGGCTGGGGGTGTTATTTAGAGGTACCGTATTTAAAATTTCAAGAGTTATTGACCTAAAACCTGGTCGAGTGCTCATTTTAGATTTCTCTTTTGGAGAATTCTCCTTTCGTCTGATAAATTCATATGCCCCACAAACAAAGTCATCTCGGATAGAGATTTTTGAAGAAATTAAACCATATCTATTAACCAGAAAACACATTATTTGGGGGGGAGATTTTAATTGTTCTCTGGATAATCATTTGGATAGACAACGCATAAAAAAAATATATTGTGATTCTAACTATCTGTATAAATTAATACAAGATATAGGCCTTAAAGATGTATATAGAAGTTTGCACTCAGGGAGGAGAAACATATTTAGGCATACTTTTCAACACGTATAGATATGTTTTTGTTTCCAAGTACCTTTTCAAAAGATTGTTTAGTTAGGCATACTGAATTTTCAGACCACAGTATGTTACTAAGTACTCTTTCTTTAGGACGTATACCCCCAATTTTTCCCTCTCTACATAGTAGATGGAGGTTAAATGCTTCCTTCCTGCAGGACAAAAATTATTATTCCAAGCTGGAAAGTTTTTTCTTGGCTAAATACTCCACTATGGGTCTTTTTGATAATTATCATAACTGGTGGATACAATTGAAAATGGAGATAAAAACTATATTTGTTTCATGGGGTAAATCAAAAGTTAACTCAGATTACCTCCAATATCTTTTATATAGAAATAAATTATATAAATTAATGTCCTTGCCATCTAAAGACCACGCTTTATTCCATTCTCAAATTCTAGACACAAAAAAATTAATGAAAAAATTTCAATATGATAGGGCAAAATCTCTAGAACTAGAATTTAAGTATGGGATAAAACATAGTCCGACGTCTGACCCCTTTCAGGCATGTAAAGTCAGGATTACCAATACAGCAATGACTGGCCTTGTTAACCCTCAGGGGGGAATTAGTCACTAACGAGACTGGGATTTTATCAATTGTTCAGCAGTATGTGCAGGACTGTTTCTCGGTTTCAGATACAACGCCTATGGAGACATTCCCATTTAATAAATTCCCTAACACTCCTAAGCTTCCAGAAAACATTTTACAATCATTAGTTCTCCCTATTACTTCCCATGAAGTGGCAGAAGTAATTAAACATTTGAAGCCTGGAACCGCTCCGGGTTTGGACGGTATTCCAAATGAATTTTACAAAATCTGTTCCAAGTATATGGAAATTTTCTTACCGCCAGTTTTCAATTCAGTTTTAAATGCCCCGCCTATTACAACCTGGTCAACGTCACTTATGACATTTATATATAAAAAAAGGAGACAAACAACAGATATCTAACTGGAGACCAATTAGTTTATTAAACACAGATTATAAAATATTAACTAAAATATTACATAACTGACTAATAAAGGCCGCTGAAATTTTAATTCACCCAGCGCAAACGTGTTCTATACCTGCTAGAACTATACAACATAATTTATACTTGATAAGAGATATTTTTTCTATGGTGCCGAATAATTCTTCAGGATCTGACATTATAGTAGCCTTAGACCAAACCAGAGCTTTTGACACGGTATGCCATTCCTTTTTATACTCTACCTTAATACATTATGGTATTCCGGAATTATTTGTAAAATGGATAACTAATTTGTATAGTCGAGCAGTGACAATTCCGCTAGTTAATGGATTAATAGGATCTGAAATTGCAATTAAGAAAGGGGTAAGACAAGGATGTCCTTTAAGTCCTTTGTTATATACTTTCAGCTTAGATCCAGTTATCAGGAATATTATCTCCGACCACCAGATTTTGGGACTTTCTCCTTCCCCTGGGTTAGACAAAGTTAAGATCACAGCTTTCGCCGATTATGTTACTCTATTATTAGCCAATATTACATCATTACAGAAAGCATTGGATATTTTTTCCTTTTTTTGGGAAATTTTCGGGTGGTTCTTTAAACATAAGTAAAAGTTTTATAATACCCCTGCAAAAGATTTCTTCAAAATTCACCTCGTATTTAGGAATCCCGGTAGCACATCTCCCTCAAAAAATATTAGGGATATGGTTTGGGGTTGAAGATATGGCCCTATATAATTGGGTAAAAAGACTAGAGATTGGTGAGGCAAGGTAAACTTATGGAAAACTTGGACTTTTGGTAAGCTAAAAAGAGTGGCAATTATTAAACAATTTTTATTGCCTCAATTTACATTCCTCAGCCATGTTTTTCCTCCCCCAGTTTCGGTGGAGACTAGGTTATATAGCATCTTTTTTCAGATGCTTTGGGGGAATAGACTTAACCCCATAAAGAGAGACTTTACGTATCTTCCTAAAAAAGAGGGAGGTCTGGATATGATCAATCCAGTTATTTTTTTTCACGCTACTTTTTTATTTTCATCATTTTCATTTATCTGGTCTCAACCATCATTAACTTGGCATTTTTGGGTTCAGTCGATCTGGCACAAATATTTTTTAAGTGGTCAATTCTCCCACCTAAAATTGTTGCATCTGATTCTTTACCTAAATATGGCTTGCTACTCTAAAAAACTTTATCAATGGAAAATTCCACTACAGAAAATATTGACATTGTCACGGAAATCTTTCTATGCTTACATTGTATACGAGATCCAGAAAGTTACATTGCTTTTCCCCCAGTGTTCCCCTACTAAAATGATTCTACCATTACATAAATTAACTGATTATAGGCTACCAGTAAAAACTTGGGATATCATTTGGATGTCAGCCCATGGCAGATTAGGGGTTAGGGGAAATATGAAATATAAACCCCTGGACGAGAGATACTGTTTAAGGCCACAATGTGTTAATATAGAAGAAAGTCAACAGCACTTTTTTATCGATTGTTTACATAGTCAGGCCTTCTGGTCACAGGCAGCATTATACTGGAAGATGCCTCATCTTAAGACTTTGACTTATAACACTCTTATTTTGGGAGATTATACAGGAGTGTGGAAAAAGTACCATAGGAGTACCTTAAATGCCTTCTTTGCTTTATTACAATATTTTTTATGGCAAGCCAGATGCAAATTCGTGTTACAGCAGCAACAAATATCCTTTTCAGTAATTATTGAATCAATGCATAATGAATTACTTTCTTTATATACAAGAGATAGAAAGCGTTTCTCGAATGATAAAATGTTTGCTTTTTGGAAAAATTTTCCTGTACTGTAAAATTCCCTTTTCCTTTTTCTTCGTTTTCTTGTAATATCTAATGATGTATGTATTTTGAATGTTTATACTTTGGTTTTATAATTTTTGTTGGTTTGTTTGTGATGTTATGATTTTCTCAATAAAAACTTCCCCTACTCTTTTTGATAAGTGCCATGGGATCTTTCACATCCACCTGAACTACCACCAATCCAGGCAGATAAGATTGCCATGCAAGATCTCTGATACAGAGGCAAGCTAACAACTCAGCTGATATCCAGGGAAGATGAGAGCCCCATACTGTGGTTTTCTCAGGGGTGCATGAAGACTGATCCTACACAGCCATAAATTTGAACTGAAAGTATAGGAGGGTGAAATTTATATTATTAGCTGCAGAGATGGGGGACCAGTCAGATGCCATTAGGTTGGCTAAGAGGGAGGACAAGTCCAGTGATGTAAAGGACATGAGATAGAAGATGAATTGGGGGAAGGGGGCCTTTGGCCGATGGATCTTGTGTACACAGTGAACCATATGATGGTCACTGAGGGCATCAGGAAGGCCATCTGCATCCACTATATGGTGGGGATGGGATAAGAGGACCCAGTCTAACAGAGAGTGATTTAAAGATTTAAAATGGAGACATCTGGGGTCAGAAATCATTTGAGTCAATTGGAGGGATTTTACATTTTGGGAAAATTTATTTACAGAGGGGGAGAGCCAACTTCTATAGCAGTCACCAAGGATGAGCAGCTCACTTGGAAGAGACGGCCAATGGAGGAATTGGAACAGATAGAGATAAGGAGCTCAGTAACTAAAGCAGGGGACATCCCAGGGCAACAGTAAACTAGAGCAAAGAAAATAGGACCAGAGAAGGGAAGAGAGTGTTAGAGGAGGAACAGCTTATAGGAGGAGGGAGAAGAGACAGCAAACACAGTCACAAATTGGATGGTTGTGAATATGTAAACTGTAGCACCACTGCCCCTCTTCGTGTGATCCTGCCTTGCTAACCAGCGATAGCCACAGCAGAATCCTGGACCCCAGTGGAGAGCCAATGTTCAGATAAGAAAAGTACACCCTTACAGTTGGTCAGTTTTTGGGAGCAGGCTGTAGATGTTTAAATGAGCCACCCTCAGTCTTTTGGGAAGTTGAAGAGGTGATGCAGTGATGGGGCCAGGATTTAGTTCCATCTCACCTCGACCAAAAGTGACAAAGAAACAAGAAGCTTAATGGAACCAATATGCTGACTGGAGATGGGGGGTCAAGACTAAGGGAGGGGAAGGGACAGAATGAACCAGAGAGCTTCAAGATGAAGCCAAGAAGAGGGAAGGAGTTATCATCCAGGATGCCTGGGGGAATGTGTGTGGTTATGTATGGGGAGAGAGGAGATGGGGAGTGTACGGAAAGAGGAGGTGGGGAGGTTGATAGAGGGAGAAGGAAACATCAATAGACAGTAGAAAAGAGAAGTCAAGGATGAGGTGGGGGAGGAAAGCCAGAGAAGTCAACAGCAGGAAATAAAGTGCAGAAAACTGAAATACCTAGGTAGAAAGCAAAAGAAAGGCACAGTTGATATGGCTATGGGTGTGGGGGGGGGGTCGCTAAACCACTTAGGGAGAGGTAACTGGAGTGAGCCTTACCCAGACAATGAAACTATATAGGAAAGGTTAGAACAAAATCATGAGTTTACAGGGGAGTAGGTCTGACCCAGATAGGAAGATAACAGGGATGAAGGCCTTAACTAGAAATGCTAGTGGAATATACAGTAGGCCTGAAATTAGATTACAGAGGTAAAGGTACTGTTAGCCAGACCCAGATGGGGATACAACAGGGAGACAGACTTATCCAGGTAAGGCTACTAGGGGATGAAGGCCTGATTCAAAAGGGTGGTAGACAAAAGTACAGTAAACAGAACAGAAAATGATTAAGGGTGACTAGCCCTACCAGACAGGAGACAAAATCAACAAAAATCAAATGTGAGGGCTATAAAAGTCAAAGAGCTCTTATATGCACTTTTAAAAGATATCTTAAGCAGATGGTCAGAAAATAACACAGTATATAGCCTCACAAACAAAGATTGTCAAGGATTGCAGTCTTACTTCAGTTATACAGAAAAAGCTGGTAAATGTAAAACACTAGCACACAATAAATAAGCAGATCGAGGATAAATTATTAACAAAAGCCCACAAGTTGCATCAGAGACCTGGCTAATAGGTGAATACATACCTAGAATAGATATAATAATACAATGCAATGGTGCAAGTACGAGTGCGACACTAAGGTGCAGCACCCCACTGATGCCCGCACTGTGACACCCTTAAACTATGGCCCTTTGGCTATAGACCACAGTGCGGAGGACAGTGAGTAACTAAAATTAAAACAGAGGTTGAAGCCACACCACCTTCAGAGCATAGCACCTGACTGGAGCTGCAAACCAGCTTCAGAACACAGGCAAAAGCCAATTGCCACTTGCAAGGTGATGGCCCAAATGCATCACCAAAACATGACCTTAGAGATCTTAATAGCTCAACTGTAGCACAGAGCTCCTACTGACTCATAGTACACAGTCCATGGAAGAAACAGCTGATCTGATGAATTGAAGCAGTTCAGGAGCACTGTTGAAAATGCCCAGTTAAATCAATGCTGTTAAAAATACCAGACAAATATTACGTCTTGCACATCAGAAACGAATATAACACATAATTATCACATCAAAGGAAAACAGCAATGAGAATTCTGCTGATGAAAAGGGTCTTGCTCTTACTGTTGTAAAACAAGATTTCATCACTACTAAACACAGTTCCTCAATGAATGCAAAGGCAAGAAAAGTAATAGGCTGCATCAAAATAAATATAATAAGAAACCGCTGACCAGCAAACACACTTGTGGCACCTATAACAAGCATTTGTCAATGCCGAGCGTTCGCTTGCAGGTATTTGCAGTGGTATTTGGCACTTGGACATGGCTTAAAAAAATCAGTGACAAAGAAGTAAAAGCATTTGTCAATGCCAAATGTTGCTTGCTTCTATGTGCTGTTTAGGTATTTGGAACTCATTGGACTGCAAATATTGAAAATTCACGAACTTACGAGCGTGCGTAGGAACTGCGCAACGCACGCTCGTAAAACAGTCAGTTTTAGGAATTTTTTCACCAAATTTTCAACATAGCCATTTTAAGATTTCTGCTCATGAACAGTGTCACTGTGATTTTCTTAATGTGTCCCATACATTGAGTTCACACACCGACTGCGCCATTGTGCGCTACATGGGCGGAAACACATTTTGGGCAGGATTTGAAAAATGACAGCTATAGTGCTCATAAGGATGTGTGGTAAAATGGCAATGTTGAAAATCTGGAGTGAAAATATTGAAAATTCACAAACTTATGAGCGTGCGTAGGAACTGCGCAACGCACGCTTGTAAAACAGTCATTTTTAGGAATTTTGTCACCAAATTTTCAACATAGCCATTTTAAGACCTCTGCTAATGAACAGTGTCACTGTGATTTTCTTAATGTGTCCCATACATTGATTTCACACACCGACTGTGCCATTGTGCGCTACATGGGCGGAAACACATTTTGGGCAGGATGTGAAAAATGACAGCTGTAGTGCTCATAAGGATGTGTGGTAAAATGGCAATGTTGAAAATCTGGAGTGAAAATATTGAAAATTCATGAACTTACGAGCGTGCATAGGAACTGCGCACACTCGTAAAACAGTCATTTTAAGGAATTTTTTCACCACATTTTCAACATAGCCATTTTAAGATCTCTGCTCATGAACAGTGACACTGTGATTTTCTTAATGTGTCCCATACATTGAGTTCGCACACCGACTGTGCCATTGTGCGCAACATGGGCGGAAACACGTTTTGGGCAAGATGTGAAAAATGACAGCTGCACTGCTCATAAGGAGGTGTGGTAAAATGGCAATGTTGAAAATCTGGAGTGAAAATATTGAAAATTCACAAACTTACGAGTGTGCATAGGAACTGCGCAACTCACACTCGTAAAACAGTCATTTTAGAATTTTTTCACCAAATTTTCAACACAGCCATTATAAGACCTCTGCTCATGAACAGTGTCACTGTGATTTTCTTAATGTGTCCCATACATTGAGTTCACACACCGACTGCGCCATTCTGCGCTACATCGGCGGAAACACGTTTTGTGGAGGATGTGAAAATGACAGCTGTACTGCTCATGAGGAGGTGTGGTAAAATGGCAATGTTGAAAATCTAGAGTGAAAACATTGAAAATTTATAAACCGCATGCTAGGCCGCGTGTAGGAACTGCTGAACGCCATCGTAGAAACAGTCATTTTAGGAATTTTTTCACCAAATTTTCAACATAGCCATTTTAATATCTCTGCTCATGAACAGTGACACTGTGATTTTCTTAATATGTCCCATACATTGAGTTCGCATACCGACCGTGCCACTGTGCGCTACATGGGTGGAAACATGTTTTGGGCAAGATGTGAAAGATGACAGCTACACTGCTCATAAGGAGGTGTGGTAAAGTGGCAATGTTGAAAATCTGGAGTGAAAATATTGAAAATTTGCAAACTTACGAGCGTGCATAGGAACTGCGCAACGCACACTCGTAAAACAGTCATTTTTAGGAATTTTTTCACCAAATTTTCAACACAGCCATTTTAAGACCTCTGCTCATGAACAGTGTCACTGTGATTTTCTTAATGTGTCCCATACATTGAGTTCGCACTCCGACTGTGTCATTGTGCGCTACATGGGCGGAAACACATTTTGGGTGAGATGTGAAAAATGACAGCTGTACTACTCACAAGAAAGTGTAGTAAAATGGCAATGTTGAAAATCTGGAGTGAAAATATTGAAAATTCGTGAACTTACGAGCCTCTGTAGGAACCTAGCTTCTCATCAAAACAATCATTTTAGATTTTTCCACCAAATTTTCAGAATAGACTTTTTGAGAGCCCACCTTATGAACGCTGGCACTGTTGTTTCATTAATCGGACCTGAAAGGTGATTTCGAGCAGTGACTGCGAAATCATCCTTCAGGCCCGAATAAAGCCATGACAGTGATAGAATTCATGAGAAGGGGTGCCAAAAACCCCATGTTGAAAATTTGGTGCAAAAATTCCCAAAAATGCCTGAGATATGCAACAAAGTTGAAAAACCCATCTAGCCCATTATACAGCTTACGGCATTTCCTCAGTTCGCGATCCGGCTTTGAAGAGTGCAGAGCGTGTTCCCGGTCCAGCGATGATTGTCGCGCCGACTCCGGAGGTAAGTATGGGGTGAGAGGTGTGGGGAGGCATGGTGCGCAGTGGTGGATGTGGGTTGTGGAGGGGGGGAGACTGCGTGGGACCGCTTTCAATTTACAGGTTGTTTTTTTTTTACTTTGACGACGCGGGACGTTTGCCACGCTGGGGTGGGCTCCCAACTTGGCAGAAGAATGGCTGAGGGGGGCCGTGGAGCCGACGGGGGATTGGGCACCCCCGTCGGCAGACAACGTGGGATGTTTGCCACGCTGGGGTGGGCTCCCAGCGTGGCAACAAGCCCCAGGGGCGTGACCGCGGTGAGCACGCCTGGCGGTGGTTTTCTTTGAAGACCACGCTGTCATCTAACACCGTGCGGATTGGTGCAGGACTGCCACGCCTGCTCAAGGGAGCAGGGGATTGGTCAAGAGAGGCACACCTCCAAAGTGTCCCATTCTCCCAAGACGTTCCTTGCGCATGTGCGCAAGCGAACGTAAAAAGGAAACAAAAGATTCTAACCAAAAAACATAGTATTGTAGTACAAATAAAAACAAAATATTAGCAATGGCTGAGACATCAAGATTCACCACTACAACTGACACAGAAAGTTACATGAAATTTTCATAATTGTTGATTTTGAGTTCACAGCATTGCAAGGGGGAGGCGGCAGATGGGGCGGGGGGAGGAGTATGGAAGCCGAAAAGAACCCATTAAATATTTAAACTGCAATATTTGAAAAGTGTTATGTGTTTAAACAGGGAAAAAGGTTAAAGAAGTCATGTTTAAGTTCATTACAAATAAAATTCCTTCACACTGACATTCCATTCATGATCTCTTCATTAAATAGTTAACTAAAACTGAATAAAGGGACCACTTAGTATAAAAAATAAAGCATGTAGAAGTGTGGGAACTCAAATTTTATGCACACCCTCAGTGTGCAATGTCTTAATAAACTCCTTGGGCTTGGCCCTTGGGGTTTATGGGGCATTGCACACCTTGGGTGTGCATAAAATCCTCATTATACACACTTCGTCATGCATTATTCTATATTTTATATCCAGAAGTGAAAACATCAGCTTGCCATTGTACTGAAACCTAATCAAACCACAGGCAGACTATGCTTTTGACACTTTAAAAAAAAAATATTTTCAAGGAAAGACCTGACAAATAGATATTCTCTGGGAACATCATCTTCTCCAACCACTAAGAAGTTGGGAGACAGCCTCGATGGACCTTATGATCAACTTTTGTTTCTAACACCCTAGGAAACCCTAGTAAAATAGTAGAATAAAACAAATCTTTCTGTCTCCTACATATCTGACTTTGAAATGTGGGTGGTGAAATGTAAACCGGGTCATTCTTGCTCACAATGGTCCCTATGTATGACACGGGTGCAGGTACGTGAAAAAAGTGTGTACGCCACCCACGTAGCTGCATACCCATGGACAGGTGCACCCATACTGGCATTCGTTAACGCTGGCCACCTGTCTGTGGCTCCTCCCCCCCAGTGCACAGGACTCCACAGAGTGGCAGGGGGAAGAGTCATGGACCTGGGCAGGCATCCAATAGAATGCCCAACCCGAGTCCAACAGTGGATCCCTCGCGCAGTGAGGTGCATGTTCAGGGCAGTGCATGCTTACTGCAGGCACCTGGACCTGCGTGGCATGGCCCCACCCACCACCAGTCTGTTCACTGGCCCTTGGCTAACAGTGCCCTCCTGGCACACTGCAGGACCCCGGCATTGGGATCCACCTCCGGCCTGCATCCCCTGTAATGGCAGCTGTGCCCCAACCACAATGTGGCTGTACCCCCGAGCCCCTGTAGGTGGGCATGTTCCACAGTCCATCCAGCCCCCCCATCCTGGTGCTGCCACTTTGCTGCAGTTACAGGCACTCGCCCATCCCACTGCCCCTGCCCCTGCCCTGTCTGGCTGCCTACTGGGCAGGGGCAGCACAGAGAGTCTTGTCCTGGTCCCCTGGTGTCTGGTGGATGCTGACAGAGGGGGCGCGCAGTGGGTTATGACAGGTTCCCCACTGTCATAACCTTAGCTCATCTTTGCACCTGTGCAGCCAGTGCTACGTGCATTAGTGAATACAGTGTGGTGCTGGCACTCCCCTGGAACACCCCCACTGGCTTCTAGTGTGTTGTTGTTCATGTGGCCGGGGGATCGGTTGTGTACCAGCTGTGCATCCCAGCTGTGAATGCCACATGACCACCGCTCTGTGACATTCTGACTTACCTATGCCAACGCACCAGGTTTATGAAGTGCATTGGCATAGTGCATAGGACCCAATGTCAGTATAGTTTTAATGTATTGATGTATTAGAAATACTGTTGATACTGTGGAATGTGGAATGTGACAAGAAATATGCAGAAGGCACTAGTGGTATTCTATGAAAGAGAACCACAACCTTAAAAAAGGAAAAAACACAGAAAGGCAGAGCACACACAACCACACATACCAAGGGCACTGGTCATTAAAAAATATTTATTTACATACTAACATATTGGAGGCCTAAAAAGCCTGATGCGTTTCGGATACTAACACATCCTTTATCAAATGCTAAAACAACAATGTGAAAGCAACAGTTAAATACTCTACTTTCAGTATGACATCACTCACAAAGAGACATTCAATTGGTTGACACATAATGACTAAATGACACACATCTCAATTCACTTAAGACTCAATTCTGCAATTAACATGCATCAATTAATTAAGACAAGCCCCAGATATATTCAAAGAACAATTTAAGTAGCCTGGTAAAGGTAGACAAAAAGAAAAAATGGGGGGGGGGAACCACAACTTTCTCTGATATTTTAATTAGATTTAAACAATGAACTCAACCGAAATTCAAAACATATAGATTTCTAATCTTTAATTTAAAAATGTTAAAATAACTATATTTTCTTATCATTTAAGGACAATAGGCTTTATACACTAATATGCGGAGGGTAGCTATGTGACCACAGACAGATGCACCCATACCGGCATTCACCAATGCCGGCCACCTGTCTGCAGCCCTACGTCCCCCAGTGCACAGGTGCGTGGAGGACATTTTCATGAAACAGGTGTGCATCCAATGGGATGCCCGGCCCTGGTCTGTGACTGGATCTCTTGCACCCTCAGGGGGAAGATAATGGTGGAAGGTGCACTGTGTGCTGGTGGCACAGGGGTAGCGGGTGCCCAGTTGGCCACTCCGGCCCTCCTCGTAGTCCCCATGGACTAGGGAAGCATCCCACAGGGGCCCATTGTACACCACCATTCTCACTGCAGCTTGCAGCGGCATCCTGATGGGGCATGTAACCCTTATGGCTAGGGGTTACCTAGTGTACAGTGCACCCCCCACACCCAGCACTTTGCACCTTTGTGCATGGCATGGAGTATGGGCATGCACCTGACATGCCCCCTGCCAGCCCCTGGCACGTAGCTGTCTGTCTGTATAACCAGGGGGTCGAACGCATGCGTGCCCTTCACCCCCATAGTGAATGCCACACAGGTTCCACAGGACCCCACTCTATGGCATTCTGTTTTAGCTATGCCAATGCACCTGGCTTACGTGGCATTTTGGCATAGTACATAGGGCCTATTGTGTGGGACTGTGATACTTCAGAAGATACAGGTGGTGTTTTACTAAGGAGAGCAACAGTAAAATTTTTTTGTCTTATCATTTATGATGGCAAAAAAACAGTAATGCCAGTATTCAGAATGATTAAAGGGGGTTTAGAAGAAGAATCGACATTTATATAGTGCTTTTCAAACACATTGTATCCCGATCTGCTTTACAAACAATGCGAGACTGGTAATGACGTGACTGAATGTGTAGTGACAGCCATATCACACATCAACACTCACACACAAAGCTGACCCGGTGACGCTGAGGGTTGAGGCACTGGACGCCAGCGACCTGGGTTCAGGAATGAGCCCGGACCACGGGGGGGTCAGCAGGGAGAGAGAGGATCGAGCATCCAAAGGACTGCTCTCCTCTTTCAGAGAGGGATCCAGGGGTAGCCCGGTGGGGCAGCAGCCCCCGGTGGAGACCAGTGACACTGCTATGCACAGGGGCTCACAAGCATGGGGTAGACATCAGGCAGCTGCCTTCCGGACGTGGGTGGGAGCACCCACATCGCGGGCTGGGTGGCATTGCACATCCCACGTCGGGGGCGTAAACATCACTGAAAAACCCCCTCTGGCGACGGCCCTCCCAGAGCCTTGCTGCCACATGCCTAACACTGGAGCCCCACCACCCCTTCAATCTCCTCGGGCCCTATGTCCCTCCCGGGGGCTCGGGGAGAAAGTAATGACCTTGAGGATGGCGGGGTTCACAGTGGGCAGTAGAGCGGCACTGGCCAGCGGAGAGGTCTGAGAGAATTCCGGTGTCGGGGGAGGCAAACAGAACTGAAAAAAAAACAAACAAAAAAAACACTCACACACAGCCTTGGACAATTGCATGAACAGGTTTTATGGGGAAGAGGAATATTGGCCAGGACACCAGGGAGAGTCCTCTACTCTTTGCAGAAAGTGCATCGGGTTCTTTTAGTTCCACCTGGACACCTACCAGGACAGCATCAGGATGATTAGACAGTGTAGTGCCCCAAAGTCCTGGTGCTCTCCAGATATGGGCAGCCAGGTGCTTTGGGGCTGGGAAGACAGAAAGGTGCCCCCAGAGTGTAGGGAGGACCCCTAGCCAGGTATCCCCACCCCCAAACGTGAAGCCCCAGCAGGGCTCTGTTTAAAAAAAATTAAAGATTTTTCTCTGCTCATTTTTTTCCCTGCCTGCAGCTCTTAGAACCCCCCCACCCCAGTTACCTCACTCCGAACACCTGCTATTGTGGGCCCGGTCGTGATGGGCATGCAGGCAAGGATGGGCTCGAGAGGATTCCATGACGGAATCCTCAGCCCGTTTGAACAGGAGTGGTAGTTCAGCCCATTGATGAGCAGCAATGAGTGTGAGGTAGCACTAGGCCGGCCGGGGCTAGATAAAGGGGAAGGGACTCACCTACGTTCCTGGGGTCCCTCCCGATGTCCCAGACGGTCCACCAGCAATCGCTCTCTCCTCCTCTTCAGCAGCAGTTGTCCGTCAGGTGTTCTGCGGTGGCAGTAAAGTGGTTCTGCAGGAGGGGCGGCAGCATAATCCTAGGTCGGCCCCTCCACCCAAAAGTCCTGATGAGGTCCAGTCAGGAGGGGAGGCAGGTCTAGGCTGTCCCTTCCAATTGTCCTGAAGTGGGAGGTGTTCTGGGAGGGGCGGTGGCAGCAGATGAGAGCCGTCCCTTCCACCTGTGCAGCCCAGCAATTCAGTCGGGAGGTGCAGTAGGTCCAGGCCATTCCCTCCACCAGCAGCAGCAGCAGCAAGCCAGTAGTCTGAGGAAGCAAATGGGAGGAGGTGGGTTTAAGCCTCCCCAGCACCTGCAGCGGCAGTCCCTGGCCCATGCTAGTTAAAGAGGGTGGTAGGGTGAGTGGCAGCAGCACCGAGATTGGGTGCTGGCAGCTGGGAAAAAGAAGGAACTGTTTTGGTTTTTTTTAATATTAAAATGAATCCTTGGCGTTTCTAGGTGCCAGTCAAGGCAATGACTGTGGGGCAAAGGTCAAGTCCCCAGAAGAAGAGACCACCCTCAGGGTGGGTCAAAAAGGCTCCGTAGAGCCAGTGAAATGTGGGGGTGGGCTAGGCCCTGAGCAAAGGACCGCCCGTGGGGGCAGAGTAACAGAGGGCTGTCTTGAGCCAAATGACTGTGGGGTGTGTGTCAGGCCCTAGGCAGGATCGCCCATGGGGGCGGAGCTACAGGAAAGCCCCATAGACAGATAGAGAAGGGTCTGGGATGTTGCAGCATGATTGACTGCCTGTATGAACAGTAGCCTTAAAGGGGCAGTGTCAGTCCCACCAGAATTAAAGTGGCAATGACTTGGCCTTCCAGTCTAACGGGGCCAAGAACTATACAAATTGATGGTAACGTTGTCTAATGCCTACAGATGGAATTTTATTGTGGCTTGTGCCAGATTTAAAGGGGCAAGGCAAGCGCTAGGTTCCATTGAGCCAGGAACTTTAACCAAATAACTGTTTGCATAAAGGTGGATAATGCCAGCCAGCCAACATTGGTCACCAAAAGACAATGCCACTGTGATTTACCTTCATTAATATTTTTCTAAACTGATTTATGTGTATTTAGAGTGTCTTAATACTGATTTCTAAAAATAAAAGATACAGACACAGTTTAAATAGAATGTTTTTTGTTCCGTCACCCTCTAGCCTGTGTGTGGTCCCAGGTGCCCCTACCAGCTGTCATGTCTCTGTTTGTCCCTTTGTCCCGGCAGTCCACATTGGAGTTGTGGCTGGGTGACCTTGAGCCCTGGAAGTCCACGTTGGGACTGTGGCTGGGTGGAAATGTGGCAGACCTTTTCCTGGAGTGGTGTCATTTCTGGTGGTCTGTAGAGACCTTTGTGCCGATGACCAACACCGCCTTGGAATAGTCCTGGCCTGTGTTCTGTTGTATGTTTTCCCTGCCCCGGACAGCTGGTTCCCCGTCCTGCTTTCTTTCCCATTTTCCCCGTTAGACATGCAAGGGTGGCTGGCATAGGGTATTTACCGCTAATTCACCCCATAGGAGGTAAAGTTCTGAATTTAATAATGTTCTAGTTGTAGAGATTAGAGTTTTAGAGTGTAGATATTTAGTGTAATGTTATTGTTTAGTTGTGCCTAATAAACTTTTCATTGTTCTTTGCATTCAAGCCAGCTTCATGCCTCTCCTTGTGTTCCCAGTAGTGGTATCTGAACTTGTTCCCCTTCCCCAAAATTTCCCCTGACACCCGCTGGCTGGGCATCACACAAAATTTCACCTCCGGGTGGTTGTCATAGTCAGATTACCTTGTGGTTTTCCCATTTCAAGTTGTAGCTGCTGTGGGGGGTGGACCTGTACCCTGACCCGACCAGGCCATCTTGAGAGTGGTCAGTGCCAGGAGCAGCACTTGCTCTTTACAACAGGACATCAGTTTAACATCTCATCCAAAGGACGGCACACCCCAACAGTACAGTAACCCCTTAATGCTGTGTTTGGGTGCCAGTTTCAGTATGAGCCCAAACCTGGTGTGGGACTATAACCCACAACCTTATGGCACAGAGGCAGAAGTGCTACCAGCTGAGCCATGCTGACACCTAATTAGAAGAACATCACAAGCTTAGGGGCATACCTTTAAATAAGTGCTAGGTGGTAATCCCATTTTTAAAGAGCTAGCAACACCAAAAAAATAGCAAGCAGAAAATGCTAAAGACTTTAAAAAGAGGTCATAGGGCTGATGATGTGTGTGGAGGAATAGAACTAGCTATGTCAGACTCCAGGCAGAGGGCAATTCCACACATCCCACCAAGTACTGTCAGATAGAAAATCTTCCATTTAGCAAGAGGGCAAAGAAACAGAACTACTTCAATTACAAGACATAATAGTACACTGCTTCTAGAAGTTAGCATTAATTCCAGGCAGTACACTAGCTCTTAAAGTTATTAAAAATCTTTTAAGCAGCTGGTTTGGATCACTAACGGGTAGCACAAATCTTATTTATATTTGCAGACATGAGGTCAACGTTAGAATTCCTTACTATTGTACTTCCAGAGTATCAAGTCCACACACCATAGCTCCTATGACTAAACAATTACATCACTGTCTAAAATGTCACACCGATGTATTCCCCGAGGGTTGCTGGCACATGCTTTAGGTGACAACACTGGGACACCATTGTCTTCACATCTTCCATCACTATATTTCCAGAGGAAAATCTAATAACATTCTAACCGATATCACTGAAGCACCGTGGTTTGATGTTTCATATACATGCGTTTTCCAAGACCCAATAGCACACACCAACGTCATAGCCAGTACTCTGTGAAAACATTCCACACCACTGACTGCATTCTTGGAGGGTCATGGCATACACCCAAAATCATAATACTGTCTGCATTTTCACTTGGCTTTCCTCATAGCAGACACATGCAACAAACCACAGCTAACACATCTAGAAATCAATAATATTCCTGGATAAAGCCACTGCCAGGCCAATGAAACACCAGCCCAGTTAATTATTAGTATCATTTTATTCTGGAGAAAAATGTACTGTGTTGCCAAAACATTTTCTGACTAGGTGTGTGTACATGCCTTTTTTTAAATATTCAGTATTCATCAGCTAAATATTCAGATATTCGGGCATTTATTATTCATGCAAGCTTTAAAAAGAAGCCCCCAGTACCACCCTCCTCTTTCTTCCAGCACCCACAATTTGTTATATTTCTTTAGTATTTATAAATAAAATCCCCCAATGGGCTAGTGGCACAACAAGACTTCCTCCATGGCCGGTCGCCATCTTTTAATGTTAATATAGAACTTTTCGGCACATAAAATATTAATTATGTCCCCCCATCCCCCACGCTGGCAGCACTCTACTCCCACTCTCCTATCCCCCGAGCTCCTAGTTCTCATTACGAGAAGGTGATGAGTACAACCCATCCTGGTCCATGGGCAGCTGCCTTCATATGAAAGAAAGCGCCTGCATGTTTGATCTCTCTGTATAGTAAAACCAGCTGGTCATGCGATTGTCTGATTTTACTGTACAGATCGAACAAGCATGAAAGCTCTTTCATTCATGAGATGGTGGGCAGCCATGGAGGAGGGCGGGTTGTGCCAGTCACCTAATTATGGCAATAATTGGCTGCTGGGGGGGGAGAGGGTGGAAGATAGGAGCAGGGTGCTGCCAGGGTGTGGGCTGGGGGGACATAATAAATATTCTTTAAGCACGAGTGCTATATTAACATTTAAAGATGACGTCTGGACATGGAAGCAGGGGGGAGGATTGCTGGTCACTCACCATGACATTTTATTTTTAAATACTAAAGAAATAAAACATACTGTGGGTGCTGAGTAGGGAGGAGGGTGGGTCTGGGCTGCTGATAGAGGGTGGGGGTATGGGGTTACATTTTACTGGGCTTTGGACTGTGACAGAGGGTGGGGGCTGTTTCTTTGTTCTTTTTTGTAAAGCTCACATGAATACTGAATAGTACCCTATTCAGGAAGAGCTCCCAAATATTCAGGAGCCCTACTATTTGTGGTATTTGGGAATTTATATTTGGCCCCTTAACACCCCTACTTCTGACTGGCCTTTTCTTGTAAATTTAATTTGTTTTAAGGGGCACCTGATGGCCCAAGGGTTGCATGTTGCACTACAAGGTACATGGCCTTGGTTCAGGAGAGGACTTGGTTTGCTAACATCTGGTTGGCGTTGGGCTCTGGATAGGAAAATGCTGCCACTGGCAGTGTGTCCCACCTGGAGAGGGTGGCACTGCAGCCCACCACCCCAGTGACCCCCTGTGGTGGGCTGGGGATCTACAGTAATTTTCACATGGGTGGGGAGGGGTTTTGGGATAACAGGTGGACCAGCCAACGAACTTCAAGTTCAACACACAATCTCTGTGTGTTGTTTATTCAAAATGCAAGAGATAACCTTAAACAATGGTATATCCCTTCATCAGTACATCAGTTTGCAGCAACAGACAATGTATGTCCCTTTCTCTGCACTTAGCCAGCACCTACTGACACTGATCTCTGATCTAACTCAGCAGTTGAGATTTAGCCTCAACCCTTACACGGGCCTTGTTTGCTTGGATGGTGGGGGCTCAATAAAAAAAAAAAAGCTAAAGGCAAAGAACCTCAAAGCAGAAGCACTGAAACATGGGTTACCCCAAAGGGCATTGACAATAAGCCAAGTTTCAAGGACACACACCGTCACCTATACTTCTATAATGCAAAGCATCATGGGATAGATACAAATCACCATGAAATTTCAGACTTGTTCAGTTTACAGCAATTTACATGTATTTTAAATAGCACAACTAACTTACTTTTTATAAAGTCACCTAGTACTTTTTACCATTATCAAAAACACCTAGTGCCATAGTATTTTCAACATTAACAGGTTTCATAAACTTAGGTATATACATCAAGGTATTTTATGACATAGTGCTATTACATACTAAATCCAGCAACGATAAACACAACCTGTTTTATATACACTTGGAGGTCACCACAATAACCTCCCTGTATGCGAACCTGAGAGGGAAAAGGAAAATTAAAGAGGACACAATAGCATAGTTAAGAAAGGGAAGGGGGTGCTCATAGGTGGCCAAGCTTATGGACTAGAAATTGTAAAGGATAGATTAGTTTAAGAAATAGAAGAGCTGTTGCAACAGCTTTAAGAAAAGGTCTGTCCTCAAGAGTGGCAGAAGCTCTCTGTCACAATAGGGGGACCCCTGGATTTTTGTGTGTCACTCATTCACTAGGCTGTATGTGGTATTAGCATGGATGGAGCAGAGGTAGGGTGAAGAAATTGGGAGAAAATGCTGTCAACCACCTAAATGAGGGTCTCTAGCACTCACAAGCCCCTTCACCACAGAATGAGTTCACTGCCGCATAAGGCTTGAAAACTGAGTAGACCAGCACCAACAGAGAAAAAGCTGAATTAGAGCAAACATTTGCCAATGCCAGAAGTGTGCTTCCTTTAATTTGCTGTTGAGCATAGATAGTGCAGTAGCTAAAATGAACCAATTACAGATATGAGTTATAAGAGTGAAATTGTCATGATTAGAAAATCAAGTGGTTTACTCCTAACATTGTTCTTAGGGAAGGACTTCCTCTCACAGCTCATACTGATACCAGTTATTGGCATGCACTGAACACAAACTCAGTTTAATTCTGAAGCCTCAGTAACGTTGGGCATATGTGCTGAGCCTTGTTTATTTACATTGTAATTACAAAAATACTTTAATTCTAATGTTCAAAACATAGGTAAGCAGAGTAACACAGCTCCTTACGTAAACCGATCAATGACTGTAGGAACATGTTATGAAATCTGTTTTACTTGCTTTTTACCACAGTATGAGCCTACATAAATTTCATGAGTTTCTAGCACTGCTTCTTGGGTATGCATCTTACCTGTTGCATCTTAAGGACATTAACAAGGTGAAAGAGTCTTAACATGTTTCAATATAAGAACAAGCATTTGTCAATGCCGAATGTTGTCGCACTGGCATTGGCTTTGGTGGTGCAGTGCGGAAACACATTTTGGGCAGGATGTGAAAAATGACAGCTGTATTGTTCATAAGAAGGTGTAAAAAAATGGCAGTATTGAAAATGTGGCATGTAAATATTGCAGATTTGCAAAGTTACAAGGGTGCGTGGAAATGCGCAATGCACGCTTGTAACACAGTCATTTTATTGACTTTCGGCAGCAAATGTTCAACACAGACATTTTAGACCTCTGCTCATGTACAGTGTCACTGTCATTTCCTCAAACTGTCCCAAAAAGTGATTTCGCACAGCAACCGTGCTATTCTGCGCCGGACGTGCGAAAACACGTTTCAGGCAGGATATGTAAAATGACAGCTGTACTGTTCATCAAGAGGTGTGGAAAAATACCAATAGTAAAAGCCAGGTGAAAATAATATTATAAATGCAATTCTGGCGTGAGTGCAACATGCGCACATGCCTTTCATACACAGTCATTTTATGGAGTATCATCACCAAATTTTCAACATAGGCATTTTAGGACCTCTGCTCATGAACAGTGTCACTGTCATTTTCATAATCTGACCCAAACACTGATTTCCCACAGCGACTGCGCTATTTTGCACTGGAAGTGCGGAAACACATTTTGGCCAGGATGTGAAAAATGACAGCTGTACTGTTCACAAGGACGTGCAGAAAAATGACAATGTTGAAAATTTGGTGTGAAAATATTGAGAGTGTGAGAGATTACTGAGCATGCGCGTAGCAAGTCTTAGCACACTGGTAACACACATTTTATGGAGTATCGTCCAAATTTTCAACATAGGCATTTTAGGACCTCTGCTCATGAACAGTGTCACTGTCATTTTCATAATCTGCCCTGAACATGGATTTCCCACAGTGACCACGCTATTGTGCGCCGGAAGTGGGAAAACACATTTCGGCCAGGATGTGAAAAATTACAGCTGTACTGTTCACAAGGAGGTGTATAAAAATGACAATGTTGAAAATCTGGTATGAAAATATTGTGAATTCATGAAGTTACGAGCGTGCGTAGCAACTGCACAACGCACGCTCGTAAAACAGCCATTTTTTTTATTTCTTCCACAAAATTTACAAAATAGGCTTTTTGAGAGCTCAATTATGAATACTGCCACTGTCCTTAGAAGAGCTGTCCAAAAGGTGATTCTGGCGAGTGACTGCAAAATCACCTTTTGGGACTGGTTAACGTCATAACAGTGACAGAATTCATGGAGGGGGGGGGCCCAAAAACCCCATGTTGAAAATTTGGTGCAAAAATTCCAAACAATGCCCGAGATATGCATCAAAGTTGATAAAACCCTAATTTATTCCATTATACAGCTTACTGGCATTTCCTCAGTTCGCGGTTGGTTTTGAAGAGTGCAGACATGTTCCTGGTCCACCGAAGATCGTCGCGACGGATTCTGGAGGTAAGTGTGGGGTGAGGGATGTGTGGGGAGGCAGGGTGCACAGAGGGTGGGTGCAGGAGGTAGGGAGACTATGAGGGACCGTTTTCCATTTACAGGTGTGTAAAAAAAACATTGTGGCGGTTTTTCTGTTTTTACAGGTGTTTTGTTTTTGGGGGTACAATAGCCAGCGAGTTAGGCTCCCCCATCCAACCATAGGGAGTGGGGACAGACGCCGATGGGGACTGGGCACCCGTCGGCAAATAACGAAAGCTGGGGGCACATGAGCTGAGGGGATTGGGCACCCCCTTGGCAACCAAAAGGAGAGGGGGGGACACATTATGCTGACGCAGAGTGGGCTCCCCCGTTGGCACATACAAGAGGGGCAGGGTAAGCTGACTGGGGGATTGGGCACCCCCGAAGTCGGCAGTTTAGCGGCCACTGTGCCGCCATGTGTGATGCTGGGCAAGCACGTAGGAAGTGTCTGCTGTGTGTGACGAGCTTTGCTCATATTGCAGCAGACCTTTCCTTAGATGTGCTCGCCCAGGTGGTGTGGCGCCAGAATGCAGGCTGATTGGGGAATGAGGGACGCACCTACTAGTGCATGCCCTGCATTCGCCCAACAGTGACCGTGCCTCTAAATCTGCACTAACCCAAGATGTTGGCTGCACAAGTGCGCCAACATAAAAATAGCAGGTCAAGAGGACGCAGTATAAGATTAGAGGGAGGCTGATTAAGGGGTAATGTGAGGAAGTTCTTTTTCACAGAAAGGGTGGTGGATGCATGGAACAGCCTACCTCAGGAAGTGGTGGATATGAATATAGTGCAGGGCTTCAAACAGGCATGGGATAGGCATAAGGGAGCAATACAGATGAGTATGAATAGATAGGCCATTGACAGCGTAAAGGTCTATGGTACATTCATAAGGTGGAAAAAATGGGCAGACTGGACGGGCCTTGCGGTCCTTATCTGCCGTCAACTTCTATGCTTCTATGCAAATTATATGGATTGTGCAACATCTCTGCCATTCCCTAAGAAACAAAGCACTAAACAACAACACATATGAAAGAAGTAAACAGTAGCACAGGTGTGGAATAAAAAGCAGTGGTAAGGTTTCAAGCAGGAATTAGGAGCTGCAGAAAAAAACTCTCTACCTTGCATTTTCCTGCCTTCTGACTGGACAAGGACTTCAAAGGGAAAAGGACAAAGACATAGAGTGGGCAGAATTAGAGGAAACATTCATAATCTAAAGTTGTTATAGGTAGAGGAGGAGTGGGACTTCAAGAGCCCTCTCACAGTGTAGACTGATACAATATGTTTGCATGCTTTGCAAGTGAACCTAAAAATGTTTTCAAAGTTCCTGTAATTTCATAGGTACCGACTCCACAGATGCTAAAGTACTCAAGCACCCACAAAGTTGACTTAAGCACCCTCAATGTTTTGAGGGTAATCTGCAGAAAAGGATTACTTGGAAACCTGTCCAAATGAAAAACACTGCATATCGAGCACGAGCACCCACAATGGTTCATAAAAGTTGACACTTCATAGGGCATTTTATCTCTGTATTCTGTAAATGAGACTGGTTTTATATTCATATTAAATACCATGTCCCTCAGTCAGATTATTTGTGGCCATTTGTATTAAAGAGAATCAACAGAATGTTACAATTTCTAAAAGAGCTGTTGGGAGATGAGTTTTTATATTGCATTAGATTTTTTTGTAATTAGTGAGACCTTGCAGACGCCATCATTGATGCCACTGGATTCCCACCTTCTAAAGATTCATGTCACTATACTCCAAGAAGGTCAGCAATACACACTGCAGCAGTAGCTAGAATAACAGCTTTGGCAGACCCTGCTTTGTAGTGTTACCATATCTCTGGAGGTAAAAGCCACTATATAACCTGTGAAGTCAGTGTTTCAGGTCAAATAAATTTAGGCACAGCCTTCATAGTCCATGAATAGCAGTTCCAGAAGGAATGAAATGTGTAATGGTTTATAGCTTTTGTTATGCATCTGGGGAATAAGTCATGGCCTGACAAAATATGCAATTTATCTTTAAGTGTGAGGGAACAAAACAATAACTCATGAATGTCGGATCCATGAGTGAGTTATAAAAGTACTGCCCCCTCACAAGTGATGATAAACTGCATATTTTGAGTCAAAACATTGCACGGGGTGCCCCAGGAGTCCATACTGGTGCCCCATTGTTCTCCGTGTTTATAGACCCATTGTTATGGTCCCCAGTGTTTCTAGAATGCTGCTTTATGTGAACGAGATAATATTGTTCGCAAGCTCTTCAAAAACGGGTGATATAAATGTTTTTTCCCTTTGAACAAGTGGTTGTTAGAACACTGTTTAATATTAAATCCTAAAAAAACGGAATGCATTCTATTTGGTTCCACACCTAAATTGCGTAATGTTGAACCTCTAATAATCTGTGATTTAGCAGGGAATATTATACAACAAGTTACAGAAACTAAATATTTAGGAATAATGCTTGACTCTTGACTGACTTATTCAGCACATATTAGGAAAACAGTAAAGTCTGTAAACCAAAACATTGGTGCCTTATATTGAATTAAGGATTGTCTAGCCAAAGAAGCAAGAGAGATGATATCTAAGAGTGTATTACTGTCTACTTTATATTATAATTATTTCTTGTTTGCAAAGCTGGCAATAAAGGATTTGGATTTGGTTAATAGAGCTTTCAACTCCATTTGTAAATTTGTCCTGGCCATATATAACGATCTCGGTTGGCTGCCTCCTAAGTTGGCATATTCTTATAATTTGGCTTGTTTGACTAATAACATACTTGTTCAAGGCTGTAAATCTCCTTTGTTCAGTCTATTAAAAACAAGGGATGATACTAGGCTGTTACGCTCCTCTAGTGTACTACGGTTGTCCATTCCAAGGTCTGTTACCTGCATGGGGGAAAGAGCATTTTCTACACAATGCTCGATTCTATGGAACGCATTGCCTATCAACTGCATTACTATTTCTAAGCAAGAAGTATTTAAAAAAAACTGTTTTGTTATTTGTGATCTTCTGCTGTGTGTAACTGTTTTTAGATATATTAATCTTGTACGATTCTATATATTGTACATTTGTTAGTTATGTATTTTGCATACATGTCTGTACTATTTGTATGCCATCCAAGCTTCTTTCTGAATGAAACTCCGAGTCGATCCTGAAAAAGGGCCTTGGCACAGTGATCTTACCCAGTAAATGAAGTGAATTGAATTGAACTGAAGTGAATTGAATTGAATGTTCCAGTTATACAACATTGGTTTTCCAGTTTGACTTTTAAATTTGCTGTTTATTTGAAGATAACGGGCCTGATTCTATAAGCACCCCTATGCATGTCACAAGTTACAACATGAGAGGGGTGCAGTTGCACCAAGGACCATGTGCACAATTCTATAATGGGCAGGATCCTGGCAGCTAAGTCTTGCGACTTGTGACAGACCCAGAGGTATGTCAATCAAAGGGCGTACCTGAAGGGTTTGCCGTAAGCTACAACCCTGGGTGCAAAGGATACAAGTGCTTCCCCATCCCTAGATCCCCCTGTCAGGGGGGTTCCCTTATGGAACTGGGGGTTGAGGTGATTGCAGCAGCCCTGCAGGGATATTTTACAGGTACTGGGGGTCAGGGGCATGCTCTAGCCCTGCAGAACATTTTGGTATTGGGGGGGCATGGATAGCTCTATGGGGCATTACCATGCTGTTTCTGGGTCGGGCGGGGGCAGAATTAGCCCTACAGGACTTTTGTGTTTTGGGGTCAGGGCAGTATTGGGGGGAGGGTGGCATACCATCGGGTGGATGGGCGGGCTGCACATTCAGGCAACCTCTGGAGGTGTAAGTACAGTTATGCCAGCTATATGCTGGTGTAACTTATATTGACAGTTTCCCACGGGGGTTGTTGGAGAATAGTGCTCTGGGGGACTTTGTTGCAGCCCTTCCAGAATAGGGCGCAACTGCTCCTGTAAACCCCCTAGCACCATGTTGCAAGGGTTTCAGGTGTAACTGGTGGTGTAAGTCCACTTTAGTGCAAGCAGCCTGCGGCATGTCGCAGGCTGCTTTGCAGAATACCATATGTTGCAACAGCTGGCGTAACTTGCTATTTGCACCATTTTTTGTTAGCGTAAGTCAGGTTATACCAGATGTAACCTTTTGAGAATCTGGCGCTTCATGTTTTTTTTCTTTTATTTCAACTGCTTGCTACAGTGCTGCACTAGGCAACTGTGATATGATCAGTACTGTTACATAGATGCATAGATACATAGCTACATAGACAGTGTCGGCAGATAAGGGCCTATGGCCCACCCAGTCTGCCCATTTGAGCTTGTAAGTTCAGTTTGTTTTCCTAGAAGTCTGTTGCCCCTTACCCCTGACCTCCAGAATTCCTTTATGTCTATCCCATGCATTCTTAAATCCCGTGATTGTTTCAGCCCCACCACTTCCTCTGGCAGGGTGTTCCACTTGTCCACCACCCGTTCTGTGAAGAAATTCTTTCTCATGTTTCCTCTGAATCGTCCTCCCTCCAACTTCATCCCATGCCCTCTAGTCCTGGAACATCTTTTCGCTTAAAATAGTGTTTTCCTGCACCCTGTTCCTCCCTGTAAGATACTTGTATGTCTCTATCATATCCCCTCTCCTCCTCTCCTCCAGGAGTACATGTTCAGTTCCTTCAACCTGTCTTCATAGGACTTGTGATGCAATCCATGCACCATCTTTGTTGCCCTCCTCTGAACCTTCTCTACCCTGTCTATGTCCTTACGTAGGTATGGTCTCCAGAACTGTACACTGTACTCCAGGTGGGGCCTCACTAGTGTCTTGTATAGCGGAATTATGACCTCCTTTTCCTGCTGGTGATGCCCCTGCCTATGCATCCCAGCATCCTATCTGCTTTACCTGCTGCCTTGTCACACTGTTTCCTCACCTTGAGGTCATCAGAGATGATAACCCCAAGATCCCTTTCCTGCTTGGTGCATGCTATATCCTCACCCCCAACTGATATATTGTGCCAGGGTTTTGTGCCCATATGCATTATCTTGCACTTCTTTGCATTGAATTTCAACTGCCAAACCCCTGACCATTCTTCAAGTTTCTGCAGGTCACTTCTCATTCTGTCTACACCCTCTGGTGTGTCTACTCTGTTACAGAGCTTTGTGTCATCAGCTTAACAGTGAAATTCTGCCTTCTAGGTCCTGCGCCATGTCACTGATGAAGATGTTGAATAGGACCGGTCCCAGCACTGATCCCTGTGGTACCCCACTGGTCACTCTTCCCTCTGTGGAGTGACAGCCATTTACCACCACCCTCTGTGTCCTGCCACCCAGCCAGTTACCTACCCACCACACTACTGTCCTGCCCACACCCATATTCCCCAGTTTGTGTAATAGTCTTCTATGTGGCACAGTGTCAAAGGCCTTGCTGAAGTCCAGATAGACCGTGTCCACTGCCCTCCCTGATCCACCTCCTAGTCACCCAGTCAAAAATTCAATGAGGTTGGTCTGACATGACCTCCCCGGTGAAACCATGCTGCCTTGGGTCCTGTAGTCCATTGACAACCAGATGTTCCACCAATCTCTCCTTCAGTAGTGCTTCCATGATCTTCCCCACTACCGAGGTGAGGCTGACTGGTCTGTAGTTCCCTGCTTCCTCTTTGTTCCCACTTTTGTATAAGGGGACTACATCTGCTGTCCTCCAGTCTTTGGGTACCTCCCCTGTTTCCAGTGATCGGCTAAACAGGATAGCCAGAGGTTCAGCCACCACCTTAGTTCTTTAAGGACCCTGGGGTGCACCCCATCTGGCCCCATTGCTTTATCAACTCTTATTACTTCCAGTTCCTTCAGGACCCTTTCTCGTGTAAAGGGACTTGTGTCCATTTCTGCACCATTCTCACCCCTTGTACTCCCTTCAGACCCATTACCCTCCTCTTCCTCAGTAAAGACTGAGCAGAAATACCTGTTCAATATGTCAGCTTTACTGTTGTCATCCTCCACGCGGCCCCCATCCTCCCCCTTCAGTCTCACTATCCCTCCCTTTGTCTTTCTTTTTTCACTTATGTACCTGTAAAAGGTTTTTTCCCCTCTACCCACTGATTTTGCAATGTGTTCTTCTGTCTGAGCTTTGGCTAAAGTTACTTTCTGATTAGTTCAGTATTCCATTACTGTTATGATTCTCCCCTTCAAGATAGCCACTGTGGAAACAGTAACAGCAACATGTTTTTGATATCTTGCTTTTCCTGATATCATCAGCCAATATATCACTATTATGTTGTTACTTTAACCCCCACTCCTGCTGTATGTATGTATATATATATATATATATATGTATATTTATATGTGTGTGTGTGTGCATATATATATATATATATATATATATATATATATATATATAGGCACTAGTCGTGCCCCTATAATTAGGGTTGAGTAGGCAGTTTAATGTTAAACCTCAAGGCCCAGATATTCAGAAATGCACCAAAGGCCGGCACAAGTCCAGCGCAGCACAAATCTGATGTGCTGTGGTGCAACAGGAGCCATATTCAAAGGCTGCGCTGGCCTCACTGTGCCAGTGCAAGACAGCTGAATATGGCATAGTTGTGCCATGGTGCAAACACAGTTGAGTCATGGCACAGAAAGAGATGTTCCAGCGCAACTGTGGGAGCAGAGCAGCAGAGCAACAGAGGGGGGCATGGCACAAAGAAGAGACCCAGGGACAAAGCCAGGGAAGCACAGTGACAGGCCACAGGAGGCCACCATCAACAGGGCACACACAGGTTCTCAGACCCTCCAGAACATAACAGTGGCACAGATAGTAGACAACAGGAGGTGCCAATGGCCAATGGAGGGCCACCAAGGGAGCCCCCCCCCACAGACTGCAGGCCATGCCCCCCCACACACCCAGACCAGAGCAGGCCACACCCAGGACCATGCAGCCAAGCACACACACACGCCACACAGGCATACAGGCAGCCCACACAGTAGGCATGGAATGCGCTGGGAGGCACATAATGTGGCACACCACATGGGACAGGCTGCACAACGCCAAGCTGGGGTCCCAACACAGTGTGCGGACAGTACCTGACCAAAAACCATGGCCATGTGCCATCACCATGCACACCTGCCACACACCCCTGACAGCCACCCCATGGGCACCCCAAGGCACAGCCACCGACCAAGGAGGGGGACACCACCACAGTGGGACACACCACAGCAGACAGCAGTGAACCACAGAAGCACAACACATGCCCTGACACATGCACACCACACGGACAAGCACTGGGCCACTGCAGCATGGCTCCTCATGCCACCTGCAAAGCAGACAATGACACAGGCAGGTAAGTCAAAAAATATCTATTGCAAAAAAAAAAACTATTTACATCAACAAGGGGGTGGGAAAGGATAGGAAAGTGAGAAAAGAGGACAGGGAACAGGGACTGTACAGTGGATGGGGGACTGTAGGGGGAGGTACAGCAGGGGGAAACAGGAGAATGCTGGGGCCGATCTACCAGTGGCCAAGGCCTGCCGCCCCTTGGTGCCCTTGTCACCTCCTTTCCTCCATCAGCAGGCGGCGAACCTGCAGGACAGCCTCCATCATGGTCAACCTAATGATGATAAGCTGCCGGAGCAGCCTGTAGTAGATAGGCCTCCGTCATCTGTGCTGGACACCTATGACAAGGAATAGGACAGGTGATCAGTGCAATGTCTCAAGGAACCATGCCCACCCACAATGCGCAATGGGCAGCCGAAACACACACACCCGGTGGGCCCGTACTAGCCACCCACAGGGGGGTGGGCCAAAGCCTGCCAGCAGCGCGGCACACCACGACAGAGCACAGAGGTGGTCCCTGCCACACAATGGCCACCTGACTGCGCATTGACAGTCACATGGCACAGTGCACCAGCAGCACCACAGCGATGTCAGTGGCAGCCGGGCACACACACACCCCACCAACAGCTGGCATACTTGTCCAATGGATGTGCCACAGTGGCAAGCACCATGAAGAGTGCAACACACACAGCTGCCACGGCACATGGCACAGGTGGCCATGCCCGCACCCATGCCCCAACCCCCCCATGTAATGTACGAAGGACCATGATAGTGCCTATCTGCCCTCAGTGACTCCGCTGGTGCCAGAGCCGCTCCTGCACTGCCTCTGTGGCCTGCTGTCCTGCTGCTGCTGCTGCCTTCACCCTCCAGTGATTCCCAGGCACTGGGAATGGAACATGGACAGGTACACATCAGTAAACATCCACAGCAGCTGTCCTCCACCCCCACCCCTGTGCATAGGATGAGCCCCTGCCCAACATGTCCCACACAGCTGCATCCCAATGCAAGTAGTGGCTGGCAATGCCACACTGTGATGCACATGATAGAAATGCACTGCTCTGCAGGGCATGCCAGGCAGCCTAGCCAACACCACAGTACAGCACCAGGGCACACATGCAATATGGGCCTACTCACCTGGCTGTGGCACAGCCCCACACCTGACATGCGCCTCAAGCCTCCTCAGGTGCTGTGGGTCCCTCTGCACCAGGTCACCATATCTGTGGTGGCACTGCTCCCCTGACCTGGCCATCCCGGTTCTCCGCTGCAGTGTGGCAGCAATCCTCTACCACACTGCAACCCTGGGCTGCTGCAGGGGCACCTGGCCAAAAAGTTGGGAGGTGTGGAGCTGGACACAGGTGACCAGGTTGACCAGCTTAACCTGTGTCCAGTTCTGCGCTTGTGTTAACCATCACTGCACCATGCTGTGGAATGAAACCAGGGACCAAAATGGTGGCAGTAAGCGCACGTGGCCACGACATGCGCCAGATGTGTGATGTGAGGGAACATGCGCTGTGTCCACCCATCATGCAGTCTCAGAGATGCATGGAATGGGTGTGGCTAGGTGGGGTCATCAGGTGAATGTAGTAACCCAGGAGTCAGGGGTCACAGCAGGGGTCAGGGGTCGCCCACCTCCGCACAGTGTGCATGTGCACGATAGCAGGCCTGGCGCATCATGCGCTATGCCCCCATTGCGCAGTTGGTGCACAGTGCATGATTGACACCATGATACAGTTCAGCACATGCACACTGTGGTCCTGCATACCACGCATGCTTGTGCATTGTGCTGCGACTTGTTCCGGAGCAATTTCATTGCGCACAGAGCAAAATCACAATATTCAGACACCACATGCAAATGAGCTCATCATCCAATGCATGGTGCACTGGGGGCATTAGCATGTCATTACCGTTGCGCCAAACCTCATTTACATGCGTTGCGCTATATAAGCACCACAAAACAGTACAGGCCATGGACCAGTATTGCATCCTATCAGGTTAAGTTGCACATGCTGTTGCTGCTCACTGGGAGCAGCCAGCACAGCAGAGTGGGATGGAACAGGATAATGCTGCCACTGATACACTGTGCTGTCCATGTCCACAGGAAGTGACGTGTCAGAATGTGTGGAGGGTGAGGAGCATGGGCCTGCTCCCAAGCGCAGGCCCAATTTCACAAAGGCAGAGACAGAGGCTGTGTTCAATGCCTACCTTGACAGGGAGCCCCTGTTGAATGGTGCCATGGGCACACCACAGGCCAGGACTAGGGTATGGGAGGAGATGGCGATATACGTCAACCAGCATGGCAGCCACCAGCGGTCAGCGCAGGAGTGCCGGAAGAAAGTGGGCATAGACAAAAGGGACATCAAGCAGAAGGTGGTGGCCATCCGTGCATTCTGGAATGCCACTGGAGGGGGCCTGCAGAGGAGCTAGTGGAAGCCACCATGCACCACAGCACGGTAGAGGTGTGTCTGGCGATGGGTTCCAGATTGGTGGCAGTCCATCACTGCATGGTAAGTATGTCAGCCACGCACAGCTGGGGGCATGGAGGGTGCATACACGGCCATGCTGGCGTGCATGCAGCTGGCATACATGTCATGTGCATGTATGCCATGCTGCAGGACACATGCAGTGGCAGTGTGGGCACATGTGGGCAATGCATCACTAACACGCCTCTCTTTTTCTTGCAGCACCAGCACACCTCCATGCAGATGATTGGGTGGCAGAGGCAGCAGCCATGGATGTTGGACCGGCCCCGGAGGACCAGCCTTCCATCCCCACTGGCATCCGGGCACCCGACAGGCTGCAGCTCACCACCACTGTGCAGGTGTATGTCCTGGACTTGGGGTCAGACAATGCCCTGGATGTGTTCCTGCAGGATGCCGGCCTTGGTGTCCTCTGTGCAGAGACACAGATCAGGGCGGGGTCCAACACCGATGATGATGTCACGCTCATCCTGGATAGCATGGCCACCATTGTGGGTGAGACGTCCCTGCTGGCCACTGACACAGGCAGCACACCCAGTGCTCTGCCAGTGGTGGAACAGCTGCCTGCCACCACTGTGGGTGCAGCAGCGTTCGCTGCCCTGGCTGTGCCCTGTGGTGGAGGTGGTGCAGCCGCTCAGGTGCTGGGTGGTGTGCAGTGGCCAGACAGGTGACAGCAACAGGCTGCGGGTGCCACTGGGCAGCCAGACACAGGGTCCACCACTGGTGCACCTGCCATGCCCAATCCACCTGCAGACCCCACTGTGCAGCATCCACCAGAGAGGGAGGCTGTGCAGCATGGCCAGTCACCACATGGAGATTGGCATCTGGCCCAGGACCCCCAGGATGCCAACCCACTGGCTGAGCACACCCATTTGCTGCGGGTGTCCATTCAGCAGCAGGTGCTGCTCTCCACTGGGGTGCATGCACTGCATGCGTTGGTGCGCCAGTTAGCTGAGCAGCAGGAGAGGGGCACTGCACAGATCCTGGCAGGGATGCAGCACATGCAGGAGGCCACGATTGCATCCCTGGATTGTATTGCCACTGCAATCTCGGATGGCTTTGCGCTGCTGGCTGCCACAGGGCATGACCGGACACAGATGACCCCCTGCAGTGTGCTGCCCACCCTGCATACCCAGCATCAGGTGACCCCAGTGCAGTCGATGCCTGGCTCCTATGTCAGCATCCCTGGCACACCCGGGGCTGGCCTGTCTGGGCGCCTTGACACCCCCACATGGACATGGTCATGGTCCCACGTTTCCACCCTGGGGGGCTGTTGCACACACCCCCATGGCTGATGTGCAGCCTGGGGCTGCTGAATGGCCCAGGTGTGGCTGCCCCCTTGGCTGCGGTGGCCATGGTTCCATGCAGCAGACGTGATGTGCGGGTTGCCCTACCTGCGGTCTGCAGCTGCTGCCTAGTGCGCACATGGGCAGTGTGTTTGTGTGCCTACTACTAGTGTGGTGCCTGTGTTTCATGCCACACACTGCCTGTGTGTGTCCTTGCCCGGCTGTGTGACCGTGTGGCGTGGGCGTGATGATGGTAGTCTTGCCTGTGCACCAATGCAATGCATCTGATCCATGCCACATACCCACGCCTGTGTGTGGGTGCATATGTGTGTGTGTGGGTTTGTGTGTGTGGGGGGGACTGTGAAAGGTACTGTGTGTGGTTGTGTGTGGGTGTGTTCCCCTGTCTCCCCTACCTTTGCTTCACACCTCTGTGTGTGCATGCCCAATGCCATGCATGCCCCTGCATGTGTGCTGTACCTGTTTGTGTGGCCCATGCATGTATATTGCACCACCTACCTATGTGCACCACAGTGCTCCTGTGCAATGGTGTCCCAGTGTCATCTTGCATGCTGTTTCAGCCATGGATCCCTCCACCTAGGGGGTTGCTGTCCACCTCCTTCTAGCCCATTGCCTTGTTCGTCCCCACTACTGTCACCCTCATCAGCCTTGACAGCTATCTGATGGTCAATGGCCATGTTGTTAAGTATGCAGCAGACCAGGAATAGGCCACAGGTTATCTTGGGACTGTACTGTAGGGCACCACCTGACCTGTCTAGGCAATGGAACCATGCTTTCAGCATGCCAAAGACTTGCTCGATGATGTTGCGCATGCTGGTGTGTGCCTCATTGTAGCGTTCCTCTGCTGGGGACAATGGGCACCGGTAGGGGGTAAGCAACCAAGGCCATAGTGGATAGGCACTGTCCCCTGTGTGGATGATGACATTTTTAGCCATCTGCTATTCTATGCTGTGCCCCTTGCCTGTCCATGGTGCCCACACCAACATTCACACCCTGCTCTCCCCATCCCATGGTATGCTTTGCCCATCACCTCTTGCCCATGCCATACTCACCCACTAGGTGGCCCGTAGGGATGACCCTACACTTGAACCTGTGGCACAGTGCAGAGTTGTGCCAGATGAATGCATCATGTGCACTTCCAGGGTATGTGGTGCAGACATTGGTTATGCACCCTGTGGCATCGCACACCACCTGGCAGTTGACACTTGGGCTGGCCCTTCCTGTTGATGTATGCCACACCCTCGGGGCCAGGTTGGCATGCAGATGCCCACGTGGGTGCAGTCAATGGCCCCAATCATGCTAGGCATACATGCTATCCTGTAGAAGTCCTGCATGGTTGCTATACGCTCCGCCAATGTTCTGGGGAAATGGATGGTTTCCGATGCATGTGGCAGCAGAGCGTTGAGGAACTGTGTGAGGATGTGGGACGTGGCCAACTGGGTTATGCCTGTGGTGTCCCCTGTTGGTCTCTGGAAGGTGCCCGTGGTGAGCAGGCACATGATGTCTGTCACCTTCGTCTCCACGGACATGGCGTGGCTCCATCTGGTGGGTGCCTGCATCTCCTCACTGCCCAGCTCACAGAGCTGCCTCAGAATGGCTCTGTTCAGGCAGTACCGGTCCACAATCTCTGTATCTCTGTACTGCTCAAAGGTGATGCAGGTGCGGTACCACCTGCGTCGGGCATACTGCCGATGGGGCCCTTCTACAGCCACGTCGCTGTTCCTCCTGCCCCTTCACACCCCTCATTACAGCCTCCATCATGAAGGGTGCACTATCCATGACCCTTGCTGTCCAATATCCCCCCTGGATGGTTGGCTGCTGCTGGCTGTGTGCCACCCTGGTGCACTGCCTGGCAGTGTGTCTGTCTGCTTCTCTTTCTCACTCTCTCTGACCCTATCTCACTCTTCAATGCCACCTCTGTCCCTCTCCCTCTCCCTCTGTGTCTGCCTTGGTCTGTCTGTCTGTCTGTCTCTCTTTCTCTCTTTCTGTCTCTCTCTCTCTCTTTCTTTTTCTTTCTTTCTTTCTCACTCTCTCTCGCTCTCTCACTCACTCTCGCCTGGCACAAGTGCTGTCTGTGTGCTTACACCCTATATTTATAGGAACAAGTCTGCTCGGTGCATCTTTGATTTGCTCCGCACTTGCGCCATGGTTTCACGGTTGAATATCCCACTGCGCTGGATATTCATGGGAATGCCCCCTGCACTTGTGCCTACATTCATTACAGTTGTGCATTGGCACAATGAGATTTGTGCTGCACACTGGCTCCTATTGAATATGGCTCCTTGGCACAAGTCAGCACTTGCGCAGGCGAAACTCAGTTGCGCATATTCGGGCCCAAATGTTGCATGTTTATAAATTTGCAACCGTTCAACGGATTTGCACAGAAGTTAGAATGCACTGTCTTTTATAGTAGTTCTCTTGATATGCCAAGTTGCGTTTCAATCAGATTTGTAGTTTTTGTGCAGCAAAGTGCCAAATAATGCACTTTTCCCTTTTTTTTGCCCATTTTTGCTGATTTTTGCCTATCATGCTGTGGCCTCACCATTTGGCATTTTGGTCTAAAAGTTTCAAGGTAGAAAGAGGTTTGTTTGTTCAAAGAACAATCCAGCATTGGTTTGGTGAAAAAATACTTTGGGTTCTCAGCATGCTCAGTTCAGTCTGAGATTTATATGTATGTTTTGTGAAAGGGGATTGGACTCATGATCAAGGATTTTGTCACCTCACAAACAAGGATTTATAAAATCCTCATTCATGAGGAAAAATTCCCCTTTCATGAGCCACCATCTTGTTTTCATTTTTCCCCACAAACAAAATGTTGTAATTTGCCCCACAAATGTGTTCTTTTGTAAATTAGGCATTGGGTTTGTTCAGGGTGATACCCTCTACAAACACATGACTTTGGTTTGCTTTGTTTTGGTAAAAAAATATCCATTTTAAATTTAAAAATTCCTTGTTCGTGACTTGCTTCCGATCCTCATTCGCGAGGTGACAAAATTCCTTGATCGCGATTTTGGGACCAGATAGTCCTATCTTGTGAACAAGGATTGGACCGCGAATGAGAATATTGTCAGCTTGTGAAAGGGCATCAGCTTGCAAAAGGTGATTTTGACAGCTTGCAAAAGGGGTTTGGTTTTTTGAATCCCCTTTTGCGAGCTGTCAAAATCCCCTTTCAAGATGTCAAAATCTCCTTTACAAGTCAATCCCTTTCATGAGCTGACATAATCCTGTTCATGATTTTGGGGGCCAGATGGCCCAATCTCGTGAACAAGGGTTGGCTCGTGAACGAGGATTTTGTCAGTTGGCGAAAGGGGATCAGCTCACGAAAGGGGATTTTGAGAGTTTGCAAAAGGGGATTGTTTTTTTAAATCCTCTTTTGTGAGGTGACAAAATCCTTGTTTGCAAGCTGTCAGAATCCCCTTTCGTGAGTCAGTCCTCTTTCGCAAGCTGACTAAATCCTTGATCGCGACTTCCAGAATTTGACAAACAAGGATTTCTAGCGAACAGCGATTTTAACAACTCGCGGAGATTGACCTCGCGAACGGGAATTTTGCCACCTCATGAACTAGGAATTTTAAAACGTTTCCAGTGCACTGTAAAAAAATGGTTTGGTCTTTTGGCTTGACATTTGCAGGATATAAATGGTGTGTCCCAGAGATGTGAGTTATGTTGTTTAGGTGCAAAAAATATAGTCGGTTCCATAGATACACGATTATGAAGTTGAGATTTTTCCCATAGGATAACATTGCAGTGCCCACAGTGCCTTTCGGTGCCCATATCTTGGAAATGATGCAAGATATGGATTTTTTGCTCCAAGCAGCTAAGCACACATGGAGGTTTTGAATTCATGATTACAATTGCAGTGGCATTTTTTTCATAGCTGATACAGTTACTGAGATATTGGCAAATTAGTGTTACAAGGGTTCCTTTTCAGCCCTATAGAACTGCTGTATGGCTCCATAGTTATGTGTAAGTGGGAGTGCAGGTCCTGGAGGGCCCTCGCTCCCACAGATGCATATCATTATGCAAAAATGGGCAGCTTGAAGGGAGTGTGGGGCCCAGAGGGCCCGCAATCCCACCAGCACATACTAGTTACCAGTTACATTACACTTTCTCAATTCTCAAAAAGTAAGGAAATTTATTGCAAAAGACTCCGTTAATGCATCAGTTAGGGTTGAAGTGACAAAAGTAGGGAAATGAGACATTAAGGTTGAGCTCCTAACCCCACCTACTACCCACCCTCATCTCCACACACCATTAGGTCATATTCAAGGTCAAGTTGCCTGTTCCTCACCCCATTCTCTATTACTGTACCATGTCAGCCTGTTTACATGGAATAGGGTGAGAGTTGGGCCTAATGACCCATGGCACACCCCATGCCTGTTGGTGTGGTGGATGGCAGGTAGTAAGGTGGAGGGTTAGAGCCCAACCCTAATTTCTCATCTCCCTACTTTTGTCACTTCAGCCCTAACTAATGCATTAACTAAGTATTTGCAATGAATATACATATATATATATATATATATATATATATATATATATATATATATATATTATAGTGGTGCAGTCACACCCTATATCTAGGGTTATGAAGGCACTTCCATGTTAAATTTGAAATTTTGCATATTAATAATTTTGAACCCATTCAACGGATTTGCATAAAATTTGGTATGTGTGGCGGGACATAGTAGATCTCTTAATGTGCCAAATTATGTTTTGGTTGGACTTATGGTTTTTGCGCACCAAAACGCTGAAAAATGCACTTTTCGCCAGTTCTGTGGGCAATTTTTTGGAGTTTGTCCGTGGTGCTGAGCGGTCATTGTGTGGTCTGCTGATCTGAAACATGGCACATAGAAAGAGCTTGGGTCAAGGAACATGCCATTTCTTGTTTGGTGAAAAAATATTAATCCATTCAAAAGTTATTATATGTTTTAGCTCCCATTATAAGTCTATGGGAAAATTTATATGGTTATTTTGCGAAAGAAGAATGGCGTTTTGGCTATCTGGTCACTCCTCACGATCAAAGAATTTGCAGGCTTACGATCAAAGAATCTTTGATTGTAAGAAGTTTATTGATCTAAATGGCCACCATCTTGTTTTTAGTTTGGGGTTGGAAAAAAATAAATATCTCAGCCCAGGGGTGACTTCTGAAGTAAAACTTGGATGGATTTTGCTCAGGGAGCTTCCCTCTATTGAGCCATGCCTGTGGTTTAATGTACTTATGTCAAAAAATAGAGTTTTAAGCATTTAAATTCTTTGATCCCCGCTTGCTAAAGATCTTTGATTGCAAGCCTGCAAATTCTGTGATCGTGAGATTCTTTGATTGTGATCTTTGTTCATGAGGGAGGGAAGAGGTGCCAGATTTTTCAGTCAGAAAAAATCAAATATCTCAGCGCAGGGGTGACTTGTGAAGTCAAACTAGGATGGATTTTGCTCAGGGGGCTTCCCTCTATTGAGCCATGCCTGTAGTTTCATGTAGTTGTGTCAAAAAATGGAGCTTTAACGTTTTTAATTCTTTGATCGTGAGCCTGCAAATTCTTTGGTCACGAGCCTGCAAATTCTGTGATCATGAGATTCTTTGATCGCGATCTTCGTTTGTTTGTGAGGGACGAGAAGGACAGATTTTCTGGTTGGAAAAAATCAAAAATATCTCAGCCCAGGGATGACTTGTGAAGTCAAACTTGGATGGGTTTTGATCAGGGGGCTTCCCTCTATTGAGCAATGCCTGTGGTTTAATGTAGTTGTGTCAAAAAATGGAGTTTTAATGTTTTTTAATTCTTTGTTCTCAAGCCTACAAATTCTTTGGTCATGAGCCTGCAAATTCTTTGATCGTGAGATTCTTTGATCACAAACTTCATTCATGAAGGTGGGACAAGCTGACCAGATTTATGCTGGATTAGATGTCTCTGGGAGGGACCAGATAGCCCAAAATTCATGACCAGATGTCCCCTAATAATCAAAGATGATCTTTGATTGCGAATTTGTAGTCAATTCCCACAATCAAAGAATTTTTAAAGTTGCGAAAACTTTACAATTAAATATCTTGAAACGATTTGGTGTTTTATCTTGAAATTTGGAGGGTGTTGAGTGGATATCCTGTAAATGTGAATTATGGTGTTTAGGTGTCAGAAGACTTATTTGTTGTGAAGATATTGCATGACACACTTTACATTATGCAGATAGCGTTCTGCATTGTGGTAATGGTTTGAAATGTATAGGGTAGCTAGCCTTACTGCCACAGAGGTACTTTTCAGTGGTTATGTGTATAAAATGAACAGGTATAGAATTATGCCACTCCGACGAATGAAAATCTCAAACTTTAAAATTAAATATCTCAGAAACGGTTTGGTGTTTTAACTTGAAATTTGGAGGGTGTTGAGGGGATGTCCTGTGGATGTGAATAATGGTGTTTAGGTGTCAGAACATTAATTTGCTGCAGAGATATTGTGTGACGCAGTTTACATTTTATGGATAGCGTTCTCCATTGTGGTAGTGGCTTGACATTTATAGGGTAGCTAGCCTTACTGTCTTGGAGGTAATTTTCATTGGTTAGGTGTATAAAATGGAAACAGGTGTGGAATCTTGCCACTCCAGCGAATGAAAATGTATTTAATTTCAAGCTCAGGCTCCGCACTCCCACTAATACATATTATATTCAGTAATTGTACTGTTATGTTAAGCAGAAATTTGCAAGTTGGTGGGAGCGCTCCCCCAGCTTGCGCAACACTGTACTTTACTATGCTTTCTCAAAAAGTAAGGAAATTCTTTGCAAAAAATTGTGTTACTGCATCATTTAGGGTTAAAGCACAAAAAGTCAGGAAATTAGACCTTTAGGGTTGGCCCCTTCCCCCCCATATCGTGTACCCGCCCTCCTCCACAGATTGACAGATGTGGGGAGTGTCATTGGGGTTGTGAGGCCTAAATGCCACCCCATTCTTCTTTACTGTGGCATGTCAACATGCTTACACATGGAATGGGGTGACATTTGGGCCTCACAACCCCAATGACACACCCAGCGTCTGTCAGTCTGCGGAGGAGGGGGCGTACAGGATATGGGGAGTAGGGGCTAATCCTAAAGGTCTCATTTCCTGACTTTTTGTGCTTTAACCTTAAATAATGCATCAATGCAGTTTTTTGCAAAGATATATATATATATGTGTGTATATGTGTGTGTGTGTGCGTATATATAAATATATGCATAATACCTTCATGCATGATACATTGATTGAGTTTTTTCCACATAGGAGCCATTATCATGTATTTTACTAAATATCTCACTGATTCAAGCTACACACTTGTCAATTAAAGCTGTATACCTCCCAATTAAAGCTATATACCTCAGCAATTGTGGCTGTATACTGTAGGAAAAAATACAGATAGAAAAAGCTGTAAACACAGAAAAATGTGCAAAAAGAGCCATCAATTAAACCATTACCAACCAATTGAAACCTAATTAATAAGTCCAATGACTAACACCAATTAATAAACCTATAAAACCAACTACAAAATTTCCATACTGCATAACACAGTGTGCCTACAGCCAAAAGTACACTTACTACAGCCTCAGGAAACCATCTTAGCTGCAAGTAAAATTCCTATAATCAAAAAAAAAAAAAATCTACTGGAGCCTCACACAGGAAAATAAGTCCCCAATTTTTCTCATAACAGCATACATGGTAAAATATGACCAGAATGGAAACATTTTGTAAAAGCTGTTTTGAAGATCAGCATGAACAAAAATTATCATGAACAAAATACTTAAAGCAGCATGACATTTACAACCAACATTTGTCAATGCTGAATGTTTGCTTGCTGGCATTGGCATTGGCATTGGTAGTGTAGGAGTTAGAGAGCTGCATAATAGGAATAGTAGTAAAGTATTCAACTGAAGCCAACCCTCCCACCACCCTGCAGAGACTGACAGGCACTGGGGTGTGCCTTTGGGTCATGAGGCATAATGGCCATGCCATTTCACCACACCCTACCCTGCAGACACTGACAAGTGTCACGGTGTGCCTTGGGTTCTTTGGCCCTTATGTGCACCCCATTCCATCAGGAAATACGGTGACATGGGTACGGTATAGGAGAATGGGGTGAACTTTGGGGACGAAGAGTCCAAGTCACACCTCGATGCCTGTCACTGGCTGCAGGGTGTGGAATGGTATGAGCATTACAGGTGAGAATCCAAAGTCATACACATGATGCCTGTCATTCTCTACAGGGTGGGGCGTTATGATCAGAAACCCTAACGCCTCAGGCATTCATTGGTATTTTCACTCCAAATTTTCAACTTGTTTTTTTTGTGACCCCCACCACATGGACAGTGGCAATATCAGTTTGTTAGCTGAAAGCTGCTTTTGCACAGCAACTACTGCATTTAGCACCACATGTGCAAAAACACATTCCGAACAGGATGTGAAAAATAACAGCTATACTGTTCATGGGGAGGTGAAAAAAATGGCAGTGTTGAAAATCTGCAGTGAAAATATAAAAAAAAAATGGTGAAGACACGAGCGTGCGTAGAAACTGTGCAATGCACACCCATAATGTAATTAGTTTGGGGATTTTTTACAGCAGACTGTCAACACAGGCATTTTGGGACCTCCGATCATGAACAGTGTCACTGTGATTTTGTTTATCTGTCCCGAACAATGATTTCCCACAGCGACCACGCATTTTTGTGCTGAAAGTGTGAAAACACATTTCGGCCATGTTGTGAAAAATGACAGCTGTACTGTTGATGAGGAAGTGTGGAAAAATGCCACTGGTGAGAATCTGGACTTAAAATATTACAAATTCATGAACCTATGAGGAAACTGTGCAATGCTCACTCATAACACAGTCATTTTATGGACTTTTGTCACCAAATTTTCAACATTGCCATTTTAAGACCTCTACTCATGAACAGTGTCACTGTGATTTTCTTAATCCATCCCAAACATTGCTTTTGCACACCAACTGTGCCATTGTGTGCTACATGCTCGGAAACACATTTTGTGCAAGATGTGAAAAATGACAGCTGTACTGCTCATAAGGAGGTGTGATAAAATGGCAATGTTGAAAATCTGGAGTGCAAATATTAAAAATTAGCGAACTTACGGCGTGCGTAGGAACTGTACCAGCATATGCTAAGTAAACAGTCATTTAGAATTTTCACTAAATTGCCACATAAGTCTTTTGAGAGCCCACCTTATGAACACTAGCACTGTCATTTTCATTAATCAGTCCCGGAGGTGATTTCATCGCAGTGACTATGAAATCACCTTCAGGCCTGATTAACGCCATGACAGTTCAAGAATTCATGAGGAGGGGTCCCAAAGACCCCATGTTGAAAATTTGGTGCCAAAATTCCAAAAAATGCCTGAGATATGCATTAAAGTTGAAAAAACCCTATTTATTGCATTATACAGCTTACCGGCATTTCCTCAGTTCGCGGTCAGCTTTGAAGAGTGCAGACATGTTCTTGGTCCACCGAAGATCATCACGCCAAGCTCCGGAGGTAAGTATGGGGTGAGGGGGGTGTGGGGAGGCAGGGTGCACAGTGGGTGGGCGCAGGTGGGCTGGGAGACCGCCCGTGGGGAACGTTCTTGCTTACAGGTTTTTTTTTTAAGGAAGACAACACGGGACATTTGCCACGCTGGGGTGGGCTCCCAGCGTGGCAGCTGTAAGGCTGTTTGGGAGGGCCTGGAGCCGATGGGGGATTAGGCACCCCTGTCAGCCATACGAACATGTGCCATGCTGGGGTGGGCTCCCAGCGTGGCACCTGGGAAGCTATTTTTGGGGTGGGCATGGAGCCCACGGGGGATTGGGCACATCCGTCGGCCATACAGTATGTGCATGGAAGGGAGTGCATGAGCATGCAATATGCGAGCATGCGTGCATGTGGAGGGGAGAGCACTGCTCACTGAAGCAGAGCTCTCTCTTTCAACTGTACAGCACTGCATTTTCAACTGCTGTCATAGACAGCTGCAGTGTTGATTGGAGAACTGCGACTGCGCCTGCAAACACACTGACTGAATTGGAAGATGGCTGCCACACCTCCAAAAACTAGGATGATGGCATTATGTTTCTTGCACATGTGTGCAAGCAAAGATAAAAATGTAATAAGTCCTACAAGTTCCAAATAGTAAGAAAGTTATTTTTCATGTTGTGCTTTGTGCAGGGGCTGCAGAGCCCTGTGCAAAGAAAGTTATGACTCATTCTTAGTTCGTGCAGGACCCAAAGGGCCCTGTACAAGGCAAGTTAGGACTAGTCTCTCATTTTGTGTAGCACACAAATTGCTCTGTGCACCCTGTTTTGCACAAAGTCTGATGGACCCTGCATGAAGAAAGCCAGACTCAGCTTCTGTTCCTTTGGTCCCTGTGCAAATCAAGTTAGGACTTTACTTTCTCAAAAAGTAAGGATATTTATTACAAAAAAAAAAAATCTCTGTTAATGCATTGTTAGGGTCCTGTGTTCAGAAAAGCAGGAAAATGTGGCATTAGGGTTTCTTTAACCCTAACACCCATTCCCCTACCCCAGTCCCATGCCTCATGATCCATGGCCATGCTACAGGTTTGGGGGCAAGCCCCACAGGTCTATTGCTTTGGTTACTTTTGTGGAGCCCTGTGTGAAAAATTTTACATTTGATCTCCTGCGATGTGCAGAGCCCTGTGCGAAGATATTATGACAGAGCCTGTACTTCATACAAGGCTCTATGCAAAGAAAGTTATGACTTTTCCCATGCTTCAAGCTCACAATTAGGGCTAATCCTCTGAGTTCTACATGGAGCAGAAGACTTGTGCAGCACACACCCAAACCTGTAGCTAGAAATGGTAGACCTTTGGACCATGGCCCCAGACCTGTAACTTCACCATGGGTCACAAAGTTAGGATTTGGGTGAGGGGGATAGGGTGTTGGTGGTTGAAAAACCCTATCAACATGTTCCCCTGCTTTTGAGACCACTGAGCACAAATGATGCATTAACATAGTTTTTGCAATGACTATCTACATGTATGTATGTAAGTATGTATTGTATAGATAGATAGCTAGAAAGAAAGATAGATAGATATCGTGAATGAGAAGAGATGATCTTGCAGTCATCCATTGTTCTATTGAAAAGCTGCTCCTGTGTTTATTTTTGTTCATGCAGTTGCTAAGGAAGTGGAAAGGAAGTGAGACATGTAGACTTTACAGACACAGAAGGATGGTATCCAGGGAAAGTAATGGCAAATTTACACTGCTTTCTTAAAGCTAAATTCCCCTTTGCCTCATATAATTTAATCAGCACACCTAGAACACTCAGCCATAAAGGAATATGCCATTTTTATTGTGCCAGTTTTATAGATTAAATAAAGTACTGTTGCATATTGCAATACATTCAAGTTATAAGGCAGTTTTGTATAGTATCTTTTATGCAGCCAAATAACAATGCTTCACAAGCATCTCCAATAGACTATATACAAGTAATATTGCATCAGGTGAGAATGGACAGGTGGAGGACATTGTGCATGCAGGAATGCATGACTCCAGACAAGGGACTGACAACCTGTTACTAGCATGACGTCAGAGCCTAACACACAAAATACATTTTTGCAACAACAATTTTGTACAATTCCCTTGTTTGCATCCCCTGAGCTATCATCAAAGGAGGCCACAGCCCTTCTCTATGTGATCACAAACTGGACTGCAGTCACACGGGAAAGGGAGCGTGGGTAACTATACAAATGGTATGTAGTGTATGTAGTTCTGTCCTCAAAGCATACTGACACTTGTACGTTTAGTTGCATCTTTAGCATTACCCTCTACCTGTATATATTATAGACAGTTTATAGGTGTGTCGCTAAAGAGCAAAATTAAGCAAAAGAGCCAGCAGGGAATAGAGATGCGAGGGACCAGATACAGAGAGTCGGTGTACGAGGAAGCAGGGCTGAAGGAGCCCTCTGAATGCCAAGGTGTTTGTTTGGGTATTCGTTAGGGAGGGGGCCACAGAAACAGGACAGACCTATAATAAATGGCAGCTATGACAGCTCAAAAGCAGGCCATTAAGGAAAGGGAAAGTGGGGGCAACTAGTTTGGTGATAGCATTGCCGCTGACATCATCTGTGCGTAGCACTGCACCATGCCACTGGCATTGTACCATACACAGAAGCTTGTGGGTGGCACAACTTGGGAAATCGTGTTACCCTTTTTGTAGTGTGCCTTATTTAAAGGAGCAACTCCTCCCCTGATGACTTAGCCCTTTATGTATAGCTGCTAGGTGTGTTGTCACAGTGGAGCACCTGTTTGCATCTTGTTTTGTGGCTCCCACATAGCTATTGTCTATCATGCCCATTTATGTTGACATATGAAGTGTCATCATATATCCAGTTCTTTGCCAGTGGCTGTGCGCCAGTAGGGTGGGGGTGGAATATAGAAAGACTGCAGAAACTGATGGAAACAATGGTGGGGCTTGAATGGATCAGGTTGCCTTGCTCTCCCTGCTCAGTTGCAGCTCCCATACCTAAGTCCCATGCCCCTACTTCCTGATTGGGAATTGTCTAGCTGGGTCTACTCATGGTTGGCTGATCCCACCCAGAGTTCAGGACAGTATATGAGGAGACAAGCAATAGGGACAGTGGTGGATGTTCCTGTAGGTGTGGGATCAAGGGCTTCTGTAAGGTCCAAAGGAGAACCTGACCAGCTGGGACAAGAGGGAACAATGAAAAGAGAACAAGGAATCTTTTTGAAAATACAGCACTTTTAATGTTTTTGGGATGGCAGGGTGTCATAGAGTAAAGATGAACTTAACTTTAGAAAGAGAAAATCCAAGTTCAGTTCAGCTGAAACCTGGTTTTGCACTTGGATGGGTGGAGCAGTCCAACTAAAATCAGAACCCCCCCCCCCAGATCTCCCAATGTCCATCAGATTTGGGTAGATCCGAACACTGGCTGTCAGTGTACTGGGTTCAACTCACAGTGCTTTTCTTGCAAAAAACACTCTGCCATTTAATAAAAATAAAAAAATAAATCCATCCCCATCTTTTCACCCCCACAACAACAACAACATTTTTGTATTTTCTTCTTCCCGTCAGTTGCCCATTGCTGCATGCTCTCTTACGTAGAGATTCAAGCGTGCATGCACATACCTGTAGCATGAGAGAGTGGGCGCAGGGGCAGTCTGTGGAGCACACTTGAGGGGTTCTTGCTGTGGACCTCAATTGCAACAGTGACAGCCGCAGGCCAGGAATGCTGAGCATTCTCTTTCTGCCCAGATCATATTTACAACACTATTCAGGTGACTTATCAATCAGAAAAAACAGGACTCCAGGTCGAATTAAGGGAAGCCAAGGTACAAAAACAGAATGAAATGCAGAACAACAAAATCCTCAGCTCACCCAAATCAAGTGAGCAGAACATTCTGAGTGCCATTAATTTATAGAGAAATGAATAAGTTGTAGGCAATTCACTGCAATGTCAGTTTTACAAGTTGGCCTCTTACTGAGTGTCTGGCTAAATTTTGGTACTGGGAACAGCAGCGGCAGCCTGATAGAGAAAGCATTTAAATTACAGCATGAACATAGCTTAAGTTTGAAAGAGGAACGTAGCACTTTTTCAAGGCTTCAAATACACGTTGCCATGTAATTTCAAGAAGTTTAGAATCAGGTTATTAAGCAATGCCAAAAAACTTGTTGTTCACCCCAGATAGATACTGGATTGGCATAGAAGCTATTTAGTGGCATTTTCCAAGCAGCTTTGTTTTTATACACACAGATTCTGTTTTCATGTTGATGTTTGACAAGGAGTTTAATATTAATGGATGATAAGCACATGCCTATGGTTTTGCCATTCTAACCAAAAGTAAATGAAATTTTATTCAGGATGTGCTGAATGGGCCGTGGGTCAGGCACACTGAGCATCCAAAACAGTGTTAGAGGTGGCAGTTTGCAAATCGCATGCGAGAGCAGGTGGCAGCTTGGAGTCCCTCTCTCCTCCGGCCCCCCACAGGCTGCAGTCCCGGGGCCAGAGTGAGCATTCAACAGACAGGCATCCCAGGTCAGGCAATGAGGAGGCAAACAAGTAAGCCATCACATGAGGGAGGGGGTTACATTACTGGAAATATGCCGACACAAAAACAGTCTATGAAACACCTTTGGTTCATCTTCTTTAAGCACTTGTGTGAAAGACAATTTCAGATAGTAACATAGATGCAAGTGGATTCATTCTGCAGTAACTCATCCTTCCTTACTGGCCCACTCATATTTTCCTGTTTTCTCTCTTCTCTGGATGTGTTCAGTAGCTTTAGCTTATCAGATGAAACGTGCAATAGTTTGTCAGCATAATTCAGACATTTCTGTGCTGCTGGTCTCAGAACGTCTGTGACAGGGTGGGTGGGAATCACCAGGTGGTGAGGGGTATTACTTTTATTCTGGGATAGGGTGGGGGTATGGGTATCAGTAGATAAGAGGAGGGAATAAGGTGTTAACTCTGGGAGAAGATGGGCATCAGCAAATGGGAGGTGGGGTAGGGGTATTCATTCTGGAACAGGGTAGGTAATGCAGATGGGGGCAGTCATAATAATATTGGTAGATGGTGTGTATCACCAGATGGAGAGGGAAGTACCAGGGTATTTGATACTGGGATGGGGAGGGGGCAGATGCATCTATTGTGGGACAGGGTGGAAAATATGAATTCTTGGGCATGGTGGATATAAATCTAATGGGAAGAGGAGAAGTGGTATTCATTGGGACTGGGTGGGTGGCAGCAGATGAAGGGGCAGGGGGCTGCATACTGGGGCAGGGTGGTTGGTGGCAGATAGAGGGGCATGATGTACATAATGGGGAAACATAGAAACATAGAAGTTGTCAGCAGATGGGGACCATACAACCCATCAAGTCTGCCCTTGGCTTCCTACCCACCTACTTAGTAGCCTGCTTGTGTATCCCACAGTGTCTGTCCCATTCCTGCTTGAATTGCCCCACTGTCTTGACTCCCACCACACCCTCCAGCAGGCTATTCTATGGTTTCACAACATGCTCTGTGAAGAAGAATTTCCTCATATTGCTTCTGAACTTTCCTCCCTTAAGTTGAAGGTTGTGCCCTCTAGTCCTGCTGTAGTCCTTTACCTGAAAGAGGTCCTGCATGTGCACCCTGTTGTTGCCTTTAAGATATTTGAATGTTTCTGTCATATCCCCATGATTCTTGCATTGTTCTAGGGAGTATGATTTGAGGTCATCCAGTCTTGCCTCATACGGTTTCTGATGCAAACCTAGTACCATAGTTGCTGCTCTTTTCCATACCATCTCCAGCCTATGTTCTTCCTGAGGTGTGGCCTCAGAATTGGACACAGTACTCCAGGTGAGGCCTCAACAGGGACTGATACAGAGGCATGATTACTTCATGTCTTCTGCTCATGATGCCCCTCCCTATGCAACCCAGGATACCACTAGCCATTAGTGCTGCCTTTTCACATTGTCTACTGACCTTGAGGTCATCTGATATGATCACCCATAGGTCTCACTCCTGTCTGGTAGCCACCAGCTGCTCCCCTCCCATTGAGTACAGTTTCCCTGGGTTATGCTTTCCCAGGTGCATGACCTTGCATTTTTTGGCATTGAATTTCAATTGCCAGGTCTTGGACCACTCCTCCAGTTTTCAGAGATCAGCTTCCATGCTTTGCTGTCCCTCTGTTGCGTCTACCCTGTTGCTGATTTTGGTGTCATCTGCAAACAGGCACACCTTTCCCTCCAGTTTATCTGCAATGTCACTGATGACTATGTTGAAATGGATTGGCCCCAGAACTTAGCCCTGCGGGACCCCACTAGTTACCCTTCCCTCCACAGCAGAGTGTCATTTACTACTACTCTCTGAATTCTCCCATGTAACCAGTTTTTGACCCAGTTTGTAACCTCGGGCCCAATTCCCATGTTCTTCAGTTTTTTGACTAGTCTCCTGTGTGGAACAGAGTCAAAAGCTTTGCTTAAGTCCAGGTAAACCACATCCACTGCCCCACCCTGATCCACTGTTTTAATGACCCAATTGAAAAAAAATCAGCCAGGTTTGTCAGGCAGTAACCGTCGAGCTGACCAGTTTGCTCCAAAGAAGCTATGATTCTTTCCTTCAGCAGGGACTCCATCAGTTTACCCACAGCTGACGTTAGACTAACCAGACAGTAGTTACCTGGCTGTTCCTTGCTTCCACTCTTGTGGAGTGGTACTACTGTTGCACTCTTCCAATCCTCAGGCACCTCCCTGCTCCTTAATGATTTGTTGTCGAGCACTGCTAAAAGGGGCTGCCAGTTCCCATTCTAGTTCTTTCAGTATTCTTGGGTGTATCCCAACTGGCCCCATAGCTTTATCTACCTTTAACTTGCCTATTTCTTCCAGGACCAGGGAAGTGTGATTGTCAGCAGATAGGAGGGGGAATTAAGGGTGTACTGCATATTGGGGGTGAGGGTGTCATGGGATAAGCTAGGGATATCCATAATTACTGGGTCAGAATAGGGAATGGCACCATGCCCCAGTTCACACAGAGGGTAAGAAATACAAATGGGTAACCTATAGCTAGCAGATGAGTGCATAGAATGGAGTCAGAAACAAGTCAACACACTCAGGAATGAAAAACTACTTTATTTTCTATTTTTTAGTGTTTTTGTGATTGTTATTGAATTTTGCCATTAATTTTCTTAAGGTTCTGATTTGAATCAGGACAAATCAGAACTTATCAGGACTCTGACATGGATCCTGCTCCTGATAGTAAGGATGCTCCCTCAGGAAGACCCGAATTAGGGTTGATGTGCAGGAGCTTTTGGTTTTGCTTGGCGTTCCTGTAAGGAATAAATTCAGCACTTTGCTTTTCATTTGAAACTCTCGAGTGTGAGTCTGATTCTTTATCTTCCTGATAATAAGGGTCAGGACCTTTTTGGATCTACCCATCCCTACCTCATATCCCTAGTTTCTACAGAAAATGACATTTATTTTCTGAGATGATCCATCAGTGCAGCAGCATTGCCACTTGCAATGGTGTTGACCCTGGTTTGTGAAAGAACCTGGGATGCTGGGGGGAGGGATGATCCTCTAGGGAGGGTGGGCAGTGAGCTACACTGCAATACTGCTACCTCGGTGATCACAACTGATGGTGCAGCTGGAGTCACTTGCAGGATGGGGGAACGCTGTGTGGTAGGGCAAACACACCTTGTGTGCACATACAGTACTTGCCTTGGAGCCCCTGCTGGCAACATTTCTTGGGTGGAAAACTAATGGCTGTGTACAGCAAGAAGCAGGGACTCTTGAGCTCTGTTGAATTGACCACTCACTGCCTTCACATACATTAGAAAGATCTGCGGGGTAATTCCTGACTCCCAAGGGTTCTACCATGGAAGCAAGACTAGCCTGTGAACCACCTGGAAGGCAGTTCATCCATAGAGAAGGCTAGGATGAATGCTCAGATGATGTCAAGCTGAGAAAGTCAACACCAATGATAGGGATATCTATCTCTATCTATCTATCTATCTATCTGTCTGTCTGTCTGTCTGTCTGTCTGTCTATCTATCTATCTATCTATCTATCTATCTATCTATCTATCCATCTATTTATCTATCTATCGCACCCCTCAGGAGCTATATACTTTTAAGAGTGTTTATCAGCCTCTGGGTTGTGCTAGTTTTTATACCCTTGGAAGACTGGGTCAGATGGTCTGACTTGGCATTCCAAAGGAGAGGAGTCAGTAGTCTTTGCTGAGAGGCATGGGCTAGTGAGTCAGAGTTGGTGGTAGAGGGATGAGTGGCACACAGTGCCAGTTCCCACTGGTCTAAAGTTTCCGTATAGAGCCTGTTGTTGAGAACAAATACTCACTCATCAAATCTGCTATTAAACAAGTGCCTCAAAGGGGGGGGGGGTGCCCCCTTTCCAGCAAGACAAAAAGAAGTAACAAGTGAAGTTGAGGTCTGTCTAAACAAGAGTGGGTCCAAGGCAGTTCTGTGGGCAGGGATCTGAGGTGATATTCACTCTATTTCTCACTTAAAGTGACTTGGTATGCATCCACTTGTGCTCTCCCTCCCTCCCTCCCTCCTTCCCTCCTTCCCCAAGTAAGGACAAATGACTGGTGAAGCTACAGAATTCCAGCCAGAAAACATGATTTCACCTCAGAGTGTAAATGTGGGCCAGTATTCTCTACAAGATCTGGGTAGTGCCAGTTAGCACCAGACAGATGCCCTTGTGGGTGAAGTACCAAGTGTAAAAGCAAATCTATGAGAAGAAATGCACAGGAATAGAGTCAGTGAGAAGTCAGAGACTGTTAATGAAGTCCGTGATAGGATCCAGTAGCACTGCTCAGCTGACAGCACTGGAACTGTGGAATCTGCCAACTTCTAGGGAAATAGAAAACATGGCTAGGAGATACCTAGGGAGTCCTATGCTGCGTGGGGTGGTGGACTCCCAGAGTGCTTAGGTGCCTCCATCAGGGCCAGTATCATGTCCAGAAAAGTATCACACCAGGGTGAAGCCAGCCCAGGATTAAAAGACTGTTCACCCCTCAGCGAAAAGAAAAAAGTATAGCGACTATGTCAGCTAAAATGGGGAAAGGGAATTACAAGAAATGTTTGACATCAGTTCTGAGACCTGATGTAGTAAAAGTAAAGGAACCTGTTTGTTTTATTATTCCCCATTTGGACATTTGCCTTTGTTCTTTATCCAAGTTCTGCTAAGCTTTTCCCTTGCAGCTCTGATTGCCCTGCCAAGTGACAGTGGAGCCCTGGAGGTCACCTCAGCCTCGGGAGGTCAAGTAAGTGCACTAGTTTTGGGTATGTGTGGATCCTTCCCTGAAGATGTAATTCCATAAGTTATACCCCTAGACCCAGGGAGGTGGGTTACATATACAGAAGTAATCACTGCAAAAGGAAAAAAAAATGTTGTTAATGCATCAGTTATCCTGCTTACAAAGCTGTGAGGCATGGGTTTTGATGATCTCACTTGCCAGTGGTTTCATAGCTACCTGTCTGGTAGGTATCAGTACGTCAAATGGCATGGTAGGGTATCCAACCCTAGACCGGTCTTTGAGGGAGTACCCTAAGGCTCAGTACTTGCCCCCCTTCTGTTCTCCTTGTCTATAAATGACATACCCCTCAATTGCGCTGGAGCATCAGTTCAATTTTATGTTGATGATGCTATACTCTATAGATTCTCTTCCGATTTGTGCTGGATATGCTTCCATCTGGGAAATGACTTCCACGAGTTAGAGAGCTGGCTCTTGAAAAATAAATTAGTTCTCAACACAAAAAAAATCCAAAGCAGTGCTCTTTGGCAACAACAACAACAACCTAGGATGTGACAGAAGTATTTTCTAAAGCTTCATACCTTAACTGGAGTCAACCTGGAGGTAGTCCAATCCTTTAAATACCTGAGAGTGGTGTTGGACCAAACAATGGCATTTGAACCACATGTGGATTCTCTTACTAGAACCTTAAACCAGAAAATGTGACTTCTATATCGGCTGTCGCCCTATCTCACTAGAGAGGCTTGCTCGGCTATCTCCTGTACTACCTTACTGCCCCTCCTTTTGTACGGTGCCCCTGTGGTGCAGGCTGCCCATGAATCCATCCTATTGAGTGTAACCCCCAGGGGTGCTATCCTAAGGGCTACTACCCCTGCCTGCCCTAACTGTGGCAGGGTGAGGGGCCCAGATCCATTAGCGGGTGCCTCCACCCAGAGATCGGGGTTAGAACAGTCGAGATTGACTCGGTCACAGCCCTCTGGGTTGCTGCAACCCCCCTTTCTTCCCACTAGTGGCTCACACAGTCCAATTTCAGTGATCTTTACCATATTCACTTACCCCCCCGGCTCGAACCAGTCAGCTCACTCCGGGGACCCCCTGGAAAGTAAGGTACAGTTACGCCACATTCATTGGGCAATATTTCACCATTCATGCACAGCATAGCCAGTGTACTTTTGCAAAACAAGCAATTTGATTTATTTGAGGGGAGAAAACAAGGACCGGGGGAAATCAGGTTGATTAGCTTACCACTACAGTATATGAGAATCTACCTATGGCTCTGTGCACAGGCCTAACCTATTAATTACTGTCTATGGGTACCCAAGCCCTAATGGCTAGTTCCTTGATGCAGCTGATTGGGGCCCTGACACAAACGAACATTTAATTCCTAAGCAGATCAGATGGAGCCAGAAAGCTCAATTAGTGCCGTCAGCAATACAGCAAAGTGATTATTGCATTTATTTATAAGTTTTAACAGGGAGCTACCCTGATCCAATACTCACAACCCCAGCAGAGAACCACCCTTTCACCACTCGCAGGGCTGAACCTGAACTTCAATGGCCTTCTCACACATTTATATGGAAACAACAGAGGGGTACCATACCAGGCAGCTGCTTCCAGGACCTGAACGAACTCACAGCAAATGTGGGCGTTTCACGGCAGCTTCAACGTCCTGACAGACCAAGCACGATTCAGCAGATTCTCCAGTCCTCTTCAGGTGAAGCCTGGTAGGTAGCTGGGCTTGTACACAGCCTCCTCTGACCGCAAGCCTGTGGATTTGATTCGTGGAGCGCTGGCAATGCAAAACGGCCACCTCAGGCCTTTCACGTGCTTCCCGCGCGAACACTCAATGGCGCAAGAGATCAGAGCTCCCTTCCCCTTCACAGTCACAACGCATCTGCCCCTAACAGCATGGGACAATCCTTACAGCTCGGGCGCTACCCAATTCCATTTTCTGGTTACACATGCCAGTCACTTATTCTAGCCCTCAGTGGTGTGAAAAGGTGCCATGACCCATAATGCCACATCCAGGAATTACAAGCGGTGCCCCCATTGGTCATCTGGCTCCATCCAGAGTCCTGATTCCGGGTTGGTCACCTCCACTCCATTTCCAGTGCCCCCTTAGCTGCAATTGGACCCCATTCCACACAGTCCGGGTGTGGAGGGGCAATATGGAGGGGCACAACGTAAAGTCCCAGCTGTAATAAAAGAGAGTTAGGTAAACTGCAATTTCACCAACACTATACAAGTTCCTATAGGGAACAACTACATCTTTCAGGTGTGCTCCCTTAGTGCTCCTAGCGATTGCAGAAACGGAGTGATCAGACAACAGTCCAGGGTGGGACTCGAGCAGGGAAACCCAGTCCTCCATTTGAACCACTAAAGCCTGTGAACAGGCAGCTCTTAAAGAGACAGTACTGGAGGCTTTAAAAGCACTCACAACCCCCACATTTAGCGGCCTTACGCCGAACACCAGCCAGGCATGGAGCATTCAAGCAAGCTCTGGGAAGGCTTCTAGGAACCCCCATTTGTAGGGGGGTTACACGAGACTTCAGCAAACTGAACCACAGAATCGGGAGGATTGCAATAGGTGCTCACACCAGAGCCCACCACTACGGGGTGCAGCATCTCTAGGGTGGCCCTTCTTTGTGAATAGAATACGATATCCCTTTATTGCCTTACATACAAGCTCTTGCAACCTCTTTCTGCACCTAGTCTTGCTGGCATTGTCTACTGCAGGAAATTCCACCACCCACTCAGATCAGCAGCCCTCCCTCTGCTTGATATACCAAAGGTGCAGTATGCTTTAGGGAGGAGATCATTCTCCTATGCTACCCCACACTTGTGGAACTCACTACCCTCAGAGGTCCTCTCTGGTCCCTCTCTAATGATATTAAAAAAAGGTTAAAATCCCATCTCTGGTTCACACTCCCCCCATACCTGCACCCACTCAACTCTGCACTCAGTAATCATTACCGCCTCCCTTGTTGGATACTGCTCCCTCAATTTTTTTTCCCTTTCCTTTACCTCAGCTTGGTCATCCTGCAAGTGACTCCAGCTGCACCATCAGTTGTGATCACTCAGGTAGCAGTATTGCAGTGTAGCTCACTGCCCACCCTCCCTAGAGGATCATCCCTCCCCCCAGCATCCCAGGTTCTTTCACAAATCAGGGTCAACACCATTGCAAGTGGCAATGCTGCTGCACTGATGGATCATCCAGAAAAGAAATGTCATTTTCTGTAGAAACTAGGGATATGAGGTAGGGATGGGTGGACTCAAAAAGGTCCTGACCTTTATTATCAGGAAGATAAAGAATCAGACTCACACTCGAGAGTTTCAAATGAAAAGCAAAGTGCTGAATTTATTCCTTGCAGGAACACCAAGCAAAACCAAAAGCTCCTGCACATCGACCCTAATCCGGGTCTTCCTGAGGGAGCATCCTTACTATCAGGACCAGGATCCATGTCAGAGTCCTGATAAGTTCTGATTTGTCCTGATTCAAATCAGAACCTTAAGAAAATTAATGGCAATATTCGATAACAATCACAAAACCACTAAAAAATAGAAAATAAAGTAGTTTTTCATTCCTGAGTGCGTTGGCCTGTTTCTGACTCCATTCTATGCACTCATCTGCTGGCTATAGGTCATCCACTTGTATTTCTTACCCTCTGTGTGAGCTGGGGCATGGTGCCGTTCCCCATTCTGACCCAGTAATTATGGATATCCCCATTGCATACAAATGTTCCTACCAACATATTGTAACTAACTTGTTCCTATTTAGGTCATGTTTCAAGATATGGTTTTTTTTGTACTCTGCTTCCATGACTATTGATTGTCTCCGGTACACGACTGTCCTATTGGTATATCCTACTGTATGTCATTATATGTCATTATGCTGTTTGTAACTAACTCCGGGTCGCCCCTGCAAAAGGGACTCTGTTGTTCCAGTGGGCCTACCCGGTCATCAACATTCTAAATAAAATAAATAAAAAATAAATAAATAATGTACCAGGAAAGGTTCAACTTAAAGCAACAAAAGTGGGAAGTGTGGTATTAGATTTTCCAACACTACCTCTCCACCCTTCCAAACAGCAAGAGGACAAGACCACACAACAAATATAGACAGCTATCATCTGGTAAGGCAAACAACATACAACTGTTTCCAGATGACACAAATTTGGTAACACCGATCTACTACCTTCAAGGATTTGTATCTGCAGCATGCACACTGTAAGGCATTCACACTCACTTCTGGCTGCAGATAGAAATGTAGAGTACTTAAATCACAACACTTTCTGTCTGCAGAAGAGAAGCATGTAACGAGAGTGACTCCCAGCACCGATCCCCCCCACAATGACACAAACAGCTTGACTGCATCAGCAGCACCTGACAGACCACAGCGACATCCCCTAAAGTGTCGACAGGTACAGGGTGTAGGGTCTGTGACTGGGCTGCAATTTTCCTGTATCGTGTTGGCCATTTGCCAAGTTGCCTGTCCCTGCCATGCAACACTAACATGCCACTTCCAGTAGTCGCATGCTGTGCCCTGTCATGCCACTCTGGCAATATCCATAGCCATCACTGCGCTGTGGCAGGTGGGGGGGATGCACTCCTGGCGGTTCACTCTCAGGGATGTTTGGTGTGAGGAGCATCGCTGTGTGGCAGGTCGTGGTGGTGTCCATCAGGTTGTGTGGTGCTGGGTGTCATGGTTCTGTCCGTCGGACTGGTGCGCATTGGGGGGGTACTCTGCATCGGTTCACCTGTGTCACTGTGGGGGGTGACGGGACAGTTGCTGTCGATCTTCTGTGGTGCTTCCCACAGAAGTACAGGCCCCTGCAGCCAAAGATACAAATCCATGATACCCAAATTACAGGAGTTCTTTTGTCTACAGAAGAGCCAGCCCCTATGGGACCAGTGTTTCTGTAACCACAGGACTCATGCACGCTGTAAGACATACAGTATACATACAGTTCTGGCTGCAGATGCACAGGCCATTGTGGGGCCTATTATTCTGTAGCCACAGATTCAAATCCACAAAGGTTACACATTAGTGCTACTGCATTTCAGTCATATGGAAACAATTGTATGTTGTTTGTTTTACCTGATGATGGCTGTCTGTGGTTCCTTGTGTGGTCTTATCCTTTTGCTACCTGGTGGGGTGAGGAGTTAGAACTGGAAACCCTAACATCACATTTACCTACTTTTGTGGCATTAAGCTGAACCCTGATTGTTGCATAAGCAGTTTTTTTTTTTTTTTGCAATTTTGCAAAAACCAGTGAACGTGGCCTATTTGGAGTTTAACAAGGTCTTCAACAAGTGCCACAGAAAAGACTGATAAAGCAACTGAGCAGCATTGGGGTGGTATCCAAAGTGATAAATTAGCTAAGAAGCTGGTTAATGGATAGGCATCAGAAGGTGGTGGTCAGTGGCATTCACTCTAACGAGGGTAGAGTGACCAGCGGGGTGCTGCAGGGCTCAGTACTTCTTTAATATCTTCATAAGTGATGTTACAGAAGACTTGGATAGGAAGGTATGCCTTTTTGCATATGGCACCAACATATGTGATAGGGTGAATACTCAGGAGAGTGTGGAGCGAATGTGTAGAGACTACGAGAAACTCAAGAATGAGTGTCAAGGGCATGGCAGATGGGATTCAATGCCAAAAAGGGCAAAATCATGCACCTAGGGCACAGGAACCGAAGAGTTGAGTGTAGGATGGGGGGAGTATCAACAGTCACTTAGCAGGGAAGGGACCTTGGGGTTATCATATCTGGCAACCTCAAAGTGGCAGGGTGGTGTCACAAAGCAGCGAGTAAGACCAGTGGGGTGATGAGATCCGTAGGGAGAGGTATCACTTGCAGGAGGAGGGAGGTAGTGTTACCTCTGTATCCCTCACTGGTGAGACCCCACCTGGAGTATTGTGCCTAGATCTGAAGGCTGCACCTAAGAAAGGATGTAGACAGGTTGGAGGCAGTACAGAGGAGGGCAGCTAAAATGGTGCAGTGGTTGCATCATAAGCCATATGAGGAGAGACTGAGGAATCTCAACATGTATACCTTAGAAGACAGAACAGCGAGAGGGGACATGATAGAAACCTACAAGTACTTCATAGGGGTGAACAAGGTACAGGAAAAGTCTCTTTCAAATGATAAAGAGCACCAGTACCAGAGGGCATGTGATGAAGCTGGAAGTGGGGAAGATTAAGATGAATGTGAGGAAGTACTACTTCACTAAAAGAGTGGTAGGCACCTGAAACAGACTGCCAGCGAAAGTGGTGGAGGTGAAAATAGTAAGGGGCTTCAGGCATGCATGGGATAGACATAGAGGAATATTATTAAACAGGCAGGGAGAAGGGAGACACAGACATAATTTAGGATCTGAGGAGACAGACTAGGCAGGGATCATCTAGTTAAATTGGGTGGGCAAGCAGTCCTTTTCTGCCAACAAATTTGATGTTTGGGGGCATGGCTTGGAAGCCAAAATGGAAGGAGCTTAATTGTCAAAGCTCTCTTCTACCTCCAACTATCTTACAATAGCCTCCACTACATGGGCAGCATATCAATAAGAAAATATTTCATCAAATTGCCAAATATACAGGGAAAATGGATATCTAAACATTTATAGCAGCAATCCAGGACAATATACCTGAAATGCCTTTGACTCCTTTTTTTGGCCTGCAGCAGCAAAACGCTGAGGACCCGTGGAACAGCATAGCTACCAGACCAGAGACAAACATGGACAAAACTCCAGAAGACCTACGGGAGATTCGCAAAATGTTCAGTATGCTCCTATCATAAATATGGGAGCTTAAAGGTCAAAACAGCCAAACTAAACAGGACATAGTACAAATATCATAAAGTCTTAAGGACAATGAGAGGCACATTGTAGTACAGGGGGACACAACTGATTGCATGGAAAGACAGCCAGATGAGCAGGACAAAATAATTCAGCAACTGGCAGGCAAGCTAGAGGACTTGTAAAACCATGGACTGCGTAACAACTTGCACCTGGTGGCTTTTCCAGAGGGATTCAAAGGCCGGGATACCACCCTCTTTCTACAGCAGGTACTCCCTAATCTACTACAAAATCAATGGCCTGCAACCTTGGAATTGGAGAGGGCACACTGATCACTGGCCCCCCATCCCAAACCGGGGCAGCGACCCAGACCAATCCCAGTCAAATTCCTCAGATTTCAAGTAAAAGAAAGGATGCTATGACTGGCCAGGGACAGAGAACCCCTGAAATAGCAGGGGAAACATATCCAAATCTTCTGGGATTTTTCACCGGCCCTGTCTGAGCGCCAGGGGGAATTCTTCAGGGCTAGACATGCTCTTATGGCTCTACAAGTTCCCTACAGCCTTGGGTAACCGGCCGTTCTTAGGACTGAGAGAAATGGGGTCTCCCACTCCTTCTCTAATCCTGAAGAAGCAGAAAGTTTCATTCTCCAGTCATGGCCAGAGGCCCAGCTCACAGACTGTTCATGATTTCGGGGACATCCAAGTACGGATACCACCCCAGCACCAGAAATTCAGTAACACACCAGGGTGAATCCCACAGCAGAGGCAAGGCCTGCATCGCAGCCCCACACAGATGCTTGGCTCCCAGTCTCCAAGAAAAGAAATAGAGGAGGTTTGGGACACAGGGGGAAGGTTGATAGGAGTCCTGACCTGTCTGCCGTCTCACAAAGGAACTGCAGGCAATCCAGCAATGGAAAATGTGACTGTAATAAACCTGAAGGGAAGGCCCCCGGAAGCCAGTACTCTCTGTTAGATCAGCAGCAGTTCAGCCCCTCAGACCTGGAGCTTAAACCACAGCTGGGCACCGCTGCTTAGCCACAGAACTGTTTCTCTATAAAAGGAATTCCCAGCCTCGCTGCACCGGAGCACTCTAATCTTACTGAGGGTGATCCTGGACAGCTCTCCTCATATGTGGCCACAGCCGTGGCTCTGATTTCCCGTGTCTAGGCCATCGATTGAGAGGTCTCGTGGTGGACTAAGAAATGAGACCTGTAATACACAGTGATCCAAGACTAATATGGAGCTGACGCCTCGACTAGGTCCATTTGTTTACTCTGGATATTGAAGCTGCACCCACTGAGCTCCTCTTAAAGTGGAATGCAGGCTTGTTCCACCATTTTGGTGGTTTGCAAGTGAGAATAATAATTCATAGTGGGGAGCTTAGCGATCCTCCCCGAGGACACCTTCTTGCAGTCTTTTGTCTGTTAATCTTAAATGTTCTAATTAGAAGATAAGAGGGGTCATTCTCTACATGCAAGGGGCACGCAGTAGTAATCCCAGCTTATAAAATGCCTTTTTAAGCAGGGACCCTCAGGCTCCAAATTTAAAGGGCAATGTGGAGGCAGACAGGACAACACCAATAGGGCTGTATTACTAAAAGAGCTCCCTGACAAATGGCAGCAAAGTAGAAGGGGAATTTATCCTCCCAGGGTTCCACTGAGGTCCACAGCCTACAGTTAGCTCATGGTCCAGAGCTAAGAATGAGCTCTCAAGGCTCACCACCCCTCACTCTTTATTCATTTTTGTTTTTCTCCTCCCTCATGGAAGTAAGAGTGAGGGCATGAGAGTAGCCTTTCAGCACAGCTAGGGCAAAACCAAAATGGACAAAACAAGAATAAGCGACTGGGAAAGGTAAACAGAATCCCTAAAGCACCAGCACTCACTATTTATGTACAAAAGCTGTGCTTTGAAGGGGCAATGCCCCCCAAGCAGCATACCTCTGAACTGCAATGCAGTAAAAGGCACCTGTGAATTCCCCCCCCCCACAAAAGGGGCACATATATTCAACCAAGACCTCCACATTACACACTGATACATCCATTAGATTGGAAAGCTGTCCGTTGTAAGCACCAGCTTACTAACTTGGAGTGGGTGGAGGGGAGTACTCCGCCTGAATGGGCATCTGTGCTTGGTGACATAAAGTGCCGCCGCAAACCAAGATGTCTGATTCAAGGGGAAACCAACAGGAGGACAAGTTCAAAACATTTAAGTACAAGCTGCAACATAGGAATGTACATAGCTGCCCCAGTTGGGTATGTTGTTGCTATTGTTTTTGGCTACATGTGATTATACATTTACACTGGTGCTCAATAATGATTCAGGTGACCACACCTATTGCCATGCAGAGAGTCTTGTTTCTTGGAGACCCCCCACTACATTACAAAGCCCCAAACTAGATACCCTTACCTTCCCAAAGGAAGAAATAACAGACCTAATCTTCACATCTTGGAATGTTAAGGGATTAAATTTACCAATTAAATGCAAACAGATCATGTCACATCCAAAACAAGCATTTGTCAATGCTGAATGTTTGCTTGCTGATATTAGCATTGGACATGCAGGAGTTAGACAGATGCAGAAAAGGAATGGCAGTGAAGTACTGAACTCACGCCAACACCACGTCCACCTTGTAGAGATATACATGCATTGAGGTGTGCCTTTGGGTCATCACCCATAATGCTTATGGCATTTCACCTCACCCTATCCTGTAGACACCGACAAGTGTTGAGGATGTTCGGCTTCACAGTCATCCCATTTCATAAGGACGTAAGCTGAAATGGGTGCAGCATAGGAGAATGGGGTGAAGTCTGGGGTAGAAGAGTCCAAGGCACGAGATGATACCTGTCACTGGCTTCAGGGTGGGGGTTGGGGTGGAATGACGTGAGCATTATAGTCGGCAATCCAAAGGCACACCCCTGATGCCTGCCAGTCTGTACAGGGTGGGAAGTCATGGATAGAAACCCTAATGCCCTGGGCATTTGTTGGTATTTACACTACAAATTTTTAACATGGCCTTTTTGTGACCCCCACCTCATGAAAGCATTTGGGACCTCTGCTCATGAACATTGGCACTGTGATTTTGTTAACGTGTCAAGAACTTTGATCTCCCACATCGACCATGCCATTCTGCACCAGATGTGCGAAAACACAGATCGGGCAGGGTGTGAAGAATGACAGCTGTACCATTCATAGGGAGGCATGAAGAGCTGGAAATGTTGCAGATCTGGAGTGAAAATATTAAAAATGCTTGAACTTCCAAGGGCATGTGGAAACTGCACAACAAATGCTCGTAACACAGTCATTTAGTGGAATTATTTCACCAAATGTTCATCATAGGCATTTTGTCACCTCTGCTCATGAACATTGTCACTATGATTTTCTTAATCTGTCCTGAGCATTGATTTCCCACAGCGACCACGCCATTGTGTGCCAGATATGCAAACACATATTTCAGGCAGGATATGAAAAATGACAGCTGTACTGCTCATAAGGAGGTGTGAAAAAATGGCAATGTTGAAAATCTGGAGTGAAAATATTACAGACTTGTGAAGTTACGAGGGTGCATGAAAACTGTGCAATGCACCAAATGTTCATCATAAGCATTTTGTCACCTCTGCTCATGAACACTGTCACTATGATTTTCTTAATCTGTCCCGAACACTGATTTCCCACAGCAACCGCGCTATTCTGCACTAGAAGTGCAAAAAACACATTTTAGCCAGGATGTGAAAAATGACAGCTGTACTGTTCATAAGGAGGTGTGGAAAAATGCCAATTTTGAAAATCTGGTGTGAAAATATTACAAATGTACGAAGTTATGAGGGTGCGTGGAAACTGTGCAACGCACGCTCATAACACAGTCATTTTATGGACTTTTGTCACCAAATTTTCAACATAGGCATTATAGGACCTCTGCTCATGAACAGTGTCACTGTGATTTTCTTAGTCTGCCTCAAACACTGATTTCCCACCGCGACCACGCTATTCTGTGCTGGAACTGCGAAAACACATTTTGGACAAGATGTGAAAAATGACAGTTGTACAGTTCATAAGGAGGTGTAGAAAAATACAAATATTGAAAATCTGGAGAGAAAATATTACAAATTCATGAAGTTATGAGTGTGTGTGGAAACTGTGCAATGCATGCTCGCAAAACAGTCATTTTTTGGAATTTTTTCACCAGATTTGCAACGTAGGCTTTTTGAGAGCCTGCCTCATGAACAGTGACATTATCGTTTCGTTAACTGATCCCGAAAGGTGATTCCATGCAGTGACCACAAAATCAGCTTTCAGTACTGAATAATGCCATGGCAGTGACTGAATTCATGAGGAGGGGTCCCAAGGACCCCATGTTGAAAATTTGGTGCCAAAAGTCAAAGAAATGGCTGAGATTTCCACCTAAGTTGAAAAAACCCTATTTATGCCATTATACAACTTACCGGCATTTCTTCAGTTTGCAGTTGGCTTTGAAGCGTGCAGACGTGTTCCCGGTCCACCGAAGATCATCCTGCCAGGCTCTGGAGGTAAGTATGGGACGAGGGGGGTGTGGGGAGGGGGTGAGCAGAGGGTGGGTGCTGGTTAGGGAAGGGGGCAAGGGACTCAGTGAGGGACTGTTTTCTTTTTTAACAGGATATTTTAAAAAAAGACACCACAGGATGCTTTTGGCACACTGGGGTGGTCTCCCAGCATGCCACCTAGGTGTTTGTGGAGGGGGCCACAGCTGATGGGGATTAGGCACTCCTGTCGGGCATGCAGTGTGCATGGGGGGAGCACATGAGCACGCTGGGGTGGGCTGTCAGCATGCTACCTTGGTGATTGTTGGGGGGGGTCTGGAGCCGACAGCCATACAGTGTGCTTGGGGAGAGGGGGAGCTCATGAGCTGAGGGGAATTGGGCACCCCCTCAGTACAGAACAAATGGAGGGGGCATCATGCCAATGGGGATTGGGCTACCCCCATCAGCAAATGAACTGGGGAAGGGGGCATGCCGACAGGAGGATTAGGTACCTTTGAGTCGCTTTCTTGGGGACTCTGAGGAGGATGGCTCTGCCATGTTTTCTGAAATCTTACACCAGGCAAGGCACCACCCTGCAATGACAGGTCACTCCCTCATTGCAGCAGCGAATTAGTTTCAACTTGGTGGCATGCTTGCTGAACTAGTGTCAGCAGCAGCATGCCACCGCATTGGGGAAATGTGGCCAAGCCTCAGAATGTGGTGGGGGCATTGGTCATCACAGTGCCACACCTCCACAACCCGCTTTCTCCTAAGCTGTCACAAAATGTTTCTTGCTCATGCACACAAGCAAACATGAAAATGGAGCACTACTAAGATGGCCCAGTGGCCCAGCCTGTGTCGACAACCAGGGTGAGGAAGCAGATCTGAAAGTCAATTAGGCAGCCTGAGGGCTGGGGTAGGGCTGCTGTGCAGGAGCAGCACTCCAGCCAGCGAGCGAGGCAGGCATCCTGGTTCTGGTGCCATAGTGACCTCTGCTGTGGACCATGGGAGAGTGTGTTCCTCACAGAAAAATGTAGCTATGTGTGTCGGAGGCAACATGGGGGAGAAGTGCACATCCTGTGCCAGAATGCCGTGGGGAGGGGGACAAGGGACAAAACCAGGAAAACAAAGACAAATGTGCACTGATGGCCATCAATGATGGCATCAGCATTCTTGGGTCTCTCTCCTTGTGGATCCCTGCTGGAGGGACAGTGTGGGAGGAGGGAGTGGCAGCTGGGCCTGAGAATGCCGAAAATTAGGCCTGCAGCAGGTGAAGGTGACCTTGGTGGCCAAAAAGCTGTATGAAGGGGAGAAAAGAGCATTACTTTTAAAAAGTACTGAATCAGACTGAAATACAGAAAGAAGGGGATATAGGAGGTAACGGACAATCTAAAAAAGTATTGATCAAACTTTCCATCACAACATGCACTATTGCATTTAGTAACAATACAGGTTCCAGTTCTGTTAGTGTCTCATCTTTATTGCTGTTTTAGAAAACTCTGTGGCGTTTCTGATTTACGCACTGGTGGCACCATTTCAGAACTCTATGACAGTTCACATCCCTTTCAGACAGAGTCGTATAATGGAATATGGCTGCATTTTGCCAACAAAGTCAAAATTTAACAAGGTCATAAACTACACAGTACAGATAAAAATGGTCCCTACCCATGTGTAAAGTAGAAATGCTCAGAGTGACGCAGAATGCCAGTAAAGATGGCTTATAAACCAATGCTGGAAATGGTGCATACTGATTGGCTGGCTGCATTCTAACCTTTGTGCACACTGTACATTAAGACACTCCAGGGATTGGGCCACTATCATTACCCTCAGGGCATAAAGCACTTGGCTGCACCTCATACTTCATGAGCACCCCACCCCGTTAGACAATAACCCAACCCCTGGTCATGCCTTGCTGGTTACAGAACAGAAACAGCTTCTACAGGACAGACAGGCATGTAGGTTCAACATAGTTCTGCTTTAAAATACAATTAACCCCACCCTCTATCCCAGTTATTCTGTTTACTAGGATTACTCTATCGAGACCTTGATTCACTCCCAGCATGGAAAATTCTTCTCCCACAGAATCTCGCAACTCAATGAAGCCAACACAAAACAATTAGCACTCAAACACTAAAACAGGAGTGGAACAGGTACGAATCCCACTACTGGTGAGCCCCACTCACCCCACGTGGTGTGCTGCAGTCCTCTCAGCTGTCAGAACAGCCCCACCCCAACTGAAAACACAATGTTGAATATTATTTGGGTTATGCTGGATAAATAAGTGATCAAACACAGACAACATGGTTCTTTTGACTGTGTCACCCCCCCCCCTTTGAAGCACAGTAAAGAGACAGAGCCTTCAGATGAGATGTTAAGCCAAGGTTCCTTCTACCCATCTCCATTCACTGTCCAGATGGAAGTAAAGGATCCCATGGCAATCTAAGAGTAAGGGAGTCATCCCCCCTCCCCTGCACCACCAGTGTCATGGTCAACACCCCCCCCCAATAAAACAGGGCCATGCCACCCATCATCCCAGAATGCACTGGGAAACAAGCTTATCACAACTTAAGTGTTCCTTTCTTGTTCAAACATTACAAATAAAATCTTTTCCTTAGAATCTTTAAAAGGTGAAAATTTTACACTTCTATATGCCCTCCTGTTTTCCTTTTAGTGTCTGTTCAATATTCCGATATGATTTTAGACACTAATATTTCGGCCTTGGTAACTACCCTGAACTCTTCTCCCCTCAGCAGTTACTGTTCTCTCTACTGCCTGAACATTCTAGGGCGTTAACACCATTCCAGGCCATTCTAATGAATAGCATGGAATGGTCTAACTGATGTCATTTAGTGTCTTAGAAATATGACAAGAGCAATGGCTGCTGGGAAAAGTGGAACTCTATGTAGATCTGAGGGCACCCCAAAACTAGATCAAAAACTGATCAAAGCATATCAGATTACAGAACTGACATGGTAAGGAACATTGGAGGGCACTTTACGCAAGAATCATTTTTGATCACAAAAAAAAAAGCTTAAGAGAAAAATAAAACCTTTAGCAACGACATTTACTTCCAAAAATAATGAAAAAATAATGAAAAACGTCTAGGAAGAAAAGAACTGGACTCTCAAAATGGAAGAAAAGTGACAGCATCCAGTTATTAGAGTACAAAAGTCAAAAATGGTCAGTTTAACAATTTATCCAGTTATATTTTACATTACCTCCTAGAAATTGGAATACTGACTTCCAAATTGTGGTGCCTGGAAACATTTCAGACTTCCTTAAAAAAAAAAAAATTCTAATGAATCCCACATTCGGATCCATGGAAGTTTTACTTTCTCAAGAAATTGCCTCAACTCCCTTTTCATAAATAATGCATGGTAGGGCTGGTTAGAGACACTTTATTTGCCAAGCAATTCAGTGGGTTCTCTATGGTTTTCCTCTACCAAGAATATTCTAACAAAGATCTTCTAGCACCACCAATGAGAGAGAGAGAGGGAGAGAGAGAGAGAGAGCGAGAGGGGGAGAGAGAGAGAGAGAGAGACACACACACACACACACACACACACACACACACACACAGAGTCAGGAAAGGCAATCAAAAACAAAAAACTTACAACCCAGCATCTCCTGACTTTTGCGACTTTGGTCTTTCAGGAGATGTGAAGATCAGTTCATACCTCAGCTGGTTACAGATTTTATTCAATTTCCTCTCGCTCCACAAAGACTTCGGTTCTACACTGTGCTGAAGCCACTGCTGGACACAACAACTCATCTAACTTTATAGAAACATTACTAAACTCATTGGAAATAAAATGGACGTTCCGTGTTATTGTTACTGTTGTGAAATTTGTAACTTCTTTTTTAATGTGGACTTTTGCCACTTGCTATATTGCACCCCACCCCCAAAAAATATGGTTTTGTTATCCCCCCAAGCCAGCTGCCTTTTGTTAGGGATTTACTGTACTGTTAGGCCAAGAGAACCTCAGACCCCATGTAGACAGCAGCAGGGTTTTTCTCTCAGGTGTTTTTGTCCTCCCACCTACCCTGGCATAGGCCACAGCCTAGGTTAGCCTTGGGCAAGAATAACCTGCCATCTATGGCAGAAAGTGAGAGCTGTGATCCATTCACAGGGGTTGCTGTGGTGACAAAACCAACCACTATTTGTAAGTTTTGACCAGGAAAGGCACAATAAACCACTCCCACCCAAGCCAACATGCACCACGACACAGCGGCAATCTTAGCCTGGGTCCCAGGTAAAGCTCAGTTTGTACCTGAACCCGGGGCATCAGCACTGTGGGGTATCAGGGTGGCCCATATTGTGCATTTCATACATCTTCACAGTATATAATACAATATTTTATGCACAACACACACACACAGTTTTTCCTCCCGCTTAACCAACCCCCCCACAAAAAAAAAACAACAACAACAAAAAACAGGTAAACTAAACTCCGTGGTATAAAAAAAGTCATTATTTAAAGGGTTGGGACAGAAAGGAATAATAATGAAAAGGATGTGGAGCTATCTCGGGCAGACTTGATGGGCAGAATGGTCCTTTTTTTGCTGGCATGATTCTATGATTTACTAATGTTGTGGAACTACGAAATCTGGGAGGGGGCAGAAGTGGGAGGCTGTTAGGCATAAGCCTAGTGATGGTCAAGGGACACAGATCTGTGAACCTGGAGACCCAGGTTTAAATCCCACAAGTGCCCCTTCCTCACTGTGGGACCCTAAGCAAGTCACTCACCCTCCCCATGCCAGCCTCTCTCTCTCTCTCTGCTGTGCAAACTGTAGCAACATTCTCTTTCTGGACTGCAAAGCGCTTTGCACTACATTGTGTACTGAAAGGCACTATAATAACCTATCTGAGTACATTACAGTGAAAATGATTTTGTTTTAAAATGCCCCTTACCTCCTGTCTTTACAGCACCCTTCTTTCCCCATTTAAGTCTGCTTCAGCACATAAAATAATGCAAGGAATGTTGCTTTTAATGGGTCTTGGACCAGGTTTTGATCAGAATTCTCAGCTTTTTTTGTGCTCTTATTGTCTCCGTAAGTTGAGGGCGTACTGTCTGCTGCATGCTAGCCCCATTTTGTTCACAAAAAGAGGGATGTTAAAGAATCTGCGCTCACAAACAGAATATGGATGAAAAGTGGGACCAAGCCATTATTTAAAGGAGGGCTCTTTTTGAATAGCAAATGTAAAAAAAAAAAAAAAGTTCTAAAGCAGATAACATACAAGACAGGATGTGGGGGGGGGGCAATCTAAAATAGGATTTAAAAAAGTATTGGATCAAAATTTTCACTGCTAACATGCACAGCTGCTTTGAGGTCAGAAGGAACTCATATCAGGTCCACAACCCACCCCTCCCTTATATGCAAGGATGGGATTGTGCAAACAATTGATGCTCACCTGGTTAAATAAAGATTGATTGATTGATTTGAATTCATAGGGATGCCCTGCCCACTTACCAAGGGAGTCACCGGGTACCCTGATTAAAAAAAAATAAAAATAAAAAAATCTGTCCTGGTTATATAAAAACCCTTACCTCTTTACAGTGACAGATACATTACTGAATACTGAAAGTTGCTCACATCAACATTCGGAGTCTTCTTCCCAACCTTGACGAGCTCACTGCATGGGTCACTCTCTACAAGCCTGACATCCTGGGGATAACCGAGACCTGGCTTAAACCCCAGATTCCCAACTCGGTCTGCAGGCTCCCTGGCTATGAGCTAAAACGGCAGGACAGAATAGGGAGCAAAAGGGGAGGAGGTATCCTGATTTACTACAGGGCCCACCTCAACGTATGCCTTATAAACCACACCTCCGTGCTGCCGTCAACCTGTGAGCTCCTCCACACCGTGTTGCTGCTTGGCAACACCAAGAAACTGCACATGGTATGCTCCTACAACCCACCTAAGGCCGGGCTGCAGGGCCTCTCCCATCTCCTGGATACTGTCTGTCCCAGTACCGGGGTAAATGAACTCCTTACCTTGGGGGACATTAACCTAAACTGGGATGGGGAAAACGTCAAGCAGTTTGAGGCCCTGCTTGCCACCAAATCCCTAACACAACTGATGAGGAGCCCACCTGTCAAAAGGCAACAGTACTTCCTGCTCCCCTCTTGGACTGGATTATGTCAAACCATCCCGAGAGGATCTCCTCAGTAGGGGCCCTACCCGACGCCATATCGGACCACTCCGGTTCTGTGTATATGGAATATCCCTCCTAAGGTTCCCCACAAAATCATGCAGGTTCGAAACTTTGCCAGATTAAACCCTGACCTGTTCTTGGAGGAACTCAGGCTTACGGACTGGTCAATAATCTACAGAGCACTGGATCCCTCATCGGCCGTCGCCGCATTCCACAACATCTTTGTGGATCTACAAGATAGGCATGCCCCTATCACTAGGCGTAGGGTCCGTGGGACTGCCACCCAGTGGCTGAAAGGGGGTCTCCTCTCCCACATGCGAGCGAGACAAATGCTAGCATCAGGTAAACGCCACACGACACTGCCCTGTTGCAGCAATACAGAAAACTCAGAAATGAGTGCAAGAAAATGATTGGGGGCAAAAGCTACTTCTGCAAGGCCGCCTTTCTCAGCTCTAAGAAGACCCTCAGACGGTTCTGGAGAACCATCCAGTCACTGGTTGGTGGTCGCTCCTACTCCGGGTCACCGACATGCTCATCGAAGGAGTCTCCTGCAACAATCCTCACGTGATTGCTAATGCTCTAAACTCTCATTTCACAGACCTCCTTCTGCTCTCCCGCTAGGGTCCTCAGCCCAAAACTCAAACTGCCTTGCCTCCCGTCCCAATGGGAGTTCTGGTCTGACCACGCCTCCATTTTACCTAAGGCGGCGTATCGTGAAGGTGCGGTCTCTCCTTCTTGATCTCTCCCAGAATGCTAGCCCTGGTCCTGATGATCTGGAGCCAAAGCTTCTCAAACTAGGTGCTCCCCTTATAGCCTCCCCGGTGGCCCACATTTTCAACCTATCCCTTACCCAGGGACTGATCCCAGATATCTGGAAGGTTGCCAAGGTCGTCCCTGTCCCTAAGCAGGAGACCCCAAAATCCTGGACAACTACCATCCCATAGCTATCCTCTCTGCTGTCAGCAAGCTCCTGGAAAAGGTGGTCGCCAAACAAATCTCGGAGTATATCCACTCCCATGGTCTGCTGACCCCGCCCAACACGACTTTCGTGAAGGGCAGGCACTTCACTGCTCTCATCTCAGTCTCTTCCAGCATCAGAGCTGCTATGGATCAGGGAAAACTCTCAGGTGTGGCATCTATTGACTTATCCAAGGCGTTGTCATCATTGACCACGACCTGCTTGCCCTGCAGATGAGGTCCCTTGGTTTGTCTCCACCGCCCTAAACTGGGTCTCTGACTACCTATATGGCAGAAAACAACTAACTAAATTCAATAAGTCCTCTGCCCCCGGCCTGTCACCTCTGGTGTCCCTCAGAGCTCCGTGCTGGGTTCCCCTACTCTTTCTCTGTTCATCAACAATCTCCCTGATGTGGTCTCCAGCTGCCGTGTCATCATGTATGCGGATGACCTGGTTCTCCTGGCCTCCTGTGATACAGCCACACTAAACCGTCACTTATCTGAAGACCTCTGGAACATCCAGGCATGGCTCTCCAACCATAAATTGGTCCTAAATCAAAACAAAACCCAGGCTATGCTCTTCGGTTCCTCTGCCAAAATATGAGCCTCTTCAACTCCCTACATATCAACTACGAAGATGGCTCCTCTCCTTCCGTGACCTCCTCAAATATCTTGGAGTGACGCTTGATCCCCAATTGGACCTTGGTAGTCATATCCATAATGCCTGCAATGGGGTAAACCGCAAACTGGGGATGGCCTACAGGGCTCGGTACAACCTCACTCCAGTGGCTCACTTAGCTCTTGCCAGGGGAGTACTACTTCCCTTCCTCAGCTACAGCTCCCTCATATTTGCTCATACTTCTAAGACCCTCCTAAGCAAGTGGAGCACAACATACAACAACATCTGTCGTTTTGCCCTGGCCGCCCCGCCTCACCCATCACTGCGAGCTCCCACGAGAAAGCTTGGCTGCTTCTCCCGGCCTCAATCACCTTAACTGCACTGGGTGCCTCGTGAGTGAGTACTTAGCTCCGGCACCCTCCGGAACTGGCCCCGGTTTCTTGCTCCTGCTGACCTCTCCCCTACCTGCTTAGATCCCAAGGCCCCGCCTACTAAATGTACCTACTTCCCGCACCAATCTGGGGACCGAGTTTGCTGTCCATGGCCCCAGGCTCTGGAACTCCTTTCCTGAAAGAGTCCGTACTGCCTCCTCTCACAAGAGTTTCCGGACCTCCTGGGGATCATCTTAAGGTGGCTTCTCGCTGTGAATGTCCTAAGCCTCCTTAGCCTCCCGGTGTCCACTGGTGCCGGCTTCTTCTCTCCTGCTCTGGCGTCACCACTCTTGCGCTATGTCCTCATCCAAATCCCCCCTCCCTTGCTTGACCGACGCTATGATGTTACTATGCTCATAATCCTCACCAGCCCTGTTGGTCATTGAATTTATCTCTAATTTATACCTTGCCCCAGCACTGTATCTGGGTGTACCTTCCACGTAATGTAAAAACTGTAAAAATTGTCTTTTCTCCTGTTTTTGTACCTGAATGTATTCGTCTGAACCAATTACTGTATCAATGTACCTGTTGTACCCTTTTGTACTCTCCCGGGTTGTTCCTGAAAATAGGCATAAAACTTGTCTAGTGTACTTACCCGGTAAACAAAAACTAAATAAATAAATAAATAATACATCTGCATACAAATACACTTTTTAGCATAGACTTTATTGGTTCCTGCCATTTTCTCAGCCCCCTGCTGTGAAGTCCTATTCCTCCATCTATGACATCAGAATCATTCCTGCAGCAACAAGCTGTGATATAATGAGCAGAGGATTATCACTTCACGGCGGGGATAAGCAACATGAATGGTAATGGAAAGAAAACGAAAGTCTGGAAATTCAATTTTGAGGGGAATTTTGTGTAACCATACCGCAGAAGCCAACTAATTTTTGCTAGAAAAGCAGAAAATCAGTTTAGTTTTCCAGTGACCGTTTAACAATAAATATGGCACCCACATGTTAAATCTTAATAGTCGTGTGTGTGTGTTCAGATCAAGCATTTCTGCCATACAATTACAAACACAAAACAGTCTCAATCCTTAACACACAAGATAGCTTAGATCATCATAACCCCTCCATCCACTTAAATTTGATTTTGAGAATCATTTAAAAAAGTTATAAAATCACTGTAATAACTAGAAGACTAATAAAGCCTGTAGTATAAAAATCATACTGCTATAGTGGCAGAAAACTAGAACCTAATAACAGAAATTCGGGGACATATGGGACATCCACCCCAATACCCTGCCAATAAGAGAGGTAATTATATTCCAATATAGGTTTCAAGGTCAGGCATTCAACCAATAAATATATATATAACAAAGTCCCTTTCCTATATTCACATCTTTGGCAATTATTTGAGATTAGGGAAGAGATGTCATTTAGATGGGAGTGTGACTCTATTCTGTTCTACTGGATTTGTCTGTATTTTTTATTGTTTTAACATTTCCCTGCACTCCCCTGCCGACTCCAGTAATGACTACCATTAAGCGTCCAGTCATCAACTTATTCTTTTTCCCCAGCCCCCTTCACTTCATGCAAATTATCTAACATGTATCTAAACTTATTAGTCTTTAAATTAAGACATGCTACACCATTCTGGACATTTGCTCCACATTTTAAAATTGGATGCAGTACATTTTAGTTTGAAGGGTAATGGACCAGATAACAGTTAAAGGTGGGGTACAGGCTAGCACCTCAAAATAAATGAAACTCTAACAAGCTCATCAGATCCCTTTTAACAGTTACTGCATCCTCCAACCATCCTTCTCTGCAGAAGTTTGTTCCAACCCAAAGTGTACTCAGTCACTGGACATCTGACACACTTTCTAGGAGGGGTCTGGTTACCAGTAAAACAGAATTACTAGTAAAAAAACAAATAAATAAAAAGTTACACAACAATCCACAATAAGACGGGCTTTAAATCCATTCTGTTCTTTAAAACAGGATATCCATGCATTGAAACATGACCCTTCTCCACAGTTCCATTTTCAGACTGATGCAGTTTGGGAGGTGTGATCATAATCCTCGGCTCATGACATCACAACTGGTGCCACTGCAAATGACTGATGTCACAAGCATAATATTATGAGCTGGACTCTTAAAATCAGGGCAAACAATTTATTATGTATTTATTGAATTTTGTTGTCCGAGTAGGCCCACTGAGACTAGAAGTCCCTTTTTCAGGGGCGACCCGGGGAGGTGGATACAGATGGTAACTAACTAAAATTGGACCAGATTAAGCCATTGGTGGTATTTTTACTGAATGGGGGAAATTTGGCTAGGACACATGAGAAATTCCCCTGCTCTTTTCAAAAAGTGCCATGGGATCTTCAACGTCCACCTGAACAACCACCAGAACAGGTAGACAGGACCTCGGCAAACAGACAAGGGCCCATTCCAGTGCTTATGTCCCCGAGTTTATGTATTTTTTTGTTTTTGTCTCACAGAATGCCTTGAAATCTAATTTTGTATCTTGAATGTTGTGCAGCCAAGTTCAGCAGTGTTTTTTTTTCTCTCTGGTGGCTAAATTTCCCTTTAATAGATTTCATTATACAGAATTCCTTACTGATATACATCCCTAGTCTGCTTTGCAGATCCTTAAGGTTATACATACAATCTAAGAAATCCCAGTGTCATCCTGTTTGATGTCTCTAGGCATTTTTCAAAATATGGTAAGATAGCCTTTAGTTGGGCTGCCCCCATAGCCTGGAATGCCCTCCAGGAATCATTAATTGAAGTCATGTGTCAGTCCCTGCTACTTCCAAGCCCTTCTTGGTCAGTTCTGTGTTGACAAATGTGTTTGCTATTAAAACTTTATAAACCTTGTATTACAATCTCTGAAACACTGAAATGTTGTTCTTTTTCTGTGCTGTAAAACCTATATCAAGCTACTTTCATTGTGCTAGTCTTTGTATTGGACTATAACTGCTGACCTGTACAATGACATAATCTCTAACTCTATCATATGAGCCGTGTCTTGCATGCTTGACACTTTATTTTTATGTTTGCTTGCACGCATGTGCAAGAAACATAGTGCCACCATACAAGTTTTCATAGGTGTGCCTCCCCCACTTCCAATGCCCTGCTCCCTTTTGCAGACACGGCTGCACCATGCCAATGAATGTCCGAGCTGTCTATGACAGTGTTCGGATGCAGTGACGTAGAGTTCTAAGGAAAACACTGCACTTGGGTAATTTGCATACTGCCGTTGGCAGTATGCAAATTGCCTGCATTAGCTGCATCCGAACTGTAATAGACAGTTCATCCCCCAACAAACACACACGTTGCACGCCTGGCAGCCCACCCCCAGTGTGCTCATGCGCTCCTCCACCCCTACACCGTATAAGTGATGGGGGTGCCCAATCTGTCTGCTCCTCCCCAAAGACACTTCCAACTGCTATGCTGGGAGCCTTCCCCAGCATGGCAAACATCCATATGGTGACGGGGGTGCCCAATCCCCCGTCAGCTCCACTATCCCCCGCCCCCCCCAAAAAAAACATGACTTCCGGTTGCCCGCGTTGGGAGCCCACCCCAGCATGGTAAAAGCCGTATGGTTGACAGGGGGCCTAACTTCATCGGGCTCCACTGCCGCTTCAAAATAATATTTCAGCTGCCATGCTGGGAGCCTACCCCAGCGTGGCAAGAGTCCCACGCTGCCTTTCTGCAGAAGGAAAAATGGAAAAAAAAGGTCCTCAGTCGCTTGTCTTACCCCTTCTCCCCACACCCACCCTCTGCTCACCCACCTCCCCACACACACACCCATACTCACCTCCAGAGCCCAGCGCGATGATCTTCGGTGGACCAGGAATGCGTCTGCACTCTTCAAAGCCGACCGTGAACTGAAGAAATGCTGGTAAGCTGTATAATGGCATAAATGTTTTTTTTTCAACTTTGGGGCATATCTCAGCCATTTTGGGGAATCTTTTCACCAAATCTTCAACATGGGGTTTTTGGGGCCCCACCTCATGAACTCAGTCACTGTCATTTTGTTATTCGGTCCCGAAAGGTGATTTTGTGGTCATTGAGCAGAACCACCTTTTGGGCCGAGTAATGAAATGACAGTGGCACATTTCATGAGGTAGGCCACCCAAAACCCTAAGTTGAAAATTTGGTGAAAAATTCTCAAAAATGACTGTGTTACGAGCGTGCGTTGCGCCGTTCCTATGCACGCTCATTAAGTTCATGAATTTTTAATATTTTCACTCAGGATTTTCAACATTGCCATTTTATCACACCTCCTTTTGAGCAGTACAGCTGTCATTTTTCACATCTCACCCAAAATGTGTTTTCGCACATGTAGCACACAATGGCACAGTCAGTGTGCAAAATCAATGTTTGGGACAGATTAAGAAAATCACAGTGACACTGTTCATGAGCAGAGGTCTTAAAATGGCTACGTTAAAAATTTGGTGACAAAAGTCCATAAAATGACTGTGTTACGAGCGAGCATTGTGCAGCTTCCATGCACCCTCGTAAGTTCATGAATTTGTGCTATTTTCAGTCCAGATGTTCAACACTGGCATTTTTCCACACCTCCTTATGATCAGTACAGCTATAATTTTTCACACCCTGGCCAAAATGTGTTTTCGCACTTCCAGCGCAGAACTGCGTGGTCGCTATGGGAAATCACTGTTCGGGACAGATTAAGAAAATCACAGTGACACTGTTCATGAGCAGAGGTCCCAAAATGCTTGTGTTGACAATCTGCTATAAAAATCCCCAAGCTAATTACATTACAAGTGTGCATTGCTCAGTTTCTACACAAACTGGTGACTTCACCAGTTTTTTTATATTTTCCCTACAGATTTTCAACATTGCCATTTTTTACACCTCCCCATGAACTGCACAGCTGTCATTTTTCACATCATCTTTGAAATGTGTTTTCGCACCAGTGGTGCCAAATGGCATAGTCGCTGTGCAAAATTAGCTTTCCTCTAACAAACTGATATTGCCACTGTTCATGAGGTGGGGGGGGGGTCACAAAAAAATCCATGTTTAAAATTTGGAGTCAAAATACCAACGAACACCTGGGACATTAGGGTTTCTGACCATAATGCCCCACTCTGTAGAGACTGACAGGCATCAGAGTTGTGACTTGGGATTGTCGCCTGTAATACTCCTGCCATTCCACCCCCACCCACACCCTGCAGCCAGTGACATGCATCGAGGTGTGCCTTGGACTCTTCGGCCCCAAAGTTCACCCCATTCTCCTATACTGCACCCATCTTACCATATTTCTTTTGGAATGGGGTGAGCATAAGGCCCAAAGACTCCAAGGCACACTGTGACACTTGTCGGTGTCTGCAGGGCAGGGTGTGGTGAAATGACATGGCCATTATGCCTGACGACCCAAAGGCACACCCCAATGCCTGTCAGTCTCTGCAGGGTGGTGATGGGGTTGGCTTCAGTTCAATACTTCACTGCCTTTCCTATTATGCATCTCTCCAACTCCTACACTACCAATGCCAATGCCAGCAAGCAAACATTTGGCATTGACAAATGCTTGTCTGTATTGTATTGTAATCTGTCCTAACCAAGACCTCCTTGCAGATAAGCTTTGCTCAATGGAGCTTTTTTCCTGGTAAAAAATAAACACAAATGTAACAGCAACACTCCTCAGTTATAAAATCCAGAAGAGACTGCTGCTCAGCCCTTTGTGTTCACCAAACCTCTAATCTTGCAGCAAAACAAATGCACAGATCCAGCTAACAGCCCCTATACATCACTAGAAACTGAACAAAAACAAAGGAGGGTGTTTAAAAAGGAACAAAGTGAAATAAGTTTTCTCCATTCCCTCCCAAAGGGTCTACTTACGTTGATTTCAGATTAAATGCTTCACCAGTAACTGAGCAGATTCCGACCATCCTACTTCACATGCCAGAAAGCAATTACAGAAACCAAAACAGACTTCAAACAGTGGGACAAATTAATATTTCTAGCCTTAAAAATCCATACATGACTCTCATCTCATCCTTAGCTACATCTGAAGATCTACAGTCTGGAAACATGCCACGTCAACTTGCCGTTCCATAGTGGACCACAATTAAAAAAAAAACAAAGAAAGAAAAAAAAACATTGAATAAAAGAGAGATCTTGTGTTTGGCATTTTTTCACTGCTCTTAGTAGCACTGAATATTAAGGTAAAAATCCTAAACATATTTGTTAATTCATTTCAGATTGCCCCTTTTTCTCCAGTCTAGTAAGATTGACCCCCACTTTGGGGTCTGCTTTGGCATATTTTTACAGTCTGAAATAAATAGTTCTCCCACCAGGTTTTCTTCAAGATTCTCAGCTGTGAAAACCCACTGGGTAACATCAATTTATCATGTGACTCAGGTGAACAAACATGCGGCAGACATGCCTCCCTGACCATATGGGACAATAGATGTTCAAAAACAGCTGACAAAAGGAAAATCAGTGGACAGCAATATTTAAAGAAAGAGCTCATTTTTAGTTAATCTTAAACAGAAAAAAAAAGCTAACCAGACGGAGAAGGGAGGAATAGGCATCTTACCACAAAGGAGAAAGGGAGCGATTTAAAATGGGATAAAAAGTTAACCAGTACACAATGTCACTGCTGCATTTACAGTTTTGATTTTACAAAATCTGGAAAAACTTTATATAATGCTGCATATATTTTATTATTCTGTTTTTCTCTCTTTTTATTGCTGATGACATTAATAAATAAAACAGGATCAGAGGTACTCCTGTTTCTCCCATGTAAATGTTCCATTTCTGATATCATAATCATTTCCACCGCAACAAATTGTGATGTCACAAACCGATCATCGGGAGGATTAGATGAAATCTGGAGAAGATCCCATTTTCATGCAACTGTCCAAAGAAGGGAGCTAAATAATGCATCTAAATATTATATTTTTGAAATTTTTTTTGGCTATTGAAAAATCCTCTTAAATGAAAGAGGATTCACAGGGGAAAAGCCAGAACCCCCTCCAAGTCCCTGCCTAGTTAAAACTAGAACGAAATTCCAGCCAGAGTGAAAGCAGCATCTTGGGTTCTGCTCAACTCTTTCTGACCAATTTCATTTAGTTTTTTCAGCTCCCCCCAATCCCAATTCCTGTACCATGTTTGCAAACACACACACACACACACACACACACACACACACACACACACACGTAAAACCAAACAAATCCATCTATTAGCCATGTGCAATCAGTTAATAAATATTCATGTTTTCTGGAAGACCATTTATAAAAAGCAGAAGATTTAGAACTTAATTCATAGAAACAAAGAATGTGATGGCCTCTGGGTGCACCCAGTCTGCCTTTCAAGCTCAAATGGGCAGACTGGATGACTGTGATCCATAGGACCTTATCTGCCGACAGTATCTATGTATGTATTTGTCCTTTTTTTTGGTGCAGACCCATCTTGATCTATGGCACCATCCCTTCCCCCATAATTGCCTTGTGCCTGTCCCAGGCGCTTTTGAACCCCACCGCTGTCCGCCTCCACTACCTCCACTGGAAGGTTGTCCCAGGCACCCACCACTCTGAGAAGTACTCCCTCACATCTCTCCTGCAGTTACCCCCTCCAGTTTCATTGAATGCCCCCTTGTTCTAGAGCACCCTTTTCTTTTAAAAATACCCCCTCCTGTACCTTATTTACCCCAATGTATTCTAGTCCTGTGCCCACTCAAGCCCAGCCATTATGATCAAAGCAAGCATTTTTGCCAGCCTGAGTAGTTATTGCAGTGGCTGAATTTAGCTTCTCAAATGTAACTCTTCAGGGACACTGTCAGAAATGTAGAGGACATCCAGCAGCAGCCGTGGTGTGGCTCCTGCTTTGGCTCACAGAGTCATCCAAGACCCCTGGCTTGGCTCTGACTTGACTCTAGGTGAAACGTGTGTGATGGATGCTGCACTGGTAGATCTTGGGGTTCTTCACTCAGAGCGGTGAAGGGAACTGTCTCACTACCAGCAGCGCCAGCGACACCCTCAGCAGGTGGGATGGCGAGGGGCCACTTGGGGTCCGAATGGGGTTAGTCTGGTGGAGTCACCCGACAAGGAGAGGCAGGAGTCATACACAGAGATTGGATGAAGCAAAGACATTTATTAGATAGGAGGGGACGGAGGACATGGTCATACAGAAACATACCAACCACAAAAACAGTAGGGAGTATGGACAGCATTATGGATATCTAAACAGTAACAACTAAACTCTAAAATGTCTAAACTCTAGGTTGTTCTTCTCTATGGGTGCACCACGGCCTATTGCCACTATACTCCTAAAATTCCTTAGCAGAATCCTGTAACTGCAGCTAGTACATAGACGGAAATCAGGTGTTCTTCACTACCCACAATACAATATTTGGTTTTACAATGACCATCCAATTCTCACAAAGTCCAAATGTCTGTCATCTTCGTGCGCACCGTTGTTCTTCGTTGGTAGCTACAAGGGAAGTAAAACAGAACTGTGGAACACTAATCACAATTCCCAGCAAGGACCTAGTTAAGGCCACTGGGGTAGTGAGAGGTTTGGTAAACAGACCATATGTTTCTTCTGCAGAAGCCCACTCTCTCCAAGGCTGCCGGAATAAAGAACCAGAGCAACTGGTTCCTGAAATAACCCACTGACGGGCTGTTGGATTCCCCACTGAAAACAAAGGGTTCCTTGGCCAAATCCACTTCCAGGGTCACCAAGGATGAAGAGAGATCAGGACCTGCGTGGCAACGAATCCGATGGAGGACTACCACGACCTGAAGGATGCTGCAGCACTCCAAGGGCCAGCTAAACTCAGAAGAATTTCTGACAGGACCAGGAACCAGAAGAATCTGAAGAGATGATGGCTGATTCTACAATCCTAGGATCGGAACTAACACAAAAACAAAGAAACAGCAGATGCGTCCCGTACTGGGCTTCGATGGACTCGACTCTCGGCGAATGACCAGGAGGGGCACAGACCAGGTTCTCCAGGATGAGCACACTCTTCTGTAGAGGGTGACCAACTTCGGGACATCTTGAACAGGAACCATACGAAACGACACTGGCACGGCTGTCATGATGCATTTCGACGGACATGCCTTCGAGCTGTGAAAACAAGAAACAGCAGGTATGACTTCTGGCATGGCTGGCGACAGACTCGATTTTGGCGGACAACACAGATGGAAGTGATGAGCTGATGGACAATCCCACAGGAGTGAAGGATGCTGAGGAGATGTCTTCTTCTGGGTAGAAACTGATTCTGAGTGAGGAGTATAAGAGGTCACACAATAGGGCTGCAGTGTGTTAGAAGATCGAGACTGTCCCTATATGCTGGTAACAATGTAGCTGAAAGATGCCAAGAGAACTGTGGAATGATACAATAATTTTCCGGGGGAAGGGGAAATTATAAATGTAGGGGTAATTATTACTGACGGGGCCAATGTTCAGGTGCTTAGAGCAATAGTTCAGATGCTTAGAGCAACATTTTGGACAACCAGGGGCATAGTTCAGATACTTAGGGCAATACTTTAGATACTTAGGGCAATAGTTCAGATTCTTCGAGCAATATTTCGGACAACCAGGGGCATAGTTCAGATACTTAGGGCAATAGATAGCCACAATCCAATACAACACAGTCCTGGTGCTTCCTAGCAAGTTCACAGTCTTTCAGGTATTTTAGCAATAACCATTGGATAAGCAGTACAGTTGTTACAGTAGCTTCACAATATAGGCGAACTGAGCACCCTTGGATAAACCCCTTTTCCCTAAATGTAGGATCTTCCTGAATAGGATCTGGCTACCCCTGAACATTTTGGCTTAGTACCACTAGGCTGGCTTGCCCCATTACACTAGGTTGGGGCCTCCCTTAGTACCACTAGGCTGGCTTGCCCTATTACAATAGGCTGGGGCCTCCCTTTAATACCACTAGGCTGGCTTGCCCTATTACACTAGGCTGGGGCCTCCCACGAACCCTGCTTTACCTCGGGCCTAATGCCCTACACTTACCTTGGGCCTGATGCCCTACAATAACTCGGGCTGGATGCCCTAAATACAGTGGGCCTGATGCCCCCTTTACCATGGGCCTGGATTGCCCATTAAACCCTGGGCCTGATAGCCCTCTTAAAACTGGGTCTGGTGCCCCACTTTATACTGGGCCTGAATTGCCCACATTAAACCCTGAGCCTGATGCCACACTTTATACTGGGCCTGAATTGCCCATTTAAATAATTATTAGGCAAAAAAACATGGTCGGGCCCCTTTAAATCTGTAGCTCTCTGAGAGCTGCTGTCACTCTATAGCACATCTCCACCCCCAAATTCTGCCCATTATGCATATTTATTAGGCCGCTATACTGGCCTTGCCTCTTAGCCCCTCCTGTGGGCGTCGCTAACCCCGCCTCCCCTTTTAAATATTAAAATACGAGGGTCCTATCGACCCGGTGACCCTGCGGCACTCGGCCACCTTTCTATGCGCCTACTGTGTTTTTTTTCAAATAAAAAAAAACAAATAGTCTCCCAGAACTGAGCGGTCAGCACAACATGTGCTGCCGCCAACTCACTGCTCCATAGTAGGAAGGAGGATCGGGAGGCGACTGGGAGGTGGGAGGTATGCTGACAGAGGGAGGGACTGTTTCAGGCAGCTGGGGGACGACTGGGGGCCTCGGAAGGCTGACCGGGAGAGTGATGCAATGTGGCTGGCAAGGCTGCCAATGGCGGACTGGAATAAATGAAAATGAAAGGGAGGGGGCAAAACAAATAAACAGAGGGGCTATTCAGCCCAACGCGTGGCGAACAGCCAAATTCTTTTTTTTGGGGGGGGAACCCACCGGACTCAGCAGCACCACCGGACAGCAGCAACAGGAGGATTCAGTGGACTGGAGGAGGGAAATCACCACGGAGTCAACAGAACCAGCTTCACGACCCCACCCCAGGTAAGCCACAAGTCCCTATTGCACTCCTGTGATCCTTTCTACTCCACAGTCCAGCAACAACAACTAACTGTTTTTTTTAAAAACAGACACACATTTATTTCAAAAGTGCTTGGGGTTCTGATTCTTGAACCCCGAGCTCACGCCTAACAAACGCTAATGTAACCCCCTTGTTACCCGGGGTTACTAGAATCCCAGTAAGACCTAATGGTAGGCAGGGAAGGCAGCTTGTGAAACTCCAGTTAAATGGATTTCACACTGTCTCACTCTGTTCTCAGTCTCAGCTGAGACTGAGGGGTGACATCACCATAGAACTGTCGCAGCTGCATGAGCCACAATGGAATCTGCAGCAGGGAGTTGGAATAGAATGTTGGGAGGTTTGAACAGTAGTCTGTAGGTCAGTTGGAGTTTGGAGCTTGCTGAGAGAGGAGCACAGCAGCTCTGGTTAGGCTCTTAGAGCCACAGCCCTGACATAGGGCTACATTTAGTGAAAAAGGTGTGTGTTTCCACCAAAAGAGAGACACAGTGAGCAGTTTTAAAGTGGTGGAGACCACTGATTCGGGTCTCAGTGCCCCATCCCTTAGGGGATGGGGCAGAAAAGGTTGTCCTGCATATTCCAGGGGCAACCCCCAGGTGTTTTCTTCTAGTGTAGAAGCTGCCTATTTGTTCAAGAGTTTTTGGGAAACAAGAAGATTTGTGAATCGCCTGTGGGGCACCTGCAACCAGAAGGTGAGCTTCTGCTCTTTCTAAAGGGCCAATGTTTTCACCCAGGGACTTTTGTGATAGTGGGGATTGGACTACTGAAATAGTGGGAGGCCTAGAGTAATAGGCTTAGCCAAAAGTAAAAGTATGTTCAAGTCCAGCCCATAGTGGAAGTCAAGACATGTAGAGGAGATGTGACATATGTCTACCCAGTAATCTACATTGCCAAGCTTTCAGAAAAGAGTTGTTTAGTTTCCAGAGAAATGGCCGGGTATGGATTGTGGGAGCTGGAGGTGGGAGACCCCCCATCTTTAGTGACCAGGTCCACCTCTACAGATTTGCTCTGTGGATTTCTACTTTGCCTCATGCACTTGGCCAGTGATGAGGGAAGTACCCAGACGTGGGATTGGAAGGAAAATTCCCTCTAGGACTCAAAGGTGGTTTGGGAAGCCACAACAGGAAAACTGGTTCATTTCCCAAAATGGACTACGGATCAAGTGGCCGGCAGGGGCCGGGCCAGTGGGGGAAAATCCAAGTAGTGTACAAGTTGGGCTGTGTACCCAAAGCTGCGTGCAAGTCCAGGCTGTGTGCCTGGTGGGTTCAGAGCCTGAGGGCTGGAAATAGTGAAGTGTTCTGTTGTCTCTAATCTGCATTACCAGGAATGTAGCCCCGTGGGGATCTGTCTATGCTTTGTTTGTTCAGCTTGGATGTGAATAAAAGCCACACTGTTGAATCCCATTCCTGGTTCTGGACATTACAGTTATTGCTTCCTGTGTTTGGATTTACTTGGGTGCCCCTGTGCAGAGTAGCCAAACCTAGGCCCCCTGTGCCGAGTAACCTCATCCTCCCCGAACCCAGTCCCCACCAGGTACTGCTGTCAGCTTCAACAGCATGCCACCTGTCATTTTTGCTAAAAGGTGGGGGTGAGGGGTAACAAAAATGGAGGCAACACTTTGGATTTAATTCTGGGAGGAAGGTGCTCGGGCAAGGGGGCTAGCATTTTGGCTATCTGGCAGTGGGTAGCCCAAAAAGCTGAAGCAAGTTAACTGGTGTTGCTGTGTGCTGTGGATTTTATGCTGCTGTTTAAAATGCCAACTGTTAACCAAGGAGCAGTAAAGCCAAAGAGTGTGCCCTTGTCCTGCATCAAATTGTTTACAGCGTTTTGCCAGCTTTGTTAAAAAAGAACTGTGGTAAAGAAAAGTGTGGAAGACTAGGGGTAGCAACAGGAAAATTGTGCCCTGGACGTTGGAAATGTTTTTAAAATAAACTGTGGTAAAGAAAAGTATGGAAGACTAGGGGTAACAACAGGAAAATTGTGCCCTGGATGTTGGAAATGCTTTCTGAATGAACTGAGAGACTTGCAGTGTAAATGGCTATGTTAAATGGCTGAAATGGGCTCCCGCCATGGAGTCAGTTAAGAAAAAAAAAATGCATTCTGCAGTTTAAATTTGCCTGCTTAACGATCGCCGTGAGGAGAAGAGCCCTCGCGAGGATGAAGAGGCTCATTTGCATGGTGTCATGTGATTGGTGAGGCTGCAATCGGTCCTGTCCCTCAACCAGCTCTACAGTGACTGCCCCAGCATTCGGGAGGGAGTGTGAGTGGATTGCGTGTACTGGCTTGTGGAGGAGCGTTTCGGAGTGTTAAAAATGCTGTAAACCTTCTAAAAATAGACTTGTTTGTTTAAAATCGGGCTCAACCCGCTAATCGATCGTCTGAATTGCAAGTGTGGTGGTTGAGGAGACGATCAGCAGGACTGCCCACCCGTTTCTGTTCTGAGGCCTCCAAGAACTGGCTGCAGGCCGTTTTTCCCCATCGCAGAAAACTGCTACTGATAACAGTAAGTACTAAGATTGAAATTGCTCAAACAGTGATTTTCTGCCCTATGCCAGCAAAATATGTGTGCAGCAGTGTAGTCGCTTTGCAAGTAATGACTGTGTCAAGTTCTGCCAGCAAGTGCAAGTCTTCTAAGCCATTGACTGTGCGCATAGTAATGAGTTCAGCATCAGTTTAAAGTTTAAAGCCAGAGAGAGACTGTAAGTTGTAGCCAAATGTGCAGCACTAGTTTTACAGGCAATCCTGTGCTTAAAAACATGAAGCTTTAAGGGACTGTGAGTAAAAAAATGTTTCCAGCAAGTGAAAAGTCCGTGGAAAATCATGTAAATGTGTTTAGAACAAGAACAGAGCAAGTTTGTGCAGTTTGAGCAAAAGTTATCAGTAGTGTGTGTAAATCGGGTGCGCAGTGGCTTGATCCAATTTCTGAATGTTGATGCACAGGAGTGCTGCCGCCGCCATTACAGGGTGGGGTAGTAAAGTAAACACAGCAGCAGAGGAGCCATTTTAAAAGTAAAGAAGGTGTTCAGTAAAGTGGGACTTTCAGTTGCAGTGAGCTTTTGTTTGTTTTTCTGCAGTTATGGCCTCAGGACCAGCTCGCTATCCGGATCATGCCCGGGTTGCAGTAACAGCAGCAGTGAATAGACTGAGGGATATTGAAAAGTGGTGCTATGGAGGACAACTGCCTCCTCATGTGGCGATTCCTGGTTTTCCAGTGCATGTGTGTCAAATATGCTTGAGAGCTGGAAGGGACGGCTTCATGATTCCTCACTGTGCTGGATGCCTAGAAAAATATGGCTTTTATAAAGTGCCTCAAATTCGTTTGGCTCCCACATGGACAAAGGTTCAGGAATCTGCAGTTGGCAGCACACACCACCAGGCAGAGCCTGTGGAGGAAGGTCCCTCGAGGGAGCATGGCACAAAGCTAGAGGGTGCAGAGTTAGAGACAGAACCAGAAGTTGAAGTTTCGGATGCTGGATCCCAGAAGGAAAGTTCGGATAAAGCATCAGTAGGCCCCTGGGGGGGGCCTAGCCCAAGTCTCTTAGGAGAAGATGAGATGCGGGAGGCCTTTGAGTGGGATGTGTCGACCTCCGCGCCTAGTGATGAGTGGATAGTCTCAGAAGTGAGAACGACTGCTCACTCCTGGGCTCAGATCCTCAGTGAAGAGGAAGATGAGGGTGAACCTATGTGGCCTTGTGAAAAATGAACGGGTACACAGCCTCAAGATCTTGCCTCGGAGGAATGCATGGAAGAGAGTGGTGATGCCGCTGCCCTGGCTATGCAAGAAGAGGAAGTCAGGGATCCATTTTTAATCTCGTTAAGGATGCGAAGCTGGCAGAACCAGGACTGGCCACCCTCAAGCCAGGCCAGCGGTCTCAGGTTGACCAAAGCTAGTAAAGAGGAGAGACTGGTTCAGAGAAAGGCAAATGAGATCTATGATATGACCTTTCCTACCTTTCCTCGGAAAGTCTGGAAGGAGATTGAGAACAGCAGGAAATCCTGGATCTGGGCCGAAACAATGAAAAGTGTGCATCCTGGGGCAAACAAGCATGTCAGAAACAGACTGTTTCATGAGAAGTATACCCAGTGGAAGAGAGGCAGGACACTGTTTATGGACAGAGTGCGAATAGTGGACGGAGAGGGATGTGAAATCTCCCACTGTGTGAATTATGTACACCCAGACAGGGTAATAATTCAAGCTCCTGACCCCCAGTACTATTGGCCTCAGTGCAAGGACCTCCCAGCAAATGTGCCCTTGCCTACTAAATGGAAAGCCGAGCAGTGGTAGTCAATACTGCCACACCAGCGTGTGAAGTGCCTTTATTGTTTCTATGTTTCTATGTTATTGATCCGCCAGTATGGACATCCAGGACTCAGGTGCCCCACATTCATCAGTTCTACAGTGTACTGGCCTTTCCAGAATCCATCGACTGGCCCACCAGATGACTTCGGATCCAGAGAGGACACCAGCCCAGCTGTATCCTGTTTCATCGCCTGGTAATCGGATGACATCAGACCAGCTGTTTTCTTTTTGTTCCTGTTCTAAGGTTCCATCTCTAGAGATTACATCATCCCAGCAGTTCCCAGATGTGCCCTCCTGTGGTTCCCAGAAGATGTCCGAGGTGCAGGTCAGTTCAGAATTTTCCATTCTACAAGGGGCTGGTAAGTCCAAACTTTTCTATCTTTATGACATTGCAGTACACATCCTACACTAGCAGAATCCAAAATGTGTGGACTGTCCACAAAGACTCTCCCCTTCGGGATCTTGGCCTGTTAGAACTGTGCTTCACCGGGCTCCGGCCCAGGAGAGACTCTTTATTGGACTAGCCTTGGGGCATTGTGGTCACTAGTTGGGACTTTTAGGGCACTCCATCCCCCCAAATGTGTGTTGTAAATAATGTTGTTGTTTTCTAATGTATATACTGTTTTTCTACCTTTTCTAAAAAAAAAATGTTTTTGGGATTCTTCAATGTTTTGATGGTAGGGGTTTAGGTAGACTGTGTATGCAGATTAGGAGTGTGTGTTGTCTTTCTTTTTATTGCAAGTGTTCCTGGAGAAGATAGAAGAGAAGACGAGAAGAGGAGGAGGAGCTCATCGGAGTTCCTCATTAGTACTTTAGTGTGTAGCATTTTAAAGTACTGTGGTGTTGTTATTGTTGTTGTTACTGTATTAACCCTTTCCTTCCACAGGTGTGGTTGTGGGGGTAGGGAGGAGGCAGTAAAGTGATATAATAATGTGGTATTATTCTTGGTGTGTGGTTGCAGGTTGCCCAAGGTCGGGGAGGTCCCCGGGTTGTTTTTGTTTTTGGGTATAAAGTTAGACGCAGATAGGTTTTCCCTAGAGGGCTAGGGGGGATAGACAGGCTGTGGCCCTGACCTGCAGTAGGGGTTGCAGTGCTGAGCTATTAGGGCTATGCTCTGGACAGTTCTACCAGGGCCACTAGGCATCCCTAGTAAGTGGGTAGAGTAGAGGCTGATATGTCAGCTAAAGGCCTCTAGGCCCTTAGTGTTGCCTGCCTGTGCTTGCACATGGTAGGAAGGGGCCTGATCACCACCCTCCGCAGGTAGCACATAGGGTGGGATGGCCTGAAGCTGGGTAAACGATGACTGTGGACAGTCATTTTCCTGGTCAAGGGCGAGTATAACCCCCTTGTTACCCAGGGTTACTAGAATCCCAGTAAGACCTAGTGGTAGGCAGGGAAGGCAGCTTGTGAAACTCCAGTTAAATAGATTTCACACTGTCTCACTCTGTTCTCAGTCTCAGCTGAGACTGAGGGATGACATCACCATAGAACTGACGCAGCTGCATGAGCCACAATGGAATCTGCAGCAGGGAGTTGGAATAGAATGTTGGGAGGTTTGAACAGTAGTCTGTAGGTCAGTTGGAGTTTGGAGCTTGCTGAGAGAGGAGCACAGCAGCTCTGGTTAGGCTCTTGGAGCCTCAGCCCTGACATAGGGCTACATTTAGTAAATAAGGTGTGTGTTTCCACCAAAAAAGAGACACAGTGAGCAGTTTTAAAGTGGTGGAGACCGCTGATTCGGGTCTCAGTGCCCCATCCTTCAGGGGATGGGGCAGGAAAGATTGTCCTGCATATTTCAGGGGCAACCCCCTGGTGTTTTCTTCTAGTGGAGAAGCTGCCTATTTGTTCAAGAGTTTTTGGGAAACAAGAAGATTTATGAATCGCCTGTGGGGCACCTGCAACCGGAGGGTGAGTTTCTGCTCTTTCTAAAGGGCCAATGTTTTTACCCAGGGACTTTTGTGATAGTGGGGATTGAACTACTGAAATAGTGGGAGGCCTAGAGTAATAGGCTTAGCCAAAAGTAAAAGTATGTTCAAGTCCAGCACATAGTGGAAGTCAAGACATGTAGAGGAGATGTGACATATGACTACCCAGTAATCTACGTTGCCAAGCTTTCAGAAAAGAGTTGTTTAGTTTCCAGAGAAATGGCCGGGTATGGATTGTGGGAGCTGGAGGTGGGAGACCCCCCATCTTTAGTGACCAGGTCCACCTCTATGTATTTGCTCTGTGGATTTCTACTTTGCCTCATGCATTTGGCCAGTGATGAGGGAAATACCCAGATGTGGGATTGGAAGGAAAATTCCCTCTAGGAGTCGAAGGCTCTAAGGTGGTTTGGGGAACCACAACAGGAAAACTGGTTCATTTCCCAAAATGGACCGTGGATCAAGTGGCCGGCGGGGGAGCCGGGCCAGTGGGGGAAACCCAAGTAGTGTACAAGTCGGGCTGTGTACCCAAAGCTGCGTGCAAGTCCAGGTTGTGTGCCTAGTGGGTTCAGAGCCTGAGGGCTGGAAATAGTGAAGAAATGTTCTGTTGTCTCTAATCTGCATTACCAGGAATGTAGCCCCGTGGGGGTCCGTCTATGCTTTGTTTGTTCTGCTTGGATGTGAATAAAAGCCACACTGTAGAATCCCATTCCTGGTTCTGGACATTACAGTTATTGCTTCCTGTGTTTGGATTTACTTGGGTGCCCCTGTGCAGAGTAGCCAAACCTAGGCCCCCTGTGACGAGTAACCTCATCCTCCCCGAATCCAGTCCCTACCAGGTACTGCTGTCAGCTTCAACAGCATGCCACCTGTCATTTTTGCTAAAGGCAGGTGTGAAGGGGTTACACTAAGAACCTGGAGGAGCTGCAGCGCGAGGCCAGGGCAGCGAACCTGGTCGCGTGGGTGCCCATTCTCCTGCTGCTTGCTCGGGGTGGAACGGGGCAGGCAGGCAGCAGGGAGAAAAAAACATTTACTTTGCATGCCAAAAGCCCTTCTTAATGTTTTGCTATGGCACACAAAGAGGGACCCCTGGGGTATTTTAGAACCCCCCAGACTTTATTTTACTTACTGGGATGCCCCAACTTTGGGACATTACAGATTCAGGCCCGCCTAAAAATACTTGTCCCCATGTATTCCCTTAACACTATGAAATATATCATCTTAACAACCTCTAAAATCTTACTTAACACTCTACGAAATCTTATGTTAATAAAACACTCTTAAATTCTCTAAAATAGTTTCAAAACATCAATTATACTGTACAATTTTGAAGTTTTACCCTAAAGTGACTGTGTCTGGGGAATTACTTGGAATAGATCTACCTGTAATACCAGGGTACGAGTTGAGAAGCCTCTGTGATATACCTTCTAGGAGGGATACCTGCGTTCGATCTTTGGATCTGCGGGGTTGGAAATCTACAGGTTCTTGAACAATACGTTCTCTTTCCAGGAAATCTGGTATTTCCGGAGCTATCACTGGTACACAGTTTGAATGGTCATGGGAATTCATATACGGAGTACGGGTCCAAGGTTCTGTACACCAACTGGTTGGCGATTCTAGTTCCTACATTTTGTCTTTTGTGGACTCCTGCCTCTCTTTTGGTGTAGGACTGTCCTGATCCTTAACGAGCACAGCGTCTCTGAAAGTGCAAGCCTTTAGGAGATTCTGATGAACAATCTTGGTACCATGTCCTAATTCCTGCTGGATCTTGTATACCGGTAGTTCAGGATAAGGTATTTCAATAATACAATAAGGTTCTGGTTCCCACTTTGAAGACAGTTTGCTGCATTTTTGGGTCTTCTTCAATATTACTCTTTCTCCAATAAGTAAAGCTGTAGCCTTGGCCTTGATATCATAACTTGCTTTTTGCTTTTGCCGTACTTGCTCCATGTGTCTACCAACAATTTGTCCAGCTTCCTGCAAACGTTGGTTATGTTCCTGGACCCAATTTGTAACTGGCTTCTTTACTTTAGTTTCTTCTTGTGGTACTTCCAACACTAAGTCCATCGGAAGTCTTCCGTGTCATCCATACATTAAATAATGAGGTGTATAACCTGTGGAGCAATGAATAGTATTATTATAAAGATATGTGAGCTCGGAAATCAAAGCTGGCCAGAAGGGATGTTTATATTCTGGTAGAACTCACAGCATCACCAGTAGAGTCTGATTTGTTCTTTCGCAAAGTCCATTACCTTGGGGATGGTAAGCAGTGTTTTCAACTTATGACTTCCATACAGGGCGCAAAGTTCATGAAATAGTTGGGATTCGAAAGACGTTCCTTGATCTGTGAGGATTTTTGTAGGATATCTATAAGGTCGTACAAAACATCTCATGAAGGTCTCAGCAGTAGTCCGAGCAGATAGGTCTTTTACTGCACTTGCAACCACAAACTTGGAAAAGTGATCAACCATAGTGAGGATATAGATGTGTCCATTTGTGCTAGGGTCTAACTTCAAATGATCAAGAGCAACTAGTTCCAATGGTGCGTTACTAACTATTGGATGGAGAATAGCTCTCTGATTCACCTTCTCCTTGCGCTTTAAGTTACATGCTGGACATTCCTCACACCATTTTATTATATTGTTTCGCATTCCTATCCAGTAAAATCTCCTTCTGATAATAGCTTCAGTTCTTTTGTGACCAAATGTCCTGAATTATCATGGTACGCCTCTAAAACTATGGAAGCACTGGTCTTTGGAACTATGATCTGAGTCAATTCTATGTGTGTGGTAGGATCTCTACTTTTCTTAACCAAACGGCAATGTTCTATGGCCAGACAAGTTCTGTGTCTCCAAAGTTTCATCGCTTCTATGTTTAATCTCTTTCTTTCTTTGAGGCATGAGTTTCTGTGCAGCAACTACTAGAGTTTTTACTTGGCGAACTATAGGGTCTTGGCTTTGTAATTTCACCCATAGATTCTTTTGGTTCGCAATCATGTCATCCACTTCTGGTTGACTTTCCACTTTAGACTCAGGAGCAATTTGACAACATGTCTGTACAATCTCAGCTGGTACCTGTAGAAAAGGTGGCATTTCTATGTTTTCCAGCAGAGTATCATCTATTTCTGATTCTCCTTGTCCAAGCATCCGGGACAAGGCGTCAGTGTTCGCATTAGCTTTACCATAGTGATATTTTAAGGAGAACTGGTAGTTCACAAGTCAAGAGGCCCACCTCTACTGAGGGGCTTCAGCTTTACAGTGTTATGTGCCAAAGATTATTATCCGTGAAACTGCAGTGTGGCAGCTAAATATTGCTGGAATTGTGATAACTGGCCAAAAATCTAGTTCAGGGCTGTTGGAGCATCATCCACTGATCTCCTTAATCCGTGTCGTTAGCCTTTCTCGCTATTCTGTTCGTGCAGTACCGTTTTAACCCTTTATGTGGCACTATACAATAGAAAGGTTTGTATTATCTGGATATAATATAGGAGCCTCAGTGAACTTTTTTAATTGATCAATGTTTCATTGTTCAGTACCTATGTAACCAGGCGATTCTTGGGACTCCTAATTTCTGCTGATCCTCTTAAAAGTTTGTGTATGGCACAGCAATTTGGAGCAGTTCTTGATAAATCTCAATAATATCCCACAAATCCCAAGAATTTTTGGATCTCTCTAATGGTAGTAGGAACAGGCCATTTCTTTACTGCTTTGATCTTCTCTGGGTCTGGCATCACTCCTTCCTCGGAGACTATATGTCCCAGATAACTCACTTTAGTCTGCAACAGATGACATTTAGAGGGTTTTATTTTAAGACCATATTGGATCAATCTTTGGAACACTTCATCCAAGTGACGCAAATGATCTACATGAGTCTTTGAATATACAATGATATCGGCTAGATATAACAACAGGTATCAAAATTCGCTTCAAGACAATGTTCAACTGTCTTGAAAGTTCTCGGTGCATTACACAATCCAAAAGGCATCCTGGTGAATTCAAAGACCCCATGGGGTAATAAAAGCAGTTTTCTCTTGGTCTTTTGGTGCCATGGAACTTGCCAGTGTCCGCTGGTTAAATCCAGAGTGGAAGTCTGACTGCTGATTGGAGAGCCGTGAGAGAATCTTCTATCGAGGCAAAGGGATCGCATCCCTTATGGTGATGGCATTTAATTTGCGGCAATCCACACAGAATCGGATCTTACCATCCTTCTTCTTTACCAGGACAACTGGTGCTGCCCATGGGCTGTGGCTTTCCTTGAACACATCAGCCTCTTTCATTTCTTTAATCATTTCTTTTTCTTGCTGGTACATGGCTGGTGGGATAGGTCTAAATCGTTCTCTGATAGGCGGATGTCCATGGTTACTGATGTGATGTTGTACCCCACGAGCTAACCCAAAATCTAAGGGGTGTTGACTAAAAGCTTCCTTCTGGTGTAAAACCACTCTCAAAACATCAGCTCTTTGCTCAACGGTAGTCTCCAGATTGCCTACTTTCATCTCTTTTGTCCATTCTGGTATCTGGTCATTTTCTATCCCTCCTTCAGGCACTTTCTCTACCTCTTCCCCAGCTTTGATAATGTTTTGCAAGCACACCATGTGGATCTGGGCAACCAGCTGGTTTCGGTACAGTTGCACATTGTGAGTCCCACAATTCAACACTCGGACTGGTACCCAACCCCTGATTACAGTAGCTATACTTCGAGCCACTATTGTTGGCTCTTCCTTGTTCATGGGTAAGGTTCCACTAGTGTATCGTAATCTTGACCCTCGGCCCACCTTTTGCTTTGCAATCAGGTGGTTTCGTGCCTGGCTTCAATGGTACTGGTCTAGCATCTGTCACTTACTTTATCAATTTCACCCTCAGCATTAGCGAACCGTTGATGGTATTGCAAGTGTAGATGGTTTGTTGCAGGGCATGTTTCTCCACCTGGGTACGTGTTTGACTTCCTGTTGAGAATGCTCACTGGATTCATCAAAGCAATTTTGTAGAACATTCATCCCTAGAATTAGTGGTGGCAGTTGATTCTCGAGGTCGCTCACAATATGCCTGTGTTGCACTGGATGTTCTTTCCGAGCTGTACATCAGCTTCTAGATATCCTAAATATGGTACTTCATCATCGTTGCTCGCTATTAACTTTACCCATAATCTAGGAGGTGGCTTCAGATTATTGGGTGTCCAGTACCTTCGGAACTGTCGTCCTTGTAGTGTAGTAACCTGCGATCTGGTGTCTAACAATGCCATAAGCTCGATGCCATCGATCTTGACTGGTATCATCTGACTTCTACCAATGAAACATGACTGCTCTAATGGGAGTGCTGGACCTGATTGTCTGCTCTTCGAGGGTCGATCCTCATCCCCGAAGAATTTCTGTTTAAATTCAGGGTATTTCTGACTGACCACATCTTCTTTCTATATGGCAACTAATACCTACACCGGCGACATATGGGCCTTCCCTTTGCCATCGAACTGATCTGTGGAGTGCCTCCTTCACTCCTTCGATTGGTTCATTTGGTCACTCCTTCTTTCTTTCCCTGATGGATTTAAGCATCTCATTCTTCCAACCTGCTTTCCAGCTTTTGCATTTCTTACATCTCTGCCATCTGGTTAGTCAGGTGGTAATCTGCTCGGTCAGCTCTGAGTGTTGACTGGCAGTCTGCACAGAACAGATCAGTGTCTGTATCTGTGGTCCACGCATCTGTTCATGTTCTGAACGCCGGCACGGGTAGGCAACAGCTTCTCTTCCAGGTTCCAGTCTTTGTAATGACATTTCCTCTGGCTGGAGTCTTGATTGCCAAGAATTGTCTTCTTTCCATCCTTTTGTAGTGTAGGCCTGCCATTGTGTTCCTGTAGAGGTTGCCATTTGGGGATATACTGGAGCCTCCTCTCTGGAATGTCCCGAACCAAATATTCTAATGGCTTTCTCCTTAAAATCCAGGAAGTCGACTTCAGGGTTTTGCAAGTGCAGCATGTGCAGCTCTCTCCTCAGGGCCTCACTTTGCACCCCTTCAACAAATTTTTTTACTAGCACTCAATCTGCATCTCGGACCTCCACCGCGTCTACCCTCTCTATAGCTCGCAAGAGCTTTTGTAGAATCAGTGTGAACTCCCACAGGGTCTCTTGGGGCTTCTGGGTGTGAGAAAAGAACTTCATTTTGAGGTCAGACATGGTCCTAGCATCAAAGATATGCTGTAGCCTCTGGAGTATCTGGTCCATTGTGGCTTTCACTCCATTTGGCCAGGATTGGACTTCTCGGTGGGCAGCTCCTTTTAGTTGCCCGATTAAAATTTTGACCTTCTGTTGCTCGGGGATCTGATACAGCCGAAACATTGCCTGCATCTTTGAACAGAATTCCCCTAGGTTGCTGGTTCCGTTCCCATCCTTTTCTCTGGAAAACTGTGGAAGCCACGGCACTCTGAAGTAATACGGCATGGTTAGTGGAGATGGTGGTATATATACCCTCGAGGTCCATCTCGGTCTCCTCCAGCTGACTCTCTATCTCTCCCAGACAATCCACTACTACACCCTGGCTCCATCTGTGCTTCTTACTAAGCAACTCCAACTTTGGACTCCTTGGATAAATAATTATCTCTATCTTGCTGACTACGTCAAAAATGTTGTGATGGACGCTGCACTGGTAGACCTCAGGGTTCTTCACTCGGAGCGGTGAAGGGAACTGTCTCACTACCAGCAGTGCTAGCGACACCCTCAGCAGGTGGGATGGTGAGGGGCCGCTTGAGGTCCGAATGGGGTTAGTCTGGTGGAGTCACCCAACAAGGAGAGGCAGGAGTCATACACAGAGATTGGATGAGAAGCAAGATGTTTATTAGACAGGAGGGGCAGAGGACATGGTCACACAGAAACATACCAACCACAAAAACAGTAGGGAGTATGGACAGCATTATGGATATCTAAACAGTAACAACTGAACTCTAAAATGTCTAAACTCTAGGTTATTCTTCTCTATGGGTGCACCACGGCCTATTGCCACTATACTCCTAAAATTCCTTAGCAGTATCCTGTAACTGCAACTAGTACATAGACAGAAATCAGGTGTTCTTCACTACCCACAATACAATATTTGGTTTTACAATAACCATCCAATTCTCACAAAGTCCAAATGACTGTCATCTTCGTGCACACCATCGTTCTTTGTTGGTAGCTACAAGGGAAGTAAAACAGAACTGTAGAATCCTAATCACAATTCCCAACAAGGACCTAGTTAAGGCCACTGGGGTGGTGAGAGGTTTGGTAAACAGCCCATACATTTCTTCGGCAAAAGCCCACTCTCTCCAAGGCTGCCGGAATAAAGAACCAGAGCAACTGGTTCCTGAAATAACCCACTGATGGGCTGTTGGATTCCCCACTGAAAATAAAGGGTTTCTTGGCCAAACCCATTTCCAGGGTCACCAAGGATGAAGAGAGATCAGGATCTGCGTGGCGACGAATCCGATGGAGGACTACCACGACCTGAAGGATGCTGCAGACTCCAAGGACCAGCTAAACTCAGAAGGATTTCTGACAGGACCAGGAACCAGAAGAATCTGAAGAGATGATGGTTGATTCTACAATCCTAGGATCAGAACTAACACAAAAATGAAGAAACGGCGGATGCATCCCATACTGGGCTTCGACGGACTCGACTCTTGGCGAACGACCAGGAGGGGCACAGACCAGGTTCTCCAGGATGAGCACACTCTTTGTAGAGGGTGACCAACTTCGGGACATCTTGAACAGGAACCATACGAAACAACACTGGCGCGGCTGTCGTGATGCGTTTTGTCGGACGTGCCTTCGAGCTGTGAAAACAAGAAACGGCGGGTACGACTTCTGGCACGGCTGGTGACAGACTCGACTTTGGCGGACGACACAGACGGAAGTGATGAGCTGATGGACAATCCCGCAGGAGTGAAGGATGCTGAGGAGACGTCTTCTGGGTAGAGACTGATTCTGAGTGAGGAGTATAAGAGGTCATACAATAGGGCTGCAGTGTGGTAGAAGATCGAGACTGTCCCTATACACTGGTAACAATGTAGTTGAAAGATGCCAAGAGAACTGTGGAATGATACAATAATTTGCCGGGGGAAGGGCAAATTATAAATTTAGGTGTAATTATTACTGACGGGGCCAATGTTCAGGTGCTTAGAGCAATAGTTCAGATGCTTAGAGCAACATTTCGGACAACCAGGGGCATAGTTCAGATACTTAGGGCAATAGTTCAGATGCTTAGAGCAATATTTCGGACAACCAGGGGCATAGTTCAGATATTTAGGGCAATAGATAGCCACAATCCAATACAACACAGTCCTGGTGCTTCCTAGCAAGTTCACAGTCTTTTAGGTATTTTAGCAATAACCATTGGATAAGCAGTACAGTTGTTACAGTAGCTTCACAGTGTAGGTGAACTGAGCACCCTTGGATAAACCCCTTTTCCCTAAATGTAGGATCTTCCTGAATAGGATCTGGCTACCCCTGAACATTTTGGCTTAGTACCACTAGGCTGGCTTGCCCTATTACACTAGGCCGGGTCTCCTTAGTACCACTAAGCTGGCTTGCCCTATTAAACTAGGCTGGGGCCTCCCTTGGTACCACTAGGCTGGCTTGCCCTATTACACTAGGCCGGGGCATCCCTTAGTACCACTAGGCTGGCTTGCCCTATTACACTAGGCCGGGGCCTTCCTTTAATACAACTAGGCTGGTTTGCCCTATTACACTAGGCCGGGGCCTCCCTTAGTACCACTAGGCTGGCTTGCCCTATTACACCAGGGGCTGGGGCCTCCCTTGGTACCACTAGGCTGGCTTGCCCTATTACACTAGGCCGGGGCATCCCTTAGTACCACTAGGCTGGCTTGCCCTATTACACTAGGCCGGGGCATCCCTTAGTACCACTAGGCTGGCTTGCCCTATTACACTAGGCCGGGGCCTTCCTTTAATACAACTAGGCTGGTTTGCCCTATTACACTAGGCCGGGGCCTCCCTTAGTACCACTAGGCTGGCTTGCCCTATTACACTAGGCTGGGGCCTCCCTTGGTACCACTAGGCTGGCTTGCCCTATTACACTAGGCCGGGGCATCCCTTAGTACCACTAGGCTGGCTTGCCCTGTTACACTCGGCTGGGGCCTCCCTTTAATACCACTAGGCTGGCTTGCCCTATTACACTAGGCTGGGGCCTCTGACAAACCCTGCTTTACCTCGGGCCTAATGCCCTACATTTACCTCAGGCCTGATGCCCTACAATAACTCGGGCCGGATGCCCTAAATACAGCGGACCTGGTGCCCCCTTTACCATGGGCCTGGATTTCCTATTAAACCCTGGGCCTGATAACCCTCTTAAAACCGGGCCTGGTGCCCCACTTTATACTGGGCCTGAATTGCCCACATTAAACCCTGGGCCTGATGCCACACTTTATACTGGGCTTGAATTGGCCATTTAAATAATTATTAGGCAAAAAAACATGGTCGGGCCCCTTTAAATCTGTAGCTCTCTGAGAGCTGCTGTCACTCTATAGCACATCGCCGCCCCAAATCCCGCCCCCTTATGCATATTTATTAGGCCGCTATACTGGCCTTGCCTCTTAGCCCCTCCTGTGGGCGTCACTAACCCCGCCTCCCCTTTTAAATATTAAAATACAAGGGTCCTATCGACCCGGTGCCCCTGCGGCACTCAGCCACCTTTCTATGCGCCTACTGCGCTTTTTTCAAATAAAAAAAACAAACAGTCTCCCAGAACTGGGCAGTCAGCACAACATGTGCTGCCGCTGACTCACCGCTCCATAGTAGGAAGGAGGATCGGGAGGCGACTGGGAGGCGGGAGGTATGCTGGCAGAGAGAGGGACTGTTTCATGCAGCTGGGGGGGGATGACTGGGGGCCTCGAAAGGCCGACTGGGAGAGTGACGTGATGCAGCTGGCAGGGCTGCTGACGGGGGACCAGAATGAATGAAAATGAAAGGAAGGGGGCAAAACAAATAAACGGAGGGGCTATTCAGCCCAACGTGCGGCGAACAGCCGAATTCTTCTTTTTTGGGTGGGGACCCGCCGGACTCAGCAGCGCCACCGGACAGCAGCAACAGGAGGATTCAGTGGACTGGAGGAGGGAAATCACCATGGAGTCAACAGGACTGGCTTCATTACCCCAGATAAGCCACAAGTCCATGTTGCACTCCTGTGATCCTCTTTACTCCACAGTTCAGCAACAACAACTAACTGTTTTTTTTAAAAACAGACACACATTTATTTCAAAAGAGCTCGGGGTTCTGATTCTCGAATCCCAAGCTCACGCCCACAAATGCTAAGAACCTGGAGGAGGCACTACGTGCAGGCCAGAGGCAGCGAACCTGACGCGTGGGTGCCCATTCTCCTGCTGCTTGCTCTGGGAGGGGGGGGTGGAATGGAACAGGCAGGCAGCAAGGAGAAAAAAACATTTACTTTGCATGCCAAAAGCCCTTCATAATGTTTTGCTATGGCACACAAAGAGGGAGCCCTGGGGTATTTTAGAACCCCCCCCAGACTTTATTTTACTTACTGGGATGCCCCAACTTTGGGGCATTACACGTGCCTGGCTTGCTCACCTCTAACTGATCCAGCATGTAATGCACTGTACCTGGCAGGGAGGGATGGCCTGGGAGAACTTAATTTGGGCAAAACAGATAATGTAACAGAATCTGCAGGCTGTAAGACAGTCTTCCGGTTCTCATTTCCCCAAAAAGCACATCTGTTCTCAATTTAAAGGCTTGTGAAAATACAAATATTTTTAGATGAACCTGCACTGTTACTAGGTTTTGTAAATAAAAAAATATCCATTTAGTAAAACCAAAACATTGCCTTAAACAAAAAAGGTTAGATTTAATCAAGCAGTAATCAGTACTTTCAAACCACCCCATCTGTATTTGTATAAAAAGTCTGCTTTTTTTTTTTATTTCAGGAGAAAGCAAAACTTGAACTATCCAATATAGAAACAGTCTATTGCTCTCTAAATATTATGAGTCCTGTGTCATGTGCAGAAAGCAATAAAAACCCAAACAAGATAAGTTATACAGAGGCCCTGAAGATGCAATATCCCTTTACTGTGTCACTAAAAGAAATATTTGGGGAAAAAAGATCCAGACAGCTGACTAAGATTCAAGACAGAAGAAACAGAGCAGTGCCATGGTCTGAAAAACTAATTGGACCCTGATTCGGGAGGCAGATTTTTAAAAAGCAACCAACACAAATGGACAATTTTTATTTTGCAACAGAAGGGATACTACATCTTGGGTTAATCTGGTACATAGCATGTGTGCAATAGAAACAGCTTGTGTGCAGACTGGAAAAAAAAATAATGTTCTGTCTAGCTCTAGAAAAATGCAGCATTAAGTTTGGGTTGCCCTAAGAATGCATAAATGTTAAAAAACAATGTGCCTTGGTGAAGTTCCTAATAAAGTAAAAACAAGTAATTTAAAAAAAATAATCACGAGATCCTTTACAGACAGGGGGTCCTGAAGCGTTTCCAAGGCCCATAGAGGACCCAGCATTGGAGTCTTGGCCTCAACCTTTTGAGCTTCCTGGTCCACTTCCAAGCCAAAGGGAGAGAAATAGGGATCCAAAAGTCCCCCAGTAATATAGCAGCCTGCTGAGAGCATCCATGTCAGGGGAAAGAATTGCAGATCTGGCTTTGATGAAGTCCCAAACAGCGTGGGGGTCCTAAAGGTTCCATTTATTTTGAAGATTGGGCTGCATTCCCCAAGTCACTACCCCCTCCCAAAAAAAAAATAGTTTAAAAAATGTCAGGATCTCTGTTTGCCTTTCTTTAAATACAAATATATAATTAAATTTACAAGATGATATTTACAGGTTTTAATTACACTTTGGGAAGTTAATAGACCCAAGAAAAAGTTTGGGGAACTTTTTTTTTCAAAGTTTTGCTCAGCAGATGCTAGTTGGGTTGCCCCCTCTCAGATGGTGGTCTCCCCATGTTTGTTGTTGGTTAGCCAGGTGTAGAACTTGTGACAAGAATGCAAAATCTTGCCGGACCAGATCCAGAAGTCAGAGGTGATGCCCACAATGAGGGTCATGAGATACTTGATCATGTAGACGGTGAAGTCCGGTCTCATGTGGGGGGTGTAGTGCAACCGGCACAGGATGGCCAGACTCTTGCAGTTGTGGCTAATCCAGCTGCACTCCCACTGGTCCCGGAACACCTGCTCGCAGAAGTAGCAGGTGATGACGATGGTGGCCAGCACCATGTAGAGCACACTGAACACCCCAATGCGCACCATCAGCCTCTCCAACTTCTCAGTCTTGGTGCCGTCATGTTTCATGATGGTGTGGATCTGGAACAGGGACACAAACCCAGCCAGCAGGAACGAGGTGCCAATGAAGAGGTAGATGAACAGTGGGGCCAGCACAAAGCCTCGTAGCGGGTCCGGGTTGTTGAGGCCCACAAAGCAGACCCCACTAAGCAGGTCAACATTGATCTGGCCCATGGCAAGGATGGTGATGGTTTTGACAGCTGGCATGGCCCAGGCGGCTGGGTGAAAGTACTGAGAGTTGGCCTCATGGCCCCACTTCATGCCAGTGGCCAGGAACCAGGTGAGTGAGAGGATGACCCACCAAATAGAGCTGGCCATGCTGAAGAAGTAAAGCATCATGAAGAGTATGGTGCAGCCCTCCTTCCTGGTGTCCTGCAGCACCATCTGGTAGCCGTCTGGCTTGAACTGGTCATTCCATACCACCCGGTCACCCAGCATGAAGCCAGCAATGTAGGCAATCAACACCATGGTGTAGCAGCCTGAGAGAAAGATGATGGTCTGCTCTGGGTAGTGGAACCACTGCATGTTCACTAGGCAGGTGGTGACGGTGAAGAAGGTGGAGGCACAGCAAAGCACCATCCATGTTAGGATCCAGAGGTGGGCGAAGTGGATCTCCTTTGCGCTGAAGAACATGGAGCCCCTGCTCCCTTTGGAGGGCTCACAGGGCGCAGTGCAGTCCTTCTCACCCAGAAACTTGTAACTGAGGTAGGGTGGCATGTCCAGCACCCACAGACAGAAGAATGGGTGCTCTGGCATGGAGTGGGGGGGCAGGCCCTGGGTGCCACCCGCCCCCGGGTGTTCGTGTCCACCAGGCATTGTCGGGTAGACAGTGGGTGGGTTGTCGGTGCGGTTCTGCCCCACGCAGATCTGATCAGCTCCATGCAGTGAGAAGTTTTCACAGTGCAGTCTCTCTGGCCACTGGAGCCCAAATTTGTTCATGAGCACCTTGCAGCCCTGGCGGACCCATTCGCAGATGGAGCAGCATGGTGGGATGGCTTGCTCGAGCACCATGCATACTGGGGTGTACATGGAGCAAAGGAAGAACTTGAGCTTGGGTGAGCACTAGACATTGATGAGTGGGTAGAACTGATGCACCTCCAGCCCAGTGTCCTCCTGGTTCATGTGGCCCAACAGACTGGGCAGGATGGTCTGGTTGCAGGCAATGTCCGTGCACAGCGGGATGGAGATGGGCTGGCAGAAGCTGTGGTCCGGGATCGATATGCCCCACTCACAGTGGAACAGTTGCACCAGCTGGGGAGGAAGCAGCCTGTAGCTGAGCAGTAGCAGCAGCACCACAGGCGGCGAGAGTTGCAGGGCGAGCCACATCCTCCTAGTCCCTTCTCCCAAACTGGCTTGCTTACCTGCAGCTCCAAACTTGGATTGTCCTACACTTTTTTTAACCAGTCACCTTTTCTTTGCCTTTTGTTTACTTTTACTCTTTATTTTCCTTGACTTTTAATTCTTTGCCTCTACTTGACTTTGCTGTCTCTGCCCCTTTGCTGTCTCCTTGCTCTTTCTATGTCTGTACGTGTGTGAACAGATGCCAGCCAACAAGTTGCTGTAGAAGTTTTTTTCGTGTGGGTTTGCTGTCCCGATGGTTGCACAGCTGCATCCTGCCTCCAGGAACCAAAATGAGCTGGGGAGGGGGGGCATGCCAACAGGTGGATTGGGCACCCCCTAGCCAGCTTTCTTGGGGACTCTGAGGCAGATGGCTCTGCCATGTTTTCTGAAATGTTACATTAGGCAAGGCACCACCCTGCAATGACAGGTCGCTCCCTCATTGCAGCGGCTAATTGGTTTCAACTTCGTGGCACGTTTGCTGAACTAGTGTCAGCAACAGCATGCCACTGCATTGGGGAAATGCTGCCAAGCCTCAGAATGCAGTGGGGGCATTGGCTGCCACAGTGCCATGGCGCCAAAATCCCTCTTCTCTCCTAAGCTGTTACATAATGTTTCTTGCACATGCGTGCAAGCAAACATAAAAATTACGCACTAAAGTGGCTTTCCTCCAGGAAAAAAAACTCTCCCATATGGAATCCTGTAAGTTAACTAGGGACTGGGTAAGAACAGAGGTGCACAGCACCCATACCTCTGCCAAGAGGGGGGTCTTCATACTGTTGCACAAATCCCTCCCCATGGACACCAGTTAGCACCCAGAGTGATAAGGAGGGTAGATGGGTCACGCAACAGGTCTCAACGCAGAAGGGCCCCCTAGTGCTACTAAATCTGTATGCCCCAAATACAGACAAACTGCTTTTTTTTGCACCACTATCAGGGGTGTTGGCTAAACCCACCTCCCAATACCTGCCCATACTAGCGCCGGAGACTTCAGTCTCACACAGGATCCCATCATAGATAGATTGTCCAACTCCAGCGAACCACACATCAAAGCTAGAGTTGCTGTACAACAGCTGCTCTTACAGCATGCCCTGGTAGATGTCTGGAGGCTATTGCATCCTAACATCAGGGACTACACCTTCTACTCCAGCGTACACCAGTCCTTTAGTAGACTGGACTGTTGGTTAGCTAACCCCTAGATCACCCCGGCAGTATTGGAATCTAGGATTCACGCCAGGGTTATATTGGACCATGTGATAGTCGAGGTAAAGATCAACTGGTGCCCTCCAGCCCTGCAGTCTGCCAACTGGTGCCTTGATCCTCTATTGCTATAAGACCCTGGGCTGGAATTTCAAATGGTGCAGTAGGCCAGCGCACGGTGTGCCAAAGGGCCACCCTGCGTCAAACAAGCTGCATCAAATCCTGTGCACTGGAATTTGTAAGAAATGGGCCCACAGCCGCAAAGACCAGGAGAATGATGCAAGGGCCAGCCTGCCCCATAAATATGATGCATGGCGTGGAATGACGCAAGCGACACAGAAGGCCTACGGCAAGGAGAATGGTGCAGGCTACTAGACGGAGAGGGGAACCACGCCATACCCAGAAACACAACTTCATGGACAGAGAAACAGAAGTCCTAATTGAGGAGGTGCACAAACAGCAGGAACTACTGCTATCCCGGGGTGGGGACAAGGAACACAGGGACAAGAGGCAGCAGGCATGGACACAGGTGGCAACAAATGTAAATGCGGTGGCACCAGCAAAGCGGACCATCAGGGAACTGCAGAAATGGTACCATGACCTCAAGAGGTGTTTCAAGGAGAAGATGGCACACAATGCATGCTGTGCAACAGCCACAGGAGGTGGCCTATCAGAGGCCCAGGTGCTCACCCCACAGGAGGAGAGTGTCGCCAGCCACCTGAGACACTGCATCATTGCAGGAGACAGTGAGCTCGACCTCTTCAGGCAGCAGACCGCCACGCAAGGTACAAGCCAACAGAGGTAACTGTCATATACACCATGCAGTGACAGGACAGCACTGAAGGGGGGCACAGCACAAACACTGACAGCCCCTACACACAAGGGTGTAGGCAGGCTCACGCACTGTACCCAGATGTGCACAGCACTGCTGAGTGCATGTCCCCAGGCATATGCCAGCCTGAGGACATGTCCAGGCAAAACAGTAGGTGATGGGCAGTGGAGGGATCTGAGCAGTGTGTCACTGGAAACCCCGCCAGTATGGAGACAGGGACATGTCCAACCCCAGTAGCCATGACAGGAAGCACCTGTGAACATACCTATGTGAATAGAAGGGGGTACCATGTGGAAGGGATGTGCACATGTAACAATGGGGGGGCAACTGCTGGAGACCGTAATATCACACCCCTGCCAGCACATGGAAATGTGATGGCAAACAACATGCCTGTCACCAAAGACACCATGTGCTGCACCAATAGGGAACCCTGAGACCCTGGCAACCACAATGTGTGGATGCAGACAGCTTGTTGCTGCATCATGTCCCGGCCAGGGGAACAGAAACTGTTATGGATACAAGCATGGAGCAACACACGTAACAGCAGTGTGATGTGATAGGAACCACGCCCATGCACAGCAAGCGGGCCGGAGACTGAATGGTGGGATATCAGGACACAGCAGAGGGTACACAGTCATCATAATGGGTGGTATGCAGACAATGAAAGCCCCCCCCCCGCAGCCATAAGAGCAGGACAGTGGTGGGAACCAGAGAGTAGGCGCATCATTGAGCAGAAGCACACAACATGAGGCCGGGCACTGCCACACCACAGGCACACACACCAACCGCTGCATGGTATCCCCCTCACCACCAGTAGGAACAGCACACCTGCAACGTGGGTCCACGCCAGCACCAGCCACATGTGACATGCCGACAATGGGAAGCCCATGCCAGCGATGTGGACAGGACTGGAGAACAGCACAGCTGCTGCACACAAGGCACACTGGCAGGCAGCAATTGAGTCTGTGGGAGCATGGATGCAGGCAAGGTGTGCCACACAGATGCACAGAACAATGAACCAGCAGCATGGTGCATGTGACAGTACCATGGACAATGCTGATGGAGGAACACACAGCCCCAACCTGGTGGCCCAAGCCACAATTGTCAACAGTACATGGCAAGCCACCAGGGCCCCAACACACACCAGAGCCCCCCAACATGCATGCATAATCAGTATCCTCCAGTACACTCCATGCTCCCCAGCATGGCCCATGCCTGCTGAATGCACAGTCCAGACATGCACACAACACTGCAGCACACAGACTAGGGCACAGTCCCAAGCCCCCTCTGTACAGCACCACAGCCCCATGGCACCCATGACACCACCCCCTGTCAGTACCCAATCATGGCATTGTGAATGTGTACAGAAACACAGGCCACATAGCACCCTGAAGACCATGTTAAGAAGGAACACTGTATGACACAAGCACAACCCTCTGCACCCATCCAGACCACACTGTGTGCACATGCAATACCCCGTGGCACACAGCATGGTATCAACCATGCCAGCCCCACAACATGTGCATAACACAGCACTGATAGCCGGCAGCCATGCAACAGCAGCAACACAATACCGGAAATGCAATGCGAGGGTGTGTGGACAGGCTGGACCCAGTGGCGCCGTGCAGCACACATGTACTGTGGACTGCACACAGGTAGATGTACACATGACACTAACAGAACTGCACCCACACAGCACAACATGGGAACACCAATGGGGCCCACATGATGACACAGCCACATAATGTATGTGCTTTATACCCACAGATGATGCCATGGAGACATGAAGCACCACGACAGGCAGCGAGACAAGCAGCACAACAATGCCACCATGCAGCCCAGGCACACACACAGATGCAGTGGCACAGGAGGAGGAGGAGGCTGAAGAGGAGGTGCAGCAGCACCACAGTGATCCAAACGCAAGGCCCAGGAAGAGTGAGGAAGAGTGGTACACAGGCGAATTGCCAGACACAGACAGCCCTGCAACAGCAACCACAACAGGGGATGTGGGAGATTCAGTGGAGGACCCTCCAGTGTCAGCTGATGAGTTAGATGACACCACTCAGGGTGCGCATGGACAAGCAGGGGAGGCAGACAGTGACGGCATGTCTTCAGTGGACATGCATGTGGACACCCCACAACCGGCAGAGGATGGTGATGGAGGACAGACACACAGTGATGATGGGCTGAGACAGTACTTCCAGGAGGTGATGAACGCCGAGGAGTCCATGGCCGGTAGCAAGATTGGGGTGCATGCAGCACTGGAGGCACACACCATTGCCACCACAGCAAGCATGGCCCTCATTGAGGGGAGCATAGCTACGATGCATGTAACGGTGCAGACCAGTGTGGACAATACACAGGGCCAACAGGCACACATGGAGGCCATACTGCTGGGCATACAGGCAAGCATCCAGTAGCAGGCAAACAGCCAGGAGTTGATGACAGCATTACTGCAGCAAATGGTGCAGTCACAGTGGGAGCATACACAGGCTGCACAAGCCATGGCCACAGCATTGCAGGTGATGGCCCAGGTCACAGTCACTGGTCACACACAAAGCCATGCCATGCATGGTGGCAGTAGCCAATGCCACAATGCAGCATGTGTCACAGGGCTACAGGACACATACCACAACATGAGCCAGGCAGCAAGTGCACCACATGCACAATACACCATCCCATATATGGCACCACTCAGCAATGTGCTGTCGGCATCAGCAATGGAGGGAGGGTCCAGTGGTACAGGCCACACAGCAGCAGCAACAACCACAGTGATGTGTATCCTGCTGCACATGCCCAACACACTGACCCATGCCCAGTGCCAATGCTGGCCAGCCCATACATGTCACAGGCCATGACACCATATGGAGATGCCACACTACACATGTCCATGGGGAGGGACATCCACCTGTGTATGGAGGCATACAGCACACACTGCATGGTCCATACATGAACAGTGGACATGGGTACAGCAGTGGATATGTCACGCAACAGGCAGGGCACCCACAGACGCAGGACGTAATGGCACCCGGCACCGCAGACCAGCAAACTGTCCGCCAGACATATGTGTATCCTGTGGCTGGTGTGCAACATCAGCAGGAGCAACACAAAGGTGGCATAGTGGCAACACAGACTGGAGAGTATGGCAAGACACAGGATGCCACGAGCCAACCGACACCGTGGTGGATGACAACAGCAGAGGTAGGATATACAGACCAATGGAAAGGACAATGGTTCACAGACACACCGAGGCCCGCAGCAGCACAGTAGAACATGACCAGCCCAACATGGCACAACAGTCCCACAGTGCAATGGCACCACAGGCAACATGTGGCTAGGGTGCACAGCCAACTACCATGCATGACAGCACAGCCAGCATGGATGGACAGATGCATGCCACCACTGCACACTGCACTAGCCAACTGAGCATTGCAGACACACAGTCAGATGACACATGTCCACACACAGCAAGAGGGCAGACACAGGTATGGAACAGCAGCATAGACCACACCACAGGTCCGCAAACAGCACTGGTCGCCATGGGCTACAGTGACAGTGCAGGGTCCATCGCAGCACACAGTGTGCAACACAGTGAGGCTTCACAGGGGGCAGTGCGACAGCCCGTGCACACCGGGGAAGGCCGCGAAAGGTACCTAACACACCTGGTGTGACTTCAGCGGTGAACACAGCAGTGGCATGTAGGGCAACCCATGCTGGACAACATGGGCATGCAGAGGTCAACAGGGCAAAGGCGAGTACAGCACAGGTGACAGCTATGGAAGCATGTGCAGTATCCAGTGCAGCTGCAGCTGTGACCATGGACAACACACAGAGTGGAACGGTGGATGTGCAGCAGTGCAGGGCCAGTGTGTCGGGGTGTTGACGCTCCAAAAGGGTGGCAGCGGCAGTCCAGACACAGGTGACCACTGCACAGCAAGGGAAGATGCCAAAGACAGACACGGAATGACATGCCTCACCACACTGCACATGCACAGAGCTAGGACAGCACACACTCACACCACATGGCATGGGACGGCCGTGCTGATGGGACTGTCACACATGGCACTGAACAGTGGCAGGGAAGGTGGAAATTGCACATAGCACCCCATAGCCCCAGACACATATCACTGTGGACCCTGAACCCACATGCCCACCCATGACACACATCCTGTGCACGTGTAGCACTGCATGGCAATACACACACATGATGTAGGTCGCACCCATGGACCACTGGTGGAAACCCATGATGCATCACCGTCCGACATGACAGGTGCACAATGCCCCACTGTAGGGATGGAAACATAGGACCATAGAGGGTGTGGCACAGGGGTACTGCATCGCACAGCCAGACAACCCATGTCCATGTGTTACCCAATGAACATGACACCTGTCGATGCACTGTCACCAGCCTGGTGACACACACACACAGCTGTATTGCCCCCACATGCTGGTGCCATGCCTGTGCGATGGCCTGCATAGTGTGCAGAATGGACACACCCTGGGGTAGACTGTACCATGCAGCCACCACCCATGCTGTATATTGCACACCCGCACAGTACCCTGTATTCAGCCGCCTCCAAACATATGCGGTGTACACCTGTCACGCTGTGTGGCCAGCATACCAACCTATGAGGCCCTCAAAACATGGCACTGTCCTGCAGGTGACCATGTGCACCAAGCAGTACACCACACTCCCTCAAGTGCACTAGGGTACATGCATCTGCAGATGACACATGCACGTATCTGTGGCCACGTCTGCACAGAATACGGAATTCACCAAACATGAAAAAATAAGCACCCACACAGCACAAGCAACACACGAAAACACTGTTTTAAATCAAATTCATAGCGTTTTATATATCAAACATGCAAAAAATACAAAAGTGGCTAAAGCAAATAAGTTGACGTTTCACCTGGTACTCTGCCAGGCTTCATCAGAATAAAATAGTGCCATAATAACATACCATTTAAATACAATTTTGAACATGACCATGTGACAATAATAAACCAATCACCTTAACAAATGGAACTTAATTCACATCTTTAACTATTTCATGATCAGTCCCACAGATTTAATTTTATAACATAAATATACTAATCAACACACAGTCAAATCTGTAGGAAATGTCATAATGTGGTATTTATAGTCCACAAAAAATGACATAATCCTACACATAAATACACTGCTTACATTGTAAATGCAGATAAACAAACTTGGAAACCTTAATTATTCAAGCCCTTTCTCAAATACATTTTTCTTTAACATGTACTAACCATATCATAATAAATATATATATATGCATGGCATGTTAAAATATTTTCTTTTATTATTCTAGTATCTTTCTATATTGATTACAGTTCTATGTGTCACAGAGTACAGTATGCAGCCGACACGCAGGACACACCTGGAGATGCCGCTGCACAATGCAGTGGACACCGAGGCACATCCCAGTTGGTGTCTACACAAGGTCATGTACCACACGATAGAATGGTGCCCAGATGACTGACAGCGACACGGATGGTCCTTCATGCAACAGACAATGGCAGTGGATGATGGCCATGTGGCCGAACAGGCAGGCATGTGGTGAGGAGCAAGCTCCTACACCCAGGCCAACCATCCTGGGAGCATGGTTCCTGCACCCATGCCCCGTTGCAGCCGACCTGACCGCTGTCCGGCGGTAGTATCTCCCCCCACAGCTGAATATACCAGGACTCCAATTGCAATGCCACATAGCCCTGTGTTGTGGCCACACAGTAGCACCCATCTGCTTGCCACCGACAGTGCCCCCTCATGCTGAGGCTGCCACACAGCAGGATGCAGACATCTGTGTCCACCATGATGATCCCCATCATGGACCTGTGGGGCCCACACAAGGCCTCCACCCCAGCATCTAGGGTGTACAGGTGCAGCGCACACATGCCCCATTGGAGGCCATGCACCGTGGTCCTGCCATCGGTAGTATATCACCTATGTGGACCCACTGTGGTAGGGCACAGTCTGTGATGTGTTGTTGGTGGGGGGCCGGCCAACTAGCATGTGCCGCTGACCAGGCAGTGACCGCCGAAAGGGTGGTCGCACAGCTCCACACCCATTACTGAGCCACCTGGCCAAGCAGCAATACAGTGGTGGTTGTGGTATACCAACTGGTGTGCCTGTAGTGTGGCCTGGCCCAGCGCACCCTCCCACCCAGCCCTGTGGCATGTGTGCCACCACATGTGCTACCACCACAGTCCCAATGGTGCTGGGGGCTTAGACCTGAACAGGTGTGGGTACCTATCCCGACAGCTGGCTGAGACCCATATTGCAGATGTGACATATGCTGCCACTGTGTAGTGTGCTGACCACATGCTCTCTGCAGCGTGGCCCATGTGACTGGACGTGGGTACCACAGCTGATCCATACTATGCTGTCCACTATCCGATCCATACACAGTCCTGTGACCCTCCCCTGGTTCCATACTCAGTGGTCCACATGTGTGCCCCGCCATGTGCCATGGCCCCTGTACACCAATGATGTGTGCCTGTCACCACCGGCCGACAGTGTGTGTGCCACCAGTGTCCCAGCACAGACACCTCTGAACAGTCGCCTGCCCAAAACCCATTGAGATGGTCCATACACATCATGGCAGACACTGTGCCCACACACCCACACCCACAGCAGTTGCATGAACATCAGCCGGACAACACACCGTACCTGCATCATCCAGTACAACTGGCCATTTGGGTATGGCCGCTGTGTGTGGTCTGTGAGGGACCCATGGTGCCAACACACCCAGTTGTCAGCATCAGGTCTGGCATCGGTCCGACCTCCCCTAAGGGAGACTGCAGTGGTTGACAGGAAGTGGCATGTACTGGGTCTGTCTGGTCAGATTTTCGCCGGCTGGAGTTCAGTGACATTGTGAAGATCATCCAAACATTGCGACCAACTAGTTGTAGTTTGGATCCTGGCCCTACACCTCTCTTAGTAGGATGTGTAGAAGTTATCTGCCCAATCCTTGCTGACATTGTCTGGAAGTCTTTGGAGAGGGGGGTCTTTCCTGACCCCCTCAAGGAGGTGGTCGTTTGACCACTCCTTAAAAAACCCTCCTTGTATCCAGATTATCTAGCTAACTACTGGCCTATCTTTAACCTGCCATTTGTTGGTAAGGTTATTGAAAAGGTGGTTGCGTTGCAACTGGATGATCATGTTATAACTCACAATGTCTATGATACTCTCCAGTCTGGTTTTAGGAAGAAGCATAGCACGGATACTGCTCTTGTCTGGGTATTGAGTGACCTCCTAATGGCTAGAGATTGAAAGGCATGTATCATTCTGGTCCTTCTCGATCTCTCTGCAGCATTTGACACTGTAGACCATGGTGTGCTGTTGGAGCGCCTGCAGGTTTTTTGTGGGCTGTCTGGCACAGTCCTCAAATGGTTTCATTCTTACCTCACGGACAGGTCCCAGAGAGTTGCCACTGGAATTTATTCCTCTGGCGCTCACTCCCTGCCTTGTGGGGTACCACAGTGCTCCATTTTAGCTCCCATGTTGTTTGCAGTGTATATGCTGCCATTGGGAGAAATCATCAGGTGATACAGTCTGGGTTTTCACTGCTATGCAGATGATACTCAGCTGTATTTGTCCTTTCTGCCCAGTCAGGTGGATGCACTCTCTGTGCTGAATAACTGCCTTGCGGAGATCAGACTTTGGATGAGTTCCAGCTGGCTGAGACTGAATCAGGATAAGACTGAGGTATTGGTAGTGGACCCAGGTCATCGGGGGGGCGGGTTTGGGAGCTGGACAACCATCAGGTCTGTCACTTGGTGGTATACCACTCTCTACCTCCAATCAGGTGCGAAATCTGGGCGTTATTTTTGATGATGGTCTGACCCTAAAATCTCAGGTGTCAGCTGTCATCAAATCCTCTTTTTACCATTTGAGGAATATCGCCTGGGTGAAACACCTGGTTGCTCTGGGTGATCTTCCAACATTGGTCCATGCCTTTGTCACTATCCATCTTGATTACCGCAATTCCCTCTACCTAGGGCTACCTGGGGTTGATATCCACCACCTGCAGCTGGTGCAGAATGCGGCGGCCAGTCTTTTGACTGGTATTTCTAGAACCAGTCACATTACACCTGTGCTCCGCGAACTGCACTAGCTGCCTGTTTGGTGGCGGATCACCTTTAAGGTTGGTTTACTAGCATTTAATGCCCTACATCATCAGGGACACGGTTACCTGAAAGATCTCCTGATTCCCTACTGCCCCCTCCATCCGATCCGTTCTGCCAACGAGGGATTGCTGGAGATTACCAGGGTTCAATTAAAGACATCAAGATCTCATGCGTTTGCTTTTTCAGCACCAACCCTGTGGCATTCTCTACCTCGTTGGTTGAGAGAATGCCCAACCATCGATAGTTTTAAAGTTGGTTTAAAAACATATTTATTTAGTTTAGCTTTTACTTAGTTATGGTTGATATGTTTTAACGTTTGTTTTAAATTTTTATTATTATGTATATGTCTTTATGTACAACGCCTTGGATTTGAAAGGTGCTATAAAAATAAAGTTGATTTGATTTGATTTGTCAGGCACCCAGCCATGGCTGCATGAGCCTGTGACGGGTCTGCTGACAGGTGTTGGCGGACACCATGTGCGGGCAATGGTGTGGCCAGGTGAACACCCCCCACACACGTGTACCTCCCGTACCTGCCCATGTGCAGCCCGGTATGTGTCGTGCCCAGCAAAATGCACTGTGCACTGCCGCATCTGCTGTTACATAGATTACTATGTGGCTGTCACACTGTACACATATGCTGTCCATCACCCATGCAGGTAGAACCCAGCCCATGTGGTGGGTGGTGTACAGCATTGTCACGACATCTCTATCAGCCATGTAGCTGTGTATGTGCCGTGCATGGGATGGTGACATTGCAGCATGCTTTGATACACCACCACCAGGGGAACAGCCAGGTGTGATGCTGTAAGCTAGTGGTCACAGGGCGTCTGCTGTAGGGTGTGCATTCAGCGACTGTAGCCACTGTGCATGGGATGTGCCGTGAGGCCAACTGGTCTGTCCATCAGTGGTCCAGCGTGCATGCCACACATATGGTGGGCTGCTACGCGTGCATGACCACTGCCCCACCGACATTCACCTGTGCCCAGGGGCATGCATGCCAGGACAGCGGTACGCCACACAGATGTATGCTACTGTAGCCATCTCCAGTGGGTGCATGACATTCAGTACAGACTTGTGACCTCGGCCACCCATGATGTCTACTATCCCATAGCAGCATAGCACTCTTGGTACCCCCAGCCAGCACATCATCACAGATGTGCCCACTATCCACGCCACTGGTGTACACTGTCATGCCAGGCCCTACATGGCTAAAGACTGTTTGCCATGGTGGCCAGCATAGCGGCCCCACTGACCATACCATGTGACATGTTCCTGTGCATGTACATGGCCTGTGCCCAGTCCATGACATGGCGCGCATGTGATGGCACATACCTGTACATCACACAATGCCCGACAATACATGACTGTGTTGGCATCTACCCCCCCTGCAACATATGGCACCCTACAGTATAGAAATGACACAGACAACAATGGGTAAGGCTAATCAACAGTGCATATATTGTGTATGAACAGTAACAACATCAACATCAACAGGTACAAACAACTGTACAATCACTCTGCTACAGGTGTGATGCATTCAGTAAACTACGTATCAACAATGGCATGGCTGTACTGCAATAGTGAACACTGCAATGGTGCCGCCATGTGCCACAGCCCAGCTGTGTACACACCAGCATGACCCTGTACACACATATATGCAAACCCAAACACTGTGGTGACAGTGACATCTCTGTCATTCGGAACATGCTAAACCAAGGACCAAGGGAGGGCCAACAACTACAATATAACATGCACCCAGTCCCCCAGGCAATATGATACACACAGTCCGCACTGCCAGTAATGTGTGTCATGGCACATCACAGATACGTTCAACCGCACCGGGGTGCCACATGCATGCATAGTGGCACCACACTATCGTTCAAGCTCCCCAAGTGTGTCCATGACCGCCCTTATGGACCCCAGTAGGCTACCCAACAGCTTTACCACATCCTGTAGCTGTTGCCTGGCAGTGGCAGTGACATGCTGCACATGGGCATCATGGCTATCAATGCCCACAGCCCACTGAGCCTCATCATGGCAGTGGCCATCACCAGCAGGGACAGCAAGCTGTGTGGCCTGGTCCACATGAGCTCCACTGTCCACATTGTTCTGTCCTGTGTGTTCTGCAGTTGCAGTGGGTCCCACCACTGTGGAGGGGGCAGCGGCCAGCTGTTGAGTGCATTGTTGGGGCACATGGTCCACAGCAGCTGACTCTGTGCTCTGAGCTGTACCGCCTCTGGGATGGGCCACCAATGACGGCTCAGCAAATGTCCCTGCCCTCCTGCCCAACCCCTCCCATCCAACCTACCTTTGGATCCCACCATCCCCCATGCCTAACTCAGGCTCCCCTACTGCTGCCCACTGACGATGACAGGATGCCCACACCTGGCAGAGCAGACAGATGTCCAACACCCACATAGTGAGGTGGTGCCATCCGACCACCCGCACAAACCCCCCCTCCGATGTCTGTGCCCCCATGTGACATGTGTGCCACTTGGCCCCAGGTGACACCCCCATGGACCACATGCATCCCTGGCAAATACCTGTACATCCTACCCATGACCCCCCCACCCACCTGTCACCCAGGGAGTACCCCACCCATGTATGCCTGTCCCTGCTGACCAGCTGCTAGCTATGTATCCCTCCTCTGCACTGTCGCCAGAAGGGGAATACCCCTGCAGAGGTTTGGGCATCGGTACCGTGGTAGTTGGGCAACACTGTAGAAGCCCTGCTGGATGGCCTGCTGCTCATGGACATCCCATGGGAATCTGATGTACTGTGCTGTCCTGCGCAGTAGTGCCTCCAGGAACTGCCATAGGCTTGTTGAGACTGCTGATTGTGAGATTCCCAGCGTGTCTCCTGTGGGCATCTGGAAGGTGCCTGTTGCAAGGACCCTGAGTGCAGCTGTGACCTTTATCTCCACCGGTAGGGGGTTGCCTCTGCCTGTCCTGCTTTGTAGATCTTCCCTTAGCTCATTGCACAGCTGTGTGATGGTGTCCTTGTTCAGCCTGTACCGTGCCAGGCACTGTTCATTTGTCATGTCTATGTACATGATTCTTCGGTGGAGCTCCCTTGGCTTATATGGGCACTGTGCTGGGTGTTGCTGCTGTTGTCTGGCCAGTGCTAGTCTCCTGGCAGCCTCCAGTTGCTGCTGCCTAGTGCATCATCGCCTTCTGACCACCCTTGCTGCCTTGTGGAGGAGTATTGCAGCTGCTCCTGACATTCCTCTGTGTTGTCTTTCACCTCTTTGTGTCTCAGAGTGTCAGTCGTGTCCCGCTTTCAGCATTGTCTGTTGTGCTGTGTGCCTTTATGGATGCTCTAGGGCTGCTTGGACCAACTCTGGCTGGTCCAGCGGCTGACAGTACTTTGACCTGTTGGTTGTTAGGGGTGCATGTTTGAAATTCCCGTGGGTGCGATCTTGCACCATTTCTGTGGTGCAGGCTGTCTTGCATCATGGTGCTGCCATTATTTTGGTGCAGGGCTGACACAGTCACCTTTGGTGCAGGGTTGTCTGGCTTTGACGCAGGGCGCCTTTGAAAATTGGGTCTGGCGCAGTGTTTGACATAGGGCTGTCTTGTGCCACTGTTGTTTGGCACAGGCTCCTTGCGTCATGCCTGGGGCTTTGAAAATCCGGCCCCCTTAATTAATTCCTTGGGCCAAACAGGAAATCTCAGAATTCCTATTGCACAACGATGATGCCAGTATCTCAGATAGTACCCTTTGGGAGACGTTGAAAGCATATCTAAAGGGTAGAATCATTGGCTACACCACACATAGGAGATGACAAAGAGAAAAGGAGGTGGCAAACCTAGAGGAGAAGCTTAAGGCACTGGAAAGCAAACACAAGGCAAACTCCAAGGCAGATCCTAGAGAAATGCTCAACACACGGGCAAAGCTAAATGTACATTATGCAGGAAGGCAGAACTTGTCTTAACACACCTCAAGCATACCTTTTGGAAAGGGGGAGAGAAATCTAGAAAAATCATCTCCTACAGCCTCGAGAAACAAAGGGTGGAAAGATACATTTCAGGCCTAACCAACTCCCAGGAACTGACAAAAAGCTCCAAAAAAGAAATATCATCTGTCACATCAAAACTCTGTTCTGAATTGTATAATCATCTGATCACCTGAACATTAGGGAACCACAACAATTTCTAGCCTCCCTCACCCTTCCTAGGATCTCACCCTCACAGGCGCTGGAGCTTGACAAACCGATAGCATTAGAAGAAATAGAGAAAGCTAACCTTACTCTGAATAAAAACAAATTTCCAGGGGGAAAGGCTTCCCTATAGATTTCTATCAAGAAATCAAAGAGGTGATATTCCCTCTTCTACAAAGAGTCTACACATGCTCCCTCACAGCCTGAAAACTGCCCCCTCACTAAAAGAAGCAGTGATCACAGTCCTTCCAAAGAAAGGCAAAGATTCTCTTCTCCCCGCCAACTATCACCCTGTTTCCCTTATAAATGCAGATGCCAAAGTTCTAGCAAAAAGTTTTATTTATTTATTTATTGACTTCTCAGATTAGAATACCTATGAGTCAGGGACTCTTTTATACAGGTTCCATGTCATAATCAGCAGTACAACACATCTAGGGGACACAAAAGTAGTTCAAGTAACAAAAAAAAAATGACATAGTACAAGTTGCAGTAGGGGGCTAACAGAAAGTAAATCTAGGTAGCTACTAATAACAAAGAGCTAAGTGATATCACTGTTGCAGTAAATGTGAGACTAGTAAGACTGCAGGTAAGTGAGGGCAGCCAGGGGTTTGGTTCTGTCAGGTGGCAGAAACAGCCAGAGTTTGGCTTAGTCGAGAGGGGCAGTCCACTGGGGTCTCACATAAGACAGCAGGCCAAGGGATTGCAGGGCAGGTGGGGAATACATGAAAGGGTAACAGGCTGTGAGCAAAGGTGGGGTAGATAGGGTAGGAGAGGAAAGAGAGGAAGGAGAGGGGACAGATGGGGTTAGAGGGCAGCTAGGTCGAGCAGTCGCAGCTGCTGCACAAGACCAGGTGTTGCTTAAGGAGATACTTGAAAGGAACAAGCTTGGGTACATCGACAGTGTCAATAGGGAGACCATTTAGCCAGTTGAGAGCCCAGAAGCTGAAGGATCACTGGGCTTGTGTGATGCGGCAGAATGGGATTTGGAAGACATGTCTGGAAACACTCCTAGTGCCATATGCATACGGTGCACATGAGAAAAGATGCAGAGTGTTTGGATGCGTTAGACCCAAACTCGTTTTCTTCACATATAAGCAGGTGTGATATTGGATTCTGTCTCTGAGGTTCAACCATTTTGTCCTGGAGTACAAGTTACACGTATATATCCAGTTAGGAGCACCCGATAACGGGCGACAGGATTTGTTTAGGGCAGTGCTAACGCTTTTGAGGGACATGTCTGTGGCAGTGCCGTAAATGACTAGGCCATAGTCCACAATTGATAGCATCGAGCTGGTTACTGCTGTTAAAAGTGCTTCTTGTGTCATGCAGCTTCTGTGCCTGTAAAGGATGCCTAACCTACAGTTGACCACTGAGGAGACTATGTTGATGTGCTCATTGAAGGTCAGAGTGCTATTGAGTGTAACCCCGAGGTACTTAAAAGTATGAAGTTGTTCGATAAGGACATTGAGGTTGTTTAATATGGTAAGGGGGTGGATTTTTGTCTGTTGTGGGTACTAGCGAACAGCATGGACTTGTTTTTTTTATAGTTCATGATGAGTTTATGATGTGCGAACTATTCTTCCACCCCTGTGAAGTTGTTCTGTAAACCATTAGCTAGAATGAGTGGATCAGACTGACTAGAAAAAAGTACCTCGTTGTCTGCATAAAGGAGTAGTTTACCAGGGCATGCTTGAGGGAGAGAATTCAGAAAGCGGCTAAATAATAAGGGGCCCAGAATGGAGCCTTGGGGAACTCCTGAACAGACAGGTAGACTGGAGGATAGTGCATCACTAATTTTTACTTGTAGTGACCTATCCTCTAGTGTCCACGGTTAAAGGTTTTGTAGATAAAGTTGGTGTATTCAAGCAAAGCAGAGGTGGTACTGTGCCTTTTCCTGAAGTCTTGCTGTTCAGGGTATTGGATGTTGTGTTTGATTAGAGATTCCGAGAGTTGGTCCGCAACTATCCATTCCAGGGCTTTGGGGGGACTAGGATTGAGATGGTCCGGTAGTTGGAGTGAAGGGCCCTGTCTCCACTCTTATGGATAGGTGTCACTATTGCAGTTTTCCACCAATGGGAAATTTCCCGAGATAAAGGGACTAATTCAGAATTTTAGTGAGGGGTGCTATGATTGCATCCAGTGCCATGAGTAGCAGCTTCAAGTCTAGTGACTCACTGCAAAAGTAGGATTTGCCAAGAACCTTAAGTAGGTATTTCTTGGCAGCACTGGTGGAGACAGTTTTAAAGTAAAAGGGTGGGTTAGTTGATGCGGGGACGCATCCTTGAGGTCAGACAGGGGTGTGGGTGTGGGGGGTCAAAGAAGTTAGGGGGAAGCACTCCACTAAGGTCCATGAAAGCTGTGTTAAAAGTGCTGGCTATCTGCAGTGGATCTTGACTGGTAATACCATCAAGGTTAAGCATAGTGGGAGGGGTTTTACTGGGGTTTCCCATAAGTTGTTTTAGGTTGTCCAAAAACTTCTTACTGTCACCCCATGAATTTGACCACATCCTTAAAATTATCCTTTTTCACTTGCCTGGTGGCTTGGGTGCATGAGTTTCTGGCAGCTCTGTACTGCTGCCAGTGGGACTGAATGCCCATAGCCCAGGCTTTGAGCCACAGGTGGTCCCTGTCGGCCATACGTGCTAGGAAGATGGGAGAGATGCAGGGGTTCTTTACAGCTTTCAATCTCCATTTTTAAGAGGGCCAAAAATATCGCAAATTGCATTGAAAGTGGTAATGAAGTAGTCCAGGGCTTGATCCACACTGATTGCAGAGTCCAGTATTGACCAGTCCTGGCTACTGAGGTGGGCTTGAAATTGATTGAGTTGTCCATTCCTGAGGATGCACTGCTGTGTTGTTTTATTGGGTAGTTTGGGGGATTTATTGGACCAAAAGCAGATGATGGGAGAGTGGTCACTAAGGGAGTCAGGGAGAACCTCAGTGATAGTGATTCTGTCAGGTCTGTTGGTAAAGATGAGGTCAAGCATGGTACAATTACCAGTCCCGGGGTTATGCCTGGTCAGTGAGGTCACTACTTGGGCCAGATTAATGGCTGTAGTAGCATCTTTGTAGACGGTGGCCTTGGGAGTCATTCAATTTACATTGAAGTCCCCGAGGAGCACTAATTCAGAGCTGGGGGAAGATTAGAGAGATAATCGATTGTTGCTATGAAGCCTTTGGATTGGTTATGTGGGGGGACATAGCAGGCAATGATAGTTAGGGATTTATCGTGGCACCCCAGAAGCAACTTAAAAGTGAGTGCTTGGGAGCTACTGCCAGTGATAATTTTGGGGAGAGCGTGCCCTTGGAGGGAGGCTTTAAGATAGATTGTGCAGCCTCTGCCCCTTTTTTCAATTTTAGCAACCAGATTAGACCTGTTCCTCCCCAAGTTAATACTCCCCTCCCAAGTCAGGTTCACACAGGGAAGGTTAAGCTCCGATCACCTCAGAATGTTTCTAAACCTTAGTCAAGTGGCGAAATCTCTCCCTACGCCAGCTGCAGCATTAATAATCAATTTTGAGAAAGTGTTTGATTCTGTGGAATGGGGTACCTATTTGAAGTCTTAAAACATCAGGAAATAGGTCCCTTCCTTCCTCACTTGTGTACAAATGCTTTACTCATCACCCATGGCAAGAGTACTAACTAACAGCACCCTATCCCACCCCTTTCCATTAGCTCGTGGCACCCAACAGGGGTGCCCACTATCCCCCCTGCTATTATTATTGACAATGGAACCCCTTACAACAGCATTGAGGGTGAACCCTGATATCGAGGGGGTTTGGGTGGGAATGGAAGAATACAAGTACCTCTCCTATGCAGATGAGTTACTGATACTGCTCAGGGATGCACCCAATGCAGTGATACTGCTGTGCCAATTGCTAGACAGATTCACAAAGCTGTCAGGGCTTAAGGTGAACCACAGCAAATCCGAGGTTCTGGCCCTTAACCATATATGTCGGGCAGAAATGTTCCAAAACACTAATTGGAAATGGGTACCAAATGTCATTACATACTTAGGCATTCACATAACCCCCAAACTGTCTGATATATACAAAGCCAATTTCACCCCATTGCTAGCATCTCTCATGGCAGACATCCACAGATAGCAGGAGCTGCACCTCTCGCTAACCGGATGAATCGCAGCCCTCAAGATGATCTTAGCACCCAAAGTGCTATACTTGATGGCTCACATCCCTATCTGTATTCTGGAGATCTGGTTTCACAAGCTCAACTCACTCATGGGACAGTTCCTATGGGAAGGGAAGCCCCCATGGATCAGCAATGCAAAATTATGGAAACACTAGTGAGAAGGGGGTTGGGGCCTGCCCAGTTTTTCCCACAGTAACATAACCTTCATCTCAGCACAGACACTGTGTTGGTGTCCACAGAAAGAGGGGTCAATGCACCAATGGGTGAAAATAGAGGGGCACTTAATAGGAGTAGCAACCCCATGGCACCTATTATATAATAATCCACCCAAAATATATCAGCCCACCCCACTATAGCTTTATCCCTGCTTTACTGGAGGAAAGTCAGGAAGAGGTTACACATTGCAGGCATGCCATGACAATGAGCACCCCTATGGGATAATCCAGTGTTTACAGTAGACAGAAAGACAATCCACTGGCCCACAAGGCAGCAGGCAGGGATGAGGATGGTGCAAGACCTCTGTATACCAAGGCAGCTGACATTGGTGACCTTTCAGGATCTAAAGGCCTCTAACCAAACCCTACCAACTGATTTCTGGTGGTACATGCAGATTAGAGCTACAGTCATGCCATATATACGTCAGGTACTCAAGCATCCAGGGGGACAACAAGACAAAGTAGTACACACAGGGATTAAAGGAAAACAGAGTAGGGCAGGAAACATCTACAGACATTTGAGGGACAAGGGCCCCTCCATTGTGGAGCGTAACAGAGTAGCATAGGAAAAGGAACTACACATGCCCATAACAGAATAAAGTTGGCAAACATGTGGGTCTAAAGCCCATAAGGCCAGCAGGGACACAAAAGCACAGCTGACCCAACTGAAAATCTTACATAGATGGTACAGTACCTCAGCATATCTACACCAATAGGGTGTCCTACCTGATGATAAATGCTGGAGATGCAATGATAGTACCAGATCCCTCTCACACATTATTTATTTATTTATTTATTTATTTATTTATTTATTTATTTATTTATTTCAATCTAGGATTACAATACCTTTGAGCTGAGGCTCTTTTACAAAGGTTCCATGTCAGCGTGTGCAACAGTCATCATTTTTAGTTACAAATACATAGTCATTGACTTACAGACATGTAATAACCAGTACAAAGACTTGAGCTATGAGCAAGACAAGGGAAGGGAGTGGGTGGGGAAGTAAGAGTAGGATATCGAGGGGGAGTGGGAGTGCAGGGAGTAAGGGGAGTATAGGAAGTGGTTGGGGTGGGGGCAGGAGTGGAGATATGGGGGAGGTGGGTGAGGGCAGGAGACTGGTGCAGCCGGAGGCTTGTCAGAGAATATGACAGGTAAGGTGCTAGGGGTGCAAAGACTGAGTGTAAGTGCTGGGTGCTGGGGCATGTGCAGCTGGAATGGTGGAAATGTTAAGATGGGCAATCGCAAGATACAAGCAGTGAGAGGTGCAGCTTGGACTTGAAGAGGCTGAGTGTTGGAGCGGTTGCTATGTCGCTGCCAAGAGAGTTGAGCCAGTTGGATGCCCGATAGGTGAATGATCTTTGTCCTTGTGTTGTGCGACATCGTGGGATATGTAGTAGATGGGAATTGGATCTCCTTGTAGTGATTCATAGATTCATAGATTAGTACGAGTTCAGTAGGTATTTCTACCTTTTGAGAACACGCCACCTTTTTATGGGTGGAAGCTAAATTTTAGGTCACCTTTGTAATTATCTAAATTATTTTTAAATGATGTTATAGTTTCACTATTAACCACATTGGATGGTAGGCTGTTCCAGGTATTGACAATCCTTTGTGTGAACCAATTATTTCTTTTTATAGTAATATTGGAGGTTCCTTTAAGTTTTAATGTATGAGATGAGTGATGTTCCTATGTCTAGGATTAGAAGGGCACAGACACCAGGTGGGTCAAGCCCCATTATAATTTTCTTGGCCATGACGCAGGTTTGGTATTTGATGCATTTGTCCAGTTGAAGCCACCCAGATTGGGAATAAAGGTCACATGTGTGGGTACGGCAATGTGAGCCAGTGATGAGATGACAGGCCTTATTCAGGGAGGTTGCGATAAGTTTGAGAGCAGTGGTAGCTGCAGACCCATATATGATAAGACCATAGTCTATGATGCTGATGATGGAGCTTTGGACGGCCACTAACAGTGCTTCTGGGGTTAGGTGTTTCCTGTGCCGGAATAATATGCCTAACCTCGCATTGGCAGATTTTGCAACATTGCTGATATGGACAGCATATGAGCGATGCCGAGGTACTTGAACGATTGTGTTTGCTCTAGGATGGCTCCTTGTTTGGTTGCAATGGAGAGGTGGAGTTGTTTGTTTTTGTTGTGGGGTCTGCAGAAGACCATAGACTTGTTTTTTTTCTGATTGAGAAGCAGTTTATGATTTAGGAACCAGGATTCGATGGAGGAGAAGGCCTGCTGAAGTTTATTTTGTAATTGGATTAGATCAGAGTCCGAGGTGAGGATCACAGCATCGTCGGCGTAGAGAATTATTTGTTCTGGGCAGCTGTCCGGTAGTGAGTTTAAGAATAGGCTGAAGAGGCTGAAGATCAGACATCTATGGGACCAAGTAACTCAGTTCTGTCAGCAAATACTTCCCTCCTCCTGTGAGATAGACACCCCCTTTGCCTTCTTAGGGATATCCTCCATCCCTTACCAGGGTCACAGGACCCAGATATAGTGGGGGATGGCAGTCACCATTGTAGTTAAGAGCTTACTCCTCAGGAACTGCAGGACGACAAAGATACCGCTATTCAATGAATGGCTACAAGTGGTCAGTCAATTAGCCTCATTGGAATGTACGTTCTACAGGTATCCAGTGAGTTTGGCGACTGAATATGGGTGACCATCAAAACGGTGACTTATATTCAGCGATTTCACCATGGGCTATCCTACAAGGATAGCGACCTATCTGAAAACAAGCATAGGGAAAGGTAACCAGAATGGGGTGGGAATAGCAAGGGGAAGGGAAGGGAAGGGTTAGGGAAGGGGTTTTAGAGGACTGGTGTGCCTGCTGCTGCTGAGCTAGCAGTAGTGTGGTGGTGTGGGTGGCTAGCTCCAGTGCAGCAGGTACTGGGTTCGGGACTGGGAGCGTGGATATTATGCTGCTGCCTGCATGTATGTGTTTATGTATGTATGTATGTATTTATGTTTGTATGTATGTATTTATGTATGTATGTATTTATGTTTGTATGTATGTATTTATGTATGTATATATATATGTTTGTATATGTATGTATTTAAGTTTGTATGTATGTTTGTATGCATGTATTTATGTTTGTATGTATGTATTTATGTTTATTTGTATGTATGTATGTATTTATGTTTGTATGTATGTATTTATGTATGTATGTATGTATTTATGTTTGTATGTATGTATGTAGTTATGTGTGTTTGTATGTATGCATGTTTGTATGTATGTATTTATGCATGTATGTATGTATTTATGTTTGTTTGTATGTATGCATGTATTTATGCTTGTTTGTATGTATGTATGTTTGTATGTATGTATTTATGTTTGTTTGTATGTATGTATGTATTTATGTTTGTATGTATGTATATATGTATTTATGTATGTATTTATGTTTGTATGTATGTATATATGTATTTATGTATGTATGTATGTATTTATGTTTGTATGTATGCATGTATTTATGTTTGTATGTATGTATGTATTTATGTTTGTTTGTATGTATGTATGTATTTATTTATGTTTGTATGTATTTATGTTTGTGTGTATGTATTTATGTATGTATGCATGTATGTATGTATTTATTTATGTATGTATGTATTTATGTTTGTATGTATGTATGTATTTATGTATGTATGTATGTTTGTATGTATGTATATATGTATGTTTGTATGTATGTATTTATGTTTGTATGTATGTATGTATTTATGTTTGTATGTATTTATGTTTGTATGTATGTATGCATTTATGTTTGTATGTATGCATGTATGTTTGTATGTATGTATTTATGTATGCATGTATGTATTTATGTATGTATGTATTTATTTATGTTTGTATGTATGTATTTATGTTTGTATGTATGTAGTTATGTATGTATGTATGCATGTGTGTATGTATTTATGTTTGTTTGCATGTATGCATGTATGTATTTATGTATGTTTGTTTGTATGTGTGTATGTATGCACATATGTATGTTTGTATGTATGTAGTTATGTATGTATGTATGCATGTGTGTATGTATTTATGTTTGTTTGCATGTATGCATGTATGTATTTATGTATGTTTGTTTGTATGTGTGTATGTATGCACATATGTATGTTTGTATGTATGTATGTATGTATGTATGTATGTATGTTATGTATGTATGCACAAATGTATGTTTGTATGTATGTATGTCTGTATGTATGTATGTATTTATTTAAAATTTGTTGACTGAGTAATAAAGCACTGGGCCACATGGCCCTTTTACAGGCTTGACCCAGGTACAATAACAGTACACACATAACAACATCAGTGCATTTTAAAAATACAGAGACAGTTTCAGAGATTGTTACAGTGAGCAAACCCAATAAATATATTACACACATCATGCACAATACAAACAAAAAAGTGAATATTTAAAATTGTACTATCAACTACAAAATGCTTAAAAACTTCTAAATCTGTTTTAAACTCTAAGAAATGAAAAATGTAGCAAATAGAGAAATCACCAAGGAGAGATTTTAGAATGAGAAAGGAAGGAGCAGATGGAATGGAAGATGGGAGAGAGCCCCAAAGTTTAGAGAGGCGGAAGAAGAAGACAACTCAGCCAGCAGTAGATTTCATTGGTGGGAGAGAAAGTGAATGAAAGCAAGTGTTGCAAAGGGAGTCAAAGGTAGAAGGGGGGGAATGAGAGGAGAGAAGCAAAATACAAGGGAGGGAGCCAAACCAAAATTTAGAGATAAAGGAGGCACAGTGGGTAAGGCACCTGGTATCAAGAGAGGGAAGGGAGAGGGAGGTATACAAGGAACAGTGCTGAGTATGCAGGGATTTGTCAAGGGCAAACCAACAGAAGGAGTGAAAGTGGGGGTTCTAGTCTTGCCAATTAATTAATTAATAAGTTAATTCTTTCATCTTTGTCACAGTGCAAGATATAAAGGTCGCTTGACAGTGTATTTAATATCATGGTCTAAACTCCTCTATTCTGGTGTCTGAAAATGGTTTTGTTAAGATGTGTTATGAAAGAAACAAACAATGATTGAGATGATTAAGTTATAAGCCCCCTCATAGTTTCCATTTTAATCTTCTAAAAGATAGTCAGCTACATGGACAATTGGATACTTATGTAACCCCTCTCCCCTTTGCGGTGGTTGGTTTGCCCAGGGGTTTCCTCCTGAGGTGCGATGGGCATGGTTATATTATATGGCATAGGGATTGATAAGGGGGTGCCCAGGAAAATAGAAGGCAGGAGCCACAGCAGAGAGTTAAAAAGGGAGTCCAGTAGGTTGACCATGGGTGACTGTGCAGCTGGCAGGACCCTCCAGCCTGGGGTCTATCACTGGCACCAGGTCCAGATTCACTTAAGTCCTCCACTGGGCTGTTTTCTTTAGAGATCCACCTTGATGGCATGCCAAAGAGTGAGCCACAGCTGCGATCATCAGGCCAGGGGGTATTGACTCAGATCAGAGGACCCAAACATCCCTCTATTTGCACCAGTCTCCATGAGCCCCCTGTGTGCAAATGAGTTGTTCTGAGGCCAGTTCTCCCCATATATTGAATGTCACTCTAAAGGACTCGATAGACAACAGGGAGAGGGAGAGAGATAGCATATGGCTCCTGTCTGATCTCCTAGCAGCCTTTAGTTTGCAGACTATCCCAGGGAGGAGAAAATAATTTTGTCTGACCTGCTATTTAAGCAATAAGGCATGACCAGGGGTTATGTTAATGGCATGCTAATCACCCTCTAGGGGTGTAATGTTGCACGAGGCATAGCTGAGTGCCACATGCCCCAGAGGGTGATTAACTGACCATTAACATAACCCCTGGGAGCGCCTTATTGCTATTATAATAAAAATGTTTTTAGACAGCATTAAACTTTGGTCAGCATATGATTAGGCTCTACATGTATGTTAATAAAAGATTAAAGGTGATAGAAAACAGTTTTTGCACCTCTAGATGCCCTCCAGTTGTTCTTTTATTGGATACTCAGTATTATGAACTGGCGATCGTAAATACACAAATCTGATTAGCTGAGAGCTCTTTGAAGCCGTGATGATATCGAGCTACATCACGGCTTCAAAAAAACTCTGGTGCCACCAGCCTCCTTACTGACCCATACTAACAAACTCCTCTGACCTAAACCCTCACCACATTGCCCGCTGTAGATTTTTCAAATGAGTTAGCAATGGTAAACTTCCAGTTTACACAGGAGCAGGTAAGTAATTGCTCGAAAGCCTCACAAAATGTCCAGCTATTTTAAAAGTAAGCCTTATCTGAACTCGAGTTCAGTTCTTTACACGGTGTCCAGTGAACATGTTTCTCACCCGCTGAAGCATGCGCTCATTTCAAAATGGCAGTGCTTGCTATGCTTACTGAACTCGTCCTCAGTCCTGTTGCTTCCAAATCCTCCCTTACTGATCAACTGCTTAATTTTTGCTTTTACTAAACCTCACCTTTTCTGAGTCCATCACTCAGTACCGCATTTATGGAGAGACCGGGACCACGGACGACACACAGAGACTGCACATACCGTGGCAGAGTGGCAGCTTCACAGACAAACAGAGCTGTCACCATGTAGCAGCAGCACCATCTGCTGGAGAAAGCAGAAACTGCACACTTTTTAATTAAAAGGTATACTTCCACTTGACAAATACAATAAAAAAAAAAGTATTTTAACCCAGCTTTTTTTTAAATAAATGAACTGAAACTTTAAGCCAGTTCATAATAACAATAAGGCACTCCAGGGTGTGGTATATCATGGGATATCGTCACTTCTCGGACGGTTGGACACACTCGGCCTGCCATCTCGTGCCCAACCACCCGAGGTGTGACGATATCCCATGATATACCACACCCTGTCATGCCTTATTGCTTAATTCTGATATACTTTTGACCTTTTTTGTTAAATTAATTATCTAATTTTGTTGCTTTTGTAACTACCCTGAACCTCTCTTTGCTCAGCAGTTGCTGCTGTCTCTTTTCATACTGCCTGAACATTCTATGACATCACAAATTCCTTTCCAGGCCATTCAGATAAGTGGCACAGAATGGGAGTCTGTGATGTCATAGAATGTCTTAGAGATATGAAACTCAAGAGCAGTAGCTAGTGAGGAGAGTGGAACTCTATGTAGATCTGAGGGTGCCCCAAAGCAAGATTATTTATTTATCAAAAAATCATCAACGCATATCAGAATACATAACTGGCATGGAAAGGAAGGTGGAAGGTCAGTTAACTATGTAAAAATCATTTCCTATCTCCTTTAACATAAGGCTGATAGAATGCTTCCAGCCAATCAGAATGCTCTATTTCTCAGACCCTTATTATAATAACTATTTTAGAATCTCTGGTGTTTTTTAAAATAAATTCATGTGCTGCTTGATCCATTTTATTCGCGTTTGGGACAGACCTCAAGTGTGCCTCTGTCACAGTCTCTGACCCTCGTGCCAGTGCAAATGCTTTAGATGATCACTTTATTGATGGTCCATTGTCAGTGCTACCTCCATCCCTTACTTGTGCCACCTCTTCTCCTCCACTTGGGTACCTCCATTCCAATGGACCTAGGTTTATTTTCTCCCAGGACACCACCCTCAGGTTCTTCATGAGCTTATGCTTTTGAAGTGTAGCACTTACCCTGGGTATGATGATCTCCCCCTAGATTGCTCTAGTTGGTTGCTACAGCTATTGCAACACCAATCACCCATACGCCCATGTCTTCAATTGCTCATTGGCCACTAAGATTTTCCAATATCCTGGAAAGTGCTATAGTTATTCCCCTATGCCAAAGTGATCCCTCAGATTCCCCTGCAACCTACCAACCCATCTTGCTTCTCCCTTGCCTCCCCAAAGCATTAGAGAGGTTAGCTGCCACAAACTTGCAAGCTACTACTCTCTTCACAATTTCTTTTCTGACTGCCAGTCTGATTTTCAGGCTTCCCACTTTATAGCCATCTCCCTCCCTCTTCAGGTTTACCAACTTTATCCTTACCCATATGGATAATAGTCTGCCTGCCAGTGTCATATTTTTTGACCTAGCCAAAGCATATGACATGGTGGAACACATACTTCTTTGGCTAAGTTTAGTGTCTCTGGTAACTCCTGCACGTCAGTTTTCTGGCAGTCCTCCTACCTCTCTCATCACCCCAGGATAGTCTGTAGTGGCTTAGCCCTCTCAGGCCACAAGCAAGTTAACTTGGGTGACCTTCAAGGGTCTTACTGTGCCCCCTCCTTTTTAATGCAGTCGTACATGACACCTATCAAGGATTGTAATAAAATGTAACATCCAGATATATGTGGATGACTCTATTTTATTTACTTCTGGTAAAACTCCTGCCATTATATCTACTGCCCTGCAGGCTGACTTTGATACCCATTCCAACTGTTTTTCTAGCCAACAGATTAGCCCTCAGTCAGACTAAAACAGTTTCTAAGTTGTTTGGATCCAAAAAAGGTTTGGCAACTGGACTTCTCTGGCTATAAATACTCCCAATGGTGGGACACTGGAATCTGTGGCTGAGTGTAGATACCTTGGCCTTCAATTTAACCAATCCCTGGATTTCACCACTGGCATTCAGTTTTTGGTATACAAATCATTCAGAAAGTTTGGAGCTGCATACAGGGTGGGTGACTGCCTCTCCCAAAGTCTGAAGAAGTCTTTAGTAGGATGCCTTATTCTCCCAGTAATTGACTAGGGTGATGTGGTCTATGATTCTGCTCCACAAGGCCACCTATCTAAGGTTGATTCACTACTGAATGCCTTCTGTAGTTTAATTCTCCACTGTTGAGCATGTACCTACCACTGTCTGGTCTGTAAGTGCCTAAACTGGCCTTCGCTGGGTGATGGAACATACTCGGCACCTTGCCTCATGGTGTTTTACATTTTGGCTAAATAAGCTCCCAAACTGCTACCTGGGGTCCTTACTTACCCCACAAACCCCCACCACCACAACCTTTTGATCTAGCATGAGTAACAGTTTCATTGTTCCTAGGTGTAAATGTAACTTGGAGCACACAGCTTTCACTTACAAGCTCCCCCAATTGTGGAGGGTGATAGCCCTCACTCCATCATTGCCTCGGCTAAACTGTACCCCGTGAATTTTATTACCTCCTCCTTTTGTAACTGTACCTATGATCTGTATCATTTCTCTTGCTCCTCTATGGAAATGTTTTGCAAAACATCTGTTCCTGTATGCGCACTGCAGGAGTTTATGTAAATTGCACTACATTGCCTGTACACACCATGGGCCCGAGTTTAGAAAGTGGACGCAGGGCTTGCATCAAGCCTTGCGCCAACTGCAATGTTTGCCGCAGCTGTGCCAAGCAGTTTACTGCAACCTGCAACAGATTTTACTACCTTTGGTGCAGTTGTGACATTTTCCTCATTTTAAGGCAGCTTGCGCCCGCACCGGGTCTTAATGTCATAATGGCAAAACCCGTACCTGTCCGCTCTCCAAGTTGGGACCCCCCCCAGAGTTGGAATAATTAGTGGGGGGGTCCAGGGGCACAGCCACCCATAACAGGGGGTGTGGGGGCAGAGCCCCTCACAGAACAAAAAACTACACGACATCGCGCAACGCGATTGTGCCGCATGGCATTCTGCCGTGCGACATATTGATCTGTGCCGCTTGCGCCAAAGCTTTGGCACAAGCTTTGTAAAAGGATTCCCCACAGATGCAAAGTTAGACTAGGAGGGAGCTGATCTAACTCTCTGCATTTGGTGCAAGGCACCTGTGGCAGGGCTTTTGGGGCAGGTGGCTTCCAAAACCGCACTTACTGCAATGTTTGACGCAAGTCACCACTTGCGTCACACTCTCTGCCACAAGTCCCTTGTGGTGATCTAAAGAAGTTGTAAAATAGGGCTCCATGTCTTTAACTTGTATATGTTGTCTGTGTATACAAGTTACTATACTTCATTGTTTATCTCCTTTCCCTCATCTTCCCCCCCCCCTCACCCTAAGTCGCATCCGTAAACAAGATTATCCTTATATCTCTGTATGCTTACCTGGTGAAATAATTTAAAAGAAATAATAATAAATAACTTTATTTACATCTCCTTGAGAAAGTCAACCTCAAAACTGTTTGGAGAATAGTTATTTTCAGGTGGGTCCCGTTCACAAAAGTGGAACATCCTGTAAAGATATGAAATAAAACCACTAAACTGCATCAACCAAAATGTGCTGGTGTGTCTTTTATACAAATCAAATGAACAAGTGAAGTACCAGCCTGTAAAGACATAGAAGAAGCACCTGCTTTCCTTGTGTGTGGCAGGGTTCCACCCTTGCTTGGCGCCAGCACTAGGGTGCCGAGTCACTACAGCGTCAAATGTCTTCATTGTTGACTCCTCTTTTTGCAGGGGCTGTGCCCCCTGCGACCCCCACCCATGGGGAGCTGTGCCCCCCAACCCCCCAACTATATATACTAACTCCTGGCGGGGGAGTGGACCTCGGGGAGGGGGTGACGAATCCGACGTTCGGCACATCAGTGACTCGGTGCCCTAATGCCGGCACCCTGATGACCTGCATTTGTGTGGCAGAGTGACTAATGCTACAGTCACATGATAATCTTGTGGTTGTTAATCCAGCCTAAAACTATATATACCTTACTGTTTCTGGCTGTGACTGCTACACTCATGGAACCTTTAAAGGGACACTGTCAACCTGTTTTTCATCATATCATTTCTAGTTAAAAAACACACATTTTATGATTGTTTACCTTTCTCTAAAATTCATTGATGTTGCTGTTTGTTTTGCCTGCCTCCTTATTTAGTAGAACTGAAATGCATGCTAATGTATATTTATAAACAACTTTGTTTTTGTTTATATTCCTGGATCTGCTCTTACTGCATACTTCCTGAGCATTAGAAACACACCCAAACAGTGCAGTCACTCATGAGGCAGTAGCCTCCTAAACTCCCACTGCATCACGAGGGACTAGACTGTGTAGTGGGTGTTCCCAAATCCAGGAAAGATGCAGTTGGAGCTGATCAAGGAATGTAAACAAACCTGTGTTTGTGTGGAAACACCAGTATGGTGGGCAGTCTGTTTTTCATTTTTTTAAAGAAGTAAAGAATCAAAATCAAACTACCAGCTATATCAGCAGTCTTTACAGAATATTGGCAATCATAAAATGTGTGTTTTAAACTAGAGACACTTTGAGACCTAAGGGGGTTGACAGTGTCCCTTTAAAATCAGTTTTTCACTTTTGAAAAAACTTTGAAAATCATAATATTTAGATACAGTTCATCTTAAATGTTGCATATTGTCTACATTTCTTGTGTTCTTCATTAAAGGACAAGTAAACAAGGAATTTAAATTATTACCCTTTCCACAATCCATCTTCATTGTGTGTGAAGGAAAGGCTCAAACAAAAAACAGGAGTGAGTGTTTTTGGTACACTGTAGTAAAGTTTTTGACATGTATATATAGGGCTGGATATTCAAACTGCACCCAAGAAGTGCACAACAGCAGGAACAAGCGCAAGTCACTTGCGCACACGCGCAATCGTCGCGATATTCAAACATGGAGCAAGGCCAATTGCGCAAGCAGCCAACATCTGAATATCGCACAAACTGCGCCATAGCACAACCAGGAAGGGGAAGCTGAGCAGATATGATGCACCATAGTGCAACCAGGAAGGGGACGCTGAGCAGAAATGATGCACCATAGCGCAACAAGGCCAGCCCAGCTGAGCAGTCCAGAGGTGCTATAGGGCAAGCAAAGACACCCCCAGCAGCATAGCAATGGAACTGCACAACCAGGGAGGTAGGCAGGGGCACACCACCCATGGTACAGATAGGCACATGGACACACTGCCGAACCAACAGTGTACCCCACACCCCAAGCACAGCATAACTGGGGGAGGGATGGAGCAGCCACTGGGCCATGGGGACAAGCAAACAAAGCACATCCCGGTGTGCTACTGCAGCACACCTTCTGTCAACCCGAGACTGGCACACAAAGGGGGTGGAGCACCCCAGTGCACAGCGGCCCCCCACGTGCACAGCACGCCCAGCACTGTGACCCCAAGACATCACCCATGCGCAATGACCAGCACTGCAGGAATCCACAGGGCCTCCCCGGAACACTGCAACCTCGTGAACCACAGAACCACACAAGCCAAACCCACCATGACCACCCAGCAGTGGGTGGCAGCAGACAACAATACTGGTGGAAGCCTCACCCACACAGAGACACGCCCCACACACCCGCACACATACCCATGACCATACCACACCTGGACGCCATGCACACCACTGCAACTGAGCACCGATAGCCAGCTGCAAATCAGAGACCACCACAGCATTCATATCAAAATATAAATGTAATTAAGAAGCATAACGAGAACAACAAACACAAACATATGTACAAGGCAGGGTTGGGGGTATGGGTATGAGGTAGGAGTGGGTAAAGGGCAGGGGTGAACAACTGGGAGAGGGAAGGTGGGGTCCGCTGACGACTGGCTACCACCTGGCAGCCTGCCCTCCTCCCGCCTGGTGCTGCGCCTGTGGCCTCCTCCGGTGCCACATGCCATGCTGCTGTAGGTCGAGGAGTAATGCATGGGTGTCCATCGCCACTTGTGTGAGCCTCTGCATGCCCTGCTCCAACAAGCGCAGGATCTGGATACCTAGGACAAGGGAACGGAGTCAATGGCTGTGACTGTCCACATCCCTGAATCCCACCCATCATGCATGGCATAGAGCCAAGTGCCCCGCTCCTGTGATGGACTGCACCCACCCACAGTGACCGTGCACAAGACAAGCCCAACCAGCCAGCAATGGCCATGTGTACCACTGCACACACACACCGCCCATATCCAGCACAGCACAACCAAGGCTGCCCAGTGACGTGGCTACGTGGTGGGATGCTAGTGCCACAGCCATGTGCCCGGTGCATGCATGGACCACCAGTGATGCACACACACACACATGCAGTGCCACTGGACAGTGATGACTGTCACATGTTGCATGCATGGTAGTGTTTTCCATGGAAGGTGTCCGTGCCCCACCAGCATGCAATAGCATCCATGATGTAATGACTCTCACCCTCATCAAGCCGCTGCAGCAGGTGCTGCTGTGGCTGCAGCTGCTGCTGTTGCTGCTGCTGTGGCTGTTGCACATCTCCTCCACCAGCCACCCTGGCACCACCATCCCAGGCCTCAGCCTGTGCCCGCCTCCGCACCTCCACGCCTGTGGGAGACAAAAGAAGAGAAACACATAAGTGAGATCCCAAAGCAGACAGCCCCTTGCCCCATCGAGTGTGCCTACCCACACAACCAGACCCAAACAGCACACACCTGCAAACACCCTCACAACAAACCACAGCCCAACCCACCCCCATGCGCAGATTACATTACACAGTCACCCATGCAGACAATACCGGTGCATACACAGCACACCCACCTGGCCTGGGCACAATGCCCCTCCTGGCACACAACCTGAGGCGTGCAAGCAGAGCACGCTCCCTCCTCAGCAGGTCACAGTAGCGGTGCCTGCACTGCTCCGGGGTCCTCCTCCGCCCAGTGGCCTGCTCCAGGGCAGCAGTGACCTGCTGCCACACATGGGTGTGTGGCACCTGCAGGGGCACTCCCTCAAACAGTGAGCCATAGTGAGGCTCCACCACAGCTACCAGGTTAGCTAATTCCAAAGCCCCATTGTGGTGCTCTCCTGTGCCATTTTCAAAATGTACAGTGGCAATATGGCACGCCAGCGCTGGCCCAGCATGTGAAATGTTGCACAATACAACTCCATCCTGCCTATCAGCTGTTGAGGACAGTGCCATCGGTCCACATCAGCTGTCCTCAAACAGCAGCGATAAGCCATCCGCCACATGGCAGACGTACAGCGCCAGGGGGCAAAGGTCAGGCACAAGGTCATGGGTCAGTGGCGCAAGGCCACACACAGCACCATCGGACGTCCACATGTCCTGGGCGATCGGACACCTGCGTGCCAGTGCCACAGTGGACTATTGCGCAGTACTGCCACAGTGCCATATGGTGACCAGCGCTGTAGCGCCATTGGCACAATGGTGGCCATGGCCTGAATAGCTGATCACGCACAGCACGTCATCAGCATGGCAGATGCCTGCATAAGCTACCTGGGCATGCACAATGCAGTGTACCACACAGTCACAGAAATGCGCCATTGACTCAGCCGGCTCAACCGTATTGCGCAAAGCGCAACCGATATTCAGCCGACACATGCAAATGATCTGATCAGCCATTCAAAGGCGCAGTGGCGTGATTAGCATGTCATTAAAGTTGCGTCACTCCTAATTTGCATGCATTGCGCTATGAATACGCGACATTGGGCTGCGCTGGCCAGATTTGGTTACTGCAGGTGAGAGGTGAGTTGCATGCTGTGTGATGTTCTGGCCAATGGTCATGGGATAACGCTGTAGACTGCACAGTGACAGGTGTCCACTTCCACCCATACAGACCGACATGACCGAGCAGAGCCAAGGTGAGGGTGAGGATGGTGGGTGAAGGAGAGGCCAACCACCACAGGCGGAGACAGAGGCCCTCTTCCAGGCCTACCTGAAGAGAAGCCACTACTGAGTGGACAGCCGGGCACCCTCAGGCCCATGCAGCTGCATGGGAGGGGTAACTTGGGGCAGTGAACCTGCATGGAAGCCACCAGCGCTCCATGCAGGAATGCAAAAAGAAGATGGGGACAGACCACAGGAGGGTGAAGGAGAAGGTGGCAGCCCTCAGGGCGGCACATGCTGGCACAGGCGGGGGCCAGCCAGTGGTGGCGGAGCTGACCCCGGCTGAGGACCGACTGGCTGCATCAATGCAGCGGAGTGCTATTGAGGGCGTACCAGGAGGTGGATTCCGGACAGGTGGAAGCCCATCACTGCACGGTATGACATGGTGGTGGTGTTGGGGGGGGAAGGTTGTTCACATGCGCTCACATGTCCTCACTTTCAGTTACAGATCCTGTTCATCTTCAGGGGATGGTGGTGGTGGGACCAGGCAGTGAGGAAGACCTGCGGAGTTGGAGGTCCATCCACCTCTGTCGCCAGCCAGCATGCACTGCACCAGCATGCACGCCTGGCTGCCACCTCTGTTGTCGGTGAGTCAGGTGTGGGGGGTGCATAGCCTGTGTCTCAGCAGTCTGGCATGCAAGCATGCCAGCATGCTGTGACTGTGACTGTAGCACGTACCTGCACCATTGATGATGCAAGGACTGCAATGGGCAGTGACACGTGTGTGTCCCATGACGGACACACAGCAGGCCAGCACGTGCCCTGGGCCTAGCTGGTTCCAACGTGCATGCCAGCATGTCGGCACAGTCCCAGGTCGTGCCTGTCAGCACCGTGGGCAGCACCGGTGGCTGTGCAGGTGTCTGGCACTGTTGCGGCCACAGCAGTGGGAATGAGTGGTCCCCTGGGGCACAGTGGTTGGAGGGCAGCAGCAGTCACCACCGGGTCTGGGGGTACAGTGTCCAGTGGTGGCACATGCCCACCACCCTTTGATATGCCCATTCCTGGTCTGGTGAACAGCACCCACCCTCAAGGGTGTTGAGCATCAGGACCTTCCATACCCTGGGGACAGGATGCCGTTGTGGCAGAGTACCCATTTGAAGAACACCCGCCTGCTGCGGAATCAGTACAGCAGCAAGGCGGGTTGCAACATCCGTGGAGGCACTGTGCGTGGCTGTGGGTGGCACAGCAGGGACTGTGCTCTGATCCTGCAGAGATGGTCCAAATGCGGATGGATGTGACCGCCACCATTGACAGGCAGACCCAGGCATTGGTCGCTGTCGTGGCTGCATTGGGCACACAAGCAGGTGCCCCTGTACTGCGCACCCCACACAGTACGCTCTCCACTCCCCGTTCCTGGCATCGTGTGACACCCAGCCTGTCGACGCCGGGTTCTGCTGTGGGCATCCCGAGCACCCCTGGTGCAGGTATGTTTGGCATGCTGCAGACCCCTATGCGGACAAGGTCGCGATCGCACAGTGGGACCCCAGGTGGTCCATCGGTGCCACCCCATGTGGCCCCTGCTCAGCCTGCCAGTGCTGTTGGGTCACAGCGGGCCGCCCGGCCATCCGCGGTGGCTGTGGCACAGTGCAACATGACTGACCTGTCTCCCAGTGCGGGCCCTGTCTGGTGCTGCCCTGTGTGCAATGTGCATCATGGTGGGCAGTGCACAGGTGGGTGCCCTGCCCATCACGCCGACACACGGACCACCTGCACACCATCCCGACTGCTGTCCACAGGTGCATGTGCATGATGATGCCTGCATTGTACTGTACACCAAGGTGCAAGGGTGCCCAGCATCTGACACACATACTTGGACAGTACAGGTGGTGGGTGTGGTCTGTGGATCTGTGTGTTTGCCATGTCTGTTCCTGCTCTGCTGTGCACCTGCCCATGTATGCTTTGTGCCTGTGTGTGTGTGTGTGTGTGTCCATATGACTTTTCACCCCTCCCTGATGGTGTGTTTGTGTGCCTGGACCCTTCCACTCCCCTTGCCATCATACACCCCTGGTGTGTTACTCTGTGTGCCTGTGGGTTGCACCTGGACAGTGTTAGTTGCACATGGCCCCTTGACTTACTTGTGTCGTGCATAATGCTCCTCTGTGATGGTGTCCCGGTGCAGCTGGGCCTGCCGGATCAGTCGGGGGTCCCGCTGTCCAAGGGGGGGCTGCTCATCACCATCATCACCAGCGCCGCTGGTGTCCCCATTGCTGTCCCCCTCCTTGACCTGAATGGCTATCCCACAGTCTTTGGCCATGTTGTGCAGGATACAACAGGCCAGGAATATCCCACAGGCCTTGAAGGGGCTGTACTGTAGGGCACCGCCGGAGGTGTCTAGGCATCGGAAGCGTGCCTTGAGCATCCCAAACACCCAGTCGATGCTGTTGCGTGTGGCAGCATGTGCCTCATTATAGCGTTGCTGTGATGGGGTCATGGGGCACCGGTATGGTGTGAGCAGCCAGGGACGGAGTGGGTATCCGCTGTCACCTGTGTGGAGATGGTGGAGATAAGTATCATGTTCAGGTCCATATTGCCAATATCCCTGTGTGCCACTACCATAGCACCTGTGGCATTCCAACCCTTGCCCCACGTTTGCAATTCCTACATGCGTACTCACCCACTAGATGGCCTGTGGGGATGTCCCCACTCTTGAATCGATGGCACAGTGAGGACTGATACCATATGAAGGCATCATGTGCTCCACCAGGGTGTGTGGCACAGACATTGATTATGCGCCCAGTGGCATCACACACACCACCTGGCAGTTGACACTGGAATAGCCCTTCCTGTTCCTATATGCGGCCCCATCAGGGCCAGGTGGAGTGCGAATGGCCACATGGGTGCAGTCTATGGCCCCTAGCATGCCAGGCATATGTGCTACCCTGTGGAACTCCTGCATGTTTGCTGTACGCTCTGCCGCGGTGCTGGGAAAATGGATGTGCTCTGCAGCATGTGGCAGCAGTGCACTGAGGAATTGGGTGAGGATGCGTGATGTGGCTGACTGTGTGATGCCTGTGGTGTCCCCTGTCAGCCTCTGGAAGGTGCCCGTGGTGAGCAGGCACATGCAGGCTGTCACCTTGGTCTCCACTGACAGAGCATGACTCCGTCGTGTGGGTGCCTGCATCACATCACTGCACAGCTCACAGAGCCGCCTCAGTATTGCCCTGTTCAGGTGGTACTGGCCCCACGATCTCTACATCATGTGCAGCTCCAGCTGATGCGGCCACGGGTACTGCAGTTTGGGGCGATCATTGACCGCCCTTCCACGGCCACGCCCTCCTGCAGCATGCATTCTCACCCTCATTACAGCTTCCATGTGGAAGCTGGCACTGTCCATCTCCCTGGCTTGTACCCCCTGGCTGATGTTGCTCTGTTACCCCGCTGTCCTGGTACTGCTACCTCCACTGCACCGGTACCCTCGCTGGGCTCTGCAGCCTATGGCCCACACAACTTCCCTTGCCTGCCCTGTTCTGGACTGTCGCTGTCTGTCTCTCTCTGTCTGTCTCCTTGGCATCCCTGTAAGCTTTTGCGCCTCTTACTTGAGCCTTTTATTTTGGCTCATTTCCGCTGTGGCGCACCTTCTGGCTTGTTCCGCTATTGTGCGCGTCATAAGCCTTTGAATATCGTGATTGCACTCTTTTTATGCATGGATCCACCCCCTTCGGTTGCACATGCCTTCATTTGCATTGTGCTGTTGCTCAGCCTGTTTTCAGTGGCGCAACTGTCTCCTGCTGAATATCGCAGAATGGCACAAATTCGGACTTGCGCATGTGCAACCCTATTGTGTATGGCGCAACCCTTTTGAATATCCGGCCCATAGTGTCTTTGCTGTTTTTATTTCTTGCTCTGGTGCGTGCAACAGTTTTTCTTTTGTTGTAAAAGAAAGGCTGCTGTTTACATTTTTGCTAAAACTGCAATATAATTAACATAAATGCAGTTTCATAGCATTAGAAAAATGTAAACAAGAGCCTCTCATTTCAGACCTCACGCTTTTTCTGTTCCCTAAAATGGCCATGAAAGTGCAACCTGATGAAGTCATAGTAGCAAGAACCTCTGTACATGGCTCTTTACAGCGCAATCTCACTCTGGTTTTTCTACCCTTTGCAAATGTAGCTTCACAAAAATGATCAAAATCATGACTTAACGTGTATTATTTTTATAGCTACACATGTTAAAGCTATGGTTTTGTCATTAACTTTGCCAAAAAACTGATGAAATCCTGGTATATAAATGGCTGTCTAAGCCAAACAGCAATGCTTACCAATTGTCACATACCTGGTGGTCTAGTGACTGATGTTTTTTTTTTATTAACTCTTTTTCTCACCTGCTGTCCTGGAAATCTCTCTAGCATCCCTCACTGGCCATCTCCATGCTACCGCCCACCTGAAGCTCTTCCCAACTGCAATATCAGGGACAGACACTCCCCCACCTACCTGATCCATCGACCAGGTCCCACAATCGCTGGACCAAGGCAGGACAGGGAGATTGGGCGAGCCAGTGGGTTGAGCCCAGTGTTGGGCATGTGGCAGTGGGGCATGGGACAGCGCCATAGTCTATCCAGGCAGCAGAAGTATTTCTTGGGTTTCTTTCCCCTGCCTGGAGTATGGACGGGCAATGGCATTCGTGCACAGGACGTGCTGATGCCAGATGTCACTCCAACCCCTATGTTCAGCATCACAAACTGCAATACTCCCTGATCTCCACTGGGGGGCCACTGGTGTGCAGTGCAAGCCCTCTAGCCACCCCAGGAGAGGAAAGCAGTCCTCCAGACACTCGATCTTCTCCCTCCCCAGCTGACCCCTAGCTGCCCAAGTCCATTCCTGAACCTGGGTTATCGGTGTGGCGCAAGGTGTGGCACCCAGCGCATCAACCCTCAGCGCCACCAGGCCAACCATAGTGGCTGATGTTAATCATATAAATACAGTTTTAGCATAAATGCAAACAGCAGCCTTTCCTTCACCTCACTATGAATTTGTATTGTTGAATTACTTGTCCTTTAATATAATGTATGTGAGAGCATTATTGTAGATGGAATTTCATGAGTGGAATAACCTTGTTGTGCTGCAGTAGTGATTTTACAGTGTTGTTGTACTGCACTAGCTATGACACTCCTGCAGCACAAGATAGAACACTTTCTCGTGCTGAAGTATTCTCAAGCTGTGACCTCTGTCACGTACGCTAAAGTTAAACTTAGCACAAATGGACAAAAAAATAATCAAAATTTCAGATACAAGAAGTTCTGAAAATGTTTTGAAGTGCTTGCTTTTTTCATGCTTTTGAAACGAAACTGCCATTTCTCTTTCTACATTACCGCATGCTTTCTATTTTTCATGCTGCGTAGTAACATAATAAAAGCACTGGAAGAAATCTAGAAAATAGCAGCGTTACTCAATAGCTGATTTCTTCTTTTTTTTTTTCTAGTTTTTTTTGTTATACCTCCCCATACACTATAAAAGACTGATTATGAGTAGGCATACACAGACATGGCTGTGCTTAAATCTCGAGGTTTCCTTGGTAACAGGAGACCTCACAAGCTGTGCTGTCAAGGTCTCCTGTTACCAAGGAAATGTCGTGATTCGGCACAGCCTTGTTGTGTATGCCGGCTCATACACAATCCTCTATATGTTAATTTATGTAGAAACAGATTCCTTGACCCCTAGAAAAAAACTGTGAAGAATGCAGAATTTCGCTGGTTGAATCGGTGCAAAATGGCAGTTTCACTTTTGACATTCTTTTCAGAATTTCTTTTTGAATTATGCATAGTTCTGGAAAGCATTTTTTTGCAAATCATTGAATAAATTTTCAATGGATTGCAGAAAAGGAATCTGCGGCTTATGTAACTCAGTGAAAAACATTCCACTTTCAAATATTTTGGAATTCCACTACTGATGGCATTCCATGGATTCAGAAGGGATTTTCAGGCATTTTGTGGAATTCTGTTCTGTCAGGATTTGGAAAATTCCAGGCAGCATGACCTGAGGGTTTATCTGCTTCGGTTGTCTGCTCCTTTGCTGAAGTTCTAATCCTCTGTTGTGACATCACAGTATGTTGCTGTGGAAATAATTACAGTGTCCCAGACAGAGGGCTGTGACTTTAGTCAACAAGTAAACAGCAGGAGAAGATAAACTGTAAGGGACAAGAATTCTGTTTCCATGGAAATGAACAGCAGGAGATCAATTGTAAAGGACAAGAATTCTGTGTGCATGGAAATAACTCCAAGTAGTGAAGAATAAAAGGAATAGAAATACAGAAAATCTGTACACTATAAACATGTGTCCAAATATTACCAATGTCAGAGTTCCCACTCCTGCACTATGCTGATATACTATACTCTTGCTGCCCTGAATCTCTCCTACACCAGTTAAATAAACTTTACCATCAAGCAATTCGATTAATTTCTAATGCCCACTGGCATACACATCACTATGAACTGTACGCCTCCCTAGGTTGGGCCTCTTTAGTGACCAGACGTCTTATCCACTCCCCAACCTGGCTCTATAAAACTCTTCTTTGTAAACTCTCCCCAGTACATCTCTAATCTCTTCCAGTGGTTTGCTTGCTTATATCCCCTATATAGTAATTCGTATATTATACTAGATGTACCAAGTTCTCATTCCCGTTTTGAAGATATGGTCCTAAGTCATGCACTACCAGCTGCCTGGAACAAAGCCCAGGCTAAACTCAAGATTCAACATCTGATTACCCTGAATAGCTTCTAAAAATTAACTACCAGCAGTTTATCTGACACATGCGCTTGTCACTGATTAAGACCCAGTTACTCTAAACCTCATACCTCTTTCCACTTCTGACCCTGCATTGCCCTCACCTTCCAACCCTCACCCATCCTCCTTCACAATCTCCGTTCACCACATTCTGTTTTCTTCCTGTCTCCCTTCTTACCTGCTTTCTACCTCATTGCCCTACTCTCCCTACTACTTCTCTATTTACAGTTGACTCTTGCTATATCCTGCAACCCGCTTTTGTGACTGCCTTGTGTTTGACCATATTGACTATTGCTGACCATCTGTGTGCCCTACCCAACTACAATCTTATTAGGCAAGATCGAGCCGCCTCTAAGCATGGGGGTGGGGTTGCTATCTACTTCAAACAACACCTGCTGCTAACCCAAAATGTTCTCCCTATCCTATCTCTCTGTGAAACGCTCCATGCTACGCTTCTACTAGGCTCAAAGAAGTTGCATTTAATCTGTGCCTATAACCCCCCTGTGGGAGGGATAAAAGGCCTTGAAGAACTTCTCCAACTAATTGATATTACCGCTGGTCATAACGAAGTCCTAGTATTGGGTGACCTGAACCTAAACTGGGCTAAAAAAGTGGTTCAAGCCCTCCATACCTTAGTGCAAAGTCACAATTTTCATCAGTTGATCTCTGACCCTACTAGGGTTAGGGCTCCCTCTCAGTCTATCACGCTTATTGAGTGGATCCTTACAAATTGCCCTGATAGCATTAGCTGCTCAGGTACATTACCAGATGTAATCAGTGATCACGCCCCGATCTACTGCACGTGGAGCTCAAATAAAAAACCATCTCCGCCCCCAAGACTTGTAACATTTTGTAACCTTGCCAATTTTAACCCTACTCGCTTTATAAATGACCTCTCCATGATTGACTGGTCTTCCATTCATAATGCATCAGATGTCCAATCTGCCTTGATAGCTTCCTCACAAAATTCAGTAGGCTCCAAGACTTCCATGCTCCATGGATCACTAGGCGCTCTTGAGGTATTCAGATGAAGTGGCTAACAAAAGATCTACTAACCCAGATTAGGGCCAGAGATAAAGCCTGGCATCTTTTTAGGTCCACAAGGTTGGAATCTGATTATTGCCATTATCGCTGTCTGAGGAATGCCTGCAAAAGAAACATCCGACTATCTAAGAGTACCTTCTGCAGGAACATGCTAATAAATGCCTCTGGTGATGCCAAGAAATTCTGAACTACCATAAAAACTCTCCTGGGCTCTAATCAAAAGTCCCATACAAATAGCATGTTACTTAATGGCATACACTGCAATAACCCGCTAACCATGGCCAATGCCTTTAATCACCATTTCTCAGATTTATCAAGCTATCAGTCCTCCTTCCAAAACTCTAGCACTGCTCTGTCCCCTTGTGAAACCAAACCATCACCCCCAAACCCCCCCTTTAAGTTCCGGATCATTCAAAAAAGAGAAGTTGAAAAACTGCTTCTCTCCATCCATGAAAACAATAACCCTGGGTCTGACGGTCTTGAACCTAGGCTCTTGAAAGTAGCGGCCCCTTTCATAGCCTCCCCGTTGACCAAAATCTTTAATCTGTCCTTATGCCGTGGTATAGTCCCAACTATATGGAAAGTCGCTAAAATTACTCCTATTCCAAGGAAAGGAGACCAAAAGGAAATTAAGAACTACCGTCCCATCGCTATACTCTCTGTCTTAAGCAAAATCTTGGAAAAACTAGTCACCACACAAATGATTGAATACCTCCAAAAATATAACCTCCTTTCTAGCTCCAAACACGGCTTCTGTAAAGGTCATAGTACCACCTCTGCCCTGCTTAAGCTGACTAATGACATTTACTCTTCTATGGACTTAGGCCTCCTGACTGGAGCAGTTTTCATCGACCCAACCAAAGCTTTTGATCTGGTAAACCACTCACTCCTTCTGTCAAAACTTCGGTCTTTTGGTTTCTCCCCAGATTCCATAACCTGGTTTAAAAGCTACCTGACTGACAGGCAACAAGCTGTGGTCTTTAACTCTGCAACCTCAGATCCTGCACCTATCCACGTTGGAGTACCCCAGGGCTCCATTCTTGGTCCTCTACTCTTCACAATCTTCATTGATGACATCCCCTCAATTGCACTGAATTGATCATCTCTGCTCTACGTGGATGATCTGGTTATCTACCACAGTGCAAAAACTTCAGCCTCCCTACACCATCCACTTGCATCGGATTTCGCTAGTATCCAAACCTGGCTTATTGATAACAAACTAGTCCTCAGCTCTAGCAAATCTTACTCAATGTTGTTTGGCTCTCAAGCCAGACTCAAAGCTAATCCAAATCCCCTTATCATCTCCTGTGCGGACAGCTCTCCTCTACCCTCTACCAAATCCTTCAAATATCTCGGTGTCACCTTGGATGAATCTCTTGACCTTGACCTTCATATCTCTACTATCTGTAAGTCGGTAAATGCTAAGCTAGGAAGTGCCTGTTGTACCAGTTATGCACTTACCCCTCAAGCCAGACTAGCTGTGGCTCAAGGTTTCCTTCTACCGACACTGACATATGCCTCGTCAATCTTCCTATCCACATCTAAAACCTCCCTTCATAAATGGGACACCACTTATAATAGCATCTGTCTCTATGCCGCTGCCTCACCATGTTTCAAGCACCACTGCCACCTCTATAGGGACTTAAAATGGCTTAGCCCTTCCGCCTATCATCTTCTGACCTTTGGATCACTAATTGACTCTGTCACCAGAGCAGGTCTCCCCCTATCCCTTTCTTCTGCACTGGAACTATAACCTCCCACTCATGAATTACGTTCTAATGATAAAGCCCTTCTACGTGTTCCAAGATGTAGAACTAACATGGGCACTCGTGCGTTTTCCTATACTGCTGCTAAATACTGGAACTCTATACCCCTCTCTATCCGTCAAACAAACAGCCATGCTGTCTTTAAGAAACTACATCGGGAACACCTTCACACCTTACATCCCTGTACCTGTTTTAACCCACCTTGAACCCACGCTCTTTCTTGCCCTCTCCCCATCTCCATCCTATCTATCTCCTTTTACTTTCCCTCCTCCACTACACACATGCCACGCCTGTTTCATCCTCTTCTTTCCTTCCTCTCTCCCCTCTCTACTTTTCATGGCACTTATTGTACTGTAACTTACTACTTTCCCATGTTGTACTTTCTTTTGTTACTAATCCTGCTTTTTTTCCTGGTATTCACAGTATCTTAACCTTCAGTATTCAGAATGTCAATGTATTTATTACACACTGTTTTTATCCTGTTTTGTACTGCCTCCATGTGCTGCGTCACATGTTTATTGTTTGTCTGTAAAATGTTTTCTCCCGGGTCGTGCCTGAAAATAGGCATTGTTTGCCTAGTGCACTTACCCGGTCACCAAAAGCAAAATAAAATAAATAAATAAATAAATATATTACTTCTTAGTTCTACTGCATCGGAGTTCACTTGTATATAATATTGACTGTATATAGATGTACAGAAATGCTGAGTATTTCTTCATATGTTCTGTATATGTTACCTATATTTACTATGTACAGTATATACCTTCTTTACATTTTCTTATGTATATGAATTATGTGATCTGGACCTCCTTGTAAATGAGCCTACCCAAAGGAGTATTTTCCTGCCAATAAACTGAACTGAACTTTTACCAAAAGTAGCACACTCACTCTAAATACTGTCTAACACATAATTCTCCTCCTACCCACTTGCTGCTGTCTTTGTATGCTGTTTTATTAAACACTGGACAAACTACATACTACTAGTAGAAACGTGGCTAGATTTCCCAAATGTGTGCATGTGCAGTCTCATTGCTTCAGCAAATTTTATTACTTTTTTTTGGCAGAAAGATAACGGACCTGAGCAGAGTCTCGAGTGACATCTCCAGCAGTTGTAACTCTTGTGAATTCTGGCACTGTCCTTAGAAATTCTGGGCAGACATTTTTCTCCCTCAAGAAATCAGTTTTAAAATTTTGCTGGAGAAACCAAATTGCATGAGTAAGTTTACTGAACATCAGTCCCCTGCCTGTAGGGGTGTGTTCTTTGCATGGGTCAGATTTTTTGCTTCTGCTGGGTTGGGCCTGGTCAGGTTGGGCAAATTAGAATCAGAATTACAATCAGAACCAAAAGTGTAATATAGAGAAATAAATAGCCATACAATCATCAGAACAACACAAGATTAATGTTATACATCAGGTCAGGAGCATCATTTTTTACCTCCAGCTGTTCTATCCCACCCACCCTGCTCCACTGATACAGTCTCACACTGGTGTAATATTGGCCTTGTCAGTGCAACAGATGTTTGTCCTGTAAGGGAGGAATAAAAGACATGCAGAGATACAAGCAATAGTGTAACTGTATGTAATATTCTTTCAAAATCAGTGAAGGACATCTAAATGCCAGTATGTGTGTGATAAACATTTCATAATGACTTTCAGTGACAAAGACAGCAGGAAGAGTGACAGAAGTCTGGGGTGTACAGTGGCAGCAGCAGAATGGTAAAAGAGAAGAAGCACTTAACTACACATGTGAAGAATAAGTAAGCAATAACCCACAACAGGGTGTGCAATTGTTGGAGATTAATCAACACCCCAGGTGTGTTGTGAGGCACGAGGCCGCAGGAGTGGGTTATTGCACTTATAACGTGGGCCAAATTTGGAGACAAATGGACAAAAACTGTTGTTATAAGAGATAAAATATGTGGAAACTATTTAGTGGTCCTTCACTATTTTTGACCATGGAACCACAGTTTTCTGTGTTCTGCCACAGTTAAAATAGTTCAACAGACAAGTTTGTGGTGAACAGGCCACATATTATAGAATCAAGGAGCAGGTGGAACTTCTTATTTTACTGTCAAAACTACACAGGTGCAGTATTTCTGTATTGCTATTCTGTGCTCACAGTGCATATATTATTATTTTTGGGTTACACTGTAGTCTGTGAATTTGCCCCTCATCCCCCCAACTTTGGTGACACTGAATTTTGAAGCTCCCCACTGCCCCCAGATCATAACACACATCGACCCATTACTTCATTGGCATTACATCACATTTCTCTATTTCATATTCTGGGTACCTTTTTGTTCTGTTTCTCTGTACCATTGAAAGTAGGATTACACACATGACTACAGCAAACGCATTGTCAGGGGCAACTCATGATCTGCCGGTGCAATGACAATTCATCTATGCCATTGAAACAAGCATCCACACATCAGCACAGCGGGACTGGTGTTGGCTGCAACTTGCGATGTAACTCAATGGCGCTACCCTTTGCAGAGCAGGACACTTGGATGCTATTATTTGGGTGCTGATATGCAGGCAGGCAACACAGTTGTGTGCATCCAGCTCACAAGTAATGGATTGCTAAATGGCAGCACAGTACAGGTACGAAGATTTACTGTGCCCGGCTGGTTTCTTACTAACTTTGCGGTGATGGCCGATTTTGCGATTTAACTTTTAAATTCACAATACTGTGTAATATGATTTCTCAGGGTCTTTACTTGTCTGTGTCTTTGTGGTTTCTGATATTTGCTACGATGTACACAGTCCACCGGGTGGGTGGGTACAGTTGCTTACATAGTAAAAAACATGGCTGCTTCTCAAAACCATTTACAGGCTGATATAATGAGTTTGGTTGGCTGCATGATTTATTTCTTATAGGACACTTCACCAAAAACAGATTGTGTTAGGTTATCAGAAGTTAATGAATGGTCACGTGGTCAGTATTAACCAATTACATTATTGCACTATGTGTGCCCATGTTATAAGATATAATTAAAGCTAGGTTGTGCAGACAGAAGAAAAACTGCAAAAAAATTCTGCCAGGCTCGATAAGGAAACCTGTTTGGTTTGGTCCCAAAATTAGTGAAGATTTCATTTTGAGACAGTGGTGGATGGTGTAGTGTCTATTTGAAGAACTTTTTTAGCCCCCCCTACTCCTCCGGTTGGTGCCCTTCAACCCATATGGTCCCCAAACCCCATCACCTACCATCTGGGGAACTTATCTTCAGGGCCACAGATTCCTCCACAGATTACCCCTCTGGCAGGGCCATTGGGAAGAGCCCGCTAACCCCCTCCAGTGCCATGCTTAGTCTGACAGTCACTGTGCTCAGTAGGCAATGTGGAGTCTGCAAGGCTCCACAGGGTGGCATCCTTCCACCGGTGGTGTTTTTCCGCTTTTCTTCCCTTGACTCCCCAACCCATGGATTGTCCGTGTGGATGACGTCCTGGATGCATCCTCCACCTGGAACTGCTGCTCCGGCCTTGCATTGCCACCTATGGTCACCTAGTCAGCGATGTTGCAGCGGAGCAGACTTCCCCCCCTCCCTGGAGGAGGAGAGCATCTATTGGGATGTTCAATCCTCCTCCTCCCGGTCAACTCCTGAGTGGCCAAGGTTTATCACTGAACCTGAGTTGCCAGTGTGACAGCAGGTGAAAAATGGATGCCTCTGCCCTCCCCGCCAGCAGGCCAGCCTCTTTTTGAAGAACTTAGCAGCAGCAGCAGACATCAATAGGGCTTTCAAGCTTATTAATGCTGAAAGTTAGAATCCATAGTACATTTTCTCCTGTATTTCCTTCAACCAGGAGAAAGTAGGGTAGCATGGAGTTGTTTGGTCATAAACTATCCTATTGATATCAGACTCTTTTTCATCTTGCTGTACAACATAGTGCATGTTATAATTGTAATTCAGTGTGGGTAAGTTGATTTTTAAAAATGCCAGTTGTTCAACATGTTTAGGGAGACGTGTATCCCTGGTTGGGCATACTGTGTCACTAGTGATGCTAAATATCCTTTTTGAAGGTACACTGGTGGGTTGACAACCTAAACAATAGGCAGCAATCTGAACAAGAAGTTGCCAGATGGATCTCTTCGACTTCCAGGACAACAAAGGATCTGCCTCAGGGTTTGAGTCTCTGGGCTCATTGAGGTATGCAGTGAGCACTCTTTCAGCAGTGAGGTCTCTAGTAACAAGATTTGTAAATGTGGCCTTGTTTTTGTTTAATGTGACTGAAACAAGTCCCAATATTTTTGACATAGTCTTTGTGACACCAATCTTCTGCAGCTGTGCTAGAAATAGACATACTCCTGGAGGTTTCATTATGGAAACTGGCATCTCAACCCTTTGCCTGAGCCTGAGGATAGTTTCTCTGTGGTACTGAAAGAAGCGTTGCTTTCAAGAGTGCTTGGACCACTTACATCTCTCTGATTACATGCTATTTATACTCATGTAAAGCAGTGAGATCCTGAACAAGGAAGTCATCCTTAAAACAAGGATCTAATACTGTAGCCGTGATGCATTTTTTGTTGCTCAATATGTTTTGAAACCAGTTATGGATGGAGCTCATCATTCAATGTCTGTGCCAGTTGTATTAAATCAGAAGAGTAGTCATTATTGTAAAGTGTTTCATTGGTGAAGTTGAGGAGAATACGCACCATGGAAATGTCTTCACTGACAGAGGCACTGTTGCTGCTAAGTTGTGAAGTAGCACTGTCAAATAGGACATGGATGTGATGGAGCTGATCCATGGCTGTCCAGCCGTGAATAGTTTCAGCAGTCATGTGACTAAAGTCATTTCATATACAGCCTTCTTTTGTTCCACCAATCTTTCTGTCATGTAAAACGTAGAATTCCATCTAGTAGTGACAGGCAGTATCAAGGAGTACTGAAGCAGTTTTGCTAGCTGCTGCAATGTCTGTAGTTCAGCAGTTGCTTTCACAGACCTGTGGAAGTGGCTGGTTATTCTATGTGCCATTGAAATAAGATTGCTGATACTTGTGCTAATGTGTAAGGCTTAATGGGCACTTGTGTAAGGGTTGTGCTCTTGTGTAAGGCTTGGTGGGCAACTAAATTTAATGAGTGTGCAAATCAGTTTACATTAACTCTCTCCCTGTCCCTGTTACTGAAAGCTTTTATCATGTTAGCTGCATTATCTGCCATTATACAATGGCAAGAAAATTTCCTGTTCTGTGATTGGTCAGTGTGTGCCTCGGACAGTGATGATATTAAGCTATAACATCACTGTATTAAGTCCAGGCACACACATATGACCGCATAACACAAATCATGCTACCACTCCTACAGGTACTGCTGCTGTGAACCCTCACTAAATCCGTGACAGTTTTAGCGCCCGCCCCCCCCATTTTCTTTAGTCTCACATTCTGCTCGTACCACAATTGACGCCCAGAATACAATGTTACAATGAATAGATTTCCTGCCAGCATTTCCTACCGAAACCGAGTGGTTTGACTAAACTGCGCTTGACCGTTTGTCGCAGCTCACATTCCCCGCCTGCCCTCGCTCTTCATCCCAACTAAAAACAACGGAACTCAGATTTAAAACCACCATCCTCCAGTGACATTCCCAACTGTTACTTTCCTTACCGTGCTCCACAGCTACTTTTCCTTTCTCCACAGACAGCGGCGACATTCAAAACTGAAACAAGCTGTGGCGTAAGCGACTTTTCAACGTCCTCCGTCACATAACATAACCTCAATGAGCGCTTCAGGACTGTGCGCAGAGCATCAGTCAAGCAACAGCACCACCCACTGGTGCAAAAAATAGGGATTTCTTTTTTGAAATGTATACTACTCCACATAAAATCTAATAAAATACATAAAAACATACTTTTTCTTTTTATTTTTGTTACCAGACAAACCATTGTATAATAGCAATAAGGCACTCCAGGGATGTGTGTTATCATGTAATAACGTCACTCCTGGGTGGTGGAAGCTTACTAAACTTCACCTGGCCACCCAGGGTGGCGTTCAATATGATAACACACCTATCGTGCCTGTATGCTTAATTGTCACCCCTACTTGTGATACATTTCCAGGTATCCATTCTGCTCACAGTTTTTCTAGGGTGTTATATATGTTGTCTGCACTGTGTTCATCATCCATAACACTGGCACTAAACAATGTCGTTCCCCTGTATTGCCCTTTCTGTGTCAGATTAGACTGACTATGAGAATGAAACTCAGTGTGCCTTCAGAGAAATATGTCCATGAGTTGATGTGCTTGTCCAAATTATCTACAGGTTTTGACTGTTTGGTAAATCTCTGGAACTACTCTGCAGGCAAATGTAAACCTGGATAGTATTTCTTACCTTGGTTATAAAAATGCAAGCAGCTTTCAGAATCCAATGCTTTCCACAAGGAAAAAGGGCTGTAAATATGTCCCTATCATATCATCAATAAGCCGTGTAATTTGGGAAGCGATCAGATGCTTGTTATGAAATTTAGTCTTTGTGGCTGGCTCGTCGGCGCAGCGGTTGGATTTCCGCTTGTGACGCCGGCAACCGGGTCGGGAACGGACCCGAGTCGTTGGAGGGCTGGCCGGGGGGAGAAGGATCGAGCGTCCGTGGGACTGCTCTCCTTCTCCGAGGGCAGAGATGGGGTAGCATCCGGGGCGATGGGGACTCCTAGCGGAGGCCAGGAGCACCCATGCTGCAGCTCAAAGATTGTAGGGAGGCGGGCGGACGCTGGGCATCAGTGCACGACCCCACCTCCCGGAAGAAGGAAAAATGGGCGGCTGCGGCCACCCTCCATGAAGCCCGCCGCGGCTTTGATTAGCCCCCCCAGGCCAGTCCTCCGACCAATTACGGTCTCTGCGGGATGTCTCGCCCTCTCCATCCCACAGCCCCACCGTGGGGGGTAAGCCACGGGGTATCGGAGGACCCGAGGCCGATGTGGGGGGGTGGAAGCCTTCGGCCCGTGACCGGGCTGAACATTGGGTGGCTGGCAGCTAGGAAGGTGAAAAATGCAAATTTAAAAAAAAAAAAAAAAATTTAGTCTTTGTGGTCAAATGACTGAAGTATAGTTAATTGCTTGACTTTTGGAAAAGGACTGGTCAAGGAACTTGTGCTGCTGCCCTTGGGGGGGGTTCATTAGGAAGTATGGCTTGGGGTTTCATTACTATGCTGATGATACCCAGCTATACTTGTCCTTTGCCCCAGGAACATCTAGTGCAGTAGACGTGCAAAGCAGCTGCCTTGCCGAGATCAATAACTGGATGGCCTCCGGCTGACTGTGGCTGAACCCCAATAAGATGGAGGTATTGTTGGTGGAGTTGAACAAAGTGCGGGATGGGATGGCTTGTGGTGCAGAGACCGGACTTGTTCTGGGTTCTGTCCTATTGAAGGCCTCCTCTGAGGTATGGAATCTTGGTGTCATCCTGGACAGGGGTTTGTCGATGGAGACACAAGTATCTTCCACTGTCCACTCCTGTTTTTTCCATTTCAGGAATGTCACTAGGATAAAGCTCCTTGTGCTGCCTCTGAACCACCCCACTTTGATACATGTCTTGGTGACATCAAGGCTTGACTACTGTAATGCGTACTACCTCAGAGTCGTGGGAGGATCTCTCTGCAGATTGCAGCTGGTGCAGAATGCAGCTGCCAGGTTACTTATGGGACATCCTATATATTGCCATATTACACTGGTACTGTGTGAGCTGCACTGGCTGCCGGTCATGTGAAGGATCCTCTTTAAGGTGGGTCTTCACACCTATAAGGCCCTACACAGCCAGGGCCCTGGTTACCTGATGGACCTTATTACATGTTCTGTCTTGGTTGACCCCTCTGCTCCTCCAGTAGGGGCCTCCTGGCGATTCCCAGGACAAGGTTAAAAATGGCCGTCGACAGACCTTTTAGTGTTGCCGGCCCTGTTCTGTGGAATTCACTACCCTTCAGGGTCAGGGAGGCCCCGTCACTGGAAGTATTCAAGGCCCACCTTAGGGCTCTCCTGTTCACCCAGGCCTTCCCCGACTTAGCTGTTTAAGTGAGATCATTCCATAATGGTTTTCGATCTCAGTTCCTGACTGCCTGTATCTTTAAATCTTTTTGAAAATCTTACTTTTATTGTATAATTTTATTCCCTAACATTTATTGATATTTTTTCAAATTTGTTATGTTTTTTATTGGTTTATTTACTTTGTACAGCACCCAGTGCATCCAGGATTGGGCATCCTTTTAAATAAAAATTGCCTTGCCTTGCCATGCTGCTCTGCCATGGCAGGGGTGTTGGTGATAAGAGTACTGTGTCAGCTGATGCTACTGAGTCCAAAGAAGTTGACCTACTTCTTGCATGTGATGGAGGTGAAGGCCGTGTAAGTGATCACCCTCTACCACCATGATTGTTTAGAGGGAACTGACTTCTACTAATACTATCATGATCTGGTTCTGACTCACAATTATCATCACCATCATATGAATCACCCTTATGTAACTCAGTGAGATCTGTTCAATGAGCAACTACAGGTGTCATCTCACGGCACTGGTTTCCATGCTGCTGAATTTCTTCCCTATACTACTGGTTGTTTTACACTGCACATATATTGCTTTCAGGTCATCAGTGGAACTTAGCAAAAATGACTCCACACCATGCTGGTACTTTTTTGTCTTTAAAGCCAGGCAGGGAATATGACTGCTCTGAGTCTTAATGGAAGTGCAGCAGGTACAGGTACTGAACTGGGGCTGTTAGTAGCAGTAGACAGGGGCCTGATGACAGAGGAAGACAGTAGGAGGGAATAGTAGTTTATCTAGTTGCTGTAATCACTCTGGCACTGGTCAAGGAGACAGAGAAAGGGTATTTATTCCTGCCACAACTGGGCGTGACTGTGGTGTCAATTTTTTCATTTGACACTACATTATTGTCATCATCAGCAGCTGCATCAACATCATCATGGTCAAAATTAATTGGTATATCATCTCTGTCAGACACATCTGAGGAGTCAGCATCATTTTCAGAGGACTCTGTTCTGATATCATTCTCAGGATGAAAGTCAGAATCAGATGGTGGGTTTATCTCATTCTCAGTCAATGCCAAATCTATATGTGGAAGAAATCATCATCATCATCAATCTTTATTTATAAAAAGCGCCTTTCCAAAACCAAGGCACCTGTACATAACATAATAAAACAAATTAATAAATAATTAAACCCATAAATAAATGGAGATCAGGAAGAGGGCACTTAAAGAACCTGGGCTGGAGGCTGTGATGGTGATGATGAACAAAATGCAGTTTGGTTCTGCTACATTTTACTGGTTGTAATAGATGTGACATAATCTTCTTTGCATATGTGGTCTCATGAGGGTAGATCTCTTGATGGGCCAGGTTTCGTTGCAGTTGAATGTGCGGATTCCAAGATCCGGATAGTGCAAAAACCTTAAAAACTGCAATTTTTTGCAGTTTTTATGTCATCATGTTGCACCCAGATGGTTTGGAATTTTGGTCTGAAATGTCTAGTGTTGAAAGGGTTTGGGTCACACAAGTGTCTCGCTTGTTTGGTGAAAAAATATTAATCCGTTCCAAAGTTATCACATTTTAAAGTTCCCCTTATTTTCAATGGGCATTTCAGTCTCTTGGATAGCTCCCTGGAAGGAAAAAAAAAGAATGTGGTCAAATGAAAAAGGATTCTTTTTCGTTAGGGGACAATCCTTTTTCATGAGAAAAAAATCCTTTTTCGTTTTCTGCAATCTTGTTTTCATGCTTCTCCAAAATTAAAATATTGAAAACCAACAAAAATGAGGTGCTCTAAACACACCAACAGATGTATCTTGCTCATCAGAACTCCATTAGGTGAATTCTGCAGTTGTCTGGTGGGAAAACTGGCCCTGGAATGTTTTTTGTTAACATTTTAAATCCTTTTTTGTCACTCACTAAGATCCTTTTTCGTGAATCCTTTTTCATTCAAATTAAAAAGGATCATGAGTCACGAAAAAGGATTTGGGCCTTAGTTTTTTTCTTTTTTTTTTGTGATTCATTTTTTGTTCGAACAAAAAAGGATCTCTTGGAGCGAAAAAGGATTTTGGACTTAGTCATTTTTCCTATTCCTTTTTCATGGCAAAGGATCCTTTTTTATTTGAGTTTTTTGTTCAAACAAAAAAGGATCTTTTGACTCAGAAAAGGATTTTAGACTTAGTTGCTAGCTGAATAATTTTTCACTTGAAGGAATCATTTTCCGTTTCATACGGAAAAAGATTCCTTCACATGAAAAAAGCCTTTTTATTTTATATACAGCATTTAATTTATTTCCCTTACATTGTTCTCTGGTGTCAAATGGAACCCCCATCCTTCCCTTGCTGCCCCTGTAATGTTTCTTAGATCCCTGGTGTTTAGTGGCACCCCTCACCCTCCAAGTCCCATCCCCATATATAGTTTGTATATCCTTGGTGTCTAGTGGTGCTCCCACCCTCTGATTACCAGCCTCGTAAATTTAAACTTTATCTGTGGTATCTAGTGGAGCCTCCACCCTCTGATGGCCATCCTTGTTGTATTTTCCAGTTCCCCTGATGGCTAGTGGCCCCCCCATCCTCCGATGTAGGTCCACACCTGAAAATAAGGAAACAGTCCTTCTATGTCTTTTTGGGGGTCTGTAAGGAAAAAAAAGTCCATCACTGATGCAGGCCCAACCCCTCAGCCTGACCTCCCACTAAGTACCCACCACCCTGCACCCCAAGACACCCCTCACACACAGTCACTCACCTGAACAGATCCCACTGTGCAAATCCACTCTCTCACTGAAGACATGTCTTGCTGCTGGAACCAGCAAATACTATATGACAAATAAGGTAAGTGTAGTTGAAAACCCCATTGTCATACATTGAACCACACTTAAAAATATTTACATGGACAAGAATGGGAGGGCGGGGACTGCCATTAGACACCAGGGAAATAAAATATTATAGGAGAGAATAATCGGTGGGTGGAGGGTGCTGCTGTACACCAGGGAACAATACATAACAAATATATATATATATATTAGAGGAAAAAAACTCAGTTTAATGCATTAGTTAGGGTTGTTCCACAGCGACAAAAGTGAGGAAATTCGCTGTTAGGGTTGAAAATCCTAACTCCAAATTCATCCCCCCAGCACCACACACACACACATATGCAAGTATGGGGGAGGACAAAGTCAACACAACCAATGACAGATATCCAACAGCAGGTGACAGAAATAACAAACAATTGTCTAAATGTACTACTAGACATCCCCACCATCCTGACCAGGTACTGCATGCTCAGTGGAGATCAACAGCAAAACTGAGGCCATGTACACCAAACGTACACATCCCTGATTGCAGCTGCACACAACGTACCACACTTAGTAGTTGCATGGCCTTACCTACCAATGCCCCATACCACACCACAACTGGTACTGTGCTGTTAGTCAATATAAATGCTGAAGGTCCATGATGACAGTTGTAGAAAGGTTTTAACACTAGTGAGTATACATTAATTAAGAGAAGTACATAAATTAACTACAAGACACTAGCATGCTCAAGATAAAAGTAGTGTTACATTTAGTATGTGATTTACATAGTAGTACATTTACTGCAACTGTTTACTCAAGATAGAGAGGCTGATGTAAACGTATGGAAAGCATTGCCTGTTCAAGCTGTTAAATTCGTACTGCCAGTATCAGATGCATTCTTACTGATGAAGGTGTACTGCTGATGTACATACATAGACCTTCAGTGTGTTTCAATACTAAAGATGCAGTAAGTATTCTTTGTAAGAAAAGTGTAATTGCATGGATCAGGCCAAGCAACTTCTAAATATCATAGCACTACTGAGCCAACAATGACGTACCTGTATCGGAGATGTATATAGGATAGATTTTCCTGTAGGCACTTACTGAGTATGTTGTACCTGAGAAAGACAATTTCATTGCATCTGTGATGACTAACTTATTGAAATAGCAATACATTTACTATTGTTGCAATGAGTGATCTATGCCACTTATGGACACAGTGTAATTTTTTTAACAGTTGTTTCATACTCAGGCTGTATGCCTAGTGTTTGGGTTTACCACACTTCTGTCACTGATGCTATCAAAGTGATAACTATGTTAATTGTGGTACAACAGGAATCAAGTAGGTATAGTGTAGATATAAACAGAATGCCTTTTAGTATTGATTTAACTCACAATGGGATAAGTGTACTAAGACAGCAGGGGTTATTCTCTATCACTCACTCTGTCAGTTATAATCACACTAAGGTTTCGATGACTGTAATGATCAAGTTACACTGTTCATCTTCATGAGTTCATATTCACAGCCATTATCCAGTAACTAGACAGTGTATGGGGTAACTGGGTGGGACACTGTGTTGCAAAGCTGCTGCAGTGCCTAGTAGAGAGACAGTATCTACTCATAAAGACAATTAAGCAATAAGGCATGACCAACAGCAATGTTAAATGGTCTGTTAATCACTCTGTAGGGGTTTAATGTTGAATGAGGCGTAGCCGAATGCCACATGTCGCTAGACAGTGATAAACTGACCATTAACATAATACCTGGGAGTGGCTTATTGCTATCATAATAAAACTGTTTTTTTAAACAACATTAAACCATGTTCATCATATGGTTAGGCTCTACATGTATCTTAATAAAAACTAAACATAAGGCTGTTACAATGTTTACAGTCAATTAGAAAGCTGCATTTCTCAAACCCTTGTTATAATCAGAGATATTATACCTGTACAACTCCTTGGTTTTGCTCAACTCTATTGCTCAGGTGGCCCACCACATGTGGTGAGGTCTGGTGTGGGGCATCGGTAGGTAAGGCCATGCAACTACTAAGTGTGGTATGTTGTGTGCAGCTGCAATCAGGGATGTGTACATTTGGTGTACATGGCCTCAGTTTTGCTGTTGATCTCCACTGAGCATGCAGTACCTGGTCAGGTGGGTGGGGATGTCTCGTAGTACATTTAGACAATTGTTTGTTATTTCTGTCACCTGCTGCTGGATGTCTGTCATTGGTTGTGTTGACTTGGTCCTCCCCCATACTTGCATGTGTGTGTGTATGTCTGTGTGTGTGTGGTGCTGGGGGGGTGAATTCGGAGTTAGGGTTTTCAACCCTAACAGCAAATTTCCTCACTTTTGTCGCTGTGGAACAACCCTAACTAATGCATTAAATGGAGTTTTTTGCCTCTAATTTCCCTTCTTTTTGAGAATGATAACGAGAAATAGTGAATGTAATGCAGCGGCGGGAGCGCGGGGCCCTCCGCCATGTAATGCGCCGGGGGAGCGCGGGGCTCACCACATGATGTCTTGTGGCATAGTAACAGGAACAGCAACACAAATAGAAGCACTAACAGTGGTGCACATGGTAATGCAAGCGCGAATGAGAACAGAAAGGGTAACACACACGGTGGCGTAGACGGGAACGGTCTGCCACATGATGTGTTGTTACATAGTAACACGGTGCCTGCAAATGGAAAGGTCAATGGGCATGGTGATGCAAAGTGTAACAGAAAGAGAAACAGTACTGTAGACACAAATGGCAAAAAGTAACAAAAACGCAAGCGCAAATGAAAACGCAAAGGATAACGCACATGGTGGCGTAGACGTCACCGGTAAGTGAAACGGGCACAGAACCACAAGCAGAAAGGGCAATGGTAACCGTAATGTAAGCGCACAGGCTGGTTTTCCCCAAAAGCTGCATAGAGAAAGACAGTGAGTACAAAGAATGTATGCATAATAATGGGTATCGGGGCAAAAAATGAGGACTTGGAATACTAAATAGGTTATATCTCAGGAACTATATGACGTGGAAAAAAAATTTAAAAGTCATATGATGTATGACTGTCCTGGCTAGTTTTGTACTAACACTTTTCTGACGAAAAGTCCGTATCTCGCACCGTTTCCGAGATATGGGCCCTGAAAGGCACGGTGAACGCTGTAATGCTATCCTATGGGGAAAAAAAGAAAAGTTCGGAACACCGTAACTTTGCCTCCCTGTAATATTTTTTCACTAAACCACTGAAAGGCACATCTGTGGGCTGTTGGCTGTCTTCCCTCCAAATTTCAGGAAAAAAGACTAAACCGTTATTTTGCAGCAGGGTGCCAAAGGATTCCTGTAATGCGTTGGGTGCTACAATGTTATCCTATGGGAAAAACCATCAACTTTGGAGTGCCGTAACTTTGCCACTGTGTAATATTTTTTCAATACAACACTGAAAGGCACATCTGTGTCATGTCTGCTGCATTCCCTCCAAATTTCAGCCCAAAACTCCCAGCCGTTCTTTTGCAGTGCAGTGCCAAAGAATTGCTGTCATTTTCCCACAGACTAGAAAACTACTGTCGCAATTTGAAAGCTTTCAGTACATTAATTACACTTCGTGAGCACGAAAATAATTTGCGAAAAGTATCTTTTCCAGAAATTTGAAAACATATTTCTGGGGTGTTTTACCCCAAAATAAAGACATGGCTAGCATCCTCAGGGTCCGACTAGGAGAATACAAAAATAATTAGGTTGCTAGGGGTCCCAAATTTAAATGCCAAGCATTTTTCTGATCACCAACTGAAAACAAAATGGTGGATCTCGAAAGTAACAGGCCCATTTGCGAAAGTAAATATGCATTTCTTGAAAGTGCTGAACTTTTTTTTAACTTTTCCCATTGACTTATAATGGGAAATTTTTTTTGAATAACTTTGAACTGTTTAATATTTTTCACCAAATCTTTGAAAGGCACATAGGGACCCTGGCCACACGCTCCTCGAAGATTTAAATAGTCGCTAAAACCGCGGCGACCTTGCACGAATCGTAGAATTCCAGAAAAGCCGTGAAATGTGTGCGCAGATCACGCTTAATAACTCCACAGCCATGTATCCAACTGGTACGAAACTTGTCAGATGCCAAGGCTTGTGGTTCTTGATCATGTATTCCAAATTTCAGGCAAATCTGTCAAACAGTTGCAAAGTTATCAAGGTGCAAAATTTGGGGTTTAACATAGAAATGGCTCCTCAACCCTAACTATGATAGCACTACCGTACTACCATAATATATATATATATATATATATATAGTCATTACAAACACTTCATTAATGCACCAGTTAGGGTTAAAGTGACAAAAGAAGGGAAATGTGACATTAGGGTTTCCAACTCTAACACCACACCCTATAGGCAGCAATAGGCATGGGGTGTACTTTGGGGTTGCCAACCCTAATGCTTACCCCATTCCATGAGTAAATAAGCTGAGATGGGTACAGTATAAGAGAATGTGGTGAGTGTTAGGGCTAACAACCTCAAGGCACACTCCACACTTGTTGCTGCCTGTAGGGTAGGGGTGGGGGTCTTAGGCCACATTTCCCTACTTTAGTTGCTTTAACCTTAACTGGTGCATCACTGAAGTTTTTTGCAATGAAGTTCCTTACTTTTTGAGACAGTATAATCACATCCTCTGGGCCCTGTACTCCCATCCATTGATACTTTTTGAGATAGTGTAATCATATCCATATTTGCCTGTGTGAGTGCAGGGCTCTCTGGGCCCTATGCTCTCATTCCTCCATAGATGCATATATGTACATTGCTGTAGAAGCACAGGGCCCTGTGGGCCTTGCATTTTCAATTTTAGGAAAACCGCAACCAAATTGTCACCATAGACTTCTTATTACCCCTCCTCATGAATCTGGTACTGAAAATTTCCAAATCCCCACCAAAATGTGATGCTGCATCACTGCAACGTCATTTCACGACACAGGTGTGAAAAGACAGTTTTACCAGGATTTGAAAAATAAGAGTTGCCATTCGTGAGGTGGTGTAAAAATATCTGTATATTGAAAATTTGGTGTCAAAATATTGAAAATGATCAGCGTTATGAGCAAGCATAGCAAAATTTCAATGTATTCTCATATCTTTGCCATTTTCACATATTTTAACCCCAAATGTTCAACATAGCCATCTTATGACCCCACCTCATGAACAAGGGCCATGACAGTTTTCAAATCCTGCCCAAAAGGTGATTTCTCCAAGCGACCACTCTATGGTTAGTTTTAGGTACAATATGGTAGGAAAAATCAATGTTGGAAGTACAGTACTGTTTGATTATAATAGAACTGACTTCAGTGCTATGAGAGAGGAACTAGCCACATGGAATTGGGAGCAGGAGCTTAAGAAAATTTCAATATATGAAATATGGGTAAAGCTTAGCACCAAATTAAATAAGCTTATTCAAAAACATGTGTCAGAACTAAATACGAAAATCCAGGAAAGGCCCTTTCTCCATGGTTGTCATCCTCAGTTGAAAGAGCGATTAAAAAAAAGAATAAAAAAAAAAGAATAGGGCTTTTACCAGAGCAAAACACAGTGGGGAGGATACATCTTGGGAAATTAATAAATATTATTTAAAAAAGGCCAAGCAAACTATTTCCAGGGCTAAAAAAGCATTTGAGTATAAACTGGCTATAAAAACACAAGATAATTATAAGTCATTCTATGCCTACATAAATAATAAATGGGGAAACAGTAGAACAATTGGCACCCTGAAGGATGACAGTAATGATCTTATAACTGAGAATAAGGGTATGGCTGATAGTTTTAATACTTATTTTTCTACTGTATTTAACGTGGGCCAAAATATCAGGGTTCCCATAAATATTCTACAAGATATAAATTGCCTTAAAATAGAGGTCGAAAACATAAAAAAGAGGCTAAGAAACTTAAATCCAAATAAAGCACAAGGTCCTGATGGTATGCATCCGAGAATGCTTAGAGATCTGGCGGATTGTTTAGCAGGTCCAACTATAGCATTATTTCAAAAAGCTTTGGAGACAGAACAGATCATTGAGGACTGGAAGTAGGCTGTAGTGATACCTATACACAAGAAGGGATCAAAACAGGAGGTAGCCAATTATAGAATGATCAATTTGACCTCCGTTCTCAGGAAGATTCTCGAGGGCATAATAAAGGATTTAATTATGAACATGTTTGACGCTGAAGGTGCTACCGATAAGACACAGCACAGTTTTAAAAAGAGGCAATCATGCCAGACTAATCTATTAGAATTCTATGGGAAGGTCAGTAAAGCACTTGATGAAGGTAGTCTTGTCGATGTTATATTCCTAGACTTTGCCAAGGCTTTTGACAAAGTCCCCCATGATCAGCTGATTAAAACCCTCTCAAACATAGGGGTTTAGCCAATATTGGTGCATTGGATTGGAGCCTTGCTGATCGAAAGAAAACAAAAGGTTAGTGTGTTGGGGAAATTATCAAATTGGACAAGTGTTACTAGCGGTGTTCCTCAGGGTTCTGTGCTGGGACCATGTTTGTTTAATTTATATACTGTATCTCAACTATGAAACCAAAAACCGAAATCTGGCTCTCAAAATTTGCTGATGATACACGCGTAGGTTTCCCGGTGTCACAAACCCACTCAGCAGGTCAGACCCTCTACTCCCAAAGTGCCAACCTCTGAGCACAGTCTTGTGAACTGTGTAACAGACAAGGTAATCCTCCTGTCTGTTTTTGTGAGTTCGGCTCAACCTTTGGTTTCCAGTTCTGGAGGTATTCAAACTGTTAACCTCTTGTTAGCATACCCAATGCACAGGCTCAGATATATCTGTCTTCAGGGGGCCAGATATCTTTGCCTACGGGCACCTAACCAGGTGTACAGAGATGAACCCTTTAAAACTTTAATAAAGACCTCAGATTTAAAACGCTTCTCTTTTCAGTTTGGTACCACCATTCAAGCTTATGTTTAGTATCTGCAATAACCATGTACTTTTCTTACAAAATAAAAAGAAGTCAAAGACAGACCAAGTAAGTTCTAAAAAGAATTTTACTAAAATAGTTAAAAATATGTGAAACATAAAATACAGAACTCTTATAGCAAAAGACATACAAATCTTTTAAAAAGAAACAAGGTTTAAACAGTGCAAATTTCTACTTCAGTACTTAGTCTCTAAATATTTGCTTAAGTGCTCACCGATCTTGCTTGGTCAGAATCTAGGTACAAATGTGTCTCTGTAAAACAGAATTATTCCTTAAACAACTGTATTGACCAACCCCTTTTTGGTGAGGTCAGCTAGCCTCTGTCAGATTATATTTAAAAAATATATCTCTTATACAACCACAGGATGTATTTTCAAAGTATTACATTCTGTAAGCCTCAGCATAACTCATGTGTGTCAAATGACATCTCTTTGATATTTAAACAGTATCCTCTGTCACACAGACACCAAAGCATTTATGATCTCACACTAATACATCACAACCTGCTTTTCTTCCTCTGAAAGCGTCATAAAATGGATATGCTGAACTCAAGCTTCTTAACCCTGTAATTAGCTTTAGGTTTTTCCACGTAACACACTGTCTCTAAAATCTGTTTGTGTATAATCTCACATGGTGTCTCGGCATTTTTCTCATGGCATCCATCCTTCAGCTGAAACCGAGAGGGAGGGCAAGTGAGGTTATTCCAAGGGCACTGCCATTTTTAACAGGCACTTCAATGCCACATTTCCGTTATTTTAAGAAATAAAAATGATACGGTACTCAGAACATGGCTGTCTACGTCACACTCCTCCCCACCTAGATTGAATTTGAGGGATCTATCCCCTGCATGGGATAAGCTTCCCAAATCAGTTCACTCCTCATAGACTCTAGACAGTCCATCTGAGTTTTGATTATTCGCTCCAGCCCTATATACAATTTTTAGATCATACCTTTGTAAAGCAAGACTCCATCTTAGCAGTCTCCCATTGTTCTTCCCCATCTACATCAGCCAAACCAGGGGGTTGTGGTCAGTCTGCACCACAAAATGCTGCCCATACAAGTATGGCTCTAATTTCTTTAAGACTCACACTATGGCAAGACATTCTTTTTCCACTGTAGAGTATGCTTGCTCCCTGGGGAACAGCTTCCTGCTCAGATACACAACTGGGTGATCTGTCCCTTGGCTAGATGTCTGGCTCAGTACTGCACCAATACCCACATCTGAAGCATCTGTCTGAACTATAAAGGTTTTGCTATAGTCAGGACTTGTCAAAACAGGAGCACTGCACAGTGCCTCCTTCAGTCTGGTAAAGGCTTCCTCACAGGCTGGGCCCCAGGTAACTTTCTTTGGCATCTTTTTCTTTGTCAGGTCAGATGGGTAGCAGCCAGGGCACTGTAATTGGGTGCAAATTTCCTGTAGTACCCTGCTGTCCCTAGAAAGCTCCTGACCTGCTACTGGGTTTCTGGTCTGGGCCACACCTGGATCACCTCTATCTGTATTTGGTTAGGACAGAGCTGTCCCTGTCCTACCACATGCCCAAGGTATGCCACTTCCCCCATGGCCACCTGGCACTTCTCAGTTTTGATACTGAGCCCGGCCCTCTGTATCTTGTCCAGCACTCCCCTAAGGTGGGATAGGTGTTCCTCCCAGCTGGTACTAAAGATGGCAATGTCATCCAGGTACACCACAGCGTACTCCTCAGCACCATTTAACACCTGGTTCACCAACCTTTGGAAAGTGGCTGGGGCATTCTTCATTCGGAAAGGCATTGCTTTAAACTCAAATAAGCCAATTGGAGTGATGAAGGCCGACCTCTCCCTAGCTCTGTCTGTCAATTCTACCTACCAATACCCCTTGGTCAGGTCAATAGTCGTAAGGTAGGTTGTCCCTCCCAACTTGTCCAGGAGTTCATCCGTCTGGGGTATCGGGTGGGCGTCAGACTTCGTGACTGCATTCGGTCCACAATAGTCCACACAGAAATGAGTTGAGCCATCTGGCTTAGGTACAAGGACTACGGGTGAGGCCCAGGGGCTGTGGGATCTCTGCATTACCCCTAAATCCAGCATCTCCTCCACTTCCCTCCTAATGTCCTTTTGGACAGCCTCTGACACCTGATATGCTGTCCGCCGAATGGGCATCTGTGTCCCTGTCTCCACATTGTGTGTCGCTAAGGGGGTTAGTTCAGGCTTAGCCCTAAACAAGGGGGCAAAGCCTGATAAAACCTCCCTTACTTTCTGGACCTGGTCCGGGGCCAGCTGGGGAGACAATTTTACTGCCTTCACAGAGGACTGCCACTTAATCTCTGCCAGCAAATCCAGAAGGGGGTCTTCTTCATTCGTCCCCTCCCCATGACTACACACTGCAAACACCACGTCAGCACTATTTGCATATGGCTTCATCATGTTGACATGGTACATCCTTTCTGTCTGTCTACGGTCAGGTAACTCCACAATGTAGTTCACGTCATTTACCTTCCTAACCACTTTGTATGGTCCTGCCCACTCAGCTTGCAGCTTGTCTTTCCGGACCGGAATAAGGACCATGACTTCCTGACCCACCATGTACGAGCAAGCTCTGGCTCTGCGATTGTACCATACTTTTTGTTTCTGTTGGGCAGCTGCTAGGTTGCTATGGGCTGTTCCCATAAGCTCCTTCAGCCTTTCCCTAAACCTAAGGACATAATCCACAATGGGAGTTCCCTGGGTGGCGTGCTTGCCTTTCCCAGTTCTCCCAGATCAAGTCTAATGATACAGCACTCAGAACATGGCTGTCTATGTCACACCCGGTACATAGCAAATCTGAGGCTTTGAAAATCCAGGAAGCACTGAGGGAACTAGAGACCTGGGCCAGGAAAATGGGGCTACATTTAATGTAGATAAGTGCACGGTGATGCACGTGGGTAGGAAAAACCTTGAGGTGGAATACACCCTGGCTGTGCCAGAGTAGTGCAGGATGAGCAATATCTAGGAGTTAGGGTTAGTAATAACCTTAAATTTTACTAACCTTAAATTTAATCTACATTGTAATCAAGTGGTTAAAAAAGCAGGTGGTATCCTGAGTTGTATTTTTAGGCATGTTTAGAGTAGAAGTAGAGAGGTCCTTTTACCCCTTTATACTTCCCTGGTGCGACCACATACAGAGTATTGTGTGTAGTTTTGGGCTCCAGGAAATAAGGATGATATAAATGCAATAGAGAAGATATAGAGACAGGTGACAAGAAAAATAAGGGATTTCCAGGGCTTGAAATATGAAGATAGGTTAAAAAAATTAGATCTTTTTTCCTTAGAGTATCGTAGATTAAGAGTTGACATGTGCCTGCTATATCGGGAACTGACAGATTATCAACTGTGGGAACTATTGGGCCTGGATCTTAGAGATCAGATTTATAGCACAAGATCCCACCCACTACAGCTGAAATGTGATAGATTCAATAAGCAAAATAGAAAGCGTTGGTTTTCACTAAGAGTGGTGAAATTATGGAATGAACTACCTATTGAGGTGGTGGGTTGTCAAACAATGCTAGCCTTTAAACACTTCCTTGATTTGTATCTACTTAGCAATAATATAACGGGGTATTAGCCGATGACATGGCGAGCCAAATGGACTTTGGTCTTTAAAATGCTCAGATTTACCTATGAAACCATGAAATCCCCTTTTGGGCCAGATTTGTGGAATTCAAATGACATTGCTCATGAGGTGGGGTCCCAAAAAGGCCGTGTTGAAAATATGATGTTAAAATATGCAAAAATTCCCAAGTTATGATTCAAAGTTGAAAACCCCATTGAAATACATTGAACCACATTTACCTTAGTTTCTCATATCGCAGTCAACGGTTCCAACACCAAGACATGTCTTTGATCAGAGAATGGATCTTCAGCCAGTGAGCTGTTCAGGTGAGTGAGGATGTGCGGGGGGTGTAGGAGGGATGAGGGGTCATGGTTACTCAGTGGGAGGTCAGAGTTGGGGCAGTCGAATTGGTGAGGGACCATTTTATTTTTTACAGGTTCAAAAAAAAGACATTGAGGGACCATTTTCTTTATTACAGGTCTAACAAGAGAGAGGATCAGAAGGTGGGGGCATACTACTGGACACCAATGAGAAAAGCAAATATTATGGGGACAGTGATTGGAGCTTGTGGGGTGCCATTGGACACCATGAACCATAAAGAAACATATTACAGAGCAAGAATGGTAGGGTGGGGAGGTGCCACTAGGCACCAGGGAAATAAACATTTATGTGATGGCTTCAGAAGGTGGGGGGACACATAGAATAATTAGGGAAAAATACAGGAAGGACAATTGGAGGGTGGGGGAGGAGTGCCACTAGACACCAGGGAACAGATGCCAGCAAAAGAAAAACAATGTTTCCCTCACAAAAAGGATATTTTTTCATGACTCTAGATACAAAAAAGAATCCTTTTTCATATCACGAGTCATGAAAAAAGATTTATAATCTTAAAAACAACATGTCATGGGGCATTTCTCCTACAGTTAAGTGCAGAATCCAGCTTAGGGGCTCTGAATAAGCAAGCTATATGTGTTGGTCACTGCAGAATGTAATTTTTGTGGTTTTCCAAATTAGAATTTTTAGGGGTAAACACAAAACAAGATGGCAGCCATACAAAACAAAAAAAAAGTTAAAAAACAATCTAAAAAGTGTTCCCATACAAAAACTTCATACAGCTAGTCTGAAGTGCTGACTGAGCATGCTTAGAACCCACATTTTTAAAATTTAATAACTTTAGAACCGATTAATATTTTTTTCACCAAACCAATGAAAGGCACCATTCTGTGGTATCCCCTTTCTACCCTGAAAATTTCAGACCAAAATTCCAAACCATCTGGGCAGAAGGCGATGACAAAAAACCCCCAGCAAAAAACAGCAATTTTTGACATTGTTTTGCTATCTGCTTCTTGGAATCCGCATATCTGACCAGACCAAAACTTGGCAAATCAAGAGATCTACTCCACAAGACTGTGCATGCAGAATTTCTTGCACATCCATTGAACAGTTGCAAAGATATTAAAGTGCAAAATTTGAGGTTTAACACACTGTTCAACCCTAAATATAGTGGTGCTACTGCACCACTGTAATGAATTGCTTTGCCCCTGTTCAAGGGAATTGCATTAAATTTTGCATGCACAATCTGGGGAGCAAGGTGTCTCAATTTGTCAAGTTTCATTCTAGTAAGATGTGAGGATTCCAAGATCCGGATAGTGCGCTTTTAGGAAAATTGTTTTTTTTTTGCTTTTTATGTCATCATCTACAGCCCACACAGTTTGGAATTTTGGTCTGAAATATTTCAAGTTAGAAAGAGATGCACATAATGGTATTTCATTTATTTAGTAAAAAATATATAGAATCGTTCCCAAATTATAAACATTTGAAATTTTGGTTCTGAGCATGCTCAGTAGAGTATCTAATGCCTATCCAAAATACCCCACTGAGCATGCACAGAACTAAAATTTCAGATCTTTATATCTTGGCAAGAGATCAATATTTTATCACCAAACCAGCAAAAAGCACATCTGTGGCCCAATCCCTTTCAATCCTGAAAATTTCTGACCAAATTCCAAACCATATGGGCATTACATGATGACAAAAAAATAGCAAAAAAATGGTGATTTTTTTTTTAGCTTTTTTTGCTATCCGAATCACAGAATACGCACATGTGGTCAGAAGGAAACTTGGCAAGTCAAGACATCTACCCTCTGAGATCATGCATGCAATATTTTGTGCAAATCAGTTGAATGGTTGCAAATATATTAAAGTGCAAAGATGGCATCTCATGAAAAAGGATTTTTTCTCACAAAAATGGACTGGCCCCCTCACAACAAAGAATCCTTTTCCGTGAGACCAAATTCTTTTGCCATTCCAGGAAGCTATCCAAAAGACTAAACTGAGCATGCTCAGAACTAAAAACTTCAAAACTAAATAACTTTGGAATGGATTACTATTTTTTCATCAATCCAGTGAAAGGTTCTTCTGTGAGGCAAGCCCTTTCTACCCTGAAAATGTCAGACCAAAATTTCAAACTGTCTGGGTTCAGCGAGATGGCGAAAAAAAGCACAAAAAACAGTGATTTTTAATGTTTTAGCACTATGCACAGCTTGGAATCCACAAATCCAACCAAAACTAAACTTGGTATGTCAAGAGATCTACCACACAAGAATGCATGCATAATTTTGTGCAAATCCTTTGAACAGTTGCAAAGTTATTAAAGTGCAAAGTTTGAGGTTTAACATTGAAACCCCCTGCTCTGCCCTAGCTACAGTATAGTGGCTCTACCACTCCAAAAGGAATTAAAAAAAATAAAACATTATTTTACATTTTTCTTTATATTTCTTCAACATATTGTTCCCTGGTGTCCTGTTGCAATCCCCACCCTCTGTTTGCTGTCCCATCAAAGGCATGTCTTGCTGGTGGAATCGGACACTGCTAGATGGGATATAAGGTAAGCAGGTTTTCTGTGATAAGGTCGAGTCTGAAAGACTGCTGATCACATAACGTGACTAAAAAACAGCCCATTGTCAAAAAGGCAACTGAAATTGTAACGACCGTTGCAAATAGCAACGGCATCTACATTAACTTTAAACAAAAAACAGAATAAATATTTTTATGTGGGAGGGCTATGTCCCCCACACACCCCTATGCAGGGGACAAGGCCCTCACACCCCCAAACTAAAATAATCAACTTCACAGGGGGTGCAGACCTTGGGGAAAGTTATTCTCCCCTGAAAAAAAAATTCTGTCATCGGAAACCAGACCTGCTGGCATTGCAAGCGATGTCTTACACCACTACACTAAAGGCCAGCTCGGCAGGAATCAGCTCGACAACATCTCATATCCTATAGTAGTGAGTGTAGCTCCCTGCTATACTAGCTCCACAGGATATAGCGATGTTTTTCATCACTCGCTCTCAGTGTATGCGGTATTATTGAGGCACTCAAATTGATGTGCTCAATAATATGCACTCATATAGGGTGGTACCAGGTAAGTGTGGTTCAATGTATTTCAATTGGGTTTTCAACTTTGGTGCATAACTTGCCCATTTTTCTACATTTGCTCACCAAATTTTCAACATGCCCTTTCTGACACCCCACCTGATGAACAATGTCTGTGGAATACCAGAAATCCATCCTGAAAGGTGAATTCGTGGTCACGTGGTGAAATCACGTTTCGGGTGGGAATTTAAAATTGTCACCACTCTTGTTCTTGAGGTGGGGTTATAAGAAGAGTATTTTTAAAATTTGACTTAAAAATAGATTAGAATGGGAAAGTGATGCACATCTGTTGAAATTAACCTACACTTCCTTATATTTCATAATTTTTAATATTTTCACATCGAAATTTAAACATAGCCATTTATTTACACTAACCCATTAATGTGACAGCTGTCATAGTTCAAATCCTGGTCAAAATGTGTTTTTGCACATGTGGCTCGGAATGATGTTTGGTGGCACAGAATAACATTTTGAAGGGATTTGAAAATTTGAACTACAGAGTTCATGAGGTGAGGTAATAAGAAGGCTATGTTGAAAATGTGGTTGCTGTTGCAACATACATGTACTCATCTATGATGGGATTGTAGCACAGGGCCTCCACAGGTACATAAGAATACCTTTATACTATCTCAAAAAGTAAGGAAATTAATTGCAAAAGAACTTCGTTAATGCACTAGTTACAGTTAAAGTGACAAATGTAGGGAAATGTGGCATTAGGATTTTCAACCCTAACACACCACCCTCACCCTGGAAGCAGCAACTGGTAAAACCATAATGTTTTTTCCATGTTGCTGCCTCTAAAGTGAGGGCTAAGTCGTGGGATTGAAACAATGACATTTCACTATAGCCAACAGTGCATTAACTGAATTTTTTCAACATACATATGTGTGTCTATATATATATATATATATATACTTTGCAAAAACAACTCCGTTAATGCATCAGTTAGGGTTAAAGTGACACAAGTAGGGAAATGTGGTGTTAGGGTTCCCAATCCTAACAAGCCACCCCCCACCCTGCAGGCAGCAAACACGGCATGAGGTGTGCCTTGGGTTCTCCAACCTAACACTCATCCCATTCTCATACACTGTACACATCAGAGCTTCTTTACTAATGGAATGTGGTGAGCATTAGGCTGGAGAACCCCAAGGCACACCCCACACTTGATTTGCTGCCTGCAGGGTGGGGGTAGGTTGTTAAGACTGGGAACCCTAACACCACATTTCCCTACTTTTGTTACTTTAACCCTAACTGATGCATTAAAAGAGGTTGTTTTTTTTGCAAAGATTTTCCTTACTTTTTGAGATAGTGTAATCATATCCTCATTTGCCTGTGGGGGCACAGGGCCTTCCAGGCCCTGCCTTCCCACCTCTCCATTAATGCATACATGTATGTTGGTGTAGAAGCATTTCAGCCAAAACAGCAACAAAGCTGTCAGCATGAACTTGTTATTACCCCACCTAATGAATTCTGTGCTGAGAATGTTCAAATACCCACCAAAACATCATTCTGTGCCATTGCAATGTCATTCCATGTCACAGGTGAGAAAATTCATTTTGGCCAGGACTTGAAAAATGACAACTGTCACTTTCATGAGGTGATGTAAAAAAGATGGCTATGTTGAAAATTTGAGGTGAAGATATTTACAATTCCTGAAGTTATGAGGGAGAGCAGTTAAATTTAGACTTATGTGTATAACTTTGCCATCTTTACATATTTTGACACCAAATTTGCAATGTAGCCTTCTTATTACCCAACCTCTTGAACAAAGGCTGTGAAAATTTTCAAATCTTGTCTGAAAGGTAATTTCACCACGCGACGGCGGAATCACCTTTCAGGATGGATAAACGAAATACCACTTACATTGTCCATGAGGTGGAGTTCCCAAAAGGTCATGTTGAAAATATGGGGTCAAAATGTCAAAAAATGGCTAAGTTACACCAAAGTTGAAACCCCCATTGAAATACATTGAATCACATTTATCTTAGTTTCTCATATTGCAGGTGCCAGTTCCAGCAGCAAGACATGTCTTCGATCAGAGAGTGGATCTTGAACCTGGGACCTGTTCAGGTGAGTGAGGGTGTGGGGGGTTACTGGGGAGTGTGGGATGGTGGGTGCTGAGTGGGAGGTGGGGGTAGGTGGGTCAGATTGATGAGGGACCATTTTATGTTTAAAAAAAACATTGAAGACCGTTTTCTTATTTCAGGTACTGGGGCAGCGATCGGTGGGTGGTGGATACCACTAGACACCAGGAAATATCATTCTACAAGGGAGACAGTGAAAAGTGGGTGGGGGGGTGCCACTAGACAACAGGGAAATATGTATTGTATAACAAGAATGGAAATCAGTGGGTGGGGGTGCCACTAGACACCAGGAAGAAAAAAGCAGACAGCAGATGGAGATTGACAGGTGGGGATGCCACTAGACTCAAGGGAAACAAAATCAGACAGGGAATGGAGATCAGAGGGTGGGGGGTGCCACTAGACACCAAGGAAGTACATGACAGGGGACAGCAAAAGAATGAAAGGCTCCCTTCACAAAAAAGGATCCTTTTTCGTGACTCATGATATGAAAAAGGATTCTTTTTTCATATCCTGTGGTCATGAAAAAAATCATAAAAGTAAAAGAGAACATTTCTAGGGCATATCTGCAATTCTGAAGTGCAGATTATGCCTCACAGGGTCCTGATCACCCAGATAAATGTGTTGGTGTCTCTCAATGATGTCAGCTTTGTAGCTTTTGAATATTTTTTTTAGAAAAAATGGAAACAAGATGGTAGCAAACAAAAAAGAAATATTCCAGTATGAAACAGGATTCTTTTTTTGTTTCATACAGCTATCCTGAAGTACTTACTGAGCATGCTCAAAAATGTTGTTTTCAAAATTTAAAAATTAAATAACTTTGAAATAGATTATTGTTTTTTCGCCTGACTAGCAAAAGGCATATCTGTGGGCTGGTCCCTTTCTGCCCTGAACATTTCAGACCAAGATTCCAAACCGCCTGGACTGCAGGCAAGTTCAAAGAAAAATCCCAGCAAAGTCAATGAGAGAAAAGTCAGTTTTTCACCTCTCTAGAACTCAGAAACAGCATGTCCAACTGGAATGTAACTTGGCACATCCAGAGATCTATCCTGGGCAACGGTGCATACAAAGTTTCATACAAATCTGTTGAACAGTTCTGAAGTTATTAAAGTGGAAAACTTTGGATTTAACATTTAAGTGCCTATTCAACCCTAACTATAGGGGTGTGACTGCGTGTGTGTGTGTGTGTGTGTATATATATTATATTGTATATATATATATATATATATATATATATATATATATATATAGTATATTAGGTTTTGTAAGCACTTCTATGTTAAACCAAAATCTTTGCACCTTAATAACTTTGCTCCCGTTCAATTTATTTCCATGAAATCTATAAAGCGCAGTCTCTAAGCCAGGAACTCTTGATCTGGTAATTTTCATGTTGCAGGGGATGCAAAGTTACATAGGTGCAAAAAAACACAAAAGTCTTCGAGCCAGATATTCAAAACTTTACGCTGGGCAAAAATCATTTGCATGGATTCGCGCTGAAAGGATTAGCCTGAGTCTGTCATATTCAAAGGCCAAATAAGCGGGCAAACTGCATTAGCGCCAGGCAAAAGTATAATGTATGCAAGGGGCAAACTGACATGAATACAGCGCAATGCTATATTCAGTGGCTAAGCGCGCTAAGTGGTTTAAGCGTGACCCTGGCCAGCGACAGCCCAGCGAATTGTAGTGCCGCCCAGAAAAAGCTGGTCTTAATCCTGGGCAATCAGCTTTGCGCAACATAAATGGCTGTGCGTGGATTTGCTGGGGTTTAGCGCGGGTCTTGGCGGACCAATACATAAATAATATAACACATAGATAAAGCCAAACATAGTGGAAGTTTGCTGCCAACCAATGGCATCACAATGATGCCATCATCTGCCACCAGTCCCAGCCATGCCAGGCAGTAAGTGGTGACCCTGCCGCCAGTGGACAGCATGGCAGTGTAGCCATACAGCACACACCTGCTGACCACACATATCTGTGGACAAAAACAGATGCCAGCACACACATGCAGCACTGTGGGCATGGAGGATGTTGAGGGAGTGTGTATGGGTGGCCAGGTTGTGCCACAGACCAGGTGTGGCCACAAGGCTGGGACTCAGCATGCAGTGCACATGGGCCAGTATTAGGAATACCCCAACACTAGTGTGCCTTCCGGATAATATGCCCCCCCAGCCACATACCACACAGCTGTACAACTGCCACAACACAAAGCCAGATATGTACATGTCACTGTGAGCATCACATGCCACAGGTACAGCATCTGTGGGTCACACAACAGTGTAACAGTAATGTTGACTGTCAGTAAACACCTGCAGGTTGGGCTCTCACTGTGTACAGTGCAATCAGCATCACTTGCCCTACACACCATAGGCAGTGCTACGTCCCTCACACTACTGTCTCCCTTGCTACTGTAGTGTCTGCCATGCACTGTAGCATGCCCTACAGTGTGACAGTTGCATGCAGCACCACCACCACCTGTGCCTATGCTGTCCTGTCCTGGGTACAATATGCTATGCTATGCTATGCTGTACTGTTTACCTGTAGCCTGTAGCTATCGCCGTGCACTGCCAGACTGACCTACAGATGGAGCTGCGGTTGGACCTTGTCTGCCCCTGTACTTCCAGACTGACCTACAGGTGGCTCTATGGGACCCTGCAGTAACGCTAGGCAAACTGTGTGCAAATCAGGGTATAATGAGATGCTAATCCAGTTGTTTGCCCAGATACTACCTAAGTAGGCTCATTTGCATGGCACTTTTGAATATGGCACATTTCAGCTCCGAGCAAGCGTGTTTGCTCCAGGCTAACTGCTTAGCTCCACGCTAATGTGTTAGCGTGGCGCTAATGGCACGGGAATATTGTAAAGTTTTGATCACTGTTCTTCTCATCTGCTGCTTCCTGCAACTGTACTGAGTCCATGCATTTGCTGGCACACATTGGCCACGTAGTTCGCCTGTACCTGCCCTCACGCTGCTGTGTACTGTGTTGTTGTTGTGGGTTGCACTTCCTGGTTGCTTTATTCAGTGCTGTCTTATTCCAGGGCAATGTTTGCCCTGCACTCCCAGCCCAGTTTGCATGGCCTCATTACCATGCTATATTCAGAAGCTGTTTGCCCTGGGCTATTCCGTTTGAATATGGCTTGCTTTGTGCTCCGGGCTCAGTTTGCCCGCTGGGCAGTGCTAATTTTGCCCCTGGGCAAAGTTTTGAATATCTGGCCCTTCATTTTTAAAAATTTTTAGATTTTTCTTTGCCACCCAATAACTGAAAAAAATAGGAGGCATTGAAACCTGAAACTTTCAGGTTTGATAGAGGTTGTTCCAAGGTGTGTGCCTGTGTTGTTTGTGGGTCCCACAGTTAAGTAGTTTATAAAATATGTAATACAAATGTTCTGTTTCTGAGCATGTGCAGTTTAAAAAATCAACATTCTATTTCTAACTGAATTTTTGTGAAAGCAGCAGTTTTCACTATACGACACAGCTGTCTTTAAAAAATGACAACTGTGTCATATAGTGCAACCCCTGCTGCTGTCACCACTCATAGGTCAGGGATGGTGCTACTGTCATTGTAGCCCTGCCATCCTGACTGTACAGTGACCTTCAACTATATCTGCACACCTGGGGCCCCAATTCCCAGTGGCAGTGTATTTATTTATTTGTACAATCCGACACCAGGATGCCCACCCCCGGTGTCGGATGCCCCCTGTCCTCGCAGCCCATTATTTCATGTAATTCACCCCTCTCTGAGAGCTGAGTGGAACACTGTGGAGCTCACCTCCAGTGTCCCAAAATAGATTAATTTTATATGTACAGTACTGTATACCTGCAAAAAAAGAAAACTGTCCCACAATGTCTTTTTTTAATTTTATTTAAACCTGAAGTAAAGAAAATGATCCCTCATCATCACTGCTGTTAACTTCCCCCCATCCCCACCTTCCCACTGAGGGTATGCAGATCAGACAGTGACATCAACACAGTGAAATACCTCACTGTCTGCAAAATCGACTCTTTGCCGACAGCTCACTGTGTTGGTGCACCTGAGACAGGGGCACACCATCTCCTGGTCCTGCATTCCCTCCCCAAGTCAACTCTGACTGGAGCTAACAATCTATAGTATGGGGCAGAGCCCCCCACATGGGGGGTTCAGGGGTGAAGACCCCCCCATAGAAAAGCAGGACCGGGAAGCCTGTGGGATTTATGTCGACCACAACTTGCGGTCAACATAAATCCTGTCGCTGTGATGCCGGTCGACAAAAATGTTGTCGAACCAGCATTGTAGAGCCCCCACTGAGTGCCCACCACCCCACCTTCCCCTGACACTATACTTACCTGCTGGGGTCATATGCTGTCATCCTTTGTGGACTGGGACACATCTGCACTCTTCAAAGCCTAACCAAAAACTGAGGAATAAATCTTAGTGCCATATAATGTACTTGACAGTTAGGAGCTGGCTGCATTATACAACACAGCTGTTGTTTACTAAAGGACAGCTGTATCATATAGATTGCACTATACAACACAGTTGTCCTTTACTAAATGACAGCTGTGTCATATAGTGCAACCAGCTGTTGTTGTCACTCGTCCCTCCATCCTGACTGTGCTCTTCCATCTGCACACCAGAGGCCCCAATCCCCAGTAGCAGTCTATCTTTCTTTTTTATTTCGTTAATCTATTTTTCTCTATAATCCAACACCAGGATGCCCACCCCTGGTGCCGGACCGTCCCCCCAACCAGTTGTTTAGTAAATGGTTGCTGACATCAGGGTCCCCAATCCCCATGTTTGCTTTTATTATATCTCAACCCCCCACAGTGTGGGACACCTGGGGAGCCGACCCCCAGTGTCCTGAAATAGTTCATAAAAACATTTCGTATAATCCAACACTGGGATGCCCATCCCCAGTGTCGGACCCTCTCTCCCCTGCAGACCATTGTTTAATAACACCTTATCAACATCTGGGGCCCCAATCCCCATACTGAAATTCATTATATTCCCCCCAGCAGTATGGGACACTGGGGAGCCCACCCCCAGTGTCCCGATATAGATGTGTTAATGTACTGTATGTGTACCTGTAAAAAAAGAAAACAGTCCCTCATCATCCCTGCCATCCCCCTCCTCCCATCCTGACCCTCCAACTGAGCACCCACCACCACACACACCCTCTTACCCTATAGGTCAGCCAGTGTCATCTTCTGTGGACTGGGACATATCTGCACTCTTCAAAGACGAATCACAAACTTGAGGTGTAAAGGTAAGTGCCCTACAATGTACTTCAATGGTGTTTTTAACTTACGTTGATATGTTTGCCATTTTTAGGTATTTTTTCACCAAATTTTCAACATGGGCTTTTTGGGACCCCACCTCATGAACACTGTCACTTTTGTTTCATTAATCAGGCCAAAAGATGATTTTGCGGTTGCTGCGCAAAATCACCTTTTGGAACCAATTAATGAAATGACAGTGCCAATGTTCATGAGGTGTGGGTCTCAAAAAGCATATGTTGAAAATTTGATGAAAAAAATCCTAAAAAAGGCTGAGTTATGAGTGTGTGTTGAAATTTTTCTATGCAGGCGCATAATAACTTTGGTAATTTACAGTGTTTGACTCCAGGGGCCAGATATTCAAATCTTTCTGTGGTATGCAAACCATTTGCATGGGATTAGCATGGGAATAGCGTCAGTCTGCCATATTCAAAAGGCCAGATAGTGTGCGCAAACTGCATTAGCGCCGGGCAAACCATAATTATATGCAAGGGGCAAAGTGAACATGAATACAGGCGTTATGAGATATTCAGTGACTAGTGCCATGCTAAGGTGTTTAGCATGACATAGCATGACCCTTAGCATGGTACAAATTGCTGGCCAGGAAAAGTTGGTCTTAACCCTGGGCAAACAGCTTTGCACAACATTGGTGCTTTGCGCGGTGTTAGCGTGGGATTAGCATGGCTTGCACAACCCTAACATATGATCATGACACTTAGAAAATGCCAGACATGGAGGACACATGCTGCTCACTGATGACACCACCATGATGCCAACAGCTGCCACCAGTCCCAGCCAAGCACAGACAGCAAGGGGTGATCCGACCCACAGGGGACATCATGGTAGTGCGTCCATACAGCACACACCTGCAGACCATATGTCTGTGGTGACCAACAGATGCCAGCACACACATGCAACACTGTGGGCATGGTGGAAATTGAGGGGAGGGTGAATGAGTGGCCAGACTGCACCACAACCCAGGTGTGGCCATAAGGCTGGGACACATCACACAGTGCACATGGGCCAGTAGTGGGAATACCCCACCACCTGTGTGCCTGTCAGATTTTTACATGCCCCCCAGCCACATACTGCACAACTGTACAGATGCCACAGCACACACAGCTGGCTATTTATATCTCACTGTGAGCATCCCATGCCACAGGTGCAGCATCTGTGGAGCACACAACAGTGGAACAGTACTGTCCACCATCAGTAATCACCTGCAAACTGGGCCTGTCACTGTGTACAGTGCAGTGGTTATCACTGCCCTACATACCACAGGCATTGCTGTGTCCCACTACAGGCCCCCTTGCTACTCTAGTGTCTGCTGTGCACTGTAGCATGGCCTACAGTGTGACAGTTGCATGCAGCACCACCACCACCTCCTGTGCCTATGCTGTGTTGTCCCATGGGGCACACAATGCTATGCTGTACTGCATACATGTAGCCTACAGCAACCATCATGCACTGCCAGACTGACCTACAGGTGGAGCTGCAGCCAGACCTGTCCAGCCCCTGTACTTCTAGACTGACCTACAGGTGGAGCTGTGGGACTCTGCAGTAACGCTGGGCAAACTGCATGCAAATCAGGGAATGATGAGATGCTAATTTGGCTGTTTGCCCAGAGACTACCTAAGTAGGCTCATTTGCATGTCACTTTTGAATATGGCAAATCTTAATGCCGGGCAAATGTGTTTGCACTGGGCAAACAGCTTAGCTCCGTGCTAAAGCTGTGGTAATGTGTTAGCGCAGCGCTAATGGTTCAGGGAATATTATACAGTTTTGATCGCTGTTCTTTCACATCTGCTGCTGCCTGCAGCTGTACAGGGTCCACGCATTTGCTGGCACACACATTGGCCACATAATTCATCTCTACCTGCTCTCATGTCACTGTGCACTGTGTTGTTGTTGTGGTTTGCACTTCCTGGTTGCTGTATTCAGTGATGTCTTATTCCAGGGCTATGTTTGCCCTGCACTCCCAGCCCAGTTTGCATGGCCTCATTCCCATGCTATATTGAGAAGCTGTTTGCCCCAGGCTATTCCTTTTGAATATAGCTTGCTTTGTGCTCCGGGCTAAGTTTGCCCACCGGGCACTGTTAACTTAGCCCAGGGGCAAAGTTTGGAATATCTGACCCCAGATTTTCAACGTGTCCATTTTTTCACACCACCTCATGAAAAGTACAGCTGTCATTTTTCACATCTTGTCTGAAACATGTTTTTGCACCTATAGCGCGGAATGGCATTTCAGCATGGATTGGAAAAATGTTCACCTATGGAGTTTATGAGGTGGGGTCATAAGAAGACTATGTTGAAAGTTTGGGGTCAAAATACTAAAAAACCAAGAATTTATTAAGTAACATTTCTTTGCAGGGATGACCATTGCACACATGGGGAACACATTGCTTTACTGTGCTAGTGAGATGAGTTCAGGTGTGAACTCAGGGAGCTAGTTTACTGGCAAAAGGCTGATGGGGAAGGTGCTGCAGCATGCAGCACCAATCATGGCCTGGGTAGGGATGGAACAGTGTTTTGGTGCAGATGCCACACCCTGTGATGGGTTAGGGAACTTCACCCACAAGGTATTGACATGTGTGATGGGATCTTCTGGGCCCATGCACTGCATCAGGACTGTCTCCAATATTGTATTTATCTAATTTTGCACAGGTCCCTTTGGAGGATGCAGTTCCACTATCACAAAAAGTACGGAAATTCTTAGCAAAAACTATGCTAGTGCAGACATTAGGGTTGTAAAATCCAAAGCACACAATGGAGTACTGGTGAATCAGTGGTGGGGTCTTACTTGAGGATGTCAACCCTAATGCCCACCACTACTCTGGATAAGACAAGGTCAAATGAGATGGCTTCACACAGGGCCCATAGGGCCCTGCATGAAAAACCTCTGACCAATTAGGCCTCACAACCACAATGACACACCTCGTCATCTGTCAATCTGGGGATGATTGGCAGGTGAGGAGGAGGGGCAACCTTAAACATTTTTCATTTCCTGACTTTTTTTGTTTTAACCCTAAATGATGCATTAACACAGCTTTTTGCATAGTATTTCCTTACTTTTTGAGAAAGAATACAAAACTAAGTACTTGTGCAAGTTGATGGGAGTGCGGGCCCGACCAACCTACGGAACTTTGGGTCCTGTGCTCCAACCAACTTGTAAACATGTGTGTACCATCAACACCCTCCACATTTCAATGTAAAACACCAAACCGTGTCCGAGATATAACATGTAAAAGTTTGAGATTTTCATTCATCAGAGATGCAGAATTCCACATCTGTTAACATTTAACAGAGACAGTGACTGAAAACTACTAAGGCTAGGTACCCTATCAATTTCAAGCCACCAGCATAATGCAAAACACTGTCAGCAACACATAAATTGCATCACACAATATCTCCGAAAAAATTTTTTCTCTCACAAGTAAGCACTGTAATTCACATCTACAGAACATGCTGAGAACGCCTTCCAAATTTCAAGTAAAAAGACCAAACCATTTCCGAGATATAACATGTTAAAATTTGAGATTTTCATTCATCAGAGTTGCACAATTCTGCACCTGTTGACATTTTACAGACACAACGACTGAAAAGTGCATCCATGACACTAAGGCTTGGTACCCTATCAATTTCAAGCCACCACAACAATGCAAAACACTATCCGCAAAGCATAAAGTGCACCACGTAATATCTCCACAGAAAATATATTGTTCAACACATAAACATGGTAATTGACATCTACAGGGCATGCCGTAAACACCCTCCAAATTTCAAGTAAAAAGACCAAGCCATTTCTGAGATATATAATGTTAAAGATTAGTAAAATTGGTTTATCTAATGCATTACAAAATCTGGCCATCTTTTTCCTATCTCACGATCAAGGATCACGGTCAAAGAATCTCACGATCAAAGAATTTGCAGGCTCACGATCAAAGAATAAAAAGTGCTGAAAATAAAACTTTTGAGACAAATGCAGCAAACCACCACCATAGTTCGACAGTATGAAGCCCCCTGAGCAGAACCCACCCTCATTTGTCTTCCTAGGCCACCCCTGGGCTGAGAAATATGCATTTTCCAAAGGGCCATCTCGTCCCTTGCTCGCGATGCAAGGTCACGATCAAAGAATCTCACAATCAAAGAATTTGCATGCTCGCGATCAAAGAATTTGCAAGCTCATGATCAAAGAATAAAAAATGCTGAAAAGCACAATTTTGACACAAATGCGGCAAACCACCACCATGGTTTGACAGTACGAAGCCCCCTGAGTAGAACCCACTCTCATTTGTCTTCCTAGACCACCCCTGAGCTGAGAAAATTGAATTTTTCAAAGGGCCATCTCGTCCCTTGCTCCCGATGCAAGATGGCAATCAAATAATCTCATGATCAAAGAATTTGCAGGCTCGCGATCAAAGAATTTGCAGGCTCACAATCAAAGAATAAAAAGTGCTGAAAATCAAAATTGTGAGACAAATGCGGCAAACCACCACCATGGTTCGACAGTACAAAGCCCCCTGAGCAGAACCCACCCTCATTTGTCTTCCTAGGCCACCCCTGGGCTGAGAAATTTGCATTTTTCAAAGGGCCATCTTGTCCCTTGCTCGCGATGCAAGATCGCGATCAAAGAATCTCACGATCAAAGAATTTGCAGGCTTATGATCAAAGAATAAAAAATGCTGAAAATCAAAATTTTGACACAAATGCAGCAAACCACCACCATGGTTAGACAGAATGAAGCCCCCTGAGCAGAACCCAGCCTCATTTGTCTTCCTAGGCCACCCCTGAGCTGTGAAAATTGCATTTTTCAAAGAACCATCTCATCTCTTGCTCACGATGCAAGATCACAATCAAAGAATCTCATGATCAAAGAATTTGCAGGCTTACAATCAAATAAATTGCACACTCACGATCAAAGAATAAAAAATGGTGAAACGCGAGGTTTTAGATGATTTAGATGAAACCACTGCCATGCCTCGATAGAACGGAGCCCCCTGATCAAAACCCACCCTCATTTGTCTTCCTAGGCCACCCCTGAGCTGAGAACATTGTATTTTTAGGTCACGATGCAAGATCGCAATCAAAGAATCTCACGATCAAAGAATTTGCAGGCTCACGAACAAAGATTGTTAGCAAGCCGCGATCAAATAATTTAAAAGCTTATAACTCTATTTCTTGACCATTCTGGATGAAACCAAAGGCATGGCTCAATAGATTGGAGCTCCCTGAGTAAAACCCATCCAAGTTTAACTTCAGGAGTCACTCCTGAGCCAAGATATTTGTGTTTTTATGATTGGAAATCTAAAAACAAGATGGCGGACCTCGCGATCAAAGAATTCTCGGGGACAAAGATTCTTGAACTGTGAGGCTGCAAATTCTTTGACCACCAGCTGGGATGAGATGGCCAGAACCCCATTCTTTGTTCACAAAACATACATATAAATGTTCTCGTTGACTTATAATGGGAACTTAAAAGTGGCATAACTTTTGAATGCCTTAATATTTTTTCACCAAATGAAAAGCGGCATGTCCAGCCACCAATGCACTTTCAAACAAGCCATCTTTCAGAGTGGCATGCCATATGACAGTCACACAGGGCCACGTACAAAATCCCAAAAGCTGCCTCCAAAAATGGATAATTTTGCCATTTTCAGCATTTTGGTACACAAAGACCATACATCGGACTGAAACAAAATTTGGCATAGCAAGAGATCTACCATGCCCCACCACACATACAAAACTTCAGGCAAATCTGTTAAATAAGTCCAAAGTTATTAATGTGCAAAATTTTGACTTTAACATAGAAATGACATCTCAACCCTAAATATAGCGGCGCGACTGTGCCACTATAATATATATCTCTATATATAAATATATATATAGATATATATGTATATTAGAGGCAACAAAAATCCATTTAATGCATTAGTTAGGGTTGTTCCACAGTGACAAAAGTGAGGAAATTCGGTGTTAGGGTTGAAAACCCCCCTTGGACCCCCCACCCACCCCCCAACCGGCATTGGGGTGCGCATTGGGGTCATCGGTCCTAACTCTCACCCAATTCTCCTATACTTCTGCTGCTTTACACATGTGACAGGGTGAGAGTTAGGGCTGGCGACCTCAATGCCGGTTGGGGGTGGGCGGGGGTCAAGGGTGGTTTTCAACCCTAACACTGAATTTCTTCACTTTTTGTTGTGGAACAACCCTAACAATGCATTAAACTGAGTTTTTGCCTCTAATTATATATATATATCTATATATATATAGATATAGATATAGATAGATAGATATATATATCTATCTATCTATATCTATATCTATATATATATATATATATTTAGAGGCAAAAACTCTGTTTAATGCATCAGTTAGGGTTGTTCCTCAGCAACAAAAGCAAGGAAATTCAATGTTAGGGTTGAAACTCCCTTTGCACCCTTCCAGCCCACCCCCCCAACTGGAATTGGGGTGTGCATTGGGGTCATCAGCCCTAACTGTCACCCCATCACATATGGAAAGAAGCTGAGGAATAGGAGAATGGGGTGACAGTTAGGATCGATGACCCCAATGCGCACCCTGATTCCAGTTGGGGGTGGGCTGGAGGGGTGCAAAGGGGGTTTCAACCCTAACATCGAATTTCCTCACTTTTGTCACTGTGGAACAACCCTAACTGATGCATTAAACTGAGTTTTTTGCCTCTAATTTTCCTTCTTTTTGAGAATGATAATGAGAAATAGTGAATGTAATGCGGCTGCGGGAGTGTGGGGCCCGTGATGTCTTGTCACATAGTAACATTGTGCCCGCAGACGCAAATTTTAATGCGCATGGTGATGCAAAGCGAAACAGAAAGAGAAACAGTACTATAGACAGAAATGTTAAAAATAACCGAAATGCAACTGGAAATGAAAATGCAAAGGTAACACACATGGTGGCGTAGACGTGAACGGTAAGTGAAGCAGATGCAAGAACCATAAGCAACAGTAATGGTAACAGTAATGTAAGCACACAGGCTGGTTTTCCCAAAAGCTGTATAGAGAAAGACAGTGGTAGAAAGAATGTATGCAAAATAATGACTCTCGGAACACAAAAATCAGGAGTTGGAATAGTAAATTGCTTATATCTCAGTACCCCTACGACATAGAAAAAAAATGTAAAAGTCATATGTATTATCAATTTCCTGGCTAGTTTTGTACTTAGCCCCCTTATGGGGCTAAGAATTTTTCAACAAAAACTCCGTATCTCGCACCATTTTCGAGATATGGGCCCTCAAAGGCGCGGCAAATGCCATAATGTTATCCTACAGGAGAAAAACAGAAGTTTGGAGTGCCATAACTTTGCCTCTCTGTAGTATTTTTTCACCAAACCACTGAAAGGCACATTTGCGGGATGTTGGCTGTATCCCCTGCAAATTTCAGCCCAAAATACCAAACCGTTATTTTGCAGCAGGGCGTCAAACGATTGCTGCAATGCGTCGGCTGCAGTAATGTTATCCTATGGGAAAAAGTGTCAACTTTGGAGTGCCGTAACTTTGCTGCCATGTAATATTTTTTCAACACAACACTGAAAGGCACATCTGTGAGATGTCAGTTGCGTTCCCTCCAAATTTCAGCCCAAAACTCCAAACCGTTCTTTTGGAGCGGGGTGCCAAAGAATTGCTGTCATTTCCCCACAGCCTAGAAAAGTACTGTCGCAATTTGCGAAATCTTTCGCAAAAATTTGCGACATTTTCATGAGCACAAAAGTACTTTGCGAAAGTACTTTTCCAGAAATCTGAAAAACATATTTCTGGGGTGTTTTACCCCAAAATAAAGACATGGCTAGCATCCTCAGGCTCCGACTAGGTGAATACAAAAATAATTAGGTTGCTAGCTGGTCTCAATTTTAAATGCCAAGCATTTTTCTGATCACTAACTGAAAACAAAATGGTGGATTTGTGAAAGTAAGAGGTCCATTTGCGAAAGTAAAAATGCATTTGCGACACTGTCGAACTTTTTGTTAACTTTTCCCATTGACTTATAGTGGGAAATTGTTTTTTGAATAACTTTTGAACCGTTTAATATTTTTTCACGAAATCTTTGAAAGGCACATCAGGGACCCTGGCCGCATGTTCCCTGAAGATTTTGGGATGGTTGCGCAAAACCGTGTGACCTGTAGGTGCGACCGTAGAATTCCAGAAAAAGCGTAAACACACATGCAGATCATGCTTTATAACTCTGTAGCCGTGTATCCAACTGGTATGAAACTTGGCAGATCCCAAGGCGTATAGGTCTTGATCATGTATTCCAAATTTCAGGCAAATCCATTGAACAGTTGCAAAGTTATTAAGGTGCAAAATTTTGGCTTTAACATGTAAATGGCTCCTCAACCCTAACTATGGTAGCACTACCGTGCTGCCATAATATATATATATATATATATATATATATATATATACACATATATTTTAGAGGCAAAAAACTCCGTTTTAATACATCAGTTAGGGTTGTTCCACGCGACAAGCAAGGAAATTCGATGTTAGGGTTGAAACCCCCTTTGCACCCCTCAGCCCACCCCAACTGGAATCGGGTGTGCATTGGGATCATCGGCCTAAGTGTCACCCCATCACATGTGGAAAGAAGCTGAGGAATAGGAGAATGGGGTGACAGTTAGGACCGATGACCCCAATGCACACCCGATTCCAGTTGGGGGTGGAGGAGGTGCAAAGGGGTTTCAACCTAACATCGAATTTCTTGCTTTTGTCACTGTGAAACAAACCTAACTGATGCATTAAATGGAGTTTTTGCTCTAATTCTTCTTTGAGAATGATAATGAGAAATAGTGAATGTACTGCGGCGGCGGGAGCGCGGGGGTGATGTCTTGTCTCATTGTAACATTGTGACCGCAAACGCAAATCATAACGCGCTTGGTGACGCAACAGAAAGAGGAACAGTACTGTAGACAGAAATGTTAAAAACAACAGAAATGCAACTGCAAATGAAGACGCAAAGGGTAACACACATGGTGGCATAAACGTGAACGGTAAGTGAAATGGGTACGGAACCGCAAGCAGAAACTGTAATGGTAAGAGTAATGTAAGGGCACAGGCTGGTTTTCCCCAAAAGCTGTGTAGAGAAAGACAGTGAGTAGAAAGAATGGATGCAAAATAATGACTCTCGGCACACAAAAATCAGTAGTTGTAATAGTAAATTGCTTATATCTCAGTAACCGTACGACATAGAAAAAAATTTAAAAGTCATATGTATTGTCACTTTCCTGGCTAGTTTTATATGTAGCTCTATAATTTTTAAACAAAAACTCTGTATCTCACACCGTTTTTGAGATACGGGCCCTCAAAGGCGCGGTGAACGCCGTAATGTTATCCTATGGGAAAAAAACAGAAGTTCGGACTGCCATAACATTTGAACAGTTTAATATTTTTTCATGAAATCTCTGAAAGGCACATCAGGAGCCCTGGCCGCAAGTTCCCTGAAGATTTCAGGCCAGTCGCGCAAGCCGTGCGACTTGTAGGCGACGACCGTAGAATTCCAGAAAAGCGTAACGCATCGCGAGATCATGCTTAATAACTCCACAGCTGTATATCCGACTGGTATGAAACTTGGCAGATCCCAAGGTGTATGGGTCTTGATCAAGTATTCCAAATTTCAGGCAAATCCATCAAACGGTTGCAAAGTTATTAAGGTGAAAAATTTTGGGTTTAACATGTAAATGGCTCCTCAACCCTAACTATGGTAGCACTACCGTGCTACCATAATATATATATATATATATATATATATATATATATATATATAGAGAGAGAGAGAGATGTATATATTGCATCACAAACTCCATTAATGCATCAGTTAGGCTTGATTTCCATGGCAACAAAAGTGTGGAAGTTCAACATTAGGTTTTCCAAGCCTACTACGCCCCCCACCCTCCACACACCAACAGGCATCAGGGTGTGTGTTGGGATCATCGGTACTAACTCTCAACCCATTCTATCTGTAAACAAGGTGAGCTGGCACAGTACAGTATAGCATAATGGGGTGAGAGTTTGGTCCGACAACCCCAACACACACTCCAATGCCTGTTGATGCATGGAGGGTGGGGGGGGGCATGGGGCAGTAGGCTTGGAAATCTTAATGTTGAATTTACACAATTTTGTTGGTGTGGAAATCAACCCTAACTGATACAGTAACTGAGTTTTTTTGCACTGAATTTCCTTTCTTTTTGAGAAAGTGAAATGTTAATCATATGGAATGCATAGGTGGGAGAGAGGGTCCTCTGGGCCCTGTGCTCCCACCCATCCATAACTGTCTCCTCAGGTTTGCAAAATGGAATACATAGGTGAGAGCATGGGCCCTCCGGGCCCTTCACTCTCACCCACCCATAAGTATGTTCTCATGTTTGCAAAATGGTCTCCCTAGATGGGAGTGTGGGCCCTCCTGGCCCTGCACTTGCACCCACTCATGAGTCTAGTGCTCCTAGTTTAGCATAAATTGTATGCATAGGTGGGAGCATGGGCCCTCTGGGCCCTGCACTCCTACCTACATATAAGTGCAGACACATAACAGAGGCCTAGAGGCATTCCAAGCAACCCTTGTAATGCTTATTTGCCAATATCTCAGTAACCATAGCAAGTGCAAAAAAAAATTATTTCACAGTTGTATTCATGGCCTAGCCACCTCCACATGTACTAAGCTGCATTTAGCAAAAAATCTGTATCTTGAACCATTTCGAGATATAGGCGCCAAGGCCACCACAATGTTATCCTATGGGAAAATTTGCAACTTTGGAGTGCTGTAACTCTGGAACCAGTGGAAATTTTTTCAGACAACCAGCAAAAGGCATATCTGTGGTGCACGGGCTTGCCACCCTACAAATTTCAGTTCAAAGATCTAAACCATGTAGTGGCAGTGAGGTGGCAAAGAACATTTTGTGATAGATGCAGGACAGGAAGTGCGAACTGTTTTTTTGAAAATACAGTGCAAATGGTAATTAGAAAAAACATTTGCATGGTATTTTGAAAATGCAGTTAGAACATTTTTTCTAATTACCGTTTGCACTGTATTTACAAAATACAGCTCTGACTGCCTGTCCTGCATCTGTTACAAAACTTCCCCCGTTACCACATGTCTACATTACTATTTACAAGCCTTACGTACAACAGAAGAGCACTTTAAACTGAAACATAATTAAAAATACCACTCAAACTGTATTTGCAAAATACAGTTAGAATGTTTTTTCTAAGTACCGTTCACATTGTATTTTCAAAATACAATGTGAATGGTTTTTCTAATTACTGCTTGCATTAAATTTTCAAAATACAATGTGAATTGTTTTTCTAATTACCGTTCACACTGTATTTACAAAATGCACTCCGCACTGCCTGTCCTACATCTATCACAAAACGTCCCACAGTTACCACATGTCTACACTACTAATTACAAGCCTTATGTACAACAGCAGAACATTTTAAACTGAAAGGTAATTAAAAATACCATTTGAATTGTATTTGAAAAATACATTTCGAATGTTTTTTCCAATTACTGTTCACACTGTATTTTCAAAATATAGTTCCAATGGTTTTTCTAATTTCCATTTGCACTGTAATTACAAAATACAGTTCGCACAGCCTGTCCTGCATCTATCATAAAAATCATTTTAATTCAAAAATGATAATATATTTTTACACCAAACCATCCAAAGGCACACCCTTGGCACACATCCCATCATCCCTGAAAATACTGTATCAGAGGCAAACTTAATTCTGTGTTCGCTATACATGAAAAAATCCCATGTTATCTTATGGGAAAAAAACATTCTTTTTTGTGTTTTTGACCACTTTATATCTCTGAAACAGTAAAAGCTGACCATCATAAAACTTTCCACATCTTGTGACACTGACAATATGACAGCACATACCAATTTTTGGGTTATTTGGTTGTAAAATGACAAAGTTATTAAGGTGCAAAAATTGAGATTTAACATTGAAAGGCTGTACCAACCCTAACTATAAGGGCACATATACACACACACACACACACACACACACACACATATATATATGTATATATATGTGTGTGTATGTACTATATATATATGTGTGTGTGTGTATATATATGCGTGTGTGTGTGTGTGTGTATATATATATATATATTTATACAACACATGTTTGGGGATAAAAACACAGACAAAAACTTGTATCACAGGCAGGCAGTGCAGATATCACTGATATCTCCATGTTCCTAGACGTCATAGTGATATCTCCATGTTCCTATATGTCATGGAGATATCTCTATGTTCCTATATGTCATAGAAGTAAAAGTGAAAGCATTTCACTTCTCATTATACTAATACCTCTGTGAAGTCCAAGACCATCCTGCGCCCCCTCCCCCAAGACATACACACACAGTCCTAACATCTGGCTGATCCTGCCATGAATTTTAAATAAATAGCAATTTAAAAACATATCTGGTTGATCCTGCCACTCTAAATAGTACTTTCACTCCCCACCCAGCCGAAAATGTAGCTTGAGAGAGCATATCAAGTAATACACAGAAGCAATTCCTAGACATTTACAGCGCAGCAGTCTCTCTCTCAAAAGTACCATAGACTGTGTTTTTTTGCTAAATCGACTTTTATTTTCTTCGAAGAAGATGCCGACAGTACTAAAAGACAGGAGACTGAACAAGTGGACACCTTCAGAACAGCAGAAAGAAACAGGAGCGAGCGTTGCTATAGTAAAGGACAGTCACGTTTCCTTTTGCTATTCTAAAGTTGCCGACTGACTCAGTCTCCTCGCTCTTAGTACTGTCGGCAGCTTCTTCGAAGAAAATAAAAGTCAATTTAGCAAAAAAACAGTCTACAGTACTTTTCTGACACAGAAGCTGCACTGTAAATCTCTGTCAGCTCCTTCTGCGTATTGCTTGATACGCTCGCTCATGCTACATTTTCGGGGGGGGAGTGAAAGTGCTATTTACAGTTACTAAAACACAGAGTGGCAGGATCAGTCAGATATATTTTTAAATTGTTATTTATCATAAAATAATAGCAGAATCAACAACATAAATACAAAGATTTATAAATAAACTGGCAAGATCAACCACATTTTTTCTAAGTAAAATCTAATTTGTGGTATTGTTGTCATATATAGGGCACTGTGTTGCATGTGGCCCCAAACATATGTTTGTATAAACAGAACATGACATGGCCTGACTGAAGATATCATATTTATCTTCACTCGAGGCCAATGACATCAAGATATCTCACGCGTGGCTCGCCGCAGCGAGATCATCATGATATCATGGCCTCTCGTGAAGAATAAATGATATCTTCAATTAGATCATGTCATATCCAATATATATATATATATATATATATATATATATGATATTAATTGCAGTTGGAGTTGATAGCACCATGACAAAGTTTGGAAATTCGATGTTAGAATTGCCCACCCCAACCCACACCCACCCTCCACACACCAACAGGTGTCAGGGCATGCCATGGGTTCATCAGGTCTAACTCTCACCCTATTCCTTGTGCAAACAAGCTGGCAAGCTACTGTATAGGAGAATGGGGTGAAAGTTAGGCCTGATGACCACATGGCATGCCCCAACGCCTGTTGGTGTGCAGCTAAGTGGTGAAAAACACATCTTTAGCTTTTTTGGCACATTTTTGCTGATTTTTGCCCATTGCGCTGGTTTGGTCAAAGAACAATCCAGCATTGGTTTGGTGAAAAAATATTAATCCATTCCAAAGATATTTAATTTTGAATCTTCGGGTTCTGAGCATGCTCAGTTCACTCCAAGATTTAGATGTGTGTTTTGCAAAAGAGGATTGGGCTTGTGATCAAGGATTTTGTCAGCTTGCAAATGGGGATTTATAAAATCCCTGTTCATGAGAAAATGTTCTCGTTTGCGAGCCACCATTTTGTTTTCATTTTTTCACCCAAACAGAATGTTGTAGCTTGCCCCATGGGTGACTTCTTCTACAAATAAGGCATGAGTTTTATTCAGCATGATGCCCTCTACAAACCCATGCCTTTGATTTCCTTTGTGTTGGCAAAAAAACATCCATTTTAGATTTTAAAATTCTTCGTTTGCGACTCGCTTCTGATCCTCATTCGCAAGGTGACAAAATCCCCATTCGCAAGCCGATCCCCTTTCTTGAGGCAACAAAATCCTTAATCATGACTTAGAGACCAGATGGCCTATCTCGCGAACAAGGATCAGCTCACGAATGAGGATTTTGTTAGGTAGCGAAATGGGATTGACTTGCAAACAGAGATTTTGTCACCTCACAAAAGGGGATTGGGTTTTTAAATCCCCTTTCATGAGCTTACAAAATCCTCTTTCGTGAGCTGTCAAAATCCCCATTCATGAGCCGATTCCCTTTCACGAGCTGACAAAATCCTTGATTGTCATTTCACGACCAGATGGCCATTCTCACGAACGAGGATTGGCTCGCGAACAGGGATTTTGACACCTCGTGAAAGGAGATTGATTCATGAATGGGGATTTTGTCAGCTTGCGAAAGAGGATTTTTTAAAATTCCACATTCATGAGCTGTCAAAATACCCATTTGCGAGTTGTCAAAATCCCTTTTTGTGACTTCCAGACCAGGTGGCCAAAATCTGATGATCAAGGATTCCTTGCAAATGGGGATTTTGTCAGCTCGCGAACAGGGATTGACCTCGCGAATGGGGATTTTGCCACCTCACAAACTAGGATTTTGAAAACGTTGCCACTTCACTGTAAATAAAAGGTTTGGTCTTTTGGCTTGAAATTTGCAGGGTATAAAGGGGGTGTCCCAGAGATGTGAATTATGCTATTTAGGTGTAAAAAAAGTTAATTTGTTCCATAGATATGCCATCACGAAGTTGAGATTTTTCCCATAGGATAACATTGTGGTACCCACAGTGACTTTTGGTGCCCGTATCTCGGAAACAATGCAAGACATGGATTTTTTGCTACCCACAGCTCAGGTGGACTAAGCACATGTGGAGGTTTCAAAGTCATGATTACAACTGCAGTGGAATTTTTTTCATAAGTTGTATGGTTACTGAGATATTGGCAAATTAGTGTTACAAGGGTTCTTTTTCAGCCCTCTAGGGCTACTTTATAGCTCCATCGTTATGTGTAAGTGAGAGCACGGGCCCTCCAAGCCCTGTGCTCCCACTGATGCATATCATTATGTGCAAATTGGCAGCTTGGTGGGAGCATGGGGCCTAGAGGGCCCGAGCTCCCACCTACACATACCATTTTCCAGTTACATTACACTTTCTCAAAAAGTAAGGAAATTCATTGCAAAAAACTTTGTTACTGCATCAGTTAGGGTTAAAGCAAAAAAGTCAGGAAATGAGACATTAGGGTTGATCCCCTAACCTCCACCCTACCACACCACCCCCAATCCTCCACACACAAACAGGCATCAGGGTGTGCCATGGGGTCATTAGGCCTAACTCTCACTCCATTCTCCTATGCTGTACCATGTCAGCCTCTTTACACATGGAATGGGGTGAGAGTTTAGTGACAAAATTTACACTGGTTCCACGGTTACAGCACACTGAATTTATATTGTGCAACTGTATATACACACATATATATATATATATATATATATATATATAGCAGTTAGGGTTTCTATTACAGTATTACAGCAACAAAAGATTTGAAATTTGATGTGAGGGTTACTAACCCTAACATCCCACCACCACCCCCTACTCTCCACACACCAACAGGCATTGGGGTGTGCCTTCGGTCTTTGGACCTAACTCTCACCCCATTCCATTTGTAAGGAAGCTGAGAGGGCACAGTATAGGAGAATGGGTTGAGAGTTTGTCCTGATGATCCCAAGACACACCCCAATGCCTATTGGTGTGTGGAGAGTGGGGAGTGGTGGTGGGGTGTAGGGTTGGTAACCCTAACACCAAGTTTCCAATCTTTTGTCACTGTAATAGCAACCCTAACTGATTCATTAACAGAGTTTTCTTGCAATAAATTTCCTTTCATTTTGAAAAACTGTAATGTTACCCAGACGTGGTTATGGGAACACAGGGCCCTCTGTGCTCTGCGCTCCCATCATGCATGCATATATAATTGTCTCTGATTTTTATGTGGGAGTGCAGGTCCTTGGGCCACTGGGCTCCCATCTATACATAACTGTAGAGACATTGTAATTAACTCTAATCTTCCTCCTGGGCCCTGCACTCCCAGTACTGCATAATGGAGGGCCCTGTGGTCCCATTATTGCATAATGGTATCCATATGTGGGAGTGCAGGTCTCTCTGAGCCATGTGCTCCCATCTACCCATAAGTATAGATACTTAGCGCAGGCCCTGAGGCATTCCAAGTACCCCTTGTGCTGCAAATGTGGCAATATCTCAGTAACCATATGAACTTTGAAAAACTTTCCACTGCAGTTGTAACCATGACCTGGCAACCTGCACATGTGCTTAGCACAACTAAAGGTGCACTAAGCAGCACTTAGTGAAAAATCCATATCTCGAACCGTTTTCACGATATAGGTGCTGAAAGGTAGTGCGGCCACCACAATGTTATCCTATGGGAGATTTCAAAACTTTAGAATGCTATAACAGACCCGACAAATGGGAGGCTGAACCTGAACATGCCAGAGTGGATTCCACTGAATAATACAATCGTGTGGGACATTCAAGGTGCTACCCAGCTAACAAATTCAATCTCTGAGCCCCAGAACAGCAAGAAAGAAATTGATACACCAAAGGATCAGAGAAAGGCCAAGGATAACCAACAGACAACTCAGGAAAAGCTGACAGAGACAAGAGAAGTCTCTTGGGTACCCTTTACAGATTCTTTTCAAGAAACAGCATTGAAAGGTCTTGATAATATTCAAGACTCACTGGGATCATTAGTGGAAGTAGTAGCGGGCATAAATACCAAACCAGAGGCACTCACGTTAAGAACTTCAGAGGTAGAAAAAAGTGTTAGCGATATGGAACATACCGTAAATCCTCTTTAAAAAAAAACAATAACAAAACATACAAATCTGCTTAAGTTCTTAATAAAGAAGATCAGGAGGACAAGGCCTGTAGAGGAAACTTGAAGCTTAGTAAAATACCTGAGGGGGTGGAGGGTACTGGTGACCCAATACCATTTTTTGAAGAAATTTTGACAGAAGCTATGAGCCTTGAATACCCCAGACAGAAAATACTACTTGACAGGGCCCATAGAGCAGAACCAGTAAAATCAATGCAAGGCACAGAAAGACCAATATTTGTGTATGTGAAGCCCCACAAATTACAAGACAAAGAACAAATTCTAAGGAAGGCCAGGGTGGAGAAAGGTTTTAAAGCCAAGGGCTACTGCTTCCAAGCCTTTCTAGATTTTAGCACAACACCTGTGTCAGAGAGAAGATCTTTCAACCAGGGGATGGCTTTACTGAGAGAAATGGGAATAAGATATGCTTTTCTCCTCCCTGCATAGCTAACATGTTTTTACAAAGGAAGGGTCAGATACTTTACAGATCCTAATGATGCTGAGAACTTAGTAAAACAGGATCACAGTCAATCTTCATAGGGCAATTCAAGCTGGAATCAAAGAAACACTGCACAAAAATCCCCCACCCCCACCTCCACTGGTACTCCACAATAAGTCCTGCCTTTCAGAAACGGAATTCCAGCTAACTTGGTAATACCATTTGAATGGCAACAACAAAAATCTCAGAAAAAAACAGGATTACAGCCGGAAGAATTTCATGGATTCAGCTTATGCTAACAAACCCAGCTTGGGCTGAAACATGACAATATAGGAAATGTTTATTTAAAAAAAGGGGGGAGGGGAAAAAAAAGGTTTAGTGATGGGAGTAGGATGTTAAGGGAAATAAGTGATTAAATGCCTCTGATGTTCTTTTTTTGCCAGTCACTAATAAGGAGAAACAGCAGGGTGTCTTGACACACAGATAAGGGGAGCAGGAGCAAATTATGAAAACCTTGTTAGTGACCTTGTTCAAGTAGGTAAACCCTTGTTTTTAAATTTACAGACAATGGAAGTAAACAACAGAAAGTGTGATATGTTCTGATCCAAAGGTGAGGCTTTGTTAGAGGATTTGACTTCAAGATGATGAACTGCTCACAAAGCAACACCATTTTTTCTCTCTTTTTTATTTTATGTTTCTTATTTGTCTGGCTATATGCGTTGAAATAGGCTAGCAGACCCCAAATAGGAAAGAGAGCTTCTTGGCCTACCCCACTCCCTCCTTAGCAATCAGGAACTGAGAGAAAAGGAAGAGCCATCTTTGCTGGTGAAATGGGATTTCTGAAGATTTAATCTCCGGAAGATAGGAAGGGGGTATGGTTTAGTGAACACTCAAATTAAGCTTATTATTAAAACAAAAATAAAAAAGCTACAAAAAGGAAAAAAATGTTATCCTATGGGAAAATGTGCAACTTCGGAGTGCGGTAACTCTGGAACCAGTGTAACTTTTGTCACCAAACGAGCACATGGCACATCTGTGGTGCAAGGGCTTTCCATCCTGCAAATTGTCAGCCCAAAAGTCCAAACCATGTAGTGCAAAGAAATTGTAGTTTTGGCGGGTGCCACAATGTTATCCTATGGGAAACATTCACAACTTCGTAGTACTGTAACTATGGAACCGATGTAACTTTTTTCACCAAACCACCAAAAGGCACATCTGTGGTGTGAGGGCTTTCCACCCAGTGAATTGTAACCCAAAAGTCCAAACTGTGTAGTGGCAGTGAGGTGGCAAAGAAACTATGATTTGGGAATTGTACTCTCGCAAATTGCAAAAGTATGTGAATTTGTGCAAATTTGTGAATGTTTTGTGCTTCTACTGTCACAAATTGTGACAATACAAATGGCCAAATCAAAATAAACATATTTCTGGGTCTTTTTTTTCAAAATTCTGATGCATAGGTGCTGTTCCTAGGACCCTGTTTAGGTAAACACAACAGTTGGTGTTTATCTAGAGGCAGTAGTTTTTAAACTATAACATTTTGTCTCCACTGCTAACTGAAAATAAGCTGGCCACCACACGACAGTACTGAGGGCATTTGCAACAGAAAAGGTGCTTTCGTGGATGAATCTGTTACTGTCACACGGAACATATACTGTATATTTTTCCCATAGAACATAATGGGAAACGTTATACTTTAGTAATTTTTGAAGAGATTAATATTTTTTCACCGGACTTTCAAAAGGCTCATCCCTGAGCCAGTCTCCATATACCCTGAAAATTTTAGACCAGACAGACAAACCATTCAGGCTGTGGAGATGAGCAAAGAATTCGCAAAAGTTGAGGATTTTCCACACTTTTTGATGCTCCACAGCTGCGCAATCACAAATCTTACCAGAAGGAAAATTTCCAGATCAAAAGAACTATGGTTCACCATCATGCATGCAAATTTTCAGGCAAATCAGATTAACAGTTGCAAAGTTATTAATGTGCACAATTTTGGGTTTAACATAGACATGGCCGTGCAACCTTAACTATACTGGCCCTACTGGGCATATACTGTATACATACATATACATACGTATACATAAATATACATACATATATATAATATATTAGAGGCAAAAAACTCTGTTTAATGCATCAGTTAGGGTTGTTCCACAGCGACAAAAGCGAGGAAATTCAATGTTAGGGTTGAAACACCCTTTGCATCCCTCCAGCCCACCCCCCCAACTGGAATCGGGGTGTGCATTGGGGTCATCGGCCTAAGTGTCACCCCATCACAAGTGGAAAGAAGCTGAGGAATAGGAGAATGGGGTGACAGTTAGGACCACGATGACCCCAATGCACCGATTCAGTTGGGGGGTGGGCTGGAGGGTAAGGTGTTTCAACCTAACATCAATTTCCTCACTTTTGTCGCTGTGGAACAACCTAACTGATGCATTAAATGAAATTTTTTGCCTCTAATGTCCCTTCTTTTTGAGAATGATAATGAGAAATAGTGAATAAAATGCAGCGGCAGGAGCACGGGGCCCTTGATGTCTTGTCACATAGTAACATTGTGCCCGCAAACGCAAATCGTAATGCACATGGTGACACAAAGCAAAACAGAAAGAGAAACAGTACTGGAGACAGAAATGTTAAGAACAACGCAAATGCAACTGCAAATGAAAACGCAAAGGGTAACTCACATGGTGGCATAAAGGTGAACAGTAAGTGAAACGGGTATGGAACCACAAGCAGAAATGGTAATGGTAACAGTAATGTAAGCGCACAGGCTGATTTTACCCAAAAGCTGTATAGAGAAAGACAGTGAGTACAAAGAATGTATGCAAAATAATGACTCTCGGAACACAAAAATGAGGACTTGGAATAGTAAATTGCTTATATCTCAGTAACCGTATGACACAGAAAAAATTTTTTAAAGTCATATGAATTATCACTTTCCTGGCTAGTTTTAAGGGGCTAAGAATTTTTCAACAAAAAGTCCGTATCTCACACCGTTTCCGAGATATAAGCCATGAAAGGCGTGGCGAATGCCGTAATGAAATCCTATGGGGAAAAAAAGAGAAGTTCAGAGCACCATAACTTTGCCTCCCTGTAATATTTTTTCACCAAACCACTGAAAGGGACATCTGTGGGCTGTTGGCTGTCTTCCCTCCAAATTTCAGGAAAAAAGACCAAACCGTTATTTTGCAGCAGGGTGCCAAAGGATTCCTGTAATGTGTCGGGCGCCGTAATGTTATCCTATGGGAAAAACTGTCAACTTTGGAGTGCCGTAACTTTGCCGCCGTGTAATATTTTTTCAACACAACACTGAAAGGCACATCTGTGAGATGTCAGCTCGTTCGCTCCAAATTTCAGCTAAAACTCAAAACGTTCTTTTGCAGTGCAGTACTTAAAAATTGCTGCCATTTCCCACAGACTAGAAAACTATCTTGATTTTAAAGCTTTGCAAAATTTGCGACACTTTAGGTAATGCTAAAGTACTTTGTGAAAAGTACTTTTCCAGAAATTTGAAAAACATATTTCTGGGGTGTTTTACCCCAAAATAAAGACATGGCTAGCATCCTCAGGGTCCGACTAGGTGAATACAAAAAGAATTAGGTTGCTAGAGGGTCCCAAATTTAAATGCCAAGCATTTTTCTGATCACTAACTGAAAACAAAATGGCGGATTTGCGAAAGTAACAGGGCCATTTGAAAAGTAAAAATGCATTTGCGACACTGTCGAACTTTCTGTTAACTTTTCCCATTGACGTATAATGGGAAATTGTTTTTTGAATAACTTTTGAACCGTTTAATATTTTTCACCAACTCTTTGAAAGGCACATCAGGACCCCACCGCGCACATTCCCTGAAGATTTTGGGCGAGTCGCACAAACGTCGACCTGTAAGTACATTGTTCGTAGAATTCAGAAAAAGCGTAAACACACGTGCAGATCACGCTTAATAACTCATAGCTGTATATACAAACCAGTACAAACTTTCGCAGATCCCAAGGCCTATGATTCTTGATCATGTATTCTAAATTTCAGGTAAATCCATCAAATGGTCGCAAAGTTATTAAGGTGCAAAATTTTGGGTTTAACCTGGAAATGGCTCCTCTACCATAATACATATATATATATATATTAGAAGCAAAAAACTCTGTTTAATGCATTAGTTAAGGGTTTTTCCACAGCGACAAAGTGAGGAAGTGCGCTGTTGAGGTTGAAAAACCCCTTGGACCCCGCCCACTAACCGGCACTGGGGTGCGCGTGGGATCATCAGCCTAACTCTCACCCCATGACATGTGTAAACAGCTGAAGTATAGGAGAATGGGGTGAGAGTTAGGACCCACGATCCCATCACTTTTAATGCCGGTTGGGGGGTGGGCGAGAAGAGTTTTCAACAGCAGTCTCACTATCGTAGTCATGTAATAATGCGATAAATGAGTTTTGCCTCTATTCCTTCTTTGAGGATAATGAAATGAAAAGTGAATAATGCAGCGGCGGGAGCTGGCGCTTCCGCCACATGATGTGTTGTGGCATAGTAACAGGGACAGCAACACAAGCAGAAATGCTAACAGTGGCGTGCGTGGTAACATAACGAATGAGAACAGAAAGGTAGCACATGGTGGCATAGGCAGGGAATGGTCTGCCCGTGATGTGTTGTCACATAGTAACATGGTGCCTGCAAACAGAAATGTCAAGGGGCATGGTGATGTAAAGTGAAACAGTAAGATAAACAGTACTGTAGACAGAAATGGCAAAAAATAACAGAAACGCAAGAGTAAGCATCAAAGCGATAACACATGGTGGCACAGACGTCAATGGTAAGTGAAATGGAGTACGGATTCATAGCGGAAAGGGCAACAGTAACAGTAATGTAAACGCACAGGCTGGTTTTCCCCAAAACCTGCATTGAGAAAGACAGTGAGTACAAATAATGTATGCAAAATAATGAGTATCGAGCGAGAAATGAGATCTTGGAATACTAAATACATTATATCTCAGGAACCGTACGACGTAGAAAAAAAATGTAAAAGTCATATTATTTACAACTGTCCTGGCTAATTTGGATCTTAACCCCATTAAGGGGCTAAGAAATTTTCCAACGAAAAGTCCGTATCTCGCACCGTTTCCGAGATACGGGCCCTGAAAAGCGCGATGAACGCCGTAATGTTATCCTATGGGAAAAAAGAAAAGTTTAGAGCACCATAACTTTGCCTCCCTGTAATGTTTTTTCACCAAACTACTGAAAGGCACATCTGTGGGCTGTTGGCTGTCTTCCCTCCAAATTTCAGGAAAAAAGACCAAACCGTTATTTTGCAGCAGGGCTCCAAATGATTTCTGTTAAGTGTCGGGCACCGTAATGTTATCCTATGGGAAAAACGTCAATTTTGGAGTGCCGTAACTTTTCCGCCATGTGATATTTTTTCACCAAGCTACTGAAAGGCACATCTGTGTACTGTTGGCTGTCTTCCCTCCAAATTTCAGGAAAAAAGACCAAACCATTATTTTGCAGCAGGGTGCCAAAGGATTCCTGTAATGCTTCGGGTGCCGTAATGTTATCCTATGGGAAAAACTGTCAACTTTGGAGTGCCATAACTTTGCCGCCGGGTAATATTTTTTCAATACAACACTGAAAGGCACATCTATGAGATGTCGGCTGTGTTCCTCAAATTTCAGCCCAAAACTCCCAACGGTTATTTTGCAGTGCAGTGCCAAAGAATTGCTGTCATTTTCCCACAGACTAGAAAATTACTGTCATAATTTAGAACTTCATAAAGAAATTTGACATTTTCTTCGTGCACGAAAGTAATTTGTGTACTTTTTCCAGAAATTTGAAAACATATTTCTGGGGTGTTTTACCACAAAATAAAGACATGGCAAGCATCCTCAGGGCCCGACTAGGTGAATACAAAAAATTTGATTGCTAGAGGGTCCCAAATTTAAATGCCAACAATTTTATGATCACTAACTGAAAACAAAATGGCCGATATGAAAAGTAACAGGCCCATTTAGTAAAGTAAAAATGCATTTTGAAAGTGTTGAACTTTTGTTAACTTTTCCCATTGACTTATAATGGGAAACTGTTTTTGAATAACTTTTGAACCGTTTAATATTTTTTCATGAAATCTTTGAAAGGCACATTAGGGACCCTAGCTGCACGTTCCCTAGGAAGATTTTGGGCCGGTCGTACAAACCGTACAACCTGTAGGCGCGAACACAGGGTCAAGAAAAGCGTAAACGGCAAGACAGATCACATGACAACTCCGCAACTGTATATCTGATCAGTACAAAACTTGGCAGATCCCAAGGCCTATGGGTCTTGATTATACATTCCAAATTTCAGGCAAATCCATCAAACAGTTGCAGAGTTATTAAGGTGCAAAATTTTGGGTTTAACATGGAAATGGCTCCTCAACCCTAACTATGGTAGCACTACAGTGCTACCATAATATATATATATACATATATATATATATATAGTGAGCGATAACTCAGTAAGATAAATCCTGTTATTTTCACCCCAGTGGAATAAATGGGCTGATGACTTTGACACTATAGGTATCAATGTAAAATCTTACATTTACACACATACTAGATATGTCATCAGCCATTTATTCTCATACTAGACACATCAGCACCCCCCAGCTGGCACTTCTTCCCTCAGTGTCCTCTACATTGCGATCTCCTCCAGTCCATCTCTACCCCCCCACACACACATATACACACACACACACACACACACTCTATCTGTAGCTGCTCCCTCCTCTAACATTTAAGTACAACATGAAGAAATACAAAATCCGATCTAGATTCCCCTCCATAGCACAAGTGTTCCTCCGGACAAATGATTAAATGACAAATGCAGTCACTCCTTACTAGAAAACTCTTCAGTGCTTCTATATCTGCAAACCCCACAAAAATCGTACCTCTTTTTCCTCCGTTTGTAAATTCCAAGAATCCACAAAGAGAAACACTCTTGAGCACTCCAGATATCTGTTTAAACAAATAATAATAAAATATCCCACCTACTGAAACACGATCCCACATTACTACTTTCTGCTGAAGCCCCACTCCCCACAAGAAATCAACCATTAAAAAGACACTTTGCCAGCATGTAACGCATGATCAACCAATCCACTTACATCCTCACCAGCCAAATATATCTACAGAATCACACAACTTTAAAGCATCAACCAATAGAAACAAACACCTTGCAAGCAGAAACTAATCAGAAATTAAAAACAGAAATCATGCATAACAAAACATATAGTCATTCATGAAACTGCAGCACTATCATGCACAACTACACACACAAAAAAATAACACCACAGAAACCAGACAAATTAACAGAAATAAAAGCACTAAAACAACCAAAAACACACTCCTGCCCTAATGTATAAATTGCACACATGGGGCCGGATATTCAAACTGCGCCCAAAAAGTGTGCAACAGCAGGAGCAAGCACAAGTCAATTGCACACATGCGCAATAGACGCGATATTCAAACATGGAGCAAGACAAATTGCGCAACCAGCCAACGTCTGAATATCGCACAACCTGCGCTTATAGCACAACCAGGAAGGGAAGCTGAGCAGAGGCGATCGCCATAGCGCCCAACAAAGGCAGCCCAGCTGAGCGGTCAGAGGCACCATAGTGCAAGCAGAGAGACCCCCAGCAGCAGAGCAATGGAACTGCACAACCAGGGAGGTAGGCGGGGCCACCACCTATGCCACAGATGGGCACAGGGACACACTGCAGAACTAACAATGTACCCCACACCCCAAGCACAGCATAACTGGGGAGGACAGAATATCCACCGCCCATGGGGACAAGCAAGCAAAAGCACATCCGGGCGTGTTACCCCAGCACACACCCACTGGCAAGCTGAGACTGCCACACAAAGGGGCGGACCACCCCAGTGTACATCAGCCCCCCTTGTGCACAGCACACCCTGCACTGTGACCCCAAGACACCACCCATGAGCAGTGACCATCACTGCAGGAATCCCCACCACTCCCCGTCACACTGCAACCTCGTGTACCACAGAACCATACAAGCCAGACCCACCATGAGCACCAGACCCACCATGAGCACCCAGCAGTGGGTGGCAGCACACAGCACTACTGACTGAAAGCCACACCTACACCAGAGACACCACCCCACACACACGCACACACATACCCATGACCATACCACCCCAGATGCCATGCACACCACTGCAACTGAGCACCTATAGCCAGCTGCAAATCAGAGACCACCACAGTATTCATATCAAAATATATAATTGTAATAAACAAGAATAAGAAGAACAACAAATAGAACTATGTACATATATATATACAAATCAGGGGTGGGGGTATGGGTACAAGGTAGGGGTGGGTAAGGGGCAGGGGTGAACAACCGGGAGAGGGAAGGTGGGGTGAGGTGATGGGCAGCTACCACCTGCCAGCCTGCCCTCCTGCTGCCTGGTGCTGGGCCCGGGGCCTCCTCCTGTGCCTCACTCCATGACACTGAAGGTCTAATAGGATGGTGAGTGAATCAGTGGCCACCTGTGTCAGCCCTGCAGTGACCGCTGCATGCGTCGCAGGATCTGGATACCTAGGACAAGGGATCAGAGTCAATGGCTGTGACTGTCCATATCCCTGAATCCCACTCATCATGCATGGCATACAGCCAAGTGCCCCGCTCCTGTGATGGACTACCCACCACTGACTGTGCACAAGACATGCCCAACCAGGCAGCAACAGCCATGTGTACCACTGCACACACACACTGCCCGTGTCCATCACAGCACAACCAAGGCTGTCCAGTGATGTGGCTACGTGGTGGGATGCTAGTGCCACAGCCATGTGCCCAGTGCATGCATGGACCACCAGTGATGCACTCACAGACATGCAGTGCCACTGGACAGTGATGACTGTCACTTGTTGCGTGCATGGTAGTGTTTCCATGGATGGTGGCCGTGCCCGCCCACAGCATGCAATAGCATCCATGATGTAATAACACTCACCCTCATCAAGCCGCTGCTGCTGCTGCTGTGGCCCAACACCTATGCCACCTCTGCCAGCCACCTCTGCACTGCCATTCCCTACCTCAGCCCGGGCCCGCCTCCACTCCTCCACGCCTGTGGGAGACAAATGATGAGAAACACATCAGTGAGATCCCAAAGCAGACAGCCCCTGCCCCATTGAGTGTGCCTGCCCACACAGCCAGACCCATACATCACACACCTGCAAACACCGTCACAGCAAACCATAGCCCAACCCACCCCATGCGCTGGTCATTACACAGTGTCACCCATGTGGACAATACAGGTGCATAGACAGCACACCCCACCTGGCCTAGGCACAATGTCCCTCCTGGCACGTGACCTGAGGCGCTCCAGCAGTTCCTGCTCCCTCCTGCGCAGGTCACTGTACCGGTGCCTGCACTGCTCTGGTGTCCTCCGCTGCCCAGTGGCCTGCTCCAGATCAGTGGCCACCTGCTGCCACACATGGGTGTGGGCCATGTGCAGGGGTTCTCCCTCAAACAGTGACCCATGGTGAGGCTCCACCACAGCCACCAGGTTGGCCACCTCCAACGCACTTCACTGTGGAGCTCTCCTGCGTGCCATCCCTGCAGTTGTATAATAAGCAATATGGCGCCGCCATGGACCACGTGGAAATGTTAGCAGCACTGTCATCAGTCCCTATCACGCTGTTAGTATGGCGCCGTCGGTCCACATCGCGCTGTTACCAAACAGCGCGATAGAGCTGTAGACATGCCAGACGTACAGCACCAGGGGCAAAGGTCATGCACAAGGTCATGGGTCTGTGGTGCAAGGCCACACACAGCACCATCGGACGTCTACATGTCCAGCGCAATTGGTCACCTGTGTGCCAGTGCCACAGTGGACTATTGCACAGTTGTGCCACAGCGCTATGTGGTGACCAGCACTGTAGCGCCACTGGCACAATGATGGCTGTGTCCTGAATTGCTGATCGCGCACAGCACATCATCAGTGCAACAGATGCCTGCATAAGCTACCTGGGCATGCGCAATGCGGTGTACTACGCAGTCACAGAAATGCGCCATTGGCTCAGCCGGCTCAACCGTATAGCGCAAAGCGCAACAGCGCGATATTCAGCCGACATATGCAAATCATCTGATCAGCCATTCAAAGGCACAGTGGCGCGATTTGCATCTCATTAAAGTTGCTCCACTCCTAATTTGCATGCATTGCGCTTTAAATGTGCGACAGTGATCTGCGGTGGCCAGAGTCGGTTACTGCAGGTGAGAGGTGAGTTGCATGCTGTGTGATGTTCTGGACAATGGTCATGGGATAATGCTGTATACTGCACAGTGACAGGTGTCCACTTCCACCCATACAGACTGACATGGCCGAGCAAGGACTGGGTGAGGAGGATGATGGTGGGCAAAGGAGGAGGCCCAACTTCATGAAGTCCGAGACAGAGGCACTCTTCCAGGCCTACCTGGATGAGGAGCCACTACTTAGTGGATGACGGGGCACCCCTCAGGCCTGTGCTGCTGCATGGGAGGGGGTAGCTCATGCCGTAAACCTGCACGGAAGCCACCAGCGCTCCGTGCAGGAATGTAAGAAAAAGATTGGGACCGACAGGAGACGGGTGAAAGAGTAGGTGGCAGCCCTCAGGGTGGCACGCGCTGCCACAGGTGGGGGCCAGCCAGAGGTGGTGCAGCTGACCCCGGTGGAGGACCATCTGGCTGCATCCATGCAGTGCAGTGCAATCGAGGGCGTTCCAGGAGGTGGCTTCCAGACAGGTGGAAGCCCATCACTGCACGGTATGACATGGTGGTGGTGGGGGGGGAAGTTGATCCCATGCACTAACATGTTGTCACTTTCTGTTACAGATCCTGTGCATCTGCAGGGGACAGTGGTGGTGGGACCATGCAGTGTGGACATCCATCCAGAGTTGGAGGAGGGTCCATCCACCTCTGCTGCCAGCCGGCATGCATTGCACCAGTGTGCACGCCTGGCTGCCATCTCCGATGTCGGTGAGTCAGATGTGGGGGTTCCCATCCTGTGTCACAGCAGTCTGGCATGCAAGCATGCCAGCACGCTATGACTGTGGCTGTTGCACAGACCTGCACCATTGATGATGCAAGGACCGCAATGGGCAGTGACACGTGTGTGTCTCATAACGGACACACAGCAGGACAGCACGTGCCCCTGGACCTAGCTGGTTCCAACGCAGTGTGCCAGCACATCAGCACAGTCCCAGGCTGTGCCTGTCGGCACCGTGGGGCAGCACCAGTGGCTGTGCAGGTCTCTGGCACTGTTGCAGACACAGCAGTGGAACAACTGGTCCCTGGGGCACAGCAGTTGGAGGGGCAGCAGCAGCAGTCACCCACCAGGTCTGGGGGTACAGGGTTCAGCGGTGGCACATGCACACCGCCTGTTGACTTGCCCATACCTGGTCCTGGTGAACAGCGCCCACCCTCAAGGGGTGTTGAGCATCAGGACCTTCCATACCCTGGGGGACAGATTGCTGATGTAGCAGATGACCCATTTGACGAGCACACCTGCCTGCTGCGGGCATCAGTACAGGAGCAGATGCTGGTTTCAACATCCGTGGAGGCACTGTGCATGGCTGTGGAGCGGCACAGCAGGGACAATGCAATGATCCTTGCAGAGATGGTCCAAACGCGGATGGATGTGACCGCCGCCATTGACAGGCTGACCCAGGCATTGGTCGCTGCCGTGGCCACATTGGGCACACAGTCACGTGACCCTGTACTGCACACCCCACACAGTACGCTCTCCACTCCTCATTCCCGGCGTCGTGTGACACCCAGCCTGTCAACGCCGGGTTCTGCTGTGGGCATCCCAAGCACACCTGGTGCAGGTATGTTCGGCATGCTGCAGACCCCTGTGCGGACAAGGTCGCGCTCGCACAGTGGGACCCCTGGTGGTACATTGGTGCCACCCCATGTGGCCCATGCTCAGCCTGCCAGTGCTGCTGGGTCATGGCGGGGCCGCCCATGCATCCGAGGTGGCCGTGGCACAGTACCACCTGACTGACCTGTCTCCCAGTGCGGGCCCTGTCTGGTGCTGCCCTGTGTGCAATGTGTGTCATGGTGGGCAGTGCACTGGTGGGTGCCCTGCCTAACACGCCGACACACGGACCACCTGCATACCCACCTGACTGCTGTCCACAGGTGCATATGCATGATGATGCCTGCATTGTACTGTACACCAAGGTGCAAGGGTGCCCAGCATCTGACACATGTACTTGGACAGTACAGATGGTGGGGGTGGTCCGTGGATCTGTATGTTTCACATGTCTGTTCCTGCACTGCTGTGCACCTGCCCATATACGCTTTGTGCCTGGTGTGTGTGTGTGTGTGTGTGTGTCCATACAGCATGCAACTATTCACCCCTCCCTGATGGTGTGTTTGTGTGCCTGGACCCTTCCACTCCCCTTGCCGTCATGCACCCCTGGTGTATTACCCTGTGTGCTTGTGGGTTGCACCTAGACAGTGTTGGTTGCACATGGCCCCATGACTTACCTGTGTCATGCGAAATGCTCCTCTGTGATGGTGTCCCGGTGCAGCTGGGCCTGCCGGATTAGTCGGGGGGTCCCGCCATCCACGGGGGGTCTGCTCATCCCCATCATCACCAGCGTCACCGGAGTCCCCATCGCTGTCCCCCTCCTCGACCTGTACGGCTATCCCACAGTCTTTGGCCATGTTGTGCAGGATACAACAGGCCAGGAATATCTCACAGGCCTTTGAGGGGATGTACTGTAGGGCACCGCCGGAGGTGTCTAGGCATCGGAAGCATGCCTTAAGCATCCCATACACCCGCTTGATGATGTTGCATGTGGCGGCATGTGCCTCATTATAGCGTGGCTGTGATGGGGTCGTGGGGCGCTGGTAGGGTGTGAGCAGCCAGAGACGGAGTGGGTATCTGCTGTCACCTGTGTGGAGATAGTGGAGATAAGTATCATATTCAGGTCCATATTGCCCATAGCCCTGTGTGCCACTACCATGGCACCTGTGGCTTTCCCACCCTTGCCCCAACTTTGCCACTCCTACATGCATACTCACCCACTAGATGTCCTGTGGGGATGTCCCCACTCTCGAATCGATGGCACAGTGCAGATTGGTACCATATGAAGGCATCATGTGCTCCACCAGGGTGTGTGGCACAGACATTGATGATGCGCCCACTGGCATCACACACCACCTGGCAGTTGACACTGGTGAAACCCTTCCGGTTTCGGTATACGGCCCCATCGAGGCCAGGTGGCATGCGAATAGCCACATGGGTGCAGTCTATCATCCCTAGCATGGCAGGCATACGTGCTACCCTGTGGAACTCCTGCATGTTTGCTGTATGCTCTGCCACGTTGCTGGGGAAATGGATGTACTCCGCAGCATGTGGCAGCAGTGCGCTGAGGAATTGGGTGAGGATGCGTGACGTGGCCGACTGTGTTATGCCTGTGGTGTCCCCTGTTGGCCTCTGGAAGGTACCCGTGGTGAGCAGGCACATGCAGGCTGTTACCTTTGTCTCCACTGACAGAGCGTGACTCCGTCGTGAGGGTACCTGCATCACATCACTGCACAGCTCACAGAGCCACCTCAGTATTGCCCTGTTCAGGCAGTACCGGCCCACAATCTCAACATCCGTGTACAGCTCAAAGCTGATGCGGACACGGTACTGTCTGTTGGGGGTGTACCGCCGACAGGCCCTTCCATGGCCACGTCCCCCTGCAGCATGCCTTCTCACACCCCTCATTACAGCTTCCATGTGGAAGCTGGCACTGTCCATGTCCCTGTCTTGTGTTCCCCCCCTGGCTGTTGTTGCTCTGTTACCCCCGCTGTCCTGACTGCTACCTCCACTGCACCAGGTACACCTACTGGCCTCTGCAGTCTGTGGCCCCACACACCTTCCCTTGCCCCTATTTTGTCCTCAGATCTCCCTGGCCTGCCCTCTTTGTCCCTCTTGCCTTGTCTCTCTCTCTGCCTCATGTGGCTTCCCTGTAGCGTTCTTGCACCTCTTCCTTGAGCCTTTTTATTTTGGCTCATTTCCACCATGGCGCACCTTCCAGCTGATCCGCTGTTGCGCATTGCGCAAGCCTTTAAATATCGCATTGCACTCTTTATGCATGGTTCCACCCACTTTGGTTGCGCATGCCTTCATTTGCATTGCTCTGTTGCTCAGCATGTTTTCGGTAGCGCAACTGCCTCCCGCTGAATATCGCCAGATGGCGCATTTCAGACTTAACATTGCTTTAGCCTATGCGCATAACCTAGCCCTTTTGAATATCCGCCCATGATGTGTAGATATTGAATATGGAAATATTCTCACTTCCTGCAAGTAGCTCTGGATACTCTGACTCATGCCTTCGGCACTCGCGAGTATACAGAACTCACTCTGCAGGAGTGATAATATTTTCCATATTCCACTCCTGCCTCTCATGTATCATATCTATCTATCTATCTATCTATCTATTCTATCTATCTATCTATCTATCTATCTGTTTGTCTGTCTATCTATCTATGTGTACATATATATATCTTAGCAGATTAGCAGTGGACATAAAAGTCTGCTTATAAATCCATTTATCAGAGCAACTATATGTATAAATTGGAGACCACTGATTTATACATGTACTTAATTAATCACAGAGTCCTCCCTCCATCTTCATGCCAGCTGACCAGCACTACTTTTTTCACTTTTACTAAAAACACACTGAACAAAAAAGCTCCCACTCTATGCCATCTCCTTTGAACATCTAACATGCTCGCCTCTGAAAAGTAAAACACAGCAACATACGGCAAAACCAAATACTTTTCTGTGTTTTTTTTTTACCTTCAACTGCACTACTTGCTATGTGCCCCCCCCACACCACCCCTTCCCACACATACACAGTGTTTCAGTACTCTCTCCTGTGCCACGGTATCACATGTGCCTGCACATTCAGCTAAAAAAAAAAAGAAAAGAAACAGTACCTTTTTTATGATGAAAACTTCACTCTGTAACCTTGGACAGTCCTTCTTTATGGCTGTCTCCCACTGGACTGCAATTCTTGCTCTGTGTGGTCACTCTTTTACCAGCTTCTCATCCACTCAACAAACAAATGCTAATGGTTAGTAAAAAAAAAAAAAATGTTTTAAATCCCAAGTCACAACTCATCAACAAACAGCTCCTTCAGACACAGAGCTGACACTGGCAACACTATCCTGCCACCACTCTGACCGCTCGCTAAAGGCTATCACCATACTTCCCAACATTTTTCAAAAACTAAATCCTTCCACCAGTCATTAGTTATGTTACAGCATTACTAATGAGATCATCACACCACTTCCATGGCAATGCCCATGGCAACCACAGACCCATGATGAGGAAAGGCACTACTTTACCTAAGAGTGCACAAATTTGTACTAATAAAAAAAAAAATTAAAACAAAATAAAAAAAAAGCAACATATGGGGTACTTCCTTATTGCACAAATGAAATATGCAATGGAGACTTTGTGTGATACATGATTTATCTTCACCCAAACAGTTTTACCTCACGCATCTCACTCATGACTTACACCACTCATGAGGTTACCCTGGGGTCAAACTGCTATTATGCAGATAAATCCTGTATAACACACATCCCCGTTGCATGTCCCATATGTGTATATGTGTGTGTGTGTGTGTGTGTGTGTGTGTATAAATAAATAAATACATATACATATACAAATATATATATATATATATATATATATATATATATATATATATATATATATTGCAAAAAAAACTCCATTAATGCATCAGTGAAATTCAGTGTTAGGTTCCCACCCTACCACCCCACCCTCCACACACCAACAGGCATGAGGGTGTGCCTTGGAGTCATCGGCCCTTTCACCCCATTCCATGTCTAAGGAAGATGAGATGGTACAGTATAGAAGAGTGGGCTAAGAATTAGGCCCAGTGAACCCAAGGCAGACCCCAATGCCTATTGGTGTTTGGAGAGTGGAGGGGTGGGGTGGAGTGGTAAGGGTGGGAACCCTAACACTGAATTTCCATACTTTTGTCTCTGTAATAGGAACCCTAACTGATGCATTAAGGGAGTTTTTTGCAATGAATTTCCTTACTTTATGAGACAGTATAATAGTGTCCTTATTTTACTGTGTGAGCACAGGGTCCAAAGGACCCTGCACGCTAATCCCTCTGTAGATGCTTATATGCTCTAATCCCTCCGTAGATGCATATATGTATATAGGTGTGGAAGTGCAGGGCCCTCTGAGACCTGCACTTCCATGTGGCAAACAACAGCAACCAAATTGTCAGCATAGCTATCTTATTACCCCACCTCATGTACCCGGTACAGATAAAACGTGAAATGCAAGGCAAAATGTAATTATGCACAACTGCAATGCCATTCTATGCCACAGGTGCTAAAACACATATCTGGCAGGATGTGGAAAATGACAGTTGTACTGTTCATGAGGCAGTGTGAAAAAAGGTGTAAAAATATTGAAAAGTACCAAAGTTATGCACGTTTGTTGAATGCATTCAATGGACGTATGTAAATCGGGAATTTTTAGGAATTTTTCCACCAAATTTTCAGCATAGCCTTTTGGGGACCCCACCTCATGAACACTGGCACTGTCATTTCATTAATCATTCCCAAAAGGTGATTTCACACAGCTTATGCCCCATTCTGTGCCACAGGAGTGAAAACATGTTGCAGACAGAATATGAAAAATGACAGTTATACTGTTCATGAGGTCATGAAAAAATGTTGAAAATTTGAAGTGAAAATGTTAAAAATTGCCAGAGTTACGTGTGTGCATAGCAAAATTTCAACAACTGTGCGTAAATTTCTACAACTGTGTGTAACTCAGCCATTTTTCATTATTTTTGCACCAAATTTTCAACATGGGCTTTTTGGGATCCCACCTCATGAACACTGACACTGTCATTTCATTAATTGGTCCCAAAAGGTAATTTCACGCAATGACCAGGAAATCAGCTTTTGGGACTGAGTAATGAAATGACAGTGCCAGTGTTCATGAGGTGGGTTCCCAAAAAGCCCATGTTGAAAATTTGGTGCAAAAATAATGAAAAATGGCTGAGATAGCAACAGAATTTCAAAACACCATTGACAGCCATTAAATGGCACTTACCTTAATTCTTTAGTTCACAGGTCAGCTTTGAAGAGTGCAGACATGTCCCGGTCCACAAAAGATGACAGAAGAGGATCCCCAGTGGTACGCATAGGGCAAGGAGGTGTGGGGTGCTCGGTTTTATCAGTGGGGGGTGGGGATGGGGAGAGGGGATGGGGAGACAACAAGAGATTATTTTCTTTCTTTCTTACTTACAGGGTCAAAAAAAGTCATTGAGGGACTGTTTTCTTTTTTCAGGTATATAAAAGTAAACATTTTGGGACACTGGGGGTGGGCTCCCCAGTGTCTGATAGTACTGGTGGTGTTGGGGGTATGACATTACTGGGGACACTGGGAGTGAGCTCCCCAGTGTCCCACCTTGGGTGACCTACTGCCAACACAGGGATTGGGCACCCCGATGTTGGCAATGTGGGAGAATGTTTTATTTAGTTGGATACAGTGACATCTAGTGGCGACACAGGGATTGGGCACCCCCATGTTGGCAGAAACATATTTTTTCTTTTAAAATTAATATTATGGGAGTTTCGGCTCACTGGGGACCCTGGGAGTGGGCTCCCCAGTGTTCCACCTTGGGGTGACTACTGCTGACATGGGGATTGGGCACCCCATTGTAGGCAATGTGGGAGAATGTTATATTCAGTTGGGGAGAGTGGCATCTAGTGCTGATATGGGGACTGGGCACCCCGATGTCGGCAGAAACATTTTTCTCTTTTAAAATAAATATTCCAGTAGTTTCGGCTCACAAAGTAGGATCCTAGTTCATATCTCGTCATACAAGCCAAGATCTTTCTTCATATGATGCTGATACAAACAAAGAATTTAAATGTAAAATTAAACATATTTTAAGAGCATTTTTCGAGTAATAAAGTGCAGAATGCACCTAAGGGGTCCCAATAAGCAAGCTGCATGTGTTAATTCCTCCCCAGAATATCATTTTGGGATGTTTCCAAATTTGAGTTTTTCAGGAAAAACTAAAACAAGATAACGGCCATATGAAGAAGGAATTTTCCTATGTGAAGCAGGATTCCTTCTTCGTTTCATACAGGTATAGTATAGTGCTTACTGAGCATGGTCAGAAACTATTTTTTCAAATTTTTAAATTATGACAACTTAAAAACTGCATATTGTTTTTTTTTACCAGACTAGTAAAAGGCACATCTGTGGGGTAATCCCTTTCTACCCTGAAAATTTCAGACCAAACAGTTTGGGCTGTAGGCAAGTTCAAAGAAACATCCCAGCAAAGTCAATGAGTGAAAACATGTTTTTTTTCACCTGTCCATAACTCAGAGGTGGCACATCCAACAAGAACATAGCTTGTTATATCAGGAGATCTACCCCACAGGACAGCGCATACCAAATGTTGTGCAAATCCATTGAACGGTTGCAAAGTTATTAAAGTGCAAAATTTTGAGTTTAACATTGAAGTGCCCGCTCAACCCTAACTATATATGTGTATTCTTGGCAAAAACCTTCATTAATACATCAGTTAGGGTTCCAATGACGAAAGTTTGGAAATATGCTGTTAGGGTTTCCAACCATAACACCCCACCCCCACCATGCAAGCAGCAACAGGTGTGAGGGGGTGCCTTGGGGTTATCAACCCTAATGCTTACCTCATTCCATGTGTAAGTAAACTGAGGTGGTTACAGTATAGGAGAATGGGGTGAGTGTTAGGGTTGACAACCCCAAGGCACACACCCCATGCCCATTTCTGTCTGCATGGTGGGGGGGGAGTGTTAGGGTCAGAAACCCTAACATCACATTTCAAAACTTTTGTCACTGGAACCCTAGGTATTTTTTGCCAAGAATTTCCTTACTTTATGAGAAAGTGTGATTGTAGCCTTCTTTGCTTGTAGGAGTGCAGGGTCCTCTGGGCCCTGGGCTGTCATCCCTCCATGGATGCATATACAGTATGTATGTTGCCGTGCAAGCATTTCAGCCAAAACAGCAATCAAATTCTCAGCATAGCCATGTTATTACCCCACCTCATGAACACTGGGCTGAGAATTTTCAAATGTCCACCAAAACATCGTACCAATGCACAGGTGACAAAACACATTTTGGCCAGGAATTGAAAATTGACAGCTGTCATTTTTATCAGGTGATGTAAAGAAATGGCTGTGTTGAAAATCTGGGGTGAAAATATTGAAAATTACAAAAGTTAGGAATGAGTGTAGCAAAATGACAACATATGCACATAACTTTGCCATTTTAACATATTTTGACCCCAAATCTTCAACATACCCTTCTTATGACCCCATCTCATTAATAAGTATGGTGAAAAATTTGAAATCTGGCCTGAAAGATGATTTCACCAAGCGACTGCGAAAGCACTTTTTGGGCAAGATTTGGGAAATTACACCAACATTGTTCATGAGGCAGGGTCTCAAAAAGGGTGGTGCCAAAATCTGGTACTCTAGTGGCCCTCCCCCTCCCCTGATGTCAGATTGTCATCCCCTTATTGTAGAAATGTTCCTGGTAGTCTAGTGGTCCTACCCCCCCGATGTCCAATCGCCATCCCATTATTTAAAAAAATATTCCCTGGTAGTCCAGTGGTCCCACCCCCCCTTCCCTGATGTCCAGTCACCATCCTGTTATTTCTAAAAATATTCCCTGCTAGTGTAGTGGTAACACACACCCTCCCCAATCACTGATTGCCCTCCCAGTATTCAGAAAAAAATTTTGTGGTAGTCAAATGGTCCTACTCCCCCTCCCCAATCCCTGATCCCCCTCCCAGTATTGTTTTTTTATAAACTTCCCTGATAGTCTCATGATCCCACCCCATCCCCTATCCCTCTCCCATAGATTGCAAAAAGATAACCCTGGTGGTCTAGTGGACCCCCACCCCATTAGGTACTAACCCACAACTCACTCCCTTGCCAACTCAATTCCCAGCAGCGACCAACACAGCCCTCTTCTCATCATGGTGGCTGGCCACCAACTGAGCTCAGGCAGTGGCTGGTTGCAGTGGTGAGAGGAGGGCTGTGCTGGTCACTGGCTGGGGATTGCATTGGGGTGGGTGGTGGTTCACTGTCTGAGAAGGTGGGTGTGTGGGAGGTCCACTAGACCACCAGGGTTATCTTTTTTGCTATTTCAGTGGACAGGGATCAGGGATGGGGAGGGACCAGTAGACTACCAGGCAAGTTTAAAAAAAAATACTGGGAGGGTGATGGGGGATCGGGGAGGGGGTGTCACCACTAGACTACCATGGAATATTTTTTAGAAATAACAGGATGGTGACTGGGGATTGGGGAAGGGGTTGGGACTACTAGACTACCAGGGAATATTTTTAGAAATAACTGGATGCCAATCAGACTTTGGGGAAGTGGGTGGGACCACTAGACTACCATGGAATATTTCTACAATGACGGGATGGTGATTGGACATCGGGATAGGGGGTAGGGATCACTAGACTACCATGGAAAAACATCTGTCAGATGCGGACAGGAATCAGTGAATGGGGGGGAGGGACCAGTAGACTACCAGGGAATTTATACACTGTTGTGGAAATGCCATTTCTTCAGGTGCCCACATCCTTTTTTGCAAATTGCGAAAAATGATCCTTTTTCATAATTCCTTTTTTCACAGTTCGCAAAAAAGGATTTTGGCATTTTGAGAAGCTATATTTCTGACTGACATATTAAAAAAGTAAACCCAGAATCGGACTGTACAGGCCCCGATTAGGTAAACACAACCATTGGTGTTTACTAAAGGGCTCTGATTTTTAATTTCATTTTGTTGCCACTGCTAACTGAAAATAAGATGGCAGCAGCAAAAAACAAGCATTTGTCAATGCCAAACATTCGCTTGCAGGTATTTGCAGTGGTGTTTGGTACATATGGTGCTTTACCCTAATGCCCCGTGCAATTGCTGGTATTTGCACAATAAATTTTCAGCATGACCTTTTTGTTACCCCCATTGTGCGCTACATAGGCGGAAACACGTTTTGGGCAGGATGTGAAAAATGACAGCTGTACCGCTCATAAGGAAGTGTGGTAAAATGGCAATGTTGAAAATCTGGAGTGGAAATATTGAAAATTCGCAAACCTACGAGCGTGCATGGGAACTGTGCAATGCACGCTCGTAAAACAGTTATTTTTAGGAATTTGTTCACCAAATTTTCAACATAGCCATTTTAAGATCTCTGCTCATGAACAGTGACACTGTGATTTTCTTAATGTGTCCCATACACTGAGTTCGCACAGCGACTGTGCCATTGTGTGCTACATGGGTAGAAACACGTTTTGGGCAAGATGTGAAAAATGACAGCTGCACTGCTCATAAGGAGGTGTGGTAAAATGGCAATGTTGAAAATCTGGAGTGAAAATATTGAAAATTCGCAAACTTACGAGCGTGCATAGGAACTGCGCAATGAACCCTCGTAAAACAGTCATTTTTAGGAATTTTGTCACCAAATTTTCAACACAGCCATTTTAAGGCCTGTGCTCATGAACAGTGTCACTGTGATTTTCTTAATGTGTCCCATACATTGAGTTCACACACCGACTGCGCCATTGTGCGCTACATGGCCGGAAGCACATTTTGGGCAAGATGTGAAAAATGACAGCTGTACTGCTCATGAGGAGGTGTGGTAAAATGGCAATGTTGAAAATCTGGAGTGAAAATATTGAAAATTCGCAAACTTACGAGTGTGCGTAGGAACTGCACAACGCACACTCATAAAACAGTCATTTTGGGAATTTTTTCACCAAATTTCAACACAGCCATTTTAAGACCTCTGCTCATGATCAGTGTCACTGTGATTTTCTTAATGTGTCCCATAAATTGATTTCACACACCGACTGCGACATTGTGCGCTACATGGGCGGAAACACGTTTTGGGTGAGATGTGAAAAATGACAGCTGTACTACTCATAAGAAGGTGTGGTAAAATGGCAATGTTGTAAATCTGGAGTGGAAATATTGAAAATTCGCAAACCTATGAGCGTGCATAGGAACTGCGCAACACACACTTGTAAAACAGTCATTTTTAGGAATTTTTTCACCAAATTTTCAACATAGCCATTTTAAGACCTCTGCTAATGAACAGTGTCACTGTGATTTCCTTAATGCATCCCATACATTGATTTCACACACCGACTGTGCCATTGTGCTCTACATAGGCAGAAACACATTTTGGGCAGGATGTGAAAAATGACAGCTGTACTGCTCATAAGGAGGTGTGGTAAAATGGCAATGTTGAAAATCTGGAGTGAAAATATTGAAAATTCACAAACTTACGAGCCTGCGTAGGAACTGTATAACGCACGCTCGTAAAACAGTAATTTTTTGGATTTGCGCAAATTTTCAACATGGGTTTTTGAGACCTTCTCATGAATGAGTCACTGTCATGGTGTTATTCAGGTCAGAAGGGTGATTTCACGCCAGTGACAATGCACCGATTGTGAAATCATCCTTCTGGCCTGAATAACGCCATGACAGTGACATCATTCACGAGAAGGGTCCCAAAACCCATGTTGAAAATTTGGCAAAAATTCCCAAAAATGCCTGAGATATGCAATAAAGTTGAAAACCCCTATCTAGCCCATTATACAGGTTACCGCATTTCCTCAGTTCGCAGTCGGCTTTGAAGAGTGCAGACGTGTTCCCGTCCACCGAAGATCATCGGCCAAGTTCCGGGAGGTAAGTATGGGGTGGGGAGGCAGGGTGCGAGCGGGGTGCGGGGCCAGGGAGGGCGAGAGACTGCGTGGGACGGTTTTTAATTTACAGGGGTTTTTTACAATTGACGATGGGACATTTGCCACACTGGGGTGGGCTCCCAGCATGGCAGAAGATGGCTGGAGGGCTGAGGAGCCGATGGGGATTGGGCACCCCATCGGCAAACAACTCGGACATTTGCCATGCTGGGGTGGGCTCCAACATGGCACCAAAGCTTTGGGGGTAGCATGAAACGGGGTGGCGTGATGCAGTGCTCTGTATGACAGCGGTGGTTTTCTTTGAGCTGAAGACCACCGCTGTCATACACAGCTCCTGACCCATTGGTGCAGGACACCACTCCTGCTCAACTGGAGCAGTGGATTGCAAGGGAGAGGCACACCTCCAAAGTGTGCTATTTCCAAAACGTCCTTCTTTTGCACATGCTTAACGTAAAAAAGGATTTTCCATTTGTGACAAAGAATTACCCATCTTAGGCAAAGGATTACCCAATTGCGACAAAGGATCCTTTTTCGAGCAGGACATCTAACTGCTCCCATTGAAAATAATGGGAAATTTTAAAATGTAATAACTTTGGAACAGATTAATATTTTTTCACCAAACCTTCAAAAGTCACATCTGTGACCCAAGACCTTTCTACTCTAAAAATGTCAGACCAAAATCCCAAGCTGTTTTTGTCCAGCAATGTGACAAAGAATTTTACAAAACACGGGACTTTTCACATTTTTGACACTCTGTGTCTCCACACCCACACCTCCAACCAGAACAATACATGTCCTATCAAGAGATCATTGGATCCTGATAGTGCATGCAAAATTTCATAGGAATTGCTTGAATGGTTGTGAAGTTATTAAAGTGCAGGATTTTGAGTTTAACATAGAAGTGACTCTTGAACCCTAACTATAGGGTTGTGACTGCGCCCATATGATATATTAAAATTGCAAAAAAAATCATTAATGCTCCAGTTAGGGTCAAAGTGACAAAAGTTGGGACATGTGGCATTGGGGTTTCCAACTCTAACACCCCATCCCCCCAAAAGCAGACATGAGGGCAGGTGTGGGGTGTGCCTTGGGCTTCTCAAGCCTAATGCTCACCTCATTCTCTAAAACACCTACACATCTGACCTTATTTACAAATGGAATAGGGTGAGTGTTAGGCTACAGAAGATCAAGGCACACCCCACACCTGCTGTCCTGCTTCCTTTTGGGGGTGGGGTGTTAGGGTTGGAAACCCTAATGCCACATTTCCCAACTTTCATCACTTTGACCCTAACTGGAGCATTAATGACGTTTTTTGCAATTTATTTCCTTACTTTTTGAAATAGTACAATAGTATTCTTATTTGGCTGTGGGAGCGCATGGCCCTCCAGGCCCTGCACTCCCATCTCTCCGTAGATGCGTATTTGTATGTAGCTGTGGAGGCACAGGGCCTGAAGGACCCTCCGCTTCAATTTATAGGACAACAGTGGCCAAATTATCAGCATAGCCATTGTATTACCCCACTTCATGTACCTGGTGCAGAAGAGTTTTGAATTCACTACAAAACATAATTCAGCACAACTGCAATGCCATTCCATGCCACAGGTGCAAAAACACATTTTGACCAGGATTTTAAAAATGACAGCTATGCCATACATGAGGTGGGGTAATAAAAAGGCTATGTTGAAAATCCATATCTCGCATCATTTCTGAGATACGGGCACCAAAAAACACTGAAAAGGCATGCTTGAAACCCTTGTGACATTAATTTGACAATATCTCTGTAACCATAGCAAGTTGAAAAAAATTCCACTGTAGGTGTAATTTATGACTTCCAAACTTGTTTTGACAGCTTAGATCACCTAAAGGTGATCTAAGCTATGGGTAGCGTGAAATCCATATATCACTTTGCTTTTGAGATACTGGCACCGAAAGTCTCTATGGGTGCCACAAAGTTATCCTATGGGAAAAATCTCAACTTTGTGATAGCATATCTATGGAACTGATTAACTTTTCAACACCTAAATAGCATAATTCACATCTCTGGGGCATCCCCTCAACACCCTGCAAATTTCAAGTCAAAAGACCAAACCGTTAATTTACAATGCAGTGGGAAAGTTTTTAAAAGTTTAAAAATTCCTAGTTTGTGAGGTAGCAAAATCCCTGACAGCGAGGTCAATTCCCATTTGCCAGCTGTCAAAATCGCCTTCCACAAGAAATTCTTGACTGTCAGATTTTGGCCATCTGGTCACAAAGTGATGGTCAAGGATTTTGCTACCTCACAAAAGGGGATTGCTGGTGGATAGGAATTTTGTCAGCTCATGAAAGAGTTTGAAACCCAATCCTTTGCAGGCGACAAAATCACATCCAAGCTGATCCCTTTCGTGAGGCAGCAAAATCCGTGACCGTCAGTCAATCCTCATCTACAAGAAAGGCCATCTGATCACAAAGTGATGGTCAAGGATTTTGTTACCTCACAAAGGGGGATCGGCTGGCAGACCGGGATTTTTTCAGCTCACGAAAGGGGATTGGAAGCGAGTCACGGACAAAGAATTTTAAAATTTGAAACAGTTGTTTTTTGGCCAAAACATAGCAAACCAAAGGTATAGGTTTGTAGAGGGCATCACCCTCGACAAAACCCATGCCTTACTGCAACAAGAAGTCACCCGCAGAGGAAGCTACAACATTTCGTTTGGGGGAAAAATGAAAACAAGATGGCGGCTCACGGGTGAGGAATTTTTTCTGATGGACTGGGATTTTTAAAATCCCCTTTCATGAGCTGACAAAAACCTTGACCGTGAGCCCAATCCTCTTTTGCAAAACATACACATAAATGTTGGAGTGAACTGAGCATGCTCAGAACCCCAAAATTAAAAATGTAATAACTTTGGAACAAATTAATATTTTTCAACCAAACTAATGCCAGATTATTCTTTGACCCAAACTCTTTCTATGTTCCAAATTGCAGACTAAAAGACCAAACAATGTGGTCACAGCACGATGGGGAAAAAATATGTCAAAAGTGGTGAAAAATCCTTTTTTTAGTGCTTCACTGGGCAAAAGCTGTAAGACCAACTGAAACACAACTTGGTAAATCAAGAGATCCACCATATGAGACTGTACATTCCAAATCTTGTGCAAATCCATTGAATGATTGCAAAGTTATTAATGTGCAACAATCGGGGTTTAACATTAAAGTGCCTACTCAACCCCTAACTATAGGAGCATGACTGCCCCCTAAAATATATATATATATATATATATATATATATATATATATGTGCAGATTACACTCTATAGTTAGGGTGGAGTAGCAATTCCAATGTTAAACTTAAAATTTTGCGCTTTCATAACTTTGGAACCATTGACTGGATTTACACGAAATGTGTTATGCACCTTTCTATTGGGTAGTTCACTTGATCTGGTAAGTTTTGTTCTGGTCAGATGTGCGGTCTCTGAGTTACAGAGAGGTGAAAAAACATGTTTTTATGCATTGACTTTACAGGGATTTTTCTTTGAACTTGCCTACAGCCCAGAGGGTTTGGTTGTTTGGTATGAAATGTGCAGGGTAGAAAGGGACTAACCCACAGATGTGCCTTTTGATAGTCTGATGTAAAAAGAATGTCATTTTTAAGTTATTGCAATTTTAAAATTTGAAAAATTGTTTTTGAGCAAGCTCAGTAGACACTTCAAGATAGCTGGTTGATATGAAAGAGGAATCCAGCATTGTATGAGAAAATTCTTCTTTCATATGGCTGCCATCTCATTTTCCATTTGCCTGAAATTCAGATTTGGAAACCTCCCAAAATGATATTCTGGGGAGGAACCAACATGTGTAGCTTGCTTATTGGGACCCCCTTTGGTGCATTCTGGACTTTACCTGATGAAATATGCCCCTAAAATGTGTTTATTTAATCATTTAAATCCTACTTCATATTCATGTAATACGAGCTAGGATCCTAGTTTGTATGCATGAGATATGACTTAGGATCCTAGGTCATGAGCTGAAAATAGGATAAATGATTAAATAAACACTTTTGGCTGACATGGGGTGACCAATCCCCATGTCAGAACTACAGGTACCCCCTCCCAGCATGGGGAGTACTGCTCACCTATAGCTTGCTTGTTGGGACCCCCTTTGGTGCATTCTTCAGTTTACCTGACAAAATATGCCCCCAAAATGTGTTTATTTAATCATTTAAGTCATACATCATATTAACATAATGCAACCTAGGATCCTAGTTTGTATGCATGAGATATGATCTAGGATCCTAGATCGTGAGATGAAAAGAAGATAAATAATTAAATAAACACATTTTGCCAACATGGGGTGCCCAATCCCCATATCAGCACTACAGGCTCCCCTCCCAGTACAGGGAGTACTGCTCTGATGCTGGGCTGCCCACTCCCGGTGTCCCCCCTCCCCCCGCTAAAGCTGTCCTTTATAATTGTCGACATGGGGTGCCCAATCCCTGTGTCAGCATGTATGCACCCCCACACACTAATATGGCACACTGGGAGCCCACCCCAATGTGCCCAAATACACATAATAGTTAGATACCTGTAAATATAGAAAACTGTCCCCTGATGTCTTTAATTGTTTTTTAAACCTGCAAAAAATAAAATGGTCCTTCATCATCTCATGAGTCCCCCTTCCCCCATCCTCACCCTCCCCCTAAGCACACACCGCCCCACACCCCTTACCCATCCAGAGGTCAGGAGCAGCGATCTTCTCAGGACCAGGACACGTCTGCACTCTTCAACCCCGATCTGCAAACTGAAGAATCAAAGGCGAGCTGTTTCAACTTATGCTGATATCTTGGGCATTTTTTGAGATTTTTGCACCAAATTTTCAACTTGGAGTTTTTGGGACCCCACCTCATGGACGATGTCACTGTCATCTCATTACTCGGTTCCAAAAGGTGATTTCATGATCACAGCGTGGAATCATCTTTTGGGACCAGTTAATGAAATGACAGTACCAGTGTTCATGAGAGGAGGTCCAAAAAAGCCCACGTTGAAAATTTGGTGCAAAAAATCCAACAAATGGTCATGTTACAAGTGTGCATTGCACAGTGTCTGCTCACGCTCGTAACTTCACCAATTTTTGATATTTTCACTCCAGATTTTCAATATTGTCATTTTGTCACATCTCCTCATGAACAGTACAGCTGTCATTTCTCACATCCTGCCTGAAATGTGTTTTCACACCCATGGCACAGAATGGCGCTGTTGCCGTGCAAAATCAACTTTCAGGGTGGATTAACAAAATCACAGTGCCACTGTTCATGAGGAGATTTCCCAAAAAGCCCATGTTGAAAATTTGATAAAATAATTCCCATAAATGACCACGTTATGAGCGTGCATTGTGCAGATTCTACAAGCGCTCGTAACTTCGCCAATTTTCATATTTTCACTTCTGATTTTCAACATTACCCTTTTTCATACCTCCTCATGAACAGTATACAGCTGTCATTTTTCACATCCTGCCCAAAACATGATTTTGCACCTGTGGCGCAGAAAGGCGCATTTGCTATGCAAACTCAACTTTCGGGACAGATTAACAAAATGACAGTGACATTGTTTATGAGGTGGGGGCCCCAAAATGCCATGGTGAAAATTGGTTGCCAAACATCCTGAAAATACCCCAGTTATGTGCATCTGTTGAATTGTGGCACTCGGGGTGCCTTTCAGTGCACGTATCTAGAAAGCAACACATACAAGTTGCATTACACTGTCTCAAAAAGAAGGGAAACTCATTGCAAAAAACTATGTTAATGCACCAGTTAGGGTTTTTACTAAACCATAAAAAGCTGGGAAATTCAATGTTAGGATTACCAACCCTATCACCCCACCCCCCAACCTCCACACACCAACAGGCGTTGGGGTGTGCCTTGGAGTTGTTTGGCCTAACTCTCACCCCATTCTCCTATACTGTACCTTCTCATCTTGTTTACATATGGAATGGGTGAGATTTAGGTCGATAACCCCAAGGCACAAACCAATGCCTGTTGGTGTGTGGAGGGTGGGGAAGGGTTGATAACTCTAACATTGAATTTCCCAGCTTTTATGGTTTAATAAAACACTAACTGATGCATTAACGTACTTGCAATGAATATATATATATATATATATATATATATATATATATATGTATTATAGTGGCACTGTCGCGCCACTATAGTTAGGTTGAGCTGACCAGTTACATACTAAAGTCAAAAGTTTGGACATTAATAACTTTGGACCCATTCAATGGATTTGCCTGAAATTTGGTATGCATGTTGGGGCACACTAGATCTCTTGATCTGCCAAATTGTGTTTGTGTCGGAGTGCTGGTCTTCATGTACGAAAGCGCTGAAAAATGCAAAATTATCCATTTTTGGAGGCACCTTTAGGCATTCTTAATGTGGTCCTGCATGGCTGTCATGTAGTGTGCCACTCTGTAAGATGGCATGTTTGAAAGAGCTTTGGTGGCTGAACATGCTGCTTTTTGTTTGGTGAAAAAATATTAAGGCATTCAAAAGTTATGGCACTTTTAAGTTCCCATTATAAGTCAATGGGAAAATTTATATATATATCTTACGATCAAAGAATGGGGGTTCTGGCCATCTGGTCTCTCCTGGCGATCAAAGAATTTGCAGCCTCACAGTTCAAGAATCTTTGTTCCCAAGGAATTTTCAAAATTCTTTGACCGCAAGGTCCACCATCTTGTTTTCAGTTTTCCAATCACACAAATACAAATATCTCGGCTCAGGGGTCACTTCTGAAGTAAAACTTCAATGGGTTTTACTCAGGAGACCCTGATCTATCAAGCCGTGGCTTTGGTTCCATCCAAATCAGTCAAAAAAATAGAATTATAAGCTTTTAAAATCTTAATTCTCGGCTCGCTAACGATCTTTGATCGCGAGCCTGCAAATTCTTTGATTGTGAGATTCTTTGATCACGATCTTGCATCGTGACCTAAAACACTAGTATCTCAGCTCAGGGGTGGGCTAGGGACACAAATGAGGGCTTGTTTTGCTCAGGAGGGTCCGTTCTGTTGAACCATTTGTGAATAAATTGTGTTTCACCCTTTGTTTATTTTTTGATCGTGAGCCTGCAAATTCTTTGATCATGAGGCTGCAAATTCTTTGATCGTGAGATTCTTTGATCATGATCTTGCATCGTGAGCGAGGGATGAGATGGCTGAATTTAAAAATCATTTTTCTCAGCCCATGGGTGCCCTAGGAAGTCAATTGAGGGTGTGTTTTACTCAGGGGGGCTTCATTCTGTCAAACCATGTTGGTGGTTTACTGCAATTCCTCCAATTCTTGATTTATTACATTTTTTATTCTTTGTTCATGAGCCTGCAAATTCTTTGATCGTGAGGCTGCAAATTCTTTGATCATGAAATTCTTTGATCATGATCTCTGATTGCAAAATAGGGACAAGATGGCCAGATTTTTTATAATGGAATAGATAGGGAAATTTTTCCAATCTTTGACATTGAATATCTCAGAAATGATTTGGTCTTTTTACTTGAAATTTGGAGGGAAGGAAATGCAACATCCCACATATGTGTCTTTTAGTGGATTGTTCAAAAAATATTACAGGGTGGCAAAGTTACGGCACTATGAAGTTGGTGCTTTTTCCCATAGGATAACATTACGGCATCCGCCATATTACAGGAATTCTTTGCCGCTCTGCTGGAAAATAACGGTTTGGTCTTTTGGGCTGAAACTTGGAGGGAAGAAAACCAACATCCTAGAAATGTGCCTTTTGGTGGTTTGGAGAAAAAAATATTACAGAGTGGCAAAGTGACAGCACTCTGAAGTTGATGATTTTTCCCATAGGATAACATTATGGTGTCCATCGCGTCTTTCAGGGCCCGTATCTCAGAAACAGTGCGAGATATGGACTTTTTGTCAAAAAAATGCTTAGCCCCCCCAGTTAGGGACTAAGCACAAAACTAGCCAGGAAAGTAATAATTCATACAAAATTTAAATGTTTTTCCTACGTCATACTGTTCCTGAGATATAAGCAATTTAGTATTCCAAGTCGTACTTTTCTGCTCTGAAGTCAATTATAATGCATACATTTTTTGTTTTCAATTAGTTTTTTCAATGCAATTTTTGGGGAAAAGAAGGGTGTGCCCTTTTGTTACTGTGACAGCATTTCTAGTTGCGCTTCTGTTACCATTCGAATCACCATTTCCGTCTACGCCACCGTGCGTGTAACGGTTTGTGTTTTCATATGCGCTTGCATTTTTGTTTCTGTTGTCTATTCTGTTGCTGTTACTGTTACCATTTACGTTTACTATTGCAGTACCATGACCTTCTGTGTAACAGTTTGCATTTTCATATGCGCTTGCATTTCTGTTTTTATTGGCTTTATTGTTGCTGTTACCATAACCATTTGCATTTACAATTGTGGTTCTATGAGTGTGTGCATTACGGTTTGCATTTTAGTACGTGCTTGCGTTTCTGTTTACTTTGGTGTTATTGTTGGGGTTACTGTTACTACTTGCATTTACAATTGTGGTACCGTGAATGTGTGTGTTACCAGTTGCTTTCTGTATGCACTACTGTTTGATGTCTCCGTTTATGTAATTGTGCTTTGGCGTCACTTTACGCTTGTGTTTCTATTAACGTTTGCTTTGTAATTTATGTTTACTTTGCCATGTGCATTACTGTTGCTGCTTGTGTTTGCTTTGCAGTTCCTGTTACTGTGTAACAAGACATCACGTGGCAGGAGCGTGGGGCATTCTCAAAAAGACGGGAAATTAGAGGCAAAAAACTCAGTTTAATGCATCAGTTAGGGTTGTTCCACAGCAAAAAAGAGCTAGGAAATTCGGGTTAGGGTTAAAAGCCTCCCCTTGGACCCCCCAGCCCACTCCCCCAACCGGCATTAGGGTGTGCGTTGGGGTGCGTCGATCCTAACTCTCACCCCATTCTCCTATACCTCAGCTTCTTTACACATGTGATGGGGTGAGAGTTAGGGCTGATGACCCCAACGCACACCCCTGATGCTGTGAGGAGTGGGCTAGGGTCCAAGGGAGCTTTCAACCCTAACCCAGATGCCTAACTTGTGAAAACCCCAATTGATGCATTAAACTGAGTTTTTACTCTAAAATATACATATATATATATATATATATAGAGAGAGAGAGAGAGAGAGAGAGTGGAGCAGTCAAGCCCCTATAGTTAGGGTTGCGTAGGCACTTCAATTATAAACTCATACGTTTGCACTTTAATAACTTTGCAACTGTTAAATGGATTTTCACAAAAGTTGGTATACAGCTTCCTGTATGATTGGTCTCTTGATCTGGCAAGTTTTGTTCCAGTTGGATGTGCAGTCTGTACATTATAGGGATTTTTGGGTGATATGATATAGGATCCTAGTTCGTATGGGAAATCCTATGTCATATGGATGACATCTTGTTCTTTGCCTTACCATGACACTGGAGCAAGTGAGGCAACCTCACAAAATGATATGCTGTAAAGGAATCAACATGTGCATTTAACTATTGTGCCACGTTATGAATATTATACACTTCAACACATGAGAAATATGACTAACATTTCACTTTCTCAAAAAGAAGGGAAATTCATTTGTTAGGGCCAACAACCCAAGGCACACCCTAGTGCTTGATGGTCTGTTGAGTGTTGGGGGATGGGGCGTGGGGTAGTAGGGTTGGAAACCCTAACATCAAATTTCCACACAATTTTCACCAGAAACATGTTTTCACCCATTGACTTTGCTGGGATTTTTCTTTGAACTTGCCTACAGCCCAGAGGGTTTGTTTATTTGGTCTGAAATTTTCAGGACCGAAAAGTACTACACCCCAGATGTGCTTTTTGCTAGTCTGGTGAAAAAATCAATAAGCCATTTTTTAATTATTGTAATTCAAAAATTTGAAAAAATCATTTCTGAGCATGCTTAGCAGGCACTTCAATATAGCTGTATGAGATGAAGTAAGAATCCTGCTCTGTATGCAAAAAATCCTACTTTGTATGGCAGCCATCGTGTTTACTGTTTTGCCTGAGATTTATATATGAAAACCTCCCAAAATGAACTTCTGGGGAAGATCCAACACATGTAGCTTGCTTATTGTGATCCCCTAAACATATTCTGCACTTTACCAGTTTAAAAATGTTTATTTTTTTAATTTACAGCTTCCTGTGACTGGCAGCATGATACAAACTAGGATCCTATGTTGTATTATACGATACGAATAGGATCCTAGTTCGTATGGGAAATCCTACATCATATGGGTGCCATCTTTTTTTCTGTTTTGCCTGAAACATTTAAATATGAAAACCTCCCAAAATGGGCTTATGGGAAGGGACCAACACATGTAGTTTGATTGTTGTGATCCTCTGAGCATATTCTGAACTGTACTAGGTCAGGACATTTGTTTTTATTAATTTACATCTTCCTGTGAGTGGTAGCGTGATATGAACTAGGATCCTACATCGTATTACGTGATATGACGTAGGATCCTAATTCGTATGGGAAATCCTATGTCGTATAAATGCCATATTGTTTTCTGTTTGGGCTGAAACATTTAAATATGAAAACCTCCCAAAATGGGCTTATGGAGATGGACCAACACATGTAGCTTGATTGTTGTAACTTCCTGAGCATACTGTGAACCATACTAGGTTAGAACATTTGTTTTTTATCAATTTACAACTTCCTGTGAGTGGCAGCATTATATGAATTAGGATTCTATGTCATATTATGGGATATAATGTTGGATCCTAGTTTGTATGGGTAATCTTGCATCATATTGATGCCATCTTGTTTTCTGTTTTGCGTGAAACATTTAAATATGAAAACCTGCCGGCCAGGTGGCGTTGAGGGTTGAGGCTTGGGACGCCACACATCGCGCCACGCCGGCGACCCGGGTTCGGAATGGACTCGGGCCGCCGGGGTCGGCAGGGGAGGGAGGATCGAGCATCCCAACGGATGCTCTCCTCCCTTCGGGATGGGTACCAGGGGTGTTTAATACACCCGACATCTGGGAGAGCCGGTGGAAGCACCGACTCTCGGGGCAACGGCGGCTCCCTTGGGTTGGGAGTCGGGGAGGGGAGGACGCCACTGGCACTTGGCAGGTGTGCATAAGCACGTTCTGCCCGAGCTGGCATCCTCAGCTGGTGGGAGGGGAGGACAGAAAACCAGAAAACAACCCTCGTCGCTCCGGATGATGGCCGCTTCAGCCACCCAGTCTGCAAAAACATGGGCAGACCCCGCTGTGCAAAGGTGCTCTGAGGGAGTAAGGAGGCAGGTAGGAGACACCTGAGATGCACTCTAGGGGTAGACTCAATGGGGACTGGTGGGCATTGAGCAAGCCCGAAGGAGTGGAGCAACGAGGGTGTTCAGGAGGGGATAAAAAGAAATTTCAAAAAAAAAATATGAAAACCTTCCAAAAAGGACTTATCGGGATGGAACGACACATGTTGCTTGATTTTTGTGACCCCCTGAGCATATTCTGAACTGTATTAGGTCAGAACATTTGTTTTTATTAATTTATAACTTCCTGTGCCTGGCAACATGATACGAACTAGGATCCTACATCGCATTACGTAATACAACGTAGGATCCTAGTTCGTATGGGAAATCCTACATCATATGGATGCCATCTTGTTTTCAGTTTTGCATGAAATATTTAAATATGAAAACCTCCAAAAATGGGCTTATGGGGAGGGAACTACACATGTAGCTTGATTGTTGTGACCCCCTGAGCATATTCTGAACTGTACTAGGTCAGAGCATTTGTTTTTATTCATTTACAACTTCCTGTGAGTGGCAGCGTGATACAAACTAGGATTCTATGTCATATTATGTGATATGACATAGGATCCTAGTTCGTATGGGAAATCCTATGTCATATGGATGACATCTTGTTCTTTGCCTTACCATGACATTGGGGCAAGTGAGGCAACCTCACAAAATTATATGCTGTAAATGAATCAGAATGTGCATTTAACTATTGTGCCACATTATGAATGTTATACACTTCAACACATGAGAAATATGACTAACATTTCACTTTCTCAAAAAGAAGGGAAATTCATTTGTTAGGGCCAACAACCCAAGGCACACCCCAGTGCTTGATGGTCTGTTGAGTGTTGGGGGTTGGGGCGTGGGGTAGTAGAGTTGGAAACCCTAACATCAAATTTCCACACTTTTGTTGGTGTGGAAATCAACCCTAACTGATGCATTAACTGAGTTTTTTTTCAATACATATATATATATATATATATATATATATATATATTATAGTGCCACAGTAATGACACTATAGTTAGGGTTGAGTAAGCACTTTAATGTTAAACCTCAAATTTTGCAGCTTAATAACTTTGCCACCGTACAACGGATTTGCCTGAATTTTGCATGCATGGTCTGGTATCATAGAGCTCTGTATCTGGAAAGCTGCGTTACAGCCAGATATGTGATTGCATAGATACAGAACACCCAAAAAATGCAAAAAAAAACAGACGTTACGTGTTTCTTTGCTCGCGCTCACAGCCCGCATGATTTGTCCATTCAGTCCAAAATCTTCAGGGACGATGCATTCTGGGTCATTGATGTGCCTTTCAAAGATTTGGTGTAAAAATATTAAACAGTTCAAAAGTTATTCAAAAAACAAATTTCCCATTATAATCAATGGGGAAAAAGTATATATGTCTCACGAAAGTTTCGCAAATGCCATTTTACTTTCGCAAATGGCCCTTTTACTTTTGTGCTGCAGTAATCTTGTTTTCAGTTAGTGACAGAGAATAATGCCTGGCATTTAAATTTGGGATCCTGTAGGTAAACACTGACTGTTGGGTCTACCTAGTCTGGTCCCGAGGATACCAGCCCTATCTTTTTTGGGGGTAAAATCCCCCAGAAATGCTGTTTTAAACATTGTAGAAAAAATACTTTCACAAATCATGAAAGAAACTGCCAAAATACTTTTGCAAATGCAAAACTTTTGTGTTACTTTCTATGAAACTTTCATGATTTGCGAAAGTATTTAAAAAAAAACAGTAAATCTTTGCTATCATCCTGCAACTGAGCAGTTAGGTCTTTTGGGCTGAAATTTGCAGGGTGGAAAGCCCTGGTCCCACAAATGTGCCTTTTGGTGGTTTGGTGCCAAAACATTGAAGGGGACCAAAGTTGCAGTGTTCCGAAGTTGAGAAATTTCCCATAGGATTCATTACAGTGTCTGTTACACCTTTTGGAGCCCATATCTTGAAAATGAAGCAAACTACAGAGTTTTCACTACCTACAACTTACTGCAGAAACAAGTTTGGAAATCATAGATCACACCAGCAGTGGAATTTTTTTTCTACCTTCTACGGTTATGGAGATATTGGCAAAAGCATGTTCCAAGGGTTCCAAGGGTTCCTTTTCAGTGCATTTCAGTCCCCATATCTCATAAATGATACAAGATAAAAAATGAAGCTCACAGAGATTAATGACTGGCTCAGAAAGTGGGGTGAAGAAAGTGGGTTGGGGTGTTAGGGAACTGGAATGGAGTTTGGGAGGATAAGGGACTATATGCCAAGGACAGGTTTCATCTTGCCCCATTAGGGAAGGAAGTCCTTAAACAGGGGATGGCTGACTACATACAAGAAAGGTGAGGTTTAAACGTGTGAGGGGGGAGGGATAAGGGAGGGGCTGACCAGAAGCCCTCTCCTCTAGAATGAGGGAGTAGCCTAAGCCCAAGGGGAGGGAAACAGATTGGGTGGAGGTTTCAGGAGGAGCAGAGGGAGGATGGAAGTATAAGGAATCTGGATGGGGTTTGACAAAGAGGATCAGGGATAAGGGTTGGGGGTTGGTGTTAGTAAATGCCAGGAGCTTGGGAAACAAGTTGCCAGAGTTCCAGGCCATGCTGTTCTGGGGGGGGTGGATGTGGCGGTGGTCACGGAAACATGGGCCAACAAAAACCATGACTGGGACCTAAACGTACGGGGGTACACTAACATTATGCTTAGGAAGGATAGAAAGGAGGGCAGAGGGGGTGGAGTGGCTGTGTACATTAGAGATGACATAGAAATTGCTAGGGTAGAAGAGGCAGAGGGAAACGTGGAGGCCTTATGGGTCACCTTACGATCCCCAGCAGGAGATAAGGTCAAGCTGGGTGTAGCATATAGGCCCCCTGGAATGAGTGATGTTCTAGAGGATGGTTTGCTGGACAACATAATTGCCCAGTGTGGACCAAAAGGGGAAGGAGTGGTGTTGATGGGGGACCTTAATATGCCAGGTACAAACTGAGGAACCCATGTCCTCTAAGGTGGCCAAGGAGCAGAGGCTGCTGGATGGCTTCCAGGATGTGTTCTTAACACAGCATGTGATGAGCCACAAGGAAGGGCATGTCCTGGATGTGGTTCTGGCAGATGGGGAATCTGGTAGGGACATGGTTGTACAAAGACCCCTGACTGGGAGGCGACCACAATACTGTCTGGTTTCAAATAAGCATGGGGAGGGAGATCTAGGACACTGGCAGTGGACTTCAGGAGCAGACTTTATGGGCATGGGAAATATTCTCAAGGATCACTTGAAGGGGATTACCTCAATGACATGTGTGAAAAGGAGATGGGAGGTCATAAAACGGGGACTTCATGAGGCAGTCAGGATCTGCGCTAAGTTGAAATGTAAGGGAGCAAGGTCACATAAACCATGCTGGTGGTCCAGTGAGGTACAGGTAGCAGTCAGAGAAAAGAAGGCAGCCTACAAAAAATATAAAACAACAAGAGGGGATAGGGATAAGGAAATGTACCAGCTTGCATCTAGCAAAGTCCAGTAAAGAGCAGCGGCTGGCACAGGGGATACATGGAGGGGAAAAGGGGTTCTTCCAGTACATTGGGGAGCGGAGAAAAACTAAGGGCCATCTCAGCAGATTGAGATCAGAAGGAGGGTGGGTGGAAGAGGCGAGGGACCAGGCAGAGGTATTTAACGAGTACTTTGCCTCTGTGTTCACTAGGGAGGGGGATGGGATATCTACAAAGCAAGGCAGGAAGGGGATCAGGTGAGCAACAGAAATGGAGCAAGAGGGAGGGAGAGGTACCCCAGGGGTGTCACATCTGGGTAAGGATAAAAAGGCCAGTAAGGTGGAGGGGAGGGATGATGCTATCTCCACCAAAGGTGTGGTTAGCCCTCAAGGCCTTAAAGAAAGACAAATCTCCTAGGCGGATGGCATTCATCTGAGGTACTATGGGAATTGGCGGACATACTAGCTGCACCCTGGCGGAGCTTTCAGCAGGTCACTTGAGACAGGGAGGGTACCTAGGGATTGGCGAGAGGCACATGTGGGCCCAATCCATAAAAGGGGGTCAAGGAAGTACCAGGTAACTATAGACCCATCAGTTTGACCTCAGTGGTGGGAAAATTAATGGAGAGTATACTAAAGGCGATTGGGGTGTACTTGGAGGAGGTGGGAGGTCTGGATGAGTCGGCAACATGGGTTTGTGCCAGGTAGATCATGTCAAACCAACCTTGTGGAGTTCTATGAATGGGTAACATCAGAACTGGACAGGGTAATCCTGTGGATGTATTATTCTTGGACTTCAGCAAGGCGTTTGACTCTGTCCCCACAATGGTCTGGTGGAGAAACTGATGGGGGTTAGGAGTAGGCCCTTTGATGGTCAGATGGATTGAAAACTGGCTAGCTGGATGCACTCAGAGAGTAGTGGTCTGTGGGGAGCTCTCGAACCCTAGAGAGGTTGGTAGTGGGGTACCGCAGGGCTCGGTCCTGGGTCCGATCCTGTTTAATGCATACATATCAGATATCAGGGAGGGTATAGGGTGTGAAATGAGTCTCTTGCTGATGACTCCAAGATGGGAGCAGTAGTTGAGGGAGAAGAGGGGAGGTTGGCCCTGCAAGGGGACCTGGACACCCTGGAAAGCTGGGCTCACACATGGAAATTAAATTTCAATATCACCAAGTGCAAGGTGTTGCATCTTGGTTGGAAACTCCTAAACACAGGTACACCCTGGGAGGCGTGGAGGCCTCAATAGGGAAAAAAGACCCTAGAGGTCATGGTGGATGCATGTATGAATAACTCTGAGCAGTGCAGGAGGCAGCTAGCAAGGCAAACAGGATGTTGGGATGCATCGTAAGGGGATCACCTCTAGGAGCAAGGAAGTGATTCTGCCGCTGTACAATGGACTGGTTAGACCACACCTTGAGTACTGTGTACAGTACTGGAGACCACACTTGAAGAAGAACATACAGCTCCTGGAGAGGGTACAGAGGAGGGCAACAAAGATGATACGAGGGCTAGGGGATTTGACGTACGAGGACAGACTTAAGGAGCTCTGCCTGTTTTCATTGGAGGAGAGGAGAGATAGAGGGGACATGATTGAGGTCTTCATGTACCTCAAGTGAATAAATAGAGTAAACATGGAGGGGATCTTTAGACTAAAGCAGGGAGGTATCACCAGAGGGCATGGTTTGAAGTTGGAAGGTGGAAGGGTGAGGGGGGAAAAGAGGAGGATATTTTTCACTGAGAGGGTGGTGGACCCTTGGAATGCACTACCTGGTGAGCTGGTTCAGAGATCCACAGTGGAGGGCTTCAAGAGAGGGTGGGACAGACACAGAAAGTGGATGTATCAGATGATGGCCTGTCCCAGGGGGGTGGGGATGGATGATACGGGTTTCTGGAGCACAAGGGATGGGAGGGTCTCGGCACCCAACTAAGGATCTAAGGTTCGAGCAGACTCGATAGACCGTAAGGCCTAATCTGCTGGCAAATAGTATAGTATATGTAGTTAGTCAATGTATGTCATGTAGACATCTCACTGTCACGATTACAGTGACACTTGAATTTTTTTGTAGCTGCTACAGTTGCTGAGATATTGGCATATTACTGTTACAAGGGTTTCTTGCCCTATAGGACTGCTGTAGGGCTCCCTGCTTACATGTGAGGAGTGGGAGCACAGGGCCCAGCGGGCCCTCACTCCCACATATGCATACCATTAGGCAAAAAAAGGGCAACGCGAAGGGAGCTCCCACTAACACATACCACATATGACTTCATACAGATGGGAGGAGTGGAGACTGTGTGCTGAAGGAGACACATGCTGAATCGCTGTGGAGAACTGATTGCAGCAGGAGTTAGTAAATGCTGATTTAACTTCTACAACAGGTATGCCATCATTGCCTAAGTAGAAGATACTGTTTGCTAACCTTTCCAGTCCAGCATTGGTGTTTCAATAAGGAAGATGAAGTGGAGAAAATCCAAAAGTGCAAATAGAGTCCCTGGTGTGTGAAGACAGGCCTCTGAACAGCCCTCTGTTGAGGGAGGAGTTGTAGCAGTGGATGGAGCCAACTCCACCGAGAGAAAGTTTCAGTAAAACCCGAGGGGGCCTATCTGCCTGCCTGTGCAGTGTTTGTGAAACCACATCATTTCCGGGAATTCCCCTAACACCTCCTAAACATTTTTTAACTCCCCTTTGCTTTTAGTTACGTTTCTAGCAGCTTAGTAGTTTAGTAGCTTCTCTGATATAATTGTATCATTGTATTATTGTATCACTGTAGTAACTATTGTGTGTCACAGAGCTGCTGCATTGGTAAAAAGTAAAAGTAAACTGTTATAAATTGTTACAGACAGTTCCAAACAGTTACAATCTGGCACAAATAGTTACAAAATGTCAATGGTGTAGCAATTGTTGCAATTAAAGCAACAGCAACTGCAGTAGTGGAAGCTGTAGAAGCTACAAAGGTCATAGAAGTCATTACTATTTGCTACTATAGCTGCAGCTGACTAAGATTATATTACCGGTTTATTACCCCATTCTGATATTCTTTTATTTGTATTTACAGAAAGCTAACGTAAAAGTGAAGGAGTTTGGGGTCACATTTAAGTGGGTTTTACTGTTTTACTCCCTCATAGTCTTTGAGGTGGTAAGAGCTGGGTGTTTTGCAGCTAGTTTAACAGAACACACCAGAGAGCTATTTATAAAATTTGTTTTTTTTAAAACAATGCTTGTTAATTCTTAATTTGTAGATAGTTTTGTACTTTTAACTCTGTTGCTTGTACCTCATACTTCGTACCTTGCACTTTGAGCTCTGTACATTGTATTTTGGTGCATCTCACTGATTATTGCTTTTGATTACGAGTTTGATCATTTAAGTCCAAGATTCTACTAGAAACTTTTAAAAATACAACCATATTAATTATAATTTGAAAGGAAGACTGAATTTAGAATTTAGAAATTAGAATTAAAAAAACACCTACTTTATTCAGGAAGTGATTTACATGCTCCCTATTGGAAATTGTTTGCATGTGACCAAGTGGTATATAGTGTGCATGCTCTAGTGTTCAAGAGTCAGAGCCTCGCAGCATTCTAGCTACTCACTGGGAAAAGCACCCACGGAGGGCAAGGTGTGCAAGCATTTCATGATTTTAACAAAATCTACCAGTTATTTTTTTGCTGCTGTATTAAAGCCTGTTAGACCGCAGTGGGAAATTTGCAGTGCAGTGCAAGTGAAGTGCCGTTCTTAGAAGCTGTATTTTAAACTGCTTGAGCAAGCTTTTAATTTTTTTGCATAAAAAAATAAAGTGGCTAATAAAGGTAGCAGCTTGGTGAAAATGACAAATGAACAGTAGATTGGAGGTGTTGGTGCATTCACAGTTGGCTAAGATAAGAAACATAGAGCTATTAAAGTTTGCCATCTGGCAATCTTATGATTTTGCGAATAGCGAGCCTTCACCTGCTCCTTCGAACTGAAAGGTTGTGTAACAAATCACAGTTAAAAAGTAAGTTATTTTTTCCTCAAAACACATTGTGTTTCTGTTGTTTATTTCATTTTTTTCTCTTGTCTTTTAAAAAAGGAGATGCAAAGGAGTAAAAGACAGTATAAACTAAGATTTAAAGAACAGGGTAATTAATAGAGGTAATCAAAAGAACTAAATAAAATAATTAAGTAATTAAGAAATCACTTGTATTAAGGTGGTATATTAACTCTAAATGAGAGCAACACAGTGAGCCACACACTGAGATCCATAATACTAGATTTATTGGGAGCATTTGAAAGTATTTGCAATAGCACCAATAATACAATATTATAATCCAACAGATTTAAGTAAAAGACATAGGTTGATACTATTCTTGGGTTATTAGCCTATGTATTTATTTCCCCAAATCTAGTGTCAACAAAGCGGATTGTTTGGAACCAGAAAGAGGGGAAATCTAGTCAGAAGAAAGTTCCACCACAATACATTTGGACAGAGTGTCTGTATTATTTTTATCTGCTACATCGGGAGAAGGAATATGGGAATTGTGAAAAGGAAAAAAAAAAACAAAGACCATATGAATATTAACCATCTTTGTTGAAAAAGGCAGAAACCACTGAAAAATTAAATCTTAAAGAAGGGGAACGAAGAACAGAACAAACAGATCTGGATAACATTGAATACAAGGCTGTTGTTTGTAGAAAGTAACATACTTATTTAATTAAATGAGTAAAATCAGATTTGTAATTAGATATACATTTATACATAGTCATCTGTTTGTAGAAATTTGTTTATAGTTCTTTCTCTTTAGCATAGTACAATACAAGAACAAAGTTAGATGTGGAGATCTAAACAGTGATACATTAATCCATTGTATTGTTGTGTTTTTGGTCTTGAATTAGCATCTACCATTGTTTTTTATTAAAACTTGTTAGATTAAACATGCCTGTTAAGACCAGAAAGGAAAGATCAATAAAGAAAATAAAAAAGAGGAACTAAATAAGTTGGATAAGAGGAATAGAAATCTACAGGATATAAGTAGCGAGGGAATTCTAGGATCCCCAGGTGACAAAGGAATAATCGTAACAGGAGAAATGGATTCCCAGCAATTGATACGAAACAGGATAATAGTTAAGGGGGAAGTTGAAAGGAAAAGCAATAATATACTAGAATGTGAGGACCTGCTAAATATCTCCACTGAGAAACAAGATATAAGTTCTATGATTAGACCCAAAATGGCACAACCATCAATTTGGGAACTTTGGAAAAAGAAGGAACAGATCTTTGCACCAGGAAAACAACTAATGGAAAGCATGCTAATTAACACAAAAAGCACTCCCAAGATGGATCAGCATAGTTCACATGTGTCATTTATTCAAGATCCTGGGTTAATTGAGCTGGTAAATAATGAAGTGTGTAAACAGTGGAGAGCATAAAAGAAACAATACAAACTAATAATAGAATTGAATAGAAAATTAAAGAATTTAATAAAATAAAGTTGGGACTCATTGATAAGTGTAGCTCCCCTATATTTCAATCAAAAATTAAGGACAATAAAAATAACTTTAGAGAACCTGAGACAGAGACTATTGAAGCCAGATGGACCTCAGATGAAGTCACTCATTTTATGAGCGCAATTGAATTAAACACCCCACCATTGGAAACAATATCTAGAGGGTATGTAGATGCATTAAGGGACCCTTTATTGGCAAATGCAATGATTTACAAACAACTGATTCAGAATTCTCAGACCCTGTCATTTGTAAAAGGAATTTGCATGCAAAAAAAAATTGACTGGATGTTTGAGATAATGGTAAATAGTAAATCAGAAAATAATGATAACTTAACGATTATGACAGTAAACCAAAACAGAGAAGAGGGTATTACATCAGAAGAGATTAAAGTCATAGAGCCCACCACTGAAAGGAATAATGAGATGTCAAGTACAAAAGGTTCAAGGATAACTGAATATGGAAACAATACTGAATATGAATATGAATTAGTTATGCTGCCTAGTGGACATGATTTACATGACAGTCTAATTGAGGAATTAAGATCCAGGAACCCTGAGTTATGGGAAAAGGGAATGGAACAAGAAAAAAGACACAGGAAATGTCTCCAAAAGTTTAAGGGAAATAAAGATAAAGTTAAGAAAGTAAAGGGGAATACACAAAAAAGGAAATGGACATCTCATCAGGAATGAATGAGGTAATAATAGGGAATATAATGGATGTACAAGAGAATAAAAAAAAGTCCAGAAAAGAAGTTGGTCCAAGACATACCTTTGGAAGATATCCAATCAGGTAAAAGAGGGAGATCTAAAGATCAAATAAAAATGAGGTAGGAAAAAAGGCCAAACATTTCAGGAAACAAACCGAAACCTAACAAGAAAAAAATCACCAAGGAAATTAGTGAAGAATACTGATACAGACAAGGGTAAAAAAGAGAAACCTAAAAAATAAGAGAATAGTAAAAAAGAGAAAAGAAAAAAGAAAGAAGAAAGAAGAAACATCAAATGATGAGCATGTGGAAGATACAGGGATAAAGGATAAGGAAACCCCACATAATAAAGAAAGGGAAACTAGGAAGAAGGTTAATGAGAAAGAAATGCAAAAGGAAAAGGAAAAGGAACTGCAAGATAACTTAAGAGATATTTTAAATAGAACTCTGGAGACCGATTTTCTCCTGCCATTATTCAAAGTCCCAATAATACCAGAAGAAACTGAGATAAAAGTGAACGAAAATCCTAAGTAATTTATGGGTTCAGTTCTATAAATTAACAAAAACTGCGACAACTTAATGGCAACATTTAGTGTCAGCAGACCATTAATAGATACAGAACTGGTCCTTCTGCTTTTGGACCAATACTATGTCCTAAAAGCCATTGAGAATCAAAAAGAAAAAAATGAGAGAGCTGAGAATTGAAATAGACAGCGTAGTAGGCATAAAATCGATTTTTCCAGAGTTCTATATAAATATATAGATATCAGAGAAAATTACATCTGGGAGAAATCCTGATGGATCTAGACATGGAACCCAGGTATCAACTAAATCATTTATTAAAAACATCTAACAGGCTTCACTTAGATAAGGTTTCAAGATTCTGTAGAATCATTGAAACAAAGAAGTTGCATATACAGAAATAATGATGAGATACAAGTAAAATATGAAGCAAGGCAGATTAATAAAAGAGTGCAACATGAGGTGTCCTTGAATGTTTATAATAATGTTTTGTGTTTATGTTTTATACTGTATTATATAGATAGAGATGTACGAGGCTATCGAAACTTATTGTTTGTAGTATGTGTCTTTTTTTGTGAAAAATTATTATATTTATTGTATATTTTATATTTCTAATGACACTATCTGTCAACAGTAAAACTTTTACTACTAAAACTCATACCACTTACCAATTACATTACACTTTCTCAGAAAGAAGGGAAATTCATGGCAAAAAACTTTGTTAATGCACTGCCATGTTATGATGCAGAATCCTGCATCGAAGTTCCATTTTGATGCAGGATTCTGCATCATAATCCTACTTCTAACGAGGATCCAGTCCTGCTCCAATTCAGAAATCCTACTTCGTGCCTGACATCTATTTTTTCCCATAGGAAATAATGGGACATTCAACATCTAATAACTTTGGAATGGATTCATATTTTTCCTCCAAATCTTCAAAATGCATATATGGAGGCTAAGGCTTTCTACCCTGAAAATTTCAGCCAATAAGGTTACACTGTTTTTGAGATACAGGTGAGCAAAAAAACAGCCAAAACAGCGAAACCCTCTGTTTTTTCAACTGTATCTCAAAAACTGCAAAAGGGTCTGACACAAAATTTGGCACACCAAGAGACATTCCCCTAGCTACAAAGCATGCCAAATTTTGTACTATTCCCTCAAACAGTTGCAAAGTTATTAAAGTGCAACATTTGAGGTTTAAAATTAAATTGCCCTGCTAACCCTAACTACACTGGTGCTACCACACCAGTGTGTGTGTGTGTGTGTGTGTGTGTGTGTGTTTGCGTGTGTGCATGTGTGTATATATATATATATATATTTATACAATGGGGTGAGACAACTAAGTAGTGGATAAATCCATGTATCTTGCACACAGTGATGTAAATCCTGGTAGAAAAAAATCACACTGTGATTTTTTTTACCAGAAATATTATCACAGTGTGATAATATTTTACATTTAAACATACTGTGCTTACCTCACAGGCTATTATCACTGTGCTGATGTCAGGCTGAAACCTTGCCTAAAACAATCAGTATCCTGATTTCTTAATTACATCCTGACCAATCAGAAAACTCAGCTGGACTCTGCTGAAGTAGATATCATCACTCTAGGCAGGTTTCCCTAACACTGCAATAAGGAAGAAACTCCACCAAACCTTCAGTAGCCTAGGAAACTAATCAGTATATCAGTTCCACCTGCAACTCACCTGCTAGCCCTAGAAAAGGTCATTGTGTTCCCGCAGAGAACCAAAGCAAGCTAACAGCAGCCAGTTTCATACTGACAAGAAGCCAAAAAAGAGCAAAGCCTTTCACATCCTTGAATACCTCAACTACCAATGAATACAGCCTGCTTCATCCCAAATGGCAAATTAGTATCTGAGCTTATTTTAGCAGAAGTTTATTTTTTTGTCCTGTGTCTTCTTTGTTTATTCCACAAGATAAAGTGAACAAAAAAATAAAAAGTTCTGGAAGCTCCTATTGCATAAATCAGACACATGATGTGCAGTCATGTGCTATGGAAAATATTTTTACTCCTGCGTTATGACCTCTGGATACTCTCACTCATGCCTTCAGTACTCATGAGTATCCACAGCTCACTCAGCAGGAGTGAAAATATTTTCCATATCACACTCCTGCCCATCATGTATCCTATATATATATTACATATATATATTTATTTATATATATATATATATATATATATATATATATACATACATACATATATACACACACACACATATCTATTATACTAGCTTGGTAGGGCCAGTATAGTTAGGGTTGCATAGCCACTTCTATGTTAAATCTAAAATTCTGCACTTCAATAACTTTGAAACCATTTGACCAATTTGCCTAAAATTTGGCATGCACGGTCTGGTACCATTGATCTCTGGATCTGAAAAGTTTCATTCCAGTTGGATTGGCGATTATGGAGCTGTGGATTGTGAAAAAGTAAATCCTCAACTTTTTGACATTCTTTGCTCATCTCTACAGCCCGATTGGTTTGTCCATCTGGTCTGAAGGTTTCAGGGTGTTTTTGGGGACTGGATCAGTGAAGTGCCTTTTGAAGGTTTGGTGAAAAAATATTAATCCATTCAAAAGTTATTAATCTTTAAAATGTCCAGTTATAGCCTAAGGGAAAAAATACATGTTCCCCTCGAAAGCACTTTTTACTTTCGCAAATGGATTTGGTACTTTCACAAATCTGCAACCTTGTTTTCAGTTAGTGAGGTGGAAAAACATTGTGGTTCAAAAAATACTGCCCCTAGGTAAACACCAGCACTTGAGTTTACTTAATAGAGGCCCTAGGATCATGACCATGGCATTGGTTTTTCCCCAGGATGCCCAGAAATATGTTTTTAAAGTTTTTCCACCATCTTAGCCATGGAACTTTTGCAAAAATTCCATGGACTTTTATGAATGTTCCATGGGTACATTTACGAAAGTCCCACATTTACAATGGTGGGACTTTTGCAAATGTTCCGCAGTACTTTTGTGAAAGCTCTCCCACGTAAATCAATGGGACTTTTGCAAAATTCCACGGAACTTTCTGCAGTTCCACAGCCCCAGAATACCAGTTTCTTTGCCACTTCATAGCAAGACAATGGTTAGGACTTTTGGGCTAAAATGTGCAGGGTGGCAAGTACTTACCCCACAGATGTGCCTTTTGCTGGTTTGGTGAAAAAATTTACACTGGTTCCAGAGTTACAGCAGTCAGAAGTTGCAAATGTCCCCATAGGATAACATTGTAGTGGCTGCAGCGCCTTTTGGTGCCTATATCTTGAAAATGGTTCAAGATACAGATTTTTTGCTTAGCACAGTTTAATACACCTTTAAGCATGTGTGGAGGTGGCCAAGTCATGAATACATCTGCAAAGGAATGTTTTCCAAATTTGCTATGGTTACTGAGATATTGCCACATTTGCAGTACAAGGGTTACTGGGAATGCCTCTAGGCCTGCACTGTTTGTCTGTACATATGGGTAGGTGGCAGCACAGTGCCCAGAGGGCCCGTGCTCCCACCTATGCATACCATTTATGCTAAAGTGGGAGCACTGGGCCCTCCTGTGCTATGCCTCTACATTTATGGGTGGGTGACAGTGCCAGTGTTCACGAGGTGGGGTCCCAAGAACCCCATATTGAAAATTTGGGACAAAAATTCCAAAAAAGGCTGAGATATCAACCTAAGTTGAAACCCCTATTATACGGAGCTTATCTTTGATTCTTCAGTTTGCGGTTCAGCTTTGAAGAGTGCAGACATGTCGCGGTCCAGAGAAGATCGTTGTTCCTGACCTCCAGAGGTAAGTATGGATAAGGGAGGTGGGGAGGTGGATGCTCAGTGGGGGGGTGGGGAGGAAAGAGGGGGGACTGGGGAGATGATGAGGGATTGTTTTCCTTTTTTGCAGGTTTAAAAAAAATGTAAGACATCGGGGGCAGTTTTCTGTATTTATAGGTATTCTAAATGTAAATACATAGTTGGGCACACTGGGGTGGGCTCCCAGTGTGCCATATTACTGCAAGGGGTAGATAAATGCTGACATGGGGATTGGGTACCCTGTGTCAGCAATTGAAGACTACTGACTTTGTAGGGGGGGTGCATCATCTGACACCAGCAGTGGGCATCCTAGTGTCAAAAGCATTACATTTTAAAAATAAATATGTATTTGGCACACTGGGGTGGGCTCCCAGTGTGCCATATTGGTAGGGGGAGATACATGTCGACATGGGGATTGGGCACCCCATGTCAGCATTTGAAGAATAAGTGCTGGGGCCATTTTTTCTGTTTGGGGAAATCTAGCATTGTGGATCCCCGTTCATCACTCGATCCCCATTTGTGAGGTGGGATGAGGACCAGATGGCTCTAGCTGACCATCTGGTCTTCATCTCATGACTAGAAAACCATATCTTTTTTTTTTTCCATTAAGTTTTTATTCCATTTTTGGTTACAGAGATTAAATCCAACAACATCAAGTACATACATACATGTACAAATGCATACATACTTATGTTAACATGTAGACTAATGCATTCCCTGTAACATCCCCCTAAAGACCCCCACCCGCTCCCTTCCCTCCCTACCCCTTGCCACTCCAGCACAAGTCTAGCGAGATTGCATACCAACAATCAGCAGGTAAACTATGAGCTTCTATAGTGAATAAATAGTATAAAAGGGACCCCAGATCCTATCGAACCTAGGAAGCTTATTCTGGAGGGTAGCTATCATTCTCTCAACCCTCAAACTGGCGAGCAATTCCTCCAGCTATTCTGTGTAGCTGATCACGACAGAGTCCTTCCAGTGTCTGAGGACAATTTTCTTAAGAGTGGCCACAATCAAAACCATGTGGAACCTCCTACTCCTGAGGGGAATATGAGAAACATCTCCCAACAAGCATATTTCAGGGTTAAAAAGGTCCCCCAGTCCCATTGGATTCATTCTGTTTTTAATCTCTGTCCATAATGGGGTTATCTTTGGACAATTCCAGAAAATATGCATCAAATCCCCAACCCCAGCTTGACACCTGTTACATGTAGATTCTGTGATTATTTTTAATCTAGCCAGCTTTTGCGGGGAATAGTAAATATTATGGAGAATTTTGAACTGTATCAATCTTAACTGATCTTGTAGAAGAAATCTGTGACAGTTCAGCCATAGAGCCTTCCAATTGAGTTCCACATTAGGAAACATTGAGGCCCAGTATGAGCCTTGAACCAGATTTTGGGAGTAAGCCCATTCAAATAATACTGTGTATACTTTGGAAATTGCATGTGATAGGCCCGCCAACGGCCCTAAGGCATCATAGAAGTCCACTTTCGGACTCTGAATTGCCCTCGTACCCATCTTACTGAGCAGGAGATGTCGGAGATGATATACTTTAAAAACTGCCATGGTGGACATCTCAAATTTATTCAGGATCTCAGAGGAGGATAGTACTTCACCATCAGGCGTAAGAAAGTCTTTCAAACAGCATGCACTGGGCAGGGCCAACCACGTGGGGTTGAGAATTTTATTATCAATTAGAAAACGTGGACTACCCCAAATAGGCTGCACCCAATCCCTGAGATAGTCATATTTGAGGAAGCCGCAAAGCTGCATGTGAGCAGAAAACCATATCTGACCATCTGGTCATCATCTCACAAGCAGGGATTCTGACACGTCACAAATAGGGATTTTGTTTGCATAATCGCTGTTTGTGAGGTGTCCAAATCCTTGTTCGTGAGCCGATCTCTGTTCGTGAGAAAGGGCCATCTAGTCATTATCTCATGAACAGGGATTTTGACACCTTATGAATAGGGATTTTTAGCAAGTCATGAAAGGGGATTTCCTGAAGTAAAAAACAGCTGTTTTTTTTAAAGCCAAGTAAACAAAAGAGGTGGGTTTGTAGAGGGTGTCTCCCTGAACAAAACCCATGTAGCTGTCAACTATAAATATATCTATGGGGCAACATACAACAGTTTCTTTGGGGAAAAAACAAAATGAAGGCTCACGAAAGAGGATTTTTTTCTCACTAATGGGGATTTAATGAGTCCCCATTCCTGAGCTGTCAAAATCCCTGTTTGTGAGCTGAAATCCTTGTTCGCAGCTGTGCATCCATCCAAAAGACTGAACTGAGCATACTCAAAACACAAATTTTCAAAATGAAATAACTTTGGATCAGAATAATATTTTTTGAAAAAAAAAAACTCAGACTTGTTTCTTAGGGTAAGCTCTTTCTACCCTGAAAATATCAGGCTAAAATTCTAAATGGTGTGGCTGCAGAGCGATGAGGAAAATTCAGGAAAAATTGGTGAAAAAAGGTGAAAAATACACGTTTTTCCATATGCGTTGTGCAAAATCTGCGCATCCAAGTGAAACAAAACTTAGCAAGGCAAAAGATCTACCCTACAGGACAGCACATACCAAATTCCATGCAACTCCATTGAAAGGTTGCAAAGTTATTAAGGTGCAAAATTTGGAGTTTAACATTAAACTGCACACTCAACCCTAACTATAGAGTCAAAGCACAACTGTATGCCTGCACTTTCACCCCCCAAACAAAACAATTTTGGCCATTTTATAAGATAAATAACCCACTCTAGGGTGTGCGGTCATGCTCTGATATACGCATGCCTTCGGTGGTTGCACGCACTTGGCCTGTGGCCTCGTGTGTCACAACACACACCAAGGTATGTGTATATCAGAGCATGACAACAAACCCTAGAGTGGGTTAACTACTGCATATATATACATGTATGTGTGTGTATGTATGTGTGTATATATATATATATATATATATATATATATATATATATGTAATAGATAACCCACTCTTAGGTGTGTGGTCGTGTTCTGATATACGCATGCCTTGGTGTGCGTCAATCACACAAGGCGTGCATGTATCAGAGCATGACTGCACACCATAGAGTGGATTATCTATCTTATAAAATGGCAAAATTGTTTTGGAGGGGGGTAAAAGTGCAGGTGTGCGGTCGTGCTCTGATATTCACATGGTCATGTGATGTGTTTTATCCAATTAGGATGCCATTATTGATTTGATTTTTATTACCCATTTTATAAATATAAATATATATATAGATATATTTATATATATATTATAGTGGCATGGTAGTGCCACTATAGTTAGGGTTGCGTTGCCATTTCTATGTTAAACCTCAAATTTTGCACTTTAATAACTTTGCAACCGTTTGTCCGATGTGCCTTAAATTTTGAATGCAGGAAGATTTTTGGTAGGTCCCCAGAACTGGAAAGCTTCGTGTCGATTGGATGTAAGGTTGTGGAATCGTGGCACACTGAAAAAATGTGAAAAATCCCCAAATTCTTTTTTATTTGGATGTCCACTTTGTACTGAAGACTGCATTTGAATGGGTTCAAATTGGGTGGGATACATGGATCCTGGATCGCAAATGTGCCTTTTGAAGATTTTGTGTAAACATCTTGTTCCGTTCAAAAGTTATAGCGATTTTAGTGCCCCATTATGTCCTATGGGAAAATTTACATGTGCAGCTCGAAAATTGTCACGATATAATTTTTTAGTGTTGAGCTTGCCAAAAATAGTGTTGTGCTGCCGCCATCTTGTTTTCAGTTAACAAGAGAGAAAAAACAATATAACTCAAAAAATACTGCACTTTTCGACACACCAACCATTAGGTTTACTATTTCGGGGCCTGAGGAAAAGGAATCTGGCATTAGGTTTTCATCAGCAGGTCTGGAAATGTGGTTTTCAGATTCTTTGCACCATTTTGCCATTTTTGGATCGCGACACTATCTTAAAGTGCCGCGGCAATATGCATGACCATAAAAAATACAACCATGACACTATTTTTTACGTTCATGGTTGTATTCCCATTATAAACATAGGAGTGTCACGATCATATTTTTCATGACCGCAGCAACATTGCACAACCACATTTTCTGAAATGCTGTTTTCTTTGTCATTTGATTGTGGCAAGCTGGATTAAGATATTGGCCTGAAATTTTCAGGGTGGCAAGTTCTGGTGCCACAGATGTGCCTTTCAGTGGTTTGGTTCCAAAATGTTCACCACGTCCCTAGTTATAGAATTCCAAAGTTACAAATGTTCCCATAGGATAACATTGTGGGAGTTGTTTTCTTTGTCACTTCATTGTGGCTACATGCATTGTGGTATTGGCCTGAAATTTTCAGGATGCAAAGCCCTACCCCTACAGGTGTGCCTTTTAGTGGTTTGGTACTGAACCATTGAACATGGCCATACTTACAGCATTGTGAAGCTTGGAAATTTCCCCATAGGATAACACTGCAGCACTGGTTTCTCTTTGTCACTTTGTTGCCTCAACGTGCATTGTGATATTACCCTGAACATTTCAGGGTGAAAAGACCTAGTCTCACAGGTGTGCATTTTGGTGGTTTGCTGTGAAAACATTCAGCAGGGCCAGAGCTACAGCATTCCAAAGTTCCAAATTTTCCCCATAGGATAACATTGCAGCGTTCGTGATGCCTTTCGGGTCCCATATCTCGAAAACAGTTTTTAGATACAAACTTTTTGTCAGAAAATTTCTTAGCCCCTTGCTAGGGGCTAAATACAGAACTAGGTTAGAAAGCCTTGAAACCCCTGAAATTTGATTTTTTTTTCGTGTGTGTATGGTTCCTGAGATATTTGTGAATTACTGCTCTAATTGGTGATTTTCATGTGTGTGGGCTAGTATTATCCCTCAGATTTAGCACTCACATTGTGTTTTGGTGCATGTATCTCGGAAACGATGCAAGCTATGATTTTGGTCATTACACGGTCACAAGAACTGCACACTGTCACGATTACAACGACACTTTAATTTTTTTTCTACCTCCTATGGTTCCCAAGATATGGGCAAATTACTTTTGCAATGCCTTCTTGCCTTATAGGGCTGCTGTATGGCTCCATGCTTATATATAAGTGGGAACGCAGGGCCTGGAGGGCCTGCACTCCTACCCACACACACATTATGCACAAATAGGTGACTTAGTGTTCGGGCCCTGCACTCCCACCAAGCCACCCATTTCTATTACTACTTACATTACACTTTTAAAAAAAGAAAGAAAATTCTTTGCAAAAACTTTGTTAATGCATCAGTTAGGGTTGTTTCCACATGACAAAAATGTGGAAATTCAACGTTAACATTACCACCCTACCCACCAACAGGCATCGGGCTGTACGTTGAGGTCATCCTGCCTAACTCTCACCCCATTCTCCTATGCTGCACCACCTCTGCTTCTTTATACATGGAATGGGGTGACAGTTAGGCTGATGACTCCAATGCACATCCCAATGCCTGGTGGTGGGGTTGGGGTGGTAGGGGTGGTAATGCCAATGTTGAATTTCCACACTTTTGTCAGTGTGAAACAACCCTAACTGATGCATTAATGAAGTTTGCAAGTGTATATATATATATATATATATATATATATATATACACATATATATATATATCACACACATATATGTTTTCATGGCAAAAACATAGTTTAATGCATCAGTTAGGGTTGTTCCCAAGTGACAAAAGTGAGGAAATTCGATGTTGGGTTGAAAACCCCCCCTTGCACCCCCCACCCCACCCCCAACTGGCATTGGGGTGTGCATTGGGGTCGTCGGTCCTAACTCTCACCCCATCCCATGTGTAAACAAGCCAAGGTGATGAAGTATAGAAGAATGGGGTGAGAGTTAGGACTGACAACCCCAACACACACCCCGATGCTGGTTGGGAGGGGCAGGTGGGGGTGTGCAAGGGGGGGTTTCAACCCTAACATCAAATTTCCTCACTTTTGTCACTGTGGAACAACCCTAACTGATGCATTAAACAGAGTTTTTTGCCATGAATTCCCCTTTTTTTTGAGAATGAAGACTATAAATAGTGAATGGAATGTGGTGGTGGCTCTGCGCTCCCACCACGTGACTTTTGGTCACATAGTAACAGTAAGTGCAACACAAATGCAAGTGCAGATGGTAACGCACATGGTGATGCAAACATAAATGGTAACGCAAACGATAACAGAAATGCAAGCTCAAAGTGACGCCAAAGCGAACAGTAACAGAAACGGAGACGCAAACACAAGCGCATATGGAAATGCAACTGGTAACGTGCACGATCACGGTACTACAATTGGAAATGCAAATGGTAATGGTAACAGCAACAATAACGCCAAAGGAAACACAAACATAAACGCAAGCGCATACGGAAACACAAACCATAATGCACACGGTTACGGTACCGCAATTGCAAACGCAAATGGTAACAGTAACAGCAACAATAATGCCAAAGGAAACAGAAATGGAAACACAAACACAAGCGCATATGGAAACGCAAACCGTAACGCGCACGGTAATGGTATCACAATTGGAAATGCAAATAGTAATGGTAACAGCAACAATAACGCCAAAGGAAAGAGAAATGGAAAAGGAAATGCAAGTGCATACAGAAATGCAAACTGTAAAGCGCACAGTCACGGTACTGCAATTGGACATGCAAATGGTAACAGTAACAGCAACAATGATGCCAAACAAAAGACAAATGCAAATGGAAGGGTGGCCGCAAATGCAAATGAAAATGCACATGGTGATGGAAATCAAAATGCAAACTCAAACAGTAGTGGAAATGCAAATGGTAACAGTAATGCAAACACAAGCGCAAACGAAAATACAAAGGGTAACTCACATGGTGGCGTACATGGGAACGCTAATGCACACGGGTATGGAAATGCTAGGTGTAACAGTAACTGAAGCGCACACCCTGGTTTTCCCCAACAGCTACATAGAGAAACACAGTGAGTACAAAGAATGTATGCATAATAATGGGCCTCGGACCAGAAAATGAGCACTTGGAATACTAAATTGCTTATATCTCAGGAACCGTATGACATAGAAAAAAATAAAAATGTCATATTATTTATGACTTTCCTGGCTAGTTTTGCACTTAGCCCCCTTGTGGAGGGCTAAGCATTTTTGCAATGAAAAGTCGGTGTCTCGAAGCGTTTCCAAGAAACGGGCCCCGAAAGGCGTGGCGGACGCTGCAATGTTAGTCTATGGGGAAAAGTGTCAACTTCAGAGCACTGTAACTTTCCATCTGTGCAATATTTTGTCACCAAACCACTGAAAGGCACATCTGGGGGATGTTGATTTTCTTCCCTCCAAATTTCAGTCCAAAAGACCAAACCAGAGTTTTGCAGCAGGGTGGCAAATAATTCCTTTTATTTTCCCCATAGTGTTGAATAGTAGTGTCACAAATCACGACACTTTCACAAAAAAAAGTCACAAAAGTGTTGCAGGTTCTACACTACTTTTCCCAAAAATTTCTAAAACATATTTCTGGGATGTTTAACCCCAAAATAAAGACATGCCTAGCATCCTCAGGGTCTGACTAGGTAAACACAAAAAGAACTGTATCCATAGAGGGTCCCAATTTTAAATGCCAAGCATTTCTGTGATCAGTAACTGAAAACAAAATGGCAGATTTGTGACACTACTGGGGTCATTTGCGACACTAAAAATGTCATTTGCGACACTGTCAAACTTTTTGTTAACTTTTCCCATTGACTATAATGGGAAACTTGTTTTTTGAATAATATTTGAACCGTTCAATATTTTGTCATGAAATCTTCAAAAGGCACATTGGGGATCCTGGCCACATGTCCCCTGAAGTGTTTGGACTGGTCGCACAAACCGTGTGACCTATAGGTGCGAGCAAAGAATGCGGAAAAAAGCGTAAAATGCGCTACAGAATGTTGCTTAATAACTCCACAACTATATATCCAACTGGTACAAAACTTGGCAGATCCCAAGATCTATGCTATCGCTCTGTGCCTGCCAAACTTCAGGCAAATCTGTCATATGATGGCAAAGTTATTAAGGTGCAAAATTTCACACTTTAACCTTAAATGGGGTACTCAACCCTAACTACTGTGCCACTATAATATATATATATATATATATATATTTATTTATTTATATATATATATATATATATATATATATATATATATATATATGTTAGAGGCAAATGCATTAGTTAGGGTTGTTCCACAGTGACAAAAGAGAGGAAATTCAGTGTTAGGGTTGACAGCCCCTCTTGGACCCCCACGTCCACACCCCCAACCGGCATTGGGGTGCACAGTGGGGTCGCTGGCCCTAACTCTCACCATCACAAGTGCAAAGAAGCAGAGGTATAGGAGAATGGGGTGAGAGTTAGGACCGACAACCCCAATGCCGGAGTTTTATGCCTCTAAGTTCCCTTCTTTTTGAGAATGATGACAAGAAATAGTAAATGTAATGTGGCTGCAGAAGCGCGGGGCCCTTCGCCACATGATGTCTTGTGACATAGTAACAGGAATAGCAACACAAACAGAAGCGCGAACAGTGGCACACATGGTAACACAAGCGCGAATGAGAACGCAAAGGGTAACGCACACATTGCGTAGATGAGAACGGTAACGCAAAGGGGGATATAAACGCAAGTGGAAACAGTAACTGTAACAGTAACGAAGCGCATACCCTGTGTTTTCCAACCAGGTCCATACAGAAACACAGTATGTACAAAGAATGTATGCATTGTAATGGGGATCGAAGCTTAAAATGAGCACTGGAAGTACTTAATTGGTAATATGTCAGCAACAGCACGACGTAGAAAAAAAATTTAAATTTCACAGAAATCATTATTTTTCTGGCTACCATTTGTGTTACATAGCCTATGGGCTATGCAGCTCACGCGACAAAATCTGTAACTTCGCTTTACCGTTTCAGTCTGATCCCTGAAAGGTGTGACGTATGCCACCATGTTAGTCTATGGGAAAAAATGCCAACTTCAGAGTACAGTAACTTTGCAACCATGCAATATTTTTTCAACAAACCAGTGAAAGGCACATCTGTGAGATGGTGGCTGCCTTCCCTCCAAATTTCAGCCCAAAAGACCAAACGGTTCTTTTGCAGCAGGGTGGCAAAGAAGTGTTGTCATTTTGGCCATAGCCTGGAAAAGCAGTGTCGCAATTTGCGACACCTTTTGCAAATTTTGCAAAAGTATTGTGAGTGTGACACTACTTTACGACACTACTTTTTCCAGAAATTTGAAAAACATATTTCTGGGGTGTTTAACCACAAAATAAAGACATGGCTAGCATCCTCAGGGTCCGACTAGGTGAACACAAAAAGAATTGTGTCCCTAGAGGGTCCCAAATTTAAATGCCAAGCATTTCTGTGATCACTAACTGAAAAAAATGGCTGACTCACTACACTACTGGGGTCATTTGCAACACTAAAAACTGCATGTACAACACTTTCGCACTTTTTGTTAACTTTTCCCATTGACTTATAATGGAAACTTGTTTTTTGAATAACTTTTGAACCGTTAAATATTTTTTCATGAAATCTTCAAAAGACACATCATGGACCCTGGCCACATGTTCCCTGAAGTTTTTGGACCAGTCGCACAAACTGCGCGGCCTGTAGGCGAGAACAAAGAATTCACAAAAAAACGTAAATGCATATTTCATTGGTGCTTAATAACTCAACAGCTGTATATCCGACTGGTATGAAACTTGGCAGATCCCAAGATCTACCATGCCCAATCATGCATACCAAATTTCAGTCAAATCCATTGAATGGTGGCAAAGTTATTAAGGTACAAAATTTGACCCTTTAACCTTAAAATGGCTCCCCAACCCTAACTATGGTAGCACTATCGCGCTACCATAATATATATATATACACACATATATATATATATATATATATATATATATATATATATAATATTCTTTGTGAAAAAACAGTAATGCACTAGTTAGGGTTACAGTGACAAAATTTGGGAAATATGGCATTAGGGTTTCCAACCCTAACACCCCACCCCCCCCACAGGCAGAAACAGGAAAAGAAATTACAGTTTCACCCCTCTTGCCTCTTCACACGTCAGGCCTGGGGAGTTCCTTGGGGTTGTCAACCCTAATGCTCACCCCATTCTCATATGCTCTACCCATCTCAGCTTATTTACTGATGGAATGGGGTGAGTGTTAGGGCTGACAACCCCAAGGCACACCCCACCCCAATTTGCAAGGAGGCAAGAGAGGTGAAACCATAATGTTGTTTCCTGTTGCTGCCTGCAGGATGGGAGTGGGGTGTAAGGGTTGGAAACCCTAAAGCCACATTTCCCTACTTCTGTCACTGTAACCCTAATTAGTGCATTAACAAAGTATTTTTGCAAACAAATTCCTTACTTTTTGAGACAGTATAATTGTATCCTCATTTGTCTATGGAAGCACAGAGCCCTCTAGGCCCTGCGCACCCATTCCTCCTTAGAGGTGTACATATCTGTTGCTGTGGAAGAACAGGGTGCATTTGCAGCAATGAAATTGTCATAATAGCCTTCTTATTACCCCACTCATGAACCTGATAATGAAAATGTTGAAATCCTGCCAAAACGTGATTCCGCACCATTAAAATGCTATTGTGCACCACAGGTGCGAAAACACAGTTTGGCCAGGGTTTGAAAAAGACAGTTGTCATGTTCATGAGGTGGTGTAAAAAGATGGCTACATTGAAAATTTGGAGTCAAAATATTTAAAATTACAAAAGTTACAAGGGAGAGTAGCAAAATTTCAAAGTATGTGCATTACTTCACCACTGTTACATATTTTGACCCCAAAATTTCAACATAGCCTACTTATGACACCATCTGATGAATGATGGTGGTGAAAAATGTTAAATCCCACCTGAAAGCTGATTTTGCCAAGCGACCGCTAAATCACCTTTCCAAACGGATTTGCATAATTCCACCAATAATGTTCATGAGGTGGGGTCCCAAAAAGGCCATGTTGAAAACTTGAACTCAAAATATGCAGAAATGGCAAGTTATGCCACAAAGTTGAAAACCCCATTGAAATACATTGAACCACATTTACCTTACTTTGTCATATAGCAGTTGTCGTTTCTTACAAGACATGTCTTGGAACGGAGAGTGGATCATCACCCTGAGGTGAGTGAGGGTGTGTGGGGGGTATGAGGTGGTGAGTGCTCAGTCAGAGGTCGGAGTGGGTGGAGGCTCAGATCGGTGAGGGACTATTTCAGTTTTAACAGGTTTAAAAAAAACACATTGATGGACCTTTTTCTTTATTACAGGCAGGACGTGATCAGATGGTGGGAGTGGCTGACACTAGAAACCAGGGAAAAAAGAATGGGACAGGGCTCTGAGGGTGGGGGGTGCCAGTGAACACCAGAGAAAGGTTTATTTACTATGGGGATGGCTAGGAGGCTGGGGGTGTCACTAGACACCAGGGAAACAATTCACTATGGGGACAGCATTGGGGGGTGGGGTGCCATCAGGCTTGTCAAGTTAGCTGGGAGGTTAGTTTCTTCTGCACAGTTAAGTGCTGTGCCAGATTGCAGTACAGTGCACAATTTTATTTCCCTGCTCCTAAGTAGGAAGAACCATTGTGCTAGACCTGCTTCCTGCTCTGAGTGAGAAGACTTGTGCCCCTTCCTATCGAGAAAAAAAAACTTCATTATCCTGAAGCTGTTATCTCAGATGAATAGGTGTAAATGCTGCAGAAGTCCATGTATATTTATACAGAGAGAAAAAAAGTATATATCCTTTACTATCACAGTCTGCAACTTGACACTTCAGTATCTTTTGTCAAACTGTTTATGCAGACTTGCAGTTCTCTCATACATGTAATCCATGTGATCAAAATGTGGGTTCAAAACCCACCATAGCCACTTACTCATCTGGGATTCATATAGTAGCATCTTAACAGTGAGAACACAGAAACATCTGCCACTAACAAAGGACAAAAAAGCTACTCCTGAAACAGTACTGTAGTGTTAATAACAATTTGCTGGTATGATAAGTGCCACAAAACACCCTGAGGAAGAACTGTTGAGTTTGAAGTGCCATGTTTTTTTGTGTCGCTTATGCTATGAGTCCCAGACGAGTAAGTGGCTCTGGTGGGATTTGAAGCAGCATTCTGATCACATGGATTACATGTATGAAGGAATGGCAGGTCTGCAAAAACAGTTAGATAATAGATACTAAAGTTGCAAGCTGTAGACTGTGATAGTATTTTTTTCTGTATAAATATACACAGACTACCACAGTGTTTACAGCTAATCACCTGAGATAGCAGTCAGCTTTTAGATAGTAAATTACCTGATCTGAGGGTGTGGGGTGCCACTAGACACCAGGGAAACAATAAATTTAGATGGGGATGGGGATGAGGATCGGAGATTGGGGGGGTGTCACTAGACATCAGGGAACAGATGCAGGCAAAGGTAAAACGATTTCCCCTCATGAAAAAGGATCTTTTTTCATGACTCGTGATATGAAAAAAAGATCTTTTTCCATACCAAGAGTCAAGAAAAAAGATTTATAATAATGCTGTGAGTAATGCGGAATTCTGCCAGTGGGATTAGTGTGAAATGACCATTCTGCTGGTGGAATTTCCGCCAGAATTTCGCTTGTTTGCCTGCGGAATTTCGCCTAATGTGATCCGTGGAATAATATTCCGTAGAACAGTGTTTTTTCCTTGGAAAATTAGTCCACAACAATTTCCATGGAAAATATTGAGATCCACAGAATAATATTCTGTGAAACAGTGATTTTTTTCATTGGAAAATCATTCCACAACTATTTTATGCTGCAGAATTCCGCCATTCTGTTTCTGGTGGAATTTTGAATAGTCCGTGGAATTTCTTTCTGCCAAAATTTGAAAATTCCGCACAGCATTAATTAATAATCTTAAAAAAAAACATGTCAAGGGCATTTCTTCAACAGTTAAGTGCAGAATCCCACTAATGGGGTCCAGATAAGCAAGCTACATGTGTTGGTTGCTCTTCAGAATGTCATTTTTGTGTTTTTTCAAATTAGAATTTTTAGGGAAAATGTAAAACAAGATGGTGGCATATGAAATGGCTCATGAAAAACCTCACGAAAAAGGGTTCCTATACAAAACATTATTCAGCTATTTTGAAGTGCTGACTGAGCATGCACAGAACCAGAATGTTTTAAATTTAATAACTTTGGATCAGATTAATATTTTTTCAATAAACCAGTGAAAGGTGCTTCTGTGGGCCATGCCCTTTCTACCCTGAAAATTTCAGACCAAAATTCCAAATGCCTGGGTGCTATGTGAGGGCAAAAAAACAGCAAAAAACAACTATTTTCTGCATTTTTTTGTTACCAGCATCTTGGAATCTGCACATCCAACCAGAATGAAACTTGGCATGTAAAGAGATCTACCCCATGAGACTACACATGCAAACTCTTGTGCAAATCCATAAAATAGTTTCAAAGTTATTAAAGTGAAAAAATTGGGATTTAACATTAAACTGCCTACTCAACCCTAACTGTAGTGGTGCTGCCATAGAAAAGGCCATAATTTATTTCCCTGTATAGCTGTGATTAATTTATCAATTAAAAGTGTACCTGTGACTAATCTATCAACTGAAAGTGTATACCTGCACTAATCAAACAATTACAGCAATATAGCTACACTAATTAAAGTTATATACCTACACTAATCAAACAATTAGAAGCATGTACTTGCACTAATAAAAAGTATACACCTGCACTACATTAAACCCTATGGGACGCCACTAATAACACAATTAACACAGCATTAGGAAGCTAGCTAAACCAATTAGCAGGCTGAAAACTAACCTGAAAAAAAAACACTTACACAAAACCCTCTCAAACCCAGAAATCCCCCAGATTCCTATCTGCACTCACTACACACCATTCCCTCTCTGCTGCAAGATAACGTCAGGTGCCATAATGTGATTGCAAATCCAATCTCCATAACAATAACCATCCTAATATATTATATTCAATGAACAATGGGTAGGGGTGGAACATCTGGAAGTATACCCATCTTGGGGGCTAATTAAGGTAATAACTCCACTCACCCTTTGGGCTTGTGGCCTTATAGCCCTAATTAGCCGCCTTGATGTGTATACATCCTTGTATACCACTCTTACCCATTTTTTTATTCCATACATATTATACACTACCACTACATTAATGTGTTATTAACACCCGAATAATATATTACTACCCAACATAACAAACAACCCCAACAACAGATTTAACAAGCCTCTTAATAACACAAGTACCAAGCCTGTCCTGTTAACAAAACATATATCATAAGTTCCTGAGAGAGCTGGGCAGCAAGTTCCATGGGGCCAGGACAGCTACCTTGAAAGTGCAGTCCCTGGATGTCTTAAGCCTGGCCCTGATAACAACTAGGAGGCTTACCTGAAGGAGCAGAGGGGTGAGCAGGACAGTAAGGGGATGGAGATCACTCAGATAACTGGATGTATTCCAGCTTATCAGGTGTAGCTCTGGGAACAGCTTCTCTGTCTTCCTTCTGGCACATACACTTCTCCAGGAGTTGGTCTAGCTGACTTGGAACCTGGATACAGGTGTTAGTGTGGGATAACAGGTTATAGGTCGGAAGCTTGAAAAGGCAGTCTGTAATAATTAGACAGAACACATGATGTAGGGTGCATCAATTCATCTTTAATCCTAGTACAGTATTCAAGTAACAAGTGGTACCACAACACCAGTCTGAAAAGGACAATAGTATATAGTTAGCCCCTGTTGTGTATGGATTTCCATGCACTCAATAATTTTTTTGTATTTATTTTATTTTTATTTCATCGTTCAGATTACACCTTTCAGCGCAAGTGCTCATTTGCAAAGGTTCAACATCTGAGACAAAAAGAGGATTCATAAAACAGTAATCTCGAGTTCAATGCTGTTTGTAATACAGTAACAGTAGCTCACATGTAGAACATTATCAATGGAACATATGAAAGGTACAGTAACTAGAAAACCGCAGCTCCAGGGGAGCATAATCAGCAGTGAGCATTGGAGGCCCTAGGTACCTTAGGGGATTAGTCAGAGTTGAGGTAGCAAGTGATTTTTGTTTTCTCAGAAGAAGCCATAAGCCGGAAGGAGAAGGGGAAGGGGAAGTAAACATTCATTTCAGTGCTTTACAGTAATTGTACATTGCTATTTTTGTTTTAAACTTAGATTGTGGGCTTTTAGTGACACTGTAATTTATTTGCTGTCTTTACTTAGAATTGTTTTTGGGCTGTTGAAAATTTAAAACCTAGTTTATTGTGCTTGTAGTGGTGGTGTATTTCTTTGCTGTCTTTAATTGCTGCAAATTTTCACCCCCTCCCTCCCCTGCCCCCAACTCTTAATTATATGCCCTGTTAAATCTGATTGACAGGAGCTAAGTACAGGATATAGTAGGGGTTGTAAAGTAGGAGGGGCATAAGGGGGTAGAAGCCCGCCCTCAGCATGACAAGTGTTTTGACTCATTTTTTAATTTTTTAAAGAAAAGTTATCTGAGGAGCAGTGGCAGGATTTTTAGGACAGTAAATTAATAAAAAAGGAACTAAGAGAGCTTCAGTAACAGACAAGTACTGGAATAGCAGTCTAACTGTAGTATAATGTGGAGAGTGGTGCAATGCAGTGGCTGCAGGGCAGCCATATTCAGGCAGACCTTCTGGACCCTGAGGTGCTGCCCTCTCTGCATGCATCTCTCTGAATTGCAGGACGAGGTAGCCAGACTCAAAGCGGAAGTAAATTGGGTCAAGAGTACCATCACCCCTATCCAGAGACCACCCAATCCTACGCCGTTGCTGCAAAGCAAGCCGAGAATGAGGAGCACTTGGATGACAGTGGGCTCAGGAAAGGTTAGGGTGATTAGGCAGAGGCACATCCCAGATCTAATTCCACTCAAGAACTCAGATGCCACACTGGCAAATGGGGACAACCAAATAGAGGTACCCAGAGAAGTGGAAGGAAAGGATGTGGAGGTTAGCCAAGGAGATGACCTCAGTGGGGAGAGCAATGGACCCCAGAGGAGGAGGAGGAAGTGAATCCTGGTGGGAGACTCCATCATAAGAGAGATCCAGCTAGGAACACAGGAGGGGGAGGACAGGAAGGTGAGGTGCCTACCAGGTGCTATGACATGGAGGGATGGAAGGAAGATCCTGGGGATCGCTGGGAAGGCAAGATGGGAGGGTGAGCTGGATGTTATTATCCACCTAGGTACTAATGACCTGGCAAATGGGGAGCCAAAGGAAGTTCAGGAAGAGTTTAGGAAATTGGGGAGGGGTCTCAAGCAAGTAGCTACTTCTGTCACCTTCTCAGAAGTACTACCTGTGAGAGGCATGGGAAAGCACAGGGGTGCATGCACCAGGAACTTTAACTCATGGTTGAAGAACTGGTGCTATGAGGAAGGGTTTGGATTCATTGGTGACTGGGGACCCACCTGGAGGGATGGAGGCTTGTTCAAGCCTGACAGCCTGCATCCATCCTGAAGGGGAATCCAAGCACTCAATGATAAGTTTAAATACTACATTGACAAGCATTTAAACTAGCCAAGGGGGTGGCAGGCCAGCAAGGAGGGTACCCACTGCCCACCCCCCACAACTAGCAGTGGAACCAGTGAACCAGAGGAGTGGATATCTCTACAAAGCAGTGTGCAAAAGATGGAGATAAGTGCCCAAGAGGTGGATAGGCAGAAAAGGGGCAAAATTCAACAGACGGGCAGACAGCAAGGAGAACCAGGGATAAAGGACAACCAGGGAAGAGGCTGGAGTAGAACAGCTAAACAGTCTAGGGAGGTCAAATCATGGAAAGCCATGTGTGCCAATGCCAGGAGCCTTAGCAACAAGATGGAGGATCTGGAGGCTGCCATGGTGCAGTCAGACCTGGACATTGTGGCCATCACAGAAACCTGGTGTAATGATAACCATGACTGGGAGATAGCCATACCTGGCTACAACATATTCAGAAGAGACAGGGCAGGTAGGAAGGGAGGAGGAGGAGTGGCATTGTATGTGAAAAATGACATAAGGGCCACAGAGATCCAGGAGGAACAAAATGGGGGAGAGATACTGTGGGTTAAGCTGGAAAGGAAAATGGGGCCAGCCATCCGTACAGGTGTGGTCTATAGACCACCAGCCCAGGAGGAAGAAACAGATAGGGAGCTGATACTAGTCATCCAAAGGATGGCAGACAAGGGTGAGGTAGTGCTGGTTGGAGACCTCAATATTCCAGATGTGGACTGGAGCATCCCAGCAGCATCAACTAGGAGAAGATTTATCCTGACTCCTTCAGGGTGCCTTCCTCAAGCAACTGGTCATGGAACCAACTCGGCAGAAGGCAATACTGGACCTTGTGCTCACAAACAGGGACAGTGTGATGGGGGTAACAGTGGGGAGCACCTGGGGAACAGTGACCACCAGTCATTGTGGTTTGAAATCACAGAAGGAGCAGAACCAACCACACAAAACATGTATCCTGGATTTTAGGGGACAGACTTTGGGAAATGGGAGAAGCTTGAAAGAGGCATTAAGGGGAATGGGGCGGGAATCAGGGGTTGAGGAACAGTGGGCAGTATTTAAAATGGGGATTACAAGAACAACAGAAGTATGCATTAAGCACGTTAGCAAGGGGAAAAGGAAGAGGCCATTATGGTTTTCCAAGGAGGTAGCGGAGAAAGTGAACGCCAAAAGGATTGCATTCAGGCAATACAAAAAGACACAGGCAGAAGGGGATAGGGAGAAGTACCAGGAGAAGCAAAGAGAGGCAGGGAGGTCAGTAAGGGAAGCCAAAGCTCAGACAGAAGAGAACATTGCAAAATCAGTGGGTAGAGGGGACAAAACTTTTACAGGTACATAAGTGAAAAAAGAAAGGCAAAGGGAGGGATAGTGAGACTGAAGGGGGAGGATGGGGGCCACGTGGAGGATGACAACAGTAAAGCTGACATATTGAACAGGTATTTCTGCTCAGTCTTTACTGAGGAAGAGGAGGGTAATGGGTCTGAAGGGAGTACAAGGGGTGGGAATGGTGCAGAATGGACACAAGTCCCTATTCACGAAAAAGGGTCCTGAAGGAACTGGAAGTAATAAGAGTTGATAAAGCAATGGGGACAGATGGGGTGCACCCCAGGGTCCTTAAAGAACTAAGAGAGGTGGTGGCTGAACCTCTGGCAACCCTGTTTAGCCAATCACTGGAAACAGGGGAGGTACCCAAAGACTGGAGGACAGCAGATGTAGTCCCCTTATACAAAAGTGGGAATAAAGAGGAAGCGGGGAACTACAGACCAGTCAGCCTCACCTCAGTAGTGGGGAAGATCTTGGAAGCACTAATGAAGGAGAGATTGGTGGAACATCTGGTTGTCAATGGACTACAGGACCCAAGGCAGCATGGTTTCACCAGGGGGAGGTCATGTCAGACCAACCTCGTTGAATTTTTTGACTGGGTGACTAGGGAGGTGGATCAGGGGATGGCAGTGGACATGGCCTATCTGGACTTCAGCAAGGCCTTTGACACTGTGCCACATAAAAGACTATTACACAAACTGGGGAATATGGGTGTGGGCAGAACAGTAGTGCAGTGGGTAGGTAACTGGCTGGGCGGCAGAACACAGAGGGTGGTGGTAAATGGCTGTCACTCCACAGAGGGAAGAGTGACCAGTGGGGTACCACAGGGATCAGTGCTGGGACCGGTCCTATTCAACATCTTCAACAGTGACATTGCGCAGGACCTAGAAGGCAGAATTGCCCTGTTTGCTGATGACACAAAGCTCTGTAACAGAGTAGACACACCAGAGGGTGTAGACAGAATGAGAAGGACCTGCAGAAACTTGAAGAATGGTCAGAGGTTTGGCAGTTGAGTTCAATGCAAAGAAGTGCAAGATAATGCATATGGGGCACAAAAACCCTGGCACAATATAACAGTTAGGGGGTGAGGATATAGCATGCACCAAGCAGGAAAGGGATCTTGGGGTTATCATCTCTGATGACCTCAAGGTAGGGAAACAGTGTGACAAGGCAGCAGGTAAAGCAACTAGGATGCTGGGATGCATAGGCAGGGGCATCACCAGTAGGGAAAGAGAGGTCATAATTCCACTATACAAGACACTAGTGAGGCCCCACCTGGAGTACGGTGTACAATTCTGGAGACCTTACTTACGTAAGGACATAGACAGGGTACAGAAGGTCCAGAGGAGGGCAACAAAGATGGTACATGGATTGCATCATAAGTCCTATGAGAACAGGTTGAAGGAATTGAATATGTACTCCCTGGAGGAGAGGAGGGAGAGAGGGGATATGATAGAGACATACAAGTATCTTACAGGGAGGAACAGGGTGCAGGAATACACTATTTGTAAGCAAAAAAGATGTTCCAGGACTAGAGGGCATGGGATGAAGTTGGAGGGATGATGATTCACAGGAAACGTGAGGAAGAATTTCTTCACAGAATGGGTGGTGGACAAGTGGAACACATTGCCAGAGGAAGTGGTGGGGGCTGAAACAATCACAGGATTTAAGAATGCATGGGATAGACATAAAGGAATTCTGGAGGTCAGGGTTAAGGGGCAACAGACTTTTAGGAAAACATAAAGTAAACTTACAAGCTCAAATGGGCAGACTGGGTGGGCCGTAGGCCCTTATCTGCCAACACTGTTTATGTATCTATACATACCTGTGTGCACACAGTTTGTAAGAAATAGGGGAAGAGAATGAACCAAGGGGACTTAATTAGCTATAACAGGTGGATATGGTACATTTCATGAGTTCTGTTCTGAGCGCTTTCTTGAACTGGGCAATTTTAGGGAGACCTACAAGAGTTTTATGCAAGACATTGAGCCATTTTGATGCCCTTACGGCAAAGAAGTACCTGCCAAGGCTAGTTTTATGGAAAGGTATGTCTAGGACATTCCTAGACATACTCCTAGTAGTGTATTGGTTGTTAATTGGGTGGAAGAAGTTACGAATCACTAATGGGGTAAGGCCAATAGTGCCTTTTTTTGTGTGCAAACAGGTCTGATATCTTAGCCTTTCATGTAAGGGGAACCAGTTAGGACATAAAGGGAACAGCTATGTGCAAGCATGTCAGCCAAAAGTGCAAAGTGACAAACCTTATTAAGCACTATCCTAACTTTGCTAATCATGGAGTCACTAGCTGCTGCATAAACAGCGAGGCCGTAGTCAAGAATCAATAAGACTGTACAGGACACTACAAGATGCCTTGCTTTCGTGATGAAGGTCAGGTGAATCCTGAACAGAGCGCCTAGCTTTCTGTTCGCAAGGCTAACAATGTTATCCACATGTGGAGAGAAAGATAAAGTGTCATCCAGGGTAACGCCTACATATTTGAAAAATTTGACCTGTTCCAGTTTATCTCCTTTATCATTTAGGGTGACAAGGGGATGGATCCTTTTTTTCACTTGTGGCCCTGAGAACAGCACGGTCTTGTTTTTTTTTATTTGTTTTAATTTTTTGTAGTTTAGAACTAACTTATTTAGTGAGAACCATTCCTCTAAGGACTTAAAGTAATTTTGGAGGTTAGAACATAGTTTCTCCAGTTGTGAACTACAGGTACTCTTGTTATGGTATAGTTCAAAGGTCATGAAAAGTTGTTGTATCATTTTGATGTCACAACAATACCTCAACAACTTTTGAGCCTTGACATGGACGTACTGCCTGACTGTTTCAAGATGCTGGGTTGAAGAAAAAAGTTGTGGAAAAAGGCAATGCCATTTAGCAAGTGTTGAGCAGGTGACCGAGACAGTTCCATAGACAGCTCCGTAGTATCAAACATTACTCCTTTAGCAGTTTTTTTAAAACAAACACTGTGGTTGTGGATTACATCTTTAGTCTAATGGCTGGTCAGGAGTGATGGATCATCAGGAGTGACACAGTCACAGACTGAGGTGATACAGCGAGCGGGAGCAGGTACAGACAAACTGTATAATGGTAAATGTTTTGAGGAAAAATCATACATTATATAGAACAGTTTATGGGTGCCCATACACAACTAAGGCTGTTTTTCAACCTCGGGCATGTAATGACATCATGGAGACCTCTCAAGCTTCACTCTTGAGGTCTCTATGTTGTCATCACATACCCTTGATGGTACACAGCCTTGTTGCATATAGTCACCCATAGGCTATTCTATATGTTTTCGATGTCTTCAAGGATGCAGAGGCCCAGATGCCCATACCACCATTTCCATTCACAAATCCTGCATGGGAAATGAAGCCATTCATCCCAACATGTGCTCAAGAACCCTAGCACCTGGTAGTGCCAACACCAGATCTGGTGGTCCAAACTCCTGCAGTCCACATGTAACCTGCTCTCCCATTTATGTCTAGTCTTGGAAGGATATCTGGCATTACATGTCTGCAACCTTCAGGTCCTCCCACAAAGGATGGATCCCTGGCATTATGCTCTGCAGGGTCTATGGGAAACCCTCTCTCATAAAGCCCCAAGGGACCAACCAGCCTAAAATGACTGATTCTTGCCTACCTATAGGGTTGTCTGGGGGTCTGATGCCACACCTGCAGCTTGTTCAGAATGCTGCAGCCCAGATGACTGTGAGCTCTTCACAGAGCAAGCATGTCACACAAGTTATGCATGCTCTGCACTGGCTGTCAGTGCAATGGTGCATCACCTTCAAGATTTGCTTGTTGACCTACAAGGCCCTATGTGGCCTGGGTCCTGACTACTTAAAAGAGCTCCTGCTTCAACTACCCCCCCAATATGCCCTCTCTGTTCCACTGATGCAGGACTGCTCATTGTCCCCCATCTAGACTGAAACTATCTGGGGACAGAGCCTTCTGAGTGCTGGCTCCACAGCTCTGGAATGCACTTCCTTTGACTATCCGAATGGTCAACTCAGTAGAGGCCTTTAAGCCTCTGTGAAACCTATCCTTATTAAATACTGCCTACATTTATTTTATAGTGTTCAGTGCTGTGGGTTACAACTGTTACTGAGTGAAATTCTGGGCTGTGAAGTGTAATCTGTGCTGTTTGAATTTTTGGAGCTGTTACTGTGTGAGATTCTCTCAGGGTTGGAGATAAGGCAGGAGGCTACAGATCTGCTTGGCCTTGTGAGTGGGGGAGTGGGAACTAGCAGGAACCATCTTTGCTAACATAATCACTGGTGAGCAGCAGACCAAGACAGCAGTTTCAGGGAAGTGCTGTTTTTTTTTTCTGTTTAAAGCAGAGAATTGAGAGAGCTGCAGAACAGAGTTCTTGATTTTTTTTTATCGTACTTCTGTTTTTCCTTCTCGGCAGAGTGGCCCCACGATCTCTGGCTGCTGGCCCTGCACCCCCAGACCCAGTTGTGCGTATGGGCCACACAAACCCACTTCCCCAGTGGGCCACCCTTTTTATTTGCTCTCATACCCACTGGCTACACGCCCCTCTCAGGTCTCTCTGGGGGTGCAAGGCACAGCCATCAGCCATGAAGATCGCCCTCTGCATTTTTCCACTTTTTCTTCCTCATGGAGAAAAGGACATGCAATGGCCTCTGAGCACGTAGTGCTGACGCCCGCCACACTCTCCCCCCACTTTTTTGCATGCCACTGTAGTGCGGCTGGCCTCCGCCAGTCACTGCTACATGCAATGCAAGCCCCACTACCCACCCCAGAGAGAGGAGAGCAGTCATCAGATGCTCAATCCTCCCTCTCCCCTGCCAGCCCCCCAGCGGCCCGAGTCCGTTCCCAAACCCGGGTCACTGGCATGGTGTGAAGTGTGGCATCCAGCTCCTCAACCTTCAGTGCCACCGGGCCAGCGCCAGAGTTCTTGATTTTTAAAAGAGGCATATTGTTTTGGTGGTTTTTGCAAGAGGCAGTTGACTGTTTTTTGAGGATACCAGCAGTACAGTACCCTCCCACCCCACAGCACAGTACACTCCCACCCCTTGACCCGCTCACCCCTGGGCTCATCCTCCTTTTATAGAGGGAGGTCCCTTGTTGCACCACACCTTCTTATCACCATACAGGAAGTGCCTAACAGTGCAAAGGGGCAGCAGAGAGGTGACTCTAGAGGGCGGAAATAGAACTTGTGGAAAGAGAAAGCAGTAGGACAGTTTAAATAGTATTCTAAGTAGGGATACTTGTCAGAGTAGACAAAGATGATGCAGGGAGTGGTGCAGTGCACTGGGTGCAGAGCAGCAGTATTCAGGAGGACATTCTGGGTACTGCAATGCTGCCCCATATGCAGGCACCTCGCTGGGCTGAGGGTGGAGGTGTTCAGTCTCCAGGCTGAACTGGAACCAAGGTTTCTACTGTGCAACCACAAGAGACAGGTGCAGGTATGAGGGCAGCCAGCCCCAAAATGACTCCACAGTTCCACAGAATAGCTGCACACCACAGACAAAATGCCACAAAGGATATAAATGCTGAATTGCAGTGTTTTATTCTGGCAGAGCCAAGCTACACTAGACCCCAGTGCACGCCCCGATGAAGGCCTAATCGCCGGAGTGCTGGGGTCTGGTGTAACTTGGCTGTGCCAGAATAAAGCATTGCAACTCAGCATTTATATCCTTTGTGGCATTTTTTCTGTGATGTGCAGCTATTCTGTGGAACTGTTCAGGCCAAGCTGGCAGGATTACTGGACACCTTCTTGCCCACCCAGAGGCTACTGAGTCACCAGCCACTGCCACAATGGCTGCCCAGGCAGATGGCAAGATGGTCCAAGGTGGGCTCGGGGAGATTCAGGAAGGGGGGGTTGAGACACATCCCCCACCCAGTCAAGCTTAAGAACTCTTACCAAGTCTTGGAGGAGAGGAAAACTCCTGCAAGGGAACCTGAGGCTGTGACTGGAGAGGATGTGAGGGTTCTCCAGAGGGGTGACCCAGTGGGTGGTAGAAGAGGAACCCAGGGGAAGAAGAAAGTACTCCTGATGGGTGACTCGACTGTTCAAGGCATGGATCTAGGGAAGGACAGCAGGGAGAAAAAGGATGTAAAGTGCCTCCCAGGAGGCACAGCTCAGATGGAAGGAAAGCAGATCCAAAGGATCACTACAGCAGTGGCAAAGAGAGGGGGATGGAGATTATTGTTCACCTGGGTACGAATGACCTATCCAAGGCCAGTACAAGCATGGAACAGGTGCAAGAGGAATTTATGGAGTTGGGAGGGCAGCTGGGGAAGGTGGCAAGCTCTATGACTTTTTCAGAGGTGCTTCCAATCCACAGTAGGGGGGAGGATAAGAATCCCCACATCAATAGCAGCAATAAATGGTTGAAGGGCTGGTGCGGTGAGAAGGGGTATGGCTTCACTGGGGACTGGGGTCCCATCTGAAATGATGTGACCATGTACTCTGGCGACAGGCTGCATCTGTCCTTGAAGAGGAGGCAGTCCTAAATGAAAGGTTTAAATGCCATATGGCTTAGTGTTTAAACTAACCAAGTGGGGGGGGTGTAGAAACAGGGTTACTCAAGCAGCCCACCCCCACAAGATGAAGAATGCAGGCAGAAGGACCAGGAAAGCAGTCATGCATACTTCAGGGATAGAATGGAGGACAGAAGAGGGAAGGAAATGTAAAAAGAAGTGGGGGGAGGGAAAGCAGCAGCACAGCAATGGAGCTGGTAGGGAGCAGGTAAGCAAAAAAAAAAAAAACATGGAATGCCATGGTTACAAATGCTCGCAGTCTGGGAAATATAATCCCGGACCTGGAGGCATTATTGGTAGAAGCAGACCTGGACATAGCAGCTATAACAGGGACCTGGTACACCACAAACCATGACTAGGATGTGAGAGTACCAGAGTATACGCTATTCAGGAGGGATAGAGGAGGCAAAAAGAGGGGGGGTGGCGGTGGCCATGTACATCAGGGAGGACATTAAGGCAACAGAGGTACTAGGTAGACAAGGGTAAGCTTTGGCACTGTGGGTCACACTTGAGCCAGCCAATGGCACAGCGATCCACACAGGGGTGATCTACAGGTTTCCAGCACGGGGGGAAGAACTGGACAGGGCCCTAGCGGATCAAATTCAAACAATGTCAGCAAAGGGTAGGTGGATTGAATCATCCCAGCAGCAGCTTCAGCCAGGAGCCGAGATATCCTGAATGCTCTGCAGGAGGCGGGCCTAAGGCAACTAGTGACTGATCCCACCAGGGACAGGGCAGTTCTGGACCTGGTACTTACCAATGGTGGCAAAATCTTAGATATCAGGGTGGAAGGTCAGTTTTGTTCCAGTGACCATCATATGGTTTGGTTTAGCATATAGAGACTCAGTCTGGTCAGACTAAGGCAAAGGTCCTGGATTTTAGGAGGGCAGATTTTGCTGAAATGGGGAGATACATTGAGGAGGCACTGGCAAGGAGAACAATAGGAGGGGGAGTGCAGGAGGAGCAGTGGGAACACCTAAAGAGAGCCATTGGGGAGGTAACAAGCCAATGCATCAGGGTGGCAAATAAGGGCAGGAGAAGGAAGAGGCCATTTTGGTTCTCAAGATAGGTGGCAGAAAAAGTCAGGGCCAAAAGGGAGAGGTTCAGAAAATATAAGAAGATTCAGTGGGAGGAAGAGAGGAAGGTGTACCTAAGGAATCTAAAGGAGACAGGAAAGGTTGTGAGGAGAGCAAAGGCATAGACTGAAGAAAGGTTAGCGCAGACAGTGAAAAAAGAGGACAAGACATTCCATAGGTACATTAGCAAGATGAGGAAGGCCAGAGGAGGGTTTGTGAGGCTAAAAGGTGATGCAGGAGGGTGTTTGGAGAGGGACATGGAAAAGGCAGAAATACTGAACAAATACTTCTGTTCAGTATTCACTGAAGAGGGGAAGGGATAGGGCCCACATATTGGTAACAAGCATGAGGGAGGGGTGGAGGTAGATACAAGTCCATTCCCAGTGGAAAGAGTCCTGGAGGAGCTCACAAAACTGAAGGTGGACAAAGCAATGGGACCAGATGGCATACACACAAAGATATTGAAGGAACTGCGAAGGGAGCTTGCAGCATCTCTGGCAGCCATATTCACAGAGTCACCCAATACTGGAGTAGTTCCAGAGGACTGGAAATGGAAACATGTGGTGCCTCTACACAAGAATGGGAGTAAGGAGGAGGCAGGGAATTATAGGCCAGTCAGCCTCACCTCAGTAGTGAGTAAGATCATGGAGACACTACTTAAAGAAAGAATAGTGGCACACTTGGAAGCCAGTGGGGCCCAGGATCCAAGACAACATGGATTCATGGCAGGTAGATCAAGTCAGATGAATCTGATAGATTTCTTTGACTGGGTGACAGAGGAAATCAATCGGGGGGGCAGTAGACATCACCTACCTAGATTTTAGCAAAGCCTTCAACACCATCCCACACAAGAGGCTGATTAACAAGATGGATAGTCTGGGAATGGGGAAGAAGGTGGTAAACTGGGTTAGAAACTGGCTAATGGGCAGGATGTAGAGGGTGGTGGTAAATGGGATCCAGTCAGGTGAAATGGGGGTGACCAGTGGAGTACCTCAGGGATCAGTCCTGGGACCAGTCCTGTTTGATGTCTTCATTAGTGACATTGCAGTTGAGCTAGAGGGAAAGGTCTGCCTATTTGCAGATGACACCAAGATTTACAACAGGGTGGATACTCCAGATGGGGTGGAGAGGATGAGGAGGGACCTGGAAAAGCTTGAAAGATGATCTGAGGTGTGGCAACTAAGGTTCAGTTCCAAGAAGTGCACAATCATGCATCTGGAAAGAGGAAACCCTGAGGTAAGCTTCAAATTGGGGGAGGGATTGTTGACGATCACCAAATTGGAGAGGGGCTTGGGAGTCATCATTTCTGAAGACCTAAAGATGTCAAAGTAGAGTACAAAGGCCACAGGGAGGGCCAGTGGCATGCTGTGGTGTATAGGCAAAGGTATCGCTAGCAGAAGGCAGGAGGTGGGCTTTGTATAGAACACTGTCAGGATTCACCTAGAGTACTATGTACAGTTCTGGAGACCACAAAGGACATTGGCAGGCTGGAGGTGGTCCAGAGGAGAGCAACTAAGATGGTACAGGGATTGCAACATAAAACATATGAGGAGAGACTCAGGGAACTCAATATGTACTCGCTGGAGGAGAGGAGGGATCGGGGGGACATGATAGAAACAGTTAAGTTCTTTAAGGGTATAAACAAGATGCAGGGGGAGACATTTTCCAATACAAGAGTTGTAAATGGACAAGGGGGCATGACATGAAACTGGAAGGAGGCAGGTTAAGGGGAAATGTGAGGAAGTTTTTCTTCACAGAGAGGGTGGTGGACCCCTGGAACAGACTGCCACAGAAGGTTGTGGGAGCAAGCACAGTAAAGGGTTTTAAGCATGCCTGGGACAGGCATAGGGGAACATTAGAGGTGGGAAGAAGAGGGAGTAGCCATTGACCAGTTAGAGTCAAAGGCCACAAACTAGTGTAGAGTTAGGGCAGACTAGATGGGCCTGGTAGACCTTATCTGCTGACAAGTTCTGTGTTTCTATGTTTTAATATTGCTGTTGACTTTGATTGCTCTGTGCAGCATAAAGAGCCTTTTGAAATGGGCGCTTTGTAAATAAACTTTGCCTTGCCTTGCCCTATACCCCTAGACTCCTCTCCCGAGGAGCACCACCTACTGTATAGACCTATACTGGCTAACTATAAATACTGTTCCCCAGAGGGTTGGCATTGACCTCCTCCACCTAGTGCAAGAAGCTGGGCAATAGATTAGCCATGGATATTAACTAACTAGGCGTAGGTGGAGGACCACGGACCCCACCCTAGGAATTATGTGAGTGCCTATTAGCATACCGCAATCTATTCCAGGCTCTGTCTACCCATTTACAGGAGGTGTTGGGGGTGTGGGGGTGGAGCCCCCCAATATAGCAAAACAAATTAAATATCAATTGGTTTTGTTAGAAATGGGGGCCCCTCTCCCACCTCCCTGATTTGTTTATTTTTTAATTGAGTAGCTGGTCAGTTTTCTCCATTATGATCACTATTGGGCCCTGTTACCTGAATGATTTCCTGTCCCCTGTCTGCCCTGTGCGCTTACTCCACTCCTCCACCGAGGGCCTCCTAGCAGGTCCCAGGGCCTGGCTGAAAACCTGAGGAGATCATGCATTTGAGGTGGCTGACCCGGCTTTGTGAAACTCACTGCCAAGACCCTTTAGGGAGGCCCCATTGGTGGAGGCTTTTAAGCCGTGTCTCAAGGCCCATCAAATCAGAGAAGCTTTCAGAAGCCAGCTATAGGCTGTCTACTATTGATATACTGCTGTTTTATTCATATTTATTTATTGACCTGTTTACTGCTCTTGCTAATATTGTGTATGTCTTTTTGTATCTCTTCTCTTGTAAAGCAACCAGAGCCTCCAGTATTGGGTGCTAAAGAAATAAACAGTTAGTTACTTACTTACTTACTGCTAGCACAGTAGCATGGTGTAGCATAGCACAGTGCATGCATTTACTAACTGCCCATAGTACAACCATAAAACTACTAGATACTATATTAGTTCTATGAGTACTTCTGGACTGGTTGCGTAGCAGTCTGCCAGACAACTAGTGGGGTCCTTAGTTCTCCACTTACGCCACTATTCATGACATAGTAACATAGTAATTTGAGGTAATAAGGGACTCTAGGTTCATCAGATCCTCCCGGACCACACATATGGTGTTCAAAAATGTACTAATTTATAGGGATTTCCAACCGAACTTACAACCCAAAGTACTCTGCAATTCCCTTGGTAAGCAGAATTTTGTACAGGCTTACCTTACAGGCCTGTACTCTCTTCACGTCTATAGTCTCTGCTGGTAGACTGTGCCATAAAGTTGCCCTCTCTGGGAGAAGAAGTGCCTCATAACATTACCCCTGAATTTACAATCTTTGTGCTTCAGGGCTTGTCCCCTCATCATGCTGGAACACACTTGCTACCCAATTAAAAAATAGACAAACCAGGGAGGTGGGGAGAGCCTCCCCTCCCCTTTTGTAACTAAACCAATTGATATTTAATTTGTTTTTGTTTTGTTACATGGGGGCTCCACCCCCCACACCTCCTGTAAGGTGCCTTCCTGGTGCCAAGGCTCAAAGGGATGGAAGAAAGATTCTTGGGATCACTGGGGAAGCAAGCAGGGAGGGAGAGATGGATGTCATTGTCCCTTTGTGGATAAATGACCTGGCTAGGGAGGAGCCAGAAACAGTTCAGGGAATTGGGGAGGGGTTTTAGGCAATTAGCACAATCTGTTACCTTCTCAGAGGTGATACCTGTCTATGACAGGGGGAACATAGGATTCTCCACACGAGGAACTTCAACGCATAGTTGAGGAAGTGGTGCAGAGAAGAGGGATTCAGTTTCACTGGGTACTGGGGCTCCACCTGGAGCGATAGAGGCCTGTACATGGGTGACAGCCTGCATCCATCCAGGAGGGGAACTGTGATCCAGTTCCTGCAGCTGGTTCAGAATGCATGATCCTCAGTGAACAGTTTAAATGCCACATTGTTGAGCATTTAAACTAGTTGTGGGGGAGGCAGAAAGAGGCAGGAAGACATAAACTGTACCCCACCACACACTTATCAAGTCAGCAGTGGGAATCCTAAGGGAGAGAAATCCCAAAAGGAACAAATAAAAATAGGAATCCAGGGGAAAGAAAATAGTGGAGGAAATAAGGGAGGGCAAAAGGGCAAAATGAGAGGTAGTGGCAATACAATCTGGAGAGTCATGTGTGCAAATGCTCAAAGTCGGCCGGGCAACAAGACTGCAGACCTAGAGGCCACTATGGCAGTAGCAAACCAGGATGGGATGTAGCCAGGGCTTCAGTTAACTCCATTTTGGGAGTATTTGACTTCCAAAAATAAGGCAAAAACTTCCTAAATAAAGAAGGAAGAAGTCATTGACTTCCAGATATAAAACCAACAATTAGATGACTTCCAAAACTGCAGGCATGGACGTCAGAAATTATGGATTGTTCTTGAAAGAAATTGTATTTTACCAGCAATATATTATATTAGTGTAACCCCCTGCAAATGGGGGTTCCCAAAAGTCTTCCAGGAGCTTGCCTGAATGCTCCAAGTCTGGGCGGTGTTCAGCATCTGAGCTGTTTAAATGTGGTTCCAAGTGAGTGCTATTTGAGCCTCCACATACTGTCTCTTTAAGAACTGTCAGCTTGCTGACTTAATTAGTTTCTATGGGGGGAACTGTGTGTTCTAATGCCCAAATCCAACCCGGGCTGCTGTCAATTCGCTCCGTTTCTGCTGTCGCTACATGTGCAGAGGGAACCTTGTTGAAAGATATAACTGTTTGCCAGAAATCATTTAGAGTGACTGAGAAAATGTAGTTTGTGTAACCTGTCTTCATTTCAGCACAAACTGTTTCAGTGTAACTCTTTCATTTGGTCCTGAATAGCTGACTTGGACCAATCAGGATGATAGGGAGACCCTAAAATGGAGCCTGTGGACAAATCGGAACTTGGAGTCTCAATTTTGAGCCAGCCACAAGGGGATTGTATGGGCAGTGACTCTGGGAAATGTAGTTTTGACCTTGGCATCTTTTTCCACCAACTGAGGGGGTCTTACTGTGAGTGACAGCCGAACCAGTCAACAGAATTGTGTGGAGCTAAAGGAAATGCCCTGCTCTGTGACTGGAAAGATTAGATAAGTTGTGACTGTGAAGAGAGAAGAGCTCTGTGCTTCTGCGGTGTATAGTTTTGCGCGGGAAGTGCATGTGAGGCCCTGAGTTTCGGTCTGCAGTCTTTGTGAGTGCCAGTTTGTATTGAATCCGAGTTGTGAGGAGAAAGAAGCACTAGTCAAGTCAAGTCAAGTCATGTTTATTTAAAAAGATGCCCAATCCCAAAGGCTCAGGGCGCCGCACAATAAAAAAGGAGAGATAGAGAAGAATTTGTAGCATTTCATGCCATATAAATACATAAAAGAGTAAAACACATATACATAAACATAATCAAGCCCCAAAAGCATGTGAGAATAGGTAATTCTTAAGGCAAACCTTAAAGATAATAAGGTTCGGGGCCTTCCTAACTGCAACTGGCAGTGAATTCCAAAAAGCGGGAGCGGCGACACTGAATGCTCGGTCGCCAGCAGATTTTAACCTCGCTCTTGGAACAGTTAGGAGGTTGGCATCAGAAGAACGGAGATTGCGGAAGGAGGAGGATGGTATCAGGAGATCTAACAGGTAACCAGGGCCCTCTATAAGTGTGGAAGCCAAGCTCACCCTGTAGAAGACTGGAGAAATTGTTGAATCGCGCTCGGTCTGTCAGGAACTGAAGCTGCTGTGTGTGCTCCCGGGTATTTTGCAGTAATTGCGATTGGGATCGAGGAGTAGTCTGCCTGGTATAGTACTTTCCTTTTACATATGAATGTGCGTAGTGTTTGTGGGGAATCACTATTTCCAATCTCCAGTGCTGTGTGCTGTGTGTTGAACCTGGAAGCAAACCCCAGCTTGTTTCGGACTAAATCCATTTGCTATCAACTGTAGTGGGGTCCAATCACGAGGACTTTGTCTCCATGCCTTGTTGTTCTGGCAATCCAGAAGAACATCCCCCATCAGGTTTTCAGCTTGGGTATTGTGAGTACAAGTCAGGGTATTCTCCTGCAGCCTGTTTTCAATCAAAAGTGTGTCATCTAATTCTTGCTGTTTCACTGCTTCATGGACTGAGCCATCTGGCTCCAGATTATAATTGGGTATTGTGCATATATTTTCTTCTACAGGGCCCTATCCATCTGCACCTACCGGCCAACCCTGGGCAACAGACCTGGCTAGCCCCCTCCTCAGCCTGGGTACCCAGAGTGTGACTTTTCAGCCCCTGTATGTGTGCACAGTACTGTGATTTAATGCCACCAATTAACCTGATTCCCGCTCCCGTGTTACTGCCCCCTAAATAAATCAGATTTGTTGTTGTTGTACTATATACTGTCTGTGGTGTTGGTACTTATGGAAACAGTATTGTGTTTTGCTGTGTATGTTGTTTAACCTTATTTTACAGGGGGTCCTCAGAGACGTGCTGCAGAATCTGTCTCGAGGGTAAGTGGTATCTATATGAGTGAACAGTGTGTATACGTGGGGTATTGGGGCTGTAACTCAGGTGTACTGTGTGAGCCACTAGAGGGAATAAAAAGGGGTCTCAGTGTCCCAGAGGGTTGTGACCAAGCTAGTCTAACCACTACAAACTCTGACCTCTGGGTGGAGGCACCTGCCATAGGACCTAGGCCCCTCAACCTGTCCATAGTCAAACAGGCAGGTGTAGTAACCCTTGGGATAGCGCCACCTAGGGGTAACATTAGCATCCATACATTTGTCCTTTGTAGAATATTGACTTCCAAAGGTGGGGTCCTGGAAGTATTTTGACTTCCAAAATATTGGAATGACTTCCAGATTTTGACTCCTGGAGGTTTTAGACTTACACTGAAAATAAATTAACTGAACCCCTGGAGGTAGCCATACCAGGTTATGCTCTATCCAGAATGGACAGGGTAGGAAAAAAGGGGGAGAAGTGGCTTTTTATGTGAAGGAAAACATAAAAGCTACAGAAATTCAAGGGGAACAGGGAGAAGCAGAGGTACTGTGGGTCACCATGGAAACATGGAAGGGGGTCACTATTCACACAGGAGTGATCTACAAACCTCCAGCACAGGGCGGGGAGGTGAATAATGATATGATGGAAGAAATCCAAAGGATGGCAAACAAGGGAGACTTCAATCTACCAGATGTAGATTGGAGACTCCCAGCTGCAGCAACAGTTAAAAGTAGGGACATCCTAGACTCCCTACAGGGGGAGTTCCTCAGGCAACTAATTAAGGAACCCACTCATGAGGGTGGGCAATACTGGACCTGGTACTGTCAAACGGGGACAGTGTCACTGACATCATGGTGAGTAGCCACCTGGGGACCAGTGATCATCATACGGTGTGGCTCAGTATAGGAACTGGGCCTGAATCAAACTACACTATGAGGGTCCTGGACTTAAGGAGAGTCGATTTCAAGAAAATAGGAGAATGCCTCAGGGATGCCCTAGCAGGGATAGGGAAACTGGTGGAGTAGAGAAACAGTGGGCAAAAATAAAGGGGAGGGGCAGTAAGAAGACAACAAACCTCTGTGTCAGACAGGTTAAAAAGGGCAAGAGAAGAAAGAGACTGCTATGGTTCTCTAAGGAAGTAGCAGAGAAAGTAAAGGCAAAGAAGCTAGCATTTGGAAGGTACAAGTTGACACAGAAGGAAGAAGACAGAGAGGGTTATCAGGAGAAACAAAGTGAGGCAGGGAAAGCAGTTTGGAGTGCAAAGGCACAAATGGAGGAGAATACTGTCAAGTTAGTGAAAAAGGGGGATAAAACATTCATTAGGTATATAAGGGAAAAGAGGAAGAACAAGGGATGGATAGTAATGGTAAAAAGAGAAGGAGGGGTTTGTGTGGAAGAGGACCAGAAAAAAAGCAAACAAATTGAACAAGTATTTTGTTCAGTATTTATGAAGGAAGGGGTAAGTGATGAGCCTCAGATAGGGAAAAAGGTCATTAAAGGAAGGGAGGTGGACACTAGCTCTTTTACAGAGGAGAGAGCCTTCAAGGAACTAGCAAAACTAGAAGTGGACAAGGTAATGGGGCAGGCGGGGTACACCCTAGGATACTGAGGGAGCTTAAGGAGGAGCTGGCCGCACCTCTAACAGCATTGTTCAACCTATCACTAGATACAGGGAAGTTCTGAGAACTGGAGGAGGGTGGACGTGGTTCCACTTCACAAAAGTGGAAATAAGGAGGAGGCAGGAAACTACATACCTTTCAGCCTGACTTCGGTGGCGGGCTAAGTAATGGAATCACTACTGAAGTAAAGGATTGGGAAATACCTTGTGACCAGTGGATTACAGGATCTGAGGCAGCATGGTTTCACAGGGCGAGAGATCTTGCTAAATAAGCCTGATTGAGTTATTTGACTGGGAGACCAAGGAAGTGGATGTTTGCGGAGCGGTGGATCTGGCCTACCTGGATTTCAGTAAGGCCTTCAACACCATCTTAGCTGTATTTCTGCATTCCTAAAAATCACCCCTCACTCCTCACTCTGATGCTAATGCTGCTATCCTCCTCCACCCCACCCTCTCTTTTCTACATGTTGCCATTGTAACAGTCGTGCACTTTTGTAACTCTCAATTTAATGTATGTTCAATACATTTACTGTGCTGCTCCTGTTGAACTTACTTGTATTCAATGTCTTGTCCTACATCATTCTATGACTTGGAACCTTTGTAAAAGAGCTCCCCAGCTCAAAGGTATTAATCTGAATCTGAAATAAATAAAACAAGCTGAGCAGCATGGGAGTGGGTCCAAAAGTAGTAAAATCAGTATGAAGTTGGTTAAGAAACAGGAGTCAGAGGGTGGTGGTAAATGAGGGTTCACTCTGAAGATGGCATGGTAACCAGAGGGGTGCCACAGGATTCAGTACTAGGCCCAGTCCTCTTCTATGTCTTCATTAGCAACATTGCAAGAGGGCTGGAAGGGAAAGTATGCCTGTTCTCGGATGACACAAGAATCTGCAACAGAGTGAACACACAGGGAGGGGAGCGATGAAGGATGATGTGAAAAAGCTGGAAGACTGGTCATGGGTTTGGCAATTGAGCTTCAATGCCAAAAAGTCCAAAATTATGCACATGGGGCACAGAAATCCAAGAGCAACGTACCAATTGGGTGGTGAGGTATTGGCAACCACATAACAGGAAAGGGACCAGGGAGTCAGCATATCTGATGACCTGAAGGTAGCAAAGCAGTTTGATAAGTCAGTGGGAAAAGCTAGAAGAATACTTGGGTGCATAGAGAGAAGTATCCCCAGCAGAAAGAGGGAGATAGTGTTACTCCTGTATAGATCGAAGGTGAGGCTCCGCCAAGAGTACTGTGTCTAGTACTGGAGGCCCCATCTTCGGAAGGATATAGATCAGGTGGAGGTGGTACAGAAGTGGGCAACTAAAATAGCACATGGCCTGCATCAAAATCTCTACAAGCAAAGACTCAAGAAATGAAATATGTACTCTCTTGAGGAAAGGAGGAAAAGTGGGGACATGTTAGAAACATTCAAATACCTCAAAGATATTAATAAGATACAGGAGGGTAGCATTTTACATAGAAAGAGATGCTCAGGGATAAGGGGTCATGACATGAAGCTGGTGGGCACTCAGAGGGAATGTGAGGAAATACTTCTTCACGGAAAGGGTGATGGACACCTGGAACGGCCTCCCAGTGGAGGTGGCGAGTACTAAAACAGCAGCAGGATTCAAGCATGCAAGGGATAGACACAAGGGGACCATAGAAATAGGGCTAGAGAGGTTAAGACTGGAGATCGGGTAGGGTCTGTGGTAGCACAGTAAGTAGGGAATATGGAGCAGACTAAGTGGGCCAAGAGGTCCATATCTGCCGACAACTTCTATGAACACGCCAGATCAAATGTCTCCATTTATTCAACCTTGTCAATGCCCTTCAGTATGCAAAAACTGAGATCATGTCCTCCCTCGGCTTCCCTTTCTCCTGGCTAAACATCTTAAGGGCCTGCAGTCTCTCCTCATACAGTAGCATTTGTTGTCTATACCCCAATCAGATTAGTAATCCTGTACGCACCTTCTCTGCTGTCTCAGTGTCCTTCATGGGAGCCCAGAATTGCATGCAGTACTCCAGATAGGGCCTAACCAGGGCCTTGTAAAGTGCAAAGCTTACTTCCCGTGCTGTGCTGGTCACCCCTCTTTTGATGCACATCAACATTTTCCAACCTTCTTGACAGAAGCCGTGCACTGCTTGTCATGATTTAGGCCCCTAGTCTAGTATGATTCCCAGATCATTTTCATCCTCCGCTGCAGCAAGCGAAGCCCCACGAAGTATGTAGGTCCTGTTTACCTCCCTAGGTATAGCACTTTGCGCTTGACTACACCGAGTCTAAGACCCCAGGAGTTCAAACAGTGACCAGGCTTGTTAAGGTCTCCTGAAGTGTGTACCCATCCTCAAGACCTGGCCAGCTAAGTGTCATCAGTAAATGTAAGCAATTTGTGGGAGATTCCTGCTTCCACATCATTGATGACAACGTTAAAAAACAGTGATCCCAGCATTGATCGCTGAGGGAACGCTGCTAAGTACCCCTCTACACTCGGAGTAGTCCCCACCAACCACAACCCTCTGCTTTTTGTCACAAACCAGTTAGCAATCCACCCAATGTATACCTCATGCACACCAGACTGGTATACTTATCACATGTCACAGTGACAAAGGCCTTGCTGAAGTCTAAATAGACCAGGTTTATTTCTCTGCCCTTGTCTAACTCCCTGGTCACTGCTTTAAAGAACGCATTCTGGTTGGCTTGGCATGATCTGCCACCCCCCCTCTATAGAGTCATGTTCATAGGGGCTGATTGATAGCTTTTGCCTAACTAGCATCACTTTCTGTCTCAAGATTCCATGAAATAGCTGCTGTCTTGACTCAGTATAGGGCAAGCTTAAGAATGAATTTCTCTAAACTGCTGCCAACTATCCATTTAAACAAAAAATGTGATTTTTTGTGACCCTAGACATTCTCTATTTTTCCCATGATATCCTCCCTCTAGCCTTCACCTGTCACTTCTCTTCCTCCCACCAAAAGCTTTTTCTTAGCACCTGGTCTATAATCTATACTGAGAATCATGCAGCCCTTGCCTGTCTTAGGTCTGCTGACCCCCTTTATTCTGAGGTCCCTTCTGAGTCAGTGGTGGTAGGCTGAAGCCTCTGTTTAGGTATAGGATCTATGCCAAAATGTCCTTCTGCCCTTGCAGATTGTGCTCATGGCAACAGTTTTGATACAAGATCAACTACCCTGCATATAACCACACAGTAAATGCAATGTAGACTAACATCAAGGGCAGAGCTACTGAGTAAAGGAATTCTACCCATCTCCAGGCCACCAGAGGGCAGTAATAGTGTAGCAGGAGCCAGGGCCATCCTTCACAAAGACATGGCACTTCCCTAAGGGACTGTGCATAGTGTCATGCTTGTCATATTAGGATCCTGGGTTCATGAATCAAACCAAGGTCCCTCACCTGGTAAGCAAATGCACTAACCATTTGCTTATTAGGCATCCAAAATGGGATTTTAAAATAACTGTAGCACTTTTAGATAATTGGTTTTGTTTAACATGATAGTCCGGTGCATTAGCGTCCTAAAATGTTTTTTAATTAGTTAGAACTCTAAAAAATAAAAGACTGGTATACTTAAAGAAGTTACCAAACATGAGTACTTTCTCACAGTCCATGTATGCTGCTGCGGTTGGTCTACTGCTCATTGTATTATTGTAGGCCCCGCTTATGTTTTGATTTTAGAAAAGGGGAAACATTCACTGGAAGAGCAGACACTGAAAGTTCCCAGATGTAGCTTAAATATTCCAGCATTGAAGTAATTCCTGGAAAGATTCCCAGGCCATCACAATGGTGTGGAAACTATAAGGGGTGGTGCTGGAAAGACTGCTATTGTCAGGCAGACACAGGGCTTCAGATGTCTGAAAGCAGGGTAGCCATTCCATTAACCACCTTCCCAAACTTATTTTAGCCATCCCATTAATTTTCGGCTGACACCCATGAGCAGCAAGGCCACTAGTGGCAATGTTGCTTTTGTCAGATCACTTCAAGCCACCTACCTCACAGTTGCAGCAGCAGCACCCATTTAATACAATTTAGGATCCATCAGCATAGACAGCAGCTCAAACATCACTTGTAAATGCTAGCTGATTATGGTTCTCCCCTCCTTCTCAGGGTGGGGGGTGGCATTCTATCGCAATGCCCACAGCAGTCACAATTCAGAGACTGTCTAGAAAGCCAAGAGTGGAATACTCATCTAATCTATAGTGCTAACATTAGTATTCACAGTCTGGTGGTATGGGAGCAATGATACACCCTGGTGCCTAAGTCAGATTGTGGTAAAACACAATACATGACTGGGCATTCAGAGATAGAAACAGGAAAGTGACTCCACTCACACTGGAGACGAGGTCAGTTTGAAACCACTGAAACAGAAATCGCTAAAATTGTACTCTGTATCTGTTTTTAATCTGCAGGGAGCAGAAAAACATTAAATAGCATTTTATGGAATTGATACGTTGTCTTGACAAACAACACGTAAGAGGTTTCCTGTGCAGTAAGGGAGGATCCCAGTGTAGTGGTCAGGGTTTGACTCCTTGCCCAAGGATTGTGGGTGCAAATCCTGCTTACTCAGTACCACACTACAGCCATAGACAAGTTGCGTCTGCTTCTAGTCTTGGTTCATGATATGGCAATGGTGGTTATCTGCCTGCATAAAGACTACTGAAGAAAGGCCTGTTGTAATGCATATGTAACCCCTAGGTGGCGCTATCCCAAGGGCTACTACCCCTGCCTGCTTGGCTAGTAGTAGATTAAGGGGCCTGAGTTCTGAAATGGGTGCCTCCACCAGGAGGTCAGGGTTAGTAGTGGTCAAGCTAACCTGGGCACAGCCCTCCAGGACACTGTAATCCCCTTCTTTCCTTACTAGTGGCCAGAACAATACACAATAAATCACTTTCACAATACCCCTGATACCACCAAGGTTTTCCTCTGGCCTGGCCCTGGAGACCCCCTGTAAAACAAGGTTATACACAGCAAATAACAGCAGTACAGTACTCTTGCACAAACTGGAACCACAGTCAGGGTAAATGCAAAAAAGAGTTAGATCTGATTTATTTAAGGGACATGAACAAGGGAGAGGTGTAATCAGGTTAAATTTGCTTAAAGGCTGTATCAATCAAACAGTTATGCATGCACTTCGGAGTCCATAAACAGTCACACACTCTGGATACCCAGATGGGGAATGGTGGGCTAGCCAGGAACGTTGCAGCTGGTTGGGACCCTGTGATGGAAGAAAACAACATGCACAACACACACTATTAGTAAACTGGAGCTGGAAGGCTCAATTCGAGAAAAGAAAACAACAAGACAATCCGATTACACACTTTTAGATTAGGCTGTTGTTGCAGGAAGCTACCCTGATGATTACTCATGATACCCAAGACTGGACACAGGCTGGGCGAAAATCGAGACAGCAGGTGGTTAATCTGGAGTGCCAGGAGAAGCAGGGCCCACACAAATCACAAGGGCATCATTCCTGTTCAAGCGTGGAGCAGGGGGCTGATCCTCAGGCAGGTCTCTCGTCGATGGCTTTCTCTGTGCAGCAGATAGTCTGGCTGGGCCAGTGTGGCAAGGCCCCAGCCAAATGGAGACAAATTCGGATACAGTCCGTTTTGGGCTGGATACAGCTTCCAGCAAACAGAACACAGTTCACACAGTGGGGAACCAAATCACAACCCACTAACAACTCACAGCACATTTACATGTGAGGAAATTCTACTGTACCAGGCAAACCGCTCTCCGGTCACAATCGCAGAGTCTCTGCACAAACCAGGGATTCAAAAGCAGCTGGAAATCTTGACAGGCCGATCGCATTCAGCAAAATCTTCAGTCTTCTTCAGGTATGAACCTGGTAAAAAATCAGTAGCTTACTTCGTTCTCACAAACTTGGATTTAGTCTGAAATAATTCTCTTTTCTACCTCTCAGGGGCAGCAGGCAGACATGCAGGCCACAACGCAGGCCACAACTCAGGCCTTTCCACAGTTCTGCTGAGTGAAACTACTCAGATAGCTGCTTGACTATCTCAAGCTGTTGCTTCTTCAGCTCCCAGCTTAGGTCTGACTCAACTGCCAGCAAGCCTGGGACTTTCCCCAGAAGCCAAAAGGTTTGGTTGGCTGATCTGTCTATCAGTCACAACAAAGGCTCCCCCTTCAGGTGCAAAAAGGCGCCAAAAGCCCAAAACTGCAATTCCTACAGATTTTTACTTCAGACAGCTCCTGTTGTCCGGCTCCATTTTAGGTCTCACCAGTATTGATTGGTCCAATTCGCAGTCCCAGGCCAAGATAGTGGAGACAAACAAAACAGTCCTTGCTGCAAAGAAGGCAAGTTAGACAAACTACATTATCATTACCACTCTAAATGATTTTCCAGTAAATAGTTACATCTTTCAACAGAGCTCCCTCTCAGATTACTTATGACTGCAATCCAGGCAGCTCTTAAAGAGACAGTACACAGAGGCTATATAGGCACTCTCTGGCAATCACATTTAAACTACTAAAACGTAGGACACCAGCCTGGCATTGAGCATTTAGGCAAGCTTGAGGAAGACTTTTCAGGAACCCCCATTTGTAGGGGGGTTACACTTATTATACAGTAGCAAGAAAAATTCTAGCAATCTCATTGGTCAGCGGCCACCTTGAAAAGGAATGTTATCTCAGCACAACATGAGTGTATCAAGGTCCAGCAGCCACATGACCTTTTTCTGCTTACTCAAGTGTTCCCCCTCCTAAAAGGAGCCTACCTTTGGCTGTCTCCAGAGCACTTCTGCTACCTTTCCCTGCACCGCTCCTTCAACCTGGTCCCAGTCTAAAGTGCAGCTGCAGGACCTGGGACTGTACTGAACACTATTTGTTCTGTGGGCTTGTTCAGCGCCATTCTCACCATGGCCAGTCACCGCCACCTCTCTTCATTCAACTGTCCCATGGACTGCCTTCAGGATTGAGAAACCCACAGCAAGAAGGTTGCTCAGTTTTAATCAGCTCTTAAAGTTACACAAAGTGTAAAATCGCTCCTCACCTGGGAGCATGAACTTTGGAGACACTCAGAAGTGCTCCTCTGCCACCAATTTACCCCATCAGTCCTACCAGATGGCAACAGGGACTGAGAAGTACTGATCCTGATGGCCAGAAGCCACATCAAGGGACAAAAACATGTTACAATAGAAGAGAATGTGAAAGACTACAACAGCATCCATGTTTGTATTTTCTCTAGCCCCACCCCCAGGACTCCTGAAAATGGGTCAGAGGACACACAACCTGGCTGGGAGTGTTGTGTGCTCCTCTGTTTAGCTTTGTAGAGCTAGCCAGTTCAGTTCTACAAAACAGCTAGATTAGTACATCCTGTCCCCGTGAAACTGACATCAATTTGGAGCTCTAGCTCAACTCTGCAAAACAACTAAATTGCAAGCTGCCTCAGGACTTAAATGCATTCTTTTCCTTGGGAACTGACAACAACTGAGAGCCAGGGTATTAGCATAATCAATAAGGCATGAGATGCTAACCACTGATATTTGATTCCTGGATTTCTGCACAAGAGAGAGATCTGCAAAAGAGCAGATTTTTCTGGGAGACACAAGGAGAAAGACCTGTGCAAAAAGTCAGCAGTCAGCTACAAGGCTGGAAGAAAGCTGTTTAAAGAATGTTTGCAACAAGATTCCTGTTTCCACCAAGAACAACACCAAAGCTCCTGCCCTGGGCTTTATGAGCTATCAGCACTTGTCCTGACTGAAAGATTATGTCGCCTGAGGCCCTGAGTGACTGCCTGCTCTTTGGGAGTCTGTGAATGCAAGTTCCTTGTTGGGTGAAGACGACATTTGAGATCTGCACAGCCCAGACCACTCAACACCCAGAAGTATGTTGGGCCCACCACACCTGCATCATCACCTGCATCTGCAACCCTGAGGCAGAACTTCCGACAGAGCCAGCCAGTAGAGTCTGCTAAGATTGTGAGTACTGGGTTAAGACCTCTTCAATTTTTCTGCTAGTCAGGAAATGATATGAGTTACTGATGGGCATATCTGTGTGATTATTAATCAAAGTCCATTTATAGAACTGCAACAGCCAGGAGCAACTAGCATGTATGTTTTTTTGGGATCCCCAATCAACAGCCTTCAGTTGGTACTGCACCATGGTCCAACATCAGGCCTGCAACTACCCACTGTGTACACACAACAGTGGACTTCAGTAGGAGGTCCCAGTGAACTTTGCAGTACTGGCGTACCAGTAAGAGGAAACAGTAAATACTGTGTGAGTACTCACCGGAGGGGGGGTAGAAGGATTTGGGGAGTGACCTGAGAACTGTTTTACTGCATTTAATCCATTCTGTTCCCCCATCCAGAGCCTGTTCCTATCCTCCTGATAAATATCCCTTGTGTTTAAACTGCAATTTACTATGTTTTTCATATTGCTATGTTTGCATTCATAAAGTATAAGTTGGGGGTTGTGTCTAATCATAAAGTTTCCCTGTTATGAGGGTTTTCCTTTGGGACAGTACCCTGGCAGACAGCTGTCAAAAGGATCACCATAGGTGGAGGTATGCACTACATTTTTATTACCTCCAATACCAAACGAACCCAGGCACCACTCACTAGAAAGCCTTATAGACTGTTCCCAGGTATTATTGGACAGGCATAGTCTCACACTTTGCAGGCAGGGGTGGCTACACAAGAATTACAGATTACTACACTGTAATCCCTAAAATGTCATTTAATCCCTAAAATGAGAACTCTCCCTGCCACCATGTCACACAATCCCTCCCTAAAGCACAAACTGCCATTTTGAGTTCTTTTCATTTACTGGCAGACTTATGAATGGTTTTCAGTTAATAAAAAAGAGCAAGCAAAGCAGTGGGTGTTTCAAGAAAGAAACAGTGTGTGGCTGTCCAGTTCCCACACCGCTCATTTAATTCAGTTTTGTCCTCCATTCACTGTGCACTTAAAATGGTTTCATTTTAACCAAAAGCAGTTTTAAATTTTGAAAAGAACATACTTTCCAAATAGTAAATAGGCGAAACCAGCCTTTGGTCTGAAAATTTCCTCCAGCCTCGAGTATCCAATAATCCCCTGTGATCGTGGCTTTCAAATTGCACTGCTGAAACCATGGCTGATGAAAGGCACATTTCCCCCAATGCAAATGATTATTTCAGCATGCAGTACTGGGAGAAACAATAAAAAAACATGACTGAGCAGGGGAAATAGAGGGACCCAAAAGCAGACCTTTGAAGTGGGGCTGTGGGGACCAAGAGACACCCACATGAGGACCCACCGCAGCACACATCTTGGTGAGATCAGTGGTACCTAGATGATAAACAGAATAAGGAACTTTTTTTATAATAAAATAAACTTCCATACTGAAAAAATTATGAATATTTTTAAACACGATTTATTCTATATATAAACAAGCTATTGTATAGTAGCAATAATGCACTTAAGGGGTGCATATCATCTGAGATAACGTCCTTTACTGGTTATTGGATGCACTTAGCCTGCGGCCTCATGCCCAACCACCTGAGGCTGATGTTAGCCCAGCATGACACACTCCCCTTTTGTGCATTATTGTTTAATTATAAAATGTGTTGGAAGTTTCCTGCTACCATAAGTTCTGAGACCCGTATGTTAATTCCCCAGAAATGCGTAGGCTGGAACCAGTTCAGGCAACAGGATTTGGAATTAAATGAATCATTCTTCCCTCTCATGATACCCTCCAAACACACATCATCAAACTGCAATATAAATCTGGAGCATATCATTATCTAAGACAATTACATGCATTAAGATCCTTCAAATAAGGCATAATACATTTCTTACAACTTCCCAAACACTGACTTCCTACAATGTTTTGTGGGCATGAATTCCACAACTCGATAGTCCTATGTTAAAAAACAATTCTGCCCAAGTGAGGTTTCACAACATAGCAACTCCAATTTAGAGTTCACAGCAGACCTAGTATTATAGTAGAACATGGAAACATCATGTTATTTACTTTGCCCATCTACTAGTTTCCAGCACCATAAACGATCATAATACTTAATATGCAGATCAGTAGGAAACCAGCCAACCCTATAAAAAAATTGACAGTAATGGACATTCCGATTAGCATCCAGTACAAAAAGTCATGCATGATTTAAGGCTATATTTAATCTGGATAGTACACTGTCTGACACCAAAGACTAAACTATGAACTCACAATCAACAGTTGTTAGAATTAAACTTTGAACAGCCAATTTGCAGGTTGCTTGAATAAAGTTAATTTTATTTCTGTACAACAAACCCAGCCTTACAATGACATTTTTAATAATATAATCGATATGCTTTGTGTAGAACAGTGTGCTATCCAGCTATACCCCTAGGTACTTGAAACAATCTACCAGTTCCAGAGTACCACCAATTAGTGTAGTTATATTCATTTTACACCCTTGTCCAATTTTATTTTGATCATTGGCTTTTTTTTTTACATTTCACATTAAGTCTGCTCTCTGTAGACCATTTCTGAACTCTCTCAAAGTCTTCTTGCAGAGGATCTGATGAAGCAGGTGCTGATCTACCTCTGGTTGCCAGAACCGCATCATCAGCCTAGAGAACTAATTTGTAGTCCTGGCAAACAGAGACGAGACCATTCAAAAACAGACGAAACAACAATGGTCCTGGAATGGATCCCTGCAGGAAATGTTTGTTGACAGGCCTCATAGTTGATATTACACCACCATCCTTCTCTTCAAATAGCTTTCACATTACCTACAAGCACAGTTAATGATAAACCCATATTATTCAATCTTTGTATCAACAAGGCATGACCTACTAGATTGACTGCTTTTGTTAAGTAGAGACCACCCCGCCATGTCCCCACTATCCAAGGCACCAGATAAAAACTCAGCTTATTCCAGTAATGATGTTGTACTACATTTTCTGGAAACCATGCTGTGTTTCTGTCAAAATATCATTTTTATCTATACAATCAACCAGCTGATCATAAATTATTTGTTCTAGTACCTTGGACAGTAGGGATAGGACCAAGAGCCAATAGTTGGATACCATTGTTACATCACCTCCTTTGCGGACTGGTACAACTGCAGTCTGTTTCTATAATTCCAGTACTTCTTGCGTGTACCATGAGAGATTCATTCATTTCAAAATTAGCAGTGAAACTCATTTTGTGCCATCTTAAGCAGCTTCACATTTAGATCATCGCTACCCACCCTTGTTTTAAGGTTCACGTGATTCAAATATTTAGTAATTTCCTTTTCAGTTGTAGCTTTAAAATACAATTGCTTACTTAAATTCGTACCCTGTGGTCCAGTATTATTCATTGCCCCATTGACATTTGTATTCAGAATCTGTGCAGACATACTGTGGTGCTAAAGAAGACATTCAATTTGTCTTCAATTCCAGTAGGGTCGGTCAGCATTCCCCGATTTGACTGTAACACCTTAGGGACAGTTTTATCATCTCTCCTAGAGCCTGATTAAAGAGGGAGTCTAGTCAAAAGTGTTACATTGCAGAATTAGAATCAGCATACCCCAAATAAATCTCATACCAAAAATTAGGTTTCTGTGTTACTTCACTTCAAAGTTGCATGCTATTTTGTAACACTGATTTCACTCCCTGTTCAAACAAGCCAGTTTCAGTGAAGAGTTACTGATAATGTCATAACCAGACCTCACAGCCTAGTCCTTCTTGTTAGCAACCTTATAGGATATAGTTCTCCAAAGTTACAGAAACTGCAGCTATAGCAATCATTAAAACAAGCATTTGTCAATGCTGAATGTTATCTCGCTGGCATTGGCATTGGTAGTGCCGGAATTAGAGATGCATAATAGGAATGGCAGATAAGTATTAAAGTGACACCAACCCCACCCCCACCCTGCAAAGAGCAACAGGCATTGGGGTGTGCCTTTGGGCCATCAGCTATAACACTCACGCCATTTTACCTCACCCTACCCTGTAGACACTGACAAGTGTTGTGGTGTGCTTTGGGGTCTTTGGGCATTATACTTACCCCATTCCATAAGGAAATATGCTGAGGTGGATGCAGTATAGGAGAATGGGGTGAACTTTGTGGCCAGACACTGCAAGGCGCACCACTATGCCTGTCACTGGCTGCAGGTTGGGGGTGGGGGTGGAATGGCGTGAGCATTACAGCCGATTATTCCATGTCAAACCCCTGACACCTGTCAGTCTCTATAGGGTGGGGTGCTACAGATAGAAACCCTAACACTGTAGGAGTGTGTTGGTATTTTCATTCCAAATTTTCAACATGGGCTTTTTGTGAGCCCACCTCATGAAGAGCGGTGCTATCAGTTGGTTAGCTGAAAGGTGGTTTTGCACAGTGGCTATGCCATTTGGCGACACAGGGATGAAAACACATTTTGGGCAGTATGTGGAAAATGACAACTGTATTGTACGTGAGGAGATGTAAAAAAATGGCAGTATTGAAAATCTGGAGTGAAAATATGAAACATTGGTGAAGTCATGAGCATGCATAGAAACTGTGCAACACACGTCTGTAACCCAATCATTTTGGGGATTTTTTTAACCACGTTTTTAACATAGGCAGTTTGGGGCCTTCCCTCATGAACAGTGGCACTGGGTTTTTGTTAATTTGTCCCAAATGTTGATTTCCCACAATGACCATGCCATTGTGCGCCACAGGTGCGAAAACACATTTAGGGCAGGATGTGAAAAACGACAGCTATACTGTTCATAAAGAGGTGTGAAAAATTGCCAGTGTTGAAAATCTGGCATGAAAATATTGCAAATTTGCGAAGTTACAAGGGTGCATGGAAACTGTGTAATGCACACCTTTAACACAGTCATTTTATGGAATTTCATCACCAAATTTTCAACACAGGCATTTTAGGACCTCTGCTCATGAACAGTGTCACTGTCATTTCCTCAAACTGTCCCAAAAACTGATTTCGCTCAACGACCATGCTCTTCTGTACCGGATGTGCGAAAACACATTTCGGCCAGGATATGGAAAATGACAGCTGTACGGTTTATAAGGAGGTGCAGAAAAATTTTGAAACTTGGGAGTGAAAATATTAAAAATTCACAAAGTTACGAGCATGCGTAGAAACTGCGCAATGCACACTCGTAAAACAGCAATTTTTTTGGATTTTTTTTCACCAAATTTGCAACATAGGCTTTTTGAGAACCCCCCTCATGAACAGTGGCACTGTCAGTTCGTTAATTAGTCCTGAAAGGTGATGCCACGCAATGACCATGAAATTACCTTTCGGGACTGAATAACGCCATGACAGTGCCTGAATTCATGAGAATGGGTCCCAATAACCCCATGTTGAAAATTTGGTGCCAAAATTCCCAAAAATGGCTGAGATATGCACCAAGGTTGAAAAAACCCTATTTATGCCATTATTCAGCTTACCGGCATTTCTTCAGTTTGCGATCTGCTTTGAAGAGTGCAGACGTGTTCCCGGTCCACCGAAGATCGTTGTGCTGGACTCCAGAGGTAAATGTGGGGTGAGGGGAGTGTGTGGAGGCAGGATGCACAGAGGGCGGATGCAGGTTGGGGAAGGGGGCAGGGAGTCCGTGAGGGACCATTTTCTTTTTTACAGGTTTAAAAAAAAAAAATTGTGGGACAGTTTTTCTTTTTCAGGGGATTTGGCAAGCTTGGATGGGCTCCCAGAGTGCAACCTAAGTGTTTTTTTTGGGGGGATGCTGTAGCCGACTGGGGATTGGGCACCCCCGTCAGCACATAGAAAAGGGGGGCAAGAGTCGCGGGGGATTGGGCACCCCCCTCGGCACACAACAAAAGCAAAGGGGGGGACATTATGCCAATGGGGAGTGGGCTCCCCTGTTGGCAAAATAAGTGGGGAAGGGGGATTAAAGCTGATGGGATTGGGCCCCACGTTGGCAAAGAAAGACTGTTTCAGGGGTGCATGATGCCAAGGGGGATTGGGCTACCCCTCAGCATTCATTTTAAATGGGAGGTGGGGTCATTATGCTGATGAGGAGTGGGCTCCCCCATCGGCATTGTGACAGGCGGCAGCTCTCGTTGCAGTGGACCTTTTCTTAGATCTGGTGGCCACATTAGAGATGCGTGATGTCAGCGCCTGCTGCTGGCTGATTGGGGAATGAGGGATGCACCTAATGATGCGTGCCCTGCATTCTCCCACAGTGACCGCACCTCGAAGTCTGCTACTACCACAAAATGTTGACTCGTGTGCTAGCGCAAGCCAACATAAAAACTGACATAGGGTTGGTTGCAGTGCTTGTGTTTCCAGAATGTTCAGATGCATGGCACTATACCTTAGAACATAACAGGAGGTGGTTTTGGAATGCAACACTGAACCAAGATATAAATAGTTATAACTCCTAGGTGGCGCCAAGTACACCACCCCACCAACTGGTGTACAGTCATTTCTACTGGGGTAGCCATTAAGCTTTAACAATAATTCGTAATTTTTGGCCACTAGAAGGCACAAAATCCCAGCAGTGAGCCTCCAAAATGTAACCCTTAGGTGGTGCTATCCCAAGGGCTACTACCCCTGCCTGCTTGGCTAGTAGCAGGTTAAGGGACCTGAGTTCTGAAATGGGTGCCTCCACCCGGAGGTCAGGGTTGGTAGTGGTCAAGCTAACCTGGGCACAGCCCTCTGGGACACTGTAACCCCCCTCTTTCCTTACTAGTGGCTGGAACAATAAACAATAATCATGTTCACAATACCCCTGATACACCACACAAGTACCCACACTATTTGCACTTACCACCAGGGTTTTCCTCTGGCCTGGCCCTGGGGACCCCCTGTAAAACAAGACTATACACAGCAAATAACAGCAGTACAGTACTCTTGCACAAACTGGAACCACAGTCAGGGTAAATGCAAAAAAGAGTTAGATCTGATTTATTTAAGGGATTTGAACAAGGGAAGGGTGTAATCGGGTTAATTTGCTTAAAGGCTGTATCAATCAAACAGTTATGCATGCACTTCAGGGTCCATATACAGTCACACTCTCTGGGTGCCCAGATGGAAAATGGTGGGCTAGCCAGGAACATTGCAGCTGGTTGGGGCCCTGTGATGGAAGAAAACAACATGCACAACACACACTATTTGTAATCTGGAGCCGGAGGGCTCAGTTCATGAAAAGAAAACAAGACGATCAGATGGCACACTTTTAAATTAGGCTGTTGTTGCAGGGAGCTACCCTGATGATTACTTATGATACCTAAGACTGGACACAGGCTGGACGAAAATCAAGACTAATGGTTAATCTGGAGTGCCAGGAGAAGCAAGGTCCACACGAATCACCGAGGTGTCATTCCTGTTCAAGCATGGAGCAGGGGGCTGATCTCCAGGCAGGTCTCTCATCGATGACTTTCTCTGTGCAGCAGGTTGTCTGGCTGGGCCAGTGTGGCAAGGCCCCGGTCCAATGGAGACAAATTCAGATACAGTCCATTTTGGGCTGGACACAGCTTCCAGCAAGCAGAACACAGTTCACACAGTGGGGAACCAAATCACGACCCACTAACAACTTACAGCACATTTACATGTAAGGAAATTCTACCGCACGGGGCAAGCCGCCCTCCGGACATGATCACAGAGTCTCTGCACAAACTGGGGATTCAAAAGCAGCTGGAAATCCTGGCTGGTCGATCGCATTCATTAGAATCTTTGGTTTTCTTCCAGTATGAGCCTGGTAAAAAATCAGTGGCTTACTTCATTCTCACAAACTTGGATTTAGTCTGAAATAATTCTCTTCTTTCCCTCTCAGGGGCAGCTGGCAGACATGCAGGCCACAACTCAGACCTTTCCACAGTTCTCCCACACGAAACTACTCGGATGGCTGCTTGACTGTCTCAAGCTGTTGCCTTTTCAGCTCCCAACTTAGATCTGATTCAACTGCCAGCAAACCTGAGACTTTCCCCAGAATCCAAAAGGTTCGGTTGGCTGATCTGTCTGTCAGTCACAACAAAGGCTCCCTCTTCAGGTGCAAAAAGGCGCCAAAAGCCTACAGTTCCTACAGATTTTGACTCCAGACAGCTCCTGTAGTCCAGCTCCATTTGAGGTCCCACCAGTACTGATTGGTCAAATTTGGTAGTCCAGGACCAAGATAGTGGAGATAAACAAAACAGTCCTTGCTGCAAAGAAGGCAGGTTAGACAAACTAAATTATCATTATCACTCTAAATGATTTTCAGCAAATAGTTACATTTTTCAACAGAGCTCCCTCTCAGATTCCTTATGACTGCAATCCAGGCAGCTCTTAAAGAGACAGTGCACAGAAGCTGTACAGGCACTCTCTGGCAATCACATTTAAACTGCTAAAATGCAGGACACCAGCCTGGCAGTGAGCATTTAGGCAAGCTCAAGGAAGACTTTTTGGGAACCCCCATTTGTAGGGGGGTTACACCCTTCCCTGCCTGGAGAAAATGTCTGCATCAAGTCTATACCATCTTGCATCAGTTAACATAAACTTATTACTTTATTATACATATTCGCTACACTTCATGATACAATATCCATTCTGACAGCACATTGTGCATATTTCACACAGGTAATTTGAACATTACTATACTGAATCAGGTAATAACTTCTTGTACCTGAAACAATGCAAGAGGAGGCCCTTCCCTACCAGCTAACTTGGGACTAGAGGGTTGGGGGCACCATGGTGAGAGGGAAACACAAGTAACCTGGAATTGGCTGTCAAGCTCAATTTGGGCAGTGAGCATGGTGAGACATAAACACCTTTGTGCACCACATTGAGAGGCAACTTCACTGGCCTCCCAGGAGAAACATAACTGAAGTGTACTACTGGCTTGACAGCTCGGCTAGTCTTTCTGAGGGGGACAACTACAGTCTCTGTACTCTCAGCACTGGTCTGGGGACTCTCATCACTTGTGAGGGGTGCCTCTGCCTGGATAGGAATTTCGAAACTTGGGGCACTGTCGGATCCTTGCTTTGCAGGCTCTGTTTCTACAACACTTGACTCATTTTGTGAAGGCTCAGGCACAATCAAACTTTGAGGTACTGAAGGGGGTTGTCAGTACTCTCATGGTGTTCTTCAAATTCTGGTATGTCACCAGAAAGACTCATTCCATCAGCCCCCTCAGACAAATCATACAGTTCCACAATACACAGAGACTCAGCATCTTCAGACGTGATATTTTGCACTTCACTTTCAGGGAGCATTGGCTCCAAGGACAGAGCTGGGGGGGTTAGGCAATCCAGAAGGCCCAGCTTCATCCCCACAATTAATCATGGGGTTACCTCGAAAGAGCTGACTCAGTTCATAAGAGGGGCAATAGGCATAGTCGCACTCACTTTCGTCAGAAGTGGACTGACAGTCACTATCATTCTGGGCCTGCTGCAGAGGAAACCTTAAATCTGTGACCACTGGGGTAGGTTGACTCTGTCTCTTTCTTGCAGCAGCATGAGTCACCAGCCCAGGGGGCTCAATATCTGGGGGTTCAGCCTCAATCAAGACTTGGCCGATAGGTAGCAAGTAGTTACGGTGCATGGTCTTGACAGCTTTGGAGTTGTTCTCTGGGCGCACCTTGTACACAGATAAATCATCCAACTTTCCAACTACTACATGGGGAAGATGGTGCACAGATCAATTTTGTGTTTACCATTCAGTCCCAAATTGCGTAACACACGGTCTCCAGGTCGAAGCTCTTGAGCCTTTACTTTTTTATCATGCCTCTTTTTGTTGGCTAGATTTCTCTTGGCGGCCATTGTTTTGGCCAGTTGATAGGTATGGTTCAACTGAGCTTTCAGTTTTTGTACGTATTGCAAGTGGTTTTCAGCTCAGACCCCATCTGGAGAGACCCCAAAACAGACATCAACTGGCAGCCGGGCATCTCTCCCGAACGTGAGGCAAGTAGGGGAGAACCCAGTAGCATCAATTTTTGTGCAATTGTATGTGTGTACCAAGGTGCTAATCTGCTGGCTCCATTTATGCTTGTCTTTTGGGTGGAGGGTGCCCAGCATGTCTAGAAGGGTGTGGTTAAAACATTCTGATTGAGGGTCTCCCTGCGGGTGATAGGGGTGGTTCTTGACTTTTGCATCCTCCATAGAGAGAGCATTTATTTGATTAGCCAACTCTCAAAGTTTCTGCCTTGATCAGAATGAATCCACTGGGGGGCACCATAGTGGATGAAGAAATTTTCCACTAGCACCTTGGCCACAGTAGATGCCTTTTGATCTTTGGTGGGAAAAGCATGTGCATACTATGTGAAATGATCCATAACCACTAACACATTGCCAATGTTCCGCTGATCTGGTTCTAAACACAAGAAGTCTATGCAGACTAGTTCCATGGGGGTGCTGGTAGTACTATTAACAAGGGGAAGGGGGCAGCCCTCTGAGGCAGGGCTTTTCTTGGCAGGCAGCAGCTACAAGTCTTTACATGGTGCTCAACATCGGCCCCCATTTTGGGCCAGTAGAAGTAAGATGTACCAGGTCAAGGGTTCTGTTAATACTGAGGTGCCCCATGTGATTGTGGAGGAATTGTTGCTTGTCTACTTTGCCACTATGATCTACTGTCTCTCTATACAACAGCTGATTGAGTAACTTCAATCTGGGGCCTTTTTTAAACAATAAAGCAGTTCGCAAGTCAGTGGACCGTAACTTAGACACATCTTTCCCCTCACGAAGGGCATCAAGTGCTGGCTGAATCATAGGATCTTGGAATTGAGCCCACTGAATGCTGTCATTGTCAAATTCAGGTAGTGCACTAATATCTAGAGCAGAGAAGTGGCAATAAGCAGCTGGTATGCAGGTATCAGAAGAGCCCAAGCAGTCTACTAAACAGTCCACTGTGTCCGCAGACATCTGTTCATCTCTATCTAACTTTCGGCACAATGCTTGAATGTCAGGTTCAGACAGCCTGACCCAATCACTCTTGGAAGTGGGCCTTCGTGATAGTGCATCAGCATTAATATGATTCAAGCCCGATCTGTATTCGACAGCCTAATCATAGGTTGATAATGCAGAAAGCCACTGGTGCCCCAGTGGCGTCTAACTTAGCTGAAGTCTGTACATAGGTCAACAGGTTATTGTCAGTATTCTCCAATATCTTTGCCCCATAGAGGTATTCATGAAAGTGGTCAACGATGGCCCATTTTAGCGCAAGGAACTCCAACTTATGCACAGGGTAGTTTTGTTCAGACGGGGTCAAGCTCCTACTTGCAAAAGCTGCTGGTCTCAGGCCATCCTCATGGTCTTGATGCAGCACCACTCCTAGACCCTGCAGATTAGTGTCTGTATGCAGCACATAGGGTTTGGTGGGGTCAGCATAGGCAAGGATGGTGGCATGGGTGAGCTGGTATATGATCTCATGGAAGGCTGCTTCACTGTCAGGTGTCCAGCAGGGCCTGAAGAGTTCACTTGGGCAGAAGTATACTTTTTCTGGTTCTTTAATGGCCCCTTTTTTTGTATTTACGATTGGTAGGAGGGTAACCCTGGGTAAGGTTCAAGAGTGGGCGAATCACCTTGGAATAGTCTTTTATGAACCTGTGGCAGTAGCCACAGAACCCCAGGAAACATTGTAGTTATTTCAGATTATGGGGCTGGGGTGAAGCAGTCAGTGCTTCAACCTTACTGGGATCAGTCTCTATCCCTTTTGTAGATACTATGTGCCCCACATACTTCACGGAGGTTTGGAAAAACTGGCACTTGTCAATGTACAGCTTGAGGCCAAAGTCTTCCAGTTGGGCTAGGACTTTAAACAGTCAGTTCTCATGCTCCTTTAGGGTGCTCCCAAACACAATGACATTGTCCAAGTACACCAGGTATTCCAGCAAATTCATATCTGCCACCGGACATTCCATCAGTCGCTGAACGGTGGCCGGGGAGCCCGATATCCCCTGTGGCATCCTCAGAAACTCATAGAACCCCAATGGACAGATGAAGGCTGTTTTCTCATGGTCTTCCGGGGCCATCAGGATCTAGTAGTATCCGCTGCGAAGATCCAACACCGAGAACCATTTGCTCCCATTCAACCAGGCCAGGGCATCTTGTATACGAGGCATAGTGTATTGGTCTAGGATGGTCCGCCGGTTCAGGGTTCGATAATCAACACACATCCTCACAGACCCATTCTTCTTATGAACAACCACAATGGGAGAGGCGTATGGGCTCCTGGATTGTTGTATCATGCCAGCAGCGAGCATTTCCTGCAGATGTCTTCTCACATCATCTACGTCTGCTGGGGCTAGGCGTTGGGACCTCTCTCAAAATGGCCATTCATCATGCAGGCATATGTGATGCTCCACACCCTGGTCACATCCCACATCCCATTCCTTCAACAAAAACACTTGGTCTCTCTGGGCAAGTCTCTTGCTAATTCTAGCCTTCCATTCAGCTGGCAACGGGGAGTCACCAAAGACAATCAAGTCTGGGGTCACTCTCTCCTTCTCACCAGGGTGCTTGTTGCTGGGCAATACTGCAGTGTCTGTGCAGTGTACTGTAGCTAGGGTGCACCCTCTGTTCACCTGGATCTCCCGATCTGACACATTGTGAATCCGGACCATCACTCGTCGTGTATAGGCATGGGCACGAGCAGGCAAGATGCTGGGCTTGACCAGTAATCCTTCTGGCAATTTTCCATCGCCTGGCATATCCAACATCAGTATTTTGTTCTTGACATCTTTCTGGAGGCAGACCTCCCCTTGAATGGTACACTGGTCATTAGGGGCCAGTACCATTGACTCGGGATCCTTCTTCCACATGATCCCCACCAGTTCATCCTGGTCTACTTCCTCAGGTTTCTGTTGCAAATCATTGGCCCTCTTGATCAGAGCCGGAATTCTCAGGGCCCTCTCAGTCTGTTGCCATTGTTTTTCATGACAGAGTTGCACCAGTCTCCCAAACATATGGGTGTTTGTCCCAATTAACAGGGGGACCCCATCATACAGTCCTGTGAGGGGACACACTAGGGCCAATGTCTCTACTCGCTCCTCTACACCAGTTACAGGTGCAGGAAAAGACAACCAGAGGCGGACATACCCTAGGTAGGGATAAGACTTGTCGCTTAGGAGCCACACATGTAGGCCTTCCAGGGATTGCAAAGGCACATCACATAAATGTTTGTCATACCAGTCTTGGAATACTGTGGTCACTTGTGACCCACTATCAAGCACAGCCCGAGTATGAATACCATTCACAGTCACCATAGTCTCTATTGAAGGGCCCTCTATTTTGGACCAATCAGGGGAGGCAGTAGCAGAGGCCTGAACAGATGATTTAGCCACAAAGAAATTTGAGTTAGGGTTTCTTGAACCCTCACTGCGGTCATTTCGGACACCCCTTGGCCATTGATTTTCTTTTCAGAGCTCCCCTTGAAGTCTGTTTACTACTCTTTCTAAGTCCTTCTGAGACCAGCATTCTCTTTTCATATGGCCATCCTTTCCACAGTTGTGACAAATGATAGACTCCTGGGTCATCCTGGGAGAGAACATCATATGAGGAACTGAAGCAGCAGTAGTAAGAGATTGGGGTCTAGTATCTGCTTGCAGCAGTGAGAGTGGTGCAACGTGTCTTAACAGTTCCTTTAGAGTGACAGTCAATCCGGTGATCTCAGCTTTGGAGCCACCCTCGGTAGCGGATGCCTGAGGGTGCACTCCCAATCCCATGGCAGTCACATCCTGAAAGGGACCAGAATCTTGTTCCATGGGGGAAACCCTTGCAGAGGCACCCATCTTCAACTCTCAGACTTCCTTTAGTAGTTTGTCTTTCCAAAGCTGGGCTCTGGACAGGAAGTCCTTTGCATTCTCAGAGTGCTCGTTAAATGCGACTTTTGTCCCTGAGCCTCACTTGGCTGATCACTCTCGGTCACTCGCGCAGCAGCAGCAGATATGGGTGCAATTCCCCCATGGGGTCACCTTTGCTCTACCTCCTGACTTTCTTTCATTACCTTCTCATAGGAGGGAGGCTGATTCCAGTCGGATGGCAAGGCGCAACTGAAGCAGTAACAATTCTGAAAATAGAGAAGATTTAAGGATCCAGTCCAGCATAGTTCGATCTAATTCATTTGACGGCAAACAACCCTTTCTGAGGCACTCTTGTAGCAGCTTTTCAAGCCGAGGTACATACTCAGACGATGACTCCCCTGGGTACTGCTGAGAGTGTTTTTTACTCTCCACCACAGATCCTCAGGTGAATCCAGGCTCCCATACACATTCTTTAATGCATCAAGACAGTCCTGTGCAGTTGCTTTGGGGTTATTGGCACACTTGGCACAGGTGGTAGCCAGGGCAGGACCTCAGAGACTCTCACTCAACCTCTTTCATTTCTCTGTTTCTGAGCATTGCCATTCAAGTACTAGAGGGGCAACATAGTCTATCCCGGTCTCCCAGTCATCCTCCCCCTGGGGGGTGGGGAGGGTGCCTGAGAAGATTCTCAGCCTTCGGTAGGAGTCATGTCTAATGGCAGGTACAGATATAGGGGCCAGCATTGTAGCAGGCACAGAAAGCAGGGCAGTAATAGGTGCTGGAGTGGGAGGGGGTGTTGGGGAAGGAACACCCCCAGGTGGCAGGAATAGTTTCTTAAAGTCCTCTACGGTTTTCCCTTCCTCCAGCAACAACTTAGCAAATTACTCCTCAAAAGTCTCAGATAATGGTGGGAGCACATCCTCCCTGGGATCTTTACTGTCTTTTGTTATCACTCTCCAGGCAGCTGGAACCCCTTCTGGGGCAATAGTCTGTGGCACTTTAGAGCTGTCCACAAGGTCACTACACTCTACCAAGGCTATGAAAGTTTGGGCGATTAAATCAGCCTGTCGACCCACCACCACAGGGTTTTTAAATCATTCAATTTTGGTGAGTGCTCCCTCTACAGTGTCTTTACTGGTACCCAGGGGAATATCCAGTATAAGTAGAGCATTTTGAGGGTTGATCTCCTGCCAAGTACACCGCCCCACCAACTGGTGTACAGCCATTTCTACTGGGGTAGCCATTAATCTTTAACAATAATTCATAATTTTTGGTCACTAGAAGGCACAAAATCCCAGCAGTGAGCCTCCAAAATGTAACCCCTAGGTGGTGCTATCCCAAGGGCTACTACCCCTGCCTGCTTGGCTAATAGCAGGATAAGGGACCTGAGTTCTGAAACGGGTGCCTCCACCCGGAGTTCAGGGTTGGTAGTGGTCAAACTAACCTGGGCACAGTCCTCTGGGACACTGTAACCCCCCTCTTTCCTTACTAGTGGCCGGAACAATACACAATAATCACTTTCACAATACCCTTGATACACCACAAGTACCCACACTGTTTGCACTTACCACCAGGGCTTTCCTCTGGCCTGGCCCTGAGGACCCCCTGTAAAACAAGATTATACACAGCAAATAACAGCAGTTCAGTACCCATGCACAAACTGGAACCACAGTCAGGGTAAATGCAAAAAAGAATTAGATCTGATTTATTTAAGGAACTTGAACAAGGGAAGGGCATAATCAGGTAAATTTACTTAAAGGCTGTATCAATCAAACAGTTATGCATGCACTTCAGGGTCCATAAACAGACACACACTTTGGCTACCCAGATGGAGAATGGTGGACTAGCCAGGAACGTTGCAGCTGGTTGGGGCCCTGTGATGGAAGAAAACAACATGCACATCACACACTATTTGTAATCCGGAGCCGGAGGGCTCAGTTCACGAAAAGAAAACAAGACAATCAGATGACACACTTTTAGATTAGGCTGTTGTTGCAGGGAGCTACCCTGATGATTACTCACGATACCCAAGACTGGACACAGGCTGGACGAAAATCAAGACTGGTGGTTAATCTGGAGTGCCAGCAGAAGCAGGGCCCACATGAATAGCTGAGGCATCATTCCTGTTCCAGCATGGAACAGGGAGCTGATCCTCAGGCAGGTCTCTCGTTGATGGCTTTCTCTGTGCAGCAGGTAGTCTGGCTGGGCTAGTGTGGCAAGGCCCCGGCCAAATGGAGAAAAATTCGGATATAGTCCGTTTTGGGCTGGATACAGCTTCCAGCAAGCATAACACAGTTCACACAGTGGGGAACCAAATCATGACCCACTAACAACTCATAGTACGTTTACATGTAAGGAAATTCTACTGTACGAGGCAAACCGCTCTCCGGTCACGATCGCAGAGTCTCTGCACAAACTGGGGATTCAAAAGCAGCTGGAAATCCTGACAGGCCAATCACATTCAGCAAAATCTTCGATCTTCTTCAGGTATGAGCCTGGTAAAAAATCAGTGGCTTACTTCGTTCTCACAAACTTGGATTTAGTCTGAAATAATTCTCTTCTCTCCCTCTCAGTGGCAGCAGGCAGACATGCAGGCCACAACTCAGGCCTTTCCACAGTTCTCTCATATGAAACTACTCAGACAGCTGCCTGACTGTCTCAAGCTGTTGCCTTTTCAGCTCCCAACTTAGATCTGACTTAACTGCCAGCAAACCTTGGACTTTTCCCAGAATCCAAAAGGTTCGGTTGGCTGATCTGTCTGTCAGTCACAACAAAGGCTCCCCCTTCAGGTGCAAAAAGGTGCCAAAAGCCCAAAACTACAGTTCCTACAGATTTTGACTCCAGACAGCTCCTGTAGTCCAGCTCCATTTTAGGTCCCACCAGTACTGATTGGTCCAATTCGGCAGTCCATGACCAAGATAGTGGAGATAAACAAAACAGTCCTTGCTGCAAAGAAGGCAAGTTAGACAAACTTCATTATCATTATCACCCTAAATGATTTTCAGCAAATAGTTACGTCTTTCAACACAGCTCCATCTCAGATTACTTATGACTGTAATCCAGGCAGCTCTTAAAGAGACAGTACACATAAGCTATACAGTCTCTCTCTGGCAATCACATTTAAACTGTTAAAACACAGGACACCAGCCTGGCAGTGAGCATTTAGGCAAGCTCAAGGAAGACTTTTCATGAACCCCCATTTGTAGGGGGGGTTACATAGTCAAGGTGGTGCACAGTTTTAAAATGTTTAAAATGCAGTCTCAGAATGTGTCAGAGATGCACCATCTCAAAATGCGGTGGGACACTCAGTCTTGGAATGCAACAGGAACACACATCAAGGAATTTGGTGGAGGACTGGCAATTTAGGATTATAGTGGGGATGCACACAGTTGGAATATGACAGGACACACCATTTTATTCTGAAATTGCTTGTCCCTGTCACATTACAGAATTGTACACACCAACAACATTTTAAAATTGTGCATCACATCCCCACCACATTCTGACACTGTGAGTCCCAGCCACATTCTAAAATTACACATCCCTACCAAATTCTGAAATTGCACATCACCACCACATTCCAAAACTGCACATATCTGCCACATTCTAAAACTGTGCTTCAATACCACATTCTGAAACAGTGTCACTGCCATATTCCAAAACTGTGCTACCACCACATTCTGAAATTGTGCATCACCGTCACATTCCAAAAGTGTGTATCACTGCCAGATTCTGAAGTTGTACATCATCACATTTTGAAATTGTGCATCACTGCCAAATTCCACAGTTGTGCACCACCACCAGAATCTGAAATCGTGCATCATCGCCACATTCCAAAATAGTGTGTCACTCTCACATTCCTAAATTGTGCTTCACTGTCACATTCCTAAATTGCGCATCACCATCACATTCCAAAATTGTGCATCACCACCATATTCTGAAATTGTGCATCACCACCATATTCTGAAATTGTGCATTACAGCCACATTCTGAAATTGTATATCACTGCCACATTCTAAAATTGTGCATCACCGCCACATTCTGAAATTGCATGTCCTGTCACATTCCAAAATTGTGTGTAAACTTCCATGATCCAAAAATGCCTGTCATTGTCACATTCTTAATATGTGCATCACCCATATACCAAAATTGCACATCCCCACCGTATTCTGAAAATGAGTGTCGCTGCCACATTCTAAAATTGCCTGTCCAACTCACATTCTAAAATTATGCATCCCTGCCTAATTCTGAAACTACATGTGACTACCACATTCTGAAACTATATCACTGACACATTCTGAGACTCTGTGTCCATGCTACATTGTGAAATTGCATGTTGCCACCACAATCTGAAATCCAACATCCCAACCACATTTTGAAATTATGTATCACCACCACATGCCAAAATTTATGCATCCACGACACATTACAAAATTACATATCCCTGCCACCTTCCACAATTATGTGTCTGACACTTTTAAAAAATTGTGTATCTCTACCACATTCTAAAAATATACAATACCGCCACATTATGAATTTTAGAGTCCCTGCCACATTCCAAAATTGTGTGTCACAGCTACTTTCTGAGATTGTATCATTGCTGCATTCCATAATTGCAACCTGGTGGCATTTGAAAATGTCATAACTGCAGTATTCTAAAAACTGCACAAAAGTTTATCATTCTAAAGCTATGGGCTGGCAGTATAGCCTAGATGTTAGAGTAACGAGCTGTGAATAAGCTTGGTACATCCAGCAGACCAGACCTGTGTTTGATTCTCACAACTTCCACTTGCGTACTGTGTGACTCTGAACAAGTCACTTAACCACCCAGTGCACCCAAGTCACCCCTGAAAACAGTCACTTGTGCCTAGTAGGCCTTACCCAGTTACCAAAGACTGAAAAAAATTCAAATGTTTGCCATTGCATCCCCCCCACCATCACATTCTGAAGTACCTTGTATCTGCACATTATGGAAATGCATTCATTGACCCACCCAGTATCAGCTTTTCTTTCTTCAGATGTTTATTACAACTGCAGTTTTATGTAACATAGGGGAAATAAGTCCTACAATGTAGCTTGCATGGAGGAATAGGCTGTGAGTTCTGGTTATGATATCATTAGTAGCTCTTCACTGAAACTGGATTATTTGAACAGGCAGTAAATTTAGGGTTACAAAATGACTTGTAACTTTTAAACAAAGTAACTTAGAGATCTCATTTTGAGCACGAGGCATGGGGATATGTTGGTCCAAATTCTGAATTTATTGGTGCCAGAAATTTTGGCCGAACTCCTTCTTTAATGCTTTCCCAATGTTTATCCATGTTTTGTGCTTCTTCTGTTTCTTACAAAAATATTCTGCTTTGGTTTTCCTGATAAGCAACTTACTGCTGTTTCTTAGCTGCTTGTAAGCAATTTTGCCAGACTGCTGGCCACTTAAAGCAGCAGTGCAGACACTGGACAATCAATGCAAGCTAATTTTTTCACTATAAAAGATTCCAGGAATCTTCCAGTTTATTTGGTGGTAAATATTTCTGGTCCCCCAAATGTATTTCATAAATGTTTTTAGTTATTTTTTTCTCAAGGAAAGAAAGCTACCATTTTGGCTTATAAATATCATTGTAGACCTGGGGCCCCATATTCAAAAGTCCCAGGCTGCATCGCGCAAGAGCCTGCGCCACACAACAGAGATGCGCTGGCACAAAATAATGGTATATTCAGAAGATGCGCCATAAGATGCGATCATGCATATCCAGTTGAATATCCTGAACATGCACAATTGCACAGTTGGAGATGCGTGGCAGGTGCTCTGAGACCTGTGTGGGGTATAGGGAAATGCATGATAGGTGGCCACATGTGCAGTACACAAAGTTGCAGTATTCAGCCGGGATATGCAAATGGCCTCATTGCACATTCTGAGTCCATTCCCCACACACACAGCTCATTACTGGAATGTATTCGGGCCATTTGCATACCCAAGGCATGCCTAGTTCCAGATTTGCAGGGCTGCTCCACCACACCACAAAGATGAACAGGAGGTACATCAGCCTAGCAGGCAGGTGTGATGGAATGTTTGTGTGTGGGTGGGTGGGCTGCAGTGGCCTGAGTACAGTGCTATTACCCATGGCCACATACAGGGTCAGACTGGGGTTCAGGGGGCCCACCTGGTCAAGCAACAGGGTAATAATAATAATAATAATAATAATAATATTTTTATTTATATTGCACCTTTCAAATTTCAAGGCGCATTCCAATAAAATAATAAAAGATACGGAATACAAAATAAGAACATAAGAAAATATTAAAAACACAGATAATAGTTAATAAACAGTCAAACCATATGCTCTTACCCATAGAAAGGATTTAAGACCTTGTTTAAAACTCCCCACATAGTAGTGCACAGGGTGAAACACTCTGAACAGTATAACACAGGACTGTGATATACTAGCTATATTTGCAGCTTATAGTCACCTCCAGTGCCCCACACACCCCCCACATGACAGGAACATGGCGATACATGCAAGGAATGTCAGTGTTCAGAAGGTGACCAGGTACCCGAGTGTGTGGGTGCCACCTGGACCACTCCAGGTAACTCAGTGGGCCAGTCTGACACTGGCCAGTGTTGGGCATGTGGTCACTAGCCATTGTGGCTGCATGCCCAACACTGGAAGGGTTGGGTTTATGTGTGGCATGCCCATGTCACCCCTAGGCCACAGGTTGTGCCACCCCTGCCCTATGCTGCCCACTGTTGTGCTATGTCCATCACAGGAACACCACACAGACCCACTGCAGTGTCCCTGTGGTGGTGTCACACCACATAGCAGACATCAGTGACATGTCTATGACTCCCTGTTGTGTGGGCCTGGCACAGGTGTGCTGTGTGCACCTATGGTGTACCATCATGGGTGTGTGCCACAGGTCAGTCTCTGGCCTGTGCCATGCTGCCACTAGTGCCACTGGGCTACCTGGGCACCATTTCCACAGATGTTACCATGGATACATGCCACCACCACTTGGGTGGCACCCTGCAGGCCACATGGGTGCAGGCCATGGCCCCTGGTACGTGTACTGCTTTGTGGCTGTCTGCTCTGCCGGTGTGCTAGAGGGTCACCCAACAGCACAGGCATGTGGTTGCCAAGTGTCTGCGTCCTGGGTGTGGTGCGGGGGGGTGGCTCTCTGGGTGGTGCTGGTAATGTCCTGGCACCTGTGGCTTTGGGTACTTCTGTCTTGGCATGACTGCTGTGTGTGGATGCCTGGGGCACATCCTGGTGCACCTCCAAGGGTTGTCTCAGGATGGCTTGTCTGCAGTTCTGGAGCCTGCCTGTGGGTGGCTGGATAATTTAGGCCATCATTTTGTCTGCCTAACTTTGCGTGGCACACTTCTAAGATGCGTGGCAGATGCGCTGCTCATTTTGGCTGACTATACGGATGCGCAGCATATTCATGTACACACACCCTTTTATTGCGCCACATATTTTATTTCTGCTTGTTTACCCATCGGAAATGTGTAACACATCTCTCCCTTTCATATATCACGCTTCCACGCATATTCTGGGATATGCCGAGCATCCCCATTTTGGGCCGCTCATCTCCTTTGAATATGTGGGCCCTGGTAAGGATTAGGACTGAGAAAACAAAAAAGAAAAGCTCATGGTGCTTAGCATAGAAGGGAACTGACTAAAATAGATTTTACAGGGATGCACATTTTTTTTAATTGTAGCTGACAGCTTTTTGGAAATCCATTTTTCATTGCACTGCTGTTTGAAACTTATGCCATACTCTGTTTTTGTCTTTCAGTTTACCGAGTAATTCACTGTTTATCCAGTACTGAGATCCTCCCCTTTTCCTTAAAGAGAACTGCGCTGAATCTGTAAGTCATTTTTCCCAGTAGATGTTTTTATTCATAATCTGATCCCTTTCTGTTATTGTTCCATCTTTATTTGCCTTTTAGTAAACACAGTCTGGGGTTGGGGAGGTGATTAACACGCTGCTGATAAGTGCCATTTTAGAACTGTATGATGTAGCTTATCTCTGAGCCCCAGTTTGGCTGGTCAGATTTTGAACTGCTGGTGATCGCGGATGTCATGAAGATCGTCCAGAGTATGCGGCCGACCTGCTGTAGTTTGGACCTGGGCCCAACCCACCTCCTCATGGAGTGCATTGAGGTCATCAGCCCGGTCCTTGCAGAGGTAGTCCAGTGCTCGTTAGAGACTGGTGAGTTCCCTGACTCTTTGAAGGAGGCGGTGGTGATTCCCTTACTTAAGAAATCTTCTCTCGACCCAGACTGTCTTGCTAACTACAGACCAGTTTCTAACATGCCCTTTGTGGGCAAGGTTATTGAGAAGGTGGTCACGCTGCAGCTGGAGGATCATCTTACCATCCATGACATCTACGATCTTCTCCAGTCAAGATTTAGGAAGAGACATAGCACTGAGACTGCCCTGGTTCGGGTGCTCAGTGATCTTCTGATAGTGAGAGACTGCAGGTCTCATTCCAGCTTAGTCTTCCTTGATCTCTCTGTGGCATTTGACACCGTGGATTTATTTATTTTTATTTATTGAAAGAATTGGAATTACAACCTTTGAGTCAAGGACTCCTTTGCAAAGTCTCCATGGCAAAAATGAAATAACATAACAGGGTACAAGAACGACAAGAACAGAGCAATATTACAATGTTGAAAAGAGGACAAGTAATAAAATTCAAGGGTGGAGAGATCCAGCCCGAGTCAGACAGCGAGCAGTAAACAACAACAGTTACAGTACCAAAAGACAGTGATCAATAAACTACAGCCTGGTAACAATTTCTGCAGAATCAAGCGGTAGGAGCAGACCACAGGTCAAAGGGGAAGTGGGGGAGAGTGGTGGGTGACTTGCGTCTGCATTGCAGATAGGGACTAGGCACAGTTGCAGCAGGAGTGGGAGAGTATTTCTGAGCTGAGTCAGGATTTAAATGGGCCTAGACACTGCTCCAGAGAGACAGCAGGAGGTAGTTCATTAAACCAGAGGGGACCCTGTGGAAAAAGGAGCGTTGGCCCAAGGAAGCCCTGAAATGGGGTACTAAGAGGGGGCAGACAGAGAGCTTCGAGTTGTTCAGAGTTGGGTGGAGTGCTGTACAAGATGGCAAAGTCCCGGCGGGGAGGAGCAGAGTGAGAGCTTTCTGGCAAGGAGACAGGTCTGGTAGCTGAGCTATCCATCGAAATTAAGCCAGCTGGTGCGATGGTAGCGCTCACATGTATGGGTCCACTGGTCACATCCTGTGACAAGTCTGCAGGTTTTATTTAGGGAGACCTTAATATGACATAGGGTGGTGGGGTCAGCAGAGCCATAGAAGACAATTCCATAGTCGATAAGAGACAGCGCCAAAGATGTAACAGCAAGGTTTAGGGCCTTTGGGGTAGGTAACACCAATGCCTATACAAGAGCTCTATTCTAGCATTAGCAGTGGAGCAGAGGAGATTGAAGCATTCGTGGAAGGTGAGAGAGGAGTCAAGGGCGATGCCTAGGTATTTAAAGGTAGGTACCAGGTCAAGTGGGGAGCCCTTGGAATTGAGGATGGTGAGGGGAAAGTTTTTATGTTTGTTTTGTCTGTGGGTGAAAAGCATGGCCATGGTCATTTTGTAGTCCATGACAAGGCGGTGATCTGAGAACCAGGCTTCAGCCTCAGTGAAGGAGTGCTGCAGGGAGGCTTGAAGAGAAAGGGGGTCAGGGTGACTGTCGAATATGACCGCATCATCAGCGTAGAGCAGCAGCCTACCCGAGCAGGCCTTGGGGTGGGTGTTCAAAAACACGCTAAACAGGAGGGGGCCCAATATAGAGCCTTGGGGGACCCCAGACTGAACCAGTTTACTGGGCGAGAGTGTGGTGTTTAACTTGACCCTCTGGGTTCTATCGCTCAGATAGCTTTTAAACTAGGTGGTGGCTTAGAGATAGCCCCAAGGGGGCAGGGATTGTAGGAGAAGCATGTGGTTGATGGAGTCGGCAGCATTGGTTAAATAAATGTAGGTAGAGCCAACCAAGTGTCCATGGTCAAGGGTTTTGTTGACAAAGGTGGTGTATTCAGGAAGGGCAGTAGTAGCACTGTGTACCCTCCTGTAGCCATGTTGTTCAGGACAGAGCAGGTCATATTTGGTGAGATAGTCGGTGAGTTGGTCTGACACTATTTTTTCTAAAGCCTTGGAGATGGGGGGTGGAATTGAGATGGGGCGGTAGTTGCCAGGGTAGGTACTGTCCCCACCTGTAAAGATTGGGGTGATGATGGCTGATTTCCAGTGTGTTGGGAATTGTCCAAGGCAGAGAGACTGGATGAGGATGTCCGTGAGGGTGGTGATTATAGCATCTAGGGTGAGCAGGACAAGTTTGAGGTCCAGTGAGTCACTACTAAAGCGTGCTTTGCTCAGGGCTTTGGTAAGATACGGTCTTGCCTCATGTAGGGAGAGTGTACAGAGCCTGAAGGTGGGAATGGTTGTAGGATGGGGGGAGGTTTGGGGGCAGCTCAGAGACTGGGTCGAAAAAATTGGGGGGGGAGCACCACTGAGGTCAGAAAAGGCAGAGTTAAGGGTATCCACAATTAGAAAAGGGTCTTGGGATAGGGAGCCATTTACGAGCAGCTGGGCCGGGGGGGGATGGTTTTTCCACTGAGTTATTTAATGTTATTCCAGAACTTACGCCCCGAGCCCCAGGTGGAGGAGAGTGACTCCTAGTAATGGGCGGCTTTGTCTTTCCGAATTTCCCAGGTGCATTTGTTTCTGAGTTCCCTGTATAATTGCTGGCTGTGTGGCTTGCCAGATTCATTAGTTAAGTGTCACTGGTTGGCTCGCTTCTCAGGGGGAGGAAATGGACAAGGAAATGATAGAAAGTATACTTAAAATGGCAGAAAAAGGGGAGATATTGCTGATGGGTGATCTGAATATGCCAGATGTTAACTAGAGTGCAGTTGCAGCAGCCACTTCGAAGAGTGGGGTTATTCTAGATGCCCTACAGGGGGCATGCCTTAGACAACTAGTATTGGAGCCCACTCGAGAGGGAGCAATCTTAGACCTGATTCTCTCAAATGGAGAGAGAGAGAGGATCACAGATGTAGAAGTGGGTAGCCATCTGGGAACTAGCGACCATCGAACAGTATGGTTCACAATAAACACAGCAATAGAGTCAAGCCATACAAAGACAAAAGTACTGGACTTTAGGAGGGCTGACTTTGCCAAAATGGGTGAGTGTCTAAGGAATGCACTAGCAAATGGGCAGGAAGGAGGGGTGGAAGAACAATGGGGAATAATAAAAACTGTCATCACAGAGTGAGCCTTGTGTGAAGCAAATAAACAAAACAAAACGATGTAAAAACCACTATGGTTCTCAAAGGAAGTGGCAGTGAAGGTTCAAGAGAAAAAGAAAGCATTCAGGAAGTACAAGGAATCGCAGAAGGAGCAGGACAGAGAACTGTATCAGTTAAAGCAAAAGGTGGCTGGGAAGGCAGTCAGAACAGCAAAGGTCCAAACCGAGGAAAAGATAGCCAACTCAGTTAAGAAGGGGGATAAAACCTTTTATAGGTACATCAGGGAGCGAAGGAAGACCAAGGGAGGGATAGTGAGGCTTAATAAAGGGGAGGGAGGGTGGGCAGAGGGAGACTGTGAAAAGGCAGAGATGCTAAACAAATATTTTTGCTCAGTATTTACAAATGAAGAGGGGAGGTACCAAAACAAACAGTAGAAACACTCTGGATACAGAAGTTGATACCAGCCCATTTACAGAAGAAAGGGTTCTGAAAGAACTCTTAAAACTCAAGGTGGACAAAGCAATGGGGCCTGATGGGATTCATCCCAGAATTCTAAAAGAACTAAGGGTAGAACTAGTGACACCACTGACTACCCTTTTAACAAATCATGGGAGGATGGGTGGTACCGAGGACTGGGGGGCAGATGTGATTCCCTTCACAAAAGTGGGAGCAAGGCAGAAGCAGGAAACTACAGACCTGTTAGTTTAACCCCAGTGATAGGGAAAATGATGGAATCACTTCTGAAGGAAAGAATTGTCGAGTGTCTAGAGGCCAGAGGGGCACAGGACCCTGGGCAGCATGGATTCACAGCGGGAAGGTCATGCCAGACGAATCTGATAGATTTCTTTGACTGGGTGACCAAAGTAGTAGATCAGGGAGGGGCTGTGGACATGGCCTACCTAGACTTTAACGAGGCATTTGATACAGTCCCACACAAAAGATTAATATACAAGTTAGCCAGCCCGGGAGTGAGTCCCAAGATGACAGCCTGGGTAAAGAATTGGCTGGAGAATAGGACACAGAGAGTAATAGTAAATGGAGTCCACTCAGAAGAAAGGAGGGTTACTAGTGGGGTACCGCAGGGTTCAGTATAGGACCGGTCCTCTTCAATGTCTTTATAAGCAACATTGCAGAGGGACTGGAAGGAAAAGTATGTCTCTGCAGATGACACAAAGATCTACAACAGAGTTGATGCACAGGGTGGGGTGGAAAGGTTGAGAAGGGACTTGGCAAGGTTAGAGGAATGGTCAAATGTATGGCAGCTTAGATTCAATGCTAAGAAGTGCAAGGTAATGCACCTGGGAAACAAAACCCAGGGAAGAGTACACAATGGGGGTGAGATACTAACAACAACAAAATGGAAAGGGACCTGGGTTAGTCATCATCAGATGACCTAAAGGTGGGCAAGCAATGTGAGAGGGCAGCAAGGAGGGTTGGGGGGATACTGGGATGCATAGGGAGAGGAATCACCAGTAGAAAACAGGAAGTTATTATCCCTCTGTACAGACAGCTGGTGAGACCCCATCTGGAGTACTGTGTGCAGTTCTGGAGACCCAATCTCCGCAAAGACATAGACAGAATGGAAGCTGTCCAGAGGAGAGCAACTAAAATGGTGCAGGGTCTGCACCGGAAGGCATATGAAGAGAGACAAAAAGGAGCTTAATATGTATAGCCTCGAGGAAAGGAGGAGAGGGGACATGATGAAACATTCAAGTACCTCAAGGAATGAACAAAGTCCAAGAGGTAGCATCTTTCAAAAAGGGTGTGCAAGAACAAGAGGGCACAATTTGAAGATGGAGGGGCGGCTCAGAGGTAATTTAAGGAAGTATTTTTTCACAGAGAGGGTTGTGGATGCATGGAACGGCCTTCCGGAAGAGGTTGTGGAGTCAAAATCAGTGGTGGAATTCAAGCATGCATGGGACAGTCATAAGGCCATTCTAGGGGCCGGGGGTAGGAAGAAGTAGGCTGCTGGATAACTAAGATCTGCAGCTTATCCAGTAGGTAGGGAAATGGGCAGAGTGGGTGGGCCAAGTGGTCCTTATCTGCCGTCAAATTCTATGTTTCTATGTATATGAGGTCAAGTAGGGTGTGGGAGAACCAGGGGGCATCATAATTTTTAATCATTTGCTTGGTGACTGGGGCATAGTGGTCACAGGCCGAGTTAAACGTATAGATAAAGTGGTCAAGGGCGAGGTCTATGGTGGGTGCAGAGTTGATGGGGGACCAGTCACAACACAGCAGGTACTGCTTAAGCTGGGGGAGGGAGCCCTTTTTTAAGCGACGGTAAGAGGTAAATTTTTGTAGCCATTTTGGAGATGTTTTTGGGGTCCATTTGCAGAGAACTGCGAAGTGGTCACTCAAAACATTCAGGAGTACTGAGATATCAGAAAGGCAAGAGGGCCGGTGTAACCCCCCCTACAAATGGGGGTTCCTAAAAGGCCTTTCTCGGAGCTTGTCTAAGTGCTCCCTGCCTGAGGGGCGTTCGGCATAATGCTGTTTAAAATAGGGCACTGTGAGTGCTTCTAGAGCCTCTGGTACTGTCTCTTTAACAGCTGCCTGCTTGCAGGTCTGATTAGTTTGAAAAAGGGGGACAGTGGGTTTACTGCTCAAATCCCACTCAAGCTGCTGTTTGAATCGCGAGCAGAGGAAGCCTTACTGAAGGGTGTAACTGTTTGCTGGAACATACTGTATGTAGCATAGCAGTAAAATTGCCGTTGTTTAACCTGCCTTTTATTGCAGCTGGGACTCTGTGTGTTTGGCCCCTCCATTTTGGACCTGGACTACTGAGAATGGGCCAGTTGGGGAAGTGGGGCCTTAAAATGGAGACCACTTGAGCCAACCAGAATTTGGACTCCCTTGGGAGCCTGTAAAAAGGGGGGATATATGGTAGGTGTTTCTGGGAAGTGTAGTCTGGACACTGGTGCTTTTTTTGCACCAATAGAGGGCGTGTGAAGTGACAGACAGAACAAAGCAGCCAACTGGAGCCCTGTGGAGCAAGAGGAAACTGCCCTGCAACTGTCCTGGAGGGGCAGAGTCATTGGTGATTGTGAAGAGAGAAGGAGCTCTGGCTCCTGCGCTATGAAAGTCTTCACGTGGGAAGTGTGTGTGACAGGCCAAGCAGTCGGGCGATAGCATTGCCAGAAGGAGCAGACAAGATCCGTGGAGGAGTGCAGGCAGAGGAGGCTGTACATTTACAGCTACCTACCAGGCTCACCCTGTAGCGGACTGGAGAATCTGCTTCAATCGCGCTCAGTCTGTCAGGACATGTGAAGGTGCGTCGTTTGGCCCGGTTATTGCAGTGAAAGCGATCGGGAGTATAAAGCAGCTGCCTGGTATGGTACCCCTCTGCTCTTCATATAAATGTGGGGAGAAGTGTTTGGATCTCAGGCTAGGTCCTGCAAGTGATGTGAGAGCGATCTTTCTGCAGGAGTGGTGAGTACTAAATCAGGGTAGCTCCCTGTCAGATGTTCATTGTGAGGGCAAGATTTATCTGGCTGCTCTATTGGCTGCACGAACTGAGCCTGCTGGCTCTGCTTAATTAATTTAGGTATCAAATGCTTGTTTTCTTTGTCAGGGCCCCAACCAGCTGCGCCGAATAGGCTAGCCTTGTATTGCCTGGGTACCCAGAGACAGTGACTTATAGGTTAGGTTTGACCTGTGCACAGTGCCATATATATATATATATATATATATATATATATATATATATATATAAATATATATATGTATATCTATTAGAGTGTTAAGCTAATCAACCTGATCTCCCCCGCCCTTGTTATTTCCCCTTCAATAAATCAGATTTGTTGTTTGCAAGGTACACTGTCTGAACTGAGTGTTTGTGTCCCCCTCTTGTGCATGGGTTGTGGTATTACTGCATCTTATTTTACAGGGGATCCTTCGCGCCAAGTTGGCCAATCCATTCTGGGGGTAAGTGTAAGTCATCACGGTGGTGTGGGAAGCATTCGTGGGTCACTAGTGGAAGGAAAGGGGGGTTGCAGTGACCCAGAGGGCTGTGATTGAGTTGTTTTCGACTGTTCCAACCCCGACCTCTGGGTGGAGGCATCCGTCATTGGATCCAGGCCACTCAACCTGTTGGTGGCAAAGCAGGCAGGGGTAGTAGCCCTTGGGATAGTGCCCCCAGGGGGTTACACCTGTTGTGAGGATGGGGTCAATGAGAGTGGAAGTGCCTGTTTTATGATTGAGTCTTGTGGGAGACTGGACAACATGTGTGAGGTCAAGGGCAGCAATGGAATCCCTGTAGGAAGTGGAGAAGGTGGCGAGCCAATTCACATTAAAGTCGCCCAAGGCAATGATTTCACTGGAGGAGGGCAGCTGGGCAAGGCAGTTCAGTACTGAGTCGAATGCAAGCATTTGGTTGGGGGGGGGTATATACCGTAACTATGTGGAGAGCTTTTCCTGAGGCATCAGGTTGCAGCTTGATGGTGAGGGCTTGGGCCCCATGGGAATGGGTGGGGGCATCAGGAACTAGAGAGGTTTGAAGAGGGTAATGGTAGTATAAGGCACAACCCCCTCCCCTTTTGACCTGTCTGTCAATTCTGAGGATAGAGTATCCAGGTATATGGATGGCAGAGTCTGGTGTGCCAGGGTCAAGCCAGGTCTCAGTTACTGCTAGTATATCAGGGGAGATAAGTGCCATCCAGCCTTGTAGGACATCAAGCTTTTTCTGGGGGCTACAAATATTAATGGTGGCTATGAGTAGAGCACCGGACGGCTCGTTGGGGGAATTGAGAGATGAGAGTGGGCCAGGGTTTGGGTGCTTATTGCCAGATATTAAGAGGAGGAGGAGGAGAGCATGGCGAAGGAGAGCAAGTCTGAGCAATCTATTTACGAGCTTGGGATTCTGGGGCTGAGAGTTGGGGAGCTGGTGGATACAGGTATAGGAAGGGTGGATATGTGAGCAGCCACCCAGAGGGCCGGGGATGTAATTCGGACCGGACTCCAGTTCTCCAGGCAATGGGAAATTATATGCACGGCAGATTGGGCATAGTTGGCTGTCCCACACCTGGGGGCGTAATGTAGGGTTCCTGCAGGGCTATCAAGCAAGTCATTTGCTGGGAGGGGAGGGGGTAGGGAACATAAGTACAAGCAGCACTCCAATGAATAGGGAGGAGAACATAGTGAGACACAGAGATGAGATAAGGTGAAGTAGCCACAAGAGGGCAGCGTGGCCTTCAGGCCACAGGGACTCAAGAATAGCAGAGTGCCTTCCTGAGCAATCCTTGTCAGATGGAGTAGTGGTAGAATTGCTGCTTTAGATGCAAAGGGTACATGGTTCAAGGCTGGAGAGAGGAAGCAGAAGAAAGAAAGGGCAAGAGAGTCAATACCTGAACAGGAAAAGGAGGGCAAGATGATAAGAGTAAAGAGGAGGAAAGGAGCAAGTTAGAAGGCAGCCATGGGTGGGAAGCATAGTACTGACCCTGGTGGCCATCTGTGATAACCTCCTAAAGAGGAAATGACAGGATACATTGAGGGTGGGCCATGCATGTGTGGGGAGTTAATGCAAAGCACTTATGGGTAAACACCTTTCCAGTGGTATCTCTGCAGCTAGGAGAGCAGTGATTACCTTCCACTCCTGATGCTGGCTATGTGTGTGGAGACCATTGCATATTGCTTGAGCACCTGCAGGTGATCTGTGGACTGTTGGGGGATAGTCTTCAGATGGTTTTATTCATTCCTCACTGGTAGGTTTCAGAGAGTTGCATTGGGAATTTATTCCTCTGATGCTTTCTCTCTGCCATGTGGGGTTCCCGAGGGCTCTGTATTGTCACCTGTGCTATTCGTGGTGTACATGCTGCCATTGGGAGACACTGTAAGGCAGTATGGACTTAGTTTTCACTGCTATGCAGATGATACTCAGTTATACATGTCCTTTACACCTGATCAGGATGATGTGGTCTCTGTGTTTAATAATTGCCTCTCCGAGATCCAGGAATGGATGAGTGCCAGCTGGTTGAAACTGAATCATGGCAAGACTCAGGTTTTGGTGGTAGACCCGGGCCGTCGAATAGACGGGTCTTCGGCTGGACAGGCCACTAGGCTTTCACTTGGTGGTTACCAGCTGATTACCTCTGAATGGGTGCAAAGTCTGGGTATTATTCTTGATGAGGGGGTTGACTCTGAAATCTCAGGTGTCCTCCGTTGTCAAGACCTCATTTTACCATCTGAGGAATATCGCCCGGATTAAGCACCTGGTTCTGCCCGGCAACCTTCCGACTTTGGTCCATGCCTTTGTGACCTCTTGCTTTGATTACTGCAATGCCTTGTACCTAGGGCTACTGGGGATTGATATTCACCACCAGCAGCTGGTGCAGAACACTGTGGCCAGGTTGTTGACTGAGCTGTCTCGATCTAGTCATGTCACACCTGTGCTGTGCGAACTGCACTGGCTGCCAGTTCAGTGGCGAATCACCTTCAAGGTCGGCTTGCTGACCTATAAAGCCCTACATGAACAGTGTCCGAGCTACCTGCAAGAGCTCCTGCGTCCCTACTGCCCCCGCTGGCTGCTCCGCTCTGCCAATGAGGGATTGCTGGAGATTCCCAGGATCTGTTTGAAGACCTCTGGGGCTAGAGCTTTTGCATTCGCAGCCCCTACCCTGTGAAATTCTCTACCTCATCAGATTAGAGGGTGCCTGACTGTGGAGAGCTTTAAAGAAGCTCTAAAAAATTTATTTATTCTTGCTGGCCTTCTCAGATAATTAATATTTGGCTGTTTGTTGTTAAATTGAAGATTTTCTATTACTGATTTTGTAGCTTTTTATCTTTGTAAAAGCACTTTGATACCTGCTTAATTGCACTTTTTATAAATAAAGATTTATTATTTATTATTATTATTATCTCCCCTTTGGGCCACAGAGTTCCAGAATGGAACATGAATGCATTGTGAAAACAATGTAAGTTCTTTAACAAGGACATAAAGTACATCATACTGTTCTAAAATGGTACTGCCCACCAGCATGTAAAGCCAAAACATCCAGTGAATTTACTAAAAACTATTATAGATGAAACAGTAACAGAATGTGAACCAGTATTAGAAACACAGCCTCTACAGAAAACACAGGCACACAGATTCAAGGCAGTTCTTTTTTGCCCTTTTAACAGGGGCAAACTGATCACACAATCTAGTGAACTCGGTTATAAAATAATCTAATGCTAAATCCATAGTTGGTATGCAATCCAAGAAGGTCCAGTCTGTATTGAGAACTAGTTGTTTAAATGGCTCTATTTTGGAACTGGGACATTTCTTTACATTTACTGTCACTGACAGTGTTTTTTTCTACGTTACCTGTCTCTACACACAGAACAGGTGCATAGTCGCTAAGTACTGTATGTTTGGAAGTACTGCAACTATTTTTATTTGATTACGTACAGTACATTAACTAGGATCTAATCTGCAAGAATGCCCGTGTCCTTCTTATAATTTATTTTAGTTTAGTTTTTTCCCCCATAAAGGTTTTTATCCTCCGTTGGCAGACCGGGTGGCTAGTCAGCCTTGTCCCCAAGCACCGTGATCATCCCATGCCTCTCTTCAGTCAGGAATGCAGTTCCTCCATGGATTCCCCCCCCCCACAGTGGGACCAGAGGGGAGGACCATCTTCCCCCTCCCCGAAGCACATGTCGAGAATTTGCTTCAGACCAGAAAGGTAGGGTATGTCGCAGAGACGTGGGCAAGCCCTCACAAAGCCTGGTCTCCATTTCTCCAGTTTTCTGGTCCATCCTCTGTGCTGCAGTCCCAGGACATGCATCTGGAGGTGCACTACCTCAACACTTCCCTTCAACTCACTTAAGCCTGCTCTGCCACGGGGGCCTCCGCACCCACACCTGGTGGCAGTCATGGGCTGAGATGGCTGATCATCCCTCCCCAGGAGAGGAAAGCAGTCCCTGAGATGCTTGCTCCTCTCCCACCCCACTGACCCCCCAGCATCCTGTGCTCATTCCCAAACATGGGTTGTTGGTGTGACAGGAGATAAGGTGTCTAACACCTCAGCTCTCCACACCACTAGGTCAGCTTTCTAGTTGCATTTTTAACTGCTTGTGTCAGACTTAATTCTGTTATTTTATCCCCACTTATATTACTCGTTTTTCTTAACCAATCACTACTAAATGCCCTTCAAATAATTTTTTCATGATTCTGATTTAAATGTGCAATATGATCAACAAAACAATTCAACTCTGGGTAATAACCCGGGCAGGATAATTGTTGCACCTACAATAAATTATTTTTCTCCATCTAGGGTTAATTTAAGGGCCATAAACTCACATTCCTTATAGCATCCTTCTGTTTAAACCCATTCCATCATAGAAACATAGACATTGTCAGCAGATAAGGACTGCTTGGCCCATACAGTCTGCCCATAGGCCCTATATATTTTATGTGGCCACTGACCCAATGTGATCAATGGCTTTTCATCACTCCCTCCCCTCTCAAGCTTCCCTTGTGCCTGTCCCAGCCATGCATAAACCCCTCCACTGTGCTTGCCCCCACTACCTCCTGTGGTAGACTATTGCAAGTGTCGACTACCCTTTCTGTGTAGAAAAACTTCCTCACATTACCTCTTAATCTGCCCCTTCCAATTTCACTTTGTGCCCCCTTGTTCTAGTACTTTCCCTACACTAGAAAAGGTCCCCCACCTGCACCTTGTTTATGCCTTTGAGGTACTTGAAAGCTTCAATCATATCCCCCCGTTGTCTGCTCTCCTCCACTGAGTACATATTGAGGTCCCTTAGTCTCTCCTCATATGTTTTGTGGTGCAAGTCCTGCACCATCTTTGTTGCTTTTCTCTGGATAGTCTCCACCTTACCTATGTTCTTGCACAGGTGTGGCCTCCAGAACTGCATACAGTACTTCAGGTGAGGCCTTACCAATGTTTTATACAATGGCATCACCACCTCCCACCTCCTGCTAGTGATACACCTGCCTATGCACCCCAGCATGCCACTGACCCTGCCTACTGCCTTTGTACACAACTTTGATACCTTAAGGTCATCAGAGATGATAACCCCTAGGTCCCTTTCCTCCTTGATGACGGTCAGCTCCTCCCCTCCCAACCTGTAGCTCTCCCCAGGCTTCCCTCTACCCAGGTGAATTATTTTGCACTTCTTTGGATTGAACCTCAGTTGCCACATCTCCGACCATCTTTCAAGCTTCTCCAGGTCCCTCTTCATTTTCTGCACCCCTTCTGGAGTATCCACCCTGTTGCAGATCTTGGTGTCATCTGCAAACAGGCAGACCTTTCCTTCCAGCCCTTCTGCAGTGTCACTGATGAAGACATTGAACATGACTGGTCCTAGTACTGATCCCTGTGGTACCCCACTGGTCACCCCCGCTCCCCAGATTGTACCCCATTTACCATCACCCTCTGTCTCCTGTCTGTTAACCAGTTCCTAACCCAGTTCACCACCTTGTCTCCCATGCCCAGACTACCCATCTTGTTAATCAGCCTTCTACGTGGGACGGTGTCGAAGGCTTTGCCGAAATCTAGGTAGACGACATCTACCGCCCCTCCCTGATTTCGTTCCCTTGTCACCCAATCAAAAAAATCTATTAGATTTGTTTGACATGACCTTCCTGCTGTGAATCCATATTGCCTCAGATCCTGAGCACCGCTGGATTCCATATGTGTCACTATCCTTTCTTTCAGCAATGTCTCCATGATCTTTCCCACCACTGAGGTGAGGCTGACTGGCCTGTAGTTCCCGGCATCCTCCCTACTGCCACTTTTGTGCAATGGAACTACATGTGCCATCCTCCAGTGCTCAGGAATGACTCCCGTGTTAAGTGACTCTGTGAACAGGGCCATTAGAGGTGCTGCTAATTCTCTTCACAGCTCCTTTAATATCCTCGGGTGGATGCTGTCTGGCTCCATGGCCTTATCCACTTTCAGCTTTGTGAGTTCTTCCAGAACTCTCTCCACTGTGAATGGACTGGTGTCCACCTCTCTTCCCCCATTGCCTCTGCAACCCAACCGTGGTCCTTGACCCTCCCCCTCCTTAGTTAATACTGAGCAGGAGTATTTGTTCAGTATTTCTGCCTTGTCCAGAGCCCCCTCCTTACACTCTTCCTTCTCCCCTTTGAGCCTCACAACCCCCCAGTTTTTCTTCTTTCACTGATGTTCCTATAAAATGCCTTATCCCCTTTGTTTACAGACCATGCTAAGCTCCCTTCTGTCTGCGTCTTCACCCTCCTAACAGCCTTCCCTGCTTCCCTTAGACATTTAAGGTACACCTCCCTGTCCTCCTGCCTTTGGATCCCCTTATATTTCCTGAAACTCAGCCTTTTAGCACTGAATTTATCTGCTGCCTCTTTGGAGAACCATAGTGGTTTCCTTCTTCTTTTCCCTTTGGCCACTGTCCTAACGCATTGGTTTGTTATATCCACTATGGCTCCTTTCAATTTCTCCCATTGTTCTCCCAGCCCCTTTATTACCTCTCCCTTCCCCAGGAGTGCTTGTATACAGCTACCCATTTCAGTGAAATCCATCCTCCTGAAATCTAATACTCTTGCCATTGTGTGGCTTGAGTCCATGTCTCCATGTTTCGCTACACCATGTGGTGATCACTGAACCCCAGCTGTTCTTCCACCTGTATTTCTTCGACTCTGTTCCCATTGGTCTATACCAGATCCAGAATTGACTTGTCCCTGGTTGGTTCATGCACCAGCTGCCTGCAAGGATTCAAGGATGGCTGTGCTTCTGGCTGAAACAGCCATCTGGGTGGCCCAATCCACGTCTGGCATATTGAAATCCCCTAGTAGCAATATTTTGCCTTTACCTGCCATGTCGTGTATGTTCTCCACTAGTTCCCTGTCTACTTCCTCCCTCTGTGCCGGGGGTCTGTAGACCACTCCTGTGCATATTACTATTCCATTTCCTGGCTATGGGGTGACCCACATTACCTCAGCCTCCCTCTGTCTTCCATGAACTTCTGTAGCCTTTATACCATCACTGATGTACAGGGCCACTCCCCCACCCTTTTTACCCTCCCTGTCCCTCCCAAACAGCGTATAGCCTGGTACATTGACTTCCCAGCCATGATTAGCAGAGTACCATGTCTCTGTTATTGCTGCTATGTCAGGGTCTGCATCTGCCAACAAGGCCTCCAGATCTGGAACCTTATTTCCTAGGCTATGGGCATTCGTTAGCATGACCTTCCATGTTTTACAGTGTGCCTTCCCTCTGATCTTGTTTTCCCTCTCCATCATCTTCCCCCCACCCTGGTTTCCTTTACTATGTGTTCTTACCTCACCTGTATCACTCGTTATAGATTCTTCACCTGCCTGCTCCTCTCTGCCTGCTTCAGCTGTTTCCATATTCAACTTATGTTCCTGCATGTTCCCATTGGGGTGGAGTTTCTAAGCCTCCTGACCCTCCCGGTTCCCTCCCCTTGGCAAGTTTAAATCTTCACAGCTGAAGCATTTAAACTTCTCACAAAGGACCAAGGTCCTCTTCTCGGACAGATGCAGGCCGTCCTCCTTATATAAGCTTGCATCTGCCCAGGTCAGGCCCTAGTCCCCTATGAAGCCAAAACCCTCCCTTACACACCAATCCTTCAACCAGGAGTTGAAGGTATGGATGTGGAGTGCTCAAGCTTCCCCTGTGCCCTGGACAGATAGCACCTTTGAGAATGAGATGGAGCATGCTATCTGTTTCAGGTTTCCCCCCAGCTTCCTGAAATCTTCCTGGACTCTGACTAACTCCACCCTTCTCCTGGCCAGGTCATTGGTCCCCAGGTGGACAATGACATCCAGCTGCTCCCTCCTTGCTATTGCCATAGCGATCCTATGGATCCACTTCCCATCCCTCCATGCAGTGCTTCCTGGCAGGCACTTGACCTCCCTCTCTCCCCCCTGCTAGGCGACCTTAGCTCCACTCCCCAGACAATAGAGTCCCTCACTAGGAGAAGCTTTCCCCTCCTCCAAGGTTCCTTGCCTCCCTTCCCTGGTGCTCCATCCTGGAGGACCCTCCCATCCTCCCTGGTCCCAGCCTCTAGTTCCTGAGTGGGGCTTTCCCTGTTCCTCCAAAGCAGTGTAGGAGTTACTAAATGGGACCGGTTGGGGGATGTGCTTTCGACCCCCCTCCCTCACCCTCACCTCCCTGAGCCCACCATAGTCCAATCACTCCTCTTCCCTGGCATCCTTTGAGGTACAGGTTGTGGACCTGGTGGTCTCTGGTTGGGGGTGGATGCTGCCTTCAGCTTGGCCAACTCTGCTCAGAGACAGGCAACTTCCTCCCTCAGCCCAGAGAGGTGCCTGCAGATAGGGCAGCATCGCAGCCTCCAGAATGTCTCCCTGAAGACAGCTGCTCTATAACCACTCCCATCATGTCTGTTTCCCTCCTCAATCAACTGCCTGTTTAAGATGGCTATTTGTTATCTCCCGAATATTTGTTTTATTTCTGTTGTGTTTTGTTATGCTTCCTGTCTTTGCTGTTTCCTGTATGGATGCAGTATGATGCAAGGCCCTATGGGACCCACCCAATAAGGTAGGGCAAGCCCTGAGGTGGGTGGGTAGTGGGGTGGGTGGGTAGTGGGGTGGGAGGGTGGGACCACACCACAGACTGTGTCCAAAACAATCAGCCAAGGAGTCCTCTGGCAGTGACTCCTCACTCCACTCACCGTAGTCCAGACATAGCCACTTTCAAACACACAGTCACAAACTTGTCAACTAGAATCCCTCAATCCTGCCCAAACTAAATTGAAAAGCACACAGAAATGGCAGTTAAGAAAATACCTCAAATACAATTACAAACACAGTCACAAACTCACCAGCTAGAGTCCCTCCCTCCTGCTCCAACTAAATGAAAAATTAACTGAAATGGCAGTTAAAACCTTACATTCAAACTACACTAATCACTGTAATATGATGCCTGCACTTAAAGTTCAGACACACCCACTTTCAAACACACAGTCACAAACTTGTCACTTGAATCCCTCAATCCTGCCCAAAAGAAATGGAAAAGCACACAGAAATGGCAGTTAAGAAAAGACCTCAAATACAATTACAAACACAGTCACAAACTCACCAGCTAGAGCCCTTCCCTCCTGCTCCACTGTACAGTAGTTACCATAATAGTACAGCCCCTACCTTTTGTACCTATCCTGTCCTGCCAATATAGCAAGTATTAAACGATGGCCACAGCTGAATCATTAATTTTTGATGTTACCCAGGTCACTGTTAAAATGACCACATCTGATTGTAGCTGAGTAACCCACACACATAAATCATTAAACTGTTTTTTAATCTTTCCTTGTGCGTGAGCAAGAAATATCTTGCTTTGCTTCAGAGAACAGCATTTGAGAGGTGTGTCATGGAATAGCCCAATGCAGAGCAATCTACATTGGGCTCGTCCCTGACAGACCAGTGACAACACAAGCAGAGTATGACAGTGGTCACAGTTTCATGGGCATAAACTTTGTGTACTTGAAACAAATGAAGCGTTCCAATGAGTGAGCACTTCAGTACTTTCATTTACCTAAAGCAGGCTGGCTGGCAAGCAGCTGAGTGCAGGACCAGCGGTTGGCTTGCCCATACAATGAGAAGTAACAACAATCAGCCCCAAAGTAGCAGCCAGAGCCAATGGTAGCAAAACATATATAAACAAAAAAAAAAGCGTCCCTCCCTCCATGTGCCATGCCACCCCACCTCTGTTCCCGTCCCAGTAGTAAGAAAATAAAAACCTCCCGCTCCCTCTTTCTGTGCACTGTACCACCCCCAACCTCCATTCCTGTCCTGGTAGGTAGGAAAAACACCCCACTCCCTCCTTCTGTACTGTATCATTCCCCCACCCTCTGTTCCCATCTGTTAATCCCCAGGCCACACCTAGAAATGAGCCTTGGCTCAGCATGCCTTTCCTGGTTAGCAACTTTAAAATAAATAAATAAATACATAACAACTCAATAAGCTGATATCGGGGGGGCCAAATCCCTGTGTTGGCATTCAGTGCCACCACCCCCCCACAGAAGTGTGGGACACTGAGGAGCCCACCCCCAGTGTCCTGATATATTTATTTTCATTAATAAGGCCTGAAAACAGCCATCCCAGTGGTGCAGAGGGATGAGGCATCATGTCTTATCTCCTGCCATGCCTGCAACCCACGTTCGCAGTGCGAGTGGGTCACTGGGGGTCAGCCAGAGAGGGAGAGGATCAGGCATCTGGAGGACAGCTCTCCTCTCCCAGGGAGGAGTGAGGATGGAGTCCATTGCTTGACTGGCCCATAGTGATGGCTGGGGGCTGGTGCAATGGACTCACACAAGGGGTGGAGCCAAGCTAGATGCCCAGCGTGCCATGTTTGGAGAAGTGTGTGCAGCTTGGCCATCGCATCATTGCACACCTTGGCTCTGCACTCGGGGGCGGGTCAAAAACCGGAGGAGAAAAGAAGCCAACCGCCGGGATGAAGCTGGTCTCCTGCCACACCCGGCCAGCTGGTGCCTCAATTGGCAAGAGGCGATGGCTGGCATGTTGCCCAGTGGCAGTGATGGGGGGGCTGTGGAAGGGGGCCAGTCAGCAGGGGACAAATAAAGGAAGAAAAAAATACAAAATAAGGCCTGAAATAAAGAAAACAGTCCCCCCAACATCTTTTTTTTATCCTGAAAAAAGAAAACTGTCCTCATGGTCTCTCCATCCCCCTGCCCCATCCGACCCTCCCACTGAGCACTCACTGCCCCCCCTTACTCTGTGCTTACCACCAGAGGTTGAAGGCTGTCATCTTCTGTGGACTGGGACACACCTGCACTCTTCAAAGCCAAACCGCAAACTGAGGAATAAAGGTAAGTGCCTTATAATGTATTTCAATGGCATTTTAGTTATTTATTTAACTTTTGGTAACCGGGTAGGCCTACTGAGACCATTATAGTCCCTTTTTCAGGGACAGCCTAGGATTAATTACATACAAAGAGAATAAAACAGTAAAAACAGTACAAGCAATTGGGTAATATATACATTGCAATAGGGACATAATAGATGATACACAGGCAAGTTAGGCACAATTCTAACACTTACATCCACTGAATCTTTATGGGTTACAATACAACTTAAAGGACACCCCAAACTTACAATTGGTGTTTGTTATAGACCCCCTTTGGCTGACATGACCTACACTTCTGACATGATAAAAATTATAACTGATACAGCTTGTAAGGGAGATTCCTTGATTCTGGGTGATTTTTACTTCCCAGGTTTAAACTGGGATTCTTTTTCCAGTGGCTCGGAACAAGAAAAACTATTTGCTACTTCATGTCTGGATTGTGGACTTGAACAATTAGTTGATCAACCCACTAGGGGGAGTAATTTACTTGATCTAGTAATCACCAATATTGAGAATAAAATTTCAGATTTGAATATATTAGCACCGATAGGTAATAGTGATCATTACACAATTAAATTTAATATCTCCACTAGCATTTCAAAAATTTCTAATAAAAGAATATACAAGGACTATAACAATGCTGACTTTGATTTTATTAATACTAAAATCTCTGAGATTGATTGGGAAAATAAATTCAGGGATATGTCAGTAAATAATGCCTGGATTGAATTAAAAAAACCTTCTACATCATCTGGAAGGAAATTTTATTCATACAAAGTCCAAATACAATAAAAAGGGTAAAATACCTATCTAGTTTAACAAATCAATTATTAAATTAATTAAAAGAAAAGAGGTTCTGTTCAAAAAACTCAAGATAACTACAAATTTACATTATAAGCAACAGTATAAATCTGTGGTTTCTTCTCTAAAAAAAAGCAATTAAGCACTCAAAACTGAAAATCAAGTTTAATTTAGCAGATTCCAAAAATAGTCATAAAACACTTTCCTCATACATTAATGGTAAAAAGGGAAATAATAAAACATTGGGACCTTTAATAGTAAATGGAAGTCTTATAGAATCAGACACGGAGAGGGCAGATTATTTTAATGCTTATTTTTGTTCTGTCTTCAATTCATTAGATCCTTCCCTCAAAACAGTGTACAATAAATCCCATGTTCCTTCTTTCACTCATGATGAAATTCTGCAAGCATTATCAATAAAAAAAATTCTAGCTCCAGCCCAGATGAACTTAATCCAAGGTTTATACTAGAAACAGCTAAATCATTGGCATTACCCTTAACGTGTTGTTTAATAAATCTCTGCTTGAGAATAATGTCCCAGATGACTGGCGACTAGCCACTATCATTCCTAGTTATAAAAAGGGTAACAAATCTGATATACAAAACTATAGGCCTATTAGCCTGACATCAATGATAGGAAAAGTGATGGAGTGCTTAGTTAAAGCCTTGTCTGAAAAAGAAATGGATTATTTAGGTATCCAGGACACGACACAACATGGCTTTAAAAAAGGCTATTCCTGTACTACCAATTTTATTTCCTTTTATAATAATATAAGCAAATTTATGGATAAAGTTCCAGCTGATGTTATTTTACTTGATTACAGCAAGGCTTTGGACAAAATATATCACTCCTTACTAGTTAATAAACTATTTAAACTTGGTTTTTCATCATATCTAGTCAATTGGATTTCTAATTGGTTGCTAAATAGGACCCAAAATGTAAGAATAAATGGGTCACTGTCAAGTTCAGGCAAAGTGACTAGCGGAGTTCAGCAGGGCTCTGTACTGGGTCCCACATTATTCAATATATTTATTAGCGATATGAATGTGTCACACAATAATCATCTATCTAAATTCGTAGATGACACTATAAAATCTCTTGAAATGGATCTTCTCCATATTGAATCTTGGGCTCAGAGTAATTCAATGATTTTTAATACTAATAAGTGTTCTGTCCTTCATTTTGACAACAAAAATCCACAAAATAAATATTATTTAAATAACATTTTGATAAAACAGACATCAAATGAAAAAGATTTAGGCATTGTAATTGATACTAATCTAAATTTAAATCACCATTGTAATAAAGTGATAAGATCAGCCAATGTTCTCTTAAAACAAATTAGAAAAACATTTGTTAGCAAGTCTGAACATTGTTTAGTGCCCCTGTATAGGGCTTATGATAGGCCCCAGTTGGATTATGGATCCCCTTTTTGGAGACCTTATCTCAAAGGAAACATTTTCCGTCTAGAACAGATTCAGAAACGATTTACAAAAATGATTCCATGGTTAAAATTACTCATTTATGAATCCCTTTTAAAAGAAACAGGCCTTTATTCCCTTGATATGCATAGATATGGGGGGATATTCTTTTTACTTATAAAATATTGAAATCACCCATATTGATGGATCAATGTGGCCTTGTTTTAGCCAATAAACGTATAGTGGGTAGACTTCATAACCAGCAATTAGTAGTCGACTGGGCCAATACAAACAAACGTGATCATTTCTTTTCCATAAGAGCTGCAAAATACTAGAATTCTTTACCACAAGAATTGGTTAATATATCCAGCTTTGAAGCCTTTAAATCCCATTTAGATGTGTGGATTGCTTCTCAAATATCTGGGTAACTAATGTGCCTCTGATGAGGGGGACAATCTCGATAGGCTTATGCCTTCTTTTGTCCCATTCCATCCAGTAGTATCCAGTAGTGTCCAGTAGTAATTTAAGATCAGCATGAGAAATCAAACAGTTATAGAAAAATAAAACAATTACACATATCCCATCAGAATATAAGGGGCACACTATTAGAGCAAGGGCAAGTCAGGGGGCTGGCAATGGCAATGGGGTGGCCCATTGGAGTGTTCAGATGCTCAGCCGACACATGAGCAAAAATGTAATCCCTGTAGATGGGTCTTGAGGCCTTTCTTAAAGCCTCCAAGGGTGCTGCACTCTTAGAGATTATTAGGGTGGCCATTCCAGAGGGACAGCAAATAGATTGCGAATGATCAGAGACCTTGGGACATCTGGACTCTGGGGACATGGAGGAGCTGTTGGTCAGAGGACCTTAAAGTTCTTACAGTTTTCTTAGGTATAATAATACTATTCAGACTGGGAGGGGTGCTTGTTTGTTGAAGCTTGAAGGCCAGGCAAAGAGAAGGGTACATTAATCTTCCCTCAAGAGCCATCCAGTTCAGTGAGTGCAATACTTTGCAGTGGTGTTCTTGGGACGGTGCACCAATGGAAAAACATCCAACATTATGATATAGTGTTCTCAGTTTTTGCATCTCTGTGCTTCTCAGTGAGAATAGCATGGTGGCTCCATAGAACAATGTGGGCAAGAGTATGCCAGTGGCAACCCTTAACTTAAAAGTCTGAGTGAGGAATGGGCTCAGACAATACAGGAGACCAAGTTTCTGGTTAAGCGACTTGGTTAGTTAGTCAACATGAACCTTGAAAGAACAGTCTTGATCTATATACACTCCCAGGTATTTAATGCAATCTACTACCTTGATCTTAGAATCATTGGACAGATAGGAGGACATTAAGTGTGATCTATCAAGGCCTAGGCTTTTGGGTCCAAATAGGATGGCCTTTGTTTTTTCCCATTGAGGACTAGGCGATTGGCCAGGAAACAATCCTCCAGTATGAAGAGGTCATGGCTGTGGAGTAGATTTACCTGTGCTGCATCATGAGATAATCTGTACAGCACAGTGTCATTGGTGTAAAGGGTTACCCTGGCACCTCCACAGTGCTTGGGCAAGTTGTTAATAAACAGGGAAAACAAGAGGGGCCCCAAGATTGAACCTTGGGGGACCTCATCCCAGATGGGGCATTTATCAGACTTCGCCCCCTGCCATCTAAGTATTTGAGATCTATCATGCAGTTAATCCATGAACCACTGCACAGAGTGGTTGTCCAGTCCAAGGGATCTGAGTTGCAAGAGTAACAGCTGATGATCCACCAGATCAAAAGCCTGGGTGAGGTCTATAAAGACTGCACCAGTTAGTTGGCCATTACCCTGAGCTGTCAGGATGTCTGACGTGAGGCTAACCAAGGAGGTATCAGTGCCATGTTGCTTTCTGAACCCGTGTTGCCATGGAGTGAGGAGGTTATGTTGTTCAATATAATCTTGGACTTGTTGGTGCAATTCTCTGTAGTAATTTGCTGAGTGTGCATAGTAAAGAAATTGGTTTGTAGTTCTCAGCTAGCTCACTTGGCCCCCCTTTGGGAATGGGAGTAACCAGAGCTACTTTCCAGGCTGTGGGAACTTTCCCTTCTAGCAGCAATCTATTGAATAACCACATGATTGGTGTGGCAATGGCTTGGGCTGCTAATCTGAGTAGTCTGGGTTGAAGCTTGTCGTGACCTGCTGAGCCCCAGTGATCTTAATGTTTTTGAGCAGCTTGAGTACCTCCAGTTTAGACATCATCTTAAGGTGGAAATTAGGTGATGAGGAGGATCTGCTGTATAATTGTGGGATAAAGGACTAGAGTTGCTGAGGTGGGCCTTATATCTACCAAGGTCGGTGAGAAATGCATTGAAGGCATTTGCAGATTCTTTCGGATCCATGTGATATATGCCACCCGCAACAATGTCGCAGGCATTTTGCATGATATGTCCCTGTAGGAGAACGTTATTTTGGGACCAGAACTTTCTGGAGTCAGAAAGATTTTTTGCTTGCGAGTTTTGTAAGTACTGCCACTTGTCCTGTTTTAATTCTCTTTTGCATTTATTTTTGAGTTCTCGGTACCGAATCCAGTCGTTGGACAGGTTAGTTGATTTGTATTTACCCCAAGCCCTATCTCTTTCCCTCATCAGTTTTTTTAAGATCACATGTCAACCATCTAGACTCTTGTCCTTTGACCCTCATTTGTTTAAGGGGGCATGCTTATTGGCTGCAGACAGGAAATTATTGGTGAAACAGTCCAGAGCCACATCTAGACTAGAGGCGAACTTGATCTGGGACCAGTCCACTGCTAATAGGGTATCAAGGAAGGAGCCTGTGTCGAATTTGGAGTGGTCATGCACTAAAAAGGTTCTTGGGGGAGGGGTAGGAATATCAATATTTCCATATTCCAAAGATATGGGTGTGGTCACTTAAAGAGTCGGCAAAAGTGCCAGCCAACTTGACTCTGTTGGGGTTTGACACAAGGATCCAATCCAGGGTTGTGTGGTTCCCCGATTTTAAATTTAGTCTGGTAGGCGCCTGGATGAGCTGGATCAAATTAACCTCTTGCAGATTAGATGTAATGTCACCTTTGGTCAGCGGGCCCCAGTGAAGGTTGAAGTCATCCAGGATTATTTTCTAGCAGGAAGGCAGGTCAGGGATAAGTCTGGTGAAGGCCTTTAATGCATCCCCTGCACTCTTAGGAGGGTTATATACATACCCTATTAACAAGGGCTTAATATCAACTACCAGGAGTTTGAGGAATAGTGCCTCACAAACCGAATCAATCAGGGTTGGTGTTGCTACTATTGAAGCAGTTAGGGACGCCCTAATGTATATTACAACCCCTCCACCATTTTTTCCCAGTTCTGTCCTGCCTGAAAGTATTGACTCCAGGGATCTCAATCTCATGCATTGAGATGCAAGGTTTAAGCCAGGTTTCTGAGATGGCTAATACGTTAGGGGAATATTGGTCAACCCAGGCCTCAAGTTCTTGTAACTTGGGCCTGAGGCTATTAATGTTCATATGAACCATTTTTAACCCTTTTGTGTTGACCCAGATGGGCAGGGAGAGAGTTACATTAGGGACATTAGTGCAAGGAAGACCAGGGTTTGTTTCAATATCTCCTGACTGCAGCAACTTCATGGTGACCCATACCTTTCAGAGCAGCTGGATTGGGGAATGAAAAAAAATGGTGTTTATGGGTATCCAGTGAACAAGGTGACTGAAATTGGGCACCTACAAAAACAGCAATTCAATTACGGCACCTGTGTTCACATCTACCAAGGAGAGGGGCGACCAGATACTGGGATGGGCAAAAAAACATGACGGGAAGTAGCGGGTATATGCACGCACATGCACCCACGGGGGGGAAGAGGAAGGGGAGGGATGGTATGTGGGTGGGGCTGTGGCAGGCATCATGGGGAGTGTGGTCAGCTGGGAGGCACAGGGGTGTAGGGTTCAGCACGGTTCTTTTTGCCAGCAGGCAGCATGTATTTTTGTTAAGTTTTTCATCCACCCCCAACATGCACCTCCCTGGAGTTGAGAATCTATAAGTAGGGATGTGTGGGGGGCAAAGCCTCCCATGAGGGGTGGTGCTGGGGGCACAACCCCCAGCATTAAGAATGAGATCTGTAGGTCTTGGGCACCATTTTTGTCCGTGCTGCGAGTGTGCATCACCAAAACTGGTTTTCAGCGATGTACACTCGCCGTAACAGCAATTGCCATTATGACATGGAACCTGGTAATGCAGCCTTAAGTATTTTATACCCATATAACAATTCCCTCCTTTACTGAGGCTATTCAAAGTAGAGAGGGTAAGCTAGGGATCAATTTGGGGGTAGACACATAGAAAATTGGCTTGCATGATATTAGCAGGCTGGCTTTTATCCAGCCTTGAGTTCATAAATAATTGGTCTGTACATAAAACAAGCAGAATATAGATACTCCCCAGTGACACACCCAGAAACATTTTCCATCTAATATGACAGGCCAGTTAGGTGTTTGCTGACAAAATTCTGTTTAGACTTTAAGGGGAGTCAGAGAAGGAAAGAGGGAATACTGAAAGGCACTAAGTGATAGGTAGTGTCTTAGAGGTGTGATGATGAGATGCACTGTGTTTACTGGGTTTACAGCCCAAGGAGGTGGAGGTTTCAGGGTTAAAAGCTAGTTTAAACAGTGCCACAGACAAGGATGCGACCGGGACAAGAATTTAAACCCAAAGTGCAGAAACAGCAAAGTTGGAAAGACAGCACCGGAGAGCGAGGATTGAGGGGAGAAGAAGAAGACAGCAAGTCATCGATGAAAGCTGTCAGGTCAATAGCAGCAGAGGAGCTGGCATGATGCATTCAATAGCAGCAGCAGACAGAGAGGAAGTGTCCAATCAGGAGTGCGATAATGGATGCCAACAGGGGGCTGAAAGGAAGCCTCCGATTTACCAGGTTCCTTGCCTGTGTGGTGCCTTTGGGGAGCGAGGTGAGGTCTGCAGCCAAGAGTCCGCTGCAGCCACCAACAGTTCAAATGACCGATCAGGGTCAAGAAAATCCAGTATGCATACAAGTGCTCCTGTGGGCAGGGTGAGAGCAGGTAGGCAGTAGTAGGAGCGTAAGGGGATTGAGGTCTATTAAGTGCTTCACATTAGAAATAAGTGAGCAAATATTGTTTGATCACCACCTAGAAGAGAGCAGCAATAAGCTGCAAGTGGGAAAGTAGACAGATAGGTTTTTTTGGATCACATGAGCCAGCTCACCAGTATAAAGGGAGATGTTCACCAAGGGTGGTGGTGGGTGGTGGTGGGGTAGCCGATGCAAAGTGTCGGCAGGAAAATTCAAAAGAGGCACGATTGTCCTGTTCATCTCTTACCTGCAGGAGGGTCCTGCAGCTCATGGGGAGTACAGGTAATCCTTGTTTTGTGGGCCCTCATGAGCGCACCGTGAGCTGTGAAGAGAAGGGGAGAAAGGTCAGAATTTATATCAGGTAAGAAGGGGGAGGTACAAGGTGGGGGTGGAGGATTAATCACAGAAAGATACCCACTTTAGGCATAAAATCCAGCTTACTTAAAAAAATACACAAATTACAGGCTGGGATGGGGAAGAATTTATACAAAATACAGGCACGGAGTATGGCCTGGGACCTGACTTGCAAGCGGGCGGTGTGGCCAGTGTAAGCATAAAATCCAGCTTGCTTTAGAAAGTTAGCAAAATACAGGCTGGGATTTTTACCAGGAGAAAGTTGAGGTGTTTATCAAACATATCACGCTGTTGTCTGTCTGATATATCTACATGGCTGTATCGCTGATTGCCTTAAGTGTTCTTAACTAAGACACTTTAAACCTTGTAATCTATATGTGACTTGTAAAATTTCAATAAAGTATATTGAATTAAAAAAAATATATAACGCTGTTTAGCCCACACACACACTAGTTAACTGTAAACACTGTTATAAAAAATGCTTACGGACCAGCCATGGCTTACAAAGTTAGAATATTATAGAAACATTATAGAAACATATTTAAACCCAACCATAGTCTCTGCAGCTGCAATACTTCAACTGAATTACCTTAAGAGTACCCCCAGACGGTTTCCTAACCCCTTAATTAAATAAAGCGCAGCTAGAGAATTCCCACTATTAATATTAGCTGCATTGTAGTCAACACAAATTGAGTCTGGTAAATAATTTAAGTAGAGAAAATTAAGGGGAGAAAGGTCTTCAGCGGTCCTCAGCCTTGGCGCCAAAATTCAAATTCAAAGAGGCGCGCTCATCTCGTTCGTCTGTTACCTACAGGGGAGATCCAGCAGCTCGTGGGAAGGGCAGGTAATCTTTGTTTCGGGCTCCCACATGACCACACTGTGAGTTGGGGCACGGCACCAGCTCGTGGAGAGGGCAGGTAATCCTTGTTTCAGGGGCCCTCACGACTGCACCGAGAGCTGCAGGGGAGGTCCAGCAGCTCGTGGGGAGGGCAGGTAATCCTTGTTTTGGAGGACCTCATGATTGCACCGTGAGCTGCAAGGGGGGGGTCCAACAGTTCGTGGGGAGGGCAGGTAATCCTTGTTTTGAAGTTATGTTCATAACTTTGTCATTTTTAGGTATTTTTTCACTAAATTTTCAACATGGCCATTTTGGGCCCCCACCTCATGAACACTGTCACTGTCATTTCATTATTCGGGCCTGGAAAGTGATTTTGCTGTCACTGCATGAAATCACTTTTTGGGACTGAATAACAAAATTTCACCACCAGTAGTCGTAGTGGGTCCCAAAAAGGCCATGTTAGAAATCTGATGAAAAACTTTCTAAAAATGGCTGAGTTATATGCGTTCATTTAAATTTTTCTATGCACGTGCATAACTTTGGTAATTTTCATTATTTTGACTCCAAATTTTCAACATAGCCATTTTTTCATACCACCTCATGAGTAGTACAGCTGTCATTTTTCACATCCTGTCTGAAATGTGCTTTCGTACATGTGGCAGGAATGGCATTTTGGTACGGATTTGAACATTTTCACCTACTGGGTTTATGAGGTGGGGTCATAAGAAGTGTATGTCGAAAATTTGGGGTCAAAATACGAAAAAATGACAAAGTATGACCATTCGTTACAGTTTCGCTAAGCCCGCTCGTAACTTCAGAAACATTAAATATTTTTACCACAGATTTTCAAAATAGCCTTCTTATTACCCCACCTCATGTATGTCACAGCTGTCATTTGTCAAATCCTGCCCAAAATTTGTTTTTGCACCTGTGGCACGGAATGGCATTACAGTTGTGTAGAATTACGTTTCACTGTTGATTCAAAAATTTTCTGTACCGAGTACATGAGTTGGGGGTAATAAGATGGCTGTGCTGACAATTTGGTCACCATTGGAAGAGTTCCTTTTTTACCTAACTTAATGTAACCCCTAGGTGGCGCTATCCCAAGGGCTACTACCCCTGCCTGCTTAACTACTAACAGGTTGAGGGGCCTAGGTCCAATGGCGGGTGCCTCCACCCAGAGGTCAGGGTTTGCAGTAGTTAAACTAACTTGGTCACAGCCCTCTGGGACACTGTAACCCCCTTTCTTCCCACTAGTGGCCCACACAATGCATTAGGAATATCTTCACAATGTACACTTACCCCCAGGACTGACTCCATTGACTGGACCCCAGGGACACCCTGTAAAACAAGATGATACAGTGCAAAAGCCACAGAACAATACTTTAACATAAACGAATATAAAACAATATCTGAAAATTTAACCTACTCTAAACATTTGCATTCAGTCACTAATACATCTAATAAAATTATATGGTCTATTTTGCGTAATATCAGATCTCGCAAACAGGAGGTGTTGCTACCTTTGTTCAGGTCCTATGTTCGACCCCATCTTGAATACGCTTCACAATTCTGGTGTCCCTTTAAAAAATCAGAAAATTTTTCTCGCGAAAGGGTACAGCGTAAATATACTAAAAAAATATCTGGACTTGAGTCGTTATCTTACAAATCTAGGTTGGACAGCAGATTGAAATTAATGTCCCTCACCACTAGACGCATCAGAGGTGATCTTCTTTTATATGACATTATTCATGACCCTTTTATTATGACTGAATTAGGCTTTTCATTTAAAAAATCAGTACACAATACTAGAGGTCACATCCTTCAGTTATCTGGTAAATCCTTCAAACATAATAATCGTAAGTATTTCTTTACTGTAAGAATTATTGGGCTGTGGAATCGACTCCCATCCGACGTAGTTACTAGTAATACTGAAGAGATTTTCAAACATCGCCTCGATACTTTAATCTTGTCTGGGTACGATTTATCATTTTATTCTATGGCTTAGTATAGGAGCGTTATGGGCCTCGGCCTTCTGGCTCCTTCAGTCAACCTTAGTATGAACCTATGAATACTTCAGACAGTGTAACTTTGCTGAAACAAACAAATCTGATTTATTTAGGGGGATATAACAAGGACAGAGAGAAATCAGGTTAATTAGGATAAACACATTAATAAACACAGTACTGTGCACATATTCAGAGTACCAAATTGTCACCTTCACTGGGTACCCAGGATTGGGGGGGGGGGGACTAGCCAGGATCGGTTGCAGCTGGTTGGAGCCCTGTGATGGAAAAACACTTGCACAATACCCAATTGTAATCTGGAGCCGGAGGGCTCAGTTCGTGAGGAAATGAAAAAAGCTACAATTAGATGACACACTTGCAATTCGACAAACAGATGTCGGGGAGCTACCCTGCTTTGTACTCACAACTCAATGCTGGGAACTGGATGGAAGGCAGATTGTCCTGGATTGCCAGGAGGAGCAGACCATGTGGACAAGGTCCTTGTGACTGGACCCCACTGCAGTTTAAAGCAAATGGATGTAGTCTGGCTTAAGCTGGGGTTTACTTCCAGCTTCATGCACTCTGTTCACTGTACAGGGGATTTGAAACGCGATTCCCCACAAGCACTACACATATTTATATGTAAAAAGGGAAGTACTATGCCAGGCAGGCTGCTTCCCTATTCCAATCGCAATAACTGCACAATACCCAGGAGAACACACAGCAGATTCAGTTCCTGACAGACCGAGCGCGATTCAGCAGTTTCTCCAGTCTTCTACAGGGTGAGCCTGGTTTCCTCACTTCTGGTGCTTCTTTCTCCTTACAACTCTGATTCAGTCCACACTGACACTCACAAACAGCTGCAGGCCGAACTTTGGGGTCCCACACGAGCTTTCCACATGAAAACTCAACAGTGCAGGAGCACGGAGCTCCATCCCTCTTCACAGTCACAACTCAACTAAACTTTCCAATAGACAGGGCCGGGCATTTCCTTTGAGTTCCTCCCAGTTCAATGGCTGATTTTGCTGTTACTCACAGTAAACTCCTCCTGTTGGTGGAAAAAAGGTGCCGAAGTCCAAACTACAATTCCCAGAAGCATTGGCCATACAGTACATAGGTGGCTGGCTCCACAATGAGAGTCCAAGTTCTGATTTGCCAGCAGCAGGCTCCATTTCAAAGGTCCCCCCACACTGGTTGGTCCAGTTCAGCAGTTCAAAACTAGAATGGGGGACTAGGCAAACACAATTCTGAATGCAAAGAAAAGCAGGTTAGACAAACTGTATTTTCATTATTACTCTAAATGATGTCTGGCAAACAGTTATATCTTTGAAAAGTGATCACTCTGCCCACTTAGTGACGGCAGAAACGGAGCGACTTGGCAGCAGCTCGAGCAGGACTCAAGCAGCGAAACACACAGATCCCCACCCAAACTAATTATGTCTGCAGGCAGACAGCTCTTAAAGAGACAGTAGCAGAGGCTCTTAAAGCACTCACAGATAAACGCCTTAGATGCTGAACACCATCCAGGCTTGGAGCATTCAAGCAAGCTCCTGGAAGACTTTTGGGAACCCCCATTTGCTGGGGGGTTACACCCTTCCCGGCCTGGAAGAAGCTTGGCGTCCGCCTCAAGCAAGTACCCCCATAAGTTTCAATTGCAACCATATACATTTGCATCTGTATCACATTAGGCTTATACATGTAATCATCAGTCAATGTATCACTTTACCAGAAACGCATTTCTGAAACTTTGCAGTACGTCACTCTTTACACAGTATTACACACACATTGTACCATAACTCAGGTTATTACCTCTGGTACATGAAACCTGAAGAGAGGGGGCCTTTTCCTATCAGCTACCTTGGGGCTGGATGGGGCAGGGGCACCATACCTAGAGGGCAGCACAAGTAATTTGGAGTTAGCACTGATGTTCAGTCTGGGCAAGGAGCTCGGGGACACATACACTCCTTTATGGACAACATTGAGAGGCAAGTCCACTGGCCTCCCCGGGGGAATCATAACTGAGGTGCACCACAGGCTTTATAGCTCGACCAGTCTTTCTAGGGGGAACTGTTACAGTCTCTGCACTCTGAGCCTCATTTTCAGCATTGTCCTCACTTGTCAGGGGAGTCTCCATTGGCGTAGAGAGGCTAGAACTTGGGTCACTTTCAGCTCCAGAAGTTACAATCTCTGAGTTCGCAACACTTGGCTCACATGGAGAGCTTTCGGGCACTGGCAGTGGACCGTCAGGGCACTCAAAATACTCTTCTTGTTCTGGTGTATCACCAGTCTGTTCCAGTCTATCATTTTCTTCCCTTGAAAGCTCAAACAGTTCAGCCATACACAATGATTCCATATCATCTGACTTGATGCTTTGCACTTCACTTTCTGGGAGCATTGGGTCCAGGGACAAAGCTGGGGGCTTAGACAGACCAGAAGGCCCAGCTTCATCTCCAGTATTAACTAGGGGATTGCCCTGAAACAATTGACCCACTTCGTAAGAAGGGTAGTATTCAAAGTCACACTCACTTTCCTCTGATATGGACTGACAGCCATGCTCAACTGGGATTTGTGGAGGGAACACTTTAACTCAGCTTCTGTAGGTGCAGACTTTCTTGATTTTTTCTTAGCAGCAGTTCTAGTCATTGGTCCAGAGGGGGCATTTTCTGGGGGCTCAGACTCAATCAAGATTTGTCCAATGGGCAGTAAATGATTTCTATGCTTTGTTTTAACATCTTTTGAATTATTCTCAGGCCTTACTTTGTACACAGGCAGATCATCTAGTTTGCCCACTACAATGTGAGGGAGACGGTGCCATCTGTCAGCAATCTTGTGTTTGCCATGCAGTCCCAGATTTCTTAGCAATACCCGATCTCCCTCCTGGAGTGCCTGTGCTTTCACCTTTTTATCATACCTTTCTTTGTTGGCCAGATTTCTTTTGGCAGCCATGGTTTGAGCCAGTTGGTACACATGATTTAGCTGGGCCTTTAACTTTTGCACATACTGTAAATAGCTGTCAGCTCGAACCTCATCAGGAGAGACCCCAAAGCACACATCTACCAGCAGTCAAGCTTCTCTTCCAAACATCAGGCGGTAGGAGGAGAACCCACTGGCATCACTTTTGGTGCAGTTGTAGGCATGTACCAGGGTGCTAATTTGTTGGCTCCATCTAGGCTTGTCCTTTGGGTGGAGGATGCCTAGCATACCTAGCAAAGTGTGGTTGAAACATTCAGTCTGTGGGTCCCCTTGGGGGTGGTAAGGGGTGGTTCTGGACTTTTGCACTCCCCACAGAGAAAGCATCTCTTTGATCAGATGACTCTCAAAGTCTCTCCCTTGATCAGAATGGATTCTTTGTGGAGCCCCATAGTGAACAAAAAGTTTTCTACAAGTACTTTTGCCACATTGGACGCCTTCTGGTCCTTGGTGGGGAAAGCTTGGGCATATCTCGTAAAATGGTCAGTGACCACTAGCACATTACTAATATTTCTTTGATCTGACTCCAAACTCAGAAAATCAATACAGACCAGCTCCATGGGTGCACTGGTGGTGATGTTAACAAGGGGGGCAGCCCTCTGTGGCAAAGCTTTCCTCTGTAAGCAGCAACTACAAGTTTGAATGTGTTGGCCCCCATCTTAGGCCTATAAAATCTGGATCTCACCAAGTCAAGTGTTCTGTCTATACCAAGGTGCCCCATGTGGTTATATAAGGACCTCAGTACTGAATCTCAAAAGGCAGTGGGCAGCACTAGTTGTTGTTTGTCTACTTGCCCCCCTCTGTCTACTGTTTCTCTGTATAACAGTCTATTGATCAGTTTCAACTTAGGACCTTCTTTGTATAACAATGCAGTTCTCAAATCAGTGGAACGTAATTTGGGCACACCTTTCCCTGCATATAGGGCTTCTAAAACTTATTTGATCATGGAATCTGGGGATTGAGCCCGCCGAATACTGTCATTATCCAGCTGAGGCAGTGCACCAATGTCTATTGCAGAAAAGTGGCAATAAGCAGCAGATATGCAATTCTCAGAGGGTCCCAAACAATCCACCATACAGTCCACTGCGTCTGTGGACATTTGTTCCTCCCTGTCAAACTTCTGGCAGAGTGCTCTAATATCAGGTTCTGACAGTCTGACCCAGTTATTCTGGGACAGGCCTCGAGAGAGCATCAGCATCTATGTGGTTCAGGCCTGCTCTGTATTCAACTCACAGTCATAGGTAGATAAGACAGAGAGCCACCTATGGCCAGTGGCATCCAACAGCTTAAGTCTGCACATAGGTCAAAGGATTATTGTCAGTCTTTACTAGTATCTTAGCCCCATACAAGTACTCATGGAATTGATCAACAATGGCCCACTTCAAAGCTAGGAACTCTAACTTGTGTACAGGATAGATCTTTTCGTAAGGGGTCAGGCTTCTGCTGGCAAAGGCCACTGGTCTCAGGCCATTCTCATGCTCTTGGTACAACACAGCCCCCAACCCTTGCAAGCTAGCATCAGTGTGCAGGACATAAGGTTTTGTTGGATCAGCATAGGCCAACACTGGACATTGGGTAAGTTGATATATGATCTCATGAAAAGCAGTCTCACAATCAGGAGTCCAGCAGGCCCCAAATACTTCACTTGGATGAAAATACACTCTTTCAGTCTCGAGGGACGCTGACTTTTTGTTTTTGTTGTGGGCTGGTGGATACCCTTGAGTAAGGTTAAGTAAAGGGCGGATCACTCTTGAATAGTCCTTGATGAAATGCCAATAATAACCACAGAATCCCAGGAATCTTTGCAGTTCTTTTAGATTTTTGGGCTGTGGCCAGGTGGTCAAGGCCTCAACTTTACTTGGGTCAGTCTCTATTCCCTCAGTGGATACTATGTGTCCCACATACTTCACTGATGTTTGAAAGAATTGACACTTATCAATGGACAGTTTAAGGCCAATGTCTTCCAGTCGGTCCAGCATCTTAAATAATCTGCTCTCAGTTCCTCCAGTGAGCTGCCAAACACAATAACATCATCTAGGTATACCAGGTACTCTAGTAAGTTCATGTCCCCCACTGCACGCTCCATCAATCTTTGAAAAGTGGCGGGGGCACCTGAAATCCCTTGAGGCATCCTCATGAATTCATAGAAGCCAAGCGGACAGATAAAGGCTGTCTTCTCACCGGTCCTCGGGGCCATCGGGATCTAGTAGTATCCACTGCGGAGATCAGCACAGGAAACCACTTGCTCCCGTTTAGACAGTCCAAAGCATCCTGAATGCGGGGCATAGTGTACTGATCAGGGATAGTCCACCGGTTTAAAGTGCAATAATCCACGCACTTCCTTACTGTCCCATTCTTTTTTCTCACTACCACAATGGGGGAAGCATAGGGGCCTCTGGATTCTTGTATTACACCAGCAGCTAGCATCTCTTGCAGATGCCATCTCACATCATCTATGTCAGTAGGTGCCAGGCGTCGAGACCTCTCATGAAATGGCCTTTCATCACGCAGCTGGATACGATGCTCAGCTCCTTGCATGCATCCTACATCCCATTCCTTTAAAGAAAACACCTGGTCTCTCTGGGCAAGCTTCTCACTGATCCTCACTTTCCATTCAGCTGGCAATGGGAAGTCACCGAAATCGAACAAGTCAGGCGTTACTCTGTCATTCTTCCCCGAACTCTTGCTACTGGGTAGCACTGCAGTGTCTGCACAATGCACATTAGCCAGGGTGCAACCTCTATTTACTCGAATCTCTCTGTCAGACACATTATGAACTTTAACCATTACCCTTCTGGCATAAGCATGGGCTCTAGCGGGCAAAATACTAGGCTTGACCAGCATTCCCTCCGGCAATTTTCCTTCGCCTGGTGCATCCAACATTAATATTTTATTCTTGACATCCTTTCTGATACAGACCTCTCCCTGTAAGGTACACTGGGCATTTGGCGCCAGGATCAGAGACTCAGGATCCTTCTTCCAGACAATTCCAACCGGCTCCTCTGGTTCTACTTTTTTAACATCTCTCTGTGCCTCATAGGCCTTTTTAATCAAGGCCAGAATTCTTAAAGCTCTACCAGCCCTTGACCCCTGTTTTTCATAACACAACTGTGCCAGCCATCCAAACATATGTGCATTAGTCCCAATTAGTAGAGGAACCCCATCATACAGTCCGGTAGGGGGACACACTAAGGCCAGGGTCTCTACTTGCTCGGCCACTCCAGCCACAGAGGTGGGAAAAGACAGCCAAATTCGGATATATCCAGAGTAGGGGTAGGCCTTCTCACTTAACCCCCAGACATGCAGCCCCTCCAACAGTTGTAAGGGTATGTCAGACAAATGCTTCTGATACCAGTCTTGGAACATAATTGTCACCTGGGAGCCACTGTTTAATACAGCTCTTGTAGACACTCCATTCACCTTTACAGTGGTCTCCATGGAGGGACCCACTATTCTGGACCAGTCTGGAGAGGTGGTAGCGGGGGACTGGGCAACTGACCTTGCCACAAAGGGATGTGAGTTAGCATTTTTAGGACCCTCACTGGGATCATTTCGTGCACCTCTTAACCACTGATTTGTTCTCAGAAGCGCTCCTTGTAGCCTATATGCAACTTTGTCTGTGTCTTTTGGGGACTGGCATTCTCTCTTCATGTGCCCATCCTTCCCACAATTATAGCAAAACATACTTTCTGGAGTTTGAGCTGGTCGAGGCATCACACTGGGAGCCAGGGCGGGGGTACCACTAACTGGAAACCTTGGTGCCATCTCTGTCTGCGGCGTGATAAGCATTTGGAGACATCTCATCAATTTCCTCACTTCCATGGTCAAGACTTTGAGTTCTGAGCTGTTGTCAGCAGGAGATGCATGGGTGGGTACCCCAACCCCCATAGCAGATGCAGTCGGATGAGGGTCGGGGCCTGTACTTGCAGGAGCGGTCTTCATAAAGAGACTGTTTTTTATTTCCCCGAACTCTCCCAACACTTCGCCCCATTGTGACATATCTTTTTCCTTCTCAGAGCACTCATTAACTGCCAACCTCTGCCCTTGAACTTCACCTGATGGGTCACCCTCAGTCACTCGGGTCGCAGCCGCAGCTATTGGTGCAAGTCCCTCCCGAGGTCACCTTTTCTCAACTCCTCAAATTTCTCTCATTAGCTCATCATAGGAGGGTGAGGATTCCAGTCGATTTGCCAGGTGTAACTGAAGCAACAGCAGTTCTGAGAAGGGGGCGAATAGGATCCTGTCCAGCCTGGTTCGGTCCAGTTCAATCACTGGCAAACTACCCTTTCTGAGGCATTCTTGCAACAATTTTTCCAGCCGAGATACATACACAGACAACAACTCCCCTTGGTACTGTTGTGCATTTCTTACTCTCCACCACAGGTCCTCATCAGAATCTGGGCTCCCATACACATTCTCCAAGACCTCAAGATAGTTCTGTGCAGTTGCTTCAGGGTTACTGGCCCATTTAGCATGGATGGTAGCCAGGGCAGGACCTTGGAGGCTCTCACTAACCCTCTTTCGCTTTTCGGCTTCCGAACATTGCCATTCTAGCACTTGAGCAGCAACATAGTCTATCCAGATCTCCCAGTCATCCTCCCCTTGGGGGTGGGAGGTGTGAGAAGATCCTCAACCTTCGGTAGAGTTGTGACTAATGGAAGGTGCAGAAATAGGAGTCTGCATTGATTCAGCCACGCTGCTGGTACTGGAGGCGGGAGAGGTGAGAGGGAACACCCCAGGTGGCAGAATAGTTTCTTCAAGTCCTCCATGGTTTCCCTTCCCCCAGCCATTTGCAAATTCTCCTCAAAGTTTAAGATAGTGGGGTGGGGGCTCATTCCCCCACCCGGGTCTTTACTGTCCTTAGTTATCAATCTCCAGGCAGTGAGGGCTCCCTCTGGGGTAATAGTCTGTGGCACTTTGGAGCTATCTATGGGATCCTTAAACTCTACTAGGGCCAGGAAAGTGTGGGTGATCAGATTAGCATGTCGACCCACCACCACAGGGTTTGTAAACCTTCCACCTTGGAAAGTACTCCCTGTACAGTGTCCGTATTGATACCCAGGGGGATGTCCAAGATTAGCATAGCATTCTGGGGGTTGATCTCCTCCCTGGTACACCACTCCACCAACCAGTGCACAGCCACTTCTGTCGGGGTACCCATTTTTTTTTTTCTTAACAGTGGTTCGTAATTATGGCCACTAGAGGACGCATAATCCCAGCGGTGAGCCTCCAAGATGTAACCCCTAGGTGGCGCTATCCCAAGGGCTACTACCCCTGCCTGCTTAACTACTAACAGGTTGAGGGGCCTAGGTCCAATGGCGGGTGCCTCCACCCAGAGGTCAGGGTTTGCAGTAGTTAAACTAACTTGGTCACAGCCCTCTGGGACACTGTAACCCCCCTTTCTTCCCACTAGTGGCCCACACAATGCATTAGGAATATCTTCACAATGTACACTTACCCCCAGGACTGGCTCTGTCGACTGAACCCCAGGGACACCCTGTAAAACAAGATGATACAGTGCAAAAGCCACAGAACAATATTTTAACATAAATGAATACCTCAGACAGTGTAACTTTGCTGAAAGAAACAAATCTGATTTATTTAGGGGGATATAACAAGGACAGGGGGGAATCAGGTTAATTAGGTTAAACACATTAATAATCTCAGTACTGTGCACATATTCAGAGTCCCAAATTGTCACCTTCACTGGGTACCCAGGATGGGGGGGGGCTAACCAGGATCGGTTGCAGCTGGTTGAGGCCCTGTGATGGAAAAACACTTGCACAATACCCAATTGTAATCCGGAGCTGGAGGGCTCAGTTCGTGAAGAAATGAAAAAAGCAAAAATTAGATGACACACTTGCAATTCGACAAACAGATGGCAAGGAGCTGCCCTGCTTTGTACTCACAACTCAATGCTGGGAACTGGATGGAAGGCAGATTGTCCTGGATTGCCAGGAGGAGCAGACCATGTGGACAAGGTCCTTGTGACTGGACCCCACTGCAGTTTAAAGCAAATGGATGTAGTCTGGCTTAAGCTGGGGTTTACTTCCAGCTTCATGCGTTCTGTTCACTGCACAGGGGATTTGAAACGCGATTCCCTACGAGCACTACACAGATTTATATGTAAAAAGGGAAGTACTATACCAGGCAGGCTGCTTCTCTATCCCAATCGCAATAACTGCACAATACCTGGGAGAACACACAGCAGATTCAGTTCCTGACAGACCGAGCGCGATTCAGCAGTTTCTCCAGTCTTCTACAGGGTGAGCCTGGTTTCCTCACTTCTGGTGCTTCTTTCTCCTTACAACTCTGATTCAGTCCACACTGGCACTCACAAACAGCTGCAGGCCAAACTTTGGGGTCCCACATGAGCTTCCCGCGTGAAAATTCAATGGCGCAGGAGCACGGAGCTCCTTCCCTCTTCACAGTCACAACTCAACTGAACTTTCCAGTAGACAGAGTCGGGCATTTCCTTTGAGTTCCTCCCAGTTCAATGGCTGGTTTTGCTGTCACTCACAGTAAACTCCCCCTGTTGGTGGAAAAAAGGCGCCGAAGTCCAAACTACAATTCCCAGAAGCATTGGCCATACAGTACATAGGTGGCTGGCTCCACAATGAGAGTCCAAGTTCTGATTTGCCAGCAGCAGGCTCCATTTCAAAGGTTCCCACACACTGGTTGGTCCAGTTCAGCAGTTCAAAACTAGAATGGGGGACTAGGCAAACACAATTCTGACTGCAAAGAAAAGCAGGTCAGACAAACTGTATTTTCATTATTACTCTAAATGATGTCTGGCAAACAGTTAAAGCTTTGAAAAGTGATCACTCTGCCCACTTAGTGACGGCAGAAACGGAGCGACTTGGCAGCAGCTCGAGTGGGACTCAAGCAGGGAAACACACAGACCCCCATTCAAACTAATTATGTCTGCAGGCAGACAGCTCTTAAAGAGACAGTACCAGAGGCTCTAAAAGCACTCACAGATAAACAGCTTAGACGCCGAACACCCTCCAGGCTTGGAGCATTCAAGCAAGCTCCTGGAAGACTTTTGGGAACCCCCATTTGCAGGGGGGTTACATTAAGAACATGAGATGTTTATAAGCCAGCTAACACAATGCACCCCTGCCACATACACCTTGCAAGGAAACATTCAGCATTGACACATGCTTGTTTATTTATTTATTTAAAAGCTTGGTAACTGGGATAGACACACTGAGCCAAGGCTCATTTCCAGGTGTGACCTGGGGGCACAAGTGTAACAAGTGCTTATAAACATAACATTTCAGAACATAATACTAATATTAGTAATATTATGAATTAAGAGGAAGCTGCCAGGAATAGAAGAGGTGGAGGGCGAGAGGAGAGAAGAGAAAGGGGTGTGGAGGAAGCAGGGCAAGAGCAGAGATTGCCGGGAGGTGGCATATGTGCTGTTAAATGAAAAGATGGATGAAAAGTTACGGAATTGCAGAGAGAGATGATTCCAAAGGGAGGAGAACCTGTAGGAAAAAGCAGATTGACCTGTAGAGGTGCGAGGGTGAGGGAGGTAGAAAGAGCAAGGGTCCCTGGTGGGGAGGTCATAGGAGGAGGGGGCAGCTTGTGACAACTTGGAGGAGAGTAAGTTCCAAAGTGAGCCCTGTGCTCAGTTGCTACCAGAAGGTGCAAATCAGGGGGTTGTAAGCCCCAAGTCAACAAGTTACACAGTAAGTTTTGCATTCCGCTGAAAGAATTACTTCAAAAGCACTTTTCAAGCTTAAATCAAATTTATTTGAGCACTGTGGCTCTAAATTACAGCCGGACAAATTTCACAGTTGTCCGGCTATTATTTAGACTCAAAGTGCTCAAATAAATTGATTTAAGCTTGAAAAGTGCTAGTGAAGTAATTATTTTTGTGAGTGCAAAACTTACCGTGTAACTTGGAGGAGAGGTAGGGAGGAAGTAGACTGAACCAGAATTTAGCAATGAAGGATAGGAAATGGGTAGACCACCTTAGGGGGAGTGGGAGAAAGGAAAGGGAGGAGTGGAGATTGCAGTGAAGGGTGTGGGGGAGCATTTGTGGAGAAGTGGCAGATTGAGAAGCATGTCAAGCTTAGAAAAAGAGGAAGCTGGTGCAGTTCCGTTGACTACATCAGCATGGTTGGATATCGGTAGGATCATTTTTGAGACCAGTTCACAGTGAAAAGGGAGGGGGAGGCAGTCCTTGTTTATGGAAAGTACTCCCAGTTTTGGTGGGCTGAGTCTGGTGCATAAGGAATCAATGTGGGCAATGAAGTTTAAATAGTTGTCAAGCCAGACCTTGAGGTATTTGAAGTCGGACACATAATCACGTGGGGTACCATGCAGAGTGGTAAACACTGGTGGTGCCGGGGTTCTGGCTAACTTTGGTGTTGTACCAAAAAGGCATGGCAACCATCTTTTTTGTGTTGACCTTTGAGAAATTGGCTTGAAACCATGATAGCACTTTGTTTAGGTTTTGTTGGAGTGTGGCATGGATGGAGGCAGTGGAGGGGCCCGAGGTAAATAAGACGGAGTCATCCGCATACATGTGGATGAGGGATTTTGTGCACACTAAATGGAGATCATTTATAAACAAAGAAAAAAGGATAGGACCCAATATTGACCGTTAGGGAACACCAGCATGGATTTGGAGGGGAGGAGAAAAGGAGTTATCAACCTACACTGACTGCTGTCTATTTTAGAGATATGAGGTGAACCAGTTTACTGTGGGGTGGGCCAGCCTGATGGAGTGAAGCTTGTTTAGCAGGAGGGAGTGGGAGACAGAATCAAAGGCTTTGGCCAGGTCCACAAAACTCGCAGCTATGACATGTCCCTGGTCCACGGCAGTTAAAATATGATCAGTGACCTGCAGTAGAGACATTGTGGTTGAGTGGCATTTTCTAAACCCTGATTGGAGCGGGAAGAGGCTATCAGTGGATGATAGGAAACTGGACAGTCTAGTGAAAACTAGGGATTCCCACAATTTGGCAAGGGCAGGGAGAAAGGAGATTGCTCTGTAATTACCTGGAAAAGAAGGATCACCACCTTTATGGAGGGGCAACACTTTAGCAACCTTCCATGCCTATGGTACAGTGCCGGAGGAAAAGGAGAGATTAAGTATGTGTGCCAGGGGAGAGGCGATCACAGGGGCCGATAGGTAGGAGAGTTTGGGGTGAACACAATCTGGCTGGATTTGCTTGGATTTAGGGATTTGGGTGCACAAAGGACCTCTTGGGGGGAGACTGGAGAAAAATGGAAGCCATCCTGAGCTGGGAAGGATAGTGGTGGAGGTGGGGGGGGGTCGGAGAGGGTGCAGGTTGTAAAAAATGTATTGAAAGTCTCAGCTACTGTGGTTGGGTCAGAGATATTCACACCATTTAGATTAAGGGCAGGGGAGGAAGACTGGGTTGGAGGGTCGATAAGGGAATGGATCACTCTCCAAAAAGAGGCAGGGGATGAGGAGTTTCTGTTTAAGTGCCTTTTGAAGTAATCAGACTTTGCAAGTCTGATTACTTTGGTACAGGAGGTTCTGATAGATTTGTATTGCTGCTGCTCCTGGTGTGACTTTGTGGATTTATATCACAACTGGGCCTGGTCACAGGATTTACACAGGGCAATAGGGTTTGACATAATCCAGGGAAGGAAGTAAACTACTTACATTCAAATGAACAATATGCAGGACACATTTAAAATTAACAACACTACATAATCTTTCACAGTACTAGGACTTGGGTTAACATGGATATTTCCAAACATAAGTACTATACTTTTCTTAGTGCATGTGTTTTAAATCTAGCTTCTCTTAAAAAGCCTTAAATACATTTTGCATTGCTTTATTTCATTTCCCACAATCAACAATCTATACACATCCTCCTGTTCAAATTGTAGATCGTGACACTCTGTAGTTAAAAAAAATTTCCAGTTATAAATTCCATTAAACTCCCTATTGGATTTGCCCCAACATTATACACAGACAATTTGCCATGTTCAGTTTTGGCAGTACCCCCATCATTAACAGGTACGCGACTGCTCTCTTCAGGCAAAGAAACAGATCTGAGCAATGGGCAGAGTGTAGCACAGATACAGAGTTTGAACCTGCATTCCAAATTCTGAAATTTGCATAGGTTCTAGCTTTGTGGTATCACTCTCAGCTGAGATGATGGCATGAACTGTAAATGTTAAGTGAGTGATTCCTGGAGATAGAACAATATGCACAATTAAACTAAATGTATAAGAAGTTGTAAACTATATGTCTATAATAAATCAGTCGGGATTCTGCATCCCTTGCTCCTATTGCTCCGGTTGACTCCTGTGTGTCTCCTGCCCACTTTGTCTGTCACACTTGTCCACTACCACCTCTGCTGGTTGGGTTCCAGTATGCTTTTAAAATGGGTTGGCTCCAGCTCTGACAGTGCTCCCACTGTGCTGATTGGCTGAAGTGACCTAATGTCTCTCAGGATGCAAACATATTAAAAAATGGCCCCAGTTTATGTCTATAAGAGCATCAAGACAACAGGCTCACATATGGCAAGAGTCTTTCTGTGCAGCACACTTCTGTTCATCATCCTCATGAACTTTATTTCTTTAAAAACGCAAATGAATTTATTTAAGCACTTGTACAAAAGTAAGACACAGCTGGATAACACATATCATAAGTTAAAACATTTAAAATCATAAAATTCATTAAAAATATTATAATGATTCCAGAAAAGCGAATCTGAATTAATAAGTCTTCAATGCTGACTTAAAGCTCTCCACGGTCAGGCACTCCCTCACCGACCAAGGTAGAGAGTTCCACAGGGTCAGAGCAGCAAACAAAAAAACCCTAGTTGCAGATGACTTCAAATAGACCCTGGGAATCTCCAGCAATCCCTCATTGGCTGATCCATGTGGCCGGAGGGGGCAGTAAGGACACAGGAGTTCTTGCAAATAGTGTGGACCCTGTCCATGTAGGGCATTATAGGTCAGCAAACTGACCTTGAAGGTGACTCACCACCAAACTGGCAGCCACTGCAGGCCACAGAGCACAGGTGTGATATGGCAAGATCGAGATAAGCCAGTCAACAACCTGGCTGCCACATTCTGCACCAGCTGCAGGCGGCGAATGTCAGCCCCCGGAAGCCCTAGGTAAATGGAGTTACAGTAATCAAGGTGAGAGGTCACAAAGGCATTGACCAAAGATAGAAGATCATGGATGGGACAAGGTGTTTCATCTGGGTGATATTCCTTAGATGATAAAAAGAAGCTTTAATGATGGCCGACATCTGTAATTTAAGCGTCAGCCCTTCGTCAAAAATAACACTCAGATTACGCACCCAGTCCGAGATCAACAGCTGGCTGCCACTGAGCCAGAGCCCGGATGGCCACCCCACCAGTTGCCTGTCAACCCGATGATCCGGGTCCATGACCAACACCTTGGTCTTGTCTGGATTCAGCTTCAATCAGTTGGTACTCATCCAGTCCTGGATCTTGATGAGACAGTTGTTAAACACTGAGACTGCGTCATCCTGCCCGGGCACAAAGGACATGTAGAGCTGAGTATCATCAGCATAGCAGTGGAAACTCAGCCCATACCACCTCACAATGTCCCCCAATGGCAGCATATACACCGTGAACAACATCAGTGACAACACAGTCTCCCCTGACCCCCACAGTCCTGCTCGGATGTTAGTTTTCAATGACATCTGTCTGGTATGCCCTATCACTTTATGTTCACTTAGCCAAGCCCTTACTAATGTTCTAGTGTAGGGGTTGCGTATCATTTTAACAAGTCCTATACTTAGCATGGGTACTAAGATGTGAGTTAATAATGGGCCTGATAAGGGCGCCTCTTCTACGTTCACCCAAGCTGGTCTAATATCCCCTACTCCATACATGTCCCTTAGGAAGGCCAGTTAGGCTGCTAGGTAAAAATGTTACAGATTGGGAAGCATCAATCCCCTCCACCATGGGATCTCTGGAGGGTGCCCTGCTTAATGTGCGCTCTTCCACCTTTTGGAGAAAAGAAGTGATTTACCCTTTCGTTGTGGTGAATAATGTCAGGGGGACCCACATTGGAAGTACTGTACCTGAAACATACAAAAACTAGGGGAGGATGCATATCTTAATCGTATTGACCCTCCCAATGAGACTCAAGGGGTGAGCCTTCCATCATTCATAGTCCTGATTAACTGCTGGAAAATAGGCTTGTAATTGAGGGACCACAGTTGTGATACATGTGTAGGTAAATAACTCCGAGGTATTTTAGCTGGTTGCAGGGCTTTAACAGACCCCCAGAGATTGTAAGTGGGGGCCACGAGGCCCCTCCCAGGGGGAGCCACTCACACTTGGCCCAGTTTATTTTATGGCCAGACATAGCCATACAGCATAAATATACAGTATCAGAGAGTGTGAGGAGAACTTTGTCTGACTGGGACAATTATAGAAAGACAACATCAACAAATAATATGACATAGTGACTCCTACCCATTGTTAAACCTTTTATCTCTTTATTGGATCTGGTGGCCACCATTACTTATAGTAGCAGGGAGAGGAGGCATCCCTGCCTAGTTCCCCTAGTTAAACAAAAGGATGAGGACAGGAGACCACTGGTGACGATCTGTGCCATCGGGTATCTAAAGAGGGCAGATACCCAAGAGTGAATCCATGGACATAGGCTAAATTTTGCCAACATGGCAAACATGAAGTGCCACTCAATCCAGCCGAAGGCCCTTTCTGTGTCTAATGCCAACAGATCGGGCAGAGTGGCTCACCCCTTTTAGACCACAACCACATGATGTTAAGGGACCTCCTGATGTTATTTTTTTAATGTCTGCCCTTTACGAACCCCCCCAAATCCTCATGGGTCATGGAGGGCAGGATCCCCTCCAGTCTCTCCACCAGCACCTTGGCCACCACCTTGTAGTCTGTATTAAACAATGAGATGGGATTGTAGGACCTGCAAAAAGTGGGGTCCCTTCCTGGCTTTGGCAGAACTGTGACGGTGACCAGGAACTGAGAGGGGGACAGGATGCCTGCATCCAGTGCCTCCACCAGCATTGCTTTAATTGGGACCCTCAACACCTCCCAAAATGTTCTATAGAAGTCCCCAGGGATCCCATCTGGTCCTGGGGCCTTTCTAGACTGCAGGATTTGACTTCTCTTTTTTCATTCACCCAAAGTTATATTCATGTCCATTTTTTCTGAATCTTCTGCTGACACTATTGGTAATGGATGTGCATGTAAGAAGGAGTCCAGGGTTGAAGAATTATTTGGAATCTCAGTATTGCATACGTTTTGATCGAATTGTGCAAAGGCCTCTCCTACATCAGACTGTTTCACCAGGAGATTCTCCTCTTCCCCCTGTGTCTGCAAAATGACTTTTTGTCAACTTTCTTTTTTATCTGCTATGCCAGCCACTCCTCCCCCCATTCCCCATCTGACATAGGTACTCCTTTAGCTACCTTAGTTCAGCCAGAGTTTCAGGATTCTGGAATTGCATGTGCTCCTTCTCCAGCTTCTTCACCTTAGCAGCAATTTCATCCTCTCTAGCCTTCTCATGCTTTCTTTTAAAGGATTGAAAAGATATGGTTACCCCTCCCCCCAATATAGGCATTCATTGCCTCCCATCTTGTGGCCTCTGTTGTGTCTCTACTTTTGTTATTGGTGTAGAACTTTCATAGAGCTTTCTCTATCTGGACCTTGAAGTCTTGATCTACTAGGAAGTGAGGGTTAAAGTGCAGTATGGGGGCCCTTTGAAGACTCCCCCTCCACCAGAGTCACCAGCAAGGGGGCATGATCAAACAAAAGAATGGGGCTATAAGAGGCCCTCACTATTGATTACAGCAGTGTAGAGGACATCAGTATAAGGTCAATGTGGATATAGATTTTATGGGTGTGTGAATAGAAAGAGTACTGTGTATCCTTAGCGTGGAGGACCCCAGACAAAGCACACTCCCAGGCCATTTGGCATGGAGCTTCTGAGCTCTTGGGGGAGTGGATGGGGGGTGTGGATTTATCCAAAAATTAGTGCCACCGGGTGTTAACATCCCCACCTATTATTAGTGGGGTTGGTACTTTTTACTAGTTATTTTAACAAAAAGACAAATACCTGTTTTAATTTTAGAAAATGTCATTGTTTTGTTTTTAGATGCCAGCAGCGTAGCTGTAAATGCCTATTATGGTTATGCATACCCCTTTTTTTGCATTTAGTCAAGTTCAAAGGTACAGTCAGTATGGGTGCTGATGATGTCAGTGATAGAGCTTTTAGGTCTTGGCGTAGGGTTTCAGACCTATACAAGCCAGAGTTCCATCCCCAATTCAAACAATTTTATCTTACTCATTATAATTTATGTAGTATGAGATAAATTGTTAGATGTCATTGATGGTGATACTGATATACTTTCAGCAAGATTTGAAGTTCTAAATTGTTGAAAACTTGAAAAATTCCAGCTCAGACTTAGACACTATTTCAAATAGACAGACTGTTAATTACAAAAATCCACTGCAGCTATGTGGGGGGTGTCTGTACTGACTGCTGGATGTCCTTTGCCACATCACACATCTCCTGTATAGGATGCTTAGTATAGTGGTAGAGGGCCTGGGTTTGATCCCCATAGTGGAACTTTTTTTCTTCCTTACTATAATTTATGTAGTATGAGAGATATTGGTAGAGGTCATTGCTGATGTTAGTGATAGACTTTCAGCAAGATTTGATATTCTATAGTGCTGATAACTTGAAAGGTTCCAGCTCAGACTTTAAAGTTTAAATGCAGCTTGGGAAACATTACTTCAAATAGATAGACTGTTCATTATGAAAATCCACTGCAGCTGTGTGTGTGTGTGGGGGGGAGGTATCTGCACTCACTGCTGGATGTCCTTTGCCACAGTACACATCTCCTCTGTAGGATGCTTAGTACAGTGGCAGACCTACAGGTTACCAAGAAGTAGAGATCTGGGGACCTAAGTTCCTATCTCCAGAGTGGAACATTTTGTTTCCTTCTTACTACAATTTATGTAACATGAGAGATATTGTTAGATGCCATTGCTAATGTTAGTGATAGACTTTCAGCAAGGTCTGACATTCTATAATGCTGATAACTTGAAATCATCCAGCTTAGACTTTGAGGTGTAAATGCAACTTGAGAAACATTACTTCAATAGATGGAGTCTTTATTATGAAAATTCACTGCAACTGTGGGGGTGGGTCTACACTCAGTGCTGAGTTTCCTTTGCCACAGCATACAACTCCTATCTATGAAGCTTAGTACATTGTTAAAGCTACATGCTTCCAAGCAGTAGAGAGTAAGCGACCTTTGTTTGATTCCCAGAGTGGAGCATGTTTTTCTTTCTCACTACAATTAATAGATGCTGTGTCTCAGACCCCATCCCCCAATCCACTTCTATTTTCATTGTCAAGGGAAGCGTGTCAGACTTCTTCCTTTTTTTTGTCAAGCTTTTTCTCCCTTGGTCAACCCAGGTGGGCTTATTGGTCCCATCCCTGCCCCCTCCTGCTTGGCAACCTGCTTCGACTCATCTGGGTCCCTTAGAGCCCTATGGATTGCCCCCATGGCAGGGCCAGGTGGGTGAGGGCTGTTCTCCCCCTACCCAGAGACCCATATCTAGTTCTGTGTCCTGGCCAGGCAGCAGTGTAGAGCAGATGACTGGCAGGTAGGATGTCATAGACCACAGCAAAACACTGCTCTCTCCACTGATTAGAAATTAGGCTTTAATGAGATTTGTAAAAATGCCACGAACAGATGCACAACAGGACCAAAAAAACAGAGTGTACTCCGACCCGTTTCATGCCTAGCACATCATCGGGGGTATTCAATACATTATATAAAACACTATATTCTGAAATAGGAAGGAAAAACATTGAAACCTGATTGCTTGAGGGCCATGGAACCCAGGTCTGATATCTCAGTACATCCGCATGAGAAAGAGATCCATGACCTATTTACCCACTCCAGAGCCATATCTCTAATATCCAGAGTTTAAATATCTACAGCTAATGTGGTTACCTTGGCATCACTTACAATACCATCACATGTCAGTGCATGTGTTTATTGAAATAAAGGAAGAACCATCAATGTTTTTAAACTACGCTCAGACCCAAACACCAGAAAACCATCCCAGCTCTTCTGGTAACTTCAGTTCACCCTCTGCTTCACTTTAATATAAGTTTAACTATATATTCATGCAGGCTGTCTCAGGTCTGCATAACTACCATGAACCATTTGATTAAATCTAATGCCTTGTCAAAGCTGATGTTCACTGTTGATCATGCAGCATAGAAAAAAATGCCTTGATTGGCCTGATAACAGCCACTGATTGTGTGGCACAAATAAAATGTAGTAACAGAACGGAGTGGAAAAGTGACTCTGCATGCAAGGATGGAGCAGGCAGTGATGGCAGCCAGCCCCATACACTCAAACAAACATCCAAAGCTACCTGCACTCGTAAGGAAAAACTCCACATTCTGGAAGTTGCTGGATGACAAAATTTACTGAACTAGATAAACCCAGTGCAGGCCGAATCAATCACTGCAGATACTGAGAATAGCCTGAGGCTTTGGACCTTAGCCCACTGCCCCAGTGCTTTGCTCATAAAGCTTCGTCAGGGGGATGGTTCAGTTGGACAGGTCACATCTTTGTAGCTTCTCAGTGCAGTGACATCATACTTGACATACTGTAATTGTTTGAACAAACAAAAACTATATACAACAGTGAATGTGCATATGATTTCATGTCCCTTATTACCAAAAAGGGTGCCAAGGGTTTATCACAATCAGTCACTTGTTACGTAAACAAAATAGCACACAGTGCCAATCCCAAATAAATGCTTGAGTTACATAATACTCAAGTCGTGTTGCGGTTCAATACCCTTAAAGAATTACGTTACATTACATTCAATCTATTTGATATGCAGTAAAAAGGTCCAAGTTAAATTTCTGAACTTGCTAGTACAGTAATATTAATATGCTGGTGTGGACAAATCCATTAATAAAATGTAGCAACATTCATTAAATCTGAGTCTGCAACAAGGCAGTGATCCCAAAGATACTTATGGAAAGGCTACTGTAGGTAGATACTTATGCAAGCAAGTTGCAAAGCAATTTACAAAAAACAGTAGATAGAGTTTATTTTTTTTTTATTATTAGTTAATTGCAAAAAGAGAAAAACAATTGCCTGGAGTATCTAGAGTTATCCCCCACCATGCCATGTTAAATAAATGTTCTAGATAGTGGTTTCAGGGACAAATTTCCCAGGGATCCACCTATTGGATAGCTCCAGGTCCAATTAAAGACAGAAACAGAGATCAAGACATATCTATGGGGGAACCATAACAAGAATTTGATAACCAGTATACATACTGTATTACAGCATAATAACACAAATGTTTCATTTTAGTTCCTAAAAGAATGGTTTTAAGTAGAGCTCAGTGGACTGTTCTGCCACAAATCAGACCCCCCCCCCAGATCTGGCACTTACCCATGGACTTAGATAAATATGGACTTTACAGAAAGGTCCAGTTCTAGGCCAGCTAGTAAGCATTACACTGTTTCATTAATTTTTTTCTCACAACATTTTGTTTTTTCATCATCAGTCTGACTTTGAAGTTCCTGCCCACACGCATTCCTCAAATGCCGTTGGTAGAGTGTCAGCACAGGTGGCCGCCAGCATCCAATAGGAAGCACAGTCAGAAAGGGTGTCATGTGACACCAGGAAGTCAAGCTGTAAAAACCTTGTAAGTGTGCCACATGGTGCAGAGGAGAGAATGTGCAGGCAGAGCGACCAGCTCCAGTGTCAATCATTATCCAACAGAAGGCAGAGAGAGAGACTTGGTGGTAAGGTGGGTGGGCAAGCCCAGAATGAAAAACAAAAATTATTGAGGACAATTGTGACTTGTGCAGTTAGTGTCTACAGTGCTTAGCTAGCTATGGGGAAAAAAGTGGCTGAGTGAAAAGTATAACGAATAATCAAATGGGGGGGGGCTGGGCGGTCAGGTGGGTAGATGAGCCCAGAATTAAAAAATAATCAAATAAATAAATAATTCATTGTCAAGGACAACTGTGGCTTGTGCAGTAGCATCTGCTTATCAAGCTACAGAGGAAAAAAGTGGCTGAGAGCAAAATTAAAATAAAGAAGATGATTGATATGCTACTGTGGTGCAGTAGTGCTGCTGGCTATGTAGACTAGGGTAGGCTAGGGGATGGCAAAGCAAATTAATCTAAAATACTTTTCTGTAAGAAAAAAAACAAACAAAGAAAAAAAACTAAACAAAGTAAAGAATATAAGTTGCCACTGATTAGGTGGTGCAGTGCTGATGGCTGTGTATTGTAAGGTAGTCAAGGGGAGGGCAAAGCAATCAGTATGTAGTAGGGTAGTACAGGGGAGGGCAAAGCAAAGCAATCAGGCTGTATAGTAGGGTAGTCCAGAGAAGGGCAAAGCAATCAGGCTGTGTAGTAGGGCAGTCCAGAGAAGAGCAAAGCAATCAGGCTGTGTAGTAGGGCAGTCCAGAGAAGGGCAAAGCAATCAGTCTGTGTAGTAGGGCAGTCCAGAGAAGGGCAAAGCAAAGCAATCAGGCTGTGTAGTAGGGTAGTCCAGAGAAGGGCAAAGCAATCAGGCTGTGTAGTAGGACAGTCCAGAGAAGGGCAAAGCAATCAGGCTGTGTAGTAGGGTAGTCCAGAGAAGGGCAAAGCAATCAGGCTGTGTAGTAGGGTAGTCCAGAGAAGGGCAAAGCAAAGCAATCAGGCTGTGTAGTAGGTTAGTCCAGAGAAGGGCAAAGCAATCAGGCTGTGTAGTAGGGCAGTCCAGAGAAGGGCAAAGCAATCAGGCTGTGTAGTAGGGCAGTCCAGAGAAGGGCAAAGCAATCAGGCATCAGGCTGTGTAGTAGGGTAGTGCAGGGGAGGGTAAAGTAATCAGGCTGTGTAGTAGGGTAGTCCAGGGAAGGGCAAAGCAATCAGGCTGTATAGTAGGACAGTCCAGAGAAGGGCAAAGCAATCAGGCTGTGTAGTAGGGCAGTCCAGAGAAGGGCAAAGCAATCAGGCTGTGTAGTAGGGCAGTCCAGAGAAGGGCAAAGCAATCAGGCTGTGTAGTAGGGCAGTCCAGAGAAGGGCAAAGCAAAGCAATAATTAATTAAAAAAATACTACAGTTCTATAACAAAAAAAAAATACACAAACAAAAAATACAAGTTGCCGAAGGTCACAGTCGTGGTCCTGGGTGGTGCAATGTTACTGGCTGGGTAGGCCAGGAGTAGGCAAAGCAACTATTTGTTAAAAAAACAGTCACAGGCTCAAGCAGGTGTGTCATCAAGGGAGGCCATTCTTCAAGGAGCTGATAGCTTTGTTTTACCCATTTTACTTCTCATACAAATAATGAATTAAATCATTCCCTTTGGGTGTTTGTGTTAAATATTCCAGAGCTAGAGCCCCCTTGGTAGCATGTCAATTCAGCAAAGCAACTTGAGTGATTCAATTACAGCTAATTAATTTCAGCAATTACAATATTAGTGAGTGGCACATTACAGCGAATACGGCAATATAGCGAGTGCACAAAACGGTGACCAGTAATTACAGTAACTTTATAACATGCAAACTAACCCTGAGTCCAAGTGTGGGTGGTGTTAGAATCATAGAAATGGGGGGGCAGCAGGCATAGCCCCCCTGAGTCACCAGGAGTAATTAGTGCCTGCAGCTGTGGATATTTGCTTAATGGGGAACAGTTGCAGAGCACCAGTTAAAAGGAGTGTGTTCCATGGCAGAGCATACTGGAGTCATGGCTGTGGCTCAAGTGTTGTCTGGTTCTGCTGCTGCGGGGAGCCATTGTCATTATCGGGATCTCACCGAATGGCTCGTGTAGGTAGTCAGGGAATATGCCTGTCATCCACATATGGAGTACCTACTGGGTCTCGCTTACAATTTTCAGATGCAGGTGTGAAAATGGGTCACTGCAGTCACCGAAAGTTGCTGAAATATAAATGTGCTGTAATTACCAGCCGCTATATTTGTAGTCGCTCTGACTGAGTTGCTGAAATTGGCCATCGCTCAAATGTCTTCACTGTATTGACATAAAGCCTGGCCCCTTTTATGTATCTTATCATATTTTTTCAAATATTAATATATAATCAGAACTAATCAGAATCCATAAGGGTCAGAACTTCACCAAGTTCTGCCAACCCTAGTTTTAAGTCCTACTGATTTTTCACTCCACCAACTTTAACAGTACTGAATGTATAAATCCAATTACTTTCTTTTATGAGTGTTGCAACCTCTCTCTACCTCTACTAGGGGCCTTGACACACTCTAAACCAATAAATGTAAGTTCTTTTGGTCAGAATTATACAAAACGTGGAAGTGAATCTTAGTTGTGGTGTCATTTTTGCATTTTATTGACCTTACATGTTCTTGAATCATCATCATCATCAAAGTTTATGTGTTCAACAGGTTTTGTCATTACAAAGATAAAATAATTAGAAAAGGTACAAAAATACATACATTCTAAAACTTAGGAGCAATATCTTTAAAACATGAATAAAATAACTTCTAAAAAATTGAGAGACAGTATCATATGGTAAAACATTAATAAAATAATTCTAAGAGAAGAAGCAGAAGAGAGTTTCCGTGTGCAGACCGTGTGGCCTAGTGGTTAAAGCACTGCACTACGATGTAAAATTATCTTTGGGGGGAGGTAGTAACAACAACAAAAAAGGAAAGGGCCCTGGGGGTAATCATATCAGATGACCTTAAGGTTAGCAAGCAATGTGAGAAGCCAGTAGGGAGGGCTGGGTGTATACGGGGATGCATAGGGAGAGGCATCAGCAGCAGAAAACAGGAAGTTGTTATCCCTCTGTACAGACAGTTGGTGAGACCCTATCTGGAGTACTGCGTCCAGTTCTGGAGACCCCATCTCCGCCAAGGACATAGACAGGATAGAGGCAGTCCAGAGGAGGGCAACTAAAATGGTGCAGGGTCTGCAAGAGAAGCCGTATGAGGAGAGACTAAAGGAGCTTGATATGTATACCCTTGAGGAAAGAAGGAGGGGGACATGATAGAAACTTTTAAGTACCTCAGTGGAATTAACAAAGTCCAAGATTGCAGCATCTTTCAGAAAAAGAGACGCAAAAGAACAAGGGGACACAATTTAAAGATAGAAGGAGGGCAGTTCAGGGGCAGTGTGAGGAAGTATTTTTCACAGACAGGGTAGTGGATGCATGGAACAGCCTTCCTGAGGAGGTTGTGGGGTCTAAAACTGTGGGAGAATTCAAGAATGCATGGGACAGACATAAGGCAGTTCTTGTGGGGGTAGGAAGAAATAGGCTGTTGGTTAACTAGGATCTGCGGCCTATCCTGTAGGTAGGGAAATGGGCAGACTAGATGGGTCAAGCGGTCCTTATCTGCCGTCAAAGTCTATGTTTCTATGTTTCTATGTAAGTTTCACTAAAGACTAAACTGGGGAAATGTTATGCGCTGAATACAGGATATTGCATCAATGTTCTATATCTTTATTTACAATGTGCAGTTTTTTTTTTGGTGAAATTATTTTAAGAAAGGAGACCATAGGTTCCAGTATTTCTTTAGATCTTGATTTAAACAATAAGGTGCTAATGTATTGAGGTTTCAAGTCCATGGAGGTGAGGAGATTGCCTAACAGCATTTCTCTATATTTATTATACAGTGGGCATAACATTACCAAATGGGTCAGGTCATCAGTATAGTATCCACATTTACAGTTACCTTCAGTATTTTCTAATTTAAAGGTTTTCCTTAACTTTTGACTATCAGGTACGTGGACCTGTATTTAATAAATATCTTCCTTCTTTGTGGGTCCCATGTTCTTGAATCCTCACATTCAGTGATCTCACTGTTCTGCCCACATATATCAGATTGTGGGGGCACCACATGGCATATAATACAAAAGTACTGTCACAGGAAATCAATGTCCTAATTTCAGCCTTGATTCCAGATTTGGTGATGTTGTATTCTTGCATGGGTAAGAATGCTTGCAGATGCTGCACCTTTGGCATTTGTAAAAAGTATTTTCGTTTTCTGGGAAGCCGTGTGTTTTCCATGTCTCTATAACCTTTGTCAAACTGACTATGAACCAGCCTGTAGAGATGCAGCAAAGTTAGTCTTTGTCTGCGAAGTTGCTGCGAAGTTGCAATACTTTGACTTAGTAAAGATTCAGAAAGTTCCTATTGGCATCACCAACTTCGACTTTGCAACATTTTTTTTACATGAAGTGGCACTTTACTCCATGAAGTGGAAGCTTGGCAAGCAAGATTTTGTCACTTTATGAAAAGAAGTGACACTTCGCCTGGCAAAAAAACGATGCGAAGTTGCCACTTCAGACTTCACAAAGTTGGCCAGCTGTGCAAAGTTCTGATAAAGTAACATTTTCTCAACTTGCCACATCTCTACTAGTCTGTCTCATATACTGGGTGCCTTGCTAAAGGTTACTGTTGGTTTACATCCCACTGTTTTAGGTACACCTTCATCTCCTGTCACAATTGGCCAGTTTTTGTGAATTACATTTCCAATTTTGCCCCCTCCCCATTGTCATATTGTGTGATGAAATGCCCTGAGCCAAAATGTTCTCTCTCAGTGTACTTTTCACTGCTGCTGATCAGGGGTTTTTTTTCCTGTTCATGATGAAAGCTCAAATCTTAGAGTTTTTAAGGAGTTCTGCATCATACCCCCAGCCCTGAGTGTCTTTCTAATTCATCGGCATGGTTATTGAAATTTTCAGTATTGCTACAGTTTCTCCTGAGCCTGAGGAACTGGCTGTACAGTATGGAGTTCTTCAGAGCTGTAGGGTGGGCACTTTCTGCCCTTAAGACAGAATTTGCTACAGTGCTTTTACTGTAGCACTGTGTTTCAATGCAACCTTTCTCACAATTTCCCATTTAATCAGTCAATTAATCAATCTTCATTTAGCCAGGTGAAACTCCATTGAGCAAGCTCATTTTCAAGGAGGGCCTGGTAGAATAAATAATACAGTAGCACAATAGAACATATAGAACAAATGGGCATAGTAATACAATACATAGCAATAAAAATAAGGTACAAAGATAATCAATGAGGCCCGGTCGTAAGGTGAAGCCTCATCCCAATAAACAGTACAGTAGAGAGGTAGAAGCAAGACAGCACCAAAGTGCAGAACCAGGTGATATCAAGGAAATTTAAACACCTCCTACCTGCAGTATGTGAGAACCTGAGGTTTACTGCATTAAAATTGAGCCAGTCTATGAACTGTGTGATGTAATTACCGTCTCCCTTTGCAGATGTACACAGTATTGTCAATAAAGAAGAAACAAGTTTGTCTTTATTGTAAAATGTTTTTTTTTTCAGGGTTCATGACAATTTGTTCCTCTCACATGCAAAGGAATGGATTTGTATGTGAGGGTGCCATTACAGCCCCAATAGTTGTTCTGCACGTCTGGAGATAGAACTGAACTTCAGACTCAGACGAGTAGTTAGTCACTATGAATTCTAATGCTCTTACAATAAAGTCAGTAGGAATTTCAGATCTGTTAGATTTTTTCTTCAAGAAGTACCTGCAGGCCCTGATGCCATCCTGATGTCTTATAGAGGTGTAACGTGTCTGTACCTCATTTCCAAGCTAAACAGTGTTGTCTTTCCATTCTGTGTTTGCCATTTTGCGTAAGACATCAGAAGTGTCTTTGAGATGGGAATCGAGCCTGCAGACACTGTCTTGGAGAAAGAAATCTACAAACCTCCCCAGGTTTTCCATTAGGGACCCTACTCCTGAAATAATATGTCTACCAGGTTGGTTGGTGGTGCATTTGGATAAGATGTAGAAAGTGGGAGTTACTGGGAATTCATGCCAGAGATATTTATATTTATTTATTTTATTTATTTATTTATTTTATTTTATTTATTAGAAAAGTCAGATTTACAACCTTTGAGTTATGGACTCATTTACAAAGGCACCTTGTCATGGGGGGGGTAGACAGAGTTACATAGTGTGGTTACAACAGTGAGAACAGTACAGGTGCAGAACATTAAACATAGAGTACACATAGGTTACATAATAGTGTTACTTATAATAGGTTACAGTCATATACAAGGTACCCAAGGGTTACATTGGGGTACAGCCCTGGACATACCTAGATAATACCCGGACAGGGTAGAGGTAGGGATGGGGGGTGGGGTTGGAGGATGGGGGAGACAATAGGCTGTCCAGAGGATGTTGTCAAGTCAGGGAGGCCTGGCAGGAGGATTCCACAGTGGGACTAATTAGGTCCATCTACAGCAACAAGCGTTGAAGAGATAGTTCCGGAGGGCGATTTTGAAGGGACTTTATTAAAGGGACACTGTCAACCCCCTTAGGTGTTAAAAGTGTCTCTAGTTTAAAAAACATATTTTATGATTGCCAACATTCTGTAAGGATTGCTGATGTAGCTAGCAGTTTGATTCTGACTCTTTTTTTCTTAGTAGAAATGAAAAACAGACTGCTCACCATCCTGGTGTTACCACACAAACACAGGTTCGTTTACATTCCTTGATCAGCTCCAACTGCATCTTTCCTGGACTTGGGAACACCCACAACACAGTCTATCCACTTGGGATGCAGTGGGAGTTTAGCAGGCTATTGCCTCATGAGTGACTGCACTGTTTGGATGTGTTCTAATGCTCAGGAAGTCTGCAGTAAGAACAGTTCCAGGAATGTAAACAAAAACAAAGTTGTTTATAAATACACATTGCCATGCATTTCAATTCTACTAAACAAGGAGACAGATAAAACAAACAGCAACATCAATGAATTTTAGAGAGGGTAAGCAATCATAAAATATGAGTTTTTAACTAGAAATGATATGATGAAAAACAGGTTGACAGTGTCCCTTTAGGGTCTAGGATTAACACCTTTGAGCATAGGCGCTCGTTTACAAAGGTTCCACATCAGGGTTACATACAGACAAGGGAAGACTAAATGACAATAGCAACAGTTTTTTATCTATATAATAAAATGGATTCAGGCATGAGTAGATGTATACAATTCATTGCGAAAAAAGGTGATAGAGGCTAGAGAGGAAACAGTAAGGAGAAGGAGGACCAGGGGGAAAGTAATAAGAAGGTAGAGGGTAGCACCCTTGTCTTGTTTTGCTCAAGAGAGGTGGGGGGAGTATCAGGGAAGGGGACTGCTGGGAGAGGTAAAGAGGGAAGAGGGACAACAAGGGGAAAGAGGGAGGGAGGGGGGAAGAGTAACATGGGAAAAACTAGGGGCAAGGGGAAGGATAGGGAAATAGGCAGTAAGCATGGTAGAGAAGTAGACCTAGGGTATCATTAGAATAACAGGCGGACATGGCAAGTCACAAGAATCCCGAAAGGGGGTTGGTGGGGTTGACATTAGACAAAGCAGTCACAGGAGCTGTTAGCTATAAGGTACTGTTTGAGCTGTGCCCCTGTATGGATTGCTGATAAGACCCCAACTTGAGAATTTTGTCCCGTTTTGGAAACCACGGGTTTGATTCTCAAAGAGCCCTTAGATTGATGTAAACTGCCACCAAAGACAGCTTGTGTCAAAGTCTGGTACACCAGAGATCCTGCATCTGATTCCCTATTGGGCAGGGTCCCAGCGGCAAAGTCCCGTGGCTTGCAGCAACCCTGGCAGTGTGCCAAACAGACGGTGCATCCTGATGGTGTGCTGCAAGCTGTGGTGCAGCTGTGTGCTGCTCTAGCTAGTCCCTGGTGGCTAGCAGCCCCCTTCCCCAGGCCCCGATCTCCCGTTATAAAGATTTTCCAGCCCCGATCCCCCATTAAGTAACATACCAAAATACCTGATGGTCTTGTGGCTCCCTCTTCACTCTCCAATGTCACCCATTATAGTATGAAATACACCCCCCTTCACTGGTGGTTTACTGGCCCCCCTCCCCGATCCCCGATGTCACCCGTTATATTAGTATTAATTACACACCCCTTCCCTGGTAGACTAGTGGCCGCCCCAAGCCGCCGATCTCCAATTATAAAGATTTTCCAGCCCCACTCCCCTGTTAAGTGACATACCAAAATACCTGGTGTTCTAGTAGCTTCCCCACCTGGCAGTACCCTACAACCCTGCTAACCCCATCCTGTAACCAAGCCAGTAACTGGAATAGCCCACTGCTCACCACCACGGCTAGCAACTGACTTCAGCTCTGAATGAGTGCATACTGTATATAGTACATGCTCAGTGAGCTGTCAATCACTATGTACAATATACGCTCATTCAGAGCTAGGTTACAGGATGGGGGGAGAATGGGGTGGTAGGGCACTGCCGGGTGGGGGGTCAACTAGACCACCAGGTATTTTGGTATGTCACATAATGGGGGATAACAGGGGACTGGAGCTGGAAAATCTTTATAATGGGAGATCGGGGCTTAGAGGTTGGGCACTAGACTACCAGGGAAGGCAGGTGTAATTAATACTAATATAATGGGCGACATCAGGGATTGGGGTCACTAGACCACCAGGGAAGGGTGGTGTATTTCATACTAATATAAAGGGTGAAATCGGGGATCAGTGAGGGGGGCCACTAGACCACCAGGGAAGGGGGGTGTAGGTAATACTAATATAATAGGTGATACCGGGGATTGGGAAGGGGGCCACAAGACCACCAGGATGTTTTTTTTTATTCAATATGTATATAGGCAACATCGGGGCTGGGGAGCGGGCACTGCAACACATTGCCACAAACAGGTCACTTCTCCCAGAGGAGAACTTTCTAAGTACCCTTAGAACAGCCCTTGTTGGTCTAAGCGTACTTATGTAACCTCCTCCCACTGCCCCCCCGTTTCTACCAGCAGGGCTGCTCCTCTCACATCTAGGTGCCACCGAGAGGGGTGGGAGATAGTCACTACAATTTATCTTTCAAAGAAACTTTGAATGACCCATTACTTCTACTCCTGAGCCTGCCACCCTTCAGACAGGCAAACCAAGTGTGGCAACTACCTGGCTCACACCTGGGGGGACCATTTAGCATGGCCAACAACCTGGGACCCTGGGAGAAAACATTTGCCCAGCATTGCACTAGGTTTGTACTTCTGGTCAGGGGAACCCAAGTAAATCCGGGCACTGGAAGCAATAACTGAAATGTCCAAACCAGAATGAGATTCTAGAGTGTGGCGTTTATTCACATAACACAGGGAATAACAAAGCAAAGATGGACCCCCACAGGGCTACACTCACTGGTAGTGCAGATTACAGAGGTACAGAGCACACTTCCTTACTACGAACCCTCAGGTTCTGAACAGATCTGGGCACACATGGCCCAAACTGGTACACTTCTCTTCTATTCCTTGACATGGCACCCTGGCCAGTACTAAGACACTTTTCCATATGGCATGGAGGTTGATGGTGGCTCCCTAAACCACCCATGAGCACTTTCCGGCTCTCAGGGAAAATCCACAATTCCACGTCTGGATGCTTTCCTCAGACACTGGCCAAGTGCCTGACAGAAAATCATAGGTGCCCAAACTGAACCCGGGGAGGCAAACCTGGTTACTCCAGATGGGGGGTCTCCCACCTCTTACTCCCAAATCTATACTCGGCCATTCTTTTGGTAACAACACCTTTCTTCGAAACACTGTTTGTATATGCTCTCTAGAAATGTTTTTCACATATAACATTCTACAATCTCTCTGGAGGTGTCCTGACTTTAAAGTACTGTAAGAGGCTATGTCTTTACCCTAGACCCCCAATGTTGCAAATGCTTCTAAGTCATACACAGACTAAAAGTTCTGTACTTGGCAAGTCTCTCTTTGACCCCAAAGCAGGCAGACACTTTTACTTCAAACTCTGTCTAGGTGAACATGGTCTCTATATTAGAGTAGAACTCACCACGGTATGCAGGTATGCAGCTTCTCTCCTACCCAGGCTGGCCCAGGGGATTGCCCCTGAATCCTGGAAATTCCTCCCATCCCTCCAGGCATGGGGCACTGGAACAACTTCTAGGGACAGTCTCAACCACTTCTTTTACTGGTCTTCTGTGTTCCTCTCTAGGGTGAGAACACACAACCCACTTTTCTAAGGTAGCTCTATATCACAGCTAAACTCCACGGAGCTGCACACTGCAGCACTCCTCCCTCTCTTGAGTCTTTCTCTCCAGACTACTACCTGAAGACTGACTAAATCTCCCAACGTTCTTCTGCTAACCCCTGGAGCTAGCATTCCAATGTGGCTTATGCTGCTGCGAGAATTCTTAGGTGACATCATCACTCCAGCTCAGCAGAAACGGAAAACAGAGTGTGATAGTGTGAAACCCATTTAACTGGCATCTCACAAGCTGCCTCTCCCAGCCTGCCACTGATTCTAAGTGGGATTCTAGTAACCTCGGGGAACAAGGGGGTTACACTTAGAATTTCTCCCTCTGGGAGAGTTCTAAGAATCCTGCATTAGGGATGTGGCAGTCTGTACCACAAGCCCCTAGTGCCATGCCACAGCCCATTTATAGGCACAAGGGTGGCACAAGCCCTATTTTGGGCAGCCAGCATGTGATTGATGCTGGCTGCCATTGACACATCTTTTGGTGCAGCAAGATTATCAATCATTCTGTGCTGTAAACCCTTGTGCTATGCCAGGAGCTTCGAGAATCGAGCCCACATCTCCAGAAGGACATAGACATGGTGGAGGTGGTCTAGAGGAGAGCAATTAAAATAGTGCAATGTCTGCACCAAAAGCTGTGCAATTAGAGACTAAAGGACCTCAATATGTACACTGTGGAAGAGAAGAGGGATGGGGTAAGATAGAGACCTTTAAATACCTCACAGAGGTAAATAAGGTACAGAAGGGAAGTATGTTTCAGAAAAAAAGAAGAGCAAGAACAAGGAGACATGCTATGAAGCTGGAGTGGAGTAGATTCAGGAGAGATATGATGAAGAACTTCTTCACAGAAAGAGTGGTGGATTCCTAAAACAGCCTTCCAGCTGAGGTGGTGAGGGGGTGAAAACAGTGGTGGGGTTCAAGAATGCATAAGATAGGTATAAGGGTATCTTGGTGTAACCCCCCCCTGCAAATGGGGGTTCCAAAAGGTCTTCCAGGAGCTGGCTAAGTGCTCCCAGCCTGAATGGTGTTCGGCGTGTAAGCCGTTTATCTGTGAGTGCTTTAAGAGCCTCTGGTACTGTCTCTTTAAGAGCTGTCTGCTTGCAGACAATATTAGTTCGTATGGGGGGGGACTGTGTGTTTCCCTGCTCGAGTCCCGCTCAAGCTGCTGACAACTCACTCCGTTTCTGATATCGCTAAGTGGGCAGAGTGAGCACTTTTCAAAGATGTAACTGTTTGCCGGATATCTTTTAGAGTATTAGTGGAAATGTTATTTGTCTAACCTGCCTTTCTTGCAGCTGGGACTCTGTGTGTTTTGCCCCTCCATTTTGAATCTGAACCACTGAACAGATCCAATCAGTGCGAGGGGGGCCTCTAAAATGGAATTTATGTGGACCAACCAGAATCAGGACTCTCTTGGGAGTCGGCTTGCCATAAGACATATAGCTAGTAATTCTAGGAAGTGAAGTTCTGGACCTTGGCGTCTATTTGCACCAACAGGGAGAGTTTTGAGTGATTGACAACTGAGTCCACCAATTGGACCAGGTGGTACCCGAATGGAATGCTCTGCCTTGTGTCTGGAGATCCAGATCCATTGTGACCAAGACAAGAGAAGGAGCTCCGAGCTTCTGCGCTACACAGATTTCGCGCGGGAAGCACGTGGGAGGCCTAAACTCGGGCGGCACGTTGCCATTTGACTCAGATGAAATCCACGGCTACTGAGAGGAAGAGAGGCTGAATGAGTGGGAACCAGGCTCACCCAGTAGAGGACTGGAGAAACTGCTTAATTGTGCTCGGTCTGTCAGGAAAGTGAAGCTGCAGTGTGAACTCCCTGGTTATAGAATGCGATCGGACCCAGAGCAGCTCCTTGGTATAGTAATTTCCTTTACATATAAATGTGCGGAGAGCTTGTGAAGGACAGTTAAATGGGTCCTCTTGCCCCCATGTGGTGTAGACTGAAAGCCAAATGTACTGTATGTATGTGGACTGAATCCGTTGCTGATCGAAGCTGTGTGCCTGGCTTGTAGAATTTCACCTCCCTGCTGTGTGAGGGAGTCTGGCAATCCAGAACCCCATCTGTGCCCGTTTTTGGTATTGAGTTTGTGAGTACAAATCAGGGTAGCTCCCTGGCCATGGTTTATCATATTGCAAGTGATTCACCTGATTTCTTTTCCTTCCTTTCTTCATGAACAGAGGCATCTGGCTCTGGATTACAATTGGGTATTGTGCTAGTGCTTTTCCATCACAGGGGCCCACCAGCTGCACTGATCCTGGCTAGCTCCCACCATCCTGGGTACCCAGTAAGAGTGACATTTGGGACTTTGAATATTCGCACAGTACTGTGACTATTAATGTGTCTAACCTAATTGACCTGATTTCCCCCTGTCCTTGTTATAGCCCCTTAAATAAATAAGATCTGTTTGTTTCAGCAAAGTTACACCGACTGAGGTATTTGTTTATGTTAAAGTATTGTACTCTGGCTATTGTATTGCATCATCTTGTTTTACAGGGGGTCCCCCGAGTCAAGCTGACCGAACCAGTCCTGGGGGTAAGTGTAAATAGTGAAGATACTCATGGCGTATTGTGTGGGCCACTAGTAGGAATAAAAGGGGGTCTCGGTGTCCCAGAGGGCTGTGACCAAGTTAGTCTAACTACTGCAAACCCTGACCTCTGGGTGGAGGCACCCGCCATAGAACCTAGGCCCCTCAACCTATTAGCAGTTAAGCAGGCAGGGGTAGTAGCCCTTGGGATAGCGCCACCTGGGGGTTACATTAGTCAAAAGGAAGGTGGAGAGAGAAAGTGTCAGAAATTGATTAGGGTCTGTGGTAATACAGTAGGTAGGGAAAATGGGGAGACTGGGTGGGCCAAGCAGTCCTTATCTGCTGTCAAATTCTATGTTTCTATGAGAACAGGCCCTTAAAGAATTAAGCGAAAATGATGGTTAAGTTATAAAACTTCTGGATTAGGGCAGCAATGTGGTCCTAGTTGATAAGAACCACTGTAAGCAGATGGTTATGGTTTTGATGAATGTTGCCAGGAACTGAGACTGCATTTTTCTGGGAACTGGACAAGGGTTGTTTTTTATCTACAACATTTGTACGAAAATGTTTTTCAGTGCAGGTGCATTACAGTGACTGAGACTCACTAATGATTTCAAGATGCACCTCTGCTTATAACATTTTTCTTTCTTACTTATGGAAAGAATGAAATAACCTTGTTTGTGATAATGATCTAATGTCATACACTGCAATTTAAACCTGCAATAACCATCTGCTTTTATACCAGGAACTCTCAAGTGATAGGAGATGAGCACACACCATTCAGTATGCAATCCCTACTTGCCTACTCAGGCCATTACATAGCCTTTTTTCTGCGTCTAGATTCTGAGATTTCATAGTCATTTATTTGTTTATTTAAAATTTGATAACCGGGAAAGTCACTCAGAGCCTAGGCTCGTTTCCAGGTGCAGCCCGGGGGAGATGGTAGGGGGAGATTACAGTACACAGACATCTTGTAATACATGAAATACAGAGGTTTGGCATAATTCATATCAAGTGTATATACAGTTACAATAATTAGTATATATTACAAGTATAAGTGCGACAGGCAGATTTATACAGACAGGCAAAATGAGTAACATAATTACAAGTGGTGTAACAATATAAGATGTTCAGGATGCAGTTGACTTAGCTAAAGGTGGTCTCTGTACAGCAATTCTGAGGGAGACAGGAGCGATTTGCTCAGTGCAACAAATTGGGGAGTCAAGGGGAGAGGTAGAGGGGGTTGGATGAGGGGACCAGACCGGACAAAGGAGACATAAGGAGGCAGAGGTAGTAAGGAGGGCAAGGTGGGTCAGGTGTGAGGACGATTCCTGAAAAGTTAGCTGAAGGAGGATGGAGTCAGCATGTGGTGGAGGAGGGGCGGTTGCAGTTGAGGGTACCATTGGTAGGGTAGTGTTTTAGTTGAAGTTTGAGCATAGAAAGGGAGCGAGCAAGGCAGATTGAACAGGACAGATAATTCCACAGGTCAGGGAATCTGAAGGAGAACGCTATCTTTACTGATTGTGAGTGAGGTTGAGGGAGAGAAAAGGAACGGGAGTCTCGAGCCCTAAGGTAGTAGCCTGAAGTAAAGGGGAGGGATAGAAGGTTTGAGAGGTAGGGGGAGGGCCTCAAACCAGTATTTATCAACCAAGGCAGCACAGTGAGCCAGACGAAAATTTACAAGGGATGGGAGGAATAGGGCAGAGTAGAGGGAGCATTAGTGTATGTGAAATGGGAGACCGGTGGCAAAATGACTGAAGGCATTGTATAGTGGATCTAGTTTAGCTAGAGAGATGATTTGGGGGCCACGTTGTAGACCACATCGGCGTAGGCAATCGAGGGGAGGATTAACTTGGTAATGAGTTCCTTATGGGTGGGGAGGGAGAGACAGTCTTTAACCCTGTGCAACGCTCCCAGTTTAGGTCTGAGTTTGGAGTGTACAGAGTTAATGTGGAGTGAGAAATCAAGCTTTGGGTCCAGCCAAACCCCGAGATATTTGAATGACTGAACAGTTTTAATTTTCATACCATCTAGGGAAGAGAAGGATGGGGGGGATGGGAGTTTGGCTAGTCTTTGGGTAGAGAAGATGGCCATGGCTACCTTTTTTGGTATTACACCTTAGTAGGTTTGCCTCGAACCACTTGAGGGCAGTGTAAAAGGAGGCTTACAGGGATGATTTGGGCTCCATGAGTAAGGGACCAGAGGCATAGAGGATGGTGTCGTCGGCATACATGTGCAAGTGGGTGGGCAAGTATGTGGCAGGAAGGTAATTTACAAAAATAGAGAATAGGGTGGGGCCCAGTATTGGCTTCTGGGGGACACCTGCTCAAATGAGGAGAGGAGAGGAGAGGAGAGGTGAGGTGAGGAGAGGAGATGGAGGGGCCTATCTGAATGTACTGGTATTAGTCTGTTAGATATGAGCTGAACAAATTTGTGGCAGAGGAGGAGAATCCTATGAAGGATAGTTTATGTAGGAGGAGGTGGTGTGAGACCGAACTGAAAGCATTGGCAAGGTCTGTGAAGATTGCTAAGATGAGGTGACCCTTGTCCTTGGCGGTATGTATGTGATTAGTGAGGCAAAGCAGAGAGAAGGAGATGGAGTGGATGAGCCTGAAACTGGATTGAAAGGGGCTTAGTGTGCTGGAGTCATCCAAGAAGGAGTTTAGCCTTTTGGAGATTAGTGGCTCCTGGAGTTTGGAGAGAGCAGGGAGGAGGGAGATTGGTCTGTAGTTGTCCAGTTGTGAAGGGTTTCCTCCCTTGTGCAGAGGTATAACCTTGGCTAATTTCCAGGCTCTGAAGACTGTACGTTGGGCAATTGATAGACTGAAAAAGTGGGGGGGCCATTGCTGAAGCAGATATCTTAAGGAGTTTTGAGTCAAGGCATCAGGACATTGTTGGGATGGATTTAGGTTATTTAGTGCCTGAAGTACTTCAGTGGTAGTGATGGGAGAAAGAGAACCCATCTGGGGGCGAGAGGGAGAAAGGGCTGAGGAGCGGGTGGGAGGGGAGTCTGGACAGAGGCACAGGTGGTGAAAAATTGATTTATAGAAGAAGCAGCAGCAGCGGAGGAGTCTTGGTTGCCTGAACAGGGAAATGCAGGGGCCGTATAGGAGGAGGAGCCGAGGAGGGGTTTTAGGGTCTTCCAAAATTCAGCCGGGGAGGACTTTGTATTATTTGGTTTATTTTTTAAGAGGTTCACCTTCACAGCATGCACAGATTTTGTACAGGTGTTTCTCAGTGTTCTATATTTTTGTAAGTCAGCTAGGCTAGAGGGGGCCTTGGATTTGTGCCAGGCTTGGTCTCATTGTTTGAAATGGGTTATCAGGTTATGGGTGATCCAGGGGAGGTGTCTACATCACAGCTGCAGCCTTTTAGGTGGTGTGTGGAGGTCCCAGATTTTGAGCAGGGTTTTGGTGAAGGATGCTAGGGTGGAATCTATATCTGGAGCAGTGAAGACTCCAGACTAGTCAGGGGGGGCATGGCCAACCGCCGAGCTCAATGGACGCCTGAGCTAGGAGCGCTTGCAAATTTCCACCGCATACCCTAGTTAAACCCGTCTCTTACCTGCGTTTTGCTATCCCTTTGCTCCATGTGGCTAAAGTGAGTGTTTCTCCCTCTGGTAGCTCCGTTTTGGATCCCTTCCCCGCTCGAGAAGTATCTGAAATATCCGTCGCCTGTCTACCTGCCTGGTGGCCTGGCCTACCGTTGAAATGGAGTCTACCCCTTCCTTATCACGTTCAGAGGGCGGCCTGGCAGAAATACGGCAGATGTTCGCGGAAATTTTGCATCGCATGGATAATTTGGATATTGCTACATGGAAAAACACCTCGAATATAGTGGATTTATCTCAACGGGCTTGTATCACAGAGCACAGACTTTCAGAGGCAGAAGACGGCTGTCAGCAAACCAGGGCATGAGTGCTGGACCAAGACAGGCTTATTCATCAGCTATGGCACGGGTGGAGGATTTAGAAAACCGTAGTAGATGGAACAACTTGAGATTTGTGGGATTTCCTGAGGGCTGTGAAGGACCTGATGTTATCTGTTTTTTACAGAAGGAGCTCCCCCCCTTGTTGGGCTAGCACTCTGAAACCCCACCAGAGATTGACAGGGCTCACAGAACTCTGGCACCCCGCCCGGCTCCTGGAGATCATCCTCGTACTATACTGGCCCACTTTCTCCAATTCCAGGACCAGGAATCCATCACTAGGCTGGCACGCCAAAAAAAAGAACTTATGTGGAAAGGCCACAGGATTCAGATCTTTATGGATTACTCCCAGGAGCTAACTGCATGCCATAGGGCCTTTACTGCAGCATGTTGGGCCTGCGCTGACTTGGGGTTAGAATATTCCTTGAGATACCCAGCTTGTCTCCGCATTATCTTGAATGGATCACCGCGACTATTTGACAGTCTGTCAGCCGCTGAGAAATTCTTGGCATCCCAGGCTCCTAAGCCAAATCAGGGTATACCAAGGGAATCTCATGACTTGGGGGCCACAGCTATGGAGACTTCTACGCAAGCATCTACAACCCCCCCTCTGGGTCCACTCAACGTGTAGCCCCACAGCCCAGGACCCCATCTTGCTCTGCTTCTCAGAAATCCCCGGGGAGCAAAAAGAAAAATAGAAGGAGGGCTCGTCTTGATGGGGCCCATATTGATAAGACCCCCCGGCTCTGCTCTCGGAGTCGCAGTGCCAGTCTGATTCCTTGGCCTCATGCTCCTCCATACAGCCAGACATGAGCAACAATCAGTTTTGAGCCTTAATGGACCTTCTGACAGATGGATCTCAGCTGGACCCACCTTTGCCTCCTAGACTGTCTACTAAGGGTAATAAATCCCACGTTGTACGCTCTCTCTCCTGGGCAGACGCTGCGGAGTCGCTCGCTCCTGAGGCTTCCACAGTTACGGATGCTGCTTCCAGTTACCCAACACCCTTTTGCTCTGCATCAGCCCCGCTGAATCTGCAGGCTGAATGTGACTTGGATAGTCTCTTGTTGTTCCATGTTTTTTTTTTTTTTTCATTTTATTAGTACGGGGTCAGCCATGCTCTCCGATCCTCTGGTATGTGCCATTATATCTGGCGTTCCTGGTACTATTGGCGGGGGGTGAGGATTCAGAGATATGGTTCCTTCTCTGTTTGTTTATCTATTTTATCCCTCTTTTGAGTGGGCATGACTAGAGACAGCTAGTCATGCACAGACTAGTGCAACCCTCCTGTTGACCCTCTGGCTCTTTACAGCCCTGCAGTTTGTAACTACTGTATGGTGCGATCAGTGGGGGTGGGGGGGCTAGTCCTTCAAATGGCTGAGAATTTAATTTAATGTGGAGGTTTGCCACTTTAGTCTAATTGACTGTGCAGGTACCGTGTACTGGTGGGATATTGCATAGAGAGTCTTTTGGGCAGTGGGTTATCCTATTTCTCTTTCGCTGTAGTTAGATAACTACCTACCTCCCAGCGATCCCTGCTGGTATCTGGGCCGTAAATTGGTCGATCGTGCAGCAGGAGCTGATCTGTTGGGGGGGGTTTTAGGGGAGGAGGGGAAGAGGAGAGGACTCTTACATTGTGGTTACTCAAAGTTATGGTTGCTGTCTGTAGTTAATGTTCAGGGTCTATTGAGCCCTTTTCAGAAATGTGTAGTTTTATATGCTGTTAGTAGTTTTGGCATTCTGAATTCTGAGATTTTGACCTACTTCCATCAAGGTTTTTTTAGGAGAAAGGGTTCCCATTTTGGGGGATTTTGTCTCTGGCCTTGGTGCTTTTTGATACATATTGGTTCTGCCATAATCCTACCCAGGTCAAATGAGACTAACCTTATCTCCTGGAATGTCCGAGGCCTTAATTCTCCCATTAAACGGAAGAAAGTCTTGCTCCATTTGAAAAAGCTCAGACCTTCGGTAGTCCTCCTTCAGGAGACGAAACTCTCCTCTGCCGAAGCTAGGAAGCTTAGACAGGGCTGGGTAGGGGAAGAGCTACACAGTGTGGCGAGACTCTCACAAGCGTGGGGTCTCTATACTTTTACATAAAACCCTGGGGTGGAAATTTAAAAGACATACCTCACGATGCAGAGGAGATGGATCATGGCTGAAATGGAGGCATGAAAGGCCCGTTAGTCAAGTTAATTATCGCTCCCAGCCAGGATTGTTCCTTTTCTCCATACAGTTAACCAGGCCCTCACAGATTTTAACACTCACAAAGTCCCAATTTTTTGGGGGTGATTTTAACGGTGCTCGACCATTCCTTTGACAGAAGCAATAAGGCCCCGAACCACATAGGCAGGCAAAAAAGCCCTCCTGAGGCTAATGGATGAACATGGTCTGCTGGACGCGTGGAGAGCCTTACACCCTGGGGTGAGGGGTTATACATGCTTCTCGCAGACACATGGTTCATCCAGTAGACTTGACCTATGGCTACTCTCTACTGGACTCTTTGACAAGGTGTCTACCTCTCGTCTGCACCCCATTTATGTTTCAGACCATGCCCCTCTGGAAATTCAGGTTAAACTGGGACAGGACCACCCCTTTTCCTCCTCCTGGCTTTTGGACCCCCTTCTCCTGGAGGACGGGGACTTTCAGAAGTGGTTGGGCCCTGCAATTGCTGAATACTGGACTAACAATGATAATGGGGAGGTCTCGGATACTACCCTATGGGGAGCCTTCAAGGCGACAATAAGGGGTGGGATAATGGCCTTTGCTTCGGCTAGGAGACACCACCAGGAAGCAGATCAGAGGGCTTTATAAAAACAACTTTATCTCCTGGAAACTCAGTATAAATCTCTCCAAGACAATCCTCCACCTTAGTCTCTACTCGCACAACTGGCGAGTACCAGAATCTCCCTGAATGCTCACCTAACCCGCCAGGCTGAACTGAATCTTAGGCGGGTTCATCACGCCTACTGGGAGGGTGGGGAAAAGGCTAGCAAACTCCTGGCATATCACCTTAAACAGCAGCAAATGTCCAAGAGGATACATGCCTTAAGGGATCATACCGGGGTCCTGTGTTATTCCACTGCAGGGGTTAATGACATTACGGCCCAGTTTTATAGGCAGTTATAAGCTTCCCCTAGCCCCCCTAGTCTGCCCTCTATTCAAAAATTCCTGGATTCATTACCCATCCCTAAGTTTCCTCCATCTGATGTTAAACTGTTGGAAGCCCCGATTACTGTGGAAGAAGTGGATAGGGCTATTCAATCCATGAATCTTCGTAAAGCCCCTGGGACCGATGGACTCCCCATTGATTTCTACAGGGTCCAGGGTATTAACCTTGCTCCATATTTAGTTTGGATGTTTAGGCATTCTTTACTCACAGGACTTCTACCCCCATCCCTAAGGGAAGCCACTATTACTGCACTCCCCAAGAAGGGGAAGGACCCTCTTTCTCCAGGTAGTTACCGTCCCATTTCCCTCATCAATGAGGATGCCAAAATCTTGGCTAAAGTTCTTGCCAGTAGACTGGAGCCTCTGTTATCAGGGCTGGTTCATCCCTCCCAAGCTGGCTTTGTAAAGGGGTGTCTGGGGTCTGATCATCACAGAACATTCTTTTCGATAATGCACTATTCCAAACTGTCAAAAAAACCCTTGTTGCTCTAGCCGTTGACTTTGAAAAGGCATTTGATTCGGTAGAGTGGTCATACCTGTTTCATACCCTTTCCTCAATGGGGGTAGGACCCAGTTTTCTCTCCTGGATTAAACTATTATATGCCTCTCCCTTAGCTAGAGTTTTGACTAATGGCAATCTATCTGCGCCTTTCCAATTGCAGAAAGGTACAAGTCAAGGTTGCCTCTTCCCCCCTCCTGTTCATTTAGCCATTGAGCCCTGGCCATTCGCTCGAGGCACCCTCTATCCTGGAATACTGATGGGAGGCACCACTTTCAAAACATTTTTATATGCTGATGATCTTTTGGTCACTACAGAATGCACCCCACAGGTGATTCAATCCATTTTACATACATTGACTGTATTTTCTGGAATATCAGGCTTTAGGATTAACCATACCAAAACTGAGGTCCTCCCTCAAAATTCGGCACCCCCTGGTATAGACGTCGTGGCCTTGGGTCTCAAATGGTCCCCTAATGGTATAAAGTATTTGGGTATCATCCTACACCCTAATCTGTCCAAAATGCTCACAGCCAACTTTTCTCCAATGGTGGAATCGATTAAACGGGACATGGCTCGTTGGAAAGCCTTAAGGCTCTCACTAGCCGGGAAAACAGACTCCATCAAGATGATGGCGGCCCTAAGTTATTATATGTGTTGTCCCATCTCCCTATACCTAGTCCTTCGAAATGGTTTCAAAAATTGGATGCCGTCATTGGTAATTTCCTTTGGGAGGGCTCTCGACCACGGTTTAGTAAGCTTAAACTTTGTCAGCATTGGAGCGGAAGGGGGTTGGGGACTTCTGGGATGTATAGGGAGAGGCATCAGCAGCAGAAAACAGGAAGTTGTTATTCCTCTGTACAGACAGTTGGTGAGACCCCATCTGGAATACTGTGTCCAGTTCTGGAGACCCCATCTCCGCAAGGACATAGACAGGATAGAGGCAGTCCAGAGGAGGGCAACTAAAATGGTGCAGGGTCTGCAAGAGAAGCCGTATGAGGAGAGACTAAAGGAGCTTAATATGTATACCTTGAGGAAAGAAGGAGGGGGGACATGATAGAAACTTTCAAGTACCTCAGTGGAATCAACAAAGTCCAAGAGGTAGCATCTTTCAGAAAAGAGACTTGCAAGAACAAGGGGACACAATTTAAAAGATAGAAGGAGGGCAGTTCAGGGGCAATGTGAGGAAGTATTATTTCACAGAGAGGGTAGTGGATGCATGGAACAGCCTTCCTGAGGAAGTTGTGGGGTCTAAAACTGTGGGAGAATTCAAGAATGCATGGGACAGACATAAGGCAATTCTTGTGGGGGGCAGGAAGATAAAGGCTGCTGGTTAACTAGGATCTGCGGCCTATCCTATAGGTAGGGAAATGGGCAGACTAGATGGACCTAGCGGTCCTTATCTGCCGTCAAAGTCTATGTTTCTATGTTTCCATGGTTCTAGGGGTACCACATGGCCTTTGTCTCGGCCCAGACCACTTTATGGTTCTCTAACATTGGTCTCACTTCGCCTACTTGGCTCCCTTTGGAGGCATCATTATTACAGGCCCCCTCTCCTGTGGTGGCGCTGTACAGTAAGAAAAATCTCCCCTTAAATCGCCCTCCTCCCATTCTAGTGTCCATTCAATATTGGCAAAGAGTTCTAACTCTTCTAGGCCAGGATATAACTCCGTGGAGGTTTATGCCACTATGGAACAACCATGCCTTGGTAGTGGGTGGTAGTACGATCCACTGGAAAGCTTGGGAATCCCAGGGTATCTCTTTAGCACAAGATCTATTGCTCCCAGATTTTAGTTCAATGGATACTTTTGAGGCATTAAAATCCAGATACCACCTCCCGACTTCACATTTTTGGAGATATCTCCAAATTAGAGATGCCATCACCCACCTTCCTAACTTTCCTAAAAATAAAGGGTCGCAATCAAGACCACATCCTATTACATTCTGGTTACGTCACCCTAGGAACTGAGCTAGTGTGATTTATAATGCCCTTAGAGGTGCCACTGCAAACCCTACCTTGTCAGCTAGAGCCCAATGGGAAAAGGACTTTCATTCTCCTATCTCCGAGCTCCAATGGGACCATGCTTGGGTGAGATTACATATGTCGTGTAGGGATGGGCGCACCTGCCTCATTATGAACAAAACCCTCCACAGGTGGTACAGGGATCCGGTTAAACTCAAAAAGATGGGGCTCCTCCAGCATGATACCTGCTGGAGATGTGGCAGTCAAGGTGCTCATCTTTTTCATATACTTTGGGAGTGTCCCAATCTCCAGCACTTCTGAACAACAATTCAAGATATGTGTGCTTTCCTGTGTCCGCAAGTAGTACCGGATCCCCCCTCCTCCTTTTAGGCTGTGCCCGTTCTCATACACCCAAGCATTGTCCGGGGGCCCAGTGGGTCACAGCTGTGGGGGCGATAGCCAAAAGGCTTATTTTAATGAGGTGGCGGTCCCCAGAGGTCCCATCCTTCCGAGAGTTCCTTCAGGCACTAGCCCAAGGAGCTATATATGAGAGGCTCTCTAGTTTTGTGGGGGGCTTATTGGTCCAATTTGACACACGTTGGCAGCCATATCTCCATTCCAAGTACTGTCACGATGTCCAGTCCTAGGTGGTCTATAATTCCCGGGAGTCCCCTGTCTTGTCTGGAGTTTATAGGCTTTCCCGTTTTGTTTTCATTACTTGTCAAGGTATTTTTATCTCAGAATCAGTTTGCCTTCTTGTTTCTCTCTTTTGTGGTGTATATAGTTCCAATTAGTGTTAGGCCTGATCCAGGACTCAACTCCGTTTACCATACACTGTCCTGGGCCCTACATGCTACTGTTATTTTTGGGTTCCATCAGTCAATAACCCATGGCTTCCACTCTTTTGGGTGGGAGGGCCTAGGTAGGTTCTGATAATCCTTGGATACTGAGTTTTTTTTTCCCTTTCTTCTTTCTCCGCTCAGGCATGTCCATGTTATACTGTGTGTATGGGAGTATTCTCATTGCTTATGACAGTGCTTCCCTTTTTCTTTTTTTTTTTACTCCTTATTCTTGGTATCCATTATGTTGGTATCTCTGATGTCCATACCAATGTTGTGGTATGGTTGCATATAACACCTCAGTATCATATATTTGTTTTGTGTGTCCTGTGTGAAATAACAATAAAATCTTTAACAACAAGACTCCAGACCAGTCAGCCAGGTAGAGGTCTGACAGGAGGGTACAAACATTTAGTCATCTGATGGGGTGGAACCACAGATACTTAGGTGGGGTGGTAGGGGGCCTGGTATTCCTGATACAATAAGTCATGCAATGGTCATTGAAAGTTTCAGGAAGGGTACCTGCGGTTGGGTATCTGAGAGGGTGAGATGCTAATGTCCAATCAATTAATGAATGGTTTCCAGAGTGGAGGTTGTGCCATATCAGTTCAGATAGCAGTTGGGCTAGGTGCAAAGCCTCAATCTGTTGAGTGACACTTGTGGAGTAGGATGAGAGCCAGTTTATATTGTAATCACACAGGAGCGGCAATGGCTCATCTGTTCCAGTTGATCACAGGCATCCCTGATTTTCTGCTTAAAAGTTCCCATGTCCCTATTTAGGCAACTATTGTTCCTCATTGCACTGAACACCAGTGAATCAGAAATATAATATATTGGTAAAAATCAGTGGGACCTTTCAAAGTATTTCTTTAATTTGAATCACATTGGTGTAATGTAGTGAAGTGTAGTGTGGCATAATATAGTATATTATAAAATGGGTCTGGAGTTTTCTGGGGTCTGATTGGCTGAGAGGTACCTGTGGCCATGTCCTTATCAGCCCATATTCTACCAACCAGTGCCTCTTTAGCTGCTCAGGACTCAACACAGGAGAAATCACACTGCCAACCGCAAAGGTCTGCATGTCCAAGCTGCCTCCCCCACCCTGCAACACAACAGCCGTTACTCCATATTTTACACCAACTACACAACATCACCACAGTGTGAGGATCACTGCACCAAACCTTTTCATGCATTTCACATCATTTAAAAAAAATCTATGCTGTCAGTTTCTTCCCTGTCAGTTACGTAGCTCTGGCACTCACTGTTCAAACAGCACCCACTAAACACTGACCGTTTATGGCATCTCGATCTGCATTCCTCCACCTCAATCTCTTGTGTCTGGCTCTGATCCCTCCTATTATCCAGCAAACCACATGGTAAAAAAAAAGGTGGTCAGGTATTTTTAAATCGTAGGCAATATCAGAACATATTTAAATGATGAAGAAGGAAACGCAATCTGTTCTCTACAGGAGCTGCTGAGGGACCCGTTCGCTCCCAGACAAAGCAGTCGCTCTTTCAATAGTACAAGCTGCTGAGGGACATGCTCACTTTCAGTCGCTCTTCCATTAGCACTGTAATTTACCTTTTAAAACATAAGGCATAACCCCACCCCCCAAAAAAAAACATGAAACAACACTAACTTTGGGAAAACACTAATAACAAAAGCATTAACTACGGCACCACAAATGGGACACTCTTGCTCTCACTAAAACTGAGTAGGCACTTGGTCTCTATTAAGGAAACACAGATAAAGTAAGAAATGTGAAAAAATAAATAAATAATAAACCAAAAAGCATATCGAGGAGGGTTTTTTATCTATATGTGTGTGTGGGGGGTGGGGAGGAGCATTACAATACAATGATAAGGACTACTTTTTGTATTTTTGTATTGATATTGTATTTTTTTACTCTTTATTTACACTTTTTATGTGTATTTTTAATTGCTTTTTTTTACTGGGGACCCATTTTATAAGTGGAATAAGACGCTCCAAGGTGTGGTTTATGGGCTGATAAGATCACTTCCCAGGTGCTAAAGGCACTCTGTGCAAGTGCCTCGTGACTCAATATGCACTTGGGGCATGCTCTTATCAGCCCATAAACCACACCTTATGATGTCTTATTCCTTACGTATAGCATAACACTGTATAGTATAGTATAGTATAGTATAGTATAGCATAGCATAGCATAGTATAGTATAGTATAGTATAACATAGTATAGCATAACATTGTATAGCATAGCATAGCATAGCACAGTGTAGTACAGCACAGCACAGTACAGTACAGTATAGTACCGTACATTACAATATAGTATGGTAGCAATTTCTTTTTTTATTTGTATTATTGCATTTTATCTAAAAACACAAAGTGAATACAACTCATGTCAGGCTTCAGTATCACAGTTCAGGAGACATTTAATGGACATCAGAATATGTAGCCTAAACAATCTGGCTTATGAATATGAGGGTATATCAAACATTTGATTGTGGGTGTATTAGTCCAAAATGCTCAGTGGGGTTGTAGGGTCTTATTGCTTTGAACACAATAAAATGGTTCCATTTTCCTGTGGAGTTTTTCTGCCAGTTTTGCCAGTTTCACAGTAACAAGTTCCAGACTTGAAAAGCACCTACAGGTATTTCATTGCCTCCCCCAAAGCCCCTGGAGCTGAGCGTGGTACAACACAAGTGTGGTAAAGATTTTCTTTCTGGCATTTTGGAGGGGAAGGGACTGTATAATGGCTCTGAGGACCTGTCCACCAAATCCCTTCCACTTTCAGAATTGAGTGCCTCACTGCCCTGCCCTCCTGCCTGGGTGTTTGTTTGATGAAATAGTTTTGCTCTTGTTAGTGTTAGTTGACCAGTGGCTTTAATTTAATACAAATGGTCCTCTAAAATATATATTTTTTTTAAAAGATGACCTGAGTTGTATGGAGTATGCCACCACAACAAACTCCAAACTATTCTGTCACAAAACAACTGGGCACTGGGGAGAGAATGCTCTCCAGGAAGGGGAACAGATAGATAGCCAGCTCTTTATAGTCACTTTACTGCCCATTTCCTCCCTTCCATTTCTGAATGCCTGCAAACAATTTTTGAAAGTTGTCTGCTATACTCATGTTTAGGTGTATCAGCTCTAGGGGCTTTGGGGAAGCATTGAAAGTAATCATAATTGGTGCTTTTTAACAAGTAAAATTAAAAATTCACTTCCACAAAAATAGAAAACATGCAATGATAGGGGCTGGCAGTATAACCTAGAGATTAGAGTACCAAACTGTGAATGAGCTTGGTATATTCAGCAGACCTGGATTTGATTCCCACAACCTCCACTTGTATACTGTGTGACTTTAAGCAAGTCGCTTAACCACCCCAGTGCTCCCAAGATGTCCCTGAAAACAGGCACTTGTGCCTAGTGGGCCTTACCTGGTTACCAAATAATAAAAAAAAAAAAAAAAAGTGGCGACACTGTTAATTCCACCAATAGTCTAAAATAATTGTGTATTGTCAAAATGCATTTTTACAGTGTTTGTACATTTTGCAAAAATGTCTGTTTTCTTTGTGATATTTATGAAATACTATTATTGTAGTAAAACTTGTGCCATGAAAAATGTTACTGTCTTGCAAAAGTCTAGCTGTGAAATTCAGCTTCATGACACAACAGATTTATATAATGCATGTGTTGGGCAAAATTAATTTTGTCCAAAAACCGATTTAGCTGTTTGGCAAAACATAGTACATATCATTCAAAACCTATTTTGCAGTTCTTTTATCTAATCTTTTATTGATTTCTAAACAAATCCAAGTGCTGTGTATTAAGCCATACCTTAAATAAATTAAGCTGCAGAATTGTCAGAGTTACATAAAGTATAAACTATTCCTTACTATACAGTATAAGGGGGTTAAGCTATCAAGGGTAGAGAAGCAGCAAAATTTTAATCTGCCGGCGAAGTGGACGCGAAGTGACCACTTCACGTTAGCGAAGCACAACGCGAAGTGGGCACTGCAAAGTGCTCACATCGCATTATTATTATTGCTACTTCACATTGCCATTATGCCTTAACGTGAAGTAAGGTGAAGTGAGAAGAGAATAGGCAGCCCCTCACACATCACATGGCTTACAGTGCTGTAAGTCACATGCTTTAGCCAGGCAGGAAGGAAGTAAGTCAGAGAAGCAGTTTCACTTTCTCCTTTGTATTTGTAGAGGGAGAAAGCTTTGAGAGAGGAGACTAGGAGTTAAAGTGCTTGATTGCCGCTCGCGTTTCAGTACTGAAGAAAACCAACAGCTTTTTTAAAAGCTATATCTTTATTTAGTTTTTGTATTGTATTTGTGTTTTTTTTGTTAGTGAATTTTTTTTGTAAGTTTTGTTTTGTTTTGTGTGTGTGCGTTGTGTGTGTGTGTGTGCGTGTGACTGACTGTGTGTGTCAGTGAGTGTCAGTGTGTGTGTGTGTGTCAGCTCGGGGACTTGTTGTGTCAGGATGGACCCAGGAGAAGGTGAGTTGCTGGCCTGTGGGCACGGTCGGAGGGGAGTGCATACAAGCAGGGGGCGGGGTGGTCATGTCATGCTGGACCGCTCCCGACTCCTGGGTGTTGCTTCCCCCCATGTTGAAACAACAGGGGCAGCAGCAGTCAGCACCAGCGCCACCGGTGGCTGCTGTGCGTCCACCTTCTTTGCCACTACCACCACCACCACCAGTAGCAGCTGTAGGGGCTCCAGCAGCACCCCCTCCACTACCTCCACAGCCACAGGAGGTAAAAACTCATGCTGGTTTCATGATTACTAACAAGTAAAACATGGTGTCAGAAGCGGATACCAAAACCTGAAAAAACAGAAAAGAACATAAAAAAGAACTCTAGAAGAAGATGGTGAAAAAAACCGAGAGAGAAAAAAAAATGGATAAACTAAATCCTCCGTCAGGTATGCAATTGTCTGGAAATGTAGCTGAAAATTGGAAGAGATTTAAACAAAGATTTAACATTTATTTAACTGCAAGTGGTGCTGAAAGCGAAGATGGCAAAACAAAGGCCTTGATCTTTCTACATGTAGTTGGGGAAGATGTGTTAGACATTTACAACAGTTTCCAGTTCAATGATGGCGAAAGCATAGATCTTGATGTAATTATGAAAAAATGTAAAGAGTACTTTGTACCAAAACGTAACCTACGAGAGATATAAGTTTTTCACATGCAACAAGAAAAAGGGTGATAGCTTTGATCAGTATTTAACAGAGTTATGTTCACTCTGCAAAATGTGCTAATTTGGAGATCTGAAAGAATCATTGATTAAGGATAGAATTATATGCGGAATCACAGACAGTGGGCTCAGAGAAAGACGCTTAGAGAGCAAGATTTAACTTTGGACAAAGCTATAAACATGTGTAGAGCTGCTGAAACTACCAAATCACAGGCTAAAGAACTGAACAAAGAAAATGAGGGTGCTGTGTATGCACTAAAGTAGCTTGAGATAAACAAGAAATATTTTTTGAAAACAAAGCAGCAGAAGGAGCAGCAGACTAAACGAAAAACATGTGGTAGATGTGGAAATAACCATAACCCCAAAGCTTGTCCTGCCTATGGGAAGTCCTGCAGTAAGTGTGGCAAAAATAACCATTTTGCTAAATGCTGCAAAACGAAAAGTGAAAAAATAAAGTTCACACTGTTGAAGAAGATAAGCCAGAAGAGTTCTTTGTAGATTCCATAGAGCTGTGTGTTTCTGAAAAAAGGAATGGATTGTACCTTTTACTGTGAATGAGACTATCATACCATTCAAGCTTGACACAGGAGCACAGGTGAACCTGATTTCATTGCAAGACTATGAAACTCTGCATGTAAAATCTAAAATTCACCCAGCCAAGATAATAGTAACTGGTTATACAGGAGAGAATATTCCAGTAAAAGGGAGCTGCATGGTAGCTCTGAAGCACAAAGGACAGCAGTTCAAGGTGTCTCTGTTAATTGTAGAGAAGGATGTGCAACCAATTCTAGGCATAAGTGCCTGTGAGAAACTCAGTTTAGTGGGAAGAGTGTTTGTCGTGACACCACAAGCTGAAGCTAAATGTGAATCATTATTTACAGAGTACAGCGATGTGTTCAAAGGTCTAGGATGTTTGCCTGGGGAGCACAAAATAAACATAGATGACCAAGTGCCACCCGTAATACACCCCTGCAGGAAAGTGCCATTTGCACTGAGGGACAAACTGAAAGAAGAGCTGAACTGCATGGAAGCCACAGGTATAATCAAGAGAACTGATGAACCTACAGATTGGGTGAGTTCTTTAGTCATAGTTGAGAAGAAAAATGGCCAGCTCAGAATATGTCTTGACCCCAGATACTTAAACAGAGCTATAAAAAGAGAGCATTTCAAGTTACCTAGCAGAGAAGAGATAATGTTACAGTTTGCTGGTGCTAAATGGTTTAGCAAACTGGAAGCTTCTTTGGGATTTTGGCAAATGAATCTAGATAAGGCTAGTTCAAAGTTATTCACGTTTAATACTCCAGAAGGAAGATACAGATTTCTTCATCTGCTGTATGGGATACTGTCTGCTACAGAAGTTTACCATAAAAGACTTCATATGATTTTTGAGCACATTCCAGGTGTTGAAACTATGATGGATGACATCATTGTGTGGGGTTCCACAAAAGATGAACATGACTTCAGATTGAGACAAGTGCTGGATCTGACAAGAAAAGCAAATCTTAAACTCAACAAAGAAAAATGTGAGTTTTGTGTAAAAGCACTGACCTTTGTGTGTGATATGGTTATAGATCAAGGCATTAAACCTGACCCTAAGAAGACATCTACAATAGTGAATATGCAAAAGCCCAGCTCCAAAGATGATGTCAGGAGGTTCTTAGGGATGATTAACTACCTAGGGAAGTTTATCCCTCAACTTTTAGCATGCTCAGCCCCACTCAGATGGCTGTTGGAGCAGAAAAACAAATGGATGTGGTCACATGAACAGGAGCAAAGCTGGAAAGATCTGAAGAAGGCTATTACAGAAGAACCAGTGTTAAGATTCTATGATCCTGCTAAAGAAACAAGAATATCAGCTGATGCTTCACAGTTTGGCTTGGGCTCAGTACTTCTGCAAAATTATGAAGGAATCTGGCAACCTGTAGCATACGCTTCCAGAGCCTTGATGAGCACCATTACAAGGTATGCCCAAATAGAAAAAGAGTTACTAGCAATAACTTATGCTTGTGAAAGATTTCATCAGTATGTGTATGGTCAGACCTTCACAGTGGAAACAGACCACAAGCCTCCAGTAGCTATAATGGCCAAGTCTCTAAATGACTGTCCAATGAGAATACAGAAAATGCTAATTAGATTACAAAAGTACAATGTTCAGTTGCTCTATAGTCCTGGAAAGTACATGTACGCTGCTGACATACTTTCACATACTGTAGACAAGAGTGAAAGCCCAGAAAGTCAAACAGACAGAGAAATAAAGGCATATGTTGACATGATCGTGACCTCTCTTCCTGTGTCCAATGAGAGACAAGAGCAGATCAGAAGAGAAACAGAGGCAGATGAAACAATGATAATCCTGAGAAATACCATATTAAAAGGTTGGCCAAAGGAGAAAAGTTCCTGTCCGTTATCTATTCATGATTTCTGGACATGTAGAAGTGACCTATCTGTTGTCAATTACATTATTTTCAAAGGCAACAAATTTGTTATGCCAGGAAAGCTGCGCAAAGAAATGCTGCGCAAAATACTTGAAGGGTACTTAGGAGAAGAAAAATGCAAGCGAATAGCCAAAGAAGTAATGTATTGGCCGAGAATGAATCAAGATATTGCCCAGGTAACTGCAACCTGTGAATTGTGTCTCACGTACAGACCAAAGCAGCCAAGCCAGCCGTTATGTCCTCATCCAGTGCCAGGCAGACCATAACAGAAAGTAGGTGCCGACTTGTTTGATTGTAATGGGAAAACCCATATAGTTGTAACAGATTATTACTCAAATTATCCAGAGGTAGCAACACTGCCTACAACTTCCAGTAAAGCTGTAATCACCTGCATGAAGTCAATCTTTGCAAGACATGGTGTTCCAAACGAAGTGTTCACTGATAATGGTCCACAGTTTTCCAGTGCTGAGTTTAAACAGTTCACCTAGGAATGGGAATTCATACACAGTATTTCTAGTCCCAATTTTCCAAGATCAAATGGACTGGCAGAGAGCTCAGTAAAAACTGTGAAAAGTCTCATGAAGAAAACACATGATGGAAAAGAAGATTTTTACAAAAGCCTACTGATCTACAGAAGTGCACCATTACAGAATGGGCTTTCTCCAGTGCAAATGCTTATGAGAAGGAAGGATCAGGACAAATCTGCCAATACATGAAGAGCTTCTGAAGACTCATGACTCAGAACAGGTGAAAGAAAGCAAAGAAAAACAAAAGAAAAAGCAAAAACAGTTACATGACAGGAAAGCAAGAAACTTACCTGATTTAAGGCCTGGAGATCAAGTGCGCCTTAGAGACTACAACAAAGGAACGTGTCTGAAAAGGGGCACTGTACAAGCACAAATTGCACCAAGGTTGTACCACATTGAAACTGAAAGAGGGAGTGGAGGTGAGATGGAATCGTGTGGATTTAAGACTTCTGCCAAAGGTTGAAGATGCCAATTTGACTGAAGTTGACTTACCAACTTTCACAGCAGTCAGTCAAGAAAACACCAAAGAGACTAATAGCAAGGACGATTTGGAGCAGTGTGCATCCACTGAAAAGTCACCAGAGAAGGAAGCGAGACCCAAAAGAGAAATTCGACGTCCAGAGAGACTGATAGAAACTTGTTAGATAAGTACAGTGGAGTGAGTGGTAAAGACTCACTAGACAGTGAAGTACTAGTGACTTCTCTCAAGATTAGGTTTAGTTTAATTATAAACCTCAATTTGTAAGAAGTTAAATTAATATAGAATCTTTCTTTAAGTGAGGAAGATGTGATGTTATAGGAATTTAACATACTTATTAGATGATCCCTAAGGTAAATGTAAGAAGCTGATGATTTGTAGACAGCCCCTAGAGTGTGGGGTGTTATGGGAAGTTTGTTTGGCTGGAGCAGTGTGTTTAAGATGGCTGCACAATAAAGATGAGTAAAAACTCATGCTGGTTTCATGATTACTAGCAAGCAAAACAACCACTACCTGGATTCCCTGCTGCAGTGGACCCCGCCACAGTCCCTGCAACACAGGCTGACATCGCCCTGGTGTGAGCAGCTCTGGAAGAAAACAGTCAGAGGGTCGGTGCTTTGTAGCAGCAGGTCAACACAATAGAACAACAGCAGCAGCAAATAGTTACAATGCTGCACCTGCTGCTGGACCACCACGGCATCCCACAACCACAGTAACTTACGTGATTGTTTTCTGCCCCCACCCCACCCACCCTACTACTGTGTTGTACTGTTTTTGTGTGTTTTTTCTTTGTTGTTGTTTAATCAAACACATTTTCCCTTCCAGGAGAATCTTTCTTGCACCACTTAGTGCAATACATTTCTGTGAAAACCGCCTGTAATTTCATTACAGTGTGTCACGTGACAGAGGAATTCCCGTTCTGAAATCTGCCCACATTCTGCCTCCCTTCTCAGCAACGCTAGTACATGATGCCAGGGAGACTGCGTGAGCGTGCTCCTTACAGTGAATATCCGATTGTCCAGCAGCTTTCCGAATGTTTATTTATGTTATAATGGTCAGTGTGTGGTGAAACATGTGGGCACATTTCCAGTAAGAAGAGCCTTGTTAGTGGAAACATTCCCATATTTCACCACAAAGTCAACCTTATAACATAAGGAAACATTGGGATAGCTGCCGGACATTCAGTATAGTGGAGCATGCACCTGCGCTCCCCCTGGCATCACATCCTAACATTGCTGAGAAAAGGTGGCAGAATGTGGGAGGCTTTTCTGAACAGTAATTCCTCCATCACGTGACACACTGTAATGAAATTATGGGTGGTTTTCACATGAATATATTGCACTCTGTGGAGCAAGAAATATTCCAGTGGGAGTAAGGCCCCCACATATTAGGTTATGTGCATCACCATAACTATGTAATGTGGTGAATCTCTGTAAAGCAGCAGCACAACAATCTGTTGAGAACTCTGACCTATATTTTTTAATGCTATGTTACAACTTCCTTTACTTACATCCTGACTGACTGGAATGATACGAGAATTTGCAGTAGCTGAGTCTGCTGTTCTACCTTTTTTCATGGGAGAAATAATGAAAGGAGCATTCCTTTTAAATTGGTGCCGACCAGGTCTTTGTCATTGTTTTCCTCTGCTTTTCTCCATCACATCACTTAGTTGGTATTGTTCTGCATCACAGGTCACACAGAAACTGTTGGTGTGCACATTCCAGTGCTCAATGAGAATTTTATGTGCTGAAATTGGAAACGGATAACTCTCAAGCACAAGAAGGAAAGTATTTTTTTTGGGGGGGGGTCATATTTTCTGGTTTCTCTGTAATGGTTTCTCATTTTGTTACTTCTTCACAGATTTCATCTGCATCCTTCTGGAGTCTGGTTGTTGTTAATGATGGTCATGGTCATCTAATGAAATGACTTCTGCATGTTGCATGTGTGCCCAAGCCCGGGGAAGGGGGTGCCTGATGTTGAAGAACTTTTTTTGATAAGGCCAGTTTGACAGAACAACAAAGCATCTGGAAGTTTCGTAAAAAAAGCAATGACTGACTTCTTACAACTTAATCTCTACTCAAGTCAAGTTACAATGAAACCCACGTCTTGTCAACTAACACAACCTGTGTGTAAAATATTTGCAGCAGTCTTTCCAAAACAATGAAATGGATTAAATAAAATCTTCATACTTACCAGAATGGATTTCACATGGATATTCCATTGGTTCCGAATCCTCTCTGTACGGTACAGCTGCAGTACCATTCCCACCGAGTTTTAGCGATGGAGACTTTTTTTGTTAACCTGTAAAAGAAACAAAATAAGTGTACCATATGTGTTTTACCATTGTGTCTCTGAAAAGCTACAGAAAACAAAACATACAACTAAAGGAAGTGAAGCAGCATAACAAACATGAGTACACGTACTCACTTTATGGTTTAAATATTAAGAAGCTTTGTGTCTCTGGCTGATGGATGTGGTGGTCCGGACAGACTCAGGCTCAGTGGTGGCAGTGGCTAACAGCAGTCCAGGTGGTGGTGGTTGTGGTGGTGGTGGTAGTCCAGGGGGCGGACAGACTCAGGCTCTGCGGTGGCATTGCCTAACAGCAGTCCTGGTGGTGGTGGTCCAGGGGGCGGACAGACTCATGCTCAGTGGTGGCTGTGGCTAACAGCAGTCCCAGTGGTGGTGGTGGTGGTCCGGGGAGCGGACAGACTCAGGCTCAGTGGTGGCAGTGGCTAACAGCAGTCCCAGTGGTGGTGGTCCAGGGGGCAGACAGACTCAGGCTTAGTGGTGGCAATGGCTAACAGCAGTCCCAGTGGTGGTGGTGGGTTGGGGGGGTGGACAGACTCAGGCTCAGTGGTGGCAGTGGCTAACAGCAGTCCTGGTGGTGGTGGTGGTGGTGGTGGTCCGGGGGGCGGACAGACTCAGGCTCAGTGGTGGCAGTGGCTAACAGCAGTCTTGGTGGTGGTGGTGGTGGTGGTCTGGGGGCACACTGCCTTTTAAAAACTTCAGTTAAAACCTGCCAACATTAACCACATCATCATCCTCATAAAAGCTGCCCTCACAGTCATTGATGTCTGAAGTCTGACCACTGGGAAATTCTTTCTCCATTGTGTCGTCATCTCGTCAGTGGTGTGCCATTTCAGGCAGCCACTGCCAGTGCCACCAGGATGGTCCATTTCCACATCAGCAAGACCACCATGACTAGTCCGGGGTATGAATACCGAGACTGCAGTCTGTGCTGGTATGTGCCTCTCATTCATTTTAATGAATGTTAGCAAACTAACATTTGCAGGAGACAGGTTTGTCCAACGATCCCTGACTTTTGCACCTGCTGAGCTGAATACCCTCTCAACACTTACACTGGAGGGTGGGCATGTGAGGTACTTCAGTGCCACTGTAGTCAGCTCTGGCCATTCACTGACCTTTCCACTCCAGTACAAAAGAGAATCTTCAGTTATTGTCAGATGCCTGTTTTCAGACAAATATGACTCAACCATTCTCTGTGCTGCACTAAGTCCAGTTGTTGATGCATCATTGTGTTCTCCCGAATCATTTATTTCACAAATACCCACTTGGGACAAAGCCTCCCAAAGTGGGTTGACGCCAGCCACTTTGGATGACAGACCACATGGAACTGCAGTCCCCTTCCCCTTGCAGGATATGCTTGATGGTCCTCCAGGTACACCTTCAGCTGGATTATGCTGCTGAGGTTTGCTGACCTTAGTACGTGACTTCTGTGCCCCATGAACCAAGCGCACCAGTTGACCACTGATATTTTTTACCTGTTCAGGCCCTCCCTCCAGTACAGATGCAATTCCACATTTGTATCGTGGGCCCAGCATTGTTGCTATGGCAAAGTTGTCACTACGCTGAATGCTCACAACGTGACGATTCTAGTCGAATACTGTCAGCATATGTTGCAGCAACATACTGCTACCACCGTCTCTGGCAAAATCAAGGCCATGCTGTACATTCACCAATATCTGCCTCAGCACCTGCGGCAGTGGAATTGATTGGATAATGGAGGCAGACTCGCCACTCACTGCCTGTGTGGCATGTTCAAAAGGCTGCAAAATTGTTATTACGAAGTCCATGAGGCGCCACTGTTCAGTCGTCATTGACATGGAGGCCCCGGAACTGTCACAGCTAATGTGCATCACAAGATATTCAGAGATGGCTTTGTATTGTCCATACAACCTCTCTGCCATGTATAAAGTGGAGTTCCATCGGGTGACAACTTCCAGCTTCAAGCGATGCTGAGGCAGGTTGTTTTGTATCTGCAACTGCCGCAGTTGGTCACGGGCCTTTCCAGATCTTGAAAAGTGAGAGCAGATACGTCGTGCAACGGTCAGCATTTCCTTTATATCAGGGTGCTGCAGAAACTCCTGAACCACAAGATTTAAACAGTGGGCCATGCATGGAACACGAAAAAAAACACCATTCGTGATGTATTTCACCACATTTGACCCATTGTCACTTGCTATGAACCCAGCTGTCAGGGACAGAGGGTTTAGCCATCTGTCAGTTTCAGTCAGTACCACATCCAACATGTTCTCACCAGTGTGTGAACAGGTCACATTGCGCATAGCAATCATTGCATGCTGTCAAATTCCTGCAAGATTGTTACCATGACAGTCCACCTTACTGCACTGATTATTCACACTACCAACATCACAGACAACCCCTGGCACCTGCGCCCAGTGTGCAGTTATACACAAATATGAACTCCCCACCATTTTGCCACTTGTCCACATATCCATACTTAAATGGATGAATGGAGAGGAGGAATGTTGAAGGGCATGTCTTACTGAGTCGGAGACAGTGCGAAACAACTCGGGAACAGCACGGGTAGAAAAGTATGTCCTGGATGGGACTTTACATTTTGGACAGGCATGTGCAGCAAACTGCCGGAACCCAGAATTCTCCACAAAGGAGAAGGGCAAAAGATCAATTGCCAGCATTTCCGCTACAGCAGCATTAAGTTCATGTGACACTGTATGATTCGGGGGGGTACTTCAGCTTATGCACAAAAACACTCTGTAATGTGGGCTGACTTAAACGTTTTACACGGGGTGTGATTACAAATGGTTGTGCTCTGTGATGAATGGCACTGGCAGGGGGTGGAGTGTGGACATTTGATGAAGTCGGTTGCACAGGTGATGATGACAAACCCAGAAATGCTGTTATTTTGCCAGATTTGCCAACCAGGGTCGATGTATCACTTGCACTAGACATACTGCATTCACCACCACCACCACCACAAAGACTGCTACTCTCACCAGCACTGGACAACATTTCAGTCATTATAGTCCTCCACCTCATCATGCCTGTAGTAATCCTCTGCTCTTATTACCGCACTACTGCACACATTTAATTTTCTACTGGACTTAACAGTTATGGAAGGGGGTAACATGCTGGCTATGGTTGCCGGTGACAAGGCTGAACGCCCCACTGTGGTATTAGCTGCCAGCTGGTGCTGGGTCCACAGTGCCAAGTGCCTATTCTTAAGATGCATATGCGGTCCTGCTGTGCCCAGATGGTTCCCCTTTTTACCTCGACTACACGCACATGGCAAACCTGGCAGATTGCAACTGACTCATCATTTGCATCTTGAACAAAAAAATCCCCAACAAGGGATTGTGATGCTCTGCTTTTAACATGTCCATGATGTGACTTATTTAAGTCCGTTATTTTAAGCACTGAAGTGGGGGGGGGCACGTGATGTTTCGGGCACTGCACACCTGGACTGCAACTGACCACCACGACTGCCTATCATATTGATTACTGGGTCATCATCATCAACTAAAACCAGTAGATCACAAGTTTTTGGGGGATTCCTGCAAACAGACTCAGACACAGCCACTTTGAATTTCTTTTTCTCTGGTTCTCAACTGGGGTCAATTACATCATTATCATATTCATCAACGTCACACACATCCACATCTTCTGCTTGGATGCTAGCATGTGGACTGCATGTTGCAACAACAGCAACATCATCATCATCACATTCATCATCAGCATCTACACCACCATCACCACCATCACCTGATATTTTTTCACCACACTATGAATCACTGCATGGAAAATGCATGATGTTAACTGCCACGGTGGACGGAATATCACATTGTATGCTATCATTGACATGATTATCAGAATCCTCAGGTTCAGTTACTGAGATGTTATTGGGAAGTATGACATCATCTACATTGCCACACACTTGTACTGCTTCACACTCAATATTTTTGGATACGGTACACTGGTCAGAATTAGAACTTGATGCAACAATACTAATACTACCACCACCACTAACACCACCGGCTGGGAAAACATCATCTCCTCCAACTATGAGTGAAGCTACTGATTGAGCTGTAAAAAACATTGCAAGAGAAATACCTTTCCTCACATCAGCAATGCACTTCTGCGTCTGCGTACTACTACCACGCCCACAGACTATCTTACTGCCAACATTGCCATGGCGAGAAACAGCTTTACTTGCACGTCTCTTTGCAGGCATTTTGGGGGATCAACCACAATATTATAACCAAATTCAGATGTTGATATGTTCACTCTGTGATTGGGGGGACGCTGGATGTGAAGCCAAAAAAACAACTGTAGCTTCAGCAACAGATAAGAGACTAGTCTGAGACTGTCACACAATGAAAACAACTTCAGTAACCAGTGGTGCTGATGAGGTCACAAATACAATCCAATCTGGTGCAAAATTCCTTTTGAATGTGGGGGTGGGACGGAGCACTAAATGCAGACAGTGCAAATCTTTATGGCATACAAGCAGCAAAACAAAGAACAGATACCACGCTCACAGTACAAAATCAGGCAGCTGCAGTGGATAGTAGGTTCACACTGCTGTGCCTGCAATTACTCTAGTCCGTGGCACAATAAAAGGTGTATTATTTGATGCATGCAACACTCACACACAGAACAGTTTGTCTACAATGCTGAAGGAGTAAGGTGTAGCAAATGCAAAAGTTCAGTACTATGCCACGATACGTATTGTGATGTAAACAACCTGAAATTATGAACTGCTGCACCACATCCACACACAAACAGCAATAAAATTTCAACTATTACTGACAGCAAACTACCATTACTGTGTGTACATTAACAGTCAGTTATATAACAAAAATATAACCAAAAAACAAAGAAATCACTATTTCTCCAACTTAAATCTACCTACACCACAGATACATCCCTCCCCCAAAGCACACTTTCACTGTCTTTCACCACACACACTCTCAATGTTGTAAATTAACATTCAAAATCCACACAAAAACAAAAATGCTCGATGATATGAGCACAGGAGGGTTTCCTACAATCGATGAACTAAAGTTGGAGCCCCCCAAAAAATGCAAAAATGCTTTTTTAACAGCTTTTACAATATTTCTATCATAGACAGCTATCAGAGCACACTGTCTCCTACTCCTTCCTACACATACTACCCCGAACTGAGGCTGTGCAGATCAATATAGAGCCCATGTGACCTGAAATCCCATGAATCACTGCAAAATTAGCCTGGCTCAAAAACAAAGTGATGAGGCGAGAGGTCATTATCTGCAATGCACTTAGCTTAAATTTGGCGGAGTAGTGGTCTGGGGAGGCAGACTAGCATAAAGTTATTGTTTCCAGTGGACTTCAGTCCTCATAATAATGCGAAGTACTCTGCTTAAGCTTCTTGAGAGCACTCTCGAATCTGTCCTTTGCTCCGTGAATCACTTCGCGGATCGGATTGGACCCACTTCGCCCACCACTAATCAAGGGGCTCTGGTGACATTTATAAACAACAAGCCCAAAGGCTGACTGATTTATATTTGTTGCCAAACCCCAAGATACAGTATCTTAACGCCTTTATTTATGTACATTAGGGCATAGCTTATATGTTATAATACATTTGATAAAAACCTGCATTCAAAAAATATGACACTGTATTGTGGGAGTATATATACATCCTGCATCTCAGCACTCAATTAGAGAATGGAACCATAGACTGTGTTTATGATTGAGAAACAGTGACAGAAGACAGAAAAAAAATATTTTTTTTTTTTGCAGTTAGAATCATTTTCATTTTAAATAAATGGTCCTGTTTTTGTATGACTTCTGCAGTTATTCTAATTAGTTTTATTTTTTACTTTGTTTATTTCTTATAAATAAGACTAAGCAGAATAGCTGCTGTAAAAGAGATTACCCTAAAAGACTTCAAACATTTACTGTGCTGAGATTAGTATTTGTTCAGAGGATTTTAAATATGTTATTTATAAGACTTTACTGGTTAATTTTATGAAGATATTTCTTTGATGTGTGGATAAAGGGGGTGCAATTGGAGTCAGAAGGCAGAGTACATTGGGAAGTATTTTGAATAATTTTGGAGTTGATTTTTAAGCAAAAACAAGAAAATGGAATTGCTTCTGGTCCTTTGCCAGCTGGAATTCATCAAGGTGGAACAAACCCCTCTTTTTCCTTTTTTGTCATGGCTTTTTGTATTGATTATCTAGCCCTTAAATTCATTCCTACTGTAGACTGCCATGTGGGGCACAGATTTGTGCAGCCTGCCTTGCAAAATATGGCACCCCCCCATTCGTACAAGAGATAAGGGAGTCTGCAACATTAGCGTGAACCCAGGCTAGCTGCCACGGCCCGACTCAGATTGATCTTTCACATCACAGGATGAAGCAGTCATGTCATCAAGCAGCAAGCCAAAGAATAGACCAATAATATTGTCAGCTAATTAGGACCTATTCCAGCCACTCTGGAACTGCGTAAGTGCTGCAGCTGTGTTAAAAAAACAAGCATTTATCAATACCGAATGTTTGCTTGTTGGCATTGGGATTGATAGTGTAGGAGTTAGAGAGCTGCATAATAGGAATGGCAGTGAAGTATTGAACTGAAGCCAACCCCACCACCACCCTGCAGAGACTGACAGGCATTGGGGTGTGCCTTTGGGTCGTCAGGCATAATGGCCATGCCATTACACCACACCCTACCCTGCAGACACTGACAAGTGTCACAGTGTGCCTTGGGGACTTTGGCCCTTATGTTCACCCCATTCCATCAGGAAATACAGTGACATGGGTCCTGTATAGGAGAATGGGGTGAACTTTGCGGCTGAAGAGTCCAAGGCACCTTGATGCCTCACGGCTGCAGGGTGTGAAATGGTATGAGCATTACAGGCGAGAATCCCAAGTCACACCCTGATGCCTGTCAATCTCTACAGGCTGGGGCGTTATGGTTGGAAACCCTAACGCCTCAGGCGTTCATTGGCATTTTCTCTCCAAATTTTCAACATGGTTTTTTTGTGACCCCCATCTTATGAACAGTGGCAATATCAGTTTGTTAGCAGCTGATTTAGCACAGCAACTCGCCATTTGGCACCACAGGTGTGAAACACATTCGAACAGGATGTAAAAAATGACAGCTGTACTGTTCATGGGGAGGTACAAAAATGCCAATGTTGAAATTCTGATAATATTAAAAAAAACTGGTGAAGTCACGAGCGTGCGTAGAAAATGCGCAGCGCACACCTTTAATGCAATTAGTTTGGGAATTTTTTACAGCAGATTGTCCACACAGGGATTTTGAAACCTCCACTCATGAACAGTGTCACTGTGATTTTCTTACTCTGTCCTGAACAGTGATTTCCTACAGCAACCACGCATTTCTGCGCTGGAAGTGCAAAAACACACTTTGGCCATGGTGTGAAAAATGACAGCTGTACTGTTCATAAGAAAGTGTGGAAAAATGCCAGTGGTGAAAATCTGGACTGAAAATATTAGAAATCCATGAAGTTACGAGGGTGCATGGAAACTGCGCAATGGTCGCTCGTAACACAGTCATTTTATGGATTTTTTTCACCAAATTTTTAACATAGCCATTTTAAAAACCTCTGCTCATGAAAAGTGTCACTGTGATTTTCTTAATCTGTCCCAAACATTGATTTCTCACACTGACTGTGCCATTGTGCGCTACATGGGCGGAAACACATTTTGGGCGAGATGTGAAAAATGACAGCTGTACTGCTCATAAGAAGGTGTGGTAAAATGGCAATGTTGAAAATCTGGAGTGCAAATATTGAGTAGGAACAGCGCAACGCATGCTCGTAAAACAGTCATTTTGGGGAATTTTTTCACAAAATTTTTAACATAGCCATTTTAACACCTCTGCTCATGAACAGTGTCACTGCCATTTTCTTAATCTGTCCCAAACATTGATTTTGCACACCAACTGCGCCACTGTGCGCTACATGCGCGGCAACACATTTTGGGTGAGATATGAGAAATGACAGCTGTACTGCTCATAAGGAGGTGTGGTAAAATGGCAATGTTGAAAATCTGGAGTGAACATATTGAACATTTGCGAACTTACGAGCGTGCAAAGGAACAGCGCAACACATGCTCATAAAACAGTTATTTTTGGGAATTATTTCACCAAATTTTCAACATAGGGTTTTTGGGGGCCTACCTCATGAGCTGTGACACTGTCATTTTGTAAATCAGTCCCAAAAGGTGGTTCTGCGCAGTGACTGTGAAATCACCTTTTGGAGCCGATTAATGCCATGACAGTGACAGAATTCATGAGGTGGGTCCCAAAACCCCATGAAAATTTGGTGAAAAATTCCCAAAATGTCCGAGATATGCACTAAAGTTGAAAAAACCCTATTTATTACATATACAGCTTACCAGCATTTCCCTCAGTTAAGTGGTCGGCTTTGAAGAGTACAGGCGTGTTCCTGGTCCACAGAAGAGCGTCGCGTAATTCAGAAGGTAAGTATGGGGTGAGGTGGGGGTGTGGGAGGTAGATGCACATAAAGGTGGGCGCGGGTGAGGGGAGGGTCAGGACAGTCAGCGAGGAAGGTTTTCTTTCAGTTTTTTGTTTTTCCTTAGATGGCCAGCAGGACTTGTGCCACGCTGGGGTGGGCTCCCAGCGTGGCAGTTGAAACTGTTTGGGGGACCTGGAGCCAATGGGAGATTGGGCACCCTATCAGCCATAGTAACTATTGCCACACTGAGGTGGGCTCCCAGCGTGGCACCAGATAGACTCTTTGGTGGAAACAGTGGAACAACAGGAGTTGGGCACCCCAGGCTGGCCGCCAGATCTGCTGCCACGCTGAGGTGGGCTCCCAGGCGTGGCACCTGGAACTCTGTTGGTGGGGAGCTGCAGTGCCAGGGATTGGGCACCCCGTCGTATACAGTGTGTGCGTGGGGGAGGCGTGTGAGCACTCAATGCGTGCGTGTGCATATGTGTGTGTGTGTGTGTGTGTGTGTGTGTGTGTGTGTGCGTGTGGAGGCACGCATGAGCACGCAATATCTTATTGCTGCTCACTGGAGCGTAGCTCTCTCTTTCAACTGTAGGGCACTGCATTTTCAACTGCTGTCATAGACAGCTGCAGCATTCATTGGCGAACGGTGGCCGTGTCTGCAAACACACTGACTGAATTGGAAGACGGGTGCCACACTTACAAAAACTCAGCTGATGGCACTATGTTTCTTGCACATGCATGCAAGCAAACATAAAAAGAAACCTATCTATCCCCACCTCCTGGCCTTCATCCTGACAAGTCAAGAGGAGTCAGAGAAGTGGCTGAGGCACACAGCAACTGTGAGTCACAATCTCCGTGTACTGTACCTCAGCCACTTCAATCTGTTGTCCAGCTCTGCTGCCATCTGCATGCTTTCACCATGGGCCTTTTAGGCCTAAATAAAAGTAAACAGTCAGCCACAGGGTGATGGTCAGAGGTGAGCTACAGTCTGGATGGATGGGGATATATGTGTATGACAGAGCCGCCCTACGTGCCACGATGCAGCACTGGATATTTTTAAAAGTAATACGGGTGCGGGAGCATGCTGATGCCCTCACAGCCACGTCACCTCACCAGAACTAAAGGGCAGAGTTTTATGTCCAATTTGAAAAGCTACAAATGCCAGCACAGTAGTTTTGGGTGCAGATCATTTTGCAGCTTGGAGATTCTGTATGCAGATGCTGATTTTAATAGATGGTGGTTAAAATAACAAGCATTTGTCAGTGCCGAATGTTTGCTTGCTGGCATTGGCAGTGGTAGTGTAGAAGTTACAGAGCTGCGTAATAGGAATGGCAGTGAAGTACTGAACTGAAGCCAACCCCGCCACCACCCTGCAGAGAGTGACAGGCATTGGGGTGTGCCTTTGGGTCATCAGGCATAACAGCCACGCCATTTCACCACACCCTACCCTGCAGACACTGACAAGTGTCACGGTGTGCCTTGGGGTCTTTGGCCCTTATGCGCAGCCCATTCCATTACGAAATACAGTGAGATGGGTGTGATATAGGAGAATGGGGTGAACTTTGGGGCTGAAGAGTCCAAGGCATACCTCAATGCCTCTCACTGGCTGCAGGTTGTGGAATGGTATGAGCATCATAGGCAAGAATCCCAAGTCACACCCCTGATGCCTGTCATTCTCTACAGGGTTGGGCGTTATGGTTGGAAACCCTAATACCTCAGGCATTCATTGGTATTTTCACTCCAAATTTTCAACATGTTTTTTTGTGACCCCACCTCATGAACAGGGGGATTATCAGTTTGTTAGCTGAAAGCTGCTTATGCACAGCGACTACGGCATTTAGCACCACAGGTGCAAAAACATTCTGAACAGGATGTAAAAAATGACAGCTGTACTGTTCATGGGGAGGTGTAAAAAATGGCAATGTTGCAAATGAAAATATTAAAAAAAACTGGTGAAGTCACGAGCATACATAGAAACTGTGCAATGCACACCCGTAATATAATTAGGTTGGGGATTTTTTACAGCAAATTATCAACTCAGGCATTTTGGTGCCTCCGATCATGAACAGTGTCACTGTGATTTTCTTTATCTGTCCCGAACAATGATTTCCCACAGCGACCGCGCATCTCTGCGCTGAAAGTGTGAAAACACACTTCAGCCATGTTGTGAAAAATGACAGCTGTACTGTTCATAAGGAAGTGTGGAAAAATGCCACTGGTGAAAATCTGGACTGAAAATATTACAAAGTCATGAACTTACGAGGTGCGTGGAAACTACGCAATGCTCCTCAAGTAACACAGTCATTATGGACTTTTGTCACCAAATTTTCCAACATAGCCATTTTAAGACCTCTGCTCATGAACAGTGTAACTGTGATTTTCTTAATCTGTCCTAAACATTGCTTTCGCACACCAACAGCACCATTGTGCGCTACATGGGCGGAAACACATTTTGGGCAAGATGTGAAAAATGACAGCTGTACTGCTCATAAGGAGGTGTGGTAAAATGGCAATGTTGAAAATCTGGAGTGAAAATATTAAAAATTCACGAACTTACGAGCGTGCGTAGGAACTGCGCAATACACGCTCGTAAAACAGTCATTTTTAGGAATTTTTTCACCAAATTTTCAACATAGCCATTTTAAGACCTCTGCTCATGAACAGTGTCACTGTGATTTTCTTAATTGTCCTGTACATTGATTTCGCACACCGACTGTGCCATTGTGGTATACGTACATGTGCGGAAACTGCGTTTTAGGTGAGATGTGAAAAATGACAGCTGTACTGCTCATAAGAAGGTGTGGTAAAATGGCAATGTTGAAAATCTGGGTGCAAATATTGAAGAATTCGCGAACTTCACAGCGTGCGTAGGAACTGTGCAACACTTGCGCGGCTAAGTAAAAGCAATCCTTACGAATTTTTTCACCAAATTTTCAACATAGCCATTTTAAGACCTCTGCTCATGAACAGTGTCACTGTGATTTTCTTAATTTGTCCGTACATTGATTTCGCACACCAACTGTGCCATTGTGCGCTACATGGGTGGAAACACGTTTTGGGTGAGATGTGAAAAATGACAGCTGTACTGCTCATAAGAAGGTGTGGTAAAATGGCAATGTTGAAAATCTGGAGTGAAAATATTGAAAATTCGTGAACTTATGAGCCTGCGTAGGAACTGCGCAATGCACGCTCGTAAAACAGTCATTTTTTGGAATTTTTCCACCAAATTTTCAAAATAGGCTTCTTGAGAGCCCACCTTATGAATGCTGGCAGTGTCGTTTCATTAATCAGGCCCAAAAGGTGATTTCACGCAGTGACTGCGAAATCACCCTTCGGGCCCAAATAACGCCATGACAGTGACATCATTCATGAGAAGGGGGCCCAAAAACCCCATGTTGAAAATTTGGTGCAAAAATTCCAAAAAATGCCTAAGATATGCAACAAACTTGAAAAAACCCTATCTATCCCATTATACAGCTTACCGGCATTTCCTCATTTCGTGGTCGGCTTTGAAGAGTGCAGACGTGTTCCCGGTCCACCGCAGATCATCCGCATGAGCTCAGAGGTAAGTATGAGGTGAGGAGGGGTGTGGGGAGACAGGGCGGTAGGTGGAGTGCGGCTGTGGGAGGGGGGCAGGAAGACTGCATGGGACCGTTTTTCTTTACAGGCATTTAAAAAAAAAAGATAACACGGACGCTTTGTCACGCTTGGGGTGGGCTCTCAGCATGCAGAAGGACGGCTAGGGGCTGGAGCCGACTGGGATTGGGCACCCTGGCCGGCTATGGCATCTGTTGCCACACTGGAGTGGACTCCCAGCATGGCACCCTGTACTCAGGGGTGGAGACAGTGAAGCTGGCGGGGGATTGGGCACGCCGTCGGCTATACCATTGAGTTGCCATGCTGGGGTGGGCACCAGCATGGCATTTGAAACTTTGAGGGGCCCAGCACAGCCGATGGGGATGAGGCACCCCGTCGGCTATCGTGTGTGCCTGGGGGCAGCACGCAGTATGCGTGCATCGTTTCTGTGTGTGTGTGTGTGTAGGGGGAGCTGCGCATGAGCAGGCGATATCTTATCGCTGCTCACTGAAGCGTAGCTCCCCCTTTCAACTGTATGCCATTGCATTTTGGAGCTTGTCATAGACAGCTCCAGCATGCATTGGTGGACAGGGGCCGCGCCTGCCAACACACTGACTGAATTGGAAGAGGTCGGTGACACACCTCCGAAAACTCGGATGATGGCACTATGTTTCTTGCACATGTGTGCAAGCAAACATAAAAATAAAACACTGCAGAGGTGTGTGTGTGTGTACACGTGTAAGAAAAGGGAAACAAATAGCTTGACATTTTAGGTAAGCCTGATAGGTGAAGCTGCCCCAGAGCCCATGGTTAGAATTTAAAATGCATTTTAAAGCTCTGCCCACTAGAAGACACTGTGTTCTGTAACCTAATGTCAGATCTTATTCTCCACCAGTACGAGCAAGTTGCCCTGAAAAGCCCTCTTCAATCAACTCACTGGGATCGCTTATAAGTACTTTGTTTTGTTTTTTCATTTCTTTTCTTTAAAACTCTGCCCACTTTAGTTTTTAGGGTTTTTTTATTCAAATTTATATTTAGTGGTTTCTTTCTTTTAGACATGAATTCTCTCCTCAGCTACTCCTCATTGTAAATTTTTTTCAGCACGCGTCATTATGTTTTAGGAGATATCCATTTTCTTTTATAATATAAATGTGTCATATTCCTGGTGTGGGACCTTGTTCCTCATCCTTTCAGTACCGTAGTTTCTCCTCAGCAGGTTTTCTGCCTCAGAGATCCGTGATCATGTGGCAGCTTGCCATTAGGGGAAGAAGCTCCTTGTAACAGTTATTATCAAATTTTTTTTTTGTTAAAAAAAAAAATTATACTGGTAAGGGATTTTTCCCTTTACAGTTGAAACATCTGTTCAGGGAGAGGAGTGTTTCAGTGCTATCTTATATTTTTATTATTCTTTATTTTTGACTTTCTGGTGATTTTGGCAACAGTTTGTTCAAACAATCAGTTTTAGTCAGCTGGAAGTATTGTTCTATAATGCCTGTCCATTTTGTCTCTGTGTCATCTTTTGATGCTGGGGAGGGTCTGTCACATGCCAACACTCCAGGACCCTCCAGGGACTTCTGAAAATTTGAAACATTCCTCAGTGCAGGTTCATGTGTGAGTCCCCTTGAAAAAGAAAAGTTAAAACATGTCACTACCCCTCCTGCCGAAAGGCAAAAGAGACACCAGTGGACAGTCTAAAATATAAGCTGAGAAAAGTCACTGCCCTTCCTGCTGAAAGGCAAAAGGAGACACCAGTGGACAGTCTAAAATATAAACTGTGAAACTTCACTGCCCATCCTGCTGAAAGGCAAAAGGAGATGCCAGTGGACAGTCTAAAACATAAGCTGAGAAAGGTCATTGCCCTCCTGCTGCAAGGCAAAAAGAGACATCAGTGGACAGTCTAAAATGTAAGCTGAGAAAGGCCATTGCCCTCCTGCTGCAAGGCAAAAAGAGATGTCAGTGGACAGTCTAAAATATAAATTGAGAAAGGTCACTGCCCCTCCTGCTGCAAGGCAAAAGGAGACATCAGTGGACAGTCTAAAATATAAACTGAGAAAGGTCAGTGCCCTTCCCACTGAAAGGCAATAGGAGATGCCAGTTGACAACATAAAACACAAAATGAAGAACACCACTGCCCGTTCTGCTGTAAGGCTAAAGGAGATGCCAGTGGAGAAATCTGGACACAAGGACAAAAAGTCACTGTCCTCCTGCTGAAGAGTACAAGGCAATGCCAGTGGACAAGATACAGATGCCTTCACAAGATGACATGACAAGAGTTTTGCAAGTTCTCCAGACTTTCCAAGCTATGGGAGCAATGATGGGCTTATAGGTTCCTCCCTCAGCCCCTCCCCCATCCCCATCCTGGGTGACAATGGTGATGACCCATATTATGAAGAACAGGAGAATGAAGTGGAAATCATAACCTCTGATGATTCCCTAGTGAAGATTCGGGATCACATTCACAGGAGCAGGAAGATTACTCTTCACACTATGCTTATGTGAGGTGGCTGGTCAATACTTTGGCACTTCCCTCACAGGAGACAGCTGAGGAGGAAGAGGATGCTGATCACTTGGACATGATGGGACTAAACCCAATGAAAAGGTTGCCTTTACCAGTGCAAAAGGCACTACAAAAGACAATCCATAAACTGCTTCAGTTCCCTATGTCTATCTATCCCAGAGGTGGACAAGAAGATGGACAGGAAGTACCAGCTGGTCAAGCACAGTGCTGAGTACCTTCACACACACACCCAGATCATGAGGGTATAGTCCAGGCTGTTGCATGTGATAAGGCTAGGGTTCCCCTCTCTACCCAGCCTCTGGGCAAGGATTCCAGGAAACTGGACAGCATAGGGAAGACAATGTATACAAATGCCTCATTGCTTCTTAGACAGGCTGCATACATGGCTTATGCAGTCCAGTACCAGAAAGTCCTTTGGAACACAGTTCTGGCCCAGTGTAGTTAAATACCAGGTGACCAGGGCCAGGACACAGCAGACTCTGCCAGGATGGTCCTGAATGCCACTAAGTACCAGCACCACATGGCTGAGGACAATAATGAAACTGCTTCCAGGTCCATGGCACATGCCATGTCCCTAAGGAGGTTTGCATGGGTAAGGACAACTAATTTGTCTCATGATGCTCAGACAAAGGCTATGGATTTCCCAACAGAGGCTTACATGACAAAGATTCAAGAGTTCAAGACCACTTAAAGAAGCAGTACAGAAAAGGAAAATGTTTCTATACCTTATAGACATCAAAGAAGAGGAGGCCAGGGTAGAGGGCATTACACAAGGCCTTACTACCATATGCACATGTCCTATGACTACTCTCACTTCAGGGGCAGAGGAAGAAGAAGAAGTGCTTCTTGTAGGGCTGATCAGTCTTCGTCCTCTTGGGCTCAGCCCACAGAATCCCTGATGTGTGTGTCCAGGTCACCAACCCATTGCCAGTATGAGGAAATCTGGCTCATTACTTTCAGGAGTAGGAAAACATCACCACAGACAGGTGGGTCCTAGAAGTAGCGTGCCAAGGCCTCACCTTGCAGTTCAAGCTGTTTCCAAATTTGTCTGGGCACAGAAATTTTTACTCACCCACTCCAACAAAAAAAATTCTGCTAGAACCGGAAGTCAGGAAACTCCTACAAGCAAAAGCAGCAGAAAAAGTACCACTAACCTAGTGAGGAAAGGGCCTTTAATCAAGGTACTTCCTCAAAAAAAAAAAAAAAAATGGAGAGTGCCGACCTATTTTGGACCTCAGATTTCTGAAAAAGCATCTTTCAAAAGACAAATTCAGGATGGTCACCCTGGCCACAGTTATCCCACCCCTTCAGCAGGGAGGTTGGCTAGCATCCCTGGACCTGAAGGATGCAAATTTTCACATACTGATCAGGCCTAATCACAGGAAATATTTAAGGTTCAGGCATCCCTCGGGTCATTACCAGTTCACTGCCCTTCCCTTCGAACTGTCATCTGCTCCCAGAGTGTTCACAAAATGTGTGGCCTTTGTAGTGGCACACTTCAGGAGAAAAGGGGTGATGGTTTTCCCTTACCTAGATGACTGGTTGGTCATAGGAAAGTCACACCAACTGGTCAAAGAGTCACTCCTCCTGACTCAGAACACTCTAGAGGGAATAGGATTCCTCATAAATGTGCAAAAGCCTCAGACAAAAGCCAGTACAAATGCTGGAGTTCTTAAGAGCAGAACGGGACACCCTGCAGGGGAAAGCTTTCCTACCTTAGGAAAGAGAGCAGAACCTTGTGGACCTGGCAAACCCCTTTGCCAAAGGTCAGGCCAGGCCAGCAAGACACTTCCTTCAGCTACTGGGCCATATAGCTTCCACCATGGCAGTTGTTCCAGGAGCAAGATTTCACATGAGGGACATTCAGTACCACTTGCAAGACTATTGGTCTCAAAAGCGGCAGCCCCACTCCAAGCTGGTCCCAGTCACAAAGACCCTGTTACAAGCGTTGGAACAGTGGAAAGCCAAGGAAAACCTCAGAGAAGTGGTACCTTTTCAGGCACAGGCCCCAACAGTAGTCTTGACAACCGACACCTCCATGTTAGGCCAGGGCGCCCACCTGGGAGACCTTACAGTAAATGGAGTATGGTCTCAATGGGACGCCAAAAAGCACATCGACCTCCTGGAACTAAGAGCAGTGCTTTCAGCTCTTCAGTCCTTTGCACAACAAGTCAAAGGCCTGTCTGTTCAGATCCAGACAGACACCACCACCACGTACTACATCAGCAAGCAGGGAGGCACAAGGTCCTCAAAACTGTGCACAGAAGCCATGAAACTCTGGAGTCTGGCATATTCTCTGAAGGTGCAGATGAAAGCAATCCACCTCCCAGGAAAGGACAATGTCCCGGTGAATTCCCTCAGCAGGATCAGCCAGTCACATCACGAATGATCTCTGAACAAACAGGTATTGTCCACAGTCTTCAAGAGCTAGGGCACACCACAAATACTGTAGATATATTTGCATCCAAAGACAATTTTCGAATCCCTCTCTATTGTTGCAGGCCTTCGGCAGTAGGTACAGTCCCCATGGGGGCACAGGCATTAGACTAGAGAGGGAAATTTCTTTGCACCTTCCCTCCACCCCCTCTACTGTCCCAAGTGCTTCTGAACCTGAGACATCGACTAGCACCCATGATTCTGATAGCCCCACACTGATCCAGACAGCCTTGGTTTTCCCACCTAATGGTTCTGTCTCTCAAGCAGCCTATCAATCTCCCCAAGACACAACCTATTGACAACGTCCCAGGGCAGAATAACCTTTCCGAACCTCAAGTCACTACACCTCAAAACCTGGTTCTTGAGGAGCTAGAATATTCTAATTTCCACTTCTTGGACCAAGTTCTTCAAATCCTAAAAGGGTCCAGAAAATCTGCTACTAAGAAAACATATGAGTCCAAGTGGAAAAGGTTTTCCATATGGCGTGCTTCTAGGCAGCTTAATCCCCTCCAGGCTGATCTGCCTATACTGTTAGACTATCTTCTGCACTTGCAAACCTCGGGCCTCAGCCCAGCAACTTTAAGAGTTCATCTGGCAGCTATTTACACTTATACATCAGCAGGGAAGTAGTGAACAGTGGCCTCTCACCTTATTTTCAAACGATTCTACGAAAGTCTCCTGCATCTACATCCCCCTGTCAGGGAACCCATACCTCCCTGGGATCTGAACATTTGTATAGCCAAACTCATGGAACCCCCTTTTGAGCCAATGGCCACTGTGGATTTGGAGTATGTCACATGGAAGACAGTCGTCCTGGTAGCCATCACTTTGGCCAGAAGGGTGTATGAGTTACAAGCCATCTGCGCAGACCCAAACTACATCATCTTCCCCTGGGACAAGGTAGTCCTTAGGACTTACAGAAAATTCCTTCCCATAGTGGTGGTGTCCAAGTTTCACCTGAAGCAGTCTATCACTCTTCTGATGTTCTTTATGGAATAGTCCAGTACTGGCGTGCAAAAGCTACACAGCCTGGATGTCAAGAGGTCCCTGGAATACTACCTGGAGCGTACCAAGGATCATTGATCTTCTCATATTCAGTTGTCCTTCACATACAGTGAAGCAGGAAAAGGCAGTCCAGCCTCCAAGTGGACTATTGTTCACTGGATTGTTGCATGTATTCAGTTCTGTTATACAGAAACTGACAAGCTGCCACGCCAGGGCCTCAGGGCTCACGCCACTCATGGTACTGCTGCCTCAGAGGCAGCACTTAGGGATGCTCCCTTACTGGAAATTTGCAAAGTAGCTACATGGAAAACAGTCCACACCTTTACATAGCACTATTGTCTGGATATACAGTCCAGAAGAGATGCCAGGTTTGGCACCGCTGTTCTGCAGAACCTTTTCCCCAAATAAGTTCTGTACCCAGCCACCCAAAGTATTGCTTTGTAGTCTGCAAATGTCAAGCAAAATGAGTGATTCCTGGGGCTTGAAGAAAAAATTACTTACCATAGTAATATTGTTTCTTCCAGGGGATCCCAAATTATGCTTGAATCTCCCACCCTACCTCCCCCTTCCTGAACCTAGAAAAGGTTCATCAATAATCAGTTGGCATTCCTCATTGTTTAATTGCTTGAGCATTATTGTTGTCTAATTCACTTATCATAAAATTCTGTTTATTCTAGAAACATAGAAAACAATGGCAGAAAGAGACCATAGGACCGTCAAGTCTGCCTGTGGGTTTCCCATCCCTTCTATGGGTCCTGGGACCTAACCCACAACCCAGTTCTAGTATCCTCGATACTTATGTGGGCCTTTGCCCTATCCAACCCCCTCTTGAATCTGTTTTTTTTTTGTATAGGATAACTAAGGGTATTGGCTATGTGGGCTGCTTGGGTCAGGCTACAAAAGATTTGACGTTAGGCTGAAGAATGCAGCATCTTCTAGTGGGCAGAGCTTCATAATGCATTCTAGATTCTAATCATGCACTCCGGGGCAGCTTCACCTATCGAGCCCACTGGAAATGTCAAGCATAATGAGGGATACCCAGGAGGAAACATTATTACTATGGTAAGCAATTTTTTCTTTTGACTGAGTCAGGTATTTAGCTTCAGAATAAGACACACAGTGCATCACAGTGCATCTAGTACCCCAGACCTTTATGTAAAGATTTTTATTGCACACCACATGCATGAAAATGACAGATTCTGGAAAAAGAGCCACCACCCTACAAAAATCCTGGTGACAGCTCTGTGGTTATAACAAAAAAATCCCTGGTTTGGGACTGTATTTAACTTGTTGAAGTTTAACCACATAGTTGTGAAGTATTTTACATCAGTTGAACAGTCTGTACTGTGAGGCTCACGCTTAAAAGCTACAGTTTATGCAAACCATGTTGTACGTAATAGATTTTAAGTACATTCTACATAGTTAATAAGGCTGCACAGTGCTGTATTTTATACAGCTGTAATCAATCCCTCACCTTGCATTATAAGTTAATAAACTATTCTGTGGTGCCATATGTATCTTTCTACCCTGAACAAAAGGGGCTGGGATAGTGTTGCAGTAATTAACAAACATAAGAAATTATAAAAAGAAAAAGCAGTATCACAGTGGTCTAGTCTTAGAGGGAGTGCCAGCAACAAGACTCAATAATCAAAAAGAAAGGCTTACCACACCAAGGTCCACAGTGGCCAGTGGCTCACATGCTTCCCATAGTTTCACAGTAGACCTAGCCATGGCCAACAGAGGATTGTGATCTGTCAACATGATGAATTTTCTGCCATATAGGTATTTATGGAACTTCCTGACACCAGCAATTATGCTCAGTGCTTCCTTCTCAATCTGACCTTAGTTCCTTTTGCTGGGAGACGGGGTCCTTGATGTGAAAGCAATCAGATATTCCTCTCCTGAAAGCAGAACGTGAGAGATTACCACCCCACCCCATAAGTGGATGCATCACATGCCAGTCTCACAGGCTTTTCAGGGTCATGGTGAGCTAGCTACTTGTTGTTCTGAAGCCACTGTTTGCACAACTGGAACACTGCATCACACTGCAGTGACCATTTCCACTAAGCATTCTTTTAAAGCAAGCTGTGTAACGGTTGCAACAATATGGACAAGTCAGCCAGAAATCAACTGCAGTAATTCAGCAGGCCTTGGAAAGATCATAACTCTGCTATGCTGGACAGTGCAAGTGCACTGAAAATGGCTGCCACTTTGCTTATTGTTGGATGCAGCCCCTTGGCATTAGCCCAGTATCCTAGGTACCCTACCGAATCCTGGATTAACTGGGGCCAGTTGAGTTCCCTCTCACTCCATACCTCTGCAATATAGTCAGGACCTGTTCCAAGATCAACAGATGTTCTTCCACTGTGAGCGCTGTTACAGAGCTACAATCCATGAAGCAGATTACTTGGTCCAGATCCTAAAGTATGTGGTCCACCATGTGCTGGAAAGTTGATGACACCGTAGAACCCCCATAAGTCTGGTACTGGTATCAGTAAAGTCCCCTGTGGGTGTTTTTGATCAGTTATGGCTCTGAGCCAGCCTCCAGTTTCAACTGCTGATGGGCAAGAGAAAAATCCTGTTTATGTTTATTGATATGCTGCCTGCCAGTGTGGCAGACAAGTTCTCTGCATTTAGAAACATAGAATCTGATGGCACAAAATGACCTAGAGGTCTGTCCCATTTAGCTATCTGATTCCATGCTCAATCTAACACTGGAGTAGAGATATCTAATTAGTCAATAACCATTGGCCCTTGGCTCACTTCTTTAGGTTGCCACCCTTCCCCTTCCTATGGGCTGCACTATTCCTTTGTGTATGTCCCACCCATATTTGAACCCTGTCATGGACTTTGTGCAGAATACATTGTGGAGTAATTTGTTCCTCTCATCCACTATTCATTCTGTGAAAAAGAACTTCCTCACCCCTAGTAGCAAACCATACCCTTTAGTCATAGCACTCTCCCAGTAAACAGTTCATTGCAGTCCACCCTGTTTATTCCCTGCAAGAAATTGTAAGTTTCTTATCATATCTGCCCTCTCTCTCTCCTGGTCACCAATGTGTGCATGCTGAAGGTGCCCAGCCATTCTCAAATGATTTCCCATCCCCTGGATCATTTTTGTGGCCCTCCTTTGGACAGTCTTCAAGCAGACCTATATTTCGTCTGGTGCAGACTGCAGAACTTTATGATGTACTCCAAGTGTGGCTTTACCAGAGACTTGTACAAGGGCAGTAGCACCTCTTTCCTTCTGGTAGAAAACCACCTTCCTATACATCCTGTTTGCATTCGCAAATCCTTTGTTAAATTGGGCAGTAGATTTGAGGCTGTCACTGACTATGACTACAAGATCTCTTTCCTCTGAGGTCTGCACCATCCTCACGCCCATCCAATAATCCATTCCGGAAAGAGGAGGTTGCTGGTGTGGATAACCTTGCACTTCTTAGCATTAAATTTAAGTTGCCATACCCTGGACCACCTCTCCAAGTTTTCCAGGTCTCTTATTCCCAACTCACTATCCACTCTGCCACATATCTTGGTGTCACCTGCAACAAGTCAAGTCTTTTCCTGGATTCCCTCTCCTACATAACAGATGAAAATGTTGATAAAGTGCTGGCCCCAGGACCAGTTCTTGCGGTGTCCCATTCATAACTTCCCTAACCCTGATCATTCACCATTAAATACCACCCTCTGAGTCCTGTCCCAGCCAGTGCTTTATCCACCTGGTTAGCTTGTCCCCCACCCCCAGGTCTCCTAGCTTTCTTACTATTCTTCTGTAAGGTACAGAGTCAAAAGCCTTGCTGAAGTCAAGATATGACACATCCACTGCCTGACCCCTGTTCTCTGCCTTTGTAACTCAATCACAAAAGTCAATCAGGTTTGACTGGTGTGATCTGCCAACTACAAACTCATGTTGCCACCTATCCTGTAGCCCGTTTGCCTCCCAGAATTTCACTATATGCTCCTTTATGAAGTTTTACAGCAGTTTTACAATGATCCATGTCAGTCTGAAAGGTCTGTAGTTAGCAGGGTTCATCTCTGACCCTGCTTTAGGGAAGGGGCACAACATATGCCATCCTACAGTCTGTTAGAAGCCCTGTTTCTAGGAAACAATTAACTAGATCAGCCAGTGGCACTGCCAAGGTCTAACCAGACTCCTTTATTACCTAGAATGTATCCCATCAGGACCCATCACTTGTACACATTCAGCATCTTGAGTCCGCTGAGCACATTCTCTTCTTAGAGTGACCCCATTTCTTGTACCTGCACCTTCTCCCTTCTAGCCTGCATATCACATTCTGGGAGTGTTTCTCTTCTAGTATAGTAACAATGAGAGAAAGGTATTCATCCAGAATGTCATATTTTTTTACCACCCTCCTTCACCCATACCCCTCTTTTTTTCAGTCTATTTCCTCCTTTGTTTTACTTTTTCACTGATAGAACAAAAGAAGGAGCTGTCACTTTCCTTGACTCTCTCTGCTATTCTGAGTTCAGTCACATCATTAGCTTTTCGTATTATTCTATTGGCCTCTTTCAAGTTTTGAAGACATATATAGTTTAGTTTCATTGAGCTTCCTCCATGCACTTCTGGAACACCACCCTTTTTGCTTCCCCCTACCCTTTTATGGAACAAAATCCAATTTTTATGTTTCTTGTTTTTTCCCCAACCAGCCTCATGCAGGACTTGATCACCTCTGTTATCCCCTTCTTGATAACGTCCCACTTGGTATCCACGCATTCTATTCTTGACACCTCTACTAGCCTTTCCTTGCGGTTTCGCCATCTTCCCAGAATTCACCCTTCTCGAATCAAGGAACATTGTCTTAGAGGTGGAATGGTGAGCCTCTAGCTCTATTGTAAATTAAACTGAATAATGGTCATTACTAGACCCTAGGTGTTCCTGTACCCTGACATCTCCAATGATGACAGCATTAGAGAGCACCACATCAAAGATGTCCACCTCCCTGGTTGGTTCCTTAACCCACTGCACAAGGAAACAGTTCTGCAACACATTAAGTAGTGCCTGACTCCAAGCATTCTTAGCTGCCCTGGTTTCCCAAACCATATCAGGCAGATTGAGGTCCCCACTAGTTATGCGGTAGTGGGTATGATTCTGGTACCATACAGCAGTAAAGTTCTTTTCAGAAAATGGCCATCTGTGATAGTCTTCCCCTCTTAGGCCAGATATAAAATTGTCCCATGGGGCATTATCCAGAAACTGGCTGAATCGCAGGTGCTTAAGGGCGATAATGTAGTCAACCACAGGCTTCTCTTTCTTTCTGGTCCTGAGGATAATAATGGAATCACTTTTGCTATGAGAACTGGCTTGGCCAGTGAGATGAAACTCTTTTCTCGGTGTGTCCTGAAGGAAAGGGACAGGGTTACAAGCAAGGGAAGTAGCATAGAGGCATACCACTACAACAAAAGAAAGAATGTGGCTTACCAACTAGGACAATATGGGGACTTTGTTCCTTAAATATGCATTACTAAATTTAAAAGTATGTGGGGAACCTGAACTTACTGGGGGAATGGGATATTTTAGTGGAGCTACACTTTGATGAGACAGGGAATATTCCCCCCCCTTTATAGGCATTATTTATATGATAGATATTAGCATACTCACTGTATTAAGGCTTATACTAGGAAACCGAAACTGGTATGAGATTATGCAAAACTGGAGATCTCTGAATATACTTAAATATGTCTGCCTCCTATCACCATTACTCTGCATTGTACTGCTTCAAAATGTATCTATGTATTGCATCTGGTATTATAACAAGCTGCTAAAACCAATAAAAAATAATTTAAAAAAGAAAAAAGAAAGATTGTGGCTCTCTTTACATGCAAGGATATGTCAGTACTCCAGGATTGTCATGCCCCGGTGGCAAATTGGCCATTTTACGCTCTTTATAAGCCAGTGCTCATATGGCCATCCAGCCCTCCCAAGCAGCCCAGAAGGCTGTGTATGGGTGGTCCGACCACTGATCAGGTCCTCTGGGTGGTCCTAAAGCCAGGTATAGGGGGACATGTATGCTATGGCCCCTAAGGTGGTGGAGCATGTGCCTCTTAATGCGGATCTAGCACGGTGAATGGAGTGCATTTCTGCTCCTACCCTCCTGCCTGTCCTGGTTCCAGCCATCTGCATAGCTCCACACACTGGATGGGATCGGGTGAGACAGGTCTCCAAATGTCTACAGGAATGCCACAGAGAGCTCCACAGGTGTGGATTGTATGCGACTAGGGCACTCCATGGCTTTTCCTGGTCCTCCACATGTGTGAAATGGTCAGGAGATTTTTGAGCCCTTAGTGCAAACACACAAACAGGTTTTGGACACCCTAACTGCTTTTGCTCCTTGATAGCCTCTGTGTGCAGTATAGGCACATACAGTACCTATCTGTGACCAACTGGGTGGTGTGCTTTGTGCCAAGCACACCTGTAAGTGCCTTAATTAGGGCTGTGCTCTTGGAAGCTATATTCAGACACATTAAGGGTGCTCAACCTATGCTCAGAAACTGTCTGAATATAACAAACTAAGGGCTTTGTGCTAATTTGTGCTCAAGAAAGAAGAAGTCGTCAGAGAAGAAATCATAGAAAAAGAAGTTGCAGAATTATTTATATAGCACTTTTTATAGATATTGTATCCCAAAGCGCTTTACAAACTATGAGAGACTGGTAGCGAAGTGACTGTAAATGTGTACTGGCAGCCATATCATACTTTAACACCCATACATAGCCCCTGAACAATTACATGAAATGAAGGGAATGTTGTTCAGGTCACCAGAGCAAATCCCCTACTTTTTTTTTAATTAAATAAGCTTTATTAAAGGCACCAGAAGTAAGTACAGGGTGTTAAGTTGGATACAACAATGACACAAATGCACTAACAGTGATAAACAATGCAATGGTAATTTCAGGAGGTGCACATTTTTCAGAATGAAAGCACAGCCCGACAACCCTCCTCCCTCCTTCCCGAAGAACTACCTCAATCCCACCCTTCCACCACCACTGGAGGATACAAAGGAAAAATACAGTCACAATACATAGAGGGTAAAATGCCAGAGGGGAAAAGCACCTGTGGTTCCACAAGGGCTTAATTAGCACATTGGAGGAAACATCATATTATCAATAAAGTCTGTAGAGGTTCCCATATACGTGTGTATTTAGATGATCGGCCAGAAAAATCCCCTACTTCGGCAGAAAGTGCCTTGGGTTCTTTTATTTCCATCTGGACAGAGCACCAGAGATGGGCAAAAGGGATCTTGATTTAATATCTAATCAGAAGGTTAGGGCACCCTGACAGTACAAGCATCCCCCTACTACAGCACTTGGGTACCAGAATTTATGGTATGAGCCTAATCCCAGTACGGGACTAGAACCCATGATCTTTCTGTCCCAGAGGCAGATGTGCTACCATCTGAGTCACACTGACACATAAGGGCTTTGCAAGGCAGAAACTCAACCTTTTGACTATGGGGAGCAATCCAGTTTTAAACAATGTAAGTATAGGGTTAAAGTAAGGGGGATGACAGCGAGGAGTAAAGTCCTGGGGACTGTACAAGTCACAGTAATGCTATGCAAGTGGTTGATTTTAGGTTTTGGAAGTGGGTAAAGCTATGTGACTGACATCAGGATTTGGAAGCGGTAATACGAGGCTGTAGTTCGCTGATTTAAGATCCAGGGGTGAACAGTAACTCAAGAACTTTGAAAGTCTACTGTCAAAAATGAACAAATACTTCTATTAAAACCAAAACCATTCTATGGACCAAATGCATTTGCTCAAAAATCAGCATATACACAGTGCCAAAAAATGAATGCAATGGAATCAAATGATTTATGCGTACAGCAAACAGGAAAGAAAGCCGACCTTTGGTTCATCAAGCTGTTTCTCCCACCAAATCAGTGAGCAGAACCATGTGTTCATTTGTCTTCTAGGTAGTATGTAGCACAATTTTAATTTCCACTAATACCATTTTAGATGGATGTAAGAGTCCCCACCCCAACTATACATTCCTTGCCGGGCAGGCAACCTTTTCCTACTCTCTCCCCCACCTATTGAAAATCCTCCCCCACCCACCCTTTAAATAGCATGGCAACCCTTCTCCCTCAAAACCCATCTACAATAAGTGGTAAGTAAGTAACATTTATTTTTATAAAGGTTAAAGCAGCAAACTATTTATACAGCTTAACTGTAAAAAATACCTGGTTAGAATGAATAAAGTAAAAATCATTACACATTGGCCTACATATTCAAATGGTTCACTGGTCCAGTGGATGACTAAGTGTGTAGGACGCTTGTGCAACTTGGTATTTCTTGTGCTATGATGAAAGAGGCTATGGTGGATACATGTGTGTGGCCTGTTGCACTTTCTGTTCCAGAGGAATTACCACCCTCTTGGGGTGTGATAGCACGGAACATACTTGAAGAGGTTCCACCCCTAGAGGTGCTGCAGGAGCGAGGCCCCTTGGCTGAAACTACCTTAGGGAAGATGCTCAAAAATGTTGAGCTGAAGGCATAGAAAACCATTGGGACATCATTCTGTGAAGGAGTGAAGGAAGGCCACAGCTGCACTGAATGAAAGACTCAGCATCCAAATCCCAACTCGACTGGTGGAGTAAACAAAAAAGGCAAAGTACTTATCTAATGTTTATGACCTTCAGCATGGAGGAGAGGAAAAACTCTGTGGTGGAAACCTCTGGGGAGCCAAGATTTTAGGTCGCCATCCCTTTAGGCCACATAATTGTCTTTTCTGTCTAGGTGTAATAGGAAACACTGAAAACTGACTGCAGAGAGGATAAAGAAAACTGGGCAACTTGAATGGCATGAGTCTTTGGGTACTCCCAGAAGGAGCAGAGAACTGGCAAACTTTGGGGAAAGTAGGAACTTGCTCCATTCAACTAATGGGATGATCACCCTCGAAGATGTCACAGAGCTGATATCATATGACTAAAGGGACCCAGAGAGAAGGCCACACCCTTGGAGTAAGGAAGCTCAGCTCCCAGAATAAGGAAGATTAGCCTCCTGCAAGAAGCTGAACTCTGCTATGGAGGAATGCCCAACCTGCCCTTCCCCATGCACCCACCTCACGGGATACCAACCTGCACACTTGTAGGAAGCCAAAACATATGTGGGTGTCACAGAGTTGCAGTCATATGACTTAAGGAGCCCTAAGTGCTGGGGCTCCACTTCATGGTTAGGTAGCAAAGTCTTACGAAAGGAAGGAGTACGGGTAGAGACCAGGCATGTACATGCTGCCCCTGGGCAAGATCATTCAACAGTAAAACATGGAGTTTCACTGTTATGCAGATGATACCCAGCTGTACTTGTCTTTTGCCTGGAACATCAGGAGCAGTCGACATGCTTAACAACTGCATGGCTAAAATCAATGACTGGATGGCTTCCAGCTGGCTAAGACTAAACCCAGCCAAGACGGAGGTAGTGGTGATCGAGCTTGGTCGCGGACGTGATGGGTTGCCACTTGGGGCTGATACGGGGCTTCTCCTGGGGTCTGCTCCCTTGGTGGCTTCCCCAGGGTGTGAAATCTGGGTGTGATCCTTGATAACAGATTGACTTTTGAAGATCAGATGTCATCTGTGGTCAGCAGTGGTTTTTACCATCTGTGGAACATTGCCTGGATTAAGCCCCTCATTCTGCCCTAGGACCTGCCGATGCTAGTGCATGCCTTTGTGACCTCCAGGCTTGATTACTGCAACTCTCTGTACTTCAGGGCCACAGGAGGGACCCAGACTGCAGCTGGTGCAGAACGCAGTGGCCCGGTTACTGACAGGCTTCTTAAAGTCCAGTCATGTGACCCCAGTCCTGCAGGCTCTGCACTGACTGCCGGTTAGGGTGGAGGATCCTTTTTAAGGTGGGTCTTCTCACCTTTAAGGCCCTATATGGACTGGGTCCTGGTTACCTGTCAGAGCTCCTGACAGCAGCGACCTCTGCTCACTCCCTCCGCTCCTCTTCGAGGGGCCTTCTGGATATTCCCAGGGTTCAGCTCATGACCTCAGGAGACTGCGCATTTAGCATCTCTGGGTGGACCCAGTGGAACTCACTACCATCTTCAGTCCAGGAGGCTCCCTCAATTGAGGTGTTTAAGTGGAAGCTAAAGGCCCGCCTCTTTGTCCTGGCTTTCACAGATTCCTGATTCCATCTTGATTTAGTCCTCTTATGCGATAGTTCGAAGCCTTTTTATCATTTTATTTGCTGCATTTAGCTTTTATTAACTGCAGTTGTTATATTTATTCATGCTTGTTTTAGTCCTGTGCTCTTGTTATAATCTCTGTTAGACACCCAGAGTCCGGGATTGGGAGTCCTACAAATAAAATTGCCTTGCCTACATAGCAGGTGTAGTGGATGAATCACTGCCAAGCAAATAAGCTGCTCAGATGCTTCCTAGATTCGATATGTCAAGGGATTCACAAAGTCACAGTCATATGACCAAAAGAACCCTTTCAGAGGGTTCTGCCCCTGCACTATGCTCAAACTACAGGAGAACAAAACTGCCACATGGACTACAGAACAGCTCGGGCTAGACCTGTAAACTACAGCACAGAAAAGAAATCTGACTACCACTTGTCCCTATCAAACAAGTCTCTCAAGCCACCCTAGTCACTGTAGGCCCTAGGCCCTGACTGATCCCAGGACAAGTGGAGGTAGCACTTGACGTAAAGAGCACAGAGACAGGTCAGGTGAGGGTTGGTAAAAATAGAGCTGTAAAGGTAAGTGTAGTAACCTCTGGAAGGGCTCAGTTAGTTGCAGTATGATGCCAGGAGGGACAATGCATACAGAATCCTGAGGTAATCATTGGGGTGAAGCCAGAGTGTCAGTGGGGCATGATCCCACTAGCATTGGGAGCAGCAGCCCAGTGCTCACTGGGGCATAAACCAGGAGGTCATTGGGGCATGAGCCCAGAAAGTGGTGAGCATCAGCCAGGAGGCTGGTGTGGCATGAGCCCAGTGGGTGATAGGGCGTAGGCCTGGTGACCATTGGAATGTGAGCCCAGTGAAGAAAAAGCAGGCAAAGAACAGAACAATAGGGAGGAAGGCCCAAACAGTCAGAGGGAGCATGGCCACAGCAACAGCTACACAAGGGGGGACAGGAAGGCCCATGTAGAGACTGCGAGACATGACTAGTAGGAAGAGCAGCCAGTCCCAGCACACACCCCCAAGCAGGCAGGAGCAGGGGAAGGCTTAGCAGGAGGCATGGAGCCGCCACACCAGGCACAATCAACAGTGGGGAGAAGCAGGGGAGAGACACAGGGCTCAAGCAGGGCAGGGGGTAAAAACAGTTAAAAAGACCTCCAAGCAGCACAGGGCCCATCAAGGGCAATCTGAGGGATTGACTCCCTCCCCCCTCCCCCCGAGACCACAGCAGCAGCTACAAGGAGTAGAAAAGAGAAAGGCAGCAAGACCCAGGATTGGCAGAGCTTGGAGAAGATGGCTCAGAGTAGAGGCAAGCAGACCACCCAACAGCTGGCAAGAAGCCAGCAGTTGTGCGGCTGTTGCAATTAAACGACTGTCCAGAGGACCCTTAGACATGCACACTCTTATAGCACTTGTTGAGGGGTACAGCGAGGTCACCCGCTACACCACCAAACTCCAGCAAGCCTGCCAGTTACTGTGGGACTAACTGGTATAGCACCATGCTAACTGTGAATTGCCAGCATTCGGGGCAGGGCCATATTGAGAGGCCCCTGGAGCACCAAGTTAACCCAACAGTGTGATCGCACAGAATATAACACTCATGCAAATGAGGAATCCTTCATGCATAATAAGCACAGAGGTATATTCATAGGTTTTGGTGGCACTAAACAGCCACCATTGCGGCAGTGTTTACTGCTGCCAAACTCTGGGGAACGTTTGTACACCACCCTGATCACTCATGTTATAAGTTAACCTAGTTTTCTCTGGTAGTTGAGTGGACCCCCCTCTCCTGACAGTTGTCCATGTTTTAAACCAAAAGGCATTTCCCTTGTAGTCTAGTGTACCCCTTCCCTGATCTCTCATGTTTTAAAATAACAGGTATTTCCCTAGTTGCTTGCAGACCCCCCCTTCCCCCAATTGTCCATGTATTAAACTAATATTAATTTCCCTGGTAATCTAATGGACCTCCCATTGCCCATGTTTCAAATAATATTTATTTCCCTGGTAGTCTGGCCGACCCCCACCCCTTGACCAAGTGCCATCCCCCACCGGCACACCCACTAAAGACCCCTCACACCCACCCTCTCTCTGGTCACTGGTTTGACTTTATACAATGAGTGACCAGCACAGCCCTCTGTTCATCTACATGACTGGCTGTCATGTGACAGTCAATAATCACGATCATGAGTATAGCAGAACTGTTCCTTTTCACTAGTCACTATGGACTGCACTGGCACAAAAGGTTAGTGCACTCTGTACATTGGTTCGTGTTAACTGTCCAAATATTGCTCAGAGTCAGCCATGCACCATTTGTCACACAGTACAACAGGTTGTGTGGCACTATCGCCCACCTCTGAATATGGAAACCATTATAACAAAACTTTATATTTAAATGATAAAATAGGCATTCCAACATCAAAACCATTCACACTATTTTCATAGACAAGGTCGCTGTTTTTAAAATTAGGGGAAGCATTCATTATTCACCATGATTTAATTTTTCAGTAGTGCATTTGCAAGTAGTCCTTTGGCTTTATGTCTCACTTCTTCTTCCCTCTCTGCTTAGCATGTCTCAGCCCTTCAGTCAAGTGCTCAAAGTGAGCTGTTATTTACGTGCATCCTTTATAGTGTGGCTTTGGATATTACTCTGTATGGTTGTAGTAATTTCTTTTATCCTATACCTTCTTACCTAAGCACTGTATTTATCATAAATTGCAACAGGGGGACCCAGATGCATTATGTAGTGAAGTAACAATCAGTACCCTCTTAGGCAAGCAAACAATAGTTGTTTTGGCCTAATAAGGGTTATAAAAAGGGAGCAATTTACTTTTTTTGGGGGGGGGCGATACACTCTTGACAAAATTGCTACCCCTTGGGTCTACTCCTGGTAAATTATAGGATTCAGGATATCACTGGCTCCCTCTGAGCCGAGTCTCTGTAGGCTGGATCCTGGCAAGGGTCCAGAAGTTGGGATGACAAGGGGCCTGTTGGCAGCTCACCCTCAAGTAGGGCACATGATGGTGATCACCAGTAAACAGCCTGAAGTTTTGGTCATGTTTCAGGTTCCCAGACAGGGGGTGAATGCTGATTCTGATTCACTGGAGGACTAGGGATGTTGCTGAGACATTGAGGCCTGTGGGGAGGATAAGATGGATTGAGCTCCTTCTACCTCATTTCTTGGTGCCCATGCCCAGGTGCTGCTTTGTGAGATGGGTGGGTACATCCCTCAACCCTGTTGTTAGAGAGACTGCTTTGACTGTGTAAAAATGTGCACGGGGGCGTCGGTAAATCCTGTGGCAACCCCTGGTTCCCTCACCGCTGTGATGATGAACCACTTAGAATGCATTATAGGTTGCTGTTACAGACCAATTCACTCCCAGAACTCAGTCTGAACAGCTGTTACCAACTCCATAACCCCTCAGATGCCTATAAGGGTTACTTTTGTATGCAGCCACCACTCAGCTGCACCCTCACTCTTGGTACCTTTAGATCTGAATCCCTTAGAGTCACTGCTAACACACAGTACGGTGTTCCTTAGCAAAGGGCAAATGACCCCCCTCCCCCCATTGCAGCTGAGAACACTTTTGCTCTAGATTTGGTAACTGTAGCTTGCTTCTTCAAGGATGGTTCACAGGTTTGTCAAAGTTACCTGAAATGACTCTGTCACAGAAAGCATGACATATATGTAACTCCTAGGTGGCGCTATCCCTAGGGCTACTACCCCTGCCTGCTTGGCTAGTTGCAGGTTAAGGGGCCTGAGTTCTGAAACGGGTGCCTCCACTCGGAGGTCAGGGTTGGTAGTGGTCAAGCTAACCTGGGCACAGCCCTCCAGGACACTGTAATCTCCATCTTTCCTTACTAGTGGCCGGAACAATACACAATAATCACTTTCACAATACCCCTGATACACCACACAAGTACCCACACTGTTTGCACTCACCACCAGGGCTTTCCTCTGGCTTGACCCTAGGGACCACCTGTAAAACAAGGTTATACACAGCAAATAACAGCAGTACAGTACTCTTGCACAAACTGGAACCACAGTCAGGGTAAATGCAAAAAAGAGTTTGATCTGATTTATCTAAGGGACTTGAACAAGGGAGGGGTGTAATCAGGTTAATTTGCTTAAAGGCTCTATCAATTAAACAGTTATGCATGTACTTCAGGGTCCATAAACAGTCACACACTCTGGGTACCCAGATGGAGAATGGTGGGCTAGCCAGGAATGTTGCAGCTGGTTGGGGCGCTGTGATGGAAGAAAACAACATTCACATCACACACTATTTGTAATCCAGAGCTGGAGGGCTCAGTTTGTGAAAAGAAAACAACAAGACAATCAGATGACACACTTTTAGCATAGGCTGTTGTTGCAGGGAGCTACCCTGATGATTACTCACGATACCCAAGACTAGACACAGGCTGGATGAAAATCAAAACAGCAGGTGGTTAATCTGGAGTGCCAGGAGAAGCAGGGCCCACACGATTCACCGAGGCGTCGTTCCTGTTCAAGCATGGAGCAGGGTGCTGATCTCCAGGCAGGTCTCTCATCGGTGGCTTTCTCTGTGCAGTGGGGTAGTCTGGCAGGGCCAGCGTGGCATGGCCCAGGCCGAATGGAGATGAACACAGATTCAGTCCGATTAGGCTGGATAAAGCTTCCAGCAAGCAGAACACAGTTCACACAGTGGGAAACCAAATCATGACCCACTTTCAATACACAGCACATTTACATGTAAAGGATTCTACGGTACCAGCAGGCAGAGCACAGTTCACACAGCGGGAACCAAATCACATTCTACTTTCAATACAGAGCACATTTACATGTAAGGAAATTCTACTGTACCAGGCAAACTGCTCCCTGGTCACGATCGTAAAGTCTCTGCACAAACCAGGGATTCAGAAGCAGCTGGAAATCCTGACAGGCTGATTGCATTCAGCAAAATCTTCAGTCTTCTTCAGGTATGAGCCTGGTAAAAAAATCTGTGGCTTACTTCGTTCTCACAAACTTGGATTTAGTTCAAAATAATTCTCTTCTCTCCCTCTCAAGGGAAGCAGGCAGGCATGCAGGTCAAAACTAAGGCCTTTCCACAGTTCTCCCATGCGAAACTGCTCAGATGGCTGCTTGACTGTCTCAGGCTGTTGCTTCTTCAGCTCCCAACTGAGATCTGACTCAACCGCCATCAAGCCTGGGGCTTTCCCCAGAATCCAAAAGGTTTGGTTGGCTGATCTGTCTGACAGTCACAACAAAGGCTCCCCCTTCACGTGCAAAATGACACCAAAAGCCCAAAACTACAATTCCTACAGATTTTGACTCCAGACAGCTCCAGTAGTCCGGCTCCATTTTAGATTCCACCAGTACTGATTGGTCCAATTCGGCAGTCCAGGACCAAGATAGTGGAGATAAACAAAACATTCCTTGCTGCAAAGAAGGCAGTTTAGACAAACGACATTATCATTATCACTCTAAATGATTTTCAGCAAATAGTCACATCTTTCAACAGAGCTCCCTCTCAGATTACTTATGACTGCAATCCAGGCAGCTCTTAAAGAGACAGTGCACAGAGGCTACACAGGCACTCTCTGGCAATCACATTTAAACTGCTAAAATGCAGGACACCAGCCTGGCAGTGAGCATTTAGGCAAGCTCAAGGAAGACTTTTCGGAAACCCCCATTTGTAGGGGGGGTTACATATATAAAAATAATACTTAATACCCCATGATATTTACGTATGCTACAGGATAATGCACACTAAAGACTATGGGGAATACAGTTTGTCTGCAGAGATAAAATGAAAAGATTTTTGAAACAGATAGAAAACACATTTTGGGGTTTTGCACTCGAACCCTTGATGTTTTTTATTCGATTCCTCGAATCATAACTGAACTCTCAGGCCAAGCGCAGACAGAACTACCTCTTGCTGGCTGGCCCACTATGCTGCATCATCATATATGCCACTATGACATTACAGGTGTGACCATCTCTTTGTTCTCGGGGGAACCACCCATTTGCACAACAGCTCCAAACTGGATTTGTTTATTACAGTTTGGCCTTCTTTGTTCTCATCTCTTCCCAGCGGTGAGTGTCTGGCCACTGTTTCTGTTCCAAATGTCTTTAGGTGAAAAGGATTCAGTCCTTTGATGTTTAAGTAACACAAAAGACATTTAGATGACAGGAATTCTTGCTGTCCACATTCAACCTGCTTCTCCACCCAGCCCCATTTGAAAGACTAATCTTATTTCCCATATACCTCCCGCATCAGCAAAAATATGTTATCAAATAAAAATAGATAGTAGAAAAAAAAGTGCAAGTTGCTATAAATAAATTTGGCTCCCATTCTTTTTGGCTCAGGGCATGTGCAAAATAATGATAATTTGGGCCCTTGATAAAGGTGGCAGTTGGGATCCAGATGTGTAATTTATCCATTTTAACTAGTACTATGCACACTGTGTAGATCAATTTTTGGTGTTGTGAGCAATATCTGTCTCAAGTGCAGTGTCCTGTGTCCCAGTGCCGTTTAAGGTTAAGAAGCGAAGGGGACAAGAGAGTGTTTAGAAGAACTGCTGTGCTGCTGAGATTAACTACATTGCTGTTACCCTGTTTGCCTGGGCAGCACTCAGTATTCGTAGTGCATGTGTAAATAAGTCTGTGTCTTGAACCAAGAAATAGCACAGCTCCGGAAAGCTACAAACAAAGGTATTTCCAAGCCGCTGACTTACTGTAGCTCCAAAGATCTGCTCTGCCAGTGTGGTGCTTAGACTTTTATAAGCCGGCACTCTGCTGAGTCATGTGGCTAAAAGAGATGGCAGCTTGCATCAAAATGTTTTGCAAGGGATGACTCCCAGAGAACAATACCATCAGCCAAATCCCTAGATGCTGGAGTTGCCCCTGGGCTATGACCCAACCCCATGCAAGGCTCAGAGACAGGTTGTTCTTGTGGAGGCCAAAGGGGGTGGGTTGCACTTGCATACAACCTCAGAAATAAATAATGGGGAGAAGAAATACAAAACTAAGGTGGAATATAAGCTAAATTCTGTCAACATGTTATGTTTTTCAGTGTTCTCCTGTAGGCATTAGCTGCTCTGAAACAGCTTTTCATTTTCCTGGGCTTTCAAACTATCAAAGGCACATTTTATAAATGTTTGCCTTTAAAGACGATAAAAAGAAGCAAGAAATAATTTGTCTGTAACAAAACTTATAATTGTTTCCTACCACTTTGCTCAAAGTCATACAGTAAGTTTGTCTCTGTTGGGATTTGGACCCAAATTTGAACTTGGGACCCCAGGTTGATTCCCATCTTAACCAGTTTTCTTTATCACCGAGCCTTAATATTTGATAACCTCAATCATATTCTCTACTATTCTTCGCTTTTCAACAAAGCTGAGTCCAACATCCTTGAGTCTGTCCTTACAACTGTTTTACACTACCGGTCATTTTTGCAGCTCTTTGGTATATCTTTTTCAGTTCGTCTGGTATAGCTTTTCCAGTTCTGTGGGTCAGCTTGCACTGCTGCTGTCCATGCTTTTGGAAAAAAAAACTTATTGTGGGAATCCAGGACCTCCCTTGCCCTTCGTGTGCAAGGAAAATGTACTACAAAATAAACAAGCATTTGTCAATGCCAAACATGTTTGCTTGCATGTTGTTACTTTTTACAACAGTAGCAAGATCTCATTTTCAGTGGGATCCTACTTTTGCATATTTTTACACTGTATTTATCCAGGATAGCACAAGTAAAATGCAATATTTTGTTTTCAGTGGGATCCTACTTTTTTTTTATTGTCCACAAAACTGCTTCTCATTCTGGTGACATCCTGCAGCACCCACCTAACTGACCTTCTCACAGACTTACATGTCATCTACCACTTACCCAGGACCACAGTGTGGTAGGTGGCCAGTCGTATTGAATATGTGAGTGCCTGCAGGGGGTGCTGGCATGGATGGACGCTATTTTTCTTCTGTCACCTGATGTTCTCCCCAGGGTGGTGGGGTGCAGTGAGGCAGGTGCACATATGTTCAGTGGCACGCATGTTTGACAGGCATTTGGTGGCAACCTGTCCCCTCCTGGTACTCTCAACTGTGCTGCTGATCGGTTGGCAGCAGCTGGAACACACGCAGTAGGAACTAGGGAAGGGCAAATACCTTATTTCAAATGTTCAGCCAAATATTTGGGGTTTGGTATTCATATTCATTATCTGTGTCCTTGTGGGGAGAAAAAAGTTAAAAACAGCCCCTACCCTCATCCCCAGCCCAACTGTTTAAACATACATAACCCCATCCTCCAAACAACCGGCACCCACGATTCAATGTTTAAAAACCGATCCCACAATGGGCGACCGGCACAACCCACTCGACTCCATCACCGTCCGCTATCTCTTGTAGCACTAATGTGTTTTTTAATTAGATCCTCTTTAAAAGAAATAAATAATCTCTCCACCCCACCCCCAGCAGCACCAACTCTCAGCCTCCTCTCCCTTCAGCACATACTTTTCCTTACTGAAGCCCCCCCAGGCACGGGAAAGTGGCCAACACAACCCACCCTCCACCACGGCCAGCCACTTTCTTGTGAATGAATGTGCTCTCATGTTTGCTTGCATAGTAAAACATCTGATCACGTGATCACAGGTGGGAGGGGGGATACTGGCAGTAAGGTTGGGCACCTGCAGCCAGTAATATTAACAAATAGGATTGCTCAAACTCCATACTGACATAATCAGATCCTTTGGATTCCAAGCATTTTTTCAAATTCAGAATTTTGGTATCCAAGGCCAAAAATCCAAATTATGGAAAACCTGTGGGTGCAGAATTGGAATCTAATTCCACATCTGCATCTGAAAATGGGACCACCAGTGTAATAAAACCTCCCTCCACCCAGTCAAACATTTTGCCTTCTTAAAATAAACTGCCCGATAACCTTACATTCTGTGTTGTGCTGCTCTGCTGTGAGGTCAGGTCCTCCTCCACCCCTTCACTGTGCTGCAGGGTGCACTCTGCCAAGTACCAGCAGTGACTGATCACTCCAGTGAGGGTCATCACCTCACTGGAGTACAAAGGACCAGCCACCAATTCCACCACCAGTTCATATAGGTCCAGCTCGTCCAGAGTACTTAGTCCCAAAATGATCCCAATTCCTGAATCCTGACTTCTCTATTGAGTCACTCACACAAATTCAACTTGAGCCACCCCTCTCACCTCTGCCACACTGATCAAATGCATGCTGGTCCCCCAGGTTCACACACTGATGGACTGCACTGGTCACCCAGCCCGAAGTGCAATTTGGGTGAATGTCTGTCTTGTTGTTTCCTCTGATCTCATTTCATCACGAGCATGACCTGAACCAAAGGCAGTGGGTTATTGTGTCTTCAATGTCTGCTGGGAAATTGAAAGTACTTCCAGCATCCAAACCCTGGGTTTTAGACTGGTGCTGACAAGTAGACAGATAGAACAAGGGTTCTTCTAGGCTATCCAGGGTTTGGTGCCTGTAGACAAATACGAATTTACCCAGCAGACATGAGGAAGACTGGTGTCACTTTTCTGCGGAGGTGCTGGCAGGTGTTAAATTGGGCAGGAACTCAGTTCCAGCTGCCCTGACTCTTTTCTTCATTGAATACTATTGGAGAGTTCCACGTCCCATGGATGACAGTTCCACCTCCTACAAATGTGGAGATTAGAGTTCCACCTCCTAAACATTTCCAATTAAACCACTGGGCACTGGTGTAGTCAGTTGGGAGAGACTGGGAGAGAAGAACTGGTTTGGGACTGGAAGTGGGACTCCAGTATTCATCAGACTGGCTGATCCAGTTACTGCTGCTATTCAAATCAGGAATGTGTGACGTTCACTTCCATAGCGTTAGCAGACCCGACGGTGTGTTGTAATATGACTTGCCTGCCTGTTATTATGGGACTGAGAGAGCCTGGGCTGGGCTGAAAAAAAAATTAAAACTTTTTTGGACCCTTCCCCAGTGCCAGTCCAGAGTAACCAGTGCAAGCAGCACCACCAGTCCGCACCATTCTGGCCCAACAAAGCCAAAGAAGAGGGATTGGGAAGGGGATCAGATTTAGAAGGGTTTGGGACTGGAGTGGATTGGAGATATGGAGAGGACCTGCACTGCAGTTATGTACCACTGACAATCTCAGACTTAATGTAAGCGGGCAGGTGGGATGAGGGTCAGAAAAGAGGGGAACAGACACTGACTGTAGGACAGGAAGGTACAGCAGGTCAGGGTTGGGGTAGGGGAGATATTAGAAAGAACCTGGGTCATGTTGGTATGTGGTGCTGGCAGGCGGCAGTGTAGTGTTTTTTTGTTGTTTTTTTTGGCAGGTGTTATGGATGTCGGATTGCAATATCGGATATTCCAATTCTGTTCTGCTAACATAACTGGAATTGGATTGGACTCAACTAGGAATTGAAATCTCTGTAAATTAGCAACAATATAAATGGAAATGATTCCAGACAATCTGGGCACCCCTATTAAAAATGTGATTGAGCATAAGTAGGGGATGCCGGCAGTGGGGTTGAATGAGCAGCTGCCACTAGTGAAGCATTAATACCTGGATCTGGCGGGGGAGATGTGGTGGTGGAGCCAGCAGGGGGAGGTGGGTGTGGTGCTGGTGATTAAGCCCAGTCAGTACACTAATGGGTGAAAACTTTGTGTCCTTTCTTTTTTTTCAGTTTTATTTCTTTATCAAAATATTTCAGAATCACACGGGCAAAAAACGGTGTGCAGAAAATGAATACACATAAAGTACAAATAGTGCCACCATGATAATAATACCGGAATAATCCAACATTTAAAAGATAAAGACAAGAAACCATAAAATCTGAGATAACAAATAAGCAGAGAGAACAATCATGAAATGGAGGGTTGAGGAATAAAATCAGATTTCCCCCCCATGATATATGTAACGGGGGTCCTGTTTTGGAAGAAGAATTAATTAAATAATAAGATGCAATAACCCCTCCTTTTCTTTTTTTATATATTTTCACGCTATCCTATCTCCTATTCTATTTTCACATCTGTCCTATATTTTCTTGTCAGGGTGGCCAACCTGGCAATCTTCTTTCTTGTCTTTACTGTCACCTTTGCCCTGTTATTAAATTTGGCATCTGGCTATAAAGATATTCAAAAAGCCATATTCAGTGGCCACTAATTCCAGTAATAAACCCCTAAAGAATTAGTGCATCATCCCCTGTTCCTGTTCCCTATTGGAATTATAGCCTTAGAATTTAGGTTTAAATAAGAGAACAGGTCCTTCCAGCGCTAAGCGCTTTAGTAAGTAAGCGAGTGTTGCGGTGGCGAGGCGTGCGCACTTTCGCACCATCGCACACTCGCACAGGATCTTGCGCACGTTTGTGCAGGAGCAGGTCTGAATTTCAGAGCCACTGGTAAAAGAAATCACAAGCGCTTGTTGCAATTTAGAAGAGCAGCTGCTTTACAGCTTCTATCTTAGAAAGGGGAAAACTGGAGCAGCGATACTGTTTTCAGTTGCCATGGTGTTTTGTCTCGGCTCCGTAGCGCTCCTTGCAGACTTTTAAAAAGAGGCTGAAAATGAGTTAGGGACTACAAGGGCATAAAAGATTGGAGCCCTGGGTCTCAGAAACAAAATATTAAAAAGGAGCTGTATCACTTAAATTAAAGCCCTCTAAGAGATAGAAGGCTGGGTTAAAAAAAGAAAAGCCATTGACTGCAGTTTAAGCCATTAAGTTGAGTTAAACAGTAAAACTGGGGAAAACTGTGCACTAAGGTTTTAGACAGCTCACACAAAGGATAGAGCAGCAGGAAAGTATTATTTATGCCTGTGATAGTATGGTATGAGGTACATTTATGGTTATTCAAAGAAGTTTTTTAAGCAGATGAAATTCTAAAAACCTTACCGGAAGCCAGATAGGGAGCAAGCCTCTCATCTGTGTTCCCTGTTAAGGTTCTAGATTCATCTGATAGAATAAGCTAAGTGGTTATTTTGTCATTGAAAATTATATTAAATTAAAAAGAATTGCATTTACCTGAGTGCATATGTTAGTTGAAGAGGTCTGTCTGGTGCTGTAAGCTCCTTCTATAGGGCAAGCTGCCCCTGAAATGGCAGGTTTTATAGATGCAAGGGAAGATGATGTCACTAGGGGGAGGAGCTAAACTAATGCTCTGACATCACAACTATATGATTAAGCCTGTAGCAGTATTCTCAGGCAGTATTTTGAGAAAAGAATAAATGTGAGTGAACCCTAATAGTACTAGCATTCAGCTAGATGGCTTACGTTATATGTATATCTTCCTTTATGCTTGTTATTTCCTTTATGCATCTTAATTAGTGTGTCACATGATTGATGAGATCACCATTTAGCATTATAAAAGGTTCCTCTAGGAGAACCAAGATATATAGGTTGGTCAGTAGGGTTCTGACCAAGGTGAGAGAAGGATCTCAAAAAGAAGTTAATGTGCAGGCTTTCACATTAGCTGAGGAAGAAGAGAATCCAGAATTTCTTTATAGCATTGGAAGCAAGAAATATATCCTGACATTTTGACTAATGTGAAGAAGTAACATCATATTTTTCCTTTCTGTAAATATTGGAATTTTTTTCATTTTTATTTGTGATTTCTAAAATAAAATAATAAACGCAGATGTATGCGTTTTTTTATGCATCATAATCTGATTGTGTGATCTGTTTATTGAGACCCACACGTCCACAATATATAACACTCATTTACGCCATTGTATCTCAAAAGAAGGGTAATTATTGTGCAACTTTGCTGTAATTTTCTCCATCTGGTAGACATCACAGACTAAGCTGTGCCACATCTCAATAGATTGAGTCTGTGGAGTTAGCCAACACTTAGTAATAGACTTCCGAGCAGCTAGAATTAAGATAGGAAGTAGTTTACGGGTATCAGGGGCATTAAAACCCTGAGGAACATCTACTAAAAGGAGTAAAGTAGGAGATAGTTTCAAGGTAGAGTCCCAGAGGTCCGTAAAAGCAAATTGGATCTTTTGAAAAAAGGGCTGTAAAATGGGGCATGACCAGAGTATGTGGGATAAGGCTGCAGGCGTGTGGCCACACCCTCTCTAGCACTATGCTCCCAGATGTGGTAAATATTTAACCTGTCTTGCTGGAGTGATAAGATATTGAAGCAGACCCTTCCAGGAGAATTCACGCCAAAACAAAGAGGAAATAACAGTACGTGTAGAAGTTTGAATGAAATTCCACTGCTGCTCATCAAGACTCATATGAAGATCTTTTTCCCAAGCCTGTCACACATGATTTGTAGTGGGGTTGGGATAACGGGATAACAAACCAGGCAGACTAACAGACTTTGTGCATAAAAATCGCTGGCAAGGCACGTATCATTTTATTTTCACTTTCAAAAATGATCTTTCACAGAAATAATAAAAATTTGGATGAGTTCATTCACAAAATAAACAAAGGAAATAAGCTCAGAAAAGGGTTAGTGCTCTGCCCAGCAATGACACTAGACTATCTCTGAGCCTGCTTCACATGGTTGTGTGAGCTCCAGAGGTCCTTCGCCTCTTGCAGTCGGTTCCAACTTACTCCCCCTATCTAAACTAAGTCCCTAGTGGCAACCTTTCATACTCTGTACCAGTGACATCATGGATCTAAGATCTGCCCATAATTGCCTCTTTAAATAATTATCCCTCAGTGGCTCATAAACTGTCCTGTACACAAAAGCAAAAAGGGTTACTTCTAAGCCAGACAATAAGGGTTCACACTGTAACAACAGAAATCTTTCATTTTCCATTTTAAACAGATACATGCCCCTTAGGAGCTTAATTGCCACTAGCTCCTCCCCTGAGTAGTGACCTCACTACTACACATCCCTTTATAAGCAGTTCATTTGTGGGCTGCCAGTCCTATCGAAACATCTTTACTACAGCACACCCTGCACAGGAAATGCAACAGGATTTTATACAGGTACTGTTTCTATAGTTGTTACTATTATCAGCCCAAAAGTTGCAGTTTGCTCAGCATTCCTTGAGTTGTCAAGGGGAATGAGAGAATGAGGGCACGCTCCTCTTCTCTCTTCTCCTGCCAGTTCAGGAATCCTTTAAAAAAGAAAATGTTTTCTTTTCCTTTTTCTGCCTGTTTTAATTTCCAATAGCCAGGGATTCCTCATACAATTATTCCACAAGAAATAGCACTTACCTTTATTTATTTAGCACCTAGAAGTGCTATATTTTTCTAGAGGCTCCCATCTCAAAGGATCATTTTCTTTTAACTCTCTGATGGCTGAAATGTCAGCCTGACAGCTTCAGCTTTAAATTGGGCATTTCCTGGGGCAGTACACAACTTCCCTACATCTATTATCAACACTGCTTTTATTGGAAATGTGATTATTAATGCTGCTCCTCTGCATTTACTATTTATGAGTGGTACATCATTTCTCATTTTTTCCAACTCAAAAAGCACTGCTGTTTACATCTAGTGAATGTGTTTGAATGCCTCCCATGAACTATTTTTAAACTTTCACAATACTTTATTCACACCATAAACACCTTATTTTTCTCCTCGGACAGGTGTATGAGAGCAGTGGCTTTTACATAAAAGCCTTTATCACCAGCTCTCTATGTTTTTATTTATTATTTTAATTCACACTTCTGTACATTTTAGCACTACGTGGGGTGGGGCAAGTGACCCTCTTATTTCTACTGAGGTACCCACACCTGACAGGGGTCACGCTGTCACATGATTAATCAAATGAGCTTGAAGAGCTTGCAGTGCTTTATACAACTGAGAAATGAGATGTTTAGCCTGACTCTCTCCCAGAAGGGTACGCATTAACAGTATAACTAAGGCAGGGGGAGCACTTCTTAATGATTCTTTACGTAGCTGGGTTCTGAGGTAGTCCCGCACCTGTAAATACCTATACAAAGATGTATGTGGTAAATGGTATTGGTTTATCATTTCAGAAAAGGTACAAATAGTAAAACCTTGTGAGAATTGGCACCAATAACTAAAGTCAAAATGTGACCATCCTGAATAAGTAAAATCCATAGTTGCGGGGAAAAAAATCTGAGCAGCCCACAATCGAGAGAAATCTGAATTTAAATGGTTGGAGTTCCCTTCTCTGAAGCATTTGAAACCAGATATGAAGAGTGCCCGCAGTATATGGGTCTGCCATAGGATTTAATGTAGGTGGGTGGCTGTGTACTTTCATAGCTAAGATGTTTTGCCCATTGGCAAGCTGACTAGTGTCAGCACTAGCCTGCTTGTAACATGACTACTCATAGTCCAGCTGCTCCAATAATGCTGAACTGCACTGGCCTCAACACAGCCACACCTGCAAAAGCCCTACAGTGCTAGCATGCTGCCAATATGTTTTCTTTTTTTTCCCCTCCTCCTGCTACTCCTGGTCGGCCTCTCCTTTCGGGTCCCCAAATGTCCCTCAGACTGCATGTTCTCCCTCATCCCTGGCTACCACTCACCTCAAATCATGACCCCCCCAGGTAACCCGGTGTATCCTTTCGCCAGACGGGTCCCTCTCCTCCGAGGGATAAGGCACTGGTGGGGACAGGCCAGCGCATCTGTATTGGCCCGGGGGTGTCACTGAGGCAGTGGTGTCAGTTCGGAGGCCTGGCGGCAGTTGGGGACCAGAGGGACCGTCATTCGGTCGACCAGGGCAGTTTCCTGTTTTTTTCCCTGGGGAGTGGCATGCCACTGACATCAAGGCACATGCCGACATCTGCCACTCCACCAGCAATTTTCACCTCAGGTGTTTGTGCTGTCCTCCGACCTCTGCCAGGGGCCAGCATGCACCCAGGTGCATCCCCACCCACACATCCCAGAGAAGGCGAGCTGTCCTGGGATGCTCCTTTCCTTCTCCCACTGGCTGGCCCTCCAGTGACCCAAGTCCGTTCCAGAACCCGGGTCACTGGTGTCGCAAGCAGAAATCCAACTGCTGCACTGATGGGCCAGCGCCAATATGTTTTCTGTACATGCACACAAGGAAATATTAACAGGAAGTAGATGTGAGCACTAATTAAACATGGTTGTAAGAACTAGGAGATACCTCCCTCTCTCCATTGGGTAAAGTGTGGCATCAGCAAGAACAGACATCCACCTCCTACTCATTGAGTCCAGTAGATGCCATATGGTGTCAGAACCTCCATTACAGAAACTGACCCAAAATGACCACCAGGACTCAATGAGTTAAAAAAAAACACTTTCTGCTGGCTCTGTGGCATCGAGTGATGGGGATAGCTCTGGCACACTGGTGACCTGGGTTTGTGCCCCAAGCCCAGGATGTCAGGAATGGAGGTCAGCAGGGAGGGCTCATAGAGCATCCTTCAGATGCTCTCCTCGCGAGGGGGTGGGTGGCTGCTGCATTGTTCTATCATAGCTCCTGGTAGTGGTGGTGGTTAAATGGTGGTACCATCGAAGGCATGGGTGAATACACACCATCGGGCACTCCTCCCCAGGCCAGCCATGCACAGACACGTCCAATAGGAGTGGAGGGTAGGTGGACCAGAAAACTGTGGAAAAATGGCCACCACAGCCCCAGATGATGGCCTTCAGTTGGTTCCCTTCCACTACCCAAGTCTGCGCAGCGATGAACCGTTCCTGCCCCTCCTGCTGACAATCTCAGTTCAGCCCCCACTGGTGATCAGTCAGACCAACAGGCATGCCTGATAAGTCAGACCCATGGTGTTTGATGGGCAATATGCAGCGACACCTGATGAGATGCGGGGAGGTCCAGTACTGAGTGCCCAAAGGAGTGGGGCCATGGTGGTTGTAGGAAAAAAAAATACTTTATTTCCACACACCCCTGTACCCCCACACACACATGTAGGCAGCCTCTTTATGAGGAAGCAGATAAAAAACAAACTGTGCAAGGAAACTGATACTGAAAAATATGACTTGAGAAGCAAGCCTTCTGAGCATGTGGTAGAGGGAATGAAGAAAAATGCAATCTGGCTGGGAGTTGTTTTCAAGGTATGTGTTTTTTTTCCCTAATGAGGACCAACAGTGGAGTAAAGTTGATAGATTTAATAACTTACAAGCTCTCCTGGGAGTGATGAGTTATTAATTCTGTGTTACCATAGATTTGGTTTCAAATCCCACATGTCCCAGCTGTATCCAAAACATGAGTTAAATTTCCTTCTGCTGCACCCTTGCCCCCAATTATTTTGGCTTCAGGTGGCTACTTCTGGACATGTCATTCATTTTGCCTTCCGTACCCTTTGGATGTAAATTGTACATATAATATAAAGAGCTTTTGATGAGATCTAAGGCAGACAGTCTGCATTTTTCAACACTTTTCACAAGCTGATGATTGATGCCACCAGAAAACTCAACAGTTCGCTTATTATCGAGCAATTGTGGGTGTTACCTTGGCTGCTTTTCACTGAAAACAGCCTAAAACTGAGAAATAATTTTTTCGGGGGGGGGATATACAGTAGTGCCCAATATCAGGTTTCCTCATGTATAGTTATGCCAATCAGTATCTTTAATAAAGAACCATCCAGAATAAAGCCATCACTTTACCTATGCCTGTCTTCTTGCAACTTGTCAGCAGAATGTTAGAACTTGCAGCCTAAAGTCTGTGGAGGCTCACACATGGGTAGCAGTGTTTCTGTGCAGTGCCACCTGGGGACTCTTTAACAATCTTGCAGATGATGATTTAAGCAATAAGCCATGAGGGGGTGTAGTTTCTCAGGGGATTTACAATAGCTGGAGTGGGTAAATCCACGCTACCTGTGGTAAATCCACAGAGAACCCATATCTCCCGAGTGGCTTACTGCGATTATACCAAGTACTGTTTTTTTTTTATTTTAAAAAAAAAAAAAAACAGTACTTGGTATAATGTTTAAATAACTCAATGAGTAGTACAGCAGTCTTTGTTTTTTTGTTTTTTTTCACTAATGCATGGAGCTGCTGTTTTACAGTCTCCGCTTAGCGGGAAAACGAGATGACGGTCTCAGTTCCGTGATTTCGCTGTCAGAGTTGTTTTTTAAGATGCGGCTGGCTGACACCTTTTCCATTGGTAATGCTAGATTTTACAATGGTGGTAAGGTGCCAGCCTGCTGTTTTGATTGGTTGTTCTGAGAGGTGCATGGTATAATTGTATTTACGGCATACACAGTGAGGCCTAGTGACACCAAGCATTACACTTAGCTGTGACTGAGGACATTGTGACAGTATTATCAGGATATCTTTAGTCATGATGGAGCCTGGTGCTGGGCACCACTGGAGCTGGGTGCTTTCACTGGTTTTCCTGCATTACCTGCTCAACAGTCAGGCAACAGTTACAGGTGGCTGGCACTGACTGCTATGTACAAGCTGCCTCTTTCTAGTTTAAGTTCAAATGTGAACAAGAAATGGTTTGAATGTTTGTTGTTGTTTCTCACTTATGAATAATATAACCATTAAAAGTTTTACATGTGAGGGTACTTTGTCTTCCCCCTCCACAGTACCTGTACCTAGAGCCAGGGTTCTTCTGAGAACCGAACCAGAACCAAACCAAAACCATTTGATTTTTGCCTGATTTGAACCGAACTAGAACCCTAAAATTAAAAAACATTTGAACCCGAACCGAACCTAAACCCAGACCACGTGAGATGAGGAGAACCCACATGGAGGCAGTATTCTATCAATGCTATTCTACACTTCTCCAGCTGTGTGAAGTATTGCCTACAGATTGTGAAATGATTTCTTCATTGAAGTCAGTGATGACTGTCAATATCAAAGTAAAATCTAGTGATGATGAACCACCAGCAAAAAGGCCAAAAACTATTGTCAGTGGACATGCCTTCCAGTCTAGGTGGCCCTTCTTCAACACAACTAGATTACTGTCGCTCAGTGAACTAAAAACATTTAGAACATGACATTTATACTGACAACTGCCTTGAAGTCTGGAATAAGACAGGAAGACACCTGTTCCCAAAACTAGCAAAGTTTGCACAGATGTACCTATGCTTGCCAGCTGGCAGCAGTAGCAGTGAGAGAGTGTTCCCATTCTGCAAGCAAGTTCTAGATGATCGAAGATCTCACCTATCAGTTAATACACTTGCTTTTTCTGTATTTGTTAAATTATTGAACATTTATACTTTACAATTGAACTTGTGCTTTCCTGCTTTTTAGTTTCTTTTACTCAAAGTAATGTTGATTTGAATAAAGTTAACAATGTGAAAAAGTTTTATATTATATCTATATCTATATATACATACATATATTATGGTAGCACGGTAGTGCTACCATAGTTAGGGTTGAGGAGCCATTTACATGTTAAACCCAAAATTTTGCACCTTAATAACTTTGCAACTGTTTGAAGGATTTGCCTGAAATTTGGAATACGTGATCAAGACCCATACGCCTTGGGATCTGCCAAGTTTTGTACCAGTCGGATACACAGCTGTGGAGTTATTAAGCGTGATCTGCACGTGCGTTTATGCTTTTTCTGGAATTCTACAGTCGCGCCTACAGGTCGCACGGTTTGCACGACCGGCCTGAAATTTTCAGGGAAAGTGCGGCCAGGGTCCCCAATGTGCCTTTCGAAGATTTCATGACAAAATATTAAACTGTTCAAAAGTTATGGCAGTCTGAACTTCTGTTTTTTCCCCATAGGATAACATTATGGCGTTCGCCGTGCCTTTGAGGGCCCGTATCTCGAAAACGGTGCGAGATACTGAGTTTTTGTCAAAAAATTATAGCCCCATTATGGGCTATGTATAAAACTAGCCAGGAAAGTGATAATACATATGACTTTCAAATTTTTTTCTATGTCGTATGGTTACTGAGATATAAGCAATTTACTATTACAACTACTGATTTTTGTGTTCCGAGAGTCATTGTTTTGCATACATTCTTTCTACTCACTGTCTTTCTCTATACAGCTTTTGGGGAAAACCAGCCTGTGCGCTTACATTACTCTTACCATTACCATTTCTGCTTGCGGTTCCGTACCTGTTTCACTTACCGTTCACGTTTACGCCACCATGTGCGTTACCCTTTGCATTTTCATTTGCAGTTGCGTTTCCGTTGTTTTTTAACATTTCTGTCTACAGTACTGTTCCTCTTTCTGTTTTGCTTTGCATCACCATGCACATTACGATTTGCGTTTGCGGGCACAATGTTACAATGCGACAAGACATCACCCCCGCGTTCCCGCCGCTGTATTACATTCACTATTTCTCATTATCATTCTCAAAAAGAAGGGAAATTAGAGGCAAAAAACTCAGTTTAATGCATCAGTTAGGGTTGTTCCAGAGCGACAAAAGTGAGAATTCGATGTTAGGGTTGAAACCCACTTTGCACCCTTCATCCCCCCCAACTGGAGTCGGGTGTGCATTGGGGTCATCAGTCCTAACTGTCACCCCATTCTCCTATTCCTCAGCTTCTTTCCACATGTGATGGGGTGACACTTAGGGCCGATGACCCTAATGCACACCTCGATTCCAGTTGGAGGGTGGGCTGAAGGGGTGCAAAGGGGGTTTCAACCCTAACATCGCATTTCCTTGCTTTTGTCACTGTGGAACAACCCTAACTGATGCATTAAACTGATCTTTTTGCCTCTAATATATACAGTATATATATATATATATATATATATATATGGTAATATAAAGTGAATTCAGTAACACTTAACTTGATCCAGAACCAGAACCGAACCAGAACTAGTAAATAAACCAAAAGCCTAGAACTGAACTGAACCAGTACCCAAACATGTAATTTGTAAGCAGAACTGAACCAAACCAGAACCCCACACTGTAGAACCAGAACCGAACTAGAACCCCAAAAATCTGGAGAACCCTTCTCCATCTGTACCCAGTACTCCTCAATAGATACAGGAGATGAAGATCAACAGAGGCATAATTTCACCAGAAATTCCTCAGTACAAACCCTTTACCAAAGTAGTGTAATTGGATTCAGAGGAACCCTTTTCTAATGGTTTCAACTACCAACATAGGAAAACAACTTTTGTAGTTGTGCTGTTCCTTGGAAACCTGGAGCTACTGTATAGTTTGATCTGGAATATGTATTTTTTTTTTTTACAGGAGTGGCTCACTGAGTTGTGACAGCTTATTTCCAGGCACTTCCTGGTGGGTGAGTTGCATAGACCTGTTTTATTGACAGGGAGAATGTTTGCTAGGACAATGGAGAAGAAAAAATTATTTACTATAGTAATATTGGTTCTTACAAGGGATAGTAGGATTAGACACTCGTGTAGTCAATGTAGAGCTGCTGACTGCCCCGGAACTTTGAGTTTTGGAATGTATGCAGATTACAAGAATTTGGAATGCTACACTCAAAGACTATTGCCTCTTTCTCCCTAACAGCCAGATCCGATTCTGTAGGTGGAACAGTAGGCTAATCATTATTTAATCATTAAAAACTCCATTAAAACTATTGTCCTACTCTCAGTAGAGGGGGGATGGAATCCAAACAAGCCAAGAAAATCACAAAAAAAAGAGTTTGTGATCCGAGTCATTCGTGTGTGTATTAACTATTATAAAAAAGTTAAGCCAATGATTAATGGCAACATAAGAAAACTCCCATAATGGTATTGCTGAACTTATTCAGGTTATGTAAGGGGAGGTAGGTATGGGAGGTCTAATTATACTAGGAGATCCCTTGTAAGAAACAATATTACTATGGTTATTTTTTCTTCAAGACCCAGGAATCTCCTAGTAGTATTAGACACTATTGCAGACTACAAAGCAGTGCCTTGCGAGGTGGGTACAGAACCTATTTAGGAAAAAAGGTTCAGCAATACTGCAGTGCCAAACCTTGCATCAGTCCTGGACTGGACGTTCAGGAAGTAGTGCTTTGTGAAGGTGTGGACTGTACTACAGGTAGCTGCTGTACAGATTTCCAGCAAGGGGATGTCCCTTGCAGCTGCCACAGAGGCAACAGTTCCATGATTGAAATGTGCCCCGATGCACTGTGGTGGCTGTTTGTCAGCCTTATTGCAGCAGAATTGGATGCAGGGTACTATCCGATGTGCAACTGATCTCTTTGAGGCAGGTTTGCCCTTTCCCACTTCACCACAGGTAAAAAACAGTTGTGAGTGGGAATCCCTGAGGTCCTTAGAATGTGTAATGCAATAGCTGAGGGACCTTTTTATGCCAAGCTATGAAACTTTTGTTCACCTGAACTGGATTTGCCTGTGAAAAATATTGGCAGTGTGATGGACTGGTTCAACTGGAACTCGGTTACCACCTTTGGAAGGAATTTCCTGTTAGTTGTAAGGACTACCTTGTCCCTATGGAAGATAATGTAATTGGGATCAGTGCAGAAGCTTGGAGCTCGCACACTCTTTTGCTGAAGTAATTGCCACTAGAAAAACAGTTTTCCATGTGATATATTATAGGTCAGCTGTAGCCATTGGCTCAAAAGGAGGTTCCATGAGTTTGGCTATGCACAAATTCAGGTCCCAAGGAGGGACTGGTTCCCTAACAGGATGGATCATATGTGCCAGTACTTTGAAAAACTTCTCAAAAATAGTGTGTGAAGCTACTGTTCTCTGAGCACCTGCAGGAAAATAAGCAGATACTGCTGCTAAGTGAGTTAAGGGTTGCATGCCTGTGACCTAGGGAATGCAAGTGCACCAGGTAATTCAGTACTGTGGGCAGACCTGCTCTGAGGGGGTTGATTTTCTTAGGCTTGCACCAGATGGTAAATCTTTTCCATTTTGAAGTACAAGTTTTTCTTGTAGAGGTTTTCCAAGATACTTTTAGTACTTTAATAACCTCTCCTGACAAGTTAAACTCAGAAAATTCTAACTCCTCAAGAATCAAGCCTTCAGGTGAAGGCTCTATATCTGACCCTGGACAGCTGTTAGAAGATTGAACCTGTGGGGCAGATGAATGGGCTGCTTGATGGACAGACTGAGCAGCAAAGGGTACCAAGGCTGTAAGGCTTAGTCCGGTGCAACCAGTATCATGGTTGCAGGCTTACTCCTCAGTCTGAAAAGAACTCTTGACACCAGTGGAATTGGAGGAATGGCATAGAGGAATTTCCCCATCCCATCCAGGACTAACACATCCATGGGCATTGTGCCCAAGAATGGTGGCCTGCAGCAATGCAGAGGAAACTGATGATTGCCTTTTGAGGCAAACAGATCTATGTCTGGGGTGCCCCGCTGCCTGAAAATTGTATCCAATACTTATCTGCTCAGAACCCTTTCATGATGGTCTTGGTTGATTCTGTTGAGTGAATCTGCCAATGTATTGTCCTTCCCTGGAAGGTGAATAGCAAATAGATGCACCTCCAGAGAAAAAGCTAGGGACCAAATCTTCATGGTCTCTGTGCACAGTCTTGAAGATCTGGTAACCCCCTGCTTGTTGATGTAGCACATGGTGGCTATGTTGTCTGTCCTGACTTGGACTGACTGACTCCTCAACTGAGTGGCAGAGTCCTTTAGAGCAAGGTAGCCCCCTCTCAACTCCAAAAAGTTGATGTGCAGTTTGGACTTCTGAGGTAACCAAATTCCGCTGATTTTGAGGTTGCCCATGTGTGCCCCCCACCCTAGGAGGGAGGCATCTGTTGTTAAGGCACCATGCGGTGTTGTTGCTGAAAGGGGATGCCCTGTTGAAGGTTCTTCCTTATTGCAGAGCCAGTAACAGGGTTCTTATAACTAGCACCAGCTATGAGATGGGGTCCCTTCTTTGGGACCAGTGTGATCTGAGGCGATACTGAATATCCTTGATTTGAAACCTGGAGCCTGATACTACTGCTGTAGTTGAGGCCATATGTCCTAGCAATGCTAGGAACTGTCTTGCAGTTCTGGGATGACCTAAAGCAAACAAGTTTGGTAGGGTCAGTAGGTTTGATGCCTTCTCATGTGGAAGAAAAGCTTTCCCTTAGATTGTGTCTAGTTCTGCTCCAATGAATTCCAGTGACTGAACTAGCTCCATCTGAGATTTTTGAGCATTGATAAGGAAACCTAGTGACTCCAGGGAACTTTGCGTCGCCCTGATGGAATCCTTTATCTGCTGGTATGTCTTCCCTATGACTAGCCAGTCATCCAGATAAGGAAATACACTGATTCCCTGTCTTCTGAGGTAAGCTGCCACTACTGATGAACACTTTGTGAATACCTGTGGGGCAGACATGAGCCTGAAGGGGAGTGTTGAGAACTGGAAATGATCTAAGGGGAGAGATAACCTTAGGTGCTTTCTGTGGCAAGGTCTGATTGGAATGTGAAAGTAACTACTGACAGTGTTACCCTTTTGAACCTGGGCTTTGCCAAGTATCTGTTTAGGTATCTGAGATCCAAGATTGGACGCCAGTCCCTGTTTTTTTTTTTTGGTCAAAAAGTATCTTGAGTACAATCCCCTTCCCTTTGGCTTGGGGGGGGCTGACTCTATTGCCCTTTGTTGCAGGAGCTTTTTTACTTCCAACTCCAGCCGAATGGTCTCTGAGGAAGCTGAAGCATGGAAAACCCCTGGAGTTTTGGAAAATGTTTGAACTACGGGTACAGACCCTGAGTCACTACCTCCAGTACCCAGTTGTCTGGGGTAATGTTTCCCCATTGTTTGAAATAGTGAGACAACCTGCCCCCTACTGAGGGGGAAGCTTGATCTGTCCAGATTGAGTTCTGGGAGCTGGAGCTGGTCTGGCACTCTGAGCAGATTTCCTTCCCCTGCTCCTGTAATACCCTCTAGCCTGTGTGTGTTCTACAGACATAGGGTATGGGGCGTAAAAACTGGAGTAGAAACACCTACCCCTGCCTCCCCTTTCTGTGGATCTATAAGAAGTGGAGGCCTTCTCTCTCAAGGAGTTACTCCTATATGTGGTTTTGTATTCCTCAGTTTTGTCATTTGCATCCACTGTCCTGAAACCTTATCAATTAAAACCATCATGGACTCCATAGGGCTTTCTGGTACTGTGCAGCATAAGCCATGTAGGCTGCCTGTCTGAGGAGAAGGGATGATCCCAAATAACCTTTCCTCTCCATTGTGTCAATTTTTCTTGAATCTTTGTCTGGTGGGTGAGATGTCAGAGGAAGTTTTGCTTTATCACAGGCTATAGCCTGTATAACACCTTCATGATCTGGATGGTTATACAGATAATCAGCAGCAGCTCAATCCAGTTGATATTTCTTTTTCAACTATTTTGTCCACTCCAGAGACAGAGGAAGGAGTCTGTGTTAATTTAAAAGTAACCTTCCTTAGAGAATTATGGTTAGGAAGGACCACCTCTCTTGTGGGAGTTAGACCCATCATATCTAAAAAATCTGCTTCTTCCTAATCATCCATGGATTCTTGTGAGGCAATGCCCAGCGTGTTGGACATTTGCCTGACAAAAGAACTGGGATGAAAAATCATCATGCCCACATGGGGGGAGCCGAACTTCTGATCTGGGGATACTTCTGGTTCAGTGGGTTCCCCTAGATCCGGTTCCACCTCCTCATCCACAATGTAAACTTCAAGCCCTTGGCTACTGAGAACCGGTGGTGGGATTTGGATCAGTGAACCCAGAATGGAGCCTGCAGTCTGTAGGGCCTGAATGACTTGCAGGGCTTTAGTAATTTCTTCTGCAGAGGCAAATTTTTTTATATTTGTTTTTACTTTGTCTGTTGGGAGTTCCTTTGCTTTTTCAGCAAGAGGCACAACAACCTTTTTCTCTTTATATTTGTTTTTGGCAGGCACAGTCTTAGATGCCTGCTAACTTGTTCTTTTGTGTTTTGTATGCTCAGACCCCTTTTCAGGAATTTTGGGGTCTGAGATGTCTTTAGAGGGTCTCTCCTTTGTCTTTGAGTGGGAGGAGAAAGGACCCTCTTCACTGTGCTTTGGTGACACTGAGGTGGGAGCAGAAGACCCCAATCTTTCTGCTCTATTTTTAACAGTTTTTGTACAAAAAGTACTCCAGACTTCACCATTAGGAAAAGTATGGCTGGGACCCCCACACTTCATGCACAAATCATGGTGATCAGTTTTAGCAAAGATTTGAAAGCACTTCATGCAATTTTTAAAACATGTGGGACCCGTCCTCTTTTTATGTTGGCTCGTGCTTGTGCGCCAACCAACATATTGCAGTAATAGTAGATTTGGAGGTGCAGTCACTGTAGGCGAATGCAGGGCATACATCAGTAGGTGCGTCCCTCATTTCCCAATTAGACAGCTGCAGGCGTGGACACCAGTAACACGTAAACTGGCCACCAGATCAAAGAAAAGGTCCACTGCAGTGAGAGCCAAGCTCTTCATGCAGCAGCATGCCTTTCCTGGTGAAGCAGTTCAATAAACATGGTGGCACTGACTGCTGTAGCGCAGAGCGCCGATCTCAGGGGTGCCCAATCCCCCTGTCAGCACGGTCCAACCTACTTCATTTGCTGATGGGGGATCCCACTCTCTGTTGGCATAATACCCCCTCCCTCCCATTTCATGTGTGTGCTGAGGGGATGTCCAGTCCCCCTCAGCATCATGCACCCCCCAACAGTCTTTGTTTGCCAATGGGGGGCCCAATCCCCATCGGCTTTAGTCCCCCGTTCCCAGTTTAATTTGCCGATGGGGGAGCCCACTCTACATCAGCATAATGCCCCCCCAATTTGTTGTGTGCCGAGGGGGGTGCCTAATCCCTCTCGGCTGTTGTCCCCCCCCTTTGCCTTGGTTGTGCTGAGAGGGGTGCCCAATCCCCATTGGCTACAGCACCCCCCAGAACACTCAGGTGGCATGCTGGGAGCCCACCCCAGTGTGCCAAATGTCCTTGTAAAAAAAAAAAACTATCCTTGAATTTATTTTTTTTTTAATTACCTGTAAATCAGAAAATAGCCCCTCATGGTCTGTTCTGCTCCTTCCTTTAACCCGCACCCACCTTCTGCATACCCCACCTCCCCACACCCTATACTTACATCCAGAGCCAGGCACAATGATCTTCGGTGGACCAGGAACATGTCTGCACTCTTCAAGGCTGACCGTGAACTGAAGAAATGCCGGTAAGCTGTATAATGGTATAAATAGGGTTTTTTCAACTTTGGTGCATATCTCGGCCATTTTGGGGAATTTTGGTATCAAATTTTAAACTTGGGACTCGGGACCTCTCCTCATGAATTCAATCACTGTCATGGTGTTATTCAGTCCCGAAAGGTGATTTCACAGTCACTGCACAGAATCACCTTTTGGGATTGATTAATGAAATGACAGTGCCACTGTTCATGGGGGGGGGGCTCTCAAAAAGCCTATGTTGCACATTTGGTGACAAAAATCCTAAAAATGGTTGTTTTACGAGCGTGCATTGCACAGTTTCCACTTGCACACTCGTATCTTCGTGAATTTGTAATATTTTCACTCCAGATTTTCAACATTGCCATTTTCCCACACCTCCTAATGGACAGTACAGCTGACATTTTACATATCCTGGCCAAAATGTGTTTTCTCATGTCCAGCGCAGAATAGCGTGGTCGCTGTGCAAAATCAGTTTTCGGGACAGTATGACAAAATGACAGTGACATTGTTCATGAGCAGAGGTTCTAAAATGTCTATGTTGAAAATTTGGTGATAAAAGTCCATAAAATGACTGTGTTACAAGCATGTGTTGTGCAGTTTCCACGCACCCTTGTAACTTCACAAATTTGCAATATTTTCATGCCAGATTTTCAACACTGCTATTTTTTCACACCTCTTTTGAACAGTACAGCTGTCATTTTTCACATCCTGCCCAAAATGTGTTTTCGCACTTGTGGAGTACAATGGCTTGGTCGCTGTGAGAAATCAACTTTTAGGACAGATTAAGAAAATGACAGTGCCACTGTTCATGAGGGAAGAGACCAAAATGCCTATGTTGAAAATGTGGTTTAAACCCCCTCAAAAATAATTGAGTTACAGACATGCATTGCACAGTTTCTATGCATGCTCATGACTTCACCAATTTTTTATATTTTCGCTCCAGATTTTCAGCGTTGCCATTTTTTTGCACTTCCTCATGAACAATACAGTTGTCATTTTTCACATCCTGCCCAAAATGTGTTTATGTACCTGTGACGCCAAATGGCACAGTCACTGTGCAAAATCACCTTTCGGCTAACAAACTGATATTGCCGCTGTTCATGAGGTGGGGTCACAAAAAGCCCATGTTGATGATCTGGAGTGAAAATACCAACACACGCCTACAGCGTTAGGGTTTCCAAATGTTACACCCCACGCTGTAGAGACTGATAGGTGTCAGGGGTGTGACTTGGGATCATCAGCTGTAATGCTTCCACCATTCCACCCCCACCCCCACCCTGCAGCCACTGACAGGCACTGAGGTGTGCCTTGGAGTGTTCAGCCACAAAGTTCACCCCATTTTGCTATGCTGCACCCACATCAGCATATTTTCTTATGGAATGGGGTAAGTTTAACGCCCAAGGACTCCAAAGCACACCACGACCCTTGTCAGTGTCCACTGGGTAGGGTGAGGTAAAATGGCATAAGCATTATAGCTGATGACCCAAAAACACACCCCAACACCTGTCAGTCTCTGCAGGGTGGGTGTGGGGTTGGTGTCAGTTCAATATTTCACTGCCACTCCTATTATGCATCTCTAACTCCTGCACTACCAATGCCAATGCCAGCAAGACAACATTCGGCATTGACAAATGCTTGTTTGGTCTGTCTGACATGCCAGACTGTCAGCAGACTCTTAAAAAATGCCACAGAGTTAAAATTTAGAGCAAAAGTGTTCAGTTCCTTATATAGCAAAGGAACCATGATTTAAACAACTTATTTGATTTTATTCAAAAAACGTATTGGTTCCTGGAGAGAAATGGGAACAAGTAGCTACCCACAAAATAAGTAATCAACAGTGTATACTTTCAAAAACTTGACTGGTTCCTAGTAGTAAATGGGAACCAATCATGAATTAAACTAAATAGTTTTAACCAACTAAATATAATATTTGCTCAAAACTAAGTAACTAGCAGTCAGAATTGCAAATAACACACTTTTAGACTAAATAACTCAGTTTTAAATTGCTAAAATCATATTTGTTTAAAACTAAGTACTGCTAAAAATGAGTTAAATTATCCAATATAATCTAAACTTAAGTAACTAACTAAAAGAGGCTGAGTATGAATAACATTGAAAAAACATAACTTTTTCAACCAAATGAACAGTCTTGCATCGAAGTTGCTGTGCAGCCTTGGTGGAAAGTCATGCTGTGTACATGGAAAAATTGAATTTGGCTGTTAGGGAGAAAGAAGCAGCAATTTTTAAAGGTTGTATTCCAAATTCTTCTAATTTGCATACATTCCAAAACTCTAAGTTCTGGGGGCAGTCTGCAGTTCTACACTCACTAACTGCAATAATGGCTAATACTGCTAGGAGATTCCTGGGTCTTGAAAATCCCCATCTCTTATAACTTCCAGCTGACCAGACACCACAGATGTGAGTAAGTAAAATGTTATTTATAAAGCGCCCTATCCCTGAGGTTCAAGTCACTGTACAACGTACATAGAAATGTATATAAAGAGAAGAATTGAAGACACATTTATACAATACGAGATGGAAATTTGTAGACAAGTGAAAATTAGTAAGTGGTTGGCAAAAAGCAAAAAAATATATTTTTCATTGGAACCTTATATAACAATAGTAAAGGATCAAAAAAAAAGGAAATCATTAACAAGATTTTGGTTTGAATATTTTGACTCACAGAAACTGAGAGGCATATATACTAAGCAAAAAGAGGACCTTTGTGAAAATTAGGGGAGGATGCTTTATTACACATTTTGATACTATGCCCATTATACAAATCTGAGAGACAGTTTTTCTTGGGAAATATATTGGAAAAGATGGATATGGCTCCAAATCTCCAATTAAACAGTTTACTCGAAAGTACGAATACAGGACAATTGGAGAATTTAACTAAATTAGTAAGCATTACTGAAAGAAAAAAAAAACATTTAATAAAAGTGTCAGTGGCTCGGTGGGTAGCACACTCACCTCTGAGGCCGGGAGATCAGAGGGCTGTGGGTTCAGTTCCCACATCTGGCACATGGGTCAATATCCCAATACTGACACTGTAGTGCAGCATGAGAGGGGTGCTGCACTTCTGAGGTGCTGTGTTTCGGATGAGACGTTAAACCGAGGTCCCATCTGCCTGGATTCGTGGTAGTTCAGGTGGATGTTAAAGATCCCATGGCACTTATCGAATAGAGTAGGGGAAAATTTTATTGGAACAAGAAATTGTGTGACATACATTATAACAGTACTAAAAAATTCATACAACAGGGAAAAAAAAAAAAACACAAAGGCAATACATCTTATAGCAAATTTCAAACTGAAAAGAAAAACAAAATGAAAGTGCAACAAAGAAATATCCATCAAGTCACAGCTGAGCCTGAATCAGTTATCCAAGGAAGTGCAGTCCATAAGGCGAGCAGTCATGACTCTGTGTGCATTGTCTGTTCGTGTGCATATATGGCTTTCAAGTCCTTCACAATTTTCTGTTCAAGTTCCAAATATGTGCAATCTTTTTGCTCTAGGGTAAACTGACATCTTGCCATCCAAATATTCCACTTAATCACAACTAGAATAAGATTTAAAGTGTCCGTATGCCAAGAGGACCATTGAGGGGAAAAAACACCATACATAACCATCGGAAAGGATACAGACTGGAATATCGGAGTAGCCCACCTTTGTGTCAAAAAATCCCACCATTGCCGAATAAATGTACAGTCAAAAAATAAATGAGATATCGTCTCCAGTGCAGTATTGCATAACGGTCTAGAACACAATCTGTCCTGAAGCTGTTTATGTTTGTGGTTGGCTTTAACATTTATCCTTTCATGGCACGATAGCCAATGAAAGTCCCGCATGTGTGCAGGTATTCTTTTACACCACAACAGGGATATAAGGGAAGAAAGATGTTGAACCGGACATTTATCAAAAGGGGACTGTGTCATATATACAGAGGAAAGAAGCGTCCTATAAAGAGTCTTATGCGAATGAGTAATAAGCATCTGAGGTGATACTTTCCATTGTTTTAAGCGCAGAAACATATGTTTCACATACAAGGCATGCCGCCAGAAAGGCATGCTTTACGTAGAGTTGTGTTCCCACTGGTGGAACCAAACTCCACAGGAATCATGAAACCACATTTCCCATCCCCTCTGAGTGTTAATCAGAAGTGGCGGCAAATTAGCTGTGAGAAAAATACTAGAAAAAAACAACAAAGGATTAATCATACCTACACCACCCTCCATAACGGGCAAATAAGTAATATTCCGTTTGATCGGGTTCAGCCTGCTCCCCCATAACGCCTGAAAGAACAAGCTGAAAACCACCATTTCCATTTGTTTTGGGATAGGAAATACATAACTTAAATAAAGAAACAGTGGTATCAAAATAGTCTTTATCAAATATACCCTCTTCTTTTTCCCAATTGATCCTCTATTCCAAGAGGCTACTTGTATTCTACCCTGTCGTAGTTTAATATCCCAATTAAAAAAATCAGAGTCGCTAGTTCCAAAATAAGCTCCTAGGATACGAATGGGACCCTCCACCAGACGCAGTGGGCCAATATGTTGCATCAGTGCCGCAATGGATCCCAACCTGATACCCATACTCTTTCCAAAGTTCAAACAGACCCCTGAAAAATTTCCAAACAAGGAACATTCTTGTAGGGAAGCCTCCACTGAGGACGTATCGGCCACTAGGAGACAAATATCATCTGCGTATGCAATAGCTTTATATGGTGCAAGCATAGCAGAACATGAAATGGCATGGATCTGTGGGTGAACATTCAGACGTCGGGGCAGTACATCTAAAAATAGGACATATAATAGAGGACTCACAGGACAACCTTGATGGACTCCTCTTTTAACAGGGATCATAGGTCCTACCCAACCATTTACAACAGGAACCACCGTGGCCGTCCTGTAGAACTTTTGTAGCCATCGGATCATGGTGTCCGGTATATGTAAAAGATGTAATGCATTCCACAAAAAATTGTGGTTAACCGAATCAAATGCTGCTTTCTGATCCACTGAAACTATAAGGCCAGAGGCCTTGCCCGCAAATCCATGGGAAAACAGTTCCCGAAGGAGAATCAGGTGATCCGAGATTCACCTGGTAGGTATTGGGCAGGACTGGGCTAGATGCAGAACCGTTTCTGCAATTCCTGTCAGACGTTTTGCAATAATTTTCATTAATAATTTAAAGTCAGTATTTAACAAGCAGAGAGGGCGCCAATTCTCAAGAAGGTGAATGTCGCCTTTCTGTTTGTAAACATATATTAAAGTACCTTTTGTAAAGTCTAATGGTATAGTCTCACTACTCAGCAGGGCATTAAATACAGAGGTCAGTTCAGTGGTTAAGTGGTCAGTTAGCACTTTATACAAAGCAGCTGGGAGACCATCCGGACCAGGAGTTTTTCGCAAGGGCAATGAAGAAATTGCCGAAGACAGCTCCTGCTCTGTCAAGGTGGCACAAGCCATATCTACACTCTGTTTCGAAGGGAGTGGAATATCAAGATCCAGGTACAGAGTTGTAGGGTCATCCATTGCAGCTGAGAGGGGAGAGAATAAAGCAGTCGTGTGTTCTGTCACAATCTGCTGAATATCAGAGCGTGTAGAACACAACGTTCCCTCAGAATTGGCAAGACACAGCATAGTTTTCTGGGCAACTTGTCGTGAATTAGACTCAAAAGGGCACACTATGTCCCGTGGCCCAGACACATGGAATTTGTGTTGGTGGTACAATTGTTGTGATTGTCTGGACTGAAAACACAACATATCTTTCTGTATTGATTGTATTTGAAGAGATAGGTTTTGTCCCGTCACATGTGCTATGGAAAGCAGCGACTGTAGATGAGCTCTTTTCTGTAAATAATCCAAATAATCCCTCCTGCTTTTTTACTAGGCCTTTTCAAATAAATAATTAAAGCATGTTTTGTATCTAACCACCAGCATATCAATTAGTCATAACAAATAAACAGTTCTGAGCAGAAATGGAAGATAGGAGAAATCTTTGAAATATCATGTCTTGCAACAGGGATGTATTAAATTTCAAAATCCGGCCCTTTGCTAAAGGCGACTGAACCTATACCAACCGACAGTAATTTGTGATCAGAAAAGGCTACTGCCTGTACCTGAAGCTGAGCCAATCGTAACGTCTGAGATAAAAAAAACAAAATCAATTCGTGTTGCCAATTTTCCTTTTTGAAATGTGGGAGTATGTTGATTCGTGAAAGAAAGGTAAGCATCAGTCAAGTGTGCAGTACGAATTAGTTTATCCAATTCATGTGAATCACAAACAATTTTTTGGGTCGTGGCAAACAAACTTTTATCTAGTAGGCTGAGGCCACAGTTAAAATCACCAGAAAATACTACTTGGAAGGAAGTATGCAAATAGGGGCGAATCAAAGAGAGCAAGGCTATACGAGCCATCTTAATTTGGGGGGCGTAAATGTTTATGACTCGGTACGGACAGTTTCCTATAACAAAATCCAAAACTAGGGCTCTACCAGGAGCTAAATCAGACAATTTTAGTAAACGGAAGTCCGGAACATTAAGTAATATGCCCAGACCTGAACGGGGTCCTGGCCTGTAGACCAAAACGATGGGCCTAAAAGCCAGTCTTGTTTTGCTTGTCTAATCTCCTGCACTGTGTGGAGCCTGGTATCCTGCAATAAAAAGATACCCAATGGCAAAAGTCTTACAAAGGAGAACGTTTCTCAATTCGTTTCATACTATTAACATTAATAGTGTGGTAAAACAAAGGGCGCCATGTTACAAAATATAAGGTGTTAAGCAACATCAAGACTTTCTCTTCCCAGCCACATTCTTTCCTTTAAGCCTAACTTTAGCCTTACGTTTTTGTGAGAGACCCGACTGGAGTTCCGAATCAGTAGTGCCATCAGGGAGAGAGGACGCAACAGAGGAAGAGTCAGACTCACCGCCTGCCTCATCAGAAGTCGGCTGAAGTACCTCGAAGGTATTAGACAGGGCTATGGGTTGGGGTACTAATGGCATCATAGGAGGCGGCAAGGTACGAGGACCATTCCTCATTGACCTTCGTCGCATGACAGTAAGAGGCTCACTGGGAGGTGGCATAGTACTTGGGCCTGGGATGTGGTCTAAGTTTGACGCAGCAGATAGGACATGTGGTAGTGTGGGGGGGTTCCACTACTAACAGGGGTTCAACATTAGCAGCTGTCGGGGGAGTAGTAACCTGGGGAGACACAGGCACGGGGGCCTTCAGAGCAGGGTCCACTGCAGCTGTAGATGGGGCGGCTGCAGTGGTACGAAGCCGAGCCTTTTGTGCCTGTGTAATCACAAATCGTTGATCAACCCCACCATCATGATTCGCCTGAGCTTGGGCAGACCAGTGACAAGTTTGAAATGTATGACCTATCTCTTCACAAAGGTTACATCTGCTAATATTCTGGCAATGAATCCCCACATGTCCCAACTCACCACAGTTATTACATCTCATTTTATCACATACATTACTCAGGTCAGGAGATCCCCACACGGTAACAGGCCTTAGGCTGTCCGGGTAAACAGGACCCCCTATCTTGACCTAAGAAAAGGAGTTAGGTAAGTGGACTGGGCCAGAGTCATTTGTATGTAACATAACCTTAAACTTCCAGCCTCCTGTCCAGATATTTTCCGTGTCCAGAATAGCTTCAGGTTGACCCTGTACCTTACAATGTTGTTTCAACAATAGACAATATCAGGCACATCACCCCTCATTTGAAACATCACGTAATGGTCTTAAAAGGCAGGTTTTGAGAGGGGACGGCCTGAAAGAAGTCCATAAAGCAGTGTTTCTCAAAGCGTGGTATCTAGTCCAAAAACGATCTAATCCACGAGACGTCTGAAAACTCACATCAAATGTGGATTCACCTGATACATGAATTAGAGCATAGATCTCATGGGCAAAAAATTTTAAAGAGTCCTTCAGCAGAGTTCTGGCCACGAACACGCAGTCAGGAGGGTCAGGTAGTCCACCCCTATAAACTAGCCTTACAGCGTTATGCCTTTTTGCAGCTAGAACTGGATGTTGAAATAGAGAGGAAAAAGAACGAGTTTGTCCCACCTGTTTAGGGAGTGGCTTACCCGTAACAGCAGAATCAGAGACTGTCACTTCCTTACTGTCAGAAAGAGGGAAGGCTCCCGAAGTAGACTCCTGCAGGTGGGCTAAAACAGGGTTCTGAGTGAGATTCAATTCCATCGGTGTGCTCAAGGGGTCAGGAGAGCCCTGTGTATCTGGCATCCTCTGTTGTGCATCCAGAAAGTCCTCGGGATGCGGGGACCGAATAGGGGACGGACCGGAGACCCACTGTCCAAGTTCGAGTTCCTGAATCCACCCAGCACCACATAACACCATTTCCACCGACCAGGTAGGCTCCGTGAGAGGGTTTTCATTCTGTGGAGGCAATTGTGAGGAAGATCATACATCAGGGGGTGGCTCAGGGATCGTAGTTTGTGTAACAGTGTGAGTTTCTGTCAGCAACAGTGAAAGAGGCTGAGCCTCAGTAGTCGTGGTTAACAGTATCGAACTCGCTGGTTTAGACTGTATAGCAGAAGGCATCTCAGGTAGTCCCTTGGTTCTGACAGGAGGAGCATAGGAGCAACCTCTACCGTTCGTAGCACTTCGTACCCTCATCAACTCCTTGTGCAATGTCAGTTTGGTTAGCGCTAAATGGCGTTCCGCCTCAGTCAAGCGCTCTCCAATGTTGCGTTCCTGTATTGCTGTAGCATCGAGATCCACAAACATTTCATCCGCCAAAGAAACATCAAGGGAGGTAGAACAATCCATTTTAGTGAGGTCTGGGAGAGATGCAGTCTTAGCAGTAGGTGCAGCCAGGAATGTACTGTCAGACAAAACAGAATCCTGCACAACCTTAACATTTTCTGTCGTGGTCTCCAAACAGCCAGAGACAGGAGCTGAGACCAAGTCCCCTGTCTCTCCAGCCACCTCTGCAGCAGGCAAAGGAGGTTCCGCCATCTTGGACAGAGTACTCCCCTCTGTCGAGTAGGGGAATTACCCCGGTGTCCTGGCCAAATTTCTCCCATTCACTAAAAAATACCATCAACAGCTTAATCTGGTTCAAGGTCAGTTGGCATTCATCTGTATCCACCTCCCTTGGGTTGTGCCTGAAAATAGGCAAGATCTGTCTAGTGCATTTACCCGGTCAACAAAAACTAAAAAAAAAAAAAAAAAAAAAAAAGCAAGGAAGATTTAGGGATACAATACTAATTAGGAGAAGATTGACTTGGTGTTTTGTTGAAGTGGCTAATTAGATGATGGTGTCTAAAAATAAAATCATGAACCATATTATTGAGAAAGGTTGTATAACAAAAATAAATGATAAATATGAAAAAGCAGAATACATCAGTATAGCAATTATATTTTTGTATTTGTAAATTATTATTTATGTATATAACGAATGAATTTGATATAGATGATGTTTTAATTGTATTGACAATTTTGGTTGTTACAACAATACATTTTTATTACTACTACTACTGTACAATGTACAGATAGTGAACAATAAGTTAAAAAATACATATATCACAAAAAAATATAAATAATCAAATTCAAAGCGACCTGATTAAGAAACAAAACAGCAGCAACTTAAACACAAAAAACAATATCAAACTAGGTCCCAAAGGCTTCCCTAAAGAGATGTGCCTCCCTCAAGGACCTTGGAAGCACATTTCACATGGCCCGCACATCCACCACAAATGCAAGGTCACCAGAGGTTTTTAGCTGGGCTCTGATAATTGCTAGGAGGTCTTCCTCAGAGGAGTGGAGAGAGCACTGGGAATGGAGAGGAATCAGGAGATCACTCAAATAGCTAGGGCCCAGACTGTATAGGGCTTTATAGGTGAGAAAACCCACCTTGAAGGAGATTCTTCACCTCACTGGCAGCAAGTGCAGATCACGCAGCACTAGGGTTACATAACATGACCTCAGGAGTCCTGTTAGTAAGCTGGCTGTCACATTCTGCACAAGCTGCAGGTGATGCAGGACTCCTCCACTAACACCAAGATAGACAGCATTAGAATAGTCAAGTCTGGATTTCACAAATGCATGCACCAGTGATGGCAGGTCCTCCAGCGGGATAAGAGCTTTTATCCAGGTGATATTCCTCAAGTGATAAAAAGCATTTCAGACAACAGATGACATCTAAACTTCAAGTGTCAATCTGTCATCGAGGATAACACCCAGATTTTTCACCTTTGCAGAGGCCACTAGTGGAATAAGACCCAGCATCAAGCTCGAACTCACGCCCTCAATCTCTGCCTCCCACCAATGACAAGGCACAATCACTAGTACCTCTGTTTTGTCCAGGTTGAGCTTCAGCCACCTAGAGGACATCCAGTCCTGGATATTGGCCAGGCACATCTTTAGTACCTCCAAGACACCAACTGTCCCTGGCAAAAAGGACATACACAGCTGAGTGTTATCTACATACAGTAGCAGTGGAAACCCATGCTGTAACATCTGATGATCTCACCAAGGGGCAGCATGTACATGGCAAACAGCATGGATGAGAGGATACAACCCTAGGGGACTCCACAAAGTGGGGGCCTCGGGCAGTAGGAGAAACTCCCCATTACTACCCTCTGCATCCTACCAGTGAAACAGGACTCAAACCAATTGATGACAGTACCGGTGAGTCCACAGAATCCCTGAAGATGATCCAACAACATGCCATGGTCCTCAGTGTCAAATGCTGAAAAGAGACTGATGAGAATGAGAACTGACCATTCACCTCTATCTCTAGCCCTGAGGAGGTCTTCATGCACCTGGATTAGTGCTGTTTCAGTACTGTGCTTAGACCTAAATCCCAATGATGATGGGCAGAAGGGAACTTTGTTTTACATCTCATTCCAAGGATAGCACCTCAACAGTGCAGCACCTGCTAGTGCTTCACTACAGCGTCAGTAGTGGGTATTTGCCCAAGTTCCTTGTGTGGGAATACAAACCATGACCTTCTGATCTTCTGTCCACAGAGGCAAGTGTACAACCTGCTGAGCCACTAACATTGCCACTTGATACCCATTATTCCATCAACACTTGAGACCTTTTATTGAACCACTGTATCTTGTACCAAGATGTTATAGTTCACCAGCCTTCAGGGCCACACCAGTCCCTTCATCAGCTGTAACAACAATATGGACAGAAAAAGCTCAATTAATACATTAAGTCACATGGTTCAAAATAATTGATGACAAATTTATTTCAGTAAGGTAAGAAGTGATAGTTGGTATGAGGATGATAAGTACTAGCAGCACTGAAAGGAAGCCACTTAGGAAAGTACTAAGATATGCACATGAGCTATATTAAAATAGGTGAGCCTATAGGTTGCATTAAAGGGTTAATGTAAGAGAATGGGAAAGATTTTATTAAAGGAAGACAGGAAGAAGTAATGACAGTAAGTAACAATACACGTATTAAAGTGTAGGTGTAATACAAAGAAAAAATGTAAACTGGAGATGAAAAGTGCGTGTAAACAATACATTATACTGTTATAGTCATATGCAGTATATGTGTTCACTGAGGGTGGCCCATGAGGATGTACAGAGCATTTGTGCAACATGTAATGCTTGGTAGTTTTTCTTTTTTGGTTCACCCTGTAAAAGGTGCCCGGGTATATGGAGTTGGACTAAAGGAAACTAGATTGCCCATCCAGAGTTATTGGAAAGAGGAGGTAGAAGATGGAGGTGGGAAGAAATGATGCAACCAGTCCAGACAGCTGTTCCTATTGATTTTTTTATGGTGTGCCTCCTAGTGGGTGGGGTTTGGCTGCTTGAGACTCTTTCAGCTGGTGACCCATTTTGTGAAGTCATCAATGTACTGAAGTTGACCCTGCAGGTCATTAGCACTGGGGCCCTGCTCCTACTCATTTTTCTGGGTAGTCATAAGTGACTTAGGGAGTAACTAGCAAGCAGCTGAAAACTTTGCATCTGTGTTTGTGACTGAGAATCCCTCCCCATATTTGTGTCAGCTTTGGCAATGTACTGAAGCTGACCCTGCAGGTCATAAGCATTGTGGTCCTACCCCTACCTCTTTTTCTGGGTGGTCATAAATTACTCGGGGCCGGCAAGCAGTTGAAAACTTTGTATCTGTGTTTGTGACTGAGAATCCCTCCCTATACTTTTGTTAGCCTATTAGCTGTGATCCAGGTTTGAATCTAACCAGTGCCTTTCTAGTCACTGTTTAACTTCAAACAAGTCACATAACCTTCCTGTAATACTATTTAACTCTTTTCATCATCCAGCTCTGGGCCCTTCCCCTGCATGTAAAGGTAATTTAATTTGTCCCTGGATACAGGATGGATGCCAAAAGACTGAAAGAGGGCAGACATGGTGCCACTTCACAAAAGTGGCAGCAGGGAGGAGGTGGGTAATTATCGTCTGGTCAGACTCACCTCAGTGCTGGTTAAGGTGATGGAGGCAATAAGAAAGGAAAGGATGGCCAGCTACTTGGTGGAAAGTGGGCTACAGGATGTTCAACAGCATGGTTTCACATAAGGTAGGTCATGCCAGATGAACCTGATAGAGTTTTTCTATTGAATGGCATGGTGGTAGACCAGGGAGGGGCCATGGACATGGCCTATCTGGACTTTGGGAAGGCCTTCGGCACTGCCCACCACAGAAGACTGGTAAATAGGCTGGAAAGTTTGGGGGTGGGCCAAAAAATAACTAGGTGGGTGGAGAACTGGTTGAAGGACAGAAGCCAAAGGGTGGTGGTAAATGGGGTACATTCCAGGGAGGAAAGGGTGATGTGTGGGGTCCCCAAGGGGTCAGTGTTGGGGTCCATCCTGTTTAGCATCTACATCAGCGACAAAGCGGAGGGGCTGCAGGGGAAGATCCGCATGTTTGTGGATGATATGAAGATCTGCAATAAGGCAGACACCCTGGGAGGGAGGAGGGGGTGGAAGCTATGAGAGAAGATCTAAGATGTCTGGAGGGGTGGTCAGAAACCTGGCAGCTGAAATTCAATGCCAGAAAGTGCACAGTAATGCACATGGGGCGAAATAACCCTCAAGCAGGTTACACACTAGGGGGAGATGTAATTAAGGCTACTGAGCATGAAAGAGATCTGGAGATTATAATTTCAGATAACCATAAGGTGGGGACCCAATGTAGCAAGGCGGTGGGCAAAGCGAACAGAATGCTGACGTGTATAAGGAGAGGTAGAACAAGCAGAAGGAGGGAGGTGGTGATACCACTTTACAAATCCATGGTGAGACCTCACCTGGAGTATGGGGTCCAGTTCTGGAGACCTCACCTATGCAAGGACATAGATGGGATTGAAAGGGTTCAGAGAAGGCCCACCAAGATGGTGCATGGGTTGAATGGGAGGCCCTACGAGGAGAGGTTGAGGGACCTGGATCTATACCCTCTGAAGACCAGAAGAGAGAGAGAGGGGGGACATGATAGAAACATTTAAGTCCGGGAAGGAGATCAATAGGGTAGGGGGGAGCTTATTCACAAGAAAACTATGTGCTAGAACTAGGGGTCCTGGTCTACGATTAGAAGGAGGAAGATTTAGGGGCAATGTGAGGGGATGGTACTTCACTGAGAGGGTGGTGGAGTCCTGGAACGGTCTGTCAGAGGAGGTGGTGAGGGTAGAAACGGTGGAGGGATTCCAGAGGGCATGGGACAAACACAATGGGTTGACCAGGGGGCAGAGGAGGGGATCTCTGGGCACAGAGGGCAAATAGGGAGGATGGGTAAGGGGCAAACTCAATGGGCCAAAGTGTCCTTTTCTGCCGACACATTTCTATGATTCTTTGTAAGTGGTAGTTCGCCACTTGATGAAAATACCCTGAGCAAAACTGCATAGACAAATGATGGGATTGAAGATGGTCAGATCATCAGTAAAGGCAGAGTTGTTTTTGTCCTTTTCCCAAGGCTCCTCAGAGGTTTATCAGGGCCTGATGGTCCATCCACAAAGTAAAATTTCAACACCGAGCATAAACATGCCGATTTTGGTAGTCCAAATAGTCACTGCCTCAATGTTCCCCAACCAAATACTGTGGCTGTCTTGGTGATACTGCAGGAGGTATACTGCAAGCTTCTGTAGCCCTAGTAAATGTGACAGTACTGACCCTCGGCAGTGATCCAAAAGCTCTAGCTGCTAAAGCACCATTCAAAGAGCTCATGGTGGTGAGTCAACAGAGCAGAACTGACAAAGAAATCTTCAGATTTTGCTCATCACTCTAATTGGTCCAAGCTGGTTTGGGTATAGTATTGTTTGCTGTATTTTAGACTGCAGTTTAGCCATAGACCTGGGTGTCTGGATTTTTGCACTAAGGTTAGGGAGCCATCTAGTGTCAAAATGTGGAAGGGATTGCTTTCAGTTTATTTAAGTTCCACAACATTAAATTTGTCTTACCTACCTACAGAATGAGATAGCAAGCCTTCATCCATTTGTTAAAGCTGTGTAAACACCTTTTTGCAAATACTCTGAAGCCTTACCACCTTTGAGCCTACTCTCACCAGATCTCACACTAGGCAGAGTCAGGTCTGGGCAGTAGTCAGATGGAGAAACCAGCAATGAACAACAAGTGTTTCAGGAAGAGGCGTTAATAGCTCTACAGGGGCAATCTCCTCTTAATTATAACCATACCCATGCCTCGGCATGGTGTTTTGAGGATACTGTGCTGTCCTAAGGTGCCACCTTTCAGATGAGACATTAAATCAAGGCCCTGTCTGCCTCTTCTATGGTTTAAGGGCAGACTAGATGGGCCTAGCGGTCCTTATCAGTTGGCGATTTGTATGTTTCTATGTTTCTGTCTTTTAGGTAGACATTAAAAATCCCATGATACTTCTTGTAAAGAGATGAGAAATTTGTCCTGGGTCCTGGTTCAATTTTCCCATTCTCTACTCTTCCAGCAGATTAACCTGGTTCATTATCAGTCAGTTTGCCCCTGGCATAGACTTGCAGAGCTGCTGTGTATTGTGCTGGCACTGAAGGACAGCAGAGTTCTACCTCAGAGGGGGTGGCACAGAAGTGATTGTTCAGAGTTAGTTCTGTGTTGAATGTAAAAGTCTTTAAGATGCCTGCATAAACCAGCTTGTTGGTGCAGCGGTAGCACTAACACTTGCGATGCTGGCAACCTGCATTTGGGAATGAGCGCAGCTCTTCAGTGGCTGGCCAGGGATGAAGGATCAAGTGTCCCATGGACTGTTCTCCTTCCTCAGGGAGACAGGGATAAGACTCCCGCTACAGAATTGCCACCTGGAGGAAACAAGGTGGGAGCACAGTCAGAGGCACATACAAGAAGCGGGGCTTGCATGGGACGTTCTGGTATGGATGCATGCCACAACATGCATGCACACTTGGCACCACCACATGCACCACTCCTGGAGAGAAAACAGGAGATGAATGGACAGGCTGCTTCATGTTGGCACCCCCCCTCCCCCACAGGCTTTCGCATGGCTGACACTGCTGGCCACTCACCACACTGTGGTCCTGGGCAATGGTGGATAACCAGTATGTCCATGAGAAGGTCGGTGAAGGGACTATGGGAGTGCAGCTGGGCAGGCCCATATTAGGAGAAATTAAATACTGATTGAAAAAAAATGCTTCTATGAAAGACGCTATATAAACAAATGATTACTACTATTATTATAACTATATTACTCAGAAAGTATTTGTGCTCAGGATCCCCAAATACTCAGACTCTGATACTGTTATTCAGGCCAAAATAGGTACCCCCCCCCCCGAAAAATAAGTTTAAAAACATTGAGCTTTTCCTCATGTAGCAAGGTCTTGTCACCCAGCCTCCCCTCTCCCCAGTTATCTATCGTCCCACCACCCACTCCATGGTCTTCTTCTACATTAAAATTTATAGCTGGTATCCTACCAGCTGTTACTCCCACCTGATACCATCATTTAAACTAATCCCTACTTAAATGCAAAATAAATGTAATTTAATTAGCTACTGACACGTGATGAAAAGGGTAATGCGTCAAATTCCTACCACTCAGTCAGGTTCCCCCTCTTCCCACCTGGCACAGTTAGTTGCCTCCCTGATCCCAATGTAAGATGGGTAGGGCAATGGATACAGTTCTGACAGCTCAGTCACGTTCCCTCCGCTATCTGACACACAGTGAGTTCTGCCCACCCAATCCTGATCCACGAAGGGGGAGGGTCTCTAGGGAAAATTCCAGCAACTCACTGTGTCATATAGGATTGTATAGGAGCTAACTGATGTAGATGAGCTCCTATGCAATTAGATTAGTTTTTTATTTTTTTTTTATTTATTGAAATCTTGGATAACACCAATGCACAGATGCTTATTGATTGGTTCCATATCAGTTGAGTTACAGATTAGCACAATTATACAAGGACAGAAATACATGTACAAAAGTGGAGGTACACACAGATTAATGGGGGTCGATTAATTAAATTAGCTTTTATTTTGGATGGGGGTGGGCTCAAGTAAGGCATAGGAGATGTTTAAAAAGATGGCATTGGGCAGGGAAAGTGGTACCCAGCTGAGCTGCTGGGGTCTTGCCTACCTCCGTGCACTATGGATTGGGGACAGGGGGCTAATTCAAAAATTTTAAGGGAGTCGGGGGGGGTTAGGCAAGAAACTAAGTTCAAAATGGCAGTGTTGGGTTGATGATGGGGTGGTAGGAGGCAAGATGTACATTTCAATGCATGTGATGACCGGGGGTGGAGGCAGAGATAACTGAATGGGTTGGTATTGCTGGCAGAGAAAAGGAGTTTTGTTTTCTATTTTTTTCTAATCGAGTACAAATACCTGATTAGGGCCTAGTGTTTGTTATGATTTTTACTGGTATTTGGAAAGTAATATTTATTAATTCCCCACCCCAACATAGAAACACAGAAGTTGGCAGAAAATGACTGCTTGACTCACACAGTCTGCCCAGAGATTCCCTACCTAATCTGTCTCCACATACCATAACTGGTTTCTGGCAACCCACCCCATTCCCTGCCTATTTACTAATATTCCCCTTAGTCTATCCCATGCATGCTTAAAGCCCCCGACTGTTTTCAATTCTACCACTTCCACTGGCAGTCTGTTCCAAGTGTCTATCACCCTTTCAGTGAAGTAATATTTTCTCACGTCCCTCTTAACCTCCCAACCCCCGAGCTTCATTGCATGCCCTATGGTCCTGGTGCTATTTCCATTTGAAAGAGACTCCCCTTCTGTACCCTGTTCACCTCTGTGAGATAATTTTAGGTCTCTGTCTTGTCCCTTCTTGCTCTCCTTTCTTCCATGGTGTACGTGTTGAAATCTCTCAGTGTCTCCTCGTAAGGCGTGCTTCTCGTGCAGCCCCTGCATCATTTTAGTTGCCCTTCTCTGGCCTGAATCCCCCTTGTCAATGTCCTTTCTGAGGTGTGGCCTCCAAAACTGAACACAGTACTCCAGGTGGGATCTCACCAGCAAGTGATACAGTGGTGACACCACCTCCATCCTCTTGCTTGAGATACCCCTCCCTATGCACCCCAGCAACCCACTAGCCATACTCACTGCCTTGTCACACTGCCCTAGCACATTGAGGTCTTCAGTTATGAGAACCCCAAGGTCTATGTCCTGCTTAGTGACTGTCAGTACCTCCCTCCGTCCTACACTCCTCTCCTGGGTTCCTATGCCCTAGCTGCATGATTTTGCAATTTTTGGCACTGAACCCCAAATGTCCTGTTCCTGACCATTCCTCAAGTTTCCCAAGACTGCTGCATATTTTCTCTACCTCCTCCTGTGTGTTCACCTCATCTCAGATGTTGGTATCATCTGTAAAAAGGTACTGTACATCTTCCTTTCTAGTTCTTCTGCAATGTCACTTATGAAGACATTGAAAAGGACCAGTCCCAGTACTGAGCCCAGTGGCACCCCACTGGTCACTCTCTCATCATTAGAGTGAGTGTTGTTAACCACCACCCTCTGTCGCGAATCCGTTAACCAGTTTCTAACCCAGTTCACCACTTTGGATCCCACCCCTAGGCTGCTCAAGTCCTTTATCAGTCTCCTGTGTGGCACAGTGTCAAAGGCCTTGCTAAAGTCCAGATAGGACACATACTCTTCCTTCCCCTGATCTAGTTCCTTGGTCACCCAGAGAAAGAAATCCATCCCCATGAATATATGCCACCTGCCAAATTTTGGGTTCAGTGCAGTAGGATTTTAGGCTATTTCACACTTACGTAATAACTGCAACTTACAGATAACCATACATCAGCATACAGGTGGCACTGGAATTGACACAAGTCAGTAGGTAGATCACTTTCAGTGACTGAAAGCGTAGCTTGAAAAATGATACATCCTTCAATGATCCCAGTTCCTGTTCAGCGTTCCTGATTTAGTTCCAGGAATATTCACAAGTTTTTTGGGTGGAAGAGAAAAGAGGCAGAAGATCCAATAGGGAAAAGCCAGTAAGAAGTCCGCTTTTTAAACATTAAGGCATCACTAAAGCTTGTGCTATCATTTTTATTTAAATTTTTGTTAACCGGGTAAGTGCACCACACTGACATGACAGGTAAAACAGTTACAATAGAGAGGACATCATACAGTTGCAGGTAAACAAAGGAACTGATACAGGAGGAGATACAATAACAAGTGCAACTATTTTACATAACACAGGTACATTTCTGCAGCCAGACTTCTATGATTTTATGATACATAGGCATTGTAAAGGTGCTATATTTAGTTCCATTTTATACTGCATTTCAATTTTTCTGAGAGGTGCAGGCAAGACATTCTGGAGTTTAGGCAAATAATTTAGGAGGAAAAAGCCATCCATCCATGGAGGTGAGGGTTTCCCAGTAGAATGTATGCCACAGGTATCAGGTCTGTAGTGGTCGAGTCTAGATAGTGATCTGGAAGAGTAGATTTTAAGAAGCTTGTTAATTAAGCAGCCCAGAACATAATCCATTTTTGTGTCTGCTGTAGGGACAATCAGCCCAATTTATTGTACAATGTGCAATGATGAGTTATATGACTGGCAAGTAGCAGCATAGTGCAGTATAGCAGATGTTGTTATACAGTGCATTCAGACTACCTGAGACACATTGGGAAGTGTTAGTGTAGACCAGTAAATCATAGGTTAGTGCTGGCATTAAGATTCATTGAGCTATGGCCATGTTAGCTTCTTTGGGGATGTTATTCTTATTCCTATAGGCCGAGTTCAAGTGATGGATCAAGCATGACTCCTATTAAAAGTAGTAACAACTTCTAAGGAGGAACCATCATGGCTGCAATGAGTTAGAATAGTTAATCTTACTCTGGGAGAATAAGAATGCATGAGGTGAATATGAGTGCCTCATGCCCCTAGGGTTAGATTAATGAAGGTAATGAAACCTCTTGGAATTCCTTAATAGTATTATCAAACTGAATTTTTTTTTTCAAACGAATATGTTTATAGCTTAAATTCTCAAAGCCCTCTTGTAACTGTGGGTTTTCTAACCCTTTAGAATGTGGGCCAGCCAATTACATTGTCCCATTTCCAACCACTGTTGTATAATCATCAGTAAGAGGTGTGAGATAAATCAAGAACAAAACTAGCTGTGCTCAGATTAATATATTGCAATATACTGAAAAGATATTTCTGTTCAGTCTTTACTGAAGAAGAGGTGGGTAATGGGCCTGAAGGGAGAACAAGGGGTGGGAACGGCACAGAAATGGACACCAGTCCCTTTACACGGGAAAGGGTTCTAAAGAAACTGGAAGGAATAAGAGTCAATAAAGCAATGGGGCCAGATGGGGTGCACCCCAGGGTCCTAAAGGAACTAAGAGAGGTGGTGGCTGAACCTCTGGCAATCCTGTTTAGCCAGTCACTGGAAACAGGGGAGGTACCCAAAGACTGGAGAACAGCAGATGTAGACCCCTTATACAAAAGCAGGAACACAGAGGAAGCGGGGAACTACTGACCAGTCAGCTGACCTCAGTAGTGGGGAATATCATGGAAGGAGGTCATGCCAGACCAACCTCATTGAATTTTTCGACTAGGTGGCAAGGGAGGTAAATCGGGGAGGGCAGTGGTCATGGCCGATCTGGACTTCAACAAGGCCTGTGACACTGTGCCAAATAGAAGGTTATTAAACAAACTAGGAAATATGGGAGTGGGAAGGACAGTAGTGCAGTGGGTGGGTAATTGGCAGGGTGGCAGGACACAGAGGGTGATGGTAAATGGCTGTCACTCCACAGAGGGAAGACTGACCAGTGGGGTTCCACAGGGATTAGTGCTGGGACCGTTCCTATTCAATGTCTTCATCAGTGACATTGCGCAGGACCTAGAAGGCAGAATTTCCCTGGTTGCTGATGACACAAAGCTCTGTAACAGAGTGGACACACCAGAAGGTGTAGACAGAAAGATGGTCGGACCTGCAGAAGCTTGAAGAATGGTCAGTAGTTTGGTAGTTGAAATTAAACACAAAGAAATGCAAGATAATTCATATGGGGCACAAGAACCCTGGAACAACATATCAGTTGGAGGGGTGAGGATATAGCATGCACTTAGCAGGAAAGGGACCTTGGGGTTATCATCTCTGATGACCTCAAGGTAGGGAAACAATGCGACAAGGCAGCAGGTAAAGCAAATAGGATGCTGGGATGCATAGGCAGGGGCATCACCAGCAGGAAAAGGGAGGTAATAATTCCACTATACAAGACACTAGTGAGGCCCCACCTGGAATACAGTGTACAGTTCTGGAGACCTTACCTATGTAAGGACATAGACAGGGTAGAGCAGGTTCAGAGGAGGGCAACAAAGATGGTACAGGGATTTCATCACAAGTCCTATGAGGACAGTCTGAAAGACTTGAATATGTACTCCCTGGAGGAGAGGAGGGAGAGAGAGGATATGATAGAGGCATACAAGTATCTTACAGGGAGGAACAGGGTGCAGGAATACACTATTTTCCAACAAAAAAGATGTTCCAGGAGTAGAGGGCATGGGATGAAGTTGGATGGAGGGTGATTCAGAGGAAACGTGAGGAAGAATTTCTTCACAGAAAGGGTGGTGGAAAAGTGGAACACCCTGCCAGAGGAAGCAGTGGGGGCTGAAACAATCACGAGATTTAAGAATGCATGGGATAGACATAAGGGAATTCTGGAGGTCGGGTAAGGGGCAACAGACTTCTAGAAAAAGGGAGGGATCTTATAAGCTCAAATGGACAGACTGGGTGGGCCATAGGCCCTTATATGCTGACAGTGTCCATGTATCTATGTACCTAGTTATTTACTTGCTTGGTTTACTTGGTTTGTAGGACAAAAGGAGGCGATTTGCCTATCGAGATTGTCCTCCATATATACGGAACATTTAACCCAAATTCTGATCTTATGAGTCCCTTGTCCATGGCTAGATAGATGTCAATGGTGAATTTTAAGATGGCAGGGGAGGTTGAGTGGTGGTGGTGTTTTCTGAAGATGTGCCAAATTTTAGTATTTTAACAAGTCAGCACAACTATGTATAAAAGAACATTTCTACTTACCCAGGGATTCCCCGGGTACCTTGGGTAGTAGAGAGTGTATAGAATGGTGACCCTTGATTTCGGCGAATGCATAATAGTGAGCACAAATCACAGCAAATACATAAGGGTGAATACCAGAACAATGAAACCGGTATTCCCTTTCCCCAAGGTGCTGCGACCTTGGAGTTAGATAATAAATAAAGTGTGGTCCTGGGGGAAAAGCCCCCTGCAATGGGAGAGAAATCATGGTTGCTCTTCCGGTCCTCGCTGTTAAATCACTGTGTTGCTATGTTACAACTGCATCTCTTCAATCAGAACGGTTTCTTTTGCCACACTAACACCAGGCTGCTATTTCTTAGCGCACAGAGACAAGCCCAAACAGCCAGTCAGGGACGACAATCTACAAATAAGTGCTATCTCATTTAACTCGAAGGGTACAGTTTGATACATAACTCAAATCACCATTTTCTAACCCCTAAAATCTCTTAAAGACTTCTCCTGAAATCTCCAAGACATAACAAGTGGAACTATCTGAAGTCTGATTTGAATGGGGGAAGTAAGCAATAAGGAGATGTGTGATTTTGACACCTGCCCTTGTGTCTTAAACCTACCTACACTCCTCCACATACTTCAGAATTTGAAAAAAAAAAATGAAAATAACAATGTAAACATTTTAGAAGGCCCAGTAGCGCCAGTGTCTGGGCAGTGGACACCACACCTGCTGCCACACTGGTGATCCAGGTTTGGTAGCAAGCCCGCGTCTTTGGGGGTCGGCTGGGGGGAGAACACCGAGTGTCCAATGATGGCTGTCCTCTACTGGGGAGGGAGAAAGAGCACGCTCTGTAGCTCTCATATTGCCACTCTGTGGAGGTGCAGTGGCAGGGCAGTGGATGCAGCTTAGTAGGGTTGGCCAGTGACAAAGGGTTAGTACATGTGCACCTCTACACAGATGTATAACTGCATCCTTGCACACCATCTGGCCAAAAGAAAATGGAAAAAGGCGTCGGAGCAGGACACTTGGCCCACTACCCGACCTGCGCTGCCATCCAAGACTGCTTCATCCAGATGTGGTCTGGGGGGGCAGCCTTCCCTCTCTTACCATGCCACATGGAGTTGTCCATAGGGGATGTGGTGGTAAGTCCCGGGGGAGGCTGGTGCTGATTGGCAGTGGGTTGAGGTAAAGTAGGCTAGCCCCAGGGCGAAAAAACTTGATAAAAAATATATATATATTTTTTAATAATTTTTATTTTATATGGAGTGGTAAAAAAAATCAGATTCACATAGATAGCATACTTACCTACAACATAAGACATAGATAGAAAAACAGAAAACAATCAAACACAATAACAATTACAAGATCTCTATTGCACATTTTGTATAGATTTGACTTGATGTGGTTCAGATACACAGAAAATCTTCTCTCTTCCACTTTTGGATTGATAATTTATATAGTTTCCAACACGTATCATCTGAGTTAAAAATGTAATGTCATATAGTTGTGTCAAGAATAGTTGTTTGCATTCAGCCTTGGGAATGCCTTCTGAACATTTTTTTCCTCCAAAATTTCAAAATTATTCTTTTTATCACAATTTATGTGGCCTTGATTACCTTTCTTTCTGGTTTTGTGAAGATACTAAAAAAAATAAATAAATAAAAAAAACACATGTTAACATTTTATAAAATTCCCTCATTTCATGTACCCCCCACCCAATATGTCTAGCGGCCGATGTTCCAGAGGAGTGGGGCTACAGCACAGATGCTCCTCTAACAGGCTCCCGAAACAGTTTCAAGGAAAAGTAATAAAAGTGGATCCTACCAGGCAGATGAAGGCCCATAGCTACCCCCCCTCCCATTGTCCAGAAGGGTAGTACCCATTAATTCATTACCGATGGTCACAGATCCACTCTCTGGCTCAGCACTCCTGGAATCTTCAGGAAACTTCTCAAACCGCCGTGGGGGGGAAAGGCTCTGGGATTTTCTAAAACTAAGAAGTGATTTCATTAGAGATTGAAATAAGTTCAATCACACTGAGCCCAGCTTTCCAAACAAACCCAATTTATTCTCCTGGACCCCCCAATGATCTTAAAGGGGCCTGGGGCTCAATTGTTTAAATCTAAAGATGTACAGCTCCATGGTGCTAAATTTTGTACACTGTCAAGGAGAGGAACAAGGCAGAGATGCTCATACTGCACCACATGCAGCTTAAATCTCATGAAACTCGGACGGTAAACTTTCTGGAGCGAGGTGCTCCCAAACTCCCTGTCACGGGTAAGTTCCAATCCAGCATTTTCTTTTATTTTCTTTAAATCTGATTGACAGGAGCCAAGCAGAGTCAGGGTTCTTATGAGAACCAAACCAGAACTGGACCAGAACTGTTCGATTTTTGCCTGATTTGAACCGAACTACAACCCTAAAATTAAAAAACAGACGAACCTGAACGGAACGTGAACCCAGACCATGTGAGATGAGGAGAACCCACATGGAGGCAGTAGTCTATCCATGTTATTCTACACTTCTCCAGCTGCGTGAAGTATTGCCTACAAACTGTTAAATGATTTCTTCATGGAAGTCAGTAATGACCGACAATATCAAAGCAAAATCCAATGATGATGAGCCACCAGCAAAAAGGCCAAGAACTGCTGTTAAGGACATGCTATCCAGTCTAGGTGGTCCTTCTTCAACAGCAACCAGATCATTGTCATCCAGTGAACTAAATACATATTTAGAACATGACAGTTATACTGACAACTGCCTTGAATTCTGGAATAAGACAGAAAGACACCTGTTCCCAAAACTAGCAAAGCTTGCACAAAAGTACCTATGCTTGTCGGCTAGCAGCAGTAGCAGTGAGAGAGTTGTTCGCATTCTGCAAGCAAGTTCTAGATGACCGAAGATCTCATGTAGTTAATACACTTGCTTGTTCTGTATTTGTGAAATTCTTGAACATTTATACTTTACGACTGAACTTGCACTTGCCTGCTTTTTAGTTTCTTTTACTCAAAGTAATGTTGATTTGAATAAAGTATTATTTGGCAATATAAAGTGAATTTAGTAATACTTAAATTGATCCAGAACCAGAACAGAACCAGAACTAGAAAATAAACCAAAAGCCTAGAATCGAACTGAACCAGAAACCAAACACGTAATTTTTAAGCACTAAACTGAACCAGAACCCCACACTGTAGAACCAGAACCGAACTAGAGCCCCAAATATCTGGAGAACCCTGGCTTTAGAGCCAAGCACAAGGAATAGCAGGGGTTGTGAAGTAGGAGGGGCATAAGGGGGAGGATGCCCGCCCTCAACACAACAAGTGTTTTGACCCATTTTTATGTTTGCTTGCACGCATGTGCAGGAAACATAGTGCCATCATCCGAGTTTTCAGAGGTGTGTCACCCCCTCTTCCAATTCAGTCAGTGTGTTGGCAGGCACGGCCCCTGTCCACCAATGCATGCTGGAGCTGTCTATGACAAGCTCCAAAATGCAGTGGCATACAGTTGAAAAGGGGAGCTACGCTTCAGTGAGCAGCGATAAGATATTGCCTGCTCATGCGCAGCTCCCCTTACACACACACACACACACACACACACACACAGAAACATGCATGCATACTGCGTGCTGCCCCCCCCCACGCACACACTCTATAGCCGGCGGGGTGCCCAATCCCCGTTGGCTGTGCTACACTCCCTGTGCCCCAAAGCCTTCCAAATGCCATGCTGGTGCTCACCCCAGCGTGGCAACTCAATCAGTATAGCCGGCCAGGAGTGCTCAATCCCTGTCGGCTTCACTGTCTCCCAAGTACAGGGTGCCAGCTCAGGAGCCCACCCCAGCATGGCAACAAATACCATGGCTGACAGGGTGCCCAATCCTCCGTCAGCTCCACGCCCCTCCAGCCGTCCTTCTGCCATGCTGGGAGCCCACCCCAGCATGGCAAATGTCCTGCATCGTCCTTTTGGTTTTTTAAATACCTGAAAATTAAAAACAGTCCCACTGCGCTTCTCCTGTCCCCTCCCACATCCCGCACCCACCCTGCACCCCACCTCCCCACCCCCCTCACCCCCATACTTACCTCCGGAGTCTGGCGCGATCTTGGGTGGACCGGGGATCACGTCTGCACTCTTCAAAGCCGACTCGAACTGAAATGCCAGTAAGCTATATAATGGGCTAGATAGGGTTTTTCAACTTTGTTGCATATCTCAGGCATTTTTAGAATTTTTGCACCAAATTTTCAACATGGGGTTTCTGGGACCCCTCCTCATGAATTCTGTCACTGTCATGGTGTTATTCGGGCCCGAAGGATGATTTTGCAGTCACTGCGCAAAATCACCTTTCGGGACCAATTAATGAAATGACACTGCCAGTGTTCATAAGGTGGACTCTCAAGAAGCCTATTTTGAAAATTTGTGAAAAATCCAAAAAACGACTGTTTTACGAGCGTGCGGCGCGCAGTTCCCACACACACTCGTAAGTTCGCGAATTTTCAATATTTTCACTCCAGATTTTCAACATTGCCATTTTACCACACCTTCTTATGAGTAGTACAGCTGTCATTTTTCACATCTCACCCAAAATGTGTTTCTGCTCATATGGCGCACAATGGCGCAGCCAGTGTTGAAATCAATGTAAGGACAAATTAAGAAAATCACAGTGACACTGTTCATGAGCAGAGGTCTTAGAATGGCTATGTTGAAAATTTGATGAAAAATTCTAACAATGACTGTTTCTACGAGTCATCGCTGCGCAGTTCCTATGCATGCTCATAAGTTTCTAATTTAATATTTTCACTCCACATTTTCAACATTGCCATTTTATTACACTTCCTTATGAACAGTACAGCTGCCATTTTTCATATGCCGCCCAAAATGTGTTTTCGCACATGTAGCGCACAATGGTGCTGTTGGTGTGTGAAAGCAATGTTTGGGACAGATTAAGAAAATCACAGTTACACTGTTCATGAGCAGAGGTCTTAAAATGGCTATGCTGAAAATTTGGTGACAAAAATCCATAAAATGACTGTGTTACGAGTGAGCATTGTGCAGTTTCCACGCACCCTCGTAAGTTCATGACTTTGTGATATTTTAAGTCCAGATTTTCACCAGTGGCATTTTTCCACACTTCCTTATTTACAGTACAGCTGTCATTTTTCACAACATGGTGAAGTGTGTTTCACACTTTCAGTGCAGAGATGCGGTGGTCGCTGTGGGAAATCATTGTTCGGGACAGATAAAGAAAATCACAGTGACACTGTTCATGATTGGAGGCACCAAAATGCCTGAGTTGACAATCTGCTGTAAAAAATCCCCAACCTAATTATATTACGGGTGTGCGTTGCACAGTTTCTATGTACGCTCGTGACTTCACCATTTTTTAAATATTTTTACTGCAGATTTGCAACATTGCCATTTTTTACACCTCCCCATGAACAGTACAGCTGTCATTTTTTACATCCTGTTCGGAATGTTTTTGCACCTGTGGTGCTAAATGCCGTAGTCGCTGTGCATAAGCAGCTTTCGGCTAACAAACTGATATTCCCCCTGTTCATGAGGTGGGGTCACAAAAAAAACAAGTTGAACATTTGGAGTGAAAATACCAACGAATGCCTGAGGTATTTGGGTTTCCAACCATAACGCCCAACCCTGTAGAGAATGACAGGCATCAGGGGTGTGACTTGGGATTCTTGCCTGTAATGCTCATACCATTCCACACCCTGCAGCCAGTGAGAGGCATCGAGGTATGCCTTGGACTCTTCAGTCCCAAAGTTCACCCCATTCTCTTATATCGCACCCATCTCACCGTATTTCCTAATAGAATGGGGTGCGCATAAGGGCCAAAGACCCCAAGGAACACTGTGACACTTGTCAGTGTCTGCAGGGTGAGGTGTGGTGAAATGGCGTGGCCGTTATGGCTGTCGACCCAAAGGCACACCCCAATGCCTGTCACTCTCTGCAGGGTGGTGGTGGGGTTGGCTTCAGTTCAATACTTCATTGCCATTCCTATTACGCAGCTCTGTAACTTCTACACTACCACTGCCAATGCCAGCAAGCAAACATTCGGCATTGACAAATGCTTGTTTTTGTTGTTGTTTTCATTCTTTAAAAAAAAAAGTATCTCAGGATTGGTGGCAGGATTTTCAGGACAGTAAATTAATAAAGAGGGAACTAAAAGGAGAGCTTCAGTAACAGACAACTACTGGAATAGCAGTATACTGTAAGTGCAATATGGTATCCAGTGAATACTGTGTTTGCAATTGAGCGCCTACAAAAATGGCGACTCAGTTACGGCACCTGTATTCAGTGCTACCTGACAGGGTAGCGCTTGGATCCAGGGTGGGTGAGGTGGGGCGACAGGAACCTACATGCATATGCGCCTGGGGGGAGAGGAAGGGGAGGGAATATATGTGGGATGGGGTGTGGTGGGCAGCTGCCAAGCTGGTCCACTAGTATGGTGGGGAGGGTCGTCGATTAGGATGTGCAGGGTTTGGGTCTGGTGTAGTGCATTTTAGTTTTTTTGTTTTTTGCCGGTGGCCAGCTTTTGCATATTACTAGTATTGCACCACCCTGGAAGTTGAGAATCCTTTAGTAGGGGGATGCAGGGGGCGAATCCCCTTGCAGGAGGGTGTGGGGGGCACAGCCCCCTGCATTAAAAAATAGAGCCATGGATCTTGTGCGCCCTATTGCCAGTTGTCGTGAGTGTGCATCACCAAAACTCATTTTCTGTGATGTACACTCACCGTAACAGCGTGTTATTCTGCGATCGCTGTTATCACATAGAACCGTGCAGTATAATGTGGGGAGTGGTGCAATACAGTGGATGCGGGGCAGCCATATTCAGGCAGACCTTCTGGATGCTGAGGTGCTGCCCTATCTGCAGGCATCTTTCTGGACTGTGGGATGAGGTAACCAGACTCAGAGTGGAAGTAAACTGGTTCAGGAGTACCTTTGCCCCTATCCAGAGACCACCCAGTCCAACACCACTGCCTCAGAGGATGCCGAGAACAAGGAGCACTTGGATGACAGTGGGATCTGGGAGGGTTAGGGTGGTCAGGCAGAGGCACATTCCAAATCTTACTCCACTCCAGAACTCATATGCTGCACTAGCAAATGGGGACAACCAAACAGAGGTACCCAGAGAAGTGGCAGGGAAGGATGTGGAGGTCAACCATGGAGGTGACCTCAATGGGGAGAAAAGTGGACCCCAGAGGAGGAGGAAGCAAATCCTGGTGGGGGACTCTATCATAAGAGGGATTCAGCTAGGAACTCAGGAGGGGGAGGACAGGGAGGTGAGGTGCCTACCAGGTGCCACGGCATGGAGGGATGTGAGGAAGATCCTGGGGATCACCGGGAAGGCAAGATGGGAGGGTGAGCTGGATGTCATTATCCACCTAGATGCTAATGATGTGGCAAATGGGGAGGTGAAGGAAGTTCAGGAAGAGTTTAGGAAATTGGGGAGGGGTCTCAAGCAAGTAGCTACTTCTGTCTCCTTTTCAGAAGAACTACATGTGAGAGGCATGGGAGAGTGTAGGGGTGCACGCACCAGGAACTTTAACTCCTGGTTGAAGAACTGTTTCTTCAAGGAAAGGTTTGGATTCACTGGTGACTGGGGACTCACCTGGAGGGATGGGGGCTTGTTCAAACCTGATGGCCTGCATCCATCCTGGATGGGAATCCAGGCACTCAATGATAAATTTAAACGCTACATGGACAAGCATTTAAACTATCCAAGTGGGATGGCAGGCCAGCAAGGAGGGTACCTAATTGCCCACTCCCACAGTTAGCAGTGGAACCAGTGAGCAGGAGGAGAGGATATCTCTACAAAGCAGTGTACAAAAGATGGAGATAAGCACCCAAGGGAGGATAGGCCGAAAGGGGGAAAAATTCAACAGAAGGGTAGACAGCAGGGAGAACCAGGGATAAAGAACAACCAGGGAGGGGGCTGGAGTAGAACAGCTAAACAGTCTAGGCAGGTCAATCATGGAAAGCCATGTGTGCCAATGCCAGGAGCCTTAGCAACAAGATGGAGGATCTGGAGGCTGCCATGGTGCAATCAGACCTGGACATTGTGGCCATCACAGAAACTTGGTGTAATGATAACCATGACTGGGAGATAGCCATACCTGGCTACAACATATTCAGAAGAGACAGGGCAGGCAGGAAGGAGTAGGAGGAGTGGCACTTTATGTGAAAGATGGCATAAAGGCCACAAAGATCCAGGATGAACAAAATGGGGGAGAGATACTGTGGGTTAAGATGGAAAGGAAAATGGGGTCAGCCATCTGTACAGGGGTGGTCTACAGACCACCAGCCCAGGAGGAAGAAATAGATAGGGAGTTGTTGCTAGCCATCAAAGGATGGCAGACGGGGGGGGGGGGTGCTGGTTGGAGACTTCAATATTCCAGATGTGGACTGGAGCCTCCCAGCAACATCAACCAGGAGCAGATCTACCCTGGACTCCCTTCAAGGTACCTTCCTTAAGCAACTGGTCATGGAACCAACTCGGCAGAAGGCAATACTTGACCCCGTGCTCACAAACGGGGACAGTGTGATAGGGGTAACAGTGGGGAAGCACCTGGGTTTGAAATCACAGAAGGAGCAGAACCAAACTGCACAAAAACACGTATCCTGGATTTTAGGAGGGCAGACTTTGGGAAAACAGGGACATGCTTGAAAGAGGCACTAATGGGAATGGGGAGGGAATCAGGGGTGGAGGAACAGTGGGTAATATTTAAAACAGGGATTACAAGAGCAACAGAATTATACATTAAGCAGGTTAGCAAGGGGAAAAGGAAGAGGAGGCCATTATGGTTTTCCAAGGAGGTAGTAGAGAAAGTGAATACCAAAAAGATCACATTCAGGCAATACAAAAAGACCCAGGCAGAAAGGGATAGAGAGACATACCAGGACAAGGAAAGGGAGGCAGGGATGTCAGTAAGGGAAGCCAAAGCTCAGACAGAAGAGCACATTGCAAAGTCAGTTGCTAGAGGGGACAAAACCTTTTATAGGTACATATAGTAAGTGAAACAAGCATTTGTCAATGCCGAATGTTTGCTTGCTGGTATTAGCATTGGACGTGCAGGAGTTAGACAGATGCCCATCTCCACCCCTCAGAGACAGACAGGCATTGGGGCATGCCTTTGGGTCATCGCCCATAACGCTTACACCATTTCACCTCACCCTATTCTGCAGACACTGACAAGTGTTGAGGTGTGCCTTGGTGTATTTGGCTTTACAGTCACCCCACTCCATAATGACATACGCTGAAATGAGTGCAGTATAGGAGAATGGGATAAATTCTGGGGCCTAAAAGTCAAAGGCACACCTTGATGCCTGTCACTGGCTGCAGGTTGGGGATGGAATGGCATGAGCATTACAGCTGACAATCCAAAAGCACACCCCTGACGCCTGTCAGTCTGCACAGGGTGGGATGTTATGGTTAGAAACCCATAACGCCCCAGGCGTTTGTTGGTACTTGTACTACAAATTTTCAACAAGGCATTTTTGTGACCCCCCACAAGATCAAAGCATTGAGACCTCTGCTCATGAACAGTGGCACTGTGATTTTGTTAATCTGTCCTGAACGTTGATTTCCCACAACGACCGCGTCATTCTGCACCAGATGTGTGAAACCACAGTTCGGGCAGGATGTGAAAAATGACAGCTGCATTATCCATAAAGAGGTGTGAAGAGATGGCAATGTTGGAAATCTGGAGTGAAAATATAAAAAATTCTCAAAGTTATGAGTGTGCGTGAAAACTGCGCAATGCACGCTCATAACAGTAATTTTTTTGAATTCTTTCACCAAATATTCAACATAGGCATTTTGGGACATCTGCTCATGAACAGTGTCACTGTGATTTTCTTATTCTGTCCCAAACATTGATTTCCCACAGCGACTGTGCCATTGTGCGCCGGATGTGCGAAAACACATTTTGGGCAGGATGTGAACAATGACAGCTGTACTGTTCATAAGGAAATAAGTACAAATAGCAATGTTGAAAATCTAGAGTAAAAATCTCAAAATTCTCAAAGTTGGCGTGGGTGTAAACTGCTATATGCACTTATCTCTTAACACAGTCATTTTGGAATTTTTTCATCAAATTTGCAACATACGCTTTTGGGGAGTCCACATCATGAACAGTGGCAGTGTTGTTTTCGTTAATCAGTCCCAAAATGTGATTCCACGCAGTGACCGCAAAATCACCATTTGGGACTGAATAGTGACTGAATTCATGAGTAGGGGTCCCAAGAACCTCATGTTGAAAATTTGGTTGCCAAAAGTCAAAAAAATGGCCGAGACATCCACACAAGTTGAAAAAAAAACATTTATGCCATTATACAGCTTACCGGCATTTCTTCAGTTTGCAGTTGGCTTTGAAGAGTGTAGACGTGTTCCTGGTGCACCGAAGATTTTCGCGCCAGGCTCCAGAGGTAAGTATGGGGTGAGGGGGGTGTGGGGAGGTGGGGTGCACAGAGGGTGGGTTTGGGTTGCGGAGAGGACCTGACTGGTGAGGGACCGTTTTCTTTCTTTTAGGGAGAAAAAAAAAGCAAAAGACATCGCAGGAAGGTTTTTTTTTTTTGCAGGCTTGCTTTGGGCACACTAGGGTGGGCTGCCAGTGTGCCACCTGCATTTTTGGGGTGGGGGGACTTAAGCTGACTGGGATTGGGCCCCCCATCAGCAAAGAAAGCCTGTTTGGGGGGCCATGATGCCAAGGGAGTTAGGCACCCCTCGGCCACCACAACAAATTGGGGAGATTATGCTGATGAGTTAGGCTCCCGTTGGCTTAAGTAACTGGGGCAGGGCATGCTGACAGGGGGATTGGGCACCCATGTCAGCTTTTTGGGGGATTGTAAGTGGACGGCGACAGTGCCACCATGTTTTTGTGAAATGTTACACCTGGGAAGGCACCACCCTGCAATGACGGATCATTCTCTCACTGCAGCAACCAATTTCTTTCAAGTTGGTGCCATGCTTGCTGAACTAGTGTCAGCAGCAGTGTGCCACTACACTGGATAAAGGGGGCCAAGCCCACAAATGCAGTGGCTGCATTGGCCTCCACGGTGCCGCACCTCCAAAACCCACTTCTCTCCTAAGCTGCCACTTAATGTTTCTTGATCATGCACACAAGCAAACATAATAAACTATTTCAGTATTTGTATGCCACTAAAATAAACAAAAAAATTATCACAGTACAAGATAGATGGACACCTTATCTTTTATAAATGTTTTAATACATTTTTTAATAGTGCAAATGCAGCAAACATTTTAGCTATACAGTTTTATCAGATCCAATTAAAATCTGCGCCAATAGGATTTATGGGTTCTCTTTTACTAAATGTGCAAAATATTGCCAATTTAGTGTTTAGATATCCTCGAAGCGGCATCGTCAGCAGCTGCATCCAACTGTTGCTTGTGGTCTCAGTGCCTGGCTTCTCATCCAAGCCTGCCACAAACTTGGGCAAAAGCTGCATTCTTCAGGAACAGGAACTATAAAAACTATTGCTGGGAGATCCTGTTCATTTCAAGGGAATGGGCAAAGACCGCAATACATGGAGATATTTGACCTCCTTTACTTTTCAGAGGGCTCTGTATTTCAGAGGAAGTGTATTTGCAGCAAAGTTTCTTGCTGTTGTACAAATACTTCTTTAACCCTCTTTGGCCATGCTGTTACATCTGAAATGTTCTGGTGGTGGCCAGGAACGGAGGGAGAGGGGCAAGCAGCATGCAGTGGGAGGGAGTGAGAAGAATTAATTAGATAGCGGAGGAATGGAGGGAGTGGTGCGGGCAGCATGCAGTGGGAGGGAGTGGGAGGGTTTAATTAGATTCTGGGGGGAACAGAGAGAGTGGGGTGGGCAGTATGCAGTGGGAGGGTGTGGGATGGTTTAATTAGATGTTGAAGGGAATGGAGGGAGTGGGAAGGTTTAATTACATGCCGGTGGCAAAGGAGGGAGAGGGGCAGAGAACACACAGTAAGAGGGAGGGAAGGGTTTAATTAGATACCAGGAGGAATGGAGGGAGTGGGGCGGGCAGCACGCAATGGGAGGGAGTGGGAGGGTTTAATTAGATACCAGAAGGAATGGAGGGAGTGGGGCGGGCAGCACGCAATGGGAGGGAGTGGGAGGGTTTAATTAGATACCAGGAGAATGGAGGGAGTGGGGCGGGTAGCATGCAGTGGGATGGAGGGAGTGGGGGGGTTTAATTAGATACAAGGGATGTTAGGAGAGACGAGAGTCATGAGACACATGAACAAAGGAGGAACAGCCTTGTTGTCTGGGAACTCCACCGGGAAGATTTAGGAGTATCGGTGCTCTCGGTGGTGGGCAGCAGTGAGAAGGCTGCAGGTGCAGACTCTCCAGTGGCAGCAGCAGACAGCGACCCCAGAAGAAATTTAAGACTCCGAGCTACTCTCCGGTTTTGTGCTTTGATCTGAATCCTGCACTGCAGTCTGCAAATCAAGAGGCAGAGCAGATCCCTACCTTAGTACCCCTGTCTTATTCTTCTTTCCCCAGAATCGCTGCAAGCATTAAGTAAGGCTGCAAGGTAATATATTTGTAACCCCCCTGCAAATGGGGGTTCCCAAAAGACTTCCAGGAGCTTGCTTGAAAGCTCCAAGCCTGAATGGTGTTTGGCGTTTAAGCCATTTAGCAGTGAGTGTTTTTAGAGCCTCTGGTACTGTCTCTTTAAGAGCTGTCTGCTTGCAGACATAATTAGTTTGTATGGGGGGACTGTGTGCTTCTCTGTTTGAGTACCACTCGAGCTGCTGCCAATTCCTCCATTTTGCAGTCACTAAAGTGCAAGGAACCTATCTGAAAGATGTAACTGTTTGCCAGAAATAATTTAGAGTAATAATGAAAATACAGTTTGTCTAACCTGCTTTCTTTGCAGTCAGAACTGTGTCTGCCTAGTTCCCCATTCTAGTTTTGAACTGCTGAACTGGACCAATCAGTGTGGGGTAAGCTAGCTCTAAAATGGTGCCTTGGACGAATCAGAACTTGGACTCATAATCTGAGCCAGCCACAAGAGGATTGTATGGGCAGTGACTCTGGGAGATGTAGTTTGGGCGAGCGCCTTTTGGACCAACAGCAGCAGTCTATTGTGAGTGACAGCCAATCCAGTCAAGAACTGGGAGGAACTCAAAGGAAGTGCCCGGTTTTGTCTGTTGGAGTTTCAGTTTAGCTCTGGCAGTGAAGGGAAAGGAACCCTGTGCTCCTTCAGTGCACAGTTTTAGTCAAAAACATGTGTAAGGTCCAGAGTTCCGGTCTGCAGCTTGTGTAACTGCTTGTGGGACTGAATCCATCCTGTGAAGAGAATCAAGGATATCTGAAGAGTAGAAACCAGGCTCACCCTGTAGAAGACTGGAGAAATTGTTGAATTGCACTCGATCTGTCAGGAACTGAATCTGCTGTGTGTTCTCCGGGTATTGTGCAGTAATTGCGATCGGGATAGAAAGCAGCCTGCCTGGTATAGTACTTTCTTTTACCATATAAATGTGTGAGGAGGCTTGTACCTCAAGTGAATCCTGCTGCCATTAAGTGACTTTTGCCTGTGACTGTTTACCATATAAATGTGTGAGGAGTCTCTTGGAGCTCAGAGTAGCCCTGCTGACGTTGAAGGACCCTATCTTGTTTGGAGGTCGTGAGTACTAATTCAGGGTCGCTCCCTGTTGAATTGCCACATTAAATCCAAATGGAATCACTGTACTGCTGACTGTTTAAACTGATTTTCTTTTCTCTGTGTGAAAGGGCCCCTACCAGCTGCCACGGTTTGGACTAGCCACTAGGGCTTGGGTACCCAGGGACAGTAACTGGTAAGGGATAGGCCTGCTGACAGAGCCATAAATAGATGAGTAAAGTTATAAGCTAATTAACCTGATTTCCCCTGTCCTTGTTATATCCCCTAAATAAATCAGAGCTGCTTGTTTCAGCAAAGTTATACTGCCTGAGGTATTTGTCTATGTTAAAGTACTGTACTGTGATTGTTGCACTGTATCTTATTTCACAGGAGGTCCCAGTGCGGAACCAGTCCTGGAGGTAAGTGTATACTGTGAAGGTAATTCTGATATATTGTGTGGGCCACTAGTGGGAAGAAAGGGGTTGCAGTGTCCCAGAGGGCTGTGACCAAGTAAGTTTAACTATTGCAAACCCTGACCTCTGGGTGGAGGCACCCGCCATTGGATCCAGGCCCCTCAACCTGTTAGTGGCAAATCAGGCAGGGGTAGTAGCCCCTGGGATAGCGCCATCTAGGGGTTACATATTTATTAGTCACAATTGCAAATGGCAAATTGCACTGACTGTCTTGTGTGGTGGGTTGTAAGTTGATTGTTTCAGATGGGAGAGATGGTGTGTGCTGGCTGCTGGTGCCATAGGCTCCAAAATATCAGCTGAAGATTTATTTTTCAAGGGCTGCAACTTCTGCTATGGCTCGGACTTCTCGCTTGTGAGTGATAAACTTTTGAAGATGTCCGATTGGCTCAACTGCACTGGGATGGTTCCAAGACTACCTTTCTGATAGACAGCAACAAATTAAGGCTGATGGAGAGATTTCTCCACTTAAAAAAAAGAGGCGTCCCCCAGGGCTACATACTGGGCCCATTACTGTTTGCCATTTATATCAACAGCTTGGACGCAGGCATCAAAGATACATACTAACATACTATTTGCCAGCAGATTAGGCCTTACAGTCTATCAAGTCTGCTCGAACCTCAGATCCCTAGTTGGGTTCCGAGGCCCTCCCCTCCCTTGTGCTCCAGAAACCCCTATCATCCATCCCCACCCCCCTGGGACAGGCCATCAAGATGCCAGTATTCACTTGTTTGCTGATGACACGGTGCTCTACTTAAGCTGGGAATCTCCTGAAGCTGCCTGCACTGAGTTACAAGCTGACTTTAATATCCTGCAGTACCAGCTCCTTAGCAAAAAGTTATTACTAAATGCAAAAAAAAAACAAGGCCGTTCTTTTCTCACCATCAGGCCCAGGAGCTTACTCTGCTGTCGCTAGTCCATTACCATCAATCTCTACTTTATTAGGAGAAAATCTTGAATTTGTGACTAAATTCAAATACTTTGGTATTTAGCTAGACAACAAACTCTCTTTTGTGGAACACACAGAAGAACTGCTGAAAAAACTGAGGCAGAGGCTTGGTCTTTTTTTCAGAATTAAATTCCTCTTGACCACAGACGCAAAAAGACAGCTTGTTCAATCTACATTCCTTTCTTTAATTGACTACGCCGACTTCATTTATGGCCATTGACCTGCCTCATATCTTGCAAAACTGGATGTATTATATCATAGACAAGGCCCCTGGAATACTGCAATTCTGCGGTTGTGGAATTTTCCGCAGAATTTACATCATGCCGCAGAATGTATATAGTGCCACAGAATTCACTGTTTTTGGTGAATTTTTATTCAAATATACTGTTTTTCCATAGTATCAGGCTTTCTTTCCCATCTTGTTTATCCTAAAGTCCCTCCTCTGTGCTCGGCATAAGATGTCATTGATGACATCACATGATATTTAACCAATAGCAGGACTGCATTCTGCCAGAGAACTGAATAAATCATGCCGCAGAAATCAGAAAATGCTGCCGCAGAAACCAAGGAGCCCTACCGCAGAAATCAGAAAGTTCTGCTGCAGAGCACTAGGGGTCCTAATCATAGAGCACTGAGATTTATAACTGGCATCCCATACTCCACACATCACTGCTCTTTACACGCAGCCATAGGGTGGCCCTCACTTCAATACAGGCGACATAGAAATGCAGCCCTATGGACGCTCCAAGCCCTTACCAACAAAACTCCCACGATACATTGTTGACTGTCTCCCCCTTAGTCCTATTAGGAACTATGCCTTAAGAAGTCAATCGCTGATTTCTTTGAATGTCCCAAGGGCCAACACTCACCTTGGAAGGGCTGCCATAAGCTATGCCCTGCCTACTCTCTGGAGTAGGATACAAAAATCGTTGAGACTTAGCTCACCTGTCAGTCCTGCCTTCTTTAAGACCCTCTATGACAAAACGTTTGCTGAAGTCTGTAATTGCTTCTATCGCTCCTAGCAGCTTGACTATTGTTCCTCTCTTCTTCAACACTAGTCCCAGCTGCTTATCCAAATCAGCCCTTGCTACTACTACTCCCCCCTCCTCTGCCCCACTTGCCCTTAACACTCTCTGCATCCCTCTTATTCACCACCCCCCTTCTGCAGCATTTACCTAAGGCTTACACACTGTTATGCGCACCTCCATAGCTTAGGAATTTCCATCCAGGCCTGTAATATGTTTCTGCTGGACAGGAATATAAATAATCTCTCTTTTTTTTCTTCTATGGTTTGTATATGACATCCATACACATCCTGCTCCTGTGGGAACTGTATATATGTATATTACATTTGGGTTGTGTTATGTATATTTTTCTTGTACATGTGACTTGGAATGTAAATATTCTGCTCCTATCAGTATTGTAAACATGTTGTTCCTATTGTATTATGTATATTTATATGTAACGGTACAATTTTCCTTGCTAACAGCAGGTCCACCTTGTAAATGAGCTTGCTCAATGGTGATCGCCTGGATAAATAAAGATTTGATTGATTGATTGATTGATTTAACCTCTTGACAATGCCTCTGTTGGCTGCACACACTTGTTACCTATGCTAGTTTCTGCACTCCTTAGTATACTCAAAGTTGTTGCCTCCTTTAGTAAACCTGTGCATTGGTGTACCACTGTAAACTATAGATTTTCTGCTGAATGTATTATACAACCAAGCTGTAATATTGTAAAGAACCTGTAAAACTGTAAGATGTTGCTGCCTTGTAACTCTTTATATGCTGTGACTGTATATTGTAAGTCTGTATTGTTCTCTGATGCGGAGCCTTTGTAAATGAGTCTCTGACTCAAAGGTTGAAATTCCTAAAGAGTATTAAATAAATAAATAAATGGTGTTGGTAATGATAACCTGCAGGTCTCTCTCTTCCAGGGAGGTGCTCCATCCAACCCCATTTAGCCAATATTCCATCCTATGATTTCCTTTTCCCAGGGCCATTACTTTGCAATTTTTCAAATTGAATTTCAGTTGCCACATATTAGTCAATCTTTCCAATTTTTGGAGATCTTTTTTCCGGTCCCTCACCCCTTCCAAGCTGTCCGCCCTTCTGCCCAGCTTGGAGTCATCGGCAAACAGGGCAAGCTTGCCCTGGATTCCTTCACTGATGTTACCAATGAACATGTTGAAGAGGACTGGGCCCAACACTGATCCCTGAGGTACTCCACTTGTGACCTCACATTCAGTTGATCTCACCCAGTTGATCACTACTCTTTGTTTCAGTCCATGAGCCAGTTACCTACCCATTCTGAATATAATCTTTGCAGTACCAAGATCCTGTAACTTCTTTAATAGGTGTATATGTGGCACTGAGTCAAATGCCTTGCTGAAATCAAAGCAGAGGTGGTCCACTGGCCGGCCCACCAGTGCAGCGGTTGGATTTCCGCTTGTGGCGCTGGCAGCCGGGTTCGGGGAATGGACCTGGGTCATTGGAGGCTGGTAGGGGAGAGGATTGAGCACCCCATGGTGGCTCTCCTTCTCCGGGAGGAGGTGAGGCAGCGTCGGTGCAATGAGGACTCATGGCGGAGGCTGGGAGTCACTCACGCTACCGGCTCAGTATCAAGGAGGCAGGGTGGATGCTGGCGTCATTACACGTCCGCCTCCAAGATAACCAGGAAAAGATGGTGGGCAGGTCCACTGTCTGTGTGAAGCCCTCCTGGGCATCAATTAGCTGCCATCGCGACATCCCTGACCAGAGACTAGTTCCACGGCATGGATGAAGGGGACCAATGCCTTGGCCCCGATCTCAGGGCGGTAAGCCAGGGATAACTGGGGATGGCAGCAGTAGATGGCAGTGGAAGTCCCAGGGGCTGTGACCAGGGCTGAAAAAGTGACAGCGGAACCACAGAATGAAGAAGAAAATTAAAAAACAATTTTAAAAAAGAGGCAGTCCACTGCATTACCCTATCCAATTCCTTCCTTACCCAATCAAAAATATAATAAGATTCATCTGGCATGACCTCCCAGCCACAAACCCATGCTGCTTATTGTCCTGGAGATCATTTTCCTCTAGGTATTGCTCAATGTCCTGTTTGATTAAGGTCCCCATTAGTTTTCCCACAACAGAAGTTAGGCAAACCAGTCTGTAATTCCCCCTCCTCCTCTCTACCCCCATCTTTGTGTAGTGACACCATGTCCACCATCCTCCAGTCTCCTGGTACCACTCCTGTCTTCAGTGATCTGTTGAATAAGTGTGCCAAGGGTTCAGCTAATTCCCCTGCCAATTCCTTTAGCACTCTCGGGTGCATTTCCTCTGGCCCCTGTGTGTTGTCTGGTCTGAGGACTGCAAGCCCCTCCCTGACCATATACAAGGTGAATGACAGAGTTTCCATTATTTGAATCCCTCCGTCGGCTGCCTTAACTTCACTTTCTGGCATTGGACCAGTATTCTCTTTGGTAAATACCAAGCAGAAGAAGTCATCTAGAACAACAGCCTTTTGACCACCTTCCTCTATCAATATATCCCCTTCTAAAAATGTTGCAGTCCCTCCCCCTTTCTTGTTTTTTACTTGAATGTATCGAGAAAAGTGTATTCCCCAGATACGATCCCTGCTGCAATCCGAAGTTCAGTTTCAGCATTTGTTTCCCTTATGACCCTCTTTGCTTCCTTATTTTTGGGGTGTAGTCTTCCTAGTCACCTACCCCTGATTCTTTGTGAAACTGTGGCCTCCCTTTTAGTTCTGATGCTTTTTGAACATGAGCTGTGAACCAAATGAATTTCTTGTGCCTGTTTCTTTTCTTCACTGTTTTGGTGTAGAGTTTTATGGCTAGCAGGGCTGACTCCTTTATTAACCCCCAGATGACTTCAATCTCAGTTCTTTCTATGATATTTGTCACTGACTAACTGTCTTAATCTTTCAAAATTTGCCGCCTTAAAATACAGGACCTTGGCTAAGGTTGAGACTTTTCATCCCCAAAGCAAATCTCAAACCATAGGGGATTATTGTCACTGTTAGCTAGCGGATCCTCAACCCTAATTACTGTCCCTACTGCCTCTGTGCCACAAAGCTTTTAGACCTACTGGTCCTTGGAAAACAGGAGTCACTGGATAGTTAGATACCTTTTATTAGATCAACATGGATCTTGTACAAAGATGGTATAGTACACAAGCTTTTAGGGCTATTCACGTGAAGAAGGAACATGCGGAAAACCTCATGACTAACCATGGGTCCTAAGTACCAATGTGGATAAACAGCACACGAGAGTGCTGTAGTAGCAGTGTGCAGCTACACACCACACAAAAGATTAGTAAACAAATTAACTAGCCTGGGAGTGGGTTCCAGGGTGGTAGCTTAAGTAAAGCATTGGCCAGACAACAGGATACAGAAGGTAATTGTAAACAGAGTCCACTCTGAAGAAAGGGGGTTACTAATGGGGTACCTCAGGGTTCAGTACTTGGTCGAGTCCTTTTTAATGTGTCTTTATAAGTGACATTGCAGAGGGACTGGAAGGAAAAGTATGCCTCTTTGCAGATGACACTAAAGGCGCTTTTACACACAGGTTTTTAAAATGGAATCAGCGTTATCTGTGTGGTGCCGTTGTACTCTGTTGCGTTCAGGTTCCTTTCTACACACTGCGAGTATTCCGGCAACCCTGTCTCCATTTCTCCCCCAGAGTTTGATGCTCTACAAATGTTGTTTTCTGCATTTGTGGCTATTTTACACAGCACGACAAAACGGAACACAAGGGTGCAAACCGCAAAAAGCAGAGATTGCGGTTTGGACGAACGTTCGCCTAGGACCGAAACAGATGCAATTTACACACAAGGGATGTAACGGAATACTGTTTCTGTAACAGTTATTCCGTTACATAAACCTGTGTGTAAAAGCGCCTAAAGATCTGCAACAGGGTTGATACACAAGAAGGCATGGAAAGGATGAGAAGGGAGTTGGCAAGGTTGGAAGTATGGCAGCTTGGATTCAGTGCAAAGAAGTACAAAATAATGCACCTGAGAAACAAAAACCCAGGGGAAGAGTACACAGTGGGGGGAAGGTAGTAACAACAACAAAAATTGAAAAGGACCTGGGGCTAATCATATCAGATGACCTTAAGGTTGGCAAGCAATGTGAGAAGGCAGTAATTACTCTTTATCCTAGAAATTTGGTAAACTGTAAAAGGCTTTAGTATTCTGATTATCTGCAACCAATTTGATTCCATAATTTCTTTTCACTTTCCAAGTTGCCCTTTTTAGTTTTTTACCCACCTCTTGTATTTTTCAGAGTTACCTGCACGTGAATAGTGTTTCATCATCTTAAAAGCTCTTTTTTCCTAGAGGAAAGATAAAGCAGTCTCTTTGAGTGCCACAGGGGAACTTTCTCTCTTTTATTGCATACTGGCTTATGGGTAAGGCCACTAATTTATGTTGATTAAAGTAGTGAAATTCTGTTTTCAAGATTTGAATTTCCAGGATCTACACTGGTGGTTGTTAGTCTAATTTCTGGATTTACAGGGCTATTACTGTCATTCTTTTAGTATGTTTACACACAATCATAATAAAAAAGGCTTAGTGTACAGAACATTAAATGAAGCATATTGAAAATAGCACAGAAAGCCATTATAAGAAAAACACAAGTTCTGTAGATTTACTGATCTGGTATAAAATGCCAAATTCCATGAAATTCATTGTTTTTAGCAGTGTGTAGGCAGTCCCAATTAAGTTTCCTTTTTTGGTTTTCCACTAAAAAACAAAAAACAGTGGCCATGTTTATATGGAACATGCATGTCCTGTGAATTCTTTTACTTTTTTTTCTTAAATACATTCCAGCACTCATTGGCAACTTTATGTACCATGTCTTTATGCCATTTCTATGTGCAATGTCCTCTGACATCATATTAAAGTTTCCCATTTTATAATTGTAGTCAATTGTTTTTTCCTCTTCGTTACAGAAGGTTCTGCTTATGTTTAATTCCACCACTGACTGATCACTGGAATCTATTTTATAAGCACTTCAGAAACATTAACCACCACACACCAAGCTGCTTAGTACCCACCTGGTACCCAGAGTTGTACCTCGTAAGTTGTTTAAAAATGTTGAAATACTTTTCTTCATTGAAACATACAACAATTGATGAGTATCATCATTGTCTAAGCACTTGGGTTTAAATGAACATCGTAAAGTGGAAGCTCTTAGTAAGTGAGGCTCACCACCTAGCTCTGGACTTTTCCACAGATGTAAACAATTTAACATGTTTACCCACACTGCCTGCTGGGGTGGGGGAATCCACTTGACCACCAGGGATATGTTCATTAGAAATTCACGTGATGGCAATCAGGGATTGGGGAACCACTGGATAACCAGAGAAATTTTCAGGAGTACATAATGGGATGACAATTGTCAATCAGGGAATTGGGAGGGACCTCTGGACTACCAGGGCATCATTATTATTAGAAAGGGACAGGAACCGGTGATTGGAGATCGACCACTGGACTACCAGGGAATTTATTTTTCTATACAGGGACGGTGAGCGAGGATTGGGAAGGAGGGAGGAACTAGTGGACTACCAGGGAATTTATTTTTCTATACAGGGACGGTGAGCGAGGATTGGGAAGGAGGGAGGAACTAGTGGACTACCAGGGAATTTATTTTTATATATGGGGACAGTGATCAGAGAACAGGGGAGCGGGTGAGAGACCACTAGACTACCAGGGAGCTGTATTGTTTTATGAATGGGATGGCAATCATCAATCAAGGATTAGGAAGGGATCACTAGACTACCAGGGAGATGTTTTGTTTTGTTAACAGGACAGTGACCGAGGGTTGCGGTGCCACAAGCACAAGGGATATATATCTGGAAATGGGCAATTAGGCAGTGGTGCCGTGCAGTACAGCCTCACTCCCTATATAAATGGGCCCACAATGGGCATGCAAATGGCCCCTTAGCACCCTGCATGCCCAATGGGCTCATTTACATAGGTCCCTGTATGGGTACAAGCCATTGTGCTACCCTCTTGCGGGGACCATGTATGCTTGGTGCTTGGTGGCTTAGCATTGGGTCTTACTGGCCCTATATTCAGTAGAATAGCACTGATGTTTTATTCCATTAAATATATTAGTTTTGGACACCCGAGCAACTACAGGGGGTCAGCACAAAATTTTACCCTTTGCTTTGCCCAAATTTCAGTATCAGGCCTCTGATGTCTTCTGGCCATGCTGCTGGATAGCTCTCCTGTTCTTCCATGTAGTGTGATTCATACTCATGACATACTCAGTGAACTATGACTATGTCAGAAATGACACACCAGGTTCTTAAAAAAGGAAGTAGTATGACTGCGATAGGGGTTTCCATCTCTTGAATGGCAGACCCCCAAATCAATAACAGTGGAAGCAGAGAACAATCTAGGAAAAAGTAAAAATGTTCCTGGAAGTCAGTGTAACATGGTGGTTAGAGGTCAGATGTACAACCAGGTTATTGAAGTCCAGATCCCACCACCTAGAACAAGAGTTCTCAAACTTTGTCATAGTGAGCCTCCCCTAAACCATGGAAAAGATCTTGAGCCTCCCCCAAAATACTGAAATATTTTTGGGCCTTCCCATAGAAAAAATAGCCTACTTTTCACAGGTACCTTCATGGATCAGATTGCTTTCCGTTTGCCCTCTAACTGGAATAACCTTCCTGATAACATCTGCCTCTCCCCCTGCTCTTAAGCAACTTCTCAGAGATCATTTTGCTCCCTCCTGCTCTTATTCCTAGTACCTGTATGGCTAACTCTTGTATTTGGACAGTTCTGCTGCCAGTCTAATTGATCAATTGTTCCTTACATTGTTAGTTTATTGTTAATTTGTTTGCACTTTTATTCATTTTGTATTGCTTGAGTGTTTTGCAGTTACATTCTGAACTGTATTCTCTCACTACCCTTCCCTGGGTACACCTGATATAAGCCATGGCTCAGTGTACAGTACCTTCCCTGGTCACAGACTTGTGAATAAATACATAAATTCACCTACTATTATCCTCTTTCAGTTTGCCTTATCCCTTCACACAAAATCTATAAAGTTCAAAAGTGATTAATACTTTTTCAAGACTTGCTTGAGCCTCCCCTGGAACAGGTTGGGGCCTCCCTAGGGAGGCTGGCCTCACCATTTGAGAACCCCTGACCTAGAATAATACAAAATCTCTCTCTGCTTTAGTATGTGCAGCTGTAAAATTCATTAAAAGCTGGATGCTACAGAATATGAGATGCTGTTTCCCCACTTGGCTCTGTTGAAGTAGTAAAACAGAATTTGACTTAATGGAGACATCTAATTGCAGTAAACACATAAAAAAAATTAGTAGGTTCTTGGCTAGAGATGTAATACTATTGTTAAACAAATATTTTCAACCTTACTGACTTGTTAACTCCCTAAAGTTTTCTCTTTCTGTTAATTTATTCTCCTGATACTACAGTTTTTGAATCAAATGACAAACATTTAATATTAATACAGGACAGCAATATATATATATCTATATATAGAATGAAACCTTCTACATTATATATAATGAAACCTTGTAGATGAGTAATTTATTTCTATGGTATGATGACCTAAAATTATTATCATAATTAAGCAATAAGGTATGACCAGGGTTATGTTAATGTTCTAGTTAATCACCCCCTAGGGTGTAATGTAGCATGATGTGTAGCTAAATGTCACATGCCTCCAGGGGTGATTAGCAGGCTATTAACATAACTAAAATACTATTATAATATAAAAATTGAGCAAAAGTAACAATTCTGTACCTCTACTCCTTTTCTCTAAAAAAGGATCTGAAGGTTGAACTTTGATAAATTAGTTCTTACACCATCATCTATGTGCTGCGCCTGAGAGTGAACTGTATTGTCGTGCTCGTCAGGGGTTGCCTTGAGTTGTTGCACAGTTTCCAGTGTGCAGGTAGAGTGTGTAAAGCCCTACTTTCATGCCAAAAAAAATAACAGTATTCATGTCTTGACTGCTACTGTATGGTAAATATGTGAGGGAAATATTAAAAAAAAGTAGCAGTTACAGTAGCACTAGGTCACTCACATCCTCTATCCCATACCGATCTTATCATTTTTTTAAACAAAGCATAGCGCACTGGACATCAGAAAGGAAACAGAAATATCTGAGAGGGCTGACGTTTCATTTAAACTGCAAACTGCTTTAATATTAAACAGATCCTCATTGTACAAACTCCAACAACGCAGCACGAGCTACTGCTACCTGCCCAGGTGCTTTGGCTATCCCAGCCTTTCTCAAGCACCGGGACAGGTAGTCACAGCTCAGCCTGTGTTGCTGGATTTTGTACAATGTGGATCTGCTTAATATTAAAGCATCTTGCACTTGAAATGAAATGGCAGTCCTCTCAGATTTCTGTTTACTTAGAGGTCCAGGTGTTATGCTTTGTTGGTTTTATATAGTTATCAAGGGCTGCCTGTCTTTCACATTGTAAGCACAAACCGTGAACCGCCATCATTACGGCTTAGTTTCTTTCTGAACTGCATATCATTTTTATTGCAGTCAGGGATGTTAGTGGGCAGGGGACCACACCAAGCAGAAGAAATCAGCCAAGGACAAAAGTGACAAAAAGAATATGTAAACTCTGTTTCTAATATTCATAGGATTCATAGGATTTATACTGAGCTAGATGGACCTGCATCCTAAATGCTCACCATTTGAATCACTAAACTCTGATTTTATTGGTATATGTGTCCCAGTTGTTTCTGAAAGCAGCGCTTGATGGACTAACCACAACCTCCAGTGGTAACCTGTTCCATTCATGTACCACTCTTTGGTTAAATTATTTCCTGTGTGGTGCCATTAGCTGTAGTGTGTGGGACCTAGTATTATATGTATTTATATTACTTTCCAGCCCAGTGATATCTCAAAGATCGTTGTTATTCCATGCTCAGTGTACCAGGCACATATCCCCCCCTTTATCCCCTTGCCTCCAAAGAGTACATGTTCAGTTCAGACAAACGGACCTCGTAGTTTTTATCAGACATGTCATGTATTTCCCTGGTGGCTCTTTTTGTACTTTCTCTAACAAGGCAACGTCTTGTTTTTTATATGGGGCCCATACCTGGGCACCATATTCCATAACCGGTCTGACCAAGGATGAATATAGTGGTATCATAACATCCCTACTTCTTGTCAATATGTGTCTCAGGCTACAGTTTAGAATTATGTTTCCCCTCTGAGCTATCTTTTGACAGTGGGGTGTAAAAGACATGTCACTGGACACTATTATTCCTAAATCCCTTTCCTGATCTATTGTTTTCAAGATAGTATTACCTAATTTGTATGATATTCTGGGTTTTTTCCCTAAGTGCATAATATAGCATTTGTCTAGATTTATAGATATCTTAGCTGTTGTAGTCCAAGTGAATATGTTATCTATTGTTGCTTGTAAATCAGATGTATTATGTATTACATTTATTTCTGCCCCAATCCTACAGTTGTCTGAAAACTTTTGAAGCCAAACAGTACTGTGATTAATTTGAAGGGATGTCACATACAGATTGAAAAGATAGGGGTCTAACACAGAACCCTGGGGAACCCCACTAGTCACCTCTGATTGTTCAGAAAACTCTCCCCTGATGCATACTCGCTATTTCTGCTTTCCAGCCAGTTATTGACCCAATTTATAATGGTTGGATGGATATCTAGTTTAACTATTTGGTGTAGAAGTTCTTGATGAGGAAGCTTATCAAATGCTTTTGAAAAATTGAGAAATAGAACATGGACAGGGGTTCCTATACCTAATTTTTCCACCACTCTGTTATAAAATGCCAGCATATTAGTCTTACATGATCTTCCCTTTACAAATCCATGTTGTGTATGGTCTGTAAGGTGTTTTGAGTTCAGATGTTGAATAATCTCATATTTTAATATTCCCTCCAATATTTTGGAGGGAATAGCTGTGAGGCTAATAGGAAAATAGTTTGTGGTGTCAGACTTGTTCTCTTTTTTAAAGACTGGAATTACTGTTGCAAATTTCCAACAATCAATTACTTCCCCTGTATCCAAGGATTTCTGAAAAATATGAGTGGGGGCACTATTATTCCTGCTATTTCTTTAAGTATTCTTGGGTGCAGTCCATCAGGTCCCGGGGATTGATTGAGGTCTAATTTTGCTAACCTAGATTCAACATCAGAGATTTTCAGAACTATTCTGTCTATTGGGTAGTTACCTTGCATTCATATTGTTGGGGTGTTCTTTTGTTTTTTGTTATGTACTGTTGAAAAGTAATTGTTTGTTATATCTGCCATTTCTTTGTTGTTTAGAGTCAGGTCTCCATTTGTTGTTTTAAAGGGTTCTATACTATTTGAGTTTCCTTTTATATTATTTATATAAGCATAAAATACTTTATAATTCCCATTTACTCTATTAGCTAGATTTTTTCTCATGGCTTGCTTTTGCCCGTTTGATTTGTTTTTTTATGTCATTAGATAATTTTGTGTATTGTAGTCTGGTTCTATCAGATTTAGTTGCTTTCCATTTCTTGAATAATGTCTGCTTCCTGTTAATTAGTTTTTTGATTCTCGGTGTCCACCATTGTTTATATTTATTTTTTGTTTGTTATTTTTGTTTGACTGGAATATTATCATTTGTTTGTTGTTTGATTTTAGTGCAGAAGATTTCCCATATGTTATTTAATGATTTGTTCCTGAAATCCTTTTCCCACTGCCAAGTTGTAAGATTTTCCCTAATCATAGGGAAATTGACTTTGCCGAAATCAAAGGTAACAGTAGTTCCCTTGTGTTCGAAAAGTGGTTCTGCCAGCTTAAACTCTGTTTTAAGGTGGTCACTTGTTCCCAGTGGTGCAGTTGTTTTACATTCACTTAGTGTATCCCCCATATTTGTTAGGACACAGTCTAACACATTATGTCTCCTAGTTGGGTCTTCCACTCTCTGTATTAGTCCTGCTTGGTCACATGCATCCCAGAACTCTTTCTCAAACTGAGTTCTTGTAATTGATGTGTCCCATTTTATGCCATGTAGATTTAAATCTCCTAGAATTAGAATTCTATCTGCTGGATTTAATGATAACATTTTATTTAATAAGGTCTTGTTTGCTTGTGGTGTTGATGCCAGAGGTCTATAAATGACACCCAATATTATTTTTTTTTTTACTGGTATAATTTTAATCCATAGTTGATCGTGTATATCAGTATCCATAGATATCTCTTCGGATTTTATACTCTTTGATACATACAGAGCTACCCTTCCCCCTTTTCTGAAAAATCTAGACTGTTTATGAAGGGTGATTCCTGCTATCTCCTGATCCCAATCATCATTTGCATCCCGCCATGTTTCTGTAACTGCTCCTATATGAATGTTATTGGAGGACATAATGTTCCTGAATTTATCCATTTTATTATTAAGGATCCTTGCATTTAGGAGCATGCAATTCCAAGTATTAGATGTGTTTAATACCTGAGTGTTTTTTCCCTGGATTTGTGTGTGGTCCTTCATGGCCCCCAGGCCCCCTATTATTTAGTTTAAATGATGCCTAGTTGCTATCTTGTGCCTGCCCTATCCAAGTGCAATCTATCTTGTTTGAACAGATAAGGGTTCCTAAAATGCATCTGAGTTATCAATTAACCCTGCTCCCTCCTTCCTGCATAGTTCTCTCATCCATCTATTTAAAAGAGAATAATCGATAGGTTGGTGTCTATTACCAGGGAGTAATAGCATCGAGAGGTTCTGGACACATGAACCTTGAGAGCGAAGCTCGAGAGGTTCCAATGTGTCCAGAACCTCAAGATGCAAGTACTCCCTGGTAATGGACACCAACCTATCAGTTATTTTTTTAATATATGGATCTGATGCATGTTTGTAATGGGCAGTTGACCATTTCACTGGAGAAATGACTTTGCCCTGGTCAACCGCTGCACTATTCTACACTGTGCGTTGAGCTGCCTGCTCGCTCGTGATGTTCCTGCCCCATGCCTGATTTAAAAATTACTTCAGCTCCTATCTGCTCTTTATGACTGGAATGGCAGGATCAACCAGATATTTTCATTTATTAAGGGACAAAATAAAACAAAAGCAGAGAAGCGCGATGACCAAGTTTGCTCTCGGTAAGCAAGAGAAGGGCCACCATATTTTTTTAAACTGTTCTGTCCACCCACACAGGAAAACCAGCCAATGAGGAGGCATGCTTAGGACGTAGGGGGCAGAATGTATCTTTTCATGTGTTTGCAACAATACTATTATCAGCACAAAACTATACTATTAAAAATGATTGACAATAGTACTAAAAGTGATTGACAATACTATTATCACTGAACCTTTGAGGGTATTACTGGATTTTTTTTGTATGCTTTACACACCTATTAAATTGAAGATCCATATATTAAATGTATTTATTTTCGTATTTTTACATGAATGGTGAGCAAACACTGGTAGTATGCTAGATAGTATGGTGTTACCTCCCCTTTGTTTTATAGCTACTAGAAAAAACAAATCTTGCACATGGTACCAGCTTAGAGTCAATGACTCTCCAATTGTATTTCAGTAGCATGTGTTAAGAAATGGAAAGATGGCCCTTCCAAAGAAGTATGTGTGAGTTTTTTTTTTCAGTAGTACAGTAGTTATAAACATATGCACCTGCACTCCAAGCTGCATTTTTTGTTTCTAACCTTCATTTATTCTAGTCTGGGGAGTTGATGGGAAGTGCATTGATACAGTGACGCTGACCAAGGAACATCGGTGGGACTCTGGCTGATCAATAAATAAAGCATGATCAAAAGACAGACTGATCAGTAAATAAAGCATGATCAAAGATAGACTGATCAGTAAATAAAGCATGATCAAAGATAGACTGATCAGTAAATAAAGCATGATCAAAAGACAGACTGATCAGTAAATAAAGCATGATCAAAAGACAGACTGATCAGTAAATAAAGCATGATCAAAGATAGACTGATCAGTAAATAAAGCATGATCAAAGATAGACTGATCAGTAAATAAAGCATGATCAAAAGACAGACTGATCAGTAAATAAAGCATGATCAAAAGGCAGACTGATCAGTAAATAAAGCATGATCAAAAGACAGAGCAGCAAGACAGTAAATGGAGAATTCTGTTGAGAAGTTAAAAAAAATGCTGGTGAAATGAGTTTGTGTGTGTGACTCTATACCTTTGATGCAGGGTTTGCCGTATTAGCGATGGTTATAATAATGGTGGATCAGTGTTCTGCAAAATAATTTAGAAGTGGTGGGGAACTTATTTTTAAAAATCAATACCCATGTGAAGTGGCTCCACAAGTATGTTAATTAAAGGTTAATGTAAGGCTCCTAGAATCTCAGCAACCAATCACAGCTCTCTGTTTCACAGGCCCTTTTTATAGTCTAGGTGGGTCATTATCATTTCTCATTACTAGAGGTCAGTCATAAAGGAGCTCTAAACCACTGGAAGAGCAGCTTAAACAATGTGTGATGACATCACAATGATTTCTGCTGCACTCAAAATAACAATGAAATAACAGGAACAATTTCTTCTTCATTAAAATACCTAATCTGAAAGTTCCACAATTTAAAATACATCATGCAAATTGTACACACAATGGCTGCACTCAGAATATAACATTTAACATAGAAACATAGAAATTGTTTGCAGATAAAGACTGCTAGGCCTATCCAGTCTGCCTGTAGGCCCTATACATTGTATGTGGCCACTGACCCTATGTGATCAGTGGCTTTTCATCACTCCCTCTCCTCTCAAGCTTCCCTTGAGCCTGTCCCAGGCATACTTAAACCCTTCCACTGTGCCCGCCCCCACTACCTCCTGTGACAAACTATTCCAAACATTTACTACCCTTTCTGTGTAGAAAACCTTCCTCACATTACCTCTTAATCTACCCCTTCCAAATTCATATTGTGCCCCATTGTTCTAGTACTTTTTCCTACATTGGAAAAGGTCCCCCACCTGCACCTTGTTTATACCCTTGAGGTAATTGAAAGTTTCAATGATGCCCCCCCCCACTGTCACCTCTCCACCAGTGAATACATATTGAGGTCCCTTAGCATCTCCTCATATGTGTTGTGGTACAAGCCCTGCACCATCTTTGTTGCCCTTCTCTGGATAATCTCCACCTTATCTATGTCCTTGCACAGGTGTGGCCTCCAGAACTGCATGCAGTACTCCAGATGAGGCCTTACCAATGTTTTATACAATGGCATCACTACCTCCCACCTCCCGCTAGTGATACCCCTACCTATGCATCCCAGCATGCCACTGGCCCTGCCTGTTGCCTTTGTGCACTGCTTTGATACCTTAAGTTCATCAGAGATGATAACCCCTAGATCCCTTTCCTTTTTGATGACAGTCACGCCCCCCCCCCCACTTGTGAGGGGGCAGGACTTTCATAACTCACTTGTGGGTCTGCCACTCCTGAGTAATTGTCCTGTCCCCTCACTCATGACGATAAATGGCATATTCTGAGTCTGGCCATTGTGTATCCCAGAGAGAGAGAGAGAGACAGACAGAGAGAGAGAGAGAGATGTAGGTGTAGATGCAGAAAAAATATATCGATATAGATATGTAGGTTTAGATCTAGATCTAGATATAATTACATGGATGAATCCTTGTCCCAATGAAAAAAGGCATCAGATACTTTTCCATATCTTTTGGTACATTTGTGCGTATCCCCATCTCGTTAACAACTAACACTCGATAGCCAGTTTACAGTCATCTTAACTTTATCAGTCATGTCTTTTTTCCTTCCATTCAGCTCAGAAGATGAGTTTCTTCATGTGAAGCACTTATGTACAGTGAAGAGGTCTGCATATGCAACACACTGCAGATGTTTACACATTCTAAATGCCAGGGCTGGAGAACTAGTTTTGAAAATAAATGAGCTCTCAGTCTCCAACCAAAGAAATAATTTGTGTTACAGCTGAGATTAAAAGCATTATTTGCCCCTGCCTACCACCACCATTAGAAAAAGATAATTGCACATCCACATCTATAACTGCTAATTCAATTATATAATTATAAATTCCTTTTCCCATTTTAATTTTGCATTTGACAGAGAGATTGAAAATTTGCAGTCAGAAATTCTCTCAGAGTCTAAATATGGATTGTACATTTATTTATCTAAAATTGTTTCACCAGGTAATGATTACAGATGGGACCTGGAGGGAGGTGTAGGAAGGGGAGGAAAGAGAAGAAGAGGTACAGCACCCAAAATCAGGAAAAGAAAAATACAATATATGCAAACTGCAAAGCAATATCCTGAATCACAAGGCAGGAGACAGTTTATTTATTTTATTTTATTTATAAAATGTTGTTAACCGGGTGAGCCCACTGGGCCCTGAAGGTCCCTTTTTCAGGGATGATACGGAATTAGTTACAAACAAAACAGTGCAAGTACATTAAGGTGAAACAGTGCAGGACATAGTACATTAATACAATAATAGTACACAATTATACAGTTTACATTGAGGAGGGCAGTAATTATAGCACAGTTACACAGTTCAACAGTGGCAGCTAACAGAGTTAGGGTAATTGGGTATTTTGGACAAAGCCATGGAGGGTGAGTAGGCTAACTTTCAGGACAGCTGCAGGGGTTGTAGTTTAAGAGGTGTGCCTGCAGACCTTTCTGAATGTGACCATGGAGGGGGCTTCCTGAAGGTGTCTGGGGAGTTTATTACATTGCACAGGTGCAATATGGGTAAAGGATTTACTGTCAGCCACAGAGCAGGTCCTGGGCAGGTCCAAGAGTTTTTTGCCTGAGGTTCTGAGTAGTTGGCTAGGTAGCTTTGGGGCTAGTAGCCCAGTTAGCCGTGCAGGAGGGTCAACATCAAGAAGCTTAAACGTCCAGCTTAACAGGGGCTACTGGACCCTGTGGTTTGGGGGGGCCAGTTGAGTGAGGTGAGGGCTTCACAGTGGTGGGTCCTTGTATGGCATTAGTGGCAAAACGAGCAATTTTATGGTACAAAGTTTGTAGTCTAGAGTGGTCAAGTTTAACTGTGCCCAATAGTGTGGGACAGCATAGGTGAGAGTTGGGAGGAGGATACTCTGCACGATTGCCAGTCTAGTCTCAGCTATCATGTTCATGCATAGTCAATAGAGCAGGCTAAGTTTTTGGTGAATGTTTTTTTGTTACTAGAGCCAAATGTGGCCTTAGGGCGAGCCTCTGGTCCAGTGTGAGGCCCAGATATTTGAAGGATTGAACCACCTTGATTGTGGAGCCAGATACAGTAAAAAGTGTGAGGAGGTGGGCCCGGGAAGGACCCAGGGAATTTGGACCAAACAGGAGCACTTTGGTCTTGTTAGGGTTAAGGACCAGATGGTTTTTGACTAGCTAGGCTTCAGCATTGGTAACGTCTGACTGGGGCAATGGCCCTAGGTCATCCAGATTCTGCGCTGTTCTATAGAGGATGGCGTCATCAGCGTGCTGCACTATGGAGCTACTCCCACAGTGGGCGTGGAGGTCATTAACAAACAGGGAGAACAGGAGTGGGCCCATGATCGAACCTTGCGGAACCCCCTCATTTAGAGGAAGCGACCCAGAGAGTGCACCTCTCCACTTGACCTGTTGGGAGTGGCCCAACAGATAGTTGCAGAACCAGTTCAGAGAGTGTTGGTCAAGTCTGAAATTGCTCAACTTTGTTAGGAGGAGGGGATGGTCTACCAGGTCAAAGGCCTTGGTAAGGTCAATGAAGACTGCCACTGTAGGGGAGTCAAAAGCGGTCCCTATCTGCCGGTAAAGTCTAGATTTCTATGTTTCTATGCTAGGGATTTAATCATGTCTAAATATAAATAAAATAAAATTTGATTCAATGCAATGCCCCCACCCCACCAACCTACTGTACTGGTGGTCTGTCTCCATCATTTCCACACCCCCCCACTATGATTCCCTTTGCCCTGTCCTAAACTGTTTAAACCTATAAAGGGTAGCTCCCCCCCCCCACACCAGCTCTGCTGACATCTGTTCCACAGCCCCATCACACTCTCTGTGAAAGCCACTCACCAGCCTCCAATAATGACCTCTAGTGACTGCATCCCTATTTGTTACACGTAGGGCCTGGCTATTCACCTCGTTTATGCTGATAGGAAACATATATTTCCCATCATTCATGCATTTTACTTGTGTTTTGATGTGACACTAAGCCAAAGGCCCTATTCATGTGCACCTTGGAGCCACAATACAAAGGGGGCCAATGTCTGTAGTACAGTCTGCAGTTATAAATGTATGCAATACAATAAATTACATCTTGCAATATGCAGGAAATCCTATGTACAGTATATATTTTTTTGTATTACTTTAAAGAAAATCAACAATATCAACATTACAACAGAACATAACACTTTGGCAAAACACCAAAGAAATAAGACAATTTATTCCATAGAGAAAAGACAAAAAAACAATAACAGCAACAGGTGAACACTCTATCCATAGTGTCTGAAGGAGACCTCGTTATACTGAATGCAATGTATATAACCACCAGTAGCAGTTCCACTCTCTTCTGGACAGTATCCAGGTCAGTCACCACAGTACTTCATTCGTGCATTTGGTATCAGCAGCAATACTTTTAACTATGACATCCAAGATCCTCGCTACGACCTGAGTGTGACTGTGAATGAGCAGAAGATGATCGAGTTCACTATATACGGAGCTCAGATTTCAGACACTGCCATGGATTTCTGTGCTCTGAGCCCCACAGCTATGTAAAACTGCAGAGAGCCTCATACAGAAACCCACTTACTCATACTTGCATCTTCTGTCAATTCCCCACCTACAGTTTGCATTGCAGGACAGGTGTCCCAATAGTAAATAGTTTTTTTTACTGTACTCTAGTTGGATGCAGTTTGTGAAGGTCTTCACATTACTTATTACAGTCTGTAGACATCTGGCGTAGACATCTAGGGCAGACTAGATGGACCGCACGGTCTCCTTCTGCCGACAAATTCTTGTGTTCTTATGTCTGTAAACGATTAACCATCAGACACCCTTATATGCTGTATGCAAATAGGAAGGATGACACTACCCTTATTCATAGTATTTATATTTCTTGTTTCTTTTAACTAACAGAACACACTTTACGGTACGTGCGTAGAACAGAATTCACTGGTACTGCAGTTGGGCTCTAAATGCATATATCTCACCCCTGAGAGCTCCCCTCAATGGACGCTTTTAAAAAAGGACTGAAAACATATTTGCTTGCTCAGGTTTCAGGTGTTTAAATTATTTATCTGTATGTGACTTATCAGAGGGTATGCAATCCTGCTTTTAGTTTTTATATTTGAATGTAGGGTTATATTTATATGTACTGTTGTCAATTTTATTTATTTGTTTTTTCCTCTTTGTATTGACACCCTGGGCCTCCGTGGAAGGGCACCATAAATAAATACAAGTATTTGTCAATGCCGAATGTTTGTTTGCTGGTATTAGCATTGGAAATGCAGGAGTTAGACAGATGCAGAGTAGGAATGGTAGTGAAGTATTGAACTTCAAGCCAACCCCACCTCAATCCTGCAGAGACGGACAGGTACTGGGGTATGTGTTTGGATTGTCACCCATAAAGTTCATGACATTTCACCTCACCCTATCCTGCAGATACTGACAAGTGTTGAGGTGTGCCTTGGGGTGTTCGGCTTTACAGTCACCCCACTCCATAAGGACATATGCTGAAATGGGTGCAATATAGGAGAATGGGGTGAACTCTGGGGCTGAAGAGTCCAAGGCACACCTCGATGCCTGTCACTGGCTGCAGGGTTGGGGGGGTGGAATGGCATGAGCATTACAGTCGACAATCCAAAGGCACACCCCTGATGCCTGTCAGTCTGTACAGAGTGGGACTTTATGGTTAGAAACCCTAATGCCTCAGGCATTTGTTGGCATTTGCGCTACAAATTTTGAAAATGGCCATTTTGTGACCCCCACTTCATGGAAACATTTGGGACTTCTTCTCACGATCAGTGGCACTGTGATTTTGTCAATGTATCCCGAACTTTGAGTTCCCACAGTGACCATGCCATTATGCGCCAGATGTACGAAAACACAGATCGGCAGGATGTGAAGAATGACAGCTGTACCATTCATACTGAGGTGTGAAGAGATGGCAATGCTAAAACTCTGCAGTGAAAATATTAAAAATGCTCAAATTTCCGAGCGTAAGTGGAAACTGCACAATGCATCCACATAGCACAGTCATTTAGTGAAATTATTTCACCAAATTTTCAACATAGGCATTTTGTGACCTCTGCTCATGAACACTGTCACTATGATTTTCTTAATCTGTCCCGAACATTGATTTCCCACAGCAGCCATGCTATTGCTTTGTATATTTCTTTGTATCTCACCTGTATTGTTCTCCAATGTCTTGCCTCACAAATATGTTACCCCCCCTCCCTGTGACGAGGTACCTTTGTAAATGAGTCTCTGACTCAAAGGTTTGTAAATCTGACTTGTGAATTAAATAAATAAAATAAATAAATATTCTGCGCCAGATGTGTAAATGCATATTTCGGGCAGGTTGTGAAAAATGACAGCTGTACTGTTCATAAGGAGGTCTGAAAAAATGGCAATGTTGAAAATCTGGAGTGAAAATGCTACTAATTTGCGAAGTTATGAGGGTGTGTTGAAACTGCACAATGCACGCTTGTAACACAGTCATTATAAGGACATTTGTCACCAAATTTTCAACATAGGCATTTTAGGACCTCTGCTCATGAACAGAGTCACTGTGATTTTACATATGAACAAACATACGAACATATGAACATACGAATCTGCCAGCAGAACACATCAGTTGGTCTAAGTCTGCCCGAATGTGCAGCTAGTACCCTAGATTGCAGCTGCCCTAGCTATCTCCCCCCTCAGTTGCTCCCCCGCTTGTCCCAGCCCCTGCCCCTGACTCTTCCTCTTGCTTTATCCCACTCCTTCTTAAAGCTATTGACTGTCCTACATGTTACCACTCCATCTGACAGCACATTTCAACTAAACACCACCCTCTCAGTGAAGTAGTGCTTCCTCATTTCCCTCTTGAAACATCCCCCTTCCAACCTTAGTCCACGCCCCATCTTCTCAATTCCACTCCTCAGTTTAAACACCCCCTCGGTGCTAGGTTTATTTACCCCCCTCAGGTATTTAAATGTTTCAATCATATCCGCCCTATCCCTCCTCTCCTCCAGTGTGTACATGTTCAGCTCCTTCAGCCTAACTTCCTATTCCTTTCCTTCCATCCCCTTTAACATTTTTGTTGCCCTCCTTTGCTCCCCCTCCAGTAACTTTATATCTCTCCTCAGGTATGGCCTCCAGTATTGCACACAGTACTCTAGGTGCAGTCTGACCAATGATCTGTGGAGAGGTAGGATCACATCCCTGTGTCTTGATGAGAACCCCCTTGTGATGCACCCCAGCATCCTGTTTGCCTTCGCTGCTGCTCTCCTGCACTGGGCTGAGTTGTTCATGCTCCCAATTACCAACACCCCATAGGTCCTTCTCCTCCTCTGTGATCCCAAACCAATAGTTCCTCTTCCAGTTCTTAGTCCCGAAGTGTATCATCTTACACTTCTTTGCATTGAATCCTAGCTGCCACTCCACTGACCATGTCTTTAGTTTGTTTAGGTCCCGCTGCAGTTTTTCACCATCTGTCCTCTTCGTCCACCACCGCCCCCAATTTGGTATAATCTGAAAACAGACTAACCCTGCTCCCCACTCCATGTGCTATATCGGAGATAAAGAGCACAAATAGCACTGGGCCCAGCACTGACCCCTGTGGCACCCCACTTGTCACTGCTCTGGGTGCCAAGGGCTCCCCCGCCGCCACCACCCTCTGCACCCACCCCTGTAACTAGTTCTCTATCCATTTAGTCAGCTTTTTTCCCACCCCCAATGCCGTCAGCTTCCGCCCAGTCTCCCATAAGGCACTGTATCAAAGGCCTTACTGAAGTCCAAGTACAGGATATGTACTGCATGGCCCCTGTCCAACTTCCTTGTCACTCAGTCATAATACTCTAGTAGTCTGGTTTGGCAAGACCTCCCTGAGACAAACCCATGTTGCCGCCCATCTTGGAGGCCATTACTCTCTAGGAATCCCACCAGCCTCTCCTTCAATATCGACTCCATAAGTTTACCCTGGCTTCTCCCTAGGCCCACTCTTGTGTATGGGCACCACATGGGCCACCCTTCAGTCCTAGGGCACACACCCTTTTTCCAGGGTGGTGTTGAACAGATCTGCCAGTGGCTCAACCAACAGCTCTGCCATCTCCCTCAGCACCCAGGAGTGGATGCCATTGGGACTTGGTGCCTTGTCCACCCTTATTGCCCTCAGCCCCTCTAGCACCCTACTCCCTGTGATCACTTTGTCTGTCCCCTCCTCCCCCTCTTTCCCCACCCCCCCAGTCCATTCTGGTAGTGGACCATCCCTCTCCTCAGTGAAAATGGAGCAGAAGTACTCATTTAGAATTTCCACTCGCTCCTTCCCCTTTTCCACCCAGTCCCCTCCCACTTTATACTCACAGTATATTCCTTGTCCTCTTTTCCCTGACATACCTAAAAAAGTCCTTTTCCCCTCCCTTTATGCCCAGTGTGGACCTTAATTCCCTGGAGGCCTTAGCTTTTTTCACCTTTCTGGCCACCTCTCTTGACCAATTCCCGAAAGCCTCCTTGTCCTCTCCCTTCCTTGTTCTCCTGTACTTCCGATGTGCAGCCCTCTGTGCTCTCACCCCTTGCAGCACTTCCTTGTTCAGACAGCGTGGTTTCTTGGCTCTGTTCTTCTTACTCCTGGCCCTGGTGCAGGCTACTGTGGCCTCTGTTAGCCCAGTCTTTATGACTCCCCACTTTTGTTCTGCATCCGTCCCCAGCCTTATATCCTGGAGTCTCCCTTGCAGTATTGCTCCCATCCCCCCAGAGTCCACCCTAATAAAGACCACCACCTTAGTGCCCATGCCTCCTGTCTCCCTGCCCAGTGTGAGAATGAGCCACACTGTTTGGTGGTCACTACCTGCTAGTGGGTCCTCCACCCTTACCTCCCTCTCCACCTCCCCATTTTCCAGTACTAGGTCCAGAGTGCTACCAAGCCTTGTAGGCCCAATTACCAATTGCATCAGAAGGCTGTCCTGGAATGCATCAAGGAGCACCTGCTCCCTGGTACTGCTAGTGGCTGGGGTACTCCAGTCAACCTGTGGTAGGTTAAAATCCTGCACTATTACCACACTCCCTCCTTCTACACACCCTCCTTATCTGCTCTGCCAATGCCCCATCCAGATCCCTGGATTGGGCTGGTGGTCTGTACATCACTCCCAGCCTTAGCTTTCTGCCCTTGGAGTCCAGGAGCTGCACCCAAAGCACCTCTGTCCTCTCCTCTCCTCTTCTCCCTCATCCCTATGCATTTAATCCCTTCCCTCACATAGAGTGCACCCTCCCGTCCAACCCCCCGTCCCTGCTGTATATCCTGTATCCCGGGATTGCCAAGTCTCAATCATGGTACTGTGTGGCCCAAGTCTCTGTCACTGCAGCAGTGTCCACCTTCCCCTCTGAAAGGAGTGCCTGAAGCTCTGCAATTTTGTTCTCCAGTATTCTTGCATTGAGGAAGACCACCTTCCATCCATACCCCTCCTTCTCCTCTCTCTTCTCCTTCTTGGCCTGTGTCCCTCTTCCTGGTAATTCGCACCCTTTCTCCTTCTTATTCTTACTGGGTGGTGGTGCTTTCTGTATTACACTCAGACCACTCTTCCTGCCCCTCCCAGGGTTACCACGCCTCTGCCTTTACCTATATGTAATGGGGTGAGCTCATTAGGCTCCCCTGTCTAGAGCTTTCTACCAACCTCAGTCTTTTGGCCACCCCCACTAGTTTAAATCTGCCTTGGTAGAGATATAACCCTCTAATCCTGCCTTTAATACTCCCCTCCCTTTGTGCTCAAGTGTAGCCTGTCCCACGTGTACAAGTCACTATTCCCCCAGACCCTACCCCAGTTAGTCACTAACCCATAATTTTTGGTGTGGCACCAATCCCTCAGCCACTCGTTGAACTCCTCAATCCTACCCTTCCTCCCAATGCTTGCACATGGTACCAGGAATACCTCCGAGAATGCCACCGACTCTCCCATTCCCTCACACTGCCTGCCCAACTACTCAAACCTCCCCCTCACTACTTCCACAGTCTCCCCCTCCAAGTTGTTTGTACCCACATGCAACACTAAATGAGGCTTCTTCCTCCCCATCACTGCACACTTGAGCAGTGCCTGCCCTGCCCCTCCTGCAATCAACCTGAGGATAGCTTCAACCCAAATATGGCTGTGCCTTCCCCCTTCCACCCCATCTCACCCCTTTCATTATAGAATCCCCCAGGATGAGTACCCCCCCATCGCTTACCCCTTTTCCCTTCTAATGTACTTTTCACCACCCCAGTATCCGCTCTGCGCCTCCCCCTCACCTCCGCCAGCTGCATCCTCTGTGACTTCTGTATCTGTACCTCCTACTTCCACTTCACCCTTTTCTCTGCCTTATTCTTCCCATCCCTTGAACCCCTTCCCAGCCTGACTACTTCCCACTGGGCTTCCCATGTCAACCTCCCTCCTCCTGCTGATTTCCAACCCCTCTCCCATCCCGCTGTTGTCGATTTAGAGCCTCATATCTGACAACCCTGATAGTGATGCCCCTCCCATCCTTCCTCCTTCCCATAGCCTTCTCTCCTCCAGTCACCACCCTCTCCTTCCTTACTAGCCCCCCTTCTACCCTTTCATCCTCGCTATCTCTTCCCCTATCTGTTGCCATCTCTCTCATGCCCCGCTTGTCCTCCTCCCCTTCAGTATGTTCCTGCTCCCCCTTTCTCTCCCATAGCAGAGGCTCGAATCTATTCCTAGTCGATACCCCTCTAACATCTCTTCCCCCTATCTGTTCCCCCTCCTTGTTCCCTTCCTGCCACCCCTGGTCCCACCCGCTCCTCCCCCTACCGCAGCCATCTGCTTTCTCCCTGGTACTCCTCATGGTCTCTTCCTCCCCATCAGGAGGTCTCCCCTCACCTTGGGCACCCCTCCCTTCTCCTCTCTTTTCTGCTAGTGCTTCTGAAACTGGGGTCAGTTTCAGTACCTAGTTGTTCTTCCTCTGTCCCCCCTTGCCATCCCCTATACCCCCCAGCCAGGATGCCTATCATACTCATCTGCCCTGCCACTTAGACTCCTCCCTAACATCCACAGTTCCTCCCTCAAACTAGCCAGTCATCTACAGACCATACACCCCCCATCCTCCAAGCCCAGTCCAGGATCATGGCAGACCCACACCCTGTACACCCCACCACACTTCCAAAGATGCCCGCCTTATTGACATGTGGCACCTGCCTCATTTTGGCTCCTATCTTATGTTACAGGCTCTTACTCCTGGTTTCTGTTCCCTACTACAACTGTTAGGCCCCTATTTACTCAAATTCCTGTTCCCCCCCACAGTAGTCCCCCTACTGCCCCCTTGCCAACTGGGTTAATTCAGTCTCAAATCTCATCTGTTAGATACTGTATTACTGTAGCAATCCTAAAGCCTCCTTGCCCATTTTTCACCCCACATATTCTTGAAACCCTCTACTGGGTTTGCCTCCACCATCTCTGCTGGCCATCTGTTCCAGGTGTCTGCAACTCATTCAGTGAAATTGTACTTCCTCACATCCCTCTTAACCCCCTCCCCCAGCTTCATCACAAACCCTCTGCTCCTGGTACACTTTCCCATTTGAAAGAGACTCCCCTCCTGTACCCTGTTTACCCCTGTGAGGTACTTGTAGGTCTCTATTACGTCCCCTCTTTCTCTCCTCTCTTTCTGGGTATACGTGTTAAGATCACTCAGTCTGTCCTCATATGGCTTTTGGTGCAACACTGTACCATTTTTGTTACCCTGCTCTGGACTCCCTCCACCCTGATGGTTTACCCAAGCCACAGCGACAGTCATCACGGAGACATCCCTGACAGTGACAGCTGCAGTGCCAACTGTCGGCATTGCAGTGTTGAGGATGCCTCTGTGTATCCATCGGGGGCTGTGCACCCTGAACCCCCCCATGTGGGGGGCTCTGCCCCCACACCCCCTGGTCTCTAGGATTCTAACTCCGAGTCGGAGTTGGATCGGGGGGGGGCAAACACCCAGCGAGGCAGTCCCAGTTGCCATACAGACCACCAAAGTGACTGGTGAATTTTGCCCAATTCCTGTCACTGTGGTGGTCTTCATATTCAGGGAGTCACTGCGGCAATGGCATATGCACCCTGACTATGTCCTGTCTGGGGGCAACCTCCAGAACAGAACATAGCACTCCAGGTGGAGTCTCACCAGTGAGGAATATAGTGGCAACACTACCTCTTTCCCACTGCTGGAGATAACTCTCACTATCCACCCTAGAATACCACTGGCCCTATTACTGCTTTGTCACACTACCCTACCACTTTGAGTTTGTCAGATATGATAACCTCAAGGTCCCTTTCCTGCTTAGTGACTGTCAGTACCTCCCCCAATCCTGTACTTAGCTCCTGGGTTCTTATGCCCTAGGTGTACAATTTTGCACTTTTTGACATTGAACCCCAATGGCTGTGCTCTTTACAAAGATCCCCATGCATTTTGCTCACCCCTCCTGAAAGTCCACCCTATTACAGATTTTGGTATCACCTGCAAAAAGCCTACCTTCTCATCCGGTTCTTCTACAATGACACTTCTGAAGACATTAAAGAGGATCAGTCCCAGTACTGAGCCATACGGCACCCCACTAGTCATGCTCCCATCACAAGATGGTGGGCCATTAAGCACAACTCTCTGTCTCCTATCCATTACAGGAAGTTCAAAAGGAAGGCTGGCTCCAGAGACAAACAGTGGTTCCACAGCAAATGCAGGACAACAGATACTTACAAAAAGCTGGTCTCAACCCTTCACTGAGGTTTAAGGAAGCAACAATGCTCCTTTCAGAGTTTCAAAGATGTCCTATATCGGCTCTATGATGCCGGTTCAACAACAAAGTTGTTAACCGCCATCACAGTGACGGAATTATGTCGACTGCAACTTGCAGTCGACATAAATCCAACTAGAGACCCTGGCTGTTTTTTCATCAGGGGGGCTTCACCTTCTGAACCCCCCCATGTGGGAGGCTCTGCCCCTGCACCCCTAATCTATAAGATTCCAACTCCAAGTCAGAGTTGGATCAGGGAGGGGATGCAGGACCAGAAGACAGAGTGCCGGGATCTGGGGCCAACTATTACAGGGAAAACACTTATGTCAGCATCAACATTTTTGCTGTAATAGTGTCACCGTACTGGGCTACTACCTCCTTGATTGGTGCAAAGCATAAAAAAAGGCACCCTGAATGTACACCAGCTTGGATGGTACCCCACATGTACATGCACCTGGGTGTACATGCTGGGTGCCTTGTTTTTATGCCTTGTAGCAACAAAGGATATCTTTGAATTCTGAAAACTGCATCCTTGCTCTTACATCTGGGTGAAGTGTTGAAACCAGATTTTTGTGAGTGCCTATTCTCATATCCGTGAACCAGTTTCTAACTCAGTTCAACACTTTGGATCGCACCCCTTGCTGCTCAATTTCTTTATCAGTATCTTGTATGGCACAGTGTCAAAGGCCTTGCTAAAGTCCAGATAGACCATGTCCACTGCCCTCCTCTGAACTATTTCCCTGGTAACCCAGTCAAAGAAATCCAACAGATTCATCAGGAAAGACCTCCATCCCTTGAATACATGATGCCTGTGGTCTTGCTGCTCACTGGATTCGAGATACTCTACCAACCTGTCCTTTAACAGGATTCCCATTAATATCCCCATCACAGAGGTTAGACTGACTGGTATATAGTTGGTAGTCTCCTCTCTGCTGCCGCTCTTATGAAGAGATATCACTCCTGCTCCCCTCCAATCCTCCATAGCCATGCCTGTTTCCAGAGAGTCATTGAATGAGGCCATCAGTGTGGCAGTCAGTGCCTCCCTAGGTTTCTTTGGTGCCCTTGGGTGAAATCTGTCCAGTCCCATAGCCTTTACCACTTTCAAAGCTGCAACTCCCTTCAGGACTCTTTCCTCTAAAAATGGACTTGTGTGCACTTCCTCCTTCTGCTGCTCACTGGTTGTTCACCCCTTCCCTATACTGTGAAGACTGAGCAGTAGTACCAATCAGCCTGCCTGCTGTTTCTTGGTCATCCTCTGTGAAGTCCCTCCCCCGCTGCCCTCCTTATCCTCATTATCACTCATCTTTCCTTGTTCTTCTCACTTTTGTACCTGAAGAAAGTTTCATTTCCATTAGCTTCCCATTGGCTAGCCTTTCCTCTGTCTGCACTTTTGTTCCCCTCACTGCTTTTCCTGCCTCTGTTTTACTTGATGAAGCGCCCTGTCTTCTTCCTCTTGTGTTTAAGTATATCTCCTGAATGACACCCTTTTTTCCTTTGTCACCTTAGCCAATTCTCTAGAGAACCATAACGGTCTCTGTTTCCTTCCACTTTTACTCACTTCAGTCAAGCAGATGCTGGTTGTCTTAATGCTAAGAAACGAAACTTGCTGTTATTCAACAACTGCACAACTATGGAACCTCACTGACTGTTATTTGTAATTGTACTGTAATCTGTATTCCAAGTTCTGCCCATGAATCCTTTTATGTATGACGTGGAACCTTTGTAAATGAGTCACTGACTCAAAGGTCTTTCTGAATATTTCAATAAATAAAAAAAATTAAATAAAAAAAAATTAAACCCTCACTTATTTTTCCCCATTGTATCTCTACCTCTTCCTGGCAATCCCACTATATGAGGCAGTTTCTGGGTCAGTCTCCTATTTCATTAAAATCTACAGTCCTAAAGTCCATGACCCTCGTCCTCATATGGTTTGCCTCTGTTCCAGTCTTAAGATTAAACTACACTATATGGTGATCACTGATACCTAGGGGACTGCCTGTTGTGACATCTGCAAAGACGTCCCTGTTTGTAAGCACCAGGTTCAGCACTACGACATCCCTAATGGGTTCTTTGACTAGCTGCCTAAGAAAAGCCCCTTGTTTGGAGTCAAACATGACCCTGCTCCTTGCCAAAGCTGCAGCTGGAAGGCTCCGAGCTCAACAGGGAGGCTGAAGTCACCAACTGGCAGCATCTCTGCCTCACTTGTCATCCAGTTGATGGCTTCCCCAAGTGCCTTATCCAGCTCCTTTCCTTGTGTTGGAAGTCACTATACCAAGACTGTATGGACAGCCTTCCCAGCACCTGTCCCCAGGATGACCCACATCACCTCCAGCCCTTCCTTCTCCTCTAGGTGCCCCTGCACTTCCATGGCCTTGATTCCCTCTCTTACATATAGTACCACCCTCCTCCACTTCTTCCTTCCTTGTCTCTCTGGAACAGAGAGTACTGTGGTATGGCCATGTTCCAGTTGTGGCTGTCAATGCACCATGACTCTGTTATGGCAATCGGATTCAGACTAGCATCCACCACAGCGGCTTCTAGATCCGAAATTTTATATCCCAGATTCCTCATGCAGTATTGGCACACATGACTCTCCATACCTTACTTCCTCCCTGCCTGCTTCCCTACTCCCCCATCTTGCTGTGCAGTTCAGTGATGCTTCCCCTGACCCACCTCTTCCCTTGTTACCATCTCCATTACCTCTCTCCTTTACTCCTTCCTTCTTGCTTCCCTGATTTATACACTCCTTGTCCTTTTCCTTGCTCACAAGATGAAGGATCATCTGCTAAATCTCAGCACTTGTTCCTGTTTCTTGTACGCATGCTTCCTGCATTAAATTATAGATATTTCAGTTTCTACTGTGTAACTTGTTCAACAACCTACTGTGCACAACATTTATCATTCATGCACTGCATGTTTTAATCTAGTGCTTTGTAAAAACATAAAAATTGAATATACTGTGTCACCTTATTGTAGTATAAATTGTATCCTATTTCTGATTATCACACGTAACTGTATTAGGAACTGTGATATTATTCAGCTGCTTTATTTAAAGTACTTGTAGTACCCAGGTCATGCCTGAAAAAGGTGTCTGGTACGGTGCCACTACCCTGTTCCCGAAGTACAAATACATAAATACATACATGCATAATAAATTGGGGTGACAAGGATAATCAGAGGTGTGGGTTGGGGTGTGAACAATAAGTTGAGTAAAATGAGAATACACTCAGCCAAATACTCAAAGGTATTTCACTGTGTTCCTTTTGTCCTGTGCCAAGTGCGGTATTTTTCCTGTGGTGAGGCCGAACATTTTTTCCATGTTCATGGAAGGCTTGAAATATTTTCCATGGCTTGGGGGAGGCTCACTATAGCAAAGTGTGACAACTAATGCTCTAACTGGATTATTAGTGCTATATCAGTGGTGCAAGTGGTACACAAGAAGTACAGGAACTCAAGCACGGGCAAATATGAAATACAGAATAAAGATCTTCAGTCTGAAGGATAGCTGTGCCAAGACGCATCTATCTGTTTGGACACTAGTAGATTCAGTTAGAGATACTGAAGTATTTCTAGCAAAATAGCACTGTTGTACAAGTCAAATGTTTTTATGGAAACCCTGATTTCAGGTCACAGGGCCAGAAACTGTCATTATGTTGCTGGTTTAAGAATTTCAGTTCCAGTGTCAGTAGGAGGAAGTATAGGAACTCCGTTCCTGCTTCAAAAAAGAAACAGGAACTGAGTTCCTGTGCATTCCTGTTCACTTTCATCACAGTGCTATATTAAAGGAAGTTTAAAATAAACACCACTCTATACTGTGACCCTCAGCAAGACACATCTGTTTTTCTCTTGGTCACACCTGAACTTTGTTTCAGGGTACATTTCTTAGCCAATAATAAAGCAACAAACAAGGAACTCCAGTTCTGAAATGTAAAGGGGTGAGAATGTATCAATACATTTCATTTTGTAAAATACTCTACTGTATTGTATTGTATTGTATTTCTTGTACAGCATAAGATAATTTCCTTTCATGATTGGGATCATAAATATTGCTTGTTTTTCGGTTATATGCAGATTTCCAGCAATATGTACTGCAGCCACAAACCACCCCTGTCTCAGATGAGTATGAAGACCTTGAATAATATCTCATGCCCATGAATTTTCTGCCTTTAAAAAAAGCTAAATCTATGTGCACGTGTCTGTTGCTCCACATAGGAGGAGCTTACATGGAAGAAACAGTAAATAACCACAAGTGATTTACATAAAGCTTTCTTGTATGTTTCAGTATTACAAATACAAGTACTTGTACAGCAGCTCAGCCACCTCCCTTTTTCATCACATATGTATGCACCTCTTCCTGTGTCACCCTCCTGTGCAGTAGCACTTACAGTAGTTGCATTCTAACTGAATTCCTTAGTGAGGGAAGTTCTTTTATGATTTAACATGAAGCTTTGCCTCTTTGTTCTGCTCACCTTGTCTTTGTGGGGTAAGTACATTCTGTAGTGATTCCCTTGCTATAAAAAGCTCACCTAATGTTTAAAGGTGCTCACAGACCACTAGTAAATATATTAGAATGGAATAATGACCTGAAACAAATGTATAACATCCCTCAGGTTTAGTCTTGTGTTTCTTTACATATATTTTTTTTAACTTTATTTGTACATCTACACCCTGGGCATCCTTCAGAAGTGCCACTCGGAATCTACCCTACTCCCAGCCTGAACCCCCTGCCTCTCCCTTGATCTCCTCCCCCGAATGATGGCAAGCAAGCTTGACCCCCAGTACCATCTCCAGGGCTGATTTGGTCCTCCCTTGGTGGCTGGCTCCTAAGTGTGAAGAGCCTTACCTGTTGTTGTCGGTTGACCCTGGAGGGATCCTGGTGAGTATGGGTTGGCTATTGGGATGTGGGTGATTCCCCCCCCCCCCGGGGCCACCGTCATCTCACCGATGGTGCAGATGGCTTTTTTGTTCCTTATTCATTCCACCACGAGCGCGACATGCAACGGCATCGGCATGCAGGTTGCCCCCATAGATGCCTGCCATGCTCGTCCCCTGACTGACCCATGCAACCAGATGAAATGCCCCTGCTTCCACTAGGGGTCACCACGGAGCACGGTACGCCCTGGATCCCACCCCAGGAGAAGAGAGCAGTCCTCTGGATGCTCGATCTTCTCCTTCCCCACCGACCCCCAATAGCCCTGGCTTATTCCTGAACCCGGGTCACCAGCATGGCATGAGGTGTGGCATCCAGTACCTCAACCCTCAGCACCACCAGGCTGACCCTTCTTAACATATTTAATGTTGTACTGCATAAAGCTAAGTTTGTTAAACAAAAATATAGACATTTGTTTTTAATTATGGTAATGGTGGTATATAGCATTTCGACTGATTCAAAATTGGGAGATCAACATTGAGTTTATACTCTTTGAATCATCCTGCTGAATTCCATTTAACTTGTATTCTCTCTCTTTTCCACTTAGAGCAGCAGCGCAATGAAAAATGTTTTTCCAAAATGCTAATTTCAGAGACTATTTAATACAAATATAAGCACACTTGCCACAAATCTACTTTTCTAGATACTTCCTATGCGGAGCATCATGAGTTTTTATGTTTTCTCAGTGCTAACTCTTGCCTGGTCTATAGTGCTATTCCTACGCCAAATGTGGCGGCCATCTATATTTTGTGAGAAAAACATTAAACTAAAACATTTATAAAATACTCACATTTTGTTGGAACTAGGAAATTGTTCCATCGAATACAACTGAAAGATGCCTGGAATCTTTTATATTGAAATAAAGATAAGGTCCAATTTTTGTCCAGATTTGTTGCAGTGCTACTTTAAAGATGCCATGTCAAGTCAGATGGATTCTATATCATAGAGTTCTACTTTATCCATAGCTTTCTTGTATGTTTCAGTTTTACAAATCAAAGTACTTATATATTAACTCAGTCACCTCCCTTCTTTTTCATCACGTGTGTACCCACCTCTTCCTGTGTCACCCTGGTGTGCAGTAGCACTTATAGAAGCTGCACTCTAACTGAATCCTGCAGTGAGTGAAGAGTTTTTATGATTTAACATGAAGCTTTGCCTCTCTGTTCTGCTCACCTTATCTTTGTGGGGTAAGTAAGTCTGTAGTCATATTCTTGCTTTAAAGTGCTCCACTGTTGTTTAAAGGTGCTCATATACCAGTAGTAAATGTATAAGAATGCAACAATGACATGAAACAAACATTTAACATCCCTCAATTATATTTTTGTATTTCTTTAAACATTTAATGCCGTAAAGCAAAAAAAAATATTTTTTAAACAACACATAGAAATTGATTTGTATTATGGTAATGCTGTTATATAGTATTTCAACTGTTTTTAAACAGTTTTCCAAAAATCTGACATCAACTTTGATTTTATACTTTGTAAAAAAAATCTCTTGTTAATTTCTGTTTAACGTGCATTCTTTATTCTTTCTTTTTCCCCTTAAAGTTGCCATGTCAAGTCAAAAGGACTCTGTGTTGCAGAGTTCTCCTTTATCCACAGTGTCTGAAGGAGACCTCGTTACGATGAATGCGACCTATGAAACCATCAGCACCAATCCCACTTTGTTCTGGTACAGACAGTATCCAGGCCAGTCTCCACAGTACCTCGTCCGTGCAGTTAGTGCTGGGAGCAATACTTTTAGTTATGAAATCCCAGACCCTCGCTACAATATGAGTGTGACTGTGAATGAACAGAAGACGGTTGAATTCATTATATATGGAGCTCGAATTTCAGACACTACCACATATTTCTGTGCCTTTCAGCCCCACAGCTGTGCAGAACTACACAGAGACTCATACAGGAACCCTCTTACTCACACCAGCATATTTTCTGACATCTCCATCCTGTCTGTATTGTAGCACAGGAGTTCCAATAGGAAATAATTCTTTACTGTACTCTCATTGGGTTCAGTTTGTGAGGTCTTCATGTTACTTATACAGTCTATAAAAGTTCACCCATCCCAAACCCTTATATGCAGTACCCAAATATTAAAGATAACTCTACCCTCTCTAATAGTCTTCATGTGTCGTGTTCCCTTGAATTAACAGAACAAGCTTTGTAGTATGTCCATAGAACAGAATTCATGTGCACTGCAAATGTGCTTTTTATGCATATGTCTCACCTCTTTACAATAGAATGAGTTCCTATTAATGCTAATAGTTCAGTTACTATATACATCTGTAGGTGGCAGTCTTAACTGCATTGCCATCTGTTTCTTTGCTTAAAAAGCATATTTACCATGCGACCAGGATAATATTTTAATTCCCTGAAATATTTACCTATTATCAGAGGAACCTCTGAGACAGGCAGAGTGGGACCTCCATCTGTGTTCCTAGCCCCTAAACTTTGACATTCAAAAATGGTGTGTATCTCTAACTTCCAAGTGTGACACATCCCAAATCTTTAATCACTGAAGACCTTGGGTTTAGGAGTTCCTATGATGTCTAGTCATAGTTGAGTGTGCCCTGTACGGACACTGAAGTGCAGCTCTGGAGTTGCGGAAGAAGCAGTATGAGGAAAGGCAATGGGGGATGTTATTGCTAGTTTTAAGGTGCCCTTATGAAAATCTGTAAACTCCCCACCAGAGGCGTTGCTAGCATCTGATAGTATTCAGGACTCGGGCCCCAATCAAAGGCCGAGGGTCTGAGGACTGCCTAGGCCCCCAAAAGATACAGAACTTTTGGTGCTCTCTGCTACAAAGTAACACATTTTCTGCTACTTTAGCCTTGTTTTTTACCCCACTCCTTTTCCATTATTTTGTGTGATTTTTTTGGTTGGCTTCTCAGTTGTCAGTTAAAAACTTCATGTTGTGGATTAAAAGTCATAGAATTAATAGCATACATATTAAATACCAGTAGATCTAGGCTAAATCTACTGATATTTAGGAAGTACATGGGGCATGGAGGAGGGCTGGGCCTTCAGCTACTGCTTGCTTTAAATTGTATGCGATGCATTGCAGTTGCTTGCCAGCCACCACATGCAGTCCACACAAGCACACACAATGGGCGTTAGTGTCCACTCCACTACTGCACTAACACTACTTGACTTTATTGGATTTTACTGCCTGCCAGAGAGTCTCTATCTCTTAAGACCCCATGGCCCACACCCTTCCCTTTCTTGCTTTAGTTTAGTTTCCTCCAGACAGTCCCAACAGATAACAAATGTCTCAAAGACCAGGAACCTGGCTGCCTCACTTACCTGACCCACAGAATGACAACTGCCCACACTGCATGTCACCCATAGACAAACAGATTCCTCACCTGACCCAGACTCTGCACCTTAGCCTGCCATCAGTCTCCCATCTCTCTCTCCCTCTCTCCCTCACTCTCTCTCTCTCTCTCTCTCTCTCTCTCTCTCTCCTTGCTCTGTCACCAGCGGCCCCTCAACTTCCAAACACAGATGGACTGCTGACTTGCCTCTGAGTCCTGGCTCAGTCTTTGGGACACTAAGTTACCCTTAGGAGCCTGGAAGGAAGAACAAATTGTTTTTTTTTCTGACACCATCAACACTACGCTTTGAAATGCACTAGCTGAGCACTTCAAAAGTTCACACACAAGTGTAAAACTGTAGTTTGGCACTATAGTGGTGCTGCCCCAATGTCACAAGATTAAAAAAAAAACATTTCACAACTGTTGGTTGGGACTGGGAGGGGGACTGGATGCTGGGGTGGCAGAGGAATGGGACAGGGAAGCAACAAATGCTAACAGGAGGACAGGACACAAGGCAAGGCAAATTGAGGGGGGGGGAAACAGAGGAACACCATCTCAGACAACCACACTCGACAGCAGGGTTCACAAACAGAATATAAAGGTCACAAAAAGTTCATAGCAGTCGCAACTGCGACCCCTGGAAACCCCTAAATGACACCCCTGCCTGGGCCCAAAACTTTGAATAGGAGTTAGGTATTCTTTAACTTTACAGAATGCTATGATCAGGTTACTGCCTGCTTGAGGGAGGGAGGGGAGGAAGCTATTATTTCTGCAGCAACTTGTGTGATTAGGCTGACAGGACTTGCCCAATGGCAACTTAGAGGTAGGGTTTCTGTTGCAAAAAGCAGCCCTAAGGGAAGATGATGAGAAAACAAACCCACAAGCATTTTCCTGATGGACTTCAGCAAGGTTTTTGATGAAATCGATGGAAACTTCCTTTATACGGTAGTTGAAATATGTTGAATCTCTTTTTTTATTTATAATTTTACCTTCTTCTTCACCTATTTCATCAGTCCTCACCCAACACCCCTGCTTACCTTCCATCCCTATGACTTGAGAGCTGAGGCTCCAGCTTTTCTCGGTTTTCCACTGATGTTGAGGCATTTTGTGTGTCCCCTCCACTGGCACATTTTCATACAGTGGAGACCTCCATGAGACAAGGCAGCATAGAGTCTGAAAGGCCATTCAGCCTGCACCTGCTGGACTGGGGTTTGAGTAGAGACTCCTTTACAAAGGTTTTTAACAATAAGTAGCCCTCCAAATGCACCTTCCACAGCTGAGTTGTAAAATATATTACTCTTACAGAGCAGACAATTTTTAAAAAAACGAACACCACCAAATCCTTTTCAGTTAAACGGGGGCATATCACAAATCTATGGAAGAGAAACCTTTGGAAATAAGTACATTTACTTGATCATGATCGGTCGGTCCTTGACTCCTTCTGCTCTGACTGATATCGACTCCATCCCTTCCTCATCTCAGCAGCACTAGCATAGGCCAAGGACTTCACACCTGAGTCCAGAGTCCAAAGAGGGTGATCTCTGCGGCCCCAAATAACACAACCCACGTCCCAGTCCTGGTCCCGCAAAGCAGAGGCTGAATTTGATTCCCACCTCCCGGTGATGATTTTCACCCACCGGTCCAGATCCCTGACCATGATCCACCACCCAAAGTCTTAGGCAATCCCTTGTTGCTGATGGACAGATGCACTTGCAGTCAGCTCGAGCTGTAGCAGCAGCAGGCAGCTTCTTTCCCGCTCACTTAGGATAATGTCTCCGGCAAGTCTAGCATCCCTCCAGCATGTGCACAGAAGCTCCATGGCTGCTACGGATCTTGGGACCCTGAGTTTAGGCATCCTGTATGAATTTTAAACAAGACAGGGAATTTATTTTACTACAGGAGGGACCAGGCCAGCAGCAGGGCTCTAGACCACCTGGTGAGCAGCTTGGGGAGTGGGGGGAGAAATGGTCACAAAATCAGAGGCAACAGGCAGTGCACAAAATTGGGGGTCACAGGCAGCACACAGCACAGAAAAGGTTCGGGGCACCAGACAAAATGTTCAGAGCTGTAGCCCTGGAGGCCCAGCCCTAACAACGCCCCTGCTCCCCACAGTAAAATACATAATTTTTAGTCTCAATCACAATGTTATGCACTTAATAAATAAAAAACATACATTGTGATTAATTATGGAAGGTGATAGTGCAAGTGAACTGGTTAATTAGCTGATGCATCCACATAGTTCTATTGTAAAACTGTTTTTAATAACACAAATAATGGTGACATCACCTTACACCAGCCAGAAATTAGCATCAGCCAGTAAAAGGATACATCCTGTCACACCTCCTGTCTGTTGTGAGGCACAAGTTACTCCTGAGTGATTTTAAGTAACTGAGAAGGGATATTATCTACTATAACACACAGATGTGCTTTATTGCATTTATAAAAAGCATCCTGTAGAATTAAAAAAATACAAATACTCTTTACACAGGTTTTCCCTTCATTTAGTATCAGACTGTAATGTTATATAGAGAATAATGGATAGGTAAGTGTGTGTTATGGATCTTTTTCACACACTCGAGGTGTGCGATAACCCATAAACCTCAAGAGCGAAGCTCAAGAGGTTTATGTGGTCATCACACACCGACGGTGTATGAAAAAAATCCATAACATCAAACTTACCTATCCTTTATTTTTTGTAATTGCTGTTGTGGATGTTTAGACTGGATTTCTAGCAGCTTGTAAGAAGAAGACATTTTTTAACTAGAGTGCAGTTTTATTTTTGAAGAAATTGAACTGCACATGAACAAAACACTGTCGAAAATACTGCAGTTGAAATACTTTTTGTGAAACAATCTAATGCAACAGTTTTAAAGTCTTTTCTTTGAGGAATGTCACATCAACTGGATTTTGGGTTATTATGAAGTGTCATATCAACTGGATTTCTGGTTATTATTGCCTTTGGAGCATAATAACCCAAAATCTGGTTGATATGCATTTTTAACAATACAGTAATCTGGTTAATATTTATGGTAACCACAGTAATTATGCTGAGATAACATCGTGGCAGGAACTGTATGATGATCAATCAGCTTTCAAGATTTTCTGTACCCATTTCATAATGAAGATTAGCCAACCCATTGTTAAATATTATAGGAATTATCTTTTAAATTAACACACTGTGTTTTCAAGTGTGGGCGGTGGGGGTAATTTATATGATAACAATAAAGGGATAAAATATAAAAAGAAAAGAGTGTGTTTTGGCTGACAATGCCAACATATCATACAGCACTAACATGATATCTTCCCTTATTTTAGGCTTGGGAAACAGCATGAACACAAGGACATTGAGTTCCCCTGGCACTGCCTCAAGATGCTACACCCTTCCTTCAGATTTCTGTTACATTTGTATTTTTTATTTATTAATTGATTCAAATTAATTTCTGTTTTTAGTGTTGCTCTGTATAGCACACCAGTTCCTACTGTGACAGAAGTTAGGAAGTGTTTTATGGCTTTGCCACTGAAAAACGTTGGCGGTTAGGGTAGGAAATGTTTGACATAAGAAGTGAATGAAGTGGCTTGCTATTGATTGTTAGTGCTGTCTGTCAAAGAATGTGAGGGCACTATTGGTTGTGATTCAGAGTGTGCATGAGGGTCATATGATCGAGTGGTGACCTCTCCAGAACGTGGCAGCTAAGGTCTACCATTCATGGAAATTTGATTTGACAGTCATATGCCCTTGACATGCCAGTCACATGGTCCTGGCGCTCCTTCTCATTTGAAAGAGACTCCCCTTCTGCAGCCTGTTTACCCCTTTGAGGTACTTGTAGGTTTCTATCGAGTCCCATCTTGCTCTCCTCTCTTCCAGGGTGTACGTGTTTAGATCCCTTAGTCTTTCCTCATAATGTTTGTGGTGCAGCCCCTGTACTATTTTAGTTGTCCTCCTCTGGACTACTTTCACCCTGTCTATGTCGCATTTAAAGTGTGGCCTCCAGAACTGGACACAATACTCCAGATCGGGACTCAGCAATGAGTTATAGAGTGGCAACACCACCTCCTTCCTCCCACTAGAGATACTTCTCCCTATCCATCCCAGCATCCCACTGGCCCTATCTACTGCTTTGTCACACTGCCCTACCACTTTGATGTCATCAGATATGATAACCCCAATGTCCCTTTCCTGCTTAGTGACTACCAGCACCTCTCCCATCCTATCCTCAGCTTCTGGTTTCATATGCCTTAAGTGCATAATTTAGCTTTTTTTGGGACTGAACTCCAGTGGCTGTGCTCATGACAAAGATCCTCACACATTTTCTCCACCCCCTCCTGATTGTCCACCCTTTTACAGATTTTGATGTCATTTGTAAAACACATAGCTTGTCATCCATTTCTTCTACAATGACACTTACTGAGTCATTGAAGAGGATCAGTCCCAGCAGGAGCCTTATGACAACCTGATGTTCACTCTCCCATCATAAGAGTGATATCAATGGCCACCCTTTGTCTTCTATCTGTTAAGGAACATACAAACGAAAAGCTCACTCAGAGGCAAACTGTGGTTCCACAGCAAATGCAGGACAATAAATACTTACAAAAGAGCTGGTCTCAACACTTCACCCTGATGTAAGGAAGCAAGGGTGCTGCTTTCATAGTTTCAAAGGTATCCTTTACTGGTGCAAAGCATAAAAAAGGCACCAGACACTACACTCAGTTGGCTGTACATCTCGGGTGACTTATTTTTATACCTTGTACCAACAAAGGATATCTTTGAAGTCTGAAAGGGGCATTCTTTTTTCCTTACATCTGGGTGAAGTGTTAAAACCAGCTTTTTTTAAGTACCTGTTCTCCTATCTGTTAACCAGTTTCTGACCCAGTTCACCACTTTGGATCCCACCTCTAGCTGCTGAATTTCTTTATCAGTATCCTGTGTGGCACAGTGTCAAAGGCCTTGCTAAAATCCAGACAGACCATGTCCACTGCTCTCCACTGAACTATTTTCCAAGTACCCAGTCAAAGAAATCAGTCAGATTCATTTGGCACGACCTCCCCACCCTGGGTCCATGCTGTCTGTGATCTTGCAGCTCACTGTTTTCCCTTGGTGTCAGAGTAGGTTCCTGGGCCCCCCAGCAGCATACCAGGAGTAGCTTCACTCCACCAGAACACCCGCAGAAGGCCTTGAAAATTCCAGCCAGTCACTGGGTGTCAGCGTAGGTTCCTGAGCCCTCCCCACCCCCAGCAGCACACCAGGAGTACCTTTGTTCTACGGGAACACCCGCAGCAGGTACACAGCAATCCTCTCTCTCAACACACTAGCGGTTGGATATTTCATCAGCAGAACTGTACTGATTGTATATATATTGCGTGAAATGTTGAATTTGTACCTGTGCGTTTATCATTTCTAAGCGGTGCTTTAACTGTAAACTCATTCTGCTCTGATGAATTTACTCCTTACCAAGCTTCTGTACTGGCTCAGTGACATTTGGAGTGCACATCTGTAGGTTTAATTAATTACTGTGCCTCTTGTGATTGCTGCAACAAGCCTTCCGTTCCCGCACCTTTCTCCTGGCCCCTTCCCCCCTCTGTCAGAGTTGCTGTGCCATTTCCTGCCTTGACCCCTGCTGTCCCTTTGTCTGTCTTATCTGACCCCTTAATCCTTTTCTGTCTTTTTTACCTTGCAGGCCTTGAAAATTCCAGCCAGTCTCTGGGTGTCAAAGTAAGTTGATAGCCCTTCCCAAAACCCCAGCAACACACTGGGAGCAGCTTCAATCCACCAGAACACCTGCAGCAGGCCTTAAAAATTCCAGTCAGTCCCTGGGCATCAGAGTAGGAGCCTGGACCCTCCCCACTCCCTAACAGCACACCAGGAGCAGCTTAGCTCCACTGGAAGACCCACAACAGGTACACAGGGGTCCTCTTTCTCCTCACACTAGTGGCTGGATATTTTGTCAGCGGAACTGTACTGATTGTATATATACTGCATGAAATGTTGAATTTGTACCTGTGTTTTTATCATTTCTAAGCAGTGCTTTAACTGTAAACTCATTCTGCTGCAACAAGCCTTCCTGCACCCTTCTCCTGCCCCCATCCCCCTTCTGGTCAGAGTTGCCGTGCCCTTTCCCACCTTGACCACTGCCATCCCTTCCTTTGTCTTGTTTGACTCCTTAATTCTTCTCTGTCTTTTTTACCTTGCAGGCCTTGAAAATTCCAGCCAGTCGCTTGGTGTCAGAGTAGATTCTGAGGCCCTCCTCCCCCAACAGCACATTGGTCTCAGCTTCTCTCCACTGGAACACCCACAGCAGGTACACAGCGGTCCTCTCTCTCCACACACTAGCGGTGCCACGCTTTGCATGGCGCCGCTGAGCTCTTGCCGTCCACCCTCCCCAGCCACCCTCCCACCCTAAAGTCAGTATTTATTTTATTGGCAACCATCAGGAAACAGTCAGCCCCCTTCTGCACCCCTGTTCTATCACCACTTAACATAGAAACATAGAATTTGATGGCAGATAAGGACCACTTGGCCCACCCAGTCTGCCCATTTCCCTACCTGATGGATAAGCTACAGATCCTAGTTAATCAGCAGCCTACTTCTTCCTACCCCCACCCCCTAGAATTGCCTTATGACTGTCCCACGCATGCTTGAATTCCACCACTGTTTTCGACTCCACAACCTCCTCTGGAAGGCTGTTCCATGCATCCACAACCCTCTCTGTGAAAAAATACTTCCTTAAATTACCTCTGAGCCGCCCCTCCCTTCTGTCTTCAAATTGTGCCCTCTTGTTCTTGCACACCTCTTTTTTTGAAAGATGCTACCCTCTTGGACTTTGTTGATTCCCTTGAGGTACTTGAAAGTTTCTATCATGTCCCCCCTCTCCCTCCTTTCCTCGAGGCTATACATAGTAAGCTCCTTAAGTCTCACTTCATATGTCTTCCGGTGCAGACCCTGCACTTGGTCTCTCCCCCTTCACCCTTTCAGTTGCACTTGGTAGCTTCCTTATCACTTAATCAATGTCAGCACCTACATAACTTTCTCCAAGTTGCTACTGATTGTCCCCTGATAGTTGTGCCGTACTGTGGTTTCTCTCTCCTTTAATCACCCAAGGTGCTGTCTCCTGATGCTTATTCTGGTTACTGTGAGTCCCTGTTACCTATTCATTTATTTCTGTGCCACCAGCTATTAGCGGCTCCCCTCCTAATTCCCTGTTCCCAGATCAGCTGATTTCCCTTTTCTCACTCAACTTTTCTTATGTATTTGTACAAAGGTGTATATTCTCACCTGTCTTGCCCTTTCCCCTCCTGACCTTGATTTTTGCATCTTCTTGCCTCTCCCTATCTAATGACTTATGGGGGTTGCAGTCCTGCTATGTCTATACCTTCTTAAACTACAATGCATCAAGGCAGTTTAATTTATGTCCTGTGTGGTGCTTCCCATATAAACCTTTGAGACTTGCATTGTTTATTCATATGCTCATCCCACTCCTACAAAGCGCATCAAAAGAAAGTCTGGTTGTGGTGCCTACTCTTGTTCTTTATCCACCTTATCCTCCTTGCTGGTGACATTGAGCTGAACCTAGGACCAGTTACCCCTTCGTCCCTGAGTCCTCCCTCCTGGTCCACCTTAAAGGGTCTCAAATTTGCACATCTTATTCGAATTCTCCTGCATAACCATGTTGAGCTTGCTGCCTGGGTTACCCATTACAACCCTGATGTCTTGTGCCTCACAGAAACATGGTTAAAACCTACCAGTCCTGACTCAGCCTGTGTACACCCAAATTTTAGCCTGCTGTGTTGTGACCATACTGGTCAAAAACATGGAGGAGGTCTGTTGATATATTACAAAAGTCACCTTAACAAATCACCATTCCCCAATGATTGCCCCCATAACCTGTGAATTCCTTCATGGGCTACTTCTCCTGGGTAATGCCAAAAAGATCCATGTAATTTGCATTTGCAACCCTCCTAAGTAGGGTGTTAAAGGACATTCCTATCTACTTGATGGTATTGGTCCCACGGTCTCCATGATGAAGCACTTATACTTGGGGACTTTAATCTAAGCTGGCCTGGGGTAAATGCCAAACAGCACGAACCTCTGCTAGCTGCTTTTGGCCTTACCCAGCTCAAAAATGAACATACGAGACCCTCCCCACCCAGGGGCAAAATCACGCTCCTAGACTGGGTTCTGACAAATTGGCCTGATAGAATATCTGTATCTGGGACCCTATCTACCTTGATATCTGACCACTCCTCCACTTTCTGTGTTTGGAGAGTCTCTGCCCCCAAAGTGACTCACAAAGTTATATAAGTGAGAGACTTTTCTCAATTAAATCCTGAACTCTTTCTTGATGACCTGGCACTCACTGATTGGTCCTCGGTGCTCTCTGCCACTGAACTCACGAATGCTCTTGATAACTTCCTTAACATATCTCCCCCTCTGCAGGATAAGCATGCCCCATGTGTCAGAAACAGAGTTAGAGGGACTGTTATTAAATGGTTACACAGCAATCTGCTGTCTCTCATGAAGGTCTGAGATAAACACTGGCATAAGTTTAAGGTCACAAATGAGCCATCTGATTACCATGAATACCAACAACTCCGTAATGTCTGCAAAAAACCATACATGCTGCAAGAGTGAATATCACACAACTGCCCTACTGTCTTCTACCAGGGATCCGTGGAAATTTTTGGCGTACCATTAAGGCTCAATCAATCAATCAATCAAGCTTTATTCTACTTGGTGAAACATCATTGAGGAGAACTCATTTACAAAATGGACCCGCACATATTATAAAAAATGAAGACAGTGCAAGACAGCATAACAGTGCAATAATAACAGTGCAAAATCAGTATAACAGACAATTTATCATTGCAAGCAGTTGGACCAGTGGCTGAGCAGGTTGCACACTCGCCTCTGAGGCCGGGAGATCAGATGGCTGTGGATTCTATCCCCATACCAGGCACTTGGGTTAATATCCCAATACTGACACTGTGGTGCAGCATAAGAGGGATGCTGCACTCCTGAGGTGCCGTCTTTCGGATGAGACATTAAACCGAGGTCCCGTCTGCCTGTTCTGGTGGTTGTTCAGGTGGATGTTAAAGATCAATGGCAGTTCTCGAAAAGAGTAGGGGAATTTTTTATTGAAAAACAGACAATGAATAAATCAAGAATACAATACATGTCACAAGAGTATTGTCCTGGCCAAATGTCCCCCATTCACTAAAAAAAAAACCACGAACAGCCCAATCTGGTTCAATTTCAGTTGGTTACCATCTGTATCCCCCTTCCCCCCGGTCATCCCAGAAAAGGGGACTTCTAGTGTCAGTGGGCCTACCGGTTCAACAAAATTCTATCAATCAATCATATAACATAATTTGCATATACTAAGAATAAACATAAGTACATAAAGGTGCAAGACATAGTGTGTCTAAGAGAATCAGTAGGGAGAAAGGAGGGAGGGCAGGGAACAGGCATGAGGATAGACATAGGTCACATTATTGGGGAAGATGGTATAATAGTGCAAGATTTGAAGAGAAGTAATTTCATACAGTTACAGGATTCAGGGAAGGCTTGGGAGAACAAGGTTTTAAAAGTAGTTGGTGGCTATAGATGGTGTGATACCGCTGACATGCTTGTTGGAGGCAAAAACTGTAATAATACAATTACCATTGCTAAAGCCTTTAATGGCCAGTTCTCAGATCTGTTGGCCTTCACCACCCAGTTCGTCACCTCCGACACCCAGAGCTGCCTCCCTACAACTCCCTCCCTGCTGCAATCTCCTCCCTGCCCCTCCTTCTATCTTATATCTGTCTCAGTAAGGGAGACCTGTAAACTCCTTGCTGGCCTCTATCCCTTCTCTAGTCCAGGTCGCAACAACCTTGAGCTCAAACTCTTAAAGCTAGGGGCCCCTTACTTGCACTTCCGCTCTCCCATGTTCTGAATCTGTCTCTCACTACAGGAGTGGTTCCTCCTATCTGGAAGGTAGCTAGAGTGGTACCTGTTTTCAAGCAGGGTGACCGCAAACACACCAGAAACAACCTGCCTACAGCCATCTTGTCAGATGCCAGCAACTTATTGGAGAAGGTAGTTGAGGTGCAGCTGTCTGACTACTTGCTTAAATATAACTTACTGACCCCTGAGCAACACAGATTCCACAAGGGTCACAGTACTGGAACAGCCCTTGATAAGGTCAGATCTGAAATTAGGACTTCAACTGACCTCGGCATGTTAACTGGGGAAATCTTCATAGACTCTCCAAGGCCTTCAGTTTAGTAGATCACATCCTTCTGTGTGCAAAGCTTCACTTGCTTGGCATGCCCAATCCGGCCCTAACTTGATTCTCAAACTACCTTACCAGCAGACAACAGCCTGTGAAATATAATCCTCTCAAAACCTATTCCTGTTAAGGTTGGGTCCCCTAGGGGTCTATGTTAGGCCCTATCTTATTCTCTCTATTTATACATTTTTTACTTTATTTATTTATTGAAGAGATTGGAATTACAAACCTTTGAGTCAAAGACTTCTTTGCAAAGGCTCCTTGTCAGAAATTCACATACATAGCAAACAACAGACAGAACATCACCTACACAGTTGGCAAGTTACAGCTTCAAGGGATATTAAAACAGACCTCGATTCATAATAATTCACAGAAAAGAGAAAAAAAAATAATATAGGGATTTAATCATTACATGCGGCGAGATCACCCAGCAGGTGGGCTGCAGGAATGGGGTAGCCATGAGGGAGCATAGGTTGGGGGTTAGGTTAGTTGCAGTCACAGGTGGAGTGGGTGAGGAGTGCAGAGCAGAGAGAGGACTTGTATGGTCTGAGCCGCATTTCAGAGGTGATAGCCAGGGATAGTTCATTCACCCAGAGGGGGGCCCTACAGGAAAAAGGAGCATTGACACATGGAGGTCCTGCAGTGGGGAACAGTAAGGGGAGTAGACAGGAAGCTTCTGGTAGCCCTTGGGTGGGGGGTGGGCTGCACTCGGCTACATAGGCCTGGGGGGAGGGGTTTTGTGAGAGCTTCCTTGCAAGGAAACAGGTGTGGTATCTAAGCCTACCATCAAAGTTAAGTCAGTTGGTGAGTCTATAGAGCTCGCAGGTGTGAATCTACCTATTACAACCCAAGACAAGGTGGCAGGCTTTATTAAGGGAGACCGTGATGCGACGGAGGGCAGAGGAGTCAGCAGAGTCATAGAAAATGATCCTGTAGTTAATTAGGGAGAGTACCAAGGAGGTCACTGCCAGTCACAGTGCCTCAGGCAGCAAGCACCCCCATGCCAGTACAAAAGTCCTAATCTAAAGTTGATGGCCGAGCAGAGCAGGGTGATATGGTCTTGGTACATAAGGGAGAAGTCAAGGGTGATACCCAGGTATTTAAAGGCGGGTACTAATATAATTGGGGTGCTCTGGCGGTTGAGGATGTTAAATGGGAAGTTGCTGTGTTTGCTTTGACGGTGAGCGAAGATCATTGCTTTGTTTTTTTTTGTAGTCCAGAACAAGTTTTTGTTCTGAGAACCACGCTTCGGCATTTGAGAAGGAATGCTGCAGAGTAGATTGAAGACAGTGGGGGTCTGAATGGCTGGCGAAAAGGACCGCATCATCAGCATATAGTAGCATCTGACCCAAGCAGGACTTAGGGAGTGCATTGAGGAACAGGTTGAAGAGAAGGGCCCAGTATTGATCCCTGGGGTACCCCTGAGCAAACAGGCTTACAGGTCGAGAGTGTAGAGTTAATTTTGACCCTTTGATTACGGTCACAGAAGTAGTTTTTAAACCACATAGTGGCTTCCAGGGACAGTCCTGCTGTGGTCAAGGATTGGATAAGGAGGGTATAACTGACAAAGTCAAATGCCTTGGGTAAGTCTAAGTAGGCTGATCCCACTACGTGTCCTCTGTCGAGAGCTTTGTTTATAAAGGTGATATATTAGTGGTACTGTGTCCCTTCCTGAAGCCGCGTTGTTCAGGGCAGAGTAAGTTATATTTTGCAAGACAGTCAGTGAGTTGATCTGATAGATGACTTCCCACTGGTCCTTACCCATAGCAGCATGACCCTATATGCTGATGACTTGGTTCTCCTGTCCAGCTTCATGCTATCAACACTATAAACTGCCATTTACAAGCTGACGTCCACAAGCTACAAGCCTGGCTCCTCACTAATAAGCTTGTTCTACATCTTAAGAAAATTCAGTCCATGCTCTTTGGCTCCTCTGCTAAGCTTAAGATGTGTCCTGCCCCTCTGATGATTTTGAGCTCAGATGGATCCCCTGTCGCCACTGCTTCGTCCTTCAAATATCTGGGAGTCACTCTTGACCCTCAGATAGACTTCCTCTTGCATATTCAAGATGTATACAGGGCAACAAACATCACATTGGGCCTAGCCTACAGGGCTAACGGGGAACCTAACAATGGCTGTGCGTCTTTATTTTTAATTTTTTTATTTATTCATTCTCAGATTACAATACCTCTGAGCACAGACAGCTCATTTACAAAGGTTCCACATCAGTGGGAAGGGGAGACAAAACATACAAAGGAGGCAAAGTACAGTGTTTCCAAAACAGTAAAAGAAATGAGCAAATATATATATCTGTACACAGTGTTATTGTTCTAATAGGAGGAAAGCATAGATGAGAGGGGGAAGAATAAAGATGGGAGAAAGAAAGGTAGGAAGTGGCAGCCATAGGCTTTGTCAAACTGGTGTGGGAGGGGTAGGGGCAGGGGGGTGAGGTGAACAGGGAGGTAAGAAAGGTAGGAAGTAGGAGCCATAGGCCTTGTCAAGCTGGTGTGGGAGGGGCAGGGGGGTTAGGTGGATGGGAGGTAGCCAGGGGGCCTTGTCAAAGTGCGAAAAGGGGTGCCCTTTCCAAAGGAATTATTTTTCCTACACTTAACTATGGATTCACAACCTTTCCCCTTGCCATAAAAGCTAGCCTTGCCAAGTGGGACGTGGCCTGTAATAATGTCGGCCACTTTGCCCTTGCTGTTCCTCGACTCACCCATCAGTGTGAGTTATATGAAAAACTACACTGGCTGTCTCCATTTAACTATCACTCCTTTTTCCTTGGCTGCTTCACTGACAAAATAGTCTGTACTGCTACTCCTCCTGCCCTGTCTAATCTTAAACCCGCTGAACCATCATACCTACTTAGGTCCACTGACTCACAGTCCTTTCTTTTCCCTAAGTCCTGTACCTCGTCTGGTGATCAGGCTTTTGCAGTCTGAGGTCCCAGTTTCTGGAACTCTCTTTCAGTGCTCATCAGGTGTACCACTTCCCATCACTTTTTTAAGAGATCCTTATGGACACACCTGAAATCCACCTCAGTCTGTCACAGTGAGTGCATGGTGTGCCATAATCCTGCATGGTTTCCTTGACTTCTACATTTAAAAAAGAGTGGTGTACAATATCCACTGCTACTGCCATGTAATTGTCTATGTTCTGCACTTTCCGAGTCGCCCCTGAAAAAGGGACTGTAATGTCTCAGCAGGCTCACCAGATTACCAAAATTCAAATAAACAAATAAATAAATAAATCTTTTGCTATACTCATATACTTATGCAATTGTTATATATAAAGTTTCACTGTATCAGAGCCAGCCTGGTGGTTCTGAGGGTTGAGGCATCTGCCTTGCGCCACACGCCAACCGGTTCGGGAACTGAGCCCGGACGCTAGGGGTTGACTGGGAGGAGAGGATTGAGCGTCCAGTGGACGGCCTCTCTTCTGGAATGGAGGAGGGTTTCTGTCCCGCGCCATTAGTGACACCAGTGGAGACTGGGTGCACTGCAGCCAAGGGACCATCGTGAAGGGGAATGTCGGGTGGCCGTCCTACAGACGTGTGCAGGAACACTCATCTCGTGTGCTGAATGGCATTGCACATCCCGCATTCAAGGGGTAGTTGACCAGAAAATGAGAAAAGGCCCTGGCCCCTGGTAGGCGAAGGAAGGTCCAGTGGCCATCCCTCATGCCCAATTTCGGGCCTTCCAGCCTGCTCCAGTACTTCCTCCCTGTTCTGGTCACTCAATTAGATTGTAGATAGAGTGCCAGGTGGAATCGGCGGTCCCACCCTGGGGAAGGTTCAGAGCTGGGGGGTAGGGTAGCCAGGTGCAGTGGAGCGGAGATGGGCCCATACTTGGTAGGTCTGGAGACTTCAGGCGGGTGGGTAGAAGTCTGGACAGGGTAACCATTCTGGAGAGAGTCCAGGGTGCCAGTGAGAGAAGGGAGGGGCATAAAGAAAGCTGGAGGGAAAAAATGCTTTGCTTTATCGTGGCTAGTCCTAATGCTCTTTCCTCCATGTAATGTATATTGCCTTCCATTGTGTTATTGCCTCTACTGTTGTGTCCATGCTTCTCTGATTACCTCCTGTACATCCCTTCTGTGTTACAATTGTCATGTCATTAAAGGGCAGTACGCACCAGGGTGGTGGAGCAGTGGTGTATTTGATTGTTTCTTATTTATTTAGCTTTTGTTGACCGGGTAAGTGCACTAGACAAATCCTGCCTATTTTCAGGCACGACCCGGGGGAGGGGGATACAGATGAATGCCAACTGACCTTGAACCAGATTAAGCTGTTGGTGGAATTTTTTAGTGAATGAGGGAAATTTGGCCAGGACACCAGGGAAATTCCCCTACTCTTTTCGATAAGTGCCATGGGATCTTTAACATCCATCTCAACTACCACCAATCCAGGCAGATGGGACCTCGGTTTAACGTCTCATCCGAAAGACGGCACCTCAGAAGTGCAGCACCCCTCGCATGCTGCACTGCAGTGTCAGTACTGGGATATTAACCCAAGTGTCAGATGTGGGAACTGAACCCACAGCCCTCTGATCTCCCAGCCTCAGAGGCGAGTGTGCTACCTACTGAGCCACTGACACTGTCACTGTCTAACAGTCACCAGTGGTTGTGGACTACCCACCCACTCTTCCCCACACCCCCAGGCGTGACATTTCCTTTATAGCCAAAGTTCTGACATCACTTCCTCAACAGGTCTTGGGGCAGAACTGTCATATTCTTAATAACCCAGCACAGTGCATAAAGGGTAAGTATACACCACAAAAAGGAAGAAAATATATATATAGATATATATATTTATATATATTACATATTGTATATTATAAGGGAGAGGGACATGTGGGGAGTGGTGCAATGCACTGGCTGTGGGGCAGCAGTTTTCCGGGAGACATTCTGGAAACTGCGTTGCTGTCCTATCTGCAGGTAACTGTCAGCTCTGAGGGAGGAAGTTGCCCACCTCCAGGCTGAACTGGCAAGGACTAAGGAGGCCTCCCCCACCCAAAGAGCACCACTGCCACAAAGGCTGCCAAGTATGAAGAGCAGGTGGACCACAGTGGGTTCTGGGTGGGTGCGGGTGGTGGAACAGAGGTGAAGCCCCCTAGTTGTACCTCTACACAAACCATATGCCAGTCTGGCAGAGCAAGGTTCCTCCTTGATGGCATCCTCAGTGGAGACCAAGAAGAATGCTGAGGACACCCACAAGGGAGACCCACAGAAGGGTGGCATGGGACACCACAGGGAAAGAAAACAGCTTCTGATAGGGGACTCAATTGTTAGAGGGGTAGACCTGGGGAAGGGAGAGGAGAGAGAAGTAAGGTGCCTGCCTGGTGCCATGGCTTGGAGGGACAAGAAGCGAATCCTCAGGATTGCAGAAGCAGCATCACAGGAGAGGGAACTAGATATCATTGTCCACCTTGGGACAAATGACCTAGCTAGGCATGGGATCAGTGCAGTGCAGGATGAAATTGTGGAGTTGGGGAGGGGCCTCAGACAGGTAGCCAGCATGGTTACCTTCTCAGAGGTGCTGCCAGTCCATGGTAGTGGTGAGGCTAGGGTACTACACACCATGCAGTTTAATGAATGGTTGCAAAACTGGTGCAGAGCACAGGGCTTTGGCTTCATTGGGGACTGGAGGTACACCTGGAGAGATGAAAGTCTGTAGTGGCACGATGGTCTGCATCTGTCCATGAAGGGAATCAAGATCCTAAGTGACAGGTTTAAATGCTTCCTTGGAAAGCTTTTAAACTAGCCATGGGGGGAGGTGCTAATAAGAGGCAGGAAATTTCAAGCTTCCCCCCACAAAACATGACGGGTAGCAAGGTAAACACTGAGGTACAGTGCTCAACAGAGGGCAGGACAGGGGTAAATGGAAAAATAGACAAGGGCAAAAAGAGCAGGCAGGCATGGGGGAAAAAAGGATAAAGCCAACATTAAATGGAGGGCAATGAGTACCAATGTCCGTAGTCTGGGAAACAAGCTTCCTGAGCTAGTAGCCTTGATGGAAGATGAAAAATTGGATATTGTGGCAGTCACAGAAACATGGTACATGGGGAACCATGACTGGGATGTCAACATACTGTACTGGGGTACACAGTCTAGAGAAGGGACAGGGAGGGGAAAAGAGGAGGTGGAGTAGCGCTATACATAAGGGAAGGGATCAAAGCTACAGAACTAAAAAGTAAAGGGGGAGGACAAGAGGCACTCTGGGTCACCTTGGAGACAGGGAATAGCATCACAATCGGCACAGGGGTTGTATACAGACCCCCATCTCAAGGGGAGGAAATGGACAAGAAAATGATAGAGGACATTCTCAAAATGGCTGAAAAAGGGGAGATACTGTTGATGGGGGACCTGAATATGTCAGATGTTAACTGGATGACATGTACTGCAGCCACATCCCAGAGCAGGGTTATTCTCGATGCCCTGCAGGGGGCAGACCTTAGACAGCTAGTGTTGGAACCCACTTGGGAGGGAGCAATACTAGACCTGGTACTCTCAAATGGAGAGAGGATCACAAATTTAGAAGTCAGTAGACTCTGGGAACAAGTGACCACTGCACAGTGTGTACAATAAGCACAACCATGGAGACAAGCCATACAAAAACAAGCATACTGGACTTTAGAAGGGCTGACTTTGGCAAAATGGGTGAATACCTGAGGAATACACTAGCAAATGGCCAAAAAGCAGGGGTGGAAGAACAATGGAGAAAAATCAAAACTGCCATCATACAGGCAACAAGCCTTTGTGTGAAACAGATAAAGAAAACAAAGTGGAGTATAAAACCACTATGGTTCTCAAAAGAGGTGGCAGGGAAGGTTAAGGAGAAAAAGGCTGCATTCAAAAAGTATAAGGCATCACAGAAGGAGCACGACAGAGAACTGTATCAATTAAAGCAGAAAGAAGTGGGGAAGGCAGTCAGAATAGCAAAAGCCCAAACTGAGGAAAAAATAGCCCATTCAGTTAAGAAGGGGGATACAACCTCTTATAGGTACATTAGGGAGCATAGTAAGGTTAAGGGAGGAATAGTGAAGATTAATAAGGGAGAGGGGAGGTGGGCAGGGGAGACAGTGAAAAGGCAGAGATACTGATGAATACTTTGCTCAGTATTCACAAAGAAGATGAGGAGGAATTACCTAAACCAGACAATAGAAGCACTCTGGGTAGGGGGTTGACACTAGTCCATTTACGAAGAAAAGAGTCCTGAAAGAACTCCTAAAACTCAAGGTGGACAAAGCAATGGGGCCTGATGGGATTCACCCCAGAATCCTAAAAGAACTAAGGAGGACCTAGTGACACCACTGACCACACTTTTTAACAAATCATGGGAGAATGGGGTGGTACCTGAGGACTGGAGGAGGGCAGATGTGATTCCCCTTCACAAAAATGGGAGCAAGGCAGAAGCAGGAAACTACAGACCTGTAAGTTTGACCTCAGTGGTAGGGAAAATGATGGAATCACTTCTGAAGGAAACAATTGTTGAGTACCTAGAGGTCAGCGGGGCACAGGACCCAAAGCAGCACGGATTTACAGCAGGAAAGTCATGTCAGACGAATCTAATAGATTTCTTTGACTGGGTGACCAAAGCAATAGACCAGGGAGGGGCTGTGGATATGGTCTACCTAGACTTTAGCAAGGCATTTGACACAGTCCCCTACAAAAGATAAATAATCAAGTTAGCCAGCCTGGGAGTGGGTCCCAGGGTGTTAGCCTGGGTTGCAAACTGGCTGCACAACAGGACATAGAAGGTAATAGTGACTGGAGCACATTCCGAAGAAAGGGGGGTCACTAGTGGAGTACCTCAGGGCTCAGTACTGGGTCCAGTCCTCGTTAACATATTTATAGGTGACATTGCAGAGGGTCTGGAGGGAAAGGTATGCCTCTTTGCAGATGATACAAAGATCTGTAACAGAGCTGATACACAAGGGGGATAGAAAGGATGAGAAGGGACTTGGCAAGGTTGGAGGAATGGTCAGACATATGGCAACTTAGATTCAATGCAAAGAAGTGCAAAGTAATGCACCTGGGAAACAAAAACCCAGGAGAAGAGTACACAATAGCAGGGGAGGTACTAACAACAACAAAAATGGAACGGGACTTGGGGGTAGTCATATCAGATGATCTAAAGGTTGGTAAGCAATGTGAGAAGTCAGTAAGGAGAGCCAGGGGGATACTGGGATGTATAGGAAGGGGCATCACAAGTAGAAAAACGGAAGTAGTTATCCCTCTGTACAGACAGTTGGTGAGACCCCATCTGGAGTACTGTGTGCAGTTTTGGAGACCTCATCTATGCAAGAACATAGACAGGATGGAGACAGTCCAGAGGGGGGCAACTAAAATGGCGCAGGGTCTGCATCAGAAATCATATGAAGAGAGACTGAGAAAGCTTAATATGTATACCCTTGATGAAAGGAGGGACGGGGGGACATGATAGAAATGTTCAAGTACTTCAAGGGAATCAACAAAGTCCAGGAGGGTAGCATCTTTCAGAAAAAGAGATGTGTAAGAACAAGGGGACACAATTTAAATATAGAGGGGGGACGGCTCAGGGGTAATGTGAGGAAATCTTTTTTCACGGAGAGAGTGGTGGATGCATGGAACTGCCTTTCTGGGGAGGTTGTTGGGGCTAAAACAGTGGGGGAATTCAAACATACAGGGGACAGACACATGGCAATTGTAGTGGGGGGTGGCAGGAAGTAGGCTGTTGGTTAACTAGAATCTGCAGCTTATCCAGTAGGTAGGGAAATGGGCAGACTGGGTGGGCCAAGTGGTCCTTATCTGCTGTCAAAGTCTATGTTTCTATGTTTCTTGTTTATTTACCTTTGTAATCTCCTGGGTTGTACCTGAAAATAAGCATTCTTTGCCTAGTGTGCTCACCTGGTAATATATATAAATATAATAAAATAAAATAAAAATACTCTACCAACCTTTCCTTTAACAGGGTTCCCATTAATTTCCCAGCAATGAGGTTAGACTGACTGGCCTATAGTTGCTAGCCTCTTCCCTGCTGCCGCTCTTATGAAAAGAGATCACGTTTGTTGCCCGCCAGTCCTCCAGAACCATGCCTGTTTCCAGAGAGCTGTTGAATGAGGCCATCCGTGTGGCAGACGGCACCTCCCTGAGTTCCTTCAGTACCCTTGGATGTATCTTGTCCAGTCCCATAGCCTTGTCCACTTTCAGAACTGCAAGTCCCTTCAGGACTCTTTCCTCTGAAAATGGACTTGTGTCCACCTCCCCTTTTTGCTACCGCTGCTCCCTGGTTGTGCACCACCCCCCCCTATACTGTGAAGACTGAGCAGAAGTATCTGTTCAGCATGTCTGCTGTTTCTTGGTTCTCTTCTGCACAGTCACCCCCCCCACCTCCTTACCCACATCATGATTATTCCTATTCCTATTCCTCTTCTTCTTCTTCTTCCCATTTTTGTACCTGAAGAACGTCTTATCCCCTTTAGCTACCATTGGCTAGTCTTCCCTCTGTCTGCATTTTTGCTCCCCTCACTCACTTTCCTGTGTCCATCTGTTTTACTCAGTACATCTCCCTGTCTTCATCTCTCAGTGATACTTTATACCTGCTGAATGCCACCCTTTTTTTCTTTCACCACCTTGGCCTCTTCCCTGGAGAACTGTAGTGGTCTCTTTTTCCTTCCACTTGTACCCACTTTCATCATGCAGAGGTTGGTTGCCTTAATTATAATCGCACTTATTTTTCCTTACCATAACTCTACCCTTCCTGGCAATCCCCCTATACTAAGCAGTTTCTGAGGCAGTCTCTGATTTCTTTAAAATGCACTCTCCTAAAGTCCAGGACCTTCATCCTCATTTGGTTTGCCTTTGTTCCAGTCTTAATGTTAAACCACACTGTACGGTGATCAGTGATATCTAGGGGACCGTCTGTTGTGACATCTGCAATACTGTCCCTGTTTGTAAGCACCAGGTCCAGCACTGCCCCATCCCTAGTGTGTTCTTTGACTAGCTACTGCAGAAAAAACCCTTGTAGGGAACCAAAGATGACATAGTTCCTTGCCAAAGCTGCAGCTGGAAGGCTCCAATCCACATCTGGAAGACTGAAGTCACCAAGTAGCAGCATCTCCCCTCACTTGTCATCCAGATGATGGGTTCCCACGTGCCTTAACCAACTCTCTACCTGTGCTGGAAGTCTGTATACAACCCTTGTTTGGGTAGCGGCCCCAGCATTTGTCTCCAGGATGACCCACTGCACCTTCACTCCTTTGTTTTCCTCTGCATGCCCCTGCACTTCTATTGTCTTGATTCCCTCCCTTACATATAGTACAACCTTTCCTACCTTTTTCCCTTCCCTGTCCCTCCTGAACAGAGACTATCCCAGTATGGCCATGTCTCAGACATGGCTGTCAGTGCTCCCTGACTCTGTTATGGCAACTAAATTTAGGATCGGCTCCACCGGGATGGCTTCCAGGCTCATAATTTGATTTCCCAGTCTCCTTGCATTAGTGCACATGACTCTGCTTACCTTAATCTTTCTCTGCCTGCTTCTCTACTCTCTCATCCCGCTGTACTGTTCCCTGGTGCTCCCCAACTCACCTCCCTTGTTACAAACTCCATTACCTTACTCCCTTACTACTTCCTTCTTGCTTCCCTGATTTATACCCCCTTGTCCTTTGTCTTGTCCTCACCCCTGCCTTATTGCATCCCTGGCTTGGGGGGTTCTGCTCCACTCAGGCCTCCCTCCCTCCCTGCTGCTTCATCACCTGGGAGGCAACTGTTGCCTCTCTTAGTTCCACAGCCCTCCCCCTTGGCAAGTTTAAATGTCCATCCAAGTAGCATTTGGCACTTGTGTATGGCTCCGATTGGGGATTGAGGGAGGAGATACTAGACTAATGGAGATTTTTGGGACTTGACACTTTTGGATAGCTCCAGCTAAGGATGGGGGACACTAGATGACCAGGGATATGTGGGGTTTGACACTTTTGGATGGCTCATAATGGCAACTGGAGTGGGGGGGGGAGAGGGATATTAGCAGGGACTGACAGATTACGTTCTCAGTATGCTACCTGGAACTTAGCTTAAGCAGGGCAATCACCTCCACTGTGCACTTTGATAACAGTAGGGTTTTGAATTCCTTAAACAGCTTCATGACAGTGGCAGTCTAGGGTATTCAAAACCTCTGAATTTACCATTCCACTCTGCGTGCAAATGGATCCCTCATTTGTATGGGTGCAGTGGTATATTTTGCATGTATGCGCCATCTGCTTAGCACCATGCACTGGGCCATAAAATATGGTCCCCGCTCCATCTAATCATGCTAATACCTGTTAGCACATTGTTAACATGTTTAGGAACATGTAACCTTCGGAAAGTGGGGGCTATTATCTCTTGTGGCAGTGCATACCATACTTTAATCACTCTCTGTGTGTACAAGTATTCCATCTTTATATTTTTTAATCATTTTCTTTGGAATTGTCTATTATATCCCTAGAATTGTTCTCTCAATGTTATATTCCATCTCAAGGCTGGTTCCAGTTTCAGTCAGTATTTCCTTATATTTGCCAGTTCCTAATCCTCACGTCATTCTGGTTGCTCTTTTGAGTCTTATAACAGCATTATCAGAATTCACTAACTTCAATTTGTCATTGACTATCAGTCACCCACTGCTCGCATCTGTGAAAAAAGAGAGGAATTTATAAGAAATGCGATAAAAACCTGGCAGGCAAAAATGTTGCACTGTTACTTTAATACTGCACTTTAAATGCTGGGCTGTGCTGCAAGCTGGGACACTCCCCCAATGAAGATACTGTAGTTGAAGTGCTGGGGCTTTGTTCAATGGTTCTTGATGTCTGTGAAAAGCTCATCGTGCAATAGACTTATTTTTTGAAATTAGACTTTAGTCATCTGTCTGATTAAGTTATGAGAGGAAGGAGACAGAGATGAGCCTGATCTAAAGCTAAACATTTCCTTTGTTTTTGTTTGTCTCTCTACATTGTAAAGCTATGCCACAGCATGTGAAGTAATAACTGGAGATAATAGGTTCAAGATCAATGTGTACCACTAGAAAAAATATATATTTTTAAAAAATGCCAAGGAGAAGTATTATAAATGGTATAAATTTAAAATTAATTAAAACATGTCATACAATTATCAAATACAATGTTTGTCTCCATCTACTGCCTATATGAAAACTTGAATTTTTATTTTCTCTGAAGGAACAATAGCATTAATAGTGACTCCTTTATCAAGTTCCCTTTCCTTCTCCTCTGCCCCCATTGGTGTCGATGGGGGGGGGGGCCATTATGGCCATGGCCCTACCACTTTTATAAGTGGCTCTATCAGTTTTTGCAGTCATTTTAATTTATTACTGGGGAAGAGTTTACCCCTTACATCCTTGGCCCTACCACTTTTCAGACCCTTCCAACACCAATGACTGCCCCTTGACTATGTTATTTATTTATTTATTTTTTAGTTTATTGAGGTCTTGGATTATACCAGTGAGCAGATGCTCATTTATAGGTTCCAAGTCAGTTACATAAACAATACAATACAGATAACAGGGTTACATATGGTACAGGTAAGTTACAGGGTACAACGCATTAAACAGCTTAGGCAGTACAGCATCTAGCCACGTCATAAGTTAACACCCTACTTGGAAACTCTCAGAGATGAGAAGGAGGAGAGTTGCAAACATGAGTGGACGGAATAAGGTAGTTGGGAGCATCTGAGTGGGTAGGGAGTTCGGAGTAATGTCATGATTGGGGGGTAGGTGTAACCTAAAGTACTGGGATTGGGGTCCCTCAAACACAATGAGTTGTCAGGAGGTAAGTGCAGGTACTTGGTTGATGCTCCAGGAGGGTGCTAATGGTAGCAGTCACATTTACTAGATTTTACTAGGTGCTGCTGGAGTATGCATTTGAATGATCCAATAGATGTGGCATTGATAATGTCAGGAGGTAAGGCATTGGTCCATAGTGGAGCATGATAGTAAAAGGCACATTGTGCCAGGGTTGTGCAGCACTGGGGAACTTTGTAGGTCTCAGTGGAGAAGTTCATTGTGGGTTGGGTGCTTGAGTGTGGAGTTAGGAGGTTCTGGACCCCTGTGGGTAGTTGATTGAGGAAGTATTTGTTGGTGATGAGGCAGGTTTGCTAGTTTATTCTGTCCTTCAGTTGTAGCCAACCTGCCTGGGTGTAGAGTTCACATGTGTGTGTTAGTCTTTCCACACCTGTGAGCAGTCATCCTGCCTTGTTTTGTGCAGTGGTGATGCAGTTTAGGGCTGTGTCTGTCACTGACCCATAGATTGCCAGACCATAGTCGATGAGGGAGACTATCAAGCTGTTGCTGGCCAGGTTCAATGCCTCATGTGTTAGGCAGTGTCTATGCCTGTATAGGATCCCTATTCTTGTATTAATCATCCTTGCTGTATTGTTGATGTGTTGAGCAAACGAAAGTGTAGAGTCGAGTGTGATGCCCAGGTACCTGAACTGCTGGACGTGTTCCAGTGGGTCCCCATTGGCGTTTCTGATTGCAAGGGGGGGAGGCCTTATGCTTGCTGTGTGTGATGGTGAACATCATAGTCTTAGTTTTTTTGTATTTCATGACTAGTCTGTGATCTGTAAACCATGTTTCAGCAGCTGAGAACCCCTTTTGGAGATCCACTGGCAGTTGTTCGGGATTAGAGTAGCTGTTGAATATGACCTCATCGTCAGCGTATAGGAGCGTTTGGCCTGAGCATGCAGATGGCAGTTTGTTTAGGAATAAACTGAATGCTACAGGTCCCAGAATTGATCCTTGTGGGACCCCTAAGCAGACTGGTCTGTTATCAGATATGATCCCCCTATTTTGACCTTTTGTGAGTGATTGTGAATGTAGCTGCTGAATCAGAGTACTGATTCTGAGGAGAGTCCCATAGCTGACAGTTGGTCCAGCAGAAGCTCGTGATGCACCATATCAAATGCTTTTGATAGGTCAATGAAAGTTGCCCCAACCAGCAGACCTTGATCAATTGAATGGTGAATGTGTCCGGTGAATTTGAGTAAGGCCATTATAGTACTGTGACCTGATCAGAAGCCATGTTGCTCAGGAAAAAGAAGTTAGTATTGGTTCAGGTGTTCAACTAACTGGTCCACCACTATCCATTCAAAGGCTTTGGAGAGAGGGGGTAGTATAGAGATAGATCTATAGTTGTTATGTAGAGTCCTGTTACCACCTTTGTGCACTGGAGTTACGGTGGCTGATTTTCATCTGTGGGGGAACTGTGAGAGGCAGAGGGAGAGGTTGATTAGTTTGGTAAGTGGGCCTAGGACTTCAGCCAGGGCCAGCGTGATGAATTTTAGGTCTAGAGTGTCCCCGCTATGTCTAGATTTCCCCAGCGCCTTCTTCCAGTACTTTTTAGTTTTGGCTTGAAAGACTTCTTTAAAGTAGAAGAGCGAGTGGTTAAGTGATGGTTGTTTGGCTGTATTAGGATCAGTCGGTGGTGGGGGTTTGAAGTAGTTTGCTGGTAGCACGCTGCTTAAGTTCATGAATGCAATGTGAGGTGCATTGGCAATGTGCATGTGGTCCAAGGATGGTACACCATCAATTAAGAGTGTGGCTAGTGCAGATTTGGGGTCCTTGCCGATTATGTTGTTGAGGTTATTCTAGAATGACTTGCTGTCATTCCAGGTGCTGAAGAGGGCTTCTTAGTAGTATTTGCTTTTGGTAAGTCAGATGGCTTAAGTGCACTCATTCCGAGCTTTTTTATACCCCTGTATGTTAGCCGTGGTACCGTGTGCTCGTGCTATCTGCCTTAAGAGATCTCTGGCTTATAGTTGCTCTAGGAGGTCAGGGGTGATCCTGTGGTTATTGTGCCCTCTTATCTTTTTGGTTTTTATTGGGGCATGCTTGTCACAGATGGCATTGAAGGTTTTTATGAAGTGGTCAGGGGCTGTGTCCACATTATTGGCATTATAGAGTGCTGTCTAATCTGCACTCTTGAGGTCCATTTTTAGCAGCTCCTGGTGCCCATTTAGTAAGACTCAGTTTATAATTGTTCTGGTGGGTGGTTTACAATAGTTGAAGGACCAGGTACATGTGACGAGAGAATGGTCACTCAGGCAATCTGGGAGAACAGTAGTGTTGTGGATGTGGGCAGGCAGCTTGGATAGAACCCAGTCAAGGAGTGTGCTGGTCACAGTTTTGTAGTTGATACGGGTTGGAGTTTCAACCATTTGTGAGAAATGGATGTCTGTGAAGGAATCTTTGATTGAAGTGGCAGTAGAGGAGAACCAGTTGATGAAGAAATCTCCCAGCATCATGATTTCAGTATGAAGGCTCAGGGGGCTGATTCCAAGACACCTTATGCATGGCACAAGGTGATTTATGCCAATCCCCATGGTGTAAATAGCAACTTGCACCATGCGTTACACAAATTGCAATTCCAAAAGGTGCCTTGCACCATGCCATATGCAGGTTGTGCCAAATGTGGGTTACACCACCCACTACGCCCACAACACACAGTGACATGGTGCAAGGGTGGGATACAGAGCAACTGCACCAACCTACACCATTCCAATAGCCGCAATGGCACAGCGGAGTAAGACCAGTAGAGAGATAGTCTAAGGGGCATCCGTCCATGCCAAGTGATGGATGTCCACAGTGAAGCACTGTGCCATGCACATTGCCTGACTCCCTGTAACCCGTGGGAATGCCCGGGGTCCATTCTGCAAAGTGCCCCCCAAATGCCAATACCACCTGGCATGTCCCCCAATTCTCCCCGGTGCATGTGGCAGTGTTTCAGGGTGGGGCTCAGGAGGGGCAGCTGTCCACAGGCTGCAACTTGTGGCACCCAGGTCCATTATGCCATTCCTATTTTGCTAGCCTGTGGCTGCCACATGTCGCAGGACATAAGTGCTGGGGACTCTGCCTGTCTTGGAATATGGCACAGGGTCCCTAATGTAGCACCGCATGGTGCAACTTGCATACGCCCTCGAGTTGCATCATGCATATTGGAATCAGGCCCTGGGTGCTCACATAGTCCATTAGGTCCCCGGGACCAGCCCCAGTGAGTTTGGGTGGGATGTATACAGAGAGTATGGTGAGAGCCCTGCTATGTGACCCCAGAAAAATTTTTACTGTCAGGACCTGCAGGTTATCACTACAACTGGGGGAGGGGAGGATGTGTCCCTGAAGGGAATCCTTGATGTACAGGACACGGACCCCACCTCTTTTTGAGAGACAATCCTGTCTGAAAGAGGTGTAACCTGGTAAAAGGATGTGCCATGCTGAGTTACAGGTGTTTCTGGCACCTCATCAGCCCCAGGGGCATAGCCAGGATTTGGGAGCAGGGGTCTTCCACCAATCAAATCCCAATATTTAGTCCCTGTGTACCAAAAAACTTTTTATGAAAACATAAAAGCAACAACATGGGAGGGGGTTCTGGTACCCCAGGAAACCCCCCTGGCTATGCCGATGAGGCCTGCACTTGTGTTTTTTCAGATTGACAGATGATTGTGTTTATTGCCCAATTCTCATTTTTTAATATTAAAATAGTCCCACACAGATAATTTGGGTGGGTGGGTGGCAGTAATTTGCATGGCAGGAGTAGGGTGTGTGTCCCTACAAGGGCTGTCTTTTGTTCTGTGACAAAAAGTACTGTTGGTAAACCACACTCTTTCTGTATGTGACACAAAATACTCCTGCACATCACCAGATTTATAATACAGCATATCCCATATATAATGAAAACATCATGTAAATGCACACCAATGCCAATTTCTTATTAATAATATTATTCCAATCTATTTGAAAATAATAGCATGGCATTGTTTCTACAGTTAGTGGAATTTATTACTCAAAAATCTATCAGTCATGACCTGGAAAAATAATTTTAAAAAACTTGGAAGTAATTTATTAAACATCCATGACATAGATTCAAACTTTCAGAATTATATTTACTCTCTATAGCATATTCTACCTTATTTGATTTTTGTCTTATGTAATTATGAAGAAAAGAAACCTATAAAAGCTTGTCTATGTTTGGATTCCTTGTTCTGTTTATTGTATAATATATTGAGTATAACCACAAGTTACAATGTATCTCTGTACATTATGGGCCCAATTCTAGGAGGGTGGCGCAAGTTGCGTTTGGCAGCAACTTGCACCTGTGACATTTACCCTGCACCCTATTCTAGTAGGGGCAGGGTCATCGCAGCTAAGTCCTGTGACTTGCGACATGTGGCCAAGTACGCCGAGCTGCAGGCATACCTGGTGAGTATGTCACAAGCCGCAACAGCAGGGTGGTGCAGTCAACCCTCCCCACCCATGCCCCGACCCCTTAGTCGCCAGCCGCAAATGCGGTGGATAGGTAGGCCTGGTAGTCTAGTGGCCCCCCCCAACTGTAAAATAAGATACATGAATCCCCATTTCCCTGGTAGTCTAGTGACCCCCCACCCCTCAAACTGTACATAAAGTAAAGAATCACATTTCCTGGTAGTCTAGTGACCCCCACCCTCCGAACTGTACATAAATAAAGTAAAGAATCCCATTTCCTGGTAGTCTAGTGGCCCCACCCCAAAATGTACATAAATAAAATAAAGAATCCCATTTCCTGGTAGCCTAGTGGCTTCCCCAACCAGCTATACCAGCCCACCCAGCACCCCCACCCATCCCCAGACTGGCGATGGGCGCCCACCTCTCACCTCCACAACTAGCTGCCGACTGAGTGCAGTATTAGTGCTACTGCACAGACATGCTCAGAAATTAATTAAAGTGAGTGCCTCATGATCAAACACCCTGGAGAGAAGGGTAGATATAAATCTATTGAATTTATTCTAGGGGACCATGCTTAATTACATTGGTTAACTTTACTGTACCTGACATTGCACAGAACACGCATGTACTATGACTTTAATGTTACTATCTTTTCAAATGCTCTAACCGGTTTGTTAAAGGGGAATTAAAGTCAAAATGTATACAAAAATATGTTGTGCAGAGTGTTTTGATCTGTAGGTGTACTGCTAGTAAGTCTTCCCTTTGTTTGCTGAAAGTTTTTTTGCCATATATTTGCTTGTTGGTTTCATGGCCCCTGGGGATCTCCATGTTAGCATTTATAATGGCTCTTCTTCTTCCCACAATGCTGCCTGTCTCATGTGTCAGTGATGTGTCCAGGACCATTGATTCAGAGTGTAATAACTACTGCAGAAGCAATCTACTGTTAGGAGTCTGATATTCTGGCTTCAACTAAATAACTCTAATACAAACTTTCTGTTTTTTTGGTATGTGTCTACAGTAGGTCTAGCCAGCAGAAGTGAATGTTTTAAAGTTTATCATTTTATCAGACTACACACAACCATTAAAGGAGAAGAATCAGCATTTATTTAGCGCTTTTCATATACAGTATATCCCAAAGTGCTTTACAAGCAATGCTAGACTGGTAGTGAAGTGACTGAATGTGTAATGGCAGTCATATAGCACATCAATACCCACACAAAGCCTGGACAGTTGCAAGAAGGAGAATGTTGGCCAGTGCACCAGGAATGTCCCCTACTCTTTCCGAAGAGTGCTCTGGGTTCTTTTACTTCCACCTGGACACCCACCAGGACAACACCAGCATGGGTAGACGGGACCTTGGTTTAATGTCTCATCTGAAAGATGGCACACCCCCGCAGTACAGCACCCCCCAATACTGCACTCGGACCAGAATTTTAGGTGCAAGTCCAATCCCAGTGTGGGATGAAAACCTACAACCTTCTGGTCCAGAGGCATATGTGCTACCAACTGAGTCATGCTTACATTTAAAAAGCACACAAATCCCCCAAGGTTACAAGTGCTATAATTAGCGAAGACTCTAGTTATTTCCTTATAGAATAGCCCATTTAATTATCCCATAGGCATTTGCCATCTATAAATGTAGCCTTCATTAGTGTTTTCTGGACAAGGAGAGTTACTTTAAATCATAGTTCTACTACTGTAAACTTTTTTTTTAACTCTTTTTATCTCCTCCTTGGTGGATCTCTTCTGTCGGCCAACCTACCAGACTCTGGGGACTTTTGGGGGCTTTCTGATGCTATGCATGTCCCGGCAGAACCCCTGGAGCTGACCTGGAAGCTCCGTCCTGGTGACCCCCATGATTTTGCTCATTATCTGCTCTCCTAACCCCAGAGCCCCAGAAGCAGTGACTTCATGTGGGTGGAGGCCTGCAAGAGCACCGCAGCTCCAGTTGACAGCTCCTTCTGCCTAGCCCTGGCCTTGTGCCCAGGCTTTCAGAGGTGGAACTACCACCCAGCCTCCACTGGGGGGGAGCCAAGCACCAAGAGACCTGTCAGCACCTCCCGAGGAGGAGAACTTGCCAGCCAGCAGCCACTCACTGTCCTCTCCTTCCCCCCGCTGACCCCCGATGACCTGAGCTCATTCCCAGACCCAGGTCGTCAGAGTGGCACGAGATGTGTCCAGCACCTCAACCCTCAGCACCACTGGGCCGGCCTCAACCACTGTAAACTAGAGGGGAAAAAAACAGCTCTTGTTTAATTAATGGTCCTGAATGCATCACTGTCACATGGGACAGGAGGCATTGTAGGAACAAGAAGAGTCATTAAAATTGCTAATAAGGAGATCCCCTGGGGCCATAAAATCAGGCAGCAAACTTAGAAAAAAAATGTGTAGGGGGTAGACTCAGGGGAAATGCGAGGAAGTACTTCTTCACAGAAAGAGTGGTGGATGCTTGGAACAGCCTCCTAGCAGAGGTTGTGGGGCCAAAAACTGTAACAGGATTCAAGAATGCATGGGGTAGGCATAAGGGAACCTTACTGGTTAGGGAAGGGAGGGCTAAGCCGGAGATCAAGTAGGGTCTGAGGTATTATAGTAGGTAGGGAAAATGGGCAGACTGGGTGGGCCAAACAGTCCTTATCTGCCATCAGATTCTATGTTTCTATATAACTCCTTGAAGCAAATAAAGGGAAGGACTTACTAGGAGTACACCTACAAGCCAAAGCACTCTGCACAACATATTATTTTGTAATGTTTGACTTTTGTGTTCCTTCAATGCTGTAATACAGGAAATTGAAAAAAAAAACACCCACTCTATTTTGTGTCCCTCTTCAAGTCACTTAACATTTCTGTGCTTAATGTTCTCCACCTGGTCACACTGAGCTCAGTGTGCCTTTTCTGGCCCTCCCCAAAAAAAACAGTGAGAGAAAGAAAAATGAAATCAATTTTGAAAACAAACTCATCAAATAAAGCACTCTAGTTCCAAATTTTAAAGAGCTAATTATTTATACGTTTGCTTTTGTAAGATACTGGTACTGCAATATAATAACTGGTGACCCCCGATATCAACCTGTTTTTGAGTTCTGTAGAAAGTTGTAGCAGCCTGCGGGTTGATATCAAAAGTCGTATCAACCCACAAGTTGATACGACTTTTACAGTCTTGCACCAGGTTGTCTCTCCTACACTCTGAGCCTGCATGAGATGGCTCTCCAATGGACAATCATAAGTCACTGACAGTATTACTTGTGCAGAAATATACAGTTTCTTCCCTTGCTGAGGTACACATCGGCCACTAATTTCACCATTCATAAATACAATAAATAAAAGCAAACACAATGAAGAACTGTTTCATGGCTGCCTGCAACAGTGACGGAGAAATTCATAGCGGAACAGCAGAACCAGAATACCGCTAGAAAAACAGCCAGTGCTCATCTTGTGTTAAGGTCTTTTTCACCAGTTATTATAAAAAATACAACATATATAGGCTTGTAATATGCAGTTTTTTACACACCCTCAGTGTGTGAAAATATAGAAACCTTTCGGGCTTCGCTCTCAAGGTTGCTATATTCTCACACACCGTGGGTGTATAAAAAAACTGCATATCACACACCTATACATGCATTATTCTTTATGTATTGTATTTCTAATACAGAGCACAGCAATTTCCTTTAACTTTTGGGATTGAAAATATTGCTCATTTTTTGTTGTGTGCAAACTTCCAGAATGATGTACTGCAGACACTGAATACCCCTTTCTCAGAATTGTACCAAGACACTGAGTGATATCTCCTGCCCAATGAATGTTATGCCTCTCGGTAAAAATTTAATCTGGGTGTATTTGTCTGTTGTTCCCTTTAAGAGGTGCTTATATGGAAAATATATTGAATAGCCACATGAGATTTACAAGAAACATTCTTGTATGTCTTATGTATTTAGCAATAACAGTGCTCATATATCAACTCAGTCCCTCCCCTTTGTTTTGTGTCCTGTGTCCTCCTCCTCCTCCTCCTCCTGTGTCACTCTGCTGTGCAATAGCAATTACAGTAGCTGCACTCTGACTGAACCTCTCAGTGAGGAAAGGTCTTTTATTAGTTAAGATGAAGCTTTTTCTCTGTGTTCTGCTCACCTTATCTTGTTGGGGTAGGTACGGTCTGTAGTCATTCTCTTCCTGTGAGATGCTCCCCTAATGGTTAAAGGTGCTCAGAGTTATATTCCAGTAATACATATATTAAAATTCCGTAATGATATGCTTTAGCTATATTCTTGCATTCTTTAAATATTTATATTGTACTGTATAAAGATAAGTTTTTTAAACAAACACATAGAAATTGTTCATTGTTATTATTATTGCTATCATTTGACAGTGTTTTGACTGATTCAAAAATATGCGATTAGCTTTGTTTTTTTATTGAATTACCCTCTGTGAAATATCCTTTACTGACTTCCGTTTATTATGTTTTCTTTCTTTTCCCCCTTTAAAGATGCCAAGTCAAATCAAAAGGACTCTGTATCACAGAGTTCTTTATCCGTAGTGTCCGAAGGAGACCTCGCTATGCTGAACGCGACGTATGAAACCACCAGCACCAATCCCACTCTGTTGTGGTACAGACACTATCCAGGCCATTCTCTACAGTACCTTGTCCATGCATTTGCTACTGGCAGCAATACTTTTAACTATGAAATCCCAGACCCTCGCTACAATATGAAAGTGATCGTGAATGAGCAGAAGACAGCTGAGCTCATTATACACGGAGTTCAAATTGCAGACTCTGCCATGTATTTCTGTACACTGAGCCCCACAGCGAGCCTCATACAGACTCCCTCCCCCTCACACCTGCATCCTCTCTCACATCTCCACCCACTGTCTGTACAGCGCAAGAGTCCCAAGAGGAAATATATTTTTTTCCTGTATTCTTATTGGCTTCAGTCTGTGCGGGTGTTTGTGTTACTTATACAGTCTGTGATGTTGCACATCTGGCATAAAGCATCTGCAGATTAGCCATCTTATTTTATTAACACTGTTACTCTGATTATTGTGTATTTTATTGTTTTGTCTGCTTATTTATTGTTCAGCACCTTGACATTCGAAAGGCACTTTATAAATAAAGCGTATTATTATCTCAAACCCTTATACGCTGTATGCAAATATTAAGGATGACACTGCCCTCGCTCATTGCATTTATATTTCTTGTTCCCTTGAATTAACGGAACAAACCTTATAGTATGTCTGTAGAACAGAATTCACATGCACTGCAAATATACTTTTAATGTGTATATCTCACCTCTCTTTACAATAGAATGAGTTCCTGAAGATGCTGGCAGTTCAGTGACTGTATGCATCTGTAGGTGGCAGTCTTTATGCACTCTGCAGCATTTGTGTAGAACCATATATTTTTTCAGTTTTTGTTGATCAGGTAAGCACCTGCAATTACAGTGCCAATGTTCAGATGCAACCTGGGAGAGGTACAAAGCAAGGCAATGAAGACAAATCACCTTACAAGAATAACACAGAAAGACCACAGTCTAACTGTATTGAACATCCGTTTCTTGGAAGTAAGGTATATTTGCCTCTGAAACAGGAAGAAGGGGACCTCAGTCAGCACCATGCAATTCTGCTTAAAGTTGGACCAGCATAACATTCTGTGGTGATTTGCATATGCAGCCCATGATGCGTTGCATTGTGGGGGCATGTGTGATTTTGTATTTTCTTGAAACTTGGCTTCCCAGCCAAATGCCCTTTGGGGTAACCCTTGCCTCAGTGTTTACGCACAGAGGTTCTTTGACCTCAGTCTATGTTCCTTGCCCTTAATTGCTGGCCTTTGGAAAATGATATATATCTCTGACTTCCAAGTCTTACACACCCCAAATCCGAAATCAAACAGCAGCACTGGGGTTTGAGGATTGGGGTATTATGAGGAAAGGTAATGGGAGAGTGTTATTGCCAGTTAAGGTGCCTTTATGAACATCTGAAAACTTCCCATGGCAAAAGGCATTGCTTTTTGTTATCAATCACAACATCACAACATTATACACTTCATAAGTAAAAACGTTGTCAGTCAGGGAATGTGATAGTGTAATGAAGTGAACTGGCTGGCTGATGGATCTACATAATTCTTCTGTAAAGATGTTTCTCATAATGCAAATCATTTTTAATCATGTCCATGGTGACATCTTCTTACACTAGTCTGCAATTTACATCAGCCAATTAAAGTATGCCTTAAAGCAATAAGGCATGCCAGAGTGTGGATTATGCTGGGATAATATCACACATATTTTATATGTTGTGAGGCAATCAGTGCTGTTGAATGCCTCCAATCAGCAGAGAAGTGACACTGGCCAGTATAACACACACTCTAGAGTGCATTATTGGGATGGTAACATGGATCTTGTAGGATTAAAACAAATAACATAGAAACATGGAAACATAAAATTTGTCAGCATAAAAGGACTGCTTGGCCCTCCCAGTCTGCCCAGATGAGTTCTGCCTAGTCTGTCTCTGCAGATCATAACTTGTCTCCTGCTACCCCCTGCCTATATTCACTTATGTCTATCCCATGTATGCTTGAAGCCCCATACTGTTTTCACCTCCACCGCTTCCACTAGCAGTTGTTCTAGACATTTACACCTCTTTCAGTGAAGTAGTACTTCCTCACATCACTCATATCTTAAACTCCACCCCCACCCACCAGCTTCATCACATGCCTTCTGGCCCTGGTGCTCTTTCTGATTTGAACGAGACTCCCATCCTGCACCCTGTTCACCCCTGTGAGGTACTTGTAGGTCCCTATCATGTCCCCTCTAGCTCTCCTTTCTGTAAGAGTGTACATGTTGAGATTCTACAGGCTGTCCTCATAGGGCTTTTGGTACATCCCCTGCATCATTTTAGTTGCCCTCCTTTGGACTGCCTCTACCCTGTCTATATCCTTTTTGAAGTGTGTCCCTCAGTACTGGATAAAATACTTCAGGTGGGGGTCTCACCAGTGACTAATACAGTGGCAACACCACCTCCCTCCTCCTGCTGGAGATACCTTTCCTTTGCATCCAGGTATCCCATTGTCCCCACCCACACTTTGTCACACTGCCCTGCCACTCTGAGGTAATCAAGTATGATAATCCAAGTCCCCATTCCTGCTAAGTGACTGTCAGTACCTCCCTCCATCTGATATTCATTTCCTGGGTTCCTATGGCCTAGATGCATGATTTAGCACTTTTTCACATAGAACCCTGGAAGGGGGATTACCAGTAGAAAAAGGGAGGCCATAGTACCCTTGTACACCCATCTAGTTAGACTGCATTTGGAGTATGGAGTCCAGTTCTGGAGGCCATACCTCAAAAAGGGTGTGGGGAGGCTGGCACGAGTACAGAGGAGGGCAGCAAAGATGGTAAAGGGGCTCAGCCACCTGAACTATGAGGAAAGATTGAGAGAATTGGACATGTACTCCCTGGAACAGAGAAGGGAGAGGGGGGGACATGATTGAGATCTTTAAGTACCTTAGTGTATAAACTAGGTGCCAGTGGGAAGCATCTTCCAGCTGAAAGGGAATCAGAGGATGAGGGGACATGGGTTACAGATTGAGGGGGGACAGTTCAAGGGTAACATTAGGAAGTATTATTTCACAGAGAAGGTGGCGGATAAGTGGAATAGGCTCCCAGAGGAGTTGGTTGGAGAAGCAACAGTGGAAGGCTTCATAAAGGCATGGGACCCCTTATGATCGACACCCTGTCGGCGAAACTGGAAAAAAGACCATTAAGGTGACAGTCGTGGTAATGGATCTTTTTCTGTGTTTCACCTTCCCCCAGTGTTCCGCTCCCTCCCCAGACCAACTCTGACCTGGAATTGAAATCCTAAAGTCCAGAGAGGTGCTGGGGAAGAGACCCCCTGCATGGGGGGGTGTTGGGGCGCAGCTCCCCACAGAAAACACTGTTGCAATAGGCAGCACAATACCTGCGTTGGTATTGTGCCATCGCTGTGGGAGAGGTCGGCATTTCCACTGTCGACCTCCCTTGGTGCTTCCAGGACAGAAACAGGAGAGTGTTGGAGGGGATTTCCTAGCAGCTAGATAGACAAATGGGCAGACTAGGTGGGCCTGTTGGTCCTTTTCTGTCATCACACTTCTATGTTCCTATGTTTCTATGTAACCTCAACTGCCAGGTGCTTGACCATTCCTCAAGTTTCCCAAGAACCCAATGCATTCTCTTCTCCTCATCATGAGTGTTCACCCTATTACAGCATTTGGGGTCATCAGCAAAAAACATACCTTCTCTCATCCCTTCCAGCTCTTCTGCAATGCCACTGAAGAGAATCTGTCCCTGTACTTAGCCCCGCTACACCCCGTTGCTCATTTTCCTATCATTAGCATGAGTACTGCTAACCACCACCTCTGTCTCCTATCTGTTAAGCAGTTTCTAAACCAGTTCACCACTTTGGATCCCACTCCTAGGCTGCTCAATCTCTTAATCAGTCTCCTGTGTGGCACAGTGTTGCAGGCCTTGCTAAAGTCCAGCTAGGCATACCTCTCAACCTCCTGCCTCATAAATCAGGGACAAGGCTTAAAAAAATCAGGGACAAAGGACCAAAATCAGGGACACATCTTAAAACTTGGTGATATCCACTCAGGAAGCTGGTAGAATATGGGGCTTAGTGCAAAATGCATTTTCTAAGGAAGAACAACTCTTTAGTTTTAATGTTTGACATTATTTTATGCTTCCAACCTCCACTGTTTGGCCACTGAAACACAATTTTTAGGAGGGACAGAGTAAAATTTTGAGGCAAAATCAGGGACGTCCCTGAAAATCAGGGACAGTTGAGAGGTATGCAGCTAGGCCATGTTCAGCACTCTCACCTTATCTATTTCCCCGGTCACCCAGTTGAAGAAATCCATCAGATTCATCCGACATGTCCTCTTCCTGTGAATTCATGCTGCCTGTGACCTTGCAGTCCATTAAATTCAAGATACTCTACCAACCTTTTCTTTAACAGGTTTTCCATTAATTTCCTCACCACTGAGATGAGACTTACCAGCCTATAGCTGCTTGCCTCTTCCCTGCTGCCACCATTATGTAATGGGAACATGTCTGCGCTCCTCCAGTCCTCTGGAACCATACTTATTTTCAGAAAGCTGTTGAATAAGGCCTTCAGTGGGGCAGCTAACACCTCCCCAAGTTTCTTTAGTATCCTTGGGTGTATCCCATTCAGTCCCATAGCCTTGCCCACTTTCAGAGCTGCAAGTCCCTGCAGGACTCTTTCTTTTGAAAATGGACTTGTGTCCTGCTGCTTCCTGGTGATCTGTCTCCCCCTCCACTGTGAAGAGTGAGCAGAAGTACCTTTTCAGGATGTCTGCTTTTTCTCCGTCCTCTTCTGTGCACTGCTCTGCCACTCCTCACTATCTCTCCCCTTGCCTTCTTCTTCTTCTCATTTGTGCAACGGAAGGGAGTCTTATCCCCTTTAGATACCCCTTGGCTATTCTTTCATTTGTTGGGCTCTTGGCCCCCCTCATTGCCTTTCCTGCTTCCTTCTGTTTCACTTGGTATACCTCCCTGTTTTCCTCCCTCTGAATGCCAACCTTATTTCCTTCACCACCTTCACCACTTCCAAAGAGAACCATAATGATCTCTTTTTCCTTCTGTTTTTCCTCACTTCCTTCATGCAGAGGCTGGTGACCTTATTTTTGCCTTCCCTTATTTTTCCCCACTTTTTCTCCTGCCAATCATCCCATCGGTTTCTAAGGGCAGTATCGCATTTCTTTAAAATCTACCCTCTTAAAGTCCAGGAACCTCTTTCTCATGTGGTTTGTTTCTGTTCCCATATTAAAACTAAACCACACAGTACTGTCATCACTAGTACCTAAGAGTCTGCCCACTGTGACATCTGCAGTCCCATCCCTGATTGTAAGCATGAGGACTGGCACTACCCCATCCTAGTGGATTCATTGACTAGCTGCCTGAGAAAAAGCCCCTTGTATGGAGTCAAGGATGACCATGCTCCTTCTCAAAGATTCAGCTGGAATGCTCCAGTCCACATCTGGCGGATTGAATTCACCAGCTGGCAGCACCTCCCTTTACTCACCACCCTGCTGATGGATTTTCCAAGTGCCCTATCTAACTCCTCTCCCTGTGCTGGAGATCTGTGTACTAGTCCTGTACGGATATCAGCCTCAGCACCTGTCTCCAGGATGAACTACATCACCTCCAGCCCTTTCTTTTCTTCTGAGTTCCCCTGCACTTCCATGACCTTGATTCCCACCCTTACATATAGTACAGCCCCATCCTCCCTTCCCTGTCTCTCCTGACCAGAGAGTAGCCTGGTATGGCTATGTCCTAGCCATGGCTATCAGTGCACTATGACTCCATTATTGTCCCTCAGATCCGGACTAGCCTCTGCCACGATGGCCTCCAGGCCTGGAATTGTATATCCCAGACTCCTTGCATTGGTGCACAAGGCTCTGCATACCTTATTTCCTGCCGGCTTTGCTTCCTTGATTTATACCACCCTTGTACTCTGCCTTGTCCCCACCATTGCCTTTTTGCACCCTTGTCCCAGGGAAGTGGGGGGCAGCAGATCTTGAGACAAGATTCAGGGAGCGAGGATAACGTTGTGAGGTGGTGAGTCAGGCAAGGGATTTTGCCAGTGGGAGAGACAGACAAGATCTCATACCTGACGTTAACAGGAAGGAGAGAGATAATAACAGATTTAACTTTGTCACTAACTTTTCTGCTCATGCCCATGCTCACCAGCTAGAAATTATTTAAAAACACTGGCCTATTTTAGGTAGTGAATGAGGTTTAGAAGGGATCCCTGATAGACTGCCCAGGTTGGCATATAGAAGGACAACAATGATTAAGGACACACTGGTCATGAGGTGGTGCTGGGTACGAGGGAACCAAGCAGCTGCTTATGGCAGCAGCACAGAAGGGACACCAGAAAGTAAAAAGTACAAGCAATGATTATCTTGAAATGCAAAAACTGTTAGTATAAAGAACAAGACTGTCATTGCTACCCTTGTATTCATAGACTATTTACTACTTTTTGGATGTGGATTGGGACACAGGAAGGAGAGGGGGAGGTGGGAGTGGTAAAGGGGGGAACCACAAGTACTTCTACTTGGGGTGCCACTAGGTTTTAAAACCGGTGTTGACCATACCCAAAAGAGACCAGTGTGACAAGTTGCTACCCCTATAAGTGGTGCAGCTACTGTAAACACATCACATCGGGAAGCTCCTTCAAATATCCCCACATGGGGAGGATTTTTGACATAAGGTAGTTTACGACATGTGACTGAAGGGGTGTCATCTATTTGGCTGAATGCACATGTAGTTGCATTCTACATGGGAAAGACAATAAGGAATTTCAAAACTTGAGAGGGTGAACACTGTCAGGCAGCAGAAGTAGAGAATCTAACTTATACAAAAACATCACATGTGTATGAAGCAGCAAATAAATTGTGTTTCATTTTAGAGCAATTTACAGTGTGCCCAAATGGGGGGAATGGGGAGGGGGTTGATTTCAATACTTTAGCACTTGAAAGAGAAGGATTTTGGATTTATAGTTTTCAAGCAACGTGAGCCCCAGGTCTAAATTCAGGCTTTGATTTGATCCTGTTTCTGAAAAAAGTTTGGAAGTGAAATGTTTTATTGTCTATGTACTTCTAACAGTTCCCTCTCTGTTTCTATTCCAGTGCATGAGTTGTCTTATGATTATATACATGTCTGGATGCTATTCAGGGTCCTGCAAGTAGTGAGAAATCTTATGCAAAGCTGTACCAGTGTTACTGTAATAAAAAAAAGCGTGCTGATATCCTTACATAAAACAGTACCTATACATAACTATTAGGAATCAGATACCTGTTTTATTAACATTTGATACTGACAATCAGAGAATGTATAATAATTGAATAGGAGCATTTTAAGAAAGTAACAATTTTTAAATGGTTGCATAGTTTTCTATGGGAAAAATGCATGCTTTTAACTATTTATGCAGTGTGTTTTTTCACCTTTACTGAGCATGTTCGTTTGTGTTTCTATTTATGTATTCTGTATTTATTTATTGTCAAGTGTTAACACACACGGTCAGTACTTATTTCTAATGAATGTTACTTTGTCACTGCTGATGTTCCATATGACATAATCAGCTAAGGACCTATTTAAGTGTACTGAGTACTTGCACTGACACCTTTAAAAAATGATAATTCTAGATCCAAATGTGTCAGGCAGTAGTCGGGTGTCTGTGAATCCATTTGCACAAAATAAAATAGCAAGTTTTGCACTTTGAAAAAATCTACAGCATTGTCCAGTGGTGTCATTTTGCAAGACTGAGGTGGTTAGTGCCCAGTTTTTTTGAGCTGTTCCTCTAAGGCCCTCCCTCCATGCTTCTTCATTATGAGGAGGCAATTATTGCCTCCCATAGTTTTGCAGCTCTCCCCCCCATCAAATGTATGCCAAGTGCAACCTACTTGGTAAACAAAAACTAACTAACTAAACTAATAATAAATATTGCTAAACAATGGCATAGCCCAAGCTGCTTCTGTTCTTTGCCTACAGTACTTATGATGAGTATGGACACTTTCGTCTGTATGGACAGGAGGGAGCTGTCCTTAGTGCTGAGTATACTTTTAGTGCCTTTTATATTGCTTCTATTAAAGAGCTAGTGTACTGCTTGGGATTAATAGTAATTTCCGGATGCAGTCAGCTATCACTTCTTATATCTCAAGTATTTTTTTTTCTTTTCTGTTTGTTAATTTGAAGATATTCCACCTGGCAGTACAGGGGTGATTTGTGGAGCAGCACTCTGGAGGGGAAAAAAAAGTTAGTTCTGTTCCTCATAGTACATCACCAAAACGAGACCAAGCACCTTGAGGCACCACAAGCCTTGCAGCCTGAGCAGTAACTCTTACAAGCTACCAATCAAAATGCAGGAAATTGTGACATCACTAGTAACCAGGGAGGGATTAGGTACATTTCATCGACTCTTAATTCACTGCCTACTGTTTTGCGGTATCTGATTTATTGAATTCTGAATGACTGCCTCGTTTAATTGCATGACACTCAAAAGACTGACTCCCACTCTCAGTTGCGATTTGCAGTTTGCGATGTGCTAGTTGCACAATTACCTTTAGTTGAGTTGCATTTTGCGAGTTGCGATTTCCACTTTCTGTCCACAGAAATGTGTTCTGCAGGTTAGCAAGGCAAGGCTGCGAGGTAGCAAAACAAATAAACTCATGTACACCATGAACGCCATCTAGTGTTGCTTCCAATTACTTTGTGGTCATTTCGAGGCAGAGGGTTCAGACACAATATAATGGGCTTTCATTGGCCATTTCTCCTTTGGCAATAATTTTGTGTTTTTACTGTGACTACAGCAATGGCAATGGCCGAGCCATGTAAAATGGTTCCCTCACAGAGGAGTCATGATAAGCTTTCACTGGATGGCTACCTGTACTATAAGGAGTGACAATGGGGTGACTTGTTTTAGTGGTGCTGTCAGAACTGTAGCAGTGGTTGCCATGGCAGGGCAAGTACAGTGCAGCTTGGAGGACAGCATCATCTACGGGGGAAGATGGGAGAGCACAATCATTCACCTTATGCCTGTTCAGGTCCACTTGCTGAGGCTGTAGCTTCTCTTAAGGAGTGTGCTGTCACCACTAATAACACTCCTGCTTAGCTAATTCAAGCAGAGTCTGCTAAACTCACAGCTGAAGTACACCATAATATGCCATCCAGACATGCATTGCAGCAGATTGTAAAATGAGCAAGGCAAGAAAACATGTCTCCGGAAATGAAAACACTTGATGATGTGCTAGTACCAAAGTCCCTACGGTACATTGATGGTGAGCTGTTTCTTGCCATGGAATCAGTATGGGGTGAGGATAAAATCATGATTTTTTGCACTAAGGTGAATCTGACCAAACTTTCCATTGCACAGTGCTGGTTGATGGATGGTACTTTTAAAACCATGCCCTGCTTATTCTGACAACTTTATTCCACACATGTCCCAGTGGGCAGTAATGAAACAAGTCAGATAATGCCTTTAGTGTATGCCTTGATGTTATCCAAGTCACAGGACTGCTATATTCTTCTTTTCCAGGGTCTGCATGACTTAGCAGATGAACATACCCTATCCCTAAACCCTCCCTATGTCATTACCGACTTTGAACAGGCAGCCATCAATGTCTGCAAGGCTGAACTCCCAACATCCATCAATAAAGGTTGCCTTTTTCATTTCAGGCAAATAATATGGTGCAAAGACCAGAGCGTGGGACTAGCGATGAAGTATGGCTCTGAATTTGACTTCAGCTTACAAATGAGGCATCTTCAAACACTTGCATTCTTGCCTGCATCTGAGATTCCATCAGCTTATAAGGCTATAAAACATGAATTCCCTGAATGTAGTCTCCCTGTGCTCGAGTGGTTTGAGGAGAATTATGTGATCAGCAGAATCAGAAGACATATGCGCAATGCAACCACCATTCGCGGTGCCCTCGTTTCCACCAGAACTATGGTCGGTACATGATCAAATTGCTTTGGGTGTCCTATGAACACAAAATAACATAGATGCATGGCATAGACACCTCGGAGCACTTGTGGGCTCAAACCCTGTTGGCAGCACCCATTTTGTCCGAGAACTGATGCGGGAGCAACAAGTCACAGAGAGCACTATTGAAAAAATAACCCACAGTGAACCCCGATCTCTGATCAAGTAAAAATACCTCAAGCATGAGGGGAGAATTGGAAACATTCTTCAGAGTAAAGAGGAGAGATCCACTGATGAGTTTTTATGTGGCATATTCCACAATATGGCTCTTTGAAATAGAAAGTGAAATATTGACTGACTACCTTTTAATGGTATAAAAAATTGTTTTTAAAGTATCTTGAAATGATCACTAGATGGTGCTCCAGTATGAAAAGCTGCTGCTCGAATGATGCGTGATGAAAGAGTGTATCATTCAAACAGCAGCCTCTTACTGGTGGTGCCAAATTGCATCAAGGAGAGAACATTGTGACTTGCAAGGTAAGTTTGTGTAATTCACTGCCTTGTCTCAAAGCACAGTTGCAAATTGCTTAGTTCACTGCCTTGTCTAGTTGCGACTTGCAAGCTGTTTCGGTGTTTTGATTGGCAGTAGACAGGAATTCGATGAATTGACTGTTTTGATAAGACAGAGTCTGTGACTGATGTGTCAATGAGTCAAGAGTCAAAGAGTAGTACTGATCCCACCAGGGAGTGCCAGTCCCTGCTGCTTCATATGAAAATGAAACCTGGCAGTGAGAAATGGTTCTCATTGGTTACTCATAATGTCATAGTCAGTGTGGTCTCAGTGTTGATATACCTCAAGTTAGAAAAACAGTGTGGCAAGGCAACAGGTAGAGCAAATTGTATGCTGGGATGCATAGGCAGGGGCATCACCACCAGGAAAAGGGAGGTCATAATTCCACTATACAAGACACTAGTGAGGCCCCACCTGGAGTACAGGGTACAGTTCTGGAGACCTTACCTATGTAAGGATACAGACAGAATAGAACAGGTTCAGAGGAGGGCAACAAAGATGGTACAGGGATTGCATCACAAGTCTTATAAGGACAGGCTGAAGGAATTGAATATGTACTCCCTGGAGGAGAGATGGGAGAGAAGGGATATGATAGAGACACACAAGTATCTTACAGGTACATACAGGTACAAAGAGGGTGCAGGAATACACTACAGGGGTGGGTGAAAGTTGCGAATTCTGCTTTTGTGGAACTTCCGTAAAATTTTGGAAATTTTGTGGAAATTTTGGAACTTTCACCATTGGCAAAACTGGGATTTTCCGCAGATTTTCACCAAGTTCCTTAGACTTTTTTTGTGAACTGTGGGAAAATGCAACTAAACTGCAGAATTTATTCTACCCGGAGTTTAATGAACTGTCAGTGAAGAAGTGCCTGCTTGTACAACCATGTGGTCATTCACTGACAACTCAGTGGGCCACTGATAGTGGAGGAAAGAGGAGGGCTACACTAGTGACCCACTCAGGAGCAGGGTGGGGGGAGTGGGGTGGTGGCAGATGAAATGTCAGGGTGGGGGGGTGACAGCAGGGAATTGGGATTATTTTTTTTATAAGGGATTGGGAATGGGGAGGTCCACTAGACACAAGGGAATACTAGGAATTGAGGTGATGAGTTGGTGGACTGCTGGCTGTTTTCTTGTGGATTAAGGAACCCAGGATAGGGAGGGGTGTCAGCTAGACATCTGGGTAATAAAGTGTTTTGGGGGCACATGGTCAGTGGGTGGGGGGGCCACTAGAAACCAGGAGGGTCCGAGGAAGGGATTGGAGGTATTTATTTATTTACTGGGACCCCTGATCAGCAGGCGGGGGGTGGATTAATGAATTAAACTGTGGCTAAAAAAAGCCTCAGAACTGATCACTGGCAGTGATCCTTTCTGAGGATTTTTTTCTGCAGTTTAATAAATTAACTCACAGGTTGTATATTTATTCCACAGTATTAAGGTGTAATTTCTGGGAAAGTTCTGAAAATTATTTTTTCAAACTTTTGTGGAAGTGAAATTCACACTTTCAATGAAATTACGCTGGCAGAAATTTTTTTTTGCAGACCCCAAATACACTATTTTCCAGCAAAAAAGATGTTCCAGGACTAGAGGGCATGGAATGAAGTTGGAGGGAGGGTGATTCAGAGGAAAGGTGAGGAAGAATTTCTTCATAGAAAAGGTGGTGGGCAAGTGGAACACCCTGCCACTGGAAGTGGTGGGGGCTGAAACAATCACGGGATAGAAGAATGAATGGGATAGACATAAGGGAATTCTGGAGGTATGGGGTAAGGGGCAATAGCCTTCTAGAAAAACATAAAGGGAACTTGCAAGCTCAAATTGGCAGACTGGGTTGGCCATAGGCCCTTATCTGCTGACAGTGTCTGTCTAGCTATGTATCATTTACACTGAGTTATTTTAAACACTGTCACTGCATATTTTGAATGCAGATAAAAATTTTAGACTCTGCTGTGCTTATGGCATTATTAACCATCTCCAAAACATTTGAAAGTCTTTTCTCTCTTTTATATTTGTAACGTTATTCCTCAACACTTTTGACACTTCCTCCACTGACAGTTCTATTCAGGGTCTATCTGACTAACTGAGGTACTCACTCTTGTCTCAGGTGTTGTCAGTCTCTGCTCATCACTCATGGTTTATATTTCTTGGGGTAACCAAGTGGTTTATCTGTCTCCATGACACCTCCCAAATCAACCTTTCTGGTTTATCCTAAATTCAGTCTGTTTTATTGTCTGCAGGGATTAGTAGCCCCTTCACAGCCAAGGAGAGTGTGCTAGAAATATTTCTTTAAATATAAGTGAATGAAGTTTCAACAGCTCTTGATTTCTTCCTGTAGAGTGAGTGTATGAAGGACCAATTTCAATCCATATCCTGCAGTGCCATCTTGTGGCCATTGTTTATCTCCCATTTAAAAGAAAATCACATTGAATATAACCGTACACGTATTTTACTTTCTATGGCTGAGGGCCGGGCGGAGCCTACAGCCATCCTGCTTTAGCTTGAAAAAGGGCTTTCCATGGAATACATTTTTTAGTACTTTTTCAGTGTATTCTTCCATAACTGCAAATCTGTACGGCAGTTAAAAAATACTCCTTTCTTTCTTAGCTGCTTTTCTCTGAGAAGAAATCTGCACACCTTCCAAACAAATGTAAATATCTTTATAACTATTCAAGGTGCACAAAAACAAGCAGCATGAAAGTTGTTCAGAACAATAACACCTTTCACATGAGGGTAGTCAATAATCTGAATTCTTTATATATTATAAAATATGGTCTTCCAAACAACCTCGTTTTTTTTCTCTCTGAGTGAACACTGTAGGAGTTGTGCCAAACAAATGTGAATATCTCAGAAAATATAGAAGTTACCAATATACAACCAAACATAAAAGTTGTTCGGAGCAAAATTATCTTTCAAATGAGACTAGTCACTAATCTGAATTCATGAGATTTATTTTAAATATAGCCATCTGAAAGGTGAAAATTGTGAAGATAAATGAAAATTCAGGTAATCAGATGGCCATAGTTTAAAAAATATAAATGAGTGCAGCTTAAAGAATAGGCACATTGGAAAGGTATTTTTGTCCTGAACAACTTTCATACTGATGGTTTATGTATTACATGTATACTGTTAGAGATGTTTACATTTGTTTGGCATAACTCCTATGAAAAATGAAAATGGAAGCAATCAGATGGCCATAGTTTAAAAATATAATTAGTGCAGCTTAATGAATATGATTATTTGAAAGGTGTTTTTGTCCTGAACAAGGCTCCTACAGGTTTATTATCTGTAACTTGTGTACTTTTAGAGATATTTACATATGTTTGGCATAACTCCTATTGAACTTCTAAACAGCCACAGCTTTGCAAATTACTATGCCAGTTAAGTAAAATTCTAAACAAGACAGCACAAGTTCCATCAAAAGAAAACTATCCCAAGGTCAAAGTTCACTGACATTAAAGCTCACTCCCTGAGAAAAGCTATAAACCAACTGAAGCTTCATTTTAAAACAATCTATGTGTGTTTGTGCTAGCATTAGTAAATGACATTGATTAAAAATACAAGGAAAAATAAGCTTAAAGAGCAACTGACACCTTCAGGAGAACTTTAATAAAACATAATATTTAGATAAAGTTCAACTTGTATTTCACATTAGTTCTTTATTCCTCCTTCCCATTTTTTTTATTGCTGAGGTCATTTGCATGAAAACAGGATTTTTGCTCCAGAAGATTTCATCTATTTCTGTTGCTGTCTGCCTACCTGAGGTCATAATGTACTGTTTGTGACATCACAGTTATTCTCATGGCAATAGATTGTGATGTCACTACAGAGCGTTATGACTTGAAGTATGGAGTAAGTATTGTTTTCCACAAAAACATCTCTGTCTCTCTTCCAAAGTGTATATCTGTGGGATGTGCCATACACTTTAAACATTTTCTACACATTTCCATTTATAAAGTGTATATCTGTGGGATATGCCACACACTTTAAACTCCTCCTGGTGCATGGTCTTTGCTCAGGGAACACTGGTGACCATCCATAAACCACTTAGCCCTGCCAGAAGCTTCAGATAGTATTCCTCCCACCCTTTGCCCCAAATAGCCTCTGCCATTCCTTCAGGGTTACACCAAATGAGTCTTCAATCACCCCTAATGAATTGCTAAAGACTCCCAACTTTAACCTTAAATTTACCAAAGTTGTGGTGAAAGAGGTCTTGACCAGTGTGACCTAGCCATATCTAGGGCACACACACACCTCAGACAACTCCCTCAGAGAACAGTCTCAAGTTCTATACTCACAGATTAGTTGTTCCTTCCTCCCAGTCATGGAAAGAACAAATGGTCCCTTTTTTTCTCTGGTAACTGTCAGATTCTACTCATTGTTCTTCCTTAAGGCATCTGTGAACTTTAGGAACTTCAGGGGATTGCTCGTTGGATTGACAAGAACTGCATTCCCTCTCACCACAATGCAAGCAATTCCAGTAATACAGGTACACAAACCAGTATTAAACATTTAATTAGTTTACTCAGTCCACTTCTGGAGTTACCAAACTAGTCTTAGTGTGTTGACAGCTTTCCGCCCTTTCTGCTGTGACCGGATTTTACCTCTCACTTTTTTACCTTGATATACATTCCAGTTTCAGTACCTTTCAGTCATATTTTCCATTATGTCAGTCATTTCAATCAGCTGTCGTTATTCAGTTAGGTTGCACAGTTGTGTACACCCATTAAACATATTATTATGACATTCCTATTCCAAATCAAGTAAATAAAAAGTTTTACTAATGTTTTGGCTACTACAACAGCTTCCAGGCCTTTTCTGGAATATGCATCTGGCTGTTTAGCAAACTAGTCCATATCAGTTAATAAGTAGTGACTGTGAGCCATCGGTGCCCCCACAAGTTACTGCAGTGAATGTGCATGCCCTCTTTAAGGGGGACATTTATCAACCAGGCAAACTGCACAGTTTATTCTTGCAGTTTTCCATAGCTAGCTCACATTTTACCTGCCAACGTTTTCTTACATTTAGCTACAGTTTTGTTACACATTCAAATTCCAGCCACAAGCCATTTTTCTTGTGGTGTCCCATTTTTCAGTCTCAATGAGACAAGAGGAAAAAGTGCCCATAACCTAGAATAAAAAACACTTCAGGGTGTTTTTTATGAGAGTTTGAAATCCGTTTAATGGTAATAAAGTAGCAATGAATGTAACAAAAAAACAAAAACAATGCTTTTTGGTAGCTCAAGGAGCACTGGACATTATGAACAACTAGTAAATAAGACTGAGGCAGGAGACATTTTAGAGCAAGCACATAATGTTAAAATACCTGGGAGCCTTTCTGGACAGCATTCTGTCCCATGCTAAACTTATCCATTATATAGTTCAGAACACTAATATGAGATTGGATCTGTTATAATCTAAAGGAACTTTGACCAAGCAACAAGAAGCTTAGGTACCCAGAGTCTAATTCTATCCATTATTGACTATGGGCTACCAGTTTGTGCTTCAGTAGTGGACAGTGTGCTTTACAGACTGAAGGTAGCACACAATCAAGTTTGTAGGTTTGTATTGGAAGCTAGAAGGGATATTCATCACTGTAAACAGGGTGTGAGTGACAGGGGTGATCTTGATTTTAGTTTGCCCCACACTCACACTGCATTGTGTGTCCACACAGTTTCTTTGCCTTTCAGGGCATGCCCACCCTGGAGGAGGTTATCTTTATGTTTTGGGGGTGCAGGGGTTGAAGCCCCCTGCAAACCCTCTCTGTTTCCTTGGACGGCACTTGGAGGCACAATGCCAGCTGCAGTAAAGCCGTCGGCATGTTGTCTTTTATATTATGTATTTTGATTGTGTCTGGTATTGGAATGTTTTGCACAAACAATGTCCTCAAAGACTGTATGCAAAGCTGTTGAAATATTCAAACTCTTAACACTAGAAGATCAACTATGACATTAGTAATACCTAGTAACAGAACAAATGTGAGACAAAATGTTTTAAATACAAGGCAGCACACAGACATGGAACTCATACCCTGTGAATATATTAGATAGGCAGCACCTGTGGCACTTTAAAAATGGTCTTAGAATATACAGTATCTTCAAGATCTTGCTATGTGCAATTATGTTGAATGATGGGAAGAGATATTTTACTGTACATAATGACAAAGTATAATTGATATTGTATATTGTATGCATGTCATGTATTTATATTGGTATATTACCAGGTTAACTTTGAAAAGAAGCATTTGTTGCATAAAGGTATTTTCACAAACAATAAAATCTAGATCTGAGCGCTACAATGCCAGCACACGTTACAATAAAACAATGCATCCTGACAACAATCAAACAAGTATCAACACCACTAGTTCAGTTCTTCAAGTTGTACTTCAGCAAACTGCTGCACTCCCTTCCTCCTTGATGGAATTTTGATCTCATTTAGTGTGCATTCCTCTACAGTCAGTAGTGACACCCCCAAATGATTGACTCATACATAGAGACCACCACCCTTAACAGGGACCCTGAACAACTGGCTCCCAAAGCATGAACTGCTAGAGGCACTGCACTCACTTGTCATAGACCTGGAACATTTCCTTAGATCTGCAGCTGCAATTTCAATCTTATTATCAAGGGGATTGTAGTTCCCATTTCTCAACAAGAAACATGTTTTAATATACTTTGGAATCTGAGTCTGAAGATTATCCCAAAGTGTAAGAATGAGTTCCAAACTCAGCTGGCAACTGTGCATTACTGTAGGCCACTCCAAATCCCTTTCTCAGAGAAAATAAAACATTATTTTTTTTTCTGATTGGGTCACCAAACACAACGTTGTATTGTAAAACATGTGATCCAATTTGTTCTTTGAATTGCCTGAATTCATCTGTCACAGACACATGCCCCTTGTCATATAAATCATGTTCACACAAGACAAACCAGTCATTTGTCACATGCAAATAATCATGGCATTAAAAATGTAACACTTGGTACAATCAGATGCCAGTTACCCTGTCTCAGAGGTACAATTCCATCTCAGTTTCACAGGCATTTCTGTTTACCTTGCAGCAAATCCGAAAATTATGTCACACCAGAAAAATTACTCAGTTAGTGCATCTCCGTCATTGTTCAGTGTGTCCACACATAAATTCTTGTTCAGAATATTTGAACTTGTCAGTGTCAGTGGCTCAGCAGGTAGCACACTCGCCTCTGAGACCAGGAAATCAGAAGGCTGTGGGTTCTATCCTGCCACCAGGCACTTGGGTTAATATCCCAATAGTGAAACTGCAGTGCAGCATGAGATGAGTACTATACTTCTGAGGTGCCGTCTTTTAAATGAGATGTTAAACCAAGGTCCCATCTGCCTGTTCTGGTGGTAGTTCAGGTGGATGTTAAAGATCCCATGGCACTTCTCGAAAAGACTAGGGGAATTTCTCCAGTGTCCTGGCCAAATTTCTCCTATTCACTAAAAAATACCACCAACAGCTTAATCTGGTTCAGTTTTAGTTGGTTACAATCTGTGTCCCACCCCCGGGTTGCCCCTGAAAAAGGGACTTCTAGTCTCAGTGGGCCTACCAGGCCAACAAAATTCAATAAATTAATAAACTTAAAGACTTGCTTCAGCCCTCTCGCATTTAAACAGGTCGAGGACCTTTTAATTTCATTAGACACCAAAAAGCGCTGGTGCTGACCAGCTTGAACCCCTATTCCTTAAACTGGGACATTACTTCCTAGCAGCACCCATCACTCATAGATTCAATCTGTATCTCATGCAAGGGGTCCTTCCCTCCTCCTGGAAAATAGCTCACGTAATCCCTGTTTTTAAGTCTGTCAATCCCTGTGACCTAAATAGATACCATCCCATTTCATTGCTACCCATTCTATCTAAACTACTCAACAAGTTTGTTAATGTACAGCTAAGACGGCATTTAGATAACTATAACTTTCTCAGTCCATTACAATCTGGCTTTAGGGCAAAACACAGCATGGTGTCCATTTTGGCCAAGGTGACTAACGACTGGCAAACAACTCTTGACACTAAAAATCATATCAGTGCAGTCTTCTTGAACCTGAGTAAGGCATTTGACACCATGGATCATTTAAGATTATCACACAAATTAAAAAAACATTGGTCTTGATGCCACTGCTACGCAATGGTTTTCGTGGTATCTCACAGGTGGAGAGCAGCAAGTAAAAGCACAAGGTGAACTCTCCCCCACCTTAAAACCCTGCCGAGGGGAGTGCCACAGGGATCCATGTTGGGGTCCTTACTATTTGTAATCTACATCAATAATATTGACTTGAATATCAGGACAGCAAATGTCCAACTCTTTGCCAATGACACAGAATTACATGTTGCTAGGCCTTCCTTTGAGCTTGCCTGCATAGACCTGCAGCAGGATTTTAACTTGTTCCAACATAATCTCTTCCATTCGAAATTATTGCCTAATGTGAAAAAACAAAGGTCATGTGTCTATCCCCTCATGCCCAAGTTGCAAACATGATTATCCTGGGTCCCAAATATCAGATAATGGCTCTAACTGGTGAGCCACTAGAGGTAGTGGACAAATTGAAGTATCTGGGGTTCTGGCTTGATTGTCGATTATCCTTCATAGTCCACATTGAGGAACTGTCCAAAAAACTAAGACAGAGATTAGGACTTTTTTAGAATTAAACATTTACTTAATCAAGAAGCAAAAACAAGGCTGGTCCAGACCACTTTCCTTCCCCTTGTTGACTATGCCGACTTTCTTTACAGTCACTGTCCCAAAGCAGTCCCTGTCAAATTGGACACACTATGCCATAGAGCACTAATGTTTATCACTAGCACCCCTTTTAGAACTCACCGCTGTTCTTTTTAAGCCCAACTTGGCTGGACCTTGCTCCACATCAGGAGATTAAAGAATGCTGCCTTATGGGCATGCAGAGCCATCACAAACAAACTTCCTACATATAGTACAGAGCTCTTTAAGTGCACACAAGGTGCCTCCTCACTTAGGAAACATTCCTACATATTGCTAGACACACCCAGGATAAGATCCCGTTATGGTGAGTCAGCAGTCAGCCATGCCCTATCAACACTTTGGAATACTCTTCGAAGATCTTTGAAAATTACTAAAGTTATCAGTCTGCAGACCTTTAAATCCCTGTTGGCCCACTCCTTGTGGGAGACTTGCAGTTGTTACACTTAACACATTTCACTTCTTCCTGTATGGTGTATGTGCTGTGTTGCATTGCCTTATAGCACTTGATGACTGGCACCCAGTATATTGTAGTATGTTATGTATTATGTTTATTGCATCTTACTGATTGTTATTGCATATATCTTACTGTATTGTTATTGCATATATCTTACTGATTGTTATTGCATATATCTTACTGTATTGTTATTGCATATATCTTACTGATTGTTATTGCAGTTATCTTACTCTATTGTAATTTTTTTTGCCATATATTTTAGATCTTCCCTGTTAGTAATGTAATGTTTACTGCTATCACACTCACTCAACCTATGTATGCATTGAAATGCCCTTTCCTCTGTTGTGTCCACATAGGACCACATTGTAAATGAGCCTGCTCAATGGTGTTATTCCTGGTAAAATAAAAATTGATTGACTGATTTCCACAAACCAAAATTTGAATCCTAGCAAACCCAGCACTCATGACCTGCATTTTCTGGATTTGCCTAAGATGATAAGTGCAATGCTTCTATGCCCTTAAATACAACCAAAAACATTTCACTCATTTTTTTAAGGCCTTTTCTCCTCCTGCAGCTGTGTCAGTTTGGTGCCATACAAATCTCAGTGAACATTAAAGAGAAACAGTCTGCATAAAGAGACCCACACACAAGTGTGTGGCTGGTCCCACTTTGCAACTTGTATACAAAAACATTGTTTTACTTACTATTTATTGCAGCATAGTAAATTGTATCAGACAAATTCTGCTGACTTGCAAGCTGACATTTTCTGTAACTACAGCCCCCAGAGTTCTCCGCAGTTGACATTAGAGCAGGGCTGCAGCAGTGGGAGATTCAATAACCTGACTTGCATGTTAGAACTTTTATAAGCTCTGATGAGTGTATAAAAACTCCAACATACACTGCAGGCTATTGAATCTCCCACTGCTGCAGACCTCCTCTAATGTCAACTGTGATGGATTCTGGGATTTGTAGTTATAGAAAATGTCAGCTTGTAAGTCAGAAGAATGAGTCTGATACATTCTACTATAAAAAATTCAACTGTAGAGACTGGGAACACAGAACATGGCATGGTACAGAGAAGGGGCTGGCAAGCCCAAATCAAGTACTGTAGTTCCGGACGTATCCCTTGCAGAGCTATGGTGTAGAGTCAATAAAACTGAATTAGCTCTTATTTTGGGTTATTAAGTCTCTTTTGCAGTATGTGCTGAGATTTTGGAAAAGTGTCTATTTGCTGGGGCTGGCTGCCCTCCTCTGTCACCTGCCCAGCACCACTGTTTGTGATCTGACTTCTGGTACTGAGAGAAACAAAAGGGCTTGATAGCATAGTTCAACATTTAAATCATGGTGGGGGGGCTTTCAGAACTGTTACAGGATATCCAAGGGGCTTTAGACCTTATAAGCGGGGACACGAGATTATTTTTTAACTTGAATTAAGACAATAATCAGGCTGAAGAAAGGAACTGTTTTGCCAGCAGTTATCTGGTTATTGTGCTCAAATGCCCTTTGGGTGGCAGCACTGAGGCAGCTGCAAGTCCTAAAGATTGCCTGGTATGAAATTCAGACAGGCAGTAAACCTACCTCTCTGACTTAAATTAGTTAAGCAGTGTTGCCTGAAAATGTCAGTGGCATCCTATTATAAGGCACAAGCCTAGTTGGCTTGGCTGTAAAACATTTGAAGGATTCTGTGACCCTTTTGACTGCTTGGTAGCCAAATATAAGAGGATTGTGTAGCCTGATTTATAATGGAAAAAGGGATGACAGGGCACAAATCCCCGGGCAATCTTTGGCGACAGCAGTGACAAAATAATGGGGTATGGAGACTGGCTTTATGAGGCATCCAGAGCTTGCTGGGCAGATAGCCCAAAGCAACCAATCAACAAAGCAAGAGAAGAGGGTGTGCCTTACAATAGTGGGAAGGTGGGAAATAACTGGAGAGCAAATATCTGGGATCAAGTCTGAGGCATGAGGAGCCACGCTTGAAAGAACATGAAAGGAGGATAAATCAAGGAGTCATGGCAAGAAGGAGCAGATCCCTCCCACCATATCAACACACAGCCAAAGGCGGGCAGGCCCAAACACAGTATCACAGGTCAATAGCTGCATCAAGATTTGAGCCAGGAGGGCAAGAAAGTTATCCATCTTTTCAATTTGTAGGTGATGGAGTAAGTTACACACTTCCCCACTAATGTGGATAAAACAAAATGTATAAAAAGTGAGTAATGCTTAAAGAGCAGCTAGCACCTTAGGGAAAACTTTGGAAATCATAATAGTTGGACACAACTCAACTTGCATTTCATATATCTTCTATAGATTTCTCCTCTCCATTATTTATTGCTGAAGACATTCCCAAAAAATTAAGACCATTATACCTTAGAGTTCATCTGCCTTTATACCTTACTCCCTACCTGAAATCATAATGCTCTGTTGTGACATCACAGTCTGTTGCCATGGGAATAACTGTGATGTATTATGACATCAGGTTGGGAAGAAGCAATAGGAGCTGATGAACCCTCAAGGAACAACTATCCTCTTTTCTTGCATTTGACCTCGGTAATAAATAATGGTGAATAAGAAATACAGAGGAAATGAGAAATATAAGCTGCTTTGTGTCCAAATACTGTTTTTCAAAGTTCTCCTTGAGACGTCAGTGGCTCTTTAAGTTATATAAATTATGCAATATTGCATTTATGCAATTGCAATTATGCAATTGTGCAATTCTGCAATGTATACAAGGACTTCTTTAGGTACATTAGGGAGAAAAGGACCAAATAGTAAGGATTAAGAGGGATGTGGGGTGTGCGGAAACAGGGGCAGAACAGGCAGAAGCATTAAATGAGTACTTCTGCTCAGTATTTACTAAAGAGGAAGGGGAGCTGTACCCAAGGGGCATGGGATGGTGGGCAAGGGGGGAGGAGGTGACTGATGGGGAAATCCCAGTGAGAAGGGTACTGGAGGGCTTGAGGGCACTGAGGGTGGACAAGGTGACTGGGCCAGATGGCATAAACCTCAAGGTACTAGGGGAGCTGGCAGAAGTCCTGGCAGAACCCTTGGCAGACCTGTTCAACACCTTCCTGAACTCAGGAAGTGTACCTCAGGACTGGAGGATGGTGCATGTGGTACCCCTCCACAAGAGTGGCCCCAAGGGTGAGCTAGGGAACTACAGACCAGTAAGCCTCACATATATAGTGGGAAAGCTGAAGGAGACAACCCTGAAGGAGAGGCTGTTGTCCATGCTAGAGGCTAATGGGCTGCAGGACAGCAGATAGCTTGGGTTTGTTGCAGGCAGATCCTTTCAGACCAGTCTGGTTGAGTATTATTACTGGGTAATCAGGCAATTGGACAAGGGCCATGCAGTGGATGTCCTGTACCTGGACTTCAGTAAGGCATTTGATTTGGTGAGGCAAGGGAGGCTAAGAAGTAAACTGGAAGGCACAGGGGGGGGCAAATATGGTGGGATGGGTAGTGAACTGGCTGCAAGGGAGACAGCAGAGGGAGATGGTGGGGGGGGGGAGCTCTCATCTCCCAGGGCAGTATCAAATGGGGTGCCACAGGGCTCTGTACTGGGGTTGGTGTTGTTTGGGATCTTCATAGCAGACATCTTAATAGGCATCAAGAGCAAGATCAGACTCTTTGCAGATGACACCAAGATGGGAGCAGTTGTGGATGACTTAGGTTGGTGGCAGGGTTTGCAAGATGATCTTGCAAAATTGGAAGCCTGGTCAGACACTTGGCAGCTGGGGTTCAATGCCAAGAAATGCAAGGTGCTACATTTCGGCACAAAAAAAACCCAAGGAGGAGCTACCAGCTGGGGGGATTCAACTAGCCAAGATGGAGGAGAAGGATCTGGGGGTGATCATAATGGGAGCAATGAACAACTCAGCGCAGTGCAGAAAGGCAGTGGCAATGGCCAACAGGATACTGGGTTGTAGTGCCAGAGGCATATCTTCCAGGAGGAAGGGAGTTCACCCTCTCGCTATATAGGTCACTGTTTAGACCACACCTGGAGTACTGTGTGCAGTTCTGGTGGCCGTACCTGAAGAAGGACATTAGGTTACTAGAGGTAGTGCAGTGCAGGGCAACAAAAAGTATCCAGGGTTTAGGGGACTTACCCTATGGGGGCAGGCAGAGGGAGCTGAATATGTACTCCCTGGAGAAGAGGAGGAATGGGGGGACATGATTGAAACCTTCAAGTACATGAAGGGAATAAATAGGATGGGCATGGAGGGGCTTTTCAAATTAAGGAGTGGAAGGGACACTCGAGGGCACGATCTGAGATTGGAAGGGGGAAGTTCAGGAGGGAAATGAGGAGACACTTTTTTACACAGAGGGTGGTGTCTGGGTGGAATGCATTACTAGAGGAAGTGGTATCCAGTAGTACAGTGGGCTGCTTCAAAAAGGGATGGGACAGGGTAAGGGGAGGGTCACTGTGGAGGAGGGAGGGGAAGCTGCAGTATAGGGGCTGCTAACTGCACAGCTGAGCAGATTTGATAGACTATAAGGTCTTTATCTGCTGGCAATTTCATATGTTTGCATGCAGTTATACAACTATGGAACAAATTGTGATGAAAGACTGCATGACTAAAACGAAACAGTTAATCTAGGGTGTACTAGGGTGTGACGGCAAAAGAGGGCCAAGCTGTCCATTGTTACTGCCCTAGCTTCTCAATGTTAATAAATCACTGTATAACTCATACTAATCAATTTTGTTAATCTGACCTTTGAAGACTGGCATTTGTAGTCAACTACTGTATGTTTTGTGGCAGACTACATGGTCCCACAATTTACTTAGAAACAGTTTCACCTGTTTGTTTTGAAGTTACTTGATTTTAGTTGCTTATTAGCACCTCTGGTTGCTACTTCAGTGTCATTAATGTCCAGTCCCAATCCACACATTAATGCCTCATCCTGTCTATCATACATTAAAACTAAGCCCCTCTTAATCATCTCGTCTCCAGCTGTAGGAGTCCTAGTGCATGGAGTCTGTCCTCCTAACATAAGTCCTCCATGCCCCAAATAATTGTAGTTGCTCTTCTTTGTACTCTTATCAACTTAATCACATCCTTTCTTAGGTTGGGTGACCAAACCTGAGAGCAGTAATCCACATAGGACCTACCAAGCTTCTACACAGTGGAGCTTCTACACAGTGGAGCTATCATATTTTGTTTCTTAGCAATAAACATCCTCCTAATGCAGCCAAGTATTCTATTTGTTTTTCATGACTACTTCTCTGCACTGTTAAGAATGGTTTCATTTATTTGTTGCAATAATTCTTAGATATTTTCCCTCAGCTGTCTGTGTTTTTGGTATTCCCTTTAATATTTGCTGTTCATGTTATTGTTACCTAGGTGCATTACCATACACGTATTAATAGTCAACTTTATAATCCAAGCATCAGTCCAGTCCTTTATTTTATAAAAATCACCTTGCAACTTTCTTTGCATGATCTTCATATCAACCACCTTTGCTGGTTTGGAGTCATCAGCAAAGTTTTGAAATGAGTCCTCCTCCCATAGAAAATCCAAAATAACATTGGGTCAAGCACCAGCTCTTGGGGGACTCCACTGAGCATTGCACCCACAGGAGAAAGAAGACCATTTAATTTCACCCTCTTAGTTCTACCAGCCATTTTTTATCCAGTTTGAAACCTTATCATTTAACTCATATATCTAATTCACTTGATATCTCCTCATGTGGTACCAAGTCAATGGCTTTTCTAAAGTGGAGTAGTATAACATCATCTGGTTTTAATGAATCTAGGCTTTGGTTGACATGCTTGTAGAAGGTTAATTATTTGTTAACACATGATCTACCTGATTTGAACATGTTTATGTGTGTGTGTGTGTGTGTGTGTGTGTGTGTATGCACATGCACGCTCACTCTCACATATGTGTGTGTGTGATCAAATTCCTTCTTTAACAATGTTCAGAAAGTCCTTTTTCAAGGGTGCCATTACCTACCCCTGTAATGAGGTCAAGCTTATGTGGCAGTGGTGTGGATATATCCCTCCTCTTAAATACTGTCACAACAGATGCCATTTTCTAATCTAATAGCACAGCCCACATTGACAATTTAGTTTATAGCACCATCTATCTCTTCCCATAATAACGTAATGATGATAGCAGGAATATTGTGAGGATCTGATGCTGCTTTGCACTTCGGAGCATTTGTCTGTAGTCAGTTTTCTGTTATCTTTTTACAATTTGAGTCACAGCTGCAACCTGAGATGCTGTCTTTTGAGAAAAGGCAAGAAAAACTAAACTTACTACTGATTGGACAGCCTTCAGAGCAGCTAGAAACTGGTGCACCAAGCTCACTAGAACTGAGAAAGCAAGGTATTTCCAAGCAGAAATTGATATTGCTTTGAATAACATAAAGAAATTAAAACACCAAAGGACTTTGAAGGCTGCAGCACACTCTCTTCCCCAAAAAAATCAGTGTGGATGGTGATTCCACCACCAATAAACAATCAATTCTAGATTTTCTTAACAAGTATTTTGCCACAGCAGGATTAGCCTTCGACTCCTCATTGGCCAATAATCTCCGAGCACAGCTATGTGTTCAGAAACCTGAATGGCTCAATCCTAGCTTAATAAATCGTAAACCAGCTTTCACCTTCCACCCTGTCACTGTGAAGCAAGTTGAGGATGTCCTTTTTGCCCTCAACACCAGGAAAGGCCCTGGTGTGGATCAAATAGAGCCTTATTATCTAAAGTTAGGATATTACACTTTAGCTGCTCCAATTACTCATCTATTTAATTTGTCCCTTATGCAGTGTTCTCTCCCTGCAATATGGAAAACAGCACAAGTGATCCCACTCTTTAAGTCTGGTGATACCAGTGACCTAAACAATTATTGCCCAATTTCCTTACTTCCTATCTTGTCCAAACTATTGGAAAAAGTAGTGAATTCACAACTCAGGCAACACCTTGAGAATCACAATCTACTTAACATGGTACAACCTTGGTTTAGACCTCACCACAGTACAATCTCCATGCTTGCTAAGGTCACCAATGACTGGCAAATGGCACTAGATTACAATAAGTACGTATGCTCCCTATTCCTTGATCTTAGCAAAGCCTTTGATATGGTGGACCATGACCTGCTCCTGACCACCCTGAGTATCATTGGAGCAGAACCTCTGGCTACTAAGTGGTTTTCTAACTACCATACCAATCGCTGTCAACAAGTCAAAGCAGAGGGCAAGCTCTCCACTCTGAAAACTGTGCAAAGATGAGTGCCTCAAGAGTCCATTTTAGGACCACTGTGTTTGCCATCTATATTAACAACTTAAGCGATGGAATCAAGGATGCTAGGATTCACCTATTTGCTGATGATACTGTGCTGTACTTAGACAGTCCTACACCTGAACTGGCTTACAAAGACCTCCAGCTTGAAATTAACCCACCGCAGGAAAACCTACTGCATTTGAAGCTGTTATTAATTGCTAAAAAAACTAAGGCTATGCTCTTTGTTCCCTCTGCAAACACTAACAAAACCAAGGGCACTCCCACAATCCCTCTTATTTGAACACTTTTAGGTGAGCCCTTAGAATTTGTGTCAAACTTTAAATACTTGGGGGCATGGGTTGACAATAAGCTATAATTTTCGGAACATATCGAGAACCTAACTCAAAAATTAAGACAGGGGCTAGGTATCTTCTTCCAAATAAAGCATCTACTTACACAGGAGGCCAAAATCTGATTAGTGCAAACCACCTTCTTACCACTCTTGGACTATGCTGATATCCTATATGGACATGGACCTAGTATGCCTTAGGGAAACTTGACACCCTTTACTATCGGGCCATTAGATTCATCATTGATGCACCACACTTCACTCATCACTGCACCCTTTATTCTATGATAGGTTGGAGCTCTCTTGGTTATAGACACCACAAATATGCAATCCTTTGGACACTTAGAGCCATCTCAAATCAGTTTCCTAAATATATCTCTGACTGCCTTCCTCTGCCTGGCAGGGAGCTACCCACTAAGAAGTCTTTCTTATACCTCTTTCATTATTCCTAAGGTTAAAATGCATTTTGGCAAAGCAGCCATAAGTCACTCTGTCCCAGTCCTCCAGAATAACGTTCAAAAAACCCTAAAATGTGTACTACCAGTGAAAATACCCACTTTAAAAATCTTTTTGCAAGGGCATTTAGGGCATCTTGCAACTGTTTTCACAAATTATCATTATGGTACTTCTTCTGACAGTTAAACTCCCTTCCCATATGATCTTATCCACTGTAGGAATTGTGTATTTTTGTGTGTGTTATTTTTACATAGTATATATGTATCCCTCTTGTGTTCTAATGTATATCACGTGTACTCTGTAACCTAACTGAAGCACTGTATCTCTTGCCTTGTGTGCTTTGTATCATATTTCCTATTCTTGCATTGTATTTGTACTAGTACCTGACCCAGGTCCACCTTGTAAATGAGTTGTCTCAATGGTGTTTCACCTGGAAAAATAAAGATTGATTGATTGGTTGATTGATTGAAAACCTTGTAAAGGTGACTGTGCAGAGACTAAGCTCTGTCTCCCCTTCTTTAGTGGGTGATTTGATACATGTTATTGAACCAATAAGAGATTTTAAAAAGTTAAGCTTCCAGGCTACACAGAGCATTTCATAAGACAAAGGACAGACTATACAAAGAAACCACCTTAAGTACATTGAGTACAACTGATAATAACAAGAACAAAAACACTTTTACACTTGGATGTGACAGTTCTGTTGATAAGGAAGAAAAATTATTTGAGTATTGTGCAGAGACAAAAAAAAAGCGGCAGGGGTCTATAAATTGTCAAATGCTCATGTGCCTCCCTAGAAGCAGTGTGTGTGTGTGTGTGTGTGTGTGTGTGTGTGTGTGTGTGCACTCAGAAGAACTTATGAGTGACTGACAGGGTGATACCGGAAAGCAAGATATTGGAAGGTCTAAAGGCACTTAGGGTGAATAAGACACCAGGTCCAGATGGCATTCACCCCAGGATGTTGGGGGAGATGGCAGAGGTGTTGGCCAGACCACTGGCTGATCTTTTAAACACCTCCCTGGACATGGGGTACAGTACATGCTGTAGGACTGGAGGTTGGCTCATGTAGTACCTAGCCACAGCAGTGGCCCAAAGGATGAGCCGGCTAATTAGAGACCTATCACTCTCACTTCCATAGTGGGTAAACTTATGGAAACTATCTTGAAGGAGAGACTGGTAACCTTCCTGGAGGTCAGTGAGCTCCAGAATGGGCAACAGCATGGGTTCATCTCTGGGAGATCATGCCAGACCAACCTAATAGAATACTGCGACTGGATCACAAGTGAGTTGGACAAGGGTCATGCACTGGATGTCATATTTCTGGAATTCAGCAAGGCCTTTGGTTTGGTCCCTCATGGATGGCTGGGGCAAAGCTGAAACACATAGGGGTGGGGGCTAAGATGGCTAACTGGATCAAGAATTGGCTGGAAGATAGACTGCAACAGGTGGTTGGGGGGGACTCTCATTTCCTAGGCCAGTGACCAGCAGTGTGCCTAAGGGTTCTGTGCTGGCCTAGTGTTGTTTGGTCTGTTCATATCAGATATTGCAAATGGGGTTGGAGCAAGATCAGTTTGTTTGTTGATGATACCAAGAAGGGAGCTGTTGTGGATGACATGGAGGGGTGGCAGAAGCTACAGGGTGACCTAACCAGACTTGAGGAGTTGTCAGCAAGGTGGCAATTGGGTTTTAATGCAAAGAAGTGCAATGTTATGCACTTCTTGGTGAAGAACCTGAGGAGGGAATATTGGTTGGGTGGGGTGTAGTTGGGTATCACTGAGGAGGAGAAGGATCTAGGGGTCATAGTAATGGGGAGCATAAACAACTCTGCTAAGTGCAAGAAGGCTATGGCTAAAGCCAATAGGATGCTGGGGTGCATTGCACAGGAGTTCTCATCCAGACACAAGGATGTGATCCTGCCCCTGTACAGGTCCTTGTTCAGGCTGCATTTGGAGTACTACGTGTAGTGCTGGTGTCCATACCTGATGAAGGATATCAGGCTGCTCGAGGTGGTGCAGCATAAAGCAACAAAAATGATACAGGGGATGGATGGCAGAACCTATGAAGAAAGGCTGAGACACTTAAGTTTTTACACCCTGGAGGAGAGAGAAGAGATCACTGGGATATAATTGAAACTTTCAAATACTTGAGGGGGATCAACAAAGCTGACACAGAGGAGTTGTTTAAGCTGAGGAAGTGAAGGGACACGAGGAGGCATGGGCTAAGAATGGAGGGTGCCAGACTTAGGAGGGAAATGAGGAGGCATTATTTCACTGAGAGGGTGGTGTTGAAACAGAACACTCTAGCAGTGGAGGTGGTGGCATGCAGGATGATGGGCAGTTTCAAAACAGCATGGGCCAGGGCAAGTGGGGCTGGGTAAACAACACTGAGCAGTTTCCAAGGGTGAGAGTGAGGATAGAGGGTGGGGCAGCTGCAGTATAGTAGTGCTAGCTGTGCATTCAAGCAGACTTGATAGACCGTGAGGCCTGTTTCTGCTGGCTAGTTTCATATGTTTATATGTTATGTGTGTATATATCTATACTGCATAAAAACACATATCTATCCACAAGAACACAGCAGGCACAAAGTATGATCAAACATATAAATAGAACCATGTTAATATATAAAGGCACACTAAAAATATATATACTGAGGTAAGAGAAAGACAGTTGCCAGTTTAAATTCCATAAAGGGTCATGAAACTAATGTATTTGGTCACTGCTTTAGTAATCAACTACTGCTCCTGCTATAGCTGATCAGGGGCTGTCTTACTGCACTATTGTCCCGAACATGTTGTGATCTGTTGTCTTGCTGTACTATGTGCCTGCTATTTGTAATCTGTTATTCCTCAAGCCTAATGAGTTGCTCTGAAAATTTGGCTAATATTGTTGTACTCCTGGTAATATATGTCCCATTATTGTTCATATTTGCATAATGTGTATGCCAGCTGCTTCATGATGCTCTGTAATTAACTCCAGGTTGCCCCTGACAAAAGGACCACCCAGCCTCAGTGGGCCTACCCAGTTACCAAAATTAAATAAATAAATAAATAAATAAATAAGATCCAGTGTAAGGCTCCATCTACTGGCTGAAACTATAGCATTTTATTTTTTTCATTGCTTTTTACAATTATTGAACAGTTTTTACATACTAGTCCAACTGGATGGAACAACATGTTGTGGGTGGTTCTTTCTGCTTATCTTTTGAACTTGGTTCTCAGTTGAAGAAACGCAAAGCCAAGTAATTTGCTCAAGGTCACGCTTTGAGTGGTACTCTTCATTTGGATCTTTTTTCTGTTACTGAAAAAAGTTTGACAAAATGAGTGGTTTGATACTTTTTATTGGGCCAACAAATCATTTTTACAAAATGTTTCAGCTTTTAGACTCACAGAGTCCTACATCGGAAACATGGTGGTTAAGGAAAGATAACACTTTAAATACTCAGACCTTCACATATGGATTGGACATCTTAGCTGATCATAAGATTTAAGACAGAGACTGAAACCAGAGAACAGGCCAGTCAGTCCTAGACGTACATCACAAATTCTAACAAAATGGAATGCATGTGACAGCAGAAGTCTACAAATTATCAGCACAGGAGACTGTATGTCTGTATGTATGAACCTGAGACAAAAAAAAAACAACTGAAGTTCAGATTGTGTAATGAGTCATAAAACCAAGTTCCATATTTATATCACAATTAAACGTATTAAGAAGATAAACATTTTTTAACTTCATATGCTGGCCTCATGTTCATTCCAGAAATGCCCCTTGAGAACCAGAACAGAGAGGTCAGAAATGGAGTGATCAGATTGAGAGAAATGTTGTCCCACTGATTTTATGGTATTTTTTCATTTTAATGTCTAGTCTGTGTGAGTTCATTTGGGTTTGAAGGCACTGTTTAGCTCCCCCACATTACCTGTATGTGGACATTTCATGCTTTGGATGTAATAAACAATGTTCTTAGATGCACATTTACAATTTCCCTGTATTTTAAATTGTTTGTTTTGGGAGATGTTGGTCTTACATTTAGGACTATTGCAAGGTATAGTGCCACCTAGTGTTCTGTTGTTTTGGTGAAGTATAAGCTGAGGTGTAAGTTTGCTACTGACAATCAGGTTAGAGAAATTAGGTGGCTGTTTGAAAGACAGTAACAGTAGTTCTTGGAAGATACATCTCAAGGTGTCATCCTCATTGAATATTGATTGGAGATCCCTAATAATTTTATGTAGGAGCTCCACGTCAGGATTGTATGTAACAACCAGTGGTATCTGATTCATGGTGGTCAATACTTATAATGTAGTAATTGTTCTCTTGGCATAAGAGTGGCCCTTTCACAGCTGTGGAGGAGTGTTCCTGCCCAATAAATGTTCTTTTTAGTGTGGCCAAGTGTTTATCTTTCTCAGTTAAGGGATCTTGAACTTTTAGAAACTGACTGTATGGTATCCCAGAATCACTGCAGAATGCATCAGCCTACTTTTTCTCACAATGGAGCTTTCCATGCATATTAACATATTGTTTAGAAGCTTTCATCTATAGGTACTGCACTGTATTATATATCATATGGGTAGATGAAACCATACTACAAAGTAGTCATACAATGTCTACATATGGGCTGGCAGAATAGCCTAGAGATTAGAGTAACAGCTGTACATCCAGCAGACCAGACCTTGATTTGATTCTTACAACCTCCACGTGCATACTGTGTGACTCTAAGCAAGTTACGTAACCACCCAGTGCTCCCAGGCCGCCCCTGAAAACAGGCACTTGTGCCTAGTGGGCTTACCTGGTTACCAAAGACTAAAATAAAAAAAATGCTGTACAATCGCATACACGTATCAGTTTCAGGTTTCCAGAGCGGTCGTTTAACTCTGTGGCACTTTTTTGTATTTTTCTGGAAATTACATAATGTCCTACTAAGCTAAATTGCCCTGTTCTCCTGTGTAAAAAAAGCAAGTCTATGAGAACAATAAAAAGTAAATAAATAAACGGAAGCCCTGACATTTATTCCCATGTACAGAGCTATGGTAGACTCCAAATTAAGAATGATATGTTTTAGATTGGGAGCAGAATGTTACATTTAAAGATTTAAACCATGTCAGGTCTAAGACTGAGGTAAATTCCCACTGATGTCTTCCAAAGGATTTACTAATCTGATATTTGTTCTTAATGTTGAACTTGATACTCAAGATGGAGTGGAAAGGATGAGAAGGGACTTGGCAAGGTTGGAGGAATGGTCAAATGTATGGCAGCTTGGATTCAATGCAAAGAAGTGCAAGGTAATGCACCTGGGAAACAAAAAACCGGGGGAAAGTATACAATGGGGGGTGAGATACTGACAAAAGTAAAAATGGAAAGGGACCTGGGGTAATTATATCAGATGACCTAAAGGTGGCAAGCAATGTGAGAAGGCAGTAAGGAAGGCTGGGGGATACTGGGATGCATAGGAAGAGGCATCAATAGTAGAAAACAGGAAGTTGTTATCCCTCTATACAGACAGTTGGTGAGACCCCATCTGGAGTACTGTGTGCAGTTCTGGAGACCCCATCTCCACAAAGATATAGACAGAGTGGAGGCTGTCCAGAGGAGGGCAACCAAATGGTGTAGGTCTGCACCAGAAGACATACGAAGAAAGACTAAAGGAGCTTAATATGTATACCCTTGAGGAAAGAAGGGAGAGAGGGGACATGATAGAAACTTTCAAGTACCTCAAGGGAATCAACAAAGTCCAAGAGGGTAGCATCTTTCAGAAAAACAGATGTGCAAGAACAAGGGGCACAATTTGAAGATAGAGGGAATGGCTCAGAGGTAATGTGAGGAAGTATTTTTTCACAGAGAGGGTTGTGGATGCATGGAACAGCCTCCCTGAGGAGGTCGTGGAGTCAAGAACAGTGGGCGAATTCAAGAATGCATGGGACAGACATGGGGCAGTCCTAGTGGGGGGGGTAGGAGGAAGTAAGCTGTTGGTTAACTAGGATCTGCAGCTTATCTGTTAGGTAGGAAAATGGGCAAACTAGGTGGGCCAAGCAGTCCTTATCTGCCATCAAATTCTGTTTCTATGTTAATACTTACACTTGACAGGGACGAGGTCTACAATTATTCTTTCTTTGGTGGCGGCATCGTACGGTTGACCCAAGGTTTTAGTACAGTATTGTTTGCATCACAGCCATGTGAGACACAGACTAGTTAGTAGAAAATCAGTTCATAGCAATGGTTTGTGTTGTACAACTTCCGATTCCGGAGACTATCAACCATATATTGGCTCTGCATCTTCACACCCTCCCCTATATCATTAGGTGACAGAGGTATGTTTCAGTTTACTCCAGCATAATTGTTGCATGTCTGTGGGATTCTCAAAGAGGAATGCACTGAACCACACAAAACAGTGATGTGTCTCTTAAGTATCCTTGCAACTTGTCTCCTGTCTAGTAAGCTTGAAAATTAAGCTATTTTACTTTTCTGTTTATATTTTCTTCTCCTCTTCACGTTTCCCACCACTGACATTTGATTATTCAAACACATTTACAGGTGCATTATCGCATCTGTGCTGTAACTTGAAACGGCTTCTGGTTTGGTTTTTATTCTCTGCCTTTTAGTTTCTTGGGTTTCTTGCCAGGAGGACTCTGTGACTCAGTCTACTCCCAGGATGACAGTGACTGAAGGGGATAATAACGTGATATTGACTTGCTCTTATGATACTAACTTGACCCCTTATATTTTCTGGTACCGCCAGCACCCAGGCACAACCTTGGAATTCTTGGTCTCCATAGATTATTTGGACGAGGGGACACAAGGTGATCGATTCCATACAAGTCTGGACAAAGCAGCAAAAAGTGCTCCCCTTAAACATCTCCACTGTGCATGTCTCCAATAACGCTGTCTACTTCTGTGCTCTGCATGCCACAGTGACACTAGATTGTACTCAGCTGGGGACAAAAACTGAACTTCATGAAATAACTGATTTTTTTTAACACTTTAAAAGTGTAGAGCTGGGCCACTATTTACAACATTTACATGTATGAATGACCTACTTCTGGTTAGATTTATGTTTTTGGAAACACATTTATTGACCTACCACCATTGTTTAGTATGTTTAGGACACTTTCCTTTGTGTTTCATGCCATAACAACACACCAGAGGCACACGATTTGTGGTCTGTAGTTTCACACAGTGTGGTATCCTGTGGACGGGTTTACCAGTCCATGCCCAAAATGAAAGCATTTGAATTTAATCTGCCTCTACCACTAATCAGCATTCACTTTCAAATGCAGCAAAAGTACTGTTTGTAACATGGCAAAAATGTAAGAATGGTGAGGAGGAACGCGGATAGGACAGAAGCCGTCATGTGGTACAGGAGCAACATGGCATTGTGAGATGATAATGCCGTGTTGCTTCTGAAGTATAGAAATGAGCCACCAGAATAAAAGTAGCACTGTTCAGAGTTGTCAGCGATGAAAAATCAGAGCCACACACTGTATGAAGAGCAAGAGAGTAACATAGATAAGGAGGGGGAGAAATGGAAGTGAGGGACATAGGTAGTAGCAGAAAGACGGATGTAGTGAACGCAGAGATGGAGCAAATGCGAGTAGTATTTAGCGTATGTGCAGGAATGGAAATGGATGAATGAGTACAGAAGGAGTTTGGAGAAGCTAACCAAAAACACAGACACAGAAGCACGGGGAAACACCCAAGAGAGACCAGGAGACAGTGACACAATGAATGATCCCAGACCAGAAATAGTGAGAGTGAGAGGAAGCAGCGGATGGGAACAGGGAGCCACAGGTGGGACATCCGGCAATGCATTTAACCTCCAGAGTTTCACGGTGCATGGCACGGTAAACTTCAACTATGGATCAGCAATGACACACCCAGACCATAGCACGGAGAGGGGATAAGTGACAGAAGGTAAAGAAAGCAATAATGGGAAACACAGGGCTAGCAGGATAGAATCAGGAATTGGACTCAGCAAATGACACTGGCGGTATGCAAATGAGAAATGGACAGAGTGTGGAAAGGGCAAAAGGTGCAGAATCACAGTCATCCTAGGTCAAATATTGATTAAACAGCCGTGCATAAATCGTTGAAATGTGCATCAATCGTAAACAAATAAAGAACAGTTCAGTGCATCCAAAAACAAAAATAACCACATCTGTATGTAACAGAGTAGTATGAAAAAATGTGAAAGTAACAATAACAATCACAGCACAGCATATCAGTCTCCTAGTCTTTTCTCTTGTATCACTAGCAACATGTGTACTCCATAATAACCATGCTGATGTCCATGTTACAAGCGCATTAATCCCCTCTTAAGGTGGCATCTAATGAGGAGTTAATGCATGGTTGGACCGTTGTACTCACTCGGCCACTGGCCTCGTGCCACAACGATCTCAACCATGCATTAACTCCCCATTAGATGCCACCTTTGTTGGTTATTAATGCTTACATGTTATACTCCACTACAAATTACAATGATGATGGTGGGATTGTTTGAAGAAATTCTTAAAAGGTGCACACACGTGTATGCAATGTATATGCCTGTCTACACTTCACTTTCCCTTCTCCCATGTCTTTTTTTCCTCTCCCCTGTTAGTACTGTAAGTAAACTGACTGATTCCAGAGGGTGTTACAGGACATCGCAACCACTACATGCCACAGTCCTGCTGTTCAGCAAATTAGCGGTTATGCCAGTTCTTGTACAATAGATCTCTACCTCTTTCCTGGCTAGTGCTTTGCAACCAAAGTACCACCACGCTAGAAACTGGGGGATAAATCCCAATACCAACACTGTAGTGCAACATGAGATGGGCGCCGCACTCCTACAATAAGATGCGGTCATCGGATGAGACATTAAACCGAGGCCCCAGTCTGGTCTGCCTGTTCTGGCTGGTGGACATTGATGATTCCCTGTCACTTCTCAAAAAGAATAAGGCAATTTCTCCAGTGTCCTAGCCATATTTCTTCACTAAAAATACCTCAAGTACTTAAGTTGATTCAGCATACCAGTCTGCATCTGTACTCGCCAACCTCACTCCCCCCCAAAAAAATAGGCAGAACTGCCTAGCCTTCCTTTCCCAGCTAACACAAACCAAATAAGTAAGCAATAAGATACGAGGGGCTGTGCATTATGGTGTGATAACCACACTCCTAGGGGTGTAGTTAGGCAGGAGGCCGAAGGCCGAGTGCTGGTCATCTCTAGGAATGTGGCTATCACACGATAATGCACAACCGCGGAGTGTCTTATTGTGCTTATAAAATGCCCCCTTATTTTTAGAAGCAGTTTGTTTATCTTGAAGCACATTTTTAAATAAGCAAAAATGTAAATGAATCTGTGCTTTTAACATAAAATAGCCCTTCAGTCTACTGGTGCTGGATTAAAGTAGTGTTATGCAGTGTGTGCCTCCCTGCCCACTTAAGCTTCATATTCCCCTGCCAGCTGCAACAATTCACAAATGCTGTTTTCCTCATTCTAAGTATGACATATAGCCCCCTTACTTCATTTCATTCTCTTCACTCTGTAGACAAAACTAAAAGGAAGCCATAACAGAGGCTTCTCAGTTCCCCAATGCTGCAAGCATTAGCGTGGTTCAAAATTGCCACAGTCACTGATAACATGATGAATTGGTCACTCTGTATTAAAAGATAAACAGCAGTGTGAGTCATTTACTACCCTTTCTGTTTGTTTATATAGTATTATTTATTACTTTCTTCATTCAGTTTTTTTTTCTCTGTTTCCCCACATTCAAGAAATGGAATGTTTATCATGGAATGCTAACCATGGAATACGGGGATTCAAAATTCTGTTCAGTTCTACTAGCAGAATGTCCCTCCACTAACATACTGTACATACACAACAAAGGCCTGTTTTAGAGCCAGAGACTCAATTTTGTAACTGTCAGGGCAAACAGAAGAGATTTCCCTGATGAGCAAGTAAAGATAGAAGGGGGAACTTTCACTGTTAGCAAAGAAACAGTTATAATGAAAACTATAAAATAGTGAATAAAGTATGGGGTGGTGTGTGTAATGAGAAAGTTACACACACCCGAGGGGTTAGATGCTACATAAATCCCGAGAGCGAAGCTCAAGGGGTTGTGTAACATCTAACCCGAGGGTATGGCTTACTAGTTTCACACAACACCCCATATTTTATTTTGTATAATTGCTGGCTCCCCATTTTTCACCACAGCAATTATATAAAATAGCAGAGGTTCTGGCTGGGGACCGTGCTCCGTTTTCATTTTTTAATCGGGTGGTGGTGCCAGATTTAAAAAGGTGTCCATAGTGTTCATTTGTCCCTTAAATTTTAAAAAAATGTTTTAACTTACCACCGAGTTGTGGTGGATGGCAATTCACTTTTTGGCGAGCGGGGAAGTGGTATGTTTTGGAAGCTGGCAGGCACATGCACAGAGTGAGAGAAATTGTGCGCGCATTTGCTGTTATAAACACTCCTTTATAATGGCAAATTATGCCATGGTTTCCCTATGGGAAAAATGGGGAGCCAGTTATTATCAATATATAATTACTGACGTGCACGTTTTCCCATAGGGAAACCCAGCTATAATTTGCCATTATAACCAGCTGGTTATAACGGCAAACAGGCGCTGGGTTTCCCTCGGACCAAGCATGCGACAGTTGCTGATTTTCCTCCGCTGTGCTACGGTACCTTACCTCTTGGTCACAGACTTCACTGCCCCTCGATCTTGGTGGTAAGTTGATTTTTTATCAAAAAAATAAAACTCTCCCTCTGACCCTGAAACAAAAAAAAAAAAAGGGGAAACGTGGCAAGCGCTGGAGTTCCCTGTCAGCAAGCATGCACCAGTTCACTCCAACCGCTGCTCGACAGTCAGTTTCAAAATAAAAAAAAATACACATCTAATCAATGTTTTAAACAAAAAGCCCTTTTCTTTATCCCTCAATTAAGTGGGGCACTGTCACTTGTGGACCGCACAGAAACTGGACTGCTCAATGGCTGCCTGAATTTGCTTTCTGCTTTCCTTATTTTATTTTGTATAATTGCTGAGGCAAAGAAAGGCACACACCACCAATTATAAAAATAAAATATGGGGTGACTTGTGTAAAACTCAATTTTACACACACACCCTCGCTGTGGGATGCTTTTCACAAAACCCTCAGGCTTCGTCCTTGTGGTTTATGTAGCATCCCACAACCCAAGTGTGTGTAAAATCTCGTTACACATGCCACCCCATATATTATTCTCTGTTTAATGTTTCTAATGTGTTTATGTGTGTAAGGAGAGTGTGATGATCTGGTAAACAACATTTAATTGATTTCTTTTATTTTATATTTAATGTAGTTTTATTTTTAGGGCCCAGTTGAAGGTTTTTACAGTGTGAAGGTAGCCACCATGTTTGAGGTGGAAGATCAGTTCTAGTTGTAGGGAGATTGATGGAAGATAGTTCTGGTTGTAGGAGGACTGATTTGCTCATTGTGTGATGTGATATAGGACCAGGATGACTGTGCGTATATAGAGATTTAATGTACGGTCAGCTGATCTCTCTTGGCCAATGAGATTTCTAGATTTTTTCTTGCCATTTTATATCTATAAAATATCAGCATCTCAAAAGAGAGAAACTGTGTTTCCATAGTTACAGCAATTGAAATCCCAGACAGGAATTCCACAATCATCACCACTTCCTGTGCTTCATAAGAAGGACAGGGAGACAGGAAAAGGGGATGGGGTAGTAGCATACATAAAGGAAGGTATTGTGTGCAAGGGAGGAGTTTGAAAGAGGGAGCATAGAGATGCTATGGCTCCAGCTCCAGACGAATAAAGGAAGATAAGGATGTGTGTCATATACAGACCGCCCAGTCAGGGCGAGGATAAGGACAGGGAGTTATGCACTCAGTTAACAAATGCAGCACAGAGGGGGAGATAGTAGTGGTAGACGACTTTAACCTGCCCAAAACTGAATGGGTCAGTCCATCCATATACTGTGCCAGAAGTCAGGCAATCCTGGACGCAGTCCTGGATGGTTTCATGATACAGTATGTGACCAGTTCCACCAGTGCTGGGGGGAGAAGAAATTCTGGACCAGGTGCTCTCCAATGGCAAACACATTCAGGATATAGACATTGGGGTCCCATGTGTGGAAGTGACCACAACACAGTGTGGTTCAACCTGGACATGGGTAGGAAAAACATCCCCACAAAGACAAGAGCATTAGACTTCAGAACAGCTAATTTTAAGAGAATGAGGTAAATGATCAGGGAAGACCTAGGGAACTTAGAGGAAGGCTTGGGTGTTAAGGAAATATGGGACACAATCAGGGGGACCATACAGAATGCTACAAACAGCTGCATAAAGATGAGGGGAAAGATGGTAGGAACTCGACTTTCTAGCTGATTTAGCAGGGAGATGGCTAAGGTAGTGAAAGATAAAAGGGCTGCATACAGGAAAAGTAGAAGGACAGTGAGGGAAGAGGATGAGGAGGAGCAGTACCAAAGGCTGGCTAAACTAGCAAAAAGGGAGCTAATACAGGCAAAAGCAAAAATGGAATTCCAGATAGCGGGAAGGGATAAAACAGGGGAACAAAGCCTTCTTTCACTACATTAAAGAAAAAAGGGACAAAAAGAATGGCATAGTCAGGCTGAAGAAGAGGGAATCATAGTAGTGGAAGATGAGATGAAAGTGGAGGCATTAAATGTAAATGAATATGTTTGCTCTGTCTTTACCAAAGAAAAAGGTGGTCCAATACTGCACAGTGGGAAGACTAGGGAGGGGGCTGGCAAGCACCCAGGAGGGGCCATATGGATTGAATGGGTGAGGAAGGGGCTCATGAATGTTAAGATGGAAAAATCCCTTGGGCCTGACAGAACACACTCCAGGATACTAAAATGGATGGCAGAGGAGCTAGCAGGCCCACTGACAATATTATTCAATAGATCTCTTGATACGAGGTGCCATGGGAATGGAAAACAGTATGTGTCTTGCCACTCCATAAGAGTGGCCCAAGTAGGACCTTGGAAACATCAGGCTGGTCAACCTGACCTCAATTGTGTGTAAACTAATTGAGACAATATTGAAGGAGGACCTAGTCAAGTTCCTAGAGGAAAATAGCCTGCAGGATAGTAAACAGCACAGGTTCATAGCAGGCAGATCTTGTCAAATGAACTTGATTGAGTTCTTTGATTGGGTCACTTGGACAGTGGACAAAGGCCGGGCAGACGGATATTATATATCTGGACTTTAGCAAGGCCTTTGACTCTGTACCACACAAATGGCTGATTACGAAGCTGAAGGACTTAGGGGTGGGGGAAATGTTGGTTAGATGGGTTGATAACTGGCTGAGCGGCAGGACACAGAGGATAGTAATGGGGGGGCGGAGTTCCCCAGTACAAGGGATGTTACCATTGGGGTTCCACAGGGGTTGGTGCTGGGATCAGTGTTGTTGAATGTCTTTATTAGTGACATGGGGGAGGCATTTGGGGAAAAATGTGCATGTTCACAGATGGCATCAAGCTCTGTGGGAGGGTGGACACACAGGATGGGATAAAGGAGAAGAAGGAGGACCTAGCCAAGCTAGAGAGATGGTCGGGGATATGGCTACTGGGGTTCAACACCAAAAAGTGCAAGGTGATGCACATAGGGGCAAAGAACCCGAGAACAGAGTGCTACACTGGAAAAGTTCAGGTTACACCATCGGAGGAAGAAAAAGATCCGGGGGTGATAATTTCCAGTGACCTGAAACACTCTATTCGAATGCAAAAAGGCAGTAGCAAAGGCAAATAGGATGCTGGGGTGTATTGCAAGGTGATTTAGCAGTAGGAAGAGTGAGGTTATTCTACCACTGTATGGGTCATTTGTGAGACCTCACTTAGAATACAGAGTAAGATATTGGCATCCACACCGGAAGAAGGACATAAACATGCTGGAAAGGGTCAAGACAAGAATGACTAAAATGAAAGAGGAACAGCAGGAAAGATCATATACGGAGAGGTTGGAGGACTTGGGGATGTACAATCTGGAGGAGGCAGAGGCAGAGAGGGGATATGATTGAGACTTTCAAATACTTGAGCGGAATTAACAGAGTAGACTGAAGGAGCCTATTCAATAAAAGGACCAACACTACCACCAGAGGGCACAACCTAAAACTGGTGGGAGGTAGATTCAAGAGAGATGTAAGGAAGCACCTTTTTACAGAAAGAGTGGTGATGGCATGGAATGAGCTGCCACAGGAGGTGATGGAGTCGAAGTCAGCGGGAGCCTTCAAAAGAGCCTGGGACAAGCATAAAGGAATGTCAGGTGGCCTTGTAAGGGGAAAGACAAAAAAAATTCAGGGGGGGTCAGGGTTAGAGATATAAATAGAAGGCCGGAATGAATCCTTATTATTTCAAGCAGACCTGATAGACTGAGAGTTCTCTTTCTGCTGGCTATTTCCTTATGTTCTTATGTTCAGAATGTCAAGTGTTTTTATACTTACAGTTTTACTGATTTCCTTTCATAAAGATGTTTACATAAAAATAAACATCTAAATTACATATCAACAATCAATGATTTTTAAATCCATTTCTAGGAAGGGATAGAAAGAAAAAACAACATACAGCAATCCCTGAGTGCAAGAAACTTAGACTTTAGTCATAATGCCACATTTTAAAAGTGACCAGATTGGCAAGCAGTTACTGCAGCAAAGTCAGGCTCTTGTGGGCATGGCAATTGTCTAAAAAATGAAACCCTTAGTGTCTGCACTAAGATGTGACCTAGCCATCCAAAAATCCTGCTCAAAGTGGGTTTCCATTCGTTCGTATTTGAAAACAATACCAGTAATGTTAAAACTAGTTGAAATTTGTAGAATCCAATCCATGCTAATCCACAGTTTCCATACTAAGGAAGAAGACTAAAGGAAATGAAATCTAAGAGAAAATCCACTAGCCACCAAAATCATAGGACAAGTGTAATAAAACAGCTTAGAAAGAAATAAAGAAAGGAGGGAGGGAGGGAAGGAAGGACGGATGCAGGAAAGAAAGAAAGAAAGAAAGAAAGAAAGAAAGAAAGAAAGAAAGAAAGAAAGAAAGAAAGAAAGAAAGAAAGAAAGAAAGAAAGGGAGAACATAAGCATCCTTACAGCCTTCCCCACTGCTTTGTCACATTGCTTCACTACCTTCAGGTCATCAGAAGTGATTGCCCCATGTCCCTTTCCTGCTTTGTAACTGTTACTACCTCTCCTCCCAGTTGGTATGTTGCCCCTGGGTTTGTATGCCCCAAGTGGATTATTTTGCACTTCTTTGCATTAAAACCAAGCTGCCAAGCCCAGTTGCATAGGAAGGGAAATCACCAGCAGAAGGAGGGAAGAAATAATATCCCCATATATATAACTGGGTAGGCTGCACCCCAAGTATTCCATACAGCTCTTGAGACCCCCACCTCTGCAAAGACATGGAGATGGTGGAGGCAGTACAAAGGAGGGAAACCAAAATAGTGCATAACATGCATCAAAAGACCTATGGAGTATGGCTCAAGGAACTTAACATGTGCTCCCTGGAGGAAAGGAGGATATGATAGAGACATTCAAATACCTCACAGGAAAAAAAAGGTACAGAAGGGAAGTATTGTCCACAGAAAAAGATGCTCAAGGACAAGGTTTCATGCTATGAAGTTGGGGCTCAGAGGAAATGCGAGGAAGTGCTTCTTCACAGAGAGAGTGGTGGACGCATGGAACAGGTTTCCAGCAGAGGTGATGGGGGCAGAATTGGTGACAGGATTCAAGAACACATGGGAAAGGCACAGAGAGATCTTAGCAGTAGGGGAAGGGGAGAGACTGGAGACTGAATAGGGTCGGCGGCGACACTATAAGTAGGGAAAACGGCAGAATAGGTGGGCCATCAGGTCCTTATCTGCCAACAGATTCTATAGCCGCTTTTACACGGCACTTACTTGTGCCACTCAGAATAGTTCCAGTCCTGTTTTGCTCTACCCACTGCAATATGATACTGCTTCAACACACACCACCCGTTTCGGAAGCTTGCATCATTCGGTGTTTTAGCAGTGTTTCCTGCCTTCCGGGGTCACTTGGTCTCATGGCAAATTGCCGGTACTTCAGGCAGCCATTCTGCCTTGCTGACAATAAAAAAATGTAACTTCAATGCAGAATTTGTTTAGGGAGGCATTTCCCTAATGAATTCTGCTGAAAATATTACATAAATCATCCAACGTTATGCGCAAAAAGCAAGTAACATGCATTCAAGTCACTGCATCTCAACAGGGATGATATTGTTAATGTTTTCAACAGAATTTGTTAGGGAGAATCCTCCTTAAATGAATTCTGCATTGAACTTGTCATTTTTTTAACATTTATAAGGGCTGCTGTCACATTTGCAGAAATAGGTATAACTGTTGTGCTACTGTTCACAGACATGAACGGCAGAGGGATTTTACATTGCAGGACAGAATGGAACAGAAGCCAGCGGACCCAGGACAACAGGGAATGCTTTTCAGGGAAGCACTCACTTTGGTTGTGGTAGGTGAATGCTTGTACACACAGAAAATGTAACGTTGCAGGGTGTGTAAAAGTGCCTTATGTTTCTATGTTTCTGTTACAGTTCAACAAATCAAGTAACAGGAAAATGTGAAATACCATATTTACCTTCAGTTAGCTTTACAAACTGCCTTATATGTAATGCAGTTTTTTTTTCTTTAAACTGCATCCAGTCTGCGTGTTTCTACAGAGTTTTTTCAGGTTATGTGTACTTGCAGCATAGAGATTCATGATGTAAATGGGAGCTATGGCATCATGTTCTCATATGCAAATGCAGCTCTCAGGGACAATGAGATGTCAACAACCAGAAAATGGAAACACCCAGGCTAGTTACAGGAGCTAGTATAAATAAAATAAATAGTATGGACAGTGAGAACAAACTAAAGAAAACACATATATCCCGTACAGCTACATGAAAACAGTCATCAAGGAAACAAATAGCACTTACAAGATATGATGGTGCACTACTCCTTTAAAGGCTTTTGGCTTATGAAGCTCTCTCCAAACAGCCACAAGGGCCCAACTCCTGGCACATTCAGATTTTCCCTTAAGTACACTTTTCTGCCATATCAATGTCACATTGGTGCGTGTATGCAATTAATAAATATCCTGCATTAGAGCGGTGGTTTATCACTTGTGTGGCAACCTCCCCCACCACCCCATCACCACTGCAGGTAGAAACAGAGAAACAGAATTTGTCAGCAGAAAAGGACTGCTTGGCTCACCAAGTCTGCCCAGATCATCCATGCCTAGTCTGTCTCTGCAGACCCTAACCGGTCTCAAGTGGGCAGCAACCCTCCCTCCTCCCTACCTATTTACTATTATTGGGAAGCAATATAGTGCAGTGGTTTAAGGCTCTAAGCTGCAAATCTGGTGATATCCAGCAGACCAGACCTGGGTTTGAATCCCACAACTTCCACTTGCATACTGTGTGATCCTGGGCAAGTCACTTAACTTCCCTGTGCTCCCAGGTTGCTCCTGTAAAAAAGCTTTCAGCTTAGTGTGCTATTCCTGGTTAAACAACTAAATATATATATATATATATATATTCCCCTCTGTCTATCCTATGCATGCTTTAAGCTTCCTACTGTTTTTCCTCCACATCTTCTGCTGGCAATTTGTTCCCAATTTCTACCACCCTTTCAGTAAAGATGTACTTCCTCACATCCTTCTTAAACTTCTCCCCTCCAGCTTCATTGCATTCCCTCTGTTCTTGGTCCTCTTTTTCATTTGAAAGAGACTCCCCTTCTGCACCCTGTTTACCCCTTTGAGGTACTTGTAGGTCTCCATCATGTCCCGTCTTGCTCTCCTCTCTTCCAGGGTGTACATGTTAAGATCCCTCAGTCTCTCTCTCTCCTTGTAGGGCTTTTAGTGCAACACCTGCACAATTGTTGTTGCTGTTCCATGGACTGTCTCAACTCTGTCTACAGTATGCCCTGTTTGAGGTGTGAACTCCAGATCTGGAAACAATACTCCAGGTGAGGTCTCACCAACAAGTGACAAAGTGGCAGTACCATCTCCCTCCTCCTGCAGGAGATTCCTCTCCCTATGAATCTCAGCATCCCATTGGTGCTACCCACTGCTTTGTCACACTGCCCTGCTACTTTGAGGTCATCAGCTATGATAACCCCAAGGTCCCCTTATTGCTTAGTGACTGTGAATACCTCCATCCCATCCTATATTCAGCTCTTGAGTTTCTATGCCATAGGAGCATAATTTTCCAATTTTTGGCATTGAACCCCAACTGCCATGCCCTTGACTACTCCACAGGTTTCCTGAGATCCCTACCTATTATCTATACCCTTCCTGAGTGTCTACCATATTACACATTTTGGTGTCATCTGCAAAAAGGCATACCTTCCTTTCCAGTCATTCTGCAATATCACTTATGAAGACATTGAAGGGGACCAGTTACAGTACTGAGCCTGCAGGTCCCTGCTGCTCACTCTCCCATTATTAGCGCAAGTGTTGTTAACTATCACCCTCTGATGCCTATTCATTAACCAGTTTCTAAGCCAGTTGACCATGTTGGATTCCACCTCTAGTCTGGTTAATTTCTTTCTCAATCTCCTGTGTGGAACAGTGTTTAAGGCCTTGCTAAAGTTCAGATAGGCCATACGTACTGGCCTCCTCTTATGTATTTCCTTGGTCACTCAGTTGAAGATATCAATCAGATTCATCTGCCATGCCCCCCTCCCCGCCCCATGAATCCTTGCTGCCTTTGGTTTTGCAGCCCACTGTATGAAAGATACTCTACTAACCTTTCCTTTAACAGGATTTCCATTAATTCCCCCCACCCTCCTACCCTTACTGAGGTGAGACTGACAAACACAAAATTAGCAATTCAGGCAGTTACATTTTAAAATAAGGACCCAGCTGATTGATGGTCTGCTTTGACATTTGGTAGCTGGAAAGCTTCACAGCAGGACCATGAGGTGAACATCAACAGATATCCACACCTTTTGGAGATAAAATAAGTGGACAATTCAGGCAGAAGAAATACTGTATTACATTTGTACAATTTGCCATGAGATGGAGGGAGGGTTTGAACTGAATTCTCTGCATTTACTGTGGTGAGACTGACTGGTCTACAGTTGATAGCTTCCTCCTTGCTGCTGCTGTTATGTAACGGGACCATGTCTGCTCTACTCCAGTCCTCTGGAGCCTTGCCTGTTTTTGGTAAGCTGTTGAATAAGACTTTCAGTGGGGCAGCTAGCATCTCCCTAAGTTCCTTTAGTACCTTTTGGTGTATCCCATCCAATCCCATAGCCTTGTACACTTTCAGAGCTGAAAGCCCCTTCAGGACTCTTTTCTCTGAAAATTGACTTGTTTACACCTCCCCTCATTTGTTCCTGCTACTCCTTGGTGGTCCCCTCCCATCCCCACTGTAAAGATTAAGCAGAAGTACCTGCTCAGGATGTCTGCTTTTTCTTTGCCCTCCTCTGTGCAGTCAACCCCTACCACCCTCCTTATACTCATGATCCCCCTTGCTTTCCTCTTGTCACTTATGTACCCGAAGAAAGCCTTATCTAATTTAGATACCCCTTTGGTTATCCTTCCTTCCATCTATGTCTTTGCTCCCCTCACTGCCTTTCCTGATTCCCTCTGTTTTACTTTAGTACATCTCCCTGTCTTCTTCCTCCTGCATTTCCTTATATCACCTGAATGTCACCCGTTTTCCTTCATCACCATGGCCACTTCCATAGAGAACCATAATGGTCTCTTTTTCCTTCTGCTTTTTACTCACTTTCTTCACCCAGAGTCTGGTTACCTTCATTATGCCCTCCCTTATTGTTTCCCACTGTGCCTCTATCCCTCCCTGGCAGTCCCCCCTATGAGACAGCAATGTGATTTTCCTTTTAAATGGGAAGGAAAAAATTGTCACAAGATGGCACTGCAGGATAAGGAATGAAACTGGTCATATATGCACTGCATAGGAATAAATCACAAACTGCTGAAACTCTTTTCACCTATATTTAAAGAGCTATGTCTAGCACATCCACTTGGCAGCAAAAGGGGCTACACGAAAATCACAATGAATGTAACTGTACACATGCTTTGTCTAATCTATTACTACAGGGTTTCTGATTTGTTATTATATTCATGTTATTTGATGTTCTGCACAGTAGCTGATATTGCATGAGAAAGTGCCAAAATGAGTCAGAAATATCACAGTGATGTTCAGGACACACCGCATATGTCCGAGGAACTTAAATGGAAAGTATCCTCAGGCTTTTTCTGTTTACTTGTGCAGTTTGTAGGCATAAGCAATGCTTGCCTCTATAGCCTCCTAATTTGATTAGGCTTTAAATGTAAAGAAAGTTAAGTCTGGTGTGAAAACCTACTTGGCTCTGTTTCAAAGGTCATGATCTGACTCATAGAAACATAGGATTTGCCAGCAGATAAGGACTGCTTGGCAGGGATGTAGCCAGAAATTTCTGTTTTGTACACAATCTCCAACAGTTACACCTCACCCCATTAAAAAATGTACACATCCTTTCCAAATGGCACCCCATTCCAAACAAGTCAGATTGTTGTCAGATGATTCCTCTACTCTCTAAAGAGGTTATATATGTATCAGACACTCCTCAGTGGCCTACACTAACCCAAATACAGATTAGAATGATAATATTAATAGAGTGGCTTATGGTTTGTGACAGGCACATAACAAAACTGTACACAAATGTGTACAGTAAGTATGTCTGTCTACACCCTTGCTGCTTGGCCCACCTAGTCTGCCCATTTTTCTCTGTCTGTAGTATCCCTGCAGATCCTGCTTGATCTTGGGCCCATTTATCCACCCCTTCCTTTCCCCTAAGATTCCTTTATGCCTACCCAATGTATTCTTGAATGCCACCACAGTTTTCACCCCACTTCATCTGCTGGAAGACTGTCCCAGAAATCCACCACTCTTTCTGTGAAGAAGTACTTCCTCACATCACTCCTGAATCTACCCCCCTCCAGCTTCTTATCGAGCCGCCCTTGTACTTGAACATTGGCTCATGTAGGGTATCCTGGGAATTTATGATGCTTTTGAACTAAAACATGGAGTAGTTTGAATGTATCAGTTAGTGGTATTCCATGTCCTCTGCAGTCCCTATGTTTTTGTCCTGTGCTGGCCATCAAGCTTTTCAAGGTACAGTAACTGCCCTGCTGTTTCCTGTAGTTTATTTATTTTCATAATTTGAAGGTTATTGAAATGACACACTGAAAAAGATAACTATAAAAACAAGAAAAACAAGAATGTACAACAAACCAAACAAAAATAAACAACCCCAACAAACCCCCATGCCCTCCCACCTCGGCAAGCTAACTAATCCCAGACTGTAAACCAAAACTGTAAGTAATAGTCATAGCCGACAACTTACACCAAGCCCCCCCCCAGTCCCCCAGAGTACCTTTAGGACATATCAGTGAGGCTTAACACTAGAAAGACAAGGAGAAAAATAAAAATAACCAGGGGTATGTGCAAAAGAGCCAAGTATTAGGAGGTCATATGAATAGCTAGTAGGGTATGCAAGGCTCCCCAGCACTGTTAGCAAATCTGGAGACTCTGGTTCATTCTAGCAATTTGCTTTCCCACTGCAAGAGCTTGCAAAACTTCGGAGTACCATTCCCTAAAGGATAGCATGGCATCATCCCTCCAATGCCACAATATGATAACCTTGGCTACTGTAGTGATTAGGGCCATGGGCACCTTGCGGTGGCCATGAAGGGTAGGGGGATAATCTCCCACCAAGCAAATATCGGGTGTAAATGCATCTTACAGCCCCAAAAATGGGTCTATTGAAGCTTTAATCTTTAGCCAGAAGGGGATTATCTTGAGATAATCCTACAACATATGGAGCAAATGGCCTGGAGCCTGGCCACATCTAGTACAAAGAGAGCAATCAGATCCCTTCATTTGGAACAATTTGTAGGGGTGTTATACAAACTGTGTAAGATGCAGAACTGGGCCCATATATATTTATCTCACTTAATATATTTATAAAGGTTTTGCCAAATAGTTTGTCATCGGGAACTATCAAAGTTCCAGTCAAAAGTGTGTTAAAAATAAAAACATATACCAGACAAGGCAGAAGGGTCAACCTTGTGTAGAAATGAATACAATCCAGCATCTGGGTGAGACTGATCAGCCAGCGCAATTAACCGGGACAAAGTCTCACTTTCCACTGTGCCAAAGGGAGAGGGGCCCACAGCAGAGGCGATGGCTTTGGTGAGTTGCCAAATATGAAAAAATGGGATCGAAAATTTTGACTGCACTTATGCTAGGGCCAAAAAATGACCAGAATCCAGAACAGAAGAAACTGGGATATTGCGTAGTTGTGGGTAAAAAAGGAGGGGAATACGCCAACCCTCAATACAAATAATTGGATTAGCAAGATTTGGTTGGGAGAGGGAGCAAGTCCAGTCTTCACCCAGAAATTGCTCAAGCTGTTTGCAGGCCTTGAGGGACCAGACTAAGGCAGGAATATGGAGAGAGGAGGGCAATCTGGAAAGGTTAATATTCAGCAAACTGCTGTGAGAGATGCCAGCCTCTTGACACACACTGGCTTCTATCTGTAGCCAAAGTGGTTTATACCTTTCCCCCTCCAGATCCAATGGAGGAGTAGCCCACCATAAGCACCTGGAGCTGTGTAATGCTATGTAATAAAGAAAAAATTCAGAAGGCGTAACTCACCAGTCTTCCTTGTGAGGGTAAGTTTAGCATACAAGCATCTAACCACCCCCTCCTTCCAGAGGAAGTGACTTAACAAGCGCTGGAGGGGTAGAAAGCAAGCTTTTGGAAGAAAAGTTCCCAGCATCCCCAAGGGATACAGCAGGCGAGGAAGGATGCTAATTTTGATAATGCTAGATTGGCCCCAGAAAGATAGAGGAAGAGAAACCCACCTCAGCAAATCTGCTTTAATAGATTTCAAAAGGGGAGGGAGGTTCAAAGAGACTAAATCAGAAAGAAGGTGAGACAGGCGAATACCCACATATTTCAGGGCTGTGGGTTCCCACACCAGGCTGAACCCCTCTATCTCCCTTCTGGACACAAGCCCATTTAAGGACATAACCTGAGTCTTGTCTAGATTCAGTTTATACCCTGCCAGTGCAGAAAACAGATCAATCTCCGCTAAAGCCACCGGGATAGAAGAAATGGTATCCTCCAAGTGTAAAAGGAGATCATCTGCATAGCAGATCTTGTATATTGTTTCCCACTGATCTGAATGCCTTTAATATCAGGAGAAGACTGTAATTTATAGAGGATGGGTTCCAAATAAAGGTCAAACAAGAAAGGGAAGAGAGGACAGTCTTGTCTCGTCCCCCTCCTCAAAAAAAAGGGGGAAGAGGAAAGGCAATTGCAGTGGATCCAAGCGGTAGGTTGGGAGTACATAACCCAAATCCATTTTGAAAAATTTTGGGGGATGCTAAATTTGTGGAGAACCAAAAATAAAAAGGGGCAAGAGACATGGTCAAATGCTTTTTCCGCATCCAGGGAGACCAGCACCGCAGGAGCACTGCCCTCCCCAGACACAGAAACCAGGTATAGGAGTTCCCTCATGTAATCACTGGATAACCACCCAGCTACAAATCCCACCTGAACAAGTGAGATGAGTCCCTCCTAGACCATCTGCAACCTGTTAGCCAGGACCTTTGCAAGGATCTTAATATCTGTATTTGGAAGCGAAATCGGCCAATAGCTGGAAGGGGAAAGCTCCTCCTTGCAAGGTTTCTTGATAAGGTTTATCCAGGCTTTGTTAAAAGAAAAATCCTATAGGCTAATGATAAAAAAAGAGTTACATAGCTGAGTAAGAACAGGAGTTAACTCCTCTGCAAAGATGCAATAAAAATTGTTAGAAAATCCATCCAAATCTTGAGCTTTATCTGGAGATAAAGATTGTATGATACTTAAAACTTCTGAGATCCAGACTGGTTGAACTAGAAGTTCTTGATGCGAAGGGGAGAGGGATGGAAGAGGGAGGTCATCTAAGTAAGAATTAATGCATTCAAGAGTTTCCTGCGTGCCAGGGACACCATCATAGAGATTGCTATAATACTCCCTAAAAGCTTCAACAATGTCTCAGGTCTTAGTGAGGGTACCCCCCAGGAGAGGTTGAAGATGGGGGATCACTCTGGTCGTGTCAAGCTGCTGCACTGCCAGGAGAGCAGCCAGATGTCCCTCTTGCCTGAGTCCAAATACTGGGATTCAGTGTGTAAAAGAGCCAATTCCGCTTTTCTCCAATCAATTCCATGTATTTGGAGTGGAGAGTTTCTAATTCCTGCCAAATCTTTGGATGTGAAGTAGAGGATAAACTTCTCTCCAAACACCTAATGTCTGACAGGAGGTGGTCCTCCCTGGTCCTTCTGGATCTCTTCCATGCAGTGGCCAGTTTAATAAATTCCCCCTAATGGTGGATTTCAAGTTCCTTCCCACAGCCAGTCCATTCTAGTAACAGAGTTTCTATTAACCTCTATAGAGTCTAAAATTAATTGTCTCAGGTGCTGCACCAAGGTATTGTCCCTGAGAATTTGGGAATTGAGGTGCCAAGTGCTATCCCTCTCCTTCTCAGTATTAAGATCCAGTACCAGTTCTATGGAGGTATGGTCAAAGAGGACCAGAGGTAAAATCTCAGAGGATATTAGGCCAGGCAGGGCTTGTTGACCTAAAAGAAAAAAATCAATTCTAGAACTGATCCCAAGGAAAAGGGAGTCAAAAGTATATTGTTTGTCTTTAGGATACAAGATCCACCACGGGTCAAAAAGACCCAAGGAATCCATAAGATCCTTCAAGCCCCTCTGACCTCAGGAAAGGCCTTGTTGACAGGAGCCAGACCTATCCAGATCATCCTGGAGGACTAAATTCCAGTCTCCACCCAAGATAATTGGGAGCTGGGGAAAGGAGGAAAGGTGGCCTGTGAGACTGGAAATAAAATGTGGAGAGTCAACCACTGGTCTATAAACAGACCCCAGAAGAACTTCTGAGGTGCCCAAGCAAGCCTGTAACAAAATAAACCAACCCTCAATCAATTGAAAGTGCATTCTACGTGCTATGAGAAGAGCAACCCCACCCTTGGCTATATGCACCCCAGCACCATATACCTGGGCAACCCACCCTTTTCGGAAAAAGGAAAGTTCATCACTTCTTAGGTGGGTTTCTTGTAACATAATAACATGAGGATTGGACTTTTTGATATGAGTCAAAATAATTCCCCGCTTCTTCCTTTGCCGAGCCCCTTTTACATTCCAAGATAAAAACTTATAAGTCACCATGCTATAATGAACCGGAAATCCCAACAAGAAAACCCCCTAAAGAGCTCTGGTAAAACCCCTCCCATGTCAACCAGACCCCACAAAAACAGGAAAAAGAATCCCCCACTCCCAACCCCATCCCAACCCCCAAACATCTGTGCCACAAACCCCTCTCAAGAGGAGCACCCCCATACCCCCAACCATTACACCCAGCCCACCCCCAACAAGCCTCATAGCTGTAGAAACTGGCCTCCAAAGAACTAGAGTATGAACTATAGAGAAACGTATATACAAGACAAGAAAGTATACAGGTACCTGATGGGTTCAAAAAAAGTAGTTTCTGTTTTAGAGCATCATAAAAATGAACCAGTGAGGTCACAGGAAATGAATAGCCACCAGGGTGGAAAAAGAAATATAATACAGAAAAAAGATTTGCAACCCTCTGAAGATCTGCCCAGGGAGGCCATTCAATAATAGAAGGCGGAAAACTACCCAACACGCCTCCCTGAAAAAGAACCAGCAAATAAAAGGAAGTCATAGAAGTTGGACCAAACTCATGTTCTGGCATTCACAACATGGGTAGAAGGCTCCCCAAAAGTGAGGAGGGAGACTTAGATGGGTGGTGAATCTCATAAAAAAGAAAATCTGCTGCCCTGATCCCAAACCACAGGCACCTGCGTACTTCAGTAATGACAAACTGCCCTCCAAAAACCCAGCCTAGCAATGCACAAAAACCCACCCCAACCCCTACGAGCCCTTCTGCAAGTGCATGATGTATTCCAAAATCATGAACTGACCTCGCCATCCTCTCCACCCCCTCCCTCTAAACCAGTTACTAAAGCCTAGTAAGAAACAATTAACCATTCATAACTGGGAAAACATCCATAGGGGAAAAATTGATAACAGCAAAAAAGCATCAGATCTATAAGTAAGAAAATACAGAAACTCCAACAAAAGTCTGGCAGCCAATCAGTTGTAAATAACATTTTAGGTAGGGATCTAGGTAAACAGATAATATGTTTGAAATTCCCTTGCACCACTTGTCTGAAGAAGCTGCCAGAGTGACAGACTGAGTTCAGCTATTTTCAACAGCCTGACATTCATCTGCTTGTTCATTTCACTCAGCGTGTAGGGGACTTGGGGGAGCCGACAGCTGAGAATACAGGAGAGGCAAGGATAGCAAGAGTTAAATCTCCTGCGCCGCTCGCTAGTATTAAGAGAAGCCCTGTCAGTTGCAAGCATCACATGCCAGCACTCTGAGATAGGGTTACCACCTATCCTGATTTTTGCAGGGCAGTCCTGATTTGGGCAGCTGTGTCCTGCAAAATAACATGAAAAATACTAAATGCCCTGATTTTATAGTAGAAAAAGTATTTTCTAACTTTCCACTAAATGTTGTAGACAACTACAATACCTTAACTAAAACACCTTAAAATAATTAGAAACAATAGAAGCAACTAGGAAACTACTGCACTTAGCCCTAATTCTGATTATATAGAGAAAACAAGTCTGTTGCATCGGTCGATGATACGTACTGTCCTGCGAAAAATCATGTTTCAGTAAGAATGTCCCACTTTGGGCTTCTTAAAAGGTGGTAACCCTACTCCGAGATGAATTCTGTTGCACTGCTTGTCAAAAGAAGCTGCCAGAGTGAGAGACTGAGTTCAGCTGTTTTCAACAGCCTGACATTCACCTGCTTGTTTATTTCACTCAGCGTGCAGGGGGCTTGGAGGAGCCGACAGCTGAGGACACGGGAGAGGTGGGGCTAGCAAGAGTTAAATCTCCTGCACCGCTCACAAGCACGAGTGTAGTGCAAGTAGTGTGAGTGACACGAGCGCCACTCCTAGAAGGAAAATCACTTGGAGTCCGGTAAGGAAAAAAGTTTAGTGTGGGTGCTAAAATGATTTAAGTAATTTTAATTATTAGCTTACTGGGGAGAGATAATTTTTAATATATAGACGAAGGTATTGATTTTAGACAATCTATGACTCTGGTTAACCATAAAAACTTGGTTTTGATAATGTCTGTAAGTGGTGATCAATTCTTACATTGCTTCAGACAGGTCTTACTCACTGAGTCTATCCTATATCAAGACTATGGTTCTGTTGTTAGGAGAAATTTCCAGCTCTGCATGTTCCAGTGGTGTAATACGTTTTTGAGGCAATGTACATTTGATTCCAAGGCCAAATACATGAGTGACGCATGTTTTTCTAATGTGAATAGGCTGAGATGAATGTTCATTATGTTTTTGCTACTTTCTTGTTCAGTCCATCCAAATCTTGGCCCACAAAATGGTGGTAATGTTACTGGAAATATGGACAATGTTTTTTTCCACTCCTCAGTTTATATAACTCATCTCAATATCCAAAGTTTATTACCAAAAATGAGTGATTTGAAAGCTGGGTGATTGAAAACAAGTTTGATATTATAGCTTTGACTGAGACTTCGCTTACTGAGAAAATAAGTAATGATGAAATCAACCTACCAGGATATACAGTAATAAGAAAGGACAGAGTGGGTAAAAGGGGAGAGGGTTTTCCATGTAACTGAGCATTTAAAATTTTCACAATGTCCAGTAATATTGCATGGCCCTTTCCCTATGAATCATTGTCTATTGACATTGGACTAGGTGGAAACAAGTTGATTATTACTAGTGATGTATATATTCCACCTGGTAACTATAAAGTTGGTTTGGAGTCATTTTGCTTTAGTTGGGGTCACCTGCCAACAAACAGAGAGAGGCTAATTGTAGGTGATTTTATTCTTAATTGGGAATCTAACCAAGTCTTAGATGTTAGAAGTTTAATTGCTGATTTAGGGCTTTATCAAATGATTACTGAGACAACTCGTGTTACTTATTTCACCAATTCCAGCATGTTTGCAGTTCATTTACATCACCAGGTAAGAAAAAAGGTCTGTCTCCCCATACAACGCACAGGGGATATGCCAAACCTCACCCAACAACTAACACACTGAAATCTGGCCAATGGAAAATCATGTACACAAATGCTCACAGCCTGGGAAATAAGATCCCAGACCTGCAGACGATAATGTCAGAGGCTAAACTGAACATAGCAGCAATTAATGAGAGGTGGTTTACCAGTAACCACACTTGGGAGACTTCAGTACCTGGCTATGTACTGTTCAGAAGAGACCGAGGTGCAAAAAGGGGGGTGGAGTAGCTCTGGATGTCAATGAAAATACCAAAGCTACAGAAATTCAGAATACACATAAGGAGCCAGAAGAACTGTGGGTCACCCTGGAAACAGGAAATGGGACAGCCATAAGAACTGGGGTTGTCTGCAGGCCCCCAGACCAGGGGGAGGACATAGACGTATTACTGTTAGAAGATATACAAAACATGACAGCTAAAGGGGAGGTTCTGATAATGGGAGACTTCAACATGCCGGATTCAGATTGGTCAATACCAGCAGGAAAATCTGCCAGAATTAGACACATGGTGGATTCCCTGCAGGGGGGTGGGCCTCAAACAACTGGTACAACAACCCACAAGAGACAGGGCTATCCTAGATCTAGTACTGACTAACAGGGAATGCATCACAGATCTCCAGGTAGAAGGTCACCTGGGGGCCAGTGACCATCACATGGTATGGTTCAATGTGGCCACTACATCTAAATCATCCCATTCCAAGGCAAAAATATGGGACTTCAGAGGAGCTGACTTTGATAAGATGGCCAACAGAGTTAAGCTAGCCCTGGCAAAAAGAAACACAGGTGAGGGGTACAGGCAAAGTGGGAAAGCATTAAGATTGCAATATACTTGAAGCAACATCCCATTGTGTTAGACAGAAAAGGAAGTGCAAAAGAAGAAGGAAACCACTTTGGTTCTCAAATACAGTAGCAGAAAAGGTCAGAGTCAAAAGGCTGGCCTTCAGGAAATATAAGGGAACACAGCGGGATGAAGATAGGGAGGCATACCAAACTGCCCTAAGGGAAGCAGGGAATGCAGTAAGGCAGGCAAAGCCCCAAACTGAGGAAACACTAGCACAAACAGTAAAAGAAGGTGACAAGACTTTCTATAAAAACATTAGTGAAAGGAAAAAGACCAGAGGGGGTATTGATAAGCTCAAAGGAGAAAAGGGGGCATGTGAGGAGGAGGACCCTGTAAAAGCCTATATCCTAAATATATACTTTTGCTCAGTATTTACTGAAGAGAAGGTAGGGCAGGGCCCACAGCTCAGCACCATGGACACAGGGGGGAAGGAGGTAAGCACTACTCCCTTCACAAAAGAAAGGGTCCTACAAGAGCTCGCTAAGCTCAGGGTGGACAAGGCAATGGGACCTGATGGCATACATCCCAGGGTACTTAAGGAGCTAAGGGTGGAACTAGCAGAGCCATTAGCAGAACTGTTTAGTGAGTCTGAGCACATGAGAGGCCCCAGAAGACTGAAGAAGGGCTCATGTGATCCCGCTCCACAAGAGTGGTAGCAGGGAGGAGGCAGGGAACTACAGACCAGTCAGTCTTACCTCTGTTGTGGGCGAGATTATGGAGGCACTCCTTAAGGAAAGGATAGTGCAACACCTGGAATCCATCGGGGCACAGGATCCAAGAGAGCATGGGTTTACAAAAGGAAGGTCCTGTCAAACTAATCTCATAGATTTTTTTGACTGGGTAACCAGAGTGGTGGACCAAGCGGGAGCAGTTGATGTTGCCTACCTTGACTTCAGCAAAGCTTTCAACACTGTTCCACATAGAAGATTGATAAATAAGCTGGGTAGGCTCAGGTGGGTCAGAAGTTGGTCAACTGGGTGGCAAACTGGTTGACAGGCAGAAAACAGAAAGTGGTGGTAAATGGTATACAGTCAGAAGAGATGCAAGTCACAAGTAGGGTACCTCAGGGATCAATCCTGGGGCCAGTCCTCTTCAACATCTTCATCAGTGACATTGCAGATGGACTAGAGGGTAAGGCTTGTCTGTTTGCAGATGACACCAAGATCTGCAATAGAGTAGATGATCCAGATGGGGTGGGCAAAATGAGAAGCGATCTGGATAAATTAGCAAAATGGTCAGAAGAGTGGCAACTGGGATTTAATGCAAAAAAGTGCAAGATCGTGCACATTGGGAAGAGAAACCCTGAAGCCACCTATAGACTGGGAGGGGAGTTGCTGGCAGTCACAAAGGAAGAAAGAGACTTGGGCATCATCATCACCGATGACCTGAAATCATCCAAGCAGACCTCTAAAGCAGTAGGTAAGGCTAGGGGGATGTTAGGGTGTATTAATAGGGGTATCACAAGTCATAAGAGGGAGGTAACAATCCCCTCTTTACAAGACACTGGTTAGGCCCCATCTGGAGTAATATGTGCAGTACTGCAGGCCACACCTTCACAAGGACATTAACCAAATTGAGGCAGTCCAGAGAAGGGCAACCAAAATGGTGCAGGGACTGCATCAGAAGACATATGAGGACAGATTAACAGAGCTCAATATGTATACCCTTGAGCAAAGGAGGGAGAGAGATGATATGGTCTAAACATTCAAACACCTTAAGGGCATTAACAAGGTGAAATAGTCTAGAATGTTTAAAAATAAGAAAAATAGCAGGACAAGAGGACACAGCATGAGATTAGAGGGAGGCCGATTAAGGGGGAATGTGAGGAAATTCTTTTTCACAGAAAGAGAGGTGAATGCATGGAATGGCCTACCTCAGGAAGTGGTGGCTATTAATACAGTGCAGGGCTTCAAACAGGCATGGGATAGGCATAAGGGAGCAATACAGATGAGTATGAATAGATAGACCACTGACAGAGCAAAGGCCAATGGCACATTTATAAGGAAGAAAAAGAAATGGGCAGGCTGGATGGGCCTTGTGGTCCTTATCTGCCGTCAACCTCTATGTTTCTATGTTTCTATGTAATCCTGGATTGGATCATAACCAATGATCCATCTCACGTAGGCTTTGTTGGGGTGTTGCCTGACAGCCTCAGTAACTATAGTGCTATCTTTTGTTACTGGTCAGCTAAATTGATTAAGAAAGAATCTAGAATGATTACCTATCATAGGATTAGGGATTTGGATGTCCAGGCCTTTGAAACTTCTATTGAGACCAGTGATTGGTCATTCTTAGATGAGATTAGTAATATTGATCATACTTTCTAGTCATTCTGTACTCAATTTACAGCAATCTGTGATGAGTTATTACCAATAAGGAGGGTTAGATTAAGGGGTGAAACAAAAGAATGGATTACTCCCAATCTTCTAAAGATGTTTAGAATTAGGAATAAATTATGGGCTAAATATCAAAAAAATAAAACCAGTGATAATGTACAGGCCTATAAGTTGATGCGTAATCATTGTAAATCGGGAAGTCTATAAAACCAAGTTTAATTTTTTTAGAGATAAACTGAGTTCTGATCAAGGAAACTCTAAAGTCACATGGAACACTTTGAATTCATTGTTGGTGGGGGCGGGGAGACTGATTCTGTAACTACTGAGTCCAATGGTAGTTTAATTAGTGATCCACTACAAGTAGCACAATTGTTCAATTCACATTTCTCTTGTTTGGACAAATACAGAATAGTTGGTCTATTGGATTCGCATGCCATTAATGGCCTGTCAAATAGCCAGAATAGGGGGAGTTATAGCCTAAACTTTTATTTCCATCTCTATTACCAGAAGATGTTTTTCGTTATTTGTGTAAAATGGACCCTCATCCCCACTCTGGCCTTGTTTCTATTGATTTTTGGATACTTAAAAAGGTTGGTAATGCCATTGTAGTTCCCCTTAAAAAATGTATTCTCTTTGTCACGTCATCTTTCCACTTGTGTGGAAATGTGCCATAGTTAAGCCTATATTTAAAGCTGCAGTAAAGACTGATTTGAATAATTACTGTCCAATATCTCTTCTTGCTCCCCAGTCCGAAGTATTGGAAAGACCTGTGGTGCCCCCAGAATCAGAGACACTGCCTGGGAACACTCCAGACCACAGTTTTACCTGAAGTTGGTCAAGCCCACTGAAGTACTCCCACTTCTGCAATGCATAAACCCGGACTCCTCTCTGGGACATGACCTGATAGAACCCAGGCTCCTGCGGGATGCTGCTTAGGCTATCTCCTGCCCAGTTGCCATACTTATAAACAGGTCCCTCCTTGAAGAAAAGGTCCCAGATAAATGGAAGGTGCCAATTATTGTCCCCATTCACAAAAAAGGGACACGGGATAATGTGGGGAACTTCAGGCCAATCTCAATTCTCTGCCCCTAGCGAAGGTGCAGGAGAGACTGGTCTACAATCAATTACAGGACTACCTTGAAAGGCACCTACTCCTAGCTGACATCCCGCATGGCTTTAGGAAAGGCCATGGCACTGATACGGCCCTTATCCAGCTCACATCGGACATCCTTGACACAATGGATCACAGTTCCCCAACGGGGGCTCTATTCATTGATTTATCAAAGGCATTTGACTTGGTCAGCTACAAACTTCTCTTCACCAAACTTCAACTACTTGGACTAGATGGGCTCTCTGTTACATGGTCCGAGAGCTATTCTGCTAAATTGAACCCAGAAAGTCCTATGGAGAGGAACCCAGTCTAGTATTAAACCAGTGATCTCCGGGGTACCCCAGGGCTCGATCCTTGGTCCCCTGTTATTCACTCTTTTTGTCAGCAATATCGAGGTGACTAGTGGGAGGAAAAACCTCATTCTCTATGCAGATGACACTGCCATCTACTGCAGTAACCCACTTCCTAGTGTAATCAGTGCCAACCTCCAGGCCGGTCTAGCTGCACTGGAAGCCTCATTCTCCTCAAACTCACTTGTTATGAATGAAGAAAAAACAAAAGCAGTCCTGTTTGGGTCCGGTTGCCTTGGTTCAGACAGGCATGGTATCCTACAGCTTCATACTGCACAAGGGAAAAGAATTGAGGTCTCAGACAAGATTAAATACCTCAGAATCCTGTTTGATCAGGCAATGACCTTCCAGCCTCACATAGACTCCGTTGTAAAGTCCACCCACCAAAAGCTAGGACTTCTTTATAGTCTGGGCGACTCTCTCTCTCTCTTCTCTCTTGGCCCATTGTGCTATATCTAACTGCATGCTTCTCCCCTCCATCCTCCATGGGGCTCCCCTGCTGCAGTCCCTTAGGGAGGGTGAAAAAAGAAAACTTACTATGCTCTACCATAGGGTGGCTCATTTCACCACCAACTCCCCACCAAGAAGGCACCACTGTGAGGTCCTTGCTGATCTCCACTGGGCCTCTATGTGACAGAAGCTGGCCTACTCCTCTCTGAACCTGACATTCAAATTCACCACTGCTGGCCCCCTTCCTCACTTGCATGGGTTGCTAAACCCCAAAGCCCAAGGCCGGGACCTGAGATCCTCCACTGACCATCCTCTAGACATCCCTCGTGTCCGAACTACTTATAGCAAGCGCTCCTTTAGGTACCCTGCCCCACACTCATGGAACCTTCTCCCTGCTAACTTGGCTAATTGTTGTACTACTCAGGGTTTTAAGTGAGGCCTGAAAGCATACCTGCTAGAGCTTAGTCTCTGTGGCTGTAACCGCTAGCCTGGAACCTAGTCCTGGTGGCTGTAATTTCTGCTTGTCCCACAGCTTTAATCTTCTATGCTGTTGTGTGTATGTAAACTTACTATGCTGTTATGTAAATGTAACTGATATGCTCTGTAACGTACTCCTTACCCTATTCTAATGTATGTTTAATCTACTTGTGTACTCCTGCCAATGTATGTACTACTGTGTGCTAACTGTATGTAATCATTGTCTGTAACTAATCCGGGTCACTCCTGAAAAAGGGATCCTGGTCTCAGTGAGCTTACCCGGTTATCAAAATCTAAATAAATAAAAATCATTAGTGATCAAATTAATGAGCACATGGGTAAATATGATCTTTGGACTCTTCTCAGCATAGATTAAGGGTGGGTCATAAAACAGAAACTGCCTTGGTGAGGTTCACGGGCTGTGCCTGGGCTGCCTTTGACGAGAGCAGCCTTGTGGCGGTGACCTTTTGTGGACCTCACCAAGGCATTTGATTTAGTTGACCATGTTGTTCTTAAAAGACTGATAGCCAGTGTTAACTTCTCAGATGAGGTTATTGGGTGGTTTGGCCATAACTTAAGTGACAGAATGCAGAAAACCCTAATTAATGGTTCTCTTTCTCAGGAAAATCCACTAAACTATGGGGTTCCATGGGGGGGGGGCCATTTTAGGACCCCTGTTATTTTCTTTGTTTATAAATTAATTACCGTACATATGTTCAAATACTGAAATTATTTTATTTGCAGATAATGCTGTATTATTTTGCACTGGTTCTGATGAAATAAAGCTCCAAGTCGATCTACAGAGAGATTTTGAAGCTTTTACATTCATGGTTCATTTCTCATAAATTAATATTAAATGTCAAAATGAAGTTTCTGATCTTCTCAGGTATCAGGAACTAAAGTGATTATGATTTTAAGTTGAATGACAATTTTGGTAATACTATTGAAAGGGTATATAATTTTAAGTACTTGGGTCTTGTGTTTGAGCAACATCCAGTTTTCGATCAGCATATTATTTCATTAATTGGTAAATTACATCAATGTTTGGGTATGTTATTTCATATTAAGAAATACCTTATTCCTGAGACACGGACCCCATTGGCCAATAGTTCTTGTTTTCATTGCTAATGTATGGCTCTGTTGTTTATTCATTTTCTTCTGAGAAAATGTTGAATAAACTAATAATCACATATCATAGTATCTTACGTTTCATTACCTGTTTACCTAGGATGGTACATCACTGTACTTTATATGATAAATGAGGATGTTTACCCCTTAGTGCTTTTTTAATTTTAGAGCATTGACTTCTTTGCACAAGATTCAATTGGATCTTGCACCAAGTAGTGTTGTCAGCTTGTTCCCTACGTATGTTTCTCCTGTTATAACTAGATCCAGTACTAGAAATTTGTTTAAATTACCTCAGTTTTGAACTAATGTTGCACAAAATTCGATACAGTTTAAAACTACTCGACTGTACAATCAATTATCAAGTAAGATTACTGATTTGCAGGTTTTAAGGGTTTACTGGATTATAAATTATCTTCAGAGGTAATTTGTAATTGTTTTAAATGATTTTTTTAGAATTTTTGTGATTGTTATTATTAGTTTAAGTTTTTGTAAGTCAATTTTTTTTTCAATGTTCAATCTGTATTTTGTGTTTGTCTTTTGTAACTTGCAACTGGATGTCTGTGAAAATGGGCACTTGTGCTCGTAGATGTTTCAGTATAAAATAGAATTCAAAAAGAAATTAAATGAAATGTTTAACTTCTCAAATAACAGTCTCTCCTTATAACTAGGGATGGAAGGTCCAAACAGTGCAGCTTTTGTATAACTAATTATATTGTCCCCATCAAACAGATCTCAGACATATGTTTCAGAGCGAACTGATAGGCAGGGCACTGTCCCCACATTAAATAAACTGCAAAGTACAAGAACCAGTCAATAACTAATAGCCATACCCTAGTATGATGGCTGCTCCAAACAGCCACCAACTAGCATTGTACAGTGCTGATAGGCAAAAAAGAGTAGACAGGCCATAGCAGATTCTCAGCGGTCTTTGAACAAGTCGGGCAACAGAGTTTTTAGCTAAGTAGAAGCAGCCTCCGAGGAATCATATGACCAAAATATGTCTCGAACCAGCATCTGAAGTTTAGCCTGGTAGAGCATTTGAAATCTGAGCTCTGCAGCAATAACCTTGGTAAGCAAGTTGTGGTAAGCTGCTTGTTTCTGCCTCACAGAAGCTGGTAGATCCTGTTTTACACTAAGTTTAGCACCTCGGCCAGCTAAATAGGCACAGAGCTTCTGGACAAAAAGAAGAGGGACATTAGGGAGCCTAAACACAATGTTGTTGTTATGGTGGCTCTGACCCTCTAAGTCTTCAAATTTGTTCTCTAATTTGTTTCATATGGGACAATTTGGAGGTTTCCTTTTTCTTCCAGCTTTCAATGGAAACCAGACGAACCTCCGTGTCTCTGACTCTGTGACTTACATCGTTGAGATCCTCACAGAGAGACTTTAATTCCTCTGTGAGCTCCCTGACCATGTCTGAAAGGCCCCTTTCCTGAAGAAACCTGTCCTCTGTCAATAGTGCAGGCCCTGATGTCGCAGTAGAGGTATGTCCAGTGCCTGACTGCCAGGCCATGGCCTTCTTAGCAGTCTTGTACGATGACATTGGCGGGGTATGCCATGGGAGTGCATCCTGCATTTCTGCATGGTGTTGTTTGGACCAAAAAAGAGTTGGAGGCAGGGAAAAAAGTAGCTGATATCAGAAAATAGCTTCACTGTAAGTAAAAATGATTGTTAATATGAGGAGGGAGTGGGAGCTAGGCAGTGAAGCAGCCACTAGGTTTAGAGCATCATGTGACTCCCCTGTTTCCTGTAGTTTAAAGTGCATCTGAGTAGGAAAAATGTTTTTTAGAGAAGGTTTGGGTTTGTAAAGTTTTATGTCTGCTTGGTTGAATAGTTTTGTGTTACAAGTTCTTGTTTTTAAGATTGAATATGCAGTCTTTGTTCTCATTGTTTTTTTCCCCCTGTACTGGCTAATAAACAAGATAGATGGCCTGCACCAGACAAAAACACAGGAATTGCAGAGGGCATCAAGAGCACCGACTAATACAGTAGAACTGCAAACCCTAGCTGCAAAGCATCGTCAGATCACATGAGGTCTGGCGTGAATTTGGGCCTTCACCTTTGTAATGGAGTCAAACAGGTTTTCACAACCGACTTCATTTACATTTAAATCCTGATGAAGTTAGGAGGGTGTAGTAGAAGCAATCACTGTTCTTGCCTGCAAACTTCACAGGTTAAAAAAAAAACAGAGGATGTTCCCTGTAATAGTAAAGTCCCCATAACCTATTTTCTGTATACCTGAATAGTTTGTAAGCATGAACAATGATTCTGTTTCACCCCCCACACACACCCACACACACACCATTTCTTCATAATTTATATTTAAATTTAAATGCAGTTGCTTTACTCTATTCTGACTCAGTGTGAAAACCTGTTTGACTCCATTGCAAAGGTCATGACCCCATTCATACAGGCAACATGGGAGTTGATGGTGCCTACATGAACAAGCCAGCAGAAGAGTTACTGTCAGTCAATTCTGTTGTATTTCTTCTGAAATCCCTGTTTTCTTGTCATGTGCTGGACAGCAAAGATTGTATGGTAAAGTTGTGTAATGTTTTCTGTTCTTTAAAGTGTGGCTGAGTTGCAAAAATGCAGTTGGAAGGATGCTGGTTCTTGTGACATTTTGTTATTCAACTGATTAATTCTTATGTGCCAGGAGCTCTTTGTTTACTCGCTAAGCATGAAGTCCCTTTAATGTGCAAATACACATTATCTACTCCCATGCTTCCTTTTATGAGTGGGGTCATGACCTTTGCAATGGAGTCAAAAAGGGTTTCACGCCAGGGCAGAACAGAGTGAAACAACATTATTTAAATTTAAATTATGATGCAATTAGTGGGATGCAAGAAAGACAATCATTGCTCATTCCTAGAAACAACACAGGCAAACAGTTTGTAAATATATTGTAACTAGAAAAGGCAAGATCTTCCTTACTGGAAACCCTCATGATTATTTTTATTTATTGAACTATTTAACCAGGAGTGGCACATTAAGCTGTAAGCTTGTTTACAGGTGCAACCTGGGAGCACAAGGAAGTTAAGTGACTTGCTCAGGGTCACATAGTATGCAAGTGGGGGCTGTGGGATTCAAACCCAGATCTCAAGATTTGCAGCTCAGAGCCTTATACTGCCTGCCAAAGGTTCTTCCAAACCCACAGCAAAGTTGTGTGGTATGTTTGCATTCCATTTTTGCTGAAATTCTGCAGAATTTCAGAAATTTCATTTAATTCCACAGAACTTCATGAATAAATGGAATTTGGGATGGCAGTATAGCTAGAGGTTGGTGTAATCAGCTGTGAATGAGTGTGGTACATACAGCAAACCAGTTTTTTTTTCTCACAATCTCTACTTGTACACCATATGACCCAAAGCAAATCATTTAAACTCCCCAGTGCTCCCAGGCCATCCCTGAAAACAGCTGTGTGCCTAGCTCGCCATATCTGGTTACCAAACAATGAAAGTATCCACAATTCTGAAAGAACAGCAAAATAGTATCTCAAGAATTTCATGAACCTATATAGGAAAGATTTCCAAAATTCCTCAGAATTAAAAAAAGGAATTTCAAAAGGCATGCATGCTGTGAGCAGAATTGCCTTTCTGAATGAACTGGGCCAACAGAATTCCGCTCAGCTGTAATAGTCAGTATCAGTTATCCTGTTCTGAATCAGTGTGGCCTAGCCTTTGAGCACCAGCTTGAGAACCACTATAGCGGAAGTTTAACATGAGTTTGAGGTTCAAACTTTGCTAGACCCAAATACTCACGCTGTGACCATGGGAAGCCATTTACCCTCCCCGTGCTGCAGTCCTCCCAGCTATGAGAATGGGTGGAAGCAAGTAAATGAGACCACTTATCTCAGTTGGGCTATCCTGGGTAAATGCATGGTAAAAATGTGAATTGTGGATGAGGATAATACTAGGTAATCTGATGGACAGACTCGCCTATTAAATTGGACAGCTTCTAATGTAGACCAGTTGATCCAAGGGAAAAATCATCTGTAGTCCAAGACAACCAAAAACTAAAATTCTGGTCATGAAAAACGTTCAAAATACAGTGCAACTTTCATATAGGAAATAGTGCATTTTCCCAAATTTCAACAGCTAGAAGGATTTTAATAAACATAGGAGCTGAGAGCCCATCACTTATCCGCTTGGGATAAGGGGGCTCAAAGAGGAACTGGACAGCAGGTTATTCTGAGATTACAGTCCTCTGGGAATGCTGTAGCCACTTTAGACGGTTCTTTTTTTATGTTATTAAAAACATTAAAGACTGTTGTCTTTAGCTCCTTATGGCTGTCTGCGAGAGTTGACGCTATATGCCGCTGGCGACTTGAGTCCAGAAGTACCCAGGGGCATGATAGTAGAAGAGTGCAGAGGAATTGTTTAGTGATCCCCTCCCATAGTATATGAGCCTGGATTGCTACTGAAGGTGCTCCCACCCACCTGTAGTCCTCAACTGCGAGCATATGTGCATGGCTTTGGTCGGGGTGACCCACTGCAGTGGTGCACTCTCTGGTCTAAATGGATGCGTGCAGGACTCATGATGTGTGCCCGTGAGTGTGTGTGTGTGTGGGGGATTCTGCACAACATGAGCCCGCCAATATATTTTTGTTTTGAATAGGGTCCTTTGTGACGTCCTAAGACCATGTGGACACGTCAACACTGAAGAAGACCAGGAGAATCAGCCATAACTTTAATCTAGACAGTGAAAAATATGCATATGAGGATAATTTGAACATAAAGGTCATTTACATAGAGAGCTAATTTCAGTTGATGGGGTTGTCTAGACCAGGTGCTGAGCTTGGCTAGCTGTCATTTTAATATGTTGGGCATGCTCTGCATGTTTTGCACAGTATAAGATAAGTAAGAATGAAATAAGGGGAACTAAAAGAGGAAATTAAACAGAGAAATTGTTGAAGGCGCAAAATGTTCTCCATATGATCAGCAGAGCAAAAGAAAACAATGGAAGAGACCAACAGGACAAGATTTATGAATTTATATTGCCAGAATGTTACATGCAGCACAGCAAAGTATGGATTTGTGTTGATGTAGCTGTATGACCACTTAACTACTCTACTGTGCTATAATTAATGGAACTTTTGGAGGATTTTAGCTGCTGTACTCAGCAGTCGGCACAAAATCAAACACGTGAAAAAAAAAACAGCCCGTTTGAATAAATTGGGTTCGGTTGTATGTGTTTCATTTACTCATGGTTAGTTCACATTATTCCTCATTAACTGTACAGCGTTAACCAAAGTAGTAGAAACAACGGGAAACCATCTTTGTATAAACTGCTTCACATAGACTTTGAAGGTTGCTTTTGCACAAAGACACTGCCCTGTATACTGTATAATATCACAGAGTTTCGATAGGGGAACAATCCTGAATAAAGAGGCTTGGATCAGAGTGGCAAACTATAGTAAATCGAACGTCTACAGTCTCTGCTTATTACAGTCGGCTCACAGAGACATGCACGCGAGTGGAAAAACCCTCTGCTTCACAAAATAGCACTTCTGAATGCAAGGCTTGGGCATGTGCGCACCTCATATCTCGCAACCTGTCAGCATTAATATGTATAGCAATGCCCTTCAAAATGTTGAGTAATTGACCAGAATATGTAGCACTTCCTTATTTTAAAGAATACTATGCTTAAGAATTTTGGGCCCCGGATGCTTTGTTAAGGAAAATGTGTACCAATTTACTTCAATGCTTTAATAGTTTTTGTGTTTAGAAATGTAGCTCTAACATTATGAGGAACATCAGAAAACCTTCATGGGGCAAGTGTAGATTTGAGTGTAAAAATTAGTGCTATGTGAAATTCATAGCAGCTGAGCGGTATTACCCAACTTATGCATTATTTAAGCATGCTTGTTACAGATCCTGTCTAATGAATCCTATGGAGTTTATAAAGAACTCGGGGAAAATATGAACTCTTCAGACTTTAAACTATTTCGCATAAACTGCGACTGTGACTTGCGTGGTCACAGACAGTCAGCACCTGAACAGTTCTCCCCTTTCTAATGTGACATCATTTCACCATCGATTTAAGTTACCTTGCACGTGGAATAATGCCATTATGTTTTAGAAATTTACATTGAAGGTATTCCGGGGAGATGGAGTTTAGTTTCCATATTTGCTTTTTCTTGTTTTTTGGTAATTTTAATTGGTTCTCTTTGTTGTTTTGTTAATTGCTTAATTAAAATCAGGACATTGTTGTGCATGAGGACATTTCGTAACTTTCTATGCTAATTGCAGCTGTATCATTATTTTACTTGGGTATGTAGATTTTACTAAGTATATATGTTTTTATTCTTGTAGTTCCCTGGGTATTCTTTCAGAAGGACACTGTAACCCAGTTTCCTCAGGAGACGTCAGTGACCGAAGGGAATGAGGTGACACCGAACTGCAGCTACAGCAGTACAGACCCGTATCTGTACTGGTATCGACAGCATGCAAATAAAATCCGTGGAACACTTTGTATCAATTATCGAGGCCACGTTACTAAAGGAAGAGAAGACAATCGTTTCACAACATGCCTGGACAAGGCTGAGAAAAGTATTTCTTTATTCATATCTTCAATCCTACTAGCAGACAGCACCATCTTTTTCTTTGCATCGAGTCCTCCACACTGACAGAAAAGAATGTTCAGCTCCAAAGAAAAAGTCTGTAGCGAGCACACAGCTGCTTCTGTTACCCACACTGCACTAGGTATATACTGTGCTGTGTCTCATTGAAGCATAACAGAGGACAAAATTGCCAATAAAAGTTCTTTCTCCACTTTGATCTCACATGCTAAAGTAAAACAATTGTTCAAATGGAAGATTAGGGCAGAGTACAATCTGTTGTTGCTACATTTACCACAAAGCCACACAGAACACCCTCCATCAACCAAAACGTCTCTGGAGGGACATTAGTGATATACTTGGCAATAATGGAAAGCCACTTCCTCAATCCCCACACCCTCCAATGTGGTGGAACTACTGTCTAATGGGATGTGTAAATCGGCAACACCTTCAGCAACACATTTTAGTGACCTGTCCTTATATCCCCTCGACCTGTGTGTGTGTGTGTGTGGGGGTTAAGGAAGGGCCGTAGGTCAGATAACAGATAGTAAAGAATAACAAAAAAACAGAAAAGAACCCCCCTGACACAGCGGCTGATGTATATTATTTGGACTTGTATTTATGAAAACACAGAGAAACTAGTTCTTGCTTTCTCGGGTATTCCCAACCACACCTGATGAATGTATAATGGAGGGCTTTTACTCAGCTCCATGCTGCACATGAGTTCACCCACATGGGCACGTTGGAAAATATTATAAAAAAGTGCTGGTCCTCATCACTGTGGAGAGTGAAATCTTTGAGGTACAGTAGCTACTTCTCACAAATGTTTTCCCTTGGTCTCCCAGTTGTTTGCATGGGCTGCCTTGTTCCACTCTTGTATTGACTCATGCACTGGCTGACGCTTCCCACTAATACTATATTGTTACCCAGAAAAGGCTGATTTATTGGTGAAATCTGGCAGAAAGGTTTACAGTAGAATAATGACAGATAAAATAGCAATTACAGTGACTATGTTACTGTTTTGACCAGCGCTGTATTTGCTGTCGATATATTGGCTGACGCTGCATTTGCAATCGTTGTATTGCCCACGCTGTATTTGCCATCGCTATATTGACCATCTCTGTAATTTCTATCGCTGTATTGCCTACGCTGTATTTGCTGTCGGTATATTGGCTGACGTTGAACTAGCCCATGGGTCATTACAGCGATATCAAATAAAGCGTTGGTCAACACAGCAACAGCACAAACAGCGTGGTCAATACAGTGACAGCACATATAGCGTGTTCAATACAGTGACAGAAATTCAGCGAAAGCATATACAGCGCTACTCAATACAGCGACATATGGTCCTGTAATTGCTATTTTCATGTAATTTTCCTACTGTTACACTTTCCCCCAGATATCACCAAGAAATTAGCATTTTCTGGGCAACAATATAGTATTAATGGGAGGCATCAGACGGTGTATGAGTGAATAATGTCATGGGCATGGGGCAGTGTAGATACAAATTGTGGACAAAGGCTAGTATATTGGCTGACCTGTATTTGTTGTGCTATATTGATCAGCTGTACTTGCCGGTGCAATATTGACCAGCTCTGTAATTTCTAAGGCTGTATTGCCCACGCTGTATTTGCTGTCGACATATTGGCTGACGCTGCATTTGCTGTTCCTGTTGACCAGCGCTGTATTTGCTGTAGGTATATTGGCTGGCTGCATTTGTTATCTGTATTGATCACACTGTAATTGCCATCGCTATATTGACCATCTCTGTAATTTCTATCGATGTATTAGCTGTCCTATATTAGCTGACACTGCATTTGCTGTCGCTGTGTTGACCAGTGCTGTATTTGCTGTTGGTATATTGGCTGAGGCTGTACTAGTCCATGCGTCATTACAGCGATATGAAATACAGCCTTAACTAATGCAGAGACAGCAAATACAGCCTGGTCAATACAGTGACAGATATACAGCGACAGCACATTCAGCGTGGTCAATACAAGGACAGCACATACAGCGCTGGTCAATGCAGCGACATATGGTCCTGTACTTGCCATTTTCATGTAATTTTCCTATTGTAACACTTTCCCCCAGATTTCACCAAGAAATTAGCTTTTTCTGGGCAACAATATGGTATTAATGGGAGGCATCAGACAGTGTGTGAGTGAATAACGTCATGGGACAGTGTAGATAAGAACTGTGGACAAAGGCTGGTATATTGGCTGACCTGTATTTGCTGTGCTATATTGATCAGCTGTACTTGCCGATGCAGTATTGACAAGCTCTGTAATTTCTAAGGCTGTATTGCCCACGCTGCATTTGCTGTTGATATATTGGCTGATGCTGCATTTGCTGTCGCTGTGTTGCCCACGCTGTATTTGCTGTCGGTATATTGGCTGATGCTGTACTAGCCCATGGGTCATTACAGCGATATCAAATAGAGCCTTAACTAATGCATAGACAGCAAATACAGCACTAGTTAATACACTGACAGCAAATACAGCGCTGGTCAATACAGCATGTTCAATACAGTGACAGAAATACAGCGACACCACATACAGCGACAGCAAATACAGCGCTGGTCAATATAGTGACATAGTACTGTAATTGCTATTTTCATGTAATTTTCCTACTGTAGCCCTTTCTCCCAGATTTCACCAAGAAATTAGCATTTTCTGGGCAACAGAGTGCATTGGTTTTCCCTTAGAGAGTGAAACCTGAAGAAACACAGACACAACTGGCTATTTAAAATACTGTCGCTGCACTCAGCCACAAGGCAATAAATACATAGAAGAAGCAGTGAGACACAAATCCAAGCAGCAAACATCCAATGCTGGAAATGATGCAAAGAACTTTTTATTCAGGCAATCCAAAGATAAAAACACCACAGAGCAGTAACCAGCCCACCACCACCAATGTCTCATGCATAAGTAGGTGCCTGGAAATGCTTGAAATGTTGTCGGTGGTGGGCTGTCTGCTACTCTTTTGATGTAATGCTGCATTTTCTTTTCGATTACTTGAATAGAAGTTATTTTGAATTCTTTCCAGCACTGAATATTTGTTATGTAGATCTAGGTGTGCCTAGTTCCTTCCTCTATGTAGTGAAATCAGAAGAGCCCCGCACTGCAGCTTAGCTTTTTATTTTAGAGTAAATTCATAAAGAAAGATATCTTGACAGGATTAACTAGACAAGTATACTAAAGCCGGTGAGATGATGTAGTTAGTGCATATCCTTTTATTGCCTCAGATTGATGGAGATCTGGAACAAGATTTGAGCAGGCTAGATCACTATTTGATGCCACTTTTTCTCTTTTGTATAGGTGTTTGGATTGTTATTGCTGAAACTACCATTTTAATTTAGAAATGGTGGGTGCCAGGGGCTGGGTACCTTCCATCATAGCATATAAAATGCATTCAATACAAATGAAAAATCTACATCCCCTCACCACATTACCAAGATATTAAGAAGCGGTATCCGCACTACTATCTTCAAGACGGTCTTGGCAAAAGTTTAGAAACATGCGTTGCTATTGAACTGGCTGTACATAGTCTTTCCCAGTTCTTTTATACATTATAATGAGTGAGGCAACGTTAATAGTCCAGCCTTATTAGACCACCGTCAAGACGCAGATGTGTTCAGTTTTCTTTAATTCAAACCCTCTAGTTTATGGACTCTATATTTACTGTATTGTCTGTGTCACTTCCATGCAGTATGATGTTGTTCCTTCTGTTGCTATTAAATCTGCTGATGTTAGGTGAGGTTACTTATTGAAGTTGTTGGTTTAGACATATTTATATTTTATTTTGGATACATTATATGTTGTCCACATTTCAATACTGATCTACTTGCTGTCATGAAAATTGCATTTAATTTACAGAAAGACAAAACTAGGGAATGATTTCCGACAGAGTTGTGTGAGACACTCTTAGGATAAACTCAGCTATAATACAGTACACTCATATTTTAACTGCGCATCGCATGCCATAGACATTTGTTTCCTGGATGACACTTTGTAGACAGTTAACCCCCATTGTTTTTATTTAAGAAAACGCATGTATGTGTGTCCCTTACAGCAAAATTATTTTTTGTCAGATTATTTTTTCCATTTTATTAATACACGCTCTCTGGCAGAGTAAATAATCACAATTATCTTTACCTTTTAGTGCAAAGAATAGTAAGACAAAAATACACTGTTAATCAGATTTACCAAGGATGACTGAGACCAAAGGGAACGTGGTGACATTGAACTGTACATTTCACGCAAGAGATCCCGACCCTTATCTCTTCTGGTATCGCCAGTACAGCGGACAGTCTCCAGCATACTTGAGCTACACAAGTAAATATACTCCAGCTTCTATTACCGAGGGGACTGGATCCCGTTCTAATGTCACACTATTATATGAACGGAAGACTACTATTCTAAGGATCTCCAGGACAGAGGTGTCAGACAGTGCGATGTACTTCTGTGCTCTGCGCCCCCCACTGATGTGAATCAAAAAGGAACTAGATAAAAAAAACTAAACACATTATGCAGCTTTATAATTGTACGTACTTTATATCATGTTACCCAGTTTTTGCTAGGAATTTAAAAACACAACTTTCGTCTGTCCTAATCCAAGTATCAGTTAAAATAGAAGTGCTCATTTATTAAATTAAATTTCAAAGCACTGTGGGTCGACATAAGTAAACTATAAACCATTTATTTATTTATAGATTGTTCATAAAAAGAGTTTACCATAATGTATAAATTAATTCATTTTCAATACATTAGTGCACGGTGAGTACACTAATGCATTAACAATGCACTGATGTAGACGTAGGGGCATACACAGAGATGTGTTTGTGCTGCACTGAGTTTTAATACCTCAAAATTTTACTACTATATCGACAAAGGAAAAGTGTTGTAACCCATATGATGTTTTAGACTTTAAGATGAGCATCCCATGAGCAAAATGAAACAGTACACTGACTGAGGGGCCTGAGGTCATTAAGGTGCCAGTAGTCTCAGTCTTCTCTAAACAAGGAATGATGAAGTCAGTTCTAAACTACTGCTCAGAATGAAAATAGGGTCTCACACCATTAACGCAATTTAAGATTAATACATAGTTCCGGAGTGCAGTAGAGCATTTCAGAACAGTTATGTGAGTGTTGTAGTTGCTGATTGTTTGCAACCTTACCGTATACAAATGTTAAGTTTGAACAGCAAACCAATGTAAATTGAAATGGTGTCATTAATTACACTGTGTAACCACTAGAGGGCACTGTAGTCTGCTGGAAAGTGACCGTAACTTGATGTAATCTACTTGTGATACCATACTGCTGGGGATAGTGTGTAAAATCAGCTTGCAGGGGTGCAGTTTTTCTCTGGGAGCTTTACATGCTTTTCTGTGTAACAAAGGTAAGCCGTTTGTAAACACACAATAATGCCAAACACTACATTTCCAGACTTCTCCTCCTCCACCTTCCTCTTCTTCTTCTTTTTCTTCCTCTTCTTCTTCACAAAATACATTTAACATTAAGCCCCTTATTACACCAGCTTCCTGAGTGGATATCAGTAATTTTTATGATGTGTCCCTGATTTTGGTATTTCATTCCTGATATTTTAACCCTTGTCCCTACGATTATAGAGAACATGGACAGCCTGGATTAATCTCTGGTCTTTTTCTGCCGTTATGGTCTCTGTTTCTATGTTATGAAGCAGCCGGTTGAAAAGTATAAATCACCTGAGCTATACAGCCTACCTTGCAGTGCTAGCATGGATTGGATTTATGCCAACTTTTGCCTTCGCTGCCTGACAATGTTTGTACCCTACAGCACTTAACCAAGTGTCCACAGGGCATTATGATGTACACTATACTGGTTTATTATGTTCACTGGAGGAAAACATGACGAAATCCAGTAACTTGTCAGTCAGCACACCTGTGACAATTCACTATCACTCTGAAGGTATTTGTACAATTTATGTTAGTGCGTGTACTTCACATATTATTTGCTAAAAAAGATTCCCATCTATTGACAGAATTAACCCCATCCTACCACACTCTCTTTAAGCCGTCTTTAACAGAGGAACTCATTACAGTTTCCAAGCCTCTGTGCAAGTGCTAGTGAGACACAGAGCTGCTGTTAGTGAGGTCCTCCTGGTGGGTGAGCTGCAACTTTTTTTTTTTACACTTGCATTCTAGTTTGTTCCTTTATTTTGAAGCACATCTGCATTAGTTAAGTAGTTTTCTTTGCCTATTGGAGTGCACGCTCCTTCATTGCTTTTTTTTTCTTCGTGATTTTGTGGAGTTAGACACGTTTTGTTAGCACCTTCACAGCACGGTGACATGCTTTCCGTTTGATAGTGAATTGTTTCCTGGAGTCTGAGCCACTGCATTTGCTATTCCTGATCACACTGCTGGGGAATCTTCTTGACCAACAAGGATACAGAAGATTCCCTATCCATTTTATAACTGCAATATCTATTCACAGAGCTGTTTTGCTACAAAGTACATATTGAACAGAAACCACGAAGAATATACAGTATACTGTAACATACATACTCTGATTCAGATGTCCTTTATAACTGACTCCTTACAGTTACACTTCCTTTTGCTACTGCAGACTGTGAAGAGCTATTCACCGAAAACAGAAAAGCACGGGGTTGCAAGTGGATGATAGTGTAGGAAAGATTGAAAAGGATGTGAGGAAGTATTATTTTACAGAAAGAGTGTTTGAGCCACGAAATGGTCTGCTGGTAGGGGTGTTGGGGGCAGGAACCATAATTAGCTTCAAGTACAGCTGAGACAGAGCTAATGGTACAGTAGTTACTGAACTGGATGAGGTCAGCAGAAACATGGAGAACAATAGGGGACTACACAGACAGTAGGTCCTGGGGTATGATAGGGACCGCCTATGTTCCTATGTTTCTTTGTTTTGATTTTGTGCGCACAAGATAAACATGTGGGCATTCCCTTCCAAAATACACAATTTCAAAAACTGCACATTTTAGGAATGTGAAACTACACACTTTAATGGCATTTTTCTGCAGTAACCAGTTACATGAAAACTGTACCCATTTCTTGAAATTTGCATAAACCAGAATGTTCTAATTTCACCAGCTCTTGTGAATTATTAGCTCTGATTTTTCCTCTGATTATAAAGTTATGAACCTGGAGATGTTTGTCAGTCACAGTATTTAATGTTCTCCCCAGCCCACTTATGGATTGTGTTTTAATAGTGTAATGTTTAGTCTAATGTTAGCAATGACAAAGAATGCCACTGATTGTGTCACATGGTTCCAAATCAATCCCCAGAAAGCCAGGACCAAATTAATAGGCAGGCACTTATTTTGTCAACATTACACAGAACTTAAAAAGCTGAGGACTAGTGTGCCAGCTGTTTCTACAGAAATCTACAGGAGGGGCAGGGAGGGTAAAAGAGGAGGAGGAGGACGAGCTTTCTATGTAAGGAAAGGGATCAAAGCAATGGAACTACAGGGTAAACAGAGAGGAGAGGAGGCACTGTGGGTCACCATGGACACAGGAAATGGCACCACAATCCTCACAGGGGATGTATACAGACCCCTATTTCAGTGGGAGACCACGGGCATGGAAAAGATAGAAGATATCCTTAGAATGGCAGAAAAAGGGGAGATATTGTTGATGGGGGACCTGAATATGCCATATGTTAACTGGAGCTACTTTGCTGCAGCCACATCCAAAAGCAGGGTCATTCTCAATGCCCTAGACTGAGGGTGCATGCCTCAGACAGCTAGTGTTGGAACCAACTCAGGAGGGAGCAATCTTAGACCTGGTACTCTCAAACAGGGACAGAGACAGGATCTTGGATTTAGAAGTGGGTTGCCATCTGGAAACAACTGACCACCACACAGCATGATTCCTGATAAACACGACCATAGGGTCAAGCCATACAAAAGCAAGGGTATTGGACTTTAGTAGGGCTGACTTTGGGAAAATGGGAGAGTGCCTCAGAAAAGCACTAGCAAATGGGCAAGAAGGAGGGGTGGAGGAAAAATGGGGAAAAATCAAAAATGCTATTACAGAGACAACAAGCCTTTGTGTGAAGCAAATCAACAAAACAAGATGAAGAAAAAAGACATTATGGATTTCAAAAGAGGTGGCAGGGAAGGTTAAGGAGAAAAAGGTAGCATTCAGGAAGTATAAGGAAACACAGAAGGAGCAGGACAGAGAACTGTACCAGTTAAAGCAGAAGAAAGTGGGGAAGGCAGTCAGAGCAGCAAAGTCCCAAACTGAGGAAGAGATAGCCAACTCAGTCAAGAAGGGGATTAAAACCTTTAATAGGTACATTAGAGAGTGAAGATAGACCAAGGGAGGGATAGTGAGGCTTAATAAAGGGAAGGGGGTGGGTAGAGGGGTACAGTGAAAAAGCAGGGATACTGAATAAATACTTCTGCTCAGTATTCCTTCTTGTTCTGGCAGAAAGAAATCTGAAGCAGTCCGACACAGCTGCATTGAGCTCTCTCTCACTCACTCATTCTCTTTCAGCTGGTGCTGTAAGCTGGCCTTTTGTACTGGGCTCCTGCCTGCGTTGCTGCATTTTCTGCCCACAAAGAAATCCACAGCAGTCACAACAGAGCTCCATTGAGCTTGCTCACTAGTGCTCTGTCATTCGATCATTCTTCTCTTGGCGCTGCAGGCTGCACTTGTGTATGGGGCTCCTGGCTACGTTGGCACTCTTGTCTGTCCACAAACAAATCTGCAGGTTTCCTGAGAGAGCTCCATTGAGGTCGCCCAGTCTCCCTCTCTCATGCGCTCATTCTGTTTGTCCTGTCGCTGCAAGCGACCCTTTTGTATGGGACTCCTGCCTGCATTGGCATCTTTTTCAGCCCAAAAAAGAAATCCGCAGTAGTTCGGATAGAGCTCCGTTGAGCTCATTCAGTCCCCCCCTCTCAGTCACTCGTACTGTTTCTCCCACCACTGCAGGCTGGCCTTATGTACTGGGCCTCTGCCTGCACCGATGCCTTTATCTGCCCACTAAGAAATCTGCAGCAGTCCTAACAGCGCTCGGGTCAGTTCGCTCACTCTCCTTACATCACTCGCTCTCTTTAATTCTGTTTCTTCCAGTGCTGCAGGCTGCCCTTTTGTACTGGGCTCTTGCACTGGGACCTTTCTCTGCACACAAACAAATCTGCAGCAGTCCCGACAGAGCTTAGTTGAGCTCGGTCACTCCCCCCTCTCACTCGATTGATCTTAATGTGTCCCAAACAGTGATTTCCCATAGCAACCATGCTATTCTGCGGCAGGAGTGCAAAAACATATTTTAGCCAGGATGTGAAAAATGGCAGCTGTACTGTTCACAAGGAGGTGTGGATAAATGCCACTGTTGAAAATGTGGCATGAAAATATTATAAAATTGCGAAGTTACAAGGGTGCATGGAAACAGTTCAATGCATGCTAGTAGAACAGTCAAGTTAGGAGTTTCATCACCAAATTTTCAACATAGGCATTTCAGGACCTCTGCTCATGAACAGTGCCACTGTCATTTTCTTAATCTCTCTCAAACAGTGATTTCCCACAGCGACCGTGTTATTCTGCGCCGGAATTGTGAAAACACATTTCGGTCAGGATGTGAAAAATGACCGCTATACTGCTCATAAGAGGTGGGAAAAATTCCACTGGTGAAAAGCTGTAAAGCATCATCAGATCATCAGATTGTGGTCGGGCATGAACTGGGTCTTCACCTTTGTAATGGAGTCAAGCAGGTTTTCACACTAGACTTCATTTACATTTAAATCCTGATGAAATTAGGAGGGTGTAGCAGAAGCAATCACTGTTCTTGCCTGCAAGCTTCACTGGTTTAAAAACAAACAAACAGAGGATGTTCCCTGTAATGGTAAAATCCCCATAACTTACTTTCTGTATACCTGTATAGTTTGTAAGCATGGACAATGATTCTCTCTGTTTCACTCCCACACACACACTATTTCTTTGTAATTTTAATTTAAATTTAAATGCAGTTGCTTTACTCTATTCTGCCTCAGTGTGAAACCTGTTTGACTCCATTGCAAAGGTCATGACCCTATTCATACAAGGCACAATGGGAGTTGATGATGCCTACATGAACAAGCCAGCAGAAGTGTTGCTGTCAGTCAATTCTGCTGTATTTCTCCTGAAGTCCCTGTTTTCTTGTCATGCGCTGGACTGCAAACTTTGTAAGGTAAAGTTGTGTAATGTTTTCTATTCTTTAAAGTGTGGTTGATTTGGAAAAATGCAGTTGTAAGGCTGCTGGTGCTTGTGACATTTTGTTATTCAACTGATTAATTCCTTATGTGCCAGGAGTTCTTTGCTTACTCACTGAACATGAAGTCCCTTTAATGTGCAAATACACATTATCTACTCCCATGCTTCCTTTTATGAGTGGGGTCATCACCTTTGCAATGGAGCCAAAAAGGGTTTCACACCAGGGCAGAACAGAGTGAAGCAAGTCATTTAAATTTAAATTATGATGCAATTAGTGGGATGCAAGAAAGACAATCATTGCTCATACCTAGAAACTACACAATCAAACAGTTGGTAAATATATTACAACTAGAAATGGAAGAGCTTCTTTACTGAAATCGTCATGATTATTTTTATTTATTGAACTATTTAACCAGGAGTGGCACACTAAGCTGAAAGCTTGTTTACAGGTGCAACCTGGGAGCCCAAGGAAGTTAAATGACTTGTTCAGGGTCACACAGAATGCAAGTGGGGGGCTGTGGGATTCAAACAGAGATCTCCAGATTTGCAGCTCAGAGTCTTAAACCACTGTGCTGTACTGCATCCCAAAGGTTATTCCTAACCCACAGCAAAGTTGTGTGGCATGTTTGCTTCCCTTTTTGCTGAAATTCTGCAGAATTTCAAAAATTCCATTTAATTCCACAAACTTCATGGATAACTGGAATTTGGGCTAGCAGTATAGCTAGAGGTTGATGTAATCAGCTGTGAATGAGTGTGGTACATTCAGCAGACCTGTTTTTTTTTTCCTCACAACATCTACTTGTACACCATGTGACACAAAGCAAATCACTTAACCTCCCCAGTGCTCTGAGGCCATCCCTGAAAACAGCTGTTTGCCTAGCTCGCCATAACTGGTTACCAAACAACGAAAGCATCCACAATTCTGAAAGAACAGCAAAATAGTAGCTCATGAAGTTCATGATCCTATATAGGAAAGATTTTCAAAATTCCTCAGAATTAACAAAAGGAATTTCAAAAGGCATGCTGGGAGCAGAATTGCCATTCTGCATGAACTGGGCCAACAGAATCCCAGTCAGATGTAATAGTCAGTATCAGTTATCCTGTTCTGAATCAGTGTGGCCTAGCCTTTGAGCACCAGCTTGAGAACCACTACAGTTGAAGTTTAACATAAGTTTGAGGTTCAAACTCTGCTAGACCCAAATACTCACTCTGTGACCATGGGAAGCCATTTACCCTCCCTGTGCTCCAGTCCTCCCAGCTATGACAATGGGTGGAAGCAAGTAAATGAGACCGCTTATCTCAATTGGGCTATCCTGGGTAAATGCATGGTAAAAATGTGAATTGTGGATGAGGATAATACCAGGTAATCTGATGGACAGACTCGCCTATTAAATTGGACAGCTTCTAATGTAGACCAGTTAATCCAAGGGAAGAATCATCTAGCGTCCAAGACAACCAAAAACTAAAATTCTGGTCATGAAAAATGTTCAAAATACAATGCAACCTTCACATAGGAGATAGTGCATTTTCCCAAATGTAAACACCTAGAAGGATTTTAATAAATACAGGAGTTGAGGGAACCCATCACTTATTGTCTTGGGATACAGGGGGCTCAAAGAGGAACTGGACAGCAGGTTATTCTGAGATTACAGTCCTCTGGGAACGCTGTAGCCACTTTAGACAGTTTTTTTTTTTTTTTACTAAAAACATCAACCACTGTTGTCCTTAGCTCCTTGTGGTTCTCTGCGAGGGCTGACGCTATATGCGGTTGGGGACTTGAGTCCAGAAGTACCCAGGGGCATGATAGTAGAAGAGTGCAGAGGAATTGTTGAGGAGTCCCCTCCCATAGTATATGAGCCTGGATGGCTACTGAAGGTGCTCCCACCCGCCTGTAGTCCTCGACTGCAAACATATGTGTATGGCTTTGGTCGGGTGACCCACTGCAGTGGTGCACTCTCTGGTCTTAATCGATGCGTGCAGGACTCATGATGTGTGCCTGTGAGTGTGTGTGTGTGGGGGGGGGGGATTCTACACAACATGAGCACGCCAATGGGTGCATATAGTTTTTTTTTGGATACAGTTGTTTGTGACGTCCTAACACCACGTGGGCACATCAACACAAAAGAAGTCCAGGAGAATCAGCCATAACTTTCATCTAAACTGCGAAAAATATGCATATGAGAATAATTTGTACATAAAGATATTTTACATGGAGAGCTAATTTCAGTTGATGGCATTATCTAGACCTGGTGCTGAGCTTGACTAGCTGTCAATTTAATATGTTGGGCATGCTCTGCAAGTTTTGCACAGTACCGATCTCTTGATCAGTAAGAGGGAAAGAAGGGGAACTAAAAGAGGAAATTAAATAGAGAAATTGTTGAGGGCGGAAAATGTTCTCCATAGGATCAGCAGAGCAAAAGAAAACAATGGAAGAGACCGCTAAGACAAGATTTACGAATTTATATTAGCAGAATGTTACATGCGGCACAGCAAAGTTTGGATTTGTGTTGATGTAGCTGTATGACCACTTAACTACTCTACTGGGCTATAATTAATGGAACTTCCGCAGCATTTAGCTGCTGTACTCAGCAGTCGGCACAAAATCAAACAAGTGAAAAAAAAAAAAACAGCAGCTCTGAATAAATTGGGTTCGGCTGTATGTGTTTTACTTACTCATGATTAGTTCACATTATTTCTCATTAACTGTACAGCGTTAACCAAAGAAGTAGAAACAATGGGAAACCATCTTTGTATAAGCTGCTTCACATAGACTTTGAAGGTTGCTCTTGCACAAAGATACTGCGCTCTATACTGTATCACAGAGTTTCGACAGCGGGACAATCTTGAATAAAGAGGCTTGGACCAGAGTGACAAACCATAGTAAATCGAACGTCTACAGTCTCTGCTTACTACAGTCGGCTCACAGAGACAAGCACACAAGTGGAAAAACACCTCTGCTTCACAAAATAGCACTTCTGAATGCAAGGCTTGGGCATGTGCGCACCTCATATCTCGCAACCTGTCAGCATTAATATGTATAGCAATGCCGTTCAAAATGTTGAGTAATTGACCAGAATATGTAGCACTTCCTTATTTTAAAGAATACTATGCTGAAGGATGTGGGGCCCCGGATACTTTGTTAAGGAAAGTTTGTACCAATTTAGTTCAATGCTTTAATAGTTTTTGCGTGCTGAAATGTAGCTCTAACATTATGAGGAACATCAGAAAACCTTCATTGGGCAAGTGTAGATTTGAGTGTAAAAATCAGTGCTATGTGAAATTCATAGCAGCTGAGCGGTATTACCCAACTTATGCATTATTTAAGCATGCTTGTTACAGGTCCTGTCTAATGAATCCTAAGGAGTTTATAAAGAACTTGGAGAAAATATGAACTCTTCAGACTTTAAACTATTTCGCATAAACTGTGAACGTGACTTGCGTGGTCACGGACCGTCAGCACCTGAACAGTTCTCCCCTTTCTAATGTGACATCATTTAACCATAGATTTAAGTTACCTTGCACGTGGAATAATGCCATTATGTTTTAGAAATTTACATTGGAGGTATTCCGGAGAGATGGAGTTTAGTTTTCTTATTTGCTTTTTCTAGTTTTCTGGCAATTTTAATTGGTTCTCTTTGTTATTTTGTTAATTGTTTAATTAAAATCAGGACATTGTCGTGCTTGAGGACATTTCGTAACTTTCTATGCTAATTGCAGCTGTATCATTATTTTACTTGAGTACATAGATTTAACTGAGTATATATGTTTTTATTCTTGTAGTTCCCTGGGTATTCTTTCAGAAGGACACTGTAACCCAGTTTCCTCAGGTGACGTCAGTGACCGAAGGGAATGAGGTGACACCGAACTGCAGCTATAGCAGTACAGACCCGTATCTGTACTGGTATCGACAGCATGCAAACAAATCCGTGGAACACTTATTTTATATTAATTATCGAGGCCACGTTACTAAAGGAAGAGAAGACAATCGTTTCACAACATGCCTGGACAAGGCTGAGAAAAGTATTTCATTATTCATATCTTCAATCCTCCTAGCAGACAGCGCAATCTATTTCTTTGCATCGAGTCCTCCACACTGACAAAAAAGAATGTTCAGCTCCAAAGAAAAAGTATGTAGCGAGCGCACAGCTGCTTCTGTTACCCACACTGCACTAGGCATACACTGTGCCGTGTCTCATTGAAGCATTTTGCAGTTAACAGAGGACAAATTTGCCAAGAACAGTTCTTTCTTCACTTTGATCTCACATGCTAAAGTAAAACAATTGTTCAAATAGCAATTACAGAGACTGTGTCACTGTTTTGACCAGCGCTGTATTTGCTGTCGATATATTGGCTGACGCTGCATTTGTTATCGCTGTATTGCCCAAGCTGTATTTGTTGTCGGTATATTGGCTGACGCTGTACTAGGAATCTTTGAGGTACAGTAGCTACTTCCCACAAATGTTTTCCCCTGGTCTCCCAGTTGTTTGCATGGGCTGCCTTGTTCCACTCTTGTAGTGACTCATGCACTGTCTGATTCCTCCCACTAATACTATATTGTTACCCAGAAAAGGCTAATTTCTTGGAGAAATCTGGCGGAAAGGTTTACAGTAGGATAATGATAGATAAAATAGCAATTACAGTGACTGTGTCACTGTTTTGACCAGCGCTGTATTTGCTGTCGATATATTGGCTGACGCTGCATTTGCTATCACTGTATTGCCCACGCTGTATTTGCTGTCCGTATATTGGCTGACGCTGTACTAGGCCATGCCTCATTTCAGCGATATCAAATACAGCGTTGGTCAACACAGCGACAACAATAGACTGACAGCACATACAGCGTGTTCAATACAGTGACAGAAATACAGCGACAGCAATACAGCGTGTTCAATACAGTGACAGAAATACAGCGACAGCACATACAGCGTGGTCAATACAATGACAGAAATACAGCGACAGCACATACAGCGTGTTCAAAACAGTGACAGAAATTCAGCGACAGCACATACAGCGTGGTCAATACAATGACAGCACATACAGCGCTAGTCAATACAGCGACATATGGTCCCTTTCTGTAATTGCTGTTTTCATGTAATTTTCCTATTGTAACACTTTCCCCAGATTTCACCAAGAAATTAGCATTTTCTGGGCAACAATATAGTATTAATGGGAGGCATCAGACAGTGCATGAGTGAATAACGTCATGGGGCAGCGTAAATAAAAACTATGGACAAAGACTAGTATATTGGCTGACCTATATTTGCTGTGCTATATTGATCAGCTGTACTTGCCGATGCAATATTGACCAGCTCTGTAATTTCTAAGGCTGTATTGCCCACGCTGTATTTCCTGTCGATATATTGGCTGACACTGCTTTGGCAGTTAACAGAGGACAAATTTGCCAAGAACAGTTCTTTCTCCACTTTCATCTGACATGCTAAAGTAAAACAATTGTTCAAATGGAAGATTAGGGCGAAGTACAATCTGTTGTTGCTTCATTTACCACAAAGCCAAACAGAACACCCTCCATCAACCAAAACGTCTCTGGAGGGACACTAGTGATATACTTGACAAAAACAGAAAGCCACTTCCTCAATCCCACACCTCAATGTGGTGGAACTACTGTCTAATGGGATGTGTAAATCGGCAACACTTTTAGCAACACATTTTAGTGACCTGTCTGCTTATATCCCCTCGACCTGTGTGTGTGTGTGTGGGGGGTTGAGGAAGTGCCGTGGGTCAGATAACAGGTAGTAAAGAATAACGAAAAAAAAAACAGAAAAGACCCCCCACACACACACACACACACAGCACCTGATGTATATTATTTGGACTTATGTGTATGAAAATACAGAGAAACGAGTTCTTGCTTTCTCAGGCATTCCCAACCACACCTGATGAGGGAGGGCTTTTACTCAGCTCCATGCTGCATGAGTTCACCCATGCACTTTGGAAAATATTACAAAAAAGCCCTGGTCCTCATCACTGCAGAGAGTGGAATCTTTGAGGTACAGTTGCTACTTCCCACAAATGTTTTCCCCTGGTCTCCCAGTTGTTTGCATGGGCTGCCTTGTTCCACTCTTGTATTGACTCATGCACTGGCTGATTCCTCCCACTAATACAATATTGTTACCCAGAAAAGGCTAATTTCTTGGAGAAATCTGGCGGAAAGGTTTACAGTAGGATAATGATAGATAAAATAGCAATTGCAGTGACTGTGTCACTGTTTTAAGCAGCGCTGCATTTGCTGTCGATATATTGGCTGACGCTGCATTTGCTATCACTGTATTGCCCACACTGTATTTGCTGTCGGTATATTGGCTGACGCTGTACTAGGCCATGCCTCATTTCAGCGATATCAAATACAGCGTTGGTCAACACAGCGACAACAATAGACTGACAGCACATACAGCGTGTTCAATACAGTGACAGAAATACAGCGACAGCACATACAGCGTGTTCAATACAGTGACAGAAATACAGCGACAGCACATACAGCGTGGTCAATACAATGACAGAAATACAGCGACAGCACATACAGCGTGTTCAAAACAGTGACAGAAATTCAGCGACAGCACATACAGCGTGGTCAATACAATGACAGCACATACAGCGCTAGTCAATACAGCGACATATGGTCCCTTTCTCTAATTGCTGTTTTCATGTAATTTTCCTATTGTAACACTTTCCCAGATTTCACCAAGAAATTAGCATTTTCTGGGCAACAATATAGTATTAATGGGAGGCATCAGACAGTGCATGAGTGAATAACGTCATGGGGCAGCGTAAATAAAAACTATGGACAAAGACTAGTATATTGGCTGACCTATATTTGCTGTGCTATATTGATCAGCTGTACTTGCCGATGCAATATTGACCAGCTCTGTAATTTCTAAGGCTGTATTGCCCACGCTGTATTTCCTGTCGATATATTGGCTGACACTGCTTTGGCAGTTAACAGAGGACAAATTTGCCAAGAACAGTTCTTTCTCCACTTTCATCTGACATGCTAAAGTAAAACAATTGTTCAAATGGAAGATTAGGGCAGAGTACAATCTGTTGTTGCTTCATTTACCACAAAGCCAAACAGAACACCCTCCATCAACCAAAACGTCTCTGGAGGGACATTAGTGATATACTTGACAAAAACAGAAAGCCACTTCCTCAATCCCCACACCCTCCAATGTGGTGGAACTACTGTCTAATGGGATGTGTAAATCGGCAACACTTTTAGCAACACATTTTAGTGACCTGTCTGCTTATATCCCCTCGACCTGTGTGTGTGTGTGGGGGGTTGAGGAAGTGCCGTGGGTCAGATAACAGGTAGTAAAGAATAAAAAAAAAAACAGAAAAGACCCCCCACACACACACACACAGCACCTGATGTATATTATTTGGACTTATGTGTATGAAAATACAGAGAAACGAGTTCTTGCTTTCTCAGGCATTCCCAACCACACCTGATGAGGGAGGGCTTTACTCAGCTCCATGCTGCACATGAGTTCACCCATGCACTTTGGAAAATATTACAAAAAAGCCCTGGTCCTCATCACTGCAGAGAGTGGAATCTTTGAGGTACAGTTGCTACTTCCCACAAATGTTTTCCCCTGGTCTCCCAGTTGTTTGCATGGGCTGCCTTGTTCCACTCTTGTATTGACTCATGCACTGGCTGATTCCTCCCACTAATACAATATTGTTACCCAGAAAAGGCTAATTTCTTGGAGAAATCTGGCGGAAAGGTTTACAGTAGGATAATGATAGATAAAATAGCAATTGCAGTGACTGTGTCACTGTTTTAAACAGCGCTGTATTTGCTGTCGATATATTGGCTGACGCTGCATTTGCTATCACTGTATTGCCCACACTGTATTTGCTGTCGGTATATTGGCTGACGCTGTACTAGGCCATCATTTCAGCGATATCAAATACAGCGTTGGTCAACACAGCGACAGCAATAGAATGACAGCACATACAGCGTGTTCAATACAGTGACAGAAATACAGCGACAGCACATACAGCGTGTTCAATACAGTGACGAAATACAGCGACAGCACATACAGCGTGGTCAATACAATGACAGAAATACAGCGACAGCACATACAGCGTGGTCAATACGACAGCACATACAGCGCTAGTCAATACAGCGACATATGGTCCCTTTCTGTAATTGCTGTTTTCATGTAATTTTCCTATTGTAACACTTTCCCCAGATTTCACCAAGAAATTAGCATTTTCTGGGCAACAATATAGTATTAATGGAGGCATCAGACAGTGCATGAGTGAATAACGTCATGGGGCAGCGTAAATAAAAACTATGGACAAAGACTAGTATATTGGCTGACCTATATTTGCTGTGCTATATTGATCAGCTGTACTTGCCGATGCAATATTGACCAGCTCTGTAATTTCTAAGGCTGTATTGCCCACGCTGTATTTCCTGTCGATATATTGGCTGACACTGCTTTGGCAGTTAACAGAGGACAAATTTGCCAAGAACAGTTCTTTCTCCACTTTCATCTGACATGCTAAAGTAAAACAATTGTTCAAATGGAAGATTAGGGCAGAGTACAATCTGTTGTTGCTTCATTTACCACAAAGCCAAACAGAACACCCTCCATCAACCAAAACGTCTCTGGAGGGACATTAGTGATATACTTGACAAAAACAGAAAGCCACTTCCTCAATCCCCACCCTCAATGTGGTGGAACTACTGTCTAATGGGATGTGTAAATCAGCAACACTTTTAGCAACATTTTAGTGACCTGTCTGCTTATATCCCTCGACCTGTGTGTGTGTGTGTGTGGGGGGGTTGAGGAAGTGCCGTGGGTCAGATAACAGGTAGTAAAGAATAACGAAAAAAAACAGAAAAGACCCCCACACACACACACACACAGCACCTGATGTATATTATTTGGACTTATGTGTGATGAAAATACAGAGAAACGAGTTCTTGCTTTCTCAGGCATTCCAACCACACCTGATGAGGGAGGGCTTTACTCAGCTCCATGCTGCAATGAGTTCACCCATGCACTTTGGAAAATATTACAAAAGCCCTGGTCCTCATCACTGCAGAGAGTGGAATCTTTGAGGTACAGTAGCTACTTCCCACAAATGTTTTCCCTGGTCTCCCAGTTGTTTGCATGGGCTGCCTTGTTCACTCTTGTATTGACTCATGCACTGTCTGATTCCTCCCACTAATACAATATTGTTACCCAGAAAAGGCTAATTTCTTGGAGAAATCGTGGAAAGGTTTACAGTAGGATAATGATAGATAAAATAGCAATTACAGTGACTGTGTCACTGTTTTGACAATGCTGTATTTGCTGTCGATATATTGGCTGACGCTGCATTTGCTATCACTGTATTGCCCACACTGTATTTGCTGTCGGTATATTGGCTGACGCTGTACAGGCCATGCCTCATTTCAGCGATATCAAATACAGCGTTGGTCAACACAGCGACAACAATAGAATGACAGCACATACAGCGTGTTCAATACAGTGACAGAAATACAGCGACAGCACATACAGCGTGTTCAATACAGTGACAGAAATACAGCGACAGCATACAGCGTGGTCAATACAATGACAGAAATACAGCGACAGCACATACAGCTGTTCAAAACAGTGACAGAAATTCAGCGACAGCACATACAGCGTGGTCAATACAATGACAGCACATACAGCGCTAGTCAATACAGCGACATATGGTCCCTTTCTGTAATTGCTGTTTTCATGTAATTTTCCTATTGTAACACTTTCCCCAGATTTCACCAAGAAATTAGCATTTTCTGGGCAACAATATAGTATTAATGGGAGGCATCAGACAGTGCATGAGTGAATAACGTCATGGGGCAGCGTAAATAAAAACTATGGACAAAGACTAGTATATTGGCTGACCTATATTTGCTGTGCTATATTGATCAGCTGTACTTGCCGATGCAATATTGACCAGCTCTGTAATTTCTAAGGCTGTATTGCCCACGCTGTATTTCCTGTCGATATATTGGCTGACACTGCTTTGGCAGTTAACAGAGGACAAATTTGCCAAGAACAGTTCTTTCTCCACTTTCATCTGACATGCTAAAGTAAAACAATTGTTCAAATGGAAGATTAGGGCAGAGTACAATCTGTTGTTGCTTCATTTACCACAAAGCCAAACAGAACACCCTCCATCAACCAAAACGTCTCTGGAGGGACATTAGTGATATACTTGACAAAAACAGAAAGCCACTTCCTCAATCCCCACACCCTCCAATGTGGTGGAACTACTGTCTAATGGGATGTGTAAATCGGCAACACTTTTAGCAACACATTTTAGTGACCTGTCTGCTTATATCCCTCGACCTGTGTGTGTGTGTGTGTGGGGTTGAGGAAGTGCCGTGGGTCAGATAACAGGTAGTAAAGAATAACGAAAAAAAACAGAAAAGACGCCCCCCACACACACACACACACAGCACCTGATGTATATTATTTGGACTTATGTGTAAAAATACAGAAAACGAGTTCTTGCTTTCTCAGGCATTCCCAACCACACCTGATGAGGGAGGGCTTTTACTCAGCTCCATGCTGCACATGAGTTCACCCATGCACTGGAAAATATTACAAAAAGCCCTGGTCCTCATCACTGCAGAGAGTGGAATCTTTGAGGTACAGTAGCTACTTCCCACAAATGTTTTCCCTGGTCTCCCAGTTGTTTGCATGGGCTGCCTTGTTCCACTCTTGTATTGACTCATGCACTGTCAGATTCCTCCACTAATACTATATTGTTACCCAGAAAGGCTAATTTCTTGGAGAAATCTGGCGGAAAGGTTTACAGTAGGATAATGATAGATAAAATAGCAATTACAGTGACTGTGTCACTGTTTTGACCAATCTGTATTTGCTGTCGATATATTGGCTGACGCTGCATTTGCTATCACTGTATTGCCCACACTGTATTTGCTGTCGGTATATTGGCTGACGCTGTACTAGGCCATGCCTCATTTCAGCGATATCAAATACAGCGTTGGTCAACACAGCGACAACAATAGACTGACAGCACATACAGCGTGTTCAATACAGTGACAGAAATACAGCGACAGCACATACAGCGTGTTCAATACAGTGACAGAAATACAGCGACAGCACATACAGCGTGGTCAATACAATGACAGAAATACAGCGACAGCACATACAGCATGTTCAAAACAGTGACAGAAATTCAGCGACAGCACATACAGCGTGGTCAAAACAATGACAGCACATACAGCGCTAGTCAATACAGCGACATATGGTCCCTTTCTGTAATTGCTGTTTTCATGTAATTTTCCTATTGTAACACTTTCCCCCAGATTTCACCAAGAAATTAGCATTTTCTGGGCAACAATATAGTATTAATGGGAGGCATCAGACAGTGCATGAGTGAATAACGTCATGGGGCAGCGTAAATAAAAACTATGGACAAAGACTAGTATATTGGCTGACCTATATTTGCTGTGCTATATTGATCAGCTGTACTTGCCGATGCAATATTGACCAGCTCTGTAATTTCTAAGGCTGTATTGCCCGCTGTATTTCCTGTCGATATATTGGCTGACACTGCTTTGGCAGTTAACAGAGGACAAATTTGCCAAGAACAGTTCTTTCTCCACTTTCATCTGACATGCTAAAGTAAAACAATTGTTCAAATGGAAGATTAGGGCAGAGTACAATCTGTTGTTGCTTCATTTACCACAAAGCCAAACAGAACACCCTCCATCAACCAAAACGTCTCTGGAGGGACATTAGTGATATACTTGACAAAACAGAAAGCCACTTCTCAATCCCCACACCCTCCAATGTGGTGGAACTACTGTCTAATGGGATGTGTAAATCAGCAACACTTTTAGCAACACATTTTAGTGACCTGTCTGCTTATACCCCTCGACCTGTGTGTGTGTGTGTGTGGGGGGTTGAGGAAGTGCCGTGGGTCAGATAACAGGTAGTAAAGAATAACGAAAAAACAGAAAAGACGCCCCCACACACACACACACACAGCACCTGATGTATATTATTTGGACTTATGTGTGAAAATACAGAGAAACGAGTTCTTGCTTTCTCAGGCATTCCCAACCACACCTGATGAGGGAGGGCTTTACTCAGCTCCATGCTGCAAGTTCACCCATGCACTTTGGAAAATATTACAAAAGCCCTGGTCCTCATCACTGCAGAGAGTGGAATCTTTGAGGTACAGTAGCTACTTCCCACAAATGTTTTCCCTGGTCTCCCAGTTGTTTGCATGGGCTGCCTTGTTCCACTCTTGTATTGACTCATGCACTGTCTGATTCCTCCCACTAATACTATATTGTTACCCAGAAAAGGCTAATTTCTTGGAGAATCTGGCGGAAAGGTTTACAGTAGGATAATGATAGATAAAATAGCAATTACAGTGACTGTGTCACTGTTTTGACCAACGCTGTATTTGCTGTCGATATTGGCTGACGCTGCATTTGCTATCACTGTACTGCCCACGCTGTATTTGCTGTCCGTATATTGGCTGACGCTGTACTAGGCCATGCCTCATTTCAGCGATATCAAATACAGCGTTGGTCAACACAGCGACAACAATAGACTGACAGCACATACAGCGTGTTCAATACAGTGACAGAAATACAGCGACAGCACATACAGCGTGTTCAATACAGTGACAGAAATACAGCGACAGCACATACAGCGTGGTCAATACAATGACAGAAATACAGCGACAGCACATACAGCGTGTTCAAAACAGTGACAGAAATTCAGCGACAGCACATACAGCGTGGTCAATACAATGACAGCACATACAGCGCTAGTCAATACAGCGACATATGGTCCCTTTCTGTAATTGCTGTTTTCATGTAATTTTCCTATTGTAACACTTTCCCCAGATTTCACCAAGAAATTAGCATTTTCTGGGCAACAATATAGTATTAATGGGAGGCATCAGACAGTGCATGAGTGAATAACGTCATGGGGCAGCGTAAATAAAACTATGGACAAAGACTAGTATATTGGCTGACCTATATTTGCTGTGCTATATTGATCAGCTGTACTTGCCGATGCAAAATTGACCAGCTCTGTAATTTCTAAGGCTGTATTGCCCACGCTGTATTTCCTGTCGATATATTGGCTGACACTGCTTTGGCAGTTAACAGAGGACAAATTTGCAAGAACAGTTCTTTCTCCACTTTCATCTGACATGCTAAAGTAAAACAATTGTTCAAATGGAAGATTAGGGCAGAGTACAATCTGTTGTTGCTTCATTTACCACAAAGCCAAACAGAACACCCTCCATCAACAAAACGTCTCTGGAGGGACATTAGTGATATACTTGACAAAACAGAAAGCCACTTCCTCAATCCCACACCCTCAATGTGGTGGAACTACTGTCTAATGGGATGTGTAAATCAGCAACACTTTTAGCAACACATTTTAGTGACCTGTCTGCTTATATCCCTCGACCTGTGTGTGTGTGTGGGGTGGGGGTTGAGGAAGTGCCGTGGGTCAGATAACAGGTAGTAAAGAATAACGAAAAAAAACAGAAAAGACGCCCCCCACACACACACACACAGCACCTGATGTATATTATTTGGACTTATGTGTGAAAATACAGAGAAACGAGTTCTTGCTTTCTCAGGCATTCCCAACCACACCTGATGAGGAGGGCTTTTACTCAGCTCCATGCTGCACATGAGTTCACCCATGCACTTTGGAAAATATTACAAAAAGCCCTGGTCCTCATCACTGCAGAGAGTGGAATCTTTGAGGTACAGTAGCTACTTCCACAAATGTTTTCCCCTGGTCTCCCAGTTGTTTGCATGGGCTGCCTTGTTCCACTCTTGTATTGACTCATGCACTGTCTGATTCCTCCCACTAATACTATATTGTTACCCAGAAAAGGCTAATTTCTTGGAGAAATCTGGCGGAAAGGTTTACAGTAGGATAATGATAGATAAAATAGCAATTACAGTGACTGTGTCACTGTTTTGACCAGCGCTGTATTTGCTGTCGATATATTGGCTGACGCTGCATTTGCTATCACTGTATTGCCCACGCTGTATTTGCTGTCCGTATATTGGCTGACGCTGTACTAGGCCAGCCTCATTTCAGCGATATCAAATACAGCGTTGGTCAACACAGCGACAACAATAGAATGACAGCACATACAGCGTGTTCAATACAGTGACAGAAATACAGCGACAGCACATACAGCGTGTTCAATACAGTGACAGAAATACAGCGACAGCACATACAGCGTGGTCAATACAATGACGAAATACAGCGACAGCACATACAGCATAGTCAATACAATGACAGCACATACAGCGCTAGTCAATACAGCGACATATGGTCCCTTTCTGTAATTGCTGTTTTCATGTAATTTTCCTATTGTAACACTTTCCCCAGATTTCACCAAAAATTAGCATTTTCTGAACAATATAGTATTAATGGGAGGCATCAGACAGTGCATGAGTGAATAACGTCATGGGGCAGCGTAAATAAAAAACTATGGACAAAGACTAGTATATTGGCTGACCTATATTTGCTGTGCTATATTGATCAGCTGTACTTGCCGATGCAATATTGACCAGCTCTGTAATTTCTAAGGCTGTATTGCCCACGCTGTATTTCCTGTCGATATATTGGCTGACACTGCTTTGGCAGTTAACAGAGGACAAATTTGCCAAGAACAGTTCTTTCTCCACTTTCATCTGACATGCTAAAGTAAAACAATTGTTCAAATGGAAGATTAGGGCAGAGTACAATCTGTTGTTGCTTCATTTACCACAAAGCCAAACAGAACACCCTCCATCAACCAAAACGTCTCTGGAGGGACATTAGTGATATACTTGACAAAAACAGAAAGCCACTTCCTCAATCCCACACCCTCAATGTGGTGGAACTACTGTCTAATGGGATGTGTAAATCAGCAACACTTTTAGCAACACATTTTTGTGACCTGTCTGCTTATATCCCCTCGACCTGTGTGTGTGTGGGGGTTGAGGAAGTGCCGTGGGTCAGATAACAGGTAGTAAAGAATAACGAAAAAAAAAACAGAAAAGACCCCCACCCACACACACACACACAGCACCTGATGTATATTATTTGGACTTATGTGTATGAAAATACAGAGAAACGAGTTCTTGCTTTCTCAGGCATTCCCAACCACACCTGATGAGGAGGGCTTTACTCAGCTCCATGCTGCACATGAGTTCACCCATGCACTTTGGAAAATATTACAAAAGCCCTGGTCCTCATCACTGCAGAGAGTGGAATCTTTGAGGTACAGTAGCTACTTCCCACAAATGTTTTCCCTGGTCTCCCAGTTGTTTGCATGGGCTGCCTTGTTCCACTCTTGTATTGACTCATGCACTGTCTGATTCCTCCCACTAATACTATATTGTTACCCAGAAAAGGCTAATTTCTTGGAAAATCTGGCGGAAAGGTTTACAGTAGGATAATGATAGATAAAATAGCAATTACAGTGACTGTGTCACTGTTTTCCAACGCTGTATTTGCTGTCGATATATTGGCTGACGCTGCATTTGCTATCACTGTATTGCCCACACTGTATTTGCTGTCGGGATATTGGCTGACGCTGTACTAGGCCATGCCTCATTTCAGCGATATCAAATACAGCGTTGGTCAACCCAGCGACAGCAATAGAATGACAGCACATACAGCGTGTTCAATACAGTGACAGAAATACAGCGACAGCACATACAGCGTGTTCAATACAGTGACAGAAATACAGCGACAGCACATACAGCGTGGTCAATACAATGACAGAAATACAGCGACAGCACGTACAGCGTGTTCAAAACAGTGACAGAAATTCAGCGACAGCACATACAGCGTGGTCAATACAATGACAGCACATACAGCGCTAGTCAATACAGCGACATATGGTCCCTTTCTGTAATTGCTGTTTTCATGTAATTATTGTAACACTTTCCCAGATTTCACCAAGAAATGAGCATTTTCTGGGCAACAATATAGTATTAATGGGAGGTATCAGACAGTGCATGAGTGAATAACGTCATGGGGCAGCGTAAATAAAAACTATGGACAAAGACTAGTATATTGGCTGACCTATATTTGCTGTGCTATATTGATCAGCTGTACTTGCCGATGCAATATTGACCAGCTCTGTAATTTCTAAGGCTGTATTGCCCACGCTGTATTTCCTGTCGATATATTGGCTGACACTGCTTTGGCAGTTAACAGAGGACAAATTTGCCAAGAACAGTTCTTTCTCCACTTTCATCTGACATGCTAAAGTAAAACAATTGTTCAAATGGAAGATTAGGGCAGAGTACAATCTGTTGTTGCTTCAATTACCACAAAGACAAACAGAACACCCTCCATCAACCAAAACGTCTCTGGAGGGACACTAGTGATATACTTGACAAAAACAGAAAGCCACTTCCTCAATCCCCACACCCTCCAATGTGGTGGAACTACTGTCTAATGGGATGTGTAAATCGGCAACACTTTTAGCAACACATTTTAGTGACCTGTCTGCTTATATCCCCTCGACCTGTGTGTGTGTGTGTGTGGGGGGTTTGAGGAAGTGCCGTGGGTCAGATAACAGGTAGTAAAGAATAACAAAAAAAACCAGAAACCCCACACACACACAGCACCTGATGTATATTATTTGGACTTATGTGTATGAAAATACAGAGAAACGAGTTCTTGCTTTCTCAGGCATTCCCAACCACACCTGATGAGGGAGGGCTTTACTCAGCTCCATGCTGCACATGAGTTCACCCATGCACTTTGGAAAATATTACAAAAAGCCCTGGTCCTCATCACTGCAGAGGTGGAATCTTTGAGGTACAGTATGCTACTTCCCACAAATGTTTTCCCCTGGTCTCCCAGTTGTTTGCATGGGCTGCCTTGTTCCACTCTTGTATTGACTCATGCACTGGCTGATTCCTCCCACTAATACAGTATTGTTACCCAGAAAAGGCTAATTTCTTGGAGAAATCTGGCGGAAAGGTTTACAGTAGGATAATGATAGATAAAATAGCAATTGCAGTGACTGTGTCACTGTTTTAAACAGCGCTGTATTTGCTGTCGATATATTGGCTGACGCTGCATTTGCTATCACTGTATTGCCCACACTGTATTTGCTGTCGGGATATTGGCTGACGCTGTACTAGGCCATGCCTCATTTCAGCGATATCAAATACAGCGTTGGTCAACCCAGCGACAGCAATAGAATGACAGCACATACAGCGTGTTCAATACAGTGACAGAAATACAGCGACAGCACATACAGCGTGTTCAATACAGTGACAGAAATACAGCGACAGCACATACAGCGTGTTCAAAACAGTGACAGAAATTCAGCGACAGCACATACAGCGTGGTCAATACAATGACAGCACATACAGCGCTAGTCAATACAGCGACATATGGTCCCTTTCTGTAATTGCTGTTTTCATGTAATTTTCCTATTGTAACACTTTCCCCCAGATTTCACCAAGAAATGAGCATTTTCTGGGCAACAATATAGTATTAATGGGAGGTATCAGACAGTGCATGAGTGAATAACGTCATGGGGCAGCGTAAATAAAAACTATGGACAAAGACTAGTATATTGGCTGACCTATATTTGCTGTGCTATATTGATCAGCTGTACTTGCCGATGCAATATTGACCAGCTCTGTAATTTCTAAGGCTGTATTGCCCACGCTGTATTTCCTGTCGATATATTGGCTGACACTGCTTTGGCAGTTAACAGAGGACAAATTTGCCAAGAACAGTTCTTTCTCCACTTTCATCTGACATGCTAAAGTAAAACAATTGTTCAAATGGAAGATTAGGGCGAGTACAATCTGTTGTTGCTTCATTTACCACAAAGCCAAACAGAACACCCTCCATCAACCAAAACGTCTCTGGAGGGACATTAGTGATATACTTGACAAAACAGAAAGCCACTTCCTCCCCACACCTCCAATGTGGTGGAACTACTGTCTAATGGGATGTGTAAATCAGCAACACTTTTAGCAACACATTTTAGTGACCTGTCTGCTTATATCCCTCGACCTGTGTGTGTGTGGGGGTGGGGGTTTGAGGAAGTGCCGTGGGTCAGATAACAGGTAGTAAAGAATAACGAAAAAAAAAACAGAAAAGCCCCCCCACACACACAGCCCCTGATGTATATTATTTGGACTTATGTGTATGAAAATACAGAGAAACGAGTTCTTGCTTTCTCAGGCATTCCCAACCACACCTGATGAGGAGGGCTTTACTCAGCTCCATGCTGCACATGAGTTCACCATGCACTTTGGAAAATATTACAAAAAGCCCTGGTCCTCATCACTGCAGAGAGTGGAATCTTTGAGGTACAGTAGCTACTTCCCACAAATGTTTTCCCTGGTCTCCCAGTTGTTTGCATGGGCTGCCTTGTTCCACTCTTGTATTGACTCATGCACTGTCTGATTCCTCCACTAATACTATATTGTTACCCAGAAAAGGCTAATTTCTTGGAGAAATCTGGCGGAAAGGTTTACAGTAGGATAATGATAGATAAAATAGGAATTACAGTGACTGTGTCACTGTTTTGACCAGCGCTGTATTTGCTGTCGGTATATTGGCTGACGCTGCATTTGCTATCACTGTATTGCCCACGCTGTATTTGCTGTCGGTATATTGGCTGACGCTGTACTAGGCCATGCCTCATTTCAGCGATATCAAATACAGCGTTGGTCAACACAGCGACAGCAATAGAATGACAGCACATACAGCGTGTTCAAAACAGTGACAGAAATTCAGCGACAGCACATACAGCATGGTCAATACAATGACAGAAATACAGCGGCAGCACATACAGCATGTTCAAAACAGTGACAGAAATTCAGCGACAGCACATACAGCATGGTCAATACAATGACAGCACATACAGCGCTAGTCAATACAGCGACATATGGTCCCTTTCTGTAATTGCTGTTTTCATGTAATTTTCCTATTGTAACACTTTCCCCCAGATTTCACCAAGAAATTAGCATTTTCTGGGCAACAATATAGTATTAATGGGAGGCATCAGACAGTGCATGAGTGAATAACGTCATGGGGCAGCGTAAATAAAAACTATGGACAAAGACTAGTATATTGGCTGACCTATATTTGCTGTGCTATATTGATCAGCTGTACTTGCCGATGCAATATTGACCAGCTCTGTAATTTCTAAGGCTGTATTGCCCACGCTGTATTTCTTGTCGATATATTGGCTGACACTGCTTTGGCAGTTAACAGAGGACAAATTTGCCAAGAACAGTTCTTTCTCCACTTTCATCTGACATGCTAAAGTAAAACAATTGTTCAAATGGAAGATTAGGGCAGAGTACAATCTGTTGTTGCTTCATTTACCACAAAGCCAAACAGGACACCCTCCATCAACCAAAACGTCTCTGGAGGGACATTAGTGATATACTTGACAAAAACAGAAAGCCACTTCCTCAATCCCCACACCCTCCAATGTGGTAGAACTGCTGTCTAATGGGATGTGTAAATCGGCAACACTTTTAGCAACACATTTTAGTGACCTGTCTGCTTATATCCCCTCGACCTGTGTGTGTGTGTGTGTGGGGGGGGTTTGAGGAAGTGTCGTGGGTCAGATAACAGGTAGTAAAGAATAACGAAAAAACAAAACACCCCCACACACACACACACAGCACCTGATGTATATTATTTGGACTTATGTGTATGAAAATACAGAGAAACGAGTTCTTGCTTTCTCAGGCATTCCCAACCACACCTGATGAGGGAGGGCTTTTACTCAGCTCCATGCTGCACATGAGTTCACCCATGCACTTTGGAAAATATTACAAAAGCCCTGGTCCTCATCACTGCAGAGAGTGGAATCTTTGAGGTACAGTAGCTACTTCCACAAATGTTTTCCCTGGTCTCCCAGTTGTTTGCATGGGCTGCCTTGTTCCACTCTTGTATTGACTCATGCACTGTCTGATTCCTCCCACTAATACTATATTGTTACCCAGAAAAGGCTAATTTCTTGGAGAAATCTGGCGGAAAGGTTTACAGTAGGATAATGATAGATAAAATAGCAATTACAGTGACTGTGTCACTGTTTTGACCAGTGCTGTATTTGCTGTCGATATATTGGCTGACGCTGCATTTGCTATCACTGTATTGCCCACCCTGTATTTGCTGTCGGTATATTGGCTGACGCTGTACTAGGCCATGCCTCATTTCAGCGATATCAAATACAGCGTTGGTCAACACAGCGACAGCAATAGAATGACAGCACATACAGCGTGTTCAATACAGTGACAGAAATACAGCGACAGCACATACAGCGTGTTCAATACAGTGACAGAAATACAGCGACAGCACATACAGCGTGGTCAATACAATGACAGAAATACAGCGACAGCACATACAGCGTGTTCAAAACAGTGACAGAAATTCAGCGACAGCACATACAGCGTGGTCAATACAATGACAGCACATACAGCGCTAGTCAATACAGCGACATATGGTCCCTTTCTGTAATTGCTGTTTTCATGTAATTTTCCTATTGTAACACTTTCCCCAGATTTCACCAAGAAATTAGCATTTTCTGGGCAACAATATAGTATTAATGGGAGGCATCAGACAGTGCATGAGTGAATAACGTCATGGGGCAGCGTAAATAAAAACTATGGACAAAGACTAGTATATTGGCTGACCTATATTTGCTGTGCTATATTGATCAGCTGTACTTGCCGATGCAATATTGACCAGCTCTGTAATTTCTAAGGCTGTATTGCCCACGCTGTATTTCTGTCGATATATTGGCTGACACTGCTTTGGCAGTTAACAGAGGACAAATTTGCCAAGAACAGTTCTTTCTCCACTTTCATCTGACACTAAAGTAAAACAATTGTTCAAATGGAAGATTAGGGCAGAGTACAATCTGTTGTTGCTTCATTTACCACAAAGCCAAACAGAACACCCTCCATCAACAAAACGTCTCTGGAGGGACATTAGTGATATACTTGACAAAACAAAAGCCACTTCCTCAATCCCCACACCCTCAATGTGGTGGAACTACTGTCTAATGGGATGTGTAAATCAGCAACACTTTAGCAACACATTTTAGTGACCTGTCTGCTTATACCCTCGACCTGTGTGTGTGGGGGGGTGGGGGTTGAGGAAGTGCCGTGGGTCAGATAACAGGTAGTAAAGAATAACGAAAAAAACCAGAAAGACCCCCACACACACACAGCACCTGATGTATATTATTTGGACTTATGTGTATGAAAATACAGAGAAACGAGTTCTTGCTTTCTCAGGCATTCCCAACCACACCTGATGAGGAGGGCTTTTACTCAGCTCCATGCTGCACATGAGTTCACCCATGCACTTTGGAAAATATTACAAAAGCCCTGGTCCTCATCACTGCAGAAGTGGAATCTTTGAGGTACAGTAGCTACTTCCACAAATGTTTTCCCTGGTCTCCCAGTTGTTTGCATGGGCTGCCTTGTTCCACTCTTGTATTGACTCATGCACTGTCTGATTCCTCCCACTAATACTATATTGTTACCCAGAAAAGGCTAATTTCTTGGAAATCTGGCGGAAAGGTTTACAGTAGGATAATGATAGATAAAATAGCAATTACAGTGACTGTGTCACTGTTTTGACAACGCTGTATTTGCTGTCGATATATTGGCTGACGCTGCATTTTGCTATCACTGTATTGCCCACTGTATTTGCTGTCGGTATATTGGCTGACGCTGTACTAGGCCATGCCTCATTTCAGCGATATCAAATACAGCGTTGGTCAACACAGCGACAACAATAGAATGACAGCACATACAGCGTGTTCAATACAGTGACAGAAATACAGCGACAGCACATACAGCGTGTTCAATACAGTGACAGAAATACAGCGACAGCACGTACGGAAAGGGACCTGGGGTAGTCATATCAGATGGCCTAAAGATAAGCAAGCAATGAGAGAAGGCAGTAAGGGTGGCTGGGGGGATACTGGGATGTATAGGGAGAGGCATCACCTGTAGAAAACAAGAAGTTGTTATCCCTCTGTACAGACAGTTGGTGAAATCCCATCTGGAGTATTGCATGCAGTTCTGAAGACCTCATCTCTGCAAGGACATAGACAGGATGGAGGCAGTCCAAAAGAGGGCAACTAAAATGGTACAGAGTCTGCAACAGAAGCCATATGAAGAGAGACTAAAGGAGCTTAATATGTATACCCTTGAGGAAAGGAGGAAGAGGGAGGACATGATAGAAACTTTCAAGTGCCTCAAGGGAATCAAAGTCCAAGAGGATAGCATCTTTCAGAAAAAGAGATGTTCAAGAACAAGGGGACACAATTTGAAGATAGTGAGGGGATGGCTCAGGGGCAATGTGAGGAAGTATTTTTTTCACAGAAAGGGTGGTGGATGCATGGAACAGCCTTCCTGAGGAGGTAATGGGGTCAAAAACAGTGGGGGAATTCAAGAATGCATGGGACAGACATAAGGCAATTCTGGTGGGGGTAGGAAGAAGTAGGCTGTTGGCTAACTAGGATCTGCAGCTTATCCAATAGGTAGGAAAATGGCAGACTAGGTGGACCAAGCGGTCTTTATCTGCCATCAAAGTCTATGTTTCTATGTAATAGATGATAAAGGCAATAATTTGATTTATGATAAAGAGATGGGATAAGCTATTCTTGAGGCGTATAAAAATATTTATCAGTCAAAGCTACAGCCTTCACCGGAAGCAATAACTGATTATTTAAGTAAGGCCCAGCTACCAGTGTTAAATTGCAATCAGGAGAATTTTATAGCTGAGGAGATTAAAGAAGCTATCAAAAGTATGCCCAAAACTAAAAGTCCTGGACTTGATGGGTTGACCAATGAGTTTTATAAAGTTTTTTTTGATGATCTACTACCCTGACTATCCTTAATGTTTCAAGAAATTCTTAATCCGAGTGATTACATCCCACCCTCCATGGAAGAAGTGAAAATTATTTTAATCTTAAAAGAAGTCAAGACACCCACCAAAGTAGACAGTTATAGGCCAATTGCCCTGCTCAACTGTGATTATAAAATACTAGCAAAGTTAATTGTTAATAGATTAAAAGATCAGCTACCCAAAGTTATACATATGGACCAATTTGACTTTATTATGGGACACACAATTTCCTATTCCACAATAAGGGTTCAATTCCTAATATATCATCCCAGGAAAACAAAATACTAACTCACGCCCTTTGTTATAGATCCCTCAAAAAGATTTGATCTAATAAATAGAGATTTTTTATTACAAGCCTTAAAATGTTGGAGGCTACCAGTTAACATAATTAAAACCATTACATTACTATATAAAACTACTACAGTCAGATTTATGGAAAATTCTTTTCTGGAGTGGGGGGGGGGGCGTTAAAAATGAAGAATGGGGTGAGACAGTGCTGTCCCCTGTCCCCAATCTTATTTATCCTGTCATTAGAGCCCTTCTTGAGAATATTAAGAAAAAATGAGTTTATCAAATGATTTACAATACAGGAGCAGGAAATTAAGGTTAATGTATTTGCAGACAACATATTATTAATAATTCAGGATATTATATTATCATTATATATTATTAATAATTCAGTAGGTTGGTCATCCCTCAGCTTTTGATGCCAGAGAAACGCTGCTATCTAGACCTACAAAGTTATCTTAAACAAACTGCCAGATTACATCATTGACTGTTTTACGTTCTGCCCAATAAGTAAGTATGTCTTGAGATCGCCTCTTACATTTCGGCTGAAGGTTTCGAAGGCAAATCTCGCTCTTGGTGGGCATATATTAGTCATGTATTGCCCTTTGTGGAACAAGATACAAAAGAAACCCTAAAATGTATCACCCATTAGTCTTGCAGCCTTCAAATCTTTATAGTCACTCCATATTAAAGAATCTTGTGTTTGCTCCCTGAATCTAGGTATGCCTATCCCTTACAGAGTTCCCTGCACAGATCTCTGACTCTGTCTCTGCCTCCTCATGCTCTTAGGTCACTCTCTGCTCTTAGACTCCATTTATTGCCGTCCCCATGCCTACCTTCACCATTCCCCTGCCCTCACCTATCATTCCCTTAATAGCATATACCTCATATCCTCTTACCTTTGACTCCTCAACCTCCTTTTTGTCTTTTTTCTGTTCTTCCTCCACCTCCCCCGCTTTGAACTCATCTCGCTACTATATACCTCTAGGTGCCAACTGGATTATCCTTACTTGCGCCTCTCTGTACCTATTGTCTGCCTGTATGTTTCTGCAATTCTGTCTGTGCTGTCACGCATTGCCTGTTTGTAAAATAATGATGTACATTAATCTGCACTTTTACTTGTATTTGTATTGCCTATTCCCAATTGCTGTACATGAAATTGTATTTGTATTGTTGTTCTTGACCAACATTGTATCCACCTATTTGTATGTCCCAGGTCCACTTCGAAAATGAACTTGCTCAATGGTGTCCACCTGGTTAAATAAAGATTTTGATTGATTGATTGATTGATTGACTAACAATATCCTCCCTTATATTCTACAGGAAATTAGCATTTATGGAGCACTAACGGGCTACTTATCAGTATAAAACCAAGTTGATAGTCTTAGAAATTTATTCTCCCAATTACAAGTTAGATAATAAAATTATGCAGGATTTTATAATAAGTAAACAATGTAAGTATGTGGGATATATATAACTAGGAACTAACTAGATACAATAACTATTAATTATGACAAGGTGAAAGAAAAAGTAACTGGATTACTAGAAGTATGGGAAAAATGTCTTTGTCCTTATGGAGGAGAGCCGAAACAATTAAAATGATGGCACTTCCACATATAATCTTTGTCATACAAAACATAACTGGACTGCCACAGGAAAAAATGGTTTAGTACGGTGCAAAGATGTTTTACTAAATTTCTTTGGAGAGGGAGAAACCCAGAATCCCATGGAAAATCATCATATATGGAAGGAATCAGGAGGGATATAGCTGCCCGGCCCCATTATCCTATGCAATACTTTTTCAGACAAAACTTTTATGGGAATGGGTATTTTTGCCACGTAAGGATAATTTCTTTGAGAATCTTTTTTTGGGAAGGACACATCTTTCAATCAATGAATAATATTATTCAGGAACTGGGAGCAAGGAGTAAAATTCAGAAACTTTACTCCATAATAAAACAGGACCCAATGCAAGCTATACAAAAGACTCAAGAACAACCATTGTTTCCTTGGCTCTTTTTAAATATTTGGGGGAAGTCTACTGTAAGAAAAATGAAACTGTCCTGAAGATTGAAGCTATCAAGATCTTTGGATGTGCTCACATGGTCCCAATTTTTGGAGTAGGGCAAATTTGTTTCCCTAGAGAGTTTTAATAAACTGTTTCCCAGCACAAGTATATCCAACCTTATCTCTGCTCGAACCTTACTGAGAATCTTTCAGGACCAGATATGCCCTGAGACTAAATCAGACTTTTCTGGTCTGATGGAAGAGCTTAAGACAATTTTAATAAAGGGGAATACTAAATTAACACAGCAAATGTATGCTCTCTTACTAAACAATACAAAAGATACCAGGTTAACAATAAATAATAGATGGGAACAAGAAACTTTTCTGGGGTATACATCTCAACAATGGAAAAACGTAAGAATAAAAGTGAATAAAGGCTACCTCTACCCGAAGAATAAAGTTATTAAAAAAATATTAGGGCATATCTCACACCACAAATACTAGGGAATATAAGGAAAGATGGAATAAAGATGCTGGCATGGGTGCAGTTCTTTAGGGAACTTGTACCACTGCATATGGGCATGTGAACACATCCAGGAATGGTGGCTGAAAACAAAGTTATTATTGGGAGTAGGGTTAAATATACACCTACCCTTAAGTTTTAAACATATGGTACTAAAGGACCAGGTCTAGAACTATCACAAAATGAAAGGAAAATATGTTGTTTGGCCACTATGGCTATGAAAAAAGATCAATTGTTTCTGGCTAACTGGAATGCTGAATTTTTAGGAGAGTTTGACTCCTTTAAATGGGCATATTTGATATCCTAAACAGTCCAATTTGAACAATTATGGGAGGAATATCAGAATGATTACTCATATGGGGATATGTTATGGAAAGAGATTAGAGAATTATTGTTTCTGCTCTCAGTGTTTGAGAACTAACTGATTGTCAAGTGTGTGGGGTGATTATATTCCTTGTATTGTACAAGATGTATCAATGCTGATTATGTACCATTGGCAAATGATTGGTCTTTGCAATTTCTTTGTACCTTTGTACTTATTTAGCTTTTTGTGACCAATAAAATTATGTTTTAAAAAAGAGTAAAGGTGGCAGCCCTGTTTGTGATGGAAATCAAGAATGAGTGAAGTGACTCATGAATTCTGTATGTGATTTGTCCAAATTCCAGATCATAGGTTGGCCCTTTTTCTTTACAGGGGCAGTGGCACGTAAACATATGCCAATGACATGACAACAACCAATCAGAATACAGTATTTAACTTGCCCTTGTTCTAACTGGAGTTAGAGAACTTTGAAATGTACACTGTATAAGTACAGTATAACATCACTGAAAATGTAAAATGCACCATCTTATAAAATACGAAGATCTGCATAAAAAAGAAGTTTATATAGATGGAGGCATAGGTTTTATTTATGGATAGCAACAGCAAAATAAGCAGAAAACAGCATTTTGGATGAAAGTTGATTCATAATTGCAATGTTGGATACACTATCTAATTTAAATCAGTTTCGGAAAAAGTGCATAATTACTTCAAGGCTTCCACTTTTTTTTTACGATTGTTTTTCACTTCTGTCACCAGTGACTGGAACTCCTTCAGTCCTGACTATCCCACCCTGTCTGAAATCCTCCCTACCTGGAGACATCCCAGTCCTCTGACCCACCCACGACACACCTCAGGCAACCCCTGGCTTTCATCCCCGAGGTGGGTCTGCCTTCAACTCCTTGGTGCTTCCTTACAAAGTTCCCATTACCTGAGGGCAGAAGTGAAGATTGGAGGCATTGGGGTCAAGAGGTCAGGATCTGATGTTGGATGTGATGCCCAAGACAACATCTATCCAGTGGCCTGGGCTTATCCGTGTTCCTGGTGCTTGTTCCCCCCCCCAACAGTGAGTGTAGACATGCAATGACATCTGGGGGGGGGGAGGTGCACACACTCCTTTGTGCGCCACACTGAAGTCCACCATGTCCCACCACCCATGTGTGCAGAGGCCACCAGTGCAACCCCCTCCCCAGCTGCTGCAAGGAGGTGTACTATCGCTGGAGCCCTCATCACCCTCCCTTCACCAGAGAAGGTGAGCAGCCGTTGGCAGCTCAGACCTCCCCGGCTGACCCCCAACAATGCAGGTTTGCTCCGAACCGTCATCGGCGTGGACGTGAGACGTCCAGTGCCTCAATACTCAGCACCACCAGGCAGGCCTCAAAGGCTGCCACTTTGTGGGACAGTCAAAGGCCCTGTCCACACCATAGAACATTTTTAAAACTAGTTTAATGAAACCAGTTCAACGTGTCCACACTATGCAGTAGCCATTCTTGATAATGGTTTAGAGTAACCACACTACTGGTGTTATCCCTGTTCTCACTGTAACCATTTCCTTCTAAATCCAACACACAGAACAGTGCTTGCCTGTCCACACTGCAGCTAAAACTGGCTTAAACTGCTACAACTTAATCCATTTTTTTCTCCAGTTCAGACATGTGGGAGAAAAACCATGCTAGCTCTAAAACATATAAACATACATACGAGTATACAAAGAAGCCAGCAGAAGAAGGCCATTTGGTCTATCTAGTATGCTCGCATTTCAGGGTCCACAGCTTGAGCTACTGACCCTCCCCACTCCTCCCATCCTTTCCATTCTCCCTACTCATGATCCTTACGTTCCTCCATGCCTATCTCAGCCTCTCTAGAAGCTTCCCACTGTATTCAATGAGACCAGCTCTTCTGGCAGTGCGTTCCAAGTGTCCACCACTGTCTACATGGAGAAGTGCTTCCTGGCCTCCCTCCGAAATCTCCCCCCCCCAGGTTAAGACTATGCCCCCTCGTATTATGGTAGCTACTTAGCTTAAAGAAACCCTCCTTATCCACCTTATTTATCCCTTTTAAGTATCTGAAGGTCTCAGTCATGTCCTCTCTCTTCTGTCCTCCAGGGAGTACATGTTCAGTGCCCTCAACCTCTCCTCATATGCCTTTCCCTGCTGACCTACTATCATCTTTGTAGCCCTCTTCTGGACCTTCTCCAGCAGGTTAATGTCCTTTTTGAGGTGTGGGCACCAGTACTGAACTCCGTACTCTAGATGTGGCCTCACCAGTGAACTTTACATGTGCAGTATAACCTCCACTCTCCTACTACTGATCCCCTAGCTACAGTATGCATCCCAGCATCTTTATTGCCCTTGCTGCTGCTTTCTTACATTGCATGGAGTGCTTCAGGTTACTAGTGATCATCACTCCCAGGTCCTTCTCATCCTCTGATGCAGATAGCTGGACTCCACCCAGGTAGCACTCCGTCCTGGGATTCTTCACTCCAGTGTGCTTAACTTTGCATTTCTTGGTATTGAAACCAAGCTGCCAGATCCTGGACTGCCTCCCCAGCTTTTCCATAGCATCCTGTAGGTCCTGTATCCCTTCAGCTGTGTCCACTTTCCCGCAGAAACATTTTTAAAAATGGTTTTAAGACTAGGTACCTAGCAAGGTTTAAAACATTTTAAGATCCATAGTGTGTACAGAGCCAAAGTGGGATGTCATCGGCAGACACAGGGGGCAGGGCTTGATGCTTTGTAACACTGTGGGAAGGGTTTCCCCATGTGATGTCATGGCAGTCTACAGCTATCTTTGCCCTCTCAACCTCTTAGCATTAAAATGCACAGCACTGGGGGGACATATTCAGAGCCATAATAATAATAATGCTTTATTTTTATGGCGCCTGTCAAATACCAAGGCGCCACACAACTTTTAAAATAGATCATACAGCTCAGTGTCTTAACAATATAAAACATCAACAAAACAAATAATGTGATTGAATGATAACCTAACTGCCAAAATCTTGCATCTGCAGATAAGTTTTCAAATCCTGTTTAAATCCCTCCACGGTCGCGCACTACCGTAACCGACGGGGTAGAGAATTCCAGAGGGTAGGGGCTGCAAACATAAATGCCTGGGCCTCTGAAGATTTTAAACATACCCTTGGGATTGCTAGAAACCCCTTGTTGGCTGAGCGGAGTGATCGCCCAGGGCGGTAGGGAACCAGGAGCTCTTTCAAGTAGTCTGGGCCCATATTTGGGCCATATTCTCCAGAATGTGTGATCAGCATGGATCACGCAAACTGTGTGAAAATGGGACCCTGGATGAGCGGCACAAAGTGATTAGCTGCCATGTGTGGGCAGCACATCCAGGGGTCTGGGCGAAAGACTGGCAATGGAGGATGCATGGCACATACTTGGATGCGCCGATATCCCCCATGGGTGATATGCAGCCCGAATATGCTAATGAGCTCATTGGGCATGCATGATTCAATAGGGCCTCATGCATGCCCATTATGGACTCATTAGCATGGCTGCACCCGGCAGAATGCGCCAAGCCAGCCCCCTGCCAGCACCTGGATGGCTGTGCAGACACACCAGCCCCATTCCATAGTGTAGCCCCCTCCCCCACCCGACCACAGTTCCACAATAAACATAACCAGCCCCACATTTCCATAGTGAGGGCTCCCTCCCAGCCCCAATCCCCGATTGTAATACTTACAGTGCCAGCTCCCATGTTCCTTAGAGTAGTATGCCCCCCACCCTGTCCAATCCCCATTCAAAGTGAAATCTTGCCCCCCAACCAGCCCCATTCCCCGTTCAAAATAAAATCATGCCAATTAACCAATGAGCATGTACTATGTACAGTACACTGCATTGACAGTTCAGTCGGTGGCTGGCCATGGTGGTATGCGGAAGACTGAGCCAGTTGCCGGCTCTGGTTTGGTTGGGTTGGGGGGAGCGGGGTTGGGGTGCAGTCCTGATGGAGTGGGGGGGTAGGGCCACTACACTATGGAAATACTGGGGGATTCAGTCTTGTATTCTTGACATTGGGGATCAGGGCTGGGAGGGGGGTTATGGTTTCATTACGAATAGGGAATGGGGCTGGGTTGGGACGCACTTTATTTTGAGTGGGGCCAGGTGTGAGGCACGATTTCACTTCAAATGGGGATCGAGGCTGGGCAGGGGGTTTGTTTCCTTTTCAATTGGGGTTTGGGGCTGGGAGGGGGGTACCGCTACACTATGTAAAAGGGAATCGGGCAAGGATTTTATTTCGCTCAGGGATAGGAGGGAGGTACCTCTACACTACTGGGGCTGGCAGGCTGCTGTGTACCAGTCTGCAGTTCTGCAGCCTGCCTGTATGTGGCTCGCCGATTTAGGCTAGCTTTTTTTGGCCTATATTTGCGCAGCGCATTTCTTGCACTTGGGCGGCTCATCTATTCTGAATATTCCTGTGTGTGGCACATTCATGGGAATGGCCCCTCTATGTGGGCTGCATACCTTATATTTGGGCCATGGCCCATTCACACTCGGGTGGCCCATCTTCCCCCTTTGAATACTGTGGTTCAGAGCATTTTGTGGGACATGCGACTCATCTCCATTTTGTACCAAGATGCGTCGCATATCTCCTTTGAAAATAGGGGACATGGTCTTTAAAATGTGGTGCAAATGGCTAGAATGTGCAACATATTCTTATTTGAAAGAAAGTTTAAAAATTGTGGACACCTTGGAAATGCTGCAAGCCCTGTGTGCGCCAAACATATGACGCATGGAGTTTGCAACATTCTCCCGTCTGGCACTCAGGATTTTCTATCCAGTGTACCAATTGCCACAAGATAGACCAACGTTATCTGGTCTAAACTGCGTCAATCCCAGGTACGCTTTTTTCTGGGTTTGTGCCAAATATTTGGTGCAAGCTGCCATTAAATTGGATAAAGAGTTGTAACTGTGCTTGACCTCCTAAAATCGGGTGCAGTTGTGGCAAAGAAGAGGGTTGACACAGGGCTTCAGGGTTCCCCATAGCCAGAAAATATAGGGCAGAGGATGTGGTGATTGGGGTTGAGCTTATTATTCTTTGGGCCTCCAATATACACTGTTATACCCTGTACCTGTGCATAAGTGGTTTTAAGTACAGTTCAGAGCACTGGTATCAAAACCAGATTTGTAGTGAAATAAAGGATGGTGTTAAAGGCAAATCTGGATTATTTTATACAAAATTAGGATGATGCCCAAACATACAGGGTGGTGGTAAAATAAATATTGAGTGCTGGTAGAAATATAAGGTGTGGTGGCCCACTGCCCTAAAATGATGACTGGAGAACACTGGGCTTGATGCATGCCCTGTATCGCCCTTTGAAAACCAGGCTCCGTATGTTTAGTGTTAAGGAATGTCATTGTTATTTTAATAGTCTTTATGGCCAGTGGTAGCTCTATCATTACATGGAACATCAATATATCTTTGAAGCAAAGGTAAATTATGTGTAAAATACCTTGCACTATGTGAAATGCACAGCAAATGAGAGGTATGGTTGCCTAGTTTCTGACTCCTTAGTGTCCATAGGCTTGGGGTAGATTATTTTACATGTTATGGGACACTATTCTCAGTCACTATTCTGTGCTGAACAATGGTTGCAAGGACCGCTTTGGGGTCCAGTTCTATAATGCACCCCTTGTGCCATTCACAAAGCGGTCACTAGTGCTTCCTGCACAAGTCAGTGTAATAGCACTGAGAATGGGGCAGGGGATCCCTTGCTAACAGGGGCACCAGTATGCATGGAGGCATTGTACCATGCACAGTTCCCCGGCATCCTCACCCCATCACAAGGCACAGCTGAAAGCAGTCTTTCCAGAGGTCACTGCCTAGAGAGGAGGAACATATGTTCCAACAGGGGAAGGGTTAGGCGGCACACAGTGCTATCTAAGCGTTGACAGAGCAGGATGGGTCTAAGGAGAGGGGAGTCACTGGATGATAGGGAGTGATTTTGAAAAGGGTGAGTAGGTTGGAGGCTACTAGATCACCACAAGAGACTAGTGTGAGACCAAATAAATGCTGAATTATTCAACTCACAAGTAGGACGTAAGGTACAGGGCTAGGAGACAACATTGGCAGCATCACCAAGTGCCTGGGGCAGTGTATTCCAGCCTATATTTTGATATCTACTTAAGGGACTGTTATAAGTGGTTCATATAACTTTGTCACTGCATTTCTGCAAAACAAATGGTTGTCAAACAGCCCCTGTTAGCACACACAGATCCTTTATCAAATATCAATATTCAGAAATAATTGAAAGATTTAATAGAGGGCTGGTCTGTCTGTACAGAAGTAGAGCTATGCTGGTGCTCTAAGTTTGGGAACAAGCTTAAGTCACTGGGGGCTGTTGGGGGGGGGGATCGAATATCCCAGAGAACACTCTCTTCCTTTGGAGAGAGAGGATAGATGCTGCTGCAACACTACCACCTAGCTGGACACAGGTGGCAGTACAGCAGGGTGGGGGGAACATTAGACAAAGAACAAAGCTAGGCACACACCACAGCTGAGAAAAATAATGTTTCTTTTATTTAATGGCAATATGAAGCATAGCAGACACACACACACAAAAAATTGTGGGCTGGAGCAAGGCTGACGTGCACTTCTCTGCTTTGTCTTCATTGTTTTTGTGCAGCAGCACTCCAGTATACTGTGTCCTCTACCAGGATTCGAACCTTATTTCCATTAGTCCAGAGCATTCGGTTTTGAGGATGGTGAACAAGGAGACAAAATTGCCCCATTGGAATGGCCGCGAGGTCGAAACCTGGATGTGGAGGGGGAACCCAGAATGGCAGCTGAGAATGAGGGTGAAGAGGAAGAAGGCTTCTTCTGCATGGCAGACCCCGTGGAAAGTGTAAGATGCCGACATATAAGGGACAGACTGTGTGCTGGAGGTAATTTGAATAACACAGATAATAGTACAACTACTGAAAATGTTGATTTGAAAAATCTTTTCTACAACCGTGAAAAATTGCGCATTCAGGAAGTAAATGTTCGGTTCAATTTAATTACACTTGAAAAATACAAACAAGATGGAAGAGTGCCAAGGGGACTCAGAGTGTTCAAAGCACCTGCTTCAATGTGTTCTGGATGAGGACTTAACAACATGATGGGAGGACTCATTAGTTATATGCTCTGAAACATTCGTAGAGATTCTAACCGAGCAGGACACTAGAAATCATAAAAAAGTTTAAACTGAACTAAAGATGACAAAAAATGAACTATAAACTTATCATAATGATCCAGAATTTAAAATATATGATGAACAATTGAGAAAAAAGATTTGTAAAATTGAACAAGTAGAACAACGTAAAAAAAATAACAAATTAGAGAGAGAGATAGATATGACTACGAGGCTGGTAATGTCTTCAATTGGAAATATAAACCAAGATCCCAATCTGGTGGCCGTAGCAGATCACAGAATCGTGGTCAGTACAGAGGAGGCAGATCCAAGGGGGATGGACCAAAAAAGAAACAAGTTATTTTTTCAGACAAGGAACAACAAGCCAGTCGGGGGAGAAGAGAATATGCAAATGCAAATTACGCAGCCCGCAACAAGCACTCGAGGAAGAGGCACGGCAAAATGCGGAGGGGCAAGAAAACCAGATGGGTCAGAGAGAAAACTATAGAGCACCAGCAAGACACAGAGTTAAATGAGGTACATCAAATATTAACATTCCTAAAACTGTGTTAACTGAATCGCAAAAGAGTGTCTTGTCTAAAGGTCTTTCTTTTGTGCCTATGACCAGCTTTGATGCATTCAACTTGGAAGCTGATTTATTCAAATTACTCTAAAAGTTGAACCTTTGTGTTCATTTTTCTGATGGACAAACATCAATCAACGATGGCTCTGATGTAATGGATTTAAATGACGAAAACAGTGGGACTCTGAGTCATAATAGTGAGGAAAATTTGGATTTTGCAGAGGAATTTTTTGAAAACAAAAATAGGGGTGTTATGGTGGGGGATGGGGACAGCGAAGACATTGATGTGCTTTTTGGTTATGCTGAAATGGGTGATATGGCATCGCAGTCAGCTCTGAGAGCAAATACTGGTCTAAAATCTAAAAGTAAATTTTGCATAGGTGGTCCCAGGAACCAGTCTATAAAAATATTTGAAACACTAGTTAACAAGCATTTGTCAATGCCGAATGTTTGCTTGCTGGTATTGGCATTGGTAGTGCAGGAGTTAGAGAGATGCATAATAGGAATGGCAGTGAAGTATTGAAGTGACGCTAACCCTCACCCCCACCCTGCAGAGACTGACAGGCATGGGGGGTGTGCCTTTGAGTCATCAGCCACAACACTCATGCCATTCCACCTCAGCCCACCCAGCAGACACTGGCAGGTGTCACGGGGTGCCTTGAGGTTTTCGGCCCTTATGCTCACCCCATTCCATAAGGAAATAAGCTGAGATGGATGCAGTTTAGGAGAAAGAGGTGAATGTTAGGGCTGAAGACCCCAAGGCACACCTTGATGCCTGTCAGTGGCTGCAGGGTGGGGGTGGGGTGGAATGGCATGAGCATTATGGCCAACGACCCTAAGTCACACCCCCGATGCCTGTCAATCTGTACAGGGTGGGCTTTACTTTTGGAAACCTAATGCCCCGGGCGTCGGTTGGTGTTTTTGCTCCAGATTTTCAACATGGGATTTTTGTGACCCCACCTCATGAACGGTTGCAGTATCAGTTCATTACTCAATCCCAAAGGTGATTTCACACACTGTAATTCGCACCACAGGTGTGAAAACATATTTCAGGCAGGGTGTGAAAATGACAGTTATACTCTTCATGAGGAGTTGTGAAGAAATGGCAATGTTGAAAATCTGGAGTGAAAATATGAAAAAGTGGCAAAGTTAAGAGTAAGCGAGAAATCCAGCAATGCACGCCAGAACGCAGTCATTTTGAATGTTTTCATCAAATTTTCAACATGGCCTTTTGGGACCTCCCTCATGAACAGTGGCACTGTGATTTTATTAATCTGTCCCAAAAGTTGATTTTGCACAGCGACCGCGCCATTCTGCGCCACAGGTGCAAAAACAAATTTCAGGAAGGATGCGAAAAATGAAAGCTGTACTGTTCATATGGGGGTATGAAAAAATGGCAATCTTGGAAATTTGGAGTGAAAATATTCAAAATTGATGAAGTTATGAGTGTGTGCAGGAACTTCCCACTCATAAAGCAGTCATTTTCTGGTGTTTTTTCACCAAATTTGTAACAAGGGCTTTTTGGAACTCCACCTTATGAACAGTGGCACTGTAATTTCATTAATTGGTCCCTGAAAGGTGATTCTGTGCAGCGACTGTGAAATCACCTTTCGGGACCGAGAAATGAAATGACAGTGCCAGTGTTCATGAGGTGGGGTCCCAAGAACCCCATGTTGAATGTTTGGGACCAAAATTCCAAAAATTGGCTGAGATATCAACCTAAGTTGAAACCCCTCCCATTGACTGCCATTATAGGGTTCACCGTCATTTCTTCACTTCCTGGTTGGTCTTTGAAGAATGCAGATGTGTTCCTGGTCCATAGAAGATCACTGCTCCTGACCTCTGGAGGCAAGTATGGGTGACAGAGGGTGCGGGGAGGTGGGAGCGAGAGGGAGGGTGTGGTTGAGGGCGGCGTGAGCGATGAGGGACCGTTTTATTTTATTTTTTTCAGGTTTAAAACAAGAGACATTGTGGGACTGGTTTCTTTTTTTACAGGTGAAATATTAACAAAACGGATTTCGGCACACTGTGGTGGGCTCCCAGTGTGCTAGAGTACTGGGGAGGGTCAATGCCGACCAGGGGATTGGGCACCCCGAGGTCAGCTGAGAACATAGGGGTGTTGGGGGGTGGCACATCCAACACTGGGAGTGGGCATCAAACATCAAACAAGTATTTTTTGGCACACTGGGGTGGGCTTCCAGTGCCACATTAATGGGGGGGGGGGATACATGCTGACACGGGGATTGAGCACCCAATGTTGGCAGAGTACAGAGAACGGTGGGTGTGGGGTGGGCAGCAGCAGTGGGAGGGAGCTAACATTTAAATGTGTGGTCCTGCTTTGTGACTGGTTGGGAGGGTGGGTGGGGACTGCTACTGAGTGATGAAACTGCCCCTGATTGCAGTGACAGATTTCTTTCAAGTGCGACGCTTGCTCTGAAACTGCTGTAATCGCAGCTTCAGCATTAATTGGTGCAGGATGTGCCCATTAAAGCATCCACTTCACTGGCCAAAACACTGCCACACCTCTGCAATGCTCTACTACCTCAATATGTTTCTTGTGTGCTGCACGTGCAAGCAAACATAAAAATATACCGGCCCAGTGGCACTGATGGTTGAGGCGCTGGATGCCACACCTCGCACCATGCCAGCGACCTGGGTTCGGGAGCGAGCTTGGGATCAAGGGGTCAGTCGAGGAGGAGAAGGACTGAGCATCTGCTGGACTGCTCTCCTCTCTTGGGGGGTCCTTGTCCCGCAGCGCTAGTGGCTCCCAGTGGAGACTGGGGGCACAGCAGCTGGGGACCACGTATCTGGGGCAATGTCAGGCGACCGACCTGTGGTGTGGGCAGGAATGTGCATATCTCGCACTGGATGGCATTGCACGCTGTTGGGGAGGGACCAAACAAAGTAAACTCCCCTGGCGATGAGGAGGCGAAGGTGGAGCCCTGTGGCCATGCTCACATGCCCAATGCTGGCCTGAACCCGATTTGGCTCTCTGTGATCCCCTGCCTCTCCCGGTGGGCCCGTGGGGGAGGGGGGAACCAGCATACCCGATTTCCCGGTCGGGCAAGGGTTCAGGCGGGTGGCGGAGGCATGAGACCACATGGCCGCACTGGAGAGATGCCTCGGAGTCAGGCAACAGGAGGAAAAAGAAGAAAAAAAAAAGAAAAAAAATTAAACATTAAAATAATATTGCCAAATGAGGCAGTCTCCCTGAGCCACATAGATACAATAATCTTCTGCTGCTGAATGGGATGCCATTAAAGAACTCAAAGTGAATAAAGAAATACTAATAAAACAGTCAGATAAGGGGGACTCGTAGTTATTCAGGATGTATGTAAATATGCCACAGAAATAAGAAGACAGCTATCTGACACTGACTGCTATAAGCTACTAACATTTAACCCCCAGCACCATTCAAAAACATTTTATATGACATGATTGATGATGCTTATGTTAAGGGGTGGATAGATAGCGATGAAATTATGTTTTTACAATGCAATTTTCCAGTCACTCCACACTATATATCCTACCTAAAATACATAAGAATCTGTGGGAGCCTCCTGGGAGAACCATTGTCTCTGGTATTGGGTCTCTCAGTGAGGGTCCATCGAAGTTTGTGGATCATTTTCTCAAACAGATTGTAGTAAAAACAGAAACTTATATTAGAGACACTGCTGATTGTATGAATAAAATTGAGAATTTGAATTGGTCTAAGCACTACTGTTGGATGGTAACAGATATTACATCATTCTGTATCAGTATTTGCCATTATGATGGAATCTGATTGAAGAATTTTTATTGGCTGACACAAACTTAAGAGGTGCCCCTAAATCCTTTATCATTGATCTACTGAAATTTGTGTTAGAACATAAGTTTTATGTTTGATGGTAGGTATTACCATCAAACACAGAGAATAGCGATGGGCGCATCACTTGCCACCCTCCTATATGAACATCTTTCTTGCTTGGTGGGAAAAACATGTAGTGCTGCTGGACTCGAACCCCCACCTCAGAAACATTGTCACATGGTATCGTTTTATTGGCGATATCATTTGTGTCTGGGGTGGGGGTTCTGATTCCGGCCAGTATTCCTTGACTGGCTAAACTGTAACAATCTAAACATCAGGGGACATATTCAAAGCCAGACACATGAGTCGCACAAAGAGATGCTGCGAGCGCAGTACACGCGCAGCTGAAAACAATGCCATATTCAGCAGGGGTGCATGGACATGTGATTGTGCAAAACCAGCTGACTATTGCATGGATGTAAGATCGTGTCAAGCAACATGCGAGAGCAACAGGGCAAGATGTAATGTGCGATGGGTCATGGTTTGCATGGCATGGACCACTGCAATATTCAGCCAACATATGCAAATGGTCTCATTACACAATCTGCGCCATCCTGGACATTTGCATCTCACATTTGCATGTGGAGTGGCAGATGGGCAGGTATGTAACACTGGGACGATGTGGAGTACACCAGGAACTGCAGCCCGTGAAGATAGGCCTTTCTTCTATTGTTTGTGTGTGTCACACTGCATGCTTTGTGGCCACCATATACTGCACAAGCCCTGCTGACAGGGCAGTAGCCTATTACTGTGTCCCTAAATCACCAGTAATGTCATCTTGCAGGTGGGGATGACCTAATCTCAGTAGGGATGAACCCCAATCTGTGTGTGCCGCACGCCATGCCTGTGCAGTTCCTTCCACAGGTGTCCCTTGGCTAGCTGCCCCATTCTATGCTGTCATTGTGCCCTGGCTGTCAGTCTCCTGTCACACTGTCTTTGTTTCACCCCCCCACACTTGCATGTCTGCATAGCCTGCTGCCCGTCGCCGCTGTGCTCCTTACATACCCCAGGGCTGCACCCATTGTACACTGTGTATACCTGTATTGCTGGTGTGCTGCACTCAACCACGGGTTGGCCCCGGCAGGTCCCTGGACACGACCCAGTGGCACAGGTCAGAGTGGTGCCAACTGTAGTGTCATGTGCACTCAAGGGTGGTTGGCATACACATAGGTGATTCTCCCATGGCATTGCACACCACCTGGCAGTTTATCAAGTGGAAGCCCTTCCTGTTGTGGTACACCTTGCTGTCACTGCCAGATACCCGTGGCGAGCAGGCACATGGCTGCAGTGACCTTTGTCACCACTGCCATGGCATGGCGTCTATGTGTGGGTGCCTGCAGCTCACCATGGTGCAGCTCCCAGAGCTGTACCAGAGGTGCCCTTTTGAGATGTTACCACCCCACAATCTCTGTGTCTGTCAGCTATTCGTATGTGATGCGGGAACAGTACTGTCTCAACTGGGCATACCACCCACGGGCCCTCCATCGGCCTGCCTGTTGTTACCCCAGTCTCCTCATGTCTGCCATGACTGCAGCCATTCCACACACCTGGTGTGCCATGCATCTGTTGCCTGCAGTTGGGTGTGTGTATCCTCATCCCCCCTCCTCCTCTGCTCTCCCTCTCTCTCTCTCTTCCCCTCTCCTCTCTCTCTCTCTCTCTCTCTCTTCCCCCTCTCCCTCTCTCTCTCTCGCGCTCTCTCCCACACACTGTCTGCCCCTCTCCCAATGCAGTTCTTGCATTCTGACACTGGGTGGCTTGCTGATTTAGGGTTGTCTTGTGTAAACCTAACTTTGCGTGATTGCGCACACGCGTTGTGGAATGCACCATTGGTGTAGTCCACTTCAATATGCAGTTGCACAGCGTATTCATGTACACACCCATTATCTGTGCCATATCCATTTGAGGTGCGCAACTGCATATCCCTGTTTGCACGGCACACTCTGGTTTTCTTAATATCGTGCTGTCGCGCAGTTACTCCTCTGCACGGCACATCTGCCATTTGTGCAGTGCATCTGCTTTAAATATGGGGCCCAGGTGTGCACATAAAACAGATCCCCTAAAAATTGAATTCTTGATGTGGTTTTGAGCATTGTAAAAGACAAAGTTGTTAATATTTTAGAAAGTCCATTTCAGGTAATACTATGTTAAAATCTGAAAGCTGTCACCCTAGATCCTTAATTCAGAGTATCCCATTCAGACAGTTCTTGAGGCTACGAGAAATTGTGCCCTTAATAGTGACTTTGAGAGAGAAGCAATATTATTAACACAACGCTTCAAAGAGCGTGGATACTGTGCACAAATAGTCTTAGATGCTTTGACTAAAGTTAGGGGACTTGAGAGGAAAACATATTGTCACCCAAACAAAAACACTGAATGTGCCTCAGAGAATAAAAATATATTTTTTATAATGAACTTTAATTACAGATCAACAGAAATTAAAAACATAATCAGAGACAGGTGGACAATATTTCAGGGAGACAGTATAATAAGTACCATACTAGGTAATGCACCAATAGTGTCTTTTAGAAGAGGTTCAGATTTAAGGGACACACTAACAGCAAGTCATTTTCAAAATCCAGAAAATATCAGAAGATCTATTTCTACACAGAAGGGTTTCTTTAAACGCAGATGCTGCAATGTTTGCAGCTATGTGGCAACAGGGGAAAACTTATACACCCCAAAATGGGACAGAGCTTCAGATTAAAACAGTATTTGGACTGTCAAAGTTCATTTACAGTTTATGCAGTGTGATGTGATTGTAAACAGTTATACATTGGGAGAACTATTAGACCTCTCAAAATCGCATCAAGAGCATGTAAGAGCGATAAGAAAAATTACTCACCGCAGTAATCTTCTTTCTTCCATGGGGTCCTTTAGCATCAGTAACCTTTGCACTTAGCTGGCTAGGTGCAATTGCCCCAGAGGTGTGCCTTTAGAGATTTTTAATGAGCGAGGCCAGCCAATCAAAAGACAGGAGGGGTGTGAACTGAGTGAGGACTGTTGACTGCTTCAGAATTTTTTTCAAGGAAAAACGAGGGCAAATGCCCGGAAAAAGAATTAACAGGATTCAAAAAACATGCAAATGTCCAAAAGTGGAAACAGAAACAGCAACACGAGGTAAAAACTCATCAATAACAAACGCTCCGTAAGAGCCCTTCTCCAACAGGTGAACCAGGAAGGAAGGGTGGGAGCTTACTGATGCTAAAGGACCCCATGGAAGAAAGAAGATTACTGCGGTGAGTAATTTTTTCTTCTTACCCCAGGAGTCCTTTAGCATCAGTAACTTTTTGCAGACTACCAAGCAGTACCAAGTGGGAGGCAAGCAGAGAACCAACTTAGGAAAGAGGCTCTGCAGAACTGTTCTGCCAAATTTGGCATCAGATCTGGTCTGCACATCCGAACTGTAGTGTTTCACAAAGGTGTGCACAGATTTCCAGGTAGCTGCTTTGCAGACATCCAGTAGGGGAATGTCCCTTGTTGCTGCAAGCGAGGCTGCAGTGCCCCTGGTGGAATGGGCCCTGAGCCCCACTGGAGGTTGCTGACCAGCTTTCTCATAGCAGAATCTAATACAAGAGACCAACCAATGAGAAACAGTTCTCTTGGTAGCTGGTCTTCCTCTGCCTACATCCCCGTAGGTGAGGAACAACTGAGTGGAAGAGCCTCTGAACTGTCTAGTATGCTCTAGGTAGTGAAAGATGGCTCTTTTGACATCCAAGCTGTGGAGCTTTTGCTCGCCAGGAGTGGATGGCTCAGTAAAGAAGACGGGCAGAGTAATGGACTGGTTCAAGTGAAACTCTGAAACCACCTTTGGCAGAAATTTCCTATTTGTCCTGAGCTCAACTTTATTGTCGTGAGGGATGATGTAATTCGGCTCAGTGCACAGGGCCTGTAGCTCTGAAATTCTCCTGGCAGACGTAATGGCTACCAGGAAGATGATCTTCCAAGTTACCAACTTGATGTGGGCCATGGACATAGGCTCGAAAGGTGGATTCATGAGCCCATCTATGCAAAGGTTCAGGCTTCAAGGAGGAACAGGCTCCCTGGTTGGAGGCTGGAGGTGCAAGAGGCCTTTGAAAAACCATTTAAAAATGTCATGGGAAAAATGATTTTCTTCTTTCCCACCGAAAGGTAGGCTGAAATTGCCACCAGGTGTAGCTTGAGTGAAGATGGTTTCAAGCCTGACACCTGTAGGTATACCAGGTAGTCTAGCAGCTGAGGGTCTGAAGCTGATAGGGGTTCGACTTTTTCGCTTCTGCACCATAGGGAAAACCTTTTCCATTTGGCTGCATAAGTCCGCTTAGTGTTCGTTTTTTTAGCCATCCTCAGTATCTTAAAGGACCTGCTCAGAGTACTGTGAGGATGGAAACTCTAACTCCTCAAGAACCAGGCTTTGAGGTGAAGAGAGTATATGTCTGGGTACTGCACTCCCATCTGAGGAAGGGTCAGCAGGGAGCAAGTTGGAGGCAGGTGAATGGGCCTGTTGCAGGACGTTAGGGTACCAGGCTTGCCTGGGCCAGTCTGTAGCCACTAGGATCATGGATGCAGGCTGCTGCCTGAGTTTCAGCAAAACCCTGAATATCAAGGGAAAGGGAGGAAATGCATATAGGAACCTCCCTGACCAGTCCAGGATCAGGGCATCCAGAGGAAGTGGTCCCAGAACTGGGGGCCTGCAACAGTACTGAGGAAGCTGAAAATTGAGAGGCAAGGCAAACAGATCCCCATCTGGTGTGCCCCACTGCCTGAACACTGTGGCTAGTACTTGCTTGTTCAGTGTCCATTCGCTCTGACCTTGACTGATGTGGCTTAGAGCATCCACCAGAGAATTGGGTTTGCCTGGGAGGTGAAAAGCTGAGAGGCTGACTCCTGGGAGAATGCTAGAGACCAGAGCTCAGAGCTTCCAAACAGAGTATTCCTGATCTGGTACCACCCTGCTTGTTTATGTAGAACATTGCAGTGGTGCTGTCCATTCGAATTTGAACCGCCTGCCCTTCTATGCTGGGAGCGAAAGCTTTGAGAGCTAGTAAGACTGCTCTGAGTTCCAAAAGATTTATGTGCAACTGTGACTCTTCGGGAGTCCAGTTGCCGCTTACTGAGGCACAGTCTAGATGAGCTCCCCAGCCCAACAGGGAGGCATCTGTGGTGATCACCTTTGTGGGAAGAGGAACTTGAAATGGAACCCCTGCCTGCATATTTGCAAGGTCCTTCCACCACAGCAAATTTTGGAGGAACTGCTCTGACACTGGTATTCACTTTGAAAATGTGTTCCTTCTCTGAGACCAGCGAGCTCTGAAGTAGGCTAGCAGGAGTCTCATCCTGTACCTGACCCTTGGGACTACTGCAGTCATGGAGGCCATATGTCCCAGAAGTTTGAGGAAATGTCTGGCTGGTCTTGGCTGTCCCTGGGTGAAAGAATCTGCCACTGAAAGGAAACTCTGAATTCTTTTCTGTGGGAGGAAAGCATATCCCTTCCGAGTGTCCAGCTGGGCCCCTATGAAGGTGAGCAGCTGGGTGGGTTCTGGGTGAGACTTCTTGAGATTTACCAGTAAACCTAGAGACTCCAGAGTGTGTTCTGTGAGGGAAAGAGATTCCTTGACTTGGCAAGGAGACTTTGCTACTATGAGCCAGTCGTCCAGATAGGGATAGAGAGCGACATCCAGTCTCCTGAGATGTGCTGCTACCACTGCGAGACACTTGGTAAAGACTCTTGGGGTCGAGGACAGACCGAAGGGCATTGCGGTGAACTGATAGTGACCCAAAGGAAGTTTGAACCTGAGAAACTTCCTGTGAGATCTCCTTATGGGTATGTGGAAGTAGGCATCCTTTAAGTCGAGGGAGGCTAGCCAGTCATCCTGCTGTAAGGACTGTATGACCAGTGAGAGTGACCAGTTTGAATTTGGGTTTTTTCAGATGTTTGTTTAAATATCTGAGATCTAAGATAGGTCGCCACTCCCTAGTTCTCTTTGTGTCAGAAAATACCTGGAGTAGAGGCCCTTGCCCTTCTCATGGGTGGGGACCCTCTCCACTGCTTGTAAAGCCAGAAGGTTTTGTACCTCCATTTCCAACAGCGGTATCTGTGATGGTGACAGAGGTCTTGACACCTGGGTATGCTTGAAGTCCGGCAGCTGCTTGAACTGTAATGACAGACCCTTCTCCACTATCTCCAGCGCCCACTTGTCCGACGTGATGAGGGACCAGTGCTGACGATAGTGAGAGAGTCTGCCTCCAATCAGAAACGGGGAGGCGACCTGGACACTCACATCAGGACTTAGACTGAGAGGCAGATGGCTGGGTAGAAGTGGATCTTCTTTGGCCCCTTCTGCCCCTGCCTCTGAAAGACCCCCTGTACTGGCTAAAGTCAGATTGGGCATAGGGACTGTAAGGCCTGGGAACAAAACTTCTGCCCCTACCGCCCCTGGACGGGATCTCTGAGGGTGGCGGTTTAGGCTTGATGAATGGTTTCACAGAGGCCTTGTACTCATCAACCTTTTTCATGTAGTCAGTGGTTCTGTAATCAAACAACATATTTTGATCACAGGAAAATCCATGGCCTTGTTCTGAGTGTCTGTGGTCAGACTGATTGTTCTAAGCCAGGCTGCTGCCCCAGAGGTATGGCATGGGCCATCGCCTCTAGAGGCTGCATCATTATTGTCATCTGCCATGTGGAATTGGTACATAGTAGCTTCCAAGGCAGTTTTGACATATCTAGCAGCTCCTGTACCATAGAATCTGATCCGCTATGGGCGATAGCCTGGACAGATTTCAAGGGCTTTTGATATTTGGCTGTGAATGCCATGTAGAAGAAAGCCTGAGAAGCAGGGAAGCTGTGGCATACATTTTCTTTTCTATAAAGTCAATTTTCTTGGAATTCTTGTCAGGGGAGAGGGCGACAAGGAGCCTCCAGCTTTCTCACAAGCTGCCTGCTGCACTATACTCTTGTGGCTAGGGTGTGTTGACAGGAACTCGGTACCATTTTTAGACAATTTATATTTTCTCTCAAGCCGCTTATTAACCCCTATTACTGAAGTGGGGTGTTGAAGCACCTTCATGGTATTTTTTTTCTAAATGCATTATACATAGGGACGACCAGGGTCTTTGAGGATGAAAGACTCTTCATCTCCCTGTAATCTTCGTCTTCATCGACATCCTGGTTGGGCTCCTGTGTAGGGGGGGTCCAGGGTATCCAGCATATTTTGTATAAAAAAAAAACATAGAGGAAGGATCCTCGTGGTCACCTGGGATCGCCAAGGCAGGGTCTGGGGACTCCTGGGGCTCAAGGCCCTCAAAATCTATGTCAGGGCATCACAGAATTAATCATCTATGCTACCCTCACAGTCTACAGAATAGAGAACTGTGGAAGAGTGCTTGCCAGCCCCAGTAAATAGAGGACCCATCTTTTGAAGGGTCTGAAACAGTTGCCATGCTTTTTCCATATCTTGCACTGACGGAAGAACCTGAGCAGTTTGTAGGGCTTTGTTTTTCTGAATGCTTTAAGCTGCCTGTTGTCTCACTATTGGCTTTCCCAGGAGCAACGGGAGCATATCTGTCTTGACAGAGTTTCTTTTAGCCACTTCATCAGAGGCTTGATCAAGCTTATTTTCTTGTTACTCTTTATTATTTTTCAATTTGTGAGGAACTTCATCTTTGGAAGCTTTATTTTTGACTGGGATGTGGAGGGTTCCTCAGCACCTCTGCTTTTGGTATTAGTATTTTTGAATGGCCCCTCATCGGAAACCTTTGATTTATCCTCAGCCATAATTATCAAAGGTTTGGCTGCTATGTTCGCCAGTTTAAGCAAAGCAAACCAGTTCTGGACCTATGAACTGAGTGCAGGTTTCTGTGAAAATGCCACTGGCCAGCCCTGCCCCAGTTAATAAGCTCTGTCTATTACCAGTGGCTTTTTTTTTTGGTTGTAAAACTGGGATCAATACCAGTGCCAATCTTAATAGAAAACCAGTAATACTCAACTGCGCACAGGTGGCTGCTGGACCCTTACGGAGAGTCCTGACACAGATGATACCAAGGTCCAGTAATATTACAAAAAAGGTTTCCTCGTAATTGGCAATCTAGAGAGAAAACCCCCAGGCACTGTTTAAGTTTGAAATCTACTGCAGGCGCCTCGTGGTAAACCCCGTGAGGCCTGAGGTAAAAAACAAGGCAACTGTCCCCAGTTCGACGGTTCCCACAAGAAGTTAGTCAAAAATGAAGGAAACCTTAGAAAATAAACACCCGCGATAAAATTAGGCTTTAAAGTAAATAGTCACGGTAAAAATAAAGTCTAAATAGCGCCATTGTGCTAAAAATAAAAAATTTGCGAAGCGTTAATGAAAAAGTAAAAGCTGTCACTCAGCACACTAAAGGAAATGATTTATGAGGAAAACTTTACCCAGATAAGCACTAGGAGGCAGTCAACAAGGAAAGTTGGGAGACACCTCAGAGGCAATATGCTCAGTCCAGCTGAGAGAAAATTCTGAAGCAGTCAACAGCTTTCACTCAGTTCACACCCCCTCCTGTCTTTTGATTGGCTAGCCCTATGCTCTTTAAAAAATCTCTTAAAGGCACACCTCTGGGGCAATTGCACCTAGCCAGCTAAGTGCAAAAAGTTACTGATGCTAAAGGACTCCTGGTGTAAGAATAAATGTTAACGCATTGGTCACATTTCTTTGAAAAATATTTAAGTAACCAAGGGACTGCACTATAAGGCTATTGACCACATCCCCTCTAGATTGTAGTGGTGACAGAGTTAACCTGTTAAATAAATGTGAAACCAGATGGATATCAGTTCTGGGAGCTCTGACACCGCTCGGTCTAAATGATCAAATTGATTTCAGACCTTATCTGTAGTTGACCTTTGGCACACAGTAGTGACCTCCTATGTCAAAGATATACCAAATGTGCATTTTTTTCTGTAACTCCCCACCCCCAATTTCGAGTGGCTTACCTTAACTATCTCCCAGGGCTCCACTGGTGCCCACTGCCTGGCAGACATCCAACAACAGAGAGTAAATCCATGGTTGATGGTATCCTGCTGTTGCTCTGTGTGTGTGCGAACATCTATGCCACCACGCTGTTTCTTTAAGAGCTCCAGCTTGCATATAGTGTATGATAGCCTGGGCTGGGTCTGAGTAAATCAAAGCTTGTGACCAGCCAGGCATGGCTCTAATCCACGCCCACTTTGCCATCGATAACAGTGCAGAGGGAGCACTTCAAAGTTCTGTAAATATTTATTTCTAAATCATTACTGTGGCTTAGCTAAAATAAATTGTTTGGACTGCCAGAAATACTAGTATCAGTTGTTCTGATAGGAACCGCCATGTTTGGTCCGGGACTTCCTGGTTTGGACCAATCAGAACTAAATGGTCCCCATGGGGTCCTAATTACACTGGATTATGGGTGAGATTGTGAACTTTCCAGGTTGGTGCCTAAACTGACCACTAGGAGTGCCTAGACTGTGATTGACAGCTCCTTTAGCCAACTGAGTTACCAGAACTCCAAACTAACTGTGGGACAGCTTATGAACAATAGTCAGTCCTGCTCGAGCTCTCAAGCTTAAGGGAGCATGGTGTGTTGTAGTTGTATTTCGCAAGGGAGGCCTGTATTCACCACTGGCAACTTAGCACTCGGTCCAAACAGGGATCAAGTTGTCTGGAACTGCATCCTTAGCAGACTAGAAGAGATTTCCCAGTAAGCAACTGGGAGAACTGTCCGAAAGCTGAAATCTAGGAGAAGCTACTGTTTTATCAGCCATGAGCTGTGGCTACTGCGTTGGTTGACACTGTGACTCTGGGACTCCTAAACCTATACAGGAGCCACTTCAGTGTAGTCAGGACATTCTTGTGCAGAAGCCCCACTGAAAGGATTACCAACACCAACAAGCCTAACTTTATGAGACATTTCTTTCATCTGGGCCTATGCTGATCCTGGCCTATCTAGATTGTTCCTGTGCCTTCTTCATCCTGGCGAGAGACCAGCTTTGGGGATTCAGCCCCTGCGCAGCAATCGATCACAAGTTGCGGCCACCTACAGGGAAAGGCCATGAAGCGGAGGTGAGTCGTGTTGGCCCAGGTCCCCATCCACAGCTGAAGCAAGCAGTGAGTCTTCATTTTGCCAGTACCTTCTTCATTCATCTGGGTACAGTGAGTAAAACCAGGATAGCTCTCTGTAATCAGTCATCACTTATAAATGGTACCATCTGATCTGGTTTGTTTATTCCTCTGCTCGATTATGCAGACATTCTTTACAGCCACTGTTCAAATCAGGCATTATGTAAATTAGACGCCTCTATCACCATGCCTTGTGGTTTATTCTGGATATGCTCAGTCACTCCACCACTGCTTGCTCTACCAAAACCTCGCCTGGCCATCTCTTACATTGAGGAGACAAAAAATGCTCTCCTCTGGTTCTACAGGGCCTTAACCGATAAGCTACCAGGTTATATCTCTGCTCTCTTTGTATAAGTAACAGAATATAGCCCAAGGAAGCACATCCCTTGTATCCTTCAAGGTGCCAAGAATAAGGTCCCAGTATGGTAAGGCTTCTATCAATTTCTCCTTCCCTTTGGAACGACATGCAAAAGACACTAAGGTTCTTATCCCTGCCGGGTCCCCATACCTTTAAGCTGTCTGTCACACGCATCCTGAAGGTCATATGTACCTGCCACAGGTTATTCTCCTAGTGGCTTCCTGCCCTGCTCTTCATTTACTTAGTCTTACTTACAATTCCAGCACTTCTCTGCACATCTCCCTCTGTATACTCTTCTTACCCCTGGCCTTACTATATTCGTGTCATCTCTCCATCTAGTGTTGACATCCTCCTCCTGAAACCCCCTTCCCCATCCTTCCCCGCAAAGGGTCGACCCTCCTGGTTGGTCCGTTCATGCCTTCTTGTTCTATTGTTAATATAACTTTCTTACCACACCCTGTTACTTCTAGTGCTTTGTTTAGTATCCACCCCAGACGTTGGTGTACCCTTAATTTAATTTGTTAACAATCTGCACACTCTGTATTATCCGATGTTGTTGTTGCTATTTTTTTACTGTATGTACCAGCCTGCACTAAGTGTCCAATTGTATTGTTCCTTGCTCTGTTCCCTTCTGCCAGGACCATCTTGAAAATGAGCTTGCTCAATGATGAATCTGCCTGGTTAAATAAAGTTTTGATTGATTGATTGATTCAATGTGTTTGCAAATGACTAGGCCATCCAGCCACGGATACAAATAATTTATGCTTTCCAACTGTGTTACTACCAATTAACTACCATTCTTTCCATCAAGGGCCCCAACATCAGCTGCAACGCTGGCCAACCCGCGGCACCACTTCAGGCATGCCTGTTTTCCACTCTGGGTACCCAGTAGTTGCAGACCGATAAAATCAGGGACCAAAAGTGATAGAAAGTAACATCACCTGGTTTAAATATAACAAAGTAATCATTTGTCTTGATTTGTGCCCCTCCCTTGTTAACACCCCCTTAATAAATCTGATTTACCGACTGACTGTTAATCTGGCTCGTGAGTATATTATTTCCTGGTCTAAAGTAATTGACGTACTGCAAAGCATATTGAAAATGCATGTTGTGTTATTGAAACTGTCTCTACAGGGGGTTGCAGGGAGAAGACCAGAAGACTAAACCCTGCCGGTAAGTGGAAGGTGCATGAGCATATCATTAGTGCTGGCAATTGTTTATGTTTACTGTGTTAAAGGTTGCAGTCGCAAACAGAGCATGAAAGGTCACTAGGAGGGATAGTGGGTGGTCATAGCTTCCCAGAGGGCTATACCAACTTGGTTACCAATCCATTTAAATATTGCTCTGGGTGGAGGCACCATAATTGTAGTTTTACTGTTGGTAGGCACACCACAGTACTCTGCATTTCCAAACCCTAGCCCCTCAACCTGCAAGCAGGGAAGCAAGCAGGAGTAGTAGCTCTCGGTGTAACAGCATCAAGGTTACATTTATAAGTTTTTAAATGGCGTGAAAGTGATAAATTACTAAAACCAAAAAGGTTTCTATGAGATTTTATGGACTGTTGCAGAAAATAACAATAAATAAATAGATAAAAATATATACATGCCAATCGATGATGCCTAGTCTTACATTTGGTTATGATGTGAATAGAAATTGAAACAAATCACTTGTATATAAAAATAAATTATATTATGGTGTTTATTTGAAAAAAAATGACAAAGTTAAAACATAACTTGTGAAATGTAATGACAATTTTTTTATTTTTTTTTTTGCAAAAAATGTTTTTTACTGTGCAGGTTTTTTCCTGTCCTGTCACGCTGTTTGATTAATTGAATGATTTAATGCATGCTGGAATTGATTATGGAGTATACTTATTTTTAAGGACAGTAAATACAGGTTACTCACCTGTAACAGGAGTTCTAGGAATGGTATATGTTGTTCATCCACACCTCATTGGCAGTATCCTTGCTTAAATCTGCGGAGAAGGTCTTCAAGTGCTACTCCTCCCACCCACCCGGTGGTAGAGCAACTCTCGGCTCATACGCCAGATCTGGCCCGCTGGAAGCTCAGGTTAAAGGCCGCCGGGGGGTCAGGATGGTGGATGAACAACATATACCATTCCTAGAACTCCTGTTACAGGTGAGTAACTGTATTTCTAGGACATGGATATGTTGTTCATCCACACTCATTGGCAGACTCCTAGCAGTTCTCCTCGAGGAGGGAGGCAAGACGCGACACACCCCCATATACTTACTTGGGAAAGAGAGACTGGAGAACCGGAGGCCCCAAAACCAGCATCCCGGCGTGACTCAAGGTCGATGTGGTAGTGGGTAATGAAGGTGTTTGCTGACTTCCAGGTAGCAGCCCTGCAGATTTCCTGGATAGGGACGCCCCTGGAAGCAGCCACTGCTGCAGCAGTCTGGCGGTAGAATTGAGCTCTATCCCTCTGGGAGGCTCCATGCCCGCCAACTTATAGCAGAGATCTATGCAGGAGGTTACCCACCTGCTTATCGTCCGCTTGGCTGCAGGTCTGCCAGATGCGGCTTCAGGCGTAGGGTGACTAAATTAGCTGGCGAACTCTTCCTCAATTTCAGCCGTGGCGCCTTATAATAAGCGAGCGCCTCTAGGGTCCAGAGTATGGAGCTTATATTCGCCTCCGAGGTGTGATTGGGTAGAACACTGGCAGAGTCAACACCTGGTTATGCACCACACCACCTTCGAAGGAATTTCGGGGTGGGGCGCAGGACAACCTTGTCCCTGTGGAAGACCAGGTAAGGAGACTCGATGAGCGCCTGGAGCTCTCCCATCCTTCTGGCTGACGTGATAGCCACCAAGAAGGCGGGTCTTCCACGACAGGTGAGAGAGAGCACACCTGCATAGGTTCGAATGGCTTGCCCATGAGCTTTGCTGCCAGTACCAGCAGTAGATCCCACGGAGGTGGGGGTTCTCGCGACTGGAGGGGAAATGTGATCAAGGCCTTTGAAAAGCGCCAGACCACCTTCTCTGTGCGATCGACTGCTTCCCGCCCGCGCCTCGTGGCAGAGATGGCTGCCAGGTGCACTCCTGTAGGTCGCCGACCTAAGCCCTTGACTAGAAAGGGACCATAAATAGTCCAAGATGCTTGCCAAGGAACAGGAGGAAGGGTCCATGCCTCTTGTTCTGACACTCAAATGGAAAACCTTTTTCCATTTGAAGGCATAGCATTTTCTGGTCGACTCATACGGACTCCAACTACATTGAGGACCCTTCCGTCGAAAGATCCAAAGCCTGGAACTCTAGCCAGCACGAACCAGGCCGTCAGGTGCAGGGATTGAAGGTCCGGATGGAACACCTTCCCTGATTGACTGAGCAGGTCCGGGCGAGCTGGAAGCTGCCGGCGAGTCCTGGAGCTGAGACTGAGAGATCTGGTACCAGAACTGGCGAGGCCAGTCTGGGGCTATCAGGACCACCTGCCTGTCCCTCCTCGCCTTGAGAAGCACCTTGTGGATCAAGGGAAATGGGGAAAGGCGTAAAAGAGGCCCGGGTCCATTGCCCGAGAAGGCATCCCCTGCAGCCAGCCCTGCTGAGGGGGGCGGCATGAAACAGACTCAGCCTGCTTCTCCATGGAGGCAAACAGGGTCCACCTGAGGTGTGCCCCAAAGGGAGAACAGATGCTGTACTACCCCGGCAGGAGAGACCACTGGGATGCAGCCCCTATCCGGCTCAGCATCGGTCCAGGGTGTTGGAGGCTCCTGCCACGTGAATGGCTAGGAGATCCGCCTCCAGGCTGCATACAGTGACCGAACGGCGGAGAGCCTTGCATAGAAGCATGGAGCGGACCCCGCCCTGGCGGTTTAGATAGTACATGGTCGTGGTATTGTCCGCCTGACCTCGACCACTGACCCCGGAGGAACGGAGCAAAGGCGGTGAGAGCTAGGGCGGACCGCCCGAGCTCCAGCAGGTTGATGTGGCATCGGACTCCCGCGGGGACCAGAGGCCATGAGGCTGGTGTTCCCCAGATGGGCACCCCAACCCATCAGAGAGGCATCGGTCGACAGAGACCGTCTGCCTCGGGCGGATCAACGGGATGCCCTCCTGCAAATGATCTGGAACGGTCCACCACTGGAGAGCGTTCCACATCCCCTGTGTCACCGACCTAAGCTGGTCCAAGGGATGCAAGCGTTGTGACCACTGGCTGGCCAGTCCCCACTGAAGGGACGCATGTTCACGGGCCCAACGGACCACGCTGGTACAGGCCTGCCGAGACCCAGGGAGGCGAGGAAGTCCCGGCAGGGCGCACTGCCCAAATCCAGAAATGATCGGGCAAAGGAGGAAAGCAGAACCCGCCTGTCCGCCGGAGCTCTGGCTCGAAGAGAGTCAGAGCTGCTCGGATGAATAAAATCACCTGCTTGGCTCGAGTTTCAGGCTTGGCCTCGTTGATAAGGGAGGCCAGTTGAAGCAGACCTGGAGGGCCAGATCTGGACCACTCCGCCTCCTTCCTGGAGGGAGCTGCTATCAGCCAGTCGTCCAGGTAAGGGTACACCCGACCCCTCGGCGCCAGAGGGAATGCTGTCACCACTGCCATGCATTTGGTGAAGACCCTGGGAGCTGGATGTCAAGGCGCATGGCTTGAATCCGAGAGAGATCCTTCCGCTGAAGCCGGCGAACTCTGGTGACGGACGGATAGGGGACGCGGAAAAAACGCCCTGCAAGTCCAGAGAGCAGAACCACCGCTCGCCGTTCCAAGGATGGTATTATCTGAGCCAGAGTGACCATCCTGAAGGTTCGAGACCTTAGGAACTTGTTTAGGTCGTGTGGTCGAGAATGGGGCGCCAGCCCCGGTCCTGTTTCGAACCAGGAAGTACCTGGACATTAAACCCTGGTCTGAAAGAGGGTCTCACCATCTTCTACCACCTCCTTCTGGAGGAGGGAGATTTATGTCGGTCGACGAGCCGCCAGTGAGGCTGGGGATCCCGGCTCTCGAGGGGCCACGGCTGAAGGGTGGTGCCTGCTCGGTTCCAGAGGCAGGCCTCTTCCCACCACTCCTCCAAGACCCACCTGTCCGTGGTAACAGCGGACCAGGCGGAACGGAGGTGCCGGGAGCTCGCCCCCACCGGGGACCCAGGGGTGGGTGACGGGATGGGGCGACACCCCTCAGCCTGTCACTGGGCAGGCTTTGAGGAGGGACCGCCGAGGGACCCTCCTGGGCCCTTCCTCCCTGCCTCCTGTTAGAGGAAGCCGCGGCTTGGGTTTGGGATGCCAAGGCCGGAGCCTGCTGGCCCTGACGTTAGTTGGGTCGGGCGGCCGGGGCACAGAAGGGCCTAAAGGGTTTAGGCTGTGGTTTGTGGGCCTTTGTCCTTCTGAGCGGAAGAGACCGAGTCCAAGGTGGCATTGGACTTCTCGATCCTCTGCAGGTGACCTTCCACCCCAGGGCGAAGAGGTCAGTCCCGTAAGGGAACATCCGCCAACTTGTGCCGTATCCGGGCGTAAAGGTGGATATCCTCAGCCAAGCCCTCACGACGATGTTTCACGCGTCAGCCACCGATCTGGCACATGAGTCCTGGCTACATCCAAAGCAGTCTGGAGCTGTTGTTTGGCCACTCCGTGTCTGGTCCCAAGCACTCCGCTTAACCGTAGTCTGCAGATCGGGCGGAAGATGAGGATGACCTCATCCAGGAGCCCAACAGGGCATGAGAAAAATGTCATGAGGACGCCGAACTGGCCTGACGGCGGCAGAGAGAGGGCGCAGCGAGACTCTTTCGCCCGGGACATAGTCCACTTTCTTGGACCCTTGTCAGGAGGTTTGTTCACATCCCTGGCGCGCGCCGGCGCGCCGAAAACGCGCTGTCAATGGTAACCAACTCCTCAGCAGAGGGTGTTCAAAACCGGACAAGGAACCGTAGGATTGGTGATACTTCCTGGCTATATCCTGGCCGGGCGTAGGGCAGGGAAGCAGGGCTGCCAAAGTTCCAGTGCTGGACCCACCATGGCCTCGCCACCGGAAAGGCCTCCCGCCGGAATCCCCCTCGGTCCAGAATCTCCAGTGAGGGATACTCTGGCCTGCTTTGAAACGGGTTCGAGCTCCATCCCGTAGACTCCGAGATGAGCCGGGCAGTCCTAGAAGGGACGACGGGCTATCGTCCATTGGCTGACTCCTGAAGACTCAAGTCCAGTCGCTGGAGAAGAAGGAGGATCATCTTCGGACTGGAAGAGTCCTCGAAGAGCTGCCTCTGGCCTGAACCACCCCTTCACCCGCCGAGGTCGGTCGGGAGTGAGGGTAACCGACAGCCGATGGGAACCCTAGCCGACCGAGAATCCTTGGCCGGAGCCCCAATTGGTGGCTGTGGAGGCGAGGTTCCACCGCAATCGGGTGGAGCAGCTGGTCGGCCGAACAACCGCCTGCATAGGGCTCGGCAAGTCGAGGGGTTGTGTGAGCTGCCCGTGACAGTTGACTTAATGGCCGGGAAGCTGAGATCGCTTATTCCCCGCCAGGAGGAGTTGTTGGCGAACATAAGGTCCTCAGCATTACCGACGACGAGTTTACGCAAGCTTCCCTTACATCCGGTGAGGAGACGAGGATCGGCGGGCGACGCCGCTTACCGCGGTGTCGAGACCGAGACCGCCATGACGGGGTGGAACGGCTGACCGCTGGCAGGTCCGAGATCGAGACCGGTGAGTCCCCGAATACCGTCGGTGCAGGGAGGTGTCGGCCGGAAACCCCACACTCCCTTCTGCTCGAAGGTCCATCCGGAGGGCTCTGAACCGAGGTACAGCGAGCCCATCGATCTCAACTCTCCCGGGGAACTGAGGGAATTCGCTGCTAAAGGCGACAGCTCGTTCAATGGTCGAGAAAATCTCGACTTCATCAGTGGGAGCTCCCGGGTCAACTGACCTGGACGGGACACCGCGAGCCAGTGGTCGGCCGGTGCCGGTCGATCAAGCCGACGGTCGCACGGCCCGGAGAGGGACCTTCTCCTCATCCCAAGAGCGTCACTGAGATCATTCCTTGTCCCTCTTTTGGACCGAGAAAAAGGTCCAGCAGACGCAGGCCCTTCTCGTTTAGTGGAGAGGACGGGCAAAACTCCTTAAAGGAAGCCGTGCTGGAAGAACCCAGAGCGGGATAAATGCATGGGCCGAGGAAGATGCTCCGCGCCGCCTCCTCTTCGAGGCGCATCCGCTCGCCAGCTGATCCACGAGCGGTGCCGCGGCTGACACCGCTAACCGGCCTCCTTGACTTCAGCACCGAGGGAAACGCCGACGCCCAGATGCAAATCGGCAGCACGGTCTTCGGTGCTCTAGGCCGGGAAAGATGAGCACAGGTCGCAAGCCTGCGGGTCGTGCTTCAAGGCCTAAGCAGTAGACACCGTGAGTGTGGATCCGGCCCGAGACATCTTCACCGCATGGGCATTCTCAACCGGGAGTCGATTTATCCATCGCAGCCGGGCGTGGACGTATGACTGAAGTCTTTTGCAAAATATTATTTTTAAATCCGCAAAACGGAGAAATAGGAATCAGTCACAAACGCGAGCCGCTAAGGAGGGAACCTGAGCTTCCTGCTGTAAGGAAGATCTGGCGCATGGGGCGGAGCCGAGTTATACCACCTCGGTGGGTGGGAGGAGCAAGCTTGAAGACCTTCCGGCAAGATTTAAAGCGGCAAGGATACTGCCAATGAGTGTGGATGAACAACATATCCATGTCCCTAGAAGAACATTTTTTTTATGTTTCAGTAACTGATATGCAATAGCCAAGTGGTGTGGTCATGGCCAAGGGGCATGGTTACAGTGAGAGGGCCCCAGATTTCTCTTGGGCCTAGGGCCCCAGGTTGTCTTAATCAGGCCCTGAATTTAAACAGTGCTTTGGATGGCTAACTCCACCCTCGAGGAAGACCCATGTGACTGGGTCGACAATGAGGGGTGTTAGCCCGTGTGTCTGCTATGCTTCAGCATTACATAACAAAAGTTATTTTTCTCAGCTCTGGTGTGTGCCTAGCTTTGTTATTTGTTTGCCAGTAGCAAGTGTGGGCTGGAGCACCTCTGAGAGGCTGACGGGTGCTTCTCTGCTTTATCTTCATTGGGAGGGGGACGTTAGCAGAGATCCAATCCGCACACTCTGCGAACATGAACACTGAACCCCTTGTGTGCCAGTATCTCAGGGGCCGGGACCAAGAACAAGGAAAATCATCCTATTTGGTGCAGGGTGATGCTGGATGCACTTGGGCCCCAACCCGCCCCACTGTCCGTTCGTCTCTATACCCTCTGAACTCCTACCTTTACACTCTCCAGGAGGCAGTAGGTTGGATCTGGCATGAACAGACCCTATCAACAAGAAGGGGGGTTAAGCCTGTGGGGTTGAAAATGGAGAGCTAAGCAGTGGAGATGCAGGGGTGAGGTGGAGCTGGGTCCAACCTGGGGGAACGGGAGCCAAGACAAAGCACGGGAGCATAAAGTATAAATTATTATAATAAAGACTGAATAGAGCATAATACCAACCTGGTATTTCCGGGCTCCCGGTGGCAGCTCACTGGTAAAGTCTTCAGCATGGGGAAGATTATAGGAGGCCGTCAGGACGACTTCAACAGTAAAATCACCTTCCGTGGTGATTGTTATCCTCTGACGAGTGTTTGAAAGACGCATAGTAGCCCTTACCAGCTGGGCAGATCTCTTTGAAGGCAGCTGTTTGCAAAAATTTAAACAGAGGGAGGGTGAGAGCATTTTTATGACCAAAGCATTTGTTTCCAAGATCTTAGAAGTTCATAACTGCATCACATGCAGAGGCCCAAGATTTCATGATGCTGGGTCAGGAATTTATGCTGTTCTCAGTACTAGGCCAACAGGACCATGGATGGGCCAAGCTGAGTCCCATCCCTTTGTATAGAATGGAATGTCTAGCCTTTGGAGTCAAACAGCTTACTGTACTTACTCCCAGCATGTGCAGTGGTCCCTAGTGGGACCACCTTCTGCACCAATAACCACCCCCCCCCCCACCAAAGGCCAGAGCTTAAAACCTTCTGCTTCTCTGTGGGCAAAACTTTGCTCATTATTTTATAGAATTGATTGGAATGTCACAGATGTGTGCACATGTTGTCCTCACCACTCTTTTTTTGACAATGCTGAAAACGTTCCACAAAAGTTGAAAGTTATAGCATGGGCATTTTTGCATGACAATTGAAGTTTTGCCCAGTTACAATTTCTCTAATTAGCTTACATATTTCTATTCTGCACACAGAATGGCTCCCAGGGTAGATTGTAAAGCAGGAGCCTTTGTCAAAGTACAAACAATGGGCACTATGCACTAAGCGGGTGGGTGTGTGGAAAAGTTGCATCTCCGTGACCCTGTGTCCCATGGACAGGTGCACCCATACCGCATTCACCAATGCCAGACACCTGTCCACGCCCTCCTCCTCCCCGCACGCAAGACCAAGAGGCCACTGGGAGGAGCCACAGGTCCTGGCTGGGCATCCAATGGGATGCCCCCCTGGGACCCTTAGTGATCCCATGCATAGGGAGGCATGGGTTCAGGGCTGTACATGCCGATTGCAGGCACCTGGACCTGTATGGCACCATCCCATTCCGGTGCCGCTGCTCCCAAAATTGCCGGGCACTTGCCCTCCCAGCTGCCCCTACTGCCTCCTGCTGCCCAGCAGTCAGGGGCAGCACGGTGTGCCCTGTTCTGGTCCCTCGGTGACTGGAGGCCTGTGTCCATGGGGGCACACAGTGGGTTACAGCAGGGTCTACCCTGGTGTACCCTGCACCACCCTCCACACCCATGTGACCAGCACTACGCAAGTTAGTGATACCGCGTAGTACTGGCACGCCCCTGGTCACCCCACTGCGGAGCTGTCCACAGACATGGGAGATCGAAAAGGGTGGGATCTGCGCATTCCCCATTTCAGCATGCTGCATGGGGTGCAATGGGTGTGGAGTGGGTACGCGCCCCAGATATGCATGCATAGCTACTCCGCCCCATTTGTGCATAGGGCCCATTGCTTGCAGAAGCCAACATTTCATTTTATTTCATGCATTTCAGACATACTGCATCCCCAAAGGCTTGATGATTTATTTGATTTTTTTTTTTATCCTGGAACCAACGTGCTGAGCTATAAGCAGCTGTTACTCAGTTGTATGCTTTACAAGCTAGGGGCATTGTCTAAGCCATCAGGCAAGACCTGGGAGGCTAAGTGAGACAGAATAAGGCTATGGGAGGCTCAGGAAGATTTCATTCATTCATTCATTCATTCCAAAATGGTGACCGGGAAAGGCACACTGCACATAAATTCATTTCTAGGTGCACACCAGAAGAAAGGGTGCATGGGTGGGAAAATCTGGATTGTCAATATACCAAACAAGCTCAAATTACAATGCAAAGAAGTTATCACAAGTACATCCAGTTGTAACCAGCACGGAAAATGTAGTTTATCATTACTGATTCCAATATTACCTATTTTTTTTTATCTTTAGTCCTATTTTTTAACTTTTTCAGTGCTGTTAATTATGTGCTGTTATGGAGTTTTATTGTGCAGTGAAACCAAGTCTAGAAAGCCTGCATTCTGCTCTGTCACCAGTAGGCGACTTCATGTGACTTCACTAACATCATCTATACCGCTCTCTAGTTGTGGTGGTGTGATGTCATCTGCTAACTGCTACTGATAATACAGCTGAAAGCTGTTTTGTGGATTTTCATACCAACACTTGCATTAATTATGTAAAGTATATAAATAACACGATTTCTGTAACCCCCCCCATGGGGGTGTACCTTAAAGGATACCTAAACAATATTTTGACATCAAACTATTCAAAAGTCTGACTCCGTAGGTGACTAAAGGAAAGGCTGCTGTATTCATTAATGTTAAAACTACATTTACATAATTTACCTAAATGTGGTTCCAGAGCATTTGAAATTTGTAAAATTAGCCTTCCAATTTCAAAAAAAACGGCCTTACCTGCTTCCTAAAATGGCTGCCAAATCTGTTATGTGATGACATCATTGGAGCCAAAGTCAGAGGCTCTCTATAGTGCTAACTAGTTCTTGTTTCTCTTTGTATAGAATTGTTTCACCCAAATCGTCAAAACCATGTGCATTATTTTGTATAATGCATATGTTAGGCTGTAGTTCTGTTCATTTTGTTTACTTTTAACATGCTGAAAATGTGTTTTAATCCAATCGACTTTCTCTGTGGCAAACCACAGTGCAATAAAATTTTGAATAACCTGGTGGTCTAGTGGTTATGTGGATCCAGGATGTTACAATGGGGTGTGTGGGTGGTGTGCATGCTTAATATGCACTTTTTAACATTTTATTAAACCTTTATATTTTCTGCTATTATTCTTTTCTAGTACGTTTTTGACAGAACCTACAAATGTAATCCATAGTTTGAATGTAAACATTTGTACAATCAATAAATCAGACTTTTTCAACAAAGTGAAATACAGCAGCAGCAAACAAGTACATTACTATGGGGGGTTGCAGGCACACCCTTCACCACCCCCTAGAGCCACCACTTTTTTGTAGCAAAGTTCTTGTGCAGTCCAGTGTTAGAGTTCATACTTTCTTGAAACTCAAATATATGCTTGTTTTGTCTTCTTTTTCCATGAGAAATAATAATAAGAAGAATCAGCACTTATATAGTGGCTTTCATACACATTGCACCCCAAAGTGCTTTACAGGCAATACTAGACTGGTAGTGAAGTGACCGAACGTGTAGTGGCAGCCATTTCATACATTGATATCCACACACAGCCTTGGACAATTGCATGAACTGGTTTTATGGGAAGGGGAATGTTGGCCAGGACAATGGGGTCAGGTAATGATCAAGGTGATGGCAGCCCCACATCTTATTTCTCACAGTAATCTGCTCATACTTCTCTACTTCTGTCTTCCTCCTTCCTTGAATATAGCAGTGCCTTGCAAGAGTGGCCTTCTCAGTCCCCCTCTGGTATTCATTCTTCAATATTCCTTTTCACACTGAAAACTGGTGAGCTTATCACCCTTCTGCATCATGAATGCAAGTAGTACAGTCCCTGTTTTATTTTGACATATCAAATATAAACATATCTTTTCAGTAAGTCAGGCTGATAGCAACAGGGAACAAGGGAAATGATAGGCTTTCCCATCCTTAAAAGATCTAGGCTACCTTTGATTAGGCACAATTAAATGATGGGTGTGCACATCATTATGCACATCATTTAATAGTGCCTAATCATAGGTGGCTTAGATCTTATATGGGTAGGAAAACCTATTTTTCCACTTGTGCCATGCTGCTATCAGCCTGGCTTACCAAAAGATCATGTTTATTATTAATATGTAAATATAACACAGGAGACTGTACTAACCACATTAATGATGTGGAAGGGTAGTGAACTCACCAGTTTTTGGTGTGGGGAGCAGGTGAGAAGAATGAATGCCAGAGAGGGACTGAAGAGGCCATTCCAGCAGGGTACAGCTATATTCAGGTTAGTTGAAGACATGAAGGAGGACGCTGAGCAGATCACTGTGCGATCTGAAATGTGGGGTTGCCAGCATCGTGATCACTACCTGACTGTGGATGAGAGTAGCCAGCGATGACAAATACTCAGAGTGGCAGGGCTGCACCTAAACTGTTAACTTGAATTTAGTGTAGGGAGATTACCCTCGGGTGGGGGGATATTGAAGTTTGTTAGGACAGTATTGAGGGAGTTGTGTATAGTTCATTCAAGATTTGGAAGGGTGGTAGCCAACCAACTCGCACTGTGGAGTAGAGCACAGAAAAGTACTGGAGAAGAATTGCTGGGAACTGTCTTGCAGGGTTCTCCAGATCACAGGCAAAGGAGTAGACTGACACTGGAGGTCAGATGGATTCACTCAAGATATTAGTATGCCTCTCCTGCTAATAATATTGTTATCCATTGTAAGTGCAGCCCTTATGAGGGCATGAGCAGCAGTTTTCTGGTGGGTCATGATGCTTATTGCTTGCCCTCCAGGAAGACCTAGTTGTTGGTTAATGAGGTGGGATAAAACACAACAGGAACTGTACATACTACCTTTACTGTGCAGAAGGGTGGTGATCCATTCAATGTTTACTGTGGGAGCTGAAGTCAGACATTGAGAATGTGGACTGGAGGTGATTTGGGAAGCATTGTAACAGTGCCAGCTGATGATGTACATCAGTATAGGAGTGCACAACTCTCTGAGGTACAAGATTACAGTCTGAGGTGTGATAATTCTCTTCATGAGACCGCAGCTCATATGCAGCCTCAGGCAATACTAAGGACAGGGTATGGATGGTGGGTGTTCAACAGAAGCCAGGCTAGGTGCAGGGGTTCACTTGGAAAAAGAAGCCTTATTTGTGGATTAACAAGAGAGCATGAGCTTTGGAACTGAACAAGACAGGTACTTTGCTGTGTGACCCTGAGCAAGTCACTAGACTTCTTTGTGCTCCCAGGCCACACCTGTAAACAAGCTTTCAGTTTAGTGCATCTCTCCTGGTTAACAAAAAACAAAATTCAGTGCATCATATAACTACTAGATCATCAGGTATTTGAAGTGTTGTACTGTAATGCAGTTTGCCAAAGAAAAAGCCAGCTGGTTTGCAAAACATTTTCTGCAAGTTAAAGTACACAAAATTAACAAAATCATAGCCTAACATATGTACTGATCAAAATAATACATGAGTTAATACATGGTGTTGATCATTCTGGTACAGCAATTCAAAATAAAGAGGGAAAGAAGAACTAGTAAGCATTATAGATATATATGTGGATCTCTGTCTCTGGCTCCTATGATGTCATCATGACTTATCACTTAACACACTTGGCAGACATCTTAGGGAGAAACCAAGGCTGTTTTTTGAAAGTGAAAGGCTGATGTTTACATTTTTCAAAAGCTATGAAACTGCATTTATGTCATTTACATAAATGCAGTTTTAGCATGAATGTAAACAACAGCCTTTACTTTACCTCGATATAAAGCCAGATTTTGGAGTTTGCAGTTTTAAAAAACTGCTTGTTTAGGTACCCTTTAATTTTCTGCACCCTCTGTTGTCTCCTGCTCTGTTTGTGGCCGAAAGGGTTGCTGGGGGTTTAATCACAGGACTAGCGACCTGAAAGTGTGTTTTGAAGATGTCCGCTGGTCCCGCATGTACAGAAAAACCTGGTGTTTGACCAGTCAGTTACCTCCTGGTGCTCCTGACCCCTTGCTCAGCTGAGCAGGGGTCAGACACCTGGGGAGGTGTGGAGGAGGCTGTTCAATGTTAAACCAGTGCCTGGCGTGCTGTAGAAAGCGGGGTGGGGGATTACATATGCATAAGGGGCTCATGAATATCAATAAGCCCGATTGCTGCTCTGGGGGCAGATGACAGGCTAGCGATCAGCAGAAGGAGGCTGGTAGATTCTAATTTTGCAGTCGCTTGACAGGAACAAGGACTGCTACAAGACTCTGGCACACTGCAGTTTAAAACTGTATACTCTGGCTGCAAATTGACCCGAAAGTGACAATTTCATGTAGACTGTGTGGGACTATAATCACGAGCAGCTATGTTTCTGATACTTTGACCCCATAAAGACAGCCAATCAAGTACTTAAGTGCCTAGAGACTGTTGAAAGGGCTGATGGGAGGAGGTGTTAACTATTTTCCGGTGCCAAGAGACCTAACAAATGAATAATCAAAGAGAGCTCAATATTAATATCAATATATTTATTAAGCAATAATGTACTACCAGGGGTTATATTAACAGTCTGTTAACCACCCCCTTGGGGTGTAATATGGCACGAGGCGAAGCCGAGTGCCATATTGCCACAAAGGGGTGCTTAACTGACTGTTAATCTAATCCCTGGTAGTACATTATTGCTATTATTATAATCTGGAATTAATACAAATATATTTACTTTAAACTATGTTTCGTTTATTAACAGAAAACCCACAATCTGAAATAAAATAGTCCTTTCACATTTGTCAAAAGACAGCTACAATGCTGAGCTATTCTTGGAGTGCTGATATCCATGGCAACCTACTGTCCTGACTAGTGACTCGTCTTGAGGAGCGGGTGCATTTTCAGTGTGAGATAATACCATCCACTGTATTTTAATAATTAGTTTTATTGTAAATGTGACAAAGTCTGGTTAATTGAGATGGAGCTTGTTTAATGTTATAGACAGCCACCGCACACTCTGTCCTCATGCAAAAGACACGTTATGGCATGACAGGTGGAGCGGTTCGTATGGCTACCAGATGGTGTGGGAGGCACCACATTTGAAATGCACAACTTTTTTGTATTATTATTTATCCGCCTAACAACCAGCATAAACTATTAGACTACTGTAACTATTCATGCTGTGCAGTCTGACTGAGGGGATAGGAGAATGGGGACCAGATAGTCATTTCTAAAATTTATTAACTAGAGAAGTTTATGGCCACTGATGACAGAAGAAACTGACACAGTGCTATAGATACCAATTCCACTTTTATTCCATTAAAAAGTTAAAAAAGCACACACACTTACAAATGAATTATTCTAGGCAGTGCATTTCCAGCGACAGAGTGCCAATAAAATAGACAGCCGCCAGTGACTTGATCGGTTTCGCTATAAGCTTCTCAATTCACTTGTATATGAGTGGTTTTTTACTTTTCTAAGTAAATAAAAAGTGAAACTATATCTACCCTGTGCTGGTTTCTTCTGTATTCCAGTTATCTGCGTTCAACCAGGCACAGGTGTTCTGAGTGCGCCGCAGTGCTGTGCTGCAAATAAGTTTATGGCCATATGACACAAGAACCTGCTGAGCTGAATAGTGATTCAGCTTTTTACAAAAAAAAAAAAGTAAAGTCAATTTAAACTTCATGGACTCAAAAATAATTAAAACTTTTAACTACAGTGGGATGTCCCATGTAAAGAAGCTCTGCAGCTGGCCATTGATCAGAAACGCACTCTGTTCGTTACCTGAAGTGTAAATTTGCGATTCAGAGAGTGATCTGTCTGTTTTAATTATTGCTGAGTCCTTGATGTTTAAATTGACTTTCCTTTTTCTTTCTTTCTTCTCTTTTAAAAACTGGCTCACTTTTCGGCTCATATAGCACAGCAGTTCTTAGTTTTGCCACAGTCTTGCAGGCTACAGAACAGTGTGCATTACGGCACGCCTGTATGACTGGCACTCTTGATTTCAAATATTGTTTTCCATTTAATATACTTTCTTTACAGACTGTGCCACTGTTACATATGTTGCTGTGTATTGTTTGCCGATAGTTAGCAGAGTAACCTGACTTTGTATTGAGACACGTGCTGTGACTGCTTTGTGGATGTTCACATTGCCATGCTAACATGGTGCGGTTTACTCTTTTTTCATAATCACTTTATTTCTTTTGAAACAACAAAAAAAAAAACTATTTTGGGACTTGGCGTGGTGAGACTCAGAGATTGCGGTTGTTAGGATAGTTGATTGACACAAGAATGAGTATATCTCTTATGGTACCGGTAACTGTGACAGCCATGTTTGAAATTTTTGGGCGCTAAGCACTTACTGGCACCGCTTTTCTTACAGATCATAGAACAAAGCACCGTGATCAGGTTGCAGAAGATAGGTTTACGTGGGTTAATGTAACCCTCTTAGAATTATTTCCACCAATCACAATGTGTATGCAGATATTGCCTTATAATAATCAATATATAGAATATCAATAGTGACTGTGTCTATGTGGAGCTCCCATAGCTAAGTGAACATTTTCATATATTTTCCCTAGTTTTTAAATAGACGATAGTGGATGGGCAACAGTGAACAACAATACAGTTGTTCACTTCGAGAGTTGTCATGACAACCTAGAAAACCTCGAAGCGAAGCTTCGAGAGGGTTTCGGTGTCCTGAAAACCTAGATGACAACTACTGTGTTTTGTTCACTATTGTACATCCTAGTCTTTTAGTATAGGCAAAAGTAAAGCAGTAGCGGCACTTACTGAGAGTTGAAAATGTACTCCTGTGCCTCCGATGAACTGTGGTGCCCATTTTTTCGTTGCCATGAACCGCGTGTCATGCATGCGCAAACCTGGTCAAATCTGTTGTACCATCGATGTGACATACTCACGATGGTACAACAACATTGTTACGTCACATCGATGGTGCAACAAGACTAAGGAATGTTAGATTTTTAATGAATACAGCGTTCTAACATACGCTATATATTTTTTGTGCACAGTTTGTGAACTGAGAAGGAGGGTATTGTTGCCTACAGGAAGGTGTGGGATGTGTGTGTTTCATGTTAGTTGGGAACAATATAGACAGCATATTTGTTCTGTGGTGACTCATATCTTGTGTAGGTTTCATTTTGTTTATATACAGTAGATAGGCAGTTTGTTCGAGATTTTTGTGGGGGTTGTCCTTGTCACCAGGATTAGCTGGCTTGTTGCTGGGTAGTGGCATGTTGTTTAGGTGGTACTGTGACTTTATCACTGTTTCATGGGATTTCTGGGCTGATGATTTAAAAGACATTTATTAAAAATATTTTTTTTAGCTAAAATCAGGTGGTTGCTGAGAAACAGCTTCCTTGGCACAGTGTTGTAATTTTGATAGAACACTGGAAGTAGCAGCCTACTGAGTTCTAGATTATTGAGATTGTTGTTACATTTTGATGGTAAAGTGAGATAGAAATGTATATATTTTTGAATGTTATAGTTATTTTGTAGTTATGTATAACTGGAGGCTAGGAGAAGCTGGGCTGGGAGGATGTGGGGGAATAGGTACATGTATGGGAGGAGAGTGGTAAACTCAATAGATGTGGGGCAGCAGTCTTTCTGGGGGTGATATGGAGTAAAGGGGATGTCCTGTGTAAGATCCCAGAGCAGCTAAGGACTGAAATAAGGCTGATCAGATGGGAACTGGGGAGGATGGTGTAGAAGTCAGAGGCAGAGCAGTGGAGGCAAAGGCAGAGGTTTGATGCCCAGGGAGTGAGGCATCAGGCAGGGATAGGATTGGGGAGGAGCACCCAGTATACAGGAGTATCTCTTCCTCAGAGGACTAGGGGAGCCCAGGGTGGAGGAATGGCAAGTGGTAAGGGAAGGGGTGGGAATGTAAGAGTAGCATCAGGAGTGGAAATTCTAAAGGGTGCCTTTACTGAACAGATTTACACCACAGTCTAGAAGGAGGGGGGCAGCAGGAGGTGAGTTAGGAGGGCAGGTTGAACCAGGGCTGAGAGTACATCTGAACATACAAAGAAGCCAGCAGAAGAGGCCATTTGGTCTATCAAGTCTGCTTTCGTATTGCAGGGTCCACAGATTGAGCTAATGTCTGCCCTCCTCCCACTTCTCAATAGTAGGAGTACAGGGAGGGAAGAGAACCAATCAGGGTGGGCAGGGAAGAGAAGGCAGACAAAACAGAGTGGAGGATTTGGGGGGGGGGTGGGAGAAGAGGGAAGGGAAAACTGAAAACAGATACAGATAGTCAGAAGGGGAGGGGCAGAGTGGGAGATGGAAAAACAGTTTAGGGGATAAATTGTGGATGTGTAGATAAGCTCACCAGGGTGCAGAGGGAGCAGTTAGGTGGGGAAACAGCTAGTACCGATGGTAAGAAAGGAAGGAGGGGAAGCACAGGTGCAAGAGATGGAAGGGTGGCAATCATAGGGGACTCCATAATTAGGGGTGTTCACTGGAGAAGGAAAGGGGACCCAAATGCATGCAGGAGGGTGGTTTGTATGCCAGGGATGACAGCGGGGAAGGTGGGCCCAAAAAAAAGGAAATAGTAAGGGAGGTTGGAAGAAAACCTAATTTAGTTATACATTTGGGAACCAATGACCTACCTGTAGCTGGGGAGGAGGTTAAGGTAGTGCAAAGTAGGTTCAGGGTGTTAGGGAAGATCTGCAGGGAGGAAGGAAGTTCGCTGGCCTTCTCAGAGGTGATACCAGTACCAAGGGCCAGCACAGTCAGGAAAAGAAGAATAGAGGATTTTAATGACTGGCTGAGGAAATGGTACAGGGAGGAGATGTTTATCTGTATTGGGGACTGGGAGGACACCTGGTCAAACAAAGCAACCTTTCACAAGACAGGCTACACCTGAGTACGGAGGGTTTGAGGGTACTCAGGGACAAAATGGGGAATACATAACCATTACACTTTAGGGTGAGGAACACATAACAAGGGTATGTGGAGGAGTGCACACAGAGGAGATAAATGTGAATAGAAGAATAGAGGGAAGAGAAGGAAGGTCAGATTCTAGGTGGAGGTGGTGTCTCTGAATGTGCAGAGTCTTGGAAAGAAGATGGATGACCTGCAGGCACTATTAGCAGACAGGAGGGTGGACATAGCTGCAGTAACCGAGACTTGGGCAACATCACACCATGACTGGCACCTAGCAACTCCTAGATACAAACTATACAGGAGGACAGGGTAGTCGGGAAGGGGTGGCCAGTTTATATCAGGGATAGGAATAACTTGTATGAGGGAGGAGTCAGAGGAAGGGGTGGAGGCATTATGGGTCCAATTAAGGTTCAATAGAGGGAGAAAGGTGAGGTTGGGTGTGATTTACAGACCACCCAATCAGGATGAGGAGAGGGACAGGGAACTGATTTCACAAATATTGGAAGCTGCAGGAAAGGAGGTATGGTAATTGTGGGGACTTCAAGGTGGACTGGAGCATACCATCCACAACATGTGCTAGAGTAAAGTGATCCTGGAAGGACTGCAGAGTGGGTTCCTGATTAACAGCATCACTAAACCAACAAGAACTGAGGCAATTTTTGATCTGGTGCTCACAAATGGGGAGCATGTACAGAAAATAATGGTCAGGGAGCTACTGGGTGGAAGTGACCATTGCATAGTATGGTTCCAGTTGGATATGGGCAGGAAAGCATCCCAGCTAAGACCCAAATCTTGGATTTCAGGAGGTGGACTTTAGAAAATGGGCAAGGTCCTAAGAGCCATCTGGCTGACCATCAGAGCAGATATGGGGTGGACAAAGGTGGTCCATCATTAAGGAAGGAATACTGGTTGCCACAGATGATTGCGTTAGGCTCAGGGGCAGAACACAAGGGCAAAGCACCCAGCTGGTTCAGTTCTGGGCTTGCCCAGACAGTAAGGAAAACAAGGTTGGCCTATAGAAAATTTACGAAGACCAAGAGAGAGAGATGGATAGGGAAAATTACCTAATGTTGGTTAGTGAGACAAGTAAGGAAGTCTGGTGAGCAAAGGCAGAGAAGGAGCTGCAGATGGCTGAAGGAATTAAGAAGGGGGAGAAGGCTTTCTTTCACTATTTAAGTGAGAAAAGGGACAAGAAGGAAGGGATTGTGAAGCTTAAGAAGGGGGTGGAGTGGACTGAGGATAACAGGGTAAAAGCAGAGATACTAAATGAATACTTCGGTTATGTCTTCACCAGGGAGAAGGACAGACCAGTGCCTTCAGGAAGGAAAAGAGGAGCGGGGGTGGGGAGCAGAACACAGATGTAGTGATAGAGGAGGATAGAGTGAGGGAGGGGCTGCTGGCATTGAAGGTGGACAAATCACCAGGACCAGACAGAGTACATCCAAGGGTACTAAAGGAACTGGCTGAGGAGCTGGCAGGGCCACCAGCAGACCTATTTAATAGTTCACTAGAGTCAGGCATGGTACTGCAGGACTGGAGAACAGCACATGTAGTGCCCCTCCACAAAAGTGGTCCCAAGGATGACCCAGGGAATTACAGACCAGTCAGTCTGACCTCCATTGTGGGCAAGCTCCTGAAGACCATGCTAAAGAAAAGGTTGGTGAGATGTCTAGAGGAGCATGGTCTCCAGGATGCGAGGCAGCATGGGTTCATGGGGTGGGGGGGATTGTGTCAAACAAATATGATTGACTTCTTTGACTGTGTCACTAAGACAGTAGACAGGGGCCAAGAAGTAGACATTCTCTATCTTGATTTCTGCGAGGCCTTTGACTCTGTGCCCCACAAAAGGTTGGTCAAGAAGTTGGTGGATCTCAGGGTTGGGGAAAAGATAGCCAGATGGGTGGAAAACTGGCTGAGGGACAGAACTCAGAGGGTGGTTGTGGGGAGAGAGTTATCTGGCACAAGAGAGGTAACCAGTGGGAACCTGCAGGGCCGGTGCTAGGCCAGTGTTGTCTCAATGTCTCTCATCAATGACATTGGGGACGGCATTACAAGCAAAATGCCTATTCGCAGAGGACACCAAGCTCTGTGGGAGAGTGGACACAGTTGAATGGATACAGGACCTATAGGATGATCTGGAAAAATTGGGTAGGTGGTCCAGGATCTGGCAGCTTGGCTTCTATGCCAAGAAATGCAAAGTTATGCATATTGGAGCCAAGAATCCCAGGACAGAGTATTACCTGGGTGGAGTCCGAGTATCAGCATCATAGGAGGAAAAGGACCTGGAAGTTATGATCACCAGTGACCTGAAGCACTCCACGCAGTGCAAGAAAGCAGCAGCAAAGACAAACAAGTAGCTGGATGTATATCTGGGGATCAGTAGTAGGAGAGAGAAGGTTACACTACCCTTGTACAGGTCACTGGTAAGGCCGCATCTAGAGTATGAGTCCAGTACTGGTGCCCACCTCAAAAGGATATTAACCTGCTGGAGAAGGTCCAGAGGAGGGCTACAAAGGTGATAGCGGGTCAGCAGGGTAAGGCATATGAGGCGAGGTTGAGGGGCACTGAACATATACTCCCTGGAAGACAGGCGAGAGAAAGGGTACATGATTGGGGACTTCAAGTATGGGACTTGAAAGGGATAAATAAGGTTGATAAGGAGTCTCTTTAAACTGAGTGGCAACCACAACATGAGGGGGCACAGTCTTAAGCTGGAGGGTGGGAGGTTTAGGAGGGAGGTCAGGAAGCACTTCTTCACAGAGAGGGTTGTGGACACATAGATACATAGACAGTGCCAGCAGATAAGGGCCTATGGTCCACCTAGTCTGCCCATTTGAGTCTGTAACTTCAGTTTACGTTTTCCTAGAACTCTGTTGCCCCTTACCACTGACCTCCAGAATTTCTTTATGTCTATCCCATGCATTCTTAAATCCCGAGATTGTTTCAGCCCCCACCACTTCCTCAGGCAGGGTGTTCCACTTGTCCACCACCCATTCTGTGAAGAAATTCTTCCTCACGTTTCCTCTGAATCGTCCTCATTCCAACTTCATCCCATGCCCTCTAGTCCTGGAACATCTTTTTCGCTTAAAAATAATGTATTCTTGCACCCTGTTCCTCCCTGTAAGATACTTGTATGTCTCTATCATGTCCCCTCTCTCTCCCTCCTGTCCTCCAGGGAGTACATATTCAATTCCTTCAACCTGTCCTCATAGGACTTGTGATGCAATCCATGTACCATCTTTGTTGCCCTCCTCTGAACCTTCTCTACCCTGTCTATGTCCTTACGTAGGTAAGGTCTCCAGAACTGTACACTGTACTCCAGGTGGGGCCTCACTAGTGCCTTGTATAGTGGAATCATGACCTCCCTTTTCCTGCTGGTGATGCCCCTGCCTATGCATCCCAGCATCCTATTTGCTTTACCTGCTGCCTTGTCACACTGTTTCCCTACCTTGAGGTCATCAGAGATGATAACCCCAAGTTCCTTTCCTGCTTGGTGCATGCTATCCTCACCCCAAACTGATATATTGTGCCAGGGTTTTGCCCCATATGCATTATCTTGCATGTCTTTGCATTGAATTTCAACTGCCAAACCCTGACCATTCTTCAAGTTTCTGCAGGTCCCTTCTCATTCTGTCTACATCCTCTGGTGTGTCTACTCTGTTACAGAGCTTTGTGTCATCATGAACAGTAAAATTCTGCCTTCTAGGTCCTGCAAATGTCACTGATGAAGATGTTGAATAGGACGGTCCCAGCACTGATCCCTGTGGTACCCACTGGTCACTGTTCCCTCTGTGGAGTGACAGCCATTTACCACCACCCTCTGTGTCCTGCCGCCCAGCCAGTTACCTACCCACCACACTACTGTCCTGCCCACACCCATATTCCCTAGTTTGTGTAATAGTCTTCTATGTGGCACAGTGTCAAGGCCTTGCTGAAGTCCAGATAGGCCATGTCCACTGCCCTCCCTGATCCACCTCCCCTAGTCACCCAGTCAAAAATTCAACGAGGTTGGTCTGATATGACCTCCCCTGGTGAAACCATGCTGCCTTGGATCCTGCAGTCCATTGACAACCAGATGTTCCACCAATCTCTCCTTCAGTAGTGCTTCCATGATCTTCCCCACTACCGAGGTGAGGCTGACGGTCTGTAGTTCCCCTTCCTCTTTGTTCCCACTTTTGTATAAGGGGACTACATCTGCTGTCCTCCAGTCTTTGGGTACCTCCCCTGTTTCCAGTGATTGGCTAAACAGGATAGCCAGAGGTTCAGCCACCACCTCTCTGAGTTCTTTAAGGACCCTGGGATGCACCCCATCTGGCCCCATTGCTTTATCAACTCTTATTACTTCCAGTTCCTTCAGAACCCTTTCTCGTGCAAAGGGACTTATGTCCATTTCTGCACCATTCTCACTCCTTGTACTCCCTTCAGACCCATTACCCATCTCTTCCTCAGTAAAGACTGAGCAGAAATACCTGTTCAGTATGTCAGCTTTACTGTTGTCATCCTCCACGCGGCCCCATCCTCTCCCTTCAGTCTCACTATCCCTCCCTTTGCCTTCCTTTTTTCACTTATATACCTGTTAAAGGTTTTATCCCCTCTATCCACTGAATGCACTGCCAGAAGAGGTCATCTCGCTGAAGACAGTGGGCAGCTTTAAGAGAGGCTGGCTAGGCTTAGAGGGAAGGTAAGGATCATGGGTAGAGAGGATGGGAGGAGTGGAGAGGAAGAGCAGGGAATGTAGTTCAAGCTGTGAACTGTGCAATACGAGCAGACTAGATAGACCAAATGGCCTTCTTCTGCTGACTTCTTCATATGTTTGTATTGTGACTAATAACTGGAGGCAGGCAATCAGAGGGCAGGATTCCAAGGAGAAATTCCAGAGACTTTTGGTAGTTGGGTCAGTCTGTGGCTGGGCTCTGACTTGAGTCAGTAGGGTTCTATGCTACATGAGACATCTTCTAAGGTCTTTCACAGGGCTTAAACTGGAGTAAAGCAGAGTTTGTCAGATAAATAGAGGAGAAGTATTCTTGCTGTTTGGAGAAGCTGGGCATTTTGAGCCAACTATCTCAGGAATCCTTTTGGAGCTTGCTGTGTGAGTGGAGACTTTTGCAGCAGCCATCCTGCAACGTTTGGGACTGAGAGAACAACTTGAGCTGGGGAAGAGGTTTCCAGGAACTGTGAGTAAGCCAGAGAAAGACAGAAGCTGATTTAAAGCAGAGTTATGTTGTTCCTAGGGCCCAACACCAGTCAACCCACGGTACCAAGCAGGCCTGCATCTCCTGGGTACCTAGAAATGACAGAGGTAGCCATTGGTACCAGTGGGGGTGGGCATCTGGGGTGGTCTGGCCTATGGGCCCATATGTTATTAATTGTTCTGAATCAATTTTCTAACCATTCTTATCTCCACAGCTATCCCTTTTGCAGGTACCCTGACCCTAGCCCTTCCCCATAATAAAGCTGTGTTTTGTTGCTTGAAATTGCTGTGTGAAGGGTGGTTTTTGGAAATCAACTATAAAATGTTTATGGTATTGGGAAACTGTTTGGCATCCAGTGTGTGTGGTGGTTGGAAGGGGAGATGGGTAGGTACAGCATCCCAGGGGGTTGTACCAATCACACTCCTGGCCCACTGCAACTTACTCTGGGTGGAGGCACCACACTATTTCATTTATTTTTCTAGGATAGAACCCCCGATTGCCACCATAGCAGGACCCAGGTCCCTTAACCTGTGTGAAGGTCAACAGGCAGGGGTAGTAGCCCATTGGCTGATGGCGCTTGGGCTACATTTCTAATTCAGAAACCAGTAAAAAAGGAATATTGATTAAATGAATGGATGGTTTTGGAGTAAATAATACCAGGCAAGACATTTTCAATGTTCAGTGCTGGTTACCTTTAAGCTCAGTGAGTGTGGCAGAGAGGTTAGCACAGGGAGGTTAAGTGACTTGCTCAAGGTCACACAGCAAGTCTGTAGCAAAGATAGGTTTCAAATCCAGGTCTCCCAGGTAACTGGTCTGAACTCTAACCACAGCGTCAAATGAAATAACTCCCCAATGCTTGGCCAGGATGTGCAGAGACTGGTTATTAGGTGCTGTTCTGCTCTAATATGGGATGCCAGCTCAAGTATCACATGGCTCAGGATTTCCGCATCACAACGTTGTCTCCCTCTTGTGTTTAGGATTTCCAGTGCTAACATAAATATTCTGGTGCCAAAAATAAATATTTTGCCTCCCTCCTATTGCCAGGTTGAGCGCTTATCAAATGGCAGTGTGTCCCAGTGAGCGCAGTGTTTGTGAGTTTACAGATTGTTTTACTTCCAGCTAAACTATCACTCCTTTCTTTCATATTGAACAGCCACTGAAACCTGCTTTCAGAGATCCTGGCATTTTCAGACTTGTTTTACTTACTATAGGAGTGCTTCACTGAGGGCATCTCTATTTTGTCTTCCCATGCTTTGTAAAGTCAAAGTTCATCCCATGAGTTACATCGTTTGGGGGTTGGTGGTACTGGTACTTGTACTAGTAAAGATCCCATTGTGATTGTCAGATGGTGGTATCCTTTTTGTGGAGGTAGGGGTTTGCTATGGGCTCTCTAGGCTTAGAAAATGGCTTGAATCAAACAAAACAATCTGATTGGTCAAAACTGGTCACATGACCGTGCATTAAGTAAGCAATAACACATGACAGGGTGTGTGGTAACTGGAATTATAAAATGGCTGGGTAAAATCCAGTAATCTGATTGGCTCTTATTCATGTGTAAAATATGGTTTACACATGGTTAAAAAAAAGGACTGCTCAACAATAAAGAGTCTGGAACCCAGATCAATGGGCATCTGGAACACAGGCATTTCAGTTAGCCCCTATAGCCAGAACTGATATTCCACCACAAACATGGCTGCTACCTTTACACTGTAAAAATAACTTCAACTGGGCCCTAAAAATAAAAATACCTTAATAAAAATAAAACAAATGAATTAAACTATTTCCTGATTATCACACTCTCCTTACATACATAAACAAATTAGAAACAATAAGTATTGTTTATAATTTTCACTACAACTGTTTCTTTGCTGACAGTGAAAAATCCCCCTTCTGTCTTTACCTGTTCATCAGGGAACTCTCTTCTTCTTGCCCTGACAGTGAGATAATTGAGTCTCTGGCTGTAATAAAGGCCTTTGTTGTCTGTGTGTACAGAGTGTAAGGAGAGAAACATTCCGTCAGTGGAACTGAGCAGAATTTTGAATCCATGTATTTCATGGTAAACATACCATGATAAACATTCCACATCTTGAATGTGGAGAAAAACAGAGACAAAAAAAACAGGAAGAAGAAAGTAGGCAATAATACAATGACATCATCAATGACGTCACTTGCAGTGGGTGGAAGGACTATTTTATCACAAATGCACACAAGTAAATCTATTGTTTCTACATATAAACATGCTTTTCCCAATAGTAAAAAGTAAAAAAAAAAGAACCAATTTTATAAGCACAATAAGGCACTCAGGGATGTGTGTAAAATATATTTTACAACATGCCCAGTGGCTGAAGTCACTCGGCCTTCGGCCTCATGCCTTACTGTGCCTCTGGCTGTGCTGTAACATATGTTTTACACACACCCCTTCGTGGCTTATTGCTTAAATAGTCTAGATCTAGAACTGTGCAGAATTTTCAATTTCTGCTTCCCCTGGAATTCCACGGAATTTTGTAAAATCCATCTAATGTCACAGAATTCTGTTGGCAGTGGAATTCCAAAATTCCATAAACATATATATTTTTTTTAAACTGTGGATTTGTAATCTTTAATTTGCATAAACTGCAGACTAGTATTCAGCTGTTTATATAAACAGCAGATTCATTTTCTGCAAACCTGGAATAATTGTAGCCCAGGCGCTGTGTGCCAGTGAGCTACTACCCTGCCTGTTGGCCCTCAAAGGTTAAGGGGCCTGAATCCTGTTACAGTGGTGTTTGGGGGTTCTATCCCAAAGATAATAAAAATAGCATGGTGCCTCCACTCAGAGAAAGATAGAAATAGGTCAGGTGACTGGCTGGCACAGCCCCCTGGCATGCTGCACCTACCCATCTCCCCTACCAACCACCCCACACGCTGAATACCCAACCGGTCAATAACACCAAAAAACAAGAACAATAATGATCTGACAGACTCAGAGAATTCCTGCACACACAATTTCAAACAATAAATCACAGCTTTATTGAGGATAAGGACTAGGGAAGAGATACCGGGACAAAGGATGGCTGTGAATAAAAAGATGGTTAGAGAGAACAAGTAACAATAACCATATGGGCCCTTAGACCAAGCCCACCCCTAGAGGCCCACCTCCACTGGTACCAGTGTCTACCCTCATAGTCCTTAGGGGTACCCTCAAGGTGCAGGCCTGTTCATTGCTGCAGGTTGGCCAGCTGTAGGGGCCCTGAAGAAATAGAACAATTATTTGAGGGAGCAATTTAATCCCTCTTACACTGCCTTCCTTGATTTCCGGTAACTAGGTCCTGGGTACTCCAGTTTTGCAGAACTAAACTACGCTTGGGATGATTGCCTCTGGATGTACAGGAACGTGGAGCTCTGTGCTGCAATGGGGGGATGGAATCTGCTCGAGGTTCTTGCAGCTTGTCCCCTTGATTGGAAGTCTGGTCGCTTGTCACCTTCAGCCATTTCTGGCCCATAGCAGAGCTCTGTGGCAGGACCACACCTAGCCCCAGAAGGCCCATACCAGGGTGGCTCACAACTGGCTCCCCTCAAAGATCACAGGTGCCTTAGCACCCCAGCATCTGGTGACCTCCTGAGACAGTGAGTTCCACTTGGAAGGTTAGCTGATTCCCTCCTGACTCTGGGTGAGAACTCCCAAATGGTGGGGATCCTTCTGTAGTCCCTGCACTGAGTTTGAAAACCACAGAAAACACAAGCAATAGCTCAAGCAATATCCAGTGCTAGTTAGCAGTGGGTGCTAGCCCTAGATCAATGAAGCACAGGTGCAATCAACAGGGGATCAAACACAACAGACCCTGCACCCAGTCCACACTTTCTAGTTAGAAAATGTCCATGACCTTTTCTTCAGCTGCAGCTGGGACACAGTTCTCAACCACTTCAACCAGTTCACTCAGGAAATGTACGGCACCTGGCTAGCACCTTGATGTCCAGAGATGCTTTGCCTCTTATTTATTTACTTATTGAAAAGTTTCACCAGAAAGGCACACTGAACAACAAGTTGCTCGTCTCTCAGTGCAACCTGGGGGGGAAGGGGACAATAAGGATTAGAAAAACGGAGAGTATACAGATAATAAAAGGAAGAACAGTTAGAATTAAGTTGGACACCCCCTCTTCAGAATCACAGTCGCAGTCCCACACAAATAAAATGAACTTTCAGCAGCAACTGTGGCATTCAAATAGAACAGCTCAGTCCTCTCAGCTCAATCCAGTCCACCAGTGCAGGGTTTCTGCAATACTTATCTTCTTCAAAATAATCAAACAGCTCACAGTATCTGGGGAATCAAGGTAACAGTTGGTCTCTCACTCTATATCCCCTGCTGATCTTTTCCTGAACACAGCAATCTCCTCTAGAAGCCTGGGAAAGGCCTCCTAGTCCAGATCCACGTTCACAGGAGACTTCTGACTCTTACAGAGCACGAGAACAGACTGATCAAAACCCAGAAAGTCCAAAGGGTTTTGCTCGAGAATCCAAGGTTCTGATTGGTTGGTTGAGCCTATAATTGTCCATAACCATAGAGATCAATATTTACTGAGGGCTTATTGGGGCATGGTTTAGGCAACTGAATTAATCCCCTCCTTTTCCCAGGAGTCCCTTTGTCACAGATTTGGGCGCCTAACTGGATGATTGACTGCTGTTTGGGGTCATAATGCCGTCAACATGTCCACCCCCATTCGGATCTATGCAGTCCAACACAATTCTCCACACTCTACCGTCTGGTGCAGCCAAGCAAAATACTTTATTTCAAATAAAACCCCACTGTGGTTTAGCCCCAACTGTCCCCTGTAAAACAAGTCCACTCTTGTACACTCAGCCCCTGTTCAACTGCTGTTGCTGCCGCTGAAACACTGCCCACCTCGGTGACAGGCAGCATCTAATGAATAATCATGTGTGGCTCATTAATATTCATGAGCCCCACTTTATGCCCTGATCTTAAACTTAAACACTTAACCCCCAAGTGGCTTCTCCGCCGCAGTTTTCAGGTCACTGGCCCCTATTTAGATGGCTAGGGTGCCGGGACCACGGAAATTCCTCCTCAGCCGGCTGAAAAATTGTCAGTTGGCACATCAAGCGCATCTTGCGCATGTGCAATCCCCACTTGCTCCGAGGAGCAAAACAAAACTGTAGGGGATCAAGAGTTAGCCTTAAAGCTCAATGGGGCTGAACTTAAAGACAGCATGGCTCGGGAACTCTTTTGGAGGATCAGGAGGCTTGGGAAAAGCGGGAAGGAAATGAGGGCGATGGGGACAATCAAGGTAGGCCGGGGTGGGGGTGGGGTTACATAATATTATGGAGCTCATGTAATCTACAGAATATTATACAATGGCAGAAAAGAATCCTGGTTTCTGATTGGTCAGTTGGCTATCACAGCAGGGATGTTATCCTGGCATAACATCCCTGCTGATTGTTTGGATGATTTCGATCCCCATCACCTCCATGATCATCTCCTCTTTCTCTTAAGAAACAAAAATATGTTTACACACTAACAAAAACATTCTTTAAAATTATTTTTTTATTATAAAACAACAAGCCATTGTATAATAGGAATAATGCCCTCCAGGGTGGGAGTTATGCTGGGATAACATCCCTTCTCGGGTGTTGGACGCCCTCGGCCGGTGGCCTCGGGCCCAACCACCGGTGGGATATTATCCAACATAACTATCAGACGTATTCCTTTATTTCAGTGGTTTCCATTAAAAATTTTTGCAATTCCACGGAATAAAAAAAAAGAAATTCTGAACAGAATTTGGAAGCAATTGCCATTCTGCACAACTTCCACCAATGGAATCCCACATTCTGTACCAGTTCTATCTAGATGCCCTCTCCTTTTATGCTGCCATCCTATATTCAGTCTAAAATCTGGGTGGGCCAGCTATCCTATCAATCCCATGGAGGCAACTTCAGGGATCCCACCCTGGTTCTAGTTTTGTGCTTCCGCCATTGCATGTAATTTTTTTTCTACCCACTCATGGTGCACAGTATAGGAGGTACCTAGAAAAATAGATTTGACAGGTATGCTTATATTTTTATGTAAGCCCCCTCCCAGGTGGTGCTTACCTGGGCTGACTTCTGCACCATTCCTCTGGTGATGTCACCATCAGTGGCTCCAGGAGGGCTACAAACCCTGCTGCCCCAGTATCTTCATGGCGGTATACCATCGGAGAGAGCAAGCCCCTCAGCGGAAACCATCACAGTGGCCCACAGCCGTTCGACATTCACAGTGCGAGACAGGTTGTGGGCCTTCTGCGATAGCGGACTCCACTGTAAGCCACTCTCCCATAATCCCCCAGAGTTAACAATCTATAAGTCTGGTGGCTGTAAGTGGGAAAGCTGCCGCAAACAATGTTGAAAGCCCGGCGCTGTGGTGGTCTGTTGATGGATTTGCCTGGACCTGGTCAACGTCAACAAATCTGTGTCGCTGTGGGGGATGTTGACAACTTTGTTGTCAAACTGACTTGGTGGAACCCTTCATGGTTGCTGCCGCTGACGTTCTTGGAGTCTTGGCCTGATGTATAGCTGGGAACTGAGTGCCAAATGGAGCTTCCCTGCCTTCAGGTGCTTTGGGGGGTGTTTCAGTGGTCTGGTGGACTCTGAGAGCTGGACCACCGTGAAATGTAAACAAAATGGTGGCTCGAGCCTTGTTATGCATGTGCAGCTGCCTGGGAAGATAAAATTAAAGGTGCCATGGCTCCATTTAGTGTATTGGTCATTGGCCACTACATAGCGATTGTGACAGAAATGGGAAGGAAAGAGTTAATGGTTTGGATTCTGTAGGTGCCTTATTTTTGTTTTAGCAGATTGAAAAAAATATACTCAGGCTAAAATCCTCTGTCCAGGAGCATCCAGGTTGTGGAATTTCTAGCTGCTAGATAAGAGCTGGGTCATAAATCTCGAGTGGACATCTCCACACACACACACAAACCTGCAGACACATAAACAGGACAGTTTGAATGGATTGGATCATTCAAATATAAACTTAAGGTGAAAAGGGAATATAATTGGTCACTGATAGATGTTCACTCTGATTGGGACAATTAAATACATACATGTTAGTTGGTTGGTGCATTCAAAGGGAGAATAGGAATGACCTATTCTCCAGAGAGTATATAACCTTCTGAAAGACAGAGAAGGCTCTCTTTTGCTTTGGAAGCTGGGAGGGGAAACATAAGTTTGGAGCCTACCCTTGTAGCTATGTCCATGGGAACTGGCAGTTAGAATAGGGTCCAGTGTCTCTTAGAAGGACAGGTAAGGGTAAGTTTAGTGCTAGCATATTTCAGTAATAGCCTTCTTCTTTTGCCATCTGTTATTTAAAAACATTTGCTTACTTTTCCTGTATGAGCGTTATTCTCTTGTGTTGTCAATATATATCCTGTAACTGCTCAGTGCACTTTCTGTTAAGTAAAAGCTGTTTATTTGCTCAACAGTTGTGACTGTGATGTCATTTTCTAAGATAATATTTGGTTTCCACTGGCTGAGAGTAAACTCTGTGTAGCATCCGCCACCTGAGAGAGACACACTACCAGACTTTAACTTGTGCAATTGCACGTTTAATTATCCAAGTTTGTACACTTGAAAGAGGTGCCGGAAGGAAAGTCCGGCTGGTGGCAGCGAATACCCGAGGACAGACACCTCTCTAAAAGCTGTTTGGCTTACCAGATCCTTATATGCCAGGAGATTGCAGGAATCCAGGTTCTTGGGTAGAACACCCGGGAGTGAGAGGGTAGAAAAATGAGTGTTCTTCTGGTGTCTACCAAATCAATTGTCCTGCTGTCTATTAAACCCAAACTAAGTGTAAAAAGTCCATAGCCCCATGGAGCTGAATAGTTATTTTTTTTATAAAGAAAAGGTGACCCCTGTATCATTGAAATCATTTGCCATGCAGGTGGAAATAAAAGCCAGTTGGGGAAAACAGTGGTTTGTGCATTATTTGACTATGAGAGGATAGTTTTAATGAAATGAAATACTTGTCTCCTCTCATATCTTTGATCTGATTAATTTGTCACAAGTCATATTCCAGGGAAAGAGTTCAACCCTAGAATTACAGGGGCTCCTTGGGATCTCAGGAAGAACTGGGAGGTCCCGGTCTGGTGGGTGGCTCAGGAAGAATCAGTTTTCCTGGGAATTCAGGAGGTCATTCAGAAGTGTGAAGACATCATCAGGTAAGGATCATCAGTTTCCTAAGGTCCAGTATTGCAATGTCTCGAATGTTAGGTCTTCAAGAGTGCTCCTTTCTTCCTGCCCAGACCACCTGCAATGTTTTTAAGTATGCCCCTAGATGGGGCAGGAAGGGAGGGAAGGGTTAGACTGTGGGGGCTACTCATCCGGGATGCTCTCTGAACCCTAAACATCGCCGCCAGAACCTGAGTCACACGGTCCATGGTGTACAGGCTTCCCGGCCTGGTTGGGCCCTGTTGCACACTTTAAAATTGATATGGGGTAGGCCTGGAGTAGGTGTTAGGCCAGGCCTGCTGATTTGGTGTGCACACGTGAGTTGCTGATCACATGACTCTCAGAAGAGGTCTTGACTGGAAGATGGGCAAAGGAGCTATGGCAGCTGCACAAAGAAGTGAAATCTTGGGATCACAGTGAGTGAGCTGAGGGAGAGACCAGCAACAGTAGTAAAACAGAAGAGGTGAATAATGCTAGCGAGGCAGAGCAAAAGAGATTGCTTTGGGAATGTATTATTTGAGAAGCAGGCAAGTGAGCTGGGATTGCATTATTTTGGATCAGAGAACTGTGGGCTCCAAGTGACTGTGAGACTGGGAGGGAAGGAAAAGCAAGAGCAGGCATCCACATGGATTGGCAGCAAGTAGTAGCAGGGGGAGGTGGAGAGAGGCCTGAAGCAACCCCTCAAGAGGAACCCCTGACCACAGTTCCGGCCTCACTTCCTTCCTGGCTTTGGAAGGCTGGGGAACAATGCAAGGGACATGAACGTTGTGTGAGTTGTAGATTTCTGAGAGAAGCAGTAACCAGGCTGCCCATATGCCCTTACTGTTCAAGTAGTCCACTGGAGCCAAATAGAGGTATGTAAGCTTCCAGTTCCCCACCAGCTTATTCATCCCATGGTCACCAGCCAGCGGAGATTTGGAGGTGTTTAGAGATTGTCCATAGGAGAAAGCACATGTGTCCAGGTGGGCCGAGACCCAAGCGAATCCCTGGACGTGATAGTGGAGAATGTGGAAGAGGAGGGTGCAGGTGTACCAGAAGAGACAGAGGTGACAGGGAGCACAGCTGTCTGCCCAGCTCTGCTACCAGCTATCCCACTGGCAGAGGGAAGGGCAGGGGTCTCAGACAACCGGTTGGGGATCCTCCAGGGCCGGTGGACCATCACAATGGCCCCTGTCTGCGGTAGCTCTCAGGTATCATCCAGTGAAGTGGAGCCTGCCTCGGGTGCCAGAAGCAAAACCAGAACCATAGGGAGTGGCCCTGAGTTGGTGCCTGCACCAGAATCAGCCAGAGGAAATGTTGGTGACCCCCAAGATCCAAGAGAGCTGAATGAGGAGAAATATGTGGGCAGTCAGTTCCAGTTCCAGGACCACATGGTGGTCAGGGCAATCCCTGGGCCCTACCACCACCCAGTTATCACCTTTTGGTGATGCCACCCCACAGCTCCCGGTCCAGTCCAAGACCCTCTGGACCCAAATGGACAGGTTAAACACAAGTGACCCATTAAACCTCAAATATCAACAAGTGATATGGCTATCCAGAGGTCAAGGAAGAAGAACCAGCATGAGGGACCTCCCAGGATGGAGCCAGGCCAAAACGTGGGTTCGTAGGAGGCTAAGGGTAGAATATCTAAACTTGAACTATCCATACGTACCAGAAAGGATTTGGGACATTATTGAGGAGATGCAGGAGGACAGGATTTTTAAATAGTAACTGGAAAGGCTGAAGAGCCATCCAGGATGAGGAAGTGCCCAATCTCAGGAGTTGTTCCAAGGGGCACGGTCGATGTGCCGTACAGGGACTTGGTCAGGACTAACCAGTTTAAACACTTTGCTATGGTCCAGGACTTAACTGGGACTTAGACCAAGTATTACATTTTGGTCAGAGATTCGTTTGGAGAGGTGACCACTAAGCTGTATCCAACATATTATTTCCCTCCAGGTGGGGGGCCTGCAACCTAGGCCTCTTGGACTGAAACTTGTGGACTGCACCAGGACTCTTGCTGTACGGAGCTAATGATGTGACTTTAATTCCATTTATTGACCAAGCTCTGGAACTAAAAAATTTCATAGTTACTGTTTTATAGATATCATGATAAAATATGTTTCTGAGAGATTGGGGTAAGAATGTGTGTGTGCACATGTGAGAGAATAGTCTGGGGGTTTTTACACAGATAAATTTATTTAAAAATGTTGGTAGGAGGTATCTAAGGGAACTGTCTGCTACTTCATTAACAATGTTAGCATAAAGCTTAAGGAAAATCTTTTTGAAGTGCATAATCATTATAGAATAGTGATTGTTGTTACTGTGTTTAAAAAGAAGTAATGGTGGTTGTGACAAGTACTTTAGATTTATCTCCTGGCGCAGATGGGATTTAGGAATTAGGTTTTAGAAAATAGTTTTGGGCTAGGGAGGTAGGTTGGGTGGTATCTAGTGGCCAGACATGGTGTGTTCGTTTTAAAAAGGCTGAGGAGTGCACATATGGGAGAGGACCATCTCTGGACCATTGCCATCATTCCCAGGAGGAATGATTTCCTGGAGTGGGGGAAAAGTGTAAGCCCGCTGCAAAAGTGGGTTTTATATTCCCATGTTTTAGGCACTCTTTCCTCTTCCTATCACCCTCCCCAGAGCTAGGAAGTAGGTTTAGTGTTCTGGGGGTTAGTGCTCTGGATGCCTCAAGGTGGCAGCAGAGGCAGAAATAGGGTATATAAGGGAGGGTATAGGAAGTATCTGGGGTTTTCCAGCCCAGGCATTAGGCCTGGGGCTGGAGGAGGGAAGCTGGAAGAGTAGAACCAGGACCAGGATAGGTGGGCAGAATGATGGAGCTGAGAGGTCCAGGAGAGCCAGTGGGGAAACCCTCCAAAGTAAAGTGCAGTCAGAGACGGTTTGATGCACCATGGCCAATGAGGAGGAGGGGTTATGGAGCTCTGGTGGGGATAAAGGTGGCCAGGTCCTGTGTTGTTGGTGCTAGGGCGTTATGGAGGTTTAGCAAGCTCAGCTGATAAATGTAGAGCCCTTAGGAAGTCCAAAAGATGTTTGTACCCAGGTTGCCAGGGCTGGGAGGGAAGTGGCATGGCCCTCTCAGGAGGGGAACCCATGGCAGAGGTTCCCATTGTGCCCAGTGTGGCAGGGTGGCCTGGAGGTGTTGAAGGAGCCAGGGAGCCTTTCACCCGTAAGTGGGGCCTGTTTTGGAGGGACAGGTCCTGGGGCACCAGTCCAAACTGAAGGCCGGGCCGGCTGTGGACCCAAAGGATTGGTAGGCCTTGGAGGGTGGTCCTCATACTGGTGCTTAACTCAAGCCTAGGAACAATTGGTAGGGATGTGGGCCTGGCACAGACTCCCCATAAGAAGGAGGAGGTGGTGACATCAGAACAGCCCCGGAGTGAAATGGGGCCATGGAGGTCTGAGGCAGAGGAAAGTGATCAGAGTGGCCTCAGCTTGTATGTCAGAGCCATCCATTGTAAGGAGGGCAGGGCCTGGGTAGTCAGGAAAAAAATCCTGGATGCCCTGTGTATTAGGCCTAAGCCACAGGGGTCCAGGTGGGGGAGGCAGATCACTTTCCCATGCCGGAGAAAGGGGGGACAACCAGTACCGCAGAGAAAAAGGGACCTGTAGGAAAACAAGTAAAGGAAAGGTTTGGCTTACCGGATCCTTATATGCCAGGAGACTGCAGGGATCCAGGTTCATCGGTAGAACACCTGGGAGTGAGAGGGTAGAAAAACGAGTGTTCTTCTGGTGTCTGCCAAATTAGTTGTCCTGCTGTCTTTTAAGCCCAGGCAAAGTGTAAAAAGTGTGTAGCCCCATGGAGCTAAATAGTTATTTTTTATAAAGAAAAGGTGACCCCTGTATCACTGAAATCATTTGCCATGCAGTTGAAAATAATAGCCAGCTGGGGAGAAACAATGGTTTGTGCCTTATTTGACAGTGAGAGGAGAGTTTTAATGAAATGAAATACTTGTCTCCCTGTAACAGGGAGCTCCTGCCACTCTTGAGGACTGACCTTTTCTTAAATATGTTGCAACAGTTCTTCTGTTTCTTAGCCTAATCTATTCTTTACAATTTCTAGTCCATAAGGTTGGCCACCTATGGGCACCCCTTCCCTTTCTTGATTATGCTATAGTGTCCTCTTTAATTTTCCTTTTCCCTCTCAGGTCCTCGTACAGGGAGGTTATTGTGGTGACCTCCGAGCTAATGTAAAACAATTTTCTGTGTTCCTTGTTGTTGGATTTAGTATGCAGTGGCACTATGTCATAAAATACTTTAAGGTATACACCTTATGTGTATAAAACCTGTAAATGTTGAAAATACCATGGCACTAGGTGTTTTTGATAAAGGGAGAAAGTTACTAGGTGACTGTATAATAAAAATTAAGTTAGTTGTGCTGTTTAAAATGCATGTAAATTGCTGTAAACTGAACACATCTGAAATCCCGTGGTGATTTGCATATATCCCATGATGTTTGCATTATGGAAGTATGTGTAATGTTGTGTTTCTTTGAAACTTGGCTTATTGTCAATGCCCTTTGGGGTAACCCATGTTTCAGTGCTTTCACACTGAGGTTCTTTGTGTTTAGGTTTTTTTTTTTTTTTATTTGAGCCCCCACCAACCAAGCAAACAAGGCCAGCATAGGGGAGGCTAAATCTCAACTGATAAGTTAGATCAGAGATCAGTGAGTCAGTAGGTGGTGGCTAAGTGTAGAGGAAAGACTTTCAGTCTGTTGCTACAAACTGACGTACTGCATAAGGGATATGCCATTGCTGAAGGTTATCCTCTGCATTTTGAATAAATATCACATAGAAACTGTGTGTTGAACTTGAAGTTCGGTGCCTGGTCCATCTGTCATCCCACAACCCCTCCACACTCCCCTCATATCTTTGTAGTCTGATTAATTTGTCACAAGTTGTATTCCAGGGGAAACAGTTCAAGCCCTGGCGGTGCAGGGGCTCCTTGGGATCTCCAGGAAAGAATTGGGAGGTCCAGGTCTGGTGGGCAGCTCCGGAAGAGAATCCATTTTCTTGGGAATTCAGGAGGTAATTCAGAAGTGTGAAGACATCATCAGGTAAGGACCATCCCATCAGTTTCCTATGGTCCAGTACTGCAATGTCTCGAATGTTAGGTCTTTGAGAGTGCTCCTTTGTTCCTGCCCGGACCACCTGTGATGTTTTTAAGTATGCCCTTGGACAGGGCAGGAAAGGAAGGGTTACGCCTGTATTTTTGTTATTCAGATTCCACACCACCAGCATGGATCATCACCACAATGAAATTGTGACTAAACAAAACTGGAGGGATCTTGTCTGGATTTTAACTCATGGTCTGTTGTTTAGGAGGCTGTACACTGTTCCACTACTCCAAAAAAATGGCACAGCAGTGAAGCTTAGCTCTTTAGCTATAGAAGTTAAAACCCCTGCTTGAGTTGCAGCACTAGCCATAATGTCTGCCTCCAAGGCAGCGTTACCTCAGAGGGCAGCTCTGCAGGCAACTTTTGTTGAAGGAATCTATTCCTTGCAAGGGGCATACACTCAAGCTTGAGGGAGAAGGTTCAGAAAGGACATTAGCAAGTATTAATTCATGGAAAGGGTGGAGGACGGATATAACAAACTTCTAACAAAGAGGCAAAGACAATAGTGGGATTGTAGAGGAACTGGGACACATAAAGACTTATCAAACAAGATGCAGAAAGAGAGGCAGGGATGACTAGGAGGATGGGTGGAAATTAAGAGTGTCTCCAATAAGAAAGTCTTGGAACATATTGGAATGACTGTTCAGGTCTTTTTTTGTCCATCACTTTTCTATGTTATAAGAAAGAATGAGCCTAGTTGCAACTGTCCTGAGAAAACGAGATTGTGTGATACTGTTTATTGGATCAACATATCATATCTCCAGTAGATGTGAAAGTATACAAGCTTTTGGGGCCCTAAAGATCCCTTAATCAGGTATCCACCTCTGATTAAAGGGCCTCTGTAGTCCTTAAGCTTGTGTGTAAATAACATACAATATGTATGCTGATTTTGTATCAATTAAAGCAAAAGGAAGCAGGAAGGCAGTCAGAACAGCAAAGGCCCAAACTGTGGAAAAGATAGCCAACTCAGTTAAGAAGGGAATAAAACTTTTATAGGTACATCAGGGAGTGAAGGAAGACCAAGGGAGGGATAGTGAGGCTTAATAAAGGGGAAGGGGTGGACAGAGGGTGACTGTTAAAAGGCAGAGATACTAAACAAATATTTTTGCTCAGTATTCACAAAAGAAGAGGGGGGAGTACCAAAACCAAACAATAGAAACATTCTAGATATAGGGATTGATACCAGCCCATTCACAGAAGAAAGGGTTCTGAAAGAACTCTTGAAACTGAAGGTGGACAAAGCAGTGGGGCCTGATGGGATTCATCCCAGAATTCTTTTTTTTGAAATTCAAACTCTTTATTAAAGTTTAAAGAAAACATCCACATTAAACATCGAGGACATGAGTTACTGACAGAATCCAGCCTATTTTCAAAGTTACAATTGACATGTATCATGCACCTACAAACTAAGGTAACACCAAGCCCACGCCCCCTTCCCTCTTTTACCCCAAGCCCCCATCTTAGATCCTTTCTCCCGCCCCCCCAGATGTGCCTTATTGAGAACAATCTGTTTCGAAATATACCAAGAACTAGCCAATATACAGTAACCAGCATCAGAAGAAACTTGTTACAGCTCAGATAGTCAGAGGTGTTCCCTTGTGAGACTTAGTGCAAATAAAGAGCGTACAGTTTGCCCCATTTCCTACTGAAGGATGTCAAACAGTTCCGAGTACTTGCTATTAGCTTCTCAGTCCTAAAATAAAGGGATATCATCCCAGAATTCTAAAAGAACTAAGGGTAGAACTAGTGACACCACTGACTACCCTCTTTAACAAAATCATGGGAGGATGGGGTGGTACCTGAGGACTGAAGGAGGGCAGATGTTATTCCACTTCACAAAAGTGGGAGAAGGCAGAAACAGGTAACTACAGACCTGTTAGTTTAACCTCAGTGATTGAGAAAATGATGGAATCACTTCTGAAGGAAAGAATTGTCGACTACCTAGAGGCCAGAGGGCACAGGACCCAAGACAGCATGGATTCTGAAAGGGAAGGTCATGTCAGAAGAATCTAATAGATTTCTTTGACTGATTGACCAAAGTAATAGATCAAGGAGGGGCTGTGGACATGGCCTACCTAGATTTTAGCAAGGCACTTGACACAGTCTCACACAAAAGATTAATATAGTAAGTAAAGTAAGTAAAATGTATCTCTTTAAGGCGCCCTTCCTACACCCAGGGCGCCTTTACAAAATTTCACATACAGCATTTAAAACCACAGTAGAAAATAACATCATATCCATAATAAAATTTATGTTTCCAAAAATGCTTGATTAAATAAAAAAGTCTTCAGAGCCTTTTTAAAACCCTCCACAGTCAGGCTATTTCGTATCTGGCAAGGTAGAGAATTCCACAGGGTAGGAGCCATAAAGGCAAACGTTTTTCCACTAGACGTTTTTAAAGTTACCCTGGGAATCTCTAGCAATTCCTCGCCAGAGGATCGGAGGGAGCGGGAAGGGCAGTAAGAAGTCAGGCGTTCTTTCTGGTAGTGGGGTCCCAAACTGTATAGGGCTTTATAGGTCATTAAAATGACCTTGAAAGTGATCCACCACTGTACAGGCAGCCAGTGCAACTCACGCAGCACAGGTGTTATATGGCTGGATCTCGGGCTTCCAGTCAGCAACCTAGCTGCTGCATTTTGCACCAGCTTCAAGCGGCGAATATCCCCTCCTGGCAGCCCTAGATAGAGGGCATTGCAGTAATCCAAACAACTGGCAACTAAGGTGTGGACCAGGGTAGGAAGGTCCTCTGATGGAACCAAGTGTTTTACCCGTGCTATATTCCTTAGATGGAAAAAGGATGATTTGACTACGGCCGACAGCTGTGCCCTCAGGGTCAGGCCCTCGTCAAATATAACACCAAGGTTACGCACCTGGCCAGATACCATAAGTGGGGTCCCCCCCGGAAATAGACCTGAGGGTTTTCCCGCCCATGGACTTGACATCCGCACTCCCGGTTCCACCACCAATACCTCTGTTTTTCCTGAGTTCAACTTCAGCCAATTAGCACTCATCCAGTTCTGTATCTCCAGGAGGCAGTTGTTAAACACTGTACTTGATTCAGACTCCTGCCCGGGCACAAAAAAACATATATAGTTGAGAATCATCAGCATAGCAATGAAAATTCAACCCATACCATCTTATAATGTCCCCCAATGGCAGCATATACACACAAATAACATGGGGACAACACGAACCTGTGGCAACCCACAGCGCAGGCAGTGAGAGGTCGAGAATAAATCCCTGACACTACTCTTTGAGTCCCACCCTGAAGGAAAGATTGAAACCAGCTGTGGACCACCCCTTAGTCCACAGAGAAACCACAGAAGCGTTCGAGAGCACCCATGATCTCTGGTGTCAAATGCTGCTGACAGATCAAGGAGAACCAAGATAGAATGAGTTCTCCAATCTCTCGCCATCAGGAGGTCATTCAGCACCTGTTGAAACCGTCTCAGTACTATGCCATTTCCTGAAAGCCCAACTGAAAGAGGGTCATAGATATTGTGATTGGTTAAATGATCTTCCAGCTGCCGTGACCACCCTCTGATAACCTTTCCCACAAAGGAAGGTTCAAGACAGTCTGTAGTTTTCTGGGAAGTCGGGATCAAGTGAGGCTTTTTCAGAAGGGCACACTACTGCCTCCTTCAAGGGATCTGGAAAGATCTCTCTCCAATGATACCACTACTATCCCAGTAAGATCGGGCCAATGACCTCTACACACCCCACAAGTAGGTGGTAGGGCCCAGATCAACTACAGTAGGTTGGACGCAAAATCTGGATAATCCTCACTATATCCATGACTGCCGGTTGACTAAAGGTGGACCACTTTGGTTGGGTATTAGTGCCCCTCGGTTGATCACTGCAAGACCAATGGGGGCGTTGGCTGATCTCTCATCACGATAGCGGACACCTTATCAGCGAAGAAGCGTCACAAACTCCTCACACTGTAGCTGTGACAAAGCTTGACTGGTTTGGAGACAGACTGGATTACTGAGTCTGTCCACAGTCCGGAAGAGTTGAGCTGGTCTATTCTTCACTGTTGCAATTTCCCTGGACAGGAACTCTTGTGGGAAATTGCTAACTGATAGATCTTATAATGTTCTACCAGTCTAAGCTTGTCCACTTCCAGGCATGTTTTCCGCCAACGTCTTTCCAGTCTTTGGCCCTGTCTCTTCAACTCACGGGTCTCCCCGGTAAACCATGGAGCCCCTGGGTGGAGAGTACAGGGACGAACACGGAATGGAGCAGTGGCATCCAGGGCCCCCACAACTGCCTTATTATAGGCTAGCACCAAGGGCCCTGGATCAGTGCTATCCATTGGCAATCCCGAGAAGTCCAGTTCCATCATAAGGCCTTCTGAAGTAACTCCTCTCAAAGGACGGAACTGTACTATCTCCTTATATACAAGCTGGCCAGCCTGAGAGTGTGTCTTTAGATGGTAGTCGGGGTAAAGAAATGGCTGGAGAATAGGACACAGAGGATAATAGTAAATGGAGTTCACTCTGAAGAAAGGGGAGTTACTAGTGGGGTACCGCAGGGTTCAGTACTAGGACCGGTCCTCTTCAATGTCTTTATAAGTGACATTGCAGAGGGACTGGAAGGAAGAGTATGTCTCTTTGCAGATGACACAAAGATCTGCAACAGAGTTGATGCACAAGGTGGGGTGGAAAGGATGAAAAGGGACTTGGCAAGGCTGGAGGAATGGTCAAATGTATGGCAGCTTAGAGTCAATGCTAAGAAGTGCAAAGTAATGCACCTGGGAAACAAAAACCCAGGGAAAGAGTACACAATGGGGGGTGAGATACTAACAACAAAAAAAATGGAAAGGGACCTGGGGTAGTCATATCAGATGACCTAAAGGTGGGCAAGCAATGTGAGAGGGCAGTAAGAAGGACTGGGGGGATACTGGTGTAACCCCCCTACAAACTAGAGTCACGAAAAGTCTTCCCAGAGCTTGCCTATTGCTCCACCGCCTGGTAGGTGTGGCGTTAGACCATTTAGATGTTGTTACCAGTGAGCGCCTTTAAAGCCTCCATGCACTGTCTTTTTAAGTGCTGCCTGCTTGCAGTCATAATTAATCTCTATGGGGGGACTGTGTGTTTATCTGCCAGAATTCCGCCTGGGCTGCTGAATCCTCACTCCATTTCTGCCGTCGCTAGTGGTGCAGACAGAGCCCTGTTGAGAGATGTAACTAATTACTGATAAACATTTAGAGTGGTAAGGATATAGTGTTTGTTTTAACCTGCCTTCTTTGCACAAGGACTTTTCAGTTTAGCTCCACAATTTTGGTTCGAACTGCGATTTGGACCAATCAGTACTGGGGACTCTAAAATGGAGACTGCTGAAATGGGATTGTATGGATTACCAGTTGGGATTTGTAGTTTTAGACTGTTGGCGCGTTTTTGCAACAGAAGGGGGAGCTCTTACTGTGATTGACAGCTAAACTGCCCAACTGAACCTTTTGGATCTAAAGGAAATCCCCTGGAGTGTCTGTTGGCAAGCCAGATTCGAGTTGGAGGTTGGAGAGGAAAGAGCTCACATAATCGAGCGGCCGTGTTGCGCAGTAGTTTGTGTGGGAGAACCGTGGAAGTCCCGAAACTCGGCCTGTGCCGTCTTTCTACGAGAGAGAGAGAAAGCGAAAGAAAAATAGTTGGACAGAGATCTGCTTGGTGTGCTGCGAAGTAAGCTACTGAAGGGATACCAGGCTCACCTGAAGAAGACCGAAGATTTTGCTAAAAACGATCGGCCTGAAAAGGACTTTAGTTACCGTTGTGCTCCCGGGTTTTAGCAGTGATTTTGCAATCGGGATTGAGGAGTAGCCTGCCTGGTACAGTAAACTTTCTTTACATATGAATGTACTGCGAACTGGAGCGGGGTCACAATCTGTTTTCCCCCTCAAGCTGAGTTGTGTGTTGAAGGCTGGAAGCTGGACCCAGCTTGCATTGGACTGAATCCGCCTGCTATCAAATGCAGTTGGACCCCCTGCCACGAGGGCCTTGTCTCCCTACCCTGCTCCTTCTGGCAATCCAGAACAACCATCATCCATCCTGTTCTCAGCATTGGGTATCGTGAGTAGTAAACAGGGTAGCTTCCTGCAACATATCTTTTGAATCACAAGTGTGTCATCTGATTAATTCGTTGTGTTGTTTTCACGAACTGAGCCCTCTGGCTCCAGATTACAAACAGTGGGTGTGTATGTTAATTTTCTTCCTAAAAGGGCCCCTACTAGCTGCAGTGCCAGCCTACCCCGGGCAACGGTCCTGGCTAGCCCCTTTTCCATCCTGGGTACCCAGGAGTGTGACTGATAGGGACACTGACTGCATGCACAACTGTGATATGTATAGTGTGTTTAGCCAATTAACCTGATTGCCCCCATCCTTGTTATGGTCCCCTTGAATAAATCAGATCTACTTTTTCTGCAATTTACATTGACTGTGGTGTCAGTTTATGTTGAAGGTATTGCATTGTTTCTTTGGTATTGCATCACTTTGTTTTACGGGGTCCCCAGAGCCAAGCGAAGGAACCAGTCCTGGGGTAAGTGCTCAGTGTATGTGTGTGTGCCAAACTTGTCAGAGGTATGGGAAGGTATACATTGTGTACAGTGTGAGCCACTGGTAGGAGACAAGGGGTCACAGTGTCCCAGAGGGCTGTGTCCTGGTTAGTCAAACTGATACTAACCCTGACCTTTGGGTGGAGGTACCCGTCACTGAACCTAGGCTCCTTAACCTGTTACTAGTCAAGCAGACAGGGGTAGCAGCCCTTGGGATAGCGCCACCTAGGGGTTACACTGGGATGCATAAGGAGAGGCATCCCCAATAAAAAACAGGAAGTTGGTATCCCTCTGTACAGACAGCTGGTGAGACCCCATCTGGAGTACTGCGTGCAGTTCTGGAAACCCAATCTCCGCAAAGACATAGACAGGATGGAGGCAGTCCAGAAGATGGCAACTAAAATGGTGCAGGGTCTGCACCAGAAGACATATGAAGAGAGACTTAAGGAGCTTAATATGTATAGCCTCGAAGAAAGGAGGGAGAGGGGAGACATGATAGAAACTTTCAAGTACCTCAAGGGAATCAACAAAGTCCAAGAGGGTAGCATCTTTCAGAAAAAGAGGTGTGCAAGAACAAGGGGGCACAATTTGAAGATTGAGGGGGGATGGCTCAGAGGTAATGTGAGTTAGTATTTTTTCATGGAGAAGGTTGTGGATGCATGGAACAGCCTTCCTGAGGAGGTTGTGGAGTCAAAAACTGGTGGATTTCAAGAATGCATGGGACAGTCATAAGGCAATTCTAGGGGGTTGGGGGTAGGAAGAAGTAGGCTGTTGGTTAACTAGGATCTGCAGCTTATCCATTAGATAGGGAAATGGGCAGACTGTGTGGGCCACGCGGTCCTTATCTGCCATCAAATTCTATGTTTCTATGTTCTATTTAATTAAAGGGAATCACACCATCTAAATGTGGGTGTACGATGGAAGGCATCATATAAACAGATTAGTTGCTTGCCAGGGCATGTGGTCATAATGTCGCAAGACATTATGCTGCATGCATATACTGTACTGCCAATACAGCGCAATATACTGCATGCGGCATAAGTCTTTTAACTAACTCGGGGGTCAAGTAATTATTGCACAATGTGCAAAAAAATTTCAGTGCATCTGGGACTAGGAATTGAGCCCAGTCCCAAAGGCTCTGCCTGTGCACCTTGTTGTCAGTGGCTCATCTCGTAGAGCCACGGCAGCTGCTTAGTGATAGTCTGTCCCCACAGGGGCCTTATCCTCTGCCTGGGACAGCGAGAGAGTGCAGTACTGCACACAAGATGATTCGAGGTATTACACCCTCTCACTGTAGTATTCTGCACTGTTTTTTTTCCGGGTTTTGTCATACACTATTAAGCGTATGACATATTGACTCAGTACGGCTTGCCAGTACCAGTAGATTTTCAAGAGAATCTCCTCCATAGAGCTACACCTTTGGAACTGTAAGTCGTCTGTGTCAGGACCATTTGAAAACTTTTACCAAGCTGGGGCTGCCCATATTGACGTACGTTGACAGTGCCTATATAATATGGGTGTGAGCCCCACACCTCCTCAGTTTTTCCACTGGAGACAAGCTCTGAATTGTGCTATATTGGCAGGAAGCAGAGACCAGAACCCCAACTAGGCCAACAGGAGAAGCACAGGTTCTAGAAAAAGCCCAGAGGCAGAGCACAGAAAAAGAGAAAAACAAGCGTGCAGTAACAGGCATGTGTAACCCCCCCTACAAATGGGGGTTCCCGAAAAGTCTTCTTTGAGCTTGCCTAAATGCTCACTGCCAGGCTGGTGTCCTGTGTTTTAGCAGTTTAAATGTATTGCCTGAGAGTGCCTGTATAGCCTCTGTGTACTGTCTCTTTAAGAGCTGCCTGGGTTGCAGTTATAATTAATCTGGGAGGAGGCTGAATGTTTCTATGCTTGAGTCCCGTCTGGGCTGCCAAATAATCGTTCCGTTCTGCCATCGCTTTTAGTGCAGAGGGAGCTCTGTTAGAAGATGTACTTGTTTGCTGATCATTTATTAGAATCGTAATAATATTGCAGTTTGTCTAACTGCCTTCTTTGCAGCATGGACATTTCTGTTTATCTCCACCATCTTGGTCTTGGACTGCCGAAATGGGCCGATCAGTACCTTTGGGGACTCTAAAATGGAGCCTGTCCCCAGGGACTTTGTGGGAGCAAAATTCTGTAGGAATTGTAGTTTTTGCCTTTTGGTGCCAAAGCAGACCTGGAGGGGGAGCCCTTGAACTGACTGATATATAGATCAGCCAACCAAACCTTTTGGATCCAGGGGAAGGTCCCAGGCTGCTTGCAGCTAGAGTCAGTCTGAATTGGGAAGTGAAAGTGGTAACAGCTTGAGTGATTCAAGCAGCAACCCCTGTGTAATTTGCGCAGGAGAACTGTGAAAGGGCTGAGTTTGGCCTGCCTGTCTGTCTGCTGTCCCTGAGAGGGAAATTGAAGTTTATTCATGTAACCCCAGGGGCGCTATCCCAAGGGCTACTACCCCTGTCTGCTTCACCACTAGCAGGTTGAGGGGCCTGGAACCAATGGCGGGTGCCTCCATCCAGAGGTCTGGGTTGGAACAGTCAAACACTACTTGGTCAGAGCCCTCTGGGTCACTGCAACCCCCTTTTCCTTCTGCTAGTGGCCCACAGACACTTCTCACCCAATGGTTACGACTTACACTTACCCACAAAGTGGAAGGACCAACTTGGTGCCGAGGACCCCTGTAAAATAAGATACAGTGACACAATAACCCATGCACAAGAGGGAGCACGAATATACAGTTCAGGCAGTGTACCTTGCAAACAACAAATCTGATTTATTGAAGGGAAGTTACACGGGGATCAGGTTGATTAGCTTAATACTCTACTATATCAGGGCACTGTGCAAAGGCCAGACCTATAAGTCACTGTCTCTGGGTACCCAGGCAATAAGAGGATAGCCTTTTCGGTGCAGCTGGTTGGGGCACTGATGGAAAACAAGTATTCAAGACCCGAATTGGTTAATCAGAGCCAGCAGGCTCAGCTCATACAGTCAGAGAAGCGACCAGACAGATTTTGCCCTTGCTATAAACAGCTAACAGGGAGCTACCCTGAATTAGTACTCACGACTCCTGCAGAAAGATCCCTCTCACACCACTTTCAGGACATAGGCCGTGATCCAAATGCTTCTCCACACATTTATATGTATAACAGAGGGGTACCATACCAGGCAGCTGCTTCAGGCTCCCGATGACTTTCATTGCTCAAACCGGGTGACGCAATGCAGCTTCGCTTGTCCTGACACACCGAGCACGATTAAAGCCGATTCTCCAGTCCTCTACAGGGTGAGCCTGGTAGGTAGCTGTAATCATACAGCCTTCTCTGTCTGCACTCCTCCACGGATCTTGTCCGCTCCTTACGGCGATTCTGCCGCCCGACTTCTTGGCCTGCACACGCGCTTCCGGTGTGAAAACTTGCACAGCGCAGGAGCCAGAGCTCCTTCTACCTTCACGATCACCACCGACTCTGCCCCTAGGCAGTTTGGGCAGGGAATCTCGTTCGGGTGCCACCCGATCCCATTGGAGGACTGCAGATGCCAGTCACTCAATACTGCCCTCATTGGTGCAAAAAGGCGCCATAGTTCAGAACTTCGCTTCCCAGAATTACTGGCTGTATCCCCTATGGCCAGTCGGCTCCAAAGAGAGTCCTGATTCTGGTTGGTCACTCAATACACCATTTAAGTGCCCCTCCTTCCATTGGATCCCAGAGGCAGTTCTGATCAAAATGGAGGGCAGAATACTAAAGTCCCAGCTGCAAGGGAAACAGATTAAATAAACAGCAAGTTTACTGCCACACTTACATTTGTTCCAAAACAGTTACATCTTTCAATAATGCTCCTCTGCTTGCTTAGCGCGGCAGAAGCGGAGCGATTCAAACAACAGCTCAGTGGGAGTCAAGAAGTAAACCCACAGCCCCCGTGCAAGCTAACAAAGCCTGCAGGCAGGTAGCTCTTAAAGAGAAAGTACCAGAGGCTCTAAAAGCACTCACATACAAACGTACATGCCAACACCAGTTAGGCAGGAGCACTTAGGCAAGCTTGGAAGGCTTTTAGGAACCCCATTTGTAGGGAGTTACACCAGGACTGAATCTGAATTGTGAGGATGATTTAAGACACAGAACTGTGACCAGGCTTTAACCTGAAGAAGACAGAAGATTTGCTGAATGCGATCAGTCTGTCAGGATTTCCAACCACCTTTGAACTCCAGTTTGTGCAGAGACACTGTAATTGCGACCGGATAGCAATCTGCCTGGTATAGCAGAATTTCTTACATGTAAATGTGCTGTGTGCTGTTAGTAGATCATGATTTGGTTCCCCAGTGTGTGCTGAACTGTGTTCTGCTTGCTGGAGGCTGCATCCAGCTCCCACGGAATGAATCGGTATTCATCTCCACTGGGCCTGGGCTTTGCCACACTGGCCCAGCCAGACTACCTGCTTCACAGAGAAAGCCATCGACGAGAGACCTGCCTGGGATAAGCCCCTGCTCATGCTTTGAACAGGAGCAGCGCCTCGGTGATTTGTGTAGGCCTTGCTTCTCCTGGCACTCCAGTTCAACAACCTGCTGTCTCGATTTCATCCTGCCTATGTCCTGTATTGGGTATTGTGAGTAAACATCAGGGTAGCTCCCTGTGACAACAGCTAATTCTAAAGTGTTCTCATCTGATTGCTTTGTTGTCTTTTCTGTCACGAACTGAGCCCTCTGGCTCCGGATTACAAATAGTGTGTGTTGTGCATGTTGCTTTCTTCCATCACAGGGTCCCAACCAGCTGTGAGCCGACCTACCCCGGGCAATGTTCCTTCCTAGCCCACCGTCTTCCTACCTGGGTACCCAGAGTGTGTGACTGTGTAGGAACTCTGAAGTGCATGCATAACTATCTGATTGATATAGCCTTTAAGCAAATCAACCTGATTACACCCCTCCCTTGTTTAAGTCCCCTGAATAAATCAGATCTAACTCTTTTTGCATTTAACCTGACTGTGGTTCCAGTTTGTGCCAACAGTACTGTACTGTTGCTATTTGCTGTGCATAACCTTATTTTACAGGGGTCCAGGGTCAAGCTAGAAGAACCAGCCCTCGTGGTAAGTGCAAATAGTGTGGGTAATTGCATGGTGAATAAGGGTCATTGTGAAAATGATTATTGTATATTGTTCAGGCCACTAGAAGGGAAAGAGGGGGGTTACAGTGTCTCAGAGGGCTGTGCACAGGTTAGCTTGACCACTAACAACCCTGACCTCCAGGTGGAGGCACCCGTTTCAGTACCTAGGCCCCTTAACCTGCTACTAGTCAAGCAGGCAGGGGTAGTAGCCCTTCGGATAGTGCCACCTAGGGATTACACATGCATTCTAGACTAAACCACCTGAAAATACAGTACAAGCCCCCCTTCAGGGAGTGCTTACTGAAGTGGTCCTCTCCCTTCTTCTACTTTTGGGTCTAGGGGCTGGCTACCTGCTGGACTGGTGCAGTCAGAGCCCGGCAGGAGAGAGTCACAGGGAACAGTAGACCAGGGCTCCATCCCTGGCCTGGGAATTTGGGTCTTGGTGACTTGGCAACAGTGGTTCTGCTCAGGAACTGGAGGGGCGGTTTAGGGCTTTGCAGTCATGTGGGATTGGGTTTATTAGTGGGGAGCTGTGGCCTGTTAGGAGAGAGATGGAGGGGAGTCCACTTTGTGCTCCACGACACCGGGGTAGGTGTGGGCCTGGTTCTGTGATGTAAGGCCTGGTGGATGTGGGGATGCTACAGTGGTGGTAGCCTGTGGCATGGGGCTAGGAGGTGATGGCAGCCCTTCTGCCTCTTTTCATGGTGTGGCACTCTATCCTTTTTGCTAGGCAGCTTGCGGGGGGGGGGGAGAGAGAGAGATAGAGAGCCCGGTGAGTCCCCAGGATTGCCCATGTTTGCATACTAGGTCCGGGGATGTCAGGGGCCCGGGCTCCATTGCCATGAGTTGCTGCTAGAAGGGTCTGGGGTGAAACAGGCTGCAGCCTTTGAGCCCACCGCGTGTGAAGAGTTAGAGTGGGAGAGGAGTCAAACTGTAGGTTGGGTAGGCTGCAGTGTTGTATTTGGGACCTGCAGCCCATGCGTGTTGCTGCTGCCTGGATTGTGGAGCCCCTCTTCTCCTGTGTGAAGTCCAGCTCCTTGGCCAGTCTGGCCTAAAGCGAGTGCCGCGTCCTTGTGCTGCTGTTTTTGTTGCCTTTCACTGTATTGTGCTCCCAGCTCCTGGGAGCTACTGTTTAATTGTTTTAAATAAATTTATTGTGTTATGCTTTTAACTCCAGTGTAGCCTCCATCTGCTTATGAATTTTTGCTGCCTGCTAACACCCTGCTTTCCCTCGTGGATTCCTGTGTTGCAATCCCTTTTACGTCCCCCTCCTTCATGCTGCTGTGTGCCGGTAAGAAGCTCAGTGGTAAGTGATCCCATTGTGTCATCAAAAGGTATGTGCCATCTTTTCCTACTTTTACTCTGGATGGACTGCTGCAATGTTGGGCACCCCTCATCATTCTTTTAACACCAGGCCCATACACATAGGTGGGGAGGGTGTCTTATAACAGAAAGTACAGGTTGAAGGGATAGCCATGGCCCTATGGAGGAGAGTCTCCCAAGATTGTTACTGGTAAGTAACTAATCGCTCTTCTTCGAGGGCCTCTCCCTCCATTGTGCCATATTAATGCTTTCCAAGTGTAACCCCTAGATGGCGCTATCCCAGGGGCTACTACCCCTGCCTGATTTGCCACTAACAGGTTGAGGGGCCTGGATCCAATGGCGGGTGCCTCCACCCAGAAGGTCAGGGTTTGCAATAGTTAAACTAACTTGGTCACAGCCCTCTGGGACACTGCAACCCCTTTCTTCCCACTAGTGGCCCACACAATATATCAGAATTACCTTCACAGTATACACTTACCCCAGGTCTGGTTCCGGCACTGGGACCTCCTGTGAAATGAGATACAGTGCAACAATCACAGTACAGTACTTTAACATAGACAAATACCTCAGGCAGTATAACTTTTGCTGAAACAAGCAGTCTGATTTATTTAGAGATATAACAAGGACAGGGAAATCAGGTTAATTAGCTTATGCTCTAATAATCTACCTATGGCTCTGTGCACAGGCCTATCCCTATCAGTTACTGTCCCTGGTACCCAAGCCTAGTAGCTAGTCAAACCGCAGGCTAGCTAGTAGGGGCCCTCTTCACACAGAGAAAAGGAGAATTAAACAGTCAGCAAAGTACAGTAATTCCATTTGGATTTAATGTGGCACTCAACAGGGAGCAACCCTGAATTAGTACTCACGACCTCCAAATAAGATAGGGTCCTTCAATGTCAGCAGGGCTCACTTGAGGTAAACAAACCTCTTCACACATCCATATAAAAGAAGCACTATACCAGGCAGGCTGCATCTGTATCCCGATCGCAATTACTGCACAATACCGGGAGAACACACAGCAGATTCAGTTCTGACAGACCAGTGCAATTTTCAGCAATTCTTCCAGTCTTCTAGGGTGAGCCTGGTTTTACTCTTCAGAGATCCTTTGATTCTTTTCACAGGACGGATTCAGTCCTAACAAGCTGTTACACAAGCTGCAGACCGGAACTCTGGGCCTTACACGTGTTTTTGACTAAAACTGCACACTGAAAAGCACAGGGCTCCTTCCTTCTTCACTGCCAAAGCTCAACTGAAACTCCAAACTGACAAAACCGGCACTTCCTTTGAGTTCCTCCCAGTTCTTGACTGGATTGGCTGTCACCACAATAGACTGCTGCTGTTGGTCCAAAAAGGCACTGAAGTCTAAACTACATCTCCCAGAGTCACTGCCCATAATCCTCTTGTGGCTGGCTCAGATTATGAGTCCAAGTTCTGATTCGTCCAAGGCACCATTTTTAGAGCTAGCTTACCCCACACTGATTGGTCCAGTTCAGCAGTTCAAAACTAGAATGGGGAACTAGCAGACACAGTTCTGACTGCAAAGAAAGCAGGTTAGACAAACTGTAATTTCATTATTACTCTAAATAATTTCTGGCAAACAGTTACATCTTTCAGATAGGTTCCCTTTGCACTCCTAGTGACTGCAAAAATGAAGTGAATTGGCAGCAGCTTGAGTGGTACTCAATCAAAGAAACACACAGTCCCCCATACAAACTAATTGTCTGCAAGCAGACAGCTCTTAAAGAGACAGTACCAGAGGTTCTAAAAACACTCACTGATAAAATGGCTTAAATGCCAAACACCATTCAGGTTTGGAGTATTCAAGCAAGCTCCTGAAGTCTTTTGGGAACCCCATTTGTAAGTTACACCCTTCCTGGCCTGGGAAAGCTTGACGTCCGTCAAGCAAGTACTCCATAAGTTTTAACTGCAACCACAATACATTTGCATTAGGCTCGCACATGTAATCATCAGTCAATATATAATTTTACCAAGAACACATTTCTGAAACATTTGCAGTACGTCACTCTCACACAGTATTACATACATTGTAACCATAACTCAAGTTATTACCTCTTGTACATGAAACCTGAAAGAGGCCCTTCCCTATCAGTTACCTTGGGGCTGGACGGGCAAGGTCACCATACTTAGAGAGCAACACAAGTAACTTGAGTTAACACTGACGCTCAGTTTGGGCAATGAGCTCGGGGACATACACTCCTTTATGGACAACATTGAGAGGCAAATCCACAGGCCTCCCAAAGGAATCATAACTGAGGTGCACCACAGGCTTTACAGCTCGACCAGTCTTTCTAGGGGAACTGTTTGATCTCTGCACTCTGAGCCTCATTTTCAGCATTGTCCACACTTGTCAGGAGTCTCCATGCGGGTAGAGAGGCTAGAACTTGGGGCACTTTCAGCTCCAGGAGTTACAGTTCCTGAGTCCACAACATTTGGCTCGCATGGAGGCTTCGGACACTGGCAGTGGACTGTCAGGCACTCAAAATACTCTTCTTGTTCGGGTGTATCACCAGTCTGCCCCAATCTATCATTTTCCTCCCCTGAAAGCTCAAACAGTTCAACCATGCACAATGATTCCATTTCATCTGATCTGATGCTTTGCACCTTCACTTTCTGGGAGCATTGGCTCCAGGGATGAAGCTGAGGGGCTTAGACAGTCCAGAAGGCCCAGCTTTGTCTCCCAGTATTGACTAGGGATTGCCCGAAACAATTGACTCAGTCAGTGAAGGATAGTATTCAAAGTCACTCTCACTTTCTTCCGATATGGACTGACAGTCATGCTCAACTGGGACTTGTGGAGGGAACACTTTAACTTTGCTTCTGTAGGTGCAGACTTTCTTGATCTTTTTCTTAGCAGCAGCTCTAGTCACTGGTCCAGAGGGGCATCTTCTAGGGGCTCAGACTCAATTAAGATTTGTCCAATGGGCAGTAAATGATTTCTATGCATTGTTTTTACATCTTTGAATTATTCTCAGGCCTTACTTTGCAACACTGGCAGATCATCTAGTTTGCCCACTACAATGTAAGGGAGATGGTGCCATCTGTCAGCAATCTTGTGCTTGCCATGCAATCCCAGATTTCTTAGCAATACCCGATCTCCCTCCTGAGTTCCTGTGCTTTCACCTTTTTATCATACCTTTCTTTGTTTGGACAGATTTCTTTTGGCAGCCATGGTTTGAGCCAGTTGGTACGCATGAGTTAGCTAGGCCTTTATCTTTGAACATACTGTAAATAGTTGTCAGCTTGAACCCATCAGAGAGACCCCAAAACACATCTACTGGTAGTCGAGCTTCTTCCAAACATCAAGGCGGTAGGGGAGAATCCAGTGGCATCACTTTGGTGCAGTTATAAGCATGTACCAGGGTGCTAATTTGTTGGCTCCATCGAAGCTTGTCCTTTGGGTGCAGGTGCCTAGCATATCTAGCAAAGTCGCGGTTGAAAGCGTTCAGGCTGTGGGTCCCCCTGGGGGGTGGTAAGGAGTGGTTCTGGACTTTTCGCACTCCCCACAGAGAAAGCATCTCTTTGATCAGGCGACTCTCAAGTCTCTCCTTGATCAGAATGGATTCTTTGCTGGAGCCCACAAGTGAACAAAAAGTTTTCTACAAGTACTTTGGCCACAGTGGATGCTTTCTCTGTCTTTGGTGGGGAAAGCTTGGCATATCTCGTGAAATGGTCAGTGACCACCACACACTGATATATTTCTTTGATCTGACTCCAAACTTAGAAAATCAATACAGACCTGACTCCATGGGTGCACTGGTGGTGATGTTAACAAGGGGCAGCCACTCTCAAGCAAAGCTCCTCTGTGAGCAGCGTCATCACAAGTTCGAATGTGTTGCTCCACATCAGCCCCCCATCTTAGGCCAATAGAATCTGGATCTCACCAAGTCAAGTGTTCTGTCTACCAAGGTGCCCCATGTGGTTGTGCAAGGACCTCAGTACTGAGTCTCGAAAGGCAGTGGGCAGCACTAGTTGTTGTTTGTCTACTTGTCCCCTCTGTCTACTGTTTCCCTGTATAAAAGTTTATTGATCAGTTTCAATTTAGGACCTTCTTTGTATAACAATGCAGTTCTCAAATCAGTGGAGCGTAATTTGGACATCTTTTCACATAGAGGGCTTCCTAAAGCTGCTTTGATCATGGGATCGCTGGATTGAGCCCACGAATACTGTCATTGTCCAGCTGAGGCAGTGCACCAATGTCTATTGCAGAAAAGTGGCACAAGCAGCGGGTATGCAATTCTCAGAGGCTCCAAGCAATCCACCATGCAGTCCACTAAGTCCGTGGACATTTGTTCCTCCTCTTCAAACTTCGGCAGAGTGCCCGAATGTCAGGTTCTGCCAACGGACCCAATCATTCTGGGGAACAGGCCTCCGGGAGAAGCATCAGCATCTATGTGTCTCAGACCTGCCTGTATTCGAGAGCATAGTCATATGTAGATAATGCAGAAAGTCAATCTATGCACAGTGGCATCCAACTTAGCTTGAGGTCTGCACATAGGTCAAAGGATTATTGTCAGTTTTTACTAGTATTTAGCCCCATACAAGTACTCATGGAATTGGTCAACAATAGCCCACTTCAAAGCTAGGAACTCTAACTTATGTACAGGATAGTTCTTTTCGGATGGGGTCAGGCTTCTACTGGCAAAGGCCACTGGTCTCAGGCCATTCTCGTGCTCTTGGTACAACACGGCCCCAACCCTTGCAAGCTAGCATCAGTGTGCAGGACGTAAGGTTTTCTTGGATCGCATGGCCAGCACTGGAGCATGGGTAAGTTGATATGTGATCATGAAAAGCAGTCTCACAGACATCAGGAGTCCAGGCCGGGCCCCAAATACTTCACTCGGATGAAAATACACTCTTTCAATCTTGAGGGACGCTGACTTTGGTATTTTTGTGGGTTGGGATACCCTTGAGTAAGGTTAAGTAAAGGCGGATCACTCTTGAATAGTCCTTGATGAGCGCCGATAATAACCACAGAATCCCAGGAATCTTTGCAGTTCTTTAGATTTTGGGCTGTGGCCAGGTGGTCAAGGCCTCAACTTACTTGGGTCGGTCTCTATTCCTCGGTGGATACTATGTGTCCCACATACTTTACTGATGTTTGAAAAATTGACACTTATCAATGGACAGTTTAAGGCCAAAGTCCTCCAGTCGGTCCAATACCTTAAATAATCTGCTCTCATGTTCCTCCAGTGAGCTGCCAAACACAATAACATCATCTAGGTATACCAGGCACTCTAGTAAGTTCATGTCCCCCTGCAGCTCCATCAATCGCTGAAAAGTGGCTGGGGCACCTGAAATCCCTTGAGGCATCCCCCTCATGAATTCTAGAAGCCAAGCGGACAGATAAAGGCTGTCTTTTCTCCGGGTCCTCTGGGGCCATCGGATCTGATATGCCTCCACCGCGGAGATCCAGCACAGAGAACCACTTGCTCCCCGCTTAGGCAGTCCAAAGCATCCTGAATGCGGGCATTGTGTACTGATCAGGGATAGTCCGCCGTTTAAGGTGCGATAATCCACACACATATTACTGTTCCATTCTTTTCCTCACTACCACAATGGGGAAGCATAAGGGCTTCTGGATTCTTGTATTACACCAGCAGCTAACATCTCTTGCAGATGCCGACTCACATCATCTATGTCAGCAGGTGCCAGGGCGTGAGACCTCTCACGAAATGGTCTTCTGCGTCATGCAGCCGGATATTGTGCTCAGCTCCTTGCCGCATCCTACATCCCATTCCTTTAAAGAAAACACCTGGTCTCTCTGGGCAAGCTTCTCACTGATCTTCACTTTCCATTCAGCTGGCAGGGGTCGCGAAATCAAACAAGTCAAAGTTACTCTGTCATTCTTCCTTGAACTCTTGCTGCTGGGTAGCACTGCAGTGTCTGCACAATGCACATTAGCCAGGATGCAACCTCTGTTTACCGAATGTCTCTTTCAGACACACATTATGAACTTGGACCATTACCCTTCTGGCATAAGCATGGGCTCTAGCGGCAAAATACTAGGCTTGACCAGCAGTCCCTCTGGCAATTTTCCATCGCCTGGTGCATCCAACATTAATATTTTATTCTTAACATCCTTTCTGATACGGACCTCTCCTGTAAGGTACACTGGGCATTTGGCGCCAGGATCAGAGACTCAGGATCCTTCTTCCATACAATTCCGACCGGTTCCTCTGGTTCTGTTTTTCAGCATCTCTCTGTGCCCTCATAGGCCTTCTTAATTAAAAGCGGAACTCTTAAAGCTCTACTAGTCTTTGACCCCTGTTTTCATAACACAACTGTGCCAGCCTTCCGAACATATGAGCATTTGTTCCAATCAACAAAGGGACACCATCATACAGTCCAGTGGGGGACACACTAAGGCTAGGGTCTCTACTTGTTACGGCCACTCCAGCCACGGAGGTGGGAAGACAACCAAATTCGATATACCCGAATAGGGGTAGGCCTTTCACTTAACCCCCATACATGCAGTCCTTCTAATGGTTGTAAGGGTACGCCTGACAAATGCTTCTGATACCAATCTTGGAACATAATTGTCACTTGGGAGCCACTGTCTAATATAGCTCTTTGTAGACACTCCGCTCACCTTTACAGTGGTCTCCATGGAGGGACCCACTATTCTGGACCAGTCTGAGAGGCGGTAGTGGGGGGCCTGGGCAACTGACCTTTACACAAAAGGACGTGAATTAGCATTTTTGTGCCCTCACTGGGATCATGTCGTGCACCTCTTAACCACTGATTTTCTCCCAAGCTCTCCTTGTAGCCTATATGCAACTTTGTCAGTGTCTTTTGGGGACTGGCATTCCCCTTTTCATGTGCCCATCTTTCCCCACAATTATAGCAAAACATACTTTCTGGAGTTTGAGCTGGCCGAGGCGCCACACTGGGAGCCAGGAGGGGTATTACTAACTGGAAACCTTGGTGCCATCTCTGTCTGCGGCGTGATAAGCATTTGGAGACATCTCAGTAGTTTCTCCACTTCCATGGTCAAGGAATCGGATTCGAGCTGTTATCAGCAGGAGATACATGGGTGGGTACCCCACCCCCATAGCAGATGGCTGGATGAGTAGGTCAGGGCCTGCATTGCATGCGTGGCCTTCCATAAAGGGACTGTTTTGAATTCCCCGGATCTCTCTCAACAGTTCGCCTCATTGTGACATATCTTTTCCTTGTCAGAGCACTCATTGACTGCCAACCTCTGCCCCTGAACTTCACTTGATGGGTCACCCTCAGTCACTCGGTCATAGCTGCAGCTATTGGTGCAGGTCCCTCCCGAGGTCGCCTTTTCTCAACTCCTCAATTTCTCATTAACTCATCATAGGAGGGTGGGGATTCCAGTCGATCTGCCAGGCGTAACTGAAGCAACAGCAGTTCTGAGAAGGGGCAGACTTAAGGATCCTGTTCAGCCTGGTTCGGTCCAGTTCAATCGCTGGCAAACTACCTTTCTGAGGCATTCTTGCAACAATTTTTCCAGCCGAGATACATACACAGACAACAACCTCCCTTGGTACTGTTGTGCATCTCTTACTCTCCACTAGGTCCTCATCAGAATCTGGGCTCCCATACACATTCTCCAAGGCCTCAAGATAGGCCTGTGCAGTGTCGCTTCAGGGTTTACTGGCCCGGTTTAGCACGGATGGTAGCCAGGCCCGGGACCTCGGAGGCTCTCACTAACCCTCTTTGCTTTTCACCTTCCGAGCATTGCCATTCTAGCACTTGGGGCAACATAGTCTATCCAGGTCTCCCAGTCATCCTCCCTTGGGGTGGGGAGGGTGCCAGAGAAGATCCTCAACCTTCGGTAAGAGTCGTGACTAATGGCAGGTGCAGAAATAGGAGTCTGCACTGGTTCAGCCACCACACGGCACTGGAGCAGGAGAGGTGTGTGGGAGGAACACCCCAGGTGGCAAGAATAGTTTCTTCAAGTCCTCCACAGTTTTCCCTCTCCCAGCAAACCATTCAGCAAATTTCTCCTCAAAAGTTTCAGATAGTGGTGGGGCTGATTCCCCCGGTCTTTACTGTCCTTAGTTATCACTCTCCAAGCAGTGAGGGCTCCTCTGGGGTAATGGTCTGTGGCACTTTGGAGCTATCTATGGGATCCTTAAACTCTACTAGGGCCAGGAAAGTGTGGGTGAGCAGATTAGCATGCCCACCCACCACCACAGGGTTTTGTAAACCTTCCACCTTGGAAAGTACTCCCTGCACAGTGTCATTATTGATGCAGGGGATGTCCAGGATAAGCATAGCATTTTGGGGGTGATCTCCTCCCAGTACACCACTCCACCAGCGGTGCACAGCCACTTCTGTCGGGGTACCCATTTTTTTTCAACAGTGGTTCAGTAAATATGGCCACTAGAGGACACACAATCCCAGCGGTGAGCCTCCAAGATGTAACCCCTAGATGGCGCTATCCCAGGGGCTACTACCCCTGCCTGATTTGCCACTAACAGGTTGAGGGCCTGATCCAATGGCGGGTGCCTCCACCCAGAGGTCAGGGTTTGCAATAGTTAAACTAACTTGGTCACAGCCCCTGGGACACTGCAACCCCCTTCTTCCCACTAGTGGCCCACACAATATATCAGAATTACCTTCACAGTATACACTTACCCCAGGTCTGGTTCCGGCACTGGGACCTCCTGTGAAATGAGATACAGTGCAACAATCACAGTACAGTACTTTAACATAGACAAATACCTCAGGCAGTATAACTTTGCTGAAACAAGCAGCTCTGATTTATTTAGGGATATAACAAGGACAGGGAAATCAGGTTAATTAGCTTATCACTCTAATAATCTCCTATGGCTCTGTGCACAGGCCTATCCCTATCAGTTACTGTCCCTGGGTACCCAAGCCCTAGTGGCTAGTCCAAACCGTGGCAGCTGGTAGGGCCCTTTCACACAGAGAAAAGGAGAATTAAACAGTCAGCAGTACAGTAATTCCATTTTGGATTTAATGTGGCAATTCAACAGGGAGCAACCCTGAATTAGTACTCACGACCTCCAAATAAGATATGGGTCCTTCAATGTCAGCAGGGCTCACTTGGAGGTAAACAAACCTCTTCACACATCCATATAAAAGAGCACTATACCAGGCAGGCTGCATCTGTATCCCGATCGCAATTACTGCACAATACCCGGAGAACACACAGCAGATTCAGTTCCTGACAGACCGAGTGCAATTTTCAGCAATTCTTCCAGTCTTCTACAGGGTGAGCCTGGTTTCTACTCTTCAGAGATCCTTTGATTCTTTTCACAGGACGGATTCAGTCCTAACAAGCTGTTACACAAGCTGCAGACCGGAACTCTGGGCCTTACACACGTTTTTTGACTAAAACTGCACACTGAAAAAGCACAGGGCTCCTTCCTTCTTCACTGCCAAAGCTCAACTGAAACTCCAAACTGACAAAACCGGGCACTTCCTTGAGTTCCTCCCAGTTTGACTGGATTGGCTGTCACTCACAATAGACTGCTGCTGTTGGTCCAAAAAGGCACTGAAGTCTAAACTACATCTCCCAGAGTCACTGCCCATACAATCCTCTTGTGGCTGGCTCAGATTATGAGTCCAAGTTCTGATTCGTCAAGGCACCATTTTAGAGCTAGCTTACCCCACACTGATTGGTCCAGTTCAGCAGTTCAAAACTAGAATGGGGAACTAGCAGACACAGTTCTGACTGCAAAGAAAGCAGGTTAGACAAACAGTAATTTCATTATTACTCTAAATAATTTCTGGCAAACAGTTACATCTTTCAGATAGGTTCCCTTGCACTCCTAGTGACTGCAAAAATGAAGTGAATTGGCAGCAGCTTGAGTGGTACTCAATCAAAGAAACACACAGTCCCCCATACAAACTAATTATGTCTGCAAGCAGACAGCTCTTAAAGAGACAGTACCAGAGGTTCTAAAAACACTCACTGATAAATGGCTTAAATGCCAAACACCATTCAGGCTTGGAGCATTCAAGCAAGCTCCTGGAAGTCTTTTGGGAACCCCCATTTGCAGGGGGGTTACACAAGCAGTACTAGACTGCAGAACAGGAGGGAGGCAACTAAGAAAACCTTGGAGGATGGTAAAGTTGAAGCTAGCCCAGCTAAGGGACACTAGATTCAAACCACAGTAACTAGTGAAAAGACGGATCACATTCCATGGGCAGCTTTGCATATATCAGCTGCTGAAACAAATGAAAACAAGTCCACAAAAGAGGCCATGCCATGGATGGCATTCCAATGGATAGGACCAGGAAATACCTTACTAAGCTTACAGAAACTGAATGACATGTAAGATGACAACCAAGTTGGAAAGTTGGCACCCCAAAATAGGGGCGTCCATCATCCTGTTGGATGTCAGCCAGACAAAGTGCTTTCCAGGCAAGGAAATGCATATCACAAGTGGCATCAGGTTTGAACAGAGTCTGAGCAAGGGACTCCATAAGCAAATGAAGGTCCCATACAAGTACCAGTCCACAAACTGGAGGATACCATAGCAGGAGCCATGTAAGGAGTTTGCAGGACACCAGCAACTGAGCCACAGCAATGCCTATGGAGAGAGGTATTAAAAGCGGAAAAGGTCAAAGAGGGTATCTGCACTGAAGAGTATAGATGCTCATGTTTGAGATGGACTGAGGTATACCAAAGCTCACTGGGCAGTAAAATGGTTTGGGGAGTGAGGCACACCAAATATCAAAATGTGGCCATAACAGGGAACACAGGTGCTGTGAAGACAGCATTAAGCTGCCTAGATAATGTTCAAGATGGCAAGGAATCCCGAGTGGGACACAGCCACAGCAGCAGGAGTCAGGCATGACATTCCAGGGATGGAGGATCCAGATGCAGCTGACAGCACAGGGCAGAGAACAAAACCCACTCATAAAGGGGGAGACAAGAAGGTCCAGTCAAAAGGACCATAGTAGAGGCAACCAGAACAGACTGAACTAAAAGGGCCACCAGAACTTATGTGGCTTGTGCTGCTTTGAGTGCAGCAAACCCTTCAAGAGCAAAGGATGAAAGATTCAGCCTAAAGGATACCACATCCATGAACCCCAAAATACCAGGCCATGAAACAGGCCATAAAGAGGCTACTAGACCAGGAGTGGCAGGGGTGTGGACCACAGGCACAGGGGCACTAGAATGGGAATTATAAAGTGGTGGGACTGCCTCCACCAATCAGATCGCAGTATCACTGTACTTCTTATGCAGCGTCCAGTTACTGCCTCATGCTGATCAGGACAGCTGATTCCCACAGTGGCCACTCTCGCTTGTCAGTGTGCTCCTCTCAGAGAAGCTGCAACGGTCGGATCAGCAGTCACGGTAAAGCAGTTCAGCCAATATAACTCCCATTTCTAGTGGGTGAGCCACGGAGCACATCAGCAGTTAAAACTGGGCAAAAGGTAGATGTAAGCTATTTAAATTTACAACTGAGTGCTAAAAATAAATAAATAAAATGAAATAACTTCAGTCAGATTAGTAATAAGAACTTGAGTGCCGGTTTATCCTCAGCATGTCAGAGCTGTAATCGGAAGACGTAAAGCACTTAAACGCAAGGTATTACAGCGTCAGAGGTAGACCTGGGTAAAAAAAGAAAAAAGTTAAGTAAAGCACATTAGTCAAAGCACACACATTGCCAGTGATTCAAATCAGTGCCTCCCCCACCCTGGACAACATCATGAAGCAGAGGCAAGCAACAGAACGCACCAAGTTTTTACACAGAGCAGGGGAGACTATCAGAAAAATATAAACAAACTAAATGAATTGCTGGCGAAATTTATGTTCTTTTGCAGTAGTGGCAGTGCCACCACTTCATAATATATTAATATGTATAGAAACATAGACTTTGATGGCAGATAAGGATCGCTTATCCTACCTAGCCTGCCCATTCCCTACCTGTTGGATAAGCTGCAGATCCTAGTTAACCAACAGCCAACTTCTCCCTACCCCCCTCTAGAATTGCCTTATGTCTGTCCCATGCATTCTTGAATTCCTCCACTGTTTTTGACTCTATGACCTCCTCAGGAAAGCTGTTCCATGCATCTACAACCCCCTCTATGAAGAAATACTTCCTCACATTACCTCTAAGCCATCCCCCCTCTATCTTCAAATTGTGCCCCCTTGTTCCTGTACATCACTTTTTCTGAAAGATGCTACTCTCTTGGACTTTGCTGATTACCTTGAGGTAATTGAAAGTTTCTATCATGTCCCCCCCTTTCCTTGAGGGTATACATATTAAGCTCCTTCAGTCTGTCTTCGTATGGCTTCTGGTGCAGACCCTTCACCATTTTAGTTGCCCTGCACAGAGGGATAACAACTTCCTGATTTCTACTGGTGATACCTCTCCTTATGCATCCCAGTATCCCCCCAGCCCTCCTTACTGCCTTCTCATATTGCTTGCCCACCTTTAGGTCATCTGATATGACTACCCCCAGGTCCCTTTCCATTTTATGTTGTTGTTAGAACCTCCCCCACTGAGTATTCTGCCCTGGGTTTTGTTCTCAGTTGCATTACTTGCACTTCTTTGCATTGAATTTAAGCTGCCATACTCTAGTAAACCCCTTCCTTCAGAGTGATTCCATTTACTATTACCCTCTGAGTCCCTGTTGTCCAGCCAATTTTCTACCCAGGTTGCACCCTGGGACCCACTCCCAGGTTGTCTAACTTGTTTACTGATTTTGTGTGGAACTGTGTCACGTGTCTTGCTAAAAGTCTGGGTAGGCCACATCCACAGCCCTCCTCGTCTACTACTTTAGTACAACTTGTATAGTTATGGTTGTCTATTATGAGGTAAGAAGGTTAGAACTTGTGTTGTTTTGAGCTGACAGAACCTCTCAGCCTTGCTTTGTGGTTCTTTGCCCAAACCAGCTTGAGATAACCTTCTTATCTCATAAGAGACTACTGCAACTATACATATTAATATATACCAGAAAGTCCAACAGGGAGACCAGCTGGTGATGCCAAGCAGCAGCTGCCCAGTGTATAGGAAGTCCTGAAAAAAGAAAGAAGCCTATGTCGGGGGCATAACCAGCAACACAGTAAAAATATGGAGTAGAGCCAGTGGCTGTGGTGGAATGTGCAAAAGAAAAGCTCCTTGCACTACCATTACCGAGGTTTCCAAGGACCAGCTGTTCAAAACAGCATAAAGTGCTAAATAAAGTGAATTTTATTTTGAGAAAGAAGCCAAACAGATGCTGCACCTCCCCAGTGCTTTGACTTTCTCAAGGGCTTTGTCAAGGGAATGTGCAATACCCTTCTGGACCAGGGTACACAGGCAACCCCCTCTGTGACAACAAGGGAAGGAGCAACCACACAAAACTGGGAAGAACACATCAGCCATGGACAAAGCTCAGAAGGTTGGGACAGCACAGACACCACCAGCTGCCAAGGACCAGGAAAGACCTGTAGTACAACCATCCAGCCCACAATGAAGGGACCCACAGAAATGCCCAGAAGACCAACAGAGGATGCATGTTGGTGCATAAACTAAACATGCCTGCTTGTAGGGTATTGTTGTGTAATAAGAATGGGCAAGAAGGACATAGGATAGCGACTTCCAAGGGAATTCTAACCCTTGGCCAAATAATATTAAGCCAGGATAGGCACAGGCAGTGCTTGAAGTAGGACCATGGGAGTAAAACCAGGGATGGGCAGCCAGGAGTATGAGCAAGAAGAACTTGGAAACCACAGGGGAAGCAAAAAGCATCCAATATAGCAAGGGGAAGTGGCATAGGAAATGGTTGTCAGTGCCCAAGCCATGGGTAATACATGCCACATGCAAGGTAGCAGGTACAGAGGGGCCATCAGTCAGTCAGAGCACAGGAGGAGCCACAGTCAGAAACTACCATCAGCAACCATGGATGACTGAAACATATGTCAGGAAAAATGGACCTAAAGAGTCCTATGGCAGCAGAGGCGAACAGTCAGGCACCCCATAGCAGCAAGATAGCAGAAGCCCCAACAGAGGGCATAGTGCACAAAAACTGAGATGCTGTAGACCTATCAGAAGCAGCCATGACAACCATTGAGACTGTTCCAGGAAGTGGAACACAACCCATGTGATGGAAGAGGCAGGATATTACACATCTGTCATCCCAAGGACCACAGGCAAAACTAGGTCAGCACCAAGCCACTTAGGCATCAACTATCAGAGCCTGGTAGCACAAAGAAATCCTGTGGGAATTAAAGATCCTAGCCCGCAATGTAGAAGCTTGGCAGAGGAATACCCACTGAGTCAACTTAGGGCACAGTGGGGTGTAGATATCACTGTAGCCTCAACCCCAAAACAGTGGGACAAAAGCCAGATGCGCAGGTCAAAGGAGATTCAACCCACAGGTCCCATGTGCCACATCAGGAACAGCAGGATCTACACCGTGATCTTAGTGTCAGGCAGAGGGAGGGAACAACATGCCACATTAAATGGGGACAGAATAGCTAAACACTCAGACAGTGTTGATGATGGAGGCTGAGCCAGCAATTAAATATGTGGTACAGTAAGCAAGGCTGAAGTCTCTGGATATATGCAGAGGATGGGGCCAAACAAATGTAATATTGAGGGTTGTGGAGAAAACACTGGCAAGTGCTGGTTGATGAACACAGTGCTGAAGATGTTAGGGTTGACAATGAGCTCAATAATGTGTGGGCAATGGGTCTGTGATAGCACCTGAGTAGGAATAGGCAACTGACTAGCAAGTCACTCTACCTCCCTTCCTCCAATCATACCCTCCCAATCTAATACCACTACATGTCAAAATGAGTCCCTACAAAATGATACTTCCTCTTTCTCAAATGTCTCCCCTGTTGATGTTCTAACAGCCCTTCTTGCTTTATAACCCTACAAAAAGAGGCTTCTCTGATGGTCTGGACCCTAAACTCCTCTATCTCTCCACCCCTGCTATAGCCTCCCCCGTGACCAGCATCCCAAACCTTTCCTTCGCCACAGCCACAGTACCCAAAATCCAGAAGCATGCCTTTGTCCTACCACTTCCTAAGAAACATAGAAACATAGAATTTGATGGCAGATAAGGACCACTTGGCCCACCTAGTCTGCCCATTTTCCTACCTAACAGATAAGCTGCAGATCCTAGTTAACCAACAGCTTACTTCCTCCTACCCCCACTAGGACTGCCTTATGCCTGTCCCATGCATTCTTGAAGTCCCCCACTGTTCTTGACTCCACAACCTCCTCAGAGAGGCTGTTCCATGCATCCACAACCCTCTCAGTGAAAAAATACTTCCTCACATTACCTCTGAGCCGTCCCCCCTCTATCTTCAAATTGTGCCCCCTTGTTCTTGCACATCTCTTTTTCTGGAAGATGCTACCCTCTTGGACTTTGTTAATTCCCTTGAGGTACTTGAAAGTTTATATCATGTCCCCTCTCTCCCTTCTTTCTTCAAAGGTATACATATTATGCTCCTTTAGCCTTTCTTCGTATGTCTTCTGGTGCAGACCCTGCACCATTTTGGTTGCCCTCCTCTGGACAGCCTCCACTCTGTCTATGTCTTTTGCGGAGATGGGGTCTCTAGAACTGCACGCAGTACTCCAGATGGGGTCTCACCTACTGTCTGTACAGATGGATAACAACTTCCTGTTTTCTACTATTGATGCCTCTTCCTATGCATCCCAGTATCTCCCAGCCTTCCTTACTGCCTTCTCACATTGCTTGCCCACCTTTAGGTCATATGATATAATTACCCCAGGTCCCTTTCTATTTTTAATGTTGTCAGTATCTCACCCCCATTGTGTACGCTTCTGGGTTTTGTTTCCCATGCATTACCTTGCACTTCTTTGCATTGAATCTGAGCTGCCATACATTTGACCATTCCTCCAACCTTGCAAGTCCCTTCTCATCCTTTCCACTCCATCTTGTGTATCAACCCTGTTGCAGATCTTTGTGTCATCTGCAAAGAGACATACTTTTCCTTCCAGTTCCTCTGCAATGTCACTTATAAAGACATTAAAAGGACCGGTCCCAGTACTGAACCCTGTGGTGCCAGCTAATAACCCTCCTTTCTTCACTGTGTACTCCATTTACTACTACTCTTTCGTCCTGTTGTCTAGCCAATTTTTATCCAGGCTACCACCTTGGGACCCACTCCAAGGCTGGCTATCTTGTGTATTAATCTTTTGAGGGGACTGTATCAAATGCCTTGTTAAAATCTAGGTAGGCCATGTCCACAGCCCCTCCCTGGTCTACTACTTTGGTCACCCAGTCAAAGAAATCTATTAGATTCGCCTGACACCTTCCCATCGTGGAATGACATGCTGCCTTGGGTCCCAGCCCCACTGGCCTCTAGGTACTCAACTAATTCTTCCTTCAGAAGTGATTCCATCATTTTCCCTACCACTGAGGTCAAACTAACTGGTCTGTAGTTTCCTGCCTCTGTCCTGCTCCACTTTTTGAAGAGAATCACATCTGCCCTCCTCCAGTCCTTGGGTACCACGCCATACTCCCATGATTTGTTAAAGAGAGTAGTCAGCTGTGTCACTAGTTCTACCCTTAGTTCTTTTAGAATTCTTGGGTGAATCCCATCAGACCCCATTGCTTTGTCCACCTTCAATTTTATTAGTTCTTTCAGAACCCTTTCTTCTGTAAATGGACTGGTATCGACCCCCGTCTTCTGAGTGTTTCTCTTGCTTGGTTTAGGTAACTCCCCTCCTCTTCCTTTGTGAATACTGAGCAGAAATATTCGTTCAGTATCCCTGCTTTCACTGTCACCCTCTACCCACATTCCCTCCCTTTATTAAGCTTCAGTATCCCTCCTTTGGTCTTTCTTTTTCTCTAATGTACCTATAAAGGTCTTATCCCTTCTTAACAGAATTGGCTATCCTTTCCTCGGTTTGGGCCTTTGCTATTCTGACTGCCTTCCCAGCCTCTTTCTGCTTTAACTGATAAAGTTCTCTGTCCTGCTCCTTCTGTGTTTCCTTATATTTCCTGAATGCTGTCCTTTTCCTTAACCTTCCCTGCCACCTCTTTTGAGAACCATAGCTTTTTTTCCTTCGTTGTGTTTTATTGATTTGCTTTTACAAAGGCTTGTTACCTCTGTGATGGCTGTTTTGATCACTCCCCATTGTTCCTCCACCCTCCTTCTTGCCTGTTTGCTAGTGCTTTTCTGAGGCATCTCTCATTTCCCAAAGTCAGCCCTCCTAAAGTCCAGTACTCTTGTTTTTGTATGGCTTGATTGTATGGCTGTGTTTATCGTGAACCACACTGTTTGGTGGTCGCTTGTTCCCAGATGGCTACCCACTTCTAAATCTGAGATTCTTTCTCCGTCCCCATTTGAGAGTACCAGGTCTAAGATTGCTCCCTCCCAAGTGGGTTCCAATACTAGCTGTCTGAGGCATGCCCCCTGTAGGGCATCAAGAATGACCCTTCTCTTGGATGTGCCTGCAGCAAAAGTGCTCCAGTTAACATCTGGCATATTCAGGTCCCCCATCAACAATATCTCCCCTTTTTCTGCCATTTTAAGAGAGCCGTCTATCATTTCCTTGTCCATTCCCTCCCCCTGAGATGGGGGTCTGTATACAACCCCCATGTGGATTGTGGTGCCATTTCCTGTCTCCAGGGTGACCCCAAAGTGCCTCACCTGCTTCCTGTTTATTCTTTAGTTCTGTTGCTTTGATCCCTTCCTTTACATAGAGAACTACTCCTCCTCCTCTTTACCCTCCCTGTCCCTCCTGTAGATTGTGTATCCTAGTATGTTGACATCCCAGTCATGGTTCTCTGTGTACCATGTTTCTGTGACTGCCACAATATCCAGGCAACCCTCTTCCATCAAGGCCGCTAGTTCAGGGAGCTTGTTACACAGATTACGGGCATTGGTACTCATCACCCTCCACTTTTTGATAGCCTTACCCCTTTTAGCCCCATTTCTGTCCTTACTGCCTTTGCCTTTTTTTATATTTAAATCTGTTCTGCTCCCTAATAACTTCTGTACCTAGGTTGCTAGCCTTGCTTGTAGAGCAGAAAGCAGTTAACTAAAAGAAGCTACATTTTCTTATTAATTTAAAACTTATATCTCAGCAGGAGTCAGTGTCTGTTCAGATTAAGTAGACAGATAACATTATTAGAAGTAGAAGGGGTCTTATTTAGGGTTAAAAAAGAAAGAAAAGAAAGAAAGTCAGTGTGTGTTCTGTGCAGGGAAGGGTACTGTATCAGATGACTTTGCTAAACCAGTAGGAGGAAAGAGAGCTTACCTGGGGTGTGGTTTAGACACATAAAAGCAGGTGAGTCAAATTACAACTTCCTGTTGCTAGCCTTGCTTGTAGAGCAGAAAGCAACTAACTAAAAGAAGCTACATTTTCTTATTAATTTAAAACTTATATCTCAGCAGGAGTCAGTGTCTGTTAAGATTAAGTAGACACATAACTTTATTAGAAGTAGAAGGGGTCTTATTTAGGGTTAAAAAAGAAAAAGAAAAGAAAGAAAGTCAGTGTGTGTTCTGTGCAGGGAAGGGTACTGTATCAGCTGACTTTGCTAAACCAGTAGGAGGAAAGAGAGCTTACCTGGGGTGTGGTTTAGACACTATAAGCAAGTGAGTCAAATTACAACTTCCTGTTGCTAGCCTTTTTTCTTACTAATTGCCCTCCATCCCACCCAAAGCCAGTTCTACTTTTATAGTCACTGATTTGACTGTCAACAGGAACTTCCTGTTTGGCAGTAGGAAGGGAAGGATCATAGAGAAACATTGGTTTTGTCAACCCTAAAGGAAAAAAGTAGCTCACTTCCCCCCCAGCTGCTGGTGGTCTGATATTGAGCAAGGAAGAAGGAGGCTACTGAAGAATATAGGAAGTTGCTGTCCCAGAACAGGAAGGGTGAGAGTTGTAAGGAGAGGAGAGAGTAAGCATCCAGAGAAACAGTAGAGAGGACACAAAATAAGACATGATAGGAGTGGTGCAGTGAGGGAGGTGATCCATCCACTTCCAGTAATTACCGCCCAATTTCTATGTTCCCTATTCTGGCTAAACTACAGGAACACCTGGTCCTTTCACAGCTCTCCTCCTACCTCTCTGACACTAGCTTCTTTACTCCTTACCAATCTGGTTTCAGAAAACATCGCCCTACCACTACCTCCCTACTTAGGCTTACTGACTCCATCCTCTCATGGATGGATAGTGGCCTATTCACATCAGCCATTTTGGTCAACCTTGCACAGACTTTCAACACAGTTTCCAATCCCCTTCTCCTAAATAACCTCTCCTCAGCTGGACTGTCTGACACTGCCACCATGGTTCAGTGCCTGCCTTTCAGGTAGGACTCTATCAGTCAGGATCACTGACTCATTGTCCCCTCCCCTGCCTATTGACACTGGTGTCCTACAAGGATTGGTGCTTGGCCCTATACTCTTCTCAGTATTCACAAATGACCTCCCATCAGTTTGTACAACAACATCAACTCACATGTACACTGACAACACTGTCCTGTTCACCTCTGGCCATACCCTTTCTGATGTTGAATCCAGACTCCAGTTAGACTTCAACAAGCTGCAGTACTGGCTCAGCTCATATCAGCTTTCCTTAAATGCCAAAAAAGACTGTCTCCATAACCTTTGGCACGAGTCAGAGACTCTCTAGGCTCACCGCCGTACCTTCCTTCCACACCCTAGGCGGGACTTCACTGGAGGACACCTAGGGGTCTAGCTAGACGACACCTCAACTTTTCTGGACATGTAGATGCTATTCTGAAAAAGCTGCGCCCAAGCTTGGCGCACTTTTCAGGAACCAGAACTGTTTACCTCTACCTCTACCAGCTAGGCCTGAACTAGTCCAGAAAATGATTCTCCCTATCTTTGACTACTGCGATGTAGTGTACAGTGCTGCCCTGAAGTTCACTTTAACCAGATTGGATTCACTTTTCAACTCCTGTCATTTTGCTCTCAATGTTCCACCTCGCACCCACCACTGTGATCTGTACCACTCCCTTCACTTACAGATCAACATCTCTCCCACATTGCTAAGTTCACCTCTAAATTCTGGTTCAACTCGCTCTCTCCTCTTACCTCTGTTCTGCTCAGTCTATCCCCTCACCCCTTCACACTCACTTAGATCCACTGACACCAGAACCCTGGCTATACCCTACAGACTCACCTCTGCTGGCCAGGCCACTATCTCCCATTACTTCCTCAAACTCTGGAACTCGTTACCACCACATACCTGACACTCATCATCCCCTCACTCTACCTCAACTACCCTCACAAATTACTACTACTCAAACTGCTCATGCACCTGATGTGTGCGGCTCAATCCTGCTCTGCTCTACTCTACAGTCTGACTAGGCTGCTACATTGTCACATGTTACTGCTGCTACCAGCACTGTTATCCAAACTGGCACTTAACTATGGTTTTAATCCATATAGAAATGTTTAAATGTCTACTCAATTGTTTATATTGTATGTATATTGTTCCTTTATACTTATCTATGTATGTAGTACTCACTGTACGAATTGATCGTACAGTCTCATTGTGTAATGTGAGATATTTCTTCAAATTTGTATTATTCTCATGTGAATTGTACTCTGTTTATATGTATCCCCTTACCCTTTCCCCCAGGATGCACCGTTGTTGTTCAGTGTGCCTTTCCGGTGAAACTTTTTAATGAATGAATAAAATAAATAAGTGACAATTGATTACCTGAAAAAGTGGCTAATGGTTGTGTTAGCAGTGTGAAATATAAAGGGTCCAAAGTCCAGAGAGCCATGACATCCACAGCAGCAATGATAGGGGCATCACTTATGGCAGGACCGATGAAGGTGAGGATGGTAGCAGAGTCACTTTAAAGGCGGGTTGCCACCCATGAAGCCCTAGGCTGCTTCATGCCATAATGTCAAGAGTAGCAGCAACAACGGGAAGGCAGGTGATGACAAGTGCCATCAAATAGTGCAGGTGTAGATGGCCTAGTGGTGCGGAGGGCTGAGGTGCCGGCACCTGACCTGCTGCCACTCCAGCAACCCGAGTTCCGTTATGGAGTTGCATTGCTGGGGGTTGGCCAGAGTGGAAGAGTATTGTGCATCCTGAAACTGCTCTCCTCTTCTAGGGAGAGGGGACTTACCGCACTGCACATACATCCCCACAATGTGGATGCATGGTGGTAGGCCAGTGGGAGCACCATAGCATGGGGTTGGCCAGCATTCAGATCATAGTATGTTTGCACCTCCACACACACACACACACACACACACACACACACACACACACACACACACACACACATTTAGTTACATCACCATGTAGCCAGGGTAGGAAATAGGGAAAATTGAGGACTGAAGCACCAGGAAACCCTGCTTTCCCACTCTGGCCCATGCCATTGCCCCAGAGCCCTACCACAGAAACTGGAGCCCTGCGAACACCCTGTAGCAGAAACAGTTATCTATGTGAAAAACAGTACAGGTGTGAAGCTGACAACAAGAACATCAGTGGCTAAGTCATTCACAGTCCGTGGAGTAGCACAGAGAAGAAGAGTCAAAAAAGCAGCAGGAATGGTGGAAAGTGCAGCAGAGTGATGACCTGTGATCAAAGAGCTGTGGGTTAGTATCAGTACCCAAGTTAGAGCCTGCGAATGACTAAGGCATCATCGGGATGGTTATAATGGTATGAGCAGTTGACGTGGTAATGTCGATGGCATGGATGGCAACAGTTTTTGGAGTAAAACAGAGAAAAGAGCCAAAACAGCAGCAGGAATGGTGAAAAGGGGAAGTCTGATGACAACCAGCAAGCAGAGAACAGTGGGCCAAATAAGGACCCAAACTCAGAGGTGCAACTGATCGTGGTGTTATTATGCTGGCCAGAGTGGCAGAAATGGTGATGATGATGATGAGAACAATGATGGCAAAAAGACAATAGCCTCTGGAGTAAAACAGAGAACAGAGGCAAGACAGCAGTAGGGATGATGATGTGATGACCAGTAAGCAGTGAGCTGTGGGTAAGTATAGGGACCTGAGCATAGAGCCAGCAACCCAGGGACATGAGCATAGAGCCAGCAACCAACCATGCTGTCAGAAGGACAGTTGGAGTGGCTGGTGTCAAGGACAAGAACATCTACTGCAAAGAAGGCAACAGTCCCTGGAACTAAAAAATAACAAACAAAAAATAACAGCTAAAACAGCAGCAGGAATGATGGTGAGGCAAAGTCAGTTGACGACCAGCAAGTAGGGAGCTGCAGGTCAACAGAAAGATCTAAGCACAGAGCCAGCATCTGACTGTGGTATCATAATGAACAGAGTGGTGGGAACCAATGACAAGAATGCTGATAGCAAAGAAAGCTGCAGTAAAACAAAAAATAGAGCCAAAAACTGCAGCAGTAGCAATGACAAGGCAGAGCCAGGCAATGATCAAAAAACGGAGAGCTACAGGACAACATAAGGCACATGCCCAGCACCAGCAACTAAACTTGGTGTCACAAAGATGGTCATAGCAGCAACAGAGTTTGAGGACATGGCCAGAACTTACCTATGTGAGGAACCCAATGGTATATCACTGCAACCCAGAGGGAGAACATCACCAAAGGCAAACAGTTGGTAGGACAGCGGCACAGCTGGAGAAGAATAACACAACTCTAAGGCAGTGGCACCATTCTCGAAGAGTGAAACCAATGAGGAGAGAAGCTGGATTCAAATAACAGCACAGGAATCAGGCCCAGAAGCAGGAAGAGGGCCTGAAAAGATTTCCTTTGACCGTGTGCTTTATGGTTTCTTTACAGAAAAGAGGTGCTAAAAAGCAGCAACCACTCATTGGCTCAATCTGGTTATTTCAGGGGTGGACGAAAATGGAGGGAAAGAGTGTTCCAGATTTTTCGAATGGAACAACTCATAGCAAGACTGTCTAATGGAAGAGAACTTTACAGAGGCATGGAGGGCTTGGATGTTATACACAGGTCTGACTCTGGAGCAGAAGTGAGTTTGATCTTTTGGCAACCTTCCAGGAGGGGGAGGGAACAAGTCCAGCAGGACTACATAACCCCGGACCTTTGGGGTGGGCTTGGGTGAGGTGTGTGCGCGCGCGCACACACACACACACACATATGCACACATGCACACACACATTCACACATACCTATAATGGTTCCTTGTTGATTGTTCTGTATTAAAACTTCTACAGTATTTCTTGTTTATGGTTATTTTGTATCTATATAGCTTGTCTATTTCATCGTTTATCTATTTTGGTCTACAGTCATGAGTTACTGACCACTTTGGACTGGAAATAAGTTGTTTGGCTTCGATGACTAATTATGGCTCACAAGGACACATCGTGTGTTATGGAGCCCAACCCCCTAGAAAAAGGTACATTATGTCTGCCCTGCAAGGAACCAACACACAGGTATGAGGACACCCGGAAAGACTTTGTTTTATGGGGTTTTAGATGCCCTGACAGGGGTACTGCTAAGGGGTAATAGTGAAACCAAGTATGTTAAAATTTTCGTTATTAACGTGAGGTGCATTGCAAACAGTAAGGCAACACCTAACTAATGACAGTGCCTGTGAGTGCCGCCTAGGAACCTAACACCCACTCTGGTGTCACCTTCTCCTCGTTCATCAGCATTTGTGAAGGCTGCCCTACTTGGCTACTTCAACCTAGAAATTTATTTCCCCAACTTGGCACTTTGCATGCAACAATTGAGGGTCCTCCTCTTAGACCACTGTCTTTATTACTGGTTATGCCAGCGCCTTTAATCCTATTCTATATACCCTCCCCCCCCGCCATTTCCCTACCCTGCTCCTACCCCTCACTACCCTTCCTTTTATACTAACTCTTCTCTCCTTATTCACTCTCTCCCCTCTAATTTTCTCCTTACCTCCTCTCCCCTAGTAACCTTGTCTGGCAGCTCCAATTGTTGCACCATATGTGACAAAGCTGTTTCCCGGCTGCTCCAGATGCACTACAGTGACCCAGTCATAATACACAAACCATTGTGATTGGTTTGTCTGTAATCCTGAATTGTTTAACTGTTTTTGCTAACTTGATTGTGACTTGCTACTCTTACTCTGTACATTGCCTTCATGTTATATACATATGCTCAGTGTTCTGTGTTTGACGTGGAACCTTTGTAAATGAGTTATCCGCTCAAAGGTACTTTCCTAATTAACTAACTAACGAACTAACTAAATGTCAATACAACATGCATAGTCTGTAACCACTTCCCATTTGGGAGGTGGAGGGAATTAAGCAGGTCTTGTGTATGTAATAACTCCGGAACTTAATAAAGCTGATTTTCAAAAATGAAAAAGCAGCAAGCAGCACTGGAGCAGAGACAAAAAAAGTGACGGCAACATTATTGTAAAAACTGCTTGAGAAAAGAAGGAAAACCTCAGTGATGGAATTCAACAAAGGTATTTCTTGTGCCTGAGATGAAGTGGATGGGGAGGGGGTAGAAATAAAACCTGAAGAGGTATGGGGCTGCCCACATTGTATAGACAGCACCGACATACGTCAATGCAGGAGGCCCCAGGTAGGCAAAAGATCCACAGAAACATAGAAACATAGACTTTGACGGCAGATAAGGACCACTTGGCCCCCCCAGCCTGCCCATTTCCCTACCTACTGGATAAGCTGAAGATTCTAGTTAACCAACAGCCTACCTCCTGCCACCTCCCACTACAATTGCCTTGTGTCTGTCCCATGCATGTTTGAATTCCCCCACTGTTTTAGACCTAACAACCTCCCCAGGAAGGTGGTTCCATGCATCCACCACTCTCTCCATGAAAAAAAATTTCCTCACATTACCCCTGAGCCATCCCCCCATTATCTTTAAATTGTGCCCCCTTGTTCTTACATCTCTTTTCTGAAAGATGCTACCTCCTGGACTTTGTTGATTCCCTTGAGGTACTTGAACGTTTCTATCATGTCCCCCTGTCCCTCCTTTCATCAAGGGTATACATATTAAGCTCTCTCAGTCTTTCTTCATATGATTTCTGATGCAGACCCTGCACCATTTTAGTTGCCCTCCTCTGGACTGCTTCCATCCTGTCTATGTCCTTGCATAGATGAGGTCTCCAAAACTGCACACAGTACTCCAGATGGGGTCTCACTAACTGTCTGTACAGAGGGATAACCACTTCCCTTTTTCTACTTGTGATGCCCCTTCCTATGCATCCCAGTATCCCCCTGGCTCTCCTTACTGACTTCTAACATTGCTTACCAACCTTTAGATCATCTGATATGACTATCCCCAAGTCCCGTTCCATTTTTGTTGTTGTTAGTACCTCCCCTGCTATTGTGTACTCTTCTCCTGGGTGTTTGTTTCCCAGGTGCATTACTTTGCACTTCTTTGCACTGAATCTAAGTTGCCACATGTCTGACCATTCCTCCAACCTGCTAGTCCCTTCTCATCCTTTCTACCCCCTTGTGTATCAAGTCTGTTACAGATCTTTGTGTCGTCTGCAAGGAGGCATACCTTTCCTCGACTCTCTGCAATGTCACCTATAAAGATGTTAAAGAGGACTGGACCCAGTACTGAGCCTAGAGTGTACTTCACTAGTGACCCCTTTCTTGGAATGTGTTCCTCACTATTACCTTCTGTGTCCTGTTGTGTAGTCAGTTTGCTACTCAGGCTACCACCCTGGGACCCACTCCCAGGCTGGCTAACATAATTATTAATCTTTTGTGCGGGACTGTGTCAAATGCCTTTACAAAGTCTAGGTAGGCCACATCCACAGCCCCTCCCTGATCTATTACTTTGGTCACCCAGTCAAAGAAATCTATTATATTCGTCTGACATGACCTTCCTGCTGTAAATCCATGCTACTTTGGGTCCTGTGCCCACTGGCCTCTAGGTACTCAACAATTCTTTCTTTCAGAAGTGATTCCATCCTTTTCCCTACCACTGAGGTCAAACTTACAGGTCTATAGTTTCCTGATTCTGCCTTGCTCTCACTTTTGTGAAGGGGAATCACATCTGCCCTCCTCCAGTCCTCAGGTATCACCCCATCCTCCCATGATTTGTTAAAAAGTGTGGTCAGTGGTGTCACTAGGTCCTCCATAGTTCTTTTAGGATTCTGGGGTGAATCCCATCAGGCCCCATTGCTTTGTTCACCTTGAGTTTTTGGAGTTCTTTCAGGACTCTTTTTTTCTGTAAATTGACTGGTGTCAACCCCTAACCAGAGTGCTTCTATTGTCTGGTTTAGGTAACTCCTCCTCATCTTCTTTTGTGAATACTGAGCAAAGTATTCATTCAGTATCTCTGCCTTTTCACTGTCTCCCTCTGCCCACCTCCCCTCTCCTTATTAATCTTCACTATTCCTCCTTAACCTTTCAATGCTTCCTAATGTACCTATAAAGGTTTATCCCCTTCTTAGCTAGATTGGCTATTTTTCCTCAGTTTGGGCTTTTGCTATTCTGACTGCCTTCCCACTTCTTTCTGCTTTAATTAATACAGTTCCTGTCGTGCTCCTTCTGTGATGCCTTATACTTTTGAATGCAGCCTTTTCTCCTTAACCTTCACTGCCATCTCTTTTGAGAACCATAGTGGTTTTTACTCAGCTTTGTTTTCTTTATTTGTTTCACACAAGGCTTGTTGCCTTTATGATGACAGTTTTGATTTTCTCCATTGTTCTTCCACCCCTCCTTTTGCATTTGCTAGTGCATTCTTCAGGTATTCACCCATTCTGCCAAAGTCAGCCCTTCTAAAGTCCAGTATGCTTGTTTTGTGTGGCTTGTCTCCATGGTTGTGCTGATTGTGAGCTACACTGTGCAGTCGATTATGTTCCCAGATGTCTACTGACTTCTAAATTTGTGATCCTATCTCCATTTGTGAGTACCAGGTCTAGTATTGCTCCCTCCTGGAGTGGGTTTCCAACACTAACTGTCTAAGGCCTACCCCCTGCAAGTTATCCAGAAATGTCCTGCTCTTGGATGTGGCTGCAGTACATGTCATCCAGTTAACATCTGGCATATTCAGATCCCCCATCAACAGTAACTCCCCTTTTTCAGCCATTTTGAGAATGTCCTCTACCATTTTCCTGTTCATTTCCTCCCCTTGAGATGGGGGTCTGTATACAACCCCTGTGCGGATTGTGATGCCATTCCCTGTCTCCAAGGTGACCCAGAGTGCCTCTTGTCCTCCCCCTTTACTTTTTAGTTATGTAGCTTTGATCCCTTCCCTTATGTATAGAGCTACTCCACCTCCTCTTTTCCCCTTCCTGTCCCTTCTGTAGACTGTGTACCCCGGTATGTTGACATCCCAGTCATGGTTCTCTGTGTACCATGTTTCTGTGACTGCCACAATATCCAATTGTTCATCTTCCAGCAAGGCTACCAGCTCAGAAGCTTGTTTCCCAGACTACAGGCATTAGTACTCATTGCCCTCCATTTAATGCTGGCTTTATCCTTTTTCCCCAAGTGTCTTGGGAAATTTATCAAGTGTCTTGATGCTGATAGCTTACAGTTCCAAAGATATAAAACTATGGAGGAGGCATTTCAAAGAAGATCAAACTGAATTATCTTCCAGAGTATCTGTGGAAAGCCAGAGTATCTCTGGAGAAGATTAACCTTTCTTTGTAAGCCTCCCAAAGGGCTTACCACTAGGAGCTGCAGCTCCGGTCTCCAGCATGTCGATCAAGAGTCCCTGGTGGGATTCATACATGCGGCTTCTTTTTGCGGCTCGGGCCGCTGAGATTTCTGGTGCTTGGACTGAGGTGGGTGGTCTGAGTGCCAGGTGATTGTTCCGTGCCTTCAGGTGCAATTTGTGGGAGCTTGGGGGTGGGGGAGGGCGAAAGTTAAATGAAAAAAAAAAAGGTAACTATTGTAATTAGTTTGATGGCAGCACACACTCTGTGCATGCGTGGCCACCAAGGAGGCAAATTTTAAGGAGCAGCTGCCTCATTTTAAGGGGGATAGTTTTGGTGCCGGCTGGCACTGTCGGGGCAAAATATATATAGTTACTTATTGGGACTACGGACCGGGGTGTTCAAATCAAAACTTCTATTACTTGCCCAGCCATGCCTGTAGCTGAATTGTCACTTGCCCCTCTATTAATTGCAATGAAATTAACTCCTGCTAAAAATCCTACCAAAGAAAGATGTAGGATCCAGGGTCAGATAGTGATGGATCCTAGTTAGGATCCAGGGATCCCAGGACAAATAGTTAGGATCTAGGGTCAGATAGTGATGGATCCTAGTTAGGATCTGGGGTTAGATAGTGATGGACCCTTGGTCAGATCCAGGGATCCTAGGTCAGATAGTTAGGATCCGAGCTGGATCCTAGATTATAGGATCCATTGTTAGATAGTGCTACTATCCTACCACAGCAACTATCTGGCCAAATGGGAGGTGTCTGTTGGTATCCTAATTTCTAGGATACTATCTGAGCAGCATTAGCCATAACCAACCACAACTTTGGAAAATCCCTGCATTCAGACATTTTGCTAGTAGAATTACTTAAAATGTATCCAGGGCAACTGGCCCGCTGGTGCAGGGGCAGGGTGCTGACCTGCGGCGCCAATGACCCGGGTTCAGTAACGGATCCAGGGTTGCCAGGGGACCAGCTGGGGGAGAAGGATTGAGCATCCTGTGACCGCTCTCCTTCTCCAGGGGGGAGGGGGGACAGTGTCCGGTGCGCTATGGACACCCAGCGGAGGCTGGGTGTACTGCAGGACCAGCTCCAGCATGTCGGGGGGGGCAGATGCTGGCCATCATTGCACATCCTCGCCCCCCGTATACAGGGAAAAAAAATGCAACTACCTGCCATATCTATGAAGCCAGCCCCTCTGCCTTAGATCAGCTTCCAGGGCTTGCTCCCCCATCCTAATATTGTGCTGCGGCACTTAGGGGCAGTGCCGCAACCCCGCCCTGGGGGGTAAGCCGGGGGCTTCTGGGGCAGAGTGGCTAAGTGGTGGTGGAGGTCAGAGGGGTCCGTGACCGGGTGGATGCAAGGTGGAAAGGTAGGCACAAAAAATAAATAAATAAATGTATCTAGGGCAGTTAGCACCAGCGTTGTAAAACATTCCAATTTGCTTTAAGATCAGGTAAACCTCCTCCCTCTATGCAAGTGAATGATTTCATTAATTACTAAACCACAGGAAAAGAACCAAGGGAGTTTGCTGTAGGCCCATCTCTTTACTGAATTTGGATGTCAAATTTCTGGCTAAGATTTTGGCTAACGGACGTGAAGACCTTCTGTCCTTTCTGTTTCTCCAAGACCAAACGTTTTAAAGATGAGAATTTCAGTAAACATGGTCCATGTTAACCCTTACAACATAGAGAAAGACAAAAAATATTTTTTTGTTTAGTAGATATGACACATTTATTGAGCTAACTAAAGGTTTAAGTAAGCTTTCCAGGTTTCAGTGCCTCTGCATCAGGTACCTGATCCTTTTTCATGCCCTCATTAATAAGGAACTGTGGAAAAGAAATACATTAAAAAACCTGAAATACTAGATAAATAAGGTCTAAATATTATGCTTTCAAAATTCTTCCTGAGGAGTCAGCTGCTTTTTAAACAATGTATACTTTCTGCTTTTCAGACATTTTATTTCTGCCTAAGTCCTGGTAAAAGCATGCAGCAGTTTTGTAATGTGAACTGGGCTGGAAATGTTTGATCTGACCTCAATACAAACCCAGCCCCCCATCCCATCTAAAACAAGAAAAATGCTCACCTGTCTGTTCAGCGGGACATCTCTCACAGCTCGAACCCCAGGCCTTGCCGACACTGCAGCAGCACAGCTGTTTGGGTAGTTTGGTGGAGATTGGGTGTTCACACTGCTGGTTCTCATTTACCAGCCTGTAGCAAAGTTCTTTCTCTTCTGGCTTCTCAGCTGCACGGAGAAAATATTGTTAGAGGCCCAACTCTTTTACAGTGTTATCCTCATCCCCATATCTTCTAGACAGCTTGCCACTACACAGCAACACCTTTTATAGTAGTATTGGCATGGCTACATTTGTTATGAAAGCTTCCACACATCGTAACTGGACTGCCAGTGCAAGCAATGTACACAAGGTGTGCACAGGCTCTGTAAGTACAAAGATTCCCTGCTGCCAAACCTTTGTCTTCCCCCTACTCTTGCTTCTGTATATGTGGTACTAACACTTAACCAGAAAATGGTGGAAGCTGGCATGCTGGCTATGCATATAGTATAGGTAAGACAAAGCTTGGCAGAGAAATACTCACTGAGTCAACCTCAGGGGCACAGTGGGGTGTAGATATCACTGGAGCCTCAACCCCCAAAAACAGTGGGACAAAAGTCAGATCGCAGGTCAAGAAGATTCAACCCACAGGTCCCATGGGCCACATCAAGAACAGCAGGAGCTACACCATGATCTTAGTGTCAGGAGGAAGGAGGAATAACATGCAAGCAATAACACACAATGAGGTGTGTGTTATCTCCTGATAAACACGCCCAGGTGCTGCTATGAGGCATGAGGCGCTACCGAGTGCCTTATGCACCTGGGCGTGTTTTATCAGGAGATAACCCATACTTCAGATTGTGTTATTGCACTTATAAAATGGGCCTCCCAACTAAGTATTTAATGGGTACTAAGTATTTAATGGGTACAAACAAAAAATAAAAATATAAAAAAGAGATTTCATTACCCCAGATAGTAAAAAAATAGTCCCCTTATTAAGTTACAGTTAAAAGTGTTTCATTGGTAGTACAGTGTCCCTGTGTATTCCTGAGGTAAGCTATCAAAGTTCTTTTTACTTTTTTAGATCTGCCTCTCACATTTTTTTGTGGTAGTTTTCCCTGTGTAAATGGTTTGAGCAGTCGTTTCCTTGACACTGAATATGCAGTGTCACTGACAGCTGTGACCATGTCTGCTGATATCGTTGTGTCCGAGTCCCTCCATGATCCCACCCCCTCTCCACAGCTAGAGTCAGAAATAGAGTCAAGAAGAGAGAGTGCTTATTCTGTTCACTTTTTGTATGGATTTTGTTTTTACAAAGGCAGTGAACTCGCCAGCAGTATCGGGAGCGAGCATGTCCTTTATCAGCTGCTGTAGGCATCGGTTAACTCCTTTGTGGGTCTGAAATTACTGTGGTATTGCGCTGTGCCATGGGAAAGAAAGTTATTGATTAAGAAGAAGAAGACAAAGAAAGTTATTGATTGCCATAAAGAGGATTACGGAGGACTGCACACAAAGAGAGGGGCTATTGCACATGGCTTAGGACACACAAAAAAAACTGTTGAATGTTTAGTAAGAGTCGATGACCAAGACAGTTGCTGAAGTGAGTTTAGCCCTCCCTCCTCGAGAGTTTATTTATTTTTATGTGTGGTTTTCCTTTTCCATTTTTACTGCTTGTTTTCAAAAGGGGATAGATTTGTTGATAAGATTAGACAACAGCTGACAGAGCCGAATGTTAAACAGTTACTTCCGGTTCTGCGGCGAAGTTTGAAGATGAAGGTCGGCACTGTGATGAGCATAACAAGCCTTTGTGTGAAGCAAATAAACAAAATGAAATGATGTAAGAAACCACTATGGTTCTCAAAGGAAGTGGCAGTGAAGGTTCAAGAGAAAAAGAAAGCATTCAGGAAGTACAAGGAATCACAGAAGGAGCAGGATAGATAACTGTATCAGTTAAAGCAAAAGGAAGCTGGGAAGGCAGTCAGAACAGCAAAGGCCCAAACCGAGGAAAAGCTAGCCAACTCAGTTAAGAAGGGGGATAAAACCTTTTATAGGTACATCAGGGAGCGAAGGAAGACAAAAGGAGGGATAGTGAGGCTTAATAAAGGGAGGGAGGGTGGGCAGAGGGTGACTGTGAAAAGGCAGAGATACTAAATAAATATTTTTGCTCAGTATTTACAAATGAAGAGGGGGAGGTACCTACAACAAACAGTAGAAACACTCTGGATACGGACGTTGATACCAGCCCATTTACAGAAGAAAGGGTTCTGAAAGAACTCTTAAAACTGAAGGTGGACAAAGCAATAGGGCCTGATGGGATTCATCCCAGAATTCTAAAAGAACTAAGAGTAGAACTAGTGACACCACTGACTACCCTCTTTAACAAATCATTGGAGGATGGGGTGGTACCCGAGGACTGGAGGAGGGCAGATGTGATTCCCCTTCACAAAAGTGGGAGCAAGGCAGAAGCAGGAAACTACAGACCTGTTAGTTTAACCTCAGTGATAGGGAAAATGATGGAATCACTTCTGAAGGAAAGAATGTCGAGTACCTAGAGGCCAGAGGGGTGCAGGACCCAAGACAGCATGGATTCACAGCGGGAAGGTCATGCCAGATGAATCTGATAGATTTCTTTGACTGGGTGACCAAAGTAGTAGATCAGGGAGGGGCTGTGGACATGGCCTACCTAGACTTTAGCAAAGCATTTGACACAGTCCCACACAAAAGATTAATATACAAGTTAGCCAGCCTGGGAGTGGGTCCCAAGACAACAGCCTGGGTAAAGAATTGGCTGGAGAATAGGACACAGAGAGTAATAGTAAATGGAGTCCACTCTGAAGAAGTGGGGGTTACTAGTGGGATACCGCAGGGTTCAGTATTCGGACCGGTCCTCTTTAATGTCTTTATAAGCATTGCAGAGGGACTGGAAGGAAAAGTATGTCTCTTTGCAGATGACACAAAGATCTGCAACAGAGTTGATGCACAAGGTGGGGTGGAAAGGATGAGAAGGGACTTGGCAAGGTTAGAGGAATGGTCAAATGTATGGCAGCTTAGATTCAATGCTAAGAAGTGCAAGGTAATGCACCTGGGAAACAAAAACCCAGGGGAAGAGTACACAATGGGGGGTGAGATACTAACAACAACAAAAATGGAAAGAGACCTGGGGGTAGTCATATCAGATGACCTAAAGGTGGGCCAGCAATGTGAGAGGGCAGCAAGGAGGGCTGGGGGGATACTGGGATGCATAGAGAAAGGCATCACCAGTAGAAAACAGGAAGTTATTATCCCTCTGTACAGACAGCTGGTGAGACACCATCTGGAGTACTGCGTGCAGTTCTGGAGACCCAATCTCCGCAAAGACATAGACAGGATGGAAGCTGTCCAGAGGAGGGCAACTAAAATGGTGCAGGGTCTGCATCAGAAGACATATGAAGAGAGACTTAAGGAGCTTAATATGTATAGCCTCGAGGAAAGGAGGGAGAGGGGAGACATGATAGAAACTTTCAAGTACCTCAAGGGAATCAACAAAGTCCAAGAGGGAAGCATCTTTCAAAAAAAGAGGTGTGCAAGAACAAGGGGGCACAATTTGAAGATGGGGGGCGGCTCAGAGGTAATTTAAGGAAGTATTTTTTCACAGAGAGAGTTGTGGATGCATGGAACGGCCTTCCGGTGGAGGTTGTGAAGTCAAAAACAGTGGGGGAATTCAAGCATGCATGGGACAGTCATAAGGCAATTCTAGGGGGTGGAGGTAGGAAGAAGTAGGCTGCTGGTTAACTAGGATCTGCAGCTTATCCATTAGGTAGGGAAATGGGCAGACTGGGTGGGCCAAGCGGTCCTTATCTGCCGTCAGATTCTATGTTTCTATAGAAGCTCTAGTTATATGGTGGTGAGGTTTTCCCATGTAATTCATTTTGCTATGGTGTCTTTATGAAAAGGGGATGTGTGACATCTTTTTTACATTTTTGAGCTGATAGCAGTGTGAGCCGACCACTGAGGAGTGACTTGTGGTTTTGCTGTCGGCTTAGGAGAGCATGGTTTTGTTTTGGAACGATTAGTGCTCTCTTCGGAGAGACTTTGGGTAAGGGTTATGGATGCACATTGATATTTTGCTGTTGTTGGGTCACTTTGGGAAGCTTAGTGCCAGTTGGCATCATTACCGGCTGATAAGGACATGGCTGAGGAGTCGTTTCAGCCAATCAGATTGTTGGATTTTATTTGCCCATTTTATAAGCCACATTAAATGGGAACAGAATAGCTAAACACTCAGACAGTGTTGATGATCTTGATGGTGGAGGCTGAGTCAACAATTAAATATATGATACAGTAAGCGAGGCTGAAGTCTCTGGATATATGAAGAAGATGGGGCCAAACAAATGTAATATTGAGGATTGTGGAGAAAACACTGGCAAGTGCTGGTTGATGAACACAGTGCTGAAGATGTTAGGGTTGACAATGAGCTCAATAATGTGTGGGCAATGGGTCTGTGATAGCACCTGAGTAGGAATAGGCAACTGACTAGCAAGTCACTCCTTACCTCCCTCCCTCCAATCATACCCTCCCAATCTAATACCACTACATGTCAAAATGAATCCCTACAAAATTATACTTTCTTTCTCAAATGTCTCCCCTGCTGACGTTCTGACAGCACTTCTTGCTCTAAACTCTACAAAAGGAGGCTCCCCTGATGGTCTGGACCCTAAACTCCTCTATCTCTCCTCCCCGATATAGCCCACCCCCCCATGACTAGCATCCTAAACCTTTCCTTCGCCACAGCCACAGTACCCAAAATCTGGAAGCATGCCTTTGTCCTACCATTTCCTAAGGGAGGTGATCCATCCACCTCCAGTAACTACCACCCAATTTCTCTGTTCCCTATTCTGGCTAAACTACAGGAACACCTGGTCCTTTCACAGCTCTCCTCCTACCTCTCTGACACCAACTTCTTTACTCCTTATCAATCTGGTTTCAGAAAACATTGCCCTACCACTACCTCCCTACTTAAGCTTATTGACTCCATCCTCTCATGGATGGATAGTGGCCTATTCACAACAACCATTTTGGTCAACCTTGCAAAGGCTTTTGACACAGTTTCCAATCCCCTTCTCCTAAATAACCTCTCCTCAGCTGGACTGTCTGACACTGCCACCATGGTTCAGTGCCTACCTTGCAGGTAGGACTCTGTCAGTCAGGATCGCTGAATCATTGTCCCCTCTCCTGCCTACTGACACTGGTGTCCCACAAGGATCGGTGCTTGGCCCTATGCTCTTCTCAGTATTCCCAAATGACCTCCCATCAGTTTGTACAACAACATCAATTCACATGTACGCTGATAACACAGTCCTGTTCACCTCTGGCCATACCCTTTCTGATGCTGAATCCAGACTCCAGTTAGACTTCAACAAGCTTTTTTATGTTTGCTTGCACATGCACAAGAAACATTTCGGCACAGCTTAGGAGAGAAGTGGGATTTTGGAGGTGCAGCACTGTGGGGGCCAATGGCCCCAGTGCCTTTTGAGGCTTGGCCCTCTTTCCTCAATGTGGTGGCATGCTGCTGCTGACACTAGTTCAGCCAGCGTGCCACCACCTTGAAACATTTTCGCCACTGCAATCAGGGGCTGTCTCGTCATTGCGGTGTCAGCCATTCTGCTGCAATGAGGGAGTGACCCATCATTGCAGGGTGGTACCTTGCCCTCCGCATGCCCCCGACCCAGTTCATTTGCCGACAGGGAGCTAAGTCCCGTCGGCATAATGTCTCAACCCCCAAATTACAGTTGTATGCCGAGGGGGTGCCTGTCCCTCCTTGGTACCACACATGCGCCCCCAACATTATTCACGATGGGCGCCCAACTCGCTGACTTCAACTCTTCCCAGTTCAATTTGCTGATGGGGAGCCCACTCTCCACCTGCATAATGTGCCCCAATTTGTTGTCTGCCGAGGGGTGCCCAATCCTCCTCAGCTCTTCCCTCCCCACTAGGTATGTGCTGCCCAATCCCCGTCGGCTACAGTCCCCAAAAACACTCAGGTGGCATGCTGGGAGCCCACCCCAGCGTTAAATGTCCCTGAAAAAAAAACAGTCCCACAATGTTTTTTAAACCCTGTAACACAGAAAACCGCCCCTTGATGAGTCCTGGCAGGCCCTCCCCCAACCTCGCACTCACCCTGCGCACCCTGCCTCCTCACAACCCCTTCGCCCCATACTTACCTCTGAGCTCAGTGCGACAATCTTCAATGGCTCAGGAATACATCTGCACTCTTCAAAGCTGGCCGCAGACTGAAGAAATGCCAGTAAGTTGTATAATGGCATAAATAGGGTTTTTTCAACTTTAGTGCATATCTCAGGCATTTTGGGGAATTTTGGCACCACATTTTCAACATGGGGTAATTGGGACCCCTCCTCATAAATTCAGTCACTGTCATGGCGTTACTCAGTCCCGAAAGGTGATTTCACGTTCATTAAAGAAACAACAGTGCCAGTGTTCATGAGGTGGGCTCTTAAAAAGCCTATAGCCTATGGCAGTAAGGAGGGCTGGAGGGATACTGGGATGCATAGGGAGAGGCATCACCAGTAGAAAACAGGAAGTTGTTATCCCTCTGTACAGACAGCTGGTGAGACCCCATCTGGAGTACTGTGTGCAGTTCTGGAGACCCAATCTCCACAAGGACATAGACAGGATGGAAGCTGTCCAGAGGAGGGCAACTAAAATGTTGCAGGGTCTGCACGGAAGACATATGAAGAGAGACTAAAGGAGCTTAATATGTATAGCCTCGAGGGAAGGAGGGAGAGGGAGGACATGATAGAAACGTTCAAGTACCTCAAGGGAATCAACAAAGTCCAAGAGGGTAGCATCTTTCAAAAAAAGGTGTGCAAGAACAAAGGGCACAATTTGAAGATGGGGGGCAGCTCAGAGGTAATGTAAGGAAGTATTTTTTCACAGAGAGGGTTGTGGATGCATGGAATGGCCTTCCAGAGGAGGTTGTGAAGTCAAAAACAGTGGTTGAATTCAAGCATGCATGGGACAGCCATAAGGCAATTCTAGGGGGTTGGGGTAGAAAGAAGTAGGCTGCTGGTTAACTAGGATCTGCAGCTTATCCATTAGGTAGGGAAATGGGCAGACTGGGTGGGCCAAGCGGTCCTTATCTGCCATCAAATTCTATGTTTCTGTGTTTCTATGTTACAAATATGGTGAAAAAATAAAAAAAATGACTGTTTTACGAGTGTGCGTTGCGCGATTTCCATGCAAGCCAGTAACGTCACAAATCTGTAATATTTTCACCCAGATTTTCAACTGTAACCCTAGATGGCGCTATCCCAGGGGCTACTACCCTGCCTGATTTGCCACTAACAGGTTGAGGGGCCTGGATCCAATGGCGGGTGCCTCCACCCAGAGGTCAGGGTTTGCAATAGTTAAACTAACTTGGTCACAGCCCTCTGGGACACTGCAACCCCTTCTTCCCACTAGTGGCCCACACAATATATCAGAATTACCTTCACAGTATACACTTACCCCCAGGTCTGGTTCCGCACTGGGACCTCCTGTGAAATGAGATACAGTGCAACAATCACAGTACAGTACTTTAACATAGACAAATACCTCAGGCAGTATAACTTTGCTGAAACAAGCAGCTCTGATTTATTTAGGGGATATAACAAGGACAGGGAGAAATCAGGTTAATTAGCTTATCACTCTAATAATCTACCTATGGCTCTGTGCACAGGCCTATCCCTATCAGTTACTGTCCCTGGTACCCAAGCCCTAGTGGCTAGTCCAAACCGTGGCAGCTGGTAGGGGCCCTTTCACACAGAGAAAAGGAGAATTAAACAATCAGCAGTACAGTAATTCCATTTGGATTTAATGTGGCAATTCAACAGGAGCGACCCTGAATTAGTACTCACGACCTCCAAATAAGATAGGGTCCTTCAATGTCAGCAGGGTTCACTGAGGTACACAAACCTCTTCACACATTTATATAAAAGAAAGCACTATACCAGGCAGGCTGCATCTGTATCCCGATCGCAATTACTGCACAATACCCGGGAGAACACACAGCAGATTCAGTTCCTGACAGACCGAGTGCAATTTTCAGCAATTCCTCCAGTCTTCTACAGGGTGAGCCTGGTTTCTACTCTTCAGATATCCTTTGATTCTCTTCACAGGACGGATTCAGTCCTAACAAGCTGCAGACCGGAACTCTGGGCCTTACACACGTTTTTTGACTAAAACTGCACACTGAAAAAGCACAGGGCTCCTTCCTTCTTCACTGCCAAAGCTCAACTGAAACTCCAACCGACAAAACCGGGCACTTCCTTTGAGTTCCTCCCAGTTCTTGACTGGATTGGCTGTCACTCACAATAGACTGCTGCTGTTGGTCCAAAAAGGCACTGAAGTCTAAACTACATCTCCCAGAGTCACTGCCCATACAATCCTCTTTGTGGCTGGCTCAGATTATGAGTCCAAGTTCTGATTCGTCCAAGGCACCATTTTAGAGCTAGCTTACCCATGATTGGTCCAGTTCAGCAGTTCAAAACTAGAATGGGGAACTAGCAGACACAGTTCTGACTGCAAAGAAAGCAGGTTAGACAAACTGTAATTTCATTATTACTCTAAATAATTTCTGGCAAACAGTTACATCTTTCAGATAGGTTCCCTTTGCACTCCTAGTGACTGCAAAAATGAAGTGAATTGGCAGCAGCTTGAGTGGTACTCAATCAAAGAAACACACAGTCCCCATACAAACTAATTATGTCTGCAAGCAGACAGCTCTTAAAGACAGTACCAGAGGTTCTAAAACACTCACTGATAAATGGCTTAAATGCCAAACACCATTCAGGCTTGGAGCATTCAAGCAAGCTCCTGGAAGTCTTTTAGGAACCCCATTTGCAGAGGCGTTACACAACGATGACATTTTCCCACACCTCCTTATGAACAGTATAGCTGTCATTTTACACATCCTGGCCAAAATGTGTTTTCGCACTTCCGGCACAGAATAGCACGGTCGCTGTGGGAAATCAGTTTTCGGGATAGATTGAGAAAACGACAGTGGCACTGTTCATGAGCAGAAGTCCTAAAATGTCTATGTTGAAAATTTGGTGATGAAAGTCCATAAAATGACTGTGTTACAAGTGTGCATTGTGCAGTTTCCACACACCCTTGTCACTTCACAAATTTGTAATATTTTCACACCATATTTTCAACACTGCAACTGTCATTTTTCACATCCTGGCTGAAACGTGTTTTCACACTGCTGGCGCAGAATAGCATGGTCACTGTGGGAAATGAGTGGGACAGATTAAGATTGAGCGAGTGAGAGAGGGGGAGTGAGTGAGCTCAGCAAAGCTCTGTTGGGACTGTTGCAGATTTCTTTGTGGGCAGAAACGGCACCAACACAGGCAGGAGCCCAGTACAAAAGAGCAGCCTTCAGCACCGGGAGAAACAGAACGAGCGAGTGAGACAGGGGAAGTGAGCGAGTTCAGCGGAGCTCTGTCAGGACTGCTGCGGATTTCTTTGTGGGCAGAAAAGGCGCCAATGCAGGCAGGAGCCCAGTACAAAAAGGCAGCCTGCAGTGCTGGGAGAAATAGAATGAGCAAGTGAGAGAGGTGGAGTGAGTGAGCTCAACGGAGCTCTGTTGGGACTGCTGCAGATTTCTTTGTGGGCAGAAAAAGGTGCCAATGCAGGTAGGAGCCCAGTACAAATGGGCAGCTTGCAGTGCCAGGAGAAATAGAATGAGCGAGTGAGAGAGGGGGAGTAAGTGAGCTCTACGGAGCTCTGTCGGGACTGCTGCGTATTTCTTTGTGGGCAGGAAAAAGGTGCCAATGCAGGCAAGAGTCCAGTATAAAAGGGCAGCCTGCAGAGCTGGGAGAAACAGAATGAGTGACTGAGAGAGGGGGGAGTGAGCGAGCTCAACGGAGCTCTTTCAGGACTGCTGTGGATTTCTTTGTGGGCAGAAAAAGGCTCCAGTACAGGCAGGGGCCCAGTACAAAAGGGCAGCCTGCAGCACCAGGAGAAATAGAATTAGTGAGTGAGAAAGGGTAGGAGTGAGCGAACTCAATGGAGCTCTGCCAGGACTTTAGAGTTGCCCACCCTCCCGCCCAGTGTTCTCTGTGGTCCTATATTACAGCAGGGTCTCTGGGGTGGAGACAAAGCAATGACTGGCTACTTCTAGGATTGCTGCAATAATACAGATTCAATTGTTCTGTTTATTTCTCTAACTGACCTAAGTACTGAGCTATACTGTTATGATTGCTGCAATAATACATATTTATTTGTTCTGTTTATTTCTCTAACTAAGCTGAGTAATACTTGGAGTGCAATATGATTTCTAACTGGGCTAAGTGAACCTATATGAGAGCTGAGAACATAAAGTATGGTAGCTGAGGGGTGCAAAAATGGACAAGGAGGCTTTAGGATTGCTACAGTAAAACGGTATCTAACGGATGAGATTTGAGACTGAATTAACTTGATCGGCAAGGGGGCAGTAGCAGGACTAGTGTGTCGTGGGGGAGAACAGGAATTTAAGTAAATAGGGCCTAACAGTTGTAGTAGGGTACAGTACCTGGGAGTAAGAGCCTGTAACATAAGATGGGGGCCAAAATGGGGCAGGTGCCACATGTCAATAGAGCGAGCATCTTTGGAAGGGTGAGGGTGTACAGGGTGTGGGTCTCGCATGATCCTGGGCTGGGCTTGGAGGATGGGGGTGTATGGTCTGTAGATGACTGGCTAGTTTGAGGGAGGAACTGTGGAGGTTAGGGAGGAGTCTAAGTGGCAGGGCAGATGAGTATGGTAGGCATCCTGGCTGGGGGAATGGGTCGTGAGAGAGGAAGAAGAAGAAAAACTAGGGACTGAAACTGACCCTAGTATCAGAGGCACTAGCAGAAAAGGAGGAGTAGTGATGGGGTGCCTGAGGCGAGGGGGCTCCTGATGGGGAAGAAGAGACCACGAGCAGTGCCATAGGAGAGAGCAGACTGCTGCAGATAGGGAGGGACCAGGAGTGGCATGGAGGGGAACAAGTAGGAGGAGGGAACTGATAGGGGAAGAGATGTAGGAGGAGTATCGACTAGAATAGATTCGAGCCTCTGCTTTGGGAGAGAGGGGAACAGAAACATACTGAAGGGGAGGACAAGCGGGCATGACAGAGATGGCAAGATGTGGGGAAGAGATGGGAGGACGAAAGGATAGAAGGGGGCTAGTAAGGAAGGAGGGTTGGTGACTGGAGGAGAGGCTATGGGAAGGGGAAGGATGGGGGGGGCATCACTATCGGGTAGAAGAGAATGGAGGTTCTAAATAGACAACAGCGGGATAGGAGAGGGTTGGAAATCAGCAGGGGAGGAGGGGAGGTCGACATGGGAAGCACAGTAGGAGGTAGTCAGGCTGGGAAGGGGTTCAAGGGGGATGAGAGGAATAAGGCAGAGAAAAGGGGTGAGGTGGAAGTAGGGGGTACAGATACAGAAGTCACAGTGGGTCCAGCTGGTGGGAGTAAAGGGCAGGAAGAATGAATACTGGGGTGATGGAAGAGGCATAAGAAGGAAAGGGGATAAGGAACAGGGGTACTCATCCTGGGGAATTCTATACTGAAAGGGTGAGATAGACGGAGCAGTAGAAAGGCAGAACCGTGTTTGGGTTGAGCTATCCCCAGGTTGACTGCAGGAGGAGCAGGGCAAGAACTGCTCAAGTGTGCAGCGAGGGGAGGAAGAAACCTCATTTGGTGTTGCATGTGGGTACAAACGACTTGGCGGAGAAGACTGTGGAAGTAGTGAGGGGGAGGTTCGAGTAGTTAGCAGGCAGGCAGAGTGAGGGGGTGGGGGAGTCGGAGGCATTCTCGGAGGTAGTCCCAGTACCATGTGAAAGCGTGGGGAGGAAAGGTAGGATTAAGGAGTTCAACGAGTGGCTGAGGGAACGGTGCCACACCAAAAGTTATTGGTCAGTGACTAACTTGGGTAGGGTCTGGGGGAATAGTGACTTGTACACAGGGGACAGGGTACACTTGAGCAGGGAGGGAAGGGGAGTACTAAAGGCAGGATTAGAGGGTTATATCTCTACTAAGGTGGATTTAAACTAGTTGGGGGGTGGCCAAAAGACAGGTTGGTAGGAAGGTCCCAACAGGGGAACCTAATGATCTCACCCCCCCAGATACAGGTAAAGGCAGAGGCATAGTAACCCTGGGAGGGGGCGAGCAGAGTGGTCTGAGTGTAATATTGAAGGCACCACCACCACCCGGTAAGAATAAGGAGGAGAAAGGGTGCGGACTACCAGGAGGAGGGACACAGGCCAAGGAGGAGAAGAGTGAGGAGAAGGGGGGTATGGGTGAAAGGTGGTCTGACTAAATGGATAGAGAACTGGTTACAGGGGAGGATGCAGAGGGTGGTGCTGGTGGGGGAGCTCTTGGTACCCAGAGCAGTGACAAGCGGGGTGCTGCAGGAGTCAGTGCTGGGCCCGGTGTTAGTTGGGCTCTTTATCTCTGATACAGCACACAGAGTGGGGAGCAGGGTTAGTCTGTTCGCACATTATACCAAATTGGGGGCAGTGGTGGATGAAGAGGAGAGATGGGAAAAACTGCAGGGGGGCCTAACCAAACTAGAGACGTGGTCAGTGGAGTGGCAGCTAGGATTCAATGCAAAGAAGTGTAAGGTGATGCACTTCAGGGCTAAGAACAAGAAGAGGGACTACTGGTTGGGGATCACAGAGGAGGAGAAGGATCTAGGGGTGTTGGTAACTGGGAGCATGAACAACTCGGCCCAGTGCAGGAGAGCAGCAGCGAAGGCAAACAGGATGCTGGGGTGCATTGCAAGGGGGTTCTCATCCAGACACAGGGATGTGATCCTACCTCTCTACAGATCATTGGTCACACCACATCTAGAGTACTGTGTGCAATATCAGAGGCCATACCTGAGGAGATATATAAAGTTACTGGAGGGGGTGCAAAGGAGGGCAACAAAAATGTTAAAGGGGATGGAAGGAAAGGAATATGAAGTTAGGCTGAAGGAGCTGAACATGTACGCACTGGAGGAGGATGGGGGAATATGATTGAAGCATTTAAATACATGAGGGGGTAAATAAACCTAGCACCGAGGGGGTGTTTAAACTGAGTAGTGGAAGAGAGACGAGGGGCACGGACTAAGGTTTGAAGGGGGCGTTTCAAGAGGGAAATGAGGAGGCACTACTTCTCTGACAGGGTGGTGTCTAGTTGGAATGCGCTGCCAGAGGGGTGATAACATGTAGGAACAATCAATAGCTTTAAGGAGGAGTGGGATAAAGCAAGAGGAAGAGTGGGACAGGGGCTGGGACAAGTGGGAGAGGAACTGAGGGGAGGAGTCTGGGGCAACTGCAATCTAGAGTGCTAGCTGCACACTCAGGCAGACTTATATAGACTGATTGGTGTGTTCTGCTGGCAGATTCCTATGTTCATATGTTCGTATGTAAAATCACAGTGACTCTATTCATGAGCAGAGGTCCTAAAATGCCTATGTTGAAAATTTGCGACAAATGCCCATAAAATGACTGTAACAAGTGTGCATTGTGCAGTTTCCATGCACCTAGTAACGTTGCAAATCTGCAGTATTTTCTTTCCAGATTTTTCAACATTGGCATTTTTCAGACCTCCTTATGAACAGTACAGCTGTCATTTTTCACATGCTGGATATTGTGGCAGTCACAGAAACATGGTACACAGAGAACCATGACTGGGATGTCAACATACCAGAGTACACAATCTATAGGAGGGACAGGGAGGGAAGAAGAGGAGGAGGAGTAGCTCTCTATGTAAGAGAAGGGATCAAAGCAACAGAACTAAAGTGTAAACAGGGAGGAGAGGAGGCACTGTGGGTCACCCTGGAGACTGGAAATGACTCCACAATCTGCACAGGGGTTGGATACAGACCTCCATCTCAGGGGGAGGAAATGGACAAGGAACTGATAGAAGGCATCCTTGGGATGGCAGAGAAAGGGGAGATATTGCTGATGGGGGACCTGAATATGTCAGATATTGACTGGAGCACCTTTGCTGCAGCCACATCGAAGAGCAGGGCCATTCTCGATGCCCTACAAGGGGTATGCCTCAGACAGCTAGTTTTGGAACCCACTCGGGAGAGAGCAATCTTAGACCTGGTACTCTCAAATGGGGATGGAGAGAGGATCTCTGATCTTGAAGTGGATAGCCATCTGGGAACAAGTGATCACCAAACAGAGTGGTTCACGATAAACTTAGCTGTAGAGTCAAGCCACACAAAGTGAAGGTACTGGACTTCAGGAGGGCTGATTTTGTCAAAATGGGAGAGTGCCTCAGAAAAGCACTAGCAAACAGGCAAGAAGGTGGGTGGAGCAACAATGGGAAACATCAAAACTGCCATCACAGAGGCAACAAGTCTTTGTGTGAAGCAAATAAATCAAAACGAAAGAAAAAACCACTATGGTTCTCAAAAGAAGTGGCTGGGATGATAAGGGAAAAAAAGATAACATTCGGGGAAGTATAAGGAAACACAGAAGGAGCAGGACAGAGAACTGTATCAGTTAAAGCAGAAGGAAGCGGGTAAGGCAGTCAGAATAGCAAAGGCCCAAACCGAGGAAAAGATAGTTAACTGGGTTAGGAAGGGGGATAAAACCTTTTATAGGTACATTAGGGAGCAAGGAAAGACTAAGGCAGGGATACTGAGGCTGAACAAAGAGGAAGGTGGTTGGGCAGAGAGCGACAGTGAAAAGCAGGATACTGAACGAATACTTCGCTCAGTATTCACAATGAAAAAGCAGGGAGAAATAACTTAATCCGGTCAATAGAAGCACTCTGGATAGGGGGTTGGTATTAGTCCTTTCACAGAAGAAAGGGTTCTGAAAGAGGTCTTAAAACTGAAGGTGGATGAAGCAATGGGGCCTGATGGGATTCACCCCAGGATTTTAAAAGAACTAAGGGAAGAATTAGTAACACCACTGACTACCCTTTTTAATAAATCATGGGAGGATGGGGTGGTACCTGAGGACTGGAGGAGGGCAGATGTGATTCCCCTTCACAAAAGTGGGAGCAAGACAGAGGCAGGAAACTACAGACCTGTCAGTTTGACCTCTGTGGTAGGGAAAATGATGGAATTACTTCTGAAGGAAAGAACTGTTGTGTACCTAGAGGCCAGTGGGGTACAGGACCCAAGGCAGCATGGATTCACAGCAGGAAGGTCATGTCAGACAAATCTAATTGATTTCTTTGACTGGGTGACTAAAGCATTAGACCAGGGAGGGGCTGTGGACATGGCCTACCTAGACTTTAGCAAGGCATTTGACACAGTCCCGCACAAAAGATTACTAAACAAATTAGCCAGCCTGGGAATGGGTCCTAGGGTGGTAGCCTGGGTAAAACATTGGTTGGACAACAGGACACAGTGGGTAATAGTAAATGGAGCCCACAGTGAAGAAAGGAGGGTTACTAGTGGGTACCAAGAGTTCAGTACTGGGACCGGTCCTTTTTAATGTCTTTATAAGTGACATTGCTGTGGGACTGGAATGGAAAGTATGTCTCTTTGCAGATGACATAAAAATCTACAACAGGGTTGATACACAAGGTAGGGTGGAAAGGATGAAAAGGGACTTGGCAAGGTTGGAGGAATGGTCAAATGTATGGCAGCTTAGATTCAATGTAAAGAAGTGCAAAGTAATGCACCTGGGAAACAAAAACCCAGGGGAAGAGTACACAATGGGGGGGTGAGATACTGACTACAACAAAAATGGAAAGGGACCTGGGGGTAGCCATATCAGATGATCTAAAGGTGGGCCAGCAATGTGAGAAGGCAGTAAGGAGGGCTGGGGGATACTGGGATGCACAGGGAGGCATCACCAGTAGAAAACAAAAGTTGTTGGCCTTCTGTACAGACAGTTGGTAAGACCACATCTGAGTACTGTGTACAGTTCTGGAGACCCCATCTCCCAAAAACATAGACAGGGTGGTGGCTGTCCAGAGGAGGCAACCAAAATGATGCAGGGTCTGCATCAGAAAGACGTATGAAGAAAGACTAAAGGAACTAAAGATGTATAACCTCAGGAAAGGAGGGAGGGGGGGACATGATAGAAACTTTCTAAATACCTCAAGGGAATCAACAAAGTCCAAGAGGGTAGCATCTTTCAGAAAAAGAGATGTGCAAAACAAGGGGCACAATTTGAAGATAGAGGGGATGACTCAGAGGTAATGTGAGGAAGTATTTCTTCATAGAGAGGGTTGTGGATACATGGAACAGCCTTCCTGAGGAGGCCGTAGAGTCAAAAACAGTGGGGGAATTCAAGAATGCATGGGACAGACATAAGGCAATTCTAGTGGGGGGGTAGGAGGAAGTAGGCTGTTGGTTAACGGATCTGCAGCTTATTTGTTAGGTAGGGAAATGGGCAGACTGGGTGGGCCAAGCGGTCCTTATCTGCCGTCAAATTCTATGTTTCTATGTTTCTGCCAGAAATACGCAATTACACGTGTGGCGCAGAATACTGCTGTTGCTGTGGGAAATCAATGTTCGGGACAGATTAAGAAAATCAGTGACAGTGTTCTTGAGCAGAGGTCACAAAATGCCTGTTGAAAATTTGGTGAAATAATTCCACTAAATGACTGTTACTTGCCTGCATTGCGCAGTGTCCACATACACTCGGAAGTCTGAGCATTTTTAATATTTTCACTACAGACTTTCAACATTGCCATCTCTTCACACCTCCCTATGAATGATACAGCTGTCATTCTTCACATCCTGCTTGATCTGTGTTTTAATACGTCTGGCGCACAATGGCACGGTCGCTGTGGAAACTCACATTTTGGGACACATTGACAAAATCACAGTTCCACTGTTCATGAGAAGAGGTCCAAAATGCTTTCATGAGGTGGGGGCCACAAATTGGCCATGTTGAAAATTTGTACTGCAAATATCAACAAATCCCCGGAGTGTTACGGTTTCTAACCATAACGTCCCACCCTGTACAGACTGACAGGCATCAGGGGTGTGCCTTTGGATTGCCGACTGTAATGCTCATGCCATTCCAACGCTGACTGTAATGCTCATGCCATTCCAAGCCCACTCCCCCTCACCCTGCAGCCACTGACAGGCATCGAGCTGTGCCTTGGACTCTTCGGCTCAAGAGTTCACCCCATTCTATATTGCGCCCATTTCAGCGTATGTCCTTATGGAGTGGGGTGACTGTAAAGTCGAACACCCCAAGGCACACCTCGACACTTGTCAGTATCTGCAGGATAGGGTGAGGTGAAATGGCATGAATGTTATGGGTGACAGCCCAAACGCATACCCCAATGCCTGTCCATCTCTGCAGGGTGCAGGTTGGGTTGGCGTGAAGTTCAATACTTCACTGCCATTCCTACTCTGCATCTAACTCCTTCACTGCCATTCCTACTCTGTATCTAACTCCTGCATTTCCAATGCTAATACCAGCAAGCAAACATTCGGCATTGACAAATGTTTGTTTCTTCTGCTTCGTCTCTCGTCCTTCAGACAGAAGTTAGATGCTTTAATTGTACCCTCTTTTATTTTTGCCCCAAATGCCTCCACCCCTCCATGGCAATCCCCTCGAGGCAGTTTCTGAGGCTTTCCCTGTTTCTTTCAAAATTCACTCTCCTAAAGTCCTTTCTCATGTGGCTAGTCTCTGTTCCCATCTTAATGTTAAACCATACTGTTCGGTGACCACTAGAATGCAGGGGACAGCCCCACTGTGACGTCTACAGTGCTGTCCCTGTTTGTAAGCAGCAGTTCCAGCACTGCCTCATGTCTAATGGGTTCTGTGACTAGCTGCCTGAGAAAAGCCCCTTGTAGGGACTGCAGGAGGCCCTACTCCTTGCAGAAGCTGCAGCTGGAAGGCTCCTCTCCATGTCTGGCAGACTGAAGTCAACAACTAGCAGCACCTCCCTCTTACTTGCCATTTTGATGATAGCTTTCCCAAGTGTCTTATCCAACTCCTCCGCTTGTGCTTGAGGATGGTAAACTATCCCGGTATGGATAGTAGCCCTGGATCCTGTCTCCAGGGTAACCCACAGCACCTCCAGCCCTTTGTTTTCCTCCTGGTGCCCTGTACCTCCACTGCCTTGGTTCCTTCCATCACATATAAAACAATCTCTCCTCCCTACCCTGTCTCTCATGAAAATATAGTAGCCAGGTATGGCCATGTCCCAGTCGTGCTCAGTGTCCCATGACTTCATAACGGCCACTAAATCCAGGTCAGCCTCTGCCATTATGATGACTTCCAAGTCTGGAATTTTGTTTCTAAGACTCCTTGCATTGGTGCACATGGCTCTTCACAACTTCCTTCCACCCTGCCTGCTCTCCTGCTTCCCCCTCCCTGTCTTGACTGTGGTTTTCCCTAAACCTCCACCTTTTTAATTTCCCCATTCCTTGACTCCTTGGTCTTCCCCTCTCTTGCCTGGGTTTTACCTCCTTTTTCTGTCCTGTTTCCATCCCAGCCTTTCTGCACCCCTGCTCTAGGGAATTTACTCCCACCTCGGCCTTCCCTCCTGCTGCTCCATCATTCAGGGGCAATAGTTGCTCTCTTTGTTTTGCAGCCAGCACCTCTTTGCTAGTTTAAATGCTCATTCAAGTAGTATTTAAACATAAGTTCCCACCAAGGACTGTGGTCCCCTTCCTGGAAGGATGCAGACTCTCTCTCTTATAGAGGCCCATATTTTTCCAGGCTGTCCACCAGCCCCAGTGTAGCCAAAGCCCTCCTCCATGCACCATGCCTTCAACCACTCATTAAATGCACTGGTGTGGAGTAGCTTTGCAGCTCCCCAGCTGTACGCAGGTAACACCTCGGAACAAGTCACCATGCATGCTACCTGCTTAAGGCCCCTACCCAGCTTTCTGAAGTTACCCTGCTTACCCCCACCCCGTCTCTTGTCAGATCATGTGTCCCCAGGTTAACAAGATATTTAGCTCTCTCTCATCTCCTACTGCATTAGTTCTTCTTCCCTCCAACCCGTAGTACCAGGGAGGCAGTTCACCTCTTTCTCTCCTCCTTCCCCTGCTCCCAAGTCTATCCTCCTTACAATAGTGCCTCCCACCAGCAGTTGCTTCCTCCTCAGCTGGGGGCCTCTTCCTCCCTCCCTCCTTTGGGCCTCCACTTCTGAGGCCCCTCTTCTCACTTCCACTGTGATGGATGTCTGCTTTCATCTGCCGTGTCCCTCCAGTACGGCAAAGAAAGTCTGCAAATGTATAGACTGAGGAGCTGCACCCTTCCCTCCACCCCCACCTCCTGGAGCCCACCAAGGTCAATCTGCTCTGCCTAGGCATCCTTTGACAGAGTGGCGGCAGACTTTGTGGCCTCGTTGGGGCAGAAGGATCTCTGTACCTTTGCCAGTTCAGCCCAGAATCTAGCAACCTCAGCCCCAACCCAGAGAGGGGAGCGAAATGGGACAGCATCCGTCTCCAGAAGGTGTCCTGAAAGACTGCAGCACCACACCTCTTGTACTGCAGTTCTCCCATGATCATTCCTTCCTTTGCCTGGTATCTGTTTGCATATAAATAAACAAAACAACAATAATATTAAAGTACACAGTAAATTTAATAAAAAAAAGAATATTTATTGGGGTCGGAACAAGATCTGGATAGGGGAAAGTAATAGGGTAACAGCAGCAAAGGATAATAATGTACAGAGATCCTCAAATCACTCACACCACACTACCCACACACTATCTGCTTTCTCCTCATACTGGTGCACCAAAACCCCAAAGTCCTTTGGGAGCTCCAAAAAAAGTCTATGAAATGTTTGCACACAGTGAGCAGTTGCATGCTTGATGCTGGAGTATGGTGAGGTACCGATTAAAGGCTGGTGGTTGTTGATCCCAGACAAATATTCTTTAATAATAGATGCAGGTTGCTCCTTGCTGTAGCAATTCTAAATGGGCTGCGATATAAATCATGCAGGAATGCTCAGCAATTAACTAACTGACCCTAACAAACAGAATAATTGGTGGGGTATTGACCTGGTACCCACAAGCTCTAGCAGTTTCTTTAGTTGCTGGCTGTTTTGGGATGTCTGCTTCCAAGATGGCAGATGCAGGCTGTGCTACAGGTGTGGCGGACACAAAGCGTTTCCGGGGGTGGAGGATGTGGAACCAGGTGGGTCTCCAATATCCTCCAGTTTTCTCTTCACTCAACAGGGGGATGTGCCTTCACTCACCCCTCCTGATAAGCAGTCACTCAGGGCCTCAGGCAGCTTAGGTCCTTTGTCAGGATAAGTCCTAACTGTGCAGATGCTTTGATATTGTTCCAGACTGGAGCAGAAACATCCTTTTACAAAAACGTCTGTGACCCAGCTGCCAGCACAGCAGGTTACCAGGACCCACATGCTGTATGAGGGAAATGTGCTTAAGGCTTTGCTAGATGGCCAGTAAATAGAATAAGTTGCCTGTACAATGGAATGATTTAGCCTGTGGTTCAATGTGGGGAATAGCTCCTCCCACAGCAACTACTTAAGCCCTCCACTAACTGCACCCCCCTTGCTTAGGGAGTGTTTTCCCGGGCTCCCTGATCAGCTGGTGTGGCTGTGCTTTCTCTTGCATCCTGCCGCCTGGTTTGTTTCTTTTGCTCCCTCATGTCCAGTCCTTTTAATGTCTTCATCAGTGACATTGCAAAGGAACTGGAAGGAATAGTTTGCCTTTTGCAGATGACACAAAGATCTGCAACAGGGCTGATACACAAGGAGGCGTGGAAAGGATGAAAGGGACTTGGCAAGGTTGGAGGAATGGTCAGAAGTATGGCAGCTAGGATTCAATGCAAAGAAGTGCAAAATAATGCACCTGGGAAACAAGAACCCAGGGGAAGAATACACAATGGTGGGAGGTAGTAACAACAACAAAAAAGGAAAGGGACCTGGGGGTAATCATATCAGATGACCTTAAGGTTAGCAAGCAATGTGAGAAGGCAGTAGGGAGGGCTGGGGGTATACTGGGATGCATAGGGAGAGGCATCAGCAGCAGAAAACAGGAAGTTGTTATCCCTCTGTACAGACAGTTGGTGAGACCCCATCTGGAGTACTGCATCCAGTTCTGGAGACCCCATCTTCGCAAGGACATAGACAGATAGAGGCAGTCCAGAGGAGGGCAACTAAAATGGTGCAGGGTCTGCAAGAGAAGCCGTATGAGGAGAGACTAAAGGAGCTTAATATGTATACCCTTGAGGAAAGAAGGGAGAGGGGACATGATAGAAACTTTTAAGTACCTCAGTGGAATCAACAAAGTCCAAGAGGGTAGCATCTTTCAGAAAAAGAGACGTGCAAGAACAAGGGGACACAATTTAAAGATAGAAGGGGGCGGTTCAGGGGCAATGTGAGGAAGTATTATTTCACAGAGAGGGTAGTGGATGCATGGAACAGCCTTCCTGAGGAGGTTGTGGGGTCTAAAACTGTGGGAGAATTCAAGAATGCATGGGACAGACATAAGGCAATTCTTGTGGGGTAGGAAGAAATAGGCTGTTGGTTAACTAGGATCTACGGCCTATCCTGTGAGTAGGAAATGGGCAGACTAGATGGGCCAAGTGGTCCTTATCTGCCGTCAAAGTGTATGTTTCTATGTTTCCTTCCCTCCTCCCTCCCTCCCCTCCTGTGTCCCATTCCTACTGTTTGTCCTGTCTTTTGCTTGGACTCCTCGGCCGCTCTGGTCACCTCCCGCTCCTTCCCCCCCTCTCTCCTTCACTGTCCTGGGGTTCCCATGTTTTGGTCCCCTGTTTTATTTTTAGCCTTCTCCAGCCCCCTGAGGATGCTGCCTGACATCCCCACTTTACTCCGCTCGCCCTAGGCCGACTTTCCGGTGAGTGCTTCCCTTCATGTTTTTCCCTTACCTTGCCAGCACTTCACCACCACTCGCAGCTGATGGAATGAATTTAAAATGACAGCAAACTCGCCAACCAACTCTCACAAGCCACATGACTCCCTCTTGCAATGCTTCCCACTGCAGCTCCCCATTGCATGTATACAACTTCAGATGTCCTAGATTCTTCTTCCGACACTGCCTCATTACTATCTGTCAGTCACCAGATTCTGTTTATGATTGGAACCTTCTGTCCCCACGACCAGTTGCTCCTTCATTGCTCTGGACCCTACGCTACCCAGGCCTCACAGCTATACTTCTGTTTGCCTTCTCCCTGCACCATTAACCACGCTCACAACCACTCCTCCCTGTAAGTACCTCTCCCTGTGTTTATTGCCTCAGCCCTTGACTGTAGTTCGCATTCTCAGTGCCTATTTTAACCTTGTCACTCTCTTCTTGCTCGGCAGTGGCTCATAGTTGGCGCATAGTAGTTGTGTTCTAACTCAGCTACTGTACTACCAAGCTATTCCCTAGAGTTCCAGGCATCTGTGAGGTGTGTGTGTGTGTGTGTGTGTGTGTGTGTGGGGTCCTCGGGCCTCCTTTCCCACATTCAGATGTACAACGTTTCCCTTGGACTTCCCACTACAAGGAGACTGGCAGCACGCTCCTCCTGAGCAGCTGTTCAGTCTACCATCAGGATCTATAGAACGGCATCTGTAAGTTACAGCTATCCATCACCGTGACGGAATGTGCTCTATCCCTTCAGTACAAAAGGATGCTGTAGTCAGGGACCCAGCTCCGAATCTGCTACCTAAATGTCCCATGTACAGATGCCTTCTCCAGTATCTCTGCCTTGGGAGACTGCCACAGCTACATCTTCCATGGCTGAACCCCTCATACAACATCTCCACTGCCCTTATGGTACAGACCTTCTTCCTTCTATCTAGCTGCCTCAGCCTTTCCCATGTCCTGCAGTTCTCTCCTCGACATATGCCCCTGAGCAATACTCCCATTCCTAATTCTATTTGTATTTTCATACCCATACCATTCCTCTACACCTATCTCATCCAACCAGTTTGTTTTCCCCATCCCTGACCAATTCCACATCGTATTACTAATTCATTGTCCTATACCAGTTTTCATGTCCTCACTTCTCTCTCTCTTCAGCAGTGTTGCACTTTAGCTAGCCCATGCCAGCAGTATTTCGGACTCTGTCCCTAACTCGCACCTTCTGAGGTGCTGAGCGAAGGTTAGTATCCCCTGTCTACCAGGGATGGGATTCCATTACATTTACTACCTCCTCCTACTTACCTACTTGACATCCTCCGTCCCTAACTCTGCTGTTCAGCATCAAAGTGAAGGTTAGCTCGCCCGACTACCAGGATGGGAGCCATGTCTCTGATCTGCTGCATTATACCACACTTCTCTACCTCATACCAGTTGCTGCTTCCTCCAGGAATGGAACTTCTTCACCCTGTATGTCACCAGCAACCTAATTATACCTAACTACCTCATCTCAAGAGCTACTTGTCTCAGCCACACTGATGGATATATAGAGTCTACATTCTACTGCTCCAACTTATGCTTTTTAGCCTGATACGCTGCTGCTGCTTCACTTCAGGAATTTGACTTTGCCCGACTTGCCTTCTCCAGCCTACATAGTACACAACCTCAATCCACAGTCCTATCAGACTAACTTACATGGCTGGAAGCATGAATCAATATTCGACTGTTCCTCCATCTGCTTCTCACTCCTGCTGCAGGTCGTCACTTCCCTCTGGGATTGACACTTCTTCTATTAAGTACTCTTACTATCTTACCACTCCTCGTTGCATCCAGTATAGATCATCTTGCCTCGATCGGCACGGATGATTGCCTGAGTTTCCTTCCTACTGCTTCACATGTATCCACTCACGACCTGCTATAGGATGCCACAACCCTTCTGGACTTGGACCTCGTCCTGCTGTTATTCACTATTCCTCCTGGCCCGCAGCCTGCATGTCATCTCATTGACATCATGGAATTGTAGCCCGTCCCTGGCTCCACTGAATTATTGTCTCCTCCGTTTCTTGCCCAGCTGCTGCTTCCCGTTGAAGAGGACCTCCATTCTCTGTTTGCTTCCATCCTCCTACTTCTGCAGAGTGATGTTGCAGGCCTGTTCTCTCGCCTTGTTCATTATGCCTGGAAGCTCATTTCTGCAATCATCTGTTTCCACCAGATCTGCTCTCCGCTGGACTGTAGCTTGCCACTACCTCCTGGACTTGAGCTTCTCTCATGTCTGCCTTCCCCTTATCCATCATCTGGAGTGCCATGCCCTTCATCTGTCCTGTGTCTGTGCCTGCTGGTCCCTCTTTCTACAATGTTCATGTCCTACTCCCTCGCCATTCCCCTTCGGTCTTGGGATCAGGTACTCCATCTACCTTCCAGCCTGCCTCACCACTCGCCATCCAGCTCATGCTTGGATCATCACCATTCACCCTGTGGCCTACATTTCCTCATGATTTGGATTTTGCCAACTGGTCCAGTATTTTTCTCAATCCTGTTTGACTGCCTATAGGACTTCCTTGCTGCAGGTCACCCATCCAGTTCATGTCCGTGTTTGATTCCTCCTTCGGATGTGGGACCTTTATCCTTCCTCACTCCAGTACCTTCTGTCCCTTTGCCAGTTGGTCGATGCCTTCATCTGATGTGGGGCCAATGTACCTCTACCTTGTTGCTCTCAGTACATCGCTTTGCTCCTTGGCCCTCCATGGATCATCGTCTAGTGACTGCTATAGACTTCCTGTATTCTGCTGCATTTGCTGAGGTGCTGACCCAGTCCAATTCCTTTCTGCACAGTATGCCATCCAGCTCCATTTGCCTCAATGTCATCCTGGATCTGTCCTTCAGTCCATTGGGATTTCCTCTGGACTTTCCTTCCATCTCTGGATGGCTGCTTCCATCTCTGCCTTGCTGGCTCGGGGCTTCATTCTGTGTGCTGTGACTCTTTTGGGCATCCTACCATATTCCTGGCCAGTATTCCTACTCAGGCAACTTCTACTCTCATTATTCCTTGCATACTCCTCTTCTGGCCATCCTTACAGTTCCCTTCCACTGCTCAATGGATCACTGCTCATTTTACTTGAGGAATCTACTTCTAGCAAGCATTCCTTGGCAACATGCCTCAGAATCTCTCACATTAATTTAATGTTTTCCATACTACCCAATCAGCTCCCCCGATCATGCTGGACTCTTGTTTGTCTGGACACTAGAAATATTCATGTCTCTCTCCATTTGATGCTCCCTACGAATCTTGCCCATTCAGTCTTCATGGACTTTCCCATCTACCATGCCTCACAGGCTATTCTCTCACATGGTAAGGACGTAACTTCTCCTGTTACGCTCTGATTTACTCTCCGTCATCACTCCTCTGCATCCTGGGACTCGCAAAATTAATCATCGCACCTCGGACATTACCTACTTTCAGTCTGCAGCTTTCTACCATCATCAGATTTGTTGACTATGGTATTAGACTCTTAATTCCTCAACAGACTTCGCTGTTCTACGACCTTCCCGGCTGCTTTCAGAGTAGTCATCGTTGGATCTCTGTCACCTAGCTGCTATGAACACCACACACCATTGTTTGACTCCTGGACATCACCATTCCTAATACAATCATACGACTCTTCATCTAGTACCTTCAGTTGAGTTAATCGCCCTTCCAGTGGACTCTCCAGCATCTCCTTCATGAACTATCTACATTAATCTCTCCAGCAAAAACTATCACCGAGAACATGCTCTCCTATTTCCATCCTGAAACCGAACTGTTAAGCCTACAAACTCTTTAACGATCCCGCCAAGCTTTCTCTCAAGGACTCAAGCATCAGATTACCTGTAGATCTAACCAACTATAAGTCACCACAATGCATCTCACAGACAATCATGCCATAGAAATACTGTAGTTACTTCCATGACACCATACCGAGCATATTCAAGTATAGTTATGTCATCATACCCAAATAAGTCATACATTGCTTAAACCAAACTTCTAATCAGTCTGTATACATATTTGATTGCCATCAGGACTGCGTCTGTAAATCTTCCTCGATTTATCCACTAATCACTAAGGCAGTCCTTCTATCAAGCATGCACAGACTCTCCTCTACTCATTTCTACTGTACAGCTGCCTGCTTAGCTACTCATTGCTCACTGTTACATTCTTTGCCTCCAGACTTTACCTTGACAGTCAAACCTTACACAAGTCTAATCATTCACCCAGGTTTGCAAAAATCATTGCAATTCCTATTGTTCACTGTCTGGTAGCATATAGATCAAATTATGCTCTCCTGGCTCACTACGCCCCTGCAATCCTCTCCAAGGCACTCAAAGACTCTTCTATTTATTTCCCCCTTCACGGAAGATTTCTTAGCAACTCCTCGCTCACTACTGAATTCCTTGCCTCCAAACCTTACCTTGAAAGTCAAACCTTACTCAAGTTCTATCATTCACCCATGACTTCTCGCATCATAGCATGTCCACTCTCCACTGCCTAGTAATTATCTATCAATTCATGCTTTCTCTGCTCAGTACATCCATGCAACCCCCTATGGACAAATATCCTTCATCACCTCAGAAATCTGGACTTCATTCGCTCTTCTCCAACTGGATCTGCTTCACACTTAGGATTCCACAGCTCCTTACAGAAAGATCCACTTTTCAACCTCAGGATCATCGTTCAATCGGCATTGTCCATGGTTCAAGGATGGACCGTCATCTCTTCAAGAAGATCACTTTCCCTAAATTAGCTATGGTTACTAGAACCTAGGTCCTTCTCTTTTTAGCATTCCCAGAGGATGGATAGACCACTGGCCATGGGTCCTCAGAGGTTTCCACCACATGGGGGTTTTCCTTTCCTGAGTGCCAGGGGATCATACTCGCTGTGAGTTGGGGGAGGTATCTTTTTGAGCCTTCTATTCCTTACAAATTACTACCTATATACCTACTACTCAAGGGTGGGAATAGAGTTAAGCCACAAAAAGTACTACAAGTTACACAAATGCTATATACCCCATTGATATTCCACAAACATTGTAGTACCATTATTGGGTTAAGCTTAGCCCTGCTTTTCAGGTTCTAAAATGTGTTCTGCAATGTTTAACAATGTATATTCTGTATTTAGTTGATGCAATGTGTTTTGCTTAGGACAGTAAGTCTACGTGCCAGCACTGCACCTGCAATCTCCAGATGGTTGGGAGGGTTCCTGGGAAAATGTTTCCTGTCTGCCAGGGGCATATAAATAGGGACTATGACCAGCCAAAAGAGCTCTACTTCATCATGTGCATCCCAGTTGGGGTGCCTATGTGGCCGTTCCAGCATTAATGACTAAGGGTGTGCTTCTCTGGCTGTGAGCAGCTGGAGGGGGCCTGGAGGCTCAGGGAAGGTGGCAGGGTCCCTGGGTCAGAGTGGCACAGTTCCCTGTGGTGCAGACCTCTTGATGTTTGAGCCTAGCAGGGTCCAGCGTTTAGGGACAGTGGGGACCTGTTGGGGTTTGTTATCAAGGAGTCTCCCTGATGGCATCAGACCAATCTGTCCTGTTTTCCTGTATGACAGGGAGTGCAGCAGGTGGTCTGTGCTGGCAGGGGACTCCAGCTTAAAATGAGAGGCCTTTCTGTGTGACTGGTAGAAGACCAGAACAGGTGGTATGAAGGTTTAGAACCCAGGGCAAGGGACAGACCTGGTTAGTATGGTAAGTCACTGTTTGCTGTGACTGCATTAGAGGTGCTGACTCTGACCCCATGGAGCACTGGGCTTAGGGCAGGCTGCTGCAGTATATGTACCTCATATTCTGTGTGATTGTGTGATCGGGAAGGGTATGTCCATTCTTCAGCCCTCTGTCAGGCAGTACTAGTACTTCCATGGAATGCAGGGCTGGGAACAGCCCGATTCCCTAGTCTTGCTTGTGGAGATGAGTGGGGTACTAAATGTAACTAATGGTATCTCTGAAATGTCATCTTTAATGTAAATAGATAAAGGAAAGTAATGGTCTGGAAGAATTGGAATTAAACTGTAAATATATAATTAAGCTGCTTATGAAAATTGAACCCATAGCTACCTGGTTGTTGGGACACGTACAGTGACTGTGATTGTGCTGATTTGAACTGGGCCTATATCTGGAAGCTGCAGCAGCAGTTTCTCACTACATCATCTGAGTTCACCTGCTTCTGTAAAGAAATGTTTGGTGTTTTGCAAGCAGCTTTTGCCTAAAGTGTTGTGTCCTTTGAGTGTTTCCTACCTAAAGGGTACAGTGTTATATGTGTTAAAGCAACAGCCTATACAACTGCAAATGAAGTTATGGTTTATAGTTTAAATATTTTGGGCCTTCCCCAAATTGTCACGTGGGGACAGTAATGAGCACAGTGTGAAGTGTAAAGTGAAACCGATTTTCTGACCAACAAAGGTGGCACCATTTTCCACCGGGGCTGAAAGACATTCATTAATGGTGACAACAGTGAAACAGCAAAGAGCAGGAGGAGGAAGAAGAGGAAAATGCCAATGACCAAAATGAGTATGATTGGGAAGGAAGCCACTCATAGTACCCAGGCCGTGTAGACAGATTAGGTGGCAGGGTGGCTGTGGATCCCCTTCCCAGCAGCTGGGAGGTGACCGCGGAACAAAGAGGGTAAGCAGTGAGGTGCATGCATGAGCCACTGAGGCGATAGCTGCTTGAGGCCGGAGCTCTGTGGCTGCCTTAGTTTATTGTTAAATTTAGTCTTTTCAGCTTGTCCAACTAACTTCAAGTCTTATATTATTTGTTAGTGTGGGACAAAATCTAACAAATGTAGTGTTTTTTTGTTTAAATTAGTCCAGTTTTGTAATGGCAGTGATCAAAAGAAAAAATTGCCTTAGACTGTCACAGGAACCACACCTCAAATGGTGACTGTGGCTGTATCCTCCCAGACAGAGCATCCCAACAGAGTGACGTGAAAAATCAAGTCCATGTTAAAGGCTCTCCTGCAGGATATTCCTCATCTTTGCAGCACTGTGCAGGATCTTGGACAAAGAGTGGATGCTGTAGAATACAGGGTGGTGGATGCTGAATTAAATACCCTATGAAGGGACAATCAGGTTTCCATACAATCTGACAGAACAACATACTTTGAACAATAGACCAGCCACCTCTGGGCAAAAATGGACGACCTGGAGAACAGGGGCAATTTAAATAATATCAGGATTGTAAGGTTGCCAGAGGGCACTGAAGACAAAGATGTTTGTGGTTTCCTCCAACCTACATTGCCCAAGCTACTGGAATGGCCATTTGGAAGTCAAACAAGCCCACCATGCATTACATCTCAGACCTGCCAGAGAAGCACCCCTCTGAAATGTCCTGGCATATTCCTTTCATTACAGTGTTAAAGAACAGGTTCTCAAGCCAGCAACAGAAAAAGGGGTACTAAAATGGAATGGGTGCAGGATCTATATTTTCCAGGACTTCTGTATGGACTTGGCTGACGACACAAGGCCTTCAGTCCCATCAAGAAGGATCTTGTCAAGTGAAACACTGAGTACTCCCTAGGATATCCTGCAACCCTTCAAGTACTTTGTGAAGACAAATGGCAAATTTTTAGTACTCCACAGGAGGCTGAGCAGGTTCTTTGCCACAAGAATACAACAAGGAGACAACAGTTGCAAGCCCAGAATGGGACAGGGGATAACCATAGTCAACAGCCTCACAAATCAACCCTGAAGGACAGAGAGCCCACTACCAACGATCCTCCGCATGAACCTTGGAAAGCTGTCAAAACGTCAGTGGGCCAGGGATGAGGATTGAACCCCTTGATCTAAGCTAAGGCTATAACCACAAAGGTCCTGAAGCAGGGAATTGCATTACTCAATCTTTTTAAAATTAAAATTTTAAAATTACTTGAATTTAGCCCACCCTCATCTGAGCTGGAGCCCCCCAACAGGGCACCCAGAGATCCTCCAGCAACAATGGACCAGCCGGACCTCCAGCACTGTCAAGATTGGGAAGATCATGACTCTGTGGAAATGGTATTCACTTTTAGTACACCTCAAAAAGGATTTGTCCCTGTGTCCCAGTTGGGCCAGCACTGTGGAAGGGACAGTGACCTTGGAGAAACCCACTGCACTTCTACTTTACCACCTAACAGTGGTTGGGGTACAGAATGCTGAACTTTCTCACAGGAATGAGCTCATTAACTGGTAATCAACTGCACTAACTTCCACAATGCTTCTTTCCCAGTTGACAAATTTTCTATTTCATCCCTTAGGCTGCCCGCTTTTCACAGATCAAAACAGAGATTTGCAAGTGGTGCCTGACAGGACTGGTGGGACTCGAACTTACAACCAGGTATGGCAAAGAAATACTCTGCAGTGGGTCGGGTTCACAGCCTTTGGTCTGTAACTCCATTTGATGTTAATGCCCACAGTCTGATCTGTGTTTGTTTTATTTTTCCCATGATAATTGTATTTTAAAGGGGACAATCTTGTAGTGATTTAGGCTCTGGGAGAAACACCATGGAGGGTGTGGGTTCCATCAGGGAATGCCAGCACAAATGTGGTTCATATTCTTCCTGCTCATGGGACTGAACGATATGGGGTATGGTTTCAGACATCCTTAACACTCTCAGACGCTGCACAATGGTCCTTTTGCTTCGTAGTTTTAATTGGGGGAAAGGTGGTAGTAACTTGTAGAACAACTAAGCACCTTGCTACATGGATGACAGGAATGCGCTTCGGGGTGTTATTTACCACAACTATCTTTATCCCATTTGTCCTTACCTTGTCGCCGCCACCTCACAGGGTTGCTGACAGTCAGAATCAGGAACTTTCTGGTGGGAATGCCCCTCAAATTGCAGGGTTGTTCTGCCGCGGCAGTCTGAGCGTGGAAGTCTAGAGTACTCAAGTTATAGTGCCCGAGCAAGTAAAGAAGCCACAAAATGTTCACCACTTGTCCTTATAACAATGAGGAAGTCCCCCTTTGTTCCTTCTCTCCCTTGGCTAACTTGGCCCATTTGCCTTTCCCTTTGATCCCCCACCACACGGTGCTAACCGACAGTTCAATGTTTTGGGAACACAGTAGTGCTTGTGTATACATATAGGTTTGAACTTTGGCCTTTCTCTATTCCCATTCTTGGTAGGTAAGTCAGGTAGTGAGCAGGGAATAGAAGGGCCAGCACCAAGGGTGAGCAGAGTGCAGGAGGAAGAGAAGACAGGGGAGGATGGTGGGTGTTTCACATGTTAAGCGTGGAACTGCTGAAGGAGGGTGGCTTTTATTTGGGATGAGGGAGGAGCTATTTCTCCATATTAAACCTCGGACTTTAGCCCTCCCATCCAAATGTTTTGGTGAATAGAGTAGTGCTTGTATATACATATGGGTTTGAACTTTGGCCTTTCTGTATTCCCACCCTTGGTAGATAAGCTGGGAAGCGAGTAGAGAATAGAAGGCCCAAAAAGATTACCTCCTCCAACTCATGGAGAGTATGACAAGTAGCATGCAGGAGAGGAAAACCCCCCAGGTGGACGAAACCTCTGAGGACCCATGGCCACTGACCTGCCCGTCCTAGGGGCAAACTAAGAGGAGATGATCCTAGATGCTTAGAATTAGTTTTTACTTTTAATGTAGAGTGTAATGTTCACAGTGATGAAGTTCCATCTTCTGAGTCTGTTGAATGGTGAGTTTAGGAGGGTCGATTCTTGAGGTTGAATAGACAGATCCAGTCCGAAGGAATGCCAGATCCTAAATATGAATTATGTCTGGCTGTTAAAGGGTTGAACAAGATCTAGGCTTTATTTGTGATACTAGCTGATATTTGGTAAAAGTACTGACTCAGTGAGAGCATGGAGAGAATAAGTTTGTTTAGATGAGCTGCCAGACTCCAAATTACTGGCTGTACAATTGGTTATTAAATCCTTAAGGTAATCTGTCAGACTTTGAAGAAGGTGAGAGCAGGATACAATGCTTAGAACCCTTGTAGATTGGCAAATGTTTTGGATAATTGTGTAAGCCCCTTTAAAAGAGCTTATACTCCCATTTAGGCATCCTTTCCCCTCCATCACCCCCCAGAGCTAGGGAATGTGTTAGTGCTCTGGGATGGTAACTGCTGGACACCTCAAGGTGGCAGCAGAGGTACACACAGGAGTATATAAGGAGCAGATAGGAAGTTTCAGGGCCTTTCGAGCCCGGGCATTAGGCCTGGGGCTGGAGGGGGATGGCTGCAGGAGCAGAGTTAGGTGGGCAAGTAGGGGAGCTCAGCGGTCCGGGAGGGCCAGTGAGAGGACTCTCCCCAGTGTGGAGACACGATGGCCTTCTAAGTGTCATGGTCAACAAGGAGCTGGTGGGAATGGAGCTCTGTGGGGGAAGTGTGGTTAGCCAGGTCCTGCATCCTTTGGGGGCAGGGAGTGTAGGTGGCTTTGGAAGCCAGGAAAGTTAGGAGCCCTTAGAGACCCCTGTAAGGTGTAGAATGGGCCACCAGAGCTGTGGGGGCCATGACAGGGTCCTCACAGGATGGAAGCCAGTGGCAGTGGCTCTCCTCATACCCTGTGTGGCAGGGCAGCCTAGGGCAGATGGAGCCAGGCAGGCCCTTCATCAAAAATAGGGGTCCTGCTTGGAGGGGCAGGTCCTGGGGTGCCAGTACATTGAGGGCCGGGTGGGTCACAGGCCGTAATAGCAGACCTTGGAGGGTAGCCCTTGGCTGGAGCTTAACGCAAGCCCAGGAGGTGTTGAAGGAGATGTGGGCCAGGCAGGGATCCCACGAGGAAGATGAACAGCAGAAATCAGAGCAGCTTTGGGGCCATCAGTGCGAGAAGGCAGGGGTTCAGAGGGACCTGGATGGTGGCAGTGCCAAGATCTCCCCAGTGGCAGGACAGCCAGTGTGGGTTCAGAGTACTGGACCAGGTTCTGGTTTGGTGCCGCTGCACCAGTGAGCTGATAAGAGGAGAGGCTGAGCTGAGAGATGGTGGTAGGTGCTGAAGTAGCACTGGTACAGACCCAGCCTTGAAGTGGGTTACAGGGCCTGGGTCATAAGGAAAAATCCTGGCACCTCCTGTGGCTTGGCCAGCACCTAGGGGTCCAGGTGAGGGAAGCAGCCCACTTTCCCACACCAGTGTTTAGGGGATGACTAGTACCAGTGAGTGGGTAACCCAGTGGGTAGTAGAGAAAAAAAGTTTGGCTTACTAGATCCAGAGAGCCAGGAGATTGCAGGGATCTGAGTTCAAGAGGTCTTGAGTAAAGCATCTCAGAGACAGAGAGTAGGAAAAATATTTGCTTGTGATTGCCTTGAGATCCATCATTTTTGCTGCCTTAAATGTCCCGCCAGTATGTTGTAAAAAGTTTGATTAGCCTCATGGAGCTGCTTTATTTATTTAAATGGAGTGTATGACCCATGCCTTGGGAATCATTTGCTGTACAGGAGCTAAATAAAGAAGCTAGTTGGGAGGAAATAGCAGTGATGTGCCTTATTTAAACTGAGAGGGGGAAGTTAATGAAATGAAATCTTTCTTTTTTTCTCCTTTATTTCCAGCTAAATTAAATTTTCATGAGTTACATTCCAGATGAAGTTTTTTCAGCCAGCCCTTGGTGGGGCTGAGGGGCCTCAAGAGATGGTAGATGTGCGGCATGGTGTAGCTGGTCCAGTGTGCCGACCTTCGGGGAGAGAAACCAGATTCTGTGGGTGAAGGTGAGAGTGCACAGGTATGGAAGATGACGGAAAGGTACGACACAACTTTTCCTCCCTTGGATGAAGTGCATTTGTCTCAATGTTTGGTGCTTGAGGGTACCCCTCCTTTATTGTCCCCAGACCATCTGAGAAAGAAGTTATGCCCCTAGATTGGGGGGGCATGGGGGTGATACTGTGGGGGCTTGTCCAGGATATTCTCTGAACCCTGAAATGCTGCTGGACCTCGAGCCTTGTGGTCCGGTGCATTGTCAGGCTTCCCAGCCTGTATGGGCCTGTTGCGCTGTGGAAATAGTTGTGGAAGTAGGCCTGGAACAGGCATAGGCCATGGCCTGCTTGTGTGGTGTGCGCACGTGACTCGCTGGTCACGTGACCCTCAGGCAGGGCTCTGATTGGAGGATGGCTGAGAAGGAGCTACAGCAGCTGCAACCAGAGGTGCCACCTTAGTGAGATCGGAGAGAGTGGCGCTGAGGGACTAGCAGCAGGAGAAATAAAGCCTGTGAGAGAAAAAGGAAAGATAAATTATGTTTCCTGGGCACATCCATGGTCAGGCAAATGAACTAGGCTGCCAACATCAAAGCCAACGAACATTTGAGCCATCTGTTTAAGTGATCTTAGCTGTGGGAACCGGGAGGGTGGAGAGACTGAATGCAGGCATCCACCATGGATTGGCAATGCACCGTGGAAGGAGGAAATGTAGACAGACCCGAAGCGACCTCCCCAGAAGGAACCCCTGGCTACAGTTCCTGCCTCACTGCTCTCCTGGCTCTGGAAAGCTGGGGGAAAAGGCAAAGAGAACAAATCTTGTATGAGGTGCGGGTTTAGGGGGGAAGGAGTTGCCAGGTTGCCAATATGCTCATATTGTATAGGCATGCCACCAGTTCCAAATTTGGGGATGTTCACTCCCAGTTCCACCGCCAGCTCTTTCATGCCATGGTCACCAGCCAGTGGGGATTCAGGAGGTTTGAGAGACTCTCCCTGGGAGAAAGCACTCGTGCCCAGGTAGATGAGACCAAGTGAATCCCAGATGTGATTGTGGAGGCTGTAAGTAGAAGAAGAGGTGCAGGAGCACCAGTCAAAAAAAGATGGCAGGAGCACAGCTGTCTGCCCTGCTCCCCAATGCTGGCTACTGGCTCTCCCAATGGCAGAGGGAGGTGGGGCCTCAGACAACTGGTCGGGGATCATCCAGGGCCCAGGACCTCGCCATGGCCCATGTCTGGCGATGGCCAGATGTCCTGTTGACCAAGCCAGAGCCTACTTGGGATCCAGAAGCAAATGCAGCCTACTGGGAGTGACTCTGAGCCTGTTCTGCAACAGCAAGAGGGCGCTGGTGATCAAAAAGAGTTAGAGGAGCTGAGTGAAGAGAAATATGTTGGCAGCACTTTTCAGTTACAGGACTATCATGTGGCTAAGGCAATTCCCAGGCCTTACCATTGCCCAGTGATCACCCTAGCAGACAACACCCCACAGTTTCCGGTCCAGGATAAGACTTTCCGGACACAGATGAATGGTTAAATCCAAGTGATCCACTGAACCTGAAGTATCGACGGGGGATATGGCTACCAATGGGACAAGCCAGGAGGACCAGCTTGAGAGATCTGCCAGAATGGAGCCAGGCCGAAAGTGGGTCCACAGGAGGCTATGGGTAGAATATCCTCATTTGAACTATCCTTATGTGCTGGAATGGATTTGGGACATCATCGAGGAGATGAGGGAGGAATGGATCTTTAAGGAACAGATGGAACGCTAAAGAATGCGTCCCATTGGAGGAGATGCCCCATCTCAGCAATTGATTCAGCAGGCACGGTCAATGTGTTGCACAGTCACCTGGTCTGGCCTAAAGTTTTTCAAGCATTTTACCTTGGTCTAGGACTTTGCTGGGACTCAGACCAAATATTATCTTCTGGACCGGGATTCCTTTGGAGATGTGACCACCAAGCCAGATCCAGAATATTGTTTCCTTCCAGGTGGGGGGCCTGCAATCTAGGCCTTCTGGAGTTTGGACTTATGGACTACGCAAGGACAATTGCTCTACGGTGCCGAGTTATGGTGACTGTATGTGGTTATTTTTCTTAAAATCAAAGCCTTGAATTCAGAATTATAATGTTGTTATTATAATCATGATGGAAAATGTTTGGGAGACTGGTGAGAGGATGTATGTGTGAATGGTCTGGGGACTGTACACAGTGAAACTTGTTTTAAAATGTATTTATTTATTTAATTATTTAATTTTTGAGAACCGGGTGGGTGTGCTAGACACAAGCTGTGACTATTTTCAGACAAAACCTGGGAGGTTACAAAGTTACAAACAGTGTTACATCAAAGTAATATAGTTTCAGATTAGGAGCATCAACACAGCACAGTACGTACGATGGTATAGCAAGGTAAGGTATACAAATTAACAATTACATTTGGTCATAGACAAAAATTGACATCACAAAAATTGTGCGGCAGGACTCGGTGGGAGGTATTTGGAGATAGCTAAACTGTATCTACCTCATTATTGTTGTTTGCAGATGCTTAGTATTGAAAAGTTTAATTATTATGAGGAATGACTGAAATAGTTTGTTAAAGAAATAATGACGGTTGTTCCTAATTTATTTAGATTATCTTCTTGCACAGGTAGGTTTTAGGATTTTCCAGGTACATTGTGCTAGGAAGGTAGGTTGGGTGGTGCTCTGTGGCCAGGCATGGTGCATCTGTTGCCAGAAGGCTGGGAAGTGCGCATACCTTGTCTGATGGGAGGAGAACATCACTGGGCCCTTGCCATCGTTCCCAGGAGGGAATGATTTCCTGGGTGGGGGAAGAGTGTAAGCCCCCTTTATAAAGAGGCCTATGCTCCATTATGTCCTTTCTCTCTACCACCCCCGAGCTACAGGAAGTTGCAGGGCCTTTCCAGCCCAGGCATTAGACCTGGGTCTGGAGAGGGTGACTGGAGGAACAGAGTTAGCTGGGCAAGTAGGGGAGCTCAGTGATCCGGGAGGGCCAGTGGGAGGACCCCACCCCCAATATTGAGATAGGACGGCCTTCTAAGTGTCATGGTTGACAAGGAGCTGGTGGGAATGGAGCTTTGTGGGGGAAGTGTGGTTAGCCAGGTCCTGCATCCTTTGGGGGCAGGGAGTGTAGATGGCTTTGGAGGCCAGGAAAGTTAAGAGCCTTAGGACCCCTGAGGTGTAGCCTGGGCCACCAGGCTGTGGAGGCTGGTGGCAGGTCTCACAGTAGGGAAGCCAGTGGCAGTAGCTTCCCATACACTCAGTGTGGTAGGGCTGCCTGGGGCAGAGGGAGCCGGGGACCCTTCACCCAAAATGGGGCCTGCTTGGAGGGGCAGGTCCTGGGGCACTGGTACATTGAGGGCCGGATGGATCACAGGACGTAATAGCAGGCCTTGGAGGGTAGCCCTTGACTGGAGCTTAATGCAAGCCCAGGAGGTGTTGAAGGAGATGTGGGCCTGGCAGGTATCCCCCGAGGGAGATGAACAGCAGAAACTGGAGCAGCCCTGGGGCCATCAGTGTGAGAAAGCAGGGGTTTGGAGGGATCTGGGTGGTGGCAGTGGCCAGGATCTCCCCAGTGGTGAGACAGCCAGTGTCAGGGGCCGGGGTACTGGAGCAGGGCTAGGTTTTGGGGCCGCTGCACCAGTGGAGCCGATAAGAGGAGAGGCTGAGCTGAGTGAGGGTGGTAGGTGCTGAAGTGGCACTGGTGCAGAGCCAACCTTGAAGTGGGTTATGGGGCCTGGGTCGTAACAAAAAATCCTGGCACCCCCTGCGGCTTGGGCCAGCTCCCAGGGGTCCAGGTGGGGGAAGCAGCCTGCTTTCCCACCCCAGTGTTTGGGGAATGACTAGTGCCAATGAGTGGGGTAACCCAGTGGGTGTAGAGAGGAAAGGTTTGGCTTACCAGATCCAGACAGCCAGGAGATTATAGGGATCTGAGTTCAAGAGGTCTTGGGTAAAAGCATCTGAGAGAAAGAGAGAGAGAGAGAGAGAGAGAGAGGGAGGGAGGAGGGAGGGAGGAGAGAGAGAGAGAGAGAGAGAGAGTAGGAAAAATCCTTGCTTGTGACTGCCTTGAGATCCATCATTTCTGCTGCCTTAAAAGTCCAACAAGTATGTTGTAAAAAGTTGATTAGCCTCATGGAACTGCTTTATTTATTTAAATGAAGTGTGTGACCCAAGCATTGCTGGGAATAATTTGCTGTGCAGGAGCTAAATAAAGAAGCTAGTTGGGAGGAAATAGCAGTGATGTGCCTTATTTAAACTGAGAGGGGGGAGTTAATTAAATGAAATCCTTCTTCTTTCCCTCTTTATTTCCAGTTAAATTAAATTTTCATGAGTTGCATTTCCGAATTTTTTTCAACCCACTCTTAGCAGGGCCGAGGGGCTCCAGTGATGGTAGATGTGCAGCGTAGAGTTCCTGGTCCAGCGTGCCAATCTTCAGAGAGAAAAAACAAATTCAGTGGGTGAAGGTGAGAGTGCATGGGTATGGAAGATGACAGAAAGGTAGGACACAACTTTTCCTGCCTTGGATGAAGTGCATTTGTCTCGATGTTTAGCGCTTGAGGGTACCCCTCCTTTATTGCCCCCAGACCACCTGCGAATGAAGTTATGCACCTAGACAGGGGGCTTGGAGGGGTGGTGACAATTGCAAGGTTCTTGGAAGTTCTTGTCCTCAGTACTTGTTTTGGAAGAAATGTAGGAATTGAACGAAAGCTGGACAGTGAGATAGTAGAAGCTCTGATGTTCAAGTGGAATCTAATGGCTTTGAGTTCAGTAATCCGCAATGTTTCATTATATAGGTGTCTATAGGGGGACAATCAAGAATTCAGAGAGAGTGAGGCTTTGGGTATCTGGTAGGAGAGTGTAATTGAAATATTTCAGACCAATGAAGGCAAGAATGAAGTATGCTGTAAAGACAGTAATTGGATACCAATAGGTATGACTGAAATGTTCAGTACAATGGATTTGAGGTTTGAAAGCGAGTTAGAGTTGCAATGATGAGGTTTTGGATGGGCAGACATTTTGGAAGGACTGCTAGTGCAGGATGGTGGGTATGGTTATTGCTGTAGCATACCAGCCCAATGACAGCAGCTTGAGTGGCCCCTGGTAGCACTGACTTGCTGGTGGATCTAATACAATTATGCTGTGGGAGTGCCCAAAAAGGGGGGTCTTTGACTGAGTCTACTGACTGATGTGATAACAAGGAGTTGATGTCGAAAACAGAAAATAACGGGTGTATTGCCTGCTTAATCCAATGGAGACTGTTGTGAAGTGTAACTGTGATAAGGAGATAGCTAGGTCAGTTGCGCATGTGCAAGATGATGAATCAAATGAATATCTGCTCTTGGTAATGGTATTCGCAGAAAGGAGTATGAAGGTGATATAGCCTGACAGGTGAGTTAGGAAGACCATTAGATAGGTGGCTGGCAAAGAGCATTGTAATGGAGAGGTGTAGATAACTTCTTGAAGTATGGTGGTATCCAGAGGCCAAGAAGCAGTGGCTTGGCATATTCCAGGAGAAAAAGAAGTTCACAAGTTCAGTGAAAGATGATAGGCATGAAGAAGACTCCACTAGAGCTTTGATTCTGTGAAAGACATTGAGAGGTGTAGGACGTCCATACTGATAGAGTTAAATGGAATATGAGGAATAATCCTGAGGCGGATGAACCAGTAGAAGTAACTGAATGAGTAAGTGAATGCTGGACATTGGCAGTTATGAGAAATGCTCCAAAAAACACAGAGCAGCAAACATGGAGGAGCCCTGAGCCGCTAGGGTGGCGAGAAGGAAGTTGCCTGACTTGACAGCAGGCCAGTCAACGTCGACTACTTTCACAGAGAGATAAGGAGGGAAACCAGGTTATGGCCTGCCCAGCAAAGAGGACCTTGAAGGCTGGAGAGGTGAGGTTTCACAGGATGAAGGAGGAGGATGTCCAGAAGAACCAGAGCTGGCAGGAGCCCAATCAGCAAGCGGAGGAGGCACAGGAGGTTGTGAGAGCTGGAAGAGTATGAAGTACTAGGGTACAATGGGGTAAATTCAGAAACAATAGGCTTAGCAGGGAATATGAACACTGAGACCAGGAAATGGTGCAAATGGGGTAAAAAGCATGAGTAGTATTAGTGACAGACAAAACTGCTAGGGAAGGTTGTTTGCAATAAATGACTGAGTGCAGTAAGTACTGTGGAAATTCAGGCAGTAGAGAGTAGTACTGGCGTTTGCTTTGTTCTCTTCAGGTGGAAATTTCACCAGAAAACTTGAGTAGGTTTGGCAGCTAACTCACTGGGGTACCCGGACTCAAGGTGCAGCTCATACAAAAGAAAATTTTGGGCAGATGGCACTGCACACCAGACTGATTAGTAAAGATGTGCATTGCCATTAAAAAGAAAATGCTGATGATGTCATCACTCCTCAGGCTACATAGGCCACATTATGTGGGCTTGCCCAGATCTTATACCTTTAGAGATGGGTTCATTAACAGAGCAGATGAACTATTGGGGTACAGCCACCCACCTCCCTGCTGCTGTGGATCCAGGGGACACATCCCTTACTGGGCCCATTTGCTCAATTAAACCATCTTATCTACACACTGGTCATAGAAGCCAATGGATGACTTTAAATGTGATGACGACAGACCACAGTACCAACCAGAGCAGAATGGGACACGGGAGTCATGAAAACTACCTCATATATTAGGGTACTCCAAAAAAGAAGGGGGAACCTTTCTGAAGTCGATAAAATATGGAGCCCATGGGTGAGGTCCAAGGACACTCAGATTCGTATGGGCATAGGGTACTACAGAACTTGCTTAAGTGGAATGAGGGGACTCCAAAGGGGATAGTAAGATATAGCAGCACATGGACTAGCTCTGTTATCTATAATTTCTTAGTGACTGCAACCTAGTGTATCCTAACCTCCACTTCTGTATTCTGCACTGATTGTACCGCGATAACCTGCCAACATACATCTGCTGCTTACGTGACAGAACCCTTTCACTTACTTGCTCTCAGCTTTGCTATCCCCCCTTTTTTACCCCTTCACACAATAAGTGACAGGTAATTATAGCATTGGCCAACTTCATTGGACAATATGGTTCCATAGACTTATAATCAATGTCATACTGTGGTCATAAATGTGTAATACAGATGATAGAAACCTTTATAAGGATAGTGCTATGCTCCGCATCGATCCGATTTACTTCTGTACAGGAATTTGTACTGTTAACAGCATTCACAAAGTTGGTGTTGAAGTTTATAAAGCCCAGTAATGTTAGCCAGGGTTGTTTGAAAGTGGTTAATGGCCCTCAGGGCCTCAATACTGTAAACCTCTGCAATGTTCTTCCAGTTGGAGCTGATAATATCTTTAACCGTCCTGAAGTTATTTACATAGTTTTATTGTATTTATCTAGTATACTGACACATTTCTTTTTATAACCTTATTGTTTGTATGCACGAGATTTTCATTACCTTAGAGTTGTATTTCCATGGGGATTTCCCCTGGTTAGGATTGTCTTTGTTTGCATTATGTGATGTAATATGTTTCTGTTTATAATGCAGAAAAAAACAATAAAAAATTGATATAATAACAAAAAAAGAAAAAAAAAGGGAAACAGTTCATCTGGAAGGGCACAGTTACTTTGGATAGATAAGCAAGGTCTTGATGGCACTTGGGAACGTTATCACCGTGCCACTTAGGCCACCCCTCCAGTGGTGCGATCTAAGGGTTAGAGCTGAGAAAGTGTCAAAGGACACAGGGAGTGGCTCCTAGTGAAACGTTTCATCTATACTCTTAGACACAGAAGTGCCCCCAGGTCATCTTCCATGCCAACTCCTAACTGTAGGGGCATGGCGGTGGCTCAGGAGGGAGGACATAGGGACCCAGTTACACTTTATGCAATTCTTAACCCAGTGGCTGAGAGCTACAGGTAGAATCACTCACTCAGCTCACTCTTCCTCTCTACCAGACAAATCTGAAGCTTTCTCACATGTTCCTCTGTTGCCTTCACCTGTGGAACAAGTTCATTGGCGGCATGTCATTCATAATTCAATATGCTAATCCCCTGCTCTCAGTGACTGGCAATTTCACAGGAAAGCATGCACACAAGGCCTCTGTAACCTGAGCCAGCTTGCAGCTCTGTATAGCTGAGCTCAGGACTGGCTATTTCTCTCAGGCAACATGGCTGTCCTCTGACCCCTAATTAGCAGTCCTGGAGCCAGAAGCATAACAACATGATGACTTCACACTATGTTTTGTTTACATAAATATTTAAAATTACATCTGTCCCTCAGTGTGGCTTCCGCCATCAGGATCGGTACCTCCTTGTCCTCCCTACTGCCATCTGGTGCTTTGATGGGACTGGGTATGTGTGTGTGCATATGTGTGTGTGTGTGTGTGTGTGTGTGTGTGTGTGTGTGTGTGTGTGTGTGTGTGTGGTGGTAATGGAGCACTGTTGGGTGCACCAGCAGTTATACTCCCATGAAGGAGTAGGTTCAGGGCTGTGGCTAAAGTTGTGGCTGCTGTGCAATATTGAGATCCGCTGAATGAATGGTGCAAACTCCTCTCTGTGCGCTCTGACCCCAATTGCAGTCCAGAGGGCTATGTAAGCAAATTTCATGTGGCTGGTGGCTGCTGATGTCTGTGGCATAACTGGCCCAAGCGGAAGAGCTGCAGTCAAAAGCTTGATCCCTTGCCCCACTGCTACAGTATATGTGGGCTAGGAGAGTAAAAAAACAATGAGGCTCACTGGCCACGATGAGAACGGCGCTTCCCGCCCGAATTAATTAAAGGATTGTCCAGTCCAGTCCCTGATCCCACAGATGCAGTCCAGACCAAGACTGGATGAAGGAGTGGCACAGATAGCAGCAACAGTAATCCTTCAGCAGCAAGCCAAGCAGTAAGTCCCTACTGAGAAGGGGTTCCATAAAGATATTTCCTGACCTCTGAGCCAGCAACTATAGAGTTCACTCTCAAAACAACAGCAGGAACCAGGTCTCCTTTGTGGGTTGCAACATTTCTATCATTTTGAAAATGACCCTCCTCATAGTCAGAATGTTTTAGGCCAAGGGTAATTCAAAGGACCATGCTAGTGGCAGGAGCCATGGGGGCTCACACCTGAAATGTCCCCAGATGTGGGTGTAAGCCCCCCTTCAGATCAGGGTTTACTTGGACTGCCTTCTTCAGATACCTGGACATCATCTTGCCCTCTGGTCCCCTAGGACAGCTAAAGTGGGCACCCGCGGGCGCTTATGTCTACAGTCAGGAGCTGCTGGCTTCCCCTGCTCTCGGGCCTTCAGGATTGCTAGTGGGGCCAAGACAGGGAGTAGGAATATGGAGAATAGTGATCTGTCTGTTCACCGAGCCCAGGAGAGGCATCAGGCTGGGGAGCAGAACGAGAGAGGGACATTGTGGCCATATCAGGCTGCTGTGCAGGTGCAGAAGAGCGCATCTCAGAGCTGTAGCTCCATTGAAAAGACTGGCCATGCCCACCTGCCTCTATGACATATCCCGGCTCCAGGTAAGTCAGCTGAGCTGGGAGCAGAGTAAAATCATGACATCGATTGCTTATCTAAGGTGTTTCCCAGTCTAGGGCAGACAGTGGGTGGGGAAGGAAAAATAATGGGGAGAGTGGCTCAGAGAGCCATTTCCCATGAGGGGAGCCATGTCTCAGCAATGGGCTTAGTAACCAGCAAACCAAGTACAGCTCTGTCCCCAGCACAGTTAGTGGGGCCATGACATGATAATGGCAGCATGGAGGACTTTAAATAAAATGGCAGCAAGCTGCTGAAGTTGGGACTGTGCTGTAAACAAAGATGGCGGCCCCTATGTCTTAACGGCTTGCAAAGCCTTATGGGAAAGGGGTTGGAGGTCAGAACAATCTTTGCCCATGAATTTCGGCCAATCAGGAGCCAGTTATGTGCTGCAGACTGTTTGCCTGGGAATAAGCCTAACCAATCAGGTGTCACATTTCACACCGGATAAAAGAGGCTGTTCCTAGGGATCGAGGCCAGTTCAGTCAGATTACCAGAAGGAGGGACTGTGTATTGAGGTGTGGACCAGCATGCCACTTTTTGTCCAGACACTGCAGGCCTGGTAGACCTGAAGAGGCTGGGATCCCAGTGAAGGTGTTTGTGTGAAGAAAAGAAGCAGTTTTAAACAAAACTGCAGACTGAAGGTAAGTTTTGAGCTGGGGTTTCCTGCCCCACCACAGACTTTCTCCTCTGAGGACTAGCTCCTGCAGCAACTATGATCCCAGAAGGTCACTGCCTTGTTTCAGGTTTCCTGAGTCTCATAGAGAGAGAGGGAGGAAGAGAGAAAGGTAAAATCGGTGAGCAACCACCTGCAAGCCTGGGGAAGCCTGCATCCCAGCGGGAACAAATGCATCCACCATGCCTGTGCTAGCAACAGGCACCTGAGGTATCATTTGAGGCATCAGACTGTGAATAAACACTGGGGTTTTGGTCCTGCAGCTCGGGAGGAAGTGTACTGTGCCAGGGACTGAAGGAGAAGTTGTGGGCAGGACTTTGACAATGTGAGAGGCCCAGGCAGAAGACCTGTGGAGGCCACTAGGCTACCCATCCTCTGGATTACAAGTAGGGGCCCTGTTGCAAATCTTTTCAGCCTGTTTAAATGGTTACAGTTTTGCATTCTGCAGCTTCTGTGTTTAAAGTGTATTTCATCTGCAACCTTTTTTTACAGTTTATTAATTAAATATTTTTCTTTAGAACAGTACACGAAAGATATTCATACAAAAAAAGACATTACATTGATGTTTCATCCTCTAGATGACAAAGTAAATTGTATATGAAATAATATGAATAATGCACTAGTATAATACAGCGTTAATATATATTGTTTAGATATGTAATCCTGGTGGATCTCTAGCCCATGTAAGAACAAAGTAACAAACACAGAAAAGTAAACCACAACTTACATACCAAGGAGGACATAAAGAATATGCAACGTGCTATTAAGCTTAGAAAAGAGATAGCTATACAGAGCAACTGACACAGTCCTGGCAGGCAACCCATACAATGGAGTTGCCTGCCCTAAGAGCTATTCTAGTCACATTTCAACTTTTTGGTAAATTTATAAAAAGTTAGACCTCCGTAAAGCCTGGCTCATAACTTCTGTGTATGAGCCGAGTGGCCAGCAGCTGCAGCCCTCCCCTAAAATAGCATAATCATGACTTGAAGTAGGGAACAGGGCTGCATCATGGAGAGTGTAATGGAACTGGGGGAGAGCAGCCTAAATGTATCAAGATTACCTTTGCTGGCAGGTATACATGTATGGGGCTAATACATGCACAGTGTACATGTGCATTTACTAACTGCCCATAGTACAACAATAAAAATAATAGACACTCTATTAGCCTAACAAACACTCTGTTAGTTCTTCTAGTACTATGGGATTGGTTGCATAGCAGTATGCTAAGCAACTAGTGAGGTCCTTAGCTTTCCACTTATGCCCTTGTCTAAGGTTTGAAGGTTATAGCCCATAAAGGATTTCTGTAGAAGAAAAGAAAAGCAAAATCAATATGTCTTCCCAAATCCTTTTTGGAATGACATCATTTAGGGAAAAATGGAAAACAAATATGAGATAACTGATATTTTTTTTATCTGTTATGTCAAGCAGTGTGAAATGTTAATGGTTTGCTACTGGGTTTGCACTGAACTGCAAGGAGTCAGTAAGGCATGGTGGAGCATCATGGTGTTCTCAAACAATGGGTAAATTCTGGTTAAGTTAGGTCACAGCTGTATACCACAATGACTGGGGAGTGTTTGTGAATCTTGACTTGTCAGCCAGAAGGGTCTCCTTGTGGAGCTGTTTCTCTCTTGGGAGGGAGGGAAGGAAGGAAAGAAGGAAGGAAGGAAGGAAGGACTTGTTACTGAAGAGCTGGCACTTGTTACTGGAGGCGTAGCTTGCACTGGCAGTGTACAGCATGTGTAAGCTCACAGTAGTGCCAAGTTCTTCTCAGTACTAGTGAGGGCACATACAGGCATCTGTCCAGTAAAAAAAGCACTAAAGGTTTAAGATGGTGGGGTGATCTGAGGATAAGGGGGGAGGGACCATTAAGCAGAAAAGAACTGACCAATGGAATCTTTGATACATACCAATGCACTGCGTTCGGGAAGGTCCCAGGACATATCCATGTTTGCAGGCGCAGTGGAAGCTACCTTGGACGTTCCGGCACTCTCCATTCTCACACACACCCTGCATCATACATTCATTGATATCTGAAAGACACAAATAAGTTCCAAGCTTTAAAGGACAACAGTTAAAGCACTGGGACCAGAGGAAGGCTGAGCCCAACAGCCTAGGCAAGGTGGTGGAAAACAAAACCTGTCAGCCAGAGATGAAATAGCCAAGCACCTTTGCCAAAAAGCCGATGAAGTTCAGATTGCTTAATCTGCCTATATCATACAATAGTCTCTATATATCACACCAGGACTAGTCCTCTAATATTATCCTCTGGTGGCCATGTAGCCATGTTGGGATGTCCTTTCAGGCCCATCAGTCATTAAAGAGTTTTGTTTCAAAACTTGGATGTTTAGAGAAACATAGGATTTGTTGTCAGAAAAGGACCACTTGTTTCATCTAGTTTGCCCAGATGGTCCATGCAGATCCTAACTGGTTTCTGATGACCCTACCTCCTCTCTGCCTGTTTGCTAATGTTCCACTATGTCTTTCCCAAGCATGCTTGTAGCCCCCTATTGTTTTTGCCTCTACAACTTCCACTGGCAGTCTGTTCCAGGTGTCTACCACACTTTCAGTGAAGTAGTTCTTCCTCACATCCCTCTTAACTGCCCACCCGCAGCTTTACTGCATGCCCTCTGATCCTGGTGTTCTTCCTCCTTTGAAAGAGACTCCCCTCTTTCGCCCTTTTAACCCTGTGAGGTACATTTAGGTCTCTATCATGTCCCATCTCACTCTTCTCTTTTCCAAGGTGTACATGCTGAGATCCTTCAGTCTCTCTTCCTCTCCCTCAATGCCAAATGATTCACCCACTGTGCCACCTTCACCTCTAAATTCTGGTTTGGCTCTCTCCCTCCCTACCTTTCCACCCTCCTTGCTTCCTCCACCTTCCTTCTACCCCCTTTCTAACACTGTTTACCTTTCCCTCTCCCTTCCTTCCAGGAAAACAACAGTGGGATAAGCTGTCTTCTCAAATCATTTTACTAAACTCTAGTCCTCTCTTTCCCTGTCTATCTGCTCAGCCTCATCCTTCTTTTCCCTCATGTCCCTTCTTTGTGACTTTACTACTCCCTCCTGCAACTGCTTCTGACTCTTGGGTCCCCCCTTGTTTTGTTGTTGCCCTCACGCAGCCTTCCCCCCTTGATCATTTTCCTTTCTGCCCTAGGTTAAATTGCTCCAGCGTCTGGTGAGCACCTGGAATAGCCTACCAAATGCTGTGGTTGAAACTGATAGGATAAACCTCTTCAAGTGTAGACTGGATGAATATTTACTGGAAGGGGGTTTCAGTGTCTATAACCTTAACTCTGTCGGACAAGCATGATAGGCTCCTGCCTCATCTTGTCTGTAAATTCTGTGTTCCTATGTCCTATATCAGTTGTTGCATCTGGAGTTGTTTTGAACCTGTACCTACACTACTGTACTGGCATTGTTAACTCTTGCACCTTCATAGGCTCAGTGGTAACAACTTACTCTTATTCTGGGTTGCACCCAGAACTATACTGCACTAGTACAGTACCTTAATTTGCACAGTTATACCTGTTTATTTTGTGTTGCCCTTATTATCTGTCTGTATATTGCATATATAGTATATGGTTAACGCTTATTACGTATGGAATTCGGTGCCTGTGCTAACCTTGATGTGCATGTTCTAAATGTTGTTGTGCTTGTTCCAAAAGTTGTTGTGCACATTCTAAAAGTTATTGCACACATTTTGTAATCAATATGTATGAGCTCCTAATTAATATTCATGACCCTATGCACTATGGGCCACCTGATTGGTCCAAACGACTCTTTTCAAACAAAAATCAAAACAAACATGGAGACGCCGCTTTGCAAGTGGCTCCTTGAGATGGAATTGGACACGAACTGCCATAGCTGGCTCTGTGTTACACAATACAGATTTGACATTTTTTTTTTTTTTTAATGTTTTGTTGATAATCTGCTGCCACAAATGGTAGGAGGTCGAGAGGAACGAGACCGCACTAACGGACTGTGCAGTGTGAGCTGTCAGAACAGCCAGGAGTATAAAACTTGTAAAGCAAAATGTCGATACATTGAACTTTTTTTATCGGGGAGACCATATACTATAAAAATAAAATATGGTGAGCATACACAACTTGCCTTGTGTTTCCATCTCGGGGTTGAGAACCAGCATGGACCTCTTGAGCCTTGCTCTCGAGGTCCATAAGCTGGTATCTCCACCCCTCGATGGAAACACAGGCTCATTGTGTATGCTCGCCCATACTTTTTTCCTTATATTGTGTCTGTAAAACCTTAATGCATTGTTTCTTTTATTGTTTTATAATGGATTTTTTATTGATTGTATTTTATTACCACTGAAGCTACAGTTTGTTATTTTCAGTTGCACATCTTATATTTCTTGCTCCCCTATCTCTCTTCCCCAGGACATATCTGAAAGCGAGCTGTCATCAGCTCAGCTTGTTTGTCCTGGTAAAACTCTTGAAATAAATAAATAGAGGTACATTAGGTCAGTCCCCCATTGCTATGCTATGGACAGAGAGGCATAGGGAATACCTGGGACAGCCCCATAAGTATGCGTGTGACTCAGCTGCAGTGTAAATATCAGGCACCGCTACACTATGCAATTAAGAGTGATAGAGGCTATCCAGGTGAGGTGTCAACATCTGGCATGTGCGTGGGCCCCTTACTGTGAGAAGTGCATAAAGGATGGACTAGCTGTCAGTCATGTTGTGCGGATTTTGTCACACTGAGAAATTAACTGATCAGTTTAACTTGTGGTGAGCCCACACCATGTTACAGCTACAGTGGAGCCCACAGAACTGGAGTTGGAGGAGATGAAAACAGAGGCATTGGAACCACTGGGAGCAACAGGTGGAGTCATACTAGCCTGCAGAGATTGCAACAAGACACTCAAAGGGATGGAGTGACTTTGGTTCCTTGGACACTGATGAACTCTCTGAAGAAGGTGGGAGTTATGACACCATTTTGCTAGGCTCCCCTAATGCCTCCCCACCACTGTTGCAGAAACAGACATCTCTGCACTGCTTGTACACAAAGCAGACACTGAAAAGGCCAAGGAAGTAGGCAGTGAGTTGGCCACTGAGGGACAGGCTACTTCCGTTGGCCCAATTATGACTCATAGACACATGCCTTCTAACTATGCCAGCTATAGTGGGTGGAGCTGAGTCACCATCCAGTCTGGAGGACATTTGCATCAGAAATAGACAGTGATGAGGAGGCAGAGCCCACTTTTGTGTCTAACCCTGAACCTATCCTGCTCACTGGTAATGAGATTGATGCATCACCACAGTATGGCTTGTCGAGAGTCCTTCCAGCCATGTGTGTGCCGGCGGCACAACATCTGTCATGAGGGTGCCACATGGCCAATTACCCCCCTCCCTGGGTCCACCCCCAAAGTTGGAATATTAGAAAGGGGGCGCAGGGGGAACAATCCCCTGCAAACAGTAGGGGCCGCAACATTGGGGCTTGGTGCCCTAATGACCAGGCATGTCGCAAGTGGTGCTGTACTTGCCCGGAACCTGTGGGGAGACTTCTAGCACCCACTCCAGCATTGTGACAGCTGTCCAGGTCAACAGAAGCTGGGCCTGATGGACATAGCATCTTGGCCACTCAACTCTAGTCCAGTCCTTATGGAGAGATAAGTGCACCTAACCACAAGGATGACGATGAGTACTGGTTACCCCAGGTATGGCAAGCACTTGCCCAGCTTTGCCAGGCAGACCACGAGATTGGCAAGCAAGTGAGAGACAAGTGGGCTAAGAGTTTCCATATCTCCTGGTCTGGTTGTGGCATATTGTGGAATGAAGATGGGAATCATAGCTCAGACTGGAAACCAAAGAGAAAACCACATACCATCCCATATCCTAGTGGCAAGAGTATGAGGATCACACTGAACTGATTCTGGGATGCTGGAATGTGGGGTGCAGTATCCGCATGCATGGAGTTATGTACCGCAGCCCTTCAGGAGAGGTTTTGGTGAGGCAGGTTGAAGTGTGGACTGGCAGACATTTGCTTGTAAACTCCAACTGGACCACTTCTGGTGAATAATTTGAATAGACTTTCTCTCTGAGAGAGCCGGTGAGTTGTGGACTTGTACTTAAAAAGCTCTACACTGAAACTATGCAGGCGTGCCCCACTATTGTTGCCAATGTTCACCAGTTGGTCTTGTGTTTTACAAAAAAAAAAAGACTTTGCTGAACTCTTGGGATTTAAAAGTATAAGCACGTCATAGCCAAAGAAAGTTTATGTGCACAGAGGTATATTGCTACTGAAATGTTTGAATGGTATGTTGCATAGTATGTTGTTCCTGTTTTATGTTTGCTTGCATGCATGTGTGTGAGGATACCACCCTGCTTTTTACTAAAGCGACAGGTGGCATGCTGTTGGCGTTGGCAGCAATACCTGGCTGGGGACCTGGGTTCAGGGAGGATGAGGTTACCTGGCACAAGGGACCTAGGTTTGGCTACTCTGCACAGGGCAGCCAAGTAAATCCAACTACAGGAAGTAATAACTGTAATGTCCAGAACCAGAATTGGGATTTTCAGTGTGGCTTTATTTATTAACTAACTGAACATAAACAAAGCATTGCATGGTCCCCAAAGGGCTTCATTCACTGTATGTGCAGATTAGAGGTTAGCCAAGCGTCCATTTGAAGAATGAACACATTACTACTGTTCTGGCTTTGGACCCACCAGGCACTTCAGCCCGGACTTTGCATGCGCTGGATACGAGGTCAATGGCCTGGCTCTCTGCTGCCACTTGACTGACGGTCCACTTGAAGAATGAACCCAAACTTTACTTTGAAAGACATCCCATCAAACAAGGAGATTCCCAAACGTGGCTCCTCACACCACTTAGAGTCTGCGACTCCTAGAGAGATTTGTTTTCTTACTTCCAATCGAACTCCTATCAAACAAGGAGACTCCCATCCAACAAGGAGTAATTTTCCCATCCTGTGGCTCCCACACCACTGAGAGTCTGCGACTCCTAGAGAGATTTTCAAGTTATGCACCCACGTCTGGGTACCCACCCCATCACTGGCCAAGTGCATGAGGCAAGACACAAACACAGAAGAAATCTGAGAGGTGGACCTGGTTACTAAAGATGGGGTTTTCCACCTCCAGCTCCCACAGCCCATACCCGGCCATTTCTCTGGATACACACAGAAAACTTTAGAACTTTAAATGTAGATTGAACGGTGGATGACCTGAAGCATCCCTCTACAGCATTACTTGAAATCCAATAAAACTTTAGACTGTTTGACTGCTCCATTTGTTTGTCCTAGTAAACATAGTCCTCCCAAATAGCAGTCCACATTCATTTCCCAACTGAAGAAAACAATTTGTTTGCCCCTTCAAATGGAGCCAAACACTCACCCATTCGTTGCAGGTGCCCCACAGGCGAAGTACTATAACCTTTGCTGTTATACAAGAACAGATTAAATAAAACCAGGCAGCTTCTTTCCATGGTGGGAGAAGGGGATTGCCCCTGGAACCCACAGAGAACTTTTCCTCCCCCCCCGGAGGGAGGGAGGGGGGCACTGAGACCGGGGGAGCGGTCTCCACCACTTTTAAAAAAAGGTAAACACAGGAATACTTCCTTCTTCTTTGAAACAAACTGAAGACTGATCGACTTCCTTCCTGTTTGCTTTAGGACAAACTGAAGAAGAATGACTTTGAATTTTCCCAAAGTTCTAAACTCACTCCCTGAGCTGTAGATTCCAATGTGGCTCATGCAGCTGTGACAGTTCTATGGTGATGTCATCTCTCAAGTCTCAGCTGTGACTGAGGACAGAGTGAGACAGTGTGAAACCCATTTAACTGGAGTTTCACAAGCTGCCTTCCCTGCCTACCACTAGGTCTTACTGGGATTCTAGTAACCCTGGTAGCAAAGGGGTTACACTCGCCCTGACCAGGAAAATGACTGTCCCAGTCATTATGCACCCGGCCTTAGGCCATTCCCACCCTATGTGCTACTCATGGAGGGGGTGATCAGGCCCCTCCTACCATGTGCAAGCACAGGTAGGCAACACTAAGGGCCTAGAGGCCTATAGCTGACATATCAGCCTCTACTCTATTCACTTACTATGGACACCTAGTGGCTCTGGTAGAACCGTGAAGAGCATAGCCCTGATAGATCAGCACTGCAGTCCCTATGGCCACTGAGGACCACAGCCTGTCTATCCCCCCTAACCCTCTAGGGAAAACCTATCTGCCTCTAACATAACATCCCAAACAAAACAAAACCCGGGGACCTCCCCGACCTTGGGCAGCCTGCAAGTACAACCATTAGCAATAACAACTCAGTACATTTAAATTCTACACCATAAGCACTGATGAGGAACTCCGATGAGCCCCTCCTCCTCCTCTTCTTGTCTTCTCTTCTGTCTTCCAGGAACACCTGTAAGAAAAGACAAAAACAAAAAACAAAAAAAAAAACACATCCTAATCTGCATGCACAGTCTATCTAAACAACAACAACGACAACAACAACCCTTACCATACAGAAAAAACACTGAACAATCCCAAAAAGGTTTTTTTTTTTTTCAGAAAAGGTAGAAAAACACAGTATTTACATTAAAGTACAATAATGACATTGGTTACAATACACCTTTGGGGGAGATGGAGTGCCCTGAAAGTCCCAACTAGTGACCACAAGGCCCGAAGGTCAGTCCATTAAAGAGTCTCTCCTGGGCCGGAGCCCCTTGAAACATAGTTCTTTAAGGCCATAATCCCGAAGGGGAGAGTCTTCTGACAGTTCACACATTTTTGAAGTCTGTAGTGTAGGGTGTGTACTGCAATGTCATAAAGATAGAAAAAGGGTTTTTTGGACTTACCAGCCTCTTGAAGTATAAGACTAGGCATCGACCTACACCGCAGCAGAAGACTCTCCCTGGCAGCATTTCTTCTGATACAGCTGGGTGGACATCTTCTGGGAACACAGGAGGGCACATCTGGAAACAGCTGGGATGATGTCATCTCTGGAGAAGGAACCTTAGAACAGGAACAAAAAGAAAACATCTGGTCCGACGTCATCCGATTACCAGGCGATTAACAGGAAAACAGCTGGGATGGTGTCCTCTCTGGATCTGAAGTCATCTGGTGGTGCCAGTAGATGGTTGCTGAACAAGACAGTACACTGTGGACTGATGAATGTGGAGCACCTGAGTCCTTGGTTATTCATATTGGCGGATCAATAAGGGCACTTCACAGTCTAGATGTGGCAGTATTGACTACCACTGCTCGGCTCTCCATTTTGTAGGCATGGGCTTAATTACTGGGAGGTCCTTGCACTAAGGCCAATAGTAGAGGGGGTCAGGGGCTTGAATTATTACTCCGTCTGGACGCACATAATTCACACAGTGGGAGACTTCACGTCCCTCTCTATCCACTATTCTCACTCTGTCCATAAACAGTGTCCTGCCTCTCTTCCACTGTGTATACTTTTCGTGGAACAGTCTATTCTTTACATGCTGGTTAGCCCCAGGATGCACATGTTTCATTGCTTCTTCCCAGATCCAGGATTTCCTGCAGTTCTCAATCTCCTCCCAGACTCTCTGAGGAAAGGTAGGAAAGGTCATACCAAAGATTTCATTGGCCTTTCTATGAACCAGTCTCTCCTCTTTACTTGCTTTGGTCAATCTGAGACCACTGGCCTGGCTTGGGGGTGGCCAGTCCTGGTTCTGCCAGCTTCGCATCCTCAATGAAATTAAAAACGGATCCCTGACTTCTTCTTCTTCTGGTGAAGCCAGGGCAGTGGCATCACCACCTTCTTGAACACATTCCTCCAGGCAAGATCTTGAGGCTGTGTACCTTGCCTTTTCACAAGGCCACATAGGTTCCCCTCATCTTCCTTTTCACTGAGGATCTGAGCCCAGGAGTGAGCAGTAGTTCTCATCCCCGAGACTATCCATTCATCACTGAGCGGGAGGCCCACCTCCCATTCAAAGGCCTCCCGATCTCATCTTCACCTTCGAGACTTGGGCTAGGCCCCCACCCAGGGGTCTATTGATGCTTTTATCTGAACTTGCCTTCTGAGATCCAGCATCCAATGCTTCAATTTCAGATTCAGTCTCTAATTCTGCACTCTCTAACTTTGTGCCACACTCCCCCGAGGGACCTTCCTCCACAGGCTCCGCCTGCTGCTGTGTGCTGCCAACTGCAGATTCTTGAATTTTTGTCCATGTGGGAGCCAAATGAATTGGAGGCGCTTTATACAAGCCATATTTTTGTAGACATCCAGCACAGTGAGGAATCATGAAGACATCCCTTCCAGCACTCAAACACATCTGGCATACACGCACTGGATAATTAGGAATTGCCACATCAGGAGGGAGTTGTTCTCTATAGCACCACTTTTCAATATCTCTCAATCTATTTACTGCTGTTGTTACTGCAACCCGGCATGATCCGGTAACGAGCTGGTCCTGAGGTCATAACTGCAGAAAAATAAACAAAAGTTCACTGTAACTGAAAGTCCCACTTTAATGAACACACTCTGTAGCTTTAAAATGGCTCCTCTGCTGCTGTGTTTACTTTACCACCCCACCCTGTAATGGTGGCAGCAGCACTCCTGTGCATCAACAATCAGACTCTGTCAAGCTCATGCGCACCTGATTTACATCAGGTACTGATAACTTTTACTCAAACTGCACAACTTGCTCTGTTCTGGCTGTTCACACATTTACAGGATTTTCCTTGGACTTTTCACATGCTGGCAACATTCATTTAATTACAGTCCCTTTAAAACTTCAGGTTTCAGCACAGGATTGCCTGCTTCTACTAGTGTTGCACTTTTTACAACCCACAGTCTCTCTCTGGCTGCAAACTTTAAACTGAGGCTACTTTCATTGCTATGTACACATTTAATGGCTTTACAGACTTGCACTTGCCAGCAGGACATCACACAATTGCTACTTGCAAAGCGATTATACAGCTGCACACACATTTTATATGGCATTACTGAAAATCACTGATTGAGCAGTTTTAATTATTTACTCGCTGTTATTGTAGCAGATTGCTGCGATGGGGTAAAACGGCCTGCAGCCAGATTTTTGAAGGCCTCAGAATGCAAACGGGCGGGCAGTCTCCGCGATCGTCGTTTTAACCACACAATTCACTGATCCCATGATCGATATGCGGGTTGAGCCAGATTTTTAACTAGAAAGTCAGTTTTTTACTGTTTACAGCGCTTTGATTACTTCGCGAACACTCCTCCACTGCCAGTACACACACTACTCTCTGTCTCCCTCTCGAATGCTGAAGCAGACTCTGAAGAGCTGGCTGAGGGGCGGGACTAATGGCAAACTGACCAACCACACGACGCCATGCAAATGAGCCTCTTCTTCTCACTAGGGCTCCTTCTCTCATCAAGCATCGCGAGCAGGCAAATTTAAACTGAAAAATGCACTTTTTTTTCAACTGACTCTAATGCAAGGGAGCCCATTTCAACCATGTAACATTGCCATTAACTCTGCAGTCTCTAGCATTGCACAGAAAGCATTTCCAATGTCCAGGGTATATTTTCTCAGTTGCTACCCCTAGTTTTCCACACTTTCCTTCACAGAAATTCATTTTAAAACTGACAAAAATGCTGTAAACAATTTTTGATGATGCAGGACAAGGGCACACTCTTTGGCTTTACAGCTCCTTGGTAAACAGTTGGCATTTTTTAAACAGCAGCACAAGATCCACAGCACACAGCAACACACTAGGGAAATTGCTTCAACTTTTTTGGGCTACCGACTGCCAGATAGCCAAAACGCTAGCCTACTTGCCCAAGCACCTTCCTTCCCGAACAAATCCAAAGCGGTGCCTCCATTTTTGTAAGGACCCCACCCCTGCCTTTTTACTAAAACGACAGGTGGCATGCTGTTGGCATTGGCAGCAATACCTGGTGGGGGACCTGGGTTCAGGGAGGATGAGGTTACTTAGCACAAGGGACCTAGGTTTGGCTACTCTGCACAGGGGCACCCAAGTAAATCCAACTACAGGAAGCAATAACTGTAATGTCCAGAACCAGAATTGGGATTTTTCAGGGTGTGGCTTTATTTATTAACTAACTGAACATAAACAAAGCATTGCATGGTCCCCAAAGGGCTATGTTCACTGTATGTGCAGATTAGAGGTTAACCAAGCGGTCCATTTGAAGAATGAACACATTACTACTGTTGTCTGGCTTTGGACCCACCAGGCACTCAGCCCGGACTTTGCATGCGCTTTGGATACATAGCCCGACTGGCCCGGCTCCCCTGCCGGCCACTTGACTGACGGTCCACTTGAAGAATGAACCCAAACTTTACTTGGAAAGACATCCCATCAAACAAGAAGACTCCCAAACTGTGGCTCCCCACACCACTTAGAGTCTGCAACTCCTAGAGAGATTTGTTTTCTTACTTCCAATCGAACTCCCATCAAACAAGGAGACTCCCATCCAACAAGGAGTAATTTTCCCATCCTGTGGCTCCCCACACCACTTAGAGTCTGCGACTCCTAGAGAGATTTTCAAGTTGCGACCCATGTCTGGGTACCCACCCCATCACTGGCCAAGTGCATGAGGCAAGTAGCAAAACACAGAAGAAATCCATAGAGGTGGACCTGGTTACTAAAGATGGGGGGGTTTTCCCACCTCCAGCTCCCACAGCCCATACCCGGCCATTTCTCTGGATACACACAGAAAACTTTAGAACTTTAAAATGTAGATTGAACGGTGGATGACCTGAAGCACCCCCCTCTACAGCATTACTTGAAATCCAACAAAACTTTAGACTGTTTGACTGCTCCATTTGTTCGTCCTAGTAACATAGTCCTCCCAAATAGCAGTCCCCATTACTTGAAATCCATTTAAAACTTTAGACTGTTTGACTGCTCCATTTGTTTGTCCTAGTAAACATAGTCCTCCCAAATAGCAGTCCACATTCATTTCCCAACTGAAGAAAACAATTTGTTTGCCCCTTCAAATGGAGCCAAACACTCACCCATTCGTTGCAGGTGCCCCACAGGCTAAGTACTATAATCTTGCTGTTATACAAGAACAGACTAAATAAAACCAGGCAGCTTCCTTCCATGGTGGGAGAAGGGATTGCCCTGAACACATTAGAGAACCCCCTGGAGGAGGGGGCACTGAGACCGGGAGCGTCTCCACCACTTTAAAAAAAGGTAAACACAGGAACACTTCCTTCTTCTTTGAAACAAACTGAAGACTGACCGACTTCCTTCCTGTTTGCTTTAGGACAAACTGAAGAAGAATGACTTTGAAATTTCCCAAAGTTCTAAACTCACTCCCTGAGCTGTAGATTCCAATGTGGCTCATGCAGCTGTGACAGTTCTATGGTGATGTCATCTCTCAAGTCTCAGCTGTGACTGAGGACAGAGTGAGACAGTGTGAAACCCATTTAACTGGAGTTTCACAAGCTGCCTTCCCTGCCTACCACTAGGTCTTATTGGGATTCTATAACCCGGGTAGCAAAGGGGTTACATGTGCAAGAAACATAGTGCCACCAAATGAGTTTTCGTAGGTGTGCCTCCCCCCACTTCCAATGCCCTGGTCCCTTTTGCAGGCACGGTTGCACCACGCCAATGAATGTCCGAGCTGTCTAAAACAGCCAATCAGATGCAGTGGTGTACAGCTCTGGGGAAAAATCTGCTACAATCAGTGGTGGTAACGTGTAAGCAATTTCGTTGGCAGTATGCAAATTGCCGACATGTCAGCACTGCATCTGAACTGTCACAGACAGTTCATCCCCCCATGAACACCTATGTAGCATGCTGGGGAGCTCACCCAGCGTGCTCATGCACTCCCCCCCCACACACCATATGGCCGAAGGGGGTGTCCAATCCTCAATCGGCTCCACTGCCCCCAAACAGATTTCAGGTGCCAACTGGGAGCCCAACCCAGCGTGGCAAAAGTCCATATGGCGACAGGGGTGCCCAATCCCCCATCGGCTCCACTGTATCCCACCCACAGAAAAAAAAAAACGACTTCCAGTTGCCACGCTGGGAGCCCGCTCCAGCACGGCAAATGTCCATATGGCCAATGGGGGTGCTCAATCCCCCATCAGCTCCACTGCCCCAACCCCAAAAAATAAACTTTCAGCTGCCACGCTGGGAGCCCACCCCATCATGGCAAAAGTCCTGCGTCGTCTTCTAGAAAGAAAAAAAACTCACCTGTAAAACAAAATGTCCCTCGTTGACTGTCTTGCCCCATTCCCCAACCCGCGCCCACCCTCTGCGCACCCACCTCCCCACACCCCATACTTGCCTCCGTAGCCCAGCGTGATTAGAGGAGCTGACTTTGATAAGATGGCCAACAGAGTTAAGCTAGCCCTGGCAAAAAGAAACACAGGTGAGGAGGTACAGGCAAAGTGGGCAAGCATTAAGGATACAATACTTGAAGCAACATCCCATTGTGTTAGACAGAAAAGGAAGTGCAAAAAGAAGGAAACCACTTTGGTTCTCAAATACAGTAGCAGAAAAGGTCAGAGCCAAAAGGCTGGCCTTCAGAAAATATAAGGGAACACAGGGATGAAGATAGGGGGCATACCAAACTGCCCTAAGGGAAGCAGGTAAGGCAGTAAGGCAGGCAAAGTCCCAAACTGAGGAAACACTAGCACAAACAGTAAAAGAAGGTGACAAGACTTTCTATAGATACATTAGTGAAAGGAGAAAGTCCAGAGGGGGTATTGCTAAGCTTAATGGAGAAAAGGGAGCATGTGAGGAGGAGGACCCTGTAAAGGCATCTATCCTAAATAGATACTTTTGCTCAGTATTTACTGAAGAGAAGGTAGGGCAGGGCCCACAGCTCAGCATCATGGACACAGGGGGGAGGGAGGTGAGCACTACTCCCTTCACAAAAGAAAGGGTCCTACAAGAGCTTGCTAAGCTCAGGGTGGATAAGTCAATGGGACCTGATGGCATACATCCCAGGGTACTTAAGGAGCTAAAGGAGGAACTAGCAGAGCCATTAGCAGAATTGTTTAGTGAGTCTCTGAGCACAGGAGAGGTCCCAGAAGACTGGAGAAGGGCTCATGTGATCCCACTCCACAAGAGTGGTAGCAGGGAGGAGGCGGGAACTACAGACCGGCAGTCTTACCTCAGTAGTGGGCAAGATTATGGAAGCACTCCTTAAGGAAAGGATAGTGCAACACCTGGAATCCATAGGGGACAGGATCCAAGACAGCATGGGTTTACAAAGGAAGGTCCTGTCAAACTAATCTCATAGATTTCTTTGACTGGGTAACCAGAGTGGTGGACCAAGGGGAGCAGTTGATGTCGCCTACCTTGACTTCAGCAAAGCTTTTGACACTGTTCCACATAGAAGATTGATAAATAAGCTAGGTAGGCTCGGGGTGGGTCAGAAGTTGGTCAACTGGGTGGCAAACTGGTTGACTGGCAGAAAACAGAGAGTGGTGGTAAATGGTATACAGTCAGAAGAGATGCAAGTCACAAGTGGGTACCTCAGGGATCAGTCCTGGGGCAGTCCTATTCAACATCTTCATTAGTGACCTAGCAGATGGACTAGAGGGTAAGGCTTGTCTGTTTGCAGATGACACCAAGATCTGCAACAGAGTAGATGATCCAGATGGGGTGGGCAGAATGAGAAGAGATCTGGATAAACTAGCAGAATGGTCAGAAGAGTGGCAACTGGGATTTAATGCAAAGAAGTGCAAAATCATGCACATAGGGAAGAGAAACCCTGAAGCCACCTATAGGCTGGGAGGAGTTGCTAGCAGTCAAAGGAAGAAAGAGACTTGGGCATCATCATCACTGATGACCTGAAATCATCCAAGCAGACCTCTAAAGCAGTAGGTAAGGCTAGGGGGTGTTAGGGTGTATTAGTAGGGGTATCACAAGTCGTAAGAGGGAGGTAAAATCCCTCTGTACAGACATTAGTTAGGCCCCATCTGGAGTACTCAGTGCAGTATTGGAGGCCACACCTTCACAAGGACATTAACCAAATTGAGGCAGTCCAGAGAAGGGCAACCAAAATGGTGCAGGGACTGCATCAGAAGACATATGAGGACAGATTAACGGAGCTCAATATGTATACCCTTGAGCAAAGGAGGGAGAGAGGTGATATGATCGAGACATTTAAACACCTTAAGGGCATAAACAAGGTGAAAGAGTCTAACATGTTTAAATATAAGAAAATAGCAGGACAAGAGGACACAGCATGAGATTAGAGGAGGCGATTAAGGGGAATGTGAGGAAATTTTTTCACAGAAAGGGTGGTAGATGCATGGAATGGCTTACCACAAGAAGTAGTGGCTATGAATACAGTGCAGGGCTTCAAACAGGCATGGGATAGGCATAAGGGAGCAATACAAATGACTATGAATAGATAGGTCACTGACATAGCAAAGGCCGATGGCACATTTATAAGGTAGAAAAAGAAATGGGCAGACTGGATGGGCCTTGCGGTCCTTATCTGCCGTCAACTTCTATGTTTCTATGTTTCTATTATCTTCAGTGGACTGGGAACACGTCTGCATTCTTCAAAGCCGACCACAAACTGAAGAAATGCCGGTAAGCTGTATAATCTTAACCTGGTTAAACAACTAAATAATGGCATAAATGTTTTTTTTTCAACTTTGGTGCATATCTCGGCCATTTTGGGGAATTATTTCACCAAATTTTCAACATGAGGTTCTTGTAACCCCACCTCACGAACTCAGTCACTGTAATTTTGTTATTCTGTCCCGAAAGGTGATTTCTAGGTCACCGCGTGAACCACTTTTCAGGACCGAGTAACTAAATAACAGTGTCCTGATTCATGGTAGGCTCCCAAAACCCTATGTTAAAATTTGGTGAAAAATTCCCAAAATACTTTTTATAGCGCGTTATTGCAATTCCCTACGCACGTCAGAATTTCGCAAATGTTTTGTATTTTCACTCCAGATTTTCAACATTGCCATTTTACCACACCTCCTTATGAACAGTATAGCTGTCATTTTTCACATCTTGCCCAAATAGTGTTTTCGAGCATGTAGTGCACAATGGCACGGTCGGTGTGTGAAATCAATGTTCGGGACAGATTAAGAAAATCATAATGACACTGTTCATGAGCAGAGGTCTTAAAATGGCTATGTTGAAAATTTGGTGATAAAAGTCCATAAAATGACTGTGTTACGAGCGTACATTGCACAGTTTCCATGCACCCTTGTATGTTCATGAATTTGTAATATTTTCAGTTCAGATTTTCTACACTGGTATTTTTCTACACCTCCATATGAACAGTACAGCTGTCATTTTTCACACCCTAGCTAAAATTTGTTTTCGCACTTCCGGCGCAGAAATGTGTGGTTGTTGTGGGAAATCAGTGTTCGGGACAGATTAAGAAAATCACAGTGACACTGTTCACTGTGCGGAGGTCCCAAAATACCTGTGTAGACAATCTGCTGTAAACAATCCCCAAACTAATTACATTACGGGTGTGCGTTGTGCAGTTTCTATGCACGCTCAAGACTTCACCAGTTTTTTTATATTTTCACTCCAGATTTTCAACATTGCAATTTTTTACACCTCCTCATGTACAGTACAGCTGTCATTTTCACATTCTGTTCGAAATGTGTTTTCGTACCTGTGGTGCCAAATGGCGTAGTTGCTGTGCAAAATCAGGTTTCGGCTAACAAACTGATATTGCCACTGTTCATGAGGTGGGGGTCACAAAAAAACCAAAGGCCCACCCCAATGCCTGTCAGTCTCTGCAGGGTGGTGGTGGGGCTGGCTTCAGTTCAATACTTCACTGCCATTCCTATTATGCATCTCTCTAACTCCTACACTACCAATGCCTATGCCAGCAAGCAAACATTCGGCATTGACAAATGCTTGTATCTCCTGGTGCAGGTTGGAGAAGGAAGGACAGATAGCGGGCTAAAGGCATGTCACAGAACAGCTGCCATATTGGCATCTGCAGGAGAAAGACACCCTGGCACGACATCATAGGGTTGCCCCCTTGTCTGTGGGTGCTCTTGTCAAGGCAGCCAGGAACCAGTAAGTTGCAGGTGTGAAGGGTTACAATAGTGTGGATTCCACAGAATTATTTCAGTTAAGGAACAGCACAACCTTAATGTTTTTATAAGTGACATTGCAGAGAGACTGGAAGGAAAAGTATGCCTCTTTGCAGATGACACAAAGATCTGCAACAGGGTTGATACACAAAAGGGACGGTGGAAAGGATGAGAAGGGACTTGTCAAGGTTGGAGGAATGGTCAAATGTATAGCAGCTTAGATTCAATGCAAAGAAGTGCAAAGTAATGCACATGGGAAACAAAACCCAGGGAAGAGTACACAATGGGGAAGGTACTAACAACAACAAAATGGAAAGGAACCTGGGGTACTCATATCAGATGACCTAAAGGTAAGCAAGCAATGTGGAGAAGGCAGTAAGGAGGGCTGGGGGGATACTGGGATGTAGAGGAAGAAGCATCACCAGTAGAAAACAGGAAATTGTTATCCCTCTGTACAGACAGCTGGTGAGACCCCATCTGGAGTACTGGATGCAGTTCTGGAGCCCCGTCTCCACAAGGACATAGACAGGATGGAGGCAGTCCAGAAGAGGGCAACTAAAATGGTGCAGGGTCTGCACAAGAAGTCATATGAAGACAGACTAAAAGAGCATAATATATATACCCTCAAGGACTTTGGGGGGGTGGGCATGACAGAAACTTTCAAGTACCTCAAGGGAATCAACAAAGTCCAGAGGGTAGCATCTTTCAGAAAAAGAGGCATTGCAAGAACAAGGGGCACAATTTGAAGATAGAATTGAAGCAGCTCCAAAGGGCAATGTGAGGAAGTATTTTTCCGCATGAAGGTGGTCGACGATGGAGCGGCCTTCCTGATGAGGTCTGGGTCAAAAACAGTGGTGGAGTTCTAGAATGCATGGGACAGACATAAAGCAATTCTGGTGGGGGGTAGGAAGAAGTAGGCTGTTGGTTAACTAGAATCTGCAGCTTATCCAATAGGTAGGGAAGTGGGCAAACTGGGTGGGCCAAGTGGTCCTTATCTGCCATCAAAGTCTATGTTTCTCAAGGGAGCACAGCCTAAAACTAGAAGGGGGGAGGCGGTGGATTCAGAAAGTATATTATAAATAACTTATTCAGAAAGCAGGTGGTGGATAGGTGGAACAGTCTACACAGTAATGTGATCGATGTTTGGACTACCTTGGTTTCAAAACCTAATGGGACATCTTCAAGGGGGTTATTAGGAACAAAAGAGAGGTAGTGGTGGGAGAGCTCCACAAAGAATAAAGCAATATAGAAATATCAGGGCAGACTCAAACTCATTTGGAGGAATTTTAGAAGGCAGGCAAAATGTACCAAAGTGCTTGGATGCTATTCTCAAAACATTGTGCTGCATTTGTGACAGTGTTACCTGCTTTGGGTAAAAAATGGATGCTTGTGTCAGATATAGATGCATGCATCCATTTTAGTGCAGCACGTTGCTCAAATCGTACCAACAGGTAGACCACCTTTTAGGTCGTCAGACTTTCTGGCACAGACATTGAGAATGCATGACAATCATGGCGCGAGTCCAAAACACACCTTTGAAAATCTCTCCATAGTCTTTCTGTCTATAACCACCTATGTGTCCATGAATTGTAGGGTTGCCACCTTTGAAAGAAGCAAAAAATGGACACTAAACCACACCCTAAACTCAGCCCCTAGCCCCACCCCTTTTCTTGACTGATTGTGCATTGCTCTCCCTCTTAAGCCATTTGTTAGATCAATAAAGTTTTTAATGGAATAGTAAAAGACAACACTTAAAGCAACAGTTCAACAAAAATGTTAACATGCTGTACCTGTTAAATTTGCCTTTCTTGGTTCATCCTATTTATTTATTCACTGAAATTATTTTACCAGGTAAACATGCAGGGATTAAGTAAATATCATTTACAGATATCATGGGTGGGCAGGGATATACTGTAAATAGTGTACAATTATACATGATAAACAAATTGTTTGTTTCCTATTATGTGTATTTTATATTTTTCCTGGATCCAATTCCTTTTCATGTCCACAATACTATTTTGAAGCCAAAAGAAGTGAACATACTTTTTACTGGAGGAAACAACTATTTTATAAAAAAAAAAAAAGCATTGTCAATGCGAATGTTCGCTTGCAGGTATTTGCGTTGGCGTTGGCATTTATGCAGGCCCCGCTGTAATACATGTCCCTTTAGCATCCATATCCCAACAGAGCACTTCTCTGCAACTCCTGCATCTGATCAACATTTCACCCTCATACTTCTTAAGTCTCTGTCTTAGGAACCCTAATGCCCTGGGCGTGCTCAAGGGAATGAGCCTGTGTGGAAAGTGCACAACCTGCGCTTGTAACACAGTCATTCAGTGGAATTATTTCACCTAATGTTCAACATAGGCATTTTGTCACCTCTGGTCATGAACGCTGTCACTATGGTTTTCTTACTGTGCACCGAACACTGATTTCCCTCAGCGACCGCGCTATTCTGCGTCGGAAGTGTGAAAACACATTTCAGCCACAATGTGAAAAATGACAGCTATACTGGTCATAAGGAGATGTGAGAAAATGGCAATGCTGAAAATCTGGAGTGGAAATATTACAAACTCACAAACGTACGAGTGTGCGTAGAAACTGCGCAATGCACGCTCGTAACACAGCTATTTTATAGACTTTTGCCACCAAATTTTCAACATAGGCATTTTAGGACCTCGGCTCATGAACAGTGTCTCACTATGATTGTTTTACTCTGTAGCGAACACCGATTTCCAACAGCGACCGTGATATTTTGCGTCGGAAGAGCAAAAACACATTTTGGCCAGGATATGAAAAATGACAGCTGTACTGTTCATAAGAAGGTGTGGAAATATGCCTATGTTGAAAATCTGGAATGAAAATATTATAAATTCGTGAATTTACGAGCGTGCGTGGAAACTGCATAATGCACACCTTGTAAAACAGTCATTTTTTGGAATTTTTCACACTAAATTTACCACAATAGGCTTTTGAGAGCCCACCTCATGAACACCAACACTGTCATTTTGTTAGTCGGTCCCAAAAAGGTGATTCCGCACAGTGACCGAGAAATCACCTTTCGGGACAGAATAACGCCATGACAGTGACTGAATTCATGAGAATGGGTGTCAAGAACCCTATGTTGAAAATTTGGTGTTAAAAAAAGAAAAGGGCTGCGATATCTACCTAAGTTGGAAAAACCCTATTTATGCCATTATACAGCTTGCCTGCATTTCCTCAGTTCGCGGTCAGCTTTGAAGAGTGCAGACGTGTTTCCCAGTCCACCGAAGATCGTCGCGACGACCTCCGGAGAGTAAGTATGGGGTGAGGGGTGTGGGAGGTGGGTGCGAGAGGGTGGGTTGTGCGTGGGGGGACAAGGACTCACCGAGGGACCATTTTCTTGTGTTACAGGAATTAAAAAAAATAGAAAAATGGACACTTTTGGCATGCTGGGTTGGGCTCCCAGCGTGACACCTACCTGTTTGTTGCGGGGAAGTGGAGCCTGTGGGGATTGGGCACCCCCGCTGGCCATACAGTGTGTGTGTGTTGGGGGGTGAGAATGAGCATGCTGGGGTGGGTTTCCAAGCGTGCCAACTGGTGTTTTTTGGGGGGCTGCAGCCCGACGGGTGATTGGGCACCCAGTTGATGGAGTGATTGGGCACCCCAGTCAGCCCACACAGTGTGCTGGGGGGTTTATGAGCCAAGGGGGATTGGGCACCCCCCTTGGCACACAAGGTGGTGGCTGGGGACAAAAGGAGGGAGGGGGAGGACATTAGCAGAGAGAGGAAGTGGGAGAGATTGCCGAGCTGTGCATGACAGCAATTTGGCTATGTATGCTAATTGCATACACGCTACCACCGCTGATTGCAGTAGACCTTTTCTTTGATGTGAAGACCAACACAGCTGAACTGCCGTCATACACAGCTCAGCATGTATTGGTCCCCTAGAGTCGCACCTGCTACACTGATCACTGCATTGGGAAGGAGGGTCACTGACCTCCAAAACTCATACCGTTGCAAGATGTTCCTTGTGCATGCGTGCAAGCGAACGTAAAAATTAAAACATTTCAAAATACTTAAATTCTTTTAGAGATGAAAAAGTTTACCAGCAAATAAAAGTGTCAGATAACTGAATCTTTCACTGTTACAAAAAGTAGGGTCAGACGTTTTGCCCAGCTTTACTGCTGTTCTGCTTTTTTTTTTTCAATTATTTTTCCCTACGGTCACGGATCCAGGAGCCAACCTCTCTCAGCGATCCAACCTTTGTCCTGTCCTGCCTGAAGTCCCCCCGACCGAACCTTCCACTCCTCCGCCCCCGCCTCACAGCTGGCACCCCCAGCTTAACCCCTCCAGGGTGGGGCCACCCCTCCTACCTTGGACGCCCTTCAATTTGTAGACTCAAGCTGTGGACATGGGCCTCTGGGAGGAGGGTCTGTGAAGGCCTGCCAAGTTGGACCTGGTCGTGGACATGGGGATTAGTGCCGTCGCCTATCCCTGGAACTGGGGTTTTTCCTATGTTCTGTTGCACCTGCACCTATCCCTGTGTGTGCTCCCCCAATGCTGTGGCGCACGGCAACCCTGCCAGCACAGGCACGCTATTACGTGCAGCCCCGCGCTACTGCAGCGCCCCCCAGTCTCCACCAGGGGCCGCCGGAGCGCCAAGCTTCTCAATGCTCTCCCCCCAGGACAGGAGAGTAGCCCAGTGGGTGCTCAATCCAGTCCCTCCCCTGCCGACCCCCAGCACCCGAGCTTGCTCCCAAACTCGGGTCGCCGGTGTGGTGCAAAGTGTGGCATTCAGCGCCTCAACCCTCAGCGCCACTGGGCCCTGCTGTTCTGCTTTTGAGATGCAGAGTGGAAAAGACTAGGTTAAGTATCTGCTAATACTTTACATCTCCCAGGTTGACTGTTTTTACAAAGAAAGGGTTATATTGACAACAGAACTTGTTTATAACCTGGAAATGCAGCTGAAACAAGTCAATGAACGATATGACAAAATCTGTTTCAAGGTATGTGAGCACTCAAAATGGCTCAAAAACCTGACCAGCACAGAGCAAAACTGGATTACCTGATAGAGACCCTGAAAACCTGATCACCAGGTAAAAGATCTGACTGGTGGCAACCCTAAGTAATCAGCCATTTAATTTGTAAAGGGCATCATAACTGCAAGTAAAGTGTTCATTGAGTAGAGCCACACTGGATAACATTGCTAGCTACAACAAAATAAACAAAGATTTAAAATTGAGACCTGCTTAGTTATATAAAAACTATATGATTTTGTTATGGATCTCATAACGTGAATACTTACATTTTGTAAAAATAATTGGGTTTTAAAAAAGATGTTTTGCATGTGTGGTACATTAATAGCTATTTTATACACTTTTTATATATTATTGAATGGGTAAGAGATGTCCTTCAACCTGATTTTTAAGAACCATTATAAGTTGGGGGGATGTTTCCCAAAAACACCACAGCAAGGAAGAAGTTCCTGTCATTTGGTTCTTTGGTACTTCAGTGTGTTATCATTAAGGAATAGTGTCACTTCACAGGTGGCTGAAGGCACTTGGCTGTGCCTTGTGCTTCATGAAGCACCTGAGGAGGTGTGGCATTATCTCATAATAACACACACCCTGTCATGAGTTATTGCATAAATAGCCTACTAGCAATCTCTTCTTAAGGGATTGTTATTGTGATCTCATAGAACGTGTGTAATAATATGTGCCAACAAATACGCTTGTGATAATGAATAGCGTTGCTGCCAGCACAGTGGTACTGGAGGTTGACGCACTGGTTGCCACACCTCGCGCCACACCAGCGACCCGAGTTTGGGAATGGACTCGGGTCGTCGGGGTTGGCAGGGGAGGAAAGGATTGAGCATCCAGAAGACAGCTCTCCTTTCCTTGGGGGGGGGGATCAGTTCTTGGTGTTTGGCGACCCCTGGTGGAGACTAGCAGCCAGCCACAGTAGATCACGGACCTATACGTAAGCAGGGGTAGCCATGCCTCTTCTGCGGGCATGGGCGAGGTGTTCATGCGCGCTGAAGTGCACTGCATCACTGGGCCAATGGGGGACAACAACAAGAGAGAGAAAATCACCTCTGAGCCTGAAAGGCAACGGCTCTCCCCAGTGCCTGATGCCACACATCCAATACCGGGCCACTGTTTCCGCTCCTCTGCCTCTCTGCAGACCTGACCAAAATGCTTTGGATTCTAGATAGAGTGCCAGTAAGTGGAGGCGGCCCTACCTCAGGGGGCTCAGAGCTGAGGGGACAGTTTGGATCAGGATCGGCGGAGGACAGCTACCCTCTGAGAAGCAGGACCACAGTGGACGGTAGAGTGATCCGGTGAGAGGGGGTAGCCTGAGAGAGTTCAGGTGTCGGGGGTGATAAACAAAGTATACCAAAAAAAAAATTGTGATGCTAGAATTTTAATGCATTGTATTAGCAAACTATCATAAAAGATTTGTGCTACCAGTTATTATTGAAAATGTTTAATGTCCATTTTTCATACTGGAGAGGCAGTTTGTTGGGATGGTAGTATGTGGAAACAGTAATAGGATGCTAGGTGAGTAGAACTATCCAAATTGTTAGGTTTTTGTGCAACTCTCTAAAGCATACACGTACTTTCAAGCCTCATTCCCAGAGCAAGGCATCATGGGTACAGAAATCCTTGTTGAAGTCATGCTGACAAGGCTTCTCTAGAATAGACATCACCCTTGAAACAGACTTGTACATTTGATTCAGTACAGGCTGAGAATGACATAGTACTGACACGTGTTTTGTCTGTTTTGGGACTCCTCATTGTATTGCTGTCTTAATTTTAACCAGACGCGATCTCAGAACCTCCAAAGCAATGTTCTTTTAGAACACTCAAAATGACTATACCAGGCTGGCCCGGTGGCACTGAGGGTTGAGGCGCTGGACACCACACCTTGCACCACGCCAGCGACCTAGGTTCCGGAGCGAACTCGGGCCGCCGGGGGTCAGCCAGGGGGAGACAGGCTGGAGCATCCGCTGACAGCTCGCCTGCTCCAGAGGAGGGAGGGTTCTTCAGCCCAGTAAGTGGCGACCCTTGGCGGAGGCTGGGGAGTGACGGCAAGCTGGGGTCTCTAGGGCTTGATTGGTCAAGGGTGTAGGTCAGTGACCAAACAGTCTGAGAGACTACTCCTTCGAGGAAGGAGGGGGAAGGATGTTGCTGATGTTGGTGCTCACGCCTTGATGTATGGGCCCATAACGTCCTACAGAAAACGCGGAAACACCCTCACTGGAGCCGGGAAGATGGAGCACTGAGCTGGGGTCTCGATGTGCCAGTCCCTGCCTGCGACTTCGGGACCCTGACACTAGCAAGATTCGGGGGTCCACCCCTACCCTGACCCCGCCCGGGGGGTATCCGAGGCAGGATGGAGGGACCAGATGCTGACAGGTAAGAGACTGGCAGAGACAGGCTTGATTAGCGTCTCCCAATGGTGCAGCTCCAGTGGGGTTGGTAGGCAGAAATAAATAGAAAGGGTAAAAAAAAAAAGACTATACCAGATATCTCATATCGAAAATGTTTAATAGGATAGTCACTATCCTTGCAGTCACTACAGTATGGTCCAAGCATTCAACACCATCAGGGGATCATATGATGAGAGTCACTGACATAAAATAAAAAGCACGCTGAAAATAATGGTGCAGGCAAGTCCAGATGTATTTGAATTTTGTTTTCCTTACTTTAAATAGAAAGATTTGTAAAAAACTTAAATGATTTTGAAACTATTCTTATGTTGAATGGCACCTTACCCTGGCAGTGTGTGCTGTTGAAACTCTTGTATCCCTGGGGGCAGTCGGCTCCGTGCTCTCGTCTGATTGGTCCATTCTTCTGAACACCAGTATCTGAAACACAGAGAAAACAGGATATATGAAGGTTTGGTCTCTCTAAGTCTTTTTTTCTTTGTCATTTAATAAGAGGTTTGGGAACTGTAGAACTAGTAAAAGATAAGGCATTGATGACATTAAATAAGCCCTTGACCCCAGAGGGAACACTTTAAAAAAAATTTAATATTGTGGGCCAATATCAGACATCAGTCAGCTTTTACTTTATTTTGTTTATTTTGTGTGCAATTTTTTCCCTATATTATTACTGAGAATATGAACATTAAAAAATGTTGCATCTGGCCAGTGGTGCTGAGGGTTGAGGCACTGAGCGCCACACCTCGCGCCACATCAGTGACCCGGTTCGAACAGACTTCGGTCACTTGGGGCCAGCGGGGAGGCAAGGATTGAGTGTCACAGCTCTCCTTCCAGAGGGTGGGGTGGGGTCTGTGCTGTGAATGGCACAGCTAGGGACTTCATTGCGCCCAGGGTGTGGTTGCCTCCACAGAGGTGGAGACAGCTGCTGCACCCATTGCACAATGCATGGGTGCAAAGGAGCAAAAGAAGAAAATCCCGGCAACAGGATGGCCTTGACTCCCATGGTACCGCTCCCAGGCCTGGCATAAAAGGTAAGCCCGTAATTCTGGAGGACGGAGCTGGGGGGTCAGGCAGAAGGGGGCTATTGGGGGAGGTGTAGAAACAGCAACTGTGTTAAAAAAACAAACAAAACAAAAAACCTTGTTCCTCAGACTTGCTGCCCCTCAAAATGTCTTGTATGTTAATACGGATGAGGAGACCACTCTTACAGTTGTAAGAGTGGTTTCACATGCATTCTTAGGGTGTGAGTACTGCAAACTGAAGGTGAGCAGTTCTGATACCTTAAGAATGTAAGTCAGACCACTCTTACAACTGTAAGAGTGGTCTCGTCGCCTAGTAATATATTGTTGGTCAATAATATATTAAATATAAAAAAAAAAATTAAGAGAACTTGCTCATTGCTAGGGCAGCTGTGTGTGACACTCTTGACAGAATGCAAGTGTCTCATGCATAGAGGAATGGAGTGCTCTGATTGGTTGGGACGGCTCCCTCAATCTATAATATTTATTTACGTGTCGAAAAATTGATGAGTGGGAGAGGCTCACTGAGCTAATGCTCATTTCCAGGTGTGACCTGTGGAAAGGGGATTACAGACAGGAGGAAAAATACAGTACAATCAATACAGGTAAACAGAAGTAACAATGAATAACTATACAGATTCCAGTGAATGTGTAGTTAAAAAGCACAGTGGAAGGAAAACAGAATCAAATGTGAAAAAAATGATTATAGAATCAAAAAGCAACTTTATGTACATGATATTGTAATCCCTTTTACAATTTGGTCATAGTATCTGAGCATGCTCTTAAATGGACTGAGTTGTACTTGTGTTTACAAATGTTTAAAGTACTGTGTAATTATCAACATTCTTCAAAAAGGATAGTCTTATCAGGTGTACCCCAAGGATCTATGTTAGGTCAAATTCTGTTGAACATATATTGCCTTCTCAGTTGCTCAGTTGTGAGTTGTGGCTCCAGACTGTGTTGGCTACCTGGGTTCATAAGGGGGCAAAACAATTAGTGGCCAGGGCCCCAATATGGTTTTGCTGTGGGTTTAGCACTGCATAGCAAAGGGCACCAACAGGGGCACAACATGTTTTTCAGCAGGGCACATGCCCTGGTGAACCCTGGTGTGGAGCCATTACTGTGAATGATGTGAAATTCAATCTCAGTCTTCATCAGTATGCCTGAGACACCTAGTTATATTTATTGTTTAAAGAAGCAGTATTTGTCAGGCAGCAAAAAATGTCTGTAAGTTTTTAAATAATAATAATATTGTATATTTCTGTCAACAAATCATCAATATAGAGAATACTGGATGGGCAACTATGCACAACCAGTGTGCTGTGCCACAGAGGTGTTCTGATTCCCTCTAACCTTGTAGAGGTCCATGGGAATCAGAAACTCAAGGTGGCAGAACGCACTGGTTGTGCATGAAGTTGCTCATCCTGTATTTTTTATAGTGTATAGTATTATGTGAAATGTGCCCAGGGTGGTTGTTTTGCTTTCAGAATGAAACTGACTTGTGCAGTCTCTAGAGGTTTCAGAAAGCTGTTGGACCACAGAAGGGTACAATCTCATTCCATGACATTTGAACTGTGGTACAACAGCATTTTGAAAGGGATGGTATTCTATACAGAACATATAGGATAGTGTATGGTAGCCCATATACAACAATGCTATTCTTACACCGAGTGGTTATTATATCAAGGACCTAAAGAGCAAAGCTTGAGAGGTCCCTTTATTTATCATAGTAAACTACCAGGGGTCAGAAGATGTTGTTGTAGTTGGCTACCATACACTTTTCATAGTATGGTGTATAGAAGCCCAGAAATGCTTTCTTTTTTGTTTTCAGACCCAGTCTCTCCACCCGCCACCTGCACTTCAGCAACAACTGCCCACTGGCCAGCTCATGTGCACGACTCTTCACCTGCCACTGACCAATGAAAATTGATGATGGGGTCACTTGTATTGTGATGTCCATGCTAATGCAGAATGAAAAGTTGTTCTGTGTTAGTATGGACATCACTACTGCAGGAGACCACTTTTTACGGTATATGGATCTCCATACACAATTGCATTTCACCATACACAATAATATTCTACTATACATTATATACCCATTTTTCTTTCCATTTCATCTCATTCTGAACTGAGATATGCCATTTTGAAGTTAAAAGTTGCTGCTCTCATGCCTTGCCAACCATGAAAAATGTAAATATCTTGGTGTGATACTGAGCTGTTTACCATCAGAATCGTGTGTTTACAGCATCCCAGTACATCCACAGTACGAATCTAATTTGTACAGTCAAAAAGGAACTCCCGTGGAAGAGATTTTTAGAAATGGGTAGTGGTGTTGATATCTATTGTCTGAAGTCATTAGTTACAAAACTAGTTAAAAATATCTTAGGGAATTAAAATGACACTGATACAGAATCTAAGGATGTCGGAAATATATTACTGTTAGAATTAATATGATGACTGTTGTCGGCTAACAAATGTTACTGCTTTACATCCATCTCAGATGCACTTTTGAAATTTGCAGTTATACTTCAGTGAAACTAGAGGATCAAACTTCTTGTGCTTAGATGTGGATGGAACTAAATTAAAACTGTTTAGCCCTTAAAAAAGTTTGCAGAAAGCTCTTTTTAACTCCTTCAACCTTAGGAATTTGAGTTTTGATCTTCAGGTAAAAGTACAGGTCAATGATTTCGAAATAATCCAGGATTTAGTTTCATTGTTTGAGACTCCTGTAAATCCAGTACATGAAGTTGCCCGATATTGTCTTAGAAATATTACAGACATTCATAGTAATTTAACACTATATGCAACATAAATCGTGATGCATTCCCTGTTTGTTAGCAGAATAAGAAAACAATAATGCCTTATTGTTCAGCCTCCCAAGCTACTTTCTCCACTAAATTAGAGCTGATCATGGGTCTAATGTCTTGCAGAGTTACTGGGACTACAGAAAAATCATGATATGATGCTTATTGTTACACATTTCTAGTGCTTCCTCAACTGAGCAAAGAACATACTTTAAGGTTCTTTTCCATACACATGCTTGCATGATTTGGGACAAAAGTATTTACAGGATATATGACAAGTCTGTGTTCCACCATGTGCATGTGACTTGCATTCTATAAACCAGTTACTGTTACCTGTCCTAAACAATTAGGTTTCAAATGTGCTTACGCAACTAGATGAGATGATGCTTGTGAGACTTGATTTTACTTTGTGACTTTCCTCCTCTCTATCCGTGGGATATACCACCCTGTAGGGGTATGATGCAAAGAACCCTAGAGGAGGGTTCCCCCCTTACAGGTGCTGCGGGAATGATTGTGTTGGCTAAAGGTAGGTTAGAAAGAAGCCCACGGGTAAGAGAGATGAGCTGCTGGAGGAAGAGGGGTGGATGGTGGGCAATGAAAAACGAATCGTGGAGAGGCCCAGGATGAGTGACATTTTAAGCCTGATGGAGGAGTGACGTAGTCACTCCGCCCATTGAACCTCAGGCTTAAAGTCCTCCCATTCAATTGTGCTTATGCAACTAGATGAGATGATGCTTGTGTGACTTGATTTTACTTTGTGGCTTTCCGCCTCTCTATCCGTGGGATATACCACCTTGTAGGGGTATGATGCAAGGAACCCTAGAGGAAGGTTCCCCCCCTACAGGTGCCACAGGAATGATTGCATCGGCTAAAGGTAGATTAGGAAGAAGACCAATAAGAATACCCAAAGGTGTTGAGCATCAAAGAGGCGAGGATGATGAATGAATGAATTCTAAGAAGATGATAAGGGCGGACTTCCTCATGAGAGAGGGGAAAGCCAAGGTCCATCATCCACCTCCATCCAACAGTGGAACCTACTAATTAACCTAAGAAAGCACTAACTCTAACTAATATTATGACCATTGGCATGGAGGAGAGGAAAAATTCCCTTTGAGGAGGAAACCTCTGGGAATCCAAGGCCTAGGTCGCCTTCCCTCCAGGTTGACGATGTTTGATTTGAGGACATACTGTATGTCATTAAAGAGAATAATTAGTTAAAGAGAAGGATATGAGTAGGGAATAGGATGACAGGATAGGGCAAACCCCAAAAGAAGCAAAGATCAAAGAAGGAACATGAGGCAGCGATGAAGACTGATGATGATGATCGCCGCAGCAGGGCGGCAGGTCAATGAGGTAGCATAAGACCCAATGAGAGGAATGCTTGATTGAGCAATGCAAATAAGTAGATGCTGAGGCCGATAGGGCATGCTTGATTATGCGATTTGAATGATTAGACCCTGAAGTTAGAGTCAATGAGGTAGCATAGGATTCAATGATAGGAATGCTTGAGTAAGCAATGTAAATAGATAAACCTTGAGGTAAGGACGAGTGAGTGATGACCGGAGTCATGAACCTGATAAATGCGGCAGGATGGCCACGGGTTGATGAGGTGGCATAGGAGTTATGATAGGTACGCCCAAAAGAAATATCGATTGCAGGCTTTGATTGGAGGAAATCCGTGATGGCTGATACAGAATGGGAATAACAGGAGACAGGAATGAACTTGAAAACGAACTTGTACGAAGGTAGTATACTCGATAGAGCGGTATGATCAAGTAGGCTCCTCGAAAGGAGGTAGAATCCAAGGTCAAGAAGGTATGTCTGGAACCAGAGGGTATGCAAACCAGAGGGTATGCTCAGGTCGAGCGATCAAGAGGAGCAAAATTCGATGATGTATGATGAGGAGTGAAGCCATGATGGCTGGCATGAGAAAAGGCACTAGGATGAGGAAGGTAAAATGAGGAAATGGATGAGGTACAATGATGGAATGAAGCCATGGAGGCTGGTATGGGAAAGCAAGGTGTGAAAGGATGAAGGACGGTAGGGAGGTCAATGGGGTTGCATAGGACCCAGCTGGTACAGGATGAGAAGGCAGGAAGATGGGAGGAGAAGGGCGGAGGTTATGCATGGAGCAGCCCATCAGTCGATGAAATCCGAAGTGTCTGCCCCTTTAAAATGGGAGAGTGGTATGTCAGAAATTGCATCCGAATGCGAATCTCTTTATCCCAGCAACGTGTAGTGAGAACGAGGATGAATCGTGATGAGTGTTCACTGATACGAATAGGTATGGAGACGGTGGAATAGGGAAACACTCCCAAAAGAAGCATGAGACGAGGAAGGATTTTTTTTTTTTTTTTGCGATGCAAGTCCTGAATCTGAAAAGAAAACTGTGATGCTACCATGTAGGCAGATTCGGTTTGAGGGGGGATAGGAGAATCCAGAGAAATGCCCAGCAAGGATTATATGCATAGCCCTAGGGAATTGCCTGTGGTGAAAAACGCAGGGATGCAACTGTGGGACGTAGGTATGAAGTAATGAAAAGCATTACCAGGAAAGCATGTCAAGCATACAACTGCTCGAATCCCTTGAGCCATGAGAAGGAACATCCAGCGACCCGGTAATGAATGGGAAGGAGGTAGTAGTGTCACAGTAAAGACACATTCGGAGAACAAATGGGCCATATCAAGTTGCAGGCAGGAAACCGAAGTGCAGCCGAGAGGCAGGAGGGCAAACAGAGCCCAGACAGGGAGAACGATGCACAGGGCAGGACACGCAGCAGGCAGAGCACTGAAGCTGGTAGATTGAGGGAAAACTGTGGCTGTGATGCAGCCAGATAAATCAGTGGTGGATGGGAAAGTCAGATGCAGGGGTGACGTCACACCCAAGAAGTGCCACGGGTACAGGAGTGGAGGCAATGACCAGAGATAGGGTAGGAGGTCCAGGGCAGAATGGAACACCGGGCAAAGCAACCTGATGATGGCATGGCAGGACGCACAGGCAGGGAGGAAGCTAGAACTGGAAAAGAGACAGAAGAATGAGGTAATGAGGAGGGTGGAGGACCACAACCAAACACAGGGTGTGAGCGCTGGAGCCTGAGATGCTCAACAGGAGCAGGAAGGGGGAAGAAATAACTGAGGAAAAGACAGGATGGTGTGGGTGCAGACACCCAAGGGGTGGAGGCAGAGGAGGGCCACAGAAGCAGGCTGACAAATTGAGATGAGCGGGCAGGTGAAACAGAAGATGGGGGGGGGAATGGAGAGGGAGCCAGCGGCTGCACAAGGCAGCGAGCCGCCGGACGAGGAACAGGAGAAATGGAGAAAACCAGAGGCGCTGCAAACAGTGGTGACAAACAAGCAGCGAAAGACACACAGGAGGAGGGAAGATGAGCAGCACCTCTGGCTGCAATGAAAAACAAATCCTGGTGAGGCCCAGGATGAGTAACCTTTTAAGTCTGATGGGGGAGTGATGTAGTTGCTCCGTCCATTGAACCTCGGGCTTAAAGCCCTCCCATAAAAAAACTGTGGCTTGTTCATTCAGGTATTGAGCTGCTGTGTGCTATAAACTCTTTGTCCCTTTTGCATTAAAAGTTCTGTTGAGGAATTCTGAATGGCTCCCCTCTGAAGGATGTATCTGTCCTCCTTCAAATATCCTGATGTACAGTTAGATAGTCACCTAGATTTTTGTAACCATATTGACACAGAAAACTCTTCCCCAAGCTTGGTGGACTGCATCAAAACAAACCTTGTCTTCTCCTTCCTGTCTGCTAGGAGCTCATTCTCAAAATGATCATACTGGGGGTCTGACTAAACTTTGTGGTCTACTGTGCTGCCCCCAAGACCTTCCTAGCAAGACTGGATACCCTATTCCATACTTTATATTGTTTTGCCCTAGCTTGTACACCCCATCACTGCCTTTACTCCAAACTGTCTCTCCTGTCCCTGGCAAACAAGGTTTCTCCCATTGCACCAGCTTCACTGTTAAATGCTAGCCTGAGTCTCCTCTACTTCCTCTCTTCTCTCCTTACTTCTACCCCTCCCTTCCCCAGTTCTCTTGGATCCTCTAATATCTATTCCTTTACCATTCCCAACTGTAAATTGTAAATGCCTACCTTGGTCTGCTTCCCACTCCTCCCATTCTCACCCCTGGCCACCACTGGTGAGCTCAGCCTACCACTCTGGGAACAATCCATGCCCCACCCCCCACTTGCCCCTGTACTACCCAGCGGAGACTCAATCCCTGGCCTCTCCCCCATTTCCTGTTTCTAACACTACTATGACTACAAGTAGTGCTGTTACTTACAATGTTAGACTCCTATGTACTAGTGAAACTTACAATGTTAGACTCCTACGTACTAGTGAAACCTAGACTCCTACGTATTAGTTAAACTTAAGAGTATGTGTAACCCTCTGTAACCTTACAGTATTTTGTAATCCACTGCTGTGCTATGTGTTATGCTGTCTGTATCTGTTCGTTTAACTGACTCGGAACCTTTGAAAACGAGTCCTTGACTGAAAGGTATTAATCCTAAACCAAAATAAATAAATAAAATAAAAATAAATTCTCAGCTGGTCTGGTTAGTTTTTGACACCACTTCCCTGTCCTGTGGATGACCTACCCTTTTCCTTCCTTTGTTCTTCTTTCCAGTTTCCCTGTCTGGGAGCTCACTGCTCACCTCTATTTGTTTACTTTTATTTGATGACTGGGTAAATACACTGGACCACAGGTTCCTTCACCAGCATGATCTGGGACACAGAATGTCAGCAGAGTACAGTACAGAAACTTAAATCACTTTGGGAACAGGCTGATTACAAAGTGTCAGCCAATCACGAGCTGCATATCAGCTGAAGAAGTACGACTCGGCTAACAATCAGGAATTTCATTGTTAGGTAGCATTGTTCATCAAGTAGGCTTGTATCCAGGGCATCGTTAACTCCATTTTGGGAGTATTTGACTTCAAAAAATAAGGCGCAGCTCATAACGCATGACAGTCCAGATTGTGACGATCATTCACAAATCTGACTGTCATGTATTTATGGGCTGTACGTACCATTGGCCGTAGCTCTGCACCAATGGGCTTGCAGCCCCACCGACAGTCAGTCGGCGGGCGGCGGGGCGGCAGGCGGGTGGATGCTGCGTCGCCGCCGCCGCGGGGAGGTGGAGGGCTTCGTGGGTGGGTGGGGGCTACATTAGACACCAGGGAGATGTTTGGGGGGTTAAAGCGACATTCTGCCCGCGATCGGGCTTTACGGTCCACTGGACCACCAGGGAGTTATTCGGTTGGGGAGGGTTACATCTCTGCCCGCGACCGGGCACTGGGGGTTATATAGGTTCTGCCCGCGATCGGGCACTGGGGGTTATACAGGTCCTGCCCGCGATCGGGCTGTGGGATGTGTGGGGACATGTATGGTATCTGCCCGCGATCGGCTGGTGGGGGGCACAGGGAGCGAAGTTAGCTAGCCAGGGTGGTAGCTGCTGTGTTGCGCCCCTGCAATGCAGCAGCTCACCTGTGGGTGGCCCTCGACTTAAGCCTTTTTGGCTCAAGCTGCGCGGGCGCAGCTAGTTGGCGATGCACAACTCGCTAACCCGACTGAATATCGGGTTGCGAGGTTATGCATGGATCCTCCTCCTGTTGAGCATGCATTCATTTGCCTTGCTCTCTTGCGCAACCTGGTGCCAGTGGCGTAACTGCCTCCTGCTGGATATCGCAGAATGGCGTATTTTGGACTTGCGCATGGCGCAACCCTGTTGCGCATGGCGCAACCCTTTTGAATATCTGGGCCTCTGTGTTTATATATGTGTGGCATATGTATGTATATATGTGTGTGTATATACAGTATATATATATATATATATATATGTGTATATATATATATATATATATGTATATAATGTCTCTAAACTTTTCTGTCAAGCAGAAACGTGGAAAAGAAACTCATAGGACCCTACATTACCCTGCCCTGACAAAAAGAGATTTTTTTTTTTTTTACCAGGAGAGACACACTAAGCTGAAAGCTTGTTTACAGGTGTGACCTGGGAGCACAAAGAAGTTAAGTGACTTACTCACGGTCACACAGTATGCAAGTGGGGGCTGTGGGATTCAAACCCAAGTCTCCAGGTTTGCAGCTCAGAGCCTTAAACCACTGCGCTATACTGCCTCCATACTCTGAAGTAACTCCTCTGAGTGACAAAAGTTACTGCACACTTACAGAGAGCAAAGATATTTGAACACAGTTAGGTGGTGAAAATCGTCATGATGAGCAGTGTGCATCAATTCCAATGCCCAACTATGACCCTGTGAAGCATGGCTACTATAGACAATGCTATCAAAAGTTCACAAAAGCTAAGAGTATCAGAAAATCTGGAGAACATGCAGATGCTGGTGAACATAGCTCATATTAAACTAGTCCAATATCAAACCTGGGTTGCCCTGCACCTCCCCCCCCTCCCAGTGCTGCTCCCCCGGTCCTTCCCCACCTCCCTCTTTCTATTTCAGATCCGTCTCACCTAAGGATACTTCCAAACTCCTTAAGAGCCCCCCAACCAGGGCAACCCAGGCACTGATGGCCTCTACCCCTCCCTGCTTAAGCTCATTTCCCCTGCCATCTCCAAACCTCTCACCTTCATTTTTAACCTGGCACTGGCCACTGCATCCATGCTGGACACATGGAAGACTGCCAAGGTGGTATCTATATTTAAAGCTGGTGACCCACTTTCTTCAGATAATTAAAGGCCAGTTTCCATCTCCCCTATCTGACCAAGCTCCTTGAGAAAATTGTCCACTGCCAACTTTCCAAACATCTCGGCAAATACAACCTGTTATGCAGTCAGCAGCATGGTTTCCACATAAACCATAGCACCACAACTGCCCTGGCACACTTCACTGACCATGTCTTCAGGAATATGAACCAGGGGAAAGCTGCTGGTGCTGTATTTGTGGACCTGACCAAGGCTTTTGACCTTGTCAACCACATCCTCTTACACACCAAACTTCACCAGCTTGGCTGCTCCAGTGAGACCGCCTCATGGTTTTGGAGCTACCTCACGGGCCGCTCCCAATCGGTGTGCATCAGTTCTGCCAATTCCCCTGCCTTGCCTGTCTCCACAGTCATCCCACAAGGCTCTATCCTGGGACCCCTACTATTTTCTATTTTTATCAACTCCCTCCCCACTGACAATCTAAACTGTGAAGCTCTATTATATACAGACTATCTTATCCTCTTTCACAGTGATAAGTCCCTACCTAACATACCTGCCGTACTTACCCAACACAATGTTTCTGCCCACAACTGGTTCTTGTCAGATATGCTCCTGTTAATGAAAAGAAGACCAAGGCCGTGCTTCTTGGATCTAAACCGTATCTGGCCAGCATCCAGAAATCTAACTCCTCGTTCTCTGTGATTACTCATGATGGCACAGCTCTGCAGAATGTTCCTAATTTCAAGTACCTAGGTGTTAAGCTTGACCCCATCCTTTCCTACCTAAAGCATATAAACCACATAGTAAGCAGAATCAACCAAAAACTCAGAGTCACCTGTTGCCCCAAACAGGACCTCACCCCTGAGGCCCACCTAACCATCATACAATATAACATGCTCTCTATTATCAATTACAGCTCCCCACCTACTCACGTGTGTCAGTTGCCCTTCGGGGGAGACTAACATTGGTCTACAATAGTGTCTGCCACTCCACACTCCTGGCTGCTTACTCTACCCATCACTGTGACCTTTACCAGTCACTAGGGTGGCTTTCTCTCCAAGCCATTTTGACTATGCTGTCGGCAGCATCATTAATACTTCTCTAAGAAGAGGCACGAAGTCTCCATATGCATTCCTCCTTAAGGCCAGGGCTGTGCCTAGGTCCCTCTGTGAATCATCCTTCCCCCCTCCCTTGAGGTCCCAAGAGTTTCCACTATTATGGGAGGCAAAGCCCTATCTGTTGCTGCCCCCTATCTGTGGAACAGGCTCCCTACATTCCTTTGGTCATTTGATACACACCATATTTTCAAATCCCATCTTAATGCCTGGTTATTATCTGAAACTACATGCACTTGCTCACCAGGGTAATCCTTGTTACCCTACTACCATGTCTCCCCCTACCCTCCCAATGACTAGAGCCCCTCTTCCCTGCTTCCCTAGCTTCCCCCCACCCTCCCTATGCTTATAGCTCCTCTACCTGGGGTCCTGTCTCTTTTCTGCCCACCTCTGCTCCTCCTTTCACCTTGCTGCTGCAGTGAGCCCACTCTTGTTGTGTCTGCCCCTGGCATTACTCTCATGCTATCCACAGTGACCTACCTGTGTGCTCCTTATCTTCCCAAAATATTCTGTCTCCTTTTTCAACCTGTATGCCAACACCTGTAAATGGTTTTACTTACCCGTAGGCCTTATTGTATCAATTGCTCCAACTGTATGCTGATACATGAACACTACTGCTTTGACACCTGCACTTGTACCTCCCCAGGTAATGTGCCCATTATCCCGCTGGTTGTTTGATCTTGATGCTATTCATTGTATTAGCAACCGTGTTGTATTATTATGTAACTATCTTGTGTGCATTATTTATCTCATGTACATAACCTGTGTACATTGCACTGTATTCTTCTATGCCACCTAGTATCCCAGATCATGCCGGAAAATGGTCCTTTGGATCAGTGCTTTTAGTCGGTAATCAAAGTCATAAGTAAATAATAAATAAATAAATAAATCATCATCTCAGGGGTGGTGCTCCTTGTGCCTCATCATCTATAGTGTTATTTTCTGATACATGTGGAATCTGTAACAAATACGTAATTGAAGTGAAGGGGAAGAAGCTATATCCAACTGCTATTGTTACAAAAACAGGTGAAGCCACAATGAAAAGGGCAGCAGAGCTACATGATGACCAAGATATGCTCATAAAAATTAAGACAGAGGACCTCATTGCAAGATTGTTTTGTAAACATGACAAGTGGTACCTAAATTATACAGTAATCACAGCGGACAGGACCCCAGATGATCAGAATAGAAGTGATGATGAGGATGACAATGAGCAGTCAGGTGGAACTGGGTTTAAGGCTGTTTGTCATGTAATTGAAGAAAATGTGATTCAAAGGCACCAAGCCATTTCAAAGAAGGCATTGAATGACATCTCAGGTGTCGGAGTAGGAGATCGACACTATCATTATAAACTTAGAAACCAGCTGAAAAGAAATATGGGGGATTCATTTTTATTTTTAACAGTTGATCGTCAAAAACCACTCGTTGCAATGAATGCTGAGTCATTAACTGGCGGTGCATCAGTCACAGAGCTTTTGAGAACGGATGACAATCATGTCATCAAGTATTCTGCTTCCTTGTTGTGTGAACATATGTTAAGATTTGTAGAGATAGCACCTTCACTACCATGGCCACCAACAGTGGATGCTCTCCTAAGTAAAGAACGGCAGCCCCCAGAGACAGTTCATCCTTTTTCTTGCATGTATTAAAATTCCCCAAACATACAGAGAGTGAAGAAGTCTCCCAGTTGTCGGAAGTCCTGCACAGAAAACCTTATTCATGGTGTCACACGTGGCAAGTTTCTCACTACAAAACATGCACTTGTTGGAAATGTGCTGCACAATATGACCGAACAGAAAATGCCCGTGAAAATCCTGTTTCATTTAGGAAATAGTTGCAGTTATGACCAAGTGTGTGAAATTGAAACTGATTTAGTGGATCATTCTCAGCATTTTCAAGACTAAGGTCTGTTACTGCCACTTCAGCCAAAGTCAGAGTCTTTTGTTGTCTTAGCAGTTTTCTGGATGGACAACTTTGATCAGAACATTGAAACAGTTTCTGGACATGGAACAATACACAATACACATGGTGTTGCATACCAAGAAGAATCTGAAGGCTCCATTCTCTGAAATATTCTATTGAAATTCCTCACTCAAAAAGGACAATTGTATCTAAAAAAAGGAATTAGAACATCAACAGGTAAATCCAAAGAACGAATCAACCACATTTGGCAATATGCCCAAGTCTACTGTGCCAACAACAGTGGTAAATATTGGCAAGGCAAAGCTAATGCTACGGAAACTCAGTCGGGAAGCACACAAGGAGGATCAGCTTGTCCTAAGGTTTACTGGATAGCTGATGCTAGTTTGTAACAATCATTCAAGTTCACCAAAGAAGACGGTTATCACATATCTTCCACCCATTCACAAACCCATCATTAATTATGCCACTGTAGTTGAATACCTCACACAAACACAAGAAATAGCTCAGCAAGTAAATATGCCCTATGTTCACCTGACACTTCATGTTGTAGCAGCAGCAAAGACATATCATGTTGTGTGGAATTTCCTTGGTCAGTTCCACAATGTCAAAAATCATTTGGAGATTTCCACCTATTCCTGCAAAACGCTGGCATTATAGGACAGTTAGTTGGTAGCAGCTGCTTTGAGGACATAGTATTTCAGGCTGGTCTTTGTGCCTCTGACAGCATAAGGGGAGTTCTGCATGGGAAGTATTACAGTTGGGCATGGACTGTACATGAACATTTTGCAGATGCCTTAGAGCGATTGCTTCAGGTCAGATTTCTAAAGTATTCAACAAAACTGAATGCCACCCCTGCAGTATTGCTTGACCCAATCAGATCATCACCTCAACCCACAGACTTCCATAAACTGCTTCAGGAAGATGAGATTGTCACTTTCCAGACTAAGTATGAGGCCTTGAGGCAGTGGATTCATCACTGTGAGCTGGGGAAACCCCCACAGCTCTGGATGACATATCTGGATATAGTGGATTGGCAGCATTTGCTCCACACAGCAACAAAAGAAAACAATGTTGATCTTAGACTACTGTGTTTGAAATATTCACTGCCCCGTTCTTCACCTTCAACAAGCAAAATTATGCTCGATATGGGACTTACTATGTGTACACGTTTGATACTTTTGGAGCTTCCCATCCCAGATCCAGGACATTAATTGAAAAGCAAGGTCTTTCAGTTCAAAGGAGCCATCACAAAGCTTCTAGGGAATCAGTTGACCAAGCTGGTGAGCAGACATACAATTAAAGTGCCAAAATTCCAGGTGGAATCAAATACTTTGCTGCAAATCAAATGGCCTATGATAAATGGGTGTTAAATTGGCCACATTTAGCAAAATTCAGTGAGGCACTTCTGGAGATGACTGGCCTTCACCAATCAGACAATAATCTGTGAAAAGCATGCAAGCTATCTGAAATCATCAAGTCAGAACAACGTGTCAAAGCCATATTGACTCTTCTCGATCCAAGAGTTTATCAGCCCATTCAGTGCTACTTTAGATGCTGAAAGATTGTACAATTTGTCCTCAGGAGCATCTGTTGCGCCTAATATTGAAGACAACCTCACCAGTATCATTGAATGAGGTACAGAAATGTATGAAAAATTTGTCAAAGAAAGACTGGAAAGTGGTAAAATGAAATATTTTGATCCAATTTCAAAAGCCTCAGTGAAAACCTTCAATGATGCAAACAAAAAGTGCAAATAACTACCAAAGGAAAAGTTACAGAACTTAAATTTGAAAGAGATATAGGAGGAAAACTTTTGGCCCTTTCAAACAAGCACAACTTCCCTGTAGGTATAAACAAGTTATTAACATAATTGCCTGAGCCCAGTCCCGCTGAGTATAGCCAATGTAAATGGAACTAGACCGAAACGCCAAAAGTTTTTGAGGTGCTAGCAGAATACTGTCCAGTGTTAGGCACTTTGGAGCTTCTCCCCAGGAAAAAGTGTCTCAGCATACATAGTTGATCTAATGGCACCAGTGCAGGTTATGACAGGAATTGCTGAAACCTTTGGTGAGCTGGCAATGAAACTCCTGAATAGTCTTCCAAAGGGATTTGCAAGAGTGGATGTTGTTGCAGATACATACAGAGAGCAGTCAATCAAAGAGGCTGAGAGATTTCAACAAGGATTTAGTGAGAAGCATATTATTAAAGGTCCCAACACCGAAGTGCCAAATAATTTCAGTTACTTCCTTTCTAATGGCTACAAGGAGCGCCTGATTGATTTGATCATGCAGGTCTGGGGAGAAAATTTTATGTGTTTTCCAGAGGGCCATGTGATATATTTTTCCAAGAGAGACAAATGCTACATGATCACCAAAGAAGGGACTGAAGTTGTGGATGATCTCTGTTCTGACCAGGAAGAAGCAGACACAAAATTTGCCCTTCACTTGCAACATGACATTACAATACGTCCAGGCTCTGTCATCATCCGTTTACCATCTGGGGATACCAATATACCAGTTACTTTACTGTCACTATTTTCAGAATGTGAGCAAAGTATATACCTGGACAATGGCCATGGTAACAGTAGGAAAATCTTCAACATTAGAAAGTGTGAAATGACCACTGCAACAAAGAAAGCCTTAGTCAGTTTCCATGCATTCACAGGCAACGACTATGTTTCTGTATTCTTCAAAAAGGGTAAGAAGATTTGTTGGAATGGCCTTCAAAAGTACCCCAAATTCCCGGATGCCTTTCAGAAACTTGGGAGTGATTGGCAAGTGGATAAGGGTGTTGTAGCTCTGTTGGAGGAGAATGTCTGTAAACTGTATGGAAGGAAGCAAGTTACTAGTGTAAATAAAGTGAGGCAACAGATCTTCTGGGAGAAATATAACAAAAACAGAATAACTGATCTGTCTCTGCTACCACCCTGCCAGGAAACCCTGAAGTTACATATTCTAAAGCCAATTATGTCTGCCAAGTGTGGAGGCTTTCTTCTGTTGCAGTTATCAATGCCCCAAAGGCAGCTTTGTATGGTTGGACTGATGATCTCAATGTAAAGTGGATGGACACACCATTTCCAGATGATGTTATGTCTCTGCTCTATAATGCAAGTGATGAGGACTCGGCTGAGGATCAAGATGTATGTGATTACCAAGATGATATTGGCATATCTGAGGATGACAAATATTTTTTCTAGATGGACAAGACTAAGTTCCACTACTTTACCAACAGTCATATTTAAAACTTTACATTTGTTTGAAATAAAAATGTTTTGTGTAAACGAAGGTGTTTTTTTCTTTTAGATAGATTTCCTTCTTTAAAAAACTTTTAAAATTAACCTTTGAGGCAACATATGGGTATGCATTTTAAAGCTCTAACTTCAGCCTATTCATTGAAATCACACTTGAATGCATATTGAAATTAGTCTCGAAATAATGGCCCAGGAATCTGCATTAAGTACGCACAGCTGAAAAGCACAAAATATGACAAGGTATAAACTTGTTAAAATTTTGTCTGTTAATGTTGTCTTCACTTTTATCAATTTATCCTGTTATATTACCTTGAGACTTCAAAACCACATATGCATTTCAAAGCAGAATCCTTACCCTTTTAGACAACATAAAATTATATTATAAAGCGCAATAAATGCTGCCTGACAAGATTAAATATAATAATATTTTGAAATTTCACAAGAAATTAAGGGGTGGTGATTAGTATTTAACCCTATAACTTTTAACATAAATCTTTTGAGGTAACCTATGGGTATGCATGTTAAAGCTCTAACTCCCGCCTATTCATTGAGACCACACTTGAATGTATATTTCACTTACTGTCGAAGTAATGGCCTAAGAATCTGCATTAAATATGTAGAGCTGAAAATGGCAAAATTTATCAAGGTGTCAGTACAAAATTGATGTAAACTACTATTTTGCCCCAGCATGCATGCAAGCAACAGACAGATCATGAATTTTGGGTATATCTGCTACATTAACCAACCATCGGCATTTATGTAGCTCTCAGGTGACACCCCACCTCCATTTACACCTGGTCTAATATAGATCCTTGGTGAGGCCACACCAGGAGTACTGCGTGCAGTTCTGGCACCCTCACCTCAGGAAGGATAGGGATAGGCTAGAGACACTGCAGCACATGGTAACAAAAATGATTCAGGGCCAACAGGGCAGATCCTATAACGAGCACCTCAAGGCATTAATCACGTACTCACTGGAGACAAGATAGGAGAGGGGAGATATGACAGAGATCTTCAAGTTCCTAAAAGGAATTAACAAGGTGGACTGCAGGGAACTATTTAGCTTGAATACTAGTTTGCAGTCACATGAACATTAGTGGAAACTGACAGAAGGAAGGTTCAGGCGGTACATGAGGAAGTGTTATTTTACAGAAAGGGTGATGAAGCCATGAAACTGTCTTCCAGCTGAACTGGTGGGTGTAAAAGCTGTTGGTGGGCTCAGTCAAGGTTGGGACATAATGAAAGTTATAGTGGGTGCTCAGGGCAGCAGAAACTGGGAGGAGAATGGGGGGAAGGATGGGAAAGGCTAGGACCCTGCTGGGACAGTAGGTCCCAGGGCTAAATAGGGAACTTAGGCAGATTGAATGGGGCTCACATGGTGTGAGTGAAAATGTGCACTTTTATTTGATTAAAGGACTTTATACTTGACTTTGGAGTGCTGGTGCTTCCTGTTTGCTGTGGATGCTCAAATCATCCTTTGTTTGTTTGTTGCTATGTTATTGAGCACCACAGCATTTTTTTCCTGGTGCTCCATATCCACCTTTCCACCTTTATTATTGGCAAGAAATAACAAAAGACAAGTGCTACTAATATACTATGGGACCAATCAAAAGGTGATGTTATGCAAATATCGGATAACTGATGTTCCTTTATTGGTTGGCTAAAAACCCTCTTCAGTCTGTGAGCACTGTCTGTTGTTTTTGCCAATCAACAGACCACATGGACATCAGAATTGTGCATTGTTTTTATTTATTTTTCTGATGGGTAGGTGCACTAGGCACAAAAGTGACTATTTTCAGGCACGACCCGGGAGGTCAACAACATAGAGAGATACAGGTACATAGAATACAGTGTCAAGAAATATGCAATACATCACAATCAGAAGTGAAACAAATTTAAGACAATATTTGTACTAAGGCACGTAGAGGTTTAATTATACAAATAGAAGGTAAGTGCCCATGTGTAAACAGTAATTTTAATATCAACATTTAAAGTGCAGAAAAATTACACAAGGTATCATTACATCTGTCTGAAACTGAAAAAAACAGCTATTGGGAGGAGGCAGGGAGAGAGGTAATGATGAGATATAGCCTAACGAGAGAGAGGAGGAGAGAAGGAAAGGGATGTGAAAGAGGGGGGAGGATAGAATTTATGGGGAGGCTGAAGGAGCAGGGTGCCAGCTCACACCACAGAAGGGGAGGGAAACTGTGGGCAGCTGAGGCAAAGGGAGCCAGGATCTACGGTGGGTTGAAGCAGGTGCAATGAGAATGTGCGGTAAAGAGGGAGCGGTGCCTCTTCTTAAAAGTAGCATGATTAGGGGCCAGGCATACATCTAGGGGCAGCGAATTCCAGTAATAGGGACCTACGTGCAAGAAACCTGATTTCCTTTTGGTAGTTCTACATCTGGGAATGCTAAGCAAGGAAAGGGCAGAAGATCAGAGACTGCAGGAGATGGGCTGAGGGGTCAGCAAGGAGGCGAGGTAGGTAGGCATACTGGACCGCAGTATACTGTTGAGAAGAGCTGGTGTGCAATGGGGGAGGGCCAATTTAGGTCTGAATACAGTAGGCAGTGATGTCTGAGTCTGGAGGGTGCAGAGGCGTATCTGCATATACTGTTGTAAGTTGTGTCCCACCTATGAAGAGTAGTCTTAGATGCGTTAGTATAGATTATGGATCCATAAGAGAGTGACTGGAGTAGGATACCTCTAGCAATGGCTATCCTAGCAGAAGGGGTAAGACTATGAATTATTTTGTAGGCCAAGCCCAGGTTGGCATTGACAGCCTTACATGAGGAGGTTATATGGGTGTCATAAGTGAGGGATTGATAGAGCAAGACACCCAGATATTTAAAGGAGGTTACCATCGCCATTGGGAGCCATCAGCCCAAGAGACCCGGAAAAATTCACGGCACTGTTTTAGTTTGATAGAGGATCCAAAGAGCATAGCCTGGGTCTTTCCAGCGTTGAGAACGAGCTTGTTTTTGGTGATGCAGGACTGAATATTTAGTAGGTCCATAGAGAGCTTATGATTAATAGAATGGACATTTTCAGAGCTAGTGTAAAGAACAAGGTCATTGGCGTATAGCAATGATGAACATGAAGATATATTGTGTGTTATATTATTAACAAAAATCGAGAAGAGGAGGGGTCCGAGGACAGATCCCTGCAGTACACCAACATTAATGACTGCTGTTTCGGAGATGGCCGAGTTGAATTTTACAGCTTGAGTTCTGTCCGATAGGTAGCTATGGAACCAGGTTATAACTCCAGTCAAGAAACTCAGGGTTTGGAGATTAGCAAGCAGAAGAGGGTGGTTAACAAGATTGAAAGCTTTCGTCAGATCGATAAATACTGCACCGGTTTGATGACCCTGATTCATGGCTTGAAGAACATCATCTGTCAGCTGTAGTAGAGCAGTCTGAGTACTATGGCCTTTTCTGAAACCATGTTGGTTAGTGTGGAGGAGGTTGTACTTAGTAAGGTGTTCTGAGATCTGTGCTGAGATGAGCTTCTCCAGGACTTTATTTAATACTGACAGTATAGCTATTGGTCTATAATTGGCTATATCTTTTTTGTCGCCTTCTTTAAACACCAGTGTGACTCTGGTCAGTTTCCATATATTGGGCACCACACCTTCACTCAGGGACAAATTGAGTGTACTGGACAGTGGACCTGCAATGAATGGTGCCACAAGCTTTAAGAGTTTAGGTTCAAGGCAGTCAGATCCAACAGCGGTACTGTCTGATATGGAATTTAGATGTTTGAGGACAGCCTTCTTCGAGATGGCTTTAAAGTAGAAAGGAGGAGTCTTTGTAGTGTCCGTCAGGGTGGGGGATCCAGACATTAAGTTGTCGGAAGAGATAGCAGTGGTGTAACTGGAGAGGTCAGAGAAGTGAGAATTAAATGCATTGGCAACTGTGCATGAGTCATTACAGTAAACACCTTTCAGTATCACGTCATTGTTTAGGAGAGTTTGCTTTGATTCGAGAAAGTTTTGATATGGGGCCAAATTTTTTAGGGTCACCAGCTGCATCCATCAGAAGGCCCTTACAGTATTGGCTTTTTGCATGTCTTATTTGTGTTTTGCACTTCGATCGCTGTTCTCTGTAGATGTTAAAGTCCACTGTGAGACCGGAGATTTTAAACTTCTTACAGCATTTGTCCCTGTTTTTGAGGGCTGTAAGGAGGTCTTTATGCAGCCATCTGGTTTATTTACCATGAACACGCCGAGTGATGACCGGAGTATGTTTATCTTGAAGGAGCACAAACCTACTCAGGAATGCATGGAGGGCAGCATCCATACTCATTGATTGGTAGACAGGGGACCAGTCAGTATGAGACACGTCATATAGGAAATGAGCCTGGTTTAAGTTTGCATAGTTTCTGAAGCATATACAGTGTTGGGGGCTTGGAGGTTGTAGATGGACTCCATATGCAGAAAACAGGGGAATGATCACAGATATTGTTTGGCAGCATCCCTGTTTCTGCAGTTCTGTCCACGCGATTCGTTAAGACCCAATCAATAAGGGTGTTAGAGTCAATGTTAACAGACAATCTTGTAGGGTCAGTAATTATTTGGTGTAAATTATAGCTCTGCACCAGGGATTGTAGGGAATTTTGAGATTTGCTAAGCCAGTTTAAATTTAAATCTCTGAGAATTATGAGTTCATTCTTCCCTGCATATGCAGCCGTATGATCCAGCAAGTCCACAAGGCCATTTAGTCCACTTTTAGGGGGATTATAGGCACAGACAATGTGGAGTTTCTTAGCTCCTAGTCTGAGTATGGCATGGATGTATTCACACAAGGAATTTTTCTTGTCAGTTAACATAGTTAGGTTTAGATTGTTTTTGTAACAGATTGCAACACCCCCACCACGCTTAGGAGGTGGCCTATCACACCTAAGAAGGTTGTAGTTTGGGAGCAGGCGATAGGAATCTGGGATACAGGGCTTTAGCCATGTCTCAGATAGACAGAGCACATCAGGTGGTGGTTTGCCACCCAGGCTTCAAGATCTGCATGATTACGGAGAAGACTTCTAATATTTAGATGGACCATGTGTAGGCCTTTTATATCATAGCCAGTGCAATTTGGAGGTAATTTATTTGGCATTGGTCCAGGGTTCAATTCAATGTCTCCAGACAGCAAAAGAATCAACGATATGATGTACCCTATCTTATGCAGGACAAATTGAGGGCAATTATAGCTATTGATATGCCACCATTTAGCAACAGATGCAGTAGTGTAGTAGATGAGCAGTTTAGGGAAGAGGGCAGGGGTCACATCAAGACCTCTTTCTGGTAGGATAAGCATGTTAGAGTAAGTGAAATTGTTTAGATTCATGTCACTATTTTGGAGGTGACTATTGGGATCAGGCACTGTGAGGATACTAAGTAACATCAGAAACAAGATAAGAGAGGGTGCAAATAGAGATATGCAAGCCATTCTGTAAAATGTATTAGTAAGCAGATTGTGTAGGCTGGATGGTGGGTTAGGGGATGCAGTGGAGGGCAAAGTGTAACTGCCACAAATGGAGCTTCTAAAGTCCGCCTAGTTTTAGGAGATTCTCTGATCCGCCTAATTATTTAAGATCCCTAAAACTCCAAAAACCCCTAGATTGTCTGAAGGGTGTGTGAGTATCAATCCAATAGGTTAACTGATAGCTACAGCATAACCGAGGGAATTGCAAGACGTGAAGTGGAAAGCTAAGCAAAATTGACCAGTCATCCAGACAGTTTAAGCACAGTAAATAAGGATAAGAATTTCTGCCTAAATAAGGCTTTGGATGTAAAAGATCAGAGCAGTCTCGAGCTAGAAAGATTTCCACACTGTACAATCGAATAGGCAGTGAAGTGAAGAGAAATGGGGAAAACTAGTTTATGATGCCCCCCAGTGGCTGATTGGTATAACGAGCCAATGGAAAAATGAGAAGATCGTCTTTTACTTGATTGGCTACAAGACACTACAAAACTAAATGCCCAGACAGGGTGGGTGGGGAGACGCAGAAGGTATCGGGGACAGGAGCTAGGAGGAGAGAGAGAGCCTGGTCCTATGGGCTTTGCTGGGCACAAATCAGCCGCGGAGCAAAAACACAACGAGGGCGTAGCACAGCTGACTAGCAGCATACCGGATCCCAAGGTAGGGAGAGACCTCTTATACTTAAAAAAGATAGTCTCCTTTGGGAAATAATTTAATTAATTATTCTGCTCCAGCTGTTTCCTGACCAGTTAGCGCTTATGGCAGCAAGACCAGCCGAGCTAGGAGAAACGCTGGTAAATGCTGGTAGCCTGAGCAACAGAAATGGCGCCAAGTTTAAAATCGGAGAGCAGTTCAAGCTGGACACAGGCACCACGGGTAGTTACTCGTACCTTTAGTTTTGCAGGCGGCATCTGGAAGCAGCTCCTATCAGGCAGGAGCCCGGGGCGAGGGTGGGCAGCTAAGGACAGAGAAGAGAGATACGATTAGCAGGAGGGAGGGGACAGCAGACAAAAGAAACCTGAGGACAGAGAGGATTAGCTGCTGATGACAGAGAGGATTGGAGAGGACAACGAAATTGGCTATATGACATGGCGGGGTGCCGAGGTGGGGGAAGGAGATGCAGCGGGGGGAGAAAGAAACGAGCAGAGGTATTCAGTAGGATAGTATAAGTAAGAGGGATAGGAGGAGGAGGCAAGAGAAAGACAGACTGTTGAAAGTACAAGTAAATTAATTCAGTTTCTGTAGCATTGCAGAAATATAGACAGTTGGAAGTACAAGTAAATGAATTCAATTTCTGTAGCGTTTGCAGAGATACAGCCAGTAAACTATTAAACAGTCTGCAGATAGTGGCTATTAATTTACAGCATTGAAAGCAGTCAGCAGATAACAGAGTACATGTAACAATTGTGCAGTATTTAAAATAAATAAAATGCTGGTAATCACATTAGACAGTGCTGCAAATAAATGCTATGAGGCTACTGCCCTGACAGCTAGGAGGAGAGAGAGAGAGAGAGAGAGAGAGAGAGAGAGAGAGAGAGCCTGGTTCTATGGGCTTTGCTAGGCACAAATCAGCCACGGAACAAATACACACTGAGAGTGTAGCACAGCTGACTAGCAGCGTATCGGATCCTGAGGTAGGGAGAGACATCTTATACTTAAAAAAGGTAGTAATCTCCTTTGGGAAATAATTTAATTAATTATTCTGCTCCAGCTATTTCCTGACCAGTCAGCACTTATGGCAGCAAGACCAGCCTGAGCTAGGAGAAATGCTGGAAGCCTGAGCAACAGAAATGGTGCCAAGTTTAAAATGGGAGAGCAGTTCAAGCTGGGCACAGGCGCCATGGGTAGTTACTTGTACCTTTAGTTTTGCAGGTGGTATCTGGGAACAGCTCCTGTTGGGCAGGAGCCCGGGGTGAGGGTGGGCAGCTTTAGTTTTGCAGGCAGAGTCTGGGAGCAGCTCCTATCGGGCAGGAGCCTGGGGCGAGGGTGGGCAGCATGCCCGGCTCTTCGTGTCCCCCGTGGCTCTGGGGCTCTCCTTTTCCTCCGGCAGGGTGGACGCTCACTGCTGCTACTGCCTCCAAGACTCCTGCCCCTCCTTCTTCCCCCTGGCACAGCAGGCAGCTCCAGATAAAGCCTGCCTTCCTCACTCCCTCACTTGTTCATCCTCAGAAAATAAATCTCGGTCTCTCTTCCCTGCATCTATGCCCCGCTATACATGGACCATAAATGGGAAAGCACTAGTGTGAGAGAGCGCACGCACGGGGCCACCACCAAGCCACCTCCTCCCAGCTGGTGAGGTTAACAATGGGCCCCATTTTCAAGAAGGTTAGCATGGCACAAATTGGGTTTGTGCTGCGCAAACCTGAAATAGTGCCAGCTGTCAGGGGCGTGCCCATATTCAAAGGGTACATGTGCATGGCACACACCCGACAGCACCATCGTGCACAGTATTGTGCTGCACCTGTGTAAATGAGGGTTCCTCCAAGGATACGTGACACAATATTGAAAGTTTTCAGAAGAACTAAATGGCCACCAGCAGCAGTGCAGTTTAATGCTTCTGAAACCCAGCCTGTAACAGCGTGCAAAGCTGTCTGCCACTGTCAAGGGCTGGATACCGTGGTGGTTTAACAGTCCCTCTCTAGCCTCGATCTGTGTAATAATAAAAAACATCCCCAATTCCCTGATAGTCTAGTCGTCCCCCTCCCTAGCCCAAATCTGTGTAATAATAAAAAAAATCATCAATTCCCTGCTAGTCTAGTGGTTCCCTCCTCCCTGAGCCCCGATTTGTGTGATAATAAAAAACATCCCCAATTCCCTGTTAGTCTAGTGGTCCCCCCTTCCCAAGCTCTGATGCTTGTGATAATGAAAAAATCTCCACATCCTTGGTAGTGCAATGGTCTCCCTCCCCAAGCCCTGATCTGTGTGCTAATAAAAAAATTCCCACATACCTGGTAGACTAGTGCCCCTCCACCCCCGATCCCATTCATACAAATCCCCATAAACCTGGTAGTGCAGCAGTCCCCCCCCAATACCCTGACCTGCCCATATCAGTCTTTCCATACCATCCCTGGTGGGCTAGTGGCCCCCCACCCCTGAAGCAGTGACCAACCATCCAGCCCCCCCCAACTCGACTAGAGCTGGCGACTGGCACAGCCTTCCTCACACCCACGGCCAGCCTTCGACTGAACTCTGCCAGAGCATGTACAGCATACAGTACTTGCTCACTGGTTGGTCATCCAGTGAGTGTGTGCTGTATACTGTACGCTGTCTGGTACAGTTCAGTCGATGGCTGACCATGATGGTGTGAGGAGGGCTGTGCCAGTCACCAGCTCGGGTTGGATTGGGGGGGGTGAGGTGGTGGGTCATTTCCTACCGGGGTGGAGGGGGCCACTAGCCCATCAGGGATGGTCTGGAAAGACCAATAGGGGCAGGTCAGGGTTTGGAATGGGGGACCATTGCACTACCAGGTTTACGGGGATTTTTATGAATGGGATCGGTACTGGGGGACACTAGACTACCAGGGATGTGGGGATTTTTTCATTATCACACTGATCAGGGCTTGGGGAGGTGGGACCACTAGACTACCAGGGAATGGGGGAATTTTTTACTATCTCATAGATCGGAGCTTGGTGGGGGGCCTGGCCTGGTGCACTGGGGTTGGGCGCCCACATGCTGATGAGCCTATAATGGGTATGCAAATGGCCCCATAGTGCTATGCATGCCCATTGGGTTTATTTGCATGTTTGGGTTGAATATCGCCCATAGGGGCCATGGTGCTAACCAGCGTGCGCTGCACTGTACACCATGGGTGGTCTTCAGCCCCACACTATGATAGCACTGCACCGAACATGGTGACCATTTGCTGTGCACTGTGTTACCAGAGTCTGAGATTCCAACAGATAGCACAGTCAGTTCAGGTCAAGTTATCTGTTTTGCTTTATAGGAAGTCCTTGTCAAGATCATCAAGATGACGGCTCATTTCAGAAAACTGAGTAATTATTCTTGTACATACCAATACGTGTCAAATGTGAGCATTTGGAGGTATTTGGGCCTGGAAGTAATACTGTATGATGGCTGTAAGTTTGCAAGAAGCCTTTGAAAACCCCAGATCCTACATAGTAAGCAAGCACTGGACAATGCAGAATGTTTGCTTGCTTGCTATTAATTTACATACTATTTTTTTATTCCCCCTGCTGCATGTCCCCGATCTGCACCTGGTCTGATTGTCATGTGTAGTCGAAGAATATAGATCAAAATGTCTGATTAATCAAGGTGGTACACAGCCCTTACTTTATTCCCTCTTTGATGTCTGCTGAAATTAGATAAGCATCTCAAATACATAGGTTACTGTGTAAGTTTTATTATACATCCAAACTTCAAATAAACTATAGTGGAACAAGGTAATTCAGTTGATTTACCTTCTTAGAATATGCATGACAATCAGACCTGTGGGGGTGGGGAACATGGAGGGCAAAGGGGGGATAAAAAGCAGTATCTTAATCTATAACATGTATCTACTTCATGTGCTGAAACAAAACCTCAGTAACTTGTGTGTCCTGTCTAAACACTGTCAGAATGTTCATCAAGTAAACTAAGCCGCATAAGAAAGAAAGAAATGATTCCAACAATGCTACCCTGTGGTTTACACTTGCTGTTGAAATAAAAAACTGGATAAGGGACCATTTGCAGATAGTCTACCACCATTTGTACATTTTTTTGTCTGTCCCTTGTCTCAAATAAAATGGCAGCTACCGTAGCCAGAGCGGGACAGCCACAGCCATGTGCAACAGCAACCAAACAGTCACTCACCACTGACAACAGCTGCAGTGCTCCCAGATCTACAGGGATTTCTGTATTTGCAGTTGTCTGGCTAAAAAAAAACAAATCTTGCAATATAAATAATAAGAAAATCATAATAAAGGCCAGCTGTAAAGGTCATCAATGGCCTCTGGCCTTCATTAGGATTGTGCATTATTGTGTTACCCAGATATGATAAGATTCCATCTCCTGTATTATACAGGAAACTGCTCCCACCATACTAGACTTCCAGAGCCCCAGACATCCAAGACCTATTTAAAAATAAAGTCATAAAAAGTAGTAGTAGTAGCAACAGTGCCACTTACCAGGTGTTCAGCCTCATATATAGCATCCTCCCTGCAGTGAAAGTCCTCTGGCTACAGTCCAGCTCCTTCTACATGGGTTCTACACTCTGTCCATCCAGTGCTGGCCCACAGCTGAAAGCTGCTGTCACTGGCTATCTCTACTACCTGTTCTTCAATCCTGAGGGAGGATGGCGGTGAAGAGACAAGGTGCCTACCACCCAGACTGGAGCCCACTCCATCTCCTCACACCACAGTTAGCATACTCAACATGAATTGTGTACTGTTGGTAGTGCTAGTGAGTCAGGTCTTTAAATTAGGCCGCCCATCTAATAAGTGCTTGCTTGCACTTTGCTGATCTGACCTGCCTGGCTTGTATGAAATGTAACCCCCCCATCTCTCCACCGTCTATGCAGCACCCCGAATCCACTGTCCTCCCTGATCCAACCTGCTTGGCCTGTATAAAATGTAACCCCATCCCCCCCCAGCCTCTATGCAGCACCCCAAATCCATCATCTTCCCTTCAGCACCCACATTTAATATTGTTTTTTTTCACTCCAGCATTACAATGGGTCATATGGGGCAGGTAGGTAACCAGCTGGCAGTCTCTCTCAACATATGAGCTCCTTTAGCACAGTCAGCATACAGATATCCGTCCCCTTCCATTCACAGATCAGGTGACGAATATCAAAGAGAAACGGTTAAGTGCGTCATTTTATGTCTGATGGTCAGAAATCATTTAAACCACTTAGAAATGCAGGTAAAGACTTTCTGGTGATACTGCAATGCTTTAATGACTCTAGATACAGTACTAAGTAAAACACTAATAAAATATAAAATGGAAAATGGTCTTTATTTGTCATTTGTTTAGCATCTTGAATAGTACTGTACTATTTTTTTACATTTTCCACTTTTTAATCAAAATCATGTTTTTAATCAAAACAGCCACATAACAGCCACAGCACAAGAACACAGAGCAACACACAAAACATGTAATGCCCCCTCTCTCTAAGAGGCAGTACAATGCAGTACTGTACTGTACTGTATATCTTCAACCTCGCAGTCTTTCTAACAATGACGTGTTTTTTTTAAAACAAAACCAAGCAAGCAAGCAAGCACTTTAGTTAGACCCCTCTTTCCCAACAGCACTTCAATCTCACCTCCCTTTCCCCAATGTTCAGCACTCCCACCTCTCCACAGAAGGCACAACAAATGGAAACACTGCATTCCCAACAAGCACTTCAGTTACACCCCCTTTCTGATTCTGAGGCTTTGTCATGGAATCCATACATACAGTACAGCACTGTACCTGTACCTGTACTGTCAAACAGCCACCAAAAGGTCATAGGGCAAGCCCCAATTTGCATTTTAAAGAATAACCCCACACACAATAACACAATAACGCATTGCATTTTTTCTCCATTTCAGAGAAAACATTCCACCACACCACCACAAAAGCACGTCATTTTTAACCCCCACTGGAAAGCATGGCATTTTTTTCAGTGTAAAGGAAAACATTCCTCTACATCCCCACAAGAAAGCATAGCAAACGCCACCTGTGAAATCCAGTTCTTGGACTTATCAACTATGCAACAATATCACAATGAAAAATGAAAATGCACTGACTCAGGTTTAAAGCATTTCTTACAAATCACTGCCTTTATGGTCTTTTATAAAAAAATGCTCGATCACACTCTGATGTGACTTTTTCTGACCCACCACAATAGTCTTTGCAATTAGGGCATGGATACAGTCAATATCCTTTATGCTGAAGAAATCTATATTCTGTTCTGCATATCCCAAGGCAACTTCCAGTTCATGAATGGACATGCAGTGCTGACCACACGACAGGTGGTTCTGTGTCATCAATGCTTTCAGTGTCTTCATCTGAATGTTCCGCTGCATTGGATGGTTGCACCATCTGAATGATTTCCTCATCATCTAGTGCTGTGTGGGTTTCAGTGTTCTCATCAGCCTGCAGGATGTCCTCCACATTGACATTTGTGGCATCAGGCCACTGGTCAAGAATGGAGGAAATGGGTCGTACCACAGATTCAGTGGAGTTACTAAGTTGTTCTTGGGTTATACTGTTGTCAGCAGAAGGTAGAGCAGCAGGGCTCAGAATTTCAGTAGGTCGCCAGCAATTAGCGATTGTTGTTGTTGTACTCACATCATGCCAGCTGTCCCGTATGAAATATAGAGCCTCCTTGATGTTAACATCTGGTGGTTTTCCATCATCCAAGCAGTTGACATAGTGCTGCAGTTGCTGTCATCGGTACAGAGCCTTAAAGTTCTGGACTATGCCAGCATCCAAGGGCTGGATTTTAGAGGTGGTGTTTTGAGGGAGGAAGTGAAAGGTGGCATTAGGTAGGCGGCACACTACTTTGGAGTGAGAGGAGGCATTGTCAAGCAGAAAAATCACATGATGTCTCTGTAGATGCATAGATTGGTCAAACTCCTTTAGCCATTCTTCAAAAATCATAGTTATCATCCAGGCTTTTCTGTTAGTGTACCAGTAGTATAAACTATTGGGGTCAAAGTCCTTTCCAAAGCACCGAGAGTGGTTACATTTTCAGATGACCACTGGCTTACGTTTGTCTGTGTCACTTGCATTGACACATAGTGCCACTGTCAGCCTATCTTTATTTTTCTTTTTACCAGACACTGGGCCTGTTGTAAGTGTAGCAGTGGGTTCCATCCAAAAGAACAGACCAGATTCAACCGTGTTGAAAATGTAATTATGGCCATAATCTTAGCTGGCCCAGTGGTGCTGAGGGTTGATGTGCTGGACGCCACACCTCGCACCACGCCAGCGACCTGGGTTTGGGAATGGACTCGGGTTGCCGGGGGTTGGCAGGGGAGGAAAGGATCAAATGCCCAGAGGATAGCTGTCTTTTCCTGGGGGGGGGTGAAGGTCTCACCGTCTGGTGACCCCTAGTGCTGGCTGGGGGTCCAGAAGCAGTTGAGTCCTGGCAGAGCGGAGGCATGGCTGCAGTGGCACTCCTGTGGGTATGGGCGGGAGTGCCCATGCATCGTGCTGGAGTGCATTGCACGTCCGGACCACTGGGGAGGGTAACAAGGAAACAATCCCTTCCCATTGGTAGGAGAAGGCAGGTCTAATGCACTGGCACCATGTCCAAGTCCAGGCCTTGAAGCCATCCTGGCTCCCTCTTGTCGGTCCCACCTGACACTGTAGATAGAGCGCCAAGAAGCAGTGGTGATCCTTGCTCCTGGGGGACATAGATCCAGAGGGGGGGATTTGGTGACACAGCGAGAGAGAAGTAGCCCTGCAGGAGGAGCGGACAGGCTTCGGGAAGACGGGAACAGCAGGTTAGCGAAGGACCATGCTGGAGAGAGTCCAATGTGGTAAGGGTGCAGAAATAAAGTCTACAAACAAAAAAAAAAGTCAAAACCTGTTGCAACTGCAGACGCCCATCAGACACAACTCCTGCATCAACATTTGCAGCCTCACCATGCGATGTGTAATGCCTAATGTGATGCTGTTTAAATCTCTGTAGCCACCCCACTGAATAGGAGAAGGAGTCCATCACACTCAGACGTTGGCCAAGTGATTTTGCTTTGGTTAACAGGACTTCATCACTGACAGTCAATTTTTGCATCCTGGCATCTGTGAACCATCAAAACAGGGCATCCTCTAGTTGCTTCTGATGAAGTTTTCTTTCTTTAGTGGAGGAATCATGAGAAGAACACACTAACCACTTGTCTTTTAGTTTTAAAATATCTGAAATTGTTAATTTTCCAAGAGACAGTTTATGCTCCTTAAAAACACAGACAACTATGTCAGCCCTTGAGCATTTCGGATTTTGGGCATGGAAATAACAAATGCTGCGCTTCTCATTTGCAGCAACAGCTGTCCTGACCCTTTTGTTTGCAGGCTCCATTTTACAGTCACTACTTTAACCGATCTGTTAAAAAAAGGTTGCTGTTCTTTATTGCACTTCTTTACTGTACTTTTGACCACCCCTCTCCTCTGCTGTTGGTCCCAGAATTAAAAAAAAAATGGTGCTCAACACTTACTGAAACTGGATGCTTCGGTCTGCAGTTTGTTCGGTGGCTGCTATGGCTGCTTCTGTATGTGGCTGCTTTGGTTTGTGGCTGCTTCAGTATGTGGCTGCTTCACCTGCTTTGGTTTGTGGCTGCTTCACCTGCTTTGGTTTGTTGCTACTTCACCTGCTTTGGTCTGTGGCTGCTTTGGTTTGTGGCTGCTTCACCAGCTTTGGTTTGTGGCTGCTTCACCAGCTTTGGTTTGTGGCTACTTCACCAGCTTTGGTTTGTGGCTACTTCACCTGCTTTGGTCTGTGGCTGCTTTGGTTTGTGGCTGCTTCACCAGCTTTGGTTTGTGGCTGCTTCACCAGCTTTGGTTTGTGGCTATTTCACCAGCTTTGGTTTGTGGCTACTTCACCTGCTTTGGTCTGTGGCTGCTTTGGTTTGTGGCTGCTTCACCAGCTTTGGTTTGTGGCTGCTTCACCTGCTTTGGTTTGTTGCTACTCCACCTGCTTTGGTCTGTGGCTGCTTCACCAGCTTTGGTTTGTGGCTACTTCACCAGCTTTGGTTTGTGGCTACTTCACCTGCTTTGGTTCATGGCTGCATCACCTGCTTTGGTCTGTGGCTTTCTCTTTTTTTTGTTAGCATATTATATTGAATTTTCAAAACATTACACAAATAAACTACACACAAACAATTAGCGTTAAACACAACAGTGGTGTACCAATGCCATTGTAAATTACATTTAAAGTCAACAGGATTTCTATTTCAAAGAGTATATGTATATAGGTACTTAGCTTAGACTTTTATTTAGTCAGGTCTCTATTCCTCCTAGTCCATGCAGCTTAGAGTACAAAGGATGTGTCCGTTTGCCATGGTGAAAAGTAACCACCGGTTCCATCTGTTCCTACCTCTCTCCACCTGGTCCCTCAGGTTGTAGGTCATAATCTCTAATTTATAAATGAAATTTACTGAGGTCACCCAATCTGGCAGAAGGGCAGAAAAAAGGACATCACCGAATTTAACATCTGGCTGAGGAACTGGTGCCAGGAAAAAGGTCACCGGTATATCGGTAACTTGCAGGACTTCTGGGAACAGGAGTTTTTTAAATTCGACGGCCTGCACTTCTCTAGAGAAGGTACATGTGCACGTGGTCAAAAAGTTGGCATCCATATTGGTCAGTTAAACTAGTGGACAGGGGGTGGCACAGGCACTCCTTACACCACAAGGGTCTTTGTGTGCCCCTTCCCCATCACAACTAGTTCAGCATGCATATGCTCCTGTCATACACACAACAAGCAACACAAAACACATATGCAACAGAGCCACGGTAAGCCTTCAACTAATCAGTATAAACAGTGTTGGAAGGCAATGTGCATCAACGCTCGTAGCCCAACAAACAAAATTCCTGATCTCACGGCCATGATGGCAGAGGTGCAGTTAGACTTGGTCACCATTACGGAAACATGGTTCACCGGGAACCACACATGGGATGTCACCAGGGGTCAACCTTAACTTTTTTTTTGCACTAGCCAGCCAGACAAGTTGATTAAAAATTGCACTTGCCCACAGATGGTTGCACTAGCCCACAATAACAATGGTCAGTTTTGATTGGTTATACAGGAAAAATGCAATCCCAAAAAAAGACTCTTGATTATTGCATATTTATCCTGCTCCCACATTGCTTCCTGATCCTGCCCCAGCAAAAAAAAATCATTGTTTTTTACCATGTGCCCCTTGCTTCCTCTTTTTTCACCCCCTTCCTGCCAAACCAGAGAATACCATAATACCAAATTTCCAATCAGGTAGTTCTAGCTTTGCACACACAGTAGCCAACATCATCATGCACCTCACCACAGTCCCACCCTGACCTGCAGGGCAATGTACAGAATCAGGCAGAGAAAGATAGTCTCGTCCTCCACCCTGTGATTAACCAGACCTGCACTTCTGGAAGTTTTCTTACACTGCGAAGTGAGCCAGGGGAAGTTGTAGGATTTCTTTGGAGAGAGTTGAACACAGGGGGCTTGGGATGTAAGAAACTTTGGCATGTCTGTTTATATATACCAGGCACAAAAATATTGATTTAACATGCTCTGCCCTAACAAAAAACACATTTTTCATAATGGTGTCTTTTCATCAGTCAAAGGGGAGCAGTGTAAAGGCATGATGCTGTACTACCTCTCTTTCTATATAGGATGATCTATGCACACCAGGAATACCTTTTTTAACCTTTCAAGTTATATATTTTATTAAGGTTTTGCTTTGTACCACACATGCTCCAAAGCATTGTTTTTAGGGTGAAATGACATACCGGGTGGTACTGCATGGATGGCATTGACTGGTATGATCCATTAAGAGTTGCTGTGAACCCTACACCAGTCAGTAATGGCAGCTGTGGGTCTATGTATGATCACTTCAGAGCCTAGTCTGCAGTGGTGTCCAGAGAAAGTATACAGTGGACAGGCCACCTGGCTGGGCAGACCGTGTATACATCATAGCATTCTGTCACTGCAGTGTTGGATACAGGCACACCAAAGATTGGGAAATGAGGCACATTGGTCTTAATATTGTGGGACAAATCAAAGACAAGTTCAGTAAACTGGAAGCTAGTGACTTAACCACTCTACTCTTGATCACAGCATGCACACTAGCTGAATGTCATAACAATTGAGTGATAATGACTCACATCAAGTCTTTTGTTGGATCCCCCTCTTGAACTGCCATATAATTGCAGCTCACAATGAGCTGCTAATCACACCATGCCACCTGGAACACTGAGGGAGATTAGCAAAAGTACTACAGCCTGCTAAAGCAAGGACTTGTTCAACTTCATTAACAGCCATGAAAAACCTACACTAGTCAAGACGGACAAGCAGAGGGTTAGCTGCACTAGCCCTGGACAATTTGCACTAGGTTCAGGGCTAGTAAAACAATGTTAAGGTTGAACCCTGGATGTCACCATCCCGGGGTACATGCTATTCCGGAAGGATTGAGAAGGTAAAAGGGGGGGGGTAGCACTGTATGTAAAAGAGGACATCAATGCAACAGAAATCCAAAGGAAGCAAAGCAAGGCAGAGGCACTTTGGATTACCCTTGGGGCTGGAGAGAAGACCCCAATCTAGACTGGAGTTATCTACAGACCCCCATCCCAGGAAGCTGATATAGATAAAGAGCTCATGGAGGCCATCTTGATGATGGCAGACAGAGGAGAGTTGCTGCTGGTAGGGGACTTCAATCTGCCAGATGTGGACTGGTCCTCATACACAACATCCTCCAAATGAAGAAAAGATTTCCTGTTTGCACTGAAAGGAGCAGGTTTACAACAGCTGGTGAATTCCCCCACCAGAGACAAAGCAATACTCGACTTGGTGCTCACAAACAGCACAAAAGTCTCAGATGTGCAAGTAGTGGTCAGTCTGGAGGCCAGTGCCCACAGGGCAATCCAGCTAACTATGAACAAGGTAGAAGATACTAGTCACACTAAAACCAAGGTTCTAGATTTCAGGAGAGCTAACTTTCCTGAAATGAAGTGTATAGTCACATCCATCCTAGATGGCAGAAACTCGGATGATGTAGAAGACTGTTGGGAGGCCTTAAAAACTGCTTTAAATACAGCTACAGCTACATGCTCTAGGCAGATCACCAAATTCAAAAGAAAGAAAAATCCACTCTGGTTCACCAAGGAAGTTGCAAATAAAATCAAGGAAAAAATGAAGGCTTTTGCAAAATATAAGCAAACTAAAAGTGAATTAGATACAGAGGAATACAAAAACAAGCTGAGTGAGGCAGGAAAGGCAGTTAGGAGATCAAAAGCACAGACGGAGGAGAAAACAGCACAGTGGGTCAAGAAGGGAGACAAAACCTTCTTCAGATATATATGACAAGCAAGAAAGAAAGAGTAAGGGGGGAATAGTCAGGTTAGCAGCAAAGGAAGGCAAGATGGCAGAGACAGACGAAGACAAAGCAGAGTTACTAAATAATTTCTTTTGCTCGGTCTTCACCATAGAAGACAGCGGGAAGGGTCCTATACTACGTAGGTCAGTACACAGCACCACAGAAGCAGACACAAGACCCTTTTTAAGGGAAAGGATCCAAGAAGAACTGAATAGGCTCAAGGTAGATAAAGCAATGGAGCCCGATGGCATCCACTCTAAGGCACTGAAGGAGCTTCAGGAAGAACTCGCCACACCACTGGCTAAGCTCTTCAACAAGTTACTGGAAAGTTGAATAATACCTCAGGACTGGAAAAGGGCAACAGTAGTACTGTTACACAAGAGCAGAAGCAGGGAAGAGGCAGGAAACTACCGACCGGTCAGTTTGACCTTGGTAGTAGGAAAAATTATGGAGTCGTTGCTAAAGGAGAGGATAGTGAAGTACCTGGAGTGTAGCAGAAAGATGGACCCCAGGAAACATGGTTTCACAGCAGGATGCTCTTGTCAAACCAATATGATCGACTTTTTCGACTGGATCACCAGAGAGGTCGACCAGGGAGGAGCAATGGACATTGTGTACCTGGACTTCAGCAAAGCCTTCGACACTATCCCCCACAGAAGGCTAGCTAACAAATTAGAACATATAGGAGTCGGTCATAAGATAGTGAACTGGATCAACAACTGGCTGCAAGATAGGATACAGAGAGTGCTTGTCAATGGATCACTACCAAGGGATGGCAAAGTGGCCAGTGGCGTTCCACAGGGGTCTGTGCTGGGACCTATCATCTTTAACATATTTATCGGTGATATTGCAAATGACTCGAAGGGGAAAGTTTGCCTGTTTGCAGATGACATAAAACTCTGCAACAGAGTAGACATGCAGGAAGAAGCAAAAGGTATGAAAGCAGACCTGAAAAAACTCGAGGAATGGTCCAGGGATTGGCAGCTGAAATTTAATGCCATGAAATGCAAGGTTATGCATATAGGAAAAAGAAACCTAGGGATAAAGTACACACTGGGAGGGCATCAGTTAGAGTAGATAAAGACAGAAAGAGACCTCGGAGTAATCATCGCGGATGACTTACAGGTTGGAAAACAGTGTGAAAAGGCAGCACAGAGGGTGAGTGGCATCCTTGGATGCATTAGTAGGGGAATTACAAGTAGAAAGAGTGAGGTTATCATTCCTCTCTACAGGTCCTTGGTGAGGCCACATTTAGAGTACTGCGGTCAGTTTTGGAGGCCCCACCTCAAAAAGGACATGGACTGCCTGGAGACAGTACAGAGAAGGGCTACAAAGATGGTGCATGGACTGCATTGCGAGCCATATGAGGCGAGACTCGGGGAATTAAGTCTGTACACCCTTGAGCAGAGAAGAAACAGAGGGGACATGATCGAAACTTTAAAGTACGTTAAGGGACTCAACACAACACAAGCAGGAAACCTCTTCCAGCAAAACAGGGATGTGCATACAAGGGGGCACAATTTGCGTCTGGTGGGAGGCAAGTTCAAAAGCAACCTCAGGAAGTACTTCTTTACAGAAAGGGTCATAGACCCATGGAATAGCCTATCTCAGGAGGTGGTGGAATGCAAGACAGTATGCAAGTTCAAACTTGCATGGGACAGACATTGTGGACACATCAAGGTGCAGTCTAAATAGGGAGGGGGGCAGAAACACAGGCAGACTAGATGGATCTTGCGGTCCCCATCTGCCGATACAATTCATATGTTCCTACAGTATGTTCCTAATCTTCTAAGGCTGGGATTTTGTTTGTTAGCCACCTCTGTGTAATATATTTTTTGATAGCCCCAACACATATCCCCAATAAGTATTTATTGGTAGGATCGCTCACCTCTGGTGGATAGAAACATAGAAACATAGAAGTTGACGGCAGATAAGGACCGCAAGGCCCATCCAGTCTGCCCATTTCTTTTTCTACCTTATAAATGTGCCATCGGCCTTTGCTCTGTCAGTGACCTATCTATTCATAGTCATTTGTATTGCTCCCTTATGCCTATCCCATGCCTGTTTGAAGCCCTGCACTGTATTCATAGCCACCACTTCTTGTGGTAAGCTATTCCATGCATCTACCACCCTTTCTGTGAAAAAAAATTTCCTCACATTCCCCCTTAATCGGCCTCCCTCTAATCTCATGCTGTGTCCTCTTGTCCTGCAATTTTCTTATATTTAAACATGTTAGACTCTTTTCACCTTGTTTATGCCCTTAAGGTGTTTAAATGTCTCGATCATATCACCTCTCTCCCCTCCTTTGCTCAAGGGTATACATATTGAGCTCCGTTAATCTGTCCTCATATGTCTTCTGATGCAGTCCCTGCACCATTTTGGTTGCCCTTCTCTGGACTGCCTCAATTTGGTTAATGTCCTTGTGAAGTGTGGCCTCCAATACTGCCAGTACTCAGATGGGGCCTAACTAATGTCTTGTACAGATGGATTACCTCCTCTACGGGTCTGTGATACCTCTACTAATACACCCTAACACCCCCTAGCCTTACCTACTGCTTTAGAGGTCTGCTTGGATGATTTTAGGTCATCAGTGATGATGATGCCCAAGTCTCTTTCTTCTCTTTGTGACTGCTAGCAACTCCTCCCAGCCTATAAGTGGCTTCAGGGTTCTCTTCCCTATGTGCATGATTTTGCACTTCTTTGCATTAAATCTTAGTTGCTACTCTCTGACCATTTTGCTAGTTTATCCAGATCTCTTCTCATTCTGCCCACCCCATCTGGATCATCTACTCTGTTGCAGATCTTGGTGTCATCTGCAAACAGACAAGCCTTACCCTCTAGTCCATCTCTTGCGAGGTCACTAATGAAGATGTTGAATAGGACTGGCCCCAGGACTGATCCCTGAGTGTACCCCACTTGTGACTTGCATCTCTTCTGACTGTATACCATTTACCACCACTCTGTTTTCTGCCAGTCAACCAGTTTGCCACCCAGTTGACCAACTTCGACCCACCCGAGCCTACCTAGCTTATTTATCAATCTTCTATGTGGAACAGTGTCAAAAGCTTTGCTGAAGTCAAGGTAGGCGACATCAACTGCTCCCCTTGGTCCACCACTCTGGTTACCCAGTCAAAGAAATCTATGAGATTAGTTTGACAGGACCTTCCTTTGTAAATCCATGCTGTCTTGGATCCTGTGCCCCTATGGATTCCAGGTGTTGCACTATCCTTTCCTTAAGGGTGCTCCATAATCTTGCCCACTACTGAGTAAGACTGACTGGTCTGTAGTTCCCCGCCTCCTCCTGCTACCACTCTTGTGGGCGGGGATCACATGAGCCCTTCTCCAGTCTTCTGGGACCTCTCCTGTGCTCAGAGACTCACTAAACAATTCTGCTAATGGCTCTGCTAGTTCCTCCTTTAGCTCCTTAAGTACCCTGGGATGTATGCCATCAGGTCCCATTGCCTTATCCACCCTGAGCTTAGCAAGCTCTTGTAGGACCTTCTTTTGTGAAGGGAGTAGTGCTCACCTCCCTCCCCTGTGTCCATGATGCTGAGCTGTGGGCCCCTGCCCTACCTTCTCTTCAGTAAATACTGAGCAAAAGTATCTATTTGGATAGATGCCTTTGCAGGGTCCTCCTCCTCACATGCTCCCTTTTCTCCATTAAGCTTAGTAATACCCTCTGGACTTTCTCTTTTCACTAATGTATCTATAGAAAGTCTTGTCACCTTCTTTACTGTTCGTTAGTGTGTTCCTCAGTTTGGGACTTTGCCTGCCTTACTGCCTTACCTGCTTCCCTTAGGGCAGTTTGGTATGCCTCCTATCTTCATCCGCTGTGTTCCTTATATTTTCTGAAGGCCAGCCTTTTGGCTCTGACCTTTTCTGCTACTGTATTTGAGAACAAAGTGGTTTCCTTCTTCTTTTGCACTTCCTTTCTGTCTAACACAATGGGATGTTGCTTCAAGTATTGTATCCTAATGCTTGCCCATTTTGCCTGTACCTCCTCACCTGTGTTTCTTTTGCCAGGGCTAGCTTAACTCTGTTGGCCATCTTATCAAAGTCAGCTCCTCTGAAGTCCCATATTTTTGCCTTGGAATGGGATGATTTAGATGTAGTAGCCAAATTGAACCATACCATGTGATGGTCACTGGACCCCAGGTGACCTTCTACCTGGAGATCTGTGATCCCTTCTTTGTTAGTCAGTACTAGATCTAGGATAGCCCTGTGATATATGTGAAAAAGTACCAACTCCTTTGTTAGCACCAGCTGGGGTAAAAAACCTCTCTGAGTGCCTCTTCTACCACCTTGAAACAAATTCTGGCCAGAGCTGATAAGGCTGCAGCTAAGGAATTTGGGGTAAAAATATTGTAAATTATTTTCTTAATATTTTTACACCAAATTTTTCAACATAGCCTTTGTAACCCCTAGGTGGTGCTGTCCCAAGGGCTACTACCCCTGCCTGCTTGGCTAGTAGCAGGTTAAGGGGCCTGGGTACTGAAACAGGTGCCTCTACCCGGAGGACAGGGTTGTTAGTAGCAAGGCTAACCTGGGTACAGCCCTGAGGGACACTGTAACCCACCTCTTTCCCCTCTAGTGGCCTAGACAATATGCAACAAACACTTTCACAGTAGCCCCTATTCAGCATACAAATCCCCACACTGTTTGCACTTACCACCAGGGATGGTTCCACCAGTTCGACCCTGGAGACCCCCTGTAAAACAAGGTTAGGCACAGCAAATAACAACACAGTACAGTGCTTTTAGTGCAAACTGGAACCACAGTCAAATTAGATGCAAAAGGAGTTAGATCTGATTTATTCAGGAGATTTGAACAAGGGAGGGGCGTAATCAGGTTGATTGATGCTATAACTGATCTAGTCGGGCAATTATGCATGCACTTTTTAGTCCCTCAACACAGTTACATGCTCTGGGTACCCAGTTGGAAGTAAGGTGGGCTAGCCTGGAACATTGCCTGGGGTAGGCCAACATCGCAGCTGGTTGGGGCCCTGTGATGAACAGAAAAAGCATGCACAACCACACGCAATTTGTAATCTGGAGCCAGGAGGCCTATTTCATGATGATTAAACAAAACAATTAAATCAGATGACACACTTTGATTGAGCTGTTGTTGCAGGGAGCTACCCTGGTGCTTACTCACGCTACCCAGTACAGGACACAGGATGGACGAAATGGAGACTGCAGGTTGATGACTGGTTTGCCAGGAGAAGCAGGGCCCACACGAATCACCGAGGTGTCGTTCCTGTTTGAGATGTTGAGCAGGGGCTGATCCCCAGGCAAATCTCTTGTCAATGATAGTTTCTGTGTCTGAAGTGTCTGGCTGGGCCAGTGTGGCAAGGCCCAGGCCGGATTGAACAGTTTGGATTTGAGTCCAGTAGTGCTGGATGCAGTTTCTAGCAAGTGTGGCACATTTACACAGTGGGGAACCAAATCGCGACTCACTAACAACAAACAGCACATTTATAGTAAAGCATTCACCATACCACAATGCGGGTCGCAGTCCGGCCGTAATATCAGTGTCTCTGAGCAAAACCAGGAATTCTGTGGTAAATGGATGTCCTGACAGGCCAATCGCATTCAGCAAATCTTTGGTCTTCTTCAGGTTTAAATCTGGTCACTCTTCAGTGGCTTTAACACTCAAATTTGGATGCTGTCTGATAAATCCACCCTCCCTCTCGAGGGACAGCAGGCAGACAGGCCTAAAATCAGCCTTTCCACTAATGTCCCGCTCGAACTACGCAGGAGCAGCTGCTTGAAACACTCGAGCTGTTTACTCTTCAAACTCTAACTCCAAACTGATTCTTCTGCTCGCCATGCCCATTAATCGGGGCACAATGAAATGGCTCAGAGACGTAGTCCGAAATGAGGCTTCTCTTATCTCTTCATGTGGGAGAGCTGAAGGCAGGCAGGCCAGTTTCAGCCTTCCCACCAAGTTCCCACACTACCCCGTGGGGCAGCAGCTCAAGCAGCATGAGCTGCTCACTCCTCCAGCTCCAACTCACTTCTGCCTCACTGCTGCAGGCAGCTTGGAAATTTCCCTTCAGTCCAAAAGGTTCAATTAGTTGATTCATTTGTCTGTCAATGCAAGGGCTCCCCCTCCAGGTGCATTTAGGCGCCAAGGTCTCAAAACTACAATTCCTATAGAAATTCACTCCCACAAGACCCCTGGGGACAGATTCCATTTTAGAGTCCCCAAGGGTACTGATTGGTCCATTCTAGCAGTCCAGGACCGAGATGGTGGTGATAAACAGAACTGTCCATGCTGCAAAGAAGGAAGGTTAGACAAACTACAGTATCATTACTATTACAATAGATAATCAGTAAATAAGTATAGCTTCTAACAGAGCTCCCTCTGTGCAAATAGCGATGGCAGAACAGAGCGATTATCTGGCAGCCCGGGCAGGACTCGAGCATAGAAACACTCAGCCCCCTCCCAGATTAAATAAGAACCACATTATAGGCAGCTCTTAAACAGACAGAGCACAGAGGCATTAAGGCACTCTCATACAACACTTAAAATGCTAAGACACGGGATACCAGCCTGGCAGTGGGTATTTAGGCACACCCAGGGAAGACTTTCGCGAACCCCCATTTTTAGGGGGGGTTACACATTGTTATGAACCTGCCTCATGAAGACGGCAGAGAAAATGTTCATCTTCTGGCTTAAAGGTGATTTTGTGCAGGGACTGCAAAATCAACTCTCGGACAATAAAACACATTTTGGCCAGGAGTTAAAAAAATGACAGCTGACACATTTATGAGGTGCTGAAAAGATATGGCTATGTTGTAAATTTGGGGTAAAAATATTTAATATTACCAAAGTTACAAGGCTGCGTTTGCAAAATTCAATGTAGGTTTATAACTTTGTTGTTTTGTAATATTGTTACACCAGATTTTTAACTTAGCCTTCTTATGACCTCACTGAATGAACAAAGGCAGAGAAAATTGTTAACTTCTGATTGAAAGGCGATTTTGAGCAGTGACCGCAAAATCGCCTTTCAGGATGTAAAAAACATTTTGGCCAGGATCTGAAAAATGACAGCTATCACATTCATGAGGTGATGTAAAGATATGACTGTGTTGTAAAGTTGGGGTAAAAATATTAACAATTACCAAAGTTACGAGGCTGTGTTCATAAAATTCAATGTAGGCTCATAATGTTGTTGTTTTTTTAACATTTTTACACCAAATTTTCAACATTGCTTTCTAATGATCCCACCTCATGAACAGGGGCAGAGAAATATTTCAGCTCCTGCCCAAAAGGTGATTTCACGCAGGGAACACAAAACCACCTTTTGGGATACAAAAAAAAACCCATTTTGGCCAGGATTTGAAAAATGACAGCTGTCACATTCAAGAGGTGCTGTAAAGATATGGCTATGTTGTAAATTTGAGTTAAGAATATTGACAGTTACAAAAGTTACAAGGCTGTGTTTCCAAAATTCAACATAGGCTCATAACTTTGTTGTTTTTTAATTTTTTACACCAAATTTTCAACATACCATTCTTATGACCCCATCTCATGAGCAGTGGCAGAGAAAATTTGTAACTCCTGCCCGAAAGGTGATTTTGTACAATGACTGCGAAATTACCTTTTGGGACAAATTTGCCTAATGACAGTGATGTTGTTCATGAGGTGGGGGTCCCAAAGAAGGCACGTTGAAAATTTGGGCCAAAAATATGCAAAAATGCCCAAGTTATGCCTCTAAGTTCAAATACACTGAACGGCATACCCGTTTCTTCAGCTTGCAGTCTGGCTTTGAAGAGTGAAGACATGTCTGTGGTCCAGAGAGATGATTACAGCATTGGACCCCTGATGGGTAAGTAAGGGCTTGAGGGGGGTGCTGGGTGGTGGGTGCTGAGTTGGGGGACTGTAACGATGCAAAAGACATCCATGAATGGTTTTCTAGTTACAGGTTAAATAAAATTAAAAAAAAAAACAGGATGGAGATGTCGATAAACACTGGGGGATTGGGCACCCCCAGTGCCACTGTTATGTTTCTGGGGGGTGGGGGGTGGACGCTAAAAGATAGAGTGGGGGAGGAAAGTTAAAAAATATATATATATATGTGTAACCCCTAGGTGGTGCTATCCCAAGGGCTACTACCCCTGCCTGCTTGGCTAGTAGCAGGTTAAGGGGCCTGAGTTCTGAAATGGGTGCTTCCACCCAGAGGTCAGGGTTGGTAGTGGTCAAGCTAACCTGGGCACAGCTCTCTGGGACACTGTAGCCCCCCCTATTTCCTTACTAGTGGCCGGAAGAATACACAATAATCACTTTAACAATACCCCGATACACCACACAAGTACCTACACTGTTTGCTTTACCACCAGGGCTTTCCTCTGGCTCGGCCCTGAGGACCCCCTGTAAAACAAGGTTATACACAGCAAATAACAGCAGTACAGTACTCTTGCACAAACTGGAACCACAGTCAGGGTAAATGCAAAAAAGAGTTAGATTTGATTTATTTAAGGGACTTGAACAAGGGAGGGGCGTAATCAGGTTAATTTGCTTAAAGGTTGTATCAATCAAACAGTTATGCATGCACTTCAGGGTCCATAAACAGTCACACACTCTGGGTACCCAGATGGAGAATGGTGGGCTAGCCAAGAACGCTGCAGCTGGCTGGGGCACTGTGATGGAAGAAAACAACATGCACAACACACACTATTTGTAATCCGGAGTCGGAGGGCTCAGTTCATGAAAAGAAAACAAAAAGACAATCAGATGACACACTTTTAGATTAGGCTGTTGTTGCAGGGAGCTACCCTGATGATTACTCATGATACCCAAGACTGGACACAGGCTGGACGAAAATCGAGACAGCAGGTGGTTAATCTGGAGTGCCAGGAGAAGCAGGTCCCACATGAATCGCCTAGGCTTTGTTCCTGTTCAAGCGTGGAGCAGGGGGCTGATCCCCAGGCAGGTCTCTCGTCGATGGATTTCTCTGTGCAGCAGGTAGTCTGGCTGGGCCAGTGTGGCAAATGGAGACAAATTCGGATACAGTACATTTGGGGCTGGATACAGCTTCCAGCAAGCAGAACACAGTTCACACAGTGGGGAACCAAATCACGACCCACTAACAACTCACAGCACAGTTACATGTAAGGAAATTATACTGTACCTGGTAAACCGCTCTCCGGCCACGATCGCAGAGTCTCTGCACAAACCGGGGATTCAATAACAGCTGGAAATCCTGACAGGCTGATCGCATTCAGCAAAATCTTCGGCCCTCTTCAGGTATGAGCCTGGTAAAAAAATCAGTGGCTTACTTCGTTCTCACAAACTCGGATTTAGTCCGAAATAATTCTCTTTTCTTTCTCTCAGGGGCAGCAGGCAGACATGCAGGCCTCAACTCAGACCTTTCCACAGTTCTCCCTCACGAAACTACGCATACGGCTGCTCGACTGTGTTGAGCTGTTGCTTCTTCAACTCCCAACTGAGATCTGACTCAATTGCCAGCAAGCCTGGGACTTTCCCCAGAATCCAAAAGGTTTGGTTGGCTGATCTGTCTGTCAAGTCACAACAAAGGCTCCCCCTTCAGGTGCAAAAAGGCACCAAAAGCCCAAAACTACAATTCCTACAGATTTTGACTCCAGACAGCTCCTGTAGTCTGGCTCCATTTTAGGTCCCACCAGTACTGATTGGTCCAATTCGGCAGTCCAGGACCAAGATAGTGGAGATAAACAAAACAGTCCTTGCTGCAAAGAAGGCAGGTTAGACAAACTACATTATCATTATCACTCTAAATGATTTTCATCAAATGGTTACATCTTTCAACAGAGCTCCCTCTCAGATTACTTATGGCTGCAATCCAGGCAGCTCTTAAAGAGACAGTGTACAGAGACTATACAGGCACTCTCTGGCAATCACATTTAAACTGCTAAAATGCAGCACACCATCCTGGCAGTGAGTAGTTAGCCAAGCTCAAGGAAGACTTTTCGGGAACCCCTATTTGTAGGGGGGTTACATATGTATACATACACACATAAGAAATAACGACGCATGTGCGGTAGTGAAGGCTCTTGAAAAAGGGAACTTACTTAGCTCTTGTAGTGCCTTCTATAAGGTAGATATGAGATGTGTAAGGCCTTGCCCCTATGGAGCCTCCTTCACTGTTTGAAGGAGTGGATTGGAACTATCAGGTCTGGCATTTCCATGGCAGAGCTGTGCTAAGGAGGCCCTTACCTGGAAGTAGCGAAAGCTTTTCCTGTTCAACAGGCTGAACTGCCCAAGCATTTGAAATGACTTGATTTCCTTACCCTGCATCATCTGTAGGGGGAGTCTAAGCCCCGTACAAGACCAAGTTTTATATCCTATATCAAGGGAGGCTGGAATAAAGTCTGTGTGCATATGTAAGGGAAGAAGCCATAACAAATGTTGCGCTAAGGTACTCTTATGCACCTATTTCTTCCATATCTGTAGTGGGGTGTAGAAAAATGTTGATGTGCATTTATAGAGTGTGTTAAAGCACCTCAAGCAGACCTAGTGCTATGGGGTGTATGGACTAGTTTCCTTTCTAACTGCACCTATTGCTGGCCTGGTGCATTCTGGAGCCAGTACATCATCGGTTACAACTGGGATGCCTCATAGTATAACTTCTGATCTGGGAGCACAAGGTCCCCCTGTCTTTTAGATCTAGTAAGTGTTGATAGAGCTACCGGTGGCCTCTGACCTTGCCAGAGAAAGCAAGAGATCCATCTGCCCTATAGCCCCAGGCTCTCTGTGGAATATGGAGAGCCAGATTCTGTAAAAAATATAAGAATTTTGGAAGTACCAGCATCTTGATAGCTGCTACACATTTTTCTAATGTCAGAGGTAGCACTGTACATCCATCTGTCTAGGTCCTTTTGCAATTGAGCATGAAGAGGGCCGTTGTTGGCCTCACACAGTTGAGAAACTGATGGGGTGAGTTATATGCCCAAATATGTAATCTGTGGGAGATCCCACCTGGAAGGCAATTGAGTCTGCAGTACTTGACTTGGATTGTATTGGATAGTTAAAGCCTCTCTTTTGCTTTCATTTAGTTTATAACCAGATAGGGTGTCATACTGGTTTATAACCAACCAAATAACGAGGAGATCTGTCTCTGGGTTTGACAAATATAGCATTATGTCATCTGCATATAGGGCAATGAGATGTTCCGTACCCTCGACCCCTCTATGGCCTCTAAGGTGGGGGTGTATGCAAATAGCCTGTGCCAGGGGTTCTATATATATAGGGCAAATAAAAGCAGGGAGAGGGGACATCCTTGTCTTGTACCACGCTGTAATGGAAAAGGGGAGGATAGGTGACCATTGGCTTGAACCTACGCTACAGTGGCATGGTAGATATGGGTAATCAGATCTTTGAAGTTTTTAGGAAAATCAAATTGTGAAAGGGTGGCTCCCAGGAAGGCCCAAGATACCCTATCAAATGCTTTTTCAGTGTCTAAACTTAGGGCAAGGAAAGGAGTATCTATACTAGCCGCCTAATGCATGACAGATAGGAACCTATTAATATTATGCATGGTTTGCATCATCCTGATAAAACCTGTCTGATCAGGGCGGATTATACGGTGGAGGATACTATCCAGTCGTTTTGCCAGAATGGAAGTAAATATTTTATAGTCTATATTCAGGACAGAAATGGGTCTGTAGGATCACATCTGTCTGTGGGTTTTCCCATGTTTGGTATAAGTAAAATTGTGGAAATATTCCAAGAAGGAGGGGGACTGTGACCTTCCATTATCCAGTTTGAAGCACAGAGGAGTAGGGGTTCCAGCTCAGGGGACATTTTTTATAGAACTCTGCTGAGTAACTATCTGGGCCAGGGCATTTATCAGTTTTAAGGTGCCCTATGGCTACGTGGATTTCCAAACTAGTTATCCGACTCTGGATCAAGTCCTGGGCATGGGCATCTAATTTTGAGAAGCCTAATAGTGCAAGAAAGGAAACTAATGCTTTTGGCTGCGGGTTTGGATTAGCCATATATAATTTCTTATAATAAGTCGAAAAAGCTTCTGCTATGGCTTGGACATCCTTATGCACTTGCCCGGTTACAGGATTCTGAATTTTGGAAATTTTTACTCTTTGATGGAATCCTCGGACCCTACGTGCTAAAAACCATGCCGCTCTTGAACCCCCATCATAATATTTCTGACACAAATACCTAAGTGCCCTTCCTGTCTGTTCTAAGGTGAGGACATCTAATTGTTTCTTTATTTTATCAATTTATAAGGGGTCTGCCAATGTACCTACCTGGTGTTGATGTTGCAGAAGGAGGAGAGTAGCATTGAGGTCCTCTCTGGGAGCTTTTCTTTCTTTATTCTTTTGGGCAGCATAGCTGATGATGTGGTCCCTAAGAACTGCTTTTACTGTGTCCCACAGAAAGGTGGGTTGCATCTCAGGGGTGTCATTTAACGTTACCGTATCTTTAATATGGTCACGGACAATATCCAAAAATTCCCCATTTTTTAAATAAAATGAATCAATTCTCCAGTGCGTCTTTTTGTGAATCAGGCCCAGATCTACCTCCACAATGATTGGGGCATGGCCACCGTACAGAAAGCAACCCTGGCTAGATCCTCTTGTTGCATAAATAAGTAGTCTATCTGACTGTAGGTATGGTGTGGAGCTGAGTAATGCGTAAATTCCTTTTGACTGGGATGGAGCTCCTTCTAGACATTAAACCATCCCACTGAGGATAAAAATCTGCGAAAATATTTATGAACTGTGGGAGAGAAAGCTTAGCCTATGGCTGTAGTGTCCCTTGTAGGATGGTCTGTGGCTTTTGCTATAGTACAGGTAGAGGTGCTGTACCCTGAATTACTGTACAGTACAGTTCTTTTTTTATTGTTTTGCTCTGTTTTACTCCATTTTTACTCAGTTACTCCATTCCTCAGGATGGTGTTTGTGATGGCGCACTTAGAATGCTCTCCAGACAGCCAGCCCCATGGCACTGACAGTTGAGGCACTGGATGTCACACCTCATGCTATGCTGGCATCCCGCGTTCGGGAATGAGCCTGGGTCATTGGGGGTCAGCCGGGGGGGCAGGATCAAGTAGCCGGAAGGCAGCTCTCCGCTCCTGGAGAGGGACCGTGTTGCCCCCACAGTACAACTTCCCCCAGGTGAAGGCCTGAGGGTAGTGCTGGTGGGTGGTGGCACGAATAGGGAGGGTGCTGCAGAACTGCAGCATGCATGTGCCTCCACACGCGCATGTGTGGCTGTGGCATGAGAGGGAAGAAAATGGAGCTGGCAGGCTCCATGATGTCCTGGTGGTGTTCCCAGTGATGGGGATGCCAACTGGGGATGGATGTGACAACCCCCGCCAGCTCCCCAGAAAAAAACGGAGGTAAAAACATAAAAAAAAAAAAAGAATGCTCTCCAGACTTAGCTGGATCTGCCACGATGTGCTATTTCTTCTGATTGGTCCACCAGAAGCGTCAAGAAGACGTGCAGAAAAATGACAATGGCAAATTCTCGGACTGGGGACGCAAAGGGTTTTTTACCTGAGAGCGCACACTGACAGCCTCATAGGAGACAACAGGCAGGTCTGGTGACAGAAATTAATAATGTGAGGGATAGATAAGGAAAATAAAAAATCATGTGGACAAAGACAGATACATGTGAGAAACAGATAAACAAGAGCCAGATAAATGAGTGCTGACTACTCATTATTCATAATGTCAGCAGCACAGTTCAGACTGGGTAGAATGGGGGCAGAACAACAATTATTTATAGAGGAAGCTAAGAGGATGTAAACGGCACAGGCTGGGGGTTTCACTTCAGGCACAACTGCCACACACAGTCTTTTTTTTTCCCCTTTTAGCCCTTCTCACAGTCAGCAACTACATGGCTTTCTCTTTGCTGCAAGGGCCTTAGTCGGCCCCATCTTCTTTTAGCCCTGAACATAGCAGTCACCCACCATTCCCTGAAGCTCTTCAGCATAGCTCAATTGTGCACTCCTTTCATGGCTCAACTTACCGGGCCCCACTGGCACTCAGTTCACCTTTTTAGAAGACCTGCTTTTCAGCTCCCACCTCCATGGGACCATCGCCACTCATCTTCACTCCCTGGCACAGTAGCAGGCAATGTACATGTGCTGGGGATACATACACCAGAATGGAGGGCCGGGGGTTATTTTTTAAAACAGTAAGGTCATGTGATTCAATAGGCATCCCAGTGCTGCCATCCAACATGGCGCTGGGGGCAAGAAGTGCACTTTACCAGTGCAGGCCTTCTCCACCCCACAACAGTACCCAGAGCAAATTTGAGGGGGGGGCAGCAGCCAGGAAATAGGGTGGGACAATGGCGCTCACTGAAGTACTAGCCCAGCAAAACAAGGACACGCTCACACAAAGTGAGCAGAAGGGAATGTTGTGGTTTAAGTTTTTCAGTAGTTTGGCTGCCAGAGAGATTTATTTATTTATTAAATTCAGGTAAGGTGATGCAGGAAAGGGGAGGACAAGGAGCAGCCTGAACATGATGTCACTCAGCTGGCTGTTGGGGGATGTCAAGTAGATGAAAGTATCCAGCTGCTGTCTGATGAGAACGGCTGACTCCTTTCAACTACAGGAAGTTTCCTCACTTTTAAAGTATTTTTATTGTAAAGTTCACCAAATCAAACATGACACAATAAACTCATAAAAAAACGTATGTAAAATACACACAACAAAAAAAATATTAGAGTCATACTTTGTCTAATGATTAAAGATAATCCAAACTTAATACTTAACAAAGTTTCTCCCCTAAGAATGGGGGACTGAAATAAAGACACTATATGTGTCCATTTTCCATCCTATGAATATTAAAAGGAGAAAACAAAAACAATTCATACCACATATTTTTTTCAAATTCAACCCTCCCCCTCCTCCTATATAGGTACAGAAAAAAAGTTTTGTTTTTTTTTCCTGACAAAATAAGGTCACGACATATAGAAAAGAATATTGTCTAAACCCTTGAACCCCTATACCACAGTAACTCATTTCTCTAATCAAACATTCCTAAACAGGTTTTTTTTTTGATTTAGATAAAAGAAAATTGTTTCCATCTTGAATTCCAGATGTCAGCATCCAGAATACTTTCTTCTTTCCGCTTTATACATTTGAGACCTGAATCTATCAGAAGAAATAATTCTAAAACTGAAGTAACTTGTTGTTGTAATGTAAATCTGCATCTACTGATCCAGATCCAATATAAAAAGTGAGCCATAATCAACCTTAATGTACTATGTGAAAAGGCCTGTATTTCCGGTGGAATTATTCCATAATACACAAGGTCTGATTTAGGTGGAATAAAAGGTGCTACTTTCTACCGATTCTTTACTACATCCCAAAACTGTATCACATATGAACAATGAAAATATAAATGGCCCATAGATTCCACTATGTTCATGTAGGTTATCCTTGAACAATTCCTTTCTAACAAAGATTTGTGTTTATGATTTTCTTTCACATTTATCCACTCATGAATACTTAACCAAACCTGATCCCACATCTGAAACGGTATTCCATCATCTGAAATATATTTAATAATCTGGTTTTTAGCAAATTACTACCGAAAACTCTTCAAAAAGTGTTACTCCAAAACACGATCGTAGAACCTCCTGATAGAAGATTTTCCTTGGAAGTTTTAATACTAAATCATAACTAATTCCCCAATGTTTGATTTTATCAAAAACTCCCTCTCATTGCTTTCCTAACCTAGGGCAACGTTTATTTTTATGCATAAACTGGTTTCATTTCCATTCATTTAAAATCCATTCCAGTTCCTGTATTCCCCAGTTTCCCCAAATTTGTGAACAACCTTTCATGAGGGGCAAAACATTAGCATAGAAAAAATTGAAAAGAAAAACAAAACTGGATTAGGCATCCCTATACCTCCTTCTTAAATTTCCCTGTACAATACATTCATTTTAATTGGATTTAACCTACTACCCCAGAAACAACTAAAAACACAACCCAATATTTTAACTTCTAAATCCAAAGGGAGAGGAAAATCCTACTAATAAATAAAAAAATCGGAATCAGAAATGTTTTTATATAATAAATTCTTTTCTTTTTCGAGACTTTCCATTTATTCCATTGAAGCACATTAGCAGAACCTGTTTGTAATACTATTTCCCAATTACACTTAGCCATATCTGTGCCCCGAAAATAAATCCCTAAGATTTTACATGGTGTTTTAGCTATCGAAAATCTCCCCAAAATTTCAGGGCCTAATGGAAACCCAGCAAGTTTTAAAACATTTTGTTTTCCCCAAATTAAGACATGCCCCTGTTTCTTTCCCCAGTTCCTGAATTAAATTACGTGCTTTAATTAAATAATTCTCATTTTTTACAATTAAACATAAATCATATGCATAAGCTATTATTTTACATACAGGTAAATCATTTACTGAAATACCACAAATATTAGGAGATTTCTGAAGAATCTGTAATAATGAGTCTATTGCAAAACCATATAACAGGGGACTCAGGGGGCAGCCCTGTCTCACTCCCCGGTAAATCCCTATCTTTTTTCCCAAGCTACCATTTTCAAAAGCTCTAACATATGCCAAACCATAACACAATTGGATCCATTGTACAAACTCTTCAGGGGTTCCATAAGATCTAAGACATTCTCACACATATACATGTGAGACTTTATCAAATGCCTTAGATTGCTCTAGGCTAGCTATATAACCTTCTAAATTTAGAACCTTATTTTGTGCCATACCTTTCTCTACCAGATATTTTAGAAAATTCAAAGCATCAGTCAGACATCGGCCAGGTACAGAGCAAAACTGAGTAGGGAGTAACAGCTCTGATATAATAGAAGCTAATCAGTTCCTTAATAATTTTGCGAATAATTGAAAATCTACATTTAACAATGTAATCGGACGCCAATTATTAATATCACTACGCATCCTAGATTTGAATAAAAAAATCAGCAAGCCTTCATACATCTGTGTAGGTAGTATATGGTCCAAGAAAAAGGAATTAAATAACTGCACTAATACCGTAGGCATAATTGACCATACCAACTTATAAAATTCCCTTGGTAAACCATCCGATCCAGGAGAAGTTTTTGTTTTTAAGCCAATTATTACTTTTTCTGCTTCTAGCGTTGAAAAGGGTTTTAGCAAATCCTCTGTTTGTTTTACATCTAAGCGAGGGGGTGTTGCCAGGTCTACTATTAGCTTCGCTTTTTCTTTATTCTCACTGACAGATGCAAAAGTTGTTCCAATATAATTTTCTAATTGTGCCATAATTCCCTCATTACTTCTTACCTCAAAACCTTCCTCCGTTAACAAAAAAGGAATAATCTTTTTTTCCCTACTCTCCTGATTTGCAAGATACGGGCTCACCTGGGCTGCTGTACCCTGAATCCCAAAGGATTGTTCCTTTTGTAGAGAAAGCAGTCTATTATACTGAAATTGACACATTTGCTCCCTAACTATCTCTAATTCATTTGATAGATCTTCTTTATTTTCAGACTGACCGGAGAGTAAATCTTCAAGAACTATCCTTAACCTTAAATATTCTTTACAGGATGACTGTACTTTTGTAGTACCTAGAATTTTAAAAAATCCTATCAAACAATCTTTAACATCCTCCCACCAAAGACCAACACTATCATAAAATGCCAGCGTCATTAGTTTATCACTAATAATCATTTTAATCTGTTGAATTACTGCTGTGTCCTGAAAAATGGAGATATTTAGTCTCCAAACACCTCAACCTGCTTCTCTATGTGATGGTATAGATATCTGAAAACCTATTAAGCAATGGTCCGAAGTTTCTATCAGGATTGTTTCTACCTTTGCTAAGGGAATGTGTTGTTTAATAAAGAAAAAATCAATCCGGGAAGATAGGTGACCCTTATGGAAGGTTGAATGAGTTTTCCCTCTAGAATCTACACATACATCCTGCAATCCTGCTATTTTAACTATTGTTGTAAGCGTAGTTTTATCGCAATACTGTTTCCCAGGGGTACCCTTTTCTTGTAGATTTATATTAAAATCCCCACCCCAAATCACTTGCCTGCTCGTATGTAAATAAGGCTTTATTTTTTTCAGCAGAGAAACTCTTAAAGCTTTAGTTTGGGGTCCATAAATATTAATTAATCTACATGATACTGAGTTCAAGATGACATCCACAATAAGTACACGCCCAGGTTCTAGGTCCACCAATCTTAAAATTTGAATTTCAGGTGTCAAAAAACAAAATCCCACCCTGCAACATGTTTCTGTCCCTATCGACCATTGGAAAAGTCCCCATTTCCAATCCACCAAAGCCTGCACTATTACACTTCGAGAGTGCAATCTAGTGTCCTGTAAAAAATATACATCAAAATTCAAGTGTTGTAAAACACCATAAGTAGCTATTCATTTTGAGTTAGATTTTAAACTATTCACATTTAGACTAGCTACTTTCAGATTAGTGGGTTCAGGGAGGAAATTTCAGAGATTTCCCACTCAAGTGTGTCACCCGATTCTGTGGCTTCTTACTTGGTAGGGCCTCCGAACAACTTGAGATTCCATTTAAATCAGTCTCATTTATTGAATCCTCCATCCCAATAATACCAGTTTCCATAGGTTGAGTCATATCTACCTGGTCACCCCATGTAGTAAAAATTCCATACCTATTGCTTAAGGGAAGTGGGGATAGAGGGGCTTCTAGAGGGAGGGTAGGTATACTCTCTTTCTGTATTAAAACTGTTGTCCTCTCCTCAACCTGTGGTTTGCGAAAAACTTCCTCTTGGGGGATCTCTTAACCTATCCCCCTTCTGCCCTTCAGAGACTGTTGACATGAAACTTCTTCGCAGTGGAGAACTTTGGGGAGTAGTAAAGGGAGTCTCCTCTTCCCCTCTATTCCCTTCTGTAAATGTGCTTTCTCTAGATGTCACTAAAGGCTCTACAATAATTTTTTGTCTAGGTGGTGAGGGGGCCTGACATCTTCTCTCTCCACTACTCCCCCTCCCTCCCCCTCTGCCTCTACCCCTCTGTCTTCCAGTTTTAGAAATTTCTGAAGGGAAAAAAGGTTTTCGAGCCTGAGCTAAAAAAAAGTCCTTATCAGAAGCCTCGTCCGTATCATGTTCTGCCCATGGACATTCTGAAAAGGTATATTATCCCCACACAGATTACAGATTGCAGGGGCCTGACACCTATTTGCTGAATGTCCTAACATCCCACAGCTGAAGCACTTTATCTGGTCACAATCGTTACTTAGATGTTGTAATGAGCCACACTTAAAACAGCTTTTGGGTTGTCCTGCATAGAATAAAATCCCTCTATCCCTTCCTAAATAAAAAGAACTTGGCAAATGCTGTATTCCCATATCATTCTGTAAAAGTTGTACTCTTACTGTCCAACCTCCTGTCCAGAAACCATTATCGTCCATTATCAGTTTAGGTTTGTTGAATACTGTACATCGTTTCTCTAACCAAAACAAAATATTGCTAATGTTAACCCCTTCATTTCTGAACAAGAGGGTACCTGTTTTAATAGTGGGCTTAGTTATAGGGATAGCCATAAAGTCTTTCCAAAAGTCCGTATCTTTTAATTCATAGTACAGTCTCCAAAATTTATCTAAAGCAGGCATAGTACAAAAACTAATGTCGTATGTTCAACCCCCAGGAGCGTGTATAAATGCATATATTTCAGCTGGGGAAAACCCCAAAAAGTCAATAATAAGGGTTTTACCCACCCAAAGTCTGTCCGGAGGTATTGGTGCAAGACCCTTATACCGTAAGCACACTAGATACCTCCTTTTTGCTGCTTCAGCCAGTTTCCTGAAAAGCCCCACACAGGACTGTTTCTCCCAAACCTCCTCTGCTTGTGGTGGTGCCTGCTTCTCCTGGGTACTCTCATTTCCTTCTGTCGGCAAGTCTGATGAAACTAAGTTCTTGGATAAGACATCTGTTTTATTTAAAGCCTGTTTTTGTGCAATAGCTGTAGGAGACAAACTGTCAGTTGAGGTATCCACAGTGTCTGGTGTAGTTGTAGCCTCATTTTTGTCCTGCGCCGAAGCAGTAAGGGAAACTGGGGACTTAGCCAAAACACCACCACTTGTAGCTTGATCTCTAGAAACACACTCTTGCCGTTCTCCTCCAGCTTCATTTGTGGGCTCCACCATCATCGGTATCGGAATTGCTGCATCAGGAATCCATATGTCATTTTGTAAAGTCCAGCCTGCATCCCGAAGGGCCCCTCCTGGGGTCCATTCCTCTGGAGAGCTATTGATATCCACATCATCCTGCCTTAGGACCAAAGTATTCTCATATTTATTTGATGGTGCAGGGCTTTCTTTCATAGCCAAAGAAACAGGCAAATGTTTATTTCCTTCTTGGATGGGACTTACCGCAGATCTTTTCCGTTTAGTCCTTTCTTCCATTAGTTGCATTTTTCTCAACTGAAAGTCACTTTCTGCTGCTAAAAGCATTTCAGTTAAGTGTCTTTTCTTTTCAATAAGTTATTTTTATAAACTTAATTCTTCATCCATCTCAGGTTGTTCTAATGAAACTTCATTTTGTCCCATTAAATCCATCGACACAGGCTGCATGCTATACCTGAAACTTGACTTGTACTAGGTCCACACTCAGGATCTGGAGCTGTTGCAACACAACCATCCTGTTCCTCATCCAAACCTGGACTGGAGTCCTCCATCCCTGTCGCAGCGTGACAGTGCCCTCTGCAATCACAGAGTAGGGGAATTTCCCCGGTGTCCTGGCAAAATTTTCGTTATACACTAAAAATACCACCAACAGCTTAATCTGGTTCAGTTTCAGTTGCTTACCATCTGTATCCCCCCCCCAGTCGCCCCTAAAAAAGGGATTTCTAGGCCCAGCGGGCTTACTGGGTCAATAAAATTCAACAAAACAACAAACAAACAGTACCATTCCAGTGTCTGGCTGCTGATGTCAAGTCTTATGCATTTCCTATGGGCCACTGGGAGGCCAGTTTAATAGTTTATGTCAAATGTGAGTTAAACCACGAACAAGTAAGTGATGGTGTGTGCCTTATGGCTCAAGAGGAACTTGTCCATATTATGTAGGGTTAACTACATGTTCTTAAGACATTTGGTCTCACTGTCAGGGAGTCAGGGGATGGATGACTGTGTAATTACTACTGTAATTATAGCTGATCTGAGTCATATATTTATATGTATTTATCTGTTTTGATTTGTGATGCATTTTTGCCCTGGAAAGGCGCTATTTAAAGAGGAAAGGAAATGTTTGTGCTAATTGGCAGCAGTTAGTAATGCTCCTAGCAAGAGAAATGAAAGACTTGCCTCCAAATGAGCCGTAGTTAAGTGTACCTTAATAAACATTGCTGTGAAAAATTGTGTTTTCAATTGTCTTCTTTTTATGGGCAACATTCTGCACAGTTCTCTTCATGGAATCAGTAATTCGGAACTTTACTACATCAAGGTTTGTGTACAGAATGCTAATCATGAACTATTGACCTATCAGAACCATGCTTAGAGTTTTGTGCTCAAACTATAACACAGTTAAAACTCCAGATCATTGGTTCCATGCAGAGAACTGTAACAGAATGCTGCCCATAAAAACAAAACAATGCAAAATATAGTTTTTCAAATCACTGTTTATTAAGATACAGTACCATGGGGGGGGGGGTGTGTGTGTGCTGTGGAGCCTGACAAAGATGGCCACTTCCTTCTAGAGCACCGCACATTGGGACCTAATAATTGGAAGGCTATTTATTTATTTATTTATTTATTTATTCATTTGTTAACCGGGTGAGAACTTTGGACCAAAGGTCCTTTTTCAGGTTCGACCTGGGGTCAATACAAAAAATAACAGGTACACACAATAAGTAACGTTTAAACAATCACAAAAAGCAGCTACAAGACATTTTAAATAACAAATATTCTTTCAATTTTGTCTTAAAACCAATTAACAAAGAAGCCTGATGTACTGGGAGTGGCAATGCATTCCAAACTTGAGGGGCAGCTGTAGAGAAAACAGGACTTGCTATTTTAAGTTTGGGTATAACCATATCAAACAGAACAGGGGTGTAGCCATGGATTTCAGATCTGCACACCAAGTGGAGTCACTGCTACCCCCCCATATAGCCAGACAATATACAAATGTATACCAGGACTGTGTTTGTTGCCTCATTTGGCACAATAAATACAACTTTTGTATCTCATAACAATGGTTGTTGCCATGCATGGGTAAATACAATTGCCATGCATTGTTCCCTAAGACACCCACATACCAGCCCAGAGCCTATAAAGTTGTATTGTCCTTGGGATGCAAAGAGAGTGTTAGTGACCAGTCCTTATAGTTTTGACTCCTATAAATAAAATTACAGAAAGGTTCAGTATTTTCTTTGTTAGTTTTCATGGAAAAAGAAGCAGTTCATGGCCTATTTGCTGCCCCCCTTAAATAAAATTGCACACCATGGAGTGCTTGGAGTATGCCTGCCTACACCCATGAAACAGAATACCATTAGATGATCTCAAACTGGGGAGAACAGAATGTAACTTAACAAGGTAATATAGGGAAAATAATGATTTAAATAAAACACATTTAAAAATTAGACAACCAAAAAAATATTCAATTTTAGCTATCGGAGCTAACCACCCTAGCTGAGAATATAAAACACAATGATGTGTTCATATAGGCACCTGAAGCCCAAATTGACATATATTGTTATAAACAACCCTTAGAGAATTCAACTCCTTACTCCCAAATATAAATAAATATAGGAAACATAGTCATAGTGGGGCAGCAGGGATCCAATTGCAATAGTTTTTCTTACCTCAAAGGAGAAAAAAAGTTTTGAATTTGTACAGCAAGCCAATCCTTTAGTTTATAGTACGGACAACTGATTGAACCTGGAGGGAAAAAGTCAACCTGAGGTCTAAAAGAACCCCAAGGTACATGAACTGATATACCTGTTCAATAACCATGCCTTTCAAATCATACAAACACAGGGATGGATTGTTGCCAAGCATAAGGGGAGTGCCAAAAATAATAGACTTAGTTTTGTTAGAATTCAAAATCATCTGTAAAGGATGCTGAACTAGTAGACCTCGGGGTTCTTCACTTGGAGTGTTGAAGGGAACTGTCTCACTACCAGCAGTGCCAGCTACACCCTCAGCCAGTGGGATGGTGAAGGGCCACTTAAGGTCCGAATGGGGTTGGGCTGGTGGAATCACCCGACAAGGAGAGGCAGGAGCCGTACACAGAGATTGGATGAAGCAAAGACGTTTATTAGACAGGAGGGGATGGAGGACATTGTCGTACAAGAACATACCAACCACAAAAACAGTATGGAGTATGGACAGCATTATGGATATCTAAACAGTTACAACGAAACTCTAAAATGCCTAAACTCTATGTTATTCTTCTCTATGGGTGCACCACGGCCTATTGCCACTATACTTCTATAGTTATTCAACAGTTTCTGTACTTATTACTAAACTTATGTGAGAATCAGATGATGTGTACTACCCACAACAATATTAGGTTTAGCTGTGACCACAGAGTTCTACAGAAGTCCAAATGTCACAAGTCCAAAGGTCTGACGTCTTCGTGTACACTGTCATTCTACGACGGTAGCTACAAATGGGAGCAAACAGAACGGTCGATACTAAACACAATTCCCAGCAGGAACCTTATATAGGCCACTGGGTGGTGAGAGGTTTGGTAAACAAACCAACTGATTCTTTGGCAAAAGCCCACTCTCTCCAAGGCTGCCGGAAAGAAATAACCAGAGCAACTAGTTCCTAGAATAACCCACTTACAGACTGTCAGATTCCAAACTGAAGACAAAGGATCCCTTGGCCAAAACCCACTTTCAGGGCCACCAAGGATGAGGAGAAACCAGGATCTGTGTGGCGACGAATCCACTCGAGGACTAGCACGACCTGAACGATGCTGCAGCACTCCAAGGGCCAGCTAGACTCTGAAGGATCTGGGGTGAAGATGGATCTCCAATAGGACCAGGAACCATAAGAATCTGTAGAGAGGATGGTTGGTTTTGCAATCTTGTCACCAGAAACTAGAACAAAGTAAAGAAACAGCGGACACGTCCCGAACTGGGCTTCGATGGATTCGACTTTCGGTGAATGACCAGGGGCGCAGACCAGGTTCTCCAGGATGTGCACACTTTTCTGTGGAGGGTGACCAACTTCAGGACATCTGGATCAGGAACCATATGAAATGACACTGGCACGGCTGTCATGATGCACTTCGGCGGACATAATTTCGAGCTGTAAAAAACAAGAAATGGCGGGTACGACTTGTACGACTGGCGACAGACTCGACTTCAGTGGATGACACAGACGGAGGAGATGATCTGATGGTCGATCCCACTTGGGTGAAGAATGATGAACAGACGTCCCCTTCTGGGTAGAGACTGATTCTGAGTACGTAGTATTACAGACCACACTGTGGGATTGCAGTGTGGTAGAAGATTGAGACTGTCCCCATACGCTGGTAGCAATGTAGCTAAAAGATGCACCTTTCTGCAATGCTAGGAGAACTGCAGAATGATACAATAATTTGCCAGGGCAAGGGCAAATTATAAATTTAGGGGTGATTATTACAGGTGGGGCAATTGTTCAGATGCTTAGGACAATAGTTCAGATGCTTAGGACAATAGTTCAGATACTTAGGGCAATAGTTCAAATGCTTAGGGCAATAGTTCAGATAACCAGGGGCAAATAACCACAATCCATATACAATACAGTCTTGGTGCTTCTTAATAAGTTCACAGTCTTTCAGATACTTTAGCAACAAACATTTGCATGAACAGTACAGTTGCTACAGTTACTTTGCAGTATTTGTGAGCTGAGCACCCTTGGAGGGACGCTTTTTCCTGACTGTAGGGCCTTTCTGAATAGGATCTGGCTACCCCTGAATGTTTTGCAATGGATGCCCTAATCACTATACCGAGGGTACCACCTGCCCTATGCTAATTGCCTGGAACACTAAAGGCCTAAATGCTTTATTTGCTATGGGGCCTATATGCCCTACTAACTGCCACCAGGCTGGCTTGCCCTAATCCAGTAGGTCGGGGCTGCCCTTACTACCACTAGGCTGACTTACCTTAAACCACTAGGCCGGGCTGCCCTTACTACCACTAGGCTGGCTTGCCTTAAACCACTAGGCCAGTGCTGCCCTTACTACCCATAGGCTGGCTAGCCCTAATACACTAGGCCGGGGCTGCCCTTACTACCACCAGGCTGGCTTGCTCTAATCCACTAAGCCAGGGCTGCCTTGGAACCCTGCTTTACCTCGGGCCTAATGCCCTACAATTATCTCGGCCTGGTGCCATACATTACCTCGAGCCTGGTGCCCTACCTTTACTTTGGCCTGGTGCCCTTTATGACTATGGGCATGATGCCCTCCTATTCTGGGCCTGACTTGCCCTCATTTACTTTGGGCCTGGTGCCCACTATTTTACATTGGGCCAGGTAGCCCTTCCTTTACTGGGCCTTGGCTGCCCCTTTCTGAACTGGGCCTAGTGCCCACTCTTAATCTGGGGCCTGGTACCCACCTTACTTTGAGCCTGAAAGCCCTATTCACTTTGTTTTGAGCCTGACTTGCCCTTTTAACTGCGTGGCCCCTTTAATCCTACAGCTCTCTGCGAGCTGTTACTCTTCTTGTCCATCGCCACCTTAATCCCACCCCTCTCCTGAATATTTAACAGGCCTTTGCTTGGCCTTACTTGTCTTGGCCCCTCCTTGTGGGCGTTTCTCACTCCCACCTCTCCTGCATACTAAATTAGGGTCCTAGAACCTGATTACACTGTGGCGCTCAGCCGCCTTTCTTCAAGCGCCTACTGCGCCTTGCCCAGGGAAAGAAGCAGTTTCTCTTTTTTTTTACAGGTGGTCAGCATGCTTCAAGTGCTGCCGCTGACTCACCACTCCTCAGGCTGCTGCTCTGGTGATGGATCAGGAGACGAGAGGTGTTCCGGCAGTGGGAGGGAGCACGCGAGGCAGCAGACAGAGTGAGGGATGGCCAAGGGAGCCTCAGAGGGCCAAATGCAAAATGGTTGTGATGCGGCTCTTCTATGCCGCCGACGGGGGACTGGAATTAACTTTAAAACACTCGGGGGGGGGTCAAAACAATAAAACAATGTGGCTCCCAAGCCCAAACCGCGGCAAACGGACGATTACTTTCTTCTGGTGCCCCCATGGTGCCGTGGACTGAACCGGAGCATCACGGAGTCTTCGTCAGCTGGAGCCCAGAGCAGGCACACCACCAAACCCTTAGAGAAATGGCTTCAACACCAGGTAAGCCCTAAACAGGTTTTTCCCTTGGTTTGTGGTGCCCTCTCTCCTCCACAGCCTGGCAGGAACTACACAGAAAAACTGAAAACTTTTCAAAAGCTAACACTTCTAATTCTAGAGTGTTTTGGACTGGAATGCTGTGCATGAGCAGCTCAGCACAGCATTCCATCCAAGCCATTGTTATTTGCTGCAATTAATTCTGCTCTTTGACCAGGTTTTTAGTGCACAAGGTACTTTTCTATATTATTTACAGCATTTTTCTTTTACAAGGAGGGGAATCTTTAATCTTAGGGGCCCCTTTATCATTGTACCCTGCTGCCCACACCTCTGCAGGCACCCCAGGCACCTGTAAACCCCTATTTTATCTATTGATTCCCCTTTCCTGTAGTGCCCCCAACTTTGGCGCATTACACATCGCATTAACCAAAAAACAGTTATAGACTCTTTCAAAATCAGGGGCCAAAACTGAGGTTACCTCTGAGAGGGAGCTACCTTGGGGAAAAAAAATCAAGTAATTTATATAAAGGATGACTTCGCAATTTAAACAGGAAGAAGGGAGTTCATTTACAAAAATAGAAAATACTAAGGGCCAAAATGGACCCCCTGAGGAACTCCACAACTTATCTAGCAATGTTCAGACACAACAGAACCAACAGAACCAAATTGTGTATGGTCCATTAAGTAAATTCCAATCCAAGACACAGCAGCAGCAGAGAAACCAAGTGCATTCAGTTTAGAGCTTGCCAAATCATGCTCAATTAAATTGAATGCCCACAAACACCGCCCCTGTCATAAGGCCTTTCTCAAAGCCCCTTAGGACGGAATCTGTGAACCTGACCAAGGCAGTCCCAGTCCCATGATTCTTACGAAATCCATGCTGGTAGGAAGATAGTAATCCATAACTACAAAGATAATCATTAATTTGATTAGCAACTATTTTTTCCAACATCTTGCTTAAAGGGCTTAGAATGGAAATGGGATAGAAACATAGACTTTGACAGCAGATAAGGACCACTTGGCCCACCCTTTCTACCCATTTCCCTTCCTATTGGATAAGCTGCAGATTCTAGTTAACCAACAGCCTATTTCCTGTAACCCCCCCCACTACAATTGCCTTATGTCTGTCCCATGCATGTTTGAATTCTCCCACTGTTTTAGACCCCACAACCTCCCCAGGAAGGCGGTTCCATGCATCCACCACTCTCTCCGTGAGAAAAAATTTCCTCACATTACCCTGAGCGTCCCCTCTATCTTTAAATTGTGCCCCTTCTTCTTACACATCTCTTTTCTGAAAGATGCTACCCTCCTGGACATTGTTGATTCCCTTGAGGTGCCTAAAGTTTCTATCATGTCCCCCTGTCCCTCCTTTCATCAAGGGTATACATATTAAGCTCTCTCAGTCTCTCTTTATATGGTTTCTGATGCAGACCCTGCACCATTTTAGTTGCCCTCCTCTGGACTGCTTCCATCCTGTCTATGTCCTTGCGTAGATGAGGTCTCCAAAACTGTACACAATATTCCAGATGGGGTCTCACCAACTGTCTGTACAGAGGGATAAACACTTCCCTTTTTCTACTTGTGATGCCCTGTCCTATGCATCACAGTATCCCCCTGGTTCTCCTTACTGACTTCTCACATTGCTTACCCACCTTTAGGTCATCTGATATGACTACCCCAAGTCCTTTCCATTTTGTTGTTGTTAGTACCGCCCTGCTATTGTGTACTCTTCTCCTGGGTTTTGTTTCCCAGGTGCATTACTTTTGCACTTCTTTGCATCAATCTAAGTTGCCATATGTCTGACCATTCCTCCAACTTTGCCAAGTCCCTTCTCATCCTTTCTACCCCCGTGTATCAACTCTGTTACAGATCTTTGTATCATCTGCAAGAGGCATACCTTTCCTCCAGACCCTCTGCAATGTCACCTATAAAGATGTTAAAGAGGACTGGACCCAGAACTGAGCCCTGAGGTACTCCACTAGTAATCCCCTTTCTTGAATGTGTTCCATTCACTATTACCTTCTGTGTCCTGTTGTGCAGCCAGTTTTCTACCACAAGCTACCCTGGAACCCACTCCCAGGTTGGCTAACTTGATTATTAGTCTTTTGTGCGGGACTGTGTCAAATGCCTTGCTAAAGTCTAGGTAGGCCATATCCACAGCCCCTCCCTGGTCAATTACTTTGGTCACCCAGTCAAAGAAATCAATTAGATTCATCTGACATGACCTTCCTGCTGTAAATCCATGCTGCTTTGGGTCCTGTGCCCCGCTGGCCTCTAGGTACTCAATAATTCTTTCTTTCTTTCAGAAGTGATTCCATCATTTTCCCTACCACTGAGGTCAAACTTACAGGTCTGTAATTTCCTGCTTCGGCCTTGCTCCCACTTTTGTGAAGGGGAAACACATCTGCCCTCCTCCAGTACTCAGGTATCACCCCATCCTCCCATGATTTGTTAAAAAGTGTGGTCGGTGGTGTCACTAGGTCCTCCCTTGGTTCTTTTAGGACTCTGGGGTGAATCCCGTCAGGCCCCATTGCTTTGTCCACCTTGAGTTTTAGGAGTTCTTTCAGGACTCTTTCTTCTGTAAATGGACTGGTGCCAACCCCCCTACCCAGAGTGCTTCTATTGTCTGGTTTGGTAACTCCTCCTCATCTTCTTTTGTGAATACTGAGCAAAGTATTCATTCAGTATCTCTGCCTTTTCACTGTCTCCCTCTGCCCACCTCCCTCTCCTTTATTAATCTTCACTATTCCTTCCTTAACCTTTCTATGCTCCTAATGTACCTATAGAAGGTTTTATCCCCTTCTTAACCGAATTGGCTATTTTTCCTCAGTTTGGGCCTTTGTTATTCTGACTGCCTTCCCCACTTCTTTCTGCTTTAATTGATACAGTTCCCTGTCATGCTCCTTCTGTGATTCCTTATACTTTTTGAATGTAGCCTTTTTCTCCTTAACCTTCCCTGCCACCTCTTTTGAGAACCATAGTGGTTTTTTACTCCACTTTGTTTTCTTTATTTGTTTCACACAAAGGCTTGTTACCTCTATGATAGCAGTTTTGATTTTTCTCCATTGTTCTTCCACCCCTCCTTTTTGGCCATTTGCTAGTGCATTCCTCAGGTATTCACCCATTTTGCCAAAGTCGGCCCTTCTAAAGTCTGGTATCCTTGTTTTTGTATGGCTTGTCTCCATGGTTTTGCTTATTGTGAAGCACACTGTGCAGTTGTCACTTGTTCCCAGTTGTCTACTGACTTCTAAATTTGTGATCCTCTCTCCATTTGAGAGTACCAGGTCTAGTATTGCTCCTTCCCGAGTGGGTTCCAACACTAGCTGTCTAAGGTCTGCCCTCTGCAGGGCATCAAGAATGACCCTGCTCTTGGATGTGGCTGCAGTACGTTATCCAGTTAACATCTGGCATACTCAGGTCCCCCATCAACAGTATCTCTCCCTTTTCAGCCATTTTGAGAATGTCCTCTATCATTTTCTTGTCCGTTTCCTCCCCTTGAGATGGGGGTCTGTATACAACCCCTGTGCAGATTGTGATGCCATTCCCTGTCTCCAAGGTGACCCAGAGTTCTTCTTGTCCTCCCCCTTTACTTTTTAGTTCTGTAGCTTTGATCCCTTCCCTTACATATAGAGCTACTCCACCTCCTCTTTTACACTCCCTGTCCCTTCTGTAGACTGTGTACCCCAGTATGTTGACAACTCAGTCGTGGTTCTCCATGTACCATGTTTCCATGACTGCCACAATATTCAATTTTTCATCTTCCATCAGGGCTACTAGCTCAGGAAGCTTGTTTCCCAGACTATGGGCATTGGTACTCATTGCCCTCCAGTTAATGTTGGTTTTATCCTTTTTTTCCCCATCCCTGCTCTTATTGCCCTTGTCTATTTTTCCATTTACCCCTGTCCTGCCCTCTGTTGAGCTCTGTACCTCAGTGTTTACCTTACTACCTGCCATGTTTTGTGGGGGAGGCTTGAAATTTCCTGCCTCTTATCATCACCTCCCCTCTTGGCTAGTTTAAAAGCTTGCCAAAGAAGCATTTAAACCTGTCACTTAGGAGCTTGGTTCCCTTCATGGACAGATGCAGACCATCGTGCCAGTATAGACCTTCATCTCTCCAGGTGTACCTCCAGTCCCCAATGAAGCCAAAGCCCTGTGGTCTGCACCAGTTTTGCAATCATTCATTAAACTGTATGGTGTGCAGTACCCTAGACTCACCCCTGCCATGGACTGGCAGCACCTCTGAGAAGGTAACCGTGCTTGCTACCTGTCTGAGGCCCCTCTCCAACTCCACAAATTCATCCTGCACTGCACTGATTCCATGCCTTGCTAGGTCATTTGTCCCAAGGTGGACAACGATATCTAGTTCCCTCTCCTGTGATGCTGCTTCTGCAATTGTGAGGATTCACTTCTTGTCCCTCCAAGCCATGGCACCAGGCAGGCACCTTACTTCCCTCTCCTCTCCCTTCCCAGTTCTACCCCCCCTTAACAATTGAGTCCCCTATCAGAAGCTGTTTCCTTCCCCTGTGGTGTCCCTTGCCACCCTTTTGTGGGTCTTCCTTGTGGATGTCTTCAGCATTCTTCTTGGTCTCCACTGAGGGTGCCATCATAGAGGAACCTTGCTCTGCCAGACTGGCGTATGATTTGAGTAGAGGTACAACTAGGGGGCTTTGCCTCTGTTCCACCACCTGCACCTTCCCAGAACCCACTGTGGTCCAACTGCTTTTCATACTTGGTAACCTCTGAGCCAGTGGTTGTGGCAGTGGTGCTCTTTGAGTGGGGGAGGCCTCCTTAGTCCTTGCCAGTTCAGCCTAGAGATGGGCAATCTCCTCCCTCAGAGCTGACAGTTGCCTACAAATAGGACAGCAGTGCAGTTTCCAGAATGTCTCCTGGAAAACTGCTGCTCCACAGCCAGTGCATTGCACCACTCCCCACATGTCCCTCTCCCTTATAATATACAATATGTAATAAATATAATTTTTTTTTTGGTGGTGTGTACTTACCCTTTATGCACTGTGATGGGTTATTAAGAATATGACAGTTCTACCACAAGACCTGTTGAGGAAGTGATGTCAGAACTTTGGCTATAAGGAAATGCCACACCTGGGTGGGGTGGGGTGTGGGGAAGGGTGGGTGGGTAGTCCACAACCACAAGTGACTGTTAGAAAATCTAATACACCACTGCTCCACCACCCTGGTGAGTACTGCCCCTTATAGTAATTCAACTAACCTCCAGTAACTTATTTAAAAATAGTTTAACTATCACAAACTCTTACGCACCAATAAATTATTTAAAAATAGTTTCTGTCCCAAAATCCTAGTAGTCAATCCAGCTACCCCCCAAGGGACAACCAAAATTCAGTATTCAAACCCTTGTGAAGTTACTTCCAAGATAAGCAGAGTTTGCAAGCTCCTTTTTCAACTCCTCAGCCACCTGTAAATTTAAAAATAGTTTAACTGTCAGAAAATCCTAGTAGACAATCTATCTACCTCCAAGGGTCTACCCAAATGCAGTATTTAAATCCTTCCGAAGTTACTCACAAAATAAACAGAGTTTGCAAGCCCCTTCTTGGTTAAACACTAAATAAATATGTAAATAAAAAGCAATTGCCAAGGGTAGTTAGTTTTGCCTCCCACAGAATTGAGCAAAAGTGCACGTTGTTGCAGATATCAAGTGCAATATAGAATTTCTCACACAGCTCACAGCTGAATAAAGAAACATAGAAACATAGAATTTGATGGCAGATAAGGACCGCTTGGCCCACCCAGTCTGCCCATTTCTCTACCTATTGTATAAGCTGCAGATCCTAGTTAACCAGCAGCCTACTTCTTCTTACCCCCACCCCCCAGAATTGCCTTATGACTGTCCCATGCATGCTTGAATTCCACCACTGATTTTGACTCCACAACCTCCTCTGGAAGGCCGTTCCATGCATCCACAACCTCTCTGTGAAAAAATACTTCCTAAATTACCTCTGAGCTGCCCTCTATCTTCAAATTGTGCCTCTTGTTCTTGCACACCTCTTTTTGAAAGATGCTACCCTCTTGGACTTTGTTGATTCCTTGAGGTACTGGAAAGTTTCTATCATGTCCCCTCTCCTCCTTTCCTCGAGGCTATACATATTAAGCTCCTAAGTCTCCTTCATATGTCTTCTGGTGCAGACCCTGCACCATTTTCGTTGCCCTCCTCTGGACAGCTTCCGTCCTGTCTATGTCTTTGCAGAGATTGGGTCTCCAGAACTGCACACAGTAATCCAGATGGGGTCTCACCAGCTGTCTGTACAGAGGGATAATAACTTCCTGTTTTCTACTGGTGATGCTTCTCCCATGTATCCCAGTAACCCCAGCCCTTCTTGCTGCCCTCTCACATTGCTTGCCCACCTTTAGGTCATCTGATATGACTACCCCCAGGTCCCTTTCCATTTTGTTGTTGTTGGTATCTCACCCCCATTGTGTACTCTTCCCTGGGTTTTGTTTCCCAGGTGCATTACCTGCACTTCTTAGCATTGAATCTAAGCTGCCTACATTTGACCATTCCTCTAACCTTGCCAAGTCCCTTCCCATCCTTTCCACCCACCCTGTGCATCAACTCTGTTGCAGATCTTAGTGTCATCTGCAAAGAGTCATACTTTCCTTCCAGTCCTTCTGCAATGTCGCTATAAAGACATTGAAGAGGACTGGTCCTAATACTGAATTCTGTGGTACCCCACTAGTAACCCTCCTTTCTTCTGAGTGGACTCCATTTACTATTACTCTCTGTGTCCTATTCTCCATCCAATTCTTTACCCAGGCTGTCATCTTGGGACCCACTCCCAGGCTGGCTAACTTGTATATTAATCTTTTGTGTGGGACTGTGTCAAATGCCTTGCTAAAGTCTAGGTAGGCCATGTCCACAGTCCCTCCCTGATCTACTACTTTGGTCACCCAGTCAAAGAAATCTATTAGATTTGTCTGGCATGACCTTCCTGCTGTGAATCCATGCTGCCTAGGGTCCTGTGCCCCTCTGGCCTCTACATACTCGACAATTCTTTCCTTCAGAAGTGATTCCATCATTTTCCCTATCACTGAGGTTAAACTAACAGGTCTGTAGTTTCCTGCTTCTGCCTTGCTCCCACTTTTGTGAAGGGGAATCACATCTGCCCTCCTCCAGTCCTCAGGTACCACCCCATCCTCCCATGATTTGTTAAAGGGTAGTCAGTGGTGTCACTAGTTCTACCCTTAGCTCTTTTAGAATTCTGGGATGAATCCTATCAGGCCCCATTGCTTTGTCCACCTTCAGTTTTAAGAGTTCTTTCAGAACCCTTTCTTCTGTAAATGGGCTGGTATCAACTTCTGTATCCAGAGTGTAACTACTGTTTGTTTTATGTACCTCCCCTCTTCATTTGTAAATACTGAGCAAAATATTTGTTTAGTATCTCTGCCTTTTCACAGTCTCCCTCTGCCCACCCTCTCTCCCTTTATTAAGCCTCACTATCCTCCCTTGGTCTTCCTTTGCTCCTGATGTACCTATAAAAGGTTTTATCCCCTTCTTAACTGAGTTGGCTATCTTTTCCTCGGTTTGGGCCTTTGCTGTTCTGACTGCCTCCCAGCCTCCTTTTGCTTTAACTGATACAGTTCTCTGTCCTGCTCCTTCATGGATTCCTTGTACTTCCTGAATGCTTTCTTTTCTCTCGAACCTTCACTGCCACTTCCTTTGAGAACCATAGTGGTTTCTTACATCATCTTGTTTTGTTTTTTGCTTCACACAAAGGCTTGTTACCTCTGTGATGGCAGTTTTATTATTCCCATTGTTCTTCCACCCTCCTTCCTGCCCATTTGCTAGTGCATTCCTTAGGCACTCACCCATTTGAGCAAAGTCAGCCCATCTAAAGTCCAGTACTTTTGTCTTTGTATGGCTTGACTCTATTGCTGTGTTTATTGTGAACCACACTGTTCTATGGTCGCTAGTTCCCAGATGGCTACCCACTTCTACATCTGTGATCCTCTCTCCATCTCCATTTGAGAGAATCAAGTCTAATATTGCTCCCTCTCGAGTGGGCTCCAGTACTAGTTGTCTAAGGCATGCCCCCTGTAGGGCATCTAGAATAATTGCACTCTTCGAAGTGGCAGCTGCAACTGCACTCCAGTTAACATCTGGCATATTCAGATCACCCATCAGCAATATCTCCCCTTTTTCTGCCATTCTAAGTATACTTTCTATCATTTCCCTGTCCATTTCCTCCCCCTGAGAAGGGGGTCTGTATACAACCCCTGTGCGTAATGTGGTGCCATTGCCTGTCTCCAAATTTACCCACAGTAGTGTTCTTCCAGGTCTAGAAGATGTGCTTTGCGTCTCTAAATATTGCAGCCACCAGTAACTCATAGTAATCTGATCTAGTCTGGATATCTCCACCCAGGGCAATTTGTTGACAATGGTTATGATGCAACCTTTCCTGTTCCGATACAACACTTTGTGGTCTGAAAACAACGAGGGGAACAATTTCCTGCACCTGAGGCTCTCTGTGTTTCAATTCACACTGCAGGTTTTGCTATGACAACTCCTTAACCACAGTAACTTATTTAAAAATAGTTTACCTATCACAAACTCCTACGCACCAGTAAATTATTTAAAAATAGTTTCTGTCCCAAAATCCTAGTAGTCAATCCAGCTACCCCCAAGGGACAACCAAAATGCAGTACTCAAACCCTTGTGAAGTTACTTCCAAGATAAGCAGAGTTTGCAAGCTCCTTTTTCAACTCCTCAGCCACCTGTAAATTTAAAAATAGTTTAACTGACAGAAAATCCTAGTAGACAATCTATCTACCTCCAAGCCAAGAGTCTACCCAAATGCAGTATTTAAATCCTTCTGAAGTTACTCACAAGATAAACAGAGTTTGCAAGCCCCTTCTTGGTTAAACACTAAATAAATATGTAAATAAAAAGCAATTACCAAGGGTAGTTAGTTTCACCTCCCACAGAATTAAGCAAAAGTGCACGTTGTTGCAGATATCAAGTGCAATATAGAATTTCACACACAGCTCACAGCTGAATAAACAAGTAGTGTCCTTCCAGGTCAAGAAGATGTGCTTTGAGCATCCTATCCCAAGGCCTTAAGGCACTTCACAGTTAAGACACAGCTAAACTATTTCAATACAAAATGAATTGAACCTGAATTCTGTAAATTCATACGTTAACTGTAAATAATTTTGTAAGACCTTCCATTTCTGAGGGCTTAACTGTTTTGCATCTCTCACCCTCTGCTGCCTCCTTCCCCTGACTGAATCTTACTGGGATCATCTCCCTCTGACACCCACGTGGACTGTTGCAGTGGTGTGCTTGCAGGGCATAAAATCAGCTTTTTCAGGACCTCTGAGCAGGAGTCAAGCCAGGGTTCCATCATAGTGACTGGAACAGCATGCCAAGTCCCACTGTCCTGGCCCCAGAACTGGCATAGGGGTCTGGACCAGGACCAAGGAAAAGGGTTAATCTTGCAAAAATGGAGTGACTCCCCTAGGGAAGGTAGTGGGGTTGAGGGATGGAGATGTGGCAGCAGACCTGCCATGGCTGCGCATGCACAACAGAGCACCAAGACAGAGACAGAACTTCAATTCAGAACTGGGCTGAGTGCCATGGCAACAAGGGGTTCCGGCTCCAGGGAAGAAAGTAGAGCAGGACCAAAGAGGATCAGCACCACTAGGTGCAAAGTAAAGAGGTGCCCAGCACCAGGGCAGGCAGGAGGGCCAGGAACAGAAGCTGCCAATGCATGTATGCACACCAGTGGTGAGACAGAGCAACTCCAAGGCCAACTCTTTTCCCAGACCACTGACTTACTACTGAGCAACAATAAAATAAAAATGATCCTGGCCCGAGGGCTGGCAGTGGGGCTAGAACATTACCAAATCAGCCCTGAGGGGCTTAAAAAAAAGATAAAAGATGCTGCTAATACAAAAGGCCAATATAAATAAACATGGTGGTGGCCATGTAACTCCCAATCTCTCTGACCCCATGGAGACTGCTGGAAAGGTGCTGGAGGCAAATTAAAATTATGCCTGTGAATCTGAGCCAATCACAAGCCTGTTTTGCCCCAAAGACTCCATGTAATCCCAGCAAGGTTGAGTCAACATTCTAAAGCCAGTTTGCCTGGAGAATGACTGTCACCAATATTTTGGTCTGAGTTTTGCCAGTGTGACACTAAATGAAGATGGCAGTCAGTGAGCCACTGCCTGCCCGGAACTGCATGCCCGGCAGGCAAAAGAAGACTGGGCTTCCAGCAGCACAAAGGTTTGTAACAGAGAAAACAGTTCCAGCTAGAACTGACAGATTAATGGTAAGAAGTGGAGATGAGTTTTTTCATGCCCTATCAGCAACTTTCCCCTTTAGAGGACAAGCTCAATTGAGGATCATCTAACTGACTGAGACCAACTGAGACCATTGCCTACATTAGGGTCCCTGATCCCCCAGCACTAGCAGTAACAGACTCACTAAGAGTGTACACAGACTGGTGAGAGGAGACCTGATGACCATGAAAAATCTTGCCCTCTAGGCGGAAGTCTGTCCAGCCATTTTGCCTACTCAGCCATCTGAAACCAGAAGTATCCATGAAACTTCAATAACATAACCTCCATGATTTCAACTCTTCAGCTGGGGTGCATGTGATTGTGCCCAGGACAGAGGGAGAAGCCTTGGGCAGAACTTTACCAGTTTTATAGGATCAGGCAGAAGACATGAAGAGACATCAGGCCACACTCTTGTGTGGATTACAAATAGAGGCCCCTTTTCCGCAAGTTAACAGTTTAATTGTTCAGCAACAGTTTGTTTTTCCTGCAACAGTGTTAAGCAGACCATTAAGCATCTCACCTGCTGATAGCAACTATGTCCCCAGTGATGTACCCATTGCAACAAAAAGAGAGCTCTTGCACATGGCCTTAAGTGGGGTTTAGGTAGGGTGCACGTGCTTGGATATCTGTGGGACTGCCAGGGGATGGGCAGATTGTGTGGGTTATTTTTACAGTAGAGTACAGAGATGTTACTGCTATTCCATTGCTCCCATTCCCCTACTGTCTCCTTGTTCTCACCATCCCATCCCCTTTTAAATGAATTATTTGCCTGGACTGCATTTCTTGATTTGGGTGTTATTATTGTTGTTACAGTTTATTTTCTTTGGGGATGGACTATGTGAGCAGGTTGTTTACTATTTTTCTGGGGGTGATAGCTGTGTGTCAGCATTGAGGGATACCATGTTGCTACCCCAGGTGGAAGCACCATGCCATGATCAGGCCAGGGTACCCCGTGCAGTACAACTTTAGGCAACCCAGGCTAACCCCCTTGGAGGATTGGAAGAGGTGATCCCAGAAGTCCTACAAGTTTGGTTTGAGAGAAACGGATTGATTTATTTCATTCGGTTCCATAAGCTTCTAGAAATAAAAAAGTATTGCAGATCCTTTTAAAATGCCTCAACCATTGAGGAAACACCTAAGACAAAATGGCAGAAAGTTCCATATAATTGGGGCCACCACTGAGAAACCTCGATCTCCTGATTAGAGATGAGATCTCGGATGTCCGATAACAGCTGCCCGGTGGAATGGAGCAGATGACCAGAAGCATAGCTGACCAAGAGATCTTTAAGGTAGCCAGTACTCAGACTGTGCAGGTCTTGTAAATTATCAGTGTACTCTTAAAGGCAGTGTACCACCTAATTGGTAGCCAGTGTGGACAATGCAGCACAGGTATAATATCTTCAAAATATATGGTGCATCTTCTTGTCCCCTGTCTATAGATTTGACACGGATAGACTCTACTGCAGTAATGTATGCAGTGTCTTTAACACAGATGTCTTGGCTTTTTTTTTTATTTCAATTTTCCCCCTCCTTACCTAGATGGCCAGCCCCTCCTTCAGCTAATCCACAAACCCTGGATATCACATTTACTGGAGCAGACACCAGTGGACCCCAGATCTCAAAATGCTTCATAGCAGTAAGAAAAAGACAAAAGAAAAGCACTCTCTGGCTTCCTATGTAGTATTGTTACTGTACTGACCTGTGACACCATTATTGCAGTCATATTATCGTGCCACCATATAAAGCAGCTCCATTATTTTCCTCTCAGTTATACCATTTTTATGTTGGCTCGGACTTGCACGCCAGCCAACATATTGCAGTAGTAGCAGATTTGGAGGTGCAGTTACTGTGGGCGAATGCAGGACATGCATCAGCAGGCGTGTCCCTCATTCCCCAATAAGACAGCATGCAGGCGCTGACACCAGCAATATATAAAGTGGTCACCACATCTAACAAAAGAGCTGCTGCAATGAGAGCCAAGCTTGTCACGCAGTGGCACAATAACACGCCTCCTGACATGCCTTTACTGGTGCAGTTGTCCAATAAACATGGTGGCACTGAGTGCCACCACGCACACTGCCAACTTCAGGGGTGCCCAATCCCCCTGTCAGCATGCCCTGACCCACTTCATTTGCCAACAGGGGAGCTCACTCCCTGTCAGCATAATGCCTCCCCTCCCATTCCAATTATGTGCCGAGGGTGCCCAATCCCCTCGGCATCATGTGCCCCCCCAACAGTCTTTCTTTGTTGACGAGGGGCCCAATCCCCATCAGCTTCAGTCTCCCCAGTCCAGTTCAATTTGCTGACGAGGGAGCCCACTCCCCATCAGCATAATGTCCCCAACCTCCGATTTGTGCTGTGTGCCGAGGGGGTATCCAATCCCCCTCGGCATCATGCGTGCCTTCCCCACCTGTTTCTGTGCTGACGGGGGGCCCAACCCCATCGGCTGCAGTCCCCCTTCCCGTAATGCAGGTGGTACACTGGGAGTCCACCCCAGTGTACCAAACAACACCTGCAAAAAAAGAAAACCAACCCTCGTTATCTTTTTTATTTTTCCTGTAAAACAAGAAAACAGTCCCTCGCGGGCTCTTCCCCCCTCCCCCAACCCACACCCACCCTCTGTGTACCCTGCCTCCCCACACATCCCCATTCACCCCATACTTACCTCTGGAGCCCAGCGTGACAATCTTCAGTGAACCGGGAACACGTCTGCACTCTTCAAAGCCGACCGCGAACTGAAGAAATGCCGGTAAGCAGTATAATGGAACAAATAGGGTTTTTCAGCTTTGGTGCATATCTCGGGCATTTTGGGGAACATCAGCACCACATTTTCAACATGGGGTTATTGGGACCCCTCCTCATGAATTCAGTCACTGTCATGGTGTTATTCGGTCCCGAAATGTGATTTTGCGGTCACTGCGCAGAATCACCTTTCGGGACCGATTAACAAAATGACAATGCCACTGTTCATGAGGTGGACTCTCAAAAAGTTTATGTTGCAAATTTGGTGAAATAAATCCAAAATATTACTGTTTATGAGCGTGCATTGCACAGTTTCCACACATGCTCGTAACTTTGTGAATTTGTAATATTTTCACTCCAGATTTTCAACATTGGCATTTTTCCACACCTCCTTGTGAACAGTACAGCTGTCATTTCACATTTTCTGGCTGAAATGTGTTTTCGCACTTCCAGCACAGAATAGCATGGTCGCTGTGGGAAATCAGTTTTAGGGACAGATTAAGAAAATGACAGCGACACTGTTCATGAGCAGAGGTCCTAAAATGCCTATGTTGACAATTTGGTGATGAAAGTCCATAAAATGACTGTGTTACAAGCATGTGTTGCACAGTTTCCACACACCCTTGTAACTTCACAAATCTGCAATATTTTCATGCCAGAGTTTCAACACTGGCATTTTTTCACACCTCCTTATGAAATGTACAGCTGTCATTTTTCACATCCTGCCCAACATGTGTTTTTGCACCTGTGGCGCACAATGGCGTGGTCACTGTGGGAAATCAACTTTTGGGACAAATTAACAAAATCACAGTGCCACTGTTCATGAGGGGAGGTCCAAAAATGCCTGTGTTGAAAATGTGGTTAAAAAAAATTCCAAAAATAATTGGGTTAGAGACGTGTGTTGCGTAGTTTCTATGCATGCTCATGACTTCACCAATTTTTCCTATTTTCACTCCAGATTTCAGTGTTGCCATTTTTTTACACCTTCTCATGAACAATACAGTTGTCATTTTTCACATCCTGCCCAAAATGTGTTTTCATGCCTGTGGCGCCAAATGACATAGTCACTGTGCAAAATCACATTTCGGCTAACAAACTGATATTGCCACTCTTCATGAGGTGGTGTCACAAAAAGCCCATGTTGAAAATCTGGAGTGAAAATACCAACAAATACCTACGGCGTTAGGGTTTCCAACTGTAACACCCCACCTTTTAGAGACTGACAGGCGTCAGGGGTGTGACTTGGGATCATTGGCTGTAATGCTCACGCCATTCCACCCCCACCCCCACCCTGCAGCCAGTGACAGGCATTGAGGTGTGCCTTGGAGTGTTCGGCCCTAAAGTTCACCCCATTCTCCTATACTGCACCCATCTCAGTGTATTTCCTTATGGAATGGGGTAAGTATAAGGCCCAAAGACCCCAAAGCACACCACAACATTTGTCAGTGTCTACAGGGTAGGATGAGGTAAAATGGCATGAGAGTTTTAGCTGATGACCCAAAGGCACACCCCAACACCTGTCTGTCTCTGCAGGGTGGTGTTGGCTTCAGTTCAATACTTCACTGCCATTCCTATTATGCATCTCTAACTCCTGCACTACCAATGCCAATGCCAGCGAGACAACATTCAGCATTGACAAATGCTTGTCCTATGTTTGAACAGATGACACAGATGAAATTCTGTTGACAGAAATACAATCAGTCTGTGCTGCCATCTGCCTCCACCAATATTTGCTGATCTTTATGGAATACTCATACATAGATTACTAATGCCTTTCATCACAGTTCGGCTCCACAGTGCTGGATTTCCAGGAAGGAAACTCACTACAGGTCAAGTACGATATCAGGTCAAAATTTATTGTATATAAAACAACAAAACTACAGCTTCAACAGCTGTAAAACAGCCTGACGTTTTGTACCCTTTATGTGTGCTTTTTCAAAATAGAATTCTCACAGGTGAGCTGCAGGTATAAATATGCTCACATTTGAAGAGACAGTATCTAGATTTCTGTTACCTCTCCATAATGCCTATACATACAAAGGGGCAACCCTCATCAACTGTGGCTGTCATCCCCTTACCTGCTATATGAGCATAGCCCTCCCCCTTTCCCAAATGTCTAGGGATCAGGTGTTCCAGGGAAGGGGGTCCCAGACAATGAAATCTCACCAGACGTTTCTCTGAGACTGAAACTGCATAGAATAAAATTTCTCTTACCTCGAGACGTCTTCTAAACAACCGTCCCAGTGCCCCAAACAATGGATAGATGTCACCAGCAGCTTCTTACCAGGAGAGCAGATCCAGGCAATGCATCTTCAGCCTTCACAGGAATCCACCCACCGGACTCGGGGAGAGAGGGCGCAGGAACATACTGGATTGCTTCAAACCCCCAAAGGGAGACCACAGAAGCCTCCTGAAACTAAGGGACTGATTGCTTCATTTAAATCCTTTTAAGAAAAATTAATGACACTGGACTTTGGTTTTCTCCCCAAACTGATCAGGTTTATTCTCCTGAGCCCATAAATGATTGACAGGGCTCAGAGGTCCCAATTGCTTAAGGAAATAAAATCTCACAGCTCCATGGGGCTAAACTTTTTGCACAGCAAAACTGGGAGAGAGGGAGCATTTACGAGCAGACAGGCACGAGAGATTTTACAGCAAGCAACAAAACTTTAGCAGCAATACTTTACTCAGGACCAAAACCTTTTCTTGAAGCCAGAAGCATGAAGCTCCAGACATCTCACTGGCACTGGTAAGTACCCAACTTAAGCTTCACTTTATGAACCGAGATCTTCTGAATCACTTTTCCCAAAGTGCTCCTTCATTCTGCTTCTCTCTGAGCACCTCTAACAGAAGAGTAATGAGCTCCTCTGACTGCCACAGAGCTAATCCATACTACAGACATAAATCCTTGCAGCCTGCCAGGTCCCCTGCTGCTCCTCAATAACTGAGTCAAAAGTTGCCCAAATCCTTGTCCTGGATCATCTTGGTCCCCATGGTTCCTCTCTCTCTCATCTGGCATCCAAGTTCCTTACTCATCAGAGCTAAACCTCACAACAGCAGTCACAGTGACTCCATTGCTTTAATGTTCTTGCTTGTTGCCCAAGCTGTGCAGCTTAATGGGACATGGCCTAAAAGGCCTCAGAGCCAGTGGGTCTTTTTCACCCCATGCCTGAGCACCCATCCCGGGGCTCAAACCCAGAACCTCAGGACCTACCCTCCATGCAGGCACCTTTTAAGTAGAGGCCAAGCCCACTCTGCCTTCCTACACCCCAGGCCACCCTACCACATGGGTAATGGAATCGGGACTGCTGCCACCAGTACCCGACCTCTTGCAGAGGCCTTGCCACCACCTCCGCAGCCCCGATGACCCTGGAAACAACACTACCTTTTGGGGCTTAACCGCTCCTTGGGGGACCTACTCTGCCTACCCTCAAACTCACTACCAGGATACTCTCACCACCCAGTTCCCCAGGGGTCCATGACCCATATGACTGCAAACTGCCTCTCCGATGTTCTCCCTTGGTTGCCCACCCAGGGACCCGGTGCATCGCTGCTGAAAGCTGCCAAAACTACCTTAGGAAGGGGGGATCCCCCCTTCTGACTGCCCTACTGCAGTACTTACCAATCTCTCCCCTAAACTTCCTGGTTCCCATACCTAAGGGCTCTGTTGTGTGCAGGCAGATAGCGTGGTCTTCCTCGACTGCTCATCCTACTCGGGTGGCATTATATACCGCCAGATCTTTCAAGAACAAAACTGCTATGATAACAGATCTTGTTGGGACATCAGATCTGTGTGCATTACCGAGACCTGGCTGGATGAGAAAGAGGGCCCAGTATTGGTCTCAGCAGTTCACCACCTGAGAATGGATCATAGGGGTAGGGGTGTAGCCATTTGTTTTAGATTGGAACTGGATCTTGTGGATGTGCCAGTGGGATCCACCAGATCCTTTGAGTGTATTGTGGGTGCTGGTGTGGGGTGCAGGATTCTGCTCATCTACCGTCCAACAGGAGATGGGAAAGAATTCTTGCAGGGAGTCACGGACTTCATTGTCAACATGGTATTGGGATCCCCAGATGGTTGATTCTGGGGGATTTCAATGCCTGGGTCAATGACAAACTCTCGCACTTTGGTCAGGACTTCCTCCAACTAATGACTTTGTTGGACCTCACACAGGTAGTTACCTCCACAACCAATATTTGTGATCACTCATTGGGCCTGGTGTTCCTCATGGGGATGCAGATCTCCAACTTGGTGGTGGAACAAGTCAGGTGGTCTGACCATCACACCACAGGATTCAGTTTTGCTGCTCCCCCAATAGGCCTGCCCCCATGGAGATGGTCTGGTACCAGCCTTTAAGGGGTGTGACCCCAGAGGGTCTAACGGCGGTGCAGGATCTATTGAGTTTGCCGAGTGAATACATGGATCCAGGAGATCTGGTACTTGCTTATAATAAAGCAGTGGCAGAGGCCCTGGATGCCACTGCTCCTGTTTGTGTTCATCCCCTCACTCTTCGTCCAAGGTCCCCATGGTTTGATAGGGCCTTGAAGGAATTGAGGAGAGTGGGAAGAAGGCTAGAGAGGGCCTGGTGGAAATTGGACCTGGGAGGTTGACAGACTTAGATTGATGGACCATTATGTGGTCTATCAATCGACAATCACCCATAAGTAGGCAGAATTCCTGTCAAAGGAGATTGCCACTGCACAAAATTGACCAGCTTAGCTCTTCTGGACTGTTGACAGATTGTGCAATCCAATATGTCTTCAGCTTTGAGGAGCTTTTTCACAAGAGAAGTGTGACGAATTTGCTCGGTTTTTCACAGATACGGTTGCTGCCATCAGGTTCTGGATCAGCCTGGCCTCTTCTAAGGCTTATTGAGGAGGTCGGCAGGAGGTTGTGAGCACTCAGTTTGCTTGGTCCAACTTCAGCTGGCCGGAGTTCATGGACATTGTGATAATTGTCCAGACTCTGCAGCCAACCAGCTGTAGTTTGGATCCAGGCCTAACCTGACTCCTTGTGAGCTCTGTTGATGACATAGGCCTCGTCCTGGATGAGATAGTCTGGAGGTCATTGGAGGAGGGGGATCTTTCTGGATCCCCTAAAGGAAGCGGTTGTACAACCTCTCCTGAAAAAGCCCTCCCTTGACCAGGACTGTCCATCTAACTACCGACAGGTCTCTACCCTGCCTTTTGCAGGCAAGGTTATTGAGATGGTGGTTGCACTGCAGCTTGATGATCATCTTTCTACCCACGATGTCTATGATTCTGTCCAGTCCAGATTCAGGAAGAGGCATAGCACCGAAATGGCCCTTCTTCGGGTGCTAAATGGTCTCCTAATAGTGAGAGAGTGGAGGACTCATTCCATCTTGTACTCCTTGATCTTTCTGAAGCTTTCGACACTGTGGACCATGGTGTGCTATTGGAGTGCCTGCGGTTCATCTGTGGACTGTCAGGTATGGTCCTCAGATGGTTTCAATCATTCCTCAAGGGTAGGACTCAGGAAGTGATCACTGGGATTTATTCCTCTGACACTGTACCCCTATCCTGCGGGGTCCTGCAAGGCTCCATTTTGTCACCCATGTTGTTTGAAGTGTACATGCTGCCATTGGGAGACATTCTTAGGTGGTACGGTCTGAGTTTTCACTGCTACGCAGATGATACTCAGTTGTACATGTCCTCTGTACCCAAACAGGATGATGTTATCTTGGTGTTTAACAACTGCATCTCTGAGATCCAGGACTGGATGAGTGCCAGCTGGCTGAGGTTGAACCCAGAAAAAAACGAGGTGTTCGTGGGGGACCCAAATCATCGGGAGGCGGGTTTGTTGGCTGGTCAACCCTCCGGGCTTTGGCTTGGGGGTGTTCAGCTGGCTACCTCAGACCAGGTGAGTAACCTAAGCATTATTTTTGATGATGGTCTGACCCTGAAATCGCAGGTGTCAGCTGTTGTCAAGACCTCATTTTACCATCTGGGGAGTATCGCCCAGGTGAAATACCTGCTTTCTCCTGATGATCTTCCAACATTGGTCCATGCCTTCATGACCTCCCACCTTGAATACTGCTATATTTTTGAATATGGATTTTAATATGCTTGTTATGTCTATTTATGTTGCTGTACAGTGCCTTGATCTTGGGAAAGGCGCTTTATAAATACAATTGATTTGAAACTCACTGATCTCTCTCTCTCTATACAGTATATGCCCCTTATCTGTTGCCCCCAAGTGGCAGCCAGCAGAAATTACCTACCGTCAGAGCAATAAATGTCACTAAGCACTGGGGGAAGGGGGATCCTAAAGGTGAGCAATAAGCCTCCTCGAAATGAGGGGGGGACTTACATGAGTAATTGACCCCAACTGTTGGCATGAACAATCTTGTACTGTATAAATAAGTTGCATTTGTGTATCATATTACACTATAAACTTAGCATTTGTACCCTGCTATACCAGGGGACCCCCACAAAAATTAGATACTATATGCAGGGCCAGGCTACCCCTTGTGTCTAGGGGTATATGGTGGTATTCATGTCAAGGGAGCACCTGTCTTATATCATAGAACCTGTACCTGCACCAAACACTTTTTCCACCATGGCCTGGGGTGCTGGAGTAGTGGCACCATTAACCAACACACTGGGGCACCATTAAACATGATACAACACACAAACTGAATGTCCATACTGTGAGCTGGGATTAAGCTGGGTGAATTTACTTGGCTAATAAGATAGCACATAACATAAAGGCATCCCATTCGATTACTGTTTAGGTTCACATATCATCTTTTGCAGTACTAGCTGCATCACACTGTACATCTCCTTCACACTTCACTTAGGGGCTCTGATCTGCCTCCCCATCCTTCCAGGGTGGGCCTATCTCCCTTGACTTACTCCAGACATTACTTCTTCCAGGTGTACCCCTGAACTAAGGGGCATTAAGATTACATTGGCTGGATCTTGTCCAAATATATTTCTGATTAACTACATCCCTACCTTTTCTATGGGGTCCCTGGAGCCCTGGCACTCCTAAGCTAGGGAAAGTGCTATACCTGGGGCAATTATATGCCTGCACATATCTTATAGTACCCACTTCTGAAAATAATAAGTTTAAACATGTCAGGATTATGACAGTACTACTAAATAATTAACATTAGGTCCGGCTGTACCTGCCTCCTTCCGGCAGAATACTGATAACCCTAATGACCCAAAGAAACAGATTCCCATGTCTAGTCCTTCACATGGGGACTTACCAACCCCCAGTTCCTGCCAGGTCTCCTCCTCCTGACACCCGTTCCTTTGGTTACCTGCCAGAGGGGATTACTCTACGTTACCTGGGTTTTCTATTACATTATGGGGCATCCTTAATGCAGGGTTTACTTACAAAAGTGTCCATGGCAAACAGCGCACTCAAGCTGAGCTTTCTCCTGGTTGCTTCTGGTGGAAGTGGATCTCAAGGATCCCCAGAGACCACCCTACTTCCTGTTGTGCCATATGGCTCTTATTCTAGTGGGGTCCTTGAGGCCCTCCTAGCAGACCCATTCACCTGTGCCTGCTGGTGGAACTCCACAGAGCTCGCCAGGAGACCAATGCCACCTGGACCCAGGGACTCTGCCACCATCCCTGGGCTCTCAGGCCTCCTTCTTTAGTCAAAGGCTGGAGGTTGGACTCCTTCTGTCTCCTGCTGGAAGAACTGAACCCAGAACTTTCGACTCTTGCTGCTTGCTTCCTCTATTTATACTGTAAAGGTGGAGGGTAGGGCCATGAATATTCATGGCAGAGTTTTCCCACTTCTAGATGAGACAGAACATCCTGTACATAAAAATTATATTATCCTGTCCTGAAGCAAACAAGGGGTGCCTCTAGAGGACAACTCTTAGAGTCAAACTTAACCCTTCAAGAGCCCTGTAGCATACAGACTAGAGCTGAGTGAAGAGAAAAGCTGGTCACATGTATCTTCTGAGGCCATCTTGACTTGCCATCACTTTTTTTTATTATAAATAACTCATGTGATTATTCCAGCCAATCAGCACAAAGAGCCAGTGCACCTCTTATAATGCATACTGTTGTCTCTCATGCAGGAACATTAAGAGTGACTCATTTCACTTTAGACCTGGAGGGAGGATAGACTTTTTTATATTTGGAAATGAAAAAAAAGACTTGAAGCTTACTATATAGCTCACTTAAGTGATTCACATAGAAACATAGAATGTGTCAGCAGATAAGGACCGCCAGGCCCATCCAGTCTGCCCGAAACCCCTACACTAGTTTGTGGCCTCTGACTCTACCTAGTCAATGGCTTTTCATCCCTCCTTCCCACCTCTAAGATACCCTTATGCCTGTCCCATGCATGTTTAAAACCCTCCACTGTGCTCGTCCCCACCACCTCCTGTGGCAGTCTATTCCATGTGTCCACCACCCTGTCTGTCAAGAAAAACATCCTCACATTTCCCCTCAGCCTGCCACCTTCCAATTTTATATCATGCCCCCTCGTTCGTGTACATCTCTTATATTGGAAAATATCACCTTGTTAATGCCCTTAAGGTACTTGAATTTTTCTGTCATGTCCCCCTGATCCCTGCTCTTGTCCAGCGAGTACATATGGAGGTCCTTTAGTCTCTCATATGTTTTCTGGTGCAAGCCCTGTACCATCTTAGTTACCCTTATCTGGACTGCCTCCACCCTGTTAATGTCCTTATGAAAGTGTGGCCTCCAGAACTGCACAGAGTACTCTAGGTGAGGCCTCACTTGTGTTTTGTACAATGGCATCACCACCTCCCACCTTCTGCTAGTGACACCTCTGCCTATGCACCCCAGCATGTCACTGACCCTCCCTACAGTCTTTGTACTCTGCTTAGACACCCTTAGGTCATCAGAAATGATAACCTCCAGGTCCTTTTCTTCCTTGGTGATAGTCAGCAACTCCCCCCATCCTGTAGCTCTCCCCAGGATTCCCTCTTCTCAGGTGCATTATTTTGCTCTTCTTGGAATTGAACCTTAGTTGCCACACTTCAGACCATTTTTCATACTTCTCCAGGTCCCTCCTCATTCTCTCCACCCCGTCTGGAGTATCTACCCTGTTGCAGATCTTGGTGTCATCTGCACACAGGCAGACCTTTCCCTCCAGTCCTACAGCAATGTTGCTAATGAAGACATTAAACAGGACTGACCCAAGGACTGACCCCTGTGGTATCCTGCTGGTCACCTCCCCCTTCCCTGATTGGATCCCATTTGCCACCACCCTCTGCTTCCTGTCCATTAGCCAGTTCCTAACCCAGTTTACCACCTTGTGCCCTATGCCCAGACTGCTCATTTTGTTGACCAGCCTTTTATGTGGGATGCATAGAAGACTTTGCTGAAATTGAGGTGGGTGACGTCCACCACCCCCTTGTCTCCCCAATTTACTTCTCTTGTCATCCAGTCAAAAAAATCTATTATTCTATCTATTATAATATATAGGGTCTCTGTGGAGTGTCTTTTATGGTATAAAAAACTCTTCTCATGCAGTCTGGGCAATAAGAACAACTCAGTATCATTTCATGGTCTTCTCACCCAAATGTCATGCTCAGAGTCTTTCATACCATAAGTGACACTCAGTGGAGACCCTATTAACTTATAGTATAGCTTTTTTCCCCATCTGTATATCTGTCTCTTTCCTTCTTGCCAGCATTCCCCCAGCCCTGTCAACTACTAACCCTTGGCCTTTATCCTTCATAGTTCATCCCCCCATGTCAGGGATTGAGGGGGTTGCCCAGTCTCCCCCCTCAAGAGCCACATCTTGTTTGGGCCAATGGGGGTATACTGTGTGTGTCCTCAGAGTACCAGCTCTTATCCTGGCAGAGGCAGGGGATTTTCTCTCTTGCTAGTCCCGCCCATCTTCCCTGGCACCCTGGAACAGCCACGGGGACTTCACATGCACATAGTAATGGTAGTGTACACCTGCCCCTTGTGAGGGAGCAAAGCTTCCAAGCCCATTGTAAAGGGCTGCTACAGCCCTCCCATGGCTGGTATGTGCTAACTGCAGTGGCACTTTTCCCAGTCCTGGCCACCTGACAGTTAGCAGCTAAGTCACCTCCTAAACTCAGGTAACATTCATGGAAGCACAGCAGATGTCTTCTAGGCCAACATCTGATTAATACCAAGTTCAGATTAATAAACCAGAGCTAGATCTCTTCAAAACTGCTATGTTGTTTCATACACTGCAAAGCCTTTTCTCTTTTACGCTGAATTTACTCATAACAGCCAAACTGCAACATCTGAGTTATAATAGAGTCTTTCTATCCAATTAATTTGCTCAAAACAACCAAGCTGAAACATCTGGTTACATTTGTGTCCTATCCGATTTTACAGCTGGAAAAATTACAGCACTGTGAGTTGATTGATTGATTGATTGATTGATTGCTTGATTGGTTTTGATAATGTTTATAGGAGCAGCCCGGATGCAAGGCATAAGAGGTGATAAAAATATCAAGCATCAAGAGTAAACCTCCCTCACCCTCCTCACCCCTCCCACCCCCTCACTCCCCGTCTAGGGGCATATACTTCGCAGATCATCCAAGGCCTTAGAAGGGGGTCACCTCAAGCACTAAGTCATCGAGACAATGCACTTCCAGTACAACATAGAAACATAGACTTTGATGGCAGATAAGGACCGCTTGGCCCATCTAGTCTGCCCATTTCCCTACCTACAGGATAGGCCGCAGAGCCTAGTTAACCAACAGCCTATTTCTTCCTACCCCCCACAAGAATTGCTTTATGTCTGTCCCATGCATTCTTGAATTCTCCCACAGTTTTAGACCCCACAACCTCCTCAGGAAGGCTGTTCCATGCATCCACTACCCTCTCTTTGAAATAATACTTCCTCACATTTGCCCTGAGACGCCCTCCTTCTATCTTTAAATTGTGTCCCCTTGTTCTTGCACGTCTCTTTTCTGAAAGATGCTACCCTCTTGGACTTTGTTGATTCCACTGGAGGTACTTAAAAGTTTCTATCATGTCCCCTCTCCTTCTTTCCTCAAGGGTATACATATTAAGCTCCTTTAGTCTCTCCTCACACGGCTTCTGCAGACCCTGCACCATTTTAGTTGCCCTCCTCTGGACTACCTCTATCCTGTCTATGTCCCACGAGATGGGGTCTCCAGAACTGGACACAGTACTCCAGATGGGGTCTCACCAACTGTCTGTACAGAGTGATAACAACTTCCTGTTTTCTGCTGCTGATGCCTCTCCCAATACATCCCAGTATACCCCCAGCCCTCCCTACTGCCTTCTCACATTGCTTGCTAACCTTAAGGTCATCTGATATGATTACCCCCAGGTCCCTTTCCTTTTTTGTTGTTGTTACTACCTCCCCACCCATTGTGTATTCTTCCCCTAGGTTCTTGTTTCCCAGCTACAAGGCAGGAAAAGATGTGGCCTACCTTACTGGCATCTTCAATCACCTGTGCACTCAAATCTTCACCCATCAAATCTAGATTCTTCCTGAATGCTGCACACTGGACCAGGAACTCCACACTGCACATCTCCGGAATGTCTTGAACTCCCAAAGCCCCTCGGTCCTGCCAAAGGCAGGATGGAAATTTTATCTGAAATCAAACTTATGAGAAATTAATTTAGCTGCAAAGAAAGGGGAAAAAGGTTTCCATTTCATTAGCTCCCTCCTTCAGTCTAAATAAAGTACTCACTGCTATTCTTCTCCAAAGTAGCTTCTTTATTTAGCTCCTGCAAAGCAAATGATTCACAGCAATGCAGGGGTCACATACTTCAACCAAATAAATAAAGCAGCTCCACGGGGCTAAATGAGACTTTTTACAGACATACTGGCTGGACATTTAGAGCAGCAAAAACAGTGGATTTAAGGCAGTAACAAGCAAAGATGCTTATTCTCTCTCTCTCTCTCTCGGATGCTTTACCCAAGGACCTCATGACTCGAAACCCTTGATCCCATGGCTCTCTTAATCTGGTAAGCCAAACCTTTTTTCTCTCTACTGCTGGGTTACCCACTCTCTCACTGGCACTGGTCATTGCCCCAACTCTGTCACAGGAAATCGGGCTGCTTCCCCGCCGGGACCCCTTGGCACTGGCCCAAGCCACAAGGAGTGCCAGGATTTTTTCCTAATGATCAAGGCCTCATAACCCACTCGAGCTTAGCCCTGTACTGGTGCAACCCTCTCAGCACTTGCTCCCTCATTTCGCTCAGCCTCTCATCTCCACAGTTCCACTGGTGCAGCGGCCCCAAAACCCGGCCCTGCTTCAGTACTCTAGCCTCATACTGCTGACTGTCCTGCCACTGAAGAGCCCCTGGGCACTGCCACTGCCCATGTCCCTCTGAAGAGCCTGCCTTCACAGAAATAGTGGCCAAAATTTGCTCCGCTTCCAGCTGACCCTTTTCCTTCTTTGGGGAAATCATTGCCAGGCCCACATCTCTTCAGCACCTCCTGGGCTTGCTTTAAGTTCCAACCGAGGGCCACCCTCCAAGGCCTGTCTTTATGGCCTGCGACCTGCCAGGGCCTTTATGCGCTGGCACCCCAGGATCTGCCCCTCTAAGCAGGCCCCATATTTGGGTGAAAGTCCCCTGGCTCCCTCTGCACACCCAGGCTACCCTGCCAAACTAAGTGCGAGGAACAGTCACTGCCACTGGTTTCCCTCCTGTGGGGACCCTGCCATGGCCCCACAGCCCTGGCAGCCCAGGAGTCACACACTAGAAGGGGTCTCTAAGGGCTCCAAACTTTTCTGGCCCCCCATGGCCACCTACAATCCCTGGCACCAACAACACAGGACCTGGCTAACCATCCTTCCCTTATGGAGCTACATTTCTACAGCTCCTCAACACCACGATGTTGTGAAAGCCATCCTATCTACACTTGTAGGGGTCCCCTCCACTGGCCCACCCAGACTGCTGAGCTCTCTTACTTGCCCACCTATCTCTGCTCCTCCAGCCACCCCCTTCCAGTCCCGGCCTAATGCCTGGGCTGGAAAGGCCTCAAAACATCCTGTCTGCTCCCTTATATACTTCCTAAATCTACTCTCTGCTGCCACCTTGAGGTGTCCAACAGCCAAAATCCCCCAGAGCACTAATACATTTCCTAGCTCTGGGGGTAGGAGGGGGAAGGGATGCCTAAAATTGGAGCATAAGCCCCTCCTTTAAGGGGGGCTTACACTCTTCTCCCACCCAGGAAATCATTCCCTCCTGGGAATGATGGCAAGGGGCCAGTGATGGTCTCCTCCCATCAGACTAGGTATGCGCACTCCCCAGTCTTCTGCATCATGCATCATGCCTGGCCACAGGCACCACCCAGTCTGCCTCTCTAGCTCAATGCACTTCTAAAACCCTATAATCTACCTGTGCCAGGAGATAATCTAAATGATTAGGAACAATTTCATTATTTCTTTATCAAACACATTGTTTTTTGAATAATTTTAATTCATTTTCTGTGTTATGAAAATAAAGAAATATACAAAAACACTCATACAGGCATCATATGGGTAAGTCAGCTCATTAAAAAATAAACCTCAAACATAGAAGGCTTCTTAAATATTTGTTAATATGATAATCATAATCTTAAGAGGCCAGTTAATTTTAGCTCCCCCAAATATAACTGTTAACCTCTAAAGTAATCAACGGACCATTTATCAATTTCCATTTATAATAACTTCAAAATTGATTTGAAGTTCTTAAGAAAACCATTATTGTATAAGGCTGTTAAGAAAGACATCTTCCATTCATATTGAGGAAAGGGAAGTTCCTCATTTTCACTTTTCCAATTTTTTTATGAAAGCCTTTTTACGGCTGTAATATTGGCTTGGAGAAGATTTCTCTCTATCTGTGATAGCAATTTGGCACTGTACATTTGTAAAAGTACAAATTTAGGGTCATTCCAATCTGGAAATTGGAATCCCATTTGTTCTAATATCTTAAAAGCTTTATGCTACCAATTTTGATTGACTTTACATTTCCAAAACATATGTAACATATCAGCTTGTTCCTGCGTACAGTGCCAACAAGAGTTGTTATCCAATAACCTCATTTTAAATAATCTATGCGGAGTGTAATACGCTCTGTTCCAAATCTTGTATTGAATAACGTGATCTCTGGGTAAACTGTAGTTTGTTATTGCCTCATAGGCCAGACCCCACTGTGTCAAATTACAATCACAGTGTATCTCTAATTCCCATTTTTGAAATAATGATTTATACACTGTTTCAAAAGGCTTTTGAAGATTGTACAGTAACCAAGAAAACAATTTGCTTCCTTTATTATTCAAAATTTTTAATAGAGAACCTTCCATTATCCCATTATGTGGGGCCCTTTCTCATCATGTGTAGTCTTTTTTGTAAATACTAATAAGTTGGTTAACAAATAAAAATTGATTAATCTCCAAATGGTAGTCCATTCTTACTTGTTTCCCACAATAGATGTTTCCCTTTAGAGAACAAGTCTCTCCATTTTTTGATCCCTTTCTCTTCCCAAGTTTTATTTTTTATCACCTTCCCTCTTATCTGGTAGTTGGGATTATCCCAGATGTTATTTTCAGGAGCTAAATGAATCACCCACTTGGTTTTATTTGCATACTTTATTACGCAATCTGACAGATGTCTCATTATAAGAGTTTTAGAATTTTTATATGTTTTTGATGTGTAAAGAAGTTGAGCCATATCAGCCTGTTCTTGATAAAGGGATTGGAGTAGATTATTTGAGCGAGATATTATTGATTTATTGGCATCATTATCTTGGGCCCAAAGCAAAACCATCGTAAACATGTATGCTAAATTATATTTACCTACATCTCAGGACATGACAAACCCCCCCTTATCAATAGGCAAACAAAGCTTGACCCAAGAAATTCTTGATTGCTTTTTGTTCCAAATAAATGTTTTTAAAATGTTATTGATTTGTATAAACCACTGATCAGGTGTTGGGGTTACTACAGATTGTAACTTAAAAAATTAAAATGTAATTATCATCATCTTAATTGTTTGTTTCTTCCCCCATAATGTCACAGGAATTTTTTCCCAGCACTGTAATTTTAGCTTCAATTATGTAATAAGCTCCTGGAAATTTAACTTATATAAGGAATTGATTTTATTATGAATATTTATTCTCAAATATCTCATATCATCATCTTTAAATTCCACATTTAAGTGCTGCTTAATTTGTTCTGGATTCTGAACATGGAAAGTTTTCATTTCAGGCTTAGTCTTTTATTTATCTTGTATCCTGCTACATTTGAAAATCTTGTAATAATCTTAACCAACTCCTGAGAGCTATTCACCAGGTCTTGAAGTAACAACAAGATATAATCGGCAAAAGCCTTTAGTTTTAATTCTTCTGTACCTATCATTATTCCTTTAATTAAATTATTAGATCTAATTTCATTTAATACAGGCTCCAAACCTAAAACAAAAAGTGAAGGGGGACAGGGGACAGCCCTGACGGACTCCCCAATGCAATTTTATTTCTTTGATAGATTTCCATTTATTTTAATTTGTGCTAGGGGTTTGGCATAAATAATTTGGAAAATGTTGATCAAATCTTCGGGAAATGTGAATGCCTTAAGCATGCTGAAAAGATAAGGCCATTCCAACATGTCGAATGCCTTTGTCACACCCAAGGCCATAAGGGCAGTAGGGGTTGAAATATTTTCCAGGTATTCTATAAGGAATTGGATTTTTATCAGTCCAGACTGAATCATCCTGGTAGGAATAAATCCTGTCTGATTTATATGAACCAGTGATCCTAACAAAGGTATTATCCTATTATTTATTAATTTGGCAAATATCTTGTAATCTACATTCAGAATTCCTATGGGATGGAAATATTCAGGTTTGTTTGTAGGTTTTCCTAATTTTGGGATTACAGAAATGTAAGCCTGGGAGAATGATGGAGGGATCTTTTTCAACTAAGATTTGATTAAATAACATATGTAGATAGTGCAATAATATGGATTCCATAGCTAAAAAGAATTCCAATGGAAATCCATCCATGCCTGGTGACTTAAATTTTGGCATGGAATGGATTGTTTTTTTCAGTTTCTAATATTGAAACTTTTTAACAAGCTTCAACTTGTTCTTGTTTTAAGGTAGAACCTACAAAACTAGCACGGTAATCCATTTCCTCTTAAGAAGGAGAACAGCTACATTCATATAACTTAGAGTAAAATTGAACAAAAACCTTAATGATCTCAGCTGGATCATTAACTGTTTGACCATCTTCTGATACCATGATGGCAATCTCCATCTTCTCCTTCTTCATCACCTGCAGTCTGTTTGCTTAAGCTCTACCTACCACTTCACTATTTGTTTTCCGGTTTTTATTATATCAGGCCCAGCACCTTTTCAGATCATAGAATTCTGTTGCTTTGATCAGTTTCCTCAAATCTTTTAATTGGTCCATTTTGGAGCTGTCCCATCCTTTAACAGTCTGTTGTAACATTTTTAATTTACCGTCTATTTCCTTTTGCTCATCCTTCTTTTTTTTGTTCCTCCATGCAACCTCTGAAATAATTAACCCCCTTAGGGTTGCCTTGAAAGCATTCCAGGAATCAATTATATTTTCTTCTGTTATTAGATTTTCTTTCATACAGAATTTTATGTTTTCCTGAATTTTGTCTATAAAAGATTTATCTTGCAGTAGGGTGTTGTTCAGTCACCAGAGCCGGGTTCCCCCAATTTGTCCAAAACTGAGAAAAAGGTCCAGTGATACAGGACTATGGTCCAAGATTAATCTAAGTTCTATATTTGGCTTAGCCCCTAAACAGGTTATTAATAAATCCCTAAATGCAAAAATACAATCAAGTCTTGAGTGAGTTGAATGCCGGCCACAGAAATATGTATAATCTTTCATAACAGCATTCAAGTCCCTCCAGATGTCAACCAGGTTATTTAAATCTAAAAAAGTGTAACTTGGATTTATATTTGTCCCAGCCTGAACTCTTGGAGGTTTTATCCAGCTCCTCATTTAGAATACAATTAAGATCTTCTCCATTACTATAATGTGCTTTACCCCATGTGAGCATAAGTTTATTCAATTCCGCTAGAAAATTATTATAACCCTTAAAAGGACCATATACTGATCCAATTACAATGGTTATACCATTAATTCTTGTTTGGACCAGCAAAATTCTTCCCTGTTTGTCTAAAACAGAGTCCAGGATTTACCCTTTAAAGTTTTTGTCAAAAAGGATTGCTACCCCAGCACTTTTGTTTGATGGCCCAGGAGAGAAATAAAGATTACCAGCACACTTTTTCTTTAATTTATTCCATTCTCTTTCACTTAGAAAGGTTTCCTATAACATGGCCACATTTGAATTTAATGTTTTAATTCCTGATAAGACTCTAGATCTCTTCACCAGAGAATTTATAACATTTACATTCCATGTGCAGCCCCTAAACCATCCCATCATAAAGTTTTAACAAAATATTGAGGAAGAAAAATACATTTAATATTATTTGTGACATTACACCATAATGCCCGACTAATAAAATAATGATCACCACTGTACAAAACCCTTCATCCCCTCTCCCATAATATGCCCACGACAAAAGTCTGGCATATTAACCTATATCACTTGGTGACAAGAGCTGGGGTTAGGACTAGTCTCCTCCCTCCCTCCCCTTGTAAACTTCAAAATTTGTACCATAACCCACCCTTTAAACTTCTTTAAATTCTTATACAAGAGAAGGGCAAAATGCCAAAGCACTAGTGAAATTTGCACATCACATGTGTGAAAATAAAGATAACGATTTGCTGAGTTTATTCAATACTCTGGTTTAACTTTTAATTACTACTTTTAATTACTTTGTGGTCCTGAAGCACCAGTCTGGATGGATAAGTTTCTATATGATTGATCAAAAAAGAAGAAGATTATCATGGCCAACAAATACTGTGGGTAAATGAATTTTCAAATCTAGAAGGGCCTCAGCTGGTGAGTTGTAAATCAACTGTTGGTTATTCAACAATATTTTTAGCTTTGAGGGGAAAATCACATAGGCTTTAATATTGTTTTCCCATAATTTCTGTTGCAACCCTGTAATTTTTTTCATTTTTTCCCATAATGCCTTAGAGAAATCATTTTTGAAATATACTCGTTACTCTCTATAAATGAAAGATTTTTCCCTGTAATATGCTTGCATAATAATATCTTTGCCCTCTGAGGAAAGCATTTTCACTATTACTGGCCTAAATTTAACTCCATCATTCCCCTTCCCTAACCAGTGCGCCCTTTCTATTTCTGGGACCTCTACTTCCATCGGTAACAAAGAACGAAAAATATCAGATAGAATAGATTTTAAGGACAGTTCTTTTTCCCAAGCCACTATGATCCCAAAAATCTGAATGTTAGATCTTCTTGGTCTATTTTGTTGTTCGTTGAGTTTTGCCTCACAGAACAGTACTTGCTTTTTTAATTTCTGCACATCCTGGTCTAAGGGAGAAACCATATCTTGTAATTCAGAATGTCTTTTCTCCAGATCTTTTAAGTGATTTATGGTTTGTTCTAGTTTGCTGTCCATCCTCTGAATATTGTCTGCTAATGAGCTAACTGAGTCCGGTAATGTAATTAACTTGTCTGTTGTTGATTGAAGGGTTGACATGTTGTTTATTAATTTTAAGGCCCATTCTGGAGGTTTTTCCGATATAGATATTGATGGTGCTGCAGGGCCTGATCCTTCCAAACCCTGAGATGAAATTAAGGTGGAAGGAGTTGAAGTCTGAGCAAAAGATTCAGCCACCTCAGATTCAGGGTCCTGGTTTGTTTCATCTAGGGCAGCTGGTAATACCCAGCCTCCCCTTTAGGGGAAAGGCCCTCAGCATTGTCTAGTCCTGAAATTTGTTTAATGTTAACGGCTGGATTTTCCCCCTTTTCTCTTTTTTTTTCACCCTCTGATTTGGGAGCCATTTCCACTGCTTTAAAACCCCTTGAATTGAAACAGTTCTTAAATGGGAGTTTCAGCTGCTTAAATTTCTTAGATTTGGCATCAGGTTCTGGGTTTAAATTTTCTAATAGCGGTGCATTATTTTTCTGAATCTTTTAAGTTCTCTCCAGTTGCTGGAAAAAGCTTAGAAAGTCTTTTTTCTTTAATTTAGATTCTTGCCGCATCTCCATATATATTTCTAAGTTGAAACAGAAGCCTCTTGCTCCCTTTACTTAAAGTCGAAGGGGGGCTCCAAAAAAAAAAAAAAATCCCTTTTACATAAGTCAAATGCAGGTCTTAAGTATGAGATTTAACTTCTTGCTTTCACTTTCTTTAATCTCATATATGTTTGTAATGATGAATAAATACATCTGAAGTCACAGACCTTTATCCCTTCTGTTGAGGATTCTTCCTGTGAAGTCCATCTGAACCATCTCAATTTATGGTACACCAGCTCTTGCCAAAATTTCCCCAAAGGCCGTCCAAAGTCCTTGTTTAATTCACTAGATGGAAAATATTGCATGTGTTACAACAAAAAGTTGCTTTTCAAAAACATCCATTTCAAAATGGACTGAAACCCGTTTTAAAAGCTTGATAAAGAATTTGGGCCGCTATTTCCACCTTCCACAGTCAGGACCTTAAAATGCCAACCTATATCTCATGCTTGTTAAGTCGAGTGTCATTGTAAAAGTTTTTAACTCACATTTTACTAACTCCAAAGTAAAACAGCATCCAACTTTTCCCTTCTCTTCAGAAAGCTTGTCAGCCTTCCACAGTCAGAACCTTAGAATGCCAACCTGCATCACATGCTTTTTGAATCGGGGCGATATTGTAGATGATTTTAGCTCATGTTTTTACCGACATTAAAGTAACTTAGCATCTGACTTTTCCCTTCCTTACAAAAGGCACAACCATCTAGTTTTTCATTTAGGAAAGGGAAAAAATACCAGACTTCTTTACTCGCAGGGAAACAGTCATTCAACAGAGGAACGAGGAGCAGAACTGCTCACCCTGCTTGCTAGCCCTGATACCAGCGCATTGCGTCACTACGCACCACCCATGTCAATGGCTGTTACAATGCTGTCTAGCCTATCATGCCTTTCCTTCTTTATTAAACAATCTTAATCATGTGTCTTAATGATTAAACTTCAGTATTAGACATTTACATCAACAGTAATGAGGTAGTTTTCTAACAGTTTAGCTATGCCCCAAATACCTCCCCCCAATTTTAAAACAAGTTACACTGTGTACAGTCCCCAAACCACTCACTCACACATTCTCTCACCAGTGTCCCTTATCTTTCAAACCAAATATTTTTATCATGATTAAAAAATGGTTTAACAACAAAATTAGTATTATTATTATTATTTTAAATTCAAAAATGTTCTGATTTTAAGAATAAGAACTGTATACAGTCACCGTAACTCTGCTCTGTAGAGCAATTATCCTGGCCCAGTTCATAAAGTCCAAACTCTAGAAGGCCTAGGTTGCAGGTCCCCCCACCTGGAGGGAAATAATATTCTGGATCTGGCTTGGTGGTTACATCCCCAAAGGAATCCCGGTCCAGAATGTAATATTTGGTCTGAGTCCTAGCCAAGTCCTGGATCAAGGTGAAATGTTTGAATAACGCTAGGCAAGAACAAGTCCCTGTGCAACACATTGACCATGTCAGCTGAATCAACTGCTGAGATGGGGCACCTCCTCCACTGGGACAATTCTTTAAGTGTTCCATCTGCTCCTTAAAGATCCATTCCTCCCTCATCTCCTCATTGATGTCCCAAATCCATTCCAGCACATAAAGATAGTTCAAATGAGGATATTCCATCCGTAGCCTCATGTGGACCCACCTTTCAGCCTGATTCCATTCTGGCAGGTCTCTCACACTGCTCCTCCTGGTTTATCACATTGGTAGCCATATCCCCCGTCGATCCTTTAAGTTTAACGGGTCACTAGGATTCCACCCAGTTGACCCTTTTCCTACTTTGGGGAAATCACTGCCAGGCCCACATCCCCTCATCACCTTCTGGACATGCGTTAAGCTCCAGTCGAGGGCCACTCTCCAAGGCCTGTCTTTATGACCTGCCAGGGCCTTTATGTGATGGTGCTCCAGGACCTGCCCCTCCAAGCAGTCCCCATATTTGGGTGAAGGTCCCTCTGGCTCCCTCTGCACACCCAGGCCACCCTTCCACACTGGGTGTGAGGGAAAGCCACTGCCACAGGTTTTCCTGCTGTGGGGATCCTGCCATGGCCCCCACAGCCCTGGCAGCCCAGGAGTCACACACTAGAAGGAGTCTCTAAGGGCTCTGAACTTTCCTGGCCCCCCATGGCCACCTACAATCCCTGGCACCTACAACACAGGACCTGGCTAACCATCCTTCCCTCATGGAGCTACATTTCTACAGCTCCTCAACACCACGATGTTGTGAAAGCCATCCTATCTACACTTGGATGGGTCCCCTCCACTGGTACACCCAGACTGCTGAGCTCTCTTACTTGTCCACCTATCTCTGCTCCTCCAGTCACCCCCCCTCCAGCTCTGGCCTAATGCTTGGGCTGGAAAGGCCCCCAAACTTTCTGTCTGCTCCCTTATATACTCCCTAAACCTGCTCTCTGCTGCCACCTTGAGGTGCCCAACAGCCCAAATCCCCCAGAGCACTAATACATTTTCTAGCTCTGGGTGGGGGGGTAGAAGGGGGAAAGAGATGCCTAAAATGGGAGCATAAGCCCCTCCTTTAAGGGGGGCTTACAATAAGTAAAGAAATAAATAACAAAGGAGACAGTGGAGATTATACACTGGATGCATCAAGAGTATATAATCAACTGTGGAAGAACAAGGACTCTTCAATCATACTCTGCAATCCATCAGAGAGGGTCACACAGTGTGCACATTGGTCCAAATAGTTATACTACACATTAAGTTAAAGGAGTTACAGGCTGTATCCCTAGACAAATTATCTTTACGCTTCGCTTTGAACTCAACATGTGAGTTAATGGTTGTGATGTATAACAAAACAGCATTCCAAGGTCTGGTGGCTCTGGCACCGAAAGTCTTTTTTTCCCCATATAGTGTAATATCCCACTTGTGGGGGGGGGGCTTACTAGCCCTTGGCAAAATCCCCCCCCAACCTCTAAATGCGTAGGGACTTAGGCACTTTAGGGATTCTTTTGGTGCTCTGCCACTGGGGGAAGCACCTTCCGGAAGTATATAAGGTTGGGGAGGAGTTGAACAAAGGAGAGAGAGGCAGAGGTCAGTGGTGTGGAAGCAGGGCAGTACTGGAGGGGGGCCTCCCCCAGCTTTAGGCAGGTTGGCCTAACAGCTACGGTGCACTGGTTCTCTTTTTGCACCATGGGAGGGAGCAAGTTCAGGCAGTAGAGGCCATTTGGGTCCAGGGGTAATTTATCTCCCCAAGGGAGCAAGGGAGAGCACTTTGGTTGGGACCATCAGGCCTGGGGTGTGGAACTAATTTGGGAGTCAGTCGAAAGAATCAGGCCATTTCTGCCAGCACTGGGGGCCTCGACCCATACACAAGGTGGGAGTATTGGGCTAATGGGGCTGTTTGTTGCATAGGTGGCAGGACCACATCAGGGGCCGTTGGTTGGTGGCAGCACCAGCGTGCCCTTTCCTGTGTGGCACATTGGCCTTGGGAGTCTTGAAGGGGAGGAACATGGCCTGGGACTAGTTGGGGCCTGCCATGCCCGTGTCTGGGGCAGGTCCCAGGACCCACCATGTCCGTGTCTGTGGCAGGTCTTTAGGTTACTAAGGGTCGCAGTTTCTCAGGAAACTGTAAGTTAAGGAAGGGAGCCTCTGCATCTGTTTTGGGCTGCTCAGTTCCAGTGAGAGCTTGAGCTGGAAGGTATGGGATCTCTTTGGGCACCAGTTAACAGCTTGAGGAAGGTTTTAAAGGGATTTTCAGTACTTGGGAGCAGTCGTAGAGGCTGGTCTGTTCATCGTCCCAGGGATGATTTCCCTCAGTGGCTCCAGGAGGAGTAAATCACTCCCTTGCAGGGGAATTATGTCAAGGAATAAGTTATGGGAACAGTTCAACAAGGAAAGATAGGTTTCTGTGGAAGAAGTTGGGTACTTACCAGAAATATAGGCTATAATTGTTTTAGTCCTGGAATGCTGTGGTAGTCTGCTGTATGCTGATTTGAGATCCGTGTCTTAGTTTTGCCATTGTCGTCTCTCATTTCTAGTTGTTAGTCCCATGAAGCCGTGTTTAATAAAGTTAAGGGAGTTTGGCTCCTTGGCCCTATAATAATTTTGGGTGCCCAGGAAATAAATTTGATTGGTTTTGGCCTAATCTGGTGTCCGACTCATTGATTGCTCTCATGAACAAGATGAACTAACTGTGTTTATTTTTAAAGCAAATTAATTCTTCCATAGCCCTGAAGGAGGGTCTCTGGAGCAATATTTCATCTCATTTTCCTGGGTCCCGGAGCTGTGAGAAGCTGAGAGAGAACAGCTTCCATTCTGTAGTGCTCCTGCTGGGGGAAAAGACCTGCATGAGGGGGTGAGAGCCATTCTACTCAGTTTGGAAGATGTCTAAAGGTAGGGTGCTCTCTATTTCTGAATTCAACATCCAGCTCATGTTTCCAGAAAGTGGTTCAGGAGGGCCCTTCAGTCTGGGCCCCTTTCCTTCTTCTTAACATCAGGCACTCCTAGACATTCAGGAAAGGGGGCTTACAGATATGGGGGCTTATCTGGGATTGTTTTTCTGTGCCCCAACAGGGTGTGAACCCCCTAAATTTGGACCTAGGAGGGTCGGCGGGATCGGCTGCTCCAGGTCTGAAACATATAGCACAGTTTCAGTGGTGGCAAGGCCTGCTTGGATTCCTAGGCTTGCATGGTCTCTCTCAGTCTCTGGTGCCTCTGCAGTTAAGCGATGGTCACGTGCATCAATTTGGAGGTTCTGACTGGCTGGCGGCTTAATGTACTGAAGGGAGATGATGCGAAGATGCCAATTTGTGGAAGCGAGTGAGATTGAGAGAGAGAGAGAGAGAGAGAAGCAGGGGGACATTTGGAGGTATTGGATAACCAGGCAGCTGCACTGAAAAGGAAAGGAAAAAGGAAAAGTCTGCAGACTAGAGGTGTTGCCTGTGATAGTAAGAGACACGGCAGAAGGCTTTACACCAAAAGAGGAACCTCAGGCAACGGTTCCTGCCCCCCCTGCTTATGTGGCTTTGAAATTCTGCAGGGAGGAGGCAGGCTGAAGATCAATGTGTTCAATGTGTGTATCGAGAAGAGGAAGTGGTGAAGTTGCCTATCTGCTCAATGTGCTCCAGTGCTGCCCTGGAGGCATTTTTGGAGGCATGCCTTTTGCTTTTTCCTGGGAGTATCCTGCCAGTGTATCCATCGGCACTGCATCCCTGCTATCCCAGAGTAGTATGGAGGTTGGTACCAGAGCCAAGTTGTTTACAGGCCATCTACCCAATCAGATGAGCTAGATGAGGAGCTAGTGAAGAACCTCAAAACCCACTGTAGTAAGAGTAGGGGCAGAACCGTGGTGTTGGGGGATCTAAACATATGAACATATGAAGAAGCCAGCAGAAGAAGGCCACTTGGTCTATCAAGTCTGCTCATATTGCAGGGTCCACAGCTTGAGCTAATGTCCCTGCCCTCCCTCCCCACTCTTCCCATCCTTCCTACCCATGATCCTTACCTTCCCCCATGCCTATCCCAGCCTCTCTTAAAGCTGCCCAAATGAGATGACCTCTACTGACAGCGCTTTCCAAGTGTCCACCACTCCCTCTGTGAAGAAGTGCTTCCTGACCTCCCACCTAAACCTCCCAGACTCCAGCTTGACACTGTGCCCCCTTGTGTTATGGTTACCACTCAGCTTAAACAGACTCTCCTTATCAACGTTATTTATCCCTTTCAGGTACTTGAAGGTCCCAATCATGTCCCCTCTTTCTGTCCTGTCTTCCAGGGAGTACATGTTCAGTGCCCTGAACCTCTCCTCATATGCCTTACCCTGCTGACTGGCTATCATCTTTGTAGCCCTGCTCTGAACCTTCTCCATCAGGTTAATGTCCTTTTTGAGGTGTAGGCACTGTCACACCTGGACAGCTGGTTCTGATCCCTGTATAATTTTTTGTTGTAAATATAAAATTAATGTAGGATGGACTGTGGAAAAAGGATAATGCTGGCTGCTGAAACTGACACTTCAAACCCCCCAGGGATAAGTTCAAAGGACAGGACATTGTTAAACTACAGATATCTGGGGGTGCAATTATCTGGTCAATTTGCTTTGATCCCAGGAAATGAAATTAGCCATTCAGGATGTCCTCAGGGAAATCCTTTGATCTGCACTAGATGTCTTGAGAAAAGGGACACTGGCCAATGTTATGAATAACCTCACAGGAAACCAGCTCATTTAATCAAAGATACCTTTGATGTGTAGATACCAAGGCCCAGATGAATTAAAGAGTCAAATACACTTTTGCTTTGAATACACAGTGACTTATATCAAACAGACTTTTGATGTCTGCGGAAAGCAGATCAGAATGGTTTTGACTAGTTACATAGAGAGGAGATTTATTATGTCATCTCTTATTTTTTTAAATACCTTAGTAGGCCATCTTGGTGTTATAAAATATAGATTTTGTTACACCAAGGTGGAGTTTGGTGACCTCAGTGAGAAGGACGGCTCAGGATGGTTTTTAACATACTGAGAAGACCTTGACAGACACACTTACACTTTCATATTTCTGACACAGAAGAGGAACATCAGAGCACTGATAGATTAAGAAGTAAGGACCTTAGACAAGATTAGTCTGAATATTATTGTTTGTAGGAATCTGCACTTTTACCTGTTTGTTTTAAGGCTGCATGTGTTGGGATATTTTGTTCTATAAAATGTTCTGTTTTCCTATTTTAAAGTAAAGATATATATTTTAAAACGGAAACTGCCTGGAGTGCCTTGACATTTCTTTTTATTTAAGTGAAGCTTTTGAAGGTTATAGTTAACACTGTGTATGGGCTTATTGTTATACCAAACTGGGAAATGGATAGAGTTCTCTAAAGTCTTGCATTGAGTTCTTAGGGTTCATTTTGTAGACCTGGTTAGGTGCCCATAGGCAAAGATATCTGTGCCCCTGAAGACAGAATTATCTGAACCTGATAATTGGGTACACTAACAAGAGGTTAGCAGTTTGAATCCCTCCCAAACTTGAGACTAAAGTGACTCGAACCCACAAAATAGACAAAGGGGTTACCTTGTACTGTTCACTGTCCACAAATCATACGCTCAGAGGTTGGCACTTTGGGAGTAGAGGGCTGACCGGCTGAGCAAATTTGTGACAGGCACCAGTACTGAACTCCATATCTAGATGTGGCCTTACCAGTGACCTGTACAAGGGCAGTATAACCTCCTCTCTCCTACTACTGATCCCCCTAGCTATGCATCCCAGCATCTTGTTTGCCTTTGCTGCTGCTTTCTTGCACTGCATGGACTGCTTCAGGTCACTAGTGATCATAAATCCCAGGTCCTTCTCCTCCTCTGATGCAGATACTGGGACTCCACCCAGGTAGTACTCTGTCCTGAGATTCTTGGCTCCAGTATGCATAACTCTGCATTTCCTGGCATTGAAGCCTAGCTGCCAGATCCTGAACCACCTCCCTAGCTTTTCCAGATCTTCCTGTAGGTCCTGTATCCCTTCAGCTGTGTCCACTCTCCCACAGAGCTTGGTGTCATCCATGAATAGGCACATTTTGCCCTTAATGCCATCCCCAGTGTCAATGATGAAGACATTGAACAACACCGGCCCCAGCACTGAGCCCTAAGGAACCCCACTGGTTACCTCTCTGGTGCCAGATAACGCTCTCTCCACAACCACCCTCTGGGTTATGTCCCTCAGCCAGTTTTCCACCCATCTGGTCATCTTTTCCCCAAGTCCAAGATCCACCAACTTCCTGATCAACCTTTTGTGGGGTATAGAGTCAAAGGTCTTGCTGAAATCAAGATAGAGGATGTCTACCGCTTGGCCCCTGTCTACTGTCTTCGTGACACAATCAAAGAAGTCAATCAGACTTGTTTGACACAATCTCCCCCTCCCCCCCATGAAGCCATTCTGCCTCTCATCCTGGAGACCATGCTCCTCTAGATATTCCACCAACCTTTCCTTTAGTATGGTCTCCATGAGCTTGCCCACAATGTAGGTCAGACTGACTGGTCTGTAATTCCCTGGATCATCCTTGGCACCACTTTTGTGGAGGGGCACTACATGTGCTGTTCTCCACTCCTGTGGTACCACACCTGACTCTAGTAAACTATTACATAGGTATGCCAGTGGCCCTGCCAGCTCCTCAGCCATTTCCTTTAGTACCCTTGGATGTACTCTGTCTGAGTCTGGTGATTTGTCCACCTTCAATGCCAGCAGACTCTCCCTTGCTCTATCCTCCTCTATCACTACATCTGTGTTCCCCTCCCCTCCGCTCCTCTTTTCCTTCCTGAAGGCACTGGTCCGTCCTTCTCCCTGGTGAAGACAGAACAGAAGTATTCATTTAGTATCTCTGCTTTTCCCCCATTATCCTCCACCCACTCCACCCCTTTCTTAAGCCTAACAATCCCTTCCTTCTTGTCCCTTTTCTCACTTGTGTAGTGAAAGAAAGCCTTCTCCCCTTCTTTACTCCTTCAGCTATCTGCAGTGCCTTCTGTGCCTTTGCTTGCCGGACTTCCTTACTTGCCTCACTAGCCAACCTTAGGTAATTCTTCCTATCCACCTCTCTCTTGGTCTTCCTGAATTTTCTAAAGGCCAACCTCTTTTCCCTTACTGCCTTGGCAACCCCAGAACTGAACCAGCTAAGCACTTTGGCCCTTGTGTTCTTCCCCCTGAGTCTAACGCACTCATCTGTGGCAACCAGTATTCCTTCCTTAATGATGTACCACCCTTGGCCCACCCCCATATCTGCCCTGATGCCTGCCAGATGGCTCCTTAGCACCTCGCCCATTTTTCTGAAGTCCTCCTTCCTGAAATCCAAGATTTTGGTCTTAGTTGGGATGCTTTCTCTGCCCATATCCAACTGGAACCACACTGTGCAATGGTCACTTCCACCCAGTGACCCCCTGGCCATTATTTCCTGTACATGCTCCCCATTTGTGAGCACCAGATCAAGAATTGCCTCAGCTCTTGTTGGTTCAGTGATGCCCTGAGTCAGGAACCCACTCTGCAGTCCTTCCAGGATCACCTGACTCTTAGCACATGTTGTGGATGGTATGCTCCAGTCCACCTTGGGCAGGTTGAAGTCCCTAACAATCACCACCTCTCCTTTCCCCGCAGCTTCCAATATTTGTGAGATCAGTTCCCTGTCCCTCTCCTCATCTTGACTGAGTGGTCTGTAAACTGCCCTAAACCTCACCTTTCTCCTTCTGTTGGACCTTAACTGAACCCATAATGCTTCCATCTCCCCTTCCTCTGATTCCTCTCTTGTGCAAGTTATTCCCTCCCTGTTATAAACTGCCACCCCTCCCCCCTTCCTGACTACCCTGTCCCTCCTGTGTAGCTTATATCCAGGGATCGCAAGGTCCCAGTCATGGTGTGATGTTGCCCAAGTATCGGTTACTGCAGCTATGTCCACCCTCCTGTCTGCAAATAGTGCCTGCAGGTCATCCATCTTGTTTCCAAGACTCCATGCTTTCAGAAACACCACCCTCCACCTAGCGTCTGACCTTTCTGCTCTTCCCTCTTTTCTTCTATTCACATTTATCCCCTCTGTATACACCCCTCCACATACCCTTATTATGTGTTCCTCACCCCCTTCAACCTTTGCTAACTGTGTTTTTGCCCCTTCCACCTCATCCCTCCAGACCTCTTCCATCACAAACATGCCAGGGGCTAACTGGGGTACCATGGCATTATCATCAGCTAAGGAACAATGTCTGCTGGATGCCTTCCAGGATGCATTCTTATCCCAACTGGTGGTTGAGCCAGCTAGAAAGGGGCACATTCTGGATTTGGTTTTGATGGATAATGTCCAGGTTAAGAACATAGAAACATAGAAACATAGACTCTGATGGCGGATAAGGACCACTTGGCCCACCCAGTCTGCCCATTTCCCTACCAACTGGATAAGCTGCAGATTCTAGTTAACCAACAGCCTACTTCCTGCCACCCCCCACTACAATTGCCTTGTGTCTGTCCCATGCATGTTTGAATTCTCCCACTGTTTTAGCCCCAACAGCCTCCCCAGGAAGGCAGTTCCATGCATCCACCACTCTCTCTGTGAAAAAGATTTCCTCACATTACCCTGAGCCGTCCCTCTATCTTTAAATTGTGTCCCTTTTCTTACACATCTCTTTTCTGAAAGATGCTACCCTCCTGGACTTTGTTGATTCCCTTGAGGTACTTGAACATTTCTATCATGTCCCCCATCCCTCCTTTCATCAAGGGTATACATATTAAGCTCTCTCATTTCTCTTCATATGATTTCTGATGCAGACCCTGCACCATTTTAGTTGCCCTCCTCTGGACTGCTTCCATCCTGTCTATGTCCTTGTATAGATGAGGTCTCCAAACTGCACACAGTACTCCAGATGGGGTCTCACCAACCCGTCTGTACAGAGGGATAACCACTTCCTTTTCTACTGTGATGCCTTTCCTATGCATCCCAGTATCCCCCTGGCTCTCCTCACTGACTTCTCACATTGCTTATCCACCTTTAGATCATTCAGTATGACTACCCCCAAGTCCTGTTCCATTTTTGTTGTTGTTAGTACCTCCCCTGCTAGTGTGTACTCTTCTCCTGGGTTTTTGTTTCCCAGGTGCATTACTTTGCACTTCTTTGCATTGAATCTAAGTTGCCATATGTCAGACCATTCCTCCAACCTTGCCAAGTCCCTTCTCATGAAGGTGAGAAACACATAACAAGGGTATGTGGAAGGGTGCACAGAGAGGGGATAAATGTGAATAGAAGAAAAGAGGGAAGAATGTGGTTGTGAAGGATCCATTGGCAGGAGTGATGCCACAGTGTGGTTTTCCTTGGACTTGGAGGGATGGAAACTGCACTAAAATGACAATGGTGGACTTCAGGGGGCAGACTTTAAGGGGAAGGCAACTGTCCTAGAGGGACATTTAGGTACAATTAGTCCAGACATGGGCATGAAGCAGAGGTGGGAGATAATAAAGAGGGGTCTTCCTGAGGCCATGAAATCCTGCACAAAGGTCCACCCCAAGTATGCAAGGGTTAGAAAACCCAGTTGGTGGACCAGGGAAGTACAGGAGGTGGTGAGAGAAAAAAGTTGGCCTTCTGAAGGTACAGGCACTCACAAGGGGATAAAGACGGAGGAGTATCACAGGAGCTCCAAAATGGTGGGTAGGGTGGTGAGATCGGCCAAGGTGGATAAGAAGCTGTGGTTGGCTCAGGGGATCAGGGAGGGGGAGTAGAGTTTTTTTCAGGTACATCAGGGAAAGAAGGAAAGGTGGGGACAGATCAACAGGTTAAAGAGAGAGGGTGGCTGGGTAGGCAGAGGAGGCTGTGGAGCAAGCAGAAGTACTTAATGAGTACTTCTGCTCAGTCTTTACTAGGGAAGGGGACAGACCAATTCCTCGGGGGGATGGCAAAATGCGGTCTAGGGAGGGGGAGGCACTCACAGACAGTGAGATCCCACTGGGAAGGGTGAGGGAGGCTCTAATGTTCCTGAGACCCGACCAGGACCAGATTAAGGTAACCTGGTGCCCTAGGCCCAAGAGAAATCTGAGGTCCCCTCTCACCGTGACCATGCCCCTTTGCCACAAAGAGATCCTGTCACAGACTGTAAGACAAGAATCCATTTACATACAAACTGTATCCCATGTAAAGATACAGTTTGTATCTGAAGAGGTACGGGCAACAGAATACAAATAAAAATGCCTACCCTTCTGTTAGCCTTTCTCAAAATCATATTAGCTACAGTGCCCACCATTTTCTCCTTTCCCTTTTCCCCAAATGTCTCATACTGTTTGATTTCAGTCTGATAAGCTACAGTGCACCCTCGACTATCCGCCCATTTTTCTACAAGCAAAACTGGGTTTATAATCAAGGGTGTGAGATAATAAGGAGCAATGGAATAGCTATTATTTTGTACAGACATTTTGTGGATAATCGAGGGATCACCGTATGTGCAAGACCACTGTCAGCATACATGACTGCCACCTTTCTTGCGCTACTTAACTTACTGCATGTACAATCTTAATTCCTGATACAGCCCACCCACAAAACCACATAGGGAAGGAGTTGTAGTGCTATAGATAGACTTATAATGGTCAGGGTTAGTGGTGACCTTTAGATATTATTTGTTTACTTTGCAGGCAGTTGTACATAATGGGGGTAGTACTGTATGTATGTATGTATTGTAGCTCTATAACACACAATTGCCTGAAAATTAAACAAATATGATTTAAAGGAGGCAGTATAGCACAGTGGGTTAAGGCTCTGAGCTGCAGATCTGGAGACCTGGGTTTGAGTCCCACAGCCGCCTAGGTGTATTCTGTCGCATCTGGAAAAAAGCTTTGGCTTAGTGTGCTACTCCTGATTAGACAATGTTCCCTTTCCCTTTCCCTTGAAGGTCACTGCTGCCCCTAACAGCACTGTAAGCCTATCAATAGCACAGTAGCCTCTTTGCTACTCTGTGTCATTAAAATGTGGTTCTGTAGGTGATGTTAAAGATCAGACTTAGCCATACTGTTTGTGAATTACAATGTAGTATTGTTAAAGGACTTAGAAAATTCAGCCCCATTTTTTCTTTTTTTCATAACTTTGATGATCATTTTCATGACACTAATCGCCCCATCCCAAACTCAACCATAAACCCTCCTACTAATTTTCTGTGAGAGGAAAATTGCATTTAACAATGATAATCCAATTCTAGTCAAGGAGTGCAAAAATTAATACATTAGGCAGTATAGCCTAGACCCAAGTCAAGAACCTGGAAAACATGCAGACTCAGAACACTTGAGTTTGTGAATCACAACCTCTATCTGCATAGTAGGTGACCCAGGGCCATGGCATGTCACAGAACATCCATGTGTTAATGAGAGGCGTCTGAAACCTGTAACAAGCTCTCCAATAAGCATGCTCTGCTGGCTCTTAGATCCTTTCAATAATAATGATAGAGCCCCCCCCAAAATGCACAAGATGAGGCAAGCAGTGGACAGCCTACTGTAGGTGGCCCCCATTTAAGATTTGCACTAGTCACTCTCCCTGTCAGGAACATTTATTGAGGGGCAGGGATCTTTCTAGCTACTTCTTCCCACTTGGGATTCCAATGGGGTGGGAGACAAAGCAAAGGAAAGGGGCATGCCTTCACCTTAAAGGTCAGTCTGGCTGGAGCCCCCTGAAGCTATCAGCTACATTTAACAGCTGATCAGGGAGGTGAGATTCACATTCAAGCAGACAAAGCAAAGGAAAAGGACCTGTTTACACCTTAAAGGTCAGTCTGGTTGGAGCCCCCTGAAGCTATCAGCTGAACTTAACACCTAACCAGGGAGGCAAGATTCCTATCACAGTTCAGCTCTTGCTTTGCTCAGACTATTCAGCAGCCATGTCTATTATAAAAAATGCAGCTCAGCCAGAAAGAAATAGGTATGTAGTAAATATATTTGGGGGATTGTTGGGGGCCCCCTGGCAGGTGGGGGCCCTAGGCTAGTGCCTATGTTGCCTATGCCTTAATCTGGCTCTGGAACTGACAAGGCTCTGAGGCCAGATGGGATCCACCCCAGGGTGCTGAAAAAACTTGCTGATGTCCTGGCTACACCACTGATGGACTTATTCAATTCCTTCCTTCAATCAAGATGAGTTCCCTGGTACTGGAGGATGGCACACATTATGCTGCTCCACAAGAGTGGACCATGAGACGAGCCAGGAAACAACAGACTGTTTAGCCTGACATCAGTGGTGGGGAAACTGTTGGAGATCATCTTGAAGGAGAGGATGGTGGAGTTCCTAAAGGCACATGGCCTCCAAGATGAACACCAACACAGGTTCATCTGGGGGAGATCGTGGCAAGCCAACCTAGTTGAATTCTATGACTGGGTGACAAGGTCACTGGATCAGGGAAGGCAGGTGGATGTTTTATACCTGGACTTCAGCAAGGCTTTCAACTCGGTCCCATGCAGGAGACTGATAGGGAAGCTGAGGAGCTTGGGGGTAGGGGAAAAGTTACTGGGATGGATTGAAAATTGATTATCCAGTCAGTTTCAGAGAGTGGTGGTTGGGGTTGAGATCTCTTCTCCCAGAAGAGTCATCAGTGAGGTCCCTCAAGAGTTGATGTTGGGCCTGCTCCTATTTAATACTTTCATCTCAGACATTGGGGTGGGAGTTAGGAGCAGGCTGAGTCTATTTGCTGATAACTCCAAACTGGGAGTGGTGTTGGACAGAAGAAGGGGAGAAGAACACTACAGGAGGACTTAGATATACTTGAGAGGTGGTTACACACTTGGCAGCTGGGGTTTAATGTAAAGAAGTGCAGCATACTCCACTTGGGTGTTAGGAATCCCGGCCATGACTACTTTCTCGGTGGGGTAAAGCTGACAGTCTCCAAGAGAGAAAAGGATATTGGGTGGTAGTAAATAGCAAGATGAATAACTTGGAGCAGTGCAAGAGGGCAGCAGTAAAAGCAAATAGAATACTTGGGTGCATTGCTAGATGGATAACATTGAGGAGGTAGGAGGTCCTACTACTCCTGTACAACTATTTGGTTAGGCAGCACATGGAGTACTGTGTGCAGTTGTGTCCCCGTACTTGAGGAGGGACAAGGCTCTTCTGGAAAAGGTCCAGAGGAGAGCGTGAAGGATGAGTCATGGTCTGGGGGACAGATCCTATGAGAAGAGACTTAGGGAGTTGAACATGTACTCCCTTGAGGAGAGGATGGATAGGGGGATATGACAGAGGTCTGTAAATACTTGAATGGGAAAAACTGGGTCAGCACTGATGGTCTGTTCCAAACAAAGGAGGAAAGGCCTGAGACTGGCAGGGGGAAGTTTATTGGAGAAATGAGGTGACATTACTTCATGGAGAGGGTGTTGGCACCATGGAATGCGCTACCAGGGGAGCTGGTGGCAGTGGAAACAGTGGGGGGATTTAAGAGGGGTTAGGACAAATACAGGGGTATAGTACAGGTGGGGTGAGCAGGGAATGTGATGGGAGTACAGGGGGTGGGAACAGTGAATGTGGGCAGCTACAGTAATGTAATGAGATGTAACTGTGAGCTGCATCTCGAGCAGACTTGATATACCATTTGCCTAATCTGCTGGCAACTTAGTATGTCAATATGCTAGAACTGCAGGAGAGTGAAGAAGCTATCAAGGATGTGAAAGTGGGGTCCCCAGACATTAAGGTGGAGGAGGTGGAGGAAGTGAAAGAGGACAGAGAGGAGGAACACTGCCCTCTGCCCAGTTCCTCCTCACCGATTGTCAGCTATCCCCATGTCAGAGGGAGGGAGGGGCAGGGGCCTGCAAAAGCAACAGGGGATTCCCCAGGGCCCAGGAGATCTCCTGCAAACTCTTTGCTCAGTGACAGTGTACCCGCTACTCCAGCAGCAGCAGAAGCCCTGCCGTCTGTATGGACCAGCCCTGTGATCTGGGTTGAAGCCTCTGGAGTGTGGGTAGAACCGAAAGAGATCAAGGATGAACCTGCTCCAGATGTGACATAGGGACCCCTGAAAAGGTACCAATTCTCTGGTCATGAAATTCAACGTACCATCCCTAGGCCTTATCATTGCCCTGCCATCACTTTGCCTGACAAAACCCTGCACCTGGCGATGCAGTCTAAGGCTCTACGGACACGAATGGATGGACTGTTAAGCAATGATCCTGTTAACGCTGTTTATAGATCAGGAGTGTGGCTGGAGCCAGGCATGGTAAGGCGCACTAGTGTCTGGGACTTAACAGAGTGGACACAGGCAGAGTGCTGGGTGAGAAGGAGGATGCGTGTAGAGTACCCCCAAGCTGAATACCCTTATATCTCGGAGCAGATTTGTGACAATATTGAGGAGATGCATGGTGACTGGGTATTCAGAGAACAACTACACAAGCTGCAGTCCCACCCCAGAGGTTCTGGCCACTCCTCGCAGCAGCTCATTCAGAATGCACGCACCATGTGCTATTCTGGGCCTTGGGCAGGGCTTATGCTCTTTAAACACTTCACCCTGGTTCAGGACATAGCTGGCTGTAAAGTTCTATGTGATAGCCAAGGACTCTTTTGGAGATCTGACCACTAAACCTGATCCTGACTATTACTTCCCTTGGGGTGGAGGTCCCGCTCTCTAGAGCCCACGGACTCATGGCCGTGGACTGTGCCAGGACTGTAAGTAGCCCTCTAAGACAGTGTTTTCTATTTTAAAAAATATGTTGGAGTTCTGAGGAAGATGTCAATTCTTAAAGCACTTGGTCCCAGGGACTGTGTCGCGTGAAGATGGTGGAAGATGTGATGACCAGTCACGCTGAGGGGTTAAGAGCTTGAAGAAAAAAAGATTTCTTTCAGTGACTTTGGAATTATCAGAGATTTCCCTTCTTTGAAGATTCAGTCTTTGAAGTCCTTCTTCAATCCAGGATTATTTAAAGACGTCTAATTGACTAGAAATCATTAAATATTCCAGAGCCAGGTGTAAGCCTGGCTTTTGTGTGTGTGGTGTGTAAGTGTGAGGAGTGAGTAGTGTGAGAGAGATGGGAGAGTGATTAGTAATTATTTAATTGCTAAATTGCTAAGTGATTTTCTTGTTCCTAAAAATATAATGTGTTTAAAGTTTTATCATTGTAAAGTTTATACAGTCTGGCACATTTAAATAGTTTTAGAAAAATTAATTTGCTTAAGTAGTTAGGGGTTGGGGTGCATTGGGTCTTTCTGGTTGGGTGTCTGGGGTGGGACTATAGAGTGCACATTACCTTGTCTTACTATCGGGATCCACTCTGGGGTCTCTGCCTCCATTTCCAGGAGGAAATGGGTTTCTAAGTGGGGGCAGAGTGAAAGCCCCCCTCATGGGGGGGCTTACTAGCCCTTGGCAAAATCTCTCTCCGTTACTGGTAGGGATTCTAGGCCCTTTAGTGATTTTTTTGGTGCTCTGCCACTGGGGGAAGCACCTTTGGGGAGTATATAAGGTTGGGGAGGAGTTGAACAAAAGAAAGAGAGGCAGAGGTCAGCGGTGTGGAAGCAGGGCAGTACTGGAGGACACCCCCCATCTTTAGGCAGGTTGGCCTAAGAACAGCGGTGCACCAGTTCTCTTTGGGCTTCATGGGAGGGAGCAAGTTTAGGCAATAGCAATCTTTTGGGTCTAGGGGTAATTTATCCCCCCCCCCCAGGAGGAGCTTGGGAGAGCACTTCGGTTGGGACCATCAGGCCTGGGATGTGGAAGGAATTCAAGAGTCAGACGGAAGATCCAAGCCATTTCTGCTGGCAATGAGGGCCTGGATCCATACACAAGGTGGGAGTGCTGGGCTCATGTGGCTGTTGCAGTAATTGCAGGACCGCAGCAGTCACCGTTGGTTGGGGGCAGCACTGGCGTGCCCTTTCCCATGTGGCATGTTGGCCCTCGGAGTTTTGAAGGGGAGGAATGTGGCCTGGGACTCAGGGCCTGCCATGCCCGTGTATGGGGTGGGTCTTTAGGCCGCTAAGGGTTGCGGTTTCTCAGGAAACTGTAAGTTACTGAAGGCAGCATCAGCATCTGTTTTGGGCTGCTGAACTCCAGTGAGAGCTCGAGCTGGAAGGTATGGGATCTCTTTGGGCACCAGGTAACAGCTTGAGGAAGGTTTTAAAGGGATTTTCAGTACTTGGGAGCAGTTGTGGAGGCTGGGCTGCTCATCGTCCCAGGGATGATTTCCCTTGGTGGCTCTAGGAGGAGTAAATTACTCCCCTGCAGAGGAATTATGTCAAGGAAAAAGTTATGGGAACAGTTCAACAAGGAAAGATAGGTTTCTGTGGAAAAAGCTGGGTACTTACCAGAAATACAGGCTCTAATCGTTCCAAACTCCCGGCACCTTCTTACATGTGCCCCCTACTCTCACAGCACTAGGAGTGCATCTACCTGTAGACATGCCTTCCAAGTCCCCTTCTGCTGCACCTCACAGGCCCAGCGATCCTTCAGCTTCCAAGCACCCAGTTGGCTAAATGGGCTCCCAATCAAATCCTAGAAGTACCCAAGCTTGGTCATTTCAAGTTCCTCTTTAGACAACACCTGGTCGCAGGCAACTTTTGTGACTGTCCTGTCTAGCCCTCCTTCCTACCCACCTGTTCCTTTCTCTTTCCCTTCTGTTCCCCATCTCCTCTCCTTCTCACAGTCTGTCTACTTTCTCTTTGTTATATCTGCATCCTCCCCTCCTATGCAACCTGGCTGACCACTCCTGTATTTTTCCTGCCTACCCCTATCACCTTGCTTTATCTACCCCCCCAACACTCCCTGTGTGCTTACTCATCAACGTCTGTCCCCCACACGATTCCATAGAATGCTTCTTTGTCCATTTTCTGGTCGATCCCCTTACCTGACAATGCCATCCTCTGGCTGCCCGTGGTGCTGGCTGATCCCTATACCTGACAATGCCATCCTCTGGCTGCCCATGCATGCCTCTTGCTTGTTGCCACGGTGACACCTTTTTTCTCTCCTTAATTTGTATCTACCTCATGAGGTTATTTGCCATTAATCCTTCTATTATTGTAACTGTATGCTTGTCCACAATGTTATTTTGTATCACATTATTTCTTTGTATGTATTCTGTAATGCCCCAAAGTTGGGACATCCCAGAAAAACTAGAATCAATAAATAAATTAGGGGTTTACAGGTGCTCAGGGTGCCTGCTGTAGGTGTAGGCAGCAGGGTACAATGATAAGGGGCCCCTAAAAGAAAAGATTCACCTCCTTATAAAGGGAAACTGTAAAATAATATAGAAAAGTGCCCTGTGCACTTTACAGTATGGTCAAAAAGCAGATTTAATAACAGCACATGTGATAATGGCTTGGATGGAATGCTGTGCTGAGCTGCTCATGCACAGCATTCCAGTCCAAACACTCCAGAACCTGAGGGTTTGTTTTCAAAAGTTTAACAGTTATTCTGGGTAGTTCCTGCTGGCTGTGGAGCAGAGAGGACACAGATGGTTAAGGGGGAACCAGTAGAGCTTACATGGTGGTTGAAGCTGTTCCCCGAGGGCCAGTCTGTGTGCCTGCTCTGGCTCCAGCCAGTGAAGATCCCTCCATAGCTCCATTTTGGTCCGCGGTGCCATCGGGGCACCAGAAGAAAGTGATCGGCTGTTTGCCACGGTTTGGGCTGTGTAGCCCCGTCGATTTATTGTTTTGACCCCCCCCCTTGTGTTTTAAACTTTAATTTTCGGTCCCCCGTCGGCAGCCCTGCCAGCCGCATCACGTCACCCGAGTTCCTGTCGGCCATCCTAGGCCCCCTTGCCATCCTCCCAGCCGCCTGAACACTCCCTCCCACTGCCAGCTCACCTCCCGCCTCCTGGTCCTCCAACAGACGACGGAGTGGTGAGTCGGTGGCAGCACACGCTGTGCTGACCGTCCATTCCAGTAGAGGCTTGTTTTTTTGTTAGCACTTCAAGCGCAAAAGCAAGCGGCTAAGCACCGCAGGGGAATCGTGTCATTAGGACCCCGAATTAATATTCAGGAGGGCAGGCAGGTAGCGACGCCCAAAGGAGGGGGCCAGGAGGCAAGGCCAGTATAGCGGCCTGTAAAATATTCATTTAGGGGGCGGAATTTGGGGCAGTGTTTTTGCTACTGACTGACAGCAGCTTTCAGAGAGCTGAAGATTTAAAGGAGTCCTGCCACTCTTAGCCATTCCCAGTCTTAAAGGGGCAATCCAGGCCCAACATAAAGTGGGGCACCAGGCCCAATCTAAAGTGGGGCACCAGGCCCAATATAAAGAGGGGCACCAGGCCCAAGTCTTGGTAGGGCGTCAGGCCCGAGGTAAAAGTAGGGCATTAGGCCCGAGGTAAAGCGGGGTTTGTAGGAGGCTCTGGCCTAGTGTAATAGGGCAAGCCAGCCTAGTGGTACTAAAGGGAAGCCTCGGCCTAGAGTAATAGGGCAAGCCAGCCTAGTGGTACTAAAGGGAGGCCCCGGCCTAGTGTAATAGGGCAAGCCAGCCTAGTGGTACTAAAGGGAGGCTTCCTTAGCCGAAACGTCCAGGGATAGCCAGATCCTATTCAGGAAGACCCTACATTTAGGAAGAGGGGTTTGTCTAAGAGTGCTCAATTCGCCTATACTGTGAAGCTACTATAACAACTGTACCGCTTATGCAATGGCTATTGCCCTAAGTACCTGAGCTATTGCTCTAAGTACCTGAACTATTGCCCTGAGTACCTGAACTATTGCTCTAAGTACCTGAACTATTGCCCTGAGTATGTGAACTATTGCTCTAAGTACCTGAACTATTGCCCTAAGTACCTGAACTATTGCTCTAAGTACCTGAACTATTGCCCTGAGTACCTGAACTATTGCTCGAAGCATCTGAACTGCTGCTCTAAGCATCTGAACTATTGCTCTAAGCACCAGGACTTTGGCCCCATCAGTAATAATTGCCCCTAAATTTATAATTTGCCCTTTCCCCGGCAAATTATTGTATCATTCCACAGTTCTCTGGGCATTTTTCAGTTATATGGTTACTACTGCATGAAGACAGTCTCAATCTTCTACCACACTGCAGTCCCATAGTGTGGTCTGTAATACCACGTATTCAGAATCAGTCTCTACTCAGAAGAAGATGTCTTCTCAGCATTCTTCACTCCTGTGGGATTATCCATCAGCTCATCACATCCGTCTGTGTCGTCCGCCGAAGTTGAGTCCGTCGCCAGTCGTACAAGTCATACCCGCCGTTTCTTGTTTTTTACAGCTCGAAGGTACGTCCGACGAAACGCATCACGACAGCCGCACCAGTGTCGTTCCGGATGGTTCCTGTTCCAGATGTCCTGAAGTTGGTTGCCCTCTACAGAAGAGTGTGCTTATCCTGGAGAACCTGGTCTGCGCCCTCCCTGGTCGTTCGCCGAAAGACGAGTCCGTCGAAGCCCAGTACGGGACGCATCCGCCGTTTCTTTGTTTTTGTGTTAGTTCCTGATCCTAGGATTGCAGAATCAACCATCATCTCTTCAGATTCTTCTGGTTCCTGGTCCTGTCAGAGTTCTTTCCGAGTTTAGCTGGCCCTTGGAGTGCCGTAGCATCAGTCAGGTTGTGGTAGTCCTCCATTGGATTCATCGCCACGCAGGTCTTGATCTCTCTTCATCCTTGGCAACCCTGAAAGTGGGTTTTGGCAGAGGAACCCTTTGTTTTCAGTGGGTTATCTCAGGGACCAGTTGCTGTGGTTCTTCATTCCGGCAGCCTTGGAGAGAGTGGGCTTTTGCGGAAGAAACATATGGTCTGTTTACCAAACCTCTCACCACCCCAGTGGCCTTAACTAGGTCTTTGCTGGGAATTGTGATTAGGGTTCTACAGTTCTGTTTTATTTCCCTTGTAGCTACCAATGAAGAACGACGGTGTACACGAAGATGCCGGATCCCTGGACTCTTGTAATATCTAGACTCTGATGGTGTGGTGATAATTACTCTAATACAGTTCTAAGTGGCTTATGTCATCTGATTCTCTCCTAAGAGTATCGAAGTGTAGAATAATTTCAGAATAAGAGTGGCAGTAGGCCTATAGTCTATTCTTGTGGTGATAATCTTAGTAGTCGTAGCTAAAGTATTTCTCTGTTTATTGCCCTATTGTTCTCGAGCAACCCCTCCTTCCTCTTGTGAGTGTGTCTCTCTACCCTTGGTACAAAATAAACTCCCTGCGGGCATTGAAGCACTAGGTTGACTCCTGCCTCTCCTTGTCTGGGTAACGGTTATCCTATCCACATAGTTCGGACCTTGGTGCCTCACTCATCTTTTTTCACCACCTTTAGAATAGCGTACTTCACAGAGCACGTCTAGACCCTCACAATTGTTTTGTTGTTAGTCGACATGGAACCTCTGTAAAAAGAGTCTCTGACTCATTCAGTAGGTATTGTAATCCAAGAATTTAATAAATAAATAAATCATCCTGGAATGCTGTGGTAATCTGCTGTATGCTGATTTGAGATCCGTGCCTAAGTTCTGCCATTGTCCTCTCTCATTTCTAGTTGTTAGCCCCATGAAGTTGTGTTTAACAAAGTTAAGGGAGTTTGGCTCCTTGGCCCTATAATAATTTTGGGTGCCCAGGAAATAAATTTGATTGGTTTTGGCCTAATCTGGTGTCCGACTCATTGATTGCTCTCATGAACAAGATGAACTAACTGTGTTTATTTTTAAAGCAAATTAATTCTTCCATAGCCCTGAAGGAGGGTCTCTGGAGCAATTTTTCATTTCATTTTCCTGGGTCCCGGAGCAGTGAGAAAGTGAGAGAGAACAGCTTCTGCTCTGTAGTGCTCCTGTTGGGGATAAAGACCTGCTAGAGGGGTTGATAGTCATTCTACTCAGTTTGGAAGACATCTAAAGGTAGGGTGCTCTCTATTTCTTAATTCAATATCCAGTTCATATTTCCAGAAAATGATTCAGTAAGGCACTTTCGTCTGGGCCCCTTCCCAATTCATAAAATCAGGCACCCCTAGAAGTTCAGGGAAGGGGGGCTTACAATAGCTTTATACTGTACCTTGCTGGTTGCTGCAGGCAGACTCTCAGCCCTGTCACTGCCTCCTCTCGCATAGCACTCACCTCCACCGACCACTAAGTCCAACATCCCCATGGATTTATTTACTTATTTAGTTTTTGTTAACTGGGTAGATGCACTAGACAAGAGTGTTGCCTATATTCAGGCACGACCTGGGAGAGTTACATAACATAACAGTGGTACAGAAATGTACAAACAGCGATGAACACTGGGCATATTACAGCAAGGTTTTGATGACAAAGCAATGAGTATACAAATTGATGACAAGGCATAAAGAACAGAAACAGGTTACATTGAATTAAGTATAATAAGACACAATGCAAGCAAATCATCCCATAATACCTAGGGGATTCGCAAAAGCAGCAACACAAGCAGGTTGGAACAAGCCAATGTAGGGGGACCCTGAGGGGGTCAATAAGGCAGAAAAACAATAGAAGCATGTACAGGGAATACAAGTAAGGAGCTAGTGCACAGCCAAGTGTAACAGGTGCAGGCGAGGGTAAGTATCTAAAAAGGACCAGTGAGGCAGCTAGGAGAGAGACTTAGGAGTGGCAGGGCAAGAGCAGATGTAATTGTTAATTAGATAGGATCGAAGACCCTTTTTGAAAACCTGGTGGGAAACAGCGAGTTTGACATGGCGAGGGAGGGAGTTCCAGATTTTAGGAGCAGAAACGGTGAAGGAGAGTTCCCCATTTTCGTACAGCATCTGGAAATTTCGAGAAAGGATTGTTCAGAGGATCTGAGGGGATAAGCTGGGTCAGGAAGGACTAACAAAGCCATGAGGGACTCATGGGCTCCAGTTCTGACTACATTGTCAATCAGACAGCCAGCGGCAAAGAGTCATTAAGATGAGGGAGAGAGCCAGTCAAACTGGGAATAAAGATGGCAGCGGTAGGTCAGTCTGGGTGCCAAGAGAGCAAATCTACGTATTTTGTTGTAGCAAGTGCTCCATTTTAGGAAAGCCCCTTTGCTAGCATTGAAATAGGCTAGAAAGCCATAGGACAGATAGGGTCAGAGGTAGCCTTGTGTGATAGCCAGTCTGGCAGCATCATTGAGGGAGGACCTGATTTTATAAGCCAGCCCCAGTTTGGTGTTTACCGCCTTACAGGTGGCCACTATGTGAATGTTAAAATTAAGAGATGGGTTGAGAGTTACCCCAAGATACTTGAAAGAGGAGACCATTGCCAACGGGCAGCCATCAGCACCATAGATAGAGAGGGCAGAGGTGCTGGATTTGAGCCTGGGGGGACAGCCAAAGAGCACGACCATGTTTTTTTTGGTGTTAAGTATCAACTTGTTTTGTAGTAACCAAGTGTGTAGACCATCAAAGTCAATTTGAAGATTGGCATTTATAGAAAGCAGACACTTGAGTAGAGCACCATGTCATCAGCATATAGGATCACAGAAGAGGAGCAGGGCATAGATGGTGGGTTGTTAATAAAGAGAGAGAAAAGGAGGGGGCCAAGTATAGATCCCTGGGGAACTCCGAGGTTAGTGAAGACAAGATCAGAGGTTACAGTTTCAATTTGAACAAATTGCTTTCTGCCCGATAAGTAGCTGTTAAACCATGAAGTAGCAAACTAAGAGAATCCCATGGCGGGCAGCTTGGATAGTAGAAGAGGGTGATTAACAAGATGAAAGGCTTTTATGAGATCTATGAAAATGGCACCTGCAAGCAAGCCCTTGTCCATTGCAGTTTGGATATCATTGGTGCCCCCATGGTGGGGGCCAGGAAGGGGAAGGCAATCTCCCCCCATGACTCTCACCCAGATTAGTCTGGTGGCCAGGTGATAGCGCAGGATGGAGGTAAGCAGGCAGAGCTTCATATAGCCTGCACCAACCAATTTTCTGTTTTTCTCTCTCAGTTCCATGCCATAGCAACACATAAGCATGCATGCATGCATGTATAGAAGCGCACAAAACAGAACTCAACCATGGTCCCTCCCTTGATGTCACTTGAGTTTCCGGCGCTACCTTCAGGCCTCCACCCGGGGGTAGCTACAGCTGAGCTTTCAAGTGTCCCCACCCCAGGAAGTAGAGCTGGCCACTGAATGCTCAATCCTGTCCTTCCCAGCCGACCTGACAACCTGAGCTTGTTCCTGAATTCGGGATGTTGGTGTGGTGAGAGGTCAGGTGCACAGTGCCTCAGCTCTCTATGCCAATGCCACTAGGCCAGCTTTGGCACTGAAATTCTTAAGACTCATGGATGTTTTCATGTGAGGTGTCCAGGGGTTAAATTGGGCAGGAACCCACAGGAACTCAGTTCCTCCACTTCTTAAAAAAACTGTATGAGAGTTTCACCACCTCTGTCATCTTACACCATTGACTACTATAGGAGAGTTCCACCACCTAGAAATGACAGTTCTACCACCTATAAATCTATACATAACAGTTCCCTACCTAAACATTTTGAATTTAATCACTGGAGGTATCCTGAGGAATCTAACCTCTGCAGATCTAAGGTTAATGTTATTAGTACAGGAGACAAGGTGATGTGTCACAGAACTAGGTGCACCATGCAGGAAGAGCATATGGACCAGGGTGGTCAAGTTATAAGTGTACTGAACTCCAGAGGAAGATCCAGTTTAACTTGAGGAAGAGGAGACAGTGGTGGGTGTGAGGATCTGTCATTAAGGCAAATCTGGCAACTTTATTATACAGTAAACTTTTCCTCTTGAGGGTGATGGCAAGGGCAAGGTGGACCCTTAATTCAAGAAAGGGAGGAGATTCTAAGAAACAAGTAGTCAAGGATCAACTTCATAGGTGCCAGAACCTATAGGCAAAGGGGGGAAGGCAGCCCCCCCCCACCATTTTTGCCCATGAGTATTCAAAGTGCCCTTTTAATGCATGCAAGGTCAGAAGGGAAGATATCATGATCTCTTTTGTTATTACTACAGGCCCCACCTCCACTTTTCCCCATATTCTGGCACCCATAATCAACTTAACCTCTGGAGACAAACCTCCCTTAAGCCTCTGAAGCATTCCTAACTTTTACTAATTTGTCAGCTTTAATCACCTTGCCCAGGATTGCACTGTGAACTGGTGGCTGTGGTGGGATTCGAATCTGTGCACAGTGCATTGTGTATTGCCACTTGACCACACTGATGCCTTCTATGTTGTATTGTTTCCAAAGAACACATAATTATTAGCTCCCTCTGGTTCAGGACTGTGCAACTAACAGCAAGTGCTTGTCATGGCCTGGCTAGACACAAAGAAACTACTGTATCCACCTCCACAACTGTAGGTGACCACAGAAGAACACTTTGCATATCTTGTACTGTAAACATCTTCACTCTCTCACTAGGAAACTTGCTGTTTCTGATGTAGTTGTTATTAACTGAAGGACACCAGGTTTAACAAAACAAAGTGAATGTCATGCTGAGCGCATAATGTGTCCTACAGGGAGGATGACGTGACACTAAGAAGACTGCTTGCCTGCAGTGACAGACATGACTAGTGAGGCCTGTGTTTTGATCTACCAAAATCAATTTAGCTGCTTTTATAGTACACTGAACTGGAGTGCTGCCGACTTGAATCAGCTTGCTCCACTCACACCACTGCCCTTTTCTTTTACATGCTGCAACTGTGCAATGTTCCCATGGCCTTCAGGTGTTTTGTGGGCATTTCTGATGGAGGAGTTAGTGAATAAGAGTGCACCGGTGCAGGTGAAGCAGCATTTTTACACTCTTGCAAAAAAATGCCTGCACCGGTGCACTCTGCTTCACGTACCCAACAAATCAGGGAATGCATTTTGCTGCATCAGAGCAGCTTCAGCTTACAATGTTCCGGTATCTCTACACTGCTGGATCTACACAAGTGCAACTGATCTGCACTGCTAGCACCAGTGCTGATCCGGTAGTGTAATATTACTAGATGTAATACTACTGCACCGGTGCTAGCAGTGCAGATCAGTTGTACTGGTGCAGATCTGGCAGTATAAAAAGATACCGTAACATTGCAAGCCACTCTGATCCGGCAAAATGCGTTCCCTGGTTTGTTGGGTACATGGAGTGGAATGCACCAGTGCAGACATTATTTGCAAGTGTGTAAAATCACTGCTTCACCTGCACCAGTACATTCCTATTCACTAACCCCTCCTCTGGAAATGCCCCCAAAACACCTGAAGGCCATTGGGAACACTGCACAGTCGCAGCATGTAAAAGAACAGGGCAGCAGTGCGAGCAGAGCGGAGCAAGCCGATTCAAGATGGCCCCACTCCAGCTCAGTGTAATATTAAAGTGGCTTAAAAGCCCCTTATATGGCAGCTTTGAAGGGGACACTCCAACACCTGTCTCTAATCTGAATAGGACTTCAAACAAATCTTTTACCTCCCCGTTTTTGCCAGTGTATCTCCCTGTCCTACTTGCACACTGTTTTGTGTGTACTGCTACAGCGTACCTCAGCCATGAGAGGCCTGAGCAAACGGCATCCTCCCGGTCCAAAGTCAATTGCCACAGGGAAAGGTATACTGAATGGCATATTGGTTCAGATTATGGTGTTTGGGTTCTAAAGAAAGAGAGCAGATTTTCAGAAGGGTCAGATGCAGACATGACAGCACAGACTATCTGCATCCACATCTGACTGACTGCATCTGGATTTGCTAGCATTATTTTTCCAGGAATGTAGCTGTTCGCAACAAAAATAATGATTTGCTGCAGCTTTATGCAAAAAAAAAAAAAAAATACATGCATCAATTTTTTAACACAACATCCGATTTTCAAACCCAAGAGTTTCTGAGCTTCAGAAGTGCAGATAGATGTAAGTCCATTTTGCAAATACCTGCTGACAGAGCCATGATAGAACCTTCTGGAAATACTGCCCAGGATATATACATTCTGAATTTCCAAAGCTACACTTAAAGCACCCAGCAGTAAAAATATGGAGAATGCAGGACCCCACTGGAAATGAGATGTTGCCTCTCAGATGGGCTATCCCAGGTAAATGAACTGTAAATAAAAAAGTTCCCCACACTTGTGTGCATGTGCTGAATGCAACTGGGAATGTACCATTCTTGGGCAATCACACATAGCAGACTGGAATACTGAAAAAATCCAGATCCCCTGAACTCACCCAAACAACATCAAGAAGTCCCCAGTTTCAGGAGGGTTTGGCTGTGTTGTCTGATGCTGAACCATTAAACTGATCTATTTTCAAGACTTCTTAGATTAATGTTGATTGAACCAGGAATTGCATTATATAGTCCAGTGAAATCTATACCAATGTATCAGTGGACTTTGTTCTGGAGTGTAACTCTCATTTAAATTCTCTCTCTCTCTCTCATATCCAGTTTAAGCCCCTGGCAGTCCCTCTCCCCAGCAAATCCCCGCCCCACACACACACACACGCACACACACACACACATATATATGCACACATACACATACAAGGCGGTTTCAGAATTCCAGACCATGCCTCAGCAGGTGTAAATACTGCATTCCTTCACCAAGCAGACATATCAAAGACATTCCTCTGCTCAGTCACTGCCCCCATAGGCAGGCCTGGACGACAACCCCCCACCTCCCCATCAAAAGAGACAATTCACTAATCTAGGGGAGAGAGGCAGCTGGGAGATGGAGCACAAATATGGCCCATGTGATCACAGACAAAAAAGTCAGTAATTAGTGCAGCACAAATGCATTCCTATAACCCCCTAGGCCCCCCCCGCACACGCACACACACACACACACACACACACACACACACCACAAACACACACACACACCACAAACACACAGTCCCACAGAACTTGCCTTTTTATTTTATATATGTATTTGTTCATTTTATTAGCCTTAGTATGTTACCATTTATTTGTCCAGGAAAGCCCAGCTGAGATCTAAAATGCAACACATAGAAACATAAAATTTGATGGCAGATAAGGACTGCTTGGCCCACCCAGTCTGCCCACAGTCATCTTCCTTGTGCTGAACTGTCCTGCATTTGGTCCAACAGTCTTCTATTGTGCACGATGCCGCTGTCCTTGTGTGCTGAAATTTTAAAGCAAAACTTAGTTTTCATCTCTGGGGCTCCAGTCTAGTAGCATCAGTAGTGAGGCAGTATACCTGCATGGTAAAGATTACAGAGCTGGAGAAATGGGTTTGAATCCCACAGCCACCACTTGCATACTGTCTCCATTCATTACTTAACTTCCCTGTGCTCCCAGGATGCACCTGGAAAGAAGCCTCGGCTTAGTGTGTCATCCTGGTCAAAAAACTGTAAAGTTAAACAACAACAAAAAACAAGCATTTGTCAATGCCGAATGTTTGCTTGCTGGCATTAGCAGTGGAAGTGCAGGAGTTAGACAGATGCAGTATAGGAATGGCAGTGAAGTACTGAACTGATGCCAACCCTACCCCCACCCTGCAGAGATGGACAGGCATTGGGGTGTGTCTATGAGTCGTTGTCCATAACGGTCATGACATTTCGCCTCACCCTACCCTGCAGACACTGACAAGTGTCGAGGTGTGCCTTGGGGTGTTCAGGCTTTACACTCACCTCATTCCATAAAGAAATATGCTGAAATGGGTGCAGTATAAGAGAATGGTGTGAACTCTGGGGCCAAAGAGTCCAAGGTGCACCTTAATGCCTGTCACTGGCTGCAGGGTGGGGGTGGGGGTGGAATGACGTGAGCATTACTGTTGGCAATCCCAAGTCACACCCCTAATGCTCAGTCCCTACAGGGTAGGGCGTTATGGTCGGAAACCCTAAAGCCCTGGGTGTTTCTTGGTATTTTTACTCCAAGTTTTAAACATGGGCTTTTTGTGACCCCACCGCATGAACAGTGACACTATCAGTTTGTTAGCTGAAAGGTGATTTTCCACAGTGACTGCGCCATTTGGCGCCACAGGTGCGAAAACACATTTCAAACACAATGTGAAAAATGACAGCTGTACTGTTCATGAAGAGGTGTAAAAAAATGTTAATGTTGAAAATCTGGAGTGAAAATATAAAAAAAAAACTGGTGAAGTTACGAGTGTGCAGAGAAACTACGCAATGCAGACCCATAATGCAATTATTGTGGGGATTGTTTTGCACCAGACTTTCAATATAGGCATTTTGGGACCTCCACTCATGAACAGTGTTACTGTGATTTTCTTAATCTGACCCGAACACTGATTTCCCACAGTGACCAGGCTATTTTGCGCCGGAAGTGCAAAAACACATTTCGGCCAGGATGTGAAAAATGACAGCTGTACTGTTCATAAGGCTGTGTGGAAAAATGCCAGTGTTGAAAATCTAGAGTGAAAATATTACAAATTTGTGAAGTTACGAGGGTGCGTAGAAACTGCGCAATGCACGCTTGTAAAACAGTCATTTTTGGGAATTCTTTCACCAAATTTGCAACATAGGCTTTTTGAGAGCCCACCTCATGAACAGTGACACTGTCATTTTGTTAATTGGTCCCAATAGGTGATTCCACGTGGTGACCGTGAAATCACCTTTTGGGACTGAATAACCAGATGACAGTGACCGAATTCATGAGATGGGGTCACAAGAGATCCATTTTGAAAATTTGGTGCAGAGATTAAAAAAAATGACCAAGATATGAACCAAAGTTAAAAAAACCCTATTTATGCCATTATACAGCTTACCAGCATTTCTTCAGTTCGCGGTCGGCTTTGAAGAGTGCAGACGTGTTCCCAGTCCACCAAAGATCATCATGCCGGCCTCCAGAAGTAAATGTGGACTGAGGGTGTGTGTGGGGAGGTGGGGTGCACAGAGGGTGGGCGCGGGTAGGAGGAGGGGGGCAAGAGAGCTAACGAGGGACCGTTTTCCTTTGTTACAGGTTTTTTTTTTTTATAGATGACGCGGGACTTTTGCTACGCTGGGGTGGGCTACCAGCATGGCACCTGGAAGTTTGTTTGAGGGGGCAGTGGAGCCAGTGGGGGATTGGGCACCCCCCATTAGCCATACAGTGTGCGGGGGGGAGAGCACATGATGACGTGGGACTTTTGCTACGCTGGGGTGAGCTCCCCGTCTGGCACCTTGAAGTTAGTGTTTGGGGGGGCACTGGAGCCAACAGGGATTGGGAACCCCATTGGACATACAGTGTGCTTGGGGGGGGATTGTGCATGTGCTGAGGGGGATTGGGCACCCCCTCAGCACACAACAAACAGGGGGGGCACATCATGCCGATGGGAGGTGCAGTGGCGTACAGTTGAATGACAACAACTGCTAAGGTGGTGACGTGTAGGCAATTTGCATACTGCTGATGGCACGGCAGTATGCAAATTGCCTACATGTTACCACAGCTGGTTGTAGCAGTCATTCTCTTTCAACTGTATGCCACTGCATCTGAACTGCTGTCATAGACAGCTTGGACATTCATTGGTGCAGTGCGGCCGCGTCTACAAAAATGCTCAGGGCATTGGAAGCGGGGGTGCCACACCTACAAAAACTCGTATGGTGGCACTATGTTTCTTGCACATGCGTGCAAGCAAACATAAAAAGACACTGCACAAAACTGGGCTAATCTTCACATTTTTAATTCTGAGTTCTCATTCAGGATGATAGAACCGGAAAAGGTTCTGAAGTTCTAAAAGGTTCTTATAAGCCATGAAAAGTTCTGATTGTAATCCAAGTCTGATCAGAACTTTCCTATCCTTTTAGTTTACAATGGGAAAGTGTTTTTAACCATCATTGTCTACCATACCCAGTGAAAGGAAAAAATCTGAAAAAAAACCCCAAAAAAATAGGAGTTGTACTATAATAAATGTAATTAGTGCCATATAGCTAAGTAGTACCCCTTGCATAACACCACTGTGAGTATAACCACTTTATTCTATTTATTTATTTAACATATCAGAATTGCAAACCTTTGAGTCAGAGACTGATTTACAAAGGCTCCACGTCAGAGTATATAAGACAGTGTAGACAAACATATATCAAGTTATAGTAGAGGTGTAGAAAATTCCTATACAAGGTAGTAGCTAAAGTTATCATTACAGTTTTCTCAGGGATAAATGGCACTTGAAGAACATAGTAATAACACAAATGAACTAAGGTGTGGAACATAGTAGGGGAAAAGCCCTAGTCAGGACATGTGTCTCAGCCAGGTTGGGGGGTGGGGAACAGCTGCTGAGCTGGCAGGCAAGGTCTAGAGAAAAGACAAGGGGCGGGGGAAGGGAGCTGCAGCTATAGGCAATTACAGCAGTGGGAGGTGAAGAGATGGTGTCGGAGAGATGTTTTGAATGGGCCAATCCTTCATTCAGATGTGATTGCAGCAGAGAGGGAGTTAAACCAGGTTGGAGCTCTGTAGTGAAAGGACCTCTGGACCAGGGAGGTCCTGACTCTGAGTACATGGAGAAAGAGAGAGTGCTTGGAGGAGCTGTGGATAGAGAAGGTGGGGGGTTGGGGAGAAGGGTGGATGATTGTGGACAGGCCAGGGGGGGCTATGCCTGCTAAAATTTTCTTGGCGAAGAGGCATGACTGTTACAGCAGCCTTTCATCAAAGTTGAGCACATTTGCCAGGGAATACAGTGTGCAGGTGTGGATAAGTCTGTTGGTATCTGTGAGCAGACAGCAAGCCTTGTTAAGGGACAATTTGATTTTGTTGAGGGCAGTGTTGTCCGCAGCCCCGGGCCGCAGCCCCTTAGATCAGGAGGCCGTAATCAATGAGGGATAGAAAAGAGGAAGTTATGGCCAGCCACAGGCTTCATGGGGGAGACAGTCCCTGTGGCAGTAAAGCAGCTCAATTCATGAGTTGACAGCAGAGCAGAGATTATGGATATGGTTGTGGAAAGAAAGAGCAGGGTTAAAAGTTATGCCAAGGTATTTGAAGGAGTTTACTTGTTAAAGGGGAAGGTGTTTATTGGACAGGACTCATGGCAGGGGAAGTCTTTATTTCTACTTTGGTTGTGTGAAAAGAGCATGATCTTTGTGTTTTTAATGTTCAGTACCAACCTGCATTCAGTAAACCATTTTTCGGTTAGGCTAAATGAGTTTTGGAGGGTATTTTATAGGAGGGGTAGGGTCTGGGTGGGCAGAGAACAGGACCACATCATCAGCATGAAGAAGTATTTTTTCTGAGCAGGTATTATGGAGAGCATTGAGATATAGACTAAAAAGCAGCGGCCCCAGGATAGAACCCTAAGGGACACCAGAACAGACCTGGTGGCTACCAGAGAGGGTACTATTAATTTTAATGCACTGAGATTGGGATGAGAGATGGTTGGCAAACCAGGCATGAGCATTCTGTGAGAAGTCTATTTGCATTAGAGTGGATAGGAAGAGGGGATGGCTAATGGTATCGAAGGCTTTTGACAGGTCAATGAATACCGCACCGACTAGGTGCCCTTTGTTGAGAGCAGTGTGTATATAGTTGGCAAATTCGAGGAAGGCAGTGGTGGTGCTATGTCCTTGGTGAAAGCCATGCTGCTCCATGCAGAGGAGGTTGTGAGTGGTGAGGCACTCAGAGTGCTGATCAGCTACTATCTTTTCTAAGGCCTTAGAGAGGGGCTGAAGGATGGGTATTGGCCTGTGATTCCCGGGGGAGGTACGATCACCACTTTTGTGAAGGGGAGTAATAACTGCAGTTTTCCAGGTGTGAGGGAATTGGCTGAGGCAGAGGGAGTGATTGAGTAGTGTTGTAGGGGGAGAGTACTACATCCAAGACCAGGCAGAGTAGCTTGAGGTTCAGTGAGTCATTGCTATGACTGGAACCATTTAGGGCTCTGAGGATGTAGGGCTTGGCTTCATGTGGGAAGAGGGCAAGGAAATGGAAAGGGGGGTAAGGGAGGGTTGGGGGAGAGGGGTGGGGACTGGGTCAAATAATTGAAAGAGTGGACAAAATAATTGAAGGCAGTGTCAATGTTGGGAGGTAGATTAATGGGCGACCAGTCCCAGTGTGCAAGGTGTTCTTGTAGTTGACCCAGCTTGCCAGGTCTAAGACGTCGCCAGAGGACACATTTGGGTATCGATTTCTGCATCTTACAGGACCGGGAGAAAATTATTGGGGAATGGTCACTTAGGACATTGGGTAGCACAGTGGTGCCAGCGATTTTGTGGGGCCTGTTAGATAGAACAATATCCAAAAGGGTGGTGGAGCCATTAGTTGGGTTGGTCCGAGTGGGGTGAGTGACCAACCAAGTAAGGTCAAGGGCAGCGATGGCATCTTTGGCCTGGAAGGTGGAGCTGGATAGTCAGTTGATATTAAAATCACCCAGTGTAATTTGCTCGACTTTGGGGGGTAGTTGGCAGAGGTGCTCGAATAATGATTGGAGAGCAAGATTCTGGTGGCCAGGAAGGATATAGGTGGCAGTGATTATAAGAGGGGCTCTGGAGGTGCCAGGGGTGACTTTGAGGGAGAAAGCTTGTGCACCGTGTTCCAGTTTGGGGGAGGGCATGCCACAGGCACCGATCTGACTCACATGGTCCTTTCTTCACCTCCAGCTGTCTTTGTAGCTCTAAAATCAATGTGTTAAAAATTATTAGAACCTAATCAGAACTTGAAAAAAGTTATGATAAGGTCTTTTGCTATAGACAGCACATGTTCAGGAAGGTTCTGAATGTAGCCAAATTGGCTTTCCCATCCCTACAGTAGTTCAATTTTCATGGTGTTACACTTCCCCACCTTTCTTCAGTGACAATTCTCCAACATTTGGGCAGTGAAATTCAAACATATTCAGCACTCAAAGAGTTCATTCAGAGTGCAGCATTCATATTATAACACCAGAAGGGGTATATTTTTTATTTACTTTTATTACATCTAATAGTACATACCTACTATTTATGCATACGGGAAATGGCACTTCACATTATAAACTAGCACCCTCCAATCATTAATGCAGGATATAAAGTTGCACATTTCTACTTTGACAACATGAGGGGGAGGTCTCAATTAAGCATACCGAAATTTTGTTCACTTATTTAGATAAAATGTACACTTATATTGATGCTAAAGCAGCAGGGGAATTTGCAGCTAAGCCACGCGCCTCTTCATCAAAGACACCACATGAAGCAGCCATAGAAGACCCAGGTGATGGTAATTCTGATTTAATTTAGGGATGTTTTATGATGGCAACCAGTAGGGGTGTACAGACTCAGTATATCAGACAGTAGGAATAACCACAATTAATGGTCACGGCCAGAATGCTGCCGCTCTCCAATCAATTTGTAAGCCATGGCTTACTTGGCGTATATGGTACTACACCCAAGTATGACAGCTCATCAGGCTGCCATTCGAGAGAAAAGGGTTTGCATACATAGAAACACAGAAAATGATGTCTGGTAAAGGCCTTGCTGCCCATCCAGTCTTCCAATCCTCTCTAGTTTTGGGATTGTGCCCTCATCAGTCCTCCCTACCTCCTGCCACAGTCTTCTCCCCTTAGGTACTATTCTAGAGATGCAGCGAAGTTTTAATTCACCTGTGTAATGAACGTGAAGTGGTCCACTTCGAATTCACATATCACTACACAAAGTTTCCATTAAAAAGTCAAAATTTGCTTACTTCGTGTTTTCCACTTCAAGTTCACTTCAAGTTCCAGTTTGATAAAGTGAAGTTGGTAAGAAACAGACCACTGATCACATGCCTAACTGTCTCTGCAGGTCCGCAGGTCACATGATTCAGGGAGGCAGTTAAAGATGCAGGAAGTCAGTGTTTTACTTTCAACAAAGTCTTCCTCAGCACCTGCAGCAGTGGAATGGCTTGACTAACGGATGCAGTCTCACCACTCACTGCCTGTGTGGCATGTTTAAATGGCCTCAAAATTAATATTAGAGTCCATGAGTCTCCATTGTTCAGTTGTCATAGACATTGAGGCCCCTGAACTGTCACAGCTAGTGTGCATAACTAGGTACTCAGAGATGGCTTTTTTCTGCTCATACAACCTTTCTGCCATGTAAAGGGTCGAGTTCCATCTTGTGACAACTTCGAGCTTGAGGCAGTGCTGAGGGAGGCTGTTTTGAATCTGCAGCTGCCTAAGTTGATCATGAGCCTTTCCAGAGCGTACAACGTGGGCACAGATGTGGTGTGCAACAGTCAGCATTTGCTTTATTTTAGGGTATTGCAGAAACTCCTGTACCACAAGAATGAAACAGTGGGCCATGCAGGGAACCCTCACAAAGCCACCACTGCTGATACATTTAACAACATTTGATCCATTATCACTAGCAATGAAGTCAGCTTTTAGGTATGGGGTGCAGCCACTCATCAGTTTCTGTCAGTAGCAGTTCTAGCATACTTTCGCCTGTATGCGACTCTGCTACACTATGCATTGCAAGCGTGGCATTCTGTCTAATGCCATGAAGGTTGCTACCACCACAATCTGACTTATTACACAGCTTTCCCATTCCACCATCACAGACGATCCCAGGTAGCTGTGCCCAGAATACAGTAATACACAGATAGGAACTACCCACTGTTTTGCCACTTGTCCATATATCCATGCTTAAGTGAATGTAAGGTGATGCAGAATGTTGAAGGGTATGTCTTACAGACGCTGTCACTGTCCGATATAACTCAGGGACAGCACGAGTGGAAAAGTAGGTCCTGGACGGGATCTTCCATTTAGGACAGGTGCATGCTGCAAAGCGCCGGAATCTGGCGTTCTCCACAAAGGAGAATGGCAAAAGGTCAATTACCAGCATTTCCACTACTGCTGCATTGAGTTCACGAGCAACATGATTTTGTGGGTATTTACTGTTCTGGGCAGAAAGACTGTGCAACGTGGGGTGCATTGTTTGATGTTTTGCACGTGACATGCCAAATGGCTCTCCTCTGTGAACTAGCATGGATGGGATACCTTTGACATGTGATGGTGGGTGCATAGGTGACAAGCCAATAAATGCAATTATTTTACCTGTTTTAAGCACAGGGGTTGATGTACTAGAATTACTACATGGACCATTGGTACTCTGACCACTACTTGAACGTACAAAATCCTCCTCCTCCTCATGCCTGGAGTAATCCTCCGGTGTTATTTCACCACTTTTACCAACATGGCTACTTACACTAAAGTAAGGAGATACCACGCTCACTAAGGTGGCTGAGGGTGAATGCCCCACTATGGCATTAGCTCCCCTCTGGTGCCAAGTCCACAGTGCCATGTGCCTGCTCTTGAGATGAGTATGCTGGCTCCCAGTGCACAGATGGCAACCCTTTTTACCATGTTTCACACGTGCTTAGCAAAGCTGACAGATTGCCACTGTTTCATCGCTACCATCTTGTATGGAAAAAAAACAAACTAGGGAATTTGATGCCCTACTCTCCATATGTCACTTCTGGGGATGCATATGGAATGGCGGTTTCGGTGGCGATGAAATGGGGGGTGTACTGCATGATTTTGGGTGTTGTGCACACTTGGAGTATGACTGAACATCACAGCCGATGACTATTACTTCAGGGTCAGCAACAGACACAGCTACACCAGAACGTTGAGGAGGGGGTGATTAACTAACAGACTGTTTGCAAACAGCCACCTTCACTTTCTTTTTGTCCAGTTCCCAAATGAGCTCACTAGCATCATCATCATAATCATCATCCACAAATTCACTTTGGATGCTGTCCTTCTGTGGAGATATTCCATCCACAGACTCAGTACTATCATCCACACTTTTTTCGACAACATCTGAATGTTTGGATGGCCAAGCCTCAAGATCAGTGGAAACATTAGACTGTGAGTCATTATGTCACCCCTAGGTGGCGCTATCCCTAGTGTTACACCCCTGCCTCCTACCTACAAGCTAGGCTGAGGGGTTTGGGTTCGTTAACTTATATCAAGTATAAACATTTGCGCAGTGCTTCCACTCAGAGTATGCTTTGCGTGGGCTAGCTGTTACCAGGTATAACCCCCTGAGACGTTATACCACCCACAGATACCATTAGCCACTCCCAGACATGACCCAATAGACATTTCGCCACATTTCAACATTTTGCAAATAATGGCTCTCTCTAATAATATGCTCACACACGATGATTTTAAAAAACAGTAACAACAATATTCATTTGGGGGACAGAGGAGTTAGGATGGGGAAACAGGAGGAATAGAGGTTATGCAGATTGTTATTTACAAATGTACAAAGATTTGCTGGTTTGTGCTGGTGAACCCTCCAGCTGGGTGGCTACTACAGTATATTAATAAAAAAGGCAATCACAATTCAACCAGACATTGATACCCAGAGCCCTGGCTATCTAAGGCTGATGACTAAATTAGTTGTTACATATACCATTTTCCCCCACCACTGGTACCAGTCCCAGATGCAGCTGAAACCCCACAATCTCACACTATACACTGGGTACCCAAATACCAAAGTCCTGGATGTTGCAGGCCTGGTGGGTGTTGCAGCTGGTCGAATTGGCCGACTTTGAGTAGGAGGAAGGGGCAAACTTGGAAAGCACTTACAACAATGACTGTCAAATATTCTCAAGGATGCAGGGACTGTACTGCGTTTGGCAGAGTAGCAGGGGTGGCACTGCTGGTCACAGCAGGGATTGCCCCACTTGTCACAGAACTGAACATTTCAGAAAAAAGGTAACTGGTACGAGTTACCTTGGCTAGATCTTGGAGTCACAAATCCTGAACATTCAGTGCAATGCAAATTGGGAGTCACATCCAGTACACTCACATACCAATGCCTTTCTCAAGCATCTTTACTATCAGACAAAGTCACATTTAGTACATTAAGATACCAATACTTTCTCTCAAGCATCTTTAGTATCAAATGAAGTCAAGCAAGGTGGAAATATGTCATTTCCAGGTGTATAACTCAGACATAGCAAACTTCTAGAGCCTCATGTCCTCATTGAAGTGGCACCGCGACCATGGCTGGCAGCTCCAACAGGGCAGTCTTGACCCATGGAGAGTACAGCTAGACATCAGCACATTTATATGATTTAACAACACAGAACTCAATACACCTGCATTGGGCCATCTGGGCAGCAGGCAAGGTGCAAACAGGATACACACTAGAGGGAACAGTCTCTTTGGGCAAAGCGGCCCAGACTAATTACTTTCACAGATATTCTCAACTTAGAAGATGGGGAGTATGTCGGCCCCAAGATTACTTATTTCTTCTTCCTTGGCACAGAATAACAAGGGCTGACAGGCACATAAGTGAACTTGCAAGATATTTCTCCCTTGCACCAGGGGGGTACAAGGGTACTCACGCAGGTCCTCCATGGGTGGTCATCCGCTATAGAAGGTGTCCCGGTGTCTTCGGTCCTCTCACTACTGAGGTTTGGGTCAGCGCTCTCGCTGCTGCATGATGTCATCTAGTCAGCGCTCTCACCGCTGCCTGGGTGACATCAGGTCTTCAGTCCACATCTTTCCCAGATGTGGGAGGGAGGGCTAGCACCTGGAGGATAAATCTGGCAACCTCCAGGCTAGCAGTGGCAAACTTAACTAAATTACTTTAACTTTAAACTCAACTAAAACAACAAACACCCCTTCCTGGATGGAGGAGCTTAGATGGATTGCCCGGGCCCAGAAGCATGGCAGGACCCAGCAGGCTGGAATCTGCTCTCGCTCTCTTTTGATCTGGCAAAATGCTGGCTTACACTGTCTCTTATAGGGCTTTCCCAAGGCTCCTCATTGGCTGTGGTGATGAGGTGACTGGCCTCCGATTGGCTGGAGGACCTGTCGATCACACAAATGAATAATGCATGAGCTTCACTCGATACTCTGTTGGTCTGGTGTTTTGGCGCCTAGAATTAGGTCCCTGTAAGTCCGCATGAGCGCTTGGTGTTTACCCATGAGCTTTTGTGAAACTCCCACAAGTCCTGGCTTTGTTTTCCTGGCTTTCCAATTGGCTGTGACTGCTTGCAATTGCTGTTTAACCCACTGTCCCTTTTAGCAGAGTGAGCACAATCCTGAATAAAAGTTCTGGTGCAGACAGGAATAACGAGATATTTGCCCCAATGCCCCATAGTTCTTTAGCCCAGGCTGTGTACTAGCTGAATTGCTGAGTTCATTTTCCTGTCACTGCTGCAAATATTTAAGGTCCCCTGCAGCAGCAGACAGGCTGACACTTTGAGTCCCACAAATGGTCTGGTAAAAACCAGGAGCAAAAGCACTCACTTTTAACTATCCCCCCCCCCGGTGACACCTTTCCCCCTACATGCAGCAGCAGTTATAATTTAAAACATTTCTTTTTCCTTTTTCAGCCATAGCTGAGATACATGCTGCCCTGGGGGCAGACAGGCACTAATGAATATTCAAACCTGATCAGGGCTCAGCTCATGCATATGCAAATGGGCCCCGATCTAACTCTTCGCACAACTCCTTTAATATTTAGAGGAGCGGCCTCTCAGTCACCTGTACATGGTCACCAGGTCCCACTTAGGTGATGGGGATCCCGGGACCAATGAAACACTCCCCGAAATGACCGCAAAATGAAGCAGTTTAAAGATAAAAGGCACCGGTTGCACCTACGCAATTCCCACTGCCCTGGGGCAAAACAACAAATGGGAGATTGTGGTAGGACATTTTAAGCCCCGAGGGGCTGGATTACGGAGTTGGGCTATGTGGCAGGGCACCAGGGGCAAGAACAGACCTGGGGACACAAAATATTGCTGGCAGAAATCAGGAGAAGCCCGGGAAGAGCAGAAGGAAACAGAGTGGCATGGTGGCAGGTAAGCCCAGGCAGGCTTTCTAGGGCCCCCCAATTGCAGGGGGGTTACACTTAGCGTGATCAGAATCATGTTCAACTACTGTGGGGAATGGGACATCAACTCCACTCAAGTCTGCGGATTCAACATTTTTCCCACCTGATAAATTTGCCTAGGTTGAACTTGTGGCAATACTCATGCTGTTACCAACCATGCCGTCACTAACTTTACTACCAGCATGGACAACAGCATTGAAGTGACTGATTTCCCTGTGAAATAAATGTACTTACAGCAACTGCTACTTTTCCCTTCTGCTGCATACTACCACGGCCATGACCACTACTCTTAACACTGCTAGACTTGCTACTAGCCCCTGATGAACCTCCTCATCAACACAACAACTTCCACTGCTAATAATCTGATTGGCAGCAGTGCCACAGCCAGAAACGGTTTTGCAGGAACGTTTCTTGACGGGCATTTTTTAAGATTACACAGACAATTAACATTACTATTTCGGCTGTATTGGGGGATGGAAGCAAAAACAGAAGAGAGGCAGCCAGACACAAGTAGCACAAGACCTGAACCAGTCTTCAAAATTCAAAAGTCACAAAACAATACCTTGTTTTTCGGGTGGGGAGGAAGGGGACAGCTTTAGCTACAGACAGAAGCAGGGAAAAAAAATTCCAGACAGGCTGAGAAATTCAGACTACTGTTATTACCGTGCCGCAATAAAATGCGTATCAATTTACATAACGCACACACATTAAAGGTCAGCCACAGAAACGTTAACTGTTCAGTAAACTACAATACAAATAGTCTTTTAAAACGACTGAAAACATGCCCAGCAAACAGAAAAAAACTATACAAATTAAGTAAGGTTGTACTGTGTGTACCTGAACACTCAAATAATAAAAAAGTTGGAAAAACTGCCTTTCTCACTATACTCCCTTCTACACCACAAATCCGCCCCCCCCGAAGTACACTTCTACAGTGTCTGTCACTGCAGAGACTGAATGTACTAAATTAACATTAAATATGCAAACAAAAACAATAAATGCTCCATGATATAAACACATAAGGGTTTCATACAATTAATGTACTAAATTTTGACACAAAAGTTTGTGACAAAAATGTGTTTTAAAGGTTTTTCAATGGTATGAATCTCTGAGCTCTGACAGCAAACTGTCTCCAGCTTTCCACTACACATACTGTGCTGAACTGAGGCTATGCAAAATAATATAGAGCCCATGTGACCTTAAATCCCATGAATCATTGCAAAATTTGCCTTAAAGAGCAAAAAAAACAAGGCTAAGTAACGCAAAGTCCATAGAGAATAATGGGACTTCGTGTTACCTTGGGATGCAAAGTTTTTCACTTTGCTATGCAGAAAATTATGCAAAATTCGGGTTCTACGAGAAATACTATGTGTAGCCAATTTTAGCCACTTCACCCACCTCTGTACTATTCACATGTGCCTCTCCCATCCCCTTTTGAACCCTCTCACTGTTTCAGCCCTGATGACTTCCTCCCTAAAGCTTGCTCCAGATGCTCTCAACTCTTTCTGTAAAAAAATGCTTCCTACACGAGTAATACCAGCACTAGGATCCAAATCTTGGACCTGTTTTGGGGGGGGTGAGTGTAGCTGAGGCTCTCAGCTCCCAGGGAGGGTGGAGAGAGAGGGCATGGCCAACTGGCATTACTGTGTACCTATGTCAGCTGATAAAAGAGCACCATTGGCATCAACTGTGAAGGCAGAGGCTTGCATACCCTCCTGGTGGGAGCCCCAATTGTCAGAGTGCGAGGCAGAATGGGAAAATGGAGGCAGAACATAATTAACTAGTATTGGCCAATGTGCAATTGTTAGGCTTAGTCAGTGACAGGGGGGAAATAATTAAAATAAGGACTTACCTTATCCACTGGAGTTGGGAATTTCAGAGGACCTGGGGAAACTGTTAGGGACCTGAAAAATAAGATTGATTGATTGATTGATGCCAGGTTTGGATTAATACCTTTGAGCCAGCAGGGCTCTTTTACAAAGGTTCCAAGTCAAATGGACATATAAAGAATACATTACAGTACACATAAAATATAAAATATGATCACAGATTGGCAGAGTCATGCTAAACACAGCGTATTAGATATAAGTGGTTACAAGTGTGATAAAGGAGCAATATCATGTCTCAGTAATAAGGTAGAAGCTCCTAATCACAGTTTGGTTTATAAGCGCTGGTAGTGCAGTGTCAGCAGCCAGAGAAGGCTTTATCCTGAAATAGTACAGCTTCAGCAGCTGGAGAGAGAGAGAGCTCTGTCCCGGGCAAGTAAAGAAGGGGTAGAGTAACATGGATGCTATACGATTAGGTGAGACAGTCACAGTGGTTAGATCGGGTTAGGAATAATCAGAGCTTTCTTTTGAAAGGATCTGTCTTGTCAAGCTCTAAGAGGGAAATGGGGAGGACATTTAACCACTGATGTCCGCAGTAGGCAAGTGAATGCTGGGCAAAGGAGGTGCACTTGAAGGGGACCTGGAACTCACCTATGGCTGTTCTTCTAGTCGTTTTAGTGGTTATGTTGCGCTGGAACAGGGTAGCCATGGAATCAGGTTCCAGTCCCAAGAGGGCTTTTTTCCCCAATTAGGCAAGTCTGATACCTGGCCCTAAAGTGCAGGAGAAGCCATCCCATGTCTGAGTAGAGGTTAGAAGTGTGAGTCAAATGTCCAGCTCTTAATATGAGCCAACAAGCCTTGTTTAGTAAAATTTTGACCCTTTGCAATGCCGATTCAGTGGCAGTACTGTAGATGACTATCCCGTAGTCTATGGTTGAGAGCATTGAACTCTGGGCTACTGGGCTCAGAACCTCCGAGGTCATTGCCTACCTGAGCTGATACAGGATTCCCAGCTTGGCATTTGCTGTTTTAATTACATGATCTATGTGTGAGGTGAAGGAAAGGGTGTCATCTAGGTGGATGCCAAGATATTTAAAGGAAGTTACTTGTTCAATGACATCTCCCTTTTGGCTAAGAATGGTTAATGGGTCATTGTTTTTCTTTGAGTGTGGCACAGAAAAGTGCATAATTTTATTTTTTTCATAGTTTAGGAGGAGTCAGTTTTGAGAGAACCAGAACTCAAGCTTCCAGAAACTTTTTTGTAGGTTATCTGTAATTTCTGTCCGGTGGTTCCCTGACATGGAGATTACAACATTGTCTGCACAGAACAACATTTTAGTTGGGCAAGCAGTAGGTAACGTGTTTATGAAAAGGCTGAAGAGTAAGGGTCCTAGAATTGAACCTTGGGGGACCCCCAGAGTGACTTCCCAAGGATCAGATGTTACCCCTCTTATTCTCACACATTGTGTTCGTTTTGACAAGTAGCTCCTGAACCAGGAGACTGTGTCACTAGACAGGCCTAGCATTACCATGTTGTCAAATAGGATCTTATGATTCACAGTATCAAATGCTTTAGTGAGGTCTATGAAGATGGACCCCACTATCTTCCTGGAGTCTAGAGCTTCGTACAAGTGGGAAGTATATTCTATGAGTGCTGTGATTGTGCTAAGTTTTCGCTGAAATCCATGTTGTTCCGGGCATAGTAGATTATATCAATACAGGTATGTGGTAAGTTGATCAGAAACAATTCTTTCCAATGCTTTTGAGAGGTGGGATAGAATGGATATGGGACGGTAATTACCCAGGCTTGTTCTGTCCTCATTTTTGAAAACTAGGGTGACGAGCCATCTTCCACTTGTCTGGGAACACTCCTGTTCTTAGTGATATAGTAAATAACATTGTGAGTGGGAGAGCAAGTTCATTCAGGGAGTGGGCGTCTAACTTCATATCTATATTGCCACTACCACTTCTTGTTTTGCCCAGTACCCTTTTGACATATTTAATGGTCTGAGTTCTTGAGACAAGCTTGAAGTAAAAAGGAATCTGTCTGTTGATAGGGGCGGAGGCGGGGTGGGAATTGAGAGCCTTACCGGTGGGTTGTGTTTTTAGGTACTCAGGAGGTAGGACTGAGCTTAAGTCAGTAAAGGCATTATTGAAGACATTTGTTAGATCCATGGGTTGCTGTATTGGGTTAGAAGGGGTGACAATTAGGTCAGGGGGTGCTCTAGATTACCTGCTAGTCAGAGCTTTAACATTACTCCAGAACTCCTTCCTGTTTCCCCAATTTTGTTCAATTTGGTCTTTGTAATAGGATGCTTTCGCATTTCTCATTAGCCTGGTACACTTGTTCCTGGCAGCTCTGTAGGCTGTGTAATCAACCTTGCAGCCAGTAGCTCTGGCTTTGTGCCAGAGGTGGTCTTAGTGGTTCATTTGCTAGATGAGAAGGCCAGTGAACCAGGGACTTATGGTGCCGTTAACGTTGGAGGTTCTGACTGGGGCATATAAGTCACAGGCTCTGTTAAAGATTGTGGTAAGGTAGTCAAGGGCCTGATTAGCATCATTGCAGTAAACCAACGGAGTCCAGTCCACGCTAGCTAGGTATTTTTTGAAGTGATTCAACTTTCCCTTTCTGAGCGATTGGTGTTTAACAAGTTGGGGGGAATCTTTTGGACCTTTGTTTGTCCAGTAGCAGACTACTGGATAAGATGAGTCTGTGGAGATACAAAGGGTCAGAGGTCCCAGAGAAGAGAAATACTATGTATAGTTAGAAATAAATCCTAAGAATGCTTATCTGATAGGTAGACAGCTGACATCCAGGGAGACCTGGGAAAGTAAATGAGAAATAGGGAAGGACAGACATAGATACCATGCACTTCTGCTTCTTTGTAGCCATCCTCAGTCATTGCCATCAGTGGGGTCTATGCCTGCTCTTCACTCTCTTCACACAGTGTACAGACTGCATGCTGCTCACTTTGTGCCTAAACCATAACTCGGTGCTGGCATTACAGTGGTATCAGCTGGCAGACAAAAATATACTTCGTCTTCTCTCTCTCTCTTGCTCACTCTCCGGAACAGCAGTTACAGCAAAAGTTCAGGTCTGGGAGGGTTTGGTGAGCTGCGAGGATATTTTACTTGAACAGAAAAAATGATCAATGCCTTAGTGTTTGCTTAAGGGTTTTGTAGTAAAATTGTTATGCTTATTTAATAAGGGAGGGTAAAGTAATGTAAAAGACTCCTGCTTTTAACCATTTTTACCATGTACAGTATTTATCCTGGATAGTTCAGCTGAGATGTAACATTGCATTTGCAGTGGGATCTAGCTTCTACTTATTTTCACAGCTTGGTGAACTGAACACTAGAAGCTTAAGTGATATGTTCAAGATCACGCGGTGAGGATTTGGCTCTAACAGGGCTTGAACCTGCAACCTCCTGTTCCCAACAGTACCATAACCATTAGGCCACACTGATTGCCAGGGGTGGTGTCCAGGAATGGCCAGCAGCCACTGGCAAGGTTTTGTTTTTGTTTTTCATACAATTTATTTTCACAAGATAGGGCAGCTATGATGCAAGATAACATTTCCAGTAGAGCACTGCTTCTACTCATTTCCACAGGAGGGCGGAGTGAAACAACAGTAGGTTAAGGGAGTCATACAGTGTGTCTATGGCTAGCTGTAGTGGGGCCAGGATAGCCCAGCCAAACTGCAACAGCTTAGTTTTAGATGGGCCTTGCTGCTAACATGTCCCTAAGCTGGGAGAACTGAAGCACTGGTAGGTTAAGGGACTTGCTTAAGGTAGGACAGTGAATCTGTGGCTGTGGTAGGTGTTATACCCATGCCAACAGACACTCCCCTGCTAGACATGCCCCTTAAACCATGATCAGGGGTGTTCCACAAGGTTCCATTTTGGGACCCCTGCTTTTTGCAATCTATATTAATAAAATTAATGGCACCATTAACAAGGCCCAAATACATCTTTCTGAGGATGACACAGTGATTTATACCAGTGGGCCTTTCCTTGATGCAGTACTTTCAACTCTCCAGAGTGAATTCAACCTGCTGCAACTCCAGCTCCTTAAACAGAAGTTGCTCCTAATCCTAAATGCAAAGAAAACTAAAGCCATGCTCTTCTCTCCCACATCCAACTCTCCTATCCTGCTCTCCCACGGATCACTATCCCCGATTTCCACCATCCTGGGTGAACAGTTGGAGTACGTGTCTATCTTGAAATATCTGGGGGTCTGGATCAACAACTCTCTCTCCTTCCAGGGACACAATGAAGAGCTAATAAAGAAACTCCACCTGAGACTAGGACTATTCTACAGGATAAAAAACTTCTACCTAGAAAGGCCAAAAAGCGACTAATCCAAACAACCTTTATCCCTTTGCTAGACTACGCCGACTTTCTATACAGCCAAGACCCTGCTGGTACTCTTACAACTCTTTCAAACTCGATACACTCTACCACAGAGCCTTAAGGTTCATAACAGAGCTCCCCTACTCCACCTATCACTGTCTCCTATATTCCACTGTGGGTTGGCCTTCCCTTACTCTTAGACATCAGAAAAATGCGGCATTCTGGACCTACAAAGCCATTACAAATAAACTGCCCAGTTATATTGCAGCCTGCCTACTGTTAAGCTCCCCAAGTAATTATGCTATGAGAAGTGCCTCTTATATTATGCTGAAAGTAACTAAGTTTAGATCCCGCTTCGGCAGGGCGCCCATGAGCCACGTACTTCCCATACTGTGGAACAAGCTGCAAAAAACCCTGAAAATAAACCTTCCCGTTAGTCTTGCCTCATTCAAAGCCTTGATCATGTGCCAATTCAAGGAATCCTGTGAATGCTTCCCTTAAACTCTAGGACTGCGGTCACTTAGTCTATCCTGCTCCTGCTCTTTCCCCTCAAGTCCTAACTCCCTGTCCATGCCCCAGCCCCAACTCTCCTAAGCCTTCTCTTGTCCTTCAGCCACTCTCTCAAAAAAAAAAATTAGCCTACAACAATTAATATCTCTTCTGTGACGACTGTATCCTGTAAATGCCTGTTTCTGTGTACTGTACTATGCTACGTTTGTAACCTGTATATATCTGTTGCTGCATTTTTTTTTGCCTTTTATGTTTTGCCCTGTGTTACTCTGTACATAATGGATACTATGTATTTTGACATGTTTTTTGGCGACATTTCCTTATCTGTTGATTCTTCCTGTATGTTTGTAATGTTTTCCCAGGTCCACCTCGAAAATGAGCTTGTTCAACGGTGTCCGTCTGGTTAAATAAAGATTTTGATTGATTGATTGATTGATTGATTGAGTCTGGTTATACACCCCTCCCAAACCTGGTTCTGCTACTCATTAAAAAAGTAATACCCACTGTCCATGGTAGGACTGTGGTATCTTCTCCATAATCTGGTCCTTGCACATTCATTGTAGTCTGATGGCTCACCCTCCCACCCCCTGATGTCAGCTGCTGAGTCCCTCCCAGGATGCAGTATAGCGCAGTGGGTTAAGGCTCTGAGCTGCAGATCTGGAGACCTGGATTTGAATCCCACAGCTGCCCAGGTGCATACAGTGTGATCCTGAGCAAGTCACTTAACTTCCTTGTGCTCCCAGGTCGCATCTGGAAGCAAGCTTCGGGTTAGTGTGCTACTCCTGGTTAAACAATGTTCCCTTTCCCCTTTCCCTTTCCCAACTCTGGCCCTGTGATGTTGGGCATAACCTACCTGATGCTCCCTTCCATTACTGGCCACTGTCTGATCCTGGATGTCTGATAAGAAAACTGAACTTATTCCAAATGCTTTGTGCACATTTGTGTGGACTTTGTGTATTTTTTCAAGAGTAAAATACTTTCCTAGTAATGGGTATTTTAACTGTTATTGTCCCAAACGTGGATGAAGACCTGATTACCACCCCCCCCCATGACCACACAAGGAGGGACTCATAACTCCAACCTGAAATGTGTTTTGAGAGGAGCTACAAAGTTCACAATTAACTACTGTGGTGGATTTGGTAGCTCCCCTTCTCATGAAACATATTTCTTCACTGGGTCACCATCCATGTTTGGGGTCCATAACATTAAAAATATCCCAGTTATGAAAAAAAAGTATATTCCTCTTGCAAAATGCATGAAGTCCACACACACAAGCAAAAAGAAGTTGAACTTAGTACAATTTTCAGAACAGACATTTGGGTTTGGCTGGCAGTGGGCAGGGGACGTAACTGCTGGGCATTGTCTCATGGCCTGGGCTGGGAGGGGGGTGGGAGAGAATTGGTGGATGGCACCAGGAGGGTGATGGGCAACTGGAATAAAAGGGGTGCATTTGGCACTAGGTTAGGGAAGGGAGTACCACTAGACCACCAGGAACAGTGGGTATTTATTTTGGAGCCCCTGGCACTGCTGGGCCAGGTGGCTAAAGTTCTGGTTGGGGCTTCCACTCTGCATGATCCCCCAGTATGGCCTAACTGGGCAGCACAAGTTAAAGTTGGTATTCCTGTCCTCAGCTGCCCACCTGTACAGCCGTTCTAGATGGCAGATGATGAGTATGGGTTCCTGCTCCTCTGGAGCGCTTCTGTATAAACTTGCCAAGTGACCAGGTTTGTGGTCAGTGATGCTGTTCCTCATGAACCCCCCATACAGGTGCACCTAGCAGATGATATGTTTGGGGATCCCAAGCAGCAGGAACCCCCCCCCCATACAGCTGTGACAGGCAGCAGTGTGTTCAGGGCTCCATTCCTCAGGAGCTCCTCATAGAGACTTGCGAGCTAGCAGATAAGGTGTTCGGGGCTTCTGCTCCTCTGGAGTCCCTCTGTACAGCTGCACCATGTGGCGGATGATGTCTTCTGGGCTCCTGTTTCTTGGGAGCCCCTCTACAGCCATACCAGGTGGCAAATGATGTGTTCAGGGCTCTCACTTTTCAGGAGCCCCTCCGTACTGCTTTGCCAAATGGTGGGTTTTGTATTCAAGGCTCCTGCTCCTCAAAGCTGCTCTGTACAGCCATGCAATGCAGCAGGATTTGTGTTTAGGATTCCCACTCCTTGGAAGCCCCTCTAGGCCACAGCACCTGGCATTGGATTATGTGTTTGGGGCTCCAACTCCTTGGGAGTTCCACACCCCTTCAAGAGTTCTCATCACTCCCACCTGTATTATAGCCGCGAACAGCAACAGTTGCTAAGTGCAGTGTCTGCGCCAGTCCCACAAGGTAGAGCAAAAAACAGCTGATCAGCACCACAGGGGTGTTGCAAATAGCACAAGAAGCACTCCTAGTAGGAATATTAAAGTAACACATAAATGCAGGTGCTCTCTCTTTGCTTCCTCCAGAACTGTAATCGGCTAAGTGTTTTAGCTAGTGCAAAAATGCAGGCATAGTGTTGGTGTACTTGTGGCAGAAACTGATGATTCTAGGGCTAGGCCTTCAAATGACCTCTTTAGGTATAATACAGTACAACCCCCTTCTAGCGAACACAGATAAAGCAGACATTTGCTTTAACAAATCAGATGTTTCAAAACCACAGCAATACTCCTGTTATGCATTTTGTTATTGGTATACTGGATTATAACAGCCGTCTATAGCAGACACTTTGCAGCTAGCAAAGCAGCTTTTAAGTAGCAGTTAATTGGCCATGACCATGAATCTGCCTGAAGCAGCCTGTATTAGGAAAGGTGTTAACTGAATGTAATTGCAGCTCATTAAACCAGTCTATCTTGCAGTTTCCTTGCTTCCCCTGGTCGCAGTAAACTATGGCTTCCCGGCAAAATGCACTCAGCCTGACACGCAAGATAGAGCCCTTGCCTAAAATAGACAAGCTTCCCAAAAGGAGCATATGTGAGCTGTCTGTACAATTCTCCTCACCTAAATCCATGGTGTTAAAAGCGTTAAAAAAAACTGTTAAAAGTGATTAAAAAAAAAGCTGCTCAGCAGTGGCTTACCAACCACAATCCTCATCGAAAAAGGAAAAGGGATGGGAAAGACACCAAAGCTGAAGTTGCACTGTTGAGGTCTTTTGCTAATGTTCACAGCCAGGAAGCATTCATTAGCAGACCACTTTTTCTCCAAAAAGCTTCACAGTTGGCTGAAGCAGTAAGCTGCTTTAATTTCTATAGCTCTGAAGGCTAGCTGCACCACTGGAAAATGTGAAACATCATTAGAATTAAAAGAGCACATGGCGAGACACAAAATGCCAATATGGCCAGTGCAGAACAATGTCTCCAGGATGTAGTCCTAGGTGTATTGAGTGGCTATGAACCGCATGACATTTTCAGTTGTGACAAGAAGGGGTTCTTCTTTTGTTGTGTCGGTCAGAGGATATTTACTTTTTTCTCAGTCACAAAAAACACACAAAAGACAATCGGTCCTGTGTTTGAAACATGTCAGACTGAAAAACTAGACCGTGTGGTTGTTCAGGAATCGGCTATGCCTGACTGCTTTTGTGGGCTATGGCAACTGTCCCTCCTTTACAGAAGGAATCTGTCTGCATGGATGACCAGGGAGAGTGTTACCAAATGGATCAGACCATGGACTCGCAAGCTATGTGGAAGACAAATTGCTCTACTTTTAGACACAATATTAGTGGTTACCCATCTGTCTGCTCTCAGAAATAAAAATCTCTCCATTCTTCCCTCAAACATGACGTGTATCATACAACCACTGGACAGGGGGATCTATGTGATAACAGTGATCGCAGAATAGCGATTGCCATTAGGGTGAATGGAATTCACTGAAAAACAGTTTTGGCGATGCAGTCCCCAGTGCACAGCAAAAGGGTTCCAGGGACTTACATTTCAATTGTACATGTGGGGGGCTTTGACCCCCTCAACCCCCTACTTAAGGATTCTCAGCTCCAGGAAGGTGCATGTCGGGGGGGGGGCTGTGCAAAACCCGAAAAACAAATTCAGACTGGCGCAACAAAAGGCACCTGCACCCGGACCTGAATGCAGCACCATTCAGATCCCAGCCCTGAGTCCACCCACCACGCCACAGGAGCAGCTTGGCAGCTCCTTGTAGTGCCACCCCTCACAATCCCTCCGTCCCCTCCTACCCAGCACTCAGTGTGCTCATTCCCCCCCCATGCACATATACATGTAGCGACAGGATGTCATTATATTCACGCACCCCCCATCCAGTCGCCCTCCCTCCCTCATTGCTGTGATGTGAGGTGCCGTAATTGAGTCGCTGCTTTGGTAGATGCCCAATTGCGGTCGCCGAACTCATAGGATACCAGGACAGATGCATGCTGTATATGCTTTCAAGTGGCATTACGAAAAGGCAATGCAAACCCACATTTGTGAAGTCCTTGTCTCTTTGTAAGATCTGTCGGCTGCTTATTGTGTCAAGAAATCAGTCTTTTGCAAGAGGTCAAAATGATGAAAACTACTTGGTACACAGTCAAACAAGAAAAAAATGTATAGTGTCTCCTAAAAGCTGGCTTTACAAACATGCAGCCAGATTTGCCCAATTATGAAGATGAGCTGATCCCAACCCCTGCTAGTTTGACCGAAGAGGAATTTGATGAAGCTCAAACATCAGTGTGGGTGCTTTGAAGATAAAAAGACTGCCAATACAGATGACATTGGGGAGGGGCTCTCCTCTTTATTGCCAGCACAATACTCTGGACTTGGAAGGAGAGCTAGAGACTGACTGAAGCACCTCTAAAATAAAACAAGCATTTGTCAATACTGAATGTTGATTGCGCTGGTGTGTTGAGCTCGCTCACTGCCCCTCTGTCACTCACTCAGTCTGTTTCTCCTGGTGCTGCAGGCTGCTGCTTTGTACAGGGCTCCTGCCTGCATCGGCACCTTGTTCTGCCCACTAAGAAATCCGCAGCTGCCCCGACAGAGCTGCGTTGAGGTGGCTCACTCCCCCTCTCTCACTCACTCATTCTGTTTCTCCTGGCACTACAGGCTGCCCTTTTGTACTGGGCTCCTGCCTCTGTTGGTGGCTTTTTCTTCCCACAAAGAAATCTGCAGCAGTCCCAACACAGGTCTGTTCAGCCTGCTGAGTCCCCCTCTCTCACTCACTCATTCCATTTCTGCCGGCGCTGCAGGCTGCCCTTTTGAACTGGGCTCCTGCCTGTGTTGGCACCTTTTTCGGCCCACAAAGAAATCCACAGCTGTCCTGACAGAGCTCCATTGAGGGCGCTCACTCCCCCTGTGTCACTCACTCATTCTGTTTCTCCTGGCGTTGCAGCCTGCCCTTTTGTACTGGGCTCCTGGCTCTGCTGGTGCCTTTTTCTGCCCACAAAGAAATCTGCAGCAGTCCGACAATGCTCCGTTGAGCTTGTTCAGTCCCCTTCTCTCACTCACTCATTCAGTTTCTGGTGGCGTTGCAGGCTGCCCTTTTCTATTGGGCTCCTGCCTGCGTTGCCACCATTTGCAGCAGTTACAATACAGCTCCGTTGAGCTTGCTCACTCCCCCTATCTCACTCGCTCATTCTGGTTTTCCTGCCACTGCAGGCTGCCATTTTGTACTGGGCCCCTGCATGCATTGCTGCCTTTTTCTGCCCACAACAAATCTGCAGCAGTCCCAACAGAGCTCCGTTGAGCTCACTCACCCTCCTCTCTCACTCGCTCATTCTGTGTCTCCTGCTGCTGCAGGCTGCCCTTTTGTACTAGGCTCCTGCCTGCATTGGTGGCTTGTTCTGGCCAGAAAGAAATCTGAAGCAGTCCCAACACAGCTCCATTGAGCTCGCTCACTCCCCCTGTCTCACTCACTCATTCCGTTTCTGCCCGTGCTGCAAGCTGGCCCTTTTGTACTGGGCTCCTGCCTGTGTTACCACATTTTCTGCCCACAAAGAAATCTGCAGCAATCACAATAGAGCTCCATTGAGCTCATTCACTACCACTCTGTCACTCACTTGTTCTGTTTCTCTTGGTGCTGCAGGCTGCGCTTGTGTACGGGGCTGCTGGCTGCGTTGGCACCTGTGTCTGTCCTCAAATAAATCTGCAGCTGTACTGACAAAGCTCCATTGAGGTCATTCAGTCTCCCTCTGTCACACGCTCATTCTGTTTGTCATGGTGCTGCAAGCGGCCCTTTTGAAGGGGGCTCCTGCCTGCATTGGCGCCTTTATCTGCCCACAAAGAAATCTGCAGCAGTCCTGATAGAGCTCCATTGAGCTCACTCAGTTCCCCTGTCTCACTCACTCATACTGTTTCTCTCACCACTGCAGACTGGCCTTTTCTACTGGGCCCCTGCCTGCATTGATGCCTTTTTCTGCCCAAAAAGAAATCTACAGCAGTCCTGACAGCGCTCCTGTGAGTTCGCTCACTCCCCCTCCATCACTCACTCTCTCGTTCTGTTTCTCCCAGTGCTGTAGGCTGCCTTTTTGTACTGGCCTCTTGCGTTGGGGCCTTTTTCTGCCCACAAACAAATCTGGAGCAGTCCCGACAGAGCTCAGTTGAGCTCGGTCACTCCCCCCCCCATTCGTTCCATCTTAATCTATCCCAAACACTGATGTCCCACAGCGACCGTTCTATTCTCCATCAGGAGTGCAAAAACATATTTTAGCCAGGATGTGAAAAATGACAGCTGTACTGTTCATAAGAGGTGTGAAAGAATGCCATTGTTGAAAATGTGGCATGACAATATTACGAATCTGCAAAGTTACAAGGGTGTGTGGAAACAATTGAATGCACGCTTGTAGCACAGTCATGTTACGGAGTTGTGACACCAAATTTCCAAGACAGTGATTTTAGGACCTCTGCTCATGAACAGTGCCACTGTCATTTTCTTAATCTGTCCCGAACACTGATTTCCCACAGCGACCGCATTATTCTGTGCCACAATTATGAAACCACATTTCACTCAAGATGTGAAAAATGACAGCTGTACTGCTCATAAGGAGGTGTGAAAAACTGCCATTGTTGAAAATGTGGCATGACAATATTACGAATCTGCAAAGTTACAAGGGTGTGTGGAAAGTGTGCAACGCACACTTGTAACACAGTCATTTGATGGGCTATCATCACCAAATGTTCAACATAGGCATTTTAGGACTTCTGCTCTTGAACAGTATCACTGTCATTTTATTATTCTGTCCCGGACAGTGATTTCCCACAGTGACTGCTTTATTCTGCGCTGGAACTGCGAAAACATATTTTGTCCAGGATGGGAAAAATGACAGCTACACTGTTCATAAGTAGGTGTGGGAAAATGGCAATGTTGAAAATCTGGAGTGAAAATATTATACATTCGCGAAGTTACGAGCATGTGTACAAACTGCGCAACGCACGCTTGTAACACAGTCATTTTATGGAGTATCTTTACCAAATTTTCAACATAGCCACTTCAGGACCTCTACTCATGGACAGTGTCACTGTCATTTTCTTAATCTTTCCAAACACTGATTTCCAACAGCGACCATGTGGTATTGTGCGCTGAAAGTGCGAAAACACATTTCCGCCAGGATGTGAACAATGACAGCTTACTGTTCATAAGGAGGTGTGACAAAATGCCAATGTTGAAAATCTGGCATCAAAATATTGCGAATTCACGAAGTTACAAGCGTGCATAGCAACTGTGCAGCGCACTGTCGTAAAACAGTCATTTTGGGGATTTTTCCCACCAGATTTGCAACATAGGCTTTTTGAGAGCCCACCTCATGAACACTGTCACTGTCGTTTCATTAATCAGCCCCCAAAGGTGATTCCGTGCAGTGACCACAAAAATCACCTTTCAGGACTGATTAACGCCATGACAATTGAAGTATTCATGAGGAGGGGTCCCAAAAACCCCATGTTGAAAATTTGGTGAAAAAATTCCAAAAAATGCCTGAGATATGCAGCAAAGTTGAAAAAACCCTATTTACTCCATTATACAACTTACCGGCATTTCCTCAGTTCATGGTCGGCTTTGAAGAGTGCAGACATGTTCCCGGTCCACCGAAGATAGTCGCGCCAGACTCCGGAGGTAAGTATGGGTTGAGGGGGATGTGTGGAGAGGCAGGGTGTGCAGTGGGTGGGCGCAGGTTGCGGGAGGGGAGTCTGAGAGACCACGAGGGACTGTTTTTTCTTTACAGGTAAAAAAAAAAAAAGACAATGTGGGACGGTTTTTAACTTCACAGGGGCATTTGGAGTCTCGCTTTTGGGGGGATTCCTTTCTGCCAATGGGGATTGGGTACCCTGTTGGCAAATAACAAAGGGGGGATAATTCCTTTTGCCGACAGGGAGGCACATTATGCCGACGAGTGGAGGCTTCCCATTGGCAGATAAACATTAGGCGGGGGTTATATTGTTGTTTGTGAACAGGGCAGCAACCCACCCCATGTTCTAAACAATATCAGGCTTGCTAGATCCGCCCTGTAATGACGTCTTCCTCATTGCAACGGATGGCTTACACTGCACGATTTAGGCGGCCCCTGATTGCAGCGGCTGATTTGTCACAAGTTGGTGTGAACACTCCAAACTTGTGTCACCAGCAGCCTGCAACGGCATTGGGGGAAGCGGGACAAGCCTTTGCAGGCTGTGGGGGTATTGGCCACAACAGTGCTGTGCCTCCACAGTCTGCTTCTCAGCAAGCTGTGCCAATATGTTTCTTGCACTGCGCGCAATCAACATAAAAAAAGTGATACCAGCAGACACTGTAGAAGCTCTATTGATACTTCATAAAGCTGTGAAACAACATGAGCACATCCTTTATGATTGGGATGCAGTGGCCAACACAAAATAATTTAAGACAACATATGCATTCCCAAAAACACGTCAGTCCTTGAAACAGGACCACTTCAATAGGGAGGACTTTTTAGCTCAATAGCTATGCCTACCATTCATTTTTAACATTAATGAGATAACATTTGCACTATAAAGTTTTTGGCCAGTGTATGTACTGTATGTCTTGTATCTTTCATTCATCTAAAAGAAAGATTTTGTACTGTGCTAATAAAATAATGCATCAGGTTGCTTTGCAAAACTACCAATGATAGATAGATAGATAGATAGATAGATAGATAGATAGATAGATAGATAGATATTTTTTTGATTAGTATGGACATCTGCTATAGCAGACAAAACAGCTATGCCTTGAGGTGTCTGCTATAAGCGGGGTTGCACTGTACCAATATGTTTGCAATGCCTTTGTCAAGCAAATATAAAAATGGATTTCAACACGAGGCATGGGGTCATATCGCCATACACAAAAACAGCATAGCAATGTACTGCGCTGTAAATACAGTGGATACATTGCCGGTGCTGGAACAGAATGCTGACAGCAAAGTCAGTGCACAACGCAGCAGACTTCTTTGTTTTTGCCGCCCCCGGCCCCCTCCCCCCCATTAATATAATCAACTCCGGGGGGGGTCAACATGGGGATGTGGAGAAACACCAGCGAGGGGCAAAAAATTAAAAAACGCACAATGTGGTCTGCAAAAGCAAGATTCTGGGACTGGGAATCAAGCCCTGGTCCACAGATGCATAGCTGCCCTGCACTGCTGTGGCTCACCCTCGAAGCCACGGCAGCTACTTGGCAGACCACCTTCCCAGCAGAGGTCTTGACCTCTGCATCATTCCTCCCCACCAGCCATGCATGACAGGGTACAAAACCAAGTGCAACATTTATGTCTTGTGGGATTTTGTACAGTGTCTCGTTAGTGCGCCATGTACGGTTTTGACTTCGCTGTTAAGCATACAGTGAACTGACCCAGTACGCAGCAACGAATCTATGCATTTCAGTCAGCTAGTTTCAAAATACAACAAAGTAAAATATGAGAAAAAGCAAAGTCTTCCACTTGTAACAGATATTTTTATTTCACTGCTCTAATTATTATCACACCATTATGCTACAAGTCAATTTGGAATCCAGCACTTGGGATCTGGAATAATTTACTCCCCCCACCCCCCGCTGCCAAAATGGAAACACCTCCAGAATTTGGATCAACTGAATTGTTTTACTTCTAATAGAAAACCTACGTGTGGTCCTAACAGCCCTAACATGCCCTGGTTAAAGCTTTTCATTCTGCATCAGGCAGCTGAACCCCAGCTGCAACCAGCAACTGGTTTTCTGCCTTGCAACTAGGACACTACCACCCTGAAAATGCAGATCTACGACACTTGAGTCAGGCTGAGCTACATCACGATGCCCTACTGGTACTACACTACTTTAAAGCAGTAACAATAAAACACAGTGTACAATGTTTTGGGATTATCTAGTTAGCAGGTAGAAGAAACAATATCAGTGTACCAGTTAAATTCTCATTAGATCAGTGTTTCCGAAGTTTTTAAATGCAGCTGCTTCAACTGGATTAACAGTGTAGCTGTTACATCTTATACTGATTTTGTTTTTTTATTTGTTTAACTGGGTAGGGGGTCTGGGTTAGAAAAAAAAAGTCCAACCACACCTGATATAGAACATTGAATAACAGTACACAGTAGACATACGATAACCAGGAAATCAAGTGTTCATGTGTTCATGTGCAAGCCCCAGAACTGTAAAATGGGCAAGAAAATTCCTGCCTTCTGATAGGCCGGTCTTGGTCTTTATCCTTGAGTTTCACAGTGTACATGTGTGTGAAGTCCCAACTGTTAGTTTTAATGTAATTAGAGTAGGATTTTTTGTTAGTTTTGTTTCTTTTTGGGGGCCCATGTTATTATTGCAATAATGCACCCCAGGGTGTGTTGTTGTGGGATTTATCCACTTTTCATGTGGTTTCTGGCTTTTGGCTGTGCCTTGTGCCGCACCATAACAGGTGTGTGTAAATCCCGATTACTGCAAAAATACATGCCCTGTCATGAATTATTGCTTATTGGTTCAAACATTACACTGGAGCTGGTTGTAGTACCAGGCACATGACAGAAGTGAGGTATTTCGTTCGGAGGGGGGAAGGTGGAAACCACCCGGCAGTCATACACCCTGGCCAGCTGAACAAGAAGAAGCACTGGTGTTGGCAGTGAAGGCTGTTATTTCTCTCCCCTTCCCCAGTGGAGGATAGGTGCAGTTGTGGTGGCCTTGACTGTTGGTGTAGGGGATGGGGCAAAGCGGAGGAATGGTTTCTGTTCTCTTGCTAGCTTACCACGATGGAAGTTAGTTGCTTGTATGCCAGAACCACCTCTTCACATTCCCATCACTATCAATACAAAATGCATAGATAAAACCTAACCTTAGAGGGGAAAGACTGTTCAAAACTGTGGTCATATTTATTGATGTGAGTCTTTAATTATGAAAATATTAGTAAAAACCATTATGAATGAAGGAATTCAGAATATGCTGATGAAGAATTTAAGGATGTCAGGCATATGGAGCAGCTAACAAAGGTTTTGCTGCCCTTCCCCCACATCGCATAGAAATTCAACTACTAAGAGGGGCTTCTGGAAGTTTATCCCAGTTATTTGCATGCAGAGCTGTAAACCAGAAGATCCACATTTTAATTTCACCCTGCCACTTATATTGTGACTCTGAGCAAGTTACTGAACCTCCCTGGGCTTCACGCCCTCATCCTCTTTCCCCCTCCCCCACCTTTCTTATCTTCACTTACTTCCTGACTGTATGCATATTAAAATAGAAAGAAATAATGTGATTATTTTTGTCTTACTGTTGTAACCCCTAGATGGCGCTATCCCAGGGGCTACCACCCCTGCCCGATTTGCCACCAACAGGTTGAGGGGCCTGGATCCAATGGCGGGTGCCCCACCCAGAGGTCAGGGCTTGCAATAGTTAAACTAACTTGGTCACAGCCCTCTGGGACACTGCAACCCCTTTCTTCCCACTAGTGGCCCACACAATATATCAGAATTACCTTCACAGTATACACTTACCCCCAGGTCTGGTTCCGGCACTGGGACCTCCTGTGAAATGAGATACAGTGCAACAATCACAGTACAGTACTTTAACATAGACAAATACATCAGGCAGTATAACTTTGCTGAAACAAGCAGCTCTGATTTATTTAGGGGGATATAACAAGGACAGGGGGAAATCAGGTTAATTAGCTTATCACTCTAATAATCTACCTATGGCTCTGTGCACAGGCCTATCCCTATCAGTTACTGTCCCTGGGTACCCAAGCCCTAGTGGCTAGTCCAAACCTTGGCAGCTGGTAGGGGCCCTTTCACACAGAGAAAGGAGAATTAAACAGTCAGCAGTACAGTAATTCCATTTGGATTTAATGTGGCAATTCAACAGGAGCGACCCTGAATTAGTACTCACGACCTCCAAATAAGATAGGGTCCTTCAATGTCAGCAGGGCTCACTTGAGGTACACAAACCTCTTCACACATCCATATAAAAGAAAGCACTATACCAGGCAGGCTGCATCTGTATCCCGATCGCAATTACTGCACAATACCCGGAGAACACACAGCAGATTCAGTTCCTGACAGACCGAGTACAATTTTCAGCAATTCTCCAGTCTTCTACAGGGTGAGCCTGGTTTCTACTCTTCAGAGATCCTTTGATTCTTTTCACAGGACTGATTCAGTCCTAACAAGCTGCAGACCGAACTCTGGGCCTTACACGTTTTTGACTAAAACTGCACACTGAAAAGCACAGGGCTCCTTCCTTCTTCACTGCCAAAGCTCAACTGAAACTCCAACTGACAAAACCGAGCACTTCCTTTGAGTTCCTTCCAGTTCTTGACTGGATTGGCTGTCACTCACAATAGACTGCTGCTGTTGGTCCAAAAAGGCACTGAAGTCTAAACTACATCTCCCAGAGTCACTGCCCATACAATCCTCTTGTGGCTGGCTCAGATTATGAGTCCAAGTTCTGATTCGTCCAAGGCACCATTTTAGAGCTAGCTTACCCCACACTGATTGGTCCAGTTCAGCAGTTCAAAACTAGAATGGGAACTAGCAGACACAGTTCTGACTGCAAAGAAAGCAGGTTAGACAAACTGTAATTTCATTATTACTCTAAATAATTTCTGGCAAACAGTTACATCTTTCAGATAGGTTCCCTTTGCACTCTAGTGACTGCAAAATGAAGTGAATTGGCAGCAGCTTGAGTGGTACTCAATCAAAGAAACACACAGTCCCCCATACAAATTAATTATGTCTGCAAGCAGACAGCTCTTAAAGAGACAGTACCAGAGGCTCTAAAACACTCACTGATAAATGGCTTAAATGCCAAACACCATTCAGGCTTGGAGCATTCAAGCAAGCTCCTGAAGTCTTTTGGGAACCCCCATTTGCAGGGGTTACACCCTTCCTGGCCTGGGAAAGCTTGCGTCCGCATCAAGCAAGTACCCTATAAGTTTCAACTGCAACCATATACATTTGCATTAGGCTCGCATATGTAATCATCAGTCAATATATCATTTACCAAGAACACATTTCTGAAACATTGCGAAAGTCCTCTTTACACAGTATTACATACACATTGATCATAACTCAAGTTATTACCTCTTGTACATGAAACCTGGAAGAGAGGGGCCCTTCCTATTAGTTACCTTGGGGCTGGATGGGCAAGGGCACCATACTTAGAGGGCAACACAAGTAACTTGGAGTTAGCACTGATGCTCAGTTTGGGCAATGAGCTCGGGACACATACACTCCTTTATGGACAACATTGAGAGGCAAGTCCACAGGCCTCCCAAGTGAATCATAACTGAGGTGCACCACAGGCTTTACAGCTCGACCAGTCTTTCTAGGGGGAACTGTTATAGTCTCTGCACTCTGAGCCTCATTTTCAGCATTGTCCTCACTTGTCAGGGAGTCTCCATGGGGTAGAGAGGCTAGAACTTGGGGCACTTTCAGCTCCAGGAGTTACAATTTCTGAGTCCACAACATTTGGCTGCATGGAGAGCTTTCGGACACTGGCAGTGGACTGTCAGGGCACTCAAAATACTCTTCTTGTTCGGGTGTATCACCAGTCTGCCCCAATCTATCATTTTCCTCCCTGAAAGCTCAAACAGTTCAACCATGCACAATGATTCCATTTCATCTGATCTGATGCTTTGCACTTCACTTTCTGGGAGCATTGGCTCCAGGGATGAAGCTGGGGCTTAGACAGTCCAGAAGGCCCAGCTTTGTCTCCAGTATTGACTAGGGATTGCCCGAAACAATTGACTCAGTTCGTAGAAGGATAGTATTCAAAGTCACTTCACTTTCTTCCGATATGGACTGACAGTCATGCTCAACTGGGACTTGTGGAGGGAACACTTTAACTTTGCTTCTGTAGGTGCAGACTTTCTTGATCTTTTCTTAGCAGCAGCTCTAGTCACTGGTCCAGAGGGGCATCTTCTAGGGGCTCAGACTCAATTAATATTTGTCCAATGGGCAGTAAATGATTTCTATGCATTGTTTTTACATCTTTTGAATTATTCTCAGGCCTTACTTTGTACACTGGCAGATCATCTAATTTGCCCACTACAATGTGAGGGAGATGGTGCCATCTGTCAGCAATCTTGTGCTTGCCATGCAGTCCCAGATTTCTTGGCAATACCCGATCTCCCTCCTGGAGTTTCTGTGCTTTCACCTTTTATCATACCTTTCTTTGTTGGCCAGATTTCTTTTGGCAGCCATGGTTTGAGCCAGTTGGTGCGCATGAGTAAGCTGGGCCTTTAACTTTGCACATACTGTAAATAGTTGTCAGCTTGAACCCCATCAGGGAGACCCCAAAACACACATCTACTGGTAGTCGAGCTTTCTTCCAAACATCAGGCGGTAGGGGAGAATCCATGGCATCACTTTTGGTGCAGTTATAAGCATGTACCAGGGTGCTAATTTGTTGGCTCCATCTAGGCTTGTCCTTTGGGTGCAGGGTGCCTAGCATATCTAGCAAAGTGCGGTTGAAACGTTCAGGCTGTGGGTCCCCTGGGCTGGTAAGGAGTGGTTCTGGACTTCGCGACTCCCACAGAGAAAGCATCTCTTTGATCAGACGACTCTCAAAGTCTCCCTTGATCAGAATGGATTCTTTGTGGAGCCCCATAGTGAACAAAAAGTTTCTACAAGTACTTTGGCTACAGTGGATGCTTTCTGGTCTTTGGTGGGAAAGCTTGGGCATATCTCGTGAAATGGTCAGTGACCACCAGCACATTACTGATATTTCTTTGATCTGACTCCAAACTTAGAAAATCAATACAGACCAGCTCCATGGGTGCACTGGTGGTTATGTTAACAAGGGGGCAGCCCTTGGGGCAAAGCTCCTCTGTAAGCAGCGACTACAAGTTCGAATGTGTTGCTCTCACATCAGCCCCATCTTAGGCCAATAGAATCTGGATCTCCACCAAGTCAAGTGTTCTGTCTATACCAAGGTGCCCCATGTGGTTGTGCAAGGACCTCAATACTGAGTCTCGAAAGGCAGTGGCAGCACTAGTTGTTGTTTGTCTACTTGTCCCTCTGTCTACTGTTTCTCTGTATAACAGTTTATTGATCAGTTTCAATTTAGGACCTTCTTTGTATAACAGTGCAGTTCTCAAATCAGTGGAGCGTAATTTGGACACATCTTTCCTGCATAGAGGGCTTCTAAAGCTGCTTTGATCATGGGATCGCGGGATTGAGCCCGCCGAATACTGTCATTGTCCAGCTGAGGCAGTGCACCAATGTCTATTGCAGAAAAGTGGCAATAAGCAGCAGGTATGCAATTTCAGAGGCTCCTAAGCAATCCACTATGCAGTCCACTGCGTCTGCGGACATTTGTTCCTCCCTGTCAAACTTCCGGCAGAGTTCCCGAATGTCAGGTTCTGCCAATCGGACCCAATCATTCTGGGGAACAGGCCTCCGGGAGAGAGCATCAGCATCTATGTGGTTCAGACCTGCTCGGTATTCAGAGCATAGTCATATGTAGATAATGCAGAAAGCCACCTATGGCCAGTGGCATCCAACTTAGCTGAGGTCTGCACATAGGTCAAAGGATTATTGTCAGTTTTACTAGTATTTTAGCCCCACAAGTACTCTGGAATTGGTCAACACAGCCACTTCAAAGCTAGGAACTCTAACTTATGTACAGGATAAGTTCTTTTCGGATGGGGTCAGGCTTCTACTGGCAAAGGCCACTGGTCTCAGGCCATTCTCGTGCTTTGGTACAACACAGCCCCAACCCTTGCAAGCTAGCATCAGTGTGCAGGACGAAGGTTTTCTTGGATCGGCATAGGCCAGCACTGGAGCATGGGTAAGTTGATATATGATCTCATGAAAAGCAGTCTCACAATCAGGAGTCCAGCGGGCCCCAAATACTTCACTCGGATGAAAATACACCTTTCAGTCTTGAGGACGCTGACTTTTTGTATCTTTTGTGGGTTGGGGAATACCCTTGAGTAAGGTTAAGTAAAGGGCGGATCACTCTTGAATAGTCCTTGATGAAGCGCCGATAATAACCACAGAATCCCAGGAATCTTTGCAGTTCTTTTAGATTTTTGGGCTGTGGCCAGGTGGTCAAGGCCTCAACTTTACTTGGGTCGGTCTCTATTCCCTCTGTGGATACTATGTGTCCCACATACTTTACTGATGTTTGAAAGAATTGACACTTATCAATGGACAGTTTAAGGCCAAAGTCCTCCAGTCGGTCCAATACCTTAAATAATCTGCTCTCATGTTCCTCCAGTGAGCTGCCAAACACAATAACATCATCTAGGTATACCAGGCACTCTAGTAAGTTCATGTCCCCCACTGCACGCCCATCAATCGCTGAAAAGTGGCTGGGCACCTGAAATCCCTTGAGGCATCCTCATGAATTCATAGAAGCCAAGCGGACAGATAAAGGCCGCCTTCTAACGGTCCTCTGGGGCCATCGGGATCTGGTAGTACCCACTGTGGAGATCCAGCACAGAGAACCACTTGCTCCCGCTTAGGCAGTCCAAAGCATCCTGAATGCGGGGCATTGTGTACTGATCAGGATAGTCCGCCGTTTAAGGTGCGATAATCACACACATCTTTACTGTTCCATTCTTTTTCCTCACTACCACAATGGGGAAGCATAAGGGCTTCTGGATTCTTGTATTACACCAGCAGCTAACATCTCTTGCAGATGCCGTCTCACATCATCTATGTCAGCAGGTGCCAGGCGTCGAGACCTCTCACGAAATGGTCTTTCGTCATGCAGCCGGATATTGTGCTCAGCTCCTTGCACGCATCCTACATCCCATTCCTTTAAAGAAAACACCTGGTCTCTCTGGGCATGCTTCTCACTGATCCTCACTTTCCATTCAGCTGGCAGCGGAGAGTCGCCGAAATCAAACAAGTCAGGCGTTACTCTGTCATTCTTCCTTGAACTCTTGCTGCTGGGTAGCACTGCAGTGTCTGCACAATGCACATTAGCCAGGATGCAACCTCTGTTTACTCGAATGTCTCTTTCAGACACATTATGAACTTGGACCATTACCCTTCTGGCATAAGCATGGGCTCTAGCGGGCAAAATACTAGGCTTGACCAGCAGTCCCTCTGGCAATTTTCCATCGCCTGGTGCATCCAACATTAATATTTTATTCTTAACATCCTTTCTGATACGGACCTCTCCTGTAAGGTACACTGGGCATTTGGGCCAGGATCAGAGACTCAGGATCCTTCTTCCATACAATTCGACCGGTTCCTCTGGTTCTGTTTTTCAGCATCTCTCTGTGCCTCATAGGCCTTCTTAATTAAAGCCGAACTCTTAAAGCTCTACTAGTCTTTGACCCCTGTTTTCATAACACAACTGTGCCAGCCTTCCGAACATATGAGCATTTGTTCCAATCAACAAAGGGACACCATCATACAGTCCAGTGGGGGACACACTAAGGCTAGGGTCTCTACTTGTTCGCCACTCCAGCCACGGAGGTGGGGAAAGACAGCCAAATTGGATATACCCGAATAGGGTAGGCCTTCTCACTTAATCCCCATACATGCAGTCCTTCTAATGGTTGTAAGGGTACGCCTGACAAATGCTTCTGATACCAATCCTGGAACATAATTGTCACTTGGGAGCCACTGTCTATACAGCTCTTGTAGACACTCCATTCACCTTTACAGTGGTCTCCATGGAGGGACCCACTATTCTGGACCAGTCTGGAGAGGCGATGTAGGGGCCTGGGCAACTGACCTTGCCACAAGGACGTGAATTAGCATTTTGGTGCCTCACTGGGATCATGTCGTGCACCTCTTAACCACTGATTTCTTCTCCAAGCTTCCTTGTAGCCTATATGCAACTTTGTCAGTGTCTTTTGGGACTGGCATTCCTTTCATGTGCCCATCTTTCCCACAATTATAGCAAACATACTTTCTGGAGTTTGAGCTGGCGAGGCGCCACACTGGGAGCCAGGGCGGGGTATTACTAACTGGAAACCTGGGTGCCATCTCTGTCTCGCGGCGTGATAAGCATTTGGAGACATCTCGTCAGTTCTCCACTTCCATGATCAAGGAATTGAGTTTGAGCTGTTATCAGCAGGAGATACATGGGTGGGCACTCACCCCCAAAGCAGATGCAGTCGGATATAGGTCAGGGCCATACTTGCAGGCGTGGCTTCATAAAGGGACTGTTTTTGAATTCCCGGATCTCTCTCAACAGTTCGCTCCCATTGTGGCATATCTTTTACCTTGTCAGAGCACTCATTGACTGTCAACCTCTGCCCCTGAACTTCACTTGATGGGTCATCCTCAGTCACTCGGATCGTAGCAGCTATTGGTGCAGGTCCCTCCCGAGGTCAGCTCTTTTCTCAACTCCTCGATTTCTCTCATTAACTCATCATAGGAGGGTGGGGATTCCAGTCGATCTGCCAGGCTGAATTGAAGCAACAGCAGTTCTGAGAAGGGGCAGACTTAAGGATCCTGTCCAGCCTGGTTCAGTCCAGTTCAATCGCTGGCAAACTACCTTTCTGAGGCATTCTTGCAACAATTTTTCCAGCCGAGATACATACACAGACAACAACTCCCTTGGTACTGTTGTGCATCTCTTACTCTCCACCATAGGTCCTCATCAGAATCTGGGCTCCCATACACATTCTCCAGGGCCTCAAGATAGGCCTGTGCAGTCACTTCAGGGTTACTGGCCCATTTAGCACGATGGTAGCCAGGGCAGGACCTCGGAGGCTCACTAACCTCTCGCTGCCTCCCGAGCATTGCCATTCTAGCACTTGGGGCAACATAGTTCATCCAGGTCTCCCAGTCATCCTCCCTTGGGGGTGGGGAGGTGCCAGAGAAGATCCTCAACCTTCGGTAAGAGTCGTGACTAATGGCAGGTGCAGAAATTGGAGTCTGCATTGGTTCAGCCACCATTACAGGCACTGGAGCGGGAGAAGGTGTTGGGGGAGGAACACACCAGGTGGCAAGAATAGTTTCTTCAAGTCCTCCACAGTTTTCCCTTCCCCAGCAACCATTTAGCAAATTTCTTCAAAAGTTTCAGATAGTGGTGGGGGCTCATTCCCCGGTCTTTACTGTCCTTAGTTATCACTCTCCAAGCAGTGAGGGCTCTCTGGGGTAATGGTCTGTGGCACTTTGGAGCTATCTATGGGATCCTTAAACTCTACTAGGGCTAGGAAAGTGTGGGTGAGCAGATCAGCATGCCGACCCACCACCACAGGGTTTTGTAAACCTTCCACCTTGGAAAGTACTCCTGCACAGTGTCCGTATTGATACCCAGGGGATGTCCAGGATAAGCATAGCATTTTGGGGGTCGATCTCCTCCCAGTACACCACTCCACCAGCCGTGCACAGCCACTTCTGTCGGGTACCCATTTTCTTTAACAGTGGTTCAGAATATGGCCACTAGAGGACACACAATCCCAGCGTGAGCCTCCAAGATGTAACCCCTAGATAGTGCTATCCCAGGGCTACCACCCTGCCCAATTTGCCACCAACAGGTTGAGGGGCCTGGATCCAATGGCGGTGCCTCCACCCAGAGGTCAGGGCTTGCAATAGTTAAACTAACTTGGTCACAGCCCTCTGGGACACTGCAACCCTCTTTCTTCCCACTAGTGGCCCACACAATATATCAGAATTACCTTCACAGTATACACTTACCCCAGGACTGGTTCCGCACTGGGACCTCCTGTGAAATGAGATACAGTGCAACAATCACAGTACAGTACTTTAACATAGACAAATACCTCAGGCAGTATAACTTTGCTGAAACAAGCAGCTCTGATTTATTTAGGGATATAACAAGGACAGGGGAAATCAGGTTAATTAGCTTATCACTCTAATAATCTATTTATGGCTCTGTGCACAGGCCTATCCCTATCAGTTACTGTCCCTGGGTACCCAAGCCCTAGTGGCTAGTCCAAACCGTGGCAGCTGGTAGAGGCCCTTTCACACAGAGAAAAGGAGAATTAAACAGTCAGCAGTACAGTAATTCCATTTGATTTAATGTGGCAATTCAACAGGAGCGACCCTGAATTAGTACTCACGACTCCAAATAAGATAGGGTCCTTCAATGTCAGCAGGGCTCACTTGAGGTACACAAACCTCTTCACACATCCATATAAAAGAAAGCACTATACCAGGCAGGCTGAATCTGTATCCCGATCGCAATTACTGCACAATACCCGGGAGAACACACAGCAGATTCAGTTCCTGACAGACCGAGTGCAATTTTCAGCAATTCCTCCAGTCTTCTACAGGGTGAGCCTGGTTTCTACTCTTCAGAGATCCTTTGATTCTTTTCACAGGACGGATTCAGTCCTAACAAGCTGCAGACCGGAACTCTGGGCCTTACACACGTTTTGACTAAAACTGCACACTGAAAAGCACAGGGCTCCTTCCTTCTTCACTGCCAAAGCTCAACTGAAACTCCAACTGACAAAACCGGCACTTCCTTTGAGTTTCTTCCAGTTCTTGACTGGATTGGCTGTCACTCACAATAGACTGCTGCTGTTGGTCCAAAAGGCACTGAAGTCTAAACTACATCTCCCAGAGTCACTGCCCATACAATCCTCTTGTGGCTGGCTCAGATTATGAGTCCAAGTTCTGATTCGTCCAAGGCACCATTTTAGAGCTAGCTTACCCCACACTGATTGGTCCAGTTCAGCAGTTCAAAACTAGAATGGGGAACTAGCAGACACAGTTCTGACTGCAAAGAAAGCAGGTTAGACAAACTGTAATTTCATTATTACTCTAAATAATTTCTGGCAAACAGTTACATCTTTCAGATAGGTTCCCTTTGCACCCTAGTGACTGCAAAATGAAGTGAATTGGCAGCAGCTTGAGTGGTACTCAATCAAAGAAACACACAGTCCCCATACAAACTAATTATGTCTGCAAGCAGACAGCTCTTAAAGAGACAGTACCAGAGGCTCTAAAAACACTCACTGATAAATGGCTTAAATGCCAAACACCATTCAGGCTTGGAGCATTCAAGCAAGCTCCTGGAAGTCTTTTGGGAACCCCCATTTGCAGGGGGGTTACACCGTGATTTGTATTTCAAAGACATAGCCATGTCTACTGTAATACTATACCAAACTCCCTTACCACCCAAACGGTGCCTGTGAGCATGGAATGGCTCCTGCCACTCTTCATGGCTTGTAAAACACTTTGGGACTGTGTATATGACACTGCTATACAAAACCATGTTCCTGATGTCACATCATTTTGCAAATGTTTGCATAGCATGGATGAAACATGTTTTGTTAATACAATGTACTATTTTGTGTTACCAAAAGAAACAAACTCTAATAAAATTATGTTTGAAAAGAAGTCCTCTTCTTTCCTTCTGTTCTAGCATATTAGAATTATAGGGCCCAATACACAGTCACAATTTGTTGCTGCAGAGTGGTCACAATGAGAACCACTTTGTGTCACAGTTGTGTGTTGTGTCCCTTTGTGATATACATAAAAAGGGGTTGTAAGTCTTTCTCTGCACTATTGCACAGATTAGTGTAACAGCACAAGGTATGGGGCAGGGGAGGCCCTGTGAATGAGGGCACTGATATGTAAGAAGCTGTAGTACCATGCACAGTGGTTCTCCAGCACCCTCGCCTCCAGTCAAAAGGCACAGTGACTTCAGACACTGAAGAACTACTACAGGCAGGTCTTTATTTCGTCACTGCCTTCAAGTCAGAACATCTGTCCTGGCAGGGGGACGGCTTGGGTGGAGCACAGCACCACTGAACTGAGTAAATAATGGCACCAGGACTAAGGCGCGGTGATCCACTGGACACCAGGGAAGTGAAACAACAGAAGGAGTAATTTCAGGGTAACTGGGCCACCAGGGAAGACTACTGTGGGAAACACAAAAAGATTTCTTCACAAGGCCATGGACAGGAACTGAGGTGTGGGGCAAAGAGGTGAAGGGACAACTCTGGCGAAAGCACTGGGTGCCCAGGGCAGAGACCATAGCATTGTACTGTGTGCCTGGTGCCATGCCACTGTCTGAACCCTGCAACTGTCGCAGTCCACCATGTTAGTGGTCACACAGCCTGTGTGCAACCACTAACATTAGATTAGCAATTTGCATAAGTAGCCATGCACCACTGTCCCAGATGTAATTAGCCTCCTGCAGACAGCATTGTCATTTTGTTGTACGGCAGTTTTATGGATTGGTGGTATAGGATGTCACTCTGCACCCCTGAAGCTCATCCTCCCAACCCTTACTGTGTATGGTCCCCCAATGTTTAAATGTTTTAATTAATAACAAATAGAAAGCATGGTCTACTGTTTAGCTGGAGTGGGAATCTGGAGACCCAGGTTAAGGCCTATCATAGCCACTTACTCACTCTGTGACCGGGAGCATAAGCATGCGTTTTAGCCTTCTAAGCTCCAACATTTCAGCAGCTGAACTCCCCTGAAAATAGCATGCCTGTATCTCAGCTAGGCTAGCCTAGGTAAATAAACAGACCAGGATCCTTAAAGTGTACAGCTTCACATTTTTCTGGGAGAGGTTGCCCCTGCAAAACCCTGATAGAGGTCTATTTTGCAATACCTGCCTTCTTCAGATGCTGGTGGAGTCGATACTCCACTGTCTGCAGCGTAGAGAATGAGGTGAATTTTAGGTACCAGAGTTTTTTTCTTAAAGATGATAGTCATTTTATAAACCAGTCAATTGTACATCACACTGCGCTGATTAAAGTACAGGGCTGGTTCACACCATAGTCACTGCCCAGAGCCACTGGTTTTCTCTGAGACCTTGGGCAGCTGTTTTGGATACAGCAAAGACTGTGAGTCAGGAGACTCTTCAGATCTCAGACTAGGCCCTGGCTCACTGCAGCATTTCACTAGTCACTTGGTAAGAACAAGGTTGGGAGCAGAAATGCAACCAAGAAGGACTTCCAGTGACGCAGTGGGCGGGAATGGCAGCTTAGCTCTCCACAGCGCTACCTCCAGCACTCAATCTACTTGAATCCAGTGCCTCACAGCACCATCAATGAAGTTAAAACATTGCAGTGGGCTTCGGAAACCTAAATCGATGGGTTGCACTAGGAAAAAAGGCCTCTCGAGCCCCAAACCTGCTACTCCTAGCAGCAAACTAAAACCCACACAAGGCCTCAGTCCAGCACCTTCCCACTCTGCAGTGCTGTCCTGATCCCTCACAGCAAAGGCCAGAGATGCAGAGGCATGCTCCAGGCATAACAACATCCGAGTAGCCGGAATCTCTGAGGGAGTTGAGCAAGCAGACATGGCTTCATATATAGATTACTAGCTACGCACTGAACTACAATGGGGGAAGATATATCATTAGATAGTGAGAGGGTGCATAGAACTTTGAGTCCCAAGCCCAAGCCTGGAGCACCATCGAGAGCTATCCTGATTAAGTTCTTGAAGTACCCTATTAAGGAAAAAATCCTCTGACTAGCCTGGGCGAAAAAAGATCTTAATTTTGATGGTGCCAGAGTTTTTGTGGACCAGGACTTCCTCCCCTCATTAGCAGCTCATAGAAAGAAGGTGCTTGGAGTGGTAAAACAGCTCAGAGACAGAGGCAAAAAGGCCTACTTAAGATACCAGGCCAGGCTGTGGGTAGTTTCGCTTGAGGGACCAAAAATATTCGGCTCTCTATTAGCAGCGTCCACCTACTTACAAGCCAAAGACATCCTGCTACTGGACCTAAAACAAGATATTGCTGAAAGTGAAATAGAATAGCTACTCTGGTCCTGCTACCCAACTCTAGGAAAGGGCGGAACCCTGGCTCAAGGCACTATTACCTTTGCACACTGACTTATCGAAATGGCTTGGCAAGGATATGTCTCAGCAAAGCCCCACCCGAGGAGATAACACAACTATGGTATTAATCGGAATATTAATCGTATTCCTGTTGGGGTCTGGTCTTGGAACAATAATCTTTTCATGCCCCCCCCTTTCCTCTCTCAAGTTTTGGAGCACTTCCTACCATTTGATGGGGCTCAATGGTGTGCAGGGGATTGCTCTTTCTCCTTTTGGACTGCCTTGGGAATCCAAGATCCATGGTGGTTTAGGCCGACAACTGCCTCGTGGTGACTCATAATAGGAACTCAAAGTAAATAATGCCTGGTTTCTGGAGTCACCTCTGATGGAGGTACACCACTTTGGTCCAGTCTCTATGATGTTCCCCAGGACAACAACTCATTGATTGATGCCAGTCTGAGGTAGTGGTCACATCGGCTGGCTTCTACTGTGTCTAAATGTGTGGCAAGTTGATTTTCTTTCAGATGATATCCCAAGCAGAGGTCAGCAGCTGTGGTCTGTATTTCAACCCGACCATCTTAGAACGCCTGAGCAACAAATCTAACACAAGTGAGGTCACGTGCTTCTGAGCAGTGGAAAATTATAGGCCTCCATCTTGGTTTCTACTAGGTCCTACCTCTCTAAGCATTTATGGAGACCTCAGTTGGCACTCCGAACCATTTGTTTGTCGCTCCCCTACCTCGACTGAAGGATTACACCTGGACGGCATCAGGACAACCCTTGAACATTCAGAAGGGACCCAGATCACAAGTTGAACTTTTCTTTTTTTTTTTTTTTTTTTCTCCAGGACTGGGGTTTTATGTTCTTAGGGATTTGGGGATAACTGTGCATTGATGGTCTGTATGTTGCACCACATGTTGCTTTACCCTTTTCTCGACGCTCACACCACTATGCAGTTGTTCACCTCTTTCTCTTAAGGCAGCCTGGGTTGGGGTGTGCGATGTTGCATGTTGCAGAATAAGCTGCTGGAATTGTACTTACCCCCTGAGACTCCTTTAAGGGTAGTCTAGTTTCAGGCTCCCAGTAACAATGGTGACTATGTGCCTCCTACTTCCTAATGAGTACCCCCACTTGCTTACTCATTGCAGCTGTGAGCATATATTCAGCCCCCTTCATTCTAGTACCTTATGAGTTGCTGGAGGTTGGAAGAGCTACTCCAGCCCATCCCGGAAGTACATAAAATGTTCAGGAGGGCACAGGCTCCAGGGCACTCGGTCTTCCCCAGTTCCCTCAGCCTTCATCCCCGCAAAGGGATGTTGTTCCCTCTGGGGCCTCAGCCCCCATTGGGGCAGGAAGAACTTGTCCTGAAGGGAGGTTTGCAGATATGCCATGAGGAAATTAGTCATTTGTAGGCCTACTCCCCTTTTGTTATTAAGGGGAGCAACCTGTTTTCTATGTTACTTTTCTTGTTAATTGTTGTTTACTTTGCACCTTACTATGACTTTTCCTATTTCCAACTTTCTTCTTTCTATCCTATCCTTTCTTCTTTCTTAAGAGAGATTTTGAAAGTATTGTTAAACAGTGACTGGTTTCTACTAGAGTGTTTAAGAAGTTCAGGAAGTGGTATTTTGCTGCTAATATTACAATGGCTACATTAACTTTATGTTCTTTAAACATTAAAGGTATCAACAATGTGGTTAAGCACTCCAGGATTCTTGCAGTGCTGGTGAGAGAACGCTGTGACATCTCTTGCCTGCAGGAAACCAAATTACCCACTAGCAAGCACTTGAAATTGCGTAGAGCATGGGTGGGGAATATATGTTCAGACGAACACCCACAGGCTAAGAGGGAAGAGGTGGTGTTTTTATTCCAAAGAGGACTACCATTTCAAATTCAAAAGGTCACAAACACTGACACAGGACACTGTCTGATAGTATTGGGTATTTATAATGGGAAGATATTATATTTAGTGGGGGTGTATGCTCCGACTCCACCTTCGGAAGAGTTTTTTCATTCCCTTTTTCATTCCATATCAAATCTCCCCCCAGGGCAACTTATTTGTATGGGTGACTGGAATTGTGTAGAGGATATCAACAAGAACAGAAGCTCAGTTAAAGCTCCTGGCTACAGGGCTTGTTCGCAATTCCTTCGGAACCTTTGTGTTGAGTATGGATTGGTAGACCACTGGAGATGTCATAATCCACAAACCAAGGATTACACCTTTTTCTCACCTTCTTCCAATATGTATTGTAGGATGGATAGATTTTATATACAAAAAGATGCACTATTTCTTTTCCAGGAGGTCTTCATCCATCCCATTACAATTTCCGATCATGCTATGATTAAGGCCAAGCTTAGATGGAAAGAGTCAGCAAAAAGGGGGAGTTGGAGATTCGACCCAGGGTTGCTCAATGACAAACAGTACATGGATTCTACTAGGGAGGTTATAAAACATTATCTAAAGGAAAATAAGGAAGCAGATTCACAACCTAAATTTCTGTGGGGCGCTTTGAAGGCTGTCCTTCGGAGACATACAATTGCCTTTGCCTCCCAACGAAATAAACAATATAATGCTGGGATCCAGGAGAGTTTGGCCACAATAGCAGCTTTGGAGTCAGAACATAAATGTATAGGCTCTGCTCAGGTTTTAAAAAAATTAAGAGAGGCCCGGGGCATGTATGATGCATTAACGTTGCGGCGGGTTGAAAATAGGCTTCGATACACTGGTCAGAAGTACTACGAGGAGGGCGAAAGGGCCGGCAAACTACTGACTCAGAGGCTTAGGAAACAAGCTGCAGATAGGCATATAGCAGAGATCTCCTCTGGACCGCTGCACTCCTCCACAAAACGTTTGCCAAACGAGATAGCTGCTGAATTTGCTAATTTTTATGAACATCTATATGCAGCGGAAAGAAACCAGGGGCACCAGGAAAGAATTCAGGACTTTCTCCAGAATGTAGATCTTCCAACCCTCTCCCAGACCCAAAAGGAATCTCTGGATACCCCCTTTGCGGAGAAGAAAGTCACCGTAGTTATTAAACACCTGAAAATGGGCAAGACACCTGGCCCAGATGGCTTTACTTCAGAATTTTATAAAGGATTTAGTAAAGAATTAGTTCCCCTCCTAACTAAAGTTTGTAATGTGGCCCAGGAGCCGGGTGCCATGCCTGATACCTGGGGGAGGCAGTGATATCGGTTCTGCTTAAACCGGGCAAGGACACTGCCTCCTGTTCTAATTATAGACCGATATCGCTGTGTAACCAGGATGCAAACATTTTTGCAAAGGCAGTCAGTAACAGACTGCAACCGCTGATTTCCAGTCTGATCCACCCTGATCAAATGGGGTTTATACCCAGTAGACATATACAAGACAATATCCATCTCTTACTGGATGTTCTCTCCAGAGCCGACCCCCCTTCCCCCCAGTGCAGACAGCTGCACGCAGTCTTATCCTTAGATGCTGAAAAACGTTCGATCACCTGGACTGGGAATTTCTGGATGCAGCCCTGGGGACTTTCGACTTCGGAGACAAACTCAGGGTTTGGATACAGAATCTTTATGCCAATCCCAGAGCTAGTGTTCGTGTTAATGGAGTAACGTCCCCTTCATTTAAGATTCAAAGAGGTACCCATCAGGGCTTTCCCCTCTTCCCTCTCCTGTTTGCCCTCAACCTAGAACCACTAGCAGCCTTTATTAGGCAAACAGACATCTTTCAAGGAGTTCGGGTTCAAAACTCAGAAGTCAAAATTTCCTTGTACGCTGATGACACCTAGATATGTATCACAGATCCTGCTGTGGCGGTCCCTAAGGTTTTAGACATTTTGGCTGAATTTGGGGATTTTTCAGGGTACCAGATAAATTTTGAAAAATCGGAACTGTTCCCGATAGGAAATACCCCACGGAAAACTTTACCAGACTTCTCCCCAATTAAATAGTGTAGCATAGGATTTAGATATTTAGGAATTTGGATTCCCAGAAACCTTAGAAACTTGTACTCTATGAATTATCTGAGATTACTTCAAGGAGTAAGAACAGACTATAACAGGTGGAGGGAACTCCCCCTTTCCCTATCAGGTAGGGTGGAGTGTATACGCATGAATATTCTTCCACATTTTCTATTTGTATTTGGCGCCCTCCCTCTTAAACCCCCAAGACTGTTTTGGAAAGAATTACAATCCATGCTTTCAAAGTTTGTGTGGCAGGGCAGGAGACCCAGAGTCAGATGGAGGGTGTTACTGGCCCCTAAGAATAACGGCAGACTAGGCGTACCAGACTTACAAAAATATTTCTGGGCAGCTCAGTTGCAAGCTTTGGTCACCCTGTCTCAGGATCCCCTGCTGTTGTGGTTGGAAATTGAGTCTGCCCTTTCACCACTACCTAATATCAGTGATTTACTTTTTCTTGACCCCCCCAGGTTATGCCTACTTGAGTTCAGGAACCCGTCAACAAAGCTGATCGAGCAGGTTTGGAGAGAGTCCTGTTCCAAACTAAACCTCCCTTTATCCCTTGGTCCCTCCACCACAATCTTAAGTTGTAGGGATTATACCCCTCTTTACTGGGACATAGCATATCATCGTTGGGATAGATTAGGCCTCAGGACTTTAGGCCAATGTTTCTCGGGGAACCTAACAAAGTCTTTTCAACAATTAAAAACAGAATTTAATCTCCCACAATCAGACTTCTTTCATTACTTGCAATTAAGGCATTACATTATCTCAGGTGGACTTGCCTGGGGGATGGGGGATGAAGGGATTGAGAACCCCGTACAGAAATGTTTGGTGTCCCCGGTGTCCACTCCTCTTCGATCAGAACAGGTTTCTAAACTTGCACAATGTATGAATGACACAGTGTTAGACCAATTGGCAGGGATCAAAGGGGTTTGGAGTATGGAATTAGGCCTCTCTTTGTCCTTGGAAGAATGGGGAGGTATTTGGAAGGTCATCCATTCCATCACTGCTTCTCCCCTTTTGAGAGAATTCTGGTGGAGAGTGGTGGTTAGATACTTCAGACCACCGGTAGTCACAAACTATTATGGTAATCACCTATCAGACCTCTGTTGGAGGAATTGTCAGACCATTGGGTCTTATTCACATATCTTTTGGGACTGCCCTATTATTAGAGGATTCTGGAGAGACATCTGGGATGCTGTGGGTGGAATTCTTGGAGTTCCCTTCCCAAAAGCTCCTCTGTACTGGCTCCTGGGTCTCCCCTCCTCCCACCCAATGCTTCAAGATTAAAGCCCAAATATATTTATTTGTCATTTTTGTTGCAGCAGCATTGAAAGAAATCATCCGATGTTGGCTTACCCCCAGTAAGCCATTCTTGACATCTCGGTATGACATCTGCAAAAAAATTCAAGAGATGGAATATCTGACGACTAAGTTGAGGCTGTTGGTAGACAAATTTAAAGGAAGATGGCTACCCTTTCTACATTTTATGGTGGTCAAGGAAAATAAGAACATAATCAAACTGTTAGCCAAATTTCCTTAATTGTATAAAGGGCTGAACACATATCAATTTGTGATCATACCACCTGGGTTGACATAAACTATAGCTCTACCAAGCCTTATTTTGATATGTCTTGCATTATTGTGTTCCATGTAATGTGATTATATGTACTGCAAACCATACTGGCAAGCTATCTCTCTTTCTCTCTCTCTCCTATTTTCCTACTTTTCTGTCCTTTCCCACTTTGCTTTCTCTTTCCAGAACTCTCTGTTAGTAATGTTATTGTATAAGCTGATTTGACTTCAGCTTATTTTATGTGAGTAATGCCTGTATTACATCATGAAAAGCTCTTGTATAAATTCTGATTTCCAAAAAAAAAAAAAGAAATGCAACCAAGAATATATGTGCATGAAACACAATTACACAGAACAAAACAGGCAAACCTATAGACAGAGAATGGTACAGGCAAAAATATACAGCAAACATATGTACTGGCACTATATACAGCAAATAGGGTACAGGCAGGGATAGGACCAATACAACCAAGAATATACGTGCAGGAAGAAAAACATATACAGACTGAGTATGAACCCAGCAAAGATGTATACAGAAAGGGGAACAGCCTAGCTAGGGCTAACGCAGGAACAGGAGGGAGTGAAGTAGAGTTTTAGCAGATACCTGAGGGAGAGATAGGAAGAGGAATGCTGAAGCTGGGGATAAGGTTGTTCTAGCTGGAAAGGAGATGAGAAGAGACAATGGTTTGTCCAGCAGCAGATTTGGAGCATGAAATAAAGAAGATGCAGGTGACCCTAGAATGGAATGAATAGGTGGCAGAGTAGGCAGGGGGAGAGGAGAGATAAGGAGCAAGGAAGGAGAAACAATATTTAACTAGAAAACAGGCTAAATGTATGAGGTGACTGGAAGCAAGAGGTAGGAGATAGAGGTTGTTGTACAGGGAGCAATGATGAGTATGGGCACGGACATTAAAGGCAAATCAACAGAAAGCATGGAAGAAAGTGTCTGGTTTGGCTAGAGGGGAGTTGGGGGCAGCACCATGAACCACACCCACATCATCAAACACCAGTAGAATCATCTTAGTAAGAATCTTCCCAGTGAACAGGGAGTGGTAAGCTATCCTTGTTGCCATAGAGAGCATTAGGTTTAGGGCAGAGCTTAATTTTTTTTTTCACTTCTTTTTCTCTCCTGTTGCTGGTCCTGAGGCATCCCTCAGGCATCCCCAGCTTGTCCCACCCAGCCTGAGATTCCCCTTACCCTAGGTCCCCCCAGAACCCTGACCCAGCACCCTGTACCACTGTAGCCCCTGGCCTTTGGCCCCCTAGGGAAGAGCCACCCTCCTTACCTGCATGCTCCTTCAAATCCCTTTTGGTGGTCTGGTGTGGGCTGAAGTAAATCAGGATCTGGGAAGGTGGGGGTCTGACAGTGGGCATTGGGCTGGCATGCTATCATCGCCTTCAGGAGCTGGCGTGTTTCCTTATTCTTGTGCATGAATGTGACCCCTAGGGAGGTGCAGCTGTGCTGTGATGCTCAGCGTGAGCTGGGCATGCTTCTGCACCCTTCTTGCAAGTGTCTGCCGTCGCCTCCTCCCCTAGCATGCGCGATCCCAGTTTAGCACCCACAGTCTCCACTGGGAGTCGCTGTTGTGGCAGGATCACTGACCCACCCTCCCCAGAAGAGGAGAGCTTTCCTCTGGATGATCGATCCTCTCCTTCCCAGCCAACCCCCAGCAACCCAAGCTAGTTCCCCATGTCAGGTTGCCGGTGTGATGCAAGGCATGGCATTCAGCACCTCAACCTTCAGCGCCACCGGGCTGACCCTAGGGCAGACCTTCTTGTGAATGGCATTGATGTGGGAAGAGAAGTTGAGCCTTCCAAATAGCCACACACTAAGTTACCTGAAGTTTGGAACTACTTCAAGGGGTGCCATCCAGGATAGAAAAGTCTGGGGGGGAGGGTCTGGTGACGTCATCTGGTGGAATGGAGGTTTTCTGAGCAGCTCTGAACCCTGTGGAGTTAATCGTTCACCATCCACTCTCAACAAATCTATTTTCATAGAACAGTCTCCGAGATTGTGACTAATAAGAAAATCCAATATTCAGATGGCCACAATCAAAAGCAACAGCTCCATTCACACACGCAATGAGGAGGCATAGTCCGAGCAACTCATCCTTATGGGCCTCCAATAATACAAGGGGGTCCATAGGGGAGCAGGAGGATACACAGCCACATACCTTTGACAGAGCCATCTCTGCAGCAATTTTAAGATCCTTCAATGAATTGAAATAAATGTTGCGGACATAAAACAGGATTTTAGAAAGCTGGAACAATGAACTGTGTTGCTGGAGGAATTGGTTTCCGACATTCGAGAGGAAATGTCCTGCATGGGCCACACAGTCCTGTATCTTTGTCAGCGAGAAAAGGAGCTTACTGACAGGGCAGAGAATGCAGTAGCATAAGGCAGACAGAAAAATCTGTGTATTTTTGGTTTTCTGGAAGACGCTGAGCAGCCAGATTTAAATAGTTTACTTATTAAATTGCTGTAGATGGAACTCCAGCTTCCTGAAGACTTCCAAACTGAAATTAAGCATGACCATAGAGCACTACAACCAAAGCCAAAGGCCAGAGCACCTCCCAGATCAATCATTGTGAAATTTCTAAAGTTTCCAGTAAAAGAAGCCTTGTTACAAAAAGCCTGAGTCAAAAAAGATTGAAGTTTTAATTCCAGCAGAATATACATGGATCAGGACTACCCCTAAGTCATGCAGAGAAGGCTTAAGTAGATGTTAACAGTAATCAAGGCCCTTAGACAGAAACATATCAAGGCACTGCTATGCTACCCGGCCAGATTGTTGATTCATACAGACAAAGGACCAGTGACTTATGAGACATGCACACAGGCAGAGAAGTACTTGGCAACATTGAGAGTTGAGGTCCCTGCATCCTCAGGGGACCTTTATGAAATAGAGTTACAGCAACTGGTGTGGTCGACACCAAGGAAGACATCAAAGGGAATGAGTAGGAAGGTAGGACTGTCAACAGACTTACTCCACACAGACCTCAAAAAGTGGGCTAAGGGATTACTCCAGCGCTGGCCAGACACTGAGGACAGCTAAGTGACTATTTGTTTTCTTGTCTGCTTGCTTGTGTCCAATGCATTACCGAGTACCACCAGTAAGAGGGCAGCCCTGCCTGTTCCCAAAATCCCACTACCAAGGTTCAGAGCTTTGAACTCTCCTCCCTGCTCTATCTAATTGATGATTTAATGACCTGCTGGCATAACTAAACTTCTCTATTTGGACTAAGAACTAGAACTCTTGTACCGAGACCTTCAATTTAGGGTAGTAAAAAAAAAAAGTTAGTCTGTTTGTCAGAGTTAGTTGAAGTGAATTGTTATCTGTTATCTGTGTTATCTGTGTAGTTATCTAGGTGCTTGTCACAGGTGGCTGAAGGGAATTATCTGTGAAATTAACTAAGTGTAGAAAGATTTACAAAGTAGGGGGAGTGGCTTAGCTAGAAGGAGCCAGGTTAAAACCAGATTTAAGCACAGCCATAGATAGCTTCTGCCAGAGAACAAGCAGAGCACCAGGAGGAAGGACCTGCTGGTATAACTAAACTTCTCTGCTTGGACTATATTGCCCTCCTTCCCTCCCCTCCACCCCCTCACCCAAAGGCAGTTCTACTTTATAGGCACAGGATTAAACTGACAACAGGAACTTCCTGTTTGGGAGCAGGAAGTGAGTGATCACAGAGCCAGCAAAGACTCACCATCCTAGAAGGGCAAGAGTAGCTCTCCATCCCCCCCAAGCTGCTGGAGGATTGACTCTGAGCAAGTAAGGAGACTACTGAGAAATATAGGGACTTCTTGTCTCAGAACAGGAAGATCAGGAGCTAAAAGGGCACAGAGTTGTAAGTAGGGACAGAAAAGAAAAAAAAAGAAATAAACAAACAGAGGAAAGAGAAAGTATTCCAAACAACAATTAGGGGGCCAGAAATAAGACACGATGGGAGTGGTGCAGTGCAGTGGCTGTGACGCAGCAATCTTCCGAGAGACATTCTGGAGGATGCGGTGTTGTCCCATCTGCAGGCACCTCTCTGGGCTGAGAGAGGAGGTTGCTCATCTCCAGGCTGAGTTGGCCAGGATTTGGGGGCTCTCTCCCACCCAGGGACCACCAGGGTCACTGCTGTTGCCTCAGAGGTTGCCAAGAAAGAGGAGCAGTTGGACCTCAGTGGGCTCAGGAAGGGTGAGGGTGGTGGAACAGAGGTGCATCCCTCCAGTTGTACCTCTCCACAATTTCTATGCTGTTCTTGAAAAGTGTGGTTCCTCTATGGAGGCACCCACAGTGGAGACCAAGGAGGAGGCTGGGAACCTCCACAAAGGAGACCCACAGGAGGGTGGCATGGGACCCCACAGGGGAAGGGAAACAACTCTGGTGGGGACTCCCGTGTTAGGAAGGTAGAACTGGGGAGGAAGGGAGGGAGGTAAGGTGCCTGCCTTGCACCATGGCTTGAGGGCAGGGAGTGAATCCTCAGGATTGCAGTGAGCAGCTGCACAGAGGAGGAGTTGGATGTCATTGTCCACCTAGGGACAAATGACCTGGCTAAGAAAGGGATCAGAGCAGTGTAAGAAGCATTTGTGGAGATGGGGAGGGGCCTTAGACAAATAGCACACACGGTAACCTTCTCAGAGGTGCTGCCTGTCAATGGCACAGGTGAGGCTAGGGTGCTTCACACTATGGGATTCAATCAGTGGTTGAAAAACTGGTGCAGAGCTCAGGGATTTGGCTTCACTGGGGACTGGGGGTCCACCTGGAGGGATGCAGGCCTATACTGGCGTGATGGTCTGCGTCTGTCTAGGAGGGGAAACAGAATCATAGGTAATAGGTTTAAATGCTTCATTGGCAAGCATTTAAACTAGCCAAGGGGGGGAGGCACTGGAGAGGAGCAGGGAAATCCTTGCCCCCAAAAAAAATCAGGGTACTAAGTGAGGTTGACACCAACACCGAGATGTCGATAGGGAGAAGTGCAGGGGTAAATGGAGAAAGTGACAAATGCAATAAGGACAGGGATGGGGCAAAAAGGGGTAAGGCCATCAAGAAATGGAGAGTAACGAGTACCAATGCCCGTAGAGTGGGCAACAAGCTCCCTGAACTGGTGGCCTTGATGGAAGAGGGATGCTTGGATATCGTAGCAGTCACAGAAACATGGTACACAGAGAACCATGACTGGGATGTTAACATACCAGGGACACAACCCACAGGAGAGACAGGGAGGGAGTTGAGGGGTGGAGTAGCCTCATGTAAGGGAAGGATAAAAGCAACTGAACAAAAGAGTAAACAGGGAGGAGAGGAGGTACTGTGGGTCACCTTAGAGACTGGAAATGGCACCACAATCCACACAGGGGTTGTATACAGACCCCCATGTCAGGGGGAGGGAATGGACGAGGATATGATAGAAGGCATACTTAGGATGGCAGAAAAGGGGAGATACTGTTGATGGGGGATCTTAATATTCTGGATGTCAACTGGAGCACCTTTGTTGCAGCCACATCCAAAAGTAAGGCCATTCACAATGCCCCTCAGGTGGCATGCCTCCGGCAGCTAGTTTTGGAACTTACTCATGAGGGAGCAACCTTAGACCTCTTACCCTCAAATGGGGACAGTGAGAAGATCTCAGATCTAGAAGTGGGTAGCCATTTGGGAACAAGTGACCACCAAACAGTGTGGCTCACGATAAACTCAGTTACAGAGTCAAGCCATACAAAAGTGAGGGTTCTGGACTTCGGGTGGGCTGACTTTGTCAAGATGGGAGAGTGCCTAAGAAAGGCACTAGCAAACAGGCTAGAAGGAGAGGTGGAGCAACAGTGGGGAAATATCAAAACTGCCATCACAGAGGCAACAAGCCTTTGTGTGAAGCAAATAAACAAATCAAAATGAAAGAAAAAGTCACTATGGTTCTCAAAAGAGGTGGCGGTGAAGGTTAGGGAGAAAAAGATAGCATTTAGGAAGTATAAGGAAACACAGAAGGAGCAGGGCAGAGAACTGTACCAGTTAAGGCAGAAGGAAGCAGGGAGGTTAGTCAGATTAGCAAAGGCCCAAACTGAGGAAAAGATAGCCAACTCAGTTAAGAAGCAGGATAAAACCTTTTATAGGTATATCAGGGAGCATAGAAAGACAAAGGGAAGGATAGTGAGGCTGAATAGAATAGACCGTGGGTGGGCAGAGAGGAACAGTGGAAAAGCAGGGATACTGAATGAATACTTCTGTTCAGTATTCACAAAAGAGGAGGTGGGGGAGGTCCCTTATCCAATTAACAGAAGCACTCTGGACGGGGGGGTCTATCCCAGTCCTTTCACAGAAGAAAGGGTTCTGAAAGAACTCCTAAAACTGAAGGTGGACAAAGCAATGGGGCCAGATGGAATTCACCCCAGAATTCTAAAATAATTAGGCAGAGAACTAGTGACACCACTGACTACCCTTTTTAACAAATCATGGGAGGATGGTGTGGTACCTGAGGAATAGAGGAAGGCTGATGCGATTCCCCTTCACAAAAGTGGGACCAAGACAGAGGCAGGAAACTACAGACCTGTCAGTTTGACCTCTGTGGTAGGGAAAGTGATCGAATCACTTCTGAAGGAAAGAATTGTTGAGTACCTAGAGGCCAGTGGGGCACCGGACCCAAGGCAGCATGGGTTCACAGCGGGAAGGTCATGTCAGACAAATCTAATTGATTTCTTTGACTGGGTGACCAAAGTAGTAGACCAGGGAGGGGCTGTGGACATGGCCTACCTAGACTTTAACGAGGCATTTGACACAGTCTCACACAAAAGATTAATAGTCAAATTAACCAGCTTGGGAGTGGGTCTCAGGGTGGTAGCCTGGGTAAAACATTGACTGGACAACAGGACACAGAAAGTAATTGTAAATGGAGACCACTCTGAAGAAAGAGGGGTTATTAGTGGGGTACCGCAGGGTTCAGTACTGGGTCCAGTCCTTTTTAATGTCTTTATAAGTGACATTGCAGAGGGACTAGAAGGAAAAGATGCCTTTGCAGATGACACAAAGATCTGCAACAGGGTTGATACACAAGGAGGCGTGGAAAGGATGAGAAGGACTTGGCAAGGTTGGAGGAATGGTCAGAAGTATGGCAGCTTGGATTCAATGCAACAGGCGCAAAATAATGCACCTGGGAAACAAAACCCAGGGAAGATTACACAATGGGGAGGTAGTAACAACAACAAAATAGAAAGGGACCTGGGGGTAATCATATCAGATGACCTTAAGGTTGGCAAGCAATGTGAGAAGGCGGTAGGGAGGGCTGGGGATACTGGATGTATAGGAGAGGCATCACCAGCAGAAAACAGGAAGTTGTTATCCCCTGTACAGACAGTTGGTGAGACCCCATCTGGAGTACTGCATCCAGTTCTGGAGACCCCATCTCCGCAAGAACATAAACAGGATGGAGGCAGTTCAGAGGAGGGCAACTAAAATGGTGCAGGGTCTGCAAGAGAAGCCATATGAGGAGAGACTAAAGGAGCTTAATATGTATACACTTGAGGAAAGGAGAGAGAGGGGGGACATGATAGAAATGTTTAAGTACCTAAGTGAAATTAACAAAGTCCAAGAGGGTAGCATCTTTCAGAAAAAGAGATGTGCAAGAACAAGGGGACACATTTTGAAGATAGAGGGGGACGACTCAGGGCAATGTGGGAAGTATTTTTCACAGAGAGGGTGGTATGATGGAACAGCCTTCCCGAGGAGGTTGTGGGGTCTAAAACTGTGGAGAATTCAAGAATGCATGGGACAGACATACGGCAATTTTATGGGGGATAGAAGAAATAGGCTGTTGGTTAAATAGGATCTGCAGCTTATCCTCAGGTAGGATGGTCTGCATCTGTCCAGGAAGGGAACAAGTCTTTTGGGCAATCGGTTTAAATGCTTCATTGGCAAGCTTTTAAACTAGTCAAAGGGGGAGGCACTGACAAGCAGCAGGAAAATCCCAGCCTCTCCCTACAAAGCAGGGTACTAAATGAGAAAAAGACCGAGGTAGAACGGTTAGTGGGGGATGCTGCATCAGAAGGTAAAGCCATCAAAAAATGGAGAACAATGAGTACCAATGCCCGTAGTCTGGGTAACAAGCTTCCTGAATTAGTGGTCTTGATGGAGGAGGAACATCTGGATATCATGGCAGTCACAGAAACATGGTACACACAAAACCATGACTGGGACGTAAACATACCAGGATACACTATCTACAGGAGGGACAGGGAGGGTAAAAGAGGAGGAGGAGTAGCTCTTTACATAAGGGAAGGAATAAAAGCAACAGAACAGAAGGGTAAACAGAGAGGAGGAGAAGAAGCACTGTGGGTAAATTTGAGACAGGCAATGGCACCACAATCCAAGCAGGGTTAGATAGACTTCTCTCAGGGGAGGAAATGGACAAGGAAATGATAGAAAGTATACTTAGAATGGTAGAAAAGGGGAGATATTGCTGATGGGTGATCTGAATATGCCAGATGTTAACTGGAGTGCAGTTGCAGCAGCCACTTCAAGAGTGGAGTTATTCTAGATGCCCTCAGGGGCATGCCTTAGACAACTAGTATTGGAGCCCACTCGAGAGGAGCAATATTAGACTTGATTCTCTCAAATGGAGATGGAGAGAGGATCACAGATGTAGAAGTGGGTAGCCATCTGGGAACTAGCGACCATCGAACAGTATGGTTCACATAAACACAGCAATAGAGTCAAGCCTACAAAGACAAAAGTACTGGACTTTAGGAGGGCTGACTTTGCCAAAATGGGTGAGTGCCTAAGGAATGCACTAGCAAATGGGCAGGAAGGAGGGGTGGAAGAACAATGGGGAATAATAAAAACTGCCATCACAGAGGTAACGAGCCTTTGTGTGAAGCAAATAAACAAAACAAAATGATGTAAGAAACCACTATGGTTCTCAAAGGAAGTGGCAGTGAAGGTTCAAGAGAAAAAGAAAGCATTCAGGAAGTACAAGGAATCGCAGAAGGAGCAGGACAGGGAACTGTATCAGTTAAAGCAAAAGGAGGCTGGGAAGGCAGTCAGAACAGCAAAGGCCCAAACTGAGGAAAAGATAGCCAACTCAGTTAAGAAGGGGGATAAAACCTTTTATAGGTACATCAGGGAGCGAAGGAAGACCAAGGGAGGGATAGTGAGGCTTAATAAAGGGGAGGAGGGTGGGCAGAGGGAGACTGTGAAAAGGCAGAGATACTAAACAAATATTTTTGCTCAGTATTTACAAATGAAGAGGGGGAGGTCATAAAACAAACAGTAGAAACACTCTGGATACAGAAGTTGATACCAGCCCATTTACAGAAGAAAGGGTTCTGAAAGAACTCTTAAACTGAAGGTGGACAAAGCAATGTGGTCTGATGGGATTCATCCCAGAATTCTAAAAGAACTAAGGGTAGAACTAGTGACACCACTGACTACCCTTTTAACAATATGGAGGGGTGGTACCCGAGGACTGGAGGAGGGCAGATGGATTCCCTTCACAAAAGTGGGCAAGGCAGAAGCAGGAAACTACAGACCTGTTAGTTTAACCTCAGTGATAGGGAAAATGATGGAATCACTTCTGAAGGAAAGAATTGTCGAGTATCTAGAGGCCAGAGGGGCACAGGACCCTAGGCAGCATGGATTCACAGTGGGAAGGTCATGCCAGATGAATCTGATAGATTTCTTTAACTGGGTGACCAACATAGTAGATCAGGGAGGGGCTGTGGACATGGCCTACCTAGACTTTAGCAAGGCATTTGACACAGTCCCACACAAAAGAGTAATATACAAGTTAGCCAGCCTGAGAGTGGGTCCCAAGATGACAGCCTGGGTAAAGAATTGGCTGGAGAATAGGACACAGAGAGTAATAGTAAATGGAGTCCGCTCAGAAGAAAGGAGGGTTACTAGTGGGGTACTGCAGGGTTCAGTAATAGGACCAGTCCTCTTCAATGTCTTTATAAGCGACATTGCAGAAGGACTGGAAGGAAAAGTATGTCTCTTTGCAGATGACACCAAGATCTGCAACAGAGTTGATGCACAGGGTGGGGTGGAAAGGATGAGAAGGGACTTGGCAAGGTTAGAGGAATGGTCAAATGTATGGCAGCTTAGATTCAATGCTAAGAAGTGCAAGGTAATGCACCTGGGAAACAAAAACCCAAGGGAAGAGTACACAATGGGGGGTGAGATACTAACAACAACAAAAATGGAAAGGGACCTGGGGGTAGTCATATCAGATGACCTAAAGGTGGGCAAGCAACGTGAGAGGGCAGCAAGGAGGGCTGGGGGGCTACTCGGATGCATAGGGAGAGGCATCACCAGTAGAAAACAGGAAGCTATTATCCCTCTGTACAGACAGCTGGTGAGACCCCATCTGGAGTACTGTGTGCAGTTCTGGAGACCCAATCTCCGCAAAGACATAGACAGGATGGAAGCTGTCCAGAGGAGGGCAACTAAAATGGTGCAGGGTCTGCACCGGAAGACATATGAAGAGAGACTAAAGGAGCTTAATATGTATAGCCTCGAGGAAAGGAGGGAGAGGGGGACATGATAGAAACTTTCAAGTACCTCAAGGGAATCAACAAAGTCCAAGAGGGTAGCATCTTTCAAAAAAAGAGGTGTGCAAGAACAAGAGGGCACAATTTGAAGATAGAGGGGGGTGCGGCTCAGAGGTAATTTAAGGAAGTATTTTTTCACAGAGAGGGCTGTGGATGCATGCAACGGCCTTCCGGAGGAGGTTGTGGAGTCAAAATCAGTGGTGGAATTCAAGCATGCATGGGACAGTCATAAGGCAATTCTAGGGAGTGGGGGTAGGAAGAAGTAGGCTGCTGGTTAACTAGGATCTGCAGCTTATCCAGTAGGTAGGGAAATGGGCAGACTGGGTGGGCCAAGTGGTCCTTATCTGCCATCAAATTCTATGTTTCTATGTTTCTATGTAGGGAAATGGGCAGACTAGGTGGGCCAAGCGGTCCTTATCTGCCGTCGAAGTCTATGTTTCCATGTTACCCTGTAGTTGCATCTGCAGCATGAGAGCTGTAATGGGGACTCCCCCTCACGGCAAGCTTTACCTCTCTGAAAACACTGGTCTAAGAATCTGAGGTGGAACTGAGACCTCTGTCAATCTATGGTGAATGCAGCCTATTCTGTCACTCCCAAAAGACAAATCACCTCCATTCTGATCTCAGTTCAGCACACCCTATAAGGACATCCTTTTTAACAGACTTGGGATGCTTACCTATGTCCCCCTCCTCACTATCCACCACTCTTACCAATGATTTCTGAAAGGCACATTGTTGGTGCTCCACCAAAAAACTGTTGACCAACGCTGCCAAAACAAAGGCCAAGCTTTTCGGTTCAAACCAAAACTCTCTGCTTTTGCCCACAGTGGTGGCCTTCTTACTGTCAAATCCCCAGATGGATCTTCCCTTGACACTGTTCCTGCTTTCAAGTATCTGGGGGTAATCCTGGACCCATCCCTAACCTACACTGACCAACTGTCTCACTGATCAAGTACATCAATCAGAAAAATAGGGCTCTGCTATCGCCTGATTAACCACTTCTTGCCGGAAGCCCGCCGTGCTATTGCCCATGGCAACCTCCTCCCCCTCCTTGACTATGGCTGCCCAGTGTGCTCCCTCACCTCCATTACCAACCTGAACCACCTGGCTGTTACCTACAATCATATATGCTGCCTTGCCCTCTGCACTCCTCTCCTCACTCACCACTGCTCTCTTTACCAGTCCCTTAACTGGCTCCCTCCACAGACGCAGCACTCCTACCTGCTGGACCAGATCATTGCTGATATCTTGCACAATCCCTCCTACTCTCCACTATCCCATCTTATCCAGCCCAGAACCTACTGCCACAATCTACGTAAGTCTTCCCACCTCCAACTAGAATGTCTTAACATAACTATGAGGATGGACCTAAGAGCTTTCTCTAGAGCTATGGAACAACCTCCCCTCCTCCCTACATTCCCCTGACCCTCCTCTAAATCTAAATTCCCTGTTAAGAATGCACTTTCTGTCCTCCACGAACTGTGTCTGCCTACAGGCCTCTAGCATGGCTGCACCTCCCTTACAGCCCACCTTTACCCCCTTACCCCTCTAGTGCTCCGCTCTCCTCTCCCACCCAGAATACTATTGTTATTCCTATTGTTAATAATGGAACAACCTTACTCTGTTTACTTAAATGTTATATACCCTGGTATGCTCAATTGTTTGATGTATCTGGTACTGTTTACCTACACTGGATTCCTTGTTATTTTCCCTGTATGGTCCATGCTGTTCTCTCACTGTATTTTACACTGATTGTGCCAGTTTCTGGCCTGGGCTGTGCCTGAAAAAAGTCTTCGGATCAGTGCACCAACCTGGTTACCAAATAAATAAATAAATATTAAGTAAGCTGTTTAAAATGCTAACTGCTGATGTCTTACTTGTGAAGGGTGCGGGGACACACTTGACTGGACAGCTACATTAGCATTGCAGGGAGTGGGAAACTAACTACCCAAGGGATGTCTGTAAGTTCACATCAGTCAGGCTACCAGTCCATTACGTTGCATGTCAGGGGAGGGTGAAAGGCTAAGAAGGAATCCACAAATAGAGGGAATTCCTCTCAATGGTTTTGAATGGGGAGGAGCCAGACCTGAACCTTGCTATGAGTGATGAAGGGGGAGTGGGATCAGTAGATATGGGAATGACTATAAATGGCTACACAGCCACCAGGACAGGTGGCACTAGGTGCAAGGGTATCACAATACCGTTCCCTTAAAGGGCAGACTATGCAATCTATGTGTTGATATTTCACTACTCCTTGGGTTACATCTGTTCAGGCAACCTGGGAGACACTACTTTAAGCTACTCCATAGCATGCCCAGTGACTGACCATTAGTAGGGCCAGAGGGGACCTGGCAAGCCAGCACTCTGGAGAGGATAGATTCCCCTTAAGTTTCCTTGGAATCAAGGTGTTTGCATGCAGTGACCCTACCACTGCATCTGAAGCGGTAGAGACCCAGGTGACTACCTGAAAGGATCAGTTATTTAATCTGTTCCATGTTGCTGGTATGGTTAGTTTGCTTGTGTTGTGTAAATGTTCTGGTTCAGTGTTATTTGATGCAAAAGGACATTATGTTTAAGTCAGAAGTACTTACACATGGTAATTCAGGCAGGTATTCTGTTTAAAGTAGAGGCTCTCACCTAGAAGGGTGTCCCATTATTACAACAGTAAGGTTCCTATGCTTACTGTATAACAGCCCAAAATTTTAGTCATCTCAAAAGATTATGTCAAGTCCTCAGTACAGGAGGGATGAATTCTGATAATTTCCCAAGATGAAGCTAAATATGGCAGACCTCAGGATTTTCATGTACAATGTTAAAGGCTTAGGAGCTGTGGTCAAGAGGGCATGGCTTCTAAGGGAATTAAAAGCGATAGGTTGTGAAGTGGGGTTGCTCCAAGAGCCCAGACTCTCCCTTCAAGAACATGAAAAGCTATACTACCAATGGGTTGAGCAGGTTATAGCCTCTTCTCACCCTAAGAATAAAAAGGCGGTTGTGGCAATTTTAGTTAGAAAAAACTTATCCTGGCAAGTGCAATCCTTTTTTAATGACCGGGACGGTCACATAGCCATAGTCTCATTAACCCATACGGACCAAAACGTTGCATATTATAAATGTATATAGTCCCACTCCTGCTGAGCCTAAGTTTTTCCAAAAATTTGTTCAGCAGACTGGCGGAACTCTCCCCAAGGGAAAGTATTATGGGGGAGACTGGAATGTAGTGGAGCAACCCCACCTAGACAGATCCACAGGTGCCTTGGTGACAGCCAAAACTGCAGGGAAAACCTTACAGGCACTGAGAACTTAATTTGGTTTGTTTGATCTGTGGAGGGAGGAGCACCCTAAGACAAGGGATAACACCATTTTCTCTACACCCAATAATAGCTATTCAAGGCAAGATGGGTGTTATTTATCTACATCCCTTTACGTGGCAGTAAGGAAATTTGAAGTAGGACCCACCACAATTTCAGACCATGACCATTCCACCTAGTGACCAAGGTAAGTCACAGCAGGGACAGGCCCCTCTGTAGGCAGGTGAAACAGGTAGAGAAAATGAGCAGACTAGGTGGGCCAAGTGGTCCTTATCTGACATTAAATTCTGTGTTTCTTGGAGATTTATCACAGGCCTTCTTCAGGATGAATGCTTCCGTACAAGTATCAAAGAAGGTATTGACACCTTTCTAACATTTAATACAGAAAAGACTCGACCCGTAAAATTCTATGGGATAGTTTAAAAGCCATTCTGCAAGGGCAAATAACTGCATATGGGTCCCATAAGAAAAAACAAGAGAGAGAGAGAGAGAGAGAAACAAGAGAAACTTACTCAATGACTTACGGAATTGGATAGGCAACACAAACAAACAAAGCAGAGACATTTGTTGGAACCAATACAATAGGCTAGGGAAGAATTGAATCAACTTAACTTAAGGGCAATTGAAACACAGCTTAGGGTTGTAAAACAAAAATATTATGAGCATAGGAATGTGCTAGTAGACTGCTAGCCTTCCAAATGCGTAAGGCTCAAGCAGGAAGATACATTCAAAAACTCATTACTAATTCTAGGCCCATGAATTTGAAAACTGATCCCAAGGGCACTGCCTCCCTATTTGAGCAGTTTTACCCAACTTTATACAAGCAGGACAGAGACACAGGTCATGAGCAGCTAGTTTCAAACTTTTTAGAAAAATTAAATTTAACCTAACTAAAGGACAAACATGGAGAATTTCTGGATGCATCAATAAAAGAAGACGGAAACTGAAGAGGTCATTAGCCAACTTCACTCTAACAAACCCCCAGGCATGGATGGCAATACAGCGGAGTGGTATAGAGCCTTTGCAGATGCACCAGATGTTTACAGAGGTCAGAAAGGCAGGAGACACCCTGCCCTTGTGGTGGGAAGCCTTGATCTCAGTCATCCCCAAACCTTGGAAAAATACCACTAAATGTGGGTCTTATAGACTAATTTCCTTACTAAACCAAGATGCTAAGATTTTTTACAAAAATTCTGGCAAATAGATTACAAGAAGTTATTGGCTCTGTCATTCACCCAGACCAAATGGGATTCATCCCTAATAGACACATCCAAGATGATATTAGGAAATTACTGAATGTTATGTCTGCAGTAGAAGGAAGCCAGGACACCATGGCAGTCATTACGGTTAACACAGAAAAAACTTTTGACCAACTAAATTGGTGTTTTCGGAGTCAAGCATTAGCAGCCTTTGGTATAGGAGAGAAGTTTAGAAACTGGGTGGGGGCCTGTATGACTCCCCATTGGCTAGAGTAGGGGTTAACGTGGTGATGTTGAATCAGATTACCATAGGAAGGGGAACAAGGCAGGTATGTCCTCTCTCACCCCTCCTATTCTCACTCAGCATCTAACCCTTGGTGGTGTTGATTAGAGACTCTACAGAGGTTGAAGGTATTAAAGTAAATGGAGAGGATGTGAAGATCACCCTTTATGTGGATGATGCCCTCATTTTCCTTAAGGATCCCTCCTCAGGGATCCCCAAATTGCTACAAATACTGAGGGAGTACGGGAAGGTGTCAGGGTTCAAAGGAAACTTGGATAAAACAGAAATAATGCTGCTCAGTGGCTTTAAAACCACAGAGCTTCAGGCGACTTGGCCCTTTGTGTGGGTAGCGTCACAATTCCACTATCTGGGAATACAGATCCCTAATCAGCATGAAAAATTGTTAGCTGTAAACTGACCCCCTTCTACAGACTCTGGAGATGTACCTACAATGTTGGGATGCCCGTCCTTTATCAATTACAGGTAGAGTTGAAGTGTTTCATATGAACATACTGCCCGACTCCTTTACCTGTTCGCATCCCTTCCAATCATTATTAAAATACACACATTGAGACAGGTTAAGAAACATTAGTTGATGTTTACATGGGCTGGGACGAAACCCCACCTTCTGTGGAAATTGCTTCTCTTAGATAAAAGGGCAGTAGGTTTGGGGGTTTCTGACCCTCGGCTATGCTACTGGGCATGTTAAGTACAACACCTGCAGGCTTTCTTGCAACCAGATAACATCCCAGGATGGGTGGTCCTGGAAGGATTGGAGACAGTCAGACACTGGATTTTTAAAACACTAGGCAACAGGGTGATTAGGCAGGTACAAAACCCATGGACACAAACTACACTCCTCACATGGTGGCAATTACTTTGATTAGAAGGGAGATTTGGGGTATATAGTCTGACCCCAGTTAGAATGGTGGATGGATTTATGCCAGGGAGGTTAGATCCCATGTACAAATGCTGGGAGCTAGAAAGGTTGTCCTAGGTAGGACATCTGTTGAAGGATGGCAAACTTAAATCCTTTGAGGAACTTAAAACTGAATTTGGTCTCCTGAATAGATATTTTTACTGTTATCTGCAGGTGAGGCACTATATCAATAATTGTGCAATCATGACACAGGGGCTTCAGGACCAGTTAGGCCCATTTAGGCAGCTGCTTGGCACCGTCCAGTTCTCTTCTACTCACAGACACCTCGTCTCAACATTTTATAGAATCAGCCTCATAGCAAGAGACACAAGTAGGGACATAAGTCAGCAAAAATTGGGAAGAGAAGCAGGTTCAGCACCGAGTGAAAAGGAGTGGCACATTTGCTGGCACCAGGCACAGAAATGCATGGTATTTAATGGTTGGAGGGAGCACCAATGGAAGATTCTCAGTAGGTATTTCTTCACTCCATCCATAACAGCCCACTTTGGCTCTTCTTATTCAGACAAGTGCTGGCGGGGATGTCATCAAAGTGGTCACTATACACACTTGTTTTGTGAATGCTCCAAATTAGCCAGTTACTGGGAGAAGGTGGCTAGAGCCATAGGTGAAATCTTTCAGACAGCTCCACCCAAGAGAATAGAGCATATGTTCTGGGACCTCCCCCCAAGCAATGCATGATAAAAGCCACACGTATCTTTACACAGTGTTGATTGCAGCTACTACGAAGGCCATCACACAAACGTGACTAGTGGCATCTCCACCCTCGAAACAAGGCTGGCTGGAAAATTATAAATCCAGTCTCATTATGGAATGGATGGCAGCTAATCTGTGACACACCACCGAAAAATTGAAAGGGAGATGGCTTCCGTACTTTAGCTACATGGAGACCATCACTAATTAAAAAAAACTCTGGATCAAATGACTAACCTACCCTAATTAATCAATAAGACACAAGGGACTTTGTGTGCGCCCAATACGAGTTGTCATCAGGCAAGGATCCTGAGGTGTAGGTATCGAAGTGAATGTAAGGGCTGACTCAGCAGTCAAAATTATTTTGAGACATGAGCTAAGCTTTATTTTGTTATTTAATTTGGTACTGATGAAATGACCGAACAAGATGGCACCTTTGTTAACTGTAATTTTTTTTCTTCTTTCTTTTCCATTCTTTCTGGTTCTGTACAGTAATTGCATGTTCTGTTCTTATCAGAATGAATGTATGTGTATGTATTGGAGTTGTCATGAAAAAGCTGAATAAACCTCATTTGACAAAAAAAAAGATGGTGGGGTGTGCTTTGCATGTTTTGGCTTGAGTCAAAGGTTATAGGCACTGACTTTTTGATATTGACCATAAGTTAGTGAGACTGGCACAAGTGTTGGACTTTACTGAAGTCATGCTGTAACAATGTTTCCTGAGCAGAGACTGAGGCATTGAAGGCTTAGAGTATAGTGTTGCCTGCAGATATGTGAATGTACAAGCTGATCTAATCAATTAGATGGTAGCTAGATCACTGAGAAAAACAGAGAACAGAATGGGATCCAAAATAGAGTCTTTGGGAACCCCAGACTGAATGGAGTAGAGGGGACAAGGCATCACCAAGCTGAGCTGTCTGAAGGCAGCCAGAGAGGTAGGACCTGAACTAGTCTATGATAGGAGCTGACAGACAAGCACCTCTCAGCATGTCCAGAAGGAAGGTGTGGGCTGTGACACTTGGCCAGCTGGTTATGAGTGTTCTATGATTTTTGTAATATAAAAATGTAGTGTGTGATTTGTCTCCATAAGGCAGCTGTGCCATGGGTTAGGTTGTAGTGAGAATACAGGATGTATTAACCTGAATCCAGGAGGTAATTAAAAAGACTAGAGAGCCTTAATTAAGGGTCTCCTGTTTATCTGACTTAATTGGAGCTGACCCAGCTAACAGGATATAGGGCTCATAAACTTTTATGATCTGTGCTGCTTTGAAGCTGGGAAACTAAAATATACATTTTATGACGTCTTAAGAGGAAGAACAGCTAATATCAACTGGTGTTAAAAAGCTATATTGCACCTAAGTGAGATATGGCAGAGTTAGTCATAAAAGTCCTGTGATATCCTTGGAAACAGGAAACCTCACAAGATCAAAGAGTCATATTTGAAAAATTAGATTTTGCTGATGTCACCTTAATTAGTATACCTCCTGATAAGACATACTGTTTGTATATTTTTTATATTTAACAAGGAGGAGCTAGGTGACATCATGGAAGGGGTGCGTTGAGAAACAGTTTAAGCTATTCTGTGTCTGATCTTGAGACACATTTCTTTGTTGGCTCTTAGAAACAAGAACTAACTATAAGCACCGTAAGAAGGTAATACATTAGATAGAAAAGTCTAATTGTATTGTGGTAGGAGTTTATGTTTGTGCTTTTCCTTGTTTTCTTTTAAGTGATTGTATGCTTCATGATATAGTGTTCTGTGTTTACATTTTACATATTTTTATCCATTTTTAAGTAAACCTCTTATTTTAAAGAGACTGTCTGGGTCTTCGAAGTTCTTTCTTTTGCATGTAAAGCATAGACGGTTAAGACTGACTAAACTGTTCAAAGCTTGTTGGTGTACTAAACTGGAAAAATGTAAGAATGTACCTAAGGTCTTTTATAAAGTTTTAAGGGTTCATTTTGGATACCTGGTTAGGTGCCCTTAGATGAAAGATATCTGGCATCCCCCGAAGAGCAGATTATCTGAGCCTATACATTTGGGTACACTTGCATAAGGTTCATAGTTTGAATCTCCCCAGAACTTGAGACTAAAGGTGATTCAGACCCACAAGCTGACAGGAGGGTTACCCTGTTCTGTTACCTGTTCACAATACTGGGCTCTGAGGTTGGCACTGTGGGAGCAGAGGGTCTGGCCTGCTGAGTGGGTTTGTGACATAGGCTGCCATATCAAAGGCCTTGGCAAGGTCAGTGAGGATGGCAATGGTAACATGCTCCTGGCCCATTCCCTTAAGGATGGAGTCAGTGACACAAATAGTGAGGAAACTATGGAGTGTTTTTTTGTTGAAGTCAGGTTGGAATGGTGAGAGAAAGGTGGAATAAGAAGAAAGGAAGTCCTATAGTTGGGCATATACCAGCTTTTTTAGAGCTTAGCGAGAGCAGAAAGGAATGAAATAGGCCAAAAAATGCTAGATGAGGTTGTGTCACCACTTTTATGAAGAAGGAGAACTCAGTTTAACTTCCAGTACTGGAGTACAGAGCAGAGGCTGAACGAGGCTAAGATGATGGGTGAGTGGGTTAGCAATAATAGGGGCAGAAAGGTGGAGGAGCTTAGTGTCTTATCCTTCCAGGCTGAGACCTTTAGAGAAGTTAAGGCATTTTAGAAGAAGTAGGGTCTCCTGGGGAAAGACAGAAGACAAGGAAAAAATGGGTCTAGAAGATGGCTGAGTAGAGAGAGAGTTGGGTGGGGGTGGGGGGTGCAGAGGCCTGAGAAGGAAGTGAGAGGGCAAAGACTGAAAAATGTGTTAGCATGCGAGGCAATCTGGAGGAGATCTGAGATGGGGTAACCACTCTCAAAGAAGACTGGGGAAGAGGAATGGGCAGGAGGATCAAAAAGGGAGTGGATCATCTTCCAGAACTTAGCAGGGGACTTGAGATTGTTCTGGAGGTTGGAGGCCAAATATAAAGTTTAGCAGCTCTGACAGCCTCAGTGTAGGCATTTCTAAGCTGCTTGTACCCTTGACAGTCCACAGGAGAATGTGTCAATTTACAGCAAGGCCAGATAGCATCCTGTGCTCTGTACAGGTCAATGAGGACAGCTGAGACCCAAGGGAGGTGAGACCAATTTACTCAAGATTTCCTGGGGGGGGAGAGAGGGTGTGTGTAATTTTCTCACACTCTAATGAATCTTGATTGAAACACAGACAGGGCCTCAATGATGTCAGTGGCAGTACGAATGGGGCACCAGTTAATGGAGAAGAGGTCAAACAAAACACAGTCCAGATTGTGAGATCTGAAAGACCTAGTTCAGATAAATTTAGGAGGGAAGAAGGGAACCAATGTTTCCTAACACAATACGTCAAGCTGTGATCACTAAAGGTATTGACACCAGAAGCAATAATGTAGTGGGGATTGAAGTAGAGTACCCAGTTGATAAGGGAGAGGTTAGAAGAGTGGTGATTGAGCTGGGGTGGTTCAGTTATGAGCTGGGACAAGTTTAGAGACTTGATCTTTTGAATGGCCTTGCAAACTGAAATTACACAACTGCAACAGAGAATCCAGGTTCAAACGGATATTAGTATATTGGAACAGTATATAGATACTGTGGCTGATACTATTAAACCAGATGTATACAAACCATAGGCACCCCAAGAACCAGAAATGGGGGAACATGGGGATGATAACGAATGGTGCTTGGTCCCTAAGACTAGAAATAAGAAAGGCAGGCAGAACATAGGAGGTTCCTCAAATATATTAACCGCCTATATGAGATTGCACGACCGTAGAAACTTTTAAGGGAGCACTTAAAAGATATCCTTTAAACAAGCATATAATGATTTTTCATACCTTATTCATGTGGTTAATTTATTGTTTTATTAATACTGTTTTGTCATGTGATGTACAGGTGCCTTGGTTTTTAGAAAGGCACCTTTTATAAATAAAGTATTGATTGATTAATTGAATAGGTTCAATGCCCTGGATACTAATACAAACAGAGAGGAAGAAGTTAGGGCCCCAGAGTCCTTGTTACCGTTACATGGCATCCCACCAGTAGTGCAAGGTATGAACAACATGGTTGGCATAGAAAGGGCTGTAACACCACCAAATGTTGATAAGCCACCCAGAGATGTTCTGGTCATTGGGGATTCCATGCTTTGCTACACTGACCGTACATTATGCAAATACTGCAATTTACACACTACGGTTAGTGTTCTACCAGGGGCTGGTATAGATAACATCAGACAGCTCCTGTCAGGTTTGCAAGAACATAAAACAACTCCAGTAACCCTAATTCATGTAGGAGTGAATGACCTGGGTAAAAGAAGCATTGTTGATTTCCAAAGGGATTTCAAACAAGTAGGGGTGGCACTAGCAAAACAAGGGTGCGACTTGTTAACATCAGGGCTCCTTCCAGTCCCAAAGCAACTCCTTCAAAGGCTAAAGAAATACTAAATCTGAATGGATGGCTAAAACACTGGTGCTTCAGAGAGGGGTTTACTTTTGTGGACAACTGGGACAGCTTTCAGGACGTAAGAATATTTGCAAGGATGGCTTACACTTAAATAAATATGGCAAGCGTATTTTTGCACATAAACTACAACAAGAAATTGATACTCATGTAACCTTCATGTCAGGGGGGGATGACAGGTACCCCAAATCAGATGAGGTTATTACCAAACAGTTACCTTCAACAGAATGGAATTTTCTCCTCATAAATGCCAGAAGTCTCAATAATAAATTTGATGAACTTACCCTTACTTTACATACGTCTAATATACATATCTGTGCTATCACGGAAACCTAGTGGAGAAAGGATGACCTCTGGGACAAGAACATTCCAGGCTACACCCTATATCATAAAGATAGAATACATGTAAAAAGGGGGGAGTTGCCCTATACATAATTGATCATGGATCTATTCAATGGCTAACTATAGAGGTTTTATGAGTAAAAATTTCCCTGCCACATTCAGCTAGTATTACTCTTGGGTTAGTCTATAGGCCACCATCTATCCCTCAACAGGAAGACTCCTCACTATTGGATTTTATTAACACAATTTCATCAGCTAATAATACTATATTATTGGGACATTTCAACCTCCCTGGATTAATTGGGTTACCCTGGGTGCTGACACACAAATGGAAATGCAATATCTAGAGACTTTTCTACTGGCCGGTATCAACCAGTTTGGCACCAACAATACCAGGGGAAACCATATACTCAATCTGGTCCTGAGTAACATGGATCATAACATTCAAGACTGTAGGGTCCTGACTCTGTTGGGCTCCAGTGACCACTCAATGGTGAGATTTAGCTGTACAGGAGCATTGGGTTGTGACTTAGGTAGCACAGTTATTTACAATTTCAACAAAGCAATTTTTTTTTAGTATGGGGAGTGAAATGGCCAAATGGGATTGGGAAACTAATTTCTCAATCAATCCCTCTCTAGTTTGTGGCAGCTATTAAATAGCAAACTCTCCACCTTGATTCAGATATATACACCTTCCATTAAGAAATACAACGGGGCCAAAAAATCCATATCTCCATGGATGAATGCAGCTGCAGGAAACTTATCAACAAAAAAAATAAGGCATTCAGAAAAGCCAGACAAAGTGGCAACCAAATATGCTGGGATAATTACAAGAGATGCCTGAAAAAAATCCAAAAAAGGCATTAGGAATGCTAAGAGTAAATACAAGCTTAAATTAGCAAGTAAGGTTAAAGATGACTACAAATCTTTTTACGCATATGTAAACAAAAAGAAGGGGTGGTAATACTATTAACCCTCTAAATATCAAGAATGGACTATGATTACCAATAATCATCAGATGGCAGAGCAATAGAATCACTATTTTTCTTCCGTTTTCAACACAAAATCTTTTGCCACAAAAACCCATCTGGATCAAGACCCTGTAAAAGACCTGATATTAGATGTCACAATGGTCCAGCAATGACTTCAGAAGCTTGATCCAAATAAGGCACAGGGCCCTTATGGCCTACACCCACGAGTCCTCAAAGAACTGGCAGACACATTGGCAGGCCCAGTTACAGCTATATTCTTAAGATCTATAAATGAAGGACAAGTCCCTGAGGTCTGGAGACAAGCTACAGTGGTGCCCATTCACAAAAAGGGATCCAGGCAGGAGGTTGCGAATTACAGGCCGATTAGCTTGACAGCAGTCTTGGGTAAGGTCCTGGAGGGTATCATTAAGGACCACATTACTAAACTACTAGCGGGTAATATAGATAGCACACAACATGGATTCACCAAGGGTAGATCTTGCCAGACCAACCTGCTAGAGTGTTATGGCAAAACTAGCAAGGCCTTCGATAACCGAGACTCAGTAGTTGGATTTTTCATAGGCTTTTGACAAAGTCCCACATGGAGAACTTGTAGATGCCTTAATTGAGCAGGGAGTAAATGGCAAGATAACTAAGTGGATTATGGCATGGCTCTCGGATAGAAAACAGCAAGTATGTATAAAGGGATCGTACTCTAACTGGGCAGGGGTGACCAGCGGGGTACCCCAAGGGTCGGTACTTGGCCCCTGTCTCTTTAATGTCTATATTTCCACTTTGAATACTGGATCTGGTGTAAGGCTGTCCAAATTTATGGATGACACCCACATTGGGCATATAGTTAACAATCAAGAAGACAGAAATATCTTGCAAACAGGCTTGGAAGAACTAGAATGTTGGGCAAAAACAAAGAAACATACTTTTAACATCAACAAATGCACAGTTATGCATTTTGGGAAAAATAATTCACAGGCCCAATATTTCTTGGGGGGTGGCATTAAGAGTTGTTGAGGATGAGAAGGATCGTGGCATTAGAGTAAAAAAACGATCTTAGCCCTAATCTGCATTGCAACCAAGTAATCAAAAAAGCTTGAGGCGTAATACACTGTATTAACAAGCACATTAAGTGTAGGAACCGGGAGGTTATGCTGCCTCTATATACCTCTTTGGTGAGGCCCCATGTCGAGCACTGTGCGCAATTCTGGGCACCTGGAGGCAGAGGTGACATAAAGACTATTGAGAGGGTACAGAGGAGAACCGCTAGACGGATAAAGGAGGTTAGCGGCATGGAATATGAGAACAGACTTAAGATGCTAGGATTATATTCCCTGGAATATCGTAGGCTAAGGGTGGACATGCGTATGATCTGCAGGGCACTAACTGATATGACACTGTGGGAACCACTGGGCCTTATAATATGAGACCATGCGTACAATACCAGAGCATGCCACCTACAGCTAGAGGGTGAACGATTTAGAACAAATAAAAAGAAGCAGTGGTTCTCAGAGTGACCAAGATATGGAATGAACTTTCCAATCGAAGTAGTGGCCAGTAGTAGTATGGACTTATTTAAGACACGTCTTGATATCCACCTTAGCACAAATAACATTATGGGCTATTCATAAATTGATGGCGAGCTATAACGGACGGAAGTCTTTAAAAAGCTCTGTAGCACCTATGATACCTTTGATAGGTTTGGTAGAGGAGGAGTGCCAATTTATATTAAAGTCCTCTAGAAGAATGAGTTCCCCATGAGAGGAGTGAGAAGACAGTGAGGTAACAGTTTCAGACAGACAAAAGGGAGAGGGTTTAGGGGCGGCTTAGATACCATCTACAATGACAAAAAAGGATGTAGGAAAGGAGAGCCTTGCCAAGAGATTACCTTTGTGCTTTGGCCAACATTGCCATCCCCAACAGGACAGGTGGTATTACTGTTTTTCATGACTGCATATGGGTCTTCTTGTTGCCATATAATGGCTGATGTATTTGCCTGCAATGAGTCATTGCACAACCAGCATCTAAATCATTCCTTGCAAGGGGCTTTCAGCTGCACTACGCTGTGCATGAAAGTACATCTTTAAGTTTGAATTCTATTCCAACATGTTTACACATATTACATGTCTTAAGGCAAGGTAGGTTGGCAGCCAAGAGCGTCTTGAATAGGACAGGCTGTTTGCAGGAAGCACTAAATGTCTCTGTTTACAAGCTGTTCTTCCATAGCCCTTAGGCACTTCATCTCACTATGCCAGATGACGGATGCTAATGTGTAAAGGTGGGGCTGGCAGATACATCTGCAGATTGCTAGCTTCCTACTTTGTTTACCATATTTTCATTTTAAAATTCTCAGTTTGCTTTCACAGTCTGTCACCTATTTATTATAAATGAAACTGTGGCAGCATGATAGTAGCACTAGAGCTGCTTAGACAAAGGAACTGAGTTTGAATCTTGATAAGGGGTGTACACCACATTATGCAGCAAGTGGCAGTGTGCATGCTTTGAAGAGTAGATCCAGAAGCAAATGATTTGATACCTTTTAATGGACCAACATAGACGTAACAACAAGAACAAAGTGCTCTAGCTTTCAGACCAACCAGTCCTTCTTCAGAAGCTCATGGCAGTTGTTGCTTTGAAGAGTGGCATTCTGATGGTGTTTTTTTTTATTTGTTAACTGAGTGGGTACACTGATCCCAGGGACTGTTTTCAGGCATGACTCAGGTCAGAAAGATGACACAAACACCATTAAAAAAAAAAAAGTACAGAAGATACTGTAAGTTGTTATAGTACATTTAATGATACGTAATCATAGGTATAGAAATTAACAACTGGGTAAAAAGTGACATGAATGCAACCAATTAAAGTGCACAGATTGTTTGTGGCAGTGCAGTGCCCAACATATGTCATTATAACAACAATAATTTCCAGAGTCATTGTGGCATCCCGGGTGTCACAGCAAGACAAGGGGGGAAGGGGGTGAGCAGAAGCTTTGCCAGTGGATGGGGTCATCATTTCTTTAGGGTGGGTGTGGGTATTTACAGGTAATGGCAGCAGTGAGGGAAGTCTTGTAGTGGGATTTAAATTGGGGGGTGTGAGTGCAGGGTCTGTAGTGGGGCAGATGGGCTGCTCCAACAACTAGGAGCAGCTGAGGAGAAGGCCTTCTGACTCATACATGTGGTGACTTGTGGGCAATCTACTAGTAGGCTGGAGGAGGACCAGAGGCCTCAATGTCAGGGCTTTGGCCTAAGGGAGGAGAGAGAGAGGTGACAGCTCTTTTTCCCTGATGTATTGTTCCATAAGGCAGCCTATGAGGTAGTCCCAACAGGCCTACGGGGAAGCCAGCCTAGGGCCTGGTATAGAGAAAAGTGATGCATGGAGTAAGGGTCCATCACAGCAAACCTACAAATGTTGTTGTAGGTTATTTTTAGTCTGGAAGGGCAGGAGGACGAAGTTTATATGCACATAAAAGAATAGTTGTCCAGCAGGGGGAGTAAGGTGCTCTGGGTAATGGCGAGCTTTACTTCAGCGGTCACAACATTCTTGAGCCAGAGACCAACATCTAGTCTCTGGTTCACATGCCGGACTGTGAGTCTGATGAGGTCAGAGAAAGTAAAGGAGGGGTCGAGAGTGACTTTCAAATGCTGAAAGGTAGACACTGATTCAAGGGGTGAGCCCTTGGGGGACAGGATGCAGAGAGAAGTGATGTTATCTAGCTAGTCTAGGTTTCAACCCAAACAGCATAACTTTAATCTTCTGGACATTTACCAAGAATCTATTGGCAAGGACCCATTTTGGGGCAGTGCTGAAATTTTCTATGAGTGTAGATGAAACTTCAGCTGGTCTTTGAGCTATCATAGAGGATATCACTGCCAGTGCTACCTTGGTTGGGGAAGGTCATGAGGAGCTTATGGTTTCCTGAGGAGATGTGGCCTTGAAGTGAAAGGATCAAATGCAAGGCTAGTCAGTGACCTGGCCAACAGGACAACAGGTGTGGTTTGTGGAGTGAAGTTTCTTGAAGTAGTTAGGTCCGTGAATTTGGTATTCAGGGCTTTGGTTACTTTGGATGGGTCAGTTAATGATCTACCCCAGTTTCTAGTTTTGAAGCATTCTGTTTGATCCTGGGTGAGATAAGGGAGTTCACCGCTGACCAGAAGTTTTGGGGGTTGCCAAGCTTCCAGGTTTGAAGGTTTCTGAGGTACAGTACTCAGCACTGTGTGATTTGTTCTCTTGTTTGCAGCAGTTATGCAGGCATCTGTGTTCATTCCAAAGGGGGGGAGGTGACTTTATGTGCTGCCCATTTGGCATCTCTGTCCTTCATCTCCTCAAGGAAGTCTTTGGAGAGGCATCTAGTATTTCCACTCCACACCCTCCATGTGGTTAGCGGGAAGTGCTTGTCTTGGATTCAGTTAGGGCTCAAATAAGGAAACCCAGGGCTGAGATGACATCAGACAACATGTACAGGACTGGTCAATTGACTGCACTTATACCAGAGAACAGGTGAAGAGTATTATATTTTGAGAAGTCTCTGAAGGTCAAACATTTGGGGAGGGTTGGGGGTTGAAGGACCAGATGCAGAAGGTTTGGGAATGGCCACTGATAGATGGGACTCCTGCATGAAGGACTCTATCCTCTTGGTTTGTCAGTATCCAATCCAGGAGGCAGTGGTTTAAGGACCAGATGTTTTAGCAGGTAGGAGTGGTAGTGAGTTGGGTGGGATTGAGTAGTTTTTAAAAATTCCCAGCAATCTGTCTGAGTGCGGTGCAGCCAGTTGAGACTAAAGTCTCTCAGTAGAATGATCTTCCTAGAGGGGGAACACAGACTTATGCTGCCTAGCAAATGGGTTAGGCCACTTAAAGCAACCTTGGAGAATTGTAGCAGCAACCTATAAGTTTTCTTAGCAAATCCAAGAGGCATTTCAGTAATATTCCATTTGCTAACTGAGCTAACAGGTGTGCTGCTGGGAGTCATGGTGGCACTTGGGGGGGGGGAATAATAGTACTTCACCACCATTTTGGACCCAGGTCTGTCCTGCCTTATTAGGGTGAAACCATTGAGGCTGCAGTTGGAGTCTGGGAAGGCAGGCTCGAGCCATGTTTCAGTGATGCCCATGACATCTAGGTCATATAGGGAGACTCACACCTCCAACTCAGCAAATGCGGACCAGAGGCTGCATATGTTTGTGGCCCACCCCTCCCCGATGTCTACGGGTGAAAAAATCACGATAGTCCAGGGGAGGTGGCACACAGCACAGCACAAAAATCTTACCAGACATGATCCCACAAGTTCAACACATGGAAAGACAAAAATGGGCCTACCTGGAGACAATTTCAGGATGACAGCAAACCTCCAGGAATTAATGGCCATGAAACTTCATGGGCACCGCAAACACTTCCGCTGAAGTCTAAATGGCTCAGGATATCTTTAGTCTTCAGCCACCAAGGATTTTCCCCAATCCCGAAGCCTAGAGGTGCAGGAATTTAATATAACCCCTGAAAATGATTTCATTAGGAGAATTAAAATTGTAAAGGATGTACAGTTCATCTATCCTCCTTTACAGATTAAGAAGCAACTCCTGATGCTTTTCTAAAACACAAATCAGTTTATTTCTCCAGAGCCCCAAATGATTTAACAGGGCTGCAGGGGAGGGGTCCATGTGTGACTTGAACTTAACTCTCAGCTCCATGGGGCTAAACTTTTATACAGTAGAAATTTCACTGGCTTTAGGTAGAGCAAGCTCTTTACACAGCTCATAAACAGCAGACTTGATTACCCCAGGTACCCAGTGACCTCCCATCCTGGACCGTGAAGCTCCAAAACCTTTTCACTGGCACTGGTAAGTACCTGATGCTTCATTCCTCGGACTAATGGGGCATTATACCTTTATCATCTCTGGGAAGTGCTCAGCTTCTCCCAAACCTGTTCCCCGGCCTTCACTCCAGCCCCAAGGGACCAAGGGCATTCTGGGGGGGAAGAGGCAGATTAAACCAGGCAGGCAGTATGTTGGAGCCAGTTACAACTGGCATCAAGTACCCAAGGGGATGCTGAAAGTCATGCAAAGAAAACCCTGGCTGCCCTAACCTCTTCACAAAACCCCACCAGGACACAGAAGACAAATAAAGGACCCTAATCAGTGCCCTAAACATAGGTCTTTAATGCTCCTCAACAGAATGGATGGCTGGGATGCATCAATTGATGCCCCTTAAGACTTTGTACACTAAAAATGAATCATTTCTCTAGGGGCTTGACCTCTCTGAATGTTGTATCTCACAATCATCTCCTTGTGGGGAGTGTCATCGAGGCACAGGTCAGGAAGCATAGGGAAAACCAGGAGCAGTTGTATAATTCAACAAAACTGTTTATTTGTAGTTGCAGTAACATGAAAAAAATAAACTTGTTCAGAATAACTATGTACGGAGGAATAAAATTAAATATTTCTTCAGTCTCTGTGTCCCTTATTCTTCTAAACTCCTTTGCAGTTCAAGTTTACCTCTTTTGTAAATCTTTTCAACCCCCATCCTTAGCAAACATCCTGTCCTTGTAGGTTTCAGGCAGGATGAACAGAATGTGCTTGCTGAGGGGCCCTTGCTGCAGCTTTTGGAAAAAAAAAAAGCCTAAAAACTGAACTCTGATAACCTCTAATTCTCAATACTTTTTTCAGTTATGACAAAATACAATTATATGTATTTCAACAGTAATATCTATATATATATATATATATATATATATATATATATATTCTAAACAAAAGTGATCCCATTATCAGTTTCATTCCATACATTGATTTGCACATAATTTTATATTAGCTGATACAGATATGCAAGGGAGGAAAAACAGACAGCAAGAGAAAACTGAGAGACAGAGCGAGGCAAAGAATTGTGAGACTGTTCGGGGTGATCAAGTCCGAGGTCTCACAGGTAAATTTGGTTGCGTAACCAGGCAGAGAAGAGGCAGAAAAGGACAGATCCTTGCATTTAAACACTATCTCCATAACAAATGGGACAGGGACCTATTCTACCCCGTCACAGGAAGCAGTGGATCCAGTGGTGATCTGACACATTTATTTATTTATTTAGTTTTTGTTAACCGGGTTAGGTGCGCTAGCCAAAGTTGACCATTTTCAGGCACAACCCAGGACATGACTGATTGTAAGCCCAGTGTCCACCCAGGTTCCACTTTGTGGCTAACCCCTTCCTCCATATGGAGCTCTCCAGTACACCCACACAAGGGAGTGGCTGTGTATAGTTATTTAATGCTGCCTGTCAGCTTTGCTTGCAGATTAGCAATGTAAAAATCACTCACATGCCAGTCTGCTACCTACATGAATGTAGTTTAATATCTTCAAATAAGCAGGAGGTGGGGTTAACTGCATGTAGCTACCCTCTTTGGTATAAGTGTGCTGAACATCTGAGCAGTTTGCAGTTCAACAGGTGTTTGAACTTAGGTTGGGATTTTTCACATCCTGACTTTCTGTTCCCAAACTCCAATGCATTAGGAAGGAATGGAATCTGGTTTTATATAGCACTGCTCATACAAACTGTATCCCGAAGCACTTTACAACACAACAGGGATTAGAGCAAGATTACAGAGAGGCTATGCATGGGGAAGTTAATGAGATTTGCTGGATTCCAGCAAATAAATCTCAATTGGAATTAGCAGAACTCTGTTAAAACAAATTCCCCCCAAAAACCTGAATTTTGGGATCAGCCATTTGTATTACCAAAGGCATTTTTACTAAAACAGGAAATTTTCCTCAAGACAAGGAAAACAGTAGGAACAGATGATGTCCGAAGAGCTAAGAGATTGTTTTCACGTAAATATCTTCAGTAATGCAGAATGGACTAGCTTGAAATTCATATGGTTCTTGAATGTTAAATTCTACTGATGCCAACAGCTACTGTATGTTTTTTACAAGAAACTTACAAACCACTATAAGTGACTTGCTTCGGGCCACACAGTGAGTAAGCGGGGGTTGTGGAGTTCAGACTGAGGTCTGCATGTTCACATCTCTGTGCTGTAGCCACTAGACCACATAATACACATATGCCAAAATCAATTCCTTGATAAAACAAACATTTATAGACAAACATTTAGTTTATTTAGTTTTATTTCTTTAATTCAAAAGTTATACCCGGAAAGATTCTAAGCTGGTAACAGCTCGATTCCAGATGCACTGGGGGTGGTGGGTATTCAGGGAGATGGAACAATCAGAAGGGATACTGCAAAAGTACAATAACTTTACAAATAAAATAACAGATGAGCAGTCACCATGTTCAGGGACAATAAAAACAGCAGAGAAAAGAAATAATTGGCACTAAGCAATGAGCAAAGTGCAACAGTATACCAGAGAATTGTTTGCAGCTGTATTGTTCCTTCAAGGAACTTCCTTGTACAAAAAGATGAACAAAGTGGCTGATTTGATACCTTTTATTGGGCCAACAAGAGATTTTCAGAACACAAGCCTTCACAGAGTCCACAGAGTCCTTCTTCAGGTATAGCAGTTTCTATGGAAAACAAGTATAAACAGTATACCAGAGTTCTTTGTTGACTGTTGTTTCAGTATTTGTTGTAGTTGAATGTTTTAATTGTTATTAATGATTTTCTTTTTCTTTCTTTCTTTCTTTCTTTCTTTCTTTCTTTCTTTCTTTCTTTCTTTCTTTCTTTCTTTCTTTCTTTCTTTCTTCCTTCTTACAGTTCTGGGAGCTAAAGTTCTTTAAATTTGATGGACTGCATCTGACTAAGGAGGGAGTCAGTGCATTGGGGCAGAAGTTTCACGTCTTTGCAGAATATTTAAACTAGCAAATGGGGAGAGGGGTGCAGCACCCCATACGTCGACTGGGAAGAACACCCCTTCCCCCTCAGCTAGTGGTCAAACAGGGATTCAGCATGTTTGCAGTTCATTTGCATCACCAGGTAAGAAAAAAGGTTTGTCTCCCCATACGACACACAGGGGTAATGCCAAGCCTCACCCAACAACTAACACACCGAAATCTGGCCAATGGAAAATCATGTACACAAATGCTCACAGCCTGGGAAATAAGATCCCAGACCTGCAGGCAATAGTGTCAGAGGCTAAACTGGACATGGTAGCAATTAGTGAGACGTGGTTTACCAGTAACCACACTTGGGAGACTTCACTACCTGGCTATGTATTGTTCAGAAGAGACCGAGGTGCAAAAGGGGGAGGAGTGGCCCTGTATGTCAATGAAAATATCAAAGCTACAGAAATTCAGAATACACATAAGGAGCCAGAAGAACTGTGGGTCACCCTGGAAACAGGAAATGGGACAGCCATAAGAACTGGGGTTGTCTACAGGTCCCCAGACCAGGGGAGGACATAGACACATTACTGTTAGAAGATATACAAAACATGACAGCTAAAGGGGAGGTTCTGATAATGGGAGACTTCAACATGCCAGATACAGATTGGTCAATACCAGCAGGAACATCTGCCAGAACAAGACACATAGTGGATTCCCTGCAGGGGGAGGGCCTCAAACAACTGGTACAACAACCCACAAGAGACAGGGCTATCCTAGATCTAGTACTGACTAACAGGGAAGGGATCACAGATCTCCAGGTAGAAGGTCACCTGGGGCCCAGTGACCATCACATGGTATGGTTCAATTTGGCTACTACATCTAAATCATCCCATTCCAAGGCAAAAATATGGGACTTCAGAGGAGCTGACTTTGATAAGATGGCCAACAGAGTTAAGCTAGCCCTGGCAAAAAGAAACACTGGTGAGGGGTTACAGGCAAAGTGGGCAAGCATTAAGGATGCAATACTTGAAGCAACATCCCATTGTGTTAGACAGAAAAGGAAGTGCAAAGAAGAAGGAAACCACTTTGGTTCTCAAATGCAGTAGCAGAAAGGTCAGAGCCAAAAGGCTGGCCTTCAGGAAATATAAGGAACACAATGGGATGAAGATAGGAGGCATACCAAACTGCCCTAAGGAAGCAGGGAGGCAGTAAGGCAGGCAAAGTCCCAAACTGAGAAACACTAGTACGAACAGTAAAAGAAGGTGACAAGACTTTCTATAGGTACATTAGTGAAAGGAGAAAGTCCAGAGGGGTATTGCTAAGCTTAATGGAGAAAAGGGAGCATGTGAGAGAGGACCATGCAAAAGCATCTATCCTAAATAGATACTTTTGCTCAGTGTTTACTGAAGAGAAGGTAGGGCAGGGCCCACAGCTCAGCACCATGGACACAGTGGGGAGGGAGGTGAGCACTACTCCCTTCACAAAGAAAGGGTCTCACAAGAGCTTGCTAAGCTCAGGTGGATAAGGCAATGGGACCTGATGGCATACATCCCAGGGTACTTAAAGAGCTAAAGGTGGAACTAGCAGAGCCATTAGCAGAACTGTTTAGTGAGTCTCTGAGCACAGGAGAGGTCCCAGAAGACTGGAGAGGGCTCATGTGATCCCGCTCCACAAGAGTGGTAGCAGGGAGGAGGCAGGGAACTACAGACCAGTCAGTCTTACCTCAGTAGTGGGCAAGATTATGGAGGCACCCTTAAGGAAAGGATAGTGCAACACCTGGAATCCATAGGGTACAGGATCCAAGACAGTATGGGTTTACAAAGGAAGGTCCTGTCAAACTAATCTCATAGATTTCTTTGACTGGGTAACCAAGTGGTGGACCAAGGGGAGCAGTTGATGTCGCCTACCTTGACTTCAGCAAAGCTTTTGACACTGTTCACATAGAAGATTGATAAATAAGCTGGGTAGGCTCGGGGTGGGTCGAAGTTGGTCAACTGGGTGGCAAACTGGTTGACAGGCAGAAAACAGAGGTGGTGGTAAATGGTATACAGTCAGAAGACATACAAGTCACAAGTGGGTACCTCAGGGATCAGTCCTGGGCCAGTCCTCTTCAACATCTTCATTAGTGACCTTGCAGATGGACTAGAGGTAAGGCTTGTCTGTTTGCAGATGACACCAAGATCTGCAACAGAGTAGATGATCCAGATGGGAGTGGGCAGAATGAGAAGAGATCTGGATAAACTAGCAAAATGGTCAGAAAAGTGGCAACTGGGATTTAATGCAAAGAGTGCAAGATCATGCACATAGGGAAGAGAAACCCTGAAGCCACCTATAGGCTCAGGAGGGAGTGCTAGCAGTCACAAAGGAAGAAAGAGACTTGGGCATCATCATCACTGATGACCTGAAATCACCAAACACACCTCTAAAAGCAGTAGGTAAGGCTAGGGGTGTTAGGGTGTGATAGAATGGGTAACACAAGTCGTGAGAGGAGGTAATAATCCTCTTTACAAGTCACTGGTTAGGGCCCCATCTGGGAGTACTATGTGGCAGTAGTGGAGGCCACACCTTCACAAGGACATTAACAAATTGAGGCAGTCCAGAGAAGGGCAACCAAAATGGTGCAGGGACTGCATCAGAAGACATATGAGGACAGATTAACAGAGCTCAATATGTATACCCTTGAGCAAAGGAGGGAGAGAGGTGATATGATCGAGGCATTCAAACACCTTAAGGGCATTAACAAGGTGAAAAGAGTTTAACATGTTTAAATATAAGAAAAGTAGCAGGACAAGAGGACACAGCATGAGATTAGAGGGGCGATTAAGGGGAATGTGAGGAATTCTTTTCACAGAAAGGGTGGTGGATGCATGGAATGGCCTACCTCAAGAAGTGGTGGCTATGAATACAGTGCAGAGCTTCAAACAGGCATGGGATAGGCATAAGGGAGCAATACAAATGAGTATGAATAGATAGGCCACTGACAGAGCAAAGGCCGATGGCACATTTATAAGGTAGAAAAAGATATGGGCAGACTGGATGGGCCTTGAGGTCCTTATCTGCCATTAACTTCTATGTTACAGTATCTATCTACCTATCTATCTATCTATCTATCTATCTATCTACCTATCTATCTATCTATCTATCTATCTCTGTTTCAAAGCCAGTTATGCTCTAGTCTCACAAGATGCGGCTCTGTCCTGTAATGATGGGGATGGGGCTTGGGCCTGTTAACCTTTGGTGGGAGAGGCCTGGATTCAGACATTTTGAGCTGGACAGTGAATCAGTGTCACGGTGCCCCCACCTGGGGAAGCCCCTTTAAATGGCTGCAGGCACTCAGGGTGTTTGTTACCTCTTCAGGAAATATAATAATTAACAGTCCCACACAATCCCACACCTCAATGAATGCAAAAACACACTAACCATACAATAACCAATAGGATGCAGGAGGAAGATGCAAACAAAGATCACACTTATTAGCGAAGGCAGGAACAAGGTTCTGGGGGAGGAAAGGGAAAGGGTAAGCAATTTGATAAGCAATAGTATACAGTCCCCACAATATCATCTCCACCCTCCCATCAGGCCCTCTACAATGTCTTTCAAACAGAACTAGTGTACTCAATTTACTCCCCCTAAATAACCCTTGGGAACTCCTTTAAATGTTACTGGGTACAACAGTTCTTGAACTGTTAAAGGTACCACGCATGGAGTAGACAAGGATATTTACTATTCACCATTATTTTGTTCAGAATTAAATAGATCACTATTTGTAATCCAAAACGAGGCCACATGGTGTAAATGCAGGTCTTCTACCTGGGCATTCCCGAAACAGACACAGTCCTACCCAGGACTTCCGTTCCACCCCCTACCCCCACCCTAACTAAATGAGCTGCTCACCTCTTTATTGACTGCTGGATGTGCCCATTACCCCCTGTCCCATCATTTCTATAGGGCTGAGGGAAAAACATCATGGGCACCACTGTATTTTTTTATATTTTTTTCCTTTTGCACCTAAAGATGGCCTCTTGCCCTTTACACAATGTGCCTTGAGGTGCTCTTATTTCAACTTCCATCACTGCTACCTGTCCTGGAGTTGGGAAAACATCCCCTGCTGGCAGCATGAAGCAATGTTGACAAGCATGCCTGGCGAAGCAAAAATGAAAGGCACTGCCGCACCAAATACTCCTTTCGCTCCCTGACTGCCTGCCTGCCCATTCCTCACTGGCAAGTAGTCTAGAGAAGGGACTAAGAGGAAAAAGCATCCAATGGATATATGTGCACTATATAGAACCCTACAGATAAGCCTTTAACATGGAGGGCTACATCCCCTCCCTGCCAAACTCTTGACATACTCACCCAGGCAAATGTCCATAATGTTCTTGGCATCAAACGTTTACATTTCTAACTCACAATGATTTCTCATTAGCAATGCATTGAAGGTGGAAACATAGTACAGTACATTGCTAACTAGACACCTGATGCAGCTCTATCAATTAATAAACCATTGTAAGAAAGCAAGCATTTGAAACACAAACACATTTCCCAACACTGAACTGAGTGCAATATAAAGAGGATATATCACTGGAACCATAATTCTATGGACTAAATGCATGAGGGATATTGGTGGAGGCACCTGGGGAGTCGTAGCTTGATGATAGGTTTTACTTCACATACAGAATTTCTTAGCAAAACAAGGTATTCTTCATGAAGAGTCAGCTCTGGGCCAACAGGTCAGTACATGTGCTATGCCCCCCATTCACACCTACTATACATTTTAGCTTTGGATACTAATCACTGAAATGTGAGAACTTCTGTCACCTATGGCAAGCAAATGTAACGGTGATTGGCATACCAATAAACTGATCAGTAGGGTGATATTGACAATTTAGAAGATTACATCATACAGTAGCTCTCTCATTGGCCTGTGCAACAAGGATTACATTTTATAGCTATGTCACTGTCTGAAGGTGTCCAAAGGAAAATAAATGCAGTTTAATATTGATTGAGAGCCTCATAGATTAATAAGAGCCATGTGACATTTTAATGTTGTGGACCTCTCTTTTGACCTGTACAGCAGGAGGGTGGGATCATATTCTGCAGCGAGTTGAGTGGCTGAAGCTTTGCAAAGAGGAAAAAATAATCAACTCACACATTAGCTGACATCACCACATATCATTACACCCTTGAAATGAGACATGTACAATTAATGGTCACCCAAAATTACTGCACTTCATACCTGTGCTTTGTTGAAGCAATTATTGAACTTACATGACAAAATAATGCCACAAACTGAGATGATATACACCAGGAACTACCTACAGTCTTATGTAGAGAATACTTACTACTGTACTTGTAATATGGTTACAGATTTGCATAGGCCCAGTCTCACTGTCTGAAGATGTACCAGGCTTCAAATTGTAGCTGTCTGACAGGCTTAGGTGATGCCAATCCTCCAAAAGCCCATAAAGTGATCCCAATAAGTTTGTTTTACTTATCCCCACTTCCTCTTAGTGTAGTTGCAGTCCATCCTGGGTGTAAAACCATCACTTGCCACAGAAGACCCTCTGAAAAGCAAAATCCTCCCTCTTGCATAGGGTCCTCGACCAAACTTTAGGCTACGTAATGGTCTGTTAACACTCTTCACCAGCCCCAAGGACTGGGACGATCTTGGAAAAGATCACCCTGGATACCTTTCCCTCCAGGAATATGCCTAGTTTCATGAATGGTCTCCTTATGTCTTTGGAACATGTGATTTTTATGTTATTTATGCCAACATGGACCTCTTAGATAAATGCCCTAGATGTCAGGGTGTGCAATGCAAACTTTCCTTAGGTGGTGTGGAACTCTCAAATGCTGTTTCCATTCTGGACTGGCTTGCAGGAGGTTTTCTCATTCTGGCTGTCCAGTGAACTGGAACTAAACAACAGAGTCCACAGTTGGGTAGAGAGTTGGAGGGTTTTTACCCACTGCCCCTCAGAAACTAAGTTTAGCTTTTGCATTAGCTGTCCCCCAAAAAACTGAATCATTCTTAATTGGAAATCATCAAACACTCCAGGACTTGATCTCTTTCTTAGTTCCCTGCTGGCTTTGATCCCCTGCAACAGGTTAGATCTAGCTGTATGAAATACCTACAGAAATGTACTTAGGGCAATATCCTGGACTTGATTCTTTCTTCAACACTGATGGGAATAATGTGATCTTTTGACAAGTATGTGACTCTCCCAGTTCCTCCTCTGCAGCAGCCCTGAGTCTGGAGATGTTTGCCTGCAAGACTCTCCTTCCCACAAAGTAGGGTGGTTGAGGATCCACAGTCAACTACTGGCTAGATCCAGTGCTTGGTTAATGTCTCTTTGGAGGTGCAGAGATTGAAGCTAAGATAACCTCTGCTTTCCATTTGTAAGAATTTCATAACTGTAATTAAGGTGAAGTTATTAAACTACCAACTGATGTTATACTTTGAGTTTATATATTAGGTTTTCGGCCTGTAAATTAAAGATGTCTATACCAGGTGAACCAGTCTCTTAGCATAAGGCAGTTTTGTCTCTGACTGTTCTGTTGTAACTGTTGGAAAACTATTTAATAAAGAAGAATGATTTAAAAAAATAAATGGCTGTCTAGTTAATTTAGGGTCCTATGCACAAAGGGTCTGAGCACCCCTTATGCAGCATGCAAGCCATTTCATTCAATGGGAAGGCCTTCTGTGAGTGTGAACCCTTTTGCCAGATACACCCCCAACCCACACCCATATGTACTGGTGGTTTCCAGCTGGATTCCGCTCCTTAGGCCCTAAACATGAAGGGTATGCATGCCATTCATATGGTGTGCAATTCCTTTGGTGCTGAGAAGGCGGGGGGGGTCTCCAATAGTGTGGCATGATCCTTGGCATGTGCTCCCCCCATTAGATGAATGCAATGGTGATTCCCTAGCTAATACCACTCTGCATGCATAGCTTTGTGGTTGCTTGGGTTGTGGGGTATACCAGGGGGCAGGACCAAAGACCACAGCATGTCCAAAGCCATTTATAACATGACTGGCTTTGGGCACTCCAGGGGGATGAATAAAATATGGCAGAGGGTCATCATAGTGTTCATGCACCCTCCTGTCACTTGTCCCCTTGACAGAAAGAAATTCAACAATACTGTTGATCAAAAACTTTCTCAAAGTCATGGAGGGCTGGGTATGTTTCTCTTAAAATTTATTTCAAAATATTTTTTCCCACATGAACTATCCTTAGATAAGGAAATACTAATAGAATGTGATAGAATTTTGATACAGCTTTCATCGACCTGGCCAAAGCCTTCGACACTGTATCCTACCCCCTCCTCCTTGCTAAGCTCTTTTCTACGGGACTCTCCTCCCAAGCCACTGATTGGTTCCATTCGTACCTTCTAGGCAGAACTCAATCTGTTAAAATTGGCATCTCCTTGTCCCCCCCCCCCAATCAGCACTGGCGTCCCCCAAGGATCAGTGCTTGGTTCCATTCTCTTCTCCATCTTTTTAAATAGCCTTCCCTTGGCATGTACATTTTCATCCATTCATATGTATGCAGATGATACTGTCTTATTTGCCTCTGACTCTTCTCCTGTTGAGCTGCTGACCAATCTCCAGCTGGACTTCAAGAACATCCAGAACTGGTTCCGCTCAAATCATCTGTCCCTTAATGCAAAATAAAAAATGGTCTCCATGAACTTCAGAACCAGGCAAAAGCTCTCTAGACTACCAGCCCTTCCCTCATTTCACATCCTGGATGGGTCTCTCCTTGAAGACATCCCTTCCTTTAAGTACCTTGGGGTGTGGCTTGACCGGTACCCAGATTTCTCTGTTCATGTGGACTCTATCCACAAAAAGCTCCATCCAAAACTAGGTGCTTTATATCAGAACATAGGGTGTATCCCCCTGTCAGCACATAGAGCCATCATTCAGAGAATGATTCTCTCCATTTTTGACTATGGAGACACCATCTATGGCAGTGCTTCTAAGTCCACCTTGGCCAGACTGGATTCCCTCTACCACTCCTTTTGCAGTTTTGCTCTTGACTGCCGTCCCCTGACTCATCACTGCTCTCTCTACACCTCACTATGTCTCCCCTCTCTCAAAATCAGATGGCTTGCACATGGCTCCTCCCTTGTTGCCAAATACTGGTTTAGTTCTCTCCCATCCTACCTCTCATCTTTACTTTCCTCTCCTCCCCGCTCCTCTAACTCTCTTCATAGCTCTGGCTACTGGACCCTAGCACTCCCATCTATGTTGTCCTCTACAGGCCAAGCTGCTTTCTCCTTCAGACTCCCTAAACTCTGGAATGCCCTCCTCTTTCCCATCTGCACTGCCACCTTCTTCCACTCCCTCACTTGTCTTCAGGACTTCACTACACCCTTCTGCTGCTGCAACTGAGTTATTCTCCCTTTCACCTCCACTCTACTTACCCCCAACTCTACCTGCCCCCTCCTTCGCTCCCTCCCTCCTCCTGTTCCATTACCTCAATCCACTGCCTCCTGTCACCCTCTTGTTAACTCCTCCACTACAATCGGCACCTGTGCACTTCATCTTCTCCTCTTCCCTTCCTACACACTTCCCCCACTCTTCCTTAACCCCATCCACTGTCTCCCAGCTAACTCATGGCAACTTCACCCCTCCCATTGTCCACTCTTTTCCCTCCCTTCCTGCTGCTTCGCTTGCGGAGCTATTGGTCTATATATTTGACATTTTGGTTAATTGCATATCCTTCACCTAGATATAAACACTGTTAATTCTGCTTGGCCTTGCCTTTTTCTGTACCATGTTTATTTGGTCTTTGTCATGTCCTTCTACTGTAAATGTTGTATATATACCTGTACTTGACCTTGTATGATTTACCTAATTATGTACTGTAAATGGTATGTATATACCTGTATTTGACCTTGTACGAGTTACCTAATTATGTACTGTAAATGCTATGTGTATACCTGTATTTGACCTTGTACGATTTACCTAATTATGTACTGTAAATGCTATGTGTATACCTGTATTTGACCCTGTAGGATTTACCTAATTATGTACTGTAAATGCTATGTGTATACCTGTACTTGACCCTGTAAGATTTACCTAATTATGTACTGTAAATGCTTTGTGTATACCTGTGCTTGACCTTGTACGATTTACCTAATTATGTACTGTAAATGCTATGTGTATACCTGTACTTGACCCTGTCCGATTTACCTAATTACGTACTGTAAATGCTATGTATATACCTGTATTTGACCCTGTACGATTTACCTAATTACGTACTGTAAATGCTATGTATATACCTGTACTTGACCCTGTACGATTTACCTAATTATGTACTGTAAATGCTATGTATATACCTGTACTTGACCCTGTACGATTTACCTAATTATGTATTGTAAATGCTATGTATATACCTGTATTTGACCTTGTACGATTTACCTAATTATGTGCTGTTAATGCTATGTATTCTCCTTCAGTTCCCCTTCCCCAGGACACATTTGGAAATGAGCTGTTACTCAGCTCAGTATGTCTGTCCTGGTAAAACCTTTGAAATAAATAAATTCATTGTTGTTTGTTCATACTGCTTTGCATGTTTACTATCTGATATATCAGAGATGCATTTCATGTCTATTGTAATGTATGTTTTGCTTTTTAACCTGGGTCAAGTCTGTAAAAGAGCCATGTGGCCCAGCACTTCTTACCCAGTCAACAAATTTAAATAAATGACTAAATAAATAAATAAAAATAAAATACTGAAGTGGAGCTGCTCTATCCCATAGTTATTTACCAAATGGGGCAGGAATCTTCTGTGGCCAGATGTGGGCTGATTGGAAGCTGGATGCTGTGTATTGGACCAAAGGGTGTATCCCCCTGCATCACACAGAGTCGTCATTCAGAGAATGATTCTTTCCATTTTAGTTGATTGTTTCTGGAGGGCACATGCTTAGTCCCACCCACCCTGACCCTCACCCCACCTGCCCCATGCGCATCATTTCCTTTATATCAGGGGTTCTGACATCACTTCCCAAAAAGTGTAAAGGACATACATCTGTTCATATCCTTAAAGGCACAGCCCACTGAAGAGGGGGGTACACACACTCACACGCTTGCACACGCTAAGAAAAAAAATAAAACATTTTAAACAGAACGGGAGACAGACATGTGGGAAGTGGTGCAATACACTGGCTGTGGAGTGGCAGTCTTCCAGGAGATGTTCTGAAGGCTGTGTTGCTTCCCTATTTGCAGGCACCTCTCTGGTCTGAGGGAGGAGGTTGCCTGTCTCCATGCTGACCTGGCGAGGATTTGGGAAACCTCCTCCACATCCAGGAACCACCCAGACCACCACCACTGCCTCAGAGATTGCCAAGAAAGAGAAGCAGTTGGACCACAGTGGATTCAGGGAGGGTAAGGGTGGTGGAACAGAGGTGCATCCCTCCAGTTGTGCCTCACCATAATTCATTCACCATTCTGGCAGAGCGTGGTTCCTCTATGGAGGCACCCACAGTGGAGACCAAGGAGGATCAATCAATCAATCAAATTCTTTATTTATCCAGGTGAACACCATTGAGCAAGCTCATTTACAAGGTGGACCTGCATTACACAAGTCAAGTAACAATGCATTTATATACAAACAAATAGACAGTAGATGCAAGAGTACAACAGCACAGGTAGGCCTGCAATATACAAGATAAGCAAAAAATACATTTGGGTTCAGGTAAAAGACAGTCGGTAAGGGTATACATAACAATAGGGTAGCAAGTCAGTAAAAATTTATACCAGATACAACAACATATATGGTTTAGAATTCCTGTAAGGTAAAGGCATTATAGTCCAGCAAAGAAACTAGTTGAAGTGGATGCTACAAGTGAAGAGACATGCATAGTCAGTTTAAAAAGACCCAGGCTTATCAAGGGGGAGACATGTGTTAGGAGAAGTGGGCAGCCAGTGGGGGGGGTCTGGAACTGGGATAATACTAGGAGCAAAGGAATGAGATGCTGTGGGTATACAAGGAATAGGTGGGTGAGGGAGGGTGAGATTTAGGGCGGTAGATAAGTAGGTGGCTCAGGGACAAGTTATGCACTGATACAAGAAGGAAGGAAGGAGGATGGGAAAAGCAGGGAAGATGTGGAGGGGGTGTAAGTAAGCTAGGATCATTGGAAGCAGTTGCAGGCTTCTGTAATGTATTTTGAGTATAAGGTCTTAAACACAGTGAGACTAACAGGAGGCCTCAGTTTCAGTGATTCCTGTAGCACATTCCAGAGTGATGGTAGAACGAATCCTATGGCAGCTCTCCCAAAGCACGTTAGGGCTTTGGGCACTTTCAGGGAAATCAGTGAACAGCTTCTTAGAGCATAGGTTCCAGGCATATTGAGAGTCAGGCAATCAACAATGTACTGTGGCAGTTTGCCAGTGATAGCTCTGTATGTCCAAGAGCTGCATTTTTATTTCGTCTGTAGTGTAGGGAGGTCCAACCTATGGCCGCATATAAAGAGCAGTGATGGGTGGAGAAGGGGAGACCAGTGATGAAGCGCAGGGCTCTGTGGTAAAGTATGTCCAATCTACCGAGGTATAAAGTAGCACATTGGCTGCATATAAAGTCGGTGTAATCAATTAGGGAAAGGAACGTAGACTGAACTAGCTGTCTCTTAGCCTCTGTAGTTAGTAGGCGGTTTAACCTGAAGAAGAGACCTAGTCTCTGCCTCAGTTTTTTTAACAAATCCTCCAGGTGGTCTGCAAAGGAGAGTTTGAAGTCTAGCCAGACACCCAGGTATTTGAATTTCGGCACAAATTCCAGGGTTTCTCCTAGGAGGGTGGTGATGGGGGGTAGAGCAGGGTAGGCTGCATGGTTAATAGGTGAAAATAGCATCACCTTTTTCTTTTTGGCATTAAGTAGCAATTTTTTACTACGGAGCTGGTATTGAAGTATATTGAAGTCAGCTTGCAGGTTGCTACAGGCAGTTTCAGGAGTTGCATGGCTTAGGTAGATCACTGTATCATCTGCGAACAGATGAATTTTCGCCTCATTGATGCCTGAGTCTATACTGTTGATGTAGATGGCAAATAGGAGTGGCCCCAGGAAGGATCCCTGTGGGATACCTCTTTTTAACAGATTTGAGGGGGAGAGTTCACCTTCGGCCTTGACCTATTGGTGCGTATCAGAAAGGTAGTTGTGGAACAAACGCAAGGAGATAGACTCTAGACCAATAGCTTTTAATGAAGAAAGAAGGAGGCTGTGGTCAACAGTGTTGAAGGCCTTACTTAGGTCTAGAAAAATGGCGCAGACACATTTTTTATTCTCTAGCTCAAACTGCCAGTCATTTGTCAGGATGCTGGGAACCTCCACAAAGGAGACCCACAGGAGGGTGGCACAGGGCACCACAGGGGAAGGAAACAACTCCTGGGGGGGCACTCAATCATTAGGGTAGTAGAATTGGGGGAGGGAGGGGAGAGGGAGGTAAAGTGCTTGCCTGGTGCCATGGCTTGGAGGGACAGGAAGCGAATCCTCAGGATTGTGGGAGCAGCTGCATGGGGGAGGGAGCTGGACATCATTGTCCACCTAGGGACAAATGACCTGGCTGGGAATAGGATCAGAGCAGTGCAGGATGAGTTTGTGGAGTTGGGGAGGGGCCTTAGACAAGTAGCATGCATGGTAACTTTCTTGGAAGTGCTACCTGTCTATGGCATGAGTGAGGCTAGGGTACTCTGCACCATGAGATTCAATGACTGGTTGAAAAACTGGTGCAGAGCTCAGGGATTTGACTTCATTAGGGACTGGGGATCCACCTGGAGGGATACTGGCCTATAGTGGTGTGATGGTCTGCATCTGTCCTGGAGGGGAACCAGGATCCTAGATGATGGGTTTAAATGCTTCATTGGCAAGCATTTAAAGTAGCCAAGTGGGGAGGCACTGAAGAGAAGCAGGGAAATCCCATCCCCCCCCACAAAACAGGGTAGTTAGTGAAGTAGACATAAAGGTAGAGAAGTCAATAGGAAGCAGGACAGGGATAAATCCACAAAAAGGCAAAGGCAGCAAGGACAGGGATGGGCCTAAAAGGGGTAAGGCCATCAAAAAATGGAGGACGATGAGTACCAATGCCCATAGTCTGGGTAACAAGCTCCCTGAACTAGTGGCCTTGATGGAAGAGGGATGCCTGGATATTGTAGCAGTCACAGAAATATGGTACACAGAGAACCATGACTGGGATGTCAATATACCAGGGTACACAATCTACAAGAGGGACAGGGAGGATAGAAGAGGAGGAGGAGTAGCTCTCCACATAAGGGAAGGAACCAAAGCAACAGAACTAAAGGATAAACAGGGAGGGGGAGGAGGCACTGTGGGTCACCCTGGAGACAGGAAATGTCACCACAGTCCGCACAGGGGTGGTTTACAGACCCCCCATCTCAGGGGGGAGGCAATGGACAAGTAAATGATATAAGGAATCTCTAGAATGGCAGAACAAGGAGAAATATTGTTGACAGAGGACCTGAATATGCCAGATGTTAACTGGAGCACCTTTATTGTAGCTACATCCAAGAGCAGGGCCATTCTCGATGCCCCACAAGAGGCATGTCTCAGATAGCTAGTGTTGGAACCCACTTGGGAGGGAGCAATCCTAGACCTGGTACTCTCAAATGGGGATGGGGATAGGATCTCAGATTTAGCAGTGGGTTGCCATCTGGGAACAAGTGACTGCAAAACAGTGTAGTTCACAATAAACACAGCTGTAGAGTCAAGCCGTACAAAAGCAAGGGTGTTGGACTTTAGGAGGGTTGACTTTGGCAAAATGGGAGCGTGCCTCAGAAAAGCACTAGCAAACAGACAAGAAGGAGGGGTGGAAGAACAATGGGGAAAAATCAAGACTGTCATCACAGAGGCAAGAAACCTTTGCGTAAAGCAACTCAACAAAACAAAATGAAGGAAAAAGCCACTATTGTTCTCAAAAGAGGTGGCAGGGAAGATTAATAAGAAAAGGATAGCATTCAGGGAATATAAGGAAACACAGAAGGAACAGGACAAAGAACTATATCAGTTAAAGTAGAAAGAGGCAGGGAAGGCAATCAGAATAGCAAAGGCCCAAACTGAAGAAAAGATAGCCAACTCTGTAAAGAAGGGGGATAAACCCTTTTATATGTACATTAGGGAGTGAAGAAACACCAAGGGAGGGATACTGAGGCTTAATAAAGGGGATGGAATGTGGGCAGAGGGTGACAGTGAAAAAAAGCAGGGATATTGAATAAATACTTCTGCTCAGTATTCACAAAAGAAGAGGATGGGTAAGCACCTAAACCAAACAATAGAAACACTCTGGATAGGGGGGTCAATACCAGTCCATTCACAGAAGGAAGGGTTCTGGGGTTCTGAAAGAACTCTTAAAACTGAAGGTGGACAAAGCAATGGGGCCTGACGGGATTCACCCAAGAATTCTAAAAGAACTAAGGGTAGAACTAGTGACACCACTGACTACCCTCTTTAACAAATCATAGGAGGATGGGGTGGTACCAGAGGACTGGAGGAGGGTGGATGTGATTCCACTTCACAAAAGTGGGTGTAAGGCAGAGGCAGAAAACTACAGACCTGTTAGTTTGACCTCAGTTGTAGGTAAAATGATAGAATCACTTCTGAAGGAAAGAATTGTTGAGTACCTAGAGGCCAGCAGGGCACAGGACCCAATGCAGCATGGATTCACAGCCGGAAGGTCATGTCAGACAAATCTAATAGATTTCTTTGACTAGGTGACCAAAGTAGTAGACCAGGGAGGGGCTGTGGACATGGCCTACCTAGATTTTAGCAAGGCATTTGACACAGTCCCACACAAAAGAATAATATACAAGTTAGCCAGCCCTGGAGTGGGTTCCAAGGTGGTAGCCTGGGTAAAAAATTGGCTGGACAACAGGATGCAGAGGGTAATAGTAAACAGAGTCCACTCTGAAGAAAGTGGGGTTACTAGTGGGGTACCGTGAGGTTCAGTACTGGGACTGGTCCCCTTTAATGTCTTTATAAGTGACATTGCAGAGGGACTGGAAGGAAAAGTATGTCTCTTTGCAGATGACACAAAGATCTGCAACAGGGCTGATACACAAGGTGGGGTGGAAAGGATGAGAAGGGATTTGGCAAGGCTGGAGAAATGGTCAAATGTATGGCAGCTTAGATTCAATGCAAAGAAGTGCAAAGTAATGCACCTGGGAAACAAAAACTAAGAGGAAGGGTACACAATGGGGGGTGAAATACTAACAACAACAAAAATGGAAAGGGACCTGGAGGTAGTCATATCAGACAACCTAAAGGTGGGCAAGCAATGTGAGAAGGCAGTAAGGAGGGCTGGGGGGATACTGGGATGCACAGGAAGAGGCATCACCAGTAGAAAACAGGAAGCTGTTATCCCTCTGTACAGACAGTTGGTGAGACCCCATCTGGAGTACTGTGTGCAGTTCTGGAGACCCAATCTCCACAAGGACATAGGGTGGAGGCTGTCCAGAGGAGGGCAACTAAAATGGTGCAGGGTCTGCACCAGAAGACATACGTAGAGAAACTAAAGGAGCTTAATATGTATACCCTCGAGGAAAGGAGGGAGAGGGGGGACATGATAGAAACTTTCAAGTACCTCGAGGGAATCAACAAAGTACAAGAGGGCAGCATCTTTCAGAAAAAGAGATGTTCAAGAACAAGGGGGCACAATTTGAAGATGGGGCGGTGGCTCAGAGGTAATGTGAGGAAGTATTTTTTCATGGAGAGGGTTGAGGATTCATGGAACGGTCTTCATGAGGAGGTTGTGGAGTCAAAAACAGTGGGGGAATTCAAGAATGCGTGGGACAGTCAAAAAGCAATTCTAGTGCTTGCAGGGTAGCAGGTAGGGAAATAGGAAGACTAGGTGGGCCAAGTAGTCCTTATCTACCATCAAATTCTATGTTTCTGTGTTCTGGCTAACTCCAGTCCCCTCCTCCGGCCACCATATATCCCTGCATAGAGCTCCACGCCTACACAAGGGGTGATTGAAAGACATGCATGCCAGTCTCTTGCAGCACTGGCTGGGGTGAGGAGAAATGTAGTCAATTAACATATAAAATGGGAATTGGCTTGCCTGTGACATGAGTAGGGACCAACAAGCTACCTTGGATTGGGGGGATATGCTAGGACTGAACTAGAATGCATGGCATGTTTGAAGCCCTTATTGACAATGTAGTTGAGTTTGCTCTTGTCGAGCTCCCTCTTGAAAGACAACAGGGGAGTACATAAACATTACTGAAGCCCCTCCTCCCCCCATAGTTTACCACCTCCTTGTTGTCTGTCATTACACCCATTGACAGGAAATTAATCCGCAACACTGTTGATCTTAACTCTAGCCAATGCATAGGTACCCAAGAATATTTCCTTTTAATTTATTTAAAGATGTTTTTCTTGCAAGGACTATATTTGATTTAGGGGATATAAAAGATTCTCTGCTCCACATTGATCAGGGATCCACGTAGCTAAAACGTAGGCTCCAATCCTCCATCTCCCCGGCTACCCCCCTCCCCCCTTCATAAATGGAGCTCTGCACCTGCACAAGGAGGCGGCTGGCAAATAAGCATGACTGTCTGTTGCTGCTATGCTTGAAATATATATTAGACAGCCATACTTGTGAACAGGTCCTCAGTGTTTAACTCTGTCAGATTCCTCATGTAGAAACTATTATTCATTGGACTCTATATTCTTACCTCTGACTTAACCAGTGACCTTCTGGCCCAGAGTTGAGAGGGTTTTACCTGATGGTGTTCCACTCACACCCTGTCAGAATGCATCAATGTACCATGCTGCTACAGCTCAGAGGGTCTGTGTCTGCCTTTGTATTTCAAGAGGCATGGGGCTGAGCATCTTGTAGCCTGACATGATAAATAGATGGTAAGGTCAACCTACTTGTGATAGGGCAGAGGTCATGCTAAGGGTGCCCTCCAAGCACAGTCATGGGTCATTCATATGGGAAAATGTGTTATTAGTTCCATTCCATTCCCAGGTCAGAGACCAGACAAAAATATTATATGACCCAGTAATGGTGGTACTGAACATTCTGGGTCAGGACCAAACCAAAGTAATATTTCTCATGCCATGTGAGAACCAATTTAGTCACTGTGTTTGTCCCATGTTGCAGCCTAGTCATGGTGGAATTGTATGTATCAAATCAGAATCCAGTCATAGGACATTTGATGTCATGATTCAAAAGCCCCAATCATAGGGTTAAAGTATTTCCCAGGTTGGAACCTAGTAATGGGAATGTTTCATGTCCCACATTGGAACCCAGTCACAGTAGTACCACATGCCTCAAACGGAAATCAAGTTATGGGAGTGTTGCATGTCAGATGTTGGAACCCAGTAATGGGGGTAGTGTATGTCCCAAGTCAGTACCCAGTCACTGGGGTATTGCATGCACAGATCTGAAACCCATGTTGTATGTTGGAACCCAGTCACAGGGATATTGTCCCAAATTGGAATCCGGTCACAGAGTACTGCATGCCCCAAACTGGAATCATCACGGGGATACTCCATGTCCCCGGTCAGAATCCAGTCATGAGGGTATTGCATGCCTCAAGCTGAAATTCAGTCAGGGAGGACTGTATGTCCCAAGTCAAAACCCATTCATGGGAGTACTGTACATCCCAAATCAGAGCCCAGTCAGGGTTATTGTATACAGGAGTATAGCCAGAAATGTCAGTTTGTGCGCACACCTTCCACCTCCCCCCATGCCTGTTATAAAAAAATAAATCAGATTGTTACCAGTCCAGACATTTAATCTAATCTTTAAAGGTTGCACACTTATATCTATTTCCTAAATATCTAATTTAAACATATAAAGTACAGATACTACACGGCAGTTTATACTAAATGAAATACTCCAGATTAGAATTATAATGGTTACAAAAAGACATTATGATTTGTAATTGTATTTAAACCACTGTACAGTGAGTATGCCTTGACTGTACATCCCAAATCATACCCCAGTCAGGAGGGTGCTGTACATCCCAAATCAGAACCTGTCTGGAGGGTATTTGCATATACCAAATCAGAACATAGCCTCAAGGGTTTTGTACATCCCAAATCAGAACACTGTCTTGGAGAGTATTGCACATCCCAAATCAGAACACAGTCTGGAGGGTATTGCACATCCCAAATCAGAACCCAGTCAGGGGCATTGTGCATCCCAATTCATTGTACATCCCAAATCAGAACCCAGTCAGGGGCTATTGTACATACCAAATCAAAACCTAGTCAGTGAGTATTATATATACCAAACCAGAACTGAGTCAGAGGGTATTGTACGTATATAATCAGAACCAATTCAGAGGGTATTGTACATCCCAAATCAGAACCCAGTCTTGAGGGTATAGTGCATCCCAAATCAAAATCTAGTCTGGAAGGTATTATACATCACAAACTGGAAGCCAGGCACTCACAGTACAAAGGATAAAAGACTGCTAAAGTCTGAAATGCATCAGACGTGTGCAGACTTTGTTCTGTTTCATTTCCAATGTGAGATTTTAATAAATATTTGGTTTTTTATAAGCTGCAGTGTCTAGAATAATTGGTTTTGTGAGTGCCTGGCTTCCAGTGTGCGTTGTTCTTGCATTTTGCCATGAGCATCACAATCCCAGTGTGCACCTTTTGTGTTAGAAAGGTATTATGCATCCCAAATCAGAACCCAGTCAGGGGCATTGCACATACCAAATCAGAACCCAGTCAGGGAGTATTTTACATCCCAAATCAGAAGGCAGTCTGAAGGGTATTGTACATCCATAATCCTAAATCTGTTAGGAAGTATTGTACATCCATAATCATAACCCAGTCAGGGGGTGTTGTACATCCATAATCATAACCCAGTCAGTGGTTTTTGCATATCCATTATCATTACCCACTCAGTTAGGGTTGTACATACATAATCATAATACATTCAGGGGTTACTGCATATCCAAATTGAAACCCTGTGAGGGGTGGATTGTGCTTCCTAATCAGAATCTATCTGGGGGGTTACTGCATGTCATAAGTTACAGGGGTATTGCACATCCCAGATCAGAAGTTAGTCATGACTGTTGTACATCTCAAATTGGAATCCAGTTATGGAGCTATTGTAAGTCCCTGAGCAGAAGTCAGTCACAGCATCATTGTATAGCTCAAGTTAGATACCAGTCCCGGTTATTATGTGTTACAATTCTGAACCTAGTCATGATGGTATTGTATGTCCCAAATCAGAACTCAGTCAAGACACTAGTGCCCACTGAGTGGCTGGCCGCATGAATCAAGCCAGGGACATAGGAGGCACCCTGAAGTATGCTCCCATCTGGTAGTGCAGATGGCAGTCAGTTTCGAAGGCCTGACAGTGGCACGAGGTCCAAGACACCTCATTGAGGTGAGAGCATCAGTGTGACACTGCATGGGACCCTGGAAGTTGCCTGGGTGGGTCCCCAGGCCCCCAAAATGGATCCCAACCTGTCAGGAATAATGGTAAAGGATCAGGATGTTACTTATAGTGTGGAAGTTTAGTGGGACCACCAGGAGGGTGCAGAAACCCCAGGGATATCCCTTAAAGGGATACTCCCTGGTGGCTTATGGACCTACATCAGGTTACTATGATGATCATTGTGAGGCATCCAGATAGCAGGGTGACCAAAGAGACCTGCATGAACTGAGAACAATAAGCACTCAAAGATGAAGGATGAAGCAGATACCTCAGAGAGACAGCAGAAATAAGGTAGGAGGCATGTCTCTGAGTAAAAAGGCAGAGCCCAGCAGTTACTGGCTAAAGAGCAAGATCCCAAGGGCAGAGGGCTCACCTAATACACACCAGGGCAAGGTGTGGGTTATCACAAATGCACTCCGCAGGTCAGGCCCTCTGCTCCCATGGTGCCAGCCTCAGAGCGCAATAGTGTGAATAGGTAACAGACAGAGTAACCCTCCTGTCTGCTTTTGGGTCCGAATCACCTTTAGTTTCAAGTTCTGGGGGGATTCAAACTGTGAACCTTATGCTGGCATACCCAAATGTACAGACTCAGATAATATTCTCTTCGGGGGGATGCAATATAGCTTTCACCTAAGAGCACCTAAGTAGTTATCCAAAATGAACCCTTGAAACTCTGTAAGAGACCTTAGGTATATTTTTACCTTTTACCAAGCTTAGTAACACCATCAAGCCCTTGAACAGTTGTCAGACTTAATATCCGTTCAGCAATAACATACAAAAAATGACTGAGGAGACCCAGGCAGTATCTTAAAGAAAATGTTTACTAAAAAATGGATAAAAAACAGTAAGATAAAATACAGAACAAATATCAAAGAGCATCACAATCACATAAAAGAACAAGGGAAAAGTACAAAACAAAAACTCCTACCACAATACATTTAGACCTTTGCTGTCTAAGGTATTATACCTGGAAGTGCTTAAGTTAGATCAGAGAACTGTTTTCTCTCGGAGTCCCAAAATATTATGACCTACATTTCAGACACAAGTATCAGTTTAAACTCTGTGTCTTCACACCCCTTCTGTGAGTCATCTAGCTCCTCCTTTTAGAATATAAAATTACAAAAATTATTTCCTACCAGGAGGTATTTTAAATAATGTGAACATCAGCAAAAACCCATTTCCCAAATTATGAGTCTTTGATCAACCAGTTCTTTTGAGGTTTATAACCCTGCAGTTCATCACCCAGATGTGAGATAGCCAACAGAAACCAGCTAAATGATGTCCTTTCCTGATGTAATAAAATTGGTATTTAAGTTCTAACTTCAAAAGCAGCAGCAGGTGATGAGGGCCATAAACTGTCTCTCTAGAAGGATGTTCCAATTAACTGTTTCCTTCCGGTCTGTTTCATTACATCCTGGTTTTCAGTTGCTGACACCTTGTAATTTAAAGGGCCAAATCTCACAGACTGATATTTCATACACTGACCATTTATTTATAATGCCAATATCATGCAATAATCATAACCAGCTGGCAAAGCGTCACATGGGTAAATCCTAGAAAGATCTTGCTTGCCTATTGCTATGGAAGTAAGGCTTGGCAAAGGACCTGCCAAGCCCCTGATGGTGTTCTCCATTAAAGGAGTGCACACTGCATTTAGAATACCCTGTCAGCATACCACAACAGAAGTTCAGTGAAGTGCTCATTGCTTAAAGAAGCACCCTGCTTAACAAAATACAGTGCCTGAAGTGAAGTCAAGCTAGGAGGCTAGAAACAGCACAGATGTGATAAGGAACCCCCAGGCACACCTCTCGGAGAAGTATGGCGAGGTGATTTGTAGGCACCTTGCCAAAAGACAGGGAATGGACAGAGTATCTGTGAGCCACAATAAGAAGGATGACTGCTGGGAGCACGATATGGTTAAATGCACAACAGCAGAAGGCTGTAAGTGGTATACATGCAAGTTGACCTTGACATTTGGGGAGGAGATGGTTACCCATGAAAATCTGTAAGGCATTTGGACTAGAAATGGTTACCTGTGAAAACCTGTGCAGAGAAATTAACTGCTTGAGAACTAATGAACTGGGGTCCTAAGACCGGAATCTGTTTGTACAAATGAAATTTGGAATCTGACCCTGAATAAAGAGTCAAGTGCTTAAAGGCTAGTGTCTTTTTGTTTGTTCACTACAAGTGAAGGAGTCCTAGTCTACCCTGGTTCTCTGAAACTTTCTGTGGTGAAAGGCTCCTTTATTTGGTATGGGCCTGTGTTATTAAACATGTTATTCAGGGAAACTCAATCAGCTAAGAGCACTAAGCACTTTAAAAAAATGCTGTAATCTTACTATGATTCTTTTAATCACTGTTGTTGCAATACTAATTGATTTGTGTTATTTTTTATGATATGCGTAAAGTGCTGTAAAGAGTATTGTTTATTGTAATTGTTATTGTAGTTGTGAAGTTTTCTTTGTCAGGCATGACTGAAAAAGGGCTGTGCCCAGTCATTTTACCTGGCTAAAAATAAAACAAACAAACAAACTATAGTAAAAACTATCTAAGGCACGCAAGTCCCGCCAACGCAAATACCAGCCATCATTCCAACAGTCGCAAGTAAAGCAAGCTGAAAAGTTGAGTGCAAGGGGCTTCCAGCAAGCATATATCATAAACCCCATAACACAGGAGTTACCTGGATCATATCCTCCCTTATCCAAGCAGAGAGTTAGGTTAGTTCCTTTACCCCCTAGGTGGGGGTTGCAAATGAACATCTTTTTTTAGTTCTGTGTTTTGTTCACCCCCTGGCATTCTGGTTTGCCCTTATCCAGACCTCTGTGACCACCTTCCTATCCTTGGCAACTTCATCTTCAGCACTTGTTATCCGGGGCATTTCTCCCCAGTGGACACCAGGTACCAGTCAGGATAGTGGAGGGGTGGATGTCAGATTGCACCAGGCTTCATCACCCTACACACACCAATAGGTTTTTCCTCTTGTTTCTCCCCACGATGTTAGCATGTATGCAGTTCCAAGTATACAAATATGGTGACTGAGAAGCCAGCCATCATCCCCCATCCCCACCAGCAGTCCCTTTTCTGCACTGCAGACTGTGATCCCCCAGTTGGCAGTGTTGCAGCAGAGGCAGTGACTGGCCCTCTCTGGAGGAGGAGATGGTCCTCTGGGACATTTAAGTCCCCTGCTCACTCCCACCTCCTACTTGCCCTCCAATCCGCTAGGCTCGGGGTGCGACCCCAGGTTGCCAGCATTGCAAGTGACATCACTGCTGCTATGCAGCAGGCCAGCCTTTAAATGGACATCCTCAACATGAACTCTATCCAGCATACTTCTGCAGTCAGTGCTAACCAAGCCTGCCCACATCTGTCACCTCAGACTGCAATACAAGGATGTTCGTCAGGTACTGTACAAGGAACAATTAAAGAAATTAGTGAAATGGTCTTTTCCATGGTGGCTTCAGAAAACTACAAATCGATAAATTAGTGATGTTCTCTAACCTATCCAGACCACGCACCTACAGTAACCTAACATAGTAATTTAAGGTCAGAAGGGACACTACTGTAGATCCATCATGTCTGTCCGCCCGAATCGTAAGCAGGGATGAAAAAAGTATTCTGTGCAAACATGTAATGCAGTAATTTATGGGAATTCAACACCCACTCTGCTATGCAGGGTACCCATTAATTCCCATGTTAAGCAGATTTTTGTCCAGATTTTTTTTTTTTAATACTCAGCTTTTCTTATCTTATAAACTGCATACAATACAAATTCTGCAGTGGGTTCATATATGTCCACCAAGTGATGTACCATTAATAGTAAATGAACAGAAAAATTCCTTTATATTATGAACTTTCACGGTCTCTGCATCTGGTAGTCTCTCTCTCTCCCCCGCCTTCTACTTTATCTTCAGTCCTGATTTGGTGACCAAACATGTAGAAGTGTTTGTAAGAGTGCTTCCCTTGGGGCACACATAGTCATGCTGAGACAAAGAACAATAGGGAGAAAATAAATCAAACAGACCATGATCTCCAAATGAATGAACATTGTAAGGAAAACAATATGCTGGACCACCATTATTAAAAATAGGTGATCAGTCATGGGCTTTTTGCCTCACTGTGCTCGTAGATTACGTACAGGTATGTTACCGATGTTACCTAGGTTTAGCTCAACTTTAACCTTTTGGTCAGGGACTGAATCCGCCCTGACCATGGTTGTGCAAACAAACAATTAATGTATAATAGTGGGTTACCTAGATATCTTCTCCTTTTCCTGAACAATTATCCTTGTATTCACTATTATTGCCTGTTGCCAAACCCTCTATTTTACCATGTTATTACCAGACGTTTTTGTTGTCCTTCTGGCTACCTGTTCCTACTGGCTTTGATCCAGCCCTGGACTGTTCTCAGTGGCCCCTTGTTTTTCTTTCCTTTATGAAAACTCGTATTATACAGTAGGGATCCCCAACTCCCTACCTTGTTCCCTCAATGCCCTCCTCCTCTATGTCCTGCCAGCCTTCCTCCACTGTGAATCAATGTGTTGAGCCCTCCACCTTTCTATATGTTTCCCCTCTGTAAAATGTAATTTTGCAGTCATCAGTTCCACATCGTGTACTTTAGTCAATCTACCTAACCATTTTTCCTTTGTGGGGATAGCAGCCATTAACCAGTGAGCTGTGATACACTTTAGAGCTGTCACCATACAGATGCTGCCTTCCTGTCATCAGCCTTCAGCTTTACCATCTTGGGAAGCCCAAGAACTCACTCTGAGAATTCCAGTGGAATTTGCACTCCTGTGATTTGAGACATTAGATCTTGTATCCAGCCTTTTCTTAAAGGTCTGTACTGTCTTCATATTCATTGTTTTTGCTGGTAGGCTGTCCGACATGTTCACCAACCTCTGGAAGAAAGTGTGCCTTCTAACCTTGCCCTTGAATTTATCACCTCTGATCTTCATGGCATCTCCCTGCATCCTCCTGGAGGACACCATGTCAAACGTACCTTGCTCAGTTTCTGACAGTTAGCTACTGCTTAGCAATTAAATCACAAATTGCAGTGAGAAAGAAATAATGTGACCTACCGGGAACTGAATCCAGGTCCCCAGAGTACACTAACACTCCTAATTTGTTCTCCAGTACTCCTGTAACTACAGTATCTTTTTTCTATATAGCTTTTTTTTCTCCAACTCTGGGTACAGTTGGTGCTTTTCTGACATTTCTGTGCTTCCTGTGACCAGAAACCACCTCCCATGTGACTTACTTGCCTTTTATATTGCCCCAAGTCCCCCAAGGATTGCCCCCCGGTGGTTGGGTCAGGTAGGGGAACACCATCCTGCCCCTCCCCCCCGAAGTCCACATTCAGAATTTGGAGCTAGAGTCCCAGGTGCTGGAGGCTGGCAGACAGGGGCATTATGGATTTCAGCCTCAGTTTTTCCCCTGTTCTCCCTCCCCAGACCTGTATTGTGCAAAGATGCAGGCATGTGTTCGCATAGGTGTGCACACGCATCATTGCATCTGCCCCCGGCCACGCCCCTACTGAGCCGCCCTCGCTGCCCTCTACCATGTCTCCACATGGTGGCAGTATAGGAGCAGTGCAGCTGGTCCCCCTCCCTAGGAGAGCAGAGCAGTTAGCAGATGCTCCATCCTCTGCCTCCCAGGCCGATCCCCAGCTACCTGAGTCCATTCCTGAACTCCAGTCACTGGTGTGGTGGGAGGTGTGGTGTCCGGCTCCTCAGCCCTCCATGCCACTGGTCTGGTGTGCAACTACAGTATCTTGAATTATTTTTCTGCCATGCCAACCTAATCAAATCATACAATGATAACTGATGTATATACGGTATGGATTGTTTGTAATGCATTTTATTTAGGATACAAGAAATTGCATGCAATAGTTTTGTAACAACTCTGCTGCTGTTTTTGTCACCCTGGTGTCCTTTTGAAAAATAGGTACTACGCCCATAGAAGGCTATCCTGGTGTGTACAAATTCAAAATAAAATAATATATGTCCCAGCATCGAATCTAGTCATGCTGGTATTGCATGTCCCAAAACAGAACCCAGTCAGCGGTGCTGTACATCCCATGTCAGAACCCAGTCAGAGGTGTCGTAAATCCCAGATCAGACACTAGCCACAGTGGAAGTGAATGTTCCAAGTCTAAATGTAGTCATGCTGGAGTCTGAGCCTAGTCTGGAGGTATAGTGCAGTATTGCATGGCCCATGTCAGAACGCTGCTTTCTTTTAATGCAATTTTATCTCTTCTCCTACATAGAAGAGTGCAAATATTGATCTTTTTCTGAAAAGAGTTGAGTATTGTGAATTTTTCACCAGCACCTGGTGTTGTCCTAAGATCAGATTTCACAGATAAACTGGCAAGTTCCAACAGGAGATCTGAATGAACATCTGCTCCAGATCAAGGCAGTCACAAACAGGCAACCCTGTTTCTTTTCTTTCCATTCTAAATGAGATTTCCATCAATAGAGTTTTTTTTGTGAGGTTGTGGAGGTGGGATTCCAAACCCCTCTCCCCACCCCCAAGACTATTAGCCTTAGAATAAATTTCAGCTAGAGCATGAACCATCTCACAGGTCTTTAATGATTTTAAATGCCACCCAAACAAAAATATAAAGGGCCGTATGCATAACGGAGCCTGGTATGCACCAGAAAGGGTGTGTACTGACCTGCACACCATGTACCAGGCCCCTGCCTGACATACTACATATGCTGACATCACTAAAAATACCACCAACAGCTTAATCTGGTTCAAGGTCAGTTGGCATTCATCTGTATCCCCCTTCCTCGGGTCGTGCCTGAAAATAGACAAGATTTGTCTAGTGCACTTACCCGGTCAACAAAAACTAAATAAATAAATAAATAAATACAGGGTCTGGATACACAAGCCCTGGCTGGCCCAATGTCTAGATAGAACCAAATACAGACAATGAAAGCAGAGAAAGACAATTGGTCCATCCATTCTGCCCATGTAGAGTCCCATGCAAAACAGACAGGGCAAGCCGAGCGTCTGGACCTTGGCAGGACCATGGGCTTCCAGTTAAATGCCCTGGTCAGTCATACAGTGGATCCCCTGCTCTGAAGGAGCAAGGAGCATGGGATACTGCAGATGGACTGCTATGTACCAGAGGCACTGCTGCAGGTTGCCGGGTACCTTACAGCTGTGTCCCACAGCTGTGTTCCTCATACCAGGCCTCTGGTCCATGGTGGATGGCTGGGGTTCATGGCAGTGGGGCACTGACGAATCCTCTGGACACTTGTCAGGAGATGCACATCTGTTACAGCAGCCCTCCAGCTGATGTAGCAAACAACCCAACTGACACGGGCCTGGTGGGGTGTAAACAGCATCTTGCATGATGTGCTCTGCCTGCCATTCACTAGTGTGCCTACTGTATACATTATGCATTCTTTGACTGCTCAGTTGGCGGCCAGCCATGGTGGAGAGAGGAGGGCTGTGCCGGTGGTCAGCTCAGGGTCTGGACGGGGGGAGGGGTGGTGGTGGGCACTACCTGCCAGGGTGGGGAGATCCGCTAGATGCCAGGGAATAGTTACCACTATTTCACAGGGAATCGAGGATTGGAGGGGGAGGTCCACTAGCTACCAGGGACTGGGTTCACTTTAAGACACAAGGGATCTGAAAGGGAGGAGGATTACAGTGGACACCGGGAAACCTATTTGTGTGTATGTTGGATGGGTGATCGGGTGGGGGGAAGGACCACTGGACACCAGGGACACATTTTGTTTATGTTGGGAGGGTGATAGAGTGGGGGGAGGGACCACTAGCCACCAGGTACAGCTTAATTTCATATTGGGCAGGTGATCAGGTCAGGGGAAGGACTACTAGCCACCAGGGACACCTTTATTTTATATTGGCTGGGTGATCAGGTGGATGGAGGGACCACTAGCCACCAGGGACTATTCTTTTGTCTATGGGCTGGCAAGTGGCGATCACGGGAAGAGGACCACTGGCACCAGGGACTGTTCTTTTTTTTCTATGGCCAGCGATCTGTGATCACTGCGGGGAGAGGTGGGACCACTGGCACCAGGGACTATTCTTTTCTTTACTGGGGCCAGCAATTAGCTGTGCGGGGGCATTGCAGCTGATGTAAATGGGCCTATAACGGGCATGCACATGGCCACATAGCGCCTTGCATGCCCGATGGGCTCATTTACACAGCTGCTTTTGTGAATAACAAATTGCACACCTGTGCTATTTATTGTGGGGCCATTCTCCATGATGCATGTCGGGGCGGCACTAGTGGAGTAGCACTGGTGGTACTGGGGTTACCACTACCTCGAACTAGTCCTATTCACAGTCAGATAACGCAGTGCACTAACTGACTGTGAATAGCAATTTTGGATGCCTGGGCAAACGTAAAGCACACTGCAAAATTTTGCATTGCACTTTGTGTTTTTTTGTGAATCTGGCCCGTGATCTTTTGTGTGCTGGTCCTGCTGTCCTCCCTGGTGTACGTACAGTCACAGAGAACTGTACTTAGCCCCAAGAGAACAGCGGCACATATCCGCACATATCCATTGTTGGTGTCATTGTGGACTGAACTATTTCAGCTCAAATTGCACAAGCCAGGATATCCAGTAAATACTGTATTTCCAATGTCTGGTCATTTTTTATTCGCAATATCCACAAATATCCTACCCCCAAATTTCTGCAGCATGTAAGGATTTTCCTGAAAATGTTATACTAGCAAGCAATAACACACGACGAGGTGTGGGTTACGTACTGATAAGAGCACGCCTAGGTGTACTACACGAAGGCGCTTTTACACCGGAGTGTGTTATTGCGCTTATAAAATGGGCTGCTAAGTAACTGAGTAAAAAGTAAAAAAAAATTTAGCAAAACGTGTAAATTGAGGTTTAAGAGTGAACTAGTAAAAAATAGTCCCCCAATTGGTAATTCCTGATGGCAAGTACAGGGTGCCCCCGACACAGAAAGAGATAGTGGTCAAATTGTGTCCTGGTACTGTGTTTCTGAGATTTGTAATTTTGTTGTTTACTACTTATCAAAACACAGATTTAATTAAATCAAGTTACTCACTCAGCAATATAATGTGAGCAGAGTTGGCATTTCTTTTAGAGCTAGCATGCGTTTAAGTTAACGAGCATGTTCGTTGTCAGGGGCTTTTACTGGGGTTTTTTTTTTGTTTTTTTTTAAGCGATGTGAGCATTGAGACTACTGTTAGGGATTGAAGCAGACTGAATTGCTTGGGGACAGAGTAAGTTGCTGAGCGAGTGTGTCCTATAGCGTCCGCCGTATAGAGTTGTTTCCGGGTTGTGTTTTTTTTTTTTCCCCCGAAAATTTATTTATTATGTCGTGCCATGTGGATAAATAGGAGTGCTTTTTTGTAATCATTTGATCTACAGGTTTGGAGCAGTTTGTGAAGGGGTTGGGGTAACGAGAGTCGCGGCAGCATGCTGAGAATGGGAAAGACATCGGCACTGAGCGGCTGTTGTTTTAATGCTGCTAGTGAGGTATTTACGCTTTCTTTTTTATGTGAGGGGAAAAAGGTCTGGATGGATTTTTAGAACATTTTTCTGCATAAAGAGAGACTGTGTTTGCATATCGAGGTCAGGGGCAGAGCGAGAGTGTTGAGCAGGTGGTCTACTGCACAGTGCTTCTATGTCTGTTTAGTGTGGTATGGAGCTGCAGGTAATTTTTTGACACAGGATGGTGTTGGGGACAGTGATATTTTTGTGTGGTGTGGTCAGCTTGGCACAATTAGTGCCAGCTGGCACAATACATGCTGATAAGGACACGGCTAAAACTAGGTTTTAGCCAATCAGCTTTCTGGATTTTTAAAGCCCATTTTATAAGCTGCTTTAATTGCTGGCAGTACAGAATGTACAACGTAGATCTGGAGTAGCTGGGTCCTTTTAATAGTAAAAACAAGTGTGTGGAGTACAACTCTCAACTCACTAGTAGACAGAAAAATGAAAAACTAAACTCAACTCATATTTAATTTATTTTTTCAGATTTGGAATATGCTACTCCAATGTTTCATTAAAAACAACCAGCTTCATCAGGGAAATAGCGTCAGATCTGAATTTGTCTCTTTTTTTCCTTAAGAAATAGCTGGTTTAAAGCCTCAGACATCAGATTTTCTATTTCAAAATATTCTTCATCTTACTCAATGTGTACATGCAGATAGGTGAAAGGGTAGCCATCCAGGAAGATTCAGTACTGAAAGGGGTGAGATGTGGGGGCAAGGGAGGAAGGAAAAGCTGTGCTTGGGTGGAGTGTATGCCAGGTATGATGGCAGGGAGGGTGGGACAGTTTGAAGTGTGTAGGGAAGGGATGGGATAAACCTCACATCATGGTACACCTAGGTACAAATGACCCAGACGGGTGTAGAGTAGTGGAGGTGCAAGATAGGTTCAAAGAGGTTGAAATAATATGCACAGAGCTGGGGAGATCAGTGGAATTCTCTGAGGTTCTCCCAGTACCTAGGGCAAGCACCACCAGGAAAGAGAGAATCAAGGAGTTCAACAAATGGCTGGGTGGGTGGTGTGAAACCATGGGGTACGGTGTAGTAGGGGGAGTGGGGTGAGACGTGGGATAAGAAGGAACTCTATGCACCAAATAGGCTGCATCTAAGCAAGGAGGGCACGGGGATCCTGAAACAGAGGCTAGAAGAATACATTGGGCCTAAAATTAATTTAAACTAAGGAGAGGCGATCGGATGACTGCAATTTGGAGTCATGGACGGCCTCCACCCCCAGGTAGGCAGGAGGGGAGGAAGGGGAGTCTAACAAGGGGTGGAAACAGGGATTTGGGATTGGGAATGGAAGGGAAGGGATTACGGTGGAAAGTAGTATCCTTAAACGCAAGGAGCTTGGCAAACAAGGTAGTAGAGTTCCAGGCGATGATGGCGGGAGGTGGGATAGACATTGTGGCCATCACAGTAACTTGGGCTACCCAATACCATGACTAGGACCTCATGATCCCTGGATGCATGGTGTATCGAAATGACGGAGGGGGAGGGGCAGCTATTTATGTGAGGGATGGGATACTATGTACCAAGGGAGAGGGGGAGGAGGGTAAGTCGGAGGCCTTATGAGTACACCTCCAAAGTGCCAAGGGTAGGGAGGTTAGATTGGGGGTGGTATACAGGCCACCCTCACAGAATGAGGAAACTGACAGGGAACTGAGGGAGCAAATCAAAAAGATCAGTGGCAGGGGTAGCACTGTCATAGTGGGTGACTTCAGTCTGCTAGGGGTTGACTGGAGCACCACGGCTACCTCTAATGCCAGGTAACAGGTACTGCTGGAGGCATTCCAGGATAGCTACCTCATGCAACGGGCGATGGAGCCCACCATGGAGGGTAACATACTGGATCTTGTGTTGGCAAACAGGGACCAAGTCCAAGATGTAGTCATACAGGACCCTCTAGCGGACAGCGATCACCTCACAGTGTGGTTCTTCCTTCACATGGGCAAGGATGCAGCCAGGACCAGGTTAAGAGTGGTAGACTTCAGTAAGGTGGATTTTGCCAGGATGAGCAGCATCCTGGAGGGGCATCTTGCTGCAATCTGCCCAGGGATGGATGTAAGGAGGGGTCTGACAGATGCCACAAACAAGTGTGCCAAGACCCTGAGAAAGTAGTCCAGGTCTAAAAAAAACAAGCTGGCTCAGCAGGGAAGTGGCAGGAAAAGTGAGGGAGAAGAGAGTGGCCTTCAACAGGTACAAAAAAACTTGGGCGCAGAGAGGACAAAGAGGAGTACTCAAGGAAATCCAGGTAGGTGAATAGAGCAGTCAGGGCAGCTAAAGCTGCAAGGGAGCTAATATTGGTTCAGGGAATCAGAGAGGGGACAAGGACTTCTTCAAGTACATTAGAGAGAAGAGGAGCTGTAAGGTCGAGATTGTCCGGATCAAGAGAGAGGGGGTTTGGGCAGAAAATGGGGTGGACCAGGTGGAGGCACTCAATGAGTACTTCTGTTCAGTGTTCACTAAAGAAAAGGATGGATTGATACCACAAGGGAAAGGAGGGACGGGTAAGGGAGGGGCAGAGGTAACAGATGGGGTCATCCAGGGGGGTTCTAAAAGGCCTTAAAGACATACGGGTGGACAAGACCCTGGGACCAGATGGAGTGCAACCAAGAGTCCTGAAAAAGATGGCGGGAATATTGGCGGGCCCACTAGCAGACTTGTTTAACACCTCACTGGAGACAGGGTACGTGCCCCTGGACTGCAGAATGGCTCAAGTGGTGCCCCTCCACAAGAGTGGTCCCAGGGATAAACTGGATAACTATAGATTGATAAGCTTAACTTTCATTGTGGGGAAGTTAATGGAGACCATTATAAAGGAGAGATCGAAATCTAGATTTAGTAGTTGCCGTATCGGTCCTTGCAAGAACAGATCCAGAAGCAAATGATTTGATACCTTTTAATGGACCAACATAGAAGTAACAACAAGAACAAAGTGCTCTAGCTTTCGGACCAACCAGCCCTTCTTTAGAAGCCTAATGGCAGTTGTTTAGAAAAAACAAGACTTTTAACAGCTAGATCATGCAGAAAAAACAGAAAAAATCCCCATTGGTTTAAAATACTCATTTAAAAAAATACAGATGATGATGTCAGAGAAGTTTAACAGTACCATATTACCTTCAGCCAGGAGGGTTCCAGAGTCAAAGGTGCTTGGTGCAAAACACATACAACGAATCCTACTGCATATAAATTTAATTGACATAAGATAACACTGCTGGAGCAGATGACTCTTAAATCAAGCTATGAGTGTCACTGTGTGTATAAGGATGTGATTACTGAAAAGCAACCCCCACACAGATTAAAGACATACTAAGATTGTCTTAGTACTCCAAGAAGTTTCAATGCATGCATTATAGACAAGAAATTACCAGTAAAGTTGTCTTAAAAACATCAGTGCACACTGTATGATGTGTAAAACTTAGCTGGACTTATCTCCCAGCTGTACTCTCCAGCTAGATATCATGCCCCATAAACTTCAAAAACCTCTAGTGTAGTGACAGAGCTTAATAAATGATAATTTAAATATAAATTGACAGTATTAGTGTCAAACAAAAAGCTCATGTCGAGGACCACCACGGAATTAAGACCATGTAGTCTGATATGTACTGATGTCAATATACACTGAGAATTTAACAACTTGATGTACCAGAAGTGTCTAAGGAATCTGATAAAAGATAAAAATGTAATTTCTCTCCTCCTCCTCACACAAACAATACACCCTACCCCACCCCACATTCCCATAATGTGGGGGGGGGGATAACTAGCTTTAAGGAGATATACACACACACACACACTCTCCTAAGGAACCTTTATTCACATCAGTCACTGCAATTGTTCCCCAAAGGAATTCAACTTGTCATGAAACCCAAAGTAAAAGGGTTCATGTATCCTAATACCTGCAGAGCATAAATGTGACACTATTTAACCATGCTCCTATCTGCATGGTAACATTTCCAAAGATTTTGGATAGAACTACAATGAAATAAAACTGCCACCCTCTCCAGGATAAGGTAACTAGAAGTAAATATCAAGTATGTGTGTAAGACCAGTGGTCTAACATACCTAAATTTCCACAAATCACTACAATATTAGCCTAATGTAAAAAGATCTGTCCAGGACCCCCATGCAAAGGAGAGATTGGTAATCTTTCTGGATATAAACGGTCACCAGGATGAAAGACAACATGGGTTTGTCTTAGGAAGATCCTGTCAAACTAACCTAATTAACTTCTTTGATTGGGTCACAAGGACAGTTGACAGGAGCCATGCCGCAGATGTCCTGTATTTGGATTTCAATAAGGCCTTCAACTCGGTGCTGCACGGAAGGTTGTTGGGCAAGTTGAGGAGCCTGGGGACTGGGGAGAAACCAGTAGGGTAGATTAGGAGCCGGCTGCAGAACAGGCAGCAGAGGGTAATTGTAAGGGAGGAGACCTCCAAACCAAGACCCATGGCCAGTGGGGTACCACAGGGCTCGGTGCTCAGCCCCGTTTTATTCAACATCTTTATCCGGGACATAGGAGAAGGGATCAAGAGTAAAATCATCCTGTTAGCTTACAGCACAAAGAGCTGTGCAAAAGTGGGCAGAGGGTAAGGGAGACAAGAACTCATGGAAGAGCTAGCAAAACTCAAGCACTCACTAGTCAAGCGTATGGAAGTTGGGGTTTAACACTAAGAACTGCAGGTCATGCACCTCAGAGCCAGAAACTCCAGGACCAGCTATTTGCTGGGGGGAGTGCAGGTGTCTATTTCAGAGGAAGAGAAGGACCTAAGGGTACTAGTCACAGGGGATGTGAAGATATCAGTGCAGTGCGGAAGGGTGGCAGCAAGAACCAATCAAATGCTAGGGAGCATAGCCAGGGGAATCACCTCTAGAAGGGAGGCAGTCATCCTGCCACTGTATAGATCACTGGTGAGGCCACACTTGCAGCACTGTATGCAGTTCTGGAGCCTTTATCTAAAAACAGATGTAAGATTACTGGAGGGGGGTGTAGAGATGCAGTGAATTTAAAATCCGACGGCGAAGTGAATGTGAAGTGGCCACTTCGCGTTGGCACTTCGCTATGTGGAGTGCCCCACAGGAAAGGCTCACTTCGGCTTGTTATTATTACTTCACATTGTCATCGCCTTAAATGCGAAGTAAGGTAGAGTGACAACAATACTGGCAGCATCCCACCCACACAATCACCAGAATGAATGTGCATCCCCAAAGTGCTACTGTCTTGTGTCCAGAAAACTCTCCAGTGCTGATGAAGTGAAATGAGAGTGTAACAAGAAATGTAAAGTCTCCCAGAATTAATGGCGCACTCAGTCATGTGTGCAGTGGTCAGGTCACACACACAGTCACCAGAACTAATGTGCATCCCCAAAATGCTACTGTCTTCTGTCCAGAAAATTCCCCAGTGCTGACGAAGTGAAAAGAGAGCGTAACAAGAAATGTAGTCTCCCAGAATTAATGTTGCCATGCAAAGGCACAGACAGATTAAGATTGCGCTGCACACTCAAGGGATGCATACGAAAAGGCACAACAACACCTAACCAGTGCTCACAAGTCACAAAGCCAAATCTGGAAAGGAATACAATTTGCTGGTTGGGGGATTAGTGCATCACAATAACAATCCACTACCAGTAAAGATACCACAAAGCAATATAAATAATTCATGCAGGTGGGGTGGATAGCAGGTTCACACTGCTGCAATTACTATGTAACACAATAAAAGGTGTCTGATTTAATGGCATGCATCGTACACACACTCACACGCACACTCAAGTAATGCATAGCAAATTGAAAACTTTTAGTAATATAACCAAATGTTTTAAACAGACAAATTGCACACTGCTGCTCCCAACAATCAGCGAAAAAAGTCAAGAATTACTGAAAATATTACTGTGTGTACATTAACACAGTTATACAAGAAAAATATACCAAAACAGAAAGACTGCTTTTTTCTCCCAGTTAAGCTACCTACACCACAAATACGTCCCTCCCCCCAAAGCACACTTCACAGTACACAGACTGACTGTTCTAAATTAACATTCAAAATCCACACACAACAATAAACACTCGATGATACAAGCACAGAAGGATTTCCTACAATCGATGTACTAAATTTTGAGCAAAAAATATTACTCAAAAAGGCATTTTAAACAGCTTTTAGAGGTTTTGAATCGCAGAGCTCTGAGAGCAAACTGTCTCCAGCTACCACTGCACACACACTACCCAGGCCAGAACTGAGGCTGTGCTGAACAATCTAGAGCCCATGTGACCTGCAATCCCATGAATAACTGCAGAATTTCATTTGGAGCTCAATTGCAGGGTGAAGTGAGACAAATTACATTGATTTCAATGTACTTCACCTTAAAATTGGTGGAGAAGTGGTATGGGGAAAGCGGAATAACGCAAAGTCATTGGTTTCAATGGACTTCATGTTCCTCATTATGAAGCGAAGTACTCCGCTTCACATTGTGGAGTTCTCCGTGGATTCTGTGTTACTCAGTGAATCACTTCACGGAGCAAATTGGGGCCACTTCACCCACCACAACTTGTAGTACTGTAACTCACATGCTGTACGAGAAGGAACGCGAATGCCTATGGTTGTACTTCCCCAATGAGCTGTAGCACAAAACTCCCGACTTAAAAACGCTTATTAAGGAGTACAATCATGGAGTGGTGAAGCCTGGAGAGATACTACAAAACATGCTTACAATACATCCAAATAACTAGTAAATAAATTAATGTTGTGATTCGTGATCGTGAATCGTGATTTGTGACTTAATTGGTGACCGTGATGATGAAGAACGTGATTCGGTGTCAACAGTGTGAGATAAACAATATGGAACTGTACTGGGAACGCAAATGCCTACGGCTGTAGTTCCCCGATGAGCTGTAGCAAAAACTCCCTGACTTAAAAACACTCATTAATGAGTACAATGGTAGGGTGGTGAAGCCTGGAGAGATACTACAAAACATGCTTACAATACATCCAAGTAACTAGTCAAAAAATCAGTGTTGTAATTTGTGACATAATCGTGAATCATGATTTGTGACTGCATTTGTGACCGTGATGATGAAGAACGTGATTTGTAGTACGAGTGACTTGTGATGATGGTACTGACTTAAAAATGCGTATTAGCGAATACAATGTTCATGCAGAATTATGCACCACACCTCTCCAGTACTCTGAAGGGAAGCCAAAGAAACAACTTTGATTTAAGTTACAGATGGAGATTGGGCCCTAAAGAGATGCAAATGCACAGACAGATTAAAATTGCACTGCGCACTGAAGAGATGCAGTCGCAAAGGCACAACACCTAACCAGGGCTCACCATCAGAAATTCAAATCTGGAAAAGAGTACCTTTGCCGGTTGGGGCGGGCCGTGGGGGCAGTGTACTGCACTGCTGCAGTAACAGTCACTAGTACCAGTAAAGATACCACAAAGAAGTACAAAAATCACACAGTGCAGTGGATAGCAGGTTCACATTGCTGAAATTATTATGTGGCACAATAAAAGGTGTCTGATTTGATGACATGCATCACACACATAAACACACACTAAGTAATGCGTAGCAAATTGAAACCTTCAGTAATATAACCGCATATTTTAAACAAACTAAAATTATGCACTGCTGCACCACAACAATCAGCAAAAATATGGCAAGAATTATTAAAAATATTACTGTGTGTACAATAACACAGTTATACAAGAAAAATATCACCAAAACAGAAAGCACAGTCTTTTTCTCCAAGTTAATCTACCTACACCACAGATACGCCCCTCCCCCAAAGCACACTTACACTGTCTCTCAGTACACAGACCGAATCTTGTACATTAACATTCAAAATCCACACACAAACAATAAATGCTCGATGATATGAGCACAGGAGGGTTTCCTATAATCGATGAACTAAAGTTTCAGCAAAAAAAAATGACTCAAAAAGGCTTTTTTAACAGCTTTTAGAAGGTTTGAATCACAGAGAGCTCTCAGAGCAGATTATCTCCTACTCCTACAGCTTCCTACACACACTACCCCAAACTGAGGCTGTGCAGAACAATCTAGAGCCCATGTGACCTGAAATACCATGAATCACTGCAAAATTCGCCTTTGGAGCTTAAAAACAAGGCAAAGTGAGGTGAAGTACATTGTTTTCAATGTACTTCGCCTTAAAATTAGTAGAGTAGTGGTTTGGGAAGGCAGAGTAACATGAGTCATTGTTCTCAATGGACTTCACGTTACTCGATATAACTTGTGAAGTACTCCGCTTGGCGTTGCGGGCACTCTGCGTCATTCACTCCGCGAATCACTTCTGGAGTGAATTGGGGCCACCGCTCATCTCTAAGGGGGTGCTGTGGAGGGTGACAAAGATGATCCTAGGTCTGGAGGATAAACCCTATGAGAGAAGACTAAGGGAGCTCAATACGTATTTCCTGGAGGACAGAAGGGGGGGACATGATAGACACCTTCAGATACTTAAAAGGCATAAACAGGGTTAATACGAAGGGCTTGCTCTGCTTAAAGGGAAGGAAGGTCATGAGGGGGCACAGTCCGAATTTGGAAGGGGGAAGAATCAGGAGGGAAATGAGGAGACACTACTTTACAGACAGGGTGGTGGCTAGGTGGAACGAGCTGCCAGAAGAAGTGATTGCGTTGCAGACAGTGGAGAGTTTGGAAAGGGGATGTAAAAGGGTCAAAGGGAAAGCAAGTACAGAAAAGAACCTAGGGAGGGAAAAGCCAGAGGCTAGATATGATGGGAAGGGAGTGGGAGGGGGCAGCTTCAGTAAAAGTATAGTGCGAGCTGCACACTTGGGCAGACTTGATAGACCTCTGGGCCTTTTTCTGCTGGTGTTTTCATATCTTCCTATGCTCACCATCTCAGATATCTTTTGTATCACTTGCACTGGAGGTTTTCACTTTTTTTATCACCCTATTTTGGATGAACGGCATGCACTGGTTCTTCTCACCTTCTTCTTGAGATGCTTTCTAGTAGAAGGTGAAAAGAACCAGTGCACGCCAGTCAAAAGAGAAAATCTGAAGTCTGGGGCTGTAAACCAGCTATTGCCAGATCTAAAAAAGAAAACTAAATATGAGTTGAGTACAGTCCCTGCATTTTTCATTTGTTAATACAGAATGTCCCCCATATTTCTTATTCAAGCTGTACAGACCATTACAAATAATGTCTAATTTTTTTGCTGTATCAGAAAAATGCTCTGTCTGTGATAGTTTATATGAGAAAGTTAGATCAAGATAGACATGTGTATCAGCTTGACCTAAATTCATCTCTTTATACTTCCATCTGTAGGATGAAGAACACAACCAAAACATAATTACTTTTGTTTTTAACTTTACAGTAAGTTTTTTTTTTTTATTACAGAAATTCTTGAAATCCACAAGTAGATTCTGTAGTCCACCTTTAGTTAATGACAGGAGGACTATATCACCAGCGTATGCTAATGTAGGGGCATGTGTGTCTATATTGCAGGGCTGTCTTTTGAAACATTCTCAATTGACCTCAAAAAATAAGTTTAATTAAGGTTAAATAAAATGGGGCTAATAAACAGCACTGTTTCACCCCTTCATTTGTATTAGATTATTCAGTTATGTCCCCCTCTAATGAAACTCTTTTTTTCCACATATTTGTATACAAGGAAACAATAATTTGCAACATGAGAGTCTGTTTCACATGAGAAAAGCACCAGTACCAAGGATGCATGTGGTGAAGCTGGATGGTTTTGGGTGTGGGGGTTTAAGAGTGATGTGAGGAAATTTCTTCACTGAAAGGGTGGTAAACTCCTGGACCAGACTGTCAGCAGAAGTGGTGGGGGCCAAAACAGTGGGGGGCTTCAAGTATGCATGGAATAGACGTAAGGGTATATTAGAAAATAGAAAGGGAGGAGGGAGGGTCACTGGAGACCAGTTAGGGTCTGCAGAGACAGATAAGGCAGGGAACATCGGGGCAGACTGGGTGAGCCAAGTGGTCCTTTTCTGCTAATAGATTCTATGTTTCTATCTTTAACATATTTTGATCTAAGCCTTAGCAATTACATTTTTCCCATAATAAATTTCTTGTTAGGGAATCAAAAGCTGCTGACAAACCAATAAAAGTAGCAAAAAGGTGTTGGCCCATTATTGTGGTGCACCTAGAGCATAAACCAACTGAAAAAAGACATGACAATGGTGTACTGCTGAATACTCACTTCTGAGTCCAGTCTGTAATTCAGAGAGGATTTTATTTGGATCTACCCAATCCTGTAACCGTACTTACACTATTTGTGCAAAGATTTTGATGGATATGGCAATCAAATTTATTAGTCTATAGGAGGCTGGGTTTCCCCTATCTCTGTTTTTGAAGATTGTTATAACATTCCATTTCCAAAAGTCCAGAACATAATTATGCTCAATAAAAAAACTGAAGAAAGTTGCAGTAGTAGTAGTAGATTTTATTTGTTAGGGGCGCCCTTCCTCGAAGGCTCAGGGTGCTCTTACGGTAGAGAAACATTGTAAAACATGGCATCCAAAAAATCATTTACATTATACATAAATAAATAAATAAATAAATAATTACTCTCCTGTATACCAATACAATAACAATGATTATACAACGGCAGAAGAATTGCTTGTTTCCTGATTGGTCACTCTGTGCCTGGGACAGTGATGTTATTGAACAACAACATCACTGGAAAAAGGCCAGGCACACAGGTGACCGCAGAACAGCAAGAGAAACCCTCCCTCCCCACACAAGCCGTCGCGAAGCACAGTGCCCTGAACCCGCTACAGCTTACCCTCTCCCCCAAATAGCAGCTACGTGCCTCACCTTACTGTTCACAGGACTCGCATCAAACAGAACATTACAGCCTACAAAAAAAAGAAATGAAATTCTCATACCAATTTTTCCCCCGAGCCGAGTGGTTTCAGAGAATTGTGCCGACCGTAACCGCTGGTCACGTGCTTCAGAGAAGCCACTCAGTTCCGGGACACATAAAAACCAAAAGGATTCATAAGCAAAGTATTTATAATGTTTAAAAAGCCATTGCTGAAAACTGCTTTCTCTGCCTTCATACCATGATGAAGCTCGCACATCCGCGCCACACTCCAGTCACCGATCAGCTAGCTCAGCACCCAAAACAAACTGCCATACTGCTTAGCTTCTCATTTTTAAATGCATTTGTAACAGTTACCTGAGTAGGACGATACTCCATTTTCTGTTTTCTTTGCCATGTAAAAAAGTATCAGACACGGACAACAAAATGAAAGGGACAGAGACAGGAGTGAGTGACAACAGAGAGGAAACATAAACTGCGAAATATACAATGCCATCTACTGGCCAGCTATAGTAATAACGGACTTTTTTATGTAAATGTAAACCAACACATGCAAAAAAAGCTGAAAATGCATTTTAAAACATTTTTTTCTTTCTTTTTACTTATTTATTTATTTTTACAGATGAGCCATTGTATAATAGCAATAAGGCACTCCAGGGTGTATGTTATGTGTCATAACGTCCACTCCTGGGGAGTGCACCGGCCGCCCGGCTTCAACCCACACCAGGAGTGACGTTATTACACAATAACTCACACCCTGTCATGCCTTATTGCTTAAATAAACTCTCTCCATTCTATTCACTCCCCAAAGGTTTATAAGAACAAAAATATCTTCAGCCCTCTCTTAAAAATATCAACAGAGGGGGCCTCCCTCAGGTGCCCCGGTAGCAAGTTCCATAGGATTGGTGCAGCCACTTCAAAAGACCACTCCCCTGAAGATTTCAGTTTCACCCTTGGCACCCTGAGGAGGCCCTACCCTGATAATCAGAGGGATCGATTAGGGCCATAGGGACGCAGCAGCTCTGCCAGGTAGCCCAGACCCAGCCCGTGTAGGGCCTTATAGGTCAGTATACCTATTTTAAAGGAGATGTGCCACCACACTGGCAGCCAGTGCAAGTCATGCAGCACCGGAGAAATGTGGCAGGATCTCGGAAGACCTGTCAACAACTGAGCCACCAAGTTCTGCAGCAGCTGCAGGCGCTGTAACGCACCTCCTCTGATCCTGAGGTAGAGCGTGTTACAGTAGTCAAGCCTCAAGGTGACAAATGCATGTATCAGTGTGGCCAGATCTTCAGGAGGGATAAGGGATTTTATCCGGGCAACATTCTGGAGATGGTAAAGCCCAATTCGGACAACCACCGACACCTGGGCATCCAGTGTCATCTCATTTTCCAGAACTAATTCCCGGATTTTTCACCTTGGTGGAGGCCCCAGGTTTGGATGACCCTAAATACAGTCCCAAATCGTCCCCAGAGGCCTCCACTCCCCCTCTGACCCAGCTTAACCACCAACACTTTAGTCTTTCCCAGGTTGAGTCTCAGCCAATTTGACGACATCCAGGACCGGATCTTGGCCAAGCACTTATTCAGCACATCGATCACATCTGTTCTTCCTAGTGCGAATGACAGGTAGATCTGGGTTTCATCAGCATAGCAATGAAATCCAAGCTCATACCACCTGATGACCTCGCTCAGAGGCAGCATATACACTGTGAATAGCATGAGAGAGGGACAAAACCTTGGGGTATTCCACAGGACAGGCCACTGGGTTTGAGGAATAATTCCCCAATACCACCCTCTGAGTCCTGCCCTGGAGGAAAGACTCAAACCAGCCAATGACCTTTCCGGTAAGTTCAACATACTCCCTCAGTATGTCTAACAACAACCCATGATCCACAGTGCCTAATGCTGACGAGAGATCGAGGAGGATGAGAATAGTCCACTCTTCCCTATCCCTCACCCTGAGCAGATCATTTGTCACCCGTATTAGTGCGGTCTCTGTGCTGTGCATGGCCCTAAATCCAGACTGGAGAAGCTCGTAAATCTGGGAGGTTGTGAGGTGCATCTCAAGTAATTTGCCAAGATGTCTGGGTCCAAAGATGTTTTTTTCAACAGGGGCCTCACCAGACCTGTTTTAAGAGACTCCAGGAAAATGCCCATTGCTAAGGAACACCTGGCAATCTCTGCAAAAATCAGGCCCAAAGCTCTGACGCAATCTACAAACAATCGTGTTGGTCCTGTGCCCAGGCTACAGCAAGTTGGTCTCAAGCTCAAGACTACCCCACAGACCTCCACCATCGTCAAAGGCTGGAACTCTCCCCAGGAAGGCTTACCACAGATGCCACCCCAAGGCCTAACCCTGTTGGACTATACCTGTCCACCTGCAGAAATCCCTGCCCTAATGGAGGACACCCTGTTTGAGAAGAACCAAAAGAACTCCTTGCACTTCTGCTCTGAAAATGCTCTAACAGGTTCCACACAGGACGGATATAAAAGCCTATCCACAACACGAAATAGCTGAGCCCGGTTGATTCTTCCCAGCTGCAACCATCCTGAACATAAAAGCTGCCTTTTTGCAGGTGATTCCATTATGATATTCATTATAATGAGCTATCAGAACCAGGCCCTGGTCTTTCTCCAATGCTGCTCCAACCCCCCCATCTTCAGTTATCTCAGCTCGCCATCAAACTAGGGCAAGATGAGATGTGACACCAGCAGATGTACACAGACTGGCACCAGAAGGTCCAGCACAGCCACGACAGCCCTATTATAGGCTGCCATGGCCTCCACTGGTCCTTCCGTGCATGCTCCCACACAGACGAAATATGCAGCTCTGCCAACAATCCCTCTGGTTGTAATTCCTTTAAAGTGCAGAACTGTACCATTTCCACAGGGGTAGGGACATAAGGGGGGGTTTCTGAAGCTGAATATGACAGTGCAGTGATCCAACCAAACAACCAAATCAATCCTGAGACTATCAATCTCGAGTCCCAGGGAGAACACCAGGTCAAGAGCATGCCCTGAGTGGTGGGTCCCACCATGGCCACAAGACATACACCCAGAGCCTCCATGTTGGAATGGAAGCCTCTGGCATACAGCAAATCTCTGTCATCTAACCAGGTGTTGAAGTCAACCAGAATAAGACACCTGGGCAACGTCAACACCCTCTTGGTGACAAAAGTCACCATCTCATGTAGGAACTCCCTGTCCTGTCCAGGTGGATGGTAGACAAGGAGAATTCTAAGGCCACCCCCGAGACCTCCCGCACCACCACACACTCAAACGACCAGGTGTCTCCCACTGGGTGCACCATCTGGCCCTGCTCTAACCTAAAACAAATGGCCACCCCCCAACCCCCCATGATCCTTCCTCAGGCAGTGTACCACAGAGAAACCTGCCAGGACAGCCACCTCCAAAATAGGACCAGAATCATTCCTCAGCTAGGTCTCTGTGATGTGTGCCAGGTCCACAGAAGTAACAATATCTGCTATTATTGCAGTTTTATTTGCCATTGACCTGGCATTGCATGACGTCACCCAAAAAGGATGAAAGGTGGAGACTGATCCCTCAACTACCTATGCCCTTGATCCGGTGGGTTCTGTGGGAAGAGAGACGAGGCATGTATGACCCCACTCCATCCGTCTCCTGCTCTCAGGGTGTCTCTTGGTCCCCACAACCCCAATTGACCCCTTTCCATTACATCCCTCTTTAAACCTCTTCCACCTTCTGCCCTTCCTGCCAATTCCCAGCTCCCTGCAATGTTGGTATACTGTGGCTGGCAGGGATGGGGCATGGAAGGGAAGCAAGGCCTTTAGGAGGGATGAGGAATAACAAAGCCCAGGGGGGATGTACCAGAAAACCCATCCTAAGAATAGAGCTACAAAGCTACTACTAGAACTGCTTACGCTATTGCATATAATAAAGACAGTTAAAACCTCAGTACCCACCCCAAACCCACCCAACTCAAAGCAATAAAATTACCATAAACAAACAACTTCTCCCCTTCTCCACTCTGCCAACCTTAGCAAAGTACTCTAAACTTACCCACCCCGCCCAACATTCCCTCCAATCCCTCCCACTTAGTGCTACCCAAAAAGTACCTAGTCCACTCCTCTCTTAATATTCTAACAACAATACTTAAAATCAAAATCTTTAAACATCACACAGCTAGGGAGTCCAGTGTCTAAGGTGTAGTGTCCAAATGTCCAAAGCATCTATTATACTCACTCACAGTTGCCTTGTCAATCTGGGTGAACACTGTGAAGCTTGACCAGCTGGTTGTGATTGTTCTATGATATTTGTAATATAAAAATGTAGTGTGTGATTGTCTCACATAAGGCAGCTGTGCCATGGGTGCCCCCCCCCCGATTTCAGTTATAATCAAGTGACCTGAAACCAGGAGGTAATTAAAAGACCAGAGAGACTTAATTAAGGGTGTCCTGTTTTTCTGTCTTAATTAGAACTGACCAGAACATAGGGCTCATAAAGTTTTATGATTCCTATAGGAAGAACATTTTTATACCACCATGGTGCTAAAGTTGTAAAAAAAAACTTTGATGTTCCTTGGGAAAACAGGAACTGCTCAAGATCAAAGAGAAAAGGCTTGATTAAAGACTGTCATAATTTGGGGAATTAGTTTTTGCTGAAGTCACATTATTTAAAATACCTCCTGATTGGACATCATGTTGGTATTTTTTGATATATTCTAAAAGGAGGAGCTAGATGACTCATTGAAGGGGTGTAGAGAGACAGTTTAAATTATACTGTGTCTGAGCTGTTGAGAGATGTATTCCATCTTGGGAGAGAGAAACACTCAACTCTCTGATAAGCACTTAGAGGTAATACATTAGATAGAAAAGTATCTAACTGTATTGTGGTAGCAGTTTGTCTATAGTTTACTTTGCTTTTCTTTTAAGTGATTGTATGCTCTTTGATATAATTGTTCTGTGTTTACATTTTTCATATTTTTATCCATTTTTAGTAAAATCTATATTTGAAAGATATTGCCTGGGTCTTCCAAGTTCTTTTTTTTTGCATGCGATGTATAGAGGGTTAAGACTGACAAAACTGTTCAAAAGCTTGATGGTGTTATTAAACTGGGAAAGGGTAAGACTATACCTAAGGTCTATTTTAGAGTTTTACGGGTTCATTTTGGAAGCCTGGCTGGGTGCCCCTGGCATAAGATTGTACTGCAATCCCTGAAGAGGGTACGAATCTGCACCTGTACATTGGGTATGGTAGCATAAGGTTCACAGTTTGAATCCCCCCAGAACTTGAGACCAAAGGTGATTCAGACCCACAAGCAGACAGGAGGGTTACACTGTCTGTTACCTGTTCACACTCTTGCACTCGGAGGTTGGCACTGTGGGAGCAGAAGGCCTGACCTACTGAGCGCGTTTGTGATAAACATCTCCACTGTCACTTGAGGTGTCCTTACCCGAATTTCCAGAACAGCCAACAGACACTTTGGGGTCTAATGTGAACACAACAGATGGCCACTCACACTAAGAAAGCTGGCAGATCACACTCTGTTTAGCCTTGTGAGCCCAGGGTCTCTCACCCCCTAACTACACTCATCACAGGCACAGTCCTGGAAAAGAACGCACTTTCAACCCTCTCATGGCCTGTGCTCTCCTCCAGAAGACAGTCTACAAGTTTTTACCAGACTACCTAAATCCACATTTTCGGGACTCTGGTCATCCTCCAATAATATTCCTCCAATAGCATTCCACACAGCACTACAATTTGGCCCATCGTTGCAGGTTCGATACATAAAATTCAGCAAGAATTTTGTCATTACCATTAGTTTTGCCAAGCCCTATAGACCCTAATGTCTGAATCATCTCCTCCAGGTTAATTCTAATGGGTGAAAGCAAAGATTTATGTACTACTATTATATACTGATTTTGGTTATTGTTATCAAAAAAGACACTCTGGAAAAAAGTGAGTGACTTCTCTGGAGGAATATATGCATGGAGACCCCTATGAACATGATTCATTTCTTTATCCAAATAATTCCAAAATGCTATGCTGTTGTTATTTTCCATCACTATATACATGTTTTCCCAGTTATTGTCATAATGACAGTAATTTATCTCTACATGGGTTCAGTCTAACCTGCCTTATGATTCTATTTATCATAGTTGTTGCTTCCCCCTCCTATAAGCTACATTAAACTAGAACTGCTCTGAATCTTTCATTTCAACTAGGTGGTGTGAGAGCAGTACAATTTCCATGTATGTTCTGAATTAAATAGTACATGTGGTCTTGTAGACATCTCCCTTCCATAAAAGTCTCAGGGTCATATGGGAAAATACATTTGTCTCTAGTTCCTAATTTAATTTAATTTAATTATTTTATGTATGATTTTAACCTGTTGTGTCTATAATCTGGGGTTTGGGGGGCCTTCTATGGCTACCACACTACTTTTCATCCATAATTTCAACTTGAATTGCTCACTATCTGGGTGGGGAACAATTGCAAAATCTTCATATATATGACAGTTCAGGTATTGTACTATAACATCATCATTACTGTTGCCACATTGTGTGCACAAGACAAGACGTGAACCCCGCCAATCAGGAACTATAAGGAATCACAGAAGGAGCAGGACAGAGAACTGTATCAGTTAAAGCAGAAGGAAGCGGGGAAGGCAGTTAGAGTAGCAAAGGCCCAAAACGAGGAAAACATAGCCAACTCAGTTAAGAAGGGGGATGAAACCTTTTATAGGTACATCAGGGAGTGAAGAAAAACCAAGGGAGGAATAGCGAGGCTTAATCAAGGGGAAGGGGGTGGGCAGAGAGTGACAGTGAAAAGGCAGAGATACTGAACAAATACTTTTGTTCAGTATTCACAAAAGAAGAGGAGGAGGACATACCTAAACCAAACAATAGAAGCACTCTGGATAGGGGGGTCGATACCAGTCCATTCACTGAAGAAAGGGTCCTGAAAGAACTCCTAAAACTGAAGATGGACAAGGCAATGGGGCCTGAAGGTATTCATCCCAGAATTCTAAAAAAACTAAGAGGAGAACTAGTGACAACACTGACCACCCTTTTTAACAAATCATGGGAGGATGGTGTGGTATCTGAGGGCTGGAGGAAGGCAGATGTAATTCCCCTTCACAAAAGTGGGAGCAAAGTAAAGGCAGGAAACTACAGACCTGTTAGTTTGACCTCAGTGGTGGGGAAAATAATGGAATCACTTCTAAAAGAAAGAATTGTTGAGTACCAAGAGGCCAGTGGGGCACAGGACCCAAGGCAGCATGGATTCACAGTGGGAAGGTCATGTCAAATGAATCTAATAGATTTTTTTGACTGGGTGACCAAAGCAGAGGACCAGGGAGGGGCTGTGGACATGGCCTACCTAGACTTTAGCAAGGTATTTGACACGGTCCCACACAAAAGATTAATAAACAAATTAGCCAGCCTTTGACTGGTTCCCAGCATGGTAGACTGGGTAAAAAATTGGCTGGACAACAGGATGCAGAGGGTAATAGTAAATGGAGTCTACTCCAAAGAAAGGGGGTTACTAGTGGAGTACCGCAAGGTTCAGTACTGGGGTCGGTCCTCTTTAATGTCTTTATAAGTGACATTGCAGAGGGACTGGAAGGAAAAGTCTGCCTCTTTGCAGATGACACAAAGATCTGCAACAGGGTTGACACACAAGGGGGTGGAAAGGATGAGGTGGGACTTGGCAAGGTTGAGGGAATGGTCAAAAGTATGGCAGCTTAGATTTAATGTGAAGAAATGCAAAGTAATGCACCTGGGAAATAAAACCCAAAGGAAGAGTACACAATGGGGGTACTAACAACAACAAAAATGGAAAGGGACCTGGGGGGTAGTCATATCAGATGACCTAAAGGTAGACAGACAATGTGAGAAGGCAGTAAGGAAGGCTGGGGGGATAATGGGATGTATAGAGAGAGGCATCACCAGTAGAAAACAAGAAGTTGTCAGCCCTCTGTACTGTACAAACAGTTGGTGAGACCCTATCTGAAGTACTGCTTGCAATTCTGGAGACCCCATCTCCACAAGGATATAGACAGGATGGAGGCAGTCCAGAGGAGAGCAACTAAAATGGTACTGCATCTGCACCAGAAACCATACGAAAAGATAAATAGATAGATAGATAGATAGATAGATAGATAGATAGATAGATAGATAGATAGATAGATAGATAGATAAAAAATGTATTTTTATACAGGTGACAAACTTTAGAAGAATTAACCTTTATTTTCAATAAGTAAGCTCTGTGTCTTAAACATACAACAGTGAAACATTCATTTGTACAGTAGACCATACATTTGTACAATAGACAAATTAAAACATTAAGATTGTTCCAACTGTACCTTTCAAGCAGTATTATATACAGCAGTCACATGTTGTCTTTATAATTTTACTTAGCACTGTTTGGAATTCTATCACCACATTTTTGGTCTTGATATCTACAGGGATTGGGTTCCAAGACTTTGCAAAACTAGTTTGTAACATCATTGCCCCGTATTTACTGTAAACTATTGGACAGGAAAATACCTCTGTATCTCTAAAGGAATATTTAATGTTTGTTTGATCTCTTGTTATTACTAGATTTCTAAGTGGATGAGTTATTTTAGAATTAAGCATTTTAAAACACCAAGTTAGCCAATTTATCTGTCTTTTAATTTCTGGATTAGGACACTTCAATGTCTTATAGACCAGGCAGTGGTGAGTTCCGTATTGGCTCATACTCGCATATGTAGCCAATCTATAATATGCTTGGTCTAGTTTCTTTAAAGCTGTTTTGGGGGCGTTTCTATATACCAGATCTCCGTAACTCAAAACTGGGAGGAGTAACTGATGAGTTAATTTCTGTTTGGTCTCTTTGGTTAAGCAAGTAGATATTCTTCTGAGCACTCCCAGCTTCTGACTGATTTTCTTTACAGTTACATTAATAAGATCTACACAACATAATTTCCCGTCTACCACTATTCCCAAATACTTGTAACGCTCAGTGTTTGTTAATTTTTTACCATTCATGAAAGTAATCTGTAATTTTTCACCCTCTTTACCTTTAGGTTCATTTTTAAAATAAATGCATTGTGTTTTCTTTGAGTTCAACAGGCCTGAGTCCTGGAACCACTTCTCCATATTATGCATATCTTCCTGGAACTTCTGTTCGAGTGCCCTTCGACTGCACACAGATGACACCAGAACCACATCATCTGCGTACAGTCGAGCACCATCCTTCTTTATGACCTCTGGAAGTCCATTGACAAACACATTGAATAGTAGTGGTCTTAGAATTGAGCCTTGCGGAACCCCCCTTCGTGTTTTCCTCAGGTGTGAGTCCACAGTGCCCAGAGTTACACACTGCATACATTCTGTCAAGTATGATTTAAACCATGCCAGAGGTTCATGGTGAACTCCAATTTCATATAACCTTTGTAATAATGATCTGTGGTCTACTAAATCAAACGCTTTACTGAGGTCCACAAACATGGCCCCAGTGTCATCCCCTTTGTTTAGGGATGTTGCCACCAAGTTGTTAAACTCCACCAGGGCCATGTTCGTGGACCTACCTGTTCTAAAGCTATGTTATTTACAAGCCATTCAAACTGTTCTAAATATTGATATAATTGTCTACGAGCTAGTTTTTCTAACATTTTGGACATTATTGGCAGCAGGGCTATTGGCCTGCAATTTGTTGAGCTAAGTGAATCCCCTCCTTTGAAAATGGGGACTATTTCCCCAATTTCCCCATGTCAAGAAATATATTGTTACATAAGTTTTCATTAAACAGATATGTGACTATCAGAGCCAACTCTTTTAACCCCCTTTTAAGAATCTTGGTGCAAAACCATCTATGCCCCCTGCTTTATCCATTTTTAGATTTGTTAATTCCTTTCTGACTCCTTTTTTATAGTCACTGCTCTAAATCTGAACCAGCACTTCATAACATTTACTTTTATCTTTGTGTTTCATATGATATCTTGTATTGAAATGTCTATATCTTTCGAGCTGGTGTCTAATATTCCCAAATCTGATAGCTCGACAAAATACCTATTTAACATGTCTGCCATTTGTTTTTGGTCTACTACTATCTCGTTATCTTCTTTTAGATTAATCCGAGTTCTAGCAGTTGCCGGATTTTGCAGGCATTTTACCTGTTGCCAGAACTTTTTTGGATCTTTTGTTTCTGTAATTTTTGTTTTATAGTGTTGAGATTTTTCTTTTTTAATCATTTTAAACTTTTGTTTCTCCAGATTCTGAAGACATTCCAATCCTCCTCTCGCTTTGTTTTCTTTGCTTTTTTCTATAGTCTATTTCTAATACTTATTTGCGTCTTTATTTTTTCATTTATCCAAGGTAAATGATTCTTTCGATATACTTTTAATATTTTTGGTGCATGAAAGTTCATTATTGCTAGCATTTCTTTGTTAAATTCCTTAACTGCTAAATTTAAGTCAGGTATCAATGTAATCCTGTTCCAATTTATTCACTTAAGACTTTCTCTATAGGCTGTCTCATTGAATGTTTTCCGGCTAGTTGACCAAATATTTACAGAGAGACTGAAGAAGCTTAATATGTATACCCTTGAGGAAAAGAGGGAGAATGGGCACATGATAGAAACTTTCAAGTACCTCAAGGGAATAAACAAAGTCCAAGAGGGTAGCATCTTTCAGAAAAAGAGATGTGCAAGAACAAAGAGGCACAATTTGAAGACAGAGGTGCGGGATGACTCAGTGACAACACGAAGAAGTATTTTTTTCACAGAGAGGGTGGTGGACACATGGAGCAGCCTTCCTGTGGAGGTTGTGGGGTCAAAAATAGTGGGGGAATTCAAGAATGCATGGATTAGACATAATGCAATTATAGTGGGGGGAATGAGGAAGTAGGCTGTTAGTTAACTAGGATCTGCAGCTTATCCAATAGGTAGGGAAATGGGCAGACTGGGTAGACCAAGTAGTCCTTATCTGCCATCAAAGTCTATCTTTCTATGTTTCTATGTAGCCCCAACACTGATGCGCGTGCCCTGAGTAGCAGTTCTGATTTTCAGAGCAATAGTTAAAAGTGTTCCCATGCTTGTTTTTAAATATAAAGCACACTGTCCTGTTCAGGACAAAGCTTACTGTCAGGCTATATGCTTATCTCAGAGTGCTTAAAACCTGCATAACTTATGCATGCACAAGTTCATGTCAGTTCAGGTGACCTTGTTCAGAATCATGTTCTTTTGTCCTCAGGAATGTGCAGAGGCATCGGTTGGGTGGAACTTCAGACAAGCAACGAGGTAAGAAGCTCAAGCAGAGTACAATCACATTTTGATTGAAAAATAACAATAAACAAATGAATAAAGCAAAATGGGCAGTCTAGATGCAGTCAACAAGTACGTAGTCTTTGATAGACACACTGATCCTATAGGACCAAAAATAAATACTAAAAGCTGGCAGTGCTGCTTGTATCTAGTGTTGGAATTACACTTTATGAGCTTTGGGAGCTAGGTGGGGCTCATAAGGGACCTATCTTTAAATTGAGCCCCCCCTTCCCATTATAAACCAATGACAGTGATGTGTAAGCTACCTGGGCTCACTTAAGAGCTACCGGGGCCGAGCCCTGGCAAGCCCCCCCCCGTAATTCCAGCACTGCTTGTATCTGTATGCACCATGTCCCATTGTCAATAGCACACATTCAGAATGCATAGGTGCTACTATGCGCTCTATGCCCAACATCAACACAGCGAATACCAGCAAGCGAACATGGTTGGCATTGGCCAGCACTTGTTTATTTTAGCTCTCATCTCCACAGCTTGTCCTCGTCAGCTGCCCGCTTTCCCCACTCCCATCCCCCTCACCTGCCTTCTCCCAGCCTTACATCTGCCTTCAAACAACATGAAGTCTTGCTATATTCTGACAGTAGCAGTGAGTCCCAACCTTCGAACTGCCCCGGAGATGAAAGAGTTAACTTTCCATGCCAGGCATGGAACGCTGAGCTCGAGCTCAGTTGAGACTCTGTCTGTTGTTCTTCAAACTCAAACCATCAGATTCTTTACTCCGCCTCACTGAACAGTCGCTCCAGAGATTTCTCCTTCTGCTCGGTTCAATTTGTCGGTTAAAGTACCGCCTTTCTCGGTTTTTGACCGAATTTAAACTGTAACCTGTCGGTTCAGTCTCTGTCTGTGGTATCTGTGAGTACTAGATAGGTTTTATTTTATTCTGTTCTGTGTGGAACTTGTAAATGGTTAATCGGTTCGGTTTGAACCAATCAAGTTGTTTAAAAAAATCTTAAATTGTGCTTTTAGAGTGTGGTTACCGGTTCTTATCGGTTCTAAAAAAAATGGATTTTATTATGGTTTTTTCCACGACCCGTGACACGGTTGGGAACCGATAAGAGGGTCTTGACTGGCGGATTGCCATAAAAGGGTAAGTTTGGTTAGGACTGGAACTATGTCTGAGAAACCCAAAAGAAAAACCGGACCCACTGGGTTTCAACACTGCAGTGTGTGTGGGGAAGTCTTTGCCAAGGCTGACCCCCACACCACCTGTGTTTATTGTCTGGGGTTTGACCACCTCATGCAGACTGCCAGATTTAAAAAAATTTCCCTGAAGCTACCCTAGAAAAGAGAGCTGGTAGGCTCAGGGAAAGGGAGGCCAAAAAGTCCGCTGAACCGGATGGCCAGCCCGGTTCGGTTCAAACCGAACCAGAAGGAGTGCCCTCTGACCAGGGTGAGACTTCTTCTGGGCAACAGGACAGCCGATTCTGAGGAGTCGGTTCTAGCTAAAAGAACTGGAAAGAAAAATCAGCTGGTGTGGGCCAAAACTTTCCTCTCAACGCTGAAGAAATATCAAAGCGATCAAAAATTGTTCAGTCGTTTTCCCGGTTCCGACCGAACCGGCACCATCAGGCAGGCGCTCGGTTCGGCCGGTTCCACCGGTTCAAGAGTATGATTTAGAGGAATTTTATGAACCGGAGGAGGAGGAGGAGGAGGAGGAAGAGGAGTATGAGGAAAGCGAATGTGGATTTGAAAGTCTGGATGTGCCCATTGACCCAGACATCTCCCCAGACAGACCTTCAGGAGTGTCTCCTCCTAGGCTTTCTGAGTCCCCCTCCCATTTCATGTTTTATAAAAAAGTGGCTGAAACCCTCCAGCTTCCTATGGAAGAAGCTGTGGATGACCAGGAGGAGCCTGACTATGTGGAAATGATGGATATCCCAGAGTCTAGGAGGCTGTCTATTCCTTGCACAAATCTTTTAGGAAACAGACATTTAAGATTTTAAAGACTCCTAACACTATACCTCTTGTGGATAAGAGAATGGACAAGAGGTATACATTGTCAGGCTCTGACATGGAGTTCCTTACACAACAATGCAGCCATGTTGGGGTAGTGCAGGCTGCAGCCTGTGATAAGGCAAACATTCCCTTGACTTCACACACCCCCGGACAAGGGCTCCAGGAGGATTGATGCCATGGCAAAGGAACAGTACATGGTAGCAACCTTGGGACTCAGACAGGCCAATTATATGGCCTATACTGCTAGGTATCAAAAATCCAGATGGGACACTGTTATGGCCCTAGCAAAACAGGTCCCTGGCCAGCTTGCCAAGGAGCTGGAGCAGGTGGCTGCTGATGGTATTGAGGCATCCAAGGTGCAATTCCATGCTGCAGTAGACTCCAATGATGTGTCATCTAGAGTCATGGCTACATCTGTGGCACTTCGAAGAATGGCTTGGCTCAGATGTACTACCCTGTCACAGGATACCCAGACTAAGGCCATGGATTTTCCTGTTGTGGGTAATTCTCTGTTTGGGGAGCAAAGAGAGAATTACATGAAGAAAATGGATGACTATAGGACCACCTATAGGAGTGCATAGGCCAAGGAAAGGCAGGCCACTCCTCAAAGGCAGCTTCCCAGAGGCAGGGGCAGGCCTTTTCATAGGCCTTTTTACCAAGCCCAGGCCTCCTCTTCTGCTTATGCCCAGAGGGGGTTCTTTAGAGGGAGAGGCAGACGGGGTACAAGCAGGCCTGCTTCCACCCCTCAGCCCAAAGCCCCTACCAAACAGGCACCCTGATGGGGTTGCCAGGTCCGATTCTTGGCTACCTGTAGGGGCAGGCTGGCTTACTTTGTCCAGGACAGGAAGTCTCTGACATCAGACAAATGGGTCCTGGAAGTAGTAAGCCAGGGACTGGTTGTCAGCTTCAAAAAGTTTCCAAAGATGAGAACCAGATCCTTTCCACCTGCAAATCCATCAGAGGCACTTGCCTTAGAGGCAGAGGTCTCTTCCCTCCTAGCTCTCAGAGCTGTGGAAAGGGTTCCACCCCTACACCAGGGCAAAGGGTTGTACTCCAGGTACTTTCTTACCCCAAAAAAGACAGGAGAATGGCGGCCCATCCTGGATCTCAGACACTTAAACAAGCACCTTTTAAAACCAAAATTCAAAATGGTGACTCTGGGAATTATTCTACCTTCTCTAAGGCCAGGGGACTGGCTAGTGTCCCTGGACCTCAAGGATGCCTACTTCCATATTCTCGTCAGAAGCACCCATCGAAAGTACTTCAGGTTCGAGCTGCCATCAGGCCATTACCAGTTCAGAGCAATGCCCTTTGGCCTCACCTCTGCTCCAAGGGTATTCACAAAATGCCTGGCAGTGGTAGTTGCTTCTCTAAGAAGGCAGAAGATTGCCATCTTCCCTTACCTGGATGACTGACTCATAGTAGGCAAGTCCCCAGACTAAGTCAAGTTACACTTACAGATAACTCAGCAACTGCTCACTTCTTTGGGTTTCCTTCTAAATCTTCCAAAGTCAGTTCTAGAGCCTGTCCAGCTCCTCACCTTCATAGGTGCAGAGCTAGACACAGAGAAGGCCAGAGCCTTCCTTCCCCTGGACAGGGCAAGGACCCTGGTCTCTCTGGCCTCCTCATTCACCCTGCAGGTGTCTCGACCAGCAAGGCATTTTCTACAGCTCCTGGGGCACATGGCTGCTTCTACAGCAGTAGTGCAGGGAGCAAGATTTCAGATGAGGGACATTCAGTTCCATTTGAGAGCCTTTGGTCTCAAAGGAAGGACCCTCTGACCAAATTGATCCCAGTAACTCGAACCCTGATCCAGGCCCTACAGTGGTGGCAGGATCAGAACTATCTGAGACAAGGGGTTCCCTTTGTCACTCAGTCTCACTCTTTAATCTTTACTACAGATGCCTCCCTCTTGGGGTGGGGGGCTCACATGGGCGACCTCACCACCCAGGGGTTGTGGTTCCCTCAGGAATCTCTGCTCCACATCAATCTGTTGGAACTCAGAGCAGTATTTCTAGCACTTCAAGCTTTTTCCAAATCTGTTCAGAACAAAGTTGTACAGGTCAGAACAGACAACACCACCACAATGTGGTACATCAACAAGCAAGGGGGCACTCGGTCTACAGCCTTGTGCACCGAAGCAATGAAGTTGTGGTCTCTGGCTTACTCCCTGAACACCTCCCTCATGGCAGTTCACCTCCCAGGCAAGGACAATGTCCTGGCAGATGCTCTCAGCAGGATTTCCCAGGGCCATCACGAATGGTCACTGGACCCCCTGGTCTTGGAGGTGATATTTTCCAGATGGGGCACCCCGCAGACAGATCTTTTTGCAGCCCCAGACAATCCCCAACTTCCCCTTTTTTGCTGCAGGCCCCCAGTGTTGGGCTCAGTCCCCCTGGATGCCTTAGTTCTCAATTGGGAAGGGAGTTCTCTATGCTTCCCCCCCTTCCCTCTCCTGTTCAAAGTGCCAGTCAAAATCAGTTCTCAGCCCTGCAAGATGATCCTGATTGCTCCAGACTGGGCCAGACAGCCTTGGTATCCACTCCTACTGTCCTTAGCAGTCCATCTTCCCCTGTGTCTTCCCAGGAATTACAACCTGTTAACCTGTGCTCAGGGGAGGGTTTGGTACCCAAACCTCAAATCTCTCAATCTCAAGGCCTGGCTCTTGAAGAGTTAGAGTTTGCTGATTTACACCTCTCCCAAGGTGTAATGGATATCCTGAAGGCTTCTAGAAAACCTTCCACCAGGGCTACTTATAATTCCAAATGGTAAAGGTTTTCCATATGGTGCTCTGGGAAGCATATTTCCCCAGAATCTGCTGATTTGCCCACAGTCCTTGATTATATGGTCCACTTAAATAGCTTGGGGCTGAGACCAGCTACACTGAAAGTGCATCTGGCAGCTGTGTCTGCTTTTATGTCAGCAGGTAAGCCCTCTTCTCTTGCTGCCCTGTATTCTCCAGTTTTCAAGGATTGCTTCACACCAACCTCCTCCATTCAGGGCCCTGCCCTGCCTGGGACCTTAATGTCTGCATTGCTCAGCTTATGCAATCCTCTTGAGCCTTTGTCTTCAGCAGAGCTTAAGTACTTGACTTGGAAGACTGTGTTTCTGGTAGCCATCACTTCTGCCAGACGCATAGTGAATTACAAGCTTTGTCAGTGGAGCCTGATTTTATCTCCTTTCATAGAGATAAGGTGGTCCTCAGGACTAACAGGAAGTTCTTGCCTAAGGTGGTTTCAGATTTCCACCTTAATCAATCTATGTCTCTTCTTGTGTACATCACTGACCATTCCTCCTCTGACGAGAGGAGGCTGCACAGTTTAGATGTGAAACGAGCCCTTAGTTACTACATAGAGCATACCAAGGGTCACAGGTTTGACTCCCTCCAACTGTTCCTCACTTATGGTGAGGTTGGTAAAGGGAAACCTGCCACTAAAAGATCCATTGCCAGGTGGATTGTCTCTTGTATCCAATTTTGCTATGAAAAACTGGGTAAGGTTCCTCCCTCAGGCCTGAGGCTCACTCTACCAGAGGTACAGCTGCTTTCTGGCTTGGGGACATCCTATTCTAGAGATATGTCAAGCAGCTACCTGGAAAACAGTTCACACTTTTACCAAGCATTACTCCCTGGACATCCAGGCTAGGACTGATGCTCGGTTTGGCACTGCTGTGCTTCAGAGCCTATTTCCTAAGTAGGTTCTATCCCTCCTCCATGGAGGTACTGCTTTGTAGTCTGCTACTGTCAGAATATAGCAAGACTTCATGCTGTTTGAAGAAAAAATTACTCACCTTAGTAATGTTGTTTCTTCTAATTGAGTCTTGCTATATTCTGACCTCCCCTACTGCCCTCTCCAGAACCTCTATTTTTGGGATGTGGGTGGGCAGTGCAGTGTTGGCACTTAGTAGGTGCCCACCTTTTTTCTCACCCTTCTTTTCTTGGGGTGAGTTGGTGTTGTGTTTTTCATTTTTGGGTCTCCTGACTTGAGTCTTTGTTTTGGGACCAAAAATGTGTTTTATGTTATTAGCCAGTTGGCTAGTGTAGGTTTACAGCTTCCACACAGGACCTTAGTGAGTTTAGCTCGTAAAAGATCTGACGGTTTGAGTTTGAAGAACAACAGACAGAGTCTCAACCGAGCTCGAGCTCAGCGTTCCATGCCTGGCATGGAAAGTTAACTCTTTCATCTCCGGGGCAGTTCGAAGGTTGGGACTCACTGCTACTGTCAGAATATAGCAAGACTCCATTAGAAGAAACAACATTACTAAGGTGAGTAATTTTTTCTTCTTGTATCTCCCTGGTGTACTCCCTGCCCCCGCATGGTCAGTGAGCTGCACCATGCCTCAGAGGTACTGCTTAATCTGGAGTTGGATGCAGAGGCTGGCTGTGTAGGATCTGCAGAGTGAGGGCAGGCATCATTATGCTATAGCTGGGATTTTTCCCTTGTTGTTGTGCTACCCTGCCCCCTGGGATGCCAAATGGCTGGAGTTGGCTTCTTGCATCATCCAGATGTCTGTGCATCAGTGCATCAAGGTGCCATCAGCATCCTCCACCCTAAACACCAGCTCTGTATACACCACCACCTATGGTCACCTAGGTGGTGGTAGCATGGCAGAGTTTGGGAACCCTCTGTCCCCAAGGAGGAAAGCATCCTCTAGGATGCTTCATCCTCCTTCCTAGCTGAAGCTCCAAAGACTTGGACTTGTTCCAAAACCTGAGTCATCGATGTCAAGAGCAGTAGTGCTACCCCTGCACCAACAGGTGAGCCCCAATCCTTTTTTGATACTTTCTGTGTTTTCTTCATGATCCAGTGGGGCAGGAGCTCCTTCTGCCCATTTACAAGCCATGATCTAATGTGTACTGGAACTGTCAGGTCACCACTGGTCCCAAATATTTACTGCTTCACCACTCATATACTATCCCAGACTTACTGCCCAGTCTTTTTTAACCCATTACTTGGTGCATATATTCAACTTCAACCCTCCCACTCTTTTCTGGCTGTGTGGCCAGCATACACTTTAATCACAAGGGGCCCAGGAAGGAGTGGAATGTTTCACAGCAAACTGCATTCATACCATCCCCCCAGGCAGGAGAAAAGTTTCTTAACAAATGTTTGTGTAGCTGCCCCAATGACACAGTGGCAACAGGTGGCACTGTCATGCAAGTGACTTGGATTCAGGGACAGACATGGGGAGCAGTGCCAGGAAGTGGCCATGGGCTGGAGTAGCTGCTGTGTGGTCAGGGCTGGTGGTGGGTTCAGGCACAACATAGGGTGGAGGGAGGGACAGGAAGAAATTTGAGAGAAAAACCCATCTACCATCTGAATGATGACTTTGCTTGACATAGGGTGCATTCCTGATTCAGGATATAACCCTGTACAATGAGCAGCTGGCCAGGAAAAAAAACACTAAACAAAAAAGGTTTGCCTAGCAATTGTTATGACCCAACACTAGATTTCCATAGCAAAGAGAAATACATGTGTTAAATATTTTACATGACAGTGGTAGTCAGAGATGTGTCCCAGTATATCTAGATATACTGGGTGTTTACTCACCTGGTAAAGGTGATTGTGTTGGTTGACATCCATGGCACTCCAGACATTACATCATGGGTTTTAGCCCAACTGATAGGCTAGTGATGCATATGACCTGGGATCAGATTTCTAGTATGTCCAGGTCCCAGAAGCCCCTGCTCTCCAGTTTGAATCTTCCATAGCTGAAAAATAAGGTTAGTAACACCACAAATGCTTTGAACCAATTACACACCTCGAAACACCTTCTGTACATGGCCAGTTGGCCCTTTTATTTACCTATTGATACAAATCTAATACTCGGCCTTCTTGGTAGCCGACAACAGACATCCTTGATGTCTTAGTGATATCTACAAAGCCCCACTTCTCTCGTTCTATTTACATGAACATATTCCTTGTCACTCTGATCACTCTGCCAGGAAGGCTGTGGAGTGCCATTGATGTCAACCAACACAATCACCTTTACCAGATGAGGAAACACCCATTGTGTTGGGTTGCCACCCATGGCACTCCAGACATTACATCATGGGTAGATAAGCAGTAGTACTGTACCCCAGGGTGGGGCAGGGTGATCTAAGAGTGAGAGGAGGAACTGGCTGCTGAGAGAACCTGAGTGGCAAAGGGAGTCTGTAGCCTGTATAAATAGTCCAATCTATAGTGTCTGGCAAAGGTATGGATGGAAGTCCAGGTTGCCGCTTTGCAAATGTCCTCCATAGACACATTAGCCCTTTCTGCCCAAGAGGTGGACACTGCTCTGGTAGAATGAGCCTTAATACCCACTGGGGGTGTCAGTTGCTTTGCCTTGTAAGCCTCTTTGAATGGTTCTCTTGAGCCAGCCAGCGATAGTGGTTTTAGATGCTGCCCTACACTGTCGCTGCCCTTTTGCCACAATGAATAACTTCTCGGTCTTGCTGATGGGTTGTGTTCCAGAGATGTATGTGGCTATTGTGGCCCCCACATCTAAGTGATGGGGAATAAGCCTGTCCCCCAGCTGTGAACTCTTGGAAAATGTCGGCAGTTCTATGGGCTGCTCCCTATGGAATGCAGACGTGACCTTAGGCTGAAAGGATGGTACTGTCCATAAATGTACCTCTTGTGGAGTAAATGCGGTGTAAGGCTCCCTGCAGGACAGAGCCCCCAGCTTGCTTATTCTCTGGGTTGAGCAAATGGCCATGAGGAAACAGGTCTTCAGGCCTGCCCAGAATAGGTCCACCTCATGCAATGGTTCGAAAGGGGCTGCGCTGAGGGAGTTTAAGACAGATCCCAGGGGGTGATTAGAGGCCTGACCCTTGGTTGCAGTGCTTCTACTGCTCAGAGGAAGCATATTGCATTGGGGTGAGCCCCTGGGCTTTGTTGGCCCATGTGGCCAGTGGCGGCACTGATGACGGACAGCTGTACCCGGAGTGATGAGTGGGATAGCCCCTTGTCCACTCCCTGCTGTAAGTACAGAAGAATGGTAGACATGTCCACTAGTTCAGGGTCCTTGCCCTTGTCTCTGCACCATGCCACAAATATTGACCACTGCCTACCATAGATGGAGGGCCTTCTGGACTGCAACATTGTGGAGATGACTGATTCATGGTAGCCATCTCTCAGCAGTCTCTGCCTCGCAGGAGCCAGGCCATTTGCTTCAGGGTCCCTGGTGCGGGGTGACCGTGGGTCCCTGCGTAAGCATGTCCGGTTGGTATGGGAGTCTGCATTTGTCCAGGGCCATGGCTATTACTGCTGAGAACCAGGCTCTCCATGGCCAATATGGTGGCACTAGGACAATGGTTCTCTGGGATTGCTGAATCTTGGATAGGAATTGTGGCAGTAGAGCAGTGGGAGGAAAGAAATACTCCCAATCCTGTGACCAAGGTTGGGAGAGAGCATCAATCCCCCGTGAGTGATGCCCCCTGTGCCTTGAGAAGAATTTGTTCACCTGAGCATTCTCCGCTGTCACTATGAGATCCATTGATATGGGGCTCTAGGCCTCCTGTATCAGTTGGAATAAGTCAGGATGGAGGGGTCACTCTCCTTGGTGCACCTGTTGTAGGCTCAGCCAATCTACTCGTACGTTGAGCTTGTTCGCTAGATGGATTGCACTGATATGCATGAGGTTGGCCTATGCCCAGTCCAACACCCTCGTCACCTCTCTCTGCATAGCTCTGCTCTTGGTGCCCCCTTGTTTGGAGATGCAAGCCACTGTGACTTGATTGTCAGAGTGAATTAAGAATGACTGACTGGATATGGGTGACCGGAAGGATCTGAGGGCATGATAGACTGCCCTCATCTCCAGCATGTTGATAGACAGTCTGGACTCTGGGGCTGTTCAGCGGCCTTGGGCTGACAGGGTGCCCAGACATGCTCTCCATTCTAGTAGGCTTGCATCTGTCTCGATGGTGACATTGTAATTCACTTCTAGTGGGACCCCTCATGTGAGGTATTGGCTCACCGTCCACCAGACTTGGGACCACCTCACTGTGCCTGACAGCGGTACCCCTGACCTGCAGATTCTGCTCATTTGGGGACCCCTGCATCAGTATGTAATTCTGCAGAGGTCTCATGTGCCACCTGGCCCATGGGACCAGGTCAATGCATGATGCCATGCAGACTAGCATCTGAACTATTTAGCCAGTGGTCTGTAGGTTGCTGGCTTTCAGCTTGTGGGCTAAGGCTGTCAAGTTCTCCACCCTTTTCTGGGATGGCCTGGCCCACCCCTAGGACGTGTTTATTTCTGCCCCCAGGTGTTCTAGCTGCTGCATGGGTACCAGATGGCTTTTGACTTGGTTCACCCCCCAGCCATGCTCCTCGAGTCACCATAGTGCCATCTGAGTGGCCCTTTGTGACTGCTCCATGGAACGAGCCCCGGATCAGCCAGTCATCCAGGTAGGGAATAACATCCACTCCCTGTTCTCTTAGTCTGGCAACCAGCACTACGGACACCTTGGCGAACACCCTTGGTGTTGATGTAAGTCCGAAGGGTAGAGCCTGATAATGAAAATGCTGACCGAGGATGTGGAATCGGAGGTACTGCCTGTGTTTTGGCCTGATTGGGATGTGAAGGTACGCGTCCTTCAGATCTATAGAGGTGAGGTAGTTGCCTACCCGAATGCTGCGGAGGGTTGATTTCAGGGTCTCCATTTTGAATCTTTGGGTAACTATGTGCTGATTGAGGTGCTTGAGATCAAGGATGGGACGAAGTTCCCCTGTCTTCTTGGGTACGAGGAAGAAAATGGAGTACACTCCCTGTTCTTGCTCTTGCAGGGGTACTACCTGGATTGCCCTGTTCTGCATCAAATCCAACAATATTTGTTGGACCTGATGGGCAGATGCCTTCTTTTTTGCTATGGGGGAGCTTATGAATCTGTGTGCTACGAGGGAGCTGGACAGTTTTGTGGAATACCCCATGGACACTACCACTAGGATCCATCTGTCTGAGGTTGTGCCATGCCACCTGTGTTGAAAAAGCATTAGTCTCTTGCCCATGGGTGGGCAGAGCCCCCACATGGGTAGACTCCTGGGAAATGGTAGTCTGTAGTCACTGTTGCTTGCCCCTGTTCCCTCTTCCTCTGCCTCCAAACTTGGAGCCATGGCTCCTGAAAGTGGAGGGCTGGTAGTTGGAGTTAAAGGAATTACGGGATCCTCTTTGTGCTCCTCTGCCTCGAAAGGAATTGTTCTTGTAGTAGTTGTCCCTAAATGTCTACTGGAACTTGTTCCCCCCTCGAAATCTCCGTCTGCCTGACAGCAGGTAGGTTGGTCTGTTCTTATTCTTGAGAAGATGCTTCCCTTCCTCTTTCTGCTTGAGGTAGTTCTGTAGTCCTTCCCTGAAGACATGCTTGCCCTTCATTGGTAGGTTTTGCAACAGTGTCTTGGACTCATTGTCTGCTTCCCATAACTTAAGCCACAATGCTCTTCTGGCATGGTTCGTTAGTGCTGTGGCCCTGGCATTCAGCTTCAGAGTGTCCACCACTATGTCTGCCAAGTACTTTGCAGTGTCAAGTGTGCACTCCAGCAGTTCTGCCTCTCTGGTCTTGGGGTTTGCTTGCTTGAATAGCTCCTCAAGCCATCAGATTTGGGCATGTGCAGTGTAGTGTAGATGGCAGTAGTGGAGGCTTTGGCCACCATGCCCTCAATTTCAAACAGTTTCTTTAGCATATCCTCCACTTTCTTATCTGTGGGGTCTTTCAACTATATGGTACCGCATAGCAGCACTGTCTTTTTGGTGAGTGTCGTAATTTGTGGGACGATCATGGGGGCTGTGCACCAAGCGCTGGCCTTGTCCTCTTGGACCGGATACATGCGGTCCAGGTTTCTCTTGTCTGACATCCTACCGGGCTCTGTGGACTCTCACTCCTTGGTAAAGATGTCATCAATTGCCAGACATACAGGGAAGGTCTCCTTGGTGGCCGTCTTCTGCTGAATCATGGGGTCGAGCTTCGACTTGGTTCTGTCTTCCTCGACCTCGAACCCTACAGTGGTTTTAGCTAGCTGCATAAGGCCTGAAATCAGGTCAAGTGAGCATAATTTAGATGTGAGGGATGGTACAGACTGTGACTCCATCTCCCCTTCATCGGACACTATGCCGTCCTCATCATCTGGAAGTTACTTGTCTCCAGAGTCGTCCCCTGTGTCTGGGGCTGGAGTGCTCGGGAGTGGCTCGGTTGTGTCCATACGGCCCCCTGTGTTTCCTCCTGGGTTCTCAGGGTCTGGCTGTGGCTTAGAATTTGGTGGTACCTTGGGCTGTGTTAGGGCCTCCAATCTTTCCATGATCTTCCACATAAAATTCTGTGGCTCTCCATCATGGCCACCATGACCTGTTGATTCTGGAGGAGAATAGCCCCTGGGTCCACCCAATTAGAGCCGCTGGGCCCTGGATTGTCAGAACCCATAACTGGAGATTGCTCCAGAGATAGGTCGTCCTCATCGTATAGGCAGGCTGGGCATTGTGGTCCCGTATTGTCGGGCATCAAGGTAGCGCTACATGTAGTGCATTTCTTTGCTTTCACCATCTGAGGAAAGAGGTAAATGGAATGAGTATTAGGGAAGAGTCATAATGGACCTTCAGTAGACTGGGTGCCCTAAGCGGCAGGTTCTGTGTCTGCCTACTCACACCGTATGCTTGCAATGGGAACAGAGTAATTAGAAGGCATGCAGGCTACCAGTGCTGATACCTTCAAGTGCTGGTTGAACATAGGGACCCCTACTTTGGGTACCCCTCCCATGCAACCATCGAGCATTGAGCAGCAAGAGGGTATCCTCCCTTGGACAAAATGGCTGCCAATAGAGAAGCCAGCAAGATGGCACCATGGTAGGTCACTGAACGCTGTGATAATAATGGGCCCCAGAACAGAAGTGCCAGTGTGGTCCTTAACATACCCGCCAGTGGGTCGCTATAGAGTGGGACCCGTATGGTGGTAGCTAAATATGAAAAAGAGGTGGGAGGGGGCAGGAGAATCAAGTGAAAAGAATCAAGCCCAATTACGCTGGCTGCTGAATGAGGGGCCTAAGTCTGAGAAAGGGCTATCCAACCAAAATTATGTAATATTCACCCCCCTCTAACTATGGTGCCAGGGGTCTCCGCTTGGGAGGGAAGACCCCTTGAAACTGCCTTGTTGGGAAGGCTCTATAGAGCTGCATCCATCCTCTCTGTACCAGCCTCAGAGGAATATGAGGCATCCCTGAGATCCCCCCTCTGGCTGTTCAAGCACTCTCTTGAACAAAAAATATTGTCCCCCTGTTTAAATCTTATTCAGTTACTGAACTCTTTCTGTCTTTCCCACTGATGCACTCATTTCTCCCCCCACCTCCCACCCCCCATTGCTGAGAGGTAAGGAGAACACCAGCATGTAGGCCGCGGTGGTGTAGCAGTACTAGGCGGGGCAGCCTCTCCATCCAGGAGCCTGCTAATGAGCAAAATGTAAATCCCATGGTGGCACAAGACAGAGAGACCAATGCGCTGCCAGAATGGAAAGGACAAAGTTCAGGAATGCACCGGGACCAGCTGCCTTTCCAAGTGGTGGAAGGGGAGACAGAGAGAAAAGGGGAGGGGGGAGTAGCCACGCAGCACTCAGTGTGGTAGAGACAAGGCCCTTTATTGGGCCTGGCATATTCAAACTCTTTCTACGAGCAAACCAACATCAATTCCTTTCTTTTGCAACAAAGAATCACAGGATCATAGGAATATTAGTGTGGTGCACTATGCACATTGCGATCGTAAGAGACAGTCGTTGCCACTTGGCTAGACTTGCTCAAGGAACAAACTCCTAGCCTTACTATAACAGCTGGTTAAGCCTCAACAAACAACAAGTCCTAAGTGCAGCAGCATGATCTGCCTTAGTAAGAAAACACTCCTATTAATACATTGTAATGCAGCAACAGATTGCAGACAGTTTATTTCCTTCTTATAAGAGCACAAAGTGTTTTACTGCTGAAAGGCAGACTCAAATGAGATCTTACTACAAATATCCTACTTCCAAAGTTCTTTCAACTGCTACACAAAAACATTTATATATATATATATATATATATATATATATATTAGCAATTACTTGCTACACGTGATTTCACCCAAAAGGAGCATGAAAGTTGCTTCATAAAAGGTAAAGTTGGTAGCCATAGATATTTCCTGACATATCATTATATATATAACCAGGTGTATCACAGGAGAAGACTCCACTGAAATGAATAGGAATTTTCTGTGAAATATCCAATTGTGTTGGGTTGCCATCCATGGCACTCCAGACATTACATCATGGCTGGCAACCCAACACAATTGGATATTTCACAGAAAATTCCTATTCATTTCAGTGGAGTCTTCTTGTGATACACCTGGTTATAAATATATATCTTCGATAATGTTGTATAAATTTTTTTTTTTGCTTACCCCGTGGAGTTTCTTACCTCTGCTTCCAAAGTTCTTACTACAAACATCTTACTTCCAAAGAGAAAACATCCCAAACTTCTTTAGGCAGGCTCAAACAAACATTTGTTTAATTATAATATAGCTGAAGCAATTTTCAGGGGTGAGCGTTGGCGGTGGCGTTGGCAGAAACCCAGAGCTGTGCCATTGGCAGCACACTCAGACTCGGGGAAAGAAAATCACTCAACTTGCTGTTTGACTACCTTCTGTTGACTGCAATCTAAGCGACACTGACATTGTGAAGGAGGTGCACTACATAGCATCTCAGCCTTCACCACCTAAAGGACAGGCATCGCTGAATGACAGTATGCTTGAGAGGTGGGAGAGGCCATGAAGGGAATTGGTAGGAGAGGAATGTGGCAGCATGACGCTTCTGGCTCTCCAGATCCCCCAAGCCCTGCTGGCTATGATTTGTTTGGTGCAATGGTCTGATTCAAAATATTCATATAATTACTGGTGACCCCCTTTAGCAACCTGATTTCAGATACTCTTCAAATGCTGTAATAACCCGAAATTGGGTTATTACGGCGTTTGACTAGCTCTGAGTCACTTCTCCCTTACACTGTCTGTGATGATCACTTTCACTTTTCTCTGACCTGGTAGCATGGCCAAGCGGTGTTCGTTTCCTTAAATTATATACCCCAAAATCCACACAAAGAGAAGTGCCTTACTATAGCAACACTCATTCCCGCTTGAATCTCACCTTCTGAAGCCGCCGAGTAACTCGCTGTCATCAGTCTACACTCGGCGGCTTCTGTATCTCAAAACTAAGAAAAAATTAGTGCAGCACCCACAGGTGACAATTTTTTATATGAGGCACTTCTCTTTGTGTGTATTTTTGGGCATATAATTTACTGAAACGAACACCGCTTGGCCAGGCTCTCTCTCTCTCTCTCTCACCCAAGTTCTTTTACATACAAAGTCCCTGCACCAGTATTTATAAAAAATAACAGATAGGCAAGTGTGTGCCTATGAATATTTTTTTCACACCCTCGGTGCATGAAGCCCACATAAACTTCTCAAGCTTCGCTCTCAAGGTTTATGGGTCATCACACACCTTGAGTGCGAAAAAAATATTCATAGCACACACTTGCCTATCCATTATTCTCTATATCATCACTTGTGGGAAGGACAGGACTTTCACAACACACTCATGGCTCTGCCACTCAGCAGTGGTTCTGTCCCCCTTACAGTGAAGATAAATTGCATATTTTGAGTTAGCCTAATGTGTATCCCCTATGTATAAAATAGAGCTAATATACAGTACATATATTTTTGTGGAGTCTATGTGATAACGGCAAACGCCGTTATTGCTCAGTCAGAGTGCCGAACATATTCGGCACTCCGGCAACCCTAAGCACTCCAGCACAATGACGCCAGGACATATTTTTACTACTTTCTGTGGGGGGCTGCACCCCACACCCCAAGCCCGCACCCCCTACTTAACAATTCTCAACTCCAGGGGGTGCATGTGGGGGTGAAAGTAGTAAAAATAAAAGGTTCGGGCTGGGCACAATAAAATCGTACCCAGCGCCCGGACCTGAACCCAGTACCTCAGCCACCCCAGCCATTGCTCAATCCCGATGCCACGGCATGGCTCAACCCGACAACCCCGCAGTGTCACCCCTACAGCCTCTCCACCCCCCAACCCGCTCACGTGCTCACTCCCCCTCCTGCCACGCATATGTATAGCGACATCCTGTCGCCTGGTTCGCCCACCCCCTTATTCCGGTCACCCAATCTGTCGGTCACCATGAGTGGATTGCGCAAGGAAGGTGTTGTCATAACGGAAGGCGCCCTTCCTCATGTGCACACTTCACGGGTTACCATTTTTGTGACTGTTGTGTTGGATGGAGCATGCCAATAAAAAACATTTGTGGAGTATAAATTCCCTTAGGATCTCCACCCCTGACCGAGCATGCTCTCCAGCTCGGCGTCCAATGGCACGGCTCTGGGTTTCTGCCACCACCATTCACCCCCAAAGACTATGGCCTGCCAGGACAGACAAGGATCTCTACTCCTGACTGGGCACACTCTCCAGCTCGGTGGCCAATGACACAGCTCTGGGTTTCTGCCACCGCTGCTGCAGACCCCCAAAGACTATGGCCTGCCTGGACAGACAAGGTATAGTTTGCCATATTCCTGGACCCGGCACTTTCAAACCCAGCCACCTCATAGCAGCGCTCATTCAATTGGCTGTCAGTCTCCTGAGGCTCCCTCTGATTGTCTCTTCAGGCGAACCTCCGCCAATCGAATTTGTGGCTCAGAATCCCTGGAACAATAGAGCTCTGCTAGTTTCAGACTCACGGCTTTCTGCCTTCTAGTCTTTTCCCAACCTATTTTTTGCTTGTACTTATTGTTATGCTGCTAAGTTTAGTTAATTGCCTGGGTTAGAAACTGTTTAAGCATGCTAGCTTGGTTTCTGACTGCATTGCTAGAGTGGTAATTGAATTTAACCATTGTGATAGGGTAGAATAGGACCCTGTCCCATTTCTTTTGGAGAAAGTGTTTAAATGCAAGGAACTGTATTCTTTCCTTTTCTGTCTCTTCTGTCTGGTTGCGCAACCAGATTTTCCTGCGAGACCTTGGACTTGATTAAACCGACCAGTCTCGCAATCCTTTGCCTTTCACTGTCTCTCAATTTTCTTTTGCTGTCTTTATTCCTTTCATATCTATATCTGCTAATATAAAATACTGTATATGATAATCAATGTATGGAAATGAAATGTAGCTGATATTGGGATCACTTTTGTTTAGAAAATTGTGTTACTGTTGAAATGCATATATTTATAATTTAAGATAACTGTAAAAAGCTAGAGGCTACTTGGGTGCAAATGCCTGAGCCTTTTGCAGTTGCTGTGGGGACCTCAGGAAGTTCTCAATGTTCTAGCAGCTCCTGAAATTTACAAAGGACAGGCTGCTTGCAAAGGATAGGGGTTGAAAAGAGTTATAAAAACAGCTAAGCTGAGCTGCAAGGGAGATTTTTTTACAAGAGATTTTATTTTGCTTCTGTATATGGTAATTCTGAACAGGTTCATTTTATTTTATGTTACTGCAACTACAAATAAACAATTTTGTGGAATTTTACAACTGCTCCTGGGTTTTCTCTATGCTTTCTGACCCGTGCTTTGACGACAACCATGTTTTTTTACTGTTTGTTAACACTGCCTCCTAATTTGAGCTGCTCTTCTCTGACTTGCCTTTGTCCCTGCTAAACCCTATCCTACTGATACGCTTATCAAACCTGCCTCTGTGTAGCTCAGACCTACCTGTCTTCTCTATCCTGATCTCTACAACCCCCTTGTGCATTCCTGCACAGTGCTTGGTTCTGATCAACCCCCACATCTAACAACTCTCTCCTCCTCCTACTCCACCCCCCCAACCTTAATTGTCTGCAGCATGATCTCAAATCTGCTCCCCCCACCTACCGATTAGGCCCTGGTGTCATACCCTTGCCCCCCCTGCTGTTAATCCTCTCTTGTAGCCACTGAAAATACGCCCGCCATTTCTCACCTCCTTATAGCTAACTCCCCTCTCTTCTTTCCTTCCCTTAGGACCTCCACCCCGACTGGGCATGCTCTCCAACTCTGCGACCAATGGCATGGCTCTGGGTTTTTGCCACCGCTGCCGCTGCTCACCCCTGAAGACTATGGCCTACCTGGACAGACAAGGTACAGTTTACCGTATTCCCAGACCAGGCACTTTCAAACCCGTCCACCTAATAGCAGCGCTCACTCAATTGGTTGCTGGTCTCCTGAGGCTCCCTCTGACTGGCTCTTCAGGTGAACTGCTGCCAATTGAATTCATGGCTCGGAATCCCTGGAACATTTGAGCTCTGCTAGCTCCTGACTCATGGCTTTCTGCCTTCTAGTCTTTCCCCAACCTGTTTTTTTCATCCCATCCACGCTCCCCTACCTGCCACACTGTTTTAAATCTTCCTCCCACACACATACCTATACTGCCCCTACCTTCTGATTCACTGGTACTGAACTGTGGGTGATACCTCACCACTTAAGGGGCCCACATCCCCTAGCTCTCCAGTACACAAGCCTGCCAAAGTGAAAACTCCTACCTCAGCAGAAGATTAAAGACAGTACTGTTCTGACTAAATTACTAAAATGTGTATCCCTCAAATCGTCGGTTAATGATTGTGATGTTTTTATTAATCCTACTGCCCAATCTATAGCATAGTAACACCAGCCAAAAGGGCTGGAACTTGAACACACTTGTAAATGTTGGGTCACCGAGCTCAACATCTACCCCAGTTCTCTCAATATTTGCAAGCCACGAGCGCATATGCACTCTAAGCCCATCTTCCTCTATAATGGTTGACCCCATCCCCCCATCATCTCAATGATCCCTGTCACCTGCCCACCTAAAAAGAATTCCTCTCCCCATCGACAGCAAGTGCAAACTCTAAAGCAACTTAAGCTTCAGGCAACAAGGATCATCTGGCTGCTGCTGATGTTATAGGGCAACATCCACCCTAATCCAGGCCCTAAATCCATGGATGCCAAACCCCCGAGAAAGTCTGGTGCCATCTTTATTGCCTCTATTAATATATGTAGCATCCTGTTAACACTGGACTTGCTGCAAGCATGGGTAGCACATCACAAACTGGATGTCTTGTCAGTGGTAGAAACCTAACTTATACCAAGAACCCCTGATAATGAAATCCAACTCTCTGGCTACACCATATTCTAGCTTGATAGACTGGGAAATAGTGATGGCAGATGTATCATCTACATAAAAAAACATCTAAGAGGTACTGTCCTGCCACGCCAAAAACTGGGAAAAATGTACAAATTCTACTGGTGAAGCTAATTCTGGGTTCTCAAGGCAAGGGAATAACCCTTATTTCTGCATACACCCCCCTGAAGGAGCAGGCTGAGGGCTTCAAAGTACTTCATGACTACCTGTCGGACCTTTGCTCTAACTCAGAGGTAGTAGCGCTGGGCGACTTTAACATAAACTGGTTGTCGCATGACTCAGCTCCTTATAAAGATGCACTCTCAGCAATTGACATACGTCAACTGGTGACTTCACCGACTCACACAAACTACAGAACTGGGTCTTGTACCCTTTTAGACTGGCTGCTTACAAACTTTCCAGACTGAATCACAAGTGTAAACATACTCTCGTACTCTATAAGTGACCGCTCTCTCATCCTCTGCTCGTGGACCAATAGGTTGCCAAGACCTCCAGCAAAAGTGATGATATCCTGTATACTTAGGAAGGGGCAATTGGATCACCTGAAACTATACCTCTTGCAGCAGAATTTGTCCCCTATCTTTGTAACCACGGATGCCGACATAGCACTAGAGACCTTCATCAGAACCTTTAACGCTGCCTGAGACATGTTTACTCTTCTTACCAAAAGAAAAGTCAAGGGCACCAATCAACCATGGGTTTCCCAAACATCTCCTCGGCCAACTACGAAATCGAGACCACCTCTGGTATAAGTTTAGAAGTACTGGGGCAACTTCTGACCACCTAAACTACAGAAAGGCCAGGAATCAATGCACATATGACATCTGCCAAGCTAAGGCTGACCACTTTCATGCAGAGCTCAACTCCTGCTGATGGAACAGCCGCAAATTTTGGCAAAACATACAAACCCTCACCAGTGAGACAGACAAGTTGCCCCCATCTATGCTGAACCTAGGCAGTAACATTACTCAGGACCAGCTCACCATAGCCATCGCATTTTATAAGGTGTTCGCTGACCTAAGTGGTGTGCTCCCCCCCGAATACCTTAACTCAACCATAGATGAACCCTGGAACGTACCATCTTCTGCACCACCAAACTAAGCTCCCCCATTCTACCTAAAAATAATCTAAAAAACAGAAGCAAAAAAATACCTCTTGAAAGCAATCGGCAAATCTAGGTTCAGTGGTGACGGGCTTGACCTGAAACTTCTTTCCCTCATCCTTGATGTACTACTGGTACCACTCACAAGAATACTCAACCTCTCCCTGATCTCTGGTAAATTCCCTAAGCTATGGAAGGCTACAGTCATTACCCCTGTGCTCAAAGGTGGTGATAAGTCTATCCACACAAACTACTGACCCATATCTATTCTACCACCCATCTCTAAAGCTCTCGAGAGAATCATATATGATTAGCTTGTTGACCACCCTGAAAAGTATCAACTGCAATGTAGGCAGAAACATGGCTTCCGAAGGTCCCATTGTACCGTAACTGCATTACTTGAGTTCACGGGTTACATTCATGAGGCCTTTGATCGAGGGAACTTGGTGGGAGCTATCTTCGTAGACCTCACCAAGACCTTCGACACAGTCAACCATGATCTTCTTCTGTCCCATCTAGAAGCTCTAGACATCTTGTCAGACTCTCTTTGCTGGTTCAGCAGTTACCTCTCTGATCAGGTACAGCAAGTAAAAATTGACAACACCCTCTCTGATACTCTACCTATTATTACTGGAGTCCCTTGGGGATCTATTTTGGGACCTCTGTTGTTCAGCCTCTTTATAAATGAACCCCCCCCAAGCATGTCGTCACCAAATACTCCTTTACGCGGACAACGTCGTCATTTATACAAGCCACCCAGACCCTGTCACCCTAAATCGACAGCTTCAGATTGATTTAAAAAACATTGAAGACTGGTTCTGCAATGCCACGCTGCTCTTAAATCATAAAAAAAAAAGACCATGCTCTTTGCCACAACCCAGCCATAGTTGGCACAAGTCATCCCAGTAAATCATTATGAACAAACTTAACAAACCACTTGAGATGGTCAACAACTTTAAGTATCTTGGTGTCACACTGGATAGTTCCCTCTCCTACTCCACCCACACTGACTTAGTTGCCAGCAGTATTGGCTAAGTTATTTTTTCTATCACTTTCTGTTACTTTTGGAAACTTGTTCCAGAAAGCTCCGTGCATTCACTAGCAAGGATGGAGTAGTACTGGACAATGTAATACACCTTACAGTTGCAATTAATTATGTCTTTTTATACAAAAGAAATACATACCTAACGGATTACATTTATTTGAAAGTAACTAGTAATTAACCTATTACTTTCAAAAAATTTTATCTTTTATAGTTATTTATTTTTGTACTGTTTTTGTATAAACAGAAATAAGTAACAATTATTGTAAGGTGTATTACTTTTTCTAGTACTTATCCATCCATGCTAGTGACTGCACAGAGCTTCCTGGAACAAGTTTCCAAACATTATAGAAAGTAATAGAAAAATTAACTTACCCAACACTGGTTGCCAGGTCCGCAAGTCACAAACTTGGGCAACTGTACCGACACTGTCACTGTCTCACTAGTGATGCCCTCCAAATTTTTTTTTTTCCCAACTATTTTTCTAGCCTCTCCTTCTCGGAACTCTCTCAGGCCACTGTGCTCGCCTGCTTGCTCTACCGCCCACTGTGTTCCCCTACATCTTCAATTTCATCATGGCTCCCCGGGACGGGAGGAGGCAGCAACCCGGGGAGACCACAGGGGCAGTGACGGAGAACCAGCGTTGGACGTGTGGCAAGGGCACTGACAGGGCCATCATTATCTGAGGTGGAGGGTATTTTCTTGTTTATGCCCTCGACGTTGGACGTGCAATGCTGCCCGGCCTGCGACATGAGTGCTCCCACCCATGTCCAGAAGGCAGCTGCCAACGTCTACCCCACGCTTGTGAGCTCATGGGCATCGCAGTGCTGCCGGTCTCCACCGGGGGCTGCTGCTGCACCGGGCTTCCCCTGGATCCCTCCCTGAGAGAGGAGAAGAGAGCAGTCCTACGGATGCTCAATCCTCTCTCTCCCCCGCCGACCCACGATGGCGGGGCTTGCTACTGAACCCAGGTCGCCAGCCTGATGCGAGGTGTGGCATCCAGCGCCTCAACCCTCAGCACCACTGGGCCGGCCCAATGCCCTCCAACTTGCTAGAACTAGCTCAGTCTTCTCCAGTATAGATTATGGCCTTGCTATTTACAGCTTGGACCCCGACACTTACCTTGAGTGCATAGCTACCACCCTGAACAAGGCCTATAGGTTAGCACTAAACTAAGTGCTCCTCGCCTAACCTACACCTGTCATCTCTATAATCATACAAGTTGGCTTTACCTGGAAAAAAGAACTCAATACCAGGTCTGTCTGCTGGTCAAAAAAGTGGCTACTAGCCTGTTGCCATCAGGAACAAGTGCTATGCTTGGCCCTTCAGAAACTGTAAAGCCAACCAGAGCCTCAAACAACAATTTATTCAAGGTTCCTTTCCATCGCACCACGCTAGGCAAGAGAGCCTTTGGTTATAGAGCGCCACTCTGGTTAAACTCCCAGCCAGCTGAGCTCATCTCTGAACCCAAGATTGGGCCCTTTAAATCAAAATTACGGACCCACCTCATTAATCACGTCTTGCTCCTGCTTTCCATAACCTGTCTCTCTTGCCACCCCCTGCTGTCCCCTCTGATTAAAGCACTTCTATGCATCCCCAGATTACTGCACTTACACCCGTCCTTTCCTGCCACCTTTCCCCTTAAACCTGTCACCCCCTTCTTTCCCCAATCCCCCAGTCTATCCCTTATTCTCTCCTTCCCCCTTCCTTCCTCCATCATCCCACGCCTAATCTTTTGCCTATCCACCCCCCCCACCAATTTCATAACTTTCCATGGATACCCTCCAGCTGTCTCTGCTTTGGTATCTTTACTCCCTCCCTCCTCCCTCACCTCCCCTCTGACTGACAAAGGTAGCCTTATTGGCTTCCTGCACTCTCTCATAATTGCAACTTGATGTACCTTATTTGAAATGCTGTGTTAAACCCCCAGTGGGAACGTCATTTGAATTTGACTCTTGTATTGTACATGTGTTTCATCTGTATGTATTCCTTCTGATGTGGAACCTATGCAAACGAGTTTTGGCTCAGAGGTGTAATTCTGAGATTTCAATGAATAAATAAATAAAATTATGACTGAAAAAGCAAATGTATGGGGTGTATGCGGCCTTTTGCTCCCTATATTTTTGTATTTACTATTTCTTCATGCCGTGTTTCCTGTAGACTGGCATTTGTTGTTTACTACCGTAAATCTGTGTTTTCTTTACCACCCAGCATGATTACATTGCTAAACCATGCTACTGTCAGTCCCTTTCACATTTACCCATATGGTGCTGGAATTGCAGGGGTGCTTGCCAGGGCCCCTGTAGTGCTCACATCGCTTCCACTGATCTACAGTATTATGGGAAGGGTAGCTCAATTTAAAGGTGTACCGTTACAACAGTGAATCCCTTACGTCGAATCAAGTACAGCGACTGCTGCACAATGACAGCAATTGCAGCAGCAGATGTTCTATGTTGACAGGCAGGTGCATCAGATCAGACAGGATTGTCTAGTTGCATGCATTATTGTGCCATGGTGCTGTCCTTTTGTGTCTGTGCAGCCGGGGTGATTGCTCTATTCTCCACTGTCTGTACGATGTGGATGATGTTATAATTAGTACTGAGGGTACAGGGGGCAGAGCCCCCACCATGGGGGTGTGAGGGTGGTGCAGCCCCCCGCATTGCAACAAGTGTTGTGGTGTCCATCGCTGTAGTGGTTTGTCAGTTTTACTGTGCAGTATTGTGCGCTGGTACTGTCTCTGGGTGCTGTGCGACGGGGTGATTGCTCCATTTTCCACTGTCTGTGTGACATGGAGGATGTTATAGTTAGTACAGGGGGTGCTGGTGGCAAAGTCTCCCACATGGGGGGGTGCAGCCCTCCACATTGCAATAAGTGTCATGGTGTCCTTCGCTGTAACAGTTTGTCAGTTTTAGTATACTGTACATCATTCTTCTGGATTTCATTGTAGTGTTGTCGATGTGTTGCTGTTCAATGTGGTTCTTGTTGCTGCAGCTTGGTGGAACCCAATTTAAAGATAGAACCCTCATGACGAGGGGATAGCAGTGCCATGAAGTGCCGAGGCTGCAAGGGTCGAGGAGTCCTAGATTTATTCACTCATAAATGGACATTCTTTTTCCTTTTTCTTTTTATTTTATTATACTTTTTCATGCCAGCTCCCCAAGTCCCAATGGGCTTGCCAGGCTTCATCAGCCACCCCCTCATTCTCAGGCTTGCCCCCTCCCCCGAGTGGGGCCACCAATAGGCAAACTCTGGTGGCCATATGGGACATAACGGAACCGGTTCATTGGTGAGGGATGGCATTTTTAGTAGACTGTGAAACCCCATGGAGGCGGGGATGTGCAAGGATGACCCGCATCCACCCCGCCCCCTGAACGTGCAGGTGCCAGTCATTGAGGAACCCCTAGCCTCCACCAGGGGTCCATCGTGCGTTGGACGCTCAACCCCACCTCCCCCCAGAGTAGGAGAGCAGTCCACCAGATGCTCAATCCTACTCCCCCTGGCCGGCCCTCCAACTCCCGAGTCCATTCCCAAACCTGGGCCGTCGGCGCTGCAGATGGTGATCATGCCTCTGTGCCAGCAGGCCAGCTTAAATTTTCATTCTTTAGTTTGTTGTTTGTAGGTATTTATTTTGAAGTTTACACTTAAAATATTTTTTTTGTAAAAATAAAAAGAATACTCTCCCTGAATTATGGTTCTTGAGTGCTGGATTTTATTCATTATTTAGGACCCTCATGGGGCCTGATAGCCTCCAAAGTGTCTTTCTGTTCCGAAAGCCTATAAGTAGTATTTGAAACCTGGATGCTTGGTTCAGTTAGTATTACTCCTATCCTCATGGATGTTCAGCAGTGCAATCTAATAAATTCATGAACTGTTCACACCTACCCCTCATACCTGAAATGAAAGAGTTGAGGCACCCTGTAAAGGAAGGCAGAATAGTTTAGAAGACCATAGATACCAAGCAGACCTAGGTGTGCATTCAACAACTGCCACTTGCATGCTGTGTAACCTTGAGCAAGTCACTTAACCTCTCTGTGCTCTCAGGTCACACCTGGAAATGAGCTTAAATGGAAATGGCTATAAGATCCCCTATAGGGTGGCTGGCACCCTCCCCCTGGACTGAGATACAGATATGGCACACTGATGAGTCCAAATGAGGATGAAACACCTGTCTGTGTCTGCTGTTCTCAGCTTTTGTTGATTGCATTGTGAGGCCTTCTGGCACCATGCAATTCTGCTTAAAGTTGAGCCAGTCCAAGTTAATTCATGGGAATTTGCAAATGCTTCTCAAGAAGGAGCTGGCAGAGGTCCTTGCAGAACTTTTGGCAGACCTGTTTAATGCCTCACTACACTCAGGGTGTGTACCTTAGGATTGGATGATGGGTCATGTGGTGCCCCTCCACAAGAGTGGCCCCAAGGATGAACCAGGTAACTACAGACTGGTGAGCCTCACATCCATCGTGAGTAAGCTGATGAAGACTATCATGAAGGAGAGGCTGGTGGCCCCCAGAGGCCAAAGGACTACAGGACAGCAGGCAACATGGCTTTATACATGGCAGATCCTGCCAAACCAACCTGGTGGAGTTCTATGACTGGCTAACTAGGCAATTGGACAGGGGCCATGCAGTGGATGTCCTGTATCTGGACTTCAGTAAGGCATTCGACTCTGTGCCACATGGGAGGCTGAGAAGTAAGTTAGAAGGCACAGGGGTAGGTGCAAAACGGGTGACATGGGTAGGGAACTGGCTTCAGGGAAGGCAACAGAGGGTGGTGGTGGTGGATGGGGTGCTCTCATCCCCAAGAGTAGTGACGAGCGGTGTTCCACAGGGCTCAGTGTTGGGACCATTGTTGTTTGGGATATTCATTGTAGACATATCATGGGACATCAAGAGCAAGATCAGTCTGTTTGCTGATGACACCAAGATGGGAGCAGTGGTGGATGACCTAGGGGGAGGCAGGGGTTGCAGGATGATCTGGAAAAGCTGGAAACCTGGTCAGACACCTGTCAACTTGGGTTTAATGCCAAAAAGTGCAAGGTGCTGCATTTTGGGTTGAAGAACCCAAGGAGGAGTTACCAGCTGGGGGGAATGCAGCTAGCCAAGACAGAGGAGGGGAAGGATCTGGGGTGCTCATTACAGGGTCAATGAACAACTCAGCACAATGTAGGAAGGCAGCTGCAAAGGCCAACAAAATGCTTTGGTTGCATTGCAAGGGGTGTATCCTCGAGGAGGGGGGGAGTTGATTCTGCCACTGTATAGGTCATTAGTTAGACCGCACCTGGAGTACTGTGTGCAGTACTGGTGCCTGTATCTGAAGAGGGACATTAAGTTACTGGAGGGGGTACAGCACAGGGCAACAAAGATGATCAAGGGACTGGGGACTTACCATATGAGAGGAGGCTGAGGGAGCTGAACATGTACTCGCTGGAAAAGAGGAGGGACAGGGGTGACATGATTGAAACCTTTAAGTTCATGAAAGGAATAAACAAGACAGGTACAGAGGAGTTGTTCAAAGTAAGGGAGGGAAGGGACACCCAGGGCCACGATATGAGACTGGAGGGAGGAAGATTCAGGAGGGAGATGAGGAGACACTTTCTTACAGAGAGGGTGATAGCTGGGTGGAATGCATTAGCAGCAGAAGCGGTATGCAGTAGAACAGTGGAATGCTTAAAAAGTGGCTGGGACAGGACAAGGGAGAGGGTCAATGGAGGGGTAGCTGCAGAATAAGTGGTGCTAGCTGCACAATCAAGCAGACTTGATAGACCTCTAGGCTTTTATGTGCTGGCAAATTTCTTATGTTGGTAAGAAAAAGGGTGCATGTTACGCAATTCCTTGCCCATGATAGAAGGGTAGACTTTTTGAATTTAGATTTATATGGTATCCCTCACAAAAGTATCATGCTTTGCAGAACAATGACTTTAAATAATACTGGTATTGCAGTATATGTTCATTGGCAAACAGCACTGCCTTTATGAGGTAAGCAACATCCCACACCCAGCCATGGACAGTTGCATTGAAGAACCTTTTTAAACAGCCTGCACTGGCTTCAGTAATTGAGTCAGTACTGAAGAGAACTAACAAGTGCTCTTTCCGTACTGCAGAGTATTCCCCATAATTCTTAGACTGTAGGTCAGCTAACAATTTTACATACAGGGAACAAACTTTTCTGGTAGAAAACTGAAGAGTGATCCTTGTCCTTCACAGTGGGAGACTGGAGCTCCTGTCCTGGCTGGGGTTAAAATCAGTGAAATTAGTTTTTGTTTGGGGGGTCTCATTTTATTTTGTAACCTATTGCTCACAATTCTATCAAAGCTGACAATCTTTCCTAAAGAAGCACAGCCTCCGCATTATTGCCTAGTCTCGCCTGGACAAGAAGATCACTATGGGACGAACTTTCACAGTGTCTGCTGCCTCTCTTATGGGTAAAACACACCAGGCCCTCCATTTTATTTTTGTTTCCATGCCCAAGAACTCCCAACTGAAATACACCAATCTGTTTTCACTGGGGTTCTGATTTGACCAAATTTCACAACTGGAAGGACTGATGCACTGGGAGAGTAAATGACTTGCTCAAGGTCCCATACTGAAGAACTTGCTCTGGTGGGTCTTGAATCTGGGTCTCCTGTTTCTGAAACCTGTACTCTGTTGCGTTCTGAACTGGATTACCTGGACTGCTATGTATTGTTCTGCTTTTAGTTTATTGTATATTTTGTATTGCATGCATGACCATACTAAATGTTTATTGTATGCGTGATGATTATCTCTTCTTACCTGTGATGCTTGTCTACATGTGAACCCTTAGCATGCCATTCCTGTAAATGGAGTCTCACACTACAGTGAACTGAGCCATTGCACAAAGATAGATAGATAGATAGATAGATAGATAGATAGATAGATAGATAGATAGACAGACAGACAGACAGACAGACAGACAGACAGCTAGATAGATAGATAGATAGATAGATAGATAGATAGATAGATAGATAGATAGATGGATGGACAGATGACCACTAGGCCCCGTTGTTTCCAGTTTTCCACTCAAAGCTTGATTGTTGCTTGCTGTTTCATGGACACTGACTCCACTTGTAGGACCTGACTAACCAGCTGGGGAGATGTGCTTTCAATTGAATTGCAGCCAGTGTTCATAACAAAGTGTCTGTCTTCTGGAGATAAGAAGCAAGGACATCATCAGGACCAGCACCACTGATATTGTTGAAATGTCCCTCTATTCATCCCAGATGTAGGCTAGATGCCACATTACATGGCCACATCTGTACCACAACAACCCGAGCACTTGGGTTGCTGCGGTGCAAATGCGGCCATGTGGACATTTACACAATCATGGTAAGTTGGTCCTCTTTCCTTACTCTGAACCACTGCAAAAGTGGGGACGCGTTCCAAAGAGAACAGTGTAAGCAGCCATGTGGACAGGCTGCATGGTTCATTCCAACGTACAAGGGACCCTTCTAGAATCCCCCTGTGCCTCCCAATATGCTCATCCCTGGAATTGCAGCCCCTCTCCAGAGTCTTGCATTGGTGCTGAGAGGGATTGTGTAAGTAAATAAATACAGCAATAGCTCGGGAGGTCAGGGGAGCACTAAAACTGATCACACTGCAAAGTGGAGTGGCTCTGTAAACAGGGCTTAAGACTCATTGTTGAAATAAAATGTTATAGTTCAGGGGGGCACTCTCCACCTATCACGTGTCACTCCTTTTCCCAGTGCTTGAGACACTTATACTCTATGAGGGAGAGGGGAAATTGTTTAACCAGGAAAGGCACACTAAGCAAAAGCTTGTTTCCAGGTGCAACCTAGGAGCACAAGGAAGTGACTTTGCTCCGGGTCACACTGTATGCAAGTGGGGGTTGTGGGATTCAAACCCAGATCTCCAGGTTTTCAGCTCAGTGCCCTAAACCACAGCACTATACTGTCTCCTAAAAGAGTGTTTCACATGCAGGTGCCCTCCAGATAGGCACATTCATGGAAAGGATTTAACATTTGTAATATACTTTTGATCAATAATATATTAATACTGCCCCACAGGCCATTCTTACGGTTGTATGAGTGGTTTCACACTTTAAGGGTGCCAGAACTGCTCACCTTCACTTCACAGTTTTTTGTACTCAGAGAATGCAAGAGAGACTCTTACAACTGTAAGTGTGACTTCAACAGCAGTATTAGCATACAAAGTAGGATTCTGAACCTTTATAATGAAAAATTACTTTCTCTAAGAAAGACTTGCCTGGGCAGAGATTTCGAGTCATCTGTCTTAGCATTGGAGCATATCTCAGAATAAAAATGAATGTGCTGTAAGAAACTGTCTAAACACGGGAAGCAATCATACAAAACATAGGCAGCCACATGCATGTCTAACATCCAGCTGTCGAAAAGCACATTAAAGTCTGCCTCCTGTTTTAGTACTACAAGAAGGAAATTAATCATCTCACTGTTAAAAGAAATGGATACCAAAATCAGGTATTGTATTTTTCAGTTTACCAGAATCTAATAATTTTTTTCCCACATTGTATTTACTGTTAAAACAAAGTTTTCTCAAAAGTAATTTTTTGAAAGAAAAAACATTGATGTATTATTTAATAATCCTGTATTGCTCCTGTATTTTTTTTTTATCTGTGAACCATTGTTAACTGTTAGGTCATGCCAGAAATTAGGAATTTCTTGCCTTGTCTGCTGTAGGGATGAGAGAAATGGAGCTGGTTTAGATAAGGTCAGAACCTCCCAAAACCTCTGCCATTTTCTGCAAGAGAACCTAATAAATTCAGAACCATTTTCCAAGTTCTGAAAAGATTCTGATAATTGTTGAAACATTGGCTTTGGAGCTTAATGTACTGTCCCAGCAAGTCTTGATTCGGAAGGAAGTCTGTGGGTGAGATGACAAGACCCAGAGAGCAATTGGGGGAGGGGCGAGGGAGGACCCAGTGAGCCAGGTCTGTATTAGCAAGACAATTGGATGTTTTTTCTGCAGTATTAGCCACTACGAAGCAATTAAATCATTAACTGTAGTGACAAAGAAAGACTGGGAATTGAGCCCTGCCCCTTGGAATACTGTCTACAGGCTCACATGATTGGACCTGCGTTCCTGGACCCACTTCTTTTCTCTGGTGTTGCATATCCTGCAACTAAGAACAACTGAGATGACGACTGTTTTTTTTTTTTTGTGCAGTATTAGCCACTGCTTAGCAATTAAATCACAAACTGTAGTGAGGAAGAAATAATGTTTACAATATTATAATTTACTGTCACCGACAATAGTTTTTTAGTGGAAAGTAGAACCAATTGTTGTACTTTGAAACAATAAAATACTAAAAGAATCTGAAAGTTCTTATGAGGTCCAAATAACTGTAAGAATGCCTCTTAGCTTATCGTAACCTTTGAGAAGCTCAGAACCTTTTATGATTCTCCTATTCCTACCTATCTGGTAAGTAAAAACTTAAATTCTGACCGGGTGTGGCTTACTGTTAGAAGCCCTATGCATAGGTGGTGGAGGGTTTAGGGGTCAGTAGACCTCTCACTATTATATCTGAGGTCAGCCAAAGTATTGTGTCTTCCTCTCCAACACACGCACACACACACACACACACACATACACACTTCAATTAATGGAGCAGAGAGAATATAGGCAAGAGTAAGAGTGATGATGAAAAAAACCTTGACATTAAATTATGTTTTACTATTTGGAGGGTTGTGCTGTATAGTTGCTGTATTTGGGCTTCCGTGCACTCTCTCAGAACTCTATAAAAGTTGTACCCCTTGACCATGTTCTGCTTTGATACTCGTTAATTAATTCCTGTGAATAAACCATGGGTTATTCTTGAATATTTGCACTTTTTTTCAGAATTATAAAAAGCCAGGTAGATTGGATGGACCATATTATATGTAAGAAGGCAACTGTTTTCCTAGTGACCTGATGACAGGGGTGCTATAAAGCTTAGATTCCCAGCATGGACAACCCCCCCCCACACACACACACACGTTTTGGTCTGCTCCTGTGCCAGTGGCTGTAAGAATCTCATATTCTTGCAGTAGATCTGGTTTTGTTAATGAGAAATGTAGGAACACAGCCCTCTAACTCAACTACCAATCACAAGCAACCAGTCAGCTCCCACACACTTTCTAATCAAATGTGAAATGTGTGTGTGTGTGTATATATGTGTGTGTGTGTGTGGGGGGCTCTTTTTGTTGCTTATTTATTTTCTGTTTGTGGACCAGGAAGGTACGCTTAGCTGTGAAACAGCTCTATTCCAGATATATCCTGGAAATGGGCATTTAGATAATAAATTCAGAACCTTCCAGAACCAGGTCAGAAAAGATGAACTTTTGAAGCGCTGAAAGATTCTAATTGAGAACATTAGTTTTTGAGATCCTTATCCACCCCCCTCCTCCCCCGCATACAAACACACAGGTTGCCGTCCAGAAGGAAGCATGTGGTGGAGCAAGGATCCAATGAGTCAGACCTGTATTAAATGTTCCTGTTCACAGTGGTTTGATTATACAGTATGCATCATACTAATTAGCCATATGTCACTAAGTATATTGAGTACCACACTAAGTTGTTGTTTTAGCATGATTTTCCTTTCCTATCATCAAGTTCAAGGGTTAAAAACTAAATTTTAAAATAGCTTTCTGTACATTACAGCAATACAAAATTAAAAGTTTCTAAAAGTTTGGATAGATTGTGGATCGGATAAGTATCCAGTTTTTTAGTTTATCAAAAATTTCAGATTCACTGAAGTTCTTTAGTTCTCCTACCCATAGCTAAAATGTGTATTTTTCATTTTACTGTTTATTTATCCAGGTAGCCCAGCGGAGATGCAGCATCTCATTTTCAGTGGGGTCCCACTTCTGCAGTTGGATGGACTTGAGTAGTGGGAGGTTAAGTGACTTATTCAAGGTGGCACACTGAGTACTTAGTATATGTTTATATTTACAGTCACTGTGTCTTTTATGGTTATAAGTGTGCATTCTCGAGTTCTTTGGGTGACAGAACGGTGAAGTGAAGCTGAGTAGTCCTGGCACGCTAAGGTCTTGAGAAGAAATGCATACAACCATAAGAGATGCAGTAACTGTACATAGAAACAGATTATATATCATGTTGAACGTTGCTGCTTTGAAAAAATGAAACTTCAGACTTCAAAATCAAAACATTCGACTTAGAAAATCATAGAAACCCTCTGTGTGGAAATGGACTATGCCAACTGAACTTAGAACTTCAGAACTGTAGTACTTTGTGCATAAGACAGTCACTCTTATGGTTATGAGAGTACCTGCAATGTTTAAAAATAAACAATGCTGATTGGCTAAGAATAATGTCATGATTTATAATGCTATTTGTTGTTCTAGCATGCATGCTGTAAACCAGGGATCTCCCAGTTCCCACGCCAGTACACTAAGCACTTGATCACACTGTCTACATACAGTATTTAGGTAATTTGCCTGCAGAAACACTTTTAAATGAAATTATTACAAAATGCCTACCCAAAAGACAGATGGCCTGCATGGCATGTGTTTTCACATCCTCCTAGACAGAAATAGCACAGGGTTAAATAACAGCAAAATCTCGACTCCAAGAAATCGGTCTTGTGAGTGATATGTTTTTATAACCGGGGCTCCTGTAGGTTGGCTGCACTTACAGAAACTGGTATGCTGCAGGATTCTTCTCTGACGCCACTGGCATTTGGGGAAAATATCTGGAGTGTCTGGAATGAAATTGGTTTAGACTCTGCCCTTTAAACACTGCTTGCAATTTCTAAATAAAAAAAAGTACTTGCAACTAGCTTTGAAACTTCTAAATTAACTACCCCCAAAGTATTCTCATGATCAAATATACTGCATGTACTGTGGAAGTGGAACTCTCTGAACCTTATAAATTTAAGCCTGTAATGGTGAACTACTGAAACCAAATACCTGCTTCAAAATAATTTAATTTTTATTATACAGCATCGTACAGGCCACTTCTCTGCATTTTTAATATTACCACCAGATAAATGGCATTACTAATATGGGAAGGGTTTTATGGGGCAATTTTTTGTTTAAATTCTCAGTGTAAAAACTCAGTTATTTACCTAAAGCTAAACACAGAAATCCAGGCAAAATACATATATTTTAGATTTTTATTATTCTGTTTTCTTATACTCTCAAACACAACACTTAAGTACAAAATTGTACAAAACCTTAGATTATTATTGCCAAACGTCTGTATAAAAATGCAGGTTCCATTCATCCTAAGAGCTCATTTTAACACATGTCCTTTACTTATAACACTTCCTTAGCAAAGTAAAAATAATGACAAAAGAATAGATTTTCATAAATACAAAAAGCAGCAACATGTTAAATACAAACAAAATATATAAATAAATAATATAATTTATATGTACTTTTTTCAACAACCATACATAACCACAAACATTTCAGAAAATATAGAGCAAGATTTTGTTTTTGTTGTTTTAGGAAAAAAGTTGCTTACTGTTTTAAGGCAAGTAGTTCCATTTTAATAAGTCTGAAACATTTGGAAAGCTGCTGTCTTTTGAAAAAAAAAAACATTTTTTTCTGCAGTTTGTTATTTGTGCTTGTTGGCAAAAGTCTTCTTTTGTTGTAGATATTTTTATTTTTTTTTTGCTTTTTGGTTTTTATAGAGCAGGTTGGGGTACCTGAAGCAGAATCACTTGCCTGGTTTCTGATGGATGGCATTTATTAATGTGCCTTGTGAGTCCAGGAGAGGAGAAGAAATTTTCAGGGCAAAACCTGCAAGGATACAGTTCATTCCCTTGAGATACACTTGTGTCAGTTTTACTGGCTAGGGTTTCTTTTGCAAGGAAGATCTGGTCTTGATCGGAGGACTGCAGAGGCAGAGGTTTCCCTCTGTTGTCCATGAACTGGTAAGAAATCTGCTGACTGGCTGACAGGACTACTGAAGGTCTATGCAGCGCAAGGTGTTTTCTCAAGTATGCCTGACGTCTGAACTTCTTACTGCAGTGAGGACAGTCGAAAAGCTCTTCCTCTGAGCCCGAGTCTGATGGCTGGGGAGATGGTGTACTGATCTCTCTTTTAGGAAGGCTGGGACTTTTGTTCTCTTTGGCATTCTCCTGGCTCTGGGTACCATCCGGATTCCTGGGTTTGTGCCAACGACGGTGAGATGCAAGGTTGGCAGGGCAGCTAAAGACTTTGTCACATTCAGAGCAACGGTATTCCACTCTAATAATCCTGGAACACTTGTGCTGGGCTAGAGACAGTGGATCTGCATACTGTTCCTTGCACAGCTGGCAGATAAACTCACCTAGGGGGCTGCTAGTGTTGGACCTAGGTTTGGAGTCCTCTGGATCTTCTTTGATTTTCAAGCCTAGCACTGGAGAGATTGTGACCTCATCTTTGTAACTTAGTTTCTTCTCATTTTTGGGTTTCTTGGCTTGATGCTTGCCCTTGGGTTCAGTTGCAGATCTCTTGGTGGCTGGCACTGTGGAACAAATGGAACCGAGCTTGGCTTCCATGTCTGCAAGGCAAGGAAGGAAACAGATCTGTCCCAACGAGGTGAAGGAGGCTGAACTTGGGAAGGATTCAGCCAACACAGGGGAGCTTGAGTTAAGTGTTCTGTCCAGGCAGCTTTGCTGTTGATCTGTGCTAACTGGCCTGTTTGGGCTGCAGGAGGGTGCACAGAGAGCTTCAGGCATGCCACCCAGAGATGGTCTCTTCACAGTCTGAACTGGGGCTATCAGAGCTGGACTGGGAGACAGTATGCTCCTCTCTTGAACCCATGTAGAGGTGATCACACTTTTAAGTTCTTGGGAATCATCATCAGAGCGTATTCGATATGAAATAGGCCCCATTTTCTTGGTCCTCTTCACCAAAAATCCTCTTGGCATCCTGGAGGCTGGAGTTTCTTTGGCAGACCTTGCAGAAACTTTTTTTTCCTATTTGGAAAGTGGCAGCCTTTGGAGTGCTAGCTTTGCTCCTGAGGCGTGCAGTATCTGTCTGCTGTGCATATATACTTTTTGTAGCTGAGCTGAAAGAACACTGCTTGATATTTAAAGGCACAAGCCCCTATTGTCAGGCTGGAAAGCTGCAGATGGCTGAAGATCTGGAGCCAATGGAAAAGAAGCAACCTGATCCGAAAGGAGTTTGGGAGGGGGTGTCTCCAGGGATGGAGCAGATGGGAGCTTCCCCTGACGCGTGGTTGCTCTCCATTATGCAGATTGGGGGCATGGATGCCACACGCCAAGCTTCAGGTCCTTTGTCCTCTGGCCATTCACAGCACACGTGCCAGGGCTTTGTCTTTATTCAACGGGATAGAGAAAGAGAAGAAAAGAATGAAAGACAGAAAAAAAGAAACCCCCTCTGGGGAGGAGGAGGAGAGGAGGGGATCTCAACGTCTCCAAGAACTCTGCTCTGTCAGACTTGGTGCCCCCAGGGCGTCTGATCCCAACAAAAGGTGCAGTCTGCCAACCCATTCAGTGCAAAATTAACCCTTTTCTCCTTTATTTTTTTTTAAACCACACAAATAGAAAAGGCTTTTAGGGAAGGGAGGAATACATTGGCAGCTCCAAATGTAGTCAGCATCAAGCAAATGCTTCCAGTTTAACAAAAAAAGAGAGAGAAAGGATTTGAACAAAATATGCAGAAGAAAGCTGCAGCTAGGGGTAAGGGACTGATAAGTAACCTGTTTTAGTTTCTGCAAAAATACACAGAAAAGTGAAGTGCATTCTTTAATATCAAACTTTAGAATGGTGCCTGGAAGTTATGTGTAAAGTCTGCTTACACCTGTAATAGGTTTTCTTCCTTTGAAACACTGTTTGTCTTTTTTTTGTAAGAGGTTTTCTTAAGGTGGTTCAACAATTTACTGAAAACCCTGTACCATTCGGCCAAGAAGCATCTTTTGAGTTAAACAAAGGGCACCCGGAATTCTTTTAACATATTTTCAATGGGTGAAAAAATGTTTATTAATAACTGTTTGTGGAACCAACAACATAATTTCAATTTTTGAGGCAAAAACTACTGTCTTCTTTTCCTTTCTCTTTTGGTAGCCATAAAATGAAAGCATTTGCCATGCAATGTATTTGCCGCATGAGTTCTATTTTGCAGGATGAATATATGCACTTGTGTTGTTTCCCTATCCATTTAAATGTGAGACTAAGGGTTTTGTTCCTTTTTCTTCTGTTTGATTGCAAAAGCGTTTGCCTTAAACAAATGCTTCACACTGGATTTTCTCTCTCTCTCTTTTTTCTGTGGACACAGTTGTCTTGAATTTCTAATCTGTTCTCTTGTTCTAAAGCCCCTGGGGAGGGCTGGCTGTGCTGTATTGTGGGTTTGAAAAGTTGGAAAGTGTACCTCAGAGGCAAAGCCACGCGTCCAGCCTGACCCCTTCAACCCACATTTACATAAAGCTGGAAAATCTAATTCCAACTGAAAGAGGGGTGGGGGGTTAAGAGAGAGCCTCAATTTAACTCCTTCATTGCCAAAGCCTCTCATTTGCATGCCACTCATACACACACACACACACACACACACACACACACACAAACTCAGTGGTCCCACTTACATACAGCAGAGATGCTGCTTTCTAAGGAGAAAGAAGCCATGTGACTCAAGCCTTTACAGCAAAGACACCTTCAGGCTTGTGGAGAAATAACAAATCCCTCTTCTTCAGTCACCACTAAGTAGATGAATGAAAACTTTATAAATGTTATCATGCTTTTAACTTAATTTAGACAAATAAAATGGATTTACTTGTATGTCCAATATGTAAAAAATGCTTAACTCCTTTTTTCACTGTGTTACTAGTACTAATCACTAGTAAGATGAAAAGCTGTCTTACAAAGACATTAAAATAAACAGATTTTTCACTAGTTATTCCCCTTCTGTAATTCTACAGTTTTTAGCCGAAGTCTGGTATTGTAGCACACGTGGTGTGGTAATTATGCAAGCATTCTAGGGGGCAAGAAACACCACCAGATAAAATGCCACACACAAGTCTAGCATGCTCACCAAAGATTTTACAGCACTTAGTGAATTACAGTGCAAGAACGCTTTTTAGAAAGCAAACCCCACCTAACGCTGTGCTAAACAAGGCAAGGACAATGACTAGACCAAAACCCCCCCCCAAAATGTTTAGGTTTACATTTTGGTATACAAAATGTTTCAAAGTTTTGGGATGGTAAGAAGAGTTATTTGGAGGGGAGGCTGATGTCTCTTGGTAGCTCCAGGATAATGTATCTGCAATCTTCCGAAGAATTTCAATTCCTTCAGAAATGCATGATCTAGGACAAGTCTGAACACTGAGAGGTGTGCTGACTCCCAGGTGACAGTTTCTAAGGACACCCAAACAAACATTTTTCAGTGTAACAGATGTAGACCCATACACTTAGAACGCAACAGAGCACAGCGTGCTGTAGCAGCGTGGGACATGACTTGCTGCTGCACATGGAGTTTAATATCATTTTATTACACTTCAAAAAAAATGTAAACAGTCCTGTTTTTTTTATACCTCACACTCCATAAAATGGTCACTGATGTGATGCCACGGTGCAGTGATCTCAGTGGACAAAGAGTGCTTCAACTGAAACACTGTAGTGTATTGTGCTGTTTGTAGTCTAATGCCCAGTTGTTTTGGTTAATTAAGCACAAAAACCTATAATTAGCTTGTTTATTACTCAGGTGGGTTGACCTGCAACCCCCACTACTTGCCTGCCCCTTGCATGGTACAAGGTATAGAGACATGCGAGGCAGGGCACACAAGGAGTGGGATACTGTTGAGGCACCCACAGGTCAGAAGTGATATGGCAGCATGTTCCCAACTGTACAAGATGGCAAAATCCTCAGTGAGAACACAGCCACCATGAAGCTTGCTCTCCTCCCACCCCTCAAACGGCCATCCTATCACTTCTTCCCTCCTCAGCTTTCTCCTGCTCAGCCTCATTCACGTCAACGTGTCTTGCCTGTGGAGACCCCACTTGTTTATTTATTTTATTTAAAGTTTGGTAACCAGGAGAGGCACACTGCTCTAAGGCTCATTTCCAGGTGCAACCCGGGGGAAGGGGACAATGGAGGCAATTACAAGAGTAGTCAGGTTAGTAACAATAATCTGGGTTGAAACAAAAACCCACTTAGGGGGTTAGCATGGGGAATTAAGAGGATCATCCACAAGGAGGAGAAAGGCTGATCGGGCTTATTTACTGAGGTAGTTATCAGGGATCAGCATAGTAGAGGGAGGTCCTGCTGGGTTATCCACCATACAGGCAGCTGCGCTGTGTTATCCACCCAGAGTTGGTTTTAGGTACAAGCAAACAAAGTGGCCACATGGGGTGCAAGTACAGAAGGGGCGCACTAAAGATAGAAAGTATAGGCAGAGAAAAACTTGAAATACAAAAATTGTCAAAAAAAAAACACAATTGTTGTTGTCACTCATAGTTGTAGAACTGTTACCACTTTTTGCATGTGGGTTGGGGCAGAAGGAAGGAGAAGGGGAGATTGGAGTGGTGAAGAGGGCACCACAAGCAATTCTGCTTGGGGCACCATTAGATCTAAAACTGATCCTGTATCCACCACACAGGCAACTGCAAATGTGTATTTATTTATTGATTTATTGACTGATTAATTTATGTAAATGAGCTGGCCAGGAAAGGCATGCTGAACTGCAACAGTTTCCAGGTTCATTCTGGGGAAGGGAAACAGTGGGATAAACTTGATTTCAACAAAAGATTCCATAAACAAACCAGTAGTCTAGTAAATAATACAAACATATGAACATGCCAGCAGATAAGGGCCTTATAGTCTATCCAATCTGCTGAACTGGGAGGCAGTATAGCACAGTGGGTTAAGGCTCTGAGCTGCAGATCTGGAGATCTGGGTTTGAATACCACAGCTGCCTAGATGCATACTGTGTGATCTTGAGCAAGTCACTTAACTTCCTTGTGCTCCCAGGTCACATCTGGAAACAAGCTTCGACTTAGTGTGCTGCTCCTGGTTAAACAATGTTCCCTTTCCTTCCCTGAACTGTGCAGCTGCCAATGTATTTACAGAGGGAGCTACCCCTTTGTCCAATAAAATAACAATGTACAAAAACATGCAGCAACAGATAAATGTGTGCAAAAACAGTGGTAAATAGACCAATTCCCAGAATTTGTTTTACAATTTATTTACCCAGGACAGCCCAGCTGAGATACTGCATCTTGTTTCCAGTGGGGTCCTGCTTCTGTCCAGTTCTGTAGCTCGGTTGACTGGAACACTGAGAGGTCAAACGACTTGCCACATGTCACACAGTGAGTATTTGGCTCTAGCAGTGTTCGAACCTGCGACATTCCAGTTCCTAAGTTGGTGCTCTAACCACTAGATGACACTGCTTTTCAGACTGCACCCCAGATGGCCAGGACATGCTGACTGGGGATGAGGGCCAGAAATGCAGCCAGTGGGGGAAGGGGGCTTCAGTAGTCAAACAAGAGGGCAGAGGATGAGGACTTTTAATTCAAATTAAAAAAGTGAGATCAGAGTAATCAGATATAGAGCCCATCAGCATATCTGTCTGTCTGAATTAGAAATGCACAATGGCTCCACTTGATACAGCTAATCTCAGAAATCAAACATTTTGCTTGTTTTAAAGAGGTGTGTTTTATAATGAAGGTGACTGTAAAGACCTAAAATAATGAAACAGGCGTGCTGCCTACAGTGTGTGCTAGATAAATTGTCCACAAGATATAACTGGTACACAATGCGCAATGTACGCTAGGCACACTAGAATCAAACAGTTATAGTACCAGTATCCCCCCACCACACACACACACACACACACACACTACCCTTACTGTGTGCCAGGTAATGTGTGCATCAGAATCAATGACCGAATACTCCAAATATCAGTCTATTCAACCTTCTGGTCCAAATGCCGAATACTGACACTATATGGCTGATATTCAACAACTCACTCTTCAGCATAATGTTCAAATTTTGCATAATCATTGTAGCCAATCATGGGACATTTCAGCAAGTTAGACCACATGATGCTTACCAGGCACAGAGACACAGGTACCCTGCAGATACTGCTTTCTTTGTTCTATCAGTGTGTCACACCCACCATGCTTTTGTGGCAAATAATAAAGTGCGAATTTTGTGTGGAAAAATATTTTGATTTATGCACTATTAGTTTTCTCTGCACAGTTATATTTAGATCAGACAGCTGTCTGATCTGGGTCAGTAAGTCAGGCTTGACTCAACAAAGGTTCGTCTGCCATTGTCCGTCTCCCAGATGGAAACAGTTTGGATTTGGTTAGTTAATATCTACACACAGGAGGACCCCAGCACTTACTGCTGCTGCTGCAGCTTGCTTTACAAGTAGGTGTTTTTCTTGCACTATGCAGTTGTATCATGGATCAGATGACTGATCTTAGGCAGTGAATCAAGCTTGACTCACTGAGCGGTTGACTGTCTGTCATCATCCATGCTCCAGCTGGGAACGGTCAAACCTCTGTTGACATCTTGACACATATAGCCTACAGGACCCCACCTCTACACTACAGGGGGCTGCTGCTGCTGCTGTTTACTTTACAAGTTAGTATGTCACACTCAATATGCAGTTATACAGCAGTTTTGGTCAGACAGCTGTCTAATTTTAGAATCAGTAGATAAAACTTGACTCAGTGAGAGGTTGTCTGTCTACCATTGTCCGGTATCCTGGAACAGGGTCAGAAATGTGGTTGATGTCCTCTTTTAGTCCTTATGCCTTCTGTTTCACCTGAATCTCAGGGTTGGTATTTAGGTCATGTCCACAGGTCACAAGGGTTCTGTGTGATAATGGCGAAAGCCTAAAGGCGATCGCCATTATCGTGCAGATCAAATGCGAAAACATTTTCAGCACTCTGACACCCTCAACACAGGACAATGGTGCTAGGGACATATATTTCAATGCTTTCTGTTGGGGGCTACATCCCCCACACCCTCTGCACCCTCTACTAAAGGATTCTCAACTCCAGGGGGTGCATGTTGGGGGGTGAAGGTAAAATAGAGCTCTGGCTGGTGCACAAAATTGCACCAGCGCCAACCTGCACCTCACCCACCCCAACCACAGGCCAACCCCCGATGCCACAATGCAGCTCCGAAACCCACCGCAGCATGACCCCCTACAGCTCCTCCACCCCTCCCAGCCCACATTTGCCATGCTCGCTCCCCCCGTGCATGTACATATAGCGACATCCTCTCACCCATTTCGCCACCCCCCCATCCGGTCACCCTACCCTCCCATTGCTGTGGGGGATTTTGCTGAGAAGGAGTCACCATTACGGACGGCGCCCTTCCCCATGCGCCCACCTCATGGGATACCGGTCACAAGCACTATTTGCACCAAGCAAAACTGCTACTCACAGGGCCAGTACAAGTAGTGAATCATCTACACTAGGGAAAGTTATTTATACCATCATCTGTGTCACCACTATCATTCATGCTATCACTGTCACCTGCCACCAAAGTCATTTGTCTCACCCACACTGTCACTGTCATTGCTTGTAGCACTGTTAGCAGCAGTATAACAAGTGCAGTGTGACTGAATAGTTCAGCACAGAAGGACTATGTTGGCCGTATACTGTACATGCACTACAATACCAATGTAAGTCAAGGTAATGTGTTAAAAAGCCTCACCACAAACTCTTTGTGGAACCATTGTAGGGAAAAAAATCCATGCAATTGAGAAATCTTGATCAGAAGTTTCTATTGTACAGTAATGAGTAACCCCCCCAGCTCCTGTGACCTTATCAGCTTTGTGCATTGAGAAAAGTGTGGTGGTGATGACTGAAGGTCTGACACTGACACCCCCCATCCTCCTCCTCTACTGCAGCATAAACCACTATACTGCAACATCCACTGGTAAAATCCAATGCTCAGGGTGATTACGTGCAAGTCGGTGACACTACACTACACTACACTATACTATACCATGCTACACTACAGACTTTACATGTAACTTATAGTTGTCAGAAAAAGTAAAAATAGAAATGATAGAAAATCTTTAAAAACTAGCTGTAGGGCTCACTTTGTTATGTACATATTGATCAGTGTCACTGTCTCAGCAAGTTGCATACTCACCTCTGAGGTTGGAAGATCAAGAGGTTTTGGGTTATAGCCCATGACCAGGAACTTGGGGTAAAAATCCAAATATTGACACTGTTGTGCAGTATGAGGGGAGTGCTGCACTCCTGAGATGCCATCTTTTGGATATGACATTAAACAGAGAATAATGTATGGCGTGTTGTACATTATGAGATTTTTTTTTACGCACCCGAAGTGTGTAATACCACATAAACCACGAGTGATTTGTGAAGGGATTATTCTCCGAGGGTGTGTAAAAAAAAAAAAAAAAATGAATAGTGTACAACACCCCATAGTTTATTTTATATAATTGCTGGTTCATAGCTTTTGTCTGATGGTTTTCACTCTTACTGCTTGATTGCTGTCAGCTCTGCTTCTCTTAAAAAAATCAGCTTTTAAATATTACTTTGGAGAAGCGGTATTAAGCTAAAATGACTTTGAAACAATTACTGAGTGATGATGGGATTGTGTATGTGTGTGTTGGGGGGGCAATGAGATATCTGCTCTCAGTTTCACAATGCTACTGCTTATTGCCTGGCTGACACTCCTACTGTAGTAACTGAATGGTTATTATGTATGTGTGACGGCATTTGCCAAGACTGATCTGTTAATTTCTTTTGTTAGTACTGTTCTGTTTTCTTTTATAAGTTCTGTTATTTGAAAGTGAATGAAAACATGGCTTCCAAGTCACATGTCCAGACAGGTCTTATGGGAACTATTGGCTACTGCTTAGTGTGGGTTTCCCATGAGTTCATCTAAGCTGCACATCCTGACAGATATAAGAGTGCGATTTTGAACACCTCAGACATCCTGCAAAACAGGATTGTAAAATTGGACAGAGGATGTCTAGGTATGAAGGAGGCCTCTTGCCTTGGATGATGTCATACACACACACACATTTTATGGGGGGACAGTGAGGAACTGTCACTCAATGGGGTGAAGCCACTCCCCACAGTGAGAAGGGTATAGGTTAGGGTGCTGGTAGACAGCATGCCCTTTCTCTGTGGAACACTCAACATCTGATGGAAGGGGAGCCCTACTGCAGGTAGTAGTACAGCTTAGGGAAAGTAACTTTTAAGACTAGCAGTAGGTAAATAGGTAAGGAAAGTTCAGCTTTTTTCTATACATCAACTGTCTGTGTAACTTGCTTTATTTTCTATTTCTTATTAAACTGGTAATCTTTTTTTTCACTGTAAATAAATCCTGTTTGTAAATACTTCTAGTTCCTCTAGTTAAGAATCTATTTTTATAGAATCAGTGACCTAGTGACTGCTTGTTTTATTTAAAAAGGTAATTTTACTATTTCTGCTGGGCTCTTTTTGCAGTTCATCTCCGAAGGGCACTCTACCAATAGCTGTTGTGGTGACCTCCCTTACGTTAAGCAGGAAGCAAAGACATGTTTCCTGTTTCCTGGTAAAAATCAAGTGGTGGCAAAGGATTAGAAGTCCCTGACAGAGGAACTGTCCTTTAAGTGAGGGGGCTGAGGGTCATTTTCTGTCACAGTATGGAGTATGGTTATTATGGATGGAACCTGGTTGTTATGGATGCAACCTGGTTATTACTGTATCAGAAAGTGATTTCAGTCCAGTCAATAAATAGCATCATCAGTAATTACACCAAGATCCTAGCTGCCTGCTGTTGTGGTTGTTCAGGTGGACATTAAGGATCCCATGGCACTTCTCAAAAAGAGTAGGGAGATTTTTTATTCACTCAAAAATCATACTGTAACAAGACTATAATAAGTCAAGAACTTATGTTTCCATATGCAAAGCTGAAAAATAAGACTGATGCTCAAAGGAAAAGAACTCCAAGAGACTTAAAGAACTTATAACACTACAAAACTACCAGTGGAAGGAAGAAAAATTCCAGGAATGCCTAATAAGAGGCTTCCCATTAGAGTTAGATCCAGGGGTATTTTTTCCATAATTACTCAGGACCTCCTTGTAAATGAGCTTGCTCAATGGAGCTGTTTTCTGGTGAAATAAATCCATACAAAAAAAATAATTCATTAAATACTGAGTGAGGCAGGACTTTAGCCTCTTTTTCATGTATTTCCAATAATTCAATATTAATTTTGTCTAACAAAGTATTTCTGCAATAAACTTTTGTTGTAAAACACATTGACATCCAATCTGCCATCTACACCATTTACAAACTGCTAGTAGAGCCTTTACGGTTCCTGGGTGGACCTTCCCCCATATCCCTTGAAAACCTCCATAAATCAGGACATCATAGGTTACTCCTGAAAAAATCTGATCCTTCCATCTAATAGCAATCAAAGACCAATAATGTTTAATATATGAACAGTTGAAAAGAAATGTTCTACAGTTTTCAGAATTGATGTGCATTCTGGTCTTAAACAATACCTCTCTGCCATGCCTTTATGGTGACTGTTATTCTTAATGTTCAATCTATCATGGCAACAGAACCATAATGTGTCCCACATTTTCTGCAGGATCTGGGTTTCGATTAACTGATCGATGATCCACGCTTTTATTCTGGGAGGACAGCTGAAATCTCTGTTGAGCAGAAAAAATCCTCCAAGATATGTTATACAGTTGTTTCCTGGTGTCATCCATCAAGTTGAGTCTCCATTGTTTAATTTTTCGATAATGGTCCACCAGATATACCTGGTACCTGGGGTCTCAGGCAACATCTGCTGACTATTGTAATAAAATATCTCTGGTTGCTACCTGATGTGGTACTCGTGCACCTATATTATGACTACTGTGATCTATCTATTACCAAGCGTGTACCACCAGTGAATGCCTGTAACACCGGTTGCTTTTTTAATCTAAGTGTTATGTACTGTACTGCTTTGCTTGCTGTGATGTATTGCTCTCTTGATGAGGTGCCTTTGTAAATGAGTCTATGACTCAAAGGTTTGTAAACCGATGCTCTAATAAATAAATAAAATAAATAAATAGATACCCAGGAATTCCTTCTGGGAGGTTCTGAATTACCCCAAGACCTCCAGTATTCCATTTCTGAAAAAAAAAATACATACAATGGTCTTGAAAGAATGGACGTCATGGTTGAATACTTCCTTGCAGAGCCAGTCATATTATTATATGAAAATACAGAAATTAGCCTAAGCTGGTTGAAATTAATTTAAAAATAAGAGAAGTTTATTAAAAGGTGAGCTGTCGTGGGTAAATTAAAAGGTGTTTCGTTTTGTGTCAACAGAAATTCAGACACAGTGAAGGTGTGGAACTGAGAGGAGTAATTCCTTGTCACACATGAGGTTAACCAAATGATTAAATATTCTATGGTTAAATAGTAGAGCAAGTTAAGAGTCATGAGCTGAAGGCATATTTTGTCATTGTTTTGTATTAGGAGAAAGTGGTGGGAGTCGAACATTCTTACACACAAGAGATGATTAACCTATGAGAAAGAATTAATGAATACATGTAAGGGCCTTAATACAATTCATTGGATTATTGTATATGAAAGATGTATTGTAAAAATTACATTGATGGCAATATAATATAAAAAATCTTTTTTTAATTTTTATTTAAATGTAACCAGTTTTCCTGATGTAGGGAGACTTCCCAAAACATAGAAACTGATAACTAGATGTTATTGTTGAAATAAATAAGAATGTGAAATAGAATTTTCAACAATTTCCTCTCCTTTTCAATATCTACAATTATGTAAAGATCTTCATTCCATAGAACTATGGGGAATGGAAAACAATATGAAAGGCAATGAAGATAAATGTTCTGTGTTACATTTTGGTAACAGTAATCCCAAGTATCAATACGTTTTAAACAACAGCACTCAAGGCAAGTATATGTGAAAAAGATCTGGGGGTATGGATGGACTCTAATTTATCTTCCAAAACACATGTTAAAAAACTTTTTGTAAAATGTAATTGAATAATACATTCCATAAGAAGATCATTTATATCTAGAGATAGATTAAGTATTATGAAATTATATAAAACATATGTTTTGCCACATTTTGATTATGGAACCCCAGTCTGGAGTCCCTATCTCCAAAGAGATATTAATTTAATAGAAAGAATCCAGAGGAGGATAACTAAATCAGTATATGTGTTAAAAAATTGTGATTATAATGAAAGGTTAAAGATACTTAACCTATATTCTTTGGAAACCAGGAGAATTAGGGGTGATTTGTTATTATTATACAAAATTAACAAGGACCCCTCCATAAGAGAACATTGTGGTTTCCAATTAATTGATAGGAAGGTTAACCTTAGGTCACATAAGATACAAATCCAAGTTCATAATGTGCCTACAGTAAAACGTTTGAATTTTTATAATGTGCATACTACCAGGATATGGAAATCATTACCTTACCATATTGTTGAAGCATCGACATTTGACCAGTTTAAAATAAGGCTGGGTGATTACCTCCTGAGTACCAGGAAGTTGAGATAACCCCACTATGTAGTGGGAGACAATTAAATGGGCATTTTTGCCTACTTTGTCTGATTCCTCCAAGTTAATCCAAGTTAAAAGTTGTTGATTTGAATTTTTGGGGGTGAGTGGGCTAGCATACCAGTATATTGTACATTTGAAACTAAGTGTAAGCTTGTACTGGACTTTGGCCTCTCCCCCAAGAACAGAATATTAATTCAGATTTCTTTATTTTGAGGAGCTGGCTGTACTGGAGAGATCTGTTTTCTGTATATAAAAATACAGTAAAGAAAAAAACACCTATAGGATTCAATATGGATAATCCCCCCACCCCCCCTTTGATGAGCAAATATGCAACATTACACTTCACATGTTTTGGTCCACTGCTCAAAGGAGTCTAAACAATAATCGGTAGAGCCTTGCGTCCAAACACACTGGAAGGGTAAAATCATCACCAGCACATCAAAATATGGGTACTATAAAAGTTTTATTCACTTACACCCTTTGTTTTTTCATCATCGGCCATGACTTGCATCAATCTACCTTTTGTTCTGCAATAGACAATTTCTCCTACCAGATCTGTAAGGCCATATCTTGCTCTCCAAACTTAATACCCTAATGGGTTCAGTTTTTGTACTCATGCTACCTGTTTCTGAGGGGGGGGGGAGTCACCCTGGTTCCCAACCACCGTTCCTGTGCTTTTATTCAGGTTAACTCAAGAATCTGAAATAAGGGAAAAGTCCTTTGTGAGCTGTAATGCTGTTTCACCTAAAACCACATTTAGAACTATACAAGTTGTCTGCATAAGCTGTTGTATGTGGAAACAGTTGGTTCACCCATGTCACGGTGACAGGAAACACCACAGCTGTCATTAGGGTGCAAGCACAATGCTGATGGTGCACATTGCACCTGGCAATTGTGCTGCCTGACCCCAAGTGCACCCAACACCCCGGGGCTTTGCCCCCTGTACCCCGTACCTAAATATAATCACCTCCAGGTCAGAGGTGTATGGGGCAGGGGGTGTAACACCCGAATGGCACCACCCTGATGGGTGCTGCAAAATCCAGTTCACCTGCATGATGGGCAAACTGGTTGCAGCACCCTAATTGCAGCACCCACATAATGGTACATGAAACAGTTGATCATCAGGCCCCTCAATACTGCAAATTTTCCTATCCTGTTCTATCTTCCTCAAGATAGGACCCAGGCAGAAAATGTACAGAATCAGGCTGAATGGACACCCTTGTCTTACTCCTCTTTTAATATTTATCCTAGGACATACAGTATATTCCCACTAATCAGGGCTACTACAGTAACAGAATCATACATTAATTTAATCCAATTAATAAAATTCTTTGGGATACCATATTTTCTCAAGGACTTTATAAATATACTTATGGAAAACAGTCAAAAGCCTTCTCCTGGTCCAAAGCCAAGAGAAAATCATGAGCTTGCTTTTGATTCCCACATTCTTTTAATTCCCTTATTAAACATAAATTATCTTGAATTTTGCGGCAGGGAACTGAACAAGTTTGTGAAGATGAAATTATTTAGTCTGCTACCTCTGCCAACCTTTTCCCCAGACTTTTGCCAAGATTTTCCAGTCTGTGTTCAACAGACTTATAGGACGTCAATTTTTAATGTTTGCTTTCCATCCTTTTTTGTGTAAGAAAACCAATAGGACTTCAGACACTCCTTTTTGCATTTCGCCTGTATCCAAAATATGATAATATAAAATAACTAACTCATCCATAAGTTCTGGAACCAATCTTTTGTAGAATTCTCCAGGGGGGCCATCAGGTTCAGGTGTCACCATCCCCATATGTAAAGAACCCACAGTTCACAACACTTCTTCTTTTGTAACTGGTTCTTGCAAACCTGTATACTCTATCTGAGATGCCATAGGGAGCTGAAGAGTCTCAAAAAATGGTGCTAAACTATTTACCACTGGGTCCTCCTCTCCAAAGTCTGAACATAACCCATAACAATTTTCTATAGGGAGGTGCTGTCTTTATACACCCTTCCTTGGTTGTCCATACGCTGTTCTATGTATCATTTTTCCACTCTATCTTTAAACTCCTCATATGGGTTCACCTGTTGTGCTTTCCCCTTTGTCCCTTATGTTTGTTCTACCAGAAGAGGGGAGACACTATCATACTGCACTGTTTTCAATTCTTTTTTAACTCTTCCTATTTGTTCAGAAAAATTCTCACCCATTTCCCTGGTCAGGGATAACACATTTTGTAGATGTCTAGATGTCTCCTTAACATTAACTATTTTATATATTTCTTATTTTGGGCCTTTCATGCATGTTTTAAAAAAAAAAAACATTTTTCTATTCCCTTTTTAGTACCTAAGCACCAGGCCATAGGGTCTTCACATATGTCAAACACTGATTTTCTGTCCTGTAGTAGGTAGGTCAATGGTCTTGTTATCCATGGACCAGCACCCCTGATAGTGCCCCCACCTCGCGGGCAGCAACTTACATATGCATATGTACTAACCTTGGGGTGAAGACACTTATCGTATAAGCATGTGTCAGGATCTGTGTTATATTATGCTCCACTATGTTTTACTAATACATATTAGCCATGAGAAATGCTTTTTGCTCCATTTCTATTGTGTTTCTATATGCAAGGCAACAGTGCCATCTTTAGTAATTGTGCAGCATTACAACTGACCTTGGAGATCAATACCTTCTTTGTACTGTTATCTGCTTGGTAATGTAATTTTTTACAGTAGTTAGGACAGTTAGTCAGACCACCTGTTTTTGTCCAATTATATTCATTTTATGTATCTTCCTTAGCCATTGCTATAGTAATCATCGGGGTATAAGACCCCTTGTAACATGTAGCTCTCAGAGAGAGACTGTCTGATTTTACCTAGGTAAGGAAACCTGCTTCTCCCAGTGGTTACACTGTACTGATAATAAGTCTGTATTATCTATCCGTAATAAATTTCATTTATTACATGAGTACCACTTGTCTGTTGTCTCTGCTTTGTTGTGTAGTTCCACCAAGAATCTGACAAGGGGAATTTGTGATCCTTTACATTTTGGAGACTGCGTGCAGGTGGAATGCACAAAAGAAGATTCACATTCAATTTATTTTGAATGTCGAGCAGTGTAGTGCATTTTTTGCCTACTTGGACCTACTCGTACTTACAGTGGTAGCAGTTGTGGAACACCCACACCATCTTTGGTCTTGGGCATGGCAGACCCACACCGGACCCCTTTGCACTCCCTCTGAGAGTGATAGCATACCCCCTGGCATGACCGATCAACCGCAGTGGACTGGAAAGCGGTAGGTGATGGCACCAGGGTATTTTATCAGGTTTCTGAACTTTGCTTTTCTGTTTGTTTGTCCCTTTGTCATGTCTGACCTGTGCACAGAACTGAGACTCGATGTCTCAGACTACCTCGCATCCCATGGCGGATGGATAGATTTTGCGTTGGATGCAAAATCTGCAGACAAACCTTTGCTGCTAATTTCTGACCAATACTTAGAGTCCAAACAAACAACCAAGAAATACAACCTTAAAGGTCTTTTGGTTGTGGCTCTACATACCACTATTGAGAGTCTCACAGTGAGATGTGCCTCCCTTGAACTGCAAAACACATCTCTAAAAAAAGATATGGGCTTGCAGGCATCGGTGTTACAGAAGAAGGAAAGAAAACTGGTGGAGGAGACACAGTCTCTCCGTGTTGCTAATTCTAGGCTTCTGCACTATACTGCTCAAGACACTGAGCGAGAGTTATGTTTGTTAAGAGATGATTGTGAAAGATTGAAATGTGATAAGAAACAGTTAGTGCATTTGGATGATATTTTGAGCGATACAAATGAAACTTTGAGAGAAGAGAATGCAGAGCTGAAAGAAGATTACATGCGTGTGAGTAGTGAGTTGGATACAAAGCCTAGGGAAAATGTCGAATTGGGCGCCACATATAGAGTGTTGCAGAGAGAGGTTGAGAGAAGTATTGAGCAGGGAACTGCAAAAGTCTGTCACAGAAAGTGTAGACAAAAGATGGCAAAACTGCACCACCAATGGGAGGTTCTTGTTGGCCATGTTAAGGCCATGGATGGGTTTCAGTATACGCCCATTAATACTGCATCATCCAGTGATGACGACTCTAATGACAAGGCATGCCATGTCACACCAATTTCTGCACACCATTCACAAGATGACTCCAATGTCAGTACACATACTGCATCATCACGTCCTCACCCACATGGCGGATGTCACTCACAACGCCAGGATGGTGACCCCCATGACACAGGCAGAGGGCCTGTATACCATAATACAGCTCCACTCACTCCCATCTCCAGGAGCGATGAGTCGGAGATTCACAGCATGATTAATGATGTGATCAGTTGGATCACTGTCCCACAGGATCAAAAGAAGGCCATCCAGGACCAAACAGAAAATATGCTTAAAGAGTGGTCACTCAGGACCAGACTTACAAGGCGATCACTGATGCAGCAGCAGAGGCTATGCTCCACAGAGCCATGGCACAGACTGAGCTTGGAACGATGACACATACTTCCAACCCCCTGCAGATCGCTCATTCTGTTCAGCAAATTGCGCAGAGCATCAGGCAGATGGGCCCAACTGATAGTCTCAGTTGCCACTTGGAGAAAGTGCGCTCCCTTTGTGAGAAGTTTTCTCTCCAACCCCAATACCAGGTTCAAGTCTTGTGACAGACAATCGAACCAACCCTCTGGGCCAAGCTGTCAGAGACAGCGAGGAGCACTGAGGACGCGACTTTTGATGAGATCGCCACTGCACTCATCTGTGCAAATTTCCTGGGAATAGTGGGGATGCGCTTGGCCTACAAAGTCAAGCAAGGCACTAAGGAAAGCCCAGTCACCTGCAGTCAATGCTTGTGGCTTGCATACAAAACTGGGAAGGCTCTTGAAGATGAAGACTTCAACATAGACCAAATTGAGTAGAAGGATTTGTACATCCGGAACATGTATCCAGCCTTGCGGGAAAAGGTTGAGCTTAATGTTTTTCCCAATGCTGACAAATTTGAGGTTATCCTCGCTAAGATGGAATGAGCCTATCGGGTCTATCTCCATACCCTCTGTTCCAGCCAATCCAACAAGATAGCTGCAGTTCAGCCTACCTTTGAAACCCCCCCATTATGTGGTGGAGGGAAACAACCAGAAAACTAATACCCCTTCTGATGACAAACAGCCACACAAGGAGGAGGAACTGGAACTACAGAAACAACAGGAATAGGGACAACAGAGTAAGTAAGTAAATAACTGATCTTTATTTATATAGCGCTCTTCGACGGATATCAGAGCGCTTCACAATAAAACTATAACAACAATAAAATTCCAGAATACAATAAATAAAAAACTATAAAACACAGAATAATAGATCAATATACTATAACACCAAATGCCTGCTGGAATAAATAAGTTTTCAAAGCAGTCTTAAAGCTCTCCACTGTCAGGCACTCCCGAACCCGATGAGGCAGAGAATGCCACAGGATAGGGACCATAAATGAAAAAGCCCTAGCTCCCAATGTTTTAAGCCAAACTCTGGGAATCTCCAGCAATCCCTTGCCAGTCAAGCGGAATGGCCGGGGGGGGCAGTAGGGGGTGCAGGAGATCTTGCAGGTAGCTCAGCCCTGTCCATGTAGGGCTTTATAGGTCAATACAATGATCTTAAAGGTGATCCACCACTTGACAGGCAGCCAGTGCAGTTCGCACAGCACAGGCATGATATGACTGAATCGCAAGGATCCAGACAACATCTGTGCCACTCCGTTTTGCACCAGCTGCAAGCGGTGGATGTCAACCCCAGGAAGCCCTATGTAGAGGGAGTTACAGCAGTCCAGGTGTGAAGTTACAAAGGCATTGATCAGAATAGGAAGGTCGCTAGATGGAACCAGGTGCTTAGTCCGGGCAATATTTCTCAGATGGAAAAAAGAGGCCTCAACGACGGCTGACACCTGAGAATGAAGTTTCAAGCCATCATCAATTATTATCCCCAGATTCCGCACCTGGTCAGAGGTCAGTAACTGGGACCTTTGAAGCCAAAGCCCAGAGAGACCCCCTGCCCGTGACCCCTCAATCTGGTGACCTGGGTCCAGTACCGACACCTCAGTCTTATCCAGATTAAGCCTCAACCAATTCATTCAATCCTGGCTTTCAGCCAGGCAGTTATTAAAGACCGAGAGTGCACTATCCTGGTCAGGAGCAAAGGACAGGTAGAGCTGTGTGTCATCTGCATAACAGTGAAACCCCAGCCCATACCATCACACAATGTCTCCTAATGGCAGCATATACACCGTGAACAACATGGGGGACAGCAAGGAGCCCTACGGTACCCCACAAGGCAGAGGAAACGACACAGAGGAATGAACCCCCAAGACCACCCTCTGAGATCTACCAGTGAGGAATGAATGAAACCATCTGAGGACTATACCAGACAGCCCACAGATAGCATGCAGGTGATCCAGCAGCACCCCATTGTCCACGTTGTCAAAAGCTGAAGAGAGATGAAGATGCACCAGAATGGTCTGTGATCTCCAGTCTCTCACAATCAGGAGATCATTGAGCACCCAAACCAGAATGGTCTTGGTACTATGCCTTTTACGAAATCCGGATTGTAGAGGATTGTAGATGTCATTGATGGTAAGATGGTTCTCCAACTGTAGCGCCACAACATTCTCAATAACCTTCCCTGCAAAGGGAAGAGTTGAGCTTGGACAGTAGTTAGCGGGGAAGTCTGGGTCAAGGGAAGGTTTCTTAAGAAGGGGATTCACCACTGCTTCCTTTAGGGAGCAGGGAAACTCACCTCTCTCCAATGAGCACCAGACTAACTCCACAAGAACCGGGCTGATAACATCAAGATAGCCTAATAAAAAGCGTGTAGGGCCTGGATCCAAACTACAACTGGTTGGGCACATCTCCCTGAGAATCCTCATGACATCGTCGATCGCTAGCCAGTCAAACTCCATCCAGACAGAACAAGGAGTAGCAACATTCAGCCAACAACTGTCTCCCCCCCCGAAGAACGCACTAAATGGATTTCTGATTTCATGTCAGCAACCTTATCAGAAAAGAATCGAGCAAACTCTTTATACTTTTTGTGAGAAAAGGCTATCCGAACTTGTAGACAGGCTAGATTGCACAGTCTGTCCACAGTTTGGAAAAGCTGAGCTGGTTGATTCTGTGCTGCGGCAATCTCCCTGGACAGGAATTCGGCCTTCTTACGGGTGATTACTGGCTGATAGTCTTTAATATGGGCCATCAGTTTAAGTCTGTCGACATCAAGGCTGGTTCTCTGCCAGGTACATTCTAGCCTTTGCCCTATTAGCCTCAACTCCCTCAAGGCCCCATCAAACCAAGGGGACTGAGGGCAGAGGGTGAGAGGGAGAACATGGACAGGAGCAGGAGCATCGAGAGCACCCACCACAGCCCAATTATAGGCTTGAAGAAGGTTCTCCAGGCCCTCGCTTGTACCTGGTAATCCTGATAGGTCCAATTCCACCAGAAGACCATCAGGGATCAATCCCCCCAAAGGGCGGTATTGAACCATCTCCACAGGAGCAGGTCTATAAGGGGGAGCAAAGAAACTGAACCTTATGGAGTGATGATCAGACCAACTGACTGGTTCCACCACCAAGTCAGCGGTCTCCATCCCCAGGAGGAAAATCAGATCTAGTGAGTGGCCTTTAATGTGAGTCGCTGATGTAACAACCTGTGTAAGGCCCACTGATGACATAAATTGGAGGAAGTCTTGACCAAAAGGTGAGAGTTCATCATCGACCTAGGCATTGAAGTCACCCAGCACCATCAATCTGGGAGACTCCAACACCATAATGATGACGAAGTCCGCAACTTCCTACAGGAACAGCTTCTCATCCCTGGGTGGATGGTAAATGAGAATGATCCTGCGCCCCACACCAGTGACCACGACACACTCAAAGGATCTGAATCCCTCAACAGGCACATCTGCAAAGCCCAGTTTCGATCAAAAACAGATAGCTACACCCCAACCTGCAATACGACCTTGCATGGTGTATCACCAAGAAACCATCTGGAATCGCTGAGGCCAAAATAGGGCCAACATTATCATCCAGTCAGGCCTCAGTGATGCAAGCCAGATCAGTTGACCCAACAAGATTGGCTATAATAGCCATCTTGTTTTTAATGGATCTAGCATTGCACAACACCATGTGAGTCGGATGAGATACTGGGACCAACCCAGCTATCAGCCCACCCAAAGTGGAGCCCTTGGGTATGGACACCAAGCAAGGAGGACCTCGCTCGGAGTTCCATTTCACCCCATGGTGTATTCTGGTCCTAACAACCACTATCCGACCACCCCACTCGGTACCCCCTCCAGGTCCAGGACCCCCACCCCTCCACCTTCTGCCCCTATCCCCAGTGCCCTACAGTGGCCATAAACCACTGGAGGCAGTGGGGGACAGACAAAAGGGCAGAGGTCCTGGAGCTCAGAGGGGGAGTAGCGCCTGACAGGAAGAGCCCGCTGCCAGCACATACTAACAGAGCCAGAACTACATCCACAATATAATAAAAAACCACACACAAAAACCCCACTCACCAAAAACTAAAATAATTTAATAAAAATCCTACCCCCAACATTAATCAATAACAAGACACATAAACCAGCCCCGCTTTAAAAAATAAAAATAACCACAATTAAATTAAAAAAACCCACGAACGAGAAGAAGAGAGCGAGTATAACCAGGGTGAAAACAAAATCAGAGTACTAGTCCTGATGATAAACTGCTATACTGAGGCTCTCAGCCCCAGCAAGCAAAAGTTAAAATGTCCAGCAAAGGGCACCGGACTCTCACTGTGGCAGTCCTCAAATAACCAACTTTAAATGCAGGAATGACTTGAGGGAGGCACTGGAACCACCTCCCAACAAAATACAGGAGCTGAATGAAGGAGTGAAGGAAAACAGCTGCCAGTGCTCAGGAGTAAAATCTTCAGCACAGTCACAAGGAGAGTGGAGGTGCAATCAGCAAGTGACCCAGAATAAGGTCCTGCCGAGTGGCCAGGAAAGGGAAGGGCTGCCCCCCCACAGAACAGTTGGGCCCCCTAAAGGAGCCCTCCGATTACCAGTTATGGGACTCCCAAAGGAAACCGGGTCCCAGCTGGTCTCCAGCCGCAGTTCCCCAGAACCCAACCAGAGGGACAATCCAATCCACATCCAACCACCCGACTAGTACACCCGGATCAACCATGTCCCTGCCACAGAAGACTATAGACTAAACAACTGGAGTTGAGATGGAACACAAGCCCACTGGAAGGGGGAAAGCTGAAGTGACCCTGTTGGTGACCTTAAGGAACTTGTACCTAAACTCCCCAGCCACCCTCCAGTGGCCACACAGCCAAGGCACCCCACTGCTGAAGCCCACGCCCTCCAGCTAAGGCTCAGACAGTTAGAGACATCAAGCACCTAAGGCCGCAAACAGCACCCCCCTAAAACAGGAGCTCAGTCATAAAATACTTCCCACAGATCCTGAGTAGGGAACAGGATGATAAAACACTCACGACCTCCACCAATTCAAAAAAGGCAAAGGTCCACAGGCCATATCTTCAAGTCCTCAGTCCTGGAATGCCAATTTCCTCTTCAAAGGAATGCTCCCTTCCTGGAGCAGACTTCACAAGCTAACAGACCCACTTCACCCACTCCTTAGGGCTCCTTGAGGCACAGCAGTTAAACAGGTGGTAGAGCGAGTGACAGCGAACCCCTGCTAATCCACTTCACTCCTCGCTCCACCAACAGCTCCCAACAGCTCTTCCAACAGCTCCCAGAGCTACACAGCCTGTGGGAGGCAAACCACTGCAGGCAGAAAAGCACCAGATGACAGCACTCAGTACTGCATATAAGCACAAAGCAGAATAAAAAATAAATGCCTTAAGGTGGACACAGCTACAAAGTGTGTTACAAAAAAGTAGGACTTTAATACATAAAACTGTTACAGATACCGGGACTCGGTTATACCCCACAACGCAGCCTGCCACACTGCAAAGTGGATTCCCGAAGTCCTGACAATAAGCAGACTGGCAATGTAAAAACTGGGGCAAACACACGCTCACTATTGCAACCCGAAAAACGCCCAAGTCCTAAACTACCTCACTTCTTTGACCCTAAACTAAACTAAAAAAAAGACTAAAAACACAAGAAAAGATAACAAAAGAGGGGCTGAAATAAAGAGACATAAAGGAAACACAACATGGAGCTACAGTGCTGGCTGGCTCACAGCAGCTGCCATCTTCAGAGGCAGTTGGAACAATCCAAACACCCAACAGAAGAGCCAGAATCAATACTGAAATGGTCCTAGCTATCGACAAATCAGAGAGGAGAATGAAAACCTCCGAAAACTTTTGGAGGAAGCTCATGCGGGAAAAGAAACTACTCCTGCACGACATACAGCTGCCCTAGCCTCGGCTGTCGAGTCATCGAGCAGCCAAGGGGAGGTTGCATCAGTTACTGACCAGGCTGATGTGACATTCAAGACAGAACTGTTAGTGCAGGCCATCACTGAACTTACGACGTCATAAGTACACTTCTACCCAGTACAAGACATACAAGAAGCCCTAGCAGACCATGCAGGCCTTCGATTTCAGGAACAGGAAGACAATGCTGATTCAGAATGCACAGAGTGACAATTACAGGCCCCAGTCCAGATTGTAAGTAATCTGATTTTTGACACAAATGGATGGCCTTGTGTAAAGGCTGCAGTCAGGCACCGCCACCTTATCATGCTTCTGGACACTGGAGCAGCCATGTCAGTCCTCCATGATGAGGACCCAGTCTCATCTGACTGGTCTACCAGCTGGAAGACCAGTGCATAGGGTGTAGATGGTACTCAGCTACACACCTACTGATCTGTTACTCTGCCTGTGGTGGTAGGCCACCTCAGGACTGATTTCGCTTTTGACCTCATGGTTCTACATAATCACCGCAGCATTCTGGGAATTGACTTCTTAGCATTACACTGCTGTGTAGTGGATCTAGCCAACAGGCTACTCATTCAGATCAAAGGACAATGTCATGCTGTCACCATCCCAGACTCACATGTAGTGGCAGCCATCTCCCATAGTAACAAGGAATGTGAAGTCACAGCTTTGTTCCAGAGTCATGACTTGCTTTCTGAGTGTGCACCTCTGTTGCAAAAAGATATTGACGTGTTTTCCACCAACAAACACGACTGTGGTAGAATGCACACTACCACTGAAATCACAGGGCCTGACCCTGTGAGGCAGAAGCAGTATCTTTTTCCTGCTGAAGCCTTGCCATCACTTAGGGAAATCATCAATCACTGTTTCAACAAGGAGTAACTAGGACCTGCGTCTCTACTGTCAACTCACCTATTTGGTCAGTGAAAAAGCCAAATGGAGCCTGGAGGCTTACAACTGATATCAGAAAACTCAATCAGGTTACTCCTAGCTGCTCTCCAACAGAAGCATAAGCACCTGACTTACTCAAGCTGTTGACACCTGACAAAAAGTGGCTCACAGCTCTTGACATTTCTAATGGGTTCCAGCCACTCTCATTAGCACAGAAAAGCCAATACAAGTTTGCTTTCACATTTGATGGATGTCAATACACCTGGACGTGCATCCCCAGGGGTTTCACAATAGCTCTTTCCTCTTCCATCTCGACGTGATGGACACTCTGCAGGGGTTCTCTACACCACCGTGCCTCCTGCAGTACATGGATGACTTGTTTCTAGCAACCACCACGAAAGAGGATCATCTGGCCCTTCTAGATGCATTTTTGTCTCTCTTAAAGAGAGCAGGCCTCAAGTGCAACCCCTCCAAGGCACAATTGTGTGAGAAGGAGGTCATCTTCCTTGGCCTATGCATTACAGACCAAGGCAGGAGCCCAGCTGTCAAAAAGATCCAAGACTTGCAAGATTTGCCACTTCCTACTAGCGTGGGAACACTCAGGCACTTCCTAGGAATGGTAAACTATTCCAGGGATTTCATCCCTGACTTTGCCTTGAAGGCCGCTCCCTTGTATGAACTTCTGAAGAAGGATGTCCCATGGATATGGGGCCCTTCTCATACTGAGGCTGTGGCACAGCTCAAGCAGGCCTTAGCATCAGCCCCAGCACTGATCAATCCTAACGCAGATCTTCCTTTCCATCTGAAAACTGCCACATCTGATGTGGCCATGTCTGCAGTGCTGGTCAAAAAGTACAATGGGTAATTCAGGCCCATCTCTTATGCTTCTCAAATGCTATCCCCAGTAGAGAGAAAGTATAGTCTCTGTGAAAGAACATTGTTAGCCACCTATTGGGCTATAAAATATTTCATATACATCATTGGGTATGCACCTATTATCTTGCATACTTGTCACACCCCAGACAACTTCTTACTTTCAGACAAAGTAAAAGATGATTCTGTCTCCAATACCAGACTTACTCACTTGTCTTTGCTTTTGCAGGACAGGGACATTAAAGTACTGCCTGCAAAAATGCCATCCATCCTAGCTCATGGTCTACTCTACACAGGTAAGCCCTCGACTGTGCACTCCAACCTCCTGACATACCTGAGCCAGGACAATTTCTACTTGCTACATCAGATGTTTTAGAGATACCAACATGTATCACATCTTCACAGATGGCTCTGCCTCCTATATGGAGGGAAAACAGGTAGCAGGGTTTGGCGTGTTCACAGTCTATCCAGATGGTGACTTCATCTGCATTGCTAGGAAATGCACTGTCATTTCCTAACAGTATGCTGAATTGGCAGCTGTGGCTTGTGCTCTAGAGGTTATGCCACATGGTGCTAAAGATGCCATCATCTTTGCAGACTCCAACTGGGTCTGTTCCTCCCTTACTGAATTTCTACCATTCTGGGAGAAAAATAATTTCACATCATCTGATAGCACACTTGTCAAATACAGGGATTTGTTTGTGTATATACACACACTGACTCAACAGTTTACTCACAAACTGTACATTCACAAGGTAAAGGCCCACCGCAAAACTGATCCTTACCATGAATTCAATGATCGAGCAGACTCGCTTGCCAAAGCGGGGGCTCAAGGGGGGAGACATGGTCAATGACTCACCCAGTAGCTGTAGCAGCCATTTTCCTTGCTGCCAACACCAGGCAGAAGCGCAACCAGAGCCCCCACTGGACCTTTCTGCTGCACAGAAATCTGACCCAGAACTAAAGGATGTGTTCAAATACCTGGACAATGGAATTGAACAGGAACTGCCTATGGATAGTCCATACAAAAGACATTCTGACAATTTACCCCTATCTCATGATCAGAAATTGATCTGGTATAGGAAGGACAATGCAGGTCACAAACTACGGGTTGTAGCCCAATCCTTACTGACTTGTGTTTCTCTCTGGGCATCAGAATATAATGACCATGAAACAATGAGGGCTTTACTAGAGAAGCCAAGGCAACAACTGATCCCCATTTTCCTGCAAAAATGTACCAACACACAGCAAAGACACATTTGGACAAGAAGTAACAGGATCATGAAGATGAAGAAGACTGATCTATTTTTCTTTTGCCATTAGGTCTATGATGCAGCGCTACAGAATGAGAACTTTGAGGTGTGTCAATATTCTTGACAACTTGAAGGAAACCACGCTTATCCTTTTCAGATGCCCAGATTTTGAACACTGTTTCAAAATCAAACTTTCCAATATCATCAGGTGCCTCAACCAGAAGAATCATGAGAGTGTTCAACATTCCATACTTTAAGACAGTTCCTCGCTGCACTCCTAATGTTGTTGTATAGTCCCACGTACTACCACTGCTATGGGAAGTAAGGCCTTTTCTGTCTCGTCTTCATCCCTATGGAACAGGCTACCATCGTCCGTTCATTTGTCCCCCTACCACCTCTCCTTTAAATCTAACCTAAGATATTGACTCATGACCAAATCCACTTGCATCTGTTTCCCTGCACAGTCATAAGGTAAAAATCTGTCCCTGCCTTGCTTATGTTTGCTCTTCTATGTATCCTTGCTCCCTAGTACTGCTGCTTCCTTCTCCTGCCCTGCTCTCTTACCAGTCCCTGATGTGCCCTCTCTCTGATTCTGTCTTGTGACCTCTGTTAGGCATGTTAGCATGTGTGAGTTGTATTTTTTGCCACATTAAGCATGTATCTACTGGCAGCTATTTGTGTAATGATCTTGAATCCTCCTGTTTAGTGCATGTGTTTACCTCATACTGCTTGATAGTTGCTTTGTATCTTTATTGGCTTAACTACATTGTCAATCAATCAATCAGTCTTTATTTTACCAGGTGAGACACCATTGAGTAAAACACATTTGCAAGGCAGACTTGGACAATAAAACATACAAGGAACGATACAAAAACACAAGGCAAGGAGTATGTTCAATATACACAGGAATGAGGACAGCATGCTAGAGGTTACATACAACAGTTATTTACATTAGTTATATACAATATATATATAGTTGTGCAGTGCAAAATATATCAGTGCAATATATACCATTGATTAAAGTGAAGGGGGACCAAGGGCTGAGTGGGATTCTAGGAGGAGGAGGGGATGAAGGAGTAAAGGAGGGTTACAAGGTGGGGCAAAAGAGGGTGGGAGAGAGAGGAGTGGTTGCAAGACAGGTAGGAAGGAGAGTTGATAAGGGAGAGAGGGAGGGTTAAGAGCCTGGGTAGGAAGAGGAGGGGGGAGAGAGAAGGGGTTACAGGCCAACAGGGAGAGAGTTAATAAGGTCAGCCAGTGGGGTGCACAAGGAAGGTATCCCAATCTCTGGGGGTCAATATAGTAATCAGGGGAAACAATTGCAGGGCTCATTGAAAGAATGTGTGAGTATTGTTTTGAAGTCTGGCAGTTCTATAGGAATAACTAATTTCAAGGTTTTCTGCAGTTTATTCCACAGTGGTGGGAGTGTGTAGCTTATAGAGGAATGATCAAAACGGGAACTGACCTGAATAAGGAGTAGGGTATATGAAATTTCTCAGTGCATAGGAACCTGCAGTACAAATCAGCAGTAATGTACTGAGGAAGTTTCTTAATGAGAGCTCTAAGGGTCCAGACTGCTGCATTTTTCTGTCTTCTGCGCCTCAAAGAAGTCCACCCAACCATTGAGTAGAGGGTGCAGTGGTGAGTGGAATACAGGGCTCTAGTTATAAATCTTATAGCCCGGTGATAGAGGGTGTCGAGTTTAGTTACGGCAGAGTTAGGACCATGACCATAAATGAAGTCTGCATAGTCCAAAAGTGAATAAATGTAGATTGTACAAGCCTGTTTTTTGCTTCCTGTTTAAGTGGTTCTTGAGCCGGTACAAGAGGCCAAGTCTCTGTTTGAGTTTTTTCAATAGTTCGTCAATATGATCTGCAAAGGAAAGTTTATAGTCAATCCACATTCCCAAGTATTTTAATTTTGTCACGTATTCTAGTTTCGACAAGAAGCGTGGTCATTTGAGAAACTTGACCAAGGGCAAATGGATTTAGTTCATTAACCACTGGCGAGAAAATCATTGCCTTAGTTTTTTTGGCATTTAGTAATAGTTTTAGGTTCAGGAGGTTGACCTGCAGATGACTGAGTCTACTTGGAGGTCCTTGCTGGTGAGCTCAGGAGACGGCCTAGCAATGTAGAGAACCGTATCATCTGCAAAAAGGTGGATATTAGCTGATCTGATGCCAGCGTCAATATTGTTAATGTACAGGGTGAAGAGCAGGGGCCCCAGGATGGAGCCTTGTGGCACTCCTCTCTGAAGTGCTTTTAGGGGAGCAAGCCCTCCTTCATCTTTAACCTGCTGATACATACGTACATACGAGATTGCCAGCAGATACAGGCCCCATGATCTATCCAGTCTGCTTGATTGTGCAGCACATCAGTCCATTAGTCTGCAGTACCCCCACAATTCCTTCCTCCCTCTCTCCATCCTCCGGTTTGTACTCTCCTTTGAATCTATGCTCCCCTCTTGAAGCTCCCATTTTGTCTGCAATGATATAATTCCCTCTGGCAGTGCATTCCACCCCGCCACCACCCTTTTGGTGAAATAGTGTCTTCTCATTTCCTTCCTGAATCTGTCCCCCTTCAATTTCAGAGAGTGCCCTCTGGTTTCCCTTCCAGTCTTGAGAGTGAGCACACACCTGGTGCCCACCCTGTTGATCCCCTTCAGGTACTTAAAGGTCTCAATCATATCCCCCCCCTCTCTCTTCTGTCCTCCAGGGTATACATAATGAGCTCCTTCAGTCTTTCCTCATATAGTCTATCCCCCATCTCCATTATCATCTGTTACTCTTCTCTGCACCACCTCCAGCAGTTTGATGTCCCTCTTTAAGTAGGGGCACCAGAACTGCATGCAGTACTCCCAGTTCTACTGTACCAGGGATCTGTACAGGGACAACATGACCTCACTACTCCTAGATGTAATTCCCTTTGCTACGCACCCTAACATCCTGTTTGCCTTTGACGCTGCCTTCCTGCACTGTGCCGAGTCGTTCATTTCCTCGGTCACAAGCACTCCTAGATGCTGACAGTGTTCCGTTAAGATAGCTAGTGAACCATTTTAACATCCCAGAGTCCAGTCCTACATTTCTAAGCATGGCCAGAAGCAATTCATAGTCCACGTTGTCAAAGGCCTTACTCAGATCAAGAAATAAGGCGCAAGCATAGTTTCTGGCATCCAATGCCCTCTGTCAGTCATCAGTGACTTTGGCAAGAGCAGAGACAGTGCTATGAGATGGCCTGAAGCCTGATTCTATCGGATTCAGCCAGTTGCAGGGCTCTATATGGTTTCTAAGCTGAGCATTAACTAGTTTCTCGATCAGTTTAGAAAGGATGGGTAGTAAGGATATCGGTCTATAATTATTAAGATCATTACGGTCACCAGACTTGAAGAGAGGGATGATTTGCTCAGTTTTCCAGAAGGATGGAAGAACTCCCTGCAGCAAAGATAGATTGCACAAGTGGGTAATAGGGGCAGCCAGGATATGGCAAAAAGTAAGGGTCAATTAGGTCAGCACTCACACTCTTTCTGGTATCCAATTCCAGAAGCTGGTCTTCAACTTCTTTTAGGGTTAGTGGCCTGGACGAGAAGACTGAATCAGGAGTGGGGGTATTCGGGGCAGCACAGTCTGTATCATGTGCACATAGTTGGTTGCAAAGGTTATTGGCAGGAGAGGAGTCAAATGCAAGCCCAGCAGTTGCAAAATGGTTGTTGAGTAGTTCGAGAATCACTTGTTTGTCAGTGATGAATGAGCCACCAGAGGAGATTTTGGCTGGAAGGGAGTTAGCTGGGGAGTAAGCCTCTAGATCCCTCAGGGTGTTCCACAACTTAGCTGAGCACTTAGTGGAGGAGTCCAGTTTTGGTGCGATAGTAGGTGGCTTTTTCCACCCTGATAAGTTTAGTGCACAGATTCCTAGCAGCCCTAAAATCTGTCCAATCAGCTGGCAGCTTAGATTTTGGGGCTTTTTCCAGAGGGAGTCCCTGTTATATAGTACATTTCTTAGATTAGTCGTGAACCAAGGGTTTGTGTTCTTCTTCATACGAACATTTGTTAGGGGCGCATGCAGATTTAGCGTACCTATTACAATGCTCTGGAATATGTTGTAGGCCTCATTCATGGTAGGAGCAAGGTAGAACTCCTTCTAGTTCAAATACTGAAGGTCCGAGAGGAAGGTATGGATGTTGATGTCTTGTCTGCTTCTTTTCAACATAAACCTTGAGGTGGAAACTGGTTTAGGTGTAGATCAAACACATGCTATGACACAGTGGTCACTAAGGTCATTAAAGAAGATGCCTGAGTGGGTGAAGAGGTGCAGTTTATTCACTAGGATAAGATAAATTAAACTGCTGTTGGCTGGGTTTTTCTTATTTGGATGGGTAGCTTCCGTAATGAACTGTGTGAGCCCAAAGGTGTCGCACAGGTCCTTTAGGGGTTTGCAGCTAGCAGTAAGTCAGTCCAGGTTTAGATCACCCAGAATTATAACCTCTGAGGTCTGAGAATCAAGAATATTTTGTAGGTGGTTCAATACCCTAAGCCCAGCTGATGGGGGTCTGTAGCAGCCTATAATACTAAAGGATGTAGAAGTCTAGAGCTGGATCTTAAGTGACAAGCATTTGAATTCCTTAGGTACCAAGGTAGAATCCAATACAGAGGCAGATAATTTGCCCTGAACATAGATTGCTACCCCTTCTCCTCTGGAAGTTCTATCAGCTCAGAACACATTATAGGATGGTACATTTGTTGCATGGTCCAAAGTGGAGAGTCTGAGTCAAGTTTCCGTTACAACCAGTATGTCCGGCTTGGTATGACAAATCCAAGAGTGAAGGGTGTCAATATTTCGTAGGAGGTTGCAGGCGTTTACATGGAGTATACAGATTCCTTAATGATAGGCCACCTCTAATGGGGCAGTGATGGGGGCAACAGGACCTGGGTTTAGCGCTATGTTACCAGAACAAAGGAGGAGCAGCAAGCAGTAGGAGTTTTTTAAGAGTGCTTAGGAGCAGCCTAAAGAGATGGAACCACCTTTTACTGCAGATATATGGAGAAGAGGATATAGAGTAATCAGGACAAGATCCAAGAAGACCCAGGGAAGCATAAAGAATTACCCTTGCCTTGAAGTAGAGGTGGGACTGGAATGCCAACCAGGGCCAAGGGAGTGTGGTATTCCATAAGTCATAGGTAAATTGGGTGCAATGAAACCAAGGGGTTAGCCCAAGGAAATCCAGACGAGGGAGAGAACATGTAGTTACACCCATACAGGGATCCTTAGGACTATGTATATTGGGAGAGAACCCAGGGAGGTGTTCAGAAGAGGGGACAGGGAAGCAGGAGGACAGGCTTGCTACACAACACAGGAGGACAAGAAGAAGCTGCATTGTGGGGTAGGGCTCTGCAGAGCAAGATCAGCACAGGGCAGGAACAGAAGCCACAGGGCTGCAAACAATGACTACCAGGCAAGGGAGTTATAGAGGCCTCTTGCGAACAGAGAAAAATCACTGAGCTGTAATTAGCAGCTGGCAAGAGCAAGGACAGGGGCCACAGGGCTAAATCAACAACTAGAAGGCAGGGGAGTAATAGAAACCACTGTGATGCAATTAGAAACTGGCAGTAGAAAGGGTAGTGAGTGCTAAGCTCCTAGGGATTTTAGGAAAAGCCACAGTACTGCAGTTGTAATGTGATGGAAAAACAGGGATACGAGGTGCAAGTCCTGGGGTTTTCAGGGGGCACTACACTGCAATATAACTGATAAGAGAGTAGGATGTAAGTGCTAAGCACCTAGACCAAGGAGCTGCCACTTTAAATTAGGTCAGTTCTTGTCCACCAATGATAGCGAGGTCCACTGGAGGAAGTGTATTTAAAGAGCACCGGGGTTGGGGAGAGGTGGGGCCAAAAGTTTGAAATAGTAGAACTGGCTTGAGGTCCGGGATAGCAAAGGCAGGCTAAGAAAAAGCACCACAAGGATTTGAAAAAAAACATGGATTCAGCAGCAACCCTCTGGACTAATCCACAGGCAAGAGCAATAGCCAATCATGCGCTGTTACTAAAAGCTACAGCCAATTGGTGGTCTGAGTTTCGGCCCAAAGTCAAGGTCGATATTGTACCTGAGAGAGTGACTTCAGGAGAGGGCAGAGGAGGTGGCACGGCAGGCTGGCTTCTCCAGCCTGGCCACTCATCAGTGGCAGTTGCGTCCAATCAAGGGCAGCCTGAAAGAAAGATCAGAAGGGATGACGTTAATTATAGGGCAGAAGGCAAGCAGGAGGGGTAAATGATTAAACTCTGGCAGGGGACGAAAGGCAGAAGATGTAGACAAAAGCAGAGAGCTTAGTGAAGTGGGGCAGGGATCATTAAGCTGGCATCAACAAGTTCTTAGTTAGCCACAGCAGAAGCAGAAGTGGGGAGTTGGGGGGGGGGATACAGAAAACAAGAAGAAAAGGCAGAACAGGTTTTGGAAGGGAGGGGGTGAGAATCGTTATACTGGCACCAAGGAGCTGAACAGGTACAAGGACAAACAAGAGAACAAAAAAATTGTATCTGTGATGTGATCATATCTTTGTATTCTCTGTATTCTCTGTATTTTACTACTTTTGTAGAATGTTTGCTGCCACCTGTGTGGCCCAAGTCATGACTGACATCGGTCCGTTGAATCAGCTCACTCACTCGGTTACCAAAGACATAAATAAATAAATAAATATGCACTAAAACCGTGCTCACACTCCACAAGGCAGTGATGGGGTTGTCAAACATATTGCATAGAGTACCGACATGTTGGGCCATCATTCTTTGTTTGGGACCACCACTTTAACATTGAGTTTTTCAATATTGCACTCTTTGTGTGCTGATAAGAGTCTATGGTCTCGATTCTCAAAGCCCTGAGATTGACGCAAGGTGCCTGTGCCAAACATAAATGGCACAAGTGGCACCTTGCATCATAATCTGCCCCCTGAACTATTCACAACATCAGCCTGCATCAACCACAGGTTGCCTGCCCCAAATAGGGCTTGTGCCACCCGTGCACCCAGAAATGGGCTGCAACATGGTGCTAGGGGGCATGTGGAAGATGCAAGCTGCCACATCCCCATAAATGGGATTCTCAGAACACTCCCAGAGGAAAAAATTCAAGTGCCCTAAGACCAGCCAGGGCTGGTCTAATTGTACTTAGAAAAATCCCCTCTGGGAGAGTTGACCGGTGTGTGGCAATGTGCCACCCCCCCGACATACCCATAACAGCATAACTTGAATTAAACCATGACTTAGTGGTCTAGCAGTCCCCCCTCCCCAATCCCCGACTGTGCCCATGATATAAATATATATAATGCCCCATCCCTATTGTCTAGTGGCCCCCCTCCTTGATCCCCAACTGTGCCCGTGAATACGTGATAACAATATATAAATTTCCTCATCCCTATTGTCTAGTGCCCCCTCCCTGATCCCCAACTGTGCCTGTGATAACAATATATAAAACTCCCCCTTTCCCAGTGGTCGCGCCCCCAATCCCCTGACAGTGCCCATGATAACACTATATAAAATTCCCCCATCCTCAGTGGTCTAGTCATCCCCCATCCCTGAACTTGGATGCCGCCTGATACTGTGCTTAAGAAATATACCCATGCCTGCTGGTCTAGTGGACCCTCACCCTTTTAGCCCAGCTCGTAGTGACCACCACCCCACTCCCTAAATCCTACACCCGGAGCCGGCAACTGGCATAGCCCTCCTCTGACCACCACAGCTGGCTGCCGACTGACTTGTTAGTGAGCTCATTGATTGACAGCTAATCAATGACCACATACTGTATTATACAGTATGCGGTCACTGACAAGTCAGTTAGCAGACAGCCGTGGTGGTGAGAGGAGAGCTGCGTCAGTTGCTGGCTCCAGATGTAGGATGGGGGATGGGGTGGTGGGTACTACCAGCTGGGTCAGGGGTGGGAATCCACTAGACTACCAGGCATGGGTATATTTCTTAGCAGAGTATCGGGCACATCCAGGATTGGAGGGGGCCACTAGACCACTGGGGAAGGGGAATTTTATATATTATTACGGGCACAGTCAGAGATCAGAGAAGGGGTTCACTTGTGAACACTGTGGAAGGGGGGAATTTATATATTGTTATCACAGGCACAGTCAGGGATTCTGGAGGGAGTTCACTAGAACACTGTGGAAGGGAGGAATTTTATATATTGTTATCATAGACACAGTCATGGATCGGGAGGAGGGCCTCTAGACCACTGGGGAAGGGGTTTATATTTGTGACCTGGGATGGGGCATGCTTGCCTTTTGCCACAGGTGCTTGTGGCAAACCCTTCTGTGTGCCAGGTGTTTGTCACAGAGCAGTGGTTGCCGCAAGTGTGGGGACTTAGGCACCGGGATCCCTCCTGTATCAGAATCTGGTGCAGGATTTCTGCACACCAGGCTTTGGTGCAAGCTACTGTTTGCTGCAGCCTGTGCTGCTCTAAGCCCCTTTTGAGAATCAAGCCCTATGTATTAAAGACCATTCTAGCTTGATTTCATCTGGGTTATCAGGCACAATGTTATTTGGGACACCTTCTTTAAGGACCCCATAGTGGCCAATAAGGTTTTCAAGCTCTTGTTCTCCATAGCTATTAATTTGCTCATCTCAGGTGCATTGTGTGGGTCTAATACATTCCAGTTGTCCAGAAATCTCCCTTTTGGAGAATAACTTTCAAGTTGCTCAGCTGTTGCCTGTATATAAGAAGTTTGAAGATTCTGGAACAGTTCTCTTTGATCCCATATATCTGCTAGTGTATGTGTTCTAAAGATATAGTTTCCCTCCTCTGGTGGTTCGATTGGCATCTCAGTTAAAAAGACTTTTAAATGTGGTACAGGGTTTTCAGGAAGTGCCCACAGTGCATCAGTGGTGCTGACCAGTTGCTGCCTTGCCTCAGAGAAGATGACAGAACATTTCTGGAAACATCTAGAAAGAACTGCAAGAAGACCTACAGCATCTGCCAGGAAGAACGTAATAGTGACACATTTGAAAGTCCCCATTTTTTTAAGGCACCCCATAGCCAGATTTCTCTGATAGTTATCTTCTGCCTTCTGCGGCACAGCAGAAATAATGGCTGTGATGCAGGCTTGTAATGCATGTACAGAATCAGAAAATGAAAGCCGTGAGTGGAGAAAATTTGTTTAAGTTTCATAGCATGTTCCTGGTGTAGTTCTTTGCTGTGATCAAGTAATTGACAGAATTTGGGCAAGTACTTTATCACTTTTCCAAACTGATTTGCTGTGGACATAAAACTGACCAATTACTGCTGTTGGTTGGCTTCTTTCTCTGATGCTAAGGTGAGTATGTGGGGGACAGTGAGTGGCAACTAAATATGGATGATCAAGTTTGGCAAGAGCAGTTACACCTTTTGGCATCCTGTCATTATAGGCCCCATCAGTTGCAAGTCCTATCAGATCTTTATTTCTGAGATTTTTTCCGAGATCATATCCTTCACAGCATTGTATAGTACATCTGCTTTACATTTCACAAGCTCAGTCGCACCAAAAACGTTTGACTAAACGTTTCCTTGGTATCATGAATCTGATATATACCATTAAAGTACTCTTGTTAGCCACATCTGTTCCCTCATCTAGTTGTAAGGAATATACTTTACGTGGTCATTCTCCAAATCATTTAAAAAAGCACCCTGAACAGTCTTAGATATTGCTTTGTAAAAGTGATTAATGGATTGGGGAGGCTAAAGTCTGTGGTTCAACGTGGGAGAATAGCTCCTCCCACATCCCATGCAAAAAACAGCCTCTCCCAGCAGCCCATGACTAGCGTGTTTCCAAGTAACTACCATCCTCCCCCTCCTCCTCCTCTGGCACTCTGCTCTCACCCTTGGTGCTGGGCCTTCCATTCTCTACAGGCTACCGGCTTATCTACAAAGGTGGGAATAGAGAAAGGCCGAAGTTTCATAAGTATTCATAAGCACTACTCTGTTCACCAGACATTGAACTGGATGTGTGTAGATGCCAGTGCCTTGAAGTACTGATTGCTTGACAGGATCTAGCTGGGTGCAGTTCTGGAGAAAACAGAGAAAAAAGGAATTCAAGTGGCAGCTGAGTCCATTCAACTATGTTGCCACCCCCTCAAAAAAAGGAAATATTGCTGTGAAGGAACCAGGCTGCAGCCATACAATTTTTACAGAACTGGCAAGTCAAAAATACTTACATTGTGAACCTGCAGTTCTAAGAGTTTCTGAAGGTAATGATTTATTGGACATATTTATTAAGAGAAGTGTGAAAAGGGCATCGATTATTATGTAACTCACTTGTGATCTTTTGACACTTGGGGCCCGATTTTACAAGATAGGCGCAGGGCTTACGTCAAGCTCTTCATCCACCCCAAAGTTTGACACAGCTGCGCCAAACCCCCTTGGACACAGTTTGATCTGATTTTAGAAGAGCTGGCACAGTTGCAACACTTTCCTCACTTTACAGCACCTTGCGCCAAAGATTTGAGTGCTAAACTCCTAGGGATTTTAGGAAAAGCCACAGTACTGCAGTTGTAATGTGATGGAAAAACAGGGATACGAGGTGCAAGTCCTGGGGTTTTCAGGGGGCACTACACTGCAATATAACTGATAAGAGAGTAGGATGTAAGTGCTAAGCACCTAGACCAAGGAGCTGCCACTTCAAATTAGGTCAGTTCTTGTCCACCAATGATAGCGAGGTCCACTGGGGGGGGGGAGAAGTGTATTTAAAGAGCACCAGGGATGGGGGAGGGTGGGGGGCCAAAAGTTTGAATTAGTAGAACTGGCTTGAGGGTCGGGATAGCAAAGGCAGGCTAAGAAAAGCGCCACAAGGATTTGAAAAAAAACATGGATTCAGCAGCAACCCTCTGGACTAATCCACAGGCAAGAGCAATAGCCAATCATGCGCTGTTACTAAAAGCTACAGCCAATTGGTGGTCTGAGTTTCGGCCAAAGTCAAGGTCGATGTGTACCTGAGAGAGTGACTTCAGGAGAGGGCAGAGGAGGTGGCACGGCAGGCTGGCTTCTCCAGCCTGGCCACTCATCAGTGGCAGTTGCGTCCAATCAAGGGCAGCCTGAAAGAAAGATCAGAAGGGATGACGTTAATTATAGGGCAGAAGGCAAGCGGGAGGGGTAAATGATTAAACTCTGGCAGGGGACGAAAGGCAGAAGATGTAGACAAAAGCAGAGAGCTTAGTGAAGTGGGGCAGGGATCATTAAGCTGGCATCAACAAGTTCTTAGTTAGCCACAGCAGAAGCAGAAGTGGGGAGTGGGGGGGGGGATACAGAAAACAAGAAGAAAAGGCAGAACAGGTTTTGGAAGGGAAGGGGTGAGAATCGTTATACTGGCACCAAGGAGCTGAACAGGTACAAGGACAAACAAGAGAACAAAAAAATTGTATCTGTGATGTGATCATATCTTTGTATTCTCTGTATTCTCTGTATTTTACTACTTTTGTAGAATGTTTGCTGCCACCTGTGTGGCCCAAGTCATGACTGACATCGGTCCGTTGAATCAGCTCACTCACTCGGTTACCAAAGACATAAATAAATAAATAAATATGCACTAAAACCGTGCTCACACTCCACAAGGCAGTGATGGGGTTGTCAAACATATTGCACAGAGTACCGACATGTTGGGCCATCATTCTTTGTTTGGGACCACCACTTTAACATTGAGTTTTTCAATATTGCACTCTTTGTGTGCTGATAAGAGTCTATGGTCTCGATTCTCAAAGCCCTGAGATTGCACTAAAGGTGCCTGTGCCAAACATAAATGGCACAAGTGGCACCTTGCATCTGTCTACCCCTGAACTATTCACAACATCATGCCATCAACCACAGGTTGCCTGCCCCAAATAGGGCTTGTGCCACCCGTGCACCCAGAAATGGGCTGCAACATGGTGCTAGGGGCATGTGGAAGATGCAAACTGCCACATCCCCATAAATGGGATTCTCAGAACACTCCCAGAGGAAAAAATTCAAGTGCCCTAAGACCAGCCAGGGCTGGTCTAGTGTATGAAAAATCCCTCTGGGAGAGTTGGACGTGTGTGGCAATGTGCCACCCCGACATACCCATAACAGCATAACTTGAATTAAACCATGACTTAGTGGTCTAGCAGTCCCCCTCCCAATCCCTGACTGTGCCCATGATATAAATATATATAATGCCCCATCCCTATTGTCTGTGGCCCCTCCTTGGTCTAACTGTGCCCGTGAATGCGTGATAACAATATATAAATTTCCTCATCCCTATTGTCTAGTGCCCCCTCCCTGATCCCCAACTGTGCCTGTGATAACAATATATAAAACTCCCCCTTTCCCAGTGGTCTAGCGCCCCCCCCAATCCCTGACAGTGCCCATGATAACACTGTATAAAATTCCCCCATCCTCAGTGGTCTAGTCATCCCCCATCCCTGAACTTGGATGCCGCCTGATACTGTGCTTAAGATATATACCCATGCCTGCTGGTCTAGTGGACCCTCACCCTTTTAGCCCAGCTCGTAGTGACCACCACCCCACTCCCTAAATCCTACACCCGGAGCCGGCAGCTGGCATAGCCCTCCTCTGACCACCACAGCTGGCTGCCGACTGACTTGTTAGTGAGCTCATTGATTGACAGCTAATCAGCGGCCACATCTGTATTATACAGTATGCGGTCACTGACAAGTCAGTTAGCAGCCAGCCGTGGTGGTGAGAGGAGGCTGCGTCGCTGCTGGCCCAGATGTAGGATGGGGGATGGGGTGGTGGGCACTACCAGCTGGGAGGGGTGGGAATCCACTAGACTACCAGGCATGGGTATATTTCTTAAGCAGAGTATCGGGCGACATCCAGGATTGGGAAGGGGGCCACTAGACCACTGGGGAAGGGGGAATTTTATATATTATTATCATGGGCACAGTCAGAGATCAGAGAAGGGGTTCACTAGAACACTGTGGAAGGGGGAATTTTATATATTGTTATCACAGGCACAGTCAGGGATTCTGGAGGGGAGTTCACTAGAACACTGTGGAAGGGAGGAATTTTATATATTGTTATCATAGACACAGTCATGGATCGGGGAGGGAGGGCCTCTAGACCACTGGGGAAGGGGTTTTATATTTGTGACCCGGGGATGGGGGCATGCTTGCCTTTGCCACAGGTGCTTGTGGCAAACCCCTTCTGTGTGCCAGGTGTTTGTCGCGTAGCAGTGGTTGCCGCAAGTGTGGGGACTTAGGCACCGGGATCCCTCCTGTATCAGAATCTGGTGCAGGATTTCTGGCACACCAGGCTTTGGTGCAAGCTACTGTTTGCTGCAGCCTGTGCTGCTCTAAGCCCCTTTTGAGAATCAAGCCCTATGTATTAAAGACCATTCTAGCTTGATTACATCTGGGTTATCAGGCACAATGTTATTTGGGACACCTTCTTTAAGGACCCCATAGTGGCCAATAAGGTTTTCAAGCTCTTGTTCTCCATAGCTATTAATTTGCTCATCTCAGGTGCATTGTGTGGGTCTAATACATTCCAGTTGTCCAGAAATCTCCCTTTTGGAGAATAACTTTCAAGTTGCTCAGCTGTTGCCTGTATATAAGAAGTTTGAAGATTCTGGAACAGTTCTCTTTGATCCCATATATCTGCTAGTGTATGTGTTCTAAAGATATAGTTTCCCTCCTCTGGTGGTTCGATTGGCATCTCAGTTAAAAAGACTTTTAAATGTGGTACAGGGTTTTCAGGAAGTGCCCACAGTGCATCAGTGGTGCTGACCAGTTGCTGCCTTGCCTCAGAGAAGATGACAGAACATTTCTGGAAACATCTAGAAAGAACTGCAAGAAGACCTACAGCATCTGCCAGGAAGAACGTAATAGTGACACATTTGAAAGTCCCCATTTTTTTAAGGCACCCCATAGCCAGATTTCTCTGATAGTTATCTTCTGCCTTCTGCGGCACAGCAGAAATAATGGCTGTGATGCAGGCTTGTAATGCATGTACAGAATCAGAAAATGAAAGCCGTGAGTGGAGAAAATTTGTTTAAGTTTCATAGCATGTTCCTGGTGTAGTTCTTTGCTGTGATCAAGTAATTGACAGAATTTGGGCAAGTACTTTATCACTTTTCCAAACTGATTTGCTGTGGACATAAAACTGACCAATTACTGCTGTTGGTTGGCTGCTTTCTCTGATGCTAAGGTGAGTATGTGGGGGACAGTGAGTGGCAACTAAATATGGATGATCAAGTTTGGCAAGAGCAGTTACACCTTTTTGGCATCCTGTCATTATAGCGGCCCCATCAGTTGCAAGTCCTATCAGATCTTTATTTCTGAGATTTTTTCCGAGATCATATCCTTCACAGCATTGTATAGTACATCTGCTTTACATTTCACAAGCTCAGTCGCACCAAAAACGTTTGACTAAACGTTTCCTTGGTATCATGAATCTGATATATACCATTAAAGTACTCTTGTTAGCCACATCTGTTCCCTCATCTAGTTGTAAGGAATATACTTTATGTGGTCATTCTCCAAATCATTTAAAAAAGCACCCTGAACAGTCTTAGATATTGCTTTGTAAAAGTGATTAATGGATTGGGGAGGCTAAAGTCTGTGGTTCAATGTGGGAGAATAGCTCCTCCCACATCCCATGCAAAAAACAGCCTCTCCCAGCAGCCCATGCCTAGCGTGTTTCCAAGCAACTACCATCCTCCCCCTCCTCCTCCTCTGGCACTCTGCTCTCACCCTTGGTGCTGGGCCTTCCATTCTCTACAGGCTACACGGCTTATCTACCAAAGGTGGGAATAGAGAAAGGCCGAAAGTTTCATAAGTATTCATAAGCACTACTCTGTTCACCAGACATTGAACTGGATGTGTGTAGATGCCAGTGCCTTGAAGTACTGATTGCTTGACAGGATCTAGCTGGGTGCAGTTCTGGAGAAAACAGAGAAAAAAGGAATTCAAGTGGCAGCTGAGTCCATTCAACTATGTTGCCACCCCCTCAAAAAAAGGAAATATTGCTGTGAAGGAACCAGGCTGCAGCCATACAATTTTTTACAGAACTGGCAAGTCAAAAATACTTACATTGTGAACCTGCAGTTCTAAGAGTTTCTGAAGGTAATGATTTATTGGACATATTTATTAAGAGAAGTGTGAAAAGGGGCATCGATTATTATGTAACTCACTTGTGATCTTTTGACACTTGGGGCCCGATTTTACAAGATAGACGCAGGGCTTACGTCAAGCCCTTCATCCACCCCAAAGTTTGACACAGCTGCGCCAAACCCCCTTGGACACAGTTTGATCTGATTTTAGAAGAGCTGGCACAGTTGCAACACTTTCCTCACTTTACAGCACCTTGCATCAAAGATTTAGCGCAAGTGCCATGAAAGGGGGTCTCCCAGGGATGCAACATTAGACCAGGGAAAAACTGGTCTAACTCCCTGCATCCCACGTTCCGGACCTGTAGCGAGCGTTTGCGGCACACTACTTTGAAAACTGCGCTTGCCGCAAGGTGTGATACAAGCCACCGCTTGCACCACACGCCCTGCTGCAAATCTGCTGTGCCACCTCCTATCTTTGCAAAATTGGGCCCTTGATGTTTATTGAAACCATCAGCCTTTGACTTATTGGTTGGTTTACCTTTCAGGAAAATATTTTGGCGGCCAGTATCTTTGCAAACTTTACAATAGAATAATGCAGCATCTTTGTCAAGAATGAGCCACTGTTAGGTTTTAAACCACAAATCCTTAATTTCCCTGTGGCTGTCTCTGTCATAACATTTTTTGGTTTTCCTTGCTTGTAGGCTCAGAGGAGCTTTCCATAATCACAGAAGTGCCACTCACATAATGATTGTGTTCAGATGGCTCAGCTTTGTGGATGTGACTTGTTGATCTGGGCCTTTTGAATATATCTGTTATCTTGCTTTGTTTTACTGTTGCACTGGTACTTTTTTAACAGCATCAGGATTAGCTTCCAACATTTCTGTAGACAGAATTTTGTAAAAAAATACTCATGAAACACTTGACTATTAATGTGAATTGTGTAAATAAAAACAGAACACTTAATAAAGCAAGACCAAAATGCTTCTTTTCTTTTTTTTGTGTGACTCTGATGTAAAATAAAGTTGCTTGAAAATGAAGTACTTTGAGTTTTATTTTGTAGATTCAATAATTTTAATAAACACCCATGTATTACACACAGTAGTATACACAACACTTGAGGGGCTGGGAGGTTCTGTGCAGGTAACACAGGAATACAGTGGATTTATGTGCTTTTGACACTTTACCAATTAGAATCACACTGTCCGCAGCTGCTTGCAACAGACCGTAGCTTTTTTAAGTGCCCCCCACTAAAGCACTGCATTTTTTTACACACTCAGAGAAACTGTGTGGTTAACTGTGCCACTTCAAAACAGGCTTGCCCTATAGCCTACAGTGGAGACTCACTGTCTTTTTCTTTTTTCCTGGTAGATCTTTACTATTTTCCCCCATGAGTCTGCACTTAGCAGCTCTTCCTGCACTATTCAGTCCATGGGTGCTGCCCACTTTAGTTCTTCTCCTCCTGCTTTACCCTGCTATCCTTAATTTTCACTCTGTAGTACTGGCCCTCTTATTCTCCTTTGCAATTACATAGAAACATTGAAGCTGTCAGCAGAAAAGGACCTCTTGACCCACCTTGTCTGCCCTAAAGTTCCTACCTACTGTTTCACTGTAGACCCTAACTGATCTCCAGTTTTACCCTCCCAGCCCTGTCACTAAGGTCCCTCTGTGCTTATCCCATGCATGTTTGAAACTTGTTACCATTTCAGTACTCACTACCTCTGCTGGGTGGCTGTTCCAGGTGTCCATCATCCTTTCATGAAGAAATATTTCCTTACAACTCCCCTAAGTCTCATCCCTTCCAGCCTCATATCATGCCCCCTTGTCCTTGAGCATCTCTTTTTGTGCAATATGCCACCCTCCTGTACCTTATTCATACACTTGAATGTTTCTATTATGTCTCCCCTTTCAAGGGGGCACAGTTTGAAGATAGAGGGGGGATGGCTCAGGGGCAATGTCAGAAAATAATTTTTCACGGAGAGGGTGGTGGACACATGGAACCACCTTCCTGAGGAGGTCGTGGGGTCAAAAGCAGTGGGGGAATTCAAGAATGCATGGGACAGACATAAGGCAATTATAGTGAAGGGTAGGAGGAAGTAGGCATTTGGTTAACTAGAATCTGCAGTTTTATCCAATACGTAGGGAATGGGCAAACTAGGTGGGCCAAGCGGTCCTTATCTGCCGTCAAAGTCTATGTTTCTATGTTTCTTTCTATCCTTTCCTTCAGTGAGTACATATTTAACTCCCTGAGTCTTTCCCCGTAGGGCTTTTAATGCAGGCCATGTACCATCTTGGTTGCCCTTCTCTATACCGCCTCCACCCACTCTATGTCCTTCCTGAGATGGGGTCTCCAGAACTGGACACAGTACTCCAGGTATGGCCACACCATTGTTCTATACAGGGGTAATACTACTTCCCTTTTTCTGCTGGTGATGCTCTCCCAATGCACTCCAGCATCCTACTAGCCTTTCCCACTGCCTTATCACATTGCTTTGCTACCTACAGGTCATCAGATATGATGACCCCAAGATCCCATTCCTGTTGTGTGGTTGATAACACCTCCCCTCCTAACTGATACATTGCTCTTGGGTTTCTGTGTCCTATGTGCATAATTTTAAATTTTTTGGTGTTGAAGCCCAATTAACAAACCCTTGACCAGTCTTCCATCCTTTTTAGATCTTCCTTCATTTTTCTCATCCCCCTGCTGTGGCCACTCTTGCAGATTTTTGTGTCATCCGTGAACAGACATATCTTTCCTTGCAGCCCCTCTGCGATGTCACTAATAAAGACATTGAAGAGGACTGGTCCCAGTACTGACTCTTGAGGCACCCCACTGGCTACCTTAGCCTCTTCCAAGTGAACTCCATTTACCATCACCCTCTGAGTTCTGCTACTTCTGAAGGAAAGAATAATTGAGTACCTAGAGGTCAGTGGAGCACAGGATCCAAGGCAGCATGGGTTCACAGTGGGAAGGTCATGTCAGACGAATCTAATAGATTTCTTTGACTGGGTGACCGAAGTAGTAGACCAGGGAGGGGCTGTGGACATGGCCTACCTAGACTTTAGCAAGACATTTGAAGCAGTCCCACACACAAGATTATTAGTCAAATTAACCAGCCTGAGAGTGGGTCCCAGGGTGGTAGCTCTGTAAACATTGGCTGGACAACAGGACACAGAAGGTAATTGTAAACGGAGTCCACTTGAAGAAAGAGGCGGTTACCAGTGGGGTACCGTAGGGTTCAGTATTGGTCCAGTCCTTTTAATGTCTTCATCAGTGACATTGCAGAGGACTGAAGGAAAAGTATGCCTTTTGCAGATGACACAAAGATCTGCAACAGGGTTGATACACAAGGAGGCGTGGAAAGGATGAAAAGGGACTTGGCAAGTTGGAGGAATGGTCAGACTTATGGCAGCTAAGATTCAATGTAAAAAAGTGCAAAATAATGCACCTGGAAACAAGAACCCAGGGGAAGAATACACAATGGGTGGGAGGTAATAACAACAACAAAACAGGAAAGGGACCTGGGGTAATCATATCAGATGATCTTAAGGTTAGCAAGCAATGTGAGAAGGCAGTAGGGAGGGCGGGGTATACTGGGATGTATAGGGAGAGGCATCAGCAGCAGAAAACAGGAAGTTGTTATTCCTCTGTACAGACAGTTGGTGAGACCCCATCTGGAATACTGTGTCCAGTTCTGGAGACCCCATCTCCATAAGGACATAGACAGGATAGAGGCAGTCCAGAGGAGGGCAACTAAAATGGTGCAGGGTCTGCAAGAGAAGCCGTATGAGGAGAGACTAAAGGAGCTTAATATGTATACCCTTGAGGAAAGAAGGGAGGGGGGACATGATAGAAACTTTCAAGTACCTCAAGGGAATCAACAAAGTCCAAGAGGGTAGCATCTTTCAGAAAAAGAGACTTGCAAGAACAAGGGGACACGATTTAAAGATAGAAGGAGGGCGGTTCAGGGGCAATGTGAGGAAGTATTATTTCACAGAGAGGGTAGTGGATGCATGGAACAGCCTTCCTGAGGAAGTTGTGGGGTCTAAAACTGTGGGAGAATTCAAGAATGCATGGGACAGACATAAGGCAATTCTTGTGGGGGGCAGGAAGATATAGGCTGTTGGTTAACTAGGATCTGCGGCCTATCCTGTAGGTAGGGAAATGGGCAGACTAGATGGGCCTAGCGGTCCTTATCTGCCGTCAAAGTCTATGTTTCTATGTTTCTATGTACTTAGCCAACTTTGTACCCATTTCTCTATTCTTGGACCCACTCCCCGGCTGCCTAGCTTGTTTACCAGTCTTCTGTATGGAACGGTGTCGAAGGCCTTACTAAAATCCAGGTAGGCCACATCCAGCACTCCTCCCTGATTGACCTCTCTGGTAACCCAGTCAAAAAAACTCTATCAGGTTTGTTTGGCAAGAACTCCCCCCGAACCCATGCTGCCTGAGATCTTGCAAACCACTGTTTTTTTTAAGAATTTCCCAATCCTTTCCTTAAGAAGTGTTTCCATAATCTTAGCCACCACTGAGGTCAGGCTTATAGGCCAGTAGTTCCCTGCCTCCTCCCTAGTTCCACTTTTGTGCAGTGGGATCACATCTGCCCTCTTCCAGTCCCATGGAACTTCCCCTGTTTCAAGTGAAAGATTGAACAGGGCAGTCAGAGTTGCCGACAGTTTCTCCCTTAGTTCTTTCAGCATTCTGGGGTGAACCCCATCTGGCCCCATTGATTTGTCTATTTTTAGTTTTGCTAGTTCTCTGAGGACTCTCTCTTCCAAAAAGGGGCTAGTGTCCACCTCACCTCCCCTAATGCCCTTCTCTACCATCTGTGGCCTGTCACCTACCCCTTCCTTTGTGAATACTGAACAAACATACTTGTTCAATATGTCATCTTTCTTCTGGTCCTCTTCCACCCTCCACCCCTTCCCCTTTCAGTCTAACTACCCCAGTCTTGTTTTTCTTCATTTCGCTTATGTACCTAAATAATGTTTTATCCCCCTTTTTTGACAATTTGGCAATGTTTTCCTCTTTACTTTTTTTAGCTTTCCTAACTCCCTTCCCTGCCTCTACTTAGCAACTCTGCAATTTCTGTTCAATATTTTATTTTTTTGTAGTCTTGCTTCCCCCTGTAATTATTTTCCTCCTGCTTCACCCTGCCTGTCCTGCAATTTCAATTAGTGTTCCTGCTGACTATTCTCCTGTTAACTGTAGCATTTACGTTACACTACTTTTACTGCAGTGTTCTGTTCCTTTATTTCATTTATAATATTCTCTCTTTTTCACACACTTCAGCTCCTCTATCTCTTTGCAGAAGTGTGTCCTTTTTCCCTTTATCAGTGCTTTGCTGTTTTAATTTATGTTGTGCCCTTGTTTTTTGGCCCTGTCTCAATAACAAAACTGCACTGATTTCATTTGTTTTAGCTCTCCTGCTTAATTTTCACAGCCTACTCTCCAAGACAAGCAAGCGTCTATTGTTTTTCCTTCTCTTTGTGCTGTACTGTGTTCTCTGCCTGCCTGTCTACCCTTTAAATTTCAGCCACACTCCCCCAATTTTTTTATGCAGCCACACATTCAGAGTACTGCCGCATGCACCCATCTGCTCCCTTTCAACACTGCAGCCCAAGTGACTCGTGCTGTTCTGCCAGCCCTCCAAAGTTAAAGACAGATCTGCTTCTAATTGACTAGAGGAAACTGTCTATGTGATTCAGCCAATCCAACACAGTCTCCTCCACACCAAGACAAGCATCAGGTGACTACCAGTGATCATGATGTGTGTAGTCAGTGCTCCATGGAGGTAAAATCTAGAAGTCTCGCATGAGCTCACGAGATTCAAGATGGCACCGGCAGCCAGTATTTTAAATGCCCCTCTCTCAGTAGTATTTCTGAGTGCCAATTCAAGAGAGGTGGTGAAAACTGACTGTGGCACACTGCTTTCACTTCCATGGTGCTCCTCCTCTTTAAAATTTTAGCCACAAGGTTTGTGGCTTTGCTGGTGATAACGTGGAAAGCAGGAACATAGTAGTGGAAGAGGCAAAGGGGGAAGGCTCTCAGAGTCTGAAAGCAATAGGAAAAATAAGATTGTATGGAGAATGAGGAGGAATGCAGATTTAGTATCACAAAACAGCAAAAGAGGATTTGGAACTAACTGGATGGGGGTCTGTCTTTATGCCACGAGTGTGGGCAATACAATTAGTGAGCTCCAGAGGCTCTACGATTCTGGTTCGACAACACTTTTGTCAACCTGCATCACATCGACAGGGTTTATGTCAACCCCAAGTTGCAGTTGACATAAATCCCATTTGTCTCCCAGTCCCCGCACCCCCCTGTACTTAGGATTATCAACTCCAGTTGGAGTTGATTCGGGGAGGAGGTGCAGGACCAGGAGACAGTGTGCCCTAGTGTCAGGCGCAGCAACACAGTGACCTATCGGCAACCTGTCGATTTTGTCGATGGGTTGGTAGGTCGCTGTGTTGGTGTCACTGTCGGGGGGCATACCAGCTCCAGACATTGGTGACAGACACTGAAATGAACCTTGTAGACATCACTGAAACTTTATCCACAGAGAATACTGACTGGCACTTGTCAGTCCCAGATTATACAATGTTTAGACAGAAAAGAAGGATAGGCAAAAGGGGCATAGCCGTATAAGCCATGGAGGGCATAGAGGCTGAAGGGGACGGATACATCAGGGAAAGCAAAGGGGAAACAGTTGCTGTGGGTTCACCTCACAATGCCCTCAGGCAAGAAAGTATGTGGGGGTGAAAGTGAAGAAGGGGGAGGTGGTGGTGGTGAGCAATCTGAATCTGCCAGATATCAACTGGGACACCGCGGTGGAAAGGTGCACCAGAAGACAGGCCCTGTTAGATACATTGCAGGATTGTCTGCTGGTGCAGCTAGTTAAGGAACCCACTAAACAGGCAGTTATTCTGGATCTGGTGCTCACCAACTCAAAGATGGTGGGTGGAGTGAGGGTAGGGAAGCCACTAGAGTCCAGCAGCCAAAATTCCATCTGGTTCAGACTGGCCCTCAGGACCAGAATGTCCCTATCAAAAACTAAAGTCCTAGATTTCAGAAGAGCAGACTTCAGCCAGATGAAGAAGCTGGTCTGAGACAAACTGACCATGGTGGACAGCATCAGAGGTATACAGGAAAGGTGGGGGGCAAACAAGAAGCCCATTCTTGAGGCAATCAAGTCATGCACAACAATCGTTACAAACGAAAGGGTCAGAGAAGCAGTGAAGGTTTCCAGAGGAAATGCAGTTGAGTCAGGCTCAAAGCACTTAAGACAGAACAATTACATACAGTTTCAAAAAAATCCAAACAGAGCGTTGTATAAAAAGTCATAGGTTATATACAGAGCAAAACCAGATAAAACAGTTTAATGGTTACAGTTACATTGGACTGCAAAGGCAGACCAAAAATATCTCTTAAACTGATTAATCTTGGGGAGATTCAGCAGCGTATCAGCCTGTTCATTTTAAAAAGTTAGCGGCCCTTACATCAATTGCTGCTTGCCCAGCTGAATATGCTGGAATGGAGGCTTAAGGGCATTCCAGGCCATATTCCTGGTGCTGTATTGGTTGGAGGTGGTGCAGAAGCAATTTGTTACAGCAGGGGGTGTTAGGCCCTGGAGCGCTTTTTTGGCTCACAAATGTGTGGGGAGCATTATTCTGCAGGGTAAAGGTAGTCAGTTAGTGAGTGCATAAAGGGTACAACTATGAGTGCGGTTATCTGCACCAAGTACAAAGCAGCATGCCTCATTACAGATCAGCATTACTCTGTTTAGCACTGCATCACAGTCAGCTGCATAGACAGAGAGGCCATAATGCATAACAGACAGAATGAAGCTGGCCACAATAAGGTGTCTAGCATTCCCAGTGAGATTGTTCCAGTTATTGTACAGGGCAACCAGTCTTCTGTTAATTATGGCTATCAGAGTGTCAGTATGGGGGACAAAAGATAAGCCATCATCCAGAGTTATTCCAAGGTCCCTACCTGTACAAAGTTTTGCCCTTAGCTGTTTCAGATGACAAATGGTGGGATTTTCCTCTTCTGTGGAAGGCTAGAGAAGAGCATGGTCTTTACTTTTTTGCAACAGAGGACCAGTTTGTTGCTGGAAAACCAGCTTTCTAGTAACCTAAAGTTACTTTCAAGAGTGGCAGTAAGGCTGTCAAGGTCAGGGCATTTGGAATAAATGACTGCATCATCATCATAGAGGAGTATGTTGATTGTCTGACAGGCATCAGGCAGTGGATTTATGAAGAGGCCAAATAGGAGTGGGCCCAAGATGGAGCCCTGGGGAACACAAGTACTTACCCCCCAAGAGCTGGGCAAAGATTTATCAATTTTCACATGCTGGGAGTGATTAGTGAGATAACTTTAGAACCATTCAGCTGTGTTTTGTGACAAACTCAGGTCAAGGAGTTTGTTAAGTAGGCGCTTATGGTTGACCAGGTCGAAGGCTTTAATAAAACTGAATATATATATATATTCATTGCAAAAAACTTTGTTAATGCATCAGTAAATGTTGAAGCAGCAAAAGTAGGGAAATGAAGCATTAGATCTTCAAACCCTAACATCCCCCACCCTTACCAACCTACTCCGCCCCCACCCTCCACACATTAACAGGCATTGGGGTGTGCCTTGGGGTCATCGGCCCTAACTCTCACCCCATTCCATGTGTAGGGAAGCTGAGATGGTACAGTATAGGAGAATGAGGTGAGAGTTAGGCCTGACAACCCCAAGGCACACCCTGATGCCTGTTGGTGTGTGGAGGGTAGGGGTGGGGTGGTAGGGGTGGTCGGTGGTAGGGTCAAAACCCTAATGCCTCATTTCTTTGCTTTTGTTGCTTCAACCCTAACTGATGAATTAAGTTTTTGCAATGAATTTCCTAACTTTCTGAGAAAGTGTAATCTTACCTTTATATGTTTGTGGGAGCAGAGGGCCCATCAGTCTATAGTGTGTTGTGGTTGCATCTCCCTGGGCCCTGCACTCCCATCATGCTCCCACCACTCCATAATGGTATCCATTTGTGGGAGTGCATGGCTGTAGGGCTTTAGGAGGCAGTATAGCGCAGAGGTTTAGGGCTATGAGCTGAAAACCTGGAGACCTGAGTTTGAATCCCACTGCCCCCACTTGCATACTGTGTGACCCTGAACAAGTCACTTAACTTCCTTGTGCTCCCAGGTCACACCCGGAAACAAGCTTTGTCTTAGTGTACCTTTACTGGTTAAACAATGTCCCCTTTCCCTTTCCTCTTTCCTCTTTCCTCTTTCCTATCCATAACTGTAGAGACATTGTAATGAACTGCCATGGCCGTGCGCTCCCAGTACTGTATAATAGAGGGCCCTGTGCTCCCAGTACTGCAAAATGGTATCCATTTGTGGGAGCGTAGGGCCCTGTGGGCCCTGTGGTCTCACCAACCCATAAGTGTAGAGACACAGCGCAGACCTAGAGATATTCCAAGTAACCCTTGTGATGCAAATGGTGCAATATTTCAGTAACCATAGCAACACTGGAAAAAATTCCACTGCAGTTGTAATCATGGCCTGGCAATCTGCATGTGTGCTTAGTACACCTAGAGGTGTACTAAGCTGCGTTTAGTGAAAAATCCGTATCTCAAACTGTTTTTGAGATATAGGCACTGAAAGGTACTGTGTCTGCCACAACGTTATCCTATGGGAAATTTCCAAACTTCAAAATGTTATAACTATTGAAGCAATGTAAATTGTATCACCAAACCAGAAAAAGTCACATCTGTGGGACAAGCCCTTTCTACCCTGAAAATGTCAGCCCTTAACTCCAAACCGTTTCTTTGCAGTGAAGTGGCAAAGAAGCAGTAAACTTTACAAATCCCTTTTCGTGAGCCAAATCCTTTTCACAAGGTGTCAAAATCCTTTTATTGATTGTAGGACCAGATGGCCCTGCCGGAAATCCTTTTCACATCGCGAAAAGGTTGTTCACCCTAAAAGGATTTGGTTTGACGTAAAAGAGATTTTTTGATGGCTCACGGATAGCATTTGAAAAATGAATCCTTTTTGTGAGGTATCAAAATCCCTTTCTTGATTGTGGGACCAGATGGCCTGCTGGAAATTCCTTTTTCGTGGATGAGAAAGGGATTTTTCACCTCTTGAAAGATTTGGCTTACAAAGGGATTTTGACACCTCGAAAAAGGATTTAAGATTAATCCTTTTGTGAAGTGCCAAAAACCTTTCACAGTCAACTTTCACGAGATGTCAAAATCCCTTTTGCGAATTACACACAGGGACATCTGGTCTGACAACCCAATATCTTTCGCGGAGCTGTCAAAACTCTTTTCACAGCAGGTGTAACCTGCCGCATCGCGAAAAGGGATTGGAAGCGATTTGTGAAAAGGGATTTTAAAAATCAGAAATAAACATTCTGGGGCCACAGTAAAGTAAACTAAAGGAATAGGTCTGTAGAGGACGTACACATGAACAAAATACATGCTTGGATGTCTACAGAAGACTTCCCTGACTAAAGTTATAACATTTTATTTGACCAAGAAAAATGAACACAAGATGGCGGCTCGTGAAAAGGGAATTTTTTCTCATGAAGAGGGACTCTATGAATCCCTCTGCATGAGCTGTCAAAATCCCTTTTTGTGATCCCTAAATCCAGTTTCACACCATACAGCTATCCAAAAGACTGAACTGAGCACGCTCAGAACCCAAAAAGTTAAAATTGAATAACTTTGGCGTGAATTAATATTTTTTCACCAAACCAATGCCGACATGTTATTTGTGGAAAGCTTTTTCTACCCTTAGAAGTTCAGACCAAAATTCCAAACAGTGTGGCCACAGCACTATGAGGAAAAAACAGCCAAAACAGCCAAAAAAAAGCGACTTTTACAGTTTTTTCTCTATGCACAGCATGAAAACCACAAATCCGATTGAAACAAAACTTGGCACATCATGAAATCTACCCCACAGGACAGTGCATGCCAAGTTTTGTGCAAATCCATTGAACAGTTGCAAAGTTATTAAAGAACAAAATTTGAGGTTTAACATCAAACTGCCTACTCATTCCTAACTATAGTGACGCTATCATGCCACTGTATATATATATATATATATATATATATATATATATACTGTATATCTTATAGGCGCAGTCTTTGGAATGTATTTATGTTTTTATAAAGAGGTTGCCTCGCAATCAAGGATTTTGTCACCTCACGAATGGGGATTGATAAAATCCCCGTTCGTGCAGAAAAATTCCCCTTTTACGAACTGCCATCTTGTTTTTACTTTTTCAGAGAAACAAAATGTTGTAACTTGCCCCACGGATGTACTGCATAATAACTGAAGCATGGATTTTGCTCAGGGTGATGCCCTGTACAAACCCATGGCTTTGCTTTACTTTGTTTTTGTGAAAAAATGGCAGTTTTTAATTTAAAAAAAATCCTTGTTCATCACTCGCTTCCAAACCTTGTTTGTGTGGTGACAAAATCCTTGTTTGCGAGCCAGTCCTTGTTCGTGAGCTTTCAAAATCATTGATCGCGATTTCTGGATCACATGTCCCTATCTCATGAACAAGGATTGACTCGCGAACAGGGATTTTGTCAGTTCATGAAAGGGGATCGGCTCACGAAAGAGGATTGTGACAGCTCACGAAAGAGGAATGTTTTTTTGACTCCTCTTTTGCGAGCTGTCAAAATCCCCTTTCACAAGCTGTCAGAATCCCCTTTTGCGAGCTGATCCTGGTTTACGAGCTGTCAAAATTCTTGATCGTGATTTCTGGACCAAATGCCCCTATGTTGCGAACAAGGATTGGCTCTCGAACAGGGAATTTGTCACCTCATGAAAGGGAATGGGCTCGAAAAAGGGGATTTTTACAGCTCATAAAAGGGAATTGGTTTTTTAAATCCTCTTTAGCCAGCTGTCAAAATCCCCTTTCCCGAGCTGTCAAAATCCCTTTTTGAGAACCAATCCCCTTTCATGAAGTGACAAAATCCTTGTTTGTGAGATCAGGACCAGATGACCAAAATCTGACAAACGACAAATTCTCATGAACGGGGATTTCAACAGTTCATGATCGGGGATTCACCTTATGAACTGGGATTTTGAAACCTTATGAACAAGGAATTTAAAAACTTTCCCAGTGTACTGCTAATAAATGGTTTGGTCTTTTGGCTTGAAATTTGCAGGGTACAAAGCAGGTGTCCACAGATGTGAATTATGCTGTTTAGGTGCAAACATTTGTATCTGTTCCATAACTATGCCATTATGAAGTTGAGATATTTCCCATAGGATGACATTGCGGCGCCCACAGTGAATTTCGGTGCCCATATCTCGGATACTATTCGAGATACAGATTTTTTGCTTTGGGCAAGTGAACTAAGCATGTGTAGAGGTTTCAAAGTCATGATTACAACTGCAGTGGATTTTTTTAATACCTGCTATGGTTACTGAGATATTGACAAATTAGTGTTACAAGGGTTCCTTTTCACCCCTATAGGGCTGCTGTATGGCTCCATAGTTATGTGTACAGTAAGTGGGAGTTCAGGGCCCAGAGGGCCCACACTCCCACATTCGCATATCATTATGCAAAAATAGGCAGCTTAAGGGGAGCATGGGGCCCGGAGGGCCCATGCTCCCACCAATACATACCAGTTGCCAGTTACATTACACTTTCTCAAAAGGAAATTCATTACAAAAAAAACTTTGTTAATGCATCAATTAGGGTTCAAGTGACAAAAGTATGAAAATGAGATGTTAGGGTTGAGCCCCTAATCCCCCCATCCTACCACCCATCCTCAACACACCAACAGGCATCAGGGTGTGCCATGGGGTCGTTAGGCCTAACTCTCAACCCCATTTTCCTATACTGTACCATGTCAGCCTGTTTACACATGGAATGGGGTGAAAGTTGGGCCTAATGACCCCATGGTACACCCTGATGCCTGTTGGTATATTGAGGATGGGGGGGTAGGGTGTTAGAGTGGGGGGGTTAGGGGCTCAATCCGAATGTCTCATTTCCATACTTTTGTCACTTCAACCATAACCGATGCATTAACAAAGTTTTTTGCAATGAATATATATATATATATATATATATATATATATATATACATATACATACACACCTCCCCGACTAGGTCACCATTGTCAAGGGCTTCATGAACATTGTTGGTGTATTCCAACAGTGCCATGCTGATGCTGTGTAGCTTCCTGGAAGCCATGTTGCTGTACACACTGAATATTGTATCTTTCGAGGTATGTGACAAGTGGGCCAGAGACTACTCTCTCGTGGGCCTTGGATGGGAGGAGAGAATAGAAATGTGTCTGTAATTTGAAAGGCTAGTGCAATGTCCACTTTTGAAAACTGGTGTAACCAGTGTGGATTTCTGCTTCTCAGGGAACTGGGAGTAGCATAGGGAAAAGTTAAAAATTCTACAGATGGGGTGGGAAAGTTCCTATACTGTCAGAGAAAGACGTTTCACATCAACTGAATCACTCCCACACCTAGTTTTGCCAAGTACCCTACTGATGTATTTCGAGGTGTCTTTCACTGAAACATCCTTAAAGTAGAATTTATGGTACCCTGGTTCAGATCCTACAATCTGGGAGGCTTCAGGACCAAGTTCCCTGCAGGTGGTCTGGGCAGACTCAGCAGGGACAATGGAACTGAGGTCAGTAAAGGCTGTGTTGAAGTAATTGTCAATTTCGGGGGAATCAAGGACCTCTTGACCCTCCACCATGAGCATTTGAGGAGTGGTTTTTACTCCCTTGCAAAGGAGCTCCAAGATGGTGTCCCAATATTCTTTTGCCATTGCTCATCCTCTGGATCTGCTGGGCATTGCAGAAATCAGATTTTGCCTTTCTAATCATATTAAAGCACTTATTGTGGACTTCCTTATACCATTGCAGGTACACAGGGGACCCTGCTTCTCTGGCCTGTACCTATAGATTGTCTCTCTTCCTCATGCAGGCAAGGAGTGAGGGGGTTTCAGTAGAATTACTGTTCCCTATAGGGTTGTTCTAATATACTGTAGTATCCATGTAATTATCTTGAAATATTAAAAATATTATTTTTATATATTTCATGTTTCTGTGACCAAATCCTTAGGGTTATAGCTAGCCAGTTTATAACTGACAATAACTGTATTTCTGCCATTGAGGAGAAAGCTGCAGTTACCATATCCTGTTTCTAAACTAAAGTGTTCTCAACTGTGACAGAGAGGGGTGAGTCGTGCTACCATGAGCAAGGAGCACTGTACTTTGTGAGCAGTGGGTCTGAAAGGACACAAACTTGAAGATTCCCCAACAGGGTGTGTAAACTGAGTGGTGGCAGCTACTGAAGTATTGATAAAACTGGGAACAGTGATACAGGCTAAGTCTGGGGAAGGACCAGTTGGTCACAAACTATTATTCATGAATTCAAGGTTGCCTCCAAAATGTAGTTATTCTTATACTTCTATATACCTACTACTTATGAAGTGTGGGGATGGGGGTTGGGGGACTTTGTGGACCTAGATTCCATTCTTACCTTAAATTACTATTTAGAATCATAGAATCATAGAAATTTGACAGCAGAAAAGGACCCTTCCAGCCCATCTAGTCTGCCCAGCCCTCCCCTTTCACATACTCCCCTCCCCACCTGCCCCACCCCCAAACACTTAGTCCCATATGCCTGTCCCATGTCCTCTTAAATTCCTCTACCGTCTTAGCCCCCGCCACTCTGTTTGGCAGTCTGTTCCAGGGCTCTAACACCCTCTCTGTGAAGAAGCACCCCCTCACATTGCCCCTGAACTTATTTCCTTGCAATCTGAGGCTCAGCCATCTAGTTCTGGCTCTTTCCTTCCTTCCTCCTCAGCAGACCCCCTTCACCTACTTTATTGAGCCCCTTTACATATTTAAAGGTTTCAATCATGCCCCCCCTTTCCCTCCTTGTTTCCAGTGTGTACAGATTCAGCTCCTTACTCCTCTGCTTGTATGTCTTCCCTGCATACCCTGCACCATCTTTGTTGCCCTTCTCTGAACCTTTCTAGTGCATCTATAGCCTTATGGAGGTGTGGTCTCCAGAACTAAACTGTACTCTAGCTGCTGCCTCACCATGGCATTGTAGAGGGGCATTTTTACCTCCATCCTTCTGCTAGTAATGCCCCAGCCTATGCATGCCAGCATTCCATTGGCCCTTCCCGCCGCCTTACTACATTGGAAACCTACCTTAAGGTTTGAGGAGACTATGATCCCCAGATCCCTTTCCTGTTTGATTCTTTGATTTCCTTCCACACCAGCGTATACTCTGCTCATGTTTTTCCTCCCTAGGTGCATCACAGTGCACTTCTTGTCATTAGATTTCAGCTGACATTTCCCGGACCACTCCTCGAGCGTCTTGAGGTCCCTCCTCATGTCTTCCACCCCTTCTGGGGTGTCCACCCCATTACAGATTTTTGTATCATCAGCAAATGAGCACACCCTCACTCTCAAACCCTCCACAATATCACTGATATAGATGTTGAAGAGGAATGGACCCAAAACTGAACCCTGTGGCACTCCACTCCTTACCCTTGCCATCTCGGAGTGCACCCCATCAAGCACTACCCTCTAAGTTCTCCCTGCTAGCCAGGCCTCCACCCAGCTTGCTATTTTCCCTCCCAACCCCATGCTTTCCATCTTGCTCCCCAACCTCCTATGAGGGATGGTGTCAAAGGCCTTACTGAAGTCCAGATAGGCCACATCCATTGCCCCTTCCTGATCAATTACCTGAGTCACCCAATCAAAGAACTCAACCAGGTTGGTCTGGCATGATTTCCCCTTGGTCCTCTTGCTATCCTGCAAGCCACACTTCTCCAAGTAATTCACCACCCTCTCCTTGATTAATGCCTCAATCACCTTCCCCACCACAGACATGAGGCTGACTGGCTGGTAGCTCTCCTTCAGCTCCCTGCTACCTCCCTTGCGCATGGGCACTACGTCAGCCCTCCTCCAGTCCTCCAGCACCCTTCCTGTATCCAGGGACAGGTTGAAGAGCCTTGTCAAGGGTGCGGCCAGCTCCTCCCTTAATTCATTGATCATTATAGGGTGTAACCCATCAGGCCCCATTGCCTTGTTCACCCTTAGTCTATCCAGCTCAGCCCTGACCTGATCCACTGAGAATGGACTCTGATCCACCCATTTGACCTCCTTTCCCTTAGTTGCTAGTACTGGCCCCCTGCCTTGCTCCTCCTCCTCCTCCGTGAACACTGAGCTAAAATACTTATTTAGTGCCTCTGTCTTTTTGTAGTCCTGCTCCAAGTTTATCCCTCCTTCCCCCTCAGTCTAGCAATCGCCTGCCCTGCTCTTTTCCTCTCCCTCACATATCTGAAAAACATTTTATCCCCACTCCTGGCCTTTTGGACTATTTTCTCCTCAGTGGCTGCTTTTGCCCTTCTGATCTCCTTCCCTGCCAGACTCGTCTTCTCTCTATACTCATCTCTATCCTCCTCTCTTAGTGTCATCTGAAATTTTCTGAAAGCCGTCCTCCTTTCCCTGACTGTCCCGCCACCTCCAAAGTGAACCAGAGTGGTCTCCCCCCCCCCTTGCTCTTTCTGTCCTTTTCTATGCATATTTCTGCTGCTTCCTGAATGCCTCCCCTAGTAGCTTCCCAGAGTTCTTCCACTGCTCCATCTTCTCCGTACCTTCCATTTTTTACCTAACTATCTTTCTCATCTTATTAAAGTCTCTGTGTCTGAAGTCAATGACTGTCGTATTAGTCTTACTTGTCTCCCTCCCTGCCCTGACCGTGAACTGTACCATGCTGTGGTCACTGGTGCCCAAGGCTTCTCCCACCAGCACCACCTCCACACTCTCCCCATTAGTCAAGACCATGTCCAACAAGTTGTTTCCCCTCGTTGGCTCCCTGACCAGCTGTTGAAGGAATACCCCCTGCAGCTCAGCTAAAACCTCCCTGCTCCTTGCTGATGCTGCATCTGGGATTTCCCAGTCAACATCTGGGAGGTTCAGGTCACCCACAAGTAGCATTTCATCTTTCCATGCCAGCCTTATGATTGCCTGAGTTAGCTGTCTATCGTCTTCCTCTCCTTGCACAGGTGGCCTATATACCACCCCCAGCTGCAGGGATTCATCCATCTTCCTACCTAGTGTTACCCACAGCAGCTCAGTCTCCCCTTCCTACTCCTGCCCTTCAGTAACACTGATGCCTTCCCTGACATATAAGGCAACCCCCCTTGCCTTCCCTGTCCCTTCTGAACAGTCTATAACCTGGAATGGTTGATTCCCAGGTGTGATGCTCTGTCCACCAGGTCTCATTTATTGCTACTAAATCTAATCTCTCATCCCTCATGATGGCCTCCAGGTCCACCATCTTATTTCCTAAACTCCTGGTGTTTGCTGACAATCCCTTCCACCAGTCTCCCTCTTTGTTTCCCCTTGCACCCGTCACCCTCTTGCCCAGCCATGTAGTGCTCTCCTTGGGGGGGGGGGTCTGGTAGACCCCAAGCTTTCCTGGTTGTGAAGCAGATTTGTTTCCACCAACCCAGTTTAAATTGTAGGTATCTGCTATGTATTCTCCTGGCTTGCATTTCTGTACTGCTACCCCCTCCTTATTCAGGTGCAGTTTGTCCAGTGCAGATAGGCTCTCGTCCTGCTATATAGATCCCCAGTCCCCTACCATGCCATACCCCATTTGCTCACCCCACCCCACTGGCCACTTGTTGAACTCCCTAATCCTTGACTTCCTATCAGTGCTAGCCCTCAGTGCGGGTAACACCTCTGAGAATGCCACTGATTTAAACCCCAGACTGCTACAGTGACTAGCTAGAGCTCTGAATCTAGCCTGGACCTCCATCATGCTATTTCCTGCCAGGTCATTCATTCCCAGGTGGAACAGTAGGTGCATTTTCACATCCTGCTACATCCCCCTTGAGGGGATATAATGAATGACCTTCATTGCTGTCATGCCCGGCAGACACTCCACCCACACTACCCCTTCTCCCCACCTAATCCCTTTTATTATAGAGTCCCCAACAAGTAGAACCCTGCTCTCCATCTCCTTCTGATCACATCTCCCTACCATCTTTCCCCAACCCCCTGCTTCCTATTTCCTACCTTATTATCAATACCTCCTTTGCCCATTTCCCTTCCTGAAGCACTATCCTCCTCTGTACTCCCCCAGCTTATTCACTCTGCACACCCAGCTTTGCACCCCCCCGGCTCTATCTGTCAGGCTGCCCGCCCCTGCCCTTCCATTTTCTAACTTTTCCCCTCCCTGTTTATCTGTCCCTGCCCGTGCCCTGCCTGATTTTCCCTGGGGACCGTCCTCCCTTCCTCCCCCATCCAGCTTCTGCTCCTCTGAACCAGAGCATGCTGTCCCCCCCATCTGGGCTTGCCTGTTGATCTTACCTGATAGGACTTTCCCTTTTTCCAATTGTTCTGTGCATTTCTTCATGCTTGCCTCTCCTTCTTCCCCTGTGTGGTCTTCAGCTCCCTTTTTCTGATCTTCCCCCCCAATTAGCACCTCTAGTGGGGCAAACCTATTCTTCTGTTCTAAGCCCACTGCCTGTACCCATCTGGTCAATAGTCCTCCCCTTAATCCCTTCTCGGCTTTGAACCTTTATACTGTATTACCTGCCATTCCTCCATGTTTCTCTTGTGCCCATTGCTGCCCTTATCCAGAATTCCTGTATCTCCTCTGGTGCTTTCCCCTCTCCCCCTCCCCTTGCATTCATGCTCCCCAACTTTCCACCAGTTTCCATCCCATCTTCCCCTTCCTGTGGCTGAGTTTGCTCCTAGTCCCCCTGCAACTCCACTTTTGACTGTGCCTTGTCCCCCCACAGTCCCCCGCTCTAGCTGCTATAGCTCCCTCGGCGGGATCCCTCATGTCCCCACATTGACTCCTCTCCCTTTCCCAGCTTAGAACCCATCTCAGCCATCCCACCTCCTCTCTTAGTTGTGCAGTCTGTCTGCATACCATACATCCCCCCATTTTCCAGGCTATACTCAGTACCATGACTGACCCACAACCAGTACACCCTACCACCCTTCCAAAGATGCCCCCAGCCCTTGAAGCATTGGGACCCTGCCCTGGATCTGCCCTCATCCTGCTCCATTTGCCCCTCCAATGTGGTCCTCCCATATTCTCCTCTTGCCTATGCTAAGCTTTTGGTTTAGGCCCAAGGGAGAGATTTTCCCTGTTTAAAAGTTGTGTGTTTCCATGCCCTGTGGCTTTCATATGTTTGGCCAGGGAATGACAGCTGCACCTGGAAGTCCTGTCCACCAATCATAGGGTAGCTCCTCCCCTATAAATGTGAAGTACTCTGGGGTGGGAGGGATGGGGAAGGGTGGGGTTTGGCCCTACCCTGACTCTTGTGAGACAATCAGCCCTGACCCTTTCCCAAGACCTCTCAATCCCCACACAAAGGTACAAGGTCAAACTGCAGCTTCCTGTCTGAGCTCCACACCTGAGTGAATCTCACACAGTAGCAGCTCCAAAAATTCAAACAACACAGATTAAATATCACAGTCCAGAATTTTACTCAGTAACAGTTGTAACTCACAGTTCTGATTTAAATCCCCACCACCCTACCCCCTCACAGCACAAACAATTCCAATGTCAAAATTAAACAGAAAGAAAGAAAAAGTCCAGCACTTCCTTGAACAGCTGTCTTGCTCCTGTTGCTCCCCAGTCAATTTACTTCATGAAAATGTAAGCAAACATTAAGTCTAGCATGTAAAAAAATTCTAAAGAAGGATTTCCACCAAACCTCCTTTCAATCAGGGGAAAGGTTAATCATATGAGCCAGAGGAGACAGCAAAAAGCCATTCCCCACCAACATGCCCTGGTGGCAATGTTGTTTCCATCATGCCAAGGCATTGATTGGCTTGGGCCCAGAGAGAAGGCATTTAATAAATAATATAATGCTCCAATATGTTTATGCCTTAAGTGTTTGATTCAAATCCTTAAGATATATTTCTCAAAAGGGGCACATTGCTGCAGGAGAATAATCTGGTTATCACCCAACAAAATAAAGTGTGCTGTTAATGTACCCCTTTTGCATTAACTAAGTTCCAAAGTGCAATATATATATATATATATATATATATATATATATATATATATACACACATATATGATTGTGTGTGTGTTGTGTGTGTATATATATATATATATATATATATATACACATATATATTCATTGCAAAAACTCTGTTAATGCATCAGTTAGGGTTACTAGCACAGTGACAAAGTATGGAAATGTGATATTATGGTTACATGCCTACTGCCCACCCCACCCCAACCCTCATTCACCAACAGATGTCAGGGTGTGCCATGGGGTCATCGGTCCCAACTCTTACCCATTCACATGTAAACAAGCTGACATGCTGCAACATAGGAGAATGGGGTGACAGTTAGGCATGATGACTCCATGGCATTTCCATACTTTTGTCGCTGTGCTAGTAACCCTAACTGATGCATTAATGGAGTTTTTTACAATGAATTTCTCTTATTTATGAGAAAGTGTAATGTAACTGGTAACTAGTTTGTGTTAGTGGGAACGTGGGCCCTCCGGGCCCTGCACTCCCTTCACATTGCCCATTTTTTGCATATTGGTATGTGTATGTGGGAGTGTGGGCCCTCCAGGCCCTGCACTCCCACTTACACATAACTATGGAGCCATAAAGCAGCCCTATAGGACAAGGAACACTTGTAACACTAATTTGCCAATATCTCAGCAACCGGAGCAGCTAGGAAAAAAATTCCAGTGCCGTTGTAATCATTTTATTTATTTATTTTTTGGTAATGGGTAAGGCTTACTAGGCACAAGTGCCTGTTTTCAGGGGTGACCCCGGAGCATTGGGTGGTTATGTGACTTGCTCAGTCACACAGTATGCAAGTAGAGGTTGTGGGAATCAAACCCAGGTTTGCTGGATGTCCCGAGCTCATTCACAGCTCATTACTGTCTAGGCTATACTGCCAGCCCAAATCATGACAATGTAACCTCCATGCATTGTTTCCAAGATACGGGCACCAAAACTTACACATAAGTACAGAGCCATACAACAGCTGTATAATAATACTGAAAATGAACCCTTGCAACACTAATTTTCCAATATCTCAGTAACCATAGCAAGTATGAAAAAAATTCCACTGCAGTGGTATTCATGACTTTGAAACCACCACATGGGCTTAGTCCACCTAAAGTAAACAATTTGAGGTTTAACACAGAAACCCCCTCTCAACCCTAACTATACACTATAACATGAATATATACATACATACATATATATATATTATAGTCGCATGGTAGTGCCACTATAGTTAGGGTTGAGTACCCCAATTAAGGTTAAAGTGTGCAATTTTGCAGCCTAATAACTTTGCCAGTGTATAACAGATTTGCCTGAAATTTGGCAGGCTCGGAGTGGTACCATAGATATCTGGATCTGCCAAGTTTCATAATGATTGGATATATACCGTTATGGAGCTATAAAGTGCAATATAAAGTCATATTTACTCTTTTTTGTCCATTCTATGCTCGTGCCTAGAGGTTGCACGGTTTGCGTGACCAGTCCGAAACCTTCAGGGAACATGCAGTCAGGGTCCCCGATGTGCCTTTTGAAGATTCTGTGAAAAAACATTAAACAGTTCAAAATTTATTCAAAAAATAAATTTCCCATTATAGTCAAAGTGAAAAGTTAACAAACTATTCGACAGTGTCGCAAATGCAGTTTTTAGTGTCGCAAATGACTCCTGTAGTGTTCTGAGTCAGCCATTTTTTTTCAGTTACTGGTTACAGAAATGCTTGGCATTTAAATTTGAGACTCTCTAGGCACACAATTATTTTTGTGTTCACCTTGTCGAGCCATGAGGATGCTAGTCATGTCTTTTTTGGGGGGGTAAAACACCCCAGAAATATGTTTTTCAAATTTTTGTAAACTGTAGTGTTGCAAAGTAGTGTCGCACTTGCGACACTTTTGTGTTTTTTTTTGCGAAAGTGTCGTGATTTGCAAAACTACTTTGCGACACTATGCCCGAAACAGTAGGGCATCTTTGCCACCCTGCTGCAAAAGAACCGTTTGGTCTTTGGGGCTGAAATTTGGAGGGAAGAAAGCCAACATCCTACAGATGTGCCTTTTCATGGTTTGGTGACAAAATATTACATGGCTGCAAAGTTATGGCACTCCAAATTTGAAATAATTTCCCCATAGACTAACATTATGGTGTCCACCGTGCCTTTTGGGCCCCGTATCTCTAAAACGCTTCGAGATACGGACTTTTCATCAGAAAAATACTTAGCCCCCCACTAGGGAGCTAAGTACAAAACTAGCCAGGCAAGTCATAAATCATATGAAATTTTAATTTCTTTTCTATGTCGTACAGTTCCTGAGATATAAGCAATTTAGTATTCCAAGTTTTCATTTTCTGCTCCGAGGGCCATTATTATGCATACATTCTTTGTATTCATTGTGTTTCTCTATGCAGCTTTTGGGGAAAAAAAGGCTGTGCATTTTTGTTACTGTTACAGTTAGCATTTCCACTTAGGTTTTTGTTACCGTTTGCGTTCCTGTCTACGCCACTGTGTGCGTTACCCTTTGCATTTTCGTTTGCGCTTGCGTTTGCATTACTGTTAACATTTGCATTTCCATTACTGTTTTTTTTTGCATTTCCTTTTGTGTCACCATGTGCATTTCCATTTACGTTTGTGTACGCGCTTCCGTTTGTGTTTCCGAATCTGTTTGTGTTTCCTTTGGCGTCATCGTTGCTGTTACCGTAAGTGTCTGCATTTCTAATTGCATTACCGTGACCATGCGCACTACGGTTTGCATTTCCATATGCGCTTGCATTTGTGTTTCTGTTTTCATTAATGTTTGTGCTTGCATTTCTATTACCATTTGTATTATCATTTATGTTTGCATCACCATGTGCATTACCATTTGCACTTGCATTTGCATTGCCATTACTTCACTATTTATAGTGCACATTCTCAAAAAGAAGGGAAATTCATGGCAAAAAAAATCCATTTAATGCATCAGTTAGGGTTGTTCCACAGCGACAAAAGCAAGGAAATTCGATGTTAGGGTTCCCACCCTTGCACTCCAGCCCCACCAACAGGCATCGGGTGTGCATTGGGGTTGTCGGTCGAACTCTCACCCCATTCTCCTATACTGCACCACCTCAGCTTGTTGTTTACATGGGATGGGGTGAGAGTTAGGACCAATGACCCCAACACACACCCCGATGCCTGTTTTGGTGGGGTAGGCTACAAGGGTGGGAACCCTAACATCAAATTCCCTCACTGCTGTTGCTGTGGAACAACCCTAACTGATGCATTAAACAGAGTGTTTTGCCATGAATATATATATATTATACATATATATATCTATATATGTGTGTGTGTGTGTATATATATATATATATATATATGTATATTTATTTATTTATTTAGTTTTTGTTGACCGGGTAAGTGCACTAGACAAATCCTGCCTATTTTCAGGCACAACCCGGGGGAGGGGGATACAGATGAATGCCAACTGACCTTGAACCAGATTAAGCTGTTGGTGGTATTTTTAGTGAATGAGGGAAATTTGGCCTGGACACCAGGGAAATTCCCCTACTCTGCTGTTGCTCTGTGGCCAGTAGAGGGCTGCGCTGTGTCTGCAGGATGGCAGATCGAAGTGCAACATTGTGTGGAGCAGGATGTTTTGTTGGAGGCTCCTGTCATTTGTATTGCAGCTTTATTGCTGGAAGGTTTGGTCGTTGTCCCTATGAGTGGGACGTCTGGTTACGCTGTCTCAGGTTTCGTTGGGGAAGATACTGGCAGGATGCCAGTTCAGGAGATAACGAATGAAAGTGCCGATTCTACGGCTTGCCCTGTTCTCCCTGTGTCTGCAACTTTCAACTTGAGCGCTTCTTCTGGTTCGGGTCTGGTTGTCATTACGGACCCTTTTTCATCGACGGAACTTCCGGGTGTAGAGTCTGGTCACGTTGAGGGGCCAGTCGAAATTTCAGCAGCAAATAGAGCTCCTTCTACCTCCCAAGTCATACGTAGACAATTTGGACTACATTCAGCTCCTACTGACTTTTTGGTGGACTGGTCGGCTGATGCCTCACTTTCCAGATCCGGATGGATTCGTACAGCTTCAGGGACATGGATTCCTGACCCTGACTGGGTAGACAGCGGGCCTACACTGTCTGCTCCTATGCATGCCAACAAACTGGGCTCAGGTATACCTTCTGGACATACTTCTTCTTCTGTTAATAATAAAAATGGTGCGCACCTTATTCAAGAGGATTCTGAGGCCATTTCTGACCCTAGCACATCCTCGGGGGGGGGGCTCTGGTCAAAAATCTACAAAATCAGGATCTTTAGACAGCACTAAATGCATCCCTATGGCTGATTTATTTAAAAATAAATTAGAGCAGGCTCCTAGGAGAAATGCTGTGAGATTGCGTTACAAGGGTGGGCTCTCTACTCATCCTGACAGATATTATATTGCTAATCATTTGCTTAGAGGTTCTATGCATTTTTTTCCTTCTGACCTATATGCTTTAATTCATGTTTCAGGGGAGGATTCTTCTGATATCAGTTTTCGACTTAACAGCGGCTTGGAAAAGTTTTGGGAAAAATATTCTACCCTTAAGAGTACCCCCTTATGGACCCCCTTTTTTTGCTATTGCCCTTACTAGACCACAGATTAGGTATGTGACTGTCATGTTCCGTAATGAAGGGGTGAATGTCAGTGATATTTATCACTGGTTACAAAATCGATGTGACATTTTAAGCCCTCCTGAGGCTCTTTTCGATTTAGAAGGTATCTGGACTGGGGGTTGGAAATTTAAAGTGAAGTTGTTTCAGGTTAACTCTGATAGTATTCATCTACTCAATAGTTTTTTTTCGGGCAAAGACAGAGGTGTTTGTTTTTACAGTGGGCAACCCAGGGCCTGCTATAAATGTGGCTCACGGGCGCATATTAGCAGTTCTTGTGACATGTTAAAATGCTCTCTGTGTGGGGGCTATGGCCACTCTGGATTTATGTGAGAATATTTTTCAGTGTAACCTGTGCGATGAGAAGGGGCATGCTTTTCATCAGTGCCCTTGGGCCAAACGAAATAGGGCTGAAGGTTGGGATCATGATGATTTAGTTTATAAGGCTCAAGAAAAATGCCAGGACTTTCCTCCTTCCGATCCTTCTGATTCATGCTCTGAGTCTACCCCTTCTAGAGGCCCTCCTTTGGTACCCCCCTCCTGATACTCTTTCCCCTAGAGCTCGGCATTCTCTGCCACCCGAGCAGGGCCCTGTTCCTACTTCTAACCTAGGCCCTGATCCTGCTGTCAATGTGTCTGCTTTACCTATTGAGACTGCCATGCCCACCCCCTTATTTGAAACTGTTAAGGGACATAGATTCACCAGGTCCTCTCTTAAAAATCCCTCTCCTTGTCCTATTTCTATGACAAATATTTTTTCCCCCCTTCAGGATGACCTGGGGGATTCTGATTTGGAGTCAGACACCTCGCATAGGTCTGAGCTGGCTACTGAAGATGAAGAAAGCAGATCTACTGAACTTTCTAAATAAAAGAAAGGGAAAAAAGGGAAAAAAAGAAAAGCTAGTAGCAGTTTAAAGGGAGGGCCTTAAAAATTACTACGTAATAGATGGCTATTTTGAAGCTGTTGTCTTTCAATGTCTGTAGCTTAAAGACCTATAAAAAACAGATATCCCTGTTTTCTTTTTTTGACTCCATTGATGTTGATGTTTTTTTTGTTCAAGAAACACACCTCTCCTCTCTCGCTGAGGTAGAACAAATAAAAAGACAATGGCATTGGGGTCCTTCCTTTTGGACTTTCGGTTTAGAAGCTGCAGATGGGATTGGCATTCTTTTTAAATCCACTAAATTTCATGTTACCAGGCTTATTGATATTAAGCCAGGGAGGGCTTTGGTGCTTGACTGCTCCCTTGGGGACTTCTCATTTCGTTTTATTAATCTTTATGCGCCTCAGCTTAAAACAGCTAGAATTGAACTATTTGATGAAATTAAGCCCTTCTTATATACAATGAAGCATATTATTTGGGGAAGGGACTTTAATTGTACCTTGGACACCAAACTTACAGGGGTCACACAGAAGAAGATGTACTGTGATTCCAATGCCCTACTACATATTATTTCTGGAGCCAGTATACGGGATGCTTTCCAAAGCTTACATACCACAGGCACTGGAGCTACTTACCATAGGCACATATACGCTGCCCGTGTTGATATGCTTTTTGTCTCTAAGTATTTGATTCCTATTTGGTGTATATCTCAACCCTTGGAATTTTCAGATCATAATATTTTATTTTGTACTTTAAGTTTATCTACTATTCCTCCAAAATAATTTTCCCCACATAATCGCTGGCGGTTCAATATGTCCCTTTTAGACTCCCCTTCCCTTTTCTCTTGTATTGAGGTTTTCTTTGCAAGTCGGGATTCTATTATGTGCTCCTATGATTCTTTGTTGAATTGGTGGCTGGATACCAAAATGGAGCTTAAACAACTGATGCTCTCCTTTAGTAGACACCGGGCTAACTCTAATTATTTAAACTATCTTCTTTTGAGAAATCAATTATATAAGTTAATGTCTTTTCCCCGCATAATAAGAAAGGATTTGCTTCTCAAATTTTTGAAATTAAGAAACAAATAAAGAACTATCAATATGATAGGGCAAAATCTTTGGAAATGGAATTTAGATTTAGCACACAGAAGACACCTGCATCAGATCCATATGCGGCATGCAAACAGCGGTTAGATAATACTTTGATGACTCACCTTACCACAACAAATGGTAACGTGGTAACCATGGATTTAGGAATGTTAGCAGTAGTACAACAGTTTATCAGTACCACGTTTCATCCCATTCCTGTTACCTCTTCTCCCTTACTGTCTGGATTTACTGCACCATTGCCCCAGGTACCTATAGCCATGGTACAATCTCTAGTATGACCTATACTGCCCCAAGAGGTTGAGGCCACTATATCTCAATTAAGTATGGGTACCTCACCTGGAATGGATGGTATTCCCAATGACTTTTATAAACGTTTTTTGTCCCATATGACCCATTTTTTACCCTTGGTTTTCAATTTTATGTTGACTTCCTCTTCTTCTTATTTTGGTTTCAATACCTCTCTGTTATATTTTTTGTATAAATCGGGGGATAAGACCCTTTTGACTAGTTGGAAGCCTTTAAGTCTACTAAATAGTGATTATAAGATTCTAGCTAAAATTCTTAATAATAGATTATTGATGGTTGCTGATCTCCTTATTCACCCAGCTCAGACCTGTGCTATTCCCAACAGACATATACAACACAATTTATATCTTTTACGGGATTTATTTGAAACTAGTCATAGACATCATCTCTCTGGGTTTGTGGTGGCCTTAGACCAGGCTAAAGCTTTTGATAAGGTACGTCATGATTATCTTTTTCCCCTTTTAGTTCAGTATGTTATTCCTAAACCCTCTGTGTATTGGACATCTTTGCTGTATGCTGGGGCAACTATTATCCCTATGGTTAATGGACTTTTTGGCACTGATATTCTTCTCACTATTGGGGTGAGACAAGCTTGCCCCTTAAGCCCTCTTTTATACTCCTTTGTTTTGGATCCTGTGATCCAACAGATACTTTGGGATACTAGCATTATAGGCGTGGCTCCCTCCCCTTTTTTGCTGCATGAAAAAATTACTGCCTATGCAGATGATATTACTTTATTAGTCCAGGATGTTTCTTCCTTAACGAAGGCTGTGCAGATTTTTTCCCATTTTGGCTCTTTATCTGGAGCTATGCTCAATATGGATAAGAGTTTTATTTTTTCTTTGAATTCTGTATGTCCTGCATCTTTAGACACCTTAGGGATTCCAGTGGTTTCTTCCCCTCACAAGATTTTAGGTATTTGGTTTGGTCCGGGTGATTTGGCTACTTACAATTGGGAAAAGCAGTTACATATAGGAGAGAACAAGGTTCATAGATGGAAAGGTTGGAAATTTGGGAAAAAGAAATGAGTTCTGATTATTAAACAGTTTTTACTCCCTGTATTTTTATTTTTATGCTATTTTTCCCCCCCTCCATTGCATCTGGAAACTAGAATTCTTAGTCTCTTCTTTCAGATGCTCTGGGGCAATAGATTAAATCCTGTGAGAAGGGATATTACCTATTTGCCTATTAATAAAGGAGGTTTAGCTATGATCAACCCTATTGTTTTTTATCATTCCTTGTTTTTTTTTTTTTTTTGGTTCATTTACTTATTTATGGACTCCTGCTACCCTTTCTTGGCAGTTGTGGTCGCAATTCCTTTGGTCATGGTATTTTGATAAATGGATGTTATTACCCCCTAAAATTCTATCCTCGGATTTTTTAACGGCTTATGGTTTGTCCACTCTTAAGAAAATGCAACAATGGAAGGTTTCTTTTCCTACTTTACTGACTTTACATAGAAAATCATTTTATACCTTTATTGTTTATGATGTACAGAAAATTGTTTTATTATTTCCTGAATGTGTACCCACTAAAATTACTGTATGTTTTCTTTACACAAATTGACGGATTTTAGGATTCCTCCTCATATTTGGGATCTTGTGTGGATCTCTATTCAGGAGAGACTGGGTGTTCAGGGTAATTTAAAATATAAACCCCTGACTGAGAGATTCTGTCTGAGACCTACATGTATTAATAGTGAGGAAACTATGCTTCATTTTTTTATTAATTGCCCCCATAGTAAGTTTTTTTGGCAGGACGCTGCTACACACTGGCTTTTACCATTTCTAAATCATATTTCTTATCACACCATTGTTTTAGGGGATTATACAGGGATCTGGACATCTTATCATAAGAGTAATCTGAATGTTTTTTTTTCCTTTGTCCAATATTTTTTATGGCAGGCTCGTTGTCACATTGTATTACAGCAACAGCTAGTTTTAAACAGTACCATTTTTTCACAGGTTGAAGATGGCTTGCTATCTGTCAAAGACAATGATGTTCGTAGATTCTCTAAAGCTAAAGTAGATACTTTATGGAAACATTTTTTCTTTTGAAATATGTTATATTGATTGTTTCTGTTCCTTATGGATTTTTTCTTTTGTACACCTGAATATTTCTGATGCATTATTGTTTCTCTTGTGATGTTATGATTTCTTTTCAATAAACTTCCCCTACTCTTTTCGATAAGTGCCATGGGATCTTTAACATCCACCTGAACTACTACCAATCCAGGCAGATGGGACCTCGGTTTAACGTCTTATCCGAAAGACGGCACCTCAGAAGTGCAGCACCCCTCTCATGCTGCACTACAGTTTCAGTACTGGGATATTAACCCAAGTGCCAGATGTGGGAACTGAACCCACAGCCCTTTGATCTTCTAGCCTCAGAGGCGAGTGTGCTACCTACTGAGCCACTGACACTATATATATATATATATATATATATATATATATATATATATATATATATATATATATATATATATATATATATATATATATATATATATATACAGTGAAGCCCACCAGGATGAAGCGCATTACTGCAGAATTCTGCAGTAGAGTTACTGCAGTGAACAATGCAATTTCAGTGGGAGTTAATCCCTTTGTCATGCAGTAAACCTGTGACACTGCACTTCACCTGACGAGCTTCACTGTTTATATATATATATATATATATATATATATACAGTATATATATATATATATACATGTTATAGTATATAGTTAGAGTTGAGCAGGGGTTTCTGCATTAAACCTCAAATAATGCACTTTAATAGCTTCTTAACCATTCAACAGAGTTGCAATGCATTTCACATGCATGGTCTTGGAGGGTAGATCTCTTGACATGCCAAGTTTCATTCTCTGATGTGTGGATTCTGAGACACAGATTGCAAAAAAAAAAATGAAAAAACATTTTTTTCCTTTTTATTTTTTTTTGTGGCCATTGACTAGCACCCAGACAGTTTGGAATTGTGGTCTGAAATGTTTAGGGTACAAACAGCTAGGGCTACATTGGTGCCTTTTATTGGTTTGGTGAAAAAATAATCATCCATTCCAAAGTTATTACATTTAGAAATTTCAGTTCTGAGCATGCTCAGTATGGTCTTTTGGATAGATACTTGGAACAAAAAAATAATTTGGTCCAAATGAAAAAGGATCCTTTTTTGCATGGGAGCAATACTTTTTCATGAGGAAAAAATCTCTTTTTCTTATGGCCACCATCTTGTTTCCCTTTAAAAAAAAATACAATTTGAAAACCAACAAAAATTACATTATGTACACACACCAAAACATGTATCTTGCTAATTAGGATCATGTTAGATCAGGAGTTCTCACACTTTGTCATAGTGAGCCTCCCCCAAGCCTTGGAAAAGATCTTGAGCCTCCCCCAATATAGAAATAATTTTGGGCCTCCCCATAGTTAGAACAACTATCATACTTTGCACATTACAGGAGGAATACAATGAAATGCATGTGAGTAGCTGAGTTTATTCTCATTTTATTGACACTATTATTCTCCCTCTCTATGACCCCCCTCCCCAAGTCAGCCTACTCACTCCACACTTCTGAGTTTTGGCCCTATTTACCCCTCATTGCAATACCTCCATGAGTCAGACTGTTTTCTTTGTCAGTTTTACCCTGCTCTTAAACACCTTCTTGGGGACCATTTTGCTCCCTCCTGGCCTTGCTCCTAGTATCTCTTTGCTTAGCCTTTGTATTTGTGCTTTTCTGCAGCCAGTATAATGGGTCAATTGTTATCTTCTTCCTATTCATTTGTATTGTTTTGCATTTTGTTTTGCACTGTTTCCAAGAATTGTATTTCCTCCATTCAGCTTTCCCCCATGTCATACCAGGAAACAAGTGTTTGTTGAGTGTGTTTTCCTGGTACATAAATTCGCATGCCATTATTCGCTTTCACTTTGCTGCATCCTTTCACACAAAGCATCCAAAACTTGACATATAAATACAGTACATTTTAAGGCTTGCTTGAGCCTCCCCTGGAACAGGTTGGAGCCTCCCCTGGGAGGCTGGCCTCACCATTTGAGAAACCCTGTGTTAGATGGATTCTGCATTCACCTTTTGGAAAAATGACCCAGAAATGTGTTTTTTATACATTTTAAAATCCTTTTTCAAGACTTGATTTCCTTTTTTTCATATGGTCATGCGAAAAAGGAATTTGGCCATACAAAAAGGATCCCTTCATATGACAAAAGAATTTTGGTTTAGGTTTTCTTTTCCAATTCTTTTTTCGTATGAAGGCATCCTTTTTCATATGAATAGAAAAACATACAAAAAAGGATCCCATCATACAAAAATAGAATCAGAAAAAAACTAAGTCCAGATTCTTTTTTTGTATGAAGGAATCCTTTTTCCTATGTTTTTTTCATTCATATGAAAAAGGATACCTTCTTATGAAAAAAGAATCAGAACAAACTAAGTCCAAATTCTTTTTTCATATGAAGGGATCTTTTTTCATATGTTTTTTTTTTTTGTTTGTACAAAAAAGGATGACTTCATGTGAAAAAAAATGTTGGACTAAGTTTTTTTTCCCCCGATTCTTTTCTCATATGAAGGAATCCTTTTTCATATGGCTTTTTCGTTCCTGCGAAAAAGGATCCCTTCATTCAAAAAAAGAATTTGGATTTAGCTTTTTTCCTACATTTCAACTTCAACAAGCCATAACTCACTGAATATTTGCAGATAAGGGACAATCTATATAGGGAAAGGAAAATGGGAAATTGTTTAACCAGGAAAGGCACTCTAAGCCGAAGCTTGTTGCCAGGTGTGACCAGGGAGCACACAGAAGTTAAATGACTTCCTTAGGGTCACACAGTATCAATCAATCAATCAATCAAATTATTTATTTATCCAGGAGAACACCATTGAGCTAGCTCATTTACAAGGTGGACCTGCATTACACAAGTCAAGTAACAATGCATTTATATACAGGCAAATAGACAGTAGATGCAAGAGTACAACAGTACAGGTAGGCCTGCAATAGACAGCATAAGTAAAAATACATTTGGGTTCAGGTAAAAGACAGTCAGTAAGGGTATACATAACAATAGGGTAGCAAGTCAGTGAAAATTTATACCAGATACAGCAACATACATGGTTTAGTATTCCTGTAAGGTAAAGCATTATAGTCCAGTGAAGAGATTAGTTGAACTGGATGCTACAAGTGAAAAGACATACATAGTCAGGTTAAAAAGACCCAGGTGTATCAAGGGGGAGACGTGTTGGGAGAAGTGGGCAGCCAGTGGGGGGGTCTGGAACTGGGATAATACTAGGAGCGAAGGAATGAGATGCTGTGGGTATACAAGGAATAGGTGGGTGAGGGAGGGTGAGATTTAGGTGGTAGATAAGTAGGTGGCTCAGGGATAAGTTATGCACTGATACAAGAAGGAAGGAGGATGGGAAAAGTAGGGAGAATGTAGAAGGGGTGTAAGTAAGCTAGGATCATTGGAAGCAGTTGCAGACTTCTGTAATGTATTTTGACTATAAGGTCTTAAACACAGTGAGACTAACAGGAGTCCTCAGTTTCAGTGATTTCTGTAGCACATTCCAGAGCTAGAATCATTGGAAGCAGTTGCATGCTTCTGTAGTGTATTTTGAGTATAAGGTCTTAAACACAGTAATACTAACAGGAGTCCTCAGTTTCAGTGATTTCTGTAGCACATTCCAGAGTGACAGTAGAACGAATCCTATGGCAGCTCTCCCAAAATGTGTTAGGGCTTTGGGCACTTTCAGAGAAATCAGTGAACAGCTTCTTAGGGCATAGGTTCCAGGCATACTGAGAGTCAGGCAATCAACAATGTACTGTGGAAGTTTGCCAGTGATAGCTCTGTATGTCCAGAGAGCTGCATTTTTATTTCGTCTGTAGTGTAGAGAGGTCCAACCTATGGCCGCATATAAAGAGCAGTGATGGTTGGAGAAGGGGAGACCAGTGATGAAGTGCAGGGCTCTGTGGTAAAGTATGCCCAATTTACCGTGGTATGAAGTAGCACATTGGCTGTATATAAAGTCGGCGTAATCAATTAGGGAAGGAACGTAGACTGAACTAGCTGTCTCTTGGCCTCTGTAGTTAGTAGGTGGTTTAACCTGAAGAAGAGACCTAGTCTCTGCCTCAGTTTTTTTAACAAATCCTCCAGGTGGTTTGTAAACGAGAGTTTGAAGTCTAGCCAGACCCCCAGGTATTTGAATTTCGGCACAAATTCCAGGGTTTCTCCTAGGAGGGTGGTGATGGGGGGTAGAGCAGGGTAAGCTACATGGTTAATAGGTGAAAATAGCATTGCCTTTGTCTTTTTGGCATTAAGTAGCAATTTTTTACTAAGGTGCTGGTATTGAAGTATGTTGGAGTCAGCTTGCAGGTCACTACAGGCAGTTTCAGGAGTTGTACGGCTTAGGTAGATCACTGTATCATCTGTGAACAGATGAATTTTCACCTAATTGATGCCTGAGTCTATATTGTTGATGTCGATGGCTGATGTAGGGCTGTGGAATTCAAACCCAGATCTCCAGGTTTGCAGCTCAGTGATCTTAACCACTACACTGTACTGCCTCCTTACATATCAAAACAAAGTTCTTAATGAGTACTACAAGAATAACATATAATACCACCCCAACAATTTAGGGAGCATAATAAACACAGAAATTAAAACATACAAATTCCCATAGGAAAACATCAGAAGTTTAACAAGCCATACAACCAAGCAAATAAATTGCTTTTTGGCAGAATTTCACACCAACATGGATGTATGCATCTATGGAGGGATTGAAGTGCAGGGCTTGGATGACTCTGTACTTCCATATGCAAATGAATATTTTCAGGACCAACATGAATGCGGATACGATTATACTAGCTCAAAAAAGTAAGGAAATTCTTTGGAAAAAGCATTAATGCACCAGTTAGGCTTGCAGTGACAAAAACAGAGAAGTGTGGTATTAGGGTTCCCAACTCTAACACCCCACCCCCACCCTGCACACAGCAACAGGAAAAACCATTACGGTTTCACCTCTCCTGAGTCTTCACAAATCAGGCATGGAGTGTACCTTGGGGATGTCAACCCTAACACTCACTCCATTCTCATATACTCTACACGTCTCAGCTTATTTACTGATGGAATGGGGTGAGCCAAAATATCAATATTTCCCAGCTTCCAGGAACATATGACAAGTGCACTTTGTAACAGATGGATGTGTTTAGAATAAAACAGGTTCTACCACCCTCCAAATGCCTGCAGTTTTACAAGCACTTGGACACTTGTAAGGCAATTTAAAAAAAATCACATATGGATATGTCAATGGTTATATCCAGACAGATAATAAGAGCATGTCTCACTTCATGCTTTCAAAACTTTTCATTTATTTGTAATACTGTATTTGTGTTTAAAATCATGAAATTGCAAATTCCCAAGTCCTATGCTTGTAAAGCCCCATGATTTTAAAGGGTGGTAGAACACAGAAACACAGAATTTGATGGCAGATAAGGACCGCTTGGCCCACCTAGTCTGCCCATTTCCCTACCTAACGGATAAGCTGCAGATCCTAATTAACCAACAGCCTACTTCTTCCTACCCCCCACTAGAATTGCCTTATGTCTGTCCCATGCAGTCTTGAATTCCCCCACTGTTTTTGACTCCACAACCTCCTCAGGAAGGCTGTTCTATGCATCTACAGCCCTCTCCATGAAGAAATAGTTCCTCACATTACCTCTGAGCCTTCTCCCCCCATCTTCAAATTGTGCCCCCTTGTTCTTGCACATCTCTTTTTCTGAAAAATGCTACCCTCTTGGACTTTGTTGATTCCCTTGAGGTACCTGAAAATTTCTATCATGTCCCCCCTTCCTCCTTTCCTCAAGGCTATACATATTAAGCTTCTTTAGTCTTTCTTCATATGTCTTCTGGTGCAGACCCTGAACCATTTTGATTGCCCTCCTCTGGACAGCCTCACCCTGTCTATATCTTTGCAGATATGGGGTCTCCAGAACTGCATGCAGTACTCCAGATGGGGTCTCACCAACTGTCTGTACAGAGGGATAACAACTTCCTGTTTTCTACTGGTGATGCCTCTCCCTATGTATCCCAGTATCCCCCCAGCCCTCCTTACTGCCTTCTCACATTGCTTGCCCACCTTTAGGTCATCTGATACAACTACCCCCAGGTCCCTTTCCATTTTTGTTGTTGTCAATATCTCACCCCCTATTGTGTACTCTTCCCCAGGGTTTTTGTTTCCCAGGTGCATTACTTTGCACTTCTTTGCTTTGAATCTAAGCTGCCATACATTTGACCATTCCTCCAACCTTGCCAAGCCCCTTCTCATCCTTTTCACCCCACCTTGTGTATCAACCCTGTTGCAGATCTTTGTGTCATCTGCAAAGAAACATACTTTTCCTTTCAGTCCCTCTGCGATGTCACTTATAAAGATATTAAAAAGGACCAGCCCCAGTACTGAACCCTGCGGTACCCCACTAGTAACCCCCCTTTCTTCACTGTGGACTCTGTTTACTATTACCCTCTGTGTCCTGTTGTCCAACCAATGTTTTACCCAGGCTACCACCCTGGGAACCACTCCCAGACTGGCTAATTTGTTTATTAATCTTTTGTGTGGGATTGTGTCAAATGCCTTGCTAAAGTCTAGGTAGCCCATGTCCACAGCCCCTTCCTGGTCTACTACTTTGGTCGCCCAGTCAAAGAAATCAATTAGATTCATCTGACATGACCTTCCTGCTGTGAATCCATGCTGCCTTGGGTCCTGTGCCCTACTGGCCTCTAGGTACTCGACAATTCTTTCCTTCAGAATGGATTCCATTATTTTCCCTACCACTGAGGTCAAACTGACATGTCTGTAGCTTTCTGCCTCTGTCTTGCTCCTACTTTTGTGAAGGGGAATCACATCCACCCTCCTCCAGTCCTCAGATACCACACCATCCTCCCAACCTGCTTTACTCTGGAACGAGGTAAGTGTTAGAGTTTACAGCCCCAAGATACCCTCCATGCCTAATTTGTGAAGACTCAGGGGGGTGAAACCGTAATGTTTTTTTCAGTTGCTGCTTGCAGGGCAGGGGTGGGGTGTTAGGGTTGGGAACCCTAATATCACATTTCCCTACTTTTGTAGTTTTAACCCTAACTGGTGCATTAACAAAGTTTTTTTTGCAACGAATGTCTATATAATATACATTTTTATGGTTGAGGTATATGCATTTTATATATATATATATATAATATATATATATATATATATTATAGTGTTATAGTTAGGGTTGAGTACCCCATTTAAGGTTAAACTCTGAAATTTGGCACCTTAATAACTTTGCCACTGTATCACAGATTTATCTGAAATGTGTCATGCACGGAGCAGTACCACAGATCTCTTGATCTGCCAAGTTTCGTAATGGTCGAAATATACAGTTGTGGAGCTACATAGTGCCGTAGAATGTAGTAATTATGCTTTTTTGTGCATTCTTTGCTCACACCTACAGGTTGTATGGTCTGTATGACTGGTCCAAAACCTTCAGGAAACATGCAGCCAGGGTCCCCGATGTGCCTTTTGAAGATTTCATGAAAAAATATTAAACGGTTCAAAAGTTATTCAAAAAACAAGTTTCCAATTATAGTCAATGGGAAAAGTTAACAAAAAGTTCGACAGTGTTGCAATAAAGCAGTTTTTAGTGTCGCAAATGACCCCTGTAGTGTCACAAATCTGCCATCTTGTTTTCAGTTGGTGGTCACAGAAATGCTTGCCATTTAAATTTGGGACCCTCTAGGGACACAATTCTTTTTGTGTTCACCTAGCCGAGCCCTGAGGATGCTTGCCATGTCTTTTTTGGGGGGTTAAACACCCCAGACATATGTTTTTCAAATTTATATAAACTGTAATGTCACAAAGTAGTGTTGCACTTGTGACACTTTCATGATTTTTTTTATTGCGAAAGTGTCGCAAATCATGACACTGCTTTGTGACACTATGCCAAAAACAACTGGAAATCTTTGCCACCCTGCTGCAAAAGAACGGTTTGGTCTTTTGGGCTGAAATTTGGAGGGAGGAAAGCCATGATGGCCAGATATGCCTTTTGGTGGTTTGGTGAGAAAATATCATAGGGCTGCAAAGTTATGGCACTCCAAAGTTGACGATTTTTCCCATAGGCTAACATTACGGCGTCCACTGCACCTTTCGGGGCCCGTATCTCGGAAAAGCTTTGAGATACGGACTTTTCGTCAGAAAAATACTTAGCCCCCAGTAGAGGGCTAAGTACTAAACTAGCCAAGAAAGTCATAAATAATATGAGATTTTAATTTTTTTTCTACATCGTACGGTTCCTGAAATATAAGCAATTTAGTATTCCAAGTGTTATTTTCTGCTCCGAGGCCCACTATTATGCATACATTTCTTTGTATTCACTGTGCTTCTAAATGCAGCTTTTTTGGGGAAAAAGGGTGTGCGTTTCCATTACAGTCATCGTTTCTGCTTGTGTTTCCGTTACCATTTGCATTAGCATTTCCATTTACGTCACCGTCTGTGTTACCCTTTGCATTTGCGTTTGCGCTTGTGTTTGCATTACTGTTACCATTTCCATTTCAATTACTGTTTTTTTTTGTGTTTCCTTTTGCATCACCATGTGCATTACCATTTGCGATTCCATATGTGCTTCTGTTTGTGTTTCTGTTTGTGTTTCTGTTTCCTTTGGCGTCATCATTGGTGTTACCGTAAGCATTTGCGTTTCCAATTGCATTACCGTGCCCGTGCGTGTTACGATTTGCATTGCATACTCGCTTGTGTTTGCGCTTATGTTTCTGTTACTGTTCCCTTTGGTGTCATCGTTGATGCTACCGTAACCATTTCTGTTTCCAATTGCGTTACCGTTACTGTTTGCGTTTTTACATTACCATCTGCATTTCTGTTAGCCTTAGCATTTGCATTTTCAGTAGCGTTTCCATTGTCGATTGTGTTACTGTTTCCTTCTGCTTCGCCGTTGCTGTTACCGTTTGCATTTCTGTCTGCGTACCCAATTTTCATTTCACTCGGTCATACAGTTTTGGGCGGCAAGTGAAAAAAAATCACAAGGTGGGCCCCGAGCTCTCACCACCACTTTCAATTCACTATTTACAGTGCACATTCTCAAAAATAAGGGAAATTCATGGCAAAAAACTCCATTTAATGCATCAGTTAGGGTTGTTCCACAGCTACAAAAGTGAGGAAATTCGGAACAACCCTAACTGATGCATTAAATGGAGTTTCTTGCCATGAATATATATATATATAGATAGATATATATTATACTGGGGCAGTAGTGCCAGTATAGTTAGGGTGAGAGGGCAGTTTACTGTTAAACCTGAATGTTTGAATCTTAATAACTTTTGAACCATTAAATGAATTTGAATGAAATGTGGCACTGAGGAGTGCCTGGGGCAGGTATGTTGATCTGCCAAATTTTGTGTGAATGTGTTGAATGGTTCAAATGTTGTTAAAGTTTAAAAATGCCTAAATTTACCAAGTTTTTGCCCTTTTTTTGTCATGTCTATCTCAGAAGCCGCTTTATCTATTGTTGTGAAATTTTCAGGAAAGACTGCTTCAGGCTCACAGAAGTGCCTTTTGAAGGTTTGGTGAGAAAATATTAATCCATTGTGAAGTTATACAATTTTTAATTTTCACGTTATTTTCTATGGGAAAAGTTAGATGTCCCATGTAAAACTTTTTTTTATGCCGGATCTGATATATTTGCAAATGTTTTTGCTTGTTACATGTCCTATAAGGAAAACTTCACAAACTGATGTGACTTTCCTGTGGTGGACAGAGGAAGGTGCATGCCTTCCATGCAGAGGGTCTGAGGCTTGAATCCACAGAGAGAGAATACTTGTGGGTGATTTGGGGAGTCCACTCCCCCTATATGTATGCCAAATCCCAGTGTTGACATTTGAAAATCCCTTCCCTAGCAAAGTAGGACACTGGAGAGCCCACTCCCAGTGTCCCTGTGATGTCCTCCCACCCAATTGCAGTGCAGGACACTGGGGAATCCACTCTCAGTGTCCCAGTGATGTCCTTACATCCCTTTGCAGTGTGGGACACTGGGGAGCCCACTTCCAGAATCCCTGTATGTGTATCCCCCCCAGTACTCTGGGACACGGGTGATCCCACTCCAATTGTCCCCAAATAAGGTGTCATTGTTTCCTGTAAAGAAGAAGCACATCCCTCCGCATCTTTTTTTATTCCTGAAAAAAACCAAATGATCCCTTGTCATCCCTGTCTTCTCTCTCCCCATCCCCACTATCCCACTGAAAACCCACCTCCCACACACACATCCATCAGGGTGTGCCATGGGGTCATTAGGTCCGACTCTCATCCCATTCCATGTGTAAACAGGCTGACATGGTACAGTATAGGAGTATGGAGTGAAAGTTAGGCCTAACGACCCCATGGCACACTACAATGCCTGTTGTTGTGTTGAGGATGGGGGGTGGGGTGGTAGGGGGGGTTAGGGGCTCAACCTTAACATCTCATTTCCATAATTTTGTTGCTTCAACCCAAACTGATGCATTAATAAAGTCTTTTGCAATGAATTTCCTTACTTTTTGAGAAAGGGCAATGTAACTGGTAACTGGTATGTGTTGGTGGGAGCACGAGCCCTCCATGCCCCACGTTCCCTTAAAGCAGCCCATTTTTGCATAATGATATGTGTATATGGGAGCATGGGCCCTCTGGGCCCCTCCCACACACACTCAACTCACGGTGCCATACAGCAGCCCTATAGGCTGAAAAGGAACGCTTGTAGCACTAATTTGCCAATATCTCAGTAACCATAGCAGCTATGAAAAAAATTCCACTGCAGTTGTAATCATGACTTCAAAACCTCCACAAATGCATAGTTAATCTGTCCAGAGCAAAAAATCCGTATCTTGAATTGTTTCCAAGATACGGGCACCGAATGGTACTACGGGCACTGCAATGTTATCCTATGGGAAATATCTTAACTTCATAATGGGATAACTATGGAATCGATGAACATTTTTGCACCTAAGCAACATAATTCACGTCTGTGGGACACCCCCTTTATACCCTGAAAATTTCAAGCCAAAAGACCAAACCATTTATTAGCAGTACACTGGGAAGGTTTTTAAATTCCTTGTATGTGAGGTGTCAAAATCCCCATTCGCGAGGTGAACCCCCATTCACAAACTGTCAAAATCCCCATTCATGAGAATTCCTTGTTCATCAGATGTTGGTCATCTGGTTCTGATCTCACAAACAAGAATTTTGTTACCTCACGAAAAGGGATTGGCTCATGAAAAGGGATTTTGACAGCTGGCAAAAAAGGATTTTTTAAAAAATCCCTTTTTGTGAGCCGTCAAAATCCCCTTTTGTGAGCTGATCCCCTTTCGTGAGGTGACAAAGTCCTTGTTCGTGAGCCAATCCTTGTTCATGAGATAAGGCCATCTGGTCCATAAATCACAATCAAGGATTTTGACAACTCGCAAACAAGGATCAGTTCGCAAAAGAGGATTTTGACAGCTCATGAAAGGGGATTCAATAAACCATTCCCCTTTTGCAAGCTGTCAAAATCCCCATTCATGAGCCAATCCCATTTCGTGAGCTGACAAAATCCCTGTTTGCTAGCCAGTCCTTGTTAGTGAGATAGGGCCATCTGGTCTGGAAATCACAATCAAGGATTTTGTCATCTCGCAATTAAGGATTGGAAGAGAGTGATGAACAAGGATTTTTTAAATTAAAAGCAGCCTTTTGTTTCACAAAAATGAAGTAAACTAAAGCCATGGGTTTGTAGAGGGCATCACCCTGAACAAAACTTGTGCTTCAATTATTACACAACACATTCACAGCACATTACACAACAGCAAGTGACATCATTTTGTTTCTCTGAAAAAAATAAAAGCAAGATGGCGGCTCACAAAAGGGGAATTTTTCCTCATGATGGGGATTTTATAAATCCCCATTCATGAGGTGACAAAATCCTTGATCACGAGACAAATCTTTTTTCACAAACTATATATACATGTATATTCCAAAGACTGAACTGCACATGCTCAGAACCCGAATATTCAAAATTAAATAACTTTGGAACAGATTAATATGTTTTCACCAAACTAATGCTGAATTATTCTTTGGGACAATCTATTTCTACCCTGAAATTTGCAGACCAAAATACCAAACGTTGTGGCCACAGTGCGATGGACAAAAATCAGCAAAAATGGGCAAAAAAAAAAGCAAAAATGCATTTTTGGTGCTTTGCTGTACAAAAACCACAAATTCTATCAACATGCAACTTAGCATATCAAGAGATCTACCCCATGAGAAGGAGCATTCCAAATTTTGTACAAATCTGTTGAATAGCTGCAAAGTTATTAACGTACAAAATTTGGTGTTTAACATTAAACTGCTTACTCAACCCTAACTGTACGGGCATGATCGATATAGATATATATATATGTGGCAAAAAACTTTGTTAATGCTCTAGTTAGGGTCAAAGCAACAAACATTAGGAAATGAGGCATCAGGATTTCCCAACCCTAACACCCAGGTGTGAGTGTGTCTTGGGTTTCTCAAGCCTTTGACCCTAACTGGAGCATTAACAAAGTTTTTCACAACTTATTTCCTTACTTTTTGAGATAGTATAATAATATCCTTAATTTACAGTGGGAGCTCCCATCCCGCCATAGATTCGAATATATGTATGTAGCTATGGAAGCGCAGGAGCCTCTGGGCCCTGTACTTCCATTTATAGGACAACAGTGACTCAATTGTCAACATATGATCATAACTTTGTCATTTTTAATAATTTTGACCCCAGATTTTCAACATAGCCTTCTTATGACCCCATCCCATGAACGAGGTCAGGAAAAATGGTAAAATCCTGCCCGAAAGGTGATTTCACCAACCGACCATAAAATCACCATTCTGGATGAAGTTGCATAATAACAGTTGAATTGTTCATGAGGAGGGGTCCCCAAAAGTCCATGTTGAAAATTTAGGGTCAAAATGTTAAAAAAAATGGCAAAATTATGCATAAAAGTTGAAACAGCCATTGAAATACATTGAACCACATTTACCTTAGTTTCTCATATTGCAGTCGCTGGTTCCAGCAGCAAGACATGTCTTTGATCAGAGAGTAGGTCTGAAACCTGGGACCTGTTCTGGTAAGTGAGGGTGTGTGGGAGTGTACTGGGGGTGTGGGGGTGGTGGGTGCTGAGTGGGAGGTGTGCGTGTGGGAGGGACTTGATCAGTGAGGCACCTTTTTTCCAGGTTTTGTAAACAAAAAATCATCAGGGGACCATTTTCTGTATTTTAGGGTTGTGCCTGAGATTGGAGGGTGGGAGGGAGACCGCTAGACACCAGGGAAAATTAAATGACAATGGGGACAGTGATCAGAGGGTTGGGGTGCCACTAGACACCAGGGAAAATACTAAGAACAGGGGTGATGGTGATCAGAGGGTGGGGGGTGCCACTAGACACCAAGGAAAAGAAAGGAATGAGGATGGCAATTGGAGGGTGGGGGGGTCTACTAGACACCAGGGGAGATTAAATGACAATGGGGACAGTGATTGGAGGGTGGGGGTGCCACCAGACACCAGGAAAAATACTAAGAGCAAGGGGGACAGCAATCAGAGGGTGGAGGTGCCACTAGACACCAGGGAAAAGAAAGAAAAAAATGAGGATGGTGATCATTGTGTTGGGGAGGGACAATGGGGACAGTGAATGGAGGGTAGGGGGTGGCACTAGACACCAGGAAAAATGCTAAAAATAGTTGGACAGTGATCAGAGGGCGTGGCATGCCACTAGACACCAGAGAAAAGAAAGAAAAGTATGAGGATGGGGATCAGAGGGTGGTGGTGGGGGCACTGGACACCAGGAAATAAATACAAATTATGGAGACAGTGATGGGAGGGTTGAGGTTTCTACCAGACACCAGGAATACAGATTTTTTTTAAATCCTTTTTCGTGAGCCAATTTCCTTTTTTGTGATGATGAAAAAGGAATAGCGAAAAAGGAACTTAGCAAGTGGTGAAAAATGATTTAAACAGTTAAAAAAATCATTCAGATGCCATGGAAGCTATAAAAAAATATTACGTGAAGCTCATCAGCTTCCGATAAGCAAGATACATGTTTAAATATCTGTAAAAGACATCCCTAGACAGTGTTATGACAGTTTGCTCTGTGAAAAAACGGAAAACAAGATGGGGGCTCGTGAAAAAGGAATTTTTTCTTGTGAAAAAGGATTGTCCCCTTGCCAAAAAGGATCTGTTTTCGTGAGGCCAAATCCTTTGTCAAACTTTATACCTCTATCCTGTAGAGTGATCTTCCCATTGAAAATAATGGGAACTTAAAAATTGAATAACTTTGTAATAAATTTATATTTTTTTCACCAAGCAAATGCATGGCAGTTCTGTTACCCAAGCTCTATCTACCATAAAAATTCACACCAAAATTCCACACCATCTTGGCATAAGGTGATGAGGGGAAAAAACTGCAAAAAGTGGCGACTTTTAAGGTTTTTGCACTATCCGGATCTCAGAATCTGCACATCCAACCAGAACAAAACTTTCCACATCAAGAGACCTACCCCATGGAACATCGCATGCCAAATTTTGTGCAAATCCATTGATGGGTTGTAAAGTCATTTACGTGCAAAATGTGAGGTTTAACATTAAACATGCTACTCAACCCTAACTATAGGGGCACGACTGTTCCTATATAATATAGATAAACACACACACACACACACACACACACACATCCAAACTTATATATATGGTTGAAGATTTCTATGTGTGATCCAAGAAGTTTAAGGTCACACATTAAGTACAATAATAATTAAAAACAAATTATTACAATACTACTAATCTGTGCAGGAAATATTGAATTAAACCCAGGCCCTCCTTCACCCCTCCAGCTGCCAATGGAATTTGCATCAGCACCTGGTCTGAGGCTAATGCTCATTAATGTATGTCACCTCCTGAAAAAAATTGATCTAGTCAAAGTGTGGGTAACATACACAAACCCAGACATACTTGTACTCATGAAAACTTAGTTGAAGGGTTCCACTACAGAGCAACAGAATGCACTCCAATCCTTTAACACCTTTAGAGTAGATAGACCAACGGGGAGGGGGGGGGTTATTTACAACAACTCTAAATTCACTGCTTCTGAATTCCACCCATCCTCTAAACCAAGGGAATTCAAATGCTTGGCCATAAAAATTACCCTGCCTTCGTTTGAAGCGATTAATATCATTGGCTGTTACAGGCCGCCAGCAGGGGTATCAAACTCCTTTCTACACAAAGAACTTTAATTGACTCTAATTCTAATGAATCCATCTTCTTCAGTGACCTAAACATGGATTGGCTCATACCAAAAGTGAATACCATAAAAGACCTATGTGACAAGATGGGTATTTCGTAACTCATCAATGAACCCACTAGAACCAACCAAAAAGATGTGTCAAAAGCTCTATCCTTGACCTATTACTTACAAACAGACCACACAAAATCTCACACACAGCCATATTCCACAATGATCTAAGTGACCATAATATAGTTGTTTATGTAAGAAACCTAGAAAACATCCCCCTTGCTCCATATTCATCACCAAGCGACGTTCCTGTAAATTCAACCTTGAAAATTACCTGACCGATCTTAGGAGCACAAACTGGCAAAACATCTAACTGGCCTCCTCAGTGGATGAGGCTGTAGATATCATTAACTCAGTCATTGTAAACACAGCAAATAGGCACGCCCCCTTCTTTCAATGTAGAGTAAAAAAGACTTCCTACCCTTGGTTCACTGCTAATTTAAAATTAGCCCTTACTCGGCAAGATAAACTCTGGGCCTTAATGAAACACACTAAAGCTGTGGAGGACTGGGCATTTTTCAGAACTGCTAGGAACACATGTACTAAACTTGTAAGAGCTGCCAAAAGTAACTACTACGTGGAAAAACTTGAGGGCGCCAAAGGTAATTCTGCAAAAAATTGGCAAGCAATTAAGTCAATGGAAGGCCACAGAATATCCCCTTTGATTCCCACCAAAATAACAACCTAAGGCACCATGAGATACTATTTTAGAAAAGCTAAATGCACACTTCACAGCGGTGAGCCTAGTGTTCGATTCCTCCCCTGCCGACGGGCTCTTCAGCTCATCCGTAACCAAGGATGCTCCCAAGAACTCCAAACACCAGGACTCCTTCTGCCTTTCCCCAGTATTATTCAAGCAAGTCGAGGACCTTCTAAAGAAATTGGACACGAAAAAGAGTGCAGGGTCCGACGGAATTGAGTCCACATTTACAAAACTAGTGTACTACTTCCTAACCGCCCCTATAATGCACATGTTCGATCTCTCTGTCACATCTGGTTCAGTACCCCACTGCTGGAAAACAGCCCACATACTATCTTTATTTAAATCAGGTGACCCATGTGACCTAAACAATTACAGGCCCATTTCCATATTACCAGCACTGTCAAAACTGCTAGAAAAGTTAGTTAACAACCAATTAAAGAAACATCTTGAAAAAACAAACCTCTTCAACCCATTTCAATCTGGCTTCAGGTTAAACCATGGCATGGTGTCAGCCTTAGTCTTAGTGCCAAATAACTGGTACACCACCTTTGACAATAAACTCTCCACAGGAGCCATCTTCCTAGCTCTAAGTAAAGACTTGACAGTGTTGACCACAGTCTTCTTTTAACTAGACTCAAAGAACATGGCTTGAACAGCATCTATATAAACTGGTTCTCTAGTTACCTTACTGACAGACTTCAACGCATCAAAGTTGATGGGCTACTGTCCTCTCCACTTCCACTCACTAGAGGGATCCCCCAAGGCTCCATTTTGGGGCCTTTATTATTCTCCATCTGTGTCAGTTCACTAAGCAACTACATTCATAACTCCAGACTCCACTTCTTCACAGGTGATACTGTGGTATATATATCTAAACCCTCCTTGTCAGATGTCAGCACTGACCTGTAGTCAGATTTCAACATACTGCAACATAACCTCATTAACTCCAAACTGCTGCTGAACTCCAAGAAAACTGAAATAATGTACTTTCTCCCATCTCTGCCTCCTATATCTCTACACCAACAGACCATTCCTGCTCTCATTATAACCTTCCTAGGTGACTCACTCGAGACAGTTGATAAATTTAAATATCTAGGAATCTGGTTAGATTGCAAGTTATAATTTTCTGAACACATCGAATCACTTACCAACAAGCATTTGTCAATGCTGAATGTTTTCTTGCTGGCATTGACATTGGTAGTGTAGGAGTTACAGAGCTGCATAATAGGAATGGCAGTGAAGTATTGAACTGAAGCCAACCCCATCACCACCCTGCAGAGACTGACAGTCATTGGGGTGTGCCTTTGGGTCGTCAGGCATAACGGCCATGCCATTTCACCACACCCTACCCTGCAGACAGTGACAAGTGTCACGGTGTGCCTTGGGGTCTTGGTTTTGTGCTAATTCCATTCCATCAGGAACATGGTGAGATGGGTGCGTGCATAGGAGAATGGGGTGAACTTTGGGGCGAAGAGTCCAAGGCATACCTCGATGCCTCTCACTGGCTGCAGGATGTGGAATGGTATGAGCATTACAGGCGAGAATCCCAAGTCACACCCCTGATGCCTGTCATTCTCTACAGGGTGGGGCGTGATGGTCAGAAACCCTACCCTCAGGCATTCGTTGGTATTTTCACTCCAAATTTTCAACATGGTTTTTTGTGACCCCCACCTCATGAACAGTGGCAATATCAGTTTACTAGCCAAAAGCTGATTTTGCACAGCGACTACGGCATTTAGCACCACAGGTGCAAAAACACATTCCGAACAGGATGTGAAAAATGACAGCTGTGCAGTTCATGGGGAGGTGTAAAAAATGGCAATGTTGAAAATCTGCAGTGAAAATATTAAAAAAACTGGTGAAGTCATGAGTGTGCTTAGAAACTGTGCAGTGCACACCTGTAATGTAATTAATTTGGGGAATTTTTACAGTAGATTGTCAACACAGGCATTTTGGGACCGCCAATCATGAACAGTGTCACTGTGATTTTCTTTATCTGTCCCGACCAATGATTTCCCACAGTGACCACACATTTCTGCACTGAAAGTGTGAAAACACATTTCGGCCATGTTGTGAAAAATGACAGCTGTACTGTTCATAAGGAAGTGTGGAAAAATGCCACTGGTGAAAATCTGGACTGAAAATATTACAAAGTCATGAACTTATGAAGGCACATGGAAACTGTGCAATGCTCACTCATAACTCAATCATTTTATGGACCTTTGTCACCAAATTTTCAACATAGCCATTTTAAGACCTCTGCTCATGAACAGTGTAACTGTGATTTTCTGTCCCAAACATTGCTTTCGAACACCGACTTCACCATTGTGCACTACATGTGCAGAAACACATTTTGGGTGAGATGTGAAAAATGGCAGCTGTACTGCTCATGAGGAAGTGTAATAAAATGACAATGCTGAAAATCTGGCGTGCAAATATTAAAAATCCGCAAACTTGCAAGTGTACGTAGGAACTGCGCAACGTGCGCTCATAAAACAGTCATTTTTAAGAATTTTTTTCACCAAATTTTCAACATAGCCATTTTAACACCTCTGCTCATGAACAGTGTCACTGTGATTTTCTTAATCTGTCCCAAACATTGATTGTGCACACCGACTGTGCTATTGTGCGCTACATGCAGGGAAACACATTTTGGGCGATGTGAAAAATGATGGCTGTACTGCTCATAAGGAGTTATGGTAAAATGGCAATGTTGAAAATCTGGAGTGCAAATATTAAAAATTCGTGAACTTATGAGCATGCGTAGGAACTGCACAACACACGCTTGCAAAACAGTCATTTTTAGGAATTTTTTCACCAAATTTTCAACATAGCCATTTTAAGACCTCTGCTCATGAACAGTGTCACTGTGATTTTCTTAATGTGTCCCATACATTGATTTCGCACAACAACTGCGCCATTTGCGCTACATGCATGGAAACACATTTTGGGCGGGATGTGAAAAATGACAGCTGTACTGCTCATAAGGAGGTGTGGTAAAATGGCAATGTTGAAAATCCAGAGTGCAAATATAAAAAATTTGCGAACTTACCAGCGTGCGTAGGAACTGCACAGTGCACGCTCATAAAACAGTCATTTTTAGGAATTTTTTCACCACTTTTGCAACATAGGCTTTTTGAGAGCCCACCTTATGAACATTGGCACTGTTGTTTCATTAATCGGTCCCAAAAGGTGATTTTGCACAGTGACTGCGAAATCACTCTTCGGGCCTGATTAACGCCATGGCAGTTCAAGAATTCACGAGGAGGGGTCCCAAAAACCCCATGTTGAAAATTTGGTGCCAAAATTCCAAAAAATGCCTGAGATATGCATTAAAGTTGAAAAAACCCTATTTATTCCATTATACAGCTTACCAGCATTTCCTCAGTTCGCGGTCGGCTTTGAAGAGTGCAGACGTGTTCGAGGTCCACCGAAGATCATTGTGCCGAGCTCCGGAGGTAAATATGGGGTGAGGGAGGTGTGGGAAGGCAGGATGCACAGTGGGTGGGCGCAGGTGGGCTGAGAGACCACCGAGGGAACGTTTTCTTGTTTACAGGGTTTTTTGGTTTTTTTTAAGGAAGCCGAGGCGGGACGTTTGCCACGCTGGGGAGGGCTCCCAGCATGGCAGCTGTAAGGCTGTTTGGGAGGGTCTGGAGCCAACGGGGGATTGGGCACCCCCATCGGCCATACAGACTTGTGCCATGCTGGGATGGGCTCCCAGCGTGGCAGCTGTAAGGCTGTTTGGGGGGGCCTGGAGCTGACGGGGGATTGGACATCCCCGTCGGCCATACGGACATGTGCCACACTGGGGTGGGCTCCCAGCATGGCACCTGGAAAGCTTTTTTTGGGAGGGCATGGAGCCGACAAGGGATTGGGCACCCCCGTCGGCCATACAGTATGTGAGTGGGGGGGCGCATGAGCAAGCAATATGTGTGCATGCATGAGGGGGGGTGCTGCTCACTGAAGCGGAGTGCTCCCTTTCAACTGTACGGCACTGCATTTTCAACTGCTGTCATAGACAGCTGCAGAGTTGATTGGAGAACTGCAACCGCGCCTGCAAACACACTGACTGAATTGGAAGACGGCTGCCACACCTCCGAAAACTCAGATGATGGCACTATGTTTCTTGCACATGCATGCAAGCAAACATAAAAAACTAAAAATCAGACTAGGATTCTTTTACAGGAACAAATCCTTATTCCCCCTAGACATGAGAAAAAGGCTAGTACAAGCCACCTTCCTTACCCTGTTGGACTACGCTGACATTGTATACAGCAGAAGAATGACAACCAACCTTCACAGATTAGACATCCTTTTCCACCACGCTTTACACTTTATAACTAATGCACCTTTCAGAATACACCATTGTCACCTCTACTCAGCAGGGGGCTGGTCATCCCTAGCCACTAGAAGGCTGCTTCACCCTAGCACCTGGGCCCACAAAGTTCTATAGAACAAACTCCCACCATACACTACCTCCCTCTTTCACCAATCACACAGCCACATGCCTTTAGGAGAAGCGCCTACATTCTGTTAGATGTCCCCAAATCCCGTACCCATTATGGCAGAGCTGCCATAAGTCACACCATATCAATTACATGGAATAAAATGCAAGCTTCACTCAAGCTCTCTGAGCTAGTATTGCTGAACTTGTTTAAATCCCTGTTCCATAGGGCATTTCTGGAAACCTGCCACTGCTATAAGAGTTAGCACTTACAGCTACAACAAAGTTAGAATAATAAGCACTTACCCAGTTACCCTCTCCCCTTCTCTTACCCCTTTTATTGGCTAGATTATTCTTTCCTGCATTGTTCATCTGGCACTTATTATGCGACTCCTTATGTATGTATTGTAACCAATGTTGTTTGCCTTCTAACTTTAATTGATTTGTACCATAGTGTTGTGTTGTCCTTTTACTGCTGCTGTATCTATTTTGTACTCAGATTATGTAACCATATTGAATCCCAAGTTTGTGTATTGTGTATTGTTGTATTTCATTGTCCTAACAGGACCTCCTTGTAAATGAATGTGCTCAGTGGAGTTTTCCTGCCAATAAACCTGAACTTATTTATTTATTGGAATCTCGGATTAACACCTTTGAGCTAAAAGCTCATTTACAAAGGTTCCACGTCGTAAGGCAATAGACAAGATACATATACTTTACATGACAGATAGGGGTAAACACAGCAAGCAAGTAAGTACATAAAGGTACACTCAGATTGGGGAGAACATGTCAAGCAAGTACAGTCAAAATGCATCAGGTAGAAGAGGCCAACATTTTTGCTACTGTACTTAGAGCAAACCTAATGTGGATAAGCAATTTATAGCGGTAGCTGAGCCTTAGAGCATACAGGTTGCGTTAGGAGGGTCAGAAATAGTGGTTACCAAAGGGGGGGAGCAGAATAGATAACAGCAGGGGAGGCTGGAGGCAGAAACAAGGGAGTGACAGATAAGAGGGTAGAGCAGGCAGGGGGTGGGATTGGTTAGGAATCCACTCATGGGTTATGTAAGTAGAGGATGGGGCGAGGCTGGGTAGTGGGGTGAGAGGGGGATATGGGAAAGGGTTATAAGGTAGGAGGGCGAGGTGAGGGGAAACCAGAGAGGGTTGAATAAAAGGAGGGGTAATATTTGCGAGGAGAAAGCAGGAAGGTGGGGAGGGATAAAGAGGGGGCACAGAGGTAAGTGATCTGTGTGGCAAAAACCAGGCAGGGGAGGAAGTGGGAGGGAGGTGGGTGCTCTGCAGGGCAAATAAGCTATCAATAAAGGTAGGATTAGGCACTGGTGATGCAGTCGCAGTTATTAAGAGTGGTCAGGTACTGCAGTAGTTTGGCTTTAAATGGGTTTAGTTTTGTTTCCGCAATCAGCTCAGAGTTAAGGGTATTTAGCCAAAGGTGGGGGCCCTGTATTGGAAGGACCGTTGCCCTAGTGAGGTCCAGTGGAATGGAATAATGAAGGCAGCTTTACTCAACCCCTAGTTAGTCTAGAGTAAGTGAAGTTTCTTAGCAGTTGCCTCACGCCTGGGGGTGCAAGACCAAGGGTGGATTTTTAGCTAACAGGTAGACTTGGTACTGTACTTGAACTTGAACAATAGTGCAATACCAGTTTGAGACATAAAAATGTGATTTTTTTGTGTGTCTCTCATACTTTTATTCATAACTTGGCTGTTCTTCAATATTTTTGTCCCAAAGTTTGAAAATACTGTTTACGTGAACCTACCTCATGAACAAGGATGCTGGAAATTTTCAAATATAGGTCAAAAGGTGATTTCACAACCGCTCTGTAAAACCACCTTTCGGGCAGGATTTAACACATTCCAGTGGCAAAGTTCATGATGTGGGGTCAAAATGTAAATAAAAATAAATTATGAAAAAATGCTGTGTGCAGGGATGGCCTTTGGCCTAGTAGGTAGTGAGCTGTAAACCCATGTCAGTGTGCTCAGTTTGGCAGCAAACTCAGTGAACCAACTGGATGGCCTGAGGCTGTAGAGATGACACTGCTATGCAGCACCACCCTCAGTCTGGGGAGGGATGGTGCAGTGTTGGCAGCACAGGCAACAAGTAACAATATAGAGAAGAGAAATCTTCTCTTGGCATAGGGCTCAGAGGGTCCTGCACCTTTGCCCCTGTAGGTGCATGGAAGCACAAGGTCCAGAGGTCCCTGTGCTTTCACAGCTAGATGGGCTCTTGGTCCTGCATGTCTGTACCTGTAGGCACATCTGGGCCCTGCATTTCCACAGCCCCACAGACTGCCCCAATAATGCTTTGTATTCACAGGCAGATGGACTCTTCTATTGGTGCATCTGTTCACACTGGTCCCAAAGGGACTTGCATGAATGAGGATACGATTCCACTATCTCAAGAAAAAAGGAAGTTCATTGCAAAAACAAATATGTTAATGGGTAAGTTAGGGCTAAACTTAACCCCACAAAAGTAGGGAAATGTGATATTAGGGTTTCCAGCCCTAATCCACCATCCTCAAGCAGCAAAAGTACAAAACCACACAAGCAGCCATAGACAGCCATCATCAGGTAAGACAAACAACATGCAACTGTTTCCAAATGACATAAATGCAGTTGCACTGATGTGTTCCCTTTGTGGTTTTGTGTCTGCAACCACAAATATGCATATGTCTTCTATCTGTGGCTGCAGAAGTGCAGACCCCACAGAGGCCTATACTTCTGCAGCCAGAAGTTGGTGTATATTGTATGTTTTACACCTGCAGCTGCAGAAGTGCAGGTCCCTCAGGGGCCTGCACTTCTGCAGCCAGAGCCGTGTTTATGTCTTACAGTGGGCATGACTACCTGTGGCTACAAAAGCACAGGCTCCACAGAGACCTGCACTTCTGTGGAAAGACATGGGATTGCAAATTGGGTATTCTTGATTTCTATCTGTGGCTGCAGAACTGCATGCCCCACAGGTGTCTGTATGTCTACAGCCAGAGATCGGTGTGCATGTCTTACACTTGCAGCTGCAGAAATGCAGGCATCCCAGGGACCTGCACTTCTGCAGTTCAAAGTCTGCGTATGTGTTACAGTGTGCATGAGTACCTGTGCCTACATGGGGCCTGCACTACTGCAGACAGAAGAAATGTTGTGACTTGGGTATTGCTTGTATGGGCTTGTTCTTTTGCTGCTAGGGATGAGGAGGGGAGTTAAGGTTGGAAACCCAAATGCTGCTTTTCCCTACTTTAGTGGGGTTAAGTTGAACCCTAGCTGTGCAGTAAGGCAGTTTTTTTGCAATGAATGAAGCTATATATATATATTTAACATATATATATATATATATATATATATATATATATATAAATGTATATATTACTTATTGGCATCATTTCATTTATGGACTACTGCTAAATTAAGACTTCCTATTTTTATTAATTTACCATTTTAGATTATACTTGTACATTATAGCAAGAGGTCCAACTCAGGAAGGACTCTTTAGCCTGAATCATCCTGCAATGTTTCACAGAGGTAGCCTTACATTTTTGGGGGGTAATCCATGCCCCCCCATTCAGTATTCTGCCTCTGACTGGTTGGGCTGCAGTGTAGTGGATATCCTTATGACATTATACAGAATGTGTTTTTTTTCCCCGTTGGTCTGGCAGGCGACTATGGCCCCTGTAGAGGGCTTGGTGCTCCTTCTGTGGCTCTGTTTCCCAACCCCAGGCTCTCCTGGTATTCCCCCATGGATCCCCCCCCCTGTGGTAGGGTCAGAAGGGAAGGGGCTGTCCTCCCCCAACGAAGCACAATCCAGATCCGGGGTGACCAAAGTCTGGTGTGGGCCACAGAGTCATGGAGCCTGCCAGATCCTTTACTCATTTTCTCCCCCTTACAACCCCTCCCTCTCATGGCATGAATGTGCACATGTAGAGGCACGTGCATGTCATGTTTCCATGCTCCTGTGTCTCCCAGCCTCTGGCACTGCCCTCCATCCTCCACTAGGAGCAGCAAAGGAGCAGGTAAACAACCCTCCCCTCCCTGGAAGAGGAGAGCAATCCATCGGGTGCTCGATCCTCATCCTCCCCTGCTGACCTCTGGCAACCTGAGGTCACTGTGGCGTGTGGTGTAGCATCCAGCGCCTCAACCCTCAGTACCACCGGGCCTGCTGAGAATGTGTTTTTTTTACTGTTGGTTAAAGGTTCCCGATTGACTTCACTGGAGACTGAAGACTTCTGTTTGTCTACATGGGAGGGATATACCACAGGTGATCATAGTACAAGCTTCCACAATGTGCATTAACCCTATCATGGACAGACCACCACATATTAGAGAAGGATATTAAAACTCCATACCCATTTGTCTCATGTTAGACTGCCATTAAGGATTTCAGTTACTGCTGTTTGTGTTGGTGGTTTGGGATGTCAACACCTGAACACTAAGAACTGGACTGAGACCACCACATTTCATTCCACATAGGCAAGGCCCCTGGAATGCTACGATTCTGCGGTTGTGGAATTTTCTGCAGAATTTGCCACATACCGCAGAATTCATATAGTGCCGTAGAATTCATTGTTTTTGGTGAATTTTCATTCAAATATACAGTTTTTCCATAGTGTCAGGCTCCTGTATCCATCTTGTTTATCCTGAAGCCCCTCCTCTATGCTTGGCAGGTGATGTCATCTATGACATCACATCATATTTTAGCCAATGGTAGGACTGCATTCTGCCACAGAAATGAATAAATCATGCCACAGAAATCAGAAAATGCTGCTGCAGAAGCCTAGGAGCCCTGCCGCAGAAATCAGAAAATTCTGCCGCAGAGCACTAGGGGCCCTGCACATAGGCCACCAAACAACCATTAGATTATAATAACTGTTAGTCAGTATTGACCTGAGTCAGATTTGAACCAGTGAGTGACCTGGGGGTGAAAGGCTCCTTAACCTGCTACTAGTCCTTTGAGCCACCCAGCCCCGTCAGTCTCATTGCATTATGAGGAAGGAAGGAAGGAAGGAAGGAAGGAAGGAAGGAAGGAAGGAAGGAAGGAAGGAAGGAAGGAAGGAAGGAAGGAAGGAAGGAAAGCTTATCAGTAGCTAAGGCTGATGACTTGAATAGCTCATGGGGTCTTTTATGGGTGCCAGTGACTTCTTAGATTAAGGATGCTTAGAGCTGGTCATAAACATTTTACTCCGTACACTTTTTAGAATTTAGGGCCACTTAGCTCACAGTGGCAAATCTCTCTCTTGTTCTGTAGAACTACTCTTTTTATGGTGATTGGATCTCATCTTTTCTTGTTGCCATTAGCAATGTTTTGTCAGTGTCTCTATAAGCTTGACTGTCAAATGGAAGACTGGTTGCAGAACCCTCACAAACTTTGTACTAAGGATTCAGGATCAGGGTAGTACAACTTCAGCTTCTAATAGTACTTTGGTGCCTTTATCCAAGGATGAGCAGCTGTTCAGACAGAAGGACCACGGCTCTGGTGATACCACTGTCTCATATACTCAGGGTTATTTGGTTCTGGAGTTTCAGGTATTCACAGATCCAAAACTAAATCAGGCATAAGTAACCAAGCCTCCAACATGTAGGGTCGAACAGAACCGGATTTAAAGAAAGGAGCCGCCTATAACTGGGACAGTTCCAAACTTAGAAAACAATGAAACATTGAAAGCACGATGGCAGAGGAAGACTCAGGTCCATCTTTTCAGACCCAAATCCTTACCTATACCTTACTGATCTGTGGCCAGATAGCATGGTCATGGTTACCCCATGACCCCCTAACCAACTGTCCACCTTCCCCCTTATCCTGCACCCATCTGCTTCACTAAAGAAAACCAGTCTCTTTAATTTATCTAAGTCTTCCTTGAAGCTGATAATAGATCCTGCCTTAGTAATCCATAACATTTTTCTACCACCCTCTTGGTTAAGAAGTACTTCTCAATATCCCTCTTAAATCCCTCCCCCCCCAAACTAGTCTCCAAACTGTGACCCCTTGTCACTGTACCATCATTCCCAATGAACAGAACCCTGCTAGCTTTTTTCTTTATTCCCCCATAGGATTTTGTAGGCTTTGATCATATTCCCCCCTCTCCATTCTGTCTGTCAGTGTGTACACATTAGATCCGTCAGCATTTCCTCATAGGATCTAAGCTGCCCTTGGATCGTTCTGGTAACCTTGCACTGCTCCACTTCTTGCCTATCCATTCCTTCCTCAGATGTGAACTCCAGCACTGGGCCCAGTACTCCAGGTGCGGCCTAACCAGTGATCTGTGTAGGGCCAATATCACCTTCCTCATCAGGCTATTGACCCCCCCATTTTATTCAGCCCAGCATTCTTAATGCCATTCTGTGTACCTTGTTGCACTAACTGGAGGTTCTCAGACTTACTTATTGTAATCCCTAGGTCTCTTTCATTTCTGGATGTCCTTTAATCTGTGACTGGGTTATTGTTTGCCAAAATGCAGTAATTAACAGTTTTGGGGCATTGAACTTCAGCTGATATACTTCTGAACACATTTCCAGCATCTTTAGGTCCTTTCTCATTTCCCTGACCCCCCTCCATTCTTCTCATCCTGCCGAAGAGCTTCATGCCATCTGTGAAGGGACACAGTTCGCCTGGATTTCCTCCCATATGTCACTAATGAACATATTGAAGAGGACAGGTCCCAGAACCGAGCCCTCTGGCACCCCAGTCATACCCCATCTTCCAATCTGACCTTGCTAACCACTATCCTCTACTTTCTCCCCCCCAACTCCCCACCAGCTACCGATCCACCCTTCCTTAAACCCTAGTTCCTCAGCAGCCTCCTTTTTAGCAGCCTCCTACATGACATTAAATTGAAGGCCCTGCTGAAGTCCAGATATAGCACTTTGACCACCTGTCCCTTATCCCCATTATTATTTGGAAGTGAAAAGAATCTCCCCTTAAAAATAAAAAGTTTGAGAGGTTCAAAATGCAAATGAGTAATCAGCATGTAACTTGCTTGCAATTAATATGCGAGAGACTACAAATTATTATGGTCCACAAAGAGGTTTGAATCCAAAAGCCTTTTAGGTTCTAATTAAAACCAGAAAATGGCTTGTTAAGTCCTAACTTGGGTTCTCTATTAGGCACAGGTTCGAGCTGCAGTGTTCAGTTTGGAACATTTTGAAATCCCAACCAAACAACGATCAGTCAACCAGAACTCAAGTGGCAGGGTCTGTTCCCACATTCCTAACTAGATTATGCTCCGGACTCAACTGAAAAAGAATCACTGTAATGCCAAAACACAGAATGGATAGATGGATGACAGAGAAATATTCTAAATAGTTTAATTATAGTCATGTAATGCTTTTGCTTTTATATATATATATATATATATATATGTATATATATATATATATATATATATGTACCCTCTTAGGGTGACCCCTTGACCGACATCCCAATGGCGAAACACAGAAAAGACCACTACAGCGACAGTTGCTGTAATGGTCCGTTTCAGTGTTCACGCTTTCCCCAGTTCTCTGCCCCTACTCAGACCAACTCTGACCTGAGTTGAGAATCCTAAAGTCTGGGGGTGCGGGGGCAGAGCCCCCTGCATGGGGGGGTGGGGGCACAGCCCCCCACAGAAAACACTGGGGGATTGGGCAGCTCAATACCTGCATCGGTATTGTGCCATCGCTGTGCGGGAGGTCAGCAGTTTTACTGTCAACCTAACTTGGTGCTTCCCCACCTTGTTCCCAGGGGTTACTAGAATCACAGTTAGATCAGTGGCAGGCAGGGGAGGCAGCTTGCGAAATGCCAGGTAAATGGGTTTCCTACTGTCACACTCTGTTTTCAGTCTCAGCTGAACTGGAGTGATGATGTAATCATGGAACTCTCATAGCAGCATAAGCCACATTGTTCAGCTGAATTTAGAGTGAATTGGAATGTTGAATTAGTAGTCAGTAGAGTGGAGTTGTAAGAGGAGGCTGAAGCTGCAGCTGCTGGGCAGCTCCTCAGTTTAGCTCTGACAAAGAGCTACCCCTTTTGTTTTTGTGGTAGTCTGTTCTCACCCTAGAAGAAGAACAAAGAAGACAGTTTTTCTGAAGTGGTGGAGACCTGTGCCAGTAAGGTTTCTTTGCCCCATCCCAGGTGGGATGGGGGCGAACTCCAGGATTTAGGGGCAATCCCCTTGATCCACTTGTTTGGTGAAGCTGCCTTTTACATCTTCATTTGTTGTGAGTACAATCACTCTGTGTAAGCCCAGGTGCATCTGCAATACCTAGGGATGAATTTCTCTGACAAAGGGACCCTGTTACCTAGACTTTCTGTTCAAAAGTGTCTGCCTGTGTTGGAGTCCAGCATGTGACCATCCAAGTACAGAACTTTTAATTTTCAGACACCTTAGAGGTGTGTGTGTGTGCCTAGGATGTCAAATGTGATATACATTTCAGACAGCATCTACAGTGTTGCTACAGTTGTGTGGTGTTATTAACCAGATGAATGGCTGAGTATAAGCTTGGAAACAAAAGGTGGGAGACCCTCCACCTGGAGCAACCAGTTTACCTGTACAGGTTCTGAAGGGCACGTATTACTTTTTCTTCAGTGCAATTGGCCAATGCCTGAGAAAAGTGTTTACCCCCCCATATGTGGGTTGTTTTCTCTCAGTTTACCCCAGTATAGTGAGTTCTGAAAGTCCTGAGCCTGGATATGCTCCTTTGTGGTCAGGTGTACCACCTTCATTCCTCATGAAATGTGGGAAAGTGTCCTAGTACTGGTCGTGTGTGCCTAGTCGATAGAAAATGTACCAGTTCTGGCCGTGGGTGCCAATCTCCACTTCAGAACCTGAGTGTTTGCTGTTTTGTGTTTCCTCTGCCTATGCTAAATGGGAATTCAGGAATTTCTGTACCCTGGAGAACTTGCAATGCCAGTATTTGTAGCCCTATGGGGTCCATCTTTGCTTTGTGATTATTCCTATTTTGTTACGAGAATAAAAGCCACACTCTAGAATCCCAACCTGGTTTGGACAGTATTGTTATTGCTTCCTTGTGTCTGGATTTACTTGGGTGCTCCTGTCCAGAAGTGTAAACCGAGCATAATTGTGAGCAAACATTTTCTCCCAGGGACCTAGGTTGTTGGCCATGGTAAATGGTACCACCAGATGTGTGCCAGGTAGTTGCCACACTTGGTTGACTGTTTTTGTATAACAGTCTGGTCCACTGAGTCTAACGGTGGCAATTTTTCTCTTTTTATGTCTTGTACTAGTATGTACACCCCCACCCCTCTCTGTTGCCCCTAGATGTTTGTGGTGAGAGGAGAAGCCCTGCTAGTCAAACAAGGGGGGGGCGGTGGGGGGGTTACATATATATATATATATATATATATATATATATATACACACACATATACAGGCAAAAATCATACAAAGAAAAATTATGCTTGTTAGTCAGGTAATTGTAACATTTGAACTTATTAGGAGAAGGCTGCACTAGTGTTTTACTGATTTTTTTTTTCCTATTGCTGACCACCCTCGTAGAACCCAGACAAATGCTTACAAAAACGTAGGAGATGGATTTTGATTACATGTTTCACAAACAAGAATTGTGCCTCTCCTTGCTGTAGCAGCAAAGCAGCATGTGAGTTACTAACAGCAGGACTATTCTGTATTTCACAAGGGATTTATATCTACATACTGTATTATTAGTCAAAAGGGGACCTGCAGAGATAAGTTGTAAGGGGGGGGGGGATACAGTAGCTCTTTAATTCACAAACTAGGGCTGTGCACGGGGTTGATTTTTGTTGTTTGTATAGGTGTTCCTGGTATTTGTATCTGTGTGCACGGTCATGTTTATAAAAAAATATATTTTTACATTTCAGACTTGTTTCTATTGTTAATGGTGGCACAAGTCCAAGCAGTTGAGTGTTATCAATAAAATATGATGATTTATCAATAAAATATGCATTCACATAATGAGCAGCAGTAGTAGTAGTCATATGTACGTCACAGAGCCTCAGCTCAGGTGTAATGCTGCTTTATGTGGTCTAAAACAAATGTAGATATTTAAGAGTGATGCAGTATTTGCGTATATTTGTCCTGAAAAGTAATTATAATGCACAGCCCTATCATAAACTATTATTTTTAATCACTGCTAGTTGTCAGCACTTGAAGCTAGCTAAATCTAAACTCCCTTCCGCCTGCTTGCTCCCCCTGACCTTTCATTCTTCCCCTCCAGCACCAGAAACAAGTTGAATTTCCCTGAAGTTGCATTTGCACTGTTTTGTTTAGACTGCCTTTTATTTCCCCTTGTAGGAAGGATTTTTTTCCCCTGTGAGGCCCTGTTGCTACGGCCCATGGGCTCTGCCAGGAGGGAATTCTGCTTTCTGATTGGCTGACTCCCTACACCAGCCATGTGCCACTGCAAGCATGCTGAAATCTGCCCTGTATCTCATTTGCATACAGCTGCCTGCCTGCCTGCTGCCTTGCTCTGGGCAACTTTGATTCATCTCCAAAAACTGTACCCCTTGAAGCTATACCAACACAGCCCCCATCCCCGAACAAAAAGTATGTGTTACAGGACAAAAGGCCTGAAGGAGGGGAGGATTGCAAATTGTGATCTATTAGGACAAAGTGACACTTCTACAAACATTCCATTTAAAAGGACGATGTCCCTTACTCAATCAGACTAACTAGACCTTCCATCAGAGTCGGTGAGCAAGAGACAAAAAAAAAAACAGCAGCAGCTTCTTTTCTCGAAGTGCACACTGCCCTTTGCTCCAGCTTCTCACCTGTCATATCTGGCCAGTTATGGTCACCAACTAGAACAGCTTAATTCTGCACTGTATTTCCAGGAGCAAGCTGTGAAAATTGTGGCAGCCACTGGCTACTTAAAAAATCATCAGAGGCCACTATAAAGTATGCTTAAGGTTTTGCCTGATTACTGTATAATTGCATGGAGTGACCAGGATTACAGGCACTTTGATCACTTAAAATGTAATTGTAGTGGCCAAATGCTTGAAGATTTGTTTTATACACTGTGCTGTTCTGGAGGCAGACTTGTATTACAAGAAGCCCTCCCTGTTCCCATTTCTGTGATAAATGCAAGGGAACTAAAATAGTTTACATAACTGCTGCTGATACGGTAAGACAGAAACACAATGCTGGCTAACTGGCTGCTTGGATCTCTGTGGTGATTTCCAGTCACTGGCAATCCTACCAACCTGTAGGAGCTTAATGGTTACTGTTTTTTCAGAGTGGCTAGTAAGATCTTTTTAAGCCAGCTCTTTTGTTTTGTTTTTTTACTGATCACTTTTTCATAAGAACAAGAAAAACACAAAAAGAATGCATAATATACTTCAACGGTAATTGTAAAGAAATGAAACAACAGACCTAATCATAAGTCTTAGAAGGCATTGCTGGACTAAGCAATATGCGAAATAAACCCCAAAGGCAGCATAATAAATCTACGCTTTGTTTGGCCACAGTGGAAATAGAAATTTGAACCCAACCCAAGTTGTTGCAAAAACAGATACAAAATGTAACTTGAATAGATCAAACAAGCGTATTAATGTTCATCTTGGAAGCAAGTTTGCAGTTTGGGAATCCTTTGTATGCAAGTCACTGTACTAAATCAGAATACAGTGTACAGGGAAACATGCCTATTAAGAACACTGCATACTATGGACATCACCATATTAAGGACAGTTCTTGCAGTCCCAACAATTTCTTTAGTAATGTACAATCTCCATATTCGGGACAAATTGATATTAAGGGCAGATTCTATGATCCAGAAGGTCTCCTTAATAGACAAGTTCCACTTAATTTGGAAAACAAACTGGGTATCTGTTCTCGACCTACTTCAGTAAGAAGAGGTGTACTGTTTTTTTTTTTTTTTAGAACAAAGGAACATACAGAATGGTTAGTTAAAAAAACAACTTGTTATTTCTCTTGGCTACAGAATCCACAACTTGCTCTTCAAGACTTTAGGGATACTGTACCAAACTATGTCACAGTGGAGTTCAGATTGGGCCAGGATATCATTCCAGAGTCATTTTATCAGATTCTGAGGATTTATGAGATTCTGGCAGTGTTGCCAGCCAGAGTTGGATCCAAGATTTTGCAATGGGGTGCTGGAGTGGTGTGCATACATGACCTGCAATTTTTTAAATGTTTTTTAATCCCTTATATAGATACATAGATACTGTCAGCAGATAAGGGCCTATGGCCCACCCAGTCTGCCCATTTGAGCTCGTAAGATCACCTTAAGTTTTTCTAGAAGTCTGTTGTGCCTTCCCCCTGACAGCCAGGATTCCCCTATGTCTATCCCATGCATTCTTAAATCCCGTGATTGTTTCAGCCCCCACCACTTCCTCAGGCAGGGTATTCCACTTGTCCATCACACTTTCTGTGAAGAAATTCTTCCTCATGTCTCCTCTGAATCACCCTCCATCCAACTTCATCCCATGCCTTCTTGTCCCGGAACATCTTTTTCACTGGAAAAGTGTATTCCTGCACCCTGTTCCTCCCTGTAACGTACTTGTAAGTCTCTATCATATCCCCTCTCTCCCTCCACTCCTCCAGGGAGTACATATTTCAGTCCTTCAGCCTGTCCTCATAGGACTTGTGATGCAATCCCTGTACCATCTTTGATGCCCTCCTCTGAACCTTCTCTACCCTGTCTATGTCCTTACATAGGTAAGGTCTCCAGAAATGGACACTGTACTCCATTGTCTGCTGTTATCTTTTTCATTACATTTTTGACAGAAAATACAAATGTAATCTATAGTTTTGAATGTATATTTTCTTATAATGAATAAATCAGACTTGTTCAACAAAGTGCAATGCAGCAGCAGTAAACAAGTACGGTACAATGATGGACATGGTCACCCTTCACCCCCCGTCCCCGAGATCCACCACTGGTGTTAGCTCTGGTTCCAGATTAAGCAGATATTCACAGATTCGCTCTAAAAGTGGCACTTCTCAAGCATGATTTCTGCCGCTCTATTTATGACCCAAGATGGTGGCTATCTTGTTCCTAGATAGTTCCTGTTGGGGGAAGTGGGACTTGGGGGTTAACAGTTTAGGGTAAATGTATGGTAATTTTGGTGACAAATCAGATGTGGTAGTAGCGTCACTAAATTAGCAGGGTTTAGGCTTTCAGAAAAAAGCCAAAGTGGCCACCAAATATTAGAGGTGTGGCGGAATATAGAACTCCACCAGTGAAATTCAAGAAGAATGGCAATTTCACTTCTAAAATACTTTTTGTAATTTCTTTTTGGAATTCTACATTATTCTGAAATGCATTTTGATGTAAACCACAAAATAAATACCCACAGATTTCAAAAAAAGAATACATGGTATTGAAACTGTGGATTATTAAACTACAAAAAACATTCCGCTTTCAAAATGTTGTTATTCTGTTACCGACAACATTTCTTAGAATTAGGCAGAATGTTCCAAAATTCTGTAGAATTACATTCCATCAGAATTTGAACATTTTGTTCCATCGGAATGTGAAAATTCTGAACCGCACTACATAATATGCTTGGTGGTAGCAGTTCTACAAACACTAGATCGCATGTAAATTATCCCAGCTTGCAAAAATTGTACAGTTTAGTGTACTCTGCCGATTGAAGCATCTAAAGTGAATGCAGAGAAGGAACCATAGTCAGGGCTACAAGAGATATCCTTAATAATTATGCCAAATAAAGCTTCTATGATTCAGATTGTACATTTATTGGGGCCTATGCATGAATGGGTGGGAAATACGCACCAGAGGTGCATATCCTGCCCATGCAGCACTGCACACGTGGAAAGGTGCACACAGTCCGGTATGCACTAATGGCCACCACCTGTCCATGGCACCACCCCCCCAGCATGGGGGACACCGCAGGGTGGCCAGGGGCAGAGTTGCAGACCCAGGCAGGCATCCAAATGGATGCCCATCCTGGGTCCAGGGGTAGATCACTTACATGCCAAGGTGAGGGTCCAGGTGTGTGAATAGCCCCTGCAAGCACCTGGACCTGTGTGGCTATGCCCCTGTGTGCATTGGTCCCATGTACAGCCCACCCGCCTGCAACACAGCTGTGCCCTGGCCCCACTGAGACATATCATACCCACCCAACACATCTGTGCCCTGGCCCTGTTTCACAGAGCATACTGCCCCCCCCCTAACACATGGAAGCCCCAGCCCTGTAAATCCAATGGCATCCCCTCAAACACATGACAGCCTCAGTGCTGTATGAGTGATGCATACCCCCCATGGCAGCCCCGACCCTGTCTGTGCCACCCCCACATATATGTCCAATCCATGCTGCGGTATGCAGGGCCACCCCCCCAACACCCAGTGGTGCCCGTATCAGCCTCACAACCCCACCCCAGTACCCCAGCACCCACATCAGAGGCCACTGGCACCCCACCCCCATGGCACTGATACCCCCACCCCACTGGTTCCTGTACTTTCCCATCAGTGCCGCGGCTCTGGACAACCAGCAGCACAGCTATCTGCACACTTGGCCACCAGCCATCCAAGTGATGCCAGGAATGCATCCCTATAAATAGACATTGCATTCCTGGCATCACTTGGATGGCCAGTGGCCGAGGAGGTGTACGGAGGGCTGTGCCACCGCCATCAGAGCAAAGCGGCACTGATGGGAAGGTACATGGACTGTGGGTGGGGTTGGGGTTTTGGTGCCATGGGGGTGGGGGGCCAATGGCCACCGATATGGGTGCCAGGTTCCTGGGGGTGGGATTGTGAGGCCAGTACAGGCACCACTGACTGTTGGGGGGGTATGCCTCACATGACGAGGTGGGTGCTGTCCAGTCATGGGGGAGGGGTTGTTCGGCACTACCAGCACAGGATATGGCAGCACTACAGTGTATGAGGCACTCACCTGTTCAGCTGCCCCAGTCCTTGCCATCAGCCTAGTGGGCTGGGGTGGCACGGGAGATGATTTTCCAGTTCTGCCATGACCGGTGGGGCATGTCCATGGGGGTGCATAGTGAGTTACAGCAGGGTCTCCCCTGCCATAACCTATGCCCTCCTCTGCGCCTCTGCAAGCAGCACTACGTGCCTTAGTGCATGGTGTGTATGGCTGGCACTCCCCCACCCACCTCCGGCAGATTGATATCCATGTGGCCGGGGAATCGGGTGCATAGAGGCTGGGTGCCCCATTTCATGCATCCCACGTGGGAACGCAATCGGTGTGGGGTGGCTACGTGCCACGGATATGCGGCATGTAGGCACTCTGCACATATGTGCATAGGGCCCATTGTGCCTATGTATATATTTATTTTGCCCATGTATATATTGTTTATGCTGTATTATACTGCCTACTGCACTCTGCACCTTGTCGGTTTATGCTACTCCAAATATGTACCCTGTTTATATATCCTCTGCCTTGGTATATATTGTTCTACTTTGGTCACGCCTGTATTTTGCTGTTTTGCTGCTCTGACTATTGTATAACCCACTACCCTCTCCCACGGGTCACACCTGGAAATGATGTTCAGCTCAGTGTGTCTTTCCCAGTTACCAAATGTTAAATAAATAAATAATATAATGAGGTCCTTACTATGCAGTGTTTGTAATATGGAAGTTTCACCGTAACAATGATAGTGCAGTTTTCATTCGCACTAAAAGGGGAAAGCATTGCCGCAACAAGAATGGCTTAGCAACAGAACCACTAGAATATGCTTCTCCATATGTGCTGAACACTCCCAAGCAAAGCTGCTTTTTTTTATATAAAAGGATTGTAGAATGGAATCAAGCTTGTGAAGTGTGGGTCAACGCACTGACTCACTGGCGATGTGCATGGGAAACCCAAGTTTGGGAATGGCAGTGTGCCCCTCAGTTACTGGGCATGGGGTGGGCAGACACAACACCAAGGTGATGCTTTTGCATTACTGGGACACTAGCACCACCTTCCTCGCTGTCATGCTTTGTGACCGCTTTATGAGTGGGCCTTGGCAGGGTAACATTCCCCCATGGGACTATTGTCGGGTGCTGCTGCATGGTCCCCAGTTGGATATGACAGCTTGTTCCCCTGACTACTGACCCAGGGTCAGTTTGCAAGCAGCACTGATGTGGAATCAGTGTACAGTGAGCACCAATCTGGGGTTAGCACTTTTGTCTAAGACGTATCCCCACAACCAAGCAAAGTTTTGCCTGGCACAGCTCAGGGCTAACAGAACAGTACTGCAAACCAAAAGATCTGGGTTTGAATCTCACTTTTCCTCACGTTAACATACATATCAAATGTTTGCTTTACTCTTACATTTCAACAGAGTGGTGATCCAGGGCAATGACTGGACTAGTATATCTACACCAAAGAGAGTTACAAGCCAGAATGACTAATTCTAAAAGCAGAGTATGATATTGCCATAGTACAGTGATTCCGGATCTGTACTGCTTTTAAGTTGACCCAAAAGCAGTGCTCGGGGAAGCAATTAGGTAGGAGCATCAGGGTGAACACAGTGAGTGACAGTAGATAACGAGGGGGACTAAAAGAAAGAAATGTAGGGCAAGAGGAAGGTTGTGCCTATGAAAGGTGAAGGAGAACTGGTATACTGTAACTGGAAATGGAAACGCTCCCTTTTTATTCAGGTACTGTGCAGGCCTTACAGTTCTGCTCCTAAATGGGGCCTCAGTGTTTTTAGTTGATTATTTGTGTATCATTTGGTGACTGGGCTAGGCATGCTAAGCCAAGCCCATTTCAAGGTGCAAACTGGGGGAATGGGTACTGCAGAGAATGATACAGCAATTGCAAGTAAAGTGACAGCAGTGGGAGATTTACATGAACAATAACAGCAAGCTACAGAAAACAATGCAGAAAGTGTGCAAATTACAGGGGTAGCAAGGATGAGAGCTGGGGGAGTGTGCCATCTAAGTATGGCAACATATTTGTAACAGAATCATGGTGATGCAAACATTTAATTTACAGAGTACACTGAGTTTTATGCTATACAACAGGGTAAGTGGCAAAATGGGTATTATAAAATCGGGAGGGAAAATCCTTGCTCTTTGATTGGTTATTGCATGGAATCTCTTCCATGCACATGCATGCAACAACAAGTACCTAAAAGCAGGACCACATTACAAAGAACAAGCATTTGTCAATGCCGAATGTTTGCTTGCTGGTATTAGCATTGGAAATGCAGGAGTTAGAGAGATGCAGAATAGGAATGGCAGTGAAGTACTGAACTGCCCGCCGACCCCACCTCCACCCTGCAGAGACGGACAGGCATTGGGGTATGCATTTGGGTTGTCACCCATAACGTTCATGCCATTTCACTTCATCCTTTCCTGCAGACACCAACACGTGTTGAGGTGTGCCTTGGAGTGTTCGGCTTTACAGTCACCCCATTCCATAAGGACATTCGCTGAAATGGGTGCAGTATAGGAGAATGGGGTGAATTCTGGGGCCGAAGAGTCCAAAGGCACACCTCAAAGCCTGTCACTGGCTCCAGGGTGGTGGGGTGGGGGTGGAATGGCATAAGCATTACAGTCTGCAATCCAAAGGCACACTCCTGATGCTTGACAGTCTGTACAGGGTGGAACGTTATGGTTAGAAACTCTAATGCCCCAAGCGTTTGTTGGTATTTGCACTACACATTTTCAACATGGCCTTTTTGTGACCCCTACCTCATGAAAGCATTTGGGGCCTCTTTTCATGAACAGTGGCACTGTGATTTTGTTAATGTGTCCCAACTTTGAGTTCCCACAGCGACCGTGCCATTCTGTGCCAGATGTATGAAAAACACAGATCAGACAGGATGTGAAGAATGACAGCTGTACCATTCATAGGGAGGTGTGAAGAGATGGAAATGTTGAAAATCTGTAGTGAAAATATTTAAAATACTCGAACTTCCGGGCTTATGTGGAAACTGCGCAAAGCATGCACATAACACAGTCATTTAGTGGAATTATTTCACCAACTTTTCAACATAGGCATTTTGTGACCTCTGCTCATGAACAGTGTCACTATGAATTTCCTAATCTGTCCAGAACATTGATTTCCCACAGCGACCACGCTATTCTGCACCAGATGTGTAAATGCATATTTCGGGCAGGATATGAAAAATGACAGCTGTACTGTTCATAAGGAGGTGTGAAAAAATACCAATGTTGAAAATCTGGAGTGAAAATATTACAAATGCGTGAAATTACGAGGGTACTTGAAAAATGTGTAACGTACACTCGTAACACAGTCATTTAATGGACTTTTGTCACTAAATTTTCAAAATATGCATTTTAGCACCTCTGCTCATGAGCAGTGTCACTGTGATTTTTTTTAATCTGTCCCGAACACTGACTTCCCACAGCGACTGCGCTATTCTATGCCAGAAGCGTGAAAACACATTTCAGACAGGATGTGAAAAATGACAGCTGTACTGTTCATAAGGAGGTGTGGAAAAATGCCATTGTTGAAAATCTGGAGTGAAAATATTACAAATTTGCAAAGTTATGAGCCTGCGTGGAAACTGCACAACTCATGCTCGTAACACAGTCATTTTTAGGACTTTCGTCACCAAATTTTCAACATAGGCATTTTAGGACATCTGCTCATGAATAGTGTCACTGTGATTTTCTTAAAGTGTCCGAACACTGATTTCCCACAGCGACTATGCTATTCTGCGCCGGAAGTGCGAAAACACATTTCGGTCAGGATGTGAAAAATGACAGCTGTAAGGAGGTATAGAAAAATGCCAAGGTTGAAAATCTGGAGTGAAAATATTACAAATTCGCGTAGTTACATGCGTGCATGGAAACTGCGCAATGCACTCTCTTAAAACGGTCATTGTTTTGGATTTTTTCACCAAATTTGCAACATAGGCTTTTTGAGAGCCTACCTCATGAACACTGGCATTGTTGTTTCTTTAATCGGTCCTGAAAGGTGATTCCATGCAGTGACCGCAAAATCACCTTTCGGGACTGAAAAACCAAATGATAGTCACTGAATTCATGAGATGGGGTCCCAAGAACCCATGTTGAAAATGTAGTGCAAAAATTCAAAAAAATGACCAAGATATGCACCAAAGTTGAAAAAACCCATTTATGCCATTATACAGCTTATCGGCATTTCTTCAGTTTGCGGTTGGCATTGGAGAGTACAGACGTGTTCCCGCTCCACCGAAGATCGTCGTGCCAGCCTCCGGAAGTAAGTATGGCATGAGGGGTGTGGAAAGGTGGGGTACGCAGAGGGTGGGCTGGGAGTGGGAGGGGGGCAAGAGAGTCAACGAGGGACCGCTTTCTTTAGTTACAGGTTTTTTATTAATTTACATAATACATGGATGATGTGGGATTTTTGCCCGCATGTGGTGAGCTCCCAGCGTGGCACCTGGAGGCCACGGGGGCAGTGGCGTAGCAGGGGACTGAGCACCTCGTAACCATACAGTGTGGGGGACATGAGTACGCTGGACTTCTGCCATGCTGGGGTGGGCTCCCATCTTGGCAGCTGGAAGTTTGTGTTTTGGGGGAGGGGCACTGGAGCCGATGAGGATTGGGCACCCCTGTCGGACATACAGTGTGCTGGGGGGAGTGTGCATGAGCCGAGGGGAATTGGGCACCCCCTCAGCACACAATAAAAGGGGGGGTGCATGCATACAACCACCGCTACAATCAGCGGTGGTAACTTGGAGTCAATTTGCATATTGCTGACGGCAGGGCAGTATGCAAATTGCCTACACATTACCACCACTGATTGTAGCAGTCGTTAGCTTTTAACTGTACGCCACTGCAATCTGAACTGCTGCCGTTGACAGGTGGGGCATTCATTGGTGCAGTGCAGCCGCGCCTACAAAAACGCTGAGGGCATTGGAAGCAGGGTGCCACACCTATGAAAACTCGTATGGTGGCACTATGTTTCTTGCACATGCATGCAAGCAAACGTAAAAAGAAATCAGTGAGCCATTAGAATGCTGGCTTTTAAATTCCACCATTTTTTTTCTATCGTAGCGAGGGAAATTTAAGAGCCCAAAACCCCTCACTAAGCACATTTGTTATCGTTTTTTACATAAAAAAACTGAAGTAAACAGAAGGAAAGACACATAAATAAGTTCACAACATAAATTACTCACAGAAACTGTTTCTGGTTTCACTGTGCTGCCACTTCTCAGAAACCCTGACTGCTATCAGCTGTTATACAGAGAATGATTTTTCCCAGGTTGCACCGCTGGGTTTAAACTTCTTTCAGACCCCAGCTGGTCTGGCTCTCCCACATTCAAACAAAAATTGCTGCAATGTTTTTTTTTTTATTTAATTTCATTTCTGAACTGAATATAAATAGTCTTTTCTTACTTCCTGATGTCTTCATGTGTCTGCGGTGTTCCCGTGTGCTCCCGCCGCTGTAGCCATCATGCTGCCGGTACCACAATTTAAGCAAAAAGCCATTGCCCTTTTTTCCTTCAATTAGACTTGTCCATCAATTCCTGATATGATGTTCATTTTGTTCACCAGATCTAGGGTCAATGCCCAGGGTCAACGCTGCTCACTGTGGCACAGGAAGGGGAAGGGCAGCTCGTTCCTGTAGGGTGCTCGCCATAAAACACACACAGCTGTCACTACTGTAGAAGTGCTCACAGTGGTTGCATTTCTTTCACTGCAGGTAGCAGTCTTCCTCATCTGGTAGAGGCTGACGGGGAAAAAAAATGCCGGTGAGTCCACAGATAAGGGAAGTTGCACATATTGTTTCATTTTACCATGCTCCATTTACTGTAATGAACTCATACCTTATGCTGAGGGGCTCTCTATCTATTAAAAATATTCATAGTAATGATCCTAACTCACACTATCAATAATGGGGGGGGGGCAGGATTATCCTGGCTCACACTACAAATGGCAGTTAAAGACAAACTTGGAGAGGGACTGTCCTGCTTAACGCTGGCAACATACTGCAAATGAAAGCTAAGTGCAAACTGCATGAAACAAAATGATGTCATTGTGTAGCTGGCAAAAGGTCTACTTTATCATAATTTTTAATACAAAATATCCCTTTTAAAAAGAGATAAACATGTTTTTTGTAACATTTAAAAGTAACAAAAAATGTAGCCCATTTTATAAGTGCAATAAGACACTCTGGGGTGTGCATTGAACAAATTTTACCACACGGCCAGGGGCTGAAGGCACACAACCTGCAACCTCAAGCTTCACTATGACCCCGGCCTTGGGGTAAAATCTGTTCAATACACACCCCAGAGTGTCTTATTGCTTACATAAGGGTAAGGGTAAAGAGGGCATTGTTGTTTAAAAAAGTAACAAAGGAACAGGAAACTTTAAAGAGTAAAAACACCCTTTTAACAGGAAACACAACCGACCTGACTGGAGTCCAGGAGAGCTTTTTCATTTGCTAAGCACAAGGAGTTTACAGGATGTCCTCTGCCCAAGTGGGCTGTGGCAATCAAGCAGGACTGAGCTAACACTCCACATATGTGATCAGCTGTCATGGAGGAGTTTAAACCAGTGATGGTGGAGGAGGTAGTGGAGATGATTTCCGGGATGTGACCAATCTTTTGTGAAGAGGATCCAGGTCCAGCACTGCTACTGGTGAGCTGTGCGGGGCATCTGGATCCAGTGGTCACTGGGACTGTCCGGTGCCCCTTGTCACAGGGTTTTTTTCACAGATGCATTGAAAAATGCACTAGGGAGGCCCAGACAACCTGGTAAATTACTGACCTGTCTCTAAGCTACCCATTTTAGGTAACGTTATTGAGAAGGTGGTTGCCCTGCAGCTCAAAGTGCACCTCACAGCCGACATCTATAAGCCTCTCTAGTCTGGATTTAGGTATAAGCATTGCACTGAGAGTGCACTGGTCAGGTTGTGAAATTACCTTCTCAGGGCAAGGGATAAAGGGGAGCACTCCGTTTTTATTCTCCTTGATCTCTCCTCTCAGCCTTTGACACTGTAGACCATGGACTGTTGTAGGATCAGCTGAGGGAATACATAGGTCTTACTGGCAAAGTCATCTGCTGATTTAAGTCCTACCTCAGGGACAGGACACAGAGGATGGTGTTGAGGAATTTCTCCTCACACCCGGTGTCGCTGCCCTGTGGTGTTCCCCAGGGCTCGGTCTTCTCACCTATGTTGTTTGCAGTGTATGTGCTGCCCTGGGATGAATCGTTTGAGGGTACAGGCTGCGTTTTCACTGCTGTGCCAATGATACCCAGCTGTGTCTTTCTTTTGCACCTGAGATGCCGGGTGCAGTGGATGTGCTCAATAAGTGTTTGGCTGATATCCAGGACTGGATGTCATTGAGCTGGTTAAAATGCAGCTCTGATAAGACTGAAGTACTGGTAGCTGACTGGATCATAAATGGAGAGTGGCAGCTTCTGAGAAGGAGACAGGGCTTTGGCTCAGCTCATCGAAGCTGTTGGTTGTCACAAAAATGAAAAATCGAAGGGTCATTCTGGATAAAGGGAGCTGACACTTGAGGCTCAGGTGTTGGCTGTAGTATGGTAGTATGGCATGGCTTTTGCCATCTAAGGATCATCAGCTGGATTAAAACCCTTATCCCCCCCCAGAACCTGATCACTCAAGTTCGTGCATTTGTGATGTCTCAGCTTGACTCCTGCAGAGCTCTGTACCTCAAGGTCAGTGGAGGTATTTTACAACTCCTGCAGTTGATGCAGAATGTTGTGGAGAGACTACCGACCAGCCTTCCAAGGATGTGTCCTGTGTCTCTGACATTGCATGTACTGCACTGGCTAACAGTGAAGTGGCATGTCTCTTTTAACCCTTGCTGTAGTGGCACTGATATAGCTGTTGAGAATTCTTATACATTTCTAGTTCTGTCAGCAGTCTAAGCGTTAAAGTTGGGTTACAAAATTACAAGGCCTTACATGGACGGTGTCCTGCTTACCTGGTGGATCTTCTGCATCCTTACATTCTCTCATGCGCTCTCTGTTCTTCTGAGGTGGGCCTCTTAGCTGGGGTCTATGACACCGCATCGCAACTTCATGTCAGTGTAATGTGTCCCTGACACTGTGATTGTGTTGTATCAGACAAAGGTGTTTTTCTGCAGGGGGCTGTGTCTCCGCACCCCTCTACTTAATATAATCAACTCCGAGTCAGAGCTGATTTGTGGAGGGGGTGCATGACCTCAGGAAAGAGGTCCGGGGTCCTAAGCAGACTTTATAGTGATGTGTCAATGTTGTCAGCATCGACAATGTCACTGTAAAGTTGTTGATGTAGAGATGACATACATCTTAGCTGTACCAAAGGCTAGGCTCAAAGCTATGGAAGACCAGGCTTTTGAGATGGTTGGTCTGGTATTATGAAACTATCTCCCAAGAGTCCTTAGAGAAGCCCCAGTGGGGGAAGCCTTCAAGAGGAATCTGAAAATGTATCTATTCAATCAGGCGTTTGGGGACTGAGGATCCCATTTTTTTTTTTTTTAGTTATTACTTTTTCTCCTCCTACCGCCAACTTTATCAGGAGGGCGTCCCCAGTCCTGTCCCCCGGCGTCCACCAGCTGACGCTGACCTAGCCCCAGGGCTTACCCCCCTGGTGGGGTTGGCGGGGGATTGAGTCCCCCACCAAGGACCTGATTAGGTGGCCAGCACGATGACTAACTGGTGGCGGAGCCTGCAAGGTGCTCTCTGCTATCCTGCACAGCGGCATCCTTTTTTTCTCCTGTTCTCCCAGGAGTCGGGACCGTGCCATGGCATCAGCGGAGTGGAGTGCGCACACATCCGTACGTGCTCCCTCCAGACTTCTGGCCCAACTCCTCCCCTACTTTGTGGTATGATGCCCTGTCCTCCAGCATCCGCCGGGGGGCGAGCAAGCTCCGACCACTAAGAAACCCCCTTCCCGGAGAAGGAGAGCAGTCCATTGGACGCTCAATCCTTCTCCTCCCCTGTCAACCCCCGATGGCTTTTGCTCATTCCCGAACACAGGTCACCGGCATAGCACTAGGTAAGGTGCCAGCGCCTCAGCGCCACTGGGCCGTGAGGATCCCCATTTTTGATTCCCATGGTCAGGCACCTTCCAAGCTGTGTTTTATTGATTTAATATTCAGAACTGATGTTCTGTATTTATTTTGTGTTTATGTTTTGGTGGTCTAGTACTGCTCGTATTGTAAAGTGCCTTGAGCCTTCACGGAAGGGCAGTAATATAAATAAACTTTTACTTACTTGCTTATTTACATACAACAATGCTTGCGCTTATACATCTAGGCAAAAATCACACAAGAAAAAATTGTGCTCGACAGGTAATTATAAAACTATAGTACCATTTGTATTAAAATGTTATACCAATGAGTTGGGTTTGGTAGAGCTTTTTACATTCGCTTGCATGCATGCACAAGGAACGTCTTGCAACAGTATGAATTTTGGAGGTGTGTGACCCTCCTCCCCAATGCAGTGCTCAGAATAGCAGGCGCGACATTAGGGGACCAATACATGCCAAGCTGTGTATGACAGTAGTTTGGCTGTGTTGCTCTTCACTTCTGAGAAAAGGTCCGCTGCAATCAGTGGTGATAGCGTGTATGCAATTAGCATGCCACCTCAGCCGCACTGCTGTCATGCACAGCTCGGCATCAACACCCTCCCGCTTCCTCCCTCTGCTACTTCCTCCTCCTCCCTACTGTTCTCCCAGCCCCCACCTTGTTTGCTGAGGGGGGTGCCCAATCCCCATCAGCTCATGCGGCCCCCCAGCACACCGTGTGACCGACGGGGGTGCCAAATTCCCCATTGGCTGCAGACTCCCACCAAAAAAACCACCAGTTGGCACGCTGGGCGTGCACCCCAGCATGCTCATGCTTGCCCCCCTCCACACACACACTGTATGGCCAGTGGGGGTGCCCAATCCCCGTCGGTACCAGTCCCCTTCCCCCAGAAAACACATAGGTGGCATGCTGGGAGCCCACCCCAGCAGACCAACAGTGTCTGTTATTTTGTTTTTCAGTTCCTGTGAAATAAGAAAACAGTCCCTCTATGAGTCCCTCACCCACCCCACCAACCAGGGCCCACCCTCTGCACTCCCACCTTCCCACACACCCCTCACCCAGGTGGCACACTGGGAGCCCACCCCAGTGTACCAAAAGCATCCTTTTTTTTTCTTCTTAACTCCTGTAAAATAAGAAAATGGTCCCTCAGTGAGTCCTTGCCCCCCCGCCAACCCATGCCCACCCTCTGCATACCCACCTCCCTACACCCCCCTCACTCCATACTTAACATTGGAGGCTGGCGTGATGATCTTCGTGGACTGGGAACACGTCTGCATTCTTAAAGCTGACCCCGAACTGAGGAAATGCTGGTAAGCTGTATAATGGCATAAATAGGGGTTTTCCAACTTAGGTGTATATCTTGCCCATTTTTTTGACTTTTGGCACCAAAGTTGCAACAGGGGTTCTTGACACCCCTTCTCATGAATTCAATCACTGTCATGGCGTTATTTGGTCCCAAAAGGTGATTTTGCGGTCACTGTGCAGAATCTCCTTTCAGGACCTATTAACGAAACAACAGTGTCGGTGTTCATGCGGTGGGCTGTCAAAAAGCCTATGTTGCAAATTTGGTGAAACAATTCCAAAAAATTACTGTTTTACGAGCGTGCGTTGCGCAGTTTCCACGCACATGCATAAGTTAGTAACTTCATACTATTTTCACTCCAGACTTTTCAATATAGGCATATTTCCACACCTCCTTCTGAACAGTGCCATTGTCATTTTTCACATCCTGGCCGAAATGCGTTTTTGCACTTCTGGCACAAAATAGCATGGTTGTTGTTCAAAATCAGTGTTTGCTACAGAATAAGACAATCACAGTGACACTGTTCATGAGTACAGGTCCTAAAATGCCTATGTTGAAAATTTGGTGACAAAAGTCCATAAAATAGCTGTGTTACGAGCATGCATTGCACAGTTTCTACGCACACTCGTTAGTTTGTGAATTTGTAATATTTCCATTCCAGATTTTCAACATTGCCATTTTTCCACATCTCCTTATAACCAGTGCAGCTGTCATTTTTCACATACGGCATACAATTAGCGTGGCTGCTGTGGGAGATCATGTTCAGTACAGAGCAAGAAAATCAAAATGACACTGTTCATGAGCAGACATCCTAAAATGCCTATGTTGAAAATTTGGTGCCAAAATTCCAAAAATGACTGTTTTACGAGTGTGCATTGTGCACTTTCCACGCGCACTAACAACTTTGTGAATTTGAGTTCCTAAAATGCCTATGTTGAAAATTTGGTGACAAAAGTCCATAAAATGGCTGTGTTATGAGCGTGCGTTGCGCAGTTTCTACGCACACTCGTTAGTTTGTGAATTTGTCATATTTTCACCCCAGATTTTCAACATTTGCATTTTCCCTCACCTCCTTATGAACAGTATAGCTGTCATTTTTCACATCCTGGCTGAAATGTGTTTTCACACTTCCAACGCAGAATAGTGCGGTCGCTGTGGGAAATCAGTGTTCAGTGCACAGTAAGAAAATCATAGTGACAGTGTTCATGACCACAGGTGACAAAATGCCAATGTTGAAAATTTGGTGAAATAATTCCACTGAATGACTGTGTAACATGCGCGGATTGCGTAGTTTCCACACAGGCTCGTACCCTTAGGCACTCCCAGGGCGTTAGGGTTCCTAAGACAGACACTTAAGAAGTATGAGGGTGAAAGGTTGATCAGATGCAAGAGGAGTTGCAAAGAGGTACTCTGTTGGGATATAGATGCAACTGGGGGGAAGGGGCTGCATAAATGCCAAACACCAATGCAAATACCTGCAAGTGAACGTTCGTTATTGACAAATGCTTGTATGATATTGTCTTCCTGTGTTCGAAGAGGCTTCTGCAAGGAACATATTTGAAGGGCTGTGCAAACAGAATGTATGCCAAAAACAGAGGCACCATGAGAAGGAAAGTAAAACAAGGGTTTAGTTCAAGATTCACTGTTGATTTGAGAGCTGGAGTCAGCATAAATAGACCTTTTACAGAACAGTAATTGTTACTTAAAGTAACAATGGAAAAAAATAAATAAAGGAATGTCTTCTCACATAAAATGTCCATAAAAAACAGCCAAGGGCAAGGTTTTCAAATTAATTTGCCATTATTTCAGTCAAATTTCATTCAATTGTGCCAAATATGTGATGTTGTTAGATCTGTAACAAAATTCTTTCCCACCACTGGGAGGCAGGGGGTCACCCGTCAGTGCTCATCCCAAGATGGGCATTGTTAGTGCCAGGTCTTTAGGGATAGTGGTGTGGGAGGAACTTAAGAGAGAAACAGGAGGAGAGCCAACTGTTTCTTGGCATTCGGAGGGCAGTTTGTTCAAGAAGTTGCGACCCCTTTCAACAGAGATTGCCTAAATATCTGGCACACTATAAGGGGATCACCTGGAGGGTATGACAGCTTTAAGTTGGGGCTATTCCTTCAAAGACAAAACCCTGCTGGCCAGTTGGCCTGCAACCCCCCCCCCAAAGCTATGGAAAGTGACCCTGGTGGGAGGCATGATCAGTTAAGAGACACACAAGGATCCATTGCAGGGTGTCCAGGATGAGGGGTACTAGTGGCAAGATAGGAGGAGCTGCAATGAAAGGGGAAGCCTGTGGTGTTCCAGGAATGCATACTAGACTGAGGGTGGCCACAAGAATAGCTTAAGAGCGATGGCCCAGGGGGTTAATGGTGGTGGTCAAGTCTGGTGCAGTGGCCAGAACTAGGGCAGGAGTAGTTCAGCTAGGTGTCTGGGCTCTCACAAAAGGAGAGTTGGTGGGAGGTCAGGACAGTGCAGTGTCACAGGCCACAACTGCTCTGACTGTTCTGACTCATTTAATGTTCTAACTGGCTTTCAAAGTCTTATCCCAAAGAAAAAAAAACAAGGAGAGACAAGGATCATTATGCTTGACATACATTTTGGAAATACAGAAACAGAACCATAGAGGTTGTCGGCAGAAAACGACTGCTTGGCCTACCCAGTCTGCCCAGATGTTTCCTCCCTAATCTGTCTCCGCAGACCCTAAATGGCTCCAGAGGCCCTCCCTCCCCCCCTGCCTGTTTTCTAATACATCCTTATGTCTAGCACATGCACGCTTGAAGCAGTGCAGTTTTTGCCTCCACTACTTCAGCAGGCAGTCTGTTCAAGGTATCCACCACACCACCCTTTCAGTGAAACACAGAATCATAGAATGTCTTGGCAGAAAAGGACAGCATGGCCCACCCAGTCTGCCCTGATGCTCCCTGCCTATTCTGTCATCACAGACTCTTACTGGTCTCCAGTGACCCTCCCTGCCTATTTACTAATATTCCTCTATGTCAGTCCCACATATGGTTGAAGCCCCCCACTGTTTTTACCTCCACCACTTCTGCTGACAGTCTATTCCAAGTGCCTACCACCCTTTTAGTGAAATTGTGCTTCCTGACATCCCTCTTAAACTTCCTCTTCCATCTTCACTGCATGTCCCCTGGCCCTGGTGCTCTTCCTCATTTGAAAGAGACTCCCCTCCTGAACCCTGTTCACCCCTGTGAGATACTTGTAGGTCTCTACCATGTCCCCTCTTGCTCCCTTCTCTTCCAGTCTGTACATGTTGAGATCCCTTTGGCCCTGTACACACTGCTGGTCCATTATTAAAAACATTTTTAAAGTCACCACAGAAGTCCATCTATCCTGTCCTGTACCGTGTTTAAACACAGTAACACTGCATCCACACCAAAGGCAGTAATGTTTTCGGGAATGGTTCTGTAGCTCATTCAGTACACAGATCCACTGTTGCTGAACGGAGCAACATGGAACGATCTCCCATCCACACCACAAAGTAAAGCATGCTAGGTTTGAATCCGTGTTTAAAACCATTTTTAAAAACAGGTCCATAGCAGGGTTTAAACATGGTTTTTAAACGCGGTTTGAAACCGTGTTCAGTGTGGACGTGATCTATGTTTGGGCTTCTTAAAATGTTTCAAGAGCTTTCAAATGTTTGAACAAGCTCAGTGTGTACAGGGCCTTAGTCTCTCCTCATAGGGACTCTCATGCATTCCCTGCACCATTTTAGCTGCCCTCCTCTGGACTGCCTCCACTCTGTCTATGTCCTTTCTGAGGTGCGTACTTCAAAACTGCACACAGTACTCCAGGTGGGGTCTCACCAGAGAGCAATACAGTTGCAGTACCCCCTCCCCTTCTGGCTGAAGATACCCCTCTCTATGCCTCCCAGCATCCCACTAGCACTACCCACTGCTTTATCACACTGCCCTGCCACTTTGAGACTGTCAGTTATAATAATCCCAAGGTCCCTTCCCTGCCTAGTGACTGTCAGTATTGTACTTTCCCCCATCATCCTATACTTCGTTCCTGGGTTCCTATGCCCTAAGTGAATGATTTTGCATTTTTTGGCTTTGAACCCCAACTGCCATGCTCTTCACCACTCTTAGAGTTTCCCAAGATCCCTGTGCCACCCTATTACCAATTTTGGTATCATCTTCAAAAAGGCATACCTTCTCTTCTCACTTATGAAGATATTGAAGAGGACTGGTCCCAGTACTGAGCCCAGCAGCACTCCGCTGATCACTCTCCCATGATTAGAGAGAGTGCTATTAACCACCACCCTCTGTCACCTATCCCTTAACCAGTTTCTAACGCAGTTCACCAATTTGGACCCCATCCCTAGGTTGCTGAATGTTTTGATCAGTTTTCACTGGGGCACAGTGTCGAATACCTTGCTGAAGTTCAGATAGGCGACATCCACTGCTCTCCGCTGATCTATTTCCCAGGTCACCCAGTCGAAAAAATTAATCAGATTTGTCTGGCATGTCTCCCCCCCCACCACACTGAATTCATGTTGCCTGTGGCCTTGCAGCCCAGTGGATGCAAGATATTCTACCAGTCTTTCCTGTAGCAGTGTGTCCATTAATTTCCCCACCACTGAAGTAAGACTGACCGGCCTATAGCTGCTGGCCTCCTCCCTGCTGCTGCTCTTATGTAGAGGGACACAGTCCGGATCCAGATCCCTGGAAGGAGGGAAGAAATAAATCATGGAATGTTGATTTCAATAGGGTAAACATGCACTCAGGTACCTGAGAAACATAGGGTTTACCTTAGGAGATGCAAACGCCTGGTGCCAGTGGAGAAAGAGGAATATGAGTATTACCTAGCCCTAGGGGTGCTCTGTACTCATAGTGAGATGTGGGGTAACTGCACAGCTTTTATTCACTTTGCAAATGAAATGGGATCTCTGACCTAAGTGATCTTGGAAGCAAACCTTAATATTAACAGTTAACATGAAGTAAACGCATGTGTGCAGTACATCGGCCTCATTCTGGATTGTTTACTGTCTGGAGCGTACCTGGCTACAGGTCCGAAACAGGTGGCAACACTCAGGAATATATAAATATTCACTGCAGAGGATCCCTCCAATCGGACAGTGTCATCTCCTAGGCAGAGAAGGTTCTAGAGCCTGCAACTCCAAAAGAGATTGGGGTACACAACACCTACTGTAAAAAGTGCTCTAACCTTTGGCACAAAAATGGCAGTGCTCGCATCACAAAAAAAATGCATGCAGCACTTTTTGAAGCAAGCTGCTGTAAATCGTGAAGACTGTGGCAAACACTTTAGGCACTTCAGTGTAGGCACAATCAGGAGGATATTGAGGGGTGCAAAATCCACATTTGCATCAGCAGCTTCAGTCCTCGGAGAAACCCACCCTACAATGTCCCATTTTCCAGTAACACAGTACAACAGTACTGGGACTTGAACAGGACAGATGGGCCATCAGGTCTGCCCTCTAATGCGTTAGTACTCTCTGGTTGTGGCTTGCCTCCCCAGGTTCTTCTCAAATTTCGGTCTGTTACTATTGCTTCTTAAAGGGAAATTTTATAGCCCATTACTTTAAGGCAGCACTAGCCTTTTACAGACAAAATTAGAATTTTTTTTTATCATATCCTGTTCAGGAAGGAAGGGATTATAACTGGAGCCGAACCCACAGCTAGCCGATCCCTTCCACTTCCTGGTTCGTGGGTCCTGGCCTCATGCTCGACCTCCTCCCTTTCTCCAGCCCTGGAGAAAAATTAAAGCCACTGCTTAAATAATAAGGGCCCTATTAGTTGAGCAGTGGCTTTTTTTTCTTCAAAGTCCCTTAAACATATATAAAAAAGTGTGGAAAACTTTCCCCATAGACTTCCATGGGGTGCGCCTCCACACTCTCCCCATTTAGACATCACAAAATGTCCAAATGCAGGGGTGAGACTGGCGGACCAGAGTGGAAGAGATCAGCTGTCGGTGGGTTCAGCTCCAGTTACGATCCCTTCCCTTCCAAGCAGGACCTGATAGAAAAATTCTAATTTTGGCTGCATAAAGCTAGCATTGCCTTAAGGTAATGGGTTATCAAGTCAAATGAGCTACAACAAAATGCTTTAAATTTACTTTAAAAGAGAACTGCATTTAACCGCCAAGTTATTTTCTGTTTAAGCTGCTTTTCAAATACTAATTCACACTCTAATACTATTCCATCTTTACTGACTTTTGAGTAAACTTCATGCGTATTTTAGACTTGTACTCTGATGCTGAAGATCATTTTACAAATCTATGATGTAGTTTATGTTTTTGCTACTGCTAAGTTCTTACATTGTTGCTACAATGTGTCTACATTCTATTGTGGAATTCTGTAATTTAAAGGGACATACCCCACATCACCAAGTTCTAAAATGGTACTTGGTACCAGTGTGTAAATCAGAAGCAACCACTGAGTTTACTAAAAGGCCAGTAGAATGAAACAGTAAAAGGGGAAGGGGGAAGGGGGCATGTTTTAAATAGGAAAGGCAGAATAAGCCAAAGCTTGTTTCCAGGTGCGACCTGGGAGCACAAAGAAGTTAAGTTACTTGCGCAGGGTCACACAGTATGCAAGTCGGGGCTGATGGGATTCAAACCTAGGTCTCCAGGTTTGCAGCTCAGTGCCCTTAACCACAATGCTATACTGCCTCCAAAAGAATTGGATCTGATATAAACAACAAAAAATAAACTTCAAAAAAAAAAAAAAACATGTTTAGTGCAGTTCTCCACTAAGGCAGCCTTCCCAATTCCTATCACCCTTCATGTCATGTAATCCCTAACTTCCAATGCACCTTACACCATTCAGTTTGAACCCATGCTCCTTTGCTTTTGTTTTGTGAGAAATGCTGAATAGCCTGCTTGCATTTAACTTTTCTATTTGAGGCTTTCATCTTTCAAACTAGATGATAAACTGGGGTCACTTCTGTGCATTTCTGGTGGCTGCTCAGATGAAGCTAAAGATCCAATGGCACATTTCAACAGAGTAGGGGGTTTCCTCGGTGTCAAGGCCCATATTCCCTCTTTCAGTAATACAAATCCAAATGCAGTATGGCTGTGCATTTGTGTGCATTAGCATGATTAATAGTTTTTGCATGCATGCCACATACAGTCCCTGCCCTTTTGGCTATCTAACTTACTGAACTGTAAACACCTTGGGATACAGTGTGTATAAAAGATGCTATATTAAGCCAACTATTCTGTTCTATTCTATTCTATTCTACTCTACTCTGCTCTATTCTACTCTACCCTGCTCTACTCTACTCTACCCTACCCTACCCTACTCTACCCTATTCTGTTCATTACCACTGAGTACCCCAATCATGTCCATCCCCCAGCCTTCTTTATTTATTTTTGCTTTCAAAATGCATGCAAACTGCAAACATGGTGTGGGCTTTGGGGTCTTCTGAAGTGTGCCAGTAAGTGACAGAGGCAATAGTCGCTCCCATTTTTATGCTCGCTTGCGTGCATGCGCAAGGAACGTATTGCAACAGTATGAGTTTTGCAGGTGTATGACCCTCCTCCCCAACGCAGTGCTCAGTGTAGCAGGCGTGACCCTAGGGGACCAATACATGCCGAGCTGTGTATGACAGTAGTTTGGCTGTGTTGGTCTTCACTTCTAAGAAAAGGTCTGCTGCAATCAGCGGTGGTAGTGTGTATGCAATTAGCATACTTACCTCAGCCAAACTGCTGTCATGCACAGCTCGGCATCAACACCCTCCCGCTTCCCCCCTCTGTTAATTTTCTCCCCCTTCCTACTGTTCTCCCAGCCCCCACCTTGTGTGCTGAGGGGGGTGCCCAATTCCCCTTGGCTCATGTGGCCCCCCAGCACACTGTGTTACCAAAGGGGGTGCTCAATCCTCCGTTGGTATAGCCCCCCCAAAAAAACAACCAGTTGGCATGCTAGGAGCCCAATCCAGCGTGAACATGCTTGCCCCCCCCTACACACATAGTATGGCTGGCAGGAGTGCCCAATCCCCACCAGCTCCAGTTCCCCCAAGCAAACACGTGGTGGCATGCTGGGAACCCATCCCAGCATACCAACAGCGTCCATTTTTTTGTTTTTCAATTCCTGTGAAATAAGAAAACAGTCCCTCGATGAGTTCTTCACCCCCTCCCCACCAACCCGTGCCCACCCTCTGCACTCCCAACTCCCCACACTCCCCCCTCACCTAGTTGGCACACTGGGAACCCACCCCAGCGTACCAAAAACATTCTTTTTTTTTTTTTCTTAACTCCTGTAAAACAAGAAAATGATCTCTCAGTGAGTCCTTGGCCCCCCCGCCAAAACGTGCCCACCCTCTGTGCACCCGCTTCCCCACACACCCCTCACCCCATACTTACCTCCGGAGGCTGGCGCAATGATCTTTGGTGGACCGGGAACATGTCTGCACTCTTCAAAGCTGACCGCGAACTGAGGAAATGCTGGTAAGCTGTATTTATTTATTTAGTTAAACATCAGTTTAGAAACCTTTGAGCCAGAGGCTCATTTACAAAGGTGCCTCATGCATGTATAATGGCATAAACAGGGTTTTTCCAACTTAGGTGGATATCTCAGCCATTTTTTTGACTTTTGGCACCAAATTTTCAACATGGGGTTCTTGAAACCCCTTCTCATGAATTCAGTCACTGACATGGCGTTATTCGGTCCCGAAAGGTGATTTCACGGTCACTGCATGGAATCACCTTTCAGGACCTATTAACAAAATTACAGTGTTGATGTTCATGAGGAGGGCTCTGAAAAAGCCTATGTTGCAAATTTGGTGAAATAATTCCAAACAATGACTGCTTTATGAGCGTGCGTTGCGCAGTTTCCACGCACACTCGGAAGTTCGTGAATTTGTAAAATTTTCACTCCAAATTTTCAACATAGGCATATTTCCACACCTCCCTCAGAACAGTGCCACTGTCATTTTTCACGTCCTGGCTGAAATGCGTTTCTGCACTTCCGGTGCAAAATAGCACAGTTGCTGTACGAAATCAGTGGTTGCTACAGAGTAAGACAATCACAGTGACACTGTTCATGAGCAGAGGCCCTAATATGCCTATGTTGAAAATTTGGTGGCAAAAACTTCATAAAATGGCTGTGTTACGAGCGTGCATTGCATAGTTTCTACGCACACTCGTAAGTTTGTGAATCTGTAATATTGCCATTCCAGACTTTCAAGATTGCCATTTTCCACACACCTCCTTATAACCAGTGCAGCTGTCATTTTTCACATCCTGGCCACAATGTCTTTTCGCACTTCCGGCATACAATAGCGTGGTCGCTGTGGGAAATCATGTTCGGTACAGAGTAAGAAAATCACAGTGACACTGTTCATGAGCAGACATCCTAAAATGCCTATATTGAAAATTTGGTGCAATAATTCAAAAAAATGACTGTTTTACGAGCATGCATTGCGCACTTTCTATGCGCACTCGTAACTTCACGAAAATTTGTCATATTTTCACTCCAGATTTTCAACATTTGTATTTTCCCACACCTCCTTATGAACAGTACAGCTGTCATTTTTCACATCCTAGCTGAAATGTGCTTTCACACTTCCGACGCAGAACAGCGCGGTCGCTGTGGGAAATCAGTGTTCGGTGAACAGTAAGAAAATCATAGTGACAGTGCTCATGACCACAGGTGATAAAATGCCTATGTTGAAAATTTGGTGAAATACTTCCACTGAATGACTGTGTTACAAGCGCAGGTTGCGTAGTTTCCAGACAGGCTCGTACCCTTGAGCACGCCCAGGGCATTAGGGTTCCTAAGACAAACACTTAAGAAGTATGAGGGTGAAATGTTGATCAGATGCAAGAGGAGTTGCAGAGACGTACTCTGTTGGGATATGGATCCTAAAGGGACATGGATACAACTGGGTGGGGGCCTGCATAAATGCTAAACGCCAATGCAAATACCTGCAAGCGAATGTTTGGCATTGACAAATGCTTGTTAAAGCTAGAAATACATTTAAGTCACATTGCATTGTTTTTTAACACTGAACCTGCTCAAGAGCAACTTTCACGAAATGTTTTTGCAATTCATCGGAAAGGCATGTGCAGTTCTGTCACAAACTCTAATGCAAAACTAACGTACAACTCATAGACAATATTTTTTGTAAGGCTTAGTGTTGGATCCAGCAACACTTGTACAACTTACTAAGAAATGCAAAAGCAACTCATTGGTAGGACTGTTTCATGCAGATTGCACTGTAGCCTTATTAGGAGAAAGCTGCAATGGAATATTTATGATTCTTTTTTCTATTGCTGGCCAACCAGATAACAAGGAGAACTCTATGACTTCATTTTCATAACAAAAGAAAACCCATTCCCTTCCCCAACATTATTACTGGCCCACTGTACTGGGGGTGTCTTCATACAAGTTCAATCCAGGACTCCTTCAGTGCACAGTCTGCCAAGTTTGCTAAATTGTGTGTGTGATGGTCAAGGCCACCAAACATGTGTCACTTCTACACTTCTGGCCCGGCTCAAGATCAGTATTCTGACCTTCAGCAAGGGAAAAAGGCCAGAGTGCCAAAGGTCAAGCTCGCTGGCCCCACACATTCTGCCTGTCTTTCAGCTGACAACTCAAGCCACAGGGCAGCCTGGATCAAACTCAAAATCTTGTTTTCCTTTTTTCAGCCTGTTGGATTAGAGAGCTCTGTGGTGACTGTTATTGTGCCACTAAACTCATCCTGGAAGCAGGAAATTCAGTCTGCTGGGTGAGCTGAAAGAAGAAAAGCTTTTCACATAAAACAGGATTTCCAGGATGGATTTCTTGTACATTGCACTGGTGAACCAACGAGGGAAGGAGCAATTCTAAACTTGGTACTCACAAACAGGGAGACTGTCAGGGAGGTTACTGTAAAGAAACCACTGCGGGACAGTAAGCATCCGTCAGTATGGTTCAGCATAGTAGTGGAGGAAGTCACATCAATGCTTTGACAGTGATGCTGGATTTCAGGAGGGCTGGTTTTGTCAGGATGAGATAATTACTCAGGGGTATGGGGAGGTTAAAGCTGGCAGTAGGGGTAAAAAAGAAAGTGGGGTATAATCAGGGAAGGGTTAGAGTTCACTAACCGCTGCATAAGGAAGCTAGAGAAGAACAAGAAAAGCAGGAAGCCTATGTGGTATACAAGGGAGGTAAGGAATGCAGTTAGGGAGAAGTGGGTGGCCATCAAATGTTACATAGTCAACCAATCATAGGAAAACAGGAAGGTTTACTTGAACAATTTGCAAGAGGCAAAAGGATGGTGAGAAAGGTGAAAGCAGAGGCTGAACTCAAAATAGTAGGGGAACTGAGAGAGGGTGACAAGGCTGTCTGTCGCTACAGCACAGAGAAATGAAACAAGCATTTAACAATGCCAAATGTTGTCTCACTGGCATTGGCATTGGTAGTGCAGGAGTTAGAGATGCATAATAGGAATGGCAGTGAAATATTGAACACGGCATGTAACACCCCACCTGCAGAGAATGACAGGTGTTGGGTGCCTTGGGTCATCAGCTGTAACGCCTCATGCCATTTTTACCTCAACTCATCTTTTGTAGACACTGACAAGTGTCGGTGTGTTTTATGCCTTTGGGCCTTATACGCACCCCATTCCATAAAGAAATATGCTGAGACTGGTGCTGCATAGAAGAATGGGGTGAACCTTAGGGCTGAACACTCCAAGGCACACCTTAATGCCTATCACTTGCTGCAGTGTGGGGGTGGGGGTGGAATGGCCTGAGCATTATAGCCAATGATCCCAAATCACACCCCTGATGCCTGTCAGTCTCCACAGGGTGGGGTGTTACAGTTGGAAACCCTAATGCTGTAGGTGTTTGTTGGTATTTTCACTTCACATTTTCAACATGGGCTTTTTGTGACCCCACCTCATGAAGAGTGGCACTATCAGTTTGTTAGCCGAAAGGTGGTTTTGCACAATGACTATGCCATTTGGTGACACAGGCACGAAAACACATTTTGGGCAGGATGTGAAAAATAACAACTGTATTGTTCATAAGAAGGTATAAAAAATGGCAGCATTGAAAATCTGGAGTGAAAATATGAAAAATTGAAATCATGAGCATGCATAGAAACTGCGCAACACACGTTCGTAACCCAAATATTTTGGGGATTTTTTAACCACATTTTCAACATAGGCATTTTGGGACCTCCCCTCATGAACAGTGGCACTGTGACTTTGTTAATCTGTCCCAAAAGTTGATTTCCCATAGCGACCACGCATTTGTGCGACACAGATGTGAAATCACATTTTGGACAGGATGTGAAAAATGACAGCTGTAGTGTTTAAAAGGAGGTGTGACAAAATGCAAGTGTTGAAAATCTGGTATGAAAATATTGCAAATTTGTGAAGTTACTAGGGTGCGTGGAAAATGTGCACTGCATGCTTGTAACGCAGTCATTTTATGGACTTTCATCACCAAATTTTCAACATAGGCATCTTAGGACAAGACGAACAGTGTCACTGTCATTTTCTTAATCTGTCCCTAAAACTGATTTCCTACAGCAACCATGCTATTCTACGCTGGAAGTGAGAAAACACATTTTGGCTAGGATATATAAAATGACAGCTGTACTGTTCAAAAGGAGGTGTGGAAAAATGCCAGTGTTGAAAGTCTTGTCAGATGAACCTGATAGACTTCTAAAATTGGGTAGCAAAGACCACTGACAGAGGCCAGGCTTTAGACGTACTATACCAAGACTTTGGTAAAGTGTCTGACTCCATCCAGCATAGAAGGCTGGTTAAGAAACTGCTTTGACCTGGGTTTAGGAGAGAAGTAACTAGCTGGGTTGGAAATTAGCTGGGGTGGCGGTGTGGAGGGGAAGGACACAGACTGTTGTGCTCAGAGTGAATTTTCAGAGGTGAGGGCAGTCAACAGTGAGGTTCCACAGTGGTCAGTCCTGGGGCCAGTGCCTTTCAACAGCTTTGTTTGTGATGTAGGTGAGAATGTTCAGGGTAAGATTTGTCTCTGCGGATTATACAAAGATCTGCAGGGCAGTGGTCAATGAGAAAGAGAAGTATGCGGAATGAAAGAGGATTTGGATAATACTGAGAAGTGATCCAGAGTATGGCAGCTGAAGGTCAATGGGAAGTAGTTCAAAGTCATGCATGCCGCCTGACAAAGTTTGAGGAGTGAAGCACTGGGGTAGGTGGCTGGCCATTTAAGGTGCAGGGATTTAAATGTAAATCTGCAACTAGCATTTTTTATGGCAACTAATATTTACTGTCTTTCATATTTTTCTGACTTTGAGCACTTGTTTACATGGAATTTTAGCGTTGCCTTTATTGAGTGATATTAAAGCATTGTCAAGAACATTATGCCACATTCTCCGTGTGTTTTTCTAAGTATCGCAAAGTACAGCTCATGCTAAGGCTGTACTTTGTTTATTTATTTTTATTTATTTTAGAAATGTATAATCATGTACGGCACCACTCAGGTAGCTTGCTTCTTTTGCTGTTTCTGCAACAGACTTGTACTTCCGTTTCCTTAGCTGAGCACCTCCTTACTTTCAGATTTATCACTGAGCGCTAACCTGTTTATCCTTGTGGAGCTGTGAAGTTCAATGGGAAGCAGTGCAAGGTCATGCACATAGTAGCACGGAACCTGAAAACAGAATACAGTATGGGAAAGGTTAGAGCAGAGCAGCTGAAGGAAGAGAGAAGCATTCAGGAGTTACTATATCTAATAACGTAAAATCAACTACCCAATGTAATAAGTCAGTGGGCAAGGCCAACAGAATATTAGGGTGCATAGGCAGGGGGATCAGCAGTAGGCACATTGAGGTGGTACAGGTCTCGGGTGTGATCACAGAGACCAGAGTACTACGAGCAGTTCTGGAATCCGCACCTGAAGAATAATAGGGATAGGGTGCAGTCTGCCAGAGGGACACAAGTGAATTTAGTAGCAGCAGGGATGGCCCTACACAGAAAGGCTGATGGGCCAAGATGTACTCATTAGAAATCGGAGAAGGAAACATGATAGAAAATTCAAGCTTCAACAGGGGATAAACAAAGTGGACAGTAGTCCACAAACACTAGAAATAATGCAAGGAAGCCAGCGGGGGCAGGTTTAAAGAGGATGTCAGAAGTACCTTTTTCAGAGATGGTGGTGGTGCAAAACAGATTGCAATGTTCAATGCGGTGATCTGTGCAAAATCTGAAGTAGGATTCAAGCATACAGTAAGTGACATTGAAACATGAGTTTAGGGAATGGCACGTGAGAGAGAGGAAAAAGTGGAGGGAGGGGACGAGTGACGACAAGGGTGCTTGGTCGGTCTCATGGGTTAGGTAGGATAAGGGCAGATATTTCTATATTTCTGTATTACGTTTCTGTTTCTTATATGATTGTTTTTATAAAATACTGAAACAGGCCCTGCAGGGCAATAAAACAAACCTGCAGGAAGTCATTTTTATCATCCAACATGATTTTTCAGATCTATATTCTTTTGTGAGATTCTGATACATCTTATTAAGAACTGTAAGATTCTATAGGAGCTGTTCTTCTCTGGGGTCAAGCTAATAGTACAAGTGAAAATATTCAAAGAATTACCTAAGTTTAAGGAAAAGGCAAAATGTTGTATTTGCAGCTAGGTTTTCTTGTATTAAAATATTCATTCAGTTTCCTGGCACAATAGCAAGTGGAGGAGATAGACAAGGCTCCACTGTCAGGGGTTGTAGGACTCAAGGGAGACAGGAACACTAGCTGTGATATAGACGGCACATGGGATTTAACACTGGATTCCCCCTCTTGTCCTTCGTCTTCCCCTGGCATGGGTGGAGCCTGTCGACAGCCTCAGATGCACGCAGTGATATCCTGCAGAGGGAGCAAGCTCCCTTTGCTTACCACAGGAGTTGCTGTAACACGAGGTACTCGACATCATCTCTCATGGGTACAGCACTCTGCCAAGCAGCAACTGCTGTGGTCTGGCTTGACTACCAATGTAGTATCCTTAGCTGAGCTCACTTAACAGCTCGGGTTGCCTGCATGACAGTGCGACACGCTGCAGCTTGGCTACCAGGGCAGCCTCCTGGGAGTATGTTTGACCCCCCCTCAAAAAAAAAAACACTAAAACTGCTTCCAATTTGGATCTACGGAATTTTATGACTTGCACAGAAACAAAACGACCAGAAGCCCAGCTCACCCTAGAACATTCCTCAACAGGGATCTGACCAGTAATGTCAGATGTCAAAATCAGCAGGTGGAAGGGAGGGTACCATAATTTTCACCCTTTCAGCACCCAAATATGGGACTTGACACAACGTGGTACAATGGGGCAAAACATTGGTTACCTCTTCATACCAAAGCTCTAATTTCTGAGAAAAGAGATTTCACAGTTGAAAAGCTTGCTGTAAATTGAGCAACATCAATCAGTGCGACAATTTCCTTTAAAGTGGCAAAGTAGGCAGTGCCAATGTGAGACACGTGGCTTCTGAATGTTATAATGAGGTGCAGTTGAGCGGTACAGGTATAGATAAAGGGTCACTTACAGAAAACAAGCTTCTTGTTGTCTAGCCTCAGAGCAGATTAAAATTGGAAAACTGCATAAATTATTATTTTTGTGTTGTCTTGCACGTAGTAGCACTTTCAGAGGTGTGTTAGTGTTGGCGAATGCAAGGAACGCTTTAGTGGGTGCATCCCTCAGCCGCTAACCAGTGAGCATGCTGGCGATGACAGCAGTTTCAAAGGGAGCCACGAAGTTGAAAAAAATCTGCCGCTCCAATGAGGAACAGTTTTCTCACTGGAGTGTCAGATGACAAGGCTCCGTTACATGCCTTTCCTGGTGAAACACTGCAATAAATATGGCAGCTCCTGCTGCCCACCACACAGTCCCCACAAAGCCGACATCAGAAATGTCCAATCCCTGTGTCAACATGCCTCCCCAGTTCAATTTGTTTGCCAGCGGTGGTGCCCAATCCCTGTTGGCATCATGTCCTCCCCACTTTCTTTGCCAACGGGGGTGCCCAAACCCTGTCGGCATCATGTCCTTCCCAAACTCATAGCACATTGGGAGCCCAACCCAGTGTGCCTAAAATAATTTTTTTTACCTGTAAATAAAGAAAACCGTCCCCCGAAGTCTGGTTTCTTTTTTTTACCTGTAAAAAAGAAAAAGTCCCTCGTTGTCCCTACAGCCTCCCCAAACTGCACCCACCCTCTGTGCCCACGCGCACCCCATCACCCCATACTTACCTCTGGAGGTCAGCGCTGAGATCTTCTGTGGAGTGGGAACACGTCTGAATTCTTCAAAAGCCGACCGAGAACTGAACAAAATGCGGTAAGCTTTATAATGGCAGGCAATGGGGAGTTTCAACTTAGGTGGATATCTCAGCCATTTTTGGGAATTTCTCTACCAGACTTTCAACATGGGGTTCTTGGGACTCCACTTCGTGATCACATGCACTGTCATCTTGTTACTCTGTCCCGAAAGGTGATTTCACGGTCACTGCATGGAATCACCTTTCAGGACCAATTAACGAAACAACAGTGCCAGTGTTCATGAGGTGGGTCCCAAAAAGCCCATGTTGCAAATTTAGGGAAACAATTCCAAAAACTGACTGTGCTACAAGTGTGCTTTGTGCAGTTTCCATGCACACTGGTAACTTTAACAATTTTTAATAATTTTTACTCCAGATTTTCAACATTGCCATTTTGTCACACCTCCTTATGAACAGTACAGCTGTCATTTTTCACATCCTGCCTGAAATGTATTTTCACACCTGTGGCGCACAATGGCATGGTCGCTGTGGGAAATCGCCTTTCGGCTAATAAACTGATAGTGCCACTGTTCATGAGGTGGGGTCACAAAAAGCCCATGTTGTTAATTTGGAGTGAAAATACCAACAAATGCCAGGGGTGTTAGAGTTTCCAACTGTAACGCCCCACCCTGTAGAGACTGACAGACGTCAGGGGTGTGACTTGGAATTGATGGCTGTAATGCCCATGCCATTCCACCCCACCCTGCAGCCAGTGACAGGTATCGAGGTGTGCCTTGGAGTCTTCAACCCCAAAGTTCACCCAATTCTCCTATACTGCACCCATCTCAGCGTATTTCCTTACTGAATGGGGTGAGTGTAAGGTCCAAAGACCCCAAGACACACCGCAACACTTGTCAGTGTCTGCAGGGTAGGGTGAGGTGAAATGGCATGAGCATTATGTCCGACAACCCAAAGACACACCCCAACACCTGTCAGTCTCTGCAGGGTGCGGGTGGAGTTGGCATCAGTTCAATACTTCACTGCCATTCCTGTTATGCATCTCTCTAACTCCTGCACTACCAATGCCAATGCCAGCAAGACAACATTCGGCATTGACAAATGCTTGTTTATGTTAGTTTTTGTTGACAAGGAAAGGAGGGCTAGACAAATCTGTTTATTTTCAGCCTCATCATGGCGGGGGAGTTGGTGGTGGTGGTGTTGAAGATGCAGATGCAACCTACCTAATATTGAAACAGTTTAAGGTGCTGGTTGTATTTGAGGGTAAGGAGGACATTTTGCTAGGATGATGGGGAAATTCCACCTACTCTTTTTGAGAGGTGCCATGGGAATCTTTAAAGTTGACCTGAATAACCACCAAAACAAGCAGACCTCGGTTTAACATCTTAGTGAACACAAGACAGACTGGATCTTAGTTGCTGCCTTTACTGTTAGAATACCTAGATGAGTCCAGCCCGATGGTGAGAAGGGCTGAGATGTTGGTGCCTTACCTCCTGCCATGCCAATGGCCCAAGTTCAGGAACAAGCTCAGACCACTGGGGGTCAGCCAGGGTGGGAGAGGATCGAGCGTCCAGAGGACAGAGCTCCTCTACTGGGGAGAAGGGTCTAGCTGTGCAGCTTCTAGACTGCTACTAGGTGGAGCTGTGGAGGCAGGGCAGCCAGTACAGCTCAAGGGGGAAGACATCTGATGGCCAGTGCATGGTGCGTGGGTACCTCTACATGCATGCACACTTGTGTCATTACACACCATCAGACAGGGGAACCAGTAAAATTAAAATGACTTCAGATCGGTATATGAAGCCTAGCCTAGCCTAGTTTAGCCTGCGCTGACATCCAGGACCATCTCCATCTTGATTGTGCCCTGGGGGAGGACAGACCTGTCCTTCCTGGCTCCACTGGAAGGGGGTAATCTGCAGGGGATACTGAAGTGAGTCCTGGGGGAAGATAGATGTCAGTCAAGTGGTGGGTAGGGGCTGATGGCTAATGACTCCAGGGCCAAGAAAAAGCTTGATTGAATGCTTAGGTGCCAGCCACCTTGGTGGACTGTAATGACTACTGGAGGTCACCATCACCACAGTGACAAAAATCAGCAGTGCATGTTACAGTGAACACTCCACTTATTTTATTCCATTTTAGATTGTCCCTTATATCCTGTCTCGTACGATACCCTTTTTCCCCATTATGAATTTCCTTTAGCACTTTTTATGTTGTCTTGCATGAATGCAAGCAACATCTTGCAGTAGTAGCACATTCAGATGTGTGCCAGTGTTGGCGAATGCAGGGAACGCTTTAGTGGTGCATCCCTCAGCTGCCAGTCAGTGAGCATGCTGGCGATGACAGCAGTTCCAAAGAGATCCAAGGAATTGAAGGAAATCTGCCACTTCAGTGAAGTTCAGTTTCCTTATTGGAGCATCAGATGACAAGGCTCCGTTGTGTGCCTTTTCTGGTGAAACATTCCAATAAATATGGCGGCGCCTGCTTCCCACCACACAATCCCCACAAAGCAGACATAGGGGGTGCCCAATCCCCATGTCAGCATGTCCCCCTCAGTTCAAATTGTTTGCCGAAAGAGATACGCAATCCCAGTCGGCATCATGTTCCCCCCCCACACACACACTTTTTTGCAGACAGAGGTGCCCAATCCCTGTTGGCATCATGTCCCCCCCCAAAATTGTGGCACACTGGGAGCCCACCCCAGTATGCCCCAAATAATTTTTTATACTTGTAAATAAAGAAAACCATCCCCTGAAGTCTGCTTTCTTTTTTTTTTTACTTGTAAAAATAAAAGATCCGTCATTGTCCCGCTGCGCCCCTCCCCCAACCTGCACCCACCATCTGCGCACCCTACCTCCCTGCACCCACCTCACCTCATACTTACCTCCGGAGGGCCAATGCTGTGATCTTCTGCGGAGCGAGAACACGTCTGAACTCTTCAAAAGCTGACCGGGAACTGAACAAAATGCGGTAAGCTTTATAATGGCAGGCAATGTAGGTTTCAACTTAGGTGGATATCTCAGCCGTTTTTGGGAATTTTGGTACCAGAGTTTCAACATGGGGTTCTTGGGACCCCACCTCATGAACACATGCACTATCATCTCATTACTCGATCCCACAAGGTGATTTTGTGGTCACTGCGTAGAATCACCTTTTGGGACTGATTAACAAAATGACAGTGCCAGTGTTCATGAGGTGGGGTCCCAAAAGCCGATGTTGCAAATCTGGTGAAAAAAACTCCAAAACATTACTGTGTTACAAGCATGTGTTGTGCAGTTTCCATGCACGCTCGTAACTTCGACAATTTTTTATATTTTCACTCCAGATTTTCAATACTGCCATTTTGTCATATCTCCTTATGACCAGTACAGCTTTCATTTTTCACATCCTGCCTGAAATGGTTTTCGCACCTGTGGTGCACAGTGGCACGGTCACTGTGGAAAATCTACTTTCGGGACAGATTAACAAAATCACAGTGCCACTGTTCATGAGGGGAGGTCCCAAAATGCCTATGTTGAAAATGTAGTTAAAAAAATGCCCAAAATAATTGCGTTATGGGCCTGTGTTGCTCAGCTTCTACGCACACTCATGAGTTCACCAATTTTTCATATTTTCACTCCAGATTTTCAACATTGCCATTTTTTTACACTTCCTCATGAACAGTACAGCTGTCATTTTTAACATCCTGCCCGAAATGTGTTTTTGCACCTGTGGTACCAAATGACGTAGTCACTGTGCAAAATCACATTTCGGCTAACGAACTGATAGTGCCACTGTTCATGAGGTGGGGTCACCAAAAGTCCACGTTGAAAATTTGGAGTGAAAATACCAACAAATGCCAGAGGAGCTAGGCTTTCCAACCATAACGCCCCACCCTGTAGAGAATTGCAGGCGTCAGGGGTGTGACTTGGGATCATCGGCTGTAATGCTAACGCCATTCCACCCCCACCCCACTCTGCAGCCAGTGACAGGCATTGAGGTGTGCCTTGGAGTCTTCAGCCCCAAAGTTTACCCCATTCTCCTATACTTGACCCATCTCAGCGTATTTCCTTATGGAATGGGGGGAGTGTAAGGCCCGAAGACCCCAAGGCACACCGCGACACTTGTCAGTGTCTGCAGGATAGGGTGAGGTGAAATGGTGTGAGCATTATGGCCAATGACCCAAAGGCACACCCCAATGCTGTCAGTCTCTGCAGGGTGGGGGTTGGGTTAGCGTCAGTTGAATACTTCACTGCCATTCCAATTATGCATCTTTCTAACTCGTGCACTACCAATGCCAATGCCAGCAAGACAACATTCATCATTGAAAAATGCTTATTTATATTTGGAAATGATAAAACGAGTGCTCTTTTTAACATTTTAATATGACTCAGTCCAGGTTTTCAGCACCATTCTCAGCTGTTTTGGTACCCCTATTGGCCCATAAGATCAGGGAACAGTGCCCACTGTATGCTGGTTCATTTTATTCACACAGAAAGCGAAGTTAAACAACGAATGTTCTAAAACAACAGAGATGTCTGATGAAAACCTAGATCTCACCATATTAAAGCAAAAGTGTATGATACCAGCGAAAATTTTGACCTAAGTCACATATGTAAAGACTGGTTCATTCCAAGTAATGGCAACATAGCCCCAAAAGTTGGAAATATATGGACATAAAAAAAATAAGTGCTGCATTGTTTCAAGAACTTGAAAGCAACCAGGGCGGGAACAGTTACGATCTTGTAGCTGTTTATGAAACTGATTGCCCTTTACATTCAGCTTTTCATGGCCACAACCAAGTTACATCCCAAAGTTTAGGAGGGACTCGGGTATGAGTTTTTAAACCGTGTAATGACAAACGCAGCTCATCAGGACATTTTGGAAATATAATAGATTCTGTAAAACAGGACTCAAGAACAGAGTGGTATAAACATTTTTTTATTTTTGAGAAGTATCCAACCACTAGATATTTTCCACTGTCGTAATTTAAGGAAAATCTCACGTTGATAAGGTGGAACACTAGAGGATTTACTAAAATGTCCTAATCTGCCAGATACCCATTCATTATACCAAATCCCTATTGCCTGCAAGGAGAGACTGGTCCATATTTTAGGAAAATTTTTAAACAGTGGTAAAAAATTAGCAAAAAGAAATTGACAGTAGAAAAAGAGTAAGGGATTGATCATGTTTAAGCCACCACGGGACACAGGACACAGGTAAGTATAAAATATTGCATTTAATGGGATTAAGACGGCTACCCCACACTGCTTGAAAAAAGATACTAAATAAAGTCGCTTCCCTTTGTTTGGGCGGGGGAAAAATATTACTCAAAAATAAAAATAATGGTGTTAAGTAAGTACGTATCAAATGAATACATTTGAGCTTGGAAAACTGCCATTTATTCCAATTTTGTACCATCATCTTACCTTTCTGCAATTGAACATCCCAGTTATAAATAGCTGGTGTAGGTGAACTGAAAAAAATACCTAAAATCCTTATGGGTGATGACGTAAAACGTATATCACACATAAGTGATTGTTCAGGAACAGCCCCAATTAAACCAAAACCCAAACATTTTGGTATATTTAAGGACATACCAGAAAGAGAACCAAAAAATTGACACATGTCAACAACCAAGGGGACAGAGGAAGCAGTGGAGGTGCAAATGCAAATATCGTCCGCATAAGCAAGGGCTGAAAAGGGGATAAAGACTCCAGAAACAGAAATAGAGGGTATCAATTTATTCAAAGTGCGAAACAAAGGGTCTATACTATATACGTACAATAATGGACTAATGGGACAACCCTTCCAAACACCTTGCCTTACCGGAAGCAGAGGCCCAAGATGCCCATTAACCAAAGGGGATACTGTTGCTGATTTATAGAGTTTCCGTAACCAAAAAATAAAAGTGGATGGAATACCGTAATGTTTTAAAGTAAGCCATAAAAAATTGTGATTCACTGAATCAAAGGCCCCCTTTTGATCTAAAGATAAAATAAACCCAGGTAGGCCAAGTGAAGTAGATCTGTCAAAAATCTCACGTAAAAAAAGCAACTGGTCAATTAGAGATTTATTAGGGAGTGTGCAGGACTTTGCAGGAGAAATTAAATAGGAAGATACAGTTAACAGTCGTGCATTTAAAATTTTCATTAGAATTTTCAAATCAACATTCAATAAGCTGATCGGTCTCCAATTAGAAAGGATTTTTTTTGTCACCTTTCTTATGCAAAAAAATCAAAACACCCCTCATCGTTTCTAAAGGACAGTCAGAATGTGTCAATAAATCATTATAAACATCAGCAAGTTCCTGAGATAATGAGGTTCCCACTAATTTGTAAAATTCAGCAATTAGACCATCTAGACCTGGTGCTTTTTTGCAGGAGAGAGTGTTAATAACCGTAAGGACTTCCTGTGACGTAACAGGATTAATCAAACTAGCTAACAGAGATTGAGGACAGTCCAGAACCTCAATGTTGTGGAGGTAAGCCCGAGAAGGATCCAAATCGACTGATCTTTCTGAAAAGAATGTCGTCGTGTATGAAGTCACCTCTGTCATTAAGTCCACTTGTGTATGTTTGTCCTGACCATCATGTCCCAGCAAACTGGTGAAAACCTTTTTCCCAAGCCTTTCTTTGTTACCCAGAAAGGGGCAAACAGTGGCAAAACTACCTTGTGTACCAAACTGCTGTTGAAATTTTGAAACGTGAGATTGGTGTTTATGAAAAGGTTCCATTTTACCCTTAAGAATTTTTATTTGAGATGAAAAATCATGTTTTGTAGTCTGGGCCATGGACATCAATTTCTGCAATTGCCGTCGGAAATTGTAAATAAGAAACATAAGCAGCTGAACGTTGAGATTTCCCAAGAGATTTCAACAAAGAAATGACATCTGACTTAGTATCCAACCACCAGAGTAGTGGATCATCATACATCTCATATAAAGATTTCCTTGCCATCATGAAATATTGTAAGTGTTCCAAAATATCCTGACAGAGGAGCAATTGAGAATTAAGCTTCCAGAGACCCCTACCAAAAGAATAGGGAGCTGTAGACCCAACCTGTATGCACAAGGCACAGTGATCAGAAAATTCCACCGGGGTAACCCAAGCAGATTGCAAAGGTAAGTTCCGATTAACAAAGAAGAAATCTATCCTTGTGGCTAGTGCACCTCTGTGAAAGGTAGGTACTGTAGTCACATGAAGATGAGCATAGGCGTCTATCAAACTTGTGGTGTGAACCACCCCAGCCAAACAAGACATGTCACTAAAAACTTTTGTAGTTTTTAACCCTTTACCTTTATCTTTGTTGGATAGGCTGCAATTAAAATCTCCGCCCAAGATAACATTATAGGAGGTGTACAAATATGGTTGTAGAAGCCGAAATAAATCCACCCTGGTTGCTTTAGTTTGAGGTGCATAGACATTAATTAATCGGTAACATGTCCCTTGGTGTACAACATCTAAAAGCAAAACTCGTCCAGGAACTAAGTCTATCAATTTCAACACTTTCACCTCTAATGCAAGAAGTATTGCAACCCCTGTACATCTGTCAAGACCCAGTGATCAATATGAAACCCCCGCATACCAATGTTTTGAGGCACCAGTAAATTCAGCTACAGTATGTATACATGTGTCTTGTAAGAAAAAAATATTACAGTGTAAAGTTGGTAATAGGGGAAAAAAAAGCAGCTTTTCTGAGCTGATTTTTAATGCTGTTCACATTAAGTGAGCAGAAAGTTAAGGAGGAAAGCATTTAGCACATCATGGTGGCTTGCGTTTATTCTTTTTCCCCTTTTTAGGAACTGCAGCACTGGTTTTCAGAGGGAGGGACGGGAGTGTAATACCCTCTGATTCTACATCCATAGATTTCCCTATGGAGTCTACTCCTGACTGGGAAGATTCAGGTCAGCGTCAGACACATCTTGTGCAAGGAGAAGGGCATGAAAATGGTTAGTAGTGAGGGTGTTCACCAATTTAGGGACTTTTGAAGCAGGTTGAGCATGGTAGGTCTTACTCTGTGTTTCTCTAGAATGAGAGAGTGCGGCCGGGGAAGTGGGTGGGGGGCATGGAAAGGTTATCTAGAGGAAAGGAAACCTGAGGTGGAAGGTCAGGTAGTGGCATATCTGGGTCTGGAGCCAACGAGGGCGGGGAAGTAAGAGGGGGGGGAATCTTGAGAGGCAGAAAGGGTTACATCTGAGGAGGTTAACTTAGTGGGAAAAGGTGTAGTACGAGTCATGGAAAGGGTGGTTCTGGAGCGTTGTGCAATTGCAATTAACAAACGTTGTTCTTCAGAGTCCTGAGTATCCAAGTGTTGGTGGGTTGCCACAGGGCAGGTGGCATAAGTGTGCCCATGAGCAGCACACAGGGAACAGACAGCTGTATTCCTACAATGTTCACTCACGTGACCCAAGGAATTACAAAGGTTACATCGTAAGCAGTCACAGGCACTACTAATGTGGCCCGATTTCCCACATCTGTAGCAGGATTTAGGCTGGCCTGCATAAAACAGAACCCCTCTGTCTTGTCCCAAAAAAATGCAATTTGGGAGATGTTGTAAACCATCTTCAGTAGAACGTAAAATTACCCTGATCCTCCAACCCCCTGTCCAAATATCTTCAGAGTCAAAAATCGCCTCTGGATGCCCCAATATGGTACATCTCTGTTTCAACCAGAAAATAAGGTCCGTAACACTAACACTCTCATTCCTAAAAAGAGCAGTAACTGTTTTGTGTACTGGTTTTGTGAGGGGAAAAACATCAAATGGGGACCAAAGAGGAGTTTGTCATACCATATGAAATCTAGACCAAAATTTCTCCAAACCACTATGGAGTTTAAAACTAATATCAAAAGTTTTTTCACCAGACACATGTATTAGTGCATACATTTCGGCAGAAGTAAATTGCAGGCTATCTTTCAATAATGATTTTGCCACATATTTTCTGTCGGGAAAAACCTCCAACCCCACTTTATAGATAAGCCGAACAGCATTGTGTCTTTTAGCTGAGTAAGAAGAGGAACGAAAAAAGGAGGCACAGGAGCGTGGTGCAGGTCGTTCTGGGCCAGGCAAAGAGTCTGGTGGAGGGCCCTCTGTGCTGTGTAAAACCTCTGGGTCATCTAAACATCCCTCAACTCAAGGGTTTAATACCATAATCGGAACTGGATTAGAGAGGGGTATGACACTTTGTGGAAGAAACCCAAGTCCTGGATTCTGTGTAAAGGAGAGTTCAGGAGGAAGAGCCAAAGGAGAAGCAAGAACTTCTTCTGAGTGGGTTTCTGTTGTAGCAGGTTGAAGCACCTGAGAATCAGAGGGTTCAGAAACTTGTAAAGGAGAGACGCAAGAATTTTTTTGTTTCACCCCTGGACTGGCAATTGGTGAAAAGCCAGAGATCCATTTACCTGACTCGGGGAGCTGCGCCCAGCCCGCAGATGTCAGGGCTTTGGAAACCGACCAAGAAGCGTCGGCATCATCAACCTGATCTGCCCAGGAGCGTCGTTGGTCAGGCGGTGCTTTTTTAACAGCCGGTTTAAAAATCTGTGTTTGTTTGGCATCAAAAGAAAAGACAGAGGCATGTTGTTGGTCTAAGGGTGAAGTAACGTAGACAGTACCTGTGGCAGTTTGACCTGAATGAAGTGCATTCTTCGGTTCAGCTGAAGCTACATCCACCCGAGAGTCAGTTCCATTTACTTGCTGCGTAGCAACCTCGCTGTCAGACAGCATAGCTCCAGCTGTCACGGGATATCCAAGTGGTGGTTCCGCATTCCGCGGTTGGGTTGAAAGAAAAGGCTGAGTTGGAGCTGGAAAAGTAAACTCAGTAGGCAGTTTCTCAGAGAAAGCATTTTTAGACAGTGAAGTCACCTTTTGTTGTCCTGTCGTAGTCGAGACCTCCATAGGAAATACTGGTTTAGCAGGTAAGACTGGTTCCATCGGTGCTTCGAAAAATATCTCTGAATCTGCAGTTTCCATTGTAGAAGTCGCAATTGGCCCCTCGGCCTGCAGCACGTCCTGCTGCAACAAAGACGGCTCAACAACTGAGTGTTCCATCATGATGGTCAGCAAGTCCCCCTACTGGTCAAGCAGTAGGGGAAATACCCCGGTGTCCTAGCCAAATTTCCCTCATTCACTAAAAATACCACCAACAGCTTAATCTGGTTCAAGGTCAGTTGGCATTCATCTATATCCCGCTCCCCTGGTTCGTGCCTGAAAATAGGCAGGATTTGTCTAGTGCACTTACCCGGTCAACAAAAACTAAATAAATAAATAAAATAAATAAGCTCAGAGAGCTGTGTCTTCTGCATGCTAGTCCTTTACAGTCACTGGAAAGGGGATCTTAAATGATCTGAGTCATGTTATAAGGAGCCCTCCTTTTGTCATTTTAACTGTAAAAAAGTGGTAAAGCAGGCTTAAACTGGAAAGCAGACTCAAAATGGAGAAAAAAGAATGTCACCCAAGGAGATAAGGGCACATCTCAAACAGAATAAAAAAATATAGCTCAAAATTGACATTGCTATTATACACTGCTGCATTAAAATGAGTGTTCCTTTCATTATTACAAATGTAAAGTGGAACTTATGGAAAGAAATTAGTCTCTCTATCCCGCTGGAGCTGCCTTTCCCATATACATGAGATGTCCAGCACTAAGGGGTGGGTGGGAGAAACATACCACACTCTTTGTGAAGCTCTGCCCTCTGCAAATGAGCGGTGTAGACTTAAGTGGGAGAACAAACTTAACTCTGTCTGTTGCAGAGGATGACTGGCAGGCAGGGATTATCCTGGCGCACAAATCCTGTTGTGATGTTAGAAGTTGGCTGCTCCACTTTAAAATAACACACCATTGGTGCAGAACCACTCAAACCTTCATGCTATGGCACTAGCGATGGATTCCTCTTGCTAGCACTGCTCACAGTCAGAGACTGGCCCATTATACGTGTTGTGAAGCTGTCCACGCCTTGCTACATGGTGGGAGGCTATCTTCTCCAACTGTTCTAAAATTTTGCATATATCCATTTTACCTCATCCTGAATTGACCATTCTATCTTCCATCTAGGCTGCCCCCCCCCCTCCCAATGTCATTGGCTCATCATGGCATTACTTGAGGCTAAGCAGCTACTTCTCCAAATGTAGAAACACCACCCCCCCCCAGTAGTTTCCTTTTATTCAGCGTTATATCAGTTGGCACGTTTTAAAAGATTTACTTTTGCATCCTCTGGGAGGCAAACTGTTTTTTACAATAAATGGGCTCCCTTTTTTAATTCTCACTTATGTTCAGCTCCCCCTCCTCAATTCTATAATCCCCCTACTTCCTAATATGTTAGATATACAGTATGCTGTCTTACCATTTTTTCATATGTCAGTCTCCAAGCCTATGTGATTACCAGTGTTGCTCCTGTTCATTTTAGAATTCCTTACCCCACTGACCTTATAGCCATGTGTATTGTTGTTTCATGATACATCTTCATTGCTATTATTCTGTATTATATTTTGGTGCGTGCATCATGTTGCTTTCAATTACGTTTTATCTCGGTGCTTACTTATGTATGTAGTTGTCTTTTCTGTTGTTTTTCTTGACCATATGTTGTTTACTGTTTGTGATGCTGGAATTGTACTATTGTTAAAATTTAATAACCAGTTTCATGTTCAAAAATTTCAGATGTATGTCAGCCCAGTGGAGTAGAGGGTTGAGGCACTGGATGCCACACCTCGTGCCACGCCGGCGACCCAGGTTCGGAAGCGGACTCGGGTCGCTGATGGGACGGCTGGGGGGATATAGGCTCGAGCGTCCCATGACAGCTTGCCTCCTTCAGAGAGGGGGGTGGCCTATGCCCACACTCTTGCCTGACTCCGAGCACAGGCCCGGAGTACTGCAAGCCCCTATGGTACGGGATGGGCGGCCACTTTACAGTGTGCATGTCGGCGCCTGGTGACATGACATCAAGGGGTTGCACACTGTGGTGGTGGGGAGAAACAAGAGGAACTGCCTGCCGACACTGCAAGGACGGGTCTCCAGGAGCATGCCTCCAATGTGCCCCCTCTCACTCGACCACCTTCTGACCAATGCAATGAAGGATTTGGGGTTGTTTGGCTCCCACCTCATCCCCACTCGGGGGGTAAACTGCAGCTCCATGGGGCCGGGAGGTGAGTACGAGTGGAGAGGGAGGCAGGAGGATGACTCCTTGTGGGGCCCTGAAGGGTCGAGGTCGGCAGGGTGAGGGTGTGGATAAAAAGAAATATAAAAAAAAAATTTAGATATAAAGTGGAGACAAAGGGGTATCATATAAGACAGGAGATAAGGGAGAATCTAAAAAAGAATAAAAGATACAGGTCAAAATTTGTAGCAGCACAATGCTAACATGCAGTGTTGCTTTAAACTCAACAGGTAAAGCATTTAAAGAGATTACCCCTTCCCCTTAAAGCACACATTTTAATAACTCACATTTATGCTAAGCGTAAGGGAGTTACACCAAACATGAATAACGTAAATGGCAACTTATGCCTGCAGTTGCGACATTTGATATTCTGCAAAGTTGCCTGTGACATGCCGCAGGCTGCTTGCACCAAAGTGGACTTACACCACCAGTTACACCCTAAACGCCCTGCAACATGGTGCTAGGGGATTTACAGTAGCAGTTGTGCCCTATTCTGGAAGGGCAGCAAGCAAGTCCCCCAGTTTGCTATTCTCAAACAACCCCCCAGAGGACATCCACCAAAGTACAGTTGCACCAGCTTTTAGCTAGTGTACGTGGACATTATGCCCTCTGGGGTTTGTGCAAATGTGCCCCTATTCATTCCCTGGTACATGTAGGCCAACCTCCAACCCCCAGTCTGTAAAGCCCTGCAGGACTTGCCCATGCCCCAGACACCCAATCTCTGATTAAAGCCCCTCCAGACTTTGTCATGCCCCCTCTGACCTCCTGATAGTTTAATACAGCCCCTCTGGGCTTTTTTATGTCCCCCAACCCCCGATATAGTTACAAAGCCCCAAATCCCCACAATGTGTGAACAACACTCACCCCTCAGCCCCCAATCCGATCCTTAATATGTAGACATATAAAGCAAATATTCCCCATTACCCTGGTGGTCTAGTGGCCCCCCACCCTGCCACCCGGCAGTGCCCAACCTCCCCTGCTCCCACACCTTAACCCCTTACATGCTGGTGACTGGTACAGCCCACCTCTCATCACCGTGGCCATCCCCCGACTGAACATGAATGAGCACTTACTACTGTACTGTACATACATGCACTGTGCCTATGTACAGTTAAGTACTATGTGCTCATTCATGTTTAGTTGGTGGCTGGCTGTGGTGGTGAGAGGTGGGCTGTGCCAGTCACTGGCCTGTAAGAGGTCGGGGGATGGGATTGGGAAGGTCGAGGACTGCAGGTTGGGGGGGGGCCACTAGACCACCAAGGTAATGTGGAACATTTGCATTATATGCCTACATATTGGGGATCAGGTCAGGGGTTAGAGGTGGGTGCTCTTCACACATTGTGGGGATTTGGGGTTTTGTAACTATATCAGGGGGTCATGGGGACATAACAAAGCCCAGAGGGGCTGTATTAAAATATCAGGGGTTTGGAGGGCATGACACAGCCTGGATGGGTTGTGTGAACATATCAGGGGGTCGGGGGCATGAACAAGCCCTGCAGAGCTTTAGCAACATGAGGGGTTGGGGTCATGGGGAAGCCATGCGGGGATGTATGGACTGGGCTTGGGGCATGGGGGGGTGATTGCGCCCTTCACAACTAGGGTTGCGGCAAACCCTCCAGGTACACCCTTTGTTTGGAGTTCCTGTGGGTTTGTCGCTGGACTTGACCCAGGGACCCTGCCCCTTACAGAATCAGGCACAGGGTCCATGGCATAATGGGCTTTGGTGCAAGTCGCCTTTGGTGCAACTCAGCCATCCTTCTAAAATTGGGCTCATTCCTTTTATGATTGCTTGCGCATGTGCAAAGCAAAACACATTGTTTCAGGAGCGTATGGGATGGGAAGGTGTGGCAGTGCAGCATCCAGTGCAGGTGAGCCTGCAAGTCACAGCCCAATGAGAAGCAATCTGGCTGTTGGACGGAAACTTTGTGTACTTGAAAGGATGGAGCTGTACCTATCAGAGTGTGGCTGCATTCTTTCATGTACAGGATGCCGCCCAGCAGCCAGTTGAGCGGCATGATTATCAGCATGTTGTTTATACTCAGTTCCCTCCCCCACGTCTGAACAGTCCATGATCTCTGGTTAGAGAAAAGTTAGGGTCAGGAATCAGAGAGTGACATTTGAGGTGTAGAACTGGTCCTTTCTTGTGTTCTGCCCATCAGCCAGTTTTCCACCTCCTAGCCTGAAAGTGTTTCATGGCAGCAGTGGTAAGTTGGAGTGGCTTCTTTTTCCTTTCCCTCCATTCTCAGAAACTGAGATGCTCGGCAGCAATGTCAGTGCTGTCCAGTTCTCCCTGCCCCTAGAAATGGAGCCCTCAACAAAATGACAGCGCTTTTATTTCTGCTGCAAAAGTGTCGCTGCCTGCCTCCTAACACGACTGTGTCACACTGCCTCCATTGCCTCAGGGCACAGCTTTTTATCGATTACCCACCCATCCACTTGCAATGCATTCCCAGAAACAGAATTCCCACTGCCCTTAGAAATGGAGACACTCAGAGAAATGGCAGTTTTTATCTTCCCCCTCCTCCCAGCAATTAAGCTTTACACCACAGAAAGTGGCTCTGTCCCTGTCCTCTTCACTGCTGCTGTTTGCACCTTTCTATCTGCCCCCCACCCAACCACTTGCAATATAGCTGTGTCCTGGTACTGGCTTTATATCTGTTCCCCTCAGCTGCTTCCTTTGCAACTCTGTCGCCATTTTAGAAAAAGAGAATCTCAGAGGGAGCGACATGGCAGCCCAGGTTGCAGAGATACCATAGAAACATAGAAACATAGACTTTGACGGCAGATAAGGACCACTTGGCCCACCTAGTCTGCCCATTTTCCTACCTATAGGATAAGCTGCAGATCCTACATTGTCTCCTAGATGACGCCTGTAGGCGTCAGTAAAATACACTGGTGTGTCCTGAGGATGCCTACAGAAGTCAGCTACTGACTTCCTGTGTGCCCTGGCAATGTCTGAAGAAGTCACTTATATATTTTAATATATAATGTAACAGAATATAATATATATTTGACTGCATAGCACCGTTGGAAAGGTAATTTTGTGCTGAACAACTTTGCCACTGATATTCTGTGTATATCATGTATACTTTAGGAGTTATTCGTATTTGTTTATGGTATGGTGTGTATGGCTTAAGTTGACTGTTTTAGTGAAAAAAAATGTTTTTGCTCTTTCAACCAGCATAGAAAAAAATGAAATTACATATTATTCTTTGCATACCACCACTGGAAAGGTAATTTTGTGCTGAATAACTTTGCCACTCATACTTTGTGTCTAGCACTTACAGTTCTTGAGCAATTAGGATTTGTTTGTGGCATGCTGGCTACAGCTTGATTTTGCTTAGAAAGGCCCAGGATTTACTATTAACAGTATACAGCAGACAAGTGGTGCAACTTCAGAGAACTCCTGTGGAGGCAATGATTTAACCAGCAACCTATTTCTTCCTACCCCCACAAAAATTGCCTTATGTCTGTCCCATGCATTCTTGAACTCTCCCAGTTTTAGACCCCACAAACTCCTCAGAAAAACTGTTCCATGCGTCCACCACCCTCTCTGTGAAAAAATACTTCCTCACATTGCCCCTGAACCATCCCCCTCTATCTTCAAATTGTGTCCCCTTGTTCTTGCACATCTCTTTTTCTGAAAGATGCTACCCTCTTGGACTTTGTTGATTCCACTAAGGTACTTAAAAGTTTCTATCATGTCCCTCCTCGCCCTCCTTTCCTCAAGGGTATACATATTAAGCTCCTTTAGTCTCTCCCTATATGGCTTCTCTTGCAGATCCTGCACCATTTTAGTTGCCCTCCTCTGAACAGCAAGTGTCCCTCACTTCCTCCTTCAGCTATGCAATCCCCTCTCTCCATTCCTGGTGCTCTCTCCCCCCCCCCACAGCCACTCTGTGAAAGACCCTACGGAAAGTGACTCTGTCCCTGTCCTCCTCATTGCCTCTGTTCATTTCCACATGTGAACTGTGCTGCCCACAGAAATTGAATAATAGAGTCTTTTCTTTGAGTTCTGTGGTGCTGAAACTTTTTTCTGCCCCCATTCTCTGCAACATGTCAGAGTAGTATATACATATAGGTATCTTTGTATATGGTAGTAGGAAGCACAGGGAATGCCATTAGGGCTGTAGTTCATGCCTTTAGATAGTTGAAGTCCTATCTATGTATAGTTCCTGTCATGCCCAGTGGGCATTCCTTTGTCTGTGTCCAGCAGCGTGTGACCAGTATCTCCAAGAGTAGGAATAAAGATGGCCACTGAACTGATGCACTGTATTTGAGTCTGTCTGTTTAGGGCATCAGAATATTACACTGGCAATGAGAATCACAAGAAAAACAATCCCCACAGGTGCCAGAAAGTTTGGGACGGGTAAGCTACTGCATGTTCTTTAAGTGCATGAGGAACTCTCCTGCTGCCTCACAATTGTCCGTTGTGCTGTTAACCCCGCAAGAGCTAAGTTACTTTAAGCACCCTTAACCTGCCAGTTGCAGTTTCCTGCTTAAACCACAGACATATAGCAAGTTTAAACAACTGCAACACTGTGTTCTGCCAGTTACTTTAACCTGCTGAGCAGTCAAATAAACAAACTTCCAGGTCTGTCTCTCTGAGATTGTGATCCAGGAGGCAGCCCAAGGAATTCCAGGCATTTGGAACTAACGGAGCCATAAATCTCTCACCAGCCACAACACTCCAAGGAGTGGTGGAAAAAGCAAGCCTGCACAGCCACAGCACAGTTTTCTGCCCACAGCACCATCTAGGCTGGAGGACAGAAACTGCACCTCTTCAGCACCAAGCAGCACATCAATAGCATCTAGTGGCTGGACTACATAATTGCATCCAAATCAGTGCAACTCAGTGCAGAACAGCACACCTGAGCACAGTAAGCTCCTCAGAATTCCTACCAACATGGCACAAATTGGAAATGCATCGGAATTTGACTAATCAGAGAAAATATTTGATTTATACTTGAAGCATTTCCAATGCTGGCTTAAGGCAAACAAAAGCATAGATGCCAACAAAGTAGATGTCTTCTTAGCAGTTTTGCCACCGCAGATTTATGCCCTTCTCTGGAATCTAACTGCATTGGAAGACATCCTGACTCTGACATTTGTGCAAGTCACTGAGACACTTGCACAGCATTTCTAACCCCAGCCCCTTATCATTGCCGAAAGTTACACTTTCTGTCATCGCAACCAAGAGGCCGGGGAACTTACTGCTGAGTACATTGTTGCATTAAAGCATCTGGCACGCACCTGTGCATTTGGCCAGTCCCTGAATGAGGCCCTCCAGGATTGATTTGCCTGCCATCTGAGAGGGGAAGCTTATCACAAAAGGCTTTTGTCAGAAGCAGACCTAAACTTGAAGTCAGATTGTGACATTGCACTCGCTATGGAGCTTGCTCAAAAGGCTCCAGGGCACAGACGGAACATTCTGAACCACAAAGGAGTGGAGTTCACAAGATCACCCATATGCCAGAACCCAAGGGACATTCCACTTCACTAAGGGGTCCAGAACCCATTTTTCAGCAACCGCAAACATTTTGGAAGCTGGTACCACTGGGCACTTCCACAAGGTCAAAACAACTGTGTTACAGATGTGGAGGTAACCACCAGCATAGCACATGCTGATTTTGACATGAGAAATGTCACGACTGCATAAAAATGAGTCACGTACAGAGAGTGTGCAAGACTGCAGCAAGGGCTGCTAATGCACAGTATGTCACAGATGCCACTCCAGCCACTGAAATGGAAGATGAGACATTGCCACTCTTCATGGTCTATGCAACACAAGCCAATGGAGAGGAAATTTGCCTCCAAACTGAGTTGATGGGAAAACCAATTAGCATGCAGCTAGGCACAAGAACATCAGTGTCTCTTGTGCCAGAGCACATCTACAGAAAGAAACTTCAGCAGTGTCTGTTGCAACCATCGCATAGTCAGCTCTCATCTTACACTGGAGATCAAATACCTGTGCTGTGGAGATTCTGGTACCAGTCACTTATGAGGAAGGAACATGGATCTTGCCTTTGATGGTAGTACAAGGGGAAAGATCTGCATTACTAGGAAGAAACTGGCTCAGAAAGATCAGGTTGAACTGGGAAAAGATCTTCAGCTTAAATTCCATGGCCAAGGCACTGCAAGATGCACTGAAAAAAGTATTGGACAAACATGGTCCTATTTTCCAGGACAGCTACAAACACAATCTGGGATTTCAAGGTGAGGATCTAAGTGTAACTGTGAGCCACTCCAATTTTCCCCACGCCTCGGCCAGTAACCTATGTCTTAACGGAAGCAGTGAAGAAGGAACTGGACCATTTCGAAAGCCATGGTATCATGCCATGAGTACAGAGCTGTGACTGGGCTGCCACTATCATTGTACTGAAGTGAGACAAAGCAGTGAGGCTGTGTGGTGACTACTGGGTTACAGTGAACCATTGTATAGAGCCAGACCCATACCCATTACCCAGTGTGGAGGAGTTGTTTGCCACACTAGCAGGTGGAAAGTTCTTTAGCAAGTTAGACTTATATTTTACATACCAGCAGTTGGAATTAGAACCAGAGTCAGAACCATATCTAACCATCAACACTCACTAGGGAATTTACCAATATCAATGCTTAGCCTATAGAGTTTCCACAGTGCCAGCAATTTTCCAGAACACAATGGTCCAGATACTGCATGGACTGGACCATGTAGTCTGCTTCATGGATGATCTCTTGGTAACAGCACCCACAGTAGAAGAGTATCTGACAATCCCGGATCAAGTTCTGTCCAGACTGCAATGGTATGAACTGAGAGTGAAGCTACCCAAATGGCAATTTTTACAAAATTCTGTTGAGTACCTAGGCTACCAGATCGATGCCCAAGGCCTACACCCAACAGAGAGCAAGATGAATGCTATAGTCAGTGCACCTGCACCAATAAATGTGACAGAGTTAAGATCATTCGTAGGCCTCTTGAACTACTATGGATGGATCCTAGCCTGTTTGTCCACATTGTTGCAACCACTTCATGACTTGCTACAAAAAGAAGCTCAATGGAATTGGTCACCACAGCATAAGGAAGCATTCCAGACTTGCAAGCAATGTCTTCTAAACAGCAAGTGGTTAGTGCACTATGACTCAGTCAAATCTCTGAGGCTGGCCTGCGATGCATCCCCGTATGGTGTGGGGGCCACTGAAAAGACTGTAAACCTTCTGAGACAACTTTTTGCCTCATATGGACTACCACAGGAGTTAGTGTTGGACAACAGTCCCCAATTTTCTTCCCATGACTTTAAACTGTTCTTAAAGCAGAATGGGGTCTGACATATTTTGACTGCACCTCACCATCCAGCATCCAATGGTGCAGCCGAACGAGCTGTACAGACATTCAAAAAAGCTTGGAATAAACCATATTCACAAGAAGTACCTACAACTTAAAGCTTGGCTTGTTTCCTGTTCTCTTACATAAACACTTCTCACACAGTCACAGAGCGAACACCTGCTGAACTGTTCCTAAAATGTCAACCTCATCTCCGTTTGTCATTGATCAAGCCAGAGTTGGCTGATACCGTCACAAAACACCAACTACAACAGCGAAAGGGTCATGGCAAGTTGACTACACCAGTATGAATTTTCCATTCTGGGGAGAGGCTGATGGTTCAAGACTGTACACATCCCAAGATTTCTTGGATTCCTGAGGTGCTGATTGAAACACATGGACCTTTGACCTATGCAGTTTGCATGGGACATCGACTTATTCATGTACATGTGGATCACCTGCCGCATTCCAAGGTTCCTATGCATGCAACAGAAGACGTCACACCAGATGAAAACAGTGACACAGGGGACTTTGCTCCTGCTTTTGAAGCTCCACCAGGGCTGGTGCCAAATAATAATGGAACATCTGTTTCATCAGCAGTGGTTGTTTCAGCCCACAGATGTCCCATGAGTCACCAAAAACCATCACAAAGACTTGATCTTTAAGTCACGTACTGAACCTATACCTCTGTGCAACTGGACTCTTACCTGTACTGCTAGTTAGTCACAAATTCTACCCAACGGGCAGTATAATCCCTTGAACTTGTTTCTGAGTACTGAATAGTCTACTTCAGCTCAGAAGTTAGGAAATGTTACTGTTGAAGTATTTTAGACTCTTTTCTGTCTATGGGGGAAGAGTGTAGTACAGTATAGACATATAGGTGTAGCCCCACCTCAAACATCTAGGGGCCACATGTTCCGGGAAGGGGATCCCAGACATAGAATTCTTACCAAGCATTTCTCCGGCAATAACAGTATTAGAACGTATTTTCTTACCTTGAGATGTCTTCTGGTACCTGTCTCAAGGACCCGAAGTGATGGTTCTTCTCCCAGCAGCTTGCCAGCGGAGGACAGCATAATTCATTTTCCACTTCTTGGCTTCTTCACTCACCGGACTCTGGAGCAAAAGGGCACAGGATAACTAAATTGCTTCAAGGGCCGAGAGAAACCCACGGAACCCCTAAAAACTAAAGACTGATTATTTCATTAATATCCTTAAAATTAAATCAAGAACACTGAACTCCAGTATTCTCCCATGAACAAATCAGGTTTCATTCTCCTGAGCCCCAAAGTGATTAACAAGGCTCAGGGGTCCCAACTGCTTGGAGGAAAAAATATTTTTGCAAGCTCCATGGGGCTAAATCTTTGTACACAGACAACTTTGATGGACAGCATTTTGGGCATTCTTAAGCATGGGAGATTTTACAACAAGCAAAACTACAGCAGCAACTACCTGACTCAAGACTAAAGAACTTTTCTTGTACCAGAAGCGTGATGCGCCAGACCTCTCACTGGCACTGATAACTACCTAAACTTGAGCTTCATTTCACAGAAACACAGGCTCTTCTCAAACACTTTTCCTGCAAGTGCTCCTTTCTACCCTTTATCACTGAGCACTGCCACCAGGGGAGCAATGAGCTCCTTTTACTGTCCTAAAGCTAGTACATCCTATGGGGCATAAATCCTTGCAGCCTGCTAATTCCTCTGCTGCACCTCATTCACTGACTCAGCTGCTGCCCAGATCCTTGTCCTGGACCCACCTGGTCTCCACGGCTTCTCTCTCTCTTTTAACTGGCTTCCGATTCACTTTTGTGCTGTACCGCCCCTCAAACAGTCATGGTGACATCTCTCTTTAAGTTTGCACTGTGTTGCCTGATTTATGCAACAAGAAGGAGATGGCCTAAAATGCCTCAGGGGAAAGTCTCTTTACCCACCCCCCCCGAAGCCCTGCCCGGGCCTCTATCCCAGGGGCTTGGGACCTGCCCCTCCATGCAGGCCCAATTTTGAGTAAACTCCTACTTCCACCTTCTAAACCTCAGGCTGCCCTGCCATATGAAGAAAGGACTAGAACTACCCCCATCGGCCCCAAATCCCTGCAGAGACCCTACCATAACCTTTGAAGCCCCAACGGCCAGAGAAGCCAAACTTCCAACTTGGGTCTAAACATTCCTCAGAGTCCTACTCTGCCTGTCCACAAACTTGCTCCCTAGATGCTCTCACCACCCAGTTCCTTAGGGACCCAAGACCCAAAATGACCACAAACTGCCTTTCTAAGAGCCTCCCTTGGATGCCCACCCAGGGACCTGGCACATTGCCGCTGAAAGTTGCCAATCTGCCTAAGGAAGGGGGAAGAACCCCCTTCAGACTGCCCTGCTGCAGTGCCTGCTGATCTCTTCCTTCTCTAGACCCTACATGCCCATATATATAAAAGGATTTCTGCTGCCCCCAAGTGGTGGCCAGCAGAAAAACACCCCCAGTGCACCAGAAACGTTCCTAAGCACTGGGGGAAGGGGGAGGGGGCCCCCAAAGGTGAGTAATAAGCCCTCAAAATGGGGGGGGGCCCTTAAATTGGTATCTATGTATATGGTAGTAGGAAGTACAGAGAATGCAATTAGAGCTATAGTTTTTATGCCTATATATTTATAGTCCTATCTATGTATAGTGCCTGTTTTGCTCAGTGGCATGCCTTTGTCTGTGTCCAGCAGTGTGTGACCAGTATCTCCAGGAGTAGGAATAAAGATGACCACCAAACTGATGTGTTGTGTCTGAGTCTTTCTGTCTAGAGCACCAGGATATTTCAGTCAGAAAGAGATATTTCACGGGTGGGGGGGGGTGCGGAGTGGCAGCCTAGGTTGCAGAGATCACTGAAGGAAAGCAGATATGCAAGGGAGGTGGCAGCCCAGGCTGACGAGATTGCTCTAAAGGAAATGGGCCATGGGAGGGAGGTTGAGCTATACAGAGGGAATTGAATCTGTAAGAACATGCAGAACTTACACAAACTGTGGTATGGTAGAAAAACACTTTCAATGTACTCTGGTAAGCCTCCTTACCAGAGTACATTGCTTACCCCAGGCTTTTTAAAAAAACCTTCCTTGCTCACCCAAGCATACCTCCTACACCATATCTTACTTTTATGGTTGCTGGTGTGCTGTTCTGTCTGGAATTCCGGGGGTCAAGCAGCTGGAGAGGTAGCAGTTACTATTCGTTGACTGCAGTACCAAAAAGAACATTCTTTTATGTTCTTTATATTTTCTTTGTACTATCCACTTTGTCCACTCATTGGCAGCACAAAAGGAGATGACCGCCTCCCCAACAAACCACTGTCCTGTAAGTATAGCAGCAGCACCTCCCCCCAAGCCCCCACAGGCAAACTGTAAGTACTACTTAACATATTACAATGGCTCAACCTCAAGAGAGAGGAGAAGGAGGAGGAGTCCCCATCACCCAATCCTGGTTTGTCTTGGTCCCCTCCCCATACCTCTGATTCTAACACGCCTTCATACCCAGATGCCCACACTGGCTGGTGAGATGACTGCCACTTGGTTTTGGTAAAACTATTTTCTTCCAAGTCCCCCCTTTGTGTACTGGCAAAAAACTCCCAGCAGCTCCAGTTCTCCCTAGTGACCTAAGGTAGTGGTGCCTGGCTGGTGTAAAGAAAATCCTAAGGTTATTCACCACCAGACCACTGGGCACCAAGATGGGCAAGGAATGGAGGGGTCCCTACTCTCTCTTGGGGTGGGGAGGGTACAGTATGTTAAATGGTATTTGCAGTTTGCCTATTGGGACCCAGAGGTTAGAGCGTGGGGGGTGTTGCTACACTAAACAGACAGAAAAGGCTTTTTTTGGGCGGGGGGGAGCAGGTCTTTTTTCCTGGAGCGAGTGATGAGTAGACAAACTGGACATTATAAAGTGCAGAACGTAAAGAAGAATGATGAACATTACGTTTGCCACCAAAGTTGTGGGGTCAAGGATCTGTAACTGCTGCTTCTTCAGTCTCTAGCAGTCTCTAGCCACCTGACCCTTCATGGACCCAAGACAGAAAAGCAGCTAGGTACAGAGAGGGGCAGAGAGATTTCTCCTTTTAATTGGGGTTCTGCTGTAGTGGGGTCCTGCTTTCACAAAGTTTTTATAAAGTATTTACCCAAGATAGCCCAGCTGAGTGGTACTATCTCATTTTCAATGGTGTAGTATTTACAATATATGTTTCCCAGGACAGACCAACTCAGATGCAATATCACCATTTCAGTCTGATTCTGCTGTAGTGGGGTACTGCTGGAACATAAAAAGAATCTGAGACCGCTAAAAAGCTGTAAGAAAATAAAATGTGGGGGGGAGGCTGGAGAATAGCAAATGTACCAATATTGTTTTTTGATTAGAATCGGAATTACAATCCTTTGAGTCATAGACTCTTTTGCAAAGGCTCCTCATCAATATAGAACTGAGTGCTGTTTCAGAGTGTGCTGAAAATACATTTTAATTAAAAGTAGGTACCTATTTCGATATTGGTACAATATTGTAATAATTTGTTAATTATACCTTGATAACTATTCCCAACAACTACACAGCAGATACAAGCAAGTGAAACATTCAGCACTGACAAATGCTTGTGTTTTGACTGGTCTGGAATGGAAAAGGTTAAGGGTGGCAGACTACTCCAAACCTTGAAACACCATTAATTTCAAAGACCTCTGTGTGTGTGTGTGTGTTTGTGTGTATTCATGCACGAAGAGAGGGGATAGGGGTCTTCAGATCAGCCATCTGTTAAAAATGTGGTTATCATCCCCCTCTAGTGGCCAGTTACAAAGCTGCAATGTCTGGCTCCAGGCCTTAAATTGTGAAACAAAATAAGAGCATCATTTTACATTTTCATACAGCACAAGTTCAAATGTGAAGAGATCGCAAAGTGTTTTGCAAAGCAATGAATTAGATACTAATAGTACAGGAACTGAATGCAGTGTTTGTTGGTTTTTGAGCACATGCTGGAGAACCAGGAGGCCAAAGGCTGGATTCACAAAGGGCCCTTGGAATTTATTTATTTAGCTTTTGTTGACCAGGTAGGTACACTAGACAAGCTGTATGCCTATTTTCAGGTACGACCTGGGAGAGTACAGTGAATTAAAGAACCACCCTGTGTCAAAGTCAGGTGTGCCAAATACTGTGTGCCGTATTCCGAAAGTAAAGCAGTCTCCATGGCAAAGTCCCCTTGATGCAAGGGGTCAGCTGCATAAAAAATACGATGCACGTGGGGAGAATGTCACAAGCTGAGGTGTAACACCATGAGGCGTGAATGCCTCCAGGTGAGCCACAAAGGTGATGCAGAAGAAGCAAGAGTGCAGACACTGAGGCACAATGATGATGCAGAGGGAGGGAATGATCCAAGGTGGGTGAAAACTAAGAAGGGAGGCATGGAGTGGGAAGAGATGCACGCTGCATCAAAAAGATGCTGTGGTGGACAAGAACTGACACAAACTGTGGTGAAAATCTCTACACGGAGCAAGACCTATGAAAAGCCATACAGTGGATGAAATTGCCACAGCATTGGCATTTGCAGTCCCCATACCATCCCGCAGGGGTGTAAGGGCTGCCCCCTCAATCTGCCCTGAACCCACTCTATTCTGTGTGCCACTGTCAGTTAGACCAGCTCCACCATGATCTAAACATAGAAACATAGAATTTGACAGCAGATAAGGACCGCTTGGCCCACCCAGTCTGCCCATTTCCCTACCTACTGGATAAGCTGCAGATCCTAGTTAACCAGCAACCTACTTCTTTCTACCCCCAACCCCTAGAATGGCCTTATGACTGTCCCATGCATGCTTGAATTCCATCACTGATTTTGACTCCACAACCTCCTCCGGAAGGCCGTTCCATGCATCCACAACCCTCTCTGTGAAAAAATACTTCCTTAAATTACCTCTGAGCTGCCCCCCCCTCTATCTTCAAATTGTGCCCTCTTGTTCTTGCACACCTCTTTTTGAAAGATGCTGCCCTCTTGGACTTTGTTGATTCCCTTGAGCTACTTGAATGGTTCTATCATGTTCCCCCTCTCCCTCCTTTCCTCGAGGCTACACATATTAAGCTCCTTTCGTCTCTCTTCATATGTCTTCCGGTGCAGACCCTGCACCATTTTAGTTGCCCTCCTCTGGACAGCTTCCATCCTGTCTATGTCTTTGTGGAGACTGGGTCTCCAGAACTGCACACAGTACTCCAGATGGGGTCTCACCAGCTGTTTGTACAGAGGGATAATAACTTCCTGTTTTCTACTGGTGATGCCTCTCCCTATGCATCCCAGTAGCCCCCAACCCTCCTTGCTGCCTCTCACATTGCTTGCCCACCTTTAGGTCATCTGATATGACTACCCCCAGGTCCCTTTCCATTTTGTTGTTGTTAGTATCACCCCCATTATGTACTCTTCCCTGGGTTTTGTTTCCCAGGTGCATTACCTTGCACTTCTTAGCATTGAATCTAAGCTGCCATACATTTGACCATCCCTCTAACCTTGCCAAGTCCCTTCTCATCCTTTCCACCCCACCTTGTGCATCAACTCTGTTGCAGATCTTTGTGTCATCTGCAAAGAGACATACTTTTCCTTCCAGTCCCTCTGCAATGTCGCTTATAAAGACATTGAAGAGGACCGGTCCTAATACTGAACCCTGTGGTACCCCACTGCTAACCCCCCTTTTTTCAGAGTGGACTCCATTTACTATTACTCTCTGTGTCCTATTCTCCAATTCTTTACCCAGGCTGTCATCTTGGGACCCACTCCCAGGCTGGCTAACTTGTATATTAATCTTTTGTGTGGGACTATGTCAAATGCCTTGCTAAAGTCTAGGTAGGCCATGTCCACAGCCCCTCCCTGATCTACTACTTTGGTCACCCAGTCAAATAAATCTATCAGATTTGTCTGGCATGACCTTCCTGCTGTGAATCCATGCTGCCTTGGGTGCTGTGCCCCTCTGGCCTCTAGATACGCAACAATTCTTTCCTTCAGAAGTGATTCCATCATTTTCCCTACCACTGAGGTTAAACTAACAGGTCTGTAGTTTCCTGCTTCTGCCTTGCTCCCACTTTTGTGAAGAGGAATCACATCTGCCCTCCTCCAGTCCTCAGGTACCACCCCATCCTCCCATGATTTGTTAAAGAGGGTAGTCAGTGGTGTCACTAGTTCTATCCTTAGTTCTTTTAGAATTCTGGGATGAATCCCCATCAGGCCCCATTGCTTTGTCCACCTTCAGTTTTAAGAGTTCTTTCAGAACTCTTTCTTCTGTAAATGAGCTGGTATCAACTTCTGTATCCAGAGTGTTTCTACTGTTTGTTTTAGGTACCTCCCCCTCTTCCTTTGTAAATACTGAGCAAAAATATTTGTTTAGTATCTCTGCCTTTTCACAGTCACCCTCTGCCCACCCTCTCTCCCCTTTATTAAGCCTCACTATCCCTCCCTTGGTCTTCCTTCGCTCCCTGATGTACCTATAAAAGGTTTTATCCCCCTTCTTAACTGAGTTGGCTATCTTTTCCTCGGTTTGGGCCTTTGCTGTTCTGACTGCCTTTCCAGCTTCCTTTTGTTTTAACTGATACAGTTCTCTGTCCTCTTCCTTCTGTGATTCCTTGTACTTCCTGAATGCTTTCTTTTTCTCTTGAACCTTCACTGCCACTTCCTTTGAGAACCATAGTGGTTTCTTACCTCGTTTCGTTTTGTTTATTTGCTTTACACAAAGGCTTGTTACCTCTGTGATGGCAGTTTTTATTATTCCCCATTGTTCTTCCACCCCTCCTTCCTGCCCATTTGCTAGTACATTCCTTAGGCACTCACCCATTTTGGTAAAGTCAGCCCTCCTAAAATCCAGTACCTTTGTCTTTGTATGGCTTGACTCTATTGCTGTGTTTATTGTGAACCATACTGTTTGATGGTCGCTAGTTCCCAGATGGCTACCCACTTCTACATCTGTGATCCTCTCTTCATCTCCGTTTGAGAGAACCAGGTCTAAGATTGCTCCCTCTCGAGTGGGCTCCAATACTAGTTGTCTAAGGCATGCCCCCTGTAGGGCATCTAGAATAACCCCACTCTTAGAAGTGGCTGCTGCAACTGCACTCCAGTTAACATCTGGCATATTCAGATCACCCATCAGCAATATCTCCACTTTATCTGCCATTCTAAGTATACTTTCTATCATTTCCTTGTCCATTTCCTCCCCCTTTCAGTCATTCTGTCAGTTGCTTCTAACATTTCCTTATCTAAATCCTCCCCCTGTGTGGGAGTTCTGTAGAGCACACCTCTCCAAATAGTGACTCCTTTCCCTGACTCAAGGGTGACTCACAACACCTCTGACCCCCAAATTCCCTGCATTTCTGTTGCTTTTATGCTTTCTTTCACATAAAGCACCACACACCCTCCTTTTCTTCCTACCCTGAACTTTCTGAACATTATGTAGCCTGGACTCAGTAATGGCCACAGTGTCAAGGTCGGCCTCTACCATGATGGCCTCCAGGTTTGGAATCTTATTTCCCAGACTTCTAGCATTAGCACACTTGGCCTTCCAGATTGTGTTAGCTCTTTGCTTGTCACTTTCCCCTTTTCCCTTTTGTTCTCCCTTCCTCCTTCTTCTCTTCTGACTGCTTCTTTCCACCTTCCTCCTTTGCTAACCCCCTGCCTCCTCAATCAACTTGTACTGTGGTTGGACTCTCACCCCTCAGGAACTCCCTACTCTCTATCTCAGCCTGTGGGAGGAGGGGCAATTTTTGCCTCCCTTTTTTTCTTCCTCCACTCCCCTCAGCTAGTTTAAAAGTTCATCGAAATAACATTTAAAACTGTGGTTCCCCTCCCGGATGGATGCAGGCCATTACCTCTGTGTAGGCTTTTATCCTCCCAGCTGGACACCCAGTCCCCAATGTAGCCCTACCTCTCCTCTCTGCACCATTCCTTCAACCATGAGTTGAAGGCCTTGGTGCATAGCTCCCTTCCCTTCCCTTCCCCCTATCATAGACAGGCAGCAGCTCCACAAAAGCTACAGTGCATGCTACCTGTCTAAGACTTCTTCCCATTTCCCTAAACTCCCCCTGCACTGTTCCTGCCCTGTCTCTAGCCAGGTCATTTGTCCCCATTTGGACAATGACATTTGGCTCCCCCTTCCTTCCTACTACTCTAGTGATCTGTAGAATATGCTTTCTATCTCTCTCTGGGCTGTGGTGCCAGGTAGATACCTGACCTCTCTCACTGCCCCCTTTCCTATTTCCAACTCTATTCCCCCTAACAGTTGAGTCCCCCACCAGAAGCTGCTTCCTCCCTCTCTGGGATCCTCTTCCCTGCTCCTTAGGGCTTCCACTTGGGAGGGCCACACATCCTCTCTGGCCACTACCATGGGTGCCTCCTCTTGGCAGTCCTGCTCCACCAGAGCAGTATAGAAATTTTGTAGTGATACCGGTTGCGGTCATGGAATGTACCTGCAATCCTCCCCCCAACCTTCTGGCTCCCACCACCTCAGTCCTCCTCAAGCCCTCTGTAGTCCAGTTGTTCCCCCTGTCTTGCATCCTTTGAGGTAACAGTGTTGGACTTGGTGGTTCCTGAGTGGGAGAAAAGGTTCCTCGACTCCCAGATAACATAGCCCTGAGCCTAGTGACCTCCTCCTGACTCATAGTCAATGCAGCCTCAAGTCTAGAGACCTTCTCTGCCAACCCAGAGAGGTGCACACAGATGGGGCGGCACCACAGTCTCCAGAAGGTCTCCGTGAAGACTGCTGCCCCACAACCGCTGCACTGCACCACTACCCACACTCCCTATTTTTTCTCTTCCTGTGCTTCTTGTCCCCCTTTCCCAGAACCCAATAAAGTTAAGCTGTATGCAGTATGAGTCACCAAAGTACAATACACAACCCTGTACTTGTGTTACCCTAGGTATGTCACAGATACAGGTATGCTATAAACAACAATCACTACACAGATACAGGTATGCTATAAATACAGTTACTACACAGATACAGGTATGTTATAAACACAGTTATATAATGGGGAGCAAAAATCCTGCATTTTGATTGTTTTTTTACCTGTACATCAAATCATTTGATGCACAGGTAAAAACAAGTTCTCAAAAGTAGGACATTAAAACACTTGTTTTTCAAATGCCGCAATTTCTTTTCTCACTAACACGGATCATCCCAGACTTGCCAGATGATCAGGGAAACTCTGGTGCCACTCACTCTTCACTTCTTTCAGCTGAAAAACAGACAAGTGTAAAAAAAAAAGTCAGCACTGCTATATATCCGCATAAAACTGCCTTTTACTGGACCCATCTCCGTCACCTGTGCTCTGTCAACCACTCTCTTGTCTGCTGTCTGACCTACCCTTTGAGCTGTCATCTCACAGTTTAAAAGTAATTTTTTTCTTTGTAAAACTGAAGCTGAGGTTACACACTCCATTCGGTAGTACACTGTGTGTGTGTGGGGGGAGGTACCACCATTACCTGAAGTACAGCAAGCATGCTCAATGAAGGAGGGCGCTGCAGAAGTGCAGTCAGTCCCTCCCAAAGACTCGCCTCCTGCAAGGCTTACTTTTTGGGGTTAAACTGAAAGTCAGATCACAGACTCCTTCTTCTACTAAGCTGTTGAGGTGTGTGTATGGCTGCATGCTCTGTGGGGGGCTGAGCTCATTACATGTTAACTATGAATCCCAATAAAGGACAAATGTCCTAAAGCAATCACGCCACATAAATGCCGAAGGAATATTTTACAATACATACAGTAAATTATTTCAGTTTTTTTATATCTAGACAGTTTCTTTATTACATATAATATTGATTTAAAAAAGGGAACCCATTTTATATGGCTGTCTCCTTGGCTGTCTCCTTGGCTGACTCCTGGCAGACTCCAGCCACTACCCTTTCTGTGTGTCCTTTGCGTGAGGGCTGCTCCCTGCTCCCCTGTAGCAGAGTTGCTTTGACATACAGTAGACCTCCCATCTTCCCCTGGAAAAGGAGAGCATCCACTAGGGTACCACATCCTCTCCCTTCAGAAGTCCTGCATCAAGGGCACAAACTCTGACCTCTCCCTTGGTTGTGCAATGCACTGCTGTCAGCACTACCAATTGATCCATGAATGTTGTAAGCTAGTTATTTGAAACAACATGTTCATCCTGGCTGAATTATTGGGAGACCCTTCTTATTTCTGATTTTCAGTTAGTTTCAGTTCCATAGTGACTTAACAATAGGGGTGGGTGGGTACTAACCTACCCAACCATCAAGACAATCCGTGGGTACCACCAAAGTACCCGAAAAAATCTGGATGAAAACCGAGTAGTCAGGTCGGATAGTCACTACCTGACCCATTCTACAACCAGATTGTCCAACTCTGACCATAACAAAAATCATGTAAAGCCTGCTTTTTGGGGATTATTACACTGTCTGTTAGGTGCTCCAATCCTTTATATCCATGGCAGGCATTATTGAGGCAGATACAAGAGGTGCAGCTGCTGTGATTGAGCCTGCTGCTGTTTCCAGAAATTATGCCCATGGCAGGCATTGCTGAGGCAGATATGAGAGGTGCAGCTGCTATGAGTGAACCTGTTGCTGTTTCAAAAAATTGTACCCATTGCGGGCATAGCTGAAGCAGGTACGAGAAGCGTAGGCTTTCTTATTGAGCCTGCTGCTGTGTCCAAAACTTATACTCATGGTAGGCATTTCTTAGGTAGGTACGAAAGGCACAGCTGCTGTGATTGAGCCTACTGCTGTTTTAAAAAATTATACCCATGGTGGGCATCGATCAAACTTACATAAAATAAACTGATGACTGACAAAAGAAAACTAAGAGCAGCACTAGTGTGGCACATGTGGCTGGCATGGTGGCAGTGGTGATGGTTCCATTTGTTTCATACACAACCTAGTCATCATAGTCACTATCACTGTTTGCAGGTTGTTGTTTATTTACAGAGTCAGACTTGCGTAAATCAGTGTTTGTGACAATTAGAAAATTGTAAGGATTCATTTTAAGAAAAGTAAGCTGTTCCACATTTGTAGAACTTAGCAGTGTTCTGTGGTCAGTGACTATTCCTCTAGCTGCACTAAATATGTGTTCTGAATATATGCTTGAAGGTGGACAACTGAGGTACATTATTGCAAGATTTGCTAGATTTGGCCACATTGTTCTCTTTTGTTTCCAATAAATACTAGATCTTCCTCGAGACCAGTCACAGTATGGTCTGCAAAGTACTCCAGGATCATTGTGCTGCATGACAGTTACCAGTCTGGCAGATGAACTTGCTGCACTTTCTTTACACATTACCAGTCCATGTTGTTGCATGTGACTCAGAAGTGATTTGCCTCTCTGATCCTGAACATAGGAGGCCTGAGAAGTAGCTGTACATGTCCTTTCCCTCGCTGATGACACTGATGACTGTGAAGAATTGAAAGATGTGCTATTGTCTGTGCCAGAGGTGCACTGTGATGGTTTGGCAACGTTTGACTGCTTTACATCAGTTAATGGTGTTTGTAGGGCAATGCCACATTTGGTTAATGGAAGATCTCGCCAATACTTAATGTCTTCCCCTGCAGGAAGGATGGCTTCAGTGTTCCACTTGAAGCAGGGATCTAGCAACGTAGCCAACACATAGGTATCATTCTTAAACATGGTATTCATTCTCTGATCAGTCAACAGTCTGAGACACAAGTCTTCTGCTAGCATAACAGCAGTGGTGTCATCTTTTGAATGAAAGTCTTTCTTTATGTCTTCAAGGAAAATGTAAAGAAATCTGATTTGAGGAAGAATTTGACTCAGAATTGCACTGTCTGCACTGACATCTCATGTAGCAGCATCAAATGGCTCCAATAAGGTGACCAAATATTCCAGCAGAGTCCAGCTGCTTTAACTGAACATGATGTCTACTTTACCTATTTGATTCTGCATGGTGTAGTCATATACATCTTTTGTCTATTCAAGAAGCCTTTCCAACATGTAAAATGTTGAACTGGTGTTTACTCATGTAATTGTTTTATTGGGTTCCTATGCACCATGTAACCTAACCATTACATCATATATACTGGGCACTTTGTCACTAGAGTTAGATTGCTTTGATGATACTTGGCAGTAGCCAAGTGAAATGTTAGCAGCTTTTTTACCAGTTGTTACCACAGTTTCACATGCTCACTTACTGTGTTTGTGCTGAGTGCAACTCTTATTTAAAAGGACCTAACTGAAGCTTTAACTGTGTCCTGGTTGTTTGCAGCTGCTACGGGCTTTTTTTTTTTTTTGCTGTTTCATTCTTATTTGAAGCACCACAGTGCTGGCCCTGGTGCTCCCCACCCATTTGATTGTTGTTATTTACTTTTCGGAGCACAGGTTTCCCCTAATGTGAGGGTTGTAAAAGCAGCTTCTCTGATCATTCTGAGTGCAACTTTCATCGTATTTGACACTCCATTCATTTGTGCCACAACACATTTTTTTGAGCAACCTATTACACTCCTTCTCCTTCAGTTTTGGTGTCTACTTCCTGGTATTTCCCTTGGAGTTCTTTATGGCCAATAAGGAGAGAGAAGATGCGTCAGATTCAACATTGAGCATGCTGATAGACAGCTTTACCGGGATGATTTTTCAACCAACTGGTAATGGTAACCCCATCTTGCAACAGGACATATGCAACGCTGAGCCAAACTGGGAGCCAGATGCAAAAACAATCTTCAGGACGCTGGGAAAAACTTGTCCTCAACGGTATAGGTGCATGTTTTGGCACAAGACTACTTTGTAAGCATATTTTGAGGTTAAAAGGATCCCACAAGGGTTACACATTCTACAAAAACCCTCCCACGGGGCAGAAGATCCTGAATTTATGGCTAAATGGCATAAAAATATGGATGAGGCCTCATTTAAAAACATTGATCTTATTCTGACTTATGTTAAACCAGTACATGACAAATTAACTTCAGATATTGCAGATGCAGAAGCACAACTAAAAACTAGATGATCTGCAGATTAATTCAATAAATACTACAAAATGCTGTATGAAACAGTCTCCAGATATGACACCCAACTAAAAAAAGGTAAAAGCAATTCATAAAAGATGAAAATGATTATAAACTAAATCAAGTTTATGATTGGCATGGCAAAACACTAGGTATGGGGCAACTCAAATCCATTCTGAAAAAAAGGTACTGGGGCTGAAATGAATAACATAAATGGCAACACAGTAGGCCCGGTGGTGCAGAGGGTTGAGGCACTGGATGCCACACCTTGCGTCACACCGGCGACTTGGTTCAGGAATGGACCCTGGCGGCTGGGGATCAGCGGGGGGGAAGAGATTGAGCATCCGAGGATTGCTCTCTCTTTCCCGGGGAGGGTTGGGGTAGCGAACGCTCAATAAGCGCCCTCTGGCGGAGGCTGGAGGGGGGTTGCCGAATGAGCGTCATGGCGTATGCCAGGGGGTGGAACTACGGCATGCGCTGCCTTGGTAGCCGGGCTTCACAAGGGGACGTAGCACACAAAAAGACAAAAAAAAACCCGCGCCTCTGATAGGCGAAGGCACCTCCCTCCACAGACCACACTCTCTGATACGGGCTTGGCTCTCAGGCTATCCCTCTCCTCTCTGGCCCAGTGACTCAATACTTAAAGAAAGAGCACCCTGGGTGGGGGTGGCCCTTCCCCGGAGGGTAGACTGGGATGCCTGGTGCCGGAGAGGAGCCTGTGACTACTGAGCCATAATGGGAGGTAGAGACTGTGGATCCAGGAGGTTCCTGGACAGAGTTCGGAGGTAAAGGGTGAATAAAAAAGAGTTTGAAAAAAAATAAATGGCAACACAGTACTTGATTACACAACAGGCCCATTAGACACCGACGGCACTGAAACTGACCCTTTAGGTGAGGAGGACTCATGGGAGGTATATGTGAGACTCCCACAAATAACAACATAGGAAACTCGGCACAGCAAGCACACCACTCATTTTCAGGAACCACAGAGAGGCAAAGGAAGAGGACGGGGTGGGGTGGGGTGGCATGGAAGAAAAAGAAGGAGTGAATTCTAATCCAACACATGCTCCACTCCTCACCTGCCAATGAAACTGAACAAGCCCCTGCAAATTTAATTCCTGTTATGAACTTATCAGCATATGAACTTACCCCAGCAGAGGAATAAGTGCTAAATAACAGGCTATCCTTTTCCCCCACCACAGACATTAATTTCTTCTCAGTCTGTGTGGACTTACACAAATTTGCCAGAAATTTGACATTTAAATGTATTTACACTGATCAGAGTATCAAAGTAAGTGCTACAGAAGCAGACACATTTGCCTTTCGAGCCAGCTCTCAATATTGTCCTAAATTCAACCCTGTCATTTCTGCGTTTATAAGAAAATGTGAAATTAGTGAGGTCTTTGTCCCAATGTCCCAACATCTCCTGAGAGTGTACCTCCCTATATTTATTGGATCATCTTGAAAACAAAAGACTGACGTTAGGTGACTGGCGCTAGATAGAAGCACGCTCAATTCCCCACTTTTTTAAGGGAAGAACAGAGGCAAATGCAGAATTAAGGTTGACGAGTTCTAACAAACTACAATAATGTTTAGCAAATACACTTTGAATAATTATTCTTATTTAAATCAGATAAATAGAGCTCTACCCCTTCAATGGATGGGTAGTAACAAGTTATCATTGCTTAAACCCAAGTTTTTCTTTTTCCCTCTCCTGTGGTCCATTATAGCGACCTTGTTTTATTTATGGGACTCCATTGTCCTGCAGAGAACAGACACCAAGTTAGTGGTGATATTGATTTTCTGCCCTTGGGGACTAACTACGTTTCTCCCTAAGGACCCCAGAGGTGTGGAATGTAATCCACCTCTAAACTGGAAGCCATTTTGTACAAAAGTTTTAATGCATCAAGTTGTTAGCCCCATTTTAGTAGGGGAAAAGTTAATTATTATTATGATGTTAATATTAAAGCTTTGTTCCTGCACCCAATTGTTGAGGGAGGAGTTTTCAGACCTTATAGTTGTTTTATTGCTCTCTCTAAAAAAAAAATGACACACACAACAGGGTTTGGTTTTGGGGAAAAACGTTATTAATCTGTATATGGTAATATGTTCCAGGATTCTGAGTAACCTTTGGGGAACGACTCTCCTGTTCATAACAAATGAATGGGCTTCTTCCTCAGGGTGGGAACAGCACCTACAGGAAATTTAGCAATTACATCATTATTACCCACAAAGATATTTTCGAAAAACATAAATGGCCTGAAAAAAACAATTAAGAGAACCAGATTTATTTAATATCTACACCGTAATCCTGCAAACTTATATTTCATACAGGAAACACATCTGTCAGAAATAGAACACACCAAACTTCAGTGGGGTCCAAGGTATAAAGTTTTCACATCTTCATACCCCAGTGTGGAAAAATGGGGGGTGACAATTATGATGCCCCACACTACACCTTTTGAAGTCCACGCACAACACATAGATGCCCAGGGACAATATGTCACACTGCAGTGGGAATTATATTCTCAGGCAGTTACCTTAGTTAACATATACCTCCCACCTCAGTCTACTCTCCCAATTATTCGGGCTTTCTTAGGCAACATTTTGGAACTCCTGAAGGGAAAACTTATAATGGGGGTGATTTTAACATGACATGGAGTGTTGCTCTGGACATCTCCAAACCCCATTTGTATTGATCAAGTAAAGCGCTCAAATTTTTAAAGGGCACATTTGAGGAATTGGGAGTTGTTGATGTCTGAAGGTAAATATTCCCCTCGCAACAGGCCTACACCTTTTATACAGTATGATTCCATAGCTTTTCCAGGTTAGATTATTTTTTCATCTCATGTGAAGACTTTCATCTAGTTCGGGATATAACAATGGGCCCTAGGCTCCTCTCAGATCACCACCCATTAATTCTATAAAGAGATCGGGGGGAAAAAAAAGAAACAAATATTATGGCACTTGAATGACTCTTTACTAAAAGACCCCAAATTCCAAGATATGATTAAAACTAGAATCCCACAGATTATATCAGAAAATGCCGTGCCCAGGATTTTGGGAACAATCCTTTGGGATACAATGAAGGCAGTGATGAGGGGAGAAATTCTGGATTTTACAGTAAAAAAGAAATGCCAAATGGAGGTGAGGTACTCAGCACTGCTAGAACAATTACGTACTTATCAAAATGTTATATAGGGATGGAGACAGAATCTTGCAATTTAAGATAAAAAAAACAAAAGTCAAGATTCAGAAAATTGTAGACTACAGGGTTCAGCAAGCCTTATGTTTTCTAAATCAAGTAATTATGAAGGTGGGACAAGGGGGGCAAGATTGCTGGCATGAGAATTGCTTCAAAGGAAAAAAAACAGCTACGATACTTAAGATCTATCATCCAGTAACTAAAACAGCAACCCGTAAGGAAGAAGAAATACGAGCAGTCTTTTCCAACTGTTATCAATCCCTGTACACTGCTGACCCAGAACCCTTAACCTCAGAACATACTTCCGGCTGGATATTCAAACTGCGCCCAAAAAGTTCGCAATAGCAGGAGCAAGCACAAGTCCATTGCGCCCATGTGCAACAGACGCGATATTCAAAAAAGGAGCAAGCCAAATTGCGCCAACAGCTACCGTCTGAATATCACACCACCTGCGCCATAGCGCAACTAGGGAGGGGAAGCTGAGCAGATACGATGCACTATGGCGCAACAAGGGATGTCCAGCTGAGCAGTCCAGAGGTGCCATAGCGCAAGCAGGGAGCCCCCCAGCAGCAGAGCAATGTAACTGCACAACCAGGGAGGTAAGGGCCCACTACCCATGCCACAGATGGACACAGGATCACACAGCAGAACTGACATCGTGACCCCACACCCCAAGCACAGCACAACTGGGGGAGGGCTGGAATAACCACCGGCCCATGGAGACAAGCAAACAACCCACAGCCGGGCCAAGGTGCCTCATCACACCCGCCGGCAAGCTGAGACTGCCACACAAGGAGGGCGGACCACCCCGTGCCACACCATCCCCCCCAGTGCACAGCACACCCTGCACCGTGCCCCCCAGACACCCCCCCATGAGCAGTGACCACCACTGCAGGAAATCCCATGCATACCACCACCCCCACTGTGACACTGCTACCTTGTGCACCACAGAACCATACAAGGCAGCCCCACCATGAGCACCCAGCAGTGGGTGGCATCACATGGCAATGCAACAATGGCAGACACAATGCCACCAGGCACAATCCCCCTGAGACACAGCTGAGAGACCAACCATGCGTCAGCACAAGAGGTACCCCACACGGGACAGGGCGTGCTCCTGACACCACCACCACCAGTGATATAGCACCCTGCACAGTAGTCCAGTGACACACCCCGACCTACCACTGGCCACAACAGCCAGCACAGACACCCTCAGTGGTGCATGGAAGCATGCACCACACCGGATGCAACACAGTGCAGGGACAAACACCCACCCATACCCAAGGGGACAATAACACAGGGACACAGTAGCGTGGCAACCAAGCCCCCAGTGTGGGCCCATGGAAACCATGTACACACAGCCTGCAGTCCTCCCTGGCACAGGAGTGCCAGCCACCCTGCACAGGCACTGTAGATCCATACGACACCAGCATATGCATGGAGCACAAATCACAGACAGTGGTGCACATCCCCTGCAACACACACAAGGCACAGCATGGAGGTGGGACAACAACCGTGGAGGCCACAGTGTCACCTGAGGCAAACATGCACCACACCAGTGACAGGAGGCAACTCAGCATTGTGACAGGTACAGTGTCTGCCCTGCATGGACAGCCACCACTGACATGGCAGCAGACCTTGCAGGTCACAGACATGCAAGACTGTCAGCTGCACAGTCCATGGACGGGTTGACAGGGGCACCATGGACGCAGAGCATGCACCATGGACCACTGTACACAGTCATCCATTGCACAGGGAACAACACACACACCACAGACACCGACTGATAGCTACTCCCATACCATAGTCACTGCCTCACGGACATACACACAAACCCATGACTGCACCACCCCAGACGCCATGCACACCACTGCAGCTGAGCACCTATAGCCCGCTGCAAATCAGAGACCACCACAGTATTCATATCAAAATAATTATATTGTAACACATAAACAAAACTTTTTATAGAATTATGTACATATGGGGGGAGGGACTTAAACAAGGTGGGGGTGGGTAAGGGGCAGGGGTGAACATATAGGAGAGGGAAGAAGGGGCGTGAGGGTGGGTCCAGGGGAGGAAGGTGTTTCCATGGGCATTGATGGCCCATCATCTGCCCTGCTCATCTGCCATGTTTTGCTGATGTGACCTCCGCCTCCTGACCCCGTGTTGGTCCATCCTTTGGAGGATCTCCAGGGATGCCCTCACCACCTGCAACAGCTCCTGCAGTCCCCTCTCTATGGCCCGAAGTCACTGTACACCTAGGATGAGGGAGCAGAGTCATTACGTGTGACTGTCCATCCCCCTGCAGCCCACCCATGGTGCATGGCATACAGCCATGTGCCATGCCCCTGTGATGGTGTGCCACCACCCTCAGTGACCATGTCCACAAGACCTGCCCACCCAGACAGCCACAGCCATGTGGAACACTGCACACACCCATTGCCCATGTCCAGCACAGCACCACCATGGACGTATAGTGACGTGGCTATGCGGTGTGAAGGCAGTGCCACAGCCATGTGCCCGGTGCACACATGGACCACCACTGACGCACTCCCAGACATGCAGTGCCACTGGACAGTGCTGACTATCACAAGTCACGTGCATGGCAGTGGTGTCCATGGATGGTGGCCATGCCCCGCTGCCCACCCTGTTACACAGCATGCAACAGTAATCATGGAGTTATTGCACTCACCCTCATCAGGCTGGTCAAGTCAGCAGTGACAGTCCTTATCCTGCCTGGATGCTCTGTCCACCTCCCTCCGGTGCTCCTCCCTCAGCTGGCGCTGCTCATCCATGCCTGTGGGGGAAACAAGGAGAGAAGAACATCAGTACAATCCCGAAGCAAAGTCTCCCTGCCCCAATGTGTGTGCCCACCCACCCAGCCAGACTCACCCACCCCACACCCTGTGAACACCGCCACAGCCAACCCTAGACTAGCCCTCCCCTATGTGCTGGACACATACAACACTGTTACCCATATGGACAATACAAGTGCATAGATGGAACCCCCACCTGGACGTGGCACCATGCCCCTCCTGGCACGCGACTGCAGATGGGCTAGGAGGTCCAGCTCCCTCCTCCTGAGGCCCCCATAGCGGTGCCTGCATTGCTCTGAGGTCCTCCTGTGTCCAGTGGCCACCTCCAGGTCAGTGTCCACCTCCTGCCAGACCTGGGTCCTGGCCCTGTCCAGTTCCTCATCACCAAACAGTGGGCCATAGTGTGGCTCTATAATGGCCACAAGGTTGGCCAACTCAATGGCACTCCATTGTGGGGCTCTCCTGCATGCCATCTCAACAACTATAGTAGGCAATATGGCGCTGTGCAGCGTGGTACCCCACGTGCAAATGCTGTGCGGTACAGCGCTGCCATTCCCTATTGCGCTGTTACCGAACAGCATGATAGAGTTGAAGCCATGCCGGACGCATGGCGCCAAGGGGGCAAAGGTTGGGCACAGGGTCAAAGGTCTCTGGCACAAGGCCACGCACAGCGCCGTCGGACGACTATGCGTATAGCGCGATTGGTTGCCTGTTTGCCAGCACTATAGCGGACTATCGCGCAGTTGTGCCATTGCACCTATGGAGGCCCATTGTCACAGCGCCATGTAGTGACCCTCACCATAGCACCACTGGCACAATGGTGGCCGTGCCCTGCATTGACCATCACGCACAGCACGTCATCAGCGTGGCAGACGCCAGCGTCAGCAGCCTGGGCATGCACAGTGAGGTGTACTACGCATGCCACGGAACTGCTCCATTGGCTCAGCCCATTCAACACAATTGCGCAAAGCGCAAAAGTGCGATATTCAGCCGTCATATGCTATTCATCCGATCAGCCATTCAATGGCGCAGCACCGTGATTTGCATCTAATTAAAGTTGCTCCTCACCTAATTTGCATGGATTGCGCTATTAAAGTGCGACAAAGTTCTGCAGTGGCCATATTCGGTTACTGCAGTTTATTGGTGAGTTGCATGCTGTGTGGGAGTGTGGACTGTGGATTCAGGGACATGCTTTGGACTGCACAGTCACAGGTAACCACTGTCATTCCTACAGGCTGAATAATGACCGAGTAAGGTCTGGGTGAGGAGGACAACGATAGTGGACGGAAGAGAAGGCCCAATTTCATGAAGGCTGAGACCGAGGCACTTTTCTAGGCCTACCTGGAGCAGGAGCCACTGCTCAGTGGACAGCGGGGCACCCCTCTGGCCTGTGCTGCTGCATTGGACGAGGTGGCACGTGCCGTCAACCTGCATGGCAGCCACCAGCACTCTGTGCAGGAGTGTAAGAAGAAGATGAGTACTGACAGGAGGAGGGTGAAGGAGAAGGTGGCTGCCATCAGGGCGGCACGTGCTGCAACAGGCGGTGGACAGCCAGAGGTGGTGCAGGTCACACCAGCAGAGGACAGGCTTGCTGCAAGCATGCACCGCAGTGCCATAGAGGGAGTTCTGGGCTGTGGCTTCCAGATGAGTGGTGGCCCATCACTGCATGGTAAGTCATGGTCAGTCTATGGGGGGGGCAGGGTAGGTCACACGCAGTAACGCGACTTTGATTTCCCCTACAGATCCTGCGCATCTGCATGGGTCAGTGGTGGTGGGCCTGTCCACTGCAGACAGTCAGCTGGTGTTGGAGGAAGGACCATCCACCTCCACAGGTATACGTGGAGCATTGCAACAGTGGGGCCGCCTGGCTGTCCACACTGATGTCGTTGAGACAGGTTTGGGGGAAGCCCTTCCTGTGTCTCAGCGTTCTGGCATCCAAGGATGCCAGCATGCCATGGCCGTGGCTGTGGCAGAGACCTGCACCAGTGATGATGACACGACTGTCATGGGCAGTGACATGTGTGTGCCATGGAATGGACACACAGCAGGTCAGCTCGCACCCATGGCTCTGGCTGGTGCCGCCATGTGGGCCAGCATGTCAGCACAGTCCCAGGCTGTGCTTGTCAGCACCAGTGGGGCAGCACCGGTGGCAGGTCAGGACAGTGGGACTGTTGCAGCCACAGCAGCAGCACCACTGAGCCCTTGGGTGCAGCGGCCGGAGGGGCGGCAGCAGCAGTCTCCCACTGGGACTGGGGGTTCAGGGTTTGGCGGTGACATCTGTGCAATGCCTGTGGACTTGCCCATACCTGGTCCTGGTGTGCAGCACCCACCCTTAAGGGGTGAACATCAGGCCCATGCACACCCTGAGGGACAGGATGCCGAGGAGGCAGACGACCTCTTTGACGAGCACACCCGCCTACTGCAGGCATCGGTCCAGCAGCAGATGCGGCTTGCAACATCTGTGGAGGCACTGTGTGTGGCTCTGGAGTGGGCAGAGGAGCATCGCAGCAGGGACACCGATAGGATCCTGTCACGGATGGACCATTTGCGGGAGCATGTGACCACTGCCATTGACAGGTATGCATGGGCGTTCATTGCTGTCATGGCCACAATGGGCACACAGTCAGGTGCCCATGCGTCGCTCATACCACGCAGTGCGCTATCCACTCCCCATTCCCGGCATCATGCGACCCCCACCCTGTCGACACCGGGTTCAGCTGTGGGCATCCCGAGCACTCCTGGTGCAGGCATGTTCGGTGTGCTGCAGATCCCTGCATGGGCACGGTCACATTCGTGCAGTGGAACCCCTGGGGGACCATCTGTGCCACCCCATGAGGCCTGTAGGCAGCCTGCCAGTGCTGGCGGGTCTCAGCTGAGCTGCCCACGCATCTGAGGCGGCCATGGCACTGTGCCGCGGGAATGACCTGTCCCAGCACGGGCACTGTCTGTTGCTTCCCTGTGTGCATTGTGTGTTTTGGTGGGCAGTGCACGGGTGGGTGCCCGACCATGCACGCGGAAACATGGTCCACATGTACACCCTCCCGGCTGCTGTCCACAGGTACATGTGGATGATGATGCATGCATTGCGCTGTACACCAAAGTGCGATGGTGCCCAGCATCTGACACATGCACAGGACAGACAGTGGACGTGGTGGCCTGTGGACATGTGTGTGTTGCTAGTGTTGGCATTCTGGCTCGGTTTTCCACCTGCCCTCTGTGCACATTTGGTGCATTGTGTGTGTGTGTGCACATGTGTGTGTGTCCGTCCATGTGGTGTGTTGCTGTTCATCCATCCCTGGTTGTGTGCATGTGCTTCTGTGCCCTGCCACATCCCTTGCCAGCATGCACCCCTGGTGTGTTTCCATGCATGTTTGTGGGTTGTGCCTTAGCCACTGGTGGTTGCGCATGGCACCATGACTTACCTGGGTTGGCTGAAGTGCTCCTCTGTGATGGTATCCCGGTGCAGCTGTGCCAGCCGGATCAGTCGGGGGACCCATCGGCCAAGGGTGACTGCCCATCACCATAGTCACTGGCATCCCCCTCATCCCCATTGCTGTCCCCCTCTTCAATCTGTACGGCTATCCCACATTCTTTGGCCATGTTGTGCAGGATGCAACAGGCCAGGACTATCCCACAGGCCTTTGAGGGGCTGTACTGTAGGGCACCACCAGAGGAGTCCAGGCAATGGAAACATGTCTTCAGCATCCCAAACACCCGCTCAATGACATTGCATGTGGTGGCATGTGCCTCATTGTAGCATTGCTGCGATGAGGTCTTGGGCCGCCGGTAGGGTGTGAGCAGCCAGGGACGGAGTGGGTATCCACTGTCACCTGTGTGCAGAGAGTGGAGGTTAGTTTCATGTTCAGCTTCAGACTGCCCCAAGCCCTGTGGGCCACACACATGGCACCTCTGGCCATGCCCCCCCAGACCTGCGATATGTCCATTTGATTTGCATACTCACCCACTAGATGTCCTGTGGGGATGTCTCCACTCTCAAATCGGTGGCACAGTGCCGACTGGTGCCAGATGTATGAATCATGTGCTCCCCCAGGGTGCATGGCACAGACATTGATGATGCGTCCACTGGCATTGCACACCACCTGGCAGTTGACACTGGAATAGCCCTTGCGGTTCATGTATGTGGCCCCCTCCTCGCCAGGTGGTTGTGTATGGCCACATGGGTGCAGTCTATTGCCCCTAGCACGCCAGGCATACGTGCTACCCTGTAGAACTCCTGAATGTTTGCTGTGTGCTCCGCCGCAGTGCTGGGGAAATGGATGTACTCCGCAGCATGTGGCAGCAGTGCGCTGAGGAATTGGGTGAGGATGCATGACGTGGCTGACTGTGTTATGCCTGTGGTGTCCCCGGTTGGTCTCTGGAAGGTACCCGTGGTGAGCAAGCACATGCAGGCTGTTATCTTTGTCTCCACTGACAGGGCAAGACTCCGTCGTGTGGGTGCCTGCATTACATCACTGCACAGCTCACAAAGCCGCCTCAGTATTGCCCTGTTCAGGCGGTACCGGCCCACGATCTCGATATCTATGTACAGCTCAAAGCAGGTGCGGGTTCAGTACTGCCTGTTGGGGGCATACCACCGACAGGCCCTTCCACAGCCATGTTCCCCTGCTGCATGCCTTCTCACCCCCCTCATTATGGCTTCCATGTGGAAGGTGGCACTGGCCATGTCCCTGGCTTGCATCCCCCCCATCAGCTGTTGCTTTGTTCCCCCCGCTGTCCTGACTGCTACCTCCCCTGCACCGGGTACACCTGTCTGTGCTGGCCTCTGGTATGTGTGTCACCACACACCTTCCCTGTGCCTCTTCTGCAGTGTGGTTTCCTGGCCTGCCCTCTTTCTCCCAGTTTCCCTGTGCCTGTCTCTCCCCCTGCCTCATGTGGCTTCCCTGTAGCATTCTTGCACCTCTTCCTTGCTCCTTTTTATTTTGGCTCATTTCCGCTATGGCGCAACTTCTGCTTGCTCCACTGTTGTGCATTGCGCAAGTCTTTGAACATTGCACTGCACCCTTTATGCATGGTTCCTCCCCCTTCGGTTGTGCATGCCTTCATTATCATTGCATTGTTGCTCAGCATGTTTTCGGTGGCGCAACTGCCTCCTGCTGAATATCGCAGAATGGCGCATTTTCAGACTTGCGCTGGTGCAACCCTATTGCGCATGGCGCAACCCTTTTGAATATCCAGCCCCTCATTTCTAAAATCTTTAGATTTACCCCAATTATCAGCAACCCAGAAACAATCCTTAGAACACCCAATAACGCTAGAAGAAATTCAGCAACAGTTCTCTTTAGCTAAACCCCATAAATGCCCAGGCCTAGATGGCTTTACAGCCTCTTGGTACAAAAAATTCCAACAACTACTGTACTTCTTCCCACTCTCTTGCAGTTATTCCATGAAGTGGCAGATGAAGACTCCCCACCCTCATTGTGGGCATGTGTACTTATTGCAGCAATCCATAACCCAGATAAAGACCCTACGGACCCCTCTTCCTACAGGCCGATTTCCATCTTAAATACTGACTACAAATTGTACATGGCAATATGGACATCTCGTTTGGAACAGGTGATCCCAACAATTATACATCTAGATCAATAAGTATTCACCGAGTCTAGAAATATGACAGAGAATATCCATTGGATGCTTTTGCTGCTAGAATATGTCCAGATGCGTAAAATTCCGGCAGCATCTGTAAATTTAGATGCAGAGAAGGCATTTGACAGGGTCTCATGGAAAGTTTTGTGGGAGACCTTCTTCTCCTTTAACTTCCCAAACTCCTTCATTAAGTGGCTTCAAAATATTTACACCACACCAAAGGCCTATATCAGAATAAATGGTGCTATTTCACCTCCAATTACTTACAGCGTCGCACTCAACAAGGTTGCCCTCTCTCTCCAGTTTTATTTGCACTTTATATAGAACCCCTGGCTGCAGCACTTCGAATCTAGACAGATATACAGGTAGAGAGAATTCCATTGGGACAAAAACAGTATAACGTGTCCCTATTTGCGAAAAAAATATACTACTAACTGTCCTCTCCCCAGAACAATCAATTCCTAAAACATGGGAAATTTTAAGTACATTTGAAACAACAGCAGGTTTCAAGCTAAATGTAATAAAAACTGAAGTCCTCCCTGTGGATTTTGCCCCCTCCTCTGGCTTGAAGAAAATGCTTCCCTGGCATTGGAGTCCAGTTAAAATAAAATACTTGGGAAAAGTGATCCCGCAGGATATTTCTAATATAGATCTAATAAACTTCAAACCCTTAACACAAAAAATTGAACAGGACTTAACCAAATGGAATGCTTTATGTCTCTCCTCTTCAAAGAGTGAAAACCATTAGGATGAATATTCTTCCCGGGCTATTATATCTTTTTCAAAATATCCCAGTTTGGCCCCCTTGTTACTATTTTACCTCTTGGAAAAAATCAATATCTAATTTTATTTGGGCTGGACAGAGACCAAGGGTGCGCTATTCAATTTTATACCTCCTAATAACTTTGGGAGGAGTCAATCTTCTGAACTTGGAGTGGTACGCCAGGGCAGCCTTCCTAAAAATTATAGTCCTTTGGCTATCCACCAATTATTCATCCCCCTGGAAGGACATAGAATTTGTTATGAATGATCTCTATGATCTGGCACCAGTTGTATTTTCCACTGCCAAAAACTCCCTCCCAATAAGAAATTTCACAAAACCTACGGGGTGGGTTGGAGTTATGAAAATATGGAATCAACTGAGATTCCATCAAAAATTAATGAATACATTCTTCTACCTTAGACTGATATCAGCTGACAAAAATGTTTATCCAGCACAAATGGATTTGGCATTCAGGGGTTGGCGCCAGTGTGGCATTCATTACATACAGTATTCCAGCTCCTGACAACGTCAGGCATTGTCCCATTTGAAACACTCCAGAGGGAATACTGTATGATCTGCCACATAGGGACCATTTTAGGTATCTCCAACTTCAAGCCTATATTTTAGGACAATGCCTAGAAAGGACTAAGATTCCCTCCCCAAAACCAATATTACTGCAGCTTCTGATGAATATCATTCAGGGAGGGCTGGCCGTACATTTAATCGGACAACTCTATTGAATCCTAAGAGAAATGCTAGGGGATTCAACATTATCTATTCTAAATAAATATAATGAGGAACTAGGGATAGAAGTTCTAGAGGAAGACTGGATTAAATATGCCCCCTCTGCTGTCAAAATAACTTACTCTTCCGTATGGAAAGAATATGCCTGGAACTGCCAATCTAAATACTTTAGATCCCCAACTATACTTATTAAATACATGCCACTGGAATACGTCAAATGCTGGAAGGGGGGTGTAATTGTAGGAAGTCAGACTTAGGTCACATCCTGTGGTTGTGCCCATTACTGATGCCTCTCTGGTGTGCATTGCAAGAAGAGATCTGGGACAGCTTAGGCGCTACCATTGAACTAATGGCAGAATTGGTGCTACTGTCACTTATGCCCCAGTGGAGGAAAATGCTCCTACCAATTTACTTATTGACTACAAAAAAAGCTATAACCAAAAGATGGATGTCTAAACAGGCTCCAGCAATTTTAGATTGATGAAGGATAGTCATGAACATATACCAAATGGAAAAAATAACGGCAGACATCCATGATCAATCCGACTCCTTCACAACAAAATGGAAACTATGGATATGGTATATGGCACAGATTGACCCAAACTTTCTCCCATAACAGCTGTCCAGTATCTTTGGAGGGGGGTGCTGCTGTCACAGGCAAGTAGGGAAAGGAAATGGCCCAAATAAGAGGATCATCAAGAAAACTTACAGCGATTTGCTCCTATTGGTATATTCCAGGATTTCTTTACTGTCATGAAAATGTTTACAAGTCTACAAGATATAGATAACAAACGAATGAAACTGGAATGCTACTCAAATTATAGTAATCTTAAATAACCAAATTGTATTAAGATGAAAAGTTGTATACTAAACAACAGGAAAACAGTAATACAATTAAACATGTATCATAATGAAAATATACAATAAAACTATATTAAAAAAAGAAAATGTGAAATTGATCTAGATACTAATCCTGCTGAATCTGTATTTTTTAATTGTAGCTCTGAAGAAAAAAAATGCTATTAAACAGCTAGCTGATAACAAAAGGATAGTGGTGAAGCCAGCCGATAAAGGTGCAGCAACAGTCATAATGGACACAGATAACTATGTCAATGAAAGCTTAGACAGCTTGCAGATAGAGACTTTTACATGACAGTTAATAGGTCTTGCATTACAGATTACAAGCAGGAGGTGGATGACTTGTTAAGCAGAGGGTTTTTAAAAGGGTACCTAACAGATTCAATGTTTAGAACTATGACTGTGGCTCACCCTGTTTTGCCTGTAATCTACATACTTCCAAAAATTCATAAGAGGTTACAGAACCCCTCCCCCCCGGGAGACCCATAATTTTAGTCAGGAGGTGGCTCACTGAGCCTCTGTCTCTTTTTGTGGACTAATTCCTTCAACCATTGGTGATTGATCATGTTCCTACTGTATGTACATGACTCTACTGAAATTGTAAATCTAATGGAAAATCTCCACATGAAGAGTGATTGGTTCTTTGCTACTGTTGATGTAAATTCTCTATATACTGTAATACCTCATGATGAGGGATTGAAAGTCATGGGGTATTTTTTGAACACTAGGACAGAAGAAGAACAGGTAGAAGTGTCAACTGAATATCTGGTGGAATTGGCCAAGAACGTATTAACCAAAAATTTATTTTTGTTCCAAAATTCCCTATATTTATAAACCAGGGGGACAGCGATGTGGGCCACCATGGCCCCCAGTTATTATAATCTGTATGTTGGCAAATAGGAGAATGATTATCTGTATAGTGCTGCCACAAATCCATACCTTTCATGTGTGGATTTGTGGCGGTGCTTTAAATGATGACATTCTGATTATTTGTCACTAGAGTTAGATTGCTTTGATGATGCTTGGCAGTAGCCAAATGAAATGTTAGTAGCTTTTTTACTGATTGTTTCCACAGTTTTGCACGCTCACTTAGTGTGTTTCTATTGAGCACAACTCTAATTAAAAAGGGCCTAACTGAAGCTTTAACTGTGTCCTGGTGATTTGCTGCTGCTACGGGGGCTTATATTCTCTTTCTTTTGCTGTTTCATTCTTATTTGAAGCACTGCAGCGCTGGCCCTAGTGCTCCCCACCCATTTAAATGGTGTAGTCATGTACAGCTTTTGTCTGTTCAAGAAGCCTTTCCAGCATGTAAAATGTTGAATTCCAGCAGGTTGTAACTTCCTGCTTTAATGTATGCAAGGGTAAGTTATTTGACCTCTGCAGCCACTTTAGGATTTTTTGAGCTTTCACAGAGTGGCTGAAATGCCCACATATTTTCGTAGCAAGACCTAACAGGCTTTCAACATTTCTGTTTCCATTTAAGAAACCACAGATGAGAAGATTTAAAGTAGTGATGCACAACATATGGCCTGGGGGCCGCAAATGGCCCCCACAGGAACTGTCTGTGGCATCCGAGGACATAGTAGCTTCCCCTTGCAGCCTTTGTTTATTTGATTTTGTTTTTAGTTTTAGTAACAAGGATAGATAGATAGATAGAGAAATGTATATTTTGATTTATTTAATAATGTCTTGCTAGACATTTGTCACCTTGAGCCATTTTACAGTGGCCCTTGGCCCTCGGCCTTGACTCAAGTTTTCAGTCTGGCCCACCACAAAAAAAAGTTGTGCACCACTGATTTTAAAAATGTGCAAAACAAGGTATGTGTTGGTAGTTGCCATCTCTAACAGCCTTGACTATGTTGGCACCATTATCTGATATTATGAACCCTGGAGATAAGAAATATGGAGTAAGCCATTTCTTGAATTGATTTTGTAAAATATTCATGGCAGTGTGGTTTTCTTCAAAAGTGGTGACACATAATATAGCCGGCTTCCTACTACGCATGGTAGAGTGAGAATTATTACTTTCTGATAGAAAACTTGCCCAGTGAGTTACAATGGTCAATTGTTTGGTTGCTGGTCCATGTATCTGTGGTTATGTGAACCTACTTCACCTCAGAGAGTTTCAACTGTTTAGTGACTGCACTACACACCAAGTCATACAACTGTGGAACTTCCTTTTTTGAGGAATATGTTCAACAGGGAACTGTGTATCATGGTCCAATCTGGTTCATGAACTTGAGGAAACCTTTCTGGGCAAACAAAAGCAACAGGGAGCTGACGATCGGCCAAGAGTTCTGCAGTGACTCCGTTTAGCAGCTGGCATGTTGGATGCATGTGGGTATATTTTGATGTCCTCGCAACACTTTCTTTTAATGTTAGTTGACGAGAGTAACGATATATTTTTAATTTTGAGGGGATTGTACTTTTCACACCTTTTTCACATGGAGTACTACTGTGGGATTTTGCAGTACTTGTCAGAAAAAAAAACTGCAAGGAGACATCAAGTGATTCAGTGTCAGTTCCTGCTTCCAGATCATTGTCACTATGGTCACCGTCACCACCACCTCCTCCACTATTGCTTATACCAGCCACACTGCCCCTTGCCCTGTCCCACTCAATTGGGTGTTTTGCCTTTGCATGTCATATCATTACTGATGTTCAAAAATATCTCACTTTGCCATCATGACTGACAGTTTTTGCAAAGACTGCATACAGCTTGAGAGTTGTCTGCAGGGTCAATATAAAATACATTCCACACAAAAAATGTACCCTTTGTACTATGGTGCCTGGCACTATTTCTTGTACAATCAGGGGACCTGGAGGAAACCCTACACTACCATTTCCTTGTTCACATGAATTTGTTCCCATTCATGGTCATATTTTTATTCTTACATTTAGCATATGATTCTTTTTTTTCTGCACTTGCCTCTCATGCCCCACAGTGGCATTCTCTCCTACTCCCTCATCAAAACTACAGACCTCATTGCCACAAGATTCAGAAGAACTGGAAATGCCATCATCATCATCATCATGTGGGACATAGCCTGGGTATCCCATTCCCAGTCCCCGCTATCACCACCATTTTTTTTAAACTTTGTTTTTATTCAATTTTCATTGTATAATACAAATACATTCGAGTAATAGCAGACTCATATAGCATTAGTTTTTAGTAATACAAGAATAGGATTTATGTACTATTACTGTAGTGACCTCATAAAGAGGGGTCTAATTTCCACAATTAGGTAAATATCAAGTTAGATTTAAGAAGAGACCATTGCAACAGACTTATGGACTAAAATCGATAACAAGTAGCTAATAACTACCTAGGTGTAAAAACACCTTCTAACACATCTAGTGTTTTATGAGTCCATGTAGGACCGAAGATTGTTATATCATGTATAAATTGACACATTAAAACAGGATTAGCTCCTAAACAAGCCCAAATTAAACTATTTATACCTCAAGAAAGGCATCACTTCTTATATTTGATTAAACATAATCTACAAATTAATACTTAAACTTGTTGTTACAGCAATGAGGCCTATAAATCAAAATAATTATAAATCTCCATGGCCTATTTATGCCAAGTTAGCCTCTCAACTGTAGATTTCAATAGTTATACTGGAGCAAACTGTTATATAGCTCATAAACGTGAGAACTGATGAACATAGAGAAATCTAAACATTTTTCCCCAGAAGATACCAGGCTTCCTGACCCTACAACAATTTATATTTTAGAAACATCTAGCTTCATCTTTGCTCATTTGGCCATTGGTTTTAAATATACTGCTTTAAATACAAGAGACTATTCAGTCCTCCCCATTTTCATCTTCCGACAACCTAGGCCTATGTACAAAGTCTTGTTTGATTATCTCTAGTCTCTTGCCTGCTTCTGTAGGGTCAGAAAAAAAATGTAGGTTTTACTGGCATAGAAAAGTCTCAGTCAGGCCGGTAGTTGTAACAAATGGTTTATTCCCAGTACTCTAAGTCCTGCATGAACTGCATCAAAGCTTTTGTGCCTCTGCCTTGTGGCAAAGCTTAGGTCCAGGAAGAAGTAAATTCGCTCTCCTACTTCCAGTTTCAAAGGACCCAAGGATTTGGCTGCATCCAAAACGGTGTCTCGAATGTGTGCACCCCCAGTAACAATCATGATGGTTCGAGGTGTCTCAATAGCTGGTTTTCTCCGTGGATTCAAGTGATACATTTTAATAAGCTGACCACGTAAGTCTAAGTTCAACTGACTTAGTTTTAGATCTGGTATGAATTCCTGCAGTGCTTTTCCCTCCTGAGCCTCTGGGACCCCCAGCAATCGCAAGTTGCTACATCTCATGTTGTTTTCTAGCATTTCTAGCCTGAGGTGCATGTTCTTATTTTCGGCCAGGAGTCTGGCCACTGCTGCCGCTGATGTATTAGCTGATTCAACTGCAATTTTAGCATTTGCAGCCACCGCATTCATGCGTGATTCCATCACGGTAAATCTGGTGCCTAAGCTGTCTACTTTCTTATCCAGGTCTCTAATTGCTTGCAGTACTGCATTAATATAGGGCTCCGAAGCCTTGGATGCCTCAGCTGCTAGGCCACTGCCATGTGGCATCACCGTGAGCGTTCTAGCCTTGTTCAGGTCCTGTTGTGTTGTTTGGTGAGTTTTCCCCATTCTTGCTGGTAAAAGTTCTTTCCCAGACTTACTACTGATTTCAGTTTCTCACTTTAGTTAAAAGAAATAAGTTTTTCTGTTTTAAATTTGCCTTTTTGTTGTAGTTTAGAGGAGCTCCTGATTAATGCGTCTGCTCTGTTTGGTTGCTGGCCACGCCCCCCCACCACCATTTTTATCAACATTCGCTGACTCAGCATCTGAGCTTATATTTGAGGAGGTTGTCTTCTTGTCCTGGAATGCTGCTTCAGCAGCTGGAAGTCTTCTGGCACATGTGACAAAATGTTCAGTACCTCTATGAGTAATTCCTGTCAGTTCTTTCTGAAACTCTACTTTCATTTCATTGGTAACATGCTTTTTTGGTTCAAGAGGACATTTAGTGCCAGTTCTGGTGATGTGATTGCTATTATTTTCACTGTGTTCTTCATTAGTGCTAGGATTCTTATTGTCCTCATCATTTTCAGTTCCACATGCACCAGCACTGTGCTTCCTTTTAGTAGACTTAGTCTGGAAAATATGAGACATAGAAGACACAGCCATGACTTTCGCTATGCCACAGAGAGACATCACACACAGTGCAGATATGATGGGGCTCAGGGCATCTAATAGGCTAAAAAACAATGTAATACTGTTAGTTGCAATCTTAGACCTGGTACTTTCAAATGGGGATGGAGAAAGAATCTCAGATTTAGAAGTTGGTAGCCATCTGGGAACAAGTGACCACCAAACAGTGTGGTTCACGGTAAACACAGCCATACAATCAAGCCATACAAAAGCAAGAGTACTAGACTTTAGGAGGGCTGACTTTGGGAAAATGAGAGTGCCTCAGAAAACACTAGCAAACAGGCAAGAAGGAGGGGTGGAGGAACAATGGGGAGTGATCAAAACAGCCATCACAGAGGCAACAAGCCTTTGCGTAAAAAAATCAATAAAACACAATGAAGGAAAAAAACGCTATGGTTCACAAAAGAGGTGGCAGGGAAGGTTAAGGAGAAAAGGGCAGCATTCAGGAAATATAAGGAAACACAGAAGGAGCAGGACAGAGAACTTTATCAGTTAAAGCAGAAAGAGGCTGGGAAGGTAGTCAGAATAGCAAAGGCCCAAACCGAAGAAAGGATAGCCAATTCTGTTAAGAAGGGGGATAAGACCTTTTATAGGTACATTAGGGAGTGAAGAAAGACCAAAGGAGGGATACTGAAGCTTAATAAAGGGGAGGGAATGTGGGTAGAGGGTGACAGTGAAAAAGCAGGGTTACTGAATGAATATTTCTGCTCAGTATTCACAAAGGAAGAGGAGGAGAGTTACCTAAACCAAACAAGAGAAACATTCCAAGACAGGGGTCGATACCATCCATTTACAGAAGAAAGGGTTCTGAAAGAACTAATAAAATTGAAGGTGGACAAAGCAATGGGACTGATGGGATTCACCCAAGAATTCTAAAAGAACTAAGGGTAGAACTAGTGACATCGCTGACTACCTCTTTAACAAATCATGGGAGGATGGGGTGGTACCCAAGGACTGGAGGAGGGCAGATGTAATTCCTCTTCACAAAAGTGGGAGCAGGACAGAGGCAGGAAACTACAGACCAGTTAGTTTGACCTCAGTGGTAGGGAAAATAATGGAATCACTTCTGAAGGAAAGAATTGTTGAGTACCTAGAGGCCATTGGGGCACAGGACCCGAAGCAACATGGATTCACGATGGGAAGGTCTTGTCAGACGAACCTAATAGATTTCTTTGACTGGGTGACTCAAGTAGTAGATCGGGGAGGGGCTGTGGACATGGCCTACTTAGATTTTAGCAAGGCATTTGATACAGTCCCCCACAAAAGATTAATACACAAGATAGCCAGCCTTGGAATAGGTCCCAAGGTGGTAGCCTGGATAAAAAATTGGCTAGACAACAGGACGCAAAGGGTAGTAGTAAATGGAGTACACAGTGAAGAAAGGAGGGTTACTAGTGGGGTACCACAGGGTTCAGTACTGGGACCGGTCCTTTTTAATGTCTTTATAAGTGACATTGCAGAGGAACTGGAAGGAAAAGTATGTCTCTTTGCAGATGACACAAAGATCTGCAACAGGGTTGATACACAGGATGGAGTGGAAAGGATGAGAAGGGACTTGGCAAGGTTGGAGGAATGGTCAAATGTATGGCAGCTCAGATTTAATGCGAAGAAGTGCAAGATAATGCACATGGGAAACAAAAACCCAGAGGAAGCATACACAATGGGGGGTGAGATACTGACAACAGTAAAAATAGAAAGGGACCTGGGGGTAATTATATCAGATGACCTAAAGGTGGGCAAGCAATGTGAAAGCAGTAAGGAAGGCTGGAGGGATACTGGGATGCATAGGAAGAGGCATCAATAGTAGAAAACAGGAAGTTGTTATCCCTCTGTACAGACAGTTGGTGAGACCCCATCTGGAGTACTGTGTAATTCTGAGACCCCATCTCCGCAAAGACATAGACAGAGTGGAGGGCTGTCAAGAGGAGGGAGATCCAAAATGGTGAGGGTCTGCACCAGAAGACATACAGAAAAGACTAAAGGAATTTAGTATGTATACTCTTGAGGAAAGAAGGAGAGAGGAGACATGATAGAAACTTCAAGTACCTCAAGGAATTAACAAAGTCCAAGAGAGTAGCATCTTCCAGAAAAGAGATGTGCAAGAACAGCAGGCACAATTTGAAGATAGAGGGGACGGCTCGGGGGTAATGAGGAAGTATTTTTTCACTGAGAGGGTTGTGGATGCATGGAACAGCCTCCCTGAGGAGGTCGTGGAGTCCAGAACAGTGGGGGACTTCAAGAATGCATGGGACAGGCATAAGGCAGTCCTAGGGGCGGGTAAGAGGCAGTAAGCTGTTGATTAACTAAGATCTGCAGCTTATCTGTTAGGTAGGAAAATGGGCAGACTAGGTGGGCCAAGCGGTCCTTATCTGCCGTCAAATTCTATGTTTCTATGTTTCTATGTTTAATACAGCATTCAATATACTGCAGAGAGACACAGAGTAGCTCTGTTACAGACAGCACTGGGGGCACCTAACAGACAGTGTGTAATACAGCCTAAATGGCTTTCACCATAGATTGAGGGAGTGCTCGTGACCAATCGGAGTGCTCCTTTCCCCTGCACATGAGACAATCTTATTCTGTGAAAAGCATCTCACTTGCAGATGCCCTGGAAATGGGCACATAATGGGACAATGTTTTTTTTCTTACATCAAGCACTCCTTTGATGGATAATATTTTTATATTTCCCCATCGCCACTCATTGTGGGTAAGAGTGGTGTCACTTGTATTCTGTTCAAGCCAGAAAAGCTCAGCTTCATTCACGGTTCTCTCTCAATCAGAACACACATGACACCACTCTTATCCCGCAACAAGTGACTCCGGGAATGTATTAATATTTATTTATTTAGTTAGTTTTTGTTGACCGGGTAAGTGCGCTAGACAAATCCTGCCTATTTTCAGGCATGACCCAGGAAGGGGGATACAGATGAATGCCTATTGACCTTGAACCAGATTAAGCTGTTGGTGGTATTTTTAGTGAATGAGGGAAATTTGGCCAGGACACCAGGGAAATTCCCCTACTTCCTGCTTCCTGTGAGCAGGGGAGACCCATTTTCTGGTGGGACCAAGATGGCAGAGGAGGAGGACAGTGGAGGAGCTGCACACGGGGCTGCGATAGCCCAGAGTAATTCCTCACCTGTGATTTCACCGAGTCTGGAAATGCTGAAATGGTGGCTGGGATGCACCTGTGGGGTGGCCAGCAAAATGCCAACTCAAGTGGTCCTTCAGTTTCTGTTGCTATGCTGGGGCTTAGTTTGTAGGAGAAACAACGCTGTTTGGAAGAGGAACTTCTTCGTGTGAGTGCATTATTGGTACAGGAACGTAGGAACCTCGCTGTGGAGGATGACAGAAAGTGGAAGAGATTGGAGGGTTCCCCGAGCACTGCAGCAGCAGCGGGGCCCAGCAAGTTGCATCCGGCTACTGAAAGGCCGAAAGTCAGCGAACTTTCGACTTCTAAAGATTGGGGAGATCTGGTAGATGAATCCTGGTCTCAGGAGCGTGCGCTACGTGGGGCTGGCTGGATTCCGATTTCGGGTGATTCATGTAAGCCAGCTGATGGATCTTCAGCACTACTGGAGTCTGCAGAGATAAGTACTGTGGCTTTATCAGTCCCTTCTCCTGTTGTTTTAGTCTCTGAACTTCCAGCCTCCCCTTTTCCTAAATCTACTACTGATTCTGGATTACCCTTGGACAGCCTGTCAGTGGAAATGGCTGCAGATATGGCTACTTCCTCTGTCATGCAGGGCCAGCTTTGGAACCTGTGGAAAACCTTCCTATGCCAGTCATTTTAGGCAACCTCTAGAATTAGCCAAGCAGCTTAAATGCCATTCGCTTATTTATATGTTGGCCCCAGGGATAATCCCCTGATAGGTTTTATGTTGGAAAACTTTATTGAAGAAAAGTATGGGTTTTCCCTTCTGAAGTCTACTTTGATCCATGTTCCTGGAGGGTTTACATTTGATGTCAGTTTGCACTCTCAGCTCTTTTGGAACTATTCTGGAGTCACTATTTAAATCTAAAACTAATCCCCTATGGTCGGACTTTTATTGTACTGCTCTTTTCAAAACAGGCCTTTAGGGTCATTACAATCATGTTCAGAAATGAAGGGGTTAATGTCGTAGATATTGTTAACTGGTTATCTAAGAGATGTGGAATACAGGGAATCCTGTTCCTATCCTGGATGCAGAGGATTTTGGAATGGGGGTTGGAAATTTAGGATTAAACTCCACTACTGATTCTGATTTGGTGCATCTCCCCCTGTTTTTTTGGGGGGAGGGATAAGGAGTTCCTTTTTTATCCAGGTCAGCCAAGGGTTTGCTTCAAGTGTGGGTCTTGGACTCACATAAGCACCTCTTGTGATGTGCTAAAATGTTCTTATTGTGGGGAGTCTGGTCTTCCTAGTGCTCACTGTTTCCAAACCTCTAAATGCAATCTTTGTGATGTGGTGGGTCACATATTTGAACTTTGCCCTTTGGCAGCTAAAAACACACTGGAAGCTGATTTTGGGGTACAGGACCATTATATTAGGGAGGCAGTTTGACTTGGCATTCCTACTGGAGGAAGGTTGGATCCCAGTACCTCTGGGGCTAGTCTCCCTTTGCCCGTGTCAGGTTTGATTGATAACTCTACCTCAAGCACAGACTCTATAGATATACCTGAAGTGGTAACTCATGAGGTACCAGAGATAGGACAAGGGGGGGTTATTTGCCAGGATTCAGTATTGTCTAGTTTGGATCCCTTGGTAAATGGTTTTACTATGGTTAGTAGCAAGAAAGGGAAATCTGTTAAAGGAAAGGTGAAGGTGGGTAGGAAAACAGCTTTATCTTCCATGCATGGTTCTATTGCTGACCCTAATACCTTTGCAGTATTGGTAGGCTCCAGAGGCGGTTTCCGACATGTCTCTGCCTTCTGCACACACACCCCCACCGAGGCCTGAGCCCTTGGAACCTGCTGAAGGACAGATTGGTCCTAAGCCATCAGATGGGAAAAGTGGAAGGGTAACAAGAGCATCTAGCAAAGTAAAGTAACTTTACTCTTCCGTTAACTCATGGTTCCCTTTTACTTTAGAGTGTCAACTTTAAATGCAAATAGCATTAAATCTCCTGTTAAACATCAGAGCACTTATTCTCATTTTTTATATGAAAATCTGGACTGTGTTTTCCTGCAGGATGTTCGTTTGCATTCTCCTACGGAGATAGAGGCTGGCACTACTGGTTGGTTGTGGGGAGATTGTTTTTGGTCTTTGGGAAATGATTTGTGTAGTGGAGTGGGGATTTGTTTTTTTCATTCACATATAAAAGTAATTCATCAGATAGAGATTTTAGCCGGTAGGGCCTTGGTTTTGGATGTTAAGTGGGGTTTCTTACCCTTACGGTTACTTAATGTTTATGCACCTCAATCTAAATTTGATCGAGTAACCCTTTTTAATTCATTATACCCATTTCTATGCACCTCTTATGTTACTATCCTTGGGGGGGACTTTAACTGTTCCTTGCCTTTCAGTGTTTCTTCTGGAATGAGGAAGAAAGTGTATAGTGATATGGCAAGCTTGTCAAAACTTCTTGCAGATACTGGTTTGAATGATGCTTTTGGGCCTACCTCTAATGGGTTTGGAAATACTTATTTTTGCAGAACTAGAGCTTCCAGAATTGACTATTTTTTTCTTTCACCAGGGGTTGTAGTGCAATCACAGTCCTTGCAGGAGGTGGCCACATCAGATCATAAAATGCTTAGATTAGTGTTATGTGATGTGCCTGAAGTTCGGAGGGGGCCAGGTTTTTGGAAATTAAATGTTATCTTATTAGATATCCCTGGTGTGGCTGATGGTCTACATTCCCTTTTTTTAGCACGTCAGTCTGTTTTCTTTCTATATGAAGATTTAAATACTTGGTGGGAGGACACGAAATGTGAAGTCAGACTCTATTTTAAAACCATAGGTCGTTTAAATGGGAGATTCCGGCATGATGGACTTCAATATCTTAGAGAATGACTTCATTTTTTGTCTACCTTCCGCCAGTCTTTGGGATCTGCAGGTCTGGATCAAATTAAAAAGGTAAAGGAAGAGTTGGCTAATTTACAGTCTCAGGTTTTACAGGATGTGGAGAAGAAGCATAAATATGGGATTAGTGCTACAAAGAAGGATACTTTACCTTTTGAAAATCTGAAACTTCTTAAACACTCCCGAGCTATGACGATTTAAACACCTCAACTGGGGGTGTTACAACAAATACTGGTATTTTAGATACGATACATGACTATGTTACTGCATCCTTTAAGAGTAGATTGCCCTGGAGACCCCATTAATGATTGGTTTCTTAGAAGACCAGTTCCTGTTTTGTCTATAGATGAGCAGTCTACTTTGGTCCAACCCATTACGGTAGATGAACTAAAGACTGCAATTTGGTCTCTGAAGTCGGGAATTACTCCAGGTACTGATGGGTTGCCCCATGAAATCTATAAAATTTTGTGGGAAGTTTTGGGTACTGACCTATGTTGAGTATTGAATGCTGGGTTACAGGCAGGGTCTCTACCTAAAAGCATGTTACAGGGTGTGTTGCTTTTACTGTATAAAAATAAAGGGGAGCGTGGGGATTTAGATAATTGGAGGCCTTTGTCTCTTTTGAACACTGACTATAAGATCTTGATGAAAATCTTTTGTATTAGATTACGGGTGTATTGGGTTCCTTATTACATCCATCACAATTTAGTGGGTGCCACATCGAAGGGTTCAGGATGCACTGATCCTCACTCAGGAGCTTATTGCTAAAGGAGCATCTGGAGACATGTTTGGGCATCTAGTTTGTCTTGACCAGGCTAAAGCTTTTGATCAAGTAGAATATAGTTATCTGTGGGAGAGTTTGAGACGGTATGGGTTTCCCTCACAATTTATAAACTGGCTACGTACCTGCTATACAAACATCACTCTGATACCTAGCATAAATGGATGGTTGGGAAGAGATATTGAGGTACATAGGGGAGTACGGCAGGAGCATCCATTAAGTCCCCTACTCTATGTCTTATCCTTGGACCCCCTTTTGCATGCTTTAAATAATACAGATGATATTGTTGGACTATCAGTTGGTTATATGGACCCACAGATAGTGACAATAGCATATGCAGATGATTTGGTTTTAGTTCTGTCAGATAAAAATTCTGCTGTTGCTGCACGGACATTATTGTACACCTTTTCAGCTATGTCTGGTTCCTCTATTAATAGGTTTAAAAGTGGGATATTGCCTTTGGGTATTAGCCACTGATGTGGCATTGATTTGGGGCATGCTCTATTAAAACTGGCTATAGGAAGATTCTTGGTGTTTATTTTGAGGTGTGGATGATCATCGGTACAATTGGGAGAGCCAATTATTGGAGGCACGAATAAGGTGTTACCTGGAATAAGGGTCAATGTCTAAAGTGAAGCGAATTTATTTGATTAAAACTTTTTTGTTGCCATATTTTTTGTTTATAGCTGCAGTTTTTCCCCCTCCCCCTTCTTTAGAAACCTCTCTTTATGATGTATTTTTTCTTCTGTTTATGGGGTAATAGATTAAATCCGGTGAAGAGGGATATCACTTATTTACCTATCGGCAAAGGAGGTTTGGGTATGGTGAATCCAGTTGTATTCTTTCATAGTATATTTATCTTTTATAATTTAGTTTTTTTGCTCAAGGGGTTGTTAAGGTCTGGTCCCCGTTGATGGCTGATAGTATAGATCCCCTTCTTAGGCATGGGGTTCAGGATTCCTTTTTGACCCGGCAGGTACGGCTATGTGCATTGACTAGTCACTTTCATACGATGTTTCAAAAGTTGAAATCCTGGCATGTTGTCAGAAAATCCTTTCTTCTTCAAACACGTCAGCAATTCTATAGTACTATACTGCAGGATTACTTTTTTGTGGATCCTTGGTTTCATGATTTACCAGTTTCTGAGCAACATTCCAAATTACAATTATTAGTAAGCAAGAGGGTACCCCACTATATGTGGGATTTTTTATGGCTATGTCGCCACAAGAGATTAGGGGTAAAAGGCAATATGAGGCATAAAGAACTCTTGGAGAGGTTTTGTCCCAGGGAGGAAACCTGCTTAGGGGTGGTTGAAACTATGGAACATTTTTTTGTGGATTGTCCCTTTGTAGTTTCCTTTTGGTCCCAATTTCAGGATGTGTGGCCTTTAAATCCTTTTCAGGATCCTACATCACAGATCTGGTGGAAGGGGTTCTGCCGGGCTCCTGGGTGACTTATGATATAATCACTATGCGCCTGTTAATGGGTCATATAGGCTTTCAGCTGTGGCAAGCACGGTGTAATTTGACACTTCGGCAGAAATTACTCTCTGCATCCCAGATTATTTATAACATTAAGAAGGTAATACTTAGCTGGAGACTTCAGGAAAATGAAAAGTGCATCCTGAACTGTTTCGATTGTGGTGGAGGAAAATGAACTGGCTTGACACACAGTAAAGGTTGTGGTGCTATGTCCAGGCTTTCTTGAAAAGTGCTGGGTATCCCTGCTTGCAAGTCTAGAACCTCCTTTTGGGGTAATTTTGTAAGGCACTGCTTATTTTCACATAGTAAGTTTTGTTTTAGACTCACTTCCTTCCTCACGGGGCATTTGTATCTTCTGGTACTATTTGTTTTTTAATTTTCCAATCATTTTATGATGCTGTTTTGTTGTGCATACTTGGTTTCTTTGCTTTCTGTACATCCCATTTGTATGCTAGTATACTTGTTTTGTTTCCATTTGTTGTGCATTATGATTTCTACTGTATATATTATTGTTTGATTGTTGCTTTTTAGTTGCAATACTCCCCTAATCCTTTTTAGTCGGGGGGATGTTTTCATATTATTTCTTTTACATTGCTCTGACATGGTATGTTGACAATACTCATTTGTTTTGTTTCCTATATGATTTGTTTATTATTTTATGTGACATACCACAGTTTATATTTCACTTTTGGTCTACTGTTATGATAATAAACAATTCCCTACTATTTTAGTGGGGGGGGGGGGAGTTGGCACTGGTTAGTTTTTTGGGTCGCTAAACTGCTGCTGATTTTTGAATGTATGATGTAATACTTATTTCTGTCAATCCTTGTTTTGTTTTATGATTTTGTGTGCTGTAAACACTATTTTGTATATGTTTTGCTTTCTGGTTGTAATAAAAAATTCCCCTTCTCTTTTTCGATAAGTGCCATGGGATCTTATACTATGCTGCAAAGACACACAGAGTAGTTATGTCCCAGGCAGGGCTCAGGACACCTAAAAGACACTCAGTAATATAGCCTAAATGGCTTTCACTATACTGCAGAGACACACAGAGTAGCTATGTCACAGACAGGGCTCGGTGCACCTAACAGACAGTGTATAATACAGCCTAAATGGCTTTCACTATACTGCAGAGAGACACAGAGTACTAGCTATGTCACAAGCAGGGCTAAGGGCACCTACAGACAGTGCATGTGTGTATACAGCGCAAACGGCTTTCACTATACTGCAGAGACACACAGAGTAGCTAAGTCACAAACAGGGCTCAGGGCACCAACAACAAACAGTGTGTAATACAGCCTAAATGGCTTCACTATACTGCAGAGAGACACAGAGTATATGTCAAAGACAAGGCTCAGGACATCTACAGACAGAGTGTGTGTGTGTGTGTGTGTGTGTGTGTGTGTGTGTGTGCGTGCGTGTGTGTAGCCTAAATGGCTTTCACTATATTGCAGAGAGACACAGAGAAGTAAATTCCCACCTCTCATTTAAATCTCAACACAAATCAGCCCTAATAGCTGCTGCCACTTGTGCCTGCTCCCAAGGGTGACCCTCCCCCCCGCACCACCCCATGCATTTCATGAAATCACTGAGGTAATCTGGAAAACAAGTTCGCCCAGTAAGATTGCACTCATCTTCTATCTCCTCTTACAACCACAACACTATCCTGTAAATTCTTCATTAGCTAGCTGTTGCTCCACTAATGTACTGTGTCTTGTGCATTTCCATGCTTACCATGATTAACTATGTACTGTTTGTTTTGCCCTATACTGCATTTTTGTATGCATACTATTGTATCTACTGTACTGTATTTCTTGGATTGTCATATTTGGATTGGATTGTTATCTTTTGTTTGAAAGAGATTCCTGTGATGTATTATGTACCTGTACCTTATCATTGTGCCATCTTCATGGCCTGGATCGTGCCTGAAAATGGTCCACTGGATCAGTGCACTTACCTGATAAACAAACAAACAAACAGATAAATAAATAAATATCACAAAATGGGCTCTGGGCACCAACAACAAACAATGTGTAATACAGCCTAAATAGCGTCACTATACTGCTGAGAGACACAGAGTATATGATAAAGACAGTTGCAATGGACACCACTGCTTAGATCAGATGTAAATAATTTATTTCATAAAAATCCCATTGTGGGATACAGACAAACTGTGCATGCCTGACGCATTTCGGACATCACAGGGTCCTCTATCAAAAGGATAAAGGGCCTTGTAATGTCTGAAATGCGTCTCATGATGGGATTTTTATGAAATTAATTATTTTTGTCTGATCTAAGCTGTGGTATCCATTGCAACTGGTTGGTGAGTGCCCGGTCTTCATGTTCGAGTTTCTACATTTAACCGAAAGCACCACAATCCCTGTGCGCACTTCCCTGCTTTGTGATATCTACAACTATAAATTATAAATAAGATTTGAGAACAGTTAATAAAGAAATTATATGGGCACTGTAATTAATAGAGATGCCATATGAAATGTAACTTTCTGGTATCACCGTATTGTTCATAGACATCATTTTGTAATAAAAGTTTATTATTACTTTGATTTATAAAACTTGAAGAATGAGTAAAAAAACATTTTTTGAATGGGGCAATAAATTTAAATATTCATGAGATGATGCTATAAAATGTGAAAATGTTCATAAAGGAGCTACGCCTCCTGAGGAAGGGTCTTGTGACCTGAAGCCCCGGCGAAGAGAGTGAGGCACACTAGCTTGCTCTCACTTGCTATTTTACTATTTTGTAAAAAAAAACAAACTTTCAAATGTTGAATCATTGGACTCCAGCCACTTTATTTCTACAAATATTGGTACATTATCATAGTGGTGATTGTTTGAGTCTGAGAAGGCAAGTGTTTACTGATCCATTGGAGAGCGCACAGTTCTGGGCTTTGTTGCAATAGTGGGGTGGCCCCCCATTTCTGCGCACACACCTTACTGTGCATTCGCAGTTCTGTTCTTCTGGATGTCATTACTCCTTTGCCTTTCTGAACTGCAGAAGCACAGGGCTTTGAAATACATATTGGTATACAGACCAGAGAAGCAAACCAGTCATACAGGTTGAGCAGCACCTGAACAGAATTTAACCTGAAAATTAATTACAAGAAATGTAGAATCAAGAAGGAATTGCTACACAGGCAGGTTCTTAGGGCTCGAGCTGGGAATGAATGGAATCAGTAAGCAGAGGAAACAGGAGGCTCAGGAGTGACTACAGTGTGTGGAGAATTCAAGAAATTGATTTAACATACAACATTGCAACATTGGAGCAATATTTGATAAAGCAGTAAGGTCCAAGGTGACTACGAGTTGTGGTAACACCCTCATCAGGGTTAGAGGACTTTGAGTTTAAAAGCAAATGGATAAATGCAGTAAAACAGTGCTCAAACATTTTCACACAACTGATAATTAAGGCTGATGACATTAACTTGAGAAGTTACAGGTGGAACTAAAAGAGGTTAAGGGACTCAAATTTACTTTTAAAACTCATGAGAAATATAAAGACTTTGATGTGAAGTTACAAAAAGAGTTAGAGAAGTATGAAACGGAGATAATTAGAGAAAACAAAACAAGCTTCAGCATGATAAAAAAGATAATGAAAAGGATGACTGTTTAATTTGGTCTAAACCTAAACGTTTTAGATCTTTAAGTAGACGAAGGTCTCAAGTACAATTGCAGGAGAATAAAAACCAAAACAGAAATAGATCAAAAGCAAACAAACTGATAATCAAAGGCAGAAGCCATCACAACAACCTAAGAAAGGAGATCCTTTTTTGGAAAAGTGAAGTGTGGGTGGAATAGGAGGATGAGGAGGGGCTGCAGAGGAGGGAGAAAGCTTTGTGCCAAGGATAGGCTGCATCTCAGCATCGAGGGTACAAGAGCATTGGGACAGGGGCTGGAGAAGTACATTAAAAATAACATAGATTTAAACTGAAGGGGGGAGCACTGAGTCGGATAGCAGGGATGAGGCACCTTCCAGGGAAGACTGGAAGGCCTTTCCCCCCAGAGAGAGAGGAGGAGAATGAGGAGAAGTTACCAAGACAAATGTGGACGGGGGAGAGATGGGAAGAGGAGGGTCAGGTACAAGGTGGACTGTAGTATCCTTGATTGCAAGGAGCTTAGCAAACAAGGTGGCAGAGTTCCAGGCAATGATGGTAGAGGGAAAGGTAGATACTGCCGCTATCTCAGAGATCTGGGCCACCCAATATCATGACTGGGATCTTACGATCCTAGGTTACAAGGTGTTCCACAGGGACTGGGAGGGGGGAAGGGTTGGAGGGGTGGTTATTTATGTCCAGGAGGGGATACTGTGTACCAAGGAGGAGGGGGATGAGGGGGAGGCCAGATGCCATATGAGAATTGCTCCAAAGCCCTAAAGGTAAGAAACTCAGGATGGGGGTGGTGTACAGGCCACCCTCACAGAGCGAGGAGGTGGATAGGGAGCTGGGAGAGCAAATCAGGAAGGTCAGTGGCAAGGGAAATACAGTTATAGTGGGAGACTTCAACCTACCTGGGGTTGACTGGCAGACAGTAACTACAGCACACGCCAAGGAACAAGTGCTGCTGGAGGTTATCCAAGACAGCTACCTAGTGCAAGGGTGATGGAACCTACTAGAGAGGGGAACATACTGTATTTTGTGCTAACAAATGGTGATCAAGTCCAGGATGTGGTAGTACAGGACAATCTAGCAGAAAGTGACCACTGCTCAGTGTGGTTCCTCCTCAACACAGGGAGAGAGTTGGCTAAGACTAGGACAAGAGTATTGGACTTCAGGAAGGCAGATTTTGCCATAATGGGCAGCATCCTAGAGGGGTTATTTAGCTAAAATTAACCCAGTGATGGATGCTGAACAGAAGTGGGCAATCATTTGGAAGGGGCTGAATGAGGCCATGAACATGTGTGCCAAATCTCAGAGTAAGCAGTCCAAGTCCAAAAAACCTAGCTGGCTCAGCAAGGAAGTGGAGTGGAAGGTGAGGGAAAAAAGATTGGCCTTCATTAAGTTAAAAAAATAGGGGCATGAGGAGGATAGAGAGGTGTTCACAAAGGCATCTACGGAGGTGATCAGGTCAGTCAGGGCAGCAAAGGAGCTGAAGTTGGATCAGGGGATCAGAGAGGGGGAAAAGGGGTTCTTTAAATACATAAGGGAGAAGAGGAGTTGTAGAGATGACATTGATAGAATCAAGAGGGATGGAGGATGGTGATCAAGTCCAAGGGGAAGAACAGAGGAGTATTTCTACTCAGTGTTCACAAAAGAAAGGGATGGCCCAATACCACAGGGGAAAGAGGGCAAGAGTAAAGAGGAGCTGAGATAACAGATGGGGTCATCCAAGAGGAAAGAGTTCTGAAGGGCATTAAAAACTTGCAGGTGGACAAGGCACCAGGAGCAGACGGTGTACACCCAAGGGTCCTGAAGGAACTGGTGGAGGTATTGGCAGGCCCCCTGATGGACCTCTTCAACACTTCCTTGGAGATGGGGAAGGTACCCAGGGACTGGAGGATGGCTCACATGGTGCCCCTTCACAAGTGTGGACCCAAGGACCAACCGGGCAACTACAGACCGGTAAACTTGACTTCTATAGTGGGGAAGTTGATGGAGACCATTCTAAAGGAGAGGTTGACAACCTTTCTCAATAATAATAGTCCACAGGATGAGAGACAGCATAGGTTTGTCTTGGGAAGATCATGCCAAACTAACCTGATCGGCTTCTTCGACTGGGTCACTAGGGCGGTTGAGAAAGGCCACGCTATGTACATCCTGTACTGGGACTTCTGCAAGGCTTTCTACTCAGTGCCCCATGGGAGATTAATGAGCAAGCTGAGGGACATGGGGGTGGGGGAGAAACTGGTGGGGTGGGTTAAGAGATGGTTGCAGGACAGACAACAGAGAGTAGTTGTAAGGGGGAAGACATCCAAGTCAAGGCCAGTAACAAGTGGGGTACCACAGGGTTCAGTGCTGGGCCCTGTTTTGTTCAGTGTCTTCACTGGAGACATTGCACAGGGCGTCAAGAGTAAGATCAGCCTGTTTGCAGATGACACTAAGATTTGTGCAAAAGTGGACAATGAGGAAGGGAGGCAGGCACTCAGGGAGGATCTAGCTAAACTGAGACACTGGTCTAGGGAGTGGCAGTTGGGGTTTAATGCTAAGAAGTGCAAGGTCATGCACCTCAGAGCAAGAAATCTCAGGACCTGCTACTGGCTGGGGGGAGTGTAGGTAACAGCTTCAGAGGAGGAAAGGGACCTCGGGGTAATACTCACAGGAGACATGAAGGTATCAGCACAGTGTAGGAGGATGGCAGCAAGAACAAATAGGATGCTAGGGTGCACTGCCAAAGGGATCACCTCTAGAAGAGAGGAGGTCATCCTGCCCTTGTATAGATCATTGGTGAGGCCACAGTTGGAGTACTGTGTGCAGTACTGGCACCCATACCTCAAGAAAGATGTGAGATTAATGGAAGGGGTGCAGCACAGGGCTACAAAAATGATCATGGGACTGGGGGAGTTGCCATATGAGGAAAGATTGAGGGAGCTCAACATGTAGTCGCTGGAAGAGAGAAGGGAAAGAGGGGACATGATAGAGACTTTTAAGTACTTGAAAGGCATAAACAAAGTCAGAGAGGGAGGATTGTTCTGCTTAAAGGGGAGAAGGTCACTAGGGGGCACAGTCTGAAGTTGGAAGTGGGAAGGTGCAGAAGGGAGATGAGGAGGCACTACTTAACAGAGAGAGTGGTGGTGAGATGGAAAACACTGCCAGAGGAGTTAATCGAACTGAGGATAGTGGATAGCTTTAAGCAGGGTTGGGATGGAGTCATGGGCAGGATTAGTACAGACAAGAACACAAAGGGGGGAAAACCAGGAAAGGGAGGAAGGAGGGGTTTGGGTGGGGCTGGGGCACCTGTAGTAATATGAAACTAAGAGCTGCACAATCGGGCAGACTTGATAGACCTGTGGGCCTTTTTCTGCCTACAATTTTGTATGTTCATATGTTCGTAAACCTTAGTTCCAACAGAAATCTGAGGAACACAACCAGGAAAATGTTGAGTTGCAAATCATAAACTTCTCAAGCCACACACTTACTGAAAACCAACTAAAAATCCTTAAAAAGGTTTACCCTTTGTACCAACTCCAAAAATAAATAAATTCTCTATATAAATTGATCTTCACAATTTAAAAAAAAAATAAAACTCAAGTGTTATGTCTTTAACAAAGGAATTTATCTCCATGGAGTTACAATGGGTGTGACTAATGAACTGACTAATGAATTGATTCGACTGGACCCAGGAGACTTGGATCTTTTGATGTTCTTAATTGACATAATGAGAACGAGACAGAGAATATAGAAATACACAAAGAGGACGAGCACCTGAAAGATGTTTGTCAATCACAAGATGCCGACTTCCAAGCTCTTGAGTCATTGCTATTTGAGAATCTAAATGCTCATCTCAACACAGAGTCTGAACAACGCCATGAACATGAGGATCAGACACAGAAGGAGAGTCTAACATTAGAACAAGAAATGGACATCAATACTTTATTGAATAATGAAATTGTATCAAATGCAAGAACTACTGTTTCACCAAGAATAATGCAAGCTTCAGCCTCGATTAAAAAACAGAGGCAAATGCTTTTCAGAGATAATTCCACTTTTTGTCCGTTTGTATTTAACATGGCCGTCTCCACCTATGAAAAAATGTTATTAGATAGAGTAGACAGTCCAAAACATTTTAATTTAACAAAAGATGAAAATAAAGCATTAGGGTAATTAAAATAACTGGAAAAAAATTATAATAAAACATGCATACAAAGGCGGCAAAATTGTCCTGTTAAATGCTGTACATTACAAATGCATTGCTATGTCATTATTAGACGATGTAAAAAGTTACCACAAACAACCCAGTTTCTGTGGATAAAAAGGAACTATATAAAATCTTACAAAGTGGTTTACAACATAATTATATCTCTGAGAATGAATTAAAATTTCTGTGGAAAGAAAATCCCAAAACAGCGGGATTCTACGTTTTGCCCAAGGTGCACAAAGATTTCTAAAATCCTTCAGGAAGACCGATTGTCTCCAGCATAGATTCACTTGTGGAAAACCTTGGACAATTTATGGATTTCTTTCTGCAGAATGGTCTTACCTTAGAATCATATTTGAGATAGTACAGATGTCTTGAGAAAATTTGATGGGTTTGTTTGGAGAGATGGGTACAGGTGAGTGAGTGGATTTATCTCTAAAAAGCATTTGCCTCAGTTTTTTAATCAAGGCTGAAGCTTGCATTATTCTTGTCAAGTGCTGACTTTTCCATTAGCAGATTATATCTTTTAGCCACTAGTGGGCTCAGTTATTATATCTTTTAGCCACTAGAGGGCTCAGTTATACGCACACTTACCCAATCCAATCCAACCCAATACAACACAATATAGTTCCTGTCTCATTTCACTTATTGTGTGGTCAGTCTATCATGATTCATCAGTCTTTGCCCCTTTCCTCTTCTACTGATTGATACTGATTGATTGGACACACCAGGCCAAGTTCCTATCCAATCCTTCTGTGCGCTTCTACTCCTCCTTAGAGCTACTGATGTGCACACCAGGCTTGCTGTCTCTGGCAGGCACAACACTTCCTAATCCTGTCTTCTCCTATCCACTTAACCGACTGTGTCCATAACTCTCCTAGCCCTCGTGCCCTCGTATTTGCGGTGCCATGGCACACTTCTTATACTCAAGCCTTTTCTTATTCCTAACCACCTTATCCATAGTGGCTCACCACAACAAAGAACAAGGATCAGGTCCACCTCTGGAGAGTTCCAATCCTGTAACCGGAACCTCATTCCACTGCACCTCCCCTTATTTAATATGTCCACCTCCCTTTATCCTCGGCCCATATCCTTCACCCTTACACTTTCTGCTTCCTTTATATATGTCGATCAGAGCACTTTCCTTAGCTTCTCTTCACTGCCGCACTAGCATTATGTTGCACCCATCATCACCTTGTGGAAGGTTGCAAAGGAAAAAAGCACTGCTATCCTGCAAAAACTGGATCAAGAAACTACTTCTCTTGCTCCTTCTCTGTGCAGATAACGTGGAGCTGACTTGAATAATGGGAGGATGTGGGCAGACTTCCAGCAGGAGGGAACAGTGGTAGTGGAAATGGAAAGATTGAATATGTGGAGGATAAGGGCGGTGAGGTCGAGATAGCCTAGTTTAAGAAAAAAAGGTTCTAGACCATTGTCCCTGCACTTTTTCTAATGTCTATGTTAAGAAGTGAATCTTTGACTTACATAGATACATAGATACATAGACAGTGTCGGCAGATAAGGGCCTATGGCCCACCCAGTCTGCCCATTTGAGCTTGTAGGTTCAGTTTGTTTTCCTAGAAGTCTGTTTCCCCTTACCCCTGACCTCTAGAATTCCTTTATGTCTATCCCATGCATTCTTAAATCCCGTGATTGTTTCAGCTCCCACCACTTCCTCTGGCAGGGTGTTCCACTTGTCCACCACCCGCTCTGTGAAGAAATTCTTTCTCATGTTTCCTCTGACTGTCCCTCCCTCCAACTTCATCCCATGCCCCTAGTCCTGGAACATCTTTTTCGCTTAAAATAGTGTTTTCCTGCACTCTGTTTCTCCCTGTAAGATACTTGTATGTCTCTATCATATCCCTCTCTCCTCCTCTCCTCCAGGGAGTACATGTTCAGTTCCTTCAACCTGTCTTCAGGACTTGTGATGCAATCCAAGCACCATCTTGTTGCCCTCCTCTGAACCTTCTCTACCCTGTCATGTCCTTACGAGGTATGGTCTCCAGAACTGTACACTGTACTCCAGGTGGGGCCTCACTAGTGTCTTGTATAGCGGAATTATGACCTCCCTTTTCCTGCTGGTGATGCCCCTGCCTATACATCCCAGCATCCTATTTGCTTTACCTGATGCCTTGTCACACTGTTTCCCTACCTTGAGGTCATCAGAGATGACAACCCCAAGATCCCTTTCCTGCTTGGTGCATGCTATATCCTCCACCCCCAGCTGATATATTGTGCCAGGGTTTTGTGCCCCATATGCATTATCTTGCACTTCTTGGCATTGAATTTCAACTGCCAAACCCTTGACCATTCTTCAAGTTTCTGCAGGTCCTTCTCATTCTGTCTACACCCTCTGGTGTGTCTACTCTGTTACAGAGCTCTGTGTCATCAGTGAACAGTGAAATTCTGCCTTCTAGATCCCTGAATGTCACTGATGAAGATGTTGAATAGAACCGTCCCAGCACTGATCCCTGTGGTACCCCACTGGTCACTCTTCCTCTGTGGAGTGACAGCCATTTACCACCACCCTCTGTGTCCTGCCACCCAGCCAGTTACCTACCCACCACACTACTGTCCTGCCCACACCCATATTCCCCAGTTTGTGTAATAGTCTTCTATGTGGCACAGTGTCAAAGGCCTTGCTGAAGTCCAGATAGGCCATGTCCACTGCCCTCCCCTGATCCACCTCCCTAGACTTCTTTATAGCTAAGCAGGCACAACTGGAGTGGGCAGGTCGAAGTTTGCGAGTCAATGTTATTACAGTCTTGGTTGCTACCACAGTTGGTAGCAACCAAGACTATAATAATATTGACTCCCAAACTTCGACCCACCTGCTCCAATTGTGCCCGCTAGCTATAAAGAAGTCAAGATTCACTTTAACGACATTCAAAAGTTCAGGGACGTATGGTCTCAGAACCTTTTTTCTCAAACTAGGCTATCTTGACCTCACCGCCTTATCCTCCACATATTCAATCTTTCCATTTCCACTGCCACTGTTCCCTCCTGCTGGAAATCTTCCCATATCCTCCCATTATGCAAGTCAGGGGACCCATGTGACCTAAACAACTATAGGCCCATTCAATCTTACCTGTCTTCTCCAAAGTCCTTGAAAAGCTAGTTTACTCCCAAATGAAACTCCATATTGCATCATCTTCAATCCTCAACCCTGCGCAATCCGGCTTCCGGACCAACCATAGTACAGTCACTGCTCTAGCCAAAGTTACCAGTGAATGGATCACAGCCGTGGACTCCAAGAAAGTTACTGGTGCAGTATTTTTAGATCTCAGCAAAGCGTTCAACACTGCTCACTACAATCTGTTAGTCTCAAGCCTAATAAAAGTAGGCGCCACCCCCCTTGCTGCCCAGTGGTTTACCAACTACCTATCTGAAAGGACCCAGAAAGTAAAAGCTGGTGGCCTCTTTTCTGCATCCCTCTCAGTTGTCAGGGGAGTCCCGCAAGGCTCCATATTAGGTCCTATCCTCTTCTCCCTGTACATCAATAATCTTGTGGCACATATATCCCAGTCCCATCTGCATTTCTTTGCTGATGATACTGTACTGTATACAACAGGCCCTACACTGGCTGAAGTGAGGGATATACTCCAAGCCGACTTTGCACAACTAGAAATCAACCTAATCAATGCCAAACTACTCCTCAATGCCAAGAAAACTAAGGCCATGATCTTTGCCCCAAACACCACCTCCACTTCCCTTGCAAACACGCACAAATAATTCATCACTACCTCCCTAGGTGAACCCCTTGAAATCACCTCCAAATTCAAATATCTTGGTATGTGGCTAGACAACAAGCTTTCCTTTCATGACCACCTCGATGACCTGGCAGAGACTAAAAATTAGGCTAGGTTTTTTCTTCCATAACCAGTCCCTCTTTCCATTGGATACCAGAACTAGACTGGTCCAGGCCACTTTCTTGCCGCTACTCGACTATGGAGATCTAATCTATTCCTCTGCAGTGGCCTCAGGACACTACAAACTAGACGTCCTCTACCACCATGCCATATGGTTCATGACAAACCTACCATACCAAATCCACCATTGCGATTTGTACCTAGCCGCTGGCTGGACATCACTCTCAACTAGACACATGCTTCATGCTGGTATCTGGACTCTTAACTACTCCTGAGCAAGCTTCTAAACTATCTCACAACCCTTTTCTATATTTCCCATAGTGCCAACTCTCTTAGGAAAAATGACCTCCTCCTCGATGTACCAAGAACTCGCACCTCCCTCGGCAAGCGGGCCATATCGAGCTTACTCCCAACTATCTGGAACCAGTTCCAAGGTGTACTGAAGCTTCCTGGTACTGTCCCTGCCAACCTATTTAAAAGGTTGGCTGCAGCAAAAATAAAAGATACATGCAGCTGCTTCTAAATCCTAGCTCACTGCTCTAACCCTAGCCCACTGATTCCTCTTACTTACCTAGAAATTAGCTGCCTTGTTACTCCGAAACAAGCACTTTGTACCATTTATTCTGTACTTGTATTTTTTTATGTCACTGTAATTTTTATGCAACATGTTAATGCTTGCCATAATTCTCTACTTGAATTTGTACTGTTTTTTTGATTATGTAATCTGTAACTACCTGTCTGTGTCAAAGAACCTCCTTGTGAATGAGCTTGCTCAATGGAGTTTTCCTACAATAAATTTGAACTTGAACCTGAACTTGAACGTCAGCTCACTGTACACATCAATCCAACACAACAAAGACCAAAGACTGGATGAGCTCCAGTTGGCTGAGATTGAATCCAGATAAGACTGAGGCATTGGTTGAGGCACAGGTAGCCCGGGGATGGGTTTGGGGCTTGGCACGTGTTGGGCCTGTGGCTTGCTGGTGTCCAGCTCTCTACCTCAGATCGGATGCAGAACCTGGGTGTTATTTTTGATGACAGCTTGACCCTGACTCTCAGGTGTCAGCTGTAGTTAAATCCTCATTTTACCATCTGAGGAATATCGCCCGGGTGAAACACCTGGTTCTGCCTGGCGACCTTCCAACATTGGTCCATGCCTTCATTACTACCCGTCTTGACTACTGCAATGCCCTCTACCTAGGGCTGTCTGGGGTTGATATCTGCCACTTGCAGCTGGTGCAGAACGCTGCAGCCAGGTTGTTGCCTGGTACTTCTAGGTCCAGTCACATTACGTCTGTGCTGCGCAGACTGCACTGGCTGCTGGTTCGGTGGTGGATCACCTATAAGGTAGGCTTGCTTACCTTCAAAGCCCTACATGAACAGGGACCCGACTACCTGAAAGATATCCTGACTCCCTACCCCCCCAATCGTTCTCTCCAATCCGCCGACGAGGGATTGCTAGAGATTCCCAGGGTTTGTCTAAAAACATCTGGAGCTCGTGCTTTTTCTTTTGCAGCACGAACCCTGTGGAATTCTCTACCTCGTCGGTTAAGAGAATGCCTGACCGTCAGTAGTTTTAAATCTATGTTAAAAACATATTTATTTTCACTGGCTTTCCCAGACTGATTTTAAATAATTTATATTGCTGTTTGTTTGCATATTTATGACTTATATTCTGTACAGCGCCTTGATTTTAAAAGGCGCTATATAAATAAAGATTTGTTTGCTTGCTTTTTTTTTTGTTATTTTCTTTTTATTCAATTTTCTAAAATTACAAACATTTACAGCACATTTAATTCGGTTGTGTCTATAAATAGGTACAATAAGGAGATGGATACAAATCAAACCATACCATTTAACAAATTAAGGAACACAGAGGTTAATAATTTAAACTGTATAAAAAACAGTAAGGTTTATTACAGCCCTTGTACCTAAGTGAAGCAGAGTCCATACCCTCTGGATACAAGTTAGGAGCCGCCCCTAGAGTTTTTTAGGTTTAGCTTAAGTAGCTAATGTAGAAGTAAGTAGGTATAAGTGCTGGAATGGGATTGCTAGGTGGTTTCTTTGCTACTGTCGAGGAATATGCCATATGTGAGGTAAGGGGGAAGGGGGGAAGGGGGAGATAAGAAAGGGGAACCTAGAGAGGCTGACTCATTATTTTAAGTAGTGCATTTACGGGTTGGGAAAAGGTAGAAAAATGGGGAGGGGAAAGGAGGAACGGACCGGAGGGGGGAGCAGTGGGATAAGTTTTGAGGGGGTAGGAAGAGGTCACTTATCTATGGAACGAATGCTGTATCTTTAAATACATAATATAAAAGCCATCTATTCCACCTTAAGTTAAACTTTTCTTCTCGATTATTTAGTCTATATGTAATCTTTTCCATATAATAGATTTGTTTTGTTATAGACCACCAGTCTACGAGAGTGGGAGGGTCAGGGGTCAGCCGTAGTTTAGTTATGGCTTTTTTCCCTGCTGAGAGGAGGATGGCTAAAAGGTAGTGGGTGTTCTGATCCTTAAGGTCATCAGGGAAGATTAAGAGAATAAAGAGTTTCGGGGAGAGCAGGAGGTGCATTCCAAAAATTGTTTGGAGCTCCTGCTGTAGAGATTGAACAAACAGGGTCAATTTAGGGCAGTCATGCATTACATGTGTTAGGTGAGCATTATTCTCACCGCATTTCCACCAACAAGCAGCTGAGCTACCTTGGGTAAAATGACTGGTGACCACTGGTGTATAGAAATATCTAACAAGAAATTTCCAAGCATACTCTCTCCATTGATGGGAACTTGAGGTGCAGGCCGCCTGTTTACATGCTTTCTGCCATTGGTTTGTTGTTATGAGTACACCCAGCTCGAGCTGCCATTTCTCACAGGGTATTATTAAGTTTGGCGGGTAAGGGGTAATCAGGGTTTGGTAAAGAGTGGATATTATGTGCCTCTGATTTGGGTTGGAGAGTAGGGTTTGCATAGATACAATCAAGTTGAGGCCAGCAATCAGGGTTATGTATCGGCGCCGGTAGGGAGCTATGATAGTGCCTTAGTTGTAAATACCTATAATAATGGGAATTGGGCAGACCAAATTTTGTCTGTATCTCCTGAAAGGAACATAATTTCCCTTCAGTCAGAATTTGAAATAGGTGTCTAAGACCGTACCTTGACCATAGCTTGAAAGCATTGTCAAGTATTCTGGGCTGGAAGTTAGGTTAAACCATTATCGGACATATTAGCAGAATAAAGGGGGAGATCGAATATTGTCTTCTGATTTGGGACCATGTCAGGATCCTGTATTTGGTGTCAAGAGGCAAGCTCTGACACTCAGCCGAGTGAACTGTCCCAAGATAGAGTATGTTGAGATACTCAATATCCGGAATAGCTGCCCACTCAAGTTCTGCCCAATGCGTATTGCAATCAGTTATTTGCCTGGCAAATGAGTGTAGCAGATGTGCAGCTTGATAGTAATGGTAAAAATCAGGGAGGGATAGACCTCCAAGGGTTCTAGGCATGGTTAAAAGTTTAAATTTAACTCCAGGCCTACGGCCTGCCCAGATGAAGTGAGTAATAGCTCTGTCCCATTCCCAAAATACAGATCGTGGAATTGTAATGAGAATGTTAGTAAAAAGGTACAGCGCTCTAGGGAGAGCAACCATTCAGACAAGGTCTATCTTCCTAGATAGACTTAGCAGGAGTGTACTCCAGTTACACAGGTCTTCCCTGAGGCGTGAGGTAAAAGGGGTGTAATTATGTCTATAAGAGTCTCTTAATTCTCTGGTGAGGTTTATTCCCAAATATTTTAGCTTCCTTATATCCCACTTACAAGGGAATTGTTCCCTGATATTTTGGTTGGGGGTGTAATGAAAGGTTAAGGTCGCTCCTGTAAAAAAGCTTTCAGCTTAGTGTGCTATACCTGGTTAAACAACTAAATAAAAATAAAAAAAAAGATCTCGGTTTTTGTGATGTTCACCTTATACCCAGAAAGGCCTCCAAACTATTCAGTAGCTGGCTGACCCTCGGGAGTGAAGTGGATGGGTTTCACAGGTAGAGAAGAACGTCATCCACATAAAGAGCGATACGGTGTTCCTCCCCCCCAACCTCAACCCCGGTGATGCCATTTGATTTCCTGATTAGTTGTGCTAATGGTTCCATAAATAGGGCGAATAGGAGGGGGAACGTGGGGCAGCCCTGCCTGATGCCCCTGTGGAGGAAAAAGGGAGCTGAATTATGTCCAGTAACCTTCACCCAGGCTCTAGGCGAAGTATAAATATTTGTGATAACTTGAATCAATGCCTTGGGGAAGCCCATAACCTCCATAACCGCATATAGAAAAGGCCAATAAACTCTATCGAAGGCCTTTTCAGCATCTAGGCTTACTAATACAGCAGGGGAATCTGAAGAGTGCATCTCACGTATAATATTATAGGTTCTTTTAATACTATCTGTAGTAGTGCGCCCACCCATGAAACTTGTTTGGTCTTTGTTAACAATTTGTGGGAGAATAGTTTCTAGCCTGTGGGCCATGATTCCCATAAATAACTTATAGTCTGTATTCAACACCGAGATTGGGCGATAGGATTCGCAAAGTTGTGGGTTTTTCCCGAGTTTGGGAAGTACTGAGATAGTGGCATATGCCCAGGTGGGTGTGGGGGGGGGGTGCGTCGGCTTGTAAGACGGAATTACAGGTTTTGAGCGGTGGAGGTAAAGGGAGCTGTTTTACTGCTTTATAGAATTCGGATCCATAACCATCGGGGCCTGGGGCTTTCATGGTTTTGGCTCGGGAGATCGCCCCGACAAGCTCCTGTATTGTAATAGGGCATAGCAGTTGTTCGGCTTGTTCTTGTGGAATTATGGGGAGGGTAAGGTCACGCAAGAATTTCCCTATGGAATCGGTGGGTACAGGGCTCTCCGGGGTATATAATGTTGTATAATATGCGGTAAATGCATCCACAACATCGCTAAGTTTATTTAAGGGTCTGCCTCCTATTGAGTGGTGAAGTGTAGGTATGCTGGAGAGTTTCCTTTGTTTTCTGATTTGGTACGCTAATAATCTTGTGGCTCTAGGCCCCACTTCATAGCACTTCTGGCGTAGAAAGGACAAGACAATTTCTGTCTGTTGTAGAGATAGTCTGTTTAGTTCTTGTTTAACTTGCTTAATTTGAGGAAGTACCGAACTATTGCCTTGTTTATGCAGTATTTGTAGGAAATGTAATGTTTCTTCTAGCTGTGTCTTATGTTGCCTACGCTCCTTCGCCAGCTGTGACGTATATTTTATGAAGTGACCATGAAGGACTGTTTTTATTGTATCCCAAAGAATACCTGGTGGGATGTCTGGGTTGACATTGTCAGTTAGAATTTCAGATATTTTATCTGTGATAAACTCCTTAAACCTATTAGATTTTAAATGTATAGGATTTAGTCGCCAAATTACATTTCTTTTCTGGAGACCTACCTTCCAGGTGCTTATAATAGGTGCATGATCTGATAAGGCTATATCTCCAATTTGGGTATCAACTAAATAATCTAAATGTTCTGTTTGAGTAAAGGTTAAATCTGTTCTTGAATAGGTTTGATGAACAGCTGAATAATGCGAATAGTTCCTTGCATGTGGATGAATAAACCTCCATGTGTGAACCCAGCCAACCTGTGATAGGAATCTAGCGAGGTACCTCTGTTGTGGGGTTCTCCTAGGGATATTAGGGTTGGAGGAGTCTTTCTCTGGTCTAGGAAGAATATTAAAGTCTCCTGCAAGTAAAAGAATGCCACCAGTGAATTGGGTAATTCTGTCTAACAGACCCCTCAACTCGCCCACAGGTAATTCAGGGGGGAAATAAACATTTGCAAGAGTGACCTCAACCCACTTATCCGCCCCCGAAGGAGGACCAATCTACCATTTGGGTCAGTCCATCTAGCGTCTAATTGCCAGGGAACCCATTGAGGGATTATTATTGCGACTCCTCTTCTCCTGCCACCCCTATAGGAGGAACTGAATACTTCGCCCCTGGTGATCCAGCCTAACTTTGCATGCTCTGCATTACTTAGATGGGTCTCTTGCAGATATACAACATCCGCTTTGGATTTCCTAACCTGCGAAAGGATCCTAGCCCGCTTAATCAGGGAAGAGAGCCCATTAACATTCCAGGAAATTAATTTCAGTGGTTAATCCTGCATATTAGTAGGTGAATTTGGGACAGGTTAATATGGGAGACATTTCACAGCAGAGAGAAATCTGTTATCACTACTCTTTGTACCCTAGAGATTCTGTAGTAGGTTAGACACAACCGTAAGTTATTAACTATATGAGAATTATAACAAGTTTCGAAATGTTTCATCATAATGACAGTGATTAGAAAACGGCTACCTCTAAACTGGCAGCTTAATCGAACAATCAATTCAACATGAACTACTGCAAGAAAGGGCATTGGCACAGTGGTTAATGCAATTTTAACTAGTAATAACCTAACTAATTTTACCAATGCTTGCAAGTCAACTATCAAATAACTAACAAACTTGAGCTTCCAAGTACTGAGAGCTTCCAGGTGCTCGGGCAGTGGGATAAATCCCACCCAGATGAGTATCTTATATAAGATACCCAAGGGCACTTCTAGAGCCCAATTAGGTAAGGGTTAGAGGGTATTGGCTAGTTACTCTCCCGATAGCCATACCTTCACGGGAGGGTAATTCCTGAGGGGAGAAACTTTAAGCTTTAAAGCTTCTGGTTGGTTTCTTATGGAGAAGACAGGGGTTGGGGAGGAAGAAAGGAAAAAAAAAGGGGGGGGAGGAGAGGGAATCAAATTTCCAGGGATTCCAGTGATGCAGTTAGGTTAGCCATCTCATATGGCATCTTATGTTCCGATGCCTCCAAAAATCCCCCTACCTTGACTTGGTGGAATTAACACAGCTTGTGGTGTGTACTAACCAGCCAGTTCACCGTTAAATAATCATCGCTAACCACCTGGCCCCATCTTCAGATGCCAGACCTCGACCCCCAATAAGGGACCAAAGCAGCCTCTGCAGATTAACACAGGAGGAAGGGTCAGAGAGAAAATAGAAGCAACAGCAGGCCATTTAACTTCAGGCAGTTACCCGTAATCACCTCACACACCAAGTGTCATTCACTGCAGTATATGACACAAGTGAAGAGGGAGAAGAAAGAGGGTTAACACAAATGAGCGAGACCAGCACCTCAAGGAGCATGCGATGTGTGAACCAGAGCAGTGCTGGAATGCTTAGGGCTAACAGCCCACCGTCGCTGGGGGCACTACTGATACCTGGAGGTGACCACTCCCCTGCCTATAAGGGGATATGCAGTACCAGAATGAGAAAGTAAGAAATACCAGAATAGGGTGGCCGTTACCAGCATCAGCCCCAGAATGGCATCCAGAATGCCCGAGAGAGAGAGAAGAGAGAGAACATAAAAGAGACCAGAGCATAGGAGCAGTGGGTTAGTACTGTGAAAGAGACACAGACAGTTAGTAATGCGTGCATTCACATAAGCAAATCCTGAATTAACCAGTGAAAAGTCCATTAAAGACAGTCCATCAGTCCAAAAGTGAGTTGACCAGACTGTCCTGTTAGGAGGCATCATTACAGTCTCTCAGTTCTCACACTCTTTATTAGGCACTGACGGGAATTCTAATTCAAGGAGTGCATAGAACAATTGGAAAGCAGCTGGACAGTCCCAGGCTTAGAGTTCAAGTGTCTTTCCTTGATCGTTCTCATAGAGTGTCTGCGATTTTACGAATCTCCTCAATCCCCTGCCGCTTCCTAGCATTGCGCTGACCAGTCTGCCAAACCTGCTGAGCTTGCTTTGCTGCCAGTGTTCCTCTTGCAGACCTCCCAGAAGGAATTTGCACTTCAATGTGGTATTTCTTAAGAGCTTCGGCAACTTCCTCGGCAGAAGTAAAGGTTAGCTGACCATCTGGATGAAAAACCACCCGTTTGGCAGGGTAAGGTGTCCTGAAACGAATGCCCACTTTTTTTAACTCTTTCAATATAGGAGTATAGGCTCTGCATCTCGCCATGGTCTCAGGGGCATAGTCATTCTCAAAATATAACCAGTGCCCTTTATATATGATTTGGCCACTTTTCCAGGCAGTGTGCAGTATAGATTCTTTTTCTTGAAAGCGGAGAAATTGGACCAGCATGGTGCAGGGCCTTGATTCCGGGGGAGGTTTGGGTCCCAGCATTCGATGAACTCGCTCAAATTCTAGGGTGGTTTCATCCGAGACCTCCAAAGTCTGTTTTAATAGAAGGCGAATTAATTTATGAGGGTCAGCCCCCTCCTTCCCCTCAGGGATCCCCGATATTCGAATATTATTTCATCTGTTGCGGCTCTCAGAGTCTTCTGCACGTTCTTGTAGGGACTGCACATACTGGTTAAGCTGTAATATCGCTCTCTCTGCTCTATCGATCCTATTATCAGAATCTGTACAGTGTTGCTCCAATTGCTCCTGCTGCCTCTCTAATTTCCCAATATCTGCCCTCAGTGCTGTAGTTGTTAATCGAAATTCACTCCGGAACTCACGTAGTTCTTTGAGGACCGTAGTCATCTGCCGTTGCAGGGTGCCGAGAGGGAGAGGCTCAGAGGCATCATTACTCTGCCACGTGGTCTCAGAGGCCTGTGAAGCCTCACTACCTGAGTCGGAGATTCCGTCAACATTGGAACTCATAGGGTTCTTTTTATTGCTTTTCTCCCCTCTTCTGGACATTGTGATATCTCCGTTGGGGTTTCCAAGAGGAATGTCCCTGAATAAAGTTGTAATTTCAGAGGTTTAGCTGGCTGTGCAGAGAGCTCATGAATTAGGCTTGCATTGGGAAGGTGACGTCACCGGAAGTCTGCTTGCTTGCTTGCTTGCAAAGGAATACATGCTTACAAGTATTTTTGGAGAATTGTGATATCTCCATGCAGATTCCCATTGACCAAATTGTTGACTGCCTGGAATTTATTCTAACACATAATTATTTTGAATTTGACGCTGAGCACTATTTGTTGATATGTGTCACAGCCATGGGTGTCAGCATGGCACCCAGCTATGCCAATTGATTTCTTGTCTGGTGGGAATCTGTAAAAGTACTAAATGATCAGAATCTAATGAAAAATTATAACATGTTATGTTGAAAAACCTAGTTGTCTTAGATGTAGTAACAGGCAAATTTTTGAACCAAAGGCATGCACAAGTAAACGTTCTCAATATTTTACAATAAGAGCTGCCAGATTATGGAATAATCTGCCCAAATATATTGTGGAAAGTCAGTCATTTGAAACATTTAAAACTGAACCTGACAAATTATTTTTGGTACAAAGCACTGAGTTCACCCCACATGTGTGGGGAGAGTTGTCTCGATGGGCCTAGGCCTTCTTCCACTCTTAAAACACAGAGTAATACTGAGTAAATTCATATAACAACCCATTCTTTAGCAAAATCATTAGATGGCATAGATTTGTGGATGATATATTGTGTGTTTGGAAGGGTAATAACAGAGAACTAACGGAGTTTCTAGATTGGTTATATGCAAATGACTTAAATTTATCTGTTACATACTTTTCCAATGAAGACAGTGTTTTTTTTCAGGATCTAACCCTGCATGTATCAAGAGAATTAGAGGTCCAAATGAAATGCCATAGAAAAAAGGCAGCCACTAATTTATTGAAAGTGACAGTGCACATCCCAAATGCCTTAAGAATTCCACACCGTAGGCCGGCCTGGTGGCACTAAGGGCTAAGGCGCTGGACGCCTAACCTCGTGGCACGCCGTCGACCCGGATTTGGGAATGAGCCTGGGCCTGGGCCATCGGAGGTCAGCAATGGGAGGGGAGGGCAGAGCTGGATGGAGCTGCTGACAGGCAACTCTCCTCTCCTCTCCAGGGAGGTGTAGTGGCAACCCTCGGCTAATGGCTGCCTCCTGGTCGAGGCCGGGGACAGCACAGGCCTTGAGGGTGCCAAGCATCAGGCCAATGGGGTGGGTGGAAAAGGGTCATTACTGGGGCCATAAGGCACAGGCGCACCTCCATGCACATGTGCTCCTACTCCTGGGGCCCCCTGGGAGAAAATGGAGGAGAAAATCACTGGTGGCAGGATGGCGACTGACTCCCCACAGGTGCCGCTCCTAGGCTGGGCATGAGGTAAGCCCTGGTAATTCCAGGTGATGGGGCTGGGGGGGTTGATCAGATGGGGGCTGTCAGCAAGGCATAGAAGAAGTCATATGATGAAAAAAAAAAAGAATTCCATACCATATGGCCAATTCCCAGGACTATTTTGGAATTGTAGTAATATGATAGACTTTGAGAGTTAAGCTGAAGACTTGAAAAATAGACTTCTACAATGTGGTTACACAGAACTCTTAAAGAGCTGGTGATGCGTTCAGGAGAACTTTAACAAAACCTAATATTTAGACACAGTCTAGCTTGTATTTCCCATTAGTGCTGTATACCTCTTCCCCATTATTTATTACTGAGCTCATTTGTATGAAAACAGGATCTTTGCTCCTTAAGAGTTTGTCTATTCCAGCTGCTTTTTCCCTACCAGAAGTTATAGAGCACTGCTTGTGACATCACAGTTTCTCTCATGGCAACAGATTGTGATGTCACAACAGAGGATTATAACTTGAAGTAGGGAGTAAGCTATAGAGCCAGATGGACTATAAAGGAACTCTAAGGAATAAAGATCACATATTCATGCACATTTCCTTAGTAATAAATAATGGGGAAGAGAACTATGTAAAATATAAATGGAATGCAGGTAGAATTGTACTTAATTATTATGTTTTTTAAAGTTTCCTTTGAGGAGTTAGTAGCTCTTTAAATAAGGCAAAAGATAAAGTACAAATGGATAATAGAAAAGATTTAATTTATAGGGAACCACGCAGGAATCAGAAAGAACCTGGTGATCAGAAAATGACTTTAGTAATGGAGTATAGTAGTACTGCTGGTCAAATCGGAAATATAGTCTACAGGAATTGGCCTATCTTACAGTCTGATAATGAAGTTAGCATGGCAGGAGGGGAGAAATCTAGAATACTGTAACATTTAGGAGAGCTAGAAATATACAAGATGATATGATACATGGCAGGTTGAAAGATGAACCAAAAAAAAAGATATGGGATGATTTGGTTCCCTTACAAAGCAAAAGGCTTCTTCAGGTGTGCTCTATTCAACATTTGTAAATACTGGACCCAGTCCAAGAAATTTGAGCATCCAAAACAGAGTGACTTGTGTGCGGAAGTAAGGGAGTGCATTACTTGCAACACACCCTTTTTGTGTATATACCCTCTGGGGCTCTTGTGCAATGGTATACATCGGCTGTACAGTAAGACCCCTTAAACAACACATAAAGGAGCATGTCAGATCGATATTGAACAAAAGATCTGACACTTCTGTAGGAACACACTTTTCAGAAGTTCCCAGATGAGATCCAGATTTTATGCACTTCATCGGATTCGAACATATCCCAGCTCAAAAGATTGGAGGTGATAGAAAAAAATCTATTACTCCAATGGGAAAGCTAGTGGATCTTCAGCCCCATAACTGTGAATCCTGAAGGATTAAATAAAAATTGGGATTTTAAATCATATTTGCATGCATGCTGAATCAGGTTTCACTTATTTCTAGTAGCCTTATCCCTACCCTCTCTTCTCCTCTCCTCCTTTTCCCCAACCCCTAATTTTTGTTACCCTTTTCCCTCCATCCCACCGCTCTTTGTAGCCCTATGTAATAATATTATATTTGAAAATTGTTGTAGTGATTTATATTTGTGAAAATTCTACAAGGTTAATTAATAGAAACTAATTTTTCTGTTTTGTTTTTTCTTTCAGATTTTCAGTTGCCTTGAAATGACATTTACCTCATAACTGTGAAGGAAGATGCTTTCAGTAACTCTCAAATGTGTAAAGGACATAATAGAGGTTAATTGTTTATACTATATAAAAAAAGTTTAAAAATGTAGAACAAATAATTTAAATAATTTAAATTTGACCCTGAGCACTAAAACAGTGATCTCCATTGGATACTCTAGGAATTGCTATTACTGACATGTTAACAAATATTGTATAAATGTATTTTATTAAGTTTTTCCTTCTATGTGCTTCACAAATTATAATTTTGCACACAGATGAGATATTCAAACTAAGCTCTTCTAAAGTATAAGCCCTTACTGCGCATAAAAGAATAGTTGTAGGGGTAATGTCGAGTGATATTCAAAGGAGTTGCGCTTATTGAGCAACTCCTTTGAATATCACCTCAACATAGTTATCAGGCATGGTGTAATGGCGCCACCACAAGTTGACAGAGTGAGTATTCATTCTTGCGGTGGCGCAAGTACCATTGCGCCATGCACAAAATCCTGATATTCAAAAGGTGACATGCAAATGGGGCCATAATTCATGCAAGGCTCAGGGGGGGCCATTTGCATCTGATTATGGCCCCATTTGCATGCCATTAGCATGTAGGTGCGCCGATCCCTGAGGACTTGTGCCTGGCCCCTGCCAGGCAGCAGCCGTCGGAGACTGACGCTCCCTGCAGCCCAATCACGGGCAAAACAGTGTAGAATCCCCCACCACCACTGGCCCGGATCGCAGGGCATGGTTTAATTCCCCAACAGCCCGATCGCGGGCAGTAATGTGGCGGCGCCCCAACCTATCCCTGGTGGTCCAGTGGACCGAAAGCCTGATCGCAGGCAGTAAGTTAAATAACCCCCTCCTCCCGAAGGTATCCTGGTGGTCAGTGGACAGAAAGCCCGATCGCGGGCAGTATGTTTAATAAACCCCACCCCCAGACTGAGTCCCTGGTGGTCAGTGGACGAAAGCCCGATCGTGAGCCGGTATGTTCTACCCCCAAGCGTATCCCTGGTGGCTAGTGTCCCCACCCACCACCCGTAGCCCTACCACCCCTGCCCAGCAGCGGCGGCGGCAGCATCCCACCCACCTGCCGCCCGCCGCCCGCCGACTGACTGCCCAGTAGGGCTGCCGCCCATTGGTGGAAACGCAGAGCCAATGAGCGTCAGATCCATATCGACTAAGACAGTCAGTTTGTGAATGAGTTCATTCACAAAACTGGACTGTCTAACTGCAGTATCGCCCATTGGCTCATGCTCTTCACCAATGGGCGCAGCCCTACTGGACAGTCAGTTGGTGGTAGCGGCGGCAGGCAGGTGGGATGCCGCCCACCAGCTGCTGGGGAGCGGGTGGTGGGGCTACGTGGGTGGGTGGGGTGGGGTGGGGGACACTAGCCACCAGGGATATGTTGGGGGTTATAAACATACTGCCCGCGATCGGGCTTTCAGTCCACTGGACCACCAGGGATCCATTTGGGGAGCCACATTGCTGCCCACGATCAAGCTGCGGGGGGGGCACAGGGACTGGGTTGGGGGCCAGCCACAGGTGGCAGCTGCTGTGTTGCGCCCTGCAATGCAGCAGCTCACCTGTGGGTGGCCCTCGACTTAAGCCTTTTTTTGGGGGCTCAAAGTCGTGCAGGCGCAGGTTGGGGGTTGCGCCTGCACAACTCTGCACAGCCCGGCTGAATATCGGGCTGTGCAGTTTATGTATGGTTCCGCCCCCTCCAGTTGAGCATGCATTCATTTGCATTGCGCTGTTGCTCAGCCTGTTTTCAGTGGTGCAACTGTCTCCTGCTGAATATCGCAGAATGGCGCAATTTTGGACTTGCGCAGGCGCAACCCTATTGCGCATGGCGCAACCCTTTTGAATATCCCACCCACAGTCTTTAATGTCATGAGATGGGGTCTGCTGTTGTTTGATCTTTTTGCACACATTTAACCACCCTAGTTAAGAATGAAATTGTATAGATAGAGATTGTATGTGCTTCACGAGACAACAGCATGGTTTAGAAGCTACCTCAAAGGCAGGTCCCAGTCTGTTACAATTGGTACAGTCTCCTCCCCTTCCCCACCAGTATTCACAGGGGTTCCCCAAGGCTCCATCCTTGGCCCCCCTACTTTTTTCCATTTTTATTAACCCACTCCCAGCTGACAGCCTCACTTGTGAGGCTCCCCTCTATGCGGATGCCCGTGTCCTTTACCATAGTGACAAGTCTCTTGCAAACATCTCCTCCACTCTTACACTTAATTAAGCTGCTGCCCACAATTGGTTTCTTTCCAACAGACTCTTGGTAAATGAAAAGAAAACAAAAGCAATGTGATTCGGATTCAAACCATTCTTTACAAAGGTCTTCAAGGCAAACTCCTCCCTCCTTGTACCCACACCTGCTACCCCCCCTCAAAAATGTCCCTAGATTCAAATACTTAGGTGCCACCCTGGACCCCTCTCTCATGTTTGCCAACCACGTCAATAATTCTGTGCTCAGAGTAAATCAGAAACTAGGAGCTGCCTACTGCCTAAATCAATTCCTGTCTTATGAGGCGCATCTAGCAATTGAACAAGGAAACCTTCTACCCCTCCTTCAATACTGCTCTCCCATCTATTCCTACATATCCTCAGCTCTGTGCTCTAAAATGAACTCAGTCTACAATAGTATCTGTTGCTTTGTCCTCCATGCTCCCTATTCTATCCATCATTTGCATATTATACCTGTCACTTGGTTGGTTCCCACTGCAAGGACGGTTCGACTATGCCCTTGGCTGCTTAGTTGACAGTACTCTGAGAGGCTGCCACCTGAGGCTGTCCCCGTACTCATCCCTCATGGGCAGAGTGGCAGCTAGGAGCCTCTATGAATCATCCTTCCCTTCCCTGGTAGTTCCACAAATCTCGTCTACCATGAGCAGTAAAGCCTTTTCTGTCTCTGCCCCCTCCCTATGGAACAGACTCCCGATATTGCTCTGCTCTTCTGCCTCCCATCTCTCTTTCAAAAACAATTTCAAAGACTGATTACTGTCTGAAGCCAAATGCCACTGCTCTACTGGTTAATCTCAGGCATCCCCTTCCTTTGCCCCCCCCCACCTAATAGCGGGGTCTCATCCTTACTACACTCACCACTTCCACTCCTGTCCTCTTCCCTCACCTTTTGGAGCTGCTGCTGTCACTTTCTACTCTAAGTTCCAGTGCTGTTTGCTAAGGGGAGGTGTTGTACTGTATTTCCGAGTTCCAATCTGATTGTTGACCTGTGCACTATTAGTGTATCTGAATGCATTTTGCATTTTATGTATCATATCTGAGAATTATGGTTGGTCTCTGTGTTTTGTGACTTGTATTTCAGCCTGTTGCCTGGCCTGTGACTATGTATTTTTGACCTGTATGCTGGCCTTTTTTGGCACCTTGTATCTTATGTAATTGCACTTTATGTAAAGGCCCCCTTGTTCTGTAATTTCCTGAGCCTTATGTTGAGGCCTGTATTAACTGTTGTTCTCTACACTTGTATTGCTTAATGTGCCATACCATGGCTCGAGTCGTGCCTAAAAACAGCCCTTGGGATCAGTGCACCCACCCGGTTATCAAAGACATAAATAAATTAATTAATTAAAAAATGAATTACAATTTATGCCTTGAAATGTGGTCTGCTGTTGTTTGACCTTTTGCACAGTGATTGACCTCCCGAGTTTAGAATGAAATTGTATAGATAGAGATTGTATAGAATTATTACCATACTGTACATGAGATAGTTTCCTATGTAGTCCTACTCTATTCTGTTTAGTTAAAGTACATAAAAGTGATATCTATAACTATAAATTTTAAATAAGATTTGAGAACAAGTAATAAAGAAATTATATGGGCACCATAATTGATAGACCCCTATGAAATTTAGCTTTCTGGTATCACTATATTGTTCATAGGCATTATTTTGTAATAAAAGTTTATTATTATTTTGATTTATAAAACTTGAAGAATGAGCAAAAAAATGTTTTTTGTATGGTGCAACACCTTTAAATATTCATGAGATAATTCTATAAAATGTGAAACTGTTCTCAAAGGAGCCACACTCCCTGAGGAAGGGCCTTGCGACCCAAAGCGCCGGGGAAGAGAGTGTGGTACATTGGTTTGCTCTCACTTGCTATTTCATTATTTTGGAATTTAAAAAAAACTTTCAAATTTTGAATCATTGGACTCCTGAGACTTCATTTCTACAAATATTGGTATATTATCACAGTGGTGATTGTCTGAGTCTAAGAAAGCAAGTGTTTACTGATCCGTTGGAGTGCGCAGAGTTCTGGGATTTGTTGCAATAGTGGGGTGGCCCCCCGTAACTGCGCACCCACCTTACTGTGCATTCACAGTTCTGTTTTTTTTGGATTTTGCTATGTCACAGACAGGGCTGGGGTACCTACAGACAGTGTGTGTGTGTGTGTGTGTGTGTGTGTGTGTACTGTATATAGCCTAAATAGCTTTCACTATACTGCAGAGACACACAGAGTAGCTATATCACAAACAGGGCTCAGGGCACCAATAACAGACGGTGTGTAATACAGCCTAAATGACTTCACTATACTGCAGAGACAGAGTATATGTCACACACAGGACTCGGAGCACCTAACAACAGACAGCATGTATACAGCCTAAATGGCTTTCACAGCTGCTGCCAGCAGCAATGAGTGCCTTCCCCCATTTCTCCTTCTCTCCTGAGTGCCACCGCACTTAATGACCCTTGCCCTAAGCATTCCCCCTTTCTTCAATCCTCAACCCTTGCTCTCCCTTCCTTCATGGACAAAGGTTGTGCATTAACATTTTGTTTTTTTCTGAGTTTTTGTGGCTTTTCACCACGGTTGCAGCAAGCACCAAATCGTGCTCCCTTTCCCACCAAGCTCCAGAGCTAGTCTGCATGCTCACACAGCAGACGAGGAGCTCAGACACCAGCACTGACCAATAGGGTTGTCAGGCTGGTGTCACATGCTCCTGTCTGCTGTGAGGACCCCACAGGCTGACTGTAATGCCCAATTAGAAATCGGGAAGAGTCCCAGGACCCCACAGGCTGTCTGAAAAATGCCTTTTTTTTTTAAATTACCCATTACTCACCCTGTTACCGGTGTCCACAGTACCTGACCTGTGAAGTACACTGTTAGGTTGGGTAGTGTAATAAATTACCCAAACTATCCTACCCGACCAAAAAACACTGATACCCAACCTACCCGCTCTAGCTACCCGACAGGTAGCCCATCCCTACTTAACAAGTTACTAATGCTCTGAAGGTGTTTCAAGTAGGGTTGTCAAAACTAGTCCTAAAAAGATTAGAACCCTTTTAGAACCCAGAGGTTTGAGTTCTAATTTACAACTGTCTAGAATACTAATGTGTTCTAAGGATTAATGGTTCTAAATGCTAAATTGAATGCTTTTTTGTTCAGACATTTCAAAAACAGGGTGCCAGTCAAGAAAACAAAACTATCGGGAATTACATTTTAAAATGTTTGATTTGCTACTCATATACATGTACTGTATGTGCAGCTGTGCCAAACTACAACACATCAATTGTGACTTTTGGTCTTCGTGTTTGAAGGCATACAGCCTTTCTCTTTATTTTCTGCATGTGAAGTGAAACAGAGTATTTTGCTGTGCTGAGAGGACAGGTCTTTTCTCTGATATTCCTCTCCAGTCCTATATGCAAAAAGTTTGACTTCTAAATAATATTAGAACCCTAAAAGTATTTGAAAAGTTCTAGACCAGAACCAGAACCCAGAACATCAGTGGGTTCTGACAACCCCAGTTTCAAGAGATAATATCTGAGACATACTTAAAGTGGAACATTAATGAGCAGTGCCGTCATAGTTTGGAAGCCTATCTTTTCTTTTTTGGCACCTCATGCACCGGTGCTGCCCCTGTCAGCAGGGCACCTCCCTGCCCAGTCCAAGCCTTCTCTGTCTTTTATCCCTGACCTCCTCTTCCCACCCTTCCCCTCCATGGTGGGGGTATTCTTTGGGGGGGAGGGCTACAGGCAGCATTCCCTTCTCCCATGGGACAACACAGTGCTATGAAGAAGTTGGCAGTCAGAAATGGCAGGTCCCGAGAGTGCCAGCATCATACTGGGGATTTTCCTTGTTTCTATGATCCTGCCCTCATGGGTTGCCGATGTTAAGGGCTCAGTGACACATGCATGCAGGTGCATGCAAGGCACTAGAGGCATAGATTATAGTGTCATCCACATACATTATGTGCAAGCCAACAAAAGCTGGGAAGAGATCATTAAGGAAAATAGAGAACAGGATGGGACTCAGGAAGGACCCTTAGAGAACTCCAGACTAAATGGGAGGGGGAACAAGATGTCATCAACTTGGACCACCTGGAAAAATGCTTCAGAAGCTGGATCTGAACCAATTGTTGGCAGGAGTGGAAACACCTGCTGTTCTCAGCTTGTCCAGAAGGACATTATGGGGTACCATATCTAAGGCCTTGCCCCCCGAACCACACATGTGGGGTCTGTGCCCCCAATACCCCCATACTAAGGATTATCAGCTCTAGTCAGAGTTGATTCAGGGAGGGGGCGCAGGACCGGGAGACAGTGTGCCCCTGTGTCAGGTGCACCAACACAGCAACCTGTTGACAAAGTGTCAATTTTGCCGACATCGAGGTATGTCGCTGTGTTGATGTTGCCATCAGGTCGGCACACCATTAAAACAAAACAGGATCCTTTATTGTTCCACTTGAGCTCAATTAAAGAGGACACTTTCTCACGCTGGCACAGCCTATTTTTTCACATCACTATAGATTTTATTATTTGGTTTTTGGTAACTGGGGAAAAAAGCTAGACAAACAGAGTACCTATTTTCAGGTACGACCCGGGAGATTACATTGCACAAAAACAGATTACAGTTCACAAAGTACATTAAGGAGATAGAAGCACAATTTAACATGTGGATACAGGTATTATACAAGCAGTTGTTTTACAAGCAGCGGTACATTAGTAAAACAGGAGCAGCACTCAAAAACAAGGGGAGGCCTAGAGCGAGCAACCATGAACACCAGAAAACATCTTATAGGCAGTAGTTCATTGTGAGTCAGTTTTGTAGAAAAGCCAATGCAGACACAACACATAAGCAACCAAGAGTACAGTAGTGACAATATATGGGCAGAAGTGCATCAGCAGCACAAGCATACAAAACACATCCTGGTATCAATACAGTGCCATCAGTACAGTGCAACAAATTGTGTAGGCAGTGCAGAAGGTTTGGGTGTCAAAGAGGTCACCGGGGTAGGAAGCATTTGCAGGTCAGGAATTGGAGGAGGTGGGCTTTGAGGGCTGATTTGAAGGACAAGGTGGAGGTGGAGCAGCATACAGTTAGAGGAACAGAGTTCCAGAATCTGGGTGCGAAAGATGAGAAGGTCTGTTTGCCCATTTTGGTTACACACTTGGGTGTGGTAAGCTGCGTATGATCGCGAGACCTGAGGTAGTAGACAGCACTAATACTAGTGAGGGGCAGAACAGAAATAGCAGGGGAGGGAGATTGCAGCTGCTTATATATAAAGCAGCCTAGAGGGCAGGATCATGATGCTGAGGGGGCTAGCCACTCTGAAGAGTTGTAGAGTGAACAGTGGTGAGTGTGAGGGCAAAAGAGCGGATCGGCATATGGTGTTATATCTTATGTCCCATGTATGCAGAGAAGCCGAAGGGATGTTAGTGATGAGGAGGGAACTGTATTGTAGGCAAGGAAGGAGTAAGCCCTGGGCAAGGGTCTGCCTGGCAGGGGGAGTAAGAAGATGCTTAAGGCAGTAGAACACCCCAATATGAGAGCTGGCAGTTTTGCACTGAATTGTGATGTGGAGGTGAAAATCTAATCCAGGGTCCAGGATGATGCCTAGGTATTTGAATTCCTTGACTGTGGAGAGGGGAGAACCATGTAAGCATCTGATATCTAGAGGTAGAGGGTAGGAAGTGTGACGGATCCAGGATCCAAATAGCATCACTTGGGTTTTTGGGGCGCTGAGGACCAGGTTGTTTGCCATGAGCTATTTTTGTATACATGTGAAGCCCTTATTAAACTGGCAATTAATTTGTTGAAAGCTTTTTGCAGTGTGATAGAAGATTATGTCATTAACATACATGACAATGGAGGAGGAGGTGGAGACGGTAGGGAGATGATTTATGAAAATGGAGAAAAGGAGTGGGCCAAGGATAGACCCCTGGGGGACACCATGGGTGATGGGCAGCTAGGGAGAGGAAACCATGCCAAACTTAACAAACTGGCTGCACCCAGACAGGTAGTTAGCAAACCATGGGGTGCATGGGGGGATAAGCCCAGGGCGGCTAACTTCTGAGTAAGAAGGGAATGGTCTATGAGACTGAAGGCTTTGGAAAGGTCTATAAAGATGGCCCCAGTGAGTATGCCTCAATCCATTGCAGTTTGGATGTCGTTAGTGAGCTTGATGAGGGCAGTGGTTGTACTATGACCGCTAGAGGGGTGAAGAGTTCATGAGAGTTCAGATAGTCTGTGAGTTGGGCAGTGACTATTTTTTTGAAGAGCTTACCTAGGAGAGGCAGTAGAGCAGTGGAACACTACTGTGATATGTTTTTTGAAGCCCCTTTTTAAGGAACTGGGACCACCTTGGTTACTTTTCAGAGGGATGGGACTATGGCAGAGGTGTGGGATAGGTTGTAGATGTGGGCAATGGGGATGGAGAGGAGCTGGGCCCTGAGTTTTAGTATCTTGGTCTCAATACCGCCAGGGTCAGGTGCAGCATCCAGTGGTAAGGATTTAAGGAGATGCAGGACCTCACTCTTTGAGGCCACCTTCAGGTAGAAAGGGGGGTGGAGGGATTAATGTCTTGGATGGGGGGAGATTGAGATGGGAAGAGGGAGAGGTCAGTGAAGTGGGCATTGAAAGCATTGATTGTTGTGAGGCGGTTGTTGCAATAAGTGTCGTTTATGATCATGTCATTGAGTGAGGAGTGGGAAGGATCACCCAGTAGCCCTTTTAGGTGACCCCAGAATCTACTTAGACTACTGGCAGAGGTGGTGAGCTTAGCTTTGCAAAAGGAGCTTTTGGCTATGTGGGTAGCTCTTTAGTAGCGATTCCTCAGAGAATGGTAGTTGTGCCAGTCCTGGGGGTTAGATGATGCCTTGTAAGAGTGCCAGTGGCTATCTCTTTCTTTATAGAGGGAAAGGTGTTCACTGTGGAGCCAAAGGGTGGCAGAGCCCCTAATGCTCCTCGGAGTGAACAGGAAAAGCCTATCTTGTAGCTTGGAGATAGGCGATTGGAAGATCTCCAGAGCACAGTTTACATTGGAGGTGGATAGGAGGTGGGACCAGTCAGTGAGCTGAAGCTCAGCAGTGTGTGTGACGGTATCGATGCCACATTTTGGTGGGTTGCAGATGCAAATAATGTGCATCTTTTTGGCATTGCCAATGGTGAGTGTGGCATGTAGAAACTCACAGGCAGAGGCATTGCTGGTCTGATGAGGGACAAGGGATAGGTCAAGGTGGGATTTAAAGTAGATGAGGAGACCACCATCATGCTTGGAGGAGGGGCAGTCTAGCTGGAGAAAGGAGTAGTGAGTAAGGTTGTAGAGAGAATCGGGGTGAAGGGCCTGAGCCATGATTCAGAGATCCCAAGTATGTCAGGAGAGTAATGTGCTGTCCAGGCTTCAAGATCAGTCTTGTTTGCCATCAGGCTGCAAATATTTAGATGGACAAATGTTATTCCTCGGTGGCCATCCCAGGGTGGGAGTGACAGGGGACCTGGGTTTGTTTGATGTCACTGGCTAAACAGCGGTATGGGAAGAGAGTCCATTGGGTGGTGAGTTTTAGGTAGTTACGCCAGCTACGAGCACTTAATGAGAGTTTCCATTTGTGGATGAGCTGCAGTAGAAGCTTCATTTTGGATTTTAGCAGCACTGTGGGGTGGGAGGTTTGCTGAGTGGCTGCCAACAAGTTGGAGAAGTAGAAATCAGTGGGAGGGGAGGGGTGCATGAGTTTGGCCCCAGGTAGCAGTAGTGAGTCTGTCAGAGAGACAGATAGGAGAAGGAGCCCTATCGCCAGAGTGGACATTAGAATTGGCTGAGCAGATGTTGTGAGCATGGCCAGATGGATCATTAACTGCTGACTTTCTTCTGGGCTGGATTCAACCCTGAAGGGGTATTTTATTTATATGCTGCATGGGCCCGAGGGGGTCATGCCGCTCACTGAGTCCCCAACCTCTGCAGCTAGGATGGGAAAACCATGGGCTTCTTCTAGCTCATTTTATCTTTTACTATCCACTTGGCAAATTCACAGTCTCACGGCCTACACAATACTAATCCTATGAACATGTGAAATTACTGGCAGAAAACGGCTCACAGGCCTATCAAGTCTGCTTGATTGTGCAGCTCTCAGTTTAATACCACTGCAGCTGCTTAGGGCTGCAGGTTCAGTTCTACCATTCAGCCTGAATGGTCAAACCCCCCCGATATTTGCACTAGTCCACCCATATGTGAACATATGGAAGAAATATGTGAACTTTGGTTCGCCCCTGCAGTACTCATACATTTGAAATTTACTGGTATTGCAGGGGTGAACCGGGCGAACTAAAGTTCGCATATTTCATTTACTTATAGTGCCTCACCATTCACCAGTCAACATGTGATGTAAAATTACTGTCCTCAAGTGACGACTCTGAGTGGGATGATTGACAGCCCAGTCAGCAGCCAAGCCCACACATCAGCCTTATGATAAGTTCCCACCTGGAACTTATGTAAACATGTGGGTGATTGGCTGTCAAAGGGCTGTCTGTTAGAGAGACCAGTCCATGTTGGCCAGTACAAAAAAAAGAGTCATGTGGGTGGGCTTGCAAACTCGAGTCACAGCACCAGTTTTCTGGCAGTTGGTGTCTGGTGTGTGACTCGAGTCAGTGCAGTGGTTACCGCTGTACTACTCTGAGTGAGTGTTTCTCTCTCTAGTCTCTCTTACAAACTATGGCCTACTCCATTGATCCCTCCACTCTGTGAGGGCAGGAAATAAAAAACAAGCTTTTTTTTTTAATATAACTGGACAGACAGAGGAGTGACTAGTGAGGGCATCTGACTGGGAGTTGGGGGGGGGAGGAAAATTCCTGCAGGAGCGTGTGGTGGGTGGCGTCCCTGGCGGGTGCCCAGTCTCACTCTAGTAGTCTCTCACAGCTACTCAGCTATGATGTACTCACTGTCTTCTCCAATTCAAAGCAAGCAAAGTGGTCATCAAAGTAAATCCCAGGCTTCAAACTAAAGTAATTTAATAACACTCAGCCCAGGTGGCATAGCAGCATGCAGTTTGTGTGTGGGGGAGGGGTAACAGACACAGACACAGTCTGTCTCAGACAGCTCCTCCACTCCATTGTTGCTTGTTGTGTGTTGCCAGTTTGCCATGCACAAATTCATTTTTTTTTAATTATGCAGGCAGTATCATCTTATTCTTTCTTGGGACAAAACAATAATTAAAAAAACATTTAATTTAGACAGTGTTTTCTGTCTGGGAGGGAGAGCTCCAGGCAGCCAGTGCAAGAGGAAGTCAAGAACTGATCCAACCTAGGCAAAGTCAAGGCTGTCTTTTTTGGGGGTTGTCTGACTGAGTCTGATTTTTTTAACTTACATTAACAACCTATAATAAAAATAAATGTATAAATCCCAAGTAAGTAAGCACACAAGAACATTACTGCCCCATCTACTAGTGCTTTACTGACCTATTTGGTATTTTTGAATAATTTTGCTGTATTTTTCTTGGCTACTCGATGCAGTCATCAGTGCTGTACTGAGTGACCTATTAGGGAAAGAAATATCCATGTGTGTTACTACTACTTAAAGTACTTGACTCGACGCAGCCAGCAGTGCTGTAATCATCATTTGCGACTAAAACAAATTTAATTAGGAACAGTTTTAATTAAAATCCAATATGGAAAGACATGAAGCATGTGTTTCAGAAGTTGAATCTGTACCAAAAACCATGGGTGGTAAAGAGGAACAGAATAGTGACAGCAGTACATAAAATTCAGGACATTGAGGTAGTAACCCATCATGGTACTCAGAGGATGAGCACAAGGGCCATCATAGTGCGGCAGCCAGTCTTAGTAAGCAGAGTGAAGGATGATGACGAGGAGGAGAAGACAGATTAGACTGAGGGTGAAATCCTTGAAACAGATCCTGAGTTTGTAGAAGATAAAGAGGCAGTCAGTCAATCAAGTAGCAGTAGTTCTGGGGAGTGGGATGCTGAGGAAGATTACAGGGCCAAAAAAGAACAAAAAAGAGTTCTAGGAAGGATGGTGGTGCTACTAAGAAAAAAATAATGGGGCATAAGGAGACAACCACACATGCAGAGGAGAAACAGAGAATAGAAGATGAACAGGGTTCAAGAGGAGTAGAAACAGAATCAAGTTGGGGCAGGAAGAGTTGTTGTGCATCAACATTTGTTGATTGACATGGAAAGACATCGAAGAGATATTGGCAGCAGTGGTGGCTGTGGTAGCAGCAGGGGCAGTGGTGAACATATCCACCCCATAAGCAGCAGTGCAACAAAATCTGTGAAATCCATAGTGTAAGATTTTTTTACACAAGATAAATCATCCTGCAGCCATGTGGTTGGCAAATTTTGCAAAACAAAATTAAGTCATGGTGAAGTGGATACCAGGATGGCAACATCAAAAATTATAGGACATATGAACAAGTCTCACCTTTATCAGTATCAAAAAGAACAAAAGGAGCACACACAAATTGTTGCATTGCTGCACTCAGCTGAGGAGAATGAGGTAATGGATGTTTACCAAGGTGATGATATAATTGATGTGGAGGTGGAGGATGATGAAAGTCTGACTTCCAGTCAAAGCAAAACATCCTCAATTTCACGTTTCTTTACCCCTCTGTGCCCACCATCACCACAGCCTATCAGGAGTCAAACACCATCCATGGCCACAGCATCCACCCCTCGTAGTGGTAAAAGTCAAGGTAAGCAATCCAGAGAACCTGCTGATATCAGCGAGTGTAGCAGTCATCAAATTTCATTGAAAGACTGTTTTGCGCAATCACAGAAATATAAGCCCGACAGACCTGAGGGAAGGTGATTAACAAAGGCAATTGGACAGATGATAGCCACCGACTTGCTACCATTCTCCTTTGTGGCGAACTCAAGTTCTAAAGCTCTAATGGAAATCGTTGTGCCCAAATATCAAGTCCCCAGCCAGACTTATTTCTTGTCTGTTGCCATTCTAGACTTGTATGATGGTGTTCGTAACAGCGTGTCTGAGGTTTTTAAAGGTCCAGTGGGCAAAAAGGTCCATGTCACGACAGATATGTGGACCAGTGGCCAGATGACTGACTATATGGCTGTGACTGGCCATTGGAAAAACTTTCCTCCCTCCTCCTCATCTTGTAGTGGCACTGATGGCAGTAGCAGCAGCAGCAAGAAGCAAGGGTCTTTCTCGGTTTGAAGGCAGGCAGCATTATGTATTTAAGGTTTTGAAAAAGATCACAAAGTGGAACACCTTCTGGAGGACGTTGAAGAAATGTTTGCTGAGTGGCTGACTCCAAAGTCCTTGCAACCAGAGTTTATAGTGTCTGACAATGCTTCTAATATTGTGAAAGCAGTAAGGCTTGGTAAGTTTACACATGTACCATGCTTTGCACACACTATTATCTTGGTGGTAAAAGACTTTATCAGTGAGGACCGAAATGTTCAGAACTTGATTGCAGCTGCCCATACTATGTGCACCCACTTTAGCCATTCTGTTGAAACCAGAAAGTTGTTACGGCAGATTCAAATAGAAAACCGCTTTCCTCTCCACTAGGTGATCCAGGAAGTTCCAACCAGGAAGAATTTCACCTACTATATGATGCAGAGAATACTTGAGCAACAGAAAGCCATCCATCAATATGCAGTCCAACATGGCATTGGGAAAGGAGATGTGAATATCATCCCCAATCAGTGGTGTCTGATGGAGAATCTTACTTGTACCCTTAAACCCTTTGAGGAGGCTACATGAGTGGTGAGCTCTGATGGTGCTAGGCTAAGCCAGATATTAGAATAAAGACTTGATTGATTGATTGACTGATTGATTGATTACCCTTAATCTCACTCATCAGAATGAGACTGGAGCATCCTGAGTCACAGTTCCTTGCTACTGATGACATCAATGCTGCATCCCTTGTGGGAAAAATTTTGAAAACCTTCCTGGCTGACGAGCGCATTGTAAATATGTGCAAAGCTGAACATTACATCTTGGCCACACTTCTGGATCCTCGGTTCAAGGATGCAACTGAGACATTCTTCAAACTACATGAGTTTAAGTATTTAGGGGTCTGGCTTGACTACAAACTCTCCTTCATTGACCACTTAGAGGACTTGTTAAAAAAACTTAGAGACTCGGTTTCTTCTTCAGGATAAATCATTTTCTGACATCTGACGCTAAAAAGCAACTAGTTCAGATGACGTTCCTATCCTTAATTGACTATGCTGACTTTATCTACAGCCAGTGTTCTGCCTCTCATCTTGGCAAGCTGGATACACTTTACCATAGAGTGTTGAGATTCATTACTGCTCTTTCCTTCTCCACCCATCACAGCTCCCTTTATGCTGCGGTGGGATGGACCTCCCTGCAGCACAGGAGGAACAAGAATGCCGCACTCTGGGTTTACAGAGCCATTACCAATAAACTTCCACAACACATTGCTGATTGCTTGCCCCTAAACTTGATAGGCAACTACACGCTGAGAAGTAACTCATTGATCCCTTTGAAAGTGCCAATGGCTGGCACACAATTTGGGAGATCGGCCATAAGCTTTGTACTGCCCTCACTCTGGAATAAACTACAGAAATCCTTAAAATTAAGAACTCCAGTCAGTCTTGCTGTGTTCAAGTCACTGTACACCAAAGCCATCTCTGTAGTCTGCAACTGCTTCCACTGCCCCTAGTTGAGTACCTATTGCCTATTGCCGATAGGCTACATCCCTCTACTTCCCTTTTCCAATTAATGTTACCTATTCAAATTTTCTACCCCTCCCTGGTCCATGACCCACATCTACCTTCCTTCCTTAGCACCAGGCAGGGCACCTATGGGCTTCCTGTACTGTATCTGTCCTTGTCCACACCTCCACCTTAAGGGTAATTACATTTGCTCCATTTCCTTCTCCCTCCTTCCTCTCCCAATCTACAGCTATCAGTTATGTTATTATGCATTTGTGTATGTATATAACAGCTTATGTACATGTATTTTAGCTATGTAATCTGTTTCTATGTATGCTTGTAATTTCTCTAATTGTATGTTTTGCTTTGCTTCGACCTTGTGTGATGTAGGTCCACCTTGAAAATGAGCTTGCTCAATGGTGTTTCGCCTGGATAAATAAAGATTTTGAATTTTTGAATTTAAAGATCTGGAATACTATCATGAACTGTTAATTGAGAAAGTGTCAGCACGCATAGTTAAGAAAAGTAGTACATCATCAGTGCCCTTTTGGCAACATTCAAATTCTGAACAAGATCTGGTGGAGTGGGAGGGAGCACAATCTGCCATTGCTGCTGCTGCTGCTGGTACCACCACTACTGATGTTCTTTGTCATCAAACACCAACCAGAACTGCTGCTACACCACAAGAGGACAAATCACTGTGGGACGTGCTGTCAGACTTTGGTCTGATAAAGACAGCTGGAAAGGCTCTTCTGGCTACTGTTGTACCAGAAGCCCCTGCTGCAACAATGGTGAAAGATTATATGGAGGAGACTGCACATCCCACTGCAGGTGACAAACCATTACTGTATTGGCAACAGAAAAAATCGATGTGGCCTTCTTTAACTGAGATTGCAATGGAATACATCAGATGCCCACCCACAAACACGTATTCAGAGAGAATTTTCAGTGCTGCTGGGGCAATAGTGAATGACAAAACAACATGTCTTTCCAGAAAGAATGTAGGAAGGCTCATTTTTCTTAAAATGAACCTGCCACAGTTCAAAAACATATACTGTCCAGAATTTATGCAGGCTGACAGCACCCAGATGGCATGCCACGCTGATGATGATGATGATGATGGTGAGGGATTCTGTTGCCACTAGTAGCCACTAGTCTTTCCATCAGTCTGTCTTCTGCTGGTGGGTCCTCCTGTCTTCTCCTCATCCTCTTCCTTGAGTTTGATTTATTTTGAAAACAAACATCTACTGATGGTTTTCACATGCCACTGAGGCCCAACTTAGCACCAGAAATTTAAGGCCCACTACATACTGCGGTTCAACTAAAACAACCATAAATGACTACACATTACTGTCACACAGTTCTTCGTCCATTTGTTTTTAATGCATTGTTATAAAAATACATGCTCAATACTTATTAGGCTGTAAAAAAAAAAAAAATAACAAATAAGTGTTCTGCTCCGACTCCAGATGGGGATTTAATTTTAATAATTTATTTTGCTGTAAAATGTCAACTTTACATTCACAATTTCAACGCTGCACCCAAGGACACATCCAATGCTTTGATCTGAATGAGCCATCCACCAGACAGAATCTGTTTTCATCATAACTTGTAAAATGAAAATAAAAACTAGAATTTAAAAAAAATGCTGTCCCCACATACTGCATTAATTGACCATCATGACAATGAAAGAATTCCTTTATCTTACTGTAGCCCCCCCCCCAACTCCAAGTCCAACCCCCCGGGACACTCCCTCTTTACAAATACTATCCATGCTCCATTGTTCACTCCCAAACTGCACACCTGACATCATAAAGAAAATTGGCAGATGATATACTGTTATGGCTTTTCCCATTATTCTGAGTAAAGATAAGGAATACATTAATCAGGAAAGAATCCCCCTTTTCACATGTACAACAAGCAAACTCTTAACTAGACTGACTACTATCCTTCTTCAACTAGATGCCCAAATATGCCAATACCTCCCCTCTACCTACTGTTACACACAGCCCTCTCACTCATACCCTTCTCCTTAGCAATATCACATAGAATAACTTTTTTTCCAAACACTGTGTTTTTAGGAAATATGAATCCATCTTCATTATTCAATGAATTCTACTGAAACAGTGAAAAATCAATTAGCTTCCTTTTTCCTCGTCCATCCATTGAATTTCTCCTTCCACTTCATTGGACACTCTCCTGCTTTTCTTTGTTGCTCTTCAACCTGATCAGTCGGTTAGAATGAAACAGCTTCTTCTCTCTCATGTGTGGAAGTAGTACTTCCTGGTTGTAAGTCACTACTACCATATATCATATAAGCCAAGAAGTTATATTGTTAGAGAAAGAGATGGGGAAGGGGTGTTTGGGAGGGTGGGACAAATTAAGTAATATTGACATAGTTATCTATGGAAGATATTGGGATCAGGGCAGGAGAGTGTACTAGAGGGACAGGAGAAAACAAGGGTGGGTAATATTACTAATATTGATATTTACTCAGAATAAAAGAAAACCCAAAACTGATACTAGATGCCTGCCACCCCTGCATTTCTTTATGGCCCATGGCCACAGCCATTGGACTCTATTAGTACCTGGGTCTAGCAGTGGTGGAAGATTTAAACGTATTGTAACAGGGTGTAGCTCAGGGGGTTAACCCTTTGGGCTGCAACCAGATTTAAAAAGCTAAAGTTGTCAGAGATGATATATGAGTCATATATCATACATGACCTTCAACGTTTGCTTAATCTGTTTCGACACTATATCACAGCTTTTACTGGGTATAACCAGATGGTTCTGCAGTATATAATCACGTTCTACCAGGTTCTACTTGACTAAAAAAATGCACATATTTAATTTTGCATGTTTGGGAATATACATGTAGTACTAATATTCAACAATGGTAAGTTTTGCAAAGCTTTGAAGCACTGATACAGAATCCTATGCACCAAAGCTTTACAATACTTAACTGTAGATACAATTCTTAGTACTACATGTACTTTCCCAAACATGCAAAAATGATATTCTGTGGATTTCTTAATTACGTAGAACCAGGTAAAATGTTTTTTTTTTGATGTTGCGTACTGTAGAACCTTGTTATACTGGGTAGAACCTGGCTTTACTTAGTAGAACCTGGTTTTATGTGGTAGAACCTGGTTTTACTTATTAGAACCTGGTTTTATGTGGTAGAACCTGGTTTAACTCGGTAGAACTTGGTTCTACCTGGTAGAACCCGATTCTGCTGGGTTCTACCTGGTAGAACGTTTTGGGTTCTACTCAGAAGGTTTGCGAGGTAGAACTTTTAGGCTCTGAACACTCTGGGCAACTTAAAACAGTTTAAGTGCCTTAAAACATTTTAGATTCCCCCAGCACTGTTCGCAGCCAGATTACAAGCCCCTTAAAATGTTTTAACAAAAGTGTTTTTAAACCCTGCTAGGCCCTGTCCACACTAGTGGTTTTGCAATGTTACAGTTGGTCTACAACGTTACAAAACCTGCAGACACGGTTTGCGTCCACACTACAGCACGCTTTATCCATGCTCTGAATTGGTTTAAGAAACCATACTCAAAACCTGATCAGACCAGGTTTTGAGATGGTTGCTCAGACAGTTGCCTTAACCATTTTAACAGCGGTGACGCACAACGTACTGTAAAGCGGTTTAAGGCAACTTCTCTGGGCTGTCTTGGCAAATGTTTGCCTCCTGAAAGAAAAGGGGATAATGCTACTTACATCCCTGTCCTCGCCATGGGATCCCCAATTGATTGGTGCTATTTTTAGCCCGATCGGTTAACAAGCCCATTCTCGAGTATCCCGGCATGCATTGTGCATCCACGGGACTGCCGCAAGTAAGCCTGGGAACTCCGAGGGGCATCCTCCAAAGTCGGCTGCAGTGTGGACAGAGGGTCAACCGTTCTGAAAACCGTTATACAAAACTGTTTTCAAAACTGTTTCCAAAAGCACTGATAGTGTGGACAGGGCCCTAGATACCTAGTCTTAAAACCATTTTTAAAAACGCTTTAGAGCTAGCATGGTTTTGCTCACAGGTCTGGACAGGAGTAAAAATGTTTTAAGCTGTAATGGTTTAACTAAAACAGTTCTAGCTGCAGTGTGTACAGGCAAGCACAGTTCTGTGTGTTGGACTTAACACAAAATAGTTACAAGGAGAAAAGGTTTAACACTAGCAGTGTGAACACACTAAACCGTTACCAAAAATGGTTACTGAGTAGTGTGGATGCACTGAAATGGTTTAGCTAAACTGGTTTTAAAAACAGTTTTCAAAAACAATCCTGTAGTGTGTCCAGGGCCATAGAGGTTCACGCAGCCCTACAACTGCTCCCCCCACCCAGTCCCCTCCTTCCATCTCCCCTCCCAGTCCATCTCCCCATTGTGCTCTTTTCAGTACTAACCCTGCCCCTGACTCTATCCCAACCACGCTTAAAGCTATCCACTGTCTTCAGTCCAATTAACTCCTCTGGCAGTATGTTCCATCCCACCACCATGCTCTCTGTGAAGTAGTGCCTTCTCATTTTTCTCCTGAATGTTCCCCCTTCCAGCTTCAGACTCTAACCCCTAGTGACCCTACCCCCCTTTAAGCAGAACAATCCTCCCTCTCTGACATTGTTTATGCCTTTTGAATGTAATCCCCCCCCCCAAATCGGGGGCTCACCTTAAGTATCTCCCTGGACTCCAGTAATGCCTACTGCTAGGCAGATGTCCTGCAGAGATGGTAAATCCATAGTTGTTGGTATCTTTCTGTAAATCTGTGTGGGAATGCCATTATGTATCTCTGCGCCTGTCCCTTTAAGTGCCACAGCCAGTGTGTATACTGTAAATAGCCTGGGTTGGGTCCAAGTGTTCTGGAGCATGCGACCAGCCAGGTATTACCCTAATTTGCCCCACTCTGCTGTCACTAATTGTGCAGAGGGAGCCCTGCCTGGTACTATAAACACTGACTTCTAATTCATAGCTGTCTTTTAGATATAGATTGTTGTTTAACCTCTCTTATTGCAGCATGCTTTTCCCAATGGAAGCCACCATGTCTTGGACCGGGACTTCCTGTTTGGACCAGTTAGGACACAGGTGACCTTGAGGGGTCCTTAGCTCAGGTGCCTTGTGGGAGAAACTGTGAACGCTAGTGTTTTGGCTCCTAAAGGCACCAATGGGAGCACAAGACGGTGACTGACTGCTCCTTCAGCCACTGAGATTGCAAGAGAAATGGACTGGTTCGAGAACTGTCTTAAAACAAGGGGAGTATAGCTCGAGCTCTTGGACTGAAAGGAGCTCCTGTGTGGCAGTTCATCTCGAGACTCTGTGGAGCAAGGAGCTTATAAGCTCTGAGGGGATCTGGCCAAGAAAGGCCTAGTTTTCCTTTGGCATGCATCCTGCGATCAAGAAAACAATAGGGAAATGAAGCTTCCAGAACTGCCTACTGCAGATTTAGAGATTTGTTCAGCAAAGCAGCTGACATTACGAAGCAGTCATAAACCGAAAGAGGAATCAGAGAATTTGGTGTTTCTTCAAATAAATGTGCTGAATGCTTATGGTCGGTCAAGGTCTACCATCCAGGGACTCCTGATTGCCAGTGAGGAGCCCACTTTTACTAGTGACCGAAATGTCTACCAGCTGGAGGGGTCACCAGCAGATAAACTGAACTTTGCCAGAGACACTCTGTTGCACTGGGCCCATGTCCATCCCAGTCCATGCCGTCTGTTCCTGTGTCAGCTACAGTTTTCCTGGTGAGAGACCAGCATTGGGGATCCAGCCTCTGCACAGTAAATCATTGCAGGTTGTGGCCATCTAAAGGGAAAGATCATGAAGTGGAGGTGAGTTGTGATGGGCCAGTTTCCCCATGTGCATCAAATTCCAGCATCATGTCTTCATTTCGCCAGGTCGTCTGAAATCATCTGGTACAGAGAGTAAATTCAGAGTAGCTGCCTGCAACAAATATTTCAGTCATCTTTTGGTACCATCTGATTGCTTTCAGTTTAATTTTAAGGGTTTCAATAGACTAGGCCAGCAGGCCACAGATACAAATAATTTACTTTGCTTTGCACTAATGATGTTGATTGCTTCTTTTTATTGAGGGCCTCGACAACAGTTGCAATCCCGGGCACCGATTCTGGCCAGCCAAAATTACCTTTCCTGGGTACCCAGTAGCTGCAAGACTGTAAACAAAGGGATTAAATTAATTGTATTTTAAATAACTTGACCAAATACAGAATAGAAATCATTTGCCTAGAGTTGCTCCCCCTCCTCGTTCATGTCCCTTTAATAAACTGAATTTGCTGTGTTACTTTGAACCTAGCTTGTCAGCATATTATTACTTGGCTTAAAGTGATAATCTCTATACTGGATGTGTTGAAAGTGCATGCTGTATTGTTAAACTGTTTCTACAGGGGGTTGCAGGGTGTATACCAGGACCAGAGACCCTGCCAGTAAGTGGGACAACTGTGAGCATATTATTAATGTGTATTGCAAATTGCATATTGAATACTGTTTATGGTCACTATCAACGCCTAGGTACTTGGTCACTAGGTGGGATTGTGGGGGGTTATAGCTTCCCAGAGGGCTATACCAGTCTAGCTAGATACACACGCAAACTGTACTCGGGGTGGAAGGGATCCATACATTTGCCCACCTCTTAAAAGCCTGACAGTCGATTGGCCACCACCAATATCCTGTCCTCAATTATAATCCCACAGCATATTTGACCGATTGCCAAAATCCTGACAATAGCAGTTCAACTGGAGTATGAAATTACAGCAGAAAACGGACAGTGCACAAGTTCCTCTCAGAGTAGCCACCTTACATGGTCTGGTTTGTATCGGTGAAAATAACAAGAGTAACCAAATACTACTCATGCTATGCCCCTTGTAAACTTGTCTCTTATAATCAGAGCAGCTATCCGACCTGGTCCCACATGTAGCAAGGAACAGAGGACATCATTCTGATATATTATTCTTTCTCTTCTACCATTTTTTTTTGTGTTACCCAGATCACTCTTGCTGTGCCCCTTGTAAACATGCCCCCTAACCTCAGTTAGTTCAGGTTTATTTGAGCAGACGTGCTGAAAAGTCATCTGCCTCACGCTCCACATCTGTTCAAGCTGTAGAGAGAAGCCGATCTGGCCACGTTTCCAAGGAGGTGCTCATCAGCGTATTGTTACCACTGCGACCTCCTGTTCCTTGGCATGAACTCCGTAAGTACTTTCAATCCAAACTGTCGTTTAAAGGAAGTACCGGACTTCACTTGTGTCACAATTAGTGGTTTCTGGTTCTGAGATTTTTAAATTAAATGCCAGCATGTCAGACAAGTGCAAGGGTTCCCCAAACATATTTTTGCCAAACACAATTGTTCCCTACTTGTATGAACCATTGCTTCATGAGTTAGAGTCAGAATCTAACACATCTAGTGAGACAGCTAGTGAGGATGAAGATGGGACTGATGGTGGCACTGCAGTGCCTGATGAATGGTACATAGTAGAGTTCGGGTGAAAAATACATTTGGAAATTTACGCACGGTCAGGAATTTGGAGTCAGGCAGTTGAGCGTCGGTATTCTGATAGTTGGGCAAACGTACCAGACCCCTATTGTGTTTACTGAGGGTAGGGACACCCAGGTACTTAGCAGTTTTTCAACCCAGACCCCTCAACCTGTTGTTAGGAAGGCAGGCAGGGGTAGTAGCCATTGGAATAGTGCCACCTAGGGATTACATAAGTACTTAAATGTCTCTGTCATGTCCCCCTTTCCCTTCTCTCCTCCAGCGAGTACATGTTGAGCTCCTCAATCTTTCCTCATAATGCAACTCCCCTAGTCCCATGATAATTTTAGCAGCCTTACACTGCAACCCCTCCAGTAATCTTACATCCTTCTTGAGGTATGGGCACCAGTACTGTACACAGTACTCTAAGTGTGGCCTCACCAGTGATCTATACAAAGGAAAGGATGACCTCCTCCTTTCTAGAAGTGACCCCTCTGGCAATGCACCCCAGTCTCCAATTTGTCCTTGCTGCCACCCTTCTACACTGTGCTGATACCTTCATGTCCCCTGTGACAATTAACCCCAGGTCCCTTTCCTCCTCTGAATCTGCTACCTGCACTCCCCCCAGATAGTAGCTGGTTCTGGGATTTCTGGCTCCAAGGTGCATGACATAGATACATAGATACATAGACAGTGTCGGCAGATAAGGGCCTATGGCCCACCCAGTCTGCCCATTTGAGCTTATAAGTTCAGTTTGTTTTCCTAGAAGTCTGTTTCCCCTTACCCCTGACCTCTAGAATTCCTTTATGTCTATCCCATGCATTCTTAAATCCCATGATTGTTTCAGCCCCCACCACTTCCTCTGGCAGGGTGTTCCACTTGTCCACCACCCGTTCTGTGAAGAAATTCTTTCTCATGTTTCCTCTGAATCGTCCTCCCTCCAACTTCATCCCATGCCTCTAGTCCTGGAACATCTTTTCGCTTAAAAATAGTGTTTTCCTGCACTCTGTTTCTCCCTGTAAGATACTTGTATGTCTCTATCATATCCCTCTCCTCCTCTCCTCCAGGGAGTACATGTTCAGTTCCTTCAACCTGTCTTCATAGGACTTGTGATGCAATCCATGCACCATCTTTGTTGCCTTCCTCTGAACCTTCTCTACCCTGTCTATGTCCTCACGTAGGTATGGTCTCCAGAACTGTACACTGTACTCCAGGTGGGGCCTCACTAGTGTCTTGTATAGCGGAATTATGACCTCCCTTTTCCTGCTGGTGATGCCCTGCCTATACATCCCAGCATCCTATTTGCTTTACCTGATGCCTTGTCACACTGTTTCCTACCTTGAGGTCATCAGAGATGACAACCCCAAGATCCCTTTCCTGCTTGGTGCATGCTATATCCTCACCCCCAACTGATATATTGTGCCAGGGTTTTTGTGCCCCATATGCATTATCTTGCACTCTTTGCATTGAATTTCAACTGCCAAACCCTTGACCATTCTTCAAGTTTCTGCAGGTCCCTTCTCATTCTGTCTACACCCTCTGGTGTGTCTACTCTGTTACAGAGCTTTGTGTCATCAGCTAACAGTGAAATTCTGCCTTCTAGATCCTGCGCTAATGTCACTGATGAAGATGTTGAATAGGACCGTCCCAGCACTGATCCCTGTGGTACCCCACTGGTCACTCTTCCCTCTGTGGATGACAGCCATTTACCACCACCCTCTGTGTCCTGCCACCCAGCCAGTTACCTACCCACCACACTACTGTCTTGCCCACACCCATATTCCCCAGTTTGTGTAATAGTCTTCTATGTGGCACAGTGTCAAAGGCCTTGCTGAAGTCCAGATAGGCCATGTCCACTGCTCTCCCCTGATCCACCTCCCTAGTCACCCAGTCAAAAAATTCAATGAGATTGGTCTGACATGACCTCCCCCTGGTGAAACCATGCTGCCTTGGGTCCTGTAGTCCATTGACAACCAGATGTTCCACCAACTCTCCTTCAGAAGTGCTTCCATGATCTTTCCCACTACCGAGGTGAGGCTGACTGGTCTGTAGTTCCCTGCTTCCTCTTTGTTCCCACTTTTGTATAAGGGACTACATCTGCTGTCCTCCAGTCTTTGGGTACCTTCCCTGTTTCCAGTGATTGGCTAAACAGGATAGCCAGAGGTTCAGCCACCACCTCTTAGTTCTTTAAGGACCCTGGGTGCACCCCATCTGGCCCTCATTGTTTTGTCAACTCTTATTACTTCCAGTTCCTTCAGGACCCTTTCTCGTAAAGGACTTGTGTCCATTTTGCACCATTCTCACCCTTGTACTCCCTTCAGACCCATTACCCCTCTTCCTCAGTAAAGACTGAGCAGAAATACCTTTAAATATGTCAGCTTTACTGTTGTCATCCTCCACTAACTCCCATCCTCCCCTTCAGTCTCACTATCCCTCCCTTTGTCTTTTCTTTTTCACTTATTGTACCTGTAAAAGGTTTTGTCCTTTAACCACTGATTTTGCAATGTGTTCTTCTGTCTGAGCTTTGGCTTCCTTACTGACTTCCCTGCCTCCTTTGTTTCTCCTGGTACTTCTCCCATCCCCTTCTGCCTGTGTCTTTTGTATTGCCTGAATGCTATCTTTTGCTTTCACTTTCCTTTGCTACCCCTTTGAAAACCATAATGGTCTCTCTTCCTTTTCCTCTTGCTAACCTGCTTAATGCATAATTCAGTTGTTCTTATAATCCCCATTTTAAATACTGCCCACTGTTCCTCAACCCCTGATTCCTGCCCCATTCCCTTAATGCCTCTTTCAAGTATTTCCCCATTTTCCCAAAGTCTGCCCCCCTAAAATCCAGGATACGTGTTTTGTGTGGTTTGGTTCTGCTCTTTCTGTGATTTCAGACCACAATGACTGGTGGTCACTGTTACCCAGGTGCTTCCCCACTGTTACCCCCATCACACTGTCCCTGTTTGTGAGCAGAAGGTCCAGTATTGCCTTCGCCGAGTTGGTTCCATGACCAGTTGTTGAGGAAGGCACCCTGAAGGAGTCCAGGATAAATCTGCTCTAGTTGATGCTGTTGCTGGGATGCTCCAGTCCACGTCTGGAATATTGAAGTCTCCAACCAGTACTACCTCACCCTTGTCTGCCATCCTTTGGATGGCTAGCATCAGCTCCCTATCTGTTTCTACCTCCTGGGCTGGTGGTCTATAGACCACACCTGTGCGGATGGCTGGCCCCATTTTCCTTTCTAGCTTAACCCACAGTATCTCTCCCCCATTTTGTTCCTCCTGGAGCTCTGTGGCCCTTATGTCATTTTTCACATACAGTGCCACTCCTCCTCCCTTCCTGCCTGCTCTGTCTCTTCTGAATATGTTGTAGCCAGGTATGGCCATCTCCCAGTCATGGTTATCATTACACCAGGTTTCAGTGATGGCCACAATGTCCAGATCTGACTGTACCATGACAGCCTCCAGATCTTCCATCTTGTTGCTAAGGCTCCTGGCATTTGCACACATGGCTTTCCATGATTTGACCTCCCTAGTCTGCTTCACTGTTCTACTCCAGCCCCTTCCTTGGTTGTCATTTATCCCTGGTTCTCCTTGCTGACCTTGCACTTCTTAGCATTAAACCCCAACTGCCACTCCTTTGACCTGTGTTTGAGCTTAGCTAGATCCGCCCTGAGTGCCTGCCTCCTTTCTTCACTGTCTACTTTTGCATAAATCTTAGTGTCATTGGTGAACAGGCTGATCTTACTCTTGACCCCCTCTGCAATGTCTCCAAAGAAGACACTGAACAAAACAGAGCACAGCACTGAACCCTGTGGTACCTCTCTAGTTACTGGCCTTGGCTTGGATATCTCCCCCGTCACAACTACCCTCTGTTGTCTGCCCTGCAGCCAGCTCAAAACCCACTCCACCAGTCCCCCCCACCCCCATGTCCCTCAGCTTGCTCAGTAACCTCCTGTGTGGCACCAAGTCAAAAGCCTTGCTGAAGTCCAGATACAGGACATCCATAGCATGGCCTTTGTCATACGCCCTAGTGACCCAGTCAAAGAAGTTGATTAGGTTAGTTTGGCAAGATCATCCCGAGACAAACCCATGCTGTCTCTCATCCTGTAGACCATTTCTATCGAGAAAGGTTATCCACCTTTCCTTTAGAATGGTCTCCATCAATGTCCCCACTATAGAAGTCAAGCTCACCGGTCTGTAATTTCCTGGTTCATCCTTGGGTCCAGTCTTGTGGAGGGGCACCATATGAGCCATCCTCCAGTCTCTCGGTACATCCCTGTCTCCAAAGAGGTGTTAAACAGGTCTGTCAGAGGGCCTGCCAAAACCTCTGCCAGTTACTTCAGGACCCTTGGGTGAACACCATCCATTCCTGGTGCCTTGTCAACCCACAAGGCTTTAAGGCCTTCCAGAACTCTATCCTCTTTGGTGACCCCATCTGTTATCTCTGCCTCCCCCTCCATCCTTGCTCCCTTTCCCTTGTGGTATTGTGCCATCCCTTTCTTTCATGAATACCTAGTAGAAGTACTCGTTGAGTACCTCTGCCTGGTCTTCCCCTTTTTCTGCCCATTTCCTCACTTTTGATTGTAACAATGTCATCCCTACAACTCCTCTTCTCCCTTAAGTAGTTAAAGAACTCCTTTCCCCCCTCTCTGATCCCCTGGGCCAATTTCAGCTACTTTGCTGCCTTGGCTGTCCTGACTGCCCTGTTCACCTCCCTAGATGCCTTTGTGTATACCCCTCTGTCCTCCTCATGCCCAGATTTTTTGAACTTAATGAAGGCCAGTCTTTTTTTCCCTCACATTCCCCTCCTCTTCCTTGCTGAGCCAGCTAGGTTTTTTTGACCTCAACTACTTACTCTGAGACTTAGCTCACGTGTTTGTGGCCTCATTCAGTCCCTTCCTAATGATTGCCCACTTCTGATCAACATCCATCCCTGGGCAAATACCTGCTAAATATCCTTCTAGAATGCTGCCCAGTCTGGCAAAATCTGCCTTCCTGAAGTCTAACACTCTTGTCCAGGTCTCAACTGACTCACTCCCTGTGTTGAGGAGGAACCACACTGGGCAGTGGTCACTTCCGGCTACAGGGTCCTGTACCACCACATCCTGGACCTGGTTGTCATTTGCTAGCACAATGTCCAGTATGTTCCCCTCCCTGGTAGGCTCCGTCACTCCCTGTACTAGGTAGTTGTATTGGATAGCCTCCAGCAGTACCTGTTCCCTGGCGTATACTGTAGTTACAGTCCGCCAGTCAACCCCAGGTAGGTTGAAGTCTACCACTATAACTGTACTCCCTTTGCCACTGACCTTCCTGATTTGCTCCCCCAGCTCCCTATCCACCTCCTTACTTTGCGAGGGTGGCCTGTACACCACTCCCATCCTGAGCTTCTTGTCTTTTGGGCTTTGGAGCAATACCCATATGGCTTCTGGCCTCCCCTCTTCCCCCTCCTCTCTGGTACACAGTATCCCCTCCTTAACATAAATAGCCACCCCTCCTCCTCTTTCCCCTCCCAGTCCCTGCAATACACCTTGTATCCTGGAATCGTGAGATCCCACTCATGGTACTGGATGGCCCAGGTTTCTGAGATGGTAGCAATATCTACTTCCCCTTTCGCCATCAATGACTGGAACTCTGCCACCTTGTTTGCCAAGCTCCTTGCATTCAAGGATACAACAGTCCACCTAGTGTCCTGCCCCTCCACTCCCCTTCCCTCCAACTTACACTTCCGCCTTGGTAACTTCCCTTCATTCTCTTCCTCCCTCTCTGGGGGGTGAGGCCTTCCAGTCACCCCCTGGAAGGTGACTCCCCCTTGCTGTCTGACTCTGCTCCCTCCTCCTCCTCAGTTTAAATCTATTTTGTTTTCAATGTTATTCTCCAGGCCCTGTTTCAATGTCCTTGTACCCTTGATGTTGAGATCCAGCCTATACTTGGCATAAAGCCCCTTCTTATTCCATGTCTTGCCCCCTACTACCCCCGTATCCCATTTCTGCATACCACATCTTCAGCCACCTATTAAACTCCTGTATTCTTAGCTTCCTAGTGGTGCTTGCCCTAGGTACTGGGAGTACCTCAGAGAATGTCACCGAACTTCACACCTGGTTATAGATATTCCCCACCTCCCTGAACCTCTCCTTCACTTCATCCACTGTACTGCCCTCTAGGTTGTTTGTTCCTAGATGCACTACAATATGAGTCTTCCCTCCCACCTTCCCCACATATTTCTGAATGAACTGCACTACTCTTCCCGCTGTCATACCTGGCATACACTCCACCCAGGTTCAGCGCTTTCTTGCTCCTCTACCTCCCTATCTCACCCCCCTGAGCATAGAATCCCCTAGAACAAATATTTGATTCCCCATCTCCTGCACATCCCCCATGGTTTGCCCTCCTATGAGCCCCTTTTCCTCAGTATCCTCACCTCTAATACAGTATCCTTCCCCACTGATTGCACCTCCTCTCTTTCTTCTCCATCCTTTTTGTGCTCCTTCCCTTGCACAACCTCCCCCTCCACTAATTGTACATCCTCCCACTGCCCCCATCATTGTGTCTCCCTCTCCCCCACTCCATTCATGTTTTGTCCTCATTCCTGCTTTAGTTAGTGTGCTTGAGCCAACTCCACCTTCTTCCCAACCCCTACCAGCTTCTACCTCCCAGTCTTCCCTCTCTTCCTGGACCCTGTATGTCCCCCTTCCCTCATGGTCCCCTATCCCCTGTTCTATGTTGTCTTCCCCATCCTTTTGATCTGTGTCATAAACCAGTACCGCGTACCCGTTTTTTGTCTCCAACCCCCTGCCCATGCTCTCTCCTGAAATCCCTCCCTGCCCCGCCTACCCTGAACCCCTTGCCTATGTCCTTTTCTTCTCTCATTCCCTACCACCTGCCAAGTCCCCCTTTCTGTGCTTCCTGGTTCGTTTGGACTTGGCCCCCCCAGATTCCCTGTCTGAGTGTCCCCTTTCAGCCTGTGGTAGCCTGGTCTATCCTGTTATGGAGCCTTCCCTGCCCCCCTGCCCCATCTCCTCCTCTCCCACTCATATATGCCCCCTCCCCCCATTTTCCATTTCAAGCTCTCTATTTCCAGTGTAAGCTTTCTGAACAACCTGCACACTGGACACCCGCCCACCTTCCACCAGGTTTCCAGGAACACTGCTGCTCCACACCCACTGCAGCTCACTACCTTCCCAGCCTCCCTGTGCCCCCAGCCCCAGACATCCTCACTCCTCCACTCTTCTCCCCATATATCCACCTGCCCCATTGCCCTGACTACCACATCCCCTCTGTATCCCTTAGGCGCTACTGACCCCTGCCTAATTAGTCTGGCTGATTCCTCTCTGTAGGTACTTCCTCTTCCCCCCTCTGAATCACAGGGATGAACAGGACCTGTTAGTGATTGCACCTGGGTGTGCTATCCACCAATCCCACAGCAGCACCTCCCCAATGTCTGTGGAGGAGCCTAGGGTGGGAGGGATGGAGGAGGGTGGGTTGGGCCTACTCTGACTCTCGTGAGAATCTATCAGCCACCCAAACAACAGTGCACCTCAGCCTCGTCCCTCTGAACGATCCCACTACCACCAAAGGCTCACAAAATGGTGTTTGCCCTGTTTCACTGCCATCCCCCTGTGAGTGCCATGACTTGTGTTTGACTGTTCTGGCCTTTTGTCACTGGGCACCCTGTCCTCTCTGAGTGGTTCTGCAGAGACAGTGCTGTAACTAACACACAAACCCTTACTTTTCAAAAATAGGGTTGTGGAAGCGCTATATAGATAACTTCTTTATGGTGTGCGAGGGGACATGGCAGAGTTAGAAAAGTTTGTGAGATATCTTCATGATAGTAATCTTAATCTTAACTTTACCTGTAATGTTAGTATGGAGGGGGTTTTTTTCTGGACTTAAAAATACAAAAGCAAGCAGATGGGACAGTGGCTACTAGCTTATAAAGGAAACCAACCGATCGCAATACTACTCTGCTGGTGGGCAGTTGTCACCCTCGCCTCATCATAGACAACATACCCAAGAGTCAGTTCTATCGAGTTAAATGAAATTGTAACCAAGAGGAGACCTTTTCCAATGAATCAGAGGTGTTGAAAAAAATGTTTTAGGGAAAGGGGGTATGCAGAATCCACTATAGAAACAGCCAGGGTGGCCTGCAATGAATGTTGTGGAGAATTCCTCCTCACTAGAAATACAAAAAATGGAAGTGGAAATGATGTACCCAATCAAATCAATTTATTTTTCATTAATTTGTTTCTCCTTGGTCCCACAGTCGGCACTCATCTGCAGCCACCCACCAGCCCCCGCATCCCGACATCAGGCGGGCTATCCCCATCTTCCCCCATGGTTTCCCCTCCATGGCAGGGTGGTGATGAGCCCCCAACTTGACTCACCTCGAATAGGATCCAGCATCCGGGGAAGTGCCATTCAGAGTCGGGGCCTGCAGTGGGTGACTGTTCACTCTACTGTGACTGGGGAACATTTTGCTAGTTTCAGATTGCCCTGGAGATGTGGTGTGCAATGATACTAATGGGGGGAGCATGCACACATCCCGCATGTGCTCCATTCAGGCATCTGCCCATCTCTGCCCCTCTTTCTGCAGTGTTGGTGAGCTGCCACCAGCCTCTGCTAGGGGCCAGTCTAGAACCAATCACTGATATCCCCCTTCCTGGAGAAGGAGAGCAGTCCCTTGGAAGCTCGATCCTTCCCCTCCCATGGCAAGCCCTGGCAGCCTGTGCTCATTCCCTAACACGGGTCACCGGTGTAATGCGAGGAAAGGCGTCCAGCACCTCAGCCCTCAGCACCACCAGGCCAGCATTAATCAGATCAATTTCATCAGCACTTTTAGCATCAGATCCTGGAAGTAAAGGAGATCTTATATAGAAATTGGCATGTGTTAGAAGCTGACCCATGCCTTAGAGAAGCAGTATAACACAATTCTAGTACCCGTCCAACTGCGTGCCCCAGATAAAAAGTTCCACTGCAGAAAAAGGCAAACCTGGGCACCACAGAGAACTCAAGGAAACAAAGTAGCTCAAAGCTTTTAGTAATCAAATTCAGGATCGCCCACAGCTCCGAGAAGCACTCTTCAACGGATTTCGCACCCTGTGCATCATCAGGGGGACCTCCTGATGATGGACAGGGTGTGAAACCGGTCAAGGGGTGCAGCCCGGAGCTGTGGGCAATCCTGAATTTGATTAATAAAAGCTCTGAGCTACTTTGTTTCCTCAAGTTCTCTGTGATTCCCAGGTTTGCCTTTTTCTGCCATGCCTTAGAGAAACAGCAAAGTTTCCCCCTAGAATGGCCTATAGAAGGGCTAGAAACTTGAAAGACCACTTGGTCCCTTCAGTACAGCCTATACTCAGGCCTAGAAATTGGTTACCCCCATTACCCAGGGGATGCAAAAAGTGTGGCAGGTGCAAATACTGCCCATATGTTAAGGAATGCATCACATTTCAAAACCCATATAACAATGACAATTTGGATATTTTGCAGTCTATTAACTGTGATACTATGTTTGTCATTTATATGGTTAATTGAGCATGTGGTGCATTCTATGTAGGGCACACCAAAAGAAAGTGGAAAGAAAGAATAGGGGAAACGTAACCAAGCCATCATAAATGGCAGCATGGAATATCTTTGGGCCACACATATCCATAATGCTACAACCAAAAGTGATCAGGAGCTAAAGTTCATAGGGCTGGAGCAGGTGTGTATGGGACCAAGAGGTGATGATAGAGAGCTTCCTTTAAGCAAGCCAGAGTATTTTTGTATTCACGGGTAAGGAGCATGCAGCAGTGCTAAAGGGCTTAATGATCAAGTTGAATTAGTACCTTTTTAGTGGATAGATAATTTATTATTTTTGCCCTGATTCTTCAAATAACTAACCGTTGATGCTGTTCTCTCTTTCAGGGAACAAGTTTGTAAGAAGAAATGTGAAATGTGATTACAATCCGACTTGCTACTCCAATCTGCTCACCAGCTAATAATCTTGGTGTCCCTTTGTATTATTATAGACATGTCGGACTTCCAGTGATGTCAGCAGCGGAATGGCGACATACCTCAAAGCTCCACTTTGCCCTGCAAACAATCCTTCAGCATCCACAGCATCAAATAATGCAATCTCCGACCAAAGCAACTCGCTCCAGAGGGCTACTCATGAGGAACTCACAGACCCCAGTGCAAAAGCAGTACTGTATGTTACAGCAAGCAAAACGGGGTCTGCAGCCGGACAGCGAGGAGAGGAGCTGGGCATAGAAATGGCAGACTCGGAAGAAGATGAGTGCTCCCAACTTGTCACATCCATTCTACAAACAGCCAAAACAGTTAAAAAATTGACAGCACTCTGGATGAGCTACAGGAAGATATAAATAAGATCAAACACCATGCAGACCAGATAGAAATAGGCCTCACCAACGTCACCGAGCAGGCCGACCGCCATGACCGCCTCTTCTTATTTCTACTAGCCAGAGAAAGAGAGCTAATGACTAAACTGGATGGTCCAGAGGGAAGGAGCTGCAGGCAAAATATATGCATTTACGGTGTTCCGGAGGGCACTGAGGATGGAGCTAAAGATACAGTATGATCACTTTTCTACAAGGAGTCCTCCGAGAAACCCTGAACCTCCCAACGGACTATGACTTGGCAATGGACAGGGCACATTGTTTACTGGTGCGTAGGCCCACGAACCCAGGGGCCCGACCTCGTTCCTTTGTGGCTAAACTCACCTCATACAATACTAAAGAGGACATTCTAAGGCAAGTCTGTGTGGTGGATGAGCTGTGGTGGTTCGTACCCCTATAGTTTAGGGTGATGCCAGATAATTCTGGAAGGAGAGGCTGGAGGCGTACTCTAGAGCCAAGATGCAAGGTTTATTAGCAACAGTTGGAGCACACAGAAAAGACTTAGCATTCACTAACACTATCACACATGAGAAAGAATGAATAAGATTACTGGGACCACAACCTGATCCCACCAATGTCCTACAAAAGTCCAGGTTATTTGAGTCCTAAGGATGTAGCAATCCGATGCACCTACTTGGGTTACTAGTATTTTGGTCAGCCGACTGCTGAGGGTGAACCTAAGGAAGCGCTTCCTATACAGGCCATAAAAAGGGGTGTCCCCCAATGAACCAGAAACCAAGTAAAACACTGTGGGCCTCCTGGCCCTGGGAAGAAGGTGATTCCTGACGTCACTGAGTCAATGTCGAAAGGGAAGTGCCTGGTCAAGGATGGGTGTTGAAGCTGGGTTGTAGGGGAAGAGAACTCTTATCTGGGGTTGTTGGCTGTGGCGACCTTGGGCAGGTGATCTCCAGTTGAGGAAAGGATGCTGGGTGTGATGATCCACTGGACAACCTCTGGGTAGGTCCCCGGAACCCTTACCACCTCACCTTTGCAGCTTCAGAATCCGACAATCTTCAGTGTGGCCTCTTGATGCATCACTGAAACACGAGCCAACTATCGGCAGTACAATCAAGAGTGTGGTGACCCTTGGTGTGGCCTCTTGCGTGGGCCACCGGTACTTATGCCACCTCAAGGAATGAGGCACAGAGCCTGGCAATCCTTAGCAAGGACTTGGTATAGGCCACTGGTACTTTGCCACCTTGGGACAATGTCTATGCAGGAGAATGGGTAATGTGACTCAGAGTTCGGCAGACGACTTAAGTCCCTCTAGCTAGAGCTGGGGCGGCCCCTAACCTGACTCACTTTGGTGGGCCCTAGCTACCAGCTGGCTACTACTTATGACCAGCAACTCAAACCTGGAGCGTCGTGGCGAACACTTGGAGTTGGTGGAGGTCATTGGAAGTGGGTGCAGGTCATACTGGGCTTCCCTGGGACCCTTCCTAGGTCAAAGAAGAGACACCGGAGGAATTCTAGATAATGTGTGTGCAGGTGCCCCTGGAGTTCAACAAGGATTTCTGTACTTTGGGGAATGCACAACCACAAAGGAGTGATAAGGCCTCTTCTCCTGGAGACTGCTGCATGAAAGGTTCACTGGGTCTGTTTCCCGGCCAAATGAACTGACTCAACACACTGGGGGACCCGACTAGACGGCAGATTTTTGCAAAAAAAAAATGACAGAGGCTGCTACTGGGGATCTTCTGGAGGGAGTTACACCGAAGGGACCCAGGGGATTCGCTTCAACCTCCTAACAGGGAAGCCGACATCCATTGCCTTACTGTCCTTCACCCTCCCTGGTCAAACTCCTTCTCCTCTCTCCAACCTGTGCAGAGCTTCCTCTAGGCTTGGGCGGTCCTGGCTACCTGACAGGGGATTGGCTTCTTCATCCAGAGGTCAACTTCCTGAGGCTGGGTCAGTGACTTAAAAAAAAAGTCTCCAAATTTGAATCTACTCTGGCCACAGGGATTGGCTGAAAGAGCTCAGCCTGGCTTCTTTCTCTCCTGTCGGACAGGAATGTGACCCAACTGATTTGGCTTTGGCTGACTAGGTGTCAGTCTTGAGCGGGGGGGGGGGAGAACAAAGGAGGGAAAAAAAATGATTTTCTTTTAAAACCCTGAATTTAGACTGCTAGAACTGTCTGCTGGAGAGGGGCCTGTTCTGTGTTTCAGAAGGTCCCGTAAGTTTTTCAAGGGTTTCCCATTAAGCTGCCAGGGTGCCCATAACTGACTGACCCCTCATGTCTCTGAGGATTCCCTATTTTCTGTGATGCCCCCAATTCCTCTATTTTCTGTGATGCCCCCAATTTCCCTGGGGCACTACACCTGGAGGAAAACAGCGATCACATACAGAAAGCATCGTATACAAATTGACGATGACTATACCGCACTAGTACAGGAAAGCCAAAAAGCCTTGTGGCCAATCTTGATGCAACTACGTGTCAAAAATATCAAAGCCCAGATCCTCTACCCAGCGCGACTCAAAATTGAGACGGAGGGGGGACCGAAAATCTTCAAGAACTTCGTGGCAGTAACCCAGTACCTTGAGAACACTGGAATCATCATCCCCCACTTGGCTAAGGAGCGGCTGGAAAAGGAGTTGATCCATTTGGCCTGGTTGGTGGCCAGAAGATCCCCGGTGACTGGTCCGACTTCAGAGACTGCCTCCTCAACCCTATAAGCGGACATCTGTGCCATGCATAAAGAATATGGCTCATCAGTTCAGATCAACACTATCATGGCGGGGGAAAGAAGGGGACGGTTGAACAACTTGCCTGAAGCCCGGGCCTCCACATCGGAGTCAAAGTCCTGAACAAACAGTGAAAACTTAAGGAGATAACAATTTTGAGGTACCCCCAGACCTACGGACTTGCCAGAAACAACTTTCAGGTACTTACCAGGCAGGGACTAAAACCGGGGTGGGCAGTGGGAAGGAGGTGGGGGCTGTCATGAAAAGTTTTAATAAGAAAAAGGGGGTTACTTTTGCTCCATTGCTCTCGCTGCAGCAGGAGAAGAAATCAGACTTTCTGCACACACTAAGAGAGCAAATTCGAACATTGCATCTGAACTCTACTTCTCTAGCATGTCTTATTGAGAGTCTGGGGAATTTTACAAGTGACTGGGTCCCGAGGCAGTCAGACTGCTGGCCGGGACATGTTACCATCGGTTCACTTCTCAGGGCGGGAGGACTGGGGCCACGGGAAGAGCACGATTTAAATTGTACCTAAAGTACTCCCACATTATCAGAGGGAAATACTTATCGGGGTTATTTAGTAATGGATGCACACCTAAAGAGGGGAGCTTGTCTAAACTGGAACAAGATACAAATACCATATTGAACACCTCTCCCCTCTCTTATACTCTCTAATCAAAGGGTGTGGAGGAGCACTTGGATAACTGATTAGTGGAATATGGTTTGGCTGCTATTTTTCTTGCTGACGTTGGCCATTTGCCATGGGGAAGGGCTACGACCCAAGGCACTCCCCTCAAAGTGATGCTACCCCATACCACACTTCGGGAAAAGAGTCCATGTGAGGACTGAACCTAGCAAGGAGCCTTTCTTCCTTGCTGACCTAGGAAGTCACAGCCTAATTAGTTGGGAGTTTTCCCAACTGAACCAAAACTATTCACAAAATGAGGGGACCCAATCAACCACCCCGACACATGGCAACTGCCCACGTTCAGGGCAGATCCCGATCCCCTCTCCAAGTTCTATCTGTCAGGGAATGGGAAGAGGAGCCCAACTGGTGTTTCCCACCCGTACCCAAAATTGTTTACTGCAGTTTAAACTTTCAGCAGAGAGAGTAGAAGCTGAAGAACAGTTAAATAAATTCTAACAGGTTATACTCCCATCTGGTGAAGAAAGTTGGAATTGTTTTAATATTTTAAAGTTTTGGAAGAATATGTTAAATAGTTGGTTCAATGTTCAATTGTTTAAGAAACAGGAAAGGCATAACTTTGAAGGAATGCAATGGGACTTCATTTCTCATGATACTAAAACAGGCAAACTAGTTATAATTGGGAACATTAGAAAACACTGTCAAAAGGTCGAGAGAAAGAGAAACTGCCTACTAGTAGAGAGCCGGGGAGGACTGGGAGACCCCCAAAAAGTATGTGGATCCCCTTAGATGGCAAAATGGCCACAATTAACACAAAAATCTTATCCTACAACATCAATGGGGTTAACCACCCCATTAAATGAAAATAAATCCAGAAATTTATTTGGACCCAGAAATGTGAGATTCATTTTTTACAAGAGACGCACTTAACTCCTAATGAAGCCTTAAAACTTAAAACTAAGGGTTTCCCAGTCATCTACCAGGCCTCACTAGAAAAAGGCAGTAAGAGAGGAGCTGCTATAATATTTATTTATTTATCTATTGAAACAATTGGAATTAATACCTTTGAGTCAGCGACTCCTTTACAAAGGCTTCACATCATAGAAAACAATACAGAGCATACAGTGTACAGACATTACAGTATAAATAGCAGTGGGGGAAATAACACACCTAATGAGTGATACAGAGTATAGTACATCAGGTAGATGTGGTACAGAATAATTACAACAGTCAGAGACAATGCAGTACAGAGACAAAAATACATCAATACATTATCTACAGGGGTAATCATACAATAAGGTGATGTAGAAAAGTATTTATAACTGAACTGTGCAAGCAGAGCTGTCCAGTGATTGTCAGCTCATCTGAGGCTAGGGAAAAACCGAAGCCAGGGACAGGCACCCTAGAGGCAGGACCAAGCGGGTCCATTGTCATGGCACAGATTTAGGTCATGGGTCGATCAGGTGCACTCACAGGTGGAGTCACGCAAGATGTTGCTATGGAGAAGGGATTTGAACAGTCCCAGGGTAGGAGCCTGGAGTACTGGTTTGGGCAGTGAATTCAGCCAACTGGGGACACGGCATCTGAAGGTTCTTTGCCCCATGGAGGTTTTACAGTGGGAAACCTGTTAGGGCGATTTCTCAGCATGGCGTGTGCGTCTTGTGCTGATAAGGGGGGACAATGCCATAAGAGCAGGAGGCATAAGGCCAGCCATGATTTTCTTGGCAAGGAGACAGGTCTGGTACTTTAGGCGATCATTGAAATTAAGCCAGTTTGTACTGGTATAGAGAGTACAGGTGTGCATGGGCCGGTCACATCCAGCAGCCAGTCTACAGGCTGTATTCAGGGAAACCCTAATTTTGTTGAGGGAGGTGTTGTCGGCTGCACCATAGAACATAATTCCATACTCAACGAGTGACAGGACAGAGGAGGAGATGGCTAGCTGTAGAGCTTCAGGGGGAAGACAGTGCTTGTAGTGGTGGAGCAGACCAATGCACACATTTACTGCTGTATTGAGTCAGTGGATGTGTTTGTGGTAGGTTAGCCCAGAGTCTAGGGTAACCCCTAAATATTTAAAGGTAGAAACTTGTTCCAAGGTCTCGTTTTGGGAGTTATGGATAAGTAGGGGTGGCTACTAAACTTGTTATGGGCATGGGCAAACAGCATGGACTTTGTTTTCTTATAGTTTAGAACAAGCCTATGGTCAGCAAACCAGGATTTGGCCTCATTAAACGACCTTTGGAGGGCTACTTGGAGGGTGGCAGGGTTGGTGTGGGTGCTGAATAAAACCGCATCATCTGCATATAGTAGGAGACTCCCAGACCAGGCCTTGGGTAGGGAGTTAAGGAATAAAGTGAAGAGTAGGGGGCCAAGGATTGACCCGTGAGGGACCCCAGATGTAACCCTGAGGGAGGACAATACAATTTGCCCTAGTCTGACTCTCTGGGTTCTGTCAGACAGGTGGTTTGAGAACCAAGTGGTGGTATCCTGTAAGAAACCTAGCCGGGTTAGTGAGGTTAGGAGAAGTGAGTGGTGGACAGTGTCAAATGTTTGGAAAGATCTATATGTACAGCACCAACAATCTGGCCTTCATCCAGGGTCACATGCAGAGTGTTGGTATATTCCAGAAGTGCGGTTGTGGTGCTATGGTTTTTATGGAAACCGTGCTGCTCAGGGCAGAGGAGATTGTATTGAGCAAGGTAGTCAGTGACTTGGGAGACGACTATATTCTCAAGAACCTTGGACAGAGGGGGCAGAATTGAGATGGGCCAATAATTAGAAGGCTGGTTACGGTCACCACTCTTCAGGAGAGGAGTGATGAGGGCAGTTTTCCACATGGAGGGGAACTGACCTAGGGCAAGGGAGCTGTTTAGCTGGGCAGTGAGGGGGTAGAGTACTTCAGGGAGGGTGAGCCTTAGTATTTTAATATCAAGCGTGTCGCTGCTGAAACGGGATTTGCTGAGTGCCTTTAGCAGAAGGGGGACAGCATCATGCTGGGAGATAACCTTGAAGAGAAAAGGGGGTACTTGGGTAGGTGTCGATGTTTTGGGGTGGTGGGTGCAAAAAAGTTGGCAGGGAGCACGCCGCTGAGGTCCAAGAATGAGAAGTTCAGTGCATTTGCTATTGCATCAGGGTCCATTGAGATACTACCATTTAACAGTATCGGGGGGCGTATTAGAGATTTTGCCTTCAAGTTCTTTGAGGGAGTCCCAAAAATTGCACCCCTTCCCCCAGGAGGCAGTGAGGGCTGCTCTGTAGTAATCGGCCTTTGTCTGTCGGACTTGTCAGATGCAGCTGTTCCTAGCCTCACGGTAGCACTGCCTATCAGCTGGCCTCCCAGTCTCTAAGGCTTGTCACGGTGGCCCATGAGATCCAAAAGGGACTGGGACATCCAAGGGGTGTCAGCTCCTTTAATGACCCATTTGCAGAAGGGTGCCAAAAGGTCACAGGCAGAATTGAAGGAGTTGACAAAGTACTCCAGTGCTGAGTCAATATCAGGCGAGGCAGCAATGGGGGACCAGTCCCAGCTGATGAGGTGGTGTTTCAAGGGCTGTAGCTTGCCTGGCCTGAGTTTTCGCTAAAAGCTAACTTTTGGAGGGGCCTTGTCTGAGAACCTCCCATTTGAAGAGATGGAGGTGGTGACTGACACAGGGGCAGCTACTTAATCCTGGTGGGGAAAGTACAAGAGATGCGGGTAACACTTGTTAATGTGCATGCCCCCCAGGGTCTCCAATTACCTTTTATTCAGACCTTCTACAACTTGTGACACAGAAAGCAAGGGGAGTAGTGATAGCTGGGGGAGACTGGAATTTAATCTTAAATAGAAGATGGGATTCTACTTCTGTATCCCCACCCCTGAAACATGGGTTGCTACCCAGGTTTCCTGACTCATGAAGGACTCAGGACTAGTAGACGTCTGGAGAGAAAGATACCCCACTGCCAAAGATTTTACCTACTATTCGCCTAGGCATAGGATATACTCCAGACTGGACATGTTTTTAGTTTATAATAAAGACATTTTCCTTTGCTGGGAGATGTGAGTAGGTGCAGCCACACTGTCAGATCATCAGCTCATCTTTCTCGAGCTCAACCTGCAGCACCCTAAAAAACGCATGTACTGGAGATTAAATATAACTCTACTGAGAGACGAAGACATTAAAAAATAGATACACAAGGTAATTACACAGACAGTTGAAATCAATGATAAACCAGGTACTACACCTCAAATACTATGGGATACAATTAAGACCTTGGTTAGAGGGAAGTTCGTCTCCCTTGCCTCCTTTAAGAAAAAAGAAAGGCTCCAGCAAATGCAGAGTCTTACTGCACAGTTAAGGTCCCTAGAAACACAACAAAGACAACATTGGACTAGTGAGAGGGAAACTGATATTATAGTAACTAAAAATAAACTCCAGGGGCTAAACAAGTTAGAAACAGAAAAGGTGCTACATTATTTAAAGCAGACACATTATGGGGGCGGGAGCCAAAGCAGCAAAACAACTAGCCTACTGCCTACGTCAGAGGATGGCTAAGGCCACCGTAATTGGAATGAGGGACCCAATCTCAGGAACACTAATGGACACCTGGGAGCAGATAAGATTCTTTTGTCTCATATTATAATACCCTGTATAGGGAAGAAAGGGTGACACCAGTAGAAGATACCACTAAATTCCTAAGAGTTCTAGGGTTACCCAAACTTAATGATGCCCAGGGCACAGACTTTAATGGCCCCAATATCTACAGCTGAAATTATTGCCACAATTAAAACACTGAAACCAGGCAAATGTCCAGGCCCGGATGGCTACAGAAGCGAGTTTTACAAAACCTTTGCCCCAGAGATAACATCCTTCTTAAGAGGGGTCTATAATTTGTTCTGGCTGGTGGGAGAACCAGTTCCACCCTCCTGGAACTGTACCACCATCGCAGTGATACCCAAGGAGGGAAAGGATCCTAAAAAATGCAGTTCCTATAGGCCTATCTCCCTCTTAAATGTAGACTATAACATTTTTACAGCCATTTTGGCAACCAGAATAAACCCACTTTTGACACAAATTATAAATTCTGATCAGACTGGATTTATTGAAATGAGACAGGCCCAAGAGGGGGTTAGGAGAACAATCAATATTATAAATCTGATAAACAGACACCGCACCCCTGCTTGCCTCCTCAGACTAGATGCCAAGAAGGCGTTCAACCGGGTGGACTGGAATTTCTTGTTTGCAGTTCTGGAGAGGCTGGGTTTTCCTAGGCCCTTCCTTGCTATGGTTAAATCCCTCTATGCAGCCCCTCAGGCTTGTGTAAGAGTCAATGGGGGCATCTTGCAAAGGTTCACACTGGGGAGGGGCACCCAACAAGGCTGCCGATGTCCTGTGTTGTTCACCATCTATATTGAACCCCTAAGCGCGAGCAATTGGAAGGTCCGACCATAAGGGGATTCCTCGTGGGGGGCCAAGAGCATAAAATCTCACTGTACGTGGACATGTCCTGCTCTACATAACAAACCCAGAAGAATCCCTGCCTAGGGTATGGGATGTACTGAACAGGTTTGGTGAACTCTTGGGTTATGCCCTAAATAAAAATAAAACTGAAATCCTTAAATTCTTCTACACCCCCTCCTCTAAAATAAGCCATCTCCTCCCACTTTGATGGAACACCTCCAAAATTAAATACTTGGGTGCCCAAATCCCTAAGAACTTAACCCAACTTTTTCTAAACAATTTTGACCCCTTCTTCACACAAATTAAACAAGATATCAAAAAATGGGAACTTTAAGCCTACCCTTATACTCCTGAATTGAAACAATATCTATGAACATCCTACCTAGGCTCTTGTACCTTTTTCAGTGTCTCCCTGTCAGGATCTCCCCAGAACAATTTAAGATTTGGCAAACAACAATTATGGCATTCATCTGAGCTAATAAAAAAACAAGAATTAAAACCCAACTACTCCAATCCAACAAGAAAGATGGGGAAAGGGCAAACCCCAATCTAGAAAATTCCTATTTAGCCTCCCACCTCTGGTGCACCCTCCTCTGGTCAACACTGGGCTACCAGGCACTTTGGAAAATTATGGGAAGGGAAGTCACAGAGGGTACCCCCTTGGAGGTGAGAATAGTTATCCCCAAACTACTGATACAGGACATGGGTCCCTCATTATACTCAGTTAGGAACACCTTGGCAGCAGTGCATAGATTTTGGGTAAATCACAAATGCTTAGGGGAACAGTGGCCACTGAGGAGGTTTGCGTGGGATGGAGACTTTGATCCAGCGAGACAGGACCTTATCTTTAGGAGATGGAATAGGTTGGGCCTGAACTCCCTGGGACAATTATTGGATGGTAACATAATCAGGGAATTTATGGATATTAAAACGCGGTTCCAGTTGAGGAATTCAGACCACTTCATATACCTCCAACTTAGGACCTACATCCAGAATCTTCAAAAGAAATATGGTCCCATAGTTGAACAATTGGGACTCCAGGTCATTATGACTGAAATCATGGACTCACAAAGAAGTAAAGGTCATATCTCTGCTCTTCATGGGTCCCTCAGAAATAAAGGAAAAGAAAACCCTGCCCTTCTCAAGAGCAGGTAGGAGAGGGAACTGGGAGAGCAACTACTGGAGAAAGATTGGGAAATCATTTTTACTCAGGCCCACCATACTACCCATTCTCAGAGATGGAAAGAGTTTGAGTGGAAAATAAGATCATGTTTTTTCATCACTCCATTGGTGAAAAATAAATGGGATAAGGGGCACGACCCAGCCTGCTGGAGAGACTGTGGGGAAGAGAGGGCGGACCACCTACACATTCTGGGACTCTGCCCACAGCCGACTCAATTCTGGCAGGAGGTGGTTGGGGCCTTAGAAAATATATTCTCTATAGAAGAGCCTCTTAATACCAAACATCTGGTTTTGGGGCTGGTCCCTAGAGGGGCGAAGGGTAAAGATCACACATATTTGTGGAATATCCTGGTGACTGCCACCCACAAAGCTATCACAAGGAAGTGGCTACTACCAGCTCCACCTCAATTAGAACACTGGAGTGATGTGGTCAGTGAGATCCAGGATATGGAGGAACTGACCCACAAAATAAATTTTAGATCCCCACTTTTTATAAACAGATGGAAACGATGGGTAATGTTTATTTATTTATTTAGTTTTTGTCAACCGGGTAAGTGCACTGGACAAATTCTGCCTATTTTCAGGCATGACCTGGGGAAGGGGATACAAATGAATGCTAACTGACTTTGAACCAGATTAAGCTGTTGGCAGGAGACTATGAAGGGGAGACCACGGGGAGCAGGAAACCCACTAAGAGAGGAGGGGTCAGGGACAACCTGACATAGGGGAATCTCTTAGTGTAGTTATAAGAACTTAAATTACTGCTCTGAACCCACTTGAATTTGAAAAGGTAGAAAGAGGATTGTGCCCAAGTATTTCTTATACCTTATGGAAGACCTGTAATTAGATAGATTAAAATGAAGACCAATGAAACTGCTATGTATTAATGGGAATAAGCCTGTCTTTTGAAGGAAATGAATGTAACAGTACATGAGAAAATGAAAAGTATGCCTGTAACCTTAATAAACTTGAATAAAAAAAATAATTATAGGCATGTCAACCTCCTCCCCACCACCTTTTCTCTTGTCTCCTGTTTCACACCTATATGTGGCACTAGTTTTGTGTATATCTGCCTCTTTTCTCTCCCCCCCCCCCCCAACTTTCCTCTGCTTATTTCTTTTAAATCCCATTATGGGATAAGGGAGTATTGTCTCTCTTTTTTTTGTAATTTAATGTACTGTATTAACATTTTTAACAACAGTAATCAAAAGAACAACTATAACAAACAACATTAACAATAACAAAGTAACTGAGTGCAAGAACAGAAACAAAGAACCCTCCCCCTTAACCACCTTTACACCAGAGTGCTGCCCCCTCTAAAAAACATGCTCGGTAAGACCATAGTATCCTAAAGGTTATAAGATAAAAGTAAACACAAGACAAATAACTGTATATAAGAAACAATAAATTGTTAGAGTGTAGTTATTTTAACCAGGCATTTAAAAGTCCCCATTTGTTCAGAAAAGCCTGAGTTCTATGCCGAACATTTGAAACATATAATTCAGCATTGAAGGTGCTCAGGAGTTCTGCATGCCATTCCAACGGGCATCTAAGAATCAGTGATGAAAAAGAACTTTCTTAGCTGCCGCTGCAATCAAACCAATATAGCCTTGTTTATAACCTGGAGGAAGATCCTGCAAGTAGCCACCAAACAAATTTCAGGGGTAAAAGCAGACAATAAATTAAAGGATGGGTCTAAATGAAGTTTAATAAAAGTCCAAAAGGGAAGCACCTTTTCACATGTCCATAACATATGTAGCAGGGTACCTTCAGCTTGTTTATACCTGAAGCAGAGGGGGCAGTTTTGAAAGCCCATATGATATAATTTCAGTGGGGATAAAATAAAGATTATGGAAAATATTAAATTGTTGCAACCTATAATTATCCTGTTTCACAAGTTTGTAAAGATCATGCCATATCTGTTGCCAAACCAAAGGAGACCAGTCTAAGTTTAATGCATTTTACCAATTATAACAAATACCTGAAAGCCTCCCAGGATCATTAGTTTGACAAGAAGTGTACAATCTGGAGATAGCCCTTCTGGCAATAGACGCTTGAATCAAATCCTCACATCTCAATAAAATTTGAGTAGTCCATGGTGGAGGACCTAAATGAGCAAGTAAGACATGAAAAGGTTGCAAATATTGAACTGCAGTGCAATGTGGAAGATTATATTTCTGCTGAAGGGAAGAAAAAGTCATTAATTTGTTTGCTGCAAAAACATCAGCCACCATAATGTCTATGGGTAATGGAAGAAAGCTTTTAGAAATGGGATGACGGGCAATCTGAAAATTAAGATTTATAAAAAGAAGTTGATTCAGGCTCCGAGGAGCCAAAACAGAAAAATATTTATTAAGCTGAGAATGCGATCGGAGGGACCAATAAAGAGGGGTTTTCTTTAACGCCAATGGTAATATAGAGAGAGAAAGGTACAGTAAGGCCAGAAGTTGAATATTGTGTTTAAGGCATAAAGGATTTTCAATGGGTAACCACTGTGATACATAAGGATCCAACCTTGAAGGTACAGTCAAATGGCCCCATTTAAAATATTTACTTCCATGAGCTGCTAAATAATAAAGATACAAATTAGGGTGGTGAAGGCCACCAAACAGCTTAGGAAGAATACGTTTTTGGTAAGATCTATGGATAGCCTTACCACAGCATAGAAAGGAAGTGAGACAAGAATGGAATCTACAAAACCATAGTTGAGATAAAACAACATTTAACATCCCTAGGGAGTATAAAATGCAAGGTGAAATATTCATTTTAATAATATTAATGTGTCCCCAAAGGGAAAGGGGAAGGGCCATTCATCTGTGCAAATCTGATTTAATAAATAACAAAAGCAGGTTAAGATTTAACTTACGTAATTCTGAAAGAAATCGTGAAATCTGTAAACCAAGGTATGTGACTGCTTTAGATTCCCAGTGGAGCCCTAGTGAAACTATGGCTGACCTAGACACAAAAGACTTTAGAGGCAAGGCAGAGAATTTATCTAGGTTCTGTTTATAAGCTGATAGTATACCAAAAGAAGGAATGTTAGCCAAGGCAGCAGGAAAAGAACTCTCAGGAAAAGAAAGATGCAATAAAATATCGTCTGCATATGCAGACATGTTATATTCGGTCACAGTGGGCAAACAGATTTGGTTCACCAGATTGATATAGATACTTGGACCAAGTATTATGGCGAGATCCTCTATGAGCCCAAATTAGCCTGTTCTTGGACAAAAATGGATATACAAGAAATAAAACTTAACCATGGATACATTACAAAATCTGAAGTTCTGGCAGCACTACTTAGTCTAAAAAGGAACAACGCACCAGGACTCGATAAGATACCCAGGGAAGTGTACACTTGCATGACAGATGACTTGGCTGATTTTTTAGTGCCATTTTATAATGAATGTATGATACAAAATTACATCCCCCACTCTTGGCCATGCTCCATAATTGTGCCCATCTATAAGAAAGGACCTAAAGATGATCCAACAATGTATAGGCCTATCCGCCTCTTGGATATTTTAGGTCAAGCATATGCAAGAATTTTGCTAGGTAGGTTGAAGAAGGAAGTTAATGATTTTGGTGGCTTTGCCTCAGCTCAAGCAGATTCCCATGAAAACCATTCTACCATAGACAATTACATAGATACATAGACAGTGTTGGCAGATAATGACCTATGGCCCACCCAGTCTGCCCATTTGAGCTTGTAAGTTCAGTTTATGTTTTCCTAGAAGTCTGTTGCCCCTTACCCCTGACCTCCAGAATTCCTTTATGTCTATCCCATGCATTCTTAAATCCCGTGTTTGTTTCAGCCCCCACCACTTCCTCTGCAGGGTGTTCCGCTTGTCCACCACCCGTTCTGTGAAGAAATTCTTCCTCACGTTTCCTCTGAATTGTCCTCCTCCAACTTCATCCCATGCCCTCTAGTCCTGGAATATCTTTTCGCTTAAAATAGTGTATTCCTGCACTCTGTTCCTCCCTGTAAGATACTTGTATGTCTCTATCATATCCCCTCTCCCTCCTCTCCTCCAGGGAGTACATGTTCAGTTCCTTCAACCTGTCCTCATAGGACTTGTGATGCAATCCATGCACCATCTTTGTTGCCCTCCTCTGAACCTTCTCTACCCTGTCTATGTCCTTACGTAGGTAAGGTCTCCAGAACTGTACACTGTACTCCAGGTGGGGCCTCACTAGTGTCTTGTATAGTGGAATTATGACCTCCCTTTTCCTGCTGGTGATGCCCCTGCCTATGCATTCCAGCATCCTATTTGCTTTACCTGCTGCCTTGTCACACTGTTTCCCTACCTTGAGGTCATCAGAGATGATAACCCCAAGATCCCTTTCCTGCTTGGTGCATGCTATATCCTCACCCCCCAACTGATATATTGTGCCAGGTTTTGTACCCCATATGCATTATCTTGCACTTCTTTGCATTGAATTTCAACTGCCAAACCCTGACCATTCTTCAAGTTTCTGCAGGTCCCTTCTCATTCTGTCTACACCCTCTGGTGTGTCTACTCTGTTACAGAGCTTTGTGTCATCAGCGAACAGTGAAATTCTGTCTTCTAGGTCCTGCGCAATGTCACTGATGAAGATGTTGCATAGGACCGGTCCCAGCATTGATCCCTGTGGTACCCCACTGGTCACTCTTCCCTCTGTGGAGTGACAGCCATTTACCATCACCCTCTGTGTTCTGCCGCCCAGCCAGTTACCTACCCACCACACTACTGTCCTGCCCACACCCATATTCCCCAGTTTGTGTAATAGTCTTCTATGAGGCACAGTGTCAAAGGCCTTACTGAAGTCCAGATGAGCCATGTCCACTGCCTTCCCTGATTCACCTCCCTAGTCACCCAGTCAAAAATTCAATGAGGTTGGTCTGACGCAGACCCCGGCATACCTCTCAACCTTTTGTCCCCAAATGTGGAACTTTGCCTCTCAAAATGTGGAACAAATGATCAAAATGTGGAACACTTAATCAAATCTTTACCTAAGAAGCTCAGAACACCATTAAAATGTTGCATTTATGTTCAGAAAGTCTGCTACTAACCGAATACTATATTTATTGCATCATTTACTATGGATTTTTGCTTTAAAATGTTGACATTGAATGTGGAACAAATCCTCACAATGTGGAACAGGGAGCTTTTGTGAAGTAGAATGAGGAACATTCCTCGTAATGTGGTACAGTTGAGAGGTATGCCCCCCGGTGAAACCATGCTGCCTTGGGTCCTGTAGTCCATTGACAACCAAATGTTCCACCAGTCTTTCCTTCAGTAGTGCTTCCATGATCTTCCCCACTACCAAGGTGAGGCTGACTGGTCTATAGTTCCCCACTTCCTCTTTGTTCCCACTTTTGTATAAGGGGACTACATCTGCTATCCTCCAGTCTTTGGGTACCTCCCCTGTTTCCAGTGACTGGCTAAATGGGATAGCCAGAGGTTCAGCCACCACCTCTCTTAGTTTTTTAAGGACACTGGGGTGCACCCCATCTGGCCCTATTGCTTTATCAACTCTTATTATTTCCAGTTCCTTCAGGACCCTTTCTCGTGTAAAGGGACTTGTGTCCATTTCTGCACCATTCTCACCCCTTGTACTCCTTTCAGACCCATTACCCTCCTCTTCCTCAGTAAAGACTGAGCAGAAATACCTGTTCAATATGTCAGCTTTACTGCTGTCATCCTCCACGCGGCTCCCAGCCTCCCCCTTCAGTCTCACTATCACTCCCTTTGCCTTTCTTATTTCACTTATGTACCTGTAAAAGGTTTTTTCCCCCTCTACCCACTGATTTTGCAATGTGTTCTTCTGTCTGAGCTTTGGCTTCCCTTACTGACCTCCCTGCCTCCCTTTGCTTCTCCTGGCACTTCTCCCTATCCCCTTCTGCCTGTGTCTTTTTGTATTGCCTGAATGCAATCTTTTTGGCTTTCACTTTCTTTGCTACCTCTTTGGAAAACCATAATGGTCTCCTCTTCCTTTTCCTCTTGCTAACCTGCTTAATGCATAATTCTGTTGCTCTTGTAATCCCCATTTTAAATACTGCTCACTGTTCCTCAACCCTGATTCCTGCCCCATTCCCTTAATGCCTCTTTCAAGTATCTCCTCATTTTCCCAAAGTCTGCCCCCCTAAAATCCAGGATACGTGTTTTTGTGTGGTTTGGTTCTGCTCTTTCTGTGATTTCAAACCACAATGACTGGTGTGGTCACTGTTCCCCAGGTGCTCCCCCACTGTTACCCCCATCACACTGTCCCTGTTTGTGAGCACCAGGTCCAGTATTGCCTTTTGCCGAGTTGGTTCCATGACCAGTTGTTTTGTTCTTCTCCACCTGATTGAAAAATATGTAAAAATTCGGAAATAAAAGCTTTATTTGGCATTTATAGATTATAGTACTGTGTTTGATACTGTAAACAGAGACACATTATGGGATTTGATGTCAAAGTGGGGATTTTCGCCAGTCTTGGTTAATGGTATCAGAAACTTATACCTGGGCAAAAATTAGAGCAGGAACCCAACTATCTAACTCTATTAAAACTAACAAGGGGGTGAGACAAGAGTGCATTCTTGCAAGATTGTTGTTGTGTATCTACTTGAATGGAACACTCACAGAACTAAAAGTATCAAAGACTGATTCCCGTAAAATCAATACCATACCTTGCACTTCCTTGGCATACGCCAATGACTTGATCCTTTATTCATTGATAGTATCTGGGCTACAGAATAAACTTAATCGACTTGCAAAACTTTCTGAAACTCTTTCCTTAAGAATTAATCTGGAGAAAATCAAAAATACTTGATAGTATGAGCTCGAAAATCAAAGTACTCCTGGAAAATGAACTCCTCTAAAATGGAAATAGTTAACAGATATCCTTATTTGGGGTGTAATCTTCTCAAATAATGCTTCATGGAGTTCTCACTTCTAGCAAACAATATCTAAAACAAAAGTTACTGAGAGTGCATTAGTCAGATTCAATTATTTGTATGGGGGGGTCTTCTATTAGACCACTAACATCTACCCTACAAGCACAATTCAATGCCCAATCGTATGGGGCAGAGATCTGGGGTCTTAATTTTATTGAGCATTTGGAAGAACTAGCAATACAGCTAGTGAGAACAGCTCTGGGGTGCCAGAAATCTATGCCTGCCTTTTTTATACATGCTGAACTTGGCTTGGTTAGACTACAGTCCCTGGTAGACATCAGAATAATTAATTATTGGGTCAGAATTTCAAAACTCCCCAATGATAGACTGCTAAAGCAATGTTTAATAGAAAAAAACTAATTGGGAAAACTGAGGTTCTCAGGAATCATTATGGTATTTGTATCTTAAAAGGGTAATGAAGAAATATGTGCTGGACTTTCTTTTATTGTATGATCATAGAAGAATTACCATCAGTGACCAGTCCAGGCCATATATTAAAAAGAAAATCCTAAAATATTACAATGACCTTGATCTGGCTTGTGCGGAAGCATCAAATTTTGCAAAATGGTATTCACAAAATGATAATAAACATGGTTTTAGATTTTACCTGGACATTTTGGAGGATCAAAATATTCATAAAACCTTCACGTGCTTTAAATTAGGACTGTTCGAATCCAACCCTAAAACAGCACTCTATAATAAATCCCATAATCCAAGTAATGCGCTGTGCTGTTGCAGCCTAATTGATAAAGATCTGGTGCACGTTCTGCTAAAATGCCCTTGGTAGAATAAGGCAAGGTTTAAGTGGCTTCAGCCAATTCTTAAATCAGTGACACCAACTGATGATAATACCCTAATTAGTATTCTTCTAACTACAGAAGACCATTTCATTATACATAGGGTAGGAAAATTCTAAATGCTCACTAGGAAAATAAGGAGAAAAGTATTTAAGACACAATAACCGCAGAGTGCATGTTATTGTATTTATGCATTTGTAACCTTTGGTTATGTGATGTGCAATAATGTCTTGTGTTGTGAACTTTGTAACAATCATTTTAAAAAGATTGAACAATAAACCTTTGATATGATACTGATATTCAGTCCGAGCAATTTGTATACTCCAGACTCGTGGGTTAGCCTGTAAGTGTCGTAGCAATGGCTCCAAATACAAATTAAAAAGAAAAAAGGGATAAAGCACAACCCTGATGAGTACCCAAGGTAATAAAAAAGGGAGAGGATATAACATTATTACAAGTTATAGTAGCTGACAGAGAAGTGCATAAAACCTGGATTCATTGAATAAAATCTATGGGGACATTATAGGCACTAAAGACTTCAAATAAAAAAGGGCAATAAACATGGTCAAAAGCTTTCTCCATGTCCAGAGAGACCAGAGCTGCTGGGGTCCAGGACACACTGGATACAGAGATTAAATTAAATGGTTTCTGAGTATGATCACTCGACACTCTCCCCTTCACAAACCCCACTTGTTCAGGTCCTCTCAAGTGAGACCAAACCCCTTCTAATCTATGTGCCAAAATTTTCACTAATATTTTAAAGTCCATATTGTTAAGTGAAATAGGACAGTAGCTGGAAACGGAAAACTCATCTTTTCCAGATTTAAATAAAAGAGCAATACACGCTTGAGTAAGAGGCAAATCTATAAGGCCCTGGGAGTAAATATAATTAAACATATCGGTGAATAAAGGGGTAAGTTCAGGCTCAAATATTTTATAAAAGTCAGCAGAAAGACCATCAGGGCCCAGCACCCGAGCAGGGGGAAGAGAAGAAATAGCCCACTGAATTTCATTGGGGGTGACCAGGCCTAGAAGAGACCATGACTGAGTGCAGCGAGATATGGTAAAGGAGTCTGTCATATATATTCTGAAATAAGGGTACGGACAGAAGGATTAGACAGTACCATGGTATAAAGGTATTCATAATAAGATCTAAGAACCTCTAAAATCTCACGAGGTTTAGTAGCTAATTCCCCGGAGTCCAGCCTACGAATGCCTCTAAATAACTCTTGAAGCTTCCTGCTGCCTTAGTCACAATGCTGAAAGTTTGCCCATCTTTTCCTCCTGCTCCAAATAATGTACCTCAATCCTAAAAATAGCTAATTTTGCACGTTCATTTAATAATGTGTGATATTTGGAATGAAGGGAGTTTTTTTTTTTTTTTCTAGCTAATTTGTTTATCCTCCTGGGCTCCTGACAGCAGTATCTCTGGCCAGATCCCCCAGCCCTCTCCCTCCCTCCCTCGCAGCTCAACCTCCAGCTGCCCCACAGCTATACCCCCCATGGTGGGGCAGCGGGGATCCCTCAACCCACCTCACTCAAGGATTCAGTGCTTGATGGGTGTTGCTGCTAGTCGTGGGGGCAGCGCTCACAGGGAATGGCTGCCATAGGGCACGTCGGGACCCTTTTTCCTCTAGTGTTCTTTTCTCCCCTAAGGTGAGGACATGCAATGACACCACAAGGAGCAAATGTGCACTCTCCCGCATGCGTTCCTCCAAGTGTCTGCCTCATCTTCCCCTGCAGTGGCCTCGATGCACCAGCCCCCAGCCTCCACTAGGCACCGGTAGTGCACCGAATGATGGTGTCCCCCCCTCCCCAGAGAAGGAGAGCAGTCCAGAGGATGCTCAATCCTTCTCCACCCTGCCGACCCCCAGCGGGCCATGCTCATTCCCTAACACAGGTCACTGGCATGGTGTAAGGTAAGGCGTCCAGCGCCTGAGACCTCAGTGCCACTGAGCCGGCCAAAATGAAAGGAGTTAAGGGTCCACCAAGTCTGTTCAGGTGTAGTAGGAGACAAGGAGGCCTCAATGGAATGAATTTGAACAAGCAAGGCATCCAAGCGATGTTGACGCTCCTTAGCCTTTTTAGAAACTAAGCATGTGCACTCACCCCAAATAGCGGCCTTTGCCGCTGCACCCCACAGAACATCTAATTTAGGCATAGAAGTTTTATTGAATGTAAAAAAAAAGATTTTATATAGGTTTGCAATGTATCATCTAAAGCAGCATCTTGTAACAATGGATTATTAAAGCACCAACCTCTCTAGCTAGTCCTCCTTGCCGGGAAAAAAACAATGAAACAGGGGCATGGTCAGAAAGAACTAATTCTTTAATCTCACAAGAAGATAAATCCAAAATATTCTCCTGTGACAGCAAAAATTAATCAAGCTGAGAAAACAAATTATGTGGTGGGGGGAGAATAAAAAGTATAATAGCGATCCGTGAGATGCAACAAACACCAGGGATCAATTAATCTCAGCAAATTTATTAAATCATGCAAGCTTCTCGGAGCAAGGGAAAGATCTTTCCTAAGTGCACTTAATCTGTCTAAATCTGATTGATAAACCACATTCCAATCCCCACCCAATATTATTGGGACATGAGTATAAGGGGCAATTAAGGAGGTCAAATTAATATAAAAGTGAGGGTTATCAATAGTAAGGCCATAAATAGAACCCAAAAGAAATTCATGGAGTCCCAATCTGCTGTGAACTAAAATAAAATGACCTTCAGGGTCCCAATGCTCTGTCAATAAGTGAAAGGGACAACTATGGGCAATTAAAATACAAACTCACCTCTTCTTAGAATTATCACCAGCACCATAAACCTGGCCCACCCATGAGCATCTAAAAAAAGTAACCTGGTCACATTTCAAATGAGATTCTTCAAGAAAAGCAACTTCCATCCCCATCTGCTTCAGGTGTTTAGGAATAGCACATTGCTGTTTGGCATCCTGAGCACCTTTTACATTCCAAGTCACAAATGTGAAAGAATTACCATAACACTACAAATAGGGAAATTATAAATTAAGCAAGATGAAAAGGGTAAACCAACATCCAAGGGGGAAGCAACAACTTCCCTCCCTAAACAAAGATTTCTTAAAACTAGCAAACCAGCTAAACAGAAAAGGTGACAAACATTGAACAATGTAGTTATATAACCATATAAAGCCAACAATAAAACACAACAAAAAATAAAATTTACAAATCTCACATCCGACCTCAATGGTCATCTCTGCTATGCTACTCAGTCCACGATAAGTCCTTGCCAGGTGATTCCTAAATGTGAGGCTCCAAATGACCCGTAGGAACCCAGAGAAAATAAAAATGGCTATTTTGGGATTAAAAATTATAACCCCTTCTCCCTCACTCCTAAACTAGTAAGATAAGAGGGACAAACAAAAACAAGATGTAAGCCCTAAGTAACAAAAACTATCAAAGAAAAAGCAAATTAAAGTAAGAGATGAGGAAAGAGTCAAAGTCAAATTTATTTATAGTGCATTTTTTTTGTAACCAAAGCGCTGATACAATATAAAACATCAGATTTAAACAATATCCTTAAAATATACATACAGATTAAAACAACCATAAAATAAACTGCAGCAATTCTGGGGCTAGCCATATTTCCCAAAGGCCTTTTCAAATAAATAGGTCTTCAGGAGTGATTTAAAAGCCTCGATGGACAGGCATTCTCTAATCTGATGAGGTAGAGTATTCCAAAGGGTCGGGACTACAAAGGAAAAATCCCTAGCTCCAGATGTCTGCAAATGGACCCTTGGAACCTCTAGCAATCCCTCGTTGGTGGAACGGAGTGAGCGGAGGGGGCAGTAGGGCCGAAGGAGGTCTTGCAGGTAACCCAGTCCCTGTCCATGTAGGGTCTTATAGGTCAGCAACACAACCTTGAAGATGATCCTCCATCGCACCGGGAGCCGGTGCAGTTCGCGTAGTACAGGAGTGACATGGCTAGATCTTGACAGCCCTGTCATCAACCTGGCCGCAGCATTCTGCACCAGCTGCAGGCGACGGAGGTCCACCCCCAGTAACCCTAGGTACAGGGCATTGCAGTAGTCCAGACGAGAAGGCACAAAGTCATGAATCAATGTAGGCAGGTCCTCAGGTGGAACTAGGTGTTTTATCCGGGTGATGTTCCTCAGATGATAAAATGAGGACTTGACAACTGATGCCACCTGTGCTTTCAATGCCAATTTGTTGTCAAGTACAACGCCCAGATTCCGCACCTGTTCAGAAGATCTCAACTGGTTACCACCTAGCTCAAGGCCAGATGGCTGGCCAGGAGTCAATTTCTCTACCCACTGACCTGGATCCACCACCAACACCTCAATCTTATCTGGATTTAGTTTCAACCAGTTAGCACTCATCCAGTCTTGGATTTCAGCGAGGCAGTTGTTAAAGACCGATATCGCACTATCCTGTTCAGGCACAAAGGACATGTAGAGCTGAGTATCATCTGCGTAACAGTGAAAACTCAGCCCATACCGCCTTATAATGTCTCCTATTGGCAGCATATACACCGTGAACAACATGGGGGACAACACTGAACCCTGTGTAACCCCACAAGGCAGGGAGAAGGAGGCCAAGGAAAAAATCCCTGATACCACCGTCTGTGTCCTGCCTGTGGGGAAAGATTTAAACCACCCGAGAACTGTACCTGACAGTCCACAGAGGAGCCGCAGGCATTCAAGCAGCATCCCATGGTCCACGATGTCAAACGCTGCAGAGAGATCAAGGAGGACCAAGATCGAATGACTCCTCCGATCTCTCGCTGTCAGGAGATCATTAAGTACTCGAACTAGTGCTGTCTCGGTACTATGCATCTTTCTGAAATCAGACTGGAGAGGATCGTGGACTTCATGGGTGGTAAGAAAGTTCTCAAGCTGCAACGCGACTACCTTCTCAATAACCTTCCCCAAAAAGGGAAGGTTAGAGACTGGTCTGTAGTTAGCAAGACTGTCTGGGTCGCAGGAAAATTTCTTTAAAAGGGGTGTCACCAGATCCTCCTTCAGGATGTCCGGAAACACCCCCTGGTCCAGTGAGCACCAGACTATCTCTGCAAGGATAGGTCCGATGACATCCAAACACCTCACCAGGAGGTGTGTTGGACCAGGATCCAAACTACAGTAAGTCAGTCGCAAGCTGTGAACAATCTTCATGATATCCACTATTGCTGGCAGGTCGAAATCCATCCAGACAGACCGGGTGTTCATACCCTCCCATTGACCACCACTCTGCTCATTTGAATGAGTCAAGTGGATCTCCGACCTGATGGAGGACACCTTATCTGCAAAGAATTGAGCAAGCTCCTCACACTTCAGTTGTGAAAAAGCTCTCTGGTCCCGAAGACAGGCTGGATTGCACAGCCTGTCCACGGTCTGAAAGAGCTGAGCTGGTCGATTCTTTGCTGCAGCAATCTCCTTGAACTGGAACTCTGCCTTCTTACGGGAGATTGCTGATTGATAGTCCAAATAATGGGCCATCAATCTAAGCCTGTCCTCCTCCCTGCCGGATTGCTGGCAAGAACGTTCCAACCTTTGCCCTGCTGTCCTCAACTCCCTCAAAGTCCCATCATACCAAGGGGACCGAGGGTGGAGAGGGAGCGGGTGAACTCGGACAGGAGCTATGGAATCCAGGGCACTCAGCACGGCACTATTATAGTGTACTACTAGGTCTCCTGGATCCATGCTTTCCACTGGCCTACTTGATAGGTCCAGCACTGCCATCAGACCCCCTGGGGTAACTCCCCTCAAAGGGCAGTACCAGACCATCTCCAAAGGGGCGGGTCTCACAGGGGAAGCCCCGAAACTAAACCTTACAATGTAATGGTCTGACTATCCGACTGGATCCACCACCATATCGGCTGCCTCCATACCCAGGAGGAATACCAGGTCCAAAGAGTGACCTTGTACATGGGTCGCAGAGGTAACTACCTGTGTGAAGCCCAACAAGATCATCGGTTGGAGGAAATTCTGACCAAAACGTGAGAGTTCCTCATTGACCCAGGCATTGAAATCCCCCAGGACCAACCACCTGGGAGATTCCAATACCATGTCCACCATGAAGTCTGCAACTTCCTGCAGGAAAACTTTCCCATCTCCTGGTGGACGGTAGATGAGAAGAATCCTGCCACCCACACCTGCTCCCATAATACACTCAAAGGATCTGGTAATCCCCACTGGAACCTCTGCAAGGCCCAGTTCTGTCTTAAAACAGATGGCACACCCCGCCCCATAATTCCAATCTTGGGCGGTGTATCACCGAGTAGCCGGCTGGAACTGCAGACACTGATACCGGGCCGGCATTCTCATCCAGCCAGGTCTCGGTGATGCAAGCCAGGTCAGATGTCTCAACAAGATCAGCAATAATTGCTGTCTTGTTTTTTATTGACCTGGCATTACATAACACCGCCCGCGTTGGATGAGTGGCAATGGAAAAGCGGGTCACATGCCCACTACTCGTGGAACCCTTGGGTATGGGAACTAGACAGGGAGGTCCCCTCTCCAGGCTCCATTTCACCCCGGAGCGCCTCCTTGAAGCCACTATCCCAATCCGTTCACCTAGCGCCCCCCCCACCAGACCCAAGGACCAATTTTTCCAACCCCTCCTAACAATCCCCAAAGCACGACAATGCATATATACTAAAGGGTGTAATGGGGGACTGTAGAAAGGGTGTAAGTCCCTCAGCCTGGTGGGGGAGTAGCGCCTGCCCGCCTACACAAAACCCTGACACATACTGCTGATAATTATAACAACAATAGGTCCAGCAGCACAATCCTAATCTTAGTACCCAACAACCTCAAAACTAATAATACCTCCCAAACCCCTGCAAATTAACAATAAAACTAAATATTTTTCCCCATAAAACCCTCAACAGTCAATTTAGTCTCTCCACAGAAACCCTACCAACTCCTACTACGTAAGCAGCATCCAGGGAGGGCTACCAGCCTTTTTAAAATGAGGTTCTCTCGATACTTCAGCAAATACAATTATTAAGTAGCTTAAAATGAAGTTATTACAGTACTTGTTGTTTCCTGGAGTCCTTACTTCTTCCCCAGTCTTTTCCAGTACAGTCCAAACTTTAGGAGCTGCTCTGAATGGTTAATCCATTGACATCTGCTTTACTCGGGTGTTAAAAATCCAATACGGCCCAGCCCATACAGAGGGATAAAAATAAAAAGACACAGGACAATAATGGCTAAAACAGAGAGGGAAGGCTGTTAAGGAATTAAAATCAAGAACTAAGGAATAGCAAACAGGAATTAAGGCATTATAAATCAGACCCTTAGTCAACCAAGATCAAATACCTCACAAAACAAAGAACTACAACTAGCACCAAGAAATATTTTCAGGAAACCATAAAAAATATCATCAAAGTAAGAAACTAATAAACAAACCCCAAAGAAAATGCAAGAGAACCAAAAGAGAAACAAAACAGAGAACCTAGAAATATCAACAACCAAGAAAGAAACAGCCAGTAAGGAAACAAAATTAAAGGAAAAATGTCTGGGAAAATATCAATAAGTCAATGAAGACCTAAAGTGACAGATAAGACAGTATCATACCATACTCCCACCCCATACAATCACCAGCTAAAGCAGGGAAAAAAGAACAGTAATAAAGAACTACACTGCAATGACAGAAAAATCTAAAAGCCTTATAAGCCTGACAAGAAAAATGCTCATAAAGGGTTTAGTTTAGAGGCATCGTGTTTAAACTCCGGTATAATAGAACAGATTCACCACTGCACAAATTGCTCAAGGAAGCAAACAACCAATATCAACACTGTATTTGGAAAAGGCAATAATTATGATAGAAAACCGACTGTCTTCCTGTACTCCAAGACAATAACATGTAATAAAAGGAGCACTTGCCAATATAATTGCAAATAATATCGGAAGAGAATTGCACCCAACGGACACACACGTGGGGACTAAGTATGCTACCGATATCAACATGACTCGCATAAAAAAACACATTAATTAAAACAATTAACAATTAAAGATACTACAAGCCAAGTCCAAAAATGCTAAATGAAGATGACATATCAGTAAATGAAATTAGAATGACACAGTCTGTTAAAAAAAAGCAATATAAATAACACCAACAGGAACCAAAAAAGTTAACTGCCCAATAAAGGCGAGAAACAAGTACAACAAAGGTAAAACTTCAAAGTCCAAAACATAAAACATAGTCCAGTTAACTCCAACTGGAGTAACTATTTACATAAGTCCAGAAACAAAACTCTCAGTTCTAATTTAGCTTGCTCTGGAAAATCAGAAAATCTATGGTCTCCATTCTTAATAACTTCCAGCTTGGCTGGGTAAATAAGGCAGTGGCGAATACCAGTTGCCAAAAGAGAAGTAGTTATTTATTTATATATATATTTATTTTATTTATTGAATAGAATCAGAATTACAATCCTTTGAGTCATAGACTCTTTTGCAAGGCTCTGCATCAGATAAAAGTAACAGTACACAGGAAACACAAAAAAATACACATACAATAATTAAGCAATAAGGCATGACCAAGGGTTATGTTAATGGTCTGTTAATCACCTTCTAGGGGTGTACTGTGGCACGAGGTGTAGCCGAGTGCCACATGCCCCTAGAGGGTGATTAACTGACTGTTAACATAATCCCCGGGAGTGCCTTGTTGCTATTATAATAAAACATGTTTTTAGACAGTGTTAAACCTTGTTCAGCATATATTTAAGCTCTACATCTATGTTAATAAAAGATTAACATAAGACTGTTAGAATGTTTGCAGCCAATCAGAAAGCTCCATTTCTCAGACCCTTTTTATAATAATGTAATAATACAAGGTCATACAGTCCTGGCTTATACGTAATTTGAGGGTTACATCAACAGGGAGCATAAAGAAGGTCCCGGGTCAGGGTTAAGACAGAATACAGTTCCGGAGGGTCTTGAAGGACCTAGAGTCGTAATATCTAAACAGTGGGATTGGGAACCTAGGAGAGACATAGGAGGGAGACTAACAAGAAACTATCCGTTAGCTACAAGATACTTACTGAGATAGAGTAGGTACCTGCGTACAGTATGTCTCCAGAATGAGGTACTGAGAGGGGGGTTGAGATCATAAAGGGCGTGGGGGTTTATTTACAGTCACAGGTTGTGGAGTCAAGGAGTAGGGTTTTGAGACCTGATTTAAATAGGTTGAGACTATGGGCCAAGGAGATGGAGGACAGTAGGCTGTTCAGCCACAGAGGAGCATGATAGCGGAAGGATCGTTGTCCAAGAGATGTTCTACAGTGGGGGACTAGAAGGGTGGGGTTAGCTAAGTGCCTTTGTGCCCTCCAGTGAGGGGCTGTGTGGATAAGTGGGTGGAGACTGATTGGGGTTTGCTTAAGTTGTATCTTTTTTTGCAAGGAGGCAGGTATGGTATTTAAGCTTGCCTTGGAAGTTTAGCCAGCCAGTATGTTTATAAAGCTCACATGTGTGAGTTAACCTGTCACATCCTGTGACCAGGTGGCAAGCTTTGTTGAGGGCAAGATTGATGCTGCATAGGGCAGTTTGATCAGCCGACCCATAAATCACTATTCCATAGTCCACCAAGATAGAATAGATGAAGACACAGCACGATGCATGGCCTGAGGGGGGCAGGCAGTGCTTATGCCTGTAAAGGATCCCCAGTCTAGACTTAATAGAGGAGGAGACTTGTTTTATGTGTGAGTAGTAGGAGAGGGAGGTGTCTAATGTGACTCCAAGGTATTTGAAGTATGAGACCTGTTCAAGCGCGGAGCCAAGGGCATTCATTACAACTAGTGGTGCATGACAGTGGGGGCTTTGGCGGTGGGCTAAGATCATGGACTTTGTTTTCTGGTAGTTGATTATAAGTCGGTGTTCAGAGAACTAGGTTTCCAGCTCCCTAAAGAAGCCCTGCAGGGCAGTTTGCAGAGAATTTGGATGAGGGTGTTTCCAAAAGACTACCGCATCATCTGCATATAGCAGCATCTTACCACTGCAAGATTTAGGGAGGGGAGTTCAGGAAGAGGGTGAAGAGTAGAGGGCCAAGTATTGACCCTTGTGGAACACCAGTTAGGACTGGTTTGCTGGGGGAGATAGTTGTATTGATTTTGACTTTTTGTGTCCAACCTGAGAGATAATCTTTGAACCAGGCGGTGACCTCTGGTGCAAAATTAAGGAATGGGAGGGCATGGAGTAGTAGCTCGTGACTGACGGTATCAAATGCCTTGGTCAGATCAACATAGAGAGCCCCTGCCACAGAGCCTTGTTCTAGGGCCCCATGTATAAATGTGGTGAGTTCAATGAGGGCGGTTGAGGTGCTGTGGCCCCTCCGGAATCCATGTTGTTCATGGCAGAGCAGGTCATGTTTGGATAGGTAGTCAGTTAATTGATGGTAGTCAGGGATGGTATGCAGTCCGTTTCTGTCAGATGGGGTAGGAAAAATCAGGAACAATCCGAAAATGGTGATTTTCCCACATCACATTCTCCTGACTCAGCTTTCAGCAATACACATTGTCTGTCCAGATAATTAAGTAATTTGAAAATTAAAGGACGAGGTCACTCACCCTCTGCAGGCATGGCTTGAAATGCCCTGTTGGCTCGCTCCACAACATTCTGTGGACCATCCGGGGAGGGACTGGGGATATGCGCACAGAGGCACTGGACAAAAGATTATACATCTTTCCCCTCAGAATGTTCAGGGGGACCAAGAATAACAAGGTTATTGCATCAGCTTCACCCCTCTAAATCATCCACCTGATCTTCCAACTCTGTAATTTTCTACCACAGGTGGACAATATCAGGGTCTAGCTTATGGCACCGGTCTTCAATAGAACTTTGATGAGCCTCTAAATCACCCACTCACCAGGTGAGTTCAGTAATAGCTGGACGAAGAGTTTTCATGTCATCTGAAAGGGTAATTAAAGCCTCCCAAAGTGGAGATATTTCTTGAAGAATGTGGTCCACAGTTAAAGGAATGGGCTCAGGAGCAGCAGAAGGCAGCGGGGTAGTGACCAGCTTAGTCTCGTTGAACCATGCTCCTTCATGGGAGTAACAGGAGGAGTGTGACACAGTAAAGACTGAGGTTTTGTAGAGTCCATCAATTCCATTGAATCTTCCATCAAATGAAAATAGAGCCCAAGACAAGCTCAGTAATATCCAAAGGATGAAGAAATTAAAAGTTATGATAGTCAAAACAAGGAAAAATAAGAAGTTGAGCCATGGAGCTACACAGGAACACTGGCACTCAGCTCAGGAACATAACATGACTCCCAAGAATTGGCTCTGTCAGCAAATTAATTTCGACTATTGTTATGATTATTAAATATGGCTCTTTGTATGATGGAAGCCTCGCTCCCCCTACATAATAATAATGAAAAGGTTTTCATATTAAATATTGTAAAATGGGGCTGTATGCGAGGTACCAAGCCTTTGTTTTTTATGTTGTCTTGAGCACTCACAAGCAACATATTGTGGCAGTAGGAGATCACTAGGAGAAATGCAGAGATGTGTCAGTTTTGGCAAATGCAGGGCACGCTTTAGAAGGTGTGTGTCTCATTCGCCAATTAGCAAGCATGCAGCCGTGACACAAGTGTTTTTCACTGCCACCAACTTGAAACAATTTCGCCGCTACAATCAGAGCCATGCTTGCCATGCAGTGGCACCGATGACATGCCTCTGCAATGTGCCTTGCCTGATGTAATATAACAATAAACATGATGGTGGCTCTGCCATCTGCCTCTTGCAATCACTAAAAAGCCAACTTTTGGGGTGCCCAATCCCACTGTTGGCATGTGTTAGCCCCCAACCCCAAGATTGTGTGGCACACTGGGAGCCCACCCCAGTGTGCCTCCCTGTATTCAAAAGCAGACCCCGTCGGCATTTTCCTGGCCCCGCCACCCACCTTGTGAGCCACACTGGGAGCCCACCCCAGTGTGACAAATATCCCTCCCCCAAAGTCATGGGGTATACTGGGAGCCCACCCCAGTGTGCCCAACATTGTTTCATACACCTGTAAAGAAGAAAACTGTCCACACTGTTGGTTTCTTTTTTTTTTAACCTGAAACAAAGAAAATGGTCCCTCGCTGTTGGTGGGTCCAACTCCCTAACTAGCACCCACCCTCTGCGTGCCCCACCTCTGAGCAGCCCACCTCCCCACACCCTCCTCACCCCATACTTACCTCCGGAGGCCCGGCGCCGTGATCTTTGGTGGAGCAGGAACATGTCTGCACTCTTCAAAGCCGACCACGAACTGAAGACATGCCAGTAAGCTGTATAATGGCATCAATGGGGGAGATTTCAACTTAGGTGGATATCTCAGCCATTTTTTGACTTTTGTCTCCAAATTTTCAACGTGGGGTTCTTGGGACCCCACCTCATGAAATCAGTCACTGTCATTTTGTTATTCGGCCCCAAAAAGTGATTTCATTCTCACTGCATGGAATTACCTTTTGGGACTGATTAACAAAATGACAGTGCCACTGTTCATGAGGTGGGCTCCCAAAAAGCCTATGTTGCAAATCTGGTGAAAAAATTACAAAAAATTACTGTATTATGAGCATGCATTGCGCAGTTTCCATGCACGCTCGTAACTTCAAGAATTTTAATATTTTTGCTCCAGATTTTTCAACATTGCCATTTTTTCACACCTCCTTATGAAAAGGACAGCTGTCATTTTTCACATCTTTCCCAAAATGTGTTTTGGCACATCTGGCGCACAATGGCACAGTCGCTGTGGGAAATCAGTATTTGAGACAGATTAAGAAAACCACAGTGTCACTGTTTATGAGCAGAGGTCCTGAAATGCCTATGTTGAAAATGTGGTGAAAAAATTCCCAAAAATTACTCTGTTAAGAACGTGCATTGTGCAGTTTCCACGGAAGCTCATAACTTTGAGAATTTTTAATATTTGTTCTCCATATTTTCAACGTTGCCATTTTTTTACACCTCCTCATGAACAGTACAGCTATAATTTTTTGTAGCTTGCCTGAAATGTGTTTTCACACATCTGGCGCACAATGGCGTAGTCGCTGTGCAAAATCACCTTTCGACTAATGAACTGATAGTGCCACTAGTCATGTCATGAGGTGGGGTCACAAAAAGTCCATGTTGAAAATTTGGAGTGAAAATAACCAACAAACACCTGGGGCATTATGGTTTCCAACTGTAACGCCCCACCCTGTAGAGACTGACAGGTGTCAGGGGTGTGACTTGGGATCTTCGGCTGTACTGTTCACGCCATTCCACCCCAGCCTGCACCCACAGACAAGCATCAAGGTGTGCCTTGGATTCTTTGGCCCCAAAGTTCATCCTATTCTCCTATAGTGCACCCATCTCAGCGTACGAGATTAGAAGGAGGCTGATTAAGGGGAAAAGTGAGGAAGTTCTTTTTCATAGAAAGGGTGGTGGATGCATGGAACGGCCTACCTCAGAAAGTGGTGGATATGAATACAGTGCAGGGCTTCAAACAGGCATGGGATAGGCATAAGGGAGCAATACAGATGAGTATGAATAGATAGGCCATTGACAGAGCAAAGGCCGATGGCACATTTATAATGTAGAAAAAGAACTGGGCAGACTGGATGGGCCTTGCGGTCCTTATCTGCCATCAACTTCTATGTTTCTATATTTCTATGTATTTCCTTATGGCATGGGGTGAACGTAAGGCCCGAAGATCCCAAGGCACACCGCGACACGTGTTGGTGTCTGCAGGGTACCATGAGGTGAAATGGCAGGAGCGTTATGGCCGATGACCCAAAGGCATACCTCAGTGCCTGTCAATCTCTGCAGGGTGGGGGTGGAGTTGGCGTCAGTTCAATACTTCACTGCCATTCCTATTATGCATCTCTCTAACTTCTGCACTACCAATGCCAGCAAGCCAACATTCGGCATTGACAAATGCTTGTTTAAATGTGTGTCTGTTTTAATTACTAATGCAGGGTTGTTGTTAATATGAGTATTGGTGGTTATATGAATTGTTTTTTACACTATGGCCCCGATATTCAGAATTGCACCTGGCAATGGTGCATGTGGTGGCACAAAACAACTGAGTTGCGCTTATGCAACTAAGGGATATATTTAAAAAAGATGAGCCATGGCACATCTCCACTGAATATGTCAGGTAATGCACACTGCACAAATATGATGCACTAGTGCAACCCCCCCCAGACAGAGCTGAATACCAGGAATGGGAACTGCACTAGCACAACAGAGTTACGTTGTTTACAAATTCCTGATATTCAGCCATCAGTATGCAAATGGAGGCATAATACATGCAAGGAGCAAATGGTGCATTTGCATGCCATTATGGCCCCATTTGCATGTGTTGTGCAGGGCTGGCCAGCAAAATGCACCTGCCACCCTGCACAGCATGCAGTGTTGTCAGAGGTTGTCTAGTGTACCCCCCTCCCCATCCCGTACCTCAGGTCACCTGACAGGAAAGCCCGTCAAAGCCCTGGTAATCTAGTGGTACCCCCCCTTCCCGTTGCTCCGATCACCCACAATACATTATCCTTCTGTTCCTGGTAGTCTAGTAGAGCCCCCCACCCCATTCCAGAACACCGATCACCAGAAATAAAAGAATAGTATATCCCTGGTAGTCTAGTGGTAACTCCCACCCTGCCCGTAACCCCGATCACCCGTAAACTCGTCAGAAATAACCCCCTGGTGGTCCAGTGGCAACCCCCACCCACACAGAACCTTCTGCCCACCCAGCTTCCCCCCCATTGGCAGGCAGCAGCAAACCTACCCACATACCTCCATGGCTGCCCTCTGAATGACAGTTTACAGTACAGCTGCAAGCCCATTGGTCCACTTGCAGTGCATACTGTAATAGTCATTTACAAATATGTGAATGACGTCATTCATTCACATATTTGTGAATGACTCTTACAGGATGCACTGCAAGCCCATTGGTCTACAGTGTGGGCCAATGGGCTTGCAGCTGTACTATAGCTGTCATTCAGTGGGCAGCCACTGAGGCTATGCGGGTGGGTTTGCTACTGTCCGCCGATGACGGGGAGATAGGATAGGGGTCCTGTGTGGGTGGGGGTGGGGATGCCACTGGACTACCAGGGAGTTCTTTCCAATGAGTTTATGGGCGATCGGGGTTACGGGCAGGGTGGGGGTTACCACTGCACTACCAGGGATATACTATTTTTTTATTTTGGGTGATCAGTGTTCTGGGATGGGGCAGGGGGGTTCCACAAGACTACCAGGGACAGAAGGATAATGTATTGTGGGTGATTGGAGAGTCGGGAGGGGTGTGGGGTACCACTGGACCACCAGGAACTTAATGGGTGTATGTGTACAGTGTTCGGGGGGGGGGCCACCCATGGTTGGTGGCTGCTGTGCTGCACCTTGCAGTATGGCAGTTTGCCTGTGGGTGGCTACCATTTAAGCCTTATTTTTCGGGCTCAACTTTGTGCCCCATTATGCGGCACATCCCAGGGTTGTGCTAGTATATGCACCACATATCCTGGGCTGAATATTGGGATGTCCTGCATATGCATGGGCACGCTCCCTGGAGATGTGCTGCATACATTATCTTTGCACTCTGGCGCATCAGGACTTGCGCTGCGCAAGTCCCTCTTTTGAATATTGCCCTGGGGCACATTTCTGAGGTTGCACTGGTGCAACCCCTTTGAATATCTAGCCTTATCACTTTAAATATGTTAATACACATGAATGAACCTGCTATAAATAGGTGTAATGCCCCAAAGTTGTGGCACCACAGAAATAGGAAGCAATAAATAAATATATAGGGGTTAACAGGTGCCCAGGGTGCCTGTTGTTTGAATGGGGCTGCAGGGTGCAAGTAATAAGGGGTCCCTGTGAAGTAAATTTCCCTCCTTGTAAAGAAAAATACTGGAAAAAGATAGAGAAATGTACCCAGTGCACTAAAATACTTGTCAAAAAGTAGATTTTACATGCAGCTCAAGCAACAATGGTCTGGATGGAATGTTGTGCTGAGCTGGTCATGCACAGCATTCCACTCCAGCCATTCCAGAACCAGAAGGTTTGTTTTAAAAATTAAACAGTTCAGTTAGTAGTTCCTGGCAGCCATTGAGGAGAGAGGATGCAGCAAGTCAAGGGGGCAAGGAAAGGGGCTTACCTTGGGTTGAAGCCATCCCAGAGGACTTGCCTGCATGCCTGCTCTACCTCCAGTGCCTGAAGATTCACCCAGCAGCTGTGTGGTGCAGTCGGTGGTGCCATCGGGGCACCATGAAGAAAAAAAACCACGAGTTGGCCATTTTTGGGCTTGCAGCCCCGTATGTTTATTTGTTTTAATTTAAAAATAAAGTTTCCCAGTCCCTCATCGGTGGCTAGCAAGGGCTGCATCACCGGTTTCATCGTCAGCCTTCCAGAGGCCCCCTGACATCCACCACATTGCCTGTGCATGCCCTCCCACTGCCAGATCACTTCCTGCCTCCCGATCCTAGTTCCATCAGCCAGAGGAGTGGTGAGTTGGTGGCAGTATTCAATCCGTGCTGTCCGCCCCAAGAGAAAAGCAAGGACTGTGTTTAAATTAAATAAACAAGCTGCACTAGGTACATAGAGAAATGGCTGAGTGCCGCAGGGAGGTCGGGGTACAAGGACCCTTAAATTAATATTCGGGAGTGGGTGGGGTGTAGCAAAGCCCACGGGAGGAGCCGACAGGCAAGGTCAAGTGGAAGGCCTGTTAAATATTCATAAGGGGGCTGAGTCTAAGGAGGGATAAAGGGACTGAGTGGCAGCAGGCTGAGACAAAGCCTGAAAATTGGAAAGGGGCCCAGTGGTTTAAAGGGGCCAGGCTACCAGGTGCCCAGTATCGTTAAAGGGGCACAGATAAAAGTGAGCCCAGCCTAAAGAGGGCACCTCAGGCCCAGTATAAAGAGGGCAGCTAGGTCTGGTAGTAGATAGGGCAACCCGGCCCAGTACAGTGAGGGCAGCCAAGCCCAGTAGTAAATAGGGCAACCCAGCCCAGTACAGTGATGGCAGCCAGGTCAGTAGTAATTAGGGCAGCCAGACCCAGTACAGTGAGGGCAGCCAAGCCCAGTAATAATTAGGGCAGCCAGGCCCAGTACAGTGAGGGCAGCAAAACCCAGTAGTAATTAGGGCACCCAGGCCCAGTGCAGTGAGGGCAGCTAGGCCTAGTAGTAGTTAGGGCAACCCGGCCCAGTACAGTTAGAGCATCCAGGCCCCATAGTAATTAGGGCAGCCAGGCCCAGTAGTGGATAGGGCATCCATGCCCAGTGTATTTAAGGCAGCAGACCTAGTGGCAATTAGTGCATCCAGGCTCATTAACTGGGGTATTCACATTAAAGTGCTCAGGGGTAGCCAGATCTTTTAAAGACAGATCCCAAGAGGAAAAAGGGTCCAACCAAGTGGTGCTTAGCAAATAACCTGTTGTAAGTGACTGTCAGCTACTGTACTGTTTCTACAAACTGTTTATTCCTCAAGCATCTAAAGTGTTGTGTTGATTGCATAAACCACCAAGACTGTTTTGTGATACATTAGGATTGGGGTTATTTGCCCCTGAGGTGAACAATTGCCCCGGATTGTTGCAATTTTCCCCTGTTCCAGGAAAATTGCCCCTGCACATGAACAATTGCCCTGGACTGCTGCAATTTTCCCCTGAAGTGAACACTTGTCCCTGAAGTGAACAATTGCCCTGGATTGTTGCAATTTGCCCCTGCTCCAGGTGATTTGCCCCGCAAGTAAACAATTGCCCTGGATTGTTGCAATTTGCCCCTGCTCCAGGCAAATTACCCCTGCAAGTGCAAATTCCAATGTACAGTGCTAATAGAAGTATCAGTGTGCAGTATCTAGTCTGTGATTCAGTCTTCAGCCTCCATCAACTCTTCACCTCAGCAATCTTCAGCCAGCAGAAAACTTCAGCATCTTCTTGCCCTTTCATCTGCCGTAAGCCGAAATCGACATCCCTTGGAGAGTTGCAGCCACCGGTTCTTGATCAGCTTGGAAGAAAGACGACTGGAAAGAGCCTCGTCCGTCACTCCCAGAAGCCCACCGAGAGACGAGTCCGTCGTAGCCGAGTGTGTTCGCGGCTGCCGGTTTCTTATTTTGTTCCTCATCCTTGTGGAATCCTGATCTTCATCTTCCAGCTTTTCTTCCTGCTCATTCATCCTGCATCACCTCTGGGGAACAGCTCAGCAGTGTCTTCTTTATTCTTGGCAGTCCTCCGAGTGGATTCCTCGCCAAGTCCGGTGTTATGTCTTTGGCAGCCCTGGTCGAGGGTAGATGCCAGGAAAACCTGCAGCAGTACTTCTTCGTCCTTGGCAGCCCTGGTAGAGGGTTGGTTCCAAGGAGACAGAAACAGGTTCTTCTTTTGTGGCAACCCTGCAAGTGGATTCCTTGCCACATTTTGGTTCCTCATCCTTTGCAGCCCAGGTCAAGGGTCTGTGCCAAGAAAGTGTTTTATCCCAGTTCAGTCAGTTTGTGCTCTGATATTCCGGCAACCCTGGAAAGTGGGTTGGCCGATGACTAAGGTCTGTTTGCCAATCTCTCCATTTCCCTTGCAACCTCTCATAGGTGTTACAGGTGAGCTTGGCGCCAAGAAAGAGTCCTCTTTCTCTTTTCCCCTACTCTTCAGCTGTGCATGAAGACGACGAATAGCTGTATCTTATAGACTTTGAGAGTGTGGTACTGTTTGATGGTTGTACAATGTATGCTTGTTATATGGTATGATAAAGTAATACGTTATATCCCTGGTTGTGTAGGCCTCTTAGTAGGATATTTTAGAGTCATAGAATATTATAGAGTGGCCTTAAGCTGAGGTGCACCTATAGAGTGATAACACAGTAGAGCTTTTAGAGTGTTATTTATTGCTTCTAGAGGTTGATCCCTTTCCTTCCCTTGTGACTGTGTCTGCCTTCCCTGGTATAAATAAAAGCCTGCTGGGCATCAAACTTCAGAGTGTCTCCTGCCTCTCCTTAAAGGGTGTTTCCTTTCACCCAACCTTATTTGGACCACAGCGTTGTCTCTCCAGTCCAGTTGCTTGAGGCGATGCTGGGTGTGCAGCTGGGACAGGCAATCTTCAAGGTCAGCACCCAGTTGATAAGATCACCACATAGGATTCAACTCTAGATGGCACTATCTTTGATAAAGCCTGAAATAGGTGAAACGTCAGGTGTTTTCTGTGCTCTCTCTACTGTGGATTTTACACTTCTGCTACAAAAGAGAAGTTTGATAACTGCAAGTGAATGAACTCCTGTTCATTTCAATGGGAGGGCGAGTGCCGTGACTTTGTTTGACCGACACGAATGAGGAAATGCAGAGAGAGGAAGCATGTAAGACAGTAATGGGGAAAGGCGCAGACATGGGTAAGGATAGGCAGAGTGGTAGCAAATGGGGACAAGACTGTCTTCAGGTACATAAGTGAGAGAGGAAAGCAAGAGGAGGGATAGTGAGGACAACAACAGCAGAGAGAGACTGTGCACATTGGGACCAAGAAAAAGCAGACATCCTGAGAGGTATTTCTGCCCAGTCTTCATAGTGGAGGGAGAAGGGGGTGGATCACCATGAAGCAGCAAGAACAAAGGGGGGGAACAAAAATCCAATTTTAGAGGAACGAGTGCAGAAGGGACTTGCAGCTCTGAAAGTAGACAAGGCAATGGGCCTGAGAGGATACATCCAAGGTACTAAAAGAACTCAGGAGATGCTGGCTGCCCTGCTGAACACCTTATTCAGCAGCTCATGGAAACGGGGTGTGGTTCCGGAGGACTAGAGGAGAGCAGGTCATGGTCCCTCTACAAAAGAGTGGCAGCAGGGAAGAGCCTATCAGCTATAGGCTGCAGCCTCACCTCCATGGTGGGGAAATTAATGGAAACACTATTAAAGGAAAGGTTGGTAGAGTGTCCTAAATCAAATGGGTTGCAAGACCAAAGGCAGCATGAATTCAAGGGGGGGTGTTGGGGAGATGAACCTATTGATTTCTTTGACTGAGTGACCAAAGAAATAGATCAGGGGAGGGCAACGGATGTGGCCTATCTGGACTTTAGCAACGCCTTCAACACTATACTGCACAGAAGCCTGATTAAGAAATTGTGCAGCCTAGGGGTGGGATCCAAAGTGGTATATTGGGTTAGAAACTAGTTAAGAGACAGACAATAGAGGGTGGTGGTTAATGGCACTGGGATGGAAGGGTGACCAGTGGAGTGCCACAGGGCTCAGTTTTGGGACCAGTCCTCTTCAATCTTTACATAAGTGACATTGCAGAGGAACTGGAAGGGAAGGTATGCCTTTCTGCAGATGATATCAAAATCTGTAATAGGGTGGACAGTCAGTAAGGGTGGAAAAAATGCTTAGGGATATTGGGAAACCCGAAAGTGGTCAAAAACATGGCAGCTGGGATTCAATGTCAGTAAGTGTAAAGTTATGCACCTAGGGCATAGGAACCCATGAACTGAGTATAGGGTGAAGAGGAGATAGTGTCAGTAATTAGGAAGGAAAGGGATCTTGGGGTTATCATATCTGATGACTTCAAAGTGGCAGGTCACTGTGACAAAGCAGTGGGTATGACCAATGTGAGTGATGGGTTGCACTGGGTGAGGTATCTCCAGCAGGAGGAGGGTGGTTGTGTTGCCACTGTACCATTCACTCATGAGATCCCACCTGGTATACTTTGTCCAGTTCTGGAGGCCGTACCTCAGAATGGACATAGACAGGGTGGAGGCAGTCCAAAGGAAGGCAACTAAAATGGTACAGGGGTCAAACCAAAAGCCATAAAAAGAGACATTGAGGGATCTCAGCATGTACACCCTGGAAGACAGCAGAGCAAGACGGAATATGATGGAGACATACAAGGAGCTCACCAGGGTGAATAGGGTGCACGACGGGCTCCTCTTTCAAATGAGAAAGAGCATCAGGACAAGAGGGCATTGATGAAGCTGGGGGAGATTAAACAGGGATGTCAGGAAGTACTACTTCGCTAAAAGAGTGGTAGACCATTAGTTCTCAGACTTTGATATAGTGAGTAGCTCCCAAGCCATGGAAGAAATTGAGCCTCCTTTAAATATGGACCTTGTTTTGAGTGTCTCTAATAAATAAAAATACCATACAGTATTTTGCACAGTACACCAGGAATAAAATGAAAAGTCTGTAAGTTTATTCCACTTTATTCAACCTTATTGTTCTCCCCCTTTTGTAACACACCCACCAGCATCACAGCTAGAAAAAAAAGCTTTGCAGTCACTAATTTGAACATCAATCAATCAATCAATCAATCAATCAAAGACAGACACCTACTAGCCCATTGCTTGTGATTCTGGTGACCCAACTTTGAGAAGGGGTCTGGGACATTGGGGGATATGGGGGAGACTGAGCATCTTAAAGGAGGCTATCCTCCACAGGGAAGGGAGGAAATATCACTATCTCTTCTGTAATACTGCCATATAGGTGATCATGGGTGGAGTCTAATTGGAGGTAGGGAAGGAGGGAAGGTGAAAGTTATGAATGTTGTTCTAATCAATTAATGTCATGCTGCCATGCATGTTTCCGTCCCTATGAGCTTGGACAATGTCGATGTCCAAGGGGTAAGGAGTAAACATTAAAAAAAAAGCTGGGGGGCACTGTGGAGCCTGAGCAAGATGGCCGCTTAATGATAACGCTCTGCAGCGGGAAGGAACACTTTTAACCATAAAAGTGCTCATCACTACTCAAACTGGCCTAAAAACAACAAAATATTGTTTCAGAATCCCATTAGAATAACATGGGGAATCCGCGAATGGAACAGTCACAGGGAGCAGAAGCTAAGTCGAAGAATCCCCTATCAGCTCCAGCCACAAGGTCTACTCAGGCCCGAATGGAGGATTCATCGGATGTGTTGGGAGAAGAAATGCTCCAAGCTATTGGAGTAAAGCTCACCCGACTTACTGTATCTGTGGCCACCCTTTCCGATAAATTTGATGGGCTTACTGGATGAGTGCCGACCCTGGAGAACAGTTTTGAGCAGGTCCAGACTATAGTGGTAGACACCTCGAAGCATGCAGATGCCTCAATGAGGGCTGTTAGCACCATACTCAAGGAGAGCTCTCAATGGAAGCCTCACCAGGGAACTGGAGAATCAAGTTCAGTCTCCAAATACTAGAATTCTGGGGATGCTTGAAAGCTGCGATGAGACCACCTTCTATTTTTCCTGAGGGAAAGGTTCATGCAGCAATTGAGGGAAGAAGCAGCTCCTAAGGCCCAACTGTTTCAAAAGGCCTACAGGGTGACACCTCAAGGCCAACCAGACAACCCAGGGGCCCCCAGAATGATCGCGGTAGTCACTGATGGAGCTGGCACCAGGGATTTTTTGCTGGCCTTGGTGCGCCATCACAGAGGATCACTTCTACAGGATGGTCAGAAAATCCAACTCTTCCCTGATATTAGCTACACCATGAGTCAGAAAAGAAAATGCTTTGATGGAGTGAGGGCCATGTTGTGCAAGGCTTCTATCCAGCATGGCCATGATTTTTCCAGCTTGTCTTCGGATTGCACGCAGTGGGAAGATTTATTTCTTTAACGACCCTGGTGAGGCAATGAAGTGGTGTCGGGCCCTTGCTCCAGCACATGCTGGGGCTGAATCCGAGGATCGTTCATTGGAGGAAGAAGACACTTGAACTTTTCCCTGTTTTCCCTTTCTGTCCCTTTTTCATTAGGATGGGTGAGTGCCATGGCCCTAGGTAAGAAGGACTGTGAAGGGGTCATTTTATTTCAGCGTAACTCTTAGATTGCACATCTCAACTTGTCTTCAGACCCCTCACATTAACTGTTTGGGACTTTAAACTTTAATATTATTATGCCCTGTGGTTTTAGAAAGCACTGCACCAAAGAAGATTATGGGCAACTTGAAATGTTTCTCCATTATGCTGTTGTAGTATAAATTTACCTGTTATGCTGTCCAATACAGGCTGGAAACTTTTTCCTTTTTGGAAGGTTCGGGAATAGCCCTCATTATAATGTTAAGTTGGATGGGAATACTGTTGTATAGCATTAAAGGGTTTTCAAAGGCAATGTTCCAGCGCCAGTACTCCAGTTCTATTGTTATTAATTAAGCTGCAGAAATATCTTTATCATACTGTTGTATTGCACATTTAGTGCACTAAACATGGTAGAGCATGGTATTTTCTTTCCCTCTCAAGAGTTTGGATGTCGTGGACTTTTTGTTCTGGACTTTGCACTGTGCTGCTCATGGGCTCATTACACAGCCATGTGTACATTTGAACATTTGCTTACTGATTTTCTTTTTCCCTTCAGGGATGTATCTGAAAGCATTAGACGGACTGGTTGTGCATATTAAGAGGAGTGGCACCCTTATAGATTACAGTGATGTATATTGATATGTCTCTGCCTGTATCTCCAAACTGTATATTTATATCTATCAAAATAATAAACAAAGTTTAAAAAAAAAAAAAAAGAAGCTGTGGCAGGATGATCTGGCTCCCCTCAAAGGCCAATCACCATCAACTGTGATGACATCCTTGTAATGCTGGCTTAAGATGACACAAGGGGCCTGGCCTGTCAGACTTGGTATAAAAGCCCTGCCACTGAGCAAGTCAGCCATTAGTGGGCATACATAGAAACATAGAAGTTGACAGCAGAAGGAGACTGCTAGGTCCATCTAGTCTGCCCATTTGTTTTAGACCTATTTTGATACTCTAGTTGCCCTTTGTAATCAGGGCTCCCCTGTGTCTATCCCATGCATTCTTGAATCCCCCCACTGTGTTGGCCCCCACAACCTCTTAGGGCAGGCTGTTCCAGGCATCCACCACTCTTTCTGTGAAGAAAAACTTCCTGGTGTTGGTAGAGAATCTCCCTCCTTGCAGCCTGAGACCATGTCCCCTGGTCCTGGAGTCCTTCTTGAAGGGAAAAAGTTCCTGTGCCTGTACCTTGTTAGTGCCTTTTATGTACTTGAATGTTTCAGTCATGTCCCCTCTCTCTCCTCTCTGCTCCAGGGAGTACATATTCAGTTCCCTAAGTCTTTCTTCATAGGACATGTACTGCAGACCCTGAATCATTTTTGTTGCCTTTCTCTGTAATGTTTCCACCCGGTCAATGTCCTTCTTGAGGTGAGGCCTCCAGAACTGGACTCCATATTTCAGGTGAGGCCTGACCAGTGATCTATACAGTGGTAGCACCACCTCTCTCCTCCTGCTCATGATTCCCCTCCCAATGCAGCCCAGCATTCTGTTGGCCTTCATTGTTGCCTTCTCACACTGCTTACTAACCTTCAAGTCATCTGAAATTATGATTCTGAGATCTCGTTCCTGGTTTGAGGCCGCCAGTCTTTCGCTTCCTAGGTAATAGTCCTTTCTTGGATTTTTCTTTCCTATGTGCCTGACCTTGTACTTTTTGGTGTTAAATCTCAGCTGCCACACTGCAGATCATTCTTCTATTTTCTTGTGGTCAACTTCCATCTTGCTTACTCCTTCTGAGGTGTCCACCCTGTTACATAGCTTGGTGTCATCTGTGAACAGACACACCTTCCCTTCCAGCCCGTCAGTGATGTCTGCTATGAAAACATTGAAGAGCAGAGGCCCCAACACTGAGCCCTGGGGCACCCTGCTGGTCACCCTGCATTCCGTTGATTGTGTTCCATTAACCTTTACCCTCTGGGTTCTGCCTTGTAGCCAGTTTTGTACCCATCTGGCTACTTTTGGACCAACCCCTGTGTGGTCAAGCTTCTTTACCAGCCTTCTGTGTGGAACCGAGTTGAAGGCCTTACTAAAGTCTAAGCAGACCACATCTACTGCCCCACTGTCATCCACTATTTTTGTGGCATAGTCAAAAAACTCAAGCAGATTCAGACTCAGCAGTATCAGTGGCTCAGTAGGTAGCACACTCGCCTCTAAGGCCGGGAGATCAGAGGGCTGTGGGTTCAGTTCCCACATCTGGCACTTGGGTTAATATCCCAGTACTGACACTGTAGTGCAGCATGAGAGGGGTGCTACACTTCTGAGGTGCCATCTTTCGGATGAGACATTAAACTGAGGTCCCATCTGCCTGGATTGGTGTTAGTTCAGGTGGATGTTAAAGATCCCATGGCACTTATCAAAAGAGTAGGGAATTTCCCGGTGTCTGGCCAAATTTCCTCATTCACTAAAAATACCACCAACAGCTTAATCTGGTTCATGGTCAGTTGGCATTCATCTGTATCCCCGGTCGTGCCTGAAAATAGGCAGGATTTGTCTAGTGCACTTACCCGGTCAACAAAAACTAAATAAATAAAAGATTTGTCTGGAATGACCTACCTGATGTGAAACCATACTGTTTAGGGTCTTGTTGGCTGCTAGTTTTGAGGAATGCTATGATCCTCTGTTTGAGTAGTTTCCCCATTAGTTTCCCTACTATAGATGTGAGGCTCACCAGTCTGTAATTACTAGCCTCTTTGCAACTGCCTGATTTGTGGAATGGAACCACTATTGCCTTTTTCCAGTCTTTGGGAACCACACCGCTCTTCAAGGATTTTGTGAATAGAAGTGCCAGAGGAGCTGCTAATTCTGCCCCCAGTTCCTTAAGGATTCTGGGGTGCATCTCGTCTGGTCCCATGGCTTTGTCTGCTTTTAGTTTATTTAGAGCCTCCCGTACTTTGGCTTCTGTAAAGGGACTCGTGTCTATCCCTGGTCCTGGGGTGTTGTGTTTTTTTCAGGGCTGGGCCATCCCCTGGGTTCTCTTTGGTAAACACCAAGCTGAATTAATTGTTGAGGATTTCGGCTTTCTCTGGGTCATGTTTGGTGCATTTCCCTTCTTATGTAGCAATCTTTGCTATCCCCCTTTTGCATTCCTAGGTTCCCTAATGTATCTAAAAATGATTTGTCTCCTCTCTTTGCTGCTTCTGCTATCTTTTCCGCTGTCTGGGCTTTTGTCTTTCTAATTTGTTTGTTAGACTCTCATTTTTTTTCCTTGTACGACTCCCAGTCTTTTTCGGTTTTGGGTTCCTGGTAAATGCTGTACACATTTTTTTTTTGGACTGTGGTAGTCACTTCCTTGGAAAACCATAGAAGATTTCTTTTTCTTTTTGCTTTGCTGACCCATCTGGCACATTGATCTGTGACAGTCTTTATTGCTTTCTTGAGTCTACCCCACATAACCTCCACCTCCTCAACCTCTATTTCCATTAATTCATTCAGGGCTGGATACACCTGTAGGCGGTGTCTGAAATCATAGCCACTCAGGCCAATAACGACTGTAGACGTACTCAGCTGACTTTCATTCAGGCCTGGAAATGTCTGAGAAAGTCAACAGTTTTTATCTAAATAGTAAACAAACCAAATTGCTTAGAATTGATTGCATAGCTCCTTTAGAAAGGTGTCTTTGTGCTGAACAACTTTGCCACTGACACTTTATGTCTATCATGTATACTTTAGGGGTTTATTCACATTTGTTTAAAGTATGGTGTGCATGGCTGACATTTGTATTTCAAACCTCACCTAAGCACCTTGAATAAATTTGAAAAAAAAAAAACACAGTTTTTGGTATTTCAGCTAGTATAAAATAAAAAACAAATTGATTACATTTGATTGCATAGTACCGTTAGAAAAGTAATTTTGTGCTGAACAACTTTGCCACTTGTGTTTTGTGTGTAGCACTTATGGTTCAAGGGGTATTTGCATTTGTTTGTGGCATGCTGATTATGGCTTGATTTTGCATAGAAAGGTCCAGGATACAGTGCTAAGATTATACAGGACACAAGTGGTGGAACTCTCAAAGAGCTCGTGTGGTGTGAATGAGTTAAATGGCTACTCATTTTTTGGAGGTTCGCCTTTCTGAAATCTAGCACCTTTATCTTTGAATGGCTGGTGTTCTGTGTTATGTTTACCTTAAAACTTACCATGCGATGGTCACTGTTGCCCATATGGCATCCCACTTCGATGTCCTTGATCCTTTCCAAGTTTGTGAGGACAAGATCAAGAATGGCATCTCCCCTTATTGGGTTTTAACAAGTTGGCACAATCCCATGCCTTGTAGTGACAATAAGAAGTCCCTACTTCTTATTGTTGCTGCCGTTAGTGTGCTCCAGTTAATATCTGGTAGGTTGAAGTCCCCCACCAGTATTACTTTGCCTTTATCAGACATTTTGTGGATTTCCTCTATTAGGTCATTGTTTCCTTTATCTCCTTGATTTGTGGGTGTGTACATGACACCGATTCTGAAGGGCTTTCCCTTGCCCATGTGTACTGTTAGTCACAGTGACTCAAAGTCCCCAGGTTGCCCTCCTACTTCTGTGGCTTTTATTTCCTCCCAAATGTAAATGGTTACACCCCCCCTCTTTTTTTGCCCTGCCTATCTTTCCTGAACATATTGTAACCAGGAATGGCCGTATCCCTTTCATGGTTTTCCATGAACCATGTTTCTGTTACAGCCACCAAGTCCAACCTTTCTGTTTCCAAGATGGCTGTGAGTTTGGGAAGTTTGTTGGTTAGGCTACTAGTATTTGCAGCCATTGCCTTCCAGGAATGTACGTTCTCTTTGGTGCGAGGTTGTACCCTCTTCCTGAACTGCTCCAGTTTGCTCTTTCCAGCCAAGAGATTATGGAGGTTGCTGGTTCGGGTGAATGTTGGCTTTGATTTGTTTTCTGAGGATGTATGCATGCATTTGGCATTTTGGGGAGTGATGACTAGCCCACTGACGGCAGTGGTGTGAGCTGCATTATTCTCCCCTTTATTTAGTTTAAACTGCCTGTATAGACATCAAATTTTTGTCCGAGTGCTTGCACACTTTTTCTGTTTAGGTGCAATCTGTCATATTTAAAAAAAGCTATTTCCCAAAAGTTGTGCCTGTTCCCAATGTAGTGGTATCCCTTATCTTGGCACCAATCATGCCATCATGAGTTGAATTTGCATACTTCAATCTCTCTGACTTGCTTGGTGCTTTTTCCTTGTTCCCACACTGGCTGAACTTCTGAGAAGGCTAATTGGGATGGAAGGGAAGAAAGTTTGTTGGCCAAGTCCTCAGAGTGTTTCTTGGCCTCCTGAACTGTGTGATTTGCCAAGCCATTGATACCAAGATGTACTGTTGTATGTGTAACATCCCCCGATTCCTGCACAATTGTCTTTATGCGGTTAGTGTCCTTACTTGCAGAGGCTCCTGGGAGACACTTTACCACAATGTCGCTTTTAACATTTTGTGTTAGGTGGTGTTCCACTCCTTGGATCATGGAATCCCCGATAATGAGAATTTTGCTTTTGTTTATATTTGTGTCATTTTTATTTTGAGTTTTAGTATTTTTGTTGTTTTTGTATTTGGTTTTGATATTTTTATTGGTTATATTTTGAGTATTAGTATTTTTGTTTTTATCATAGTTTGTATTGTTTTTAATTGGCATGTTAGCCTTTTTCGGTGGTTTGATTTCTTTACCTTGTATTACTTTGTCTGTGATTGGTAGCAGTGGAGAAAACCTGTTTTTTGTTTGGATGGCAGGGAAATGCTCCTGGTTTTTGGCTTCCTTCCTAGGCCTCCTATGATGCCTCTTTTTTCTTACCACTTGCCAGTCTTTGGACCCTGCCTCAAGTCCTGGCCCCTGGCTGACATGCTGGTACTGGTGGTGTGGGGGCTGAGGAGGTGTGGTATAACGTTTCCTGTATTGGAGGTTGTATATTACAGTCCAAGCATCCTGTAGTTGGGCTGCAAGATCTGCTCTGGCACAACACGCACACCAGGGTCCTGGTTGCCGTTTGTAGATCCTGTTGTACAGTGCACTGCAGTTTTTGCAACTGACAAGGTCCATTTTTTTTGTTTTGTTTTATTTTTTATTTTAGTTGAGAGACAGTGCTGATTCCTGTTTCTTGGCAGGAAGTGTGGACGAAAAAAATAAACAGAACAGTGAGGGTTTTTTTTTTGTATTTTGTTTTTTTTGTACTTTACTACCTCCTATCAGGTGTTGTGGGTGGTGCTACAGGCCTATAAGGCAAGAGCACTCAGGGGAGGGTGGGATTAGGGGACGATGGGTGGGCATATCTGACTATTCCCTGTATGCTGTAGAAAACAATCAGGTAGCTGTTGAACAGACGAGATCTAGCTTGTACTCCTGCAAGGTAAGACGGAATCTGGTTACTAGCTCAGTTGTTCTGCCCTTTGGCTCAGAACAGCTCTGTGGAGTCCCTGCTGCTTGCAGTAAAAACCTCTGCCTGCGGTTCATGCATCCCAGCTCCCTGCTGCTGTGAAGGAGAAGGGACTGATCCACTGGCTGCAGGACAATATCTGCCCTTCTCAAATGCTGGTGTGCCCAGGGAACTGCTGCAGCATAAGCCATCGACAAGAGTAGAAGCCACCGACAAGATGGAACCTGGATGCAGCTATGCTGCTGTGAGTTCTGCTTGTGGCACTTCAGTCAGCAGACCTGCAGGCAAGAGCATGGGAGAATTTAAATCTCCTACTTGTGTTTCCCTCAGGTGAAGATCAGTGAAGCTCAGCAGACATTAAAGCTAGGGGCTGGACCGCACTTGGCATATGCCTCCTAGGGTTGCCCTTTGTGTCTGAGCTGTTCTGCTGGAGAGAACTGAAAGGTAGTTCAGGTACCAGCAAGAAAGGGGACATATACAGTAAGTTAACATTTTAACTACATTAAGTCACTGGCCATTATCCACCTTCAATTTCCTTTGTCCCTTCACAAAAAATGTTCAAGACTCGACATTTACATAGAGGGCATTTTCAGGTTTGCTTGAACCTCCCCTGGAACAGGCTGGGGCCTCCCCAGCAAGACCACCTGAAATAGACTGCCAGTGGAAGTGTTGGAGACAAAAATAGTGGGGAACTTCAAGCATGCATGGGATAGTCATGGGGAAATACTAGTAAATAGGCATGGAGAGGAAGGATCGCTGCAGACCAGTTAGGGTCTGTGGAGTCAGACTCGGCAGCGACTATCTAGGCAGACTGGCTAGGCCAAGCAGTATTTTTCTGCTGACAAATTCTGTGTTTCTATATTGTACTGACATGACATATAGCTCACGTAAATCTTTCTTTGGGTGGAGGTCCCATGCATTTAATTTCTTTTGGATAGGAACTCCCCTCACTGTTAAGTGAGAAAAGAACCTAGGAGCTACCATCCCATGGCAGTGTAAGAAAAAGATTCCTCAGACCCTACACCAGTTGGGAGGGGTGTCCGCCCTACAGGAGCCCTGCACAACTATGATACAATATGATGCAGTTGCATAGCAAGCCCTGATTTGCTCACAGTTCTCCCTTGATGCACAGGTGTGATGGTACATGTGAAATTTGGCAGCAGATAAAGGCCTAGAGGTCTATCAAGTCTGCTCGAATGTGCAATTAGCACCCCTTATTCTGCAGCTGCCCCTCCCTTCCACCCTTCCTCTTCATTGACCCTCCCCCTTGTCCTGTCCCATCCCCTTTTGAAGCAGTCCACTGTTCTACTGGATACCACTTCTGCAGGTAACGCATTCCACCCAGCCACCACGCTCTCTGTAAAAAAGTGTCTCTCATCTCCCTCCTGAACCTTCCTCCCTCCAGTCTCATATCATGGCCCCTGGTATCCCTCCCCTTCTTTGCTTTGAATAGCCCCTCTGTAACTGCCTTGTTTATTCCTTTCATGTACTTAAAGGTTTCAATCATGTCACCCCCCGTCCCTCCTCTCCTCCAGTGAGTACATGTTCAACTCCCTCAGCTTCCTCTCATAGGATAAGTCCCCCAGCCCCCTTGATCATTTTTGTCACCCTGTGCTGCACCCTCCAGTAACTAATGTCCCTCTTCAGATACGAGCCGCCAGTACTGCAAGCAGTACTCCAGTGCGGTCTAATTAATGACCCATACAGTGGCAGAATCACTTCTCCTCCTCGAGGATATACCCCTTGCAATACAACCCAACATTTTGTTGGCCTTGCAGCTGCCTTCCACATTGTGCCGAAGTTGTTCATTGACCCTGTAAAGAGCACCCCAGATCCTTCTCCTCCTCCTCTGTCTGGGCTAGCTGCACTCCCCAGCTGGTAACTCCTCCTGTCTGTCATCCCAAAATGCAGCACCTTGCACTTTTTGGCATTAAATCCCAGTTGCCAGGTGTCTGACCAGGTTTCAAGCTTTGTCAGATCATTCTGCAACCCCTGCCATCCCCTAGGTTGTCCACCACTGCTCCTACCTTGGTATCATCAGCAAACAGACTGATCTTGCTCCTGATGTCCAATGATATGTCTGCAATGAATATCCCAAACAACACTGGTCCCAACACTGAGCCCTGTGGAACACCGCTCGTCACTACCCTTGGGTGTGAGAGCTCCCCACCCACCACCACCCTCTGTTGCCTTCCCTGAAGCCAGTTCCCTACCCATCTCACCAGCTTTGCACCTGTTCCTGTGCCTACTAACTTACTTCCCAGCCTTCCATGCGGCACTGAGTCAAATGCCTTACTGAAGTCCAGATACAGGACATCCACTGCATGGCCCCTGTCCAGTTGCCTAGCTACCCAGTCATAGAACTCCACCAGGTTGATTTGGCAGGATCTGCCCCCTATGAAGCCATGCTGTCTGCTGTCCTTTAGTCCTTTGGCCTCTAGGAGGGCCACTAGCCTTTCCTTCAGGATAGTCTCCATTAGCTTACCCACGGTGGATGTGAGACTCACTGGTCTGTTTATTCCCAGTTCATCCTTGGGGCCACTCTTGTGGAGGGGCACCACATGAGCCATCCTCCAGTCCTGAGGTACATACCCTGAATGTAGTGAGGTATTAAATAGGTCTGCCAAAGGTCCTGCAAGGACCTCTGCCAGCTCCTTCAGTACCCTGGGGTGGATGCCATCTGGGCCTGGCGCCTTATCCACCCTCAGTGCCTTCAAACCCTCCCGAACTCTGCCCTCCATGATTTCCCCATCTGTCACCAACTCTCCCCCTGTTTCTGCCATTTCTCCCCCCTTGGGTGTCACCCCCCTCTTCTCTTTAGTAAATACTGAGCAGAAGTACTCATTTAGTGCTTCTGCCTTATCGCACCCTGCTTCCACCCAACCCCCTCCTTCCTAATCCTTAATATGTGATCCTTATAGCTCCTTTTCTCCCTGATGTACCTAAAGAAGTCCTTCTTAATGCCTTGTGCCAGTCTGAGTTCTGTAGATGCCTTGGCTCCCCTTACTGCCCTTGTCACCTCCTTCGATTCCGTCAAGTACTCCTCTTACTGCCCTTGTCACCTCCTTCAATTCCGTCAAGTACTCCTCCTTGTCCTCCCCTCTCCCTGTTTTTTTGTACTTCCTAAAGGCAGTTCTTTTCCTCCTTACCTTTTCCATGACCTCCTTGCTCAACCAGCTCAGTTTCTTAGCCCTAGCCTTCTTGCTCTGGGCCTTGCAGCAGGTTTTGGTTGCCTCCCCTATCCCCAGCTTTATGAGCTCCCACCTCTGGTTAGTGTCCATACTAGATTGAATTCTGGCCAGGTACCCTTGGTATACTTTGCAGTGAGTCCTTCTCTTGCTGGTTTCACGCTCTCTCCTCTCTTGGTGAAGGCCTCAGGTGTTGGTTGGCAGATGTCTGTTTTTCCAGTCCAGGTATGACCTCTCCTGATCTCAGTATTCAGCAGCATTCCTTCAATGCACACACAGGCAGGGCAGCCTGTGATAAACTGATCCTATGTGTTCAGCATACCATGCCCTGGCATCCAGTTCCTAGTGTGTGACAATAACCAGCACAGGGCTATGGTACACGCTGGGCAGCCTCCCAGACTAGCTATGATCACATTTTGTCGTCTCTAGCTGCAGCACAGCAAAAGTTTCATTCCAATGCTGCAGTCTTCAGCTTCAGTTTTCGTGCTGAGCTAGGAAGTGATTGTCTCTTCTCACAACAGGAGTTTGGCTTCCCAATTCTCACTCTGTCTCTGGCAGATGTGCAGTCTCTCTCTGCAGCAAAACAGCAACAAGCTGTCTCTCCAACAGCACAAAGCAATAGTTTGTGTCTCACTACAGACACTCCCAGACTGAATTAGTTCTTGAACAGCCCTTGGTGAATGGAAATTCTGGACTGGTAGATATAGAGCTGTCAATCAATGTGGCTGGAGGCTTGTTACTCGACAGATGACTGACTGCTGCAAAGGTGCCTGAATTAATGAAGTTCATTACTAGTTCATGAGCCTTTGTGGCTCTCTTTGCAGGCATTCCAGCATGACTGGCCATCCAGTCACCCTCTGGCCTCATCACCATGCCAACTCAGATCAGAACTGACTTGTAGTCCAAAAGACAGTCTGTCCAAAATGTCTTTATTTACATAAAGCTCTGCATTTCACCAACAGTTCAGGCTCCAAACCAGTGCTGTGGTGGAGCACTCACATGTCCAGCTTGGTCAGGGTAGGATCTGGGGGAGTAAAGATGCAGTGCTGTGTCAGTGGCTCCATCAACAGTAGCTGGTGACTTGGATGTGCCAGTTCAGGGAACCTTAAAGGTAAAGCCCCCATGTGGGGGTTATACTAGCAATAAGGAATTCCAGGGATTACCTCATTAATTGCCATCCTGAGGGAGCAGCATAAGGCAAAGCCTTGTATTGTTCCTAACCCACCTTCAGCGTGCTTTACCGCTAAATTATAAGGTCCGTCAATTGTTCATTCTTTATTTCTTTCTCCATTCTTGATAGCTATATTAAAAAGCTGAATAATTTGTGTAGATTAGTGTACATCCTCGATCCATAGTAGATGCATGTACAAAGCATAACCAATCATAGAATTAAGAAGAGACATCTTGGCCCAGTGGCATGGAGGGCTGATGCATCCATGTCTTACCTCCTGCCACACTGGCGACCCATGCTCACAGTGCAAGCAGGCTGCCAGGGGGCAGCTGGGGAGGGAGAGGATTGAGTGTCTGCAGGGCTGTTCTCCTCTCCTGGGGAGGTAGAACTGGTGTTCCCGCTGAATGACTGCCCCCGGGTGGAGGCCTGAGGGTAGTTGGGCACTGTTTGGCACCAACAAGGGGAGGGTGCTGTGGGACTTCTGCAGAGTGTGTATGCCTCCCTGTATGCATGCTGATGTGTGTGCCCCAGCAACGGGGAAAGGGAAGGGAGAAGAAAGAGGAAAAGCACCCCAGGTTGCGGATGATGACCGACCCCACCCCACCCCCGCATGCTTTGCACCAGGTGGCCTGGCTCTGCCTCAGCCCTGGGACAGAGGGTGTAGGTGAAGGTAAGTCTTGGGGGAGCCAGGGTAACGGGGCTTGGGGGGTTGGTTAGATGGGGGCAGCCAGGGGAGATCAGGCAACAAACTGCGTGTAAAAAAAAAAAAAAAAGAAAAAAAGAGAAGAGACACCTTGATGGTTTCAGCTCCAGCCCAAAATGAAAGGGGGGAGCTGTTAAAGTTTCAGATTTAGTTTTTGGCTTTGTTATACCTGGAGTTATACAATAGTTGTTACTATCCCTTGGGAGTTACTAGAAATAGGGGTTTAACTGTTTAGGCATCATAGGGTTCATCCTTGAGCTCCTCCTGGTTCCCTCGTCATGTGTCAAAGGCACTGGTGCCAAGGTAGGAGGGGCTTACTGCAGCAGCATATGCTACACTGCAGCCTTCCAGAATCATGTGGCAGTGAACATGCTCAATCAGCCTCGACTACAGAGGCATTGCTAGTTTTTTTTTATTAAGGGCTGTGAATCTATTTTGTGAAGTCCCTAATGTTTGCTACGCAACAGAACAAATTTAAATTTTAACTAAAAATAGAGACAAACTGAGCATGAAATGGTCCAGTCAGGGATATGCAATTTTTATTGACCTTGTAATGTAAAAGCCCCAGCTGAGATTAGAACCCAGGTTGCCTGTTTTTGTGGTTGTGACTTAACTGCTAACCCACAGGAGCTGCCATTTACTTCAGTGCCGCTCAGTGGTGTACTGGACGTGTTTTTGGATTAGCAAGCAAAATCCCTCTAGCAAACAATCAGATTCTGTGAATTCAAATTTTTTTAAGGGTGAGAGCAGAGAGCAGACCTAACCAGTAGTCCCCAGTACCTTCACGTTAGGAGGTAAATGATGATCCAGGCTCAGTGGAATGGTGAGTCTTCGGTTCTTGGATATGTGAATGGTAGGAAAGTGGATAGCCACCTCCTGAGCAGCCTCTTAAGTAATGGTTGGGTTCCCCTGGGTGTCCCCCCTGAGTACAGGTTCCTTCTTGTGCCAGAACAAGTGCTGAGTGTCTATAAAAGGAGCAAAACTGTTTGAAGTTAGGAGCAAAACTGTTAATCGCCCATTTGTAGCTGTGAAGCACCCTTTCCATATTCAGCAATTGTATAATAATCAAGTACTTTGAATATAGCCTGTAGTTTTAATCTTGTAAACTATGGTGAGACATGCAGCGATAAGCACTTCAGAGTGCTGTAGCAACCACAGGTATAGTGTATGTGGTGCATATGACATTATGTCATCTCACTTCATCGGGGTCATTGACATCATGATGTTATGTTGTTATGCCCTGCATGGCACTATAAGGAAGCACTTACAGACACCGAACAGCTCAGCATGGCTAGCTACTATGGCATTTTGGGTTTCTGCTGTGAGACAAGCATGCTAAATGCTTAAGAAATATAGGTCACTCACCTGCAACCATAATTCTACCTAAGGATATTCAATGCACATCCATACTCCGGCAGTCTTGCTAGAGACTGCTGAGTCACAGGAACTTTTTCAGGCTAATTCCTCCCACCACTCAGGTGGTATATTCTTCAGCCATGCCCCGTGACTTCAGATCTTGTATGCTTTAAACAGGGATCTTGGTGCCACTTATCGGAGAGGTCAGGTAGGTTGTGTGGACGTGCAATGAAAATCCTTAGCAGAACTACGGTCACAGCTGAGTAACCTGTATTTCTTAAAGAGCTGCTGACATCATTTTACATGTTGGGCAGGCAACCAGGAAGTTTTCTGCCTGATTAACTATGTTTAAAACTTTTTTTTCCAAGTTAAATACTTAATGCCCAGCTTGTACCCTCCGTGTAAGAGCTGATTAGTTGTCCCAGAGCTGCAGCCCTGCCCTGAAAAACTGCTTTTGAGGACCTGAGGTATGGAACGAGGCTGCAGGTGCTCTATGTAGGTAGTAGTAGGATGGGAATAGGATCAGGGGAAGGGGGCTCTCTAACTGTACTAACATTATCTTTGCTGGCAGTTCAACATATATGGGGCAATAGCTATGACCCCTAAGACTGGAGGCAGCCACTGAGGAAACTGTATTTCTGGTAGAATGAGCCTTAACCCCCTTGGGCGACTTCCTACCAGCCAATCTGTAGCAGAGGTTGATGCAGGATGTGATCCACATGGTTTTCAAACACTTAGCTGCTGGTCTGCCAGGCATGGCTTCAGCACAAGTGAGAAACTGGCAAGCCTTGCCCAAAACTCTTGCTGTGTTTTCCTTATAGTAAGGTAGCACCCTTCGTTGGTTCAGGGTATGGAGTCTGCAATTAGTGTTTGAGGTAGGACTGGTGAGGTACACCATGAGGTTAAGTACCAGGTTAAGCAGGAAGGTTCACCCATGGCACAGTGACAAACATGCTGCTAATACCAATTACGACACAGGCAACATGCCTGGTATTACAGTGACAGGCATTACGTCTCCCTGGAGTTACAGTGCCAAAGTGCCGTCCCAGACAAGAGTCAGCTTTTGCAAGGGGCTAAGCTCCCCGCACCCTCCAAAACTAAATATTACATCCTCTGGGGCGGGCATGCCCTAGAGGTGGCAGAAATTGTCCGGGCACAAAGGGCAAAATGAGCGAGGGGCGATCTAAAATCAAGGTCGCTCCTGTTACTGTTGCCCTTGTTGTGGCACCCTAATTGTGGTGGCAAAATGTAGTCAGCAACGTGATGGGATATGAAGGTAGAACTCCAACAGGACCTTCAGGAGGAATTTCACACTGAGACGAAAGATGACCTTGTCCTTATGGAAAATCAGTTCGGGAAGCTCCACCAAGGGTGCCTGGAGCTCAATCACCCTTCTGGCTGATATGATGGCACCAAGAAAGTGGTCTTCCATGAACAGTGTGACATCTTGCACTTGTGCATTGGCTCAGATTGCTTGCCTATGAGCATAGTCAGTACCAGAAGTAGTTCCCACAGAGGCAGCAGTTCTGGCACCACACAGGATGAGTGAGCCAAGATTTTGAAGAAGTGCCGAACTACCTTTTCCTGTCCCACTGTCAGCATACCCTCCCACACTTGGTATGCAGAGATGGATGCCAGTTGCACCTAAAGGTTCATGGCACACAGTCCCAACTGAGAAAAGGATCAAAGGTAGTCAAGAATGAAAGCTACTGGGCAGGCAAGGGGATCAAGCTCCTTCCCCTGACACCAGAGCAAGAATCTCTTCCACTTAAACACATTGGTTTTACATGTGGATTCCTTCTGGAACACCTCCAACTCATAGAAAATATCATTAGAGAATCCCAGGGCCTGGAACTCTGTCCATTCAGGAACCAGGCTGAGAGGTGCAGGAATTGAAGGTCTGGGTGTAGAATCTTTCTCTGTTGTCTTGTCAGGGTGAAGAAGCAGCCAACATGGCTGACTGCTGCAGAGGCTCAGGAGACCGAATACTAAAACTGTCTAGGCCAGTCTGGTGCTATCCAAATCATCCGCACCTTGTCCTTCCGGGCCTTGATTACAACCCTGTGATCCAAAGTGAAGGGAGGGAGAGCATACAGAAAGCCAGGGTTCAGGGCTGAGTGAAGACATCCCCCTGCAGTGTCCATGACTGAGGGGACAGGCACAGAAAAGCTGGTTTTCTGTTCTCCCACAAGGCAAATGGGTCCACCATAGGGGTACCCTACTGAGAGAACAGGGGGTCTATCACTTCATGATGCAGAGACCATGTGTGCAATGTCTCTCCTTCCTGGCTGAGAGTGTCTGCCAGCTGATTGTTCTCTCCCACAACATGGGCTACCAGAAAATCAACCAGCAAGTTACACACAAGGGTCCAAATGTGAAGAGCCTCCTGACTCAAGGGAAAGGAGTGCATCCCGCCCTACCTGTTCAGGTACAACATAGTGGTCATGTTGCCCATCTGGGCCTGAATGACCTGACATCAAACTAATGGAGCGAGTTCTGTCAGAGCCAGATGCACTGCACAGAGCTCCAGCAGGTTGATGTGTTATCAGGATACCCAGATGGACCAGAACTCATGGGTTCTGTGGTGTGCTAGGTGAGTTCCCCAGCTCACCAGAGAAGTGTCCATCATTAGTGTAACAGATGGCTCCAAGCAGACAAATGGTATTCCTTCCAACAGGTTCTGAGGACACAGCCACCATGCAATGGTGTCCCACATCAGCCAGGTCACCAAGACGTGCTGGTCCAGGTGACCTAGGCCTTGGGAACCACTGCAGGCCCAATTCCTACTGTAGGGGATGCATCTGTCAGTGAACGCACTGGACTACACTGGTAGAAGCCACCATAGGCCCCAGCAGCCACCGGAAATCCCAGACTGTGTGTGAGGACCCAATCAGAAATGAGCAGGCAAAGTAAAGTCTGATGCTCTGTCCACAGGAAGGCAGGCCTTGGCCCGAAGTCAGTCGAGTTTAGCCCTAGTGAACTTGATCTCTTGCATGGGGACCAGATGGCCAAAGCCCTGAAGGGTCTGGAGGGCCAAATCCCTGGATCACTCCACTGTCTCATGGGATGAACCAGCAAGCAGCCAGTCAACCAGATATGGGTGCACCTTGATGCCCTTGTGCCACAGAAGGGCTGCCACCACTGCCATTAACTTGGTGAAGACCCTTGGCATGGATGAGAGGCCAAAAGGCATAACCTTGAAATAGTACAGTATAACCTGTGCTTGGTACCGGTGGTGGGATGGACTGGCTGTGATGTAGAAAAAAATCCAGGAGGTCCAGGGAGCAGAACCATGCCCCTTGCTCTGAAGATGGTATAATCTGGTTCACAGTGACCATCTGGAATTTGCACTTCTGCACGTACTGGTTCAGGCCTAGCAAGTCCAGTATGGGGGCACTAGCCCCCTATTTGTTTTAGGAACCAGAAAGTACCATCCTGGACACATAGCCTTATGCATCCAGAGTATCTTGGACCTGCTCTATTGCCTCCTGCTCCAGGAACTGGATTATGTCAGCCCATAGCCTGGACAGTATGCCCTCTGGCTCCCTGAACTTTTGAGGGGCTTGGGATCAGTATGGTGGGAGAGCACTGAAGTCCAGAAGTAACCTCTTGCCCACCACTTCTAGCACCCACTTGTCCAAAGTAATAATGGTGTCTCAGGCTTCTGCACATATTTGTTCAGGTCTTAAAAGTCCAGTATGGGACACCAGATCCCTGTTTGTTTTGTGAAGCAGAAAGTACCATCCTGGACACATAGCCCTGTGTATCCAGAGTGTCTGAGACCTGCTCTATTGCCTCCTGCTCTGGCTGCTGGACTATGTTGGACCATGGCCTGGACAGCAAGCCCTTCTGGCTTCCTGGACTTTTGAGGGACTGGGGGTCAGTACAGTGAGAGAGTACCGAAGTTCAGAAGCAACCTCTTGCCCACCACTTCTAACACCCACTTGTCCAAAGTAATAATGGACCATTGCAGAAAGAAGTGGTGTAACCAGCTGCTGACAGGGAGCTGGAACAGGGACTGGAGAGGATGAGGGAATAGCACCCCACAGACCGTCACTTTGTAGCCTTGGATGGGTCTCTAGAAGGCTGGGCACTAGAGGAATCTCTGCCATACTCCCTCCTTAGTGGCACTGAGCACCAAACCTGGGTGCCAATGCCAGCATGAAACTGCCCCTGCTGAGGCTGCTGCTGCTGCTTTTGCTGTGGCTGAAAGCTATGAAACCAAAATGCCTTTTTCTTAGGCTTGGGTGACTTCAGGTCTTGCTGGGACGAAGCTGCAGAGTCCATGGTGAAGTTGGACACCTGAGTGTGTGTGAGATGTCCTTCCACCCCAGAGATGAAGAGATCGGTGCTCAGAAATGGGATGACATCCGCCAACTTGTGTTGTGTGTCCACTGTGAAGGTGGACAGCCTGAGTCAGGTCCTACGGTGCATTGCGACAGCCATGCCCAGTGCACAGGTGCAAAAATTGCTCATGTTTAGGGCAGTTTGGAGCTGGTGTTTGGGAAGCATGCAGCTTTGGTCCTGGATCTTCTGGGCCACCTGCTGCTTACTGTCCAGAAGCAGAGGGTGGAGGAGCCCAACCTATCCAAAAAGGGAAGGGCCAAAGGCAGCCACCATTCCAGACTAGCTGACCTGCCAGAGATAAAGTGAGGCAGCTGCATAGAATGTCTTGGCTGCATAATCCAGTTTCTTGACTCCTTATCAAGCAGCTTATCCATGACCCCATATCCCATCAACTTACGAAAGGCAGAAGTACAACACCAGGCTCACTGCTGAGAGGTGGTCAGAGAACTCTGAGAAGGTGCCCATGAGGACAGTGTACTTGCAGACCATCCAGGTGGTGGTGCAAGGCAGGATGGTGGATGCTGCCAAATCTCCAAAGCCAGTCCCAAGATGGCCTGGGACATAGGGAAGGCAGCCCCTGGGGAGTTGTCCATGTCCAGGATATCAGTGAATGGGTATTTAGCTTGCTTCTGAACAAGTTCCAGAGGGACCTCCATGGATTCGGAAATTGATTGGATTAAAGGCTCCAAATTAAGTCAAATCTGACAGGGCAGATCGACTGTCTGAGGAACTCTGGTTGAAAAGCCGGGTTCTACTTGAGGTAATCAAGGACTCACCTTCAGTGTCCAGTGACTCCTCAAAAAACACCCTGGTCCTCTTCTTCCTGTGGACCACCCTGGTGCTTTTTCCTGGATGATTTTCTCCAAGAGGTGGCCTGGTAGGGCAGAACTCCTTGGTAGGGGCCCCCACCTTCAGTTGCAGTTGAGGGACTCCACCTCCTGTGAAGGAGTGTCAGACAACATGATCTGCTGGGTCATCATCAAGGGAATAGCCAGAGGAGGCCAAGGGACCATCAATCTGAAGAGCAGACCTCAGATCCTCACTGTGAGAGACCATTGCTGTCACATAAGGTCTTCATTGTGTAAAAGAAGATGGTGTCGACAAAGCTCCTCCCTGGAGGATAACGAGGTCAATGAATGCTGCAACTGACGTTTTCTGGTTGAGTAGGATTGAAAGCACAAGTGGAGCTTTGACCTTGATCCGAGGGTTGACGGTGGTGCATGTCCACTGGGGACTCCAAGTAGACCATGTGCTTTGGAAATTAGACCACCAAAGGTCTAGGCACAACCACTAGGGTAGACTCCTCCCAAGGTGGCTCATTCAGGGGCACTGAGCTAGGCACGTCCTCCTGAGTAATGATTGAGAGAACTGGGGTATGCAAGATTGATGACTCCTCATTAACCTTTTCTGACAGCTGGTCAACTGGCTTGAAAATGATCTCCACTGGCTGTTTGATTGGAGTTGGTGTAGAGTGATCTGGCAGGGTTACCATGGGAACTTCAACCTGTCCCTCACCTTGATCGAAGTAAGCTCAGCCAAGGCCAAGTGGTGGAGAGAGTCGAGGGAGCAAGAAGAGGGTGATTGTTCCTCATCCCATGACTTTCAACAGTGGTTCTTCTTATGCCATTTATGGTGGGGCAGGCTCTCCCCACACTGGTCTGGAGGGTGAAGCACATCTCTTAAAACTTATTTGTGAAGGTCCCTCCAATGCTGGGCTCAGCTGGGATCAGCAGAGTGACAGAGAATGAGCCCACCCTGGTCACCGCATCCTCCTCCTCAATGACTGCAAGCTGGGCTGCCAACCCAGATGGCAGCCGAGGGAAGTTTGCAGTCCTTAGGTGTACTTCAGAGGAGATGAGCTTTCTATTCTTTGAGCAATTAAGGCAACATTGCCCCACAGTGAGCATAAGATGAGATGTTATGTTCCTTGCCCAGGCAGTATACACACGTCATGGTGTTCATAGCCAGCATTTTCTGCCTGCGAGGCACACAGAATTTGAACCTGGGTTTCTGCCGATCCATTGCGATCATTTGTTGACAGAACAAAACCAGAAGGCAAATCACTAGCAAACTAGCAAAAGTATAACTTTTTATTCAAAGTTTGCCAAAAAATAAAATACTTGAAAACTGATTATCCCTACTACACATACAGAGCTGTGAAGGAGGAGACCTGTTCCATCTAGTAGAAGGAAAGATATGATGCTAATGGGCAGAGCCAAAGAATATACCACCCGGGTGGGGGACAAACTTAACTTGAAGACCTTCCAGTAACTTAGCTGTCTCCAGCAAGACTGCCAGAGTGTGGACAGTTCACTGAATTTCTGTTGCTAGAAGTGGTTTTCAAGACATTTGATGAGTCTAAAACTATAAGTTTACAAGGGCTTATTTGTGCTCATAAAATTATTTTTCTTCTAAAAATGTAAGAACAAAGCAGAACACGTTTTCAAATTACTTTCAAAAAGGAATTAGAATTTGTTTTTCTTGCTATGATATGGTTGTTTTTTACATTTTTAGCATGTAATTTCATTGTTACCACAGAGTTCTTCAGAGTGCTTTTATTATTTAAGTGGTAAGGCACAATGTGTGGTGGGTTCCCATAAGATAATCTCACCCCCTGCTGACGAAACCACTCAAGTCAATTGAGAACCCTCCCATCGGAGTCACCTTACCACTATTATGAACTGCAGTAAGGTGTTTCTACATTTTTTTTATTTTAACAATAAAAAAAAACATATTGCCATCTGTGCATGTACCTCTGTATCGCAAAATGTCAGGGCATGCACAAACCATGTGAATACCACTTGGTATTTACATGGTTCCCAGCCAATAAGAAAGCTTGATTACTCTCTCCTGTTTTATAATGCTATTTACATTGCTAAAATACTGAAGTCTGTTTACACAACTTCTCATATGTGAGAACAAGAAAACAATGTGCTGTGTCAGCATGTGGTCTGAAAACTAAAAAAAAATGGTAATATTAAATGCACACTGAAAATAGCAAATAGAGTTAACATACTAACATACTAACAAATAGAGTTAAAATCAATGTTTCAACCTTAGGTCTTCTTCAGGAATTATTTAAAAAAAAAAAGCAAAGTTAGCAGACTAATGTTGCTTTTTTCTCTTTTAGATAATTCCTAAATAAGACCTAAGATTGAAACATCGATTTTAACTCTATTTTCTATTTTTGGCACGTATTTAATATTACTATTTTGCTTTGTGCTCATATGTGGTAAAGTAATGCATGTTCATGTGACACCTTTCATTGAATAACAGACCAAGCATTAGCCAATTATGATTGTTTATTTCTAAACATTCCAGACACTTTTATAACTATTATAGATTGAGGGAGTGCTCCCAACCTGTCAGAATGCTCCTTTCTCCTGGCATGAGACACTCTTATTCTGTGAAGAGCATCTCACGTGCAGATGCCCTGAAATGAGCACATTCCAGGAACAGTTTCAAAAAAAAAAAAAAAATATATATATATATATATATATATATATATATATATATATAATTAATTGCACACTTACACTTACCTTCAACTTGAGCCTTCGCTGTTCTCACTGCAGTCGAACACGTGAGAAACCACTCTTATATAGCAATAAGTAGTTCTGGGGGACATATTAACATATATAAAAGGGTCTCTCTAGCAAGCAGTTTTAAAATTCTGAAGTTCTAAGTTCAGTTGGCACAATTAATTTCACAAATAGGGATTTCTACCATTTTCTATAAAATAAACATGCTTTTTAATATATTTATAAAATGTCAAGAAAAATTTAGAAATTTCATTGGCCAAGAGACATCAGTTGACCATCCATTAACTCTATAAACGCACAGTCCAGTGCTGAATCTCATTTTCCTTACCAAAAAAACCTTACAGTCATTTTATAAGTGCAGTAAGCTCCTCCAGGGTGTACATCATAGGATTTTAATGCACTTTTCAGGGACATAAGGACACTTGACCTTTGGCCTTATGCCTTTCTACACCCCAGAGTGTGCATTAAAATTTTATAATGCACACCCTGGCATGGCTTATTACATACATAACAGGTACTTGTGGTGGATAAAATTGAGCTATGATAGGCAAGAGGAAGTTACCCATAAAGACATAGTGGGAGGAGGGGGAGAGCAAAATGGCCAGGGTAACAAGAGTAGGGGGGAAGGAGATCAGTGAGGCAGGCGTCATGAACAGTTGCAGGTGGGAGTAGGAACGTCATGAAGAAGAGACTTAAGGGAAGAGGCAGAGTGGATTGACAGGGGAAGGGTACACCAGAGTTAAAGGAAACCACCACTTACCTGCCAGTGCTCACCTGCCTACACCCTAAATTAGCAGTTCAGTTTAAAAAACTCTTTTTTCTAACCTCATTTAGGTAGTGTTATTTTACTTTTAAACAGTGCTCTCAAACTTCTATTTTCTAAGACTGCAAGCAGTAATCTCATGGGATCTGCTTGTTCCTTCAGCAGAGATATGCTAATGTACCCCACCAGCCAGTGAGCTGAACCAGCAGGGGCATATCAGCATATCCCGGGTGAGGGAGTGAGTGGCTCCCACAAGATGGCTGCTGACAGCCTTAGAAAACAAAAGTTTGCAAGCACTTTTTAAAAGTTAAATAACACTACCTAAATGAAGTTAAAAAAATAGAGAACTTCAGGTTCCAGTGCTGTCAATCCAGAACCGTTCATGAGCACTAAAATTCACACACAGAAAAATAAATCTTAAAAAAATATATTTTTTTTCAAACTGAAACACTAATCAGAGGCAGATGGACTAGCAGGAGGGCACCAGCAGGTTAAGTGACATTTTCCTTTAAGGAAAGCAATAAGAGAGGGCAGATTAACCAACAGTAGATTTCCTGTAAGGAACAGAAAGGCAATGGGACACATTATTGTGGAGAAGGTAAGAGGAAGGAGTGGGAGAGAATACTAATGAGGTTAGGTAGGAGGGAAGGGAACCATACCAGAATTTAAACAGCAGTGACTCCCTCGACCTGAAGCTGATTGCATTTGTCCTGGATGAAATCCTTGAACCCCTGACAAAGATCTTCAACCTCTCTCTGAAGCTGGCCCAATTCCCATCTCTCTGGAAACAGGCAACCATTACATCTGTACACAAAAGCGGTGATAGGTCACTGCATACCAACTCTGAACCCATCCCCCACCTTATCTAAAACCCTGGACGAATCGTATCAGAACAGCTAATCGAGTATCTGGTAAAATATTATATTCAATGCCCTGAACAACATGGATTTAGAAAAGGGCACAGCACTACCACTGCACTACTGGAATTTATGGGATTCATCCACACCACCCTTGACCAAGGAAACTGTGTGGGAGCAATATTCATTGACCTTACGAAGGCATTTGATACCAGCAATCATCCACTCCTACTTAGGCAACTGTCAACTATTGGGCCCTCCAAGGATGCCCTGCTCTGGATAACAAGCTACCTTGAGGGAAGGGTCCAGTGAGTTAAGATTGCTGATGTCACTTCTGATAAGAAACTGATCCTCTCAGGAGTACTGCAGGTGTCCATCCTTGGACCCCTACTCTTTAGTCTCTTCCTGAATAGCCTCCCAATATCTGCCATCAGAAAATACTTCTTTGCTCGGATGACACAGTCCTGTTTTCTAGGCATCGCAACACCAAGCATCTAGAAGGGCAGCTGCAGCGTGACTTCAAACGCGTTGAGGAATGGTTCGGCTTGCACAAACTTGTCATAAACTACAGCAAGACAAAAGTTAGGACTTTCTGCAATGCATGAAGCAAACATAACTCTCTACCCTTCATCATCACTAACCATTCTGAGGTTACACTGGAGCAGGTTCCTCAGTTCAGATACCTCGGCATTACTCTGGACTGTTCCCTCTCCTATGCTCAGCACATTGACAATGTTACAAAAGCTGCTAACATACGGATTGGCCTGTTCCACAGGCACAAACACTGTATGACCACAGAGGCCCTTAGACTGGCTATCTACAGTTCTGTCACCCCCATCATAGACTATGGGCTCATCATCTATGGCTCCGCTTCTCCTATAGCCCTCCACAGGATATCTGTGGCAGTCAACAAAGCATACAGACTACTTACAGGTGCTGTTCGCCTAACACATATTTGTGACTTGTACGCCCAGTCTGGGGTGGCTCCCTCTCATCAGCAGGATCAAATACCAGACCTGCCTCTTAACCAAAAAGGTTCTCTTTGGGCTTATGCCACCTGGGGTTGAAAAGCTTCTGATTGCCCACTGCAGCACTCAACACACCTGAAGTACACCAAGTCAAACCTTCCAGGTCCCCAGATGCTGGACCACTATGGGCCAGAGGTCATTTTCCCACAGGGCCCCCCAGTGGTTTAATTCACTCAACAAGGAATCCCTTTCAACTACTATTTATTTATTTATTTTATTTAGGTTTTGTTGACTGGGTAAGTGCACTAGACAAATCTTGCCTATTTTCAGGCACGACCCGGGGAGGGGGATACAGATGAATGCCAACTGACCTTGAACCAGTTTAATCTGTTGGTGGTATTTTTAGTGAATGAGGGAAATTTGGCCAGGACACCGGGGAAATTCCCCCGGTCTTTTCGATAAGTGCCATGGGATCTTTAACATCCACCTGAACTACCACCAATCCAGGCAGATGGGACCTCGGTTTAATGTCTCATCTGAAAGACGGCACCTCAAAAGTGCAGCACCCCCATCATGCTGCACTACACTGTCAGTACTGGGACATTAACACAAGTGCCAGATGTGGGAACTGAATCTACAGCCCTCTGATCTCCCGGCCTCAGAAGCGAGTATGCTACCTACTGAGCTACTGACTATGCTTGACATTTCAAAAGGCAACTATGACTTCACCTCTCTACTACCAGTCAATGTGATTGCTTCTCCTAATTGGTCAACCTCTACACTCATGCCTGGCATTGTGTGGCCCTTAACTCCCTCTGGCCAATTACCCTTGTCCTCCAGTTCCCCCCTCTCACCTTACCCCTCCCCTTCCCTCATTCCTCACCTACCTCACCCACACCCTCCCATCTTTTAACACTTCAGACTTCTGTCTCTTCTACCTTGCACTTCTCATACCAACCACCCCCCAGACAATGGCCCTTCAGCCCGCCCACTCCTTCCTGACCCCGACCCACCCTCCCCACCCCTACTGGTTGCTCATCTGGCCTTACTATCCTTTGCTGTCTCTCTGCTTGCAATACGATATTTTGTTTTTGAGACTCTGTTAATGTTTACCTTTGTTTGTATGTTAACCTTCCATCCTTTGATGTGGAACCTTTGTAAATGAGAAGTTCTTGCTCAAAGGTATTTGTGATCCTAGAGTTTAATAAATAAAAAAAAATTAAAAAATAAAAGAAATATAAAGGAGGCAGAATGGGAACGATGTCTGGCATCAAGAGAGGTGAAGGAAAGTGCAGACCTTGTCACTTTGTAGAGACTTTTTTAATTCCTCAAAATATTTTGCATTTTAATTTCAATCACCTTTATTAGTAGTTTGTAAATTGGTGATTTGGGAAATACTCATGGGGATGCCAAGAAGCCTTTATAGTCTTCAAGAATATTATCTCTTGCATCCTTAGTGTGTCAGAAGCCCACCTTCATGGCCCCCTCTCCCAAAAGATACCCAAGGTGAATGGCTTGGCACCTGTATTTTCATACAGAACAGGTCTAGAGCCATGAACTTGATATGTCTACACACCCTCAAATGCATGTGCATGCTTACTACAGCAAGACAAAAGGACTTGTTTCTACATTGTTGCATAATAATATCTTTATTGCACAAAAAACAGTGACTCCACTTTTACATTCCTTTCAGATGGACATTTAAACACAGTTGATCCCATGAGGCTAAACAAAATATCACAGAACTTAAAAACAAGAGATACATACACACATATAAACTGTCCAGAATAAACACCATTATTTACACCTCAGACAACAATAACAAAAATATTACAAACCATTTGCAAGAAAAAAACATTAGCTTTCAATGCAAGTGCTTCCTTCAGATTACTGGACAAAAGGGGAAAACCCAGCTGGCAAACTAAGTTATTTAACCCTTTCCCTGCTACACTGGCGCTCCTTCCCCAACTGGAACCCCAGAGAATGGCCGCATTTTCGGGAAAGGGTTAAAAATTCACCTCCTCTCAAACCGCTCTATCCCCTGAAAAGCCTGAGGGATAACACTCATAACAAAAAGCAATGAGTCCTAGCATAGTAGACATTTTGAACATCAAACCATAACGCCCACCTAGGCGTGAGGTAAGAGATGAGATGATCACTGAGGGGCATTTCAGTCTGTATTGGGCACCATGGGATGATGAAGATACCCATTAGGAATACTCAGAACTGGCCGATTCTGATTCAATTGGAAATTCTGATTTTCTAATCTGATTCCAATTCAAATCTTAAAGAGACACTGTCAGCTCTGTTAGGCCTCAAAGAGTGCCTAGTTTAAAAAAAACATGTTTTATGTTTATTCACATTCTGCAGAGACTGTTGATGTAGCTGGAAGTTTGATTCTGGTTCCTTTCTTCTTTTAAAAAGTGAAACACACTGCACACCATACTGGTGTTACCACACCAAAACAGTTTTGTTTACATTCCTTTATCAACTCCCACTGCATCTTTCCTGGATTTGGTAATGTCCCCATCACAGTCTAGCCACTCATCATATAGCAGGAGGAGAAGATACAATACATCATGAGTGGCTGCACTGTTTTGGGGGGGGGTATTCCTTATGATCAAGAAGAATGAAATAAGAGTAGAGTAAGACTCTGAAACAAAACACGGATGGGTACAACCACAGCATTTGTATGCATTTCAGTTCTACTAAGAAAGAAAGCAAATACAACAACCAGCATCATCGATGAACTTTAGAGAAGGTAAGCAATCATAAAATGCATGTTTTTAACTGGAAATAATATGATGCAAAAAAGGTTGACAGTGTCCCTTTAAAAGGACCTCAAAATTGGAATTGGATTTGGATTTAGAACCCTAAATCCTAAATTTCTATATAAACAATTCAATTTAGGAATTAGAATTTTCAGACTGCAATTCTGAAAATCCTAAATCGGAAGCTCGGATCATACACCAATGAATACGATTCCATTCGGGAGATTATGAGCATTCCTAATACCTATGCCTATGCCAGAGAGAGTTATTGCTATTATAAAATAGGTTTTAAAAAAGCAAACATAAAATTAGTAGTTTCACATCTATCTGGACTCACTGTTAAAATTACAAATTTTATTATGAGAAGCCCATCCACTTGGGCCTGGAACTCAGATAATGCCCTGCATTCTAAACCAGTTGAGCCAAAAAGAATGCACCATTGTGTGCTACCCATTTCATAATTAAGCAATAATGGCTGAACAGCAGGTCACTTCCTAGGAATTAATGGCTGGATGGGAGGATGGTGGCCCAAGGGTGCAGTCGGAGGCCGTCCTCCCACAGACAGTTGTTAATAATGGATAAGTATCCCATAGTCTCTCAGCAATATGGTGTTAAACAGAAATAGGAACACAGTGTCAAAAAGCTGTCAAACAGTGCAGGGCTTGGAATGCTTTAGTGCACATTATGACCCCTCTGATGTGTGACATGGTGTTGTGCATTCAGTGCAGAAAATTGTGAATAAGGGACAGAGGCAAACTCAGACAAAACATCACGACTGCTTCTAATGCCCAGTGACAGGCTTGTCTATTTACCCAGGTCATTTGGGGAGTTTCTGTTTCACTGCATTCTTCAAAGTGCAAATAATTCTCCCCAGTACACAAAAGATTACTGTGTTACCTCGTCCCATACAGTGAAAAAATGCCTTTCAGAAGGCTGTGGACAAGACGCAACCCCACTAAAAGCAGGGAAGGGATCTGCCATTAGTGGAACTTTCGGGAACATTGATCCCATATGGCTTACCCATGTCAGACAGCTCCTGCCTGGCACCCATTACAGGAGCACCTCTTCTCACCTGGAATGAAATTCATTTGTGACACAGTGGTCTCCATTACCCAGTGCAACTCTGCTGCTTCACAGCTATTATAAGACAAATGAAAACTTTTGAAGTATTTCTGTCACTCATGAACTTACACACATCCTTCATTACAAGACAAACACTGAATTTCCAGAAACTTTACTACGGATGCACCCTGAGCACTCACAGCTTTTAAATTTGAAAGAAGGGGGTCTTGTCCTGACCCTCACTTTTTGGCCCTACTGAAACAATAACACCCTGTTATTAAGCAAACAGAAATCATGGCCTTATGATTTTTTTAATTAAAACTAGAAAGAATACTAGTTTATAGGTTTTACATTTTAGTAGAACACAGGCTGCTCTTGTCACACAGCCGGGCTTTTTCGGTAGCCTGCCTGGTAACTGTCCACAAATCCAGCTGAGTAATGCAGATTCCATGTTATAAACATTAGAACTGGTAAGACAGCATGGAAGGCAATTATCTTTGGACAGCATAAACTGAGATTGCATGCCATCCTCCCCAGTCTCCTGACACCTCTGACCCGACTCCTAGCCTGTGACTGATTTTGGGAAAAAAAGAAATGGTCAGGTTGCCTCATCTTTCTTTAGCAGTCTCTCATTATAGAAACAAAATACATACATGTTAAACAACCATATAAGTATAGGGTTATCCCTTGTTCTGCATGGTATCCATCCTAAATAAAAAGCTATTGTACCACAGCTCAAAGGTCATGGAATTCCATTGTACTCTTCAGTGGTAAAGCTGCTTTTTAATTTGAACGTATGCTTGTGTCACCTGGAGTTTTACTTTCATTTTTCTGAACATGCAAACAGAACACAGACTCTCCCTCTAACACAAAATCTTCTGTTGCTTCATCATTTTAAAAACCAAAACTCACCCCACACCCTGGTGGGTTTTCAGCAGCTGGGTAAAGGTAGGTTTCCATTTTAAACCAAAGATTTCTTGGGAAGAAGGAAAAGCAGCATTTTTACTTTATGTTTCAAAACACACACTTCAAAATAACACAGGCAACAATGCACAACTTAGTTGTGTGTCCATCTTGGGCTTCTAATGACATCAGAGACCTGTCAAGCTCCACTCTCAAGGTCTATATAATTTCATAAAACCACTCAAAGGAAACAGTTTTGTTGTGCATGGTTTCCCATGCAGTATTCTCTATGCAATAATGCACGATTAACATTGTTGGCATCAGTTCTATTCTCCTCATTATAGACTGTGGGAGCACTCTGGACCAATGAGAGCTCTTCTTTCCTCTGTGCCTGAGACACTCTTATTCTGTGAAGAATGTCTCACGTGCAGCTGCCTTTTAAATGGGCATGTTTGAGTAAGGTTTTTTTTAATTAATATATTAGTGCTCTTAATCAATAATATATTAATACTGCCACCAAGACCATGTTTACGGTTGTAAGAGTAGTCTCATTTACATTCTTAGGGTATCAGAACTGCTCACATGTGAAACCACCCTTACAATCATAAGAATGGTCCTGGCAATGGTATTAATATACAGAGCAGAAATGGCATCCATTAATATCAGGGACAAGTGGGGGCACCTACTTATAGAGGGCCCCAGACAGTACTAGTGAAAGTTATCAGTCTTTGAGATTCCCCCTCCCCAATTTTTCACTGAACCCCACATCCAACAATCAGGGTCACAGAAAGGTGCAAACGTCCTCCCTCCAGGAGAGCAGCTACCTTCATGGTCAGCATCAATAGTGCTCTGATCAGCGGAGCGTTCGAAAATGCATGCAGTTTTCACCCTCCCTATCTCCCCAGGGTTCATGTGCCTCACCTCTATGACCTGCTTGACTCCCCCCCCAGCCAACCCCAGTGTGGGATACTTAGACTAACACATGGTCCATAGCCTCTCAGTGGCACACTGCCAATGGGTCATAAATGTCTCTCCCTGTGCCCGGCTGATGTAACGCACAAGGAACTGGCATCAGTTGTCAGAGCAGAAACAGCTGAAACATTAGGACGTTAGGTTACTCACCAAGGTACACCACAGTCAAACAGTGGCAGGGAAGCAACATAGGTAGCCAAATGGAAGCTGCTTTTTAAACAGTGGTTCACATTCTGCTCTTGTTCCATCTTCACTAGCCATTTGGGAAATTGGATGTGTCTGATTTACACATTGCTAGTAAAGGACAGTTTTAGAACTATGTGATGTAGTGTTTGTCCTTGCTAAGCTCTTCCCTCATTATTGGCACAGTACAACGGTGTTCTATTATATGCCTCTGTGGTTGGAAGGGACATAAGCTGCAGTACATCATACAGTTCTAATCTGGTACTCACCACCAGTGTGTAAATCAGAAACATCCACGGAGTCTGACAAAAAGGACAGTAAAGACAGAATGATATATAAGTGATGCTGAGCTGTCCTGGCACACAAAGGACTTGAGAAGAAACTTATAACCGCAAGAGACACTGAAACAGAACATATGAAAGATAGAATCTGAATTTCAATTTTAGTCTTGAGGGCATGAGTTTTGGCTCCCCTCACTCCAAACCCCCACCTACGCTACAGGGGTGGGGAAGGCTAAATCTCATTAGGCTGTTCTGTCAGTCTGTCCTTGTAAAGCTGAGCAATTTAATCTGACACACATACCTGTCAAAATAAGAGGCCTACTTCCCAGGGGGTGGGGATTTTCCAGGCATTTCTGTATTATAACCATGGGTATTTTGTTGCAGGCACTACAAGATCTTAAACACCCAGCAGATGGCACTTTGGCATTATTTTATTATGAATTTTTTCTTCTATAGTTTACCTTAGCTGACATGAACCTCCGTTTCTCTTGTGAGGCAGCTTTCTTAGTTCCCTTTTTATTGCCTTTGAAAACCTCAAAGAATAAAAAGGGACATCCTGTTGTAGTTTCAGGCAGCATACCATGGTTTCTGTCAAGCCGCTCTGTCCTCAGTTTAGCCCCGTCAGCATCAACGACAGAAAATAACAACCTGTGGTTAAATACACAGTTGCAGTGGGTGGAGAAGCAAGACAGCACAGAATGCTGCCTACTTGCATTATCCCCTATGCACAAATTCCCTACTTAGTTACGGAGGAAGAGTTCCCCCTTTGACTAGGACACAGTGCAAATGCTATTCAGATGATGATGGGTTTGAATGTGGATTGCACCATAGAGATTCTACATACAGTACAAAGACTAGAGGGGACATCATGCAGAATACTAGGGGCATTCATGCTGCCATATGCAAGCAGCCTATACGATGTCTATGAGGATATTATGCAAATGAGTAGTGGGGTCATGTGATGACCCCCCCTCATGTCTTTGTATATACTTTCTCTATGGGTTGCACCCATTAACATGATGGTGTGCAAGCAACCCCAATGACTTCTATGCATGGCATACCAACCCAGTCCCCAGCTGGGCTGTTCTGGGAATCCAGTGGACCTCCACACCCAATTCTCAAATTAAGTCAATTCCCTGGTATGCAGGGAAACATCCCTGCTAACTTTTGGACCCTCTGTGTAGACCTCTGTCAGATCACATCCCCCTCCCAAACCCTTCCCCTGATGCCATTGTATTCCTGGTCACAGCTTTGTGACCCCCTCCTGCCTGTCTGTTATACTTTTAAAAGGTGGGGAGGTTGCTAGCCCAAACAACCTTGATTAAGGGCCACTGTGCTCTGTGTATGGTGGTTCAGGCCACCTTCCCAGCACATTGGCTGTTTAGTGAATCAGCAGAAAAGAGCTGCAGCCTGCTTTCAACATAGCTCAGTGGGGGCACATACCACAGAGGGGTACAAAGGTGTTGCAGTAACTACTTTGCAAAGTTTGTGCCATCCTTTTGCACCTGTGAATGGGGCTGCTCTGACTATTAGAGGTCTGAGAAGTCAGAAAAATCAAGATTTGGGTACATGTAATCAAAAATCAGAACTACACCAAAGGTAGAGAATCAACCAGAAGCAAGCTGCATGGGGAATACCAAAGTGAGCTTGTCCAAGGCATTGTTAAATAGTTAGTGGGATTCTTTTTTGTTGTGCAGAGGAAGATCCAAGTCTTGATTCTGAAGACGACAGCAGGTGCGTAGATTGGGGATAATAGGGGAGAGAGGTTGATATTGTCTTTTTCTGTTAGGACAGGCTATGCTGTATTTTATTTACACCTTTAGGAACAGTACAGTGACCATTTATTGGGCATGCAGTTAAGGACCTGCTGAGTTAGTGAAGGGCCTACGCTGAAGCTCAAGGGCACACATCAGTTGGTCTGTAACTGGCAGTAATGAGGACCTGTGTAGCAGTCCTTTATCTATAATAAGCCTCCTAATGCCTTTAAAATGAATGGCTGTTTGACTGCTCAATGACCCAGTGGCAACTCATTGTACAGCACTGCCAAAAACCTGAGTCTGGGAATGAGCTCAGGAAGCAGGCAATCGGGTGACAGTACACTACTGCTGGCAGTGCTCCTTAAACTGGGGATAGTCGGCTCAGGATCCAGCATTGCAGTGATGAACTCCCCCATCAAGGGCCAGGCAGCTTGCTCTACCACTAGGAGCACACTGCGCCATGTCTGAGTCCTCCAAAGAGCTGCACATGGTGCCTAGGGAGGAGAGAGGGTCAAGGGTCACCATGGAGAAAGCAGAAAATGGTGGCTGCCTACATGAAGACTTCAGGCACTCTCAGATCCAACCCCTACACTGCCACTCCAATGCCAGAATGCAATACTGACTTAGACGGTAACCTCCCTGAAGACACCACCATGGGGGAAAAGCCATGGGGGACCCTGGAACGGTATGTGCCAGGTGATGGAACTATTAGGGTGCCTTACCAAGGTGGATAGAAATCTTTATGGAAAATATTTAATAACTGAAAATTTTAATTTAGATTAAAAAAAAAGACTGGCAAGCAAAACTGTCTGCTTAAACTAGTAGTCCTTAATGTGTGAGATTTTGACCACTAGGCATCTCATCACTATCCTGCTTCTGTAATCACAGTATTCTGTGGTCTTTAAAATTTACCATTCACTTTGTTGCCTTGTGTGTTAGCCCTGTTTCTAATCACGTCTCTTGTAATTGTTCTGACTCTCAGAGGTTCCACATCAGCTACTTTACAATACAGTTAAGGCTAGTCCTGCCCCCTGAAGCGGATCCTTTGGGCCATGCATTTAATATGCCATAGGAAGGGAATTATAATCAGTTCCACTAGAACTGGATCCCAGAAGTTTAGGATTTGTTCTGACAGATAGTGCTAACAAAGGAAAACATTTAGTAAATCCACCATATAAGGAGTTTTCTGATGATTACCTCCATTAAAAGACTACTGTACATGTCCTTGGCTCCAAACTATTTATGAGACAATTATTATTATCACCCTCATTAAATAATCTTTACTTTTGAACTCATTACTATGGTACAGTACAGTGTAGCAGAAAAGGTCCAGTGGGCTTTATCTACTGTTGTCAGGTAATAGGGTTTGCTGTTGCCGTGTTCAGGATTTATGACACTAGCCCCAAGCAGAATGTCTGCAGACCACAGACAATGCCTTCTCTCTCTGCCTGATTGCTCCTGGCATGTACCCATGGAGAAAACCCTGGAACATGCTTGAGCACCGAAGTTCTGCATGGCTTCCATTGCAGCAACTCTGCAAGCTAACCACAAAGACATTAATTACAAACTATCAGCTGACCCATCATCACACTGTCAGGGCTGGCGCTCCCAACAAATGTGACCCAGGTTCAGGAACAATCCCAGAACATTGGAGGAGTGACCAGGGAGGAGGAGCGAGCATCCCAGAATACTCAATCCACCCCTGGAGAGGGAGGGAGGCTGGTTTCCCTGTTAGACTGCCACTTGGGTCACCACAGCTTGTAGTGCAGTTTCTGGCATGCCAGTGAAAGGGGAAGGGTGCAGGGCACATACTCCTGGCAGCACATTTGGCATACCATAAATGTGTGCCTCTGTGGGAAGGGGGGACAAATGAAAAAAGATCCCATTGCATGGCAGAATGGTGCTGGCCATCTTGTGCCCCACCGATCTGGACTGCCCACCCCTCTAACCCATGTGTTTCTTTGCTAGAAGGGGGGAAGCTGAGCCCTGCGGGCCTTCCCATGGGAGACTGCCAAGGAGGACAGATGGGGTAAGTGTAAGAGAAGGAACCTGAGGGAGATGGGTGGTGGCCAGGCAGAAGAAAAAGCAGCACTGGAAAGAAAGGAGCATACAAAAAAAAAAGATTAATGACAAACTATAAAAACAAAACCTTTCACAGCTGAGCCTAGATGGGCTCTTCCTGAGATTGCAGAAGCAAGTCAGTAACCTCTGATATGTACACCCCAAACTGTCTCAAACATAAAACATAAATAAAACAACTACCTTTTAGTACATATTTTGCTTACAGAGTTTCATAACAGAATTAAGCCTACTCTTGGGTACGATGATTAAAGGATTGGAGAATGGTGGTGGCACCTTGTGAATTGTAACTCCCCAGCACTGGGACTTCTCTTAGAGTAGCCTCATCCCATGAACAGCATCACTGCATACTGAGAGGGCCATAAAAAACTCTCAGCCTTTTATCACCCTCATGAGGGACTGTGACCCTTGTAGGAAACTGGTTCGCAAAATACAGGTCATGAAAAAGAAAAGGAATTAAATAGGGGACATCGTAAAATAATGGAGATGTGTTCAGATTTGAAAACTAAGAAAATGAGTGCATTTAAGCAGAGGTCCACTGATAATGACATAGTCTGGATGGGGTCCTTGAAGAACAACAAAAAAAAATGGACTTTAAAGAGATGTGAAGACTTCTTCCATAGAGTGCGGAAAAGTTACATCTCTATTTGGTATAGAGGGGGGACATGGACATCCCATTGAATGTGGGATGGGTAAGAAATAAAACCAATACATCAAGCTTGGCCACTGAATATGGCAACGTTTCTTTGCTAATATTTTGTACCCAGCACATTTGAAAGAGCCAGCCATGCAAACTACCTACCTACCTACTAGCCTGAATTTTACGTCATATTGCATTTAAGTAATTCATATTCCAGGGTGTTCCATGTTCTGTGTTTTTTTAGCTATAATACATCTCTTAGTACATTTCACCTTACTAATTACATCTAAGATACTGTACTGAATTCACATCAGCATCACTGGGCCTCTTCCGTGGGTTAACACTGATGGCTCTGGTTCAACACACAGTTTAAAGTGTTATCTGGGGTTGTATGGAAATGCTGGCAAACCCTTTGGGATGTCTAAGTCCCATCTGAATTCTGACACACCCAAATATCCCTGAAATGTACCATATGTGCTGATATGTCAGTCACACTGGTGCATCAAATATACTTTCTTTGTTGCAGACTGAACTGAGGCACAGTTTCTGAGGGCCAATAACGTCTTCCCTGAACCATGAGTTGCAAAATAATGCTTCAGAATAGTCTTATACATTGGCATGTACTGTACATAGCACAAAAAAATAACACGTCCACAACACAGACTTCATATGCACAAGGCGGATATGAAGAGAAAACACAATTCACAGATGCAGACCTTTTCTTGGGAGGCATCACTAATGGTGGAAGAGCAAACTGATGGAGCACACAAGTAGATTTCAATGCAGATGTCTCCCATGTCTTCATCCCTCATTTCTTCCTTTATCATTTTACCTCACCTTCTTAGTGCAATTGCTACTTGTTCTAAGACAGCAGGGTGCCACAGGGTACCCTTCTGTGACATAACTACAACACAGTTTCCAGATGGAGGTTCCCGAGTTCCTGACCCAAACATCAACAACAGTGCCCTGCTGGTGTTCTTTCTGGACCTTAACATCCACTCAACTAGGTTTTCAAATGGAGCAGCATAATAACAGTGCTTCAGGTCATTCTGTGGGGGAGTACTGCAATTCCAGGGGTCCAGATTTGGAGATCTTCCCAGTTTTGGGAAAAAGAAGAATATTTCCAGGTCCCACATGTAAAGTTACATTTAACATAGAAATTTGAGAACAGCACTGTCATTTTTTAAATTCCAGTGCCTTATAATATCACCAAGCCTTTGCCTGCAGAATTAAAATAGAGATATACGATCTCAGCTATAACCAAAGATAAGGCTAAGAAGAATTAAAAAAAAAAAGGCTTTTTCTGTTGGGGTTTTGTTTCTGTACTAGGTGTGTAGGAAACAGAAACAGATTTAGAACTTCCAGAAACATAGTCTAGTTGAGCTGCTGAAGCAGTACTAATGGCAAATGTTGTATCAGATGAGACAGATCAATAAAGATTATTAGTAAAATAAGGGCAAAATGCCCTATCTATAAGTGAAGTGGGAATTAAAATTAATTGATTAGTAATTTTCTCACAATGTTTTGGTTAAAAATTTACAAACTCCTGTTTTCTGAAGCTCACAGGTGAGACCTCATCCCCTAAACATGTTTACAGGAAGAATGAGGTGGTGCCTCAGGGCCCTTCTTCCAGTGCTGTGGAGCTTTTTTTCTTGTTCCTCGTCACTTCTCCAGATAGCTGAGATTACATGGCAGACATCTCACTCATAATCTACCTAGTTTATGTTATATTTATATGTGACTAGTGAGGAAGTAGTGTGCAAGGGGATTGCAAGGACATCGGATGTATGATACCGATGGACTAGCTACATGTAGCACTTAACTAAAAAAACACATCTTGTTTTACATAATACCATGGAATCGGAGATAAAGTAAAACTGGGTTTTAGAAGTGCAGCTATGAGATAAAAACATACATAAAATATAGACTAATATATTGGGTGTTGTACATTATGAGTTTTTTTTTACACACCCTAGGTGTGTCATACCACATAAAGCGCGACTGCAGAGCACATGTGGTTTGTGATGGTATTACACACTGAGGGTGTGTAAAAAAATGAGTACTTGCAACACCCCCGAGTTTATTTTCATATAATTGTTCATCCAAACAAGGGGAGCACTTCATTTTAAGCTGTTTAAATGTCACAGTAAGGTTTCAGAAATGTAAACTAGCAACTATGCACAATCCGCCTGTGTTGCTACAGAGGAGTTCTGATTACCTCTGAACTCGAGAATGAAGTTTGAGAGGTCCAAGGTAATCAGAACCCTGAGATGGCAGATCAGGCTGGTTGGATATGTGTCTGCCCATTACGCACTTTTAATAGTGTGTAGTTGCATGGTCAGGTTGTTTTGGGGAGTTTAATAAACTCTGGATGGTAGTCTGAAATGTGAAACAAAACACTGCAGCCACCACAGCCATCCACATTCATTTTCAGCTGCTTGATATGCATGTAGCAGTTCTTTCTACTTAAAAACAAAACTCACGCAGTCTTTAGAGGGTTTCAGAATGCAGCTGTACCACAAAAGGATGTAATCACATTGCATGACCTTTGTACTGTGGTACAACAGTATTTGTAAAGGGATAGAAAGCCATGCACAACAAAGCTCTTCTATGCTCTATAAACTGTTTGTGTCACTTTTCTATTATGTAGCACTGTACTTGGTGCTGTTTGTCTGTTGGGTAACATTTTTGTTTGCCAAGAAGATGGCTTTTGATTTATCTGAAAAGCAGAGAAATCGGCATTTCCTTTTACTCAGTGAGGAGATGATGGCTTTCACCTTCAATGCTTCATTGCATCTGCACCATCACTCTGTTTCTGTTTAAAAAAAAATCTTGTGGTTTTAGGTATCATTCCTGTTACTTAAAAACTGCCTCATAACAAAAAAGGTGAATGAAGGAATGGTGGGGTGGGGGGTTACGCTGAAGACTACTAAACGATCAGATGATGGAACATGACCTTGACTGCTAGTTTCCGAGAATCAGCACTACAGAGAGAAACAAAACAAACAGCTGCAAGCGCAGACCATTTCTTCTTATGAATTTGCAGCTTGTATTAGTACCAAGATTGTGGAATACAGTGACGTGGGTGTTTTCTTGTTTTCTAGTAATAGGAGTAACGTCTTGTTTAGCAGGGAATGGTGTACTTATTATAGGGTAAATTGTCACACTACTGCTGATCATTTGACTGACATCCACACTGTAATAACTGGACAGTTATAATGGATAGAACCTGTTTACTACAGCATTAGAAAGTGATGCCAGTCCAGTTGATAAATAGCATGACCAGTAACTATTGTGTGTCATGAGTTTGTCAGATAAGCTTTAAGAAAACGGGGTTATCAGTAATTGAAATGGCTCAGAGCGTTCACAATATATGTTATGGTTGGGACTCATATGGTTAATAAAGGTGCGTTGACACTTCATGCAGGGTTGTTCAGATTACTCTTGAAAGTAGTCCATAATGAATGACAGATTTTCTGGTTTTCAGTTACAGAGAACAGATTACAGTACTTTTTGTAAACGGCAATCGATTACTGATTATTTCTGAATTACTTTTGAGACAAAAGGGGTAAATCACGTAAAGTCAGCCACTCTTGAATTGGTTTTAAATCAGTGGTTTCCATGGCATGCACGATGGAAGGGCACTGTGAACCATGTTTAGCATAATTATTTTTTTTTTGTTATATAGGATCACATAGAAATTAGGTGCGATGGAGAACCTCAGTCTATCTAGTTCAATCCTCCACTACTGAGTGGTTATCTTACTGCGTGCTGATTGTACATTGCTCAACTGTTGTACCCCCCACAATGCCTGTCAGTCTGGCTTGGAATGTTTCCATGACATCTGTATGCACCAGCCCGTGAAGCAGATTGTTCAATACTTGTACAATCCTATGGTTTAAGAAGTGTTTCCTTCTCTCCCTCTTAAACCTGGCTCCCTTGATGCTGAACTAGTGCAGTCTTGTCCTACTGTACCTTAACAACTGGAACAAGTCCTGCTTCTCATTTGTCCCCCTATCTCTGACCATTTTTGAAGTCCATATCAGATCCCCTCCCTGGGTTCATTCTTTTAATAAGAAAGGATGCGTAGCCCCAGCCTGTCCTCATAAATCATCAGTTACGCACATGTAAGGGTGGATTTGTCCAGTCATCAGCCTTTCCCTCACTCTTTCAATCCCAATTACCGCTACAGCCCCCCTCCCATTCCCTCCATCCTTCTCACTGCCCATGGCACCGGTCCATTCTTTCCCTTGTAAAGATGGAGCAGAAGTACTTGTTTAATACCTCAGCTTTGCTCCCATCTTCATCAACCCAACCATCCCCCTTCTTCAGCCTAATAATGCCATCCTTTTTGTCCCTCCGTTCACTTATGTATTGAAAGAAGGCCTTCTCCCCATTCTTTATTCCTTCAGCTACTTGGAGCTCTTTCTATGCCTTTTTTTGTTAGTTGTTTAACCAGGACTAGCACACTAAGCTGAAAGCTTTTTTACAGGTGCAACCTGGGAGTACAGGGAAGTTAAGTGACTTGCTCAGGGTCACACAGTCTGCAAGTGGAAACTGTGGAATTCAAACCCAGGTCTGGTCTGCTGGATGTCACCAGATTTGCAGCTCAGAGCCTTAAACCACTGCGCTATACTGCCTTTGAGTGCTGCACCTCCCTTCTTGCCACCTTAGCTAGCCTAAGATATTTTTCCTCATCCTCTCCCTTTTCTTTTCACACGGCACAGGACATAGACAATATCACAGCCATGCTCAGCAAAGTTCTGTCCGATACAGCGGAGCTTAAAAATACCACTTCTAAAACCAACGGTGAATTACAAGGTTTAGTAGCAAGAGTGGAGGGGACCAAAAACATAGCTAAACAACATGCCACTCAACTGTTTCATCATGAGGGACGCCTCAGAGAGCACCACAGTCATATTCAATATTTGTTATCACAAATATGGAGAACAGAGCATGGAGGAAGAACATAAGAATAATCGGTATCCCCAAGGGCATGGAAGGAAAGGACATGATATCCTTTCTGGAAAATGCTTTCCCTGGCATGCTGAGATTGAACTATGACCTGCCACCAGAATTAGAAAGGGCACACCGCACATTGGCCCCTAAACCTAAACCAGGGGATTGCCCTCATCCTATTCTGTGTAAATTCCTCAGGTACCCAGTGAAACAGAGATACTTGAGGGTGGTGAGAGACCTTAAGACAGCTGAGTGGCAGGGCTACCCAATACAGCTATTCCAGGACTATTCCCCCAAACAAGCCAAAAAACATCGGGCATATGCAGGGGTAAAACAGCAACTATATAAACTGAACATTGCAGCATCCCTAAGATACCCCGCAATGCTAAGGGTCCACTACAAGGTGGAATACGTAATGTTTAATCAGCCAGATGAGGTGGAAAGATTTCTTGTAGAAGTCCAGAGGGAAGAACAAGTGTCATAGCAGCCCCCATGATCACCATGAGGCACCATATGGCAGGCGATGGAGACTGGCAGAGAGCACACCATGGAGAATCCACAAACCACAGTGCCAGGAGTAGAGCATGAAGAGGAATGGCACAAGATCCAAAGAGGACAATAGAAGAAGCCCAACAGGAACAACATGAATAAAAAGCCAATGCTGAGAAGAAATAGATCAAGGAGCTGTCAGCAGCTCCAAAACCTCTCAGACACCAGCTCTAATTCTCCAGCTGACAAGCCAGTGAAATTAACAAATCCATACGAGCCGCTGAGGGAGCTCATGCCCACTGCGATTGACTTGTCACCCAGCCCAGGGCAACCTACAAACCCGGGACTGCCAGAATCGGATCTACTCATCGACTGGGCTCCATTGTGCCAGGCTTGGCCAGACAGCGTGGGGAATATCCAGGAAGATGATCCGACAACAGCACAATCGACGACCCTAGGAGAAGATACTGCAAATAGCTCCTAGGTGGCCTATGAGGTCTACAAATCGACTTTAAGGTGAGAACTACCTATGGACCTTCCTAAAAGACAGTAAAGGGGAACTGCACTTTGGTATGGGAGTAGATCCAGCCACTCATATGCACAGCATGATGCTGGTACCATGCGATTTCCTGGACTCCTACGCAACTGGCTCTGGGGGTTTTCACAATGGAGAGGAGGGTGAAAACAACAGACCCCCCTGCCCCCAAACTATGACTGAGAACTGGCCAATTTGTTTTTCAATGCAGCTTGGAGATGGTCCCAGAACCAGCCGCTACCTTGTACAAACATGCGGCTACGGTGTTCATGGATATTGCAAGGTCTCAAGCGGTAACTCAGAAATTAAACTTTTGACTTCTCCAATCCAGACTACAGCTCCTTGCTGGCCCATTGCAGCAATAGAAGGGGTTAAAATGTTAGTTGCCATCCTTAAATGTTGGTTTCTTTACATGTTGGTTTCTTCCAAAATCTAAGACTCGCGTTTAAATGGGTCACTACAGACAGCTCAGGGAAACAAAAGAGCGAGTATGGTGGGTAGTGGGTGGGAAACAAATTAGCCCTTTTGTATGGTGCCTAGCTCCCCTCTTCTGCCCAGTTGATGCAGCACCTTTGCTGGCACACAGGGGAAAATCAGCCTCAATTGCAGCAGAGACAGCGAGCACGCCTGCGGCTACTGATTGAAAGGCAGCAGAGGGAAAGCACACAACACATTAAATGGCATTAACAGCTCGATCAGGGAGAGTGGCTATTACACACCCCAGATCGGCTGAATGCCCTGCGAGGGGGCCTACCCAGCAGAGGCCAGGCTGATTATGGGGGGGCTATACAGTACCCATTTTTCTTACTGTTCTGATCTCTCCATCCCCACTAGCTAAGGGCAGAAATACAATACTTGAAGGATTTCAACTAATCAGTTGGGGTCACACATATGGGCACAGCACTCCCATCCAGATGTGAGCTATCAATATAGCATAAGGGAGGGGAAGTACAGGAAACCCTGGGGTGAAGCAGGAATTATAGGCCCTGAAATAAAGAGGTGGGGTTACCTGGAATACCGGGACCAGCGATAGTGAGCGTGAAGCTCACATCCCCTGCCCATGCAACCTGCTCCATCACCTTATGAGTGGAACTGCTGTGCACTAACACACAGGTCTTTATTAAGGGAATGGAGAAGAAAAGTTATATATATATAACTGTTGTAATACAAAGGTTGATAACAAATAAAAGGGGAGCCTAGGTCTGCTATTGTTTTATGGTATATGAGTACTCTGCCAACTAGGGCAAATGATAGTATTATTTTGGGACAACTGATGTATGGATCCACACCCAGGAGGGGCATTCTGAACCATGGGCTGAGGGAAGTGGAGACAGCCAGGTTGCTATGGGATGACCCCTTAGGACAAGGATGAAGAAAGGGCGAACGGTTAGACTTAAGTAAATCTAAGGATACTGCTGCGGTTTGCCAGCCAAACAGCTGAGGTGAGAGGCAGAAGGCAGTAGTCCCCATAAGTATGCCAGGAAGACGAGTTCTGCAGAAGCAAAATGCAACTAAATTTGCCTGGCCCAAAAGTCAGAAGGAGGAGTAAGAGAGGAAACGTGGAGCTGGAAATACAGAGGCTTATCCAACTGAGTATAGCAGAGGTACAGTAGATCAGACATTGATGGTAGGATACAGGGCAAAAGGGTGGTATAGAGGGGAAGAAGGGTGATGGGGACTTGACAAGGGCTCTCCTGCACCAAGGCTAGACATGGCGACAAACTGGTATCTATCATTAACACAAGATCATGGATGATACTGATGCGATAATGGCCACCTCCTGGAATGTGAAGGGCCTAAACACTCCCACAAAGAGAAAAAAAATACTGGCCAGACTTAAGAATTTAAAAACGCAGTTAGTCTTTCTGCAGGAAACAAAGCTAAATACAGAGGCAAAAAACTACTTAGGGAATGGGTAGGGTTGGAAGTCCACAGTGTAGCCTCTACATCCAAAAGAGGGGAGTCTATCCTATGTCATAAAAAACTTAAATAGAAAATGTTAGAACACCAAACAGACAAGGAGCGGAGATGGGTTATGGCCAAAGTGGACACCTCAAGAGGGAGAATACTCTTGGTAAATATATATGCACTGAAGGAGGACCCCCCCGGAATTTTATCACAAAATATCTCAGGCTATACTAGACATGACTGAAGGGGAAATGGGCATAACAATGGGAGGTGACTGCAACTTAACCCTGGAGTTCATGCCTGACAGGTCGAACAGCAGACCGGAGCCCCTTGTGTGCTCTATCAAAGCACTAAAGGAACTGCTCACACTGCACAAGCTGCAGGACAGTTGGAGGCTAACTCACCCAAATGAACGGGATTACACATACTTCTCGGAGGCTAAGCAGGTAGCCAGCAGGACTGACTACTGGTTTACCTCCCCCAACATCACCAACCAGATCCTAGATGTTAGCATAGCCCCATTTTACATCTCGGACCATGCCCCAATGACTATATCTCTAATAGTGAACACCCCCAATGCCCAGTCAGTAAGTAGATAACCCTCCCAGAACTGCCCCAGCAGCAGTGATATGGGAGGCCATAAGGCCACACTGCTGGGCAGGGTTATTAGTTATGCAATGCACCGCAGGAAACAAAGGGAAAAACAGATGGCAGAACTAGAAAAACAGCTGGCTGATGCAGAAGGGAAATACAAGAAAGACCCAAATAAACTTAAAAATCCCAATCTTATTTATGAACTGATGACTCTAAGAATACAACTAAATATGTTAGCCACAAGAAAAGCTGAATTCCAAATCCAAAGACTCCATCACCAATATTGGGCTGGGAGGGGAAAGGCTGGCAAGTTGCTGGCGTATAGGGTAAAAAAACAACAAGCCGAGAGACATATCACCCAGCTCAGAAACAAAAAAGGGGAGACACAACACAATCCACAAACCCAACCTGATAAACAAGGCCCTGCTTGAATTTTATGAAACTTTGTACAGCTCACATGTGAAATGGGATAGTGAGAGGTTTAATACTTTCATGGTAGGCCTTAAGTTTCCTCGGGTCACACCCGAACAACAAAAGGAGCTAGATTCACCAACTGAGAAACTGGAAATTGTGGCTGCCAGAAATAGAATGACTCCTCACAAAGCGCCAGGGGTGGCTATTCAGCGGACTTCACAGAGGGAAGTCACTCTACCAATGCAAGAAATGCTCAAAGAAGCATTGTTAAAAGAGGAACTTAGCAGCACCTTAAGGAAGGCTATCATAGCAGTACTTCCCAAAGAGGGGAAGGATCCTTCACTCCTGGAGAGTTACAGACCCATTTCCTTAATAAATGCAGACACTAAGATTCAAGCAAAAGTGCTGGCTACTCACCTGGGAAAGGGTCTTCCCATCCTGATTCACCCCTCCCAGGTGGGATTCATCAAAGGGTGGGCCAGTGCAGACCACCTCAGAACCATGGTGTCCTTAACACAGAGATCAGAACATCTCCCAACAACGACAGCCGCCATATCGGTGGATTTTAAGAAGGCATTCGACTATTTGGAGTGGGATGTCCTCCATGCAATACTTAACCACTGTAATTTTTAGGGGTTGGATTAAAACATTATGTAAGAAGCCCACTACCAGAATCTTAACAAATAATACCTTATCTGAACCATTTAACTTACACAGAAGTACCAGGCAAGGCTGCCCTGTTGCTGATGCTTTTTGTGCAGTCCTTTGCGGAGGTCTCCGACTCCGTATTAATAGAAGTAGGACAGAGGTTCTCCCACTGAACACCAGGCTTGACGCTGGAGATAATACAAAACACAGAGTTGGTACCTGCAAAATGGGATATTAGGTACTTAGGGATTAAAGTTAACTTAAAGTGAGCTCCCTGGTAGAGGAAAATATAGCCCCAATTATTGGTATGTTACAGGCTGAGACACAATGATGGAGGCAATCGAACCTCTCCTTGCCGGGGAAAATAGCAGCAATCAAAATGATTGTCCCCAGGATTTTTTGTCTGTTGTCCCACCTGCCGATGGAAATACTGAAAAAATGGTTTCAAAAATTAGCCACCCTGGTGAGGAACTTTCTCTGGGGAAATGGTAACCTGTGATACAGTAAGGCCAAGCTTAGAACCCCATGGGATAGAGGGTGGTGCCTTCCACATTTCCAACATTACGCTTATGCCTTCTCTGTGGCAAGGACATATAGGTCTTTCCTGGAAGAAAGCCAGAACCAGCCAGCATGGGTATCCACTGAGAGACATGCATGTTTAAACAATGGCTTACAGTAAAAGCCACCCATACAGCGTGGCAACAAATTGGTAAACTTGCCAAAGTCTGCCTCCACCTAGGTAAATACCTCTGTTCCTGGGCAAATCCTAACTGGAGGATAGATGGAACAATATTTGTTTGGGAAGAATGGAGAAAGAAACACATCCATAGATTTAAAGATGTTCTCATGACCGATGGCCGAACCATGCACAGCTTCACCTCCATACAAGAAAAATATCAGGTGAGGAAAAGAGACTTCTGGAAATAGCTACAGCTGAGACATCTCCTTAATACTTGGGCTAAATAAAGATGTACTTGCACAGGGTGTCAGGGGGCATGAAAAGAAACAGAGAAAGACTCCCCATAGACAAATAGCTTAGTATGCCAAAAGGTTTGGCAGGAGCAATATATAGATACATGAGAGAAGAACAGCCAGACCCAACTCAGGATGTAAGGAGGGAAATGGCAACACTTACTAGGGCTCCCCATATCAGAGAACAGATGGAAAGAGTGCTGGACCACAGCCAAGAAGGCCTGTGGAGACTCCAGAAGCTATTTAATCCAGAATAAAATACTACACTTACGGTATTACACTCCTGTACAACTGAAAAAAATGGGTTTGCTACAGGACGACTCATGCTGGCAGTGTGATGATGTAGGAGCAGAATTATTACATATATTGTGGCATTGTAGCATCATCCATCCCTTCCAGAATAAAGTGATTTCTCAATGCTATGACAAACTTAGATACCAGATTCCAAACACCCCAGATCTTTGGATCCTGGGTATTCCCCCAGCCTCCTTCTGTATTACTCACCAGCAGAAACTCTGGTTAGTACAAGCCTCAGTCAAGGCTAAAAGGCTTATCTTAAAAATATGGTGAACCAGAGAGATACCATCTCTTAAAGAGTGGCTGTTTGCCATGGGGAAACCCACACTGTGACCCGTTCCCAACAGGTATTCACAAAGAGATGCTCCCCCTTTCTTCAATATTTACAGAAAAATCTGGAGACACCAGGAGCACTGCAGAGAAAGGACTTGCTCAAGCCTTCCTGAAGGAGAGTTGGGCACCAGATTAAGGCCTACTCTGAACCCTATCAGGTTAAGGGGAACTACCTCCCTTCCTACACATTTCGATACCCAGAGAAAAGATGAGAGAGGAATGCTCTCCACTCGCCTCATCCCCCCATGGTAGTATTACCCCCTGGGGGCCACACCCTTAGGGAAAACTGTCATCAACCAATCAGTCTGTGATACTTTACCTGTACTTAGGGATCTACACCCAGATAATACTGCCCTGTGTACCATATTCCAACTTATTCGATCATATGTAAAAGTAGTAAAAGTCTGTACTACTGTAGCTGTACACTGATGTTAAACTGACTTGGAACTATTAAAAGTCTGTATATGATTCTGTATGTTACTGTATTTCAATAAATAATTGAACTGTAAAAAATAAGATTTGCCCCCCTAAAATCCAATGGTCTGGTCTTAGTGGGGATGCCATCCTTGCCCATGTCCAGACTGAACCACACTGTATTGTGGTCACTCCCACCCGGGTTCACCCATGGTTTCGAGCATTTTGTTTGCTCTTCTCTGGACTGTCGCCAGTGAAGCCCTGCTTTTCTTGTAATGTGGTGCCCAGAAGCACCTCTGTATTTGAGACCTTGTCTCACCAGCACTTTTTGCAGTGGCAGAATACCATCTTTTCCTCCTACTTGCTATGCCTCTGCATAAGCGTAACAATATTTTGGTCACTTTTTTGGCTGCTGTCATGCACAGGTAAGGATGACCCGATGCCGAAGCTGAATTTGGTGAACCTATCGAGAACCAACACTACTGGCTCCATCAAAAGTGGTCCAAAGATATTGGTTTCCCCTTCTGCAAACTGCCTAGTGTCATTAGTGATGCAGACAGCTCTGTCCCCCCCTCCTGGTTGTGAACCCACTCACTCTGAATGAAAATGGAGCAGGCGTACTGGTCAATGGGGTGGCTGAGATTTTCTGGATTATTAAAACATACCCCCACCAATCAAGGATCAGGATTGGGAAGGGTGCATATTGAAAACATGATTTGGGAAATATGGAGTCAGGTAAGGGAGGAGGATTTTCCTTAACAGGTGCTGTCAGCTCCTGGCATTTTGCCAGGAGCTGGTATTTTTTTTTTTTTTTAGGAAAAAAAACAAACAGTCCAAGAGTACAGGAGAAGGGGGTGGGGGGAGGAAAATGACTGGGGTTTTGGAAGGTTGTAACATACCTCTCTTTTTAGCCTGTTAGACCTAAATGTCAAGTTTACAGTTGGGAGCTGAAGAGTTTTGTGTGAATTCTCCAAGTTGAGCCAAAGTCATGGGCCCCAAATCAAAGCTGAAGAAAATGTTCCAATGGCAAAATTTTCTGAACCTTCTGTGCAACACCCCATGCTTTAGTGAATTCTTGACTATTATTTCTGTTTCCTTTTTACTGTGTGGATTCTTGAATTACCTGTCCATTTAGGCTGTGCTATTTTCTGTTGCTTCTTGTCCCCTAGGTGCACCACCTTCCAACCGTCCATGATAAACTTCATCTGCCACTTTGCAGCCCATACCCCCAATTTACTGATGTCTTTCTGTGGTTTAAAGCTATGTTCCTTGGTGCTGCAGTTCCACCATCAGATGTCAAGTCTGAACTCTGCAACATGGCTGTCTGCTTCTACTGTTAGGTTTTGCTGAACCATGTATAGCTGCTGAACCATGTGTGGATGGGAAAATTAACCAAGCATAATCCAGATTACTTCTGCTCTTAAAAAATAATCTGATTACTCAATAAGGACTATTTGAAACAGAATCAGCTACTATAACAAATGACTTGAAATAGTCATCGAATTGCATACAGCGTGTTACTGCAATTTCTTAACATGAACAACCCTGCTCCTGTGAATTATGGATTTTTTGATATCACTACTGTGTTTTAAGGCATTTGTACAGGATTGCTTTCTGTTAATTATTTGTATCCCTGTATTCTCCTCATTTTTTAATTAATGAATTTGTTTATTTATAATGTATATACCCAGGATAATCGGGCTCAGATGCAACATCTCATTTCCAGTGGTGCCCTGCTTCTACCCATTTCCACAGCTGGACAAACCAGAGCACTGACAGGTAAAGTGAATGTGGTGCCCATTCTTGAAACACGTCCTGCTCAGGGTCACACAGTGCATATTCAGCTCTAATGGGGTTTGAACCAGTGGTTTCCCTGTTCCCAAGCCAGTGCTCTAATCCTCAGATCACACTGCCTCTTAATTATATTCTGTTTTTCATGGGTAGTGCTGTCTACTAGTTTGACTGCACAACTGTGATCCAAGAAATACCAACTTCAAACACCGCCAGAGCCGTTAACTTACTGAGAGATCGTGAGCAAGTCCTTTGACCTCGCCATGCTCCAGTCCCCCCACCTGTCAAACAGTTGCAGCTAGGTATCGACTGAAAGCAAGATGTTACATATCAGCTGGATAATAATGGGTAAATAAATGAGAATAACAAGCAAAACAAATAGCAAGTGACTTTAACCCTTTCCAAAAGGATATACAGTTAACATTGAAGATAAGGTCCCTATATCCAATGAACAGCCGGCATCAGGCTAAGGAGAGATAGAGGGAGCTCTGTATTGATGATGCCAATCATATCCCCGATAGCCAGTTTTCAATCAAAGCAGTGCATCTACTGACTCATGCACTGAAGACATCCCCTTTTCACTGCACTGCCCACTTATTGACTAGAGCACTCCATGCACATGTAAACCCAGCTAAAAGGAGTGAGAGCAAATTGCCCTTAGCCCTGTGGTACTACAGGCCTTTTTTTAACCTATAATGAATCAACCCCATTGAAGGCAACTGGGGAACCTCCATCCCATAGGTACAGCAGAGTTCACATTAAAGTGTCACACCAACAAGTTGCTTTTGCATTTCTCAGTGAGCTGCATCAGTGTTGCTGGAGCCAGAATGAAGGTTTCTAAAAACTGCGTCCCAAGAGTTAGCCTGCACCAGCATTTGGCAACAACCACAAAATGTGAGTTACATATTAAAACTGTAAAAACAATGCAAACCGACTCATTAGTGTGGGTTTAATGTGAAATGTGCTGTAGATCCCTGAAGTTATAAACCAGCTAGCTACAGAGTACCAAGTACTGGAACCACAGCAAGACAGGCGAATGGCAGTCACAAATCTATGGTTTCTCTCAGTAAAATATATTTGAAGATTTTTCTCTTCATACTGCTGATATTGACTTCAATTTGAATCAGAATTTGAGCATCAAAGAAGAAAATCATGCGACTAGAAAATGACAATGTCCAGAGCTCAAAGTCAGAACGTTAACTTACTTGCCACTGGCTAGTAACTTCAGAAAGATGCTAGGCTGGTTTAAAAGTGATGGCCATATCACGACAGGGACAAAAAATAAAATCTTACCAAGCAAATCTTGTTTTAAAGTCTTTGATTATTTAAACTTACCAGCAACTGATTGTGATATTGATAACTTCTACTTGGCAACACAAAATTATGACTGCACTGGCTACGGATTTGCTAGCCAGCTGAAGCCCCGATGCTGGAGTGTTATAAAATGAGATTCTGTAGGCACCAGACTTTTTTCACATAGCAAATGCTGAGAACTCACTGTGTTACCTGTTGCTGTGTTGAAAAAATGAATACATGTGGCTTGGCAAGGCGAGAGACCAAGGGCTGCTGTTCAGCATTATTTTCAAGGATGTTGGTTCTATAGGGTATTCTGCCAACCTGTGACAGTCTATGGCACCAGCCACCACTGCTACCCACCACCAAAAAAAAGGGAAGAGATCACCCAGTGTATGGTTAACCAATATTTTGTTGTGCACCAGTAATTATTCCAGTTTTCCCATGCTGCAGTTCACTCCCACTGATATTCACATAGTATTCAGTTTTTTTTTGTTTGTTTTGTTTTTCTCAAATGTATTTGGTGGGCTGCTGGATTTGCTGATTATAAAGGTTTGGCACTGATGCTACAGAGCAGTTCAGTCACTTTGATGAGCCGAGCAACAGTAGTCTGGGACTCCTCCTGAAGACGTAGGTTGTTCTGGCGCAGATTCTGGACTTCCGCCTGTAGCATGGCTTTGTCCTCTTTTTCCTGTTGAAAAAAACAAATAAGGTTCAAAAGCCAATTTTTTTTTCCCCATTTCACACTGAAGGTGGAATTATCTCTATCCAATGGGTTGAATCAATGCTCTAGTGTGCTAGTGCATTGTACCTCTGCATCCTAATGCCTTTTGTTTGAATCTCAGCACTGCTGGTTAGTGGTGCTGGTGTCCAAATCTTAAGATGGGTAAGTGGGTGTTATGTCTCTCTCTGCAATGGAAAGATCAGATGCCCTCCCTGGGTTCAATGAGATGGTGTTAGTGAGGACAGACAGATCCCAAACAAGCTGGGTGCATGCAGATAACCCAGGAACAGGTATTTAAAAGTAAAGCTTTCTTGTGGCAGTGCCTGCAGTAAATCCTTTTCAGGCCTCCCCCAGCGGTTGCCACGAAGCTTCATCAGCATGGGAGCACAAGCTGTTGGGAGAGGAGGGGGGTCACAACTACTCCAGTCCAAGTCTGTCTCAGCAGGAGCCACAGTAAGCAATGAAGTAGGATCCCCTGCTGTGGAGGAGCTTATAGTGACTCCCCCAGTGGGAGTTTACTGTTGGCACTGGTGTAGGAGCACTGACTATGGGGAATTCACACTTACTTCAGTCTCAGCATCTCCCAGCAGGAATCACTTGTGCCTGGTGAGGAAATTGATGGAATAAATACCAATTAAAATAATTTTTTTAAATTCATTTTGTCTCTGTCAATCAAGGGAAAAAATGTCCATGCATGCTTACCTTCTATACAGGTTTTTTAAAGAGGGATTGAAATATCATTTTATTTTAATTAAATGGTATTTTCATCTATCACCACATCATTAGGGGTATTGCATTGGTCCACCACTTCGGTGACTGAGGTTCATGCCTCGAGCTTGACTACACCAGTGGAATCATGGGTGGGCTGTGGAGGCAGCGCACTCAGACTGCAGAGAGGCCTGAGCATGCCCTGCTACTTCAGTGTCTCCTTTGGCAAATCGTGGAGTGCCACTGGACAGTGTGAGTGATTGCACACAATATCCAGCCCTCCCTCAAAGGCTTCACAAGGGGGAGGTGAGCGGGGTCCTGACTTTCCCACACCCCAGCTGCCCATTGGCATTGCTAGAAGCCCAAGTGCTCATGCTGTATCCTGCTGGCTGTTACTAGACCTACAACAGAGATGAAACCACATGAGTATAAGGAGACAATTCCTGGAGGGTTCTCCAGGTGGCATTCACCAATGTAAAGGTAGGAGTCTTTACTTGGTGAGGTAAAGCAACCCCAAATAGGAACAAAAGAAAAATTTCTTTAAAGAAACGTGTCATTTTCAGACATAAATGTTTTGCATTAGTGACCAACGTGTGCTAGCTGGCCTGTCCTGAGGATGTATTAGGTAGCATTGACTGAGCGTATGCCAGTGACAGAAGCTGCCACTCCCATTGCTCCAACACATGCATCCCTAACATTGGTCTGGGGCCAGGAGCACATGTAGGCCACATTTCAAATAAAACATTGAAAACCTTTTATGTAAAAAGCAATACATACAATAGATTTTAGCCCTCTATTTTAAATCTCCATAGGAGGATAAGTATGCATCGATTTTGTTTTCAGAGTTAGAGACACTGTAGGATAAGGCCAAAATAGGCCCTATAACCTGGGAAAGAAAGTCTGTTTAATAAGATATTGATTAAAAAGAGGGGGGCTTTAAAAAAGAAGGACTTCTACCACCAGCAAACAAGATTGACTCACATTACTAGAACTCAGGTATACGACACTGTATAAACAAAACTCAGATATACAGGTACAACACTCAGCATCAACATAACTCAAATATACACCACTCAGTCAACAAAATAAACATATACAACACTCAGCATCAACAAAATTAAAATATCCAACACTCAGCATCAAGAGAACTCAAATATGCAATGAACAGAATCAATACAACTCAACTATACAACACTCAGCATCAACAGAACACAACAATACAACCCAGCATCAACAGAACACAAAAATACAACTCAGCATCAACAGAACACAAAGATACAATACTCAGCCTCAAATGAGCTCACATATATAACATTCAAGAACTCACATGTAGAACACTCAACATCAACAAAGTTAAAATATCCAACATTCAACATCAAGAGAATTCAAATATACAACACTTAGCCTCAAATGAACTCACATATATAACATTCAGTATGAATAGAACTCACATATACAACACTCAGCATCAGTAGAACACAAATATACAACACTAGAGATGCAGCAAAATTTTATTTCACCAGCGAAATTCCAGCGAAATCGGGAATTTAGCCCCGTGAAATCTTTTGCAAAAGTCATGCATTTTGCTTGAATTTCACCAGTGTGAAATGTGTGATTTTGTGCATACTATTTAAAAAAAACAGTGTTTTCCCCCCTCCCAAAGGCCACACATCCCTGGTTTCTAGTGGTCCCACCCCCGACCCACAATAGGAAGAATGCCCCCCCACCGAGATTCAGCCTCATCACCCATCCACATAATTTAAAATAAAAATACATTTTCCTCATGTCTAGTGGCCCCACCCCCCTGGCCAATCACTGGTCAAATGAAGAATGAACTCCCCCACCCAGAGATTCACACCTGTCCTCCCTCTCCCATTGTTTGTAAGTGCCGACATCATGATCCTGAGTTGAGTTCATTAAATAAAATAAAAAAAAACTTTCCCTGGTGTCTAGTGGACCTTCCACCCTGTCTGGTAGTAGGTGATAGTAGTACTAGTAACCCCCAACCCACCCCACACCCGCCCATACCCCACGGGCCACCAGCACAGCCCTTTACTCACCTCCAAATAAGCCTGAGTGAGTGAGCCCTTTTCATGAATGAGTACGTGTATCAACAGTACTCATGTATACAACACTCTGCGTCAGCAGAACACAAATATACAACACTCAGCATCAAAAGAACACAGACAACAATGAGCAACAACAAAACTCAAATATGTAACACTGAGCACCAACAGAACATAAATATACACCACTCAGCCTCAACAAACTCACATAAACACTCAGCATCAACACAGCTCAAATATACAACACTGAGCATCAAAAGAACTCAAATATACAATGCTCAGTGTCAACAGAACTCAAATATACACACCCAGCACCAATATAACACAAATATACACTAAGCATCACATAAACCACATATACAACACTCAGTTTAAACAGAACTCACATATACAACACTCAGCATCAGCAGAGCACAAATATACAACAATAAGCACCAATAGAACACAACTATGCAACACTGAGCACCAACAGAACACAAATATGTAACACTCAGCATCAATGAAACACACATATACAAGACTCAGCTTCAGCAGAACACAAACAGATAACACTGAGCATCAACAAAACTCACATATATAACATGGAGCACCTACAGAACATAAATATGCAATGCTCAGCATCAGCAAGACTCACATATACAACACTCAGCATTAACAGAACACAAATATACAACACTGAGCAACAAAAAAACTTACATATACAATACTCAGCATCAACATCAACACAACACAAATATACAACTCGGCATCAACAGAACTCAAAATATACAGCACTTGCCGACATTTTGGAATTCATGCCATTTTGCTTTTTAATTAGAATTTGACAGCAGAAGGAGACTGAAGGTCCATGTGTCTGCTCTTCCTGTGCTACCTCAACTCACTGACCTATTGTATGGGTGGGATGCCGGCCTCCTCCCCTGCTCCCCTCCCCTCAAACCCATGTTGCCCCTTCCCGGACTATGATTTCCCTTGCCCTGCCCAGCCTTGTTTAAACCTGTTAAGGGTAGCTGCCCCACCACTTCCACTGGCAGTCTGTTCCATAGTTCCACCACCCCCTCGCTGAAGTAGAACTTCATCATGTTCCACTTGAACTTGCCCTCTGCCAAACTACAGTCATGCCCCCTAGTGACTGCATCTGTATTTCTGACAACTAGGTCCTCACTATTCGCCTTGTTTATACCCCTGAGAAATGTATATGTTTTAATCATGTTCCCCCACTCCTACCTGGCCTCCAGTGAGTATATCTTTAGGGCCTCTAGCCATCCCTCACAGGATATGCCCTGCTGGTGCTGGATCATCTTGGTGACCCTTTGCTGCACCGAATCTAGCCTGTCATTGCCTTTCACAGGTAAAGACTCCAGCACTGGGCACAGTACTCCAGGTGAGGCCTCACCAGCGATCTGTATAGGGCGGAGTAATCACCTCACTTCTCCTATTATCAAACCCCTTCCCTATCCACACCAGCATCCACAACGCCTTGCTGTATGCTTTGTTGCATTGATTTGTTTGCTTGAGGGAGTCACTCATTATGACCCCCTCCGGATCCCTCTCCTCTGTTGAAGTGGCCAGTCTAACCCCTCCCATCCAGTATTCCATGCACAGATTCCATCTCTGTAAGTGTCTTACTTTGCACTTGTCATTGAATCCTAACTACCAGACCTTAGACCATCTCTCTAGTTTCTCTAGGTCCTTCTGGAGCTCCCACACCCCTTCCTTGTGACCTACCCTGTCGCATAATTTTGTGTCAACAGCAAACAGACAGCAAAGGAACTAGGGAATGTGCATGCAATATTTGTACTTCTGAGTTCATCTACTCCTGCTGGCTTATTTTAAGTGGCAGTCATAATACTCAGTTTTTGGCATTAAAGTCATTTTCACAGCAATAGATAGTGAGATCCCAAATGGGTGTAAAATCTCACCAGGGAATAAGCAGAAGCAATAGACGAAGACAGGTGGACACATGCCCTTGGTAATAAGGAATGTAATGACTTCAAATTGAAAACGTTTTCCAATGCTGTGTAGCCAATGTCTACTGATGCCAATTGCAATATTTTTCCTGTTGGCAAAAGTCCCTCTTTAAAAAGGATATTAGATAAAAAAGGGTTTGAGAGAGAGAAAGTGCCTTATTATCAAGATAACATATGTAATTGTTCTGAAAGTGGTGACTGGTTTTGAGCATTTGGCCATTCAATTTCCCCAAAGGGCCTCAAGTTTTTAAAATGAGATAATTAATGGAAGCTCCCATTCATTCTGGGAAGGTCAATGGTTAAGGATGCCACACAAAGTAAGTACAAGGTAGCAAATTGCTTTATTATTACTATTACAGGCTTTGTCAAACCTGGCCACATAACCTATTTACCACTCTCAAACCACATACATAGTACTTAAAAGAGGTATCCTCATCTGTGTTTTCAATGTAATAAATAAAGAAAAGAAAATGTAAACAAGAGGTGGTTATCACTACCCTGCAGAGCTGTATTGAAAAGTGTGGAGGCTTTTGGAGTGATTAACTTCCCCGAACAAAGAGGAGGATGGCACAGTTACTGGGGAGGTGATTTTACACCATTATTTTTATATTATATTGGAAACGATCCCTCTTAGCCAGTCAGGATACAGGCTTACTGCATGGTTATTCCTTGATAACTGGACAATAGACTGAATAATGGGCAGTGGCTCTGCATTCTGATTGGCTAAGAACAATAATGGGACTGTGGCTTTGCATTCTGACTGGCTGCTGCGTGTACACTTAGCCAATCAGAGAGCAAGCCCAGTTTCCCCTTGCACTTCAACACACAGCCAATCAGAGATGCCTAGGAATGCTACAGCGCATTTGTGAGAAATAGTTCCTGCTTTCTTGTTTCTCAGAGATACGCTGTTGCATGAGGATTAAGCAGTTTAATTCTTTTTTTTTATCAGTTTTCCAGTATAAGAGTGATAATACCATAGTGGTCTAGGTTTGCTCGGTAATAACCAGACCAGAGAGTTAATAAACACCTCGGCCTTTGGCCTCTGTGTTTCTTACCCCAGTCCGGTTATTAACTCATAAACCCAGGCCACTATGGTATTATCGCTATAAGTACTACTTAATTATATGATTTGGCTAGAGAGCAGAGTACCTATTACATTATATAGTGACATAATAATGTAGAATAATATTCATAGAAACTAATACACAACAGGGTGTGTGTTTGTTGGGAGATATAGGCACTCCTCCGGTGTGTACCAAGGTTCAAGGCTGAAGGCTGACTGCTCTTCAGCACACACCAGAAGAGCGTCTTTATCTCCCAATGAATGCAGTACCCAGGAGTGTCATTGCACTTAAAAGTGGCCTAGTATTAAAATTTGTAGTTTTAAAAAAATACAGAACTGTGCATTTGCATGTCTAGGTACAAGTGACATAGTTTTTCTAATTAGAGAGCACTATTAGTGGAGGCTATATTGAAAGATATTATAAAGTGGAATAAATGAGATTGGCCACTAGTAAAAATACATATACAAGCGCAAAAGCAATAATTCTCCTGTGCTATCACACAGCAGAGCTCAGCCCAATAGCATACATAGAAACATAGAATTTGACAGCAGATAAGGACCTTGTCCCACCCAGTCTGCCCATTTCCATACCTAATGAATAAGCTGCCGATCCTAGTTAACCAACAGCCTACTTTTCCCTACCCCCACCCACTAGAATTGCCTTATGACTGTCCCATGCATTCTTGAAATCCACCACTGTTTTTGACTCCACAACCTCCTCAGGAAGGCTGTTCCACGCATCCACAACTCTCTCCGTGAAAAAATACTTCCTCACATTATCTCTGAGCCGTCCCCCCTCAATCTTCAAATTGTGCCCCCTTGTTCTTGCACACCTCTTTTTCTGAAAGATGTTACCCTCTTGGACTTTGTTGATCCCCTTGGGGTACTTGAAAGTTTCTATCATGTCTCCCCTCTCCCTCCTTTCCTCGAGGCTATACATATTAAGCTCCTTAAGTCTCTTTTCATAAATCTTCTGGTGCAGACACTGCACCATCTTAGTTGCCCTCCTCTGGACCGCCTCCATCCTGTCTATGTCTTTGCGGAGACTGGGTCTCCAGAACTGCAAGCAGTACTCCAGATAGAGTCTCACCAGCTGTCTGTACAGAGGGATAACACTTGTTGTTTTCTACTGGTGATGCCTCTCCCTGTGCAGCTCAGTATCTCCCCAGCCCTCCTTACTGCCCTCTCACATTGCTTGCTCACCTTTAGGTCATCAGATACGACTACGCCCAGGTCCCTTTCCATTTTTGTTGTTGTTAGTATCTCACCCCCCATTGTGTACTCTTCCCCTGGGTTTTTGTTTCCCAGGTGCATTACTTTGCACTTCTTAGCATTGAATCTAAGCTGCCATACATTTGACCATTCCTCCAGCCTTGCCAAGTCCCTTCTCATTCTTTCCACCCCACCTTGTGTATCAACTCTGTTGCAGATCTTTGTGTCGTCTGCAAAGAGACATACTTTTCCTTCCAGTCCCTCTGCAATGTCACTTATAAAGACATTAAAGAGGACTGGTCCTAGTACTGAACCCTGCGGTACCCCACTATTAACCCCTCTTTCTTCAGAGTGGACTTCGTTTACTATTACCCTCTGTGTCCTGTTCTCTAGCCAATTCTTTACCCAGGCTACCAACTTGGGACCCACTCCCAGGCTGGCCAACTTGTTTAATAAGAGAACAAATCTACTAATCTTCGTTGTTAGGTACACTGGAGCTTTGCTGATGATATGCTATGGAAATACCTTCCTTAGAGAGAGACATTCAAAATAGAAAAAAAAACCTTAAATAGTAAAGAGTATGTTACACAAAACATCAAGATCTTGTATATGGAGAACAAAAAAACTTCTCATAGCCCCGGCACATAGCACAGTAGACAGGGCATATTGAAATGCTCCTATCGTGAGTTTCAGCCACCACAGTACATGTCCATATGAGACAGGAGATTGTTTGTTTTTGCTCATATACTGAATGATGTCCATAGAGAGGATACAGAGACCAAGCGTTCAAGGAATTCGATTTCATTAGAGCATTTCAGCAAACATCTGATTCATACGGACAGACAGTACAACCAGAAAATATCTTAGAATAGGGTTGAAGTGCGGGGAAACTGGGGTATGCTACAGTATGACTTGTGAGACTGATGTGGGTACATGAGAGCTGAAAGAAGCAATTTTATGTTCGCCATGCAGGCATGCACAGCAAACATTTTGTTAGGACAGTGGGTGTTAAGAGCTGTGACGCTGTCAGTCCAATGCAGAGAGGTCTGCAAGGGACTCGTCAGTGTCACATCAATCATCAGCCAGGCTGATCATGACACTGTTCTGTCTTGCTGGGTGGAAACTTCGTTTAGTTCAAAGGAGAGAGCCAACCCAATCATAGAGCAGCTCTTTTCTTTGATTTACTGTACATAATGCTGCCCAGCAAACACAACTGATTTGTCATGATCAACCTGCTGAAAACCATCCCTGATAACGTTTTCTTTTGTTTCTTTGTCTTTGAATTATACACTGTAAAAGAGAAAATCATCCATCAGTGTCTGATGCTGCCACTATTGTTGCTGTCCCTCCACCCAAAAGAATCCAAGTACTGTATGTTAATATTCCGACATATGAGTGCCCAATCCCCTGTGCTGCCTGCTATCCCCCAACCTGTCTGTTTTGATTCTGCGACTCTGGGGAGCATACCCTGGTGCCACCAAACATAACATTGACACTGAGGGTGCCCAATTTTTTTTTTAATACTGCCTGCAAAAAAGAAAATCATCCATCAATGCCTGTTGCTGCCGCCACCATTATTGACCCCCCACCCATCCATCAATGCCTGTTGCTGCCGCCATCATTATTGACCCCCACCCATCCATCAATGTCTGTTGCTTACACCACCGCTCCTACCCCCAACCCTCCCACTTAGCACCCACCACCACACACCCCTAAGTCCAACCCACATGTAATATTCTGGCATGGGGGTGCCCAATCCCCTGTTCTGGCTGCTACTCCCCCCCCACCTGTTTTGCTTCTGCAACAATGAACAGCCCACCCCCGGTGCTCCCAAACATAACACTGACACTGGGAGTGCCAAGTACCCAGTATCACCACCTGAAATAAAGAAAATCGTCCCTCATAGTTTTTTAAATACACCCTGTAAAAAAGAAAACCATCCATTGACGTCTGTTGCTGCTACCGCAGTTACTGTCCACCCATCCAGCCCTCCCACTCAGCACCCACCACCTTCCCCAAGCCCTTACTTGGCTACCAGACATCCAACGTGTAATCCTTTCTGGATCGCAGACACATCTTCACTCTTCAATGCTGGACTGCGAACTGAGGAAATCAAGAATGTGGTTCAATGTATTTCAATGGGTTTTGAACTTGTCATCATCACTTGGTTATTTTTAAATATTTTTGCCCCAGACTTTCAACATGCCTTTTTTGTGTGCCACCTCATGAACAATGGCAGTGAAATTAAGCAAATTTGTCCTAAAAGGTGATTTTACGGTCAATGTACAACATTGCCTTTTGGGCAGGAGCTGAACATTTTATCTACCCTTGTTCATGAGGCAGGGTCATGAGAAGGCTATGTTGAAAATTTGTGGTAAAAATATTAAAAAAACAACAAAGTTATGAGCCCATGTTGAAATTTATAAATGCAGGCTCATAACTTTGGTAATTTTCAATGTTTTGACCTCACATTTTCAACATAGCCATTTCTTTACAGCGCCTCATGGATATGAAAGCTGTCATTTTTCAAATCCTGGCCAAAATGTGTTTTTGCACTTGTGGCATGAAATCACCTTTAGGAAAGAGTCTCCAGTGTGGAAGAAGAATTCAGTTCAATAACACCATATTAAGAAGTTGATGGAATTAACTGGATATTTCCATCAATTGTTCTCATTGTTGGCATTCATATAATGGACTCTCTCTGGATAGCCTTTTTAATGGATGAATTAGAATTCAACAAGAAGGAGTGTTTAAAATGGATTTAAATTTTTAGTCTACTTTGCTTGTTTTTTGTACTGTTTGTGGACTCTTTAAAGAGGGACTCCAGCCAAAAGTGTTCCATGGCAGAATTAAAATAAGCATACCCCAATAAATCTCATACCAAAAATTAGGTCTTTATGTTACTTCCTTTTAAAGTTACGAGCTATTTTGTAACCCTGATTTCACTACCTATTCAAAAACATAAAATCATAGAAACACAGAAACTGTTTGCAGATAAGGATCATCAGGCCCATCCAGGCTACCGAAAGCCTTACACTAATTTGTGGATTCTGACCCTAACTGGTCAATGGCTTTTCACCCCATCTTCCACATCCACTGTGCCTGTCCCCATCACCTCCTGTGGCAGTCTATTCCATGTGTCCACCACCCTCTCCATGAAGAAAAACTTCCTCACATTTCCCCTCAGCCTGCCACCTTCCAATTTCATGTCCATTTTCAGTGAAGAGCCACTGATGATGTCATCTCCTGAACTCACACCCTAGTCCGCCCTGTCAGCAACCTTATGGGACCTGCTTCTCCAGTGTTAAAGAAATTGTAGCTATCGTAATCATTAAAAAAAACTGACATAGAGTAGACTGCAGTGCTTGCATTTCCAGAATGTTCAGATGCATGGTACTGTACTTTAGAACATATCTGGAGGTGGTTTTGGAATGCAGCACTGAACCAAGGTATAGAATGTTAAAGTGGTGCACAATTTTAAAATGTTAGGGGGGACATGCAATCTCGAAATGTGGCAGGGATGTGCCATCTCAAAATGTGGTGGGACATTCAGTCTTGGAATACAACAGGGACACACATCGAGGAATTTGGTGGGGACTGGCAATTTCAGAATATAGTCAGAATGCACGCTGTCAGAATGTGACAGGACACACCATATTATTCTGAAGTTGCTTGCCCCTGCCACATTCCATAATTGTATGCACCCACCATATTTCAAAACTGTGCATCACATCCCCACCATGTTCCAACATTATGCATCCCAGTCACATTCTAAAATTTTGCATCCCTGTCACATTCCGAAATTGCACATCCCTGCCACATTCCCAAATTGAGCATCCCTGCCTCATTCTGAAATGGTGCATCCCTGCCAAATTCCAAAACTGCACATCTCCACCACATTCCGACTTTGTGTTTCAATGCCGCTTTCCAAAATTGTCACTGCCACATTCCCATATTGTGTCACTACCACATTCTGAAATGATGCATCACTGCCACATGCCGAAATGATGCATCACCACCACACTACGAAATTGTGTGTCACTGCTGCATTCCAAAATGAAGTGTCACCACCACATTCTGAAACTGTGCATCACCACCATATTCCAAAACTGTGTGCCACCACCACATTCCAAAACTGAGCATCACAACCACATTCTAAAACTGAGTGTCACCGCCATATTCCGAAACTGTGTACAACAGCCAAAATTCCAAAGCTGTGCTCCACTGCCATGTTCTGAGCCTGTGCATCACTACCACCTTCTGAACCTGTGTGCCACTGCCACCTTCTGAACCTGTGCACCACCACCACATTCTGAGCCTATGCGTCACCGCCACCTTCTGAACCTGTGCGTTACTACCACATTCCAAAACTGGGCATCACTGCCACATTCTGAAATTGTTTGGCACTGCCACATTCTGAAATTACGCGTTCCAGCTATTTTCTGAGATTGTGTCATTGCTGCATTCCACAACTGCAACCTGGTGACATTTCAAAATCTCATACCTGCAGTATTCTAAAAATTGTACACAACTTTGTCATTCTAAAACCATGTTTGCCTCTGCATTCCAACCCCCTGTTGCATTCTGAAGTACTGTATATTGAAGTACACATTATGAAGGTGCATGTGCTGACCCACCCAGTGTCAGTTTTCCTTTTTCAGATGTTTACTACACCTGCAGTTTTAAGTAACATAGACGAAACAAGTCATATAAGGTAGCTTGCTGAGAGGACTAGGCTGTGAGTTCAGGTTATGACATGATCAGTAGCTCTTCTCTGAAACTGGCTTTTTTTTGAACAGTCAATGAATTAAGGGTTACAAAATTACTTGTAACTTTTAAAGAGCAGCTGATGCCTTCAAGAGAACTTTACCAAAACATAATATTTAGACAGTCCAGCTTGTATTTTACATTAGTTCTATATCCCACCTCCCCGTTATTTATTACTGAGGTCATCTGCATGAAAACAGGATCTTTTCTCCTGAAGAGTTCATCTATTCATGTTGCTGTCTCCCTACCTGAGGTCATAATGCACTACTTGTGACATCACAGTTATTCCCATAGCAACAGACTGTGATGTCACAACAGAGGATTATGACTTGAAATAGGGTGTCGGCTATAGAGGCAGATGAACCCTCTGGGACAAAGATTATGTATTCATGCAAATTGTTATCTTTTTATGCAGTAAAGGTTTTTGTAATTAATTTTGTGTGGACAATAGTTCAATTACAGTTTCATTTGGTGAGTTAGGGCTGTTCTTCTGTAGTAAAAATATTAAAAAACAACAAAGTTATGAGCCTACATTCACAGCACCTCATGAATGCGACAGCTGTCGTTTTTCAAATCCTGGGCAAAATGTGTTTTTGTACTTGTGGGGCAAAATCAGTTTTCAGGCACAATTTGAAAATTTTCTCTGCCCTTGTTAACGAAGTGGGCTCATAAGAAGGCTATGCGTGGTCATAAGAAGGCTATGTTGAAAATTTGGGGTACAAATATCAGAAAAACAACAAAGTTATGAGTCTATGTTGCAGTTTTTTTAATGCATGCTCATAACTGTGATAATTTTCAATATTTTGATCCCATATTTTCAACACAGTCATTTTGTACACCACCTCATGAATGTGACAGCTGTCATTTCTCAGACCCTACTTGAAATTTGTTTTAACACTTGTGGCACAAAATGACGTTCCAGTCATTATTTTATAAATGACACCTATCATGCTCAGAAGGAGTCATCATTAAAAGATTGTCTTAAAAGTTTTGGTAAATAAAGGGAAAAACCAACTAAGTTATGAGGAAACAAATTGTTTCAACATTTACTCATAGCTTTATTGTTTTGCAGATTTTGGCTCCTGATGTTCAACATATCCCTTGTGTTACCCCACCTCCCGAATACGGCAGGTATCATTTGCCAAATCCCCTCCAAAACTTGTTTCCACAATCGCCCAGCAAAATCACCATTTGGATAGGATTTTAAAAATTCCTCCTGTCTTGATCATAACATCAGGTCATTAAAAGGCTGTTGGACATTTGGGGTCAAAATGTGGGAGCCCACTTAAAAGTAGATATTGCATCTCAATTGCCCTATCCTAGGTAATTAAAATCTAACAATGTGTAAAAGCAGGACACCAGTAAAAATGAGACACTGCATCTCATCTACTCTGTTCTGGTTAAATATATAGTAAAAATGTGTACAAGCAAGACCCAGTACAACAGCAATACCAGTGGCTAACATTCAGCATTGACAAATGCTTGTGTAGAAAGTAAGAAGCCAGCAAGAAGTTGGGCTGCCCAGTAAAGCTGAAGAAAGACCTTAAATGCTAGGTCAAGTTAATGAAATATTTATTCAAAAGTTAAAAGGAATCCATTAGGACAAGCAGCACCCCCACGCATGACCGCCAACATTTTGTGTCATTCTGATGCCTTGACAAACTTCACATTCATCTATATTACTTTCTGCAATGGACAAGTCACTAACAGCTCAGCTTAAGGTATCCGTGCAGCTCTTTTCCTAAGATGGCCGCCACACTGGGTGTGTGGTACCAGAAAGATAGCAGCATAAGTTTTTCTCCAGTTTGCATGCTTTTAGAGTATTTATAAGAGATTTTTTAGTTAAAATTGTAGTAGTTTTCACACAATCAGTAGTTGTCACATAGTTAAGCTGTAGCTAGGTAGTTAGGGATTTACAGTGAGATAGATAGTGACTGAGCATCTTTGGTAGCAGAGCTACACCTCGAGTGTACACAAGGGCAGTAGGTTCGGTCCCAATGACGCCCAGACCGTGGGGTGCTAGGGGAGCTGAGCAGCTGTATGTCCTGACAGCAAGTAGTAGCGAAGTAGGGCAGAAATGATTAATAGTCATCTCCATTGCTCTGTCCGCTTGAAGAAGATACTGCCAGAGAAACAGAAGGGGAGCGGAGCGGTATTGAAGGGGAATCTGAGGAGCCAGGGGAGTCAGAGTGGCAAAGGAGTAAACCGAGGATTATCGTTGAGAGGAGATGTCTGGTGGAACAACTTTGAATGGCTATGGTTTTTGACTGGGGTGAGATTCCAGCCGGACCGACGAAAGGAAGCGCACTGACCTCGTCTTCGGACTGTACCAGCTTGGAGGAAGTATTGTGGGGAAGGTGACCACGATAACGAGCAGCACCTGAGAGGGCCTTTCACGGAGCTGGAGTAGGATTAGGACCCCCAGTCCAGGCAGAGGGACAGCCGCGACCACTTCTGGAGGGTGGTGGTGGGGATTCATTTCCCTCAGGTGGAGCAAGGGACTCACTGGAGGGTGGGTTGGCCTTGGACCGCCAAAGAGAAGGTCTGGGGGGAGCTTGATCTGTTTAAAGTAGAGGCCCTCTGAGAGTTTGGAGGGGGTGCCTGTATAAATCATGGAAGAAAAATCTTGGTATGGATTAACATCACTGAGCGAGAGAGTCAGAAAGACCCAAAGAACTCCATTTTCTGCAAATCTGGTAAAGTAAAACTTTCTTCTTTATTGTGTGGCTCTATCATTGGAGATTTCCTGCTTACTGGACATAACTCTATGTGAATTATCAATTTGCTAAATACTGAAACTCATACAAATCAGCCCTGTGAGAGGGGCTGAAGAGTACTGAGGACTAGCAGTGGTGGGAGCACTGCAGGGGAAAACAAATTAAGACTGCAACTGGGGATTATAGACTCGCCTTATAAAATAATTATTTTTAAGACATTTGCTGCTGAATGTTCGGGGTGATTTGAGGGTTGGAAGGAGGAATAGTAGTGGGAATTTGTAGATTTGATTAAAGGGGGGGTAACTATAGGAAATATTGAAGGGGGAGGAATGTATGTGTAAGTGAGTAAGACAGAGGGAAGAAGATTGTTTTTTTTTATAAGTAAGGATGGTATTTGGTTGGGTGAGTAAGGGTTAGAGTGAGTGACTGAGGGGTGAGATTGGATAAGTGGTGTGTGTGTGTGTGTGTGTGTGTGTGTGTGTGTGTGTGTGTAGGCTTACATAATGTGCTGGGAAGATAGAAGCATGGTCAGGCAGTACTCCCCCACAAGACTGAGGGATCTTCGCCCTTTTGACTTCTCCCCACTTCCTTTTAAGATGTATGGTAGATGCTGGGCATCTATTATATTAAGGAGGTGGGGGTGGAGGATCCTTGAACTCTCAGTGGGGGGGTGGGAAAGGGGTGGACAGATTGAGACAGTAAGGACCAGGAGGTGCCCTGGGGCAAAATGAGCACAGAAGCAAGGTCCTTCTTGCGTTGTGCCCATACCCAAGGGTTCTGACTTAGTCAGGCAGGAATTGGGCTACCCTCTGATTCTCGTCCCTCTCGGGTGGTGTTATGCAATGCCAGGTCTATTAGGAATAAGACCACACTGGTTGAGGATCTTGTAGCCTCTACAGACCTGGCTTGCATCACTGAGACCTGGCTGGATGAGAATGCAGGTCCCATTTTGGAATCTGCTGTTCCAGTCTGGTTCTCGGTGGCACACCACCTGAGAATGGACCGTACGAATGGGGGAAGGGGGTTGCTGTCTGTTTTAGACAGGAATTGGAGATCAAGAAGGTGCCAGTTGGAACTACTAACTCCTTTGAGTGCATAGTGGGTGCGGGTGCAGGCTACAGGATCCTTCTCATTTACCATCCACCAGGTGATGGGAGGGTTTTCCTGAAGGAGGTTGCGGACTTCATCGCCGAGATGGTATTGGAGGCCCCAAAATGGTTGATTCTGTGGGACCTCAATGCCCAGGTCAATGATGAACTCTCTCCCTTTGGACAAAACCTCCTCCAATTGATGGAATCATTGAGCCTGACATGGGTTATTACCACCGCAATACACCAGGGGGGGCACTCGCTGGACTTGGTGTTCCACCTGGGGATGGAAATCTCCGATATGGAAGTGGATCCTATCGGGTGGTCTGACCAGCACACCCTGAGATTCAGTTTCCCAGCCCCCCGTAATAGGCTTGCCCCAAAATGTTGGTACGGTATAGTCCTTTGAGAGGAGTTACCGCAGAAGGCCTAATGATGGTACAAGACCTCTCGGGAATTCCGACAGATAGCACTGACCCAGGGCCCCTTGTACTAGCCTATAACAGGGCTGTTGTAGGGGCCCTGGATCAGGGGTCGATCTTAACATTGTTTTACTAGCCCAAACACTAGTGCAAATTGACCAGGGCTAGTGCAGCTAACTCTCTACTTGCCTGTCTTGACTAGTGCAGATTTCCCATGGCTGTTAATGAAGTTAAAAAAATCTCTACATTAGCATTCTATAGTCCTCATGTTAATCTCTCTCAATGTTCCAGATGGCCAGGTGTGATTAACAGCTCATTAAGAGCTGAAATTATCTGGCAGTTCAAGAGAGGGATCCCACAAAAGACTCAATGTGAGTCATTATCACTCCACTGTTAAGACTTTCAGCTAGTGTCCAGGGTGTGTTCAAGGGTAGAGTGCTGTTAAGTCACTAGGTTCAAGTTTTCTGAATGTGTCTATGTCTAACAATTTGTCCAATATTATTAAGACCAGTGCCCCTCATTTCTCTACATTTTGACTGTTTGCATCCAACATTTCAGTGACAAAATGCAAAGAGGTATATAGGATCGGCACTGCAGGTGGTGGGTTTTATCCTAGCCTCACCAAAACTTCCCTCTCCCCTCCAAATTTCTTAACTCCATTCTTTCCCTGGACACTACTGCAGACCAGACTTTGAAGTGACCATCCATAGATCCATAGCTGCCATTACTGGCAAGTGTAGGGGGTTCCCAGCTCTTCTAAATGGACCATGCCAGCCATCACCATCCAATATAGTTCCACCCTTATGCCACTCAGCATGTCCTTTCAGCCTAAAAACAAAGCTTTGGATCATGTTTGGTACAAAAATAAATCTTAATAAAATACATAATTTGAAACCTTGAAATAGGCATTCCTGGGGTGCATAGATCATCCTATACAGAAACAGAAATAGTATAGTGTTATGCCTGTGGGATCCACGACAGGTGGTTGACAAATTTCCCATCCACCGCCCCAGCAGTGAAACTGGCAGGTTGACCGGATTTTGCAGTTGGCTGACGGTTTCTATGTGCTGGCTGTGTTTTCTATGGGGGGCTTCTCTTCCTGAACCCCCCACAGGGCTGCACCCCCCACTTAAGGATTATCAACTCTGAGTCGGAGTTGATTGGGGTGAGATCATCACAGACAGTGTTTGAGTCCCAGCGGGTCCCCTACAGCGGCATGGTGCTGGAGTCACTGTGGGGGACCTCGCTATTGAACTGTCACTGTCGGTCGGGTAAACAAAACCTGTGTACTGTTTCTCCTGGGCTGATGAAAGTGCAATGTTAAAGAAAAATATGTTATTGTTGGGGCAGAGCATATTAAAATCAATGCTTTTACAAATAAAAATGTCATAGTTTTCTATTTCCCAAGCCCCTTAGGTTTGTCTAGCCCCCAACCCCAAAGAAATCTTAGATGTGCTCCTGGCTCAGTAGAGACTGTACAAAAACTTTCAAAAGTGCAGGTCTCCAGTTGACTATAGGGTGGGGACCAAGAGTGTTTTTCTCTGCCTGACTCTGTTCATTGCTCTGTGGGTGGTGGTGACAGTGTGGTGAGGTGCATGATGATGTCAACTATTATGTGTGCAGAGCTAGGACTGCTTGATTGAACATTTGCTGTTGTGATATCCTCTCTCTGTTTGGTGAGTGGGGGGAAGGGCAGAAAGAGGAAGAGAGGAGGCCATGGTACAAAACAATGGGGGGCTCACTGTCTCTGATGGATGAAATTGCAGTCTTTTTTTCTGCTGGGGAGCTGGAAGCAATGTGGGAGCAGGATAAATGTGCAATAACCAGAGTATTTCTTGGCTTTGCTTGCATTGTTTCCTCTTATAAATGATCAAGATTTTACCATTCTAATTCAGGGCTAGTGCAACCGTCTGCGGGCTAGTGCAATTTTGAATCAACTTGCCCTGATGACTAGTGCAAAAAAAGGTTAAGGTTGACCCCTGCCCTGGATGTCATTGCTCTGGTACGTGTTCACCCTCTTACCCTTCACCCAGGTGCCCCTTGGTATGATGGGGCATTTCAGGAGTTGAAGCAGCGAGAACAATGGTTGGAGAGACACTGGTGGAAAACTCACCTGGAGGAGGACAGACTTAGATTGCTAGATCATTATAAGATCTACCAATCAGCAATTTCCCATAAGAAGGCAGAGTTCTTGTCCAGGGAAATTGCTGCAGTGAAAAATAGACCAGCTCAGCTCTTCCAGACCATGGACAGATTGTGCAATCCAGCCTGTCTATGTTCTGGGTTGAGCATTGTCACAAAGAAAGTGTGAGGAGTTTGCACAGTTTTTCACTGATAAGGTGTCCTCCATCAGGGATGAGATCAGTCACTGCCTCCCCATGGACTTTGCATTGATCAGTCGGGTGGTACTAATACCCAGATGACCTGATCCACCTTCAGCCAACTGGTAGTCTTGGATATAGTGAGGATCATCCAGACTTTGCAGCCAGCTTGCTGGAGTTTGGATCCAGGTCCAACCCACCTCCTTGTGGGGTGTGTTGAGGTCATTGTCCCCTGTCCTTGCTGAGATAGTGGGGGTTTCATTGGAGAGAGAAATCTTTTCTGATGCCTTAAAGGAGGCGATAGTCTGACCCCTCCTAAAAAAGCCCTCCCTTGACCCGGACTGTTGAGCTAACTACAGACCAGTCTCTAACTTACCCTTTTCAGATAAAGTTATTGAGAAGATGGTCGCTCTGCAACTGGAAGATCATTTATCCATCCATAATATCTATGACCCTTTCCAGTCTGGTTTCAGGAAAAGGCATAGCACCGAGACCGCCCTGGCACAGGTGCTAAATGTTCTTCTAATGGTGAGAGATTGGAGAGCCCATTCCATCTTGGTTCTCCTCAATCTCTCAGTGGCATTTGACACTGTGGACCATGGGGTGCTGCACAAGCGCCTGTGGTTCTTCTGTGGACTGAAGGGGGGTGGTCCTCAGCTGGTTTTGGTCTTTCCTTGAGGGCAGATCTCAGAGTGTGGTGTCAGGGATTTATTCATCTGCCCCTCACTGACTGCTCTGCAGGGTACTGCAGGGCTCGGTGCTGTTACCCATGTTCTTTGCAGTGTACATACTGTCATTAGGGGAAATTATAAGATGGTACGAGCTGAGTTTTCACTGCTATGCAGATGATTCTCAGCTGTGCATGTCTTTTGTGCCCAAACAGGAGTTAGACTCTGTCTCGATGTTTAACAACTGCCTGTCAGAGATACAGGACTGGATGAGTGCTAGTTGGCTGAGGCTGAACTCAGGAAAAACAGAGGTATTGGTAGTGGACCCTTATCTTAGGATGACCAGGGCATGGGTGGGAAAACCCTTGGGCTTATACCTTGGAGGGGCCTCACTAAATGCCTCGGGCCAGGTGCGTAACCTAGGCATGATATTTGATGAAGGCCTGACCATGAAGGCTCAGGTCTTGGCCGTGGTCAAATCTTCCTTTTACTATCTGAGGAATATAGCTAGGGTGAAGCAACTGGTCCCATCTGAGGATCTTCCCATCTTGCTCCACACCTTTGTCACCACTTGTTTTGATTACTGCAATGCCCTCTACCTAGGGCTATCGGGGGTGGATATCCGCCGTTTGCAGCTACTGCAGAATACGACAGCCAGGTTGTTAACTGGAACTCCTAGATCCAGTCACATAACACCTGTGCTGCGTGAACTGCACTGGCTGCCGATACAGTGGTGGATCACCTTCAAGGTTGCATTGCTGACCTATAAGGCCCTACATGACCAGGGACCCCTTTACCTGAAAGAACTCCTGTCTCCTTACTGCCCCACCCACTCACTCCGATCCTCCAGTGAGGGATTGCTAGAGATTCCCAGGGTATGCCTAAAAACATCGAGAGGAAGATCATTTGCCTTTACGGCACCTACCCTGTGGAATTCTCTACCTTGTCGGCTATGAGATAGCCTGACCATGGAGGGCTTTAAAAAATCTCTAATGGCATATTTGTTCCAACAGGCCTTTGAAGGGTCCTAGTAAAATTGCTGCTGAAACACTGTATGATTATGTATATTTATTGTTTTAATGTATTATGGAGGCAGTACTTGTTTTATTGATGTTGTTAAGGCGCCCTGAGCTCTGGAAGGGCGCCAAATACAAATAAAGTTTTATTTACTTACTTACTTATTACTTTGTATTGTACTCTCAGGTCATATTTTTGCAATTTGAGCATGATAGGTTGAATTCTTGTGGTGCCGTGGCTAATGGTTTTCTGAAAAGACTTTCTAGTGGTTTATGATCTGATTCCACACATACTTTTGATCTCTCATAAATGTACTGATGGAATTTTGAGTACCCCAAAACATAGCCAGCATTTCTTTCTCTATTGGCGCATAATTCTTTTCAGCTTTGTTAGAGCGACCTCAGAGCAAAAGCAAATGGCTTTCCTTCTTGTATTAAGCAGGCAGCTAGCCCTTTTGATAAGACATCTACTGAACGCTCCACTGGTTTGTTTAATTCATAATATTACAAAACTGGTGGGTTGGTGATAATAGTTTTTAATTCTTGAAACACTTTATGGTGGTGATCTTCCCAGTGCCAGGCTGTGTCTTTCTCTAACAGTTCTCTCAGTGGTCTATTGATAGCAGATAAAATTTGGGATAAACTTTGCTAGGTAGTTAACCATGCCCATAAATCTTTGACAATCAGTTTTGCACTAGGGCATGGGCAGCTCCACACTGGCTTTAATCTTTTCTGGATCTGCCAGGAGTCCTTCTTTTCTCAGTTTGTGGCCTATAGATATTGAACTTCACTCAGTCTGGTTTTAGATTCTTTTTCAGGTTTAAAGGTAGATGTTTGTCCTGGGCTCTCTGTAAAACCTTTCTCAGACCCTCTTTGTGCTTTTATACAGTATGTTGGCGCCCCAAATTAAAATGTCATCCATAATGACGTCCCTCAAGCCCCTCAAAGATCTGCAAGATCTTCCTCTGGAAAATTTCTGGCATAGAACAAATGCCAAATGGAAGGTGTTTGAATTTGTAGCGCCCAAATGGAATATTAAAAGTTACCAGTTCTGAGCTTGACTCATCCAGCTTAATTTGCCAAAATGCATGTCCTGCCTCAAGCACTGAGAAAACTTTAGTTGCAGCCAACTTAGTAGCAACCTCTTCAACTGTTTTTATTGAATAATGCTCTTTTAATAGCCTTGTTTAAGTCTCTGGGTTCTATGCAGATTCTTACTTTATTTGGCTTTTCTATAACAACCATTGAATTAACTCAGCTCGTGGGCTTGTCAACTTTCTCAATAACTCCCATCATTTCCATTTTCTCTAGTTCAGCTTTCACTTTATCTCTCAAAGCAAATGATATTTTCTGAGGAGGATGGATCACAGGGGCCACTGATCTATTTTAATGTGGTGTTCTCTCTCTAAGCAGCCTAGTTCCTCAAAGACATCTGCAAACTCAGACAATATTTCTTCAGTGGTACTTCCTGACTGCTCACTCTCAACATTCACTGAAAACAGTTTCTTTATTAATTGCATTTCGAGGCAGGCAGGCAGACCCAAAACAGGGGTCACATTTGCATCAACCACTTGAAATGGAAGAAGGTAATACCAAGTCTTGAAACAGGCTAGTAAAACAGCTTTATCTTTCACATTCAATTTATGTCCTGAATTGGAGACCAGCCTTGCTTTTGATTTTTGTACTGACTTTCTTGACAAAGATCTGTATGTTTGCAAAGGCATAACATTGCACTATGCACCTGTATTCAGCTTAAAATTCAGAACCTTGCCATTTATATTCAGATCTACTTTCCATTCGGTCTCAGTCCTGTAGGTAATTAATTTATCAGCACTGAAAGTGCTTTCACTCACAGTACAGGTTCTTCTTTGACTCCATGGATTTCACTGCCTTTAGCTGCATGGCACATTTTAGCAAAATGATTTCTTCTCTTACACTGCCTGCAAATCTGTCCATACACAGGGCATGTGTTTAGCTCTTGTCTGTGCCCACATTTCCCACAGCTAGGCCTGTTCACTCGAGTCGGTGCGCTTCCTCTATTCCTGTTTTCTCCATTTCTGGCTCTCTCCTCTGTTAAAGATGCTGCATGCACACATTTCTCATCTTGGGTTGTCTCACTTAAACTTTTATTTTGGGTTTCACTAATTTCAGCCACTCTACAAATGTCTATTACTCCAGCCAGTGTTAGGTCCACTTCTCTTAGCAGCCTGCATCTCATTTGCTCACTTTGAATCCCACAAACAATCCCATCTCTAATTAGAGAATCTCTCAAATCTCCAAATTCACATGCTTTTGCTTTCAATCTTAGATCAGTCAGTCACATGTGCATCAATTGACTCACCAGGGTTTTCATTTTTGATATTGAACAAGTGTCTCTCATATGTCACATTTTTTCTTGGATTGCAATACCTCTCAAACTGGTCCATTATCTGGGTAATTTACCTTTATATTCCTCCCTTCTTCATTCAAATGTATTATAAACTTCAAGCGCTGCAGGCCCAGCCACATGTAGAAAACTCATCACTTGTATTCTCTGCAATTTCTCCGCAACACCGCTGACAACAAGGAATATTTCAAATTGTTGTTTGAACCTGCACCAGTTTTCGGACAAGTTCTCCTGCAGGCTGAGAATAGCGGGAGGCAAATGGTTTTCCATTCTGACACCATGTAATGATACTTGCAGACAGGGTAAGTGGTTGTAGCATCACTTTACTGGCATAGCAATGTACAATAACTCAATGCTAAATGCATAGGTTACTACCCACCTAAACCATTCAGATATATATGTATATGTGTGTGTGTGTGTATGTATATATATATATATATATATATGTATGTATATATATTTAGGATGTGGCATGCATGCACACTGCACTGATCCTCCGTTACATCATATTCATATCCCATCATTACAGACCCCAGGCTTTGTCCCTCTGTCTCATGGTCTTGTGGAAGTTGTTATCCATCCATTTAGTATTTTGTATTTAGATATTGTTGATTTAAATATATTTTTTGTAGAATCATTATTATTATTATCATCTGAAAATTCAATACTGCTGCATTACTACACTTAACATATGTATTATCAAGAAAACCTATAAAATAGGGCAATGCTATAAAATAGGACAATATAGCCCTAGCAGTCTTGTTCTGCCTAAAATTAAAACTGCTGCTTACCTACCTTGTATTTTAAATTGCTTTCTTTTTTAAAGGAGTTCACGCCCACAAAAAATTTTCCAGCCCTTCCCAACATTGCCATGTCATCCCATTTTTAAATATTATACCCAATCAAAATATTGTATATTTTTTTTAATTAGCCCTTAACCCCTCCATTCTGCTCCTTAAGTTCACTCCTGAAAGATAATACTCCCAGCCCATCCCAGTATTGCCATGTCATTTCATTTTTAAATACTATACCCAGTCAAAATACTTTATATATTTTTAAATTAGTCCTTAACCCCTTCATTCTGCTCTTCATTAACCTATTTCCCCACCTTTGCTCCCTGTTCTTTATATTACAGTTCTACTGGTAGAATCCCCCCCCAAGTAATTACAAACTCATTTAGTTTTAAACAATAAGTTACATTGTGTACCTCATAGTATCCCTCCCTCACAGACACTTAACTGTTACCTTCTACTTTTCAGTCTTTAAAAAGTTACATTAGTTTTTGTGTAGAACTTTAACATGGAAAAAAAGTCTCTATATAGTTTATGCTATTTTTCTCAATGTTTTTTTTAAATGCATGACCAATTAATCCCAGTTAACTTAAAAACGAATTACTGTTTTTTCAACAAAACTCCCAAAAGGACCTATTCCCATACGAAATCTATAGAATTTGTAAGTTTCATATCTCAACTCTATGCCATTTTTTAGTAATCTGAGGGCAAACATTTAGCTAGCAAATAGGATAGCTATATGTAATTTCAGCTCTTAATATCTCCACAAGTACAAAACTGATCCTCCTGTGGTTGTGAGGTTAAGAGATCCTAGCACCAAGAAGGTGCATACCAAATTTTACAGTTCTAGGGTCTAAACTGGGCAACATATGATCTCTGAAAATGGCCATTTTTAATGAAACACCAAGCACAGCCCTAATATACATTTATTTATTTATTTGTACATCAGTTTACAACCTTTGAGCCAGAGGCTCATTTCCAAAGGTACCTCATCACATTGAGGACAAATACATAACAGACTTTTGGTTACAGCAAATGGGTTACATAGTTAGCAAGCACATGATACTATGACAGTTAAACAGATAAGCCAGTTTGGTTACAATGGCACATTCTTGCATGATGGTAAGAGCAAGCAGCAGGATAATAGCAGTTCAATCCACAATGGGTGAGGATTAAGAGACGAGTGGTGTGGATGCTGCCCAGCGGGCATTGTCAGGGCACATAGAGCTATGCCTCGAATATAGACAGTTGCAGCTACGTGTATTAAATTGTTGGCTTCAAAGTGCGGTTTTGAATTTGGAAATCATGGGGGCATCTGAGATGGGGGCAGGGAGAGAGTTATACCAGGATGGCGCTCTATAGCAGAAGGACCTCTGTCCATGGGAGGTCCTAGATCTTGGGACCAGAAAAGTGGCCTTGCAGGAGGTCCATGTACAGACCAAGGGTTGGGCTTGGTGGAGGGAGGCTGTCAGCCCGGGTGGGGATAGCCTGAGAAGAGTCTTTTTTGTTATTAGGCAGGTTTGGTATCAAAGACGTTCGTCTAGATTCAGCAGTATTGCCATATCATAGAGCTGGCATGAATGTGTGAGCCTGGGGGCCCCAGTGATTAGCCTGCATGCCTTATTTAGGATGAGGCGAATTTTATTGAGGGCGGTTGTGTCAGCCGTACCGTATACTGGTAGGCCATCGTCAACGAGGGATAATATAGAGGATGTAACCACTAGATGGAGGGCAGCAGGGGGAGACAGCTTTTATAGTGGTATAAGATACCTAGCCGCACATTAGTGGCTGAAGCAAGTGCATCAATGTGGGTGTGGTAGGTGAGGGCTGAGTCAAGGGAGACCCCAAGGTACTTGTAGGAGTGGACTTGCTCTAGTGGTTGTTTGGAGCAGGGGAGGATATGGAGTGGGAAGTTGCTGGCTTTGTTTTGTGGGTGGGCAAAGAGCATTGTTTTTGTTTTTTTGAGATTAATAACCAGTCTGTGCTCTTTAAACCAGGTTTTGGCATCATTATAGGATAGTTGTAGGGAGTCCTGGAGGGAGATAGGGTTACGGTGGCTGGCAAAGATGACGGCGTGATCTGCATACAGCAGAATTTTTCCAGTGCATGCACTGGGCAGGGTGTTAAGGTAGAGTAAGAAGAGTAGGGGTCCCAAGATGGAGCCCTGAGGAACCCGTGAGCGGATGGGACAAGTTTTGGAACGTGTCCCATTAATTCTGACACATTGGGAGCGGGCAGATAGGTAGCTGGTGCACCAGGCGAGAGACCCAGCAGAGAAGCCAGTTAGGCAGAGGGCATCTAGCAGGAGGGGGTGGGAGAGAGTGTTGAAAGCCTTTGAGAGGTCGACGAACACTGCCCCAGCTAGGGAGCCAGAGTCCAGAGAGGAATGTAGGAAAGTTGAAAATTCAACTAGTGACGTGCCGGTACTGTGTCCTGCATGGAAACCATGCTGTTCAGGGCAGAGGATGTTGTGTTTGGTCAGGTATTCAGTGATTTGTGTGGCAACCAGCTTTTCTAGGGCTTTGGAGAGGGGTGGGAGTATGGAGATAGGACGGTAGTTCCCGGCAGAGGACCTGTCACCACCTTTGCGAATGGGAGTAACAATGGCGGTTTTCCATGCAGTTGGGAGTTGCCCCAGGCAGAGGGATTTGTTGAGAAGGCTGGTGAGTGGGGCAAGGACCTGATCAAGTACCAGAAGGAGGATGCTGGGGTCCAGGCAGTCGTCCCTGGGACTATTGCTTTTAATGCTCTGACCAAGTGGGGTCTGGCTTCCTGGGCAGTTACCCTACATAGGTGCAAGCTAGGGCGTTGGAGGACTGGGGCAGGTAGGGAGGGTGGTGGGTCAAAGAAATTACTGGTGAGGACAGTGCTAAGGTCCGTAAAGGATGTGTTAAGGTAGTTTGCAATGTTTGTTGAATCCGTAATGGTTGTGCCGTCAATAGTGATCTGGGATGGGGGAAGGGAGAGTGCACTCCCATTTAATTGTTTGACATTCTCCCAGAAAGTTCGGGCACACCCCCAGGAGGAGGTGAGAGTGGCCTGGTAGTGTTCGGCCTTGGCTTTTCGGATGGCCCAGGTGCACTTATTCCATGCAGCATTGTAGGCCTGTCTGTCATTCATCTGGCCAGTTTCTGTGGCAAGGTGCCATAGGTTATCCCTAAGCCTAAGCAATTGTAATAGGGCAGGAGTAATCCAGGGCATGTTATGTTTTTTTGGTTCGGGCAGCTGTGAAGGGTGCGAAGAGGTCACAGGCTTTGTTAAAGGTTTGGGAAAAGAAGGCAAGGGCTGTATCTATGTCAGTAGTGTGGTGAATGGGGGACCAGTTTATCTGGGCAAGAAATTGCTTGAGGTTTTTCAGCCCACCAGGTCTGAAATGCCGGCAGAGTGTGGGCTGGGCTGTGAGTCGGGGCGAGGGGGTCACCCAGCGGAATAGGATAGGGGAATGGTCACTGAGTGAGTCAGGGAGGACTTGGATGTCCAGGATTTTTTTGGGGCGGTTGGTGATGATAACATCTAGGAGGGTGCTGGTACCTCTCTTAGGATTTACTCTTGTGGGTTGGGAAATGAGTTGTGTCAGATCAATGGCCACGAAGCAGTCCCAGGTGGTGGAGGAGGTGGCGCTGAGCCAGTTCACGTTAAGGTCCCCCACAAGGACTTGTTCTACCTTGTGAGGGAGGGTGGCAAGATAATCAGTTAATGATAATAGTGCCGGGTTTTGGTTCTTTGGGGGAATGTAGGCAATGGTGAGATAAAGGGGGCCCCTGGAGGGGTCTGGAGTAAGTTTAAGGGTAAGGGCCTGTGCCCTGCTTGCAAGGGCTGGTGCAGGGAGTGCTTGACCGGTGAGTGTATCCCTGGCATAGATTGCACAGCCACCCCCACGTTTGCCTACACGATCCTCCCGGGATAGGGTATAGCCAGGGAGGGAGACAAAGGAGTCAGGGGTGGACTTTGATAGCCAGGTTTCGACCAGAGCAATGACATCTTGTTTGTTCAGCATGACCCAGCATTGGAGGGTATCATATTTTTTTAATAGGCTGCATATATTCATGGAGGCAATGCTCAGACCAGGGGACCCACCTGATGGGCTGGTCTGGGTGGGGCCTGGGTTAGGATGTATATTGCCTGTTAAGAGTAGAAGAAGGACCATGGCTCTGGCCAGAGCGCGGTGATGTGTAGGCTTCCAGTGGGGATGGGGAGGGGACCTGCAGGGAACAGGGGATGGGTAGGGTTTGCCAGGTTGGGAGGGCGAGAACAATTAGTCGCCAAAGGGAGCCTGGGTAGGTGGTGGGGAGGTAGCCAGGGGATGGGTGCTGTGGGCCAGTGCACATGGTCAGTGTAGGGTGTGATCGAACTATGTCAGGGAGAATTGTTGGCACAGGTACCAGTGAGCCAGGGGAGGTGGCTGGCTAGTGGGACGAGGGTAATAGAAGGTAGATAAGAGGAGGCATTTTAGGAGGAGGTGGACTAACATAGCTCTTGTGGTAGCAGTAGGGTAGAAAGGTAGAAGTATTTAGGTTCTCTTCCAGAAAGTGTGGATACCACTTTGGATTAGTGGTAGTGACACGGACTCTGGTGGACAAGATACAAGGTTTAAGTCTCTGCCAGGGCAGCTAGAAAAGTGCCTGGGTGAGAGCAGAGATCCACGTTCTAGGGGTCTGAATGGCAGCTGGGTTGGGCCGGAAACAGGGTGAGAAATAGCAACTCCTAGTGGTCACTAGGTGTAGGTTTGGTGGTGCAGTTAGGACTCAGGAGCTAGGGCTAGCTGTGGGGCTGGGTGCTGGTAGAGGTGTGGGCAGAGGTAGATGTGAGTTGTGGAGGAGAGAAGTGGCACAGGAGGTTAGAAGGGTGCCAGAAAGTTGGGGGAAGACAAGTAGTGGAGCCTGAGGTGGGTGTGTGTGAGTCCCTCTAGTGGCTGGCAGGTATAACCTGCAAATGGAAAAGTGGGAACTTAAAATAATGAAGGAGAGATAGGTAGAGATGACCCAGGGTGGGTGGGGCAGTCGACACGCACAACGTGTTGACAACGACAAGGCACCGCCATTGGTCCCTGCTCCTTGAGGGAGCTCTGTGGCTGGTGGGCAGGCAGCTGGGAGTGTTGGAGGGACTGGCAAGTAGCGAGGCCTCTACAATGCACCCGCATTGGTCCCCGCTCTTTGAGGGAGCTCTGTGACTGGTGGGCAGGCGGCTGGGAGCCTCGGAGGGACTGGCAAGTAGTGAGGCCTATATAGGAGGGGGAACAAAGGAGATCATTAGAATGCAGTGGGCTTTGCAGATGAAACTGTGCAAGTTACAAACTGTCCCGACACACAAACGCTACCTAACACTCGCGAGAATGCTCTGGCAAGTAAAAACAAGCAAAGACTACAGGTAAATAGACTTATGCAGCTATATCTTGTCTAACAGTAAGATTCACATAACAAAGCTCTAAAAAGGTGAAATCGCTAGAAAATGAACCCCCCCAGCATTATCATGAACTCTACGTATATTCCATTTAACAAACTCCGCAGGTATTACAGCAGTAGCACACAGACAACGTAGCATTTAGCAAGCTGCAGTCCCAGGCACCATTGTAGTAGTTCAGTACAGACAGAAAAAAAAAACCCTCACAAGGGTGCAGCTAGAGGTACTTTAATTACCTCTACAAGGCACCCGGATTGGTCCCCACTCCTTGAGGGAGCTCTGTGGCTGGTGGGCAGGCGGCTGGGAGCGTCGTTGGGACTGGGAAGTAGCGAGGCCTCTACAAGGCACTCGCGATGGTCCCTGCTCCTTGAGGGAGCTCTGTGGCTGGTGGGCAGGCGGCTGGGAGCGTCGGAGGGACTGGCAAGTAGTGAGGCCTCTACAATGCACCTGCATTGGTCCCCGCTCCTTGAGGGAGCTCTGTGATGGGTGGGCAGGCGGCTGGGAGCATCGGAGGGACTGGCAAGAAGCGAGGCCTCTACAAGGCACCTGCATTGGTCCCCGTTCCTTGAGAGAGCTCTGTGGCTTGTGGGCAGGCGGCTGGGAGCGTCGGAGGGACTGGCAAGTAGCGAGGCCTATATAGGAGGGGGAACAAAGGAGCTCATTAGAATGCAGCAGGCTTTGCAGATGAAACTGCGCAAGTTACAAACTGTCCCGACACACAAACGCTATCTAACACTCGCAAGAATGCTCTGGCAAGTAAAAACAAGCAAAGGCTACAGGTAAATAGACTTATGCAGCTATATCTTGTCTAACAGTAAGATTCATGTAACAAAGCTCTAAAAAGGTGAAATCACTAGAAAATGAACCCCCCCCCAGCATTATCATGAACTCTATGTAGATTCCATTTAACAGACTCCGCAGGTATTATAGCAGTAGCACACAGACAACGTAGCATTTAGCAATCTGCAGTCCCAGGCACCGTTGTAGTAGTTCAGTACAGACAGAAAAAAAAACCCTCACAAGAGTGCAGCTAGAAGTACTTTAATTACCTCTACAAGGCACCCGCATTGGTTCCCGCTCCTTGAGGTAGCTCTGTGGCTGGTGAGCAGGTGGCTGGGAGCGTCAGAGGGACTGGCAAGTGGCGAGACCTCTATAACGCACCTGCGTTGGTCCCCGCTCCTTTTTGGAGCTCTGTGGCTGGTGGGCAGGCGGCTGGGAGCATCGGAGGGACTGGCAAGTAGTGAGGCCTCTACAAGGCACCCGCGTTGGTCCCCGCTCCTTGAGGGAGATCTGTGGCTGGTGGGCAGGCGGCTGGGAGCGTCGGAGGGACTGGCAAGTAGCAAGGCCTCTACAAGGCACCCACATTGGTCCCCGCTCCTTGAGGGAACTCTGTGGCTGGTGGGCAGGCGGCTGGGATCGTCGGAGGGACTGGCAAGTAGCGAAGCCTCTACAAGGCACCCGCATTGGTCCCCGCTCCTTGAGGGAGCTCTGTGGCTGGTGGGCTGGTGGGCAGGCAGGTGGAAGTGTACATACATATTTATAGAGAAAGTAATACATGGGGTGGTCTGCATTACAAGAATTCAATACACACCTGAGGTGTGTGATGTTATATGAAGCCTGAAAGCAAAGCTCAAGAGGTTTATTCAACACCACACACCGAGGGTGTATCAGATTTATTTATTTATTTTGTAAGTGCACTGATCCAGTGGACCTTTTTCAGGCCTGACCCAGGCCATAAAGATGGCACATATGTAATACAGACAAAACAATTACATTAACTGAGATGGTAAAGGAAATAAAACAAAATAGAATTATGTTGAATACATTGAATAGAGTTGAGCACAATTAAAGTGCAAGAATACAATAAAATGCAATAGAATACAAATAAAGTGCAGTATACATGCTGTACAGGCAGGCAGTCTTAAGAATGTGCAAGACAGTACAACTGGTCAGTTTTGTCAAGGTACGGAAGGAAAGGACTCTCATCAGTAGGGTCATCAGATGGAGTAATTGCATTCGGATTCAGCCAATAGCCATGCTGTAAGGGTGTGATTTGAAGGTAATCTGCAAGCCAAGTGAGTGGAGGGAGGCAGGTAGTTTGTTCCATAGTGTGGGGGTGGTGAAGGACAAGGCATTGCTGCCCAGACAAGTGAAAATCCTGGGAACTTCAATGGGGGGACTGTGGTGTACCAGAGGCAGCGGGGGGTGGTTTTGTGCTTGAGCAGGGAGGAGTAAGGGGACAGGTTACCAATTCTGATTGCATTCTCGATGATGCATCCAAGGATGTAGTTATGTCTGGCCTGCAGGGGGGGAGACAGCCCATGGATTGATACAGGGTGCAGTGATGTGTGGAGTAGGGTGCCATAAGTGCAAACCTACATATACTATTGTGGGCAGTGTTGAGCCTTGCAAGCAGAAGAGAGGAGGTATTTGTATATATAGGGGTACAGTAGTCTAATGGGGAGGAGGCTGTCTTGGGCTATGGTGAGGCGTGCCTCAGGGGTCAGATACTGCTTGAGTTGGAAGCCTGCCCCCAGTTTCTGGTTGATGCACTGCACTGTGGTATAGATATGTACAGAAAAAGTTAGAGAGGGATCAAGGGTGACACCCAGGTATTAAAACGGTACGTTCTGCAGAAGGGGGTCATCAGGTGATAGGACAGTTAGGTTGGAATTAGTTTTGGAGAGTTTTAATAAATTGGGTTTAGACCCTGGGAGCATGGCTTTAGTTTTGTTTGTGTTTACTAGGAGCTTATTTGTCAGGAACCATTTGTGAGCTGCCCTGTTGTTTGGGATGAGCGTGGTGGATAGATTAGTCAATAATTTGGCCGCTGTGAAATAATACTAAGTCATTTGGATATAGTAAGGCCTCACATGAGAGGCTATCTTCAGGTACTGCAGGTCAGAGGTTCAATTCTAGGTGAGGTAATGTATTTGCTATCTCATCAAGGATATTCATGAATTATGCTGTCACTATACCCATGGTTTCACCATGCTCTTCCATTTTATTTGACACAGTCCCACTCAAGAGGTTAGTAAAAAAATTGTACAATGTGACAGTGGGTCCCAAAGTGGTAAACTTGGTCAGAAATTGGATTAGCAATACGACACAGAGGGTGGTAGTTAACGGAGTTCAATCTGAGGAGAGGGGGCAACCAGCGGGGTGCCACAAGGTTCAGTCTAGGGGCCAGTCCTCTTTAATGTCTTTATAAGCGACATTGCAGAGGGACTAGAAGGAAAAGAATGCCTCTTTGCAGATGACACAAAGATCTTCAATAGGGTTGATACTCTGGGTGTGTGTGTGTGTGTGGAGAAAATGAGAAGGGACTTGGGCAAGTTGGAGGAGTGATCAAGAGTATGGCAGCTCAGGTTCAATGCAAAGAAGTGCAAAATCATGCACTTGGGGAACAAAAACCCAAGGAAGGAATACATAATGGGGGGGGGGGAGAGATGCTAGTAACAACCAAACTGGAAAGGGGTCTGGGGTAGTCATAACGGATGACCTAAAGGTAGCAAAACAATGTGAGAAGGCATTAAGGAAAGCCGGTGGGATGCTAGGGTGCATAGAAAGAGGTATCACCGACAGGAAACAGGAGGTGGTGATACCTCTGTACAGACAGTTGGTGAGACCTCATCTAGAGTATTGTGTACAGTTCTGGAGACCTCATCCCTGAAAAGACATAGACAGGGTAGAGGCAGTCCAGAGGAGGGCAACTAAAAAAATGGTGCAGGGACTACACCAGAAGCCACATGAGGAGCGACTGAGGGAACTCAAAATGTATACCCTGGAGGAAAGGAGGAAGAGGTGGGATATGATCGAGACTTTCAAGTACCTGAAGGGGATTAACAAAGTTCAGGAGGGCAGCATCTTTCAGAAGAGAAGATGTGTAAGAACAAAGGATCACGATATGAAGCTAGAGGGGGCAGACTCAGGGGCAACGTGTGGAAATATTTTTTTCACAGAAAGGGTGGTGGATGCATGGAACAGTCTCCCTGAGGAGGTCATAGAGGCTAAAATGATAGGTGAATTCAAGAATGCATGGGACAGAGAGAAGGCAACTCTAGTGGTAGGTAGGAGAAGGTAAGCTACAGATCAAATCAAATAGGATCTGGAGTTCAAGTAATAGGTAGGGAAAGGGGCAGACTGGGTGGGCCAAGTGATCCTTATCTGCCATTATAATCTGTGTATCTGTGTAAGGAGTTTATAAAAATGAAAAATAGTAGAGGACCCAGGATGGAGCCCTGGGGGAACTCCAGTGGACACTGCCATGGCCATGGAGGTGGCCTCTCTGACGCTAACTGTTTGGAATCACCCTGAGAGGTAGCTCTGAAACCATGTAGACATACCCACCGAACAACTGAGGTTTGATAGTTTGGTGTGGAGTAGGTTGTGATTGACCAGTTTGATGGCCTTAGTCAAGTCTATGATGACGGCACCTGTGATGTTACCAGTATCCATGTTCCTGTAAATATGGTTAGTGAAATGGGACAGAGCAGATGCGGTGCTATGATATTTCCTGAAACCATGTTGCTGTCAGCTGAGCAGGTTCTATTTGGTTACGTATTCAGAAAGTTGGTAATGAACTACCCTTTCCCAGGAGTTTGCTTAAGTGAGGAAGGATGGAGATAGGCCTGTAGCTGTCAGGGGACGGGGGTCTCCTGACTTGAAAATGAGGACAACTTTGGCGATTTTCCATATGGCAGGCATGGTAGAAGTGGTTAGGATGAGGTTAAAGATAGTGGTCAGGGGTTTGGAGATGCAGGGGGCTATGAGTTTGAGAAAGCAGGGGTAGAGTCCATTGCTACCTGGACTGCCCCTGTTTGGGAGGCTCATCAGTAGTTTAAACGTTTCTTTTGTGGAGATGGCTCCAAAATGGAAGGGAGGGTTGGAAGTGTCGTCTAAAGGAGAGTGTTTGGTCTCGTTTCCTGGGCAGGGTGTGTTAGGGATTGGTAGTTTATTTAGGCATGCAGAGAGATCAGTGAATTTAGTGTTGAGGGCTTTGGCGTCAGCAGTAAGGTCAGTTAGATGACCTGTGGGGGAGTTGAGGTGCATGTCGGGGTGGTGGGACCATGGATTTGCCATGGAGCCTATGGTGGACCTCAACCAGTGGGGGTTTCTTAGGTTGTACCCCTGCAATTTATGGAAGTAGCTTGCTTTTAGGGATTTGGTTGTTTGCTTGCATTGAATGTGCAGTTTTCTGTAGTCATTCCAAATGGCAGGGAAGGTGGAGACTTTGTAAGCGGCCCATCTTTTGTCTCTCCCTTTCATTAGGGAGAGTAGCTCTTTAGTGAGCCAGTGGGTGCTTCCACCTCTCACTCAGCGGGGTGCTTAGTGAAAATGCCTGTCCTGAATATAGAGGAGGGTGTCTGTGAAGAATCTGACAGCTGAGGCAACATCCGTGAGGGAGTAAAGGGTACACCAGTTTACAGCCCTGACATCTGTGAGCAGGCAGGTAGTATTGTGGCAGGTTTAAGTAACCATACCACCCCATGCTTTATTTTACATAATTTCTGTGCATTCATTTTTTTTCTCCCCCCTCCCCCAACCATGGCAGCTGACTAATATCTATTGGTATTTAATTGTGGCACAGTTTCATTTTATTCTGCAACTTTCACATTAACATTTCAAGAAATGCTTACTACTGGAGAACGTTTCTGAAATTGTGGTCACACAGTGCCGGGGTTGTGGCTGAAAGGGTTAAAGAATGAGGAAATGAGCTGCTAGCCCATGCATGCCTGTAAGGAAATGTGAAGGCAGGTAGGTGTGGGAACTGTGCTCTATAGGAGTTTGTCTATAAACCCTTGGTACATCCTATTGAGACATGCAGGCCAAACAACTGAGTGTTAAATGCTCACAGAACAACGGTCAAAGTATCCATGGTGCCAATGCATTTCTTTTGTTTGTTTGTTTGTTTTGATTACAGGTTACCAGTCCAGTACAGTACAGAGTTTTTTTTGTTTTTTTTTTACTAGTACTAAGGTTGAATTGAGGGTAGACGTCTGTTAACAAGTTCAGACAAGGAGGAAGTGTTGTTGGTTGTGAGGAATACGTTTCTTTCTTTTTTACAGTTAGCTAAGCTGAAGAAAATATGCACTGAAGCTGCTTTCATTGAATAAGATAGCCACTCGAGTCGCGGAGTGCTGACTCACTGAACGCAGTGCTCGAGACAGCAGCTGCTGTTCTGTGAGTGCATGTTTGCCATAATAACTGTGCAGTTATTATGGCAAATAATAACTGGTCATCAGCATTGAAAAAATTGATGGACCAGTTATTGTGATATATATATATATATAGATTTATGCAGTAAATGTGGACAAAATATCCATTACATAAATCATATTTGAGCTACTGTGTACCTACATTTTATGTACACAGTAGCTACATCATCAGGATTTATGTACACAGTTATAGTGTATAGTAGAGCATTGTTCTATATAGAAATTCATCCTTTTCAAAATGCTGTTGTACCACAGTTCAAAGGTCATAGAATGTGATTGTACCCTTCTGTGGTAGAACAGCATTCTAGAACCTCTAGAGACTACACAAGTCAGTTTCATTGTGAAAGAGAAAAACCACAATGCACACATTTCACATAATACTATTCACTATAAATACAGGATGAGCAACTTTATGATAACTAGTAGCTTGTTATTTGGGGTTCTGATTCCATGGACCTCTTGAGCTTTGCTCTCAAGGTCAGAGGGAATCAGAACCCCAAGGTGGCAGAACACACTGGTCGTGCATAGTTGCCCATCCAGTATTCTCTATGTTATGTCATCAGTCAATTTATCCACACAGTTGTTATATCAGTAGGTCCAGCACAAGCACTCAGTAGCAGTACTAACCATATTCAAATGTGAATAACTTTAAAATGAAAAATGATGGCATGGTACTGTGAGCATGAAAGTTGTGCAGCATAAAAATATCTACAAAATGAGTGGTGTTTATTTATAGATACCATTAAGATTTTTTATAATTAGTAAAAAAACAGGAGAAAATTACGTTTTGTTTTTCATTTTTTGACAAACAAATGCAAATACTGTAACTTTAAAATGAAAAACAATAGCATGGTACTTTGAGCACAAAGTTATTCAGTACAAAAATGTCTACAAAATGAGAGGTGTGTCATTTATAGATACCTTTTAGATTTGTTTACAATCAGCAAAAAATGGCAGAAAAATAAAATTTGTATTCACTTTTTGGATGAACAAATACCCCCCCCCCCCAAAAAAAAAAAGCAAATTCAAAAGAATTGTGCATCAGACTTTTTCATTATGTACTGGCCATGATGTAAAGTTGGGGCATCTATAGCAACTGCTCAGCAACCACCATGCTAAGTGGAGTTACACTGGGAAAACCACAGAAAGTCCATGTAAGTTTACATTAAAAATGAAATAAACAATTAAAAAAAACTCCCTGCAGTATCCTAAAGGATCCCTATTGCATAAATGGAATACATAGCAGGGACCTTGTGGAATACATGATTTATTTTCATTTGAGCTGTTTGACCTTGGACACATCACTCGTGGCTTACACCACTCATGAGGTTACCCAAGGTCAAACAGCTCTTGTGAAAATAAATCATGTATTCCACAGGTCCCTGTTATGTATCCCTTATATACAGATATGCATTATATATATATATATACACGGTATACATATATATATATATATATATATATATATATATATATACATACATGCATACGGTGAAGACCACCAGGATGAAGCCCAACTCTGCAGAATTCTGCAGTAGAGTTACTGCAGGAAACAAGCAATAAGGCAATTTCAATGGGAGTTAATCCCTTTTGTCATGCAGGAAACCTGTGACACTGCACTTCATCCTGGTAGGCTTTACTGTTATGTGTGTGTGTGTGTGTGTGTGTGTGTGTATATATATATACATATATACTGTATATATATATATATATATATATATATATATATATATATATAAACATTCACTAGAAATACCACCATCAGCTTAATCTGGTTCAGTTTCAGTTGGTTACCATCTGTACCCCCACCCCCGATCACCCCTGAAAAAGGGACTTCTAGTCTCAGTGGGCTTACCCGGTCAACACAATTCAATAAATAAATAAATATATATATATATATATATTCTTTGCAAAAAATTTAGTTAATGCACCAGTCAGGGTAACTTAATGCTACAAAAGTAGGGAAATTTGGCATTAGGGTTTCCAACCCTAACTCCCAACCCATATCCCCACCACAAGTAGCAAAAGGAAAAATGTTAGGGTTTTGGGTCTCCAAGTCTTGGCAAATCAGTAGTGGGATCTGCCTTGGGGTTGTCAGCCCTTTCTTTTTGAGATAATGAAATCATATCCTTATTCACACAGATCCCTTTGGGACCTGCCTGAACAGGTGCAGATGTGCAGGACCCTTTGGGCTGTGTACTATGGGAAGACTCCATCCACTTACAGAAGTGCAGGGCCTGGCTCATTCACTCTTTACATATTCACTCTTCAGACATTCATACAAACATGCCAACATGCCAGCAGATACAGGCCTCATGGTCTATTGCGTCTGCTCGATTGTGCAGCTAGCTCCTCACCTTGCAGCTGCCCCACCCACCCCTCCCTCTTCATACTTGCCCTCCCATTCTGTTCCATCCCCTCTTAAATCTGTCTACCATGCTACAGGCTACTACCTCCTCAGGCAGAATATTCCACTTGTCCACCACCCTGTTTGTGAAATACTGTCTCCTGACTTCCCTCCTGAATCTTCCCCCCCTCCAATCTCAGCTGGTGCCCCCTCGGGGACTTCCCCCTTCTGATCTGAAAAATCCCTTTTGTACTAGCCCTGTTTATCCCCTTTAGGTATTTAAATGTTTCGATCATGCCCCCCTATCCTTCCTCTCCACCAGGGAATATATGTTCAGCTTGCCCAGCCTCTCCTCATAGGAGTATCCCTCAGTCCCTGGATCATCTTTGTTGCCCTACACTGTACTTCCTTCAACAATCTGATGTCCTTCTTCAGAAATGGGTGCCAGAACTGCATGCAGTATTCTAGGTGTGGCCTGACCAGCAACCTGTAGAGGGGCAGGATCACCTCCCTATTCTGGAGGAGATTCCCCTCACTGTGCACCCAGCATCCTGTTGGCTTTTGCTGCTGCCTTCCTGCACTGAGCTGAGTGGTTCATGCTCCCCATTACAAGCACTCCTAGATCCTTTTCCTCCTCGGTGCATTCCAGCTGTATCCCCCCTTAGCGCCTCCCCTGGTTCTTAGCCCCGAAGAGCAATACCTTGCACTTTTTGGCATTAAACCCCAACTGCCATGCCTCCGACCACTCCTGTAGTTTCGTCAGGTCCTCCTGCAGCCCCCTTCACCCTTCGATCTGAACAAGACCGGTCCCAACACTGATCCCTGTGGCACCCCACTCATCACATCCCTCGGTGATGAGAGTCCCCCACCACCATCAACCTTTGCTGCCTTCCCTTTAGCCAATTGTTGATCCAATTTAGCATCTTTGTTCCCACCACTATATATTGTAGCTCCCCCCCAAAACCTTCCATGTGGCACAGAATCAAAGACTTTGCTGAAATCCAAATACAGGACATCCACTGCGTGGCCTTTGTCCAGTTCCCTTGTCACCCAGTCATAGTACTCAATCAGGTTTGTCTGGCAGGATCTTCCCAAGACAAACCCATGCTGCTGACCGTCCTAGAGACCATTGTTCTCCAAAAAGGTCACCAGCTTCTCTTTTAGGATCATCTCCATGAGTTTTCCCACAATTGATGTGAGGCTCACTGGTCGGTACTTGCCTGGTTCATCCTTAGGTCCACTTTTATGAATGTGTACCACATGAGCCATCCTCCAGCCCAGTGGTACATATCCTGTGTCCAATGAGATATTAAACTGGTCAACCAAAGGTCCTGCCTGGATCTCAGCTAGTCCCTTAATTATCCTAGGGTGAATGCCGTTTGGTTGCCATATCCCCCCCTCAGTGCCCTTAATCCTTTCAGCACCCTATCCTCTGTAATCCCTATATCAGTCACATCCTCCCCCCCCGCCCACTCCTCCTCTTCCTCCTCTCCCAAGTGGTGCCTGTCCCCCTTTCTCTTTCTTGAACACAGAGCAGAAGTAATCATTTAGTGCCTCTGCCTGGTCCTTCCCCTTCCCCTTCTCCACCCAGCACCTGTCCTTTATCCTCACTATCTGATCTTTGTTTTTACGTCTTTCCCTGATGTATCTGAAGAAGTTATTTTCTCTGTGCTTAATGCCCTATGCCAATCTCAGCTCCCTGGAAGCTTTGACCATTCTGACCAGCCTGGTAACCTCCCTGGACTTCTTCATATACATCTCCCTTTCCCTGTTGTTCTCCCCTCCCAATTTCTTGAGACTCCAAAATGCCTTTTTTTTGGCCCTCACCCATCCATGACCTCCTGCATCAGCCAGCTAGGTTTTTTTGCCCTCCCCTTCTTACTCCTGGTTCTTGTACATGTCCCAGCAGCCTCCACAGCCCTTTCTTAATAATATCCCATTTTTGGCTAGCATCCATACATGGTTGAATTCCCGCCAGATGCCTGCCCAAAATACCCCCCATCCTTTTAATGTCCACCCCCTTAAATTCAATCACCCTGGCACTCGTATCTCCTGATTCCCTGCCCATGACATGTGGTGGTCACTCCCAGCCAGTGGGTCCTTCACCTCCAGATCCCTTACAGCCTCCCCATTTCACAGAACTAGGTCTAGATTCCTATCCAATCTGGTTGGCTCCCAGACCAACTGCACCAGAAAGCTGTCCTGGAATGCCTCTAATATTATCTGCTCCTTTGCACTTGTGGTGGTTTGGGTGCTCCACCCCTCCCCTGGTAGGTTGAATTCCCCCACCACCACAGTGTTCCCTTTCCTATAGACCCTTCTAATGTGCTCAGCTAACTCCCTATCCAGGTCATCACCCTGGGCTGGCAGCCTGTACACCACCCCCATCCTCAATGTCCTACCTTTTAAGTATTGAAACAGCATCCATAGGGCATCTGTTCTGCCTTCCTCCCCCTCCTCCATTATGCACTTTATCCCCTCCCGTACATATACTGCCATTCTCCCCTTTTCCCTTAGCCCTGTCCTTCCTGAATATCCTATAACCTGTGACCATCAAATCCCATTGCTGGAACTGAGTGGCCCATGTTTCCATGATGGCCACAATGTCCACCCCCTCTATTGCCAAGAGAGCCTGTAATTCTGTGGATTTATTACCAAGGCTTCTCACATTAAGTGAGACCACTCTCCCACCTGATCCTACCCCCTCACCTCTCTGAGATAACCCCCTCTTAATCCCTGTCATGCCACTGTTCCAAGTACCTCCCTGCTAGCCTGGGAGGTAAGCTTCTTTGGCTCCCCACTCTGGGATCCATGCCTACCATCTACCCACTCACCAACCCCTCCACCTAGTTTAAATACACCTTCATAGCTATGTATTCCCCTACCTTCTGCTTTAATACCTCCTTCCCCTCCCTGCTCAAATGTAGCCTATTCCCTGTATAAAGTTCATTGTTGTGCCAGAGTCTGTTCCAGCTCCCTACCAACCTGTATCCCCTGGATCGACACCATTCCTTCATCCAGGTGTTGAACTCCCCAATTGTTACTTTCCTCACTGTGCTAGCGCAGGATAGTGGGAGCACCTCTGAGAAGGCCACCGATTCCCCCAGTTCCCCACACAGCCTACCCAGATCCTCAAACCTCTCCCTCACTACTTCCACCATCTTCCCTGCCAGGTCATTTGTACTCACATTCACCATGAGATGTGGTTTCCTCCTACCCCTACTAGTACACTTAAGAATTGACTGCCCTGCCCTGCTTTGCCTACAGTTAAGCCAGGTATGGACTCCACCCAGATGTGACTATGCCATTCCCCCTTGCTGCCCCATCTTATCCCTTTAAGTATGGACTCCCCCACCACTAATACCCCTCTCTCTCCAATCCTTGTCTCCCCCTCCACTCTTTTACCTTGGTGTCTACTGCTAGATTCCGCCCCAGCTCAAACCCTCCCCTTCCCTCCTATGGATCCTACCTCCAACCCAGACCTATCTCTGCTCCCCCTCATTGCTCCCTCACACTCCTCCCCCTCCTTCCCTTCCCTTCCACCCTAGGCTCTTCTTCCCCATCTGTTAAGTCCCTCCCATTCTCTGCTCTAGCCTTACTTCTCTCCCATTTACCCTGCTGTCTTCTTCCATCCTTCCAGCTGTGACCCTTCCTCCTTACCGCTACCACAATCATCTGCTCGATTCCTGTCCCGGGTGCAATCCTTTCGCTTCTCCTTACCTACCCCCTCCTAGAGATCACTCACCTCCCCCTCCTCCTCCTTCAATGTTGCCAGCACTGCAAACCTATTACCTGCCCTCTCTGCTGTGCTGGGTGTGGGCTCCTTCTTCCTACCCCTCCCCTTCCCATGCTTTGCCACCTATTTGTATTGCTCCTGCCCCTCCTCCCCATCCCCTCCCCTAAACCGTTGTCCCACCTACATGGTGTCCTCCTGTTGCTTTCTGCCCCAGCAACCCTCCCCACAACCTCCACAACTCTACCAAATCACTGCACTTCATCCTCGAGTCTCTTCAGCCTGTCACAGATCGGACACCCTCCTAACTTCCACAGTACATTCATCCAGACTGCCACCCCACAACCATTGCAGCACACTATTCTACCCCCGAATGCACCTCTAGCATCCTGCAGCCCCCTGTGCCCCCCTCCTTTGCTGTCCCTGTCCCCCCATTCAGTACACTTTCAATCTTCACATATTCACTTTTTACACATTCAATACAGTACAGTACAAATTCAGTCTTCACAAATTCAGTCTTCATACATTCACTTTTTCCACATTCATTCTTTTTAAAAATTTTGACCCCAAATTTTCAAGATAGTCATTTTATGACTGCCTTCTAAACATGACATGTATCATTGATAGTATAATGGCCAAAATGTCATTTCACACCACAACAGCGAAAACATGTATGTATTGGCCAGGATAAAAAAAATGACATATGACACATTTATGAAGATTAGCGGAGGTATACTGCCATCAACAATTGTAGGTAACATCTATCACCCCCCCAGATAGCCCTATCGTTACAACTACCTATTTGATGGAAGAGATAGTTAAGGCTAGGGAACTAGGGGAATCTGTCATTATGGGAGAGTTTAATATGCATGATATACACTGGGAAGTCAATACAGCAACTGCTACAGCTAGCAAATTACTGATAGAGGAATCTCACAGAAACAGCTTGACCCAACATGCAAAATCACCCACAAGGGGTGATAATATTTTGGACTTGGTAATCTCCACAGATGATATCTCAATAGAAAATTGCACTACTGATACACCCCTTGGTAGTAGTGACCACAATGTTATAAAATACAAGATTAAATATAGTTTTTGTCCACTCCAAGGGTGCACTGAAATTTTCTTATACAATAAAGCTGACTTCACAAAAATCAAAAGTGTGTTCATAAAATAAACTGGAAACATGTATTGAAGGGAAAAAATGCTGACGAGATGTGGCAAATAACAAAAGCCACTTTTAACAAATTGACTATGGAAAATATACCTAAGATAAAAAAAGCTGTTACTGGTTCCAGGAAACCTAAATGCTTAAACAAGAAAATCAAGAGTCGAATCAACAAAAAAACAGAGGCCAGGATATTCAGACTGTGCCAGGTAGTGGCGCAAGCCTGGGTGCAACGCAACTGGGATGTGCTGGGGCCAGGACGAGGACCAGGTGATATTCAATGGTGATGCACCATGGCGCAGCACTGTTGAATATGGCATGCATTGTGCATGTCACAGTGGCACTGTGCCAGTGCAAGCCACAGACAGGGAGCAAGGAGATGTGCCAGCACAAGTGCAGTTGCGCTAGGCGCATCACCCGCGTTATTCAGCGGGGGGCATGCAAATGAGGCCATAATATATGCAAGGTGCAAATGGTGCCATTTGCAAGTTGTTATGGCCCCATTTGCATGCCTTGCGCAGGGCAGCCCGGCGATGTGCGCCTGGCACCCTGTACAGCATGACGTGTGTAGTGGGGATCCTGGAGCATCCCCCACCCCGTTGCTGCGATTGCGGTACATGTATGAACAGTAATCCCTGGTAGTCCAGTGGCCCCCCCATCCCTGATACCCCATTGAATATAATATATGACCAGTCCTGGTGGTCTAGTGGTCCCCCCTCCCACCCGAGGCCCCAATTCCCCAATATATGTATAACCGCCAGTCCCTGGTGGTCTAGTGGAACCTTCCTGCTTATCACGGTGATCATGGTAAACCTCCCAAAGAAATGGCCTGGTGAACCAGTGGCACCCCCCACCCCTTCCACCCACACAGAACCCCTTGCCCCCCCTGTCATCGGTGGGTGGCTACAACCCACCCGCATACCACCCGGATGCTTACTGAATGACAGGTACAGTATGGGCTGTACTTTGAGCCACCCTATGTGATGCAGTGCAGGGGTGTGCCGGCATATGTGCCGCACATACCAGGCTGAATATCGGGATGTGCTGCATATGCATGGGCACGCCCTCCTCATCTGCGCCGCATACGATTATATTACACCCAGCACATCAGGATTTGTGCTGCACTGGGCAGCCTTTCAGTATCCCATCACAAGACGTAGGGCAGTACCGCACAACTCTGTTACACCAGGCACAACCCCTTGAATATCCAGGCCAGATTGTATAAACTCAACGCCAATTAAAAACCAATGCAGCATTCACAGCCTTTAAAGAAACTCAGAAGAAGTGTAAGTCAGCTATTAAGAAAGCTAAAAGGGAATGTGAAGTTAATATTGCAAAAAGGGCCACAAAAGGAAACCCAAAAAAATTCTACGTCTATATAAATTCCTTAAAAAAAAAAAAATTGAACCACTTATAATAAACAACGAGAGTATAAACAAAAATTCTCAGATGGCACACCATTTCAATCATTATTTCTGTGAAGTTTTTCAAAAAGGTAGCAAACCAGCACTGTCCAACTCACAAATTCCAAATAAAAAAATTAACATCACTGAAAGTGAAATTCGGGACAAAATCAAAAATCTGAAACCTAATTCTTCACCTGGTCCAGACAATATTTCTGTAAAAATGTTGCAAACTACTTCTGACTTGCCAACATTACCATTAAAAATCCTTTTTGAAGAATCCATCAGTCCAGGTGTGGTACCATCAGATTGGAAAATTGGCACATGTTGTGCCTATATTTAAAACAGGTGACGGGGAAGTGTACAAAACTATAGACCCATAAGCCTCACTTGCATTGTTGGTAAGTTGTTAGAAAGTATAGTGAAGGATAAATTAAATTTAGCTTTGAAAAATTTCAACACCAAACAACACGGTTTTGAAAAAGGGAGAAGCTGCACTATCAACCTCCTCTGTTTTTATGAGAACATTAGTGAGACATTCTGATAAGAACATCCCGTGACAATATATATTTGGATTTTGCCAAAACATTCAACCTCACTACTTACTGGGCAATAATCAAGAAACCTGAAAACATGAAAATAGATCCGATCATAGTAAAATGGAATGGAATGGCTAAGAGGGAGGAACCAGAGGGTGGTGGTCAATGGTTCCTTATCCAATGAGGAGGTGGTTGCTAGTGGGGTGTCCCAGGGATTGGTCCTGAGACCTATCCTTTTCCAGTTATTCATCTCAGATCTTACTGCAAAGCTAAATTCCTGGGTCATCAAATACGCCGATGACACTCGGTTAGGTGGCCCCTATAAGACAATTAAGGAATCTGAATTAATAAAACAAGTCTTAAAAGAAATAGCAAGTTGAGTAACTGAGTGGCAAATGAAACTAAACATGAGTAAGTGTAAGGTCCTGCACTTGGGGAAGGGAAATCACGGGTACAGTTACACATTAAATGGAATACCACTAGCACAAGCTACTAATGAGAAGGACCTAGGTATACTTATATCAAGCGACCTAAGCTTCTCTAAACAAACTTCTGATGCTGCATTAAAAGCCAGTAACATAATCTGGACAATAAAGAGGAGCATTATGTCAAAGGATAGGGAGGTATTAGTTCCTCTGTATAGAGTTTATGTAAGACCACACCTTGAATATGCTTCACCTTTATGGAACCCATACAAAAAGGATGACAGGAACAACTTAGAAAAAATTCAGAGAAGCGTTACCAAAACAATAAATGGTCATCAAAATATGAACTATGAAAGCCGACTGGTATCTCTTGACTTGATGTCACTGGAAGCCAGACGAATCAGGGGAGATATCCTTCTTATATATGGCATCATGCAGAACCCATTATTAATGGTTGAACTGAATATTGACTATAAACCAGGAAATATAGACCCTCGTGGGCACCCACTACAAATCAGGGATAAGCAATTCAAGTCAGATAAAAGAAAATACTTCTTTACCTCAAGAGTGGTAAATGCCTGGAACGGTTTACCTCTTGATATTATTATTAGTAAAAACAAGTCCAAATTTAAGAAAAAAACTGGACAATTACATCCTTTTAGGTGGTATACTAAAGTACTTCTAAACACATTGGTTGTGGAGCTACAATGGGCAACTGCCTTTAAGCTCCGGACATTCCTAGTATCAAAGTATGAAATCCTAGTATGAAAGTTTGGAGTCAAAATTTATAAATGAGTTAACTTATGAGTCAACATTGAAATACAGCAGTGTTCAGTCATAACCTGGGCATGTTACTATATTTGTACACCAAATTTCCAGTATAGCCCTCTTATTATCCCACCTCATGAACCCAGTAGGTGACAATTTTGAAGTCCCTGCCAAAATATCATTCTGCACCACTGAAATGTCATTCCATGCCACAGGTATAAAAACACATTTTTGACAGGATTTGAAATATGACAGCTGTCACGTTCATGAGGTGGTGTGAAAGAATGGCTATGCTGAAAGTCTGGCGTCAAAATATTTAAAATTATTAAAGTTAAGAGCGACATAGAAAAATGTCAATGTATTTGCATAACTTCGGCATTTTTACACATTGTAACACCAAATTTTCAACATAGCCTTCTTATGACTCCATCTGCCCAAAAGGTAATTTCACAATGTGACCGCAAACTCATCTTTTGGACCTGATTTGCTAATTTCACTGCCATTGGTCATGAGGCGGGGTCCCAAAAAGGCCATGTTGAAAAGTTGGGGCCAAAATATGCAAAAGTGACAATTATGCATCAAAGTTCAAAACCCCATTGAAATACACTGAACTGCACTTACCTTGGTTTCTCATATTGCAGTCGCTGGTTCCAGGAGCAAGACATGTCTTCGATCAGAGAGTGGGTCTTTGCCCTGAGACATTTTCTGGTGAGTGAGGGTGTGGGGTCTGTAGGGAAATGTTAGTCATTATTCTTATTACTAACTATACCATCTATGTAGTTACTAGCTTATTGCAACTGTAAGTATATTACAATGCAATGTTATTGGACTCTATTCACTATGCCAATGCGCCACATAAACTGGGAGCATTGGCATAGCTACATCTGAATGCCGAAGAGTGGGGTCCCACAGACCCAGCACAGCATTCACTAGGGGGTGCAGAACAGGTACAGGCCGGATCCCCCGGCCAGATGGACAGCAGTGTGCCAGGGGAGGGCAGGGGGCATGCCGGGGGTGTGTGCCCACGCACACAGCACCATTCTCAAAGGTGCAGTGTGCAGGCACAGGGGACACATGTTATGCTTGGTAACCCCCTGCTGTAAGAGATGCACACCCCCCAGGATGCCGCCACAAGCTGCATAGGGAATGTCAGGGCACAGCATACCCCTTCAACAAGCTGCCTCAGACCATGGGGACCACAGAGGGCTGGGGGCAGCTGACTGGGCACCCACAGCCCCTGTGCCATCAGTGCACAATGCACTGTCTGCCACCATCCGCACCCCATGGGTGCAAGAGATCCAGTAGCAGACTGTGCATCCCATTGGACGCTTACCCGGTCTACGGAACAATCTTCCACAAACCAGTGGGAGGGGTGGGGCTGCATATGGGAGCTGCGTGGTGGCCGGTGGCCATGAATACAGCCACCACACATGCATCCACAGTTGTGGTGCTGTGTGGGCAGGGTACGTGCCTTTGGCACATATCCTACACCCCAATAGTACAAAGAGCCCATTATTATGTGTGTATATGCCATTAGGTATAACCAATGTATTACTGCTTATTAGCAACTATTCCATTTGCAAGCAAGGACCCTTTTGGGAGACAGAGATAACAGTGGAGAACTGCTGCCTGCTAAACCCACAGAATAGAGATGTCTTACATTAGTCTTCACACACACACACACACACACACACACACACACACACTCACACACTCACACATGTACAGGGATAGACAACTAACAGCTGAACAGCTGCCGTGTTATGCAGTACCAGGATTAGTTGTTTTTCTTACATTCTTCTTAAGAAGGAGAGCCATGACATCCAGTTTTCCCTACCACTGAAGTCAAACTAACTGGTCTGTAGTTTTCTGCCTCTGCCCTGCTCCCACTTTTGTGAAGTGGAATCACATTTGCCCTCCTCCAGTTCTCGGGTACCACCCCATCTTCCCATGATTTGTTAAAGAGAGTAGTCAGTGGTGTTACTAGTTCTACCCTTAGTTATTTTAGAATTATTGGGTGAATCCCATCAGGTCCCATTGCTTTGTCCATCCTCAGTTTAAAGAGTTCTTTCAAAACCCTTTCTTCTGTAAATGGTTTAGGTACCTCCCCCTCCTCTTCTGTTGTGAATACTGAGCAGAAATATTCATTCAGTATCCCTGCCTTTTCACTGTCACCCTCTGTCCACATTCCCTTCCCTTTATTAAGTCTCTGTATCCATCCCTTGGTCTTTCTTCACTCCCTAATGTACCTATAAAAGGTTTTATCTCCCTTCTTAACAGAGTTGGCTATCTTTTCCTCAGTTTGTGCCTTTGCTATTCTGACTGCCTTCCCTGCCTCCTTCTGCTTTAACTGACAAAGTTCTCTGTCCTGCTCCTTCTGTGTTTCCTTATATTTCCTGAATGCTATCCTTTTCTCCTTAACCGTCCCTGCCACCTCTTTTGAGAATCATAGTGTTTTTTTCCTTCATTTTGTTTTGTTGATTTGCTCCACACAAAGGCTTGTTGCCTCTGCGATGGCTGTTTTGATTATTCCCCATTGTTCCTCCATCCATTCTTCTTGCCCATGTGCTAGTGCTTTTCTGAGGCACGCTCTCATTTTCCCAAAGTCAGCCTTCCTAAAGTCCAGTACTCTTGTTTTTCTATGGCTTGACTCTGTGGCTGTGTTTATTGTGAACCAAACTGTTTGGTGGTCACTTGTTCCCAGATGGCTAGCCACTTCTAAATCTGAGTTCCTTTCTCCTTCCCCATTTGAGAGTAACAGGTCTAAGATTGCTCCCTCCTGAGTGGGTTCCAACACTAGCTGCTTGAGTCATGCCCCCTGTAGGGCATCAAGTATGACCCTGCTCTTGGATGTGCCTGCAGCAAAGGTACTCCAGTTAACATCTGGCATATTCAGGTCCCCCATCAACAATATCTCCCCTCTTTCTGCCATTTTAAGGATGCCTTCTATCACTTCCTTGTCCATTTCCTCCCCGTGAGATGAGGGTCTGTACACAACCCCCATGCGGATTGTGGTGCCATTTCCTGTCTCCAGGGTGACCCATAGTGACTCATCAACTTCCTGTTTACTCTTTAGTTCTGTTGCTATAATCCCTTCCCTTACATAGAGAGCTACTCCTCCTCCTCTTTTACCCACCCTGTCCCTCCTGTAGACTGTGTATCCTGGTATGTTGACATCCCAGTCATGGTTCTCTGTGTACCATGTTTCAGTGACTACCACAATATCCAGGCATCCCTCTTCCATCAAGACCACTAGTTCAGGGAGCTTGTTGCACAGACTGCGAGCATTGGTACTCATCACCTTCCATTTATTTTTATGGCCTTACCCCTTTTAGCCCCATCACTGTCCTTACTGCCTTCTTCTGCATTTACCCCGTTCTGCTCCCTACTGACTTCTCTGCCTTGGTGTTTACCTCTCTAACTACTGTGTTTTGTTGGGGGGAGGCTGAGATTTCCCTGCTCCTTTTCAGTGCCTCCTCCCTTGGCTAGTTTAAATGCTTGCCAGTGAAGCATTTAAACCTGTCACCAAAGATCCTGGATCCCCCTGGACAGATGCAGACCATCGCGCCAGTATAAGCCTGCATCCCTCCAGATGGCTCCCCAGTCCCCAGTGAAGCCAAATGAAGCCAAAACCCTGAGCTCCACACCAGTTTTTCAACCATTCATTGAATCCCATGGTGTGGAATACCCTAGCATCATCCTTGCCATAGACAGGCAGCACCTCCGAGAAGGTTACCGTACATGCTACTTGTCTAAGGCCCCTCCCCAACTCCACAAACTCCTCTTGCATCACTCTGATCCCATTCACAGCCAGGTCATTTGTCCCTAAGTGGAAAATGACATCCAGTTCCCTCCCTTGTGCAGCTGCTCCTGCGATCCTGAGGATTCACTTCCTGTCCCTCCGAGCCCTGGTGCCAGGCAGGCACCTTACCCCCCTATCCCCTTCCTCCCCCACTTCTATCCCTAATGATAGAGTCTCCCACCAGGAGTTATTTCCTTCTGGTGTGGGGTCTCGTGCCACCATCCTGTGGGTCTCCTTTGTGGAGGTTCCATGCATCCTCCTTGGACTCCACTGCAGGTGCCTCCATAGAGGAACCACTCTTTGCCAGAACAGCATATGAACTGTGGAGAGGTACAACTGGAGGGATGCACCTCTGTTCCACCACCCTCTCCATCCCTAAGCCCACCTTGGTCCAACCGCTCCTCTTTCTTGGCAGCCTCTGAGGTAACAGTGGTGGCCCTGGTGGTCCCTGGGTGGGGGAAGAGGTTTCACGAATCCTAGCCAGGTCAGCCTGGAGATGGGCAACCTCCTCCCTCAGACCAGAGAGGTGCCTGCAAACAGGGCAGCATCGCAGCCTCCAGAATGTCTCCCGGAACACTGCTGCCCCACAGCCATTGCACTGCACCACTCCATCTTGACTTATTTTGTGTCCTCTCTCCTGTTTCTTTGTATGTTTACTGTCTCCTCCCTCTATATATTTTTACACTTATTTTCCTACTGCCTATGTGCCCTTACAACTCTCACCCTTCCTGTTCTAGGACAGGAACTTTCTGTAGTCTTCAGTAGTTTTCTTCTTCCGTGCTTGGATTCAGACCTCCAGCAGCTGGGGGGGAGAAATAGTTATTTTTTAGGTTCCTTCAAGGCTGATGAAACTAATGTGTCTCAGTGATCCTTCCCTTCCTGCTGCCAAACAGGAAGTTCCTGTTGTCAGTCAAATCCAGTGGTTATAAATGTAGAACTGGCTCAGGGTGGGAAGGAGGGCAATTAGTAAAAAGTCTGTAGTTCTAGACTGCTGTTTCTTGCTCTGAAACCAAAGTTCTCCTCTGTCAAAAACAGCAGGAAACTATAATTGGAGACACCTGCTTTTGTACTCCTCAGTTCCTAAGCCACACCCCTAATTAGATGCACCCTCTGCTCCTGACTCAGTAAATTAAGCTGATACAGACCCCTTCCTCAGAGAAACACACAGTGACTTTCTTCTTTTTTTTTCACTGAAATGAGACCCCCTTCTTCTAATAAAGTATCTGTTTGCTTAATCCAAACAGGTACTGACTCCTGCTGAGATAGAAGTGATTTATCAGTAAAAAATCTGTAGTTCTAGACTGCTGTTTCTTGCTCTGAAGCCAAGTTTCTCCTCCAAGTCAAGAACTTTACATACCTTGGGATCACCCTAGACCCAGCTCTCACCTTCCAAGAGCACATTCACCTCCTTAGCTTGGCCATTAATGCTAGACTCGGCCAACTCTACCGCCATCACCACTGTCTTCCTCCAAGGTCCTGCAACTTGCTGTATCCTTCTCCGTAGTGTCCCTCATAGACTGTATTCTGGTCTATGGGTCTGCAGATAACACCACTCTGCATAGAATAAGGGTCTCCCTGAACAAAGCATGTCGTCTAGTCACTGCTTGTAACAGACTCACCTATACCTGCACTCTTTACAATATAGCACATTTGCTCAACTTTGATGAAAGGCTAAAGTACCAGACCTGTCTGTTCACCAGGAAAATTCTCAGTGGCCTTGCCCCGCCGGGTGTCTCCTCCCTCCTTCATCCATCTCCAGTGACAGTAGCTACCTGCAGCTCCACCAAACCCTCCCTCCAAGCACCATTCTTCAGAACAGTCTTAGGGCAGCAATCCTTCTGCTATCTTTCCCCTACCTGGCTAAACTCTCTTCCCCACCATATTGCTACTACGCATAAACTCAGGAGCTTCAAGACCCTCCTTAGGGATCATATCCTCAATGCTCACACCTGCAACTGTCACTAATGAACTGCTATTCTACTAGCTCTATCCCTCCTCATATACCTTGACAAGGGACCCTGTCCTGCCTTCTCCCTTCCCCTGTCTCCTGCCCCTCCTCAATCTGACAAGGGACCCCTGTCCCACCCTACCTGCTGTTTCCTTGTTTCTTTTCATTGAATTATATAATTGAATTGTATATTGTTTGTTTTTGTAACCTATGTTTTCCTTGGCGTGGAGCCTTTGTAAATGAGTCTCTGACTCAAAGGATTATAATTCTGATACTGGGTAATAAATAAATAAAACGGATCCTGTTTAGTTATGTTCAGGTGTTTGTTTTTTAACAATAGATTAGTTTTATGTATTTTAAACGTTAGTGAGTTTAAAAGGAGCAAAAAGAAAATGATGTCTGTCATGATTGGTATTTTTTGAGCATGAGAGCTAAAATCATGATAATAAGCACATGAGAAAGTTTTTATTTTACCAGTCGAACTTGAACATTAGCTCAAAATTGGCATAACTCTAAAATGGTATAATATTTTTTCACCAAAGCTTCGATTTCATGAAAAAATTCCACACTGTCTAGGCTGTAGGTGAAAGCAAAAAATGCATAATGTTAAGTGTAGTTTTTTTTTCATTTTTTGGCATGCCGTATCTCGAAAATTCTATAAGATGCCATCACGAAACTTGTCACATCTTTAGACTCTGATGACCTGTCTACACAAGACAAATTTGGGGCTATTTTATTAAACGATGCCAAAAGTATTAAGGTGCAAAGTTTGGGGTTTAACATTGAAAGTATAGGGTTGCTACAACACTCCTATAATATTTTTTGCAAAAAAACTGCATCAATGCAACAGTTAGGGTTCAACTTAATGCCAAAAAATGTAGTGTTAGGGTTTCCAACTCTAACTACCCACTTCCCTTGCAACAAAAGAAAAGAACATTAGGGTTTTGGGCCTCTGGAGACTTGGTGATTCAGTGGTGGGGTCTTCCTTGGGGTTTTCAACCCTAATGCTCACCCTTCCCCCAGCCCGTAGCCTCCTGTCTGAAGCACAAGGTACAATTGCAAGCCAGTGCCTCATACTCTTCAAAGGTAGAGAAGTATGCCTCGACACATGTTGCCAACAGAATCTGTTATAGCTTTCTTCACATAGGGTCTTGCAGGCCCACTGGGAACAAAAGAGATTGTGTGCAACCTTGTTTGCTTGGGGAGGGGGTGGGCATTACAGTTCACAACCACAAGGAAGACACCACCACTGATTTACTAAGACTCCAGTGACCCAAAACCCTAATGTTTTTCCTTTTGCTGCTTGGTGGGGTTGGGTTGGTAGTTAGGGTTGGAAACCCTAACCCCCACATTTCTCTGCTTTTGTGGCATTAAGTTGAACCCTAACTGGTGAATTAACAATTTTTTTTTCCAAAGCATTGCCTTTCTTTTTCATATTGCGGAATAGCATCTTCATTCATGCAGTTCCTGCTGATGCAAACACACAGGGCCTTTTGGGCCCTATGCCAAAGAAAAACTCCATCCACCTTTGGAAGTACAGGGTCCTGTGGGCCCTGCACTTCTGGCACAGTGGATGTCAATCATTCATGGGGCTGTCCGGTAGACTGCGGAAGTGCAGGGTCCACTGGGTCCTACGCTTCCATGTAGCTGCTCACACAGGCAAAGAATTCCCATCTCAGCCAAATCACCCAGCCCTTTGGCACCCAGGGATGTAGAGGTGTAGGACCTTATACAAAGAGGGTACTCTTCACAATCTGGTACTTGGGCCCACGTGAGCAACCCTGCGCCTAGCCCTTCACAGGCTGGGGGTGGTGTTGCATTACAATGCCTTACCCCCCTGCCTCTGGTCATTCAGCCGGATCACCAAGCTCACCCACAAACTCATCTCACCAGCACGGGATCACAAAGCAGTACCCGTTGGTGTAAAGGCTAGTACTATACACAATGTTTCTTAATCATTTTTTTAATTTTGACCCCAAATTTTCAAGATACTCATTTTATGACTCCTCCTTCTTATAAACATGACATGTGGCATTTATAGAATACTGTCTGAATCATCATTTTGCACCACATGTGGGAAAACACATCTTGGCCAGGATATGAAAACTGACACATTTCCCGTTTATGTGGTGGTATGAAAAATGGCTAAATTGAAAGTTTGGAGTTAAAATATTGAAAATTAGCAGTTATGAGTGAACACTGAAATATTTCAACATTCACTCATAACTTGGTCATTTTAGCATATTTTTACACCAACTTTTCAACACAGTATCATTATGACCTTACTTCACCTCATGAACCTGGTAGGCGAAACTTTTCAAATCTCACCCGAAATGATTTCACACAGTGACTGCAAAATCACCTTTCAGGATGGATTTGAAAAATTTCACCTGCCTTGTTCATGAGGTGAGGTCTCAAAAAGGCCATGCTAGAAGTTTGGTGGAAAAATGATAAAAATCGGCAGAGTTGTGAGCGAATGTTGAAATATTTCAATGTTCACTCATAATTTGTTCATGTTAACATATTTTGATACCAAATTTTTAACACAGCCTTCTTAAGACCCCACCTCATGAAGCCGGTATGTGAAAATTTTCAAATCCCACAGGAAAGGTTATTTCACTCAGCAACCACAAAATCATCTTTAGGGCCAGATTTGAAAAATTCCACCACCATTGTTCATGAGGTGGGGACCCAAAAATGCCATGTTGAAAATGTGTATCAGGGGTGGGCACCCCATCCACATAATCTAAATTGAATAAGGCAGGCTGTCTGACCTAGGAGGGGGGAGGAAAAAAAGAGATAGATAGATAGATAGATAGATAGATAGATAGATAGATAGATAGATAGACAGACAGACAGACAAACAAGGCAGGCAGGCAGGCAGGCAGACAGACAGACAGACAGACAGGAGGATGGATGGAGAGAGAGAGAGAGAGAGAGAGAGAAAGAGTGTGAGACAGAGATAGAGAGAGTGATCACCAGCTCACTGCTGGAACTGCAGCCAACAGCATGTCTCCATCTGTGGTTGCAGATGTCAAGAAAGACCTCCTGTCTTCATACAGAGAACATGGGTGAACAGCTCCTCTCATTAAGATGGGCACCCTGGATTTGAGGGTACTCAGAAATTAAGCTGGGCACCCTGGATTTTTGGGTGCCCAGAAAAGGTATTTCTGGAGGTTTTTAAAACAAACACCAAAATGTAGCTAAACAGGTTCCATTCAGTTAAGTTTAGTTGTTTGTTCTTTAGAAATAAATCATTTTTATGTATTTTCCATGTATTTCTGATTGGGTGAAAAAAGATGGTGGCTGTCACAACACAAAAACTTTTTTTCATGTTGTGAGAAGCAAGTGGTGAGAAACCAAAAACTGTCTTGTGATACAGAATTTTTCGTGCCATAGCAGATGGTTATCCAAATAACTCAACTGATCATGCTCAGAACAGCTAAAAAACACATTTTAAATCCGTATTACTCTGGAACAGTTTAATATTTTTTCACAAAACATTTGAATGGCATTACCTTGGCACAGCCCACTTCCACCCTGAAAGTTTCAGAAAAAAATTCCATACCGTCTAGGCTGTATATGAGAGCAAAACCAAAAATCCATGTTAAGTATAAGAAAAAAATTAGACGCCTACAGGAAAACTACCTATACAGGTCTCAGAAACTGCACATGTTGCCATCACAAAACCTTCCACATATTTAGATATTGACTTCTAGATAATGCATGCCCACTTTCAAGCAATTTTGATGAATAATACAAAAGCTATTGCGGTGCAATGTTAGGGGTTTAGCACCAAACATGTCAGACAGTCCTAACTATACTGGCACTACTGTGCCAGTATAATGTATAATGTATATAATTATAAGGGTACGGTCGTGCCTGTATAGTTGGGGTTGAGCAGCACTTTCTATGTTAAACCTGACATTTTGCACTTTAATAACTTTGCAACCGTGCAACAGATTTGCACGAAATTTGAAATCTGCTTTCCTGTGGGGTAGATCTCTCGATGTGGAAAGTTTTGTACTGGTCGGATGTGCAAATTATGAGATCCAGATAGTGAAAAAAAGTAAAAAAATCACCTGGCTTTGCTGTTTTTTCCTCATCACCTTGCAGCCATACAGTGTGGAATTTCTGCCTGATTTTTGCAGGGTATAAAGAACTTTAGTAGAAGAACAGATAGTGGAAATATAGTGTAAATCCATTGATTGGTTGCAAAGTCATTAAGTTTTTTATTTCCCATTATATCCTATGGAACTTTGCTAAACATTCAATTTTTTGGATAGAGGTGTCTCTCATGAACGGGGATTTTGTCTCATGAAAAAGGATTGAGTCTCATGAGATCAATCCTTCTTTGTGGGATTTAGAATCACTTTTTTTTTTACTCTATTTTTGGCTTTGCTTGAGCCCCAGAGAACTCTCTCAGGCATCCACTCACCTCCAGCTCTACCGCCTGGCCTGAAACTCACCAGCATCCTGGCACCAGCCCGGCTATCCCCTCAGTTCTGAGACCTCCCAAGGTGGGGGCCGCCCTATCCTCCCAGGGTGCTCTATCTGCAAATTCAGGCTGGGCTGGGCTCGGCCCAGGGGCTGGATGAGTTTGGCCGGTGGAGTGTGGCTGTAGGGTGGTGCCTTCGCCTATCTCCGGGAGCAGGGATTTTTCTTATTTTTTTCCCCCTCATTATGCCCTCCCCCTCCCTGGTGGAGTCCCAACATGCAATGATGCCAGGGAACATCTTGCTGTGACTCCGCAACCCTCTACTTTGGTCCTGAAGCATTGCGGTACCTCCGGTCTCCACCAGAGGTCGCTGTGGTGCCAGGCGCAGTCCCTGGATCCCCCCCGAGGAAGGAGAGCTGTCCTCCAGATGCTCAATCCTTCAACTCCCCTGCCAACCCCCGGTGATCCAGGCTCGTCCCCGAACCTGGGTCACCGGTGTGGTGCAAGGTGTGGCATCCAGGGCCTCAACCCTCAGCGCCACCGGGCCGGACTTGGAATCACTCTTCATGAGAAAAAAAATCCTTGATGTGAGCCACCATCTTGTTTTCTGTTTTTAATTTGAAAACCCCATAAATTAAGCTATTATGATACACCAAGGCATGTATCTTGTTCATCCCAACTCCCTTAGATGGATTCCTAAGTGGCTGCATGCAATGCAACCTCTGAGGGTGTTTAATTAACTGTTTAAATTCCTTTTTTGTCACTCGCTATCTTCCCTTTTCACCAGCCAGAAGTTAGCGAGTGGCGAAAAAGGAATCCTTTTGCCACCCTCTGGTCACATTCTTCATTTTCCCACAAAAATGCCGATATTGGGGTGCCCAGTCCCGTGTCAGTGGTAGATCCCTCCCTGCTACGGTGGTACACTGAGGAGCCCACTCCCAGTGTACCAAAACAATGTCTAGTCCATTAGTCCCTGTAATAAAGAAAACAGTCCCCAGATGTCTATTTTTTTAAACCTGTAAAAAAGAAAACGGTCCCTCATCGTCTCTCCGTACCCACTTCTCCCATCCCGACCCTCCCTCTGCACACCTACCTCCCCATACCCCCCTTACCCCATACTTACCTCCTGAGGTTGGCGACTGTGATCTTTTCTGGACTGGGACATATCTGCATTCTTCAAAGCCAAACCACAAACTGAGGAATCAAGGTAAGTGCCTTATAATGGCAGTCTATGGTGTTTTGAACTTATGTTGATATCTCGGCCATTTTTCGAGATTTATTCACCAAATTTTCAACATGGGTTCTTGGGACCACATTGCAAGTACACTGCCACTGTCATTTTGTTACTTGATCAAGTGCCATTGTTCATGAGGTGGGGTCCCAAAAAGCCCATGTTGTAAATTTGGTGAAAAAATTCCAAAACATGACTGCGTTACAATCATGCCTTGTGCAGTTTCTATGCACACTTGTAACTTTGTCAATTTTTAATATTTTCACTCCAGATTTTCAACATTGCCAATATTTAACACCTCCTCATGAACAGTACAGCTGTCATTTTTCATATCCTGCCCAAAATATGTTTTTGCACCTGCAGCACATAATGGTGCAGTCGCCGTGTGAAATCAACTTTTGGGATGGATTAATGAAATCACAGTGCCAGTGTTCATGAGGGGAGGTCCCAAAAAGCCCATGTTGAAAATCTAGTGAATGAAATCAAAAAAATGACTGCATTACTAGTGTGCATTGCGCAGTTTCTACACACGCATATAACTTCACCAATTGTTTTATATTTTCCCTCCAGATTTTCAACATTGCCATTTCTTCACACCATCTCATGAACAGTACAGCTGTAATTTTTCAGATACAGCCAAAAATGTTTTCTGCACCTGTGGTGCAGAATGGTGTTACAGTTATGCAGAATTACATTTCAATGGGGATTTGAAAGTTTTCAGTATTGGGCACATATGATGAAGTGATTAGAAGGTTATGTTGAACATTTGTGGTGAAAATTATTTAAGATGGCACAGTTATGACTATTTGTTGCAATTTCACTACGTCTGCTCATGACTTGATGCATGGAAGTGCAGGGTCCAGAGGCCCCTATGTTTCCACAGCTAGATACATATGCACATCTGTGGAGGAATGGGAGCACAGGGCCCTTCAGACCCTGCATTCCACAGTAAAATAAAATACTATTATACTATCTAAAAAAGTAAGAAAATAAATTGCAAAAACTTTGTTAATGCATCAGTTAGGGTTAAAGCATTAAAAGCAGGGAAATGTTTCATTAGGGTTTCCAACCCTAACACCCACCCCCACCCTTCACAAACAAAGAGGGATTGGGGGGTTGGCACTGGCATCTCAGACCCCAGTGCTCACCCCATTCTCCTATACTGTGTGCTCCCAGCTTATTTTGTGAAGGAATATGGTGAGTGTTAGGGTTGGAGATGCCTATGCCAAGCCCCCGATCCCTCTTCATCTGTGCAGGGTGGGGGTGGGGTGTTAGGGTTGGAAACCCTAATGCCACATTTCCCTACTTTTGACGCTTTAACCCTAACTGATGCATCAATGAAGTTTTTGATATATATATATATATATATATATATATATATATATATACACACACACACACAGATATGACATGGGTGATGGGTGAGAGTAAAATAATAGAAATATCTTAATGAGCTGTACTTGACCTCCTGACCTCACAAGTGGTGAAGCCATGAGTGAGGTCAGGAAAGGTCATGTATAGCTTGTTAAGATATTTCTATTATCTCACTCTCACCTATGTCACATTTGATTTGTACAACTCTTGTTTATGTGGTTTTGTGATAGAAAAGATAAAAAGTTACAAAAGGAAAAAAAGTACAAAATGTAAATTGTGCCACTTAATGCATCTCACTGTTGTCCATGTCAGTCTGATTTACACAACAGGTGTTTAGGTGGTTTTGTGATACAAATGATAAAAAACTTACAAAAGAAAAAAGTGCAAAATTTTAATAGTGCCCCTCGCAGCATCTCAAATATGCTGGCTTTAGTTCAGCATATGGCTACTGCTATGTTATCCTCACTGTTAAAGCTGCTGTCTGATTGGTTCAGTATTTTATTGTTCCTTTGTGACATATCAGCTTGCAAGATAGCATTACTATTTTCACAGTAGCCAGTGAGAAAGCAGCAATAGCCTGATCAAATGTAACTCATGCCTGTTGTAAAAACATACATATATAACATGACATAAAAATATTTCTGCACTGCAACCTTTGCTTAGACCATCCTTCTGTGTTACAAAAAACAAGCATTAGGAAACTGCTGTATACTCGTGAAATAATGCCATCTTGGGGAAGGGGGCTAATAATGCCCATAATGCCACTTGGCCTTTGGTCTTACAGCTTATTACCGCATTAGCCCTCCCTTGATGGTATACGTTTCTTACACCACACTTTCCAGCCATTTATTCTATATATAATATACAAGTATGAACTGGACTCAAGGCTTTTAGTGGAAGACAATTGCCTCGAGAGTGAAAAGGTGACCAGCAGTGGGTTATGTTTCCCAGAGTCACAGGATGAGGATACAATTGTCACTACAGGTCACTTTTGCAACCAAAGGGACAGCAGCTTCCCGCTTTTAGCTGATAACGCCTGTCCATAGTTTTATTAAACCCTTTTATAATGAAAGATTTGTACAGCTTTTTGTTTCTTTGGAGAGCAGCGTTTTGTTTCTATCAGCCAGGAGCTGCTTTTAAAGAACTGGGGCCAATTCTAATGAGCAGAACAGTGCTTAACATGCAGGATCAGCAGCTATTAAAGGAAAACAGTTGTCACTAAGAGCCCCACACCCAAGTGTGGGGGTTGGTCCCAGTTTGCCCTTTTCTTTCGTTTGCTGGACTGTACTTAGCCCCAGGACGAGTTGCGGAACTGGCAAATATCTGATTTGAGCTTTAAAAACTCTCTAACATACACTGCAGGCTATCAAATCTCACACTGTTGCAACCCTGTTCTGAAGTCAGCTACAAGGTGTTCTGAGATGTGTTGTTACAGAAAATATCAGCTTGAAAGTCAGCAGAATCAGTCTGATACAATCTACTATGCTGCAGTAAACAGTAAATAAAAGAAAATGTTTTTGTACACAATGTGCAAATTGGAAGTAGCCCCACACTTGGGTGTGGGGCTGTTAATGCTGACTATTCCCTTTTATCAAGCACTTGAACTGTGACAACTTTTAATAAGCAGCAGCAGCTTTTTACAATTGGCAGCAGCTTTTAAATTATCAGCAGACAGGCTAAGGATTGCACTGCTCATGCTGAGAAGACCATTGACTGGTTTGAGGGCAACAGTTCGGAAACTAGACTGCTGTCATGGCAGCAGGGATATAGCACAAATGCATCCATAATGAGAGGCATGATGGATTCTACAGCAAATCACCATGAAAACTTTTGGCTGGTTCCACTTTAAACATGACTGTAGAGTGCCAGAAGAACTCACAAACAGTCTGCAAGCTAAAGACAGAAAACCACAGGCACATTTATCGTGTTTAGGACTCATCAGTGTTATATATTGTCTTAGCCCAGCACAATAGCTTCATAGGAATCATAGGAAAATATTCAAGCAATTATGGACTATACATCCTTATAGCTTGCCTTAATCCATGTTAAGTACTCAAACTTCATAGACCCTATTTTTGAATTCAACATCCAATCTAGTTTTGAAGGTTTCTATGCTAGGGCTATCTATAATTGACTTAAATAAATCATTCCAGGATGTCACAACCCTTTGGGTGAACCATTGTTTCTGTAATTTTAAATTCCACCTAGGCTGGAAGAGTTGTTTAGGATGCTTCCTTGTGCTTACTCGATCATTATTACATTTTATACCCAAGTCCTCCTGTAGTTTGGGATCTCGTAAAATTCTATAAAACATACACGTCTCCTCTGCATCTTCGATAAGATAGAGAGTACATTCCCAAGAGTTCCATCCTTTCCCTATAGGATTTATTAACTAATCCAGTTACAGCTTTTGTCATTCTTCTTTGGATGCCTTCGAGTCTATTAATGTCTTCTCTCTTGTATGGTGACTACACCTGAGCACAGTATTCCAGGTGGGGCCTAACTAGAGAGTTAAATAATGGTATTAACACTTTGGCTTCCCTACTGGATATATGTCTGAGTATACTATTTAAGTTCTGGTTTGCCTTTCTTATCTGGAATGAGCAATGTTGACTAGATTTAAAATCGGGGTAATATATATTCCCAAGTCTTTCTCTTGAATAGTATCCATCAGAGTAACTTGTCCAATTTTATAGGCTGCATTTGGATTTTTTTTACCCAAATGCATAATTTTACATTTAGCTAGATTTAATTCTAACCTATTTGATTCAGTCCATGAATTTGTTTTACTAATAGCCGATTGTAAAACTAGCACGTTGGATGAGTTATTGACAATGGCTCCCAATCTGCAATCATCTGCAAATTTAGATATCCAAACGTTAGGGGTGTTTATTTTTAATGTTGAAATATATGCATTAAATAAACAGGGCCCCAATACCAAATCCTGAGGAACTCCACTAGTCACAGGGGCCCATTCTGAATAGGTACCCTTGACCACCACCCTCTGTCTCCTATCATTCAACCAATCCCTTATCCAACATATCACATTAGTCTCTATCTCAAATTTCTCTAGAACAGCTATCAACTCTCTGTGTGGTAATTTGTCGAAATCCTTGGAAAAGTCCATAAAAACAACGTCGACCAAATTACCCAGGTCAAGTTCTCTATTAACGTTCTCATAGAAGGTTAAAAGGCTGGTCTGACAAGATCTTGAGCTGGTAAAGCCATGATGTGATGTATCAATCAGGCCTTTTTCATATAATGAAATTAATATCCTATCCTTCAATATACCATCTAATATTTTACCCATAAGTGATGTCAAACTTACTAGTCTAAAGTTAGATGGTAATGTTTTTGAGCCTTTCTTCAAAATTGGTATTACTGTGGCCTCCTTCCAGTCGTTTGGGACTTCTCCTTTATCTATAGATGACTGAAAGATAAAGGTAAGTGGTACAGGCAGTAGATCAGCTAATTCTTGTATAACCCTTGGATGAATATGATCTGGGCCTGAAGATTTGTTGGTATCAAGTGACTTGAGTTTGTCTAATACCACACAAGGATCAATTAACAAAGCTCTAGGAATAGGAAGCTCATAACATTCTTCCTGTATTAGGGGTTTGATATTAAATACCGAACAAAAATATTTGTTTTGAATATCAGCCATTCCTTTAATTGGCACAACCTGATCCAAATCATCCTTAAAGGGACCTATAGTATGTGAAATTCTCCTCCCACTATTTATATATGAATAAAAGGCTTTTTTATTATCCTTAATTTTAGAGGCTAGGGATAATTAAAATTCAGCTTTTGCTTTACTAATGGTTGTTTTAATTCTGGATGAAATTTTTTTAAGCGCCAACTGATTAGTCAAAGTTAGGTCCTTTCTGTATTTTTTATAAATTCTATTTTGTTTATCAACTTTTTAATATAGGGAGTGAACCATCGTGGTTTTATTTTGCCATTATTGTATTTATTATTGATAGGTACTGTATATATTTAGCTGTAAGATTCCTTAAATATACCAATAGTAGTTTCCACATTTCATTAACAGTAATACCAAGGAAATCTTTACCCCAGTCCCAGTTCGAAAACTCTTGCCTAAATTTGTTAAAGTTAGCTTTTCCAAAATTTAGTCTAGTCGTTAAGGCAGTTTCATTAATAACATAAGGTTTTATAATGTTAAATAACACCATACTATGGTCACTGTTTCCCAAGGGAGGATTAACACATACATCTGATAAACCTTCCCCCATATTCATCAATATGATATCCAAAATATTGTTACACGTAGTATTATGAACTACTAATTGCTTAAGGCCTAACTGGTCGAAAACATCTAAGAAGGATTTTTCTAGTTTAGAGATACCTTGCCACGATATCCACTCTATATTTGGTAAATTCAGATCTCCCATGATTATAATATTGTCTGTAGGCTCAAGGGTATTAATTTGTTTAATTAAGTCTAAATCCTGGGTTAATGAGCTGGAAGGTGGATGGTAACTTATCCTGCGAATGTTGACAGTTTTAATTTTTCTGTATTATACACCTAATTTTTTCATTATGGAGTTCAGGGATTTGTGAACCAACTGAATTTTGGAGCCTGATGCTAGGATATTGTAATTGTAAAAGAATGGAGAAGATCCTTGCAGCACTTATAAAAAACATATCAACTTTAAAATCAGGGAACATAGGTCCGGCCCAGTGGTGATGAGGGTTGAGGTGCTGGATGCCACACCTCGCTCCATACTGGCAACCCGGGTTCGAGAATGAGCCAGGGTCATCGGGGGTCGGCAGTGGGGAGAGACAGGACTGAGCATCCGGAGGACTGCTTTCCTCTCTTGGGGGGATCCAGGGGTATGCAAGGCATTGCAGTGGCCCCCGGTGGAGACCAGAGGCACTGCTATGCCATAGGGCATTAGTAGAGGGGAAGCGGAGCTGCAACGGACGTCCTCGGGTGTCATTGCATGCTCGGGCTCCACCTGGAGGGTAGGGACTAGGGCGTAACATCAAGGAAAACCCTGTTCCCAGGGATATGCGATGGGCACCACCTTCCACCAGCCACACTCGATTGGCTGGACTCTCTCCTGACCTGGGCAGAGCCCAGCCCAGCCCAAATTATAGATAGAGTGCCCTGGGCACATAGGGCGGCCCTACCTTGGGGGGTTTAGAGCCAGGGGGATAGCCAGGCTGGTGTCAGGACACAGGAGGAGTTTCAGGCTCAAAGGTAGAGCTGGGGGACCAGTGGATGCCCAAGAGAGTTCCCTGGGTGGCAGCGATAAACAGAATTAAAAAAAAATAAATAAATCAGGGAACATGGCCGGTTTGGAGGCACAGAGGGCTAAGGTACTGAGCGTCTTACCTCTCACCACTCTGGAGACCTGGGTTTGGGAATGAGCTCAGGACGCTGGGGGTCAGTGGGAGGAGGGGGGCTGGGAGAGGATTAAGTGGCCGCCTGGCAGCTCTTCTCTCCTGGATCAGGGTGATGTGCCATCTCAGCTTTTGGCTTCCACCATGTAGTGGCCTGGTGGTAGCACTGACACATGAGTGACAGATGTAAGTCAGGGGAGGGGGAAGCCGCAGTTCTGGGACACATGTGCACCTCCACTTTCATACGCAACCCGAGTTGCCGTAGCTAGGGGACGGGAGAAAACTGAGAGGAAAATATGATGAGACAGACATCAATGACATAATGCACACTAAGCCCCACCCCCCCTCGCCACCAGGAAGTATATGCTGGCCTACTGGATTATGGCTTGGGGGGGATGAGGACTGCCCTCCCACTTCTGACCCTGCCACTGGGGGCAAACCAGGAGGGTACCAGCTGGTCAGGTAAGCCTGGGGAGCTGATGGACAGTGGGAGTCAGTGGGGCAGGGCAGATTGGAGCCCAAGCCTGCCTCAGCCAGGGAGGAAAAATTAGAATATGGAAAATCAGGGAACATGGCCATTTACTTACAGCAGAATCCCCTTCATACCTAACAGGACCAGTATGACCATGTGAACCTGAACCAAAGTTGGCCTCTCTTTGAATCTAACTCAGAGCTGAATGGGTGGGAGTGGGGGTCATGGTTGTTTGTTCCTCCTTCCCCACATTAAATGAGGGCTGAGTGGCCAACTTACTTGTAATGAAGGTGGAGTGTAATGTAAGGAATGGAGTTCAATTCCTTTTACGTGTGAGTCACTGCTCACTTTGCATTTCAACAACACAATTTGCAATGCTCTTGAGAAAACAAATCCCACCAATTTGTTTTGTTTATATATTTTGTGTCAGTGTTTTACCTTCTGAAGATCTTCCTGAAGTTTTTTCAGCCTATTTTCCAGCTGGGTCACCTTCTCACACATGTTGGTGTGGGGATCCCTTCAAAGATAAAAGAAAAGTATATAAATGGAATAAGGTCAAAAATTCTTATTTATTTTTTCTTTTTACAGTCTTTTCTGGCTCCACTTGGCCTCGGAGAACTCTCTTAGGCATCTGCACTCCTTTGGCTCTACCTCCAAGCCTGAAGCCCTCCAGCTTTCTGGCACCAGCCCGGCTATCCCCTCAGCTCTGAGGCCTCCCGAGGTGGGGCCGCCCTATCCAGTCAGGGTGCTCTGTCTTGCAAGTCAGGCCAGGCTGGGCTCGGCCCAGGAGCTGGGTGGATCTGGTTAGTGGAGTGTGGGTGGGAAGGCAGTGCCATCGCCTATCTCCGGAAGCAGGGTTTTCCTGGCTGCGTTGCTTCCCTTCCCTCCATCCCTCCCCCGGTGAAACTCAATCATGCAATGGCACCAGGCACACCTGCCGCAGCTCCATCTCCCCTCTAGCTAAGCCCTGAGCACTGCAGTGCCGGGCAGGAGCCTGGATCCCCCCAAGAGAGGAGAGCAGTCCTCCAGATGCTTGATCCTCTCTCTCCCCTGCTGACCCCAGGTGGCCTGGGCTCGTTCCCAAACCCGGGTTGCCGGTGTGGCGCGAGGTGTGGCGTCCAACGCCTCAACCCTCAGTGCCATGGGCCGGCGTAGGTCAAAATATCTTAATGCCTCAGAATAATACACATGAGTCACATACAAAAGAAACTTTCTGAACAAAATAAAAGCTCCTTGAACAAAATTATAAGTAGTAAACATTTAAGTGGGAATAAGCACTCACCCAATATCAGAGCAGCTACATGCAAACTGGGTTCTGTTTTTATGCAGAATGTTTTTAGGTAATTAGGTGTTTACCTTGTCTCGTAGTACATATTGCATTATATACTGTATTTCTATTGTGTATTTTACTATCTTTTGTATGTATGTAATTGCTGTACTACTGAAGGATGACACTGGAAATAAGCCAGCCCTGTTATATCATGGGTAAAAATTACCCTTATCTATCTATCTAGCTATCGATCTTTCTATCTATCTACCACAGTAGTGGTAAATAAATTGGGTAAATAAATCCTGTTATTTTGGAATAAATGTTTATTTTCACATTACAACACATGTGATTACACTTAGAACATATGGGATATGCCACATGCCATGGCCTGACTAAAAATATCACATTTATTTTTATCTGCAGGTTTTGACCTCTATGACCTCATGAGTGGCAGAGCCACGAGTGAGGTCTGTAGATGTCAAACCCTGCAGATAAAAATAAATGTGATACTCTTAGTCAGCCCATGACATATGTCAGTTATAAAAAAGAGAGTGTCTCTCTGGCAAAATTAGTTCTTTCACTGAAGATTTTACTCTTTCTGTTTGATTTCACTGCTCTGTTTTTAACTGAGGCAGATGCCTTTGTGATGTCATCAGGCATTGTGCAAGCTATTCTCCCATTGGATAAGAGCTCCTTTGTAACTAGCCTAAAGTGGAACTAAAGACTTATGACCCACCTAAGATTGAAATCAATTATTATACATAGACAGTGTCGGCAGATAAGGGCCTATGGCCCACCCAGTCTGCCCATTTAAGTTTGTAAGTTCAGTTTATGTTTTCCAGGAAGTCTGTTGCCCCTTACCCCTGACCTCCAGAATTCCTTTATGTCTATCCCATGCATTCTTAAATCCCGTGATTGTTTCAGCCCCCACCACTTCCTCTGGCAGGGTGTTCCACTTATTTATTCCTAAGTCAAGCCTGTCACATGTGAAAATAAATAAGGGATATACAATAGAGAGCTGTCAGATAAATGATTTATCTACACAAGTGCTGTTTGACCTCGGGTAACCTCATGAGTGGCGTAAGCCACGAGTGAGATGTCCGAAGTCAAACAGCATGAGTGTAGATAAATCGTTTATCTGACAGCTCACCATTGTATATTTCATTTATGCAATAGGAATGCTTTCTGTCAGTGCAGGGACATTTAGTTTTGAATTGTTTATCTTTTTTTGCATATGTTTGTCAAAAAAGAGAACAAAAAATTGCATTTTCTGCTCTTTTTTGTTAATTATAAAAAAATCTGTAAGGTATCTTATCTATAAATGAAATACCACTCATTTTGCAGATAATTTTGTGCTACACAACTTTCATGCTCACAGCACTATGCTATCATTTTTCGTTTTAAAGTTATTTGCATTTGAATATAGTTAGTACTGGTACTGAGGCTAAACATTCTAAATGAGTTCTGGAGTGACTGTGACATATCTACTATGTATATAAATCTGCGATGATGCGTATACAATGCGTATAAATGTAAAATTTTGAATTTATCTCATAGCATTTCAGATTTATCACATAGGATTTATTGCATAAATGCATTTATTTGCAAAATGTTATTCTCAAAGTCACTGTATAAACATTTTTTTTCTCTTAGAACATGTAATTTTCATTTAGAATTTGGAAATGGAACACAGAGAACAATGGGTCAAATAGTTTACAATGGAAAGAAAGCTCTAAGAGCCCACATCCAAGTGAGGGGCTGGTTCCAATTTGGATTACTACACACTGCAGCATATTAAATCACACCTGGCTGATCTTACTGACTCCCAAGCTGACATTTGTGGTTACCAGAAATCCCAGAATCCCCTACAGGAGATGTCTGAGCTGGGCTAAGCAGTGCAAGATTTAGTAGCCTTCAGTGCATGTTAGAAATATTATAAGCTCCAATTAGGTGTTTGCCGGTCCCGATGTTCTCCCAGAGCCATGTACAGTCCTCTATGCTTGTACTTACTTAGCCCTGGGAGGACAATAGGATCAGAAAACAAACGTTCAGAACTTACAAAAACTCTAACATGCACTGCAGGCAATTGAATCTCCCAGTGCTTGAGCCCTGTTCCGACATCACCTGCAGTTACCTGCAGATTCTGGGAGTTCTGGTAACAGCAAATGTCAGCTTGGGAGTCAGCACTATCAGCCAGATATGATCTACTATACTGCAGTAAACAGCAACTACTTTTTGTTTGCATACAAACTAAAAATTGAGATCAACCCCATACTTGGGCATGGAGCTAAAAAAAAAACATTTAAAATAATGTGATATACATCAAATACACTATGGATTGTAGTGGAATAACGCATTTATCGCAGCACATGAGTGGAAAGACCTTCATAACTAACTTGTGACTTTGCCACATGTGAATGATGGGTCTTACCACTCACCAGTGGAGATAAATGTTTTACTGCACTGCAAGCCATTGTCTTTTTTTTCTTCCTCTCTTTCTTCCTTCCTTCCTTCCTTCCTTCCCTCCCTCCTTCCTTCCTTGCTTGCAAAAAAATATGGCTATCATTAGTGGCAGTTGGCAGCCTGACTGGTTATTCTTCCTAGTGTCACTAATGATGCATGTGCCCCACCCCTTCCCTTCCCTTCCCTTCCAATCACACTACTGACTCAATGCTACAACAGAGCACTGCAGTCCATGTGTGCTACAGGAGGCAGCTAGCTGAGCTTGTCTATTAGTGTCCCCCTCATGGCTTGGTGTTGGGGGGGGATAAAGTATAAATCATGCATATTGGGAATGGGGGGGTTAGGGTAGGTAGGGAGTGAGATTCACTATGTGCTGACGGCTCCTGGCATAGTACTGAGAGTCACTATTTTGGGCCCAATTCTATTTTATTGTCTGGGACACCAGGGAAGGAGAAGGTGGGGGGGCAGATGATTAGCCCTGGCCACCTGGGGGGTAGACTTATTTTCTCTACCTCCCTGAGTGATTAACAAACACCTGAATATCTGTCCCCCCAAATATCCATGAAAAGACATTAACACAGCTTTAGTGGCAAGTAACCATGACAGCAGTAATGGAATATACAGTGCATCCCATTACTATCTGTAAATTAAAAAAAAAACACATTCACAGGTATCAACAAAGAGCAGCCCCACAAGGAAGGCTATTATATGGAAACACAAACTTGGTATGCTGTGTTGGCCTGCTTCATTGCAATTTTTTCTGTTTTTCTTTATTACTTTCTGCTTTTCCTTCCTTATCTGGTGGAAATACAAAGTTCTCGCAGTGCAGTTTAACCCCTGCAAGGTATATTTTTAAATCAAGGACAGAAATGAGAAAGGAAAAGTGTGGCCCACTGGAAAATGAACCTCGGACCTCTGGTATGTCATTCCAGCACTCTAATCATTAAGCTACAGGCTTACATGGCTAGGGTCGGCTATTTCTTCATCCAGTGCACAACCCTGGATCTCATGCCTACTGTAGCATCTTAACCAGCACCCAGATCAGATACCCCACAATGTCCTCTTATATAATGTCCCAGACTTATCCCTCCAGGTGGGAACAAGAGTTACGTCAGTTGAAAGGTTCCTGTCCAGAGGGTGATGACAGGGGACCAGAGGTCAGGGCCCTGTAAATGAGTGGGGAAGAGTGTAGCAATATCATCAGCTTGAGCACCAGCATTACTTCCATCTAATTTTTATTTCCCCCATGTTCCAGCCCCACTGCACTAAGCATCACTGGGGCACTGCCTGAGACAGGAGACCTTTCAGCCAGTCAAAAGCAGGCACGGGACTGGCCTGTCCACCCCTCTCTGACTGACATTCGGCAGCAGAGGGCTGAACATATGATTCCACTGCATCCCATGTCAGTGTCCTGCCAATGGCAGGATGTCCTCCCCATGTGCTATGTATTCCAGCCCGTGCAACTCCCTCACTCCCCATGGTCCACAAGAGGGCAGTTATATAATGACAGAAGCCATGTACCCTCCCTGAGACAGGAGCTATCTGACACTGACACTTATTATTGCCTTCACAGTCCAGTGTGGGATGGCCTGGGATGGGAAGTGAATGTAGGTCATGAGCATGGGAAACTGCAATGCTTACCAATAGGTCCTCAGGCAGCCTCTTTTCTGTGGTTTAATGAAGCAATAAGGCATGACAGGGTGTTTTTTTGTGCTGGCACAACTGGCCCAGGGGTATAGTGAGGCACATGGTCACAGGTCAATTGTCTTCAGCCTTAAATGTAGAAAACAAATGAGTGTACGCTCACAGAAAAACATTTCAGGCAACAGAATGACAGGACCTTAGCTCACGGCTCACTGTGCTGCCCACAAACCCCCCGCCTCCAGCCACTACAGAAATGGTGACTAAAGTCCCTCTGGGCTCATTGCATTGGGTCTTTTGAGTGTACTGGCTAGGTATTTTCATGGTCTCTTTGGTCTTTGTTCACCATGTCTCTCTCTCTCTCTCTCTCTGTCTCTCTCTCTCTCTCTGTCTCTGTCTCTGTCTCTGTCTCTCTCTCTCTCTCTCTCTCTCTCTCTCTCTTCATTCCAGTGGCTGAAATGCACTCCCATCCTTCTCCTCACTTGTTTCTCCAGTGCTCCTCACCTCCCTGACTGCTGGGTCCTCAGGGCTTGCTGCTCCTGCATGGCTGTTCTTCTACCACCAGCTCCACTGCCTTCTCGCTACTGCCTCATCTTCTCACCTATAAAGCCCTATATGGTCTAGGCCCAAGTTACCTGACTGATCTTCTGACTCCATACCACCCTCAGTGCTCCCTCTGCTCTACTGAGAATGGCCTCCTAGCAATTCCTAGGGCATGGCTAAAAACATCCGGTGACTGCACTTTTGCGGTGTCTGCTCCACCCTTGTGGAATTTGCTTCCAGGTCCTTAAGGGAGGCCTCCTCACTGGGAGCCTTTAAGAGGGTCCTGAAAGCATATCTCTTCAGGGAAGCTTTTGGAATCTATCCTATACCAGTGGATGAATGTAACCGATTTTTTTTTACTCTGTTGTTATTGTCATTATTTAGTTTTGATTTGTGATCTCTTGTTATTTTATTGGTATTTTTGTATACTCTAAAGTGCCCTGAGCCTCAGGGATAGAGCACGCCATTAATAAAATGTTACTTACTTACTATACTGCCATAGGTTTACCACAGTTTGCACATGCAGCTACCACCACCAGTCCTACCCAGTGGAACTGGCACTCCAGTATACACTAAGTTGTGGTGCTGCCTGCAGTTCACCACTCAGTGTAGCTGGACTCCTGACACCTCCAATGGTTCCTTCTTGCTACTGCAATGCCCATTTATGTGGTGTTAGCAGTAAAGAATCTTTGATGGTGACAGTGTGGTTGGACCCCTTCCACCATCAATAGTTCCTTCCTGCTACCATCACATAAATGAGTGTTATCTGCCAGTATTCATGCACTCAACCAGTGCGCTGATCTTCCTTGCAGAAGTGGCACTTCAGCATGCACCAGGTCATGGTCTGCAGCTTAGCATTCCCTGTTAGTGACTATTCCATACTTATAACGTAAGGGGATTCTCATGCTCTTCAGCACCTGAGGAACTAGCATCCATATCCTTTTTTTTTTGTCAACTTTGTTTCTCTCCCGGTTGACAGCCTGGGGGTATACCACCTTATCAGCCCCTGGACTTGTCCTCCCAGCATCCCCCTTCAGGCAGCCCAGACTGGGTGGCCTGTAGCTTGCCCCCTATGGTGGGGATCTCCCAGGAGGCTGTAGGAGAGACTGAGATCAACCAGAGGCCCTAGCCGAGGCTTATGCCTTATTTAGAAGGTGGTCCAGGGGCATCATACAGCTCTGTCATCAGGGTTTTTCTGCTGTGTTCCCCAGGAGTGCAATGATGTCAGCACAGGACGGGCATGCTCCCACACCCATCCTACAGACGTCCGATGACAGCTCTGCATGCCAGGTGGTCCTGGCTGCTGGACACCCAGTCTCTACTGGGTGTCACTATCATGCTAGGGATCCAGAACCCTCTCTCTTGGTGGAGATCTGTCCGTGGGATATTAATCCAAACTCCCCCAGCTGACTCTCTAATGAACCATGCTCGCTTTCGAACATGGGTCATCAGCACCGCAGGTGGTAGTGCTACCACTGCTCTGGCAGGCCGGCCTTCATCCAGATCATCTTCTCATGCAACTGACATGAAGCGAAGTCTGACCTCGCTTAGATCTGCATCAAAGCACTGTGAGTTATTGCTCTTCCACATAGTACCTGCTGCTGTGGAGTTTGCATCCTACCCACCTCAGGTCAATTCCCAGCTCCCAACTCTACAAGAACATCACTCTTGCTTTCCAGTCAAAACGCTGCAATGTCCAGTCATCCTCCAGTTTCATGATTCTGATTCTTCTGCATCCCATGAACCGGTGCTGCCTCCTTCTGTTCATAACACTACCTCTCCTAAGTACAAGAACTGGACAACCCCTAAACTAATGGCTGCCCTCAAGCAATCTGCAATCCTTTCCTCTGCCTGGGTAATATTCCTGTTTCCTTTCTGTAGATCTGCTGTTGTGTGCACACAATAAATCTGCAGGGCTACACCAAGCAGCCTTAAAAAGCGTTAAGCAGCATTGGTACATATCGAGGCTTAACCAGTGCCTGGGTGAAGTGTCACAAAATCTCCCTTCCTATGGTGTATAGGAAGTCACAGACTATAAAAAGTATTCTTGTGCAACATAGGCAGCCTGTAATGACTAACAGGTTATCCAAAGGTGTACAAAGTTGTTGCCCAATACCCGGGCAAAAAATGTAAAGCCAGTAAAGTTCTAGAGGCTAATAATGGTGTCAAAAATCCTAAAAAATGCAAAGATGTTGAGATCCAGAGTCTCATTATATCTGACACTTCAGAAATCATTTATGTGACAGTTTCACTGTAAATCAACCTCCCTCTCCTATTTCCCACCTGTTCCTCTACTTCCCCCTATCCCTCCTCCCCTTACCCTCATGTCACCAGTTTCACTATGCCTCCTTCATCTGCAAATTCTGGTTTGAGACTTTTCCCTCTTACCTGTCCTCACTCTTTTCTCCCCATTCCCTCTGCCTCATACTCTGTCTACTCCCAGGATCCTCACACTGTCTCTCTTCTCCACTCTTACTCGTCTGCTCAGCAATCAGCCTTCTCTTATCACTTTCCATCACTCTGGACCTGGCTCCCCTCCTCTCTCCATCTCTCTCTCCCTCCCCTTTCTCCTTTAAGCACCATCTAAAACTTCTTCCCATTCCCTCCTGCTCTCGTCATTCTTCTCCCTGCTCTTTCCTTGAGTTACAATGATGCATTATGTGTCTGTTCCCATTTAATGGTTTTACAATGTTAAATTGTACTGTTTTTATTTTATTTTGTACAAATCATTATCCTGAATGGTTTTATTTTGTATTTACTGTTCCCTCTCCCCAAGGCGGCACATGGAAATGAGCCTTGGCTCAGTGTGCCTCTCCCAATTACCAGTTTTCAAATGAATAAATAAATAGTTTCCGTGGTGTATTCTATGTCAGGAAACAATACATAAATTTAAGGTGTGAGTTGGGGAACATTGATGAGTCACAGAAAGAGGCAATTTGGAGTATCTTATTGCAGACCACATCCTGAATGCTAAGAAGCCAAAAGCACATATCTTTGAATTTTTGGGAATTAAAGTATTCCCAAATCTAGGGGAGGGAGGTTTTAAATATCTGGTATTATGCAGGGAAGCATATTGGGTTTTCAGCATGGGAGCTTGAGATTGGCTGGAAAACACATTAGACAGACCAGAGGGTGACTCTGTAACGTAATTGATGTGGCACATTTGTATGAATGAAATAACAGTCTGGACAATATGTTGAATCTGTGGAATATGTGGCAGCATCCACTTCATCGCTCCTGGTATGTGGTGACTGCCCTGATTCTTTGTTTCTCATGTTAATTGACCAGTCAGTGAACACCCAGTTCCTGGCGCAACCTTTCTCCTTTGAGTGCAGTATTGTTTGAGGTGGTATCTAGTAATAACCGCAAAAACAAAATAGTGCGGCCATTAATAGCGCCGGGTTGATCATGCGGCATATATAAGCGAGTGCTACATTATAGCAAGGTACTGTTTAGCTATGGTGCTTGCTGTTGCACCTGGGCTAACAACTCACTCACTCACAGCTGAAATACATCTAGAGCTCACAGTACCTCAGATGCAGTCTTTCCCACTAATAGTGATGCTAAGGACACATGAATGAATAAAATAAATTATAATAAAATACATCACAGTACCTCAGAAACAACTTTTTGGGTACTGTTTAGTTGCATTTCAGCTGCAGTCAGCTGCATTTAAATCCTCAGCTAAGTACTACGCTTTCACAGTACATCTGGTACAGGGGCATGAATGAATTAAATAAGGCCTGTTGCACCCCCCTCAAGGTGACACTTTTGCCTCCTTTTTTCCCCTACCTATACTGATTCTGTGATGTTATTTTCCCCAAATTTTCTCCTTGTTCTCTACAGTGACTCCCTCCCTTATGAAGAGAGCCACTCCACCCCTTTTTCTGTCAGGCCAAGCCCTTCAGAATAGTCTGTAGCCATCTATCCTGGTGTTCCAGTCATCCCCCCAAACAAGTCTCTGTGAGTGCTGTGAAGTTCTAACCTTTGAAGTGCATCAGACCCTCAAGCTCACTCATTTTGCTAGGTGTATGCTTTAATTGGCCTACATACCAGTGAGAAAATGTACCCCTTTATGCCTCCTCTCTCCCCCTCCTGTGTCTCTCCCCTGCTCTGTTGTCCTTCTCTCAGGGGACCTGAGTCTGCCTCCTGCCATTGGTGAGCCCTTGCAAGAGTCCCTCCCCAGTACTCTAGTTTTAACCCCCCTAACTGCCTGACCCGTTTGACTGGCCAGTACCTCTGCTATGTCCTGGCACAAGTACAGCCCATCCTGGGCGTAAAGGCATCTGTTGCCCCAGAAGGACCTACAGTTAGCCAGAAAAAGAACATCCTCTCTCTTGCACCGGATACTTTGCCAAGTGTTTGCCTGCCTAATGATCCTCTGCCATCCTCACTAGCCTCCGGGACTGGGAGGCTTTCAAAACAGATCACCCTGGACACCTTTCCCTTTAAGAGAATACCCAATTCCATGAATGACCTCTAATTATCATCAGAACTTGTGCACCCTATGTCGTTCATGCCAACATGGATAACAACAAAAAATAGTTTGCAGGACACAGCACTCAGCTCTCTATTTAGCAATAGACACTGGAGCTCAGTGAATTATGCAAAACTGTTTTTTTATTCAGTTACAACAATAAAAAAGTAAACAGCATAATTACAAGCACAAAGCAGACCTCATGAGGAAAGACCCACAGCCACCCAGTGTTTCACACCCACATCATAAGTGCTTTGTCAAGGTACCTTTCCTTTCAGAAAAATACCCAGTTCCGTGAATAACATCCAGATATCCTTGGAACTCGTGCTCCATATGTTGTTCATGCCAACATGGATGACAATGGTCTTGTTCTTCCTCCAGTGGCATTGTTTGGCTCTGGATAGCACTCATTTGACCTGCAATCCAGGCAGGCAAGCCACTTCTCCTGAGACACCACCCTGGTCCAGCAGTGCACCTTTTGCTTCACCAACTGCCTTAACTATGAAGTCCCCAAAGACTACTACCTTTGTGTCACTCCTCCTAGCATTTTTCCTATTGGATTGAGAGTTCTACTGCCTGGACTACTCCCACCAGCCGCAAATCACCTGTTGATCCAGCTAGATCTGCTCAGCCAGATGCTGATAGCTGTTGATGGCACCCACCGGTGATGGTGTTCCCTTATTAGGGTACCTTCTATGCCTCCCTCCACTGGGATCCATTCTGCATCTCTCCCACAAGAGAACACAGTCCCTGATATCTTGTTCCCTATACTACCTGTTTCAGTCAGCTGCTCCCTCCTGGTTGAGAGCCCATGCCCCTAGTCTTCTCTTCCTCCATCCTCCTCAGTTTCTTTCTCACTTCCCTGCACCCACATGCTACATTCATGCACCACTTGAGAACGTTGACCAGGCCATGGTGTCTGCAGATGTAGCCCCCCACCCCACCCTCCATAGGCAGCATAGCGTACACTGCAGAGTACTATCAGCATGCTGGGTGTGCATCCCTCAAAGAGTCCTGGACCCTGTCCTCTCCCTTCCACCCACCCATCAGTATCCACTTCAACTGACATTCTTCCTCACTGCACCCCCAAGATATCATCAGTTGAAATTCTAGGCCAGCAATATGCCTCTCCAAAGCAACAACTTGCTTGCATCAGCTGCAGTTGTGCCCCCACCCACCAACCCTCTGTAGATTAGGTGGTGTACATCTCACAGCCCCAGCAGTACTCTACTTCTCTTTCTCTCCTCCCTGATGTTGTTATTATAATTATTAATAACCTATATTAAGACAACATGAGCAGCTTTAAACATATATACATTTTTTTTACAAATATAAGAAAATAAATAATAAAAATGTAATTAGATACCTAGCCTTGGTAAAAGACCCTGAAATCTCTTCAACAATAAAACAAATAGTTGGTATTGACAGGATGTCATTAAGGTTCCAAACAGGTTGTCTGGAAGCCTCTTCTGTTATGGATCAACTTTTATTTTAAATGCAGGAACAGTTTTGAAATGGTTAACACATATTTAAACCAAAAATCACATAAACCTAGACACCTGGCCCATGACAGGAACACTAAACAGATGGTAGAAAGCAAACATCAGATGATCCTAAAAACAGGACAAAAGAAACAACAACATAAGCAAAATTACAGAGTCGGAAGAGGTCCAACAACACAGAAATAAAAAGGTGTCAGCAGAAAAAGATGTTTAGTACATCATGTCAGACCATTTTCCTACCCAATAAAAAACTGCAGCGAATACGCCAGTCCTGCAGGAATGCTAAGGGTAGGTAGAGCCACCTCTGACCTTATGGTACACACCCTAACAAGAAAAAAACTTGATCGGGGGATCTTTTTTTTATAATTCAGAATGTTTTATTAGTTTTTGGCGGCATATGAAAGGGGTAACAAATTATTAACAGTACAGCTGCAAACAAAACATAAAGCAAACAAACATACCTAACAAACAATCACAAGACATAATATTAACAACAACTGACAACCCCTCCCCATCCCCCCAGGTCTGCGGTCAGGGCAAACAAGAAGCATGTTGTGTGGAGACAGATATTCAGGGCTGCCAGAGGGATAGCAAAGTCAGAAGAGGCTCCCAAAATGATCTGTAAACATCCAATCTATGCCGGATGCTAGCAATGTGCTTCTCTAGTTGAATGACGGTTAAGATCTCACAGTATCTTTCCAAAGTTGAGAGAAGGGATTCGTCCTTCCAGTGCCTGAGCATAACTAGTTTACACTACACTGCTATTAAAGTTAGGTGGGCTTTCTGAATTTTAGGTGTGCCCTGTGGGAAAAGAGATAATAAGCAGGACTTTGAAGCAAACAATGGTTCTAACCCCAGAATTGGGTCCAGAATGTCTGGGCCTTCGGGAATTCTCACAGCAAGTGAAAAAGAGATCCTATCTCTTCTCCACATCTATGACAAAGGGGGATACTAACTTCCCTATGGCATGCAGTCTGACGGGAGTATAGTACAGATTGTGCATACTATTAAATTGGGTGAGTCTCAACCTATCTTGTTTAATAAATCTGTAGACAGTTTTCCAGAGTTTATCCCAGCTGGTCAGGTCATCAGGGAGAGCAAGCGTTTGCTTCCAGTAGTAACAGATCCCTTTGGGAAGTTCGTAATCAAGGTCTTACAAAAACCTACATACACAGGAGACCGCATGTGGTTGCTTCGCCACCTGAAGCACGGACGGCAAGTCCTCTCTAAGTGGGAAAGACCAGGGTTTGGGGCCTAAGAAGGCCAGGACAGCCTGTCTTATTTGCCAATATTTGAAGATGTCAGCATTGGATAACTGGAATTTCTCTCGCAATGAGGAGAGCGGGAAAATAGAATCCTCATTGCAGAGATCCCCCAGTGTAATATGTTGTAATTTGGGGAAGAAAGAGGGTGGGCTTTTCCAGTTCGAAATCAGGAAATGGGGATATTGAAAAGGGCTTGGCTTATTGAATTGCTCCAGTTAAGGGATAGGTGTTTCTGTGCCTGGTGTAGAGCACGGAGAGACCATCCGATGGGAGAGTTTTTGAGGTGACGAGGGAGATGATGAGGAAGCTGGCACACTAAAGCTGAGAGGGAGCAGTGAGTTCTTTGCACTAATGCCTTTTCAATTTCCACCCAGGTGGGGGTGTAGGAACATACATGGTCAGTGACTGGGTCATCCATCCATCTAGCCAACATGCTGATATGTTGGGCCTCATAGTAAGTAAAAAAGGATTGAAGAGCAAGACCCCCCTCAACTTAGGTGCGGTAAGGTTAACATATCCTCTTCTGGCACATTGTTTCTCCATAAAAATGTATTAAATATACTCCGTAACTAGCTAAACCAGGTTTTGGGAAGAAAGAGACCCAACATACCCATTGGGTACAGGATCCGCAGAAAGACATTCATTTTGAGGACACTTAAGCGTCCCCAGAGAGACATTGGCAGAGCACTCCACCTAGCCAAGTCCACTTTGAGAGTGGAAATCAGTTTGGTAAGATTCTCCTTCATCATTGAAGGCACATCCCTGGCAACTTTAATCCCAAGTAGGTCTGGGTATGAGGCATCCATGTCAGGCCCAAACCTGAGAGTTCCGCTCTTGTGAGACGACAGTTAAGAGGGAAAATCTGGGATTTAGAGAGGTTATGTTTATAAGAGGAGACTTTGGAGAATAAACTCAGTTCATCAAGTAGAATGGGTATTGTGGAAGCAGGATTTTCCACATGTAACAATAGGTCATCCGCATAAGCTGAAAGAAGATATCTTTTGCCTTCGATTTGGATACCAGTCAGGCCAGATGAGCTGAGTAGTCTACAGATAAGAGTCTCCATGATCAGGGGGATCTAAACAGCCACAAGATTTAGATCATCAGCTGGCCAAGAATCAGTACGAGTAACAGCAGCAAACAGGTAAATTGTCAAAAATAAAGCTGCCATAATAAATGTCAAATCCTGAGTGACATTAAAACTAATCAGTTTACAAGATTTTGGCAAAAAACTAAAATTGCTGCTAATAACAGTAAAATTAGCAGAGGAGTGCAAGTGGAATGTAAAATAATGTAGCAGCCATCTTGACAACCAATGTTCTAGAATGAAATATAGAAAGCTGGGTTTTCAAAACTAATGATGCAGGCGCAGGTCCCTACTTCAGACGTAGCCTGCTTCATGGCAAATTTGCCAAAATCCTTGTGTACTATTTTCAAATAGTTTGACACATTTGTGACATTTTCCTCTCTTTATGGTACAAAAATGATGCATCCTTCATTTTTGGAGTGCATCGCATCGTGGCATCTGCAACATTCAGTTAGACCACATTTTCTGTGGTCCAACAGCCACGTCGCAAGTGTGAGAAAATCATGCTGCAAGTCTTTGAAAATCCAGCCCAGTATATTTTAAGATGTTTTCCTGGATAACAGAAAAACACTTTATACATAACACAGTGCTGAGGTACTGTATGCTCCCCACTGCAGTGTAACTTCTGCCCCCCACAACTATCAACATTATATAGGATTCCTGCCTCCTGCTACACTGTTGGCATACATGCTTATTCCCCTCTTCTGCTGGTTTTGCTATCAACACTCCTCCTCATACCCATCATTGCTTCCTCTACTCTGATCTCCCCCGAGCCTTGCTGCTTATTGCACAGTGCTACCAACCTTGCTGCTTATTGCACAGTGCTACCAACCTTGCTAAATTCTAGTTTGGGTCCTTCCAGTGCTCACTCCACTCTCCTTATGCTGTGTCTCCCATCATCTACTCCCTTCACTCTCGGATTCCTGCTCCGCCTCTGCTCCCTGCTGTAATACTTCCTTCAGGCAGTCTGCCTTCTCATCCCACCCACCTCCCAGCATCATTTGGAATAACCTCCCTCCAGATCATTGCTCTGCTCCTTCACGTTCCTCATTCCAAGCCCTTCCTCATGCTGTGTCTGTACATACCTTTACCTGAACCTAATTTCTCTGTACCAACCATGTATAATCACCAATAAGTTGACAATTCATGCAAGATCAGTCAGACTTCTGCTGCCTAATTTGGCAACAGAAATCATTTTGTGTTCAACTTTGAGCAGTGTATCAGTCATTAAAGCGCACAGCAGACACTTAACTTAGCCGTTATCAGTGTTTTTGCTTCTCCAAGGCACAGACAGCTGTGAGTTCCCCTCACTACTTTTGTCTAGTTCTAGAACAGTTCTCTAGGCTTATACATGAGTATTATTTAGCATTTAAGTCTATAGTTTTCAGCTCTCCTCTATAGTGAAAGCTCTATATTCCTTTTATCTTTCAATTTGTACGTTATGTTATGATCTGCTTCTATATCACTATTGTGATGTTTACCTAACTCATTATGCACATCTCACACCCTGATCTCTTGCTGTATCTTCTGATGCTTTTTGCAGGCACGAGCATAGCCTGTGAAAGCATGGGAAGGTTTGGGGGTTACCTGAAGAGGAAATAAGGATTTTATTTAATGTGACTAAACTACATTAGCAACACATTTTCAAAACGAAATTATACCCTTGTTATTTGTTTTGCCTCTGTATGAAGCAAAAATCTGAAAATTTTAAAAATTTGTTTCAATTTTTCATATGGTTTCTACGAATTTAGTTGCAGTATATCAATGTACTGGAAATGAAAATGGTTTTACACAATATGCATTATTGTGAATCAGTGCTGATAAAAGTACTATCCTCACAATAGAATCCAGACTAACTATACAAATTTTATGTCTAGCTATTAGGATATGTCATTGTAAATTTCTCAGCACCAAAGTTCATTACACAACATGGATCCCACTCTTAGGTTCAAGGCACGCTGATGCATACTCAGCTGACTCGCACTGAAATTAAGCTTATGCTGGCATTCTGACAGCTCTGATGAGTCACACACTCAGCATAGTTGAAATAACAGAAAAAGTCACCTCAAACCCCAGCCAAACCAACAAACCCTACACAGTACAGGACCGCCTACAAGTTGCCCATTATCGTCATTTCATAATATAACAGTACGCAGTAGTAATCATCGTAAGACACTGACTGCTAACAAACAAACAAAAAAACGAGAGAGAATGTGAAACTCCTGTCTGAGACAATAGCAGCAAATCAGATGAACAGCAGCTTTCAGGAAGAGATGGTATATTTAATACTGACATATACACAGGACACTGAACCCCTACTGATAACTGATACCATTATTATGACAGAAAGAACAGTGTAAGCAGCAGAAAACAACCAGCAAGGTACAACTATATCCACATCAGCACCCGCTGACACATCTGCTTTGGAGATAATCACCACAGAAATAGAAGCAGCAGAAAATGACTACCTAGCACCATCTATGTCAACCACAACACCCTCTGAACGAACAGACTTGCAGACGATAAATACAGATGACCTGGATATAACAGTACCAGACTACCTTGCCAGACATGCAAACAAAAACACCACCAGGAAAACCACTTATCGTGTAACCATCCTACACACCTATTTAAGGGAACAAAACAACAAAGGAAAAGATATAAAGGGTATAGAATCTGCCAACTTAAACTACTAGCATATTTTATGGCAGCTAAAAAAGGGATGAATTCCATTATGAACCAATAACATTAAGGGCAATGTTCAAAAAATCCAAAAGATATCTACGCTCCAAATCCTACCCATCATCCATGAGTAGAGAAGAGGAATTTAAACTCACCATAGTGATTGTGACAGGAAATGGGATCAGTCAGTTATTCTTTTACAATATTCATCTGTTTCAGGTTCTGTTTGGGATGCACACAAGATGGCTGTCAGGTCACTTGTACAGGCAGCTTATGAGATCTGGTGACCCACTGTGGAGGTGCTGACATTCTCATGGGAACCACTGACTGGATGAATAGGGAGGAGGCAATAAAGTGATAATCTCAGTGTAGAGTCTTTCCTGGGTATGTTCCCATGCTAGACAGTGGACCCAGATGCATGTAACAAAACTTTACAGATAGCAAGGAAGGATGAGGGGTCACACACACACACACACACACACACACACACACACACACACACACAAACACTGGGGGAATAAGGGGACTATCACTCAAAGGGTGAGGTCACTCCCCACAACCAGAAAGGTATAAATTGGACAGCTGGGGCCAGCTCTCTCACTCTCTGGGACACTCACCATCTGAAGAAAGGAGAGCTCTGCCACAGGGAACTAGCTTGGTAAGGAAGTATAGACTAGGAGAAGTGTCTTCTGTAGCTAGAGCAGGTAAAGTGTTTTAGGTGAGGGAAGCTCAGATTGTAAGCTAGGATGGCTCAAGGGGCAGTTTTTGTCTCTATGATCTTAGTAGCAAAGTAGAATGAGCTAAAATTCCTTGGAAAAGGCTGCAGGTTTCAGGGGTGGGATGAACTGACAGATGAGATAACAGACAAACTGTATGATAAAAAGGGGGTCACAAGTTGTATGTATTTCAGCATTAGGGGCTGCACCGAAGTCAGAGAGGTGAAATGAGGCAATGCAAACCTTGAAACAGATGAAAATGGCACTGAATACCTTGAATATTCAACTGAAAGGAAGACTAAGATCACCGTAAAATAAAACCACAAGCCCATCAAAATACAGATAACCCATTAAGATGCCAAGTTCAGACATACAAAGGCTTTTACAACCAAGGACACTGAAAACAATAATAGAAAAGGCTGGCAGCACAACTGGCAAGAAAATACTAACCACAGTGCTTATAAACATATCGCCCATAAATTGAATGACTGTGGTGTTGCCCCAACCGAAATCATGCAGGCAACCAGTCACCAGAATGTCAAGAGTGTAAATGATTACTCAAGACTTAAAGATCATGTGCAACGGTTTTTGCATATTTTTAATAAAAGCTTTAAAAGCTGAAATTCAAGTCCTTGTGTCATGATTAGTGTTTCCTGAAACTTTCATGCTGTTTGGTTTTGTGGGTTTCTTTAAATCAGCATTTGTTAACTTGCTCTACAGTGGCTGAAAACAGTGGAGTTATTGCTGTCCTCTCAGTCAAACTTAGAGTGCGATGACATCATTTTGGAGTAGCTTGCTGTTTCAGATTCCCAATCAGAGCAGCACTCTGTAGAGTTTATGATTTGCTGAGCTCTCCAGGTTCCTTACAAACCCAGTCTCTGGTTTGTGTTTAGATAGATCAGCTTAAAATATATAATTATCTTCCTTTATTAAGCTGATCATTTCAGTTCCAATGCTGAATTGAAGTAGTGGAAATATTTTTCTGTGAGAAATCAGCTTGTCTGTATCATAGCTTTGTTCTTTATAATCAACCCTCAATTGTTTTTCTAACTATATAACACAGGGCTGTTTATTGAATATAAAAAAAAATCTAAATTTTGTTCATTCACAGGAACAGTTTGTCCTTGATGTAGCCTTCATAAATACAATCATGTAAGAACATTTTTTTTCATGTCACATTGACAAACAGGTGGTTGTCACACTCTGCTACAGTATTTCAAGCACATATACTGTCAGAACTCACAAATTTAAGCTCTTTGGTGGTTTCTGTGTGAAAATATGTCATGTACGTGTACAACTAGAACCAGTATGTGGCATCCTGATGCACTGCATCTCTGCCCTACAGTTGAGGCAGCAGCAGTCTACTGCCACCAGTCCCCTGCCCCACAAGCCCCCCTACCGTCTGCTTCACATCTGAGGCTGCTGCACCCTGCTACCCACTGTCTTCTCCCACACAGTCATGGATTGTGCACCCTGCTGCCTCCATCCACTGGCTAAAGAATCAGGACTACTGCACCCTGCTGCTCCCTGCCCAAACAATTGTGATTGCTGCATCCTGCCCCCTATTTCCCCCACCCTCACAGTTAGGAGAGCTGCACCTGTGTTGCCTTGTTCCTGTCTCCACAGTCAAGGTTGCGGTGCACCACTAGGCCTTAAGTGATATGTTCCCTGCCTCCATAGGCAGGGGCTGCCCACCACGTGTACCCTGTCTCACAGTCAGGGCTGCTGTGCCCTGATGCCCCATGTGCCCTTCCCACAGTGAGGCTTCTGCACCATGCTGTTTTCTAACACCTATCACCACAGACAGGGCCGCTGCACCCTACTCCTTTCTACACAGTTGTGGTTGCTGTGGCCTGCTGTACCCTAGAGCCCCATGCCTCTGCAGTTAGGGCTGCTGCACCATGCAGCCACTTGCTAAAAGATTCAGGGCATTTGCTGCACCCTGTTGCATGCCTCCACAGTTGAGGCAGTTGTAGCTTGCTGTCTCCCTGCCACCATAGTCAGATCATTTGCTACACTCTGCTGAGACAGGAACAGGGGGCAACATGTGCAGTGTCCCTGACTGTGAGGGTGAGAGAGAGAGAGTAGTAGGGTGCAGCAATCCCAACTGTTTGGGAAGGGTGCAGCACAAGAGTAAGGTAATTTGCTGCACCCTGTCCCCTACCTGTGGAAGCAAGGGGCTGTGTGGTGCAGCAGGACACAACGGTGGCAGGGGACAAAGGACAGCAAGGTGCAGAAGCCTTGACTGTGGGGCAGGACACAGGTGGGCATCAGGATACAGCAGCCCTGACAGTGGTACAGGGAGTACATTGTGCAGCAGCCCAGCCCATTTGGGGCAGTGGAAATGTGTAGCAGGGCTCAGTAGCCCCAAATGTGGATGCAGACGGTATGAGATTCTAGGGTGTAGCACAGCAGCCCTGACTGTGGAGACGGGGACAGGGGGCAACAGGGTGCCGTGGTCCTGACTGTGAGTGTGGGGAAAGAGGGCAGCAGGGTGTAGCAGCTCTGAATGTTTGGTCAGGAGATAGGGGTGGCATCAGGATACAGCAGCCCAGACTGTGGGACAGGGTGCAGCAGCCATGTCTGTCTGGGACAAGGGATGTGGGCAGCAGGGTATAGCAAAGGATCTTACTCTGGTGGCAGGTGACATCAGGGTGAAACTGCCTCAACTGTGGAGGCATGCAACAGGGCACAGCAAATGCCCTGCTTCTTGTGGCAAGTGGCAGCATGGTGCAGCAGCACAAACTGCAGCAGCATGGGGAACTAGAGCTCAGCAGGCCATGGCAACCGCAACTGTGTAGAAAGGAGCAGGGTGCAGCAGCCCTCTCTCTGGTGACAAGGGATAGAGGATAGCATGATGCAGAAGTCTCGACTGTGGTGCAGAACACAGGGGGCATCAGGGTACAGCAGCCCTGACTATGAGATGGAGTGCAGATGGTGCAGCAGCCCAAGTGGGTAGCAGTGTGTAGCAAAAGCCTCACCTCTGGTGGCTAAGGCAGCATGGTACAGCAGCCCCAGCTGTAGAGGCAGGGGACCTGGCACATTAGGGTTTACCACGGCACAACAGCCCTGACTGTGGTGACAGGGACATGGGTCAACAGGTGCAGTTTCTCTAACTGTGAGGTGAGGGAGAGAGGGCAGCAGGGTGCATTATCCCCAACTGTCTGGGCAGGGGATGGCAGGGTGCAGCAGCCCTGATTCTCTAGGCAGGGGATGGAGGCAGCAGGGTGCACAATCCCTGACTGTGTGGGAGAAGATAGTGGGCAGCAAGATGCAGCAGTCTTGCATGTGAAGCAGAAGGCAGGGGGCTTGTGGGGCAGAGACAGGTGGCAGTAGAGTGCAGCTGCCTCAATTGTAGGGTAGAGTCACGGTGCATCGGGGTGCCACATAGTGTTTCTAGTTGTACACGTACATGATATATTTTCATGCAGAAACTACCAAAGAACTGAAATTTGTGAGTTCAGACAGGTGCCTGTCACACTCTGCTACAGTATTTCAAGCACATGTACTGTTTGTCAATCTGACATAAAAAAATGTTCTTACATGAGCATATTTATGAAGGCTACATCAAATACAAACTGTTTCTGTGAATGAACAAAACTTAGATTTATTTTATATTCATTAAACAGACCTGTGCTATATGGTTAGAAAAAAAAATCTGATTTTTGATTAGGAAGAACTGAAAGCTATGATACAGGCAAGCTGATTTCTCAAGAGAAAGATTTACACTGCTTCAATTCAGCATTGAAATTGAAATGATCAGCTTTTTATCAGATGATAATGATATGTTTTAAGTTGATCTATTTAAACACAAACCAGAGACTGGGTTTGTAAGAAACTTGGAGAGCTCAGCAAACTACTAACTCTACAAAGTACTGCTCTGATTGGGAATCTGAAACAGTAAGCTACTCCAAAATGATGTCATCGCACTCTACGTTTGACTGAGAGGACAGAAATAACTCCACTGTTTTCAGCCACTGTAGAGCAAGTTAACAAATGCTGATTTAAAGAAAACCATACAACCAAACAACATGAAATTTTCAGGAAACACTAATCATGACACAGGGACTTGAATGTCAGCTTTTCAAGCTTTTATAAAAAATACGTAAAAACCGTTGCACATGATCTTTAATGATATGCAGCAGCAAGAAATATCAAATCTCCTTAGCAATGTTCATGTGCCACAGTGAAAAGTGTATCAGGAAAGCAAGCATCAACACACAGTCAACAAACCTCTAAAATATAGACAGGGTGGTAAGGTTCTTTTTTTTCCAACCTATTTTCAGTGCACAACATGTTTATTTCCATTTTAACATAGGTAAGAAGTACTAAAATATCCCCCTCCACCAATAAATAAATAAATATATATACATACATTGTGTAAATGGTGTGTGATCAAAACAAATGCAACTCATAAATAATGATTCCGATTGGAACATAAAAAGTCATTTCCATCAATGAATCATATTTGAACTGCCCCCCCCCAAAAAAAAAAACTAAAAGGAAATAATTTAAAAGGTGTAGCACTACCAAAGGTACAATTTGTTTGTGGCATAAGAAAATGTAATACCAGCTAAACACACTTTACTTCATTAACCCTTATTGTGACACAGACTGATATATCTGTCCAGAATTCCTATACATTCTAATTCCATCAGCAGTCTAAGGGTTAACAAGATTATGCTGACAGCTACTGTCCAAAGGTATTAAGACATAGCCTGCCTTATGATGCCTGCTAAACCTCCCAGGTTGAGGCTGCTGTCACAGTGACACAAGACTGCCATACTAATAAGCTAAGATAGCAATGACATAGTCCAGCAGATGAATGTATTTCTGTGTGTGGGTTTTCTCTCCAGAAACAAAGTCTTATCAGAGTTAGTGCTACGCATGTTTAGTTAAGCATTTACTATATTCTTTAGTTACTGTAATATATACTTTTTTATCACAATAGGATTGTCACCATCAAAACCAGAGCACAAAAGGATTCTGATAATACAGATTGACTCTGATGATGACGAAAAGCAAGGTACATAGTTATACTCATCTAACCAAGTAAAATGAGACAGACTGTTCAACGTCCAAATGTTTGTTACTGATTATTTGAAATTGCTGTGAGAGGGGTGGTCTGAATAAACCTGTATAAGACATGAGTCATACAGATACTTTAATAAATACACACCCGAGTATAAATTTATATTAAAATTGCACTAATTCTGTGTATATGCATGTGCGTGTGTGTCGCTATGTGTGTACATATGAACATACATACGAACATACAAAGAAGCCAGCAGAAGAAGGCCATTTGGTCTGTTGAGTCTGCTCATATTGCAGGGTCCACAGCTTGAGCTAATGTCCCTGCCCTTCCTCCTCACTTCTCCCATCCTCCCTACCCATGATCCTTATCTTCCCCATGCCTATTCCCAGCCTCTCTTAAAGCTGCCCACTGTCTGCAATGAGATGACCTCTTCCAGCAGCGCATTCCACGTGTCCGCCACCCTATCTGTGAAGAAGTGCTTCCTGACCTCCCTCCTAAACCTCCCACCCTCCAGCTTAAGACTGTGCCCCCTCATGTTATGGTTGCCACTCAGCTTAAAGATATTCTCCTTATCAACCTTATTTATCCCTTTCAAGTATTTGAAAGTCCCAATCATGTTCCCTCTCTCTGTCCTGTCTTCCAGGGAGTACATCTTCAGTGCCCTCAACCTCTGCTTGTATGTCTTACCCTGCTGATCTGCTATCATCTTTGTAGCCCTTCTTTGGACCTTCTCCAGAAGGTTAATGTCCTTTTTGAGGTGTGGGCACCAGTACTGAACTCCATACTCTAGATGCGGCCTTACCAGTGACCTGTACAAGGGCAGTATAACCTCCTCTCTCCTACTACTGATCCCCCTATATATGCATCTCAGCATCTTGTTTGCCTTTGCTGCTGCTTTCTGACACTGTGTGGAGTACTTCAGGTCACTAGTGATCATCACTTCCAGGTCCTTCTCCTCCTCTGATGCAGATACTCGGATGCCACCCAGGTAGTACTCTGTCCTGGGATTCTTGGCTCCAATATGCATAACTTTGCATTTCTTGGCATTGAAGCAAAGCTGCCAGATCCTGGACCACCTCCCCTGCTTTTCCAGATCTTTCTGTAGGTCCTGTATCCCTTCAGCTGTGTCCACTCTCCCGCAGAACTTGGTATCATCTGCGAATAGGCACATTTTGCCCTTAATGCCATTCCCAATGTCATTGATGAAGACACTGAACAACACCAGCCACAGCACCAAGCCCTGCGGGACCCCACTGGTTACCTCTTTGGTGCTAGATAACTCTCCCCCCACAACTACCCTCTGGGTTCTGTCCCTCAGTCAGTTTTCCACCCAGCTGGCCATCTTTTCCCCAACTCCAAGATCCACCAACTTCCTGATCAACCTTTTGTGGTGCAGTGAGTCAAAGGCCTTGCTGAAATCAAGATAGAGGATGTCTACCGCTTGGTCCCTGTCTACTGTCTTAGTGACACAGTCAAAGAAGTCAATCAGATTTGCTTGACACAATGCCCCCCCCCCATGAACCCATGCTGCCTCGCATCCCAGAAACCATGCTCCTCTAGATGTTCCACAAGCCTTTCCTTTGGTATGGTCTCCATGAGCTTGCCCAAAATGGAGGTCAGACTGACTGGTCTGTAATTCCCTGGGTCATCTCCAGTCCTGCAGTACCGAGCCTGACTCTAGTGAACTATTAAATAGGTCTGCCAGTGGCCCTGCCAGTTCCTCAGCCAGTTCCTTTAGTACCCTTGAGGTACTCTGTTTCCGGGCCTGGTGATTTGTCCTCCTTCAATGTCATCAGCCCCTCCCTCACTCTATCCTTCTCCATCACTACATCTGTGTTCCCCTCCCCCCCGCCTCTCTTTTCCCTCCTGAAGGCACTGGTCTGTCCTTCTCCCTGGCGAAGACAGAACAGGAGTATTCATTTAGTATCTCTGCTTTTCCCCCCATTATCCTCCACCCACCCCACCGCTTTCTTAAGCCTAACAATCCCTTCCTTCTTGTCCTTTTTCTCACTTATATAGTGAAAGAAAGCCTTCTTCCCCTTCTTAATTCCTTCAGCTATCTGCAGCTCATTCTGTGCCTTTGCTCGCCGGACTTCCTTACTTTCCTCAGTAGCCAACCTTAGGTAATTTTCCCTATCCACCTCTCTCTTGGTCTTCCTGAATTTTCTATAGGCCAACCTCTTATCACTTACTGCCTGGGCAACCCCAGAACTGAACCAGCTGGGCACTTTGGCCCTTGTGTTCTTCCCCCTAAGCCTAACACACTTATCTGTGGCAACCAGTATTCCTTCCTTAATGATGGACCACCTTTGGTGTGTGTATGTATGTGTGTCACTGTGTAATGGAAGGGTATAAGGTGGGTGGTTGTCTGTATGTGAATGTGTGTGTGAGTTTTCCTGAATGTGTGTATCTGTGTGTGCTTGTGTGTGTTGGATGCAGTTTGGATGAGTGTGTGTGTGTGTGTGTATGTGTTTGATGTAGGCAGGGAGGTAAGTGTAGTAAAAATACTACAGTCATACTCATTCAAATGTTTTGTCCCACCACCCCCCCCTTAATACATTCTAGCACTGTTCATCGAAAACTACATCAAGCATTTTTCAAACCACTGGTTCCACAGTAAAAGTGCAAAGACAAATCATTGATTCAAGCACAACAAGGACTGCATTTTATTGTGAGACATAAGCTTGAAGAAAGAAAACATGGCTACAAGAATTGATTAAATATATTCACTTTGAATTCACATATATACCCTGGCTTGATCTGTTTAAACTCTGTCCAAAAAGGCACTGCACTACTAGCATTAGTTAAATAATACCGGTAAATAGTAAGTAATAAGTATCACTGTGTGTTTATGAGGTACGTTTAGAATGGTTATTAAGTTATGACTTGACATTCACAACCCCCTACCACTCAATGAATTTATTGTAAATGTTTTGAAGTTTTCACTACATAATGTCATGTTTCTATACCTTATGTTATTGTTGTTGCATATTAAAGTGATCTGGACAAATTTGTTATCCATGTATGCCACATTTTATCCATTGATAAAGAACAGTACCCCAATAAATCCATAACAACCTAAAACAATTTTATCCTGTTAACAATTCCATTTGTCACACCAGCACCAATTAATATAAAAAGCAGCACATGTATTTGCCTGTCTTCACTCAGGCCTCCAGTATAATCCAATGTCCCAAAATGAAATAAAAAAAATAAAAAATATTGATTTCTCCCTTTATCCAAACAACGCCAAGCAGGTCACTCCGTGTCAAGCAGCAATTCAGATTTGAATGCCATCCAAAATCACTGACTTTGCCACGCTTGAATGAGGCCACCAAGTAATCCAAGAAGCTGTGGAGTTACTAAAATCATCTCCATGATGCCTAGAGCTGTTTCTGTGGCTTAGAAGGTTGCAGTGAGGCTGGTGCTTTTGCTAAAGATCCATTCGATTCGGTTGTCGATCGTGCACTGAGTTTACGCATGCACTTTGCGCAGACACCACGCCAATGTGATTGTTAGCTAACGCCATGAAAGTTCCTACACTACAATGTCCAGTGGGAACTCATTAGCAACTAATGCTTAGAAACCAGTTCCCACTGACAACATAGCCAGGTAACTGCGCTCAACTGAAGCCAGAGTGCGAGAGCTGATTTCAAGCTAAGGTCAGAACCGCAAAGAAAACCTGTATTTTAAAAAAAGAAAGCCACAAAAAGAGTAAAGCTTTGCTTGTTAATGTTAATTGTATAAACTGGACATGCAATGTCTGACAGTGTTTTTTTTCAATTCTGTTTCTGCTCCTTCCATGGCAGTTGGTGGGGGAGCTACCTCCTGTTCTGCCCCATGCAACCTCCTGCCAGCACTCCCCACCTGGCCCTCCATGGCTGGTGATGCCCAAATCTTCCCCCTGTTGTGGGACTCTCCCCAGGGACTAGGGGAGAGACCAAGATCCACAATTCTCCAGTCCTTGGCTGGCCTCGGGCGTTAGTCGGGGAGGAACCTGGGCATCACTATGCACACCAATGAAGGGGTTTCTGCTTTTTTCCCCCCATTCCCCTGAGGTGCTCCCAGCACCCAGCTTGTGGACGTCCATTGTCACCTCCAACACTGTCCCATGGTAGCCTGATATTGATGCACAACCAGCCTCCACTGGGTGTCGCTGAAGACTGGCGTCACATCCCTCCCTCTCCTTGGGAGAGGAGAGCAGTCTGCAGGATGCTCAATCCTCTCCCCCCTCCAATCCCCAGCGACTCGAGCTCATTCCTGAACCCAGGTCGCCGGCATGGTGAGAGGTACAGTGTACATGGCACCTCAATGTCTGACAATGTGCTATTGTGTTTCCCTTCATCTGTGGTCAGAGACCCCTGGAGCCATAACTCCTGGCTTTGCCCCAATACATTAACACAGTCAAATACAAGTGTACAGTTTTAAAAAAATATGTTTCTAATCCTAGCAGTTCAAAAGTTAGCTTTTTATAAATATAATGAGCCAGATTTTCACCCCTGATGCCTCAGGTACAATTCCCAATTTTTGGCCGCATCAGCAGCATCCAAAATATGGCAAAACATTTAAATGCTATTTTTAACATTTTGCCACAAATTCGTTACTTTCAATCACTTTACAGTAAAATAATGATACATGTGTCAAAACAGAAGTATGCATCCTTATAGGGCTCTCAATTTGCTGCATGTCACATAAGTTAGACTATCTTTTAAGTGCTGTAACCTATTACTACATGCACTGGGAATGCAACCCGATCTTGCCACAAGTCCCTGGAGTAGTTTTGAATATTCAGCCAAAATATTCTTAAAAAGTGTTAACTTTTGAATCATAAGGATTACAAACTTTTTTTTATTAAAATAAAAGCTTGGGGTCAGGTTGATGTAGCTGTACTAAGTATACCTACTTTCAATGTATCCACAGTCTAAAAAATGCAATTTTTCAATACGGATACATAAAAAAATGTATTTCACTACACTGATGTGTACAGTGTATTTACAGTATATGTACTGATATATATAGATCAGTTAAGAAGGGGGATAAAACCTTTTTTAGGTACATCAGGGAACGAAGAAAGACTAAGGGAGGGATAGGGAGGCTTAATCAAGGGGAGGGGGGATGGGCAGAGGGTGACTGTGAAAAGGCAGAGATACTAAACAAATATTTTTGCTCAGTATTTACAAATGAAGAGGGGGAGGTACCTAAAACAAACAATAGAAACACTCTGGATATAGAAGTTGATACCAGCCCATTTACAGAAGAAAGGGTTCTGAAAGAACTCTTAAAACTGAAGGTGGACAAAGCAATGGGGCCTGATGGGATTCATCCCAGAATTCTAAAAGAACTAAGGGTAGAACTAGTGACACTACTGACTACCATCTTTAACAAATTATGGGAGGATGGGGTGGTACCTGAGGACTGGAGGAGGGCAGATGTGATTCCCCTTCACAAAAGTGGGAGCAGGGTAGAAGCGGGAAACTACAGACCAGTTAGTTTAACCTCAGTGATAGGGAAAACGATGGAATCACTTCTGAAGGAAAGAACTGTCGAGTACCTAGAGTCCAGAGGAGCACAGGACCCAAGGCAGCATGGATTCACAGCAGGAAGGTCATGCCAGGCAGATCTAATGGATTTCTTTGATTGGGTGACCATAGTAGATCAGGGAGGGGCTGTGGACATGGCCTACCTAGACTTTAGCAAGGCATTTGACTCAGTCCCACACAAAGATTAATATACAAGTTAGCCAGCCTGGGAGTGGGTCCCAAGATGATAGCCTGAGTAAAAGAATTGGCTGGAGAATAGGACACAGAGGGTAATAGTAAATGGAGTCCACTATGAAGAAAGGGGTTACTAGTGGGGTGCCGTGAGGGTTCAGTATTAGGACCGGTCAGGGCGTAGTTTATTTTTTTACGGGGGGGGGCAAAGTAACAAAAAAGTCCTAATTTTCGCGTATCACGACAGTGAAGAGGGCGGGTGGCTTGCGTAATACAAACAAATCAACCAGCATCAAATAATGCCCCCAAAACATTTAAGACTTCAGCTGAATAACTCCTGGGAGGGACCAGCCCAGGCCAAGTCAGAGCACTTCCCCACCCCACCAGTTTTACTGCAGCTTGCTCTTGGACCAACTCCTCCTGAGACCAGAGTCAAAAAACTGACCGAGATCTGTTTTGTATTCAGTTCTTCGTAATTCTGCCTTGGGAGTGAGGACTTACTTGTAAAGCTGAAAATATGTAAGGAACTTAACTCCCCTCTCAAGAGGACAGGTCCTCCCCTCAGCTTCAATTCAAATCAGTCTTGACCTAATTTTGCCCCCACCTGAACCTCCAGGTGGATAGCTCACTAGTCTCTCACCCCCCTTTGCTGCTTACTAACCCTTCCAAGTCCAGCCCTTATAGTGGATCCTGAACTTCTTGGAAATGTCTGCTTGAGCTAGCCTTCCATCCTTGAGGGAGTGCAAAAGCATGTTTCAAGGAAGTGCAGCAAATAGGCTGTGCCACCTCAGTATACCTATAAACATGGATGGTATGGGAAACATCCCAGCATGTGAGTCCTCACATGAGCCCTTATTTACAAAGATTACATAAAAAAATGCGATTATACAATGACAAGAATGAATGCTGGCCTCTGATTGGTCAGTCTTGGGCTAGACCCATGATGTTATCCCAGTACAACCAATTCATCACAGGTCTAGTCTCAGCCTCTCTGTGAACCTCTTGATGATTGTTAGCATTAGTGTGTTATTTTGTATCTTCTCTCAAAAATATTTTTCCACACCAAATAAAACATCTTTAAAACTATTTTTTTTAATTCTGTATAACCACACGCCATTGTATAATAGCAATAATGCCCTCCATGGTGTGTGTCATGGTAGGATAACGTCATGCCTTATGTATTGGATGCACTCGTGCCCAACCACCTGAGGCATGACGTTATCTCAGCATGACACACGCCCTGTCTGGCATTATTGCTTACTTGCACCCAGTGCTAACACTTTTCTTTGTTATAACCAAGTTAATTCATTAGTCTCCCATCCCATCCCATATTATTTAATGTCACATGCCTGAATCTGGTTAGGTAAGGTAAGCAAAGAGGATAATGCTCTCCTCAAGCAAGCAAGCATTGCATACATAAGCATGGGACTTGCTGATATCCCTCAGAGGGTGCTCTTAACAAGCATGCTGATGTACCTGGGACAGTGCAACAGAACAATGTAAATCCCCTAATTGTTCAAGATGATCATGGGCATGGTGTGGTCACACCACAACCTCTACCACTCTCCTTCCCATGGGCTCCTAAGGAATATGCATCTCTGTCCATGCCCAGGGTTACACAACCCCATCCAAGCAAACATGGACTGCCCTGGCACAAAAGTGGTTGCATCACATAACCTAAGAGAACAGACGCTACAGGAAGTTTGCTGGAACAATGACTCCAGATACCTGTGCACAGCCTCCTGAGGACCCACCCTGAAAAGGTAAGTACTTGGTTGGTGGTTTTAATTAGCATCACCTATGACAGTGTGTGGTGGGCAGTTTTAGTAGCCCAGGTTGCCGTGGATGCTCCCCAAACAGACTACTTCAAAATCGTCTTATCTGGCAGTTTTGAAGGGTAAAAATGAAACATGGTTGCTTCAGTTTGATGTGGTTTAATACAGTTTTTTTTGTCCGAGCGTGTGTCTCTATTCTTCTACACACAGACACAGACAGACACACACACCACCAAAAAATGAACTTTTTTTATACCATGTTTACATTCGGGATAGAGACAGGGTAAAGCAGGTCCAGGCAGTACAGCACAGTAAATGAAACGATGCATTTTACAATGCCCAACAAACCACCAAAAGACCACAAAACAATGGACCTTGCCCTTGCCCCGGGGAGGGGGGAATGGCTAGGTCACAGGTCAGGGTGCTAAATGAGGAGGAAAGACCACAGAACATCTTGTCGAACCACACAGTAAGGTGAAACTACATAAACATGCACAATTTTTATGCTGTAGGATTTCATAGTTTCCAACAGTTCCTAATTTTGACACAGAAACTTATCTTTAGTGCTCAGAAGCCCCTTGTATGAGGGAGGTAAGCATGGCATGGACCCAGCAGACTGGCATACATGTTGAAAAAAATATTTCTGTGCCAGTATGCCCATCCACCCCTCTCTCCTCCATCACCAGTGGCCAGAACCATTTTTTTCAGCATGTGTACCAGTCTGCCCTGGCCAGCACAGCAGCACAAAGCTGGCAGGGCAGCAGAAGGCATAGCAAGCAACAGTGAATTAAATGTCCCTGCAAAAAGCTACAGCCTAGTGTCCCCACCCCAGACCTGCAAGGCCACTATCTCCACCCAGACTGGCCAGCTCAGCTACTCTCTGCACCCTGATAGACTTGCACAGCCACTCTCCACACTCTGTGTCCACCCCACCAGCACAGCCACTCTCCCCACCACACCAGCACAGCCACTCTCCTCACCTCACCCAACCAACACCATTTCCAGATCCATTTATCTGGTATCCTCTCCAGGCATCCAGGTCTGTGCCTCCCCATCACAGGCACACAAAAATAAATAAAACCACATTTTATACTGCATTTTATTTATGTTTCTTTCTTTGTCTGGAAAGAGAAATGTTGAGCTACCGGTCAGCACAGTTTGGTATCCTGGTATACAATTACAACCCTGCCCCACCAACACAATGCCAGTGCCTCCACCCACCCACACAACAGTGCCCCCACCACACCACACAATGCCTGTATCCCCAACCCCACCCACACAAATGACCAGTGTCCGCAACACCACACACACACACACACATATGACCAACAGTGTCCCCAACCCCCAACACACACATGACCAGCAGTGTCCCCAACCCCACACACACACAATCAGCAGTGTCCCCAACCACACACACTCAACCAGCAGTGTTCACAACCCCACCCACACACACACCAGTGTTCCAACCCCCCCCCCCAAAAAAAAATCATGGCTAGTCAGTAGTCGCTATAACAATAGCCAGGTAGTAGTATAATCATTTCTTTAGGATGCATGTTTTGGTGCAAGATTTTTTTGCTAGTCTTGTAACTTTTATGCGGAGAACACAAAAGCTACCTTTAGGTTGTGTTTGCAGGCAATGAAGACAGAGACAGCAAGGCCAAGGAATCTGTCTGTTTCACCCCACCCCACAGTGGATGATCGGAGAAATCAAAAAGTGAAAGATTACTTTTACAGCCAGGTAAAGGATGAGGGGGAAATAATGTTTCAACATTTACTAATGTTCATATGCTAGCTGCGGGCACAGGTCAGTGAGATACATCCCTTGACAGGTAAAGGATGAGGTGGAAATTATGTTTTAACATTTACTTATGTTTATATGCTAACACCCAGTCAGCAAACACAGAATGTCCCCCCTCCTAACCAACATAGACAGTTCACCAGAAACTCAGTCAGCAAATATGGACAGTCCCCCCCTTCACCCTACCTACAAGGACAGTCCCCCCAGACACCCGAACAGTCCCCCACTCCCCACCAGACACCGGGCCAGCGAGCACAGAATGTCCCCCTCCAACCGACAAGGACAGTCCCACCAGACACCCAGGCAGCCAGCAAACATGGACGGTCCCCCATATCCCACCAAGGACAGTCCCCACCCCCGACACACAGCTAGCAAACACAGAATTTCTCCCTGCCCCACCAACATGAACAATCCCCCCAAACACCTGGCTAGCAAACACGGAGAGTTCCCTCCCCCAACAACATTGATAGTCTGTCCTAGACACCTGATCAGCAATCACCAACATTCACCCCCCCATAAGCCAACATGGAAAGATCCCCTCCTGACACCCGACCAGCAAATAGTTCCCCCCTCCCCACAAGACACCCGGCAGGCAAACATGCCCTTTTCCACCATCATGGACAGTCCCCCTCAAGACAAATGGCCAGCCAAGTACACCAAACAATGGCTAGTGTCACCACCCCACCATCACAGCCAGTGTCACCATATCACCATGGCCTGTGTCTCCACCCCACCAGACCCCAGAATAGAAAACAGACTGTTCCCCCAGCCCCACCAAACACTGACCACCCTCCCAGTCCCAAACACTAACCACCCCAGCCCCAAACACTGATCGTCCCCCCCCCAGCCCCACCAAACGCAGGTCCTCCCCCAGCCCCAGACACTGACCATCCTCTCAGTGAGTCAGCCCCAAAACACACAGACTGTCTCCCATGACCCTAACCCCACAAAACAGACCATCCCCCAGCCATACCAAACACAGACCATCCAGTGAGTTTCCTCAACAAACCCCACCACACCAGTAGCACAGTAACTGAGTGTTCCCACCCCACCAACATGACCAGTGTCCACACCATACCAAACAAAGGGCCCCCACCCACCCCACCAACATGGACAGCCTCAACAGCCAGCAAATCCTCCCACTGAAAGAAACACAAGCTGACAGCAAACCTTCCACCCACCCCAGACACATGGCCATGGCCAAGACATCCCCCCCAAAAAAAACACATTTCTGGAATGTGAATGGTATTAATTTCCAACAATCAGCTTGCAGCACAGTTACTCACCAAATCAGTAAGGGAACAGACAGGGCAGCATGCAGCAGGGCACAGCGAGGCCAAGAAAGCAGGTCAGGTAGCCGAGTCTCTCCCAACAGCCTCGTTTCTCTCCCAATTAATCCCCCGACGAGACAGTAACTCATTTTTTCTGACACCAGATGAACATGTCGCATTATGGGTCTGCTATAGCCTGCAAGACCACTGGCTTCTTCACTGTTCTGGGCCTAGCTGTTCACTGACCTGAATAATCCCTCTTGGTGGACCGTGGAACTGGTAGGCAATGGGCATGGTGTGGGATTCACTGACAACACGGTAAATCTTTTTCTGGCCTGCTGGACACAGGAGCTGGGAGTGCAGGCAAGCCTGGCCATGCCTCAGACTCACTGCAATTGTACTACTCGCTCCTCCGCCTGGTCTGTCCAGTGGTAGAAGCCTTGTGACTACAGGACTCCTAGGCTGTCAGGGATGGGAGGCTCAGGGGGCAGCGGGAGAGCCCTGAGCACAGCTGGCGGCACTGAGAAACAGAGGGTAGTCATTTATTTATTTATTTATTTATTTAGTTCAACATCAGTTTAGAAACCTTTGAGCCAGAGGCTCATTTACAAAGGTACCTCGTCACAAAGAGGACATCAGAACAGTAGTACAAGGGACACAGTACTTACAAACAAAAAAGTTACAGTTCAATTACAATTTTGTTACAATAGAATACAATCTCCAACGAAGCAAAAGATAACAATAGGTGCAAAACTTATGGTCGGGGGAGAGTTGGTGGGAGTAGAAGGGAGGGAGATAGTGGAGGAGGAATTAGTAGGGAAAGGAAGGGGGGGGGGAGCAGCTCAGTGAGCATTGTCAAACAGAGTATATATATATATATTTTTTTTTTTTTGCACTAGTCATAGGACTCAGGTGAGGTATATTTAAACTGAGCTGTTCAGGACAGGAGGAGGGTGGGAACACTAGACTGACTGAGACACTGGTGACACCTGACAGACAACCAATGACTGCTGCTCGACATCCTTGAATAGCTATCTCTCCTCAGCCCTATGCTATATGGATGCTACTGCTGCTGCTCCTTCATGGAAGGCACACAGACAACTAAATGGCGCTACTAACGGAGTACTGCTCATCCGATGGCGCCAGCTTGCAGCACTCTCTGATTGGCTATAACATGCAGGCTACTATGGTTGCAGGCTTGCAGCCAATCGGAAAAGGGGATAGTTTTTGTTTAAGAGACATGGCGCCACGCCGCTACCCCCCCCTCCCCCGGAGAGGTGCAGGCAGTCTGGGCATAGCCCTGAGACCATTCAATATAAAAAAAAAAAATGATAACCGGAGAACAGTGGATGGGCTCCTAAAAAAGTCCTGGTCTAATTTCTCAGGGGGGGGCAGCATGCCCCTCTGCCTCCCCCCCACAATCTACGCCTATGGGACCGGTCCTCTTCAATGTCTTTGTAAGCGACATTGCAGAGGGACTGGAAGGAAAAGTATGTCTCTTTGCAGATGACACAAAAATCTGCAACAGAGTTGATGCACAAGGTGGGGTGGAAAGGATGAGAAAGGATTTGGCAAGGTTAGAGGAATGGTCAAATGTATGGCAGCTTAGATTTAATGCTAAGAAGTGCAATGTAATGCACCAGGGGAAACAAAAACCCAGGGGAAGAGTACACAATGGGGGGTAAGATACTAACAACAACAAAAATGGAAAACGACCTGGGGTAGTCATATCAGATGACTTAAAGGTGGGCAAGCAATGTGAGAGGGCAGTAAGGAGGGCTGAAGGGATACTGGGATGCATAGGGAGAGGCATCACCAGTAGAAAACAGGAAGTTGTTATCCCTCTGTACAGACAGCTGGTGAGACCCCATCTGGAGTACTGTGTGCAGTTCTGGAGACCCAATCTCCACAAGGATATAGACAAGATGGAAGCTGTCCAGATGAGGGCAACTAAAACGGTGCAGGGTCTGCACTGAAAGACATATGAAGAGAGACTAAAGGAGCTTAATATGTATAGCCTCAAGGAAAGGAGGAAAGGGGGACATGATAGAAACTTTCAGGTACCTCAAGGGAATCAACAAAGTCCAAGAGGGTAGCATCTTTTAAAAAGAGGTGTGCAAGAACAAGGGGCACAATTTGAAGATAGAGGCGGCTCAGAGGTAATGTAAGGAAGTATTTTTCACGGAGAGGGTTGTGGGTGCATGGAACCGGCCTTCTGGAGGAGGTTGTGGAGTCAAAAACAGTGGTTGAATTCAAGCATGCATGGGGCAGCCATAAGGCAATTCTAGGGGGTTGGGGAAGAAAGAAGTAGGCTGCTGGTTAACTAGGATCTGCAGCTTATCCATTAGGTAGGGAAATGGGCAGACTGGGTGGGCCAAGCAGTCCTTATCTGCCATCAAATTCTATGTTTCTATGTTTCTATAAAATGTCTTAGCACGGTATATCAACCTGACTCTAAACTTTCATTTTAAAAAATTAAGCTCCTAGCCATAATACTTCAAATGTTAGCCCTTTCTAAAGACAGTTTGTTTAAAAACTGCAAACCTTTGAACTGTAAGGGCTGGAAAAGTACAGTTACGTAAGAACTTACCGTAACAGTAGATCTTTGAGGGGAGCTCTTGCAGCAGGCAGTAACCATAAGGACTGAGTCGCCAGGTGCTAGGACCTCATGGAAAACTTCTAACTAGCAGTTTTCAGTGGGAGACTGCCCCCAACGTTGGCACACCAATGTTCGACCTATGGTATAAAAGGGGTGGTCCCCCAGCCCATCCCCAGTTCTCCTGTCGGAGACCCTAGCATGAGTAAAAATAGGAGAACCAAGGAGGTTCATCTGAAATGAGAAAAGCAGAAAAGGTTTGATGGAGAAATACTGTAGCTATCAGGGGAAAGGAGGGAGGGAAGCAGTGCCTGCTGCAAGAGCTCCTCTTGAAGGTCTACTGTTACGGTAAGTTCTTATGTAACTGTACTGTCTTATTTCGAGAGGGCTCTTGCAATAGATAATAACCGTAAGGACTGACTGCAAGTCCAAAATCATCTCTGTGCCTGGAGACAATGTCCAAACTGTAATTGCTGAAGAATGTGTGGACAGATCACCAAGTGGCTGCTGCACAAATGTCTGTAGTAGACACATTTCTGAAGGAGGCGGCCGAAGCAGCCATACCTGTGGTAGAATGGCCTTTGACTTGGCCTGGCAATGGCTTGTACTTTCGGTAACAATAAAAAATGCAGTTAGCTAATTATTTAGATAAACACTGTTTGAAAACAGGAACCCCTTCTTTCCTGGAGGCAAACAAATCGAACAACTGATCGGATTTTCTGAAAGAATGGGTGCAGTCCAAATAGAAATGGAGCATCCAATGGACATCTAGAGTATGGAGTAAAGCCTCCCCCTGATTGGAATACTCAAGAAAATACACAGGCATGTGGATGGATTGATTCAGAGTAAACTCAGAAACCACCTTAGGCAAGAACTTAGGACTGGTCCACAAAGATACCCTGTATTTGTGGAAAACCAAGTAAGGCTCTTTACACATCATAGCCTGAAGCTCAGAAATCCTTTGAGCTGAAGTGATGGCAGCTAAAAACAATGCTTTCCATGACAGAAAGCGTAGCTCGCAGCTTGCAGCAGCTTCAACGGGAGGAATGGAGAGCTTCTTCAAAACAAACAACAGGTCCCATGGCAGGACTGGGTCCCTAATGGGAGGTTTCAAATGAAGAAGGCCCCACAAGAAGGTGTGGGATACATCCAATTGGGCAATATTTTTGCCATCGATGGGTGCATGTTATGCAGAGATGGCGGAAAGGGTGCACCTTGATTGAGGAGTAACCCAGACCGGAGTCTTAAAGGGAAATGAGGTATTCCAGGATGAGATTCACTGGACATGTGAAGGGATCCAGATGCCTGGTGGCAGCCCAGATGGAGAACCGCTTCCATTTCTTGGAATAGGTAGCTCTGGTGGAAGGCTTCCTAGCAGCCACCAGAACATCCACCACCCTAAAGAAAACCCCATAACATGTGATGGCTAAGAATGAAGGAGCCACGCATGGAGATGAAGAGACTTGAGGTCCGGGTAAAACAGAGTGCCCTGGTCCTGGGAGAGCAGGTTGGAGCAAAGAGGCAGGGGGGAAGCAGAGGTTTCACTGCTAGCTGATGCCATAATGGGAACCATATCTGGAGAGGCCAGTAGGGAGCTTGTTGGCCCTCTCTGATTGCAACTTGAGAAGAACTCTCTGAAGAAGCAGAAAGGGAGCAAAGACATAGAGAAACCTTCCTGCCCAAGACAGGGACAATGCATCTCACCAGAAAATACCAAGTCCTGGATCTAGCAAGCAAAAATTGGGCAGTTTCGCATTGACTGGCAACACGAAAAGGTCCAACTCAGGATGACTCCAGCTGTCAAAGAGATCTTTGACCATGGTGGTGAAGAGCTCCCACTCATGTGTCTTTGACCTGGACCTGCTTAGGAGGACGTTTTGAATGCCTGGGACATGAACTGCCAAGAGAACCAATTCATTTTCAATGGCCCAATACTAAACTCTCACCACCTCTCAGCACAAGGGATATGAATTAGTCCCCCCTTGCTTGTTGAGATAGTAGACTACTGACATACTGTCCATCTGAATTAGGAGAGGGACTGGCAGCAGATGGGTCTGAAAGACCCGAAGGGCCAGAAGGATGGCTCACATCTCTAGCACTTTTATGTGGAGCTGCTGTTCTTGCTGAGACCAGGTCCTTGGGGTCTGATGGACCACTAAGTGGGCACTCCAGCCCAGGTTGCATAAAAGGGCTTGTCCCTGAGAGCATGATAAAGTCTGTCTGCCTTTTTAGGTAAGGCCGGGGTCAAAGATGGGTGACTCCAAGCAGCCCCATTGATGTCTTCAAAAGAGTCAATAAGCGGAGGGATAACCGTGGGCAGAGTGTCTTTCTTATGGAGGAAGGTGACCAGACATTGGTGCTCTGAGTCCAGTTCCTCCAAGTCCCAGCCCATGAGGGATTGAATGTGTCTCATGAAGTCCATGAAAGTCAGATCGTTAGGAGGGGATCTAGGGGTATCTCTAGGATCCTCTAGCTCTGAGGGCAACATGGACTCCTCGAAGTCTTCTAAAGCAGGAGGAGTCTCTGCTGGATGGGTCAGAATCTGGGACCTGCATCGGTGGGCATTGATCCTTCTTGTCATGGTCCTCTCTGTCACCAGGAGACTGGGGAGTGTTAGGGCAAACCCAGTTTGGTGAAGGGGATGGCTCCCTTGGAGGAGGGGTAGGGGGCCTCCTGTTGGTATCCTTGTTCTGCATAAACTCCCAACACACTATGAATAAGGCATTATAATCCAAAGTAGGTGGGAGGGGAGGCGGCACCAGGTGGGGAAGAGCTGGATCCCCCAGCATTGGTCCCTGAAGTGTCACATGCTCTAGTGTCAGTCCCTGGAGGACTGCGTGAGCAGGCAAAGGCCTTTGTGGTGCAGGGCTAGCTGGCGTCATTCTCGAGGGACCCAGTGTTGGTTCAGCAGATGTTGGTTGCAGCTGTCCAGAAGGAGCAGCAGGTGCCAGCTGAGACTCAGGCGGTTGAAGAGGCTGACATCAGATAGGCAATGTAACAACACAGGTGTAGCCTGTATAGGGGAGAAATCTCCCGCCGGAGCCAGAGGCGTTGCTCGTGAAGGAGAGGTGAGCACGTGCTCCAGGCATTGCCAGGAGACATTGGCCCCAGAACTGGGGACTGACATAGGCAACATCAAGGCCGGAGGGGAGGTAGGCAGAGACCCACTACCTGAGGAGCCAGTTGAGAGACCTGGCTGGGAACTGACTGGAAAAAGGGGCCTGAGCTTCAGGGGCTTTGGGACACGGGACAGAGTCTGAAGCCCAGAAGAGGCTTCACCCAAAATGGTGATGAGGACAATAGGTGGAGACATGAGTAGATGGAGTGAGGGCTGCAGGTCAAGGTGGGACTGACCTCCCATTGGAGGAAATTCCAGAAACAGCTGCCGACATGTGTGGTGACCTGGAGTGGGAAGCAGACCGAGGCCAATCCCTGTCCTTGTCCTGGTGCTTGTGCTTCCCGCTTGACTTCTTCTCTTTGAGGGAGGTAGAAGTCGATGACCCAGAGGCAAGGGAGAAAGAAGAGCTTTTTCCCTGGAGCTCCTTTTCCATCATCGCTAACTTCTGCTGCAGAAGGAAAGCCTGAAGACTAGAGTCGTTAGGCGGTATCTCCATGTGGCCAGATTGAACTCCTGGTAGTGCTTGCAGGCCTTGGTGTCATGATTCAGGCCTAGTCTGAGCAGTCACGAAGAGTGGCCATCATCAGTGGGGATCTTCTTGCCGCAGGCACACTTTGTACACCAATGGGAAGATGTTACTGGAGAAGAAGACACGCAGAGATTCAAAGAAAATTAAAAAGAAACTAAACTTGAGAAAACAAAAAATTACGGTCAAAACGTGAAAGAAATGGTGGTTGACTAGAAGCAGGATCTATGGAAGTCCGATCTGCATGAGTCGACGGCAGGAAAAGAACTGAGGATGGGCTGGGGAACTGCCCCTTTTATACCATAAGTTGAACGTCGGCATGCTGACGTCAGGGGCGGTACCCTACTGAATACTGCTAGCTAGACATTTTCCATGTGTTGCTGCTGCAAGAGCCCACTTGAAGTAAGATCTTTTTTTTTCATATAGGTATTTATCGCACCTTCAGCAGGTCGCAGCTGCTTGTCTGCCAGCCTACTGGACTCCGGGGTCATTCAGGATCTTAAACACTGTGCGTGTCCCAGCGGACCCCCGGAACCAGCCTAGAGGCTTCATCCTGCTGCGGCCCCCAATTTTCCCACTTTTTCTCACCAGTTACCTGAGGCCCCAGACAGGGAGGTGCATGTGCATGGAGGTACTCACATGCCCCCTTGTTCTGGTGATGGCCCCTTCCTCACACCCCACTGGCCTAATGCCCTAGCTCTCATGGCTTGCACTGCTTCCTGACCTCTACTGCAAGGCAGTCAAGAGCCAAGAAAAGCACACATCCCTTCCTGGAGAAGAGAGCTGCATGTTGACAGCTCAGTTCTGCAATGCTCTCTTCTCCCATGCCGACCTCCGATGGTCTGTGCTCATTCCTGAATACGGATTGCCAGTGCGGCAAGAGATAAGGCATCCAGCACCTCAGCCCTCTACACCATTGGGCCAGCTGGCGAAGTAAGATCTTTGTTTTTAACTATGTATCTTACTGTTTATAGACTATCAAAGTTTTAAAACAGATATAAAAAAAATGAATACATTTATCAACAGTTTTAGTATATCAGCACTGTAGTACAATACAATGTGATGGACACAAGGGTGAGGTTAATCCTTTCAGGTATGAACACACTCACATAAAGTGAGTATAACTCATAGTCGCTCTAGTAACTAAGAAACTATCCAACCCTTTCTTAAAATCAGGAGGCAGTATAGTGCAGTGGTCTAAGGCTCTGCGCTGCAAATTTGGTGATATCCAGCAGACCAGACCTGGGTTTGAATCCCACAGCTTTCACTTGCATACTGTGTGACCCTGAACAAGTCACTTAACCTCCTTGTGCTCCCAGGTCACTCCTGTAAAAAAGCTTTCAGTTTAGTGTGCTATACCTGGTTAAACAACTAAAAAAATGTTTCTGTGTGAACTAGTTCTGAGGGTTAGCTATTCCAAATCCTAACCTTTTCACTAAAGAAGTGCTTTCTAATGTCTGATTTGAATCCTGACTCCTTAATTTTGTATTTATGATTCTGTGTGTGAGACCAGAACCCTTTAACTCTCCAAATTCCTCGGAGCTAATGTTAATCATTCCTTTCATAAAGTTAAACACAGGGATGAGGTACCCTCTTAGTCATCTATACTCAAGACTTAACAACCCCAAGTCTATCCTCAAGCTTTCTTCCTCTCATGCCTTGATTCATGCTGCTATATCTCTTTTGCCCTCTCTCTCTCTCTCTCTCTCTGGCATGCACATTCATCTTTTTGTGCAGCAACCATACCTGCATGTAATATTCCAGATGCAGTCTAATTTATGCCCAAAACAGTGGCACCATCACCCCCTTGCCCTACTAAAAAATCTCTCTTGATGGTCACAGTTACCACATTTACCTTGACTATAGCAGATCTAGTTTGTTTGGCTGACTGGAGAGCTGATGTAATTTGTACTCCTAGGTCCTTCTCCTCAGTGACTGTCTCAATTTTGCATCCATTCAGGTAGTATTTATATTTCAAACTGTTGCTACCAAAATGAACAACTTTGTATTTGGCCACATTATATGTCATTCAACACGTTGGCCTTGTCGCACACTTTATCAATATTTTCCTGCAAACTGTTTGCATCTCCTAGCATTCTAATGGGTCCACCAATTTTTGTGTTATCCACAGATTTTGCAGCCCAACAATGCATATCCTTTTTCAGATCACTGATACAAAGATTACAGATTACATAATATTGGGCCTAGACCTGACCCCTGGGGAACACTGCTTAGCACACAGGAGAATGGTTCACTGTGCGTCCTTTGTTGCAAAATTCTGGTTTGAAACCCTGTCTACCTACATCTCTGCCTGCCTCTCCCAAGCCGCCCCCTCCACCTACTCCCTTTGTCACCGGGATCTGCGTACTTTTGCCATCCCACGCCCCTTCTCTGTATCTGGCCAATCTGCTTTATATTTTCGTTTCCCTTCTCTCTGGAATAAACTCCCCTCCAACCTCAGACTATCCTCCTCCCCCCCTTCTCACACTCAAAGGGCTACTCACCCACAGTGCTCCCTTTGTACCCTAGCCCCACCTCCTAAGCATTAAGCAATCACCTACAGTTGCAAACCCCTGACAGACATATCTTCTTGTCCAATAGGAATCCCAATGTTGTAATCTATGCCTTGCTGTCTGTATTTCTTTTTACCCTGATTCATTATTTATTACTTGGTGCAATGGCCTGTCCTGCAACTGGACTGTGGTGCTACCTGTGGATAAACTGTTTTTTTTTTTTTTGCTTTAATGTTGTACTCCTGTACCTTGATGTTACTGTTATCCTGTGACTTTGGTGACTGTGATTGGGCACCTACTGAAAGGGTGACTCAGTCGTGGTGCCTGTCATCGGAGCAACTGGAGAAGGTGGGCAACTGGATGGGGGGGTGCGTGAAATAGCGACATCCTGTTGCTACATGCCTATGTGTGGGGGGGGAGTTAGCATGCTGATTGTGGGGTGGGAGGGGACGGAGGGGTTGTAGGGGGTGGTGCCATAGCATGCTGCTGAGCTGCTTCCGTGGCATGGTGGGTGGGTTCAGGGCTGTGGAGGGAATGGTGCTGGGTTCGGGTCCGGCCACAGGTACTTTTTGTTGCACCCGGCCCAAATTTTTATTTTTTCTGTGTTTGCACCCCTCCCCCCAACATGCACCCCCCTTGAGTTGAGAATCTTAAGAAGTGGGTGCAGGGTGCAGCCCCTGCATAAAGTGGAAAATCCTAACTTCTCAGCACCATTTTGTTGTGCGCCAGGGAGTGCATTACAAATATTTTTCAAGTGTATGTGTTGCCGCTTCTAATATGATCACTCATCAGCAACCGCCATTATCACATAGAGCAGATGTTACCTACTATTATGGGGCTTGTAACCGTGACCCTTGTTTCTTGTTACTGACTTAGTTTTTTTTGGTCATGTGTAAATGTACTATTTTCCCATGTTGCCTTTCCCCGGGTCACACCTAGAAATGAGTCTCAGCTCATTGGTGCCTTTCCCAGTTATCAACTTTTAAATAAATAAATAATTAGCACTTTTGCCCTCACAGAATAGATGTCGCAAATAAAGACCCTCTACCTTCTGTCATACAGCTAGCATTCTATCCAATTTATGAGTAGACCATCTAGTCCCATATCCCTAAGCTTCTGAAGCAGGTATTAATGAGGTGCTCCATCAAAAGCATTGCTTAGATCGATGTAAGTAAACAACAACATAGTAAAAGTGCATTTGAGTCCAGGCTTTCATTTTAACTAAATTACCTTCCTACAGTAGTCCTGATTTTTTCCAAAATATGCCTTTCTCAAGATAATTCATTGAGAAGGTTTTCCTTTGGAAGGAAAAGGAGTTTATTTTACTTTTATTTTAAGTAAAGGGACACTGTCAAACCCCTTAGGTCTCAAAGTGCCCTAGTTTAAAAAATACATTTTATGATCGCCAATATTCTGTAAAGATCGCTGATGTAGCTGGTAGTTGATTCTGACTCTTTTTTTCTTAGAAAACGTGAAAAACAGACCACCCACAATACTGGTGTTACCACACAAACACAGGTTTGTTTACATTCCTTGATCAGCTCCAACTGTATCTTTCCTGGATTTGGGAACACCCACTACACAGTCTAGCCTCTCGTGATGCAGTGGGAGTTTAGGAGGCTACTGCCTCATGAGTGACTGCACTATTTGGGTGTGTTTTTAATGTGCAGGAAGTATGCAGTAACAACGGATCCAGGATTGTAAACAAAAACAAAGTTGTTCATAAATATACATTACCATGCATTTCAGTTCTACTAAACAAGGAGACAGACAAAACAAACAGCAACATCAATGAATTTCGGAGAAGGTAAGCAATCATAAAATGTGAGTTTTTAACTAGAAATGATATGATGAAAAACAGGTTGACAGTGTCCCTTTAAAGCTTTGAGTGTAGTCAACATGTCTGTATCCTGTCAATACAGTTTTCATGTGTTTATACACATTGACATACATCAATAACCTTCCAGTACCATATAACAATAATGCTTGAGGTTTAAAATGAGTTGGCACACTTGAAAAGTACTAAAATACAGGCATATAACTTCTTCTGATTCAGGCAGACAACTCGAGATATAACATTAGCTGCTGCATCAGAAGATAATAGTGACGTTCCATCGCAGAGAACCACATTCATTTTTCTAGTTATTATTGTCTGCAGAAGTGCACTTTATTTTGCATTTTAATTCTTTGGGTTGCACCTGAAAATTAGTTTTAGCCCATTGTGCCTTTCCTTGAAAACAATCTTTGATCAAAATTAAGACTCCCAGAAAAAAACACAGTCAAAAGACCATGGTCCTACTCATCCCATCTCACTATAGCTGCAGCCTGGGAGCTGTCCCATCTCACTATAGCTGCAGCCTGGGAGCTGGGACAGTTTTAAAAATAGCATGTTAAAAAGTGTCAAAAAAGGAAAAATTACAGTGGTCCAAGATCAAGCTGAAGCCAGCCTCCTAAAATAAAATGGTAGTCAAACATTGCAGCCCTAAATGCTGTTACAGTTGGGCAATAGTGTGTTCCACTGAACACCTCCAGGTATTCCCGTATCACTGTCCACCTCCCTGTTCCTCCATTCAAGTAGCTGAAGAAGGCCAAAGACAGCATTGCTGCCGTATTGTGCAACACTTCCCAAGTCTCCAGAGCAGAGGCACTGAAGAAATATAGTGAGGGAATGTAACTCTCCTAGACCTCCCACTGTCCTATCATCTAGTCTTTATAGCACTGTCATCAGGCTGAGTGTGGGTTACCCACAGTGGGTACCCCAATATCAGCCAGGTTACAGCACTCTCATCTGTTGCTAGTCTGACAGCTCCATGCTCCATATTTTCAGTTCAAGAGACCAGTGTAAAGCTTAGCTTTCGTTTCACTGCTACAAGGTGACACTCTGTCTCCACCACAATGAAGTGATGCTTCTTGGGAGATCTGGCCTGGGCACTTAGATTTTTAACACATACTGCTGCTTATTAGAAAGAGTTCCAGGATCTTGAACATCAACAGTGTCATGGGAAACTTGGCCAGACTATGATTACTCTCAAAGATGGCCTCTCCAACAGCACACGACCTCCAAGGAGCATGTTGCACTATTACACAGTGTCTAAATTTCCCCCCGATAGATCAGAACCATATACTATTGCTACAATGATGGGAAGACAGTGAAGACCAGTACAGTGACAGAATCAGCTATTCGCTGTACTGGTCCGCGACACCACTGTCTCTGGTGAATGCATCCCCTCCCTGAAAATACTCCTACTTGAGTTGATAAGCTTCAGTGTGGATAAAGTAGTGGCCAAAAAACACTTGTGTTCCTGGATGGCACTGACTTTCAGCATTGTGCCATTGCTGTAATGGCATTTGACAGGATTCCTGTCGATGGGAGCATGGTGGAACCGGTCAGAACATGTTAACAAGGATCCTGGAATTCTGAGGGTCTGCCACAGCAGACGTTTCTGTAGAATTTGCATCCTTCCTTGATGTTTAGTGCAACAATTCACCAGTTTTTTTTATTTTTATTTTCGAAAATAATAGTTTTGGCTTAATCTTTTATTTATTGACTTGCTCCACTGAGAAAGTAAATCCAATATACCAACAAGTTGTGAAACTTCAACAGGAGTTTTAGTTGGCTTTCATTTGTAACCTATTAGGAGGGATACCTGGACCACAGGACTGGGAGTCTGCTTCATATATTAAATCCATCTCAAACGGGAGCCCTTGCTGTCAGTGGGCTTAAACCCATAGGAGAAGTTAAGTATGCAATTACATTTTAAAAATAAACAGCACTAATAACTGCATGTATCTAACCCATGACTAGGAAAATAAGGCAAAGAAACTACCCAAATGGCTAAGTGAACCCCTGCCAGTACTAAAGCTATTAATAAAATCTGCAGTTGAAAACTGTTACAAAGATTCAATCTGACTGAACTGAAATGCTACAGTAATATTTCTTGAAAAAGGCATTTGTATTTATTTTACCAGGAACAAAGCTCCACTGATCAAAGCTCATTTACAAGGAGGTCCTCGACTGGACAGAACACAATACAATACAATAGTTTAGAAACAGCAGAGTTACAACCAAGGAAATGTGTCACAGGATACTGGAGAGGAAGAGAATATTTGTTGCTGGGTAACGATAATACCTTTGTTAGGCTACTGGGAAGATTAAGCTACACGCTTTTGAGGCCTAAAGGACTTCCTCTTCTTCAGGTATACTACAAAATGTAGGTTGAAGCGCCTTTTACAAGGGGTTGATTCTTTAAAAAAATGCAAGTAAAATAAACTGCAGAAGCTTTGAAGTGCTGATAATATCAAAGAAGCGGGCATAAAGCCACTATTTACAGTCTAGCTGTAGTCACAGTAAAAACAGGAAGGTGCCCTTTACAAGCAGAAGTTAATGCTTCAGCCCATATTGGCTAAAATATCTTGGATAAAAACAAACTTTAGAATGCTTGTTTATATTAAAAAGGAGATGAGCAGAAGGTGTTCAGAAACTATTTATATATACTGTAGGCTTTTGCTATGGAGCGGTCCCCCTGTATTGCTGTATTTATATTGACATGGAATGCAAGAAAGAAGCAAAAAGATTTGAGCAAACTTTGAAGTGCTAATTAACATCAATGCAGTAGGAATAATGTCGCTACATTCTAGCTGCTGTCACAGTATAATAAGTTGTTTAAAAAACACACGCAGACAAAAAGCTACAGAGGTTTTAAACCATGAGGGCTAAAACAAGTGTAGTGATGCTGATTCACAACAAACAGGATCTGAGTAGAAAGTGTCAGAAGCCGTTTACATAGAGCCTTTTGCTATGTAACCTATATGCAAATCTTACCCAGCAAACAGCTTCTTTTCTTGCTCCTCTCCTGCTTTTGAGTTGACTAACACGGTACAACACCACATTCACAAAATACATTAACTACAACATATACAAATAAAATAAATCAGCAGAATGTGGGAAATGAGGAACAATGTTGCAGGTGAAAGAAGCGGGCAAAACAAGTTAAAACCAAGGCAAGTATCATATTCTATCAACATAGAATCACGGAGGTCAGCAGCGTTCACATTTGTCAATACGACAGTTTACAATTAGTGCTTTAAAAGAATTAAGGCTTATGAATGAGTTCAATTTTAAAGACTTTTGTAGCATTTAGCCTGTGAACATTATACAGTACATGTGGTGCCTATTACAGCATAGTACTATGATTTCAAAACCAGGACAAATATCTATATGATATGCAATGATAAACATATCACTTTAAAACTTAACTGAACAGCATATGAGGCAGTTTGTATGAACAGTCCGATGAGGTAGACGGCAACAACAACAAAAAAACATTCACAGTTATTCCCAGGTAGGAAGTTTTCTTTCATGCCACTTTTCGGAGCCTGACAATGGCATCCATTTTGTGGCAAACCAAATGCGTAGCACAGGTAACTGATAACAGAAACATGCTGCGAATATTCTGAAAAAGAAAATGTTCTGTAGCTCCATACCTATATTATACAACTTACCTTCTGTCCTTTACAGATACCAGTGTCCAACCCGTAACTCATACCTCTCAACCTTTCTTCACCAAAATGTGTGACACGATGTGTGACAAATGAGCAAAATGTGTGACATATCGTCTAACATGGCACCGGAAGCTCAGAACACTATAGCTATCAGTGTACTAATGTTCATAATGTTTTTGTATAACTGAGCATAATAGATTATTATGAATTTCTGCTTTAAAGTCTCAGTGGAGAATGTGTAATATCACCTTCCCCATGATGGACAAAGGGTTTCTGAGAGGTAAAATGGGTGACGTACCTCATAATGCGTGACAGTTGAGAGGTATGCCGTAACTTATCAATAGCCAAACAGCAAAGGAAACACACTATACACTGCACACTGTAGTCCAATGCAGAAAAAAAAAACATACAAACTAATGGTTTATAAATCATTATCAGAGTCACTGTTTTCTTAAACCTGCTCCTGCAAGTCGGTCTGGATTTTTGCAATAAAATTGTTCAAGTCCTTTGGCTCGTGTCATCCCTCTGCACCCTGGACATCACAGGAAATATGGCACTGAAAAGGACGTTGAGCTCTTTCAACTTTCTCCTACTCCCATCAAAGTGTTTTGTTTCATTCTTGTTGTGAAGCTCAGCTTTGCATAGAACTGAGTCTTGTTCATGTCCAAATTTATGTCCCAAACCTGTTGAGCAGCTTTCAAGATGTTGTCTCTCTGCTGGACCAAGCTCATCCTTAGAAGCAATATATCGGGCCCAATGTCCTTCACTTATCTGGAGGTAATGTAACAAAGTGTTTCAATAGGAAAGCTCAATTGCTGTGTGTTCACTCTGAGAGCTCCTCCCAGCCAAGCCAACACAGTTTCCAACAATGCTGCCCACTCAAGCCCTTCTGGTATTCCATTAATTCAAATATTGCACTCTTGCAATGGATTTTTGGCATGCTTGAGCCTGCATTTCAGCAAAGCACTTTCCTTTAACCAAGCCCGCCGATAGCACAAGTACCTGACCCACAACATTCCTCACCTCTACCACCTCCGTATTATGAGTCTCAGCCCGCTGCTTGATCACCTAAAGTCACTGTAAAAATCTGTTGAACTTATTACTCAAAGGTTTTATTGATTAATGCATTTTCTAAATAGTTTGCTGAAGAGATGGAAGTGTTACTTCCAGATTACTGGGGCCTGGCATCTCCACTGACTTTTCTTGCTTCTTAAAGGGGAATAGTCAAAACAAAGGATCCCATACTCAGATGCGGAGCTGATCCCAATATGTAATTAGTGGGCAAAAATATTTGGTTTACTTACTGTTTACTGTAGTATAGTAGAGTGTGTCAGACTCAGTTTGCTTATCGACTGACATCTTTGTTTTACTACAAATCTCAGAATCCCCTGTAGCTAACATCAGAGCAGTAGGCAGCAGTGGGAGATTCAATAGCCTGCAGTGCATGTTAGAGCTTTTATAATCTCTGATCAGATGTTTTCTGAGACTGCATTTATCCAGGAGCTAAGTACAGTCCTCTGTGACTGTACATAGCCCAGGGAGCACAGCAAGACCGGCAAACAAAAGATCAGACTTTATATAAACTCTAACATGCACTGCAGGCTATTGAATCTCCTCACTGCTGCCTATTTCTCTGATGCCATCTGCAGGGGATTCTGGGATGTGTAGTAACAGAAGATGTCAGCCTACAACTAAGCAAAATGAGTCTGACATAATCTACTGTACTACAGTAAACAGTAAGCAAACAAAATTGTTGTTGTAGACAAAGTGCACATTGAGACCAACCCCACACTTGAGTGTGGGAGCCTTGACAGTGACTGTTCCTCATTGACCAGCTGTATAGGCTCGAAAAATCAAGACTAACTCCAGTGGCATTGTGTGTCTTTCACGCTGTTTGTTTTGCACCAAAACGCATCACAATGTCCTCAGGTACTCCCTTTTTAACTTTGGTAAGTTTGATGGAAATAAGTAAACTTTAAAAGCAATTAATAATAGAGTTTTTATGTCACATGGCAGGAGCTGCAAAGAAAAATGTCTGAAAGTCCTGGTAGCTGGCTTTGCTCCCTAAAGTATAAGTTTAGTTCTTGGCCCTTTGGAAGCCCCTTCCCGTAATCAATATCTGAGGTTAATAATTACATCAGATCACAGTATCTGATGTTTAAAAGGACATTACATTGTCAGTCACATTTATTTTTCTCTGGTTTTGTTGATAATGTGATGCGTATCCTGTATTTTCTGATTTATATGATTGCTTATTTTCCCATGTACCCCCTTCCCTGGGGTCAACCCAGGAAATGAGCCTTGGCACAGTGTGCCCTCCCAGTAACCATAAAAAAAAGTGTGAGTGAATAAATGGCTATAAATGTACCACAGAAGTATAAAAATATCCACCTCAAAGAAAATGAAATCATAACTGAGGGCTAAACTGCCACAAGTAGTTAAATAGGTTGGGGAAAACTGTCATATCCAGAAGGGGGAACTCTCCCATAGTACAGAAGGGTGAAAGGAGAGCAGAAACCCTCCCACAGTTTTATAACAAGAGGGGAACAACTGAGTCATTGAGTCCCACAGAGAACCATTGGCCCTGCCTGTAACATTGCAGTATACAAGAAAGGACTACTTTACTAAACCATTCATACTCTATTTAACTCCTGTAAATTAGTACATTTTTTCCACAGTATACTTATTCATACCTGCTTAATGTGGCTATGCACAAAAACGCACAACTTATGTGTGATCCGCACATACAGTGGCTGCGAGCCTACATGGCCCCAGACAGGCGCAGGGTGCATGGATGCATGCCCCATCCCAGCACATAGCAGGATTAGTGCTGAGCAGGGCCAGAGTGTGGGATGCAGGGATACATCCAATCAGATGCCCGTCCTGGGTCCTAGAGGTGATCCCCTGCACTGCGAGTGTGGGAAGGCATGGGTCCAGGAGATAAAACACTACAAATACTCACCTAAACAGCATCCCCTAGCCCTCCCCAGCTGCCCAGTGGGCCGGGGCATCATATGGGGGCAAATCCCAGTCCTGCCACAGCTGGCGAGAGACATCTGTGGGGGCATACAAGGGGTTATGCCAGGGTCAATGGGGTGTAGCTTGTGCACCCTGGTGCATGGCATTCCATGCCTTTGTGCATTGTGTGGAGTGCGAGCACACCTCCAACACCCACCTGGCACAGCCCGGCCTGGCCCAGGTGTGGAGTGGCATGATTGACCAGGGGATCCGGCACGCAACTGGCAGGTGCACCGTTTGAGCATGCCACAGGACCCCCACGGCATGGGTATCTCATGTTGGGCTGCCTATGCATCGCAGATACATGGCACGTAGGTACTCCACACATTTGTGTATAGGATCCATCATACACAAATGTGTGAAGCAGAGGGGCAGACATGATGCATCTAGAGTCCCTTCTAACATTAAATGACTATGTTACTACATTTATAGGGCCGCTGTTACATCAGTATAAGTAGAGGAAGGAACCTGCCTTATGGTGTCATTTATTTGGGTCATGGTGAGCCCAAACTAGAAAAGCAATTTACAAGGCAAGAACTTATCTCACATACAGCAACTGAGCCATGGAATTGTGTAACCCATTTGGAACCCAGGTCCTGGGAGGACATAAATCTTTGTGATCATCACTGTGTAAATTTCTGATTACAAAACTCACTTACTCGTCATTTGGTTCATGTTGAGAGTGGTCCCTCTGCCTGATCACAGAGGAGGTTTCCCCGCTGTTTTCAATGTGATCAGGAAGCTGTTTTCCTAAAGCAGAAGTGAAATGACAGCATTAGATGAGCTATATAGGCCAGACTGCTATATAATTGTGCCACAGTATAAAGTAACATCCACAGAGAGCTGGAAAACTATCAGTTCAAACTGTGAGCTGCCCACATTGTCACGCTTTATTAGCCACAGCCATATGTCAGAGGTGTGCCTATAACCATACTGCACGTGAAAGCAATGAAGCACACTTTAGTCAATTTTACTTTTATGCCAGAACCTCAGGCTATATAGTGCTACCACACTCTATAAGACAAAGCTGTTACTACCACACAAGAAGGGAAGCCTGAGGCAGCTACTCAAATGCCCGGAGCCACAATGTAGAAAACTAAAGTTACTACATGTAAGTCAGGCTACCCAGTGCTGAAAAACTAAAATCCCACAAAGACTGGGTAAACTTAAACTATTTATTACATAAATGAAATTGTAAATACATAGCAGCATATGCGTGTACAAGATATCAATGTTTTGCCAGGTCAGGTGTGCTTTTTCAAGGTATAATCACGTAATTCAGTCCACCAACTTAAATACAAAATCCTTAACAAATTTTAACAAATGTCAGTCATTTCATTGAAAAGACTGAAGAAGTAAAAAGATCAAAGAAAACACAGACCAAAAGCATGAACTGTAACAATACACAGATAAAAGCATTTACAATTTTGCACCATAATAAAGCAGAAGGTTTTTCTAGCAGAGTTTTTCACAACAGACTAAATATTTACACACATATCCTACTATTCTATCGAGTGACATATCAAACATAAAAACACTATTATAATACATTATTTACATTTATGATTATAATACACCATAGAAACATAGAAACTGACGGCAGATAAGGGCCGCTTGGTCCATCCAGTCTGCCCTTTTTTGTCACACTGCTTATGCTGTAGACCTTTCCAGGTCTACAACACTTTCTCTTTCACCCCTTACCTAACCCTTATGACTCCCTTGTACTTATCCCAGGCTTTTTTGAATCCCACCACTGGTTTCACCCCTCTACCTCCACTGGAAGATTGCTCCAGGCATCCAGGACTCTTTCTGTGAAGAAGTGTTTCCTCACCTCTCCTGAACCTACGTCCCCTCCAGCTTCATATCATGGTCCCCTGTTCTAGATCACCCTTTCCTCAGAAAAATACCTCTCGCTTATATCTTATTCACCCCTGTGAGGTATTTAAAGATCTCGATCATATCCCCTCTCTCCCTTCTCTCCTCCAGGGTGTACTTGTTTAGTTCCTTTAGGCTTTCCTCATATGACTTTAATGTAGACCCTTTACCATTTTGGTAGTCCTCCTTTGAATGGCATCCACTCTGCCTATGTCCTTCCTGAGACTTCCTTACATTATAGTAAAACTGTATAATTTTATTTCACTTTTGAAAAAGGCACTGGACTAACATACTAACATGCAAATTGCCAGCAGATTAGGCCTTACGCTCTATCGAGTCTGCTCAAACCTCAGATCCCTAGTTGGGTACCAAGGCCTTTCCCCCCTTGTGTTCCAGAAACCCCTATCATCCATCCCCACCCCCCCGGGCCAATGCCATCATCTGATACATCCGCTTTCTATGTCTGTCCCACCCTCTCTTGAAGCCCTCCCCTGTGGATCTCTGAACCAGCTCACCAGGCAGCACGTTCCAAGGATCCACCACCCTCTCAGTGAAAAACCTCCTCCTCTTCCCCCCTCACCCTTCCATCTTTCAACTTCAAACCATGCCCTCTGGTGATACCTCCCTGATTTAGTCTAAAGATCCCCTCCATGTTTACCCTATTTATTCCCTTGAGGTACTTGAAGACCTCAATCATGTCCCCCCCCGTCTCTCCTCTCCTCCAATGAAAACTAAGCATATCATTTAAACCTGGGTACTGCCAGGAACTCTCATATCTTAACAATTTAGTACAGTAGTTTAATTACATTGTTTAGTAATGTGTACTGATAACTGATTACTTATACAAAAATGTAATGGGGTGAAGGTACTGATTACATTTTTGTGTAAATATTGCATTACTTTGATGATACTTTACATATTATTGATGTTCTTAATAATATTAGAGCTATTTCTGGACAACCAGAATATTCAATCATTGAACTAACTTGATAGAAACATTCCTTAACACTAAATACATGAGCCCCACTATTTGTAGACATATTATTCTTTAAAATAGGGAATGTGCAACACATTCTGGCCATTTGCTATGAATTTTTGGAGGCCAGTGCTATGAATTTTAATACTAAGAGTTTGAGAGGTATGGGGTTGTGACCAGATGAGAAAGGGAAAATCTGCTAGCAAAACCATTTCAAAATAGAAAATGCAGCTTTTTTTTCCTGCAGTGCCACCAGGGACATGTGACCAAGAACAATGGATCTCAGGGCTGACCCATGGGGGACTGGTGGTGGTGGGGTCTTCACATGTCATATCTGGTCTTCTGGGGTGTGTTGTGACAGGTGTCTCGAGTTGCTAGTACAGCTTGTGCTGCTGCTACTGGCCAGTTTCAGTGTGACTGACATATGAGAGGAGGGCATCTCTGTGGAGTTGAAGTCTGTAAGTGGAGGTCAGGAGGAGGATTCAGAAGGACAGCACATGATGTGTGCAAGGGTATCCTGTAACAAGGGCATCTGCTATTGAGCACTTACAAAAAGGGCAACTCAATAGCAGCGCCTGTTCACAGGGCTACTGGATGGGGGAGATGAATACAAATATAGTGACATCTTGTCGCTATATGTACATGTGTGCGTGGGGGGGATCAAGCACACCTTGTGACGGGCAGAAGGGGAGGGAGGGTTTGTGAGGTGTAGTGTGGCGGTGAGTTGCCAAGCTGGCCCTGTGGCTTGGTGGGTGGCAGGCTAGGGTTGTGAAGGTGCTGAGTTTGGTTCCGGGCACGCGTTTGTTTTGTTGCGTACCCGGCTTAAAATATTTTGTCTGGTTTTGCACCCCGGACATACACCCCCTGGAGCTGAGAATCCTTTAGTAGGGAGTGCGGAGGCGAATCCCCTGGTGTCCCCATAAAAAAAACAAAAACAAATCCCGGCATCCTTTTGCCGTGCACGTGAGTGTACATCGGAGAAATTGATTTTCGCAGATGTACATCTGCCCTAACAGCGATCGCCATTCCATATTCACCGTTATCACATAGACACATGCACACCACACAAGCTTGGTGCCATTTGCCACTTTGGAAGTGCACAGCAGAGAGACATTCAGACTTTCAGAGCAAGCAGCCCTACCACATCAAATCCATCATTAGGGGAGCAGGGAGGTCGTCGTTGCATATTGATGCGGCTGGCTCCACGTGAAAAAAAGAAAATAACTTTTTAAAGCCTGCAGTCAGCCCAGCAGCCAAGGCCCAGCCATGACCAGCTGCAGACAAAGGCAAACCAATATCTATCCACTACCAGCACTGCCCGCTCCGGTCTGCCAGCCACCACTGTCCCCCGTGACCTGTCATGGTCTGAGGGAGCCAAACTAAAATCACACTTGTCATTGGTCCACCAGTGCACAGGCTGTCATAGCCAGATCGGAAGGACAAGCTCAAGCAGTGCTGAGATCACCATCAGAGTAAGAACAGTGAACAAGTGAACAGTACAGTCGTAAGTAAAAGTCATGAAACAGAAAGTTTTTAAAAAGTTTCAATAACAGACCACTTCAGATTTTATTTGATTTAATCTTATGACTGCATGGGTCACTGGGTCAGGGTGTGTACAGTGTGGCTGTCTGACTGTCGCTAGGCTGAGGGCTCTGGGCTGGGCTGCGATTATCGAGTTAATGTTGTCTTGTTGGGTTAAGGCCACGATTTCACTCTACAGGCTGGCGGTAATAATCTAGTAGTTGTAGTAGTATCTCTACTTTTTCAGCTTGAATGTGTACAGCCCTCAGCCCAATTTGTTTTTTTACAGGGGAAAAAAAACAGTTTTTGTGTGTTTATCACTATAGCTTTAGCTTAACAGGACTAGGAGCTCACTTGGCTTTATTTTTCTGTACACCTAAATTAAATTAATAGAGGGCATGGGATGAAGTTGGAGGGAGGACGATTCAGAGGAAACGTGAGGAAGAATTTCTTCACAGAACGGGTGGTGGACAAGTGGAGCACCCTGCCAGAGGAAGTGGTGGGGGCTGAAACAATCACGGGATTTAAGAATGCATGGGATAGACATAAAGGAATTCTGGAGGTCAGGGATAAGGGGCAACAGACTTCTAGGAAAACATAAACTGAACTTACAAGCTCAAATGGACAGACTGGGTGGGCCATAGGCCCTTATCTGCTGACACTGTCTATGTATCTATGTATCAAAGCCATTATGGTTGAATGTTACTGGTCTTTTCTTATACTTGTTGGAGTGCAGGACTCTGCAGTTTGGGCTCTAGGGAGAGTGCTGTCTGTGAAAGTTAGCTGCAAATACAATGGAGTTTCCTTTTGGGTCTGTGGGGGGGGGGGAGCCTGGGTGCTCTAAAGACATATGGATGGATTGACGGACAGTAGAGAATCAATAATGCCAACATGCAATTATTTGGCAGTGGCACAGAGGAGGTCCTGATGTATTGAATGGATAGGGTGGATGCTCTCCTCCTCCTCTTCTGGGGAGGCTTTGCCTCACTGTGTTTCTGTTGCCACCTCCTGTAGGTGTATGGCTTGCTTAGCAAAGTTGGTAGATAGTAGCTGATTGAGACATTGGGAGGGTGGGGAATGTTTTGCGGAGTAAATAGGGCATGCACATGTACTTCGCACACTTCTGTTGGGAGGGACTATGGTCCAAACATTGATACATACTGACATCAGGAGATGTGGATGGTCATGGAAATGGCAGCCAGGGGGACATTGAGGGTTAGATACCCTTTGTCCATGCTTCATGATGGCCAACACTGGCCAGATGGCATTATATCTGCCTTGCCAGACATGGTGGTCAAAATTACTTATTTAAAAATGGGTTGGTGGTCAGTGGCTTGGCAGTGCCACTGGCAGTGCAGTGTACTAAAAATGGATTGTTGACTGCTGAACTGGGTTCAGGGGTAGAATATGGGACATGTGTTTGGTGCTTTGGTAGTGACTGCACTGACAAAGGCAGCACTCCACACAGCTGGAATGGCAACAACAGTCCACCACTGCAGAAACCCCAAAGAGAGGGCCAGAGAACCTGTCCACTGCTGTGGCCTGTGGATACTGTTTTATAATGTATCGTGGAGTGTTGTTCTGTATAGAATTCCATCCCTTTCAAAATGCTGTTCTACCACAGTTCCAAGGTCATGGAATGTGATTTCACCCTACTGTGGTAGAACAGCATTCAAGAACCTCTAGAGACTGCATGAGTCAGTATAATTTTGAATGCAAAAGAACCCACAAAACACATATTTCACACAGTGCTATACACTATAAAAAAAATACAGGATGAGCAACTCTATGCACAAACAGTGTGTTTTGCCACCTCGGGGTTCTGATTCCCATAGACCTCTCGAGCTTCGCTCTCGAGGTCAGAGGGAATCAGAACCTCTCTGTGGAAGAACACACTGGTTCTGCATAGTTGTCCATCCAGTATTCTCTATATGTATGCACCCTTGCCTGGCACCAAGTGTGGGGAATCAAGGGGTGGGACTCTGAGAGCAGAGCCCCGAGGCAGTAAAGCAACTGAGATTTGGGGGTGGCCAAACCATATGGCCAGTTAGATGATGTCGCCAGTGTTCCTGATGGGCTCCCATAGCATGGACCCACTGATGCATATACTGTGCCCAGTTAGTGGCAGTGGGATAAGGATAACAATATGGGGGGCATGTCTCCACTGCCTGCCTGTCACTCTGGTGTGGCTACCCGTCCCATCCCACATTCAGAGGGCATGGGTCAGATGGGGCTGGGTGGGGGAAAGAGTGTCTCCTTTTTCTCAGGTTGTTTACTTGTTATATATTTTGGTTATGATTTGCAATATTAATACAGTGTATGTATTAACTGCACCCAGCCAGGTTGCTCCTTAAAGGACTCAGTAAGGTTTAGAGTGTAAATTTGGGGTGCTACAAAGACAGAGAAGATAGAGAAAAACATACAGTCTTGAGCAGCAGCCAGCAGCAGTGCCAGTGGTCAGAAAAGTATTACCTTTTAAGATACAACATGCAAAGTAAGCATTGAACTTTAAGCCGCACAATAGAGCAGACCTACTGAGCTAAGACTGCAGTTTTATAAGACTGGCCCCGATTTTCATGCCCTTTTCCTTGATTTTTTTAAAGGCATCAGTTTCCCTGATTTGAGATGAATGATGTTGAGATGCATCTGTTCTCTGCATCCCTTCTTCCCCTTCCCCCATTTTATCCTCCTCTGCTCCCTCCTTCTAACCGACTGGGCCCCACCCCTTGTAGTATTCTCCACATCCTGAAGAGGTTTAGGTCCTGGCTTGTCTCTCTCTCCCTCCACCCCATTATATCCTCCTTTGCTCCCCTCCTTCATTCTACCAAGCCCTGTCCCCTTGCAGGGTTCTCTGCATCCTGGAGAGGTTTAGGTCCTGGCTTGTCTCTTCCTCCTCTCCCCCCCCACTTAGTCCTTTGCCCCCTCCTTCCCCAGTCAGTGTTATAGCTGCCTTCCTTAGACATAGACTAGCACTTAGTAACCCAGTGTGCAGCCATCTACTGCTACTTCTGCCACCCTTAGGGTCATTCCATCTTCTTCTTCCTCTACTGCTACAGGGTTGCCTGCTCTTGGCTTTTCATCACTATGTATATCCTTGCTACTTACAGTTTTTGCTCATCCCGGTATGTCACCCCCTATGTCAGCTCCTCTAGCTTAGTTATCTACTGCAATTTTTATACAATACTGTCTGTTTGTATTTGATCAAAATGTACTGGAAACTGACTACACTTCATGTTACAGTGTCACTGTATACATTCTTTTATTGTTATGTTTATTGCCGACTCTGAACTTTATGTGTCTTGACTGTATCTGAATTACACTGTGTTGTATTTTATATCGTCATATTTTTTGCCACTCTCCCTATTGTTTGTAACCCCTCCCCCTAGGAGACTTCCGGGAACGAGCTGTTCACAGCTCATGTTGCCTTTCCTGGTGAAACCTTTTCAAATAAATAAATAAATAATGCATTAAGGGAATTATCTGCATGAAATCACTGGGCTGGCTATATCACATGAGGAAGTGATACATCACATGAGACACACGTAGCACATATAGTTGTTGTGGCCATATATTGCAATAGGGAGCTGTGTCAGGTCAGTGCGTCGTCCTACGTTCCTCTGCACTTTCACTGACACAGTGCCATATTCAGATAAGCGGTGCACTCAAACCAGGGTGCTTTGATTTGATTTGATTTATTTCTCTATAAAATTACAATCAGTTTACTGAAAACCTATTGAAGTTCATTACAATCTAGATAAGCAAAACATATATCAAATATAAACAAAATGATAATCGTTAAAAAAAATGTAAGCTAATACATAAATATTTAAAAGCCTGCCTACTGACATCATTATATAAGACACTCAGTGCCCATAAACACACATTATTGCATACAAAGTAAAACACACAATGTAGCATTGTTTTTTTTGTTTTTTTTTTATGTTAGAATCCAGGGGATTCTTTAGCCGGTGTGTCCCTCAGCCGTCAACCAGTAAGCAGTTTCAGAGAGTACCACCAACTTGAAAGAAATCCGCCGCTGCAATGAGAGACAGGCTCATCATTGCAGCAGCAGATCTGACATGCCGCCATTATGTGCCATTCCTGGTGAAACATTTCAGTGAACATGGTGGCAGCTCTCGCCATCCGCCTCTTGCAATTCCTAGAAAGTCGACTTCGGGGGTGCCCAGTCCCCGTCGGCATAATATCCCCCCCCAGTTTTGTTGTCCGCCAGTAGGGGTGCCCGATGCCTGGCATCAGGCCCCCTAACACAGGTAATTTTTGCCGACGAGGTGCCCAATCCCCATCGCCCAGTCCTCTCAAAATCCCAGGTGGTGCCACACTGGGAGCCCACCCCAGTGTGTCCAAATGTCTTAGTGTTACCTGTAAAACAAAAACCTTCCCCCAAAGTTTTTTTCCTTGCAAAACAAGAAAACAGTCCCCATTGTCCGTGGGCACCCTCCCCAACCCACACCCACCCTCTGTATATTTTACCTCCTCACTCCCCCACCCCATACTTACCTCCAGAGGTTGGCGAAAGGATCTTCGGTGGAGCGGAAACATGTCTGCACTCTTCAAAGCTGACCATGAACTAAAGAAATGCCAGTAAGCTGTATAATGGCATAAATGGGGGTGTTTCAACCTAGGTGGATATCTTGACTATTTTTTCAACTTTTGGCTTCAAATTTTCAACATGGGATTCCTGGGACCCCACCTCATGAAATCAGTCACTGTCATTTCATTATTCTGTCCCAAAAGGTGATTTCATGATCACCTTTCGGGACTGATTAATGAAATGACAGTGCCACTGTTCATGAGGTGGGCTCCCAAAAATGCCTATGTTGAAAATTTGATGAAAAAATTCCAAAAAATGACTATGTCACGAGTATGTGTTGCGCAGTTTCCACGCTCGATCATAACTTCAAGAATTTTTAATATTTTCATTCCAGATTTTCAACATTGCCATTTTTACACACCTCCTTATGAACAGTACAGCTGTCATTTTTCACATCCTGCCTGAAACATGTTTTCGCACCTGTGGCGCACAATGGGTGCAGTCACTGTGCGAAATTAACTTTGGGGACAGAGTAACAAAATCACAGTGCCAATGTTCATAAGGAGAGGTTCCAAAATGCCCATGTTGAAAGTTTGGTAAAAAAATCCCCCAAATGACTGCATTACGGGCATGCGTTGCGCAGTATCTACGCACGCTTGTAAGTTTGCAATTTTTTCATGTTTTCTCTCCAGATTTTCAGCATTGCCATTTTTTTACACCTCTTCATGAACAGTATAGCTGTCATTTTTTGCATTCTGCCCAAAATGTGTTTCCATACCTGTGGCTCCCAATGGCACATTTGCTGTGTGAAATCACTTTTCAGGATTGAGTAACGAAATGATAGCACCACTGTTCATGAGGTGGGGTCCCAAAATGCCACTGTTGAAAATTGGAGTGAAAATACCAACAAACACCCGGGGCGTTAAGGTTTCCAACCATACACCCACCCTGTAGAGACTGACAGGCATTGGGGACATAACTTGGGTTCATCAGCCATAATGTTCGCAGAATTCTACCCCCACCCTAGAGCCACTGACAGGCATTGAGGTGTGCCTTCGGTTCTGTCATCCTAATGTTCACCCCATTCTCCTATATTGCACCCATCTTAGCTTATTTCCTTATGGAATGGGGTGAGTATAAAGGCCGAAGACTCCAATGCACACTCTGACACCTGTCGCTCTCTGCATGGTGGGGTGAGGTGGCATGGCATCAGCATTATGGCTGACCCAAAGCCACACTTCTGCCTTTCAGTCTCTGCGGGGGGGTGTATTTTGCATTTCTAACTCCTGCACTACCAATGCCAATGCCAGCAAGCCAACATTCGGCATTGACAAAAGCTTGTCTTCTGTTTCTAACCATATATTGCAAAAGGCCCAAGTTTAAGTTACGTTGCAGCATTCACTCAAAAGTCCAATACATAAATATATCCCACTTATGGGGGGGGGGAGGTCAAGTCAGAGCACTTCAATTGTCTGACTAGCCCCATACACAGTCAACTGCTATGTAGCTCATGTGACATTTGCCACATCATTTGCTATAGCCAGTGTGCTTTGATTCAGGTAAGTTCTTTAATACAGCTCAGCAACATCCTTCCTCTCAAATCACAGCCGGATGTTGGAAATAATAGTGCTCTCAAATGGGATAATGTTGCCTGATGGCACTCCAGGACATGTACTGCCATGTCATGTGATGCTAATAAGGCAAAACAGCATCAAAGGTGTTCGAGGATTCTTTTCATGCTCACTATGAGCTTGGTCCTAACATGCTGCACAGTGCCATTGCACATGATTGCGTGGCAGCATCGTGTGGAGTGAAGCTGTGCACCCATGCCCCATTGAATATTTGGGGGCACAATGTACTTGTCATTGTCCTTTATGTGTTGACTGAGCAAATTTTCACAAGTAAGCAAATTCACTAACACATCTCATCAGGATGTGTGCAGTAATACTCCACAGACTGTGAAGAGCGGTTGGGTCTGGGACAACAGCACAGCCAAGCCAGTGTTGGTTGAGGCAGGTTTACAAGCCATGGGTCATGACCAAAATAATTAATCCCCCCCCCCACACACACACACACACTGCTGTAGTGCTATTGCACTTATCAAGAAAGAAAATGGTTTAAAATGTTAAAAAACAAGCAGAAATATATATTTTTGGAGGTTTGATCTGTACATATTAATGACTCGAGCCTGTCTGACACAAGCACTGGATGACTTAAAGCTGACCACTATTCAAACACACCTGACACCTCTTCTGTTTTAGTCTTATTTTATTATTTTAATAGTCATTGGAGTAAATGTGGCGCGGCGTGCTGCTGAGTCAGCGTGCACTAGCATTCCTGTTTTTGTTTTTTTTAAAGGTTCTTTGTAACACCAGAGAATAAAGAGAGAGAGACAGAAGAAGGAAGAGGAATCACTTAGACTAAGACAACAAGATTCAATGCCAGGACTCGGGAGGGAGACAGCAAAAGTGACTTTAACCAATAGAGAGATGCACAGTAATAGCACTAGCATCCATCTAGCCGCAGTAGTGTGCAGCAACTTGTTCACCAGCAGCATCAGCAAGTCACTGGCCACCTGCATGCCAGAAGGTGCAGGTCAGAAAACAAAGTCCAGACAATGATGCCGTTGCTTAATGTTTTCAATATACTGAAGAACATTATGACGTCTTCAAATCATACAACTTATTGAAAACTGTCTTGTGACTGAATATGCTTTTTACTTGTTTAATATTGTATACTTGAAGATTTCAAGACTGTGGAGGGATGTGTCACAGTCAGTATCACTGTCTGTAAGTGTACAACCTATGTTTTTTGGACTGCGTCTGCTATGCTGGTGCCACCGTGACACTTGCACTCCAGCAGCACTTTGCATCATCAACGTTGTAGCAGTCCTGTGCCCAGGCCAAATACTATAGTGACTCAATGTTGACTTTTAACAATTATGACTGATAGATAGTACACAGCAAGATATATATCATATGTCTACACAGACAGTGTCAAGTCAGCATTACACATTAGCTGCTTTGCCAACTAATGTCATATCCAAGTAATCTGAGCATCAGTGTTGTTACTGCACAGTTGTGCACTTTCTGATCTATTAGTTTTTCTAGCCAGTTCTAAATGTTTGGTATATAAGCCAGCCACAGCCAGCCAAGTCTATCAGAGCTGCTGGCTGAATAATGTGATGTATCACGTGTCTGTGTGACTTTGCTAATTTAAAGATCCAGCATCAGTTCAGCAGTGTGTAGACAGCATGGTACATTGGGCCATCACGTGCAGACAGACAGAGTATCACTTCATAATTTCTACATGCAATTGTAATAGTTCTACTCTTAAGAAGTAGTAGCTATACCATAAACAGTCAGCAATGGTTTGTTAGACGATACAGTTTTCCAGTGTCAGTGCACAGTGTGTATCTGTGGTCACTCAGCTCGGTGTCACCCCCTGCTCCACCCATACTAAATGTGTTTCGTTTGAAGCAAACAGAAGCATTGCATCCGAATGACTGCAACTTGTATGGGTATATGGATTTCTTCAGCATTTACTGATAGCTTTTATCTTATGACATTGGCAGATTGCTGTTTGTTTTATTTATTTATTTACTTATTATTTATTAAGTTGGATTACACCTGCGAGTGGATGCTCTTTTGTAGGTTCCATGTCAGTTGACCAGAAAACAGTAGTGAAGAACAGATAAGACATTTACAAAGTTGGTACAGAAAGTTACAATAAAGTTCACATGAATTGACACTGCTGAGGCATTGTACAATGTATGTCTGCATCCAAGAGTTAGATCACCCTGCGGAAGATGGACACAAAGTGGGTAGCAGACAAAGGTGAACATAGGGGATGACAGAGGGAAGGAGGGGTGTGCCCTGTGATGAGGAGGTGTAGATGTGGTGCACCAGGTAGGAGCAGGGTGGGGTCTGTGAAGTGCTGAGGTTGGGTGGCACCAGCTTGGATTTGTGGTGTATCTAAGTGCAAGCAGAAGATTACAAAAGGGGGGGGGAGGCTAGAGGAAGCAGCCACAGTTGTCCGCAGCAATGAGGTGCTGACAAAGTTTACATTCGAAGGTACCAATAGTTGCTGTTTCGGTGATTTCAGGAGGAAGAGCGTTGGTCCAGTGGGGAGCATGATAGGAGAATGCACATTGTGCCAAGACAGTGCAGCATCTAGGTTCACTGAAGATTTGACTGATGGAGCGTCTGGTCTGTCTAGTACTCATGTGATGGGTTAGCAAGTTCTGAACCCCTGTTGGCAGTAGAGTTAGTGAGACTTTTTTGGTGAGGAGGCAGGCTTGGTATTTAATTCTACCCTTCAGCTGGAGCCATCCTGCCTGGGCATAGAGATCACAGGTGTGTGTGAATCTTGCAGCACCTGTGAGGAGGTGGCAAGCCTTATTTAATGCTAGAGAGATGCGGTGGAGGGTGGTGTCCATTGCTGACCTGTGTATGGCCAGGTCATAATCAATGACGGAGACAACTGAACTATTGATGGCCAGGTTCAGGGCTTTGTTTGTTAGGCTGTGCTTGTGACAGGAAAGTATCTCAATTCTGGTATTGATCACCCTTGCTGTTTTGTCTATATGTTGGGCATAGGACAGAGTGGAGTCAGTTGTGATGCCCAGGTACTTAAAGTGCTGTATGAGATCCAGTGCGTCACCGTGGTCATTCATGGTAGACAGGGGGAAGGCCTTATGCTTGCTTAAGGAGCTGGAGTACATCGTGGTCTTTTTTTTTTTTTGTAGTTGAGCACTAGTCTGTGCTCTTTAAACCATGTTTCAGTGGATGAGAATCCTCTTTGGAGGTCCATTTGTAGGTGCTCAGGGTGAGGATTGCTGATGAATATGACCATGTCGTCGGCATACAGGAGAATATGACTGGGGCAGGAGATTGGGAGTTTGTTTAGAAATAGACTGAACAGTAGAGGTCCTAGGATTGACCCTTGTAGGACCCCTGAATAGACTGGTCTGCTTTCGGAGATGATGTCCCCAATCCTGACCTAAAGGGAGGGGTTGCATAGATAGCTGCTGAACCATTGCATGGTATCTGGAGAGAGCCCAGCATTGGTTAGTTGCTCAAGGAGGAGCGTTTGATGCACCATACCAAATGCTTTTGATAGGTCAATAAATGCTGCCCCAACCAGCTGCCTTTGGTCTAATGCATGGTGAATGAAGCCCGTGAATTCCAGCAATGCTGTGATGCTGCTATTCCCAGACCAGAACCCATGTTGTTCTGGGCAAAGGAGTTGGTGCAGGTTCAGATAATTAACAAGCTGATCTGCCACAATTCACTCAAGCGCTTTGAAGATTGGCAGGAGTATGGAGATTGGTCCGTAGTTATTGTGCAAAGTCCAGTCTCCACTTTTATGCACGGGGGTTACTGTCTCAGAATTCCACCATTGGGGGAATTGTGAGTGGCGGAGGGATAACATACATTTGGTTCTATATCAGAAGTTGTTAAATAAGTGAACAAGTAAGTAACTGAAAAATAAAACATAAGCTGAAACAGGATGTAAACTGTACAAATTTAATCAGCAATTTCCTTTTCAGCACAATGGCGTGTTCATCACTTAACACGGCTGAAAAAGAAACAGTAGACACTGAAGCTGTACAACCTGAAACATCTCAGATTGGTTCACTTCCTCTTCTTCATCCTCCTCATTGACTCCTGTTACTGAGTCATCATCGTCACAGAGCTAGACTGTGTCTGTTTTTCAAAAATGATATTTAGGAGAGTTTTTTACTGTGAAATCTGAGATGAGTTAAAATCTTTTAGTTTAGTGTAAAGTCTGTATGCCGAAAGTAAAGCAGTTATCAACATCAAAAAATAATACATCAAACTGAAGAAACATATGGAACACCGCCATTCAGCATCTTTAGAGAAGTTCAACGAGCTATGCTGCAGTAGAGGTATTAGTCCATCAGCCATCAACAGCCATGGTCAGAAAAGGATACGGGAAGAGGAGATAGAGGCGGAAGATGAATTCTCCAGCTCACACAGCAGTAGTACTTCATTGTCAATAGCATTCTCGACCTTTAGCAAAATGAAGAAATGTTTTCTCTAACTACAGTTATTTGAGTCTACAAAGAGTTCACTTGTCAGTCAATCTTGGGTTGATAAACTTATTATTCAGTTTGTAGTTGAAGATCGACAGTTATTCATTGTTGTTGAACAGCCTTTGTTTCTCAAATTAGTTAGTGGTCTACAACCCAACAAAAAAGTAATGACACAGAAAGCCTTAACAGACTGAATAGATAAAATATACCAAAAACATGTAGACAAATCTGATATCTGAATTCAGCAGTCAGACATATATGCACTAGTGCAGATGTTTGGACTGACCATAACAGGAGCTGCCTAGGTGTGACAGCACACTGGACTGATCAGAAAACATTGCCTAGAAAGCTGACTGCATTGGCATGTATACCTATAAAAGAATGACACGCATATGCTGCTATTGCAGAAAAACTTGAACAAGTTCACATGAAATATCGCATCCAGAATAAGGTTCTTAAAACATGATGATGATGCAGTCAGAGATGTAGTGACCTTCGCTGACGTATGCAGGATTCTGGATGATGCAAATGAAGACAGGGGGAGATCTAGAACCTTCCTTCATATCAATGATGTGCAGCACATGCCCTGAACTTAATAACTGTAGGGGATATAGACTCCACTACTGTAAATCATGCATACAAGAAACTCTACTGCAGCACAATGGCAAAATGCTCGGCTCTTCGGAACAGAGTTCACCGAAGCTCATAAGCAAGTAAAATTGTTTCAGACAATTCAGACAAAAAACTGGTACCAAGTTCATTATCCCCAACGACACAAGGTGGAATTCATATTACAGAGCTGTAGAAAAGTAAGATAAATAGTAGAAAAGGCAGTTGAACTGCACATCTGTGACGAACTTGGACTAGCAAGGTTTAGAACAACTGAAATTGCTTTCATGGTGAACTACTGCGAAGTAATGTCGACTCTTGCAACTCATTGGATATTCTGCAAGCAGAAACAAAATGTTACATGAGATATCTTCTTCCAACATTGGGGACATTGAAAAAGAAGTTGATATCAGACCACTTTTGTGTTATGCCACTCCTTTTCTTGATGCCACTGTGAGAGCTGTGGATGCTTGGTTTGCTACCAGTTTTGAAAGGAAGGAGTTAATTCTGTCCAGCATCACATTACCAAAATTTCGCATTCAGTGGATTGCCAATAAGGATGAAGCATGTGCAGCTAAAAACATGCTTGAAAATGAACTGCTGTCACATCAGGAAGATGTTGATAGAGGTAGTCCATCTTTTGAAGACAGCCATGAGGATGATGATGATGATATCTTGAAATTCAAAGAAAATCATCAACCTAGCCATGGTGGAGTTCTTCATGAGCTTGAGCAGTATCTCAAAGACACAAATAAAACAGTTACATTTTGCACACATTCCTGACAATAAAGAAAAAGATCAGTTAAGTACTTACCATAACAGTAGATCTTTTTTTTTAATCTCGTGGTTTATCTTCCTACCTGCCCGCATTAGCCCCACTCTTCAGGACTCCAATTGTGTCCTGCATCGGAGCTCCTCCAAGGATCTTCTGCATGTTTGGGTGCCCCACTCAGGAAACCTGAGCACTCCAGATGACTCTCTGGCCGGGGTGGAGGAGTACCCCCTTAACACCCCCAGACCTTGATTGAGCATGTACCTTGTGCTTCTAGACCACTGGATTCTTCTGATTGCTGGCACCTGGAAACTGTCTACTGGTGCCAATGCGGGGTGTTTTCCATGCTTTTCTCTCACCTCCCCCCCCATGGATGTCAGTGCGCAGGGAGGGCCAATGAGACAAAGGCATGCAGAGATGCGCCTTTGCTCCGGCCCTCAACTGACGTCCATCCCCTCACAATTCTGCTCCCTCATGACCGCACCTTCCACCCAAGTTCCCCCAGGTAGCGGTATTACAGCAAGGTCTGCAGGTCTCCCCTCCCTGGAGAAGGAGAGCAGCCGTCAGGAGCTTGATCCTTCCTCTCCCCCTGCTGACCCCTGGTGTGCTCTTCCTTGAACATGGCCAAGCGTGGTGCATCCAGCGCCAGCCCTCAGTGCCACCAGGGCAGCTACAGTAGATCTTTGAGAGAATCTCTTTCATCAGGCCACACCTATGGAACTTATAGCCACTAGGTTCTAGGAGCACATGGAAAGTTTTGCAAGCAGCGTACAAGGGGCATCCCATGGTGACGTCTCACATCGCCTCTCCCTATATAAGAGTGGGCAGTCCCTTTCCTACTCAGTTCTCCGCTGGAGATCATGCTCGGAGGACCTCTCCTCAGGGAACCAGGAGAGAATGCATGGTTCCACTGAACAAGGGAGGCAGAAAACCCAGCATGAAGATATCAGATGAACCTTCTTAGAGAAAGAGACAGCATGTACAATGCTGTAGGTCCCTAGGACCTCTGTTCAGAGAACCCGGTGATAATGCATGGTGCTGCTGAACATGAGAGGCAGAAAACCCAGCATGAAGACCTCTGGTAAACCTTCATAGAGAAGGAGACAGCATTTACAATTCCTAGAAGGATGGAGGGTGGGTAGACATGGACTGATGAAGGAGATTCTCTTGAAGATCTACTGTTATGGTAAGTATGTAACTGTTCTATCTTCCTCAGGGATATACTAACATACTAACATACTATTTGCCAGCAGATTAGGCCTTATGGTCTATCAAGTCTGCTCGAACCTAGATCCTTAGTTGGATATCTCTTTTATCAGACCACACCTATGGAATGATTACCAAGCAGTGCTGACCATTAACAGTCTGGGTGGTTGGAGACTACAGGTCTGTGAAAGAAGGCCTTGAAGAACTTCCAGGCCACATCCATCCCTTTTTTGGAATGCAACTTTCAGACTGCAATACTCAGTGAAAGTGAAGACGGTACTTCAATTGGTGTCTGCAAAAATCCCCAAAGCAGATACAAGTTGAAAACATGCAAGAAAGGTGGCCCTGCCTCTAGGTGAATGATCAAACACAACAGCAACAAGAAGTTGTTCACCGTACTGCTTGTAAATGAAAGTAATACAGTTAACTGCCATCTGGATAGGCACTGCTCGGAGACAGAAGTGCCCTGTTTCCCAAGGCTGGCTGAAACAAAAGCTGTGAGGGCTCTTTGGAGTTATCACATAGTTGTATAAACTACCTGAGTATTTTATATATCAATAGTAAGAACTTAGGGTGATTATGCAAAACACCCATTCTTTGTGCAAAATGTGAATAAAGCAGCTCATATCTGAGTCTAAAGCTGAGACATTCTTCAAGTAGAAGAAATGGTAGTAAGAAAGCAGGCAGAAGCCTTTAGCCACAGTTGGCTCAAAAAGGAGCCAAAATAAGTTTCTCCAATTTGGACCCCGAGCCAGGATTGGGTTACAAATAAGATGTTTTTTTTTCCTTTATACTTTATTTTGGTTATAGTTTTAAAAGAGGTACAGTACATTTCAGTCATACTATAGCTTACAGAATTATACAGCCATAATTTCATGTCAGTCAATTCATGGCAATACAATTGTAGAGGGGAAGATACAATCAAATTGTTATACATCTGTGATCCACATTCTGCTAGAGACTCAGATTCATGGAACCTCTTACCCCACTCCTACCCCTTCCATCAGGCAGACCCTGTACTGAACACCTTAACAATCCCTCTCCTGTGCCTCCTCTCAGACCATCTTCTTTGAAGGCATGGAAACACCATCATGGGACAAATGTAGCATCACGTGTTGAATTATAGAGCACCCAAGCCCTCCATCTGATTTCAAACTGCTCCCCCTGGCCTAAGGTCCAGGCTGTCATTCTGTCTAAAAGATAATGCTCCACCAGCAAGTCATGCCATTTGTCTGCTGTTGGGGGTCCAACTTGTTTCCATATTTTAGTAATCACTTTCTTGGCTAAAAGAATAAAGGTATAAATAAGAGACCTCCTTTGTATCTTAACACCTTCTAGAGGAATTGACAACAGTGTGAACTGTGGCGTAAGTACCAGATCTGGTGAAAAGATTTCCTTTCAGGCCTGCTCAATCTGTTGCTAATAAACTTGCAGTTTGCAACACCCCCAAAAGATATGTACCTGGTATGCCCATCCCTCCCCACATTGTCTCCAACACTCTGCCCCCAGTGTAGGGAAAATTTTTGCCAACTTTGCTGGTGTATTAAAGTACCTATTAAGGGACTTCCACACAAACTTCCGCCAGTACAGAGCCAAGGAGGTCCCTAAGGAGGGACGGATGTATTTTACCCATAACTGATAGGACACCCGGGAGGGTAGCTCTTTATTACGTGCCTCTAGCACTGTCTCAGAGGTGTCAGATACAAATACTCATATTCCTTTATACAGTAACACTATCATATGAAACTGTTCAGACCCTCTAATTACATTAATAGCCAACTTCAAAAACAAAGGAGGAGGCTCAGGCAGGCAGCTTCGGAGAGGACCTTTATGTAACAGAAAGGTCCATACCTGAAGGTACCTCTAATAGTCTCAGTTCCCCAGATCATAGTCCTTTTGGAACCGTACAAATGGAACTACCCTTGTGGGTCTAAAAACTGAAAGATAAATGAAAGACCTTTCCTGTGCCAAATTCTAAATGTTAAATTGAATTTAATCGGGAGAAAATCAGTTTCTGTGGATAATTGTCTCAAATAATAAAATACAGATTCCATAGCTTCAAGGCTCTGATTCTATACCAGTTTTGTAATACCTGCCTAGTGCTAGTTTCAAAATCCATTACATTTGGTAGGTTAGTCAGGGGAGCAAAAACTATCTTCTGGGGATCATGTAAGTGTAACCCCCCTGCAAATGGGGGTTCCCAAAAGACTTCCAGGAGCTTGCTTGAATGCTCCAAGCCTGAATGGTGTTTGGCATTTAAGCCATTTATCAGTGAGTGTTTTTAGAACCTCTGGTACTGTCTCTTTAAGAGCTGTCTGCTTGCAGACATAATTAGTTTGTATGGGGGACTGTGTGCTTCTCTGAGTACCACTCGAGCTGCTGCCAATTCACTTCATTTCTGCAGTCACTAGGTGCAAAGGAACCTATCTGAAAGATGTAACTGTTTGCCAGAAATTATTTAGAGTAATAATGAAATTACAGTTTGTCTAACCTGCTTTCTTTGCAGTCAGAACTGTGTCTGCTAGTTCCCATTCTAGTTTTGAACTGCTGAACTGGACCAATCAGTGTGGGGTAGTTAGCTCTAAATGGTGCCTTGACGAATCAGAACTTGGACTCATAATCTGAGCCAGCCACAAGAGGATTGTATGGGCAGTGACTCTGGGAGATGTAGTTTAGACTTCAGTGCCTTTTGGACCAACAGCAGCAGTCTATTGTGAGTGACACCCAATCCAGTCAAGAACTGGGAGGAACTCAAAGGAAGTTCCGGTTTTGTCGGTTGGAGTTTCAGTTGAGCTTTGGCAGTGAAGAAGGAAGGAGCCCTGTGCTTTTTCGGTGTGCAGTTTAGTCAAAAAACGTGTGTAAGGCCCAGAGTTCTGGTCTGCAGCTTGTGTAACAGCTTGTTAGGACTGAATCCAAGTCCTGTGAAAAGAATCAAAGGATCTCTGAAGAGTAGAAACCAGGCTCACCCTGTAGAAGACTGGATGAATTGCTGAAAATTACTTTCGGTCTGTCAGGAACTGAATCTGCTAATGTGTTCTCCGGATGTGTGCAGTAAGTGCGATCGGATCGATGCAGCCTGCCTGGTATAGTGCTTTTATATGGATGTGTGGAGGTTTGTGTACCTCAAGTGAGCCCTGCTGACATTGAAGGACCCTATCTTATTTGGAGGTCGTGAGTACTAATTCAGGGTCGCTCCTGTTGAATTGCCACATTAAATCCAAATGGAATTACTGTACTGCTGACTGTTTAATTCTCCCTTTCTCTGTGTGAAAGGGCCCTACCAGCTGCCACCGGTTTGGACTAGCCACTAGGGCTTGGGTACCCAGGGACAGTAACTGATAGGGATAGGCCTGCACAGAGCCATAGGTAGATTATTAGAGTGATAAGCTAATTAACCTGATTTCCCCTGTCCTTGTTATATCCCCTAAATAAATCAGAGCTGCTTGTTTCAGCAAAGTTATACTGCCTGAGGTATTTGTCTATGTTAAAGTACTGTACTGTGATTGTTGCACTGTATCTCATTTCACAGGAGGTCCCAGTGCGGAACCAGACCTGGGGGTAAGGTGTATACTGTGAAGGTAATTCTGATATATTGTGTGGGCCACTAGTGGGAAGAAAGGGGTTGCAGTGTCCCAGAGGGCTGTGACCAAGTTAGTTTAACTATTGCAAACCCTGACCTCTGGGTGAAGGCACCCGCCATTGGATCCAGGCCCCTCAACCTGTTAGTGGCAAATCAGGCAAGGGAAGTAGCCCCTGGGATAGCGCCATCTAGGGGTTACATAAGTCATTAAGAAAGCATTCTATTTTCTTCCAAGAAGGTTGGACACCCGGGTTCACCCATGTTAAAATGTGGGTTATTCCTACTGCTACTGCATATTGAGTCAGATCCGGAAGATTTAGACCTTCCTTATCTTTTGGTAACTGAAACAAGGACCACCGAATATGCGGCCTATGGCCGTCCCAGAGAAATCTGGATAAAACTTTATTTCAGGAATTAAAGTACATCTTTGGAGGGGTAAAGGGGATTGTTTGGAATAGATATAATAGTCAGAGGAGAATATTAGATTGTTTAGTGGCTATTTGTAAGTAAAAAGAAAGCTTCAGCTAGGACCATTTATGTATATCAGTTTCTAGAGCTTGTGTTAGTGGTTCATAATTTACCAAAATCACATTAGATATCTGTAGGGGTAATGGAGTATCCAGGTACTTTAATTTCATAGTTCACCATTTAAATGGCAACATTTGTTTTAGCTGAGGAGAGGGTTGGAAATTAAGAGCTAAAACCTCAGTTTTCGAGGAATTAGTTACATATCCAGAGACTGAGGCAAAATCTTCCAGAGTCTGCCAGGCCCCCTTCAATGATAGTTCAGGATCTGTTAGTGTTAATAACACATCATCTGAGTACAGTGACATACAGTAGGATTCGCGCCCCAATTCTACCCCGCATACCCCTCTAGAGGCTCTCATGGCCATTGCCAGAGGCTCTATATTAAGAGCAAACAGCGATGGGGACAAGGGACAACCCTGTCTAGTCCCCCGTTCCAGATTTATGGGAGCAGACAAAGATCCATTTACTTTCACAAAAGGCCGAGGGTTGGCATAGAAGCTACCAAGCCAGGTAACAGACTCACCCGGGAACCCAAAAGCCTCCAGGACCCGCCAGAGGTAGCGCCAAAGCACCTGATCAAATGCTTTATAAGCATCTAAACTAGCCACCACAACCGAAAGGGAAATCTTGGCAATATAGGACAAAAGTTGGATAATTCTAATGGTGTTATCTGATGTTTGTCTATTTTTTTAGAAAGCTGGACTGGTCTTGATAAACTGTACCTGGCAACACTTCCTCCATTCTTCGAGCCCAGACCGACATATATAATTTGAAGTCACAGTTTAGGATAGAAATGGGTCTATATGAGTCAGGGTGTCTAGGGTCTCTGCCCAGTTTAGGAACTGTTGAAATCACTGCATTTGCCCATGAAAGCGGGGGGCTCTCCATTTTGGACCTTCGAGAAAGTCTGCTTCATTGGTCTAATTAAGAGAGGGAAAAGGGCTTTATACCATTCTTGGGGAAGCCGTTCGGGCATGGAGACTTAAGAGTTTTCATTTGTCTGACTACCCATCTGATCTCTGCTTCTGTTACTGGGGACCTCAATGTCTCCTGCTGGGCAGAAATTAGTTTAGGAAAAGGTAGGGGTGAGAGGAACTGTTCGATACTATGCACCGAGGGGGGGTAAGGGATTGGTTAAAACTCCCTATAATAGTTTTGAAATATTGCCAAGATTTCCAGGGTGTTTCCCTTCTTTATTCCTGTTACAGTGTCCTGCAATGTTGTAAGGGTAGCTGCTTGCCTGGAGCCCCTAAGTTTCCGAGTTAAGTTTCGTGCCCCTCTAGGGCCCCCTTCATAACAGTATCTCTTTAACTGCTGTAATTTAGCTTGTACCTGGTAGTCCAGTATAGCCTGGAGCTCCCCCTTGAGGCGTCTTATTTCCTGCTCTCTTGTTCCATTGAGTGGATCCTCATTTTGCTGGAGAAGAGTCAGCCTAGCCTGTAACCACTTATACCTACTTTCCCACTGTTTTTGCTTTCGAGCAGCATAAGCAATCAATTCCCCATGGATTACTACTTTTAAGGCATCCCATATTAAAACAGCAGACGTATCTGAAGTAGTATTTTCCTCAATTATCTGTGGGATCCTTGTTTCAAGGAAATCTTTAAGTTCCTGCTCCTTAAGCAGAGACAAGTTAAGTCTCCACATATCCTGTCTACGTGGTCTCCCCAGATCCAATCTGAGCAACAATGGGGTATGGTCAGATAAAAGCTGAGCATTTAGTGACAGATCTCTTAAGACATCCACATGTTCCACGAAGATACTAACATACTAACATGCCAGCAGAATAGGCCTAACGGTCTTTCGTGTCTGCTCGTTTGGTCAGCCCCCACCCTGGGTGCTGACCTTGCTGTCCCCCTCACCTTCTCTGGCTTCTCCCTTCCCAGTTCCAGATATTCTTGCTGCATTGGATTTTGCTTCCTGAACCCTTCCCCTGTACCTGTCCCACCCCTCTTGAACCCCTCCACTGTCTCTGCCTCCACCAGCCCCTAGGTAGTGCATTCCATGGCTCCACCCCTCTCAGTGAAGTAGCACCTCCTCCTTTCTCCCTGAATCTTCCCCTCCAGCTTCCACCCATGCCCTCTAGTGGCCCTTCCTCCTTCCTTGAAGCACCCTGACTGTTCCTCCCTATTTACCCTCTTCATGTACCTGAAGACCTCTATCATGTCCCCGGTCCCTTCTCTCTTCCAATGTGTACATATTTAGCTCTTCGAGCCTCTCCTCATAGGTCCTGTCCCCAAGCCCCAAATCATTTTGGTTGCCTCCTCTGACCCTCTCCAGGAGGTTAATGTCCCTCTTTAAGTGTGGCCTCCAAAACTGCAATGCAGTACTCCAGGTGCGGCCTCACCAAGCAGTCATACAGAGGGAGTATCACTTCCTCCTTCTGGAGGTGATCCCCTAGTGATGCATCCCAGCATCCTGTTGGCCTTGGCTGCTGCCCTCCTACAAGTCTCAGAGTTGTTCATCTTGACATCCACCACCACCCCCAGGTCCCTCTCAGCCATTGAGACTTGTAGTATTCCCCAGGGTGTACACTTGGCCTGGGTTTCTGGCCCCCAGGTGGAGTACCTTGCATTTCCCTGCATTGAACCTCAGCTTCCACTTTCTAGACCATCTTTCCAGAGCCTCCAGGTCCCCCTGCAGGGCCACTCTCCCCTCCTCCCCATCCACCACCGCCCCCAGTTTCGAGTCATCTGCAAAGAGACTCATCTCACTCCTGATTCCTGTCCTTATGTCAGATACGTAGGCTTTGAACAGAAGGGGCCCAAGGACTGATCCCTGTGGGACCCCACTAATGACCCTCCTTGGGGATGAGACTATCCCACCAACTACGACCCTCTGGGTGAAAAAGTAATCTATCCTAGAGGAGGTCTGAAACCTTGGTGATTCATAAGTGTACCCACCCCTCCCAGAGTACAAATTCCTCCAGACATCTAAAAACCCTAGGGTCTTAATCTGAGAGCGTAGCTATTTCTGTGTTGGGGATTGTCTGTGGGATAGGGAGTTTGAGGTATCTCCTTTAGGATGTAGTGTAATAATAAAATCCCCACCCCCCCCCATGATCAATAATCCTTTCTGAATATCTATGACTTTGTTTAAGAGTTGTGTACCCTCGTCTGTGGGGATGCTGGAGGGACATACACATTAATCAGTGTAACATCTTGCCCAAATAATATCCCCTGCAATATTATATGACACCCAGCAGGGTCAGCATATTCGATCCCAGCCTCCAGTGGTAATGTAGCAGGAACTAAGATTGCTACCCCCTTCCTTCATCCTGTCCTACTTGCAGCTGAGTATACCTTATATCTGCTCCCACCCCTAACTTCATATGCTCAACCTGTGTCAGATGAGTCTCTTGAATATAAGATCTGGCGCCTGTTGCTTAATATATTACAAATAAGATGTTTTTAATAGAAAAGGCCTCTCCAAAATGTACAGGCCCCTATAAGCTGGGCAACTGTATGACTTAGATACTGCATACTCTGGTTTACTGTACAAGTAAACTGATCTAAATGGTGAGAAGCGATTCACAAAAAAAATCACTTTGATGTCATGTGGTTCTGGTGGAAGGCTGTCTGATTGCCTACCAGACAGCAACCACCCTTTAAGAAATTTCAGGTCTATCCATGACAGCTTTCCCAAGAGCCATGCAGGACTGTGATTTAAGTTGGTTTCCTGAAGGACCACAATATGCTACTCTCATGACAGCAGACTCTAGTATAAGGGCAGGAGAGGAGTAGTTCCACAGCCAGTTTCTGTGATATGTGGAACTGAATGTGAGTGGTCAATGGGGAACAATAAATACCAGAGCTGCCCCTTCCACTGGGAGCAAAAGCAGCTATTTCCACCTGAAAGGAGGGGAAGAGAAGGCATATAAGAACGTTCTTTACTGATAAAGGGATAATGCACCCCACCAAAAAGAACTCCAGGTCCTGGAGTGAGGGAAGAAAACCTCAGCATTTTTTTTTTTTTTCAGTATGTGGGGATGTCAAAAAATGGTTCATCCCTGTATGGTTCCATGTGGGGTACAGGTCTTTTACTGTGCATGGTAGCAGGGTCCAGCAGTGCTGCACAAGTCTTCTACTGGGCATGATAGCAGGGTCCAGCGGTGCTGCAGAAGTCTTTTACTGTGCATGGTAGCAGGATCCAGTGGTGCTGCACAAGTCTTCTACTGTGCATGGCAGCAGGGTCCAGCAGTGCTGCACAGGTCTTCTACTGTGCATGGCAGCAGGGTCCAGCGGTGCTGCACAAGTCTTCTACTGTGCATGGCAGCAGGGTCCAGCGGTGCTGCACAAGTCTTCTACTGTGCATGGCAGCAGGGTCCAGCGGTGCTGCACAAGTCTACTACTGTGCATGGCAGCAGGGTCCAGCGGTGCTGCACAAGTCTTCTACTGTGCATGGCAGCAGGGTCCAGCGGTGCTGCAGAAGTCTTCTACTGTGCATGGTAGCAGGGTCCAGTGGTGCTGCACAAGTCTTCTACTGTGCATGGCAGCAGGGTCCAGCAGTGCTGCAGAAGTCTTCTACTGTGCATGGCAGCAGGGTCCAGGGGTGCTGCACAAGTCTTCTACTGTGTGTGGTAGCAGGGTCCAGCCATGCAAATGGGACTGTGACCTGTTTTGCTTATCTGGTTAAGCAGGTTACATGTTCTGGAATGATGAGTGTTAACAGTTAAAGACCATAGTCCAGAACCCAACTCCAGAACCTCATTGATTCCCCTCATAGGGGAAGAATGAATACCCCCTCACTTAATGATATTACCATCTGTATTCACAAAGGGCCTCAGGACATCTACAGTTAGAATCTGGGAGGGGTACAGAAAAGGGCCCCCCTTTTTTCCAGATTGCTAGTCTCTTTACCACTGGAATACCTTGCAGGCAGAAAGGGACATAAGCATGCTCTGTTCAAGGGCATCGATATGTTAAATCCCGTAGGATCTTAAGGGTCACTGAAAAGTTCTTGTATATAGATGGCCTGGCCCTGGGTATCAGTATAGTGGCCACTATTATATGGTCTAAATACCTTGGAAATAGTCTATCTATGACATACCAGTTAATATGGACCATTTAGGCCATGCTATCAGACAGTGAGCCCCCTCCAGATGTAGGGAGGCTGGGTACTGAGTAATGTCCCAGACTGCCTCAGTATATGGCAGACACTGGAAGGGGTCGAGTAGGCATTAGGCATATTGACTGTAAGGTGAGGGACATGGAACACATACTTAGTCCATGCTAGAATTTGTACAAGCATTACCTTAGGGTGAGCTTGTAGGGAGGGTTGTCCAGGTAAGGGAAGACTGAAATGTCACCCCTATGAAGGGCTGTTACTAGCACTGTTAAGTATTTGTTGAGAACCCGTGGCGGAAATAAGCCAATGGGAATACCCTGGACTGGCAATGTTCTACTTGAGAACAAGAATTGTGATATGAAGGCCAAACCCCCTACATATCCAGGGAAGGCAGCCAATCCCCTACCTGCAGCCATGGGAGCAGGGCTCACAGGGGAACTATTCTGGACTTCTGTGCACAATAAGAAAGGTCCATGCTCTGGGATCTGGAGTAGGCTTCAGACCTCAAGTTGATTTTAGGACTAGGAGGTGCCACAAAACAGAAACCTATGTGCCTTTGGGCCTAGGGAACAGGGTGTGCAAACCTTTGTTTGTAACAAGGTGTGAGATCTCTCCCCGAAACATTGCGAGATGTTCTGAATGGTAAGGAGTAAACTTTTGGTGGACAGTCTGGAGCTAATTCAAAAATATCCAGATCATGTCCCCATGCTGTTATTGCTAAAGCCCAGTTATTTGGTGTCACTACCCTCTCCTGTATCAGGGGAAAAAGTGACCTCTGACAACTACCCTTGTAACCAATGGTGCTGGGGTCAGCAACAGTGAGTTAGGCTGAACTAGATACTGCTGCTGCTGTTCTCCTTGCCCTGCTTAGGGGCTTATGGGGTGGGCAACTGGATGGTTCATGGGGTAGGCAGGTCTCCTGCTGCTCCACCTTAAAGATGTCATATGACAGTGGAACAGTAGTGAGCACTGACCGGACAAGCAGACACAGTTTGTGTACTCCTGAAGTGAGTATGATAGAGGGAGGGAGGTTTCCAGGCTACACCTAAGGCCAACAGGCTAAGAGGATGTCCTTCAAATTCAGCCACTCTTACTTTATATCCTTTTTAGGAGGAGGGCAGGGAGAATGGACTTTAACATATCATTACAAAATCTAGCCACCTGAGCCAGGCATGTCTCCTGAAATACAAGCCAGAGACAGTTGCCCTGGCAGCATTTGAGGTGTCATAGGCTCTATGTAGGAGTGTTTGCCTATGTATGCTGCAGCTGTGGGATCCTTAAGGAGCCCCTGCTTAGGGCCAACTGTTAGGGGAGCTTAATTAACTGCATCAGCTGTCCATAGGGTATGTTGGTCTGTGTTTATAAACCCTAGGCCTAGACAAGTCTGAGGAAAATGTTCTTTTGCCCATGACCTCCAGCCCCCCAATTTAATATAGGAATGGGCGGACCAGAAAAGGTCCTGACCCTTATTATCAGGACCAGGATCCATGTCAGAGTCCTGATAAGTTCTGATTAGTCCTTTTTATAATAACAACTTTTTTGAAACCATTGAGAGGTTAAACAGAGAAAACTCCAACTTCAATAATACATTCATGTAGTAGTCAAAGCCAAACAGTGTACAAAGCAACTAAACAGTTGTAGCAGAGAAAAGAAGTAGACAATAAGATGTAATTCAAAGAAGCATAACACTAGAAAACAAGTACCTGAATAGTGTCCGTGGGGAGATCATAGACAATATTTTCATTACTAAATTTATAAATAATAATGGACAGGTAAGGCTACAACAGTGAATATATCTTAATTAATACAATACATAACCAAAACACAGTACTGAAAAAAAAAAAAACAGGTAGAAACACAAGAAAAACCCCAGAGGCAGAACCGAGGTAATCCTAAACAAAAATAAGCCACCCATCATAATCAACCAGGCTAGAAAATAAACAAATAGCACTCTATGGGACAAAATCAGGGCCCATCTCAACTTTATAAAACACACCTTGCCCCCAAATCTCTTCGAATACAGTCAAAAGATTTAAATGGTTATAACTACACCTTTCCTGTCCATAGATAATGTCAACAAGAGCTTCCCATTGTGACACCTGTGGAGGATGTAGCTGACGCCATAGTCTTGTAATAATTTTGTTTTTAGCACAAACCAATAAAATTAATAATAATTTCAACTGCCTGCCCCGCAATGGGAAATTAGCCATAGGGATATGCAGTAAAACTAACATAGGAGACAAAAAAGAATTAACAACAAAAATTTGAGCAATCACCCGTGGAATCTCAGACCAATATAAATGTAGACTGGGGCATGACCAAAAAATATGGACATGGTCCTCATTTTGATCACCACATTGTCTCCAACAGGCACCAACACTTGAGCCCAAATAAGAAATGGAAGAATCAGAGGTCTTAAAAAAACACATTCTGCATTTCCACACAAATTTCCTGAGATCTGATGCGATCGAGAGTTTATAAGTAGAAAGAGAATACCTCTCCCATTAAATATAATCGCACTCTACATGTAAATCTGTCAGCCACCGTTGAACGAACGCAACAGTTGACTCACTGAAAGAGGAATGGAGGATTGAATATATGGTGCTAATCAAATGCTCCCAGAGTTCCCCGTTTTGACAAGAAACCAACAATGCTTGTTATCACCAATTTAGATCCAGAACTATACCTTGTCCAATCAGATAAAGACTGAAGATAATTACAGAGTTGTAAGTAACGATAATGATCTGTGGACAGTATATTATACTTAGCCTGAAGTTCCACAAAAGATCTAATCCCCTTAAGATCTATTGCTTAGTGAACATGCTGCAGGCCCATCCTATCCCACCTACAAAGGAAGGAGTCAGAAAGATTTAAATGAATTTGTCAATTCCAGGCCAGAGCAGACGTAAAAAAGTCATCAGTTTTTAGTAAACGAGTGCAGGCCTTAAGCCAGGTATACAATATTTCCCATGTAATATGAAAAAAAACTGGAAAAGGGGAAATAATTCAGAGGAGTAGAATAAAGAAGATGACTAATATCATGGAGGTCATTTAAAGTGAACTCTGTATCCGTTCAGTGAGCCTGGAAAGATGAAGATGTCCAGAGACATAATATACGCAACTGGCATGCAGTTTCATGCCATCTAAGGTTAGGAAGATTTATCCCACCCAGCTCCACAGAAAGATGCAATATCACAGCCCAAATTCTAGGTTTCCTACCCTTCCATAAAAAGTTTGAAATCATCTCCTGCCAATCTCGAAAATAACACAACAGGGGGAGAAGCGGGAGGGTCTGTAGGAAAAACAAAATACGAGGCAAAACAATAGAATGAATAACGTCCACCTGTTGAAAAAATACAATGAAACAAATGACCAACAATTAAGGTCCTGGCTAATGGCTACTATCAAAGGTTCATAATTTAACAGGTCAAGATGTTCCAGATTCCTAGGAATCAAAATCCCTAAGTATCGTAAACAATTCCAATTCCAGCAAACTGGATATTGCTCAGCAATGTAACTGGGAGGAGAATAATTGCATGCCAAAAGTTCAGTCGTATCTTTATTTAGTCAAAAAAACTACAACCCCTCAAACATGGTAAAAATTTCAAGGACTGCCAACAAAGAACAAGTAGGCTCAGTAGGAGTTTGAAGTATATCGTCTGCTAATAATGCAAGTTTATGTTCCCAACCTCCCAGTGGTATACCATGTATGTTAGTTGTATGTCGAATATGAGAGGCAAGGGCTTCAATATAGAGTGCAAACAACAATGGAGAGAGGGGGCAGCCCTGACGGGTACCCCACCCTAAAGAAAATGAAGTGGAGAGTAAACCATTAATGTTGACCATGGCAAACTGTGAGGAATATAATTGTTGAAGCATCGTAATGAAGTCAGTAGGAAAACCAAATACCTGCAATGTAGACCACAAAAAGGGCCAGGAGACACAATCAAATGCCTTCTCTGCATCCAAGCTGGCCAGAACCAGGGGGATCGAGCACTGCTGCATGAATTCTAGTAACAAACAAGTATGTCATACATTATCATGCACTTGCCTCTTGCACACAAATCCAGCCTGGTCCCAGTCCAGCAAGAAGGGGAGAAGGTCCTCCAGTCAAGAAGCCCAAATGGACATAAAAAATGTGTAATCATAATTCAGAATAGAGCTAGGACAGTAGTAAGTGGGTAGAGTAGGTCCTTGCCTGGTTTTGGTAAAGCTGCTATAACTCTGTATTGCCAGGAAGGGGTGTGGAGTATGTCCAGCTTGAATATAATGAAACAGACGAAGCAATAGAGGGATAAACAACTCTTTAATAAAAAGCTGTTAATAAAATTCCACTGGGAGGCCATCTATCCCTGAACATTTACCCAATTTAGTTGCTGTAATGCTTTGATGTACCTCCTCTATGGATATAGGGGAAGTAAAAATTGTACTTGTGAAGAAGTAGGAGATGGCAAAGGAGCAGCCAATAAAAAAGACTGAATGCTCTGATTGGGGAGAGGGGGAGAATCTGGGGAATAAAGCAGCATGCAGTATGAACAAAATATAGAAATAATTTCATCCCATTGCACAGTAGGCGTGGGACTGGGAGAAGACCTCATTTTAGTAACTGTAGCTGCCACATTATGCATACAGAGATGTCAAGCCCAACGCCTTGCTCCGCGTGGCCCCCCCTCATAATAACATTGTCATAAACAAAACAAAGCACGCTTGACCTTCTGATCTAGGAGTTTTTGGAGTTGCCTTTGAGTCTCCAATATCTGACTGTAACCCCCCTACAAATGGGGGTTCTCAAAAAGTCTTCATTGAGCTTGCCTAAATGCTCACTGCCAGGCTGGTGTCCTGCGTTTTAGCAGTTTAAATGTGATTGCCAGAGAGTGCCTGTATAGCCTCTGTGTACTGTCTTTTTTAAGAGCTGCCTGGATTGCAGTCATAAGTAATCTGAGAGGGAGCTCTGTTGAAAGATGTAACTATTTGCTGAAAATCATTTAGAATGATAATGATAATGTAGTTTGTCTAACCCGCATTCTTTGCAGCAAGGACTGTTTTGTTTATCTCCACTATCTTGGCCTGGGACTGCCGAATTGGACCAATCAGTACTGGTGGGACCTAAAATGGGGCTAGACTACAGGAGCTGTCTGGAGTCAGAATCTGTAGGAATTGTAGTTTTGGGCTGTTGGCGCCTTTTTGCACCTGAAGGGGGGAGCTCCTGTTGTGACTGACAGATGAATCAGCCAACTGAACATTTTGGGTCTTGGGGAAATTCCTAGGCTTGCTGGCAGTTGAGTCAGATCTAAGTTGGGAGCTGAAGAAGCAACAGCTCGAGACAGTCTCTGTGGAAATGCCTGAGTTTTGGCCTGCATGCCTGCCTGCTGCACCTGAGAGGAAGAAGAGAATCAATTCGGACTGAATCCGAGTTTGTGAGAATGAAGTAAGCCACTGAGTTGTGACCAGGATCAACCTGAAGAAGACTGAAGATTTGCTGAATGCATCGGCCTGTCAGAATTTCCAGCTACCTCTAAACTCCAGGTGTGTGCAGAGACTGTGCAATTTATTTTATTTATTTAGCTTTTGTTTACCGGGTAAGTACGCTAGACAAGTAGTATGCCTATTTTCAGGAACGACCCGGGAGAGCACAAAACATACAGTATACATACATGGCAACATTGGCGAAACAGCATGATACAGTAAAAAACAGCTATAACAACGCTTGTATAAGGGCAGAGATACTGCCACACATAGTACAAATTGTTACAGGACATAGATAGACATTAGAATCACTGAATACATATTTCATAGACCATCATGGACTCAGAGTGGACAATAGTGGACTGCAGAGTATTACATTACAGAGACTAGGAGCAGTCACATCTTGTCGTTTGTTTTAGGTGGGACCACAGGGAGGAGCGAAAGGTCCCATGGGAAGGGGCAGAGCGAACAGAGTCCGGAATGGAGTTGTGACCGGAGAGCGGTTTGCCTGGTATAGTAGAATCCCTTACATGTAAATGTGCTGTGTGTTTATAGTGGGTCGTGATTTGGTTCCCCACTGTGTGAATTGTGTTCTGCTTGCTGGAAGCTGTATCCAGCTCAACCAGACTGAATCCATGTTCATCTCCATATGGCCTGGGCCTTGCCACACTGACCCTGCCAGACTACCCCTCTGCACAGAGAAAGCCATAGATGAGAGACCTGCCTGGGGATCAGTTCCCTCCTCCACGTTTGAACAGGAACGATGCCTCGGTGAATCATGTGGGCCCTGCTTCTCCTGGCACTCCAGATCAACCACCTGCAGTCTCAATTTTCGTCCAACCTGTGTCCACTCTTGGGTATCATGAATAACCATCAGGGTAGCTCCCTGCAACAACAGCTTAATCTAAGTGTGTCATCTGATTGTCTTGTTGTTTTTTTTTTCTTTCACGAACTGAGCCCTCTGGCTCCAGATTACAATTAGTGTGTGTGGTGCATGTTGTCTTCTTCCATCACAGGGCCCCAACCAGCTGCGATGCCAGCCTACCCCGGGCAACGATCCTGGCTAGCTCACCTCTTCTTCACCTGGGTACCCAGAGTGTGCAACTGTTTATGGACCCTGAAGTGCCTGCATAACTATTTGACTGATATAGCCTTTAAGCAAATTAACCTGATTACGCCCCTCCCTTGTTCAAGTCCCTTAAATAAATCAGATCTAGCTCTTTTTGCATTTACCCTGACTGTGGTTCCAGTTTGTGCAAGAGTACTATACTGCTGTTATTTGCTGTGTATAACCTTGTTTTACAGGGGGTCCCCAGGGTCGAGCCAGAGGAAAGCCCTGTTGGTAAGTGCAAACAGTGTGGGTACTTGTGTGGTGTATCAGGGGTATTGTGAAAGTGATTATTGTGTATTGTTCCAGCCACTAGTAAGGAAAGAGGGGGGGTTGCTGTGTCCCGGGGGGCTGTGCCCAGGTTAGCTTGACCACTACCAACCCCCTGACCTCTGGGTGGAGGCACCCGTTTCAGAACTCAGGCCCCTTAACCTGCTCCTAGCCAAGCAGGCAGGGGTAGTAGCCCGTGGGATAGTGCCACCTAGGGGTTACATGATCTAATACAATTTTATCTCCGTGCCCCCACAAGTTCTGATTAATCCTGATTCCTAATTGTAATACCTGTAAACAGCTATTAAAGCGTTAAAAAATAGAAACTATTTTTTTTTTACCCAAGTGTGTTGACCTGTTTCTGACTCCATTCTATGTCCTCATCTGCTGGCTATACATTATCCAAATGTATTCCTGACCCTCTGTGTGTGGCCAGAGCATGGTATTACTCCCCCGTTCTACCCCAGTAATTATTCATATATCCCCAGCCTGACCCAAATTATAACCTCCCCCTAATTAGCAGCACACCCTTGAATTCCCATCCTATTTGATAAACTCACTCTTCCCCAGTATGTGCACCCGGATCTCCTGAATCTGCCACCAACCACCCTGTCCCAGTATGCAGGTCCCTGCTCCTTCACCTGCTGTTACCCACCCTGCCCCAATGAATTCCATACCCCTTGTCCCATCGGTTTATATCCACCATGCCCCATAATGAATACTCTACTACCATGTCCCAATATTAATAGCACTACCCCTTCTTCCTACCTGTGGTGCCCATGCTGTTCCAGACTGGATATCACTAACCCCATCTTCCATCTGCTGAAGCCCATCTTGTCCCAGACTGAACAACCTATTCACTCCTGCTATCTACTGATACCCACCCACTCTCACCTAGAATAAAATGAATACCCCTCATCTGTTGATTCCATCAACCCTGTCCTGTAAAAATACAAAGAATGCCTTTCCCCTTCCCATCTGCTCCTGATACCCACCCAGTCCCAGAAATACTTAAATAAATATCCCCTCCTTCTACCACTCCCATCTGCTGATACCCCAGTCTATAAACAAATAAAATATCCTTCCCTCTATCCCTCCCATCTGCTGAACCCCCCAGACTGTAAATAAATGAATACCCCCCTTTTCCCAGTCCCAGATATAAATATCCCCTCCCTCTATCCCTTCCACTTGTTGATATTCCCAGTCCATAAATTAGTAAATACCCTCTCCTCCCATCTGCTAATACCCACCATGCCACACACACACACCAGATGACACCCGCCATTGCCGTGTTATTGCCACCACTACCACCACGCAGGATCAATCATTCACAATAGCAGCCCACACATATTCAAGGTGAGATGTCTCTCTTTTGGTACACTGTGTCCACCATGCATTTCCTCATAGCTTGATGTAGCCGATGACTACCATGCTCCCTCTCCCGCACTTCAAGGATGAGCACTTGAATACCTGCATGACAGAGCATGCAGCACTGAGCACCAGACCAGATGGGAGAAAAAAATTAATGTTTTTGTCATTGTGGGATCAAGGTGTGGGGGGGGGGGACACTGACCCGGTACACCGCCACCCAAAGTTCTTATTTACCCAAGTCCAACATACACTGTGAGATCCTGGGGGGTTCTGAGTCTTGAGGGATTGGTCTGCCCATCTCTAATTTAATATTAGTCTTCATCCTGGGGCAGTTTGTATGACCACAAGGATGTCTGCTCAAGACCTATAACTGCCCTCCTAAGTGTGGCATGAATCCTGCTAGTCCTATGGCAGCAGTAAGAGCGGCATCCTCCTAGACAGACAGGATGGGAGGGATACTGATAGGAGGGAGGCCAGATCTTGACAATGGCCTGTCCCTGTAAAGCAAGCCCCCAAGCAGCATGTCAATTATTGCTTTACAAATATCAGAGATGGGACCTCAGGGGGGACCTGGATGTAATATACTGGGTCCTCTCTCCCTGTGGGCACAGTGGTTCAGAGGGGCTTTGCCACAGTTTTCCTTCTGGTCTTCATCTTGTATGGTAGAGACAGGGTGGCATTTCTAGGCGTTGTTGTCTTGGTTGTTAGTGGGCAAGGAATGAGTGTGTAGGGCTGTTGACACTCAGGGAGAGAGCTTATGCAGTGGTCTGGTGGCGTTGCAGTGAGGTTTTGGTTTAGATGCCTTGTCGATGGGATCCTTGATACAGGAGGAGGAGATAAGAGGCATCCTAGCATATCTGGATGGGGCTAGGGTACTGCCATTATGTTGGCACTGTTGCAGTCGATGAGAGCACTGGCATATGTCAATGGGGGAGGCAGAGGCACCACCATTGATGTGGAGGACCTATGTATGTCGACAGTGGGGCAGAGGTGCCACTGTTAATGCTGGACATCTGCAGATGTCAATTGGGGAGGCAGAGGCACCACTGTCCATGTGATGTTATCAACCAGAGTGAAGACGTCAATGGCGGAGGCAAAGGTGCCGCCATCACCATTGCTGTGGATGTTAATACCTGGTAAAGGGTGTCTCAGGACCCCGAGCATGGTGTCCTGCTTGGTGGTTGGGGTGGGGGATAGGTCGATGGAGGAGGCAGAGGTGCCACCATCGATGTGATGTTATCAGCCGGAGTGAAGAAGTCAATGGGGAGGCAACGGTGCCACTGTCATCATCACTGTAGATGTTAATACCTGGTAAAGGGTGTCCCCAGACCCCAACCTTGGTGTCCTGCTTGACAGTCAGGGTGGGGGAGAGGCACCACTGCTGAAGCAGGCAATGTTGGAGAAAGGGTCTTCCCTGAGATGTGGCAGGGTGACCTGCAGCGCACCCAGGGAGGCCTTCCCTGCCTTGATCCAGGGCTTGTGCTTTGATACTCCCACTGCCTGCAGAGAGTGGCAGCCTGCTTCTCATGGAAAAAACTGATGCTTATCTCAAAGAGATATTTCCTCCTTTACAACTGCAGGAGTATGTTAGTTCCTGCAATGACATGCAGGTTGCCAAAAATGTAATAAAAGGGTTTATTTCAACTGACAGGAGAAAGAAAAACACCAGCAAAAGCAGCAATGTTTCCACAGTAACACAATGAGCACTGATTGACAGTGGAAAACGAACTGAGGAGGGAAGGGGCCGCCCACACTTATATTGGGAGAGGTGACATAGGACGTCACCGTGGGTGGCCCCTAGCGGACTGCTTGCAAAAGTTTGCATGTGATCCTATAAATAAATAAGTTCCGTATGTGTGGCCTGAAGAAAGAGATATTCTTGAAGAAGATCATTCCTGCTTTACAAAATTGCACTTCTATCAAGTGCACCGGTTGAAAGATTATTCAGTCATGGACAGGTTCTCACTGCTCAAAAAAAACTGACTAGGTGATGAAAATTTGGAAGTACAGCTGTTTTTATGTTGCAAGAAAATGAAAAGAGAATAGTAGTATTCTCTTGTGGACCTTTATGATGCTAAAACAGTTATAAGCTGAGGGTGGTGTTGGCATATGTTACTGTAAATTCTTTACAAAAAGGTTTTATGTGGCAGTACCCCTGGCCCCGTGCTGCTGTCAGCTCTGCCATTGCCTTATACAACATCCCCCTATAATGAGTGAGCGCAACTGTTAGTAGTTTTGATGTCAGGTAAAACGCTAAATGTATGTCATTATTACAAATTAAAAATGAGTTTATCTCATCATCTTCATCTCATCTTCTGTTGGTATTTCTGATGATAACAAAACAAAACAAGCATTTGACAATGCCGAATGTTGTCTTGCTGGCGTTGGCATTGGTAGTGCAGGAGTTAGAGAGATGCATGATAGGAATGGCAGGGAAGTATGGAACCGACATCAGCCCCACCCTACCCTGCAGAGATTGACAGGCATTGGGGTGTGCCTTTGGGTCGTCAGCAACAACGCTTATGCTATTTCACCTCACCCTACCCTGCAGACTCTGACAAGTGTCGTATTGTGCTTGAGGTTGTTGGGCCTTATGCTCACCCCATTCCATAAGGAAATATGTTGAGATGGGTGCAGTATAGGAGAATGGCGTGAACTTTGGGGCTGAAGAGTCCAAGGCACACCTTATAGCCTGTCACTGGGTGCAGGGTGGGGGTGGAGGTGGAATGGCGTGAGCATTACGGACGACAATCCAAAGGCACACCCCTTATGCCTGTAAGTCTCTACAGGGTGAGACATTATGGCTAGAAACCCTAATGCCCCGGGCGTTTGTTGGTATTTGCACTTCAAATTTTCAACATACCCTTTCTGTGACCCCACCTCATGAAAGCATTTGGGACCTCTGCATGAACAGTGGCACTGTGATTTTGTTAATCTTTCCCGAACGTTGATTTCGCACAGCAACAGCGCCATTCTGCGTCAGACGTGCGAAAACACATTTCAGGCAGGATGTGAAAAATGACAGCTGTACCACTCATAACGAGAAGTGAAGAAATTGCAATGTTGAAAATACGGAGTGAAAATATTAAAAATTCTCAAATTTACGAACATGTGTGAAAACTGCGCAATGCACACTCATAACACAGTCATTTTGTGGAATTCTTTCACCAGATTTTCAACCTAGGCATTTTGGGACCTCTGCTCATGAACAGTGTCACTATGATTTTCTTAATCTGTCCCGAACATTGATTTCCCACAGTGACCGCTCCATTCTGCGCCAGATGTGCAAAAACACATTTCAGGTAGGATGTGAAAAATGACAGCTGTACTGCTCATAAGGAGGTGTGAGAAAATGGCAATGTTGAAAATCTGGATGAAAATATTAATAATTCTTGAACTTACAAACGTGAGTGGAAACAGAGCAATGCATGCTTGTAACACAGTCAGTTTTGGGAATTTTTTCACCAGATTTGCAACATAGGCTTTTTGGGACCCCTCCTCATGAACAGTGACACTGTCATTTTGTTAATCAGTCCCGAAAGGTGATTCCACGCAGTGACCGCAAAATCACCTTTCGGGACCAAATAACGACATGACAGTGACTGAGTTCTTGAGGTGAGGTCCCAAGAATCCCATGTTAAAAATTTGGAACCAAAAGTCGCAAAAATGGCAGAGATATCCACAGAAGTTTAACCAATACATTTAATGAATTTAAACTTCTAGTCACCAGCAACATACACATTGCTGTTGTCACAGAGACTTGGTGGGATGAAAATGATTCCTGGGATAAAAATATTCAAGGCTATAATGTTTATTTTAAAAACAGGGATCACAGAAAAGGTGGAGGTGTGGCTATATATATTCACGAAACAATAGTGAGTGAAGAAACTTTAGCAGTTAACACCAATTTAGAAACCCTTTGGGTTAAACTAACCCCTCATATGGGTTCCCCTTTTAACCTAGGTTTAGTATATCGACCTTCTTCTATGACTCCTGATAATGATGCTGAATTGTTAAGGCATATTGGGAATCTTGATCCATCAAATAACATCTTGATTATGGGTGACTTCAATTTATCCAGTATAAATTGGGCATCGGCATCAGCAACCACCAAAATTGATAGTCCTTATTTGGATTTATTCAATGAATTGGGGTTTGAACAATTGGTTCAACATGCTACGAGGAACAAGAATATATTACATCTTATATTAACCAGTTCTGCTCATTGCATATCTAGCATCAATATAAATGCACCACTGGGAAACAGTGACCATAATGCTGTTCATTTTTTGATCTCAGCTGGTAAATCCCAAGCTGCTACCGGTGTCACTGAAATTCTGGATTTTTATAAAGCCAATTTTAACAACATGAAAAACAGCTTAGATCATTGGGATTGGCCTGAATTATTGACCAATATTTCTGTTGAATCTAAATGGCACCTCTTTGTAAATAAATTAAAATATTTAATTAAAGCTAAATCCCAACAAAAAAAAAATACGGCACCAAATTTAACACAACTCCTGGTTGGATGAACCCTAAAATAAAATCTTTGATTAATAAGAAAAATAAACTATTTAAACTAATAAAAAAGGGTGGGGGTGGTGGTGGAATGGTGTGAGCATTACAGACGACAATCTCGTGGTTCTCCCATCTAAATATCAAATACAGGGAGCTATTAAAAAATATCCAAACTAAGATTAGAAAAGCAAAATCTCAATTTGAGTTGCAGTAGGCATCAAGGGTTAAAGACAACAAAAAAGTATTTTTTTTCTCACATTAACAAAGTTAAGGGAAAAACAAATACTATAGGACCATTTACCACAAATTTAGATAGCATAGTTAATAACCAGGAGGCAGCAGATATGCAGAACCAATATTTTTCTTTGGTGTTTACTACAAATGTACGAGGTAAAATAGGTAAACTCTGGACTTCTGTACTGGACAGTTTAATATTCAACCCAAAGATGTACTGGGTAAATTAAAACAAGTTAATATTAATAAATCCCCAGGCTCAGACGAAATCCATCTGAGGGTATTAAAAGAACTTGCTGAGTTTATTTATCTTCCTCTAATATTTTTCAGCATTCACTAGATTCTGGGGAAGTTCCATATGACTGGAAAGTAACACCTGTAGTACCTATCCACAAGAAAGGACCAAAAAATAAACCTGAAAATTACAGGCCTATTAGCCTTGCTTCACTCATTGGGAAAATCTTAGAAAATTTCATTAAAGACTTTATCCTGGACCACATGTGTCATAGTGAGCAAACTGATAATCTTCAACATGGATTCACCAAGTCTAGATCTTGTTTACCTAACCTATTAACCTTTTATAACAAGGTCACTGCTGAAATTGACCAGGAAAATTCAGTGGATCTGGTATTTTTAGATTTTGCCAAAGCTTTTGATAAGTTACCACATTTCAAGCTTCTTGACACATTAAGGACACTCAAACTTAATAATAATCTTATAAACTGGATTGCTAATTGGCTGGAGGGTAGGAAACAAAGAGTCATTATAAATGGAGAATTTTCAAATTGGGCCCCAGACTCTACCGGTGTTCCCCAGGGATCTGTGTTGGGTCCCCGTCAATTTGATGTATATGTTTCCACCCTTACAACTGAAAATGATAGTATATGGATATTGAAATTTGCTGATGATTGTCGTATAGACACCATAGTCAATAACATTAATGCAAGATCTGCTCTCCAGGTTTTTTTTGATAAAATCTCAAGTTGGTCCTGTGCTAGTAAGCTTGTCCTGAATAATGCTAAATGTAAATTTATGCATTTGGGTATTGACAATCAACATTTTCAATATAAATTGGGGTCTGAAATATTACAAGAAACCACCCAAGAGAAAGATCTAGGAATACTGGTTACTCCTGATTAAAAATTTAGAACCCATTGTACCACCCAAGTAAACATGGCAAACCAAAACCTAAACTGTATTTTTAGACACATAGCCAGCCGCTCGAAGAATGTACTATTACCATTGTATACTGCCTTGGTTAGGTCACACCTTGAATACTGTGTCCAAGTGTGGTCCCCTCACGTTAAAGAGGACATCTTAAAAATTGAGAGGGTCCAGCGAAGATTCATCTGGGCTATTACGGGCATGGAGGGAAAGACTTATGATGAAAGGTTAAAACTTCTGAACGTGTATACTTTACAGTATAGGAGACTAAGGGGAGACTTGTGTCTCATTTACAGTACACTAAGGGATTCTGTCCTTGGAACAGGATTAGATCTAATTGAATCCGAATAAAGAGTCAGTAATCAGAAACATAATAAACAACTATTGATGAGTATGTGACATACTCTAAGAAGGAAAAATTGGTTCAGTATAAGATCCATTCCAATTTGGAATAATCTCCTGGCTCTAGTGGTGGATAGTCCAAGCATGGACCATTTTAAATTTAACTTAGATTGAGTGATGACTGATTCAACTAAATTCTGCCAAAATCTCTAGTAATGTTAAATGGACAAGCATTATGGACTTTAGTCTACTCGCTTGTACAAACCTATGAAACCTATAAGTTGAACCCCCCCCCCCCATTGATGCCATTATACAGCTTACTGGCATTTCTTCAGTTTGTGGTCAGCTTTGAAGAGTGCAGACATGTTCCCATTCCACCAAAGATCATCGCACTGGGCTCTGGAGGAAAGTATGGGGTAAGAGGGGGTGCAGAGAGGTGGGGTGCACAGATGGTGGGTGCAGGTTGGGGGATGGGGCACCAGAGACAATGAGGGACTGTTTTCTCTTTTACAGTTAAAAAAAAAAAGACAACACAAGAAGGTTTTTTTTGTTTTACAGGTCTCTCTTGGCACACTGGGGTGGGCTCCCAGTGTGCCACCTGTGTTTTTGGGGGGGGACTGAAGCTGATAGGATTGGGCCCCCATCACAGAAAACGTTCTGTGTTTGGGGCGATGATGCCAAGGGGGATTGACATCCCCCCAGCAGACAAATTAAAATAGGGGACTTATGCCGACGGGGATTGGGCTCCCCCATCGGCAAATGAACTGGGGAGGGGGCATGCCTACAGGGGGATTGGGCACCCCCAGATGTCAGCTTTCAGGTGGGACTGTGACAGGTGGATGGCGGCAGCAGCCACCATGTTTATTGAAATGTTACACCAGGCAAGCACGCCTTGCAATGATGGGTCGCTCCCTCATTGCAGTGGCAAAATTGTTTCAAGTTGGTGGCATGCTTTTGCAGTGCTGCCATAGACAGCGTGCTATTTCATTGGTGCCACAGAGCCTAGCCCCGAAAAGCAGTGGCGCCATTGGCCACAACATGACCACACTTCCAAAACCTGCTACTCCAAGCTACCAGAATATGTTGTTTGCGCTTGCGCACAAGACAACATAGAAATGAATACAAATCTGCTAATAGTATTTGTCATGCCACTTTTACACTTTATTATATCAGAATAATAGACAATGATTTGAACTTAATGCTTATCTCCCTGAAAGTTATATACTATATTGCCCACATTTTCAAAGGAGATGTGCGGTGCAAAGTAAAGATGCGCTGCACATCCCAGAAAATGAGCAGAACCAGGATATTCAAAAGGGAGAGATGTGTTGAGCATCTCCAAATGCACCAGCATACATCTATAATGTATGCGGTGCATGTATAGGAGATGTTTCCATTAATGGCCGCGCATCCCTATATTCAGCCAAAATGTGCGGTGCATCTGCTGAGCATCTCAGAGATGAGCCATCCAAAGTTAGGCATAGAAAAAGCATGCCTAAATGGCCAGCCACTCACAGGCAGGTTGCAGAACTGCAGGCAAGCCATCCGAAGACAGCCCTTGCAGGTGCACCAGGACATGCTCCAGGCACCCACACACAGCAGTCATGCCAGGATGGATGAACCCTGAGCCACAGATGCCATGTCACCACCAGCAACATCCAGGGAGCAACACCCCACACCACACCCTGGATGTAGACACCCAGCAGCCACAAGCCAGTGCTGTCATGTGACCCTCCTGGGCACCAGTTGGGCAGACAGCCACACTGCAGCACATGTGCCGGGGCCATGGCCAGCACCCATGTGGACTGCAGGGTGCCACCCGGTGGTGGCATGCACCCAGGGTGGCATCTGTGGCAACGGTGCCCATGTTGTCCAGTGGTACTAGTGGCCACATGGCACAGGACAGGGACCATCCAATGATGCGCACCTATGGTGGTACCCCATGGGTGCACAGAGGTGGGATTCACCCACCTGGGTACCTGGTCACTGGCTGCACACTGCCATCCCTTGCAGTGCCCACCAGGTACCTCCCATACTGGGATATGTGGAGCACTGCAGGTGACTGTATGGAGCATATGGAGCTGGTGTATCACATGCATGTGGTAGCCCGAGCAGCCTGTGTCACCCTGTGCCCACAACTATTACATGTCCAGATGGCCCCTATGGCCACTGTCCAGGTGGGCCCCCTGTACCCCTGTCTGACCCTGTACATGGCTATGGGGTGTAGCACTGTACCCAGGCCAAAGCAGTCCACCCTTCCACACATAAACACTCCATCACACCTGCTTGCTAGGCTGCAGTTCCTCCTGTTCACCTTTGTGGAGTGGTGGGGCAGCTCTGCAAAGCTGGAACTGAGCATACCCAGGGTATGAAAATGGCCTGAATACATTCCAGTAATGAGATGCAAATGTGGGAGATGGGCTTGGAATGTGCAATGAGGTCATTTGCATAGCCCAGCTGAATATTGCAACTTTACGTGCCATGCAAGTGGCTTTGCATTGGGCATTTCCCCCATGCTTCGTGTAGGGCTCAAGCCACCTGCTGCACTGTGCATCTCCCGCTGCACGATCACACATCTTCAGGATATTCAACCAGACATGTGCGAGTGCAGCACACAGTACATTTTCTGAATATCTCATTTGTTTGGCCTGGTGTATCTGAAAAGTGCAGCACAGGCACCTGCGCGATTTTGCAGGGGACTTTTGAATATGGGGGCCTATATTGTGTTCTCATCATCCCAATTTGATGTATCAATGCTCCCTAGAAAACAAGTTGATCTGTGTTGTTGTTTAGTATGGCAGCCTTATGCTATTTGGATTTGCTATATCCAACTCTCATACAAAAAATAGAAAGCTGTTTCATTATCTTTACACAGTTCTTTGTCAGTCAATAATTACAGCACTAAACCTTATTGATAACTGTTTATATTAATCTTAGCATTTATGATGTCTGCAGTACAGTCTAACAAATGTTAGGTAGCTTTTATTTGTTTTACATTTCACAATCATTTATTTTTGAAAGTATCTGAATCATAGTTATACCCAGTCACAATGACCATCATGATAAACCTATTTTATACACAAGTTGATGAGAACAATTCAGGAAGCAATATCTGTTATTGTTAATCACCAGAAAATATGAGGGGTCAACATTATCAGTGGACCAGTGGCCCAAGGCTTCCAGCATTTCAATTCAAAATCATTTTTCAGTCACAACATACAGAAAGTTGTGATATTCCAGATTTCCACGTGTCATTTATGTGAGTCACTTATTTAAGTTACAGCTGACTTCCACAGCTGGGTTTACAAATCTTGTGGCCGATTGGGCATAATTGTAAGCACTGTCATTACCATATGGCTTTATATCAATATAATGATACAACCAGGTTAAGTCAACAACATTCCTTTGTACCTGTTTTTTTGTGGGAAGATATAATTGGTGGTCACTGGTCAACAGTGGTCTGGTCCCGATGCAATTTCATGTTTCTGACATGATGATGGTGCATAACGGTTACCAAAACACTGATATTTCATTTTATTGGTGGTGGCAGGTATGCCACCAGTAAAGGCAATTATGGGTATTGATTTTTTTTTTTTTTTGCCATTAAGTCTTTATTCCAGTTTTTTTTACAGATAATGCTTACAAGAAACATAAGTATAAACATAAAGGAATACATTGATACGTATTACAATTACTGACAGGAGTCATTCTCTGCAATACCCCCCAATAACACACAAAACAGAAAAGTAAATAAAATATAAAAACCCTCCTAACAGAACAAACTCCCTCCCTCCCACTCCGCCCCACTCCCTCCCCGCACAAGACCTATTAACCTGTTTTCAACCAAAGGGGGTACCCATATCTCTTACAATGAGTAAACAGTATAAAAGGGCCCCCATATCTTATCAAACCTGGGAATCTTATTTTGGAGGACGGCTATCATCCTTTCAATCCTCAGCCTAGAAAGGAGTTCCTCCAGCCATTCAGAATAGCTAATCACGCTAGAGTCCTTCCAATGTCTAAGGACCACTTTTTTCAGGGTAATCGAGATCAGGGCCATATAGAACTTCCTATTCCTAACCATAATACGGGACACATCCCCCAGCGGACATATTTCAGGAGTAAAAAGGTCTTCCAGGCCCAGCAAGGGATCTACTTTGTTTTTAATATCTGTCCAAAGCGGGATTATCTTCGGGCAATTCCAGAAAATATGCATCAGATCCCCATTACCAGAATGGCATCTGTTACATGTGGGATCCGACACCAATTTTAGGCTTGCAAGTTTTTGAGGGGAGTAATAAATGTTATGGAGAATTTTAAACTGTATAAGCCTTAACTGGTCCTGCAAGATGAATTTATGGCAACCTTGCCATAGGGCCGTCCAATTCAGATCTTCATCTGGAAACACTGTGGCCCAATATGAGCATGGAGCAAGGTTTTGGGAGTAGGCCCAATTAAATAATACAATGTATACCTTGGAAATTGCTTGTGAGAGGCCCACCAGAGATCCCAAAGATACATGAAAGTCCACATGCAGAGCCTGGACTGGACTCCTACCTATCTTGTTGAGTAAAAGGTGTCGGAGTTGATATACTTTAAAAATCACCGTGGAGGGCAAATTGAATTTGTGCAGAATCTCCAATGAGGAACATACGTTTCCCTCTTCGTAGAGGAAATCTTTCAAGCAACATTTATCTGGTAGGGTCAACCAGGTGGGGCTGACAGGTTTATTATCAATCGACAAACGCTGGTTGCCCCAGATAGGTTGAGACCAGTCGGGTATTGATTTTTTAAGCAAAAACTGAGCTAAGTAACATGAGTTACTGAGTTAGTGCTAGAAAATACTGGTGACTGGCTAACAACACTGCTACCTGAAGTAACTTGAGTTAAGTGCATCTCGCTCTTCTTTTGTGTGCGGACCATGCTCCTTATCTATGGTAGTTCCAGTGTGCTGGAATTGGACTGGTATGTACACCATGTGGGATGAATCAGGGCCTCCCTTGTTTGCCTAAATGGCCAGCTTCACAATTTTTGATTTTCAAGGTAGACACTTACTGATATTTTTCAAATTTTCTTTGATTTTTTGGCACAAAAATGCAAACTTTCTGGCTGCCAGTTACCTTTAGCCAAAGTTGCTTGTCTACTACCTGACAATCAGATGTCAACTAAGCAACACTAGGCTATCTACCACTTTGACATAGCCAACTTCTAGTGAAATGCTGGATTATTGTCTGGTAACAATATTATCATCATCATCCTCATGAACTCATCAGTTACAAAAAGTGGTTATCATCATCATCATCATCATCATCCTGATTGCCAGTCATCATCATCATCAGTGATTCATTCACTGCATGACAGGAAATGACTGAGATGAGAGCAAGCTAGAACCACTGCACACTGGCAATGGCCTGGCCTGAGTGGCTGCCCCCTTCCCATCACAGTTGGAGCAAACGCGTCAATTTCACAAAGGGCATGGGAAGTTGATGACTTCACAGCTACTATCCACAGACAGTATTTTGGGGGTGACATCTTATCAACATGATTGACAATCATCATCTGTGAGTCATTCACTGCATGAAAGGAAATGACTGAGAGCAAGCTGAAGATGGAGCTGAGGCTCATGGTCAGAATGCAGCAGTAGTAGTAATATATTTTATTCATAATTTTTCATATGAATAAGATTTCTAAGTTGAGCAGAGCTCATTTCCAATGGGGTCCTTGTGACCCACCCCACCACTACACACTGACACTGGTCTGGGTGGCCACCGCCCCCCATCATAGTTGAGGCAAACACATCAACTTCACTATAGGCATGGGAAATTGACAACTTTGCAGCTACTATTAACATGTAACCCTAGGCACTGTGTACCAGTGGGCTACTACCCCTGTCTTGTAGGCCTACCAAGGTTGAGGGACCTAGGCTCTTGTTCTGGTGGAAAGGGGGACTCTTTCCCAAGATAGGAAATAAATACTGCAGTACCTCCACCTACAGTAAATATAAAGTGGGCTAGTTACTGGTGTAGTACAACCCCCTTGGGTGCTGTATCTACCCACCGCCCCTTACAGTCACCCCACACATGGATTACCATAAACAAAAAAACTTATTTCGATACATTTGCAATTACTGACTTTAGCTAATAATATGTTCACTAATAATATTCTCATGAGACATTTGTAAAGAGGTTAATCAACAATTTATTTACATAGGGGAGGGCTAGGAAAGGGGACATGGATGTAGAGATTAAATAACATTTTGGTACTAGCATTTTAGTAAAACACCCACTATTCACTTTTCTGGTAAACCAGACCATTTACAGAGCCCACCTCCCATGAGCATATACATCCAACAAATGTTAGCCCACATATTCTATCACAGTACCTGCTCCCCGACTGGTACCAGTTTAACCCCTAAGAGTCCTGTCTGGGTACCCAGGGTCTAACTGCAGGCCTGATGCGGTGCAGCTGGTTGGCCAGTGTTGCTGCACTTTAGAAATTTGAATTCAAACATCTTTTTGCAATTGTGGCAAACACTAGTTTATGAAACTTGAACTTTTATCTAGGCAGTTCAGTTTAGAAACTTAGATGACAACTATGTACAGCTGCTCAAATGCCGGGCAAGCCCTGATTTACTCATGGTTTGCATCACAATCTTGGCTTATTACTGTAGGCTGATGACTTCAGACTATGAATCTGGGGGTGGTCAAAACCAGTAGAAGATTTAGATGGCAGGATAACTGAGGTGAGCTGCAGGCGCCACTGCAGCTTTAGCAGGCTGGAAACCTCTCCACTTCTCTAGCAGCTTGTTCACATCTTTTCGGTGGCATCACAAGACTGGACAGACCAGAGCAGGGGAGCAGAGCCACACGCCTCAATCCCCACATCCAGGCAATAACCCTCATGGGGATATGTGTAGGTAATGCCTAGCAGTGACACCACCTGGCTGATTTCCCAGACTGACCTCAGATGGCAGTCACTGTCTTTCTGGAACTTCAGGAACATCTGGCTGTAAATGGCTTCTGCCACATTGCCAGCTAGCAGCCATGGCTCTCACTCAAATGGAACATAATCTCTGGGTTTCCCACCAGAGGTTAGCAGGAAGCAGTCTCTCACCTTCAGACATCACAGATGCAGGCTCGAGGCAGAAGATGGGGACTTATCCTCTCATCTGAACACCCAGACTTGGACAGAAAAATTAAACTTCTCACCTCATAGGTGCAGACTTAAACAGAAGAGCAAATCTTCTCACTTCACGTTCCATCCACAGGAAACATCAGACAGCTCCTCTTGGCTAAATGAAGCTCCATGAGCCCCCAAACAGGACATCAGGCAGGCTTCCCTTGACTAACGTGGCTCCTTGAGCCCCTATAAGGCCTCTATACTTCTTTCAGACATCACGAGCAAGTTTCTCTTCCCTCTGAAAACTCCCAGATGATTTCCTTGTCTCTGACTAGCCAAACGACACTTCCATTCTGTCGACAACTCCTTCCAGCCATTAAAAGGCAATGCAGGGCAATGCAGAACACCTCCTGGGCTGTTGGCCCCACGAGCCCCCAAGCAGGTTTCATTTTTCCCTCGAAGATCACAGCAGGCTTCTCCTCTCTTGAGAACCACTAAGACAGCATTCCACCCCCGGGATGGCAAATTAATTTGATTCTGATGAAATGCCTTCTAGACAATAGGAGGCAACGCAGGCCCCTGGGCTGGTGGCTGTGCAAGCCTCCCACCCCAGGCAGGCCTTCCTCCATTTTCTCTGGAGAACATCATGGAGCACCCCCCCCCGAGAGGGGGATCCGCCAAACTGAACTAAACTGAATCTGTCCTCTGAATTTCAGCAGGTCAGGGCTGCATCCCATTGGTAGATACAGCTGTCTACTTGAAAAATTAATATGCATTAGGCGCACTAAATGCCCTATTGGCTGATTGTTCTGGCACCAAGACATTTTCCTTGCCTCCTCCTCCTATAAGTCACTCTGTTAATTCCTCCAGGGCTTATGGCTTTCTGATTGGCCAAATGCCCGGTCAAAAGTGGCAAATATAGCTTCTATTTAAGAGGTAAAGCTCCTGCATTACAGCCTGCCTGTTGTGTGGCACTTCATTTATTGCTGCTGTCAGGTCACATGACCTACCCTTCTTTTTACTGCTGTCAGGTCACGTGACCTACCCTTCTTTTTACTAAGTGTCCACTTTCCCATTTGCAGCTTATAGACACCAACCACTAGGGGTTGCTGCACTCTCCACTCTAGCTCCTCTTATCAACTCTCCACCCCTTCCTAGCAACTGTTTGCAAACCCTACCCACTAGAGGTCCCTGCAGTTCCCTTTGAATCCATTCTGCTATATTCTTTTCTCACTCCTCCCATCAGCCTACCACTAAGCACCTGGCAGCCTCAAACCTTGTACCCTTTATTCCAAAGTCTACTGCCTAACCACTAAGCCAACAAACCAGGCCAACATCTTCCTCTACTTTCAAACTCTTAACCCTTCCTCCCTCCTTCTCTGAATTAAAAAACTTTCTACACTCTGTCTCTAAGCTGTACTCAAACCCAATACCCTTACCACCAGAGTCAACAACGCTACCTCTTAACCACTTTGTCTAGCTATTTTATTCCTACTTTCTAGGACTTTTAGTCTCTTACCCCGGCCCCAACCTGCCAAAATATAAAGTTTTGCCACTTCTCTTTTGCTGCCTTTGCAGGCATTGAACCCTGCACCCTCACTGTTTTAGTCAGCAGTTCCACCACTCAGCTAGCACACCTGTATATTATTGGTGCAGGATTTCAAACTCTAAAACCCTCTAACCCTTAGACACTGCTAAATTGTTGTCTGATTGTTATTGCAGGCCTTGAGCCCAGCTCCCTGCTGCTACAGCCACTGTCTGGGGTCCTTTCTGCTACCCTGGGCAAATCTTGAACCTAGTGCCCTGTGCACTTCAGGCACCAGCTCTGCCACTGTACCAAAGTGGCAACTACACTTAGAGGTGACCTCTCACTACTATCTCCCCCTCTATCATCCTAGTTCCCCCATCTTTCTTCACTTCAGCTCTCTCACCCTTACCAATTATGCATGTGCACCTCCTGCCTACCTGCCTCTCTCTTCTCCTCCTCCTCCTTCTTTTGCCTTCCACCAACCCTATTGTCCCTATTAACCCTCAGCCTCACTACTCTAGTGCTCCTACCTACCCTCCTGCCCTCCCCTCCTCCTATACCACTGCTCCTCCCCCTTCCTCCTCCTCCACACACCCCATATGCTCCTCTCCACCTCACCCCCATCCAGACATTACCTTTCCTCCCCGGCTCCCTTGGGCATCTGATCACCAAGCCTTCTCTGCCTGTGCTGCCCTACCCACCCCTGTGCTACTAAAGCCCCTCTCTTCCTATCGCCCCAGCGTAAACTCTCCTTCTGCCACCCTCTGGCCAGAGCAGTTCTCCTCCTTCTGCTCCTGACGGGAACAAACATCCCAACCCAGGCCCTGCCCCTCCCACCCACCTACTTGGCCCACTGGTCTCCAATAGCCTCCATGAACATATGCAACCTGCTGAAAAAATTTGACGCCCTCCAGTGCTGGGCCATGGCTCATCAACCAGACATCATAGCCCTGGTTGAAACCTGGCTGTCCAAATCCACCCTGACTCATTTGTCTCCTCCCAGGCTATACTTATACCGGAGAACCGAGTAGGCAAACGAGGGGAGGCTGTGCAATCTACACTAGGGACACAATATTTGGACATGCGCCCCACCCTCTGCCCTTGTAAATGGGGCCCAGGCTCTACCCTCAAACTCACCCTGGACCCTCTAGGGCCCTCTATCTCACCACTGCCTACATTCCCCAAAGAACCAGCACCCGCCCTGGTATCTTTAACTGACTATCTGGCCTCCCTCACCATAAGTGGAACAAATCCTAGTTGGGGACCTTAACGTAATTGGCTTAGCACCTCCTCTTCCATGATCCGAGACTCATTTGCCGCCCAAGACCTGACGCAACTCGTCACCCAGCCCACTAGAATAAACCCAAAGAGAGGAACCAGCACCCTTCTGGATGTAATTATCACCAACTGACCCCAAAAAATCCAAAACATCCAGGTCCTACCAGATTCCCTAAGTGATCACTCCCCTATCCTATTTCATTGGGCAGTCCCCAATCCCAAACCCAAAACCCAGACCACCCTCCGCAGGCGCCTCCGCCCTGGTGGGCTGCAAAAACTTAAACTATTCCTCACCCAGATAAACTGGTCCCCCATTCATCGTGCATCCGACATTGACACTGCTCTCGCCTTCTTCTCACACACCTTCAACATGGCCTGTGATCTCTTTGCACCCTTCACCAAAATCCGATCCAAAAAGCAGAATGCACCCTGGGTTAGCCTTGCCCTTCTACAATTGCTAAGAAATCGGGATAACCTCTGGCACCTTGCCACTGAAACGGGTCGGCTGTCTGATAGGCAAGCTTACAATGCAGCCCGGAATAAGTGCTCTTGGGCCGTCTGGAAAGACAAGGCCGACCATTACCAGGCCACCCTTACCTCCTCCTGGGGTTCAGCCCGGACTTTCTGGGATAATATTAAACAGCTAAATGGAAAATCACGCTCCCATGCCCCATCCCAGCTCACTAGTGATGGCACTACCTCCACCGATCCTGCCATCATAGCTAACTGGCTCAACACCGCTTTCACTGACCTTAGCTCAGTCCTCCCTAGTAATTTCTTTGACCCTCCCCCCAACCAACCTCCCCCTGTCCTCCACCACCCCAGCTTCCACCTGCGCAAGGTTTCTGCCCGGGAAGCCAGACCCATCCTAATCAAAGCTTTGAATAGCAACAGTCCCAGCAGTGACTCACTGGACCCCAGTATCCTCAGGCTGGTGCTAGATGAAGTCCTTGCCCCACTCACCAGCCTAATTAACCGATCGCTCTGCCTGGGACAATTTCCCACTGCTTGGAAAACAGCCATAATCACGCCCATTCATAAAGGGGGCGACAGGTCGTCGGCCAACAACTACCAACCAATCTCCATCCCCCAAAGCCCTGGAAAAAGTGGTGGCCATTCAAATCACTGAATATCTGGCTAAGCATAACATCTTATGCCCAGAGCAACATGGCTTCCGTGCTGGTCACAGTACCAGCACTGCACTAATTGAATTCTCCAACTTCCCATCCTCCCTGGATACCAGCTCCTAGCTGGTGCAGTGTTCATCAACCACTCAAAGGCTTTGACACCGTCTCCCACCCTCTTCTGCTGAATGCTCTCTGCCACACTGGTCTCTCGGCTGGCCCCTAGCATGGTGCACAGCTATCTAACAGCTCGATCACAGTGTGTTAAAATCAATGGGATACTCTCTGATACCCGTCCCATACACTCTGGGGTCCCCAAGGCTCCATCCTGGGCCCCTTCTTCTCACTCTATCTGAACACCCTGCCCAGTGCATGCCCTGGCAAAATTCTTCTGTATGCAGATGATGCTGTCATTTTGCCACCACCGCAATCCCGTCTCCCTTCAGGACACCCTACAGCAGTCTTTCAATGATGCCGAGCTGGTTTAAGGAGCAGACTCATCATTAATCTTAAAAACCAAAGCTATGCTCTTTTCCCACCCCCAAAACAAAGCTAGCAACCACCCACTCCATATCCTTCCTAGTACCAAACAGCCACTGGAACAAGTCTGCTCCTACAAATACCTTGGGGTTACCTTCGACTCAGCCCTCACATTCCATGACCACATTGATGCCCTAACATCCGCCACTAACACACGGCTTGGCATCCTCTTCCGCCATAGAACCTGCCTTCCTCCAAATGCGCTCCGGCTCGCTGTTACGTCTTCCGTATTGTCCCTTGTAGACTATGGCCTACCAGTCTATGGTGCTGCCAACACGACTGCACTCAAAAAAATTCACTTAACCCTGAATAAAGCCTGCAGACTGATTACTGGTGCCCCCAGGCTCCACACACCTGTCAGCTGTATGCGAGGCTAAACTCCTTACCCTGGATGAACGGCTCGATATCAAACCTGCCTCCTCACAAAAAACCCTACTGGCTCTCCTCCTGGGGTGACGGCATCCATCCACCGCATCCCACCCACTATTGCAACACAGTCATCCAACAAGACCACTCTAATGGTCCCCAGATCAAGAACCAGCCGTGGCCAGAGGTCCTTCTGCTACAGAGCCCCATCCTGGTTTAACTCTCTCCCTGCCCCCATCACCAATGCCACCACCATCTCCAAGTTCAAAACCACCCTTCAAAACCAACTCATCAACACTTGTAGCTGCTCCTGTCTCTGAAGGTAGCCTCCACCTCAACTTCTCGTGACAACGCCCACCGGGCGGCTCTCCACCTAGCCCACCCCACCACCTCTTCCCGGTACACCGTACCTATGTCTAACCTGGCCAGTGCCTGCTGTTTTATGGTATGCCAATTAGATTGCTCAATTTTTGATACCAACTTGTGTAACACCTGTCTCAATTACTTGTACCCTGTAACCTAATTGTATTTTGTCTGACCTCAGTGTGACGTGGCGCCTCTGATGAACGCCTATTTTTAGCAAACCTGTGCTATGTAACCTAAAACTCTATGTATGTCTTTAATGTGACGAGGTACCTTTGGAAATGAGCCTCTGGCTCAAAGGTTGTAAACTGATTTCACAAACAAATAAAAAAATAAATAAATAAATATTAAACAGTTCACATAATGTCCCAAGTTTCAGTTTATTTTAAGGGCAAACAATAACGTTTTATGTTTAACTGCCCCATATACTTGTAGCTGCCCCTCTGCCCTGTGGTCCAGTGGCAGAGAGAGAGAGAGGCAAAAATAAGGCTTCCCATGCCTGTCACTAGCGCCATAGTGCTGTACCCCCAGGTGGCTGGAAGCATTCACATTCATTTGGCAGCCTTGGCTGCTCTTGAAGAAACATGTGCTTTTTATTGTAATAGTGCTTAAAAGTGCGCTTCCATGTTTTAAATTATTTTTCCCCTGCAAGTGCTTCCCAATCCCCCAATGGGCATTTTTGAGGTCTCGAGGGTCAGAGCTTACAAACACAGAGCTGCAGGTGCCACTGGGGCAGCGCTCACACTAAATAAATGCTGACCCACCAGCTCGCACACTCAAACAATGTAGCAATCAGTCAAACCGCCAAGCGGGCAGCTTCACTTTTAACTTAGCTCCTCTGGTCCTCCACTTAGGATTTAGACACTGGGGGCCAGCAGGAGCATGCAGGAGCCCCACAATGGACCAGGAACTGGCGAGGCAAGCGGTCAAGAGGTGGCAAGGTAAGCGAGTTTACAAACAGATATTGTTTTTGTGAATGGCTTTTCTGCACAAAACCAACAACAACAAAAATGCACATCCAGTAGCAACCACATTACTGATTTATTCACAATCATCATTCACAACTATGAATGACAAATCGCTCTGACATGACGTCATCGTGTCACACTAGAAGTAGCACCAGATCAGTTACTGTGAGATTATCAGCAAGTCACCTCAGCTGAGCACAGGATCTTGTCATTGCCAGTTTAATGTGAATCAATGATGACAGCTGGTAGCCACTGCATAGTCTTTAGGGGAATGGTTTTGATGAATGAGACATGATGGGGGAGGGGCTGTATTTATTTTACTCTATTTTTGATTCACAGAAATTTGAGGGGGGGGAATTGTAACCTGCAAATGCTACCTAAGGTCACTCCCTGTATGTATATATTCTTTAAAAGGGGAACAGTAATCAGCACTAAAATAGTCCCACACCCAAGTGTGTGGTTGTTCTCAATCTGTGCTATTTTTATTTATTTATTTATTGAAATGTTTCACCAGTAAGGCACACTGAGCAACAAGTTGCTTTTCTCCTGGTGCAACCTGGGGAGTAGGGAACAATGGGGATAGAATACAGGGAAATGTTACAATGTTGGAACACAATATGCTTACTTGCATACAATGAGAGCAGGAGGAATTACAGGTGGATAACATTGGCTAACAATGCAACAGTTAAGTATAGTAGATATGAAGACATGTATAGCAAATTGGCAATAGTTGGTGACAGCTGCTAACACTGGAACACATATAATAACTTGACAACAGTATGTAGCACTAGATGGTAAGGTGACCCAATTGTAACTGGTAGCCATTAGTGTAACATAGATATTTAAGATTTACAGTGATTGGAGTAAAGAGAGAAAGAATGGAAGGAGGGAACAAAAAATTGTGGAGGGTAGAATAGGAGAAGGGAAAGGAAATTTATGGAGAGACGCAGACAGAGCATGATTTTCCAAGCAAACAGAAATGACAGGGTGGACTAAAGTGCATATAAGAGGGATATATGGGTAGGTTATAAGTGCTTAATTGAGTGTAGGGGTAGGCCAGTGTTAGGGTATGTTAACCAGAAGGGGGGTAGGAGGAGAGGAGAGGTAGAGTGTGGCAGGGTGATGAGAGAGAGGTATTGTAGGTGGGGGGTATCCAAGGGGGGAGCTGAAGCTCAACAGTGTCCTGTGATCCCTATCTGGGCAGGTCAGTGGACAGCCCTACTGGTAGGATACCAGTATAGGCGATGAAAGTTATTTATATCTAGTGATGCAAGAGAGGGGGTGGTGGGGAGGGATGTTGTGGGAGGGGGTAGCAGAGGTCAACTATAGTGGGGGGTAGTACCCCACCAGTGTGCTGGGTATCACTGCCTGCACAAGGCAGTGATCTAGCAGTGACTGAGGGGTGCAGTAAAAGGAGAAATAGGGGAAAGGGGGTAAAGTTGTTGCCCACCGTGCACTGTGGATCCTGCCTGCACAAGACAGTTATCAAGCTTACAGGAGGGAGATAGATTAAGGGTAGAGAAAGAAGGGGGAGGAACACTTTAGGAGGAGGGAGAGTAGGGGACAAGGACGAGCACGATCAGAGGGAAATAGGAGTGGTGGGGAGTAGGCATATGGTAATATGGGCTTGGGAAGATGGCGGGGGGATTAGGGAGGGTCATGGCAGGCACAGAAAGGGGCAAGGAAGTTCCTGACAGCCCTACTGGTAGGACACCAGTATAGGCAATGAAAGTTATTTATATCTAGTGATGCAAGAGAGGAGGGTGTTGGGGAGGGATGTTGTGGGAGGGGTAGCAGAGGTCAACTATAGTGGGGGGGTTGTACCTCACCAGTGTGCTGGGTGACCCTGCCTGAACAAGGCAGTGATCTAGCAATGACTGAGGGGGTGCAGTAAAAGGAGAAATAGGGGAAAGGGGGTAAAGTTGTTGCCCACCGTGCGCTGTGGATCCTGCCTGCACAAGGCAGTTATCGAGCTCACAGGAGGGAGATAGATTAAGGGTAGAGAAAGAAGGGGGAGGAACACTTTCAGAGGAGGGAGAGTTGGGGACAAGGATGAGCACGATCAGAGGGAAATAGGAGTGGTGGGGAGTAGGCATATGGTAATATGGGCTTAGGGGAGATGGCGGGGGGATTGGGGGGGTCATGGCAGGCACAGGAAGGGGCAAGGAAATTCCTGAGGGCAGAGTTTAATGGAGTAGCAAGAGGATGAGTAGTGAATTTGAGGGGGACGTGAATTCCAGATTTTTGGGAGGCGATAAGAATAACCCGATTGGCCAATAAGGGTGAAGCGGAGTGGGACCACCAGGGTTTGTGAGTCAGTAGATATTAGGGAGTGGGAAAGAGAGGGGGTGGTTGTAAAGGCAGGGGAGAGAGAGGAGGGAAGTTCACCCAGCCAGTGCTTGGAGGTGAATTTTGCACAGTGAGAGAGACGTTGCTTTGTCAGGGTAGGGAAGGATAGGGCATAGTAGAGATCACAATGGTAAGTGCAGAGGGGGGCATCAAGGGCAAAATGGCAAAAGGAGTTGAAGAGGGTATCTAGTCTGGCCAGGGAGGACTTAGGGGCAGCACCATAGACTACATCAAAGCAGTCGAAGATAGGTAGGATCATCTTCTGAACAATCTCACGCCTAGCCGTGGGTGGGATGCAGGTATGGTTCCTGAATAAGGCACCGAGCTTGGGACACAATTTTTTCTGAATGGCGTCTATATGAACAGAGAAGTTCAGGTGTTGGTCCAGCCAGACACCTAAATACCTGAAGGAGGATGTGTCCTCGAGTAAAGTCCCATCGAGGGTGTGGAAGGAGGGTAGAGAGGGAAACTTCTCAAGTCTCTGCCTGGTGCCAAAGGTCATGGAGACTGTTTTTTTGGCGTTGAGAGATAGTTGGTGTTTGCAAACCAATGCTGAACTTTGTCGAAGTCATGCTGCAAGTTCAATGCAACCTCGGTGAGGCAGGAACCAGATGCATACAAGACTGTATCATCAGCTTACATGTGAATGTAGGAGAATGGAGAGCAGGTGGACGGGAGATCATTTGGAAAACTAGAGAATGGTATGGGGCCTAACACTGATCCCTGGGTGATGCCAGTTCTTATCGGGAGGGGTGGGGAAATTGCATCAGAGATATTGACTCTTATCAGGAGGGTTGGGGAAATTGCGTCAGAGATCTTGACTATCTGTGTGCACTGCAAAAAAAACACTAGTTTTACTTACTGTTTAATGCAGCAGTGCAGCAATTGTATTTCTATAACATGAATTCTGCTGCCTTGTAAGCTGACATTTCCTGTAACCACAACAATCTTTAAATATCACTACAGCTAACATCAAAAGAAGGCTGCCTGCAGCAGTGGGAGACAACAATAGTCTGCAGTGAATGTTTTAGAGTCTTTATAAGCTACTACAGTCACGGATGTTTGCCAGTCCCACTCTTCTTCCTGGGGGCCTGGGCTAGGTACAGTCCTCCTTTGTGATTGTACTTAGCCCTGTGAGGACAGTGGGAACAGCAAACAAAGGATCTGGCCAGGAACATCGCGGATGAAAACAGAGCAGAAAAAAACACAGCCACCCGCAATGTCAGCAGCACATCATGACGCGTTACAGAACAGCGCAGGCCAGGGACGATGCAGGGAGCAAACACCAACCGCCAAAGACAGAACCCGACCGGCACAGCACAGTACAGCAGTGGGCACCAGTGCCCATGTACAGCAAAGGGAAGCATGGGGAGGGAAGACAACAGGGGACGAGCACCACTGTGGTGTGCAGGTCACTGGACCCCAACCCTGGGTGCCCATAGGCACAGACGCACACACGGGGAGTGACCCCCCCTACATGGAAGACAAAGAGGTGGCCACAGGACAATGGTGTGTAGATATGGACAGGTGAAGTAAAGCAAGCAGCAGGAACACCGGGCCACATGGCAGCAGCTCCAAGGGGACAGGAAGCATACTGTGGCACGCCCCCAGTAATACACGGGACAGGGCATGGTGCCAGTGCATGGATGTGCTGATCATGGCCAATGGCCAGCTGCATGGAGGAATAGGGAAGTATGGTGCAGGTGGCCAGACACAGAGCATTGCCATACACTCCTGCAACAGATACAATGGCCAACACACACTGCACCCAGGCACATCGGCAAACACCTATTGTGGAGGGCACTGTAGTGACATAGGACCTCACAGGGTGGGGTGGGGTGTGGGGTCCAACATCTGAGATCCCAGGCAGTGGACAGTAGGTCCACATTGGCCAAGACTGCAGCATGCTCCCCCAATGAGGGACCCACCCCCAACCCGGGAACCACTGCTTGCCACTGAATGCCCAGACACCCATGGCAGCAGCACCACCCTGTGTGTGTCACTGTTGGAGGGGCCAGGCACATACAGCTTGCAGTTGGTGTACCTTGGCTGGCAGGGCACTCACCTCCTGTGTGTCCTGCTATGTGCCTGTTCCATAGGGTGCAGGCTGGCTCCTTGCCCTTGCATGGCCCTTCATCCTGTGCAGCAGTGTATTGGGATGCAGTGTCAACTGGCTGTCCTCCAGTTCTGGGTCCATTGCCATAACTCTTGCACACATATCCCCGCTCCCCAGGACCTGCACCCCCCCCATGGGGTCAGACCTCCCTTCTGTACCTCTTGTGACAGTGTGACACCCCCCACCTCCATACCATTTATCAGCCCCCGTACCTCTCAGCCCTGTTGTATGGGCTCCTGCTGCTCTGTTGGCGGTGTCCCGGTGATGGGCACTGGAGGCTCCTCTTCACTACACCATTGCTTGCACACGCACCCACATCGACTGCACTGTTGCAGTGTAGGGCATACACATTTGCATAATTTCTGATTGTCTTTCTTTTGTCCTCTGCGATGTTGTGGTCCATGTTGTTTCTTCTGCATTGTTTTTCCCGTGATATTTCCTCCATGATGTTGCTGGCCGGAACCCAAACAAAAGATCACAACTTACAAAAAACTCTTAAGATGCACTGTCTGTAGAGTATTGAATCTACCAGTGCTGCAGTCATCTTCTCATATCAGACAGCTGCAAGAGACTTTAAGATTTGTAGTGACAGAAAAGGTCAGCTTGCAAGTCAGCAGAGTCAGTGTGATGCATACAATCTACAATGCTGCTGCAGTACACAGGAAGGAAAAACACATGTTTTTGCAATGCACACAACAAAGTGCAAATTGAGAACAAACCCACATTTGGATGTGGGGCTCTACTGTTCATAGTGCTGATAGTATACCTTAAATGCCACAACCACAATGTGTAGTAGCATGCCAGTATGGCAGTGCTGCAACTTCACTGGAGTGATATCTGATACCCTCCCTGTCTGGTGAACTGCCTGACCACTTCACCAGACAGAGATGAACTGTGTACACCAGAAAAGTACATATTTGCCATCCCGGTGGCGCTGAGGGTTGGGGCACTGGACGCCACACCTCGCACCACACCGGCAACCCAGGTTCAGGAATGGACTCGGACCACTGGGGGTCAGCAGGGGAGAGGGTGGATCAAGTATCCTAAGGACTGCTCTCCTCCCTCTGGGGTGGGCTTGAGGGACGCATCGCACTTGAGTGGCCCCGGTGTTGACTGAGAGCAGCACAGGTGCAGCACAGCAATAGGGCAGAGCTCGGCAAGATGCCTGCGTAAGTACACTGTATGTCATTGCACTGTTGGCTCTAGGAGCTAATGGAGGAAAAATGGCTGGATGTGACAATGCAACTTGATGGCTGTGCTCCCGCCGACCTGGAGGCCTGATGAGGAGTCGCATCGGGGGGGGGATCTGGTATAGTTCCAGAGTGGAGAGGTAGGGGAGACCCTCCACCAGACTGGGTATGGCCATACCAGACCCCTCATGTATCAAGTGAGCCCAGATGTCCGCCGGGTCGGTGTGCTGTGGAAGGACACAAAAATAAGAGGAATATAAAAACCAAAAGTACATATAAATCATACAATACACCAGACATGTATGGCCACTTTATTTTGTGCAGTGTGCTATGCATGGTGGCGTACTTTTAATACTTGCAGTAAAGTGTCATCTTGTATAGTTTTATTTGTGACAATTGATTATTTAAAATTATAGACTGTTATTAACCGGCAAGCACAAAGAAAGCACTTAATGTGGTATTTGTGCTTGTTTTTTTTTATTATATTTGCTTTAACGTTTCACACCATGGCACTGGCAAAAACAAAAAGAAAAATTCATGGCATTCCTGATATGGGTTTTGCTGGAAAATGTTAACCTGTGATGTGAATATGTTTAATATCGAACATTATGTGCAATGCCAGAAAAGCAATGATTGTTTCCATATTTTTAATTTAGAAAACATGAAATGAATTAACATATAAACACATTAATTGCCTATGGAAACTATTTTAGTTCTTTTCATGAATTTTTGCAGTTTCCTTAGCTTATTAATATGCTGAATGAGTAAACAAAACCAATTTCTCAAAAATAATATAAGGTAATATGAGTTACAGTTACTGATTACTTTTCATGACAGAGCAATGAATAACTGTAACTGATTATGTTTGAGAGTTACTAGTAAATGTAACTGACTACTTTTTAAAAAGTAACTTACACAACACTACTGTGCCATCTTCAGTATATCAGTCTTCTGGTGACTGAGCAGGCTCAGTGGTACAAAAGAACCCCAGAGCAAATGCAAGGGGAGGCATGGGTTATCCCGAAGGATATTGGCCATACAACCAAATTTTAAAGAAAACAAATCGCACATACCCCAGTGATGGAAAGGATCATGGGAAGCATATGCAAATGCCCATGAATTAATTTGGATCAGCTCAACTTAAAGCAAAATTACATGGTGCCAGAAGACCTCATAATACAGTCAGCAAAGGCTGAGAAGAGCAGGCTCAGTGGCAGACTGCCTAAGTGTAGATAGTGAACTGAATTCAGGTACTTAGAAAGTTAATTTCAAACCCTGCACTCTGGGTCTGCACACTGTAACAGGACTTCACTGTATAAAGGCCTACAGTGATTCACAAAACTCAGCCCAGACAGGTTGTTCAAGCACTCTGAGAACTAAAGATAAATATGCAACCCTGTCTAAACATGTTGATCGAAACAGACATTCAGATAGCGGGGTTCAAATATCTTTGTACAAACACTGCAAACCACTCAACTGATGGCAGATTATCTGCTTCCCTTCACAAGGAATTTGTATGGCAAGTCTTCCTGATGCAGGATGGTCGGGCTACCATCTTTTATATTGTGACAGCCCAAGCAATATGTTTAGTAGTCCCAGGCCATGCTGAACTTCTCAAAGACACCCCAATTGCATTCTTTGTCTTTAATAAAGCCAGCTGTTCATGGCCCATATGATGACTTGGATGTTAATACTCAGGAAGGTAGTCCTGCCAAGGCAGATCATGAGAGAGAGAGAGAGAGAGAGAGAGAGAGAGAGAGAGAGAGAGATGAGAGAGGGTAGATTCCAGAATTATCATACGTGGCAAGCAATCCAGCACTGTCAGCAGTTAAAGCAAATAATAGTGAATAACACTAATAAAATATCTCTACAGTGAAGCAAGGTGGTGAGGAAGGACATTTTACTTCCGTGAGCAGAGAGAGACTGAATTCTCAGCTAAACACAACAGAGGCTGCCTAGTCTCTGCAGGTCTCAGCTGAGTTGTGCTTCAGGGCTGGTACATGAAGAGGCCCGATGTGTGCTATTTATCACAGCAGGAGTAGCTCCCAGTTGGGGGAAGGGACTTAGACACATGTCCTTATCCTCTTATCGCTGTTAGCAAGGGTGTAAGAGCAGTAGCAGCTGTAAACCAGGGCACACCATGGCATGTGCCCTGGCAAGAAACCACTGTGACCCAGTTGGTGCCCCACGTCATGCAGAGCTACCCCCATAGGAACAATATGTGCACTTTGTATTGATGCTGCCGGCTGTTATGCCCTGATGAGCAATAGATGCTGGAGCCATTACTGTGTAGCAGCCCTTCCTGTGGGGGAACTTGCAAGCAGAGATGTGAAGATCTTAATGTGCTTTTTCATGGGGCAGATAACATTGTTCGCTTTGGTTCTTTATCCATGTTAGGGCCCTAAAGCAGATACAGTAGTAGCTATCTGGTTTAAATATTCTTATTAATTTGATCATATAGAAGAGCAACTGGTGCCACTGTCCTAATTCCCAAGGGTGTACAGCAGATGATCCAGTGTCAGCCAGTTAATGGACACTTCCCCAGTTCTATCTCCCTGTTGACCTCACTGTAGGTTAGAGTGTGGCAGCACTGGCTCTGAGATAGTTTAGAACTATTCCAATCTCGCCTCTTCCATGCAGAAGTTACTGACATGTAGACAATGGCATTGAACCATCAGCTGAGGAGAACTGGGATAAAGAAAAAAATATATACTTCTACCCCCCAAAATGGCCCAAACAGCAATGTCCTCCTTGAAAGTCTTACCATCCTTGTTTAAAGCATCAAGAATACTGCTGCAGGCACTGTACAAGTCTGAAATGGTTTGCCAGTCATCTTCAGTTGGCTCAGAGTTTTCAGCAATGACTGCAGACAGAAAATTAAAACAAAATAAAATAAAACATCAATATCTGTCTCTTGATTTCAAACCTTCTGAAACAGCATGCTGGCTCAGCACCCTAGTGTCAGCCTTTCCCATCTGCTGGCTGCGGCTAGGCTGGAATTCCAGTTGGTCAGGTCAAGCAGAGATTTGCATTAAACTATAGAATGGATGACAGGAGGGATGTGTAGGTAGGCCAGTACTACATCATGAAGGGAAAGTGAGATAAAACTGCTACCAGTGATGCCTCATCATGTGACTGTATTGCGTATTGACATTCTGGAGAACAGTTCCTCCAGCTCCTCCTTCCTGGGTAATAACTTGGTCTGAGTTGAGATTTGAACCCAAATTCTGATCGAAATAGACCACAGCTGAACAACTCAACATAGAAACTTCATCACAGATTAACATACTGTAGTATCCAATAAAGCTAGTAGGTTTCTTTTGTTCTTTTCATAAGCATCCCTCACACACTAACACAGTCTGATATGTCCACCAGTTGGTCTCCCAATAGCTGCTGTGGTACTGTGATACAACAATGACCACAATATAAATTTGGAGAATTCTTTATTACTGCACCATACACATTTCATATTGGAACAGCCCAATTAAGGGTGCATACTGCCCAAAAGTTACACCACAAACATGTGTTCTCTACCTTAATTAATCTTGCACACGCTTCCGACCTTGCAGAACAATCACAACTAATTCTGGAATCTCATAGGTCTAAAGGATGCATGCAGTACTGGTAGGTTTGTACCACAGATCAAATCTTTCACCAATCTCCATGGGAGTTTTCAAGGCCCCAAACTTTGCCCAATATATTTATTTGGTCTTTCATAGTAACCTATCCAACTGCTGTAGACATTCCTCATCTCATCTGCAAGCAAATGACACAATTATACAGTATATCTTGGAAGTAAAGACATCAAAGACGTGCAATGGAAGCTGTGATAACATTTTGAAAATATATCGACAACAAAATCTTGCTAAACAGCTATTAGTTTAATTATAAATAGAGACCATCTTGGCTATGCAAATACCTTCAGAACTTTGGGATTTATTTATTTATATCAAAGTTCAGGAACACATCTTTGAGCAGAAATGCTCATTTACAAAGGTTCCTCATCAGAATAACAATTTGTTTACACCATGTCAAAGACAGTATTAAAAACTGATTAACAAAGGCTGGACAATACTGATTTAGTGACATAACAAAACAGAATGAGTGACATAATTCTCCTTATCCTTCACACGTCATACTGAAGTGATAATTTGAAAGCAAGACACTCCAAACTACACCCACTATGCCCTTATTCCCTAATGCATAGGTAAATCACAGAGTGTGGGACAAAACTCTACTATGAAGACTCTAACTCTAATTATACACAGGGGCACCTTGTAAACAGGACAATTACTTGACCTAATAGTGTTTGTAAAGACTTTCTGCTTTGTAAAAGTTCCTTTACTCCTGTATAAATAAACATTTTACTACTACTACTACTAACTGCTGTTGGACAATCTATCATCCTTGGACACAAGGAATGACACTCAAGGCTCTGCTAAGAAAATACCTGTACTCACCAGTTAGTGCAAAAACAATCTCTTTATTGAAAGCACGAGTTGCAAAGCATGAAAAAGATAAAATGATGCCAGGAGGCCCTAGATACCAAAATGTTAGGCACCCCCTGACAAATTTCACAGATCAGCTTCATCAGATGTGGCTGCATTTATTGCTTTTTATGTTCACCATGCGCGCACTCGCAAATAAACATATTGCAATAGATCTGCTGTTTGAAGGGTGTGACACTGTTTGTTCAATGCAGAGCAGTGTTTTAGGGGCAAGTCCTTGCCACACCAATCATCAGGCAGGCTGATCATGATGTAGTTTTAGCTTGCTGGGCAGAAACTTTGTGTATATCAAAAGAAAGAGCCAACCCAATCATGGGTTAGCTCTTCCCTTTGATGTACACCACCCAGAGAGCAAAGCTGTTCCATCTTGGTCAGCCTGGAATACCTGCCAGCTGTAAAAGGAACTCGTTCATCAATGACTTTTAGTGGTAGCCCCCGAGACTGTCCCCCACACCCAGCCCTCTCTTTCAACCCCCCCCAACAAACATAACATTGACACTGGGAGTGCCCAATCCACCAGTGTTGTCAGCTCGTAAGTGAAACCCTCTAGGTGCACTACTGTTCCACTCCCAATGAGCGGTCACATCTTCTTGTTTTTCTTTCTTCATTTATTTATTTACTCCCCCTGTGACTGTCCTCAGCAAAAAAACACCCACAAACATAACACTGACACTGGGGGTGCCCAATTCCCCAGTATTGCCACCCCGTAAGTGAATGATCAGCAGTCCAGTACCATGCTACTCCCAATGCGTGGTCACATCTTCATTTTTTTTCTGTTTTTTTATTTAACTCCACCCACCTGACCCTTCCTCAGTGCCCCACCCCGATACATACAAACATAACAGTGACACTGGGGTGCCCAATCCTGGCATTGACAAATGTTTGTTTACACACACTGCAGCTCTTAATCTGGCCATTTGAACACTGGGTAGTTTCAATGCAGCTATCTCTGATGAAGATAATATTCATAGATTCATAGAAGTTGTACGAATCCGGTAGGCAAGAAATTCCTTTTATTGATTCGCCACCAGATTTACTGGTGGAATTCATATTTTTTATTTCCCATATATATGTCGAGTCTAATTTTAAATATGACTATTGTGTTGCTATCTATGACATATTTTGGTAGGGCATTCCAATTTGATATGACCCTCTGTGTATAACAAGGATTTATCTTATTTGTATGGTTTCAACTGCCTTTTAATTTCTTGTTATGTGATATAGTATAGATATTGGTGTTATTATAATTTAGGCCGACGGTCTCAAATGTTGTTGCATGTTTTATTGCTTTGAAGGTTAAGCATTAATCACCTCTCATTCTCCTATATTGCATACAATATAAGCCCAATTTGGTTAGTCTGGTTTTGTAATCCAAGTTGCTTAAGGATTTAATTTTTTTTGTTGCCTTACGCTGGACCTTTTCTATAAGTTTATTGTCTCTAACTACCTGTAGGGCACATACAGAAGAACAGTATTCTAGGTGGGGTCTGACTAGGCTGGAGTAGAGGGGAATGAATACCTTTCCATTTCTACTTTTAATATTTTTCAAGATACATCCCAGGATTTGAATACTTTTCTTTACAATGTTTTTAGTATGCAGTTCAAAACAAAAGTTATTGGAGATTGTGACACCTAAATCTTTAATCTTTAATATGTGAAAGTTTAGGTCACGGATGCCCAATATTCTGTCATCTCGGGCTTCTGACATTATACCTTTTTCAATCAGTGAAATTCATGTGTACATTCAATAAAGAGGTTGTTTTTGCACTAACTTGTAAGTACACGTATCGTCTTTGCAGAGTGTTTAATGCCATCCCTTTTGTTTTTTTTGTATATTATTGTTTGGAATTTGGCACACCATAGGGTGGCTTTTTCTGTGTTATAGCATTCTATCACCTGTGGACTTCAGTCAAGTCTCTAACCTGTTGCTATGACTGAAGTCCTCACAGCATGGCACAAGGATGCACAATGTACAGCCACAACTTTTGTAGCTCCTGCATGCACATGGAATTCCACATCTTGTCCACCAATCCCTCATCTTTTACCAGCACATAATAAACTACTCATGTAAATTTAAAAAGAAAAAGAATGGAAGATCAGAAATGGTAAACAGAGGAAATGGTGAAAAGATAAAGTCAAAGCAAGAAAATGGCATTCATAGAAATGAGCACCTAATCTGATTGAGGGGCAATGGAAGTAGTAGCAGTGGTAGAAATAGTAATAGTATAGATCATGGCTGAGTATATAATGAAATTGTGGCAGTGGTGATTCAGAAGTGATCGGTGAAGGTAATGCCCTTCAAAGCTGTGTAACAACTTTAGCAATAAATATGCAACCTGCTTGACCCCAGCTCTTAGTACGAACAATTGTTCTGTGCATGGTCACCTGCTTAATGGTAACTCTGTGTATGTGTTAGGTGCCTCTGGTCCCCATCTGCCCAGACCTGTTGTGTTGTGGTAAAGAGAGAGGCAGTATAGCGCAGTGGTTTAAGTGGCTGCAAATCTGGAGACCTGGGTTTGAATCCCACAGCCCCCTGCATATACTGTGTGACCCTGAGCAAGTCACTTAACTTCCCTGTGCTCCCAGGTTGCACCTGTAAACAAGCTTTCAGCTTAGTGTGTCTCTCCTGGTAAACAATTGGAAAAAAAAAAGAGAGGTGCATGTTTCATGGCATAAGCAGGGTCCTCCCTAAATGAGAGATGCCACCATATACTCATAGACACGTGGGGGACACTGGCCTTATGTGCATCTGAAAAAGAATGGGAAAAGATTATAAACTGTCTCTTGGAGGGCTGAAAAAATGATCTAAAAGCAGCAAGATAAGACCAATCAGGAAATATTGGCCAGTCTTTACGTGAATTCTGCATAGAATAGGAGTGAGAAAGGGACATGACAGAAACCTAGGGATACCTGCAGGGACCTATTAAGTTGGTCTTGGAATTATTTAGGTTGAGGAGCAGCACAGCCACAAGGGGGCATAACCTTAAGCAAGCAGGGTGGGGCTGGGGATTCAGGAAGGACAATAGAAAGTACTTCTTCTCTGAGTGGGGCGTGGATAGGTGTAGCAGTCTGTCCAGTAATGTGACTAATACTGGGACTGTCACAGGGACATGGGACATTTTCAAGGGGTGATTAAGAACTAAAAGGAGGCAGGTGGGAAGGGAAAGCTCATAAGGGAAACAGTCCAGTAGCAAAAACAATAGGGCAGAAGAGATGGACTCATAGTCTTTTTCTCCCCTTAACTATCTATCTACGTAAAGAACACAAATCATTTGGCCACTCCAATGGCCCAGTGGTAGCACAATGCACTGCCATGCAGGTGACCTACGCTTGGAAGCAAGCTCGGGAGGGCATGTTGGGAGGCAGGCCAGATTATAGCAATACACTATGATCAGGGAGGGTTGGTGTTGGGCTCCTGCAGTGGGCGAAGTTGCTCCCTCCACAGGACATCATTACATGCAGTCAAGGCCACCAGACAGCTCTGCCTATGACAGGGGAGGAAGGGGAACAGGGGAGAAAGCCAAGGAGAAAACTCATGTACTGTCTGTATCACTGCTAGGGTTCGAGGACTAAACTTGGTTCTAATGCCTACTAACATTTAATCCTAGTCCACACAGTAGACTGCCTCGGGAAAGACCAACCCTCCCACAGAGAATCTGTCATGGAGGTGAAGCCATGGGGGGGCATGTTGGGGTGGCCAGGGATTGGTGGGGAAAGGGATGAACAGGAAATATTTCTTGGACCAGTCTATATCCCTGCAATATTTATTTATTTATTGAAAAGTTTCACCATGAAAGACACACTGAACAATATAAAATTGCTCGTCTCATGGAGTATCCTGGGGGAGGGGAACATGGGAGTACAGTAATCAAAAGCACATTTCCATGCAGTATTATAGAAAAGTATATTATACAATAATCAACAGCACATTTTCAAAGGTAATATAAAACAGAGAAGCAACACAGTAAAAAAACAATACATCAGTTAGCAGCATTAGATAATCATTGGGATTTGATGCGAGAGGAGCAAATTAACAGCATTGCAGACTAAATACATACAATGTGGACAAGGAAGTGCAATAAAGTACATTTGTTTCTCCTCACGTTAAGTGCTAGGCTGGGAAAGGGGATGAGGAAGCCAGAGAGGAAATTAGGAGGAATGCAAAGCCAGAGGGGAAATTAGGAGCAGCTGCAGGATGGAGAGAGGAAGTTGATGAGGGAGGTCGAGATGGACTATGGGGAGAGGAGGAGTGCATGATTTGATAAGGCATTGAGTTCCAGAGCTTAGGGAACCTATAAGAGAATGACGATTGGCCCTTTAGAAGTGGTGCGCTGTGGTATTGCTAGAGTGCGGGAGTCACTGAAGGAGAGAGGGGCAGTGGGGTGGGAGGACAGTGAGGAGGCAAGGCAAGGGGGAAGTGTATCAAACCAGAATTTAGAGACAAATTTTATGCAGTGGGCTAGCCGGTGGTTTTCCAAGGAAGGAAAATCTAGACAGTGATATAGAGTACAGTGGTGGGTAAAGGAAGGGGCATCCAGAGCGAAACAACAGAAAGGATTGAAAAAGGCATCCAGTCTGGTTAAGGATGACTACGGTGCGGCACTGTAGACTATGTCATAGTAGTCAAAGTCGGGTAGTATCATTTTCTGGACAATCTCCTGCCTGGCCTGATAACCATGGTTGTGAGAGAAAAAAACTCTACACTAAAAGAGAACACAAATAGTTGACAATCAGACCTCTTGCAGAGAAACAATAGCAGCACAAGAGAAATATCAGAATACTTATAAAATGTTTTTAAGATGGTTTCCTGTTTCATCAAACTAATAATAAAATGGATAATTGTCAAACTATCGGAGGTTCAATGGAGCAGCAAGCAATGCCCCCACTGAGCACTGTATATAGTGGGCATGCCCAAGTGTGTCTTGGACACTTGTTTCTTTACTCCCACCATCCACCCCCTTGTCTCGCGGTGGTCCATCTCTCTCCATCTGGGTGTTTTCCCCAAGGTACCTTTAGACAGTGGCACCTATAAGTGTGGAACCCTCCTCAAGAGAACTCTGTGTAATCTGCACCCAAAAAAGGCTGGTAGTTTCCCTGGAACAGAGACCATGAAAAGTCACACATATCTTTTTCACTGACTACCAACCACAGTGCTGAGCTACTGACTGTACTCAGTAATCATATTCAATTCAGCAGCCCAAGCACTACCATGTTGCATAAGCATTCCTGTAGACTTAGTTGTCTGCTCAGTCTTGGCAATACAGGGGTTACACGAGCAAAACAAGGCAAAGCTCAAATTGAATTGTGAGATGAAATCTGCTTATAAATACAAAGAAACAAATTGGGCCACAAATAAAAACGTTGTCCTCACTCCACCACTTCACAATCGGGGGTAACAAAAGTTAAGAATAGAATACAATAAAGGAGAATAAAGGAGAATATATGGAACAGAAGGAAACTACCAAAGGAATAAATAAAGGAAATAAAGTGCAGATGAAAAAAGGATTCCAGCTTACTTTTAGTGAGGGAACTTCGAATATTGAGGGTCCTTCCAGGAAGACATTTTCCAGCATCTAGAGGCTGTGATGTTGTAGAATCCGACGTAGTTGACACAGGATCCTTAGGGGCAGCAGGACCAGGAGGTGGGCAGTTAATTCTGCTTTCTGCAGGAGAGAAGCTCTCCTCGAATGGAGCATGACCCTGAGGTGCCGCTTGGACAGGAATCTAAAAGCAAAACATCAGGCAGGTGATCAGAGGCTAGTGTGACTTTTAACACTACAGTCCCAAGCCTGAAGCCAGCTATGGTCAAGAGTACAAGTTGGATGCCCTCAGCTATATTTCTAATGAAAAGTCCCAAAAAAGTTATGTGGCCACATCTTTTGCCTCAATACTGGCTTAACCGTACACATAGTGATATGTGTGTATGTGTGTGTGTGTGTGTGTGTTGTGTGTGTCTGTATGTGGTGTATGCGGGGTGGGAGGGGGTTAAAGCATTCCCCTGCATTTTACATGACTCATGAATTAGTATGAGTCCTATCAAGGATAAAATCACTAGACAAACTACTGTACTTATGTAGCACTGCAAACCTGAATTTTAGCATGAAATGCAGGGCTACCACTATATTAGTAACAACAGCTGTATCTTCCTCCTTTTTTTCCATCTTAAAATAGAGGCACCCATTGCTTAGCATGTGAGATCTGGAAACTCACTGCTATTGTGGTCCATAGCGCTAGAAACTGGGCTACTGTATGACCACACGATGCAGCATGCTCGTGCAGTATAGCATGCTTTCAGCCGAGCATTCTGAGCTAACATTCTGGCAGACTGGCATAGTAGCCATCGCAGATATCTAAGCATATTCAATGTCATGCTTGCAGTATTGGTAAAGGGAAGAGTTCAGTCCATCCATCTGGCCCAGTAGTTCATAAAGCATTTGAATGGAGTTCTGCTGACCTGCTGGAATCAATAATCCTATTGTAAATTTATTCCATTCAACAGAGGTATACCATTGAAACAGCAAAAATTCTACAGTGAAATCCATTACAGTGACAACTTCGAACAGATTAGAGATTTGTCGCTGTAATGGATTTCTTGTACACCGGTGCTGTTTTCACTGGTGTTTCACCCCCCCCCCCAGTCAACTCAGAGTTGATTATACTAAAATCGGGGGAGCAGGTGGCTGAACACCGTGAGTTACCGATGGGCGAAATTTCACCCGGCGCTGTCAGGATTTCACTGTGCCGCACTTCAACAACTTTATAGTGTATGATGGAACGTCGTTCTCCACCGAAATCCATCGTTGTCAAAACCTTGTAGTCACACACTAGCGACGTTCGCAGTGCATCAGGATTTTTTCTACTGCACTGCGAACGTCACACACTGTGTCCTCGAACAGCATTTGACAGTTAGGGCTCACTCCATAGAAAGGACACATAGCGAAAGCAGCAATGTTGGCGGCAGTACTAATGTTTAGTTAAAACGTTCAAAATGTAAAGTTCTGAAACAGTTAAAATGTCAAGCGTGAACACATTCAAAATGTAAAGTTCTTTTTTCCTTCTAGTAACCCAGGAAGAATGTTTGGAAGCAGAAACATGCTGTAGTGATTTTTTTTTCTCCAAAAACGACCTTCCACCATACACTATAAAGAAAAGTGCATGGGGAACAGTTGACAACAGGGCATCTTTCACCTAGTTGGCACTATGACTACGGATTACCTCTCGAGCTGCGTCCTCGAGGTAATCCGTCGTCATAGTGCCAACTCGGTGAAAGAATAGCCCTGTTGTCAACTGTTCCCCATGCACTATCCTATATGTTGTCGATGTTGTCGATACGGCTTGGTGGAACCTTAGACAGATACGTCAGCAATGGCCATCTAGGAATATGCTGAGTTATGTTGCTATAAAGCTAGCACAACTCATTATAGCTCACACTTAAAAAGTTTGCTGCCCCTTAGAAAGAAGGCGCTATCCAAGGTTTAGTACATGAAACAAATACTTATGATGTCCAATCAGCAATACAGATGTACCACTTATCATAGCTTTCTAAGTCACTGTCTATCTGACATGATGACAGGTCTACTGCTGTGTTACTGGTTCCTCCCTAGGCTTAGTGATTCACACTTTTGAGATGAAAGATGTGGAAGAGAATTCATCCTCAAATTTGCATTTGTAGAGAAGATGGCATAAGGTTAGGAATGGGCAAATATGAACGTGAGTAAACCTGTTCTGCTGAAATCTGAGGGTCTGGCCAAACGGGACCCAAAACAAAACAGTATCCCCTGTTGTGGCTGGCCCTCCTTTAACTCTAAAACATATCTTCTTGAATAGAAAGTTCTTCAGATGCTTTTCTTTTAAGTTATTAAAGTAAATGTGACTATGGTTCTCTATAAGTTTGCTGCTGCTCTCATCTAAGTCAACTGGGGCTACAAGATGTTCTTATCACTCAGTAAAACACAATACAATTGATCATGTCAGTGTTCACCAGGAAACAGGAGAGGCTACTGGCCTGTCTGAATTCTGCATGTCGAGGTAACTGTATTCCAATTAATTATGACAGTGACAACAGGCAAGCACTGTCAACTTTTTTAAGGGCAGCATTAATCTTCTAGAAACACCATCAATGGTAGGGATTACTTGACAAACACAGTAAAAACTACCCTAAAACCTTCATTAGCATAGTCCTTGAAGAATACTATATTTTAAGTTCAGAGACTGCTATTCATTTACGCTTGGGGGGGGTGGAGAGAATCCACAGGGGTGGGACACTGGGGGGCACAGGGAGGGGTGTCACCAGAAGAAAGAGGGAGGTGGTGTTGCTTCTGTATAGATCACTGATAAGACCCCACCTAGAGTATTGTGTCCAGTTCTGGAAACTGTATCTCCAAAAGGACATAGAGTGGAGGTGGGCCAGAGGAGGACAACTAAAATGGTGCAGGGTCTGCACCAAAAGCCCTATGAAGAGAGGCTAAAGGACCTCAATATGTACACCCTGGAACGGGGGGGGTCCGAGATATGACAAAGACCTTTAAATACCTCACAGGGGTATATAAGGTGCAGGAGGGGAGTATTTATCAGAAGAAAAAGTGCTTAAGAACAAGGGGACATGCTATGAAGGTGGAAGGGGTAGATTCAGGAGGGATGTAAGGAAGTACTTCTTCACAGAAAGAGTACTGGATTCCTGGAACAACTTTCGGGTGGAGATGGTATGGGCAAAAACAGTGGTGGGGTTCAAGAATGCATGGGATAAGCACAAGGAAATCAGTGGAAAGGAAGGGGGGTATGGAGAAAGAACTATAGATCTGGCACAGTCTGCGGGTAATAGTGCAGGTAGGGAAAAACAGGCAGACTGGATGGGCCAAGTGGTCCTTATTTGCTATCAAATTCTATTTTTCTGTTTCTTGGGAAAATCGAGGTGTTGCCAAAAGCATGGCAGTTAGCCTTCAATGCCAAAAAGTGCAAAATCATGCACCTAGGACACAGAAACCCTGTAAATGAGTACAGGATGGGGGTAGTGACAGTCACCAAACAGAACGTGGACCTTGGAGTTATCATATCTGAGAACCTCAAAGTGACAGGGTGGAGTGCCGAAGCACTAGGCAGGGCTAGTGGGATGCTGGGGTTCATAGGGAAGGGTATAATGGTGTGGGGTCTACATCACAGGCCCTATGAGGCTAGGCTGAAGGAATTAAATATGTACCCCCTGGAGGAGAGGAGGGAGAGGGGGGATATGACTGAGACATTTAAGTATCTCACAGGGAGAAACAAAGTAGAGGAGAATACAATATTTCAGAGGAAAAGATACTCAAGGACAAGGGGGCACAGGATGAAGCTGGAAAAGTGGAGGTTCAGGGGTAACATGAGGAAGTACTTCTTCACAGAAAGGGTGGTGGACAAATGGAACAGCCTGCCAGTGGAGGTGGGGGGGCAGAAACAATTACTGGTTTAAACAATGCTTGGGATAGGCATAGAGAGATACTGATGGTCAGAAGAAGAGGACAACCTAATACCAGCAGAGCATAAGGTGCACAATAGATAGAGATAACAGGGCAGACTGGGTGGGTCAAAGGCCCTTATCTGCCAACAACTTCTATGTGTCTGTGTATCTCCAGCAGGAGGAAGGATGTGGTGTTGCCACTGAATTGCTTGCTGGAGAGGCCCCGCTTGGAATAATGTGTCCAGTTTTAGGGCTTGCACCTCAGAAAGGATATAGACAAGGTAGAGGCAGTACAGAGGAGGGCAACTGAAATGTTGTGGTTGCACAAGAAGCCCTAATTTAATCATCTACACCTGGGAAGGGGGGGTGAGAGAGAGAGAGAGGTGACATTATTGAGATCTACGAGTACCTACCAGCAGTGAACATGGTGCTGGAGGGGAGTCTCTTTGATATGAGAAAGAGCACCAGGATGGGGGGCACACGGTGAAGCTGGAGGGAGGGGAGAGTTCAAGAAAGATGTGAGGAAGTATTTCTTCATTGAAAGAGCAGTAGACACCTGGAGCAGACTTCCAGTGGAAGTGATGGAGGCTAAAAAAGTGAGTGCTTCAAGCATATGTGAGATAAACACAGGAGTATATTAGAAAATAGGCAGGGAAGTGGGAGGCCTGCTGGAAACCAGACAGAGGCTACAGAGACCGGTGAGGCAGGGAACATCTTGGAAGACTGGGTGGGTCAAGTGGTCTCTTTCTGCCAACAAATTCTATGTTTCTGTGTAACAGAGGGTCCCTTCAAATGAGCCAGAAGGAACTTGCAAAGTTAGACCGAACTGGACGTACACTCCTCAGACAGAGAACACAATAGTGGGATTGGGGGATCCAACCATCACTGCATATGTCCTACCAAATAAACACAAACATGCATGCACACATGCACAGTGCACGTGCATACACACACACAAACACACACACACACACGCACACACGCATGCACACTTTCATAAACCTGCAACAAGCTTCCTAAATCTCCGGAGTAGAACTTTGATGGCAGACCAGCCAAGAATGTTATAATGCAAAATGCACAACTAGGATATCACTGAAACATTGTCAGTAAAAATCATTATAGCAACACACATATTACTCTGTGGGCACAGCTCACATGAATCAGGGGTGTAGCCAGACAATAAAAATATATAGTGTATGGTTAGGGCTTACTGTGTATGGAAAACAAAGGTTTTCCAAATCTTGTTGTAGGACAGTTCAAAGGTCAAAAAAGTTGTTGCACTATTGCTCTGACGTCACATCAATAGTACAACAACTTTTTCCCCTTGAGCTCCTACCTGATTGGTGGAAACAAGCAGAGATTCAAACAATACATACAAAAATGGCGGACCCATTTAGCGAGCGGTCTGGGGAGTAGACAGTGTGGACACAGACTACCATAATTGGGTCGGTCTGTCAAAAATATCAATTTGCTCTTTTTTAGTTTTTTTTTAACAAAATGGCACAGTTTTGGTAAAAGCAGAGTGGGACTATAGCAGGGAGCACAGATGTGACCGTAACATGAGCATGTAACTGCAGCGAGGAGGAGGACCATTATCTTAGGGAAAGGGACTCGAGCGAGGAGGAGTGCAGAAGCATGAACAAGGTATGAACCTTGTATCTATTTTGGGGAACCATATGCTATTAAAAACAGTGGAAGGTCGCCCATCCACAACGAGGTCTGTGTTTTCATCTCAGGAGCTGATGATGCCAGAGACCTCTCGAGCTTCGCTCTCGAGGTCTCTATGACATCATCAACTCCCACAATGGAAACACAGCCTTGTTGTGGATGGTCGCCCATCCACTATTCTACATATACACCATGTCCATGTTTGTTGCTCCATCTGGCACAATAAACACATTTTGTACACCATTGTACTGTTTGCTGCCTCCACCATTGCAGTGGCAAATATGGGTGTTACACATTGCTCCTTCAAGACACCCACACACCACCCACAAAGCCTGTAATGTATTGTTTCTGGGATACAATTTAAATGGCCAAACCTTCTAGTTTTGACTCCCAGGAATGAACTTTAAGGAAAGGATCATCTGGTCTTTGATGTATTGCTTGAAACAATGTTGCAGTGTAGAGACTTGTTGCCCCCTAAAATAAAATTATAGTGTATGACAGAATGTTGTTGAGGATGGAAATCCATCCCTTGAACAACGTTGTTGTGCTGCAGTAGCGTCGTCATCATAGCTTTTGTGCTGCACCAGCAACGTAGCTACTGTACTTAAGCACAACAAACTTGGAATGCGCATGTACATTCCTGTAACCCCTTGATGTTCGGGAAATGGCTGCGGTGGTTACAGCTGGCTGGGGAAGTGAGCGACAGGGAAAAAAACCAAAAAAGTAAGGACTATACTGCACTGTAGGCATGCCCATGCACTATAAAACACAGTATATGAGTGCTCGTACACAACAAGGATACGCCATGGACTACATGGAGTATGTCTTCCGACACCCATGACATGAATGGGAATACCACTTCATGACTAACCAGGATAAAAACATAAAGTGAGAAGGCCCATTTACCACTCTCCTGCTGCCTCAACTTTTTTTTTTTTTTTAATCCAAATGATGCCCTGCAACTCACCTGCTTAAATGACTGGGAACTGGAAGTCGGTGCATCTTTGGAAAAGTGTCTGAATGAAGCAGTAAGAAGTTGTTTACTCACCAGTTTCTCAGTCTGAATCCTGTTAGGTTTGACCGTGGCAGTCAAGATCACATCAGGAGTTGAGTCCATCACAGCAGGGGCATCTTGACTCCTGGACCTGAAAAACATCATTAATGATTTAAAAAGGGGTTATATTTAAATAGTTTGGAGAATTATAGTTAGTTCATACTTTGATTTAACTTTGCAGTTAAAATGTACTCTTTCTTTTTTAACTTTCTGATGTATTTTCCTATCACCGCTGGACAGAAAAACTCAGCAGTGGGCTCCGTCACAGTACTGAACAGCCAGTCTAATCTAGGGTCCAGCAGCTAGGGCTGGTTGAATACCATATTTTGGAATATTTAGGTCCTCAGATATTCAGGTATTCGTTATTCATATCCTTGTGCTTGTTTTAAAAAAACAGAAAATGAGCAGCGCCCACTCTCCTCTCTAGCCCAGTCCTTTAAAAAGATACACAACCCTCCATTTCCCTACCCTCTGCTACAATCTCCATCCCCTCTTCTCCCCCACAGCCCCCCATAATTTCATATTTTGTTCAATATAAAGAGAAAACTTGCCACAATGGGCAATCAGCACAATTCACCCACCTCCCCGGCCAGCCACCATCATTGGCACTCCTTTGTTGTGAAATAACAATTTTCCCACCCCATCCCTCATCCTGGCAGCACCCTCCATTCAACATGTACTTTAAATTTCCTGAGGGTTTTCACGACATAAAAAGCTCCACACACACACATTCAGCCTTGTACACAGTTCCTGTAGTAGAGCAATTTATAAAGTTCCTAACCTTAAACATCCTATCTATATTTGGAGAGCTAAAGGTGTCCGACTCTTCAATCACCTGACAGTGGATACAGTTTCCACATTCCACATACATGGCAGTAGGGGTGCCGGTAGCCATCTCTGACCAGCACTGGTTTGTTGCACAGGTTGCAAACTCCTTACTACACTGTCCCTAATATTACGACCCTACCTATACACAGCCCTAGGGGACTCAGTCGTATACTTTTTTAAAAAAGGGTCAGACTGCACTGCATGCCAGTTGTTTCTGATAATCTCCAGTATCTTACCTGACTGGACACCACGGTATATGTAGTTATAACATTTCGTTTTCTGTGGCTGAGTCTCATAACGATTATCCTATTTTTGCAGCAACTCTGTTCTCTCCTTAGTAGCAGTTCTCTCTCTAGCAAACTTTATACAATTTTTAGAGTAGCCCCTATTCCTAAAACATGTTTCCAATTCATCAGCCCTCCTGACCAAGTCCAGTGGCTCACTGCTGTTATGCTTTACTCTGTAAAACTGCAAGAATGTTGTTTATTATATTGTATGTCTAGGATGCCAACTGCAGTTGTGGAGGAAAGCTTTGCGGTCAGTCAGCTTCCTAAACAAATCAGTTTTTAGTCTGCCATCATTGTTCTTCCTCACCCTAAGATCCATGTAGTCTATCTGTTCACTGCTTTAAGTGAGAATCTAAGTTTCTTTTTTGCTGGACTCCAGGCGTCCCTTAAAGGCGGTCAGCTCCTTCTCAGTGCCATCCCAGATTTAAGTCATCAGTGTATCTGCAGTACATGTCAGCTGTGCCACCAAGGCATCTGGAAACCTGGGATTCCCAGAAGCACTTCAGTCTTTCTCTTCTAATGCATGACCTGGTGCTGCACAGATAATTCAATTGTCATTCACAAGGGTGCGGTGTGCACATATATGGAACCCAGGTAAACAGAAGAGACAAAGAAATGAGTGCCTTAGCTGGGATTTGAACCCTGCACCAGACTGTGCATTAGAGAAAGAGTAAGGTGCTTCTGGGAGTCCTAGGTTTCCAGTTGCCTTGGTGGTACAGCTGGTAGAGCAACTGGAATGGTATTCCAGATGGCCTGAGTTCAAATCCCAGCTAAGGCACTTATTTCTTTCTCTATTCTATTTGGGTTCCATGCAATATGTGTGTACACCACAACCTTGTGAAAGAAAATGTAATTATCTGTGCAGTGCCAGATTGTGAGTTACAGAAAGAGTAAGGTGCTTCTGGGAGTCCCAGGTTTCCATTTGCCTTGATGGCATAGTTGGAAGCACAACTGGAATGGTATTCCAGGAGGCTTGGGTTCAAATTCCAGCTAAGGGTCTTATTTCTTTCACTGTTACGTTTGGGTTTCAGAAAAAACAACCACTCAGCATCGATGCCCGCTCTGGCACCAGTGCAAATATCTGCAAAGGCATCGGCAGCAACAGAGAGGATAGTACCAGCACAGAAGAGGGCACTGGCATCGACAAGGCTAATCCCAAAGCCACTGCCAACAGCCCTATTAGAATCATGGATGGTGCTCATAGAGTATGATGGAGCCACTGCTCCACAAGAGCTGTACTTACAGTTGTAATCAGCACCAAGGAACTAGTAAAGACCAGCACCAGAGAAGCAGATGAACTGAATACAACATGGGTTAGACCTGGCAGGAGCAACTGCCCAGACAGAGTCGATCCTGCACAGACAGGTGCTGGCAGAGGTGACAACCCTGAGCAAGTTGACACTGAACCTCTGTAAGTGAGAACTGCTCGGGACCAGGCATGAAATCATGCCATGATCCTGTCCCAAAGAGGATGGCCCCATAAGTGTCAGCTGCCAGCCAGCCCATCAGCACAATGGTAGGGCAATTGTTTCAAACAGAACCAGTGTTACTACTGCGCTCCATCATTAATACTGACACTGGCTTCATTTGAAAAAGTCTTTTAAATGTATTTTTTTTTGTTCTGAACCCCCGATCGGAACTCAGCCCCACTCTGCCTACCCCCCCCCACCCCATGCTCAGGCTTGTCCCCCTGAGCAGGACTGCCGGGCGGGCACTCCTTCTGATAGACACTGGGGTAGGCGAGACCCGGCTTACCCCCCTCTGGGTCGAGGGGGATAGTGGTGGAGCTGGCATCATACACAGGGGCTGGCATCTTCCTGATGCTACAGTCCCGGGGGTGGGGACATGTAATGATGTCCAGTGTCTGCCCCGTCCCCCATACATGACGGCATTGACCTCTGTGAAACCCCCGGCCTCCGCCAGGGGTCCATAGTGTACCAGACACTCAGCCCCCCTCCCTCCGGAGAAGGAGAGCAGTCCTCTGGATGCTCAGTCCTTCTCCCCCCAGCCGGCCCTCCGACTCCCGAGTCCATTCCTGAACCCGGGATGTCAGCACCACAGATGGACGCCTTGTCTCTGCGTCGGTGGGTAGTTCCCTTTTAAATGTATTTTGGTTACCTCAGATTTTTAGTGCTATGTCTTTAAGAAGACACTGTTTAAATGGGGCTGCTGCTGATAATGATGGAAGCTCCACGCTCTGATGAAATGACAGGGTGTCCCAATACATAAGTGAGCTTTTTTGCACCTGAGTGTTCTGTGTGAGGCTTTTACAGCACCATGTCTAACCTTTGATCTACCGTTAATACATTTCTTTCTGAGCAGCAGCTTGAATGTGTACCACCTTTTGTTTTTGCATTCTCCCACTGACTTCCCCTTCTTTGGTACAGCTTTCCCCTATCCCTCCACTCAGTACCCTTCCCTCTGCCCTGAAGCTTTTCCTACTGGATCACTTTACTCATGCCTGTGTTTATATCTATCCTTTCCTTCTGTCCCTTTCTGGTTTCCCCTCTCTCTTCTTCCTCTATTGTGGTTTTAGTGCTGATGTATTCATATGATTGGGTCTTTTTTCTTTGATATCAGTTCTTCATGGTTCACGTGGTTAAGCTTTGCGCCATGTGTGCTGTAAATATGCTATATGTACCGCTTTATTCCATTTCACTGAAATGTATTTATAATATATGCAATCACTGTAACCAATGACACCAGGCCACTCCTGTAATCAGGCCTTTTTGCCTCAGTGTGAAATAAATAAATAAAATAAATAGGGAAGCAGTGACATCCAAACCCTGTAATACCACAGATGTGACATCATGATCTAACAACACCATTGATTTGATGTCACATCTGTAATATTACGAGACTGAACATTCATGTGACGCTCTTCGTGCAGAACATAAGTCAGCTCTTACTGGAACTTGCTTTTACAGTGAAAGCCACCTCCTACTCAACATGCAGGAAAATGTAAGCACAGTTTTATTTATTGTTTTACAACACATGCCGGTCCAGATATTACAAAATATAAATACAGAACAGAATTCTCACTTGGCAGTAATTTCTTCTCGTGGTTCTGGTGCTATGACAGAACCACTCAAGCTTTTCTCTCACAGTTATTAGTTCACCAGAACCTCTCAAAAGAAATATAGCCTATATGCTGTACATGGCTCCCTATCTATTATTCTAATAAAAAAGCTAGGCGATCTGGGGACTGGGGCCAAATGGCCAGGTGGATAGAAAACTGGCTAGTGGGGCAGGACATAGAGGGTGGTCACTAATGGGGCACACACGGAGCCCAAGGGAGTCATAAGGGGGCACCCCATGCATCAATTCTGGGACCAGTGCTTTCCAATATCTTCATTTGCTATATAGGACAGAGAATCCAGAATAAGGTGGGTCTCTGCTGCTGACACTAAGATCTGCGGCAGAGTGGACACTAAGGAGGGAGCTGGAGATACTAAAAGAGATCCGGTAAAATTGAAAAGCCAGTCGAAGTCATGGCGACTAAAGCTCAACACAAAAAGTACAAAGTGATGCACATCAGTAAAAGGAACCCTTAAACGGACTAGTGGATGGGACTGTAGGGATGGTGCAGACAACTGAGAAGAGAGACGTGAGGGTCATTGTTAGTGGCTTCCTGAAGTCCACTGCTCTGTGTAACAAAGCATACAGGAGGGCAAACAGGATGCTGGGATATATAGGAAGAGGATTTGATAGAAGGAGGAAGGAAATTATACTGGTCCCTGGTTGGTAAGGATGCACCTGGAGTACTGCATGTAGTTCTGGAGTTCAGACCTGAGAAAAGACAGGAACCACATAGAAACCATACAAAGAAGGGCCCTGAATATGATTAAGGTAAGGGGCAGCCAGGGAGGTTGTAAGAGGATAGGTTAGAAAACTATAACATGTATAAACTGAAGGCCAGGAGGGAAAAGAGGGATAGGACTGATACACGCAAGTTTTTGCAAGGAATCAACATGGAGAATTGTAAGAACTTGTTAACAAGGTACAATGACTAGAGGACACGGGTGAAGACCAGTAGTGAAGAGATTCAGCAGGCTTGTGAGGAGGTTCTTCTTCATTGAGCAGAGAGTGGATGAGTGGAATAGTCTACCCAGCGAAGGAGTTGAAGCCAAGACTGTGACATGGTTGAAACCTGGGTGGGACAGATATAAAGGAACAGTGGGACCTACTAGCAGAAGAGGGGAAAGGATACCTGGGGAAGGTGGTGACAATCAGCCACTATAGCTATCGGATCTCTAAATCAAGCCCAGCATTAGTCTGAGAATGGCCCTAGTCAGATAAATGGGTAGACTGGATGGACATCTCAGTCTTTTTCGGCTGACACAATCTATTATTCTTTTGTGATACTTTCTATGTATTTATCCTTCCCCAACCTAACCTGGAAACAAGCCAATGTTGGTTCAGTGTGCCTTTTTAGACAAATCTTTAAAAATGAACGAGAAAAGGGGGGGGTCCACCTGCATGGAATACCACTAGTATTTTCTACACCGAACAATTTAGGGAATTGTCATTTTTCCTATTTTTTGGGGCAAAGAATTGTAAAAAGTTAGAGGTGGAAAAGAAACAAGATCAACCTCATAAGGATAAGTCCTAGCAATACAGTTTACCTGCAGCAGTATGCCTCAATATACCATCAATTCACTTAAATGCATGTTAAGGTCAATTGTATATTGATGTGAATGAATATGTATGGAAGTGAAGTATGTCGACCCATGGAAGTTGTTTCATCAGGACAAACCATGACGACATGACTCTAATCTTTCACTCAAAACAAAATTAAGCTCCGAACCCTAATGGTCCCAAAGCTAGCCTGTTCGTTTTTGGTGTATTTTCTTCATTCTTCTCACTCACCTGGAGTGTATCACTCCTTCACACTTCCAAGGGACTGGATACTGCTGCCCGCTTCACTCAGCCACTGCTGCCGAACTCTGTCTTCAAACTTCCTCAGCTCCTCCACAGTTACCATGAAATCAGGTGTAACCAGGTCACCATGGATGTTTACAGTTACAACCCTTGCCTTGTGGGCTCAAACAAGGTTGAGTAGGTGGTTTGATAAACTCATAATGAGGGAGTGTGCTTGTACAGCTGACACTAAAATACAATTTCCCAGTGGCTCCTAGCCATCATTTAAACTGCAGATTTAATTGTTTTAAGTCACCAGAATGACAAAACAAACAGAAAAATAAAGCAGAAATGGGCACCATGGATGAATACTTATCAGTAGCTGGAGGCAAACCACCAAACAAAATGCCAAGAAATCCTCACCAGAGTAAGGTGTAGGCCCTGGAGACACAGGTGCCACCAAGGAGTCAGCCATGGCACTTAGGCACATGGTGTCCAATTGCATGCTAGTGGCTATAATCCCTAAACTAGAAGCAGTCACAGTCAAACTGGACAGGCTCACAGCTAATTATGAGCAGCAGTAAAAGAGAATCATAGAGATGGAGATATGGGTTTCCATACTGGAGGATCGAATGGACCCACTCTCTGCAAAGGCGACTCAGTTTGAAAAGGAGGTTGCTGAGTTGAGGGTCAGCCTCAATGCACAAGCGAACTACTAGCGCAGAAACAACCTGCAACCAAGGGGACTACCAGAAGGCACTGAAAGGATGGACATGGTCTCATTCCTAGAGAAATGGCTTCCACAAGTTCTGGGTTTGCAGTGCAAGAATGACTGCATCAAGACTAACAGAACAAACAGGGCACTGGCCCCACACCCACAAGAGGACACCCTTTCATGGCACGTGATCTTTAAATTGCACAGTTACACTGACAAACAGTGCATCCTTACAGTAGATAGGAAAATAGGGAATGTGAAGTATACCGATCAGTCCATTTCTATATTCCAGGATTTCTCCAGGCTGTAACAGAATAAAACAAAAAGGTTTGGACCACTCATTAATGACCTAAGGCTACAAAAATTTGACTTCTGCTTCATTTACCCTGCAGTAGTTAAAATACTGCATGAAGGGCAGACATTCAGCTTTTGAGAGGTGGATAAGGCAAGGGGCTCCTGTTCTGTGATGGGACCGTTAAAGTGATCATAAAGAAACCAGGGAAGCAATCAGCATTAATGGACTGGATCGATTTTGAAGATGTTTTGAACTTTTTAATTTTTTCAATGGAGGATCTGACTTGATGCCATTTCTCTCAACCTGTTTGCACTCTGGATTTTAAAATGACAGTGCTGTGGACTACTTTCCTACCCACATCAGATGCCCAGATGTTCTGTGAGTGGAGACTGGTGGCAGCATGGCACTGATGTGTTGAAGAGGACTGCAACATGAGGACTCAGAACAACATATGCACCTGAAGCAAGCCCAAATGTACTCTACTTTTTCAACAAAGGGCTGCATCTATAGAGAATGAGTCGGACTATTCAGGCCACCACCAAGTTGCTTGCTACATAGGATACCACTTGCAGGAGGTCGTGTTTATCAAATTAGACTTTTGAACAGCATCTGAACTTGCACAGCAGAGCAAACTGAAATTATCAGATGGGGCGTATTGCAGATTCCAGGCCCTGGACCTAAACACTGAACAGGGTATACGGAGGGTGTACCTACTGCCCCTTTGAATGCATCTCTCACTCATGGAACTGAAAGACTCTGTAGATTTGTACTGAGAGCTAAAGGTATATTTGGGATTTGGGTTTACTGGCACTTAGCACTGTTATTGCTGAATAATAACTCCCCCCTTCCCCAATCCTCAGGGTTTATGAAGGGTGTGAGGGATTTGGAGAGCAGATGGTAACACAAATGCAGGGGGACACAATTTCGGGGACATTTATGTGTCATGTTTCTTCTCAGACCTATGTGGTGGGTGAGAGGGCTGGGCTGCAGACATAGGACACCTCCTGCTGGTGTGTGACTCTGTCTGGAGGAACCATGCCCTGCTCTGAGCTCCTAGCCCAAGTTGCACAGGCAGTCCCAGAATGGGGAAGCCATTAATGAGCTGTGGCTGAAAATAAAGTATTGGTTAAACACTGTGGACCATGATAACCTAAGCATATACTGGAAGTAGAGGCGATGAAGTCGTGGGATGTTAGCTTACTCCCTCTGAGTGGGGGGGGGGAGGGCAGGTAATGCCATGCTGGACCTGGCATAAGTAATCTTGAATGAGGTGGAAGGGGGGAGTTTTACAGCTTTATAGCTTGGCAGCTGGAAGTGGTTAATGACAAGATGATTCGTATGTCTTAGACAGAAGGGAATCCCTATAGAATTTCTGATATGGGAGCCCTGCCTGGCGACTGGAAGGGCACAGGCCTGATACACACAACAGGCATGGAGGAAAGAACTTGTTTTATGTTGTTATTTAGGTATATGTTTCCTGTTTATATATTGTTGTTTATTGTACTAAACTAGATTATCTCATAAAAAAAAAAAATGCAACAGATTTGGGATGACGAGAGCCTAACAGTAGTGGACACTGTACATTGGTGGCCTGGGTCTGAGTCTGGTAGGGGCTTGCTCCCTCCCCCATGGTCACACAGATATGGTACAAAGAATTATGCATACTATTACAGTGTGCTCCTGGAACATCCAGCTGATATTCATTCCCATTACACCAAAGCAAATACTCAATGCACCGAAGCAATTAAAGATGGACATGGCTATGCTCCAAGAGACCACCCTCATGGACCTGGAACATGGCAAACTGATCAGGGAATGGGTGGGGCAGTGCTGTGTGGCATCATACATTGAGCATAAGCATGGTGTGGCTATTCTGCTTCACAAAAAAACTGAGATCTGTGGAATAGAGATGAGTGAGGGACACAAGAGGCCACTTCATATTTATCCAGGGACAGTTGGCAGGAGAAGAAGTCACTTGCAGTAACATTTATGCTCCCACACAACATGACCCAGTCTTCTTTGATGAAATGTCAGCACTGCTGTGAAAAGAACAGTTCCCTAATCTCATACTAGCCAGGGACTTCTACTGTACCCTCAGTGTTGCCCTTGACAGATCCTTGGGAGAAAGCAGACAGGAACAGTGGGTTACCAGGTGAGGAACATGATTGGCAGAATTAGACCTCATTAGGCATTTGATACAGTCCCACACAAAATATTAATAAACACATTAGCCACCTGGGAGTGGGTACCAGGGTGGTAGCCTGAGTAAAAAAATTGACTGGACAACAGGACACAGAGGGTAATAGTAAACGGAGTCCACTCCGAAGAAAGCGGGGTTACTAGCAGGGTACCGGAGGGTTCAGTACTGGGTCCAGTCCTCTTTAATGTCTTTATAAGTGACACTGCAGAGGGACTGGAAGGAAAAGTATGCCTCTTTGCAGACGACACAAAGATCTGCAAACAGGGTTGATACACAAGAGGGGGTGGACGGGATGAGAAGGGACTTTGCAAGGTTGGAGGAATGGTCAAATGTATGGCAGCTTAGAGTCAATGCAAAGAAGTGCAAAGTAATGCACCTGGGAAATAAAAACCCAGAGGAAGAGTACACAATTGGGGGGAGGTATTAAAAACAACAAAAATGGAAAGGGATCTGGGGGTTGTCATATCAGATGACCTAAAGGTAAGCAAGCAATGTGATAAGGCAGTAAGGAGGGCTGGGGGGATACTGGGATGTATAGGGAGAGGCATCACCAGTAGAAAACAGGAAGTTGATATTCCTCTGTACAGACAGTTGGTGAGACCCCATCTGGAGTACTGCGTGCAGTTCTGGAGACCCCATCTCCACAAAGACATAGTCAGGATGAAGGCAGTCCAGAGGAGGGCAACTAAAATGGTGCAAGGTCTGCACCAGAAGCCATACGAAGAGAGACTAAAGGAGCTTAATATGTATACCCTTGAGGAAACGAGAGAGAGGGGGGACATGATGGAAACTTTCAAGTACTTCAGGGGAATCAACAAAGTCCAAGAGGGTAGCATCATTCAGAAAAAGAGATGTGCAAGAACAAGGGGACACAATTTGAAGATAGAGGGGGGATGGCTCAGGGGCAAAGTGAGGAAGTATTTTTTCACAGAGAGAGTGGTGGACACATGGACCGGCCTTCCTGAGGAAGTTGTAGGGTCAAAAACAGTGGGGGAATTCAAGAATGCATGGGACAGACATAAGGAAATTCTGGTGGGGGGGGTAAGAAGAAGTAGGCTGTTGGTTAACTAGGATCTACAGCTTATCCAATAGGTAGGAAATGGGCAGACTAGGTGGGCCAAGTGGTCCTTATCTGCCATCAAAGTCTATTTTTCTATGTTTTAACATCTGGAGGGAGGCAAACCCTGGGACAAGGAAATGCATGTTTTTCTCCAATCCTCACAAAACATGGTCGAGACTTGATTATATATTTGCTCCCAGAAGCTTATACCATAGGGTCAAGCAAACTAATATCATGGCCATCTCCGTGTCTGATCATGCCAAGGTACTTCTAACAGTGGGTACAAAGGATGTGGAGCAAAACCCCCCAGAGACCTGGAGGTTTCCAGCCACATGGTGGCACAGAAGGAATTTGTAGTTACTAAAAGAACAGTGCGGTGGGTTTATATGGAGCAAACAAGGACACGACCCCTTCTAAGGCAGTCTTGTGGGAGGCAGCACAGGCGTACATGAGGGGGATAATTATTTCCTCCATGGAATTCAAGATCAAAATCAGAAAAGGCAAGATAAAAAAGCTAGAAGAAGACAGCTCAAAGGGTTGGAGAAGAAGTCTTACGAGGACCAGTTGGAGACACTGAGTTTACTAAGGCTAGCACGGGAATCACTCAGCCTAGTTCTCACCACAAAAGCCAGCACAGCACTGTTCTATGCTAAGCAAAGAATTTACAAATAGGGCAACAAGTCAAAGCCCTAAAAAAAGGAAAAGCTGCAAGATCTGATGGGCTAGGGGCAGAATATTATGAGGCCATAGGTGTGCTGCTCTTAAAATGCTTTAGAGAAACAGTGGAGGAGGCAACTGAGTAGCGCATCCTATCCGATTCTTGATACCATGCCACAATTATTGTCCTACCAAAGCCTGGAAAGATCCCATGACTTACACAGCATACAGACCTATCTCCCTATTAACCCTTTGAGAAGTGAATATGTTTGAACGTACTGTATATGGATTCTGGATATATATATATATATATATGTGTGTGTGTGTGTGTATATATATACACACACACATATGCTCTCAGTCTTCTAAGGGTTAAATTGTGATACAAAAATCATAGCTAAGATGCTGGCCCAAAGACGTGTAACCATTCTCCCAAGGTTGATAAAGTCAGTTCAAACTGGAATTATGCAGGGGAGGTGCTCATATAATAACCTAAGAAGGCTCTTGAATGTGGTTCATTGGCATTCACGGCATCCAGGGGAGGCATTCATGCTATCCCTGGACACGGTGAAAGCATTTGACAGGGTAGAATGGGCCTACTTGTACAAGATCATGGATAAGTTCAGGCTGGGAGATGGGTTCTTGAGATATGTCCAGCTTCTGTATGCTTCACCTAGGGCACAGATCTCGATGAGTGGAGGGTTTCAGGGGAATTTGCACTCTCACGGGGCATGAGGGAGGACTGCCCTCTCTCCCCACTGCTTTTTGAACTGGTAATAGAGTCATTGGCAGAATATATACAGCAGTGCCCTGGCATTGCTGAAATAAGTGAGTGTGTGTGTGTGGGGGGGGCTGCCATATAAGATATTGCTTTATGCAGATGATATCTTATTGTTCTTGACCAACCCAGAACAGTCAATCCTAAAGATTCTAAAGGCCATTAATACATTTTCTGGATTCTCTGGTTGTAAAATCAACCTGGATAAATCCAAGCTCCTGCAGGTGGGGGGTGGATGGGGGGTGGACACAAAAAGGAGCCTAGTTCCCTCTTCAAGAGAGTCACCGGCACCCTCACAAATCTAGGAATTCAGCTGGGGCCAACACTATTCAGTTTATATTGACTCAGCAATGAGCACATCCTAAAGTTGATAAGGGGTGACCTGGTCAGGTGGAAAAACTTGACAATTTCATGGATGGGATTCATAAATTTACTTAAAATAGATATGCTGTTGTGCATATTATACTCTATCCAAATGCTTCTGTTGGATTTGAAAAAAAGACATACATGCATTTGAGGTATACTGTTCTGAATTTCTCTGGCAGGGGAAGAGAACAGGGGTGTCCAGGAGCATTGGGCAGGCTGAAGGGCCCAACCGCTAAAGGAGAACTTCGCTTCCCAGTTCTTTGTCTATATCACTTGGCTACCTACATTTAGCTTATGGGGGAGTGGGTAATGGGGAGACAGGGGTCAGCTGGGTCTCCATGGAGATGAGGGCAACAATCCTAATGAAGTTATGTTAAGTAGACAGGGAAGGGCTAGCTAAATATTAGGCACTGAAGGAGGTGAGCCCATTAGTGGTACACAAGCTAGAGGCTTGGAGAGCGGCAGCTAACAAAGTGGGAAGGGGACTGGACAAATCATTGCTGGCCCCAGTCACTAGCAATCCTGAATTCCTTCCTGGGCTAAAGGACAGGGGTTTTCTGCAGTGGAAGGTGGCATGGGCCAGCTGTTTCAGAGACCTGTGTGGGTTATGGGGCCTCAAAGACTCAGGAGAGCTTACAAAGTCTCTAGAATTACAACAGCACCACAAGTATTGGTATTTACAAGGTATACATCACATTTGTAGCATTGATAGAGCAGAACCCTGGACAGCCAAGATCAGTGGAGTGGAAAAAGAAGTTATAAGAGCTAGGGCTCAATCTAGGGGCTCAATGGCCAAGGTGTATGCACACCTGAATGAAGCTCTGCCCGACCCTACTAAAGAAGTATGCAGAAAATGGGAGAGGGGTCTGGGGTGAGAAATTAATGACACAAACTGGGCCATGATGTGTGAAACCCATATGGACCTGCAATGGTGCAACAAATAAAAAGAAGGCCAATTTATGTTCATCTACAAATTATATCTCTCCCCGACACAGTTAGTAAATTCACCCCAGAGGTGTCTCCCTCATGTGGGAGATGTGGGGAGATCAGGAGTACATTCTTACATTATTTCTGGGGCTGCAGAGCCCTGAGGCAATTCTGGACCGAGGTCAGAAACCAGGTTCAACAAGGCGGGGTGGGGGGGCAGAGACATAGACCTCTTTCTATGTTGTTTGGGGTAGACCACACAGAGAGGGAAGAGTGAGACCACCATGTAAGGGTGGTTCGAGTGATGCTATTAGTTGCACGCAAGTGTATACAGAACAGCTGGGTCTCCCACCAGCAGCCCACAGTAGACATGTGACTTGAGCTTCAGAGGAAAACATTGCCCCTAGAATGAACCACTTATGAACTAAAAGAAAGGGAAGACATTTTTGAGAGGGTCTGGGATATATTTGTTGATTCCCTCACACCTGCTGAGGCCATGAGTGTCACTATGATGAGATGTATGAGTGTCACTGTATGAAAAGTTCAGGTGAACCCCCTTTACCACGATAAAGTGTAACATATTACAATAATGTGCCAAATAATGATTTCTTGTCATCCAACTTTGATTAAATCAGGACACTGAAACTAGATGAGATAGAATTTATTGTAATCCAGTAAACTGTTGTAAGTTCTTGTTTTATGGTTAGTGGTGGTTGTCCAAGAAACACAGCTCTAAACTTCTGACAAAGGTAAGATCTGTTTTTTGTTTTAAGTTACGTATGTGCAATAATGCATTGTATGTACACATGATCTACTTTTAATATGTCAGCTGTGTTACCATGTTGTTTGTATGTTATTATTGAAAAAATGAATCAAACAATTAAAAAAAAATCCTAATGAGGGGATTGCATCCAGGGTTTAAACAGTGCAGTGCTTCCACCCAGAGAAAGGTTAAAGTGCACCTGGTGTAAGTATGGTACAACCCCCCTGGGATGCAGTACCTACCCAGATCCCCACAAGCTCATCACACCCGTGCACCCAATGCAATGCAACAGCAGTTCCCACAACATGCAATACTTATCACCCTATGAATAACTTGCTGTCAGACACTAACTACAAACAAATAATAAGGACTTTACTGAGGATTCAGGAACAGGTCACTGGGGGAAAAGGAGGCAGCTAACCAAATGAGGTAGCTGTGTTTATACCTGGTGGGTCTTCTGGTGCACAACTAAGCCCAGCATAACTTAATATGCAATGGTCATACTTCTGTTGCCATCCTAGCTTCTGCCAAATAAACATTTGCTGTGGTCCACCCCCAAACACATATACAGTGGCCCAACCCCCAAACACATATATGGTACTTGCTGTTCAGCTGTACTCTTGGACACTAACCTCACCATATTGGTACCAAAATATACCTTTAGTGCTATGGAACTTTCAGGGCTTCACTGGGTACCCAGGAATAGGAATGGTATAGGCCCAATTTTGATGCATGCTGTTGTCCAGCAATTATGCATTTTGAGAACTAAACAACAAGTTGTAACCAACCCAGACCCAAAGTGAGTATCTGTATTCCTGGTTGGATGGCCTAGTCCATTTACTGAATTCCCAAATAAAAAATATACAGCGGTGATGATGCTGCAGGGACAATCCTCAATTTACTCCTGGTTTACCCAGACCAATGGCATCTTCCTTGATGTACAGGCTGCAGTGAGGCAGTAGCAGCGTTATCCCTACAGGTCTCTGGTGTCAGCATGCATACCTACCTCTACAGGGTCAGTCAGACCTCTCCTCCTCACCTCCACATGTAGCTGATGATACGTCTGGCAGTCACAAGAACAGCTTCAACCATGAAATCCAACCATGTCAAACCAATACACCGTGTCCTAGCATCCAGTCCCTAGTGTGTTTTGACAATCAGCCCCTGGCTGTGGTGCTGACTAGATGGCTTCCTAGACAAAGAGCTGCACTCTGTCATGGTTTGCTCAGATGCTGTGAACAGCAAAAAGACTCTCTCAGTCTTCAAGAGAGTGTTCATAGAGAGGTTATCCTGGTTTGCACCTCTCCTGCTGTTTCACTTTAAGCCTCTACCAGACTGCTTTGTACAAGAACACAATTACCCCCTTTTCAGTGTTGCAGGAAAACTGCTTACTCTGGCCGATACATAGTCTGTCTCTCTCACACTCAGCTCTGCTGTCTCTCACAACAGTTCTGTACAGACGGACTCTGTGTCAGAACAGCCTCTGCTGTTCACTGGGGAAATCAAGCTCTTCACTTATGTTCTGAACTATCAGTCACTTACAGCAAGGCTGGAGGACTATTACTCAACAGACAACTGGCCAGTGCAAGGGCACCTGAAATAATGAGATTATTCTCAAGTCCATGAGCCTTCTATGGATCCTGCAGCAGGTTTCCAAACCTGATTGGGTGTCCGGTCACCCTCTGACTCCAGTGCCATACCTATGTGGGTAAGGGATGACAAATAGGGTAGCTGATTTTGTTCTTTACAGGCAGTACCATGCAAAATATCTTTATTTACATGATTTCCACATTACAAACATTTCTTGATGCTCCAGACAAGTCCTATGCCAGTGCACCTATGCATCTGGTTTAGTTGGAACAACACTTGAGGAGTTCATGATTCATCCAGAAGCGCTGCTGCACATGCTCCATCAGCTATGGCTGAAGCTTTTGATGTGTGAACTTTCAGGGAGCCTTAAATGTAAGCCCTACAAGGGGGTTACATGGTCATGAGCCCAATGGGCTGCTCGACTCACTTTTTCTCCCAGACCCACACCCCTATGCATGCCTGCTACTATCCCCTGGAATGAAACCTGACAATGCATATTTACCTAGCTGTCCAGGGCACCACTGCCAAGCCTGTCTCCAAGATGTGCTACATGCAGTCGTGATGCAACACAGCCTTTGTACCCCAGGAAGAGAGCATACAAGGAGTGTTAGTGTTCTACATACTGTGCCAAAACAAGCCACGCACTCCTATTCAGTAATGCATAAAAGATGTACAAAGACTCTAGTTCAGGTACAATACCCATTTTTTGACCACCAGTGCTCCAGTGGGAAGGTCAAAATAACATCAGGGACAGCAAGAGTTCCTCCACGTACCAGAACTCTTCAACGCTTTGCCCGTTAAGGCTTCATCGGGGGAACCCTTTGATGAATCCTTAATGGATGAAGCACGGGGGAGTTCTGATATGTATAGAAGCTCTCATTGTCGCTGATCTTATTTTATGATAATATTTTAAATATCAATAATTAAAAACTGTATCACTATAACTATTCTATCTTGTTGTGATGCCAAGGTTTCTTTTAAAATACAAAAAACCTTTCTATCTCTAACAGTCCCATAGTTAGGCCTTTAGAAACAAATTATCTTTATAAAGAGCTAACTTTTGAACTGTTAGGGCTAGAAAATAAAGTTACTCACCTGTAACTGTAGTTCTAGGAGTGGTATGCTGTTCACATCCACACTGTGGCAGTTCCACTGGAACAGGCTGATTCATCAGTCATTTTCAAGCTAAGCTCCTCCCACCATCCAGCCAGAATATCCTCTGGCTCCACCTGCTATAATGTCAGATCTTTACACACTGGATATAGGGATCCATGTGCCACGTGCAAGGGGAGGGCTGGTGGGTTGTGTGGATGTGAACTATATGCCATTCTAGAACTACGGTAACAGGTGAGTAACTTGTATTTCTGAGGGAGTGGATACAGTTCACTGTCCACATTGTGGCAAACTGCTTGCAGCTCTCCTGGAAGAGGGGCAAGGCGTACACCCAGACTGGAGAACTGAGGCCTCAAAAGCAGCATCCCAATATGACATGATGCCAGTGCTGTAATGGGAGATCGAGGTATGTGCATTCCTCTAGGTAGCAGCCCTACAGATCTCCTGTATGGGGATATGTCTGGAGATACTCACCATGGCAATGGTATTTCTGTTGGAATGAGCCTTAAGCTCTTTGGGAGGCTCCATACCACCAACTTATAGCACAGGTCAATCCACCTGTCAATTGTCCCCTTTGATACCAGTATGTCAGGTGCCACTTCAGCATGTGTTACAAACAGCTGGTGAGTCTCACCATGAACTCCAGCCATGTGCTCCTTAAAATAAGAGAGAGCCCTCTGCAGATCCAAAGTATGGACCCTGCAGTTGGCCTCCAAAGATGGACCATTAAAGTATATCAGAAGGTTATTCAGCTGGTTAAGGTGAAACTCCAGTACTGCCTTCAGGAGGAACTTAGGGTGGGGGTGAAGGACAACCTTGTTCCTGTGAAAGACCAGGTAAGGAGAGTCAACCAAAGCACCTGTAGCTCACTAATCCTTCTGGCTGACATGATAGCCTCCAAGAAATTCATCTTCCACAAGAGGTGTGACATTTTACACCTGTGGATAAGTTCAAATGGCTTGCTCATGAGCACAGCCAACAACAGCAATAAATCCCAAGGTGGCGGTGGTTCATGTAGCAGAGGGAATAAGTGGCCAAAGCCCTTAAAGGTGACATGCAAATAAGGTGTGCAGCCCGCTCCCGTCCCCACATACCTTGCAGTGATGCTGTGGGAGTCTGGGGCTGCAGTGATCTTTATTTTTAATGCCAGGGTTATATTTTAATAAAAAGCTGAAACTTGCAGCTGAACGCGGAAGCACCACATGGGTCCAGATTGAGTGGGTGCAAGTACTCATGGGTATTACACCCATACAGTGATGTAGCTAACACCACTGCTATTATTTTAGCAGCAGTAGTAGTAGTAGTTTATTATACTTATTTTAATGCTTCCACGGGGGTCTTAATACCTGAAATATTACTTATAGCAACATCTGACATAGCTGACCCCCCACTGTGAGCTAGTTCAGGGACTGGACAGATGGGAGGATGATAGCCCTCCATCTGTCACTGGGCAGCTATGAGGGGCACCAATTGCTAGGGCTGGAGGGGCACCACCTCCCCATGACCCTGCCTCTTTTCATCCCCTGGATGCCAAATTGTAGTTATGTAAAAACTTATCGTAACATTAGATCTTCGAGAGGAGTTCTTGTAGCAGGTAACACCTTTAGGACTGAAGCTGGCAGGTGCCAAGATGCCACAGAAAACTTCTAGCCAGCAGTAACAGCAGGGGACTGCCCCCCCAACACTGGCCCACCCCCAATGTCGTGTGTGGTATAAAAGGGGCAGCCCCAGTCCAACCCCAATTCTCCAGCCGGAGGCCCTGGCAAGTGAGTAAAAGTGGAGAACCGAGTAGGTTCCTCTAATCTGAGGAAAAAATAAAGGTATCCATAGTGGAGAAGCAGCAACCAGGAGGAAGGTGGGTGGGAAAAATAGTACCTGCTGCAAGAGCTCCTCTCGAAGATCTACTGTTATGGTAAGTTCTTAGGTAACACAACTGTCTTACTTCGAGGGGGCTCTTGCAATAGGTAACCCCTTTAGGACGGAGTCCCAAGCAGAAAGAAGAGACCCTGGTCAGTTGAGTGGAGGTAGAAGACTCCCAAAGAGGATAAGGAGAGAAGGCCCTAGAGGACTGCTAGTCCAAAGCCTGTTCTGCATCGAAATGCAATGTTCAAACTGTCATTCTTGACAAAGGTGTGGACAGAACTCCAACTAGCAGCTGCACACATATCTGCAGCCGACACACTCTTCAAGGAGGCAAAGGAAGCAGCCATGCCCCTGGTACAGTGATCCTTAACCAAGCTTGGTAAGGCTTTGTCATACTTGTAGTAGTAGAAAATAATGCAATTAACCAACCATTTGGATAAACACTGCTTAGAAACAGGAGCCACTTCCATTCTGGGGGCTAAAGATATAAACAACTGGTCACACTTTCGAATGGCCCAGGTGCACTCCAAATAATGAGGCACCCTATGAACATCCAGAGTATGTAGTAAGGCCCCCCCTTGGTTTGAATACTCTGAATAGTAGACAGGAAGGTGGATGTCCAGATTCAAAGTAAACTCTGACACCACCTTGGGAAGGAACTTACTATTAATCTGCAAGGACACCATGTCCTTGTAGAAAACCGAATAAGACTCCTTACACATCAGGGCCTGAAGTTTGGAAATCCTTTGAACAGAAGTAATGGCAACCAAAAACGCTTTCCATGACAGAAAGCACAGCTTGCAACTTGCGGCAGGTTCAAAGGGAGGCAAGGTAAGCTTTTCTAAAACAAACAAAAGATCCCATGGCGGGGCAGGGTCCCAGATGGGAAGTTTCAAGTGCAGAATGCCCCACAAGAATGTATAGGGAAGATCCATCTGGGAAAGAATTTTGTCCTCAATAGGTGCATGGTAGGCTGAATTGGCAGACAGGTGCACCTTGAGTGAAGAGTAGCTGAGTCTCGCATCAGATAAAGAGAGGAGGCACTCCAGAACCAAATTCACTGGGCTGGTGAAGGGGTCTAAATGCCGAGCGGTGGCCCATATGCGGCCCTTAGAATGTCCATTACTCTAGGTGATATCCTGAATCTGGACATAGCTAGGTCTGCAGGAGCCACACATGGAAATGCAGAGATTTGAAATCTGGATGGACCAGTGTTCCCTGCTCCTGGGAGAGCAAGTCTAAGCACAGGGGCAGGGAAACTGGAGGTTTCACTACAAGATGCTGGAGAAGTGGATACCAAGTCTGGCATGGCCAGAAAGGTGCCACCAGAATCATCTCTGCTCCTTCCGACTGCAGCTTGAGGAGAACTCATTCCAGTAGAGGAAAAGGAGGGAATGCAGAAAGGAATCTCCCCGTCCGAGAGGGACAACGCATCTCTCCAGAAAACACCATGCCCTGTATCTACCAAGCAAAAACTGGGCAGTTTTGCATTGGATGTGGAGGCAAACAGATCCAGTTCTGCACGTCCCCATCTGTCAAATAGTTCTTCGGCCACTGAGGGATGAAGTTCCCACTCGTTGGCCCTGGACTGAGATTGTCTGAGACTGTTAGCCAGGGTGTTTTGCATGGCTGGAAGATGGACAGCCGTCAAGTCCAGGTGATGGTCCATTGCCCATGCCCACACTTACATGGCCTCCCTGCAGATGGGATAAGAATGAATCCTCCCCCCCCCGCTTGTTTATGTATAGAAACATTGACATGTTGTCTGTCTGGATTAACAGTGGGCCTGATAGCAAGACTGTCTGGAAGGCCTGAAGGGCTTACAGAATGGCCCTTATCTCCAGGACACTGATGTGGAGATGGAGCTCGTGCTGGGCCCAGGAGCCTTGTGTCTTGTCTGCCTCCCAAGTGGGCTCCCCAGCCTTGGCCTGATGCATATGTGGTCAGGATCTGACTGGGGGATTCCCTCCATAGGCAAACCCCTCTGGAAAGGTTGGAGGAATATAGCCACCATGTTAATGCCTGTTTTACAGGGTTTGACACCAAGCCAGGTTGCTCCAGGTCATCTAAACTGATCCTATTGAACTCTCAGATTCCACTGAATCACCCTCATGTGCAGCCTGGCCAGGGGACAGTGGCGATGGTGACTGCCATGTGTCCCAAGAGTCTGAGGAAAGACCTGGCAGGGACCTGGCAAGTGGAGGAAATCTGCCAAGCATGCATCTGACGGTGCTGTGCTCTGTTGGGAGGGAGAAAGGCTTGGCCTTGTGTGGGGTCCAGAATTGCCCAATGTATTGCAGCTTTTGGCTTGGCTGAGGAGAGGACTTGGAGAGGTTTAAGGTAACCCCTATGTCCTGAAACAGGGAGAAGATGGCTTGCATAGTGTGGAGTAGCTGGTACCTGGTGGGAGCAGTCAGCAGCCAGTCATCCAGGTAGGGGAAGACATAATGTTTCTGTCTCCTTAGAGCTGCAGCCACCACTGTGAGACATTTGGTGAAAACCCTGGGGACTGAGGACAGACCGAAGGACAGAGCCTGAAACTGGTAGTGACTTCCCTTGAAACAGAAGTGAAAGAACCTCCCGTGAGGTTGAAAAATCAGAATGTGGAAGAATGCATCCTGCATTTCCAGGGAGCATAACCAGTCCCCTTGATGAAGGAGAGGGAGAATGCTGAGCAGAGTTACCACCCAGAATCGTTTGTACCCGAGGTACTGATTCAGGTGGCCGAGGTCAAGGATAGGGTGCAGATCCCCGATATTCTCTGTTACCTGGAAGAAATGGGAATAAAACCCTTTCCCCTGTTGTGCCGGAGGGACTGGCCCTATTGTCCACTTTTGATCTCCTCTGTGATGAGAGCGCTGTGAGCCAGAGAGTAGTGGGAGGAGATTGGTGGGTTGTCTGGGGGTATCTCAGTGAACTCCAGAGTGTGTCCCCTTTTGATGAGTTGTAGGACCCACTGATCTGGGGTAGTCTGATGCCAACCTTCTATGTGCAAGGAAAACAGACCCCCAACGCCTCCCCTAAGGCTTCGGCTGGGGGCTGGGGGGGTCAGGTAATGAGTCAGGCTGAGGAGCCTGGGATGGGAAAGTAGTTTGGGAGGTTCTAGGATCCCAAGGGGTGGAACCTCCGGCAGCTGGTCAACAGACTCAAGAAAAATCTTGATGGCCTGTCGGACAAGGCAGATGGGGGTACTGAGGAGCTCTCAACCAAACCTTCAACCAAAGGCAGCTCCACTGCAACTGAGCACTTGACCAACATCAAGCAGTCAGGGGAGTCAATGGAACAGGAGGATTGTGATCTCTCCCAGTCCCATAACCTGTGCCGATGGCATTTGTGATTCTTGCCCTGGTGAGAAGGGCTCTCCCCAAAGATGTGGAGGGCCTGGCACATTTCACCAAAATCTTCTGTGAAGAATCCTCTGACACTGAACCCAGCCAGAAGCAGCAACAAGGCCGATGAGGTACTCATCACAGCCACAGCCGCATCCTCCTCACGAGCTGCAAGCTGAGCAGTGGACCCAGCAGTCACTGGGGCCTTTTTCTTTCTTCTTCTTGGGTTGATCTTTGGGGTCCCATTCCAAGGGTTGACCAAGGATGAGTTTATCCCTGTGATCTTCAAGCAATGTTGGAGGCATTGTGTCACAAAGGCCATAGCCCTCTGCATTGTGCTGCCCTTCCAAGCAGTACAGGCAGGACATGTGGGGGTTGGTGTTCAACATTTCTGTCGAAAAGTCAAATAGAACTTTAAACCATGTAACAGCTTCCCTTCTCCCATGACGAGATGTTTCATCGAAGGCAGTGCCAGAATGACTGGAAGAGTTTGGAATTGAAGTTAAAGAAAGTTGTAGCTTTCATCAGAAGTGCTAACTCAGTTGGCCCGGTGGCGCAGAGGCGCTGGACGCCACACCTCGAACCATGCTGGTAACCCGGGTTCGAGAATGGACTCGGGTGCTGGGGGTTGGCAGGGGAAGGGGTAGGATTGAGCATCTGTGGGACTGCTCTCCTCCCCTGGGCTGGGTTGGGGATGCATGGTCGCTCTGCAGTGACCCCCAGTGGAGACCAGGAGCACAGCAGAGGGATTGCACTAAGAGGAACACCACAGAAAAGCAGAAACTGCACTGGGATCAGCTAGATGACGGCGGCTGTCCCCAACGATGCCATCAAGCAATCCCAGCAGAGTAACGTCTGCCTCAGCAGCACCCGGATAAGAAAGAAAATAGTGTGCTGGAGTCCCCCGGCTGGTGCCTTCCCTCTCGAAGAGGGGGACCCTCCCGGCAAAGGGATATGCCGGGCTAACCTGAAGGAAGGCTGCAAATATGAGGTAGGCAGCTCTGGGGGAATTGCAGGAAGGGGTCGCTGGTGGTACTAGGTGGCTTGAAGGAGAAGCAGGTCCCAGTGTGCAACGGAGGGGGAAAAAGATTACCCAAAACAAAAAAAAAAGAAGTGCCAACTCACAGGGAAGTCCTCGAATGCTGCAGAGCTGCAAAGGAGGAGTCCTGTCTTTTCCAGTAGAATGAAAGTTCTGATGTTATGGGGGCACAGTCAGAGGATATACCTCCCAAGTGGTGGAAGGAGCATTATTTGAAGATGTCCAACAAATCAGCCTGTTCCACTGGAACTGCCACAGTGTGGATAGTGAACGGTATCCACACCTTTAGAATTGCTTTTTTTGTTTAAATGAAAACTTAGCCACACGGCAACATGAAATAGTTACTGTATATTGATACAGTTTTCAGTCAACAATAAACTAAAATATTATCATTAATTTTAGAAGTTAAGCAATATTTCTAGCACTGACTAATCCAAAGTTAGCCCTTTTTCTACGAACTTATATTTAGAAATGACTAACTTTGAACCATTCGGGCTAGAAACTTGTATTTTTAAATTAAAGCTTGGAACCAAGACAAGAAAAGACAGAATGGTTATATTGATATAGTTTATAAATATTAATACTTTAACATATTTCCAATATATGACTTTTTTATAATAAAATATATTTTTAAAATAATATTTTTTAAATGTACAGATTTTTGGTTCACATTCAGACAAATTAAAAAAGTTCCCACTACTTTTTGTAATCATAATCTATTGGTCAAAAGCACTACTACATTATGAAAATGTCAAAATTCTTCATTTTATGCACAGTGATCCCAATATCTTCCGCAGCTTGTGCAGGTGAAACCTGGTAAAGCTGTGGAAGATAATACAGTAACCTTGCATAGTCCTCAGATCTAAGACCAAATACAGATGCTTTTAGTATTTATAACATTTGTTAAATACAAGGCCATTTCTGAAAAATGCAGCAATATATAAAATTATTTGCAGCTGATATGTCTGATCTCGATTAAGCTAATTCTGGTATTAATAGTACCACAGAGTTCTGATAATGTTATTTTTTTAGGTACAGAAAGTTGTGTTAATTTTACATTCTGGGCATGCATATCAGAAATCCAACATAAATTTAGAAGAGGAGAGTTATGATAGCAACAAAAATTACCACTGACTGGCTGCTCATATTTTGGTGATGAAAACCATCTTGTGGTTGGCACTAGGAATGGGCCACCTGAATTAGATTTGCATCCAAACCACGCCAGGCCAGGCCGCCATATCATCTGAGTCACTTTAGCAGAGATCCAGATGATAATTTGCACCAGGTAAGAACAGAAGCATAGCCTATTGCCAACTTATTTAGTTATTTATGTATCTGAAATTACCCCAAACTGGGATAACCCTATGAGATGCAGCATCTTATTTTCGTGGGGGTCCGGGGGATAGCAGCAGTCAACAGGTCAACACAGTCCAGTAGGAATACTTCCACACAGGCTAAAATATAAAAGGCACAAAGTCAAACTATAAAGGCAAGCACATCCAAACAGTAATCAAAGCAAACTGACGGGGGGGGTGCATAGCAAATAAAGAGCAACCGCATTGGTGTGCAACATGACCACAGACCGGAGGGGGCGGGGGATACAGAACCAAAACCAATACAGAGGGAGGGTGACCTAATATTGTACGAAAGACTGGACTTGAACACTTGCAAGCTACACCTGGATTGATCTGGATCATCTGTGTTATCTGCAAGGAGGTCCAGGCTGCGTAATCCAAGTTAGGTTATAGCCAGTTAGCCTGCTCCCCACATATAGTACCTCATATCCCTCTTCACCCTGTCCCTACCCCCAGTCTGAAAGATCATCCAAGACAACTAGCCAAATGGCAACTTAATTTTAACACTGCTTCAGCATCAGGCCTTTTCCATCTCAGGGCCAGCATAACAGCATCATTGTACCAGCTCCCTTAAACTAACCCTGAAACTTCCCACTTTCAAAAGACTGCTGCGTGAGCAGTTCAAAAAGCCATATAGATGCCCTCCCACCTAAAAACCCTTCTTATCCACCACCACAATATTTATTGATTCATTCAGAAATTAGGGGTGATCGCATTTCTTAAAATCAGATCCACTGGACCATTTTTGCATTATCAGAGTATATGAATCCAAAATCTGATTCCAAGCTGAGGAAATCAACTCCCTAGTTCAACTACAAATTTTGAATTCCAGAATCAAAGTTCAGAATCCGATCAGAATCTGATCGGTATCCGATTGATTAGGATTTAGCATTTTCGGCAACTAAATCTGAAAATCCTAAATCCTAACTGTAACATTGGATTCCAATGTATCTGAATCTGAAAATACTTACCTGAACAATCCTAATGGAAATACCAACTTCCAACTCTCCACAGTGCCTGTGTGTATCAGCAGACAACCATCATCCCCTCACAACAGGTAATGCTATGCTATGAGTAATTGTCCTGCACTGCTACCATGAACTTTCTAGCACTGTAAGCAACTTGCATTTCTGTATCCACTCACGCATGTATCCTATTTTATGGCACTATAAAAAACTTACTTTTTGTGTCCTGATGTACCAAGGGATCCCCATGAAAACAAGATATTGTATGTCATGGAGCCATCCTGCCATCTGTTTAATGCAAATTTCCATACATAAATCCCTAGTTGATATTACTATCTTTATGGATGTCACTATTAAAGAGCACCTTTTCTGGTGCTTTCTCCCAAAACACCTAAGTACCCTTACCTGGCCCCAATTTCAGAGCTACATGATTTTTAATGTATTGCTGCCTGTATTTAGGGAGAGAAGGGATCATATTTTTGCTCGTGGAGCCGAGAGCTTGATCACTTCCATGTCCCTATGCAGAGGACCTTGTTAGTTGAGTAGTGGCTTTGATTTGTCAAAATCAGAACTCTGAAATATACAAAACATAACTTCAAAAACTATCCCTCTTGTGGTCTACGGAGCATGCCCCTGTGCTCTCTTTATACCTACGTCATAAAACATGCAAAAGCGGGGGCATTTCTCCGAATATGAAAGTGAAAGGGACTGGGCTTCTGGCTTCATAGAGCCAAAATATGATCCCTTCCCGCCATCAATACAGGCAGAAATAAAAACCATGCAGCACTGGATTTGGGGCAAGGTAAGGGTACTGATGTGTTTCTGGGGGAAGATTCTGAAATGTGCTCTTTAAGTAATTATGAGAATCACAAGTAGAAATCAGGTACAATTTCCTGTGCAGTGAGCTAAGGCAACTAGGGGGCAACAATCCTTTCTGCCTCCCCACCATCTACCCAATTCAGGACAACCCCTGATCTGTACAGGCATTGCAGTGGGTCTACCTACCTCTCAGCTGTTTTGTCAGAGTAGCTGCGTAGAAATTCAGTTCTCTCCTCAGTCAAGGTGATCTTGGGGGCATCCTGCAGAGAGGCAGCCCTTAGCAGCTGCAAGAGTTGAGGCTTCAAGGGCTCCTCCGTCCGGTTCTGAGTCCTAACTTCTGCTGGACTGCCATCACCCTTCCGGTTCTTTTCTTGGATTGACATCAGGTACAGCTCTGAAAAACTCCTACACAAAATACATATTTAAAACATTATAACTAGCTGTTAGTAACCTAGGGTTCTATTGCAAAAGAGTTTTTCTCATTTTGTACCTATGATAAAAGTTTTTTTAAAACAGAACACTCTGTTTATGCTATTGGCCAGTAAAACTGGGGTATGAATTCAGCAAGTATAGATGTTAACTTTAAAATCTATGCTCTAGTTATGTTAGGGAAAAAAATGTTTAGAATCATTGATGTTATACCTTCCTGCCCAGTTCTCTTTCTTCGTTCTTCAGGCAACCTGTCCACACTGCCATCACTAGCCTTACAGTACAGTTCCAGTGTCTGGTCCAGAGCTGCCACCACTGGAGTAACTTCATGTAGAACCATGGTTGCTTGTGTAATACTAGTATGAACCACAATAAAATACACAGCACTGTTCTCTAATAATTCATGCTTGCTCCAGCAATTCTTTGCTCAAGTGCAGTTCCCATGGCAGCCCAACAAATGGCAGTCAGACAGTGCTATGCTGCTAGCATCATTTCACAGCCATTGTAAAACAGCAGAATTCCCTGATTTTCCCACCCACTCACCCAGTGGATCACCATTCACATGTGAAGCACAGAAGGAGAGCAATACACAATTTTAATGTCAACTGTTGTGTGTGTGGAGTAGTGGGCATCACTGCCTTGGTAAATAAACACTATGGTAAAGATGAGCCTTGCATTTTCTGCAACAGAAAGCAAAAATAACAAAGACAGTAAGATAATTAAAGCAAGATCAAATAAAGTGTCTGCTTCTATGGGTGAAAAGAAAACTAAAGAAAGTGAGAAAAACAAAAGGAAGTCAAAGAAAGAGTAACAATACTAGACAAAACAAGTATTTTTTTTTTTTATTTATTTAAGACAAATATCGGATTTACAACCTTTGAGTCAGAGACTCATTTACAAAGGCACCTCATCACAGGGAAGGGAACAATCTAAATGTGAGGTAAGACAGTGGAGAACAGTACGGGTGAATTACATGCTACAAAGGTGAGAGCAGTAAACATCATGTTGTTCTATCTCCTGCTGAGATAGATAATTTAGAGAGGAAAAAAGTGAAGTTAATAATCACAAAAATACTGTTTGGTCTATGAAGGTTTTTCAGATTGGCTCAATTCAGTACATTTGGAAATTGAATCTAAAAACCCTGGGTTGTAAAACAGTACTGTGCTGCTAGCATTGTTTCACAGCCATCTGTTGGCTTGCCAAGGGAACTGCAGGAACAAAACATGAAGATCTACCCTAGCATGGTCCCATCATGCAGTGCAATCCATATCTTGTAATACACAGACACGAAAATCGAAGAACCTAGAGTAGAAGGTTAACTGCACATTTTTGAAAAGTTTTAAAATGTTTTGATGTTAGGAAATTTAAACCTTGTAATGAAAGCTATTTTTGCAAACGTTAAATAGTAGCCATGATATTTCCAATAGGTGTGTTCCAATTGTTTTGTACTGTGTGTACATCATGTTTAACAGTTCAGCGTACAGCATTCCTAACCTAAATCAGTCTGTCTTTTCCCTTTTATATAGCGAATATTAGTCATACAATCATTGCCATGTTACAAGCGCATTAAACTACTCAAGAGCATGATTCTGCTTGTGGCAATAATCCATGGTTGGCAGATTGGATGTACTCGGCCTTTGGCCTCGTGCACTAACCAGCCCAACCATGGATTAATGCTACAGTAAAACCATGCTCTGTTGTGGTATAACGCTTATGAGAAAACCATTCCCTGGTGGGCCCCAGAGGGTGAAGTGACCTCTGGGCTTCTCAAAATGTCATCTCTGAAGATGGGTTGTGGCTAGGGGCAATTTCTGGGGCTGGTGTCATGGAACTCTGTAGTGCCATCATAAGTCTAGTGCAATGCTCTCTTGAAATACTCCCAATGCCCTTGATGATACCTGATCTGGGGGAGAGGAAGACATCATGTGGTCACCCACAATGAGCCATGTCTTCCTTATTTACCCCTAGGAGGCACTGTGGCAGCAAGGACATGGCTATTGTCCCACTGGGAGCCTGAAAGTACAGCTTCTTTAGCCCTCTTCCAGCTCCACAAGCCCGGGGGAGGGGGGAGGCAGGTTCATGGATCAACCCCAGGTCTTCTACATGGGAGCGGGACACTCTCTGCTGGAGCTACCCAACTGGGAAACTAACACATTTTCTTTTAATACTTTATCAATTATTTCCTCCTCTTTTTCCTTTCAGTCACCACACTCAGGGACCTCTCTTGGATGTTGCCTGGAATCTCCTGCCCAGGCTGAGATCCTCCCACCATGCCCCCCCCCGGTGTGCCTAACGTCTCACACCTTACCTGCAACCTGCCCCCTGGCTTGCACCCCCTAGGGTGGAGCCACCTCCCCTACATGGTGCTCCTTGAATCTAGTTGCATTGCAGGTAAGATGAGGGTCAGAGGATATTGAGGACTCAGGCAGGTAGGATCCGACAGTGGGGGGTGGGGCTGCAGAGCATAATCATTCTCCCTGAGTGTGGGGTGCTTCCTTTTTTCATGATATGAGTGTGACCCCTCCCTGGAGGCGTGGACATGTAATGATGTCCAGCGTGAGATGAGCGCACTCCAGCACCCATCTCATGGACGTCTGCTGTTACCTCCACCCCTACCTAATGTGACCTCGGCTGTAGCACCCCCAGCCTCCACTGGGAGTCACTGTTGCCAGGGAGCCACAAGCCAGAACTGTTGTCAGATGCTCAGTCCTCTCCTCACCGGCAAACCCCCAGCAGCCTGAGCTCGCTCCCAAGCCCCGGGTTATCAGGGTGGTGCAAGGTGCGGCATCCAGCACCTCAGCCCTCAGCACCACTAGGCTAACTAATATTTTATCAATTTTCCAATAAAAGAAATAATAATCAACATTCACAGCAACACCTATGCACAATGTATGGCACCAATGACTGTCTATTTATTTGTATTATATACTGTCCCGGGTCGTGCCTGAAAATGGGCAGGGTTACTGCCCAGTGTACTTATCCAGTCATCAAAAGCAAATAAATAAATAAATAAGTACCATTCAGAATCATGGTGTCAGAAACTACAGTCCATAATGTACACCGAGATCAGAGAGAGACTTGAACAACAAGCTTTTAGATGAAAATTTGTAAGTTCATGGTCTCTTATGTTTTGTATAACCTGAGAGATGGAAATTATATTACATGACGTGTATATCATGAATGTCACAAAATAAAAGATATACCCAAATGCAGTGTTACAGTGTCTAAGGCTTTTTTTTAGGTATTCTGTAAGTGGAAACTGTATTTTCCCATATCCTCCTAAATGGCCTCTAGCTTTGAACAGTATATGATTTTTTTCATGGATTTACATTCTGCCATGGAGCAAAGACATGTCAAGGGAATACACTTGATGTGGCAGTACAACATGTACTGTTGATATGCATGGCCGGAGTCCAGGTTCCCTTTTCCTAAATGCTCATTCTAGTGGACAGAATACTCATTTTGCAATAACATTATCATTGCCAAGTTCATTAATATGATCTCTTTCAGAATCTGCATCTAGCTCACCTGGCACAAAAAAAAACCCTAACTCGTGCGTGCATGAGTTTGTTGGCGGTTCAGTACCATCTTTGTTTCACGAACATGCGGCGCATTGGGCGGTGAACTTATCAGGCTATCAGGTCAGATCACTTTAAATTCCTTTAATTTTGAAAAAAAAATGCAAAATGGACTGATGAGGCAGATCGGGGGCCATATATGTCATCAGTAGGCATGCAGGTTGCAGCAGGAACCCGAGTTACACAGCACCAAAAATGTATATTAAGCTCACAATGCCCCCTTATCTATGCCCAATAATGAGAGAGCAAAATCAGCAAGCGAACAAGGCTGGCATTGGCCAGTGCTTGCTGGAACCTTATGATGTCACCCATGGTGACGCTCTACCTGTCTACAATGTAGTCAGGCACAGCTTCCCTGTATGACATCACACATTTCCTCCAAAAATAGTGAGAATGTAGCATCAGTACATGTCAGACTTAGTCACCAATATCTCAGGGCTGCAGTCAGTCAAATATTTCATTTAAAAGAACTTCTCATGGCTTTCAGTATATTTTTTCCTCAGATGCTTTCATTTCCAGGCTCATAAAATCCAGCCCCCCCCAAACCTTTCACTAAGTTAAGATGACAGAAAAGGCCCTTTGGTTCTTAAAAAGTCCTTACCTCCTTGGTTTTCCATTCTCATCTGGTGGGATGACTGTTATCCACACCTTGACTGCAGTCCGGAGAAGCTGTAGCACCTGCTGGTGAGTGAGGGAGATGACAGGCTGCTCACAGACCCTAACTAGACGGGCCCCCACCTGCAGGCCACCCGTCTCAGCAAATGTGTACTTCTGTACCTCGGTAACAATGCCTTCTGCGTTCACCTGGAACCCAAGCTGGCCCACTCCATTTCGCAAAAGAGTCAGTTCTCGAGTCTCACATCCTCTAGTCACTATCTAGTTATAAACAAAAAAACCAAAGCAGATTAGTTTAATGTTTTTAATACAGTGTTTGCCAAACTTACCGCACCAGCTCAGCTAGACAGCTACTGTATCAGTAGACATTCCCACACAACTGTCTGCACAAGTGGCTGGGACAATTGAAATACAATACAATCAGTTTCATTCTCGGTAGTGTCTTTTATTCAGTGTAGCACATATCACTTACAAAGCCATGGAACTAAATGAATGTTATGTAAAATATGTTATGAAATTAAATTGATGATTGGCGATGTTACCTCAATAGTCACAGCCGAAATCATTAGTTTCCCACTTCTGAAAACATTTTTTCAAACCATATTTAGATACATTTCAGCATATATTTTTAATACTATGTGCATTTCAATTCCCATTGGTTTTCATTTCTGGGTTAATGTGCACAAGCAATAATACCCAACAGGGTGGGCGGTATTGGGCAATACCGGACCGCCCAGAGACATAATGAGGCCCAATGCCACAGGTGGAGGGCCTTATAGCCCCTGGAAGGTCCAGTATTGCCCATACTGCCCACCGTGGAGGGTATTATTGTGCTTAGAAAATGGGCTATCAGTAACAGTTTTTATCAAAACTTAAAAAAATAAAACAAAATTAATAAAAACACAATTCAAAAGCAGTTAAAAGTCAGTTTTGTTGTAAAGCAGCACCTCTACTAGTATAATTGGAATACTTGCCAGTAGAGGACATTGCTGTCTGTCTTTGTTTGTATGACTGGAGAATGGCACCATAAAAAAATAGGAATGGAAAATAGGAAAAAAGTGAGGTCTAAAAAGCACTGTGTTACTTCTGCTGTTGTGCTTCTTTGTTTCCCTTCCAGCGATCCTCTCACTGCCCCCCTTCCCGATTGCTTCCTCACAGATAACGATCTCCAGAAGTTTGAAAACGAACTGCTGCAGTTCTGAAGTAAGCACTGTCCCGGGGATGAAAATTGTGAATTAAGGTAACAGTCTCTCCATAGCCCCCCTTCCCCCAACCCTCCCCAACTGGCGGTATTGTTCTGTGATTTTTTTTTTCTTTTAAATGTACTCCATAACATTGAAAGATACGGGGAAGGATGGTGCTATCTGAACAGTTAACCAGGAGCCCAGCGGCGATCAGCTGGAACTGATTAGTAGCGAGTGTAAACCTGTGTGACTGTAAACGGTGTTGGGTAAGTAACTTTTTCTATTACTTTCTATTACGTTTGGAAACTTGTTCTGGGAAGCTCTGTGCAATCACTAGCAAGGATGGAGATGTACTAGAAAAAGTAATACATCTTACGGTTACTTATTTCTTTTTATACAAAAGCAATACAAAAATAAATAACTATAACAGATTACATTTTTTGAAAGCACTAGGTTAGTTACTAGTTACTTTCAAATAAATGTAATCTGTTTACAGTTACGTATTTCATTTGTATAAAAATACATAAGAAATTATAACTGTAAGGTGTATTACTTTTTCCAGTACTTCTCCATCCTTGCTAGTGGCTGCACAGAGCTTTCTGGAACAAGTTTCCAAAAGTAATAGAAGGTAATTGAAAAAAGTAACTTGCCCAACACTGTCCTGTAAATGAAGTACTTTACTTTTTTGTCAAAAGAATGTCAGTGGCGTTCTTGGCAGGGTTGTACTTGTGGTTTGTGTGTGTGGCAGCTTTGTTTAAATGAAAATTCATGTGGAGTGCTTGCTAGTGTTCGGCTTTTAGAAGAGGACATGAGCAGGAGATTTAAACTAATTCCGGAGATGGATTCATGCTGCCTGGTACTGGTATTTGTGAGAGCATGCAGGCGATCAGAGGTCAGGAGTAATGGTGGTCTCAGAGTGAGTTTGACTTATTTAAATAAGAAAAAATGTGTTTTTATGCTGCTTTTTTTTCAAATATACTGCTGTTTAGTAGGTGTATAGACTGGTCGGGGGGGGGGCCTCTCGCTGTCTTGCTCTCTTGCTAATCGAGCTGGAAAAAATGCCAGTTATTGAACTCTGAATTGGAAACTGGCACAAGGATACCAGAATAACAAAAAAAACAGTGTAGCTAGAAGTGAGCCCAGCTGGTATGGTATTGAGGGGCAAGTATCTCTCACTAAGTGAGAGAAAAAAATGGCAGTGATTTAAAATTACATTGGGTGTTTTGAGCCAATGACGAAGCAAGGTGGGCACAGGGCTACCACGTGGGTGAAGGGGCACTGGGGCTGGTACTTTTTAATTCCTGGGCATCTATTGAAAGTTAATGTACCCCCCCCCCCCGGCAGGGGCTCCAGCAGATCAGAGTCCAGGAAATAAAAGCCCATTTTCCAAACAGAAACAGATCCCTTGTCACCTACAGTGCATCTGCCACTGCTGCTGAAGTACAGCAGTAGTCCTCTGTGGAAGCGCAGTGTGTTGCTGTCAAAGGGATAGTACTGTCACAAGCTGAAGACTATGACTTCACTGGACAAACAAACAGCAAGAGGAGATCAACTATCAGGTAAAAAGACCCAGCTTCCATATAAACTAGCCCTGTAATGAATTACAAAGGGGTGGAGAACTGCAGACCATATTTAAAACATAAGTTGAATTTAGTTTAGATATTATGTTTTTCAAAGATTTCTCTGAACTGGTGATTCACTTTAATAATAAAAAATACAGCACTGCTAAATATTTGCTACTAAACAATTAGTACAATAGAACTGTCAAAAGGGAACCATCAGTACTAAGAGCCCAACACCCAGGTGTGGGTCTGGTCCCAATTTGCACTTTGTGTGCAAAAACCTTTTTTTTTTTTTAACTTATTGTTTATTGTCATTTGTAACGTGGCTAAGAAAAAGGGTTGTGCCGATGGGTGGAAATGCAAAAACTTTTTTTTATTTACTGTTTACTGCAATATAGCAGATTGTATTAGACTAATTCTGCTTACTTGCAAGCTGGCATTTTTGCAACTACAAATCCCAGAATCCTCTGCAGTTGACATCACAGGAGGGCTGCAGCACTGGGAGATTCAATAGCCTGCTATGCCTGATCGAGCTTTTTAAGCTCCAGTCAGATGTTTACTGGTCCCACTGTTCTCGCGGGACTCAGTACAATCCTCTGTGACTGTTCTTAATCCAGGGAGGACAGTACAACCAGCAAACAAAAGATAGGAACTTATAAAAACTCTAGTATACACTGTATACTATTGAATCTCCCACTGCTGTAGCTCTCCTTTGATGTCAGTTGCAGGGGAATCTGGGATTCGTAGTTAATGAAAATGTCAGCTGCAAGTAAGTAGAACTAGTCTGATACAATCTTCTAATTTCTAGTAAACAGTAATTAAAAAAATTTTTTTGCACCCAAAGTGCAAATTGGGACTAACACCACGCTTGGCTGTGGGGCTCTTAGTGCTGACTGTCCCCATTTTACTTATGGCTGTCAGCTGAGATAGAAATGTTCATTGCAGAGAAGTATAGGCAAGTGAGAAAAGGAATGTTCTGAGAAGAAATTTGAATAAATAAGCTTCAGTTCACAGGGAAGTCAAGAGAGACTGTGAGTTTGCTCACATCTTGCATTCCTGCACAACTTTTTTTTAATTTTTTTATAATTTATTGTTTCTGCCCCTAGCTTCCATCCCCACAGGTCATGCACAGCCCCACCTCTAACGTCCCTACTACATACCTGGCCAGGATTACAACCCCACAGGTGTGACCCTATGGCGGAGCCCAGCCAAGCTGGACCCAACCTCCTGTCTCCTCCTGGACACTGCTGCAGGAGTTCCCAGGGTACCAGACCAGTGGGTAGTCATCAGGGTCAGGGCTTGAGCATGTCTAGGCTCATCTTGCTCAAGGCAGGCTTTTTCCTTTTTCTGTTCCAGCCTTTTTGGATGTTGGTGTGCTAGGATGTCCAGGCTGATGCATACTGACTATGCCTAATACAGCTTCCAGCCAACATCACCCTCCTACTTGTACTGCAGCTACATTACCACCACCCCCCAGGAGGAAGAAAGAGAGAGACCTCTAGGACGCTCGATCTTCCTCTCCCCCCCTCCGGTTCTTGCTAGTTGCTGAGATCAGGTCACCGTGTCATGAGCAATAGCCCTACCCGAACTGTACGGGAGCAGGATCACCTCTCTCTTCCTACTGCTGATCCAACTTCCTATGCAATCCTGCATTCAGTTTTCCATCCCCACTGCCCTGTTGCACTGTGCCAATGTTTTCAAGATGTCCATGCTTATCACCCCTAGTTCCCTTTCCTCCATCATTCTTTCAGTTTCTACTACCCCTCCCATTCTGTATTATTTTGTTAGGTTCTAGGCAAAGGCAAACAAGATGCTGGGATGCATAGCTAGGGGGATCAGTAGTAGGAGAGGAGGTTATACTGCCCTCGTACAGGTCACTGGTAAGGCCGCATCTAGAGTATGGAGTTCAGTACTGGTGCCCACACCTCAAAAAGGACATTAACCTGCTGGAGAAGGTACAGAGGAGGGCTACAAAGATGACTGCCGGTCAACAGGGCATGGCATATGAGGATAGGCTGAGGGCACTGAACATGTACTCCCTGGAAGACAGGAGAGAGAGAGGGGACATGACTGGGACATTCAAGTACTTGAAAGGGATAAATAAGGTTGATAAGGAGAGTCTCTTTAAGCTGAGTGGCAACCATATCACAAGGAGGCACAGTCTTAAGCTGGAGGGTGGGAGGTTTAGGAGGGAGGTCAGGAAGCACTTCTTCACAAAGAGGGTGGTGGACACTTGGAATGCACTGCCGGAAGAGGACAGTGGGCAGCTTTAAGAGAGGCTGGGATAGGCATGGAGGGAAGGTAAGAATCATGGGTAGGGAGGATGGTAGGAGTGGGGAGGGAGGGCAGGGACATTAGTTCAAGCTGTGGACCCTGCAATACGAGCAGACTAGATAGACCAAATGGCCTTCTTCTGCTGGCTTCTTCATATGTTCATATGTTTGTATGTGCATTACCTCAAGACATCTTTGCATTAAATCTTAACTGTCATACCCTAGACTACTTCTTTAGTTTCTCTAGAGCCCCACCCCCTGTGGTCATAGCACCCTCCTCGGCTGTCCACTCTACCGCAGATCTTTGTGTCATCTGCAAAGAGGCAGCTCTTTCCCTGTATTCCTAAACCAGAGTCACAGATGAAGACGTTAAAGAGAATCGACCCTAAGACCAATCCTTGGGGCATCCCACTAGTGACTCCCTGACCTTTGAGTTGTCTCCTTCGAGGGCAACCCTCTGGGTTCACCTGCTCAGCCACAATAAATAAGCAACAATTTCCACTACAATGTGGCATATAGTAGATCATGAAATACCTTTAAGAAAAAGGAAGTGCTTCTATCATTCTGTGCATCTGTTAATACATAGATACATAGACAGTGTCAGCAGATAAGGGCCTATGGCCCACCCAGTCTCCCATTTGAGCTTGTAAGTTCAGTTTATGTTTTCCTAGAAGTCTGTTGCCCCCTACCCCTGACCTCCAGAATTCCTTTATGTCTATCCCATGCATTCTTAAATCCTGTGATTGTTTCAGCCCCCACCACTTCCTCTGGCAGGGTGTTCCACTTGTCCACCACCCGTTCTGTGAAGAAATTCTTCCTCATGTTTCCTCTGAATCGTCCTCCCTCCAACTTCATCCCATGCCCTGTAGTCCTGGTACATCTTTTTCGCTTAAAAATAGTGTATTCCTGCACAAGAGAGAGGCACAGCACTTTCCCTGATGGGGAATCGAACCCGGGCTGCGGCGGTGAGAGCGCTGAATCCTAACCACTAGACCACCAGGGAAAAATGAATTATAATAGAATAGAAAAAAATTGTATTCCTGAATTGCCTACTGTACCGTGACGCTTGTAGGGGCAGGCAGGGACTGGAGGAGTAGCTATGCCATTTGTCTATAGTGCCTGCGGACAATGTTCACTGCTGGTTTCATAGTGGGAACACAATTCAAAGAATGCCCATAAGGTGGCACCAGTTTTCCCTTTCCTGAGTTGGTAAAGGGAGTCTATTAATAGTGTACACTAACAAGAAAGATTAATGCCAAAAATACAGACTATGTGGGTTATTTGGGACTGCTACTTAATCTGGAAAACCCATGGTATTCCATCAACATTCAGTTCAGGTACAGTACTCCTCCTCCCCACACTTTTTAACTTATTTAGGGTTTTGCACAATGCATGAGAAAGATAAATGAGAGAGCAAGACCACATCTACAACAAACAAATACAGTGCAATAGTTGGCTGACTCCATTCTGTTACATCCATGAGGGGACATCTGACCTCTATACGCTGGGGTCAAATAGCTTTTGCAGTCAATGGGCCAGGACCTAAAATAAACCCACATTATTAACAAAAATAAAACTCTCAACCACTGCAACAAATTAACTGCACAGCACCCCCGCATCGCCAACAACTGTATGATCTCCTACTAATATTTAAAAGACTCCTGCAATAATCTAACAGACCTATATACAATAAACATATTTAGAAACCGCACAACTATATATTTTAAAATTAACTGATAAAGATATCGTCTCATAAACCATTGGAAATCTTGGAACAAACCCCCATTAAAAAAATCTTATACCATTTCATACCTTGCTAAGAACAAAAAGTCATTGCTTAAACAAACTGGAATCACCAGGTGTATCCTACATAAGAGCTATACCAGTGCATCTCCATATATCTATTTCAGTCCAGAAACACAATAGCAGAGAAAAAAAAAACTTTCCCTTCACAAAATTAGACAGCTACAGCTGAGCTACTAAATGTAAATGTCCTCACCACCGCACCAGCCCACATGGTATGGCCATCCTAAAATGAGACATAACCCACACAGTACAGATTTCATAATGACCTAAAGTAAAGGAAAAGTTATTTCTTTGCTCAGTCAACAAAAAAAACACAAAATGCCTGCAGCACAGGTATCTCTTATTCACACATAACAGGAATCTCATCTTAAGTCTCAAACCAGAGCCCAGATCTTTGTCTTTTGCATCTCGCCATCTCACCTTTTCTTTGATTTTTACAATGATAGTATCCAGATCTTTAGGACTGGAGAAGCTATGGGTCTGTCCACCTCACTGAACTCGCAATTTTGCTGGACGCATGGAACTAAAAAGAATGTTCAGGGCCCGTGAGCGTTGTTTTCCCGCTAAGCTATATTGTTTCTGACGCGAGGCCAAGTTCAGGGACCAGAGTTTCACAAGTAGAAATATTGCGCACGTGCTGAAAAAAGTTACACAAGGGAGGATTTCCTAGAGCAACCATAAATTTTTTCTGCATATAATCAATTTCCAAAAAGGTTGCCTTTTTGCAGTCTTTTCCATGATTTACGGCACCTTGCACATATTTTTTGTGCAGCTGTAGAAAAATGCTATGCCTGGTATTACCAGTTGCATCATTTTTCTGCAGCTACAGAAAGAAAGACAAAATGCCCCTGGTTCACACAAAATGCTGAAAATAGCATTTTATGCAGGTGTGGGGAGTTTTCTTTGCACCGGGGAGTTACACACGGGGGGAAGATTTTCAGCTCTCCTGGGACTAAGTCCCACTCCACAGCTGCTGGTGTGGAATGAATTCTCCGTACTTGCGGACTTTACTGTTTTCAGCCCGAGCTCCATGTGGGTGGCAGGTGCAGCTGTGGAAGATATTCTTGGTCCCACCAGCTGTAACATTTTAGCACAACTGTGCTGAAAAAAATGGCCGTAAGCTGTTGTAAACTAAGAAGACGATCGTAAACCAGCTCCTGGTTTGAAAATATAGCACATGCGGAAAGAATTAAAGCTCTGCAAGGCAATTTTCCCTTGCACCTGCCCCGAGTTCAGGAAGAATTAAAACACAACCCTGGGACTTAGTCCCTGAGCCATGTTATGCCTCTGAAAACCTGGCCCCAGGCCCAGGAAAAACTGAACCTGATTTCCATACACATCCACATGTAACCCAGCTGTCACATTTGCATTACTACAATGAGTGAATGTGTTTAAGTACTAGGGTGGGGGTGGGGGTGGGGGTGGGAGTGGAGTTAGGAGGCAGTATAGAGCAGTGGTCTAAGGCTCTGAGCTGCAAATCTGGTAACATCCAGCAGACCAGACCTGGGTTTGAATCACAGCTTCACTTGCATACTGTGTGACCCTGAGCAAGTCACTTAACCTCCTTGTGCTCCCAGGTCGTTCCTGTAAAAAAGCTTTCAGCTTAGTGTGCTATACCTGGTTAAACAACTAAATAAAAAAAAAAAGTGCACTTATAGAGTTAATCCTAGCCCTGGTCTCCAGTGTGTCTTGAAATGTTAACATGGTACATCGTGTCTATCTTCTGTGCAATGTGTCCTGCATAGGATATTGAGTTTAGGTGCTAGCAAAACACGTGCAGTTGGCTGGGAGGGTTCATGGGCAATGTTTCCCCTCCACTAGGAGCATATTAATGGGGGTGGGATTTTCAGAACCCCCAGAAATCGGCACAAATGCAGGAAAACTGGCACAAGTGGGTCACCATTTCAGAGCTGCAGTTTTTCCTGCATGTGCCGGATTTTCTAAACTGGAACCGTTTTATGGCCGGCTCCACGATTTACAGAAGCTTGCAGCCATTTTGTTTATTGTAGCCTAAAAAGTTACACCTGATTGGACCAGTTGTAACATCCCTCGCAGTTTAATTTGCCGCCCATGCAGAGATTATTTGCTGTATCGGTGGGCTGTGACACGGGACTTAGTCCCACAGCCGTTTTTGGATGTTTGAAAATCCAGCCCCGGAGGTTTAGGAAGATGAGTTAGTTCTTCTTTTCCCTGGAGTTGAGGACAGTAGGCAGCATCTGTACCAGTGCTGGGGCCAGATTTTCAAAAGTGGAAAAATTGCACAAGTCAGGGAAAAAAAAGTTAAAAGCTGGGGAGACTTTCCTGGCACAACTGCAGTTTTTTTCCAAATGTCCTTAATTTTCAAAAAGGTTGCATGTTTACAACCTTTCCCACAATTTACAGCAGCCTGTGCATATCTTTTTGTGCAGCTGCAGAAAGATGCTACTTCTGGTATTACCAGGCATAACATTTTTTGTGTAGCTGAGGAGCAAAAGGAAAATGCTGCCAGTGTACATAAAATGCTGACAACAGCATTTTCACAGGTGTGGGGATTTTTCCCTGCATCTGGGTGTTGCGTACAGGGACTCAGTCATGTCAGGCCCTTTGAAATCTGGTATCTGGAGTGCAGGTTTGCATTCTGGGAGCACCAAGGGATCCTACTGGCCTTGGCTTGGTGGCAGGTTGCCATGGTTGGCATGGCATGAGATTCTGTCAAGCCCCAGAGCACTGATCACAATTGGAGATGGATTGCTGACCTTGGCTCGGTTACAGAATGCTACAGTTGAAGTCACACGGTACTCCTTGACAGACTCTTCCTGTCCAGACTACCTGGGGGTGGAATTATTTAGGGCTGCATAGTCAGGAGGCCTTTCAGAGTTGCCCGAGGGGGAATCTTGTTGAAGTGCAAGATGCTGTGCCAGATTGAGCGCTGGACACCCCTTGGACAGGTGGACATCACAGTCTTAGGCTACACATCCTCTGGGGGTTTCTGGACACTTGGTACCTGGGTCAGAAAGCCTCAGGAGAGGCAGCATGGCCAAGCAGAGAGAAGTGGAGGATACAGATGACTGAGGAATATGGGGACAGCAAGAGCCTGTTGGGGACTCACCCTCAAGAAAGATCTCCTGATGGTGTCCGATTCATCTGTAATTGCTAATGCACTCTGTGGTGGAGGGGTAGAGGCCGAAATCCTAAGCTGGCAAGGGACTGTGGTCATTATGGGCCTGTGTGAATCGTGAATACAAGAGCAGTTGGTGCCAAGATTCTTACCCCAAAGAAAAGGACACACTCAATCAGTATGGCAAGCCATTGTTGTCTGTGACCACATTAGGGGCTACCTCCAACCCCCATGGAGGCACGGGACTTGGGGCAGACCACTGAGGTAGCCTATACCTCATATATGTGTGTGCGTGTGCATGTGTGTGTGTGTGTGTGTGTTTGTTTGGAAGAGAATATCCCTTCTTTAGGTCCTCTGCCAGGCAGCACTGCCACTTCTGTGCCTTGCAAGATGGATACAACATGTTTCCTATTCTCAATTGCTAACTGCGAGGGAAACTGTAATGTAACTGCCTGAATCCTTGGGTTAATATCATCATTTAATTGCATGTAAAGGGCTGGATGAACATAGTTTGAACTGTGAATATGTTTAAAGTAATTATTCCACTAATCAGACTCAAACCCATAGCCAGCTGGGGTGGGACATGCACAGTAACTATGATTTATGCTGATGTGAACTGGGTCCAAACCAAGAGTTTCTACGACAGACTACCTACTGCCTCATGTTGTGTGCGTACTGGCCTGTAAGTAAATGTCTGGATTTTTGCAAACAGCTTTCTACCTAAGTGCTGTTTCCTGTGTCCAGGATTCATTTGATACTGTGTTACCTGGATCATTATATGAGGTAATAATTTGACTGTCACATCAATAGTATGAGGCCGAAGGCCAAGTACTTCATCTTCCCCAGGCAATCACATTATTGCCCAGGATAGTGATCCAACTAGCACATTATAACTACAGTATTACACTTCATGTTCACTGCTGTGAGTATAGACAGAATGCAATAAAGAGGATGATGCCACTACTGTCATTTTATTGACAATAAAATGATTGTAATAACTGGATACTGTTTTTTTTTCCATTAAAAGTGGGTTATAATTCGCCATTATAACCCACGGGTTATAACTGTAGTATATGGTAACGTACCCTAGTAACAGTGTAGAATGGTTTAGTCCACATCCCCCTGCAGTTTTGGGCTAATGGTATGTCTTGGGTGGAAACTGGGCTTTAGAAAGTGGATGAGCAGATTGTAGTAGTAGTTCTGCTGAGGCCTGCTGATCTATCTAATGTATGTTTGTTGAATAAACCTCAGAGCTGTTAGAAGTTACTTATGGTGTTCAGTCATTCCTAAAACCAGCAATCTGGTAAGAAGCAACTAAAGTGAAATATTATATGGTGTCAGAAGTGAACTTGCAGTGCTGCAGTTGCAAGAAAGAAGAAAAGTGTGTGCTGCCAAGAAAAGAAACAAAAGACAGTATTTGTGAGTACCTAAAGCTTACTAAAAGACTGCATAACAAAGCATTTTTGGCAGTATGGAGCAATTTAAGCCACCTCCACCACTATTGTTGACTGGAAATCTTGCAGAAAACTGGAGAAGGTGGGCACAGAGATTAAGTCTGTACTTCACATCCATGGGATTTGATGATAAGTCAGAGGAAATGAAAATTGCAGTCCTGCTATACATGATCGGAGATGAGACCCTCGAGGTGTGCAATACCCTCAATATAACATATGCTGACCCACAAGCTTAAAAAGCAGCTGAGGTTATGGAAGCATTTAAGAATTATTGTTCAAGGCAGGATGGTAATACCGGCCAAAAACCAGACCGCCAGCTACCAACAAGTGAGATACATGCACAAGAATCAAACACGTGTGGGAGGTGTGGCAAGGGACATGTGCCAAAGGCTTGTCCAGCGTATGGACAATAATGTCGTAAATGTGGTGGCCTAAACCATTCTGCAAAAATGTGCAGGTCCAAAACGTCCAACAAACCTCATGAGAAAATGACCAAAGGGGTAGAAGCACTATTTGTGGGTGCTGTAAAAAGAAAATAAATGATGCGGACACAAGTACCAGATGAAGGGTGGTACACTACCTTGAAGATAATGGGACAGCCAGTTAAGTTCAAGTTGGACACTGGGGCTGAAGCCAATATACTGACTAAAGAAGTGATTGCGCAGTTTCCATGCAAGGTACAAATCAAGCCGACCAGTACTATCCTAATGGCATATGGAGGAGCACAAATTAATCCTGAAGGGGAAGTGACGCTAAAGTGTAAGACACAAGACAGAGAGGCCAATCTGCAGTTTTATGTCACTAATACATCGGGAGCTTCCCTACTGGGTCAGCAGGCATGTGTCATCCTGGATCTGATTCACAAAGTAAAGGTGCTTAAAACCAAGCCACCAAGCACAAAAGAGGAACTTCTTGCACAATGTAAAACAGTGTTTGAAGGCCTAGGAGAATTCCCAGGAGTTTACCACATACATACTGACCCAAATGTTACTCCTGTGATACATGGGTGCAGGAAAGTCCCATATGCAATCACGGACAGACTAAAACAGACACTGGAACAACTGGAGCAAATTGAGGTGATTAGCAAGGTAAGAAAACCTACAACATGGGTAAATAGCCTTGTAATTACCAAAAAGAAAAATGGTGAGATCAGGGGTGTTTGGACCCTAGAGACTTAAATAAAGCTATCAGAAGACATCACTTCTCCATCCCCACATTGCAGGATATTCAGAGTAAGCTTGCAGGTAAACGTTTTTACAATTCTAGATGAAAAGATGGGTACTGGCAGATCAAATTAGATGACGAATCTGCAGACCTATGTACATTCAACAGTCCATGGGGAAGGTACAAATTTCACGAACTTTCTCGGTATCTACGGTCTGTGAGTGAAGCATTCAACAGAGAAATGCTGAACACTTCGGGGACATACTAGGTGTTTTTGTAATAGCCGATGACATGTTTATAGCCGCAGCTACCAAGGAAGAGCATGACAATATTCTGAGAAAAATAATGGACAGAGCAGTGGAACTCAATGTTAAGTTCAATATTGACAAAATACAGTATTGGGTGAGTGAGGTGAAATACGTGGGGCACATCATAACCGAAAATGTACTACGGCCTGATGAAGCCAAAGTAGAAGCAATAGCCGAGATGCCCCCTCCCGAAGATAAAAAAGCACTACAGAGACTGTTAGAAATGACTCGATACTTGGCGCAGTACATTCCGAATGAAGCAAACCTCACTGCACCACTAAGGCAGCTACTCAAAAAAGATGTCATGTGGCAGTGGCAGCCAGCACAGGAAGAAGCCTTACAAAAGCTGAAAGAGACTATTTCTTCTGCACCAGTATTAAAATTCTTTGATCCAAAAGAGGACATTGAAATCCAAGCAGATGCATCTAAGGACGGACTAGGTGCTTGTCTACTACAAAGAAACAGACCAATAGCTTGTGCATCTAGGTCATTGTCCAGTGCTGAAAGAAACTATGCACAGATAGAAAAAGAGTTGCTAGCGATTGTGTTCTCTGTACAGAAATTTTGGAAGGTCAGTGAAAGTACAATCAGATCACAAGCAATTACAGTCTATACTGAACAAACCAATTGGAAAGGCTCCAGCAAGATTGCAGCGGATGCTGTTACAGATACAGAAATATGACATACAGGTAATATATACTCCAGGAAAAGATATTCTGATTGCAGACACTCTGTCCAGGGCAGTACCAAGAAAACCAACAGAGGGAGACATTGATCTAAGTAGTGAAAAGGTCATATACTCAATCCAAGCAACAGAGACACTGCCTGACAGCATGTTAGAGGGGCTAAAACAGGCCACACAGAAGGACAATGAGTTACAGTTGCCTAAAGAAATGCACTTCAAAGGATAGCCTAACAGGAAAAAACAAGTCAGCATCAAACTTCAGCACTATTGGCCCATGAGACACAATATATACATAGAAAATGAACTCATAATGGTGGGTAAAGAATCATCATACCCAAAGAGCGGAGAACAGACATGCTACGAAGACTTCACGCAGCACATCAAGGAATACAAAGGTTGAAGGCACAAGCCAGAGCTGTGATGTATTGGCCAGGCATGAATCAAGAAGTAGAAATGATGGTTGAAGTACGTGGACCTTGTCAGGAACTCTTACCCGCAACCATAAAGAGCCAATGTGTCCACATGAGATACCTGACATGCCATGGTTAAAGCTTGGTGCGGACATTTTTTACTTTAGGGGACACTCCTACTTAATAGTAGTGGACCATTTTTCAAAATACCCTGAGGTTCTCAGAATGCCTGACAAGACAGCAGCTACAGTTATTGCAAAATTGAAAGCTGTATTTGTAAGACATGGAATTCCAAAAGAACTGGTAGCGGATCATGTACCATTTGCAAGTCATGAAATGAAGCAATTTGCAAAGTTGTGGGAGTTCAAAATAACTCATTCCAGCCCAGGATGCCCACAATCTAACGGTTTAGCTGAAAGAATGATTCAGACAGTAAAAAGAATCTTTCTGAAGTCTATGCAAGGTCAGACCGATCCACATCTCGCATTGCTCAGCCTTAGAAATACACCAGTCACTGGACTGAACTGTACACCTTCTCAATTGTTAATGGGCAGAATGTTGAAGACAACATTACCAGCAAGTGCAAGGGCACTGCGACCTGAAATACCAAAGGATGCACATAAACGTCTGAAAAGACTACAGAAAAGACAGAAACAGTATTACAACAGGAATGCAGCTCCACTTACTCCATTCAGAGAAGGGGAAAGGGTATGCATAGAGACTTCTAGTGGGTGGCAACCTGCTACAGTGGAAAGAATCCGTGATGAGCCAAGATCCTATAGTGTGATTAGACCTGCAGGACAGCGATACCGCAGAAACAGGAGACACCTGAGGAGAGACCGAACAGTTGCTTTGGAGGCTGAAGAGCAACAGGCAGATGAGTCAACTGAATACATATTGTCACAAACAGCGGAATCCAGGGACAACAGCCAGGAACAGGATACTTGTCAAGAGTATGAGCAACCTGAGATGGAACCTGTTGTTTTCAATGACACTTTGCCAGAAAGTCCTGAGGCTGTACCCAGTATGCAGTCTACTCGAATGACCAGAAGAGGGCGTCTGCTTAAAGTTCCTGAGAGGTTCAGAGATTTTGTTATGACTTAAGTCAGTGGTAAAGATTTATTTCAACAGAGCTCAGTACCAATGACTTTAGACCCTAACTCATCACAAAGTAAGACTCATCCATTATGTTAATATTGCTTGGTAATTATTTGTCATTGATATGCAAACCGAAATCAAGGTAATTGCTTTCTTTTACTAGAAGGGGAGATGTAGTATATGGTAACTTACCCTAGTAACAGTGTAGAATGGTTTAGTCCACATCCCCCTGCAGTTTTGGGCTAATGGTATGTCTTGGGTGGAAACTGGGTTTTAGAAAGTGCACAAGCAGATTGTAGTAGTAGTTGTGCTGAGGCCTGCTGATGTATCTAATGCATGTTTGTTGAATAAACCTCAGAGCTGTTAGAAGTTACTTATGGTGTCCAGTCATTCCTAAACCCAGCAATCCAGTAAGAAGCAACTAAAGTGAAATATTATAATAACGGTGAACACGAGCCAGCTTTTCCAATAGGCAGCATGTGCTCACTCAGCCGCTTAGTCAACTGTTCGGCAAATCCCACAACCACTGCAAATGTTTATGTTTAATCTGTAGAAAATAAACTCTGCCAGTATATTTTACTGTCTCTGGACTCACCAACTGAGTAAGTCAGGTACTATCCCACTAAAAAGTAAATATCGAAGAAACAGTGCTAGGCTTTCGGCTCTGTCTCCCATAGAAACCACCAGGACCTCTGAACCTTTCTATTAGACTATTGCTGTGCAAACCATAAATCGGAGCGGTACCGACGTCAACAAATAACAATAATGTGCACTTTCAGGATATTTAAAACAATACCAAAAAGCATTTTTTCTAAATCTTTCATGCTACTTTTCACTAGTTAAACCCGATTTGTCTTCGGAGTCTCTCGGTTTTCACATAAGACTGTTCGGGTGGTTCTGATATCCAGCTCACTCCTGACTACACATGATTTTTCTTTTTAAATAAATCAAATACTTTTTAAATTAATTGTATCATCTATGCTACTATTTGTGTTTCTAGTGTCTGCTTGTAAAAGTAATCAGAAAAATACAGCACAGACACATGAAGTTTTTTTTTACTTTTTATTTCTGATACAGTAGCTGGCAAAAAAAACAGTGCCCAGCAGTTACATAAAATAACACATGGGAGGAGTGCAGAACTTGAATTTAGTGCACACCCTCAATGTGGGATGCTTTAATAACCCCTCGGGCTTTGCCCTCTGGGTTTATGTAGCATCCCACACCTCGCGTGTGCATTAAATGCTCATTATGCACTCCCTCCCCCATGTATTATTCTATATGTTATGGTGCAGTGAAAATGCAAATGAGCTGTTATGTGCAAAAGTGAAAGTAAGGTTCTGCAGCTCACAGTTTAAATAAAGTTGAGGCATACCCCAAGTTGCCATGTGGGACAATAAGACTCGCAAATCTGGGAAGTGGACAAAGCCATGGGGCTGTGGTTGTTGAGGGAGCTCCGGGAGGTACTGGCTGCACCTCTGACAGCCTTATTAAACAACTCACTGCAAACAGGAGAGGTTCCAGAGGACTGCAGGAGGGTAGATGTAGTCCTGGCTCAATAAAAGTGGTAGTAGAGAGGAGAGTGACAGCTACAGGCTAGTCTATCTGACATCAGTGATGGAGAAGTTAATGGAGTCACTGTTAAAGGAAACAACTATTGAGTATCTTGAATCAAGCGAGTTACGAGACCTAAAGCATCATAGAATCTCAGGTGGGGGGGGGGGTTCTGGCCAGATGAACTTGAGCAATTGCTTTGCCTGGTTGACCAGGGAATCAGGATGGGGAAGTGGATGTGGCCTATTTAGACTTCAGCAAGGCCTTTGACACCATACCACATGGGAGGCTCATAAGGAAACTGTGCAGTTTGGGGGGTGGGTCCTAAGGTGGTAAACTTGGTACAAAATTGGTGGATGGATAGACAGCAGAGGGTTATGTTAAACAGAACTCACTTAGGACAAGGGAAAGTGACCAGCGGGGTACCTCAGGGCTCAGTACTGGGACCAATCTTCTTTTTATGTCTTTATAAGTGACATTGCAGATGTGCTGGAAAGGAATGTATGCCTCTTTGCAGATGACAGCAAAATCTGCAATAGGGTGGACAATCCAGAAGGTGAGGACAGAAAGTTCAGAAACCTGAGAAAACTTGAGCAGTGATCAAGGGTATGACAGTTGGGTTGCACTGTGAAAAAGTGCAAAAACATGCACCAAGAGCACAGAAACCCAGAGGCAGAGTATAAAATGGGGGAAGAGGTATTGGTGGTCACCAAACAGCAATAGGACCTTGGAGTAATCATATCTGATGACCTCAAGATGGCAAGGCAGTGCAACAAGGCAGAAGGAAAGGTAGCGGGATGCTGGGATGCACAGGGAGGGGTATCACCAGCAGAAGGAGGGAGGTGATATTGCCACTGTATAGATTTTTGGTTAGATCCACCTGAAGTGCTGTATCCAGTTCTGGAGACCACATCTCAGGAAGGACATAGACAGGGTAGAGGCCACCCAGAGGAGGGCAACTAAAATGGCGTAGAGGCTGCATTAGAAGCCCTATAAAGAGAGACTGAGGGACCTCAATATGTACACCCTGCAAGAGAAGAGGGAAGGAGGGACATGATGGAGAACTATAAATACCTCACTGGGTAGAACAAAATACAGGAGGGGAGTGTTTTTCAAAGAAAAAGGTGCAGTACAAGAGAACAAGGGGGCATGTACTGAAACTGGATGGGGGAATGTAGGAGGGACGTAAGAAGTACTTTTTCACTGAAAGAGATACCTGGACCAGTCTTCCAGCAGACGTAGTGTTGGGGAAAACACTGATATAGGTTCAAGCATGCATGGGATAGGCACAAGAGAATCTTGGTTGGGAAGCGGGGGGGTTAGTCGAAGATCAGGTATGGTCTGCGGTGACAGTATAGGCAGGGTCAAATAGGCACACTAGGTGGGCCAATCAGTCCTTATCTGCTGACAAATCCTGTGTTTCTATGCTCAGTGTAAGTAAATGAGTTCAGTGTAAAGTGAAAGTGAAATCTAATTTTTGACTAACAAAGGTGGATCCATTTACACCCGGAGCCAATGGGACATGAAGACAATGTCCGCACAGAAGGTAAGCAGTTCCCTCTAAAGGGATGCAGGTAGTTTGGCTGAGCATGGCTGAGATGGTGCATAGAGATTTTATATCCAATCAAAATCAGATCCTGTCTCTAAGGGGTGTGGTCTAAGTGCCAAGCCTGGGGACTACACAACACACCTGGTGGCTCCAGGCAAAACTGTACCATCTACAACTCAAGACATGGGAGTCAGTCCTAAGGTTATTGCCCACCCCGCCTCACCAAAGGGACTTTTGTGTAAGGAAGGCCTGAATTGGGGATTGTGTTAGACACACATTTTAACCTGCCTGGCATTCTCTTAAATTGCCTGTCTCTGGATCACTGAGCAGAATCTAATAAGCAGAGTCCTGGGCACATTTCCTGCTGCTCTGTGAGGGATGACCTAGTAGCATTTCTCTATTAGCAGTGGCATCTGCACAGGAACTAGACCCAACACCCATGGAATGGCAAAAGCCAATCAGAATACAATATTTCACTTGCCCATTTTCTAAGACAGCACACGCACTAATGAATGGATCTTGACTGAGATCAGCAAAGGGCTGCTGTGATGAGGCACACCAGAAGATGTCACTGTGAACCAGTAACAACAACATGAGTGAAGTAGGACTGAGGGACATGCACCGTGTGGAAAGATTCCTGCATATATTGGTGAACAGGATGAATGTGTGTTTATTTTACTGTCTTTTTGAACCTTAGTGTAACCCCCCTGCAAATGGGGGTTCCCAAAAGACTTCCAGGAGCTTGCTTGAATGCTCCAAGCCTGAATGGTGTTTGGCATTTAAGCCATTTATCAGTGAGTGTTTTTAGAACCTCTGGTACTGTCTCTTTAAGAGCTGTCTGCTTGCAGACATAATTAGTTTGTATGGGGGACTGTGTGTTTCTTTGATTGAGTACCACTCAAGCTGCTGCCAATTCACTTCATTTTGCAGTCACTAGGGTGCAAAGGGAACCTATCTGAAAGATGTAACTGTTTGCCAGAAATTATTTAGAGTAATAATGAAATTACAGTTTGTCTAACCTGCTTTCTTTGCAGTCAGAACTGTGTCTGCTAGTTCCCATTCTAGTTTTGAACTGCTGAACTGGACCAATCAGTGTGGGGTAAGCTAGCTCTAAAATGGTGCCTTGGATGAATCAGAACTTGGACTCATAATCTGAGCCAGCCACAAGAGGATTGTATGGGCAGTGACCTGGGAGATGTAGTTTAGACTTCAGTGCCTTTTGGACCAACAGCAGCAGTCTATTGTGAGTGACAGCAATCCAGTCAAGAACTGGGAGGAACTCAAAGGAAGTGCCCGTTTTTGTCGGTTGGAGTTTCAGTTGAGCTTTGGCAGTGAAGAAGGAAGGAGCCCTGTGCTTTTCAGTGTGCAGTTTTAGTCAAAAACGTGTGTAAGGCCCAGAGTTCCGTCTGCAACTTGTTAGGACTGAATCCGTCCTGTGAAAAGAATCAAAGGATCTCTGAAGAGTAGAAACCAGGCTCACCCTGTAGAAGACTGGAGGAATTGCTGAAATTACTCAGGTCTGTCAGAAACTGAATCTGCTGTGTGTTCTCCGGGTATTGTGCAGTAATTGCGATCGGGATACAGATGCAGCCTGCCTGGTATAGTGCTTTCTTTTATATGGATGTGTGAAGAGGTTTGTGCACCTCAAGTGAGCCCTGCTGACATTGAAGGACCCTATCTTATTTGGAGGTCGTGAGTACTAATTCAGGGTCGCTCCCTGTTGAATTGCCACATTAAATCCAAATGGAATTACTGTACTGCTGTTTAATTCTCCTTTTCTCTGTGTGAAAGGGCCCCTACCAGCTGCCACGGTTTGGACTAGCCACTAGGGCTTGGGTACCCAGGGACAGTAACTGATAGGGATAGGCCTGTGCACAGAGCCATAGGTAGATTATTAAAGTGATAAGCTAATTAACCTGATTTCCCCCTGTCCTTGTTATATCCCCCTAAATAAATCAGAGCTGCTTGTTTCAGCAAAGTTATACTGCCTGAGGTATTTGTCTATGTTAAAGTACTGTACTGTGATTGTTCACTGTATCTCATTTCACAGGAGGTCCTAGTGCGGAACCAGACCTGGGGGTAAGTGTATACTGTGAAGGTAATTCTGATATATTGTGTGGGCCACTAGTGGAAGAAAGGGGTTGCAGTGTCCCAGAGGGCTGTGACCAAGTTAGTTTAACTATTGCAAACCCTGACCTCTGGGTGGGCACCGCCATTGGATCCAGGCCCCTCAACCTGTTGGTAGCAAATCAGGCAGGGTAGTAGCCCCTGGGATAGCGCCAGCTAGGGTTACATCTTGAGCTCACCGCTGGGATTGTGTGTCCTCTAGTGGCCATATTTACGAACCACTGTTAAGAAAAAATGGGTACCCGACAGAAGTGGCTGTGCACCGGCTGGTGGAGTGGTGTACTGGGGAGGAGATGACCCCAAAATGCTATGCTTATCCTGGACATCCCCTGGGTATCATCACGGACACTGTGCAGGAGCACTTTCCAAGGTGGAAGGTTTACAAAACCCTGTGGTGGTGGGTCGGCATGCTAATCTGCTCACCCACACTTTCCTGGCCCTAGTAGAGTTTAAGGATCCCATAGATAGCTCCAAAGTGCCACAGACCATTACCCCAGAGGAGCCCTCACTGCTTGGAGAGTGATAACTAAGACAGAAGAACCGGGGAACAGCCCCCACCACTATCTGAAACTTTTGAGAAGAAATTTGCTGAATGGTTGCTGGGAGAGGGGAAAACTGTGGAGGACTTGAAGAAACTATTCTTGCCACCTGGGGTGTTCCTCCCCAACACCCTCTCCTGCTCCAGTGCCCGTAATGGTGGCTGAACCAATGCAGACTCCTATTTCTGCACCTGCCATTAGTCACGACTCTTACCGAAGGTTGAGGATTTCTCTGGCACCCTCCCCACCCCCCAAGGGGAGGATGACTGGGAGACCTGGATAGACTATGTTGCCCCAAGTGCTAGAATGGCAATGCTCGGAAGGCGAAAGCGAAGAGGGTTAGTGAGAGCCTCCGAGGTCCTGCCCTGGCTACCATCCGTGCTAAACGGGCCAGTAACCCTGAAGCGACTGCACAGGCCTATCTTGAGGCCTTGGAGAATGTGTATGGGAGCCCAGATTCTGATGAGGACCTATGGTGGAGAGTAAGAAATGCACAACAGTACCAAGGGAGTTGTTGTCTGTGTATGTCTCGGCTGGAAAAATTGTTGCAAGAATGCCTCAGAAAGGGTAGTTTGCCAGCGATTGAACTGGACCGAACCAGACTGGACAGAATCCTTAAGTCTGCCCCTTCTCAGAACTGCTGTTGCTTCAAGTTCGCCTGGCAAATCGACTGGAATCCCCACCTCCTATGATGAGTTAATGAGAGAAATTGAGGAGTTGAGAAAGGCGACCTCGGAGGTACCTGCACCAACAGCTGTGGCTACGACCCGAGTGACTGAGGGTGACCCATCAAGTGAAGTTCAGGGGCAGAGGTTGACAGTCAATGAGTGCTCTGACAAGGAAAAGATATGCCACAATGGGGCGAACTGTTGAGAGAGATCCAGAATTCAAAAACAGTCCCTTTGCGAAGGCCACGCCTGCAAGTACGGCCCTGACCTATATCCGACTGCATCTGCTGATGGGGTGAGGGTACCCACCCATGTATCTCCTGCTGATAACAGCTCCAAACTCAATTCCTTGACCATGGAAGTGGAGAAACTGACGAGATGTCTCCAAATGCTTATCACGCCGCAGACAGAGATGGCACCCAGGTTTCCAGTTAGTAATACCCCCACCCTGGCTCCCAGTGTGGCGCCTCGGCCAGCTCAAACTCCAGAAAGTATGTTTTGCTATAATTGTGGGAAAGATGGGCACATGAAAAGGGAATGCCAGTCCCCAGAAGACACTGACAAAGTTGCATATAGGCTACAAGGAGAGCTTGGAGAAGAAATCAGTGGTTAAGAGGTCACGACATGATCCCAGTGAGGGCACCAAAATGCTAATTCACGTCCTTTTGTGGCAAGGTCAGTTGCCCAGGCCCCCTACCGCCTCTCCAGACTGGTCCAGAATAGTGGGTCCTCCATGGAGACCACTGTAAAGGTGAATGGAGTGTCTACAAGAGCTGATTAGACAGTGGCTCCCAAGTGACAATTATGTTCCAGGATTGGTATCAGAAGCATTTGTCAGACGACCCTTACAACCATTAGAAGGACTGCATGTATGGGGGTTAAGTGAAAGGCCTACCCTATTCCGGGTATATCCGAATTTGGCTGTCTTTCCCCACCTCCGTGGCTGGAGTGGCCGAACAAGTAGAGACCCTAGCCTTAGTGTGTCCCCCACTGGACTGTATGATGGTGTCCCTTTGTTGATTGGAACAAATGCTCATATGTTGGAAGGCTGGCACAGTTGTGTTATGAAAAACAGGGTCAAAGACTAGTAGAGCTTTAAGAGTTCTGGCTTTAATTAAGAAGGCCTATGAGGCACAGAGAGATGCTGAAAAAACAGAACCAGAGGAACCGGTCGAATTGTATGGAAGAAGGATCCTGAGTCTCTGATCCTGCGCCAAATGCCCAGTGTACCTTACAGGAGAGGTCCGTATCAGAAAGGATGTTAAGAATAAAATATTAATGTTGGATGCACCAGGCGATGGAAAATTGCCAGAGGGACTCTGGTCAAGCCTAGTATTTTGCCGCTAGAGCCCATGCTTATGCCAGAAGGGTAATGGTCCAAGTTCATAATGTGTCTGAAAGAGACATTCGAGTAAACAGAGGTTGCATCCTGGCTAATGTGCATTGTGCAGACACTGCAGTGCTACCCAGCAGCAGAGTTCAAGGAAGAATGACAGAGTAACGCCTGACTTGTTTGATTTGGCGACTCCGCTGCCAGCTGAATGGAAAGTGAGGATCAGTGAGAAGCTTGCCCAGAGACCAGGTGTTTTCTTTAAAGGAATGGGATGTAGGATGCGTGCAAGGAGCTGAGCACAATATCCGGCTGCATGACGAAAGACCATTTCAGAGGTCTCACGCCTGGCACCTGCTGACATAGATGATGTGAGACGGCATCTGCAAGAGATGTTAGCTGCTGGTGTAATACAAGAATCCAGAAGCCCTTATGCTTCCCCATTGTGGTAGTGAGGAAAAAGAATGGAACAGTAAGGATGTGTGTGGATTATCGCACCTTAAACCGGGGACTATCCCTGATCAGTACACAATGCCCGCATTCAGGATGCTTTGGACTGCCTAAGCGAGAGCAAGTGGTTCTCTGTGCTGGATCTCCGAGTGGGTACTACCAGATCCCGATGGCCCCAGAGGACCGTGAGAAGACGCCTTTATCTGTCCGCTTGGCTTGCTATGATTCATGAGGATGCCTCAAGGATTTCAGGTGCCCCAGCCACTTTTCAACGATTGATGGAGCGTGCAGTGGGGACATGAACTTACTAAGTGCCTGGTATACCTAGATGATGTTATTGTGTTTGGAAGCTCACTGGAGGAACATGAGAGCAGATTATTTAAGGTATTGGACCGACTGGAGGACTTTGGCCTTAAACTGTCCATTGATAAGTGTCAATTCTTTCAAACATCAGTAAAGTATGTGGGACACATAGTATCCACCGAGGAATAGAGACCGACCCAAGTAAAGTTGAGGCCTTGACCACCTGGCCACAGCCCAAAATCTAAAGAACTGCAAAGATCCTGGGATTCTGTGGTTATTATCGGCGCTTCATCAAGGACTATTCAAGAGTGATCCGCCTTTACTTAACCTTTACTCAAGGGTATCCCCAACCACAAAAAAATACCAAAAGTCAGCGTCCTCAAGACTGAAAGAGTGTATTTTCATCCGAGTGAAGTATTTGGGGCCGCTGGACTCCTGATTGATGAGACTGCTTTTCATGAGATCATATATCAACTTACCCATGCTCCAGTGCTGGCCTATGCCGATCCAAGAAAACCTTCGTCCTGCACACTGATGCTAGCTTGCAAGGGTTGGGGCTGTTGTACCAAGAGCACGAGAATGGCCTGAGACCAGTGGCCTTTGCCAGTAGAAGCCTGACCCCATCCAAAAGAACTATCCTGTACATAAGTTAGAGTTCCTAGCTTGAAGTGGGCTATTGTTGACCAATTCCATGAGTACTTGTATGGGGCTAAAATACTAGTAAAAACTGACAATAATCCTTTGACCTATGTGCAGACCTCAGCTAAGTTGGATGCCACTGGCCATAGGTGGCTTTCTGCATTATCTACATATGACTATGCTCTCGAATACCAGCAGGTCTGAACCACATAGATGCTGATGCTCTCTCCGAGGCCTGTTCCCCAGAATGATTGGGTCCGATTGGCAGAACCTGACATTCGAGCACTCTGCGGAAGTTTGACAGGGAGGAACAAATGTCCACGGGCAGTGGACTGCATGGTGGATGCTTGGGAGCCTCTGAGAATTGCATACCTGCTGCTTATTGCCACTTTTCTGCAATAGACATTGGTGCACTGCCTCAGCTGGACAATGACAGTATTCAGGGCTCAATCCCGCGATCCCATGATCAAAGCAGCTTTAGAAGCCCTCTATGCAGGAAAAGATGTGTCCAAATTACGCTCCACTGATTTGAGAACTGCACTGTTATACAAAGAAGGTCCTAAGTTGAAACTGATCAATAAACTGTTATACAGAGAAACAGTAGACAGAGGGGACAAGTGGACAAACAACAACTAGTGCTGCCCACTGCCTTCGAGACTCAGTACTGAGGTCCTTGCACAACCACATGGGGCACCTTGGTATAGACAGAACACTTGACTTGGTGAGATCCAGATTCTATTGGCCTAAGATGGGGGCTGATGTGGAGCAACACATTCGAACTTGTAGTGGCTGCTTACAGAGGAAAGCTTTGCCCCAGAGGGCTGCCCCTTGTGTAACATCACCACCAGTGCACCCATGGAGCTGGTCTGTATTGATTTTCTCTGAGTTTGGAGTCAGATCAAAGAAATATCAGTAATGTGCTGGTGGTCACTGACCATTTCACGAGATATGCCCAAGCTTTCCCACCAAAGACCAGAAAGCATCCACTGTGGCCAAAGTACTTGTAGAAAACTTTTGTTCACTATGGGGCTCCACAAAGAATCCATTCTGATCAAGGGAGAGACTTTGAGAGTCGTCTGATCAAAGAGATGCTTTCTCTGTGGGGAGTCTGAAAGTCCAGAACCACTCCTTACCACCCCAGGGGACCCACAGCCTGACGTTTCAACCGCACTTTGCTAGATATGCTAGGCACCCTGCACCCAAAGGACAAGCCTAGATGGAGCCAACAAATTAGCACCCTGGTACATGCTTATAACTCACCAAAAGTGATGCCACTGGATTCTCCCCTACCGCCTGATGTTTGGAAGAAAGCTCGACTACCAGTAGATGTGTGTTTTGGGGTCTCTCCTGATGGGGTCAAGCTGACAACTATTTACAGTATGTGCAAAAGTTAAAGGCCCAGCTAACTCATGCGTACCAACTGGCTCAAACCATGGCTGCCAAAAGAAATCTGGCCAACAAAGGTATGATAAAAGGTGAAAGCACAGGAACTCCAGGAGGAGATCGGTATTGCTAAGAAATCTGGGACTGCATGGCAAGCACAAGATTGCTGACAGATGGCACCATCTCCTCACATTGTAGTGGGCAAACTAGATGATCTGCCAGTGTACAAAGTAAGGCCTGAGAATAATTCAAAAGATGTAAAAACAATGCATAGAAATCATTTACTGCCCATTGGACAAATCTTAATTGAGTCTGAGCCCCTAGAAGATGCCCCCTCTGGACCAGTGACTAGAGCTGCTGCTAAGAAAAGATCAAGAAAGTCTGCACCTACAGAAGCAAAGTTAAAGTGTTCCCCTCCACAAGTCCCAGTTGAGCATGACTGTCAGTCCATATCGGAAGAAAGTGAGAGTGACTTTGAGTACTATCCTTCTTACGAACTGAGTCAATTGTTTCGGGGCAATCCCCTAGTCAATACTGGAGATGAAGCTGGGCCTTCTGGACTGTCTAAGCCCCCAGCTTCATCCCTGGAGCCAATGCTCCCAGAAAGTGAAGTGCAAAGCATCAGATCAGATGAAATGGAATCATTGTGCATGGTTGAACTGTTTGAGCTTTCAGGGGAGGAAAATGATAGATTGGGCAGACTGGTGATACACCGAACAAGAAGAGTATTTTGAGTGCCCTGACAGTCCACTGCCAGTGTCCAGCTCTCCATCGACCAAATGTTGTGGACTCAGAAACTGTAACTCCTGGAGCTGAAAGTGCCCCAAGTTCTAGCCTCTCTACCCCCATGGAGACTCCCTGACAAGTGAGGACAATGCTGAAAATGAGGCTCAGAGTGCAGAGACTATAACAGTTCCCCTAGAAAGACTGGTCGAGCTGTAAAGCCTGTGGTGCACCTCAGTTATGATTCACTTGGGAGGCCTGTGGACTTGCCTCTCAATGTTGTCCATAAAGGAGTGTATGTCCCAGGCTCATTGCCCAAACTGAGCATCAGTGCTAACTCCAAGTTACTTGTGTTGCCCTCTAAGTATGGTGCCCTTGCCCCATCCAGCCCCAAGGTAACTGATAGGGAAGGGCCCCCTCTCTTCAGGTTTCATGTACAAGAGGTAATAACTTGAGTTATGGTACAATGTGTATGTAATACTGTGTAAAGAGTGACGTGCAATGTTTCAGAAATGTGTTCTTGGTAAAATGATATATTGACTGATAATTACATGTCTTGAGCCTAATGCAATCGCTGTATGGTTGCAGTTGAAACTTATGGGGGTACTTGCTTGCGCCGGACGTCAAGCTTTCCCAGGCTAGGAAGGTGTAACCCCTGCAAATGGGGGTTCCCAAAAGACTTCCAGGAGCTTGCTTGAATGCTCCAAGCCTGAATGGTGTTTGGCATTTAAGCCATTTATCAGTGAGTGTTTTAGAACCTCTGGTACTGTCTCTTTAAGAGCTGTCTGCTTGCAGACATAATTAGTTGTATGGGGGACTGTGTGTTTCTTTGATTGAGTACCACTCAAGCTGCTGCCAATTCACTTCATTTTTGCAGTCACTAGGAGTGCAAAGGGAACCTATCTGAAAGATGTAACTGTTTTCCAGAAATTATTTAGAGTAATAATGAAATTACAGTTTGTCTAACCTGCTTTCTTTGCAGTCAGAACTGTGTCTGCTAGTTCCCCATTCTAGTTTTGAACTGCTGAACTGGACCAATCAGTGTGGGGTAAGCTAGCTCTAAATGGTGCCTTGGGCCGAATCAGAACTTGGACTCATAATCTGAGCCAGCCACAAGAGGATTGTATGGGCAGTGACTCTGGGAGATGTAGTTTAGACTTCAGTGCCTTTTGGACCAACAGCAGCAGTCTATTGTGAGTGACAGCCAATCCAGTCAAGAACTGGGAGGAACTCAAAGAGTGCCCGGTTTTTGTCGGTTGGAGTTTCAGTTGAGCTTTGGCAGTGAAGAAGGAAGGCCCTGTGCTTTTTCAGTGTGCAGTTTTAGTCCAAAGCGTGTGTAGGCCCAGAGTTCGGTCTGCAACTTGTTAGGACTGAATCCGTCCTGTGAAAAGAATCAAAGGATCTCTGAAGAGTAGAAACCAGGCTCACCCTGTAGAAGACTGGAGGAATTGCTGAAAATTACACTCGGTCTGTCAGAAACTGAATCTGCTGTGTGTTCTCCCGGTATTGTGCAGTAATTGCGATCGGGATACAGATGCAGCCTGCCTGGTATAGTGCTTTCTTTTATATGGATGTGTGAAGAGGTTTGTGCATCCAAGTGAGCCCTGCTGACATTGAAGGACCTATCTTATTTGGAGGTCGTGAGTACTAATTCAGGGTCGCTTCCCTGTTGAATTGCCACATTAAATCCAAATGGAATTACTGTACTGCTGACTGTTTAATTCTCCTTTCTCTTGTGAAAGGGCCCTACCAGCTGCCACGGTTTGGACTAGCCACTAGGGCTTGGGTACCCAGGGACAGTAACTGATAGGGATAGGCCTGTGCACAGAGCCATAAATAGATTATTAAAGTGATAAGCTAATTAACCTGATTTCCCCTGTCCTTGTTATATCCCCTAAATAAATCAGAGCTGCTTGTTTCAGCAAAGTTATACTGCCTGAGGTATTTGTCTATGTTAAGTACTGTACTGTGATTGTTGCACTGTATCTCATTTCACAGGAGGTCCCAGTGCGGAACCAGACCTGGGGGTAAGTGTATACTGTGAAGGTAATTCTGATATATTGTGTGGGCCACTAGTGGGAAGAAAGGGGGGTTGCAGTGTCCCAGAGGGCTGTGACCAAGTTAGTTTAACTATTGCAAACCCTGACCTCTGGGTGGAGGCACCCGCCATTGGATCCAGGCCCCTCAACCTGTTAGTGGCAAATCAGGCAGGGGTAGTAGCCCCTGGGATAGCGCCAGCTAGGGGTTACATTAGCAATAATAATAGGGGTAACTATCAAAAGAAATTAGACGAAACAGTAAAAAACCTCAGGAAAGAGACATATTTGCATCTTCAACCAAGTGTCCTACCAGAAACCTGCTACAATAAGCTGAACTAACTGATCTCACCACCATAGCAGCAAAAACAGATTTCCTGTCTTCTTTAAAAAAACTATCTGAGCAAAATCCCTCTGTAAACAAACTGGGTCATTTGCGAGGTACAGTGTCAACACTGCTTCACTCAGTACTGCCACAAGAAAGGAAAAAACAAGGAAGAGAGAGAGAAAGAGAGCATTTGCCCCATGTCACCATGTGTACAGTGCAGCACAAAAAAGAGTTAAAGTTTGCTGTAGTTCATATGTACAAAGAAAAAGTGAATAAATAACAGCATGTTACTGCCCCAAGGAAATTAAAACACCCACTAATCTGTTGTCTTGCATGTGGTTGCATGTCGTAATAGTGACTATGGAACGGTGATGCATGAGAACGGCGAAGAACTCACATCGCGACCACTTTCAGGAAAGTCTTTTCAACAGATCAAAAAAAACAGGGCAGACGAGATGGGCCTGGCAGTCTCATTCTGCTGTCAAATTCTATGTTTCTGTGTTAAAATACCTGCTTGCATGGTCTAGTAAGCAAAACTTCAAGCTGTCAGCATAACATAGCAAAGCATAACACAACACAACAATATAGCAGTACATAAGACATTTTTAGACTTTCATTTAATTTTGTCAAACTAGAAAATATTATTTTACAAAAATAAATGTTACATAATGTATGCAACCGAGTGCTTAGTAACAGTACTAACACAGAAATGTGACCGTAGAAGGGACATAGGAGCCATCATGTCAACTCCTCCTGCTGCCGGGCAATGATAATATCCAGTTTACTTTTCCAATGTATTCTTATCAGATGCTACGTTGGGATAGTGGAATGCCAAATTCCACCTCACAGTTCCATTACCTTCTATCACCACATGGATACTACTAGCTAAGACCATACGTACAAACTGATATTAGACCTCTGGCTGCAGCTTCAAATATTATACAGTTTGTATTGGCCCGCATTTGTTTTTCTGCATCATCAACTTCCAAAAATGAATCCAAAGTACAATCTGGGAATTTTTTTAATCCTTTAAACACTTGGATTTTCATTAAAAGAATACTTTACAAATCCCTAGTTTGGTTACACTTTACATTAAATATGTTACTATGTAATTGCAGGGTAAGTACTTTGGTAAGGGTACCAGGTCAAAACAGTGCACCATGAAGAATGCTACAGGAACCGCGCCATGTGAAGCGTGAAAGGATTTAGAGTGATGGGTAGAATAGCGGTAGGGAATTACCGCTACCCCTGTTGCTCTGCACTTCACCTGGAAGGGATCAACTAGCCATGTGCTGGGGTGCCTGGCCGAGCTACTCCCGTGGTGGAGTGGCTAGGACACTAGCATATGGAGAAGAAGGAGACCTGGGACTGTGGTTTGGGTCCGGCTAGGTCTCCTCCTGCTGAAACTTTTATTTAAAAAAAAAAATAATAACTTTTACCCCCTCCTGATTTTCTCCCCATCCCTGAAGTCCACAACCCTCTGGAGTTGAGGATTTCTGGTGACTTCGTAGAGGAAATGGCAGCCTAGACTAAGAGGCTCCCCGAACGATCCCATATTAACCCTCCTAATACACCTAATCAATTGCCATCCATATACAGCTAAACTAGGAGGGCATCCCAAAATGCCAAAGAAGAAAAGGGATAACAAATTTGCGATCCTGGCACATCTTAATGAGGAGAAATCTCAAGATGAAGGGTCGGAGAGCGAAGACTCGAGGGCCTCATCCTCCTCACTCCGGGGCGGCACAGTATCCGAGCAGGCATCCCATATAATACTACAAAAGCAAATGGCCCAGATGCTGGCGGAAATAAGAGATTTCCACCAAGAAATTAAATCGACGGCGACTGCCCTCCGCACCGACATAGGGAAACTCGAGCAAAGACAAGAAACTAGTGAGGCCCGCATTGCAGGGATGGAGGGAAGGCTCGACGATGTGGAGCTCACCATAGCACAGCTTCATGGAGAGGTCAAGGCCCTGAAAGCACGAGCTGAAGATGCAGACAGCCGCAGTCGAAGGAACAACACATGAATCTCGAGACTTCCTGAAGGCTCCGAAGGAACATAAATGATAAGCTACATCCAGAAACTCTTGAGAGAACTGCTTCCCTTACCTGAGAGTATTTCCCTGGAGTTAGAGCGGGCACATCGTGTGTTGGGGCCTAGGCCCCCTCCAGGCTCTCGCCCTCGTACTGTCTTGGCGAAATTCCTGCAGTTCCAGGACAAAGAAGCAGTTTTAAGGGCGGCCTGGAGGAAGGGGAAAGTCCTACTAGGATCACAGCGTCTCTTTTTTGATAACGATTATGCCCCCAAGATCATGGCGTGAAGGCGCGCCTATTCTGCAGTAATGAAAGCACTGAAGGCGGCAGGGATTAGATTCCGCACTCCCTACCCTGCAAAAATGGTGATTCTGTTTTCGGACGGAGCAAGCACTGTGGAGTCAGTGGAGGAAGCAGAGGTCGAGCTGAAAAGGAGGAACATAGATGTCCCCCAGACCAAGGTCCACAAAGAGCCCTCCGTAGCATCCAAACTTGCCCAAAAGATGTGGAACAAAGGACAGAGGGATGCGAGACGCAGACAAGGAGCGGAGGCCATACAGAGGATTGTCGGAGCATTGAGGGCATCGCAGACTGTCGAAGATGAGCAGCGGATGCCGGAGACCATTGTGGAGACATGAAGAGGCCAAGTAACTCTGTACAACCTTGTAGGAGGTGGAGGAGGGGGGGCCTGGGGCGGCAGTGGCAAAACATTTGTATACCAGTAGCCTGGGGGTGGGGGACTCCAAACAGAATGGGTGCCCAGGTTTTGACAGGGAGGAGGCTTCTGGTGCTAGGGGGTGGTGGGGAATCGCCATATGGAAGGGACCGAGGATAGAGAGGGCCAGGAGGACAAGAAAGGGCAGACACAGAAGGTGCTAACAGGGAAGGGTGCATGCCTCTCTGTTGGAGGCCATCCAGAAATCTGATGGTGGGGAGTGGTAAGTGCAAGGGGACAAAGGTAACTGAGCTCCCTAGCAATAGTCGGGTCAAATGTGCTGTGAGGAAGCATATTTTGATCCCTGGAGGGGAGGACTAAGCGGGAGGAGGGGAGCAGAGCAGGGAGGGAGGGAGGAGGAGGAGGGCATTGGTGGGGAGGAGGGAGGCACGGGGCCTGAGTGCTAAACATACTGTGAGATCAGCCTGCGGTTGCAGTGAAGAACCCCGGATATAAAATGATGTTGAACCCTGTGCAAATAAGGGACAGCGGGAGATGGGGGGGTGGGGGCTGGAGTAGGGAAAGGGGGAGGTTGGGAAGGAGAGGGAGATGAAAAGCTGAGAACGGAATGGAACCAAGTGCAAAACACAGCAGCAAGTAACAGAAGAGTGACTTAAAGACCCTGTGGACATGAACATGATTCAGCAGCTAACCATTAACAAATGAACACGAATAATCAAAACAGAACAAGAATGCTGATCATACGGGTGGGGGCAAATGGGGGAAAGGGGTTAAGGAGCAGTATGTATAATGTCGTGGGAGGACTTGGGGGGCCTCTCCTCCCCGACCTTGTCATCTGATCGGGGGTGGGTACCTGGGGGGAGGGGACTCCCTCGGGCGGCTACTGTGGGTTTCTCTCCTGCCCCACTAGCTATGACTGGGGAAGAGGGGGGCTGGGCCCTGCAGGGCGGGGGAAGGAGATGCCATCTGGAAGGGCGATGTATGGGAGGGCCCTGCCGGGAGGCATGACCTCCGTGACTATGGCCACCATAGGTGGATGGTGCATGGACCCAGCAATCCCTCCTGGCTGGGTATCTGGGGGGAGACAGAAGGGAGAATGGGTCCGCCGAAGTGGGGTGAGGGGGCAGGCCCGGAATTTGGGGGGGAAGTGATGTGCAGAGCAGGCCTGGGAGGATGTCTGTCCTGATACTGCTGCTGATCCCTCCGGGCTTGCTCCCGGAGGGCACTGGGGGGCATACCCTCCTGAAACTGGACATGATGGAACTGTGGTGGTGGCTTGCGCCGGCCGGTGCCTCTGGGCTGAGGACCCCAAGCATAACGGGGAGTAACATAACTGGCATGGGGGGGAGGGGTGTGGCTGGTAGCACCAAGCGGAGCACAGCTTAATACGTGGGGCAGGCTCGTCTGCCTCCTTCCCCCGGGCATGACAAGCTGAACAGATAAATCATTCACTGCACTTAGCCATGACCCAGGTGTGCAGGAGCGGAGGTCTAACCGTGTGTTCGCCTTTCCTCCTCTGCTGGGCCGTAGCAGCGCCACCTTCCTTGAGGTTTTGGTTTGGAGACCCGAGGTGAAGAGAGTCTCCTCAGTCCAGTCTATTCCCCTATAAGTTATAGCCGGGATCTTAGGGGACCATAGGCGCAACATATAATAGTCACCTATCCTATTTACCCTTTCCCAAGTAGCACTTTGTGCTAAAGCCCAGTGATTCTGGGCAATTGGCAAGGTTTCCTTGCCGTAGGGTCAGGATCTCCTGACTCGTGGAAGTGCCAGTTCGTAAATGTTGAATGTTAAGATGTTTAGATGTTATGTAGTATGTGTTAATGTAGTTAGTGCTGGATATGTATTGTTGTGTATTGAAGTTATGATGTGTTAGTCGCCAGATCCGACCAAATGACCTTAGTGGGGGTGCTCTCCAGGGATAGCAGACCTAGGGGCCCGTTGGGGCAAGAGAGACGTAAATTAGAGAAGAGAACTAGACCAGAAAATGGATACAGCTAAGATAAAATTACTCTCTCTAAATATAAATGGCCTTGCATCGCCTATTAAGAGGTCAAGGACCCTGACCTTTATTAGGCGCTCTAAAGCCGACTTAACATTCCTACAAGAGACTCACATGAGCGCAGCTGAACATGCAAAATTGGCCAAATTAAGCAGGGGGCAGGTTTTTCATTCTTCGGCCAGGACTGGAAGGTGCAGGGGAGTTGCTATGGTGATCTCCCCAGGCAGTCTGTTTAGGGCCGGGAATACCTGGGCTGACCCAGAGGGCCGCATGATTTTGGTGCAGGGTACGCTACACGATAAACCAGTAAATTGGTTAATGTATATTCCTCAGGAACCCTAGTGGTTCACCTTAAACCTCTACTAGATAAAATATACAAAAACAAAGGGGGTACTTATGATGGCAGGTGACCTTAACTTTGTTATGGACCCTAACCTGGATTCTACTAACACGAAACCTCCTAAACAATTGGTAACCCAAAGATTCTTTAAAAGATTTGCAAAAGAGGTGGGATGGTGTGATGCCTGGAGGACACTCCATCCCCATTCGAGGAATTATACTTACTACTCACCGGTCCACCAAACTTATTCCCGTATTGATCAGGTGTACACGCAAGTGGAGAACTTGGGGATGCTGCATAATATTCAAACTGGGGACACTGCGGTCTCAGACCATGCCCCCCAGACCTCCATGTGGGATTTTGAGCGCCAACCCAAACGGACACTATGGAGGCTTAACCCGTACTATTTGCATTCTAAAAAGTTCTGTGACTTTCTTATAAAGAAGATCCAGGAGATAAAAGCAGACAATCCGGTCACGGATTCTACTCCTGCTATGTACTGGGATACGATTAAGACCGTACTCGGGGCACATAATAAAATACACTGCAGAACAAGAAAAACAGCGTAAAGCGCAAAAACTTAGGCTGGAAGATACCCTTCACTTTCTACAAATGGCACACAAACAAGGGGATGCAACGGTGCTCCCCCAGTTGCAGCAAACCAGGTTTGAATTAGATTGATTAATACAACAGCAAACCGAGATGGCCCTGACCTTCTTGCACCAGAAATTTTATGAAGTTGGGCCGAGGGCTACTCGGATGCTGGCATACCAAGCCCGGAAGCAAAAAAAAGCAGCTACAGTCACATCGGTGTGCCACCCTACGGGAGAACACCACCTCACCAAGACACATGAAATCGCGGAAGCCTTTACCATGTATTACAGGTCCCTATACATCACAGAAAGTTCAGCATCCCCACATCACATAGCGGAATTTCTAAGATCAATCACCCTCCCACGGCTGACAGAGACCCAAAACCAGGCCCTAACTTCTCCAATAAAAGAGGCAGAATTGACGGCTGCCATAAAGAATGCCAAATCACAGAAGTCCCCTGGACCAGATGGGTATGGGGTGGAATTTTACAAGGCGGTAAATGTCCTGATGCTTCCTAACCTCTGTGATGTTTTTAACAAGGTTATGGAGGGAGACCCCCCCCCCGTCCTGGTCATATGCTACGATCTCTGTCATCCCTAAACCAGATAAGAATCGCAACTTTGTGCCTCTTATAGGCCTATATCGGTACTTAATCAGGACTATAAACTATTTATGGCAATTTTAACTCATCGGGTGGATCAGGTACTCCCTCTGTTAATTCATAAGGATCAGACGGGGTTTGTTCGGTCCCGCACTACCACAGACAACATAAGGTGGACTCTGCACGTGGTACATCACATGCACACCGAAGGGGCTCCATCCATACTGGTCAGCTTAGATGCCGAAAAGGCGTTCGACAGAGTGGCTTGGCCATTTCTCTATGAAACATTACATAAATTCTGCTTCCCCCCTGCTGTAATAAATGTCATACAAAATATTTATGCCTCCCTGCAGGTGTGTGTGAAGGTGAATGGACACCATTCAGCTTATTTTCCACTATACAGGGGTGCCCCTTCTCACCCCTCCTATTCGCGGCTTTTATTGAGCCTCTGGCCCAGAGGATCAGGGAAGCGCAAGATATAGAGGGAGTGGAACTGGGAGGATCTGAACACCGAATAGCCCTCTATGCAGATGACATTTTGCTATATCTACAAAACCCCGAACAATCCCTTCCTGCAGTTAAGCTAATACTGGAATCCTTTGGTATGGTATCAGGGTACAAGTTAAACCTTACTAAAACAGAGATGCTTACCTTTCACTATTCACCCACACCAAAAGTTCAAGCTGCTGTCACAGGAAGGTGGGACCTAGGGAAACTAAAATATTTGGGGATATATATCCCTAAATCTCCCCTAGAATTTTACAAATATAATTCCACTCCTTTTGTAGCGCAACTCAAGGCGGACTTGGCAGCATGGGCGACTCTCCCTTTGGGGCTGGCTCGAAGGATTGACCTGATTAAGATGGTCTCCCTCCCGAGAGCACTGTACCTGTTCCAGAATATACCAATCCACCTCCCTCTGCAAACCTTCAAAGAAATAAACCATCATATTTCCAAATTTGTCTGGGCAAATAACAGACCCCGGGTGCATTTAAAAATTCTCACCCTCCCCCGGAACGAGGGAGGCATGCGCCTTCCAGACTTGAGACTTTACCAGCAGGCGGTGAATGTGATGCACCTGATGTCTAGATAAACCAAAACACATAACCCGCACTGGTTGGATATAGAACGGGCATTGATGGACGATCATGTGTTCCACAGGGCCCTGGACCAAATCAGGGAAGATGGGATCCCGGTTAAACAGGGAAATCCTTGGCTCATGGCTTCGGTTAGAGGCTGGCGGACCATTAGACGGAATTACCAACTGACTTATTTTTTGCCACTCATATGCCCAATTCCCAGCCTGAGTAACTTTCCCCCGAACGATCTTGATGGTAGCTTTCGGCAGTGGGAAAGAAAGGGACTGAGATACTTGGGTCAGATATTGAGGCAGGGCATAATGTGGGCATACACTGAAATTCAAAAGGAATATAACCTACCAAAGGGAGACTTTTACCGGTACCTACAGCTCAGACACTACATAGACCGCTTGCCCCGAATGATCTGGGACCATGAGCAGCTCCCACCATTAATACAGAGCCAAATGATTCTTAACAAAACCCCAAAGCAAAACAACCTGATCTCATCGTACTATCAAGCCTTGAGGGCTCAGAACCTTACATGTACAGATAACATCCGGGAGCACTGGAGTCAAGAATCAGGATACTTAATAACCCCTGAGGACTGGCAAAGGGCCTGGAAATACTCAGCTAGAGTGTCCAGCTCACATGTCTAGAGGGAGTTCGCATGGAAATGCTTAATGCAATACTTCAGAACCCCGGCAATTACTAGCCACTATGGGCCACGACTGTGGGCCACGTCCTGGCGCCTTTGTGGTAACATGAGGGCAGATCACACACACATAATGTGGGGCTGTCCATCCTTGAAACCTTATTTTACGCTCCTGCAATCGCATCTCCGGGAGATATTTGACCCTCATCTCCAGCTGACAATGGAGATGGTTCTGTTTTTAATTCTCCCCCAAAACCTGCATGGGCCAATAACTAGACATTTGCTACTCATTCTCCTCACGGCAGCAAAAAAGGCCATCATGAAACATTGGCTGACACCTAGAACGCCCGCGATACAAGACTGGTGGAACATTATTAGACAAATCTATACTATGGAGAAAATAACACACAGCCTAAATAATCAAGAAGGGAAATTTGCATCCAGATGGGCTAGATGGCAAATATACTATATGTTAAAAGACCCTACATTTGTACCCTGAAGGGAGGTAGAGGGGTGGTAGGGGGGACCTCCCCACCCTTTCTTGTCATGGGTGTCCCAGAGGTCCTGGGGGGGGGGGAGAGCGACTGCTCCACTGACAGGGGAGCCTGTGGTCTGCTGCCAAGGAGAGCACCCCCAACAGATCCCTGTTATACAGGTAATGGATACTATGGCTCTGGATAGGTAGCCGAGTTAGATAGAGGTGTTGAAAACTTCCTCCAGAAGATGGAACTGGCCACTTTATACATGGAGAAGCTTGGTGAACTTCAAAGCTTGATGATCTAAGAGCCCGCCTATAAATTAATAGGCCAAGACTATCTGGTTAAGAATCACTCTCACCTGGGTCCTGCACCCAACCTGGACTCTCATTCCTCTTGTGTTACACTGTCATAGAATGTTATACCCACACTGAAACTGAATTATACATATCCATAAATTACTTTTGGTGATCTGGCTGACTTATCTGTAAATATGTTAAAAACCTTAATAAAGATGAAATTAAAAAAAAAAAACCTCTGGAGCTGATTATTTTAAGTCCAGGGGGCATGGGGACAAAGTCCCCCACGTCAAAGGGTGTAGGGGTAGAGCCCCCCTCAAAAAGAAAGAAGTCCCATGGTATTCAATGGGGCTGCACCTTTTCTGTCAGGTTGCTGTTGTACCCGATGTTTGGGACGCCGCTGTTTTCCTTGCAGCATTTATTGCTGCACGGTTATTGTTTGCGGCGACATGACCCCGACCCCGTGCCTTTGGTAAGTACATGTAACAGAGGTAACTACATTGTAGTTACACCTGTGTTGCAAGTAAGAACATCCTAATTACCATGCAGTTACAGTTAAATCATTTGTTTGGGGTGTGGGGAAGAGGAAACAAATTCTAAATCATGATGTAACAAAAAGGCAAAATCTGCCTCATTACCTGGGCTCTGTACTAAAATGAAAAGCAGTCTTAAAACTAGATAATGTTTGGATGATATCCATAGGATTCAAGTACCCCTGCTTCAGGATGATGGCCTTTTTGGGCAAATAGGATCATCTTAATGCTTTTTCCTACACAGGTTATGACTATCCAAGCAGGGCTTAAAGTGGTCTGGGCCTCGTAGGGTCTCAGACCCAGCAAACAAAATTGAGGGGTCTTACAGGGTCTCAAAGCAGGGCCCATACGCCATGGTTGTTTCCTCTTACCATGACTTCAAGAGGGGAGTATGTCCCTTAATTCTCTACAGTATGTTCATGTTTTGTGCCTTCGCTTTGACTTTATTATTGCAAAATTGGATGATAATGAAAAGGCAAATTCCACACTGTGAAGAAAAAAAAGGACTTCTGCAACAGTAGTCCAAGTATCTTTTTATAATTATGACCCTTAGAGACCCAGCAGTTTTTGTTTTTTTTCACCCTTTATGCACTGTATCCATGCTAAACATAGTGGATAAGGAAATGTGCAGAGCATACGTGCAAGACATCAGGTTAGTGGGTGTTTTAATTTCCTTGGGCCACTCCCATGCTGTCATTTATTCACTTTTTCTTTGTACATATGAAACACAGTACAGAACTTGTTAACTTTAACTCTTTTTAGAGCTGCATTGTCTAGATGGAGGCATGACGCAAATGCTCTCTTTCTCTCGCTGCCTTGTTTTTCGTTCTTGTGGCAGTACTTAGCGAAGTACTGTTGGTACTGCACCTTGCAAAAGGCCCACTTTGTTTACAAAGTGAAAATGAGTAGATGACTGTATATGACAGTAATATTCTGTGCCATACAATAACCAACCAGGCTTAACAAAGCAGATAACTCCATAATACAGTTACTGTAGTATTCAGTGCATACTGCCTATATCTGTGCTTGATCATGTGTTTATACAGACCTATGGACTTATGTTTATCTTATGCCCTATTGTAAAATTTGTATTTTTTGTAAATTTGTATTTTGTACCTGTGTTAAACTGTTCATACTCGCTTATACTTTGTTCTCTTTGTACAAATAATTGTCATGTTTCTGTACTATAATAACTTGTATAACTAACCACCTGGATCACGTCTGAAAACAGGTAATTCTTTGTCTAGTACACCTAGTCTGCCAACCAAAATCTAAATAAATAAATCTTACTTAGCCCCACATTTTTAAAATGCTGTGAGCTTGGATAGGGATAGGGACACCATCCAGTCTATAGTCAAGAGAATGGATAGTGTCTCAATATGTAAAGGTTACTAGCTTTGGAAGATTCATTTGCTATTGGCACAAAAGGGGATGAACCCTTTCAAAAATAGTTTCACATAGAATTTATTCAGAATGCTCCCAGTTTGCTCTACTTTATTTTACAGACTACTTCAATTTCAGGAAAGCCTTTTGACTTAGTGCCACACAGGAGGCTGCTGAGGAAGTTAGAAGAACTGGGAGTGGGGAACTGATTGGGTGGAGAGAAAACAAAGAGTGGTAGCAAGCTGGGTCACAAGCAGGGTGCTGCAGGGGTCAGCCCTGGAACCAGTCCTCTTCCATATGTTCTTCAGTGACATTGGGGAGGGTGTTTGTGTTCAATTGCCATATCTTGGTTGTGAGGGGTAGGATCTAAGCTTCTGAATCTCCCCCCCCCCCCAATGATTACCTTCACATTAGCTCAGCCACCCACTGGACCACCACTGAGACCCAGCCCTACAGCAAGAAGCTTTCTGACCAGTCAGGTTAGTGGTGGGAGGAGCCCGCCCTAAGCACCATTTTCAAACAGTAGGCTGAATGAGATCAGTGTTCTCACTTCAGGACTGTGCTCAGCTGCTGCATCGGGGCCACGAGGGGTAGGATTTAAGCTTCTGAATTCCCTTATCTCCAACAATCACCTTCACACCAGCCCAGCTGCCCATTGGAGCACCACCAGGACCCAGTCTGACCAATTTGTCAGGGGTGGAAGAAGCTTGCCTTAAGTGCCATTTTCAAACCGTGCAGTGACCACAATCAGTGTTCTTACTTCAAGCCTGTGTTCAGCTGTAACAGCGGGGTCGCAAGGGGTTGGATCTAGGCTACTGAATCCCCCTATCCCCTTCACATCAGCCCAGCCACCAACCAGACCACTACCAGGACCCAGTCTTATAGCAAGAAGCTTTCAAACCAATCAGGTCAGTGGTGGGAGGAGTCATCTTCCTCTTCCCTGATAGCCCCTCCAGGCAGTCCTCATTGCTGTAGTCCAGAGTGCTAAGGGCCACAGCACAACGGGCAGAGAAATCTTCTTTGGGTGTCTGCCATGAGTGTCAGCCATGAGGCAGCCAATGGCTGGACATTCTGCCCATTTTTGAGTAAGTGCTCAACTGACAATTGCATCTCTATTTTACTACTGCTGACTTTTGACTTCCCTTTGTTCATAGCTGCATTGCATCATTAATGACTCCCTCAAGCAATCTAGTCAGTGCAAACAAAGCATATGGCAAAGCAGTAAGATTGCTGGGTTATATTGGGAATGGATTTGATAGTAGGAAGATGGAAGTGGTATTACCCCCTGAACAGGTCCCTGGTGAGGCTTCAGCTGGCGTACTGTGTCCAGTTCTGGAGTTTGCACCAGAAACAGAACAGGAATAGGCTAGAGACTTCACAGTGCAGCCTCACCAAAATAATCCAGGGACAGAAGGGCAGGTCCTATGAGCATCGTTTTCACCAGGCTCCTATGACATCAGCATGGTTGCCAAATTTACCACTGGATAGCCATAAATGCAGTAAATTTTCACCAATCAATTGCACAACATTTCCTGCTTCCATCAGCATGCTTCCCCCTATTACCACTCTTCTAGGAGAGAAACTGGAATTCGTACCAAAGTTTAAGTATTTGGGGGTCTGGCTTGACTATAAACTCTCCTTCATTGACCACACAGAGGACTTGTTAAAAAAACTTAGACAGAGACTCGGTTTCTTCTTCAGGATAAATCATTTTCTGACCTCTGACGCTAAAAAGCAACTAGTTCAGACGACGTTCCTATCCTTAATTGACTATGCTGACTTTATCTACAGCCAGTGTGCTGCCTCTCATCTTGGCAAGCTGGATACACTTTACCACAGAGCGTTGAGATTCATTACTGCTCTTCCGTTCTCCACCCATCACTGCTCCCTTTATGCTGCGGTGGGATGGACTTCTCTGCAGCACAGGGGGAACAAGAATACCGCACATTGGGTTTACAGAGCCATTACCAATAAACATCCGCAATACGTTGCTGACTGCTTGCCCCTAAACTTGATAGGCAACTACACGTTGAGAAGTAACTCATTGATCTCTTTGAAAGTGCCAAGGGACGGCACATGATTTGGGAGATCAGCCATAAGCTTTTTACTGCCCTCACTCTGGAATATACTACAGAAATCCTTAAAATTAAGAATTCTAGTCAGTCTTGCTGTGTTCAAGTCACTGTACACCAAAGCCGTCTCTGTAGTCTGCAACTGCTTCCACCGCCCCTAGTTGAGTACCTATTGCCTATTGCCGATAGGCTACATACCTCTACTTCCCTTTTCCAATTAATGTCACCTATTCAAATATTCTACCCCTCCCTGGTCCATGACCCACATCTACCTTCCGTCCTTAGCACCAGGCAGGGCACTTATGGGCTTCCTGTATTGTATCTGTCCTTGTCCATACTTCCACCTTAAGGGTAATTACATTTGCTCCATTTCCCTCTCCCTCCTTCCTCTCCCATTCTATAGTCATCAGTTATGTTATTATGCATTTGTGTATGTATATAACGGCTTATGTGCATGTATTTTAGCTTTGTAATCTGTTTCTATGTATGCTTGTAATTTCTCTAATTGTATCTTTTGCTTTGCTTCGACCTTGTGTGATGCAGGTCCACCTTGTAAATGAGCTTGCTCAATGGTGTTTCACCTGGATAAATAAAGATTTTGATTGATTGATTGAAATGCAAATTTTTCCCTGTGATCAACAAAGCACAGTTCTTTACACACCCAGGAACTGAACACCCTTTCAGATTCTGAAATTTATAAATTGCAGTACTGAAGGAGCTATATATCTGTGCACTTGCATTGGCAGCTCATTTTATGTGGGCATAATAAGACAGAAACTTTAGGTTCGGGTGGGAGGACACAACAAAGCTATTGATAAGGGGAGCTGGAGAACTGCCTGGCCAGACACGTTAAAATGAGCCGTTCCATAGTTTCTCCTTTACTGTTATTGAGAGATTAAGTATTGACAACTTATTTCTTTAAAGGAAGGTTTTTTGGACATTCAAACTCGAGGCTATGCAGCACCCAGGTTTGAATGAATGCTTTGAAATTGGCATTGTCTTTGTCTCTATGGAGTATTTATGCGCTGACATATTTTCTCAATATCTCTGCTGTTATATTCTTTCTTATGTCCTCTTCCTGCCCGTTATGCTTTTTTCACCTTCCCCTCCCTCTCCAGTCTTCCTCCTTTTTTTCCATCTCCCCTGCTTAGTACCTCCCCATATAGGAAGAATTTTAATAGTCTGTTCTACTTGTTTTGGTGACAGCCTCTATTCACTTGTTCCTTTTCCCTCGAGCATCCCTTCCTCCTTCTCTTTTACTATGAATTTATGTCTTACCCTTTAACCAATGTAATCTCTTTTCTCATATGCAATGACCATTCTAAAGTTCATGATTATAGCAAACTCAAGAGCAAATAAAATGAACAGAATTATCCGCACATTGCCTAGAGAAAACAGATGAGCTATGAACTGTTTCGAATTAGAGACTTAACTATTTGATATTTATCTGCACTGTTATTTATTAGTGTTTTTATAGGACATTTATTGTATGTGCAGGGTATTTTTTTACAGTACTGTTTCCATTACAGTTGTACACTACCAGTATATACAATGTGAAGGCTGTAAAACATTTATATTGCACTGTCACTTTAAATATTTTGCACATATTTTGAATTCCACTAGATGGTGGCTACACCTTGACAAAGTGATGTGCAGTATGCACGAAACATCAGCGGACTGAATGTGTGTGTGGGGGGGGGTCTCTGTTTTTATGTTTAGGTATATCCGAAATTCACTGTGTGGCCATTTAGCATGGTCTGTGCTGGTGCCAGGCTTTATGGATGTGGATTCTGATTTCTCTGCCCGTGTGCATGCCATGTGTGCTTGGGGCAGTTTTTTTGTGCTGTGCAGATCTTATGAGGAATGGCTGAAGTCCCATAACATGTATTTGCTCGAGGTCAGAAGGCAGAGGGGCAACATGATAGAGACCTACAAGTTCCTAAGGGGGAGTTAACAGTGAGTAGTGAAGATCTGTTCATCAGAAACAGTAGTACAGTCACGCAAGGATATGAAAGGAGACTAGCCGATGGTAACTTCAGGAGAGAAGCGAGAAAGTTCTACTTCACTGAGAGGGTGGTGGAGCCATGGAAAATTTTACCCGAGAAAGTAATGAGTGCATGCAGGGACTATTAACAGATTCAGAAATGGCTGGGACAAGTACAGAGGGCTGATAATTCCAGGAGAAAGAGCTAGGGAGGTGTGTGGGTTCAGAGATCAACTGGGAGGGTTTGAGGTAGGCGGCATGCTGAAGGAAATCTTTAAGATGGAGGTCAGAGGGTTAGGTAGGAAACCATGAGTAGAGCCTTGGTCTTTATCTGCTGACAACATATACAGTATGTTCTGAGTTTATTTTGATATTATACTTTAAAACTGTATTTCTCTTTAACAAAAGGATTACAACTGCTTTGATGCCTTCAGCCGCATGCACACCACCGAGGCTGATGGTATCAGTAAAGGTGATAGAGCCAGAGCGGAAGGAGCACTTCACTGAAGTTGTGGCAGTAGTTCAGGCATAATGACTGGGTATTGTGATTGTAAAACACAGTGGAGTATTGACCCTGGTGTGTGTTTAACTTTATTCAGATAAATGACTAGGCTATATGATAGTGAATTAAGTGAGACTCCAATCCTGTTTATCAACATGAATGAATGCAAGGATATAATATAAAAATATTATTGTAAATATGGCAATATGTGTATATATATATATATATATATATATATATATATATATATACATTCAGGTACCAAGGGCCTCACTGCTCCAGTCTTTTGGCTGGTTATTCTGATTGCAATAATTTCTGTAAGTTAACATTTTAAATTACATAGAAAATGGATAGAGCACACTGAAGAGGTGTTTTGGTATAGTAGTTAGAAGAACACAGAATTGTGAAATGGGAAATCCCAGGTTCAAATCCCACTATAGGCATTGGCTTGCTTTGAAACCCTAAGCCAATTACTTGATGTCCCAGTGCTTCAGTCCTTCTAGCCATCAAACTGGTCAGAAGAAGGATCCCACTGAAAATGAGATGGTGCATCTCAGTTAGGCTATTGTGGATAAATAAATAGGGGCTATGTAAAAGGATGACTCAAAATATTAAACTTGTCATCATGAGTGAGGGGGCGGGATCATAACTGAAGAGTGGGGAGCCACAAGAAATGTATAAAAGCCCTGCCCCCTCACAAATGATGAATAATTGCATAATTTGAGTTGGCCTATTGGATATGCAATTCATACATCAGTTTACTTGTTATAGCTTCAAAATCTTCTGTTTGAATGAAGATTTAACTGTTTCTATTTGATTCCAACTGCAGACTTCAGTGCTGCCAGGGCTATTGTAATCATCAACATTGTGGAAGCTGCTCTCTGTCTGGTTCGGTATTCCATTGTGATAAACTCAGCTTTGCTAGATGACATTCCCCAAAATGCAAGGTATGATATATTGCAGCATGGGTCCAAAATATCAATTTTATTCCATGGCAGTTCCTTCTACATAAAAACAGAGAAAGACTGATTGCAGAAGAAGGCCTAGTGATCTATCCAGTCTGCCTGTCTACCTGTTGCAGGGGCGTCGTTAGCCCAAAATATAGGGCCACAGGCCCCACCAGTTTAGGCTGGTGCCCCCCCAGTCTTTTCCCCCACCCTTTCTTTAAATTATATGGCTGTAAAGCCCAGACGCACCAGTCCTGCATGAGCACTCCTGCTCCAGACAGCAGTACCGCCTCCATGCCTCCTCTGACCATCCTCCACCTACTAGTACCTCGCTCTAGCTCCGCCCTGACAGTGACTCCTCCTCCTGGTTCCTCCTCCTCCTGCTCCCCTCTGTCTCCTCCCAGCCATCAGCGAGAGTCAAGATCGAGAGCCTGCCCTGAGTATTTCCGATTGATGCTGACCCTGACGCCTGTACACTCACTTTTGCTGCCCTGTTCCATGCCGTCCAATCACATGGGGTGGACTCCACAATGTGAGGGGGGCAGCTCATCATTGGACTGAGGACCGACAGGATAGCTAGTTGGCGGGCAGCAGAAGAGCAGGTTGAGCAAGGCCCAAGTGGGCAGTGCGACTCGAGTTGGGAACTGAGTGCCGGGGATGTTGTGCAGCAATGCAGCTTGCAGACACTGTAATGTGCCCAGTGTGGGTGATCGTGTGGCCTGGACTCGAGGGAGTCACTGTCGGTATAGGCCATGGCATGAGCAGCCGGGGAGGGTCCGTGACTTGTGTGGAGATCGGGCAGGCCGCAGACTCGCAGACCCAGGAGGACAGTCGACAAGTCTGTCCAACCAGCAGCAGCAGCAGCAGGAGTGTTACCAGTGACCAGGTACTGGAGCCAGTAACAGTAAAGTTTCCCTGAAGCCGAGAAGACTGAACCAGCAGCAGGTAAGGGGATGGGTCAGGGAAGCAAGGGGAAGAAGCAGAGCTGATGAGAAGGCACTGTTCCAGGCCAGATGGCACAGCACATGGAGGTAGGCAACTGTTACTGGGCACAATTGAGGCGGACTGGCTGCTGTGGTGGACAGACCGGGTGGGTCCAGATCCTGCTCTGTATTTGTTTGAACTGCTATTGTGCCACATTCTGCCCCCCCCCCGCCTGCTGCTGGTGGTGAGACTGTAGTGTGGTCGGTGTGTGGTCTCTGTGTGGTGTGGTGGGCTGCAGACCATGATCATAGTTGGGAAGGGGCCTGGGGAGCTACTGTCAGACTTATGTTTTTGAAGGGAATTTTGGGGAGAGAAAAAAAGATGAGCAGCAGTCAGTCATCCTCGCTGGAAGGTGCCTGGGTGACTGACGGGGCTGGTGGCTGTCAGCCTCGTGTCTGAGTGGGGATGGAAATAGAGGGGAGAGAACATAGAAACATGGACCGTGAGGCAGAAAAAAGACCAGCGGTCCATCGCAGTCTGCCCCACTTCTTAACCTTTTGTCACTGAAATGAGGGGTAACAACAACAGAAATAGAGAACATTACTCATGTACTGACAGTTGTGGAGTGCTGCCTGAAACTCCTGTGCTGCTAGTCGGGGGGTTGGGGCTCTAACTCCTTCACTGTCAGTCTGTAGGATGGGACGTTTAATTCCTATACTGTCATTTGGGGGGTCTGTAAGTACTTTACTGCATGTGAGGGGTGGCTGTAACTCCTGTACTGTCAGTTGAGCGGTGCTGGAACTCCTGTGCTGGCAGTCGCTGTGGGGGTCTGTAACTCCTTCACTGTCAGTCTGTGTGTTGGGAAGTTTAACTCCTATACTGTCATTTAGGGGGTCTGGTTTAAGTGATGCTCTGAATTGCAGGGTTTTCAGCTACTAACTCCCTGTGTTTATCTTGATGCAGATTACGTACAGTGGCTTGCTTCCTAAAGTTCACCCTTGCCTTTGCCACATAGTTTTCTTTCTTCTGGATTTTTCCAATGTGCAAATCCCCCTAGTGTCCTGCCCAGTGAACCACCACGGCCCATTTGGGTTTGAAAAAAAAAAAGGAAAAGTTAATAATTAGATTGTTTTCCTTCTGTCTTTGTATGCAGATAATTCTGAGACTAAGGCAATAAGTATGTTCCCTGGTTCAACTTAGTCACCTGCAATGTATGTCACGGCTTCAGCTACGAAATCCCTGTGCTTGTCTTGCTGCAGATTTCAGGGCACATGCTTATAAAATGCACCATTTGGCACCTAATTCTTCAAAATTTCTTGCAGGGGTAAATACCACCCCATGCCCAGGCACCATTTGGCTTGGGGAAAAAAAGGGAAGTCGTTAATCTTTTTCTGTCTGTGTTTGTGAGCACTTGGCTCTCAGACTAAGGCAATAAACTAAGTATGTTACCATTCCCTACCTCAGGTGTCCTGATGTGTATTTCACAGTTACATCTACACAATCCCTATGCTTGTCTTGCTACAGATTTCATACAAAATGCTTCTAAAATGCACCATTTGGCACCAAATTCTTCAAAGTTTCTTCCGGGGGCAATTACCCCTGGACCCCCCTTTTTGGCTGAAGTCACTGATGGAACATGTGCACCCCCACACTTTTTGAATTATGCTGATGCTCCTGACATGGTGTATAAGTAAGTAATAAGTCATGACAGAAACACAGAAACATAGACTTTGGTGGCAGATAAGGACCGCTTGGCCCACCTAGTCTGCCCATTTCCCCTACCTATTGGATAAGCTGCACATCCTAGTTAACCAACAGCCTACTTCTTCCTACCCCCCCACCAAAATTGTCTTATGTCTGTCCCATACATTCTTGAATTCCCCCACTGTTTCTGACCCCACGACCTCCACAGGAAGGCCATTCCATTTGTCCACCACCCTCTCTGTGAAAAAAATACTTCCTCATGTTGCCCTTGAGCCATTCCCCCTCTATCTTCAAACTGTGTCCCCTTGTTCTTGCGCATCTCTTTTTCTGAAAGATGCTGCCATCCTGGGCTTTGTTGATTCCCTTGAGGTACTTGAAAGTTTCTATCATGTCCCCCATCTCCCTCCTTTCCTCGAGGATATATATATTAAGCTCCTTTGGTCTTTCTTTGTATGGCTTCTGGTGCAGACCCTGCACCATTTTAGTTGCCCTCCTCTGGACTGCCTGCATCCTGTCTATGTCCTTCTGGAAATGGGGTCTCCAGAACTGCACACAGTACTCCAGATGGGGTCTCACCAATTGTGTACAGAGGGATAACAACTTCCTGTTTTCTATTGGTGAAGCCTCTTCCTATAAGTCACAGTATCCCCCCAGCCCTCCTTAATGCCTTCTCACATTGCTTGCTTACCTTTAGGTCTTCTGATATGACTACCCCCAGTCATTAGACAGTAAAAAGGACCAGACCCAGTACTGGACCATGCGGTACCCAGCTAGTAACACCCCTTTCTTCGGAGAGGACTCCGTTTATTATCACCCTCTGTGTCCTGTTGTTCAGCCAATTTATTACCCAGGCTACCACCCCGGGACCCACTCCCAGGTTGGCTAATTTGTTTATTAATCTTTTGTGTGGGATTGTGTCAAATGCCTTGCTAAAGTCTAGGTAGGCAATGTCCACAGCCTCTTTTTGGTCCCCAGGGTCCTTAAAGAACTAAGAGAGGTGGTGGCTGAACCTCTTGCTACCCTGTTTAGCCGATCACTAGAAACAGGGGAGGTACCCAAAGACTGGAGGATAGCAGATGTAGTCCCCTTATACAAAAGTGGGAACAAAGAGGAAGCGGGGAACTACAGACCAGTCAGCCTCACTTCGGTAGTGGGGAAGATCATGGAAGCATACTGAAGGAGAGATTGGTGGAACATCTGGTTGTCAATGGACTACAAGACCCAAGGCAGCATGGTTTCACCAGGGAAGGTCATGTCAGACCAACCTCATTGAATTTTTTGACTGGGTGACTAGGGAGGTGGATCAGGGAGGGCAGTGGACATGGCCTATCTGGACTTCAGCAAGGCCTTTGACACTGTGCCACATAGAAGACTATTGCACAAACTGGGGAATATGGGTGTGGGCAGGACAGTAGTCGGTGGGTAGGTAACTGGCTGGGCAGCAGGACACAGAGGGTGGTGGTAAATGGCTGTCACTCCACAGAGGAAGAGTGACCAGTGAGTACCACAGGGATCAGTGCTGGGACCGGTACTATTCAATATCTTCATCAGTGACATTGCACAGGACCTAGAGGCAGAATTTCACTGTTCGCTGATGACACAAAGCTCTGTAACAGAGTAGACACACCAGAGGGTGTAGACAGAATGAGAAGGGACCTGCAGAAACTTGAAGAATGGTCAGGGGTTTGGCAGTTGAAATTCAATGCAAGGAAGTGCAAGATAATGCATATGGGCACAAAACCCTGGCACAATATATCAGTTGGGGGTGAGGATATAGCATGCACCAAGCAGGAAAGGGACCTTGAGTTATCATCTCTGATGACCTCAAGGCAGGGAAACAGTGTGACAAGGCAGCAGGTAAAGCAAATAGGATGCTGGGATGCATAGGCAGGGCATCCACAGCAGGAAAAGGAGGTCATAATTCCACTATACAAGACACTAGTGAGGCCGCACCTGGAGTACACTGTGCAGTTCTGGAGACCTTACCTACGTAAGGACATAGACAGGGTAGAGAAGGTTCAGAGGAGGGCAACAAAGATGGTGCATGGATTGCATTACAAGTCCTATGAGGACAGGTTGAAGGCACTGAACATGTACTCCCTGGAGGAGAGGAGGGAGAGAGGGGATATGATAGAGACATACAAGTATCTTACAGGGAGGAACAGGGTGCAGGAATGCACTATTTTTAAGCGAAAAAGATGTTCCAGGACTAGAGGGCATGGGATGAAGTTGGAGGAGGGACGATTCAGAGGAAGCGTGAGGAAGAATTTCTTCACAGAACGGGTGGTGGACAAGTGGAACACCCTGCCAGAGGAAGTGGTGGGGGCTGAAACAATCACGGGATTTAAGAATGCATGGGATAGACATAAAGGAATTCTGGAGGTCAGGGGTAAGGGGCAACAGACTTCCTGGAAAACATAAACTGAACTTACAAACTTAAATGGGCAGACTGGGTGGGCCATAGGCCCTTATCTGCCGACACTGTCTATGTATCTATGTATCTATGTACTACTTTGGTCACCCAGTCAAAGAAATCTATTAGATTCATCTAACATGACCTTCCTGCTGTGAATCCATGCTGCCTTTCATCCTGTGCCCTGCTGGCCTCTAGGTACTCAACAATTCTTTCTTTCAGAAGTGATTTCATCATTTTCCCTACCACTGAGGTCAAACTAACAGGTCTGCAGTTTCCTACCTCTGCTTTGCTCTCAAAGTAAAGGGTGTGCAGTATGTAAGTAATAATAATACCTGACAGGGTGGGCGTTATTGGGATAACGGACAGCCCAGGGCATAATGAGGGCCCGTTACACGCGGGCGGGAGGGCACCAGAAGGTCCATTATATCCCTATAATGCTCACCCTGGAGGGTATTATTACGGTTAGAAAATGGGCTATACGTGTAATTGTTTGAAAAATAAAATAATAAAGAGTTACATACAAAAAATAAATAGAAAATAATAAAAGGTACATTTTATAGTAAAATAATCCCTGTGCTGCTGGAATCACCACAGGACGGCGCTACCATGTTTGTGTGTGTCCCTTGGGCTTGTGCACTTGCCTTTTTCTTCATGTACTAGCTCACAGACATGAGAGCTGCGTTTTTAGGTTGTTTTGGTTTCTGTCTCATTCTTCGGTCAGTCAGACATGCACAGAACTTGAAAGAAGGCTCATTCGTCAGAACAGGAGAAATGTTGCTTAATTATCTATACTGCAAGGCAGGTAGGTTTTTTCCCCCTGTGCTGTGATATGTGGTGCCATGGGAGTTTGCAGCTCACTGAAACAGTCGGCTAAATGTTGACATGGAGCGCAACCGTGCTCAGTGAGGAAAGTTTTAACTTTCTGAAAAGAAAAAATTAGTGTTGCAGGTTATGTTTTTTTACACTGTCCAGTAACTGTATCCAAGGAAGTTGGTCTCGCTAAGTGAGCGGGGCAAAAATGGCAGCTGGCGAGTTTCGAAATTCGGGGTGCCCAAGGATAGTTTTAGTAATAGGGCACCCCGAATTGGAACTTGTTTTTTATTGAGCATTGTAAAGAAATAGCAGCCTGGGTGCCAGGCTGTTTCAACCAATCAGGAGGCCACTGTTAATTTACCCATTTTCTAAAGGATTTCTATGTACACCCCTGGGAAATGCATTAAAATTCTATGATGCACTCCCTTGAGGGGCTTATTACACTTATAAAATGGCTCTAAGTAGGTTTTTGGGGGGCAGAAAATGAGATTCAGCACCTGACTATGCATTTATATATAGATTTAACTCTTAGGTTGCCAACAGAATTAGACCGCATAGTGCTTCTGGATTGATATGTCAGTTCTTGGCACAGCAAGGGTTAATTTTATTTCATTTTATTTTTATATAGTTTTTGTTGACCGGGTAAGTGCACTAGACAAATCCTGCCTATTTTCAGGCACGACTTGGCAGAGGGGAATACAGATGAATGCCAACTGACCTTGAACCAGATGAAACTGTTGGTGGTATTTTTAGTGAATGAGGGAAATTTGGCCAGGGCACCGGGGAAATTCCCCCTACTCTGACAGTAGGGGGTTTGGCTGTTTAGCTGAGATGGCCACTCGGAGTCTGGCGTTGGAGGGTGAGGATGTGCTAGAGATAGGGGAGTTGGTCTCCTTCCCTACCTCTCCTCAACAAGAGACTGCTATGGAGCAGAGCGTTGGGAGTGTGATTCCTGGTTCTGTTGCCGACCCGAATATGCAGGAGTCTGAAGAATTACCGGTTTCCAATGGATGCAATGTGGAGAGTGAGCCTGTGGTTTCTGTAGCCGGTGAAGAGCGAGCTGAGGCTCTTTCGGCTGTTTTCCTACGTGTTCCGGCAGCTGGAAGTCCTGTCAGCACTGGAGTGCCGCCTTGTGACAGGGCTCAGCTGCGAGCACAACGATGCCATCAGTGTCAGCTGGAGACGCTTGCAATCTTCCTAGCGTTGTCAGGAGCTGTCGAGACTGGCAGCTGTTTGTTGCTTCAGAGCGAGACCCTAGAGTCTCGATACAGCTCTCCTGGATGTTCAACGATTGTTTTGCCTCCTGTTGATTTCACCGGAGAAACCGGCTTACCGATTTCTCACCCAGTGACGGACTCCTGCCTCCCGGTTCGGCGGTCTGTGTCTATTTTACATACGGACTCGTCGGCGGCAGCTTGCCAAGGTACTGTGGATGTTTTATCTGGTTCTGGGTTTTCTGAGAGAGTAACAACTAGGTCTTGGCAGCAGAACTTGAGGGGGCAAGCTGTATCTGCATATGTGGGGACATGTTTTGATGAGAACTTGTCTGCTTCGGGGGTGACAATTGCAGACGCCGTAACAGGGGCGGGTTGTGAAAAATCACCGCTGGATGATTTATGGACTTCTCCTGACCGGCATAGCCATGCACCACAGGGGGACTTAATGAATTTAACCGACCCATTGGAACTACCCTTGGGCCTCGTTCTCACACAAAATCCAGAATGGAGGGTAGGTGGGTCTCGAACACTGGACCCTGAGAGGCGACCTCAGCAATCCCAGCCTACTGCTATGGTGGGGGATTCTTTCCCTGACAGGCCTACTGCCTCTCCATTACCTGAGATATCCTCAGATTTGGTTCAGTTAGCTGAGCCTTTAGTGATTCCCTCGGGGTCAGGGCTGGTCTGGCTCAGGACACTATAGACAGTGAAGCTCCTACGACTTCATCTAGGGGCTCCTTCTCGCAAGCTCCGAGACCTTCATCCTTGGAGTCTCATTCTGCTCCAGCTCCTGGACTCACTACTGGCCCGCAGAAGCCTCGCTCCTTTGCCGGATTGTTTCATCCTCCCCCTGAGCACGCTAAAAGGCGTAATGCAGTTCGATTACGCTACAGGGGTGGACTGGACATTTTTCCAGACCGTTTATATGTTGGGAAAAATTTGATTAAAACTAGTTTGCAGTTTTCTCCCTCTGAAATATATGCCCTAATACATACTTCAGGGGACAACTATTTTGACATCAGTTTCAAAACTTCTATGGGTTTGGATACATTCTGGCATAGATACCAGGCAGTTAAACATACCCTCTCTGGTCACCTTTTTTGCTATACCCTCACTAAACCCACTATAAAACTATTACGGTCTTATTTAAGAATGAGAGGTGGCAATTGATGATACTGTCAGATGGTTGTTTCTAAATGTACTGTGTTGGGCCTACCAGACCCAATAATTGATTCTGAGCTCTTTTGGACAGGGGGTTGGAAAGTACAGGTAAAATTGCCTGTTGTGAATGGTTTAATTCAACACTTACCCAGCTGTTTTTATTTAGGCAGGGATAGGGGTTTAGTTTTCTATCCAGGACAACCCAAATCCTGTTTTCGGTGTGGGGCCCACAAACACTTCAGTAATGCCTGTGACCGACTGAAATGCTCTTCTTGTCTGGGTGCTGGACATGTAAGTATTAATTGTCCCCATCCCACTTATTGTAGTTTGTGTGAAGCAGCCTCTCATTCTTTCAAGGAGTGTCCTTGGGCCGCCCACAATCCTGCCACGCCCACGGAAAGCCAGGATGAGACGTTGCTAAGGCCCAACGATCAGCTCAGGCCAGGCCTGCATTTCGGCCTTTTGCTCCTGAGTCCTGTCCCCCCCCTTCAGGTTCCACTATACAACAGGGTACCCCTGTCCTGGCTATGCAACCTTCCTGTGCTCCCATAACTTTATCAAATAAGGTAGCCAGTGGGGAGAGTATGGTACTCTCCTCTGAGGCCTCCTCTGCGGTTGTGCCAGAGGCGGACTCTGAGATGAATGGTGGGTTAACTACCATTTGTGATCCCAAAGAAGTGATGTCCCCCCCCCAGAGGATCCTGACTGGGTGGTGGTAGGGACCAGGAGACAGACGAGAAGCTCTCTAGCGAGGGGCGCTCTCTCATCCTCTGACCAGCAGTCCTCTGATTTGATAGTCAAAAACAGGTTTTCAGTACTGCATAAACGTAAGCAGACTATGGAAACAGAGGATGAGTCTGTTGCATCTTCTCAGGTTGAAATGTTGACAGACACTGATCAATTGTCTGGTGATACTCAGACGGGTAGGAAAAAGAGGTGCAAAATGAAATCTCCGGGGAAAGGGAGAGGGAAGAAAAAGTCCTAAAGCTTAACTAGTCAATATGGGGGAAACTGTCTCATTTGGCAGCTTGAATGCCAATAGCCTCAAATACCCTAAGAGGCGACGGGCCATTTTTTCCTTTCTTCTCGCTTTACCATTACACATTATTTTTGTACAGGATACCAGGCTTCATTCCCTTCGAAAAATTGGTCAGGCTTCTGAGACTGGAAGGGTGGCCCTCATTCTGGTTCTTATCTGAAGAAGTGTGACGGAGTGGGATTCTTATAAAGGAGTTGGGAGTGCAAGTTATTAGGCTGGTTGACCTGATTCAGGGTAGGGTCCTCATTTTGGATGTCATTATTCACGGTCAGGAATGGAGACTGATTAATGTTTACAACCCTCAACTTAAATCTCATAGAATTAATACTCTCAAATCCATCCAACCGTATCTTCATTCATCAAAATCTATAATTTTTTGGGGGGATTTTAACTGTATTTTGGCTTTGTCAGATAAAACTGGGATGACTCAAAAATTGTATTCTGATTCCAATTTTCTCAAAACATTATACAGTACTGCCAATCTTCAGGATGGGGCTTCTTTTGGATCACAGCCTCCGGCACACACTTTTCATCATGGTAGATTTTCCATGAGGATTGACTATTTTTTTATTTCCAGCTGGTTATCCAATGGACAGTTTGCAGTCCTCCCATGTGAATATTCAGATCACTGCCTGATAACTTTGTCTGCTGGGTGCCCCTGTAATAAACCAATTTCTCATACCTTTTGGAAAATGAACATCTCTATCTTAGGTGAAGAAAATGGGTGGCATGGCCTATATAGCCTTCTCCAGGACAAACTTTCAGTGTTTTCTTTATATGATAACCCAGCCTTCTGATGGCAAGATATGAAGTTAGAAATTAGAACATTTTGCCAAAAGGTTTTGTAACCCCCCTGCAAATGGGGGTTCCCAAAAGACTTCCAGGAGCTTGCTTGAGTGCTCCAAGCCTGAATGGTGTTTGGCATTTAAGCCATTTATCAGTGAGTGTTTTTAGAACCTCTGGTACTGTCTCTTTAAGAGCTGTCTGCTTGCAGACATAATTAGTTTGTATGGGGGACTGTGTGTTTCTTTGATTGAGTACCACCAAGCTGCTGCAATTCACTTCATTTTTGCAGTCACTAGGAGTGCAAAGGAACCTATCTGAAAGATGTAACTGTTTGCCAGAAATTATTTAGAGTAATAATGAAATTAGTTTGTCTAACCTGCTTTCTTTGCAGTCAGAACTGTGCCTGCTAGTTCCCCATTCTAGTTTTGAACTGCTGAACTGGACCAATCAGTGTGGGGTAAGCTAGCTCTAAAATGGTGCCTTGACTAATCAGAACTTGGACTCATAATCTGAGCCAGCCACAAGAGGATGTATGGGCAGTGACTCTGGGAGATGTAGTTTAGACTTCAGTGCCTTTTGGACCAACAGCAGCAGTCTATTGTGAGTGACAGCCAATCCAGTCAAGAACTGGGAGGAACTCAAAGGAAGTGCCAGTTTTGTCGGTTGGAGTTTCAAGTTGAGCTTTGGCAGTGAAGAAGGAAGGAGCCCTGTGTTTTTCAGTGTGCAGTTTTAGTCAAAAAATCGTGTGTAAGGCCCAGAGTTCGGTCTGCAGCTTGTGTAACAGCTTGTTAGGACTGAATCCGTCCTGTGAAAAGAATCAAAGGATCTCTGAAGAGTAGAAACCAGGCTCACCCTGTAGAAGACTGGAGGAATTGCTGAGAAATTGCACTCGGTCTGTCAGAACTGAATCTGCTGTGTGTTTCTCCGGTAGTAGTGCAGTAATTGCGATCGGGATACAGATGCAGCCTGCCTGGTATAGTGCTTTCTTTTATATGGATGTGAAGAGGTTTGTACCTCAAGTGAGCTCTGCTGACATTGAAGGACCCTATCTTATTTGAGGTCGTGGAGTACTAATTCAGGGTCGCTCCCTGTTGAATTGCCACATTAAATCCAAATGGAATTACTGTACTGCTGACTGTTTAATTCTCCTTTCTCTGTGTGAAAGGGCCCCTACCAGCTGCCACGGTTTGGACTAGCCACTAGGGCTTGGGTACCCAGGACAGTAACTGATAGGGATAGGCCTGTGCACAGAGCCATAGGTGAATTATTAGGTGATAAGCTAATTAACCTGATTTCCCCTGTCCTTGTTATATCCCCTAAATAAATCAGAGCTGCTTGTTTCAGCAAAGTTATACTGCCTGAGGTATTTGTCTATGTTAAAGTACTGTACTGTATTGTTGCACTGTATCTCATTTCACAGGAGGTCCCAGTGCGGAACCAGACCTGGGGGTAAGTGTATACTGTGAAGGTAATTCTGATATATTGTGTGGGCCACTAGTGGAAGAAAGGGGTTGCAGTGTCCCAGAGGCTGTGACCAGTTAGTTTAACTATTGCAAACCCTGACCTCTGGGTGGAGGCACCCGCCATTGGATCCAGGCCCTCAACCTGTTAGTGGCAAATCAGGCAGGGGTAGTAGCCCCTGGGATAGCGCCATCTAGGGGTTACATCTTGAGGCTCACCGCTGGGATTGTGTGTCCTCTAGTGGCCAATTTACGAACCACTGTTAAGAAAAAATGGCACCTCGACAGAAGTGGCTGTGCACCGCTGGTGGAGGGTGTACTGGGAGGAGATCGACCCCAAAATGCTATGCTTATCCTGGACATCCCCTGGGATCAATACGGACACTGTGCAGGAGTACTTTCCAAGGTGGAAGGTTTACAAAACCCTTTGGTGGTGGGTCGGCATGCTAATCTGCTCACCCACACTTTCCTGGCCCTAGTAGAGTTTAAGGATCCCATAGATAGCTCCAAGTGCCACAGACCATTACCCCAGAGGGAGCCCTCACTGCTTGAGAGTGATAACTAAGGACAGTAAAGACCCGGGGAATCAGCCCTACCACTATCTGAAACTTTGAGGAGAAATTTGCTGAATGGTTGCTGGGAGAGGGAAAACTGTGGAGGACTTGAAGAAACTATTCTTCCACCTGGGGTGTTCCTCCCAACACCCTCTCCTGCTCCAGTGCCCGTGAATGGTGGCTGAACCAATGCAGACTCCTGTTTCTGCACCTGCCACTAGTCACGACTCTTACCGAGGTTGAGGATCTTCTCTGGCACCCTCCCACCCCCAAGGGAGGATGACTGGGAGAGACCTGGATAGACTATGTTACCTCAAATGTTAGCAATGGCAAATGTCGGAAGGCGAAGCCGAAAGAGGGTTAGTGAGAGCCTCCGAGGTCCTGCCCTGGCTACCATCCGTGCTAAACGGGCCAGTAACCCTGAAGCGACTGCACAGGCCTATCTTGAGGCCTTGGAGAATGTGTATGGGAGCCCAGATTCTGATGAGGACCTATGGTGGAGAGTAAGAAATGCACAACAGTACCAAGGGAGTTGTTGTTGTGTATGTCTCGGATGGAAAATTGTTGCAAGAATGCCTCAGAAAGGGTAGTTTGCCAGCGATTGATCTGGACCCGAACCAGACTGGACAGAATCCTTAAGTCTGCCCCTTCTCAGAACTGCTGTTGCTTCAGTTACGCCTGGCAAATCGACTGGAATCCCCACCCTCCTATGATGAGTTAATGAGAGAATTCGAGGAGTTGAGAAAAGGCGACCTCGGGAGGTACCTGCACCAACAGCTGTGGCTACGACCGAGTGACTGAGGGTGACCCATCAAGGAAGTTCAGGGCAGAGGTTGACAGTCAATGAGTGCTCTGACAAGGAAAAAGATATGCCACAATGGGCTAACTGTTGAGAGAGATCCGAATTCAAAACAGTCCCTTTATGAAGGCCACAGCCTCAAGCACGGGCCTGACCTATGTCCACTGCATCTGCTATGGGGTGGGGTACCCACCCATGTATCTCCTGCTGATAACAGCTCCAAACTCAATTCCTTGACCATGGAAGTGGAGAAACTGACGAGATGTCTCCAAATGCTTATCACGCAGGACAGAGAGATGGCACCCAGGTTTCCAGTTAGTAATACCCCCCTCTGGCTCCCAGTGTGCGCCTCGGCCAGCTCAAACTCCAGAAAGTATGTTTTGCTATAATTGTGGGAAAGATGGGCACATGAAAAGGGAATGCAGTCCCAAAAGACACTGACAAAGTTGCATATAGGCTACAAGGAGAGCTGGGAGAAGAAATCAGTGTGGTAAGAGGTGCACGACATGATCCCAGTGAGGGCACCAAAAATGCTAATTCACGCCCTTGTGGCAAGGTCAGCTGCCCAGGCCCCACTACCGCCTCTCCAGACTGGTCCAGAATAGTGGGTCCCTCCATGGAGACCACTGTAAAGGTGAATGGAGTGTCTACAAGAGCTGTATTAGACAGAGGCTCCCAAGTGACAATTATGTTCCAGGATTGGTATCAGAAGCATTTGTCAGGCGTGCCAGCAACCATTAGAAGGACTGCATGTATAGAGTTAAGTGAAGGCCTACCCTATTCCGGGTATATCCAGTTGGCTGTCTTTCCCCACCTCCGTGGCTGGAGTGGCCAAACAAGTAGAGACCCTAGCCTTAGTGTGTCCCCCACTGGACTGTATGATGGTGTCCCTTTGTTGATTGGAACAAATGCTCATATATTCGGAAGGCTGGCACAGTTGTGTTATGAAAACAGGGTCAAAGACTAGTAGAGCTTTAGAGTTCCGGCTTTAATTAAGAAGGCCTATGAGGCAGAGAGATGCTGAAAAACAGAACCAGAGGAACCGGTCGGAATTGTATGGAAGAAGGATCTGAGTCTCTGATCCTGGCGCCAAATGCCCAGTGTACCTTACAGGAGAGGTCCGTATCAGAAAGGATGTTAAGAATAAAATATTAATGTTGGATGCACCAGGCGATGGAAAATTGCCAGAGGGACTGCTGGTCAAGCCTAGTATTTTGCCCGCTAGAGCCCATGCTTATGCCAGAAGGGTAATGGTCCAAGTTCATAATGTGTCTGAAAGAGACATTCGGTAAACAGAGGTTGCATCCTGGCTAATGTGCATTGTGCAGACACTGGCAGTGCTACCCAGCAGCAAGAGTTCAAGGAAGAATGACAGAGTACGCCTGACTTGTTTGATTTCGGCGACTCCCCACTACCAGCTGAATGGAAAGTGAGGATCAGTGAGAAGCTTGCCCAGAGAGACCAGGTGTTTTCTTTAGGAATGGGATGTAGGATGCGGCAAGGAGCTGAGCACAATATCCGGCTGCATGACGAAAGACCATTTCGTGAGAGGTCTCACGCCTGGCACCTGCTGACATAGATGATGTGAGACGGCATCTGCAAGAGATGTTAGCTGCTGGTGTAATACAAGAATCCAGAAGCCCTTATGCTTCCCCATTGTGGTAGTGAGGAAAAGAATGGAACAGTAAGGATGTGTGGATTATCGCACCTTAAACCGGGCGGACTATCCCTGATCAGTACACAATGCCCGCATTCAGGATGCTTTGGACTGCCTAAGCGGGAGCAAGTGGTTCTCTGTGCTGGATCTCGCAGTGGGTACTACCAGATCCCGATGGCCCCAGAGGACCGTGAGAAGACGGCCTTTATCTGTCCGCTTGGCTTCTATGAATTCATGAGGATGCCTCAAGGATTTCAGGTGCCCCAGCCACTTTTCAACGATTGATGGAGCGTGCAGTGGGGGACATGAACTTCATTAGAGTGCTTGGTATACCTAGATGATGTTATTGTGTTTGGCAGCTCACTGGAGGAACATGAGAGCAGATTATTTAAGGTATTGGACCGACTGGAGGACTTGGCCTTAAACTGTCCATTGATAAGTGTCAATTCTTTCAAACATCAGTAAAGTATGTGGGACACATAGTATCCACCGAGGAATAGAGACCACCCAAGTAAAGTTGAGGCCTTGACTACCTGGCCACAGCCCAAAATCTAAAAGAACTGCAAAGATTCTGGGATTCTGTGGTTATTATCGGCGCTCATCAAGGACTATTCAAGAATGATCCGCCTTTACTTAACCTTACTCAAGGGTATCCCCAACCCACAAAAATACCAAAGTCAGTCCCTCAAGACTGAAAGAGTGTATTTTCATCCGAGTGAAGTATTTGGGGCCGCTGGACTCTGATTGTGAGACTGCTTTTCATGAGATCATATATCAACTTACCCATGCTCCAGTGCTGCCTATGCCGATCCAAGAAAAACTTACGCCCTCACACTGATGCTAGCTTGCAAGGGTTGGGGCTGTATGTACCAAGAGCACGAGAATGGCCTGAGACCAGTGGCCTTTGCCAGTAGAAGCCTGACCCCATCCGAAAAGAACTATCCTGTACATAAGTTAGAGTTCCTAGCTTTGAAGTGGGCTATTGTTGACCAATTCCATGAGTACTTGTATGGGGCTAAAATACTAGTAAAACTGACAATAATCCTTTGACCTATGTGCAGACTCCTGTTGTTGATGCCACTGGCCATAGGTGGCTTTCTGCATTATCTACATATGACTATGCTCGAATACCCGAGCAGGTCTGAACCACATAGATGCTGATGCTCTCTCCCGGAGGCCTGTTCCCAGAATGATTGGGTCCGATTGGCAGAACCTGACATTCGGGAACTCTGCCGAAGTTTGACAGGAGGAACAATGTCCACGGACGCAGTGGACTGCATGGTGGATTGCTTGGAGCCTCTGAGAATTGCATACCTGCTGCTTATTGCCACTTTTCTGCAATAGACATTGGTGCACTGCCTCAGCTGGACAATGACAGTATTCGGCGGCTCAATCCCAGCGATCCCATGATCAAAGCAGCTTTAGAAGCCTCTATGCAGGAAAAGATGTGTCCAAATTCGCTCCACTGATTTGAGAACTGCACTGTTATACAAAGAAGGTCCTAAGCTGAAACTGATCAATAAACTGTTATACAGAGAAACAGTAGACAGAGGGACAAGTAGACAAACAACAACTAGTGCTGCCCATGCCTTTCGAGACTCAGTACTGATGTCCTTGCACAACCACATGGGGCACCTTGGTATAGACAGAACACTTGACTTGGTGAGATCCAGATTCTATTGGCCTAAGATGGGGGCTGATGGGAGCAACACATTCGAACTTGTAGTCGCTGCTTACAGAGGAAAGCTTTTGCCCCAGAGGGCTGCCCTTGTTAACATCACCACCAGTGCACCCATGGAGCTGGTCTGTATTGATTTTCTGAGTTTGAGTCAGATCAAAGAAATATCAGTAATGTGCTGGTGGTCACTGACCATTTCACGAGATATGCCCAAGCTTTCCCCACCAAAGACCAGAAAGCATCCACTGTGGCCAAAGTACTTGTAGAAAACTTTTTGTTCACTATGGGGCTCCACAAAGAATCCATTCTGATCAAGGAGAGACTTTGAGAGTCGTCTGATCAAAGAGATGCTTTCTCTGTGGGGAGGCGAAACCAGAACCACTCCTTACCACCCCCAGGGGACCCACAGCCTGAACGCTTCAACCGCAGACTTTGCTAGATATGCTAGGCACCCTGCACCCAAAGGACAAGCCTAGATGGAGCCAACAAATTAGCACCCTGGTACATGCTTATAACTGCACCAAAAGTGATGCCACTGGATTCTCCCCTACCGCCTGATGTTTGGAAGAGAAGCTCGACTACCAGTAGATGTGTTTTGGGGTCTCTCCTGATGGGGTTCAAGCTGACAACTATTTACAGTATGTGCAAAAGTTAAAGGCCCAGCTAACTCATGCGTACCAACTGGCTCAAACCATGGCTGCCAAAAGAAATCTGGCCAACAAAGAAAGGTATGATAAAAGGTGAAAGACAGGAACTCCAGGAGGGAGATCGGGTATTGCTAAGAAATCTGGGACTGCATGGCAAGCACAAGATTGCTGACAGATGGCACCATCTCCCTCACATTGTAGTGGGCAAACTAGATGATCTGCCAGTGTACAAAGTAAGGCCTGAGAATAATTCAAAAGATGTAAAACAATGCATAGAAATCATTTACTGCCCATTGGACAAATCTTAATTGAGTCTGAGCCCCTAGAAGATGCCCCTCTGGACCAGTGACTAGAACTGCTGCTAAGAAAAGATCAAGAAAGTCTGCACCTACAGAAGCAAAGTTAAGTGTTCCCTCCACAAGTCCCAGTTGAGCATGACTGTCAGTCCATATCGGAAGAAAGTGAGAGTGACTTTGAATACTATCCTTCTTACGAACTGAGTCAATTGTTTGGGCAATCCCTAGTCAATACTGGAGATGAAGCTGGGCCTTCTGGACTGTCTAAGCCCCCAGCTTCATCCCTGGAGCCAATGCTCCCGGAAAGTGAAGTGCAAAGCATCAGATCAGATGAAATGGAATCATTGTGCATGGTTGAACTGTTTGAGCTTTCAGGGAGAAATGATAGATTGGGGCAGACTGGTGATAGACCCAAACAAGAAGAGTATTTTGAGTGCCCTGACAGTCCACTGCCAGTGTCCGAAAGCTCTCCATGCGAGCCAAATGTTGTGGACTCAGAAACTGTAACTCCTGGAGCTGAAAGTGCCCCAAGTTCTAGCTCTCTACCCCCATGGAGACTCCCCTGACAAGTGAGGACAATGCTGAAAATGAGGCTCAGAGTGCAGAGAACTATAACAGTTCCCCCTAGAAAGACTGGTCGAGCTGTAAAGCCTGTGGTGCACCTCAGTTATGATTCACTTGGGAGGCCTGTGGACTTGCCTCTCAATGTTGTCCATAAAGGAGTGTAGTGTCCCCGAGCTCATTGCCCAAACTGAGCATCAGTGCTAACTCCAGTTACTTGTGTTGCCCTCATATGGTGCCCTTGCCCCATCCAGCCTCAAGGTAACTGATAGGAAGGCCCTCTCTTCAGGTTTCATGTACAAGAGGTAATAACCTGAGTTATGGTACAATGTATGTAATACTGTGTAAAGAGTGACGCACTGCAATGTTTCAGAAATGTGTTCTTGGTAAAATGATATATTGACTGATGATTACATGTGCAGCCTAATGCAAATGTATATGGTTGCAGTTGAAACTTTGGGGTACTTGCTTGACGCGGGACGCCAAGCTTTCCAGGCCAGTAAGGGTGTAACCTCTGCAAATGGGTTCCCAAAGACTTCCAGGAGCTTGCTTGAGTGCTCCAAGCCTGAATGGTGTTTGGCATTTAAGCCATTTATCAGTGAGTGTTTTAGAACCTCTGGTACTGTCTCTTTAAGAGCTGTCTGCTTGCAGACATAATTAGTTTGTATGGGGACTGTGTGTTTCTTTGATTGAGTACCACTCAAGCTGCTGCCAATTCACTTCATTTTGCAGTCACTAGGTGCAAAGGAACCTATCTGAAAGATGTAACTGTTTGCCAGAAATTATTTAGAGTAATAATGAAATTACAGTTTGTCTAACCTGCTTTCTTTGCAGTCAGAACTGTGTCTGCTAGTTCCCCATTCTAGTTTTGAACTGCTGAACTGGACCAATCAGTGTGGGGTAAGCTAGCTCTAAAATGGTGCCTTGGCCGAATCAGAACTTGGACTCATAATCTGAGCCAGCCACAAGAGGATTGTATGGGCAGTGACTCTGGGAGATGTAGTTTAGACTTCAGTGCCTTTTGGACCAACAGCAGCAGTCTATTGTGGTGACAGCCAATCCAGTCAAGAACTGGAGGAACTCAAAGGAAGTGCCGGTTTTGTCGGTTGGAGTTTCAGTTGAGCTTTGGCAGTGAAGAAGGAAGGAGCCCTGTGTTTTTCAGTGTGCAGTTTTAGTCAAAAAAGCGTGTGTAAGGCCCAGAGTTCGGTCTGCAGCTTGTGTAACAGCTTGTTAGGACTGAATCTGGCCCTGTGAAAAGAATCAAAGGATCTCTGAAGAGTAGAAACCAGGCTCACCCTGTAGAAGACTGGAGGAATTGCTGAAAATTGCACTCGGTCTGTCAGGAACTGAATCTGCGTGTGTTCTCCTGGGTATTGTGCAGTAATTGCGATCGGATACAGATGCAGCCTGCCTGGTATAGTGCTTTCTTTTATATGGATGTGAAGAGGTTTGTGTACCTCAAGTGAGCCCTGCTGACATTGAAGGACCCTATCTTATTTGGAGGTCGTGAGTACTAATTCAGGGTCGCTCCTGTTGAATTGCCACATTAAATCCAAATGGAATTACTGTACTGCTGACTGTTTAATTCTCCTTTTCTCTGTGTGAAAGGGCCCTACCAGCTGCCACGGTTTGGACTAGCCACTAGGGCTTGGGTACCCAGGGACAGTAACTGATAGGGATAGGCCTGTGCACAGAGCCATAGGTAGATTATTAGAGTGATAAGCTAATTAACCTGATTTCCCCTGTCCTTGTTATATCCCCTAAATAAATCAGAGCTGCTTGTTTCAGCAAGTTATACTGCCTGCGGTATTTGTCTATGTTAAAGTACTGTACTGTGATTGTTGCACTGTATCTCATTTCACAGGAGGTCCAAGTGCCGGAACCAGACCTGGGGTAAGTGTATACTGTGAAGGTAATTCTGATATATTGTGTGGCCACTAGTGGGAAGAAAGGGGCTTACAGTCCCAGAGGGCTGTGACCAAGTTAGTTTAACTATTGCAAACCCTGACCTCTGGGTGGAGGCACCCGCCATTGGATCCAGGCCCCTCAACCTGTTAGTGGCAAATCAGGCAGGGGTAGTAGCCCCTGGGATAGCGCCATCTAGGGGTTACAGTTTCCAAACAGTATTCCTCGAATAAGTATTTTCAGTATCTCAAATGTTGCCGTTAGTTACAAAAAGTATTATCTTGGCAAACGGAATTCCGACTAGATTACTCTGCACAGATCCGGCAATTAAAATCTGAAATGCGCACATATCAGTATGATAGAACCACTTCTCTGTTCTTAGAACAAAAATATGGGAGGAAAGGGGCGGCTAAGGTAGTTAACCCGTTTGATAGTAGCCGCCAACAGGTAGAGTCCTAATACATGCCCTCTTTAATGTCCCATCCTGGTATTCGGATCTCGGATAATCAAAACATTTTGAAAGAAGTGCCCTTTCATACACCGGCTTTGTATGGCCAGGAATATGAACCTCAGAATTGGAACAGTTTTCTTGATTCTTTACATATCCCTTTTTTATCCCTTGAGGAGGCACAGGAGGCATACCGGCCCATTACCAGTGCTGAGGTTGATTCTGTCATTAGTCATTTAAAAAATACGGTGACTCCTGGGCCGGATGGTATTCCTAATGAGTTTTATAAAAAAACTAAATCTTTCCTATTACCCTATCTGACAGAGGTGTATAATGTTATTATACAGGGCCTTCTCCCTATTCCTGCCGCCCTAGCGGACAGCAATCTAATTTTTTTATTTAAACAGAAAAATAACAAAGAATGTTTGGAGAACTAGCGTCCCATTAGTTTGTTAAACTCGGACTGGAAAATATTATGCAAAATTGCATGAGTTAGACTTTCGCGGATTGCCAAGAAGGTTATTTTTTACACCCACACATGTGCTGTCCCTGATAGATCTATACTTACGAATCTGAAAATTCTTCGTGAAGTTTTTGATGGAAATAGTACTCAAGGATATGTCCTTAGCCTGGACCAGTCTAAGGCCTTTGATAGGGTCCCTCATAATTATTTATTTTCAGTTTTAGAATGGTATGGGGTTCCACCAGAGTTTGTCTCTTGGATTAGAAATCTGTACCGGTATGCCTATATGACCCCATTAGTCAATGGGTTATGAGGCTCTCATATCCTGGTTAAAAGAGGGGTACGTCAGGGGTGCCCCTTGAGCCCCCTGTTGTATGTTTTTTTCTATAGATCCTCTTTTGAGAACTTTGAATGGGGCTGCTAGTATTAGACATATTTCAGAGACATCAGACTTGTTTTTTCCCAGAACGTTAGCATATGCAGATGATATCTGTATTTTAGTAGCGGATTGGAGTTCTGGTGAGCAGGCCATTGAGACTGTACAGGCCTTTTCTTTAATCTCTGGCTCCACCTTAAATACACAAAAAAGTGTCGTTTTTTCTCTTTGTATTTGCAGGATGTTTCCCCCGAAATCGGAGGGGTAGTTATCCAGTCGGATAAAATATATATTTTAGGCTTGTATTTTGGCCTACCTGCTGCAGCAGACCACAATTGGCTTTCCGCTATTGCTATAGCGGAAACCAAAATTGGCAGATGGAAATCTTTTCCGATGTCACGCAAGAAACGCATCTTTATGTTAAAAACTTTTATCCTCTCTATTTTTTTATTGGTGAGTTATGTTTTTCCCCTCCCTATGCATTTGGAAACCCAGCTTTATAATTTGTTTTTTCAGCTTTTATGGGGTAGTAGGCTTAACCCGGTGAAGAGGTCTATTATCTATCGGCCGATAAAACAAGGAGGCCTTAATATGATTAATCCGGTGCTGTTTTTTTTCACTATCTTTGTTCATTCCAATGTGTTCCCATGCATAGCTGGTCAGCTGGATGTCTGGGTACAAAGTTTTACGACCCGGTCTCAATGTTTTATAGACAAGTGGCAAGCACCTAAGTGGAGGCCTTTTACTCAAATTCCCCCAGGGACCTCCGGGTATCTGATTGAGCTCTTTAAGAAAATAAAACAATAGCAGGTGCCCTGTAGGGTAGGGGATCTACAGAATAGAAAACTGTTATATTCTGCCATTTTGAACAGGATGTTTTTGTGTTCACCTTGTTTCACTTTACCGTGTGACAGTACCTGTCTGACTAAACAACTGGCAGATAGCAGGATCCCGGAAAAAATGTGGGACACCTTATGGTTATGTTGCCATGGTAAATTAAATGTTAAGGGAAACTAAGCCCATAAGCAGTTAGAAGAGAGATATTGTGTTAGGGAGACTTGTATATGCCAACTGGAATCTATGTCTCACCTGTTTTTTGATTGCCCCTATATTACTCCATTATGGCCTCAGCTGGCACACGACTGGCCTTTGCCAATGCTGGCTGGTATAACATACTCAGATTTGATTTATGGGAATTTTGGGCCTGCATGGGCAGCCTTTTTCTCTGGTACAGCTAGAGTTCTTGTTGCCGTGTTTAAATGGTGTATATGGCACAATAGATGTTTGTTTGTATTGCAGCAAAAATATATTACATTGTATGAATTAAAATGTCAAATTAAGAAAGAAATAGCCCTTTTTTATGTCTCTGAGAGAAAATCCTTGCCTGCAGCTTTAGTAAGGTTTTGGTGGAGGGCCCTGCCATTGATATTGTTTGATGGGGCTACTTGAGTCATGTCAGTTGGGGGGTTGTTGCTCTGCTTAGCTGTCATTTCATTTAGATCTTTTTTTGTTGTTATTATTCTCTGTTGACTGATCCTGCGTTTTTTTAGACCTGTGTTTTGCTTGCCTGTATCATTTGTAAAATTTCTGTTGGTTTTCTGTGCTGTATTATATTGTTTTCCAATCAAAAATTCCCCCACTCTTTTAGGTGGTGGTGGGGGGGGGTTCCTTTTTCTCTTGGGATTAGAATTGAGTTCTGCTTCTGTATTAGACAACCTGTTTGGATATGTACGACTGTAATACTTATTTGCTTTTGTTCTGATTTGTACTTTTCTTTTGTGTGAGGCAACACTGTTTTGTATTGATTTGATTTTGTTATTCTAATAAAAAATTCCCCTACTCTTTTCGATAAGTGCCATGGGATCTTTAACATCCACCTGAACAGGCAGATGGGACCTCAGTTTAACATCTCATCCGAAAGACAGCACCTCAGAAGTGCAGCACCCCTCTCATGCTGCACTACAGTGTCAGTACTGGGATATTAACCCAAGTGCCAGATGTGGGAACTGAATCCACAGCCCTCTGATCACCTGGCCTCAGAGGCGAGTGTGCTACCTACTGAGCCACCAACACTGCATGGTCAGGAGACATCTCTCGGCAATGACATTTCTAGAATTTTTTCTTGCCATTTTATAAACTGCAATAAAAAGGCATTGCACTTATAAATCAGAAAGACACTGCTCTTTGACTTGAATCCGCATTCTAGACAGCAACCAGCAATGAACAAGTGGTAACATTATTTATGGGGAATTGTGGGCCTTCTAAAGTTATCCATTAGGTGCTGCGTGCAGTCTGAGTCCCAACAACTATATTTGTGTTCAGATCTGCCCATCCCGAACACCAAGCTGCTTCAAGTATCAAAAAGAAACTGAGCCTATGCAACCCCTCCCCCCACACACACATATGAACTACAACCTTTCAGACAACTGTCCACGAAACCAAATCTTCTGACCCTTATTGCCTGTAGCAATCAAGACCCTCTAGCCAGATTAGTAATCCTTATGGATTTTCTTCATTTCTCTTTTGGCCTTGCTTCTTTCTTTCATTTAAGAAGCTGGACTTTGGGCTGATAAAAGCATCTCAGGTGTTCGTTACATTCAAGTCAGGTTAACACTATTCAAGAATTTTGACCCAGTCTCCATGTTTGCACCCTGATGAACCGAATATTCTAGTACATACATTCATCACTGTAGTGAAATTGTGGCCCTACTGTGCTACATACAGTGGAAGCTGAAGCACTTATCTGCAAGGTCACAAAACGTATTGAGGCCACGCAGAGAAGGGGCATGGGTCACCATGCAAGTGGAATGTAGTGCCACTCTTAAATCGTGGCAACGCCTGCAGTCAGTAGCAGGGTTTTGTGACACCTCCTGCCTTTAGAGCTACTAAAGGTAGGAGATAGGGGTTTGCAAGTCTGCTACTAAAGTGTCTGGATTTGGCAGGGGACAGAGAGTGACATGGGACTAGTTTAAAAGGAAGTTGTGCATGTGAACAGAGTGGGTGGGTAGGGGGGTCCCACTGAACGCCAAAGATGTATTTGAGCATGGGGAGCAAGTGGGGACCTCACTGGACCAGAACTAAAGTGGCAGTTAGGACATTGTGTTGCATCACTGGTCCAGACATGGGCTCAAAGGTAAGTGGGAGCAGGTGGGGAAGGGGGCATTTCCAGCAGCACTATCTGTCTCCATGAGTTCACACCATGCTGTGGCACTAATTGGGACTGACACCATGCCATGCTGCAATATCTACTGGTGTTGCTATTCAGCATGTTAATGGACACAAACCCCACTGGTACCCATTAACATCCGGTGGTGTCATTTAAATTACAAGTACAATTTAACTAATGTTAATATACTTCCTTTGTAACACAATCAGGACAACCTTGTAAACAGATCTGTAATAAGTACTAATGGTATTATCCTGTCGAAAATTAAATATTTTATCTATCTATCTATCTATCTATCTATCTATCTATCTATCTATCTATCTAAATTGCAGCACCTCTCTGTTGTAACTAAGAGCACCTTCTGTATATGACCCCAAAGTGAGGAAACACAGCAGGGCAGCTGCTTGCATCTACTTTGGGCCATCACAATCCATGACTCTGAATTCAGCCCCCAAAAGCCCAACAGCTGAGTGGTCTTTGGAATCAAGACCGAAGGGCCATGATTTTCAGCTGACATTCCGAAGTGGCACATTTGGTAAGGCACAGGCCCAAGAGTACCTGAGCCATCATCTTATGGCAGGCACGAGTTCCTATTTTTTTGGTCCTACCCACTTCCCTTGAATAGGCCTACCCATGCCATGCAGTTGTTGTAGGGAAGAGGTAAACCTATGTCATGGGATCTACCTGTGACATAGTACCAACCCCATCACATAGTCAAAGAGAAGCTGTTGCAGTGGGACAAGCAGTATTCTACCTGAGGAGTCCGAAAGGCACTGCCTTCACAGTGCTCCCAAGACTCCTCCAGTTCAGGGCTGGGAGATGGGTTTGAGCCACCAACCCAGGTCCCTCACATGGCAGAGTGATATAGAGCTCCCATCACTGGCAAGTCAGCCCCCTCCCCAAAACCACCATTCTAAGCACTCTACCACCCTCAACCCCGCCCCCCAAAGGCCCCTCACTTCCTCTCCCTTGTTTTGAAATCCCTTTGTATCTCATTGGGACTGCACAGCTTTAGATAATCCCTAAGAACAAAAAAAACTGGCCAAAGGTCAGAGTGGGGTCAGCACTGCTGTTTGAAAATATACTGTAATTTACTTTTTGATTTCCTTGCAAGCAAAGAAAAACTTTTATTTCAGGAACAAAGTCTGCACTCAGTTTCTCAAGCATTCAGACTGTTGCACAATGTATATTCTAAACAGTTACTGTAGTTAATTTTATGCCCATTTGGATCTTTACCATAACCACATAGGCTTATGTCATCTTAGACCATGGCCGTCCACAACGTCTCTGCTTCCTTATTCAGAAAGACCTGTTTACAGACAGCATGTCTTGCAGAATGCAGGCTACTTTAGAGAAATATTTTGTCTCGCATCCAGTATCACTGTTAAAACCAAGCTGCAAAAAATAAAAAATGACTACGTGCTCACAGTTGTAAGCCTCCAGTGCGTGCCAACATGTGCTCTGCTAACGTTTCAGCACAGAATGCGTGCTACTCTCAAAGCTAATGATGCATGTGCTAGTGATCCCCTTTAAGCGGCAGATTTAGCAGGTACAGGTCATCCTAATCAGGGCTACGCCTAGCCACAAACAATATACAATGACTAGAAGCCACAAACTATATTTACAGTTACTATTAGATCAGTGTCAAATAAAAGTACAGTCCCAAAAGTGACAATCTGAAAAACATGGATATCAAAACACTTAATGGGAAGGCTAGAAGCCTGAGGTTCGATTGGGTGGAGCAATTACGTCACTCCCCCACCAGGCTTCATTAGGTAGCTCACCCAGGGCTTACCCAGGATTCATTTTGTTTTGCCCCACCATCCACCCCTCCTCCTCCAGCGGCATGTCTCTTTTACCTGTGAGCTTCTTCCTAAGCTACCTTTAGCCGACGGAATTATCACTGTGGCACCTATGGGGGCAGGAACCCTCCTCTAGGGTTCCTTGTGCCATACCCTAACAGGGTGGTATATCCCACGGATAGAGAGGTGGAAAGCCACAACATAAATCATAGTCACAACATACGTCAAGTCACACAAGCAGCATCTCATCCAGTTGCGGAAGCACAATTGAAGTGAATCAAACACAAGTATTTAGATTTGTATAAAATGACACAGTACGAGAGAGCACGTGTAGAAACCTGCACGAGGATGTATATACAGGACTATGAACTGAAGTCTAACTGCAGTTACAAATACAGTTAAAGTTTAAAATGTCACTAGTTAGGGTACAAATTAGGTTACCTGTAGCTCTTCATTAAGTCCATGTGGGGGCAATGTACCCCAAAGTTCTGATGCAATAGGCTTCTTTCTGTTGCAATCTCTGGACTAGGTGTAATCCCCATCTTTGCCCTCGCCTTACTCCATCTGCACCCAATGATCACTTTGATCCATCTTTTCATATTGTCTGAACAAGCCTCTCCATCCCCATTTTACTAGTTGGGGCAATGATCATGGGGAAGTGCTTATCAGTGTGCCCCAAAAGATTAAGTGGCACATTTTTCTTTTCTAAAAACAAGTTATCCATAACCAGAGACCAATTGATTTGGGACCAGTGACCCAACACTAACTTGCCTCTTCAATGTGGACACAGGGTGCATAATTAATGGAGCTACACTGCAGTGATCCACAAACAGTCAGGGGGATTTTAAAAAAGGGCAATAGGGTTATGAGTTTTGAAGGTAGAATACTAGGACTGGAGGGGTGACAGGAGGAGTGTGAACTTGAGTCTCAGGGCCCCCACAAGGGAATAAGCTGATTCATCTCTAAACCCACATATTGATAAATGCTGGGCCCCAGATTCAAATATGGGGACCAGTGCACATCCATAACAGAGCAATGCTAATTTTTTAATAATTTAGGTAAAGTGAGTGCTAAGTGACCCACTATGCCTACCCATGCTGCAAAGTTGAGGGAGAACAAACTACTATTCATATAAAAGATATGACTTTCCTGAGTCAGTGCTTGCAACCCCTCCCCCCACACCAGGCACTTGGGTTAAATCCCAATACTGACACTGTAGTGCAGCATGAGGGGGGTGCTGCACTCCTGAGGTGCTGTCTTTTGGATGAGAGGTTAAACTGTGGTCACATCTGCCTGTTCTAGTGATAGTTCAAGAGAATGTTAAAGATTCTATGGCACTTCTCGAAAAGAGTAGGGGAATTCACCCCATTCACTAAAAAAATACCACCAACAGCTTAATCTGGTTCAAGGTTAGTTGGCGTTCATCTGTATCTCCCTCCTCCGGTCATGCCTGAAAATAGGCAGAATTTGTCTAGTGCACTTACCCGGTCAACAGAAACCAAATAAATAAAAATAAATAAATAAACTCCTCCAGTCTTCACCCAGACAGACACTGTTGCAGAAAAATTGTCAGGCTCATGACACTGTGGCAGGAGTCAACACCATCATTTATGTTACCATCCTTCCCAGCCCAACCCCACCAATCCGCAAAATTCCCTTTTGTAGAAGGTTGCCCCTTCCTGACCCCCAATCTAAGGTTGCTGGGGCCATTGTTAGTAAAACACAGCTACCCTTGCCTCCTGCCATGCTTGTGACTCATGTTCAGGAATGAGCACGGGTTGCCAGGGGTTGGCTAGGGTGGGAGAGGATTTAGCATCCCAGGGACTGCTCTCCTCCTCTGGGGAGGGGTGACCAGCCGACTCGGCCTTTGACTGCCGCTGGGTGGAGGCCTAGTTGTAGTGCAGGCAAATGAGCAGTTCAAGGGAAGGCCCATGGTTCTGTAGAATGTATGCGCATCCATGGGCATGTCCTGATGTGCCGCCTGGGAGGGGCACCTGAGAGTAAACGGAAAAGGGACCTCAGGGTGGTCTACTGTCCTGCACACCTACCCAGAGCTGTGCCACTACCCAGATGCTTGGAACAAATCTGCGTCATGGACCTGGAGGGGAAGGATGGCCCTCCCCTCCAACCCCGTCACAGGGGGAGAAGCTTTGTGGGAATGGCTCCAGGTAGGGCCAGGGAAGGTGGATGCTAGCCAGAAGGAGGTGGGGAAACACTTGAAAAGCACTTTAATAAAATACAGCACTTTAGCATCAACTTGTTTGGACTGTTCATTGTGGATTTAAGGGGCAAGCATACTGAGACAGGTGGATCTGGTGCAGTAAACTTTTGTTTTGCACCTCAAGAAAATTACACGCAGTGGACAGTGATCTGCGCACATTGGGAAACTGACTGAGAAATGCGGGTCTAGATTTAATGTGGGGAAGGGCAAAGTACTCCATCCAGGGGTGAGGACTGTAAGTTTCATACGCACCCTGCATGTAGTAACAGTGGACAGCACAACCAAGGAAACAGATCCACAGAAGGGGTGATTGGGGCCAGTAAGCTGAGGCCAGGCAGGCAGTGTGCTGCCAAAGTGAAGAAAGCAGGCATGATGTTTGAAAGGCTTACTTTGGACCATCAAGAAAGCATGCATGATGTTGGAAGCATTAGACTGGCATAAATAGCAGGTCAAGGGAGATGATCCACCCCTTGTACAAGGTTTTCGTTAGACCAGGAGCAGTGCTCCCAGTTCTGGTCCCCAAAGTACAGAAAGGACATTGACGAGACTGAGAGCCACCAAACTGATTATGATTACTGACTTAGGATGCATTAGTTATGAGGAGAGATTTGATATGCTGTGAATCATTCAGCCTAGAGGAGAGAAGGCTGAGAGGAGATATTATCACAATGTTCTGAATACTGTAGAGGATAGAAGTTCTGGGGATTGGTTGGAGCATGCACCAATGTTTGTGCTGGTAAGTACTAGGAGAGCTAGAGCATGCAGTCAAACTGAGAGGAGCAGGGTAAGCCCAAACATTATAAAGCATTGCTTCAAACAGCAGGTTGTTAACATGTAGAATAGCCTGCATGGTGAACTTAAAGAAAGATGGCTCAGGCCCCAGATAAGGACTAGACACTAGATTCATCGGAGAGAATGGCACTGACAGCTGAACAGCATGAGCAGGGGTAACATTCCAGCCACTATGCTTGGATGTGTGTCCATACTCCAACTGGGTATAATCACAGCCATGTGGCAGAGGTGGACAAGCTTGACCTAAAGTCACTTTCATCATACAGTACTACGTTATTATATTAGTGTTAATTGTCAGAGTGAATGCTAATGTTTTATGACTCATAAAACTTGAATTATTAGGCAACAAGTGGCAATTTGATGAGCAAAGGGTAACATGTGAACATCTGAAACAGACCAAGACTCTGCTTCCTTGTATGTGATGTTTTAGGACAGGGAAACAAACTGATTTGAAAATTCGGGCTACCCATAGTTTCAAAGTGGGAAACCAACAGAGCAGTATCAGATGCCAGGTTCCGTTTTTGTAGTTCTGCTTCTAGTGCTTCTGTAGAGCTCAGCTTTGTGGAACTAAAACTCAGAAACAAAACATATGGTCTGATCTTATCCAAAATTTTTTTCAACTGTTTGGACTGACATCACCGTTTGTTTTTTTTTCGTGTTTTTATTTTAGCCACTCTCATTTTATTTTACATTCACTTCTATTTTAACCTGTGAGAGCTTTTGTTGGAGGTTTCAACTTCTTGAATTTTTTGAATGAACAGCTCTTCTCCCAAATCGTTTTTTTCATGTTTTTTCGTAATCATTATCATTATCTTATTTAAGTCCTACAGTTACCTGTGAGATTATCCTTTGGAGGATTTATCCCTATTGTTGGAATGTGATATCATTAACTGCTACTGCCCCATACCTTGCTTCCCTTGGACTCTCTTGCAAGCTAGGTGCTACAATAAATGAGGTTATCCTGATGTGTAAACTTTTAAACAAATCCTCTTTAAAACATTTCTCCTCAGTGTTAGGTGTTCCTCCTGAATTATCTTTTGCATAGCTAACTATGCTACAGTTAATCTCCTAGACAGCAACTTAGGCAGCAACCCTAGCCTGTCTGAGATTTGAGACCAAATACATGGTCACAATGTTATGGCACAAACTGGTCAGAACCACCTAGCTGCATCACAGGTCCACATTACATCCCACTGTGATATACACAACGGGACTGAAAGCCTGCACTGGTCACTGCAACAGTACAGAAAAAAGGGGTGGGAGCTGGTGGTGCTTGGACAGTGCATCAGAAGATCCAACTGTCCTTCAATGGATGGTGCGTGTAGCCATCTCCAAATCCAACTAAATTTGGATATTGGATCCAAGGGCAGATTTAGGATTCATGGTCAGATTCTTTGGACCTGAGGCCCATTCTTTGAATCCAAAGTTGGAGCTACAGATAGGACACATGGCTCCAACCACTGGATCCATGGATCCAACTGTCAGGTCCAGTGGATCTGAATATTCTGATTGGATCCATCTGATCCATAGGTGGGATCTGAGCATATTGGATCCATTCTTGGATGTCATCGCTATTCAAGGACATCTGAAGTCTGACATTTTGCCCACTTACTGATGGTATCTGATATGGTCAGATACTATCCAAGCACCACTAGTTGGGGCCAGTATGCTAATAAAGCTCTTTGCTATACACAAAAAAATGTTCTGCCCCACCTCCGTGCAGCCTAGTTGAATGCCACAAATAACACCTTCTAGCTGTCTACAAGGAAGAGACAGGCATACAACATGGGGCTGATTGACATTGGGGGACTGAAGTTGGCAAGATGCATTTTATTATCTCAGTTGACATGGCAGGAAAAGGCTAAAGAGGGGGATTGCACTGGATGCTAGGGATTGTGTACTGCTTGGTGAGTTGGTGGGGGTCCACTGGACCACCAGGAAGACTGGTGAGGGACAGAAAACAATCAAAATCTTTATAGTTTACAAGCTGGCCTAAAGGTCTGTAAGATGGTGAATGACTGAGACAGAGCACCTCTTGCCATGGACTCTTGGCCTGGGAAAAAATTCCATTTATGCCCACATTGCAGCTTAGCTGCCAGGGGAGGATCCTCCCCTGGAGGCAAAGTCAGGGCTCTGTGCATATTAGGGTTTGGTGGTAGTGCAGCAAGTGCTTTTTTGTACCCTAAAATTGGGCTAGCACCAACTACAACTGTGAATATTGTGCTCCTACAGAGGTATAGCCATGGGCAAACTCCTAAATAAGGAAACAGCTGGGAGTCTCACTCAGAGTCCTTATGGCAATCTTTACCTATCCACATTCTTTTACACCAAATGCAGTACCTTCAGATTTAATTCTCTGTTATTGAATGCTATCAGTGTAAATGTGCTAAACTGTAACTACTACTGAGCCTTACATTAAAATTCAACTCCAACAGAACAGCATTTTAGCTGCTTTCCTTGATCGGCCTATCAGAGTCATGAAAGCAAGCAGCCACACCTTTTTTGTTGCACTCCTCTTCTGTTCTCATAGCTCCTACCTTTTGACCAGCTCAGTCCCTATGAGCAAACCAAGCCCCCCTTCTCCTGCTAAGACACCACATCCTCAGGCCTGTCAGTCATTCTTGGTGTTATGATCATGGATAAACCATTGTAGATGGTTGAACCATGGTTATAAATGGTCAGTGACCATGGTTATTGATGCTCTGCCCATAATTTCAACCACATTTATCCATGGACAACCACTTATGGTAAATGGACCAGGGACAGACCATGGATGACAGGTCAATGCAGTTTGACAATTATTCAAGTTGACTATGGTTATCCATGGTTGTTAATTTTAGAAGTTTGCTGTATTGTAAAACAAATTTCACCATTGCTCAGGTAATTTCAATCCAACAGCCATAACATTCTATAATAAATACATAGTATTCACACATACTTTTGAAATTACTTTTATGTAATAACCCACTGCTGCTGTTGCCCCTCCTTATAATGGCATCTCACCTCATTCATAACTAATAGAATGGCCTAATTGCTATTCATACCATAAAAGTAAACTCAATATGTGCTGAATTCACATATCATTTTTATGCTTAAGCAATTAATTTTTCTCATGTAAACTTTTTTTTGTTTTTCATAAGCTCCAAAGACATGTTATTATTGTGGTTATTTATATTAAAGTGTCCAACTCTACTCTATGCAAATAAATTATGCAACTGTGGTTTTTAGCACATGTTCTTATGTCATGGACATAGCATGTGTCTGAAACATCCAGAAAACATATGAGAAAGGCCATAATACACATGAATCATACTTGAATAATTCTATAGCAACTTTGTCCACGAATAGTTGCCTAATGGAGCCAAAACAATGCAGTAACTAACATGGCCAATCGATGCACTATAGAGTTTAGGAAAACTGCTACAACTTCGACTACATTTTGAGAAACTTTTAAGTTGAAAACAAAGATGTGCTGTGTAGCTGCCATTTACAGCTACGATAAGAGATGGCACAATTTAGTTTGAGAATGAAATAGATCCTGGCAAGGCTTTGGATGGATTACAATTAAATGAAATAAGTGACAGCATAAACTCAAAAACGAGGCTAGCTAGAGATTCAATAAATCAAGAGGGTCATATCTTTCAATATAATCTTCAGGCTTGGGGCAGATACCACTAACGCTGCTTAAAATGATCTAGGCCACAAAGGACTGAAAGATCAACTGCCACGTTTTTAAAATGTTTTTTTAACATATTTTATCTGCTCACAATGAGAAGAACCAGTCCACGTATATTACAAGAAAAATGCAGGAACTGTAATTTCTTATGTCCAGATGCTATGTTACTGCCTGTCTTTATTTGATGGTTTCACAGAAAATCCCTCAGACCTTTTCAGACCAGTTGGCGGAATCTTGGGTGAGTGCTGATGTCATTCAAGCAACACTGACATCCTTTTCCTCAAGGTCCTGCCGGTTCATATGAACAAACAACATTTGCCAGCAGATAAAGGCCTAGTGGTCTATCAAGTTTGCTGGAATGTGCAGCTAGCACCCCTTATTCTGCAGCTCAGTACATACAGAGTACATCAGATTATGACTTTCAGAAATCAGTCTTTGCTTCCAACTTCCTGATGGTGACCTTTATTAATCAAATTATTCCAGTAAGATGCCATAAGTAAATATCTGGCAATTTTCCTAAGCTGATCACCAACATTTCGTGCTTAGTATCACCCCACCCCCCGATAAAAAAACAACAACCAACCTGACAGAGCCTTATCATGAAAATTTTTGTTTTCTTTATTCTCTTCCAGCCCTGAATGGGGTCCCCACAATTTTCTCCCCTAAAAATGACTGATTAATCTGTCAAAGTAACTAAATACAGTACAACCTTGATTATCCAAATGCTCTGGGAGATATCAGATTTGTTCGGATGATTGAGCGTTTGGATAATCGGGGGATCCATAACATTAGGCAAATAAAAGTTGGTGGACAATGTCAGACTTCAGATAATAGGGAGATCTGGATAATCAGGGTTGTACTGTATTTATCTGTAATGCTGTATTGATAAAATGCAGTAGACAAAGGTCCTCAGACAACTGAAAGTAAATGAGTTGTTGCCATTTTACAATCAGAGGTGTGTGTATCTCTGTCTGTCTGTCTCTGCACACGCGCGTGTCCTGAGTTGCCAGGACCTTGAGGAAAATTATATTATTGCTGCCTGAATGACATCAGCACTCACCCAAGATTCAACTAGCTGGTCCGAAAATGTCTGAGGGATTTTCTGTGAAACCATCAATTAGGACAGCATTAAAAGTAGTATCTGTATGTGACAAATGACAATTTCTTTATTCCATGTGTAATAAATAAGGCCTGGTTATCCTTATGTTAGGGAAAAGGAATCATGTTTGTTGTTTGTTTATAATATAATATATCTGCAAAACAGGTGAAGCTGCAAACAGGAATATTTTGCAAATACGTACTGTAGAATTTATACCATAAGCAGTTTAAATTATGGAACTACTATGTGACAAAACGATATTCATATTTTAATGAGGATACCAGCCATGATATAATATTTAACAGGACACAAAGAAAATAAATTAATGACATAATTAAAAAACAAACTGTGAAAGCCATGATCAAGCACGGAAAGTAAAAAAAAAAAACATATTTATATTGTGGTTACTCATGGCTGCTACTGTACCTGCAATCATTTAAAATGCTATTTTATCCCTCCTACCATAGGAGCTGACTCCATGGGTGCTTGGGTGCTCAAGCACCCACAAAGTTGACATAAGCTCCATCAATTTTTCGAGGGCAGCCTGCAACAAAGAATTACTAGGGAACCTGGTCACAAGAAAAATACTACCTACTGGCGATGAGCATCCGCAAAGATTCCTAAAAGTTGGCATTCCTGCCTCCTACCACACAGCAGTGACTATACCATGACTGACTATGGACAAACATACAAACTTTCAACTAGAATGCTAACACTACTCATGTTGTGTAACCTTCAATGCTATTCTGCCTAAGGAATCATCATTTGGAACACTCTGATCTTCTCTTGTCTGGCTAAGTCCTTCTGCTCCTTCCTACCTCTCTCTGCTCTTGTTCCTCCTCTTCTTCTGCTGTATCCCATCCACCCCCACCCCAGTTTCCTCCTGACATAATTCACTTATCTTCCCTTCTGTCATTATAGCTTGCCTGCCTTAACTTTCCTTTCACCCTGATCTATTGCAACAGCTTAACCATACTGATTTAATGCACTGCACAGTTGTACTGTTTACCCTGTAGCTTTCGATACCCTGACTTTTGTAACAATGTACTGTTTAATTTGTACTTTTGGCACTCTGACTTTTGTAATTGTTTTGTATTTTTCCTATTGTTGTGTTTTGTTCCCCTGCTCTCTGGGTCACACCTGGAAACAAACCTCAGCTCAGTGTGCCTTTCCCGGTTACCAAAATTTTAAATAAATAATTTGAGTTCATACAACACCCTGTGTACTGATAAACAACAAGATATGATGTATTATCTTGACCTAACATAGCAAGAGAAGTGATGATGGTCATTGAGCTTGCTCAGAAATAATTCTCACTCATTCTGACCACACTGAGCATGCTCAGAAATGTATTCTGACATGTCAGATGCCATTTTTATTATTATTATTATTATTGATTAGTTACTCTTACGCTGAGTCACCAAGCAGACGGAAACTGTTTACATCACAAAAGCACCTAAACACCTGGGGCTCATATTCAAAAATGGGGAAAGCTGAGTGCAAAGGTCTGTGCCGTGCTTGCCCTTGCCCGTGACCCTGAGGATGCTATATGCAGTCGGATAGCACATCGGCACTATCCAACTGAATTACAGGGGCATGTCAGTGCAGTGCTAAGCCAGGTAGTGCTGCCCTGACATGGATACCACCAGTGCAGGGAACAGTGCCACTAGACCCAATAGCACTGGTAGCTCCCAGCGCAATATTCAGACAGCCACAAGCAAATGAGCCCATTGGGCATGTAAGGCACTAAGGGGGCATTTGCATGTCCATTATGGGCACACTTGCATGGGAAGCAGCAGCAGGTTTGCACGCTTGTGACTGGCTCTGTCCCCACCCAATTACCCGCTCCCAGAAAAAGCATTTAGTCCCTTTAGTCTAGTGGCTCCCCCACCCTCCGATGGCCATCCCTGGTAACATAAAATTATTTCCCTGGTGTTTAGTGGACCCATCCACCCTCTGATCACCACCCCAGTAAAGTAAAATCCTTTCCCTGGTTCCTAGTGCCCCCTATCCTCTGATCACCCTTCCCAGTGCAATTAAAATTTTCCCTGGTGCTTAGTGCTCCCCCCACCCTCTGATCACCAGCCCCATTTTATGAATCACTCCCTGGTGTCAAGTGGTCCCCCCTGCTCTCTGATTGCCAGCCCTGTTATTATGAATGAACTCCCTGGTGTCCAGTGGCCCCCACTGCCCTCTGATTGCAGGCCCTATGTCATGAAGTACCTCCATGGCATTTAGTGACATCCCCAACCAACCCACTGATCCCCATCTCTGTAGTAATGCACCCCTTCCCTAGTGTCTGCACCATGGGCACAGGCCAACCCACCCTGACAATCCCCCCTTACTTGAACCACCGGTGCCACGGGAGATCATATGGCAACTGGCACTACCCTCCTCTTACCTCTTCATCCAGCCACCATATGGGGAGACAGGGAGCATGCATCCAATGTACAGCACTGCACATGCATCCTCTGTATTGTACAGGAAGCGTGCAGCCTGAGTACTGTACATGGAGTGCACAGCCAGTGTACAGTACAGGGAACGCGCAGCCTGAGTACTGTACATGGAGTGCACAGACAGTGTACAGTACAGGAGCAGCAACCTAGTACTGTACATAGGTGCACAGACAGTGTACAGTACCGCAGACAGCCTTAGCCCTGAGCATGCATGGGTGCACAGACGGTGTACAGTACAGGGAGCGCGCAGCCTGTGTACTGTACATGGAGTGCACAGACAGTGTACAGTACAGGGAATCGCAGCCTGAGCACTGTACATGGAGTGCACAGCCAGTGTACAGTACAGGGAGCGCGCAGCCTGTGTACTGTACATGGAGTGCACAGCCAGTGTACAGTACAGGGAGCGCGCAGCCTGTGTACTGTACATGGAGTGCACAGCCAGTGTACAGTACAGGGAATGCGCAGCCTGTGTACTGTACATGGAGTGCACAGCCAGTGTACAGTACAGGGAACGCGCAGCCTGAGCTCTGTACATGGAGCATGATCCTTGTACAGTGCACAGGCCACACACTCCTTGTACAGCACATAGGCCACACTCCCTGTACAATATAGAGTACATGTGCCCTTTACTGTACACTGGATGTACACTCCCTGTCTTTACATACAGCGACCAACCGAGGATGTGAGAAGAGGGCTGTTCTGGTCACCATATGATCTCCTATGGCACTGGCAGTTCAGGTAATGAGGTTGGCAGGGTAGATTGGCTGGTACCTGTGGTGTGGTGTGGAGGGCACTAGATACCAGAGAAGGGGTATGTTACTACAAGGATAGGGATCAGTGCATGGGGGTGCTACTAGACAGCAGGGAGGTATTTTATGACACTACAGCCAGTGATCTGAGGGTGGGGGAGACCACTGGACACCAGGGACATTTTGTACTTTATTGGGGACAGCAATTGGTGGATGGGGGTGCCACTAGACACCAAGGGGCAAATATGCTCCCCTGACTGCCGTTGTGGTTGTTGGCTGCAGTTGCTCTGGTGGCTGGTAGGGTTGCCCAGAGTAAGTCAGGGTTTTGATCAGCGATATTTGCACTGCACAAAGTGGCCTGCACTAACTCCTTTGCACCATGCAAATGCACTGAATATCATGCTGCGCTAGTATTTCTGTCCCCCACTCCCTTTGCCCACAGCATACTTTATTTTCTTTTATGTGCACTAACCCTGGTAGCATGCACAAAAGTCCAGTTTGAATATTGTGCATAAGCACAATCCCCATGCGAACATGACACAATCACTTTGCCCACCAGGCACAGTTTTGAATATCCAGTCCCTGTAATCAGATATGATATGGGCTGACTTAAGATACAATTTTTATTTTCATTTGATGGTATTGGTCTATTGCTATCTCACTTGTGGCTTCACCTCTCATAAGATATGAACAGACCAAAACCCTCTCATGAAGATTAAAATGATACCTTAAGTCAGCCCATATCTATTCTAACCATCCTATCTCGCCTCATAGCTGTTGCCTGCTAAGGTACATATCAGCTTGCTGAACCTGTACTGGACCCAATCAATCTTTTCAATGTCATTTCCATACTGCTCTAATCAGAACTGGATGCAGTATTCCAGGCACAGTCTAATGAAAGCCTTGTACTAGGGGAGTATTGCCGACACCTCCTGTGACCTACTCCATATCTTCACTCCCCCAACTTAATGTAGCTCAACATTATATGTGCTCTCTTGACTGCAGCAATACATTGCCATCTGCCTGACCTCAAATTACTGTCCACAATTAACCCATGATCCTTCCTCTCAGTTGTGCTGTCTCATTTTGCACCACACAGGGAGTATGTGTAACACAAATTCCTCACCCCTAGGTGTAGTGCCTGGTACTTCCATATATTAAAACTAAGCCACCATTTCTTCAGCCCAGCCCAAAATGTGTGTATGTCCCCCTGTAGTACAAGCCCTACCTTGGCTGTAGCCACTTTTTTTTATCAACTTGTTTGCCAATGGGCCCATTCTCCTTTGGCTCTCTTGGAACTTTAATGCTGTACAGTGCTATTGGTATGTCATCAGTGTTATGAAAGCCGCTTTCTGATTGGTTCCATAGTAATGCACCTAACCATCAAGATATCAACTATGGCAACACTATCAACAAGATATCATGATATTTTGATGTAGATACAAATGTATCCCTTATTTCTTATTTTCATTTTCACTGGCAATGTATAAACAGCCATTACTACACAGTCAACTATGTCATGCTTTTGCTTTGCTCTCTTGTTTGGTTTAACAGTATGGTTGAAATAAATGTTCCTTGTATTGGAACTGGTGTGCACTGGGTTGCCATTTTGAGTTCAAGGTCACAGCTAAACCAGAAACATCCTCGGTTCTCAAATAAGCAGGAAGGGGTTTTCTGCAAACAAATTCACTGTAGCAACTTAAGAAAAATGTTGTGTCTCAAAACAAAATGTGGTTCAAACAGGATCTTTTTATTTACTTCTATTTAACCCTACTGTAAGAATATGTCCTTGTCTAATTAGCAGGGCCCGGTGCACCCAGAAACGGCAAGAGAACTGAACAGCTCCAGAGAGAGACACTGGTAGCTCTACAGGTTACTGGTTACTCCTACCCAAAAGAAAAATCTGGAAGAAGGGCTTCTTCCCAAAAACATTTCCGGAGGTCAGATTAAAATGCTTATCTTAAAATCCTAACTTTTGCCCAGTTTTATTAAGTGGTCATTTTATGTTTTCAGTAATGGAATACCTGATAAATAATGACAATCCTGCCTTCAACATGGTACCCTGGTTTTCAAATCACATTCTCCAATCTCCATGGATTCTTACCTGTAGTCTATGAACAATCTCCTTGATATCTTCCTCTTGGCCTTCTGCCACCTTCAGGGAAATGTACCCTCCTTTTCCATAAAAGATGTCCATTGTGGTGTCTGAGAAAGTCCAGGCTAATACATCCTGACAGGAACAGTTAAACACTACCCTGCGGTACCTCTGCTCGATCAAGATCAGAAATTGGAAGGAAATTCCCAGCAGGCACAACATGTCTGCAGAGCGACGGGTGTCACGGGCCATAACATTCCACACAATGGCACCTCCACTATATAGCTCTGCCCCTTTTCCAACTTTCGATTTCTCTTTTTTCTTCACTCCCAGTGAGATCATTGCAAACTTGGAAGAGGACTCTATGGTTGTTGTGGTAACATAATTGGTTGCTAGGTCTTTGAGGTACTCCTGCCGTGTGCGGGTGGCCATCGTGTAGAACTTCTCTGATTTTTCAGCTGCATTTTCTGCATTAATTGCTTTCGCTAATAAGAAGTCCCTGAAGGCAGCAGATTTTGGGAAGACATTTTTTTTCGGTATGAATGGACCAAAAAGTGGAATGTCCTTAGTTCTCGATACAGCAACACTGGTATGAACAAAAAGAGACATAGCATTTCACACTTATGCAATTTTGGTTGTAGAAGTACTGTATTAGTCTTTTTCTTTGTTTGAACAGCAGAATTTCCAGGCACAAGGTACTATACCAAATGCATAATAAAGATGCAAATATTTTTTGTGAGGGTGGGGAACATCATAAACTAGCAATGAAAACAATAAATGGTTGTTGACCAAAAACACGCACTACAACAGGACATAACATATTATCCACATTCTTATTCAAAAAGATGTTTCTTGAGCTTTGACTTCAATGAGCTTTCAGAGGAGAAGAGCTGAAAATTCAGGGGCAACAAGTTTTAGAGGATGGGGCAGCCACCATGAAAGCCCACTCTCCTGTGGATTTCAACTTCCACTTTTTTGGTAATTCTTTGGCAACCAGGTAAGGCCCACTAGGCACAAGTCCCTATTTTCAAGGGTGACCCAGGAGCAGAGGTTAAGTGGCTTGCTCAGAGTCACACAGTTTGCAAGCGAGGTTGTGGGAATCAAACCCTGGGCTTCTGGATGTACCTGGCTCATTCACAGCTCATTACTCTAACCTCTAGTCTATACTGCCAGCCCAACTTCATGAGTGTCAGTGGCTCAGCAGGAAGCACACTCGCCTCTGAGGCCAGGAGATCAGAGAGCTGTGAGTTCAGTTCTCACATCTGGCACTTAGGTTAATATCCCAGTACTGACACTATAGTGCAGCATGAGAGGGTTGCTACACTTCTGAGGTGGTGTCTTTTGGATGAGATGTTAAACCGAGGTCCCATCTGTCTGGATTGGTGGTAGTTCAGGGGGATGTTAAAGTTCCCATGGCACTTATCGAAAAAAGTAGGGAAATTTCCCTGGTGTCCTGGCCAAATTTCCCTCATTCACTAAAAATACCACCAACAGCTTAATCTGGTTCAAGGTCAGTTGGCATTCATCTGTATTCTCCTCCCGGACTGTGCCTGAAAACAGGCAGGATTTGTCTAGTGCACTTACCCGGTCAACAAAAACGAAATAAATAAAATAAACTTCAGAGGATAGCACAGCCAAGAGCCCCTGAGAGATGTCTATCAAGGACTACTTCAAGGTTTCTCACTTCCCCTACAGCCTTGAGCAAACCCCTGTCCAATGTGTCAAGCCAAAGTCTGCAACAAAGTTTGGATTACTGCCAGTCTGGGTCAGCTAGCAGAAGGTCTGCTTAGCCAGCGTTCAGTGCCAATTAAAGCTGGAGAGAAGCTCATCTGATATCGTGAATATGATTGTCGCATGTCACCAGATGTACTGGTAATGAGATCACCACAATGAAGTCGTCAAAAGGGTGTGGCTAATTTCTAAGCCCTGTCAACAAGTGTGAATAAATGCTTCATTTACAGTGTATGGCATCCTTCTGAAAATCAGTCAGGGTGTCACACAACAGCAGTAAAATGAAAACGCACACATGCAACCATGAAGCAACAGCAGTATAACAAAATAAATAAGCACATACAGCGTAACCGTAAAACAGCAATAAGCAAACGATCGTACTAAAAACTAATATTCAGACATATAAAGTTTCTTCAGAATTAAAGGTTTTAAGTTGACCCTTAAAAGCAGACATGGATGTATGTGATGGACATGATCTGGAGGGATTATTCCAAAGTCTAGTAGCTGCTACTGCAGAGGCCTTATATCCTGCTGACTTCGCATCACCTGAGGCTCAACTACTAACTCAACCACAGCAGAACTAAAGGGATGAGGCATGGCACATGAAATAAGGAGGTGTGAGATAAGTAGACCCCAAACCTAGTGATGAGCCTTTGAAGTTCATATCAGCACATGAAAGTCCACATGCCCTCAACCCAGCAGCCAATGCAGATGCAAAATGTTGCAATGTATTGCACAGGAAGAGAGACTGTGATTTTCTTTCCTAAAGCACAGTGCCACTCTGCCAGCTGCTTAGGCATGGTGGAAGATGTAGAAACATAGAAACAAGGCAGGGTCAGATCAATCAGTATGTGTCCCCAGGTAGGAGGAAACTGTACATGTGAATGTCATAACAATACCTGCAGCACAACAGAGGAGGGATTTCTGGTGTTGAATGCAGTGGCGCTGACTAGGATGCAACATAGTATCCTGGAACACTGCATGACAAAACAGATTAACTGCCACTGAACTTGCCTTGTTTACTGCAATAACTCTGCTGCAGTATGCTGAAGTTTTATATTGCATCCTGGTCAGCTCCAGTGTACACCCAAATGATTTTCTTTGGCCATAACTTTCTTCCAGAACCCACATCCCCCTCTGTTCTCCTGGCTCCTCAGCTTATTACCCCCACAGTGGGAACCTCTTTGTCATCCACAAAGCACTTGATGACCTACTGAGGGGGTGAGCTGTATACACATCTAGCTCAGAGGTAATGGGGGGGCAGTCCATTCAAGTTACTCCAAGGTGTTCAGGCATACAGACAGCATCACCGAAATATAGACAGTATCGGCAGAAAAAGATAATTTGTTCATCCAGTCTGCCCAGTTCTATCCTACTCTACCCCATGACCTTTTGTGCAGATGGGGCTTTCACCCTCCTCTCCCCCCTCACTCCCTATCTTACTGCTACCCCCCTGAGTAACCATTAAGTCCTTTAGTCTCTCCTTGTCCTGGCTGAACCCACTAAAGAGCACCATTTTTGGTGCAGTCTCCAAGCCCCCCAGTGTTGGCTTACCAGCCAAGGACTTACAAAATGCAATTTTCATAATTTTTTCCTTCATACTTTTCCAAGGAGAAGGGATTGTAAATCCTCATATTGAGGCTCTGGCAACCAGATCTCTTCATGTTACCTTGCAATGAAAGCACCGCCCCGTGCTCATACAGTTTTTGACATATGAGCAGGGTCCCCCAGGGCTCTGTGGCAGAATTTTCTGATTTCTATAGCAGGGCTGCCTAGGCTTCTGCGGCAGCATTTTCTGATTTCTGTGGCATGATTTATTCATTTCTGTGGCAGAATACAGTCCTGCCATTGGCTAAACTATGATGTTATGTAATTGATGACATCACATGCCAGGCATAGAGGAGGGGCTTCAGGATAAACAAGAAGTGTACAGGAGCCTGGCACTATGGAAAACTGTATATTTTAATGAAAGTGCACCAAAGACATTGAATTCTGCAGCACTATATGAATTCTGCGGCATGATGTAAATTCTGTGGAAAATTCCGCAACCGCAGAATCCCAGAATTCCAGGGGCCTTGCATATGAGTTTGTAGAGCATGGGGGTGCACTAAATTAATTTCAATGGGGAGCAGATTTCAAATAGTTTTTTTTGTATTTTAGAGGTTCACCAAGTTAAAATCAATGCCACTGCTCAACTAACATGAGCCATGTTACCTGAGAGGCCACATTGCTTTAAACTGGGTGAATGTCTAAAATATTAAAAAACCTATTTGAAACCCTCCCCCCATTGAAATCAATGGAGCACACCCCCGAGCTCTACAAATGCATACATAACAAAACATATGAGTTCGGGGGTGGAGCTTTCACTGTAAGGTACCAGGAAGGTGAAGGAATCTGGCTGCCAGCTTCTCAATACAAGTGTTTACAATCCATTCCCCTTGGAAAAGTATGAAGACTACAATTATGGAAACTGCATTTTGTAAGTCCTTGGCCAGTAGGCGAACGCTTGGGGCTTGAGGACTGCAAATGTATTTAGGTCAAATGTTCCCATTTAATGTTTTTTGTGCCCACCACCTCTGTTAGTAAGCAGTTCCATGGCTCAACCACACTCTCAATAAAGTAAAACTTTCTCATACCCCCTCCTCCCCACCACCAGCATACATTCATGTCCCCTTGTTTTTGACTCACCGTTCTTGCTAAATAGTTCATCCCAGTTTATCTTGTTTATTCCTTTCAGGAACTGGAAGGATTCTATTAAATGTCCACCCTCCACTTCTGGCCTCCAGTACATACATGTTCAGTCCACAAAGCAGATCCTTATAGAATCTGCCCTGTTGACCCTGAATCATTTTGGTTACTCTGTGCTGCACTGTCTACAGCCTGTCTGTGTCTTTCCTCAGGTGAGGACTCCAGAACTGGGCACAGTACTCCAGATGGGGTCTTACCAGTGATCTATAGAAAGGTAGTATTACCCCTTTCCTCCTGCTATTGAAACCCCTTCCAGTACACCCCAGCATTCTGGCTACTTTGCTGTAGGCTTTGTTACATTGGCTGGTTTGTTTTAGGGAGTCACTTATGATCTCTCAGGTCCCTTTCTTCTGAAGTAATGGCCAGCTTAACCCCTCCCATCCAGTATTCCTTCCTGGGGTTCTTGTTCCCTATGTGCATCACCTTGCACTTTCTGGTGTTAAATTTCAGCAGCTATACCTTGGACTGCCTCTCTAACCTTTGCAGATCCCTCCCCAACTCATTAACCCCCTCCTCACTGTCTACACTGCCACAGAGCTTAGTGTCATCTGTGAATAGACACACCTTGCCCTTTATTGCTTCTCCTATGTCATTGATAAAAATATGGAAAAGGACTGGTTCTAGGACTGACCCCTGCAGTACCCCACTCATGACCTCCCTTCCCCTGATTTGACACCAATTTCCACCACCCTCTGCTGTCTCCCCCTAACCAACTTCCCACCCATTTAACTAGATCCTTTGCTGCTTCCAGATCCTCTAATTTATTTAACAATCTTCAGTGTGGCACTGAGTCATAGCCCTCGTTGAAGTCAAAATTGAGTAAATGCAGTTCTTGTCCCTTATCTACCACCCTTGTTACCCAATCAAAGAAAGCTATCAAGCTGGTCTGATAAGAACTCCCTTCCATGAATCCATGCTGCTTACAATCCTGAAGCTCAGTTCTCTCCAGGCAGTTCACTTGTTCCTCTTTGACTGGTGTCTCCATCAGTTTACCTACAATGAATGTAAAACTGACAGGCCTGTCCCCTCCTTTGTGGAGTGGCACCATGTCCACTATCTTTCAGTCTCTCAGGACCACCCCTGACTGTAGTGAGCTACTGAATAGCCCTGTCAGGGGTTCAACCAGTTCTGATGCCAATTCCCTGATCACCCTCTGGTGCAGTCAGTCTAGCCCTGGAGCCTTGTCTATTTACAGAGCTGCAAGCCCTTTACTAATCCTTTATCTTGTAATTACCACCTGTCCCATTTCTGGGATCCCCATGTGAGTGAAGATGGGTGTTTCTTCTCAATTGATGTCCCTCCCATCACACAATGGCTATAGCTGTGATGACCATGACAATCTTCATAGTGAAGGGGAATGACAGATATCACAGGGTCACTGATGACGCCAACATCATAAACAATCCTGGTGTAGAAGTCACTGTTGTAGTGAAGTGTCTTCATCCTCCCTCCCTTCCTAGACTAGTGCGTGATGTCTGTGCATCATGTCATGGGCCCTCAGGCTTGAGATGGGGAAGTCTGAATCATTTCTTGACACCAGGGGCCCAATTCTCAAAGGTCTTAGAGGGATGCAAGGTGCCTGTGTCAAAGTTATATATAGCGATATGGCGCCAAGGGGCTTGTGGCAGATAGAAGCTGCCACATGCCCTAAATCAATATTTTAAAAACTCCCCCAGCGGACAACTGTCTAAGTACCATTAGACCAGAGGTTGCGCCAATTTGCCATGGTCCCAATCCCAGTGCATTAAATGCCTCCCCCAGCCTTGATCCCACATTAAATATTCCTTTGTAGTCTAGGCCCCTCCCCCAGCCCCGATTATGCATAAAAATATTCCTTTGTAGTCTAGGCCTCCCCACCAGCCCCAATCCCCAATCATGCATAAAAATAATCATCTGTAGTATAGGACACCCCCCCCAGCCCTGATCTTGTGCAATAATATTGTAAATAACCCTGGTGGCACTGGACGCCACACCTTGCACCATGCTGGAGACCCGGGTTCGGGAGCGAACTCGGGCTGCCGGGGGTTGGCCTGAGAAGACAGGCTGGAGCGTCTGATGACAGCTCACCTTCTCCAGGGGAAGGAGGGTTCTTCAACCCGGCAAGCAGCGACCCCTGGCAGAAGCTGAGAGAGCGACGGCAAGCTGGGGTCCCAGGGACTTGATTGGTCGAGGGCGTAAGTCAGCGACCAATCAGCCACAGGGGCTACTCCTTCTAGGAAAGAGGGGGAAGGATGTTGCTGATGTTGGCGCTCACACCTGGACGTATGGGCCTGCAACATCCCACAGAAAAAGTGGAAACACCCCCACTGGAGCCGGGGAGATGGAGCGCCGAGCCTGGGGTCCAATGTGCCGGTGCCTGCCTGCAGCCTCTGGACCCTGACACATGCAAGATTCGGGGGTCTGCCCTGACCCTGCCCAGGGGGTACCCGAGGCAGGATGGAGGGAAAAGGTCTAGCAGGTAAGGCAATGGCAGAGACAGGCTTGATTGGTGACTCCCAATGGTGCAGCTCCAGTGGGGATGGCAGGCGGGGATAAATAGAAATTACAAAAAAAAAAAAAAAAAAACCCTGGTGGTCTAGTGACCCCACCCAAGCCCCGATCCCCAAGCATGCATACAACTCTTCCCTGGTAGTCTAGAGCACACACCTCCAAGCCCTGATCCCCAATCTTCATGTAATATTGAATAAATTAGCCTGGTAGTCTAGCGGTCCCCCAGCCTCGATCCCTGATCCCCTTGAAAAATATGACAAATCTTTCCCTAGCAGTCTAGTGGTCCCCAACCATCCCACCCCTGTTAGTTCATTTTAGTTAGTTTGTTAGTTAATATTTTTATTTATTATTGCAACCAAGCACAAAAGTACAGGTTGAAGTTCCCACCACCCTGCTCCCCCCCATTCCTGAGCCAGTGATCAGCATAGCCCTCTACACACCTCCATGGCTAGCCACCGACTGAGCTATCAGTGAGTGTGCACTGCATACATTCATGTACACATCCACAGCTGGCCACCGACTGAGCTATCAAGGAGTGTGTACTGTGTGCATTCAGGTACACCTCCATGGCTGGCTGCCGACTGAGCTATCAATGAGTGCGTACTGTATACAGTACGCACTCATTGATAGCTCAGTCAGTGGCCAGCTGTGGAAGTGTTCAGAGGGCTGTGCTGGTTGCCGGCTCAGGGATGAGGGGGTGGGGTAGTGGGGCACTGGCAACTGGGGTGGGGGCCACTAGGACTACCAGGGAAAGATTTGTCACATTTTACAAGGGGATCAGGGCTGGGGGGACTGCTAGACTACCAGATTAAGTTATTCAATATTACATGAGGATTGGGGATCAGGGCTGGGGGTGCCCTAGACTACCAGGGAAGAGTTGTATGTACGATTGGGGATCAGGTCTTGGGGGGTCCACTAGACCACCAAGATCATCTACAGTATTATTAGGGGGGATCAGGGCTTGGGAGTGGGGCTGCTGGACTACCAGGGATGGGAGATCGGGGCTTGTGGGGGGCACTAGCCACCAGGCACCACTCCATGGTGCTATTGCCGCAAGGCCGACCCATGACATATGGCAAACCTTCCTGAAGCACCCTCTCTTTGATGCAGGGAAAAGTTTACCGCAAGCTGTGGGAGTTTGATGCTGGGACACTACCCAATAGAGAATCAGGCACAGGGTCCCTGGCCTTTGGCGTGGCTTGTGCCGACCATTTTAGAATCGGGCCTCAGGTCTCCCACATAGCAGCACACTACACCATTAGCCAACGTCACTGGGCTGGGAATATTTATTTAAAAATATTGCCAGGAAAAGCCTACTGTGCTGGTAAATGGTTCATTTCCAGATGCATCTCGAGGAATAGGATACATGGGACGGAATAAAGCAATACAGCAGTGTACTACAGCACAAAACATTACAAAATAGTATTAAGAACAGTACAGTACAAAAATAGGACAAGCAAGTAATATGAGAACAGTGCCAAGTCCAAAATGAAAGAGTTCCTTTAGCAGCTACTATCAAACTCTATTACAAAGAAGTACAGATCTTTGCGCATGTTGGCAACTACTATTAAAAATATAGTGGAGAGAAAGAGGATCAAGGAGAGAAAGCATGGGAAGTGGGAAACATGGAGGGCAGGGATGAAAGGAAGAAAAAGTGGGGACAAAGATGGAAAAAAAGAGGAAGGCGTGGGGAGGGGAAACATTGGCAACACAGCGTAAAGACAATACAGTGTACTGAGCTGGTAAATGGTGCTTCCCAAAGCCATGCCATCTCAGTGGCATTCCAGTGGCAATCACAGCATTTGCAGCATTACCCTCTCTGGCCACTGCTGCGTTCCAGACTCCCACAGGGGATACAGTACCAGTGACATCAGTCAGTCCACTTGCATACTGTGTGACCCTGAGCAAGTCACTTAACCTCCTTGTGCTCCCAGGTCGCTCCTGTAAAAAAGCTTTCAGCTTAGTGTGCTATACCTGGTTAAACAACTAACAGTCTGCTGGGTCTGTGTCAGCCAGCTCCCAGGTGCTAAGGAGAACAGGACAATAGATCTGCCTTTCAAGGAATGTGATCAACAGCAAGAGCTTCTTATTGATGTGTGACACTGCAGTATAGCACAGTGGTTTAAGGCTCTGAGCTGCAAATCTGGAGACCTGGGTTTGAATTCCACAGCCCCCACTTGCATACTGTGTGACCCTGAGCAAGTCACTTAACTTCCCTGTGCTCCCAGGTTGCACCTGTAAACAAGCTTGCAGCTTAGTGTGTCTCACCTGGTTAAACAATTGGGGGAAAACATATCAGTTGGTTGATCATTACCCCTCCCCCATCTCTAGTATAGCCTTTCTATTTATGCATCTGTGCCACTTTAGCTTCTCAGCATTACAGATGCCAGCACCCTATGCATTGACCTTTTCAGTAATTTCTACTTGGCAGATGGCTGTTGCCTTATGTTGGCTGTACAAGACCCTCTACATCACTTGATGCCAGGTTTGTCAAGGATTCCCAATCTAGCAGTACATTGGTGTCTTCTAAATGGGCTTTCTCACGAGATCCACAATATTCCTTCCTTCCACTCTTCTTCGTCTTACACTGCCTGCATCAACTTGCAGCATCTTGTAGGCGTAAGCTGCAAGACCAAATGTCTGCACATTCTTATATTTTGTGGGGGAATTTTCTTTGAAAATGAGGTGCTCAGTTAACTGAACTGCACCAAACAAAAGAGATATATGTTAAATTTAGAGTCGGTTCAGGTTTCAGAGGGAGGCAGACCTTTCACATAATTTTTATGTTTGCTTGCACGCATGTGCAAGAAACATAGTGCCATCATCCGAGATTTCGGAGGTGTGTCGCCTCCTCCTCCTCCAATTCAGTCAGTGTGTTGGCAGGTGCGGCCCCTGTAAGCCAATGCATGCTGGAGCTGTCTATGACAAGCTCCAAAATGCAGTGGCATACAGTTGAAAGGGGGAGCTACACTTCAGTGAGCAGCGATCAGATATCGCCTGCTCATGCGCAGCCCCTACGCACACACACACACGCACCATACTGCGTGTTGCCCCCTACGCACATTATTACTATAGCCGACGGGTGCCTAATCTCTGGCCGGCTTGTGCTGCGCCCTAAAGCTTTCCTCAAATGCCACGCTGGGTGCCCAGCCCAGCATGGCAACTTGATGGTTAGCCGACGGGGTGCCTAATCCCTGGCCGCTTGTGCTGGGCGCTTCTAAAGCCTCCCAAATGCCACGCTGGGTGCCCAGCCCAGCATGGCAACTCTGATAGATAGCCGACGGGGTGCCCAACTCTGGCCGGCTTCACTGTCTCTCCTCCCACATGTTATCACTGACGGGGTGCCCAATCCCCGCTTCTGCTTCACCTCCCCCGAGTACAAGGTGCCACACTAGAAGCCCACCCCAGCGTGGCAAGTGATGCTTTGGCGGCGGGGTGCCCAATCCCATTGGCTGAACACCCCCAGCCATCCTTGTGCCGCGCTGGGAGCCACTGGGAGCCCACCCCAGCGTGGCAAATGTCCCGTCGTCATTAAAATAAAAAACCTTAAAGAATAAACGTCCCACGTAGTCTCCTGGCCCCTCCCACAACCCGCACTCCACCTACTGTGTACCCTGCCTCCCCCCACTCCCACCCACCCCATACTTACCTCCGGAGCTTGCATGATGATCTTTCAGTGGACCGGGAACACGCCTGCACTCTTCAAAGCCAACCGCGAACTGAGGAGATGCCCGTAAGCTGTATAATGGGCTAGATAGGGGTTTTTCAACTTTATTGCATATCTCAGGCATTTTGGAATTTTGCACCAAATTTTCAACATGGGGTTTTGGGACCCCTTCTCATGAATGGTGTCACTGTCATGGCGTTATTTGGGTCTCAGGGTGATTTCGCGATCACTTCGCCAGTCACTCGCGTGAAATCACCCTTTGGGCCTGAATAACGCCATGACAGTGACATCGTTCATGAGAAGGGGTCCCAAAAACCCCATGTTGAAAATTTGGTGCAAAAATTCCAAAAAATGACTTATTTTTACCACACCTTCTTATGAGTAGTACAGCTGTCATTTTTCACATCTCACCCAAAATGTGTTTCCGCCAATGTAACACACAATGGCGCATTCGGTGTGAAAAATCAATGTAAAGGACAAATTAAGAAAATCACAGTGACACTGTTCATGAGCAGAGGTCTTAAAATGGCTATGTTGAAAATTTGGTGAAAAAATTCCTAAAAATGACTGTTTTACGAGCGTGCATTGCGCAGTTCCTACGCACGCTTGTAAGTTCATGAATTTTCAATATTTTCACTCCAGATTTTCAACATTGCCATTTTACCACACCTTCTTATGAGTAGTACAGCTGTCATTTTTCACATCTCACCCAAAACTTGTTTCCGCCCATGTAGCGCACAATGGCGAGTCGGTGTGTGAAATCAATGTACGGACAAATTAAGAAAATCACAGTCATACTGTTCATGAGCAGAGGTCTCAAAATGGCTATGTTGAAAATTTGGCGAAAAATTCTAAAATGACTGTTTTACGAGGGTGCATTATGCAGTTCCTACATGCGGCGCTCGTAAGTTTGCAATTTTCAATATTTTCCTCCATATTTCAACGTGCCATTTTACCACACCTTCTTATGAGCAGTACAGCTTTATTTTTCACATCTTGCCCAAAATGTGTTTCCGCCCATGTAGCGCACAATGGCGCAGTCCATGTGCAAAATCAATGTATGGGACACATTAAGAAAATCACAGTAACACTGTTCATGAGCAGAGGTCTTAAAATGGCTATCTTGAAAATTTGGTGAAAAAATTCCTAAAGATGATTGTTTTCCGAGCGTGCGTTGCGCAGTTCCTATGCATGCTTGTAAGTTTGCGAATTTAATATTTTCACTCCAGATTTTCAACATTGCCATTTTATTACACTTCCTTACGAACAGTACCACTGCAATTTTTCATATGTCGCCTAAAATGTGTTTTCAAGTATTACGAAAGCATAATGGTGCTAAGAAAGGAAAGCAATGTTTAGGATAGATTAAGAAAATCACAGTTACACTGTTCATGAGCAGAGGTCTTAAAATGACTATGTTGAAAATTTGGTGACAAAAGTCCATAAAATGACTGTGTTACGAGTGAGCATTGAGCAGTGTCCACTCACCCTCGTAAGTTCATGACTGTAATATTTTCAGTCCAGATTTTCACCAGTGGCATTTTTCTACACTTCCTTATGAACAGTACAGCTGTCATTTTTTACAGCATGGCTGAAGTGTGTTTTCACACTTTCAGCGCAGAGATGCGTGGTCGCTGTGGGAAATCATTGTTCGGCAGAGATAAAGAAAATCACAGTGACACTGTTCATGATCGGAGGCACCAAAATGCCTGAGTTGATAATCTGCTCTAAAAAAAAACAACCTAATTATATTACGGGTGTGCATTGCACAGTTTCTATGTGCGCTCATGACTTCACCATTTTTTTAAATATTTTTACTGCAAATTTGCAACATTGCCATTTTTTACACCTCCCCATGAACAGTACAGCTGTCATTTTTTACATCCTGTTTGGAATGTTTTTGCACCTGTGGTGCTAAATGCTGTAGTCACTGTGTATAAGCAGCTATCGGCTAACAAACTGATATTCCCCCTGTTCATGAGGTGGGGTCACAAAAAAAACATGTTGAAAATTTGGAGTGAAAATACCAACGAATGCCTGAGGTATTAGTGTTTCCAACCATAACGCCCAACCCTGTAGAGAATGACAGGCATCAGGGGGTGTGACTTGGGATTCTTGCCTGTGATGCTCATACCATTCCACACCCTGCAGCCAGTGAGAGGCATCGAGGTATGCCTTGGACTCTTCGGCCCCAAAGTTCACCCCATTCTCCTATATCGCACCCATCTCACCGTATTTCCTAATGAAATGGGGTGTATATAAGGCCAAAGACCCAAGAACACTGTGCACTTGTCAGTGTCTGCAGGGTGGGGTGGTGAAATGGCGGGGCCGTTATGCCTGACGACCCAAACGCACACCCCAATGCCTGTCACTCTCTGCAGGGTGGTGGTGGGGTTGGCTTCAGTTCAATACTTCACTGCCATTCCTGTTACGCAGCTCTGTAACTTCTACACTACCACTGCCAATGCCAGCAAGCAAACATTCGGCATTGACAAATGCTTGTTAAAGATTGCATTTACATCTCAAAGGACTTTCTAGTAATATAAAATTGATGTACTTGTTTATTAGAAACAATCTTACAGGAAAGACCTAGGAAAAAGTCTTATTTCTGAAAGTGTCCAGGGAAGTTACAAGAGAATGGCAGCTGTTGCAAAGTAGACTGCAAACTTTGAGTCACTAGACACAAATAAGCATTTTCAGTACGTTCAGTTTAATATTATAGCCCCTTCAATAGTGGCCATGTAATTCTCAAATGGTTACAAATTATTGTTAAGGTTATCCTTAGGTGCTTACTTGAAGGTATTTTGACAGTATTTTGACAAATGTCTGTTCTCAGCTTTTAAAGAGATCAACCCAATACAGTATATGATTTCCTTATACAGTAGCTGGGAAATATCTTTGTAGGCTCTCTGGATGCATTTATTTCTATAAAATAATATTATATAATTTAGGTGCAATCTGTGCAGATAAAGAACAGTTATGTACTTACCGTAACAGTAGATCTTCAAGAGAATCACTTTCATCAGGCCACACCTATGGAACTTATAGCCACCAGGCACTAGGACCACACAGAGACTTTTGCAAGTAGTCCACTAGGGGCCTCCCATGATGACATCTGATGTCTACTCTCCCATATAAATGTGGGCAGCCCCTTCCCTCCTTAGTTCCCCACCGGAGATTATGCTTGGTGGACCTCCCTGTAGGAAACCAGGAGAGAACCTAGGGATCTGCTGACCAGGCGAGGCAGAGAGCAGCAATCTTTATGGAGACAGAACTTACAGCATCCTAGGACCCTCAGAGTGATGGAGAGTAGGATGGCATGGCCTGATGGAACAGATTCTTTCTAAGATCTACTGTTATCGTAAGTACGTAACTGTTCTATCTTCTTCCAGGATATCTCTTTCATCAGGCCGCACCTATGAAATGAGTACCAAGCAGTACTGACAGTGAACAATCTGGGTGGCTGGAGCCTACAGGCCTAAGAAAGAAGGCCTTTAAGCACTGCCATGTCAAGGCCAGCCTTTTTTCAGGAGGCAATGTCCAGACTGTACTGTTTAGTTAAAATGTGGACAGTACTCCAGGATGGCAGCTGCACAGATCTCTGCAGCAGACACATTTTTGAAACATGCAACAGAAGTCGCCATGCCTCTGGTGGAATGACCACAAACAACACCAGAAAGTTCCTTACCCTACCTCCTGTAACAGAATACAGCTGGACAGCCATTTGGACAGGCACTGTTTAGAAACAAGAGCATCCTCTTTCACAGCCATGAATGAAACAAAAAGCTGTGAGGACTTCCTGCAGCCCTTCATATGGTGTATATAGTACCGGAGTATTCTGTGTACATCTAGAGTATGAAGCAATGCTTCCCCTAGATCAGAATGCTCAGGAAATAAATTGGCAGCTGAATGGTTTGATCCAAAGCAAACTCAGATACCACCTTTGATAGAAATTTAGGATTGGTATGCAAAGACACCCTGTCTTTGTGGAAAATCAAATAATAGGCTCACACATTAGAGCCTGAAACTCTGAAATTCTTCGAGCAGAAGTAATAGCAACTAAAAATAACGCTTTACAAGAAAGGAAGCATAGGTCACAGGTTGCAGCTTGCTCAAAATGAGCCAAAGTAAGCTTTTCCAACACAAAATTCAGGTCCCAAGCTGGGACTGGACTACAGATAGGAGACTTCAAGTGCACAATGTGTCTTAAGAACGTATGGGCCACCTCCAGTCTGGCAACCGTATGACCTTCAGTAGGCACATGGAAAGCTGAAATGGCAGTCAAGTGCACTTTGATAGAAGAGTACTGTAGGCCTGCATCTGACAAGGACAGCAGATACTGCGGAACCTGATTTACTGGACAGGTAAATGGATCTAAGTGATGAGAAGCAGGCCACAAAGCAAACGGCTTCTGCATCATAGAATAAGTGCCCTGGTGGAAGGCTTTCTGGCAGCCACCAAGACATCAGCCACCTTTTGGGAAACCCCAAATCTAGAATTGGCTATGTTTTCAGGAGCCATGCATGAAGGCAATGGGACTTGATGTCTGAATGGACCAGGGTCGTTCCTGTGACAGTAGTATCCAGCATAAGGACAGGGGTGATGGTGGTTCCACTGCCAATTGCTGCAGTAAAGGGAACCAGATCTGATGCAGCCATGAGGGAGCAATGAGAATTAGTTGCTCCCTCCATTTGGAGCTTGATTAGTACCCTCTGAATTAAAGGGAAGGGAGGGAGGGAAGGCATACAGGAACCTTCCCTTCTAAGCGAGGGACAACACGTCTTGCCAGAAAATTCCAGGCCCTGGAATGAGTGAGTAGAAAAGACGCAGTTTTGCATTGTGTGGGGATGCAAAAATGTCCAGCTCTGGATGTCCCCATCTGTCGAACAGGTCTTCTGCCACCAAGGTCAGCAGCTCCCACTCATGCATCCTGGACTGTGACCTGCTTAGCCCGTCTGCCAAAATGTTTTGGGCACCTGGAACATGTACTGCTGACAGTTTTAGACCATGTTCTGGAGCCCAATGCCAAACTCTCATTTCCTCCACTGCACAAGGGGTAGGAAAGAGTTCCCCCTTGCATTGATGTAATGCATCACATTGACATTGCCTGTCTGTATTAACAGAGGACCCAGGAACAGGTGGGTCTGGAAGGCCTGTAGACCATACAGAACAGTTCTTATTTCTAGGAGATTTATGTGAAGGGTGCTCTCCACTTTGGTCCATGTACCCTATGTTTGATGGTGCCACAGATGTGCCCCCCAGCCCATCCCCAAGGCATCTGTAGCTAGAATCTGGTGAGGAGAGGGGGTCAGGAAAGGAATCCCCTTTAGCAAATTGCTGGATTCCATCCACCACTGGAGTACCTTGCAGACAGGAGAGGTCACTAGAACCTCCTGTTCTAGACCATCTGTGCCCTGATCCCACTGGACTTTTAATGTCCACTGAGGGATTCTCATATGCAGTCTGGCAATTAGTACTGTGATGATGGCTGCTGCTGTCAGGCCTAGGAGCCTCAGGAATGTCCTAGCTGTCACATACCTGCTATTGCGGAACTTCTGGGCCTGTGTAATCAGACTTTCTGCTCTGTCCAAGTGCAGAAAGGCTGAGCCTTGGGCTGTGTCCAAAACTGCCCCTATAAACTGTAGACACTGGCAAGGGGTCAAGACAGACTTTGGTACATTGGCAGTAACTCCTAGAGCATCGAACAGGTGTCTTGTGTGGGCTAGGGTGTATAAAAGCTGCTCCTTGGAGTGATCTTTAAGACATAAAGGCCTTCCCTGTGAAAAGGCTGCTGCTGCTACTACTGCTAAGCATTTGGTAAAGACTCATGTTGCAGGTGTGAGTAAAAGGGCAATACCCTGAACTGGTAGTTTTTCCCTTGAAGCAGGAACCTCAAATATTTCCTGTGAGTTTTTTTTAATTTTGATATGAAGGTAGGCATCCTCCATGTCCAGGGAACAAATCCAATCCCTTACCTCTAGTAGTCGGAGTAGGCCTTGCAAGATGACCATTCTAAACTTTTTGTACTCGATAAAGAAGTTAAAGTCTCTGAGATCCAGAATAGGTCTCAGGTCTCCCATCTGTTTTGGGGCTAGGAAGTACCAAGAAGAGAACCCTGTGTTCCTTTGTTCCAGGTGAATGGGTTCTGTGGCCCTTTTCTGAAGCAAGGATTGGTCTTCCTCCAGGAGCAGAAGAATATGATCTGGAGGATAATATGAAGGCACTGGGGGATGATCTGGAGGTAGTTCTAGAAGTTCCAGAGTATGGCCCTGTGCTATTTCCAGGACCCAGGCATCTGATGTCACCTCCCTCCACTGGTCCAGGTGAGGGGACAGACAATCCCCAACAACCACCCCTGGAGACAATGGGTGGTTGGGGGCTGCACAAGAAGTCAGACAGAGCCAGATGGGGTGGCTATTGCTGCCCCACCACCTCTTATGGGCATTTGAGTGGGCACCTGGTGTGGCTCCTGGAGGAGGGAGGGCTCCTGCTCTTCTACCCTTGCCTTGTTGTCTGGCAGTGTTATGGTGTCTGGCATTGGCCAGATGAAAAGGGCACCCTTTGTCTACTCCTTGGCTGAGTATATACTGATTTCAGTGCTCTGCTGGAGGTCTGCAGAATAGAGACGATATCTTGGACATCTACACCAAACAACTTGTGTCCTCTAAAGGGGGGCATTGAGGATGAACTGTTGTACATCATTTGCAAAGTCAGTCACCCTGAGCCAGCATTATCTCCTGAGGCATACTCCAGAGGTAGCAGCCCTGGCAGAACAATCGGAGACATCATAGGCCATACGTAGGAAGTACTTACCTATGTCAGCCCCCAGCTGTGAGAGCTTTGAGAAGACCCTATTTAGGTACACCTTCTGGGAGAGCTTGAGCAGCTGCCTTAGCTTGCTTTTCTCCAGAGGATATTTTGGTATTTGACCATATGGGCCTGGTAATTTACATTTCTTAGGCACAGAGAGACTGAGGCATAGGTACTTTTGCCCAGAACATCTAACCTTCCTGCTTCCTTAACAGGAGGAAGGGAAATAAGGTGTTTTGATGCCTTAGCTCTGTCATGGGCAGCATTTATGACTACAAACTCTGCCTCAGGTTCGCCTGCAAAGAAGGGCTTGCCTGAGAGAGCTTGATACATTTTGTATGCCTTCCTAGGTATGGCAGGCATCATGTTGGGCCTATGCCAGACAGCAAATGTGGCATCCTCCAAGGCAGGGAGGAGGGGTGGAATGATTATGGGAGGAGAATCAGGCAATTCCAAGAACTCCACCGGCTTTTTCCTGGTTATGTCCCTCCTGTTCCTATAAATTAAACCCCATGGTAGCCTGCAAATGTTGCATCATATTTATGAAGGCGGGGTCCTCAGGGGAAGGGGAGACTGAGGTGTGTAAACTACTGAGTGCTCACTCCCTGTGGACACAGTGGAACTGGTCCCTTCATAGGCGCTTTCCACATAATTTTCCTCCTCCTCCTCTTCATCCTCCAGTATAAGGTTTGGATTATACTTCTGATCATTGTTGGCATGGTTGATGGGACACAGGGAGTGAGTGGGTGAGGCCATTGATGCCCTAGAAGGGGGCTGGTGCAAGGGGCCTAACGGGCAACGATGCGGGGGTTTGGCTTACACGCCCCATTGACATGGCTCTTGTTATAGGAAGAGGAGGTAGCAGGCGCTTTGGTATGTCCCTAAAGGACAAAAGTAATGCCTGGATGTTGGTACCTATGTGGTCAATGGGAATGCCGGTAGATGACATCAGGAGAGGCATAATCCCTGGTGTTGACAGTGACACACCAGCCATAATAGGTCTGTTGGCACCTGCAGCCTGCCCTGACCTGGGAGGAAAGTTGACAGTCTGGGCAGTGGGTGGCGTCACCACCTAAGCGGTCAATGACGCTGAAGCAATCACAGTGGATTGAAGTGGTGGCATGGAGCAGACCAGGAAGGCCTTGTCCTTGTCTCTCTCCCTTTCCCAGTGCTTGTGCTTTTGCGGCTCAAATGTCATCTCACAGGGCTTGGAGGACCTGGATCCCAAAGACTGGGCCTGCAACGCAGAGGAGCTCTTTTTGCTGGAGCTCTTTCTCCATACAGGCTACCTGCTGCATGAGGAGGTGCATTTCTAGAGCACCTTTACAGTATCGCCAGGTGGCTGTGTTGAACCCTTTGAAAATCAGGCAGGCCATCATGTTATGGTCCAGGCCAAGGCAGCACATGCAGACATCATGCTAATCTCCAGAGTATATCTTTTCACCGCATTCCCAATAGCAAAAAATTTTAATAGCCCTTTGTTCGACATACACACCATCGAAAATCACTTTTAGAAAAGTGACTACTCACTACGGGGAGAAAACAAATAAGAAAAGTGGCGACTGTAACAGTGACATTGCCGTGCACGGTCTGATGAGTATGATCAACGGTGGGAAAAGAATTGAGGAGGGAAGGAGTCATCCATCTTTATATGGGAGAGTCGAAGTCAGATGTCATTGTGGGTAGATCCTAGTGGTCTGCTTGAAAAAGTTGCCCCTGTGGTCCTAGTGCCTGGTGTCTGTAAGTTCCATAGATATGGTCTGATGAATGAGATATCCTCGAAGCAGATCATGCAAAATCCAAGTCCTTTTGAAAAATTTAAGCCCCAATCTTCTAATTCATGAGAAAGTTTTTTTTTTTAACTTACAATTTTTCTTCCTCTTGTCCAGGACTAGACTTTTGTACCAAGCAACTTCCCAGCCCAAACACTCCCCTAACCTGTGATAAGTCATGTTCCACAGCATGCCACCCCCACCCCATGGCGGGTGGCACATAAAACCACATTTACAGAGGAATGCCAGTGCTTCCAAAACTAACACTGAAGCAAGGTACAAAACCAGTGCACAGGCATATATTAAAAAATAAAATATACAATAACACATATAGAGAGCTACCACAATAACCTTGGTGCTTTCAATCTATACACTGATGCTCCATGATGGGGTCATCAGGAATGGTACCACTCCCCCGCTGAATATCTGGTCTGTTGCCCAGTCAGGGAGTGTGCAGCCTAAGAGGGATGGACATTGCTCACTGATTTATAGCTTTTCCATCTCCTTAATACCCTCAGATTTGGCAGATAACATCCATGGATGTGGATATACCATGCCGTGCTGCTATGGGGACCTGCTGGCGTTTCTGGCCAGTCAGCAGTCAATCACAAAGCAACCTCAGCACCACACACACATATATATTCCTTTCTAACAGCTGGAAGCATCGAAGTAGACACTCCACCTGCCAGTAGCTGGCCTGCAGCAACTATCTGGGCTCCGGCCACAAACAATGGGTTGCTGTAATGGCAAGCAGCTCTGCTGGGAATGCATCTGTTCAGTCTATGAAGAAGTCTTTCTGTCTCACTCTTTACCTGCATCTGTGTTATATATTATGAATGCAGCAATGTTACATCCCTTTACCTGTTTTATTTTGGAAGAGGGCAAGCCAGGGTTTTTTCACCTAGAGCCAAGCAAGAGCTGAGCCAGAGGCTTGGTTTGACTCCACAAGGCAAAACACAAGCTGAATCTTGGATGCTGCAGGCTGTCTTTTATTATACTAACAGTATCCTCAATAGCAGCATGAGAGGAGTTGCAAGTTCCCACTATTGCAATAACTTCTCAGGCAACAAAAAATTCCGCTTTGATCATAACTGGCTTGGTTTGACCTTGGCTCCTAATTGCTCAGAGAGGTTGACCTGAGCCAAGCCAGGGACTAGGCTCAAGACTGATTTGACTCAAGTCTGCTGTGGGTTGCCCACTGCTATCTTATAACAGAACTTGGACTCCAAGTCAACCAGACCTGGAACATGGGTAAAAGTGGTGTGCAAAGGTTTGTGCTGTGCTTGCCCTTGCCCATGACCCTGAAGATGCTATATTCAGTCAGATGGCACATCGGCACTATCCAACTGAGTACAGGGGCATGTCAGTGCAGCCGCAACATCCAGTAGCACTGCCTTGACAGGGATCTGGGGTGTATGCAGCCCACAGGGATGGGTAGAGAACAGCGCCCCCAAACCTGATGACACTGGGATCCCCCTGTACAATATTCAGCCTGCAACCTGCAAATGAGCCCATTGGGCATGCTCCATGTTAAGGAGCCATATGCATGTCCATTATGGAACATAGAAACATAGACTTTGACGGCAGATAAGGACCACTAGGCCCATCCGGTCTGCCCATTTCCCTACCTACAGGATAGGCCACAGATCCTAGTTAACCAACAGCCTATTTCTTCCTACCCCCCACAAGAATTGCCTTATGACTGTCCCATGCATTCTTGAATTCTCCCACAGTTTTAGATCCCACAACCTCCTCAGGAAGGCTGTTCCATGCATCCACTACCCTCTCTGTGAAAAAATACTTCCTCACATTGCCCCGGAACTGCCCCCCCGTCTTTAAATTGTGTCCTGTTGTTCTTACATGTCTCTTTTTCTGAAAGATGCTACCCTCTTGGACTTTGTTGATTCCACTGAGGTACTTAAAAGTTTCTATCATGTCCCCCCTCTCCCTTCTTTCCTCAAGGGTATACATATTAAGCTCCTTTAGTCTCTCCTTGTACGGCTTCTCTTACAGACCCTGCACCATTTTAGTTGCCCTCCTCCGGACTGCCTCTATCTTGTCTATGTCCTTGCAGAGATGGGGTCTCCAGAAGTGGACGCAGTACTCCAGATGGGGTCTCACCAACTGTCTGTACAGAGGGATAACAACTTCCTGTTTTCTGCTGGTGATGCCTCTCCCTATGCATCCCAGTATACCCCCAGCCCTCCCTACTGCCTTCTCATATTGCTTGCTAACCTTAAGGTCATCTGATATGATTACCCCCAGGTCCCTTTTCTTTTCTGTTGTTGTTACTACCTCCTCCCCTAACTGTGTAATCTTCCCCTGGGTTCTTGTTTCCCAGGTGCATTATTTTGCAGTTCTTTGCATTGAATCCTAGCTGCTATACTTCTGACCATTCATCCAACCTTGCCAAGTCCCTTCTCATCCTTTCCATGCCTTCTTGTGTAGCAACCCTGTTGCAGATCTTTGTGTCATCTGCAAAAAGGCATACTTTTCCTTCCAATCCCTCTGCAATGTCACTTATAAAGACATGAAAAAGGACTGGACCCAGTACTGAACCCTGCGGTACCCCACTAGTAACCCCTCTTTCTTCAGAGTGGACTCCATTTACAATGACCTTTTGTGTCCTGTTGTCCAGCCAATGTTTTACCTAGGTTACTACCCTGGGACCCACTCCCAGGCTGGTTAATTTGACTATTAATCTTTTGTGTGGGACTGTGTCAAATGCCTTGCTAAAGTCTAGGTAGGCCATGTCCACAGCCCCTCCCTGGTCTACTACTTTGGTCACCCAGTCAAAGAAATCTATTAGATTCATCTGACATGACCTTCCCGCTGTGAACCCATGCTGCCTTGGGTCCTGTGCCCCACTGGCCTCTAGGTACTCAACAATTATTTCCTTCAGAAGTGACTCCACTTTCCCTACCACAGAGGTCAAACTGACAGGTCTGTAGTTTCCTGCCTCTGTTTTGGTCCCACTTTTGTGAAGGGGAATCACATCCGCCTTCCTCCAGTCCTCGGGTACCACACCATCTTCCCATGATTTATTAAAAAGAGTAGTCAGTGGTTTCACTAGTTTCCCCCTTAATTCTTTTAGAATTCTGGGGTGAATTCCATCAGGCCCCATTGCTTTGTCCACTTTCAGTTTTAGGAGTTCTTTCAGAACCCTTTCTTCTATGAAAGGGCTGGGATCGACCCCCCCCATCAAGAGTGCTTCTGTTAATTGGATTAGGCACTTCTCCCTCCTCTTTTGTGAATACTGAGCAGAAATATTTGTTCAGTATCCCTGCTTTTTCACTGTACCCCTCTGCCCACCCACCATTCATTCTAGTCAGCCTCACCATCCCTCCCTTTGTCTTTCTACGCTCTCTGATGTACCTATAAAAGGTTTTATCCCCCTTCTTAACCGAGTTGGCTATCTTTTTCTCAGTTTGGGCCTTTGCTATTCTGACTTCCCTCCCTGCTTCCTTCTGCCTTAACTGGTACAGCTTTCTGTCCTACTCCTTCTGTGTTTCCTTATACTTCCTGAATGCTATCTTTTTCTCCCTGACTTTCCCAGCCACCTTTTTGAGAACCATAGTGGCTTTTCTTTCATTTGATTTGTTTATTTGCTTCACACAAAGGCTTGTTGCCTCTGTGATGGCAGTTTGATGATTCCCATTGTTGCTCCACCCCTCCTTCTAGCCTGTTTGCTAGTGCTTTTCTGAGGCACTCTCCCATCTTGCCAAAGTCAGCCCTCCTGAAGTCCAGAACCCTCACTTTTGTATGGCTTTACTCTGTAGCTGAGTTTAATGTGAGCCACACTGTTTGATGGTCACTTGTTCCCAGATGGCAACCCACTTCTAGATCTGAGATCCTCTCACTGCCCCCATTTGAGAGTCCGAGGTCTAAGATTGCTCCCTCATGAGTGGGTTCCAAACTAGCTGTCTGAGGCCTGCCACCTGTAGGGCATCGAGAATGGCCCTGCTCTTGGATGTGGCTGCAGCAAATGTGCTCCAGTTAACATCTGGCATATTCAGGTCTCCCATCAACAGTATCTTCCCTTTCTCTGCCATTCTAAGAATGTCTTCTATCATATCATTGTCCATTCCCTGCCCCTGACATGGGGGTCTGTACACAAACACTGTGCGGATTGTGGTGCCCTTTCCAGTCTCCAAGGTGACCCACAGTGCCTCCTCTCCTCCTTGTTTACTCTTTTGTTCAGTTGCTTTTATCCCTTTCCTTTACATAGAGAGCTACTCCTCCCCCTCTTCTCTCCTGCCTGTCTCTCCTGTAGGTTATGTACGCTGGTATGTTAACATCCCAGTCATGGTTCTCTGTGTACCATGTTTCTGTGACTGCTATGATATCCAGGAATCCCTCTTCTATCAAGGCCACCAGCTCAGGGAGTTTGTTTCCCAGACTATGGGCATTGGTACTCATTACCCTCCATTTCCTGATGGCCTTACTACTTTTTGCCCCATCCCTGTCCTTCTTGCCTTTGTCACTTTCCCCATTTACCCCTGCCCTTCTCCCTATCGCTCACCTTTATGTTGGTGTTTACATCTGCTACCGTGATTTTTGGGGAGGCTAGGATTTCTCGTTTCTTTCTGTGCCTCCCACTATTAGTTTAAATGCTTGCCAATGAAGCATTTAAACCTATCACCTAGGATCCTGGTTCCCCTCCTGGACAGATACAGCCCATCATGCCAGTATAGGCTTGAATCACTCCAGGTGGACCCCCCAGTCCCCAATGAAGCCAAATCCCTGAGCTCTGCACCAGTTTTTCAACCACTGATTGAATCCCATGGTGTGGAACACCCTAGCCTCTGCTACGCCATAGATGGGCAGCACCTCCGAGAAGGTTACTGTGCGTGCTACTTGTCTAAGGTCCCTCCCCAATTCCACAAACTCTTCCTCCACTGCTCTAATCCCTTTCTTAGCCAGGTCATTTGTCTCTAGGTGGGCAATGACATCCAGCTCCCTCCCCTGTGCAGCTGCTCCAGCAATCCTGAGGATTCGCTCCCTGTCTCTCCAAGCCATGGTGCCAGGCAGGCACCTTACCTCCCTATCCCCTTCCTCCCCCAGTTCTACCTTCCTAACAATGGAGCCCCCCACCAGGAGTTGTTTACTTCCTCTGTGGGGTCCCATGCCATCCTCCTGTGGGTCTCCTTTGTGGAGAGGTTCCCAGCATCCTCCTTGGTCTCCACTGCAGGTGCCTCCATAGAGGAACCACACTTTGCCAGAATGGCATAGGAATTGTGGAGAGGTACAACTGGAAGGATGCACCTCTGTTCCACCACCCTCACCCTCCCTGAGCCCACTGTGGTCCAACTGCTCCTCTTTCTTGGCAACCTCTGAGGCAATGGCAGTGGACTGGTGGTCCCTGGATGGAAGAGGAGGTCCCACAAATCCTGGCCAACTCAGCCTGGAGATGAGCAACCTCCTTCCTCAGCCCAAAGAGGTGTCTGCAGATGGGACAACACCACATCCTCCAGAACGTCTCCTAGAAGACTGCTGCTCCACAGCCACTGCAGTGCACCACTCCCATCATGTCTTATTTCTGGCCCATTAACTGTTGTTTGGAATCCTTACTCTTTCCTCTGTTTTTTTTTCCTTTCTCTTCTCTCTCTATTTACTTTCTGCCTCTGTGCCCTTTAAACTCCTGATTGTCCTGTTCTGAGACAAGAATATCCTATATTTCTCAGTAGACCCCTTACTTGCTCAGAGGCAGGCCTTCAGCAGCAGCTAGAGGGGGCCAGAGAGCTACTCTTGCCTTTCTAGGATGGTGGGTCTTTGGTGGCTCTGTGATCACTTACTTCCTGCTCCCACACAGGAAGTTCCTGTTGTCAGTCAAATCCTGTGCCTATAAAAGTAGAACTAGCTTTGGGTGGGGAGGGAAGGAGGGCAATATAGTCCCAGTAGAGAAGTCCAGTCACACAGCATTCTTTCCTCCTGGTGTCTTCTGCCAAGCTACTAACAGAATCTTTCTAAGGCAGTCTTTAAATTTAGCTTCCTTCTAGCTAAGCCCCTCCCCCTATTTACTAGATCTTTCTACAAGTAATTTGAACTGCACAGTTATCAAGCCCTTTCAATCACCTGAGATTTACACCTAGATAATTGTTCAGATAACCATTCAGTTCAGTTAACTCAGACAAACACACTAATTTTTTTTGTTTTGTGTGCTAGTTTGTTTTTTTACCCTAAATTAAAGGTCTAAGTACAAGAGTTCTACTTCTTTAGTCCCAGTAGAGAAGTCCAGTCACACAGCACTCCTTCCTCCTGGTGTCTTCTGCCAAGCTGGGCTAATTTGAATGAGAAGTAGCAAGGGGTTGCATCCCTACAGAGGCTGCCTGCCATCTCAGGAAGGGTTGCGGAGTACCACACCCAGAACGCCTGTCCCCGCAAGTCACACAACCTCCCTGGTTTCTAGTGGCACTCCCTGCCATCCAATCCCTGTCCGTGTAATAGAATAGGGTTCCAGCGACAGCAAAAGGGCGAAGGAATAATGGCAATGGCAAAAAAGCGAAGCTACAAAGGGTGACCGTGAATAAACAGTGATCACCACATGGGTGACAACACTGTTTTGCATTTCTAGTGGCAGCCCCTGCCCTCCAATTCCTGTCCCTGTAATAAAATAGTTATTCCCTGGTGTTTAGTGGCACCTTCTGCCCTCTGATCCCTGTCCCCACAATAGAATAGTTATTCCCTGGTATCTAGTGGCAGCCCCTGCCCTCCAATTCCTGTCCCTGTAATAAAATAGTTATTCCCTGGTGTTTAGTGGCACCTTCTGCCCTCTGATCCCTGTCCCCACAATAGAATAGTTATTCCTGGTATCTAGTGGCAGCCCTGCTCTCCAATTCCTGTCCCTGTAATAAAATAGTTATTCCTGGTGTTTAGTGGCACCTTCTGCCCTCTGATCCCTGTCCCCACAATAGAATAGTTATTCCCTGGTATCTAGTGGCAGCCCTGCCTCCAATTCCTGTCCCTGTAATAAAATAGTTATTCCTGGTGTTTAGTGGCACCTTCTGCCCTCTGATCCCTGTCCCACAATAGAATAGTTATTCCTGGTATCTAGTGGCAGCCCCTGCCCTCCAATTCCTGTCCCTGTAATAAAATAGTTATTCCCTGGTGTTTAGTGGCACCTTCTGCCCTCTGATCCCTGTCCCCACAATAGAATAGTTATTCCTGGTATCTAGTGGCAGCCCCTGCCCTCCAATTCCTGTCCCTGTAATAAAATAGTTATTCCTGGTGTTTAGTGGCACCTTCTGCCCTCTGATCCCTGTCCCCACAATAGAATAGTTATTCCTGGTATCTAGTGGCAGCCCTGCCCTCCAATTCCTGTCCCTGTAATAAAATAGTTATTCCTGGTGTTTAGTGGCACCTTCTGCCCTCTGATCCCTGTCCCCACAATAAAATAGTTATTCCCTGGTGTTTAGTGGCACCTTCTGCCCTCTGATCCCTGTCCCCACAATAGAATAGTTATTCCCTGGTATCTAGTGGCAGCCCCTGCCCTCCAATTCCTGTCCCTGTAATAAAATAGTTATTCCCTGGTGTTTAGTGGCACCTTCTGCCCTCTGATCCCTGTCCCCACAATAGAATAGTTATTCCCTGGTATCTAGTGGCAGCCCCTGCCCTCCAATTCCTGTCCCTGTAATAAAATAGTTATTCCCTGGTGTTTAGTGGCACCTTCTGCCCTCTGATCCCTGTCCCCACAATAGAATAGTTATTCCCTGGTATCTAGTGGCAGCCCCTGCCCTCCAATTCCTGTCCCTGTAATAAAATAGTTATTCCCTGGTGTTTAGTGGCACCTTCTGCCCTCTGATCCCTGTCCCCACAATAGAATAGTTATTCCCTGGTATCTAGTGGCAGCCCCTGCCTCCAATTCCTGTCCCTGTAATAAAATAGTTATTCCCTGGTGTTTAGTGGCACCTTCTGCCCTCTGATCCCTGTCCCACAATAGAATAGTTATTCCCTGGTGTTTAGTGGCACCTTCTGCCCTCTGATCCCTGTCCCCACAATAGAATAGTTATTCCCTGGTATCTAGTGGCAGCCCTGCCTCAATTCCTGTCCCTGTAATAAAATAGTTATTCCCTGGTGTTTAGTGGCACCTTCTGCCCTCTGATCCCTGTCCCCACAATAGAATAGTTATTCCCTGGTATCTAGTGGCAGCCCCTGCTCTCCAATTCCTGTCCCTGTAATAAAATAGTTATTCCTGGTGTTTAGTGGCACCTTCTGCCCTCTGATCCCTGTCCCCACAATAGAATAGTTATTCCTGGTATCTAGTGGCAGCCCCTGCCCTCCAATTCCTGTCCCTGTAATAAAATAGTTATTCCTGGTGTTTAGTGGCACCTTCTGCCCTCTGATCCCTGTCCCCACAATAGAATAGTTATTCCCTGGTATCTAGTGGCAGCCCCTGCCCTCCAATTCCTGTCCCTGTAATAAAATAGTTATTCCTGGTGTTTGGTGGCACCTTCTGCCCTCTGATCCCTGTCCCACAATAGAATAGTTATTCCCTGGTATCTAGTGGTAGCCCCTGCCCTCCAATTCCTGTCCCTGTAATAAAATAGTTATTCCCTGGTGTTTAGTGGCACCTGCTGCCCTCTGATCCCTGTCCCCACAATAGAATAGTTATTCCCTGGTGTTTAGTGGCACCTTCTGCCCTCTGATCCCTGTCCCCACAATAGAATAGTTATTCCCTGGTGTTTAGTGGCACCTTCTGCCCTCTGATCCCTGTCCCCACAATAGAATAGTTATTCCCTGGTATCTAGTGGCAGCCCCTGCCCTCCAATTCCTGTCCCTGTAATAAAATAGTTATTCCCTGGTGTTTAGTGGCACCTTCTGCCTCTGATACCTGTCCCACAATAGAATAGTTATTCCCTGGTGTTTAGTGGCACCTTCTGCCCTCTGATCCCTGTCCCCACAATAGAATAGTTATTCCCTGGTGTTTAGTGGCACCTTCTGCCCTCTGATCCCTGTCCCCACAATAGAATAGTTATTCCCTGGTGTTTAGTGGCACCTTCTGCCCTGATCCCTGTCCCCACAATAGAATAGTTATTCCTGGTATCTAGTGGCAGCCCTGCCCTCCAATTCCTGTCCCTGTAATAAAATAGTTATTCCCTGGTGTTTAGGGCACCTTCTGCCCTCTGATCCCTGTCCCCACAATAGAATAGTTATTCCCTGGTATCTAGTGGCAGCCCTGCCCTCCAATTCCTGTCCTGTAATAAAATAGTTATTCCCTGGTGTTTAGTGGCACCTTCTGCCCTCTGATCCCTGTCCCCACAATAAAATAGTTATTCCTGGTGTTTAGTGGCACCTTCTGCCCTCTGATCCCTGTCCCACAATAGAATAGTTATTCCTGGTATCTAGTGGCAGCCCCTGCCCTCCAATTCCTGTCCCTGTAATAAAATAGTTATTCCTGGTGTTTAGTGGCACCTTCTGCCCTCTGATCCCTGTCCCCACAATAGAATAGTTATTCCTGGTATCTAGTGGCAGCCCCTGCCCTCCAATTCCTGTCCCTGTAATAAAATAGTTATTCCTGGTGTTTAGTGGCACCTTCTGCCCTCTGATCCCTGTCCCCACAATAGAATAGTTATTCCTGGTATCTAGTGGCAGCCCCTGCCCTCCAATTCCTGTCCCTGTAATAAAATAGTTATTCCCTGGTGTTTAGTGGCACCTTCTGCCCTCTGATCCCTGTCCCCACAATAGAATAGTTATTCCCTGGTATCTAGTGGCAGCCCCTGCCCTCCAATTCCTGTCCCTGTAATAAAATAGTTATTCCCTGGTGTTTAGTGGCACCTTCTGCCCTCTGATCCCTGTCCCCACAATAGAATAGTTATTCCCTGGTGTTTAGTGGCACCTTCTGCCCTCTGATCCCTGTCCCCACAATAGAATAGTTATTCCCTGGTATCTAGTGGCAGCCCCTGCCCTCCAATTCCTGTCCCTGTAATAAAATAGTTATTCCTGGTGTTTAGTGGCACCTTCTGCCCTCTGATCCCTGTCCCCACAATAGAATAGTTATTCCCTGGTGTTTAGTGGCACCTTCTGCCCTCTGATCCCTGTCCCCACAATAGAATAGTTATTCCCTGGTGTTTAGTGGCACCTTCTGCCCTCTGATCCCTGTCCCCACAATAGAATAGTTATTCCCTGGTATCTAGTGGCAGCCCCTGCCCTCCAATTCCTGTCCCTGTAATAAAATAGTTATTCCCTGGTGTTTAGTGGCACCTTCTGCCCTCTGATCCCTGTCCCCACAATAGAATAGTTATTCCCTGGTGTTTAGTGGCACCTTCTGCCCTCTGATCCCTGTCCCCACAATAGAATAGTTATTCCCTGGTGTTTAGTGGCACCTTCTGCCCTCTGATCCCTGTCCCCACAATAGAATAGTTATTCCCTGGTGTTTAGTGGCACCTTCTGCCCTCTGATCCCTGTCCCCACAATAGAATAGTTATTCCTGGTATCTAGTGGCAGCCCCTGCCTCCAATTCCTGTCCCTGTAATAAAATAGTTATTCCTGGTGTTTAGTGGCACCTTCTGCCCTCTGATCCCTGTCCCCACAATAGAATAGTTATTCCCTGGTATCTAGTGGCAGCCCCTGCCCTCCAATTCCTGTCCCTGTAATAAAATAGTTATTCCCTGGTGTTTAGTGGCACCTTCTGCCCTCTGATCCCTGTCCCCACAATAAAATAGTTATTCCCTGGTGTTTAGTGGCACCTTCTGCCCTCTGATCCCTGTCCCCACAATAGAATAGTTATTCCCTGGTATCTAGTGGCAGCCCCTGCCCTCCAATTCCTGTCCCTGTAATAAAATAGTTATTCCTGGTGTTTAGTGGCACCTTCTGCCCTCTGATCCCTGTCCCCACAATAGAATAGTTATTCCTGGTATCTAGTGGCAGCCCCTGCCCTCCAATTCCTGTCCCTGTAATAAAATAGTTATTCCCTGGTGTTTAGTGGCACCTTCTGCCCTCTGATCCCTGTCCCCACAATAGAATAGTTATTCCCTGGTATCTAGTGGCAGCCCCTGCCTCCAATCTCTGTCCCTGTAATAAAATAGTTATTCCCTGGTGTTTAGTGGCACCTTCTGCCCTCTGATCCCTGTCCCCACAATAGAATAGTTATTCCTGGTGTTTAGTGGCACCTTCTGCCCTCTGATCCCTGTCCCCACAATAGAATAGTTATTCCCTGGTATCTAGTGGCAGCCCCTGCCCTCCAATTCCTGTCCCTGTAATAAAATAGTTATTCCTGGTGTTTAGTGGCACCTTCTGCCCTCTGATCCCTGTCCCCACAATAGAATAGTTATTCCTGGTGTTTAGTGGCACCTTCTGCCCTCTGATCCCTGTCCCCACAATAGAATAGTTATTCCCTGGTACTAGTGGCAGCCCCTGCCTCCAATTCCTGTCCCTGTAATAAAATAGTTATTCCTGGTGTTTAGTGGCACCTTCTGCCCTCTGATCCCTGTCCCCACAATAGAATAGTTATTCCTGGTATCTAGTGGCAGCCCCTGCTCTCCAATTCCTGTCCCTGTAATAAAATAGTTATTCCTGGTGTTTAGTGGCACCTTCTGCCCTCTGATCCCTGTCCCCACAATAGAATAGTTATTCCTGGTATCTAGTGGCAGCCCCTGCCCTCCAATTCCTGTCCCTGTAATAAAATAGTTATTCCCTGGTGTTTAGTGGCACCTTCTGCCCTCTGATCCCTGTCCCCACAATAGAATAGTTATTCCCTGGTATCTAGTGGCAGCCCCTGCCCTCCAATTCCTGTCCCTGTAATAAAATAGTTATTCCCTGGTGTTTAGTGGCACCTTCTGCCCTCTGATCCCTGTCCCCACAATAGAATAGTTATTCCCTGGTATCTAGTGGCAGCCCCTGCCCTCCAATTCCTGTCCCTGTAATAAAATAGTTATTCCTGGTGTTTAGTGGCACCTTCTGCCCTCTGATCCCTGTCCCCACAATAGAATAGTTATTCCCTGGTGTTTAGTGGCACCTTCTGCCCTCTGATCCCTGTCCCCACAATAGAATAGTTATTCCTGGTGTTTAGTGGCACCTTCTGCCCTCTGATCCCTGTCCCCACAATAGAATAGTTATTCCTGGTGTTTAGTGGCACCTTCTGCCCTCTGATCCCTGTCCCCACAATAGAATAGTTATTCCTGTATCTAGTGGCAGCCCCTGCCCTCCAATTCCTGTCCCTGTAATAAAATAGTTATTCCTGGTGTTTAGTGGCACCTTCTGCCCTCTGATCCCTGTCCCCACAATAGAATAGTTATTCCTGGTATCTAGTGGCAGCCCCTGCCCTCCATTCCTGTCCCTGTAATAAAATAGTTATTCCCTGGTGTTTAGTGGCACCTTCTGCCCTCTGATCCCTGTCCCCACAATAGAATAGTTATTCCTGGTATCTAGTGGCAGCCCCTGCCTCCAATTCCTGTCCCTGTAATAAAATAGTTATTCCTGGTGTTTAGTGGCACCTTCTGCCCTCTGATCCCTGTCCCCACAATAGAATAGTTATTCCTGGTGTTTAGTGGCACCTTCTGCCCTCTGATCCCTGTCCCCACAATAGAATAGTTATTCCTGGTGTTTAGTGGCACCTTCTGCCCTCTGATCCCTGTCCCCACAATAGAATAGTTATTCCCTGGTGTTTAGTGGCACCTTCTGCCCTCTGATCCCTGTCCCCACAATAGAATAGTTATTCCTGGTATCTAGTGGCAGCCCTGCCCTCCAATTCCTGTCCCTGTAATAAAATAGTTATTCCTGGTGTTTAGTGGCACCTTCTGCCCTCTGATCCCTGTCCCCACAATAGAATAGTTATTCCTGGTATCTAGTGGCAGCCCTGCCCTCCAATTCCTGTCCCTGTAATAAAATAGTTATTCCCTGGTGTTTAGTGGCACCTTCTGCCCTCTGATCCCTGTCCCACAATAGAATAGTTATTCCTGGTGTTTAGTGGCACCTTCTGCCCTCTGATCCCTGTCCCCATAATAGAATAGTTATTCCTGGTGTTTAGTGGCACCTTCTGCCCTCTGATCCCTGTCCCCACAATAGAATAGTTATTCCCTGGTGTTTAGTGGCACCTTCTGCCCTCTGATCCCTGTCCCCACAATAGAATAGTTATTCCCTGGTATCTAGTGGCAGCCCCTGCCCTCCAATTCCTGTCCCTGTAATAAAATAGTTATTCCCTGGTGTTTAGTGGCACCTTCTGCCCTCTGATCCCTGTCCCCACAATAGAATAGTTATTCCCTGGTATCTAGTGGCAGCCCCTGCCCTCCAATTCCTGTCCCTGTAATAAAATAGTTATTCCCTGGTGTTTAGTGGCACCTTCTGCCCTCTGATCCCTGTCCCCACAATAGAATAGTTATTCCCTGGTGTTTAGTGGCACCTTCTGCCCTCTGATCCCTGTCCCGACAATAGAATAGTTATTCCCTGGTGTTTAGTGGCACCTTCTGCCCTCTGATCCCTGTCCCCACAATAGAATAGTTATTCCCTGGTGTTTAGTGGCACCTTCTGCCCTCTGATCCCTGTCCCCACAATAGAATAGTTATTCCCTGGTATCTAGTGGCAGCCCCTGCCCTCCAATTCCTGTCCCTGTAATAAAATAGTTATTCCCTGGTGTTTAGTGGCACCTTCTGCCCTCTGATCCCTGTCCCCACAATAGAATAGTTATTCCCTGGTATCTAGTGGCAGCCCCTGCCCTCCAATTCCTGTCCCTGTAATAAAATAGTTATTCCCTGGTGTTTAGTGGCACCTTCTGCCCTCTGATCCCTGTCCCCACAATAGAATAGTTATTCCTGGTGTTTAGTGGCACCTCTCTGCCCTCTGATCCCTGTCCCCACAATAGAATAGTTATTCCCTGGTGTTTAGTGGCACCTTCTGCCCTCTGATCCCTGTCCCCACAATAGAATAGTTATTCCCTGGTATCTAGTGGCAGCCCTGCCTCCAATTCCTGTCCCTGTAATAAAATAGTTATTCCCTGGTGTTTAGTGGCACCTTCTGCCCTCTGATCCCTGTCCCCACAATAGAATAGTTATTCCCTGGTATCTAGTGGCAGCCCTGCCTCCAATTCCTGTCCCTGTAATAAAATAGTTATTCCCTGGTGTTTAGTGGCACCTTCTGCCCTCTGATCCCTGTCCCCACAATAGAATAGTTATTCCCTGGTATCTAGTGGCAGCCCCTGCCCTCCAATCCTGTCCCTGTAATAAAATAGTTATTCCCTGGTGTTTAGTGGCACCTTCTGCCCTCTGATCCCTGTCCCCACAATAGAATAGTTATTCCCTGGTGTTTAGTGGCACCTTCTGCCCTCTGATCCCTGTCCCCACAATAGAATAGTTATTCCCTGGTATCTAGTGGCAGCACCTGACTCTCCAATCCCCATCCCCATCCCCATAGTAGAATAGTTACTCCTAGGTGTCTAGTGGCAACCCCCGCCCTCTGATCATCAGCACCATAACAGAAATGTTATTCCCTGGTCTCTAGGGGCACTCCCCACCCCCAAGCACCAGTCCCAGTTGAGAGTCCATAGTTCAGAGTGTCCAGGACCCCCCCGATCACCCACACCAAGAAAACAACCCTGCCATCCCCCTTAACTCGGTCTCCTCCAGTGCTGGGTGGATTTGATACAGCAACTGGCACAGCCTTCCTCTCTCCATCTCAGCTGCCCACTGTATGGAGTGGCAGGGAGTGTGTGTACTGTCTACAGTATAAGAAGCACACTCCTTATACTGTATACAGTACAGGCACTCCCTGTCATTCCTTACAGTGACCAGCTGAGGTGGTGAGAGGAGGGCTGTGCCAGTCACCATATCAGATCCACGTGGCACCAGTGGTGACAGAGTTAAGGGAGTGGTCGGGTGGTTTCCTTGGTGAGGGGGTGCCACTAGATGCTAGGGAGTAACTATTCTATTACAGAGCCAGGATCGGAGGAAAGGGGGGACACTAGGTAGCAGGAAATAACTATTTTATTACAGGGATGGGGATCAGAGGGCGGGGAGGGGTGCCACTAGACATTAGGGAATAACTAATCCATTACAAGGATGGGGATCTGAGGGCAGGGGACACCACTAGACAGCAGGTAATATCTATTCTATTATGGGGATGGGGATCAGAGGGTGGTGGTGCCACTAGACACCAGGGAATTACTAAACTGTTTCAGGGATGGGGATCAGAGGGTGGTGGTGCCACTAGACACCAGGGAATTACTAAACTGTTTCAGGGATGGGGATCAGAGGGTGGTGGTGCCACTAGACACCAGGGAATTACTAAACTGTTTCAGGGATGAGGATCAGAGGGTGTGGATGCTACTAGAATCCAGGACATGCATAGCTGAATTGGGCTGGGGTCAGGGTGATGAGGGGGGTGGTCAGCTGCAGTATCTTTGCCTGCCACCAAGGCCTTGAGCCCCATTAAGTTGGGGTTTACAAAGTCAGTAACTTGCACCCATTAGGGTGGCATTTACTGCTGTGCAAATCTCTTAGTTTCCCACTGCACTCCTATGCAGGGTGAGCACCCCTTCATTTGCAAGTAATTTAGTGCTTGGACACTAATGGGTTTTGCCCATGCTTTGGGGGGGGGGTTGAACACAGACCCCACCCACAAATCAGGTGCAAAATCTAGTTAACATGGGCAAACACCCCTTGTTGCTAGGACTAAGTTTTGAATATCTGGTCCCTGACGTGCTCACTCCAGGGGCCATAATATTTGCCTCTTCACATGGTATAATGGATATGGAAGCCCTGCGCCTCCCCCAGATCAACTGCATTTATTCTAAATGTTATTTGTGCAATCTATTCATGCTAGCTATGAGACGCGTAGAGTTTTGTCATGCATTTATTATTATTATCTGTTTTGTTCTGTCTACATTGTCATGTTATTTCTGTTTGTAAAGTGTTCTGAGCCTAGAAAGGGTCTTGCATAAAAAATAAGCCTTGCCCGCAGTACTCACCTGAGCTCAGACCTGCATTCACCTGTACGTGATGTGATCAGTGGAAGGATTAGGTACTCTAACATCTTGAACTCACCTGTAAGTTACGTGCACACAACATAGGCTATGAACTCTGACAGCTCTAAATATGGAAATCTCAAACTCACCTGTAAGTGGTGTGTGCAGTACAGGGGTTATGAACCTGGACGATGATGAACACATGCTGGAATTGTGACCGAATGGTTTTTGGTGTAAAAGGCAGAGCTCCAGGCTCCTGGAAGACTATTGTCACAATGTCATTACCAATGTGGCGTTTCCTCAGTAACTAGAAATGTCATGAAAAGATAACAGTTGACATCTGTGTTGATTTTCAGCTGTCAAAGACAAATCCAAATGATAAAACAAGAGAAGTGATTCCTTTATCAACACCCACGTATGTGCATTAGGGGGAGGGCACTGCCCCGCCTGGGGCTTTCCTCAGTCACATGATACGTACAACTGAGGTGACATGTCTTGTTGACACTGAAGAACAGCAAGGGGTTGAAGCAGTGTCCAAACCAAATTATTCCTTAGGAACTTTGTTGCTCCTCCCAAAGCACAGGTGCAGGGAATTTTTGCAATATATTACTATTGCTCAAAAAGTGCCACCCTGGCTAGCCATGGGGCACTGTTAGTGCACAGCACTGCACGGAGAACCTGTGTTTGTACTTCCAGCTCAAGTCTTGGCTCTGGGCTAAAGCAGCTCTGAGAAAGCTTTCAAGGCTGCAGTTGTGGCCTCTAGGGAAAGGAAGACAGGACACCTGCTAACATAATGCCTCCTACTCTACCTGATGAAATGATTTGGGGGGGAGCTACAACAAAGCTAATAAAACTGACTGGAGGAGGCGCATATAGGGTAGGCATTACATAGTACCTCTGCGTTACTAAGCAGGTGGGTGGAGGGGAGAGAGAGAGAGATGAAGGGGAGGGGAGGATAGGACAGGAGAACAATTAATGGGATAAGACAGAGGACGTGGTCACCGCTGAGACACCTCATGAGACAGCTCCGCTCTGTCATCCTGCCCTCTGATCTTGAGGAGCTTGCCTACACTGGTCTGCTTTCTCTCAGCAAGGCAGCTTGCCCATTCCTAGCAGTATGGGCTGAAAGGGGCAGTCAGTCTCCAGAAGGGCGCTTTCCTCTGTAAAACACACTCAGCCACACTGAGCAGGTTAAGAGGGGGAGAAATGTAGAAGGGATGGTTAAGACAAATGCTAGCAGGGAGAGTAAGTCCACCCAGGTCCCAGTGTGTTGAACCGATACCCAGGCTGAGCAGTCACTGACAGGTAAATTGAACAGGCTTGTGGAGCACAGAAGGAAGTCCTGACCCTGGCTAAGGGGAAAATGGAGAAAAAAACTTTCCCTGCAGTAATATCTTACAACAGTAGCAATATGAAATTATAACAGCTGGAGGAGTTATAAAGTTAACCTACAGATAGATTTACTTTTTGAGCATCAGATTTCCCTCATAGTAAGCTGGGTAACTTGTCAGTGGAATCATTCTGCAATTCTCGTCATTACTCACCTGTTGCTTATTATTGGGGGTGTAGGGAAGCATTGTTGACACATGGAACATTATTTCATAATCCTGATAGACTGTGAAGAGAGAGTGAGTCCCAGTGGAGTCAGCTATAAGAGACAAGGCAAATGTTAAAACAATCATCACACTTAAGAGTTTTATGGACCCAGTCACTGAAACTGGCTTGAAGCCCTACACAACCACATAAGAGTGCATAGGGAGGCTCCAGAAATGCGAAGGCTCCTCTCTGTATATATAGTATGTTCTGCAGATCCCCAACTGCATATACACCCCCACGGAGTGAAGCCTGACACAATCTACAAGACAGGAGCACGATGTACTCAAGCAAGACTACACAGTGTGATGTGCACACTGCTTATGGTCGCGGGTGGCTGTACAGGCTGCATGAGGGGGTCCCTTGCTGTAACTCATGTGCACCCTCCTATGCAGCCTCCACTGGCACTGCCATCCCCAGTGGACCACCAAAAGAAACTCTGCCAACCCAAATGAATTACCATAGAGGGCTGGTACCTGTTTTTTTTTTATTTAAAATACTTACTGCTCCACAGGTACCACACGGTTCCCTGCTTTGTGCAGTGTAGAGGATCCACTGTACAGCCAACCTGAGCATCTGATTGTATGTCCAGTGTCTGGGCCCTGCTCCACTCCTGGAATGCTCCCTGGCAGGGGCGGGTGGGGGATCTGGGTCCAGTCAAGTGTGGGCTAGCATTGGGTGAGGAGCTCAGTGGATCAGGTATATGAATCACATGTATCCTGGCTCTGTTATGGTTCCAGTGCTGTTTATAAAGAATGTTGGGAGATCTAGCAAATAGTTACTCACATCATATCATTTTATTATAAAAATATTATATCTGGGATATGCAAATATTTTCTAATTAATATGCTCCTAATATCTATATTCAGAGCCTCAAATATTCACTAATATTCATATTTGTTATTAGACTGCAAACTGCACTGTTTGTAGTTTTCTCAGGCAAGGCTATTCCCATGTCCTACATCACCCCCCCAGTTAGCCACCACAGATTGGGAGCTGGGGGAGGGATGAAAACCACAAGGGCCTTTGTCCCATGACAATAAGATACTGAGGGGCATTGTTAGGGAAGATGGCTCCTTCAAGACAGTGTTTGGGGGGGGGCTGACAGAAGGTAAGCCAAAGTATGGTAAACTGCACCGACTAAACATCTGACCATTTGCTCTCCCCCCATCATGTTTGGGGGGGAGCATTACAGATTCCTTTGCCCCATCAGTAATATAGGCCTGGCGATCAGGTTATCAAGAGGCCTATTTTTAGCAGGGTTATTTTTTGTTTATGGGTATGCTCTGAATTATAAAAATCAGGGCTGATATTCTTTTTCAGATCTGAATAAACTGGATAGCCTATTATTTCTGATATTCAGGAAATGCTGTTCTTTACTGACATACCACAGTGTGTTATATTATCTGTTGTAGTGCCTTATACTCAATAATAGAAGCAAGAACTAAAGATACGAAATAGAAGAGTTTGCAGGATTTGTCTTGAAAAATTATTTTTTAGTTAAAAGCAGGAAGTGTAATATTTTAGAGAGTAAATTAACCCCTTGAACTATGTAATTTCATTAATGATTTATCTGTATTTCTCACAGTTGCCTTGTATCCATAGTACTTTTAATTAATGGTTGTGTACTTATGTCTTTATGTATGCCTGAAGTAGTGAACAAGTATGACCCTGCTGTTCCTGTAGGACTCTCATGAAAATGAGATATATGCCTGAGGAGGCTATCCCGGGAACATAGGGAATAATGGATACCCAGCTATCGGTAACAAGCTGGTTAGTTCATCAATAGGTTGCCATGGACCATTTGAACCTCGAGAGCGTAGCTTGAGAGGTTCAGTCGCCATGGGCAACCTAGAGATGAACTAACTCAGCTAGTTACCATTAGCTGGGTATCCATTGTTTTTATAGTGTAAGATGCCAACTACTACAAAACGTGACTTACTTTGTTTTTTTTTCTCCACTTTGCTGCTCGCTTCACTGTTGTTTTCACCAACGCGGCCACTTCCTGGTCATATAATGCACATGCGCTAGCGCATTCGATGTTGTTATGTTGTAGTAGATATGCAGCTAGTGCAGCATAACAGCTGCGATGATGTAGCTACTACAGCATAACAACATTTCGAAAGTGGTAGATTTTTAACGCTAACAGCATTCCATCATACACTACAAAAATTTTAAAATAAACAAAATGATTGAAGACTCATTATGTAAGTCGATTAATTATTTTTCAAATGGTTATAAAATATGGTATAGTATTGTATATTGATTTCTTGGATTTATGTTCATATGTGTGGCAAAGAAGTTAAGGGACTGAGCTCAGACTTTTCCAGATACTGGGGTGCTAGACCATCAGAAAGTGACACATGGCAGCCTACACAAACAAGGCAGTATATCAATCAATCAAGCAATCAATCAATCACTTTATTTAACCAGGCATAAACATCATTGAGCAAGCTCATTTTCAAGGTGGTCCTGGGCATTAATACAATACAGTACACTTCATAAGATTACAATTATGGTGGACAATGGTGCAAAAAAAAAAAAAAAAAGGAAAAACATTGTGAAGGTGCCGGTGAATATGGGCTTATACATACCGGTCAACATAATTAACATGCAAAGGTACATAATAATAAGCTTTACTGAAATGAGAAGAGACAACTATCCCATATAGTCTCCGCTATGTAAGAGCTCAGACCTAAATGATAAAAAATAAGGAGGTATTAAGGAATAGGGTAGAAATTGGGGTGAAAGAGTAGGCAGCTAAAAGGGAGGCCAGAATAGGTAAAAGGTAGAGAATAGGCAGGGCCATCTTGGATTAAGGGAACTAGGCTTGTAAATCCTAGGTTTCTGTTGTTAGGAATGTGGGGTGGATGAGATACTTAGGCGTAGGATTTGAGAGTGGCACCCGTATATAGTACTGTATTTCTAATTGCTTAATTTATTTTAATTGAAAACCAAGGATCGTCACTGGATTGGCTGGGATGTGAACTTCATTTGACCCTTGCTGCACCACAGACTGATATATCAGTCCAGAATTCTAATTCTGTTGGCAGCCTAAGGGTTAATGGTGTTTACCGGACTAGGTGAAAGAAGAGATTCTCATCCATGAGGGGATGAGTAGTCTAACCACCAAGACAGAAAAGTGGAGGGCCCTTATTAGGGCAATTGTAATTGCCAGATGAACTGATTTAGGCACAGAGTGAGGGTCAGCCCAATGCCACATAACCACTGGCTCAAGGAATATCACAAACAAAAGAAAGTTGGGTGAACAGCAGACTTCTCAGACAGTGCAACCAGTAACAATGACTTAGAGGCATGCCCGACTAGTTTAGTTCAGAGGAAAGCGGCCATTACATATTGTGCACTGCCATGGGTTCCTCCCCCCCACCACCACCACCACCAGCACCATGGCCTAGACAATGAGGACTCGTCAGAAAGAGTAACACCTAGCAATGTCCAGCTGCAGACAGAAGATGATAGGGGTGAATAAATATTTTGGGTTCAGACGAGTGATGTAGAATCTGGAGATGTTCTAGTTCGAATTCATTGTCTGCAAAATCTCCATATGTTCTATTATATTACAGCTTCTAAAACTCTGTGAACTTTTTTTTAACAACATTTTTTAGAAATAGACATTTGGGCTGCTCAATGGCACAGTGGAAGTATCCTGGGGTGAGGGTTTGGGAGCAGGCTTGGGAGTCAGGATTGGGTGTAGCCAGGGCTGGGAAGTACTGCCAAGGCCAGCATGAGCCAGCCTGCTGAGGGCTGCATTGGAAATCACAGGCACTATGATCCCTCAATGTGGACCAGGGAGCCTGCTCCCTCATGCGGTGCTGTGCATGCGCAATTTGGAATGCATCTAGTGAGTCCGACAAAGGTTGATGCCTGATACCAGGGTGGTGAGAAGGAATACATACAGAGTCAAAAACCACGTTATTGGAGGGATGAAAGCAGGAGTTATCCTTGGGCCCCACACCACATGTGTCCTCAATGACAGGAGTGGCGTAGTTAGCAGAGTACAGTGCCAAGTTCCTGTTGTATCCTGGGGTGGGGCCAACCACCCTCCCAGGCCTGAGGACAGGACAAAGAACTATGGAGGAGAAAAGGCTTGATGGGAAAAATATCTAAATTTACTGAATGTCAAAGAGATGCTCTCACCTTGCTTCAGTTTGGTATCTCTGTTTGGCATTTAGTCATTTGGACAATGTGGCTGTTTTTACAGCACATATGCAATGAGAACAAACCTGGCATTTAAAACCCTTAGAAGTCTGAGGACGTATATATAAGTCCATAATCTATATATATTCAAAAACATTCAGCATTCAAAGAAAACAAGATATTATTTTTTATGGGCAGCTGTTTATAATGTTCCTTCATTCAGAAATGATATTGACTCATGTACCTGAATAAAAACTGATGCTAAAAACTGTACTTTGCATTGTTTTGTTTTTATGGGACACATGTTGTTACAGGTCTTTCATGAAACCAGTGATCTGGGGTTTTAACTGCATCATAGTTTGTGTATAGAACTCTTAGCATGGTTCTGACAGGTCCACAGCTCATGAATGCAATCTCTACACAAACTGTGATAGAGTAAAAACTCCGGATTACTGGTTCCATAAAGTGAACTATGAAGAATGATTTACATAAAAAGAGAAGCACTGAAAACACAGTTTTTCACATAAGTGTTTATTCAGGTACAGTTAAACGTGTATCATTAGGAGTTTTGGATTTCATTTCTGTAAATAGGGACTATACCTGATGTATCACCACCCAGGAATTATTTTTCTTTTCTTCATGAAGTATTTTTGAGTCATGGGGGAAATGAAATTGCAGTTTCTTTCAAATCCACTGTCCCTGGGAGAACAAGTGTGTGTTGGTAGCGGAAGTAGAGGCTTTTGTTTTGGTTAAAAAAAAAGACATGTTTTGAATATAAACAGTGGCCAAAGTGTCCAGTTGGGCAGATAACAATGATAACAAAAGGACCAAGCTCTAAATAACAGATCCGGTTTGAACAAGTCTTGGAAAAAGGTTGTCCTCAGACATTAAAAGCAGGGCTTAGGATGTGATGTCAGAGAGGCATGTATGATGATGCAGATGTAGTGGGCCAGTCAGTCAAAGGTATTTCTGTTGTATGTTTACAATGAGAAATCAGTTATGCCTTGAGACATTGAGCTAGTAACATCATGGGTTTGAGTCTGCCATAACTCGCCAGTTCCCAGTTGGAAGTAAGCTTCTCTTACTCTGCTTAAAGAATTAGATAGCACTGAGCTAGGTTTTTCTGTGTATACCTCAGGCTTTCTGTGACTGCGTCATTTAAGATATAGATAACCAGTGGTAAATTGGCAAGTCTGAGATCAGTTTCCAAGGAGACAGGATACAAAATTACCATATCTAAAGCAAAGTAATCTCAACTGTGACAAAAAAGGTGGGCCATTTGCTCTTCAGAAGGAGCACTGTGTGAGCTAGTGGGATATGGACCTAGAGATATCCCGAGTGAGAGTCACACTGAGTGGTGGCAGTATGCCAAGGTAACCTTTTCAGGCATCTGAAGGTTTGTGAAAACTGGTAGCAGTGGAGACTGAGTTCTGGAAGGGAACCAGTCTGTGAAAGGGACATTATAAATTGTTCTAAATGGCACAGATTTTCTGTTACCATTAAGCTATGTTTTAGGGATGGGGGGGGGGAATTGCAGGAAGAGGTCAAGCAAATTAGTGGAGGTGATAGGAGAGAAAGGAGACCATGTGCTGCATTGTGGGTTCTAAAACTTTTTAAGTTTGATTTACCTGGACGGGGAGGCCCTAAATGCCCTAAAGAACTTGAATGTGAAATTTTGGCTAAAATGTTCCAGTTTTGTTCTCCAAACTCAAACCTGTCAGTTTTAGGTGAGTTCCAGTTTTGTTAGAACTGCTCTCTAGACCCAGGTTCTAACCAAATTTAATTCAAACTAGAAAAGGTTCTAGTTTCCAGATTGCTTTTGAGAAGATAATTAGCACCATTGGAATTGTGTGGTTCCATAACTGTGAAATCCCCCACAGAACTTGCATTTAGCTGCAGGATACATGTTTTGCCACTGAATTCATTGTTCGTGGTGATTTTTCAATAAAATATTCGATTTTTCCATAGTGTCTAGCGCCCTTCCCTTACTCTCTTATCCTCAAGCCCCTCTACCATGCTCAGCATGTGATGTCATTGATGATTTTGTCAATGCAGGACCACATTCTGCCACCAAAATGAATCAACAATTCTGCAGGAATGGGCAAACACTGCCATGGCAGCTGGGGAGCCCTGTTGCAGAAATTATTTATTTATTTAGATTTTGTTGGGTAACTGTGTCAAACACCACTGGTACAACGCCCATTCACAGAGTTGAACTGGACATTACACAAACAATACAGAGGTAAAAACAGCAATAAGTGAATGAACAATTACATTTCAGATGAGATAAAACAGTAACATTTACAAATTAGGAAAGCAGTATTGCAGAGAACTGTGGGCCCTGCAGCTAAGTAATAATTGACTTGTCCTCAAGGAACCCCTTTATCTTTGATATGAAACTTACTTTTGTTATCCAGCTGGGCCCGATATTTCTCAAACCCTCTCAGCTGGACCTTCTCTCCCAGCAGATCCATAAATTCCTGGAAGGGGGGCTCTGCATTCTCATTGTTGTACATCTGTTCCTCTGTGCTTTGCCCTTTCTTACAGTACATGATCCCAATTTTCCGCTGGAAGTTCAGCTGCATTTATGTAACAAGACAAAATAAAGGGAAAAATACCATTTAACAATTAGGCTCCAAACTGCTGGGACATTTGCAGTAGCTATAAAAGCAAGATGTCAAGATGACAGAAGATCATTTTGAACAGGATCAACATTTTCAAGAATTCCAATAAACTATCTTTAATTTCCTCATTTGCAAATTGCATTGCCCCATACTGAAGCCTATGTATCTTTTTATTGCCCTATGCCCTTCCTCTTTCTGTACAGATAGTCAAGGTCACCCCCAGATTGCAGCAACCCCTGCCAGTAACTTGATGTGGTGTGAGCTATTGTACCGCATCCTTGCCAGAGCAATGCCTTTTGGAATCTTATTTTCAGTTTTATATCACATCAAGCAAGATACATAAGTTCTTAAACAATGATGCTTACAACACACCCAGTATAAAAGCAAATGAGTTTAACCTACACATACAGTATGGCATCCACCTTATGGAATTTGCATTATTAGAATTGGAATTAGCCCACTGCTGCCGAAATTGAATGTGGTGGGATCCAGACTCATTTGTTCTAAATTAAAGCTGACTTTTCTTCCAGCAACACGTCATACTTAATTAGTGTGGAATCCCAGCCAGCTTAGAAAGGCTAGAGCCTCACTTCTTTGCAGCAATGGCGGGGGAGGAGGAGGTGGCCTGTCCAGAAAATGTTTTATAATTCTGTAAAATTCGAGTGTCTTTCAACAATGGTATCCTTTCTTGACTGCAACAAGTGCACACAAAAACTGATTGTGTGTATGAGTGCATGCATACTAAAGCCTCCCTATCAGCCTCTTCAGGCTTTCAGTCGAGTCAATAGTGTGGCCCAAGGATAATGAAGGATAACAGAAATGTCTTTTTTTTTTGTCTGTTTGCCATTATACAGCAGGTGTAGAAAGAACTGCCACAGAATAAAAATGATATTTCTTTTGCCCATTTTGCAAGATATGATCTTTTGTATTTCACTGCATGTCATAACCAATATCTAGAAAAACTGTGTGCATCATTAACAGTGGAATAATGAACAATTAGGGAGCCAATTTCATTATGCTAATAACACCAGAATACAGATAAAGTCAAAGAAAAACAGTTACATCTTCATGCAAAGAGAAGACTTGCAATAACAAGTAGACTAATGTTATATTAAGCAACAATGCACTATATGGTGTTTGTCGTGCTGGGATAATATCACGCATGCCTCAGGTGGTTGAGCACGAGGCCACCCAACACCTGAGAAGTGATGCTACCCCAGCACGACACACACTAGAGTGCATTTCTGTGAGTATACAATGGCTATTTTGTAAATGGAAAATAAGAAAGAATATAAAGTAAAATTTAAAGGAAAATGTGTCCTTTTTTCAATGGGGGAGAATGTGTCCTTTTTCCAATGGGCAGGTATACTCAAAAGCAAATAGTGCTGTTTTAATGTTTTGGACAGTAGGTGTAGCAGCTGTATAGGTGGCACAGCTGTGCTGTTAATGTGGGTCTTCTCCTCTTGAAATTTAAATGATCTTCTGTTCCCCCCAACTGTGCCTTTTTACTGTTTCAGTTTTTTTCTCTCACCCTTTGTTGCTCTCCTGTGGTCCGCTGTGTTGAGTACAGTAGTTCCTCTCCCCCCAGCTTCTGCTCGCTCACTCATGGTTTGCATAGTTCCTCTCCCCAGTCCCAGCAGACCCATAATTCATGCTATAAGTCTGAGATTTAGTCTGGTTCCCCGGCAGGAGGAGGACATTTATTTTTAGAAACATTTATGAAGTACTGGTAGAGTGCATAGCAGCCATGCCAAGTGTGGGCTTGGACATGGCCTATACAGTGATTTTCTGTAGTATGTCATGTGGTCTTGTGTATGCTAGGACTTGATTCATGATGTTGTGCTGGGATAACATCATGGGGTCAAGGTCTCAGCTGAGCAATCAGGATTCAGGATTATTTTTTGCCATTGTATAATAACTTGTATATGCCATAGCCTTACTCAAATTATTCGATTTATCGTCACTTGTGAGAAGGCAGGACTTTTATAACTCACTCGTGGCTCTGCCTGTCATGTGTTATGGTCCTCCTCCTCCTCATGAAGAAAAACATCATATCTGGAGTCAGCCTAATGCGCATCCCCCATGTCTCCCTGCATAGCAGCCTAGACTCACCCCTGGGTCATTACTAGAGATGCATGGATTCTGATTTTCAGATTCAAGTACATCAGGAGCCAATCCAAAAGTTAGGATTTATTATTTTTGGATTAAGTTGCCAAAAGTCCTAAATCATAATCAATTGGAATCCAAATCCAAAATAAAAGACTACTCAATTCTGTATTCGGATCAGAAACAAATTCAGATTCAGATACTCTGAAAATTGGTAAAGGGGCAGAGGCATCGGATTTTGAGATATCTGATTATACATAGCCATTACTAGATTTTTATTTATTTATTTCATAATTCGGATTTACAACCTTTGAGTCAAAGACTCATTTACAAAGGCACCTTGTCGCAGGGAGGATAGACAACAATTGGCGGTGGAGTACAACAATGGAGAACATTACAGGTGAGATCCAATAAAAGAATACACAAAGCAATTTCAGTAATACAAATGTGTACAAAGGCTTCAATTAGTTACAATTAGTCTAGTATATAAATAATAAGGTACCGCTAAGGGTTCTAGAGAGCGATACCTGGGGGGGGGGAGGGGTGGTTGCTGGTGAGAAGGCAATCCGGAAGGACGTTGTCTGTAAATTGGGCCAGGTGGAGCTCTAGAGGTATGGGCCAGTCAGGGGCATTTACAGCTCCGAAATGTGTCTCTTACTGCACTGGCATTACAGCGTACCCTACTTTGTAGATAATAAAGCCCCCATTTAGACCTATTTTAAAACAATTTGTTTCCTATAAAGGGAATCTGATAGAATTACAGAACCATATTCATTGTTTATTAAAAGTAGATATTTAAATTTTAATAAATTAGCACTTCTGAATTATCTATGCACTAGCAAGGAAGATGCACATCAGGGCATATTCCTGAGTGTGCTTACTTTGTGGGAGACCACATGAAAGCATTCCAAGTATTTTAAAACCATTCATACCCTTATATTTTAAAAATGACTGAACACATAGTAGAATTATTGCTCGTGCTGAGTGTCAAATGCATAGCTTTATACTTCTTTGTCAGATAGCCAGAGAGGTCAAATATCCAAAGCTGTTAGTTACTTTTAAAAGTAATCTACTTCCGAGTACATACTCAAAAAAGTATAGGTTACATGTTCATGATTACCTTGCCTCATCATAAGCAATTGATTACTGATTACTAGTTACTTTTTTGATTACTTTTTCAAGAAGATTAAGTCCACATACTGTATGTATCATCTTGAGATTGCTTTATGTGACTGGAACATTCCAAAAGTACAGAATTTAGTGAAGCACTGTATATTTTTTATGGCGGGCAACTGTTCTTATGAAAAGATCAGAGTCCCATTACATAGTCACACTGTGGTTGGAACATCAACTTTCCACCACTGTTCTGTGCTTGCACCACATTATGACATACACAGGAGGGTCACAAGGCTTTTTTCCCTACATCATCACAGTGGGCATTGTGAAATCGCAGAGAAAGTGGTGGGAGCCAGCATGCAAATTATGTGCCGTGCTCTACATAGATGAAGGCCAGTCCATGCATAGCTTGATCACATGCTGGGACATCACCATCCCTAAAGATCTGTTACAAACAGTTGTTCAGGGTGGCACAGATATGCAAGGGGCCAGGGAGGATCACCAAGAGCCCAAGATTAACAAGGGACCATAACACAAAATGACTCACAGGAGGGAATTGGGCTGGGTGGGTTCAAGGGGACACTAGAGATGAATCAAATTAGATAACATGGTTGGGGGCCCTAGACTACTAGGGATGACTGGCATGGGACTGAGAAATTAGAGATCACAGGGCCTCCATTTGCAGTCTGACAATACACCACTACTGACTGTGACTGCTTATTTAAGAAGAAGCAAAGCTTTACCTCCCCTGGTGAAGTTCCAGTGAAGTCACTGACTTCACCTTCATGAAGCACTTCACAGAACTGCTCTGATCCTCAAGGAACTTCATCGCAGCTTCACCAGGAACTTGGCCTTGAACTTTGCTACCATAGTTCACTTTACCTGAACTTTACTGTCCACCACCTGGGAAGTTGCCAGCTTTGCACACAAAGTTCTTGACTTCGCAACTTCAGGAAGTTCTAGAACTTTGCAAAGTTGGGTTTAGCATTGTGAAGGCACTTTGTAAAGTTGGACTACTTCACAAAGTGGGTTTATGAAGTGAAGTTTGCCCACTTTGTACAACTCTTCTGCTTGTCAGGCCCCAGAGCTTTGCAATAGAAATAAAGTGACCATTAAACATTTATTAAAGGGGCACTGTCACCTTTGCTCAGCTGTCTTTCACTATATGTCAGCAGTGTGCCTCTTGGCACACACATACCACAGATTGCCCCTAGTATGCCCTTATTTTATTTATTTTATTGTATTTGTGATCTAGGATAACACCATTTGAGAACAAGCTCATTACATACAGTAGGTTCCACATCATTAAATGAAAAAACAAACAAGACAATGCAGTATAGCTTGAGAACAAGTTTGTTACCTAGGTTCCAAGATAGTGTAAGAAAATAAAACAGGCAGTACTGACATAGTGTAGGTACAGCTAGGAAGGGGGAAAAAAACAAACAAACAAGACATAATTGTAAAACTGATTTGGACAAAGACAAAAATAAAACTGCATCCCTCCAATCAGAGACTAAAAGCCAGGAAATTGACCAGACTGAAAGTAGGAAGCTATATAAATCACTAGGTCAATCAATTAGGAAGTCAGGTGAAGTACGATCAAGGAGGAAGAGGACAGCAACAGAAAATTAAGTGCAGATGAAAAGGGGAAGGGCAAGAGAGGGGAGCAAAATTCAGCCCAGTAAAGGCCTCGTTTACATTGACATGCAGGCTGGAGTGTAGTTAGAAAGGATACAAAGGTGCTACAATAGTGCATAGCTGTGTGCTGGGTAAGGCCAGCGCCTTAATAGGCCATAAGCAGGGACTAATGAAAACAATCGCAGCTGGATTGGGCAACCAGGAATTTTCTGAGCTTCCATTTGAAAGGGCCCAGCTTGGATTCTGTGATCAAGGAACGAGGAAGAGTATTTATCCATTTCGGAGCATGGTTGGCAAAAGCTCTTTGACCTAAGGAAGAGTGACATCCGGGGATCTTAAAGATCGTGCTGTCCGAGCTTTGGGTGGGCGGTTACATTCATGGGGGAGGGACTTCCTGCCCCGTGGTAGCGCCCAGGCATGCTTTCTGCTATGGCGGCAGGTTTGAATTTGAGCCTGCCTGAACGGGAGTGAAATCCCGTCCATGCACAACCATGGTATGCTCTTTTGCATGCACGGGATCTTTACTTATGCTGTGCTTGTGCATGCACGGGACTTCTATCCCGTTTTAAAAAAAGTGTTTTGCTGTCCTCTCGGTGCTCGGTTTTTGGCAGTACAGCAACAACAGTTTATAAAGGGCAGCTCTACTGGATTAACTTCATTTTCCACTCACAATGTCCAAAAATTACACTTTGGGACTGCACTTGTGGCAGACATGTGGTCTCGTCCTGAGTATGCTTTTGGTTAGTGGGGGAGTTTATGTCATACCGAGTAACCAACAAATAACTCAAAATTTGGGTAAACTACTAACATTCTTTAATTTTACATATGTAAGGGCATACTAGGGGCAATCTGTGGTATGTGTGTGCCAAGAGGCACACTGCTGACATATAGTGAAAGATAGAAGAGCAAAGCTGACAGTGCCCCTTTAATTTAAAGCAGCAGTAAGTGGTAGTCCTCAACATATTGTATTTTACCAGTAATGTATTTCTAAAATAATTCATCATCAGTATATTTTTAATTTTCTCAGTTGTTTTTAAAACAGCATTTCTTACTGATTTTAATAATTAATGATTTAAGTCATTAAAGATGGCTTCCACTAGCAATTTCTAAAAATCCCTTCCCTCGAGGTTACTTTTTGACTTTACATGATGGATTTCTACAGTGGATTTAAAAGAACAGTGCTAGCACCCATCTCTGTTGGTAAATAGCATGACACTACACCAAAATGTTTAATATTTATTCATAGTGCGTGTGGGCAGAGAGCAGCTACTTTTTAAGCAAATTAAAACCCCATATACCCCTTGAAATACACTAGGCAACCATCATGCTTGGGTTTCTGTATGGTTTCACAACAATTAACAGCCTAGTACACCACATGCTCTGTATCAATGCCAAGGATGACTATAATCTACTAATTTACCTTGTATATTCTCTATAATCTCTTCTCTGCATGTATGGCTCTATGTAATGTCTCTCTGGGTCGCCCTGAAAAAGGGACCTTCGGGGCTCAGTGGGCCTACCCGGTCATCAAAATTTAATAAATAAATAAATATTCAGTTCAGGAATGAAATGCAATGCACAGAAAATGGATACTTGTTTTTTTTTTGGTCAGTAAAAACTACAATATATGATGATTTTTTAACCCCTGATAAATATTGCTGCTTTAAGAAAAGAAAGCATGACAGCAAGTCGCTAATAGTCCTGATTACTGCAGGGACAAAAAGTAATCGTTTTATTTGTTGGGATTACTTCTGTTAGAAAATAATCCTCTGCTGTAACTGGTTACCTCAAACAATTATCCATATCAAGCTACAGATTAAAACTCTACAAAGTTCTACAGTTTAATTCTGATGTAATTAAAAATTAATTACTTAGTGAACTGGATACATAAGTCATAAGTCATTTAGCTGATAAGACTCTTGTTTTTTTATTCTGGAATCAACGTGGAGCTCACAAGTGCTGACAGTAGGGCCTAGTGGTTAAAGCATTGGCTTGGGAACCTGAAAATCACAGGTCTGAACCATGCTAAAGTCACATATTCACTGTGGAAATGGGTAAAAAGCAGTACCTCACTAAAAAGAGAGGCTTCAGCTCAGCTAGGCTATCCAAGGTAAATAAAACCATGCAATCCACCAAATACAGATGTGCAAACAAGTCCCACTGTTGTAAAAAGACGAGGCCGATTTGCTGCATGCCATTGTTTCCGTATTTGCAGCTGCAACATCACACACACTGTAGTCACATACAAGCTGGCAACTGGCCAGACAAGGCATCCTGGCTTCTGTAGGCCCTGACAGCACAGGATTAAGTCAGCCACTGCAGAGTGGCCTTCTTTCACTCATCTCATCTCAGCCGCAACCCAGGGCACTGTAAGAACCGGAATATGCATCCCATCAATTCCAGGAGTGCCGCAACAAACATTCTGTCTATCTGATTACATTAATGAGGAAATGCCAGCCCCCTGCAAAGTGACCATTTGTGGATACTGGAAAACCATCAATTACTCATAGGGATAATCTTGTGCAGTTCACAAAAATTTCAGAGCAGTTTTCCATAATCGAAAAAGTAAAATGGCAGGCAACTGCAAATGGTGTTTGGTGCCAAAAAAACAGAATGTAACAGGCATCAGCATGACAGCTGTATAGGAAAGCTCACTGCTGTATATGTCAGGCTCCCCCTGTCCCAGTCCCAGCAGATTGCACTGCTGAGGGTAGTTTCATAGGAACAAAAGGGGGTGGAATGGGGCAAACACTCTAGAACAAAAAGTGGTCTGCACATTATGCTACCAAGGAGCAAACTTGAATTCATGTTCCTAACCTGGTACTCCACAGTGGGCTGGACACCCTCCTCTTAATGGGGAGGGGGTGACAAGGTTGTCTGCACTTATCTGTAAATGTGACTACCCCTGGTGACCCAAAAGAGCAGAGCAGTTGCACAGTTTATAGTTGGAAAGGACTGGATATCAGTAGGATATTCCCATGTGAACTGAGCTGTAATATGCTAATACTCAAAGGGTGGGGCCAACATAGCAGGGTGAGGCAACTTTATTTAGAGCTCCACTTCTTGATGGCTTGAGAACTTTACATTTGAAATAGCATATGAAAACGCATTCCAATACATCCCAAACTACAATTTAAAATAAACGTAATGGCTAGATTTTCAGCCCTGTCTTGAGGATGTGCTGCACCCCTGACGCATGCAACATTATGTTTCACCACCTAAAAAGTGGTCAGACTTATGTCCACGAATGCAGTGACTTGCAGCAGAACAAAATGACGTGTCAATATTTGGCGCATTTGCTATTATTTTTCCATGAAGCAACACCGACTGCTGTAAATGTGGCAAAACATTTGAAAATAGCAACTAAACATTTTGCCACATTTACTCTGCCACAGGTGCATCAGCTCGAGACTTGTGCCTGCAGTGGGACCTCTGAAAATCCAGCCAACAAATGTTAGCGAATACATCGGCATAATATTACTAAATGCAAATACTGTTGGGAGTTGCATTCTTAACTGCGTAGCATGTTTGGGAAAACCTGGTATGAAAAGTATAGTTTATGAGGAAAACCAGTGAATTAGCTAATAACTAGCACTCTAATGAAATGGCAGCTTTAGTTGAGCATGGCTAGTTCAGCACTCAGATAGCTTGGCATGCAGCAAATTTAAATATGCTGAAAGTTGAACCCTAGTTGAACGTTTTCACTAAGTTGAATGTAGGTTGAGAGCACTTCAGATATGGGGGATGGGAGGGTTTAAGTTGCGCATGAGTTAAATGTCACCTGGGCTCAGTAAACAAATTTGCATATTCCAGCAGCACAGCATAATTTTTTTTTATTATTATTCTGTTTATCCTCCCTCTGGTTATTCCCCACTGAAGACAGGAGGCAGTATAGCGCAGTGGTCTAAGGCTCTGAGCTGCAAATCTGGTGACATCCAGCAGACCAAACCTGGGTTTGAATCCCACAGCTTCCACTTGCGTACTGTGTGACCCTAAGCAAGTCACTTAACCTCTTTGTGCTCCCAGGTCGCTCCTGTAAAAAAGCTTTCAGCTTAGTGTGCTATACCTGGTTAAACAACTAAATAAAAAAGATAAGGGTCCAGTTAATCAAGTGCAGGACCTGCAAGCACCCTGGTGCCATCCTGTTGCCAGCATTTTTCCTTGTTCTGTGTCCCCTTGAAGATGTAGCATGCAATGAAGGCAGGACACACGCTCTGGGCTCCCATGTGACATGTGTCAACGTCTGCAATATCCCCCTTAATGCTCAGGCACAGGCTGCCTTTCCTCAGCTACCACTAGGGGACAGGTGAGCACCAGTGGTTGATAGCCCCCGTTTGTATACCCCACGCGCAGGAAGTTGCCTGGTATGTGCGAGATGGCCGCAGGTGGCTTGGCAACGTGACCATCAGGAGGGTCTTTCAAAATAACACTGGACACAGGTACTTAAAAGTGTTACTTTAATGCTGGAAGCCCTAATTGGGAAACAGCTGTCCTTTTTCTACTAGCTGGAGTTTCCCTTCAAATCTATCTGACCTACTACAGATACAGATATTAATTTATAGTATAAATAATGTTTAATAGGGATATTTTTCAGTTAAATGCTAGTTGAGAGCACAGTCTGAAATTTGACTTTATTGGAAAGCAAGTTGACTACAGACTTCATTTACAACTGCATCCAGTACTGTTGTGAAAAATTACAGTAGGTAGCCGGCCCGGTGGCGCTGAGCCTTGTGCTATGCCGGTGACCCTGGTTCGGGAATGACCTCGGGTCATCGGGGTGCCAGCGTGGGGGGGGGTAGAGCAGGATCAAGCATGCCGATGGGCAGCTCTCCTCTCCCAAGGGTGGTGAGGGTGGGTTGGTGCCCCCCGTAGTTCTGCTCCCACTGGGTGGAGAGCCGGTGGGTACCATAGGCGGAGAAGGGGCGGCAAACAGTTATGGAAGGTGGAAGAGGCTGAGCTGGTGCCATGGGGTGCATGCATGCCTCCACACACTTGCACGGCTACGTGCTGGGGCCTCGAGGGGAGGCAAGGAGAGAAAACCTGTAAAAATACCTATGTGTCCCAGTTGCCAGTTGGCAGGAGGCGGCAACGGGAACCAAATAGCTATATAAAAAAATTACAGTAGGTAATCACAGTAATAGGTAATGGAATAAATAGAGTAACTATCAAACGTATTGCCCTGACAAGATATTCACTGGAAACATTTGCAAACATTAAACAAGGAATTGTGTATCAAAGACTTAAATTTGGACACTGTATCCAGATTTTTATAGTGCCAGAAATCTTTGTAGTGAGGAGCATGAATGGGCTATTGAAAACATGAATGAGGAGTAACCAGCTTTAGAGAGGAATTTGGGTTCACCAAGCAATGTCAAACTGACAAAACAAAGTCAGTGTTAGGTAGGTTTAAATGTAATGAGGAAGGAAGGAAGGAAACTGTTCCAAGGGAAATGTCCTTTTTTAACTAACCATCCCTATTATCAGCATCCCTATTAATGAATTCTACTGTACCTGGGTATTAATAGCATAGCACAGAATAAAGCTGGAGACTATTAGTTTTTGACCGGGGGGGGTAGTGGGAGAGCAATGGCACAATGTTTACTTTTGGAGAACAGCACCCATTGTGTATTTTGCATTGAGTAGCAAGTGTAACTCCAGCAGAACTTACTGTATCCTGTGGAAATCTGATTAAAGGTGGGAGATGGGAAATGTGACCGATTTTGAGAAGTAGAGAATAATGCCATCAGCACAGAGCAAAACAGTGGAGTTAAGAATAGAACTGGGCAGGTCACTGATGTGGAGGAAGAACAGAAGAGGCCCTGGCACTGAGCCCTGCCGGACACCTTTATTAAAGGTTGCAAAATGTAATGTGAGGTTAGATGTGCAAACATATTGGGACCTTCGCACAGAAGCACTTGCGAAATTCAGACCATTTAGAGTTTTTATGCTAGTTTAGTAATTAGAACAGTTAATCTGTTGATCAGGAAGTTACAGTCAACAGCGTCAAATGCTTTTCTTGAGGTCAAGTAATACAGTTGGGCACACCTCCTTATTTTCAAATCAGATGAAAATGCCATTCACAACCTTTCATAAATGCAGGTTTTTCACCAGTGGCAGCAGCAAAATGGGCTCCGGCACCAGGGGATGTGGTGACAATATGTGGCTAGGGGCAGATAGATAGGCCCTAGGCTGAATGGAGCAGAGAGAAGTCTGAAAAACTTATATAAACAGAAAAAACCTGCTCTCATCCAATTTCATACAGCAACAATCTTATGGCATTACTACACAAAAACTGAAATTTGTGTAGCAGCAAGTAAGAAGTTCTATTTTCAGCACAAATCATTTGTCAGACTTCTTACATCTGAACATACTGTAGGGCATCCACTACTATATGCGAGTAGAAAACTGTGTAGAAAACTGATGGAGGTTATTCTGCTACTTGAATCCTCCTCCCATGCTAATCAGCTAGCATGGGAAACATGACAGGCCTCTAAAATGGCCAGCAAAGAGAAGAAGCATTTGTTTTGAATTTATGGGGCTCTGAATTAATAGGCATTTAAGCAGGATAACTTCATTACCTAGTGCTGAGCCACTGTGCCAGGGTTTTAAATGCATTTCTCTCGATCCTCCCTTTTTTTTCAATTCAATAACAAATGCGGCATCTGGAGGTGAACTCATGGGAACACTCAGCTGTCTACAGTTATTTAATTAGTGAGATAGATGGAGCTGGCCGAGGGAACACGACTGCAATTACATTCAAAGTCAACACACAGGTGGAGAACAGAGCACTGTAACGGGCAGCCCATTAGCCCTGGCTTGAGTGTGTTTTATAAAATAGGTAAGGAAAATCCAGTAACCCGATTCGTTCACACAGGTCACATTGAGTTGTAAACATTTTTGTCTGACCTCACACCTAACTTGTACTACTGTACATGCAGGGAGTCTAGTAACACCCACTGCAGCCAGGAAGTATCTTCTCTCTAAGCCATGCATTTCTTTAAAAAACAACTAAAACAAAAATATCAAACCCACTTTTCAATCTTTTATTTTAAAATGACACATTTTGTATGTCGAAAAACACATTTCAGGGTATGGGGTCATAAAGAATATGTGCACTACTCAGGTGGGAAAGACTAGAGGCTTTGTCTCACGCCTAACAACCTCCTGAAATGTATGTTTGCTCCCCAGAAACTGCATATCTTGTCGCATGTTATTCCTTATTTATATAATCCTCAGACTCAACTGCATGCAATTTCCATTGCTGCCTGTCTATACGTAATGCTTCCCCCCCCAAATGGGGCTTACCTTAAATATACCTCTGGGTGTTCTCCCGCTGCCCCACGTCCGCCCATTCCTCCACGGCATTTTGCCATTTCCCCATGTCCCCCAATGTTCCCCTGCATAGAAAGCCCTGCAGGGCTCGCAAAATTCATTTGCAAGTGGTTGGCATGTTTCTAGGCCACTGCTCACACAATTGAGGAGGATGCACTGCGCATCAGACCGCCATTGTGGTCAATAGCCAGAAAAGGTGTCTCCGTGGTTCCCGGCACCAAGTTAAGTTGGAAAGGCACCAGGGACCAAGTGCCCAGTCAACCAATGTGGGGGTCGCAGCAGCAGGGGGATTCATGCAGCAATCAAGCTGAAATTCAGGATCAGCCTGCAAGCTGGCTGGAAGGACCAGAAAAGGACAGAACCTTACATATAAATGTGCTTAGTTTGCAAAAGTGTTTGCACGGGCAACCAGTTCATGACGTTCAGTGTGCATGTTTCGGTCAGTTTTTGAATTGCTCCTGCATCCCGAAGACAAGCATTTCAATGACGACCATGAGGGAATCTTCCTCCTGCTTCACAAAATCTCTGCACAGGTCTCATGTCATCAGATCATCTTCCTGGTTTGGGTAGTGTGAGTACCAACAGGGTAGCTCCCTGCAACAAATTAGCAATCATTTGTGTATCATCTGACTTACCTGTCTAGGTTTGTTTGCAATGGACTGAGCCATCTGGCTCTGGATTACAAATATCTGAGTTTGAGTGCATGCTAATTGTTTTCTTTCTTAAGGGCCCCAATGATCAACTGCAATGCCGGCCTACCCTGGGCAACACTTCAGGCTACCTGTCTTCCATACTGGGCACCCAGGGTTGTGGGACTGTGTCAAAGGGACTCACTGTGCATGCTTTATCAACCTGAATTTAATCAGAACTGCAAATCACTTGATAGATTTACACCCCACCCTTGTTCAGATCCCTCTAAATAAATCAGATTTTTTTTTTTTTTTAATTTAACCTGGCTAGGGTGTAATTTCTTGTTGGGGATATAGTACTGCTAATGTATTGTTGCATCATATGTCTTATTTTCCAAGGGGTCTCCAGGGCAGTTACAGAAGATCCAGCCCTGGTTGTAAGTTCAAGGAGCATGAGCATATCATTACTGTCATATGGTAAATATGAATGTTCTGTTGATATGCTGTTTAAGCCACTAGGGGAGTTGGTGAGGGGTTATAACATCCCGGAGGGATACACCAACAGCAGCTACGCTACCCCAAGATCATACCTCCAGGTGGAGGCACCCATTCACTGAACTCAGGCCCCTCAACCTGTACATAGTCACACAGGCAGGGGTAGTAGCCCATAGATTAACGCCACCTAAGGGTTACATATAGCTCCATATATTGCCACCATGACATTGGCCTCAGAGGTTTGCCATAAAAAAAAATTCTAAATTGTGGGCTAAACATTGTTCTACCAGTGTTAAGAGTTCTGCACATGTTTTCCGGTTTTCGTGAACTGTTTGGTTTACCACATTTTGGCATTACTTTTGTCAAAGGTTCCTCACAAATTTTATGAAACAGGGAAGGATCACTGTCGGTTTAATGTCCACTGGCTAACTTCACTAAAGAACATTGCAAGATTTTTTCATGGTCTGCAGGACTACTATTTGTTGTTACCAAATACTTTGTGTCTCATCCAGGGTTTTTTTTGTGAATAAGCTAAACAATATCCTCCTTCCACATGTATTCCTAGATCAGGGGCTTACCTGTTGGGCTCCTCATGGTCCCCAGCCACTACCACCTTTTGTTTTCTTTACCTGAGCGTTCATCCCTGCAGGTGAGTGGAGCTCTTGATCTTGGCACACTAAGAGCGATCAGTCATTTGCAGCTCTGTGCCACCCCTGAAGGATGCTACTGGGTGAGCAGCTCACACTGGGTGGGCAGCAGGACTGGGATTTTAAAGCACTGTGCCTCATGGCACATTTGGATTGCTTACAAAAGTTACTGACAATGGACCAAGAAAAATGTAAACAAACGTGGATGAGGCATTGCATTCTACCCTCTGACCCCCTGGATTCTGGGAGATGGTGTCGGGAGTGCATTGAAGCAGCCAATAAGCAGCTCAATAGCTCATGCAGGCAGAGCATGCATGGTGCATGGTGCATGCAGCCTGCAGGGACATTTTGCCTGCAAATGTTGGCCTGTCAGTAGTCAGCTAACTGAGGCTTAAATGCCCTTGGAGCCAGAGATTCTGGGCTGTTCCTGCTCTAGACTGAGGGGAACATAGCTTGCGGCCAGTGTCCCGTGAGGGGCTGATAGGCCAGAGGAGCCATTGGGGGAGGTAGTTTCATTCTTAAGCTGATATGGAAAGAGAGGCCAAATTGTTTAGAGAGGGACAGATCTGACCTACAGCAGAGGCTTTTCCTACATGCAGCACCTTTCCAAGCAACCAGAGAGCGATTTGAATTGGGGCCAACACATGCTGCAAGTGTGTTCAAGCAAGAACCCATCTTGATAGAGGAGGGAAGCAGTGTGAAAGCAACTAACCTCAGCCACTTCACTGAGGAAGTCCCCACAAGGGGAAGAAAGGAGGAAGAGACCCGACGAAGAGATGATGACCAGAATCCACACCCAGGGACAAGCTGTCAAAAAGAAGGGGATCACTAAACCACAGCTCACTTCTGCAAGAGCCTCACGCTGCAGTGACCACTGTGGCAATGTGCAGAGGGACAGCATCTGAAGTGCAGCTGTTGCACAACAGACAATGGTGGCTCTACACCAGGTCACACCATGGAGCATGCCCTGTTAAACAAATATTGTGCCCCAGCTGTGCCCTGGTAACCAACAGTGGCTAGAACCACTACTGGCAGCAGAGAGATCAGCATCCAGCATCAGATTTCTTTTGGGGTCTGAGTAGGTCTGTAAACCATGAGTACCTGTTCAAGGCTTTGGCTCTGCAACCTTTAATTTAGAAGGGTAGTTAGGGCAGGGGTGACTGAAGCCATTGACTGGACTGTGCTCTGGGTGTACCCAGGCAGAAAACCCACATTTAGGCCACCGGATGTTGTTTCAGAGATTCCATGTTAAAATCGCAACCGTGGAATCACGACTGCAATAATAGTACGTTTAAAATGGCGATCGTCAGCAGCATGGTAAAACACATTAATGCCTCACTATTCACCATTGCATCAAAATAGCGTCTGTGTTTACTGTCTAAATAACGGCACACAGTTCACTCATACAAGCAGCCTTCATATTCACTTACTTGTTGCTCTCTCCTACTTCCTTGTACCCACAGTGCAATGCACACACCTGAGCCCAGTTGTCCCCAAACATTAAAATGACCATTTGTTTTGACCTATGCATGCGAAGTGAGCAGGAAACAAGGACAACAGTTAGGCGAGCGGGTAATAGTCATTAGCGCTAGGCCAGATAAGGGATTGCAGCAGGATAATAGACCAAGTTGGCTGTTGCCAGAAAGGGAAGCGCTATTTTGCATGGATTACTGTGAAGTATTCGGCAGTGTCATCCATCCTTTTGTGGGTTTCAAGGTCACTGCCTTGTTGCACTCATCAGAGTAAGCAACTGTGTGCTTGGCTTGTGTGACTTGACTGATTCATTTAAATGTTTTCTGAAATGTATCTCTGTGCAAAATAGGGTAGCCAGAAGGTTATACAGGGAGCCAGTGGCTGTGGTGGGTGAGGCGGGATTCAAACCTAAGGTGAACGGTTAACAAGCATTAGTGCTTGCTGGATAGTTGGCTGTTGCTGGTGAGGTCAGCACTATTTTGTGTGATCACAATTATTGTTAACCATTTGGCACATACTGGTGATATTTTGTGGTTTTCGCCAATATTTCCAGGTAGCTGGTATCCTTGCATTGCAGTTTAAGCGGTCACCATTATGTAGTCACGATTTTCAAGGGATACCGTTTCAGATTACAAATAGTCTGGAACAGCCTTCTGAGTATTTGTACTCTAGTAACTCTAAGATCCTCGAAAGTTTCAAGAAGGTATTGCATAATTACATAACTTAAAATGATATTACTACTGAGAATGTAATGGATGATATCCATGGATTAAAACTTTCATGCGCCTCTCAGTTGTATGTTTGTTTAATTGTGAACTTAATACGTGGGCATGGTAAATATGCTCATCTACGCTAAGCATTGGGTTGGCAACAATTCAACAACTGTGGTACCATCAGCCTGTGGGGCCATTTTGAATAAGGTTAAACATAGAACGTTTCAACTCATATATGCGCTATAGGATTGAGAAAGGGAACGAGCATCCTAGGAACTGTGGGAAAAGTATGACTGATACACCAGATACATGGGACTGTGTGAGACTGTCTGGGGTGGAGAGGGTATTGTGGGTGTTGTCAACAGCTCTGATTATTGATTGTTTAACACTTACTCATTCCTTCCCTATACCACTGCCTTCTCTAATAAACCTTATCCCTGGTTTGCATTTTAATTATACCATTGTTTGTTGTTTGATTACTGTATTTTTGCTTTGCAGAGTGGCATTGTGTGGAACAATTAATTATACTATATCCTGTGGGCAACATTCTGAGTGCCAGCAGGTAGTTCAATTTCAGGTGCAGCCACCACATCACTACTAATTAATTGCCCAGCTGATAGCATCCAAATCCAGGCCCCTCCCCAAAAGTTTTGAAAAACCTAGGCTCATCTTAGTCATTGGAGGACAGAGCTACATGCCTTGTGGGACTGGTGCGAGGACAGCTTACATTTGTCAGTGGCCCTGTCACATAACATGGCTGCATGGAAATTTTTCTGTCTCTGTCAGAGATTTTCCAGTGGGGTACAGCTCTGTCCATCACTCAACATGAATTGCTCCTGAACTACAGTACAAGGGAAGCTTTACTCTTAGTTCTTTACACTTGGAGTAAGGAGGGTTGGGGGGACACGAGGATGCATAGGAAGAGGTATCACCAGTAGAAAACAGGGTGTTGTTGGCCCTCTGTACAGACAGTTGGTAAGACCACACCTGGAGTACTGTGTGCAGTTCTGGGGACCCCATCTCCGCAAACACATAGACAGGGTGGAGGCTGTCCAGAGGAGGGCAACCAAAATGGTACAGGGTCTGCACCAGAAGACATATGAAGAAAGACTAAAGGAGCTTAAGATGTATAGCCTTGAGGAAAGGAGGGAGAGGGGGAAAATGATAGAAACTTTCAAACACCTCAAGGGAATCAACAAAGTCCAAGAGGGTAGCATCTTTCAAAACAAGAGATGTGCAAGAACAAGGGGGGCACAATTTGAAGATAGAGGGGGGACGACTACAGCTCAGAGGTAATGTGAGGAAGTATTTCTTCACAGAGAGGATTGTAGATGCATGGAACAGCCTTCCTGAGGAGGTCATACAGTCAAAAACAGTGAGGGAATTCAAGAATGCATGGGACAGACATAAGGCAATTCTAGTTGGGGGTAGGAGGAAGTAGGCTGTTGATTAACTAGGATCTGCAGCTTATCCGTTAGGTAGGGAAATGGGCAGACTAGGTGGGCCAAGTGGTCCTTATCTGCCATCAAATTCTATGTTTCTTGGTATAAAGCATACAACAGTCATTCCTGCCTCTTTACTCTTTGGGCTGGATTTTCAAAGGGTGGCGCAGGGCTTGTGGCAAGTCCTGCATCCAACCCTTGTATTGGCGCCACTGCACCAGTCTCAAGTGCTGCAACAGCACTCAGTTTTACAATCCTGGGTGCAGTTGCAACAGTTTCACGATTTGCTGCAGCTTGCACCAAATATCTGATGCACGCTCTGCGGAAGTGGCTTCCGGGAGTGCCGCAAGCTAGAACACAAAAGAATTGCCACACAGGACAGAAAACCCCGTTAGACTGCTGCCAGTGCGTGGTGCCATATTGTCAGTGCATCTAGTGCTTGCAGCAATCTAAGCCACCTGAAAATCTGGCCCTTTGACTTTCTGACACCTTTGATGCAATACCTCAGTACACCCTGCCGTACAAATGTGAAAATGCAGGAATAAATGATGCTTTGCTGAACTGGTCCTCTGACTATCTGCAGTTAGGAGCTTAGAGTAGTATTGTCAATGGTTTTTCATCAAGCAAAACCCTTGTGATTGTTGGTGGTCCTCAAGATTCTGTCCTTTTGTTCTTCTTTCTTTATGGTAATGATATTAATTTTAGCAATCTCTTACCGAATTACAAGGCACACTTTTGCTGACGATACCACACTTTATAAATGTGACCCCGGATTGCTGTGTCCAGGTTCACACCCCTGCCAAGGTGATGGTACAGGGCCCACATGGCTGAGGTGTTGGGTTATTTCTCTCTCCTACATTTAGGGGAGCTCATCCCAGAAAAATAAGAAATAGTGGGGTGCCTTCACCCAGGGATAATAAGTGGTCCAGATGTTATGTGCTGTACCTACACACATCCCTACATTGGAGCACCCACGGGGGACCAATGAGACAGTTGCTACCTTCTTCAATAAATGACGAAAGCGGGTTACACAAAATAAGTGCACATATAAAGTTCAATAAATTAACAGTGCCTTTGTTGTGCAACACAAGTCTGGAAGTTGGAATGAAAAAAGGGGTTAGGCAAAAAGTTGCTTTAAGCACTTTCTCCCAATTCCAATACTCACTGGCAGCAACTGCACTGTGGGTCACTAGCACCCTCTCGGATCCCATACAGTCACTGTAGGCACTCGCCCAGTCAAGGGGCATGATAAGAGAACTTACACTACAGAGGGTGCAGTATACTTTTTAACTGGTACCAGAACTCTACTTTTTTTATTTATTTAATTGTGTTGTACTATTTCTGGCCAGGAAAGGCACACTAAATTGAGGCTTGTTTCCAGGTGCACCCAAAGCACTTTCCTTGGTCGATTGCTACTGGCATTAGAAGTGCAAACACGCACTGTGTATGTGTTAATATTTTCCTTGAATTATACTGGCACATAGGAGTGGCACCCAATGGTTTAGCTCATGAGTCCCATCATTTGAGGGCTGGCCACAGGGGACTCTGGGAAAATAATGGCCAGTGGGGAGAGGGAGGGTCACAGGATCAACCAGATTTCACCTAAGTAAGTTTTTAAAAATATTCAAATACCGTGCATTTTAGCTAATTGGGATCTATAGGTCCTGTTTTTAGCTCCTGGGGAACTGACAGTTCCCCTTTAAGTGACTTGCTCGTGTTCACACTATGCAAGTGGTGGCTGTGGGATTCAAACCCAGTTCTCCAGGTTTGCAGCTCAGTGCTCTTAACCACTATTCTATACTGCTTCCCTATATGCTTTTATTCTTGCAAGTATGAAATGGCAGTAAATGACTCTGGGTACCCAAGAGTTACACTAAGTCCCGTGCAGGCCTGGTAGATATGCTGCGTGTGCTGCCAGTTAGGAAACTTGCATTTTAATCCACCAACAGGCCATGGTCATGACATGTTAGTACAAGTTTTAAGCAACTTGAGAAATCAAAGGGGAAAGTACCTGAAAACCATCTTTGTAACCCAAATTGAGGTTACTGTATTATAAACAGAGAAAACACAAAAGACCCCAACCATACCCTCTGGCAATTACTATGACCCAGAGATGCAGCGGCTCAGTCAAGGTGGGAACCTGCACACAGCATCAGGTCAGGCAGCATTCAGTAGTAGGCCCCAGTAGCTCAGAGAAGAAGTATTTTAGACTCACTCTCAGATAATTCACAGCAGCATAGCCCTCCTGGCTCTGCTCTTACAGCCCAGAAGCACTACACAGTGGCTTCAGGGTTCTCAAGGAGCCCAGACCCAGGGAGTGGCCCCCACAGTTCAACTCTCTTCCAGACTAGGCATACCAGAGTACTCAGGGCATGTGCCCTGTGTCTCTCCACTTCCCAATTCAGCCCACCTGATGAGGGCTAGCAGGTCCCCCACCTAACTCCACAGCAGCTCAATGTAGGTGCAGGTCTCTGTCTATGGCCCTGTCCACACTGCCAGTATGGTAACATTACAGATGAGCTGAACCATTGCAAATTGTGGTAAAAACTGTTCCCGTCCACATCTGTAACATTACCGGAACTGATCTTGAAACAGTTCTCAAGACCTGTTTTCATGTGGTCTTGAGATTGGAATGCATAACGTTTTTAAGCCTGTAACATTTTGATTGCCTATGTGGATGCACGACTGTTTCGATACTCCATTCCCAGGGTCCTCTGGTGCTTCCAAATGGATTACACAGATGGAGGAATGTGGAATAATGCAGACGCACTACCTGCCTGTAATGTTTTTAAAAACTTTACCCCCAGAATGCGGACGCTCCAAAACGGTAAGGGCTATAATGTTTTTAAAAATGTTTCCAAAGGCAACTTCGTAGTGTGGACAGGGCCTACAATTTCACAGCTCTGCTGCATTTCTAGAATTAAGTCTCTCACCAGGCTGTCTCAACCAGTAGCTTCATTCTGCAGAAATGCCCCACAGGTAGATTCTCAGTGCCTCTGCCAGCATGAGCCTTTTGAGCACGTTCCCAGCAAATTGGAGTTTAGAAGGGAATGAGCCCAGGAGAAAGACCACAGGATGAGGCCTGGCTAGGCCTCCAGCTTTCTCTCAGCAGCAGCAGCAGTAGGTCTGCTCACTTCAGTGTCTCTCTCAGATTGCCAGGAGCTCTTCAAGAGCCTAGGAACGTCCTTCCTCAGTTCAGTATTTAATTGGCTGGACAGGGCCGCCAATCCAATCTTTTGTCTTTGTTCAGCCTTCTGATTGGCCCTCCTACCTGCAATACAATTAGAGAGGTGTTATGATGTCACCATTTCCCACAAGTCATTGCTGCTTGTCCTGGCATTCTAGCAGATTGCCAGGTCTCCAACAAGGCTGTGGTCATGTACTCGAGGGAGCCTTAAGCACCAGAGTCTTTAATTTAGAGTCTGCACCACTTATAATGGATGTGGCTATGCTGGACAACTGCTTACACCAGCCAAAAGACATTTTCCCCAAACCCTGCCCTATACTTACAGTGCAGTACCATCAGTTATAATGAACAGCTAAAATTGCCTTGAGCGGATGGTAGTCAGGAAATCACCCTGCCAATCTCTGTATTTCACAACTCCAGCTCACACCATAATGAGATGCTAATTGCTGTTGATAGAGCAGAGCCAAAAGCAGTTACTGATTCACAGCTCCTTGTAAAGGGTAGCTGTGACACAGACTATCTGACTGACTCTGCTGATTGTCTGTTGCTGCATTTCACCTACCTCCTGCTTTACAATGTCAAAACACACGGCACTTACCCTTGCTGAAAAGACTGATGTTCTCAATGCAGCCAGTGCTCTTCCGAAGATGGTGAATCACAATATGGCTGTTCATTTTGGCCTACTGAAATCAACGATATCAGACCTGTTAAGAGGTCAGGAGCAGTTGCTTACCAAGTGGTAGGCAAACCAAAATCCACAGTGGAAACGGAAAAGGGAGGGGAAAGACAGGGACGTGGAAGCGGTATTGCTTCACTGGTTCTGTAAAGCTTGAGAGCCTGAAGCTCTGATTTGCAGCCTGCTGTTGATACATAAGGTGAAGCAACCTGATGATGATCTGAGCCACTCTGAATTTAATCCTATGGATGGATGGCTGTAGCAGTGGAAGCACCACAATAACATAGGATACAAGCGTGCCCACAGCCAGAAGCTGATAGCTGATCAGTCAGGTGCAGAGATATGGCTGACATAGGTGTTGACCACTATCCTGTTGGGTTATGAAAGTCAGAACATTTTTAATTGTGATGAAATGGGGTTGTTTTGCATGAGCTAGTTACAGAGCACAGACATTTAAATCTGAATAGCTGCTTGGTTTAAAAAAAAGTCCAAAAAGAGATTGTCAGTGCTCACCTTTTGTAACCGGACAAGAAATGAAAAACTAGATTTTGCAGTGATAAGAAAGTCTGCAAACCCCCATTGCTTCAATGAGATTCGCAATCTACTCGTCACATACAGAGCTAACCAGTCAATGTGGATGACCAGAGAAATCTTTGTCAACTGTTGAACAATTTCTCTGGTCATCCGCAAGTGACTGGTCTGAGAAACATAAAACTGGTGTTCCTACCACCTAAAACCACTTGTGTAATTCAGCCCATAGACATAGGTATCAATTATGCCTTCAAGAGGAATTACAGTATGTGCATGTTGTGCAGAGTTGTGTCCTAGAGGAGATGGACAACAAAGAGGAGCTTACTGCAACTCTCTGAGTAAAGAACATTACATTCCTAGATGCGGTTCCTATGATGAAAGTACAATGGATACTGTATCTGAAGAAATGATTGCCCAATGTTCCAGAAAGCTGGTTTTGCCACAGAATAACCTGTGTCCAAATCAGAGGTAGTTATCAAGGAAATCCCTGCACCGCAAGGACTAACAGAGCAGGGGTTAGAATAGCTCTACCATTTAGGCAATTTATTTGACACAGAAGAGCAGGACAACATTGCTCAAGTGGTGGCTGGAATGAAACAGGTTGAGGATCATGGCAGTGACTGATACAGAAGATACTGAGGATCCACTGATATCCACGAAGGAAATTTGAGTGGCACTGACAGCACTAGGGATGGCCATGGAGCAACACTCAACCATCCTCCCTGACTGGTCTGCAATGTATGCTGCTAAAAAATCTTGGCTACCTTACACTCAATCATGACAGCAACAAACTCAGATTACAGACTTCTTCATTTCAAGGTGTAACCCTCCCCCCCGTGGGGTGGGCTTACTAACTTTACTCTGACCCTTCCCCATTTTTTTTTCCAGCAGTCAGCTTGGGGGTGGGGGTGATTCCCTTATCTGCCCAGTAGGTGGCGGAGTTTACCGGTATTTAATCCAAGTGTTGGGGGCTGGGCGGGGAGTTGGAGATTTGGCGGGCTGGTATAGGGCCAGTGCGGCCGGGGGTCCTAAAATCTCCCTGGCCTGGTAGGTGTCGGCTTGCAGTGTCGGTGCGATGGGAGGGATGTGTCCGAGGGAAGGAAGCAGGAGTTTGGCAGCAGTTTGGGACCAGGGATTCTGAGGCTGACCTAACTGGAGGACTATGAAGGTGAAGAGTTTCAGGGACCATCTGGAAGCCTGGGAGGAGGGGCCTGGTTACCCAAAGGTATAGAGTGGACTCAAGGCATTGGGGCTGCATGGTGGTGGCAGCATCAGAGCAGGGCTTTTCTGGAGGTGGCAGGTTTGTGGAACCATTCCTGGTAGCATGCTGCTGGAGGTAAGAGGAGGGGTGGGACCGCATCCTAGGAATTGCCTTAGGGCCTGCCGTGCCCGTGTCTTGGGCAGGACCCATTAGACCCATTGAAGAATCCGGCCTATGGAAACAGTAGTGGAAAGGGGTTCTATGTGATAATAGCGACTGCACAAAGACGATCGCTGTTATCATGATCTGCATTGTCGCTGAAACAATTTCAGCGATATACAGAAAAAGACTACCGGGAATTGTGCACGGAGGGGAGGGCTGCATCCCTCCCAAATAAAAATTCTTAACTCCAGGTGGGTGCATGTCAGGAAGGGGGGCACATCCTGACTCAAAAAAAAAAACCTAAGTCCCGCAGCTGCGGAAATCGCAAAATAAAATACCCGCCCCCAGTCCCGAACCCGGGACCTGCTCCGACGGAACCATGCACCCTACCCACCACACCACACGGCTGGCTCGACAGAAGCAGGTTCCCCGTGGGTCGCATCCCTGTCCCCCATCCCTCCACATCCTGTCACCCACCCTTCCTTCCTGTCGCCCATCCTAGCTTCGCAATCGAAGCAGTCACCATCCCAGTATGGTAGCCCACGATGAAAGCGCCATTATATAGGTCGCCGTTATGACGGTTGCCCATATGTGGTCGCCATCATCACATTCTACCGTGGAAAGGAGGGGACCATCATCATGCTCTAAAATGCTTGCTTTGTCTTGGTGGGAAAGGAGGGATGGCACCTAGTTAGGCTCTGATGGAAAGCAAGGTTTGGGAGCAGCCGCAGGAGGCAGTTAGGCTGCAACATGCCCCGGTACACTCTAAGGTTCGGTGGCAAGGAGGAGTAAGGCACTCCCCTGTAAGGAAAGGAAAAGGGCAACAAGTCTGGAGGAGATGGTCTGAACTAGTTTTCAGCTCATTCTGAAAATGTGTGGAGCAAATTTTGGTCTAAGATCTAGGCTGGGAAAATCATATTTAGCTGTGGTCAGTGCAAATGCCCTTGTCTGCCATTCTCTAGCTCTAAAACCCCAATGGGGCTGCTCTGTTCAGTTTATTTATTGTTCTAATCCTTCCAAACAAAAATGTAATTTTTCAATTTTTGCGTTTACCTACTAGTGCTGAGTTTCCTTAATTAATTCCTTTCCCTTTCACTAAAGAAGGTCCCCCCCCCCCGCCACACTTACTTTGAAGCCGGCAGAAGCTGCGGTGCCTAAACTGTATCCACCTGGGTAGGAGGAGGCCTGGTTATCATCTGCAAGGTAAGGCCTGTCTTTTTTCCCAATTCTAAGAAGTGTCTAGAAGGTACCCTTTGGGTCTGTGTGCCCACCCCCCACATACCATCGGGATCCCTAGACACAAAAAGAGAAAGGGGGCTACAAAAGCCTTCTTTGTTTTCCTAGCTGGATGACAAATTAAAAAAGTGAAAGAAAGTGAAGGGATTTTAAACTCAATTTATTTATTGTTAAGTAAAATATTTATAAAACTTTGGAGCAACAAAATTAAAATTCTTATTAAAAGAGCTGTGATCAATATCAAACACACACATATATACAGTTCTATACCATGCAGTTGTACACTCTTATGCTAACTTTCTTTTTTTTTTTTGGTGCATCGCTGACTGATGGAACTATCACTGTAGCCGACATCACGTAGAGCTGACATAATCCGATAACATGGATTAATCTGCTATAAGCAGCTTGCACTGTGTTTATTTGCCCCCCGCCCCCATTGTATGCTGGCCCCTTGGGTTTGGTTGCAGCCCTCTTTGGCTGACGTCTGGTCAGTCTGGTGCAGTTGAGAGTGTTGTAGGTCCTGAACTGTGCAGCCGCTGGGGTCGCTGCAGTGGGGAGTGCTGGGGAGGAGCCCTGGCAGTGTGCTCTTCTGCTCTGGAGGTGGTGGCAGCAGACTGACTGTATGGTGTTTGAGGCACCCAAGTCTTGTTATCCCAGTCCTATCTGCTAGGATCAGGGTGGTGGGACTGAAGCAAAAGAAATGTGACTGCAGCCACAAAAAAGAAAGGCACAGGAGGCGGTGAAGATCAACAGCAGCCTGTCTCTTTCACCGCACCACACACATGGTCAAGCAAGAGAGCCAGCAGCTGTAGAACAAGCAGCAGTTCGAGTGGCAGAAAGGAGGGCAGCAGCAAGCAGTCCAGGTAAGCCCCCAAGGGGGTTACATACGTCATTTTTTTTACAATTGTTTTTACCCCAGAATAGCCCAGCAAAATGCAATAATTTCCATCCCATTGGGATCCTAATTCTCCTAAACACAAAGTAAAAACAGCACTCGCAAGTCAAGTTAAATAAAACAAAAATCAAATAAGTGGTTTTCAACTGCCAGAGCCCGTGGCTACAACCCAGCGCTTCAAGTCCAAGGCATGACTCTTCATCATAAATTATATGGGATCCTGCTTCTACCCATTTCAGTAGCAGGGTGGACTGCAGCATTGGGAGGTTAAGTGATTTGTCCAAGGTCACACAGTGAGTATTTGGCCCTAACTAGGTTTGAACCTAAGATCTCCTGGTTCCAAACCACCCCTCAAATTGCACTACCTCCTTATATTCATATCAGAGATGACCTTTTAAGTGTCCAGCTGATATTTCACCCCAGAGGTGGTCTGTGTGTATAGGGCACAGTTGATGATTCCCTGACTCCCTCCTCCATGGGTTCTATACCCAGTTCTTAAATACCACTCCTAGCTTCTTCATCTGGAATCCCCACTAGAAGTGCAATATAAAGCAACAGTTAGTTCAGAAATGTGCATGCAGAGGTATCCTTCAAAACTGGGGTCTGGAACTGTAGCCATCAGCAGCTTCTTTCTAAATGTGTGTAAGGGCCAGGCACCCCCCAGCATCTAGAAGTATTAGGTGACATCTCTCAACCAGAGGAGCACCTGTCTTACACCACAGAATCTGTGTCTTTACCAGTTACCTTACAACCTCGGGTCGAGGGCAGTGGGGCTGGGGGTACCTTTAAACATACCCTGGGACACCATTAATGGAAACCACACGCAAACTGGAGTCAGGATCAAGCTGGGTGCATTTTTTCAATGCTGCTTCTTGGTATTACACAGCAAATAAAGGACAGTCCCCTTGCCAATTACTTTTCTAATAAGTACTGAGTCGCTGCACCCTTACACAAATTATTGCTTCCCTTTGCTACAGAGTTCTCCCGCTGCTATGGTGGCTATCGCCTAAACTATGAACATTTGGAACCCTGGTGCTCCCTATAGTGTGCAGTTGCATCTCCCAGGCAAGATGAGCACTACCCTGAGGCAACTATGCCACTGTACCAGACAATGACATAACTCTGGACAGGAACTCAGACTATAATCCACGCATTATTTCAAACTGGTTGGTCTGACAATGTGTAGCTCTCTCTGGTTACTGCATTAAGATCCCTAATGGCCCAATGAACACAGGCTCCCTTGCTTGGCCCTATCCCAGGGTCTTGCCATCCTCAACCCTTGCCAGGCCCCTTCCTCCTGATGACCTCCATTCAGCTACCTGCTGTGGTCGATACAATTTACCGAGTTTTTTATTGCTACAGAGCATCCTTAAAGAAGACCTTTCCTGTACGTCTGAAAAAAATGACTTTACCGTGGCGGTGTGTGCAGGAACATTCAAAATGCATAATGCATTACTTAGTTAATGCCCCCGTTTGGTGTTTTGTTGTAAATCGGCATTTTATTTTTTTTCTCCCTGCTGTCTGCTTTGCGTGTCTTTCCCATCTGTGCTGCTCAGCCACCCACTCTCGCTGACGTCACTATATGGAGTCAGTAGATGCAGCCTTTGCTGACTGTGAATCGCAGCAGTGCAGTTCTCGGTTAGTCTGTTCTGCAAATCTTTTGTTGATTGCAGTAAAGGTGATTTCTGACTGCAGTACTGAGCTATCCTCACATGCCAATTGTTGCATGTGCAGTCCTTACTGTATGTAATGTTTATCCTCGTAGGCAGCAGGACATTTATGGCCACGTTTCAAGTTGTCTCTTCAGTGGGTTGTCTCTTCGGTGTGGGGGGCCTGCGGCTATACTTGTGCTACATGTTCCCTTTTAGTTGCTGCATTTCAAAAATGAAACGTAAAACGGCGCATGGATTTTTATGTTTTTATGATTCAATATGTGAAATTATACCGAAGGTGCTTTCTCTTTCTGATGACAGCGCTGTCACATCGTGTATACAGTTTACCCCTTTGGAAGCATGAATGACACTGCTGAAACAGTGATCTCCATGAAAGTACAAAATGAATGACTGCTTCATAAATGTATGTAAAGTGTCTATAGAAACTTAGAAGTTGTTGGCAGAAAAGGACCTCTTTCTGTTGACAACTTCTATGTTTCTATAGATACTTTACATACATTTATGAAGCAGACATTCGTTTTAATTTGCTGTGATCAGCGAAAAATAACTAGCTTTGGTCAGCACTGTCTTCACGGGGTGTACTTTAACAGAGATCACTGTTGCAACAGCATTATTCATGCTTCTAAAGGGACAAACTGTATACATGATGTGACAGCACTGTCAACGGAAAGAAAAAGCACCTTCAGTATAATTTCACCTAATGAATAATAAAAAATTCATATGCAATTCATGTGTAAAACTTTGATAGTTGTCAGATGTGCTACCACAGTGTCATGACACTGTTACACTTCCTTGACACTGCCAACATGTGTCATTCCAAAACCATCAGGAAACCACATTTTGGTATTTTGTAGTAAGTCACATTTTATTTTCTTTCTCCCTGCTGTCTGCTTCATGCATCTTTCCCCGCTCTGCTGCTCAGCCACTGCTTTCCAGAGATACAGTGCTAGACTCTGCTCATAGAAATCATAGTCTTATGATTTCTATGGCTCTTCTGGGTAAAACGTCCTTGAAGTCCCCATACAGTTACATCACAGAGCACGACTGCGATCTGCTACTGCTCACCAGGCGGCCAGAATGGCTCTTATTAAAACGCGATTTTCAATAGTTCCATCTGCAAAAACTACACACCCATAAAGTAAGGTGACACCACAGAAGTGGTTCATGCAGAATAATCAAATTTATGCATGGCTCACAAACTTATTGGGAAAGGTCCTCTTTAATGCAAGACTGTCTTAGAATTGTGCCCCACCTCTCTTAAGCATGGTGGCTCTTCTTGTAAGCCATTTGCCTGGTGGAAGTGGATCACCATAGATCTTGGCAACCTCCCTAGAGGGATGACCCTGCACAACTCCCTTGACTCCCATTATGGTCACCATTTTCTGGGTTCTCCAGTTGAGGTGGCTGACATCTGCCTTCTCCTGGCTGGAGACTTGAGGGGTGTCCTTCCTTCTGAAACCTTGACAGGGTTCTGGGCCCCCCAGTGACCTTGCCAGAGGGGACCAGTTCCACCCAGACCCAAAGACCGTGCCACCATCCCTGGACCCAAAGGCCCCCTTAGCTTAGTCACAGCCATGGCTGGACATTGATGCTGGTCCTTTTCCCTGGGTTGTTAAAGTCTCCTCGACCCCAATCCTCCTCTCCTACCTCTTGCTTTCCTTCCCCTCTTATAGCCTGTTGAGGGAAGGGCAGGACTGGACTATGAATATTCATGCTGAAGTTTCCTGTTTCTAGCTGAGTCAGGTCATTTTTAGCACAAACATCCAGAGACATCCTGTCTCCAGGCAGAATTCCCCTATAGGACAACTCTCAGGGTCAGGCTTAACCCTTTGACAGCCCTCTAGTAACCTGCATCGAGTGAGAAGAGAGAGAGGTATTATACAATATGTGGACATTACAGATGATGCTAACGCAGGAGCAAGGTGATCCAACAGCATGTCAGACATTTCAAAACATGGCCTGACTGTGTGCAAGCCCGATTGCTTTTACAAACCGTCCAAAAAGAGATCTCAGCTCAACAAACCTGATGTCTTTGTATATTTCTCTTCTGCCCCTTAATTGTCAACAAATACCATAAACCTTTTTACTGTGGCAATGATTTGTAACTTTGAAACTCTCAACGAAGCTTTATAGACCTTTTAGATATCTTTTAAAAGTTCAGAGTAGAGCAGAACAGGGACAGGGCCTCACTCTTCTCAAACCATCATTTCCCCCTGCCTGACCAGTTATTAACAGCTTATAATAACTGGCAAGCATTTTTTCTATGTGCTGAGCCAGTTGTTATTTGCTATGATAACCCACAGATTATTATGGCATTCATGCGCTCTGCCTATCAAAACTGAGAGCACAACCTAATTGGCTCTCGTTTCCTGTGTGTGGGGGGGCGGAATACGTCCTATAACATGGCGGCTTCATTAGTCTGTTAGGGAGGAGCCACCGCAACACTCGTGTCTTTAAGAGTTAAATTTTTTTCTATGTAGCTGATAAATCATACTTTTCAACTGAAAAAAAAAATCTCTTGTTGATCCTGCTGTTTGTCATCAGTGGGTAATACCTCTGTGCAATGGTGATAGTGTGAGGAATGGGACCGTGGCTGACCGCATGCAGCACTATATAACCATGACTGCGATTTGAACAGTGAGTTTAAAAAATAAAATGAAAATGCTAATTCCAAAGGAGGGAGAGGAAGACTGTGTGTGTGTGTGTTTGTATGCGCATGTGTGTGTCTGTGCCACGAACAGACAGAATCACTCACAAAAGTCAAGCTGGGGAAAAAAATGCTCACCAGTTATTATAAAAAACAAAATATGGGGAAGTAGGTGAAACGCACCCTTGAGGTTTGTGTAGCATCCCACACCTCGAGTGTGCATTAAATTTTTGTATCATACAGTTCCCCATACCTTATTCTGTATCTATCTTTTCAAAAACATTTCATACAGGGATGGGCATGCTAACTGCCCGTGACCCAGTTCTGATTAAGATTTAGATCTTTTTCAAAAAGACAGATTTACTCAGACTTATTCAGATTCAATTCACAGCTGTTTTGGCCTATGTGAATATATAAAAACTGTCTGGACTTATTATGCCTCTTATGTTCATAGTAGGTACCATAAATACTCTATTGGTCTCACCTATAAGTCAGCCTTACATATACCGTAAGTACACATGCACACACACACACACATGCACACACACACACACACACACACACACACACACACACTCTCTCACAGAGTTTACCTTGTCAATGTTAGCAAAATTACAAACATAATGTTGCTGCCCAAATCTGGATGCAAAAATGTGTTTTGTGGCCCACATCAGACACACAATACCCAATTTTCAAACCATCGTGAATGGCGCATGGTACTTGTGCCAACAAGGACTGATGCAAGGAGCATCTTTCACCACACCATGTGCTATTCCTGATTTTCAGATGTCCCCTGGCCATCTGGAGGCTGCCTGTGCCAGCCAGACTTGTGCCATCCCTGTGATGGATGCACCAACATAGAAAAAGCGGGGGGGGGGGCTTGCGCCAGGGCAGCACTGCAGTATCCCGTTAATTGGGATTCTGCAAATCCATCAAACTGGTGCAAAAGTGCCCTGGCTTGGTGGAAAGTGGTCTGTGCCCCCCCCATTGTGGCCACCACCAGCAGACTTCTATAGCCATCCCGCACCCGGCCACCTGTCCCTGCACTTGTGCAGCTGTGGGTGATGCCCTACAAGCCTCCCCCACCGCCAGTGATACGACCACTCCTGCCCCCCCACTCTCTGGCACTAAGCCAGCCATGTCCTCTCCCTGTCCAGGGTCCGTCTCCACCCCCACGCCCCTAAATTTCCCCATTTTGCCCTCCATGGGCCCTGCCGACCATCGGATGCACAGTGGCAAGCCCCCCCATGGCTGCCACTGCTGCCTGAAACTTCTGCAGCTTGCAGCATTCCCCTCTTGAGCTCCAGTTGTTCGGCCCACAGGAAGACTTGTGGCAAACTAGGGGAGTTTGGTGCTGGGACCCCAATTTTAGCAAAGTCAGGCGCAGGTTCCATGGTGCACCTGAGTTTGCCACAGTCAGGGTTTCAGTGCAATGTTCACCGATCTAAAGGGGGGGGAGCTTATAAAATCGAGCCCTATGTCTGTTTTTTGTAGTGAGAACCAAACATAAAATCGTGTTACACGGCTGCAAAAACAGGTAACCGTTTAAACTCAAACGACAGATTGATCTTACATATACATCAAGTCCTCCATTTTGGATGACTAATTTTAGCTTCAAAAACTAGACTTATCTGTCAGTATATGCAGCAATAAAAAAAATCTTTTAAAATAGTTTTTTGGCCCTCCTGAGATGCATCTTGACATCACTGAGGGGATGTTTGTGCTCGTAATAATGCTGACATGCAATTGCTCAATTATTCAAAGAAAATGAACACCTAGTGGCCCATCTAGTCTGCCCAAGCCTCTCTAAATTTGGGACTGTGTCCTTGTCAATCCTTCCAACCCCCCTCCCAAGTCTGCCCCTTTACATACTATTATGTATTTTACTTTTTCTCCCCTGGTTTCCTGCATGCCCACCCCCCCAGGGCAAAACTGAAAACTGGACTTTATGATCTCTGTTTGCTTTTCCCAGATGTAAAAAATTTAAATTAAAAATTGAGCTTGTTTGCTGGCCCTGTGGTGCCAGGCGATAGGGGATTGCCTGGCATGCTGGCGACCCAGATTCACACCCGAGCCCGGGACATCAGGAGTGGAGTCCAGCAGGGAGGGCTTAAGAGCATCTTTTGGATGCTCTCCTCCTGGGTGGGAGGGTCATGGATGCATCGCCCTTTGGCAGCTCCTCGTGGCCGGGCTCGGTATTGTGCTTTTCAGCATGGGTCGACCACACGCCACTTGCACAAATGCCAGGATGCCACGGCCTGCATCCTAGTGTATCGGGGGAACAAAATAAGAAAAAAATGGACACCCAAGCCGGCCAGGTGACGGCAGCCCACTTCTCCTCACTGTGAAGTCCGAGACAGCCCCGAGCTGCACCCTTGCCAGTCTGTGAGGCTGCGAGGGAGTGCCAATGAGCACTTCAATCTCCTTTCCCAGTTGCCCCCATGGGTAGGGGGCGCCCCTGACAAAGGGATATATTGGGTCAGTTGGGCAGCAGTTGAGGGACAGCCGATGGCAGAATAAGGAGAGTGCTGGGGTGGATTGGTTGTCCGAAAAAGTGGGCAGCTGAGTTAGTAGAGGATAAAAAGATGATGCAAAAAAAAACCAAAACAAAATAAAAAAATGAGCTTGTCTGTTATTTTTTTTTGTGCATTCTGTTTGAACTCCAACCCAGATGTCCCATCATCCTCCTCCAGCGAACTCCCAACCTCAGCACTTCCTTACCCGAGACTGGAACCCCATACGCCTGTCCTGCTGAAACAGCGACAAATGCTTTTCCCCCTTCCTGAGTTGCTACAACCTCGGAGTTTGATATTTAAGTAAGAGGGGTGTGGGGGGGCAAAGCCCCTGCAAAGGGGGAGGTGCGGGAGGAAAAGCCTCCTGCAGAAAAGCATTTTTCACTGTTCAGCAATCGATGATATGTACCCTCCCCATTTGAGTCCTCGCTGAAATGCCATCACTGTTATTAGGCTCGCTCTTATGGAGTCACCTATATCACAGAGCCATCATCACCCACTCTCCCTGGAGGACAGCATGTCATGGGAGGCTCAGTCCTCCTCTCGCACTGGTCCTACAGTGCTCTGGACACACTGCCAAACCTGAGTCACTGGTGTTGCAAGCAACAACACTGCTGTTATACTAGCAGACTGGCTTGCTTGCCTGCTTAATTATGGTTTAATATGACAGGTAGCATGAGAAGGAGATAGGATGGGACCCGGGCAATCCCTCGCACTCTTATGAGATGTTTTGCTTGCCTACTTAACAGTATGATGAACAGGTTAGGGACCCCTTCCGCCTACCTGTTGTCAGGCAGACGTTGTACATTGTTCTTGCTGTTAAGGCATGTGGAATGGTCCCCAGAATGAAATGGAATAATGCTGTAGTATAATTTGTTTTGAATGTTTGTATTTTTTAAAATAACTAGAAACATATTAAAAGTTAAAGCAAACATGCCACATATTGTAGCCTGTGCACTTTGTGCGCAGAAGACAATAAAAGAAAATAGCAAGGGCAACCACTCCATTTCAATAGCACAGAATACAGTCAGCTAGATTAAAATCACATATGATCTGCTCTTATATACCGTAAATAGAAATCTTAGATTTCAAAATCTTTTCAAGAAGGCATGAATGATGTCAGTGCTTTGGCAAATTTACTGGACCCTACATTCCATTCATATACTGCGCATGCATGGCAGCTAAAAGAGAAAACAGAGTTTAAGAAGCAGTGAGGGATGCTGATAGTTAGTGTTTTGAATTCCTGCTTGATGACAGAGTAGAAAAAAACGAGTAAAAGATGGGTCAAAGTCTAAGCCAGTAGTACCTACTGAAAGGGAATAATCAGTAACACTCCAATTCAGTAGTAATAATAATAATAATTAATAATATTTTTTATTTATGCAGCACCTTTCTGTTTCCAAGGTGCCTTACAATTTAAAACAATTTAAAAACAACCATTATAAAATCCAGTAATACTAAACGCAGCTAAAAATCATAATCAAGTAAACAATTTAGTGACTCTTCCTTTGCCTGTATGGATGAAATAAACATTCATGGATAGTGTTCATTGTGTCCATTAGAGTCATTTTCTGAAGGAGATAGCTCTTGCAGCTTCAAATGAGGATCATGACAAGTGGTAGGTGAAAATTCTAGTCCGCTGTTATACTGCTGAGTCACTGGGCACTTTGGAATCACTGTACCAGTCTCTAGATCAGGGATACACCCAACGATGCATCACCTCTTTGGTCCAGTTCTCTTTATCGCATCACAAGTTTCTTGTTCGGACAATTATCATTGGAAGTACATGCTGATAGTGGAGTTCTACTCGCTAATCTAGTAGGTGGCTTCCTCAAATGGAGTCAAGAGCAAGGCAAGATGTTCCATAAGGCCAATGGAAACAAATTCATCACCATTCTTTTTGAAACACTATGTCCACAGTGCATTCATAGACTGCCTTTTTTCAAACAGGAGTTTTCCGCACATGTACCTTGGTTGCCAGAGATATGTCCCAGTACATCTAGATACTATATACAGTTGAAGCTCTTAATCAGCATGCCCTGGTGGCAGGCTTTTTGTCCAAATTATGGGTCCATTCCATTTAAAGGAAGTGCCTATTTTTGTAAGGCAAGTTTAGTTCTGTAATGCAGAGAGTAGAGAGAAAGTTTTTCCCAGAGAAGACTGCAAACAGATAGAGTAGACAGAGTTCTGGCGGGTTGGCAAGAGGTTAACTCAGTTTGTGAGAGAGCGCTAGTGACATCAGCTTGTCTATTCAGTGAGAGTAATCTAAGAAGAGAGTAAGCATAGAGAGTTTTGGTGGATCAGGGTTAACTCAATTCTGGTGGCCTGTTACAGTGAGCTTTTCTCATGTGAGTGGGTCCCCCTGGCTCTGTCTCGCAGCCTTGACCAGAACACAGTAGAAGAGGCTACAGCACTGACTAATGGAGGAGAGTTAGTTTGGAGGACATAAGTTTACTGAGACCTGTACATTTCGGCACTGAGAATCAGACGCAGCAAAACAGCCATGGGGACAAGAAAGTGACTGTGTGTGTGTGAGACTGACAGCGGTATTCACAGCACTATTCACACATTCTCACCTGCTTAGCAGCTCATCAGTGGACCATTAGGTAGGGCTCAGGATGGTCACACTAGCCAGAAAGTAGGGGCTGACAGACCATTAACAGCAGGTAGTGCGACTAAATTGTCCCAATAATCTAGCATCCTTGTCCCTGTTAAATGGTTTGGGATGCCATAGAACTTAATGGCCACTTAATCAATTCATGGAGGAATGTACCAAACAAAGCAGATGTCTCAATTATCCACATCCCAATTAAGTGGCTTCTACTGTATCTGGATATTTCATAGGAAATTTCCATTTATTTCAATCTGATTCCTCATGATATTTCCAGATATGTCTAAAGATTTACTGGGGCATACCTGTGGCCACCTATATTTTGTTATTTATGTATGTATGTATGTCTTTGGTAACCAGGTAAGTGCACTGATCCATTGGACCGTTTTCAGACATGACCTGGGCCACAGATGTGGCTGCAAAATAACATAATCAACAGAGATAATGCACAAAAATAGCAATAGTACAGAGTAATACATACAATACAATATATACACTATAATACAAGATTTGGTAACATACCTCCAGATGAGGTAATTAACACTTGATGGAGACAAAGCAGGTCTGCTAGCATAGTTTCAGTGTTCAAGGTCTATCTAAGATGCCTACCTGCTGTAACAGTGGGCAGTAGGCTTAATTAGTAGGTGCAGGAAGTTTACATATAGCATACAAGCTATACAAGCTGACAGTGATCTAGGATAATTAGGTGCATAGAAGCTCAGACTTGCCAGAGAAATATCAAAACAGTGGATGAGTAGTACTGCAAAGAGGTAAGAACAGGTAAGGAGGGCACAGAGTACTGTGAGGTACGATGCAGGTAGAGAAGGCTAGGTGGCAACAGGGAGGAGAGTTGGAGGAAGGAGAGAGAGGTCCCAAAAGATGGCACAGCAGGTTCTGGCCCACACCCACTGGTGTTATCTTGGGTGAAACTGATGCTGGCAGAGAAAGCTAAGGGACAAACAGAGTGGGAAAGGCCAGAAATGTAGGGCGATGGAGAGTGAGTTCCACCTCATGAGCATATCATATTCAAGCAGTAGTACTGGCAAGCTATTTTTTGTGGAGGTTTGCAAGGATGCCATATTCATTTACAAAGTGCCAGAAATTGCCACGCATTTTCTTATCTGTTCCCACAAATGTTACTATGCTGTGGTCACTGGTTGCTCTGTAACTGGATTGTCAGAATGAGCAAAGCGTGGATAATAATTAAAACCATCATCCTTGAAAACGTGGACTATGTTGGCACCATTGTGAGCAACAACAAGTTTTCAGCATATGCCACAGACAGCAGGTGCAACCACTCAACAATTTTGTCACACAGCTCTTCTGCAATATTTACTGCAGTGTAATGTTGCACATTAATACAGTTGCTGAGGTCACTCTTACAGCTGTAAGTGTGGCCTGCTGTGCATTTTTAGGGTACTAGAACTGCAGATTCAAGTTAAGCAGTCCAATAGATACCGTGAGACCTGTGAGCACATGACCTACTTTGAATTATAGCCTAACTACTGCTATGTAAACTGTGTCTCTGTCATGTTGAGTATTATGTGGACTAAAAATGCTGTACACCCCTGTATGATGTTTTTTTTTGTTTGTTGCTCCCTAACTGTACAATGGATAGGCTACTGATCTATGTTTCTCTGTAATCAACTCCGGGTCACCCCTGAAAAAAGGACCACCTGGTCTCAGTGGGCCAACCTGGTTACCAAAATTAAATAAATAAATAAGAATGCATGAGACCGCTGAATGTATGAGACTGTTTCTACTCTGTAACATTGATCTTCTAGGACATGGTAATACATTACTGATTAACAGCAATTAGTAATATATTAAAAATGTTAACATTTTCCTCCAAACATTACCATTTTCAGGGCACCTGCACATAAGATACTCTTTATACTCTCGTGTAAAGGGAAGGAGCCCTCTGATTGGTCAAGCAGGCTCCTTGATCTATAATTAAAGGGGAACTGTCAGCAATAAAAGCCTCACAGCTGATCCCAATTTGCACTTTGTGTACAAAACCATTTTTTTACTTACTGTTCACTGCAGCATAGTGGAATGCACTAGGCTGATATTGCTGACTTATAAAATGGGCAAAGGATTTCAAGCAATATGATTGGTTGTTAGCCATGCATTAGATGTGTCTAATGCACAGCTAAAACTAGAACCCCCATTTAGAATACACAGGCCCATTTTATAAGTGCAATAAGCCACTCCGGGGATGTGCATTAGACAGTTCTAATGCACGGCTAGGGGACTGGATACACTCGGCCTGTGGCCTCGTGCCTCACTACGTCCCCCTAGCTGTGCATTAGAACTGCCTAATGCACACTCTATCATGTCTTATTGCTTACTTCTAAGATGCCATTTTGTGTAAACAGACATCCCAGAATCCCCTGCTGCTGACATCAGAGGAGAACTGCAGAGCTGGGTGATTCAGTAGCCTTCAATAGCCTGCAGTATACATGTTAAAGATGTTGTAAGCTAATAATCAGATGTTTGCTGGTCCTGCTGTGCTCACGGGGCTTAGTACAGTCCTCCACAACAGTTCAGCAAATTGAAGATTACAGCTTACAAAAACTCTGATATTCACTGCAGGCTATTGAAGGCAATTGAATCTCACAGCTCTGCAGTTCTCCTCAGATGTCAGCAGCAGGGGATTCTGGAATGTCTGGTTACACGAAATGGCATCTTGCAAGTCAATGAAATGAGCCGGATTTATTTATTACGCTGCAGTGATCAGTAAGTAAATACAAGTGTTGCTGCACACAAAGGGCTAATTAGGACCAGCCTCACTCTTGGGTGTTAGGCTCTTATTGCTGACAGTTTCCCTTTTATAATAATTATAATAAAAAATAAAAATAAATTAACAAACCAGCTGACCCACAAAGCAGCCATTCACTGCAGCATTCCTTGCTTGTGACGACTGCTAGATATCCAGTGTGTCATGGGTCACATGTAATCTGTGATTTGACAACACGTTCGAGTATCAGTGGTCGGGGAAGTATGCCACCTTCATTCTCTGAAAGTATTATGACAAACCTAAAGCCAGTTTTCCACAACTCAAAACAACTGCGGGTCCTTAGTAATAAAGCCAGATGTTAACTAACTTCCAAAGCTACTCAGTGTGATTGTACAGTAGGTTGTTTTACTTTTGAGCATCTGAATCATTGTCCAAAGTTCGATAAGGTAAAGACCACATGCTGCTGTTGTGGGCTTCCATTGTCCTTTATTTTGCAAATAACACATTTAATGAGGAGGTAGGAGTATGTTTGTGCTTTTAAATCCCTTAACCATCTTTGTCTTTTTCAGTTGCACTATGTATCTCTACCACATCCCTGATTTTTTTGTCCTGAGTATTTCCCGAGGAACTTTTAAGTGGCATTTTTCTATATGCATTAGAGACAATGTAGCAACCTGAAAAAAAAAACATACGTGCAACTAATTACTAATTTGGGGAGCAAATAAGGGGCCAATGAGAAATTTGTTTTGTCATTGATTACAGTTTGTACACCTTTCCTACAGTTTGACCTCACAAATTCTGCCCCATTCTTCACTTCAAAAAGGAGTTAGTAATTGGCAAGGAGGAAAAGCATACTATAAATAGTGGTATGTGATAAGCTTGTTGCTTCCTAGTCAATTCCTGCCCTCCCCTCTTGGTTTTTTTTTTACTGTCTTGTTCTTTCACATGAAAATCTTTCCAAGCACATTTACTGTTAACATTGGCACTGTTTTCTGGCACAATATCAGATTTTATTTTAGGGCATACATCCACTGGGATGGATTACATAATAGAGAAAAAAAAGGAATAATAGGGAGGCACAGGTGCCCACCTAAAAATCTTACACAGATCAGGAAGCACACATAAACAAGTGTCCACTTACAATGCTAATGTAATGATAAGGAAGAAACCTCATTCAGGAACTCAGCTGCCCATTTAAAAGGCAAGTGTATCCTCCACATCCCCCATACCAATAGGCCTCTCAATGCTTTTGAATCTTTTACCCAGGTCACTGCTGAAGCATCCCCTCCCCCTGCCTGGACAGGTATACTGTATATAAGTGGTGAAGCACTTGGGGAGCCTGGAGACATCCCAATGACAATGGGGGACTCTGATATGTTAAACTAATCCCAGAGGAGCTAGAAGGGGTGAGGTTCTGTGAGAGAGACAAGGGTACATGGATCAGGGCATATACTTGGTCATACTGCATGTAATGGCATTGGTGAGGAAGAAGCATGTCAGGTCACACCAGGATACCATGCACCACATACACCCACTTTGAGAGGGTCAGACAATTCTGGGTCTAAATAAAGTGTCATGTAAAATATCAGTATGGCTACAACCCTGTAAAGCTATAAGGTGCCACATCTGATATGTTCAGTAGTGGCAATGCAGGAGCTACAGCTAGATGGATGGAAGGAGATCCCACGCTTTCACTTTGCTGGTGCCCCATGTGCATTACCTTCTAGAGGTATTGGGGCCTCACCATGCCACTCTGCTCAAAATCATGGTTGTTGGACTGTAATCAGGGGAGTAACCAGAATGACCAAAACTGAAGGCCCAAGCATAGGTACATGCTGTTTAGGGCACATTGGTATCAATGGCTAGCTGAGTTAAGGCATATTTGGTCAAAATGTGGGAATCCAAATAAAGGCCTAAGCCTTAAGGCTACAGCCTGGCTACTCCCCTAGTAATGTGGGGTGGCTAGTAGGAAAGTTCCCACATTACCCACCATAACCACTACCACCACCATAACCACTACCACCACCATAATCACTACCACCACCATAACCAATAACATACTAAAATGCCAGCAGAATAGGCCTAACGGTCTCTCGAGTCTGCTCAATTTTCAGCACCAGCACTGAGGGCCGATTCTGGTGTCCTCCCCTCCTCCTTGGGTTATACTGTCCCCAGTCCCAGATGTTCCACCTGTATTGGGCCTGGTCAGATTTACCCTCCCCCTGTACCTGTCCCATCCCATCTTAAGCCCATCCACAGTCTCCACCTCTACCAGCTCCCTGGGCAGTGCATTCCATGGCTCCACCACCCTTTCAGTGAAATAACATCTCCTCCTCCTCTCCCCTCTGAGCCTGCCCCCTTCCAGCTTACACCCGTGACCTCTTGTTGCCCCACCCTCCTTCCTTTGGAGCACCCTGACTGGGCCTCCTTTACTGACCCCTTTCATGTACTTAAATACCTCCATCATGTCTCCCCTGTCCCTCCTCTCCTCCAGGGTGTACATGTTGAGCTCCTTGAGCCTCTCCTCATAGGTTCTCTCCCCCAGGCCCCAGATAATTTTGGTTGCCCTCCTTTGGATCCTCTCTAGGAGTGTAATGTTCCCCTTTAAATGTGGTCTCCAAAACTGTACACAGTACTCAAGGTGTGGCCTAACCAAGCAGTTGTACAGTAGAAGGATCACTTCTACCTTTCTGGAGGTAATCCCCCTGGCGATGCATCCCAGTATCCTATTTGCCCTTGCCGCTGCCCTCCTACGGGTCTCTGAGTTCATTTTGACATCTACCACTACCCCCAGGTCCCTCTCACCCTCCGTAACTTGAATCATGTCTCTTCCAAGGGTATACCCCTGACCTGGATTTCTGACTCCCAGGTGCAGAACCTTGCACTTTCCCGCATTTAATTTTAGTTTCCATTTTCCCAACCACCTTTCCAGAGCCTCCAGGTCATCCTGCAAGGCCACCCTTCCCTCCTCCCCATCCACCAATGCACCCAGCTTTGAGTCATCTGCAAAGAGACTCATCTCACTCCTGATCTCCCTCCTGATGTCTGAGATATAGGCATTGAACAGGAGTGGCCCAAGCACTGACCCTGGGGAACCCCACTAGTAACCCACCTTGAGGATGAGGCTAGGCCTCCAACCACCACCTTCTGAGTATGCTCAGAGAGCCAATTTCCTATCCATCTTAACAACTGTCTCCCTACCCCCATTTCCTTCAGCTTAGCCAGCAGGCCACAGTGGGGTACCAAATCAAACGCCTTGTTAAAGTCTAGAAAGAGGACATCCACTGGCCTACCCTGGTCCAGGACCCTCGTCACTCAGTCATAGAACTCAACAAGGTTTGTCTGTCACGATCTTCCCGTGACAAAGCCATGCTGCCCATCGTCCAAGTACCCAGTTTGCTCCAGTAACCCCCCTAGTCTTTCCTTGACAATACCCTCCATCACTTTGCCGACCACCGATGTCAGGCTAACGGGCCTGTAATTTCCTGCCTCCTCTCTTGATCCCCCCTTGTGGATTGGCACAACATGGGCTACCCTCCAGTCTTGGGGCACCCACTCAGTCCTCAGAGAGATGTTCAAAAGCTCCACTAGAGGGACTGCCAGGACATCCGCCTGTTCCCTCAGCACCCTGGGATGTATCTCATCTGGCCCAGGTGCTTTCTCTGTCCAAAGGGACCTGAGGGCTTCCTTTACTCTCTCTACTTGGATTTCAGCCTCCACGTCCTCCCCCTTTTCAACCTGCATTGCACTCCCTTTCCCCAGATCCATCAGGGCCCCTGGTCTCTACTGGTCCTCCCCCTTGCTCCAGCTTACCCCTCGCCCTCGTACACATAGCCCCTCTGAACCCCTGGTAAAAACTGAGGCAAAGTACTCATTTAGGACTTCTGCCTGTTCCCCCGCCTCCTGTGCCCAACCATCCCCTATCCGTATCTTACTGATCTGCCTGCTTACTTTCCTTTTTTCCCCTATGTATCTAAAGAGCCCCATGTCCCCCCTCTGGATCCCACTGGCCAAGGACTGCTCCTTTTTTGCCTTAGCTGCTCTCACCACCCTGGTGACTCTCTTGGCTGTCAGCTCATATTCCTCCTGATCCCTTTCACTCCTTGAGCACTTGAAGCGGCTATAGGCTGCCTTCTTTTCCCTCACCACCTCCTGTACCTCCCGGGTCCACCAGCAGGGTTTTCTGGCCTTACTGAACTTACACCTTTCCCTTGTGTAGGATCTGGTAACCTCCTGTATTCCCCTCCTAATGATCCCCCACCTGCTGTCAGCATCCATATCTGGCCTTATCCTGTCCAGATGATCATTAAGGATCCTTCCCATCTCCCCGGAGTGTGCACCCCTAAAGTCAGTTTCTACCATCCTTGTTTGGCTTTCCTCCCTCCCAGGTCCAGGAAGTACCAGACTGTGGCCACCACTACCACCACCAAGACTGTCATCTAGCAGTGTCAGTAGCTCAGTAGGTCATACAATCACCTCAGGGCTGGAAGATCAAGATGGTTGTGGATTTTAGTCCCACACCAAGAACTTTGAATAATACTCAGTACTGACACTGTTGTGTAGAACTAGGGGGTGATGCTTTGTTGAAGTGCTGTCCTTTGAATAAGTCATTAATCTGAGGTCCTTTCTGCCCATCTCTGGTGGCTGTCCATGTAGTTATTAATGATTCAATGGCACTTATAATAAGAGTAAGGGATTTTTCACAGTTTCTTGGAAAACATTCCCCCATCAATAAAACCAGTCCATGTATTCCCCCAAGATGCCCCTGGAAATAAGCCAACGTAATTAAAATGGGGGATAGATTATACTGGCATATTATTTCTTCTGTCCTATGCACACAGTATAAGACAGCTCAGTGCGCCTTTCTGGTCGAAAATTACAAATACATAACATTTCTGGAGCAGGTGCAGTGCAGCCAAGATCTTGTACTCGAAATCTCATGTGACAACGAAACCTCAGCTACGATCACAGGGAGTACACGTCATATAGCAACAAACATTGAGCAATATGGCAGATGAGATTTCACGTCTGAGATGTCATGTTACAACGAGACCTCAGATACATACTCCAAAAGGCCATGTTACTGAGAAATAAGCCACATTTTTCTAATATTCTTTGTGAAACCGCATCAAAATAAAATATATAAAGTCACATAAAGCAGGCCCACACATAAAACATAGTCATAAGCCAAAAAGCTAGAATGTTAAAATAGGGTCACTGGCACATCGCGGCAAAATTGAATGCAATGGAATGCATAGGGATTTTGGAATGTATTATAAATGTAAAATCCAACAGCAAAATAACCACATATGAACAGCGTCGCCAGCAAACAACAGCTTTGTTATAATTGCTAATTTTGCTTCAGTTCAAAAAGGTTAATTGACCTATAATGGCCCTGAGTAGACCAATAAAATAAGATGAATATTCACCATGTGCATGGACCGAAGTGTACTCTATGAATAGTTATTTAGTCATAATTTATTAAACAAGTATGGGATATGTAGTAAATGCAGGGTTGGGACATTGAAGTTGCAAGAGACTATTCAAACCCATAATAGATGTGAATGAATATGTAACTATCGTAACTGTAAAAGGAGAATTTCAACTAGAACTGGGAGCTGGTTCTCAGTCTCACATCTCTCACTAGGGGACTTTTTAGAACTGACATATTTGTCGTGCTACAACTTACCCCAAGAGTATGTTCTGCTCCAGTTAGGGGTCGGCAGCAAACACACAGCTGTGGACTGGCATAATTTCGGCAGGGATATTCATCTAGACATAGTAGACACAGAAAAAGAGTCAACTGGTGAACCTGGCAAGATAGTGGAAACTGATGAATCTAAGCTTGGTAAGAGAAAATATCACCGAGGACGACGAGTTGATGGAGTCTGGCTATTTGGAGGACTCGAGTGTGAATCAGAAAAGTGTTTTTTCAGGATTGTGAAAAGGAGAAACACAGAAACTCTAATCCCACTAATACAGGAGCACATCTTGCTTGGTACAACAATTATATCAGACTGCTGGAGGGCATACATGTCACTGTCAACACTCGGATATAACCACAGAATAGTTAACCATTCCCGGGACTTTGTCAATGCACTAACTGAAGCACGTTTGTCAGTGCACTAACTGGAGCACACAGAAACACCATAGAGTCATCCTGGCATGCACTATAAAGGTCTTTACCAAGGAATGGCACCCACAAGCAGCATTATGCATCGTATTTTACAGAGCACTACATTAGAAAAAATATCTTAATCCTTCGGAAAACAAATTTAAAACTTTCTTGAAATTGATCAGCAAAGTGTACCCAACCGAAGAATGAGTACCACTAGCTGATGTAGTCAGGCATGACCACAGATACTAATCATGTATTATTGGTTTTCTGAACTTTGAATATAGACCTTTCTTTCCAAAACCTTGTATACAGCTATATCTTTCAAACAAAATCACATGATTAATAGCGATATCAACAGATTAATGGTTTCAGACACTATTTCCTATTTTTTCATCCGGTATACATTTTGTACACATCATCCACCTGATATACAATAAATGTTATCTAGTTATCCAGTGAAACTGTACTGTATTGTGTAACATTTAATCGGGGGGGGGGCTCTGCCTCCCACGTCCCCAAACGGATTGTATACGCTATTTCATATGTGGTGCTATGTCCCTCACACCCCCTTCAAACAAAGTGTTTAAATCATATATTTCATGAGGGGGCTCTGCCCCCTGCACCTGCCAAATAAATCATATTAGTTGTATAAGTGGGGACTTACAGTCCCAACCCATACAAACAAGGTGATGAAATTATCTGTAAGTAATTTTAAAATACCTCCCACAGCCAGCATTGTATTCATGGCCCAAATCCTGCAAACAAAGTGACATCAGGAATGACGTCAGGAAGATACTGAGGTCTCACTGGAGATGACGCTGTATGCTAATCATCCACGAGAATCTTAGCCACCATATTGGCCGTCCCTCAAAAACTGCACCTAGGTGAATTTTCCTTACTGGTCCATGCAGGCAGGTTTAATTCAAGGCCCACTTCTCTATGAACCCATACCTATATGATGTAATGAAATAATTCTTTTGGTCCCTGTCAAGCTCCTTCTCATCACTGCTAGCATTGCCTATAGGAGGTAATGGGCTGCAATGTGACAGCAGGCTTCACAATAGAATGTCCCTGCCAGTGCAAACCTTGACTCCGAGGGATCACACTGGCTAAACTGGGTAAGGTCACTTAAGGTCACTTAACAGTGTTTCTTCAATGATGCTACCATGGCCGCATGTGCCCACCACCACAATTTTCTGCGACCACAGAGCTCTTTAGAGACTTAATTACAAAGACAATGGCATGAAAAGTTTCTTCCCTGTTAAAAAACATAGGAGATACATTGGAAGTGAAAATACATTAAGGACTTAATTTAATCTATAGAGTGTGAAAAGACATGGTATATTAGGAGGGTTGGAGTATAACAGAGGTTTGTAATGAAACAAATAAGAAATTAGGCCACCAGTGTGGGCCCAGTGGCACTGAGGGTTGAGGTACTGGATGCCATACCTCGCACCATGCCGGCGACCCGAGTTCTGGAACAAGCTTGGGCGCCGGGGGTCAGCAGAGGAGGGAGAGGATTGAGCATCCAATGGACTGCTCCCCCTTCTCCCTGGGGAGGGATCCAGGGTGTCTCCGGTGCAGTAGAGACCCCCAGTGGAGACCGGGGGCACAACTAGCATGAAGCTGTTAAAGGAGAGGAGTGCAGCGGATGCCTAATGCACAGCCGTGCTGGTGTCATTGCATGCCCTCGCTTCTAAGGGAAACTGTAAAGCACAAAACCTCATTCCTGGATAGGCGATGTCTCCTCTCTGGGCCACATCACCACACACCTAATACCGAGCCCTGTCTCTGCCCCCTCTGTCCCTTCCACCACCTTGGCCAGCACACTAGATACAACATAGAGCACCAGAGTGGAGGTGGCCCTACCTCAGGGGGCTCAGAGCTGGGGGGGTCTGCTGGTAGGAGGTTAGTGGAGGGCAGCTACCTCTGAGGAGGCAGGGGATCAGACGGGCAGTAGAGCAATGATAGGTGAGCAGGGGCAGCCAAAGAGAGTTCCAGGGGTGGTGAATAGATAGCAGGTATGGAAAAAAAAAAAAAAAGAAATGAGGCATCAGTAAGTTCTGGAGTCCAGACTGTGAGGCCCTTTGAGGCCAACAGGCTTTGGGGTTTGAGAACCACAGCCTTAGAATACTACTTCAGAGCTTCCTCACCAGCAGAGAAACCACTCCAGTGAACAATAATACCTCAGTTTGCACATCTTGCACTCATATTTTATGTCTCACTGCAACTTGGTTAAGAGATGGCACAAAGATTCATATACCGGTGCCATTTCTTCAGTGAAGTACAGTGTCCACTTTCAAATTTGGCCCCAAAATGGGATGAAGAACATTCTGTTGCACTGATTCATGGAAATCAGAACCCAAAATTTTCATTGAAATAATGATAACTTGAAATTTCAGCAGCTTCAAGCCCACAATGTGTTTTTCACTTCATGCCACATTGGCACGGAATACCAGTAAGTTTGAAAATACCGGCGGTAAACAAAATGATTGTAGGGAAGCCAATTAATTTCCTATCTAACCTTCCTCCTAAGCATATGTAATTTAGGGAAACAAATTTAAAAAGAGGCTTTATGCTTACCCCTTGTTCATCCAGCTTGAGGAGGGTTTCTGGAACCTTTGGGGAGTTAGAGGCTAGGCGGAGGCAGTGGAGATTCAGTTCTGGGATCACGTACTCCAGCAGTTTTTTTGGAGATACTCCACGAGGAGTTGCATGACGGGCTGCAGAGGGGACTGCCTCTTCTGGGATGAAGCCTCGCAGAGTCTTCAGCTGTGTGTTTAAGAAAGGATAGACCAAAGAAACAGACCAGAAATCAACTTCAATGACAGGACTTGTGTTTTCTAGTAGCCAAAGCACTGGCCTTTCAGTAATGCATATCTGAGTTTGAAATCTCAGATCTTGTCACAAATGAAACTGATATATCCTTAGCTCAGTGTCCATTAAACAAAACAAACAAACAAAAAAACCTACTGCACTCAATCTAGCACAATGTAAGCTGAGGACTGGATGAAAATAGAGACGAGAAAATCAGCACTAAAATGGCAGCACAATGTGAAGAAACCAGTACTGTATTAATTAATTAATAAATTAATTAAATTAATTAATTTAATTTGATTAATTAAAATGTTTTAATGGTTTTGCCATGCAAGACATACTGAACTGGTATTAGCTTGTTTCCAGAGCTGTCCTGGGGGAACAGGAGGAAGTGCAGTATAAACACAGTAAACACAATAAGGTGCAGTGCATTTAAACTAAACAGAGAATATACTATTAATTATAGATAAAAATGCAATTACACCGTGACAAAGAACAGTTCTGCAGAATCTGTACTAGTACACAATTCAATATACAGCAGCTAAACTGCAGCCTAGGAACGCACTTCAGGAGTAAACATTAATGTTAATATTATTTTATGCATTAACACACCATGGAAACAAAATTAGTGTAATGCTCCCCAGTCACTCCTGTTTTAGTCACAGCAGTGGTGGCATCTACATCCAAATATGGGTTGTGATAAGCATGTCCTGTGTGTACTCAGTTGTGACTGTGCGGCATTGACTTGGCTTCCAGGTTTGCCGATGTCTTTTGGCAGAGCATTACAAATAAACACATTTGTTCAACTCTCTTGAGTTGCCACCTGACTGCCTGAGAACCAGCCTGTTTAGAAAGCATGCAGTAGGATTAGCAAATGATGGTGCCTGCTGGAGATGCCCTGAAAAGCATATTACCTTGACCCATATACTCTGGCCATGGCCACCTATGCAAACATTTACACTTAAGCTGAATATTTCATTTTTCACCTAATACCTACATGCTTGGTGAATGTTCTGCAAGATATGTTATGTCTCAGCAGCTGTGATACTGGGCTGTATCAGCATGTATAGGCCTTAAAAGGCTAATACTGTCGAAGCAAAGGACTGCAGAAATACCGTCTTAAGAGGAATGGGCTACTTATATTGGAAAACGTGCTTTCAGTTAGAAAATTAGTCATTCCATGCTTAATAAATGAGAAATGTATTTCGCTACTTGGGAACTCTTTATAGAGCAATGTCTACCCAATGTTGTTTCTAAGAGGAACTTTTTTTAATCCAAGAGAAACTAACCTGAAACAAAAGTGTGCCTTCTAATCAGTGCTGTGATAAGCACAAATGTGTGATGGGACTGCTCTTTGTTATATTTTCAGTTTTGATGTGCTGTATGTGCAGTATAGAAAGGTACAGACTTTCTGTTAAGTTATATTTTCCTTTATGTATATAGCTAGATATTTCAATAAAAAACTTAAATTGAAATCTCCTTCTGTCTCTCTCTCTCTCTCTTCTCTCTCTCTCTCTCTCTCATTCCATATGTTCACCTAATGGCTGATGTTATGGTTTATATAATAATCTGGTATACAGTGTACAGTGTAAGTCTATTTAGGACACCTTTGGGACCAAAGAAGCTGTCCTTAATATCAATGTGTCCTTATTATGCAGGTTGAACATTACTGCCGAAATTGCATTAGGAACTACAAGAAATGTCCTTAATATTGCAATATCCTTAATAGTGTGAGGTCCTGAATACTGTGATGTCCTTAATTGGTAACTATCACTGTGTATCAAAGGTGTTATGTAAAGTCAAACTCCTTTCCTCCAGTGGTTGTTTAAACAGCAGGGTCATTCTCCTACCGTTTCCCTAAATGTTGTAACTCCCTCCCCCTAGCCACCCACTGTGCCACTTCTCTCCACTCACTCTCACGCCATCTCTGAGACTTCTATTCACGGACCTGCAACTGCTCCTGCTTCTTCCTCCCTCTGCTCTTCATCCTCCCTATTCCTCTCCCCTACTGTCCCTTTCCCAATCCCCCCACCGTTTTTGCCCCACTGCAATACCACCCTACCCTGCTCCATGTAATTATTATATGTTACCTATGTATTTCCCTGAGTTGTTGCAATATGTCTAACCTGCTTTCCTTTGCTGGATGACTGGCACCAGTACAGTCGCTTCCCCCATGAACTGCTATCACCAACTTGTACATTCAATTTCAAAAATGTAATTTGTGGTTTTAGTTTTGTACTGCTTGCTTCTCTGCTTGTATATAATGCATGCAGTCCTCTTAACTATGTATACATTTACTTTGTTCAATTTATTTATTTTGTTGCATTTCTTTCTCCCTTGTATCCCCCCCCCCACCCCCCGGATGCATCTGGAAGTGAGCTGCTAGCCTAGCTCAGTATGTTTTTTCCTGGTAAAACTTTTGAAATAAATAAATACCAGTGTCATTTATTTTATGCCAACAGCTTAGGCTGACACAATAATGTCAGACTAGTCTACCTTTCCTGTTCTTCCTTCCTCCCCAATATGAGAAGTGATCTAATCTCTCTAGCAAGAAGGAAGTCTACTCATTTTTTTCCCCATCTTGCTTGATAGACTGAGATCTGAAGCCTGTAGTATTCAACTGGCAACCCTAAAATTGATACCTCTGATGGGATGGTAACTGCACTTCCGGGTAAACAATTTAGCATGAGTTACCAGTCAAGGTTTAGATTTAGAAAGTAACAGCTAAAGAAGTCTCTATAATGATAAATAAGTTAGAAGTAAACAAAGCTAGTAGGCTAGATGGTATAGAACATAGACTGTTAAAGGAGTCTGTTTCAGAAATCTCTCCAATACTTAGTTGAATTATGAACTGGAATTTGAGTGAGGGGACCTTTCCCCAATGTTAGAAATTGGCAAAGGTTATCCCAATTGCTAAGGGTGGTGATCCAACAGACCCCACAAATTATCGTCCCATAGCCCTATTGTCAACAGTTTCCAAAATATTGGAAAGAATTGTTAATGGACTATCCTGAGAAATATGGGAAACTGACTCAATTCCAGTCTGGCTTTAGGAGGGGGCAGGTCCACGGCCACCACGGTTATGGACTTCTTAGATCTGGTTGCTACCCCTTTGGGGTCTGGGAGGTCTGTGGGCACGGTGTACGTGGACCTGTCAAAAGCATTTGATTCAGTGGCCCATAAAATCCTATTGGACAGCCTTATAGAAATAGGAATGGCCGATGAACCATGCCAATGGTTCGACTCATATTTGGCTGGAAGGACCCAGGTAGTTTCAGTAAATGGGTCTCAATCTAAAATATTAACTGTGACTCGAGGGGTGCCCCAGGGATCAATCCTGGACCCCTGTTGTTCATTATTTATATAAATGGCCTACCCAAACATATGAGGCACTCCTGCACTTGGCTATATGCCGATGATACAGTCCTTGTTGCTGATGGTAGTTGCCCTGGGGAGGTAGAAGACAAACTACAAAACTGACTTTTTAGCAAAGCAGGAGTGCTTTACTTCTTTGAGTTTGGTCATTAATAACAAAAAAAAATTCAAACCATGTTATTTGGCTCAATACAATCATTAAAAAATAATGACAAAGTGAGCTATAAACTTAAGATAAAGACAAAAGAAGGGGCTATACCAACCCAAACCACTGTGTACAAATACTAATGGGTTTATTTTGATCAGCAGTTAATTTGATCAGCATATTAAAGAGCAGGTACCTACTGCCAGGCACCCAGCTCCACTCAAACATATTTAATAGTAGATCTGCTCTACTGTTGAGGGGCATTAAAATTACTATGTGCTTTCTTCTGGTTAAAAAGTTATAGCACCCAATAAAAACAAAGCCTTGTCTGACACACCTCCCTTTGTGATGTCAGAAAATGAAGGCTGCATGTGCGTGCTCCATATATCTATATTGGGGCCATTTGTCAATGCGTTTAGTACTATTTAGAGTTGCCACCTGGAACAATGAAAGTGACCTCTCCAGTAAACAGGGACTGTTACTCCAGTGGCTGCTTTGATTTGTCTACATGGCACCTCTAAATAGTACTAAATGCTATATACATCGCATACATACAGGTTAATGACATGCACCCTCAGTATTCATTTTCTGACATCACAGAAGGAGGCGTGTCAGACAAGGCTTTGTTTTTATGGGGGTGCAAATTTCAGGTGCTTTAACTTTTTAACCAGAAGGAAGTGCATATACATTTTAATGCCCCTCAACAGTAGAGCAGATCTACCATTATATATGTTTGAGGGTAGCTGGGTGCCAGACAGTAGGTACCTGCTCTTTAAGGAACTGAGAAGCAAAATAAATGCACGGATCGGGGCAGTGAGACGGATTTCAAACTGCACAACTAAGCATGTCTGTACTTTAGTGGTAAACCAGTTGATCTGGCCAGTCATAGGTTATGGGAGTCATATTTATGGGCACGCTCAGCAACAGCAACTAAAGAAGCTTAATTTGATCTGTAATAGACTGGCAAGGTTTACACTAATGTGTGAGTACAAAACCCATCATTGTACAATGTATAATATGTTAGGATGGAGTCCGCTTGATTTAGGAAGGAAAGGCATATGGAATGTCCCTGTATGGGGAATACTTAAAAACAGTATATTACATGGCTTAATAGGGAAGCTACAAAGATCAAAACATGGTCTAAATTTGAGAAAATAAGGGTCTAGGGATCTAATATCGCCTAAGATCACAAATAACTTTAGCAAACTAACATTTCAGTATAAAGTTGCCAATAGCTGGAACATGCTTCCTCAACATCTTAGAAGTCTGGAAGTGTCACAAACCACTTTTAAAACTGCAATGCAGCAGGAATTAACTTTTCGTTGTAAGTGCAACAGGTAAATGAATGTTACAGTGTTTACATCAACATTGTTTGTTTTAATATTACCTTGTAAGTATTTAGGTTATTTCCTGCCATTGTTTATGCATTTATGTGTTTTTGTAACAAACAAGTGCACCTTGTGAAAAGGGTATTCATAGCCCTAATGGTGTAAATTCTGTATAAATAAAATGTACTGCCACTACTACCATGTCAAATACTAGCCAAATTGGTGCAAATTGAGTTCACCTATATACAGATATCCAGAAAAGGATCTGCACTTTGAACAAAAAAGGTACATAATGCTTTGATGTATTTTGTTCCAGATTCTTAAGGCCAGAGAACATGAAACAGAGGCAGTGTAGCCTAGTGCTTAGGGTGTAAGGTTCTGAACAGGGACATCTAGATTTGAATGCCCCCACCATCACTTACTCATTATGTAATCCTGAGCAAGTTACTTAACCTCCTCCTTGTGCTTACGCTTCTCTCACTCTGTATATCTTTCCATGTATATATCCCCCCACGGCGCTTCTCAGTCTTCCATAACCTCGCTGTACTCTACCACTGTCTGCTGCTAACTGCCTTGATAGTGTGTATGAAAAGGCATTATACTGTATAAAACCAAATTATTTACTTTCACTTCCATTCTGCCTGTCATGGAATGTTGTCTTCTATAATTTAGACATAGAAGAATTCCTCTGGGGTCAACATGTTAGTTTATTGTGTCTCCTCTTGCACAGATTATTTGATATAAAATACAAATGAAGTTATGTGCCCAAGTTTATTTCTTGTTCCTGGTGCTTGCTTCTGATTTGTGTTCTTAACTAAACAAACACAGTATTGTGCCCCCTAGTTACAATAAAGTCAATTAATCCCTTTTACTATAATTTGTTTCTTAGACTCCCAAGGGCACTTATATCAAGAGAAGTCCACTGCATTTATCAACAAACTAGCACGGGTATGGTAAGTCAATGTGCTGGCCCAGCTCCCACTAGCAATCTCATCATCTTTAATTTTCTACTTTGGCTGGGATGGCTGGTGGCACTACTTTAATTACCTCAGTAGTCCGGAATATGATCCGATGGATGTACTGTGAGACACCAGCTCCTTCCTTATCCTCCCGGCGTATGCTGATTGCCACTGGGCCAAAACGTTCATCAATCCCAAAGAAATTCTGATGTTCTATGAGGGAAAAGGAAACCAGAATAAAGTTCCCTATGCTGGCAAAGTGCTTCACAAGCTTTCAACAATACTGTACAGTGTGGGCATTTAATGTTGGGTTCTGCATATCCATAATGCGTTACAAGCTGCATGTGCTTGGCATACTTATTAATCCTTTTCTGTCTCAATAAGTGACCGTGTGCTACAACAGACCAGGCATCTATCTCTGTATTGATGAGAGGGGGTCAATCATGTTTCATTTGGCATACTGCCCAATTGCTGTCTGTAAAACTTCAAGTTTGTCTCTAAAGACTAAACCAAGAACAATGGGGATGTTATGAGGCTAGAGGGGGAGGCTTAGGGGGCAGCGCGAGGAAGTACTTTTTCACAGAAAGAGTAGTAAATGCTTGGAACAGCCTCCCTGTGGATGTGGTGGGGGAAAAATGGTAGGGGAACTCAAGAATGCATGGGACAGACATAAAAGTACTCTTGCAATAGGGAAGAGAGGGAAAGCCACAGGTCAACTAGGTTCTGCGGTAATGCATTAGGTATGGAAAAATTGCAGACTAGATGGGCCACATGGTCCTTATCTGCTGTCAACTTCTATGTATCTATGTAGCCAAAGGCTACCTTGGGGACAAACAGTGGTCAGACCACATTCATGATGGACCCTAGCCCTGCCTGATATAGGGTGCTGCCATCCTTGGGAGTCGTGTGGGCTAAGGTCTTGGACCAGGTCCAAAAGCCGGTCACTGATCTAGGGATGGCCCATTAAAATGCTTCCTGTCTTTACTGTTGTTGAGCAGTAGCAATACTTTTCAATGACAAAGAGGCCATTGTTATCATCAGGGCTGTGTTACCTTGCTACCCTAGAGTGCCCAGTACCATGCTGCCCTCCTTGACTGCCACGCACCACTGAGATTCATATTTCTCCACAGATTTGCAGATGCTCATACAGAATAAAACTCACTGAAAGGCTGTGGTGAGCAGTCTTTGCTGCTGCAACCCCTGCTTTGCTACTCCGTCCCCCTGAACAAATGTCACCATGAATGACAATATTTAAATCAAAATTGAAAGGCTATCTCTAGGAATGCATTCAGAGATTGATATGTTATCATTTTAATAAAAATGTTGCACTGTCCCATTCTTTTTTACTTTGCTGTAATGCACTCTAAGTGGTTCTTAAGGAAAATGTAGATAAATGAATAAAATCAATCAAATCAATTAATCATTCAGTGTTGTCATTTCTAACATTTCTCTGATATTGTGGCCTATGCACGGTGGTGTGGGAAATGCACACCTGAAGTGCGTATCCCGCCCAAGTAGCTCCACAGCTCCAGACAGGTGCAGGATGCACAGTATGCACAACCATGAGCACCCGCAGGGCACCTGTCTGCAGCCCTGCCCCCACAGCGCACAGGACCATGCTGGGGTCGAGCCAGCCAGGCATCCAATCGGATGCCAAAACTGAGTCCCATAGTGAATCATCTACATGGGTCAGCACAGGTCCTGGTGTGGAATAACCAACACAGGCACCCGGACCCGTGCAGCTGTTCCCTTATGTCAGCGACCCTTGGCATATCCCCCCGCCACACAGCACCACACCATCTCAGCAGTGTGCACTCCTTGACACAGTACACCAGCAGCCCTGTGAAAGCAGCCCCCCCACCACTATGAGCCGCCCTGTCCCCATTACATGGAACCAACCCCCCAAGTACTGCTGCTCCCCTCTGGGGATATCCCCCCAACACATGCATGCCCGGTCCTTGGTGTCCAAGTATATGGTGGCCCCCCATGTGCATGCACACACACACGCACACACACATATGTGTGTCCTGCCCCATGGGGCACCGCACATGCCAACCCACCCCAGCCACACAGTCCTGAGCCCCAAACCCGGTACCCCGGGGCATCATTAGAGTACAGTGGTCCCCCCCACCCACCATGGCACCAGTGACCTCTGTCCCCACCCTATACCTGATCATCAGTGCCGTGGCTTTGGATGGACAGTGGCACTGTCTTTGTCACACCTCCATGACTGCCGGCCATCTGATCGATGCTGGGAACATGCCCCTATTGTTAGGCAGCACACTCCCAGCAGTGATCAGATGGCCAGAGGCCATGGAGGTGTGAGGAGGGCAGTAATGTTGGCCATCCAAAGCCACGGCACTGATGGTCAGGTATCAGGTAGGGGGGGTTGCCGGTGTCACAGCAGGTGGGGGCAGGACCACTGTACACCAATGATGTTTCTGTGGGGCCCGGATTAGGGCTCTGGGGGTGGGCAGGCAGTGCTGTTCTGGACAGTCCGGTAGGACCGGGCTCTGGTGCGGGGGTTCACACCTATGGTGATGGGTCCCAGGCAGGTTGGGGGATTGGCCTCGGATGTCCATGTGGGGTGTACATATATAGGGGGCAGCACTGACTATGGGTGGCCGGGGCAGACATGTGTGGGGGTGCTGCGTGTGCCTGGCACTGACAGTGTGGGGCAGACCTGTGTTGGGGGGCTGGTGGGTATGCAGGGACTGGATGAATGAGCACACCTATCTAGTGTGGTTCCATGACAGAGATGCTGCCCACATGTATGGGCACTCATCTGTGCAGTCACCCCAGCCCTCCCCGTCAGTCTTGTACACTGGGGCGGCTCAGGTGGTTGGGTCCCTGTGGTGCCGCAACCAGCAGATGTAGTCCATGGGGGTATGCAGTGAGTTCCAGCAGGGTCGCACCTGGCGTAACTGGCACCCTCCTATGCCCCCCCCCCAGTGCATAGCACCTTGGTACATGGTGCACAGTGCAGGCCCCCCACCCACCCTGGTGTATTGCTGTCTGCGCGGACAGGGAATTGGGTCTGTAGGGGCTGTGCACCTATATTCCAGAGTCGTGAGCGGGGGCACAATGGGTGTGGAGTGGTTACGCACCATGAATTCGCAATGTGTAGCCACTCCACCCATTCGTGCATAGGCCCCTTTATTCCTAGAACCAATAAAAGTAAAAGAGAGAACCAACCACCTAATTGAGAGCAAAATGGGTACAGGACAAGAAAAGAGTCTAAAACATGTTAGGAATTGGGGGGACCAATGTGATCTAAGTTTTACACACTGCACTGTACTATGGCACTGTGTGGTATTTGATGATGACATATTTTTCTCCAAAATTACTATAGTGAGATACTTGGTGCCAGCATATAAGTTTTCCTCCATGTTCCTGTTGCACAGTAATTATTGATACCCTAAAGAAATCAGAGAGCAGCTCAGTCACCAGATCATTGCATTATGAAAAGTTTGCTTTATTTAGTTACATAAAACTGAGTAATTTTTTCTACCAATGTTACGTGGTCCATACTACTTTCCATTTTTCAATGTCCAAACAAACAAGTTTCTGCTGGCAGTATCTCACTATTGCAAAACTAAAGAAAAGGCACTCTCTCATAGCATTCTGCACAGCCCCACAGAGCACATATTTTAGGTGACATCTATAAGGAGATCTATAAGAATTCCCAGAGGAAAACATTTTTTGCATTTTTCCCCATCTGTTTTTTTCTCTAGTTCCAGTGTGTCTCAAGTCACAGACACCCTAGTGACACCAACTGTTAGCAGCAGGATGAGGTCAGTGGTGGCCATTTACAACTGCAGTGTGTGCCATGAAATCATCTCAGCTTTCACTTTATCAGCCCCACCTCATGAGAGAGGGGAGTGAGACAGGAATATCAGGTGTTACTTCTAAAACCTTCTCTCCCCTCATATGAATGTATTTACCTCACTTTTTGGGGATACGGTCTTTGTTATACTCACCTGACCACTGTCACCCCCCCACTTCAGGCTTCCTAGTGAGCTTCCCACTGCCCACCAGACTCTCTGGTCCTCAGTTGATCTAGCAGATTCAGGTGTACAGTATATCTGCCAAGTGGCCTCCCTATTGCCACTGTGAAGGAAGCAGTGTCTGATCCATGGATCAGTGGGATGAGGAATGGTGCCAGCTCACAGTGGGGCTGGGTGGCATAGGAAGAACCTGAATGATGCCACCACTGTGGAGTCAGATTGCATGGGAAGAGTCCCAAGAGCCATCATCTGGCGTGCCTGATAGTATTTTGCTCAGTCCACCTCCCCAGCATGTGCAAGCTTGCAGAGTTCTAGGTGGGGGACATTCAGCAATGTATGGCCACCCATGTTGCCACGAGGGTGCCTGCACCATGCCGCCACCAGGGAGCACTACTTGAGAGCTCTAACTTGCCCTACCCACTCAGGAGGACAGCAATTCAAAGGGCACTCTATAGCCCTCCACGCTGGCCTCAGCTCCTAATGTTTTGAACTCAGGGGCCCAATTTTCAAAGGTTGTGTCAAGTCCTGTATCAACCCTGATATTTGGCGCAACTCTGCCAAACTCCTTTGATGCAACTGCACCCAATTTTAGTACATTGGGTGCAGTTGTGACGCTTTCCACGATTTATGACAGCTTGCACCAGCTATTTGGCGCAAGCCCTATGAAAAAGGTCCCTAAATGGCACAACGTTAGACCAGGGGGGGAGCTGGTCTAACTTGCAGCATTTGACGAACCTAAGTCAGAATCGCACTCAGCGCCAAAGGAATGCTGCGAGCCCCCTGTGCTGTATGTTCAGTGCACCAGGGATTTGCTGCATCCACACCTCTTTTTAAAATTGGGCCCGGGAGTGAACTTGGGTTGTCAGCATGCCAGAGCAGTCCCACACTACTCAGCACCATAGAGTCGACCTAAATTTTCCTTTTCCTTTTTATGAAAAAAAGTGTCTAAAAGGAATTAAGACCTTATGTTTACAGGGAGCCCCATGTTTGCTAGGACCCTCATATTTGTCCAGGTGCCCAAGTCTGTGAAGGTGTCCTTGTTTACCAGGACCCCTTGTTTACTAAGAACCAATATGTTTGGCAGGAACCACATGCGTGCTATTTTCCAAGACCCCCTGTGTACCAGTACCCTTTTTTTTTGTCAAGACCCTGTATGTTTCAGGATACCCTTAGTTGTAAGGACTCCTTTATTTGCCAGGATCATTGCATTTACCAGGACCCCCATTTTGCCATGACCTATTCCAAAATTAGGTTTTGTCTCGCATGAGGTGTTTTTCCATTACAGTTTGATCATGGAGCTTCAGAAAGCCCAAGCACTTTTAGCTCACCAGTGACAAACTGTTCACATTTTGGGGTTGTCTGAGGAAGCTGCAGTAGCACAAAGCAGTACCACGCTGGATGTATCAATCCATTTCTCTGTCTTGGTTGTTCCTTCCTGGGACTAGATGAGCTTGAGCAACATCACAGTGGTAATTCTGTCAACCTCGCAGGTGGGGCCATGCTTCCATCCAGCTCAAAAGCACTCCCTTGCAGCCGCAATGATTCATAAGGGATCTGCTGTGAAGAGTGGTAGCTAACAAGATGTTGAGAGGAAAGGACAAGTAAAATCAACCCCTCCCCTTACTGCTCCCCCTGCAAGTTTTAGGTGTCAGGGCGAAATGTTTCAGGTAGAAGGTGCAAAGTCTGAGATTGGCTAGGAGATGCCCTGGCCTAGATAGTGGAGAGCATGATACGAATGTTAGTCAAAACAGTAACTCTCAACTGTCTAGGATATGGCAGATGTACAAAACACACTGCATCAGGGTTTCTTTTACCACCATTTTCATGCCATCAACTTAAATCTTTGACTTAAGCACTTGCACAACTGCAACATCCCTCCAGCTTGGCAGGCGGGCTATTGTCATCCTCAGATGATGTCAGTGCAGCTCCATGGGCAGCATGGGGTGTTCTTGTGCTGGAAGGCTGGTGCCAATCCCCCACGTAACAGTGGCAGGCCCTTGGTGATGCATTTGTCTCCACCCACTTGAAAGCCTATGGGCTCATTCGAATCAAGGATTTCAAGAAGCACTACAGAATGCTGTCACTTTCCATATCCTTCAGAAATCATCTGTGACCAAGCTGTATATAACACTGATAAAGGTGACTGACATCAGTAATGTTAATACTGACCTCTCCACCAGGCTGGCAAAACAAAAGCACTGGTAATCTCTATAGTACTGCGTATCATGTGAGATTTTTTAATTAACCAGCCTACAGTGATATAGTAGTTTAGTTCTGAAATAGGCCTATTCTTTCCTTTTTTTTGGGGGGTGGGATTCTGCATGTCTGTTAGCCCACCACAAAATAAAGTAGAAAAAACCTGAAAATCGAAACCTGTAAAGTACTTTAAATGATTGTATGATCTCATTTGATCACATTAAATGAAAAAACATCGCAGTTCAGCAAATCTGGAATTAATTTCAAACTCTTGGAAACATTCAGCAGTGAATTAAAACACCATGGGATTTCACAGGTTTGCCTAGTTTCTAATTTCACACAGCATTTAGAATGTTGCTGAGATCTTTCACAGATTTTTGCTGTACAGCAGAAATAATGTAGAAAAGGGCATTAAGATCTTTCACCCCTACCAGTTCCTTCCTGAACAATTCACAACTGAGATATTTCTTACATACATTATTAACTGCTGCAATTAGGTTAGAGAAATATGGTTAAATGGTTAAAGTAGGCCGAGATTACCAATTTGTAACATGTTTATCTGGGGAACATTATATACAAGTGTTGTATAAAAATATAAATATATAAACAGTGTATGTGTGTATAAATATATATATACAGTATATATAAAATGGGTAGGAAAAATTATCTCTGCTGGTTGGTTGAAACACATCACATGACCATGTGTATATCAGAATGTGACTGCACACCTGCACTTTCACCCCCCCTCCAAACAATGTTGCCATTTTATAAGATAGATAACCCACTCTAGGGTGTGCGGTTGCGCTCTGATATACGCACACATTGGGTGGTTGACGCACTCAGCCTGACGACCTTGTAGGCAACAACGCCACCAAGGTGTGCGTATATCATAGCACTACCATACCTTAGAGAGCGGGGTATTTATTACATATATACATATATATATATATATATATATATATATATATATATATGCAACAAGACCTGATAGGGTGTGGGTTGTTGTCTGATAACCACAAGACCCAGGTGCCTTCAGCACCTGGGGAATGCAATTATCAGACATACAACCCACACCCTTGGAATGTTATTATTGTTTTTATAAAATGGGTCTCAAGTGGTAGTAATGCAAAGAAAAGTAGAAATTTCTAAAGCAAAGTTAGATTAGGAAAACTTTTTTGTGAGATCCACAGAAAGTAGTTTGCACTTTAATATATAGATAGCAATGATACCAGTGTTGAGCCATTAGAGGGTGCTTGGTAACAGTCTTGTTTTATCATGCATCCCATAGCTGCAGTCCCATTTCCCCATGGAAGTTGAGCTCTCTGAACCCCGCCCATGTGCAATCTGTGTTAGTTGTTTGTTTGCGTTTTGAAGTCCGGTACCCAGTACAGCCGACAGCCATAGGAAGAGCTTGTAAAGACTGGCTCCTTAAATTGTTATGCACGAGCAACACCTGACTGGCATTTTTTAAAAAAACGAAAAGAACACATTGGCGCATCTGCTTGTTTAGTGCTGGCATTGAGTCTGTTCATTGAAATCTGATGGAGTTAATATGTGTGAGAGAGGGTAGTGAGTGACGAGGTTAGCGCTGTGTACAGTGCATTTTTGGTGGTAAGTGGAGACTGAGTAGCTATTGGCCGGCCTCTTGCGGGGCTCGGCATGGCACAGAGTTCAGTAAAGCTATGATCAGCAGGAGAGCTGATGCACACGAGAACTGTGGATTACAGGCCTACAAAGGAAAAAGAAAAAAGAAAACAAACAAAAGGTGAGACTATGGCTGTAGATATATTTTTTTTTACATAAATTTACTGTTTGTATGCATAGTGTGGGGCATGGGAGTTATTGGAGATTGTTGTTGCTCCATAAACATACAGCTGAGGGTAATACCTGAACAATCAGGACACAGCAATGTCCCTACCCATTTTATAATTATATGTATATATGTATGGGATCTGCAATTGGCTGACTCAGAATACGCAATTTATCTTCAAGTGTGAGCGGCAGGATCATAAAACATGAATGGTAGAGCCACGAGTAAGTTCTGAAAGTCTTGCTCACTTGCTAATGATGATAAATCGCCTATTGGGAGTCGGGCTATTGTATATTCTATATATATACAGTGGCGTGAAAAAGTATTTGCCCCCTTCCTGATTTTCTCTATTATTGCATATTTGTCACACTGGATGTTTTCAGGTCTTTAGACAAAATATAATATTAGATAAAGGGAACCTGAGTGAACAAATAACACTTTTTTTTTTACTTATTTCATTTATTTAATGAAAAAAGTTAACCAACACCACGGGCACTGTGTGAAAAAGTAATTGCCCCCTAGTTAAATCAACCCAATTAAAGGGATAATTAGAGTCAGCTGATTGACACAGCCAGGCTTGATTACAGCCAGCCCTGCTCAATATAAATCTCACTTATTTTGACCCTTACCATCAGAGTCACATTGCCAGCACAAAGATTCAACAAGCACATTATGCCATGATCAAAGGAAGTTCCTGAAAAGATCAGAAAAAATTTGTTGCCCTCTATCAGTCTGGAAAGGGTTACAAAGCTATTTCTAAGGCTCTGGGACTCCATCGAACCACAGTGAGAGCCATAATCTCCAAATGGAGAACACTTGGAACAGTAGTGAATCTTCCCAGGAGTGGGCGGCCTGCCAAAATTACTCCAAGGCGCAAGGTAAAATCATTCAGGAAGTCTCAAAGGATCCTAAACAACATCCAAGAACTGCAGGCTTCTCTTGCCTCAGCTAAGGTCAGTGTTCGCGACTCCACAATCAGAAAGAGACTGGGCAAAAATGGGCTTCATGTGAGAGTAGCAAAGGCGGAAACCACTGCTAACCAAGAAGAACATAAATGCTCGTCTCTCATTGCCAAGAAGCACCTGGATGATCCACAAGCCTTTTGGGAAAATGTTCTATGGACAGATGAGTCCAAAGTGGAACTTTTGGATGACATGGATCCCATAACATCTCCGTAAAGCAAACACAGCATTCCACAGTAAGAACACCATACCAACAGTCAAACATGGTGGTGGTAGTGTGATGGTGTGGGGATGCTTTACTGCCTAAGGACCTGGATGACTTGCCATAATTAAAGGAACCATGAATTCTGCTCTGTACCAGAAAATTCTTAAGGAGAATGTCCGGTCATCCTTCTGTCAGCTGAAGCTGAAGCGTAGTTGGGCCATGCAGCAAGACAATGATCCAAAACACAAAAGCAAGTCCACATCAGAATGGCTAAAAAGAAGTAAAATTAAAGTTTTGGAGTGGCCTAGTCAAAGTCCAGACTTAAACCCAATAGAGATGCTGTGGCAGGACCTGAAACGAGCAGGTCATGCTCGAAAACCTACCAAATGTTACTGAATTAAAGCAGTTCTGCGAGGAAGAGTGGGTTAAATTCCTCCACAGTGATGTGAAAGACTGATATTGAATTATAGGAAGTGTTTGGTTGCAGTCATTGCAGCTAAATGTGGCATAACCAGTTATTAAGTGTAAGGGGGCAATTACTTTTTCACACAGTGCCAGTTGGTGTTGGTTAACTTTTTTTCATTAAATAAGTGAAATAAAAAAAAAAAACAAGTGTTATTTGTTCACTCAGGTTCCCTTTATCTAATATTACATTTTCTCTAAAGACCTGAAAACATCCAGTGTGACAAATATGCAATAATAGAGAAAATCAGGAAGGGGGCAAATACTTTTTCCCGCCACTGTATATATATATATACCAGTGTTTTACAAGTTAGAGGTTTTAAAACTGCAGTTTGCATGAATATTGTGAAAGCTGCTCTCGGGTTAGTTCAGTATTCCACTGTGATGACAGTAACCTTAAAAATATCCATTGTGACAAAAGTAACAATGATATGTTTTAATATGTTGCTGTTACTAATACCAGTAGCTAAATAATGCACTCTTCTCCCAGAGCCATGACTGCGAAATGAGGAAATAAGACATTTTCAATGCGTTTTGAACTTTTACTCACAACTAGATCATTTGTTAATATTTTTCTGTCAGATTTTCAACATGGCCTTTTTGGGACCCCACCTCATGAAGAAGGTAGATGAATTTGTTCAAATCTGGCCCAAAAGATGACATTGCAGTTGCTCCACCAATTCACCTTTTGGGTGGTATTTGAACATTTTCACCTACCTGGTTCATGAGGTGGGATCATAAAAAGATTATATTGAAAATTTGGGGTACAGATATGAAAGAACAACAAAGTTAGGAAGGTACATCGACATTTTTCAATGCTCTCTCATAACTTTGGTAATTTTCAATATTTTGACTCCAAATTCTCAACATAGACATTTTTTTCACACCACATCATGAACATAACTGGTGTCGTTTTTCAAATCCAGGCCATGTTTCATTTTTGTTTTCATTTTTTAATTTTTATACTTGTTAGCTAGATGAGCGTAAAGTCCGTTTTCACAAGTGACAAGTTACATTTAGCGATCAATAAACAGGGACATACACCATTAATTAATACAATAATTACAACAATTTACTAACCAACACACAATATCAAAGTACAAAAGATAGTTCAGACACAATACAAATATTCAAATGTTCATTTACATATTTTTAAAACACAGGCACTTACTAATCCAGTTAACCCACTTTAAGATTTGCACCTTGAAAGAATTCACTGTTCCACAATTTACAATCCCTCTTGGAATCTTATCTAAAAAAGTAGAAGCCCTATAGGACAAGCATCTCTGGCCTATCGTTTTTTATGAAAAGAGACTCTTAGAAGTCCTGAGGCTAGGGATCTTGCCACTTTTTCACCACTCAATCTAACAAATAAAGACTGAATAGAGGAAGGAAGTAAACCTTTTGCACCACCAGTGCCAAACTGTGTTTTGGCACTTGTGGTGCGAAATGATGTTTCGTCCAGGATTTTAACATTTCTTTTTTTTTCCATAGTCATATTTTATTGAATTTTGGAACAAACGTAACAGTACAGTGCATGTATAGAGGAGAGCGACACAGGTCACAGGGTCATGCAGAATCGGGCTAGGTGGTACTCCAATGGTAAGGGAAAAGCAAAAAAGAGAATATGAATATGAATAAGCAGTATGCGGGCCCAGGCAGTCTAGATAAATAACAAAACCTAACCTAATCGGGGCACAAAAGTGGCCTCCTGGCCATAACAAATAAAAGCCAGTGAGACCATTTATTTCTCCCCTTGTCTTCTTGTCGAATGGTATAGGTCAGCATTTTCAGTGTATACAGTATATTCAATTTGCCAATGTTATCCATTCTTCTGCAGTAAAGATGGTTCTTGTAAGCCAGCATTTAGTTATGCATTTCTTCAACATTAAAAGAGGAATACCTAAGAGGTATCTAGCAGCTGCATCCTTCAACTAGTGGTGGGCGAAGTGGGCTAAATTCACTCCGCGAAGTGATACCTTGAATGAATCACGGAATCCAGCGAAGTGCCAGTAATGTAAGTGGAGTACTTCACGTTATAATGGGAACGTGAAGTCCATTGAAAACAATGACTTCAAGTTACTCCGCCTTCCCCAAACCACTTCACCAATTTTAAGGCTAAGTAACACTGAATTCAATGTACTTCACATCACTTCGCCTTGTTATTGAGTTCTAAAGTGAATTTGCAGTGCTTCATGGGACTGCAGGTCACATGGGCTCTACATTGTTCTGCACAGCCTCAGTTCTGTGCAGTGTGTGTGTAGTGGAAGATGGAGACAGTTTCCTCTCAGAGCTTTGCTATTCAAATCCTTTAAAAGTTGTTAAAAAAGCCTTTTTGGGCCATTTTATTTTGCTCAAAATTTAGTTAATTGATTGTAGGAAACCCTCCTGTGCTCATATCATCGAGTGTTTATTGTTCATGTGTGGATTTTTAATGTTAATTTAGAACAGTCAGTCTGTGTACTGTGAAGTGTTCTTTGGGGGAGGGGCATATCTGTGGTGTAGGTAGATTAACTGGGAGAAAAAGGCAGTCTTTCTGTTTTGGTTATATTTTTCTTGTATAACTGTACACACAGTAATATTTTCAGTAATGCCTGGCATTTTTTTGCTGATTATTGTGGTACAGCAGTATATAATTTCAGTTTGTTTGAAACATTTGGTTGTATTACTAAAGGTTTTCAATTTGCTACGCATTACTTGTAGTGTGTGAGTGTGTGTGCGATGCATGCATGCCATTAAATCAGATACCATTTATTGTGCCACAGAGTACTTGCAGCAGTGTGAACCTGCTATCCACTGCACCTGCATGAATTTTTTTGTACTGCTTGTTGTATCTTTACTGGTAGTAGTGGACTGTTACTGGCGTGCCCTACCTCCCCCCCAAATGGCAAAAGGTATTCTTTTCCAAATTTGGATTTCTGATGGTGAGCACTGGCTAGGTGTTGCTGTTGTGCTTTTGTGTCTGCATCTCTTTAGTGCACAGCACAGTCTTAATCTCTCTGTGCATTTGCATCTCTTTAGGGCCCAATCTCCATCTGTTACTTAAGTCACAGTTGTTTCTTTGGCTTTCCTTCAGAATACTGGTGTGGTGCACACAGTTCACAGTCATGTCACGAATCACAAAATTAATGTTTTGTAGTATCTCTCCAGGCTTCACCACTGCACCCATTGATATGAGTTTTCAAGCTGGTGAGTTTTGTGAACAGCCAGGTCATCAGGGAAGTACAACTGTAGGCATTCGCGTTCCCAATAGACTCATCAGCTCCAAGTCCGTGAAAAATAAATTCATATTTCGTGGTCACTAATGCAGTCACGATTCCCGATCACATCACAAATCACAAAATTTATTTTTTTACTAGTTACTTGCATCATGTAAGCCAGTTTTGTAGTATCTCTCCAGACTTCACCACTGGACTCATTGATATGAGTTTTCAAACTGGGGAGTTTTGTGATACAGGTCATTGTCATCGGGGAACTACAGCCGTAGGCATTCGAGTTCCCGTACAGCATGTGTTACAGTACTGTAAGCCATGTGATGTGTGGGGGCCTGGGGGCTGCCAATATTGTTGTCACTCCTCCTTACTTCAGGTTAAGGTGGAATGACAATGAGAAGTCACAATCACAATAACAAAGCGAAGTGGGCATTTCATGCTGGCCACTTTGCTAAGTGGAGTGACAATGCAAAGTGCCCACTTCATGGGCACTTCACCGGTGGAATTTTAATTTGCTGCATCTCTAAGATGGGAGACTTTGCATGTCTTGTTACACTCTCATTCACTTCATCAGCAGTAGGGAGTTTTCTGGACACAAGACAGCAGCATTTTGGGGATGAACATTAATTCTGGTGACTTTGTCTGACAACTGTCCTGATGACTGAGTGTGCCATTAAATCTGGGAGACTTTGCATTTCTTGTTACTCTCTCATTTCACTTCATCAGCACTGGGGAATTTTCTGGAGACAAGATGACAGTAGCATTTTGGGGATGCACATTAATTCTAGTGACTGTGTGTGTGTGGAGCTGCCAATATTGTTGTCACTCCACCTTACTTCGCCTTAAGGCGGAATGACAACGTGAAGTAATAATAACAAGGCAAAGTGGGCATTTCATGCTGACCACTCCGGGAAGTGGAGTGACAACGTGAAGTGCCCAGTTCGCGTTCACTTCGCCGGTGAAATTTAAATTCGCTGCAGCTCTACCTTCAACCCTTTGGGGAATATCATGAGTATATACAAATGTTCAGTTAACTGCAAGTGAGGGTCAAAGATCTGTTGGAGAGCAAGCTCCACTGAGTTCAAGAAGGGGTTAAACAGGGGCAGGACCAAAATTATGGAAGTGTTCTGCCCACTCCTCCCTGCATTGTCTCCAGCAAGATGCTTTGGGGGCCATGTGATGGCGTAGCTGCTGTACTGGGGTGAGAAAAAAGTGGCCATTTCCAACTGAATTCTTGCCACTGTACAGAGGATATAATGTGATATGAATTACTACAAGATAGAAGCCACTGTGTTCTTGGGAAAGGGGTAATCACCTCTCTATTCCTTTTGTCCAGTACAGGGAGTGGGGAAAAGTTCTGAAGTTGATTAAGCGCAGAGTACAAATAGGAGACCAAGTGCTGTATAGATTCCCCCAAAATAGCTGATATGCTGATGCTGACTAAAGGGTTTTGAGATTCTAGTCTAGGACCACGTCAGAGCCAAGAAAAAAGGGATGCCCTTACCTGAAAATATCTGAACATATCGTGTTGCTGAATACCTAGGGACTGTTGAAGTGACTGAAGTGATTTAACCTGATCCCCCATCTAACAACTGTTAGGGATAGCGAAGGCCCATCCTGTACCGTCTTTATACCTTGTATCTCAGTCTAGCAGGTAAAAAAAACCTGTTGGAGATGAAACAGGAGCAACCATAACATTTGCTCCTTTAGCTCTACCTTTTGGGTCCACTTCTTCCAAATGCAAAGTGGAATTAGAGCGAAAGGAGAATTACAGTTGAACAATGAGTTTATCTGATAGGAAGCTAAAATATCTAGTTCTGGGGGAAAGCAGGGTGCGCTGCCCATTTGAACTGTTCCCGCTGTTGGATGGGGTCATTTCATAGCCAGTGTAACAAGGATTGCAGCTGGGTGGCTTCATAACAGAGAAGAATGTCGGGGAGTGCTAAGCCCCCTTGGGACTGAGCATGGCAGAGATACAAATACCCTATTCATGGTGAGTGGCTGTTCCATAAGAAGCGACTGATAATTTTTTGCAATTTTGCCCAGTACATCTTATCTATCCCAATGGGCAGTGACTGAAATAAATAAAGAAAACAGGGCAGTACTTCCATTTTAATTGTTGTGACACGCTGTTCTAGGGTCAAAGGAAGTGCCGACCAAGGATTTTAACATTTTCACCTACCAGGTTCATCAGGTGGGGTTATAAGAAGACTGTTAATAATTTGGGGTCAAATTATTAAAAAAAAAAACATTATGAAAGTATGTGTAATTTTGTCAATGCTCACTCATATCTTTGGTAATTGTCAGTATTTTAACAGCAAATTTTTTAAATATCAATTTTTTCACACCATCTAATTAATGTGACAGGTTTCATTTTTCAAATTCTGTCCAAAATGTGTTTTTGCACTTGTAGCCCAAAATGACGTTTTAGTCGGTATTTTATAAATGACACTTGTCATGTACAGAAGGGAGGATCATAAAAAGACTATTTTGAAAAGCTGGGGTCAAAACGTCACCAAAAAAAATTATGAAGTTATGTTGCTTGCAATGGCGAACGTTAGCCCAGTGAGGATTACGTTGCCTTCCCGTGCCATACACCTGAGTTTAGGTGCACGCTCAGTGAACCGAATAAATGGGCCCTGGCTTGGGGAAAGGCACTGCAGTGTGCAGCACTGGCCCCAACCTGGGAAGGGACAGAGCAGTGTTCTGGCACACAGACAACACCTTGTGGCAGGCTAAAGAGCCTTCCCTCACAAGGGGTCGATGTGCATGTCGAGGCATGCACTGTGTCAGGAGTATCTCCACTATTCTGTTTATTTCATTTTGGGAGCTGTACAAAAGAGGGTACAATTCAACTATCATAAAAACAAGGGAAATTCATTACACAAAACTATGTTAATGCAGACATTAGGGTTGAAGAATGCAAAGTGGGCAAAGTAGGGAAAAGAAAAAAATATTAGCGTTTTGGGTCTCCGGAGTCTGGTGAATCATTGGTGAGGTCTTCCTTGGGATTCTCAACCTTAATGCTCACTGCTTCCCCTGAGAACACAAGGTCAGTTGTGATCTCCTTTCTTGGGCCCTGCGTGAAGAAAGTTACAATTGATTCTGTTGGCAACATGTGGCAGACCATACTTCTCTAACTCCAAAGAGTATTTCACTATGAGGCACTGGCTGTACATTGTGCTTCAGGCAGGAGGCTATAGGCTGGGGAGGAGGAGGGGGTGGGCATTAGGGGTCACAACCCCAAGGAAGACACCACCACTGACTTGCCAGGCAATGCCATCATATAGTTCCCCGTATAGTATGATACTCAGTTAGCATACTGTATGTGAGAAAAATCAGTGTACATACTAAAAGCAAGGTATATGAACTCAACCAGCAAATTACCCTGTATTAATGTGTTAACACTTTATTAACCCATTAGTATCTAACACACTACAAATCACCCCAATAACATATGCAACAAGCCCTTAATAACACATATAACAAGCCCCTTAATAACACATGTAACAGCCAGCCTAAAATATCACAAACTGTATGTACAAAAAAAAACACCCTAGCTTACACTAAAAGTCAACCCAACACTCTTCTGCCACTCACCAAGCAAGCAGGTCTCTCACGTAGGCCCTCCATCCTGCTGCTGCTGCCACCTCTTCTCTCATCCCACAAAGACACTCACATACCTGTGTGTGTGCCCAGGCTGTAATGCCTCTCCTAAGCAGGCTACATGCCACTCCGGACTGCACACTAGGCCCCTTTCAACTGCACAGCATGGCACACCTGATCACGTGACACACCATTCTTCATCCTGACTTTGTGAAGGAAAGACTGCCGGAGCAATGTTTCCTTTTATAGCAGGCACTTACACTATATAAACACTACAGAAACAAAAAACACAGCCCCGAAGAACCCACTACACTATGGAAAAACACTAAGTAAAGCACTAAGGTGCTTACCACGACACTACGGTAAAATATTAATAAATACCACTGCACTGTGCAAAAACTTATGGCACAACAAACAGTGGCCAGACTAATGCAGTATATAAAATAAAATATGGCAAAGTCCAGTACACTCATGAAATAATACCATCTTGGGGTCAAACAAGGGAACAAGCTCATAAAGACCACGTCCTTCGAGCTTGTCATTTTATGGTTTATTCGACCCCCAGTAATATCATTTTCTTATATACCACATGTTGCCATTATTTATTCTCTCTCTCTCTCTCTCTCTCTTTCTCTCTCTCTCACTATATATTATATAAATTGCAAAAAACTGGTGTTAATGCTCTAGTTAGGGTTACAGCCACAAAAGTAGGGAAATGTGGCATTATGGTTTCCAAACCTAGCACCCCACTACCACACTGCGCACACCAACAGGCATCAGGGGAGTGCCTTGGGGTTGTGTGCCCTAACACTCACCCCAATCCATAAGTAAATCAAGCTGAGATAGGTGCAGTATATAAGAATGGGGTGAATGTTAGGGCTGGCAACCCCAAAGCACATCCCCAACGCCTGTTGGGATGCACAGCGTAGGGGTGAGGTGTTGGTTTGGAAACCATAACACCACATTTCCCTTCTTTTGTGGCTGCAACCCTAACTTGAGCATTAATGCAGTTTTTTTCAATTTATTTCCTTACTTTTTGAGATAATATAATTGTATCCTTATTTGCCTGTGGGAGCGCATGACCTGCCAGGCCCTGCACTCCCATCCCTCCGTAGATGCATATATGCATGTAGGTGTGGAAGCACATCCATTTATAGGACAATAGTGACTAAATTGTCAGCATAGCCATTGTATTACCCAACCTCATGTACTAATACAGAACATTTCTTGAATCCCCACCAAAATGTAATTCTGTGCAACTGCAACACCATTCCATGCCACAGGTGCAAAAACACATTTTGGGCAGGATTTGAAAAATGACAGCTGTGACATATATGAGGTGGGGTAATAAGAAGACTATGTTGAAAATCTGGGCTAAAATATTTAACATTTCCAACGTTACAAGTGGGCCTAGCAAAATTGCAATGAATGGTCATAAATTTGGCATTTTTTCATATTTTGACCCCAAATATTCAACATAGTCTTCTTATGACCTCACCTCATAAACCCCATAGGTGAAAATGTTCAAATCCATGCCCAAATTCTATTCCGTGGCACAGGTGCAAAAACAAGTTTCAGACAGGATGTGAAAAATGACTGCTGTATTGTTCATGAACTAGTGTGAAAAAATGTCTGTGCTGAAAATTGTGAGTCAAAATGTTGAAAATTACCAAAGTTATGTGCGTGTATAGAAACATTTCAATTAATGCTCATACTGTAACTCAGCCATTTTTAGGAATATTTCCACCAAATTTTCAACATGGGCTTTTTGGAATGCCACCTCATGAACACTGGTGGTGAAATTTTGTTATTTGGTCCTGAAACGTGATTTCACACAGCGACTGAGAAACACCTTCCGAGGATGATTAACAAAATGACAGAGCCAGTGTTCATGAAATGGGGTCCCAAAAAGGCCATGTTAAAAATTTGATGAAAAAATTCCAAAAAATGGCAAAGTTATGAACAGAAGTTCAAAACGTACATTGAAATATATTACACAGCACTTCCCTTGATTCCTCAGTTCACGCTTCGACTTTGAAGAGTGCAGATGTCTACTCAGTCTACAGAAGATGACAGCGACACCTTGGTAGTAAGTATAGGGTGGGGGTGTGGGGCACTGGTGCACAGTGGGTGGGTTGGGATGGGAGAGGGAGGGTGGGGACGACAAGGGACCATTTTCTTTTTTTGCAGGTTTAAAAAAAAAAAGATGCAGGGGGACTGTTTTCTTTTTACAGGATACTACTAAATAAACATTTTGGGACACTGGGGGTAGGCTCCCCGGTGTCCCAAATTGCTGCAGGGGCTGGTAATGCCGACACAAGGATTGGGCCCTCCAATGTTGGCACTGTCTATATAAATAAGGGGCTGCGGAGGAGACGAAAACATTAGAGGACAGCGATCAGAGGGGTGGTGGCGGTGCCACTTGACACCAGGGAAAAGGACAATTCATAGTAACACTGCAGCTGGCAGCATGACTTCAGCTGCAGCTGCAAAAGTCAAGCAAATTACCAGTGTTCTCATACAAAAAATGTTGGGGAAGTGCTCTTCTCACTCAGCTGGGCACCCAGAAATTTGGGTGCCCAGAAAACATATTGGTAGGCACAATATTAAAAAAACCAAAAACATCAGAATCTAGCTTAACAGGTTCCATTTAGCTAGGTTCTGATGTTTGTTTATTAAAACCCCAGCATTTTTGTGTATTTTCCATATTTGTTCCTTCGTGGAAAAATTCAACAAGATGGCAGTTGACACGGCACACAAAAATGTTAGGTGCCATGACAATTCAGTGGCACAAAACCAAAAACCAGCATTGATGGCATCAAGTTTTTACTTTCACCACAGAACGTTATTTGGAAAATCCTTCTGCGCATGCGCATGTCAAAAAGCACTTACATTTAAAGCCTAGAAACTCTGGAACCCTTTGATATTTTCTTCCCTAGATCTGTCGAAGACACTACCTTGGTACTTGACACATGTCCCCTGCAAGTCTGGGGCAAAAAATCCTTTCCATGTAGGCTGTAGGTGAGAGCAAAAAAATCCCAATGTTAAGTATAGGAAAAATTTTTTTTTTTTTTTTTTAAATGACACATGCGGATCTCAGAAACTGCACAAGCTGCTGTCACAAAAATTTCCACACATCAAGAACTTGCCTCCTAGACAAAAGAAACCAACTTTCAGCACATTTTGTCAATGAGAGCCGAATATATTAATGTGCAAAACGTGAGGTTTAACATTAAACAGGCTACTCAACAATAACTATAGGGGCACTACCATGCCCCTATAATTGCCACAGCAGCCCCGGATAGTTAGTGTTGAGTAAGGCGTTTAATGTTAAACCCAGTTTTAGTACTTTAATAACTTTGGTGGTGTTCAACAAAATAGCCCAAAAATTAAAATGTGGGATCTGGCTGGCAGGTTCTCAAGAACTGAAATGTTTCATGATGGTAGCCTGTGTGGTTCATGAGATAAGAAATGCTGCTTTTTTAATGAAGTGCACTGCTTTTTCCTATATTTAATACATGTTTTTTATCTCATGTACAGCCTACGTGGTATGGATACCCCCCCCCCCGAGAAAAAAACTTTCAGGGTAGAAGCAAGCAAGCAAACTTTATTTCTAAAGCGCTGAATCCTGGGGGCTCCAGGTGCTGAACAATAAAACACAAAATATAAAATATCATCGACATATAATAGATGAATAACAAAATTAAATTAATGAAAACTAAATAGCTAAAACAGTATAAGACTATATGTAGCCAATAAAATTAATACAAGGAAAAAGCCTCCTTAAATAGGTGGGACTTCGGGCCCCTGTTAAAAGCTTCCAATGAGGGGCCTCCTTCAATGACCTTGGGAGCAAGTTTCACTGAGTTTGGCGGGCTACTGAAAAAGCCCGCTCCCTGGATGACTTCAGCCAAACCCTGGGAACCACTAGGAGGCGCTCCTTAGAGGAACAGAGAGGATGGGAGGGTTGGTAAGGAGACAGTAGGTCATGCAGGTAGCTAGGCCCCAGTCCATGTAGGGCTTTATAGGGCAGCAAGCCAACCTTGAAGGTAATCCGCCAACTCACCGGCAGGCAATGCAGATTGCATAAGACTGGTGGTATATGGCAGGACCTAGGAAGGCCTGCCAGCAATCTGGCTGCTGTGTTCTGCACTAGCTGCAGGTGACCCAGGGTTTCTCTATTTAGCCCCAGGTACAGGGTGTTGCAGTAGTCAAGTCTGATCTGACAAAGGCATGTATTAGTGAGGGCTGGTCATCAGATGGAATAAAGGGTTTAATCCGTGTAATATTCCTAAGATGACAGAACCCATTCTGGACAACAGCTGACACCTGAGCCTCCAGTGTCAGTTCACTGTCAAGGATGACACCTAGATTTTTCACCTTAGTGGAAGCGGCCAGCTGAGAGGCACCGGTTGCCTCCTCTACCCATCCAGCTTCTTGTCAATGTCCAGATTCAATCACCAATACTTCTGTCTTGTCTGAGTTAAGTTTTAGCCAGCTGGAGGACATCCAGTCCTGGACCTCAGTCAGGCAAGAATTAAATACAGAGACCATGCTCTGTAGTCCTGGTGCAGAAGACATATACAGCTGGGTGTCATATGCATAGCAGTGAAAACCCATATTGTACCGTCGAATGATATCTCCCAGGGGCAGCATGTACATCGCAAACAAACCTGGTGAAAGAATCAAACACTGCAGAACTCCATAGGACAGGGGCTTCAGGTGGCAGGAATAAATTCCAATCACCCCACTTTGTGTCCTACCTATAAGAAAGGACTCAAATCAGCTGATGATAGTGCTGGCAAGTCCACGACGTTCCTTAAGGCAATCCAGTAACACCCCATGATCCATGGTGTCAAAAGCCACAGAGAGGTCGAGGAGAACAAGAACAGACTGTTCACCTCTGTCTCTGACCCTTAGGAGATCATTTTGCACCTTGATAAGAACAGTCTCTGTACTATGCCTAGATCTGGATCCAGACTGGAGTGGCTCATAAATGACAAAGGCAGTGAGACACCTTGAGCTGTATGGCCACCACTAGACAAATCCTGCCTATTTTCAGGCATGACCCAGGGGGAAGGGGATACAGATGAATGCCAACTGTCCTTGAACGTTAAACCGAGGTCCCATCTGCCTGGATTGGTGATATTTTGTAATGTAGGCAGAGCCCCACCAATATTTTTTGTAATTTTTTTTTTGCAGTGTCAGTGGCTCAGTAGGTAGCACACTCACCTCTGAGGCCGGGAGATCAGAGGGCTGTGGGTTCAGTTCCCACATCTGGCACTTGGGTTAATATTCCAGTACTGACACTGTAGTGCAGCATGAGAGGGGTGCTGCATTCTGAGGTGGCGTCTTTCGGATGAGACGTTAAACCGAGGTCCCATCTGCCTGGATTGGTGGTAGTTCAGGTGGATGTTAAAGATCCTATGGCACTTCTCGAAAAGAGTAGGGGAATTTCCCCGGTGTCCTGGCCAAATTTCCCTCATTCACTAAAAATACCACCAACAGCTTAATCTGGTTCAAGGTCAGTTGGCATTCATCTGTATCCCCCTTCCCTAGGTCATGCCTGAAAAAAGGCAGGATTTGTCTAGTGCACTTACCCAGTCAACAAAAACTAAATAAAATAAATAAATAAATTCTCAATAACCTTCCCCAAAAAAGGTAGCTTAGAGATGGGCATAGGCACCGGGTGGTATGGGCCCGTGGGGCATAAGCCCCAGCAATATTTTGTAATGTGGGCAGAGCCCCACCAATATTTTTTGTAATTTTTTTTTGTCTTTATTCTGTGGCTGGACGCATGACCTGGGAGCGCCCTCTGAAAATGACTGCGGCACACCCCTGCCCCCACCCAAATTCTCATCCTGGTGATGAGCGATCCTGAGTCTGACCCTCATCTCAGGAAATTATTGGTAGTCGCTGATGGCATTTTTAAAGTTTGGTGCCGAATCCCTGATGTGCATGCACCTAAAGTCAGAGAGCGGGCATCCTGATTGGGCAGCAAGAGGGCTTACATTGAGGTGGGCGGCAAGGCGATACAACTAAGAAGGGTGTGCTGTCGGGTAACTTTTCTGGCTTTTTTGTGACTGCGACGGTCAGGAAGAGCAGCACCAGAGAGAAGAAGAGAAGCAAGAGTAAAGAAAAACAACAGCAGCAAGAAGCAGCAACAGACAGCAAGCTGAAGGTGAGGAGGGTCTCAGGACCAGACTGGAGACTCAGCAGGCCAGCAGAGGGTGACAGTAGAGGGAGTGGGCTAGGCCATGGGCGGAAAGTGTGTGCCGTTCCAGCCAGTCAGGCCAACTGGCCAGAAGGAATCAGTGGGCCATCAGTAGCGGGACATCAGCTGGGTAGTCAACAAACGCTAAAGAAGAGGATGAGGAGCAGTCAGCCCAGGGCCACAGAGAGGTCTCATCGACTTTGAACTAAGCCACGAAGTCCTCCCAGCACTAACCAGGTAAGGTGTGGTGGTGGGGATGGGATGCATTGGGGAAGGCTTAGCCAAGCCGAGTAGAAGACTAGAAGAGGGATTCAACAAGGAAGGGAATGGAAAGAACACTGCAAGTAATGGATTGCTCATCCCAAACCAGGTCCTGGAACAGGAGAGGACCAGATGAAAGTTCAAAAATAAATGAATGAAAAAATGTTTTGCAGTAATGTTTGGTCGGACTTTTGAACTAGATAGAGTCTGAGATGCTAAACTAAAACACTGCAATGCATGAGGAGGGTTAAAATATAAAAAGAAGCAACTATACACTGTTCTACGTGGGCCTCCAACCACCAATGCTAGTGAGAAAAAAAAATATTTTTCATTTTTTACTTTTTTATTTATGAATGTTCAAATACCAACCTGTCTACTGCACTGAGTAAACGGAAACTGCATGTGCAATTCTCTCAGCATTTCATAATAATTATTTAAATGGAGATTAGTTTATTAAAAGAAAAAATATAGATGGCTTATAAGGAGCATTGAGAAAGACCAAACATTCAGGGAGGATCCATTCTGTCAGGAGGATGGGAAAGGAATAATGAAGGGAAAGGGACTGCAGTCTGCAGAGGTGGTGGACTTGCACCTCATCTTGCCCTCTTTCTGTACAGTTTCATGGCCATTTTGACTGTGTGGTGGGCAGCTGGGTAGGTAAAAGTGAGGCCTTGAGGTATGGGTGAGTCATCTTTCACAGCAGCTTCATCCATTCCCTCCTTCCTCATCCTCATGGTGAACTTGTCCCTGAAGATATGATGTGGTGACCTTAATGTGCTACATGGGTTTTACTTTGCATCTCTTCTCTTATGTACCCATGTCGAAAAAAGTATATTTCAAAAGTAAACGGAGAGAATAAGTGTAGGTACTATCTACAGTCTCTAACCTGATATGGCAAAGTAAGCAGTGAAATGAGACACTACCTCACTCCTCATTATGCCACACTCTCTCCTGACCTCTGCTAAACCCATGGAGGAAGGGGGTGCTCAGAAATTATATGTGACCTGATGTGGGACTGGGGGGCTTTCCTGATCTCTGTACTAAGCTACAGATTATAATAGCAGGTGTTTCCTGCTGTGTTTTGGACTTTTGTATTCACTGGTTAATTGGGTGCCCAGCTCCCAGCTAAAGCAAAGCAACTGAACTATCTGTGATTTTGTAGTCGGGGGCAGAACCCAGTGGGAAGCAATACAAGTGGTTGTGGGCCTTGTGGCCAAACAGGAGATGTCCCTGCAGCGTTATCTAGTGCTGCATGGGGCAGGTATGGGTATATCCAGCAGGGTGTGTAGGTTTTTCAGCAGGACTCTTCTTATCGCACCATGCCTGGTTAAATGCCACCTTGTAAGTTTGGGGGCCAGTGGGATTTATGTGACAAGGGTGACATCGTTTGTGCGAGTCCCCAGTGGGCGAGTACAGAAGGCAGAGTACAGGAAGGGCGAGGGGCCAGGAATGGCAACTGGCTGCGAGAGCGCATTCAGGAGGGTGAACCAAATGGGCGCATGTAGAAGTGCGAGTGGGACAAGGGGCCCATGGACAAGGGCGGCATTGGCTGGGCGATGGGCACAGTACGAGCTGATTATGGTGCATGTGCCAAGGGCCCAGGGACAAGGGTGACAGGGTGAGGCAGCTAGCCCAAGGTGGCAGCATACGGGTGGGGAGGGGGCACAGGAGTCAGGAATCCAGCATCAGGCGGGGCAGCCGACGGGACATGTACAGAGCCACCTGCTGTGGTGGCGGTGGCAGTGAATAGGCATGCGGGTCAAGGGAGCGACTCCACAGTATGTGCCGCCATGGTCCATATGGTGTGTGCTGTTGTGGGGGTCTTCACCAGCTCTTGTGCTGCACCGGGAGGCTGTCCATGTGTGTGCTTTGCCCTGGTGGGTGTCTATCTTCTGGCAGCTCCATTCCATGCTGCTCACTTCCGACGCTCAATTCACAGCTGACTTGGCGTTTTGGGGTCACCTGTTGTGGATGTGCAGATTGGGGCATCGCCATAGTGGTGCGGCTGCCCTTTTCGCTCTTGTACTGTCAGTCTGCTGAACAGCACTGTCGCCCTTTCAGCAGCCGCTCCAGTTGCCTCGCCCCACCTGCACACACCGTTGTTTCTGCACTCCTAGTGGGTGCTACCAGGCCGGAGCACCACTGGACCACAGCTGTTTTTGATCCTGAAGGATATCACGGGTTGGGTAATCACAGGGGGACGGTAAATTTAAAGTATCTGGAGGGATTTTCTCTGTTGCTTCTTATCCTGACACATGCTTCCAAAGCTCTTAGTTGGAACTTGCCTGATGGGGGGTTGGGGAAGAGAAACCCTCTGGGCTATCACCTTCTTTCTGATCCAGGTTGTGCGTGTGTTGTGGGGACATTACATAGACCCCATGATGTTTGTACAATATTATTTTTGTCAGGCTGGCAGCAGCAGATGTGGGTAGTTTTGGGGGGGGGTCTTGTTTCACTTTACCATCTCATGGCATTTGCTGCTGGATGGTTCAGCACTACAGGATTAGAGACTTGGGCTTAGATCCAGTCTTGCTGCTTGAGTGCTGCCTTGCTGGAACGGTCCTAAAATGTTTTATTTATTTATTTATTTTTTTACTTTCTCTTTATACTCCCCCTGGGCCTGTGGCACTCCATTCTTCAGGAGTTGCCATCTGCCTTCAGTCCCCGCTCTCCTACTTGTTCCCAGAGCAGTCCATCCCTCACGGAGCCTTGGTTCTATCCCCCAAACAGGGTTGAGGTGGGGGCCCATACAACCCATATTCCTAGTTTCACCAGGATGCCAGTTCTGAGGCAGGCAGATGTCACTGAGGAGCGGGGCTGGCGCTCTGTCTACCGGAGGTGCCGCTAGCCATTTTCTCCCCATGTGGTGTGCGCCCTGATGGCAAGACACTGAGCACCGATGTCCACCACATGGCATCCTTACTACTGGCTGGGCTTGCCGTACTTCAGGTCTCCACCTGGGGTCAGCCAAGCACCAAGCCTTGGTCCCCCTCCCCCCCGGAGAAGGTGAGCAGTCCCTGGGACACTCAAGCCTTCTCCCCGGCCAGCCCTCCAGCTTCCCAGGCTTGTTCCCAAACCCAGGCCGCTGGCGTCAAGAGTGATAGTGCTACTGCTGTGCCAGTGGGCCAGCACGGTCTTAAAAGTTTTAAGAGGTGTGGTGGTGGAAGTTGAGAATAGAGTTCCGGTGGGTTCATGCCTAATTTAACCCCTGTAGTGAACACTAACAGCCAGGGTTGGACTGAGGTGGGGTGGGGCCTGGGAAGTTGACACAGGGGCTTGCCCACCATGGATTCCTGGAAAATCAAGAGGGGAGGGCTCAAGGTGACAAACTCATTACAAGCCAGCAGAGCACAGGACTTGCGCAGATGTTCTACCAGACCCTTTGTGATTGTTGGGGAATGGGGGGGGGGCATGGTGTCGGTGTCACTGCTGGGAAGGGGGAAACAGCAACCACCACCGAGGGACAGGTGGGCATATATAAGGTAGAAGAGGGTACCATATTGGGGTCATGATATAAGGCTGGAGGGTAATGTGGGGAAGTATTTTTTCACATAAAGGGTGGTGGATGCATGGTACAGCCCCTCAGCAAAGGTGGGTAGTGGGGACAGAAATGGTAGGGGAATTCAAGAATGCATGGGATACGCACAAGGGAACCCTAGCAATAGGAAAGAATGGGTACAAGCCAGAGATCAAATAAGTCTGCAGCATTGCAATAGGTAGGGAAAATGCCAAATCAGGCAGACTGTGGGCCAAGCATTCCTTATCTGCTATCAGTTTATATGTTTGTCTGCTTGCTTGTACTGAAGTAAAGAAAGTTAGTAGTGATGTAAAGCAGCAGAAGAGTAAAAACAAAGTCAAATCATTGTATTTGCAGTTCAATGGGTCCCTCTCTTGCTGTTTTCTGTCCCTCCGATCCCAACCCTAAATGCAAAGTGTTCCCTTCCCTGGTGTCCAGTGATACTGTCCCACACCCATGATCCCACCCCTCTAAATGCAAATGGTTCCCTTCCCTGGTATCCAGTGATCCGACCCACACCCATGCCCCAGGTTGTATGTATTACTCCCTGGAGTGTAGTGGTCCCTCCCCCTCACCCAATACCTGACCCAGTAGGGATGAAAGCTCCTCTCCCAAGCCCCCACACCCATGGTGACAGCCTGAGCCATCCTGCCACAGCCATGTGGGAATCCACTTGCAAGGAAGTTCCCCCCCACAACAATGCGCTAGCCCTGTATGTACCTCAACAGTGATTTGTGCCACCCCTGCCCATTCCTCAGTGGTGGTTAGTGTCCCCCCCCAGCCACGGCATCGACAACACACACTGCAGGGTGCTCCACTCCCATAGACCCTTGCGAGGGGTTGACCTCACACCCCTGCAGGGGGTGACCTCTGATCCCTTGGCCATGGGGCGGGGCTTTGATCCCAACCCCTGAGCCCCACCAAAAATTTTACAAACCTGGCTCCTATGGAGATGGGTCTCTAATTCACCAGACAATCTGGATCTAATGAAGCCTTTTTCGAGAGAGGTTTCATGACTGCCTCTTTCAAGGACCCAGGGAAAACCCCTCTTGAAAGGAAACACTGGACTATCTCGGCGAACACTGGACCAATGGACTCCACACAATCCACTGGAGATGTGTCGGCCCGGGTCCAGATCACAGTATGTCAGCCACAACTTTGAGACTACCTCTTCCACACCCACAGGATAAAACTCTCTCTACACCTGAGGAAGGCCCCTGTTAGCCCCAGACCTGACACCGCAGACTAACTGTGGCACTCCAGGGGAGATACCTGACCTGATACAGCACACTTTGTCAATGAAGAACAGAACAAACTCTTAGCATTTAGTGGATGACAAGGGCACTAACTGGCTGAACATAGGCAGGATGAAGTAGCTTGCCCACAGTCCAGAAGAGCTGAGGTGGTCTGTTCCTCGTTGCAGCAATCTACCTGGGCAAGAACGCTACTTTCTTATGGGAGATTCTTGTTTGATATGCCTTATAATGAGATCTCAAAACCAACTTGTCCTCATCAGTCCAGGACCTCCACTAGCAGTGCTCCAACCTCAGATCCTTTATCTTCGCTTCCTGAGCTCTTTATCAAACCATAGGGATCTCAAGGGTGAGGACCTGGGTCATACACAGACTGCTGCTACAGAATCAAGGGCTGAGGCAATGGCCTTGTAGGCCATCACCACCTCTCCTGGTCCTGTCTCATTTTTAGTCATCACTCTTGATAGGTCCAGTACCATCTAGAATCCTAATGGGGTCAAACCCCTTCAAGGGCAGTAACGGACCATCTCCACAGGGAAAGAATTCTCGGGGTGGGAGCCCAAATGAGAACCTCACTGTGCAATGATCTGATCAGATGACTAGATCAATCTAGAGGTTATTAATCTGAAATCCCAGTGAGAACACCAGGTCCAAGGTGTGATCACGTTAGTGGATTGCAGAAGTAATCACTTGTGACAGGCCCAGCGATTGCATAGTCTGGAGGAACTTCCAACCAAAAGGCAAGAGTTCATCATCGACCTAGGCATTGAAATCACCCGAAAGTAACCATCTGGGTGACTCCAACCCCAGGTCAGCCATGAAGTCTGCGACTTCCTGCCAGAATTCTCTCTCATGGCCCAAGGATCATTTCATAAGAATGATCCTGCAGCCTGCACCTGGGCGCCCTCAAACGGCCACACTCGAACAACATGGTAGGTCCCACCAGGAGCACAGAGAAGTTCAACCTGGATCTAAAGCAACACCTGCAAAAGTGGACCAGAATTGTCACCCAGTCAGGTCTCTGTAATGCAGGCCAGGGTGATCGAGGAAATCAGGTCCTCCATAATAGCAGTTTTTTATCTCCCTGGTCCCTGACCCACCATCTTTACTGGCTTCTCTAGCCCTGTCACCCGGCATCTTGTGGGCTTGCCTTCCAACTCCATCCTCCACATATCATCTCCCTACCTGGCGGCTACGGGCTAGGGGGGCATTGGAGCATCACTCTGCACCAGCCAGACTAGGTCCTAGATGGAGGAGTGCCATGTTGCTGTTGTGGGTCCTGTGGGGAGCCCGTAGTCATCCTGCCGGGGCACCTGTCTTTTTCCTTGGTTTCAGAGTCCCTCCCACTCGGGTGCTAGCCTCGGGGGATGCGTATGCATGCATGCAACCATGCGAGGTGCACAGCACCTGCCTACATCTGACTCCCCCACTCGCTGCTCTTGACTGCACCACCATCTGTGGTCACCGAGGTGGCAGTGGAACAACGGAGCCAGCAGCCCTGTCTCCCCAGAGGAGGAGAGCGTCCTTCTGGATGCTCGAGCCTCCTCCCCCCAGCCTGCTCCCGCTGCCTCGTGCTCATTCCCAAATGCGGTTTACTGGCATTGTGAGTGGTACCTCTACCGCTGTACAGATGGGCTGGCTCATAATAGAGATCTTATTCCTCATTGACCTGGCATTGCAGAGCATGGCCCAAGTGGGATGAGTGGAGATTGCTGGGCCTACATGCTGCCTGCCCACTCAAACCAGCAGAATACCTGGGTATGGCAACCAGGCAGAGGGGACCCCTCTCTCCAGCTCTCATTTCATCCGAGGGCATCTTTTGAATCTTACAACCCTAAACCTAATGCATACAAATGCCTGAAGTCTGGGAAACAAACTCCCTGATCTAGTGACTTTAAAGAGGGAGGCTGACATAGACATTGCTGCCATAACAGAGACGTGCTACATTAATGACCACTCATGGGACACAACTATACCAGGATATGCCTTGTACAGGAGATACGGGGTGGGAAGGAAGGAAGGAAGTAGTGTTGCTGAGATGGATCCAGACAAATCCAGATCCACAGATATCTGCCCTTTTGCGGCAGGATAGTGGATTTGCTGGATACTTCCACTATCTGCCAGTGGGTCCAGCCATCGGATCCCTGGTCAGATCCTGGGTTATCCGACAGCCAGATCCAGGGATCTGACACTGGATATCTGGATCCAGCATAGGGATCCGATGCCGGATAGTGTGGGATCCGACCTCCGTAGTTGGCCAGATCCCAGGACGGATCCAACTCGAATAGTGCCGCCATCTGCTGGATCACTTGCGGATCCATGGTAACACTATCTGAGCAACATGAGAAGGAAAGGGGGGAGGGGTGTCAGTCTACATCAAAGAGACAATCAAGGTAACAAAAATCCAGGCCAAAAATGAGGAGACAGAGGAGTTGTGGGTCACCCTTGAGCCAGATAACGGAACATCTGTTAGAGGAGGAGTGATTTACAGGCCACCAGCTCAGGGGGAGGGGCAGACAAGTTAATGCTGGAGTCAATATACAACATGACAAATAAGGGGAGGTTCTGCTTATGGGAAATTTCAATATGCCTGATGCAGACTGGTCCATCCCAACAGGGGCCTCGAGCAGGACCAGGGACATTGCGGAGTCCCTACAGAGAGCAGGCCTAAGACAATTAGTACAGGAGCCCACCAGGGACAGGAATATCTTGGATCTAGTGCTCACCAATGGAGACAGGATCACGGATCTCCAGGTGGAGGTGGACCTGGAGTCCAGCGACCATCACATGGTTTGGTTCAAGTTGGACACAGGATTACAGGCCACACACACAAAAGCTAAAATCCTAGATTTTAAAGGAGCTGACTTTGCAGAGATGGGAAGGAGGGTTAAAGAGGAGTTGACTAAGGGGCGGGGGACAGGAGTGGGCTAGAGGGGCAATGGGCACTCATTAAGGAGTCCATTGTCAGGGTAACCAATCAATGTGCGAGGGTGAAAAACAAGGGCAAGAAAAGGAGAAAGCCATTTTGGCTTTCTATGGTGGTGGCAAATAAAATCAGGGCCAAGAGTGTAGCCTTCCGAAAATTCAAGGGGACACAAGAGGATGGGGACAGAGAAGAGTACCAAAAATGTTGGAGAGAGGCAGGGGCAGTAGTGAGAAGTGCTAAAGCATAGACAGAAGAAAGACTAGCACAATCAGTGAGGAAAGGGGACAAGACATTCTTTAGGTACATCAGTGAGAGGAGAAAGTCCAGAGGAGATATAGCCAGACTCAAAGGGGACAATGAAGAGAGGGTAGAAGGGGACCTAGAGAAGGCCACAATCCTTAACAGGTGCTTCTTTACTAGAGACGTCATGGGGAAGGAATCGCAACTGGAAAACAGATGTGCGGAGGGGAAAGAATTGTGCTTCACAACATTTACAGAACCAAGGGTCCTAGAAAAACTTACAAAACTAATAGTGGACAAAGCAATAGGGCCAGACAGAGTACATCCAAGGATCCTAAAGGAACTGAGGATGGAGATGGCAGCACCTTTGGCAGCTCTGTTCAGCGAGTCGTTAAACCTGGGGGTGGTCCCGCAGGACTGGAGAAGGGCAAATGTGGACCCTCTTCACAAAAGTGGTAGCAAGGAGGATGCAAGAAACTACAGGCCAGTGAGTCTCACTTCAATAGTGGGGAAGATCATGGGGACACTGCTTAAGGAACATACTGTGGATCACCTGCTATCCATTGGAATGCAGGATCCAATACAGCATGGGTTCACGGCGGGAAAGTCCTGTCAAACAAATCTGATAGACTTCTTTGACTAGGTGACCAAGGTGGTGGACCAGGGAGGGACAGTGGATATTGCCTACCTTGATTTCAGCAAGGCCTTTGACACAGTCCCACATAGAAGGCTGCTAAACAAGCTGAGGAGTCTAGGAGTGGGACACAGGGTGGTGAACTTACATAAAAACATAGATTTTGACAACAGATAAGGACCACCTGGCCCACCCAATCTGCTGATTTCCCTATCTATTGGATAAGCTGCAGATCCTAGTTAACCAGCAGCCTACTTCTTCCTACTCCCACCCCCTAGAATTGCTTTATGACTGTCCCATGCATGCTTGAATTCCACCACTGTTTTTGACTCCACAACCTCCTCCGGAAGGCCATTCCATGCATCCACAACCCTCTCTGTGAAAAAATACTTCCTTAAATTACCTCTGAGCTGCCCCCCTTCTATCTTCAAATTGTGCTCCCTTGTTCTTGCACACCTCTTTTTTTGAAAGATGCTACCCTGTTGGACTTTGTTGATTCCCTTGAGATACTTGAAAGTTTCTATCATGTCCCCCCTCTCTCTCCTTTCCTCGAGGCTGTACATATTCAGCTCCTTAAGTCTCTCTTCATATGTCTTCTGGTGCAGACCCTGCACCATTTTAGTTGCCCTCCTCTGGACAGCCTCCAACCTGTCTATGTCCTTGCGGAGATTGGGTCTCCAGAACTGCCGCAGTACTCCAGATGGGGTCTCACCAACTGTCTGTACAGAGAGATAACAACTTCCTGTTTTCTGCTGGTGATGCCTCTCCCTATGCATCCCAGTACCCCCCAACCCTCCTTGCTGCCCCTCACATTGCTTTCCCACCTTTAGGTCATCTGATATGACTACCCCCAGGTCCCTTTCCATTTTTGTTGTTGTTAGTATCTCACCCCCCATTGTGTACTCTTCCCCTGGGTTTTTGTTTCCCAGGTGCATTACCTTGCACATCTTAGCATTGAATCTAAGCTGCCATACATTTGACCATTCCTCTAACCTTGCCAAGTCCCTTCTCATCCTTTCCACCCCACCTTGTGCATCAACTCTGTTGCAGATCTTTGTGTCATCTGCAAAGAGACATACTTTTCCTTCCAGTCCCTCTGCAATATAGCTTATAAAGACATTGAAGAGGACCGGTCCTAATACTGAACCCTGCAGTACCCCACTAGTAACCCCCTTTCTTCAGAGTGGACTCCATTTACTATTACTCTCTGTGTCCTATTCTCCAGCCAATTCTTTACCCAGGCTGTCATCTTGGGACCCACTCCTAGGCTGGCTAACTTGTATATTAATCTTTTGTGTGGGACTGTGTCAAATGCCTTGCTAAAGTCTAGGTAGGCCATGTCCACAGCCCCTCCCTGATCTACTACTTTGGTCACCCAGTCAAAGAAATCTATCAGATTTGTCTGGCATGACCTTCCTGCTGTGAATCCATGCTGCCTTGGGTCCTGAGCCCCTCTGGCCTCTAGACACTCAACAATTCTTTCCTTCAGAAGTGATTCCATCATTTTCCCTACCACTGAGGTTAAACTAACAGGTCTGTAGTTTTCTGCTTCTGCCTTGCTCCCATTTTTATGAAGGGAAATTACATCTGCCCTTCTCCAGTCCTTGGGTACCACCCCATCCTCCCATGATTTGTTAAAGAGGGTAGTCAGTGGTGTCACTAGTTCTACCCTTAGTTCTTTTAGAATTCTGGGATGAATCCCATCAGGCCCCATTGCTTTGTCCATCTTCAGTTTTAAGAGTTCTTTCAGAACCCTTTCTTCTGTAAATGGGCTGGTATCAACTTCTGTATCCAGAGTGTTTCTACTGTTTGTTTTAGGTACCTCCCCCACTTCCTTTGTAAATACTGAGCAAAAATATTTGTTTAGTATCTCTGCCTTTTCACAGTCACCCTCTGCCCACCCTTCCTCCTCTTTATTAAGCCTCACTAGCCCTTCCTTGGTCTTCCTTCGCTCCCTGATGTACCTATAAAAGGTTTTATCCCCCTTCTTAACAGAGTTGGCTATCTTTTCCTCGGTTTGGGCCTTTGTTGTTCTGACTGCCTTCCCAGCTTCCTTTTGCTTTAACTGATACAGTTATCTGTCCTGCTCCTTCTGTGATTCCTTGTACTTCCTGGAGTGCTTTCTTTTCTCTTGAACCTTCACTGCCACTTCCTTTGAGAACCATAGTGGTTTCTTACATCGTTTCGTTTTGTTAATTTGCTTCACACAAAGGCTTGTTACCCCTGTGATGGCAGTTTTATCATTCCATTGTTCTTCCACCCTCCTTCCTGCCCATTTGCTAGTGCATTCCTTAGGCACTCACCATTTTAGCAAAGTCAGCCCTCCTAAAGTCCAGTACTTTTGCCTTTGTAGAGCTTGACTCTATTGCTGTGTTTAGTGTGAACCATACTGTTTGATGGTCGCTAGTTCCCAGATGGCTACCCACTTCTACATCTGTGATCCTCTCTTCATCTCCATTTGAGAGAACCAGGTCTAAGATTGCTCCCTCTCAAGTGGGCTCCAAAACTAGTTGTCTAAGGCATGCCCCTTGTAGGGCATCTAGAATAACCCCACTCTTTGAAGTGGCTGCTGCAACTGCATTCCATTTAACATCTGGCATATTCAGATCACCCATCAGCAATATCTCCCCTTTTTCTGCCATTCTAAGTATTCTTTCTATCATTTCCTTGTCCATTTCCTCCCCCTGTGAAGGGGGTCTGTATACAACCCCTGTGCAGATTGTGGTGCCATTGCTGGTCTCCAAATTTACCCACAGTGCTTCTTCTCCTCCCTGTTTTCCCTTTTGTTCTGTTGCCTTGATTTCTTCCCTTATGTAAAGAGCTACTCCTCCTCCTCTTTTACCCTCCCTGTCCCTCCTGTAGATAGTGTATCCTGGTATGTTTATGTCCCAGTCATGGTTTTGTGTGTACCATGTTTCTGTGACTGCCACGATATCCAGATGTTCCTCCTCCATCAAGGCCACTAATTCAGGAAGCTTGTTACTCAGACTATGGGCATTGGTACTCATTGCTCTCCATTTTTGATGGCTTTACCTTCTTTGCAGCATCCCCCACTGACCTGTCTACATGGTCTTTTCTCATTTAGTACCCTGTTTTGTGGGAGGCTGGGATTTTCCTGCTGCTTATCAGTGCCTCCCCTTGACTAGTTTAAAAGCTTGCCAATGAAGCATTTAAACCGATTGCTCAAAAGACTTGTTCCCTTCCTGGACAGATGCAGACCATCCTGCCAGTATAGGCTGGTGTCCTTCCAGGTGGAACCCCAGTCCCCAATGAAGCCAAACCCTGTGCTCCACACCATTTTTCAACCATTCATTAAACTGCATGGTGCAAAGTCCCTCGCCTCACTCATGCCATTGACAGGCAGCACCTCAGAGAAGGATATTGTGTGTGCTACTTGTCTTAGGCCCCTTCCCAATTCTACAAAGTCCTTCTGCACTGCTCTAATCTCATGATTAGCCAAGTCATTTGTCCCTAGATGGACAATGACATCCAGCTCAGATTCCTGTACAGCTGTTCTCGGGATCCTGAGGATGCACTTCCTGTCTCTCCAAGCCATGGCACCAGGCAGGCACCTTACTTCAGTTTTCCCTGCTCCCCCCAGTTCTATCCCCCTAATAATTGAGTCCCCCACCAGGAGCTGCTTCCTTTCCTTGTGGTGTCCTCTGCTTCCTTCCTGTGGGCCTCTCTTGTGACAGTTGTCCTCAGCCTCCTTAGTCTCCTCTGCGAGTGTATCCATAGGGGAGCTATGCTCCCCCAGAATGGTGTATGGATTGTGGTGTGGAACAACTGACTGGGTGTGCCTCTGTTCCACCATCCTCACCCTCCCTGAGCCCACTGTGGTCCAACTGCTGTGCTTTCTTCACAACCTCTGAGGTAGTGGTGGTGGCTTTGGTGCTCCCTGGATGGGGGAGGTTCCCTTCCTACTGTCCAGTGTGGCCTGGGGGAAGGTCCCCGTACTACTGTCCAGTGTGGCCTGAAGACGGGCAACTTCCTCCCTCAGGGCAGAGAGTTGTCTGCAAATAGGGCAGCATCTCAGCCTCCAGAAAGACTTCCAGAAGTCTGCTGCCCCACAGCTATTACATTGCACTACTTCCCACATTTTGTTTTGTGTGTGTGTGTGTGATTGGTTTGTAATATAGAAATAGATATATTTATATTATACAATGTGTATGCCTATATTGTCAGTGCAGTGTGCTAGAGAGGATATGACAGTGACATGCACCTTGCACTCTTGAGGAAATTATGTCAGAACCCCAGGTATAAAGGAACTGTTTCCAGGGGTGGGTGGGGTGAGGGTGGGAAGGGGTTGGGCCTAAACTGTGCCCTCACAAAACAATCAGCTAAAAGCTCTTACCCACTGCTGCAATGAATGCCTTCCTGTCAGCAAGATGCCCTACACAACAATTTGACAGAGAAAATACCCTGCTAATCAAACAGAGAAAAATCCACACATCCAAGTCAGACACAGGTAAACCTCCCCAGCCCCAAAACAGGCCTGGTGGTTTGTGCTCTGAGAGCTGTCAGCCCCAAAATAGGTCAGCTGTGCTTTAAACTCTTCCTGCACTGAAAATCTTAAGAATTGTAACAAACAAAAGTAAACCTAGATCCACCACCCTCTGTTGCTTGAAAGACTGTCTTTTCCTGTTTCACACTGCAGGTTTTTCTATGACCACTCCTTAACCACAGTAACTTTGTTAAAAAGAGTTTAACTATCACAAACTCCTACGCACCAATAAATTTAAAAATACTTTCTGTCCCAAAATCCTAGTAGTCAATCCAGCTACCCCCAAGGGACAACCAGAATGCAGTATTCAAACACTTATGCAGTTACTTCCAAGATAAGCAGAGTTTGCAAGTTTCTTTTTCAACTCCTCAGCCACCTGTAATTCATTTAAAAATAGTTTAACTGTCAGAAAATCCTAGTAGACAATCTAGCTACCTCCAGGACCTACCCAAATGCAGTATTTAAATCCTTCTGAAGTTACTAAGAAGATAAACAGAGTTTGCAAGCCCCTTCTTGATTAAACACTACATAAATATGTGAATAAAAAGCAATTACCAAGGGTAGTTAGTTTCACCTCCCACAGAATTAAGCAAAAGTGCACGTTTGTTGCAGATATCAAGTGCAATATAGAATTTCTCACACAGCTCGCAGTTGAAGAAAGTAGTGTCCTTCCAACTCCAGAAAATGTGCTTTGTGTTTTTGAAAATTGCAGCCTCCAGTAACTTATAGTAATCTGATCTAGTCTGGATATCTCCACCCAGGTCAGAAATTGGTTACTGGACAGAAGGCAGAGGGTGTTGTTAAATGGCACATAGCTGGAAGAAATGGGAGTCACAACTGGGGTGCCACAGGGGTAAGTCCTGGGACCAGTTCTCTTCATTGTCTTCATAGCAGAAAGGCTAGAGGGAAAAGTATACCTGTTTGCAGATGACATCAAGATCTGCAGCAGAGTAGATACTCCAAGGGGCATAGAGAGAGAATGAAAAGCTGGAGAAATTGTCTGAGGTATGGCAGTTAAGGTTTAATACGAAGAAGTGCAAGATCATCCACATGGGGAATAGAAACCCTGCGGGGAGCTACATGTTGGGGGGGTGAGTTGTTGTCTGTCACCAGAGAGGAGAGGGATTTGGAGGTCATTATATCAGATGATCTGAAACCCACAAAACAGAACGCAAAAGCAGTTGGGAGGGCTAGTGGGATGTTAGGGTGTATAGGGAGGGGTATTACAAGACATAGAAGGGAGGAGGTGATCCCACTGTACAAGACGCTGGTTAGGACTCACCAAGAGTACCGTGTGCAGTTCTGGAGGCCACACCTGCATAAGGATATTGACAGGGTGGAAACAGTGCACAGGAGGGCAACTAAGATAGTGCAGGGTCTGCACAACAAGGCATATGGGGATAGACTTAGGGACCTCAATATTCACACACTGGAACAGAGACGGGAGAGGGGGGACATGATTGAGACTTTCAAACATCTTACGGGCATAAATAAGGTGGAAGGGGATAGCATCTTCCAGTATAGAAGTACAATAGAACTAGAGGGCATGACGTGAAATTGGTGGTGGGGGGGTCGCATAAGGGTAACATGAGAAAGTTCTTTTTTACAGACAGGGTGATGGATGCATTGAACACCCTGGGGGCATAGCTGAGGCTGCTGACCTAGTAGAGGCAGTGGGAGCAAACTGGTAAAATGGGCAGACTGGATGGGCCTTGCGGTTCTTTTCTGCCGTCAACTTATATGTTTCTATACCATTTTCCCTGTTAGCCCTCCCCCAGCCCTTCAACCTAGATCCCCACTTCCTCACCATACCTGCACTCCTGCAGCATCTGTATGTATCTATTGACAGGGGGTGAATCTCAAAGGGGCGGAGATCAAGTAACCAGGCTGAGGAGTAGCTAAGCCTAAGGGGGTCCGATGTCCCATCATATCGTGTACTGGCTATAAAACTAAAAACTCTAATAGTATTGACTGCTTCAACAATGTAGACCTTAAAATAAAATCACACAAAAGCCAAGAATATTAGAGAAAATATGAATAATTAATCAGCCCACCCCAACCTGGGATCAGTATGATTGACTGACACTTAAAATACCGACAATCATTTTACCATCTCTGCTTTACCAACAGGTTCATATCCCCAACTGAGAAAAGACCGCTTGACATAATGCCGGCAAGCTGTTAAGTGAATGCGTGCTTAACCTTACTGACACTGCATGGCCGCAGGCTCAGCAGGGTTTTAAATAATTGCTTAGCACTTTTTTCTTGGGACAATACTAACTGTACAGAAAGCATTTATATAGGTTTTCTAGAAGTGTTATGTTTGCAAAACACAGTGAGGCAAGTGCTATGCATTTTTACAATGTTTTAGAACTTTTATGAGCAAAACGCTAATCAATTTTTAGAGTTAAATAAAACCCTGCTCAGGGTTTAAAAACGGGAAGAGAGTGTCTCCTGAACTCGGGTAGCCGGTCCACTAGCAGTCAACAGGCTGGCAGTGACTTGCCTCCTCGATCCAAATGTAACCCCCCAACAAATGGGGGTTCCCGAAAAGTCTTCCTTGAGCTTACCTAAATGCTCGCAGCCAGGCTGGAGTCCTGTGTTTTAGCAGTTTAAATGTGATTGCCAGAGAGTGCCTCTATAGCCTCTGTGTACTGTCTCTTTAAGAGCTACCTGGATTGCAGTCATAAGTAATCTGAGAGGGAGTTCTGTTGAAAGTTGTAACTATCTGCTGAAAATCATTTAGAGTGATAATGATAATGTAGTTTGTCTAACGTGTCTTCTTTGCAGCAAGGACTGTTTTGTTTATCTCCACTATCTTGGTCCTGGACTGCTGAACTGGACCAATCAGTACTGGTGGGACCTAAAATGGAGCTAGACTATAGTAGCTGTCTGGAGTCAAAATCTGTAGAAATTGTAGTTTTGGACTTTTGGCACCTTTTTGCACCTGAAGGGGGATCTTTTGTTGTGACTGACAGACAAATCAGCCAACCAAACTTTTTGGATTCTGGGGAAAGTCCCAGGCTTGCTAGCAGTTGAGTCAGATCTAAGTTGGGAGCTGAAGGAGCAACAGCTTGAGACAGTCAAGCAGTCGTCTGAGTAGTTTTGAGTGGGAGAACTGTGGAAAGACCTGAGTTGTGGTCTGCATGTCTGCTTGCCTGCTGCCCCCGAGAGGAGAGAAGAGAATTATTTCAGACTAAATCCAAGTTTGTGAGAACCAAGTAAGCCACTGATTTTTTACCAGGCTCATACCTGAAGAAGACCGAAGATTTTGCTGAATGCGATTGGCCTGTCAGGATTTCCAGCTGCTTTTGAATCCCCAGTTTTTGCAGAGACTTTGCGATTATGACTGGAGAGCAGTTTGCCTGGTACAGTAAAATTTTCTTACATGAAAATGTGCTGTGAGTTGTTAGTGGGTCGTGATTTGGATCCCCACTGTGTGAACTGTGTTCTGCTTGCTGGAAGCTGTATCCAGATCAAAATGGACTGTATCTGAATTTGTCTCCATTTGGCCTGGGCCTTGCCACACTGGCCCAGCCAGACTACCCGCAGCACAGAGAAAGCCATCGACGAGAGACCTACCTGGGGATCAGCCCCCTGCCCCACACTTGAACAGGAATGACACCTCGGTGAATCGGGTGGGCCCTGCTTCTCCTGGCACTCCAGATCAACCACCTGCAGTCTCAATTTTTGTCCAGCCTGTGTCCAGTCTTGTGTATCGTGAGTAATCAGCAGGGTAGCTTCCTGCAATAACAGCCTAATCTAAAAGTGTGTCATCTGACTGTCTTATTGTTTTCTTTTCACAAACAGAGCCTTCCGGCTCCAAATTACAATTAGTGTGTGTGATGCATGTTATTTTCTTCCACCACAGGGTCCCAACCAGCTGCAACATTCCTGGCTAGCCCACCATTCTCCATCTGGGTACCCAGAGTGTGTGACTGTTTATGGACCCTGAAGTGCATGCATAACTGTTTGATTGATACAGCCTTTAAACAAATTAACCTGATTACACCCCTCCCTTGTTTAAGTCCCTTAAATAAATCAGATCTAACTTTTTTTTGCATTTACCATGACTGTGGTTTCAGTTTGTGCAAGAGTACTGTACTGTGGTTATTTGCTGTGTATAACCTTGGTTTACAGGGGGTCCCTAGGGTCGAGCCAGAGGAAAACCCTGGTGGTAAGTGCAGACAATGTGGGCACTTGTGTGGTGTATCACGGGTATTGTGAAAGTGATTATTGTGTATTCTTCCGGCCACTAGTAAGGAAAGAGAGGGGTTACAGTGTCCCAAAGGGCTGTACCCAGGTTAGCTTGACCACTGCCAACCCTGCCCTCCGGGTGGAGGCACCCACTTCAGAACTCAGGCCTCTTAACCTGCTACTAGCCAAGCAGTCAGGGGTAGTATCCCTTGGGCTAGCGCCACCTAGGGGTTACACAAGAACAAAATTAAATCACAAACCTGTTTGACGACTGTAAGGACATGGTAACAAAATGGGTAATGCTTTGTTTAAAAGATATTTCTGGGTGTAGCAAGGATATTTCAGACGAGTTTATGGAAATGGTAAATCATTTTGTTAAAAATGCATTTGGGAGTAAAACCTAGACAGCAGGGGAGTGAGATGAAATTTTGGAGGCTGTAAGATTCCAGAGCTGTTGAAGCAGATCAATTAATTAATGAACATGAAGTATCTGAAGCTGTTACATTGTTTATGAATAGCATTGCTTCAGGGAGTAATGGGATCCCCTGTGGGTTTTATAAAATGTTTGCTCAAGATTTGGCAGGTCTCCTGACAGTGGTATAAAGTACCATTCTTATTTGATAGTATTTCATGATGTTTTGTAATCCTTAAGATCAGTTGGTTCGGTCTTTTGATTTTCGGTCAATAGAGCATCGGTAATTCAACAGTGTCAGGAAATCGGATGCGGGATTATAAGCGTCGGTCTTTTGAGAGATGGTCAAATGTACCAGACTCCACCCCCACCCCAACCCCACACTCACCCTAAAACCGTATTAAAACAAACTCACAACAATCATGCAAAGCTTCCATTAAGTTAGAAATAAATATCACCTGCTCTCACAATCACACTTAAAACTATCCACTCACAACAAGATTATACCACCTAGCCTATGAATAAAACAGCTACTTAGGAGAATCACCACAATTAAAGTAAAACATAGCAAGGATAGCAAGCCCTGTAGTACAACTGAGGCCAGGTTCCATAATAATAATAGTTTGATTGAGAAAAGCTTAGAGGTCCAAAATATGAAAAGGCTGTCCAGTTAGTTTAAACAGTCTCTGCTCTCACCAGAGAAGCCAAAACTTCAGCTGGATGAGATCTGCAGTACTCTCACTACTGCATCTAAGGCCCCCACCACACTACACCGCTCAGACACCATAATGGATAGAAACCGTTACAACCAGGGAGTGGTGCAGTGTGTCCACACTGCCGCAGTGTCCGTTACAGGACCGGCACTGCCAGTACACACTTTGGGAGCTGGGCGACCGTTACGGCAGCACCTGATCCCACAATGCAGCTCGCGCTGCACTAGGGGATCAGTGCCATGTGTCCACACTATGCCTGGTAACATTACCGAGGCATAACCGGTTTCATAACCGTTGTTGAAACCACCTCATATGTGGTTTCAACAACGGTTACGAAAACGTCTTCTGTAACGTTACAGGTGTAAACACAAACCATCGCGGTAATGGTTTGGGCACTCTGTAACGTTACAGAGGTGTAGTGTGGACAGGGCCTATGTCTGACGAAGTGAAGTTCAATAACCAGTGTGCAGCACCAGAACAGTTAGTCAATAGAGTGAAAAGTTATTAAACACAAAGGTTCTCTCACCAACCTCAGCACTCCTAATTTTTCAGGTAAGTTTTAGCAGTTGGCAGTTCAGCAGTTAGTTTGAAATTAAGCAGCAGCTGCAAACTACTTGTCATAGAATCATAGAACTTGACAGCTGAAAAAGACCCCATGGTCCATCCAGTCTGCCCTTACCCCCCACCCAAGACTACCGCCTCCCTCCCTGGGAACCCACCCACCCCATAGCCCCTTTATGCCTGTCCCAAGCCATCTTAAATCCCAGCACTGTCTCCACCCCCACAACCTCCTCCGGAAGCCTGTTCCAGGTATCCACCACTCTCTCCATAAAGAATCACCCCCTCACGTTCCTCCTGTAGTGTCCTCCTTGTAGTCTCAGGCTATTCCCTCTAGTAGCGGTGTCCTTCTTCATTTTGAATAAGTCCCTGGGCCCCCTTTGTTTAACCCCTTGATGTATTTGAAGGTCTCTATCATGTCCCCTCTCTCCCTTCTAGTCTCCAGCATGTATAGCCCCAGCTCACAGCATCTCTGCTCATATGGTTTGCCCTTCATCCCCTGCACCATCTTGGTCACTGTTTGCTGAACCCTTTCAATCAGGTCTATGTCCTTTTGCAAGTGAGGCCTCCATAACTGGACTCTGTACTCCAGATGCAGTCTCACCATAGCTTGGTACAGGGGCACTAGGACTTTCTCTCCTCCTGCTGGTGATTCATCTGCCAATACTAGCCAGCACCCCATAGGCCTTCCCCACTGCCTTAGTAAACTATTTCCCCACTTTAAGGTTACTAGAGAGTACTATACCCAGATCCTTCTCCTGCTCTGTTGCCCTGATTCCCTCCCCTCCCATTTTGTACTCTGTCCATGGGTTACCATGTCCCAGGTGCATAATCGCACACTTCCTGATGTTAAATTTTAGTTGCTAGGTTTCTGCCCAGTCTTTTAGTGCCCTTAGGTCCTGCTGCATGTCCTCCACCCTGCCCTTAATGTCCACCTTACTGCAGATTTTCATGTCATCCAAAAGAGCGCCACCCATCCTTTCAGTTCATCCGTAATGTCGCATATATAGATACTGAAGAGGAGCGGCCCCAACACCGACCCCTGGGGTACCCTGCTCATCACTTGCCCCACGCCAGAGTGCTCCCCCTTCATTACCACCCTCTGGGTCCTGTCAGCGAGCCAGCTTTGCACCCATCTAGTTATTTTGTCCCCACCCACATACTTTACAGTTTATTGACCAATTAACTTGAGGCAGTATTTGAACTCGTTATGGCTATCTTCCATGTACTCACTGACAGTGGTAATCCTGAGGGATCAAGGCAGCTATGACCATGGCAAGAGACTCTGGCACTGAAAAAAATGTGCTCTACTCACAATGGTGGCAGCTGTAACAGCAATCAGAACAGTTATAAAATGCGCATTAACACGCAAGCTCACCCCTCTGTAGTCAGCCCAAATCAGGCTCGCCTCCACCAGCAGTCATTCAAGTAGGACTCATAACAGTCAGGAGACATTTAAAACATTTTAAATTCTGGGAAATACTTCAGTCTGTACCAAGGTAGTGCCTTTTGAAGGTTTTGTGAATAAATATTTATCAGTTCCAGAGTTGTAATGATTTAAAGTTTTATTTATTTCTGAACATGTTCAATAGGGTTTTTGGATAACCCTCTGATACGAAAGATAAATTTATCTTTTACAGGCATTTACCTTTCACAAAATTAGTGATTTATCACTCATGAGAAAAATTATCATTTGTGACTGCTGCCATCTTGTTTCTTTTTAACAAAAAAAAATGGAAAATACCTAAAAATTAGGTGTTTTTAAAAAACAAACACCTGAACCTAGCTAAATGAGACCCCGTTTAGCTCTATTATTATTTTATTTTATTTCTTTGAAAGTTTGTGACTGGGAGAAGCACACTGAACCATGGTTCATTTGCAGGTGCGACCCAGGGACAAGGGAAGGGGAATATGTGTACAGATGTAAACTGAATTACAGAACCAGGTTAAGCTGTTAGTGGTATTTTAGTGAATTGGGGGGGGGGTGGAATTTAGCCAGGACACCAGGGAAATTCCCCTACGGGACCTCCGAGTTGTCAAAGGAATGAAGGAGATTGGGGGCACCAGGTGGAAATATTGCTACCCACAGAAACAACTGCACGTAACTTTGAATTACAGAGGCAGACTGTGGGAGGGCCTCTAGAAAGGAGGGAATGTATGGAAGTGGCTAGGGGTGTGGACTTCAGAAGGAAAGAAGGAAACATGCTGTATTCAGCTGCAGTAAAAGGAAAAACAGGAGGCAAAGACATGGGGCAGGGTAAGGTCCCCCCCCACAGGTAGAGGAAGACCTCAATATTCTGCTAGGTATACTGATCCTATACCTAGAAGGTTTGCAGTCAGGCTAAGGTATAAAGGTGGCCTAGAAACCTTCCCTAGCAGGGTGTATGTGGGCAGAACACTTCTAAAAGGGACAATGAAGTTCACGGCATCGGAAGTATCTGCTTTTATACATATATCCAGGGAAGATGTTTTTGACATAATCTTTCATTCAATAAAAGGCTTAGAACGATTCTGGCAGAAATGCAAGCAATTAAGGTTCTCTCCTGCTTGGGTGCCATTTTTAGCCATCCCCCTGACAAAATCCCAAATAAAGGTGATTACTGTTATGTTCTGAAATTAATGTGTTTATGTAGGGGATATTGTCCATTGGCTGAATCAACATAGAACATAGAAGTTGACGGAAGATAAGGACCGCAAGGCCCATCCAGTCTGCCCATTTGTTTTTGTACCTTATAAATGTGCCATCGGCCTTTGCTCTGTCAGTGGCCTATCTATTCATAGTCATTTGTATTGCTCCCTTATGCCTATCCCATTCCTGTTTGAAGCCCTGCACTGTATTCATAGCCACCACTTCTTGTGGTAAGCCATTCCATGCATCCACCACCCTTTCTGTGAAAAAGAATTTCCTCACATTCCCCCTTAATCGGCCCCCCTCTAATCTCATGCTGTGTCCTCTTGTCCTGCTAGTTATCTTATATTTAAACATGTTAGACTCTTTCACCTTGTTAATGCCCTTAAGGTGCTTAAATGCCTCGATCATATCACCTCTCTCCCTCCTTTGCTCAAGGGTATACATATTGAGCTCTGTTAATCTGTCCTCATATGTCTTCTGATGCAGTCCCTGCACCATTTTGGTTGCCCTTCTCTGGACTGCCTCAATTTGGTTAATGTCCTTGTGAAGGTGTGGCCTCCAATACTGCACGCAGTACTCCAGATGGGGCCTAACCAGTGTCTTGTAAAGAGGGATTATTACCTCCCTCTTACGACTTGTGATACCCCTACTAATACAACCTAACACCCCCCTAGCCTTACCTACTGCTTTAGAGGTCTGCTTGGATGATTTCAGGTCATCAGTGATGATGATACCCAAGTCTCTTTCTTCCTTTGTGACTGCTAGCAACTCCCCTCCCAGCCTATAGGTGGCTTCAGGGTTTCTCTTCCCTATGTGCATGATTTTGCACTTCTTTGCATTAAATCCCAGTTGCCACTCTTCTGACCATTTTGTCAGTTTATCCAGATCTCTTCTCATTCTGCCCACCCCATCTGGATCATCTACTCTGTTGCAGATCTTGGTGTCATCTACAAACAGACAAGCCTTACCCTCTAGTCCATCTGCAAGGTCACTAATGAAGATGTTGAAGAGGACTGGCCCCAGGACTGATCCCTGAGGTACCCCACTTGTGACTTGCATCTTTTCTGACTGTATACCATTTACCATCACTCTCTGTTTTCTGCCCGTCAACCAGTTTGCCACCCAGTTGACCAACTTCTGACCCACCCCGAGCCTACCCAGCTTATTTATCAATCTTCTATGTGGAACAGTGTCAAAAGCTTTGCTAAAGTCAAGGTAGGAGACATCAACTGCTCCCCCTTGGTCCACCACTCTGGTTACCCAGTCAAAGAAATCTATGAGATTAGTTTGACAGGACCTTCCTTTTGTAAACCCATGCTGTCTTGGATCCTGTGCCCCTATGGATTCCAGGTGTGGCACTATCCTTTCCTTAAGAGTGCCTCCATAATCTTGCCCACTACTGAGGTAAGACTGACTGGTCTGTAGTTTCCTGCCTCCTCCCTGCTACCACTCTTGTGGAGCGGGATCACATGAGCCCTTCTCCAGTCTTCTGGGACCTCTCCTGTGGTCAGAGACTCACTAAACAGTTCTGCTAATGGCTCTTCTAGTTCCACCTTTAGCTCCTTAAGTACCCTGGGATGTATGCCATCAGGTTCCATTGCCTTATCCACCCTGAGCTTAACAAGCTCTTGTAGGACCCTTTCTTTTGTGAAGGGAGTAGTGCTCACCTTCCTCGCCCTTGTGTCCATGATGCTGAGCTGTGGGCCCTGCACTACCTTCTCTCCAGTAAATACTGAGCAAAAGTATCTATTTAGGATAGATGCCTTTACAGGGTCCTCCTCCTCACATGCTCCCTTTTCTCCATTAAGCTTAGCAATACTCTCTGGACTTTCTCCTTTCACTAATGTATCTATAGAAAGTCTTGTCACCTTCTTTTACTGTTCGTGCTAGTGTTTCCTCAATTTGGGACTTTGCCTGCCTTACTGCCTTCCCTGCTTCCCTTAGGACAGTTTGGTATGCCTCCCTATCTTCATCCCGCTGTGTTCCCTTATATTTCCTGAAGGCCAGCCTTTTGGCTCTGACCTTTTCTGCTACTGTATTTGAGAACCAAAGTGGTTTCCTTCTTCTTTTGCACTTCCTTTTCTGTCTAACACAATGATCAAAGGTATGTGGTTTTAAGTGCACCAAGGCCATAATAGATTCAGAGTTTTTTTGAGATGGGGAAGGGCTGGCGTTTTAAAGTTAAGATTCACCACTCGGAGGATGGGATAGCTCACATACCTAATAGCTTCTACTTGGGGAGAGAGAGAGAGAGAAATAGAGGAATATGTCTTTATCCTGGACAGACGAAGGCCTGTTACAGGTGTGGCTTGAGGTCCCATCTCTTTAATGTATGCGATATGGTGAGGTGTGGGCTGTGTGGAGAGTGTGGCCACACTAACCAACAGTGTAATACCAATGGCCAATGTAACCTATGTGAAGAATATGGTCATCTATTTCAAGACTGTCCTTGGGCTGCAAGAAATAATACCAGAAGCATTAACCCGGATTTTCTTATTTTATTTATTTATTTGGTATTCTAAAAAAGCTCAGCAATCTGGGGCAGGGAAAGAGCCTACTGCTCCTCCTGCAGGGGATATAAGGGAGGATTTGTCTGAAACTGAAACTCAGGGTACCTCAGGCCAAAGGGAAGAAAGCATGGGTCCAGAAAGACAAGAAGCTGAGGAAAATGACAGTGAGCCCTCTGTTGGGATAATGCCAGAAGCAGAAATAAGTGAAGAAGTTCATCAGGTGGAGCTTAAGGGGAGGGAAGGATCGGAGAAAGAACAGAAAGTTAGTAGGTTGGAAGTGGCCCCCCTCCCCGGTTGAGGGTCAAGAGGCTACACCAAGTCAAGAGAGAAGAATGAGTTTGAGAAGTAAGAAAGGGGTTGTACTTGGTCTTCCACTTGCCAACTCCTTTGAAGTACCGGCTTCTCAGAAATAAACTGAGGAGAGTGCTGGGGAGGTGGAATCAGACTCACCCTCTGTACAGTCTAGTCATTAGAGTATGGAAAACACAGAGGAAAAAGGGGGGAGTAGGAAAAAGAAAGGAAGAAAAATGACTTGAAGTACTGGTAGTTTAACCTGAAAGGAAGGAATTCCTCTTTTTCAAAAAAAAAAATGGTTCTGTTTTCATTTGCATCTGCCAATGTATGTAATATTTTGATTGGAAGAAGAGAGGGCGCAGTATATGGGAAGACTTGCAGGGGCTTGCATGTGAAGTGACTTTTATTCAAGAACTATGGATTAACTCAGTGAATCTGATATCACAGGCAAAGACAGAATGGGTATGGGGGCCTTCATATTGGTTGTATGGGCCAGACCAGGCAGATGGGGTAGAAATTCTTTTCTCTGGACTGGATTTAAGGTTCAAAAACTGGTGGATATTTTACCAGGAAGGGCTTTATGAGTGGATGGGATATGGCATAATCAGCCCAGTAGATTTCTGATGATATATGAGCAACAAAGTAAAGTGGAAAGAGTCCAGTTTTTTGAAAGTATTCAACCCTTTCTTTGTACAGGAAGGAATGTGTACTTAGGGGTGATTTTAATTGTTCACTAGAGATTGGGGAAAGAAGTAAAACTGGAAAAAAAATATGTTGTGACTCATATGCTTTAAAGCAGCAGCGTAACGAAAGTGGGTTAAAATTTTACCCCACCTTTTCTTCTTCTTAATTGATGCCAGGTGTTTTCCAGTTTTATTTGGTGGTGAAATTTTCATTATCATTTAAAAATGTTATGAATGTTTCAAAGTAATTATTTCTCAAGAAAAAAAGATAGCCGTCTCGTTTTTGCATAGAAATAATACTGAGGACCCGAGGAGGATAAGAGTCCAGACAAAAATGCAAATGTACTACACACAGCAAAGGAATCCTCCAGAAAACCCAAATCAACAGTTCTGCCAATATGTTTTATAACCATAGCAGAAAATTTGCTTTTTTGAAAAACATTTTTTGTTGCACTGCTGCTTTAAAGAAATGTGTTGATATAGTAGAGTTGATTGATTATGGGGCACAAGGGGCACCCCCAGTAAAGTTTATGTTTAGAAAAGGAAGTCTGTTTTCAGAAATAGACTATGTATTTATTTCTAAGAGGATGGAGGTAGTGAAAGCATTTACTGTACCTCTGGCTTGCTCAGACCATATGCTAGTTAAAGTGACTGTCAGTACACAGACAGGTATGGAACAGCCAAGACCAAGATGGAAAATGAGTGTGACTAGTTTAGGACATAGAGAGGTAAAAATGGGGCTGGCATCATTATTTGTATCCAGGGCATCAGTCCTGGGGTTGTATGAGGATATTTATCTTTGGTGGTGAGATACAAAAAAGAAGTAGCAAAATGGATGCAAGATTACAGGAAAGCTAGGGCGAATAAGAATGTGAGGCAATACTTGGGTTTGAGAAGACAATTATTAAGATTATTAGATGCGGCATATGGGGGGGGGACCTATAAGATCAAATTGAAAATATAAAAAAGGAAATGAGGCAAGTTCAGTATGATAGATCTGTAACATTGAGGGCAGAACTTAACTTGGGGACACAAAAATTCCCTGTTGGGGACCCATGCGACGCCTGTAAGGAAAGGAAGAATAGATCAAGGTTTTTCTGCCTCAGAGATTCTAGGGGGGGAGTTGTGAAAGATTCTGAAGGAATAAGAAAGATAGTTGTGGAACATTTGCAGGAGGTTATGGGTAGTACAGATATACGAGAGGAGGGCATTGACCAGTTTCTGGGAAACATACAGACTCCTGAAATGCAAGGAGAAAGTTTGTTGGAAGTACAGAAGAAAGTGTCTGAAAAAGAAGTTGAGGTAGTAATTAAAGAATTAAAGTTAGGGGTGGGCCCTGGGGTGGATGAAATTCCTAATGAATTCTATAAAACATTTCTGGAGATTATAGGGTTTTTTTTGGCTAGAGTTTATAATTAATTTATTTATTTAGTACATCAGAAATACAACCTTTGAGTCATAGACTCTTTTGCGGCTCCGCATCATCAAAATACAAAGGTGGGAGGGAAGTACAGTAGAGGGAAGTAAATGAGTAACAGTACAATTAAGCAATTTTACAAGACAAACTGAAGCAGGACTGAAGGGCCTTAGTTATAAGCAGTAAGACAAATTAACAAGCTTAGTAGGGTAGAAATAACCCAGGTTCAAATAACTGATGAGGCAAACACAACTGTAAGGCAACTAAGGAATTGTTTGTTTGAAGTACAATATATCCCATCCAATTTCACTACAGGGCTGGTTATCTTTTTATTCAAAAGTGGGGACAAGTTGAATATTGGAAAATGGAGACCTATATCTGCTAAATGCAGATTTCAAAATATTAACACAAGTGCTGCAGAAAAGGTTAAGGTAGATGCTACAGAGTTGATTCACCCTGCCCAATCATGTGCTATACCTGAAAGGAATATACAAGAGAATTTGGCAACTATTAGAGATATCATATACTTCACTTATAAAGAAAATAAACAGGGATGTCTATTGTCTTTGGATCAATCCAGAGGCGGAGCTGGGGGGGGCTGGGGAGTTGGTCACCCCTCCTGGCTGCCTGAGTGTGAGTAGTGGTGCCCCACCACCATCTTTATTCACTGTTTAGTGCCCATTGTGGAGCCCATGATTAACTGAATGTCCCCCCCCCCCGGCTCCCAAACATTCCCAAACCTGGCTCCGCCACTGGATCAATCCAAAGCTTCTGATCGAGTGAGTAATAATTATCTGTTTAAAGTACTCACACAGTATGGGATCCCGGAAGGTTATGTGAAATGGGTTTGTTTGCTTTATGAACATGCTGAGGTTATTCCAGGGGTAGGGTATTGGGGGGAAGGGTGCCCCATAGCAATTTTGGGAGGGGTGAGGCAAGGGTGTAACCCGAGCCCGCTATTATATGTTTTTGCTATCGACCCTTTATTGTGTGCCATTAGTGGATCAGAAGTTATTGGTGGTATAAGTGGGTATCAGGATGGAGATAATGCAAACGTTTCTGTATATGCAAATGATGTATGTGTTTTTTTATCCTCACATCAGGAAATTCCAAAGCTTTTTGAATATTTTGAAGAAATTCTCAAATTTCTCTGGGGCTAGCTTAAACATAAACAAGAGCAGAAGGTTTTGGTTAGGACAAAAACCAGAAAGGGGAGGTGGAGGAGTATAATTTTACAATCACAGAGGAACCAATTAAGATCTTGGGAATTTGATTTGGGAAAGAAGAAATGGATAAAGTGAATTGGGAACAAGCTATGATGGAGGGAGAGAAAAAGGTGGGGAGGTGTAAAGGGTGGAAAATGTCAAAGTTAAAAAGAGCATTTGTGGTCAAGCAATTTCTTCTCCCATGTTTTCTTTATGTTGCAGCCATCTTTTCACTTCCAAGTGGGACAGAAACTAGAATTTTGGGATTATTCTTCCAATTACTCTGGGGTAGTAGGCTAAATCCCATTAAGAAAGAGGTTACATATTTAACAGGTAAAAATGGTGAATTGGGTATGGTTAATCTGATTTTGTTCTTTCACATACTGTTTTTGTATAAGAATATAAGGAGAATTTTGAATGACCAATTAGATTTTGTGGGTAAGTGGGGATGGACTGTGTTAGAAGGATTTCTAAATAAATCGGGAGAAGAATTCCCTAAAGACTTTAAAAAACTTAAGGTGCCTGAGCATTATAAGGGGTCTTTAATGAAGGTACAACAGTGGCATATTATAAAGGAACAAATAGTCCAATTAAATAGAAAGGGAATGTATGGGAAGATTTTAGGGGAAATTGGTATTAGTGCCCCCGAATTTAAAGAATGTACACCAAGCAAAAATAAATTTGTGTATAGGTTGTTAAGTAATCCAAGGGTCCTGGGGAAAATGAAAGATGTACAATGGTTAATGGCTCATGAGAAAATTGGAGTTAGGGATAATCTCAAACATAAGGGAATAGAGGAAAGGAATTGTTTGTACCCTGGGTGTGGGGCTGCAGTGGAGACACAAGATCATTTTTTTATTCCAGTGTAGGTACAGTATGCTAAAGGGCTGTGGATATTTTTGGCTAATAAGTGGGAGATTCCATGGCTAAAGAAAATAGAATACAGAAACTTAGTGTTAGGGATTTTTCCTTCTTTGCTGAAGCAGAATCACTGCAGTACTTAACAAATCTTTTTTGCCTATCTGCAATATTATCTGTGGCAGAGTCGTTGCCAGCTGTTATTACAGCAACAAGAAATAACGTACAGTGGACTAAGTAGGGTATGTTAGCAGGTAATGAGAGAAGTATATAAAAGAGATTGTGTATGCCATCCAAGGAATAAGGTTTTAATGTGGTGTAAGGGGTTTACTTTCTTTAAAATATATGCATAAATATGAGATTAAGGTTAAGTGTTTCAAAACGTTAATAAAGAAAAGGGGTATCAGGGGACTGGGATGGGGGAAGAGGAGTGGTGGATATCTCTTTTGTATTGTTAAGATTTCATTTTCATTTCATTTCATTTTATTTTATACTTGTAGGCAAAATGAGCATGTCTGCCCTTTTTCATATGCGACAAGCACAAACAAATACATATATTGACAAATAAACAACACATTTAAACAAACAATCAGTAATCACAATAAAAAGCCTATTATGATGTATGATTATGTATGTGTATTGTAAGTGTGTTGTGGTATTTAAATAAAAATTCCCCTACTCTTTCGGTGTGTGGGGGGGGGGGGCTGCCATCTGCTGTGGGTGGCTCCAGGTGGCAGAGAAGCCATGGAGTTTGTGGAAGAAGGGGGTCTGGAAAGTATGGAGGGGCTATCTGCTTCCAGCCCCATCTGTGAGTCTGTTTCTTGGATGGAATGTCCGCGATCGGTCCAGGAGCAGGACCAGAGGCCAGCTTACCTGCCGGTGAGAAGGCGGCAAATATTGAAGTGAACGACTTGTTCCTTGAATTGGAAGGTAAATTTATTTATTTAAGAGTTTTACCAGGAAGGCATACTGAGCAGGGTACCACTCGATTCCAGATGCACCCTGGGGGTTTGGGGGATAGGTAGAATACAATATAAATAGAAATCACAAATGCACATACTTCAATACAGTCATAACAGAGTAGGCAAATCCTTATATATGTATGTATATATAGACAGAGAGAGACAGAGAGAGAGAAATATACAGACAGAGTAGCATAGGCAAGGTACTGTAGCTATACACACATAATTACACAGCATCCAACATCATAACAATAAGCAGGGTGGGCAATAGCAGAAGTAAAATAAGCAAAGAAAATAAACAGCTGCCATCAGACTGCATGGCCTTCAGTGGAGCAGAATGCATGAGCAAGTAGTGGAGAAATGTGTCTTGAGTAGAGCACTGCGGTGAGGACTGCTGGTGGCATGTCTAATATCAGCCGACAGGGAGTTCAATAACTTAGGCATTCGGAAGCTGAAAGCAGCCTGTCCAGACCCGGTGGACCTGTGGGGGATGTGAAGTAGACAAGAATCAAAGTTCCTGCGTGAGTAGGCTGGCGGGGGAAGAACATTAAGGGCAGTCACAAGGTAGGAGGGGAGGGACTGAGATCAGAATTTCGCAGAGGTTCTAGCACAGTGTACCAATCTCCAATTGTGGAGAGAAGGGAGATCTAGGGAATGTTAGAGGTTGCAATGATGTGTACTGGGAGGGCAGTCCAGGGAGAAATGGCAGAATGAGTGGAAGAGAGGGTCTAGTCTGGTCAGGGAGGATTTAGGGGCAACACAGTAGACTACACGCCCATAGTCCATTATTGGGAGGATCATCTTTTGAATGATTGACAGGCACATGGGCAGGGGGATGCAACTTTTATTATGGTATAACGCACCTAACATGGGGTGTAGCTTCTTATGTATAGCATCAATATGCACAGTGAAGTCAAGATGCTGGTCTAACCAGACCCCGAGGTATCTGAAGGAAGTGCAAACCTCCAGGGGGGAGCCATCTAATGTGTGGAAAGTTGGGGAGGTGGGGGGATGGGAAAGTTTGACCCAAGTGCTGAATGTTAGGGTGACAGTTTTTTTAAGGTTTAGAAATAGTTGACAGCAACTACCTGAGGTTATTGCCATGCACCAATGGTCAAATCACAGGAGACCATTTTGGAAACTGGACCAGTCACAGTGCCACTGGATTCTGGTCTGGGTGGTAATGGCAGCTGCTCTGAGGGGAGCATGGAGCTTGTGGAGGATGAACACCATGACTGTGAACAGGAGGCTTTGGGCTCTCTCCTGCTAACTGTGGGGGGTCGCCAGTGTGGTGCAGGCCCTGATACTAACTCTACTGAGCTATGGGCCTCAATCTCTGATCTGGAAATCACAGGTATGTCTCCCGGTCCTTCTGTGGGCATGGGGTCCCAAGTACACAGGGATGCTGTCCAGCTCCCTATTAACATTGAACAGCTAGATAGGTGTGCTCCTGTCTCGAGACTGGGTTGGAGAGTGACCTTCTGGACAAGGGCAACCCCATATCATAGCACAAGGCACTTTTGGTCTAAGAATTATGCCACAGGAGTCAGAAAATGAAGGGGAAGATTTAGTTACAGTGTCGGCTGACACTGAGACAGTGCACCATCTTTCATTTGATAATAACATTTTGGCTTTGGACCTTACCATCTCTGATGCCCTGGAACAGGCAGGATGTGTACTTAGCCCACATAGAGACCAGCCATGGATGTCTCCTGGTCCTGTCCCAGCCAGTGAATTAGGCTCCCCTAGGGGTGGGTCAGGGGTGAGAGTCCGTTACATTTACCGGAGGACCTTGCTTTGACCCAACACCCTGCATTATGTTTGCTCACAGATACACCTATTGTTGCATCGCAGCTATCCAGCAAGTCTGCTGAAGATCCAATACTGCCTAATAACTTTTCTGCAAGTCAGGAGCAGCCTGATTCTAGGCAGGGCCACAGCCCCTTTCTGGGGAGCAGCGTCCTACTGGACGGGTGTGGGTACTAAGACTTGGGGCCATGACACTCCTCCAGCATGGATGTATGCTGGGTTATTTCATACTCCCCCTGCACCTGCTAAGAGATGGAATGTGGTGCGCATAAAATATCAGGGTGGGCTAGAAGTGTTTCCGGATCAGCTGTATGTTGGGAAGACATTGGTGAAACAAAGTTTACAGTTTCAGGCCAGTGAGATGTATGCCCTTATACATACTGCTGGCCACTAATTTTGATCACAGCTTTAAGATTGCTATAAATCTTGAAAATGTTTTTATTTGATACCAGCAAGTGTGGTATACCCCCTTATGGTCACCTTTTATTGTTATTTCCCTGACTAAACCTGCATTTAAGGTGATTACTGTACTCTAAGAATGAAGGTGTGTGTGTGACAGATATTTTGCATTGGTTGAAGGCTACATGCACGATATTGGGTAACCCTGATCCGATTATGGATTCGGAATACCTCTGGACAGGGGGTTGGCGTATCAGAGTTCGCCTGCCGACACTGAAAGGAACTATCCAGCATTTACCTAGCTGTTTTCATCTTGTTCGAGACAGAGGCTTTATTTTCCATCCAGGGTAGCCAAAGACATGTTTCTTATGTGGGGCCTGGATACATCTGAGTAGTGCCTGTGACAAGTTGAAGTGTTCTCTCTGTGGGGGTATTGGGCATACCAGTGTGGGATGTCCTATGCCAGTGATCTGTAATTTATGTGGGAACGTAGGCCATACTTTTCATGCCTGTCCCTGGGCGGCTCACAACAGGTGTGCCACTAAACAGAATGACCAGGATGATATCGTAACTAGAGCCCAAGAACAGCAAACCCAGAGGTCAGTTTTTGTTGTTATAGCTCCATCTTTGACAGATGTATCTCTAATACTTCCTCCTCATGAGGCTTCTGACCAGTCTGCCTCATCGCCTGGTCCTGATATTGGGGAACAAGGCTGATCCTGACCTTACACCAATACCCAAAGTACTTCATTTGGCTAGTGATGTGCAGGCTTCTCTGGACCTCCCACCTGAAGAAGTCATGCCCCTCCCCCCACAACAGCAATGGAACCAGGTCCTGCCAAGGAGAAGTTCCAGGAATAAAATGCCTAAAGAGCTGCCCCCAAGTAAATTGATTCACAAAGGTTCCCTGCCCACTGAAAATAGGTTTTCAGCTGTGGCAAAATGCAAAACTTGGGGGGGATAGTGATGAAAAGTTGGATACTTCCTTATTCACTTCTTCCATGTCAACAGACACAGATGTTACTTTAGCGGACTCTAAGGTGTCTGGAAAAAAGAAGGCTAAACTTAAGAAACCTGGAAAACCTAAACATGATTGAGGGGTTGTTGTTTTTGCTTTTTTGACCTTCATAACTTTGTTGGTCACCTCCCTAAATGCGAATAGCATTAAAAATTCTACACGTCTACATACCACCTTTTCAATATTGCAAGCCTTTCAGTGCCATGTATATTTTTTACAAGATGCCCGTTTACATACTTTAGGGGATATTGCTATGGCTACTGGAGACTGACTTGGAGGACCTTCATTCTGGTCCATGGGGGAAGACCCCTGTTCGGGAGTGGGTATCTTATTTACTGTACAGGGAATAGTGATAAATAGATTAGTGAATTTGGTTCTCAGGAGGGTTTTGTTACTTGTTATATATTATCAACAAGAATTTCGCCTGATAATACTTTATGCACCACAAACAAAAGCTTTAAGAATAGAAGTTCTACGAGGCATTCAACTTTATTTATTTACCACAAAAACTGTGGTGTTTGGGGGTGACTTTAATTGCATATTGGCTTTCCGAGATAAGACTGGGAAGACTCTAAAATTGTACATTGATTCAAATTTTTTGAATAAATTAATTACTGGGGCAGCTCGTAAGGATGGGGCCAAAGGGGTACGACAACCTCCAAGCCATAGCTTTTTCAAAGGACTCATATCCACCAGAATTAATTTCTTTTTTGTTTCACTATGGGTGATGTATTTGGGGTTTAAGGTGGTTCCTTTTGAGACTACTGATCATGGTTTATTACTTTTTTCTATGGGAGTCGCATTCAATAAACCTATTACCCACCACATGTGGCGTTTAAATATTTCTCTGTTAGACAATCAGGATTTCTGGCTGGCGGACCAAGAATTGTTGGAGGCCAGACAATCAGTATTTGCCCTTTATGATGGCTCTTTACAGTGGTGGGTTGACACTAAATTTGACCTGAAATCATTATTTCGTATATGGGCTAAACATAAACACATGACTCGTTATATACATTACAACCTTCAGAGACACTTGCAATCTCTGATTTCACAGTCTTTTGCAATGGGCTTTGTTTATCAGGAGCAAATTGCTAATATAAAAGCTGATATGTGTGCAGTACAGTATGACCGAGCAGCCTCTTTGGTAGCAGAACAGAAATATGGTACTCGGGGTATGAGGGAACAAGTGAATCCCTTTGATTGTTGTAAGGGCCATATTGACACAAAATATATGTCCAGCCTGTACAGGCTGGATGGTTCTTTAATGTCACATAATTTAGAGATGGCCAGTATAGTTTTTCATCACACCTATGACCTCTTTGCTAAATCATCCAGTGCTCCCGATGAGGTGTCCAGTTTTTTATCTGGCCCTCTCCTTCCGCAATTACCAGCAAAGCTTCAGAAAAGTTTATTGCTTCCCATCACTGAAGGGGAAATCCGGGGGACGGTGTCAGCTAATCAGGGGGGTACTGTCCCAGGCCCTGATGGTCTCCCTATCGAAGTGCATAAAAAACTCGTAGATGGGCTGAGTGCCTTTCTTGTGTTCCTTTTCAGTGATATAGCTCAAGGTTGTACGGCAATACTGGTTGCACTTTCTGAAAGTTTCCTGATTTACCTTTTTAGAAAGGGGGATGAAGCAGATTTAAAAAATTGACATTTTGTTAGTTTACTGAATGTAGACGGGAAGTTATTATGTAAAATTGTGGGTAATAGATTGAAAGATGCAGCTCAAATATTGATTTCTTCTACACAAACTTGTGCTATTCCACATTGCTCTGTTCAGGACAACTTGTTTCTGTTGCGTGAGATGTGTGCCCAGCCAGAGACCCAAGGGTTAATTTTGAGCCTAGATCAGGCTACGGCATATGATGCGATTGATCATGTGTATCTGTTTCAGGTTCTATTGTATTAAGGTTTACCGCCTGCCTTTGTGGGGTGGATTAAGAAATTATACTCTGGCATTTATACCAGACCAGTGGTTAATGGTATCCTGGGAGCTGCAGTACCGATACACAAAAGGGTGCGACAAGGGTGCCCCCCTTAGCCCCCATTATATATATTTAATACTGATCCTCTTCTCCATAGTTTGGAACAGAGTCCAAACATTAGGCGTAGTTGGAAAGGGGGGGGTTACATTTCCCCTGTGCTATGGCATATGCAGATGATATCTGCTTGATGGGGGCTGATGCTCCATCAGCTACAACAGTTCTGGATATCATTTCTGTTTTTTTCAAAGGTTTCTGGAGCCTCTCTTAATAAAGAAAAGAGCTGGTGTTTGCTTTTGAATTCAGGACAGCAACCACAGGGTGGTGATATCCAGGGAATTCAAATTATGCCAGAGACGATAAAAATATTGGGTGTTTTGTTTGGTGATGGTGAGTTGGCCTTTTTTTTTAATTCAATATGCTTTATTGTAACACCATAATACAACAATGATACACATAGTAAAAGAGGTCGCATTAGTACAATATCATTCAATATGAAAATCTCCACCTCATTAAGTTTTCGGCATTACATACTTTTCTATGTATTTTACAAAAAAACAAAAAAACACCCCTCACTCAAACCGAGCATTGAGATCTAAAAATAAGATAGGAGTAACAACAGATTATAAAAAAACCAATGAAGGCTCTGATTGTTATTTTCTTGGACACAGGCCAGCCTTTCTAAGATACCCATACTGTAAGGAAGGCATCGAATGTACTCCATTTGTTTAGATAATCTTGTGGACTATTTTTCATTTTAGCTATATGTTTTTCCAATTGTAGTGCCAAGAGAATCTCTTTATGCCACTCAAGAACAGATGGGGTAGAATCATCCATCCAATGTCTCATGATCACCAACTTGGCAACAGCCGATATAATAGCTATATACCTTTTCTGCTGTCTAGTCATCTGTAAAGGAAAATAGTTAAACAAACAGGTTTCAGGTACAAAAAAGGAGACTAACTTTAATATCGGGGCAGACAACTTTTGCAAGTTTTCCCAAAATATCCAAACTCTTGAACATGACCATATCATATGATAGAGGTCTCCATAGCCTTCCCTGCATCGTTGGCATTGTGAGGAGGAAAGCTTCCCAATCTTGCTTAATTTTGCAGGGGAATAATAAAGATTATGCATAATATTATATTGTTGCAATCTAAGCCTATCTTGTTTTATAAATTTATATGCGTTAAACCAAATCTTTTGCCAGAGTCTCATGTCATCACTGAAAGATAACTTTTGCAACCAGTAATAACAGATACCTTGGGGTAACACAGGGTCCAATGTTTGAAGTTCTTGATATATCTTGGAAATAGAATGCGGCTGGTCCGCTGTTTTTAGGAGAGAAGATAGTTGCACTTTGGTAGGTTCAGTATCCATTGATTTTTGCACTAAAGCTACCACCATTTGTCTGACCTGCCAGTATTTAAAAGCATTCATTTCAGCAGCAGGGATGCTCTTACAAAATTGTAAGTAAGATAAAACTCTACCATTCAGGATCATATCTCCTAATCTAAGCCCTCCCAATGGAAGCCAAAATGAGGAAGTGATAGGAGAATTTTGAATTTGCAATTCTGGGTTATACGTTAAGGGCTGTTCCACAGATTTATGCCAATCTAATTTTAGGGAGGACTGAAGCTGATGTAACGCTTTGAAAGACCACCCAATAGGTCTATTTCTCAGTTCTTTAGGAATTCTGTTTGGAGAAGAGTAGACCAGAGCTGTAAGACTACAAGAGTTTTTAGCAGCTAGGGTTTCTTCAGTTGATATCCAGAGGGGTCGGTATGAATCCAAGTCAGTTACGTTTGCAGGGCGAACCCAGTGTGCCAGCTTACTGATGTGAGCTGCCATGTAGTATTTGAAAAAGGAGGGCAGGGAAAGGCCTCCTCGTATTTTTGAGGCTGTAAGTTTGAAAAAGGCTCTTCTGACCCCCTTCCCTTTCCATATGAATTGGTTTAATAATTTTTGTAAGTTGGAGAACTATGCTTTAGGCAGTTAACAGCCCAACATAGTCAAGGGATAAAGAATCCGGAGCAGTAGATTCATTTTTCCTGTATGAATTCTAGCCCAGAAGGAAAGAGGTAAAACTCCCCATCGCTCTAGATCATTTTTTATTGTGCTTAATAGTTTAGTGAAATTTTCTTTCAATATGTATTAGGTAATGCTATCGAGACTTTTATACCCAAATAGGTTAGAGACTGAGATTCCCAGGTCAGGCCGCATTTTAAAAATTCAGCCTGTAAGCATTTTCCATTTAGTGGAAAAAGTCTGGTTTTAGAAAGGTTAAGATTTGGCCTTCTTAAATTGGATAGCGGCAATTAGTGTGGCAGACCGTAAAGTGGAGAAATGGAAGGCTTGACCCATGACCAAAAAGAAACGTGTCTTTTTGGTGAAAACCTTTATTGTTTCCATTTTTCTGTATGTTAGTAATGTTTTTCCTTTACTGGTAAAACTGGAAGTACAGGTATACAGCGTATTCTTTAGACTTTTGTGGGGAAGTAGACTAAATCCAATTAAGAGATCAATCACGTATCGCCCTGTTAAGAGGGGGGGTCTTAACATGGTCAATCCCATTGTGTTTTTCTTTTCTATTTATGTCTATGCCAATATTTTACATGATATGCAGATTTCTCGACAATTACCTTTTGAGTCACACAGTGTCCATGTGTTCAACACTGCTTATTGTACATACTGCATTACATATATTATAGCAAGAAAGGTTTTGTAACAAATATATGCTAATTGTTCTTTCTATCCTCAGTATGTTACTGTGAGTTTGATGATATTTATGTTTCTTTATTTTCATTACTCCTTTTTCCTTTTATTTCAGATTTGCCTTTTTACCCTAAGGTTTCAGGCCTCCCTGAGATATTTTCTCAGCTTGGTTACTGTTTTTGTGTTTTGGTTTTTTTTTCGTATAGTGATGCTGATACCTTTGTTTCTTGCCATATGAGGGACAGGATTTTCTTTTTAGTTTGCTTTCTCCTTGTTTGGTTTTTGGGGGTTTTGTTTACAATAAGGATTTGAGTTTCTTTTTGTGCTGTGATGTTAACACACCTGTATTACTTTGATTTTATCGCCTTAATAAAAATTCCCCTGCTCTTATCGAGAAGTGCCATGGGATCTTTAACATCCACCTGAACAACCACCAGAACAGGCAGACAGGACCTTGGTTTAACGTCTTATTCAAAAGATGGCACCTTAGGAGTGCAGCGCAACCCCTCTTGAGGCACTACAGTGTCAATATTGGGATGTATCCCATGTTGCTGGTGTGGGGCTAGAACCCACCACCTTCGGATCTTCCAGTCTCAGAGGCACGTGTGCTACATACTGAGCCACTGACACTGCAAATTCTGGTGTCTGTATTTTAAATTATGGCCAGAAATAGCTTTTCTGGGATCCTCAAAGGCAATGTTAGCCAGCAGTGAGGGAACCACATTCTCTATATGAGAACAATGGGACTTTCCTCATTGCTGCAGCCGCAGATGGAGATGTAAGCCAGCAGTCTCCCTCACATTCCTGTGCAGCTTTGTTTTTGTCTTGATCTAGCTCTGCTCCTGTCCAGCCCCCAGCCCCACCATGCCCAGGCTTATCCCTCTGGGCGGGGCCGCCGGGGGGGGGCACTCCCTCCAAATGGTTACTTGGGAGCTTGCCCTGGCTTACCCCCAGGGTGGAGCCATAGGAGAGGGACACCCCAGAGGGCAATAGGGGCAATGGAAACAGAGGCAGAGCAGGACATTACGGCTGAAGCCAGAATTTTGTAGATGCTTTCTGGAACCCTGGATACAGGATGCGCAATAACGTCCTCAGGATGAACCCAACACCCCCAACAGTACTAGGTACCAGTTGGCAAGGATCCTCTGGTCTCTGCCAGGGGTCACTGATGCACCACTCGCTCACCCACCCTCCCCAGAGAGGAGGCTGCCACTTGGGCACTCAATCCTTCTCTCCCTACGACCCTCTGACTCCCAGGTCCATTCTTGAACCTGGGATGTCAGCAGTGCATGTGTACACCTTGCCACTGCACCGGTGGGCCCACCCTCCTGTGCAGCCTTAACATCTGTCTGTCCATCTCTCTGTCTGTCTGTCTATCTATCTATCTCTGTCTATCAGTCTATCAATTTATCTATCTGCTACCTACCTACCTATCTAGCTAGCTACCAACTTATAATTTGTAAGTGGACCAGGCTGCCCCCCCCCCGGTGCCAAAGAGTATCCCAACAATTGGGTGCCCCATCCACAGTGTTGGCTAGGGTTCATCTGTTGAAAATGAAAACTTTCCCTCATTGACCTTTTCAAAAAAAAAAGAAACCTGCAAAGAAGAAAATAGTCCCTCACTGATCTGACCCCCCAGACCCCACCCCGACTCCCACTCAGCACCCACCACCCCACACATCCTAACTCACACATGTCCCACAACATAGATCCACTCTCCAAGACAAAAGATGTCTTTATGCTGGAACCACCGACTGTGACATGAGAAAATAAGGTAAGTCTGGTTAATGTATTTCAGTGCATTTTCAACTTTTTTTGTTTAATTCTTTGGTAATCAGGTAAGGCTCACTAGGCACAACTGCCTGTTTTCAGAGGTGACCCAGGAGCACTGGACAGGTTAATTGCTCAGAGTCACACAGTATGCAACCCCAACTCATAAACAAAGTAGGTGAAATTTTTCTAATCCATCCTGAAAGGTGATTCTGCCGTCACTCTGCGAAATCACCATTTGGGCAAGATTTGAACATTTTCACCTACTGGGTTCATGGGTGGGAGGTCATAAGAAGGCCATGTTGAAAATGTGGTGGTAAAATATGGTACAATGATCAAGTTATGAGTGAATATTGAAATATTTCAATGTTCATTCACAACTTCACTCATTTTCAATAAATTTCCACCAAACTTTCAACGTGGCCTTTTTGTAACATCACCTCATGAGCAAGGCAGGTGAAATTTTTCAGATCTGGGTTGGAAGGTGATTTTGCAGTTAATCCATGAAATCGTGTTTCAGGTGGGATTTGTTATTTTTCACCATCTGGGTTTATGACATGGGGTCATAAGCACTCTGTTCACAATTTGGGGTAAAACTATAATACAGGAACCAAGTTATGAGAGAATATTGAAATATTTGAATGTTTTCTCACCACTTCACTAATTTTCAACATTTTGACTCCAAACCTTTAAAATAGCTATTTTTTCACACCATCTCATAAACATTACAGGTGTTGCTTCTTGAATCATGGACAAGATATGTTTTCGCACTTGTGGTGTGAAATGACATTTCTGCCACTGTTCTATAAATGTTACATGTCATGTTTATAAGGGGGAATTGTAAAATGACTATCTTGAAAATGTGGGGTCCAAAATTATTAAGAAATGTTGTGTGTAGTACCAGCTATTACATCAGCGGGTAGTGCTTTGTTATCCTATGCCGGTGAGCTGAGTTCAGGGGCAAGCTGGGTTAGCCAGCTGGATGGGCTGAGGAGGGAGGGATAGCACTGTTGTACTGTACTACTCCCAGTCTAGAAAGGGAATGCTCAGCGTTGCCTGCATGGGCCCAAGTATCATATTAAAGAGAAATCTTCTCTTAGTATAGGGCCCTACATCTCTGCATCCATGGCTGCCAGAGGGCCCTGCACTTTAACTGGTGGATGGACTCATTGCCCTGCATGTCTGTATCTGTATCCACATGGTAGCCCTGCACTGCTGCAGCCCACCAGACAGCCCCACAAATTATTTTTTTCTTATACTTTATTTTTTCTTTTCTTAAAGACAAATTCATTTTACATCATCCCACACAGAAGCAGAAAACATTTAGAGATAGATAAATTGTTAGGACTTTAACTTAACTAAAGCAAACATTTTAGGGGGAATGTAAGGAGTCACTAATATAAAGGTTTATCTACAGCATTTCAGTATGTAAAAAAACAGAAAAAAGTTCATGTGTGCTCCAAGCTTCTACTTCATAGTGATATTTTAAAGAAAGAAAATAAATCCAAAGTATTAAAAGTTCTTCTCAAGCCCCATCACTTCGCTCCTCAACCAAATCAGACAGTCAGTCCTTTGCAGATTATTTCCTTCTTTAATATAGAAGGTACCTTCAAATCACTCATCTGGGATGGTATTCTGTAACTTCTACCTCCTCTTGTTCAAAATCTGACCCATGATCTTCCGGTAGCTTGACATTATTTTCAAAGAATGATCGTGCAGCATCCTGATCTTCGAGAAAAAACAGCTTTTCCCTGGAATTGAATTCTCAGTCGAGTTGGCTCTAGTAATGCGGCCAGCACCCCAGCTTCTCTAAATTCTGACAAAATAGGTAGAAAGATTTTCCGTCTGTGCTTTGTTTGCAGACAGAAGTCAGGGTACAAATGAATTCTGCTACCCTCGTAAAAAATATGTTTCTTCTGCCTAGCCATCTGGAGTATTTTGTTTATTTCAGACAGAGTTAAAAATGTAATTATTATGTACCTTGCTCCAGATTCTTGCTGTTTGGATTCCTTCAAATTACGAGAAGGACGAAATAGTGACTCGAAAGAGAAAGATGTTTCCAAAGAAAAAATTGCGTGAGTGCTGTTTCCATCACTTCGTTCAATTCTGAATTTGGTATGGTAGCGGGAAAACCAATAAACCTCAGGTTGCGTCAAAAGATATTATTCTCTAAGCATTCCATTGTAGCAGCCTGGGCCAGTTCACAAATTCTTGACATCTGTTGCCACGCAGAAGTACAGGACCCATGTGTGAATGAGGATATGATTAATCTATTTCAAAAAGAATGGAAATTCTTTGCAAAAAACTTTGTTAATGCACCAGTTACAGTTCAACTTAATGCCACAAAAGTAGGAAAATGTGGCATTAGGGTTTCCAACTCTAGCTCTGCACCCCCAGCAGCAAAAGGACAAGACCACACAAGCAACCACAGAAAGCTATCATCAGGTGGACCAACATACAACTGTTTCAAGATGACACAAATGCAGTAGTACTGATGTGCTACCTTTGTAGATTTGTATCTATGGATGCATAAGCATAGGCCCCTGTATGTTGTACAGCAGGCATGAGTACCTCTGGCCACAGAAGTGCCAGCTACATGGGAGCCTGCTCTTCTGCAGACAGTAGTGCTGTTGCAATCTGGGTATCATGGTTTCAGCAGCAGATCTAGAAATTTTTCAAGGAAGTAACAGTTTTGTTTAGGGGTAGCACTTTCCCTGACAAAAGTAAAATGTTACCTTTGAAAGCTCAGATAAGGTTAAAACAGTTACGTTTTGTTGGACTAAGGGAGTAGTGGGTGCTACCTCACTACACAGTTGAATCCACCAGTGCACGGTTTTCTATATGCACCTTTGTAAGTGCAGGCCCCACAGTAGCCTGCCCTTCAGTAGCCAGAAGCCAGTGTGTATGTCTTGCACCTGTGACTGCAAAGACGTAGACCCCTCAATGTCCTGCAGTTCTGCAGACAGAGGTACTGTTGCAATTTTGTTATCATGGATTTCATGGCACCTGTGCTTCTGTTGCCAGAGGTTGGTGTGTATGTCTTCCACCTGCGGCTACAGAAGTGCAAGCCTGTTAGGGCCCCATAGCGGCCTGCATTTCTGCAGACAAAGAACTCTTGTAGTTTTGATATTTTGGATTTGCACCTGTGGCTGCAGGGGCCTGTGCTGCTGCACAGAGAAGCACTGTTGTAATTTGAGTATCATGCATTTCTTTTTGCAGCCAGAAGTGAGCGTGCATGTGGTATGTGTACTACAGATACAAATCACCAAAGGTAGCACATCAGTGCTGCTGCATTTGTGTCATTTGGACACAGTTGCATGTTGTTGGTCTTACCTGATGATGGCTGTCTGGTTGTTTGTGTTGTCTTGTCCTTTGGAGGGGGGAGTTACGACTGTAAACCCTAACATCACATTTCCCTACTTTTGTGCATTAACACTGTTTTTTTTTGCAAAGAATATAAATATTTATATGTAGATAGATATATTTATGCAACATATGTTTTGAGATAACTGACCAACTAAAAATTGATATCTCTCTGAACAAGGAAAGATATCACTAAGACATAATGCATCAAGAAAAGATATCAATTAAGCAATAAGGTATGACCAGAGGCCATGGTAATGTTCTAGATAATCACCCCCTGGGGGTGTAATGTGGCACGAGGCACAGCTGAGTACCATATTGCCCCCCGGGGGTGATTCATTTGAAAATTAACATACCCCCTGGGAGTACCCTATTGCTATTATTATAATTGGGTTCATTTTTTCTTGCAGTTTTCCATGTCCTACTGTATTTATTTCAGTTATTCTTACTGATTGACATAAAATAGTCCCTTTGCCAAAGGTTTACATTAGTAGTGCAACAAGAAATAAGCTGCAGGAGGCTGTCAATGGCTTCTTGGAAATGACAGCCTGTGCCCAAATACTCACATATGTTCACAGGTAAACACACAACACAAACCAGGGAACAAAATAAATAGCTGGGTAAAACTAATTATTTTGATCAAAAAAACAAAATCTCACACCTCTTCGTTGCCGTTACATCTCTGTTAGATTCTGAACTTTTACACAATGACATGGATGTTTGAACAATGATGCTTGGGACAGTTCTGCTGCCTATGGCAGAGGGAGAAAATGTTAAGAATTGATCTGCGACGTGAGCAGAAATTATTGAGGAACTAAATGTCTGGCACATTTTGTTTGCTCATTCACCCACTGACAGAGAGAAAAAAGCTTACGTGTAAATTCTTTATTCTCAGTTACATGACTTACGGCCACTGACGTGACAGCCCGCAGCATGGCTTTTCCATCATAAGCTTCACCACTCTGTCTTTGCGATAACGACAGCCTGCTGGTTAATACTCTGTCGCAGCTTGCAGACACTTATTAAAAAGTACACTAAAAAACAATCAACCCCTCTGTTGACATTTTATGGTGTTTGCACCTGTGACTCATTCCATTGCTTTAATCCTATTTTATGGCCCTTGCCAATGCAGAAAATGTTGTCAGCATGAATTCGAGTGGCTTTCAAAAACCATGGGGAGTTGGACACATCACCTGGGACATTCTAGGGCAACCATAGTAATTTCTGAGCACTTGCTTTGTTTCATAGAAACATAGGCTTTGATGGCAGATAAGGACTGCTTGGCCCACCCAGTCTGCTCATTTCTGTACCTTTTGGATAAGCTTCAGATCCTACTTAACCAACAGCTTACTTCCTCCTACCCCCTATTAGAATTGCCTTATGTCTATCCCATGTATTCTTGAATTCCCCTACTGTTTCTGACCCCACTACCTCCTCTGGAGGGCTGTTCCAAGCGTTCACCAAATTCTCTGTGAAAAAATACTTACTCACGTTGCACCTGAGCCTTCCCCCTCAATCTTCAAATTGTGCTCCCTTGTTCTTGTACATCTCTTTTTCTGAAAGATGCTGCCCTATTGGACTTTCTTGATTCCCTTGAGGTACTTGAATGTTTCTATCATGCCACCCCCTCCCTCCTTTCCTCTAGGGTATACATATTAAGCTCTTTAGTTACTCTTCATATGGTTTCTGGTGCAGACCCTGCACCATTTTAGTTGCTCTCCTCAGGACTGCCTCCATCCTGTCTATGTCCTTGCAGAGATAGGGTCTCCAGAACTGCATGCAGTACTCCAGATGGGGTCTCACCAACTGTCTGTACAGAGGGATAACAACTTCTTGTTTTTTACTGGTGATGCCTCTCCCTGTGCAACACAGTATTCCTCAGCCCTTCTTACTGCCTTCTCACATTGCTTGCCTACCTTTAGGTCATCTGATATGACTACTCCCAGATCCCATTCCATTTTTGTTGTTGTTAGTACCTCCACCCCATCGTGTGCTCTTTCCCTGGGGTTTTGTTTCCCAGGTGCATTACTTTGCACTTCTTTGCATTAAATCTAAGCTGCCACACTTTTGACCATTCCTCCAACCTTGCCAAGTCTCTTCTCATCTTTTCCACCCCCCTTGTGTATCAACCCTGTTGCAGATCTTTGTGTCATCTGCAAAGAGACATACTTTTCCCTCCAGCCCCTCCACAATGTCACCTATAAAGACATTAAAGAGCACCAGTCCCAGTACTGAACCCTGCAGTACCCCGCTAGTAACCCCCCTTTCCTCGGAGTTGACTCCGTTTACTAATACCCTCTACGTCCTGTTGTCCAATCAATTTTTTACCCAGGTTACTACCCTGGGACCCACTCATTCTTTACTGTAGCAGTAACAGGATTTTTTTGGGATGGACAGACAGTTACAGCAAGCTGCTAAAAATTCCAGCTGCCTAAAAATCCATTTTTGAAGGCAGTTCATTGTAGCCGATTGGAGCTAGAATGAGCTGGGTTGTTACAGACAGTACACTGTCATGAATGGCACAATTGAAGGTGCATGTCTACAAGTTATATTGACCTTTTTTAACATGTAGGGATGAAAAAACATTTTTTTAACAGGAGGATTTTACACTATGACAGCATCTGACACTTCACTACACCATAGAACTGAGTGGTGGAGCAGGTGGGAGAAATTATGGACACTCACGAAGAGGAGCTGGAACACTATCTGTTGTACAGATGGAGGAGGAGCCTATCGGATGAAGAGAGGTACAGTTGTGTTCCTTTACTATGCTTTCTCAAAGTGGGTCACTTTTTATAATATAAACAATCAGGTGAATGAGTAGTGTGTTTGTCGGGGGGTAATGATGGAGGTTCACAAGGATACCACAGCCTAGGAAATTATCAGCAGCAGCCACTGGGATAATTAATAACATCAGGCTTTTAGTTGTGAGTATGACCCGGGAGAACTGTGTCACACAAAACAGCTCCAAAACACTTACAACTTTTGTCACAGTACAGTATTGATTTACACTGACTTAGGGATGCTTGCCACGGTCAGCACTGCTATCATGGTGGCTGTAAGTTCTACACATGGAATGCTGACAGGGTAAGTAGGACCTTGCTTTGTAAGTCAGTGCTCAAGTACTCAGGCTGCACAAGTATGTTAAGAAGGAGATTAACATAAATGCTGACAGCCAATAAGATTGCTGAGATCCTCATAATAATATATTTTCTTGATGTGTTATGTTATAGTGATATATTTCCTTGTACTGCTATGTCAGGTTTAGAAGGTTTGGCTCAGTAGCATACTAACCATATTCACATGTGAATAACTTTAAAATGAAAAATGATAGCATGGTACTGTGAGCACAAAAGTTGTTCAGCATGAACATATCTACAAAATGAGTGGTGTTTCATTTACAGATACCTTTTAGATTTTTTATCATCAGCAAAACACTTTTTCGATGCACAAATGTGAATAACTTAAAATAAAAAAATGGTAGCATGGTACTGTGAGAATGAAAGTTGTTCAGCACAAAAATACCAGCAAAATGAGTGGCATTTCTATCAGCAAAAAATGGCAGAAAATTTTTTTTTCACTTTTGCGACAAACAATTGTGAATAACTTTCAAATGAAAAAATATAGCATGATAATTTCAGCACAAAAGTTGTTTGGCATTGAAATATATACAGAATGAATGGTGTTTCATTTATAGATACTGTTTAGATTTTTTATAATCAGCAAAAAGTGACAGAAAATTCTAATTTTTTCACTTTTTCGACAAACAAATGCCCACCCCTTCCACTCCCAAAAAACAGAAGAATTGTACATCAAACTTTTTCATTCTGTACTGGCCACAATGTAAAGCTGTTGGGCTCAATGAATTTCAAACAGAAGTAGCAATACATCTTGAAAATCTCTTCTAAACAAGTACTGTAACTGTAAAAGAAGCTGAAAGTTAGTCACATATTTCTAAGTCACAAGCACCACACTCCCAATCATGTTTATCCCAAATCTTACCTGTATATCTATATAAACAGAACATGACATGGCCTGACTGAAGATATCATATTTGTCTGCATTCGAGGCCACTGTTATTAAGATTCTGTATCTCATTCATTGCTTCACCACTTGTGAGATATCATAATATCATTAGCCTCATGACACTCGTGAGATATTATATCATTAGCTTCATGACACTCATGAGATATTATATCATTAGCCTCATGACGCTCGTGAGATATCATAATATCATTAGCCTCATGACACTCATGAGATATTATAATATCATTAACCTCATGACACTCGTGAGATATCATAATATCATTAGCCTCATGACACTCATGAGATATTATAATATCATTAACCTCATGACACTTATGAGATATTATAATATCATTAGCCTCATGACACTCATGAGATATTATAATGTCATTGGCCTCATGAAGAAGAATATGATATCTTCAGTCAGGCCATGTCACATCCCTTATGTGTGTATATATAGCTATCTGTCTATATATCTATAGATCTATATCTATAGATATATATTCATGGCAAAAATGTTAATGCACCAGTTAGGGTTCAGATTAAAGGTGATAAGAAACCATTTTTATACCTCTAGATGCCCTATAATTGTTCTTTTATTGGCTGCCTAGCATTCTGATATGTTTTTGCCCTTTTTTGTTAAATTAAATCTAATTCTGCTGTCTTTGTAACTCTCCTGAATTCTTCTCTCCTCAGCAGTTGCTGCTGTTTATTTTCATACTGCCTGAATATTCTGTGACATCAGAAACACCCATTCCAGACCATTCAAATGAATAACATGGAATGGGAGTTTCTGATGTCATAGAATGTCTTAGGAACATGAAAATCAACAGCAGTAGCTGGTGAGGAGAGTTGAACTCTATGTAGATACGAGGGCACCCCAAAGCTTGATTAATTTTTTGTTTATAAAAAAAAAAATCAAAGCATATCAGAATACATACCTAGCATGTAAAGGAAGATGGAAGGGCAGTTAACTATGAAAAATGAATTTCCTATCTCCTTTAAGTGAAAAAAGTAAGGAGATGTGGTGTTAGGGTTTCCAACCCTAACTCTCCACTCCCCATGCAGCAAAAGGAAAAGATATTGTGGTTTTGGCTATCCTGGGTCTTGATAAATCAGTGGTGACATAGGTGTAGACTTTGGGGGGCTTCCAGGCTAGAGCCCCCCCTCCCAGATAGAGTAGTCTAATAATAGGTTACCTGCTTGGGCCAATAGTTTTGAGCCTGAGAGACCCCCCTGAAAACCTAAACGCTACACCTGTGAGTGATGGGGGTTTTGTTTGGGTTCTCAGCCCTAATGCTCACCTGTGCCCCCCCAGCCCATAGCCTTCTGTCCAAAGCACAACATACATATCCAAGACAGTTCCTCATACTGATATTGTCTTTAAACATACAGAACTATGTCTCCCCACTTGTTGCCAGCAACCTGTGAGCCCTGCCTGAAGAAAACACATCACATCTGATCTTGTTTGCTCAGGGAGTTGGAGAGCATTAGGACTGAGAACCCCAAAGAAGACCCCACCACTGATTTGCCAGGACTCAGGACAGCCAAAACTGTAGTATTCATTCCTTTTGCTGCTTGGAGAAGGTGGGGGTGTGGAGTTAGGGTTGGAAACACTAACACCACATTTCTGTACTTTTACGCTTTAATCTGAACCCTAACTGGTGCATTAACACAGTTTTTGCAATAAATTGTGTTTCTTTTTGAGATAGTAGAATCATATCCTCATTCACGGATTCCCTTTGGGATGTGCATGAACACATTCATCTGGCTGCAGAAGCGTAGGACCTTCTCAGCCCTTTGCTTCAATGTCTCCATAGATGCAGACAACCATTGTCTGTTATCCTTGTAGTACTCCTTGAGACCTTTTTTAATATATAAGTTGTTCCTTAACTCCAAAGATTGACAGATTTACACCTTGTTGAAGTTGCAGTGTTATCCTATAGGAATTTTCAATTTTAATTTTTGTAGGGTTTTTTTCTAAGGGAATTGGGGCAATCTGGAAAGTGATTTATTTGTTTTGTTCTAAATTTGCTTTGTCAGGCTCACATCAAAGAAAAAAATATATTAAGTGTTCCTCTTAACTCCTGGTGCTTGATTGTATACAGGCAAACACATGTTTGGGTTTTTTAGGCATAACTTGGTCAATTTTTGTCTGTTTGGGCTGGGACTTGGTATGCTTCTAATCCAGGAGGAGATACACAAAACTATTGGACTTACTTTTGGATTTGACACCATGGTAAAGTTGCAATGGAATTCGGGTGTGCTGTGTATACCCCATGAATTTGTGGAGGGGTGTTATATGTTAGTCTTATATCACTCGAGACATTTTTTGATCTACTGTATGATTGTACTTTAACTCCAAAAACTAACAGAGTTGTGACTTGTTAAAGTTGCAATGTTATCCTATAGGAAGTAATTTTGAGGTGCTGTGTATACCCCATGAAACTTCGGGAGGGTTGGTATTATGTGTTAGTCTTGTAGTACTCATTGGGACCGTGTGTGTGTGTGCGTGTGTGTGTATATATATATATATATATATATATATATATATATATATATACAAATACTATACAAAGATTGCCCCTTAACTCCAAAGATGGATGGAGTTATAGCTTGTTAAGGTTACAATGTTATCCTATGGGAAGTTGGGAGGTAATTTTGGGGTGCTGTGCATAACCCATGAATTGGTGGAGGGGTATTATCTGTTAGTGTTGTGGCACTCATTGAGACCTTTTTTGACAGAGTTATGGCTTGTTATAGTTGCAATGTTATCGCATGGGAATTTGAATTTTTTAATTTTAATGTTTTTTCTAAGAGAATTTGGGCAATCCTGAAAGTAATTTATCTGCTTTGTTTTAGTTTTGTTTTGTTTGGCTTGCTTTAAAGAAAAAAAAAATGTAAGTGTTCCTCTTTACTCCAGGTGCCTGTTTGTATACAGGTAAAAATGTGTTTTGGGGGTTTTAGGCATGACTCGGTCAGTTTTTGTCAGTTTGGGCTAACACTTTGTATGCTTGTAGTCCAAAAAGAGATACACATGTGATGCATTTTGAACAACTGCCTACTGCCTGCTGTCTTTCTGCCACACTCTGGTCCCATTACAGCTACTCTAATTTCTCCTTGGACTGCCTTTTTTGTTCCCCTCTTTCACTTACTTTTTTCTCTTTTGTATTTCTTTTTCTCTGTTCCCCACACTGTTTCTCTGCCAGCTTCCAGACCCCTGATACCCTCTCCCGACACCCCCCTGAACCAGCACATTTTTTAAATGTTGCCTGGCATATTTGGCCATCTTCTCTACCTCTGCTCATGGACCCCTACCTCCTCTCCCATCAACCTCATGTACCAGCCTTTTGTTCTGCTAAATTCCCACCTGGCACCTTTGACCAGACCTCTCTGCAGGAATCCTTTCTCTCCCCTCATGCCCACTATTTGCACCTACTTCTGCCCTGAGCACTGAATTGCCCAAGGCCCTCTCACCAATTTACCTGAGCTTTGTCTTTGTTTTTTTTTAACTAACGGCCAGCCTTTTTCTGATCTTTTTTAGCCACATGCCCAAATCGGGCTCTCCACTTCAGCTGAGTGGCCCTGGCACTGATCCCTGCCAGCAGCCAGACCTCTGCATCAAGCCTGCCCCCTCCCCAACCAAGAAAATCAGGTACGATCAGTCAGCTCCTAGCTCAGAGCTGCCAGGCTTCAATCACTATAATTTGACTGGCTCCTAGGGACTGTGGCCACTTTCTGATTGGACACTGCAGATCCCCATTGAGAAAGCAAGTGCTCAAGGCACCTTTTTCAAATTACAGCTCAGCCACTGCTTTGCCCTACTACTCTCTGGACAGGGTTTTTGGCCCACCCCACCACCCCAACGTTTCTCCTTTATTAGATGCACTTACCCAGTGATCCCTGCCCCCTGAGGCCTCATACTAGTCAATTACAGCAACTTCCTAAAGGGGTTCTCCTTTACTGCAACTTTTTTTTATATTTTATTTAGATCTAGGATTACAATTACCTTTGAGCCAAGGTTCTTTTACAAAGGTTCCACGTCAGAAGAGTACATACATGTTAAACAAGGGCATACAACATTCATGAGAGCATACAGCACTATTCATCAGTTCAGGTACGGCATCACAGTAAATAGGATACATGAATAACACATACAAGGAATCATTTCAGAAACCCAGAAGAAATCAGGGAGGAAGGGTGAGAGGATGGGGGGGTGGCAGCTGAAAAAGAGACTAGAGCAGCTCACGGCATTGTCAAAAAATATTAGAGGGGGGTGGTTGATCTCAATGGGGAATGAGAAAGCTAGGGGTGGCATTCACATGAGCTGGAGGCCATGAGATGATGATGGAGGCTTGATTTGAATATGCCCAGTGAGGAGGTGGAGATGATGTGAGTGCTGAGGGCATTCATTCAACTGGGTGCACGGTGTGCTAAGGATCTTTTGGCCCAGAGTGATGCAGCATTGGGGGACCTGTAGAAGCTGACGTTCAGACCCTCTGGTGTTACGAGGATTAGCGTTTGGATGCAGGAGGGCTTGGACACTAGGTGGAGTAAGGCCCAAAGTAATTTTTTTCACCATCAAGCAGGTAAGGTACTTTATGCGGTTAGCGAGTTGAAGCCATCCCGCTTGAGCATAAAGCTCACATGTATGTGTGAGTTGGTGGAATCCAGTAAGCCGTCGACAGGCCTTGTTTAGGGAGGTCATTATGTGCCTGAGGGTGGCAGTAGAGGCAGAGCCATAGATTATGAGGCTGCAGCCTATGATGGAGACCACAGAGCTCTGGATAGCAATCTTCAGTGCTGCCTGGGTAAGATGCTGTCTATTTCGGTAGAGAATTCCAGTGCGTGAATTTACCACTCTGGCAACACTATCAATGTGAGTCTCATAAGATAGGCAAGGGTCAAGTGAGATTCCAAGGTATTTAAAAAGATGACACTTGTTCGCGGGTATTACCAGCGCTTGTATTGATATCAAGGGGGTATTGCCTGTGCTTGCTTGTGAGCTGCAGAAAAGCATGGATTTAGTCCTTTTGTGGTTTAGAACCAGTTTATGTTTTGCAAACCAGTTTTCAACAGTGTAGAAAGCAAGCTGTAGGTTGTGAAGTAAGGGTTGTGGGTCCTTATGGGGGTGAGAAGCACAGCGTCATTGGCAAAGAGGATCATTTGTTCTGGTCAGGATAGTGGAAGGGAGTTCAGGAAAAGGATGAAAAATAATGGGCCCAGTATGGATCCCTGAGGGACACCTGAGCGAACAGGTTTGTAGTCAGAGAGTGCTCCTGAGATTTTTACTCTTTGTGAGCGCTGGTCAAGGTAGCTATAAAACCATGCAGTGGAGTCCTGGGAGAGCCCGGCATTCAACAGCTGTTTGGTAAGCAGGCCATGGTGAACAGTGTCAAATGCCTTAGTTAAGTCGATGAATATGGCTCCAGTTAGATGGCCTTTGTTCAACGAGTTGTGAAGGACTCCAGTGAATTCCAGAAGGGCTGCTGATGTGCTGTGCCCTTTCCTGAACCCATGTTGCTGTGCACATAGGATGTTATATTTGTCCAGATAGTCTGTAAGCTGGTCAGCAACAATGCGCTCAAGGGCCTTGGGGGGGTAATATAGAGATTGGCCGGTAGTTCCCCTGTATGGACTTGTTGTCGCTTTTAAAGACCGGAGTGACAATAGCAGATTTCCATTTGCTTGGGAACTGACTGAGGCTGAGGGAAGAGGTTGAAGATTCTGGTAAGCGGGCGCAATACCTCTTCAAGGGTGAGGGATAGCAGTTTAAGGTCCAGTGAATCACCACTGGCTCTGGACTTGGAGATAGCCTTTGTTATGTATTTGCGGACATCATTAAGCCTTGGCTTTTTGAAGTGGAGCAGCGGATGATTTGAGGTGGTAGAGTAGTGAATTTGAAACAGGGAGTCAGTTTCGGAGAAAAGGTCTGGGGGGAGAACAGCACTAAGGTCGGTGAAGGCTGCATTGAAAGTATTGGCAATGACCTTCGGGTCAAGGGTGGTGGCTTCGTCAACCATCAGTAGGGTTGGGGAGGATTTGGACTGCTTCCCTGTGACTTCGCTAATATTGACTTCCCTAATAACTTCTTAAAGGGGTGGTCCTTTCTCATGCTCAGATTTGACAAACACTGCTGACTGCCCTATCTTAATCACATGCATTTTTCAACAGCCTCTCACTACTAGTGCCTTATCACTGCTCTACCTCAGGCATAGTTTCTTCTACCACACTCAGCTTTGTTCCCCATTTCCCTATTCCCTCACTGATTACTGTCCTGTCACCTTCCCTCTTTCTTGCCGCCAGCATGGAGTGCCCTAAGTGGTTCCACCTCCCCTATTTACTCTCACTTCTTGTTCTTCATCTCTGCCCCCTCTCTGCTCAACTCTCCTTACCCTGCCCCTCCCCTCCTCCCATCCCCTCCCCACCAGTTTATCATATCATATCATATCATATCATATCAAGTCTTTATTTAACCAGGCGTTCATCGTTGAGCAGAAGCTCATTTGCAAGATGGACCTGGGTGGAGCATGAACAATTGTATATACAGGTCAACACAGGTATTTACAAGGCAATACAGATAATACTCTTTACAGAGAGGAAGAAAAAGAAGTTCATATGTACATAGAATTATACAGATATTGTACAGATTACACGGTATTTACATACATAGAAGTGTCTATAGGAAGATAAAGTAGGTTATCTAAGGTTGCAGGAGGAAGTAACAGAAGAAAAAATAAAAATAAAATATACACCAGGTAGAGGTGAAGGTGAGGGAAGAGGGAGGAAGTAGGGGAGAAAGGCTAGGAGGGCACGGTGCACAGAAAGGAGTTGGTAAAGCTGGATGTAGAAGGTGGATGGAGAAAAGGAGTATGTGAGCCAGGATTGAATGCTATAAAGTGCAGGGTATGGTAGGATGTCTGACCAGGGTAGTGAGCTCTATCCGAGGTTGGAAAAGGAAGAATAAGGGGATGGATGGGCTAGTGTTGATAAGACAGGGGATAAGAGAGAGAGAACAATTGGGCTGGTGAGGAACAAGCTGGGGGTCAATGCTAGAGGTGGGTCTAGGCGTGGCTATATACCAATGCAGACACCGGTACTGGGTCTGGTGGGTGAAGCAGTTACATACTTCTCTGATTGTACGGAAATAAAGCATCTTGAAAGCATTTATACCGATTAGAGTGCTTAATTTGAGGGTTTTGTAGATCGCTCCATAAGGTAGGTAGCACGGCTGTGGCTGCCCCGCTGAAGCCGGATTTTGCTTTGGGTACTTTAAGTGTAATAGCTGAGTAACTTCTTACATATTTCCCAATTATACTCAGGGAAGACAGCAGGAGATATAGTAAGGCAGCTTATTAGAGATGGCTCTATAGGTCCAGAGAGCGGCGTTTCTGTGGCGCCTGAACTTTAGTGATGTCCATCCCACTGCCGCATATAGGGTGCAGTGATGTGTGTCGAAGGGGAGTCCCGTTGTAAACCTCAGTGCTCGATGGTAGAGTGTGTCCAGTTTAGCCATGTAAGAGTTGGGGCATTGGCTGTAGAGGAAGTCAGCGTAATCAGCCAATGATAGGAAAATGGATTGGACCAGTTGTTTCTTGGCATCTCTGGTGAGAAATTGGCTGATTCTAAAAAACAGTCCAAGCCTTTGCCGAAGTCGTTTTAGCAAGTCCTCGATATGTTCAATGAAGGAGAGTCTTTAGTCTATCCAAACTCCCAGATACTTGAATTTTGTAACAAGTTTTCCCCAAATCCTTCTCATACCCTCCCTCATTTCTCTCACGCTCCCCTTGTCCCATACCTCCTCATCCCTCCCTTTCCCCCACCTCCCCATTTGCATGTCCAAATCCATCCCTGCCCATCCCCACATGAGCCCCTTCATCAGCCTTTGCCTGTTTCATGAGTTCTTTCCTTCCTACCACAGCCACATCCTTTTCACCCACCGCTACACCAGGCTATATTCCATCAAGCTGTCTTCACTTGTGAACCGCAGGCACTTAAGGCTCCTACTCCTTATCTCAGGCTCCATTCACCCCAACCCGGGCCCCACACCCTCTACCAATTTCACCCCCACTCCTCCCCCAAACCCACTAAACAGCTCACTTTTTCTCACCTTAATGTGCAAAGCCTTTTGGCAAAAAAACCTTAATCGAGTCCTGTGTGACGGCTAACACTTTTGATGTCATTGCCCTTACCAAAACCTGGCTGAAGGAGGACATCTCCCCCAATGAAATCCTCCTTGAAGGTTACTCACTCTTTAGAAAACACGGGGTGGGGAAGCGTGGGGGAGGCTGCATCATCTGGGTTGCCTATCACCTCCTTGCCACCAAATTCGACCCCCCACTTCCCACCTCCTCCCTCGAGACCATCTTGATTAACCTCCTCCTCCTTGGAGTGGATAAAATGGTTACAGTCAGTGTGGTGTACCTGCTAGCCCCCTCCTCACCCCATGATCTTGACCTCTTCTTCGATATCAAGACCTCCCTCCCCCAAGGGAGAGATTGGATCATTCTAGGGGATTTCAACTAAACTGGCTGCCCCCTCACTGTGACTCCACCAAGGACTCCATACTTGGCCTTGGCCTACACCAGCTAATCACTGAACTTACCAGAACCAATGACAAAACTGGATCTCAGTCCCTCATTGACTGGGTCCTGGTCTTACACCCCTCCCATGTCACTGCCTCTGGAGTTCTTCCCAACTCAGTCAGTGACCACTGTGCTGTTTTCTGCCAATGGTCCACAAAAACAACCCCCTGCCCACACAAATTCATCCAAACCAGGCAATTGAAGAAGCTGGATGCCTCCAAGTTTTCCAAAGCCACCCTAGCCCAAGACTGGTCCTTCACTGAAAACATTTCTGACATCTGCAAAGTGCTTGTAAGTTCCTTGCCCTCTGTGACTGTTTCATCCTGCTTAAAAAAACCTGGGCCAAGGGTTCTAGCCAAGAATGGGTCACCCCCGAGCTTTGCAAACTAGTGAGGGATAGGGACCAAGCCTGGAAGTTGTACAGAAAACACAACCCCCCCAACTCCTCCAAGACTTCAAACCCTCAGGAACAGGTGCAAATCTTCCTCAAGATCTCCTAAATCCTCCTTCATCCTGGAAAAACAATGTGCTGCCCAAAGGAACCCTAGGAGGACCTGGAACTTTCTTAACAACCTTATTGGTAGGGGAATTTGTGAAGAACATATTTGTCTTACCTCCGAAGGGACAACCACCACTGAGCCAAGTGAAATAGCCTCCCTTTTCAATAAATATTTCAGTGACTTCGACCAGTACAAGCCCAGCTCCACTCCTACCCCGTTTTCCCCCTCACCCTTCCCAGTCTCCCACCCTAAGTTCCATTTCAGGTACCTAACCCCTGGTGAAGTGTTCAAATTAATCAGAACAAATGACGACCATCCAAGGGCACTGACAACATTGACTTCAGAGTTCTCCATCTTGTCTGTGACTCCCTGGCCATCCCTTTTACTAACATCGCCAACCACTCCCTCTGCATGGGGTCCTTCCTGAAAGCTTGGAAGTGTGCCATTATTAAACCTCTTCACAAATCTGGTTCCAAGGATCTAGTATCCAACTACCATCCCATCTCTCTCCTTGCCCGCTCTCCAGAATTTTAGAGAAAGTGGTCCACCGGCAAACCACAGCATTCCTTTCCAAATATAACCTGCTCACAGAGGCCCAGCATGGGTTCCGTGCTTGACACAATACCAAAACTGCCCTCATCAAGTTAACCCACTCCATAGACAAAGCTAACAATGAAGGCCTCTACACTGGTATTGTGTTCATAGACCTCACCAAAGCCTTTGACCTCGTTGATCATGAAGTCCTCCTTTGTACCCTGAATGGCCTTCATTTCTCAATTGAGGTCTGCCTCTGGTTCAAGGATTACCTAACGGGCAGATTCCATTGCACCATTATTGGCGGTGTCCTCACTGAATCCTGCCCCATCAAATATGGCATCCCCAAAAGGTCCATCCTGGGTCCTCTTCTCTTCTTTCTGGTCATTAACCCCCTGCCTGACATTTGCACCACCTCTGAACTCATTCTGTATGGTGGTGATGCAGCCCTTTTCTGTCAGGACAAAAAACCCAACACTCTCATTAACAAACTCCAATTTGATTTCAGCAGACTTCACACCTGGTTCACATCCAAAGGTCTTCTACTCAACTCCAAAAAAACTGAGTTCATGGTTTTCTCCAGCCCCTGCAAACCCCTTGGCTTTTACCTCTTCCTCTATGACAACCTTGGTAACTCCATTGAAAGAGTCAGTGAATTCAAGTACCTTGGCTTACTCCTGGATAGCCACCTCAATTTTAATGCTTACACTAGCCTCACAATCAAAAAAGCTTACCAACACCTTGGTATCCTCCACAGAACCAAGTGTTACCTTAACAGGGAGTCCAAACCCCTCTTAGTCTCCAGCGTCCTCCTTCCTGTCTTTGACTATGGCTCACTTTTCTCCCTCCCCTGCCTCTCCATCAAAAATTTCTCCAGACTTTGAAGCTCCTACCACAATGCTACCTGCTTTGCCTCTGGTCTCCCTAAACTCACACACCACTGACCTTTATAAGCTCACCAGTCGGCTGTCCCTTGAGGCCTGCCTCAACTGCAAGATGGCCACCTTCTTCTTCAAACTCTCCCATGGACTGCTCCCTGATTGCCTCACTTCTCTCTCTTCCAGACAGCCGCCACCACCAGGACCACTAGACTGTCCTCCACTCTCTTTTTCACTGTTCCTTTCTGCCGAACCACTCAAGTCCAGAAAATGCTCTCTTTTCTGGGACCTAAGCTCTTCAACTCTCTCCCTCCGGAACTAAAACTCTGTCCCTCCACAAATGTATTCAAACACGATATCATGAGACATTTCTCTCCCACCTGCACCTACTCACAGCCCTAATCTGGCTCCCCTTCTGCACTTTTTTCCCCTCACTCTCTGGTTATCCACCTCAGGCACTTACCCTCTCTTTCTAGCACTTGTAGTATTGTTAATCCACCTAGGTAGTTTTTAGATTGCACTTAAATTTTTTGTTTCCCACTGTTATATTATATTATTGTTAAACCCTCACTGAATGCTTAATGTCACCTTCTATTTGTTAATTCACCAAGGCTAGTTCATGGTTTGCCCTTTAGTCTATATTATCCTAATTTTATGTACCTTTTAATTAACCCTCACTGTTAATTAACGGTTTTAGCCTATGTCATGTCTCATGATTGTTGTATGTAACTGGACACTTGTGTAAATGGTCAGCAATGCTCACATGCCTTTCCAGTATAACCAATAAAAATGAAAATGAATGAAACTGATTACTGGACTTTAATTGAGGATTTGGCACCATGGTGAGTGGTAATATTGGAGTGATGTGCATGCCTCATGAATTTGTGTGGGGTGGGTATTATGTGTTGCTTGTGTAGTACTGATTGAGACCTTTCTTTTGCTATATAGATTGTTTCTTAACTCCAAAGACTGATGGAGTTATAACTTTTTAAAGTTCCAATGTGGGGGAAAAACGAAGTCCAAATTCTTCTTTCATGAGAAATCACCTTCTTTCATGAGATTTTCATGAAATTATGGAAGAGGATTGGTTCTCATGAAAGAATAATATGAAAAAAAACTAAGTCCAAATTCTTCTTTCATGAAAATGAATCTTCTTTCATGAGATTTTCGTGAGCTCACAAAAGGAGATGCCTTCTCCTGAAAGAAGATTCAGAAAAAGACTAACTCTCAAATCTTCTTTCATATGGACTGATTCCTCTTTCATGAGCCATACAAAAAAAAGATTGTCTCTCAAAAGATGATTTTTAAAATGTTCCAAAAACATCTTTAGGGGTCATTGTTTGAAAACTAAGTCCAGAATCCAGCTAAATTGATCCCGTTTAGTTAGATTCATGTATTAGTGTTTCTGCAGGGTATCCTTTTTTTATGGGTTCTGAATTTTTTTAAATGGAAACATGATGGCCACCATATGAAAGAAGAATTTTCTCTCATGAAAGAGGATTATCCCCTCACGAAAGAGATATCCTTTTTCGTACAGCCAAATTCTTCCTTTGTATCAAACATCTGTCCAAAAGACCCTAATGAGCATGTTCAGAATCAAAATATTAAATTCTTTTAACTGGGGAACAGATTAATATTTTTTAACCAAACCAACAAAAGGTACTGTTCTGGTGCAAGCCCTTTCTAAAAACCCCAATTTTTCCTAAAAATGCACTATCCGGATATCAGAATCTGCACATTTGACCAGAACGAAGGTTGGAAAATCCAGAGAACTTTCTCTTCGGATCATGCATGCAAACGTTTCTGCAATTCCGTTGAACTGGGGTGAAGCTATTAAGGTACAAAGTTAGGGGGTAACATTAAACCCCCTACTCAACCCTAACTATAGTGGTGCTACCATGCCATTGTAATATATACGCGTGTATGATATACATATATATATATATATATATATATATTTAGTATCCGGTATACACACAACAGTAGTGGTGGTAAAAATGACGAGATAAAATGTATATTGGCTAGTAACATCAGTAACACAAACAAATTGGAGCAGCACAATGCACGAACTATCTACTGAAGAATCTTGGGAAGCATTTGTTAATATAATAAACAATGTGACATCAAAATGCATTCCAAGGAAAAAAGTATATAATAGTAGGGGAAAAAAACATGCTGGATTAATAATAAGATCACTTGACTATGTAAGAGGAAAAAAATATTATATAGACAGATGAAGCAGTTAAAGACAGCGACTAGTTGGGTCAGATATAAAAGGATATTACAGAAAGTCAAGTATGAAATAAGAAGGGCAAAACAACAGGTGGAATATGAACTAGCTACATCAAAAAATAATGCAAAGAGTTTCTTTGCATATGTGAATAATAAAAGGGGGAATAATAATGCTGTGGGACCCCTACTTATCGACGGCGAATCAACTAATAAACCTGGGGAAATGACTAAGGAATTTAGTAAGATATTCAGTAAGCTGTTTGTCGAGGACAATTATAAAAGAGATAAAAGTAAGGTTGAAATATGTAACAAGGTTCAAGCTGATATAATTACTGTTGACAAAGTACTTGAAAGAATATATAAACTCAGGACAGATAAATCGGCAGGTCCAGATGGGGTACATCCAAGATTCATTAAGGAATTGGGAGATGTGTTAACACCTGCTATCCAAATAATAAGCAAAAGTCATTGGATGAGGGGTATGTGCCAAGGGATTGGAGAATAGCATATGTGGTCCCGGTGTATAAAAAGGGAAGTAGAGCAGAGGCTGCTAATTACCGACCAATAAGCCTGACATCAGTGGTTTGTAAAATTACAGAAGGAATAATTTATGAAGAGATTGAAATATATATCTCGAATATGGGATTGACCGATAATACCCAACATGGGTTTGTTAAAAATAGATCTTGTGAGACTAATTTAATTAGTTTCTATGAATATGTTGGAAAATTAATAGATTAGGGCAATAATGTAGACATGGTAATGTTGGATTTCAGTTGAGCTTTCAACACGGTTCCTCATGGTATAGTGATCCAAAAATTAGAAAACCTGGGATTTGACAGTAGAATTATTGGTTGGATCAGTCATTGGCTGACAGAAAGAACTCAGTTAGTTAGGATACAGGGTTTTATATCAGAAGAGGTGGAGGTGTCGGGTGGTGTGCCACAGGGGTCTGTGTTGGGACCACTGTTGTTTGGCATTTTTATTGCTGGCCTAAATATAACTGGTAGGAACAAATTAATAAAGTTTGCAGATGATGTTAAGATGGGAGGGGTTGTTAATACCTTTGAGGATATATTACAATTTGGCCACGATTTACTCTACATATTAGAGTGGGCAAATAAAAATAAAATGCATTTTAATTTGGATAAATGTGTAACAATCCATATAGGGAAGGATAATATAAAGCAGGACTAGTATATACAAGGTGTAAAACTTAAGGATTCTGTTTGTGAAAAAGATCTGGGGGTATATATTAGTTCTAATTTAAAGAAGGGGTCCCATTGTAAAGCAGTAGCAAACAAGGCTATGCATCTGGTTAACTGCATTAGAAGAAGTTTTCACTCTAAGAACGAAGAGGTGTTAATGCCCCTTTATAAATCCTATGTGAGACCTCATTTGGACTACTGTTCTACAGTCTGAAGACCATATTTGAAGAAGGACATAAAATGGTCGAAAAACCACAAAGGGCCTATACAAAACTTATAAAAGGGATTAAGGATAAATCACATGAGGAGAGACTGAAGGCCCTAGGGTTGTGCTCAATGGACACTTGACGTGTAAGGGGTGATTTGCTACTGTTATATAAAATCTTAGGACAAGAAAAATTAAAAAAATTATCTTGGTTTTCAGATCAAGGAACAAAGCTATAACCTAAGAGGGCACAAATACCAACTAAAAGAAGAATATTGTAGGACAAAGCTAAGACAATTTAGCTTTGGACCGAGAGTAGTTAGATTATGGAATAATTTACCAGCTGAAATAGTAGAAGCTTCTAGCTTTTATGCTTTTAAAGTAGGTTTGGATAGGCATATAACAGTTGGTAACTTCGGTTTCCCCCTCTGAAATGGTGGGGACAACCTATATGGGCTTATGTCTTCTAGTTGTCTTAATAATCCAGTATTAACTCCAGTATGATATCTAAAATATGCCATTGTTACCATTGTCACAATGAATATTTATAAGGTTACTGTCATCACAGTGCAAAACTGAACCAATCAGAGATCAACTTTCACAATACAGGTGACATCACAATGCCTAATGCAGTACTGAAGCCAGCTGTCAAAAGCAAAGAAAAAACGGCAATCTTCAATCAAACTGCAGATTTAAAAACTATAACTAGAGAACTACTGTTGTACATAGCGAATATACAATTTTCTGACTCAAAATAGGCAATTCATCATCACTTGTGAGTGGGCAGACTTCCAAGTAAAACAAAATTTTATATATATATATATATATATATATATATATATTAAATCACAATGCCCACACAATGCAAAGCATCATGGGCTGCATATGCAAATCACCACAGAATGTTATGCTGGTTCAACTTTAAGCAGAGTTGCATGGTGCCAAAAGGCCTCTCACACAGTTTGCAAAGGGTGCTAACATATGACATAGACACGTGTTTTGTCCTATCAGGACTCATCAGTATGCCTCGTCTATTTGACACCCCAGTGGAATGAACCAGGTACCCTAAGACAGTCTGTCTGGGTAATGTTGTGGAGAACCCATTAAAATAAATAACTATTTAAAAGACAAAGAACCTCTGTGCGCAAACACTGAGTCAAGGGTTACCCCAAAGGGCATTTGGCTGGGAAGCCAAATTTCAGAAAAATACAAAATCACACATGCCCACACAATGCAAAGCATCATGGGCTGCATATACATATCACCACAGAATGTTATGCTGGTTCAACTTTAAGCAGAGTTGCATGGTACCAAAAGGCCTCTCACACAGTTTGCAAAGGGTGCTAACAGATGACATAGACACATGTTTCATCCTATCAGGACTCATCAGTATGCCTCGTCTATTTGACAACCCAGTGGAATGAACCAGGTACCCTAAGACAGTCTGTCTGGGTTATGTTGTGGTGAGCCCATTAAAATAAAAAACTATTTAAAAGACAAAGAACCTCTGTGCGCAAACACTGAGGCAAGGGTTACCCCAAAGGGCATTTGCATATGCAGCCCATGATGCGTTGCATTGTGTGGGCATGTGTGATTTTGTATTTTTCTGAAACTTGGCTTCCCAGCCAAATGCCCTTTGGGGTAACCCTTACCTCAGTGTTTGCACACAGAGGTTCTTTGTCTTTTAAATAGTTTTTTATTTTAATGGGTTCACCACAACATAACCCAGACAGACTGTCTTAGGGTACCTGGTTCATTCCACTGGGGTGTCAAATAGATGAGGCATACTGATGAGCCCTGATAGGACGAAACATGTGTCTATGTCATCTGTTAGCACCCTTTGCAAACTGTGAGAGGCCTTTTGGCACCATGCAACTTTGCTTAAAGTTGAACCAGCATAACATTCTGTGGTCATTTGCATATGCAGCCCATGATGCTTTGCATTGTGTGGGCATGTGTGATTTTGTATTTTTCTGAAACTTGGCTACCCAGCGAAATGCCCTTTGGGGTAACCCTTGCCTCAGTGTTTGCGCACAGAGGTTCTTTGTCTTTTAAATAGTTTTTTATTTTAATGGATTCACCACAACAAAACCCAGACAGACTGTCTTAGGGTACCTGGTTCATTCCACTGGGGTGTCAAATAGACGAGGCATACTGATGAGTCCTGATAGGATGAAACACGTGTCTATGTCATCTGTTAGCACCCTTTGCAAACTGTGTGAGAGGCCTTTTGGCACCATGCAACTCTGCTTAAAGTTGAACCAGCATAACATTCTGTGGTGATTTGCATATGCAGCCCATGATGCTTTGCATTGTGTGGGCATGTGTGATTTTGTATTTTTCTGAAACTTGGCTTCCCAGCCAAATGCCCTTTGGGGTAACCCTTGCCTCAGTGTTTGTGCACAGATATATATATATATATATATATATGTATATATGTATATGATATGTCATGGACTTGCTCAAAATAAATAATTTTATTTTGTTTCTGTTTAGGTTTCGACCCCAGTTGACCTTAGCAGTGACAGAGCCATGGTTGAGGTCTAAGGAGGTCACATATTAAAGAAAAAAATACACAATTTACTTTGACCAAGTTCATGGCGTGTGCTATTTATACAACAACATCACCTGTTCAAGGATGTGCCAGACATGTAGGTCTCGTTTTTAAAGTCATTTCTGTTTTGAGGTTCAAAGAACAGACTTTTTCTTTAGTTCTTCTGAGGAGCATTTTGTGCAGCCATGCATGCAAGTCAGAGCTGTGCTTTAACTTGATGACATCAGTTGTGATACCATGGAGAGGCTGAAGACCGATAGGTTCTGGAACAGTGTCCATTGAGCATGTACCAGGTCAGTAGTAGACAGGTTGTTGAGGAAGAATAACTGCAGGTATTTTACCACTACCAGACTATGGATGTAGTTTTAGCCAGTTGTCATTACACTGCATTGTACTGTACTGTTTATTTTGTTTCACTTATGTGAGACTTTTGGTTAGTAAAGAAACAGATGAGGTTTATCTTAAATTAATGTTACTTAAAAAAATAATAATTTTTTGAGTGTTTAATGCAAACCAACAAAACAGCTGATAATAAAACTGGCATTTCAATCACTATCGGTGATGGCAGATTCTGAGGAAAGGGACTGGACATCATTCAGTGAAGCAAAGTTTGATTGCTGTTTCAGACTGACATAAACCATCTGATTACCCGTCACCTTGGGTGGAACATTATGACACCTCACAACATTCTACATTCTGATGGTGGGCCAAACATGGGAAATATCCGTGGATGACAAACCTAAAGTAGGAATAAATGATTTATATAGTTCAGGCTTGTCACACAAGAACATAATGGCTATAAATAACACTTATTTATTCTCGTTAACATTGTATTAATAGGGGATATGACATGGGCTGGCTTAAGATATTTTTATCTTCAGGAAAGAGTATTTGTCTACTGCAATCTCATGAGTGGTTTTGCCACTCATGGATAACAAGAGACCAATATCCTCAAATGAAGATAAGAATGATACCTTAACTCAAGCCATTTCATATTCTATTCTTACAAAAGGTGTTTAGATGACTGTGTGACAGAAATGGTAAAAAATTATAATAAAGAAAAATATTCAAAATGTAATTGTGAGCTACCATGTAGTAGCATAAAAAAAAAGAAATATCTGAACATGCATAGTACCGCTAAAACAAGTGAAATAAGTTTCTGAGCATGCTTAGTGACCAGCTTCACTTACTTTGCATATGTTGCCAAAAATAACATATCTATCTTGGCAAATGTATATTCACCACTGTTGCATGTGTAGCACCCCTCGGTATGCCACCCTTAGGGCGACACCAACACAGTGAAATACATACCTGTTGGCAAAATCAACACTTTGCCAACAGGTCGCTGTGCTGGTGTGCCCGAGACAGGGGCATGCTGTCTCCCGGTCCTGCACCCCCACCCCAAATCAACTCCGACTGGAGTTGAGAATCCAAAAGACAGGGGGGCAGAGGGCAGACCCCCCACATGGTGGGTTCCGGGGCGAAGCCCTCTGATAAAACAAACAGGACTGGGAAACACACAGGAATCATGTACACTGCAACTAGCTGTCAACATGATTCCTGTCGGTGCAATGCTGGTCAACATAAAGAACGTCGAACCAGCATGGTATAGCCTAGTCCCTCCAAGGAGCTCTGCTCATTATGGAGGTCTACTAGAGATACATTAGCTTATTATGTGGGCATCCATACCACAAAGGGTTATCTCCTGGATCCTTTGTATGCTGAATCAGCAGGTCTGTGCCAGTGTTCCAAAGGGGAAGTGGCCAACTGGTGGGCTGGAGAGCTGAAGCAGACTGCATCATTCTGGAGCTAGCTGCATGGCTGGCATGAAGTGCCAGTACTCCCTCCCGTGAAGTACATTTTCAGAGAGTGAGACCAAATTTAATTGGATGTGATGTTGTGCCAGCTGCTGTTGACTGATGCCCCAGTGGGGGCTGGACTCCAGAACAGGAAAAAAAAGGAAGCTGAGGGGGATCTGTTGCTTCAAGAGAAAGAAAGACAGCAACTGGGAGAATAGACTGGTAATCTTAAATAACTGGATTTAATTATGAACTGCGAGACTGTTTAGGCACCTATCGGTGCCCCCCCCGCACCACACAGGAGGTTTGGAAAGAATGGTACTTTGAGACTGAATTTGGCCAGGGACCCTCTGCCCACCAGGGTCAGTTCTTGAGAGAGGGTGAGAGGTAGCACCTCTGGCAGCCTCAGACCCCGAGGGGGTGCTTGCCTCCCCTTGACCTTCTAAACTGGTGGGAACTCCAGCTGGATCCCCAGAAGTGGGGACTTAGCCTATGAAGAAAATTAATTTAGAAATGGACCCTCTGCCTATGGGGTCAATTCTTGGGAGAGGGTGGGAGACAGCACCTGTGGCAGCCTCAGACCCCCGGGGGTGCCTGTCTCCCGATACCACTATAAATTTTGGTGTAGGTTCAGTTTCCCAGAGTGTGTGCAGGGCTTATGGGGTGGAACATAGGCCTGAGAGCTGGGACCCCTGCCATTTGCCTGATGCAGAGGGGCAGGTAGTGGGTGCCTGGCACTGACTCTAGGGGATGTATATGTGTAGTCTTCTTCGGGCAGCATTACAGTGTGAAATGCCCCTTGCCATGCCTGAGCTGCTGGCACACTGGGGAGGGGGCTGAGGAAATAATTGGATGTTTACAGTGTAGAGTACCTGTGCCAGAAGGTTGGACTTAATCCCCCAAGCATATCAATCACAAGCACTAGCACATAGTCAGAGAGACACAGCTCTGTGGGAGAGGTGAATTGGTGCCTCAGAAATATGGACAATGGGAAAGTGAATGTACCCCACTGGGCTGTGTGTAGCCCCTAAATTAATTCAGGACTGCTAAAGAACCGGTGCAACAGGAGGAGTTGTGACGTTCAGGGCTATACTGAAATGTCACCCCTCTGGGTACCTTAACAAGAATATGGGAAAGAAATGACTTGGACTATAGACCTGGAAATTAACTTTTCATGCAGAGGGAGTGTTAAAATTGCTTACCTTTGGAAATGGAGCTCATGAGTTTTGTGGAAAATAAAAGGATACTGTTTTAGGCTTTATCTACTGTCTGGACCTTCAGTTACTGTTCTGGGGATTATTATATTGCTAACCCCTTTGTGTTTATAGCTCTGACTGGCCCAAAAGTGTCCAGGTGCACTGGAGGTCATCCCAAGTCTTGGGAGGTCAAATAAGTGAATGTCAATGTCTGTACACTCCCCTCCCCTTTGTTACCATCCGCATACACTTAGACATATGGATGGGGCTACAAAATGGGGACTCATCCGGGATTTGTGAGTCTTAGGGGTCCTGAAACATGATCAGAGCTGTTGGGTTGCTGAAGAGAAAAATGTCACTTTATTTTGAATTGTGTGTGCAGTTTTTAAAATAGCACCTGGTGCCTCAGGAAATTCTCTACTAAAAGTGACTGTTGAATGTTGGGCTGTTTGCCCTGTGAGTGTGTGTGGTTGCTGCACTAGTGTGCTAATTTGCATATATAGCCCCTGACTGGACACTTGCTAGAACTGTGGCTGAGTGCTGGGGATGCACCTCCATGCACATTCCTGATTGTGTGAACAAGGGCGTCAGCAGAGTGCTCTAGACCCTCGCACTTGTCCTGGCTACCACTCACTATTGGCCTTCTTTTCGTGGGGGTGGAGCCAGATTTGTCAGGACCAAGTACAGTTCAGCCTTCCCAGCGCCATCTTGGAATTGGGTGCTGAAGGGCCTAAAGGCATCAGCAGCCTATTTGTTTAAAAGAACCCCCATCCTCCAATGCAGCTGCCTATGGTGCTGAGACATTCCATTGGTACTGGCTCAGGGAGCAAGCGTAGGATCGACGTTCATGTTGTGAACTGGAATGCCAGCCATACAGTGCATGTGCAACTGAGAGGGGGTGCAGCATGACAGTAAAATACCAAAAACAAACTTGGACTCAGCGAGACTGGAGCCCAGGAGGTCACGAACTACATGGAGCCTGTAGGTTGTGCAGCACTGGAGACAGGGAGATACCTGCTGCATCTGGGAAATACAAAATGAAGCCCACTGACTGAAAACCAAAAAAGGGCCCCAACCTGCTGTTTGAATCCTGCTACAGGAGAGGGAACAAAAGATCTTGCCCTAAACCCAACTGCACATAGATGTGAGTACTTGGAAAAATAATTTCTCTTTTTTGTGTAACAGAGGGACTGTGGAACTGTAGAGTGAACTGGAGAAGGGGTAGTGTGAGCCTGAGAGAAAAAAAAATGAGGGAGACCAAAACTGCACTGCAGTTTGAATTCTGCTGCCACTAAACTGAGAGACTTGAAACCCTGTCCCCATACGACACACGTATGAACTGTATATACTAGCTTAAAGGGGATGAGGCTTTATTCTTGATCTGTGGGGGGCAATGATATAGTATCTGATGTAACTCCCCCCCTTTCTAAAGTACCTGCCCACCTGGACTGTTAGTTTGAAACAAACTCACCTAGCTGCTTGAACTGCTTTGGAAATACCATCCTCATAGTGTGTGAACCCCCAACTGCTGGCTGGAGGTGGAGGGTACTGGATAGGGGAAGGGACACTGAATAGCCCAGGTATGTGGGAGCCCCAGGTGCTGCCCAGATGACCTAAGGTTAGGTGCAGCATGAGGAATGCAAATGCCAGGTGAGGAGACCCTCCAATCTCCTACCATGCACTATGCTAGCATTTTCCAATGTCTGGTCAGGTTGCCAATGTAAAATCCCAGGTTCCAGCCGAGACGACTTCAGCCCAGCTGTCACCCATCCCCTGAATATGACCTCGGCCCAGCAATAGGCATCCCAGAGATAACATCATTTTCCTGCTCATGACGATTTCATGCCACCGGCTGTTGATGTCTAAGTTTCCCAACAGAGAAAGGAGTCTACATTCGCTGTCTGGAGTTAGAGTGGAAGAGGAGGCTCAGAAGCAAGTTCCCAGCTGTTGCCATAGGGATGATGCCAAACCTGGACCACCTGACTCTGCAATTGCTGAGTCTGTTCCATTTCTTCTCTCTTGGGGTAGTCTGGGAAATGTCTAAGACCTTGCTGGGGTTTGAACTGTTATCCACACTGCCTTTTTGGTATTACCAGAGACACTAGCGACTTTAATTAAAAGTATAATAACCTGCCCTAGCTAGACATTTAGGAGTTTGCCCCTGTTCCTTGCAGCCACTTGCTCATTATTCTGTTTGTAACTGTTTATTGCTCTGTTTCAGTTGTTCTTGTTAATGCTTTAAACTTAAAAATATTGTTAGAGTCTGAATGTTACAACTGTTATGGTAAGTGGCTTAGGATTTGACCTGGCCCTTAAGGCATCAAAATCCTGAGGTAAACCCCCTTTTGGGGGTAGCACGTAATAAGGGTGATTCAATTAGATGACTCAAGAATGGAAAAGTACAAATGGCAATTACAACAATGGCAACCGACAATAAACAGCGACTGGTATTTAAAGGCAAGTAGCAATATATGGCAAATGCAAAACTGGCAACCCCCAATTGTGCAGTCCTCATTGTCAATGTGCAACTTGGTGTTAGATATAATAAAATGGGGAGGGTGTGAGGGCGCAACCCCCTGTTGTGGGTGTGGGGGCGGAGCCCCCCATGTTAATAAAGTCAGAACAATGGCAGCAGTATGACATTGTGAAATGAGAGAATGGCAGCACAATACCTGGTCAGTCAAAAGGGTAAATGTCTAACCAGCCTGTTGGCACAGGGGCAGGGTGCTGACCTGTGGTGCCGATGATGACCTGGGTTCAGGAACGGACCCGGGTTGACTGAGGGCCAGCCGGGGGAGAAGGATCGAGCGTCCCATGACTGCTCTCCTTCTTCAGGGGGAGGGTGGGTAGTGTGTTCAGTGCACTATTGACACCTGGTGGAGGCCGGGTGCACCACAGCACCAATGACAGCATGTCAGGGCAGGGTGGACGCTGGTCGTCATTGCACGTCCCTGCCCCCATACACAGGGAAAAATCTATGCAGCTGGCCGCCTCCATAAAACTGCCTCCAACTTCAAATTAGCCTCCTGGCCAGTTCTCCCAGTTAGTTACCAGGATCACGGCACTGTACAGGGCTGGTGCCATGACCCCACCCCCTGTGGGGTAAGCCAGGGGTCTCAGGGAAGAGTGCGGACAAAAATGGAGGTAGGAGTGAGGAGGTCCATGACTGGGCAGATGATCGGCATCCAGCTGCAGCGAAAAAGCATATTAAATTAAAAAAAAAGGGTAGACATCTGTCCTTCATGGGGGAATTTTGTATCAACGTGACAAAGAGGTTGCTGAAAAGACCTATTGGAGTTGTGTGAAGATTCATCTTGTGCACTGCTGTGCAAGGGTGCATACTGTCGCGGAGACCATTGTTGCCTTTTTGGTGCTAAAAGTGTTCTGAAATCGCTGTATTTGTCGGTAGTCATAATTTACTATAGCTGTTATTGAAGTTGACTTTATGTTTTTGCCATTTTAACGTTCGCTATTAAAACTTCGCCGTTTTGACATGAAACCCTTTTGAGGTAATGGGGGAAGTTATATGTCATGAACAATGTGAAATATATACTGTTTGCTATGCTAGACTTGAGGTGCGCAAGATTTAAACATGGAGTACGCATGGGACACTGTAAATTGACAGAATGTGATTATGCATATGCTCTGAATGTGATTTAGGGCATTGTGTGAACCATGTACAGTGGGGCTTACTAGTAAGTGGCTCATAGAATATGGTTACTTAGCCATGTGTTCAGAACTTATGTACCACTCCAGGTCAATTGGGTACAGTGCCCCAAGGGACCTGGAGGATGGGGCTATCAGGAAGCTCTGAGGGTGTAGGATCTCAGTCTCAGGGAATCCCCATTCTTTTTGAATTATGACAAATTTGTATGACTATCATTGGGCTTGGGCAGTCTTTTTTCCCCTTGACATACCCATGGGGAGGTTCAACCTTACCTCTTCGGTGGGGGCTTAGGAAGAAGGCTAGTCAAAGATATGAGTACTCACCAAGGGTGTCGAGCATTCAGAGGTGGGTGTGTATAACCCCCCTAAATAGCCCAGCTCCTTAGTTGAGACCATTAGAGAATTTATAGCTTATATGTGGGTATCTATGTCACAACAGGTTAACTTCTGGCTCTTTAATGGCTGAGCTAGCAGGACTGAGCCAGTGTTCTAAAGGGGAGTGGCCAACTGCTGAGGCTGGAAATCTTAAGCAGATTGCATCATTCTGTAGGGAGCTATAGGACTGTCAAGGAGTACCAGTGCTCCTTCTTGTGAAGTACTTTTCCAGAGAACTTTAATTTGATGGGAAGTTGTGGCAGCTGCTGTTGTCAGATGTCCCAGTGCGGGCTGAACACCACAACAGAAGAAAAAGAGGAAGCTGAGGGTTTTTTTCTGCTTCAAGAGAGAAAAGATAAACTGGGAGAACTGACTGTTAAGCCGAGGTAAACTGTATTTAATTATGAACTGAGAGACAGTTTAGGCACCCAGCGGTGCCCCCCACCCCGCATCAGGAAGGGTGGAAGAATGGTACTCTGAGTATGAATTTGGCTAGGGACCCTCAGCCCATGAAGGTCAGTTCTTGGGAGATGGTGGGAGGTAGCACCTGTGACAGCCTTGGAACCCTAGGGGGTGCCTGCCTCCCCTTGCTCTTTTAAACCTTTCTTTTTCCTCTCATCTTGAAGCACTAATCAAAAAGCTGAAGCTGTTTTTGGGTTTCTTCTTTAGAAACAAATCCTTGTTCTCCTGGGATTCCAGATTCAGATGAGTCCAGGCCACCTTATTGCCTCTCTTGAACTACGCAGATATCACCTATAATTGCGCAGTCATCTACCTACACAAGTTGGACATCTTGTATCATTGAGCTATCCGCCTTTTACCAATGCTTCCCACAGAATCCATCATTGCACTCTGTATAAAGATGTGAACTGGACCTTCCTGACCTCCAGGAGATTACTACATATCTATTTAAAGGTATACAATTGAACAAACCTCTCCCTTACATTGCTAATCTTCACTGCTCCCATAGTTTGTAAAATCTAAGAAAAAATTCATACATCTCTCTGGATGTACCCAAATTCCGTACTCGGTATGGCAAATTAGCTATCAGCCACGTACTTCCCACAGCCTGGAACAAGCTACAAGCTATGCTTAAACTTCGCACCTTAATCACATTAAAGCCATTCAAATCCCTCGTGACCAAATTTACTACCGACACTTGCCATTGTTACTAAACCCTTGCCTTATAATTACCATTCCCCTCGCTTTCACCACCTTATTGCCCTCTTCATTACTGTCTATCCCCCTGAATCCCCCCATGACCTCTAGTGCTTGTATCTACCTACTATACTTATTGATATCCGCCCTTCCTCTGTCTACATTCTGTTACACTCTTATTACATTTTTGCTTGTACATTATTCCTAACTATGTGATACTTAGGTTACTTATTGTATATACTGTAAATAATAGCCATTAGAATCTGATATCTCTTCGCTGTTTTTGCACTATGTATTTATTATCCTTTATCATGTATTGCACTATGTATTGTACTTGATGTATGTTTATCCCAAGGGACCTCCTTGCAAATGAGCTTGCTCAACGGATATATCCCATCACAATAAACTTGAACTTCCCTCTGCCACAGGGTCAGTTCTTGGGAGAGGGTGGGAGACAGCACCTGTGGCAGCCCCAGACCCCCAAGGGGTGCCCTTCTCCCCAAACCACTGTAAATTTTGGTGTAGGTCCAGTTTCCCTGAGTGTGTGCAGTTTATATGGGGTGGTATGTAGGCCTAAGGGCTGGGACCCCTACTGTAGTTTCCCCGAGTGTGTATAGTTTGTATGGGGTAGTATGAGGGCCTAAGGGCTGGGACCCCTACTGTTTTGCCCACTGCAGAGGGGCAGGTAATGGGTGCCTGGTACCAGGGTCTAGAAGAAGTAGGCTGGCATCATGAACTGCCCCCCGTCATGCCCAAGTTGCTGGCACATTTGGAGGGACTGGGCTGAGGTAAGAATTAGCTGTTCAAAATGTGAAGTACCTGTCCCTATACGCTGAGCTACATCTGTGAGCATATTAGTACCAGTAACCAGCACAGTTCATGGGCCCCATTTTATGGGCAAGAGTACAGACTGATAACTCTGGTGGAGTAATGTAAGAGAAAGAGAATGTATGCTCCTCTGGGTTGCTTGCAGTCCCCAAATTAATTCTGGACTGCTGACAACTGTGTTCCAAGGATTTGAAGCGGGTTGGAAGTATTACAAACTGCCACCCCTGTGGGCAAACAGAAGTTCCTTTTGGAGACTGATGAATTGTAAAATGTACCTAGGAAGGCCTTTTGAGATCAGAACAGAAACTTTTGCAACACTTCCCCCTTGAGAAGATGCTTATGAGTTTTGAGATAAAATGACGGGATCCTGATTAGCCTTTATGTTTTGAGTGGCACTTTGTTTACTGTTTGGAGAATGCTTTATAGTGTATAGTGGAGTGTTGTTCTGTATAGAATTCCAGCCCTTTCAAAATGCTGTTCTACCACAGTTCCAAGGTCATAGAATGCTGTTCTACCCTACTGTGGTAGAACAGCATTCTAGAACCTCTAGAGAATGCATGAGTCAGTTTCATTTTGAATGCAAAAGAACTCACAAAACACTTATTTTACACAGTACTATTCACTATAAAAAATACAGGATGAACAACTCTATGCACAACCAGTGTGTTTTGCCACCTCGGGGTTCTGATTCCCATGGACCTCTCAAAGAGGGAATCAGAACCCCTCTGTGGAAAACACACTGGTTCTGCATAGTTGCCCATCCAGTATTCTCTGTGTTGCTAACCCCTTTGAATTGCAGCTCCCACTGTCCAAAAAGCATCTGGTTGCTTCGGAGGTCATCCTAAGTCCTGGGAGGTCAAGTAAGTGCATGTCATTGTTTGTATGCCCCTCACCCCTTTGTTACCATCTGCATACCCCTATACTTGGGGAGGGGCTACATACATAAAGGGGATATTCTATACGGTATGCAGGAATAAGCTTCTTATTCAGTCTGGAATGTTGCGAACAATGCTGCCTTGCAACAAGTGGCACAGCAAAGTGATGCCACAAGTGCTATGGCACCCAGTGTTGACCAAATGCCAGAGTGAATAAAATGCGTAGTCCTGGACACCCTATGGAACATCATATTTGTACCATGGGCCACAGCTCAAAGTGATATAGCAGGAAAGCCAAAATGATTTATATAGTAGGTGACCAGGCAGACTAACACTTTCTGTTCAGCTCTATAATACATGGGTGAGCACTCTTCCCCATAGAAAAAGTCATCACATATTTCCCCATCTATGACAGTACCCAAATGGCAGCTACACAACCAATGAACTGATACCAAATATTAATGTGTTTTTAACACTTTAAGAACACATTAATATGTAATGAACACACAATGAACCACCTTATTGCAACCTTAATAACACATGCAACAGCAACATTAATAACACATGTAACAGCAACCTTAATGACACATGTAACAGCCACCTTAATAACACATGTAACAGCCACCTTAATAACACATGCAACAGCAACCTTAATAACACATGTAACAGCCATCTTATTAACACATGTAACAACAACCTTAATAACACATGTAACAGCCATCTTAATAACACATGCAACAGCAACCTTAATAACACATGTAACAGCCATCTTATTAACACATGTAGCAACCACCGTAAAATCTCTAAACCTCTCAACTACAGTTCCTGAAACAGAACAGAGTGTAATAACCCCCTCCCTATGGTAGTAGGTAGGAGTTACTAGTTGTGCCCGGCATAGAGGCAGTGTGCTTTTGTATCAACCTCTGAGGGATAGTGGTGGTAGGAGGAACTTAGGCAGTATAAGTACAATAGACTTGTGGCCCTGTGGTCCTGGTCAGTGGGTTCAGTGAAAGGTGGGAAGATTGTAACAGGGCTGAATAAGACCCTATTCCATTTGTTATGCAGAGAGTTAAAAACAATGATCTATTCTGTCACTTGTCTGTCTCTGGCTTGTCTGATTGCACAAGCAAATTTTCCTTGTGGAGCCTTAGAATTGGCCATTCATGTGGTTCCACAATTTCTCCTTGTTTTCTCCCTTCCTTAATTTGTTGTTTCTATTCTTTCCTTCTTCCCTTGCTCCTCTGTGGTTAAAAATATGTATGAAGTTCTGTGTGAAGCTGGGATCCATTGTTTTGCAAATGTATATAGTTATATTGTTAGAATGATTGCAAAAAGCTATTTGGAACTCAGGGGGTTAACTCTGAGTTGCAGTTTGACCTCCACAAACTCATCTGCAGAGTTGTCAACAGGAGATCAATTCTGGGAAACAGTATTCTATTTTGTTGCACCTGCAGGAAAGAAACTGGTAAACGTCTGCTACATTTTTAGAGAAACAGGAGATGTATCTTAACAAGCTCAGGATGCAGAAGTTAATTGCCTGGAAAAGACACTTTGGCCCCCTTTTCAAAAGGTTAGCACAGCATAAACTGGGTTAGTTCCATACTATCCTGGAATAGCGCCTCTGTCGGAGGTGTGCCCATATTTTAAGGACACATATGCGAGGTGTACCCCCGAGCGTGCTGTCAGCACAATATTGTGCTGTGCCTATGCAAATGAGGGATCCCTCATGCATATGCAGCATAGCACAATATTAAAATGTTTCAGAAGTGCTAAACAACCATCAGCACTGGCACATTTTAACGCTTCTGAAACCCAGTCCTTAACAGTGCACAGAAGGTGTGTGTGCCCAGCACCCTGTCCAAGCATTGCCAAGGGCTGCTAGCCTTGATCCCCTTACATAAACAAAAAACATCAACCCTGGTAGTCTAGTGTCCCTCCCCAGCCCCGATCCTGGTTCACATAAAAAAAGACATCAACCCTTGTGGTCCAGTGTCCCTCCCCAGGCCCAATCCCCGTTCATGTAAAAAAAAAAAAATCAACCCTTGTGGTCTTGTGTCCCTCCCCAGCCCCGATCCCCTGATATTACACAAATGCATGAACTCCTGGTGGTCTAGTGGTCCCTTCTTCCATCCCCAGTCTCTGATCACCGTTGCGACTAAAAATAAATATCCCTGGTAGTCTAGTGGCCCCCCACCAGGTAGTGACCCACCACCCCACCCCTCTCCAAACTGACCAAAGCCAGCAACAGGCACAGCCCTTCTTACACCACCATGGCAGGCTGCCAACTGGACTGTTACTGAGTGTATTCAGTATACAGTACGTGCTCATTGGCTGACCAGTCAACAAATGAGTATGTACTGTATACTGTACGCGCTCAGTGATAGTTCAGTCAGTGGCCAGCCGTGGCAGTGTGGGGAGGGCTGTGCCAGTCACCGGCTCAGGTCAGTTTGGGAGGGGGAGTGGGGTGGTGGGTCTCTACCTGCCGGGGATGGGGGGTCACTACCATCAGAGGTATTTATTTCTAGTCGGAACAGCGATTAGAGACTGGGAGAAGGACAATTAGGCCACCAGGAGTTGATGTATTTGTCTAATATCAGGGGATTGGGGCTGGGGAGAGACACTAGACAACCAGGGTTGATGGTTTTTTTTTACATGAACAGGGATCAGGGCTGGGGAGGGACACTGGACCACTAGGGTTGATGGGATTTTTTTACGTGAATGGGGATCAGGGCTGGAGAGGGACACTGGACCACCAGAGTTGATGTTTTTTTTTTACGTGAAAGGGGATTGGTGCTGGGGAGGGACACTGGACCACCAGGGTTGATGTCTTTTTTTTATGTGAATGGGGATCGGGGCTTGGGGGAACCTGGCCCAATGCATTCAGCCATGGTGCTAGCATGCAAATTAGCCCAGAATGGGCATGCAAATGGCCCCTTAGCATCGTGCATACCCAGTGGGCTGATCTAAATGTTTGGACTGAATATTGCCCATGGAGGCCACGGCGGCAACCAGTGTGCACCGCACTTTACCTCTATGGGAGGTCTTCAGCCCAGCATGGCAAATGCTTGCTATGCGCTGTGCTACCATGGTCTGATATTCAAACAGCACGGTCAGTTCAGATTGCGCTATCTGTTTGAATATGGTGCTAGAGCCAGACAGCCCTATTGTGAGGCATGGTGCACCTGTTTGCACGCACAGCCAGCTGGCTCTGAATATGGGGCCCAATATATATAAAGAGAGTAATCTTTTGGTGGAGAGATATTTAGATTTAGAGATAACCTCAGAGGAAGGATTTTGTTTTGCTTGAATCGCCTGTATAACAGCTATCCTGTTCAATTTTATTTTTTTTATTCTATTGGTTATTGATAATACTAAAACACTACTTGTGAATTTTTTAACTTCTCCTGGTTTGCTTTGCTTCCTGACCTATTGCTCAATTACAAAGTTCAAAGTTAGAAGAGGAGGAGGAGGGGTGCTGCACATCCCAGGTGCTCTTGCCTGGGTGCTGGCTGAGGGAAACAAGCAGGCAGCTTTTGGCCAAGGAGCAATCTTGCTATCAGAACAAGGAGGCAGCTGACTAAGGCAGTTAGAACTTTTCTGCTAGGCCATTTTTGACTAGGGGGTAAGTAGACAGATACGTTATTAGAAGTGTTGAGTCTGCAAGGCAAATTGGGCCCTTCAAATACAGTAAAAACAAAAACATATGAATTAGTGTGCTAGTCTGAGTTGGTGGAAGGGAACTGATAATCATCATTGCAGTTAGCTGGATCAGGAGGAGAGCTGTACATTGTGGGGGGTAGCTTAGGCAGAAGTGAAGCGAAAAAAAAGTGTAGTGGTGTGATAGGGTCTAGAAACAGTGTGGGTATAGGGTGAAACACCATATCTAGGGTAGAAGTAATTAAGGGTTTAAAGTAAACAAAACAAAGACGGGAAGGGTAGAGGTGAGTTAGGGTCAAACAACAGTTGGGCAACGGGTAGAAAGGGGCTAAAGGAGGCAAAACAGAAAAACAGGCAAGACAGGACATAGTTATGCAGGGAGTGGTGCAGTGCAGTGGCTGTGGAGTGGTAGTCCTCAGGGCAACTTTCTGGAGACTAAGTTGCTGCCCCATCTGCATGCACCTCTTTGGGCTGAAGGAGGAGGTGGATAGACTCAAGGCCGAGTTGGCTTGGGTTCAAAGGACCTACTTCACCACCGAGGGACCACCTAGTCTGCCACTGCTACTTCAGAGATTGCCCAGAAGGAGGAGTGGCTGGACAACAATGGGCTCAGGGAGGGTTAGGTGGTGGAACGTAGGCACATCCCCCATCTGGTACCACTACAAAACACAGACACCACACTAGGTGAGCAGGAATGTCCCACAGAGGCACCCGAAGTACTGACTAGAGTAGATGTGGGGGTCCTCCATAGTGGAGACCTTAAGGGGGGTGACAGAGGACCCCAGAGGAGGAGGAGGAGGAAGCAAATCCTGGTGGGGGACTTCATAGCGAGGGGGATATAGTTGGAGGCAGGTAAGGATGAGGAAAGGGAGATTAAGTGCCTTCCCAGCGCCATGGCTCGCAGGGATGGAAAGAGGATCCAAAGAATCGCTGGGGCAGCAGGAAGGGAGGAAGAGCTGGACATCATTGTCAATCTGGGGACAAATGACCTGGCTAGGGATGAGCCAGCAATAATTCAGGAGGAGCTTAGGGAATAGGTGAGGGGTCTTAGGTAAGTAGCATGATCTGTGACCTTCTCGGAGGTGCTGCCTGTCTGCAACAGTGGGGAGAACCGGATTCTCTGCATGGTTGAAGGAATGGTGCAGACAGGAGGGTTTCGGCTACATTGGGGACTGGGGCCCCACCTGGAGGGATAAGGTCCAGTACAGGGTGATGGCCTGCACCCATCCAGGAGGGGAACTGTGGTCCTCAGTGAATAGGTTAAGTGCTGCATAGTCGAGGGGGGAGGCGGAATGAGTCATGGAGACATAAACTATCGTCCCCACCACACAGGTTCATAAGGTCAGCAGTGGGAATCCAGAGGGAGTGAATTACCAAAAGGAACCAAATACCAAAGGAATCCAAGGAGTAAAAGGAAAGAGAGACAGTAAAAAAAATAATTGTGGAGGAAATAAGGAAAGGCAAATGGAAAATAAGAGGGGGGGGGTAGCAGGATGGGTTGTATATGCCGGCGTGACAAAAAAGATTGCGACTGGCATTACAACAACAGGCTTCATGTTGACTGGAAGTTGCACTTGGCATGGAGCCACAGTTTGGGAGTGTTTTTTACATCGGGTTTTTGCTCACCACACCCCCCCGAACTAAAGGATTCTAACTCCAGGTCAGAGTTAGTTCAGGGAGGAGGTGCAACTCGGGGGAAGTGGTTGCCCCCTTTCCAGCGCCATTTCTACAGTGGCATGGTGCTGTAGTTGATATCGACGCATGTCGCCGTAGAAATGTCGCTGTAAGGGTGGCATACCTATCAGGACAATCTGGAGAGCCATGTGTGTAAATGCTCAAAGTCTGGGCAGTAAGACTACAGACCTAGAGGCCACCATGGCAGATGTGGACCTAGACATAGCAGCAATTACTGAATCCTGGTGCAATGAAAACCAGGACTGGGCTGTAACCATACCAGGGTGTACTCTGTTCAGAAAAGACAGGGTAGGCAAAAAAATGGGTCAGAGTGGCTCTTTATGTCAGAGACAACATAAAAGCTACGGAAATACAAGGAGAGCAAGGAGAAGCTGAGGTACTATGGATCACCCTGGAGACATGGAGGGGGGCCGCTATTCACACAGGAGTGATCTACTTACCTCCAGTACAGGAAGAAGAGGTGGATAAAGATATGATGGAAGTAATCTAAAGGATGGCACGTAAAGGGGAGGTGTTGCTGGTAGGGGACTTCAATCTACTGGACGCTGACTAGAGCTTACCAGCTGTGGCAACAGTCAGAAGTAGGGACATCCTAGACTCCCTGCAGGGGACATTCCTCAGGCATCTAGTTAAAGAACCCACTCATGGGGGGAAATACTGGACCCGGTACTGACAAATGGGTACAGTGTTGCTGACGTCACAGTGGGTGGCCACCTGGGGACCAGCGAACACCGTATGGTGTGGCTCAGTATTAGAAGTGGGTCAGAATCAAGCCACACTAAGATGAGGGTCCTGGACTTCAGGAGGGCAGATTTTAAGAAAATGGGAGAATGCCTCAGGGACACCCTAGCAGGGACTGGGAAACTGGGGGGGAGTCAAAGAACAATGGGCAAAAATAAAGGGGGGCATTGAAAAGGCAACAAATCTCTGTGTCAGGCAGGTTAACAAGAGCAGGAGAAAAAAGCAAACACTGTGGTTCTCTAGAGAAGTAGTGGAGAAAGTAAGGGCCAAAAGGCAATGGGACCTGATGGGATGCACCTTAGGATACTGAGGGAGCTCAAGGAGGTGCTGGACACACCTCTCACGGCTCTGTTCAACCTATCACTAGAAAGAGGGGTGGTTCCGGTGGCTTGGAGGAGGGCAGATGAAGTCCCACTACACAAAAGTGGAAATAGGGAGGAAGTAGGAAATTACAGACCTGCCAGCCTGACTTCTATAGTGGGTCAAGTAATGGAATAGCTACTGAAGGAAAGGATTAGGGAATACCTTGCAACCAGTGGACTACAGGATCTGAGATCTGAGGCAACAGGGTTCCCACGGGGGGTTGCCAGACAAACCTGATCAAGTTCTTTGACTGGGTGACCAGAGAAGTGGATCAGGAAGGAGCAGTACATGTAGCCTACCTGGATTTAAGTAAGGCTTTTGACACCTTTCCACATACAAGACTGGTGAGCAAGCTGGGCAACCTAGGAGTAAGTTCAAAAGTAGCAAAATGGGTAAGAAGTTGAATAAGCAATAGGAGTCAGAGGGTGGTGGTAAATGGGATCCACTCTGGAGAAGGCAAGGTGACAAGCAGGATGACACAGGGGTCAGTACTAGGCACGGTGCTCTTCAATGTCTTTATTAGTGACGTTGCAGAAGGGCTGGAGGGGAACGTATGCCTGTTTGTGGATGACACAAAAATCTGCAACACAGTAGACACACCGGAGGAGTGGAAAGAATGAGGGATGATCTGAAAAAGCTGGAAGATTGGACAAGGGAATGGCAGCAGGGTTTCAATGCAAAAAGGTGCAAAATCATGCACTCGGGGCACAGAAACCCCGGGGCAACATACCAATTGAGTGAGGAGGTATTAGCAACCACAAAACAGGAAAGGGACCTAGGAGTAATCATTTCTGATGCTCTGAAAGTAGCCAAGCAGTGTGATGAGGAGGAGTGGGGAAGGCTAGCAGGATGCTTGAGTGCATAGGGAGGGGCATCACCAGCAGAAGGAGTGATGTAGTATTACCCCTGTATAAATCACTGGTAAGACCCCACCTTGAGTACTGTGTCCAGTTCTGGAGGCCCCACCTTTGGAATGACATAGATAGGGAGAAGGCGGTACAAAGGAGGGCTACCAAAATGGTGCAGGGCCTGCATCAAAAACCCTACATGGAAAGATTCAAGGAACTAAACATGTACTCTATAGAGGAAAGGAGGGAAAGGGGGGATATGATAGAAACATGCAAATACCTCATAGGTATTAATAAGGTACAGGAAGGTAGCATTTTCCATAGAACACGATGTTCCAGGACAAGGGGTCACACTATGAGGCTGGGGGGTGGGGCTCAGAGGAGATGTGAGGAAATACTTCTTCATGGAGAGGGTGGTGGATGCCTGGAACAGCCTCCCAGCAGAGGTGATGGGTGCTATAACAGTAACTGGATTCAAGCATGCATGGGATAGACACAAGGGGACCTTGGGAGTAAGGCAAGGGAGGGAGGAGGAAGATCAGAGATCAAGTAGGGTCTGCGGTGACACAGTAGGTAGGGAGGGAAGATAGGGCAGACTAGGTGTGGCAAGAGGTCCTTATCTGCTGACAACTTCTATGTTTCTATGTTAGGCATCACTAGATTCACTGCTGACTGATGCAAATGTAAGAAGCGACTGTGCAGAAGTGTAACTTCTTGGACAGAAGGCTATTCAAGGGAGACATGAAACCAGGAAGTAAGTACACGCTGAATGGAAAGCCAGTCTGGGTGCTATGTAGCGGGTTGTCTACCCCAAACTGAATGCTACAGACCAAAATGCAAAACGCTGACACACAGCACTCTTACCAAGGATGTCTACACAGCTCAGTATAACTTGCTTTGCAGCTTGTTTTATTACCTAAAAGTGCTCCGATGACAGACATCAGTGGGAAGTGAAACTCTGGATGATCAATGGCCAGAATGGCCTAGCACTTCACTCCTTCAAGCTTCAGTCCCTTAGACGACAGCCTAAATGCTGGGACCCTGGAGAATAAGGTCAGTGAACTACAAACAAGGTGGCTAAGGCTGAGTTAGATTTGGTAGCCATTACAGAGACTTGGACCCATTGGAACAATGAATGGGATCTGGCAGTTCCACGGTATAATTTTTATAGGAGGGGCAGGTGTTATGGTCATGGGTTGGGGGAATAGCCTACTGTCTATATTAAGAAGGGTACTGAAGCTACAGAATATGCAACCATCAAGAAGAAAGGAGGGGGAGTGGAGCTGATCTGGGTAAAGCTGACTATGGTCACTGGAAAAAAAGATTTGGCTGGAAGTGGTCTATAGAACACCAGGGCAAAAGGAGGAGGGAAATAAGGAATTTGGGGAGGAAATTGGGAGAGGGATAGCAAAACGGGACTTAGTGATAGCAGACCTAGTAATAGCATGGGACCTGAACCTGTCAGACATAGACTGGGATACTCCAATGACAAGGAGCTCCTGAAGTCAGGCACTGCTAGACATGATGCAGGACTGCTTACTGGTGCAGCTGGACAAAGATCCTACATAGCAAGATACCATCCTTGACTTGACACTTACCAACTTGGAGGTGGTAGGTGGGGTGGTAGAGAGAACCATAGGGTTCCAGTAACTGTAGTTCTGTGTGGTTTGAACTGATGATAGGGAACCTTGGGCCCCACTTAAGGGTAGTGGTTCTGGACCTCAAACAGGCAGAATTTTGCCAGATGTAGAAAAGGGTCAGGAAAAATATGGTGGGTGTAGACCAGATCAAGAGGACAGGGGATTAGTGGAGAAGGATCAAGGAAGCAGTTCTGAAGGCAGTCAGGGTCTCAAAAAGAAACAAGCCCAAAAGACCAATATGGTTTTCAAAGGAGGTAAGGGAGGCTGTGAGGGCAAAAAAATGTGAAAGAGGATGAGTAGAAGGCCAATATATTAATTACTTCTGCTCAGTATTTATAGTAGAGGACTGGGGCACAGGAAATGGGGGTGGGGTAGTGATCAAGCCTAAATGGATGAGAAAAGAGCTGGAATCCTTAAGATGGATAAAGCAACGGTACTTAGGCAACTGGCTTCAGAACTGACTGAACCCTGGACCTAGCTGTTTAATGGTTCACTGAAGTCTGGAGTGGCACTGGAGAATTATAGATCTGTTGATATAGTCTCATTCCATAAGGGGGAGACAGGGAGGACCCAGGCAATTATAGGTGGGTCAGTCTTATCTCCACTATAACAGGTATGTGATTGTGCTCTGATGCTGTCAGATGGCAGACGGTCAAGCAGGTGAGTGGAAAGCTGTGCTGGCCATTGATCTACTCTGCTCTTATCAGAGAATGGTGAGCAGGATGAAAGGGGTGCGGGGCAGGGGTCCTCAGCTGGTGGATGGATGGGGTGGTATATGCATGGGGGAGGCTTTGGTGCTTGATGGAGAGGGAGGCACTGGCTCACCATTGATTTACATTATACAGAGGCATGAGGGGAATCAGATGGAGGGTGGCCCACTAGATTACATGGGGTCTTTTACGTTATGTACTATGGCGGTAATCGGGGGGACCACTAGACTACCAGAGGTCATTCATGTTATGTACTAAGGGACGATAGGGGTGAGGAGAAAGGGAAAGGGAACATTGTTTAACCAGGAGTAGCACACTAAGCCGAAGCTTGTTTCCAGATGCAACCTGGGAGCACAAGGAAGTTAAGTGACTTGCTCAGGATCACACAGTATGCACCTAGGCAACTGTGGGATTCAAATCCAGGTTTCCAGATCTGCAGCTCAGAGTCTTAACCTACTGCGCTATAATGCAGGACCACTAGATTACCTGAAATCTTCCACAATATGTATTACGGGGGCGACTGGGGGAAGAGGTCCACTAGACTACCAGGGATCTTTCACCTTATGTACTATGGGGGCGATTTGGGGAGGGGGGGACCACTAGACTACCATGGATCTTTCATGATATGTAATATGGGGCCAATCAGAGGGATGGGGTACCACTAGACTGTCAGGGACTTCTCTGTTTACCATCCAGCATGGGTGCTAGGGTGTGATCTGTATGCATGCAAATGAGCCCATAATGGCATGCTGATGGCTTCTTAACACCTTGCATGCCCAGTGAGCTCATCTACATATTCCATCTGAATATGGCCCACTGGAGCTGTGGTGCTACCCCATTTCAGCAGCAATATCTCCTGTGGGCCATATGCAACCTTGATCCATGTCAGCATAGCACATATCCACATATCCACTTAGCGCTGCACTGACAAGGCCCAATATTCAGTCAGTGCTCTCCATCAGCGCGCACTAACTGGTTGTATATTGCTCAGAGCCAGCCATATGCTATTGCAAGTACAGCACAACAAGCTGTGATGTGGCTGCAGCTGGCTCTGAATATTGAGTCCTTAGCATTTAATATCACCGTGGCTGTTGATGTCTTATTCATGTATACACCATCCTCTGTGTTGATTCATTTTCAGTCCGTCACAGCTAACACTGAAATTCGATTCTGATTTTGTTATACAACACAAAATCACTTTTATAGTGATCATGGTGCAGTGCTCAGACTTTACACAGTAATTATCAGACCAGGGTGACTAAACAGCAAGGCCATAGACCAAGGTGTTTTTTGACTACCTGATCCTGTTATTATTGTGTAAATCCCAGACAACTACATCATTACAGCTGTTATACTGTCAAAAAAAGGAAAATGTTTTAAAATAGAATGCCAAAATCATTCTCTCTCTCTCTCTAGCGCTACAGTGCATCTGCTGTAAAACTGGAAATGTTAGGTGGTTTATCACAGAGGCACTGTAGCACTAGTCTTAGCCAATAAGAACACCAAGATTAACTTGCAGTCCCACTACTGACTTTACTGTCCAGTAATTTCAGAGTAATTAGACAGTAACTCTTTGTTTTGATGGGTCGAGAGGCACTTTTTCAGTAAAAAATATAAAATGCTGTATATCTTGGTATTAGAATATCAGGCTAACTATACTTTTTCTATTTATAATATAAATGTTTATTAAGTCTATAAATTATATGGCACCTCATATAATCCCCCCAAATTTCAAATATTTGTATAATATTTTTAAAAGTGTTTTTCTTTTAAAAGACATTGCTGTAAATAATTTCCTAATATGGGGCACATATGTGTGGATTGCCTATGCAGCACGTAGGTAACCCTAAGTTAGTGAGCTGCACATTGGTGGTCCCGCAACCCCTGCGGCATGCATCAAAGGCGCATGCACCCCTTCTGCACTTGATCCCTTGGGCATTCATGCAGCTAAATGTGTGGTGGTCTGGAGGGAGTGGCCAGGAGCGTGCCCACACTCTGCACCATTCACTAAGATGCAGAGTGCTGAGCATGGGGGGGGGCGCACACTACATGGGCAGGGACCCTGCCACAGTCTCTGTGCATCCCCCATGGTAATCATCCGCTGGCCATGGTGGGACCAGAGCCCCTCCTGACATACTGTCCCAGCCCTCTGGTCTAGCAGAGGAGTTGGGGCAGTTGTTAGGGCAATCGCCCTTTGTTTTTATTGATATATTTATTTAAGAGTTTTACCAGGAGGCGTACTGAGCAGGGTATCACTCGACTCCAGATGCACCCTGGGGATGAGGGAGAATACAGTGGAAATACAAAATACAATGTGCATAACTCAACACAGTCATGACAGAGTAGTCAACAGCAATGTATCTGTATATATATCTATCTGTATATCTGTATATCTGTATATATATCTGTATATGTATATATATATATATCTGTATATCTGTATATCTGTATATGTATATATCTGTATATGTATATATCTGTATATGTATCTGTATATCTGTATATATATCTGTATATGTATATATATATATCTGTATATCTGTATATCTGTATATGTATATATCTGTATATGTATATATCTGTATATGTATATATATATATCTGTATATGTATATATCTGTATGTGTATATATATCTGTATATGTATATATCTGTATATATATCTGTATATATATCTGTATATGTATATCTGTATATGTATATATATATATATCTGTATATCTTTATATATATCTGTATATGTATATATCTGTATATCTGTATATGTATATATCTGTATATGTATATATCTGTATATCTGTATATGTATATATGTATATATCTGTATATGTATATATCTGTATATGTATATATCTGTATATCTGTATATGTATATATCTGTATATGTATATATCTGTATATGTATATATATATATCTGTATATGTATATATCTGTATATATATCTGTATATATATCTGTATATGTATATATCTGTATATGTATATATATATATATCTGTATATCTTTATATATATCTGTATATGTATATATCTGTATATCTGTATATGTATATATCTGTATATGTATATATCTGTATATCTGTATATGTATATATGTATATATCTGTATATGTATATATCTGTATATGTATATATCTGTATATCTGTATATGTATATATCTGTATATATATATATCTGTATATGTATATATCTGTATATCTGTATATATATATATCTGTATATGTATATATCTGTATATGTATATATATATATCTGTATATGTATATATCTGTATGTGTATATATATATATCTGTATATCTGTATATATATCTGTATATGTATATATATATATCTGTATATCTGTATATATATCTGTATATGTATATATCTGTATATATATATATCTGTATATGTGTATATCTGTATATATATCTGTATATGTATATATATATATCTGTATATGTATATATATATCTGTATATCTGTATATCTGTATATGTATATATATATATCTGTATATGTATATATCTGTATATCTGTATATGTATATATCTGTATATGTATATATCTGTATATCTGTATATGTATATATCTGTATATGTATATATCTGTATATCTGTATATGTATATATCTGTATATGTATATATATATATCTGTATATGTATATATCTGTATGTGTATATATATATATCCGTATATCTGTATATATATCTGTATATGTATATATATATATCTGTATATCTGTATATATATCTGTATATGTATATATCTGTATATATATATATATCTGTATATGTGTATATCTGTATATATATCTGTATATGTATATATATATATCTGTATATGTATATATATCTATCTGTATATCTGTATATCTGTATATGTATATATATATATATATCTGTATATGTATATATCTGTATATCTGTATATGTATATATCTGTATATGTATATATCTGTATATCTGTATATGTATATATCTGTATATGTATATATCTGTATATCTGTATATGTATATATGTATATATCTGTATATGTATATATCTGTATATGTATATATCTGTATATCTGTATATGTATATATCTGTATATATATATATCTGTATATCTGTATATGTATATATATATCTATCTGTATATCTGTATATCTGTATATGTATATATATATATATCTGTATATGTATATATCTGTATATCTGTATATGTATATATCTGTATATGTATATATCTGTATATCTGTATATGTATATATCTGTATATGTATATATCTGTATATCTGTATATGTATATATCTGTATATGTATATATCTGTATATCGTATATGTATATATGTATATATCTGTATATGTATATATCTGTATATCTGTATATGTATATATCTGTATATATATATATCTGTATATGTATATATCTGTATATCTGTATATATATATATCTGTATATGTATATATCTGTATATGTATATATCTGTATATCTGTATATCTGTATATGTATCTGTATATGTATATATATATATCTGTATATGTATATATATCTATCTGTATATCTGTATATGTATATATATATATCTGTATATGTATATATCTGTATATCTGTATATGTATATATCTGTATATCTGTATATGTATATATCTGTATATGTATATATCTGTATATCTGTATATGTATATATCTGTATATGTATATATCTGTATATGTATATATGTATATATCTGTATATGTATATATCTGTATATGTATATATCTGTATATCTGTATATGCATATATCTGTATATATATATATCTGTATATGTATATATTTGTATATCTGTATATATATATATCTGTATATGTATATATCTGTATATGTATATATCTGTATATGTATATATATCTATATAGATATAGATATAGATATAGATATAGATATAGATATAGATATATATATAGATATATATATATACACACACAGACAAGGTAGCCATAGCAGAGGTAATCAAAAAAAAGCGAGGCCAGCTTTTTTTTTTTTACTTTCTCTTTATCTCTCCTTGCCTACTCCCGGAGTCCTCTCCTTCCTTTCTCTCAACCCCCCCATTCTACCTTCGGTGGATCTGCCCTAGAGTGCCTCTCCTACCTCTCACACATTGGGGTCTGTCCTCTTTGGTGGTCCGGATGGTACCGAGAGGTATCATCTAGGCTGCCAGGAGGTGTTTTCCATTTTTTTTTTCTCTCCTGGTTTACCCCTACCTCTGGGACGTCCAGCGCTGGGGACGTCGTCCCGAGAGGTGGCGTGCAACGCACGCCAGATCTCTCATGCACCTGCTGACGCCCCCAACTCCGATGAACGGAGCTGCTCATCCCTTCAATTGTCGGGTAAGCTTCCACCGCCGCGAAGGGGATGCAGAATGCGAGTGCATTTTTGGTTCCCTCCCCTGAGGGAGGAGAGCATCCATTGGGACGCTCAATCCTCCCTCTCCCCTGCCGACCCCCGGCCACCCAGGTCCGTTCCCGAACCTGGGTCGCTGGCATAGCGCGAGGTGTGGCGTCCAGCGCCTCAACCCTCAGCACCACCAGGCCAGCACGAGGCCAGCTTTACACTCATATTTACAAAGCAACAACATCATGCCAATAAGCAGGGTAGGCAACAGCAGGAGTTAAAATACTGTAAGCAAACGAAATAAACAGCAGCCATCATGACTGCAAGGGCTTCAAACAGAGCAGATTGCATAGCAAGTAGTGGAGAAGTGTGTCTTGAGTAGAGCATTGAGGTGAGGAGTGCTGGTGGAATGTCTAATATCAACCGGCAAGGAATTCCATAACTTAGGTATCTGGAAGCTGAAAGCAGCCTGTCCAGACCCAGTGAACATGTGGGGGATGTGAAGTAGACAAGAATCAGTGTTCCTAAGCGAGTAAGCTGGTGGGGGAAGAACAATAAGGGCAGTCGCAAGATAGGAGGGGAGGGGAAGGACTGCGACAAGAATTTTGCAGCGGTTCTAGCACAGTGTATCAATCTCCGATTGTGGAGAGAAGGGAGGTCTAAGGAATGGTAGAGGTCAAAATGATGGGTAATGGGAGGGCAGTCCAGGGAGAAACAGCAGAACGAGTGGAAGAGAGGATCTAGTCTGGACAGGGAGGATTTAGGGGCTACACAGTAGACTACATCCCCGTAGTCCATTATTGGGAGGATCATCTTTTGAACGATAGCCAGGTGCGTGGGCAGGGGGATGCAACTTTTATTTTGGTATAAAGCACCTAACATGGGGTGTAGTTTCTTATGTATAGCATCAATATGCACAGTGAAGTCAAGATGCTGGTCTAACCAGACCCCAAGGTACCCGAAGGAAGTGCAAACCTCCAGGGTGGAGCCATCTGGTGTGTGGAAAGTTGGGGTGGCGAGAAGATGGGAAAGTTTAGTCCTAGTGCCAAATGTTAGGGAGATAGAATTTAGAAATAGTTGATTTGAATGGAACCAGTGTTGGACAGTGACAAAATCCTGCTGTAGACAGGCTGCCACCGCAGAGGCGGATGACCCAGAGGAATACAGCACCGTGTCGTCTGCATACATGTGGATAGACGTATGAGGGCAGGCCACAGGCAGATCATTAAGGAAGATAGAAAACAACAAAAGGCCTAGAACAGAGCCTTGGGGAACCCCGGTGGTAACAGGCAGTGAGGTGGAGATAGCAGAGCCAATATGGACTGACTGGAACCTGCCTGCCAAGTACATCTGGAACCAATTGGGAGCAGGCTCAGTCAGTCCAGCTTGGGCGAGTTTGGACAGTAACACAACATGTAAAACCGTGTCAAAAGCCTTAGCCAGGTTGACAAAGATTGCCGCGGTTATCTCCCCTTTATCCATACCCGTAAGGATGGTGTCGGTGAGATGGAGGAGAGAAGTGATGGTGGAGTGATTTTTCCTAAACCCAGCCTGGTAAGGAGTGAAGAAGGAGATGGAGTTGAGGAAGTGGGAGAGCTGGGATAGTACAAGGTGCTCCTGGATTTTGGCTAGGATGGGGAGCAGCGAGATAGGTTGGTAGTTGCTTGGGGAGGAAGGGTCGCTTCCTTTGGTGAGGGGTATGACTGTGGCATGTTTCCGTTTTGTAGGGATAGTACCAAGTCTGAATGACTGGTTTTAAAGAGTGGTGTCACACAGTCCTCTGCTCTGTGCAGAACAGGGGATCCACTTGTGGATCAGGATGGGTGTCCAATAGGATGCCCACCTGTGTCTTCCAGTCTGCCCCCTGTGTGCCAACATACCCAGGGGCAGGGCTGCGAACAGACAACCTATGGAAGCCAGCATACGGTACATAAGCACCAAGGTGCATAAACTTAAGTGATCTGCATATGCAATGATAATATTTCAAATGCTAAATTAGTGAGCTTTATCAGTTTTAAGGTCATTGCTACTAGTGTGTGTTTTGAAAAGGGGCTATTAAAGTGGATATAACAGAGAAAAATCTGCAGTATATTTATGTGAAACAATGACTAAGGGCAAATTGTCTTGAGGCAAATTGTAACAAGTGAATTGTTCAGGAGCAATGTATCTGGGGACACATTTTGCCCGGGGTGAATTGTCTAATGGCCAGTTGTAACAGGGCCAAATAGTCCAAGGCTAACAACTTAGAACCATAGAAAAGATGCCATGTTATTATGATCCAAAGTTAAAAATATAATGTAAACATTTCATGAAGTGTTGTGGCATGTTTTCACCCATATTCCATGCATTCAAGACATTTATGAAATTTCCACGAGTTCAGAGACATTTAGGACATTGCTGCAAACTTTCTCATGAGGTCATGTTTATAACTTTGTGCACACACACACACACACACACACACTCACTCCAGTAAGCAACTCTAGAAACCAGGGGGCTTACCTTTCTTGTAGAAGTACTTATGATAGTAGGTGGCTCCCAGATCAGCATATTCAATAAAGTAACTCGCCTTGCCATGTTTATCTCTTGGCTCCTCCAGAACTGAAATGGCAGCATTCGGATATCGACATGTCAACCTGGGTTCAAAGGAGCTCTCCTCAGGGTCATTCACTAAGTCAAACTGTGACAGGCATCTCTCTTTCTCTCCACCAATCTCATTTCTGAAGTGATGACAACTCAAGACCAACTCATTGTCCTTCCCATCCCCCTCATCCACCACAGTGTTCTCCCGGACATTCAAGTCCTCTGTGCTTCCTGCAGGAGAATCAGAAGTCCCCAAGCTAGGAGAGTGAGATCGATTCTGTGATGCAGCAGATGCTCCTGTGGCAATATTTTTCAGCTTCCCTATACTGTTCCTGTTTGATTCCACTTCATGCAAGTTGAACAAGATGCTCTGAACATCATAATGAGAAAGGCTCTTTACCCAGCTCCTGCCAAGGGACTCTGGGCTCAAGGAATATTGAGTTAAGTCTTGATCACTGTTCTGTGTCTTCAGCTTTTTGACAATCGTGTTCTCTACTTTCTCATTTTTTGGTCGGAGTTTTGCAGTTTTCTCAGAGGGGCTCTCAGGTGGAAGTTCCTGAAACTCACTTTCTGTCTCTTGTGCTTCCCCCGGAAGCCCTAGAAGAACAAATGGGTCCTTAAACCTTAAGGCAGCTGGACTTGTTGCCCTGCTCTCATCATTACTGAGGGTGCGGCTTCTTGGGCTGCACGATTGCTTCTCAATAGAAGAAAGGCTACCAAACTCCCTGTGGGTCCCAAGAGTTGAAGCTACAATCCCATCAACTTCTGTCTCCCCAATAGTGACATCACTGTTGCTCCGCTGCATAAAGTAGTTCCTCCCTGAAGATCGCAGAAAAGCCTTTGGGGAGGCGTAGTCACTGTCCATTGGTACAGAGGTCCCCCTGTTGTATGAAATGTCCCCACCTGCTACTTTTGATAAAAAGTCCTCTGCAGATTCCTTCTTGGGGGGCCACTCTATAGGATGGTTGCGGACACTGATTCCTGCCTGCTCCCCTCCCTGTCTAGTACCTCTGGGGTCAAACATGTTTGGTGTCAGAGCAGGCCTTATGTTATGTCTCCGGAATTTGCGAATAAAAAGGTCATCTGACTGCATCTTAAGCAGTCTTTCCCCCTTTGCCCCACTTGTGGAGCTAATACAAGAATGCTGTTTGGCACAACCTACAGTACCATCGATGGTATATGCACGTGAGTCATCAGATCTAAAATAAAGTTTCAGAACAGCACCAGCTACAGAAAGTTTTGTTCTATTCTATACTGTATGCTGCAGGTGTTAAAAAAGTGTTTGAACGCTTTAGGTCCTTACTGTTACTGGAAATCCTGGAAGCCCTCACTTTGCCTGCTTTCTTGCAAGAAAGGTGTAAATCCCAGTGGAAGCTGGGATCAGTCATGGGAGAGCCAAACAGCTGCTTTCCTATCACTCATAGGAGGCATCTGAGGTTGCTATAGGGTTTAAAATATAAAGAAATTTGTTTTAAAATCTTGGCAGCACATAGAATTTAAAGCTCCCCAGTCATTTTTAGCTAACTCTTGGTATGGAAGGACTGTCATTTCATATAGTGCTGTCACTCTGTGCCTCACTCCAAGGACGCTCCAGAGGGCGATGTCATCTCATGATGAATGGCTTTGCTGAATCTGCTTAGATCGGATAACCCCTGCAGAGTATTACTTTCTGCCTTCCCTTCATCACTGCACTATGAGTCAGCTGAATATGTGAGCCAGTTGTGGAGGGGACAGTGCATCAGGTCTGAATTGTGTTGCATATATCTTCGTAGAGGGGTTAGTAATCCTCACTTGGGGGAGACTGCTGTTTTTCGCTGATATACTTAGTACTCCAGTGTGATGGTATGCCACTTCAGGGGTTGGAAAGCCTGAAGTTCAATTTAGCACCAGGGGACTGAAAACACTTGCAGATGCCACACCATCCTGCTGATAATCCAGAGACTAAGGGTATTGCAGGACCATTATTACACATCTAGAAGCTCCACATGATGGTCAGTCTTTATATTCCAAATTCCTGCAAAATAACATAAAATATATTTCAATGTTTTGTTATATTTATGGTGCCAACCCCCATCCATGGCTCCACCTGCTCTCCTATTACTACTAATTGCACTACAACACCCAGCCTCAGCAATGAGGACATGGACAGTGGTCTCCTCCAAGGCCTCATCATGTCCCACTCATGATATGCTACAATGGGTGCCAGAGAACGATTCAGTCTAGTCCTTCATCCTGGAGGTTTACATAACCTGTGCCATGCACCAACCCTCCATTCGCTCAGCAAGGGAAAGAACCAAGGTCCTTCCCAAAACTCAGGTGTTCACAATGCATTTTAATTTTTAATTTCATTTGTTTAACAGAAAATTGATTGGGTCACAAGTTCACTTTTACAGCCATGCCTAGAACACACTTACCAAGTATACATATACGATAAATAACATTCAGTTAAAACACGTAGGGGACGGTCTAGCACACATTTTAGATACCAGCTTGGTTTTGAACAAAAATTTGTTGTGCAGACATAGTTGTCGAACTCAAGAGTATTCATCAGAATCAGACATATAATTCCAAATGAACATGGACAAAAAATCATCTTCTAGGAGGACATGACGTGGAATTTGTGGACATTCTAACTATGGAAAGAGGACTTATTTATTATTTCTTTGTCTGTTTAATTTTTGTTGACGGGGAAAGAAGGGCTAGACAGTGCTGTCTATCTTCAGCCTTGCTGGGGGGGGGGGTACAGAAGCAAATCTGCTGAAATTGAACCAGATTAAGCTGTGGGTGGTGTTTTAGTGAAAGGGAAATATTCTTACTCTGTTTGACAAGTACCATGGGATATATAATGTCACTTTCAACAACCACCAAAGAAAAGCAGACAGGACCTCGGTTTAACATCTCATCTGAAGGTCAGCACAGCTCAACACTACAGCATCCCCCTCAGGTGCCAGCATTTATGGCATAACCCAGTCCTGGTGTGGGACTAGAACCCATGACCTTCTGGCCCAGAGGCAGATGTGTTACTAACTGAGTCAAGCTGAGACCTATTTAGGAACCAATAAAGTCACAACTGCAAGGAATTTAAAGTGTACGATACATGGTGTATACATCTTAAAAAGTTACATTTCATCCTTTAAAGCAGGGGAAGAACATTCAGATTCCCATACAGAGAACAGTAGTGGGTTTTAAAAGGAGCAGACAAAGCAAATCTACATATATTACATGACAGAACTTGATATCTAGTCAAAGTTACCATTTCCTGCACCATAAAGCAATATATTGAATGCGGTAATATGGGAAAAGATACCTGATTTGCAACTATTATTTTAGCAACAGGTGACAAGAATTTTTTATTACCATAAAGATGACTCATTTTTTTTTTGTTAATGACATACAAGAGCTATGTCAAATGTGAATTATAAGATAAATTACAGTCAAATGTAAAACCCAAGTATTCGAATAAATTATTTTGTCAAATAAACAATAACAGTTGTCAATTTATTTAGAATTTGGTTACACCTAAAAACATATACCTGTATTGTACCTGGCTATTTGAGTGTTTAATAATAGTTTGTTTCCCAAAAACCAGTGTTGTAAATTATCAGCATCTTGCTGTAAACTTGATAAGACTTTTTGGCAGGAATTTAATCAGCCGACCAAATAACTGCATCATCCACACACAGACAAGACTGAGAATTAAGACAGACGTTACAAATACAATTAACAAAACTGGCTGCTGAACAAGCAAATCAAACAGTCTCACTTTTCAAAATGGCTATAATCACACCTTCTTAACTTAATATCCCAATTGCAACAGAGGATTAAATTCACATTATACAATGGCAAGAAAGAATCCTGGCTTCTTACTGGTCAGTTGGCTGTCACAGCAGGGATGTTATCCTGGCATAATATCCCTGCTGATTGTTTGTAGGCTATGCTGGCTGAGCTCTTTCTTCTCTTAAGAAACAACAATATTTTTACACACTAACAAAAACATTCTTTAAAATGATTTTTTTTAATATGAAACAACAAGCCATTGTATAATAGGAATAATGCCCTCCAGGGTGGTTGTTATGCTGGGATAGCATCCCTTCTCGGGTGTTGGATGCCCTCGGCCGGTGGCCTCGGGACCAACCACCACCGCCAGGGGCATCCAACACCCGAGAAGGGATGTTATCCCAGCATAACACCCACCCTGTCAGGCATTATTCCTTTAATTGCCCCAAAGGTAGCCAGATTTTTCCCCAGACTTTATTTCCTAGCAGGTATTCATTTTCATTCTCTTGCTGGAAGCCAAAAATTTACTTGAGTTCAAATCTGGAAGTCAGAATACTTTCCAGCTCCCAAATTTTGCAAGTCAATATTGTAACAGAAGCCAGTCTATGGAAGCTATACCTTTTCTTTCAGAAGACTCAAGCATTTTAAATTTCGCTGCCAGTAACATTGGGTGTCAGCTAAATTTATTCTCACCCCCCCCCATTTGTGGGTCAAATCCTTCCTTTTCACATTGGAAAATGTTAGATTATTTTTGGAAGCTAAATGCATCCAAAATAGAGTCAAAGCAGCAGTATTCGTCAGTGGAAATGTTTCATCATATACAGTAGTTTTTAAGTAATAATGCATTTCTGACCATTTTTCATTTTGTTCTTTTTCATTCCTGAACAGAGATATGGGGTTTGAGGTTTTCAGAAATAGTGACCCTGGTTATGCCCGCTATGAATAAATTAAACATCTTGGCGTGGAATTATGCAGTTTGCCATGAAAAATGTTTGCTAGGATCCTCCCACTATATCCACAGTATGTATCCAGTATGTAAAGTCAGAAAGTAACCTTGAGGAAAGGGATTCTTACAAGTTGCCAATGGAGGCCATGTTTTTGAGTCATCTACATTAGTAATAAATGATTATTTAAAAACATAAGAAAGGAATAGCAAAAATTATACTGATGACGGATATAGTGTCAGAAATGCAACATTGCTAAAAAAAACATTTGATGAAATGTTTTGCCAACTAACAAACACTACTGCTTTAATTGAAGCCCTATTACCTGGTGTAGTATAAATGACTTCCCAGCTCAGAGTCTCCGCTGACAACATTTGGAGAAATTAAAAAAAAAGGCATATCTGACATTGACAAATACACAGCCTGGTAATATTACTGAAGTTAAAGTACTCACAGATATGTTAATAATGATCTATACAACTGCTTAGATGTGATCCTAACCAGTTTTCAGCAGCTTCAGACTGATGATGTTATACATCGATATGATAGCATAATCCCATTATACATGACAGTGATGTCATACCCATGTGTAACAGGATTTTTGTAATGTTAAAGTGTCTGTTAACAAACTGTTGTCGATCACCAAGGTAGCTTGAAAACCAGGAAATAGCACAGGTTGAAAAACCAAGGGTAAACAATTTAAATTTGATTACAGAGGGGTCCACAATGTAATAGGCCTTGATTAGGTCAATGATGACTGTCACTGTGAACATTCCCCTGTCCATGGCTACTTTGACATCACTAGTAAACTGGATGAGGCCAACTGACATGCTATGGGTCTGCCTGAAACCATTCTGAGCTAGGGAAAATAGGTTGTGCTTTTGAAGGTACTCAGTAACCTGAGAGGCCCCAAGTTTCTCCAGTGACTTGCTGAGTACTGACAGGATTGCGATGGGGTGATAGTTTCTGGTGCACTTTGGGTCATCTCTTTTTTCCTTTTTTTTGACCGGTACCACTTTGGCAACCTTCCAGAGTTTGGGCACCACCCTAGAGGTGAGGGACAGGTTAACTAGTCGAGTTACTGGAGCAGCTAACTGTGGTACAGCAGTCCTCTGTAGCGTAGATTCAAGGCCATCATAACCAACACTATGGCAGGAAGATATAGACCTCAAAATTTGTAGAATCTCACTATGGGTGACAGCCCTGAGGTAGAAAGGAGGGAAAGCTGGTTGCTGTACAGTGGTGTTCTGGTCAGTGGCACAGCAGGACATACTGATGTACTTGGAAAGATCAGAGAAGTGAGAATATTGAAAGCATTAGCAATTCTTGCAGCATTATTACAATTTGTATCATCTAGTATCATACCAGGCATTGTGTGGCTAGCCCCTTTCCCCTTGAAACCCTTAATATGTCTCCAAAACCTATGGGAGTCACCTTCAGAGGATGGAAGAAGCACTTCACAGTAGAAGAAGGGAAATACTAGCCCCCCTCCCCAAAAAAAATCAGGGTAGTTAGTGAGGTAAACACCAAGACAGAGCAGTCAATAGGGAGAAGGGCACAGGTAAATGGAGAAAAAAGACAAAAGCAGTAAGGACAGGGATGTGGCAAAAAGAAATAAGGCCTTAAAAGATGGAGGGTAATGAGTACCAATGCCCGTAGTCTAGGTAAAAAAACTCCCCAAAATGGTGGCCTTGATAGAAGAGGGCTGCCTGGATATCGTGGCAGTCACATACACATGGTACACAGAGAACCATGACTGGGATGTCAACATACCAGGGTACACAATCTACAGAAGAGACAGGGAGGGAAGAACAGGAGGAGGAGTAGCTGTCTATGTAAGAGAAAGGATCAAAGCAACAAAACTAGAGGGTAAACAGGGAGGAGAGGAGGCACTGTGGGTCACCCTGGAGACTGGAAATGGCACCACAATCCGCACAGGGGTTATATACACACCACCGTCTCAGGAGGAGGAAATGGACAAAGAAATGATAAAAGGCATCCTTAGGATGGTAGAGAAAGGGGAGATATTGCTGATGGGGGACTTGAATATGCCAGATGTTAACTGGAGCACCTTTGCTGCAGCCACATCCAAGAGCAAGGCCATTCTTGATGCCCTACAGGGGGCATGCCTCAGACAGTTAGTTCTGGAACCCACTCGGGAGGGAGCAATCTTAGACCTGGTACTTTCGAATGGGGACGGAGAGAGGATCTCCGATCTTGAAGTGGGTAGCCATCTGGGAACAAGCGACCACCAAACAGTGTGGTTCACGATAAACTTAGCTGTAGAGTCAAGCCATACAAAAGTGAAGGTACTGGACTTCAGGATGGCTGATTTTTTCTAAATGAGAGAGTGCCTCAGAAAAGCACTAGCGAACAGACAAGAAGATGGGGTGGAGCAACCCTGGGGAAACATCAAAACCGCCATCATAGATGCAACAAGCCTTTGTGTGAAGTAGGGTTACTACTTTTTAAGAAGCCCAAAGTGGGATATTTCTTACTGAAACATGATGTTTTGCAGGACAATACGTAACCTCAACTAACACAACAGATTTTTCTTCCAAATAATCAGAATTAAGACTAAGTGTTGCATTTTTTTAGGTGTTCCCTAGTGTCTCTTATCCTTTTAAGATATTTTAGTTAAGGTACTATAGTTTTTGCAACATTTAGAGGAAAGTCAGAAAATATTTTTTTCTACTATAATGTCAGGACATTTAGTATTTTTCATGTTTTTTCGCAGGACGTAGCTGCCCAAATCTGGACTGTCCTGCAAAAATAGGGACAGGTAGTAACCCTAGTGTGAAGCAAATGAACAAATCAAAATGAAAGAAAAAAAAAACACTATGGTTCTCAAAAGAAGTGGCAAGGAAGGTTAGGAAGAAAAAGATAGCATCTGGGAAGTATAAGGAAACACAGAAGGAGCAGGACAGAGAGCTGTACCAGTTAAAGCAGAAGGAAGCGGGGAAGGCAGTCAGAATAGCAAAGGCCCAAACCAAGGAAAAGATAGCCAACTCAGTTAAGAAGCGGGATAAAACCTTTTATAGGTACATTAGGGAGCAAAGAAAGACTACAGCAGGGATACTGAGGCTGAATAAAGAGGAAGACGGTTGGGCAGAGAGCGAAAGTGAAAAAGCAGGGATACTGAACGAATACTTCTGCTAAGTATTCACAATGGAAGAGAAGGGGAGATACCTAGTCCAGTCAATAGAAGCACACTGGATAGGGTGGTTGGTATTAGTCCTTTCACAGAAGAAAGGGTTCTGAAAGAACTCTTAAAACTGAAGGCGGATAAAGCAATGGGGCCTGATGGGATTCACCCCAGAATTCTAAAAGAACTAAGGGAAGAACTAGTAACACCACTGACTACCCTTTTTAATAAATCATGGGAGGATGGTGTGGTACCTGAGGACTGGAGGAGGGCAGATGTGATTCCCCTTCACAAAAGTGGGAGCAAGACAGAGGCAGGAAACTACAGACCTGTCAGTTTGACCTCAGTGGTAGGGAAAACGATGGAATCACTTCTGAAGGAAAGAATTGTTGAGTACCTAGAGGCCAGTGGGGCACAGGACCCAAGGCAGCATGGATTCATAGCAGGAAGGTCATGTCAGACAAATCTAATTGATTTCTTTGACTGGGTGCCCAAAGTAGTAGACCAGGGAGGGGCTGTGGACATGGCCTACCTAGACTTTAGCAAGGTATTTGACACTGTCCCACACAAAAGATTAATAAACAAATTAACCAGCCTGGGAGTGGGTCCCAGGGTGGTAGCTTGAGAAAAACACTGGCTGGACAACAGACACAGAGGGTAATAGTAAATGGAGTTCACAGTGAGGAAAGGGGGGTTACTAGTGGGGTACCACAGGGTTCAGTACTGGGGCCGGTCCATTTTAATGTCTTTATAAGTGAAATTGCAGAGAGACTGGAAGGAAAAGTATGTCTCTTTGCAGATGACACAAAGATCTGCAACAGGGTTGATACGCAAGGTGGGGTGGAAAGGATGAGAAGGGACTTGGCAAGGTTGGAGGAATGGTCAAATGTGTGGCAGCTTAGATTCAATGCAAAGAAATGCAAAGTAATGCACCTGGGAAACAAAAACCCAGGGGAAGAATACACAATGGGGGGAGAAATACTGACAGCAACAAAAATGGAAAGGGACCTGGAGGTAGTCATAACAGATGATCTAAAGGTGAACCAGCAATGTGAGAAGGCAGTAAGGAGGGCTGGGAGAGGCATCACTAGTAGAAAACAGGAAGTTGCTGGCCCTCTGTACAGACAGTTGGTAAGACCACATCTGGATTACTGTGTACAATTCTGGAGACCACATCTCTGCAAAGACATAGATGGAGTGGAAGCTGTCCAGAGGAGGGCAACCAAAATGGTGCAGGGTCTGCACCAGAAGACACATGAAGAAAGATTAGAGGAGCTTAAGATGTATAGCCTCGAGGAAAGGAGGGAGAAGGGGGACATGACAGAAAATTTCAAATACCTCAAGAGAATCAACAAAGACCAAGAGGGTAACATCTTTCAGAAAAAGAGATGTGTAAGAACAAGGGGGCACAATTTGAAGATAGAGAGGAGATGGCTCAGAGGTAATGTGAGGAAGTATTTCTTCACAGAGAGGGTTGTAGATGCACGGAACAACCTTCCTGAGGAGGTTGTAGAGTCAAAAACAGTAGAGGAATTCAAGAATGCATGGGACAGACATAAGGCAATTCTAGTGGGGGGGGTAGGAAGAAGTAGGCTGTTGGTTAACTAGGATCTGCAGCTTGTCCGTTAGATAGGGAAATGAGCAGACTAGGTGGGCCAAGCGGTCCTTGTCTGCCATCAGATTTTATGTTTCTATGTTTAGTTATTGCTAGCAACCTGTATAACTTTTTTGCATTCATTTCTCCACCTTCTGTAATCCAGCTAGTCAGAAGTTAAATCTGAAACAATAAATGCAGCCCAACATTTATCCCTAGCTTTAAGAGATGTAATCAGTTCACTATGCAACCATCTAATGACTACTCATCTAACACTACCCCTTCTTTGGGGAATATGCTTGTCCTGCAAAGCCTGGAGCTTAGAAACAAAGTATTTTAAAGCTATATCTACATTGGATGTATGATACAAAGACCAGTCAATCAGGCGAATGTGCACAGAAAGGTCACCAGGATTTAGTTTGGAAAAATCCTGAAACATTGTTTCTTTGAGATGCATAGACTGGGTTTGGGCATTCCAAATACAAAAGACTGGTAATGATTCAAACCGTTAAAGAAGGCCATGATTCACAGTTTTCAAAAATCTCTTCCACTGATGTTGCCTGTTGAATACACATACTAGATTCATACTGTAGATGTATTAGGAGTGTGTTAACACATGTTTCTGATGGTGAACAGTACGATATCACATTATATGGGTGACTCAAATTGAGCGACTCAGTTTGAGCACCTATGATGTGAGTTACCCTGAAAGGGTAGCAAGGCGCGGTAATAGTGCAGCTGAAAGGGGATATAAGCGACTATGGAGGAGGGCAAACAGAAGAGGAGGGTTAAAGGAAGAGATATGTGGGAGGTAATTTGCCAGGGTGTTGCTGAGCTGGCCGTGTGGTGAGGGCGAATGGCTTCAGTGTGTGGATGTTCAGGGCTGGGTAGGGGTACTTTCTGTGCAGGAGTTACATTTTTAATTTTGTGACTCCTGTTTTCCCCCCAACCCTCAGGTTGCTCCCCCATGTACTCCCCCTTGCAGCTTGTGTTTCCCTCCCTGAGTTGTGTTCCTCCTCGAGTTTCTTCCCTACCGACATGCACTCCTGGGTTGATAATCTAAGTTAGGGGGTGCAGGGGTTGAAACCTGCAAGGGGGTATGCATGGGGCACAGCCCCCCGCATATATATGTTCCTTTGTTTTGTTAGATGTAGTTGCTGTTTTTGTAGTTGCTGGGAAGTGTTCATCACTGTTCTGCTTTTCGGTGATGTAGACTCACTGTAATGGGATTCGCTGCTTTGAAGTCACTGTTATGACATGGAACTGAACAGCACAGCACTGTAACAAAATATGTGTTGTTTTCGTGGTGGGCAGAAACTTTTAAAAACTTTAGACTCCTGTATCATCATTTAGGAATGATACAAAAGGGAAAACTGACTATACTGATGTTTTTGCCAGAAAAACATTATTGCAGAACAAAACTACATTGTGATTAACAAATACAGCTGCTTTAAATAATCCCCAATCAAATCTCCCACCCAGCCAAGGCTCCAAGACCCATTGTGGTCTGTACATTTTATTTTGGAACACTCATTTTTAGTTTGTTTGTTTGTTTTAAACTGAAACAGCAGAAATAATACAAAGTTAAATATAGGGGCCGTGTAAACTAAAATGTGTGATGATCTTGCAATCCACTCAGGCTTCACTCTTGTGCTTTGTGAGGTCATCAAAAACCTCAGGTGTGTAAAAATAACTAATTATACACAACCTTACAGATATTACTCAGAATGGTTATTAATACAAAAAAGATATCCGAGATCCATGCAAACCACCTAAAATATATTGCATGCAACTCTTCATGCAAAACCCAAATATTTCACTGAATTTATAGAACTTTTACAAACTATTTTTCATTGGGCAACAACCTTTACCTAAAACTAGCAAACCTTTAGTCTTTTGAATCTGTCTCACCAGCAGAGCACCAACTTCACTGAAACACAACTAAGGAAAAAATAACAATATTCTAAAGTAACCGACATAACTAAATCTGCTTTGTTTCTACTGTACACTATAGCAAACATTCTGAATCAGCTCATGAAATGATACTAACAATTGATGCAGTACAGTATGTGCTCAACTCTTCTGCTTCTAAGGCTTGTCCTGTGCAGTCCAGTTTCTAAATGAAATTAGGGACTCAACCCCTGGAGCTGACTTGATTGTGAAATCATGTTCAGCCCCAGATTAATTTCTGAATACTTGAGCCTAACAAATTCCAAACTGATTTTGAAACCGGTTTCTGGACAGTAGCACAAAAGGGAAACAAAAGTCTAATAGCTTTAATGTGAATATCCCCACGCCCCCACCTCACTTTTTTGATTGTGCATCAGCATCATACCTTGGCCGTGAGTGCTATGAGTGAGCAGCCTCATGTGAGATCAAGGCTGAGTTCTGCCCACAGGTCAGCTGCTAGGTATGTTGCTGAGTAATGTGAAACAAGCCTTACCCTGGAGGGTGACTTCATATTACCTAAACCATGTGCCCACTCTCTACTGGCCTGGGGAGTGAGAGACCACAGGTGAACATGGAAAGCAGGCCTCCAGTCTGCCATTAAGTCACCAGGCTAGTTGAAAGCAAGCTCTGCTTATTTTGAGCTTAAGTAAACAGGTAGGCTCATATTACTCATAAGGCAAAGCCCGCAGATGCAAGGAAGATTTGGTACTGCGGGGGAAGGGGGGGACTGAAATGTTCACAACGCAATTATGGTCATAAGATGAATTTAACTTAAGTTGAAAACTACATAGTTAATAATTAATGTGTAGTGATACCAAAATTCAGAATAAGTTGAAAAATATTTTTTATGATTTTTGTTTCTTTTTTACAATCTGTCACGTAATTTTATGTATTAATACAAAAAATAGCATCAATACAGCCTAACATTACAAAAAAACTCTCTAACGGGTCAAGTGACTAGTCAAAAGCATGCTATCTACTCTATCCAATGAACAGCTTGTCCACAGTTACTAACTGCAAGCTGCGGAGGTACAAATCACCTGGCTAACTGACAAAATGGAAGACCTTGTGGGTCAGGGTTAAAGAGAAAATTCTCCACACTACTGGACTGGCAGAAAGCTCTGAAAGGAAGGATCTAGTGTAGTAACTGAGGGACAACCTGTTTAACTGGCTGCAATCAATGGCAAGAGAGTTTGACTTTGAGATAAACCAGGCCCATCAGATTCGTTAAGCGCAGGGAGCTAAGAATAACTCCAAGCCCAGACCCTGCATATTAAAACTTTAGAGGTACAAGGATAAGGAACTAGTCCTGTGCTATACCAGAGAGCTTAAGGACATTGTGGTGGGGGGAAATTGTATCTTTTTGTACCCCGACTCTCCTTATGGAGTGCTGGAAAAAAGGCAAGGGTGAGAAAATCAAACAAGGGTTATGAAACAGAGGCATCATACTCCCTCCTCTACCTGGCCACTCTCACTGTTAACCTGCATGAGAAGACCCTTCACTTTCAATCCCCAGCTGAGGGCAATGCATACCTACAGAAGTATCTGGGACTGGCTTGTTCCCCTTGCTCAACCCATCCCAAGGATGAGGACCAGGGAACACCAATGGACACTGCGCAGCCCGGAGCTGCTGTGTCAGATCCCAAGATGCTGTGAGCACACCTGCCGCACAGCACAACAGTAAGACTGTTTCTTGTGCTTTTGAGCTATTGTCAGGACTGATGGACTCCATTAACTGTAGGTGCAGTTCTACTGTCACCCTCTTCAGCTCAGGCTACCTGTCGTACGAGCACTGTGACCCTGATCTTAGATGAAGTATTTACATAGTGCCAAATGAAGCAATCCTAACTCAGTTGCGCCACAAACCTTTGGTTCGTCCCCCATCTGCGGAAGTGTCCCAGTTCTTTTCTGCCTGTTGTAGACCTATGTTGGACATGGAACCAGGGCAGAAGGACTCTTGCTGTTAGCCCCTGGCTGTTCCAGTTTATATGTTTCACAGACTGTTTCCATTTGAATAGTTTATGGTGTATCCTTTCCTGTCTGATAGCTATAGTGTGTTGTGCCATTTATGATGTTTTCTTGGCAGATGAAAAGGGTTTCCATCTTGGGGAATGTGTCACTAGTATAAGCCCACCTCACCATTTATGTCAACAGGGTTCTGATGTGCAAGCTGTTGCCCAACATGGCGCCTCTGCCTCGTGACAGACTGCCTCTCCACTGTGCTCACACAACTCACTGTATCTGACTGCACTAACTACAATCTCCCAGTGCAGGGCAGATACTTATAATACTCCCACTCCCATGGTCTGTGCTGAGCACAAAAGGATGAGTTGGCTCTCTATCAAAGTCTACAATCCTGTTATGATTAAGCCCTCCCTCCCTAGTCAAGGAACGGATCTGATGGATCTTTTTTTTTTTTTTTGCAGGTGCGGTCCCTCACCCATGGCCTTCCCAGGGACTTCTACCAAATACCTTTTTCCCTATCTGAGAATGTTCATCCAGAAGCTCCCCTGCTGCTTGAAAAGAAAGGGTACATGTTAACTTACCCACAGTCTCTTTCCCAAAACTCCTTCCTTTTTACTGGGTATCCCACTTGCCTCTCAAACAGACAACTATACTATTAATAACACTCCAGATGTTTCCAATCCATGCAGTGGGAAGCCATGAAGGTGGCTCTTAGAGGCAAACTTATTCCTTATGCATCAAAGGTGAGAAAGGAAAGGGATGCTTTCCTCTGAGACAAGGAAGGTGATCTTAAGAGATTTGAAAAAGACATACAACTCCACCGGAACAGAGAGATATCCTCTGTGCCCAGATCTCGATCCTTAGAACAGAAATAGAAGATGCCTTACACTATAAAATTGAATATGTGCCAGCCTGTTGTAGTAGCGGTAGCACTACCGCTCACAGCGCTGATGCCCAAGGTTCAGGAGCAAGCCCGGGAAGATGGAGGGCCAGCTGGGGGGAGGAGGCTTGAGCGTCCTAGGACTGCTCACCTTCTCTGGGAGGGAGGGGGCTGTAGGTCAGTGCCTGACTGACCTCAGGCGGAGGCCTGGGGTACAGCAAGCTTCCAACCATGTGTAGTGGGGGGGCCTGTGATGGACGTCGGCACTTGTGCCTTTATGTCAGGGTGCACGTCACACCCGAAGAACACTGGAAAATAGCTCCTCATATTCTGGTAGACAGAGCACCTGGCACAGATCCCCAATACCCCTACCTGTTCTGGGCTGGTGTCTCGACGAAATCCAGAAGTTCAGGGTATTGAGACCCACCTCATCCCCACCTGGGTGGAACAACCAAGGCTCCATGGGAGACTATCACTGCAGACTCCAGGTAGGTGAGCAGGGCCAGATGCCATAGGCGTCTTCCAAAGAAGCAGAGTGCAAGGGGCGGGGGGAAGCATACAAATAAAATACTGAGTATGCTTTGTGCAAGCTGAACCAGAAATATTGGGAGGCTGGGGAACAACACAGAAAATTGTTGGCAGTCAGACTTGGGGCCCAAGAAGCAGAAAAAGTACATCCCGATCATCTACACTAATCAGGGAGACAAACTAACATCCCCATCATACAGTAAGGAAGCCTTCAGGAAATTCTATTCCAATAAGTACTCCTTTAAGTGTCCTTGCCATTAACCCACTATTAGCACTTCTATAGGAACATCACCCTACCGCAAGTCCCACTGGAACACTGGAAGGTTTTGACTACACAAATTAGCCCTGAAGAGGTAAAGTCTGCCATTTGTTTCATGTCCCAGGGAAGTCTCCAGGGCCAGATGGCTATCCTTCTGAATTTTACTTCACCTTTATGGAGACCTTAGCACCCAAAATGGCCAAAGTGTTCAATGAAGCATGTAATTGGGGGGGCCCTTCCTTCACCCAAGCACTTATAACTTTGATTCCAAAAAAGGGGAAGCACAGTATCCTCTGCTCCCAATTTTGTCCCATTTCTCTCATTAATGTGGATGCCAAGGTCTTCACAAAGTTACTGGCCAAACGACTACAGCATGTTATCTCAATCATCATACAACTAGGCCAAGTCAAGTCTGTACCAGGCAGGTTGGGGTCTGATAACACCTGAAGGTTCCTAGACCTACTATGGGAATCCATATTCACTCCCGTACCCACTTCCACCCTATCCCTCGATGCTAAAAAAGCATATGATACTGTGGAGGGGTCCTACTTATTCAATGCTATGTGTAAGTTCAGGGTGGAGTGCGGTTACTAGTTTGATGCTATGGGTAGGTTCAGGTTCCCAACTGGCTTCATTTCCCTTGTCTGCCACCTATATGCACCACCCTCAGCAGCAGTCATGTCCAACTCAGTCGTCTTCCCATACTTCACATTGCACAGGAGAACTAGGCAGGGATATCCCTTGTCTCTTTCCTGTTCCTCCTGGCAGTGGGACTGCTAGCCCAGAAAATCAGGGCAGCCCCTAACTTTGCAGGCATCTTGGTGATAGGGCTCCCCCACAAATATTGCACTTTGCAAATAATATTACACTGTTTTTGTCAGATATACCCAACTCGTTACCCTGCCTCCATACTCTCCTCCTGGAATATTCAGCCTTATCAGAGTATAAACTGAAGGGCCCTAAATCCCAGGTCACGCCACCAAAAGATTCCTGTACTACTGCTCTATTGCCCCTACCAATGGTCCCCTGATGGCTGGTGTGCTTGGGAGTCAAACTAAAACCTACTATTGCGAGACAGTTTCAGCAAATGTCCATATGATGTTCAATAAGCTAGACAAGACCTGGCCAGATGAAGCTCTCACTTCCTATCAATCTGGGGCAAAGTTAATGCTTTAAAAATGGTGGCCCTTCCCAAACTTCAGTATATGCTGGAAAACCTCCCAATGCAACTACTCAGGACCTTCTTCAAATGCCCTTTACCAAGCTTCACTCTTTCATCTGGTCAGGTAAACCTCATAAAAAAAAATATCTTACAGGAACACTGGAGCAGAGGAGGATTGGGTTGCCGGACCTCAGACTCTACCAAGAGTATACTGTTCTGCAACAAACAGTAGTAAGCTATGCACCCTTTCTGGCCAGCCCAACCCCTGGCTATATATCCCTGGAACTAAGGAAGGTTACCATCCCCACGTGCCTTAGTACTACCAGACTCATCACTCAGATCTAACCTACCTCCCTGTGACAGACATATTAAGCATATCTGGGATAGACATTGGGAAAACTGCGCTGAAATTCTATGTCTGCAGCTAACAGGATGAGTTGGTATAACTCCCAATTAAGGACAGACAAGAAGCCGATGCAAAGGGAGCTCTGGCAAGTATGGGGCATCCAGTGTCTAGGGGGCCTGTACCACCCAGACACAGGAATTCTGTGATCCTTTGAGGAGCTCCTGCAACTCTACCAGATCTCCCATGTCCACTTTTGGAGGTGCCTTCAGTGGGAGATCTGCTGAAGCATAGTGTCCCCCCCAGTCACACCCTCCCCAAGCCAGAACCCCTGGACAAATGGATTCACTCTCTGACCTCTACCCAACTCCTAGCAGCCAAATTTAAGAGACTGCATACTGGTTTGCACATGCTATCTCCTGCAGGAGGTCCAGGAGATAAGTGGGAGAGTGAACTGGGTATTTCAGTTCTTTCTCTTGCATGGAAACAAGTGTGGGTAAATGCATACAAAACCAGTCATGAATTGCAGGCTAAGACCCTACAGTTCAAGCTCCTTTACAGGGTCTACAGGATCCACAATGGCTGTATTGGGCTGGCCTTGATGGTCACAGTGACTATAGGGATGTTCATTTCCCCAGGCCACTCTCACAAATATTATGTGAACTTGTTCTCTTTTGGGGGCCTACTGGTTTGAAGTCCGGGCACAATGTGCTACTGTTGCCCCAATTCTGAGAGTTAGTGACACCTCATTAGCTCTTCTTAGTATCCCATAACAGAACTGTAGTCTGGACCACTCCCAACTAAACTGGGTCAATGGAGCACTGACAGCAGCAAAGCATATCCTACTCCACCACTGGAGAGACCCCTCTCCACCCCCAGTCCAGAAATGAAAGAATCTTCTAGCTCTTACTGTATGATATGAGAGGACAGCCCATGTAGCCATGGGTCAACCTCAGACTTATTTTCAAACCTGTTTCCCATATCTAAACACTTTTTATGGGAGCACATCCCAGCAACCCCTCCACCCCAACAGCAGCTGAGGAGAGTATCTAGTACTGTTTCAGACTCGTCATGGCATTAACCAGTACATGTCAACACATTATGAATTTGATCCACACCATTATTCTGAATGTCCCCAAGGGGCTACACTGTTGAATGGTAATCAAGATCTCTCCCTTCCTCTATATGCCCCTACCCACATATCATCCCTCTTTCTCCCATTTTTCACCCCCCTTCTCAATACCTTTAGAAAGTCCCCCCCCCCCACCATGGTGTGGGATTGACTCACCTATCCATTGCTTACCACCATTAGTATTAAATGTGAGATATCAGGTAATAGTTATTCACAGCTGAACTGCTCAGCCTCAGAGCTCATGGAATGCATCACTGGGGATGATTGGATTTTATTACTCTGATTACATGCAGCCAGTACTAGCTTACTGACTCATACCCTGGAAACAAGGAACTGCTTTACATCTCAGCCAAATGTCAGGAAAGGCAAGGATTCTAACACAGCACTATGAATTAAAAGATTATATGTTCAGATTTCATCATAGGTTTTACCTCCCTGTGCTTCAGCAGATGAGGCACCTCTAGTTGTGCCACACTGCACTCATCAATAGGGGCATGGAAAAGTCGAAACCACAGCCAGGTGCACCTTAATGGATGAGTACTGGAGACTGGAGTCAGACAGAGACAGAAGGTAGTCCAGTACTATATTAACAGGACACACACAAGGGCCCACAGAATGGAAACACACCATATGGAGAAGCACTTCCACTTCAAGCAGTGGGTATGTCTCGTAATAGGCATTCTAGGTGCAAGCAAAACATCAGCCACCTGGGGGGAGCCCCAAAACAGGCAATAGCTATGTCTTTAAGAACCAGGTATGTAGATGCAGGGACCACAGTTCTGGATGGACTAGGGATCCCTGATCCTGTGACAGCAGACCAGGAGACTGGAGGGTAGCTGAACAGGAGGTTCCACTGCCAAGATGCTACAGAAGTGGTAAGCAAATCTGGGAAAGCCAAAAGGAAGTCACCAGTACTAGAGTGGCAAGCTCTACCCGCAGCTTGAGTAGACCCCTCTGTATAAGAGGCATCAGAAAAAAAGGCATAAAGGAACCTAACTTACTCTTAGTGCTAATCTTGCCAACCTATGGCACATCACTTCTACTTTTTTAAGTGCAGAAGCCTTAGCAAAACCATATATGTGTATTCCATAGTCCAGAGTTGGGACTAATAATTAGTTAATAATGGACTTTCTTATTTTGTTATTCATAGAATAACATGTTCTTCTTAGTGCTCGCAGTCTACTATTTAATCTTCTGTTTCATTAAAGTGATATTCAAAAGTTATTCCTTGGTCTATCCAGAAGCCCAAATACTTTTGTTCAGAGACCTGTTCCAAAATTGTATTGTTGTTAGTTTTTATTCCTAATGCTTTGTTGGTGTTTTTAAGTTTTTGGTAGGTAAAAAATACAAGCATTTTGATTTTTTACTATTAAGTATCAAGTTTGATTGTTCAAATCATTTTTGTATTCTTATAAAGTCGCCTTGTAAATCCAATTGTATTTGTTCAATGTTTGATCCCCTTGTTAGTATTACTGTATCGTCCGCATATAAATGAAGCTCTGATTTTTCCACTATTTTTGCTACTTGAGTTGTATAGATTAGAAACAAGGGGGGACACAGGACTGATCCCTGGGGTACTCCTTTTGTCACAATAGCTTTTTCTGAGAGTTCCTTTCGCACCGCTGCACACTGCATTCTTTCTGTTAAGTATGATCTAAACCAGTCACATACCTCACCTGATACTCATATTTGTAAAAGTCTATTCGGCAATATTTGGTGGTGGATACAGTATCGAAAGCTTTGGACAAGTCCACAAACACTGCATCAACCAACATTGCCCCGTTTAAAGTGGAAGCCACTATGTCTATTATGTCAGTGAGTGCAGTGCCCGTGGAGTGCCCCTTTCTAAAACCAGACTGGTACTCAGAAAATCATACTACTCTAAATAGCTATAAAGCTGGCCATTCACCAGCCTAACTGTGAATTACAAGACTTTAATAGATGATCATCTCATTTTGCCTGTGATTTCTGAAAGTTGTTCTGCACATAGAACTATGCAGAATGGGACAAAATGAGCAGAAATGGTTTCCATACTACAGACTGGTAGAGTGGCTGCCCATAGTTCTGTTTTAATGAAAATATCATCACCTAAGTACTTTTTATGTTTGCTTGTGCGCATGCGCAAGAAACATTTTGTGGCAGCTTGCTGGAGTAGCAGGTTGTGGAGGTGCGGCAGTGTTGTGGCCAGTGTTGGCAGTGCTTTTTGGGGCTGGTCTCTGTGGTGCCAATGGAGGAGCATGCTGTTGATGACAGCAGTTTTGAAGCATGCCACCAACCTGAAACAAATTCGCTGCTGCAATCAGGGAGTGCACCGTCACTGGAGAATCAGCTGTTTTTCCTGAACAATCTGATGCTGGGGTGGTGCCTGATTGCAGCAGCAAATAGCAGCTTTCCTTGTCTGGTGTCACATTTCAATAAACATGGCGGTGGCAGTCACTGTCTGCCTCTCACAGTCCCCATGAAAGCCAACGGGAGTGCCCAATCCCCCTGTCGACATGACCCCTCCCCAGTTCATTTGCCAACAGGGGAGCCCAGTCCCCATTGGCATAATGTCCCCCCCATTCATTGTGTGCCGAGGGGGGTGCCCAATCTCCCTTGGCTCATGCACCCCCCCAAACACATTGTATGTGCCAACAGGGTGGCCAATCCCCTTTGGCTCAACCCCCCCCAACAAACACCCAGGTGGCATGCTGGGAGCCCACCCCAGTGTGCCCATTATCCCTGTAAGTAGAAAAACCATCTTGCAATGTTTGTTTTTTTAAACCTGTAAAAACAGAAAACCATCACTTGTTGTGTCCGTTGCCCCCTTCCCCAACCTGCACCCACCCTCTGTGCACCCCACCTCCCCACACCCCCCCTCACCCCACACTTACCTCCAGAGCCTGACGTGATGATCTTCGGTGGAGCGGGAACACATCCGCACTCTTCAAAGCCGACCGCGAACTGAAAAATGCCAGTAAGCTGTATAATGGCATAAACTGGGGGTTTTCAACTTAGGTGGATATCTCAGCCATTTTTGTGAATTTTGGCACCAAATTTTCAACATGGGGTTCTTGGGACCCCACCTCATGAATTCAGTCACTGTCATCTGGTTATTCGGTCTGGAAAGGTGATTTTGTGGTCACTGTGTGGAATGACCTTTCGGGACCAATTAATGAAACAACAGTGTCACGGTTCATGAGGTGGGCTCCCAAAAGACCTATGTTGCAAATTTGGTGAAAAAATTCCAAAAAATGACCGTGTTACAAGTGTGCATTGCGCAGTTTCCACAGACACTCGTAACTTCAAGAATTTGCATATTTTCAACATTGGCATTTTTTCACACCTCTTTATGAACAGTACAGCTGTCATTTTTCACATCCTGGCCAAAATGTGTTTTCGCACATCCGATACACAATAGTGTGGTCGCTGTGGGAAATCATTGTTCGAGGCAGATTAAGAAATTGCTGGCTGTAATGCTCATGCCATTCCACCCCCACCCCCACCCTGCAGACAGTGACAGGCATCGAGGTGTGCCTTGGACTCTTTGGCCCCAGAGTTCACCCCATTCTCCTATACTGCACCCATTTCAGCATATGTCTTTATAGAATGGGGTGACTGTAAAGCTGAACACCCCAAGGCACACCTCAACACTTGTCGGTGTCTGTAGGATATGGTGAGGTGAAATGGTGTGAGTGTTATGGGCAACAACCCAAAGGCACACCCAATGCCTGTCCATCTCTGTAGGGTGGAGGTGGGGTTGGTGTGAGTTCAATACTTCACTGCCATTCCTATTCTGCATCTGTCTAACTCCTGCACTTCCAATACTGATACCAGCAAACAAAGTGGTCTAGTGAGCTATTTTTTTTCCTTTTAATAAAAAAAGAAATCTGTGTTATCTAGTGGGCCCAAGAAGGGATCATTCACTACTGCACTGCTGTTAATGAGGTCCTCCCACTCACCAGTAGCCTATGGCTGGCAGAGTTGAAAGGATTGCAGGAGTGCTACTGTGCTTGTTTTTGCTGCAGCGCTACTACTATCTGTATAGAGCTGAAGCTGTAACCTGGCTATGTACAGCATCTCAGTGGAGCTATAACAGGAAGGAAGCAGCCAGTGACCAGTATTGTGCCCTGAAACTCTCCATCCTACTGCCACTAAATTAAATGCCCTGAGGGATTTATTGTGGTTTGGACAGAGTGGTATTGTGTCAGTATGAGTTGCTAAAAAGGTACTCTATTTTCCAAGAGAAATATAATAAAATGAAAAGGCACCTGTTCTTTTTTTTCTAGTGGTGAAAGGCTGAGGGATCCACACTTGGTCATATATTACATAAAATAAAAAATATAAAACTATTAGGAACAATTTTCTGAGTGTTTCTTGTGACACCATATCACTACTCAAATTTCACTGTCATGGCACTATGATGTTACAAGTTTTCCTCAGTGTTGGTTCCCTAACATAGAGACTAATGGATATCCAGCTATCGGCAACAAGTTGGTTAGTTTTTTGAGAGGTTGTCATGGTGACCATTTGAACCTCGAGAGCATAGCTCGAGAGGGCAACCTCAAGATGAACTAACTCAGCTAGTTACTGTTTGCTGGGTATACATTGTTTTTTATAGTGTAAGATGCCAACTGCTATGAAACGGGACTCTTTGGGTGACTTACTTTGTTTTTTTTTCTCCACTTTGCCGCTCGCTTCACTGTTGTTTTCACCACCGTGGCCGCTTCCTGGTCATATAATGCACATGTGCTTGCGTGTTCGATGTTGTTATGCTGTAGTAACTAGGCAGCTAGTGCAGCATAACAGCTGCAATAACGTAGCTACTACAGCATAACAACATTTCGAAAGTGATGGATTTTTAATGCTAACAGCGTTCCATCATACACTATAACTCTGTTCTTAGAAGTTTGATGTTAATTATTCTATTCATTATGCCACAAAGGGGCTCTTGTGACATAAAGTATGACAACAAAGCTCACAATGCTTTAGTTTCAGTGGATACATGCTATTTTTAAAGAAATCACTGACAGCCGGGGTCATAATTCATGGTTTTGACATCACACTAATGAATTATGGAGTTTATGATATCATAATTGTGAACTGTGGGGTGGGAAACTTTACCTTGTCTGTGTGTTGTTGACCTAAGTCACATATTATATAACAAGAGTGCAACATGGCTGAAATCAGTATAGATGAAATGATAGACAACTGTGCAAATCAGGAGGCAAATCAGCAGGCAGTATAACATAGTGGTTAAGAGCATTAAGCTGCAAACCTGGAGACCTGGGTTTGAATTCCAGAGCCCCCACTTGCATACTGAATGACCCTGGGCAAGTCACTTAACTTCCTTGTGCTCCCAGGTCACACCTGGAAACAAGCTTCGGCTTAGTGTGCATTTCCTGGTTAAACAATTTCCCCTCCCCCCTTCCCATCCATTTAAATTGAAAAAAAAAAACCTTAAGAAATGCATGAGGTCTGGATGCCCATCTTCCACTGGTGGCAGGAATCACTGGTACCTACCCGATTTGGCTTTGAATCACAAGTTTCACAGCCACCTGCATTTTTTTTATCTGTGTGTGAACAGGAAGCATCAGTTTCAAGAGTGATCAATCCCTACCTCTAGCATCAGTAAATTCATAATTAAATTAAACAAATTCCTTCAGAAAAATATATATAGGGCACGCAGGGTACTGCCACATTGGACTTTATTTTTAACTCTGTAATCTGGGCGGAGAAGAAGCTCAGACAACAAAAGCCAACAACCATAGCATGGCAACTCTATAGACAGCATGGTGGCCCGGGGTAGTCAGTTCCCAGTGTGAACTTTTACTTACACACACTAAAATCGCTGGGTCACATATCAAAAAGAGAAGACAGTGTGGTATAATGATTAGTGCAGATTACCACAAAAGACATCACAGCTTGAAATCCCAGCACAGCCATAGGCTCAGTGTGTGCATATTCTAGTCACTTGACCTCACTTGAAAGTTGTAAGTTTTTTATTGAAGTTTTGAAATATTCCAACAAATATATACATGATCAGTAAATGTTACTATATATAGTTCCTCATCTACAAATGGCTAATAACAGAATATTTCTTTTTTTATTTCATTTTTATTATATTTTTTCATATAATATAACAATTAGACACAATTTTGACTTGACGCTTTCACATTCTGTGCATGTAGGCAATCCACATTTTAAGTCTACTATGAATATAATAGGGTACATTCTACAGGCTCTTTGAATCCTATTTCCCCCTACCCATATCCCCTTGCAATTACATAAAACCTTTGGGGACTAAAATCTAAATCCACCTCCATTTGATATACAATCCATCTTTGCCATTTTGTCTGTAATTGCTGCTCTTTATCTCTCATCTTAGCCAATAAGCTTTCCATTCTGTAAATATTAACTATTAGTCCCCTTCAATCCTGTATGGCGGGGATTTTGGAGGACATCCATCTCCTTGTAATGCCTTTTTTAGCTGCAACTAAATACGCTGGGAGCAGTGTTTTAGTCCATGATGGGGAATGGTCTGGGTAGATCCCTAGTAGAAACATTTCTACAGTAAGTTCAATGGGTTCCCCGAGACATTCTGAAATATCTTTTTGTAATTGTATCCAAAACGGAATTAGAAGGGGACAGTCCCACATAATATGACCAAGGTCAGCCAAGTGTCATAAACATCCCCTCCAGCAATTCTCGTATCTAGCTGGTATGTATTTAGTAAGTCTTGCCGGAGATCTGAAGTATCGATACCGACACTTCCATGAGAATTCCCTCCACAAATTTGAGGAGCTGGTCTTCACTGCTGCAAACACTGCTGCTGACCGTTGTTCACTGGAGACTTCTAGATCTAGGTCTCTGTTCCAACTCAGTAGAACCGAGTCAGCAGACTCAGATGTTAAATCCCTTACTATTTTATATATGGAGACAATTAAGTGGTCCCAATGGTTGCCTTGGATATGATCCGTATATAGTTTAAGAAGGGGGGGGTGTCTGGTGTACAATCCTAGCTTGAATTATTTTGTTTCACAAGATATAGTTTCTGACCTGGAAATATCTGAACTGATCCGAACTCAGAATATTATACTAGAGAATAAGCTCCGCAAATGTTAGAACACCAGAGTGTCCCAGGAATTGAAATGTATGTTCAAGGCCCAGGTGTCTCCATCGGGAGAAGGTCAAATCTGATTGAGAAGGGAGAAAAAGTTCCTCTTCAAAATAACAGAATAATTCTTATCGAATTATATTATAAATAATGTATAAGTAGCTTACATGTAACCAGCTGAAAATGACAGTATGTATAGAATAATTTTAACATTCTCATAGTGTATGGTGATTGCTTGTTCTACACTGATTTCTATATCAGCAGAATTGCTGTCATACCACAGTGCAAAGATCACGAAACGTGATTGTACTTTTCTGTGGTACAACAGCGTTCCACCTGATCTTTAAAGCGCAAGAGACACATTGATTTGAATGCAGCTGAGAGAACTGCCACGCACACATGAAAGCCTAACTTCAGAGATGGCTACAGCGGTTTTCTCCAAGCCCAGTGATAAGCAGCAGTATAATTTTACACCGTTCGCACTATAAAAAGTACCGGATGAGCAACTGTATGCACAACCAGCATGTTCTGCCACCTTGGAGTTCTGATTCGCACAGAACTCTTGAGCTTTGATCTCAAGGTCAGAGGTAATCAGAACCCCTCTGTGGCAGAACACTCAGGTTGTGCATAGTTGCCCGTTCAGTATTCTCTATGTTGTATTCTGTTCATTAAAGAATGGATCCCAAATTCACTTGTTTTGAAAGGCTTGTCCAAAGGCACCATAACCAACTTTTTTATTCACAGCTAATCTTCCCATATAAGCAAACCATTCACAGAATGTTGGCACAGATTCAGATTATGTTTCCACCCCAGAGGTGCAGCTATAAGCAGGCAAACTAATTGATTGCCTAGGGCCTCAGAAAGAACAAGAGGGTCTACATTGTGAGCTGCAGCTACTGAATTTCCCAATCCCATTCTCAAGTCCAGACTGGGTAGGGGCTTACATGTTTTTTTGCCTATAGGGCACCACAACCCTGCTCAGCCCTCCAAACTGTACAGTTGAGAAGAAGCAGGACCCCACTGAAAATGAAATATATCTACTTAGATGTAAAATAAGGAAGACAGCCGATGATGACCCCACTACCTAGAGAAAAGTACAGCTTTCTTTTCAAAAGCAACACCTCACCCGCCACCTGCATTCCCCCTCAGGTACATGTGCACCCGCATCGGACAGACTTGGCAGACCGCAAGGCTTTCTTCTGCTGGTGCAATTCTGTGTTTCTATGCTCCAAGTTCAGAATAGAAGAACACAGGGCTTCTTCTATAAACATGTGTGGTGTTCTATACAAAAAGAAGCCCTGTGTGCAATTTAACAATTACAGATTTGTTTTCAGAAATCTACAGCTGCACAAGCTCAGGAGATTGTCCCCTCACTGACTGTTCCACAAAAGCTTGTGGTTTTCCATACAAAAAAAAGAAAAAAGAAAAAAAGTACAGTGTGAATTTTCAAAATTGCAAAATTTGTGTTAAGAAACCTAGGGTCTCAAAAGCATAGGAGATAGTCCCTTTCACTACTGGAGCCTGGTGATTTCAAATAAACTTCTACCCTGTGTGTCACACTGTTCGGCTTACTACTGGGACAGGTTGGATCTTCCTTGTATATGTGATAAGTAGGGTCAATTTATTTATTCATTAAATTTAAACAAAAGGCTTGTCCTCATTGGTTTGCCTGAATAATAAATGTTTTTGGTATGGCCCTTTTGTGTCCACCTCAGTCTCAGAGCACAATCGTTCCAGCATTGTCAGCAATTTGCCTGTTACATAAATTTCTGGGAGGCAGGAATTCCTATAGTTTCCTAAAACAATTCAATGCTGTTTGGGGGTATCACTGGGTGGGAGTCAATTAACTATTAATTTGTTTGTTTTATTTAAGAATTGTTGTTCAGGAAAAGTACTCTGTACTGAAGCTGATTTCCAGTTGTGACACGGGAAAAGGGTTAACATTGGGGAAAAAAACACATAAACTGACAGCCAGAAAACATAACAATATCAGTGACTCAGCAGGTTGAAAATTGACTGATAAGGCTGAAAGAATGCAAGGTTGTGGGTTCTAGCCCCACAACAGGAACTTCAGGTAAAACCCAATGCTGACACTGTAGTGCAGCATAAGGGCTGTATTACACTCCTAAGGTACTGCCTTACCGATGTTAATGTAGCCTTAAATATTTTTATTTCAGAATTATCTGCTGTGCAAGATAAACATTCACCTTGGATCAAAAGAAGAATACAAGGGTTTTCTACAACTTAGTTTACTAGTGAGCTGCTTAAATTAATGAAGCCAAGGGATAAGCAGTGGAATCTATACAAATCTTACTGATTTAATAAACTACAGAGAACTTGGAAAGAAATGTAAGGGGCCAATTCAAATCAATAAAAGTGATTACTGTAATGAATAATTAACAAAAACATTGGGTATCCCAAAGAAATTTTGGAACTCCATTAGAGGTTTCCTAGGAGTTGAAACTAGCAAAGGTATCCACAGAGTTGCTGTTGATGGCATTTCCTTGACAAGCAAATTTGACATCGTAAATAGCTTCAGCAGCCACAAGTCCACCGATCTGAATTTATGTCGGCAAACACCAGTGCAATTATTTAATCAAGGTGTTGACCCTCGTGCTGGTGTCTGTAGTGGGCCTTTATTTTTATTTATTTATTTATTTTTAATTTTAGATCAGTTACCCAAGACTTAGTTCTCAAATTCCTTGCCAGATTTTGAATGTATACAGGACTGACTCATACATAACAATCTAATACCAAACACAAAAAAAATGAAGACAACCCCAAGTTGAAACACATCTGTAAAAAAATGGTACAGTACTTAAAGAAGTGGACAGTGACCTGTGAGTACTGCAGGAGTTGTGGAGTAAAAGGACAATATTAAGGCATATCCTTAGCTTGTGTGTTTCTTATTGCACTGACAGAGGCATCCTTCTGCTTTGTTCCTTTTCTCTAGAGTCAGGGGCCCAATTCCAAGACTGGGTACACTAGCATAAGCCAAGATATGCCAAACCCCTTGGAGTATCTCGTGACTTACGCCAAGCGGTACACCAGCCCGGATTCCAAGGGGTGTTGTGCACCATGTCGGCTGCAGGCTATGATAACCATGGGATACACCACCCACTATGCTGCAGCCCGCAGTGACATGGTGCAAGGGTGGGTTAGGGTAGCAACTGCACCCTATTCTAAGAGGGCAGCTGCTATAACCTGCTAGCATGTTTCTAGGAGCTGCACTGTCGCAGGCTAAGTTAGAGCAGCCCAGAGCTGCTCTAAGGGGCATCCAACGATGCCATCTGTCAGATGCCCACTCCACAGCACCATGGCAATGGCGCTGGTGTGCCCCCATGCCCCTGCAAGCATACACCTGCCCCCCACTCCCCCAAATGTTGGGGACCTCTGGGGTTCCGTTCTCCAGCATGCCCCTGAACTCCTGTGCCACCTGTCCTGCCTCCCCATGCCCCCTGCTGTGTGCCGTGGTGTTCTGGGATGGAGGGGGCTGCCAGTAGCAGGCTATGACTTGTGACATGTGGGGCTTCTATGCCATGCCCATGGCAGTAGCCTCCACATGGCATAACCTGCATGTCACAAGTGCCGGGACCCTGACGCTCTTGGAATGCGGCGCAGGGTTCCTGGCATAGCGGCAAATGTCACAACTCGCACACAGTGGTGAGCAGCAACATACAACGTGGAATCAGGCCCCCCCCCCGACCTTACTGGATCCACTCTGCTTGCTTGAGGATTCAGGGAGAATCAGACGAAGATTCTGGTTTTACTAGGGACCTGAAAGAAGTGCTTCATCTTTGCTATGCTGGTGAAAAATAGCCCAAGCAGCTGAAGAAGACCAAGGACTGGGATTGAGGGCACTTTGCAGTCAAGTCCAGAAAACCAAAACTCGGAAAGTAACTGGATCTTTTATGGGCCCTATTGGGATATCACTATCTGGAAGAATACTATATGGAGAGGAGAGTTTACAAAGCCAGGGGTGCATGGTGTCAACTTTGGAAGTAGAGTGAAATACTTTGTTTTATGTTAATTACTTGCCCCCAATGTTTGCAAGTTAATGTTACTTGCCCATTTATTTTAATGCTGCTAGATGCTTTTGTGGGTGTTTGTTTAAGATACAATTGAGTCACTGCCCAGACTGAAATAGAGTTCTGATCTGGCTTATGTGCTTTTTTTCTTTTATGTTGGGACTGAGTAATATTTTGCTTATAGAATGAATATTTTAATACTTTCTAACTTCATAAATTATAAAATACTATAAAGCATTATTTTTTAAATGTTACAGTATTCATGACCATCTGACTATTTAAACCAATCAGACTGCATGTGCATTGATGTTTGTGGGCTGCCTAATATATCCTCCTCTCTCCTTTAAAAGTTGCTTGCTAATACATGGAGAGCAGTGTGAGCAGAAAGAGCAATTTTAGGTAAAACAACCTCAGTTGTGCATGTCAGAGCTATTGACCCAAGTGCCTTGTTTAGTTTTAGTAAATTTGATAGTTTTTGTCATTTATTTATATCATGCACCTATACTAAAACACCACTGTTGTTTTTAAATAGGAAGTCAAATCATACTACCTCGAAGTGCCAAACGTAATTAAATCTGCTTTACCCATTGACAATCTCTGGTTATATGATTATAAGTATATAAGTGAAGTATTTATATTGCTGCCTTTTACTTATTTCAAGCTTCTTATGAATTTTTTAACTTCTCTCTTGTATTAAAGCAAAGGACTACACACAATATAATTTGCACAATTGGCTTTGTTATTGTCAACTGTGTTCTCTTTTTTATTATATTTATAATAAGCGTGTTAATTAGTTAAGCATGCTACAGCCCAGTAAGCAAGGGGAACTTAAGAAGGGTAACTACTCCTCCCCAGAAAGGAAAGCCAAGGAAAAGAATAGCAATCAATGGGGGCAAACAATATGAGGATAAAAAAACAGTCCTAACTTACTTTACATTTAGGGAAACACAAAAGGGTTCAGGCAGAAATTAGAATATTTGAACTGCAAGAGGTTGAGTTGAGAGCACTACAACTATTTCCAAAAACATGTCTGAGTGTATTTTTTTAACCCTCAAGTTCGAAATTTGACACAGAAGAGTAGATTGTGAAAAGAGAAATCTCTTCCCATTAATGATAAGCATACCGTGCATAATAGATAAAGCACTTGTGCAAAATATCAGGGTTTTCTATACTGCTTGATATATGCTGCTATTTTTTAACATATTAAAGTAATAAAACATGGTACAACTATTTTAAAAAATTAAGAGTGCCTTTTTCCAGTTTGTGAGCTGGGGCTGGTTTGTTCTGAATACCTTGTCTAATTCCCTGGAACATTTTCCAACATTGCCAATAAATGACCAGAATTCCTTAGTTAATTCATCAGTGAACAAAGCTGTACCTGACAGTTGCTTTTTCAGATTTACCAGCCCCTCTCTCAATTGATACTGAGATGGGACTGATTCAGAAGTCTACTTCAGTTCCAAAGGATACATCCAAGCAAACATTAGCTGATATTATGAAAAAATTACAAAATACAATTGCTGTTCTATAAGAAATTAATAGATCATCCCATAGGAAGTGGGGGTAAATGCTAGGGCTTGGATAAACACATTCTCCCTACCTGGACCCTCTAGCTAAAAAGTCTAGAAAATCACCATTGATATTTGATGACACCCAGAATCAAGCACTTATTTTACTTATCTCAGTGCAGATATCATTATTACCATGAGTAATCAATACCTGGCTAGCCCTTATGTTGATGGAGCAGATAGTTTATATGTGCAATGATCTTGACACAATCAGAGAAGATCTTACCATTAATGGTTCTAGAATGGAGACTATAATCAGATTAATTAATAACTGCTGCACTCTAAATGAATAATCATCCACAGTAATGGAGGTACTAGAAGCAGATAAACCAGGGGTAAGGCCTGGCTTTAGTTCAATAATATTTGCAGAGGATGTTAATGAAACTAAACTGAAGAACAAAAAGAAGACAAAAAAGGAAAAGTAAGATAATTGATTTGAATAAGACTGACTTCCCCAAGGATATATTAAATCTGGGACCTGATAGTAATCCTGCAACAAAAGGTGAATTGACTGTTAACAACAATTTCTAAAAAAATACTTTGGAACCTAGTACTAACATTCAGGAAGAGATCCAAGGCTGATGGTCAAGCTTCAGGGCACAAGGGATGAGAAACTTTAATGAAAATATGACTGAAAATAACTTCTCACCATAATTTAGTAAGAAATACAGAGGGTAACTTGAAAAAATGTATAAATCAGAAATGCCTTTCAAACAATTAACACAACATAACTTAAGAGGACACAAGAAACAAATCCAGTCAAATAATTTTAAAACTGAAAAACCTAAAAAGTACTATACACAACAAATCGTGAACATCTGGAGCAGCCTGCCACCAGAGGTGGTGGACTGTGGTAACTTCAATCTCTCTAGAAATAGATCGGATAGATATTTGGCTGAAAAGGTGCTAGAGGACTACTATCACTGACCAAGGGGACAGCATATATGGGCTTCTTGCCTTCTGCAGTCTCTACAGTTCCAAGCGAAATCTACTCAGTTAGTACCCAACTATGTAGGAGCTACAACAGATCAAACCATATTGAAGTTATATGGCTTAAATAACAAGGATTAGGAAACAGGTGCGCTCTTGCTAGAAGACATAATTATACTTTTTAAAACAGAAATGGGTGTGCTAATAGAAAAAGGGGATACCATTAGACACAAAGAGAAAAAGATGAGCGTGGGTTAGAAGGTGCTAAAATAACATGTGCAGCCCTAAGACCTGATAATTACTACTGGAATAATGGCCTTAAATTAGGAAAATTACAGCTCATTCTACTCTCTCTAATATTAATCAAAGAGAGACAGTAAATGATATGGCATTAGTACGGGTAATGGCAGCAACTCTTAATAACTTCAGCATAGATTGCCTTCCTAGGGAAAATGACAAGAGACTAGTAGGCTCTATATGTAATTTCCTTAGAACTTTCTGCATCTCCACCTTGAAAGGGATGAGGTTTTGACAGCACAAAGTAGAGAAAAGGAATTGATGGTAGCCAGGTTGATTGAAAACCAAATGTTAGAAAATAAAATTTTAGCACAAACATCTGTAATGGATGACATAGCAGTTAGCTACAAGAAAGGCTAGTCTACAACCAACTCCGTGACTGCTTGGAGGCTCATCAGCTCCTAGCTCCTTCACAACATGGATTTAGATCTAACCACGGGACTGACACAGCCTTTATCAACTTCTTGAATGAAGTACTCAGAGTAATGGATAATGGGATACCCACAGGTGCTGTCTTTATAGACCTGTCCAAGGCATTTGACCATGTTGACCACAAACTCCTGCTGCAGAAGCTGAACAATGTGGGCTTAGACCCCCTTGCCCTTAAGTGCTTTGGGAGCTACTTATCTGGCCGGACACAGAGGATCACCTGGAAGGAAGCCATATCAGGTCCACAACCCCTAAAACAGGGTGTACTGCAGGGTTCAATCCTTGGCTCCCTTCCTTTTGTCCTTGTTTACCAATGACCTAAATACCTACTGTGGGGGTAGCTCGGTCATTCAGTATGCGGACGACACTGTCATCTACCAATCCTTGGGTGAAGTGGCAGCTCTCGGTCCCCTCCTCCAAAGTGACCTTACATCACTTGAGGCATGGCTGAGTGATAACAGAATGGTACTAAATGCAGACAAAACCAAGGCAGTGCTATTTGGACCCAAATCCCTGGGTCATGACAGGACTTCATCCTTGCAACTCACCACACTCTCTGGAAGAGGCATCAAAGTAGTGCCCTCCCTAAAATATTTAGATCTAACACTTGGCCAATCTCTCACCTTCAAGAACCACGTGGATCAGGTTACCAAGACCTTACACCATAAACTTGGTACCCTGTACCTACTCAAGGACCAGTTCATTCCTGAGGCCAGGCTCTCCATTGCCACAAGTGTCCTTCTCCCTACCCTGACCTATGCTGCACCAATTGTACAGGGCATGGCTAAACAACAGGTCTCCAGGATGCAAATTTTGCACAAAAAGGTAGCTCGGTTCGCTACCCAGGACCACCCATGATGTCACCACTGTGACCCACTGGCCCAGCTACGGTGGCCCTCATTGACCACTCACCTACAATACCCCTTGCTTGTCCTGGTCTTCAAGCTATTCAAGCTGCCTGCTCCACCCAGCATAGTAGGAACCATAGCAATTAAACATAACCCCAGGAGCCTACAGACTTCAGGATGAACTCTACTGGAAGTCCCCAGAGTCAGAACTAATGCCAGTGGTAGATCTTTCTCCTACCTAGCCCCCAACCTGTGGAACAAGTGCCCTCCTGTGGTGCAGAAGGCCTCCTCACTTAGGAACTTCCGCACCAGACTTAAGGCTCATATGATTGACTGCAGCACATGCCATTGCTGCGGCTCATAACTTGCCCCCCCCCCCACATCAACCCTCCCGGAAGTGAGCCTACCCAGGTACCCCCTTCAAGATCCAAAGTACCTTGGTCCTGTTATTGTCCTATAGATAGCTTTTGTCTTGGAGGTAGCTCTCCACCTGAAAACTGCAAATTGCTTGTCATGTATATAACCACGCCAGGTAGTTACTAGGTAAAAACTGTGTCATGTTGATAACCATGGTTGTAACCTCCATGCAAACCCCTGAATATATTTTGTAACTTAATGTCTTTCTCTGCATCAAAACATGTATTGTTATCCCAGGTCACCCCTGAAAAAGGGACCTTCGGGGCTCAGCGGGCCTACCCGGTCACCAAAATTTAATAAATAAATAAATATGTAACAGAAAACAAATGCTGTGTTGCTAGCATGGCTCACAATTTAAATAAAAATGCAGAAATATTGGAATCTGCCTCACACTTGGCCTACTAGCAACAGGTACTTACTAACCTCTCAGACCTAATGGCCTGGGTTGCCCACTACAATCCAGACATCCTGGGGATCTCCGAAACTTGGCTTAAACCTGCCTATCCAGACTCTGTCTGTGCCCTTCCTGGCTACCTTGTGATCAGGCAGCATAGAGTAGGTAACAAACGGGGGTGGTGGACTGCTGCTTTACTCTAAACCCCACCTTAAGGTGACTGTCGTATCTCACCCCCCGTCCCCCTCTTGCGAGTTCCTACATGCCCTTCTCCTATTGGGCAACGCCAAGAAGCTCCACCTGGCCTGTGTGTATAATCCACCAAAAGGTAGTGTTTGTGGCTTCTCCCATCTCCTTGACTGCCTCAGTCCCAAGGTGGGAACTAGTGAACTCTTTCAACCTAAACTGGCTGAGTGGCAATGCTAAAATTTATGAACCCCTCCTGTCTGGTCTTGCTCTAGGTCAAATTATCACTGAGCCCACCAGATCCTCTTCCTCTGGGGCAAAAAGCACTCTTCTTGAGTGGATGCTGATCAACAGACCCGACCATATCACTGCTTCTGGCCTCTTCTCTGATTCCATCTCTGACCATTCCCCTACCTACTGTATCTGGAAGGTCCTTACCCCAGGGTCTCCCCTAAAGTCATTCAGATAAGGGACTATTCAAAATTTAAGTACAACAACTTCCTTGCCAACCTCAGCCTGACTGACTGGTTCCTGATCTATGCTGACAGCGACTCCTCTGCTGCTCTTGACTGCTTCCTATCCATATTTGCCCCTTTACAAGACAGACATGCCCCACTCATAAAAAGAAGAGAGAGGGGCAATGTCACTAAATGGCTGCAAGGGGGCCTGTTTGCCCTGATGAAGCTTAGGGATAAAAGTTGGCAAAAATTTAAGGCCTCCGGGGACAGATCAGACTTTGAGGATTACAGGCAGCTCAGGAACTCATGTAACTGGGTGATCCACTCGGCTAAGAGTGAATTTGGCAAATCCTCCCTTGAAGCGTCTGACAAGAACCCTAGGAACTTCTGGTGCACCATCAAACATACAGTTAGTAGTCCTGCCTGCCCCCAGGTCTCCGACATGCAAATCGGCAGAGTCAGCTGTAACAATGCCTTGACTACAGCCAATGCTTTTAACGGCCACCCCCACATCTTCAGTATCCAATGATCAGGGCCCCACTGGTGGCACTGTGTCCCATCCTCCTCTCCCCCCCTTCTACTTTAAGCCTGTCTCCTGCAAAGAGACACGGAAGCTCCTAGCTGGACTCTCCCCTCACTCTGGAGCTGGGCATGACAATCTCAAGCCCAAATTACTCTGCCTGGGGCCCCCTACTTGGCATGGCCTATCTCCCACATTCTCAGCTCCTCTCTCATATCTGAAACTATCCCAGCTAGATGGAAGGTGGCTTGTGTGATCCCAGTCCTCAAGCATGGAGATTCCAAAATACTCGAAAACTCTCGCCCCACAGTGATTCTATCTGCAGTAAACAAACTGCTTGAAAAGGTAGTGGCCTCCCAGCTTGCTCTCTTCCTTCAAACCCACGGTCTCCTCTCCCCTGCACAGCATGGGTTTGGTAAAGGGCACAGCACCTCCACTGCCCTTGCACAGGTTACCTCCAAAATCAGAACTGCGACTGACCAAGTCAAACTCACGGGGGTCATCTTCATTGACCTGTCTAAGGCCTTTGATCTGGTTGATCACACTCTCCTGGGAGCTGCCCTCTGGTCCTTCGGCCTTCCCCCCCTGTCCTAGCCTGGTTTACCAACTACCTCTCGGGTAGGCAACAGTACACGAGATCATAGAAAGCCCTCTCTGGGCTTGCACCGGTAACTTGTAGCATGCCTCAGGGGTCTGTCCTTGGCCACATACTGTTCTCCCTCTTTATCAATCAGTTGCCCACGGTCCCTGCCTCTGGGCACATCACCCTATATGCTGATGATCTTGTGCTTCTTGCTAGCTCCCAGGATATCACAGATCAGACTAAACTCTAATTTTGATCGCATTGAATCCTGACCCAAGGCAAATAAGCTTGTCATCAAACCTCCAGAAGATGCAGGCCATGTTATTCGGCTCTCTTGCCAAGGTTAGAGTGTGCCTGGCCTATCTCAAAGTTGTTGGTGCCAATGGCGTCCCTGTGTCGGTGACTGATTCTTTCAAGTACCTGGGGGTAACCCTTGTCCCTCAGCTGGACCTCTCCCTGCACATACGTAACTCCTGTAAGGCCACAAACTGTAAACTGGGTCTGGCGTACAGGGCCAAAAGCTGCCTCACCCCAGCTGCTCGACTTGCCCTTGCAAAAGGGGTTCTTCTCCCCATGCTCTGCTATGGGCTCACCTCCTTCATGAATGCCCCAAAAACCTGGCTCACAAAATGGGACACAGCGTATAACAACATATGTTGCGTCACCCTATCAGCCCCCCATCTCACCCATCACTGTCAACTCTACTCCAGGCTGGGGTGGTTCTCCCCTAGTAACCATCGATCCTTTTTTATGGGCAGCTTTACAGACAACATCATCCAATCATCCACCCCTCTGGCACTTGCTGGTCTGCTCAAGCCTGTCCCCTCTGGCTATCGGCTGAGGTCCAGTGACTCCCAGGCTCTCATGGTCCCTAAAACTCACTCCCTTGCAGGGAATCATGCCTTCATGGCCCTTGCCCCCAGAGCCAGGAACCTACTCCCTGCTCACGTAAGGGCTGCCTCCTCCCACAGTTGCTTCAGGTCCTTCTTCTGGGGCTACTTAAAACAAGCTTCTGCCTGCCTTTGCTCTTAGCTGACCTACCCTCCATGGTGCGCCTGTGCCCCTTTTTGACTGTGCATGTGCAGGTGTCTGTAGTGCACACTTCGAAAATGTTCTGTTGATATATGTTTGCTTCCTCAACTGCCTCCTGCGGTTGCTATGCCTTAACACTGTACTTGTCTTGTATTTGTTCTCTGCCTGTACCTGACTGTAGTTCTCTGCCTATACCTGTCTGTACCTTGCTGATTGCTGTTACCTTGTCTCTGAATTTGTTATTGCCTGAGTTCTCCGCCTGTACCTGACTGTACTTTGTTGACTGCTGTTACCTTGTCTCTGAATTGTTATTGCCTGTACCTTTGTAATTCTCCGGGGCCGCACCTGAAAATAGGCACTTGACTGTCTAGCATGCTTACCTGGTAAACAAAAGCTAAATAAATGAATAAAATAAACACTTTCAGCAGGATATCAATGACTCAATCAAGAAAGGACAGCTATGCTGTCAGAAGTCTTGAGTGTTGCAATACTGAGAATTCTCTTGACTGTCCACACATAAACCCCAATATTCAATTCTCTCATGGAATATTGCCAGTTTAACGACAAAGCTTGCTGACACAGAGTGGAATGATTTTGGAGCAAATTTCCCATCATCTTTATCAAGAGACATGGGCCCAGATATTCAAAACCTAGCACAGCATGCAAACCAATAGCGCAGCAATAGTGCAGGACTAGTGCGGAGCTGCGATATTCAAAGGACCGGTTAGCGCGCGCTAACCGCAATAGTGTGGGGCAAACCGATAATGTACACAAGGGGCAAAGTGAGGGGGCGAGAACCAGCATACACGCACTATGGGATATTCAGAGCCATAGCGCCGTGCTAGGCCACATAGTGTGACACGCAGCGTGGCGCTAGGTACCGCCTATGAAAGGCTGGTCTTATCCCAGGGCAAAACACGGGGGGGGGGCACACAGGGAAGTGAATATGGCAGCAGTGCCAAATGCTGTGTTGCTGCAACTGATGGCAGCAGCAGTGGAGGAGGAGGAGGAGAGGGAGCAGGACCAACAAGGGCCACAACGCAAGCCAAGGAGACATTATGCTGCACACAGGTGGTATCGGCCCAGGGTCTCCTTTGAGATCCTGCCAGATGAGCACATCACTGGCCCGGTACAGAATGAACAGGGGTATGTTGAGGCAGCTATGTGAACTCCTGCATGAGCAGCTGCAGTCTAACACCAGACGCAGCCATGCCATGACAGTCGAGAAGAAGGTGACAGCAGCAATGTGCTTCCTAGCCACAGGGACGTTACAACGACCAATGGGGGACACCATAGGATATTGCAGTCTGCCACCTCATGCCTCCTGACCCAGTTCCTCGATGCTTTCCTGCCACATGTTGGTGAGTTCATAATATTCCCCAGCATGGCAGCAGAGCGCAGAGAAACCATGCAGCAATTCCATCGAGTTGCGCACCCACCAGCAGTACTAGGTGCCATTGACTGCACCCATGTCCCCATCCATGCATCACCTGGCGATGGCAGTGATGTGTACATAAACAGGAAGGGGTACCACTCCATCAATTGCCAGGTGGTGTGCGATGCGACTGGGCACATCAGCAATGTCTTTGCACAGTACCCCGGCAGTGCCACGACGCCTTCATCTGGCACCAGTCCCAGCTGTGCCAGGCCTTTGAGGAGGTCAGGATACCCAGTGGGCAACCAGTTGGTGAGTATCAGCATGCACGGCACACATACCCCACAGCAGGGGTGGGGAACGGCAGGGGAAGGCAAGGAAGGGGCTCGGGAAAGCAACACAGGTGGTGCACCACAGCAAGGGGCAGACAGCAGAACAACAACACTAGCAGGTGCACATTGCTCTGCAGGCGACAGCGTCTATCCCCTGTGACCCTGGCTGCTGACACCAGTACCCTGGCTGGCCACAGTGGCAGATGAGTGGTACAATGAGGCATACGCCGCCACTAGGAACATCATAGAGAAAGTGTTTGGCATACTAAAGATGCACTTCTGATGCTTAGACATGTCAGGCGGTGCCCTATAGTATAGCCTCAGAAGGTATGCCGTATCACCTTAGCCTGTTGTATGCTCCACAACATGGTGATGAACCATGGGATACAGGCACCTGAACCTGAGGAACAGGCTGACAGTGACCCAGAGCCAGGGGACAGGGGGATAGTGGAGCAACTTGAGAAGAGAGATCCTCAAATGGCCCACAGAGTCCTGGAGCACAAGGCCACCATCATCAGGACACTGTCACAGGCCAGAAGGTGAGTACACACAGCACAGCTACCAGAAACAGTACACTGGAAATGAGTTTAATATGTACAGACAACCACAATAGTGTGAACCACCAACAAAGTATGTGCACAGCACAGTGGGAGTGAATGTACGTGTGATGTTAGTGTGAACTGTGGGCCATGCAGGACACGCATGTGACTATGGTATACAGCCATGGCACTGTGAAGCGGGTGATGCCTGTCATGAGGTGGCAGGGTGGGAAGGGCCACCATGGCTGTGCAAGTGTGAACGTGCCAGTGACTGTGAGTGTGTGTGTGGCAGTGCAAGTGCATATGTGTGTGTGTGTGTGTGCATGTGTGTACATGGGGGTGTTAACAGTGTTCATGTGCATGGCAGCCGGGCCTATCTGTGGTGACTACCACCACACAAACGATGCACACCATGTGGGTGGGACACAGAACCAGGGGTGCTCTGTGCCGAGGAAAGGTTGGGAGGGTGGTGGGCTGGCACCCTGGATGACCAGCAGGGCCAGACAGGGTGAGCGGCCGCCTGTGACACTGCTGGGTGCCGGCCAATGCACCCGATGCAATGGTGCTGGAGCCAGTGCCCATCCTGCAGCTCTGTGTGGCCCGCCTGTGTACCTGTCCACCACGGGCATGCTGTTCCCCCTACACAGCCCGCTGACCACCATGCACCCCATGGAGAACTGTGGTGAGATCAACCATGGTGGCCATGAGACCTGCAAAGCCACGATCAAGTGTGGCCACCATGCACCCCAACCTGTCCTCAGCCTGTTGTTTGGCACGAGCAAAGCCCAAGGACACAGACTCCCACATCTGTGACAGCTCATGCCACAGCTCACGCTGAAGGGCATGCAGGTCCATCTGGGCCTCCTGCTGGCACATCAGGGCTGCCTGGAGCAGAGGGCAGGACCCCTGGCCATCTGGCTTCACTGCCGCGACATTGTCAATGCCAGCCGGGGGTTGCGCCTGCTGCTGGACACGGTGGGGATGCTGTGGCAGCAGCTGAATGTCCCACTGCTGCAGGGCTCCTGTGGTGTGCTGTGGGCCCTGTACCCCTCCCCATGGATGGCAACGCATGTCTAATGGTGCACACACAGCCCCCTCATGGCCCACCACCAACTGGACCAGTTATCCCAAGGTGGCATGGCTATCCACCCCCATGGCACCCGTGATGTGGACCTCAGCATGCCCCACCCCTGTGCCGCCCACCACAGGCCCCTCCACAGGCTGTGTAGGGGGGACAGGTAGTATCCCTCCTCTGATCCATCTGACCCAATGTCGCTGGTGACCGTCAGGAGGATCAGCTGGCTACCACTCAAATCCTCCACCTGGGCATCCTCCAGGGTTGCACCATTGTCCAGGTCCCTGCCTGCATTGATGTACCTCCCCTGGCAGGTGTACCCCATTTCCATCTGACTGCCACACGTGTGGTGCAGCTGAGGGTCCATGCCTGGCACCAAGTCTGAAGGTCGATGGCATGTTGTCCTCCTCCACAGCCTCCTGCTCCATGGCAAGCATCCCAGCCATGACCTGGTGCACTGCAGACTCTGCACTCACCACTGTGGAACAAGAAGGGACAGAGTCACTGACCAGTACGTGCACAGTGTGCCACAACCACCACCAAGACATGTACACCCTAGGATACGTGCCACACACCATGGACATGCACACACACAGATCAGTCCCAGCGACACAGACCATGGCCACATGCACACACCCCCACCACAGTGCACATGCCTTGAGGTGTCGGCTGTGGTGATGGCCCTGGAGAGGCAGTGGAGGCATGCTACCCCACCCCATGTGTACAGTGTGCACAGCAGAGCACCCCCAAAGTACAACCTATGCACCGCGGCAACACCGACCCCCAGCAACAGTACAGATATGCTGTGCAGGGTGCACACACGCAGATACTAAACTGTCCTAGGTGGTGTGAGTGGCGTCTCACACCCTCTGCCATGTACACCAGCAATGGACATGGGATGCAGTGTTGATTCCACCACGGTCATTAGTGGGTCCTCCTGCTGCTGTTGCATGGATTGTGGGCCACCTCCAGTCTGCAACTGATCATGGAGCTGCTGTGCCTCCTCCTCCTCCTTTACCCAGCGCAGCAGGTCATGTCACCACTTCCGCACTGCATCTGTGATACGTCCATGGTCACCAACGGCATTTACCCCTGCCGTTACTTCACCCTACACCTGGAGCACCACGGCATCTGTTGCCTTGTGGCGACAGAGCACCTACTCCCTCTCCTTGACGCCATGGACCAGCGCCTTCAGCTCATCCTGTGAGAAGCGATGTGCTGTTGGCACTGTGGGATCTGCACTGTTCTAAGCCTGTATCCCTTGGGCTGTGGCTGTGTGCCACCATCAGAGGATGTGTGACCGTCAACATCCCTCATCCTGAGTGGCCAGAGTGGGTCCATCACTCCCATGTCAGTGTAACATGGTTGAGAGGCATGCCTGCAGGCCACGTCCCCCCCGGCCCAGTGCCTGGCCACCACAGTGTGCTGGCAGTCCACTCACAGTGGTGGCTGCTGCTGGGACATGGGTGTGTCACATGGCCCAGTTGGCTGGCTGGCTGGAACAGTGGCCACGTGCACCACTATGCAGCACCATGGTGGCATGTGGGCCTGCATGTGGCTGCCCAGTCCCATGCCTGTACTGTGGTGGACTGCAAGTGTGCAGTGTGTACGTCCGGGCCTGGTGGTGTCCCACTGCCATACAGCCAAGCCTCAAGCTGCTATACAGACCTGTCTTTTTGCTGCTCTGCCTCCTGTGACATGATCCTGTTTGAAATGCCTGTGCAGCTGTTGCATCAATTGAGTGCTGCAGTCCCACGACACAACACCGGTGGAGCACTGTTTGCCCTTATATAGCCCAGCTGGGCAATCCAGCCTGTTAGGCATGCAAATGAGCAGTTAATGCTATGCTAATCACACTGTTTGCCCCTTGTATATACAAATGCCCTCATTTACATAGGCCAGTTGAATATGGGCCTGATTAGCACCGGGCAATCAGCGTAACGCCGTGCAAAGTGGAGCGTGAGCTATATGTGGGCCAGCACTGTGCTGTCCTGGTAGCGCAGTGCTATGTGGCATAGCGTGACTCCCACGCATGTGCCTGGGGCCCCTGTGCTTTGCTAGCACCCCAGTGTAGCGCACTGCAGCGCTATGTCGCTTAGCGTGGAAGACACTCCAGGGTTGTGGTGGGGTCACGCATGCATGCTGTGCTAACTTCTGGGTAGCACTGGGTTATGTCATGTGATTGCACGGCGCTACAGCACACTTAGCTGGTGAGCTCTGGGAGTGGCACAGACTGTGATTTCACACTTGTAACAGGGTACCAGTCAGGTTTTACTATGGCAGAGAGGCATAGGATGCACACTGTAGTACACAGAGACAGGCACTGGGGGGAGGTTGAAACAGCCAACCTAGTCCAGCTGGTGCAGCAAAGGCACTGCCGCCTCTTTGGTAGGTCAGGGAAGGTGATCTCCCACGCCAGCAGGTGTGGGCCTCCATAGCCCGTAGGCTCACAGAACACACGGGCATACCCCGTGATGCCGAGAAGTGCCGGCATCAATATACGGACATGTGCCAATGGTAGAGGCAACAATTGGAGTGCTACAAGTGCATGGTGCATGAGGGCACTGTGCCAGTGCCAGATAATTGCTGTCACATGTTGCACACTTCTGTCATGTGTGTCTCAGTCTGCCAGTGTGTGTGTGCATGCATATGTGTGTGTGTGTGTGCACAGGTGTGCTGGTGTGAACGGTGGTAGGATGCATGTGGCACTGGTTGGGGGGCACACAGTTTGAGCACCTTGGGGGCACTATGATACAGGGTGTGGGGGGGCACAGTTGCCACTGTTATCAGGCAGCACACATGGTGGTAGCCATGCCCTGTTTGCCTGGCGCATGCTCCGTGGGCCACGGGGTCCTCTGTGTGGGTGTATCCTGTGTTCAGGAACTGTCCCTGGGCTGCCCTGTGTGTACTGTTTTATGGGGGTGGGTGTGCATCTTACTGTGGCACTCGCGGTACATGCTGTGTGTTGCGCTAACGCTGCTGTTACTTCTGTCTACTGCAAAGCGGATCATGCAGCCTAGCACAGGGAGAGGGAGCCAGGTGGTGTCCCAGGACACAACGAGGGGCAGCCAGAGGGTGCCGTCCATGCTGCAGCAGGCTCAGGAGAGTAGCCCTGAGGCCAGGGGCCTGTTGCATGAGTACATTTCTTTCCTCATTTGAGCTGTGCCTCTGTTTTGTGTGGTTTTTTTCACTGGGCTGCCATTGACTGTACTTGCAGGTTGGCCACCATGGGCATCATGCCATTGCTGGTGCAGCATTGTGCTGCGATGTGCACCTGTGTTGCATAGTGCTGCTGGTGTCTGGCTGTCTGACTGCCATACCCTGTGGTGGGGGGGCAGTATGGGCCAGTATGGGCATGCACGGCTGGTACTGCCATGTGGTCCACGATCGCCGCTGGCCATGTTCGGCTGTTCACCTGCCCTGTGCATATTCTGGCTGCAGGGCACTGCACACATTGCAGTACATGGGTCATGTGTGGCAGCATCTGTCGGCCCACCCCTGCTGGTGTATGCGCCCTGTGTGCTTGCATCTCCTGTGGGTCGGTTTGACCTTGGCATGGGTTGGCCATTGGCCACCCACCATGCTTGCATTGTGCTGCTCCAGCACCCCTTCTGGGTGATGTTGTGCTCTGTTTTCTGTTACATTGCTATCTGACTATGGGCAGCTTGTCCCCATGTTTGGTCTCCCGTGTGTGTGTGTTATTGCGTGGCCCACACCCATCACCATTCTGGGGACCGCCTGTGTGTCTGCACTGTCTCATTGTGTGCAGTGCTGGGGTCGGTGGTGTTGTCAGTGACATGGTGTTGTGGAGGCCTGCATCTCCATGTGTACTGGGTATTGGGTTGTTGCCTGTTTCATCCAGGCCTGCCCCGTGGGAACCGGTCAGTTGTGTTTACCATTGTGTTCCTCAGCGCCACATGGGCATGGCTGTTGGGACATGCTGTCCATCCCTGTATGGCCACCTGTGACTGCAGTATGCCTCCTGGCTGGTTTCCCATCCTCACATGCTCCCCCTTCCTCTTGTAGGTCCACTCCGATCCTCATTGTGGGCTACACAGCCGGAGGAATCCGAAGGCACTGAGGACCTCCTGCAGCAGATCATGTGCCAGCAGCGCACGCTGATAGAGCAACAGGCAGTGCTGATCTTGGAGACCTGGATGGTGGCCACTATACTGGAGGCACATCTGCTGGATCCCGCTCGCTCCCAGCCATGAAGACCAGCAGTGCACCTTTGTTTACCATGCCCCCCCCCCTTACTGGACTGCTGATTCTGTTGCCACCCTTTTCCCTCATTGTTTATTTTCACACCCCCTTCCCCACCTGTGATATTGCTTTTGTGTATTTCCTACACCCCTGGCCATATGGTTTGTTTTGTATAGACCTTGGTTGCTATTATTCACTTCGTCATTGTTTGTGGTAGTTTAGTCACCATTGTAGTGTAGTGTGTAGTGGTAGTGGTAGCGTAGTTGTAGTCATAGTAGTAGTTCCTGTTCTGTTGTATATTGTGGTTGTCTTTGTAGTAGTGTTTTGTGTAAGTTTCCTTTTTTATTTTTCTTATATTACTTTACATTGCTGTTTATTCTGCTTTTTGTTGTTCACCTGTTGATTGCCTGTATGTGTACCTTTGCATTTCTCACAATATATATACCTATTTCATACTTGCACTGTGTGCTGTATCATTATTGGGTGCCTGCCTTTTGCTATAGGATTGTTCTGTGCTTTGGTTCTGCTCATGGGTCCTGGTGCCCTCTGGCCTTTCCCTTGGTTGGGTGTGTATCGGTGTCTGGGTTCTGCACCGCTGTCTGCTCTTGGGGTCCCTTTCCAGCCTGTGCTCCTTTGCCTGTGTTCCAGGGCGTGGCAGCTCCATCTGCATTGTGTTCCTGTGGGTATTTGCACTGCCTGCCTTGGGTGTTATTTTCAGTGCTGTCTTACTTGCCATATTCAGTGTTGTATTATTCCCGGACTATTTCTGCCCTGCACTCCTGGCCCTGTTTGCCCGGCTTCCTTTGCTTGCTATAGTCAGCTGGTTTTGCACTGGGCTTTTCCTTTTGAATAGATCTTGCTTTTTGCTCCGGGCTATGTGTGCCCGCCGGGCAGTGCTAATTCAGCCCCGGGGCAAAGTTTTGAATATCTGGGCCATAGCATCTAAAAGACCGTGAAACCTCTATTAACAATTACAAAGTATTTCATGTCCCTGCAAAGAAATACATCAACTCTGGGAGGGCATCTGTCGCCTGTTACTTTAAAGCTGGCATTTCTCTCACACCATTACTCACTGAAGAGTATGAAAACTTTATTATGTGCCTAGTCAACATTCAAGGGAAACATATAATTTTTATTAACATTTATATAGCTACACATAATTCAAGATATTACAAGGGGAAAATCTTGGAGAGTGTGAAGGAAGCAACTGAAAATCTATGTGCTCTATATTGTAATATTCATGTTCTCCTAGAAGACTTTAATGCAAGAATAGGCCCATATGATGCTTTAGCCAATAATACAATTGAACATTTTGTGTATGAGGTTATGTATAAACTGACTAGAAATTCAATACATAAGAAAGTACATTCAGTAGGGTGTAACCATATCAATATTGATTTATTTAAAACATATTAACATAATTAAGCACCCAGAGCCCGGGGCACATTTCCAGTTGCAACCTGGAGGGAGGAGAGGAATGGGAGAGTAAAGAATTTTACAGAGTACATACATCACACATTCCAAGGCACAAATGAAACAAGTACATGGCAAAACAACAAGTCATGGTAAGCAACAAGTTAAAAATAATAAAGCAAGCAAACTTTATTATTAAACGCTATTCCAAAATAGATCATTTTTTTTATTTTAGTTTTTGTTGACCGGGTAAGTGCACTAGACAAATCCTGCCTATTTTCAGGCACGACCCGGGCGGGGGAGGGGGATACAGATGAATGCCAACTGACCTTGAACCAGATTAAGCTGTTGGTGGTATTTTTAGTGAATGAAGAAAATTTGGCCAGGACACCGGGGAAATTCCCCTACTCTTTTTGATAAGTGCCATGGGATCTTGAACATCCACCTGAACTACCACCAATCCAGGCAGATGGAACTTCGGTTTAACATCTCATCCGGAAGACGGCACCTCAGAAGTGTAGCACCCCTCTCATGCTGCACTACAGTGTCAGAACTGGGATATTAACCCAAGTGCCAGATGTGGGAACTGAACCCACAGCCCTCTGATCTCCCAGCCTCAGAGGCGAGTGTGCTACCTACTGAGCCACTGACAACTGACAACAAATCATAACGTTGTACAGACAAGTAAAACAGTAAAATATAAAATTAAACAGAAACCATAATCCTAAAACCAATTAATAAAGGCAGCTGGAGTTTTCAGGCATCCAAAAATGCTAGATTAAACAAGTGAGTCTTCAAGGCAGATTTAAAAGTCTCCACGGTCAGGCACTCTCTGATCCGACGAGGTAGAGAATTCCACAGGGTCAGGGCTGCAAAAGCAAAAGATCTGGCTCCAGAAGTTTTCAAGCAGACCCTGGGAATCTCTAGCAATCCCTCATTGGTGGAGCAGAGAGGGTGGTAGAGGCAGAGGAGATCTTGCAAGTACCGTGGTCCCAGTCCTTGTAGGGCTATATAGGTTAGTAATCCAGTCCTGAAGGTGATCCTCCACTGAACCAGCAGCCAATGCAGGCTTTGGAATACAGGTGTGACATGGCAAGATCTCAGTAAGCCAGTCAGCAACCTGTCAGCCGCATTCTGCACCAGCTGTAGGCAGCGGAGATCCACCCCTGGTAGACCTAGGTACAGGGCATTGCAGTAATCTAGGCGGGAGGTCACAAAGGCATGGACCAATGTTGGAAGATCATCAGGCGGGCCCAGGTGTTTTATCCGGGTGATATTCCTCAGATGGTAAAATGAGGACTTGACGACTGCCGACACCTGAGACTTAAGTGTCAGCCCACCATCAAGCATAATGCCCAGATGGTATCCACTTCTGTCTGCAGAGGGGCACGACAATTTGGCGGAATAGCTGTGAGTTGGTATGACACACATTGGCTAGATGAATTAGAGGGGTGAGCTTGGCATGGAGGAGAGGTCAATGGGGATTCGTAGTGGGACTTGATCAGAGCCTAACTTGATGTGAAAGAGGGGACAGTGACTTTGGCAGGAAGATAGTTCCAAATGTTAGGGAGTCTGTAGCTAATGGAAGCATGGAATGTGGAGGTGGTGGCCCATCTCAGATCTAAGTGAATAGGTAGGGTTCACTGAGGGGGAGAAAAGGTCAGATATTATCTGGTCAATTTGTCAGTCCAGTACTTGGCTCCCAAAAGGGAAATATGCACTGTTTGTCTTGCAGTAGGAAGGAACCATCCTAGCTCATTGTACCTACTGCAGTGTTGAGTATGGGGGAGGCAGCCCAGTATGAAACTGCATAATACACTGAACAGAGTGTTGATTTTATCTAGGGAGGTGGAGTTGGCTCCTGAGTAGATGACATCCCCATAGTCCAGAAGGGGAAGGATTGATTGTTCTATACCCTTGTTTCCTGATGTTTTTGTTGGAGGTAGCTTTTTACTCTGTATAGGGTGCCAAGCTCAGTGAATGACTTGTCTACTACCTGGGAGACGTACACAGAGTAATCAAGATGTTGGTCCAGGTGGAGGCTGAAGTATTTTGAGTCCAGACAGGCCCCGACCAGGATGTGTACAGTCAAAGTTGGGGGGGAGGAGTTAAGCCATTGCCTGGTACCTAATAGCATGGGCACCATTTTCCTTTGGTTCATGACAAGTCAGTTATCCAGGAACCATTTCTGTACTGCAGTGAAATCCTGTTGGAGTGACCCTTCGATGGAGGGGGTGGAGGTACTGAATAAGTAAATAATGGTATCACCTGCATACATGTGTATGATGCTGACTGAGACAAGGGTAGACACTGATGAAGGTCATGAAGAGCAGAGGCCCCAAGACCGAGCTCTGTGGGACCCCAAGGGACACTGATAGGGTGGAGGAGGAGGAGTTTGGGCCAAGCTTGACTGATAGGATCCCATTGGCCAGGTATTGGAACCATGCTAGAGATGTTGGAGAGACACCAATATGCTAGTTTGATTAGGAGTCTATGATGGTCCACAGCATCAAAGGTCTTTGCTAGGTCCATAAATATGGCCCCCATGCCCAGACCCTTATCCATGTTGGTGTGTATATGGTTGGTGACTCTGCAGAGGGAAGAGGAGGTTGAGTAGCTGGAGCAGACTCCAAATTGGTAGGGAGTTAGGAATCTAGTTTATGCATAGTAGTTAGATAGCTGCCTACTGACAAACCTCTCAAGAGTTTTGGAGAGGATGGGAAGCAATGATATTGGGTGGTAGTTCGAAGGTGAGTCAGCTGTGCCACCTTTGTGGATTGGAATCACCAGTGCATGCTTCCAGCTATGAGGAAAGGAGCCGACACAGAGAGACCAATTGTAAATGTGAACAAAAGGGACAGCTATGGCTGGACTGTCGATTTTGAGAAATTTGGGTGAGATTCCATCAGATCTACAGCTGGATGCTGCATTTAATGCCAATAGCTCTTTACATATGTCATCAGCCGAGACTGCCTGCAGCTGGAAGTTGCAGCTAGTGATTGGATTGGCTTGCAGGGGATCGGGGTATTGGGGACAAGAACTTGGGGCCTTCAATGAAGTATAGGTTGAGGGCAACAGTGGTTAAGGGGGAACCAAGGGAGGTGTGTATGTGCCCCACTAGGGGAGAGAGAGAGAGAGAGAGAGAGAGAGTTTAACTAGGATATTGACTGTTTTCCAGAATTTAGAAGGGGAATGGTCATGGGCATTGCAAGATAACTTGCTCTGGAAGTATTTGGCCTTGGCTAGACATATGCTGCTGGTGCAATGATTCCAAAGGGCAATGTAAGCTTGCCTGTCCTGGGTACCCATTTGATTTGTGCCTGGCCAGGCTGAATCACTCCATTGGAAGAGTTCAATTAAATGTGGTGCAATACAGGGGAGGTTGTGATCGCAGAATCTTGACTGCTTAGTTGAGGCATGTTTGTCACAGATGTCCAAGAAGGTAGAGGAAAAGTGCACCAGGCCTCTTCTAGATTGAGTGAGGGCTGATAGGGTGGGGGACCAGCTGGCTGCCAGGAGATCCTAAGTGAAGCTGTCAGGGCAAAATAATTTAAGGATCTAGCATAGGGGGGCTTTAGTGGATTTAATTTTTCACACACAGTAAGTCATGCAATGGTCACTGAAAAAATCTAGCAAGGTGCCAAAGGTCAGGATTCTCTGGGGATAGGATATCAACACCCAATCTATTGTGCTGTGCTTGTCTGATTTGGGGTTGAAAGGCGTGGATGAAAAAATCAGTTGGTGCAAGTTCAGGGCTTGATTTTCAAGTGGAGGTTGGTGTGTGTGGGGAGCTTGGTGCTGACTCACCAGTTAATATTCAACCAAGCACAATATGTTCATCTATGGGGAAGGGATCCAGAGCTTTATGAAGTATATCTGTAACCACATCAGAGGATTTGGCTAGGGAGCAGTAAGCATCTATTATTTGTATAGGGATGGAGTGTGGGTGGGTAAGGACCTGTGAGTTGATTTCATGTGATTTGGGGGTGACTTCTAGATTAGTGAAGGAGAAGCTGTGGGAGAATGCTGAGTAAATGAGGACACCACCCCCTCACTTGGAGCAGTCTTGTCTGTGGGATAAGTATTTGGGGATGGCGATGGACGAGGAGGGGAGTTAGTGTAAGAGTCAGGTTTCAGTTATTATCACAAAGTCAGGTTGGTTCAGGCTTGCACAGGATTTGACAAGTCAGTCTTGGGGGAGAGGCTTCTTAATGTTAACGTGGCAGATTTTGAGGCCCTGAGGTAAGAGGAGTGGTCTAACATTTGTGTTGGGGAGTCCTGGGTTGGCCTCCATGTCCTAGCCCAGAAGGAGCAGCAGTATAATAAGAAACTGTCTACACTGTGGTGGAGCTTTCTTAGGAGGATGCTGGTGGAGGTAGTGTATGAGCTGCTGTCATTTGTACCCACTGATTGGCCATTTAAATGGTAATTCGGAGGGGAAACCAACTTACTGTATTTCTCCTCAAATGGTGCTCCAGTTATTGATCTTGCATTATGGGATGGGCCACAAGCTAGCTGGAAAAATGTAAATATTATGACCAGAGGAGAAAGGGATCACTTTCCCTTAATTTTAACTTGGAATAATGTTATAATTGACAGAACCAATTTAACCTAACATTTTAATATTGTCTAACATTGAGATCATAAATAAATAAACAAGCATTTGTCAATGCCGAACGTTTGATCCTTGGTAAACAATTTGTGTTTTGCAATTTTGAGCCCAAATTTTGAAGACACTTGTTTTAGGATTCACCTTATAGACATGACATGTACCATTTATAGTATATTGGTCAAAATATAATTTTGCACCAGAGGTGCGAAAACACTTCTCATCCAGAATTTTAAAAATGACATGTCTCGTTTATGAGGTAGTGTAGAAAAATGGCTATGTTGAAAGGTTACAGTCAAAATATTGCAAATTAGCGAAGTTATGAGTGAATGCTGAAATAATGTAATGTTCAGTCATAACCTGGGCATTTTAACGTATTTGTACACCAAGGCCCAGATATTCAAAAGGGTTGCGCATGCGCAACAGTGTTACGCCATGCGCAACCCACTGATGCGCCCCAATGCAATATTCAAAAGGGAAACATCGTGCACAAACCCGATGCCGGAGTGCATCAGTAATGTATGCAGGTGCAGGTGGGGCGTGCCATGCATACCCTGCACAGCCCCATATTCAGCCCAAGATGTGCAGAGCCATGCATGCGCAACCCCTACCTGTGCCAGCACAAAGTTGATCCAAAAAAAAAAAAAAGGAACAACTGATGGCCACCCACAGGTGAGCTGCCGCATTGCAGGGCACAACAGGGCAGCTGCCACCTGTGGGTGGCCACCCGAGCTCCTGCTGCACCTGGTGGCGCTCCCCCATGCCCGATCGTGGGCATTTGTAAAAAAAAAAAGAAGAAATCTGTCCAATATCCCTGGTGGTCCAGTGGACCACTATCTGCCCAATCGTAGGCATTTGTAATATGATAAAGATTAATGTCCAATATCCTTGGTGGTCCAGTGTACTGCTGTCTGCCCGATCGTGGATATTTGTAATATAATAAAGAAATCCATCCAATATCCCTGGTGGTCCAGTGGACCGCTGTTCATGAGACGGTGCCCGTACCGTACTACACATTCCAGATATGTGAATGGGATCATTCCTTATCTGGAATGTAATAATACCTGGCTCTGAGCTACTACGCTGTGGACCAATGGGCATACAGCCCTACCGGACGGTGTCAGTCGGCTGGCGGCAGGGCGGCAGGCGGGTGGGGTGCTGCCGCCCACCGGCTGACTGGGGAGGCGGGGGTGGTGGGGCTTAGTGGGCAGGTGGGGAGGGGGGTACAGCTAGACCACCAGGGATATTGGACATTAATCTTTATTTTATTTCAAATGCCCACGATTGGACAGACAGCCAGGGTGCGATATTCAACGATGCTGTGCCATGGCACAGCTCCGCTGAATATCACCCAGTCCACACCCCTGCGCAGCCAAGTTGCGCTGCACCCAAGCTTGTGCCACAGCCTGGCACAGTTTGAATATCTGGGCCCAAATATTCAGCACAGCCTTCTTGAACCCAGTAAGTGAACATTTTCAAATCCCCGCCAAAATGACATTCTGCACCACCAAAGCATCATTCCACAGGTATGAAATCACATTTTGGCCAGGATTTGAAAAATGACCACTGTCACATTCATTAGGTGCTATAAAGAAATGGCTATGTTGAAAATTTGGGGTCAAAATATTGAAAATTACCAAAGTTATGAGCCTGTGTTCGCAAATTTTAATGTAGGCTCATAACTTTTTTTATATATATATATATTTTTTTGCCCCAAATTTTCAACATAGCCTTCTTATGATCCCACCTCATGAACAAGGGCAGACAAAATGTTCAACTCCTGCCCGAAAGGTGATTTCACACAGCGACTGTGAAATCACCTTTCAGGACAGATTTACCTAACGTCACTTGCATTGTTCATGAGACGGTGTCCAAAAAAGGTGTGTTGAAACTTTGGGGCAAAAATATAAAAAATGCCCAAGTTATGCCACTAAGTGCAAACCCCCATTGAAATACATTGAACTGCATACCCAATTTCCTCAGTTCGTGGTCCAGCATTGAAGAGTGAAGACGTGTCTGTGATTCAGAGAAGATGATGGCATCAGACACTCAGTGGATAAGCAAGGGCTTGTGGGGTGGTGGGTGTTGAGTGGGATGGTCGGATGGGGAATGAACTAATGGCGCAACAGACATTGATGGACTGTTTTCTTTTTTACAGGCCTAAAAAAAAGAAACGTCGAGGGAAGGTTTTCTTTATTTCAGGTTTCGACACTGGAGGATTGAGCACCCCCAATTTCAGTGTTATGTTTGGGGGTGTAGGGTGGTGAATGCTGAGTGGGAGGGTCAGCTGCAGGTGACAATTACAGGGGCGCTGGCAGTGGATACTGGGGGATTGGGCACCCCCCAGTGCCAGTGTTATAAACAGCAGGTGGGGATGATAGACTGCAGTAGACATCAATGGACCATTTTCTTTTGTACAAGCTTCACAAAAAATGCTGAGGGAGGGTTTTATTTATTTCAGATTTCAGCACTGGGGATTAGGCACCCCAGTGTCAGTGTTATGTTTGGGGAGTGGGGTGGGTGGGTCAGGTGGGGGTAACAGTTACGCCGGCAGTGGGCACTGGAGGTATGTCACCCCAGTGTCAGTGTTACAAACAATGGGGGGCGGTGGCTGCTGCAATAGGCATCGATGCACCATTTTTGTTTTTACAGTTATTTAAAAAAAATAAAATAGGAGGCAGGGGGTTGAAGTTATGATGGCGCTGCAACAGACATCGATGGACCGTTTTCTTTTTTGCGGGATAGATAAGCAAAATGTAGAGAGAAGGTTTTCTTTATTTTAAGTTTTGACATTGGAGGATTGGGCACCCCCAGTGTCAGTGTTATGTTTGTTGAGGGGTGTGGGGTGGTGGGTGCTGAGAGGAGGGAGGGTGGGGAGAACAGTTACAGGGTGCCAGCAACAGACGTCGATGGACGTTTTTCTTTATTACAGGCCATATATTTGAAAAGACGCTGGGGGATCGGGCACCCCCAGTGTCAGTGTTATTTTTGTTGGGGGTGTGTGGGATGGAGGATGCTGGGGGGTTGGGTGGGGAAGAACAGTTATGGAGCTCCAGCAACAGACATCGATAGATGGTTTTCTTTGTTGTTGGAATGCGAGGAATTTCCGTGACTTTCGGTATGTGCATTAGCATCGATGCTAATGCACATGCCAGAGTCATGGATCCAGACACTGGCTCCTGACATTGAAAGCCACTCAGCTGTTTTCTGACGTGGCTTCATGCAGATCAAAGGACTGAAGTCCTCTCTGATTGGAGCAGCTTCAGTTCTTTCAAGTACCAGAAGTTTCTGCCCTCAAAGCCGAGAGCTGCGTCAGACCACAGTGCATGGTTATTGGTGTAGACTGCTGAGCCCTTGGTTTTGTGAACTGAAATGGGCTCAGCAGACAGGCCTCCCAAAGCCCCTTGTACTCGTCCCAAAATGTTTTGTTTCTTGCCCATCAAATGCAAAAAGAGTTACTTTGGATTCTACCATAGAACTTAATATTACTTCGTTGATTGACCCCTGCTCACAAAATTAGAAACTAATGGTTTTGATAACATAAATGTAAAACAAATGTTGGTTGTGTTTGACACGCTAATCATATCTGTGCTGCTATATACACTGAATGGAAAGATGGTTTGATTCATTATGTACAAAAGAAAACTCTAAGATTAGAGCCCCGGTTAAACTTGACAAAGAATAAACCTTTTAAAGACAACTTCTTAATGCTTAATAAAGCTAAAACAACCTGTAGATTGTACTTAACAGCTAAAAAATAGAGACTATCAAAATAAATACTGGGCCAATATGGCCAATATTGTACTTAGAAAATGACACTAGAGCTTTTTGGCTACTAGTAGCTAAAGGTACAAATAATTACATTAACACTCTTGATATCTATATTTCCCCAGAATGATAGGAGGAGGAGGAGCACTTTTCTAGTTTGTTTTTGATAAAAAAATTAACATTTCAGATATATGTATTCAAGGAATATTCTGCAACAGTAATAGTCTTGAACCACTTTGAATTGATGAAGTGATGGCAGCAATAGTGGACTCCAAGCCCACTTACACAATTTATTTATTTAGTTTTTGTGACTGGGTAGGTGCACTAGACAAAATATTGCCTATTGTCAGGCATGGCCTGGGAGAGGTATAGACAATAAATAGACTAGAAGTTACAAAGACAACAATAAATACTGCTGGAAAAATATATAACATCACCATAGTACAGGCAAGTACAGGAGCAACATGGTCATATTCAGTACAATGTAATAGAAAAAAGTTCAACTTCAGGAGTGCAACATTGTCAGGCAGTTAATAGATCAAGCATGAGATAAATACAGGGAGGGAGCAATGATAGACCTGGTACTCTCAAATGAGGACAGAGAGAGGATTTCAGATTTAGAACTGGGTAGCCATCTGTGAACAAGTGACCACCAAACAGTGTGGTTATGATAAACACAGCCATAGAGTCAAGCCGTACAACAGTGAGGGTACTGGACTTTCGGAGGGCTGACTTTGGCAAAATGGGAGAGTGCCTCAGAAAAACACTAGCAAATGGGCAAGAAGGAGGGGTGGAGGAACAATGGGGAAACATCAAAACTGCCATCACAGAGGCAACAAGCTTTTGTGTGAAGCAAATAAACAAATCAAAACAAAGGACAAAAACACTATGGTTCTCAAAAGTGGTGGCGGGGAAGGTTAGGGAAAGAAAAAATAGCATTCAGGAAGTATAAGAAAACACAGAAGGAGCAGTACAGAGAACTGTACCAGTTAAAGCAGAAGGAAGCAGGGAAGGCAGTCAGAATAGCAAGGGTCCAAACCAAGGAAAAGATAGCCAACTTGGTTAAGAAGGGGGATAAAACCTTTTATAGACACATTAGGGAGTGAAGAAAGATCAAGGGAGGGATAGTGAGGTTTAATAAAGGGAGGTGGGTGGGCAGAGGGTGACAGTGAGAAAGCAGGGATACTGAATGAATACTTCTGCTCAGTAATCACAAAAGAAGAGGAGGGGGAGGTATCTAATCCAATCAGTAGAAGCACTCTGGATAGGAGGTTTGATATCAGTCCATTCACAGAAGAAAAGGTTCTGAAAGAACTAAAACTGAAGGTGGACAAAGCAATGGGAAATGATGGGATTCACCCAGGAATTCTAAAAACATTAGTGACACCACTGACTACCATTTTTAACAAATCATGGGATGATGGTATGGTACCCGAGGACTGGAGGAGGGCGGATGTGATTCCCTTTCGCAAAAGTGGGAGCAAAACAGAGGCAGGAAACTACAGACCTGTTAGCTTGACCTCAGTGGTAAGGAAGATGACAAAATCACTTCTGAAAGAAAGAATTGTTGAGTACCTGGAGGCCAGTGGGGCATAGGATCCAAGACAGCATGGATTTACAGCAGGAAGGTCATGTCAGATGAATTTAATAGATTTCTTTGACTGGGTGGCCAAAGTAGTAGACCAGGGAAGGGCTGTGGATGTGGCATACCTAGATTTTAGCAAGGCATTTGACACAGTCCCACATAAAAGATTAATAAATATGTTAGCCAACCTGGGAGTGGGTCCCAGGGTGGTAGCCTGGGTAAAAAATTGACTGGACAACAGGACACAGAGGGTAATAGTAAATGGAGTCCACTCCGAAGAAAGTAGTTTCTAGTGGGATACCTCAGGGTTCAGTACTGGGATCGGTCATTTTTAATGTCTTTATAAGTGACATTGCAGAGGAACTGGAAGGAAAAGTATGCCCCTTTGCAGACGACACAAAGATCTGCAACAGGGTTGATACACAAGGGGGGTGGAAAGGATGAGAAGGGACTTGGCAAGGTTGGAGGAATGGTCAAAAGTATGGCAGCTTAGATTTAATGCAAAGAAGTGCAAAGTAATGCACCTGGGAAACAAACACCCAGGGGAAGAGTACACAATTGGGTGGGAGGTACTAACAACAACAAAAATGGAAAGGGAGCTGAGAGCAGTCATATCAGATGACCTGAAAGTAAGCAAGCAATGTGAGAAGGCAGTAAGGAGGGCTGGGGGTATACTGGGATATATAGGAAGAGGCATCACCAGTAGGAAACAGGAAGTCGTTATCCCTCTGTACAGACAGTTGGTGAGACTCCATCTGGAGTACTGCATGCGTTCTGGAGACCCCATCTCTGCCTGCAAGGACATAGACAGGATGGAGGCAGTCCAGAAGAGGGCAACTGAAATGGTGCAGGGTCTGCACCAGAAGCCATATGAAGAGAGACTAAAGGAGTTTAATATGTATACCCTCGAGCAAAGGAGGGAGAGGGGGGACATGATAAGAAACTTTCAAGAACCTTAAGGGAATCAACAAAGTCCAAGAGGGTAGCATCTTTCAAAAAAAGAGATGTGCAAGAACAAGGGGACACAATTTGAAGATAAGGGGGGGCTCAGGGGCAACAAGTATTTTTTCATGGAGAGGGTGGTGGATGCATGGAACGGCCTTCCTGAGGAGGTGTAGGGTCAAAAACAGTGGGGCAATTCAAGAATGCATGGGACAGACATAAGGAAATTCTGGTGGGGGTTACGAAGAAGTAGGCTGTTGGTTAACTAGGATCTGCAGCCGGCTCGGTGGCGCTGAGGGCTGAGGCACTGGTCACCTTACCTCACGCTAGGCTGGCTACCCGTGTTCGGGAGCAAGCACGAGTCGTTGAGGGTCAGCAGGGGCGGAGAGAGATTAAGCATCCGGAGGACTGCTCTCCCTCTCCAGGGAGGGGGGATTCCAGCTGTTGGTGAGCTTCTGACCCCTGGCAGCAGCTAGGGGACAGAGCACTGATGCTACAAGCAAGTAACTGAGTGGGACAGGCACCATGAGGAGCACGTGTGGATGCATGCATGCTCCCTTCCCTGACGTCATTGCACACCCTACTGTCAGGGAGAAAATGAGAAAATATGGTCCCAGGTCAGCTCGATAAGGCAGCTACCCATCGCAGGCCCCGACCTCGAATGGCACTCCCTGAACTGGATCCTGTTTGAGGTGAGTAGAGCTTGGGGAAGCTCCCCACCACCCTTCCACAGGGGTAAGCCATCTGGGAAGAGGGGTAGCAGCCTGATGTTGGGGTACGGGGCTGGATGGGTGGGTGGGATGGATGCCGACCTGGGACCCAGGGGGAAAGAAAGAGAATATAAAAAAAAAAAAACTAGGATCTGCAGCTTATCCAGTAGGTAGGGAAAAGGGCAGACTGGGTGGGCCAAATGGTCCTTATCTGCTGTCAAACTCTATATTTCTATGTTTCTTACAATAAAAGTGATCGTTTACATAAGCATTTATCATTAGATAGGAGAAACTTGCGAAGTTCATTTTTGACAGCTAGGTGAATCTGAGAGCATCTTAGAGACGTGGGAAAAGAGTTCCAGAGCTTGGTGGCAGATGCCGAGAAGTTAACGTTACGCTCTATGCCACACTCTTACACTCCCTCCATGCACTCTCAGTCTTGCTTCAATTGCTCCATGCTGCTGATCTCAGTATTAGTGGAGATCTAGGGACTCACATTCAGCAGTTGTTGTACTGGTTTGAGGGGTTACTTGGTATTGCCCTGTAGATTTTTTCTATCAATTTGAGTTGGGGAGTTTCACCCCCCCATGTTAAATTGAAAAAACATGCAGGTGTGGGTGCTGAAGCCCCCCAACTCAGATAAAAAAAAACAAACTGCACAGCCATACCAACTAACGCCAAGTAACGTAAGGTTTGTAGATCTCCACTAACACTGAAATCTGCAGAGTGGCAAGTAGCGTAGCAGTAGTATAGCATAGTGTATGCTAATTCTGTGACGGTACTGCTACGCTAGTTGCATGGGTCTGGAGTCCTCCACTATCTGTATGACAGCATCCATTATAACTCAGACAAAATAAGGCCCCTGGTCCAGTTCTTATCACTGTGGTAGTATATGCAAGTAATTTGATATATAAATGTTTATGCTGATTTCCTCAAATATGTTAATTAATGCATCGAAGACCAATAAACAAACTGGGGAATATGGGAGCAGGCAGGACAGTAATGCGGTGGGTGGGTAATTGGCTGGGCAGCAGGAAACAGAGGCTGGTGATAAATGGCTGTCACTCCACAGTGCGAAGACTGACCAGTGGGGTACCACAGGGATCAGTGCTGGGGCCGGTCCTATTCAACATCTTCATCAGTGACATTGCGGAGGACCTAGAAGGCAGAATTTCCCTGTTCACTGATGACACAAAGCTCTGTAACAGAGTGGACACCCGAGAGGGGTGTAGACAAAATGAAGAGGGACCTGCAGAAGCTTGAAGAATGGTCACGGGTTTGGCAGTTGTAATCCAACGCAAAGAAGTGCAAGATAATGCATATGGGGCACAAAAACCCTGGAACAACATATCAGTTGGGGGAGTGAGAATATAGCATGCACCAAGCAAGAAAGGGATCTTGGAGTTGTCATCTCTGATGACCTCAAGGTAGGAAAACAGTGTGACAAGGCAGCAGGTAAAGCAAACAGGATGCTGGGATGCATAGGCAGGGGCATCACCAGCAGGAAAAGAGAGGTCATAATTCCACTATACAAGACACTAGTGAGGCCCCACCTGGAGTACAGTGTACAGTTCTGGAGACCTTACCTATGTAAGGACATAGACAGGGTACAGAAGGTTCAGAGGAGGGCAACAAAGATGGTACAGGGATTGTATCATGAGTCCTATCAGGACAGGCTGAAGTACTGGACTATGTACTCCCTGGAGGAGAGGAGGGAGAGAGGGGATAAGATAGAGACATACAAGTACCATACTGGGATGAACAGGGTGCAGGAATACACTATTTTCCAGCAAAAAAGGTGTTCCAGGACTAGAGGGCACGAGATGAAGTTGGAGGGAAGGTGATTCAGAGGAAACATGAGGAAGGATTTATTCACAGAAAGGGTGGTGGATAAGTGGAACATCCTGCCAGAGGAAGTGATGGGGGATGAAACAATCATGGGATTTAAGAATGCATGGGATAGACATAAGGGAATTCTGGAGGTCAGGGGTAAGAGGCAACAGGCTTCTAGAAAAATGTAAAGAGAACTTACAAGCTCAAATGGGCAGACTGGGTTGGCCATAAACCCTTATCTGACGACAGTGTCTATGTATCTATGTACCATTGTATTCCAGATTCTTGGAAGGGATCAGAAATAGTGGCTATCTATAAAAAAGGCAATAAATCAGACCCATGCATGTATACACCTATTAGTTTGCTGGCTGTGATGTGGAAAGTTTTTACTAAAATCCTACTGAAAAGATGTCATGCCTAGTTAGAACACTACGTCAGTCCAGATTTGTTGAGAGTTCTGTCCTTCACTTCTGGGCTGATGAGGAGTTAATTGGTTAATCTCTCAAGGGCTGTGATGCTGGGAGTCTGACACATTGTATTGCCCCTGTCTCTTAGTCGTCAGCTAGCTCAGTAAGTTCAAGACAGTCAAGGAGCCAGTCTCTGCTGTCATCTCTCCCTGCTGTTGGAGGTGTGATAAATTTATTTTTGTCTCATCCTCTTGTCCTTTTAGTCCTAATGGTCTGCTGCTCCATTTCTGAAAATATCTTGTATTTTCCACAGAGTGGGAAGCTGAGGCAGTCACTGCTAGGGTGAGTGGGAGTTGGGGGCTGCTTCTTAGGGGTGGTCACGTTGCCCTGGGGCTCCAGGGGTGTTGCCTTGTCTGGCCAATGTCTTTGAATATAGTGGGTGACTTCAGATGGTGTTTCAAATAAGTTGGACACCCCATTCCTGATTGTTCTAAGCATGGCTGGATACTGCAGCTGGTAGCCCTCCCCCAGCTCCTGCAGTACCCTTCTCACAGCTGTGTACCTTTTCCTCCATGCTGCCAACTCGATGGAATAGTCTTTGAAAATAAAAATGCACAGACCCTCCCAGGTTAGCAGTCCCTTTTCTCTCACCAAAGTTAGGATCCTTTCCTTTTTTGGAAAATGAAGCACTTTCATCAGGACTGGTCATGGCTTGCGCTTTAGATGGGGGGGAGGGCCATATCCTATAAGTCCTGTTAATCTGAAGCTGTGTCCTCCAGGTGTAATTTAGAAGTTTTGGCAATTATTTTTGGAGGAAGGCTGCAACATCCGACCTCTCTATGCCTTCAGGAAAGCCCAGGATCCTAAGGTTGTTCCACTGACTTGTTCTTGGAGCCCTCCGCTCTGTGCCACAGAAACCCAGCTAGCCCCTCCAGTTCCTGAATTCCGGCTTCATACTATGAGTCTTTGTTGTCTCTGTATGTAAGAAACATACCTGTACCTCTTTGCCTATGCTCCAACTCTTTTTCTTGTAGATCTGACATGTTTTTTTTTAAAGAATTGATCTCGTTCAAGACCTGCTGCAACATGATCTTCAGCTCCAACCCATCGTTCGCTGACATTGGAGCCTCCAGGGCCATTACGGTCACCATCCTGTTGCTGACAGAGTGCTGCTGAGGGGTTGAAATTCTCTCAAGGATAATACTACAGCCACAAGTCAAAGGTGAATAAAAACAATGAATTTCTTTCTAGCATACCTCTAATGAAATCTCTTTTTGGAGGTTTTTAGTTTAAAATCCAATTTCAGATTATTTAATTAGGCTGCCAGAGTTGTGAGTTATGCATCCATCCCAAAGCACAGCTCGCGCATCGGTCATCAAACTCTGCCTCTAATTTAGCAACATTTTGGAACCAGGTTTGTGCTCTGCATGTTAATATAGAAACATAGACTTTGATGGTAGATAAGGACTGCTTGGTCCACCCAGTCTGCCCATTTCCCTACCTATTGGATAAGCTGCAGATCCTAGTTAAAACAGTCTACTTCTTCCTACCCCCCCACCAGAATTGCCTTATGTCTGTCCCATGCATTCTTGAATTCCCCCACTATTTTTGACCACACAACCTCCTCAGGAAGGTCATTCCATGTGCCCACCACCGTCTCTGTGAAAAAAAATACTTTCTCACATTGCCCCTAGGAGCCGCCCCATCTTCAAATTGTGTCCCCTTGTTCTTGCACATCTCTTTTTCTGAAAAACGCAGCCCTCTTGGACTTTGTTGATTCCCTTGAGGTACTTGAAAGTTTCTATCATGTCCCCCTCTCCCTCCTTTCCTCAAGGGTATACATATTAACCCTTAGCTTGCCGACAGAATTAGAACCTATAGGAATTTTGGACTGATATGTCAGTCCGTGGCCCTGCAAGGGTTAAGCTCCTTTAGTCTCTCTTTGTATGGCTTCTGTTGCAGACCCTGTACCATTTTAGTTGCCCTCCTCTGGACTGCCTCCATCCTGTTTATGTTCTTGTGGTAGGAGATGAGGTCTCCAGAACTGCATGCAGTACTCCAGATGGGGTCTCACCAACTGTCTGTACAGAGGGATAACAACTTTCTGTTTTCTACTGGTGATGCCTCTCCCTATACATCCCAGTATCCCCCAGCCATCCTTACTGCCTTCTCACATTACTGGTGTAACCCCCCCCCCAAAAATGTGGGTTCCCGAAAGTCTTCCTTGGGTGTGCCCAAATGCCCACTGCAAGGCTGGTGTCCTGTGTCTTAACCATTTAAAAGCTATTGCATGTGAGTGCCTTTATAACCTCTGTGTTCTGTCTCTTTAAGAGCTGCCTATATCACAGTGTATAATTAATCTGGGTGGGGGCTGAGTGTTTCTATGCTCAAGTCCTGCCTGGGCTGCCAGATAATCACTCCATTCTGCCATCGCTAATTGCGCAGAGGGAGCTCTGTTAGAAGCTGTACTTATTTGCTGATTATCTATTATAATAGTAATGATATTGTAGTTTGTCTAACCTGCCTTCTTTGCAGCATGGACAGTCTGTAAATCACCACCATCTTGGTTCTGGACTGCCACTGTGGACCAATCAGTACCTTTGGGGGCCCTAAAATGAAGCCTGCCCCCAAGGGTCTTGTGGGAGTGAATCTCTGTAGGAATTGTAGTTTTTCCACTTTGGTGCCTAAATGGACCTGGAAGGGGAGCCCTTACTTTGACAGACAGATGAATCAATGACTCAAACCTTTTGGATCTCTGGGAAAGTCCCAAGCTACCTGCAGCAGAGAGTCAGTCTGAGTTCAGAGTGAGAGAGTGAGCAGCTCGAGACATTCGAGCAGCTGCTCCTGTGTAGTCATCCGGGAGACTGATGGAAAGGCTGAGTTTGGCCTGTCTGCCTGCTGTCCCTTGAAAGGGATCCTTAGAGAGTGCTTAAATAACCGGACTGTATCCGAACCAATTGTGACAAAAGCCACCGAATTGTGACTGTACCATTGCCTGAAGAAGACCGAAGATTTGCTGTACGTGATCGGCCTGTCAGGATGTCTGAAATCACCACAGAAATCACCACGGTTTTGCTCAGAAAAGCTGAAATTGCAACCGGACTGCCATCTGGCCTGTGATATTGTGTTTTGTTTTACTATAAGTGAGCTGAATGCTGTTAGTGGGTCGCGATTTGGTTCTGCACTACCTACTTTTGTCACACTTGCTGGAAGCTGAATCCAGCGTTTACCGGACTAAATCCAAACTGTTCAGCCTGCCTTGGCCCTGCCACCTTGGTTCGGCCAGCTACTCCAGATGCAGAGATCACCATCGACAAGAGACTTGCCTGGGGATCAACCCCCTGCTCAACCATCTCGAACAGGAACGACACATCGGTGATTTGTGTGGGCCCTGCTTCTCCTGGCATACCAGCTTGTCAACCTGCAGTCTCCATCTCGTCCCTCCTGTGTCTCGTATTGGGTTGCATGAGTAAACCTCAGGGTAGCTCCCTGCAACATCAACTAAATCAAAAGTGTTGTTATCTGATTCCTTTGTTGTTTCCTTGTCACGAACTGAGCCTCCAGGCTCCGGATTACAAATTGTGTGTGGTTATGCATGTTTCTTCTTTCCGTCACAGGGCCCCGACCAGCTGCAAAGCCAGCCTATCACAGGCAACAAATTAGGCTAGCTCACCTTTGTTCCAGCTGGGTACCCAGAGTGTGTGACTGTGAAGGGACTCTAAAGTGCATGCATGATTGCCTGATTGAATCAGTTACAGAGCTACTCAGCCAAATTACGCCCCTTCCTTATTAATTCCCCCTGAATAAATTAGATCTAATTCTTTTTGCATTTAACCTGATTGTGGTTCCATTTTGTACCAGAAACACTGTACTGTTGTTACCTGCTGTGTCTAACCTTATTTTACAGGGGGTCTCCAGGGTGGAACTAGTGGAACCAGCCTTGGTGGTAAGTGCAAACAGAGTGAGGATTTGTATGCTGATTAGGGGCTATTGTACCTGTGTATGTTGTTCATTGTTTAGGCCACTAGAAGGGAAAAAGGGGGGTCCCAGCATCCTGGAGGGCTGTACACAGGTCAACTACACTACCACTAACCCTGTCCTCCGGGTGGAGGCACCTGTTTTCAGTACCCATGCACCTTAACCTGCAACTAGTCACGCAGGCAGGGGTAGTAGCCTTTGGGATAGCACCACCTAGGGGTTACAGTTGCTTACCTTTAGGTCATCTGATATGACTACCCCCAATTTTGTTGTTGTTAATACCTCCCCCCCATTGTGTACTCTTCCCCTGGGTTTTTGTTTCCCAGGTCCTTTACTTTGCACTTCTTTGCACTGAATCTAGCTGCCATACTTTTGACCATTTCTCCAACCTTGCCAAGTCCCTTCTCATCCTTTCCACCCCCCTTGTGTATCAACCCTGTTGCAGATCTTTGTGTCATCTGCAAAGAGGCATACTTTTCCTTCCACTCCCTCTGCAGTGTCACTTATAAAGACATTAAAAAGGACTGGACCCAGTACTGAACCCTACGGTACCCTGCTAGTAATCCCTCTTTCTTTGGAGTGGACTCCGTTTACTATTACCCTCTGTGTCCTGTTGTCCAGCCAATTTTTTACCCAGGCTACCACCCTGGGACTCACTCCCAGGCTAGCTGATTTGTTTTTTAATCTTTTGTGTGGGACTGTATCAAATGCCTTGCTAAAGTCTAGGTAGGCCATGTCCACAGCCCCTCCCTGGTCTATTACTTTGGTCACCTAGTCAAAGAAATCTATTAGACTCATCTGACATGACCTTCCCACTGTGAATCCATGTTGCCTTGGGTCCTGTGCCCCGCTGGCCTCTAGGTACTCAACAATTCTTTAATTTAGAAGTGATTCCATCATTTTCCCTACCACTGAGGTCAAGCTGACAGGTCTGTAGTTTCTGGCTACTGTCTTGCTCCCACTTTTGTGAAGGGGAATCACATCTGCCCTCCTCCAGTCCTTAGGTACCACACCATCCTCCCATGATTTGTTAAAAAGGGCAGTCAGTGGTGTCACTAGTTCTAGTTCTAGATCTCCCCTTAGTTCTTTTAGAATTCTGGGGTGAATTTTAATAGAAAATGTAGGTCCTAATATCTGGGGCTAACACCAAAGCTGCAAGTATTCATTCTGGTGTAAAGAATTGACCTCATTCAAGACCTGCTGCAACATGATCTTCAGCTCCTACCCATCGCTCACTGACATTGAAGCCTCCAGGGCCATTATGGTCACCATCCCACTGCTGACAGAGCGCTGCTGAGGGGATTGACCTCCCTAGGATATGAGCTTCTGTTAAGCTGATGCCTTGCTACCCACCAATGCGTACTCTTGTTATGTACTACACTTGTAAATTGTACTTGTAATTTGCTTTCTACTGCTAGTACCTTCTTGTTGCCTTTTGGCCCGGGTCATGCCTGTAAACAGTCCTCTGCACCAGTGTGCCTACCCGGATATCAAAGTCATAAATAAATAAATCAGATATAGAGCTCCATTTAAAATGAACTGGCCCTTTCACTGCACATGGAAATGGAAGCATAAACATACAACACACACAGATCCACAGATCCACAGATGTATTCACTTCCCATCTGGCATCCAGTTGAACCACCAGTTTCACTAGTTGCTTGTCAGAATACATAGCGTTAGCTGAGGCATATTACACAAAGTTTAACCCAGACTGTAAAAAGCTGAGTGAGTGCCTTTGTTAAACACTGTTAGTGATCAGGTCCCATGTCACATCAATGGAGTTCAGCAGACCTTTTCACAGAGGTACAAACTGCTCAGCTGAAAGACTAACTGATCATCTAAATGAGAAGTTCAACACCGAGGCTTCTAAGGAGGGCCTGAGCTAAGAACGCGGACAATTTATTAGCTTCAGCAATTTTTGATTTCTGGAGTCACATCAAATTCTCATACAGTGTGGTCTGAACTGGGGAAGGTGGGGCTTTCTCACAAGAACTTTATTTATTAAGGTTGTTTTTTTTTGGTAACCAGGTAAGTACACAGAGCAAATACAATGCCTATCACCAGGAATGACTGGGGAGTTACACAGCAGATCAGCAGGTAAAATTACACAACAAAACTAGTGACATCATGTAATAATACAACCAGCTGAGAAAAGAAATCAGTACACTGAAAGCACCCTTGGCCAAGGGCCCTCTCTCACCTCTGCAGCAAATGGCTTCATTCCAGGCATAGGACTGAGGTGTGTCTCCCTAAAAGGGAAGGGACCGAGAGATACTACTCTAAGACTTGAAATTTTCATTGTCAAACACGTTTTGCTACTTTTGCTGAAGTACCAATTAACATGAAAATACATTTGTGCTAATTAGTGCTGTTAGCCTTTTTTTCCATTACAGTTAATATGTTGCCAATGAATTAGCACCAAATTAAATTTCCATATTTATGAGGCCGCCCTAGTGGCCCAGCGGCAGCGTATTGCCCTGCCATACAGACAACCCAAATTTGGAGATGGGAGAGTGGGATGCACTGCATGCATCAGGGGCCCGGATGCTATGTGCACGCCAGGCGCAAGAGGGAGGCAGGGAGGAAAAGAGAAGGAAACAACCCATGACGTCACCTCTTTGATGGCCTGAGTTTCCTGGTTCCACTGGGTCATAGCACCTGCCATCACTGGACCCTGGCTTACAGAGTGAGCTGCCTTGGAGGGGAGGATGGCCATCCCTCTCGAGGCCCTCACAATGTGGGAACAGCTGTAGAGGATGCTGGTGAGGGGGTGGGACCGGGAGCAAGCCAAAAGATCAACAGGCCTGATCATGGTATACCCCTTGGACCAGGGTAGATACCTGGCAGAGCATGGCCAGGGCAGAAAATACAAACAAAAAATTATTTTTCATATTTATTGTTACATATGGGTTTTTACTAAGGTTACTTTGCATGAAAATAATGAGTTTTACAGTATATTCCCTACTGAGTCATGTCCCGAGTTAGCATGAATGGTGAAATGCTGATTGGTCCCCTTTAATTAGAAGCATCCAATGTTCTATCGGCAAAAGCAGACATTCTGTTTGTATAGTCTGCCACAGAATTTTTAAATTGTATTAGTACTTTTGTAAGCAAAGCAATACTCATAAATATCCACAGAAGGACAGCACAGTTGATTTTACAAATGAGACACTTATCAAGAAAGTCTCAGACCTCTTCCCTAGCGATACAGATAGGAGAATTAACTATAAAATATGATTCCTATGGAAGCATTATTAAGGCATACACCACAAGAGCTCTATAGGCAAGGCAAGGCAAGGCAAAATTTATTTAAAAGACGCCCAATCCCAGAGGCTCTGGGTGCCGTACAGATAAAGAAACACATATTCAAAAAATAGATCAACAAAAACACAGAAAAATAACAATTCTTTTCATAGACATATAAATACTAACACTTCATATAAACATTACCCATAAACAATAAACTAAACAATACAATTTCAGCAGCTATGATCAAATCAAATCTATAAATGAATAACTCAAGACAGAAATCCTGAGCGAATAGGAAGGCCTTAAGGTGGGCCTTGAATACCTCCAAAGTAGGGACCCCCTTAACCCCAGAGGGAAGTGAATTCCACAGGATGGGAGCGGCGACTTTTAGTGTCACCCTGTCACCAGCCGATTTCAACCTCGTCCTGAGAATTGCAAGGGGGCCACCACAGGAGGAACGGAGGGGGCGAACCGAGAGAGCAGATACAAGAAGGTCTAACAGATAACCAGGGCCCTGACCATGTAGGGCCTTATAGGTGAGAAGACCCACCTTAAAGAGGATCCTCCACCTGACCGGCAGCCAATGCAGCTCATGCAGCACCAGTGTAATGTGGCAAAATTTCAGCTGCCCAGTAAGTAACCGGGCAGCAGTGTTCTGCACCAGCTGCAGTCTGTGGAAAGATCCCACGACTCCGAGGTAGAGAGCATTACAGTAGTCAAGCCTAGAGGTAACTAAGGCATGCATCAAAGTGGGGAGGTCCAGAGGCGGAACAAGGGGCTTTAGCCTGGTGACATTTCTGAGATGGAAAAAACAGGAGCAGACAGTGGAAGATATCTGTGCCTCCATAGTCAAACTCCTATCTAGAATAACGCCAAGATTTTGCATCCTAGAGGAGGCCTTCAATGGAACAGATCCCAGAACAAGTCCAGACTCTGATTCAGAGGCCATCCTATCATGCACTCTGTTCGACTCCACCACCAATACCTCCATCTTGTCAGGGTTCAATCACAACCAGCTAGAGGCCATCCAGTCATTGAGCTCAGCAAGGCAGCTGTTTAGCACATCTACCACATTGGATGTTCCTGGGGCAAAGGATAAGTATAGCTGGGTATCATCAGCATAGCAATGAAAACCCAAGCCATACTTCCTAATGATCCCTCCCAGGGGTAGCATGTACACTGCAAACAACATTTGGGCCAACACCGATCCCTGAGGTACTCCGCAAGATAAGGGACTAGGGGTGGAGGAGAAATTCCCCATCACAACCCGTTGCCTCCTGTTGGTTGAATAGGACTCAAACCAGCAGATGACAGTGCCAGTGAGTCTGCAGAGTTCCCTAAGGCAGTCAAGCAACACACAATGGTCCACAGTGTCAAATGCTGAGAAGAGATCAAGGAGAACAAGAATTGTCTTTTCTCCTCGATCTCTAGCCCTGAGGACATCATTCTGCACCCGAACAAGCATGGTTTCTGTGCTATGCCTCACCCGAAACCCCAACTGGAAGTGTTCCTACAACTCGTGGGTCACGAGGTGCTCCTCCAACTGAAGCGCCACTACCTTCTCCACAACCTTCGCCAAAAAGGGAAGATTGGAGATAGGTCGGTAATTTGCCCTAACCTCCGGGTCCAAAGATGGTTTCTTTAGGAGTGGTCTCACCAATGCCTCCTTCTGGGCATCAAGGAAGACCCCATCAGATAAGGAACACCAGACAATCAAAGCAAACACCGGGTCAATGATGTCGATGCATCTCATCAAGAAACACGTCAGTACTGGATCCAGTTCACAAAAGGTGTGCTTCAGATTGGTCGCCACCCCGATTACTTCATTTACCTCCACTGGTCTAAACTCCCCAGAACCAGGCGGAGTGCACTCAGAACACCTCTGGCAACCACTGCCAGCTGTGGCACTGCTGACTGGAGGAACTCCCTGCTGGATACTGGACACTCTGTCTGAGAAGAATCGAGCAAACTCTTCACATTCAGCATTCAAAAAAACCTTCTTCGGCTGTAGATAAGCAGAATGAACCTGTCCACAGTCTGAAAAAGTATAGCTGGTCAGTTCTTCCTGGCAGCAATCTCCCTGGACAGGAACACTGCCTTCATATGGTTGATCGCCCCCTGGTATGCATTATAATGCACATGCAGGGCCAGTTTGTCCTCCTCCAGGCCAGACTTTCTCCAGCAGCGCTCCAACCTCTGACCCTTTCTCTTCATCTCCCTGAGGTCCCCATCAAACCATGGGGACCTCAGGTAGGAAGATTTGGGTTGTACACGGACAGGTGCAAGGGAATCAATGGCATTGGATAGCACTCTATTATAAGCGCCCACCACGGCACCAATGCCTCCAGGTATAGGTATACAGTAAGTCTGTAAGATGTGTAAATAAAACATTCCCTTTTACCATCATGGCTAAAACACTTACAATATCCCTCATATTTATAGCACTTGCTAACAAACAAGTACCTATCCCAAGAGAGATCCTGTAACTATTGTATAGTGATTATAATGAACAATAACTAACATTATAAAATGGGTTTTAAAAATCGTGAAACCTGATTGGCTTAAGGCCATCTTTACCAGTGCTCTTATCTCAACATGACAGCACTGGATAAAGATCCAGCAGCGTCTTTACAATAAAATCAGTACTAACCACACATCCCTTACTGCCATCACAAACATGTCTGCCACCTTTACTCACTAATAACTTTCAACTGGGTCCTAAAAATAAAACTGCATTAAATTAAAAAAATAAATAATTAAATGTTATTTGCCCTCATAATTCTTTTTTTACACACACACACTGTATATAAATGAAAACAATGAAGTACTACAGTACTTACAATTTTAATTTCTGGTCTTTCTTTGCTAACCATGAAAAATCCCCCTCCTATCCCCACCTGTTGCCAGGAAAACCTCTACTGTTTAATCTGATGTGGATAAAACAAGAGTCCTTCTGTTGTGTGATTGTGGGGGTGAACATTCTGCCAGTACAACTAAGCAGAGATTTAAATCAGTTTAGAAAATGGGTAAGAGAATCCTAGCTTTCCGATTGGCTAGGACACTGATCTTAGCGGGCGAGTATTTTTCATTAGAGCCCGCTGAAAAACAAGTTCCCATTCAGGGGGACCCATTACTTGAGATGTTCTTGGGCACCCCAAATTTCTAAACAGAGCAACCGCCATGTTTTCTGCCTCGCTAATGGAGAGTTGGCTGTCAGCCCCCATCCCCTCTCTCCAAATTGTAAACCTTTTCCTTAGTAAATGAAAGCAGCACAATCACCCCCGAATACAGCATACTTCTTACTTTTTTATAAACTCCTCCTAGGTCAGACATAGAAACATAGAAATATAGAAACATAGAAACATAGAATTTGACGGCAGATAAGGACCGCTTGGCCCACCCAGTCTGCCCATTTCCCTACCTACTGGATAAGCTGCAGATCCTAGTTAACCAGCAGCCTACTTCTTCCTACCCCCAACCCCCAGAATTGCCTTATGACTATCCCATGCATGCTTGAATTCCACCACTGATTTTGACTCCACAACCTCCTCAGAAGGAGCCATTCCATGCATCCACAACCCTCTCTGTGAAAAAATACTTCACTTAAATTACCTCCTGAGCCGCCCCCTCTATCTTCAAATTGTGCCCTCTTGTTCTTGCACACCTCTTTTTTGAAAGATGCTACCTCTTGGACTCTGTTGATTCCCTTGAGGTACTTGAAAGTTTCTATCATGTCCCCCTCTCCTCCTTTCCTCGAGGCTATACATATTAAGCTCCTTAAGTCTCTTCTTATGTCCTCCGTGCAGACCCTGCACCATTTTAGTTGCCCTCCTCTGGACAGCTTCCATCCTGTCTATGTCTTTGCGGAGATTGGGTCTCCAGAACTGCACACAGTACTCCAGATGGGGTCTCACCAGCTGTCTGTACAGAGGATAATAACTTCCTGTTTTCTACTGGTGATGCCTCTCCTATGCATCCCAGTATCCCCCAGCCCTCCTTGCTGCCTTCTCACATTGCTTGCCCACCTTTAGGTCATCTGATATGACTACCCCCAGGTCCCTTTCCATTTTTGTTGTTGTTAGTATCTCACCCCCATTGTGTACTCTTCCCTGGGTTTTGTTTCCCAGGTGCATTACCTTGCACTTCTTAGCATTGAATCTAAGCTGCCATACATTTGACCATTCCTCTAACCTTGCCAAGTCCCTTCTCATCCTTTCCACCCCACCCTGTGCATCAACTCTGTTGCAGATCTTAGTGTCATCTGCAAGAGACATACTTTTCCTTCCAGTCCTTCTGCAATGTCGCTTATAAAGACATTGAAGAGGACTGGTCCTAATACTGAACCCTGCGGTACCCCGCTAGGAACCCTCCTTTCTTCTGAGTGGACTCCATTTACTATTACTCTCTGTGTCCTATTCTCCAGCCAATTCTTTACCCAGGCTGTCATCTTGGGACCCACTCCCAGGCTGGCTAACTTATATATTAATCTTTTGTGTGGGACTGTGTCAAATGCCTTGCTAAAGTCTAGGTAGGCAGCTTCTCGCAGCATTATGCTTGTGTGGCTAGTGCTTTTCCCCCTAGCTATTCTCCTGTTCGGGTGCACTGTTTCCCTGTAATGAAAAAAACAAAACCTGCCAAAACAACAGTAAAGTTTGTTTTGTTTTTAAATAATGTAACTTTCGCGGTCGAGCTCCATGTCAAGTGACAGCAGACTTTTAAAATGAGTGGCAGACTCACACCACATTTCCTTCCAAAAGCCACCTGCTCCATTATGGCTGTCATCCAGATCCGGGCCCCTGCCCCCATCGGTGCCCACTGCTGCAGAACTTGCGACCGGATTTAAACAGTTGCTAAAAAAAAGTAAAATAAATAATCAGTAGCAGGACACCAGTGCAGTCAGCGCTGATCACTGGCATTACCTCTCCTGCTCTGTTCTGCTTCCGATAAGTTGAAGACGCATCCTTTCCCTGGTGCTGCTTCGGATCTCCCTCCCCCTGCCAAGTTCCAATAGTATGTTGATCTTACAAATAAAAAAAAAAAAAAACATTTAGAGGACTGGCTGCCACATTGCTTCGGGGAAACTTTATAGGACCCTCATGTGTTGTACCAGACGTGGTTGTGTGGGGGGGAGAAGAAGAGAATGCTCTGGGGGGGGCAACAGAAGATGGAACAGCACACAAACTGAGGGTCTACTTTACGAGCAAGACACAAACTTCATTCTTACTCTGTTTTTTTTTAATTTGTTAATTCTTTTAAACCCCATATAAAAATGACACTGGTAGCCCATTTTCTAAGCACAATAATACCCTCCAGTGTGGGTGGTATTGGGCAATACCAGACATTCCAGGGCCTATAAAGCCCTCCTTCTGTGGTGATGGGCCTCATTACACCCCTGGGAGGTCCAGTATTGCCCAATATCACCCACTCTTTCAGGTATTATTGCTTGCATATTCCATCCATTGTAAACATTCTATCTCTTGAATGTAGGAAACAAAGAAGAGAAACAAGGTGGGAAAAAGGGAGGCATAATGTAAAGGAGAGAGCAGAAAAGTGAGGAAACAGGTAAATGAGGGTGAGCAGGGAGAAAAAGAGTGTTTACGGGCTAACTAAAAATAAATATATTTTGCTGTGCATAATATTTGGACCTGAGATGGCATGTCAGTGCTGGGATTATCTTGTTGGCTGAATGAACGTTTTTTAAAATAGTCATAAAAATGTTTCTTTTTTTCTTTTTGGTTTTTTTTTCCACCCCCTCCAAAAAACATCTTGTGCCCATTTTATAATTGCAGTAAGACACTCCAGGGTGTGACTTGTGTTTGGATAACACCACTTCTCGGGTGGTTTAAGGTACTCAGTGATGCCTCGTGCCTCACAACACCTCTGAGGTGTGCTATTATCCCACCACAATGTACACCCTGTCATGTCTTATTGCTTAAGTTTATAACATTCAGAACACCTAGAACCTTCCAAAACAGAGATCTGTATCTTCTTCCCCAGCATGAACATTGGAAGTAACAGGGTTCAATCTAATCTTACCACCACATGTATCAAAGTAGCCCCACTTGAAAAACAAGTACATGACAGCTTCACTAGACTACAAAACCCCAATGCACCCTAAAAAACTCAGAAGAGCGGAATTAAATTAATCTTTTTCAACAAAGGCACTGCTCGCTTAACCTTACGTGACTGATGGTCTACTGTCTAGAACAGTAACCTTAAAGAGCAACTGAAGCCTCAGCAAAAACCTTGAAAATGATACTGCTGAGACAAAATTCTGCAATATTGTATAGATTTTTGAATGTATCTTTCCATTGTTCTTTGATATTAAGGACATTCAAGTTCACGCTTATTCAGACATTTGCTTCTGTGACAGTCAATAGCATACATAGACAGAAACATAAAACAGTCTTCATCCTGGCAAAAACATCGATGTCAAGCACAGGCCCTTATGGTGGTGTAAGGAACAGCTCTGGCAGTTTGGGGGGGTTTCTTCACTTAATAAGTGCAGCACTAAAGAGGCTGGAGCCATATAGCACAATGTCAGAATGTTTTGCAAGGAATAATCTCTATGACCTTGTGTAGTGGACAAATTAAAGGGGGGCTTTCATTAGGGAATTCCCACACACAAGGGCGGGGCTGCTTCTAATGAGGAGAATTATGCAGAATCTTTTTTACTCACTGCATTTGTTTTTCTTCATTGATAGATCTAGTTGATCCACCTCCCACCACCCTAATATTGTGAAGAGCACACAGCTCCAGGGCATGCCTGAATCCCTGTGGCTGCTGTGAGCATTTTAAACTCCAGTTTGCTGGTCCTTTAGTACTCCTGAGGCAATGTACCGGTCTTGTGACCTACACTTACCTACAGGAGTACAATTTGCTTGTTTTATTGATTTTCAAAAGTTTTACCAGGAAAGGCATCTGAGGTGGGAACAGCTCAGTTCTAGATGTGCCCTTGGGGAGGCACAGCAGTTCCAGACAATAATATAATCAATTTGAAATAAGAAAAAGGTAACAAGAGCATAATAACTCAATATATACAATCAGTACAATAGTGGGTAATAAGACAATGCAAAGAAGCATGACAGCAATAGGACAAACATACTGCTATACAGGTGTGGAGCAGGATTATATAGGGAACATAAATAATACTGAAAAAATGAGCTGTGCATGGTTGAGAGTAGTAGATTATGAGGCAAGTACAGAAATATAAACTATTCAAAACAAGTCACAAACATGGTTTGTTATGACCTTGGAGAAGAACTTTCTGAGCACAAGGGAAAGAATGGAACAGATAAAAGTAGGATGCGTAGTGCAGAGTCAGGAAAACCTAGGCAAAAGCAGATTGACCCACAGATGCTTTCATGTGTGCTAGAAAGAGAGAGAAAGAAAGAGAGAACGTCTGAAATGGAGAAAGTGCGAGGAGGCAGGTGAGCAGGTGATAAAGGAGCTTAGATAGGTGGGGAGGGCTGCAAACCAGCATTTGGAGGAAAAACGAAGCACAGCTGTCAAGCCATCTGCCCTCAAGAGATGGGACCAGCGACCAGTGAATTAGAACTTGTAACAGCTTGTAAAGCTCATGAACATAGCAAAATCAACTGAGTTTGTGGAGGCTGCTGTCCATCACTAGCGTCAGCCACAGGAGTATTTTGGGATGCACTGGAGTCGCACTCAGTACAAATTTTGTGGCAAGGGGATAGCCGGAGCAAGCAGATCTATTAACAAATAGAAACATATAGAATTAGCAAAAACAAAAAAAAATTAGGCAAAATGTAACCCCCAGGAATCCTATAGGTTCTTAAATCCATTGAGGTTGCACGGTGGAACCTCAGGGGTTAAGGTTTGAGAGCTTCTGCTGCTATGTACTCCCTTGCATGTGCAGGGGGAGGGGTCTGGAATGCTGTATACCTGCTGCTCAGAGGATCATCAGTCAGTGCTAATTCTTGCTTTGGTTTAGAGGGAGTTTGGAGGAAAGCCACTTGTACCAACACTGAGCTGAGTCGGAATTAAACTTTATAAGTTTTGGGAGCTAGGTTGGCTCATAATGGTCATATCTTAAAATAACCCCCCCCCCCCCCTTTCCATTATAAGTCAATTGCAGCGATGTGCGAGCCACAGGCTCTCTTCAGAGCTAGGGGTGCAGGGCAGCCCCCGTAATTCCAACACTGACTGTGAGGGAGGTCCATTCACTTTCATTCCTCTCATGCTGCCCCTGATTCCTTCTGCACTTCAGGGATGTGGCAAAGGCCCTTACTTGTTTGGCGATCAAGTCTCCTGGATGTTTGCTTTCTGGAGTTTGTAGTAACTGTTATTCTCAATGTTCCACTTTTAACAACATCCTGAACTGACTGGTCGTATATGCTGCAGAGATACACCCGAATTGAAGAGCAAATATGAATGTCAAAAATATTAGCAATATTCAGCATTTGGCCCGAACACTGAATAATGCTAATATTTGGAAGCTATTAAATTTAGGGTAGGAGGAAGCTGAAAAGCAGGGAATAATTTAGTCCTGCCCCCTGGTATTCCCCATTTCAGTCAATGCAATGCCCAGACTCTCCCACCCACTTCACCACCAACTAGAAGTGACATCCCCAACACAATCACCACAAGCCCCCATTAATAATCAATCAGTCATCCACACCACTGGATAGTGTTTTTTTTAGTAAATTCCCTCCCCCCATCATACTTGTATCCCATCAAATTAGGAAGATATGGGGGCAAGAATACTTTGAAAATAAACTCCGGGGAGGGATTAGGGGGTGAAAAAAGAAGATGTTGGTTTGGGGTAGGGCTTTTGCTTCATTTCTGATGCTGATATTTTGGAGCTGTTGGAAGGAGCAAGGATGGATGGCTGGAATATCGGGCCTGTATACAATGGGTGCCAATTATTTTTCAGCACATTTGCAGCAAATCATTTGCTATAGTTTTTGTTGTAGCTCTGCAAAGACTGTTTCTGTTCCCAACATTAGCATTGCATGGGCTCTAACTAGTCCATTTCAATTTCCCTGCCCAACCCCCGCTGTTCTGTCATTGGTCACCTGCTGCAAAAAGGGCAGGATAGCAGAGAACTGATGGTTCATCCAACAGCATGAAACATCACATTTAATAATAAAATCCAACTCCACAACATATTTAAAAGAATGGTGAGAAATTCAAAATGTAGTGATTATAAATAATTATAAATGATTCTATCAAGACTGTGTCTTCTTTTACAAACTTTTTATTACTACTCACACAAATAACACAATGCACTGCAACAGATTACTCAGTTCGCATTTGTTATTGGACAGCCTCCAAAGAACTGCAGCAGGTGAGGATTTGTTGGCAGCCCCTTCCAGCAGATATCTGACCCAGGTAGGCATTGGTCAGGTAGAATTCTTCTGCTAGGGAGAAGGCCAGTTAAGGCCATCCATTGGCTGGAGGGTTCCTGATGGAGAAGTGGAGCAAGGGGCTTAAGAATCTCTGCAAGGGCCCAGTTCTAATTCTTGCTCTCTCCCTTCATGCAGAATTCCCACCTGCCAACCCTCATAAAAGCAGGACTCTGGGCCAACCAGATTAGTGTAGGAAACTCTGCCAACCCACTATGAGGATCCCCTTAGGAGCTGGGGAGAAATGTTCCCAGGTTTTTTACCTCCACTGGAGGGTGTAATAGAGTATTGTCACTATTGTCACTGGCTAGTCATTGTACATGCGTGATGGCATGAGAGTTTCACAAGGAGTCATACAAGGGGGTAAAGGGGGGAATCCACTTTCATTCCATACAGGTCCCCCTCCAGGTCACCATGAGGTGATGCCAAGATGACCAAGGGCCCAGTTTGGTCAGATCAAGGCATAACCTCATTGGGCATGTCCTGTGGATGAAGCACCCTCCAGAGAAGGGAACAGGCATCAACACTCAGCCAGAGCCCCCTCCCCCATGACTTTGGAGGCTGTTGTCTTATGGTTGCTCATGATCTCTTTGTTCAGGGAGACAATGCTGTTTGTCTTGAGGTTACAACACAGAGCTGCAGACCTGAAGACTCAGATTTAAATCTCACAAGCTGCCTGTTGCTATGTGACCAAGTCACTTTACCTCTCAGTGTATAAACTATAACCCACTCTAAAAAGGCAGCAGGATAATCTCTACTCTGTCAACTGAATTGTAAAGTTCTTTGGGAAGACAGTCTGTACAAATATTGCTAAATAAAATCAAGTTCGTTCCTTCCTTCTCTCTCTACTCAGTCTCTGCCTGTTAGCACTGTATGTTCTACTTCCTGGTCTGTCTTGCATGACTTTGATCAATTCCTGAATTATTCCTTTACTCAGACATTACTAATTCTGGCAAGATAAAAGCCATTATTTCCTATGACACCTCTCACAAAAATCACACTTCTTTAACAGTGCCAGAGATAGCTAGCTGTTTCAACCATAGCTGCCTGTTGCATAGAGATAAAACATAGAACAGCCAGGCCTGTTTTAAGGACAAGTCCTCTTTATTTACAAAGTTTTCAGGCAATCACAGTGAACAGAAAACTGCTCATTTCCGATGAGTCCAAGGAGAGGGGGAACGGCAAGTAGCATAACATGATACAGGTACCAGTATGAGGTAATCACAATACACATACTAATATACAGAATGTGTTTTCTAGTACATTTCATTTCTTTCTTGTTATGAAAAGAACTGTTGACATAAGGCTCAGTTACAATAGTGTCCACAGCATAGCCGAAGAGGGGAGCCAGGTCCAGGTCCCCCAAAGTCTTTGTTTCTACATTTTGCATGCAAAGCAACGCTGCCACATCTTTGTGGGCATCAGTCTTTGAGTACCTGCTCAGCACTGATATTCACTTGCTCCATGCACTTGCTCCATATTCATGCATGGAGTCTTATTCACAAAAGTTTTTTGTCATGGGCACAGAATGGGAGAAACTCCTATTCAATGTAATCGGTTGATGAGCCTGGTTGGCACTGAATGTTATTAAATGAAGCAGTAAGGCACGAAAGGGCATGTGTTAGGTAAGAATAACATTATGTCTCAGGAACATGGTGCAGTGGGTAGCTTCAAACACTCAATAACTGACACAACCCAACACAAACCATGCCCTGGAGTGCATTATGATTGTAAAATGGATCCATTTTGTGAAAATAAAACACTTGTGGAAAACACACTTCACCTTGTAAAATAATTTTTTCATGTTTTTAATTGTTAAAGAAGCAGTTCTTACTTTGTGCATTTTCAGTAGGTGGCACTGTTTCTGAGCTCTATTTTGCATGTAAGTCCCCCCCCCCCCACTCGCTGGAGCCGCTACACACCCCTGCTGAATCCACTGCAGAAAAGAGTACAAAGCAGCTGCAGGGAGGGCAGTCAGAAACTGTGAGGGAGCACTGAAGCTGCATTTAGCAGTTGTTTAAACTTGCTTGTTTTTTTTTTTTTGTTAATGAACTTAATGACTGTGTCATACAATGTACAGTTGTTCTGGAAGAGGAGTAGGCAGGAGTGAGAGTGTGCAGTGGGTGGGAGAGACAGAGAGAGAGAGAGAGAGAGAGAGAGTGAGAGTGCGTAGCGGCAGGGAGAGTGGTGAAGCAGGACCACAATAAGTACAGTACTTTCAGAGGTGCAGGAATGGAGGACTGTTAGCAGGTGAGAGATTGAGACTGAGCAGCAGCCAGGAGAGAGATGAGTGTGAGAAGTAAGTGGGGTGAACGATGAAGCCACGTGAAGCGACTGTCTCAAGACAGCTGCAGGAAGGACTCAGAAGGTGCACTGTGAAGCACATGGAGAAGCTGTTTGGACAGAGCAGCAAGCATGACTCAGATGGGGGCACTTTTAAGCTCTGGCAGTTTGGAGAGAACAGCAGAGGGGAGGGCGGTTACTGAAGCTACTTGGAGTGGCTGTTTTCCTTTGGTGAATGGGGCTGTATAACTCTGTGGGAGGGTTTACAGTTTCAAAATCTGGGCCTTATACAGGTATGATTTCAAGGGAGCCATAACTGAGGGCAGCTGGGGATTAAAGGAGGCAGAATAAACATGTTATACGGGTAATTAGGCTACTGGTTAGTATTCACTTTAGTCATGATGTTGTACTGAGATGACACCATGGCTGAGACTGCTATCAGAAATCAGATTCAAATTTTTTTATCCATTTTGTAATAACAGCCTTGCAAGTTGAAAAGCCCAATGGCATGAAACCTGGGTTTCAGAAATGACCATGGGGACTCGAACTTGTGTATCAGTGGACAGTGGCGGCATTGTGAAAGGGATGCATTTGTTCTTGCAGTGGTTACACTATACAGTGTTCCACAGCAGCTGACCTTCAAGCAGGACTTGCCATTTGTCCTGGAGAAGATTGCTTTCCCAAACCCCCCTTGCAGGCAGCCATGATGTGAAAGAAAAGTGGTGAAACAGAGAGATGGGTTGGGGGATGCAGTGGGAAATGGGCAGCCCCTTCTCTGAATAAAGAATCCATGTTGTGCCTGAGGTTAACATAGAGAATAATGTATGGGGAGGTAGTTATAATGAGAATTTTACACATGCCCAAGGTGTGGGATGCCACATAAACCTCAAGGGCGAAGCCCGAGGGGTTTATTTAGGCATCCCACACCAAGGGTGTGTGTAAAATTCAAGTGAATAACCACCTCCCCATTACTTTATTTTTTATAATTGCTGGTTTCAATTTTTTTGCCAGCTACCATGTATAGGATTTGAAAAAGTGAGATCATGATGATTTTAGTTGTTTTTGTACATCTGGAACAAGCGGTAAACATTAAAAAGTACTAGTGTCTAAGCACATTTTAACTTTTTTAACGAAAAGTTCAAACTGTAGTGTCTATTTTTAGGTGTCATTTGTAGAGCTCTTGGTGCTGTGGCGTTCGTAGTTATCTGGTTCCTGTACACTGGAGATGGAGCGATGTGGGTCTCGAGTTGCCTGAGGACAGAAGAGCAGAGCGTTAGGTTAGCGTGGGTTAGGGAGTATCTTAAATGTGTGTGTGTGTGCTTTTCCCGTAGAAGAACGAGGGAGCTGAGAGGAGACCCGCTGCTGACAGAGCGTGAGTGGCTGAATACTTTCATTTGCTCTGCAGGTGTTTGTGTCTCGCGCTTCTGCAGAGAAAGCTGGTGCGTGTTTGCCATTATAACCAGCCCAGCTGGTTATAACGGCAAATTATAACTGGCTTTCTCTATGGAAAAATATCGTGGCCAGTAATTATAAAAAGGTTACAGCATTTGCCTTGCAGTAACTGTCAATTTGCTTAGCACCCACTGAGGGAACCTGTGAACAGGAATAATGTACATATGTGTTTATTTCAAAAGTTTTACCAGGAAAGACATACTGAGCTGGTAACAACTTGTTTCCAGATGTATCCTGTGGGAAGGGCTAGGGAGTACAGCGTATATAACAAGGTGCAATATTTAAAACATTTTGCAAAAGGTAAATACCAGGTGCAGAGAACTACAATGCAATAAGGTGCATTAAGTTGTATAAATTTGCAAATGTTCAAAATAATACAGTGGAGCCCACTTAAGTGCACATCGGATACATGCACATTCTTGATGAATGCACAGTTCTTCTCTTTCCTGAATTTTTTTGTCTGTCTCTGTAATAATTACATTTTCTGGTTAAGTGCAAATTACTGTTACATGCACATTTTCACAGTTCACCGATGCATCTATTAACATGTAATAATTAAATACCGAGAAACGGAGAATGGAGGTAGCACAATGTGGGTAATACGAGTTAGAATTGCAATAAAAGTTACCAGCTCTGTACTACCTAAGAGTCTGGCAATTTGTACTGAAACACATAACATGAATGGCAATAAGGTTGCCACTTATCTGGTTTGCACAGGATCTTCTGGTTTGTAGGGTCCTAATTTGGTCCTCTGGTTTCACAGAGGGAGATTTTAATTTAGGGCTCTGTTTCAAGTGGCATCGCGCTGCAACAACAGATGCTGACAAACAATTCAATAGTTTGTCCAAATGCCTAAGCTGCACACAAGTGACTGTTGATACACAGAGGGTCCCCATCAAAACTGGCCAGTCAGGTAGGTGAAACGTAAAGCTGTTAATGTCTTTAACCATATAATAACTTATAAAATGGCAAGAAAGAATCTAGAAAGATCATTGGCCAAAACACATCACCTGACTGTGGTTTACTCTACAACAGATGCACAACAGCCCTAATCAAAAATCTGATTACCAACCACCTGTTATATAAATCACTACACTCACAGCACTTTAGAATAGCCAAGGATCAAAGAACAAGGTTATGCACAATGTCATGGAAAATATGACAATTCAAAGGAAATGTCAGGAAGAACTACTTCCTGGGACAAGTGGTGAATATATGGAACAGTCTCCCAGGACATGCGGTATCAGCCAGTCCTGTAACTACCTTTAAACTTAGACTTGACTGAAGAAAAAGGGAGTGGCAGAGTATTCCACTTAACTAGTGGCAGAAGTTAATGGATTAATGGCATTCTTTCTTTCTTTCCTACAATTGTGTGATCATATAACAATTGGCTTATACCAAGGTGCAATAAACTCAATAGCTGTGAAAATGGGTGGTTCTAGGTGCACTTTTTGTGGTGGTTTATTATTTGATTTTAGACACATCCAAAGATGAAAACCGTCATTTTTGAGGAAGTACTTTAATTTTCTCAGTTCAGCAGCGATCATGTACAGAAGATTTCATTATGTCGTTTTATTGTTCCCTGTATCAGTTAGGAGATTTGGTCATCTCCACATACTTCTGCAAAGCCCTTCATTTTTTTATCAGCTCAGTTGATGCAGCTCTTTAAAGAACTGTGTTTGAAGCTGAGGTAAGAGCTAGTTGATCCCTTCCTTGGGGCTTTTTCACCCGAGTACAAAAAGTGGCAGCGAATGAAAGATATTTATGGCAGAAAAACATTACTAGTGCATGCCAGAGGGTTCAGTACTATGACCTCTGCTGTGTGGCACTTATTGCTCTGCCAGAGTGACCATTACCTTCTCTTCAGACCAGCCATTCCCTACACTCACTTGTCCTCACACTTCTATCACTGCACTTACAGACTTGGGATCACTGGACACATCAGGCAGTAATAAAGGCAAATGCAAAGCTGGTTGTAGCAGAAGCCTTTAGTAGCCACAGGATTCTACAGCACATCACAGGACATTGCCCCTGACTGGGGTTTCTTCAGTGCCCCCCCTGCACATAGGGAGCATTGTTGAGCAGGATAGGGTGATACAGTAGCTTTCTAAGTGTTTAAAGGGTTAGATGTTAAGGGGGCAGATTAATGCTTAACCCTTAGGTTGCCAGAAAATGTAGAACGTATAGGTTTTTGGTATATGTACACACGCGGGTGGAACAGCAAGGGTTAATTGTAGTGTGAAATGGAAGTAGTACAGAGCAGGGCAAAAAAGATGACCCATAGACTAGAAGGCAAGATATATGAGGAGAGGCCACAGAACTTGAAAATTTACACTGTTGAAGAAAAGGAGTGAAAGGGATGAGATGACTGAAACATACAAGTATCTGCATAGAATAAACAGGGTGGATGCCAAGGTGCTATTCTCCTGGAACACAAATACAGGAACGAGGGGGCACTTACTGAAACTTGCAAGGGGGAGTCTGAAAATGGATATCAGCAAGCACGTTTACACTGAAAGGGTGGTGAGTAAGTGGAACAAGCTGCTGGATGATGTAGTAGAGTCCAAATCAGTGATCAGCTTCAAACTGGGATGGAATAGGAACATGAGATTAGTTAGAAAAGGGGTGGCAGGAACAAATAGGGGGAACAGGCACTAAGGCCAGTATAAAGTAATTAGGTAGGGCTGGCAGACTGGCTGAGTCTATGGGCCTTTTTCTGCTGAAATGATGTACGTATCTATGTATACTCCGCGCACCACAATCTGTTACAGTGGGGAGTATGCTAATGTATCAAGCAGAAATGTATGACTTCAGGGCAGGTATGATTTAAGCAGCAAGACACAGGAAGTCTAAAGGTAAATATCCTGTTTTCATACAAATATATTTGGTAACAACAAATGGAATGTCCTGAAATGAATTTTTTAAAATGCGTTGTGACTGAGTCCTGCTGAAACAGAATGTCACTGTTTTGCAGAAAACTGGAAAATCGCTTTAACATTGGCAAATTCAAGTTGATACATCTCAAGAGAAAAGAATAAGGAGAAGTACTCAGTGAATGGGAAGGAGGGTGTGGCAGGAAAGGTATTTGGAGGTTATTATAGATAAGACAATTTTGGAAATCTGATTCGTTGCCTGGGTAGTTTAGGACAAAAGATACAGTTCAAATATTTATACCCTGATTGGTGAAAAACTGTGTTCAAGATAGTGGTCATAAAGGGTCTTGAAATGTCAAATGGACAGTATGGTGCCAAAGTATGAATGTATACTCACTCTGTGTGTGTCTTTCTATGTTCAGGGGGACACTCGAATTTGCAGTGCTGCCTCCATGATCCATGCATTTTCCATGAGCACAACTCTCACTGATTTTGTCAATGTAATATCAACTGCCTTGATGACAGAAGACATGTGGGGGATAACCTTTTAACCAACCTACTACCACTACCTCCTGACCTCCTAGATAAAGCCACTTCTTTTGGTCGCCCACTCCCCCCCGTCCCCTCCCTCACCTGACTCCTCCTCGGACTCTCACACTAGGTGTCACACCTCTTTATCTCCTTCGCTACATGTAAACACTGTCCTTTACCCTAGTTGAATGCTCTTGATGCTGTACTATCACCATGGGTACCATGAATGACATTGTAACCTTATTGTATACTAGCTACCTACTATTCGAGTATTGTATATAAACTGTTTGTTATTGTCGTCATTGTCACTGTTTGACGTGAAACCTTTGTAAAAGAGCTCTGAGCTCAAAGGTATGATATGAATTCCTAAATAAATAAAAATATGTTTATGGGCCTGTCCAAAACCTTTGATTTGGTGGATCATCCTGTTTTACTAGAATGCTTACTAGATGTAGGAGTATCAAAAGATACGATGACATGGTTTACATCATACCTGCAAAACTGGATTTACACGGTTACGGTGGAAGGCCAAATATCTAAATTAAAACAAGTGGTTAGGGGAGTACCTCCGAGCCTGATCCTAGGTCCACATATATGTGTGGCTTTTACAAATTCTCAGCCTTCTAACGCAAAGCAAACCCATATTAGAATGTATGGTGATGACACAGTCTTGACCACCCTGGCAAAAATAAAACCACAAATGGAGACTACTTTGCAAGCTCTCTTAATTTATACAGAGCAGATAAGTAATTAAATTTTTTCTAGTTTTAGACAAATAAAAAACACAGGCCATTGCTGTAAGGGAGAGGGTGATCACTCTGCAGATGAATTAAAGAGCTAGTATACTAAATAAAACTAATATTAAATGTTAAAATCAGTCAACCATTACCTTTTATCTGTGAGGTAATTTTTATTTTCCATTTGGTTAATTAGAAGACTGTGTACCTGATATTAGTAGGTATGATGTGTGGGGCAGCACTCTGCCTGCTCTATCCACCCTCTCCCCACACACACACACACACACACACACACACACACACTACATCATCAGAATTGTGACCTCACTGACTGTGACAGCAATGCTGCTTAGGAAGAGCCACTCAGTGGCTGCCAGGTCAGTCACCCATGATGTCACTGTCAGTGAGATCACAATGCTGATGATGTGGTGGTGGCGGGGGATAGGTATGTCAGCTGCCAGGCTAAGAGCTGTTCCATACATCCAGCACAATGTTATCACACAGAAGACTTTCTAATGAGCAAAATGAAAAAGGAAAATACTTTAGAAATAAAAATGTTACAACTGACTACTTCTTACAATTTTTATTATTTTCCTGTCTGCCTGTTTTGGATCCACTAGCTCTTTAAATCTCTGCACCTTACAAGTTTCTAATTTTGTCACTACCAAAGAATACAAATACAGAATTTGGGCATGCTTATAAACCAGGCTTTGAGTTTTGAGCCACATATTAATAAATATGGAAACATTAAATTGAGTGCTTTAAGGAGGGTAGCACACTGGTTTTTGGAAAAGATGAGAAACTCGACAGGTTCTTTCAATCATTAATTATGGATGTTGGGTGTATCATTTAGCAACTAAGACGTTTACAAAAATTGGATGCCAGTCACTGTAAGTTAACTCACTTCATCTTGCAATGTTCATTTGGTATCCAACACTGCTCAATGTTCTTAAAAATAAACTAGGTGTTCTTAGAAACCTAAAGAGAAAGCATTGGGCTGGGACTGTTACTTAAAATTATCAGAAATAAATTCCCTACAGATTACTTTGCAAGATTAACCTCAACTAAATATTTCCAAGCTTTAATATACACAAAAAAATATGGATGTGAAATCCCAAAGGCAAAAAGCAAAAAAAATTGTTATTAACTTTCAAAATCATCTCAGGTACAGCAAGTGAAAAACCATTCATAGACATAGTTTAGAAAGAAGTTTAATTGATAAAAACAGCAGGCTCCACAGAGACAAACGAATCAGTAACCCTCGCGTTACGCAGACCACATTTCACGTCACTAATGCATTGAAAAAGCATCAGTAGTGACGTGAAACATACGTCTGCGTGACACGTGGGGTTGCGGACTGTGTTTGTATCTGTGGAGCCGTTATAAGCTGGTTTTTATCAATTAAACTGCTTTTCTAAACTTTATCTATGAATGGTTTTTCACTCACTTTGCCATGTAGCCCTGCTTTTGGATGTTTTTTTGTGATTTGGTTTGTAGTGGCACCAGCAGTCTATACAAGTCGCCACCCTCTTGCCTTGCACTATTTAATTTTCAGTTAAAATGCTGCCCAAAGTTGGAATAGTTTGCCACCTGAAATTAGAAATGTAGGACACATTAATATTTTCATGGAACACTATGAAAATATCTACCAATTTAATAGACAACATTTTAATGAAAATGTATTTTTTTATTGGTGTAACTTTGTACTATAATGGGTGACTTTGTAAATAGGATTAATGATCCTAACAGTCTCCACCTGTATAAATAAATATTTGTTCTATCTATCTATCTATCTATCTATCAATAAACATTTTATTTATCTGTAATATCTATCTATCCATCCATCCTCAGGAAAAGAAAGTGGCACCAGTGACAACTATTTAGAATAATGCATACAGAACTGTATCATTTTTAAATACCATTCTATAAGCCACTATTTGGCTCAGAATATGACAAAAACACCATCTTCAGCTGACCCAGTGGCGCTGAAGGTTAAGGCACTAGAAGCCACACCTCACACCACACCAGCGACCCGGGTTTGGGAGCAAGCTCAGGCACCGGGGGTTGGCGGGGGGGAAGAGAGGATTGCGCACTTGCAGGCTGCTCTCCTCTCTCAGAGGGAGGATCTGGAGATGTCTGGCACTACTGCGACTCCTGGTTGAGGCCAAAAGTGCTGTAATAGCGCTAGACAGTACGTTCACTGTATGGCTGATGCTGGCAGGGTTGCTGTGCACTGCAAGTATCAAGATGTGCACCACACATGTGGGGGAGGGCAGGGATACACTAGGAAAAGCCTTCCCACCCCAGATAGGTGATGGCCCTTCCAGTGCCTCCACCACACACCCAATGCTGGATGCCTGCCACTGCCCCTTCGATCTCCACAGGCCGTAAGGGCCCTGGGCCTGGGGAGATTCTGTAACAACTTTGAAGATGGTAGGTATCATGGTGGGTGGTAGAGCAAGAAGGTGAGTGAAGCAGCCCAAGAGAGTTCCAGGAATGGGAGCAATAGAAATAAAGTTGAAAAAAAAATATGTATATACAATTTCATCTGAACATAATGTAAAGTGCAAATGAGCAACAGATTCTTGCTCCTGGCTGCTACTGCCAGTCACTGCATGCTAACAGAAATTCAGGTTCACTTTCAGTTTTTATAGGTAATCTTGGGCAGATAGAACATGTACTGTAAATAAACCATTGGGGTTTATTAAAAAAAATATATATCTTTACCTAAACCAAAAACATATGTAACCCCCTTCAGGCAAGTGTAGGTTAAAATGTTCTGAAACAACAAGTCTCCCTTCTGAGAGGAGTGTTAATCACAAGATTTTCTATGCTGCTGCAAAAGCAAGTAAAAAGGGGTCACACCAGGAAATGGGTTACCAAGACCCAGCAAGCGTTGCTATGACCAACAGGTGAAGAATTAGGGGTTGCAGATTTGGAGAGTAGATTTGTAAGTGTGTAGAGAAGAGGGATGCATCCTCACCCAGCCCTTCTGGGTTTGACCCAGCCCATGGCTCTGGCTGTGACTAGCCTGGGGAAATTGTCTGCTGCAGAAGGAGGCAATGGGCCTAGAGTCCAGGATGTGGTGCAGGTCTCCTGCTGGATCTGGTCCTTGGACAGCTGCCCAGCACACAAAGAAGACAGCATGGGGTGGTGAGGTATCTGTTGGAGGATCTACCCATGGGGTTCACATGGATGATTTCCACCACGAGTCCCACTCATGTCTTGACTTGGAGACACTTGAAGGTTAGGGCTATGATTTTTGAGGTGCAGATTAAGGTATATGTTCGCTCTCTTAACACAGGAGTTCAGAACCCAGATATAAATGAGTCTGCTGAGGTTGAAGCAGGGCAGGGGAACTGGGGGAGTGAGCAAAAACCCAGTCTACATCTTTGCCTATCCACTGAGCTGCATACTGTGTTTAGAAGGTTACTGCCCCATGGAGCATGTGAGAGAAAGAGAGACAGTGACCTGGCAAGAAGGTATGGAATGACCAGGTGCCATTGGTACCAAAGAGAGTAATAGCAGCACTCAGAGCATCTGATGCAAAATACATAGGAGGAATCACCAGAGTAAACTCTTCTGCTCCCAGACACCTCAAAACTAAAAAAGCACACTAGAGGCACAAAATCAAGGTGCAATAAATTATTAAAGTGCCATTTGAGTGACAAAACTGTATTCACAAAAACATGTACAAAGCTGGAAAAGGTTGCCTTCTTCCCCCAAAACGACAAAGACTACTTGACATGTTTTGTACCTTCACCCTTGGCAGAGCACCTACTTGCAGGTGTGAAACATATTGGGTAGTCCTGAGGAGGCATTCCTTTTCCAGTTTAGAACATGTCATTCTGGATACAGCTTTGACACGCTAATGATACTATAATAAATGCATTGTACTTTGTTTTCTTTACCTCTACTGTGCTTTTTGGGTTTTGAGGTTTCTGGGTGCAGAACAGTTTGCTTTGACCATTGGCACCACCTCTACTTGTTCCAGGCCAACAAATAACATACTGTTGTGAAATGCTAAAAAAAAAAAAAAAAAGCTGCTAGTGTCCCTTTAAGAAAAAGGATTCACATTCAAAAGCTAACCATTGGGTCGATAAAGTAATGTGCAGGGGTGTTGGGGTGGTGCCAGGCAGGAGAGAGTCAAGGAATGTTTAGAAAGTAATGAAACACACCTCCAATTAATAGATATAGAAAGGAAGACTAGATCTGAAGTCACTGTCAGTATGTTTTTATGTTTCTATCTGCCATAGACTTCTGGTTTTGCCACTGGAGCTATTCTAGTCCCTACCAGGAGTGGTGACTCCAAACCTACAACTAATATCAGAACATACAGTTATCATAGAACACGCTCCTCTAGAGAGGGTGGGAACCCCCAAAATACTGTGTGTGTCAACTTTAAACTGTAAATAAACTTGCTTGTGTTTCATTGCGACTGAAGGTACGTGTGCCCTATTTGACTTAACCTAATGCTGGTGTGTAAAGATTAAATAGTGCTGAGGGAGCCACTGAATATTAAAGGTGAACTTGGGTTAATTAAGCAATAAGGCATGACAGGGTTTACATTATTGTGAGATAATGGCGTGCATCAGGAAGTGAGGCATGAGGTAACACTGAGTGCTTTATGCTCCCAAGAAGTGCTGTTATTCGACAGTTATGCAAACCCTGGCGTGCCTTACTGCAATTATAAAGTGGTTCATTTGATTTGTAGTTTAAACACTGAGTAGCGAGGTTCAGAAGGTTAAGCATTTCTGACCCGTGCTGTTGTAGTGGAATAATACATGGTCATGTGATCACATTTGACCAAACACTGGTCTTGGTTTCTCATACCTGTTTTGTAATGAAGTTTAAAGCCAGTCACCATGCAATGGGGTGAGTGCCCAGTCAAGCACAGTAATTGTTCCCCACATATTTTGCACCAGATATCCTGCACCCTCCTTCCCCATGGACAGCAAACATAGTACCTATAGTACAATTTCCAGATTGGCAGCACCTCTGGGTTCAGCCTTATAAAGGAGCCACTTCCAGAGGAGGCACTGAGCAGAGTCAATAGAACCAATCACTTTTAGTGTTTTGAACTCAGAGCCTTCTTCTCAGAGACCAAGATAGCTAAGCCCTGTATAATGAATGCTGTACCAGGGCTTGGAACACTGTTGTGGTTAGAGAAGTGTTACAAGCCATAAACAGTGATACAAAGCTCCTATTAATGAAAAAAAGGACAGTCTAGGGCACATAGAAAATAAACAAGGGCCTCCTGACAATGAGTTATTTACTGTATCTGAACTGGAAAATATCATTATCGTTTTCAAAATCAATACACATTTTGTTTTTGTGTTTGAAATATTTCCCTGCACAGGGCTCCACAGCTGGCTCTGATGACAGTTAACTCGTAGGCATACTAAAGAAATACGTACATTGCTGTGAGTTTTGCCCCCCTGAAGCTACTGATTTCAAAGTGACTAGTACTTTCAAACCGGGGGTTTCCTGGTTCATTGTTCTGTGCTCTTACCACTAGACCACAATGACTTATTCACATGAACCAAGTGCAGTTTAGAAAGCTGACTTTTACCAAATTGTAACTATGCCATGCATTTGCAATGCAATACAAACAAAACTACTGGGTCTAAACCCCTTTACCAAATGCTCCCGGAGTCTCTGCAGATTTCCGTTCATGCATGCTGCTGCTGCACCTGCTGGATGGTAACCAAAAAGCTTGTCAACGGGGAAAAGACAGTATTTTATCAAACTGTTTCTTCAGGCTGTATCCACATACTTCCTGATGAAACTTGAAAGCGGAAGCTCAAATGCTGTTGAACTCTGCTGGAGTGAATTTTGGCTTGTGTTTGGGTTGCACATATATTTGTTTCACATACTTGCTCACAAGCACACAGACATGAACACATACGCATTCTAAAATACTTGGTGGTGTTAGCCAGACTTTTTAACCTAAGAGGAAAACAATGAAACACATAACGCAAGAGAAAAGTGCAGGGGGATCTTGACTTGACTGACCACAGAATTAAACAAGCCTAATTTAGTTATTGGTTATTTCCATTTCCCTGTCCATATGCACACACACACACACACACACACACAGAGTCAGGTTCTCAGAGGCAGTGAACTGTGCCAAAATGTATGGGGGGGGGGGGTTGCAAACTTGCCTAAGCTAGGAGGTAAGTCTATGCAACACTTTAGCCCAGGTCATTGATAAAACTGTTGCCTTCATGGATATATATAAGTCAGTCTACCTGTCTTTTTATAATCCTGAAAAATCCCCAAATATTCAGGAAAAATCCATGGTTTAGTTGCAGAAATTTATTCATGGGCGCCAAAGCAAAGCAGGGTCAGAGTAAACAACTTTCAAAGAATCTTGAAATATAAAACAGAAGCCCAAATTACTATGCAGTGTAACCTACTCAATAGTAAAACAAAAGGTAACATAATTTATTTCAAAGTATACTTTCTCTTGTTGGATTCTCTCAACATAGCGAGTACAAAACATTTTAAAGCAGCATGCCTGCTGTCCTCCGACTTTCAAGCAGCCTCACTTCTTTCAGATGAATGATTCTCTGCTTGTAGAAATGCAGGAGGGTCAAAACGCAGTGGTTGACCCCCCCCAGCTAAAAAAGTGAGGCATCTGCTGACCCCCTCCAACCCATGGCTCCACAGCCTTTGCAGGTTCTCATCTCAGACATACTGTAATGTGCAACTCTAGTTGCTGAGTTCCACTATAGAAATTATTATAACGCATTTTTTTCACTTGCACAATCTTGTGGGTGCTTTTAGTGCTAATCAGTGCTTTGTACTAGTCTTCACACTGTGTCTACATGTCCAATGCTGTTCACACCATGCATTTTAAGCCTCAGTGTTTTAATTAACATTTCATGCCATAAGTGCAGGCAGGAGGTTTTTGTTTTCAGACAAGTCAAGCATGGCGGTACTCACTAGGGGTGTGTAAATACATAAATTGTGTATTCATTGAATGTTCGACGAAAACACCTGGGGTATTCGGGTATTCAGCTATGCTGGTCTTTGACCATAATGTAGTAAATTTATTAAAAATGCTGTAGACATGAAAAAACATGCCAAAATAGACAAATAAGATGTTTTCTGCTCGGCATGGGTAGAGGGTACTACTAGGTTGTGAAAATATACTATATTGATGTAGAGTCAGACAGCGTAAGTGTAGTTTAAAGGAAAACCTGATTACCTTCATGCGCTCTCCTACCATTGCATATGTATGACCCCGATTAGCACTTCTGTGTAAAAAAGAAAAACAAAAATCTAACTGCATTTTGGTATTAAAACTTCAGTTTAAAAAAGTGCTTGAAAACTTCCATTTAGCTAGCTGCCACCTGCCAGCAGCCATCTCGTGGGAGCCACTCACTCCCTCGCCTGGGATATGCTAAAGTGCCCCCGCTGGCCAATGACCTGAGTCGGCAGGGGAACATTAGCATATCTGGGGCATGGGGGTAAGCAGCTCCCACAAAATGGCTGCAAGCAGACTTGCTAAATGGACGTTTTTGAGCACTTTTTCAAATGTAAGTTTTAATGCCAAAATGGTGAAAATGAAGTTAGAAAAAATATAACACAGAAATGCTAATCGGGGCAAGGAGAGTGCACAAAGGTAACCGGTGTTTTCCTTTAACAGATCAGTCATTTTCTTTACATGTTCTGTTCTGTCTGATAGGTGCACTGGAAAACAATTTAGAGAATATCTGTTTTGGAGACTAGGAGGGAATCACCAAAGCTAAGAGTTGCACAGCACGCAGAGGAAGGAATTAAAAATGAAAGGCTATTTGTTTTGAAGAGAGGAAAGCAAAACTGAGTTGCACAGTGGAGCAAATATTCAGATTTTCGTACTTTTTTTGCTTTGTTTTTATTTTGAAATCTTTATTTGGTTTATTTATGCTATTAGTTGGTTTGCTGTCTGGTCTGAAAGTTAACAGCATAATAGGAAGTAAATTTTGCAACCCAGTGCCTGCAAATACTAGGATAGGAGAAGTCACACACACACAGTCGCACAGCCCCCCCCCCAAAAAAAAAACGATTTTCAGTAATTTTCCAAGATCATTGTCATTTTAACAGCAGCAGTGGTCATAAAGCCATAAGGTCAGTCAAAACGCCAAGCGGCAAGTGCAACCACATCTGACATTGTCATTCCACGATCTTTGCCAGTAAAATCAAGAGCAGAGATCAGAAAGCCAGAAGTATAACAGTCAATTCAGTATTCAGAGCTGGCAGGTAGTGACAGCCCATCGTCAGGCTAACTAGTACACTCCATTCACTTAAACGAATCACAAAGCTGCATACTGAGTTTAATAAAAATAAGCTGCTGCACATGTTCAGGCTGCAAACGGGAGCAATGTAGCTAAACAATATCTCCTGAAGTGCTGAAGTGGCACTCAGAGGGTACACTTGTCGGGGCACACAAGATATTTGCATTCTACCTTGGACAAAGCAGGACATGATTGCTTTTTGGTGTTCCAGTATGCAAGAGGGATAACAATAAAATCCACAATTGACTTATCCAAATAATTAGTGAACATCTGCTCAGCAGAATGTGGCAACACACATGTCCTCTGTCGCTGCTTATTCAGCAGGGAACTCATGAGCAGTGACCAGTCATAATGATGTGCTAATGTAACCTCAGACACAGTCATGGGCCTGTGTTGCCGACTCACCCAGTCTTCTTGCATCAGCAGGCAATCTCATTGCCAGTGGCATGCCACCACCCATACCGCGGTCACTTCGTTGCCAGTGCCACTCACTCTAGTTGTTCCAGAACTGTCTGTCCCCCCATCATCCTCTGAATGGAACAGTTCCATCTCCTTCATGACTACCTCAAGCTCACTACACAGTTGCTGCTGGTACTTACTCACTTTGTGAATCTGCATAGACAGGCACAGTGCCTCACATCTGAATCTTGGGTCTAACATGGTTGCACTTGCAAACCATGATCTTAACTCCCTAGTAAGCCCTTTGGTGAGTTCTTTGACAGGTTCTGGAAACAATTCCATAGGGCTGCACTCCTTGAAACTCCCGTAGTTGGCATAATGAGATGGACATCCGGAATGACCTCACTCAGTGAAGCTGCACTGGAGCTTAGTTCATGGGTGCATTTCTCAAAGGGAGACAGAACCTGGACCATGCCCTTAATGATGCTCCAATCCTGGTGTAGCAGTACCCCACCAGTATACTGCTCGATAGATAACACATGTAGAACACACTTCTGTTCCAGCAAGCATTGCAACATATAAAATGGGCTGTTCCATTGTGTGCTGACATCTTGGATTAGCTGATGGTTTGGTAAGCCAAGTTAATACTGAACAGTTTGCAGCTCTCTGGTTGCTTTAGCAGAATGATGGAAATGGCTACAGATGTCTTGTGAATTATCAACAATATGAGAAGCACCCACACTGCTCTGGAGAGCACCAGTGACCATAAGGTTCAATGTATGATCAAAGCAGAAAATTCCCTGGAAGTGGCCATCACAAACTGCTTTTACCATGTTCTTCCCATTATTTGTAATAAAGAACCCAACATGCAAACCTGTTGTGGTAATCCAAGAGTCAAACATTACTTGCAAAGATGTAAGAATGTTAACACCAGTGTGTTAGTTTGTAAAAGGACTGCAACACTGTGGAGAGCAGACATCCCATGAGATGGGATATTGCTACAGCCAAGGCCAGAGGAAGAGGAGGAGGAGTCAACAGCAGTTATGCCACCATGTGCAACTGGTGTAGGTGAACACCAGTGTGCTGTGAGTGAGAGGTATACATGCAGTGAGTTTGTACAGGTCAATACATCAGATGGGCACTGGAAAACCCTGCCCACAGCCTGGTTCAGCAGTTTCTCCACCTGACTATGGCATGTCTTATAGATATTTGGCATGACTGCATGAGGAAAAGTAGTTTGCGATGGGATGTGGTATCGGGGTTGCAAAAAATGTAGAAGTCTACAGAATCCAGTGTCTTCAACAATAGAATAAGGTTATAAATCCACTGCAGTCATCTTACCTATGAGCTGCAGGATCTGAACAGCTGTGGGAAGAATTGGCAAGAACTTTGTTTGAGCCTGAAATGCTTCCTTCATTGTAAGAGCAGGCTTTTGAAATGGCATAGCCTTGCTCCTGGCCCTGGCTCCTGAGTGGACAAATGCGAGTGATTTAGGCTGTAAACAGGGAGGGGACACCATGAACTGTACATCTGCTGTCTCACCATCTGAACTGGTTTGTGAGGGACATGGTGTTGTGCCAGTCAGAGTACTTGGGCAATGACTGGAAACAAGATTTTGATGGTGTTCAGTCACTTGCTGACTGCCACTGCCACCATCACCACCATCAGCACCATCAACAGAATCAGGAACTGGTTTTGCATTTTTGAAATGCAGCGTGCAGTGGTATGAAGAGCCAACACCAGCAGGGGTTTTATCCGAGTTAGTCACCTCAGAGTGCTTTTTCAAAAGGTGGTACAAAGACATATTGTACTCAGTTTATTAACATTTTTATCATGGCTGAGACTCTGGCCACAGTGTGAACACACAGCCCTCCTTTTATCAGCCTCCTGCTCTGAAAAATATGTCCAGATATCACTAGAACTTGAACTTGTACCTGACCTCAACACTCTAGTATGCTGCTTGCACCCCCGACCACCAGATTCAGTTTTGAATGGTGTAGGAGATTGTTGTGAACTGACACCAGATGCAATATCAGAACCATTAGGATGAGCCAAGGTTAGGATGGACTGCTACGTTTTTCTAGTAGTAGGTTGACGTGAAGGATGAGGAGGAACAGTGGCCATTTTGTGCATGCCTTCAGCAGCTGATTTTTTGGATCACTTTTGACCCAAGTGTTTCTTTGTGGAATGGAGTGAGGACTCTGTTTCAGCATCCTCAAACTCACTCAGGTCATTGTTCTCAGAGAATGTGTAATGGAACACATCTTTGAGCCTTTTTAAATCTTCTTGGGTATGAGCATATTCTCACCCAGAAGACACTGCCTTACTGTCCTCATCATGCTCAGAAGAACTGCTTGGATTTAACCACTAATGCCATGGCTAAATGCTTCTATTATGAACTGTGGTCATGGTGGTATTGGTGGATTTGGTGGTGGTGGAGATGATGTCAGCAGCAGTAGTGCAGGTGGTGGTGATGGTGATAGTAGCAGTATTGGTGGTTGTGCTGATGGTGGCACTAGCAGCAGCAGTGGAAGTGATGGTGGCAGCCGATATGGCAACAACATCGGTCGCTACAGAGGTTAAGACTTGCTCAAGAACAGTGGTGGTGGCAGTGGTGCTGGCAGTGCTAGTACTGGCTGACGTAGCAACTGGTCTGGTTGGCATGAAGGGGACAGCAGAATATCGAATATGTGTTGAACATCAACCCCTGTCTGAATCACTTTTGGACGGGCTGGTCCATAGATGTTTTTTGACTGAACTTGACTGCTTCTGTGCCAGTTTCATTCATTAGGTAGATTGCAAAAAAAGTGGAATAACATTTCCAAATTATATTTTTCTAATGCTATAGTTACTTTTTCTAATGCAATCGTATACGCAAAAAACAAAAAGTTTATTTTTCAGGAACCAGAAACAGGAAGAATTACTCTCTTTTGCTTATCCAACAGTGGCAGTCAGCAAATGTAACTGATAGCTCAGACAACTTCTGCAGCATCCAGACTAGAGACAAAAAGATTTCAACAAATTTTTTAATATTTTAATTTGTTTGTAATGTTTTATTGTTTTAACAACAGTCAGAAACTCAGACAGCTAATATTGGGGCTCAAGGGTACCCCCCGCCCCTGCCTGCTCTACGGCATAGATAAAATCTGTGGCATCTATAGACAAAAAGACTTCAACAATTTATTTTACATCGTTGCTTGTTACTTCTTACTCAGCAGTCAGACAGCTAATACTGGATGGCAAGGGTGTTGCACTGACCCCTGCCTACCCCAGGGCACAGATAACCTTGTGGCGTCCGAAGACAAAATGACTTCGACAACTGGAAGGCTCTGCCTATGGTTCGATGGACAGGCAGCCAGCCACTCCCACTTTCTGAGCTATATAAGCAGTTCCCCTCAGCCTCTTTCTGAAGCACTTTTTTCTTTGCTGGTCAGAGGCTCTGTGCTAGGCTGGGGCCTTCCCTGATTCCCACCCCACCCCACCCCACCCCCCCTTGCTGCTTCTTTCTGTTGGACTCTGCATTTTGTTCTGCTTCTGGTTTGTATTTATGCCTCTGGCCTGTGCTTCCTTTTATTCCTCCCTGTCTATTCTCTGTTTGTGTTTTTGTTTTGTTTTCTTTTTTTTTTTTGGGGGGGTCCTACCAATTGTCCTTCCATTTGCTTGCCCCTGTTGTTTGGCTTTTGTTTTGCAGACCCCTGTTACTATTTCATTTACTCCCATTGCTTTGTACCCAGTGCTTGTGCTTTGACACAACCCAATGCTGTTCCCATGCTACAGGACTACTTGCTCCCCATGCTTTCAAGCCTGATTGTTTCCACCTGATTCATCCTCCCTCTGAACCTTGCTGTGCAGTTCAATCATGATTTCCCTGTTCATACAGTGCTGTTTACTCTGAGGTCTGCTAAAGCTCCTGCTGCGGCGGTTAAACTAGTTTTAATATCTGCATGTGGTTCTCGGCCCATCCATCACTTTCTTGTTTGTCCTACAGCAGGGACTGGGAAGGGTTTGGGGGAGCTGTGACCCCATGTGGCTAATTAATTCTGTTCCACATCCTGCATTTGCAGCCGAAGATCCTTAGAGTATTTGTCACCATGACTTGAATTTTTTCAATGCCTGGCTGGCTTGCCCCACTATCATGCTGCCCCATTTATGTTCCTGTCCCATCATTGCTGCTATGTTTTGCAGACCTGTGTGTCAGTCTGCCTATTCCTATTACTGACCTATGTGCTGGTCCAATTATTGTCATGCTTCCCTGAACAATTACCCTGCTTTACTGAATTATGTCTGAATCAACTCCTGATTTATGCTGTCATTGCTCACTGTTCCCTGCCATCTGCCTCTGTAAAGTATCGGCACTCCCCGCTTTTCAGTTCCTCAGCAGTCCCTGGGTGAGCCAGCCATAGCATTTGGGTGCAGGTTTCCCCCTGCAGCCGGTGGTCTTGCTCTGCACCTAGAGTCTGCAGCTTGGGCATGCAAAGCCTGGGGTGGGCTCCTTCTCACCTGACCTATAGCTGGGAATGTCCTCACTCTGGGTGGACATTTAGTTGTCAAGCGTACCGATGGCACCCCAAGTTATAGTATTTATGACTCAGCCATGAAGGGAGGTTACAGCAATTTCCTTTAGCTCCAGTGTTCCACTTTAACTTAGTCCATTGGCTCTAGTGGTTCCCTGGCAAGGCGCCTTCACCACATTCTCCCCACGTCCCCCTCTGGTTCACCTGTTTTGTTTTTTCCTTTGCCTTGGTGGGCTGGGTGCGTGCCTGGGGGGATCTTTGCTCTCCTCCTCCCGCCTTGGAGGTGGTTTGTTGCAGAGCAAACCAACTCTCCGCCCTCTACGGTGTTACTGTTAGAAGGATAGAGTGGGAGTTTCCCTCTAAATTGGAATATTTTTCCATCTTTTCTTGTTTGGAGCTTTCTAACTTGCAGCAGCAGAGCCATCACTAACTAAATTATCCCATGCCTGGAGGGAAGGTGACCTAGGCCTTGGATCCTCAGAGATTTCCTCCTCAAAGGGTTTTTTTTTTCTCTCCTCCATGCCAAAGGTCATAATACCTAGTTAATAATTCCTAGTTCCATTAGTTAGGATCTGCTGTTGGATGGACGAGTATGGTGTCCCTTCTTAGCCATTCCCTCTCTCCTTAGGAAGTCCCTTCTTCCCCTTTCTAACCCATCAGACTCATTCCATGGCTTCCCTGTTTTCTCATTGCATGATCAAGCTGCCTCATGCTTAGTACCATGGCTCACAACTCCTGATGTTTATACGTATCTTACTGCTTCCTTGGGTTGCCCTTATGTTTCATACTATTACATCTTTTGGGGGGGGGGGATTCTTCCTCAGGTGCCTTTAGCCAAGGGAAGTGTCCCGTGGCACCTCTAGGGGTGGAACCCTCTAGAGGGTTCCTTGCCTTGGTACCCCCACAGGGTAGTAATTCCTCCGGAATAGAGAGTGCAAATGGCCAAACCTACGTAACACAGTTGCACATGCATAACACTTACTGGCTTTGTAGGCCACTTAATTTATTTTAGGTTATTGTTTGTAACTTGTTACTGTTTTAACAGTCAGAAACTTGGACAGTTAATACTGGGCAGCAGGAGTACCTCCCCCAGCCCTTGCCTACCCTGGGGCAAAGATAAAGTTTGTGGCAAGACAAAAGGACTTAATCTATTTATATATAGGTGTTTTGAGAAATAACAGCTCAGCTAACTACAGGTACATGAACAAGCATAAGCCAAAAATCACAATACAAAGCAAAGAAGGTGGTACTCCTCCTCCCTTGCTTTCAATACACTGACTGCAGTGGTGGCAGGCAGACAGCAAATGCCTAAGTGCACCACCAAAGCAAAGACTACAGTGTCTGGAGGGAAAAAATAAGATATTTTAAAATAATTTAAATACTTCAACAATGGAAAGGAAATAACAATAAGCAAAGCTGCTCTTGCAAACTAGCAGGAGCTACAGAACACAGCACAGTGAGCTGAGCACACTCTAAGTGTTTGCCTGCCCCCTTCCCACACTGACAGATGCAGTAGTATATTATTTACTGCAAAATGAAAACAGCACCATAAAGAAGTCATAGGAGCAGGCCTTTTTTCAGCCACCAGCAAGCTAGTGGTAGCTAGACTGCAACTGCAGACAGACCCCCTCCCCTGCCCTGAAGATTACAAAATCATTTGTTCTATTGATATATAGAAAAACATATTTTTAAATAGTCAATCAGTCAGTCAAGTGGAGCACCATAGTCTCTGCAAAGACTTTTTTTTTCACTAAATCTGGTTCAGAAAACCACAAGTCTTTCACAGAGAGAAACAGCTTCCTCTCAGCTCGAGTGTCTCCGTGCACTGGCAAGGCAGGTCACATGGTGAAGCTTTGGAAAGCTCCCTGAGCAGCTTGGGGATTGGCTGAGGTGATATCATGAGATTGTAAAGTTTCAATGAATACATGATCATCGAATACCTCGAATACTCCCCAGTGTTCGGATATTTGTCGAATACACCCGGTATTCAAGGTATTCCATGGCAGATTTAAATTTGATGTACACCCCTAGTGCTCATGTTAGAATCTAGATCAGCTGATTTTATTATATTTTATCAGCTCCTACCCCACCATGGATTCAAGATAGAAGCAATTACCACCCCTCCCCGAGATTCAAAATAGAAGCAATAAACTAATTTGAGACTCACCAGCCAACTCAACAAGGACTGGATTTTCTGTTCTCTGACTGCAGTACAGTGTTGTGCCATCTCGCCAATGTAGCCTCAGAACTCAAAAAGCAAAAAGACAGATTTAATGTAGTTAATGCCAGTGGGTAGGCGAAAAAGCCCGAAACTAAGCCCCACCTGCAAGAGGCAGGTGAGTTCAGACAAGAGATGATAGAAAATATTATCAGCGATCACTCGAGATATAGGAAACTACCCAGCAACCCAATAAATAAATTTAAAGATGAATTGTTAGGATTATTAATGGGTGGCAAAACATCAGGAGATATTACTGTTAATGAATTTAATTTTTTATGGGCAGAGAGTGATAAAATGTCAGTTTTATATGCGTTGCTTAAAATTCACAAAAATTCTGCTGCTCCACCAGGACATCCAATTGTCTCGGGGGTGGGTTCCCTGACAGATAATCTGTCTGTGTTTGTGGATTTCTTTCTTAAAACAGAGGTGGTAAAACTCAGATCCCACCTCCGGGACACAGGAGACTTACTTACGGAGCTGCAGGGCTTTGTGTGGCAAAGAGGATTTTTTTGGTTGCCTATTGATGTGGAGCAACTGTATTCATCTATTAGACATACAGATGGGATTTCAGCTTGCAGATAGTTTTTGGAAAGAACTCCATCACCCAATCCATGCAAGTTTCTTTTAGAAAGCATTACATTTATTTTGACTCACAATGTTTTTGAGTTTGGTGGTGAATTTCTTTTGTAAATATTGGGAATAGCCATGGGAACTTGCATGGTGCCATCTTTCGCAAACCTGACATTAGGTTTGTGGGAGAAAGAAACGGTGTTCTCTGAGGTCTCCCCATACACGGATGATGTCATCTTATGGTATCGCTTTATTGATGATGTCATCTGTGTGTGGGGGGCCTGGAGGTTAGAATTCCAGAATTTATGGAATGGCTAAATAGAAACCCTCTTGGTCTGCAGTTGACTTATTCCTGTGGCAAAAGTGTTATATCATTTCTAGATATTGAGTTATAGGGTGTGGAAGGGAATGAAGTAACAACAAAAATACATAAAAAGAAAATAGCATGCAGTCCACTACTGCACTTCGAGAGTAGCCATCCAGTTAAATTAAAGACATCCATACCTTATGGGCAACTTTCGAGAACTAAATGAAATTGCACAGAAGAAAAAGATTTTGTTGCAGAATCAGACAAGATGACTCAGGCTTTTCTAGATAGAGGTCATAATAACAGAGATTTAGAAGAAGCTAGGTCTAAAGTGTCAACTCTGAATAGAAAGGATTTGTTACAGGTACAAGCAAAAAATAAATGTGCGAATGAACCAGTAAGCTTTAGTATTGAATATAATACTGTTGCAGGGAAAATTGGAAATGTTATACACAAGTATTGGTCCATTCTGCTGAATGATAAAAGTTTAGCAAAAGAAATTGTAAAGAAACCAAGGGTAACATTTAGAAGAGCAAGGAACATTAAAGATTTAATAGTACACAGCAAATATGAAAAAGGAAAAGAAACAGTTACTCAATGGTTGCCATCGACACCACCTGGCTTTAACAGATGTGGAAAGTGTAATGTGTGTGCTTATGCTGTTGAGGCAAAATAATTTATTCATCCAGTGCATACAGAAAAATATAGAATAAATGAATGCATTACTTGTAGCATGGAAGGGGTCATTCGCTGCATTGTTTGTCCTTGTGACAAATTATATGTTGGGATGACTGAAAGACCAGTTAAAAAGAGGGTTCACGAACACATTAGTAATATTATTACTAAAAACTAAAATAGCCCAGTAGCAGGGCATTTCAAATTGACATATAATAGCAGTCCTGAGGGTTTGCAATTTATAGGATGGAATGTGTGAAAGGGAGAAATAGAGGTAGATTTGGAATGTCAGTTAAGACTTGTTTACAACACAGAGAAAGTTTCTGGATTTGGAAACCCAAAAGTTTGAAGCCAGTGGGGCTAAATAATGTGTTGGATTTAAAATCATACTTGAAATAAGTGGCCCCCTTCCCCTTTCCCATTCCCTCCCCCCATCCCTCTTTCTCTGTGTTCTATCCATCTCTATTGTTTGAATTTCTGCTCTGTCAAATCTGCTGGGTAGTAATGTACACATGTAAAAATAAGTGTGGATTATAAAAGAGAAAAATGTTTTTCTGATGAGTAATTGGATTTCTTGTTGCTTTTAGTTTAATAATCTTCTTGTGCAAGATGAAGTGAGGTGTTGCTGAATGCTTCAGATTCCCTACATTTATGCTTCAAATGGATCAGAAACATAAAAACATCAGAAGGAGGAAAAGAACCCCAAATGAGGATCAAGGAAACATATTAAATGAATGTATGCCTCTGATAAACTGTGATTGCAATATGTTAAAGTTTTATATACTTTTTTTTTGGATAATTGTATCTTAAAGTGCATAGCAATGGAATGGCATAATGTTTGATGATGATTTACAATTATAGGATACAAATGTAGCTTAAAATATAAATGAAAAAGGATATTAATTTAGTAAGGGGTTCAAGTCTGCTTTTAGACAAACCAATTATATAAAAACTGAGATGTAAAATGATGTTGCATTTAGTAGAGTTAAAACATGTTTGTATTCTTTATAAGGGGTACTTTAAGTCTGTTTTTCATTGATTGTTTAATTGATTTTTATATTGCACGTGCACTTTGGGTATTTAAGACCGTTGGGGTTTCAATTCGACGCGCCCCCTCAGGAAGTCAGTGGGGTGAAGTGCAGGGGTTAGTGGTGGCTGGCGCATTAGACTGGATGGGTTGTTTTGCTTTCTTGACTATACTTTGTAGTAATTTACTAGCAAAACATATGGCAGCTAGTTTACAACTATATAAGCACTTTATATAAAAAGCACTTTGTTTAAATAACAGTAATAGCACTTATATGTAACCTGATAAGTTTTTATACTATGAAATAAACAAGGTTACGGTGCATTATTTCTGTGTGTGTGTGTAAAATATATTTAGTTGCATACTAACCTACCCGTAATTTGCTCACCAAAAAGTTTGTATTGTTTATGAGTTCAGGCAGGTAACTGTGTCATTATACTGCACCCAAAAAAACACCTAATTGTCATCTCAGGGATTCCAAGTTGCAATATTTGCCATACCAGAGAAAAGCAGTGTGTCCAGGAAGAGTGAGGTCCAGCCATGCGAGCCTATAGCTCCGAGGTTAGAACAATGGGACAGCATCCCGAGGGGCTGGGTTCAATTGTCAGTAGGACACATTATTTCCTTGTCACTACAATTTGTGAACATAACATAACATAGTAATTTATGGTCAGAAGGAACCCTAGGACCATTATGCCTGCCTCCCCTAATTCATAAGCAGGGATGAAATTGCTGTAGAAATACATACCAATTTGAAGGGATTTCCTACCCACTCTGCTATCTAGGGCACCCAATGAGTCCCTTGGTAAGCAGAAAGTTGCCCAAAGTTACCGTAAGGGCCTGTTTTGCCTTCGTGTCCACAGTCTCTATGGGCAGGCTGTTTTATAGGTTCACCACCAGTTGGGAGAAAAATGCCTCCAAATGTTGCCCTTGAATTTGCCACTCCTGAGCTTCAGGGCATCTCAGTGTCCTGCTGCAGGACACTAGATCAAAAATCTCAGACTGTTTGATCTTGTCAATATCCTTGAATATGTAAAAAACTGAGATCATGTCTCCTCCCAGCATTCTTGTCTCTAGGGTAAACATACTAAGGGCCTCCAGTTTTTCCTTACAGCTTTTTTGCCACATATTTCTGATAATTTTTGGTAGACTTGTGTTCACCGTCTCAACTGCCTCAATTTGTTTTGAGTGTAAGATACCAAAACTGCACACAATAGTCCATGTGGGGTCTGACTAGGGTCTTTGCAAAGTAACAGAATTATTTCCCCTGTTCTGCTGGTCACCACACTCTGTTGCAGACCAGCATTCTGCTTGCCTGTTTGACAGGGGATCCGTACTGCTTGTCATGTTTCAGCCCCTTGTCTGCTATGACCCCCAGTCCATTTCCTCCTTGACCGCAGCAGATGGAGGGAATTATCCCCTGCTCCCCCACTCTCTCAAGGGCCCCTGCCTTAGGTCCCAGTTGAGAGGAGTCACACTGTGGTTCTCTTTCCCTTACTGTTTACAAGAATGCAGAACTTTGCAACTGCTTCAAGCTTCTTCAACCAACACTACAATGACTGACTGGCTCCCTGTGCACCTAAGGGCACAATACCAAACCTGCCTAATCATGAAAAAAGCACAACTATTCCTAATGCCAGAATCCCTATGTGGTCTGTTCAAGAAATCAGTGCAAACAAGGCATACCAGGAGTGTGTGCAAAGGAGGACTACAAGTCCCTTTCACACGCATGTCTTTGGCCCAGAAATCCATCACCTATAAGGGCCCCAAATGGTTTAACAAACTACCTGACACGCTTACAGATGGCACAAAGCTGAGTCTGTTCAAAAGAGGGCTACGATCCCATCTAAAGGGTGTATCTACCTGTAACTGCACAAACAAATGACCCACTGTTTCCTCTTTTTTCTTTACTTGCCTTTCTTAACCACCCCCTCTCCCACCCCACCATTCCATAAGTTGAATTACCTCCACCACCTTACCCCTCATCAGTCCCTTCCCACACTGCCACCTCTTGACAATACCTCTCCGGTTGCTAACCCCCCCTTCCCTACTCATCCCTCTGCCCAAACATCGCTTTGCTGCTGGCTTGTTATTTCCTCCTTGGTTAGCCCTATCCTGCAATCATATGATGTAAAGCACTTTATTGCATTATTACGATGTACATGTAACAAACAAGTCTTGAACCTCATGTATTACCATACGGTTCTCATGATGCCTTCCCTGTGATCTATGTTGTCTTCCTGGTATTGTACTGTATTGTACAGTCTTGTCCTTGACTTGGAACCCTTGAAAATGAGTCTCTGACTCAAAGGTAATAATCCCAATCAAAATAAATAAATAAACAAACAAACAAATAAATAAACAAACAAACAAATAAATAAACAAAAAAAATTAAATAAACAAATAAATAAACAAACAAATAAATAAACAAACAAATAAACAAATAAATAAATAAACAAATAAACACACAAATAAATAAACAAATAAACAAACAAACAAATAAATAAATAAATAAACAAACAAACAAACAAATAAATAAATAAATAAAAATGTGCTCTACATTAACAGTCTCATGCAGCCACTCCACAGCACTGGGCACCAGATTCTTCCTCATGGAAAAGTCTTCCTTTCAAAAAGTTCTAGCCTTGTTGGCTGAGGTCCAGATAGTTTTTCCTGTCACCAAAGAGAAGGTGACCTGGTTGTGGCTATAGCCTCCCACTGGTTCATTAGCCTTTACACTAGATGTGACCCCATTCCCACTGCTGAGAACAAGGTCAAGGGTGCTTTCAAACCTACCACCCTGATAGACGTGCTGCTCTTGGAAGCAGTCTTTACAGGTGGGCAGGAATTTAGTCTCAGTCTTGTCAGTAGCTGTCTCAAGATGCTGGTCTATGCCCAGTAGATTAACGTTCCCATAGATCAAAATGCTACATCCAATTTGACTACTCTCAGAATTTCCCCAACTAGCTGGGTATGATACTTCACTGAGCTGTGTGGGTCCCTGTACTGTAGCACACCTCTAGGATGACTCTTCTGCCCTCCATTTTCCTAGCTCAACTCATATGCATTGACACAGTGTGCCCCATTTTCTTCCTTGTGTTCCTTTGTGACTATTTCCCTTACAAAGACAGCCACTCCATGAAAGTGTTGAAAAGTAGTGGCCCTAGTGCCACTCCCTTAGAAACACAGCTGAGTGCCCTCTCCACTCAAAGTAGCACCCATAAAACACAACCCCCTGCATGCTTCCCCCAAACCAGTTAGCAATCTGCCTTGTACGTGTCTTGTGTACACCACATTGGTGTACTTTGATCAGGAGCTTATCATCCACCACCGTGTCAAAGGACTTGATGAAGTTCAAATAAGCAATGTCTATAGCCCCGCACCTGTCTGCCTCCTTGTTCACCACCTTGAAGATTATAATCAGGTTGGTTTGTCATAATCTGCCCCTCACAAAGCCACACTGAGAGGAAGGCAAGAATCTTGGCCTCAATTAAGTGATCCATTATTCTGCACTTGATAATGGATTCCAGGAACTTACCCAGCACTGATGTCAGGCTGACTACCCTGCAGTTGCCCCGGTCCAACTTTCTACCCTTCTTTGAAGATGAGGGCCACATTGGCCCCTTTCCAGTCTTTCTGCACATCACCTGTATAGTTGGACTCAAGAAAGAGAACAGCAAGACTTCCCAACAATTGTTCCTTTATCTCCACTATGATCCAGGGGTGTATCCCATCTGCCCCTTGGGAATTTCCTGGCTTGATCTTTGCCAGGTAGTCTGTTACCAGGCCGGGCATGGTTTGCACAGGTTATATCACAGCGTCACTGGGGCTATCTGCAGCTCATGCACTTACCCTGGTTTTCAGACCTTATTTAGCGCCCTTAAAGAGCAGGGCCCAGATTTTCAAAACTCCAAGAAATCGGCGCAGGTGTGGGGAAAAACTGACACAAGTGGGTCTTCACTTGTGGAGCTGCAGTTTTTTCTGCACGTGCCAGATTTTCGGAGATGGAGCCATTTTACAGCTGGCTCCACGATTTACTGCAGCTTGCGGCCATTTTGTGGCTCAGCTGCAATACAATGTTATGCCTGATTGGACTAGGTGTAACACCCTTCACAGCTGCTCCTACTGCCCATTGTGGAGCACGGACTGAAGATCCAAATGTCTGCAAGTGCAAAGAGTTTTACTGCACCTGTGGCTGTGGAGTGGGACTTAGTCCCAGAACAGCTGAAAAGACTACCCTAGGTGTTTACTTCTAATATACATATATATATATATATATATATATATATATATATATATATATATACAACTGACTTTTTTATGTATTATATTTTGATGTGTTAGTAATTACATTCTACTTTTATAATAAAATATTTGTTTTTGCACTGAAGCAAGTGGAATTTCACCTTTGCTTTTCACACTGCTAGTAAAAAAGCATTCAATAGAATTCTGGTATTGCGATGTCAGAACATGCCAGCTACTTAGGAGCCCAATGTATTTCAGTGAGAAACCATATATTTCTCTTTTTCAAAAGCAATAGATACTTCTTTCACCAAAAAACTTTGCCATTTAGCTGTTTGCACTATGATGGTCCACTTGCATGGTTTTACAATTTTTTTAAACAGCAATCGGCTTTTCTTTTCTTCTTACAAAATAAAACCTGGTTATGAAGAACATGTCACCTGTTAAATTATAACAAAAGATCACATGTTATCAAAACTCACATATTTCTATTAAATATGTAATATTTTGGTGATAGAAAGTGTCTTTTCTCCATATAAGTCTGAAAACAAATCTGTAGTTTCTCATTGTAATACATGGGTCATCACTTTCTCGATAGAGAAACAGTGATGCTTGAAATCTCTAATACCATCAATTCAAAAATTCTTTTTCATAGTACTATCAATCTGACATCAGAGCAATAGTATTATGAAAAAGAATCTGTGTGACAGTCAAGGGCGAATGCAGCTTGAGCTGTGAACACTGTTCAGAATGGAACACTCACATCTAGCTAGTCCAGCGACTCCATTCCTCCCTGGTCACCATGGTCAGCAGACTGATTCACTCTTGTCCCCAGCACGAACATAGCATTGGCCTCTGTGTCTGCCTACCCCCATCATGGTAGCAAAAAGGATGCATTTCCCAAACAGCCCAGCAATGTGCCATAGTGTTGGTGGTGGGGGGGGGGGTAGCGAAGACAGTCGCACGTGAGCTCCAACTGTTGCCCTGGTGTCACACTTGGTATCTAGGAACAGGCGCTGTCGCCCTGCAGCAGATGCAAGTGTGAGTGAACACTTCTGTTGTGGTGGTGAGTAAACTTAAAACTAGGTGAAGAAAAGAAATAGTCAAGAAATAGTCCCATGTATTTCAAAAAAACAACACATGTGGCTTTCTGTTAACGTACTGTTAACACAATCTTGGGATTACATGACATAAACATCTCAAGCTTCGCTCTCCAGGTTTGTAATGTCATGGAATCCCTCAATGGTGTTACAGCACCATAACAGAGAGAGGCCCATGTGTTATTCTTTTTGAAATGTACTCCCAGCCTTACTAGTAAAGAGTTTCTGACTTCATAATACAAGGATTCCATTGGATTCTTTTTTCACTCGCGGCTGGCAAAATACAAATAAAATGACAAAAAGGTATGCAAAGAATTAAATAAAAACAAAGCGAATGATTGCAGAGGTGTCTAAAGGTCCCACACCTTCATTCTTTAAGATATACATACTTACTAAGCACTTGCTCTTTAATGCTATTCTTGCAGTTCCAGTGCTGCTGCTGCACATCTATATTGCATAGAAAAAGCTAGTTAGTTTTCCATCAGTTATAGACCTTCTTTTTGTGCAAGGTCAATTGCCTTAGGGCCCAGTTGAGCCATGGGATCTCGTCTTGTCCCTTGTTTCCTTACTGTTTACAGGGAGTCAGGCCTCTGCAGCAGCTTCAGACAACTTCTTCATGAAGTCCCATATGTGCTCTGAATTACCAGCCTCATGCAGCTTCTCCAGACCCTTGGCCACCAGACCCATCACCTTGGCAAAGTCTGCCTTCCCTTTTTTTATCAGGTATTTATACTCCATGTCACCAACCTGACACCTTCTTTCCTGGATCACAGCTCTATCCCCCACTTTCTGTAAGACTTTCATACACTGATTCCTCCATGGACTTCCCCTCTCCTTGGTGGGGTCAGAGGGGTGACTGATCCCCTACAGAGCACAATCAAAATGTAAGTTGCTCGATCAGTGGTGTAGGTCTTGCAAGTGACCCAAGGTGCCATCCTTCTGCAGTCAGAGTTTTCACCTTGGTTTTGGTTTCCTCATGTGAGCCACCAGGTGTGCAAGGGTGTACATGCCTGTGTGTGGAGGTGTGCAAGGGTGTGCATGCCTGTGTGTGGAGGTGTGCAAGGGTGTACATGCCTGTGTGTGGAGGTGTGCAAGGGTGTACATGCCTGTGTGTGGAGGTGTGCAAGGGTGTACATGCCTGTGTGTGGAGGTGTGCAAGGGTGTACATGCCTGTGTGTGGAGGTGTGCAAGGGTGTACATGCTTGTGCGTGGAGGTGTGCAAGGGTGTACATGCCTGTGTGTGGAGGTGTGCATACATATATCAACACCAGGTTGGGCCCTCCCTTAGAGCTACAAGCCCCGACTATGCTGACAACCAGCCTTCTGTTGGTCTACTAAGTATTGTGGATAATTCAGCAATTATCTCACTGAGTCTTTCAAAATATAGCTGGCTCTCCCCTGCTAACCACACAATTGCTGTTTGTGACATCATAGTCTGTTTTCATGGTGAGTGTTATGATAGCATAAACAAAGGCATTGTGGGGTTAACAGGTGAGAGGCAAATGTTTTCAAATGTTTTCTATACAAACTTTTTAGATGGATTACCAGGATGTGCTGTAAATCTTGGAAAGGAACATTGAAAATGGAAAAAAAAATGCATTCTCTAGTAACTTGTAACAGCTGAAACATCCTATTTATGAAAGCACATGCTGAAGGGCAGCACTGCTCTTTAATCAATCAATCAATCAATCAATCAGTCAATATTTTATTCATCATCAAAGTATGAATGAGATATTCAGTTGAGCAGAGCTTTAAGGCGCCACTGGCAACCGTGGAAAGTGTTTGCATGCCCAGCTTAGATATGAAGGATCATATACCAGTAAATAAATGAGGCCTACCACTAAGATCTGAAAATAATTCCTCTCTAAGACACTGGTATAGCAAGGGGGCAAAGGTTGTTCCTCAAGTGGGACATTTTGGACTGGAGTGCCTTTCAGATTATTTTTTTTAAATGGGCAGCAAGGCTGGCATAAAAAATATCTATTATTTGGTAGGAGGACAGGCTGGGTTGCAGACAGAGGTCATGGACTTGCAATGGACAGCTTACAGCATAGCATCAAATAAGCAGAGAGAGCAGGCAGGCAGTCTCGGGAGTCGAGAAGAGCTGTGCGGTACCACCTGCTAATCAATCAGTCTCTAACAGTTGGTGTGACCAGCTGCCAATCTACTTCCTCTAGGCAGTCATTTGCAAATCAGAGCAGTAATGGTCTGATGGCATATTTATGCATGAGGGTAGGGTGGCACCAGCACATATCATCATTAGAGCGGAGCTGCAGTAAAGAAGCAAAGGTTAGCAGTCTGCCATGCCTCCATTTTGAGCTCCCTGAGCTGATGAAAGTTTGTTGTTTGATTTTGATGCCCACTCCATCTCTCCTCTGCCCAACTGCTGCCTGTGTCCATTCAGTCTCTCATGGTAGAAGGCTTGCCCTTCCAGTCAGTCTCGTACAATGCTCCGCTGCCTGCTAGCCATGCAGGTGATCATTACTCTCCCTCTGTTGCTATCCTTATATCAGCAGCACCGTGATTCTCACAGCAACACCACCATGCTACCTTCTCATCAAATCTGAGTTGTCATTCACCTGCTGCTGCCAGTGCCACATACTAGCTGTGCCTCTGTTGACCAATTTAGCTTGAAAGTAAAGGCAAAAGTAAATGAAATTAAACACTATGTGAAAGGGGAAAAAATGCAACAAACTCTGCTATTTAGGACTGCACTAATGCTGTATACAATGAGGTGGTGAGACATCTGCATTAGTCTAACTAGCATGAATATCTGCCAAATCATGCATGGTCCTTATTTAAAGGAAAACTACAGGACACCCTCATGTCGTGTAAATTTTATTTGTTTCCATGTCAACAGACAACACTTTTTCCTGTAGCTGTTGGGGATACATGTGTTCACTTTAGTTTGTTTTCACTGTTCATGCAAGTCCCCTGTAAGTATCCTGGGCATCTCCATTTTATGGTTGTTGAAATCTCATTGTGCATAAGAGCTTTATTAGCATATGATAACATGATATCACAACACCAATTTATAACATGTATCTATATGCTGAAAATACAAATATCCTGAAAAAACTCTCCAGAAACATACAAAGTGAATGCAGTTTAAGGGAGAAAACCCTACTTTACAACTCAGATAAGTCCGCAAAGCTAACAGAAAGTGAATGTGGTACTCCACATGTTACTGCAGCTTGTTTTGTTGAACTCTAATTAAGTAGACAGGCATATGTGGAGTCTAAAGGGTGCTTATACATTATGTTTTCATATGCTAATGTGGCTGTCAGAGACAATGAGATTATAACAATCAGAATATGTAGACCCCCAGGATAGTTACAGGTGCTAGTAAGAACAGTGAAAATAAACTAAAGCAGTCACATATATCCCTAACAACTACATAAAAAGAGTTGTCTGTTCACATGGAAACAAAGTTTACAAGATACAGGGTATCATTTTCCTTTTAATTTTCGTCAAGGACCCTCCTTTTTCGATAGATATAACCATGTGACTAAAGCCATTTCCTTCTTAGGTAGAATTATATGTTACTTAGAGTTATGTTTTTGATGTACATATAAATGTGATGTGATACCTGGGTTAATTTAGTTAGCATGAATATCCAATCAGATTTCTTTATAGCAGCTAGGACAGTTGAACTGTAGGGATTTTCTTAGCTATCCTTTCTTGACACGTAGAAACATGAATAATGTAATGATCAGTTTATGGGAAAGTTGATATTAATTTGATTTGAACAGCACTTATTTTATGGTACTCCTTGTATAAATTGTAAATAGATTGTTGTGTCACGTACGTTATAATGAAGTTTAACTTCATTTTCTATTAAATGTATTTTCATATGATGTTGAAGTTTTTCTTATATTGTACGTAATTTCATACTGCCATAAAAGTCTTGAAAGCTGATATAAACTTGAAAAAAATGTAATTAACAACAAGGCCTAACTGTGCAGGCAAAGAATGATAGTTAGCTAAAAAGAAATCAAAAACTGGGAAAGAAATCAAGAACAAAAAGAATGGATGTTTAAATAAATAAAAGGGGAAGGGATAGGGAAAATGTTTCTAACTAATCAACTTACTGCTATTACTATTTTAGAAGCAGTGTTGTCTAGTGGTTAGAGCACCTGCTTGGGAACCAGAAGACTGCAGGTTCAAATCCCACTAGAACCAAATATCACTGTTTCGTCTTTAGCAAGTCACTTAAACTCCCTGAGTGCCAGTTGAGAAAATGGGTAAAAAGCAGAACCCCACTGAAAATGAGATTTTGTGTTTTAGCTGGGCTGTTCTTGGTAAATCAAGTGTAAAAAAAAACTCTAAATACATTTGCATAATAGTGCCTTGGCCTGCTATGTGGGCCTAGAAAGAGAGATATCTTAAAAGGAAACTAAAAACTGGAAATTAAGAGGGAAAAATACAAGTAAAAACAAAAAAAAGGCAGGGATTGAACAGAGAAATGATTACTGCATTAGTCTGCCAAGTGTTGGTAACTGGAGGTAATTGAAAATTCAACTAGAAACTATGAAATATGTGCCAGATGACCCCCAGAATGCATCTAAAGTCCTAATGTTTCTGGGGGCCCAGGTGGTCCAAGCCTATTAGGTTTCGTATTGCTCTTCAACAACAAGAACCCGTTCTTCAAAGAATGTACAGCTCTTCAGTGTGGGGTAAAATAACCGCACTGATAAAAATATTATTTCATCATTTTTGGTGAACGGATGGCATTTTCAGTTTTATGTGCAGATGCTGCACCTGATAAAGCAACACTACTAGTTAAAGGAAAGCTGTCTTTCATGGAATCTCCACAGCACCCCCAAAATATAGACTTTGACGGCAGATAAGGACCACTTGGCTCACCTAGTCTGCCCATTTCCCTATCTACTGCAGATCCTAGTTAACCAACAGCCTATTTCTTCCTACCCCCAATAAGATATGCTTTATGACTGCCTCATGCATTCTTGCATTCCCCCACTGTTTTTGACCCCATAACCTCCTCAGGAAGGCCGTTTCATGCATCCACCACCCTCTCTGTAGAAAAAATATTTCCTCACATTACCCCTGAGCTATCTCCCCTCTATCTCCAAATTGTGTCCCCTTGTTCTTGTACATCTCTTGTTCTGAAAGATGCTACCCACTTGGACTTTGTTGATTCCCTTGAGGTACTTAAAAGTTTCTATCATGTCCCCCCTCTCCCTCCTTTCCTCAAGGGTATACATATTAAGCTCCTTTAGTGTCTCCTCATATGGCTTCTGTTGCAGACCCTGCACCATTTTAGTTGCCCTCCTCTGGGCTGTCTCCATCCTGTCTATGTCCTTGTGGAGATGGGGTCTCCAGAACTGGACACAGTACTCCAGATGGGGTCTCACCAACTGTCTGTAGAGAGGGATACAACTTCTGTTTTTTACTGGTGATGCCTCTCCCTGTACATCCCAGTATCCCCCAAACCATCCCTACTGCCTTCTCACATTACTTGCTAACCTTTAGGTCATCCGATAAGATTACCCCCAGGTCCCTTTCCATTTTTGTTATTGTTACTACCTCCCCCCTTATGTACTCTTCCCCTGGGTTTTTGTTTCTCAGGTGCATTACTTTGCACTTCGTTGCATTGAATCCAAGCTGCCATACTTCTGACCATTCCACCAATCTTGCCAAGTCCCTTCTCATCCTTTCCACACACACCCTTGAGTATCAACCTTGTTGCAGATCATTGTGCCGTCTGCAAAGAAGCATACTTTTCCTTCGGTCCCTCTGCAATGTCACCTATAAAGACATTAAAAAGGACCAGACCCAGTACTGAACCCTGCGGTACCCCACTAGTAACCCATCTTTCTTCAGAGTGGACTCCGTTTATTATTATCTTCTGTGTCCTCTTGTCCAGCCAATGTTTTACCCAGGCTACCATCCTGGGACCCACTCCCGGGCAGGCTAATTTGTTTATTAATCTTTTGTGTGGGACTGTGTCAAATGCCTTGCTAAAGTCTAGGTAGGCCATGTCCACATGTCCCTGGTCTACTACTTTGGTCACCCAGTCAAAGAAATCGATTAGATTCATCTGACATGACCTTCCCACTGTGAATTCATGCTGCCTTGGGTCCTGTGCCCCACTGGCCTCTAGGTACTCAACAATTCTTTCCTTCAGAAGTGATTCCATCATTTTGCCTACCACTGAGGTCAAACTGACAGGTCTGTAGTTTCCTGCCTGTGTCTTGCTCCCACTTTTGTGAAAGGGAATCACATCTGCCCTCCTCCAGTCCTCAGGTACCACACCATCCTCTCATGATTTGTTAAAAAGGATAGTCAGTGGTGTCACTAGTTCTCCTCTTAATTCTTTTAGAATTCTGGGGTGAATTCCATCAGGCCCCATCGCTTTGTCCACCTTCAGTTATAGGAGTTCTTTCAGAACCCTTTTCTTCTGTGAAAAGACTGGAATTGCCCCCCTTATCCAGAGTGTTTCTATTGATTGGATTAGGTACCTCCCCCTCCTCTTCTTTTGTGAATACTGAGCAGAAGTATTCATTCAGTATCACTGCTTTTTCACTGTCCCTCTCTGCCCACCCACTGTCCCCTTTATTCAGCTTCACTATCCCTCCCTTCGTCTTTCTATGCTCCCTAATGAACCTATAAAATGTTTTATCCCCCTTCTTAACCGAGTTGTCTATCCTTTCCTCGGTTTGGGCCTTTGCTTTTCTGACTGCCTTTCCCGATGCCTTCTGCCTTAACTGGTACAGTTCTCTGTCCTGCTCCTTCTGTGTTTTCTTATACTTCCTGAATGCTATCTTTTCTCCCTAACCTTTCCCCACCTCTTTTGAGAACCATAGTTTTTTTCTTTCATTTTGATTTGTTTATTTGCTTCACACAAAGACTTGTTGCCTCTGTGATAGCAGTTTTGATGTTTCCCCATTGTTGCTCCACCCCTCCTTCTTGCCTGTTTGCTAGTGCATTTCTGAGGCACTCTCCCATTTTTACAAAGTCAGCCCTCCTGGAGTCCAGTACCCTGACTTTTGTATGGCTTGACTCTGCAGCTGAGTTTATCGTGAATCACACTTTGTGGTCAATTGTTCCCAGATGGCTACCCACTTCTAGATCTGAGATCCTCTCTCCATCCCTATTTGAGAGTACCAGGTCTAAGATTGCTCCCTCCCAGGTGAGTTCCAGCACTAGCTGTCTGAGGCATGCCCCCTTCCTGTAGGGCATTGAGAATGACCCTGCTCTTGGATGTGGCTGCAGCAAAGGTGCTCCAGTAACATTTGGCATATTCAGGTCCCCCATCAACAATATCTCCCCTTTCTCTGCCATCCTAAGCATGCCTTCTATCATTTCCTTGTCCATTTCTTCCCTTCTGTGATGGGGGTCTGTATACAACCTCTGTGTGGATTGTGGTGCCATTTCTAGTCTCCAGGGTGATCCACAGTGCCTCCTCTCCTCTCTGTTTACCCTTTTGTTCCGTTGCTTTGATCCTCTCCCTTACATAGAGAGCTACTCCTCCTCTTCTACTGTCCCTGTCTCTCCTGTAGATTGTGTACCCTGGTATGCTGGCATCCCAGTCATGGTTCTCTGTGTGCCATGTTTCTGTGACTGCCACGATATCCAGGCATCCCTTTTCCATCAAGGCCACCAGTTCAGGGAGCTTGTTACCTAGACTGTGGGCATTGGTACTCATTACCCTCCATGTTTTTATGGCCATACCTCTTTCTGCCCCATCCCTGTCCTTATTGCCTTTGCCTTTTTCTCCATTTACACCTGTCCTTCTCCCTATCAACATCTCTACCTTGGTGTTTACCTCACTAATTAACCTGATTTTTTGGGAGAGGCTAGGATTTCCTCTGCTCCTTTTCAGTGCCTCCCTCGTTGGCTAGTTTAAATGCTTGCCAATGAAGTATTTAAACCTATCACCTAGGATCCTGGTTCCCCTCCTGGACAGATGCAGACCATCGCGCCAGTATAGGCCTGCATCCCTCCAGGTAGACCCCCAGCCTTACCCCCCCCCCCCAATTTGGGTTTTCACAAGCCCTCAATTTTTTTTTACCTGTTTTAACTTAGTTTAATTTATTTTTGTAAAGTCCGGCATGTGGCAACATGGTGTGATTTCAGGTGATAGTGCAGCACCGCACCACTTGTTTCTTGTATGTTTTTCAGTTCAAGCCAGCAGTGCAGCACTGCACTTTCACATGAAATGGCACCACGCAATGTTGCCTCACACTGGACTTTACAATGAGAAATTAAACTAAGTTAAAAGAAGTAACACATTTGGGAGGAGCTTGCAAAGAGTCAAGGGGGTAAGGCTTTGGTGGGTGAGGAGATTCCATTTATGACAGCTTTCCTTTAACCAGAAAGTGTTCACTTCCCACATTTTTGCATTTCCTGGTAGTCTGCAAATTCCGATTTTACTTTTGCCATTTTTTACTGTTTTCTGATATTTGTTTCCTTTGTATTTTGATTCATTTATAATCTTGTGTGGATCCAATGGAAATATAGCAGCTCCTATACTGTTTCATGTTCACCCTTTGTTTACATTGCTTGTTCCTCTGAAGATTCAGTAGGCAAAGGAAGGGGTGATGTAGTCCAGTTACATCAGACAAAATAATCAATGAGAAAATGGCAGTGCCTGCTGGAATCCACTATAGCGTGCCTAGCAAGGGCCAGTGCTAAACTGTCAGAAAAACTACAAAATGTAAGGAAACACCAAAAAAACTGAAAACAAATTATTCTAGTTTTGCTAGTTGTGGGGCTTGACTGGCATAATGATTGTTAAAAACATTATTATAAACCAGTAACTAGTACTGCTGCTTTAAAACCAGTTATAGCATCTGCACAAAACAGTTTGCATTAAAATGTGAAAGGGGTCTCAAAAAGGCAACCTTTTAGAAAATTGCTTGCATGCAGCAAAACTTGTCATTGTGCAATGGCACCCTCCCTTGAGCATATGTTTTTGCCCCATGTGCACATTTTTTTTCACTTTTGGAAATCCAAACACAGGACTTTAGGCTCCCCCACTGAACTTTAAGCTTGCTATACCCCAGCCGCCAAAATGGTACCTGCCCCCCCCCACCGAACGTTAAGCTAGCTATACCCCAGCCCTAAAATGAATACCTTTTTTAAAGTGGAGATTTCATTTTGCACCTTATCATGTAACTAGTTATCATTACATACCATTGTACTATTGTTGCTATTTTTCTTTTAGGTCCATGCTGTTTCCCACTTGCACCAACTTGCATTCCTTTGCACTGTGTGTATACTGCTATGTTGGTTTTGCCTACATGATGTATTCTCCTTTGTACTCCTCCCCAGGTCACATGTGGAAACAAGCCTGCTGCCCTTGAAGTCTTTCAAGCATTAAGTGCACTTTCAAAATCAAGCCTGCTGGAGGACCTGGGGGCAGAGAGATGGGAGTTACACCCCAGGGTGGGTTAAGGACCTGTTGCAGTGTTGAGACAATGAATGCAGAACACCTGGTTCTCATGCGTGGTCCTTACTGTTATGCAGCGGAAGACTCTGGTCGTACAGGCTCTTGCACTGGAAAGGTTGACTTACACACTTAGGGGGAAGGAAGAATTGTCTGAGAGGACTTGGGATAAATGTATCAACTCTTTACCCCCACCAGAGGCAATAGTACTCTATGAAGGCCTCATATAGTGCTTAGAAACCCTTGGGGTGAAGGCATGCAATATATTAACTGAGTTGCCCAAGGGGATACCTGAATTAAAGAGGGACATGACACATGCACTTTGAACATCTATGATTTATTTATCTTTGTAATTCATTTTTAATTTAAAGTTTCTTGCAAGGTGCCAGGGGACTGCAGTAGGGCTAATGTTATTCCACTCCACAAAGGGTGAAATAGAGAGGAGCCAGGAAATTACAGGCTGGTAAGCCTGAACTCAGTAGTCAGCAAGGTAATTGAATCGCTCCTCCAGGAAAGAATTGGGGAATACCTTCAGACCAGCGGTCCGCAGGACTAGAGACAACATGGGTTCACAAGGGGGAGGTTCTGTCAGACCAACCTGATAGAGTTCTTCAACGAGGTGACCAGGGCAGTGTACCAGGGCAGGGTGGGGGATGTGGCCTATCTGAACTTCAGCAAGGATTTCGACACCATCCTGCATAAAAGGTTGTTAATAAAACTGAGAAGCCTGGGGGTGGGGCCAAAAATCATGACATGGGTAGAGAACAGGCTTGGAGATAGGAGCCAAAGAGTGGTGGTAAATGGGGTACACTCTGAGGAGGGAAGGGTAGCTAGTATGGTACCACAAGGGTCAGTGTTAGGCCTGGTACTTTTTAATATCTACGTTAGTGACATGGTCGAAGGAGTGGGAGGGAGGATATGCCTGTTTGCAGATGGCACAAAGGTCTACAACAGGGTTGACATACTGGGAGGAGTAGAGAGGATCAGGGAGGATCTAGAAAAGTTAGATGAGTGGTCAAAAAGGTGGCAGCTGTGATTCAATGCTAGGAAATGCAAGATTATGCACAAGAACCCGAGGGTGGTGTATACACTTGGGGGAGAGGTACTAGATGTCACGAGGCAAAAGAGGGACCGGGGAGTTGTCATTACTGATGACCTGAAAGAGGCGAAGCAATGTGGGAAAGTGGTGAGAAATGCTAACCAAATGCTTGGTTGCATAGGAAGGGGTATCACCAGCAGAAGGAGGGAGGTAATATTTCCCCTGTATACATCGCTGGTGAGACCACAGCTCAAGTACTGTGTGCAATTCTGGAGGCTCCACCTTTGAAAGGCTAAGTACAGGTTGGAGATGGTGCAAAGGAGGGTTTGTATTGAAAGCCCTATGTAGAGAGGCAGATGGAGCTAAACCTATACTCCCTGGAGGACAGGAGGTGGTGGGGGGGATATGACTGAGACATTCAGATATCTCAAGGGAATAAACAAGGTTCAGGTGGAGAGAATGTCCAGGTGGAAAGGATCTTCTAAGACCAGGGGTTACAATATGAAATAGTGGGGTAGGATCAGGGAGAAAGACAAGGAAGTTGTTCTTCACAGAGGTATATTCAGTATGTATATATATATATATACCTGCCCCGTTGTAAGGATTAAGCTCATAGTGCTGTTACAGGCATTCAGCACAGTGCCAAGATTGTATCCTATCTGCCTGTCAGTGCTAAAAGGGAAAATTCTAAGGCTAAAAATGCATCACATTTCTCTGCTTTTTTATTAAAACATGTTCTCCAAAATCTGTGGTTTCATTCATTTTGGTGCTGAAAGCTAGCTATGACACATCACAGTGTCAGTGTGGAACAACTGAGGAAGCACCATAAAATGGAACTTGTTGCAACTGCTTATGGTACTGTTTTAGAGAATGACTTTTCCATTGAATAGTATTATAGGGATAAGCATACATCTATTGTATCTATTCAGTATAATAGAATTCTTTTACGTAAAAACTATTTTACTTGTGCTCAGTGCAGTTTTTATCAATAGGCTAAGTAGGCTGCAGCCTAGGGGTGCCAGCTGTTAGGGGGCACCTGAGAAATGAGAGGCACAAAAAAAATTTGACTGGTTCAGTAGTTCTGGGTGTCGCTCCCCCAACCCCAAAACTTAGTGTCAGTTTGTGCTCCCTCTGCAGCTCAGTCAGTCTTGCCACCCACTCCAAGACAGACCAGATCAGTCCAATCAGCAGCACGTGTTGATTTTAAAATCCAGTGTGTGCTCACTGCGCATATGCACCCAACACTCATGCCAAATTGATGAAAAGAGTGGCCGGAGAATGCTTGCTGGGCAGAGTGGGTAAGGCACGGTGCACACCACACGAGTCACAGATGTCACCATCAACTAGTTAACAGCAGTACTAGCAGTAGAGGCGCCAGAGTCTGCCGTACTAGAGAGTCAAGAGAGAGTGGGCACTCACAACTGTCTCTGGGTGGAGGACGGTGTGGGAGTATGGCAGTCGGCGCAGGTTAGGGTACAGTCCGGAGACCAGACCTGTCATGACTGTCAGTCATGTTCTTCTTACTCAGAGTTGGCATCACATGTGTGACTGTCCCCGGCCACCCCACATCTGACCCGCCAGCAGCTGTCATGGCTGACTGGTGAGACTACTCGAGTGTCTGAGAGAGTGATGATGACCAGTGCTAAATGCCTTCAGGGGATGAAAGAACAAGAGATGAGACCACACCAGACCAGACCTGAGATGGGGGGTGAGATGGAGACTGGGTCATGCTGGCACCGGGCGATGGTGAGTGTGAGTGAGATTTATGATGACCACCACAGTCAGTAGTCAAAAAAATTGCCTAAAGAGGAATGTGGTCCAGACTGAAACCTGAGGGAGCAGCGGGGCCAGGGGCCATGCCCTGCCCTGCATGCTGCCCTGACTAAACGAAGTTTTGGGGGGAGAGAGAGGGGCTTTGTTTCAGGCTTGCTTAGCTTGGGCCTAACTTGGGGGCACTGATAGTGACTTGCCTGTAATTTCCCACTTATGGTCTGCATTCTCTGTTGACAAAAATGAAAATCTAGTCAGCCAGCCTCTTTGTGAAAAAAGGCCAAAGTAATGAATATGTGCAAACAGTGCAACCAGGAATTATTAAAAAATGAAGTGAGTCTGACTCTCTGTATGTATAGGTAGTGGGAATTTATTTTTTACACTTCCTCAAATAACGTCAGTGTCACAGACTCACATTCTGAATTAACTTTGCAGAGCTCAGATCTTAAGGTTTATGGACGTCAGAGACAAGGGCATAGCTACCGAGTCACCAGGCACGCTGTGGTGTGCAGCTCACCAGTGGGTGGGTAGCAGCGGGAACCGCTGGCATGTCTACTAATTCCCTTTGTTTTGCTTTTTTGTTTTTTTCGTGGGCTTTTCCTGATCGGTGACTGCTTTCAATACTTTGGACGTTGGGGTGGGGGTGGGGCTACCTGGCAAACCTGTAAGTTGCCTGTGTGACGTAGTAGCCCTACGTACCTGACTGAGATGTATATGCTGCCATCTCAGTCAGGTCCGCTTGCGGGGAAAGGGGGCGTGACGTGGCTGTTAGTAGGGGGCGGGTCGGCGGGCTCTTTAAAAAGCCCAGTTTGGAGATGGTAGTCCTATTCTGATGCTTGTTGCCCAAGCCTAGCCTGCTTTGAGTTCTGGAAGCTGGAGAATGAGGACTGAAGAGTGAAGATGATGAGGAAATGAGCACCCTGCCTGCTGCCTTGATTGACTGAGCTGAGGAGCTGGAGTACAGCACGAGCCGCAAGCCTGCCTGCAGCTGCCCTGCCCTGGCTGGAAATCGGAGTTAGGACTGGAGGTGCTTTAATTTGTCATAGGCTGCAGCCGCACCGCATGAGTCCACCAACTGACACACAGCACCACCAGTCCAGGAGAAGTCCAGACCGATCCAACTAGCGCCTTGCCGTAAGTCGCCAAGTCCGGAAACCTATATCTTATTTTGGCTGCTATTCTAGTTTGTCAGTCTCCGCTGGTACCGGTCATGCCGTCACCGCTGGCCTGCTATGCTGCCACATCGCTGAAGACCAACAGCACCACACTGCACCCGAGGATGGGTCAAGGAGGCACATCAGCACAGGGATAACGTAACATCTGTCAGTGAAAGAGACGGGGACAGGAGGAGACCATTCACAGCCCACAACAGTCAGATAAGATCAAAACAAGCAGTGAGTGTTGGATCTGAGTTGTACACAGCAAAAGCATGTAGGTTAAATCACTATCTCTGGACTCTCTGCTAATATATGTTGCCATTAGTGCCGTGCTACCAAGGTTGACACTGACTGTGTTCATTACAGGCCAGCATGTGATTGGGAGGGGGGGAGAGAGAAGTCCAGGTGGGGAATATAACAAACATACAAATATAATGAAATGTTACTCCCTCTGGCCCTAAATTAATAGTGTACCCTATTAAATGGAGACCCAACCAGCCATCGGCACAACATGGGTTCAGGATGATGGGATCTGTTTTTGGCAGAAGACATTTTTTTCAGTCTGGACCAGCCTATTCCTAAGCCAGGGTGGGTGCCTGGTATTTTATGAAAGTCTGCATTGAGTTTAGAATTGGTGAGTGACTATTTTAGTATCAGAACGTACTAGGTCATATCTACATTCAGTGTGATGCTGCAGGAGGTTGTGTCTGGCTGAGATTTTTTATGAAAAGGGAGAAAAGGATGGGATGTAATAACATTGGACAGGGTTCCATAAGATTTGTTATCCTGTTGCCTGTACACTAAATGTACAAAACCTATACAGCCGCACACTGTGACAGGCCCAGAGCTGGCAGCTGAGAGCAGAACAGTTTGTTGGCAAATGCCTTTTGATGTACATCAATGGTTTCACTCTCACAGCTACTTTGTCTCCATGCCTGTATTTGCAGTTGTCGTATTGCACAAAATGGGCTCTGAGGACTAGGAGTGCTTGCTTGGAAATGAAGACCATGCCAGAGGAACATATCTGTTTACATCTTCTGCTGAACTGTGGTTTGAGCACTGCTCTGCCTCCAAATGGGACATTAAATATGAATTCTCACTTATCAGAAATGTGGCTTTGAGCACTGCTCCTAGAGTGTGGTGTGGTTTCTAATTTCTACTGCTGTTTATTTTTTGTTTTGAGCAGCTTATGTGTTTGTCAGTGCGATGGACGGAGTCCTTTATTTTACGAATATATGAAGAAGCCAGCAGGCCAGTGGGGTTTACCTAGTCCGCTTGAGCTACTGTCCCTGCCCTCCTCCTCCCTACCAATGATCCTTACTACCTTCTCCCTGTACCTATCCCAGCCTCTCTTGGAGCTGCCCACTGTCCTCAACACATCTCTTCCAGCAGAACATTTCATGTCCACCACCTTCTACTCTGTGGTGCTTCCTGACCTCCCTCCAAAACCACCCACCCCCAGCTTAACACTGTGCCCCTCAGCTTAGACTCTGTATCCACCTTGCTTATCCCTTTCCCACCTTATAGAAACATAGAAACATAGAATTTGATGGCAGATAAGGACCGCTTGGCCCACCCAGTCTGCCCATTTCCCTACCTAATGGATAAGCTGCAGATCCTAGTTAACCAGCAGCCTACTTCTTTCTACCCCCAACCCCTAGAATTGCCTTATGGCTGTCCCATGCATGCTTGAATTCAACCACTGTTTTTGACTCCACAACCTCCTCCAGAAGGCCGTTCCATGCATCCACAACCCTCTCTGTGAAAAAATACTTCCTTACATTACCTCTAAGCCACCCCCCATCTTCAAATTGTGCCCCCTTGTTCTTGCACACCTCTTTTTGAAAGATGCTACCTCTTGGACTTTGTTGATTCCTTGAGGTACTTGAGCGTTTCTATCATGTCCCCTCTCCTCCTTTCCTCGAGGCTACATATTAAGCTCCTTTAGTCTCTCTTCATATGTCTTCTGGTGCACCCTGCACCATTTTAGTGCCCTCCTCTGGACAGCTTCTATCTTGTCTATGTCCTTCGGAGATTGGGTCTCCAGAACTGCACACAGTACTCCAGATGGGGTCTCACCAGCTGTCTGTACAGAGGGATAACAACTTCCTGTTTTCTACTGGTGATGCCTCTCCTATGCATCCCAGTATCCCCCCCAGCCCTCCTTACTGCCCTCTCGCATCGCTTGCCCACCTTTAAGTCATCTGATATGACTACCCCCAGGTCCCTTTCCATTTTTGTTGTTGTTAGTATCTCACCCCCCATTGTGTACTCTTCCCCTGGGTTTTTGTTTCCCAGGTGCATTACCTTGCACTTCTTAGCATTAAATCTAAGCTGCCATGCATTTGACCATTCCTCTAACCTTGCCAAGTCCCTTCTCATCCTTTCCATACCACCTTGTGCATCAACTCTGTTGCAGATATTTGTGTCATCTGCAAAGAGACATACTTTTCCTTCCAGTCCCACAGCAATGTCACTTATAAAGACATTGAAGAGGACCAGTCCTAATACTGAACCCTGCGGCACCCCACTAGTAACCCCCCTTTCTTCAGAGTGGACTCCATTTACTATTACCCTCTGTGTCCTATTCTCCAGCCAATTCTTTACCCAGGCTGTCATCTTGGGACCCACTCCCAGGCTGGCTAACTTGTCATTAATCTTTGTGTGGGACTGTGTCAAATGCCTTGCTAAAGTCTGGTAGGCCATGTCCACAGCCCTCCCTGATCTATTACTTTGGTCACCCAGTCAAAGAAATCTATCAGATTTGTCTGGCATGACCTTCCTGCTGTGAATCCATGCTGCCTTGGGTCCTGTGCCCTCTGGCCTCTAGGTACTCGACAATTCTTTCCTTCAGAAGTGATTCCATCATTTTCCCCTATCACTGAGGTTAAACTAACAGGTCTGTAGTTACCTGCTTCTGTCCTGCTCCCACTTTTGTGAAGTGGAATAACATCTGCCCTCCTTCAGTCCTCAGGTACCACACCATCCTCCCATGATTTGTTAAAGAGGGTAGTCAGTGGTGTCACTAGTTCTACCCTTAGTTCTTTTAGAATTCTGGGATGAATCCCATCAGGCCCCATTGCTTTGTCCACCTTCAGTTTTAAGAGTTCTTTCAGAACCCTTTCTTCTGTAAATGGGCTGGTATCAACTTCTGTATCCAGAGTGTTTCTAGTGTTTATTTTAGGTACCTCCCCCTCTTCATTTGTAAATACTGAGCAAAAATATTTGTTTAGTATCTCTGCCTTTTCACAGTCACCACCTGCCCACCCCCCTCCCCTTTATTAAGCCTCACTATCCCTCCCTTAGTCTTCCTTCGCTCTCTGATGTACCTAAAAAAGGTTTTATCCCCTTCTCCCACCTTATATATTCCTTTCAAGTACTGTTTATGGGGGTGTTTCTGTGTCGCACATGTTCAGTGCACTCAATCTCTCCTCTCATATGCCCCTACCCTACTGATGCACTTTCATCTTTGTATCCTTGTAGCTGTCCTCTGGACCTTCATGTCCTTTAGAAACATAGAAACAGTCGGCAGATAAGGATCGCTAAGCCCATCCAGTGTGCCCGTAGGCCCTGTACATTGTATGTGGCCACTGATCTTATGTGATCAATGGCTTGTCATCACTTTTTTCTCTCAGGCTTCCCTTGTGCCTGTCCTAAGCATGCTTAAACCCCTCCACTGTGCTTGCCCCCACTACCTCCTGTGGCAGACTATTCCATGTGTTGACTACCCTTTCTGTGTAGAAAAACTTCTTCACATTACCTCTTAATCTACTCCTTCCAATTTGATATTGTGCCTCCTTGTTCTAGTACTTTTTCTACATTGGAAAAGGTCCCAAGCTTGTACCTTGTTTATGTCCTTATGGAAAGTTTCAGTCATGTCCCCCCTGCTGTCTCCTCTCCGCCAGTGAGTACATATTGAGGTCCCTTAGTCTCTCCTCATATGTTTCATGGTGGAAGCCCTGCACCATCTTTGTTGCCCTTCTCTGGATAGTCTGCATGCACCTTATCTATGTTCTTGTGTAGGTGTGGTCTCCAGAACTGCATGGAGTACTCTGGGTGAAGCCTTACCAATGTTTTATAGAATGGCATCACTGCCTCCCGCCCCACCTCCTGCCAGCGATACCCCAGCAGGCCACTGGCCCACACTGCCACGTTTCTACACTGCTTTGATACCTTAAGGTCATTGGAGACGATGACCCCTAGGTCCCTTTCCTCTTTGACAGTCAGCTCCTCCCCCCAACCTGTAGTTCTCCCCAGGGTTCCCTCTACCCAGATGCATTATATTGAACCTCAGTTGCCACATCTCCGCACATCTTTCAAGCTTCTCCAGGTTCCTCTTCAATTTCTGTACCCTTCTATAGTATCCACCCTGTTGCAGATCTCGGCGTCATCTGCAAACAGGCAGACCTTTCCTTCCAGCCCTTCTGCAATGCCACTAATGAAGACAGGGGCTGAAAGTAGCACCGGCCCATTAGCCAAATGCTGGTAGATTTTGTATCAGGCTAGTAAGATTTTCCTTTAACTAGCCCTTTGGGACAGCACTAGAGAAGGTAACATTTCAATAAGTACAGTGGCTGGGCCAATGAAAGTCTGTGGGACTAATAGATTCTTCTAGTTGCTAGCCCTGCTGGCTAGTGGCTGTAAAGTTTAATTTCGACCCCTGCAAAGACATTGAACATGACTAGTCCCAGTACTGATCCCTGTGGTACCCCACTGGTCACTCCTCTCCCTAGATTGTACCCAATTTACCATCACCTTGTGTCTCCTGTTAACCAGTTCCTAACCCAGTTCACCACCTTGTCTCCATGCTCTGACCACACATCTTGTTAATCAGCTCTTCATGTTGACTGTGTCGAAGGTTTTCTATGAAATCCAGGTAGGCTGACGCCTACCATCACCCCGATTAAGTTCCCTAGTCACCCAATCAAAAAAACAGATTCATTTGACATGGCCTTCCTGCTGTGAATCTGTTGCCTCAGATCCTGAGTACTGCTGGATTCCAAATGTACCACTATCCTTTCAGCAGCGTCTCCATGATCTTTCCTACCACTGAGGTGAGGCTCACTGGCCTGTAGTTCCCCACCTCCACACTACTGCTGCTTTTGTGCAGTGGGACTACATGTGCCCTCCTCCAGTCCTCTGAAACAACACCTGTGTTGTGACTCTGAACAGGGCCAGCAGAGGTGCTGCTAGTTCCCTTCGCAGTCCTTTAATATCCTCAGGTATAAGGTTGATCCATCTGGCTCCATGGCCTTATCCACCTTCAGCTTTGTGAGTTCTTTCAGAATTCTCTCCACTGAATGGACTAGTGTTCACCTCTTCCCTCCCCAATCATGGTTGAGGGGTGTTGGCACCAGTACTGAACCACATGCTCTGGCTGAGGCCTTACCAGAGACCTGTACAACTTCAGTATAACCTCTTTCCTCCTACATTACTTTGGCAGTGTTCATCTGTATGGTGTTACTGTGGCAGAAAGGAAAATGCTTGGGGCACTGGGAAGCTAACTCTTGCCTGCCTTGTTCAGTTAGGCCAGTGTGGGTAAAAATGCAAGAGAACTTCCAAGCATATGAAACACATGGGTGGGGTGCACATGGCCTAACTAAACTAAGTTGGCATTAAAGGATAAAAATGGTTTATAATCTATAAAATAACTCTTCTGGGGGGGAGTGCTTTAACCCCAACCCCCCAGGTGCACCGATGAAGCTAACTGTTCTCAAAGGCAATATTGTACTCCTTCATAAGGAGCATTCAGGGCTGTGGGGGGGGCAGTGCCCCCACAAAAGGGTTGCCTAATTTGAGTTTTATTTTGTTGTAGTTGCTGCAGTGATTTCTTTCTGCAAGGGCACTCCACCCCCACCCTGGGTGTTCAGATTTCCAATTGCTGCCATAAGTGTTTGCAGTAGACTCTATTTTATCTCGAATGTGTTTTTGGGGGATGATGTATTGGATTTTCCAGGTGCAGCTATGTTTCAACATTACGTCACCACATCACAGCTGTAAAACAGACTTCCTTGATGAGGTACACATGCTTGTCACAATGCAATATTGTAAACAAAAGCCAGTCTGTTAGTCTGACACCTGTTGGTGGTGGCATGTCTAGTGTGGAGATTGTGTGTGAATGGACCTCTGTGGGACTGGCTACCTTGATGAGATACAGAGGCTTGGCACAATGCAATATTGTAATGAAAAGCCAGTCTGTTAGTATGACACCTGTTGGTGGTGGTGGCATGTCTAGTGTGGTGTGTTTGTACCTCAGTGGTGGTGTGCTGGCATACAACACAGAAAATAACGCTAGCGTCTGAGAGGGCATGGGCGGTGGGGAAGGGGTAGCTCACCTTAACAGGGGTGGGTGGGTAGCAGTGAGTCCAGTTGGTGTGCACCTCAGAAATTCCTGGCTACACCCCTGATCAGAGATCACATACTGTAACTCTGGAGTGTAAAGTCAGTCAATATAACATATTGCCTCCTATGTAATATTCTCAATTTAGTTTCTGAACACCACAAATAATGCTCTATATTTATTATTTGGGACTGGACAATAGTAAATATTGGGCTGGCAATATATCCTAGACATAAGAGTAATGAGCTGTGAATTAGCTTGGTATATCCAGCACACCTGGGTTTGATTCACATAGCCTCTGGCTCCACTTGCATACTGTGTGACCCTGGCAAGTCACTTAATCACCCCAACAATGCTCCTAGGTCATCCCTAAAAACAAGCATTGTGTCTGGTGGTCCTTACCTGATTACCAAAGAATAAAAAAACAAACAAAAAACTACTCAGAATAGTTATACAAAAATAGTAAAGAACTACAACAAAAAGCTTTAAAAAGAACTTGTTAGCCCTCTCTGGGTAGCCATGGCTACTCATTTGGTCCTTTGGTTCCCGCAGTCATCACTTCCAAGTCCTCCCATGCAGTCACATGTTGATAAATCTCCTGCCGGTGTCTTTCTTGCAAGCACCTTCACACTTGCCAGCACATTCACACTTGGCAATAACTTCTTCTACAAGCACCCACCCCATCTCCCTAGCTTGACTCCATCTTGCTCCAAATGGCCACCTTAGTAAAGTAGGGGGACCTGGGACCCCACCCTGTGCCCTTATTTATAATGAGGAATAGTATAGACAATTTATTCTGGCAGTTCAATAGTCCCCATCCCAAATCTGCAGCACTCTGCCATCTTTCTTCAGAAACTCACAGACAAAAACAGAGGTGGGGAGAGGTCCCAGAAATGGCTTGGTGCAGCAGATAGCCTTGACCCTGGGCAAAGACTAAACACTATAAAAAATGCATGTCTACATATTCTGAAGGTGGATGTATTTCATTACTTAAGTTCAGAAAGTGCTAATTATTGTAGGAATGAACCAAATTACGTTGCCTGGTGAGACAAACACACCCCAGCATTTCACCTCGCTTGAAGGCTTCGACTAGGGGGCAATGTGCAGTTTATTGAAACAGCCTGTTATACTCAAAATTGTAATGGTGCAATACATTCTTAGCATTCTTTGGACTGCAGAATTTATAGATATCCCCACCTCCTTGTGTACTAGTCGCAGGATAGGAAAGTAATTTGTTTTTCCATTCATCATCTTTATGGTGACAGCAGTATTCTGTCTTAAATGTGGATTCCTGCATGAGATGTTGTCTATTGTTATTTTTTATTAAAATGACAATAAACAAAAAGTACAAAAAAGTCAGTATTCTAACTGTTAAATTGTTCTTCTATGAAAGTAATGTCGCCATCCCCTGAACTGAGCCGTGTTTGGGGCCTGAAGTTTCCAGCCTAGGGGCACCATGTGTTAATACAGCACTGCTTGTGCTAATTTTTTTATTTTTATTTTGTTGCCCAGAAAAGGAGGGCTAGATATTACTGTCTACTTTAAGCCTTACCTTGGGGGTTGGGGATGGGTGGTACAGACGTATACCAACTGAAGTTGAGCCAGATTAAGCTCTTGGTGATATTTATCATGAATAGGAGAAGTCTGACCAGGGAATCCTTCCTACTGTTTTTGAGAAGTGCCATACAATCTTTAACATCCACTTTAACAAGCACCAGAACAAGCCAACGGAACCTCAGTTTAATATCTCATCGGAGGGACATCACAGCCCAACAGTGCAGCATTCCTTTAGCACTGCACCTGGGTGCCAGTGCATATGGTATGAGCCCAGTCCCGATGTGGTGCTAGAACCCACAACCTTTTGGCCCAGAGGCCAGATACTATACATTTACAGTGGCAGCTACAACATCCCGCCTCCCGCCCTTCCCTCATCTTAAAGCTCATGCTACTTTCTTTTCAGAGCACCAATTCTGGCACATGAGGCACTAGAGATTATATCATCAGAACGCCACTATCCAAAATTATACCATGGACCTCAGACACTGACCAATGAAATAGGCAGACTGGCACCTTACCTGCATTAGTTATCTACCGACAATCACCACAAAAGGTGCCAGCCAGCCACATCTTGAAAAAAAAGCAATCCGATGGCGAAATCACAGAACTCGAACTGCCATCTTGTTTCCTCGCTAAGCGGAGACTGTAAAACAGCAGCTCCGTACATCTGGGAAACAAAACAAAACAAAAACATTGCTCTACTACTGAGTGGCTTATTTAAGCATTATACCAAGTACTGCTTAATAAAAAAATGCAGTATTTGGTATAATCGCAAAGCCACTCGGGGGATCTGGGTTATCGGAGGATTTACCATGGTTGGCGTGGATTTACCCACTCGGATGTGCCTCGTGGGAAAACCACTCCAGCCATGGTAAACTCCCCGATAACCCACACCCCCTCGTGGCTTATTGCTTAATTCCACCCCGCGATATACCTAAATGAACAGCAGTACACATTACAGCTGATAGAATCTGAACAACTCACCACTGCCTTAAATGTCACTAAAACACCACTGCTAGTGAAGTTCATACCAGCAAAAGCAACTGTTTCTCTACTGTTACAGCCATCAGCAAGGTTACAGCAGTTGCCCAGGGGAAACGGCTTTGTGGGAAAACCACAGAAGTACATGCAGAAGCTCCATCTAAAAATTCTTCCTTTTTTTGTGTCCATAAGACTAGTAAAGGTTACTCAAACTCCCCACTGAATAAGCCAGTTGGAAATTCTGTCACTAGTTCTCAGGCTTCAGAGGCTAGTACAAACTAGAGTATTTATTATGTTTTTGTTAAATGGTAAAGGAGGGTTAGACAATACTGTCTATTTCCAGCCTTAGGTGGAGGGGCAGAATACAGATGGTAACCAACTGAAATTGAACTTGATTAAGCTCTTGATGGTATTTTTGTGAATGGGGGAAATTTAGCTAGAATACTGGTGGAAATTTCTCCTCTCTTTTCCTGAAGTGCCATGGGATCCACTTGCATGAGAGATGACCATATTTGTTCACTTGTATGACAGAGGGACATATTTGTCCATTTATGTGAAATACAAATGTATTTGTCCACTTGTATAAGAGATGGCACAGTCTCTACTGTCATGGCATAGCATCCTGTGCAGGCAGCAACATGGCTTTAGAAAGGGTCATAGTACCACCACGGCACTACTTGAATTTACCAGCACCATCCACCACTCACTGGATAACGGACAACAAACTGGGTCTGATTTCATTGATTTAACAAAGGCCTTGGATACCGTCAGCTACCGTCTCCTGCTTGTCCAGCTACAGACCGCGGGACTCTCCCCCAACTCTGTGAACTGGTTCAAAAGCTACCTTGATAACCGGTCCCAAAGAGTGAAAATTGCGGACACTCTCTCAGATGCCAGACCTGTCCGCTCTGGTGTCCCTCAGGGTTCTATATTGGGCCCCCTCCTCTTCATCATTTTTTTGAACACATTGCTAGACTCTTGTCCAGAAAAAATCTTGCTCTACGCTGTTGATGCTGTTATCCTAACCTCCCACCATGATTCAAATCAGCTACAAGAGAACCTCCAGCGGGGTTTCACTGCAGTCGAAAACTGGTTCTTAAAACATAAGCTGATCCTGAACCAGAAAAAAACAAAGACAATGCTTGTCAGCAGCCCACACAGTGAGAATAACCAGTATCACCTCACCATAAAAACCAAGGAAGGAGTCACCCTAGAACAAGTCCATACCTTTAAATACCATGGCCTCACCCTTGACTCCAAACTCTCCTATGCTGACCACATTAATAATGTGGCAAAAGTGGCTAACACCGGACTGGGCCTACTCTTCCGCCACAGGAAGCATCTAACCATCGAAGCCCTGTGTGTTTCCATCCAGAGCTCTACTGTTAGTATTATACACTACTGACTCATTATCTATGGCTCTGCCACTGCCACCTCTCTCAAATGTGTTTCTACCTCCCTGAATAATGCCTGTCGACTTGTCACTGGAGCCCACCGTTTAACCCATACCTGCGACCTCTACTCCCAAGCTGGATGGCTGCAACTCAACAACTGAATAAAGTATCAAACCTGCATCGCAGCAAAGAAAATAATGATGGGCATTGCTCCCCCAGGGGTCCGCTCCCTCCTCAAACCCAGAGTCAAAATTGTAACACCAGGGTTCAAAACCCTAACCCTGCAAATCCCTTACTGTCAGCACAACCCAAGGTCAGCGCTTTGCTTATAGAGGCCCCTAGCTGGCTAAACAGTCTCAGCTACTGACATCTCTAACTCCTCCAACACTGGGCACTTTCAAGACTAAGCTCGCTTTTCATTAGCAGGCTCAAGCACCTGTGAATGCCCTGCTTAATGCAATACTCTCCACGCTACTGCCCATAGTCTTTACTGTCTGCTGTGGACAACCTACGTAGCACTTCATTCCTACCTTGCCCAACATTTGCTGTTACCCCTGCTCTGTCATGACAAAAGGCCCTTGGCTGCCTTTCTTTGTCCCACCCCCCCCCCTTCCTAGCACCTCCTCACACTAACATTTTCTTTGTTACCTACATCTTCCCATTGAGTTTCCTGTAAAGTCCTTGTAATAACATGTTATGACGATTATGTTACTGATTGTTTTATAATGTATGTAACCTGTATGACCTGTATGCCTATACTTACTGATGTGGAACCTTTGTTAAAGAGCTTTGGCTCAAAAGGTATTTGTAATCCTAGAATCAAATAAATAAATAAATATGGCTTTCTGACAACTACTCTCAATTCTACAAACGACTTAAGAAGACAAGACTGGTAATAAACATGTATGGCTATCTGGTATAAGTGGGCATTTCAATTAGTCCTGTAGTACAAGGGATCACCTGATTGTTCCTTCATTAATACAGAAATTAATACATCTTTTAAAATATGCTAGATAAACCAGGAAATGTATATGGTATGAGGTGATCACGTTACCGCAGCACATCGCTGGTCAAAACTGGAAATATTTAACTTCTTGAACCTCATAACCCAGTTACTGGAGCACAAATCACTGGTCAAAAGTGAAGATATTTGACTTTCTGAACCTCATTACACAGTTTTAAAATTAAAATAATCAGGAAAGTTATATATAATCACCATAAGGCATTTCAAGGTGTGCATAATCGTAGTACAGTACAGTGGCACTGCTTGGGTATGTAAGGATCTTGACTTGACTTCATGCCTTGTTCCCAAATGCTTGCCATAATTAAGCAAGAAGGCATGATAGGGGTGTGTTATGGTTGATTGATGGCCCACCTTGGGTGGGTTGAAGCACGAGCCGAAGCCAAGTCCTTCTACCGCCTGAGAAGGGCAGTTTGCCCACCAAAACTCACTTCCCTGGAGTGTCTTATTGTGATTATGAAATGGATCCATTTTTAATAAATTGGATGTATTTTTTAAACATATTTTTGTTGCGTTATTTCCATCCAGGCTGTTGTGCTGGGGTAATGGCCCAACTGAAAGTACCTCTTGGCCAATCAGGAGCCAACATTCTTTCTGTCCACTTCCTAATCACACAATAACATACACCCCCTCATACCTCAAAATTTATGCGAGGACCAGCACTTCATTTCCAGTGGTTTCCAGACTATAACAACAAAATGCAAGTCACAACTCAGGTTTAGAAAATCTCTCAGAGAGGACGGTGGAAGGGTTACAGAATCAGTCTTTATCTGCTGGAGGATTGTCTTTTGAATCGCAGCATGGGTCAAAGTGAAAAAGGAGATAGCAGTCTCTGCTCAGTTTCTTGTGGGCAGTCACATAAAGACAGCTATTAAATATTAGTGCAGCTCAGGGCAATAATCCACACATCACGTTGATGCTTTTACATTGTCTGCCCCTGTATATCCCTCTGGCATACAGGTCTGTCTGCTGTTTGTAAATTCCTGGTGGGCTAAAACTATAGTAGACGCAGTTGGCCAGTTCTCAGAAACAGAAGCGTACTCTAACCACCACCATTTATCCTAATAAGTAACCCTGGACTGGACACAGCTTACACATTTTAGGCTGATGTCATGTGTCGGGGAAGTCCTGTCGGAGAACTGAAACCATGGCTATCCTGTCCGAATACAGGACACATATGCTAATCACAATACCATTCAGTTGGAAACGCATGGTTAGTTTTATGCAGAAGCACATTTTTTTGCCACACATTGTCTTTTAAGACTTCTCTCAGAGTACAGCATGTCTGTTCTATGGTACTTCTTTTTTGTGGCTATTACATCCTCATTTTAGGTCCTCTTGTCATTTCTACACCTTAGACGCTTCAGAACTACACTAATAAGACATATAATTGAAGCTCAATATGTAAACAATTTGCTAACAAAATGTCTTTCAAAACACGTCGGCATTTATGTAAACATAATAACTTACCAGTTTTTATTTTGTGCTTATCTTTGTTAGGTTTCTGTGCCTCTCTCGTTAGTTCTAATTCTCTCTCTCTCTGTCTCTTTCTCTCTCTCTGCAAAAGTTCACATGCCAGAACACTGAGTTGAAAACCTAAGTTCTGCTTTGCTGTGGTGTGTCATCGAGTCAGACCTCTCTGTGGCTCGGAAAGTATTTAAATCAATCCCCTATGCAGTGCAGCAAACCAACCACTTCCTGTTAAATGAATAAGACATTTTAGGTTCAGCTCATACAGGTGCAACAGCTTTTAATTTGAGCCTGCAACTCACTATACAGCATGTACTTTTTAAAACAGGATTTAAAAGGCAGGCACAAACCCCTTGTTAAAGCGGTGCCATCTATTCCGCCACCCTCAGCCAATAAAAAGCCTCTTTAAACCCAAACAGAGAACTTATTTTCACTGCAGAATGCCACTTTGCATTTTATTTTCATTATTTTAGCATCATTGTGGACCATGAAGAACCTTGGGGTCTTCTATGAACCCAAACACATCTTGACTCAAATGTCTCCCACAGCAATAAATATTCCTACTTTCATTTCCACAGTATAATTATGAATACCAGGCATCATCATTATCTCACTCCTAGTACCATCTGCACCCAACTCTAGTCCATGCCTCTTTCTCTTCCCACTGGTACTGCTTTAGCTCACTCTCCGACTGCCGACCCCAGTCAATGGTTCCACACCGAACCTGGAAACAGAACCACATCAACTCATCCTAGAAGTCCTCTTCTACTGCTGTCGCTCTCCACTGGAAGATGCAACTGCCTGAAGTACATGTTAAATGTTTTATATAAGATCTAATCTTTCGTTTGCAGGTCCCACTGTCCTCCCAGGGCTATGTACAGTCATGGAAGACTGTGCTTAGCCCTGAGAAAACAGCGGCACCGGCAAACAGCTGATCAGAGCTTACAAAAGCTCTAACATGCACCGCAGGGTATTGACTCTCACATAGCTGCAGACCAGCTCTGATGGGGATTTCTGGTTACAACAAACTTCTGGTTCCAGCTTGAGAGTCAGCAGGATCAGCCAGATAGTGTCTACTATATTGTAGTAAACAGTACGTAAAAAAAACAACAACTTTTTTGCACACAAAGTGTCAGTTGGGATCAGGCCCACACTTGAGAGTGGGGCTTTCAGTGCTGGCTGTTCCCCTTTAAGGCATAAACCTTATTTTTAACTAGCAAGGTGGCAGTGTACATGCAACATGTAAAAGTTTAAACAAGAATAAAGTAATCAGCAGTCTGAAATATCTGTCTTTGTTTTTAAAGCAAATATGTTTATGGGCTTGTCCCATCCTACCTCACCTTCCTCATTGACCATGCTCACTGGCCTTTATAGTGTTAAGTTACTTATTCGTAACTTTTGATCTACTGACATATCTCCTCCATAGAGCTGCACTCTGTGGTCTTAGGACATAGCCACAAGGACCCACAAAAACTTTATAACTTTGGTCTCAACTAAGTCACCATGTCAACACTGCACATGCTACATGGGCAATCTTATATAAGATGCAGCACAAACCCAAGCCCCATGAGAAACCTACAGAGAGAGCATTGAGTGCTACTCCCCTCCATCAAGCACCTGGTAAGCAAGAAACTGCAAAGTAATTACTAAAACTAGTGTAACCCCCTGTGGGTTACTCTGCTTTTAAGACTCCCTTGCTGCTTGAGCATCAAAGGTGTTCACTTCCCCCGTCGGAGCTGACACTACTGTGTTTGCCACAGGACCAGAAACTGCTCAATCTGAGTGGCAACCAAACCAGATGTAAGTTTGTATCTGTGCAGAACTGGTTTGGGGTGTGGAATCATGTCTGGATTTTGTGTATTGAGCAAAACAGCACATCTGTGGAAACTACCACTGGGAATACAAACTGCAGCCATGTTTTCTGCCTACGACCTATCTTGCCACAACAAAGGGGTTGAAGGGAGATGTGCCAACCAATCAGGAATGTTTGCCAACTCAGTAAGCCACAGTGGCTCATTAAGTACAGAGGGAGTTAATTAAATCAGGCACCTTTGCTATCGCCAATCACCTGTTGAGTGACATACCTCCTGATTGACAGCACTTTGCACAAATGAGCTTTACAGTCCCCCCTCCTGAGAACAGCAGGGGATGTTTCAAACCCCAGCTAGTTCTGTCCAATCTCCTGGGGAGAGCAGAAAATGCCAACTATTGCTACAAGCTGTCCTGCAACAGACTGTGTGTCTCTCATTGACAAACCATGTGACAAGCAGGATTCCCTGATTATGCAAAAGGAGGTACTCTTGTGCTGGCCAAGCAAGTCAGTGACGCTGAACACCACTAACACTGAGAGTCATCCAAACAAATGCCCAAGGTACTATGGAATCAACCCAGTGGGTACTATAGTCCGATACCAGTCTGTAACCATCCTGAAGAGACTGGTTGCTTTAACATGGAGGGTGACATGAATCCTAGTGGCCTGATCCACTGGAGGACAGCCAAACTTCAAAGCTGCACTGGACTTGAGACACACAGAGAGAGGTAGAGGGTGAAAGTGACAGACTGAGGAGACCCACCAACCACCTGAAAGGGATCGCCACAAGCTGCAACATCAGAGTTGTGCATAGTGAGGGAGATCCTGGAGCAATGGGACCTTGAGTACTATTAAGGATTGTCCCTGCAACAGGGAAACTGCACCAATAATTTGTGAATGCATTTACTGGATTTGGCCAACTGGCCATGAGATTACAAACATGTCTGTTTGAGGTTTGTTCTGTCATTTGCAGTGGCATGGCCTCTGAGTGTGGGGTTTCATCAGTCTTCCCTGAGCTTGCTAATATTCAGTTTTCAAGTGCACCACCACTGGATGACAATGTGGGATGACGACAGGCCTACATCGATTCCACAACTAGGTATCCAGTAACATTTGGGAGCTCCCAATAATGGACTTAAAGTGTAGAGCACCGATACCAGTAGGGAGCGGGTAGTGCCTCCAGTACAGGAGAGGGAGAGTGCCTCACTATATCGTAATGCACTGCACTGTGGAGTGGAGGCAGACTACATTCAAGGGCTGTGCCCAGGTGATCTTTAGTGACAGCCCAGGAAAGTATTTGTTTTGGCTACACCTGTTCAGGGCAAATAAAGAGCGGCTGTGCATGTAAAACAATTTGGGCCTACACAGGATGACAGAAGACCAGCAATTCTTATCATAATTCCTACTTCAGTTTGCTGCCAACTCCTTCTATCCCCTTAGGGTCTGCTACCCTAATAAAGCTGTGTTTACTTTACAGGATTATATGTCTGCTGCTCATCTACTTAGAGTTTAAAGTGCATGCTTAGTAGGGACCAACAGCCATTGTGAGGGTCCAACTGTGGGGTGATTCCAGTGGGGTTGTACCACACTTTCACAAGACCTACAATATTCTTTCTCTGGGTGGAGGCACATTGCTCCATTTCTGTCTATCAATTGACATGACCCCCCCCCATGTATACGGAGACATCACAAACCCAGGAGCCACTGTGACATCTACGATGACCCTGTAGCATTGTAGGGCAGCAGTGCTTGGTACCACTGTGGCATCCTACAGGGCAGTCACCCTGAGAACACACCACCCCCAAGGGCACCTTATGCAAAGCTCAACAGAGTGAAGCGAAAACAATCATGGACCATAACATATTCCACAGCATTATTTTTCAGGAAATATAAAAATCATCATTCCACAGACAATGTCCTCCGCAAATAGACATGTGAAAGAGAAAACTGGCAAAATCAAACAAAAAAAAAAACAATTCTCAATCCACCTTTCTATCCTTGATAGATTATGTTGACATCCTCTACAGTCACTGTTCCATTTCCTACCTCACCAAACTTGTCACATTACATCATAGAGCTCTGAGGTTCATCACAGGCCTGCCTTATTCCACTCACCACTGCTCCCTATATCAATCAGTGGGGTGGAGTTCTTTTCAGTTCATGCATGATAAAAATGCAGCCTTATGGACCCTGAGAGCCATCCCCAAAAAACTGCCCTAATACATTACATACTGTCTTCCTATAAGACCAATAGGCAATTACACCCTGAGAAGTTGCAAATCTGTCCTACTGATGGTTCCCAAAGTTAACTCTCGCTTTGGCAGGGCTGCTATAAGCTTTACACTGTCCTCCTTGTGGAATAAATTGCAAAAAAAACTGAAACTGAGGTCACCCAACGGCATCTCATCTTTCAAGCTCTTATATTCACATCTCAGAAATGATCAGTGCAATTGTTTCCCAAGACCATGAATTGTCATCATGCTAACCTGTACCATTTAACCATGAACAAATTACTTCTAGTGCTTGTCTCCTCCTTGGCCCTGGTCTGTCATCATGCTTTCATGTAACACCTTGATGCCTCTGTCCTCCCTTTGATACTGGTCTATCTTGTTGCTTTCTCCAGCCTTCTTTTCACAACTCTATACTGCACTCATCCACAATCTACACTCAATCATACTATAAAAGTCCTAACTCCCCTTTCCCTCTCCCCGTAGGCCCCCACCGCCACATCAGTTCTACCGACCTATCCTTGGGACTTCTCTTCTCACAGTGTTTATCCTTCGCTTACATATTACATACCGCTCCTGGTACCCCATCTGCCATTAGTTGGTGGTTCTCCAAGCCATTTTTCATGGCTAGTACTGATAGACACCCCTGGTAAATGAACTAACTGGTACTTCTATACAGAGAACAGAGTTTATATACAGTTGCATGGTTCAATGGTGGACCTGCCCCCTTGTATTTGAATCCTCCTCTGTTATGGCTTGCCTTGTCTTCCTTTTATCATTTGACTCCCCTATTACTGCACCATTGTGTTTGTATTAATATATTTATTTACATGTATTTATATGTTTTTATGATGGATGTTACCCAACCCTATTCTAACCAGGTCCATCTTGTGAAAGAGCTCTGCTCAATGATGTTTGCCTGGATAAATAAAGATTTTGATTGACTGATTGATTGATTGATTGATTGAGTCGTTTGGGAAATGAGGTTCGCTGGAAAAGATACTCTGGAAGATCAAGACTTACCAGTAAGTACATTTTCTATCTTTCAGGAAGTCATCTCCACAGATACCCACTCTGTGGTCAAATATACAGCAGTAAGACTCAAGACCTACTGGGGGGGTGGGGGGAGGGCAGGAAAACCACAAGGTATCACTATTACAGCGGGCTCTGAAGGACTGCCAGCCAAAAATCTGTTTGTCTCCCACTGGTCATATCAACTGAGTAGTGCCATCTGGTGGCCTTACAGATTTTAGCCAGTGGGACTGCCTACAAACAGACTATGGAGGTGGCTACTGCCTGAATAGAATAAGCACTGACAGGGTCCCCACAGCTGTTTTTCTGCCAAGGAATAACAATACTAGGTGCAACTCACAATCTATCTGGATAAATGCTGTTTTGTCACCCACTTTTCCACATACTATAATATGGTCATATGTGACAAACAACTGAGGTGACAACCTAACAGAAACATAGAATCTGATAGCAGAAGGAGACAACAGCACAACGAGTTTGCCCATAGTTGTTAATACCTAACTACCGGGGGGGGCTCTAATATTATTGTGGGTTATTCATCCCCTGTCTCCTTTTGCTTCCTCGCCCGCCTCAGTTCTCCCAAGTCCTGCTTGCCATTTTGCCCTTGCCTCCTTCCTCCTGGCCACGATGTTCCTTGCACTCCTCTGCCTGTTCCTTGTCATCCTTCTCTTTCTACCCCCTCCACCTCGCTCCCTCCTCCCTTCTACCCATCCTCCTCTTAATTCACTACCCTCTCCCCTCCTCCCTCCCTCCCTCCCTATCCACTCTGATCTCTCCCTATCCATCCTGGTCTCTTACCCTTCCCTTAACCCTAGAGTTTCTCTATGGTGCCCTCCTCTCATTACCATCTCCTTCTCCCTGCTCTCCCTACCTCTCCAAGGGTGAAAGCCCCTCCATCCTTCTCTCATTCTCCTCCTCCTGTCCTGGCATCTTGGAGTCCAGCCCTGGTCCATCCCTCCCTCCTCCTCCCTCCTCCCTCCTTCCACTACTGCCAGGGCCTTAGCATTTATCATCTGAATACCTGAAGCCTTCTCCTAAACTCAACCTCTTCTCCATCTGGGTTCAGCTACGCTTTCATGATACATAGATACATAGACACTGTTGGCAGATAAGGGCCTTTGGCCCACCAGTCTGCTGTTGAGCTTCTCATTCCTTTATGTTTTCCTAAGTCTTTTACCACCCTGACCTCCAGAATTCTCTTATGTCTATCCCATGCATTCTTAGGATCCGCAACGGGTCGTCGACAAAAATATTTGTCGAACGACCCAACAGCAAAACCAGCAGGTAGACTGTATTTTGCAATTGGCTGCCAGTTTCCAAAACACACAAGTGTTTTCTTCAGTGGGGGCCTTGCTCCCGAAACCCCCATGCAAGGGGCTGCACCCCCACACCCCTCCCCACTTAGGATTCTCAACTCCGAGTCGGAGCTGATTTGGGGGAGGGGTGCAGGACCCCCAACAGACAGTGCCAGGTTCCAGCGGGTTCTCTACAGTGACGTGGCGCTGTTGTCGCTGTAGGGGACTCCGCCGTTGAATAGTCAATGTCAGGGGTGTATACCCATTCTTAAATCCCATGATTGTTTCAGCCCCCACTACTTCCTCTGGTAGGGTGTTCCACTTGTCCACCACCCGTTCTGTGAAGAAATTCTTCCTCATGTTTCCTATGAATTGCCCTCCCTCCAACTTCGTCCCATGCCCTCTAGTCCTGGAACATCTTTTTCACTGAAAAATAGTGTATTCCTGCACCCTGTTCCTCCCTGTAAGATACTTGTATGTCTCTATCATATCCCCTCTCTGCCTGCTCTCCTTCAGAGAGTACATATTCAAGTCCTTCAACCTGTCCACATAGGACCTGTGATGCAACCCAGTTACCATCTTTGTTGCCCTCCTCTGAAATGTCTCTACCCTGTCTATGTCCTTACATAAGTAAGGTCTCCAGAAATGTACACTGTACTCCAGGTGGGGCCTCACTAGTGTCTTGTATAGTGGAATTATGACCTCCCTTTTCTTGCTGGTGATGCCACTGCCTCTATGCATCCCAGCATCCTATTTGCTTTACCTGCTGCCTTGTTGCACTGTTTCCCTACCTTGAGGTCATCAAAGATGATAACCTCAAGATCCCTTTCCTGCTTGGTGCATGCTATATCTTCACCCCCCAACTGATATGTTGTTCCAGGGTTTTTGTGCCCCATATGCATTATCTTGCACTTCTTTGCATTGAATTTCAACTGCCAAACCTCTGACCATTCTTCAAGTTTCTGCAGGTCCCTCCTCATTCTGTCTACACCCTCTGGCATGTCCACTCTGTTACAGAGCTTTGCCTCATCAGTGAACAGGGAAATTCTGCCTTCTAGGTCCTGCGCAATCTCACTGATGAAGATGTTGAATGGGACCGGTCCCAGCACTGATCCCTGTGGTACCCCACTGGTCACTCTTTCCTCTGTGGAATGACAGACAGTTACTACCACCCTCTGTGTCCTGCCACCCAGCCAGTTACCTACCCAGTGCACTACTGTCCTGCCTACTCCCATATTCCCCAGTTTGTTTAATAGACTTCTATGTGCCACAGTGTCAAAGGCCTTGCTGAAGTCAAGATAGGCCACATCCACTGCCCTCCCCTGATCCACCTCTTTTGTCACCCAGTCAAAAAATTCAATGAGGTTGGTCTGACATGACCTCCCCCTAGTGAAACCATACTGCCTTGGGTCCTGTAGTGCATTGGCAATCAGATGTTCCACCAATCTCTCCTTCAGTAGTGCTTCCATGATCTTCCCCACTACCGAGATGAGGCTGACTGATCTGTAGTTCCCCGCTTCCTCTTTGTTCCCGCTTTTGTATAAGGGGACTACATCTGCTATCTTCCAGTCTTTGGGTATCTCCCCTGTTTCCAGCGATTGGCTAAACAGGATTGCCAGAGGTTCAGCCACCACCTCTCTTAGTTCTTTGAGGACCCTGGGGTGCACCCCATCTGGCCCAATTTCTTTATCAATTCTTATTCTTTCCAGTTCCTTCAGGACCCTTTCTCGTGTAAAGGGATATGTGTCCATTTCTTCACCATTCCCAACCCCTGTACTCCCTTTAGGCCCATTATCCTCCTCTTCCTCAGTAAAGACTGAGCAGAAATACCAGTTCAATATATCAGCTTTACTGGTGTCATCCTCTACTCGGCCCCCATCCTCCCCCTTCAGTCTCACTATCCCTCCCTTTGCCTTTCTTTCTTCACTTATGTACCTGTAAAAGGTTTTGTCCCCTCTACCCACTGATTTTGCAATGCACTCTTCTGTCTGAGCTTTGGCTTCCCTTACTGACCTCCCTGCCTCCCTTTTCTTCTCCTGGTACTTCTTCCTATCCCCTTCTGCCTGCATCTTTTTGTATTGCCTGAATGCAATCTTTTTGACTTTCACTTTTACCGCTACCTTCTTGGAAAACCATAATAGCCTCCTCTTCCTTTTCCCCTTGACAACCTGCTTAATGCATAATTCTGTTGTTCTTGTAATCCCCATTTTAAATATTGTCCATTGTTTCTTGACCCCTGATTCCTGCCCCATTCCCATTAATGCCTCTTTCAAGCATCTCCCCCATTTTCCCAAAGTCTGGCCCCCTAAAATCCAGGATATGTGTTTTTGTGTGGTTTGGTTCTGCTCCTTCTGTGATTTCAAACCACAGCGACTGGTGGTCCCTGTTCCCCAGGTGCACCCCCACTGTTACCCCCATCACACTGTCCCTGTTTGTGAGCACAAGGTCCAGTATTGGCTTCTACTGAGTTGGTTCCATGACTATTTACTTGGGGAAGGCACCTTGAAGGGAGTCCAGGATAAATATGCTCCTGGTTGATGCTGCTGCTGGGAGGCTGCAGTTCACGTCTGGAATATTGAGGTCTCCAACCAGCACCACCTCACCCTTGTCTGCAATCCTTTGGGTGACTAGCATCAGCTCCCTATCTGTTTCTTCCTCCTGGGCTAGTGGTCTATAGACCACCCCTGTGTTGATGGCTGTCCCCATTTTCCTTTCCAGCTTAACCCACAGTTTCTCTCCTCCATTTTGTTCCTTCTGGATCTCTATGGCCTTTATGTCATCTTTCACAAAAAGTGCCACTTCTCCTCCCTTCCTACCTGCCCTGTCTCTTCTGAATATCTTGTAGCTAGGTATGGCCATTTCTCAGTCATGGTTATCATTACACCAGGTCTCTGTGATGGCCACAATGTCCAGGTCCGACTGCACCATGACAGCCTCCAGATCCTCCATCTTGTTGCTAAGACTCCTGTCATTGGCACACTTGGCTTTCCATGATTTGAACTCCCTGGACTGTTTAGCTGTTCTACCCCAGCCCCCTCCCTGGTTGTCCTTTATCCCTGGTTCTCCCTGCTGTCTGCCCTTCTGTTGAATTTTGCCCCTTTTCTACCTATCCACCTCTTGGGTGCTTATCTCCATCTTTTGCACACTGCTTTCTAGAGATGTCCACTCCTCCTCTTCACTGGTTCCACTGCTGGCTGTGGGGAGGGGGGCAATTAGGTACCCTCCTTGCTGGCCTGCCACCCCCCCCTTGACTAGTTTAAATGTTTGTCAATGTAGCATTTAAACTTATCATTGAGTGCTTGGATTCCCCTCCGGGATGGATGCAGACCATCAGGCTTGAACAAGTCTCTATCCCTCCAGGTGGGTCCCCAGTCACCAATGAATCCAAACCCTTCTTCGCAGCACAAGCTCTTCAGCCATGTGTTAATGTTCCTGGTACATGTGCCCCTATGGTCTCCCATGCCTCTCACAGGTAGTACTTCCGAGAAGGTGACAAAAGTAATTACTTGCTTGAGACCCCTTCCCAATTTCCTAAACTTTTCCTGAACTTCCTTCAACTCCTCATTTGCCAGGTCGTTAGTATCTAGGTGGATAATGACATCCAGCTCACCCTCCCGTCTTGCCTTCCCAGCGATCCCCAGGAACTTTCTCCCATACTTCCATGCCATGGCACCTGGTAGGGACCTCATCTCCCTGTCCTCCCCCTCCTGTGTTCCTAGCTGGATCAATCTCATGATAGAGTCCCCCACCAGGATTCATTTCTTCCTCCTCCTCCTCCTCCTCTGGGGTCCACTGTTCTCCCCACTGTGGTCACCTCCTTGGTTGACCTCCACATCCTTCCCTTCCACTTCTCTGGGTACCTTTGTTTGGTTGTTTCACATTTGCCACTGCGGCATATGAGTTATGAAGTGGAATAAGATCTGGGATGTGCCTCTGCCTGACTGCCCTAATGCTCCCCGAGCCCACAGTCACCCAAGTGCTCCTCTTTCTTGGCATCCTTTGAGGCAGTGGCATTGGACTGGGTGGTCTCTGGATAGGGGTGAAGGTACTCCTGACCCAGTTTACTTCCATTCTGAGTCTGGCTACCTCATCCCACAGTCCAGAGAGATGCATTCAGATAGGGCAGCACCTCAGCGTCCAGAAGGTCTGCCTGAATATGGCTGCCCCGCAGCCACTGCATTGCACCAATCCCCACATTATACTGCACTTATACTGCTATTCCAGTAATTTGCAGCAATTAAAGACAGCAAAGGAATACACCACCACTACAAGCACACCAAACTAGGTTTTAAGACAGAAACAGCAATGAGCAGTTACTGCAAAACATTGAAATGAATCTGGATCCTTCCCTGTCTGGCTTCTTCTAAGAAAACAAAAATCCACTTGCTACCTCAAATCTGACTTAGCCACACTTTCAGTTATCATGTAGCTGAGGTTAGAGGTCAATTAGCACCCCTCACACAAACTATAGGGCAAGCCAGACAAAACAAGACTAAATCTGCAGCAATTAAAGACAGCAAAGTAATACACCACCACTACATGCAAATCAAACTAGGTTTTACATTTTCAGCAGCCCAAAAACAATTCTAAGTAAAGACAGCAAATAAATAATAGTGCCACTAAAAGCCCACAAATCTAAGTTTAAAACAAAAACAGCAATGGGCAGTTGCTGCAAAGCACTGAAATGAATCTGGATCCTTCCCCTTCTGGCTTCTTCTTCTGATTTCCTCTGTATTTCTGAATCCTGGCTCTGCTCCAGGAATCCTGACTCTAGCCTGTCCCTTCCCAATTACCATCTCTTCAGGCAGGACAGGAGAAAATGTGGAGGAGATGTTTCCATCTATGTCCACCAGAGCCTGTCATGTACTGTGGCCATCAGGGAGGCCATCACCTCCTCCCACAGATTTCTCCTAGTCAGGCTCTCATTCCCCTCCTCTGTACCCATATACATTGTGGTTTTCTATGCCTCTCTGAAGATGTCACATTCATCCCTGGTTGACTCTTTTTACTCCATCACCTCTCTTTCCTCCACAGGTGAACTCGTCTTCCTTGGGGATTTCACGTAAATTGGCTTTTCCCATCCTCCAAATCTACCACTCATAGGATTGAGTCCCTTAATTTGTTCCAGGTTAGTTCAGAACCCACCTGGCTCAGTCCCCACTCCACCTACCATACCCTTTTGGACTGGGTTCTAACTTCCCACCCCCACGACATTGTTGCAGCAGGTATTTTGCCAGATTCATTTAGCGACCGTTGCATGACGTTCTGTGGCAGAAAAATTTGGCGTTTCTCTCATTGCCAAAATACATCTAGTCAATGTCTCTCCAGTCACTAAGCATCAATTATCTAGTGAAACACCTCACTGCAACAGACTAATCAGCCATCCTCTTTGCCTCTGATATTGACATGACCCTCACCCTTTTCTACTGCAAATTCTCCTTCGTATGGACAAGCATGCCACCCTTACGAAATCCAGAGTCAAATTTACCCACCTCCCCTGTATTAGCACCAAAATCATTGATTTGTGCAAGTCCCAAGACCTCACAGGGGCCCGAAACCAATTATCTCACTCCTCTCCTGTCCTTATCTCTTACACGACTCTGGAGAACAACTGTATGAAGGCTGTCTGGGTCATAAAATCACACTATTGCAATGCCAACCTCCAGAAAAACCTTATCTCCCCAGCTAAGTTCTGAAAGTTTATTCACTCCCTTTTCACCCGCCTGCCTAGTCTGCTACCCCCAAACCTCATGGTTAAGGGTTCACCTGTGTCAGACTCTATCTCTGTTGCTGTTCACTTCAATGAGTTCTTCACAACCTGCCCCGTCACTTCTTGTCCCTCTCCTAGCTCCTCTCCTTCCACTCCTGACCAGGTTTCCACTTCCCCCATCACCATCCAGAAAACCCTGCTTTCCCCTCCTCTCTCAACTTGTCAAAGTCAAATACTGATGGTCTGGATACCAAGTTCCTCCACCTGTTAGCTCCTGCCACTGCAGCTTCCCTTACCTACCTACTCAATCTTTCCTTCTCCCTCAACGCTGTTCCTTAATCCTGGAAAATGGCCAAAGTTATTCCACCTTATAAACGGAGTGACCCCTCTTCCCTTGGGAACTTCCGTCTCATCTCCCTTCTCCCCTTCCTCTCTAAGGTGCAAGAAAAACTAGTACATTCCAAACTCTTCAACTTCCTTTCATCCTCCAACTTCCTCTCACCCTTCTAGTCTGGTTTCTGGAAGCACCATTTCACCACCTACTCCCTGCTGCATGTCACTGATTCCATCTTCTCCAAGATGGCTCTGGGGCACATAAAGGCAAAACAATGTTCATCGATCTGGCCAAAGCCTTTGATTCAGTGTCCCATCCACTCCTCATGTACAAGATGAGCTCTGTTGGCCTCTCAGCTCCTGTTGTTGATTAGTTCCATTCCTACCTCATGGGCTGTCAACAATCAGTACAGATAGGAGGCCTCCTGTCACCTCTGCTTATCATCCAGGCTGGGGTCCCACAGGGCACCATCCTGGGTCCCATCTTCTTCTCCATTTTCCTGAATGACCTCCCGTTTACCTGTGTCAGCTCATATATCCACATGTATGGAGATGACAGAGTCATCTTTATACCGGTCCCTCCACTGCAGCTGTGGAAGACTTGCTCCAGCTGGACTTCAACAATGTTCTGCACTGGTTCCAATCCAACCAACTCAGAGTCAACACAAAAACAAGTGTGTCCATGATCTTTGGTACTGTACCAATCAAAAACTGGCCAGACTCACAGCCTCCCCCACCCCACCCACTCCCACCCCCTCGCTTTTCACCACTCTGGATGGCACACCTCTTGAAGCGGTTCAGTCCTTCAAGTACCTTGGTGTGTGGCTAGACAGTAAGTTTGACTTCTCAGACCACACTGATGCCATCCTTGCCAAACTCCATCCCAAGCTTGGTGGTGGATTTTACATGGTCAAAAAGAAACAACAGGAATTAAACCTGTAAACAGTATTTCGTTTTTTGTTTCTGCTTTATTTTTTCATAAGAGAGAGAGAGAGAGTTACAACAAACAGGCATATTTACTAGTCATTCATCTCAAAAAAAAATTAAACAACAAAAGTCATCTCAATTTAAGTACATTTAATTTCTGGGGGTAAAAGAAATCGGCATATAGTCTGTTTCCTCTCCAAGCTTTAAACGTTCCATGCATACAGTTTGTAACAAAAGATAGACATTTTTGGGCTAAGATTAAATCAACTTTAGAATATTCAGGGATAGCCTAGGCACCAACGAACTTCCTTTTATATTACATTTCATTTTCTAAATGTGTTTATGTATGTAAGGAGGGGCCTGAGACAGGAAAGAATATTTATTTATGTTCACCGAATGGTGGGTAGCAAACTCGACAAAAGCAAAAAAAGATGGCCTCCTTGCAGCTCTGGAAGCACTTTAACAAATTCACAACCTGCTTCATGGGTTTCATCATCAACCTCAAGCCACTCCTCAGAACGAGCAACCCACCTAACACTGTATGCTGCAGATACCCTTTTCATTGCCTAATATATCTGCTAGGGTCAGCAGCCTGAATTGCCTTGCACTTTGTGCAGACCTGGGATTTCTCTCCTCATCCCAACCACTTTGATACCGCTCCAGGTTTGATCAGTTAAAACCTGCATGTACTGTTTGCTACTAAGGGTTCTAGACAGTTTTATCTTGGCTTGGGGTTCATCTCTGCTTGTCTTGCATACATGGTCACCCTATTTTTGTTCCCAACTCTGCAGTGCCTGAGGGACTCAGGACAATTTGCGAGTTCCTTTAAGATGGTATATTTACTTTAGGGGGCACTACCCTGTTTATAGAGCTTCTCACTCCAGTATATACTTTTTACATCTTTCACCTTTTATTGCTCCCATCCCTGCCACCCCGAGGTTGTGCGGGGCCTTTCAATTACTTTCAGTGTACAGTGGTAATCTGTTTAATGCGTTTGGTAACGTAAGGAGGTGGGAGGGTCCATTTGGGGATGATACTGACTACATAGGTTTGGGCTAGTGCCTGTATTTGTTCTACTCTGCATTTTGAGCCCCTCTCATCATCTACAGACTCTTGGTGGGGGGTTGCCTGGCTGGGTAGCACTTTTCCCCAACCATCCCCATCTTGGCACTAGTTCCACCTCCTTTAAAGTCCAGAGGTGGGAATAGAAACCTGTTTTTTCAGGTTTCCTGCTTTGGAAGCTTCAGTTTCAGAAGCAATGCCCTATTGGCACAATGGTTATTTTACTGTTTAAAGTCCTGGTTTGCCTTTTTCATTGGAATGTACTACTGGCGGTCATGTCATTTTGTTTTATTTAACGGGAGGAGTTTTCTGCATTCAACAAGCTATATATTGAGAGGTGGGATTATGGCTAACACCAGTACATACATTTTGTCTTATAATGTCAATGGTCTGTCAAGCCCTATTAGGAGAAGTAAGGTTATGTAATTTTTGAGAAAATCAAGAACCGAAGTTGTGGCAGTCCAAGAGACCCACCTATCCAATGAAGAGCATGAGAAACTTTAAAAATGTAGGTTTCAGATGATGGCAGCCTCCTCCTATGGGGGGGGGCAGAGGGAAGGGAGCTGCAGTCTTGGTATCTAATGCTGCCACTTTTGACATTATAGACCAATGGATAGGAAAAGAGGGCAAATATGTCATGCTAAAAGGTAACTACAGTGGCTCCCTCCTTCCATTGGTTTCCACCCCCCCCCCAAGTTTGGACTATGCTTTTTCTATACCTTGTTCCTCCTCTTCACAGAATGAGGTGAAGGCATGATAATCTGTGTGTGTGTGGGGGGGACCTGAACCTGACTTTTATACCTCATCTTGATAGTACTTTCCAGATCCCTTAAAAAGATCACCAGGCGGCTAAACAAGTCTGTAGATTACTGGTGGTGTTGGGGTTTTTAGATGTTTGGCATCATCTCCATGGGCAAAGCCAACATTATACCTATTACTCCTCACCCCATAAAATCTATTCTCGACTAGACTATTTCTTGGTTCCGAAGGAGCTGGGATGTAGCCTTGATAATTGCTGGATGGGTAACTTGCATCTGTCATATTATGCCTCCATCCACCTAAAAGTCCATCTAGGCATGACAAATAAAAACACTTTCTGGAGGTTGAACATCTCCTTACTATAAGATGTAGAAATTAAAGGTAGTAGTCCTGCCCTCATAGTACAGGTGGTGTGGGGCAATGATACCCAGGTGGTGTGGGGCAATGATACCCAGAATGTCTGTGCGGGTATACTCTGGGACACAGTGAAGGCTCTACTTAGGGGCAAGTTTAACCCATTCTTACCAGTAGCACCATATGGTGTCGGTACCATCCATTGTTTAACCCGACCTAAAATGGCTGCACAAGACAGAATGAGTTAATGGAATTCTCCACCCAGAGAAAAAGACAGAGAGATAGGCTAGAAAATCTGATCTAACTGAGCAGATCAGGATATTGGAGTCACAGCAAATGCAAAAACTAGACAAAGCCAAGGGAAAGCAATTACAGATGCTGAAGAAGGAACGGGGCTCCCCCCTTGACTATCAGGTGGAGCAAAAATTGCTTTTTTTATGACAAAAGTATTATGAGGGAGGCCCCAGATCTCTTAGGACACTAGCTGGTCATCTTAGGGCACAACGGGCCAGGACCTACATCCCAGCGATAATTTACCCACAGGCAAAAACTGAGTACCATTCATGGGGTTGCTGAGGCCTTTAAATCATACTATACTTCTTTATATACAGAGACAGGATTGACATCGATCAAGGTGACCTCATTCCTGAATAAATTAAACTTACCTCAAGTCACAGTGGAACAGAATGCTGCGATTGTGGCACCCATTACCACTGCGGCTATCACAGCGGAGACTGCATGCCTTAAGATGGGGAAATATCCTGGCACAGTTGAGTTGGGCATTGAGTTCTACAAACAATTTCGGGACTCAGTGACCCCTATTCTGCTGCAGGCCTGTGGTTATGTCCTTTCTGCTGATGGCTGTATGGCTCCATCTTGGTCACAGGAAATAATATCTGTGATTCCGAAACCTGGCAAAGACCCTAAACAGTGTAGTTCTTATCAGCACAATTCCATCCTCAGTATAGACTATAACATTTTCACTTCTATTTTACCTAAACAACTCAAATCTATAATCCCTCATCTTGTTCATCTCAACCAGTCAGGGTTCATACCAGGTAGGCAGCCTTGGGGCAAAATCCGCAGATCAGTCCACTTAATTAATCATTTAAATCAGACTAAGATCCCAGCTTTCATTGAGTTTAGATGCTGAGAAAGCATTTGATAAAGTCTTATTTTTACCTGCGGAAGGTCCTTGCCCAGTTTAGATTTGCAGACTCTTTTATACAGACTGTTGCTAGGATATATGGATCCCCCCTGTATATATTAGGGCTAATGGGCACATTTCTTCAAAACTTAAACTTGAACAGGGAGCTCACCAGGGCTGCCCCCTTTCCCCGATCATGTCTGCCTTCTATATTGAACCCTTTGCTCAATCAGTTAGGCAGAACCCCAACATAAAGGGCATACATTTGAGTGGGTCAGAATAAATAATTCTGCTTTATGCAGATGAAGTTTTGCTCTATCTAACTAACTTAGAGAACTCTTTAGGGAGGTCCTAGAGGAAAACAAAACTTCTTTGTGTCTTTCTGGTTGTATGGTGAATGCCACCAAGACTGAGATCCTGTTTTTTTTTTCAATCATTCGGTCTTAGCTGCCCTAAGACACCATCCCCCCACGAGATGGGATCTCCTCAAATTCAAATATCCGAGCATATACCTTGGGCTTCACTCAGATGCTTTTTTATCTGATAATTACATCCTTCTGATAACAGAACTCACAGCGGATTTCCGGAGGTAGATGGTTTTACCACTACCTTTTTATTCCAGGATTCAGTCTATCAAAACAAATGCCCTGCCAAGATTTCTTTATTTACCTCAATGTATTCCTTGTATCATTCCACAGACAGTGTTCAGGGAATGGCAACAAAAATTGTTTGATTTCATTTGGCAGGGAACCAGACCCAGGATGAGGCAATACACACTCGTTCTCCCAAAACAAGAGGGGGTGCTGGGGGATCCCATTACTAGCAGGGTACTGGACAGCCATGCAAATGGGAGAAGCCCTACTCTGGGGAAATATAAATTATATGGCCTACTGGAAGGATATAAATCTCTCTGAAGACCTTGGTGTCCATCTCCAAGCCCTTTTATTTTAACCATATACTCGTTCAACATGCTAAATCAAGTGTATTGCGGGGACTAGGCATGGTCTTGGAGATGTAATCCCCCTAGGGGGGCTTACCTTATTTGCTCTGGTCTGCCTTCCATCTGCCTCACTTCCTCAGTCATGCACTGTCACCTGGCCTGAGTCCACAGATGCCCTTAGGTCTCTGTCCGACCCCTGCTTGCTTGGCAGTTTGGAGTGGGGCCTAGAGGAACAAGTCACAGAGCCAATGCTTGTTTGCAGCACAAATGTGCGAGCAGGCAGTCCACACATGTGCAGTAGCACACTTTTATTTTCTTACCGCTGTAGCAGTAAAATGGCAGCCTCTTGGTCAGTCCCAGTTCCCGGTTATGGCAGAACAGTGACCAGAGACCAGAACGAGGCGCAAGAGAAGCCTTTGCGTATTTTAATTAAAGAGCACCTATCAGTGTTGGGCCTTGCCTTTTGAATATTAATGAGGGCAGCATTAATATTAATGAGAAAGCCTGCCTGCTGCCTAGGGACACTGTATTTCAGCAGCTGCGACAGGCATGAGGCTCCATAAAAATGTTAAATTCAGCAGTCACTTGATAGGGCACAAAAACTGCTTTGAGACCGTGGGGCAAGAGAGAAGTAAAAATAATTATTCTGGCTGAACCAGAACTTGAAAGTGGGCAATGTATAGACTGCCTGTTGACTGTGTTTGTTAGCAGCTGTATGTGCAGCCTTTAACCCTAATTTAGCCAATGGGGAAGCCAGGATTATTGCCAGAGACTTGTGGGACTGTGCAAAAGCTTTGTGGGGAAAAAGCAGGGACAATGTTTAGCGTCCATTTGACTGTCCAATGAGGCATCGAAGGAGCCTGATGAATATTAATTTTTCAAGCAGACAAGTAATTCATAGAAACATTGAATCTGTTGGCAGATAAGGACCATACAGCCCACCTAGTCTGCCCATTTCCTTCATTGGTTTGGCAATTCCTACTCTTATCTGGACTACCTTTCCCCGCTCTGCTGTACAGCAGGGTGCCTTTATGCTTATCCCATGCCCTTTTGAATCCCTGTACTGTTTTTGCTTCCACCACCTCCACTGGTAGGCTGTTCCATGGATCCACCACCCTCTCTGGGGAATAAAATACTTCCTAGCATTCCCCCTAAGCCTTCCTCCCTCCAGACTCATGTTATGTCCCCTTGTCCTTGTGCACTTTTGTCTCTGAAATATGCTCCCCTCCTGTACCCTGTTTATTCCTCTAAGGTATTTGAAAGTCTCTATCATATCCCCTCTCTCCCTTCTCTCTTCCAGTGAACAGATGTTAAGTTCTTTGAGTCTTTCCTCATAAGGCTTGTGGTGCAGTGCATGTATCATTTTTTTGCTCTTCTATGGACTGCTTCATTCTGTCTATGTCCTTCCTGAGATGTAGTCTCCAGAACTGGACACAGTATTCCAAATGAGGCCTCACAAGTGATCTATTCAGTGGCATCAACACTTCGCTCCTCCTACTGGTTATGTCCCTTCCTATGCACCCCAGCATTCTGTTTGCTTTCCTGACTGCTTTTTTGCATTTTTTGGATGACTTCAGGTCATTGGATATGATAACCCCCAGGTCTCTGTCCTGACTTGTGGTGGCTAGAACCTGCCCCCCCATCCTGTATTCCTCTCTTGGGTTTCTGTGTCCCAGGTGCATTATCCTGTACTTTTTAGCCAATGAGGAGCTGCTAGAAGCTCCCAAAACTCCAGAGACTTTTTGTTCTGAATCCAGTTCAGTGGGAGCCCCTTCACAGGGAGGGGGGCTCAGGCCCCTTGCTAAATAAATGTGGCTGAAAGGATTTAGAGTGGCCAGCTTGGGGGTTGCCAGTTACCTCTCCCCCAGGACCACAATTTGCCTTTCCACATTTGGGGAAGAATTTGCCTACAGTACCCTGAACTACAATTTCAGCTGAGAGAGAGCTGTAAGGAGTCTGCCTGCAGTTGTGAGAGAGCTGCAAGAATTTGCCACCTCAGCGGTGAGAGTGCTGCAAGAATATGTGACCTCAGCTATGAGAACGTCACGTTAATAATCCTGAGTGAGTAGATCTTCTACAAAATGCAAGTGATATGGAGACCTGCTTGGGGGCAAAGAAGCCACTAGTTCCAAGAGGTGCTTAGTTTTATCTGCACCCTGCGTTAACTCAGCACCAGAATAGGGTGGACATCTGTTTGATTGAATGACTGTGGATGGTCCTGTGTCTCAGGAATGGCCGATTGGTAGTCTGGTTCTACAGGAATGAAATGGGAGTCTGCTAGGGATGAGGAGCTTGCCAGAATTTGCCTGTGAGAAGTTTGATGTCCTGCTTGAAGCTGCAACGCCATACCTGCCAAAAGGGACTGTTCGCATGTGTTCAGCTTACGAGAAGCTTCAGTGTAAAGTGAATTTACTGCAGTGTAAAGCACTTAGTTTGATTGGGAGTCTTGTCTTAAACTCCAGTGTCTATCTCTGTTGGGAGACTTATTTATTTTTTTATTCATATCTCCGATTACAATATCTTTGAGCCAGGGGCTCTTTTATTAAGGTTCCACATCAGCAGATGACACAAAAACAAACAAGACAAAATAAAACAAAGCATTCGATGTCAACAATAAGTACAATTAAGGCAGTCATAAACAGTCATGCCAGATACATTCTAATAACAGTAGTGAAATACAACTTGAGGCATAATGTAACAGGCACAATGGATGTTATCAGAACAGTCGGTAGGTAAAAAGCAGCCAGAGGTTGGTTTTGTTGGGGGGGAGCAATGTAGGAGTGAGTGGGGGGGTAAGTAGTGGGGAGGAGAGGCAGTAGAAGAAACATGAGGGTGGGAGAGGAAGGAGGGGGGAGGGGAGAGGGGTGTTACTAACAAGAGCTGGCAGAGAGTTGCCTTAAGCTCCAGTATCTGCCTCCTGTAGTGAGGAAAGAGACTTTATCTACTGTGATGGGACTGTTCAAGTATATTGTGGGTCTTCCCTGAAGCCCAGTGAATGTGCCTAATTCTTTCGGGGACTGTGTCTGAATGAAGAGGGCCACAGCTGCTATGCTGGCAGCATGGTTGAAAAACAGCCTAACTAAATGTGCCTAACTGACTGACAGAGAGAGAGAAAAGGAGACTGTCTTTAAGATCAGTTTATTGGGAGTCAGCCTGGTAGTGTGCTAAATAGGCACTGCCATTGCACCTCCCCCTGAGGGGTCAAGCCTAGATGTGGGGGTCTGAGGCATGCTGGCCCTCGTCCCTTTGCTGGTCTGTATTTTCCAGAATGTGACCTTTGCCTAAGAAAAGGACCAATTTCTAAAGAAAGCTGAGAGAAGTTCCAGCCTGCAAAAGCTGCAAGAGCCTGCTGTGTAACTGGGGGTCTGCACAAGCCCTTGCCATGCATTTCAGCCAAGACTCAGGTTTTACAAATTATGTCTACCTCCTATCTGCCTGTAGGAATCCTTGCTGCATCTGCAAATGTCTGACTACAGAACCATGAGTAAGCAGAGTTAGCTCTGCATTTGGAGGTGACTGTAAATAGTTACTGTTATGTTTTTTGCCAAGTTCAGTATCTAAAGCCTAAGCTACTAAAGTGTGGGATATACCTGCATATTACAGAGTTAAATTTAGAGACAATTAAAGAAAAGGGAAAAACTAAGTTTATTTTGATTCAAGTGCACCAATGCTGGCCAACCAGCTGCAACATATCAGGTGTGCAAAATTGAGTACAGAGTACCCAGCTATAGAACTGTGGGGTTCTGTTTTGGACTGGGGACTGGTACCAGTTGGGGTATTCTCATGTTTGAAGATCTAAAGAAGCTAGATCGCTAGAAAGGTAATTCTGAATCCATCAGAAGTTTGGTGGGTGGCCAGTATCGACAAATGTCTACATTTAAATTGCAAAATGTTTGTTTCTGATGCAATGCAAACTGTAATTTAATCTCTACTTCCATCTACCCCTTCCTAACCCTACATCCCTTGTAAATAAATTGTGGGTTAATATTTTTTTTTTTTTTTTACAAATCTGAGTCATGAGCATATTATTAGAGTAAGTCAATAATTCAGCAGAATGGAATTTGGGGTTTTGGTTAATGCTAATCCATGTGTGGGGTGACACTATGGTAATGTGGGTGGGGATAGCATCCCAGGAGGCTGTACTAGTTAGATATTAGACCCACGTAAAGTATACTCTGGGTGGAGGCACTGTGCAATTATTGTTATCTTGGGAAAGAACCTTTGGAAATGAGAAATGGGAACCCAGGCCCCTCAACCTTGATCAGGCCTGCAAGGCAGGGTAGTAGCCCAATGGGACACAGAGTCTGGACTACAGAGTGATGGAGGGGAGGGGCTAAGGGGACCAACTCTGAAGCAGTCGAGATGGTTTTACAAATGGTGGTTGTGGGATACCTTGTTGAACCAGCTATAATAGACCCATGCTCCTGTAGACAACATTAAAGAGGGTATTTTCTGTCAGACTCTTAATTCAAGGTGGAGGGATCCATTCCTTTCAGGTCTGTGCCCAACAATATGGTGGGAGAGCCACAAAAAAATTTCAGTACTTTCAATTGAGGGATTACATTAATAAACTTATTTGGGCAGCTACAATACAAAATCAGAAGGCTGCTACAACAGAGGCTTTCCAAACTATGTGGGACTCTGAAACTGGGAAGGAGGCCATCTCCTTATTCTGTTTGACCTACCTCCAGGACCGACCCCATTCTACGAACTATCTCAGATTAAAGTGGGAGCATGACCTTAATATTTCTTTAACTGAAAGGCAGTGGAGGAAGGTGTGGGAGGGAGTAAAGTCAACTTCTTCTTCCCCAAAATGGAGAGAATTTGTGTGGAGGGTTCATTCCAGATATTTCCTGGTCCCTTAGGTCCAAGCTAAATGGGATCCCTCAAATACCCTGGAGTGCTGGAGGCAGTGTGGTGAGGCAGTTGCCATCCATGAGCACATATTCTGACACTGCCTCAAGCTATCTACTTTTTGGGAGTCTGAAAAAATTAAAATACAAATTTTGAACCTCTAGTCTACCCTATCAAGGGATTACTTAATACTGGGCTTGAAACCACCAGGGCTTGGGGGACGGAAGGGTGTTTACCTATGAAATATTCTGCTGGCTGCAGCCTATAATGCCATCACTAAGAAATGCTTACAGGTTGTTGCATCGGAATATGATGACTGAGTCAGGGTCTTCCCTCAGATCCAGGAAATGGAACGGTTAACTTTTGTGGTGTATCATAGGACACTAGCCTATATGAACTGTTGGACATGCTGGGAACTGGCTCAGGTGTAGGGAGGAGCTTATCTCTTAATAAGAGCCTGGCAGGAGGACTCAACAGTCACATGACATGGTTACTGCTTACCTACTCCCTTCCTGCTAGCTTTCCTTTTGACAATTGTAAGTATTTATTGGAACTAACAAACTTACTTCCAGTCCCTAGCTTCCAGTTTAGTTCACCAGATATTAGTACTCTAGTCTTAGCTGCGTAATTGTTGTTTACTGTTGTTTTTCCTGTTTCGTTCTGTACGGTAATATTTTACTCTATAATGACTCACTGTTCAAAACATGTCCATTGACTCCATATACGAATGCTACTGGGATTATGCATTTATATTTTATTCAACAAAGAAGTATAAACAAAATAATTATTTATTTTCACTGTTTAAGGAAATTTTACTTTTTAGGGCCACATTGAAGGTTTTCAGTGAATAAAGGTGACAGCCACATTTATGATAGCAATGAGGAATGAGTGGATTCTACATGTGCTTTGCCAAATTTCAAATCCCACTGCCTGAACTTGTTCAAACCTGTGCATTTCTAGGGAATTAACAAATGTGTCTCTGATGTTATTTAATAATCCGGAAGCAGGGTATTTCCAGCTTATTTTATAACATGATTTATACCATGGGATGGCAAATAAAATTTGCAGAATGACACGCGTTATTTTAACTGTTGATATAGATACTAGTAAAATAACACTGAAAATTTATGTTATTGTAGCAGTAACTTTCAATAATATTTTACTATTACCAATGTTATTTTACTAGTAGCTACATGTTATTTTACTAGTAGCTATGTTACTCAAATCTCAATACTCAATATTCAAAGGAGGCAATATAACGTAGTGGTTTAAGGCTCTGAGCTGCAAATCTGGTGACATCCAGCTGACCAGATCTGGGTTTGAATCCCACAGCTTCCACCTGCATACTGTGTGACCCTAAGCAAGTCACTTAACTTCCCTGTACTCTCAGGTCACACCTTTAAAAAAAGCTTTCAGCTTAGTGTGCTACTCCTTGTTAAACAACTAAAAAAAAAATCCCATGGTATAAATAGGATATTCTGGGAGGTGGCTTAAAATATGATTATTGTTCATTGTAGACTTTTGATGTCATTGCTGTCTTGCACGCGTGGCTTCAGTTTGCTCAGCCACTTTGTCAAGTTGATTGGGGTATTAAGTGGGAAGTGTGGGGGGCATCCTGTGTTGTCAGCGTCAAGAGTATATCTGGTTTGACTGTGCACTTGGTCTATGCTCTGGCGAAAGATTGTGGAGGAACCCTTGATATACTGTATTAGTGCACCTGGTCATGAATGATATACAGGGGAAAATGTGCTGTTGGAGATTCAGGCTAGGTTCTGGGAGCTAGCCAGGATCTGTCAGGCCATTGCATGCTCGGTCTCCTTCTCAGAGATCCTACTGGTACCTACAGCCAGTGTGGGGAATAAACAAAACAATTAGGGAAGTAAATGAATGGCTCAGTGAATGGTGTGAGGCCAGGGGGTGTGAGTTGGTGGGGGACTGGGGTGCAACCTAGGAAGACAAGGAATTGTACACAAGGGACAGGCTCCACCTCAGCTTGGGGGCGGAAGAGGTTTTGAAACATAGATTGGCATGAGTCATCCAAGCTAGAAAATATCTATGTCCCATATAAGAAAAAATATAACAGTATAGGCAGAATACCAAACTGGTTAAATCCAAAAATCCAAAGACAAATTAAAGTCAAACATAGGACTTACGCCAGGTACAAAAAACACAATACTGATATTAACAAAGCTGCACATCCACAAGCACAAAAGGATTTAAAGCATCTGATTAAAAGTCCAAGTCCAATATAGAATTCAAGATAGCACACTCAAAGGATAGCAAACTTTTTTCATATATTAACTCTAATTATAGGACTACTGTCAAAACTATAGGTCCACTCATTAATAATCAAATAATTGAAAGCGATATACATATGGCAGATAAATTCAATTAATATTTTTGTTCCATTTTTTCTGCTAAAACTCAAGATCTACCTGCATATAATATAGATCAGCAAACCAAAGCACTCTTTACTGCAAATGAAGTTTATGATGCCCTGTCCCAAATAAATAGTTCCTCTAATCCAGGACCTGATTATGTAGCTCCCTTAATGTTTAAGAGAATGGCCACAGACTTGGCATATCCTCTGTCAGTAATATTCAATCTATCCTTGGTGGAAGGCACAGTACCTGAGGACTGGAAGCTAGCAATTGTTGTCCCAATTTTCAAAAAAGGTAATCATGGGAATATAGATCTATAGACCGATTAGCCTTACTTCACATTGTTGTAAAACTATGAAACGCTTGTTTAAAACTAGATTGGAACTTTTTTTTACACACAGCTGGTCAGTGAGATAAAATACAGCATAGCTTCAAGAAGGGAAGATTGTGTACTACAAATCTTTTACATTTTTATAATAATATCAGTAAAAAATCTAGATAATAGAACACCCACGGACGTTATCCTACTTGATTTTTCTAAGGCCTTCGATAAGGTTGAACATGTAAAATTAACCAACAAATTATTGAACCTCGGTATCAGTAAAGTGCTAGTCAAGTGGATCTATGACCAGCTGGACAAAAAGGAAACAATGTGTTTGTATCAGTAATACAGCTTCAAGTCTTGGTCGTGTTAGTAGTGGTGACCCATAGGGCTCTATCCTAGGACCAATATTGCTTAACATATATGTTGGTGATCTGGAGAATGACGTCTCCAACAGTATAGTTAAATTTGCAGATGACACTAAACTAGGAGGAGCTGTTGACTCATTCAATAAACATCTTTCCCTAGTGACTGACTTGGGCAAAATAGAAAACTGGGCATCCGATAATGATATATACTTAAATGCTAGTAAATGTGCTATGTTACAGCTTGGAAAAAATAACCTGAATTATTCATACATTCTTAATTGAACACTTATCAAAAACTCTATTCGTGAAAGGGACCTTGGCATTGTAATAGATAATAAGTTAACTTTCACTGACCATTGTGCAATGGTCTCTAGAGCAGTCATAAATCTCGTCTCTAAAGTAAGATGTGCATTTATGTGCAAATCACTTAAGATGTACATTTATGTGCAAATCACAACAATTTCTCATACCAATCTATAAAAGTTACAGTATATACAACCAATATTGGATTATGGCTCACAGTTATGGTCACCTCTTTTTAATAAAGACATCAAGTTAACAGAAAGAGTGCAAAGAGCAGCTACCAAAACTGTACCTGCCTAAAATGCAAATCATATCAGGAAAGATTAACTATAACAGGACTACACACATTGGAGGCTAGAAGACAATGGGGTGATTTACTTTTTCTTTTCAAACTTTTACAGTCTTAAGATCTAATGGATTGCTGTGAGATAAAATATAGCACAACTAGATGCAACCTTAGGTCTCACAATAAGAAATTAGAAATTCCAAAGGCCAACACCACGCGAAGAGATAATTTTTATAGCATTAGATCAACCAAGGCATGGAATAGATTACCCCAACATGTGGTTGATATCACCTACTTTGATAACTTCAAAAATGCACTAGATAAACTGTACTACAATAATTATTTGATGGTATAATGGCCCACTCATGTGGGGGACATTCCAGATGGGCTTTCTGTCCCCTTATGTCCTATACTTCATAGTATTCATAGTATAGGTGGGGTTTAAACTTGTGAGGGGGGCAGGATTGGGGCTTGAGACAGACCCTAGCATACCTATCCAAGATGGCCTTGGCCTCCTCCCCCAAGTGAGGAGGAAGGTGCACAGATCAGGAGCACCCAATAGTGCATGAGGGGGCCCTTGCTGGCAGTGACCTGGGAGCCATCAGGGCAGGGGAATGGGTGGAAGGGGATGCACTGAAGGGTGGTCCTGATTAATGTGAGGAGCATGGGGAACAAGATGCCTGAGCTTCAGGCACTGCTACTGCAGGGTAACGTGGATGTGGCAGCTGTCACTGAAACTTGGGCCACTCCTGGGCATGACTGGAACTGAAACCCAATAGAGTACACCACATTTAGAAAGGACAGGGTGGTGGGCAGGGGAGGAGGAGGAGGAGGAGGAGTGGCATTTATCATTAAGGATGGAATAAGGATAAGTAGGGTTGAGGAAGTGGAGGTCTGGGGTTAAGCGGGTGAAGCTGGGGTTGGTATATAGACCATCCACGTAGGCGGAAGACCTGGAGGAAGGCCTGGTGGTGAACCTTAGGGATCACTGTGGTTGGGGAGAGGGCAGAGCAGTGGTGCTGGGGGACCTAAATATGCCAGGAACTGACTGGGGAACTATGGCATCCTCATCGGCCAGGGAGCAGTGTCTGCCTGACATCTTCCAGGATGAGTTTCTTGCCCAATTGTTAACTGACCCAACGAAGGAGGGTCGTATCCTGGATGTGGTTCTGTCAGACTGTGAGCTCATCAGAGATCTAGTAGTTGGTGATCCATTGGTAGGAAGTGATCATGCCACAGTCTGATTATCCCTGGGGGGGGGGAGTAGATTGTATGAAAATGACAGTAGTTGACTTCAGGGGTGTGGACTTCAAGGATATGAAGTGGAACCTTAGGGTCTACCTAGATGGGATCAGGCTGGGTATGGACACTGAGAGCCGGTGGGAAATAATTAAAAGGGGGTCCTGAAAGCTTCCAAGGCCTGCACGAAGGAGCGATGCAACTAGGGTAAACCCAGGAGGCTGAGCTGGTGGACAAGGGAGGTCCAGGATATGGTAAGGGAAAAAAAGGCTGCTTGTAGCTGATACAGGTGCTTGTGTGGGGTTATAGACAAGGACGAGTATGATATGATAGCCAGGAAGGTCACCAGGATGGTGAGGTCGGCTAAGGCAGGGACAGAGTGAAGGTTGGCCCAGGAGATTAGAGGGGGTGAGAAAGGGTTCTTCAAGTATATCAGGGAAAGGAGGAAAGGGAAGGGGCAGATTAGTAGGCTGGGGTAGGGGAGTGGGTGGGAGGAGGAGGCAGGAGAGCAGGCAGAGGTACTAAATGATGATTTTGCCTTGGTCTTCACTAGGGAGGACAGTGGGGCAGCACTGCACGAGGAGGAGCAGGGTGAACCTGCAGATGGAGGGGGCCATGGATGTTGAAATCCCCATTGGTAGGGTGTGGGAAGCCCTCAAGGCCCTAAGAGTGGAGAAGGCACCGGGCCCAGACGGGCTTCATCCCAGGGTGATTAAGGAATTGGCTGATGTCCTGGCCACACCTCTGGTGGATCTCTTTAACTCCTCCCTTCAGTCAGGATGGGTGCCTCAGGACTGGAGGATGGCCCATATTGTGTCCATCCACAACAGCAGCTCACGAGAGGAGCCGGGAAATTACAGGCCGGTAAGTCTGACAACAGTGGTAGGCAAAGTGATGGAGGTCATCTTAAAAGAGAGGGTGGAGGTGTTTCTAGAGGCATGGGGCCACCTGGATGATCACCAGCATGGCTTTGTTCAGGGCAGATCATGTCAGACCAGCCTGGTGGAGTTCTATGATTGGGTGACAAGAGCGCGGGATCAGGGCAGGCCAGTGGATGTCCTCTTTCTAGACTTCCACAAAGCATTTGACTCGGTGCCACATCTCGGGCTGCTGGAGAAGCTGAGGGAAATAGGGGTGGGGGTACGGATGATCAGATGGATAGGGAACTGGCTAGCAGGACGTTTTCAAAAGGTGATCGTCGGGGGGAGGGAGGCTTCAGCTCCCAGGAGGATCATTAATGGGGTCCCACAGGGATCAGTGCTGGGTCCATTCCTGTTTAATGCTTATATCTCAGACATCAGAAGCAGTATCAGGAGTGAGATGAGCCTCTTTGCTGATGACTCGAAGCTGGGAGTGGTGGTGGATCAGGAGAAAGGTAGGTTAACCCTTCAGAGGGACCTGGGAGACTCTGGACGGGTGGTCATGCACCTGGAAACTGAGGTTTAATGCTGAGAAATGTAGGGTTCTCCACCTGGGGGCCAGGAACCCAACTCATGTACACCTTGGGAGGGGAGACACTGCAGGTTTCGAGGGGGGAGAAGGACCTCAGGGTGATTGTGGATGCCAAAATGAATAACTCAGAGCAGTGTAGAAGGGCTGCAGCCCAAGCAAAATAAATGCTGGAATACATAGCCATGGGATAACCTTGAGAAGCCAGGATATACTCCTTCCGCTGTACAACTGCCTGGTTAGACCATACCTTGAATGCTGCATGCAGTTTTGGTATCCATACTTAAAAAGGGATATTGCTTTTCTGGAGAGGGTCCAGAGGAGGGAGACCAGGATGATACAGGGTCTAGGGGAGAAGTCCTATGGGGAGAGACTTGAGGAGCTCAACTTCTACTCCCTGGAGGAGAGGCAGGACAGAGGGGTTATGATCAAGGTCTTCAAATATCTTAAGGGAGTAAATAGGATAAGCCAGGATAGGGTGTTTCAGCTAAGGGAGGTGGGGACCACCAGGGGGCACCCAATGAAGCTTGTTGGTGAGAGACTAAAGGAGGAGACAAGGAGACGCTACATCACTGAGAGGGCAGTGGAACCCTGGAATGCTCTGCCCATGGAGCTGGTGGCTATTACAACTGTGGAGGGGTTCAAGACAGACTGGGATAGGTATAGGGAGAGGGTGCAGAGCCCTATTGGGGATGGGGTGGGGGACCTGATGGGCAGGGTGGGGGAGGCTATAACGGTGCCATGACCGGGCATTGTTCCCTGAGCAGACTCGATAGACCATAGGGCCTATTCTGCTGGCTTCTTAGTATGTTAGTACATCAGTTCAAATTTCAAGTTTTCAAGTTTTATTTTGGGAAAGGTCATTGAGCAAAGCTCATTTATAATGACACCATATTAGGCTCACATCACAAATAATTACAAAATAGTTACAGTTTAGGTAAGTAAGAGTTTTCATAAATACATGTTGACATGTTATCATCATTATGCTAGTCAACGCAAGCCATCCTCTACCTTGGACCTTGAAGAAGATGGGTGCGAAGCACTGTTTATCAAAATTCTTGTCAGGGACCAAAAGCCACTACTTGTAGGGTGCACCTATAACATCCCAAGGAAGGCCATGGAAGCCCTAAGTATGCTGATAAACACCATACCCACCCTGCTCAGCTATGAAAAGATAATACTTGGAGACTTCAATCTAAACTGGGGGGACAAGCTAGGCGGGGAGGTCAAAAACAGCCTCATGGGAGCAAATCTCACACAGTTGATGCACAAGCCTACACGCTTCAACCACAAGACTGGGAACCATACCACACTAGACTGGATACTGGTGACTAACCCAGAAAGGGCCAAATTGGTAGGAACATGTCAGACTCGATCAGTGACCACACACCTACCCTGCTGGTGTAGAGAAATAACGGCCCCAAGCAACCCCCCAGAACCCTCTGGACCAGAAATTTTGCAGCACTAAATGAAGGCTCCTTCCTTCAAGCCCTCTCGGAGGTGGACTAGGCCCAAGCCCTTAACACCCCCTCTATTGATGGAGCCCTTGATGGCTTCACCAGACACTTTATGTCAGTAATCAACAAGCACGTGCCCAGGAAGTTGATCAGGGTCAAAGGTCAGGAAGCCAGGTGGCTCAACCCTGATCTCAAGCGGAGGCTGAAGGACAAGGATAAACTATGAGAGAACTACAAGCACTCAAACTTGCAACAGGATTGGGTGTGATACTAGGAAGCCAGAAACAGCTGCAAAAGGGAACTCAAAAATGCAAAAAAGAGCTACCTGCATGCACTGCAATCCAAGAACTTGGCTGACCCAAAGAAGTTCTGGGGCCATATAAATACCCTGCTCAAGGGGGGCAAGTTTAAGGTGGCCGGGCCAATAAAAGAGAATGGGACACAGCTCTCCACCCCCATAGACATGACCAACATCTTCAACAACTTCTTTCTAGACCTGGAGAGGTTCAGAACGAGCAATCCCAACAAAGACTAGGGTCATCAAACACACCCTGGGAACCCTCCCCAGGATCACAAAGGGTGCCCGGAGGACATCCATCAGGGCCCCGAATTCCACCTTAAGCTGGTATCGGCAGGGGAAGCCCTGAAGCTGCTCAGAGGCCTGAAACCAGACGGGGCAGCAGGGCAAGACAACCTGGAACCCAAGCTGCTGAAAATAGGAGCCCTCGCTATTGCATGACCCATAGCTCAACTCTTTAACAGGTCCTTGATAGAAGGGAAAATACTGGCTCTGTGGAAGGTTGGACTAGTGACCCCTATCCCGAAAGGAGGGTAGCACAGAGATGTGGAGGACTTCAGGCCTATCTCCATCCTAAGTACCTTAAGCAAGCTACTGGAGAAGGTGGTCTACCAACAGATAAGCCACCACCTGGATCTGCACAACCTGCAAGCCTACCAGCAGTACAGCTTTAGGAAAAAATACTAGACCGAAACAGCCCTAATAAGCTTCACCACTGATGTGTATGAAGCCTTAGACCAGAACAAAATGCTTGGCGCGGTCTTCATTGACCTCACCAAGGCATTTGACCTGGTTGACCACCAGCTACTGCTGGAATGGCTTAGGGGGCTGAGTCTGGACACAACAGCTCAGCTATGGTTCACAGACTACCTCAATGGCAGGACACAAATGGTCCGGTGGAATGGTGCTACTTCAGCCGAGTGCTCAGTACCCGCAGGAGTCCCACAAGGGTCAATCTTAGGCCCCCTGCTATTCTCCCTGTTCACAAACAACCTCCCCAGCACTGCGGTGGGGCAAAAGTCACACTCTATGCTGATGATGCAGTACTATATAGGACAGGAGAAGACATGGGTTCCTTAAACTGGGAGTTGAGTCAGGACCTTGGAGCCTTCGAATCCTGGTGTCAGATTAATAGGCTGGTCCTGAATAGCAAAAAGACAAAAGTCATGCTCTTTGGCCCAAAAAAACTGGGCCAAATGAGATCCATCCACCTATCACTCTCCCCCAGGGATGGAGTAGGGACAGAAGTTGTGGACAATGTGAAATACCTGGGAATGTACATTGACCAGGAGGTCTCATTCAGGAAGCACATTGACCACCTCACAAAGGTAGTAAACCAAAAACTGGGTCTCCTTTACAGACTTAATCCCTTTCTAACTAAGGAAACCAGGAAGGCGATAGGGAACAGGACAATTCTCCCAAGCCTTTTCTATGGAGCAACCTTGCTCCAGTCGCTGAGAGCTACAGAAAGACAGCAGCTGAGCATGCTCTACCACAGGATCAGCCATTTCACCACCAGGGCAGACAGAATGGAACACCACTGCAAGGTGCTTCAGGCCCTAGAATGGCCATCCTTGGAGGCAAGATTAGCATTTCTCACCCTGTGCATGGCCTATAAACTACAGCAACCTGGGGCCCCTCTTGGGCTGAGGAACCTGCTCATTCCTAAGACAGCGAGACAAGAGCTCAGATCCACCAATCGGATACTCCTAGAAATCCTCAGGGCCAGATCCTCCCTAGGTCAACAGTCACTCAGGGTCCCCCCCCCAAACTCTGGAATGAGCTCCCGAGAGAGAGAGAGAGAGAGAGAGATACAAGACAGCCCCACCATTGAGGGCTTCAAGAAAGGGCTAAGAGCACACCTAGGGAAGGGGCCCCAGTGCCTCTGTCTCACCTAGGGTCCTGCCAAGGGACCTAACACAGGGTGATATCCTTGCAAAAAGAATGGTGGGCCATGGACAGATGGGTCTGTCAGTCTGGTGGTAGATCTGTCCTTCACACTTATATAGGTTTTTACTACTTGTCAATTGGTCTGTACCTAACAATTGTCTGAAGCTTTGGTTTGTATTAGTTTCTGTACTGTAATGTTTGTTCACACACTCTGTGTGAGCCTTGCTGCACTGTACACTCTGTCTGCATTTGTTTTTTCCCTCCCTCTAGGTACTTGTAACTAATCCCAGGTTGCCCCTGAGAAAGGGACCGCAAGGTTCCAGTGGGCCTACCCGGTTACCAAAATTTAAATAAATAAATACATTTATTAATGCACTTTTCAAATATCAAAGCATGTAGCAACTTAAAAACATAAACAATCAATTAGATAAAACATATACAAATTTAAAAAAGGCGGCATATCAGGTCTCGCTAAGCAGTGTCCCCAAAAGCTAGAGTAAATAAATATGTCTTTAAAGAGGACTTAAAGGTCTCAGTGGACAGGCACTCTCTAATCCGATGAGGTAGAGAGTTCCACAGGGTTGGGGCCACAAATGAAAAAGCCCTAGCACCAGAGGTCCGAAGACAGACCCTGGGAACTTCTAGCAATCCCTCATTGGCAGAGCTGTGTGGATGGTGGGGGCAATAGGGCCGAAGGAGGTCTTGCAAGTAGCCCGGTCCCTGCCCATGTAGCGCCTTATAGGTCAGCAACGCGACCTAGAAGGTGATCCTCCATCACACAGGCAGCCAGTGCAGTTCGCGACGCACAGGTGTGATATGTGATACTACACTGAATACTTCATACAATATTCCATATGCGACCTGTGCAACTTCTAGAATAGCATGCTGTTTTGGAGGTTGCATGTCACCAACTAAAATAAATCCTGTTATGTGTGCACTTTTCACTCCTCTAGTGTAGCATTTGGTTACCAACATGAAAGTCTGCTGACCTACCTAACAGCTGTATGTTACCTATCCTAGTTAAAGAGCAAGTGTTTGTACTACCTAAAACTTATATTAGATTTTAAAAGCAGCCAGCCATTACCTTTCATATTTGAAGTACTTTTTTCTTTTCCCTTGGTTTAATTAGAAGATTGTTTCCCAGATGTTAGTAGGTGTGATGCTTAGAACAGCTCTTAGCCTGGCAGCTGTCATATCTTGCTCTTCTGCCCCAAACTACATCATCAGCATTATGACCTCACTGACTGTGACATCACTGCTACTTAGGAACAAGTGAGTGACTGCCAGGTCATTCACCTGTGTATCACTGTCAGTGAGATCATAATGCTGATGACGTAGTGTGGGGCAGCGGAGCTAGATATGTCAGCCGCCAGGCTAAGAGCTGTTCCACACATCCAGCACAATATTATCACATAGAAGACTTTCTGATGAGCAAAAGGAAGAAGAAAAAATACTTCACAAATAAAAAGTTACAACTGACTACTACTTAGAATTTGTGTTATTTTCCTGTCTGCCTGTCTTGGATTCATTAGCATTTTAAGTGACTAAGAGACATTACACTGGTTATTAAAATGTACGCTGGCTTTTTCCATGAATGCTCAAGACATTACAGTACTTAGTCAGACCTGTATTTGGTTTAGGATGGCTGTCATCTTTCTGGTGACTAGTACAGCTCTGAAGAATGGAATTGTAAATCTTAACAAAATGGTGCTAATGCAAACTCTCATTTATATTACATTGCATAAGAATATTCTCCACATAATATGTTACACTCATTACAGCATCATGTAGTTTATGAAGAATTCCAGAGTACTCCACGTGTGTAACCTTTGTAATTCAATATGAATGAATTTGTTATGTCTATGCACAGTATTTGAGATGATGCATTTCTCTACAGAAGTTCTCAATTCTCCCTGAAACAGCTAGAACAAATCTGCACCCCCGATACACACTGTATCCAAATTTTAAAGTAGCAGAATATTAATTTATCACAGCCAGGTCTGAATTTATCTTTAAAAAGGAAATTCAAGGGTACGTTAACAGACAGCCATGCTTACCAAAATGTAAACACAGGCAGCTATTTAAAGCTCAAAGTCCTTATCTACTGGTCAAAGTTGTAAATCCCCCTGAAGCTGCAGATCTCACTGTTGTCCCTGTAACAAACTTCGAATGTGGTTTCTCTTTCTACTTATGAAATGTCTTCTGAGGCAAGCCAAGCCTATGTTTCATGGCCTTCTGTGTCACAAAACAGAATTGTCCCAGGGTTAATTAAAGGCACAAGCATCGGGATTAGCCACTGTGACTTCATCAACCATGATCAGGCTTGGTCCTGATATATTGGAAGCTTAACACTAGTGAAGCAATATCACATGGGCATTTATACAGTTTGTTCCGTCTATACATTCTCAGACGATAATAAAAGATACCCTGTCTGAGCTCACATGGCAGCATAATGTGCAGCATTAGGAGTACATTAAAAAAGATGACGTAACAGGCAAGAATGGTATATAATTGTTAAAATGAAACACAAAAACCCTTCTGTAAATTCCCCCTGAAAAACATATACAAGTCAAAATGTTCTATGCTGAACCTTATACAAAATGGTCACCACAAACTAGATGAGTTTAATAAAGTGTTGTTAACTGTAACACGCACGCCTAGAATTTGACAACAATAACACAAGGATGAACTGTAAACTGTTTAATACTTGTTAAAATTATTTGAGGTCATTGTAGATGCTTTGACTAACTTGCTCTGTCCTGTGGTAAAGGTATGAATTGTAATGCATGATTGATCCATCTAGCATCTAGTTTTCCAGCACGCAATTGAAAATGGAGTATTATGGCAATATGTCTTCTAGGTAGTGTCTTCTAGATAGATAGACAGACAGACAGACAGGCAGATACCAACATGATGCCTTAACATACCAGTGTGCTGGTGTTAAGACTCCCCCACCCAACCTTCCTATCACAAGAACATCCCCCGAGTTTACATCCCTGCTAAGTAAATATCACTGCTGCACCATATGTAGAACTAGAGAAACACATGTAAATATTTGAGCAACACAAACACCCAGAAATAGAACTGTTTTTTGACAAACAAAAAACGTACCATTTTAATAATTAGTACTAGTCCAGAAGGAAGGAAGGAAGGAAGGAAGGAAGGAAGGGTAGGTATTTGTCCATTAGTTCCTTCCCCCAAAGCTCAGTAGCAATACCTTGTTACCCCTTATTCTTCAAAGTACCACTGATGTCTGAGTTTAAAGGTGGATAGAGTATCAACTGATACTACCTGCTCTGCGAATATGTTTATCCCATGCATTCAATCACCACTCATTCTGTGAAGTAATTCTTCCTAATATTTCCCTTAAATTGTCCTTCTTCTATGGCGTTGTGTGTCCCCTTGTTCTCTCATCCTCAGATATTCTGAAGAGGCGTGTTTGATCTGATGGTGTTATCCCTTACAGGTAGTGGAAAATCTTGATTATGTCACCCATGACATCTCTTTTCCAATACACTCTCTTTTCCAGTACGAGAGTCCCAGTTCTGCCAATCGGTCCTCATAGCTCATGTTCTCCAAGATCTCATCCACCTTTGTTGCTCTCCTTTGGATGCTTTCAATCATGTCAATGTTTTTCCTCTGATGCTGGGAACAAAACTGAATGCTGTACTCGAGATGAAGCCTGACCAAGGACTGGTATATAACCAGGCTTTCACCTTTGCTAGTGGAGCCTGGTTACTGGAGTGTAGTGTGTCCCAGAGGCCACGAGTCCTGAAACATTTCAGGCTTCCTTCTCCACTCCCTCAGCTTTAATAGGCTGTTGCACTCTGCATGCCTGTACATGTGAGGCCTAAGCAAATGCTGGAGATCTGTCTGCCACTCCCATCCTTCATAATCAGGAAGAAGCATGTGCACTAGTCAGTCTTACCTGGGCTGAGCTTACAGCCTCAGCTCAGAGAAGTTCAAACATCCTGGCCTAAGACAGAAAGAGCAGAGAGAGTCCATCAGCCCCCGGAGGTGCATTTGCCCAGAGGCAGCAAAGAAACATATCAAGAAATAAGAAGGAGAGGTCTAGAGAATGTAAGAGAAAAAAGATCTGAGAACAGAGAAACTGAGACAGGGAATGAGATAGTGAAACTCACCTTATGTACAGGTACATGTAAAGGTCAGAGAAGACATGAAAGAAAATCGAGAGTACAGTGAACTGATTGTCCTGAGTACCCACGGTCTTATGAGAGAAAGAGAACTTTAGTGAGGAGGTGGTGGGCTCCCCTCAAGGGAGTTGTCTGGGGTTCGTGAGAACCACCTCCAGGCTTCACTGAAGAGAAACCAAGCTTCTTAGGCCATATGGCAGAGATGCTGGGGAGTCAAGAGAAATCTTCAAGCTATAGTCCTTGAGCAGTTTCTGTTGAGGTCACGCATGTGTGCTGAGTATGGCCTGTCATGTATATGTCTGTGCCTTGGGATTTTCAAAAAAATCTCTCCCTCTATGAGCCGGATGGTAGGTTGCGTGAAAATCTGGAGGGAGTTACCACTTTAACTAAGGCCTCCCAAGGAAAGGTATTAGCACCAGGAGGGTGGGAGGCTGTAAGATTATAACAAGAGCCCCCTTCTCTAGGAGCAGCATTAAAAGTGTTGTAATAGGTGACAAGGACCAGTACCATGTAAGACAGGTTGCTCTGGCACAGGGACCTATGGAGGTACCCCTCAAGAGTAAAGTGTCCCATAGAAGTGTAAGACTGATAGCAGAAATTTTAACAAACAGAGATCTCAATGACATGGGATCCTAAAGTACAGTGTCTGTGTGCCTACACTGGATCTGTAGTTTTGTTGTGGACTCCTTTTTAATGTGTGTGGAGTTATTACATTTATTTCCTATGTAACTCTACTCCCTGGAGTAGACAATGGCATGTTTGTGTGGGTATTTACTGCAGCTAATAGAAGCTTTAAGGGGCCCACTGTTAGCCCTCAGTGACCAGTCACAATAAAGAACCCTGGCCAGTTCCTCACCTGTGGGGTGGGGCTTATAATACCTGGTGTCCAGGAGACCAGCTATCAGTACAAGGGCTTATAGAGAATACTGGATAGGCAACTGTGCACAACCAGCCTGTGCTATTATAGAGGGGTTCTGATTCCATGACCTCAAAAGCAAAGCTCAGAACCCTAAGGTGGCAGCACAGGCTAGTTGTGCAAAGAGATGCACGACCAGCATTTTTTATAATGTATGGCACCCCCAAAAAGTCTAGAATCCTTCTGGTACTCGCCCAATGCTTTTGACAAAACCGCTGCCACCATCATGACAGTTTACTTTCTCTCTCTGCTGTTCGATGTACATGAGTTTTTGGTTTTCTCTTCAGATTAGCACGTGGCTCGTGCAGTTATGAAAACAGCTGGAACTTTTTATTATACCACAGAAGGGTACAATCATGTTCTACGACCTTTGAACTGTGGTACAACAAGGTTTCAGCTGGCATGGATTGCCATGCAGAACAAAGCCTTACTATATACTATAATATCTCAACCTGCTGATGAAGTGTATCTTGATGCAACCCATGAGTCAGTTTGCCTTGCTAGTTGCCACCAAACACTGTTGGCCTAATTTTCAACTGCTACTGATTGTTACCTCAGGTCTTTTTTCCATTGACTTTTAGTAATCTCTAAACCACTTAGTTTTTTGTCTTTAAATTATTCTTTCCAAAGGGCATGACTTTGCATTTCTTTATCTTGAATTTCACCTGCCATGTCTCAGCCCACTCTCTCACCCTGTCCAGGTTTCTCTGAAGCTCATTTATCTCCTTCTGTATTGCAACCACTCTTCCCAGTTTGGCGTCCTGTGCAAACGTGGTAACCCAGCTACTGTCAAGCTATTCTTGGGGTTAACTTTAATCCTTTAAAATAAATCCAGTTTCTTGTCCTCTTTTGAACCATGTCTTGTTATCACTTGTGGGGGGTAAGAAGAAATAGGCTGTTGGTTAACTAGGATCTGCAGGTTATCCTGTAGGTAGGCAAATGGGCAGACTAGGTGGGCCAAGTGGTCCTTATCTGCCATCAAAGTCTATGTTTCTATGTAATGGAACCTTCTGTGTCACTTTAATATTTTTTTCATAATAAAATATGTATCTCATGTTACTGCAATGTAATCTTTCTGAGTTTTAAAATCATATCTCGTGGGCGCTGCTGCTGACCCTCTGGGAAATGTCAGATGCAAGACTGCAGTTCAGTTTCACTACTTGTGGAATAAATATCTACACACAGTAGAGCAAGCTGGCTATAAATTGTCAGCCTGGCTTTCCTTAACTAGCAATCAACATATTCTTTTTGTCGATTTTACTTCTGTTCTAGATGTGCAAATATGCATGTATCACATATAGTAAATTCAGAACTGTCAGCATAACGAAATCTATCTGTAAACGTACACTCACTTCAGTTACTGCTACTTCTTACATAATTACTCACATTATTGACTTCTTCACCCCTTCCTTGTCATTTTCCTACTCCCCCTTCCCCACATTAGTCTTTGGCTGTCCTCAGTAACACAATACATACAGTCTGTGTTTCCTGCTATACTACTGTATATCAACAAAGACAAACACAAGATACAGAAACAGAAAGTACAGATATGTAACTTAACACATTATACAGCCATAGGTAGATCCTCAGCTAGTGCTGGGGTCCACATCAGTAGCAGCCAGCTTGCAGCTGGAGACATGCAGCTTGTGGGTAATCTTACCTGCTCCTAGTGCCCTCTGCTGAACTGTGTCACTATCCAAAAGATATCTGCATCCCCTCTGTTTTTAAAACACAGCACATGTACTAAAAAGACCTGACAGAATAGTTGCTCTCCCGTTCCTGTGGTAGAATGCTTCGGAATCACCTTGTGGGATATGGAGCCCAGGACATCAGGCAGTAGTCTGGAATATTTTCAGAGCAAATACATTTGTAGCTTTTACTAGGGTGGTGTTTTCTGGCCACGAGGGGCAAGAGGAAGACTCCAGAAATAGGAGGAGGGCCACTGTTTCACATGCTTGTTCAGCACATGGGAGGCTGTAAGCCTGGCTGTTTCAGTGCAATTTTGCAGCAGTCTGCCTTTAATAGATAAAGGACAAACAACCAGAGAGAAAGGGAGAGAGGGAGAGAGAGAGAGAGACACTCAAGAGGGCCACTTAAAAAAACGGAACAGAATCAGTTTTATACCATCTGTATCTTGCCAAATTATATTCTGCTATTTACAGTATACATAGAAACAGACTATGACAGCATAAAAAAGCCCACTGGGCCATCGTGTCTGCCCATTTCTACCAAACTAATGTTGAATGAGAAAGCCCTACAGGCTCTTCACTTCCCCCTTTTTAGTACAGTCCTTGTATCTGTCCCACTCTCATTTGAATACCCCCATGGTTTTTACACAGATCCCCTCTTTTGAAGCCTATTCCACCCCTCCAGCACCCTCTCATTGACAAAATACTTTCTGGTTTTGTGAAAAAGTTGTTTGTGTTAATCCGGTAAACAGCACTTTACCTGGAATGTAGTTTCTGCAGTCTGTACACTCTGGTACTGCATTTTGCTCTCTCTCCCCCAGCTCCCACCTGGAAACAAGCTCTGGCTTAATGTGCTTTACCTGACCAAAATCTCCATATATATACATACATACATAAATGCATACATACATACAAACATACATACATACATACGTACATACATACACACGTACGTACGTACATACATACATACATACGCACATACAGACATATGTACGTGCGTACATATGTACATACATACGTACATACATACATACATACGTACATACATACATACGTACATAAATAAATAATAAATATAGCTCCATTGGTACAATCTGTATACTAAGCACTTTACCGGACAAGAGAGGGAGAGAGAGAATGTTCCTGTCTTTTTCAGTGCACATGGGAGAGTCAGACAGCACAGAGATTAAAGGTTAAGCATGGCGGGGTTAAGTGAGTTGCTCATTTCACACAATGAGTAAGTAACAGTGGTGGGATTCAAATCTGGGCCTCCAGTTTCACAGCTCTGACTTGGAGAAGATGGAAGGTTTGATACCTTTTATAGGACCAACAAGTGTCTTGTACAAGGATGGAATTATACGCAAGCTTTTGGGGCCGCATAGCTGGCCTCGAAAGCTTGTGTATAATTCTATCTTTGTACAGGACACTTGTTGGTCCAATAAAAGGTATCAAACCTTCCATCGTCTTCTGTTTTGCAAGGACCAATACGGCTGAAATCTCTTTTTACAAAACAGCTCTGACTTCTAACTAGTAAGTATACCATCTCCCAAGTAACAAAATGTTGAGTAGGTAAATGTCCCGTCTTATGGAAATGTGAACTGCACTGTATGTAATGTCACTGGTCAACTCATAGGCTCCAACTGCTGATTTCTGTTACAGTATTCAATCTGCTGAATTTCCACCCCTTGATAACTTAATTCGGGTGCAGCACCTTGTCTAGACCTCAGTGCTGTTCCAAAAAAGCACATTCTCTACTCCACTGGGCAAAACATTTAAAAAGTGTTATAAATCACTAAGGTGATTCCAGCCAATCAGCACGCAGAGCCACTGTACCTCTTATTCTTTGTGCAATGTGCTCTCGTGCTGGAGCGGTAGTGGGGAGCACTCTACTTCAGCACTGGGGGAAGGGTAAACTAAAATAAAAAAAAGATTATAAACTTACTATAAAATTACTGGTATACAGTTTGCACAGTGAATACATTACCACGAAGGCCATTACAGTGACAAAATCGGCAGGTCACTGTAATGGTCCCACAGTACACCGACTCTGTTTCCCCCAGTGATTTCACACCCCTTCAATACAACTCCAACTTGGAGTTGATTATTTAAAAGTCGGGGTACGGGTGGGGGCAAAGATCCCCACATGAGATGTGTGTGGGGCGAAGCCCCCAAACAAAAAACACGTTGTTTCAGTGACAGCACAATGCCGAGTGTTGGCATTGTGCCATCGCTGTAATGCCATTTGACAAAGTTTCTGTCTAAATGGCTTGGTGGAACCAAAACCACTCAAGCTAAATTTGATTTATAATAAAATAATAGGGCCTCCAGGGGGTGCCTCTTATGGTATTATAGATTGCAGGAGCATCCCTGACCAATCACAGCATTTCCTTCAGTTGCGCATGTGGTACTGTTATTGCTGTAAGAATATCTCACATGCTGAGCCACTGTAACAGACTTCTCACTAACCATTTGTGCTGTCAGCATTTTAAATAAAGGATTTTTTTTGCTTAAAACAGTTAGTGATCTATAATTTATGGGACTGTTTGGAGGGCCTCTTATGGATCTAAGAGTGCCACCTCTTATGTCCTTAGGACCTCAGAACTGCTCACCTTCGGTTCACTGTCCTCTGGTCCCAAAAATGCATGAGGTGACACTCATGTCCATAAAAGATCCTCCAACCAGACCCATAAAGTAACACAAACGACTCCTCTCATGAGGTGTTGGGCAGACAGTACCACTCAGTTTCACTTGACTGTCCTCTCACACAGACCTCAGACTCGGAGTCTGTTATACCATTAGAGACATCCCTCGGAGGCCCTATTAACTTATAGTATACTTCCCAAAAGTAATATTAACTTTTAAAGGTAGTCAAATGTTCCTTCTTATATCAGAAGTAATTTTGTCTTTTCCCTTTTGCTAGCTACAAGATGTTCTGCTTAACAATACTTGGTGTGATGTGTGGAACAGTACTGTATATCAGGAAACTGACATACTGTAGCTTGGTCCATTTTTCTTTATTCTTTGTTAGCCCTGTGACCTCACCCACTTTGTGATCAAGAAGAAGAGCCAATCAGTTGCAGCCATATCACTCATGTATGATGTCACAAAAAGTGGTTACAATGCTGATGAGGGGTTAAGAGAAACATAATGAGCGATGGAAGTCTCCAAGTAAAGTGTTCCTCTTCACATCACAATGAATAATATTAGACAGAGGACCTTCTAATCACCAAATGGAAAAAAAGAAACAAGCATTTGTCAATGCTAAACGTTGGTTGCTTTTTAAATGTTGTTTTTTTTTTGCAATTCTGAGCCCAAATTTTGAAGATTTCAACTCCTGCCCGAAAGGTGATTTCATGCTGCGACTGCGAAATCACCTTTCGGGATACAAAAAAATTTTTGGCCAGGATCTGAAAAATGACAGCTGTGAAATTCATGAGATATTGTGAAGAAATTGCCATGTTGAAAATCTGGGTTCAAAATATTGAAAATTGCTGAAGTTATGAGCCTGCATTCACAAATTTCAATGCAGGCTCATAACTTTGTTGTTTGTGAATATTTTTGCCCCAGATTTTCAACATGCCCTTCTTATGACCCCATCTCATGAACAAGTGCAGAGAAAATTTTCAACACCTGCCTGAAAGGTGATTTTGTGCAGCAATTGCAAAATCACCTTTCTGGATGCAAAAAAACATTTTGGCCAGGATCTGAAAAATGACAGCTGTCACATTCATGAGGTGCTGTGAAGAAATGGCTATGTGGAAAATTTGGGGTCATAGGTTTATTTTGCCAGCCTGCTCTTACCCTGTGCACACACACACACACGCACAGCCACACTGGTGCCAAGAATAAAATGTATATGTGATTTCTGTGACTATAACATTTCTCTTTGGCCCCCAATAGTCTCTCTCTTTTTCTTCTCTGGATGGTGGTAAAAGTCAAAAATGTATTTTGCCTGTCTGCTCTTGCCCTGTGTGCACATGCAGCCACACTGGGGCCAAGAATAAACTTTGTGATTTCTGTGACTATTAACATTTCTCTTTGGTCCCCAATAGTATCTCTCTCTCTCTCTCTCTTTTTCTCCTCTGGATGGTGATACAAGTCAGAGATTTATTTTGTCAGTCTGCTCTTGCCCTGTGCACACACACAGCCACACTGGGGCCAAGAATAAACTTTATTTGTGATTCCTGTAACTATAACATTCTCTTTGGCCTCCAATAGTCTAAGTCTCTCTCTCTCTCTCTCTCTTTCTCTTCTGGATGGTGGCACAAGTCAAAGACTTATTTTGCCTATTTGCTCTTGTCCTGTGAAAACATACAGCCACACTGGGGCCAAGAATAAACTTCATTTGTAATTTCTGTGACTATAACATTCCTCTTTGGCCCCCAATAGTCTCTTGCTCTCTTTTTCTCCTCTGGATGGTGGCACAAGTCAAAGATTTATTTTGCCAGCCTGCTTTTGCCCTGTGTACAGACACAACCATGCTGGGGCCAAGAATACATTTTACTTGTGATTTCTGTGGCTATAATATTTCTCTTTGGGCCCCCAATAGTCTCTCTCTCTCTCTCTCTTTTATTAGTTGCTGTAGGAGCAGCAGCGGAGGTGGGTGTGTTAGGAACAGGGCTGGAATTTTTTGTATGCTTATATTTGAAGATCCCTGAGGACGGGGACATGCAGTGATGCCAGCATCTGCCTCTCCCCCCTTGCATGAAATGATGGCAGTGGTGGTACCCCCAGCCTCCACCAGAGGTGCACAATGCAGCAGACACTCTTCCCTCCCCCAGAGAAGGAGAGAAGTCGTTGGGACACTTAATTCTACTGCCCCAGGCCAGCCCTCCAACTCCCGAGTCCATCTCTGAACCCGAGACATAGGTGGCAAGCAGATGCTTGTATGTTGCAGTGATAATTTTGTAATTTTTTCACATTTTGACCACAAATGTTCAACGTAGTCTTCTTATCACCTTACCTCGTAAATCCCATAAGTGAAAATTTCTTAATCCGTGGCAAAATGCCATTCCTTTCCACAGATGCAGAAAGTCATTTTGGGCAGAATGTGAGAAATGACAGCTGTAGTGTTCATGAGGTGGTGGAAAAAATGACTATGTTGAAAATTGGGAGTGAAAATATGAGAAATTGGCAAAGTTACACACATGCATAGGAAAATGTCAACAAGCACGTGTAACTCAGGTGTGTTTTGGTATTTTTGCTCCAAATTTTCAACATGGCCTTTTTGGGACCCCACCTCATAAACAGTGGCACTGCCAATTTGTTACCCAGCCCCAAAAGGTGATTATGGGCAAGGATCACATCATTCCGAGCCACAGGTGCGCAACCACGGTTCAAGCAGGATGTAAGAAGTGACAGCTGTGCTGTTCATGAGGTGGTGTGAAAAAATCTGTATGTTGACAATTTGGAGTGAAAATATTAAGAATTCATATAGTTATGCACCTGCGTAGAAACTGCGCAATGTACGCTCATAATGTGGCCATTTTGGGGAATTTTTTCACCAAAATTTTAGCATGTGATTTTTGGGACCCTACCTCATGAACAGGGGCATTGTTATTTCATTACTCAGTTCTGAAATGTAATTCCACACAGGGACCATGAAAACACCTTTCGGGACTGAGTAACGAAACAGTGCCAGTATTCATGAGGTGATGTCCCAAACAGCCCATGTTGAAAATGTGGTGCAAAAAGACCTAAAAATGGCCAGTATATCAACATAAGTTCAAAACATCATTGACTGCCATTATATGGCACTTACCTTGATTCTTCAGTTCGTCATTCAGCTTTGAAGAGAGCAGACGTGTTCCAGTCCACAGAAAATGCCAGCTGCTGACCTCAGAGGTAAGTGTGGAGTAAGGGGGAGGGGTGTAGGGAGGTGTGTGTGCAGAGGGAGGGTCCAAATGGGAGAGGGGGATGGGGAGACAACGAGGGACCGTTTTCTTCTTTACAGTTTAATTAAAAAACCAAAAAGACATTGGGGACTGTTTTCTTTTTCTCAGAGAAAAATTGTTTGGGGACACTGGGAGTGGGCTCCCCAGTGTTCCAGAGTGGCGGTGGAGGGGAGTAACATAACTGGGGACACTGGGGGTGGGCTCCTCAGTGTCCCATAGTACAGAGAGGATCGCAGACATGGGGATTGGGTACCCCGGTTTTGGACAGCATTGGGAGGGATCACCGACATGGGGATTGGGCACCCTGATGTCAGACAGTGCTGGGGGGATCACCAACATGGGGACTGGGCACCCTGGATAGGCTGAACAGTCATGCAAATCAAAGAGCCGAAACCCTCTCAGATTAGAGCAGCTTCAGTCCTTTGAAGTGCATGACCATTCAGCTCACCCAGCAGAGAGTTGCATCAGGACCACACCTATTGGTCATTGGGGTAGACTGCCGAGCCCCTGGTTTCATGAACTGCAATGTGCTCAGCAGTGACACCACCCCCCAGGAAATCCCATATTGCCACAATACGTTGGTTTGTGCAAGCACAACTAACGTAAAAATTAATCTGAAGTAAAAATTGGCAACTAGATACTTTTAAAAATTAATCAAATTTCCTGCCTGCTATTTTTGTTTATATTAGTGGTTTGAATCTTTAAATAATCTATACATTAGTCTCATCCAATGGCCACTCATTCTAATTATACTATTTGTTTACCCCAGCCAACTGGGAAACATGGAAGTGGGTAGGGTTTCCCCTCCTTTTTGGTTAGAACTGCATTCTTGCTACTGTTTTTCGTGAATCCATCATCCTTAGTAATTATTGCCTGGTCTCTTGACTTGTAACTTGCATCTATTATCGACAATGCTTCTGTGCACTTTGTTTGTTGTTCCTGACTAGTATCTGTAAAGTCATGTATTATCTGCTTTTCTATTACTTCCTCTCTATGTGCAGCCTTAACAGTGGATAAACATTTCTGATGCAAAAACATAATCTATAAATCTACAAATAAAAGCTGATTGATTGACTGATTTAGAGACATTAAAAACTACAAGAGCTTGGACACTTTTGACATTGTTGCATTTAACAGTTGTAAAAATAAGAGGTTTATCAGCTTAATTCACAAAAAGAACAAACCAATAAATGAGAAATTCTGAACGAGGAAGACCTAGTTGGTGGCAACACTGAAAACAAACTCCCCTCATAACTGTTGTGAGTGAGAGGCACGCAAAGGATTACTGACCCTAAGCCTCTCACAGGTTAGATCAGGTATTGTCCTTCAATGGGGTGCAGCATTGCTGGTCAGTTACAGATCAGACACTGTTAGTGTTCCAGACTAGCATTTCATTCCCTTGGTCTGTGGTTTAGGTCCAGTCAGCAGTGAGGCCCTGTAGCAGAGTTAATGTGGGACTGCTTTGTTTTCTTCTTTTGCTGCAATTGTCCATAAGGGAGGCACAACTTCTTCAATCTTTAGTCTGTTTCCTGCGGCTGTCTATATTCTGTAAGTCCATCCACGCACTCCTTGGGTATATGTTTCAGTGTCTTTTTCTTCCATAACTTTTCTTCCATTGAGATTATTATAGGATGTAAAGGGAAGAATCCAGAGATTCAGTCTTTGTCAACCTGGGCTGGCTGATATGGTCAGTATTTGTTTCAGTGAGATACTGTGAAAGCAGCAGCTTTTGCTGTGATAGGGAAGTAGCTGGTAGCCATGAGAGAAACTGTGTGCAGTAGATTAGTCGTGTGGGGTTAAAGAGCACCACTTTTGGTCTTTAATAAAGCCCCAGCAGCCACTTACCTCTGCAGGACATCAAAAGTCCATTGGCACAATTTAGTCATTGTCAGTTTTCAAGGGGGAAGGGATCATAATTCCTCGGTCAGAGAAGTCGGCCACCTGATCCCTTCCTGGTTCTGATTCTAACAGGTTCGTCTCCCATGCCACCCCCACGCTCTCATATTTTGTGATGTATTTGTTTGGTAAGCATGGGGGTGCGCTCTATTGACAGTAATTGGGACCTGTTTTAAATTGATTTTTTTTATATTTTAGATGACCACAGGAGTCAACTCAAAACTACAGCTCAACTAACAAGGGTCTAGTTTCACCACATCGTGCCTTTTTTATCAAACTGTGCCTTTTTATCAGTAGGATTTCTTTTAGAAAGGTACAATTTCAACCAAAATCAATCATTTTAGAGGCCAGAGGGGCACAGGACCCAAGGCAGCATGGATTCACAGCAGGAAGGTCATGCCAGACAAATCTGATAGATTTCTTTGACTGGGTGACCAAAGTAGTAGATCAGGGAGGGGCTGTGGACATGGCCTACCTAGACTTTAGCAAGGCATTTGACACAGTCCCACACAAAAGATTAATATACAAGTTAGCTAGCCTGGGAGTGGGTCCCAAGATGACAGCCTGAGTAAAAATTGGCTGGAGAATAGGACACAGAGGTAATAGTAAATGGAGTCCACTCTGAAGAAAGGGGTTACTAGTGGGGTACCGCGAGGAGTTCAGTATGGACGGTCCTCTTCAATGTCTTTATAAGCTTACATTGCAGAGGGACTGGAAGGAAAAGTATGTCTCTTTGCAGATGACACAAAGATCTGCAACAGAGTTGATGCACAAGGTGGGGTGGAAAGGATGAAAAGGACTTGGCAAGGTTAGAGGAATGGTCAAATGTATGGCAGCTTAGATTCAATGCTAAGAAGTGCAAGGTAATGCACCTGGGAAACAAAAACCCAGGGGAAGAGTACACAATGGGGGGTGAGATACTAACAACAACAAAAATGGAAATGGACCTGGGGGTAGTCATATCAGATGACCTAAAGGTGGGCAAGCAATGTGAGAGGGCAGCAAGGAGGGCTGGGGGGATACTGGGATGCATAGGGAGAGGAATCACCAGTAGAAAACAGGAAGTTATTATCCCTCTGTACAGACAGCTGGTGAGACCCCATCTGGAGTACTGCGTGCAGTTCTGGAGACCCAGTCTTCGCAAAGACATAGACAGGATGGAAGCTGTCCAGAGGAGGGCAACTAAAATGGTGCAGGGTCTGCACCAGAAGACATATGAAGAGAGACTTAAGGAGCCTAATATGTATAGCCTTGAGGAAAGGAGGGAGAGGGGGGACATGATAGAAACTTTCAAGTACCTCAAGGGAATCAACACAGTCCAAGAGGGTAGCATCTTTCAAAAAAAGAGGTGTGCAAGAACAAGGGGGCACAATTTGAAGATAGAGGGGGCGGCTCAGAGGTAATTTAAGGAAGTATTTTTTCACAGAGAGGGTTGTGGATGCATGGAACGGCCTTCCGGAGGAGGTCGTGGAGTCAAAAACAGTGGTGGAATTCAAGCATGCATGGGACAGTCATAAGGCAATTCTAGGGGGTGGGGGTAGGAAGAAGTAGGCTGCTGGTTAACTAGGATCTGCAGCTTATCCAGTAGGCAGGGAAATGGGCAGACTGGGTGGGCCAAGCGGTCCTTATCTGCCATCAAATTCTATGTTTCTATGTTTATATTTTAAAGACACTGTTCTAGTTCACGAAATTACACAAAATGGTGCAGTTTTACAAAAAATGCAGGAAAACGTTTTTTATAATTTTACCAAACACTAGGAGTCACTCACCCACCCATCCTCCTGGCCGGTCAGCAAAAGGGTCCAGTCCTGGTGACCCCATTAACAGAGCAATAGACAAGGGAAACCAGTTTGAGAAGTGGAGGGAAAATGAATGAGGAAAAAATAGCACAGGCCACAGAATCCCACACTGAGGCTGCCTGAGAGCCGGGTGCAACAGAGTGATAAATGGTAAATGGCAGAAAATGGCAGATCACCTGAGCACAATGAAGCCTGCAAATTCAGAATGCAGCAGTATGTCCAAATATGTAGCGTGGGTAGTTTTCTTTAGTGCCTTCCCTCTCAGGAGCTTAGCGCTGAATAAGTGTATAAAAAGAGCTAATACAGAACACTGACTTCATTCTACTGAAGATGCACTGGGGCATTTGTTAATGCGACACAAGAGAACAAGCCAAGAGCTGCTCTGGATTGTGTGCAATGGGGCGAACTGTTAATTGGGGAGCCAATATGGAATCTTTCACACTTGGGAACTAAAGTACAGCCCCTCCCAGCAGTGAGGGTGATGTTTTGAGCACCCCAAGCCAAACATTAGAATACTTGGAAACTAGACATGTTCTGAGCTAATCTTCACAATGAGAGACTAAGGGAGTCATACTCAGGGCTGACTGTTTGTGCTGCACACTTATTAGCAGAGCATGTGAGATAGTGCTGGCTGGCTTGGGTGCAATGTTCAGTTAGTGCGCTCCAACCAGAGCACATTAATTGTTTGTGTACGGGGCTTTGTCAGGGCAGCTGTTTGTACAGTAGGTGCACTCTCACTCCCTGTTAGTAAGACAGTAGCTGTTGGAGGCAGTGAGTAGAGGGGCTGTGCTGTGTGCCTTCACTGGACTCTCCCTTTACTACTAGAGTGAGTGAGATCAACCGGGGAGGTTGGGGATGGAGGATCCTGAGTGGGTAGAACGGGGGGGCACATTGTCCACTGGGGGGATCACTGGACACCAGGGAATGGGCTACTGTATCTCTGGATTGGTGATCACAGGTGAGGGGACCAAATGTAAGCTTGGCTTGGAGGGAGGGACCACTGAAGCCAGTGAATGGTTACCTGGCATTTATAAACCAGCAGATAGGTATGCTAACCTTTTGAATATGGTGGCCTAAAGCTATCTATACTCAAACAATTATTATAAACTGAAGATTTAATTTCATTCTGGCCAATGAAGATGTTACCCAACAGCCTGTCTCAATCACAAGAGAGGTTTCTCATGCAAAGCATCCTTTCCTGGTTCAACCCAATTTTATCAAGATCTGATCTGGATTTCATCAGACTAATTTCATCACAAACCATTTCGGAGGGATGGATGATAAACCTAGGGCTTCTAGCATGGACAGGAGAATGTTGTGGTCTTCTGTCTCAAAAGCTTTAGAAAGATTGGTAAAAATGGCTCCAACAGACATTCTCCTGTCCAATGCCTCCTGAATGTCACCTGAGACGTAGACAGCCAGCACTGAGTGCTCGAGTGCTGTATTCATTTTTGTTATTACATATCAAATATGTAAATGGAAGGTCAGTTCAAGGAAAAGGCTGTCTTACTGGAACTGACACATCAAGACCCCCCAGGGATAAGTTCAAAGGACAGGAGGTATTTTAAACTACAGAGATCTGAGGTGCAATTACTTTGTCAATTTGCTTTCATCCCAGGAAATAAGATTAGCCATTCATAATGCCCTCAGGGAGAACCTTTGACTTGCATAGTTGCCAGGGAAGGACTTGTGGGGATGGATGTTGAAGAGAGGCCAGAATGGACATTGAAGAGGTTTGATGTCTGAGCCAGGGAGGACCCAGACAATTCTGGAAGGTCCAACATACATTTCCAGGGAACCCTTGAATTACATGAATACCCTTTGATGTGTAGATACCCAGGGCCCAGACGAGGTTTAGGAGTCAAATACACTTCTGATTTGAATACAGTGACTTACATCAAAAGACTGTTTATGTGTGTATGTGTAGCAGAGCACAAACCAGTTCTGACCAGTTAACCTGTGGAGAGGAAAGTCAGTGAGGTCATCTCATATTTTTTTTTTTAATATTTTATTTGGAGACCCTGTATTGTAAAATATAGAGGTTGATTCAGCAAGGCGGAGTTAGTGACCTCATGAGAAGGCCGGCTCAGAAGTGTGTTTAAGTGCTGAAAGAACCTGACAGAGGGACACAAGAAAATATTTCTGACTGACACAAGAGAATATTATCTGACTGAGGGAGAATCATCACAGCACTGAAAAAGAGTAAGATTAGACCAGTCTAAATGTATGTATTGTAGGAACTGTACTTTTTCCTGTTTGTTTTAAGGCTGTATATGTTGGGATACATATATATTTTGTTCTGTAATTATTGTTCTGTTTTGATATTTTTAAAGTAAAGATATTTTTTTACAAACGAAACTGCTGGAGTGCCTTGACAATTCATTTTATTTTAAGTGGAGCTTTTAGAGGTTATAAGTACACTGTGTATGGGCTTATTGTATACCAAACTGGGAAATGGATAGAGTTCTCTAAAAGTCTTGCATTGAGTTCTAAGGGTTCATTTGAAAGACCTGGTTGGGTGCCCGTAGGCAAATATATCTGGCCCCCCGAAGACAGAATTATCTGAGCCTGATAATTCGGTATGCTAACAAGAGGTTATCAGTTTGAATTCCTTCAGAGCTTGAGACTAAGGTGACTTGAACCCACAAAACAGACAAGAGGGTTACCTTGTCTGTTCACTGTACACAAATCACATGCTCAGACATACCTCTCAACTGTCCCTGATTTTCAGGGATGTCCCTGATTTTGCCTCAGATTTTTCCTCTGTCCCTCGTAAAGTTTGTGTTCTTGTGACAAAACAGTGGAGAGTAAAAGCACAAAATAATGTCAAACATTAAAGTTACAGACTTGTTATTCTTCAGAAAATGCACCTTAACAGAAATCCCTTTATTCTATTAGCTTTCTGAATGAATAGTACCAGATTTTAAGATGTGTCCCTGATTTGAGGTCTTTGTCCCTGATTTTTTTAAGCCTTGTCCCTCATTCATGAGGCAAGAGGTTGAGAGGTATGCGCTCAGAGGTTGGCACTTTGGGAGTAGAGGACTGACCGGCTGAGCGAGTTGGTGACATCACCTACCACTCTGACTAAAGCTGTGGTTGTACAATGTTTTGAATGAAATATGAAATGGTAGTTTCTTAGAATATTGTTATTCTCGAGGTATGATTTGAGTTGGGTGCTTACAATCTTCTCAAAGGTTTTGGACATTATCAGTAATGGTGAAACTGGGCAATAGTTCCTAATATCAGATTTATTCCCAGTTTTATAAATTGGGACAACTTTGGCCATTGAGAATTCACCAGTGGACACACAGAGATCGGTGGTTAATGTAGTGCTGCTGCTTGTGATGCTGACAGCAGGGTTTCAGGAATGAGCCCAGAGTGTCAGAGAACCAGCTGGGGGAGAGGTAGGATGAGCTTCCATTGGACTGCTTTCTTCTTCTATAGTGAGTGGGATGTAGCACCCGGCATCTAGCTGACTCCCTAGCGGAGGCTAGCAAAACAGTGGCCAGGGACCACTAGGTCAGGGGAGGAGGTGACGGTGGACATCAGCGCTTCATATGTGGGAGCATGCACAGCTGTGTTCCTGGAATCACTGCACTGCTGCACCTCCACAGGGAAATCACAAAAAGAAAATACCCTCCAGAGAAAAGCAGCATGAAGGCTGGGGGAAGACACATGCAGCTCATCTGAAAGGCACCCAGTGTAAGTGTCAGGGAAGGAAAATGTTAAACATGGGCTCTCTCCATTTGGGGATCCCCACTGAAAGGGATAAGTTGTGGGCCTCCTGGACTAGGCTGCTTGGCGAGATGCCAGGTGGGGGGGTATGTGGCAACCAAGTGGGCTGACAAGGGGTACAGTGAAGCCCACCAGGATGAAGTCCAACTCTGCAGAATTCTGCAGTAGAGTTACTGCAGCAAACAATGCAGTTTCAATGGTAGTTAATCACTTTTGTCATGCAGGAAACCTGTGACACTAAGCTTCATCCTGACGGGCTTCACTGTACATCCCCACCTGTGCCAGAGAACCCGAAACAGAGTTAACCGAAAAAAAAAAGATGGTAATTAATGGAGGGGGCAATAACAGGAGTGGCATACATATTTCAATAGCAAGGTGGGTATGTTATCTTGCCCCACTGCTTTAGACGGGTCTACCCTGTTTAGTTTGTCCTGTACCTCCTTGATGCCAACCTCAGAGAATTCAAACGTGCCTGGAAAATCCACAAATTCAGAGCAACTAGTACGGTTTAAGCCTACAGCACTGGGATCTATGTGTAGGGCTTCCTTGCCCATTCTAACCAAGAATGTATTAAATTCCTCAGCAGCCCTTGAGCTCAAGTGGATTTGCTGTCCCTTGACTACAACCTGGCTAAAAAAATCAGAACTTGCTTGGTTCGTCAGTTTTACATGACTTTCCAAAACTCCCTTGGTTGGTGGTTGCTAGTGTTACTGAGGAACAAGATCCCAGAGCTGCAGGCACTAGCGACGGATGGAAAACTGGGCTAAGTTTTGTCACAGAAATGTGGGTGTCACAAAACCACGATTGGGACATGACAATTCCAGGATTCACATTATTCAGGAAAGCTAGGTAAAAGGCACGGGTGGGAGAGCACCACTCTTCATAATGGAAGATATGGAGGCCACAGATTTAAATAACCAGAATGATTCTGGGGGGTTGGAAACATTTTCAGTACAGGTAACTAGGGGTAGGGAGAAACAAATCAAAGTTGGGGTAGTATACAGACCACCACCCCAGACCCTGGAGGTGGATAGGGAACTTGGGGAGGTTATAAGGAGGGCAGCAAGGTCCGGGGAGGTACTGGTAGTATAGAACTTTAATGTGCCAGACATGGACTGGAAGGTCAAAGTCAAGGCAAGTGCAAGGAAGCAGCTCCTGGGGGAAGCATGCCAGGAGGATTTTGTTACACAGTCAGTCCAAGTTCCTACAAGGGAGGGAGCTTTGCTGAACCTGGTACTCACAAACAATTAGTGGTACTCAATGTAGCAGTCCAGCAACCACATGGGTTGATTGACCACATGACTGTGTAGAATGGAGATCTAGCTTGAAGCCAACAAGAGAAGGAGCCAAGGAATGGTGTGGGACTTGAGAAAAGAGGAATGTAATAGGATGCAGGAATTATTAGGGAATAGAATGAGGGGAATAGTAGGGATTGAAGGGGTGGAGGGAAAATGGAAAGCATTGAGGTTAAGACAGGTGCTGCAGAAGCTGTGGCTTGTTGTACTGGGAGAGTAAGTAAGGGACAGAGAGCAAGAGGGCCACTGTGGTTCATGCTAGTGGTAAAGAAAGCAGTAAGAGGGGGAAAAACAGGGCAGTAAGAAAATACCAGGGAAGCCAAAAGGAGGAGTATAGAGGGTCGCATCTGAGGCCAACTAGGGAGACCAGCAAGAGTGTCAAAAATGCAGAGGCAAGTACAGAGTTGAGAACAGCAGAGGGGGCAAAGCTGGAGGACAAGATTGTTCTTCTGATATGTTCAAGAGAAATGCAAAGTTAAGGAGGGTATTGTAAGTGCAGGCAAAGAAAAACTCAGGTACTCACCACCGAATGAGAGAACAGTCCATAAAAGTTCCTGGTGCAATGCTCTGCAGTCTAATCATTTAGGTGCAAATACAGTAAAAAAAAAGTGCAAGTTGTCAAGGCTTGTTTTTCCAGCATACTTATGCACAGCACTGCAGCACAAATTTTTATGGACTGCTCTCTCTTTTGATAATGAGTGCCTGAGTTTTTCTCTGCCTGCACTTTGAACTAATTTATTCTGAGGCACCAGTTCCTGGAAGTGGCTATTGTGGTGTTTTCTACAGTGAGGGTATAGTAAGGCTAAGGAAGGAGGAGGTAAGGGAAATAGGGGATAGAAGAAAGGCTAAGCTGTTGATTTAATAGTTCTGTTCAGTATTCAACAAAGAGGAGAAAGAGCCACTGCACGATTGTGGAGGGGTGACAAAACTGAGAGATGGTGGGGAAACAACAGCAACCACCACATCATAGAATAAATATGCTGGGGGGCTGAGGGGGTTGAGAGTTGGTAAATCAATGGGGCTCAATGGGATGCATTCAGGAATGCTTTAAGAAACAGTGGAGGTGTTAATGGCATGTCTGGCTAACGTTTTCAACCACTCACTAAACACTCGGGTGGTGCCCAGGGATTGGTGAACTGCCAACATGGTTCTCCTAAATAGAAGTGGACAGGAAGGAAGAACCAGGCAACTATAAACCAGTCAGCCTAATGTATATAGTAGGTAAGGTGCTAGAGGCCATACTGAGAGAAAGACTGGTAGATTCTATTGAAGTAAAAGGGTTGCAACATGACAAGTAGCATGGTTTACAGGAGGGAGGTCATACCAGACGTACCTGATCAAATTCTTTGATTGGGTGACTAAAGTGGATGACAAAAGGACAGGCAGTTAACATACTGCACCTGGACATTAATAAGGACCTTGATTCCATCCTGCAAGAAACTGTGGGACCTAGGGGTGAAGGAAAGGAGGCTCAATCCTAGGGGCTGTCCTCTTTAACATATTCATTTGTGAAAAAGAGGTGGATGTTCAAAGCAAGATCCACCGCTACACAAATTATACTAAGATCTGCAGAACTGTGGACAGCGAGGAAGGATCAGGGCATGAGGGAGGACCTGGGAAGGCTGGTAAAAAGGTCCAGGATTTGGCAGAGGAATTGTAATGCAGAAAAATGCAAGATAATTCACATCAGGGACAAAAACCTGAAAGTTCAATACCTGATGAGGGGAGTATTGTTAGATAGCACAGCAGAAGAAAAGAATCTGCGAGTGGAAATATTGGACGGTCTAAAATCCATGGCACAGTGCAACAAGGCAGTGGGGAAGGCAAATTGGATGCTGAGCTGCAAAGGAAGGTGAATCAGCAGTAGAAACAGGGAGGTGATCCTTCTGCTGTACAGATCTCTGGTACGTCCAAATCAGCCCATACAGTACCTACAGGTCTGTGAGAGGATGAAATCTGGACAGAGAAGGACAACCAAATTAGTCCAGGGAATGAGATAAGACATGTGAAGAGTGACTAAGGAACTCAGCATTTACACTCTAGAAATGAGAAGGGATGGGGAGACTTAATGGATTCATACAAATACCTTCATGGGATCAACGGCATGTCATGCAAGGAACTATTCATCTTAAGCACGAACACAAGCAGGTGGAGACAGGCACTTTTTCACAGAAAGTGTCTAATGTTGGGTGAGACTATTTTTATTTTTATTTATTTTTGTTTTGTGTTACTAAATGTAAATTATGGAGTTGGGTGTTATTTTATTTTTGGTTCGTTAGGGGTTTTTATGGCCTTGGTGCATATTGTTTTGATAAAGCCTGGGAAATGTGGTATCGACCCTTCCCCCAGTCATGTGCTATTCGTCCTCTGCCCTCCACCCTTCCCCCCCCGATGTTGTCAACCTACCAGCACTGTAGAGCCCTGGGTATTCTTCGTAGGATGGGTGGAGGAGGCGGGTGGTGTGGATATCAGAGAGTGAATGAGCGGGACTCTCACATCGGGGTAGTCAGATCCAGAAGATGCACTGGGGCGAAATGGAGTCGGAACGTGGTCTGCCATGTCTGGTCTCCATACCCAAGGGCACCACCATGTTTGGTAGGCAAGTAGCCAGGGTGGCCCTTGAAACCCGTCCAACTTGAGCGGTGTTATGCAACACCAGATCAATTAAAAACAAGACCGCAGTTATTGCGGATTTTGTTGGAACAAATGATCTGGCGTGCATCACCGAGACGTGGCTAGATGAAAATGCTGGCCCCATATTGGAGGCTGCAATTCCAGCCGGGTACTCGGTGATACACCGCTTGAGATTGGACTGGGGGGGGGGTTGCGGTCTGTTTCAAGACCGAATTGGGCCTCATGAATGTACCAGTTGAGGAGGCCGAATCATTCGAGTGCACCATTGTAACAGGTGTAGGTTGTAGGATAGCTCTCATCTACCGTCCACCTGGGGATGAAAAGCGATTCTTTCAGGAATTAGCAGACTTCGTCATCGACAAGGCATTTGGGTCGTCCAGACTGATGGTCCTGGGAGACTTCAGCACCTGGGTCGATGACGAACTCTCACAATTTGGACAACACTTCCTCCAGTTGATGATATCTCTGGGCCTTACACAAATTGTTTCTTCTGCTACACATAAACACGGTCACTCTCTTGACTTGGTTTTCCTCCTGGGGATCGATGCCTCCGATTTGGGTAGAATCTGTCGGTTGGTCTGATCATTACACCGTGAGGTTCAATTTTTGCACCCCCACATAGGCCTACCCCTATGGAGATGGCCAGTTATTGCCCTTTACGGGATCTGAGCCCTGAAGGCCTTGCGGCAATGATTGACCTCTCGGAGTTCCCTGTGGCAAGCGCGAATACAGAGGCTTTGGTGTTGGCTTATAATAAGGCCATCTCCCCTGCGCTGGATTCTGTTACTCCAGTCCTTGTTTGCCCTCTCTCCCTCTTCCCTTGGGCCCCCTGGTTTGATGGGACCCTGAGGGAGTTGTGGAGACTAGGTAGAAGGTTAGAGCAGTGCTGGAGGAGATCCACCCTGGATGTCGACCATCTTAGGTTGGTGGAGCATTATCATGTCTACCAATCAACGATCTCCCATAAGAAGGCAGAACTCCTGTCTGGGGAGATCGCTGACACTCAGAACCGACTGACTCAGCTCTTCCGAACTGTCGACAGGCTGTGTAACCCAGCCTGTGTGCAGTTTTGGAGAGATTTTTTGCAATTGGATTGAGATGAGTTCGCTCGGTTCTTTGCTAATAAGGTGCCCGGCATCAGGGCTGAGATTCTCTCGACCCACCCTATGGGAGACGCTATTGATCAGTGCCCAGCCACTGTCCCTCGTGCTTCCTGGAGTACCTTCAACCGACCAGCATTTGCAGATGTCATGCGGATTGTCCAAAATATGTGCCCTATGTGCTGTAGTTTGGATCCGGGCCCAACTTCCCTGATTATGGGTTGTTGGGATATTATTGGCCCAGTCCTGGCACAGATTGTCTGGTGCTCCTTGGATTCGAGTGAGTTCCCTAGCTCCCTGTAGGAGGCAATGGTGACACCCCTCCTGAAGAAGGCTTCTTTGGACCCAGATTCTCTGGACAACTACAGACCTATCTCAAACCTTCCCTTTATACGGAAGGTTATTGAGGAAGTAGTGGCAGTACAGTTGGAGAATCACTTGACCATCCATAACATCTACGAACCTCTCCAATCCGGTTTTCGAAAGAGGCAAATTACCGAGACCACGCTGGTTCGGGTGCTATATTAACTCCTGATGGCTAGAGATCGGGGAAACCACTCCATCTTGGTACTCCTTGATCTCTCATCAGCATTTGACACTATGAACCATGGGGTGCTGCTTGAGCACCTGAGGTTCATCTGTGGCCTGACTGGTTCAGTCCTCAGTTGGTTTAAATCTTTCCTCTCTGGCAGAACTCAGACAGTGGTGTCTGGGATTTATTCCTCTGACCCTCTCTCTCTCTCTCTCTCTCTCTCTCTCTCTCTCTCTCTCTCTGCCATGTGGGGTTCCTCAGGGCTCAGTGCTGTCCCCCATGTTGTTTGCAGTGTATATGCTGCCCCTAGGAAACATTGTAAGATGGTATGGGCTGAGGTTTTACTGCTATGCTGATGATACCCAGCTCTACCTGTCTTTTGCACCTGACCAGGATAGTGCTCTCTCGATATTTAACAACTGCCTCACTGAAATCCAGGATTGGATGAATTCCAGCTGGTTGAGGTTGAATGCAGGAAAAACCGAGGTGATGGTCGTGGATCCAGGCTGCCGGATATAGGGGTTGAGGGCTGGTCAGCCCTCTGGACTTTTTCTGAGGGGCTCCCAGATCCTTACCTCTGAATGGGTGTGGGACCTGGAGGTGGTGCTTGATGATGGGCTGACACTGCGACATCAGGTGTCGGCAGTCATCAAGTCATCCTTTTATCACCTTAGGAACATCACCAGGATCAAGCACCTCATTCCATCTGGTGACCTTCCTGCACTGATCCAAGCCTTCCTGACCTCGTGCCTTGATTATTGCAACTCTGTTTACTTAGGACTATCTGGGATTGACATCCGCCGCCTGCAGCTAGTGCAGAACGCTCCGGCCCAGTTGTTGATGGGGACGTCCCGTTTCTCCCATATTACATCGGTGCTGCGTGATCTGCACTGGCTGCCAGTTCAGTGGCGGATCACCTTTAAAGTCAGATTACTGACATATAAAGCCCTACATGGACTAGGCCCTGACTACTTGAAAGAACTCCTGGTCCCTTACTGCCCCAAATGACAGCTCTGCTCGGCTGATGAGGGGTTGCTGGAGATTCCGAGGGTATCATTGAAATCTTCCAGGGCCCGTGCATTCATGTACGCATCCCCAGCCCTCTGGAATTCTCTAACCCGTCAGCTTCGGGAGTGTGTGGCCATGGGGGGATTTAAACAGGTTCTTAAGTCTTATTTGTGGCACCAGACCTATCCTCTTTTAACCTGATTGGATGTATCCCTATTGACGTTTATTGCTTGTATTTCTGATCTTATTGTTGTTTTATTATTTACATTGTACAGCACCTTGATATTACGAAAGGTGCTTAAAAAAATAAAGATTATTATCATAAGTGGAATAGATTGCCAGAGGAAGTGGTATTAGCCAAAACAGAGGGGGTGGGGGTGGGATTCAAAAAGGTTGGGACAGGCACAAGGCCATAGTTAGGGAATTATGGGGAAAAAGCTAAGGAGAGCAGGATGGCTACTAGGGCCAACTTAGGAGAAGTAGTTAGGGTGGGCACACTGGATAGGCCACTGGGCCGTTTCTGCTGTCAAATGCTATGTCTTTATTTGGTAGACTGGCCTTTGCTTTTGCAACCCCAGACACCTAGAACAACCACCTGCTTCAGTTAAGGAATGCTTCTAGCTTGCAAGTGTTCGAGTCCCATTTTTCCAGACACCTTAGAACTCCCTATATTTGTTTTGGTTCAGAATCCCCCTCTCCTCGACCAGGATCATGCTGCATAAAAACGCTCATGCTCTTTGTTTACTGTGGCCCTACTTTGTTAGATTACTGTTGGGCTGTAGCTACCGTTACAGTTCTTTGCTTTGTATATTTTAACCTGTATGTAATTATTCCCGCTGGACTATGTTAACCTGTTGACTGCTGCTATCTTCCCTGGGACTCCCATGGAAATGAGATTCTGCATCTCATGGGGTTATCCTGGTTGGAGTAATATCAAATAAATTAATAAATCACGATGAGCAGAAAGCACAACTTTTTCCCTCTCAAATCCTTAAATAATTTTTGGTTTTTTAACACAATTGCAATTCATAGGAAAGATATAAAAACAGCCAGTACACACATCTCTCTGCAGAGCAGAGGGGTCGCTCACTCAAACCAGACTGGCAAGTCGGCTCCTCTGATTCCTGACTTCACTCTGCATCCCCACTCATAATCTTACCACAACTGGACGCAGCACTTTCCCCACTGCTGCACCCCCCCCCCAGAAACATTCTTCCTATTTCTAGACTACCCAACACTGATTCACTCCGCTTGTTTAAAGATCATTTCAAAATGCACCTTGTCTTTAGCATGCATCTTTCTTCACTTCCAGAGTTGAAATGAATATTACCTGATGATCAATGATCACTTTTCCCTGCCCCCAAATACACATACACACCCCAGAGCTGCTATGGATGTTATCTAATGATTGCTGATTGCTGCTGCCTGGTCTCACACACACACACGTCCAGAGTTCCTTGCCCCCCACTCCTAGAGCTGTTACAGATGTATCATTTGCTCAGTGACTACTGTTCCCTGTTCCTCCACCACTACTCCCAGAGTTGTTAGAGATAAGTATGGGGTCATAATGTCGCCAACAATAATAGCATGGCAATCAATGCCACAAGCAAAATGTTATGAGCCGAAATAAGGTCGGCAAAACATTGACCTTACTAAAAAACACATACCCATTGAAAACAATGGGACTGCTTTGTTTTTGCGGGGGGCTCCACCTCCCATACCCCCTGATATGGGATTGAAAAGTAATCATCTCCGAGGGGGTATGGACTTCGGGGATGGCGTGAAGCTCAAGAGGGAGGACATTTTTTTTTTTTAAATAAAAAAAGTAGCAACACCAGGAGACCTGGAGGAACCATACCGTGGTCCCAGGAACTCCAGCCCTGTCGTGTGCTGGTACCTTAGCTACTCCACCACCACGGGAGCAGCTCGACCAGGCACCACACCACACAGCAATTTGATCCCTTCAAAGTTTAAGTGCACAGCGACAGGGATAACGGTAATTCACTATCGCTATTATACCCCTGTCGCTCTAAATGCTTCCGTGCTTTACACAGTGCAGGTCTTGCAACGCTTTTCTTATAGCACTATATTGACCCGATACCTTACAAATATTAAAGGAATAATGCCTGACAGGGTGGGTGTTATGCTGGGATAACATCCCACTGCAGGTGGTTGGGCCCGAGGCCACCAGCCGAGGGCGTCCAACACCCGAGAAGGGATGTTATCCCAGCATAACACCCACCCTGAAAGGCATTATTCCTATTACACAATGGCTCACTGTTTTATACAAGAAAAAAAAGAATTTTAAAGAATGTTATTTAGTGTTTAAAAATATTTTTTTAAGAAAAGATGCAAACAATGTGGTGCTGGTCAAGCATATCATCAGCAGGCATATTATGCCAACTGTTACGGATATATCAGATACTCAGTGACTGCTGTTCCCTGTTTCTTCACCACTATTCCTAGAGTTACATAGAAACATAGCATTTGGTGACAGAAAAGGACCGCTTGGACCACCCATTCTGCCCAAATGTTCCCTGCCTAATCTGTCTCTGCAAACCCTAACTAGTCTCTGGCGACTCTCTCGACTCCCTGTCTCATTTCTAACATGCCCCTATGTCTTTCCCATGCATGCTTGAAGCTCCTCACTGTTTTAGCCTCCACCACTTCTGTTGGCAGTCTGTTGGCATCTATTACCTTTTCAGTTAAGAAACATTCCCTCATATCTCTCTTGAACTTCCCCTCTCCAGCGTCATCGCATGCCCCCTAGTCCTGGTGCTCATTGTGATGCTTGGACAGCTGGTTCTGATTACACTATGAGTTTTGTAAAATAAAAATGTGTTAATGAGTGTCTCTCGTGAGACATGCTGTTTCAGCTAAAAGATAAAAGCCAGGAGATAATTAAAGGCTAGAAGAGACCTAAATTAAGGATCTCCTGTTTATCTGGCTTAATTGGAGCTGCCAGCTGCTAGGATGAAAATCATAAACTGTGAGAAATACCTTCCCCACCTGTTGTTTGCATACAGGGAGGTGCCCCAAGAGTCAACAGGATTTTTCCCCTTCTAACTCTTATATGGACTCCGGGTACATGGGCCCTAGACTTGATCTGGGAGGACTGGGAAGACCAGCATGCTACCCAGCAAACTCCCATTGTGGATTACGTCCTTAGGTTTACGGAAAGGCTGAAGGAGCTTATGGGGACAGCCCAGAGCAACCTGGCAGCGGCCCAACAGAAACAAAAAGTGTGGTACGACTGCAGAGCCAGAGTTCACTCGTATGTGGTGGGTCAGGAAGTTATGGTCCTTATTCCAGTCTGGAAAGACAAGCTGTAGGCTGAGTGGGCAGGACCGTACAAAGTGGTTAGGAAGGTAAATGACATGAACTATATTATAGAGTTACTTGACAGAAGACAGACAGAAAGGATGTACCATGTCAACATGATGAAGCCATATGCAAACAGGGCAGACATGGTGTTTGCAGTGTGTAGTCCAGGGGAGATGACGGACGAAGGAGACCCCCTTCTGGACTTGCTGGAAGAAAGTAGGCAGGAGTCCTCTGTGGAGGCAGTAAAATTGTCTCCCCAGCTGACCCTGGACAAGATCCAGGAAGTAAGAGAGGTTTTAGCAGACTTTGCCCCATTGTTTAGCACCAAGCCTGTACTAACCCCCTTAGTGACTCATGATGTGGAGACAGGGACACAGATGCCCATACGGCGGACAGCATATCGGGTGTCAGAGGCTGTCCAAAAGGACATTAGGAGGGAAGTGGTGGAGATGCTGGATTTAGGGGTAATCCAGAGATCCCACAGCCTCTGGGCCTTACCCGTAGTCCTTGTGCCCAAGCCAGATGACTCTACTCATTTCTGTTAGGACTATCGTGGACTGAATGCAGTCATGAAGTCAGACACCCATCTGATGCCCCAGATGGATGAACTCCTGGACAAGTTGGGGGGGTGACCTACCTTATGACCATTGACCCGACCAAGGGGTATTGGCAGGTAGAGTTGATGGACAGAGCTAGGGAGAGGTCAGCCTTCATCACTCTGATAGGCTTATTTGAATTCAAAGTAATGCCTTTCCGAATGAAGAATGGCCCAGCCACTTTCCAAAGGTTGGTGAACCAGGTGTTAAATAGTGCTGTGGAGTATGCTGTGGCATACCTGGATGACATTTCCATCTTTAGTACCAGCTGGGAGGAACACCTATCCCTATCCCACCTTAGGGAAGTGCTGGGCAGGATGCAGAGGGCCGGGCTCACTGTCAAAGCAGAGAAGTGCCAGGTGGCCATGGGAGAAGTGGCATGCCTTGGGCATGTGGTAGGCTGAGGACTGCTCTGTCCTAACCAAATAAAATAAAGGTAATCCAGGCGTGGCCCAGACCAGAAATGCAGAAGCAGGTCAGGAGTTTTCTTGGGACCACAAGGTACTATAGAATATTTGTACCCAGTTACAGTGCCCTGACTGCTCCCCTATCTGACCTGGTAAAGAAAAGGATGCCAAAGAAAATTACCTGGGGACCAGCCTGAGAAGAAGCCTTGATTGAAGGAAGCACTGTGCAGTGCTCCTGTTTTGACAAGTCCTGACTATAGCAGACCCTTTATACAGTAGTTTAGACTGACGCCTCAGACGTGGGTATTGGGGCACTACTGAGTCAGACATCCAGCCAAGGAAAAGATCACCCTGTAGCATATCTGAGTAAAAAGTTGCTTCCCAGGGAGCAGGCATACTCCACTGTGGAAAAGGAGAGCCTTGCCATAGTGTTGGCCCTAAAGAAGTTGGAGCCATTCTTGTATGGGCAACATTTTGTGGTACAGACTGACCACAATCCCCTGGTTTGGCTGACGCAGATGGGAAAAAACAATGGTAGATTGCTAAGATGGAGTCTTGCTTTGCAAGGGTATGACATGACAATTATACTGTACATAGGGCTGGAGTGACCAATCAGAACTCAGATGGGTTGTCTCACATCTATGAGGAGTGAACTGATTTGGGAAGCTTATCCCTTGCAGGGGATAGAGTCCCCAAATTCAGTCTAGGTAGGGAGGATTGTGACGCTTGGACAGCTGGTTCTGATTACACTATGATTTTTGTAATATAAAAATGTGTCATTGAGCGTCTCTCCTGAGACATGCTGTTTCAGCTAAAAGATAAAAGCCAGGAGATAATTAAGGGCTAGAAGAGACCTAAATTAAGGATCTCCTGTTTATGTAGCTTAATTGTACTGTAGCTGCCAACCTCTAGGCTGGAAAATCATAAACTTTTATGACATTTAGAGGAAGAATACAGGTTATGTCACTTAGGTGCGAAGTCATAAATGCTCCTTTGATGTCTGTGAAGAGCAGGATGCTGTTCATGGATGAAAGAAAGAACTTGGAAAATTACAGACTTAATTGGGAAGTATTTATGAGGAAACAAGTATTTTTTTTTTTGCTGATGTCACCTATTAATTTACCTCCCGACACAAGACATTCTGACTGTATAATTTTTAATAAACAGAGGAGGAGCTGGGTGACATCATGGAGAAGGCAGGATCAAGGTAGCTTTTTTTAATTATGCTGTAACTGACCTTTACACACACACACATGATTAGACTCTGAAGCTACAACCTCTTTCAGCACTGTAAGAGTATAAGAATACATTAGCTAAGCAAGGCTAAGTGTATGGTTGGTAGGAAATTGCATTTTTTTATTTTTTTTTTTATTTTTGTTTTACCAGTCTATTTATTCACTGCCACTTTGGAAACTCTCTCAGGCATCCATCTAACCCCAACTCTACCTCTTTACCTGAAACTCCTCCTTTGTCCTGGCACCAGTCCGGCTATCCCCCCGGCTCTGAGCCCCCCAAGGTAGGGCCGCCCTATCCACCCAGGGCACTCTATCTACAATTTCAGGCCCGACTGGGCTCAGCCCCGGATAGGAGGTAGTCCGGCTGGTGGAGTGTGGCTGGTGGGCGGTGGTGCCGTCGCCTATCCCTGATGGCAGGGTTTTTTCCTTTTTTCCTCCCCAAAGCTTGGACGTGCAATGACGTCCAGCTCGGTGGGCACACTCTCCCGTGCACCCCCGGAAGACGTCCGCCGAGCTTCAATCCCCTGCATTCTGCAGCCATGCGCTGTGAACCTCCAGTCTCCACTAGAGATCAGCTGTGCAGCGGCAGATGGATTCCCCCCTCCCCGGGGAAGGAGAGTGGTCCATGGGATGCTCAATCCTTCCCCATCTCTGCCGACCCCCGATGGCCCAGGCTCGTTCCCGAACCCGGGTCGCTGGTGTGGCGCGAGGTGTGGCGTCCAGCGCCTCAACCCTCAGCGCCAGCGGGCTGGCAGAAATTGCACTTTTAAACCTGTTTTTTTTAAGTGATTGTAATATTATGTAATATATGGTTCAGTGTTTTACATTTTACATTTTTATCTATTTTTAAGTAAACAACTCATTTTAAAGAGACTACTTGGTGTGCCTTTGAAATTCTTTCTTTGACAAGTGAAGCATATATGGTTAAAGCTGACACTGTACAAAGCTTACTGGTTTTACCAAACTGGGAAAAAGGTAACAGTTTATTCTGAGGTCTTTCTTAGAGTTTTTAAGGGTTCATTTTGTACACCTGGTTAGGTGCCCATAGGCGAAAGATATCTGGCCCCCCGAAGAGCAGAATTATCTGAGCCTGTAAATTGGGTACGCTAGCAAGAGGTTCACAGTTTGAATCCCTCCAAGAACTTGAGCCCAAAGGTTGATTCGAACCCACAAAACAGACAGAAGGATTACCCTGTTCTGTTAGCTCTTCACAATACAGCGCTCGGAGGCTGGCACTGAGGGAGCAGAGGGCCTGATCTGCTGAGTGGGGTTGTGACACTCATTCTCATTTGAAAGAGACCCTCCTCTGCACTCTGTTCACCCCTGTGAGGTGCTTGTAGGTATCTATCATGTCACTTCTCTCTCTCCCCCCTCTTCCTCCAGGGTGTACATGTTGACATCCCTCTGTCCTTCCTTGTAGGGCTCCTCGTTCAACCCCTGCACTGTTTTACTTGCCCTCCTCTGGACTGCCTTCATCCTGTCTATATCCTTTCTGAGGTGTGGTCTCCAAAACTGGACACAGTACTCCAGGTGGGGTCTCGCCAGTGAGCAATACAGTGGCAACACCACCTCCCTCTTCCTGCTAAAGATACCCTTTCTAAGCATCCCTGCATTGCACTAGCCCTACCCACTGTTTTGTCATTCTGCCCTGCCACCTTGATGTCTTCAGATATGATAAACCCAAAGTCTCTTTCTTGTTTGGTGACCATCAGTACCTCTTCATCCTATACTCAACTCCTAGGTTCCTGTGCCCTTGGTTCATGATTCTTGTACTTTTTGGCATTGAACCTCAACTGTCATGCTTTTGACCACTCCTAGAGTTTCACCAGATCTCTTTAAATTCTCTGCACCACCTTCTGTGTGTCCACTGTATTGCAGATCTTGGTATTATCTGCAAAAAGACATATCTTCCCTTATAGTTCCATGGCAATGTCACCTATGAAGACATTAAAGAGGACCATTCAGAGTACTGAGCCCTGTGGTACCCTGCTGGTCATTCTCCCATCATTAGGGTGAGTGCCATTTACCACTACCCTCTGTCTCCTATCCATGAACTAGTTTCTAACCAGTTTTCCACTTTGGAAACCACATCTAGGTTGTTCAACTCCTTTTCAGCCTCCTGTTTGGTTCTATGTGACTTAGGACAAGTGCAAACCACAACGACAAAACAGCGACAGGAAACAGCAAGGCAAAAAGGAGCAACCCTGAAATAACAGCAATCACCAAAAGAGCACTCCCTTTCTATATTTATAATCAACTCTTGGGGGGGGACACAACCTGGGGAGGGGAGAAAGCTGTAGGCCACCATTTTAACAATCGTTGTTTTTCTGGGTTGCTCTTTTTGCCTCAATGTTTTCTAGTCACCATTTTTGCACTCGTGCATTTCACAGGATACCTCCTGTTTGACACAGCATCAAAGGCCTTGCTAAAGCCGAGATAGGCCGCATCCATTTCCCTTCCCTGATCTATCATCAACATCATAAGACTTTATTTTTAGCCAGCTACACATGACTAAGATGTGAACATCCCATTTACAGAAGTAGATTTGCATTTATTTACATAAAACAATGGAGGGAACTATGTCACACACAGGATATAAACAAGTTACAAAGACTAATATAGAATACAAGACAATATATTCTTTAAGTTACTATAAAAGTCTCATTCTTTGCAGTTACAAGTATGGATCAATAATTTACAAAATGCAATTTGAAACTTGCGAGCTGAATTTTTTGCTGAGATCTTTGTTGGAATGAGATTCCAAGTTTTTCCTACAGGAACCTGTAGGCTAATGTCCTCAAATCTGAACTTGCATGGATGGGTTAGACCTTTGTTAGCTTTGTTTCTTAGGGATTACCAGTAGTTTTCACAGTTGTCAAATTTAAGACACTTCTTTAAAGGTCACAGATTTTCTCTGGTCACCCAGCCAAAGAAATCTATCAGATTAATTTGGCATGATCTTCCACTCGTGAACCTGTGCTGCCTGTGGTATTGCAGCCTATTGGACTCAAAGTACTCTACCAGTCTTCCTTCAGTAGGATTTGCACTAATTTCCCCATCACTGAAGTAGGACTGACTGGCATATAGTTGCTAGCCTCTTCCCTGCTGCTGCTCTTACAGGAACCACAGCAGCTCTTCTCCAGTCCTCCAGAACCACAGCTGCTCCTTCCAGTGAGCTGTTGAATAAGGCTATCAGTGGGGAGCTGTTACTGATATTATCTGTTATAAAATGGCAGGGTAAAATCCAGTAATCTGATTTGCTCTTATTTATGTATAAAATATGGTTTATACGTTATGTGTAAAATATGGTTTACACGTGGTTAAAAAAAAGGACTGCTCAGCAGTAAAGAGTCTGGAACCCAGATCAATGGGCATCTGGAACACAGGCATTTCAGTTAGCCCCCTACAGCCAAAACTGATCTTCCACCAGAAACATGGCTGCTACCTTTACACTGTAAAAAAAACTTCAACTAGGCCCTAAAAATAAAACTACCTTAAATAAAAAATAAAACAAACTAATTAAATGTTGTTTCCCTGATTACCACACTCTCCTTACATACCTACATAAAAAATTAGAAACAATAAGTATTTTTATAGTTTTCACTACAACTGTTTTTTTGCTGATAGTGAAAAATCCCACTTCTATCTTTACCTGCTCATCAGGGAACTCTCTTCTTCTTGCCCTGACAGTGAGATAATTGAGTCTCTGGCTATAGCAAAGGCCTTTGTTGTCTGTGTGTACAGAGTGCTAGGAGAGAAACATTCTGCAAGTGGAACTGAGCAGAATTTTGAGTCCATGTATTCTGTGGTGAACAGTCCATAATAAACATTCCATATCTTGAATGTGGAGAAAAACAGAGGGAAAAAAACAAGAAGAAGAAGAAGAAAATAGGCAATAATACAATGACATCATCAATGACATCACTTGCAGTGAGTGGAAGGACTATTTTATTACAAATGCACACATGTAAATCTATTGTTTCTACATATAAACTTGCTTTTCCCAACAGTCAAAAAAGTAAAAAAAAATGAGTCAATTTTATAAGTGCAATAAGGCACTCAGGGATGTGTGTAAAACATATTTTACAGCATGTCCAGTGGCTGAAGTCACTCAGCCTTCAGTCTCGTGCTTTACTACGGCCCTGGTCATGCTGTAAAACATGTTTTACACACACCCCATCGTGTCTTATTGCTTACATGATCAATGATCACTGTTTCCTGTTCCCATTCCACTTCAGAACTGTTATGGCTATAATGTGATGATTGCAGTTCCCTGCCCCCCCCGATTCACCCCCACCCCACTTCATTAACTGTTATGGATATTATCAGATACTCAGTGATTGCTGTTCCCTGTTACCACACTACCAGCACATCCAGAGCTGTTATGAATATTATCTGATGATCACTGTTCCCTTCCACCCATTCTGGAGCTGCTACGAATATTAATAAATGATCAGTGATTGCTGTCCCCGTTCCACATTTTTTTAGCCCTATTTGTTTCATTATTTTGCTAAATGTATTTTCATGGTCTAGTCTCTGTAAGGCATTTTGTGACACAGCTTGTATTAAATACAAAGTTGCACTGTACTATAGGTGCTCAGCCTCTGGCCTTCCAGTATTGTTTTGATTATATAGGAGCACTCTGCTCTACAGAGAGATACAACAGGCACATAATGTACCTATAAAGTGCTAGGTCTATATACCCACAAAATAAGTAAACAGTTGAGATATATATATTTTTTGTATATACTTTTTCCCTCCTGATCGCCGTCTGCTGAGGCATTTCTCTGGTGTAGACCCTCACAACCTCACCTCCACTGCCCACCTGAACCCCTCTCCTGACTGAGGAATTGGGTGCTGGGTCCCCCCCCTCCTGCCGGACCCATATGAGAGGAGACGGGGATCACAGAGAGTCAAGTCGGGGTCAGTGCCAGCATTGTGCATGTGGGCTTGGCCTCCGGTGTCTCACTGTTGCCTCTCCGGCAGCCGGGGTTTTACCTTCCTGTTTCACCCCTGGCGGTGTGGACGTGCACTGATGTCCAGCCTGCGAAGGACCTGCTTCCACACCCATACGAAGGATGTTCACCAACACCCCCATCCCTTGTATGTGCCTCCACTGCTGTGATGCCCCCAGCCTTCACTGGGAGCCATGTAGTTGCAGAGTGCACCATCCTCCCTCCCCAGGAGAGGTGAGCAGTCCTCTGGATACTTGATGCTCTCCTCCCCAGCTGACCACCAGTAACCAGAATCTGCTCCTGAACCCAGGTCACTGGCATGGAGGAGGGTGTGGCATCCATCGCCTCAATCCTCTGCACCACCAGGCCGGCAACAGTTGAAATATTTAACAGTAAACAGAACAACTATTACTACGGTAACAGATACACAGTGAGGAGAGAGCAATCCCCAAAGGGACCAGGGGTTTTGGAGGGAGCCAAGGGTGTGGGGAAGTGAGGAGAGAGAGAGAGAGGTGTAAAGGTAGAATTGATTAAAAATTGAGGACAGTGGGAAGTAAAGAGAGACATGTGCAGCGTGATCCTAACACTAATAAATAGCATTATAATGGATATCTGAACCATAATGTTCTGGTCTGGATGGGAGATTGGAAAAGCACACAAGAACACAGACAGTGCAAAAATAATTAGAACTGAAAATAACCTTTAACAAGCATTGGTCAGTACCAAATGTTTGCGTGCTTGCATTTGCTATGTAGTTGTTGGGTACAGATAATGCAGCAGTTAAAATTAACAAATTAAAAAATGCAAGTTATTTTAGTGAAATTGTCATGATTGGGAAATGTAAACATTCACACATAACCTTGTTTTCTTAGATTGTGATCCTGAATTTTTAAAATAAGATTTTTTTTATTACCCCAAGGTATGAAAATGACAGGTGTCATTTGTCAAATGCCAAGGAAGCATGTTTTTGAGGAATGACTGTTTATGAGATGGGGTAATAAAATTAGTATGTTGCAAATGTGGGTACAAAAAATAATAAAACTTGCAATGTAATGAGTAAACATTGAAAAATGTCAATGCTTGTTCATAGCTTTGTTCTTTTCTGAGATTTGGACCACAAATTTTCAACACAGTCTATTTTTATAAGTCACCTTATGTACATGACAGCTGTCATTTATGAAATCCTGGTCAAAATGTCATTTTGTGGCACAAACGTGAAAATATATATATATATATATATATATATTATTTTTTAATGACATCTATCATGTTCATGATGTGGTGTAAAAATAGTTATGTTGAAAATGTGAGGCCAAACTCTGGAAAAATAGCAAATTGATGGGTAAACATTGAAAAATGTCAACGTTTCTTTGTAACATTGTTGTTTTTTGAGATTCTGACATCAGATTTTCAACATAGTCTCTTTATGATCCCACCTTATAACTATGATAGGCGCCTTTTACAAAATCCTGTGTAACCCTCCTGTTACCCGGGGTTACTAGAATCCCAGTAAGACCTAGTGGTAGGCAGGGAAGGCAGCTTGTGAAACTCCAGTTAAATGGATTTCACACTGTCTCACTCTGTTCTCAGTCTCAGCTGAGACTGAGGGATGACATCACCATAGAACTATCGCAGCTGCATGAGCCACATTGGAATCTGCAGTTGGGAGTTAGGTTAGAATGTTGGTAGTTTTTGAACAGTGAGCGTCAGTTGTGTGAGCAGTCTTGAAGAGAGGAGCACAGCAGTCTGTGCACAGGCTCTTGGAGCCTAAAGCTCTGATATAGAGCTACTTTTAGGGAGAGGTGTGTGTTTACGCCAAAAGAGGAACACAGAAAGCTGTTTGTGAAGTGGAGGAGACCGCTTTTACTGATCTCTGTGCCCCATCCCTGAGGGGATGGGGGGTAAAAGGTTTGCCTGTCATTCCAGGGGCAACCCTCCTGGTTTCCAGCTAGGGAAGAAGCTGCCTTATTTTTCTAAGGTGTGCTGCGGCACCAGAAGCTGTCAAGAATCACCTGTAAAGGGTGAGTTCTGCTCTTACATGGGGCCTATGTTTCACCTGAACTGTTGTAAAGTGGGGATTGGACTGCTTAATCAGTGGGAGGCCTAGAGGAATAGGCTAAGCCAAAGTAAAAGGATGCTCAAGTCCAGCACAAGAGGAAAGCCAAGACATGTAGAGGAAATGTACTATGCATTTACCCTTTAATCTACACTGCCAAGCTTTTCAGAAAGAGATGTTTAAGTATGTTCGAGTCTAGAACAAGGGGAAAGTCAAGACATGTAGAGGAAATGTGCTATGCATTTACCCTTTAATCTATATTGCCAAGCTTTCCAGAAAGAGATGTTTAATGTCCAGAGAAATGGCCGGGTATGGATTGTGGAAGCTAGAGGTGGGAGACCCCCCATCTTTAGTAACCAGGTTCACCTCTATGGATTTGCTCTGTGGCCCTTTTACTTTGCCTCAGGCACTTGGACAGTGCTGAGGGAAGTACCCAGACGTGGGATTGATAGGAAATTTCCCTTATGGAGTCGAAGGCTCTAAGGTGGTTTAGGGAGCCACAGGAAAATGTGTCCATGTCACATGGAAGGTGTTCGAGTGGCCGGCAGGGGAGCCGAGCCAGGGAAAACCCCAATAGCGTACAAGTCAGGCTGTGTACCCAAAGCAGCGTACAAGTCCGGGCTGTGTGCCTGGTGGGTTCAGAGCCTGAGGGCTGAAGTGTTGAGGAAATGTTCTGTTTCTCTTATCTGCATTACCAGGAATGTAGCCCCGTGGGGGTCTGTTTATGCTTTGTTTGTTCAGTTTGGATGTGAATAAAAGCCACACTTTAGAATCCCATTCCTGGTATTGGACATTACAGTTATTGCTTCCTGTGTTCGGATCTACTTGGGTGCCCCTGTGCAGAGTAGCCAAACCTAGGTCCCTTGTGCTGAGTAACCTCATCCTCCCCAAACCCAGTCCCCACCAGGTACTGCTGTCAGCTCCAACAGCATACCACCTGTCGTTTGCAAAAAAGGCAGGGGTGTAGGGGTTACACCTGGCCAAAATGCCATTTGCAGCATGATGTGAAGAAATGTTTTGGGTAAATTTGAAAAATGATTCTTGTCATGTCCACAAGGTGGGGTAACAAAAAAGCTGCAATGAAAATCTGTGATTAAAATCTTCAAAAATAACAAAGTTGTGAGTAGAAGTTGAAAAATGTCAATGTTATAAATTCTGTTGTTTTTGACGTTTTAATTCCAGATTTTCAACGTAGTCTTTTTACGACCCCACAGTATGATAAAGACAGGAGGAATTTTTAAATCTGTCCTAAACGAGATTTCTCTGAGTGACTGGGAAAACATATATCAGAGGGGATTTGAAAAATTACATCTGCCTTGTTCTATAAGTGGGATAAAAAAAGGCTATGTTGAAAATTTGGGGCAAAAATTTAAAATGAAATGACAAAATTATGACTAAAAGTTCAAAACCCTTTAAAAAGACATTAACCAGTGAACATATATCCCAACTCACAGTAAATGGGACCGTATCTCATGACCCCGTACGAATTGCTAATGCCTTAAACTCTTCCTTCTCTGACCTCAACAGTGTGCTCCCCCCTAACTTTTTTGGCCCCCTTCAGCCTCTTCATTGGCAGACATCTCCCCCACTACCACCCCACCTTTCAGGTTTCGAGTTATAACTGTAAAAGAGGCTAAGTCTTACATCTCAAATGTCCTGGGCAAGAGCCGCCACAGTGGTGACTCCCTGGACTTAAAACTCCTTCACCTATCCCTTGATGTTGTCCTAGTCCCCCTCACTAAAATCCTAAACCACTCCCTCTGTATGGGGAAGTTCCCCACCTCCTGGAAAAGGGCTGTCATCACCCCACTTCTGAAAGACAGTGAGCGTACCTCCCCTGCTAATTACCGGCCAATCTCTATTCTGCCTCCTCTCTCTAAGGTCCTGGAAAAAATAGTAGCCGATCTGCTCTCCGAACATCTAATTAAATTTAACCTATTATACCCCGAGCGGCATGGGTTCCACAGGGGTCACAGCACCACCACTGCTCTTCTTGAATATACCTCCTACATCCACAAGGCCATGGATCTGGGGCACTTAGTTGGGTCGGTTTACATCGACCAAACTAAAGAATTTGACACTGTCCATTATGCCCTTCTCCTTAGATCCCTGTCTGACGTGGGTCTGACACTCGATACTAAGGCCTGATTTGAAAACTACCTATCAAACAGGTCACAGCAGGTCAAAATTGGCACAATCCTCTCCTCCCACCTCCCAGTTCCCTCTGGAGTCCCTCAAGGCTCCATTCTAGGCCCCTTTTTATTTAGCCTTTTCCTAAACTCACTACCCGGAGCCTGCACTGGTCAGTTACTTCTTTATGCCAACGATGCAGTCATTTACAGCAGCAACCCTCAGCCTTGACCACTGCAGGATGCCCTACAAAAGTCCTTCACTGAAGCCAAGACCTAGTTTGCAGAACACAGGCTAGTAATAAACTATAAGAAAACCAAGACCACGCTCTTTGCACACTGTCAGAACCCCTACCATGACTCCACTCTACTTGTCAACACCGCCCAAGGCTCCCCACTTGAGCAGGTAAACGCTTTCAAATACCTGGGCATCACCCTTGACTCCTCCCTTACCTATCATACACATATCCACACCCTCTGTAACACCATTAACTCCAGAATTGGCATCCTATATCAGATCAAACACTGTCTGCCTAATGAGGGGCTGCACCTTGCTGTGTCATCCTCGGTCCTCTCTGTGCTTGACTACGGACTTGTGTCCTATGGCTCAGCTGATAGTACTGCTCTCTATCACATCAAGACAACACTAAACAAAGCCTGTTGCCTGGTGACAGGCTGCGATAGAACTACACACACATGTAACCTCTACAGCCACTCTAACTGGCTAAATTTTGAATGTCTCCTTAAGTACCACACATGCCTCCTAGTGAGGAAAATACAGTTAAATCTCACCCCACCTAGCCTACAGGGCCTGATCTAACACTACCTCCCACAAAGATTCACCAGAAGTATGTCCAAGGTCCCCTTATTGGTTCCCCACTGCAGGACATCTATGGGTCAGAGAGCCTTTTATCACAGGGCTCCAAGCTGGCTAAATGACCTACCTGTTGCTCTGACTGCTAATACAAAAATTGGCCTTTTTAAAACCTCACTCAAGGTATTTCTTGCTAACAACTCTACGTGCGACTGCCCCTAGTAGTGCTATTCCAAGCCAGCCCCTGCCACCTCCCTCATACTGTCTTTACAATCTGTATCCTGCTTTCCAGAATTTCTGCTGCTGTTGTTGCACATGACACCAGGTTGTTTCTGCCCTCTACTAAAGAATGTTACTCTGCTCATTCACTGTACCTACTAAAGTAAGATATGGACTGATTGAAGTCCGGCACCAGTCTTGTATTGTTGTACTATCTGCTGTTTTGCACACAACTCTGGGCTGTCTAGGCCCTCTGCTATGGTATGTTACTCAGTTCTTTACCTTACAATGTATTATATGTACTGATTGATGTTCCTGTACCTGTACTTGTGATGTTGTACTCTGTCTACCGACGAAGAGCCTTTGCAAAAGAGTCTTTGACTCAAAGGGTGTAATTCTGAGTTCTCAATAAATAAATAAATAAATAAATAAATAATAAATATAACAGCTTGACTTCCAGGAATGGAGGAATTGCCTTTACCTATAAGAAATAAGGTGACCTGGTGTACAGTATATGATCCAAGCCTTGCTTATTATGTTGTAATGACTAACTATAGGATAGTTTATGATAGCCCTTACACAACAATGCTATTCTTACACTGAATGGTTACCATGACATCAAGGACCTCAAGAGCAAAGCTTGAGAGGTCCCGTTGATGTCATGGTAACCACGTGGTGTGAGAAGAGTGTGGTTGTGTATCGGGGCTACCATACACTATTTTATATATTGTATGGTACAAAGCAGTCAAAATTGCTTATTTTTAGTGGTGTCACAAGCAGTCCTTACATTCCACCAACGGCAATTCACCGCCATCCGCCCACCAGCCAGCTTACACATGTGACGCTTCAACCACCCGCTGTCCTATGAACAGCGCTGATGGGGGGCGGTTGCATTGTAACGTAGCAACTAATGCAGAATGAAAAGTTCTGCATTAGTAGCTATGTCACTGCTGCAGCAGAATGACTTTTTCAAGTGTATGGATCTCCATACACGACAGCATTCCACCATGCACTAAAATGCTTTACTTTCAATGTTCATAACGCAGGTAGACAGAGTAACACAACTCCTTAGCTAAACTGATAATGAGTATAGAAACATGTTAGAACACTTGTTTTACTTGCTGTTTATCACAGTATGAGAATACATTAAATCCCATGAGCTGCAAGCACTGCATCACAGATATGTAAGTGATATGTATTGTGCAGCATCTCTACCATTCCCAGCCAAACAAAGTACTAAACAGTAGCACATATGAAAGTAGTAAACAGCACTTATATGGACTTAAAAGCAGAAGAAAGGTTTCAAGCAGAAATTTGGAGTTGCGCAAGAAAACCTACTTCTACCTTGTGTTTTCCATCCTTGCTATTGGGCAAGGACTTCAAAATGAAATGGAGGAGAAGGGGAGAGAGTAGATGTGTGCATGCTTTGCAAATGAACATAATCAGCTTAACTCCTAAAAGAGGAGGAAAAGCCCCTACCAATAATAAATAGAGTAAACTGGTGTACATACAGTATGTGAGCTGTGCCTTGTTTATGTCATAAGTACTTTCGATGTTCAAAAACACAGGTATGCAGAGTAACACAGCTCCTTAGCTAAACAGATCTGTGAGTGTGGGAACCTGTTAGAACATCTGTTTCATTTGCTGTTTATTACAGTATGACAATATATTAATTCCATGAGTTGCAATCATTGCATCTTGGGTATTCAAATTATATGGAATGTGCATCATTTCTACCATTCCCTGAGAAACAAAGTACTAAACAGTAGCACATATCAAAGTAGTAAACAGTAGCACACAAGTAGAACAGAAAGCTGATGAAAGGTTTCCAGCAGGAATTAGGAGTTGCACAATTAAACCCATTGACACCGTCTATTTTCTAGCTTTGTGATTGGGCAAGAACATGAAAGGGAAAAGGCAGAGTATGGTCAGAATTAGGGTGGAGATTCAGTATTCTGAAGCAGTGATAGGTGGTAGAAGGGTGCACCCCCAAAAGCTCTCTCACAACTCAGACTGACACCAATATGTGTGCATGCTTTGCAAAGGACTATTAAAGCAAATAGGATGGTGAGAAATGTAAAATGTTGATATATCATTACATAATTAATTTTCACAACTAGCCATGTTTATTTATTTATTTGACATTTTGTCATCCCAGACAGACAAGCTGAGCTGAAAGCACCTCATTTCATAGCCAACAAAGTGCATAGGATACCATAGCTATAGGTACGGTAATAAGGAACTAGCATTAAATACATTTTGCAGACCATGTAGCCTAGTAGTTAAAGCACTGAGCTGTGAATCAAATGACTTGACATGGAACCTTTGTGAAAGAGCCTTCCTGGTTCAAAGGTATTAATCTGCAATTGAAGTAAATAAATAAATAAATAAATAAATCACCAGCCAGGCAGAGCATCGGGTTCTGTTAAGCAAGTGCACCAGTAGTAGGTGACACAGATATAACAAGGTTTGAAAAGGGGTTAGAAAGATCCATTAATGGCTTGCTTCTACTTACTCTGGTCAGACAGATTCAGCTAACCTAATCATTGCTCAGTCTGACCCAGCAAGAGTAACTGTAAAAAAGCTTTGTATAAACTCAGTGAGATTTGGGAAAAGAATGTATAGTGCAAATTCTTCATACAGTGTTTTTCGTGACAACTACAGTTACTGTTTTCATGCGGCAAAACCCATTTTCATGAGATAAGGCTTCCATTTTAGTGAGTCTTAGCGGTCAAAAAAGTAGGTAAAAGAAGGGAAAATTTAGGGCATCAAAAACAAACGGAATACTTGAATCTGTAGTCTGAAACTTGTGTGGGTGACAGACTTGGGTGTAAGGTTGATTCCTCAACCTTTTTTAAATGTGTTTTAAATTATTAATGAAATTATTAAGTTGTGAGACACAAGAATAGGTCTGTTTATGTGCCAAAAACCTGTTTTTCTGACTGCCACGCTCATTTTCATGATCTTAGAAAGCACAAGAGTGGGTGAAATAAGAGAAAACGTTGCACATTATAAATCCCAAAACTTTTTGGAGCTGTACTTTGAAACTTTTGTAGTGATCAGAATGAGGTGTAAGATTGATTCTTCCTATATTGTATTTTTGAGAAAAAAACAATTATTAATTAAATGAAGTTGTTCAGTGCCTACAGACCTGCTTTTGTAAGTTGCAAACCAGTTTTCATGAGAAACAACATACGCTTTTATGACACTTGGACCCCCATATTCAGAGCCATCCATTTTTGCTGTAAACCCATTAGCAGTGCACATGAGGTATTGCATGGCTGGCTCAGGGGTACTATTCAGACAGGTAGTGCTCTCCAGCCAGAGCACACTACATGTCTGAATATTGCCAGTGCAGCACACAATGACTATGCCTTATGCTCACACAATCCCTACCAGAATATAGCCAAAAGGAGGGAATGGAGATAGCCCATCCCAAAATCCCATCCAAAAAGGGACAGCACATTACTCCTGTGAGCCCTATTCTGCCATGGCATGCTAATAAGCCCACAGGGTATACAAGTCCTAAAGGGGGTCCTTGTATGCCCATTATGGGCTTGTTGCTTACTGGCACACTGCACAATGCTGCTGCACATGACTACACACAGGCATTGTGCACAGCTGTGTGACCCCCTTCTGAGTGCCAATCAGCTGTTCCTGTATAATTATTTTATACAGTCCCTGGCTCTAGTGGTCCCCCCAACTCTGAATCACTGACCTGCTGCCCCTGTATAGTTCCTTTATGATCACCGATCAGCCATTCTTGTATATTTATGTCCTGTCTTCTCTAGATCTAGTGGGGGGACCAATCCTACCCCTGACCACTGTCCTCATCCCCTAATCACCAGTCTGACCCCCTTCCTCTTCACTCCCAGTGGACTCCCACTCACCCCAGTAGTAAGTAGGACTCCAGTGATGGGGTCCGGCACAGCCCTCCACTCACCAACTTGGCTGGCCACCATCTGATGTCAAAGAGTGAGTGCATGCCTGCTATAGGCTTTAGTCTTTCAACTGAGTTGTAGCTTTCATTGAAATTAAACAGATCTGTAATATTTTTTCAAAAATTCTTGAAAAACTGCCCCCCTTGATTTCAAGGGAGGGCCCCCCACCACCATGCACTCTGCCTACTGAAACATTACAAAATGTCTAAGAACTGGGAGGAGTGGAATACCAGGAAGGGGAAGGGATCAGACAGATGGTTCCTCAGAGCAAAATTAAAATCCCTTCCCCCCTTAAACTCTGCAAAGTATGATTTCATTGACAGATCATAGAGATTTGCATTGGAATACATTTGTTTATAAATTTATTATACAGATTTTACCCCCATTTTTACAGTGTACACTAAAAATGAAAATTTCACATAAATACTTTTTGAGATCAACAAGAAGGGCATCTTATCAAGTCCCAAGAAGTAAAACTAGTTATGGAGATAAGTTGTTGGCTACTATGGTTCCTAGAACTTGGGATAGGCTCTGTGGACAGTTAAAATTCCAAGTATTGCTCCCATTAGGACGTTTTAGAGCATAATTGCTGAGTTTGTATCACAAACATTGTAATTGCTATGGATAATTTTTAAATTTTTTAAATTGCTAGTAAATGTATTTTTATACAATTTGTCTTTGTATGTATTCTGTCAATTGTATATTTGTTTTGAATCTTTGTTCTGTGTATGGATGCATTTGTAAATGACATCGTTTATCTCAAACTGCTATCCAATAAACCTTATGATGATGATGATGATGAAAGTTAAAATTCTACAGACTATATAGTCTAACTCCTAAAGTGGTAAGCTTCAAGAGGGTGCTATTGTTTAAGCACCAAAACAGGTGCTCTTTAAGTAATGTTAAGTATTCTGTAGTATGTCAAGATGCTTTCACATACAAGTCTTGTCTCACTTGACCTTTGCTGGTTTTCTGAAATTTTAATAAAGTAAGGTAACTGGGATGGCTGCAGAGTGCCCTGCCAGTTCAGATTTGCCTGCAGAGAGGGACAGATGTGCTTTCAGCTCAGCTTCTGGGTTGAATATTACTCTGAAAAGCAGAATCAGAGTCTGCTACCTGCAGTGCCCACCTGCGACTTCAGCCATCAGAACAGGTGTTGCTTGTAGAGCTCCATTTCTTCAGGAGAAACCAGCCTGTTTTCTCAGGAAATCCTGCTTCAAGGATTCATCTTAGTAAAGGGCCCAACACCTATGGCCCTAAATGAATACCTGTATTCAGGTGGGTGAAGAGGAGTCTTCTCCAAAGATTGAAGAGGACGACCAGTAGTTCGAAGGGTTTAACACAGTCCTCACCAATTGTGGCCAGTAAAAGTGCTAGGTTCACCACACCGCAAGCCAAGTCAGGCTGCAGAATCAGTGAAGAAGATACCCTGCAGGGTATGCAGTAAGCCGCATCCTTGGTTTTTGTGAGTAGAGACCAGAGTCTGGCTCCCGTAACTGTATAGCTAGATATATATTTAGCTAGCTAGTGTTTAGGCATGGAGTGCACAGTGTTAATAGTGCCCAAGGAAAGAGACTGGTCTATTACCTAAAGAGAATGTTAAGAGTCTGTTGCTTGCATTAGTTGCCTGCCTTACAAGACTTTTATTTGGGGTCCACGTTTTTCAGCAGTAACAGCAATTGATAACTGCACTTTATGTCCAGCAGGTCTGCGTCTAGTAAGCGCACTCTTCTGGGCCTAGATTTTCAAAGGTTTGGACACAGGACTTGCAGCAGTTGTTCTGCCGCAGATGCATCACTGCAAACATGCCAAAATGTTAGTGGGCTATTTGTAAACATTTCAAAGTATTTCACTTTACTCACCATACAGCAAAAATATAATGACTCGTGTCGTTATATTAACACATGCATTATTTTTGCTGCACAACTTGCAGCAATTGCGACATGACATTAGACCACATTTTATGGTCTACCAATCATGTCACAAGTAATGCAAGTGGCAATAATGTGCCAAATGTCTTTGCAAATCCAGCACTTAGTGTTCACATGCAGATAGTGGGAGCTCCCTAAGGAACTTTGGGTACTGGTGCACCAGTGGGAAGAGGTTGCTGGGACTGTGTGGTTAAGGTGATATGGAGAAGAATTTATGGGATATATATATATATATATATATATATATATATATATATACACACACACACCCACTTGGACTATGGGTCCTAGTTTTAGTCACCATACAAACTAGAATATGCCTGCTGATTGCTATATGTTGAGTCTGGACAGTTCACAGGAGACGTGGCATCTTATTTTCAGTGGGGCTCTGCATCTACACAATATTATGCTACATTGCGTAAAACCAGAACACACTGAAAACAATAGTTTACATCTGGACTAGACTACCCTGAGTAAATACATTATAAAAATGGTAAAATCATGACCCAACTGAAAACAAGATATTGCATCTATTCTTGGACATCCTGAGTAAATACAGTGTAAAAATGAGTAAAATGAAGACCACAAAGACAATGAGATGTATCATCTCCCCAACGCTATCCAGGATACAAAATACAGGATAAGAAATATTTAAAGAGCTAGTGGAGCCAAAACAGGCAGACAGGAAAATAATACAAATTTTTAAGCAGTAGTCAGTTGTATTTTTTTTTTTATTTCTGAAGTATTTTTTTTTTCCTTTTGCTCATCAGAAAGCATTCTATGTGATAATAGTGTGCTGGATGCGTGGAACAACTCTTAGCCTGGCAGCTGACATATCCAACTCTACTGCCCCACACTACATCATCAGCATTGTGATCTCACTGACTGTGACATCACAGGTGAACGACCTGGCAGTCACTCACTTGCTGTTCCTAAATAGCAGTGATGTCACAGTCATTGAGGTCACAATGCTAATGATGTAGTGTGGGGCAGTAGAGTAAGATATGTCAGCTGCCAGGCTAAAAGCTGTTCCACACATCACACCTACCAACATCAGGTAAACAACCTTCTAGTTAAACAAAGGGAAAATAAAAAGTACCTCAGATATAACAGGTAATGGTTGGCTGCTTTTAAACTCTAATATTAGTTTTAGGCAGTACACTAGCTCTTTAAAGGAACTTCACTGTATTCACTGACATAAACAGTTTCTTTTTTGTTTTATAATATATTAGATTGCAGCATTTATTTTGAATGTTGTGGCCATGAGGATGGTGTGTACAGTGTGTGTGTGTGTGTGTGTGTGTGTGTGTGTGTGTGTGTGTGTGTGTTTGCTGTAGCTCAATATATTTTTCCCCCAGAAAGCATAGTGAAAAATGCTTGCTGATTGCTATATAATTACTGTAGCTTGGATAGTTCACACAAGACCCAGCATAGGTCTGAGACAGTGCTTATCAGATAGTGTGTAAGAGGTTAAAAAACAGTGTAAGTCTTTGTACATTTGTTCCTAGGAAAAGGTGACATTTATGAGGTATGAATCTTTCCTGGGAAAAGGTGACATTTATGAGTTATGAATCTTTCTTGAAAGATGATACTTGCCCAACTGAAGCTAGTAGCAATAAAATATTTAAATGTTAAGTATTTAAATGTGCAAGTTGTTGTATTTCAAAGGGGGTAAGCAAATCTCCAGTTTAATGGGCAACCAATATTTAACAAGCTTTTCAGTTTCCTAATGGCCATCTGATAAGCAGCTTTAGTGCTATCTCCAACATTCTAAACAGAAAGAAGGGAGTATTTTATTTCATTTGGCTTAGTGATTTATAGTTGTGGAAGAATACATTGAAAAGTCCAAAAAAAGTGTTCCACATTCCTCCATTCTTCCAGCTATAGACAGCAAGATGGCTGTAGGCTCAGCCCACAGCCATAATTACATGACATTGCAAAACTTGAAAGAATACAGCATAAATTCACAATGACAATATGCAGATTACGAGAAATGACATACAGTGCTAGCCACTGCCACTTGGAAAAATAGTGCACTATGGCACTATGCGGCAACCCCCTATACCGGAAATGCCACATTCAGATGAATGTGGCATAGAAAAAAGGTATAGAGCTACGCAATGCCACAAATAGAGAATAATAGATGGGGGAGTGAGTGATATGAGAATTTAATGCACATCTGAGGGGTTGGATGCTAGGTAAACCCTGAGGGTGAAGCCCGAAGGGTTTATGTAAGCATCCCACCCCAAGGGTGTACATTAAATTCTCATTCACACACTCCCAAATCTTTTATTTTGTACAATAAACTGGCATGGAATTTTTTCCTACCAGAGTTCAGGTGTCTTTTGTTTTTCTTTTTTAGGTGGGAACATGTTTTTTTTTTTTGACAAGACGAAGTGTGATGGGATTGCCTGCTCACAGGAGTGGTTTGAGGTAAGCAAGATTTATGTCAGGAGGTCCCGGGGAAAGTGTTTTCTTCTCCGAGGTGACAGTTGTTCAAGCGGGTGAGAGAAGAGCAGCTGTTGGGCTCACACTGCACTCTGTTTAACTGAGCGCGTGTTTGTCATAACAACCAGCCAGTTGTTATGGTGAATATCAACCTTTTCTGCCCATAGAAAAAATTCCTCGCCAGTTATTATTGTACGATAGCGATGAAAGTAGAAGTTTCTAGCACTGTACAAAAATAGACTACAGACACTAAACATGCAGAGTTTGGAGGGCAGACTGGTACAGGGAGATAGTCTATTGATGTATGATATCAGAAATTATCAGTCTGTGATGCACTCAATGGGCACCAAATATAATACAGTTTACACATAATTTAAGAGGTCAGAGTAAACAACTGAAGGGCTCTAATTTTAGAACAAAGGGAAGTATTTATATATGCAAAGAAGCTAGGCACATTGGTGAATAGCAAATCTACATCTCTAAGGGGTTGAAATAAACAGAATCCTGCCACTGAGAAGTGGGGGAGGTAGTCTAGATGGGCTGCAAGTCCTAATACTACTGTAAAGACAATAGTATGAACAATAATAATACTTGTGTCTGGAGGGTGGTAAGATCTGAACCTGTAAACGTCTGTTTATTTGCATTTCTGCCCTACCCTATTTCCTTTCCAGAACCATCTTCCCAAGTTCCTGCATTCTTCTCCTAATAAAACATTCCTTATTTAACTGAATTTACTGTCTTACTGGTTATATTTGCATTCTGTGGTGTTACTGTACAGAGATAATTGCCTCTGGTTTGTGGCGTATTATGCTATACAATATTCGATTCCCTGTTACTGTGGGTAAGAATTCTACACATTTCTGTGGGGCAGCACCCTGGTAGAATAAGAGTTAAAAGGATCCCTACAGTCAGAGGTACCAACTCTAAACCCTTACAAAACCACTTGAACCCAGGTACCATCCATCTAACAGCCTAAAGACCATTGATTCCTCAGTTCTATCTGGCTATGTCACTCATCTTGTAGTGATATATTTGTTACACAATGGCTTGACTTAGAATATAGCATTTATTTTCTCCAGTGACAGGACAGAACCATAACTAATAAATGATTGATGTATACTAAGTCATGCTTTTGCAATAGACAGACAGACATGGACACATCTCATTTTCAGTAAGGGCTTGTTTTACCCATTTGTATAACTGAAAAAACTAAACAGAGTGCTTAAATGGCTTGCTCAAGGTCACACAGCCATTAAGAGGAACTAGTGAGATTTGAACCTGGAGCTCCTGTTTCTAAGGTTTGCATTCTCCCCACTGTACTACACAGCCTCCAGATTACCATGCCGTGTACTTGATGGACATGTAGGTATGGTGAAGACCTGGTTGAATGACAAGCAAGAAGTAGATTCAGACTATTCAGTCACTAGCAGTAATACAAGGTTAGAAAGCTGTCAATTGTCTCATTAAACTACCATTCTTCTGGATTTTCACCTTCTTCTCTTAAAAGGGAAATGGACATTCTGCTGTTTTTTTTTAGCACTGCGATAATAAAGTAACAATGCAATCTTACCCCAAGTCAAATCCTCTCTGTCTGTTGCTTCCCTTGTGAGACAGGTCTGATTTAATCTATCCTTGAAAACACCAGTCCATAGCTTTGGAAAGGGTGGTTCTGTGTCTGTGTTTCAGAGAGTGTGCACTTACATTCAGCTTCCTCTGCGAGGAAAATGTTAAACATGGGCTCAAATTCAGCTAGTGCAGTGACTCATTGTCTGTGTGTGTCTGTGAGGCTGAATTCCATGAACACTTTTTCAGATCTTATGCTGCAAGGCAGCAGGCCCATGTTTTCCACTGTTAGAGGAAAGTATCTCCCCACCCCCAGAAAAATGGGAGGCAACATCATTGCTGTCCTTTCTATCTGCAGCAAATCGAGGGAGCATCTTACTGCATTACTACCGCCAACAATAGCAATGTCGGCTGTGGAAATGAGGCAGCACAACAAAGTATGAGGGCTAGAACTGAGTGTGATGAGGATGGCATCTACCAACAGGGTCTGCTGTGCAGCAGTAACCTTGTCTGGATTTGGACCAGGCCGAGTGAGCATTATGTGGCTTAACCAGTAAGACCAGATGTGGGGTATATCCCTTAAACTGAGGGGAATAAAGAAATGCAAACCTCCTATCATTTGGGGCACTGTGTCACCAGTAAACTCGCTGTGTAGTTGGTTATCCAAGGGTTAATTTGCAGAATCAGCTCCAAGCCAAGTTATTAGAGCAAGGTATATAAGGAGAGGTTGGCATCCATTTTATAGTGTGGGGAGTAGGGAAAAGGATGTGCAGGAGAAGAATGGTTGGTGAGAGGCAGGGGGCTTACCCATCAGGGCCGTCCCCTAGGGACCCTCACATGTCCAGCTGCCAGGTCACAGGTGGGGTCTCAACAGGGTGGGACAAATCAGTTTGTGAGCTGGTATTCAGTTTGGCCACTAACCTTTAAAATCTGATAGCCAAAATAATATATTAATGACCATCCTTTTAAGGGCTCAAAAATCACTTTGTACGCAGATAGCCAAGTTGACCAGTAACTTTCAAAATCTGGTAGCCAGACTAGTTTTTTTAGCAGCCATTGGCCATTTAGCTACCTTATTTGTTCCACCATAGGTCTCAGTCATGAAGAGAAGGAAAAAGTACTGTTGCATCCCAGTCTGCTGGAAGAGATTCTGGAGTTGGGTTAAAGGATCAGCATTTCTTTGACATTAGTTGGGCTCTTACTGTGGCTGGATGCCAGGTCCCCCACATTGGATGACGGTGGTGGAATGTATGGATGAGTGTCTCCATGAGGAATACTGGTCTGTCTAGGTGTTTTCTCACCTGGCATCCCTGAAGTGCTTGTAATCAGGTAAGAAGGGCTGGTGAAGGGTCCTTTGTCAGGGGATATCATCCCTGGGCCCACAAGTAGTACCCAATCTGTCTGGTTCCCTGCCAGGGATGCCAAGTCCCAGTGCCACCCCTTCTTTGAGGGGTCCAGTGAAGGGCAGAATCTAAAAGGAGTAGCAGAGTAGGGACCCTTTCATAGGATGCATAGGCACAAGGGGAGAGAGGTTAGGAGAAGCTGCCAGTAAGAAAGGTTATTCATCTGAAAGGCATGTAAATTTACCAGTAGGTGGAGAGCATATTATTTCTGGCACCCCCCGCTCATAGGGTGTATAGTTGGCTATATGTAGAAAAGCTAAAAGTAGACTGAATAAGTATTGTAACATCAACGGTCTAGAAAAACGTGCTCATATTAATTGACGAAGAGTTTACATCTAGATTTCTGGATCCCGTTAGTGACTTTGAGGGTGTGCAATGTGCTGTTGCATGCTGCTGACAGTTTGACTAAGTTGTACAGAGTTGTAAATTCTGTACATTGCTGCACCACTTTGACTGTGATTTCAAACTTGTGCGCAATGAATTTATTTTTACTGTCAAAAGTGATTCATCTGAAAAGTACCTGTGTGCAGCTACCCTGAGTCAGGAAACTTCCAGACTTTTAAATCCTCCCTCAGTCTAGCTTCCTTGAAGAGACTGGGGTCACACTGAACTAAGGTGATCTGACACTACACAGTATAAACAGGATTAGCAGCCATGCACAAGTCCTGCAGAACAGAAGTAGATGTAGCGTAATCAGTCCTCACACTAACAGAGACTGCTGTGGAGTAGAAACCTGGTAGAGGAGAAAAGGTTTAGAAAAAGGGCTTACAGTTAATCCAGTATAATGCCTGCAGTGACGGTGGTCAGGTGTTTTTGCATAAGGAACCTTTTTACATAACACTGCAATGTTCTTGCATTCATAGCATGAGGCAGCTTTTTGTGCAAAAACAGGTGGGATAACAAAGCTGGGGCATTTTAAGAGAAAATCTTTGAAAAGGGCCAGGTTAATTCTGGAGAGAGATCGCAGAACTAAGTAACTCAGCCTGAATTTGAAACCAGGCCACCCAGAATACCATTCCAGTTGTGCTATCAGCTGTGCAACCAAGGCAAATGAAAACCTGGGACTCCCAGAAGTACCATACTCTTCTCTAATGCACAGCCTGGTGCTGCACAGATAATTACATTAACATTCACAAGGGTGCAGTGTGCAAATATTTGGAACCCAAACAACTGGAAGACAGAAATAACTAAGTGCGTCAGCTGGGATTTGAACCCAGGAAGCCCAGAATACTGCTCCAGTTGCACTACCAGCTGCACCACCAAAGCAACTGGAAACCTAGGCCTCCCAGAAGCACCTTACTTTTTCCTTTTTTTTACTTGTGGTGCTTGTACACCACTTTTTTATCCACCTGCACTACCCTCCCGGTCCACTCCTTTGGACCACTGATCAACCTCCTGGTACACCGACTTGGAGTCTGCCCCAGAGTGCTCTTGTTCTCCCCTGTACTACCTTGATTCCCAGCAATCCCCCCTCGGTGGGGTGAGGATGGGCCTTCCTCAACCTTACTGGAGGAGAACTGGCACAGCGAGGTCTGCCCGTAAGTCAGTGGATCCTGGGAGGCACTGATCGGTCTTCATCTAGGACCAAGAGGGCTTTTTTCCAGATTTCCTGTTTCCCCTCCACCCAACCCCCAGAGGAGCCAGCACGAGGACTAACATCTAGAGAGTGACGTGCTGACACACATCTACCTCCCAAGTGCCTAACAGTGTCTCCCCTCTCTGACTCCGCTGCACAGAGCCACCAGAGCCCTTTGAGAGCCTGTGCTTCCACCGGCTCTCTCGGGACGTCGGGTACCCCCTGGTACCCCGATATCCCTCCCTGAGGAAGGAGAACATCTGCTGAGATGCTCAATTCTCCCTCTCCCTGCCGACCCCAGTCGACCCGAGTCCATTCCCGAACCCAGGTCACCGGCTCAGTGTGAGGTGTGGTGTCCAGCGCTTCAACCCTCAGCGCCACCGGGCTCCTTACTTTTTCTTTAATGTACAGCCTGGTGCTGCACAGATAATCAAATTTACATTCACAAGGATGTGGTGTGCACATATATGGAACCCAAACAAACAGAAGAGAGAAAGAACTAAGTGCCTCAGCTGTGATTTGAACCCAGGCTGCCTGGAATACCATTCCGGTTGCACTAACAGCTGCATCAACAAGGCAACTGGAAACCTGAGCAGCCTGGGTTAAAATCCCAGCTAAGGCATCCTAGTTCTTTCTCTCTTCTGTTTGTTGCCTTGGTGGTGCAATTGGTAGCAGAAACAGAATGGTATCTTGGGCAGCCTGGATTCAAATCCCACCTGAAGCATATAGTTCTTTCTCTCTTCTGTTTGTTTGGGTTCCATATACATGCAAACTGCACCATTGTGAATGTCCAAGTTAATTCTGGCCAGTGCTGATTTAGAGCAATATCTTCCCACATCAGCTGGAGTTGCTTTGGAGTAGAAGACCAACAAAGCAGGGAAGGGGCTGAAATCAACTAATCTGCCCTCATGTGGTAAACAATGGAGTAATCCCAGAGACTACAAAGCTGGCAGATTCTGAATGTATTATTTCTGTATAACAGCAGCAATGTTTTCTGCCACAGTTCTGCTTGACACAAAAATGAAAATTTCGAAACCACAGACAGAAGACCACCTTTTGGGGCTATCCACTGTTTGTACTATTTGCAAACTGGCATGGGACAGGCACTGTGGAGAACTTAACATGGAGGTCTGAACGGGTGGGGGGGGGTTAGTATACATGGGCAGACTAAATGATCCACATGGACCCCATCTGCCGACACATTCTATGTTTCTATGTTTCTGGTCTTTTGTGCAAGCTGGAGCTAGCAGGACCCTGAAGGGGATATGAAGCTATGGCCCTGTGTCTTAAAATAAACTGACCTATCCAAGACCACAAAATGAAAAACAAAACAAAACACTGGTGCATGATGTATGTGTAAGACCTGATGCTTCTGCTGTAGGACTCAGATGCCCCACTACATATAGAATTATACATAGAGTGGTGTGTTTAACAAGATTTTACACACGCCCGAGGTGTTGCATGCTACACAAACCCTGAGAGCGACTTTTAAACATCACCTCGTGTTTTATTTTATATAATTGCTGGGGAGCATTTTTTTTGCCACAGTAATTATATAAAATAGAAATACATCACTGTTCAGCCGCAGTCCAGTCAGGTCCACGGTTGGGTTGAAGCAGCTGCTGAAACCTTTCCTTTAAAAAAAAAAAAAGGTTGCAATCATAAGAGGCAAGTTTTTTTTAATTTACTTCCCACCAAGTGCGAGTGACGGTGAAGTGTCCATCGCCACAACAGGAAGATGGCAGTCAACGCATGCATGGAGCAAGGGGAACCCAGTGCGTGTTCACCATTATAACCAGCTGGTTATAATGGCGAATTATAACCATGTTTCCCTATGAAGAAAATGCTCACCAGTTATTATACTACAACTATTCAGGGTAGTAAAACATGATGAGTCAAAAAACTGGAGAGACTTGACTTCCAGACCATGTGAGTCAGCTCTGACAGTTGTGAGAATTGGCAGAAGGAAGCTGACACACATGGACAGAACAAGCTCCAACCTATTCCGTCTGGTAATAAATCTCACGTGACATCATCAGTAAAAGGAAAAAAAAAAAGGGTAGACTCAGCAGCAAATGATGCTAGGAAATAAATGGGCTTCCCTTCTGCAGAGTGAGAACTCCGGACCTCCCAAACATCCAGGTCATTAAGGAAGTGAGTTAGCCTGACCTTTCACCTCAGAGCAGACACCTGCTCTCCTCTGCAGTGATTTCCCTTAACTGACCTCAGTCACTCCACACCAAGGCAGCGCTCCAAAATGTTACTGCCACTGTTTTCCCAGTTTGCATACAGCAGAAATGGTGGGGAGGTCCAGGAGGAAACGTTGCTTTTTTTACAGCCCTCTACTGCAGCCAACTTCTTGACTCATCACCTTTCAAGCTGTCCAAATCAGGATATTTCACAGTAAAGCAGTATTTTCACCAAGACAGTTTCTATTTTGAACCAATCCACAATGCTTTATCTCTGACACTATCAAAATCAAGGCTGCTTTGGTATACCTGTACTGATTTTCCATACCATTTTGCATTCTGTTTTTTGTTAAATTCTCTGCCTCTTCTTTATGACAGTAAGAAACTTTTTGTTGTGTGCTTTATGGGGTGTGAGCTGCCGAAGGCTCAGCCCCCACCCTTTCCGGTCCTCCATCTCGTCCATGGGACTTACCTGTGCAATTTACTAGTCTGAAATCAGGAGGAGAGCATCCATTTTACCTGTTTTTGTTCAACCAAACCAAGACTGTCTTGGCTAGATCTCGACAGATAACACCACTCTCTGAAAAGTCCTACTGTAAAGTTGTAACAATCAGCTTTATCAGTGACTTCTGCAGCTTTAAGCTACAGAGTAGAAAGGTAGTAATGTGCTGGCTTTTTTAATCTCTCTCAGGAAAAGTTCAACTTTCTTTTTATAACAAAGCAAAATATAGTATCTAGAACATACCAAACAAACCTCTAGTGGAGACATCCCTCATAAGAAGCAAGCTCTTCCTTCCTTCTTCCCTTCCTCCACTTACATACTAACATACTATTTGCCAGCAGATTAGACCTTACGGTCTATCGAGTCTGCTCGAACCTTAGATCCTTAGTTGGGTGCCGAGACCCTCCCATCCCTTGTGCTCCAGAAACCCCTATCATCCATCCCCACCCCCCTGGGACAGGCCATCATCTGATACATCCACTTTCTGTGTCTGTCATACCCTCTCTTGAAGCCCTCCACTGTGGATCTCTGAACCAGGTCACCAGGCAGTGCATTCCAAGGGTCCACCACCCTCTCAGTGAAAAACCTCCTCCTCTTTTCCCCCCTCACCCTTCCACCTTCCAACTTCAAACCATGCCCTCTAGTGATACCTCCCTGCTTTAGTCTAAAGATCCCCTCCATGTTTACCCTATTTATTCCCTTGAGGTACTTGAAGACCTCAATCATGTCCCCGTCTCTCCTCTCCTCCAATGAAAACAGGCAGAGCTCTTCAAGTCTGTCCTCATACGTCAAATCCCTAGCCCTCATATCATCTTTGTTGCCCTCCTCTGTACCCTCTCCAGGAGCTGTATGTCCCTCTTCAAGTGTGGTCTCCAGTACTGTACACAGTACTCAAGGTGTGGTCTAACCAGTCCATTGTACAGCGGCAGAATCACTTCCTTGCTCTCAGAGGTGATCCCCCTAACGATGCATCCCAACATCCTGTTTGCCTTGCTAGCCACTCTCCTGCACTGCTCAGAGTTATTCATACATGCATCCACCATGACCCCTAGGTCTTTTTCCCCTATTGAGGGCTCCAGCGCCTCCCCTCCCAGGGTGTACCTGTGTTTAGGGTTTCCCCGACCAAGATGCAACACCTTGCACTTGGTGATATTGAAATTTAATTTCCATGTGTGAGCCCAGCTTTCCAGGGTGTCCAGGTCCCTGCAGGGCCAACCTCCCTCTTCTCCTCAACTACTGCTCCCATCTTGGGTCATCCAATAACAGACTCATTTCACACCCTATACCCTCCCTGATGTCCGATATGTATGCATTAAACAGAATCAGACCCAGGACCGAGCCCTGTGGTACCCCACTACCAACCTCTCTAGGGTTCGAGAGCTCCCCACAGACCACTACTCTCTGGGTGCATCCAGCTAGCCAGTTTTCAATCCATCTGACCATCAAAGGGCCTACTCCTAACCCCATCAGTTTCTCCACCAGACCATTGTGGGGGACAGAGTCAAACGCTATGCTGAAGTCCAAGAATAATACATCCACAGGCTTATCCCTGTCCAGTTCTGATGTTACCCATTCACAGAACTCCACAAGGTTGGCTTGACATGATCTACCTGGCACAAACCCATGTTGCCGACTATCCAGACCTCCCACCTCCTCCAAGTACACCCCCAATCGTTCCTTTAGTATACTCTCCATTAATTTTCCCACCACCGAGGTCAAACTGATGGGTCTATAGTTACCTGGTACTTCCCTCGACCCCCCTTTATGGATTGGCACCACATGTGCCTCTCACCAATCCCTAGGTACCCTCCCTGTCTCAAGTGACCTGTTGAAGAGCTCCGCCAGGGGTGCAGCCAGTATGTCCGCCAATTCCCATAGTACTCTCGAATGAATGCCATCCAGCCCAGGAGATTTGTCTTTCTTTAGGGCCTTGAGGGCTAACCACACCCTTTTGGTGGAGATAGCATCATCCGTCCCTCCACCTTACTGGCCTTTTTATCCTTATCCAGATGTGACACCCCTGGTTGCCTCTCCCTCCCTCTTGCTCCATTCTCTGCTCCTGAGTCCCACTTACTGCCGCTTCTATCCTTCGTGCCTTGCTTTGTAGATATCCCATCCCCCTCCCTAGTGAACACAGAGGCAAAGTACTCATTAAATACCTCTGCCTGGTCCTCGCCTCTTCCACCCTCCTTCCGATCTCAATCTGCTGAGATGGCCCTTAGTCTTTCTCCGCTCCCCAATGTGCGGAAGAACCCTTTTTCCCTCCATGTATCCCCTGTGCCAGCCGCTGCTCTTACTGGACTTTGCTCCCTCACCATAGGGTGACTTTTCTAGATGCAAGCTGGTACATTTCCTTATCCCTATCCCTCTTGTTGTTTTATATTTTTGTAGGCTGCCTTCTTTTCTCTGACTGCTACCTGTACCTCACTGGACCACCAGCATGGTTTATGTGACCTTGCTCCCTTACGTTTCAACTTAGAGCAGATCCTGACTGCCTCATGATGTCCCTGTTTTATGACCTCCCATCTCCTTTCCACACTTGTCATTGAGGTAATCCCCTTCAAGTGATCCTTGAGAATATTTCCCATGCTCATAAAGTCTGCCCCCCTGAAGTCCACTGCCAGTGTCCTAGATTTCACCCCCTCCCCATGCTTATTTGAAACCAGACAGTATTGTGGTCGCTCCCAGTCAGGGGGTCCTGTACAACCATATCCCTTACCAGATCCCCATCTGCCAGAACCACATCCAGGACATGCCCCTCCCTTGTGGGCTCCATCCCATGCTGTGTTAAGACACATCCTGGAAGCCATCCAGCAGGCTCTGCTCCTTGGCCACCTTAGAGGACATGGTTCCCCAGTTTGTACCTGGCATATTAAGGTTCCCCATCAACACCACTCCTTCCCCTTTTGGTCCACACTGGGCAATGATGTTGTCCAGCAAACCATCCTCTAGAACATCACTCATCCCGGGGGACCTATATACTACACTTCTCTAAAACTCCGAATATGCACATGTGCCCAAGGCAGCACCTCTAAAAGTAATGACTATGGATAAGGAGGTTACCTTTGTGTATCTTTGGAGACTGTGTGTAAAACAATGTGATAGTTTGGGGCAAGGTGCTCAAAGGGTCAGAATAATTAAAAGGAAAATGGATGTTTTAGTATTGAAAGGGTTAATTGCTAGATCCCGAAATGGGGAGTTTGAAAAATTGCAATCTTATTCTGGGACAGGAAAAAAAGAGAGGTCCAATGACGGCAGATTTGCTTTTGAACCTGCAACATCTACATTGGAACCCTTAGTATTTGTAATATTTACAGACTGGATCAGCATGATTGTATCTGCAAATAAAACTATTTTTTTCATAATATTTTCATCCTCTGAATATCTTATTAAAGCAAAACTGCTTAAATCTGTATCACCACTCCCCCTCCCCCCCAGCTAACTTCTTAATTAGCCATTTTCCATTTTAATAAAACAGCACTACATAAATCAGAGTTCTGTAACTTATAACAGATCACTCTCTCTCTACCAGCACCTCAGAGCTGCAAAGTGCACCTCTGCTGCTCGTCATATGTAAATATGCACTGTTGACCAATTGCATGCCTGGCTTTACATATTTGCATGGAGTGAGTGGAGGAAATATGGATTACTCACCTGTAACTGTAGATCTTACTTCGAGATACAGCTCTTGCAGCAGGTTACACCATTAGGACTGAAGCTGTCAGGCGTCAGGACCCCACGGAAATTTTCTAGCTAGCAGTCTTCAGCGGGGACCGCCTCCGACATCGGTCCCGCCCCCGACGTCAGGTGTAGTACATAAGGAGGCGGTCCCCACAATCCCCAGTTCTTTTCCCGCCATCGACATCGCAGCATCGGCCTCTTGGTCACGTTCTAGTGTGCAACGACTAGGAAACTTCAACATTTTTCTTCTCTTTTGCTACTGGATTCGTCTGATGTCCTCTCCAAACACCTCTTTGGAGGGGCATCCATCGAAGTGTGCCTGCGGCAAGCAGATCCCCTTCAAGGATCCTCACTCTACCTGTGTGCGCTGCCTGGGCCCAGACCATGACACCCAGGCCTGTTCCTTCTGCCAGGGCTTCAATAGTCGCACTAGGATCCACCGCTAGAAGATCCTTCAGGCTTTTCTTCTTGAGGAAAAACTCAAAGCCATGGATAGAGAACCTTCCTCCAAGGGGGAGTCATCTGGGAAGTCCCATAGACATCTTGAAAAGCACCGGGAGAAGGCAAGACCCAGATCTCCTTCCAGGGCCTTGGATTCCCACAGCTCCGGCTCCAGGTCTGACCGCTCTCCCTCCAGGGCTCAATCTCAGCCTCCCCTGGTTCAGGTTAGATCATCCAGCGGTTCCTCCTCTCTGCAGCCTGTCAAGACGTCCAGGCCTGCGACTTCATCTACTCCATCCAAGGCCTCATCCAGGTCTGGGGAGCGCCACAAGTCTTCCTCCCATCATCCGGACTCTGATGTCAGGTCAGTCTCCCAGCCACCGCCACCCCAGCGCAAGACTAAGGAGCTGACTTCCCTGAAGTGGACTTCGAACTCGACGTCGGTCCACCCGACGTCGACCAAACTCTATAAGCACTCCCAGGAACCGGCTACCGTATGACACCCGCCGCCGGTCAGGTGTTTGCCCCGAGGACGTCGGCCAGGGGACCAGCATCGGCAATTGCAGAGGGAAGGACCACACCACCGCCTACTGACGTCGGTCGGAAGGCGTTGTCAGAGGAGGACACTACCCAGCCCGAAGACCAGGTGGGCCACTCCGGAACCATCGAGCTCCCACGGGAACCCTCCCTGGAGCAGGAGACCCCCGGGGACCCGACGCCTGAGCCCGGCGACAGACCACCCATTCCCGGCCCATCGTCGGGCTTGAATCTGACAGAGGTGAAGGAGCTCTTCACCGTCTGGTGGGGCACCATCAAGAAGGATGTGGTCGCCGCACAACCTCCTCCTATGCCGGCTACCCCTTCAATGCCTGCACCCCCTCTCCCACCCAGGGGGTCAGCAGGACGGTCTCCGACCCCCAAGGAGCCAGCATCTCCTCCTAGGGGCAGATCTTTGGACAGGAGAAGGCCTCTTTCAAGATCCACTTCATGGTCCCCCAGCCCCAAGAGACCCAGACGGCGTCGGTATACCCCGTCCGTGGAGGACTCCAGATCTGACACCTCTGGGTGCTCCAGATCTCCTTCTCCAATCAGCGTCCCTTCTCCAGACCCACGTGACCTTCCCAGGTCTCCTCCGGATGACCCCTCATTCGCTGAGATCATGAGGCATATCCAGGAGAATATGGGGGTGGGACGCTGAAGAGCTGGACCCCGAGAGACAACGCCTTGCCCGCTACCTTTGGCAGAAAGACCCAAAGCCTGTGGTAGTGCCACCCTTGGTGGACACTTCGCGGATGTCACCAAGGCTGTGTGGAAGCGTCCGTATTCGACTCCGGCAGTGCCAAAGAAGGCTGACTGCCTGTACAAGGCCCCAAGGGAGGACCAGTACCTGGCGAACCATCCTCTGACCAATTCCCTGGTCATTACCGCCTCACATGACCGGTCTCAAAAACCGCAGCACTTGAGCACACAGCCACCAGACCCAGAGTCCAAACAGCTGGATGTCCTGGGTAGGCGCACATACGCGGCTGCGACTTGAGCCATCAGGTCGTTAAATTACCTCACCCACATGGTTCAATTCCAGAATGCATTGTGGGAGCAGGGACAGGACCTGGTTGAAAAAATGCCAGACGGTGGTCAAAAGGAGGAGCTGTTAACCCTCCTCCGTATGGGTTCAACGTGGGAACCCAGGTGCTTAGAGCCGCATACGACTCTGCGGACTCTTCGGCCAGAGCTGCAGCCTCAGGCGTCTGTCTCCAGAGACACTCATGGCTCCATGTCTCCTGGTTTACCCCAGACGTCCAGAAGAATATCATGGACGTCCCTTACCATGGCGAAGTTTTGTTTGGCGAGGCCTCGGAGAAGGTGATCACCAAACTGCAGGATGCCGGGAAGGCGGTTAGATCTGTGCAGGCTATGTACAAGTCTCGACTCAGTTCCTTTTTCAGGAACCAGAGTCGTTTTCGCAGCCGGACTCAAAGGCAACAACCACGTTCTGGCCAGCAACAAAGGGGCTCCTTCACCTGAAAAGCCCAGGCTAAGACATCCTCAGGCAGAGGCCAACGAGTTACAAAGTCGGCCCAACCTGCGGGATCCAATGCTGCCACAGCATGACTCCTTCCTGGCCCCCGCCCCTCCTCGGGATCAATGGGAAATGAAGGTCAGAGGCCGCACCACATGCCACCTGCTAGGGTGGCGGTCGATCACCACCGACAGGTGGGTGCTACAGCTGGTCGAAAAAGGCCATTATATAGAATTCTTAGGCAACCCGCCCACAAGGCCTCCTCTGCTTTCCCGCTACTCGGGTCAGCACGCCCTGCTTATACAGCAGGAAGTGCTCGTGCTTCTAGAAAAGGAAGCTTTGGAGCACGTTCCAGAGAACCAGAGAGGGTTAGGATACTATTCGCACTTCTTCCTGGTTCCAAAGAAAACAGGGGACCTCCATCCAATTTTGGACCTCAGCAACCTCAATCTGTTGGTCATCTACAAACGCTTCCGCATGGTGACCCTTCTGGGTCTAATCCCCATGCTGAAGAAGGATGCCTGGACATGCAGGACGCTTACCTGCACATCCCTATTGCTCAAGCGCACAGGAGGTTCCTGCGCTTCGAGCTTCAGGGCCACCATTATCAGTTCTGAGCACTTCCCTTCAGGCTGTCATCGGCACCCCGGGTATTTACCAAGTGCATGGCAGTTGTGGCTGTGTCTCTGAGGAGACAGGGCCACTACGTGTTCCTGCACCTGGACGACTGGCTTCTCATGGCTCCCTCCAAGGAAGCATTGTTGATGGCTATTCAACATACCCAGGCCCTTTTTATGTCTCTGGGCATCCTCATCAACTACGAGAAGTCTCTCCTGGTACCATCCCAGAAACTGCAGTTTATAGGGGCAGTTCTGGACACCGTCAGGGGAAAAGTCTTTCTTCCCGAGGACAGAGCGGAATACATTCAGTCCCTCATAAGGGACCTGTCAGCGAAGAAGACCATCCCGGCCAGACTGGTCCTTTGCCTGCTAGGACACATGGCTGCGGCCATTCCAAGAGTCCTGATGGCAAGACTCCACATGCGGATAATCCAGTGGATGTTAAGGGTGCAGTGGGACCAAAGGCAAGACCATCTGCAGCAGCCAGTCCGAATCATGAAGGCCGTGATTCAGGACTGGCAATGGTGGCTAGACCCAGGAAACCTCTCCGTGGGGGTTCCCTTCACAGCGCTGTCTCTGACAGTAACTCTCTCCACAGATGCCTCAGGGCTCAGGTGGGGAGTGCACTTGAACGGGGTGAGGTCTCAGGGCACATGGACAATCCAGGAATCTCATCTCCACATCAATATACTGGAGATGAGGGCGGTCCTCTACGCCCTGCAAGCCTTCCAGTCAGAGATCCCACCGAGTACTCTCCTGTTGCAAACAGACAATACTGCAGTGATGTACCTAGTGGGAACAACCTCCCACTAGGGGTACGAGAGGCAGGAACAGGCCCTAGCTTCTGCTCTAAACTTAAAGCACACTTGCTCGATAGGAGTACCTGCCAATGCCTTAGGACCTGACCATTCGTCACTGTCTCCCCTAACTTTGAAGGCGTGCCTTATGGTCACCCTTACCCCCATCTACTTTGATTCCTCGGGATGGCACCCTGAATCTAGGCAAACTAGCCAGTACCTCGAGCTCTTCCAGGGTCCACAAGATTGATGCATGTACAATGTTGGTAAATATCTAATTCCACATGTTCCTACGTTCTTTATGTTCCCTTACCTACTACCCGATTGTAACGCTATGGATATTTATTTGTCTAAAATCTTGTCACTTTATAACTTGTACTGTTCCGTTGACTTGTATGTAACTTTCCTCCGGGTCGCCCCTGAAAAAGGGACCTCCGAGGCCCAGCGGGCTCACCCGGTCAACAAAATTCAATAAATAAATAAATAAATGTATTACCTCAACAAACAAGGAGGCACACACTCCTACCCCCTTTGCAGGGAGGCCATGAGAGTGTGGGAGTGGGTAATACAACACGGCACAAACCTTATTGCAGTTCATGTCCCCGAGGTGGACAATACTGTTGCAGACAGCCTGAGTCATTCTCAGGCCAGAGTCCATGAGTGGGAGCTTCTACAGGAGGTGGTAGAGGATCTGTTCCACAGATGGGGCATTCCAGAATTAGACCTTTTCGCGTCCCCATCCAACGCAAAACTGCCCAATTTTTGCTCATTAGATCCAGGGCCTGGTGTTTTCTGGCGAGATGCATTGTCCCTCTCTTGGGTGTGCAGATTCCTCTATGCCTTCCCTCCTTTCCCGTTGATCCAGAGAGTTCTCCTCAAACTTCACAGGGAGCAGGCGACGCTTATCTTGATAGCGCCTTTCTGGCCCAGGCAAATCTGGTTCCCGCTCCTGCATCAGCTATCCCGGGAACCTCCGCTTCCTTTGCCAATCAGCTCCCATCTGTTGTCTCAGGAGGAAGGTTCACTAGTGCATCCGGACTTGCATTATTGAACCTACATGCCTGGCTCCTAGAGACATAGCCATGATCGACATGGGGTCTCCATGAAGTGGCAGAAGTACTTTCCGCCGCTAGAAAACCGGCAACACACGCAACATATGCCATGAAGTGGCGCAGGTTTTGCTTGTGGGCTCAAACGCGTGGTTTCTCACCCTTAGACTGTCCCGAGAAGCTGGTTCTGGAATGCCTGCTTTCACTTTTTCAATCCGGACTAGCTTACTCCTCGATTAAGGTGCATTGGTGTGCAATTTCGGCTTATCATGCCCCCATAGGCCATCATATGGTGGCTCAATTGGACACTACTCGTGCCTTTTTAAGGGGGGTCTTCCACCTTAGGCCACCTATCAAGGATCCTGTTCCTCCTTTGGACTTGCCCTTTGTCCTGGAGCAGCTTATGCTGCCACCTTTTGAACCAGACGTAGATTGCGAGCTACGTTTTCTGTTGTGGAAAACATTGTTTTTAGTTGCAGTTACTTCGGCGAGAAGAATCTCCGAATTGCATGCACTCATGTGCAAAGAGCCCTATTTAATTTTCCACCAGGATAGGGTATCCCTGAGGACAAATCCTAAGTTTCTGCCTAAGGTGGTTTCAGCCCTTACCCTTAATCAGGATATCGACTTACCAGTTTACTTTCCCAAGTACACCAATCGAGGAGAAGCACTGCTTCACACCCTAGATGTTCACAGGTGTCTCAGATATTATCTGACCAGAACCAAACAGTACCGAAAAGCGGATCAGCTGTTTGTCTCCTTTGCTGAGAGGGTGAAAGGAGCTCCTGTTTCTAAACAGTCCCTTTCACGTTGGCTCATTCAGTGTATCTCTTTCTGTTATGACAAGCGCAGCAAACCCTTGCCAGGAGTGGTCAAGGGTCATTCTACCAGAGGAGTGGCCACCTCCTTTGCAACACTGAAGAATGTTTCCACTTCAGCTATTTGTGCTGCAGCTACCTGGAGCTCGGTGCATACCTTTATTAGGCATTACAGCCTGGACATCGCTTCAAGGCGAAGGGCAGGTTTCAGCATAGCCATCCTCCAGGGACTTCTGTCCTAGGCTCGAGCAGGGTTGTAATCTCTGCCTTTCCTCCTCCCGATGGCATAAGATTGTCACTATTGCTTGGGAATCAGTCCTAATGGTGTAACCTGCTGCAAGAGCTGTATCTCGAAGTAAGATAGTACAGTTACGTAAGAACTTACCGTAACAGTAGATCTTCAAGAACAGCTCTTGCAGCGAGTACCTTCCCACCCACCATTCCCCCTTTTGAGGAGGTAGGTTATAGCCTAACATCCATCTTTCGGGATGGAACGATTTGTTTTTGTCTTGGCCATCTGATGGCGGATCCTCGGTCTCCTCTTCTGATGTCATCCAGCGGCCGGGAGTCTCCGGCCGGAGAACTGGAGATTGTGGCGGGACCGCCTCCTTATGTACTACACCTGACATCAGGGGCGGGACCGGCGTCGGAGGCGGTCCCTGCTGAAGACTGCTAACTATAAAATTTCCGTGGGGTCCTGAAGCCTGACGGCTTCAGTCCTAATGGTGTAACCTGCTGCAAGAGCTGTTCTCGAAGATCTACTGTTACGGTAAGTTCTTACGTAACTCTACTTTTCGCTAGTGGTATACTGTCACTCTGGCAGTCTTGCTGGACACAGGTGAATCATTGGAAGTCCTTAAGCTAAGCTTTTCCCACCGCCCCAGTAGTATATCCTCTCTCTCAGCTACGTGATGTCAGATCTTTGTAAGAGGAAGCAAGTATCTAGATGCCACTTGTCAGGGGAGGTCGGGTGGGTTGTGTGGATGTGAACTGTATACCACTAGTAGAACTACATTTACAGGTGTGTAACCCATATTTGTAACAATGTGGATACAGTTCACTATCCACTCTTTGGCAGACCCCAAGTGGTCCTCAGAGAGGAGGAGGCCTAGCGTGCATGCCTATTTGGTGAACAGACTGGAGGACCGAGGATCCCAAAGCAGAATGTCAATGGTTCATAATGTCGATGCTGTAATGGGATATGATGGTGTGTGCTTTACTCCAGGTTGCAGCCCTGCAGATCACTGGAATGGGGGTGTCTTCTGAAGCAACCCCCTAGGCAGCGGTACGTATGGTGGAATGAGCCTTAAGCCTCTTAATCAGCTCCCCACTAGCCAACTGATAGCAGAGATCGATGCAGGATGTAATTCAGCTGGCAATCATCCACTTTGCTGCCAGTCTGACAGGTGCTGCTTCAGCATATGTTGCAAACAGCTGGCAAGCCTCAGCCCAATCTCCAGTCATACACTGTCTATAACAGGAGTGTGCCCTTCATGGGTCCAGAGTGTGGAGCCGGCTGTCGGTCTCTGAGGTCAGGTTAGCAAAGTATTCCAGCAAGCTGATCACCTGGTTAAGGTGAGATTCTGATATAACCTTCGAGAGAACCTTCAAGTGAGGGCAAAGGATAGCTTTATCCTTGTGGAAGACCTGATAAGGAGACTCCACTTAGAGTGTCTGGAGTTCACTAATTTGTCTGACTGATGGGATAGCCACAAAGAATGCAGTCTTCCATGACAGGTGAGACATTTCACACATGTACATTGGTTCAAATGGCTTGCCCTTGAGCACTGCCAGCCCCAGCAGTAAGTCTCATGAAGGCAGAGGTTCACACACCATGGGAGACAAGTGGTCTTGGCCTTTGAAAAACACCAGGGCTGATACTGCCTCTGCTGTGGCTGCTACTGAGGCTTCTCTGCATGAAACAGAAAGTACTGGCTCTTAGGTTTTCGGTCCATCTGGGACGAAGCCACAGAATCAAGGGCAGCAGTGGACATCTCAATCCATGTGAGATGTTCTTCCCCCAGAAACAAAGAGGACATCAGCCAACTTGTGCTGGGTATCCACCATACAGGTGGAAAGCCTCAGCCAGGCCTGAGATGCATGGTGATGGCTGTTGTCATGGCACAGGCATAGTAGTCACCCATGTCCAAAGACATCTGGAGCTGGTGTTTAGCCAGTCATTAACCCTGTTCTCTAACTAACTTCACCGGCAACTGCTTGTCAGCAGGAAGGTGTGGAAAGAGGCCATCGAGCACTCCCAGTAGGGAATAACCAAAGTTAGCCATCATAATTACACAGCTGGCCAGATGGAGACCCAGTGATTCAGCTACATTCCCTTTTTTTGCTGTGTGGTCAATCTTTTTGGACTCTTTGTCTGGCAGCCTGTCCTTGTCCCCTTGGCCAGCTGATTTATGGAAGGCTGAGTCTGAAACCAGACCCTCAGCAGAGGGTTGGTTGGAAAACCCCAAAAGGGAGCCCCTAGGGACTGCATACTTGTGGACCATATGAGTGGAGGGTGCCAGGCACAGTGCTAGATGATGGATGTTGCTAAAGCTCTAGGTTGGGTCCCAAGATGGCCTTAGCCACAGGAAAGGCAAGCCCCAGGGAATCGTCCTTGTCCAGTATATCAGTAAAAGGGTATTTAGCCCACTTCTGGACAGCTTCCATTGGCACATTCATGAATTCTGACATAAGCTGAAGCAAAGCCCCAAAAGACACTAGCCCATGGTCAGTAGTCAGCTCTTCAACCAACTTCTAATCAAATATGTGAGTCCTGTTTGAGGCCATGGATGGCTCACCTTCAGAGTAATCAGAGGATTCCTTAAAAAATGGCCCATGATAGTTTATTTATTTATTTATTAAGCATCAGTTTACAACCTTTGAGCCAGAGGCTCATTTACAAAGGTACCTCATCACAGAGAGGACAATACAGTGATAACAACTTGGTACAGAGAAACAGTGTACAGTTTTTTTGAGGATACAGGAGGACAAATGAGATCAACAATTTACAACATACAGGATTGGTGAAGTTAACATTGTTCAGGGAAATAACTAGAACATCAGCAAAAGCATAGGATATCAATACAGTGTGTTTTAGCGGAGTCAACAGGGAGGTAACAGGAACCAAGGGTAGAGAAGGCAGAGGATTTGAGCAGCCAACAGAGGGCTTTGTCAGAGAGTAAGCAAGATAGCTTAGAAACAGCAACAGCTGCTAGTAGTGAAAAGGTGGTTCCGGAGGGTAGTTTTAAAGCAAGAGATTGTGGGGGTGTCTGAGATACTGGCAAGGAGGGAATTGTACCAAGAAGGGGCATGGTAGAGGAAAGCCCGTTGTCCATGAGAGGTCCTTGCCCTAGGTACCTTCAACCTGGTTTTATAGAAGGACCATGTTGAAGCTAGTGAGTTTACATGGTGGGTGAGTTTACTACCATGGACCATTCAAGTGTCCTCAGACTGGGTTATTTCCCTCGAGATTCAGCCTGGCAAGTAGTAGCAGCAGCAAAGGACTCCTTGGTCAGAGCACAAAACAGGGGCTGTAGTGGAGGTGGCTACACCCGAAAGGAGTGGAGAAGCAGACTTTTGTGCCAGTGCCCCATCTCCCCCGAAGACCAGGGGGTCAAGGAGCATAGACAGTGGCACCACCCAGTCGAGTGAGACTGAGAGCACAGGTGGCACCTTGAACATTGACCTGAGGATCAACGTCAGTGGGTATCTGCTGGTGGGTCATAGTAAGCCACATACCTCAACATATTGAGCATGACAGGCTTTGATGGCATGACCACCAATGGAGATTGCTCCCGAGGTAATCCAGTCAGGGACACCAACTGGCCCACATCCTCCTGAGTGAGGACTGAGAGAACCAGGGTCTGAGAGAGATTGACTCCTCCTCCTTGATCTCCTCCAAAAGCTGGTCCACAGGCTCAAGAAAGATCTCAGCCACCTGCCTGACTGTAGTCAAGGCTGATAGGCCTGATGAGGTTGCTGTGGAAGTCTAGAGCTTATCCTTGATGGAAGGAAGCTCGAACGAGGCTGAGCAGCTAGGGAAGAAGAGGGACTGGGAAGAGTGAGATTTTTCCTGGTCCCATGACCTGAGATGGTGTGGTGAAAGGGGCTCTCACCAAAGATCTGGAAGACCAGACACATCTCCCTGAATTCCTCAGAGAATGACCCTCCAATGCTGACCCCAGTCAGGAACAGTGTCGAGAATGATGAGGAATTCACTGCAACTACCACCTCCTTTTCTATGACTGCTAGCTGTGTAGCCAACCCGGCAGCTGCCTGGGTCTTTTTGCAGTCTTTGGATTGACCGATAGCCAGCTGAACCTTCTGGTACTTGATGGATGAGGGCAGCATGGTATGACGTAAGGTGTATCCTGTAACTTTGTGCTGCTTGCCGAGGCAGTAAAGGCAATCATGTGGCTCTGTAGCAGACATTTTCTTCTGGCACCAGGTGGGAAACTTAAACCTAGATTTCTTGCTCTCCATCATTGATCATGATTGCGAAGTGGAGCCAGAAGACAATTCAAGTACTTAGAATCAATAGCTGACTTGAAAAGTTGAAGAATTGCCAAAGTGCTTGAACACCAAAAATCCTTTAATGCCACAGAGCTGTGAGGAAGGAGACCTATTCCAGTGGATAGAAAGATCCAACATCTTGGGGCAGAGCCAAATGGTATATCACCCAGGTAGTAGTAGGAGTTTAGCTTGAAGACTTCCAATGACTCACCTGACTCCAGGAAGACTGCCAGAGTGTGGATACTGAAGTGTTTCCATGTTAGAAGCATGTTTTACAGCCCTTAGATAGTGGTGCTGAACACTGATCTGTTGTAAATTATGCAATTCTGATTTATGTAGTGTTACAGAGGACTTGGACAATAATTTTCTTTTTTTTTAAATGGACTTACAAGGTGGTCCCAGGTTGCCCCTCCCCTCACTTAAGGGACAGATTAATGTAGTTGATGTGCAGTCAGCTACATCATAAAAAATCTGCAGAGAAAAAGACTGCTAAATTCCAAGTAGTGCGTGTGCTTCCGTTTATTTTTCACATATTAAAATCACATTAAGAAGCCAGACCAAAGTTCCGTGGCCAGCACCACTTCCTCACAACAGAACAGTGTCAGTTTTGTTTTTTCAAAGCCTTATATTTCCTTATCCTGTTTAAGGCCATGACTAGTGCTCCACTTTGTTTAATACGTCATTGCCTTTTGGCTGGTCTTCATTGTGTTGCAACAGGTCACCATCTCTCAGGCCTGTGAAAAGGCTCCTGTTGCCCAAGAGACAGTGACCTGCTGCAGCACAATGAAGACTAGTCAAAGGCAGCAACTAATAAGCACAGCAGGGCACTAGGCATGGCCTTTAACATAATAAGGAAATATAAGGTCTGCCTTGCGGAAGTGGCATGGGACACAAAATGTTGGTCTGCTTCTTGGTGGTAATCTCAATATCTGAAAAACAAAAGGAAGCAAATAAACTGCTTGGAGTTAAGCAGTCTTTTTCTCTACAGCTACCTTTTATGATTGCTTGCGCACATGATCAAACAGAAAATATTGGGGCCACTCGGACAGTATAGGGGCATGGAAGGTGTTTGTGTCATAGCAGCCAATGCAGCTGAGCCTGCAGGAGGTGTGTGGGTAGATAGATAATGCTGACAAGGCTGCTGCTGACGTTCCTTCACTGGCTGATGGGTGGAAACTTCTCATATGCTGTATAAAAGGATGCAGCCACACTTATCACAGTGTGGCTGCATCCATTCAAATCACCACCAGCCATGAAGCAACATCTCCCCCACTACCCAACCCAGCTTTACATTTACGTCAGTCAAGTGCTCAGCCCTGCTGTTGGAGAACTGTGCTGTCAGCATCCCCCCCCCATCGAATGTCCAGCAGTTTGGGTGCCCAACTCAGCTGCCAGAGAAACATGGTTGGATGCCCAACCATGCCACCAGAGAACTCTGAAAACCAGAATCCCCCCAACAATTGTCTGGCAGTTAGGTGCCCAATCCTGCCACCAGAGAAGTTTGCGGTCACTCCTCTCATGAACATCTGGTGGTCAAGTGCCCAAACCCACCACTGGAGAACTCTGCAATCCTCCCCCAATGAACATCTGGCAGTTGGGTGCCCAACCTTGCCACTGAAGAACTCTGCAAACCCACCCCCCTAATGAATGTTTGAAGGTCGGGTACCCATCCCTGCTGTTGGAGAAATCGTAACCCCCTCCCCAACAGGATGCAACATTGTGGTGCCCACCCCCAGTGCCATCAGTGAACACAGTGACACTGTGATGCTGAATTACCAGTGTCAGTACCTCCAGTAAAGAAAACCATCCCTTGTTGTCCTCTTTGCTGTTTTAAACCTCAGAAAGAAAACGGTCCATCAATGTGTTCTGCTCTCCTGATCCTCAATCCCCCCACCCCAAACCCCCCTCAGCACCCATCACCTCTCACTCCCTCCACACCACTCATTTAACTATGGTGGGCTTATAAAATGGCTATGTTGAAAATATGTGCTCAAGATGTAAATAAAAAAAAAAAAGGTTACAAAGAAATATTAAATCTTTTTTCAGCATTTACTTGTAATTTTGTGATTTTTGCAGATTTTGCCCCCAAGTGTGCCACATAGCCCTTTCGTTACCCCCACCTGGTGAACATGACAGAATCCCCTCTGAAACATGCTTTTGCAGTTGCTCCACCAAATCACCATTCAGATGGAATTTAAAAGATTTCCCCCATCATGATCATCACATGAGGCCATAAAAAGACTATGTTGCAAATTTGGCGTCAAAATGTGTAAAAACAACAAAGCTATGAAGAAACACTGAATTTTCTTCAGCGTTTACTCATAACTTTATTTTTGCAGATTTTGGCCCAAAATTTTCATCATAGCCCTTACGTGTTACCCTACCTGATGAACATGACAGGTGTAATTTTTCAAATTCACTTGCAGTTCCTTGGCGAAATCACCTTTCAGATGGGATTTAAAAAATTCCACCTGTCTTGATTGTACAGTGGGGTCACTCAAAAACAATTTTGAAAATTTGGGTTCTGAATGTCAAAAAAACAACAACAAAGTTATGAAGAAACAGTGAACTTCTAAATATGTTCTTTTTATTTTTGTTCAACCTTTTCCAGCTCTATACCTTTTAGCCCAGTGGAATCCAAAATCCATGGGGCAATGTTTACTGGAGGAAGAAAGGTCTGCATATATACAGCCTCAAGACACTGTTGTTCTAATGTGTAACAGCATGCAAGCAACATTTTCGGCATTGGCAAATGCTTGTTTTATACATGTACTTTAATTTTCAGGTTTTGCATTTTGTAACACAAAATACATAGACAGTTATAACACAAACAGAATGCAATGCCTTTGTACACAAGTTCAAGGCGTACATCTGGAAGCAGTAAACAAGTCATAATCTGAGCAAAATCTAGGTATAAAGTGTAGAAAAACAAGAAGACAGATTTAGGAGGGCCCAGCTACAAGTTATACACAATGTACTATTGAACAAAACTACTGTCTCTTGCATAAAGCATTGAGAGACCATGCCATCCATCTTCAGTTAAATTAATTCAATTTATTCTGAAGACTGTGCATACTTTTGTATTTTTTTTTCCATCCTATATACTGTAATGGTGATGTCTTGCCATTATGTTAAGGTTGGGACAACATTAGTGAGCCAGAGTTTTATTATTGATTTTTGGCTGCAGTACATACAATTACAGGATATAAGTGATGTGTTTTTTTTCCCCAAAAGATTTCGTGTATGTGAATAAAATAACAATTCTGGACTGAACTAAAGCTGTGTTAGGTAATATTTCCACCACATGCATCTGAAGTTGAACCCAGAACATTACTAGCTTGGGATACTCCCAAAACATATGTCTGTGGTTAGCCTTGCTCTCACTGCACTGTCTCCAGCATGTGGCTTGATACTGAAGTTGATATTTCACTTGAGGAATGGGAGTATGGAAGACTCAAGCTTGACTCTTCCAAGAATATTCTGTCCAGTTATTGGATAAAATCAGTTTGCATTGCATAAGGGTGGAAGCTGCCCATACCTCCTCTGCCAAGTTACGGTTGAATTCTGCTGCCCATTTAGCTCGTTGTCATATTATCTGCACTTTATTTGTTTGTTGCAAGGCAGTATACAGTTTTCCTTGGGAGCCCTTGCATTTCCTTGGGGGCCCTTGCAAGTCCCAAACCAACCACAAAAAGAGGGAGTCCCGGTCTGCTGAGGAAACCAAGAATCTGGTTGAAGGTGCACCCTCTCATTGCACCGCTGGACCCCACATGGAAGGATGACTAGAAATGTGGACTTTGAGTCAGTCAGGAGCATAGCTAGTCCACAAGGTGCTGCCTCACTATGATCAGGTGACCAAGAAAAGGTTACCGGGCATTGAGAAGGTGTTGTTGGATGAGTAGGGGTTCCTGAAGCAAAGGTATATCAGGTCTTTAACATCTAATGGGAGATGTCTGGGTTAGCAGTCACAAAAGTATGTATGTTCTGATGTAATTCTGCACTACTTTGACCTTGATTTTCTTTATGTGGACCATGAACTTTGTACAGCTTTGGCAAGGCCACAGTGTTAAGAACATTGCCCCACCCTTTACCCTCAATGCTGCCTCCCATGCGTATAGGGCAACCTCCTAAAGTGGACCATGCTACACCAACTTCAGTGTCCTTCCCATGCAAGTGATAGGCCAGAGGTGTGTGTGTTTTTAATTGAAAACTGCTTAAAACTGTAATGAAGTTTTCTATCGCCTCTACTCTACACACTAGTGGTGTATCAGGAAATAGACCGGGAAATGTAGTTTTCCACCTGAGGTCCAGCTAATCTGACCTCTAACCAAACAGATCTCCAGAACTACAACTCCTGTAACCAATTGCAGGCATTAACCTCTTTGCTGTGTCAGGTATTTCCTTCCTTCCTGCCAGCTGTATTCTCTGGGGTAGCAGGACATAGAAGGCTATAGTCAGATGGACTGTGGACAGATGCCCATTGGCAATAAACATCTGTGCTTTCCTTGGACTGAAAGAGATGCTGGCTACTCCTGATGATTTATATGCAGTCTACAGAATTACTGTAAGCATTAATTTAAAAACAATTACAGTCCCCCCTTTTCTTTGCATACACACCCTCTCAAGCACATTGCAGTTAGCCTTTCCAGAAACAGTGAGGGACACAGAAGATGTTAACATCCCCCTTCTAACTTAAAGGAGAACTGTGTTGAATCTGTACATCATGTTTCCTGTACAAGCTGTTTGATAAATATGGATTCCTATTCTAGTATTGTTCCATCTTTAATGGTTATTCGTTAAACCCAGTGTTTGTTTCATTTTAATACTGCATGAAATAAAATGGTCCTGGCCACTAGTGTGAATGTTAGGAACACCCAGAGAGTTGACCAAAAGGCCAGTAAAGCTGGAACAATAACAAAATGGAAACTACAAGGCAGGCCTATCAGTGCAATGCTAGTGCTATCGCTCACACCGCTGGTGACCCAAGTTGGGGAACAAGTTTTGCCCATTGCAGGATTGGAGAAGGAGAGCAGGACTGAGCATCTCCGAGGATGCTCTCCTCCACTGGGGAGGGAGGAGGGAGGTCGCTGCCTCCTGGGTGATCACAGAATGTAACAACTGGAAGAATGGGTCAAAGGATGTTGGCCAGGTTCACAGTTGGTGGGCCATCCTGCACCCCATCATTTGAGCCTCATACATGCGGACATCCAGGGGCAGACATAACAAGGAGGAAAATGTGCCCCAGGATGGCAGACGACAGACCCCGGTACATCCGTGTACCCCCACACCACTTGATGGTGTCGCCCTGATAACGTCTCATGCTTTGGTGTATATCCCCGGCCTACTTCTGTCTCCACCTGAGAGTGGAGTATAGCCAAGGTTCCATGGAGGGCACTGGCGCCAGCTGGAGTGGTTTGCCGGGACATGGAAATGTGGCATTGGAGCTTCTGAGGGCAGTTTGTGCTGGAGTGGAAGGGACGCATAAAGAGTAAGTAGAAAAAAAAAATCTTCTATAGAAAACGTAATTTGCAAGTTCAGTGCTGTTCTCCTTTAATGAAACACTAGCATTCTAAACCTTTTTGTGAGCAGCAAGCATCTTTTTTTCTTCTGCTTTGCTATCATGTGACTTCTTTTAAGTTCGTCTGTCCACCAAGACATGGTGCATGAAACTGGAATTGCTATAGGTATTAAAATTTAATAAATGCAATACAAGTGTTGCTTTCTTTAAAACGGTGTATGGTACATGTAGCTTATATAAACAAGCATTTCTGAATGCTAAACGTTTGCTTGCAGTGTAATGGAGCTTTAAAGAGCCCCTGATGTTGTTGGGACAGCTCTGAAAAACATAATATCTAGACACAATTTAGTTTATATTTCACCCTTTTTGTAATAGTCGGCCTTATTTGTTTATCGTTAAGGACATCTGCATGGAAACAGGATCTCTGCCCTGTTTGCTCTATCTACTTCTGCAGTCACAACTCTGTTTATGACAACCCAGTCTGTTGCTCTGGTGATAATGTTGATATCATAAACTGGGCATTATGATGGCATGTGTATACAAGCAGACAAAGCTAATGAAGTCCAAGGGCCAGTAATCTTGTTTTTATATCACTTCCCTCATTAATAAAGAAAAAGGGAAAAGAATTGCACAAAAAGCTAGCTTTAGCAACAATTAAAGCAACAGTCCAACAATTTTTTTTAAAAACTGATTTCAGCTAGAAGTAATAGAAATATTAGCACACCTGTCAGATCTACTTCTCTAGGTAGCTCCCATGCTGAGCACCATGAGCTTTTTTTTATTTTCTTGATCCTAACCCTTATGGAATGTGTATGCCAAATGTGGCGGTCATCTTTTTTTTTTTTTTTGAGAAAAAAACTACATTAAAACATTTATAAAATACTAAAATTTTGGTGGAAATACAAAATTTTACCACCAAATAAAAATTGAAGATGCCGAGAACCTTTTATAGTGAAAAAGGGAGGGTCCCATTTTTTGCCCAGTTTAGTTGCACTGCTGCTTTAATAAACATATTGGCATACCCATCAAATCTACCATTCTAGGTACTTTCTGTGCTGTGCACCCTAATTTTCTTTTCTCTACCCTAATCTTTGGCACGTCAACAATGCTATTTCTAAGCCAAATGTGATGGCCATCTGTTTCTCTTGAGAAAAAAAATAAATAATTTATGCAATTCTTAAATGTTGGTAGAACTAGAAAATGTTGCCACCAAATTATAGAGATTAACCAAGGTTTTTATAAATCGATTTGCACCATACATTCTGGTGCCTTATCTCAGCAAAATGCCATCTGAATATATCTTATAAAATTTTCTTCTGTTATTTTAGAAGTGGAAGGTCGTATCTTGGCCCTCTGAGTCACTTCACTTCCCAAATCATCTAATCTGCTCATAATCTGACATTTACGCTGAAACCTGTAATAATGTGCTCCCAGGGAGAGCAAGGGGCTGTGCTCCATTAAAGTCTATGGGGGACAGCTTTAACAATATGTTTATATATATAATAATGGTTATTTGGTGATTAATCAGAGGAACCAGTTGACTAATAAGGCCCTTGTTAGTCAACTGGTGCCCTTAATTAATCTCCAAATGACCATTATGATATATAAAAATATTGTTAAAGCTACCCCCTCATATAGACTTTAACGGGGAGTGGCCCCATGTTGTCCCTGGGAACACGTCATTACGTGCCTGAGCACTGGACCAGATTATGGACAGATCAACAGACCGGTAAGTGGAAGGAGTCAGTGAAGGGCAAGATACGATCCCTTCCATTTCTAAATTAACATACAAAAATTTCCTGAGATACAGTCAGACGGCGTTTCCCTGAGATAAGGCACCAGAATATGTGGTGCACACCTCTAACTTGGTAAATCTCCATATACTGGAAGATGCCTGGAATCTTTTATAGTAAAAAATAAGTAGAGTCACAGTTTTTGCCCAGTTTTGTTGCACTGCTACTTTAAGCTGCAACTGCCTCTGGACCCCCTCCATCTTCACTCATTCACACATCAACATTAATAAGCTTGGTAGCCCACTGCTTATGCTCTAAGTGGTTCTCAAGACCCAAATCCTGGTGACCTCGTGCCATCATTTTTTTCTCCACACTTCTGTTATATATTTATTTATTTATTTCAAATTTGGTAACTAGGAAAGGCACACTGAGCCAAGGCACATTTCCAGGTGCGGCCCAGGAGTAAGGGGCACAGGATAATACAGTTATACATACTGAGAACAAGAAGACAGATCATTAATAAATAAAATCTGCTAACAGAGAATACTAACAAGATAACAACAATTAGGACAGAAAAATATAAAATCTAAAAATATTTAGGCTGGTGAATACATAGCTTGAGACAAGGAGAAGCCAATAGTGGAAGCTGCATTTGCTGTAAAAAATTAATGAGCGGGAGGGAAGTTTGTTTGGCAGGGGTGTGGGAGGGGAATGACAATGGGAGAAGAGGGGAGGTTGGAATGCTGGATAGAGGGAAGAAGTCTGAGGAGTCTTTTAAAGGAAGAGAGTGAGGGGGATAGGCAAAGGTCAGAGGGGAGTTGATTCCAGAGGAAAGGTAGGTGATAGGAGAAAGCAGACTTACCCGCCGCCAAGTGGAGGTGTGGAAGAGAGAAGGAATGCAGGTCCCTGTAATGTAGGGGATAAGCTGAAGGGTTACTAGGTGATAGGCTGGAGGAGAAGTATAGAGGAAGTGTGCCAAACCAGTACTTTACAATGAGGGAGACACAGTGAACAATTCTCCTGTGTGGTAATGGAGAAAGGGAGAGAGAGGAATAGAGAAGGCAGTAGTGAGTGAGGGGAGGGGCAGAAGTAGCAAAGCAGCAGAAGGAATTTAGGAGAGTGTCAAGTCCTGAGAGGGCTGTGGCAGGGGCAGTGCCATAGACCACATCAGCATAGACTATGACTAGGACAATCATTTTTGTAACCAGCGCCCGTCAGGTGGGAAGAGGGAGGCTGTCTTTATGACGGTAGAGGATTGCAAGTTTTGGTACAGATGGCATCTATATGTGTGGAAAAATCTAAGTTGTTGTCTAGTCAAATCCCTAGGTATCTGAATGCTGGGACCTTTACAAGGGGGAGCTGTCCAGGGTGGAGAAAGCAGGGGGGACTGGAACATAACCAATTTCTGCCTGGAACCAGATATCATAATGAAAGTTTTCTTGATGTTTAGTTTTAGTTGGTTTGTCTGGAACCAGTTCTGTAGCCTGTTGAAATTCTGTTGGAGTGAGGACTGTAAGTCGGTGGAGAGTCCCAAGGTGAAGATGACGGTATCGTCTGTGTACATGTGCATGTGGGAGGTAGAGCAGACAAAGGGAAGGTCATTTATAAAGAGGGATAGGAGGAGGATGGGGCCAAGAATGGAGCCTTGAGGAACCCCAGTAAGGATAGGAAGAGGGGAGGATAGGACATCTCCTATTAGGACTGATGGCAGCCTATCATGTAGGTAGGAGCAGACACAGCTGACAACGGGAGCTGCCAGGCCAGCAGATTGAAGTTTGTGTAGCAGGAGGGGGTGGGAGACTGAGTCATAGGCCTTAGCCAGGTCTATAAATAATTGTGACGGTTATATGACCCTGTTCCATAGCTGAGAAGATGGAGTCAGTGACTTGCAACAGGGAAGAGATGCTTGAGTGCTCTTTTCTAAACCCAGCCTGTACGGGGGAGAAAGCGTCAGTGGGGCAGAGGTATTCTGATAGCCTAGAGTGGATTAGTGACTCAAGTAGTTTGGCAAGTGATGGGAGGAGTGAGATGGGCCAGTATTTTCCAGAAGAGGAAGAGTCGCAACCTTTATGAAGTGGCAACACCTTGGCGAATTTCCAGGCTTTTGGTATGGTGGAGGTTAAGAGGGAGAGGATAAAGAATGTGAGCTAGAGGGGAAGCGATTGCAGGAGCAGAGATTTGGAGGAGCCTGGGGTGGATTCCGTCGGGGCTGGTTTTAGCCGGGTTTGGAGACATAAGAGCAGTGAAAACTTCCTGAGGAGAAATTAGTGGGAAGCAGGATCTGACAGAAGGGGGGGGAGCCAGCGGGGGTTGGGTGTGATGGTCAGGGAGCGCACAGGTAGAGAAGGAATTATTGAATATCTTGGCTACTGAGGAGGGGTCTGAGACTGGTGAGCCATTGACTGTAAGGAGTGGGGGGGGGCCTGATGTGCTGGAGGATCGAGGAGCGAGTGTATTACTTTCCAGAAGGAGTCAGGAGAGTTGTGATTTTGTTGTAGGTGGGACTTGAAGTACTTTGACTTGGAAAGACAGATGACTTTAGTGCAAGCTTTCCTGAGGGATTTATGTGATCGCAGATCTGTCCTGCGGATTTATATGATTGCACATATATACACTAAACCATCTGATATAAAGGGTATGCATGAAACATTTATTTTTGCACAGTACGCATTAAATCAGTTCCCAGCTGTATTTCTAGCTGAAATGTATTTCTCATGTTTTTATAAAGATGAGAAATTGTCCAGTCCATTACCTTTGTAATTGGAGCTCTAAAAAGGTCAGTGGCCACACATGATTGTGCTGATGCCCTCATGCTATTGTGGTGGACTCATTTGAAAACAAACTGTATCACAGAAGGTCTCAAATTCTAATCCCACTACAGCCTATGCTTCACTGTGTGACATTAAGCAGTCATTGGATCGCACTGTGCTTCAGTTTTTGCAGCTGCAAAACTGAGCGGAATGAGGGTCCCATTAGGATAGTCAAAAGCATTATCCAAGCATCACTACAGGCAGGTTACCATATGGAGGTCGTGCAGTCTAATAAATCAGTGTTGAGCTGTGAATCTGGAGCCTCAGGTTTGAATCCCAGCACTGCCCCTTACTCACTATTGACCTTGAGCAAGTTGCATAATCTCCCTGTGCTTAACTGTCTCTCACTCTTTCTCTTTTTCGGTACTTAACCTTTCCAAGGTTTCCTTGCCCCTTACTGTTTCACTGTGATCTAGGCCTCGATGTCCCCAAACTCTCTTTATCTGAACACAGATAAGACAAAATAACAAATACGTGACACTAAATCTGAGGCAACCGCGTAAGCTGTCCCATTTAATTCACAATCCAGGTTCTGCTGTCATGCCATCCTCTTTGTCTGAAATTATGGGATCACTTAATAGACTTCAATGAGACTTCCAGATAACCAGTATTATTAGGTCCCCATTGTACTAACTGTGCAATATTGCAAAATTGTGCCCATATCTAAATACTGATGCAGCCCATACACTTGTCCCTGTTTTTATTATTACCACACCACAATTCTCTCTTGACTAGTTTACCATCTTGTTGAATTCGCCATATCCAAACTGTGCAAAATACTGCTGCCAAAAATTACTAATTCACTGCCTTGGCTGCCTGCGAAGCAGCACACTGATATCAAAATATTGCCATAAGTTTATATGTCACAATGAACTTGCTCCCCAGAGTCGCAGTGAAGTGATATACAAGCCTCTATCCACTCGAAGCATCCACTCTATCTCTTTGTATTTCCATGCTGTCCTTGCTACAAGGTTATCCACCAACTGTGACCATGCCGTTTTGATATACAGTCTTCATCTCTGGAACTGCCTTCAATACGATATTCAAACTTACACTGAGACTGGCACTTTTACAAGCAAAAATGTAACTATTATTCCTTAATCTCCTTTAAATTTATGTAGCCTCTCTGCATGCACGTAATGGTTGCTTCCAACTGTTCCTGGATTGCAAACTGCCTTGGTTAAGTGCAAATGAAAAGCTCTACGTTAAGCCAAGTTCCTTTCCTTCCTTTATCTTGCAAAAATGTATTGTAAAACTGAAACAGACTACATGAAACACCTGGCATTACTAACAAACTAGATAATGGAAACGTGTTGGCTCACTCATCATTTAACTGCTGCTGTTCGATGTGTTTATTTATTTATATATTTTTGAATCCAACTGTGGTGCCTGCTCAGCTGGACTGCCTGCCCCATCCTTGAGCTCTTCTTCTGGCCGGCTCTTGGCCCTGACGTCTGCTCTCCCCACAAGAGCCAGCCTGCAGAGACTGATGAAGAGCAGGGCCCAAGAGCGCCAGCAGCTGTCATACTCATCCTGGTGACCCAGCCAGGGGTCCCCAGGTCATCAATTGACCATGCAGGGACACACACAGCCTTCTGTTGGCCTCATGAACATGCAGCAGAACCACCTTCTAACAGGACAACAAACTCCCTGGCCAGCCATCAAGGGACCACTGTTGTGGAAGAATGTACTACCCCCGCCCCAGGCTAGGATGAGCTGCCAAGGCAGTGTTTTTCCAAATTAGCAACCTAACTGCCATAGCTCAAACCCAGTTACTCAGCCCAGGTCACCAGCATGGCACCGCGATGGCCATCAAATACTGTTCTCATACAAAGCACAATTAAGCAGCTGCTTATCCTGTATAACTGAAGTGCTCTACCAAGGATAACTGAACTCAGATGTCACATCTGGTTTTCTGTGGGTCCATGATTCTACCCATTTTATAGCTGAGTGGACACAAGCAGCAACGTGTTTAAGATCACAGACTGAGCGGCTGGCTCTCCGAATTATGCTGACATTTTTCCTTACAGATAATACCTGGAGAAGATTTATGATCAAAACATGGATTCTAACTGTATTTCTACTTCTAGAATGGATTTAATTAACCCTTTTGTTTTAAGTGGTTCTGGTGGGATTCAGACCTGGATCTCCTGGTTCACAATTCCGCACTCTAAGCATTAGGATCTCTTCAAGCAATCAGACTATTCCGTGCAAATTAGGCACATGAATAAAACAATGGGTGTGTGTTCTATGGACATTGGTTCAATTAATTTTTGTTTGCCCCCCACACACACACACAGTTTCTGTGTCTTAGGGACTGTTATGGATGTACCTGCTCTCCAGTTTAAAGGGCAATTAAGCACCTGCCTTTTCCACCAGTATCACTCCCTGCACCCATGACAAATATTCATCACAGTCCACCAGAAGATTTAGTGCAGCCCACCTGTAGGATACTATACCTTTAAGACTCCTTTGCTACTTGCATTTCTGAGGCATTCACCACTGCTGATAGAGCCAGCACTGCTGTGACAATGACAGGACCAGGAAATGGAATCATCCAATCTGTATGCCGATCAAACAAGGCATGAGCTTGCACCTGTGCAGGACTGGTTCAGGGTGTGAATATACATTTGGACTCTGTGCTTTGTGTGAATTGAAACTTTTGTGGAAACTGCCATTGGAATTACACATCAGCAGCCATGTTTTCTGGCTTTGCTCTAACTTGCCATGGTGACAAGGTTGTAGGGTGACGTGCCACCGGGTCAGAAATGTTTGCCTGCTCAGGGAGTCATAGGGACTCATGGACTACAAGTGGCATTGTTTTTTTTCCTTTCTCTTTTTCAGTTCAGTGTTTATTCTCCAGCTAGTCTGCTCAACTAAGACCAAGCTCCCCAGCCCAGTAGCTCACCTTCTATCCAGACTTACCTCCATCCTTGGAGGAACTGTGCCCTTCCTAGTGGGGACTTGTACAGCAAGAGTGCCCCTCCCCCTTGTCAGGATCCTTAGTTGATGAAGTCGAGCACAGAAGTCGATGATGCAGGGCCTGCAAGAGGTTGGAAATCATCCCTCTCAGCTGGCATAGTTTTCTGCCACATTTTTCTCCCAGAAACCATCATTATGCAATGATGCATGCAGAATCTGACATCGGCTCTCCCCATGATGTTATCGTTTCCTGCTGGGCTGCCACCTTACCTCAGGCTGGAGGCTGTCAAGCAGTGGAGAACACTGCCCCCTCCCAAAGAAGGGCTGGCCTTTGGATGCTCAAGCCTCCTTCCTCTGGCCTATCCCAGTACAATTACTGCTGAGCTACTGGGCCGGCAACTGCAGATGGACTTTATTAAGTCAGGCACCTTTACAGACACCAGTTGCCTTGTGGGTGACAGACTGTCAGGCCTGCATGTCCTGTCTGACAGCTCATTTCAACAAATCAGCTTTGCTGTTTTCCCTATGAACAGCAGAGATTGAACTACCCTCAGGGCGGATCTGCATGAGAGCTTGATCACACATGACTGCCAAGTGCTTCAGAGAGATGTGCTGTGGCAGAATGCATGTCCTCCAGTGATGAGTCAAGAGTCTTTTTTTTTTTTATCATGTCAGACTTTTTTTCACCCCCGGACGGCCCCCATCCAACCTCCTCCCCCAACCTCGTCACCCAGAATTACTGGGGCTTACCTTTTTTGCCCGGCCCAGGTGCGGTACCTGCGGGGGAGTCAGTTCTCATCTTGCCACTGGCATTTTTGGCCTCCATTTTCTCCTGAGGTCCCCGGGAGAATGACGCATGTGCATTGAGGCGCACATGCACCTTTGGCCCCGGTAACGAGCCCCTTCCACCTACCCCATTGGCCTAATGCCAGGCACCCTGTGGCCTGCATTGTCTCCTGGCCTCCACCAGAGGGCAGACATTGCAGAGGGATGCTGCATCCCCCAACCCCGGAGAGGAGAGCAGCCTGCCGGCAGCTCCATCCAACTCCGCCCTCCCCTCATGCCGACCTCCAGTGACATGGGCTCGTTCCCAAACCTGGGTTGCCGGCGTGGGTCGAGGTAAGGTGCCAGCACCTCAGCCCTCTACACCACCGGGCTGGCTAGAGTTTTAAAAGGGAATAGTTAGAATAAAAAGCCCCACACCTAAGTGTGGGGTTGGTCCCAATTTGCACTTTATGTGCAAAAACTTTTTTACTTATTGTTTAATGCAGTATAGTAGATTGTATTAGACCAGTGGTGGCCAATACATGGCTCTAGATCCATTGGTGGATCTCAAGAGATTTTTGGTGGATCTTGGGGCAAAGGTTGCATTTTCAACTCAATGAGGATCCTTACAGCTGATGAGCGTAATGATTGCACCTTTTGTTCATTTTATTGTTGGTGGATCATGGAGCTTCTTGAGATCCACCAAAATGGATCCCAATACAAGGTGTACTGGCCACTATTGTATTAGACTGATTCTGCTGACTTGCATGCTGACATTTCTGTAACTACAAACTCCCAGAATCCCCAGCAGCTGACATCAGAGGAGGGCTGCAGCAGTGGGAGATTCAATACCTTGTTGTGCATGTTAAGAGTTTTTATAAACTCTGATCTTTTGTTTGCTGATCCTGCTGTCCTCCTTGGGCTAAGTACGGTCCCAGAGGATGTTATTGTGATCAAAAGTATTTACTAAGACCAGCCATACCTGAACTTTTGCGGACCATTTTATAATGTAAATAACACACTCCAGGGCATAGTGTACTACAGTACATTAATATTATCTCTTCTTGGGTAATGCACGATAAACCAAAAACATGCCCAGATCCCACGACCTCACACTTTCACTATTACATATTATAAGAAGAGTCTGGAAAAATAGAACATCCTGATTGGCTTAAGCATTCTAGTAACCTTCTGGTAATCTTTGGTTAGCATACATATGAGAAACATAGAAGCACAGAGTGTGTCAGCAGAAAAATACCCAGAGGTGCATCCAGTCCACCTATTTCCCTACCTAGCTCCATGCTTGGCTAATGCTGGGCTGTATTTAAAGCTATGATTACCCTAGTGTGTGACCGTCAGTCCCTTCCCTAGGTATCGCTTCCCTAGCCTGCCTTTGAGTCTCAGTAGTCCCTTATGTCTTTCCCACCCAACTAACCCCAGCTGGCATAAACCACCTCTCTGGGCAGTTTATTCCATTCATTCACCACCTGTTCCATGAAAAAGAACTTTCTCGCATCCCTCCAGACTCTCTCCCCTCCAGCCTCCACCCACATCGTCTAATCACAGTGTCCTCATTCCTTGTAAACAAGTCTTTATAGTTTACCCCTTGTTAAAACTTGTATGTATCAATTATTTCCCTTTTTTCCCCACCTGGAATTCCGTTTACCCAATGTTCCCAACCTTTCCTCATATGACCTCCCCTGCTGCCCCTGGATCATCTTCTTGGCCCTCCTTTGTATGGTCTCTGTGTGGTCCCTGTCCTTCTTGAGGTGTGGATTCCAGAACTGTGCAGTATTCTAAATTCTTGTACAGGGGTAGTATCACCTCCTTTCTGTTACTATCAGATCTGCTTCCTATACATCCAGGCATTCTGTTCAGCTTCTAATACATCTTGTTGCACTGAGCTGTGGACTAAGGCTGTCACTAATGATTACCACTAGGCAAGGCCCCTGGAATTCTGCAGTTCTGCGGCTGCGCAATTTGCCGCTTAATTTGCATCATGCCATAAGAATATATATAGTGCCGCCAAATTCATCGTTTTTGGTGAATTTCACACAAATATACTGTTTTTCCATAGTGTCAGGCTTTCTTTCCCACCTCGTTTATCCTGAAGCCCCTCCTCTATGCTCAGCATATGATGTCATCGATGACATCACATCATGTTTGGCCAATGACATGACTGCATTCTGCCAGAGAAATGAATAAATCATGCCGCAGAAATCAGAAAATGCTGCCACAGAAGTCAAGGAGCCCTGCCGCAGAAATCAGAAAATTCTGCCGCAGAACACCAGGGGCCCTGCCACTAGGTCACTCTTTTCCTCTATCTGCTCCACCCATACTGTGCTGTCCAGTAGTCTGTTTTAGGGTTCCTTTTGTGCATTACCTTTCCACTTTTTTTTTGCACTGAACATTAGCTGCCATAAACTGAACTATGTTGCTCATTTTTCCAGATCCCTTTTTATTTCTCTAAATCCCTTCTCAGTGTCTACTCTGCTGCAGATTTTAGTGTTGTCAGCAAAGAAGCATACCTTATTCTGGACACCCTCTTCTGTATCACAAATGAAGGTACTGAAGAGCACTGGTGGAAGAATTGATCCCTGTGGTACCCCGGTCATGATGCCCCACTGATGGCCACCCTCTGCATCCTGCCCACCTGTCAGTTCTCTATCCACTTGGCCAATTTATCCCCTATCTGCAGCTCATACAGATTTTTCATGAGCCTTCTGTGTGGGATTGAGCTGAAGGTCTTGCTAAAGTCAAAGTACTACATAACACATCTGCTGCTTGACCCCTGTCCACTGCCTTTGTAACCCAAACAAAGAGGTCAATTAGGTTAGACTAGCAAGATTTAGCTTTTTTTTTTGCAATTTCCACTTTATTAAAGTTTTAAACATTACAGAAGAGAACCAAAACAATATCGAAGAACATATCCTTAGGTCAGAATTGGATACAGCTTATCAAAAACATCTAACCAATAGTCAAACAAATAATCAATTAAACAAACCCTCAACCCCCCTCCCTCCCCACCCACCCATACCTCCAAAGCACACCAGAGCATTACTTCTTCTCCTACAGGCTAAAATGTGCAGAAGAGCAGTTATCCAACTGCCTGGTTGCAAGACATTAATGCACAGGAGCCAAAAATTAAAGAAGAATTATGTCGGGGGCACTATCGGGGTTACTGTAATGGCAGAAGGGCATAAAGTGGCTCCCACCTGGATTTGAAGGATGGAGGCCCACCTTGCCGGTTTGTAATCTGCTTTTCCATCTCAAGAGCCATCCATATCTCCTGGTGCCACTCTTTATATGAAGGAATAATGTACGTCCAGCCAATGCTGGCAGATGACTAATTTTGCTGTTATGGCAGTCAGAGACATATAGGCTCTTCGGGCACCAGATAGCTCTTTAGGGAAGATGCCAACAAGGCAGATCTCAGGTGCAAAAAAGGGATCAACTCCCAGAAGCAGGTCCATAGAGAGCCGAATAGCATTCCAAAAAGGTATAACCTTAGGACAATCCTAAAGGATGTTTTAAATGCCCTTCAGCTGTACCATATCGTATACAGGCAGGGGACAACTGTTTGCCCATCTTGCTGTGTCTAACAGGTGTATAATACAGATTATGTAGTATACAAAATTGTAGGAAATGGTATCTATCCTGTTTGATAAATTGGTATTAATGTAACCAAGCCCTCTGCCAAGTCTCAGCTTCTGTCTGAAATTGTAGGGCTTGATTCCAGTAAAAACAGATCCCTTCCAAACTAGCTGGGTCCTTCTGTTGGAACAGCCGGTAAAAACCAGACACTGCATGTGGCTGACTAGCTGTGTGGAGGAGGTCAGCTAAGATCCCCTCCAGAGGTGAATGCCAGGGATGAGGGCCTAAAAAAAGCAGTCAAAGCCCCCGAAAGTTGCATATATCTGAAGGGATGAAGAACCGGCATGGCAAACTTTTGTTGTATCACAGGGTGTGGGAGTACTGCATCACCCTCAACGAGAGCTGAAAGATGGTTTGAACCAAGCTGAGGGCAAAAACGTGATGGGATTGGCCTGTGAGCAATCTGTATATTAGGGTTCCCAGCTATTGGTTGGGACCAATCCCTCCTCCATTCCCAGCCCGTGTACAGGCAAAGCTGTCTTAATGCTCGGAGGGACCACCAGATTGGCAAGACTTTCCTGCTACAAACCCCTTCATGCCTCTTGTCCTGCAGTCCATTTACCTCTAACAATTCCATAATCTGTTTACTTAATACTTAAAGGGTATTAACAAAGTGGCAGTAGGGAGCATCTTCCAACTAAAGGGGCAATTGAAGAAAAGGAACCGTGATTTGCAAATTGTAGGGGGAGGGAAGCTCAGAGGAAACGTTAGGAAACACTTTTTCACAGAAAGGGTGGTGGTTAAATGGAATAGGCTTCCGGAAGAGGTGGTCAGGGAGAGGACAGTGGGGGGGGGGTTCAAGGGGGCATGGGACAGGCACAAGGGCCTGTTGGCAAGGGAGGGGTTACAGTTAAGTCCTCGCAGTGGTCCAGGCAACCTGGGCAGACTAGGTGGGCCTGGCTGTTCTTTTCTGCCATCACATTTCTATGGTTCTATTTTTTCTTACTACATCTTTATAGAGCACTGGTGAGGACATACCTGAAGTACTGTGCCCAACTCTGGAGTCGTCACTTAAGAAAAGACAAGGACAGGCTGTAAACAGTGCAGCATAGAGTTACCAAAATGACTTGTGACCTGCTTAGGGCATTAAACGTGCACTCGCTGGTGGCCAGGAGGCAGATGGGTGATATGACAGAGACCTTCAGGTTCCTAAAAGGAATGAACAAGGTGATGTGCGAGGAACTATTCAACAGCACTAGTGAATCTAGAACATGAGGACATGCCTGGAAGCTGGCAGGAGGGAGATTCAGGAGGGACGTGAGGAAGTTCCATTTACACAGAGAGTGGTGGAGCCATGGAACAGCCTGCTGGCTGAGATATGGTCCCCCAAACCATCAACAGCTTCAAACAGCTGGAGCAGAGTTAAAGGAGTTAATAGTGACTCAGGGGGTTAGCAGTTAGGCAGGAAGCATGGGGGGTTAATGTGAGCAAAAACATGATACAGCCACTAGGTCTCAGAGTGCATTAGGGATTACGGGAAGACCAGATGGACCAAGGGTCTTTTTCTACAGCCACGTTCTGTTTCTAATGATGGTCTACAGCAGCTTGCTCACAACTGAACTCAGACGGACATGTCTACAGTTTCTAGGACATCCTTTTCCCCACTCTTGTGAAGTGGCACCCCATTTGCTACCCTCCAGTTTACTGGAACCACCCCTGTTTCTAGGGAACAGTTAAATAGATCTTCCAACAGTGCTGCCAGTGTATGTCCACCTTCTTCAGCACTCTAGAGTGCAACCTTTCAGGACCAGGTGCTTTGCCCACCCTCAGGGATTTCAGATCCCTAAGCATCCTTTCCTTCATGACTGGTCTTAATTATAGTCCACTCCCTCACCTCTTTTTTGCCTGCACCCCACACTCTGTTAATTCCTCCTCCTGCCCCATAAATACTGAACAAAAGTATTCATTCGGTATGTCAGCCTTTTTGCTATCTCACCTATGTTCCTTCCTTCTTTAACCTGGTAATGCTCTTCTAAGTGTTCCGTTTTCCCTAATGTACTTAATGAATGTTTTCTCCCCCTTCTTGACCCCTTTTGCTATTTGCAGCTCAGTCTCTGTTTTACGCTTTCTAACCATGATTCTGGCCTCTCTTACCTTATGCAGATAATACTCTCAGTTGGTCTCCTGTTGTCCCCCCTTGTTTTCTCAGAATGCCACCCTTTTTGCACTTACTGCCTCTCCTTTCCCCCTGGAAAACTAGTCCAGCTTCACGTGTTTTGTTCTTCCCAACCTGTCTCATGCATGATGCCATCACCTTAACTACATTCCTCATTATGACATTCCACTTGGCTTCTGTCCCTTCCACTCCCTCTCTCCATATTAGTGCCTCCTTCAGCATTTCCCCATGTTGTTGAAATCCATGCTGCTGAAATCCTGGACTACAGTTTTTGAACTTGAGTGATATGCTCAAATGTTTTTTTGGAACCACACTGTTGTGGTCACCAACCCCCAGCAGCTTCCTTAACTCTACCTCTCTTACTATTTCAACATTTCCCAGAACAAGATTAAGATTGGTCTGTCTCTTGTCAGCTCCCTGGCTCACTGTATGAAAAAGCAGTCCTGCATCACATCCACTAACATATGACATCTTGCACTGTTGGCTGCTGGGATTTCTCAGTCCACATCCAGCATATTTAGGTCTCCTACACCACTTCCCCTTTGCATGATGCCTTCTTCCTCTCCTTTTTACATCTCCTACACCACTTCCCCTTTGCATAATGCCTTCTTCATCTCCTTGCCAAATGCTCTGTCTCTTTCCTCCTTGTGGTTTGGCAGGCTATACACCATGCCAACCCTGGTCTTTTTCCCTCTTTCATTATCAGTTGTACCTAAACTGTCTCTATTCTGTGCCCCCCCAGCCCCAATTAGTATCCTTTGTGGCTTTTATGTCTTTCCTAACATGCAGTGTCACCACCCCCTGCCTGTTTCCACCTTGTCCCTCCTGTACAGGGAGAGTTGGTACTGCAAGGCCCCAGTCATCGTTTCCTGAGGCTTCTTGCATTTAAGATGACCACTCTCTAGGACCTGTCTCCTACCCATTCCCCTTCTACTAACCAGACCTACCTGCTCCTGTCCCCTGTTTGCCCCTACTAGTTGAGGTAGTGCTAGCTAGGTCTCCCTCATCTGAGTTCTTCTTGTAAATGTCTCTAGCCTCTCCCTCTACCTGCTAATTTAAATGCCCTGAAATGTATGCCTCAAATCTCTGCCCCAATGCCTTTGTCTCGCCCCACCCATTAGAATAAAGACTGTCCAGTTTAAGTAGGCCTTAATTCTACCAAAGGGACCATAGTCTCCCAGGAATTATGCCCTTCTTTGGTATACTACTTCCAGAACCAATTGTTAAACTGGAAGATTTTAAGCTTCCTTGCCTTCCCAACCTGTGAACTGTGAGAACAACTGACATGGTCACAGTACCAGACAAGTATAGAATGCAGCCTCTGGTGCCCCCTGATGAAGCTTGGGATGAGTGAAGTGCAGGAGCAGGGAGAGGCAGCATTCTGTTTTGGCTAATTCAGGAGAGTAGAAGCTTAATCCTTGCACTTTATCGCTGCAGTTTGCACTTTGTTTTTGCACAGCACTTCTTTCACTTCACTACTAGGGATTTGGATGTTCTTTGGTTAGTGGTGTAGCCACATTACTGTTGCAGTGCAATTTTTTGCACAGTTGGAGCATACATAAAGCAAGTATAATGGCTCTTTTTCATGTGAAGCGCCTAACATCCTGATTAAAATTCTGCAAGCAGTATATGTTGTGCTAATGTACTTTATACAGCAAATACTTGTAGCCAAGTGCTTATTAATATGCTTGGAATAGCCTGTAACACAAGTTTGTGTGTGGGGCTACCCTGTTTAGGAGAAGGTGTTTTGAATACTAGGGCATTAACCAGCCCGATCTCTAGCTCCACCCCAGCTGATATTTAATGTCTCACTGCTAACACTTGTGTGAGATTTCGATATCCTTAAATATAGAATCCTTGACAATAAGTGCATATTAAAGATCTTAAAGAATGCTGGTCTCTGATAAAAATATTTGAAACCCTTTTAAGAAATTCCATAAAAATTCAAATTGAAATTGAAGAAAATGGTGTTCTCGAAGATGCAAAAAGATCAGCTAAGTTAATAAATAAATAATCAACTGACTTGCTCGATGTTCCTGCTTCCCCAGGCACATATGTTAGGGAAGCAAAAAACCTTTTGAGGGAGATAGCCAGCAGAGCAAAGGTTTTAGCTAGAGTACCATCATTTAGATTTAAAATGACAGGATATGGTGAAGTCTATAAATATCATTAAAAACATAAATCCTAAAAAAGCATATGGCATAGATGGTGTTAAAATAAGATTTTGAAAGATGCCATAGATATAATCACACCATCATTAACTGAAATATTCAACTGGAGTTTAAAGGAAGACACTTTTCCATCTGCATGGAAGTCTGCAAAAGTGGTTCCAATTTTCAAGGGAGTGTGTTCAACATCTGCATGACATTATCGCCTTATTGATCTGCTGCCCATCCCATCAAAAATGTTAAGAGAGGTTAGTACACAGTCAAATTTACATGCATCTGGAAAAATGTTCCCTGATAACTAAACATCAGTCAGGATTTAGAAAGGGCATCTCCAGAAACATTGGGCTCAATGCACGGCACAGGTGCAGGTAAGCAAAAAAAGCATGTGCCCTGCCCACGTAGCTGCACACCTGTGGACAGATGCACCCATACTAGCATTCACCAGTGCTGGCCACCTTTCCACAGCTCCTCCCCCAGCATGCAGGACTCCACAGGGTGGTTGGGGGTGGAGTCACGGATCTGGGCAGGCATCCAATCAGATGCCCATCCTGGGTCCAGGAGTAGATCCCTTGCACCCATAGGTGTGGGTCTGGGTCATGCATAGTCCCTGTGGGTGCCTGAACCCATATGACCACACATCATGGCCAGTCCAGTTCAGGAGTCTCACCCCTCCTCTCCTGGCATGGTGCAGTTATGGTCCAGGAGTCCATCAGTGGCCCCCACCCTCATGGCACTGACACCTCTGGACTTCGGTCATGCTGCCAGTGCCTCAGCTTAGCTATCCCAGCCATCCTGATCAGCCTTGCGGGCTACGGCAGCATTTCCCAGTCCTCCTGCAACTGGCAGGTGGCATCTCTGGGGATGCATACCAGGTTACACCTGATCCCAGTTGGTGTACCTGGTGCCACCCTCCGCACCACTGTGGCAAGCACTACGTGGTTTGGTGAATACCTTGTAGTGTTGGCATGCCCCCGGAACATCCCCGGCATGGTGCAGTCCATGGCCATGGGGGATTGGGTGTGTTGGGTCCACACACCCCCTGTTAATGCATCCCATGCAGGGGGCGCAATGGGTGCAGGGTGGCTACGCACCCAAGTTATGTGGCATGTAGCCACTCTACACCTTTGTGCATAGGGGCCAACATGCTCAGTGATCTATTAGATCTGGTTGCCTCCTGTTTAGAAGGGGGGGGCTGTGGGCACAGTGTTCATGGATCTATCAAAGGCTTTGGACTTAGTCTACCAAAACCTTCTGTATAAATAGATGTCAGGATGTTGGCATTTCCAGTGAAGTGTGAAACTGGCTTGGGTCATACCTAAGGATGAATGCAAATGGTTAGCATAGATGGAGCCTTCTCAAATCAGCTAAGGGTAAACCAGAGGGTACCACAAGGCCCAGTAGTAGGCCCACTATTAGTTTTAATTAATGAAAACTCACTATCAAATCAAATTGTTTCATCAGACATTCATTTTTGTGTGGACAATACTGCCCTAGTGGCCTCAGGTAATGAAACTGGAGAGGCCAAGCATATGTTGCAAGCAGACTTCATGTTCGTGGAACAATGGTTCTATAATGCCAGATTGGTAATGAACCACAAAACATCTCAAATACTTTCTCCCCCCACCACCAATGAATACTAGAAATGGAGGGCCAAATCTGAAAATCAAAACTAGTAATGGAGACTATTTAACTCAAGTAATGGAGTATAAGTATTTAGTAATTTGGATTGACCAACAGTTAACATTTGATTTCCATATAAAGAACTTGACAAAAAGCTAAAGTACCACTTGAAAACATTACGACGTACTGCGTTTTGCACTCCTAAAGAAATGCATAAGACAATAGCAAGTCAAATGCTTTTGCCAGTTATTGATTATGGTCGTCACATTTACAGTCACACAAACAAAACAAAACTAAACAGAGAAGACATTGTTTATAATAGGATAGCAATATTAGCTCTATCACGTGATTATAAAGCACATCAATGTAGTCTGTATAACGATATGGATTGGGTTCCTCTAGAAACAAATTCTGGGCAGAGCCAATAGAGCTGCAAAATTATGCTGGATGGGGTGAAAAAGATGAGCAAAACACCTGGAAAAAAGTAATGGACAGAGAAATGCCCAGAGAACTATGTATCCTCTTGCAGCTAAATAATAAAATACCACTATGCTTAGTCCCAGCTCCAGTATGGACAAAAAGGTTTGTGTGTGTGATCTTTTGTCATGGTGCCCCAGGGTGAGGTTATGATGGGACTGATCCCCATTGCCCCGACCCATGATGCAAAGGTGACTGGTGTTGGTGCAGTAGTGGTTGTCATAGTGTAAGGCAGGCACTCTCTTAGATGAGATGCCATCCAATACCCTTAGCTGTAGGAGGGTGGCCAGGCTCTTCATACCATTTCTGTTAAATGTATATCTTATACATTTAATGCACAGACAAACTCTGATTCCAATTATGTGGATTCTAGTATAGCCCTGAGGCTAGAACAATGAGCTGTGAATGAGCCTGGGACATTCAGCAGACCTGGGCCTGAACCCTGCAACCTCCACCTGAATACTCTGCAACCCTGCACAAGTCACTCAACCACCACAGCACCCCCAGGTCACCCCCAAAACAGGCACCTGTGCCTAGTGGGCCTTGTCTGGTTACCAAAAAGTAAAATAAAATAGAAATAAAGTGAATGAGACAGTCTCCATCCTGAAGGTCAGAAATATAAACATCTGCAGTGCTCGTAACTGAAATTATATAAACTGCGCCTAGCCATTTGCCATGTGGACACATATGTGGCCAGGATACACCTTCTAAAATGTAATTATGTTTATACAACAACCCTTAGAGTTTAATAGCATAAATATGGTTGCCTCTGGACCAAATTTCCTACAGATCCCACACCAGATTGCAGCTCAGGGAGTCAAAGTTTGGCAGGTGTGCAAACAGTTAGTACTACCTAAGGAGTTTAAGCAACAGCTATTCAGCATTACACACAGCATTCCACTAGTGGGACATGGGGGGGGGGTGAAATGGACCATGCAAAGGTTTATACAAACGGTCTCATGGCCTGGTATCTGTAAAGATGTGGCTATGTACTGTCATACTTGTGATACATGTCAGAGAATGGGAAAGCAAGAGGACAAAGGCTTCTTCTCCATTAAAAAGCTTATTGATTTTTTAAAGAAACAAAACGAAAAACATGCAATAAAATTAAGTACATAATATGAACAGTAGCTAATACATATTCAATAAAGCAGCAGTATTGAGTTTGCCACTAGCACTGAATTAAACAATTAGATAACTAAGAATTATATAGATGGGTTGAGCAGTATTGTAACAAATAAGTTATACCCATCAAAGCATACATACAAAGACATTTAAGTAATCACCTACCAATTCATACTTACTAAAAGTATCAATCCTGTCTTATACTTGTTTGACCTTCATGGATCAAGCAGAGGTTGATACAAAACTTCTGTTGGCCTGGTATTTATAAAGATGTGGCTGAGTACTGTCACACTTGTGACACATGTCAGAGAATAGGAAAGCAAGGGGACAAAGGCTTTTTTCCCATTAAAAAGTTTATTGATTTTTTTAAACATATGAAAATAAATGAAAAAAACATGCAATAAAATTAATTTCTTAACATGAAGAATAGCTAATTTTATTTATTTATTTAAAATTTGGTGACCGGGAAAGGCACACTGAGCCAAGGCTCATTTCCAGGTGCGACCCAGATACAGAGGTGTACGTAGAAGTTATCCAGAGGAAATACGTACAACCAAATTAATTTGTTACAGACAGGATTGTACAAAGAGATCTGTGTTATAGGCAGTAGGTACAACATACAGTGCTTAATATAAAAACATTTGTTTTACAATATGGTATAAACAGAAGCAGGAGTAGTACAATTGGGATGTTTGAATTAGTAATAGCTTGAGAAATCATAGGCTAACATGTGACTAACTGAGGCTTCATGGTACGGGAGTTAGTTTCGTGTAGGGGTGGGTCCCAAGGTGCATCTTTGGAAAGGCAGGATTGGGAGGACTCTGACGAGGTGCCTAATTGCTGGGAGGGAGGAGGCCTGGCGAAAGATGGATGGGAGGTTGTTCCATAGGAAAGGGAGGTGGTATGAAAAGGCGGCTTGACCAGAGGCATTGTGAGGGCAAGGGAGGTTGAAAGTGCGGATATCCCTGTGGCGGAGGGAGAAGCCTAGGGAGTTAGCTGGTGCAAGGCGGGAGGTGAGGTAGGGGGGAAAGGAGCCCAACCAGTATTTGGCTATGAGGGAGGTGCTGTGGATGGTTCTTCTGTGGGAGAGGAGGCCAAGGAGAGAGTGGAGTAGAGGGGGCAATAATGAGTAAGTGGAGGAGAGGCTGTGGCAAATACATATTTCAATAAAGCAATAGTATTGATGTCAACATTAGCATTGAACTAAACAATTAGATAACTAATGATTCTGTAGGGTTAAGCAATTCTGTAGCATAAATAAGTTATACTCATCAAAGTGTACATAAAAAGACATTTAAGTAATCACCAACTAATTCACACCTACTAAAAGTGACGAATACTATAGTAATTAATCACAAAAAACATTTAATTCTTATACTTGTATGACCTTTAACAATTTTCTCTTTACACTTGTTTACCTAAGTAATTAGGTTTAGTTGAATCCCCCAACTCCATCCCTTCTCTCTGGTAAAAAATATATCAACTAAGCTAATCTCTTTCACTCATGACAAGTCTAATTAAAGGAGAACTGTGCTGAATCTGTAAGACATTTTTCCCAATACAAGCTGTTTTTTTAAGTACTGTTTAAAGTTCTGTTATTGTTTCAGCTATACAGGCATGTGAATAACCTCAGTGGGTGTTTCTGCTTTACAATCTGTTGGTAAGTACCATTTTAGAACTGTATGATGTAGTTTATGTCCGTCTCAGCCACATAGTTCTAAAGTAGAATATGGATGCATTGTCCCAACAACAGTAGAGTTGACCTGGGACAGAAACTACATCATACAGTTCTAAAATGGTTCTTTCCAGCAGCATGTAAATCAGAAACACCCACTAGGATAACTAAAAAGCCTGGAAAGCTGGAGCTATAACAGAATTTGAACCAGTATTTAATAAAAAAAACAGCTTCTGCTTGGAAAAAGAACTTAAGAGATTCAGCACAGTTCTCCTTTAAGACCAGATGCTTGTTCCCATCAGTAAGTGGGAGCATCTGAGTGAACAAAAATGAATGAATTATTACCAAGAATGTAGTCCATTAGCAGAGGAGAGGGGAGGGGGCGAGCCATAAACCACTGTGTTAAAGGAGACGACCTCATGTGCTTCAGTTCTAACTGTGGAAGGATACAGTCTAGGTATCCTGTCATGTTTTTCCTAGCTGCTCTTTCTCTCTCTCTGTAATCATGGAAGGACTGCATAGAATTTATATGCAGTCCTAAAAAGCGAATGCTATTATGGGTGACTCAGGTTTCTAGGTTCTTGAAAGAAAATAATCCACAACATCTTGTTAATAGACTAATTAGAAATGACCATAAATAGACACTTTGGAAAACTGGTGAGAGATTTTTCAAACACCAAAGACAGACACTGTATGGGGAAATAACAATTGCTTATGTTGTACCAAACATTTGGAATGATGCGTTCAAACTCTTAAAACTGCCAGCTATGCCTTATATCTCTCCCAGTACCATTAACACTACAGTGAAGCATGAATCAGCACATGGGTGCAATTGTTTTAAATGAATGCTTTCACCTGTGACTAGATTTTCCTGAGTGAATGGTAAATATATGTTCTAATTTAATTTGTTTCTTACATGTACTCACTTGTACATGTTATGTATACGTAATGTCAAATACCAAATTTTAATGTAACATGTAACTTGTGTAATCACCCAGGACCACCTCGTAAATAGGACCCATAGCCCTAATCGTGTAATTACTGTTGAAAAATAAACACTTTATTACAATTTCTTACTCTCCCATCCCTGCTGTTGTGTCCCCCCCCCCCACAGGAGGCACCACTGCTGGGATTGCAAGCAGGTGCTGTCTCCTAGGAAGGGGAGAAGCATGCATTGCTTTGCATGGTGGGGTGAAATGGTTGCTCACTGTTATACCAGGCTTCTTCCATCTTCAGTTGTCACCATTAGCCAGCTTCCCTGGTTGCTCACTACCTTCCAACTTCCACTGCAAGCCCTTGAACTTCAGTGAGGAAGAGGAGCAGCAGTGGGCAAACCCTGCTCCTCTCTCCAACCTGCGCTGCAGCTGGGGAATCATGGTTCATACTGCTGCAAGCTTGAACTGGAGTATTGCCAGCCTCCTGCAGATCTGGCAGCCTCCATACCTCCACAGCATACTGGAAGATTGTGACTCCACAGGTTCTGCAGCTACCTAAATCCCATTCCAGCGTTCCCAGGTTCCCTTTGTAGTTCCTCCACTTTGATGTGCTCTGGGGATATTACCCTCCTGCATAGGGTTTTCAACTACTCCTAGTTCTTCTCCAGCTATCCCTGAGTGCAGATCCTTATAATGTGTTTCTCCAGAGAGGGTTTGGCTAGTCCATCCCACATTTCTACCCAGCAATCCCTGAATACCATACCTTATACAGTATTAACCAAGATAAGGTTTTGTTATGCCTTCCCCAGATATGAATTAATAAGTTACATCCCTATCTAAGAGACTGCAGACCCATTTACAGCTGTACTCAAGATGATCGGTTCAGACTACATTCGGTGGGTGAAACCAGATGACTCTTACCATGGACAGAGGATGAAATGGAAAATGTTTCCTGCAGACCTGTGGACGCTGTCTTCCTGCGTTACGGTGCTCATCCATTGGATTCACTCACGTGAAGTTTCACTTATGCCAGTGGTGTTTAGATTGGGTTCTGAAACCCCTGCTGCCTGCAGCCAGTTGGCTGCCCTCAGTTACAGTGTCCACCACTTCAAGATGGCGGTATTTCAAAACATTCTCCCCACTCGTTAACCTACTTTTTTTGTCTTAAAAATAGCCTGGGGGGGGGGCAGCAGAGCCAGCAGTCTAGCTTGTTAAATTAATATTTCTGGAGCTCTGTTCTGACCACATTTAAAACAATAAAAAAATATATTTTGTGACTCTCTTTTTAATTTTTTGTCTTGCATATAATTTGTATAGATCATTAACCTTAGAGGAATTTCTGGAGTAACTTAGAAGGTGTAAAACCCTAAAACAACTGGGAAAAATGATCCACCAGGAGCTGGGCCTTCAAAATCATTTCAGGGACAGCGGCTGCCGGAGTTCTGTGGTAATCAGCCAGCAAAAGTGGAGTCACTACAAAGAGCCTTAAATCTCTTGACTCACACCACACATCTACACAAGAAGCTAGGCCAGCAGGCTTAATGGGCTAGTTACTTTGGAGCAAAGTGATGATGTAACGTCTGGATGTGTAGAGGAAATGGGAAATGTGGCAGGAAGAGCACTGGCCACAACTGCTGTGCTCATTAAAGATTAGGGAGTAGTCAAAACTGGCTGGAGCAACTGGAGACAATAACCACGGCAGCTGATGTCAGACTGTTGGGCTTCCTAGAAGGCACTGGAGATGGAGATTTTCCCATGTTCCTTGAACCTGAGGCCATGGGACTTGGACATCCAATTCATACTGCGAAGGTCTACAGAATTTCCTTGCAATGTATGGTCACATTGAGTGAGGGGCCACATACCTTTCTATTCATGACAGCCTTGTCAAGACAGAGGGACCAGGTACCACAGGCAGTTAAAGAACAAAGGCCAACAATGCTGGGGGATGTAAAACTGCTTTTCTGTCCAGATTATTTATATGACACATGCATGACATCTGAGGGAGTGGCGGAAACCTTTAAGGAAGCTGGAGGGGACTACAGAATAGCTTTCCCCACATGCCTGCAATCCACCTATAAAGGTAAGCAGTATTCATGCACAGATCCTAAGGCAGTGAGGGAATTTGTCACAAGACTCCCTGAATTGAACAGTCGTGAGCCAGAGGGATTTGCAGCTTTGGATGACAAGGGTGGCACCAAGTGATTGCTTGCAAGGTACTGTGCCGATCTGCAGGTAAGATCACCACCGTTACTGCCATGCAGTTTGGCAGGACGTTTTGAGTAGTGACTTAATAACAATGTGAGATTCCACACAGCGGTGGGGGGGTAAGTACTTTCTGGAAGATCTGTAAGCCAGACAAAATATTACCAACCTGTGGTTTTCAACCAAAACTGCGTATCTCAATGGGGTTGGTAGCATATCTTGTCCGTAGACACTGCCACTTCAAGTTATGCTAGTTCACGTTTGTATGTTGTTAAATTTGTGGGGTAAGATGGCTAAACTGATTCCCCTAGCTCCCCTCAATATATGCGCATGTTGAGATCATGGGCGGCCTGTTCCATCCAAGGCTTGGACAGCCAAGTGGGCCAAGGATATTCCTTGCCAACATGAGTTAAATCTTCTCCTGTGAGGCTTCCCAGAACTAGTATCTGCAGTCTGACATCAGATGCAGAAATGTTTTAAAATCAACAAATATGAATTGGCTTACACTATGCACCGAAAATGCTTTTCTGGTGAGAAACAAATCCATTATAAATGTGTTTGCACTATTTTTAGTGCACTAGCTTCTTGCTGCATTAGGTCACGTGGTTTTGTGGCTAAAACATTTGAGTGTGTATTTTTTTTGTATTATTTAGTCCTGCATATACCTATCCGTTAGAGCTCAGAACATGCATTGAGTCCTGCATATATTTCAGTCAGAACCCAGAACATGAATTAAACAGCAGGTGCACACTAATTCTTCCAGCCCCTACCAAACACATATGGTAACTGACCTGCTCCAGTGTTGAGGGGTATTAAAAATACCATGTGGTTCAGTCTAGTAAAAAAGTTACAGCACACCTAATTGGTACCCTGAGAAAAGCAGAGCTGCTTCCTGAACCTGCTGACACACCCCCAGTGCAATTTTGCTATAGCTTTTAGTAACATTTAGAGGTGCGATTTAGAAAAATCAAAGCAACCGCTTAAGTTACAGGGACTGCTACTCCAGCAGTCACTTTGATTTGTTTATATCACAACTCTAAATATTACTAAAAGCTATAGAAAAATCGCGTTCATACAAGTCAATGGAGCACACACACAGCCCTCATTTTCTGACATCACAAAAGGTGGCTGTGGATGCCTGCTTGGGGGCATATCAGCAGGTTCAGGAAGCAGCTCTGTTTTTCCTGGGATACACATTAGGGGACCTGTAACTTTTTTCCTAGACTGAACCGCATGGAATTTTTAATACTCCTCAACACTGGAGCAGGTCAGCTACCACATATGTTTGGGAGGGGCTGCAGAAATTACAGTGTGCACCTGCTCTTTAAGTCCTGCATGTACTCATCAGTCAGAGCCCAGAACATGCATTGCATCCTGCATATACCTGTCAGTCAGAGCCCAGAACATGCATTGAGTCCTGCATATACTTATCAGTCAGAGCTCAGAACATGCATTAAGCCCTGCATGTCAGTCAGAGCTCAGAACGTGCATTGAGTCCTGCATATACTTATTGGTCAGAGCCCAGAACATGCATTAAGTCCTGCATATACTTATCAGTCAGAGCTCAGAACATGCATGGAGTCTTGCATATACAGATCAATCAGAGCTCAGAACATGCATTGAGTCCTGCATATACTTATCAATCAGAGCTCAGAACATGCATTGAGTCCTGCATATACCTGTCAGTCAGAGCCCAGAACATGCATTGAGTCCTGCATATACTTATCAGTCAGAGCTCATAACATGCATTGAGTCATGCATATCAGTCAGAGCTCAGAGCATGCATTGAGTCCTGCATATACTTATCAGTCACAGCCCAGAACATGAATTAAGTCCTGCATATACTTATCAGTCAGAGCTCAGAACATGCATTGAGTCCTGCATATACCTCAGTCAGAGCCCAGAACATACATTAAGTCCTGCATATATTTATCAGTCAGAGCTCAGAACATGCATTAAGCCCTGCCTGTCAGTCAGAGCTCAGAACGTGCATGGAGTCCTGCATATACGTATCAGTCAGAGCCCAGAACATACATTAAGTCCTGCATATACTTATCAGTCAGAGCTCAGAACATGCATTGAGTCCTGCATATACCTATCAGTCAGAGCCCAGAAGATGCATTACATCCTGCATATACTTATCAGTCACAGCCCAGAACATGCATTAAGTCCTGCATATATTTATCAGTCAGAGCTCAGAACATGCATTAAGCCCTGCCTGTCAGTCAGAGCCTAGAACATACATTAAGTCCTGCATATACTTATCAGTCAGAGCTCAGAACATGCATTGAGTCCTGCATATACCCATCAGTCAGAGCCCAGAAGATGCATTACATCCTGCATATACTTATCAGTCAGAGCCCAGAACATGCATTAAGTCCTGCCTATATTTATCAGTCAGAGCTCAGAACATGCATTGAGCCCTGCATGTCAGTTAGAGCTCAGAACATGCATTGAGTCCTGTATATACTTGTCAGTCACAGTCCATAACATGCATTAAGTCATGCATATACTTATCAGTCAGAGCTCAGAACATGCATTGAGTCCTGCATTTACTTATCAGTCAGAACCCAGAACATGTATTTTATGATGTACTTGTTTTTGTGCACAATGGAAAAGAGAGCTACAAATGTCACAGAGTATACATTGTTATTATGGGGTTTATGTTATAATCCCTAATTTTCCTAAGAGCTGTTGCTGCATTATGGTTCATAATGACCATCATGCTGTTCTATATTAATCGTGCAAGCCGTCAGCTTGGTTCCACTATTGTACTTGACACAAACACACCTGAATTAATTATTGTGCATATCTAGTGAATGTGACTTGCAGTTCCTTGACAGCATATCAATGCCGTGTGATTTATGTGTAAAATGCAATAAAAAAACAGAAATAAAAAATAGCCACTTGCTTCAATTGCTGTACTCATTGCGGGCAGACTCTGTTTTAAGCAGATGCAGGAGTGAGACGATATACAAAATCCAGTACCAACCTTCATTCAGTCATGTGACTTAGTCCCTTCTCCAATTATCACTTATCTGAGACTGCAGGTCAGACAATTCTCACCAACCCTAAACCATAGGGCAAGATGCAGCTTTTCAATACTGAACCTTAAATCTGGCTTCTGTGGCCTGTTTATTAGTTTTCCCTACAGCTACGATTTCAGAATGATTTTCCCACAACTTATCCTACTTATTTTGTCTTAAAAATAGCCTCTTGCTGTACCCACTGCTGGAAGACTCTGTTTGTAGAGCCTAATCACAAGCTGAACAAGCTGCAACACAATTCAAAACTCGTAAGTCAAGAAATAGCCTCACCAAGTGTAGCTGAGCCCCAATACCTAGCAACGGTCTTTACTAGAAAACTGAGCAACACACATATCAACAAAGAGAAAAAACAAGGAATGATTATGTAATTCTTTTATTTTTGCATATAATATTCCACACAGTTAAAAGGAGTCATACATGAGGAGACGGTAACCACAGTGGCACCCAAAGCCAGTGTCTGAAATGTTGGCTTCGGATGTGCTGCTGGTACTGTCTACTCATGTACATCTCGTTTATAACTGTGTGGAATTCTACATGCAACAAGCATTTGTCAATGCCGAATGTTCATTTGCAGGATTTGCAGTGCTGTCTGGCACTTATGCAGCCCCCCCCCCCCTTAGTTGCATCCATGTCTGTTCAGCACCCATGTCCCAAAAGAGTACCTCTCTGCAACTCCTCTTGCATCTCATTTATGTTTCAGCCTCATACTTCTTAACTGTCTTCAAAATATGGGATGCTGATGGTCAGAATGGGGGACAATATGAGAAACAACATCAAACAGTTAGGTAGAATCTGAGAACACTGGGGAAACACATGCCTTTATTAGTGCAAAATTTAATTTTCATTGATAGGAAATGATTGCCTGTTGAAATTAACAGTTAAATAAGTTATAAATAAGAAAGAGTGGCATTTGTGTGTGTGTTTTTTGTGTGTTTCAATGTTTGGAATTCACATTTATTTTTATGCTCATTATGTTAACCACCATCGGTCTAGCACTGTGTTTTTGTATTGGGAGTCAGTGCCTGGCAAGTTTTGAAATGCCCATGTCATGGACTCCCGATACAGCGGTCATTTACTTGAAGCATCCACTTCAACTGTACTCATCAATTGCTGTAACACTGGCACTTCTAACAAGCATTTGTCAATTCCGAATGTTTGCTTGCTGGTATTAGCATTGGAAGTGCATGAGTTAGACAGATGCAGAATAGGAATGGCGGTGAAGTACTGAAGTGACACCAGCCCCTTCCCCACCCTGTAGAGACAGACAGGCATTGGGATGTGCCTTTGGGTCATCACCCATAATGCTCACGCCATTTCACCTCATCCTATCCTGCAGACACCGACAAGTGTTGAAGTGTGTTTTGGGGTGTTCGGCTTTACAGTCACCCCATTCCATAAGGAAATATGCTGAAATGGGTACAGTATAGGAGAATAGGATGAACTCTGGGGCTGAAGAGTCGGAGGCACACCTCTATGCCTGTCACTGTCTGCAGGGTGGGGTGGAATGGCATGAGCATTACAGCCAGCAATCCAAAGGCACATCCCTGATGCCTGTCAGTCTGTACAGCGTGGGATGTTGTGGTTAGACACCCTAACACCCCGGCCATTTGCTGGTATTTGCACTACAAATTTTCAACATTGCCTTTTTGTAACCCCCACCTCATAAAAGCATTTGGGACCTCTGCTCATGAACAGTGGCACTGTGATTTTGTTAATCTGTCTTGAATGTTGATTTACCACAGCGACTGCACCATTCTGCACCACGTGTGCAAAAACACAATTCGGGCAGGATGTGAAAGATGATAGCTGTACCATTCAGAGTGAGGTGCGAAGAGACAGCAATGTTGAAAATCTGGAGTGAAAATATTAAAAATTTTCACACTTACAAGTGTGTGTGGAAACTGCACAATGCATGCTCATAACACAGTCATTTTGTGGACTTCTTTCACCAGATTTTCAGCATAGGCATTTTGTGATCTCTGCTCATGAACAGTATCACTGTGATTTTGTTATACTGTCCCAAACATTGATTTCCCACAGTGACCGCACCATTGTGCACCGGATGTGCAAAAACACATTTCGGCCTGGATGTGAAAAATGATAGCCCTACTGTTCATAAGGAAGTGTGAAAAAATGCTAATGTTGAAAATCTGGAGTAAAAATATTAAAAATTTTTGAAGTTATGAGTGTGCGTAGAAACTGTGCAATGCACGCTCATAACACAGTCATTTATTTGAATTTTTTCACCAAATTTGCCACATAGGCTTTTTGAGAGCCCACCTCATGAACAGTGACACTGTTGTTTTGTTAATCAGTCCCGAAAGGTGATTCTGAGCAGTGATCACAAAATCACCTTTCAGGACCAAATAACCACATGACAGTGATTGAATTCATGAGGTGGGGTCCCAAGAACCCTATGTTGAAAATTGGGTGCCAAAATTCATAAAAATGGACGCGATATCCACCTAAGTTGAAAAAAAACCTTTTATGCCATTATACAGCTTCCCGGCATTTCTTCAGTTAGCGGTCGGCTTTGAAGAGTGCAGACATGTTCCTGCTCCACCAAGATGTGCACCAGGCTCAGGAGGTAAGCATGGGGTGAGAGGGGTGTGAGGTGAGGTGCACAGAGGGTGGGTGCGGGTTGGGGGAGGGGGCAACAGACACAATGACGGACAGGTTTCTGTTTTCACAGGTTAAAAAAAAAAACTCCCGGGATGTTTTTTTCACTTACAGGGACAATGGGCATGCTGGAATGGACTCCCAGTGTGCCACCTGAGTGTTTGTTGGGGGAGGGGCCTGGAGCCAGTGGGGACTGGGCACCCCATTGGCACATGCAATGTGTTTGGGGCGGCGGGCTGCATGAGCCGAGGGGATTGGGCACCGGCACGCAATCTAATGGGTTGTTTGTTGGCTAGAGCCGATGGGGATTGGGCACCCCATCGGCACATACAATGTATTGGGGGGGCAATAAAGAGGGAGCTGGGAGGACAGCAGCAGAGGTAGGAAGCAGGAGGGATTTCATTAGCAGCCAGAGGGAAAAGGGTGACGTCAATATGCTAAATACACACACATTACCACTGCTGATTACAGCAGTGCTTTTCTTTCAACTGAAGACCGCTGCAGCCAAACTGCTGTCATAGACAGCCCTGCTACACAGAGCACTGTATTGTACAGGAGGGTCACACACCTCCAAAAAGTCGTACTGTTCCAAAATGTTCCTTGCACATGCACGCAAGTGATCGCAAAAATAAAAGAGCCATATAATCATTCCTCATTTGCTCCCTTTGTTGGTGTGCAGGTAGCCCAATTTTCTGGTAAAAACTATTCCAAATTAAAAAAATGTATTATACAGTTGCAGACAAAGACATGGGCAGATATGTGCTGAAATTTCTTGATTTTACATTCCACTGTATTTATTAATAGGCCATTCTAACTTATTTTGTATAGTTCCCTTTCGCTAATTATCTTATTTTAGATTAAGTTCATTATTCGTATATTACCGTTCTGTACATTACCTCACCAAATTGTATTGTGTACTTATTTTTCCAATAGGAGTCATCTATATTTATATTTTATATGTCCCTCCAGTTATCACTAGGCAACGAAACCATTGTACTTTGCTTGTATGAGCATTCTATTTCTCTGTCTGTCCTTCCCAGGACATCATTGCAAATGAGCATTGTTCAATGGAGCTTTCCTGGTAAAACCGAATAAATAAATAAATCTCTAGAGAAACTCCCTGCCTGCCTGTAGTACCACTGTAGCCCACCAGAGAGAGATATATTGCAAAATATCTGACAATATCTGACAGTATCTGTGGCTACAACTGTAATATAAATAAGGCACTCCCAGGGGTTATGTTAATGGTCAGTTAATCACCCTCTGGGGTGTTATACCTCATGCCAAATGTCCTTGCTGGGTGATTTACTGACCATTAACAGAACCTCTGGTCAGGCCATCCTATTGACATGGCAATAGCGTGAAAGCTCACAATCCCAGCAACCTGTGTTTGGGAGCACCTTCGGGGAGGGGGGGAAAATCCCGCATTGCTACCACCAGCTGGGTGACCACAGATGTTGGTGCAGCTGGGGGGGCCTACATCACAGAGGAAGATGACACTGTCACCCACTGCAGTACATGCACACACCTCACACATGCAACTTTCAGAACGTCCATCCCAGACAACATCCTCAGGGTGGGCTGCAATTAAGTTGGGGGGGAACCCTCACACAAGAAGTATGACAGCACTATCCACCTACAAGTCCCACACCCACCAACCCAAGGCAGAAACTCCTCCTGTATCTCATCCCCTTAGGATTCTAGGCCATCCCAGGGGCCCTGCAATAGGAGTAAGCCACGAAGCTCCAGAGCAGTTTTTAGTCCTGAGTGATCGTGAGGTGACGGGGTAGGGTAGTTTGGGGAGCCAGAAGTGGCACATCTGCCAGATAAGGAGCATAAATAGAGTTTAAAAATTAATCACCCCAGTCATACTTTATTGCTCTTTGCCTAACACAAAGATATTTTTTTTTATTTAAGAGACTTTAAACAATATCTACTATGTATTTTTCAACTCATTTTATCTTGTGGTTTAAAATTATAGACATTCACTAATGCATGCACAGATGCACACATGTAGCTTTAATATGATTTATGGCTGTTCTCAGGGAAGAAGCTTATTTATTCTGTGACATTTGACCTTGACATACCTTTCCTTCTATGAAACTCTGTTGTCTTTATATGATCCTATGTTGTTTTTAAAAAGCAGTTTAGGCTAATGGATTTTTTAACAATTTTTTATCTGTTTTTTTACGTGTGATCTGGACTTTAAGAAACTCTATTCTTCCAAGCCAACTGTCATTGTTTTCTGATGAAGGATTCTATGTAATCCGAAAGCTCAAGCAATGATTTTCTTTTGTAACATATATATTGCTCCAATAAAAGGTATCAAACCATCTCTTTTTTTCTGGATCTTTCGTCACAAGAACCAATACAGCAACAAAACTAATTTTCTGTGTTGCTCAATAAAGTAGTGTAAGGATGGGCATGTATGAAGAGGTATTTTACACACCTGGGGCCCGATATGCAAATGCACACAAAGCGGAGCATGAAAATTTGTGCTGCGCCTGGCACTTGCCCGGGTGCTCGAAGATACTATACTTGGTCGAATAGCGCATCGGCGCTACTTGTCCGAATACAGGGCCATGTTGTCCCAGCACTAAGTCTCTTAGCGCTGCCCCAACAGGCCTTCCAAAGTACACCACTAGAATGGAGAGTGCCGGAGTGCTAGTTGGAATATTCAAAGGGACCCATGCAAATGAGCCCATTGGGCGTGCAAGGCACTAAGTGACCATTTGCATGCCCATTATGTGTTCATTTGCATGGGTAGCAAGGCAGGTTAGTGCAGCGCCACCCCCCATTCCCGGTGCCAGACCTGTATATATCCCTGGTACTAGTGGTCCCCCCTTCCTCCAATCACAAGCCCTGCCATATATAGCAGTATCCCTGGTGGTAGTAGTGCCCCTGATTGCTATCCCTGCTGTAAGTAGTTTTATCCCTGGTGGTAGAAGTGCCCCTGATTGCTAGCCCTGCTGTAAATAGTTTTATCCCTGGTGGTAGTAGTGCCCCTGATTGCTAGCCCTGCTGTAAATAGTTTTATCCCTGGTGGTAGTAGTGCCCCTGATTGCTGCTGGCCTACTGTGCATGTAGTTTATCCCTGGTGGTAGTGGTGTCCCCCTCCCTCTGATCGCTAACCCGCCATAAATAGTTTTATCCCTGGTGGTAGTGGTGTCCCCCACCAATCTGAAGCTCAGCAGTACAAACAAACCTCCCAGGCATCCAGTGGCCCCTCCACAGCACCGAGCATACCCCCCCCACTCACCGTAGCATTATCCGTGGTGCTGTGGGAGCATAAGGCGACTAGTACAGCCCTCCTCACACCTTCTCAGCTGGCCACCATATGTACAGGCAGGGAGCATGCCTCTTATTTATAGTACAGGGTGACACACCTTGTCCTGTAAATAAGAGGCATGTTTCCTGCCTGTACATACAGCAGCAAGCAGAGGAGGGCTGTGCCGGTCACCATATGCTCTCACAGCACTTCAGACAATGCTACTGTGAGTGTGAGACAATGTGCCTGGTGCTGTGGGCGGGCGGGGGACCACTGAATACCAGGGAGATTTTTTTTTGTACTGCTGGGCTGGTGATCGAGGAGGAGGGGGACACCACTACCACTAACCATAAAACTACTTACAGCATGGCTGGCAATCAGCAGGAGGAGGGAACACCACTACCACCGGGGATAAAACTATTTTTGGCAGGGCTGGCTATCAGAGGGGGGGACACCATGATCACCAGGGATAAAACTATTTACAGTGGGGCTAGTGATCGAAGGGGGTTGACACTACTGTCACCAGCGATAAAACTATTTATGGCTCGGCTGGCGAGCGGGGGGGGGGCACCACTACCTCCAGGGATAAAACTATTTACGGCTGGGCTGGTGATCAGAGGGAGAGGGGGGACACCAACACCACCAGGGACATGATTTTCTACTTAATAGGTTGGCGATCAGTGGAGTGATGCCAGGGACCACATGGGCAGTTGTGCTCCACCAGCGTCAAACTGGCTTGGTGGCTGCATTACCTCTGGCAGCCACTTGGGCTGCCCGAAGTTATGTCGTGGTTTTGTTTGACATATTTCCTCTGTGCAAAGGGACTGCATTAAGCCCTTTTCCACAGTGCAAAGCCGCTGAATATGGGGTAGCACACATGTTCATGGCCATGCCCCTACAGTTGCCAACATGCATACACTATGTTTTACATGGATGCTAACCCTCTTTGCCCATGCAACTGCTCCTTTTGAATATGGGGATCCAGTGCAAACCCTGGTTTACATGGGCAAAGACCCATTAGTGCCTGTGCAAACATTTAAATATTTGTCCCCTGAAGTTTGTGATGACCTCAAAAACCACATGAGCAAGGTTTGAGTGGTTTGCAAGGTCATCACAAGCCAAGGGTGCATAAAAAAATGACCCCCCCCCCATTTTAGTTATATAATGCTGTAACTGTGTTTGAATATTCTAAAAAAAAAAAAAAAGTGTTACCAAATCATATTTACAGATACAAATGGGTCTAAGATCCAGAACTGGAAGGGGATTTGGTAGGGGTTCCTTTAAAGTTAAATATGTGGGTTAAAGTGCTAGAAGACATGGAGAAAAACATTGCAGCAGACATTACATCCTTGGCAATACCAAGAAACCCATGCCTCACTCTATTATGGTTGACAGTTCCATGATTATAGGTGACAAAAACATTGCTAACTCCTTCAGCACCATGTTTTGTGACCTATCACCATACATACCTGATCCTCCTACCTGCCCCCCCCCCCACAGTTGCCGAGTCCCTTGACCTACCCACCAGGCCAACGTTCTATTTCAAAAGGCTGACAAGGAAGGAAGTTTGTACCTACCTTACTAACTCCAAAATTACTACCCAGCTTGGCCCTGACAATATTGACATAATACTCCTCAAGCAAGTCTTAAAGAAGGTCACCTACCCCTTGCAGCTTATCTTCAACTTGTTCCAGTCCACCAGTCTCGTCCCCAAGCTCTGGAAAAAAGCCCATGTCATTCCTGTTCACAAAGGAGGTGCTAATAACCTTCCTTCTAAATACTGCCCCATCTCCATTTTACCCCCGCTAGCTAATATCCTAGATAAAGCTGTAAATGATCAGCTCACTCACTACTTGAATAGTCAGGCTTCTTAACAAGGAGCAACATGGCTTCAGGAAAAATGACAGCACTACGACAACACTGCTGGAGTTCACTGACTCATTGCATTGTGCCCTGGACATATATTGATCTCACCAAGGCCTTCAACCTTGTAAACAATGCCCTCTTCTGCTGGAAACTCCTTGCACCTGGCCTTTCTTTTGATGTAGTGTCCTGTTTCAATAACTACCTTGATGGTAGAACCCAAGTGGTTAAATGTCATAGTGCACTTTAAATACTCAACCAGTAACGGCTGAAGTCCCCCAAGGGTCAATCCTTGGACCACTTCTCTTCTGTTTCTTTATTAATGGATTGCCTGCCATCTGCAAGACCTTAATTGCTTTGCTCTACACTGATGATATGATCATTTTTACCAGCGACTCGAGCTTGGAGAATCTTCAGCAGAAACTCCAGTCCAACTTTGATACCATACAAGACGTGTTCTCCTCTAATCTCCTAGTAATGAAAACCAAGAAAACTAAATGTATGATCTTTGCCACCAACAAGAAATCCCCCTCCTCCCTTGCTCTATCAAGTGCTACCACATCTGGAACCTCCCCCCCCCCCCACCTGAGCTAGTTGACACCTTTAGGTATCTTGGTGTCATCCTTGACCTGACCCTGTCCTTTGCTGCTCACATAGACATCCTTGTCAAGACTGTCAATTCAAGGCTTGGACTACTCTTCTGACAGGAACAATTTCCTACCTGAAATCAAGAGACTACTGGTTAGATGCTTCATCACTAGCATCATTGACTATGTGATCACTGTCTATGGGTCAACAAATGATGGTGAGCTGTCTAGAGTTCAGATTATCCTTAACAGAGCCTGACGCTTTGCCCTCGGCCTAAATCGTGATATGCACTCATGTGTCCTGTACAACAGTCTAAATTGGCTCAATCTTGACTCTCAACTGCACTATCTTACTCTAGTCACTGGAAAAAAGCCTATAATGGTTCACTGTTCCCCAGCCTCCAAACCATGTTCAGCTTCGTTGACCAAACATATGCCACTAGGGGAGTGGTACAACATTCCCTGCTACTCTCCCATTGGAAAACCTCACTTGGCCAATCCAGCTTTTCCCACAGATTCACCAAACTATGGAATGACCTACCCCCTCCTTTAAAGCTGACTGTCCTTTGAACCAGTTTAAATCCCAACTCTTTCTCTCCCTCTCCCAATCTGGGTCTTGCCACTGTTTACACTGATCATTCTGCTGATGCTCTTATTTATCTGTTTTGGTAACCGTGTAGGTGCTCTAGACATAGAAAAAATGCCTATTTTCAGGCACAACCCAGGAGGTTGCAATATGGTAAAATACAATACAAGACAACAATAGTGGTAGAACAAAACAATACTCAGGTAGTAGAATACAATGCAATGCAGGATAACATTTTGAGGCCAACCTTATCAAATTGTTGGTTCCTTGATGCCCACGGATTTGTCTGTGTCAGTACTTATTGTCAATTGTATACAGTTACAACTCATTCTGACAATGACAGCATTAATTGTACAGCTGTTGTCCTTTGCCTTACCTGTAACCTTGCTGTACTGTGCCGTAAAGTTTGTAAATGTTGTAAAGTATTGCACTGATTTTGTACTGCAGTGAGTTATGCTGTATACATGCAATTCCCTGTACATGCCGCTGTTTTCTGTTGTTGCTGACTCAAAACCCTTTGCAAATAGGCCCTGCCTAAAGGGTTTTATTCGGAATAAATAAATACTGTAAGTAAATAAATAAATAAATAATGCATGGGTATGACAATACTACTGTGTATAATGGGCTTCTCATCATAGCAAGCCTTTTGCACTTAATCATTGTTGTGAACTAGTTATGTTTCATGTACCCCGTTTTACACCTTTGCTTATTTTCACAAACTGTCACACTCTGTATTGTATTCTATATTCTGTAATTTTTGTTAACTACCTCTGTTGTGCATTGCTTTTTCATTTACTGTACTTTTTCTATTGTTGTCATCTGTCAAGACATGCCTGAAAATTGGCAACTGTTAGTCTAGTACAACTACCTGTAAATAAAACCTAAATCAAATAATAATGGGATTTATGATGCCATACACATGTAAATCTACTGATTCTGAAACTGGTAAGAAATGGTATCACATGATATTAGTAACCCAAAATGAGCTTCTACAAAACTAGTGACTCATTTTGGGTGCTATTATTCTGGTTACCCCTGCAGAATAGCGAGGGTATGGGATAGCAACCATGGAGAAGGGGCGAATGGAAGGGGGAATAACGAGGGAAGGGGAGGGAGGAATAGGAAGGGGTTTCAGGAATAGTGTACTGTAGCGTCCTAGCTAGCCATGTGGCATGGTTACATGGGTGGCTAGCCTCAATAGCAGGTAATTGGGTTTGGACTGGGAGCATGTATATTTTGCTGCAGCTGCAAGCTGCAGCACTTATACTTTGCCGACATCCAGATTTTGCCCCTCCTGACATGCACCCCTGGAGTTAAGAATCCTAATTCAGGTGGTGAGGCAAAGCCCCCACCCACAATGGGGTGCAGCCTCCCACAAAAACACTTCTTTTTAAAATCTGGATGTTGGGTCGCCTTGAAGTGTATATCGCCAATTTGCTTTTTGGCGATATACACTCACCAGAATAACGATCACTGTTTTGCGATTGCTATTATGGCATGGAACTGTTAGAAATGCATCTTGCCAGTTATTATTGCTTAGTTATAAGCATAATGCCGACTATAATAACTGACTAGTGTTTTTTTCCCCATAGGGAAACCCAGTTATAATTCGCTGTTATAACCTGTGGGTTATAACGGTGAACATGCACCAGGTTTTCCTGGGTCCATGCATGTGCCAGTTGCCTCTCTATCTTCTGTTAGCACCATTCCATAGCATCAGACTTCGCCACCATTCCCACTCTTAGCGCCGGAGTTAACCGCCACTCACACTGGGTGGTAAGTTAATTTAAAAAAAAGTTAAATTAGCTCTTTCATCTAGTATGCTTACTTTTTTTTTTTTAAGAAATAAAAAACAAGAAAGAGAAAAAAGCATTTTACCAGCCCGTGGCACCAGCCACTGCCCACCAGACCACACTGAAAACTGACCAGACCGGCTGCACAGGGATGTATGTTTATTTTATATAATTGCTATGGTGAAAAAACACTCCTCAGCAATTATATAAACTAAAACACTGGATGGTGTGTTTAAGTTGAGATTTTACACACACCCTCGGTGTTGGATGCTTAAAATAAACCCCTCAAGCTTTGCTCTTGGGGTTTGTGTAGCATCCAGCACCTTGGGTGTGTATAAAATCTCATTAAACATAATACCCCATGTATTATTCTATATGTAATACTGTATGCTCAAGTTCCAGGGAGGGCCTTATAGAAAGCATTGTGTACTGAATATTAGGATTATGTATTCTGAAATATGAACTACATATAAATGTTGCATGCTGAATATCTGGATTTAACGCAGTTTATGGAATGTATTACAGGCAATGTATCCAAGACAGTACAATATGAATGTTACATGTGTACTGTTTATTTTAGATGACTAGAAAAGTAAACGCATTCACACTGAGTATGCTTAACATCTGTATTTTTGTTTTAGTGAAAGTCCCATGTAAACACAGATTACCATCAGATTCTGTATTTTAATTCACATGTAAACCTGCTATTTAGAATACTTACTCTAATAATAAATAAGCATGCCCTTGTGCTGGAGTATCAGGAAGTAAACTGATAGCAGAGTGAATGAAGCAGGCGGAAGGCCAAGTACTTTACTATTGCAAGAAAATGATGTTGGCAACCTTACAAGAACACAGATCTGCTTATTGCTATTTATAAAATGGGTAGGGCACAGTACTGCTTCCTGAGTGGATAAAACATGGTCACATGGGGGCGGGAAAAGGCAGACTATCCCATCAGCACAGAGAAAGTAAAACTATGAAGTGTAATACGTTATATAAGTAGAACAAGACACTCCCAAGTTTGTGAATTAGTTACATTAAGCACACACTAAGGTGATTAAAGTATTGAGATGCCTGTGAGAGCGTGTTACTGTAGCTTAACTCCTAAAGTGTTATAAGTCATTGCTGTTATTTCTTACTTATTCCATTAGTAAAACTGCTTAAATAAACTATTTCTTAAAAACAAGTTTAAAAACAAGGTTGAGCATGGATTTCACAGTTAGTGTGAAGTCAATATTGCTAACATGAGAAACTGAAAAGGGGTATTTAATCAAAGGTGACGGTGGCATTAATGTCAGTATCGCTTTCCAAACAGAATCATTCAAGAGCAGCTGACACCTTTGGAAAAACTTTGGAAAACATAATGGCTGGACACCATTCTGCCTGTATTTCATATATCTTTTATAGATTTCTCTTCTCCATTATTTGTTACTGAAAAAAATTACCATAAAAACAAGACCTTTATCCCTTAGAGTTCATCAGCTTTTAGAGCTTACTCCCTACTTAAAATCACAATGCTCTGTTGTGACATCACAGTCTGTTGCCATTGGAACTGTGATGTCACAAGCAGAGTATTATGACATCAGGTTGAGAAGAAGCAATATGAGCTGATGAACCCTCACGGAACAACTCTCCTGTTTTAATGCTCATGACCTCAGTAGTAAATAATGGAGATAAGAAACACAGAGCTAATGGGAAATATAGTATAAAGCTGCTTTGTGTTCAAATTGTATGTTTTTCAAAGTACTCTTTGAGGCATCGGTGGCTCTTTCAACTAACACAATGTGGTTATCAGAGGATACCTAGACGTGGTAAGCCTAGGAATGGGGATTAGGCATTGGTGATCCAAGACCAGCAATATATACAATAAGGTGTACATATCTCTAGATCCCACACATGGAATTCCTTTTTGAAATCTTCAAAAATAATGTTATTTAGCACTGGTAATAGTGATAAAACCGTTTGCCTCAAAATACATGCCCTAGTGTAGAGTCTCCTTTTTTTCACTTTCTGTTTCTCCTTCCTTCCACCCCAGACACACAACCCACCCACAAACCAGCCCACCCCCACCCTAACCCAATCCTAGCCCTGGGTACTCCATGACATACCCCTCATCACCAAACCACCTGCCTTAGGTGGACACTACTTGTAGATCTGCATGGTCAGGTAGGGTATAAGTCTGAGGGGAGGTGGTTGCAGCCACATGAGAGGCCATTTTCACTTTTCCCAGGTGCCACTTCCCACTAGCTCTTATGATACTGACAGCCATTCTTGCACTGCATCCCCCCCCCCCTTATTGACTATCTTGCCAGTTCTCTGCGACCCTGTGTCTGAGGTGGATGATGAGATGCAATACGTCAACCACCTCTTGGCCCATCCAAGAGATGAAATTGGCCCCAGCCCTAGAAACATGCGCTTCCATGGATAGCACAGTCATCCTGGTTGACTGGAAGGTAGCAGAGCCCACAATGTGAATCCAGGTCACCCATATTGTAGTGTACCATGCTGATGCACTACCCGGGCCACCTGGCTGCACCATGTGCCCTCTACTTTGACTCAGGATGCATAATACACAGCTGAGGTCCTACCAGGTGGTATGGGTTAGAACATCTGGTACTGCCGCTTAAATAACCAAGCTCCATCACTGTCTGAGAGGCTGAGAGAGTGAACATGTAGTATAATAATTACTGACTATTCTGAATGCCTTCATATTTGGAATAAGCTGTCATGCAACATGACTAGAATGCTGTGTGAGGCTGAATCCCAGCACGTTTTATCAGGTTAGAATCTAAAATGATGACAGCTAACATAGAAGGCTGAACTTGCTGCTAATTAAAAAAAAATTGTAATCCAACAGTGGAGAAAAAGAGGAGAAACTCAGTTAGTGCCATTTAGTTGACTCACACTGGAAGTTACTGTTGGCATCGGAAGTGAGGTGCTCGTCTCCTGGGGAGGGGCGGGGGGCTCCTGCATCTGTGTATCCCCCATCAGTTAACCATGGAGTGGCATTAGTGCAGCAGCAAAGGCAGCCACTCAAACACTTGGTAGGGAGCTCTTTGTGCAAATGTGGTACTGACAACCTCTGTGGCAATGTGGGGCACCCGGAAAGAAACCAGAGGGGAGACTGGGCAAAAGGTCCACAGATGAAAAGAAGTAAATCTGGGCTACAAAACAGAATAGCACTGATATAACAACTAGTTAGGAAACAACAACAAATAAGTGTACGTAGAATTGGTGTAATTAACATAAGATAGATACATACAATTCATGCTGGAGACCCCAGACCCCTTGACTTGACAGATATGACCAATCACAATGATGTCACCCAATATTCAAATTACTAAAATCCCACTGCTGGTTAGCAACATCAAGGGACACTGGAGTGATTCTTTCTGTTAACCTGCTGTACCAGTGGGCATTAAAATGACACACTGTTTACCTTCCTTGATCTCCCCTCATCATCTGGTAATGCTGACTACTGAGAGATCTGACAGCCAGCGAACAAGAACTTAATGTCATATATTTGTCTAGTTTGGTGAGCAAAAAACATTACTGGCTGCTCCATTTAAAAGTCAGGGCATTTTCCATCCCATGACCTTCCACTACAGTCTGTGCTGCTGCCTGCTGCTTATTCCATTTTAAAAGGCATAAAATAAAAAAACTTAACCTACATGACAGGCCAAGTGTATGTAAGCCTGCTTCCCCACAGCCCTGCCTACTCAGCTATTAACTCAGTCCCTGTCAGCTTCAATCAGTGCAGGCTGCCTTGAAAAACCAGAGAAGGAGACTGCAAGTAAGGGAAGAAGTCTCCAGTGCACAGCCTACAGATTTCTCACTCCCCAGTGGCAATCCACATACAGCACATGCTTCTGTATCTGTATCTATATCTCCCCCCCATCTCCTTCTTTTCAATTGCAGGCCCGATCATACATCGAAAGTTCCTCAAATGACAGAGGCCATAAAGGGATACTGTCAACCCCTATCAAGTCAGTTTTGTCCCATTTGAACAACAAGCAGGGAATTATGCAGAATCCAGTCCTGTCATTGCTTTCTTGGAGCAAGTTTTCCTTTCTTAAAAAAAAAAAATTTTTTAAATAGTAGCACAGCCCTACTCAATGGCTTCAGTGGTAGCACAATCTATTGCCATAAGGAAGATCCCAGTTCTTGCTGTGTACAACCACCCCAGTAACGGTAACAAAACGGTGGCAGAGGATAAAACTCATGGGGGGGTATGTTGAAGACCTCCTGTTGATTTTTGGCAGCTGGCAGTAAGGCCTTATGATATGGATAACTACACGCCATTGGCCACATACCCCCCCCCAACAGGTTGTAGTGCTGGCCAAAGTGCTTGATGCAGAGAAGTGACCAGGTCTCTAGGAGATAACTGGGAAAAGAGCTGGCCTTCCATGTTGGGCAATAACTGTCACAATCCCCTCAACACACCTACAGGACTCTGATGCCCAAAGGCTGCCACAATCCCCTTAACACACCTACACGACTCTGATGCCCAAAGGCTCCACTCTCCCTCTCTCTCTCCCCAAAAAACTAATCTACCACCAAGCATACTGAATGCTTCACGCTGGTGGCTGCAGGTGACCCACCACGATGAGACAGATCGGAAGCTTCTGGTGGTCCACATGAAGGTATCAGGAGGGACTCTTCAGGGGTCGATACAGAGTCAAGATGGGCAATGGGGCTCAGGGTGAGCCTGAGAAAGTGAGGTGGCACGGAGCATGAAAAAGCAGCACAATGTCACTGTGCTTTATAAACCAACATCAAGCACATGCTTAATATAATCAAATGATGATGTGGCACTGTAGGTGTGCTACTACACAGCTAATGCCTCAGGCTATATTTTAAGGCAGTTTTGAAAAGAACTGCACTAAGGTCCCAGTGGCAGCATGCCACCCTGCCTGTTAGGTGACCCAGGTTTGAGAGTGAACTGGGTGCCACATTAGGAGGCAGGCCAGATCACAGCAGTTACTGCTCAGCAGTGTGCTGCAGACAGGGAGAGATGGTGTTGGGCTCCAGTGCTGCAGCGACCCTTGTGGTGGGTCAAAGGAGGTAGCTTCCTCTGCAGGACGTCACTGTTTGCAGTCAAGGCCACTTAATGGGCTATGCACATGCCAGTGGAGGATGGAGGAACCCTATGATTGTCTGGACTCCTGAGGCATCCCCTGGGTCCTAGTACCCACAATACTAGATCCTAGTCCACACATTGGCTGCTTCAGGGGAAAGGATGGCCCTCCCCCCCAGAGTCTCTGTCATGGAAGGGAAAGCCATGAGAAATATCAGTGAGGAGATGACCCATGGGGACGGGGTTAGTGAGCCAAAATAATATATATCCCTGACTGGTCATGGCAGTGAAGAAAAAATCTCTATGGAAAAAAAAGGATGCTTTCAAAAGAAACAATCATGCAGAAAAGGACGTGCAAATGAATTCAGTGGTTTTAGATACTGTTTTTTCTCTGGCATTAGTAGCAGAGGGCAAAAAGTGTTAAAATGTAGGCTCACTGAGTCTCTTCAAAGACATGCTTCTTTATTCTGGTTTAAAATCCACATGTGAGAGTTAACCAGTGACCCAGAGGAAGCGTGTCACCCTCCTACGCAGACAGTGTGGGGGACAGGAGTGGTCTCAGATCCCTGCCACTAGGTTTCTAGAGCTGGGAGAAATCACCCATGGCATCTCATCATCACCTGAGAAAGGTTGGTGTCTTGTCCAGTGCTGCAGTGATCCATCGTGGTGGGCTGGGAAGCTAGCCCCCTTGTGGTGGGGAGATGCTGGGAAGGTCAAAGGGCACATCAGCTGAAGAAATGCTGAAAGAAAACTGGTGACGTCTAGTATGAAGACCCTGTATTCTTGGACTGAGTCCTTATACTGGTTGTCACTGATTTTCTTTCTCAGGAGGATCCCTATCAGATCCCTACACCATGGGCAAAGGTGAGGGGGGTCACAGGGCTGAGAGGTTGCTATTTTGAAAGTGTCACAAATACATGGGTACCATACCATTTATCACCCATCAGATTCTGACTCACCAGAGCCTATATTCTTTGTGTGTCTATTGCCTTTAATATTTTCTAATAAACACAGACACTATTCCAAACTCACAAATAGAAACATGCAGGTTCCAAAGTAAATATAAACATAATTACAACAATAGGTACCCTATATTTTTTAATTTTTTTATTTTATTTTACATGTAACTCCCTTCAGAAATGTGGGTTAAATGTTTTTAAAAAAAAAAAAGATGCCAGTGACTTCCAAAGAAGACAACGTCTGTCGGAAAGTACACACTCAGCAGTGCTGAGACCCGATGCTGCAGCTGGGGTGCCTAAGCACAGAAACCAGATGCTGCAGCACTCTTCTACTTCTTCTTCTTCTTCTTCTTGCAGTTCTTCCCTATGTTTATGGGTCCATTTGGAGGGCCTCTTATGGATAAAAGTATGTCACCATGCATGTTCTGAGGACCAGAGGACTGCGAACCAAAGGTGAGCAGTTCTGTGGTCCTAAGGACACAAGAGACGACATTCTTAAAAGAGGCCCACCAAATGGACCCATAAATTTAATATAGCTCACTAACTGTATTACATTTTAAAAAATCCTTTTTTTATTTAATGCAGTTAATGGCATGAGCAGTCAGCAAGAAGCCCGTTACAGTGGCTCAGTGCGTGAGGTACTCTTACAATACTAACAGTACCCCATGCACAACTGAAGGAAGGGCTGTGATTAGTCGGGGATGCTCCCATGAGCTATAATAAAATTTATTGTGCAAGGGGCCCCCTGATGAAGGTCCAGTATAGCAAAGCTCCAGGCTTTCTGGCCAAGTGTGAATGTGTGCTTTAGGCCCCGTGCATGTATTGTTAATTTAGCTTATTTCTGACAGGCCTTCTGTTACTTGAATTGCACTTCTGCACAATCATTTTTTGCAGCTGTAACCTGTCGGTGTAAAGTGCTTCCTTTGGGGCATGAGTTGACAGAAGAGTGCAGCAGAGTTTTGTTCTTGGCTTCCAAGGAACAGCCTTGGTTACAGAATGTCCTAGAGTAAGTAAACAAGGGCCCCACAGGAAATTGATTGCTAAGATCCCAGCTCGGCACGCTCTGCCATAGGGGGTATAAATATGGTAGCCTTGGAAATAGCACTGGGTTTTCCTCTCATAGTAAGTAGTTGGAGACTTGAGAAATTTTGGAGGCTCGGAGCCCAGAGCAGAGACTGGGCACATCCTTTCGCAGCACCGGCTGCCAGCACAACTTGCAACCCCCTCACTAAGGGCCACTTTAGGGGGTGAAAATAAAAAAAAAAAAAAAGAGGGTGCTCTGACTTATACAAGAAACAGAGCCTGACAATGCAAAGTGCAAAAATGGTTTGGGCGCCATGCATAAATATCATTGGAAGAGGTCACATCCCTGACATTCTTTGCAACACAACATCAGGTCAATTGGTGGCAAGGAAAAAAAGCTAACAAAAAATCAGCTTTTATATTTACCAGTAAAAGAGCATCCTAATTTCCACTTTCAATAAGGGTTTGCCTCTAGAACAGTCCTTCCCAGAAGAAATCTCTTTTTCAGTTTTCTTTACAAAGATCCCAGGGCCTCCACATCTTCCTTTTCTCTGATTCCACTCCTCACCAGGGCCCTCACCTGAGGTATATCCATGTATTCCATCCCTCTGTGTTCTGTTAGTTAGCCAGTTGGATAGCCAGATAATGAAAGGATCAGGTAGTCCCGGGATTTATAGTTTATGTATAATGCCAGCGTGTGGAATCATACTGAACATTTTATATTTACTGCTGTCCTTTTTGCCTGTGCCAGCTCCTCTCAGTTATTTCTATTCACCATTTTGTTGGCATATTTATGGTCAGCTCTCACTGTTCTTTCACTTGTCTTTTTCTCATATTGACATCTCTACATTTAAGCAACAATCCACAACAGGGTGTGGGTTATGCTGGGATTTACCCACTCCTGGTGTGGTTTGGTCACAAAATTGCAGACCGAGTGACCAAATCCACACTAGAAGTTGGTAGGTACCAGCATAACCCACGTTCTGCAGTGGATTATTTGTGATTATACAATTGTTAGGAAGGAAAAAAAAACATTCAAAGATTTTTTCAGAAGTTTTATTTATTGATTTTTATAGTATTGTTCTTCCTCCCTATCAAATAGTGCCCTGTTGCTAGGTAGAATATAGGGATATAGAAGCCCCCCTTCCCCACAACACATGCACGGATAGACACATATTCTGATTTTTTTGTTCATTGTATTTGGTGCTTTTTAATAAAGAGAGTGGTGGCGCAAGCTGTAGAGACAGCATGGTGCAAGTTGTGGGCAGCTTGCTTAGTAGAGAGAGAGAGCCTTGCTGCAAGTGAGGTTTGGGAGGAGTGCTGCTGCTGTGAGTGAACATGGAGAGCAATCGGTGCTAGCAGCATCAGTTTGCTTTCTGTTGTGAGAGGTGCAGTCGGAATGGAGATGGGAAGTGGGAGTGAGTAATGAGGATGCAAACTGATTTTAAAGAGATATTTTTATAGGAGTCTGTCATCAAGACACAGGTCAGGAAGCATAGGGAAAACCAGGAGCAGTTGTAAAATTCGCAACAAGTGATTTATTATTAATAACAGTAAAATAAAAAAAGAAAACTGTGTAGTACAACTATTTACAAAGGCAGTATAAACAAAGAAAGTCCATCTGGGTTGCTTCTCAATTTCTAGTCTCAGTCTCTGTGTTTTTCTCTTGCAAGAAATTGCAGCTCTGTTTTTATAAGTCTTTCCAACCCCCGCTCGTTAAGAAAACAGCATGCTTCTCACACAGTGTTCTTGTAAGTTTCAACAAGTGCAGCAAAAAGAACATTGTGACTCAGAACTGACCTCTTGCTTACAGCTTCTCACAGAGTTTGCAAACAAATTAACCCCTTGAGTTCCAAACAGCTTTTTGCAATAATTTCAACAGTATAACTATATACATTTCAACAGTAAAACTATATACATTTCTAAACAAAGGGATCCAGTATCAGTCACATTTCCACTTAATGATTCACATATATTTTTATACCAGCAGATATGCAAGAGGGGAGAAAAGACAGAACAACCAGAGAAGGTAGAGAGATAGCGAGAGGCAGAGAATTGCAAGACTGCCTGGGTAATCAAGTCCTAGGTCTCACGAGAAAATCTGGTTGCGCAACCAGACAGAGAAGAGACAGAAAATGAGAGAATAGAACAGAACCTTGCATTTAAACTCCTTCTTCATAACAACTGGGACAGAGCCATATTCAACCCTGTCACGTACCCCCCTCCTTAAGAGAAACCTGTTTTACAAAAACAGGTTTCCAAAACTTTCTAGTAATTCTAATTTAACATAAGTATATAACCTTTACATCTCTGTGCTTATGCAGTGTTCTTTTTTCCATAACAACAGTACAGCAAATGGTGAAGTTTAAGCTCACACATTTGTTTTTTCAGCTTTCAGAATTCTCAATTCCAGATCCATATCTAGACAAAAAAATCAGCATTGATATTCTCTTTCCCAGATTTGTGCATCACTTTAAATTTAAATGGCTGTAGAGCCGGGTATCACCGTGTGATTCTAGAATTTTTATCCTTCATTTGGTTAAGCTAACAGAGAGGGTTGTGATCTGTTACAAGTACAAAGTCAGCTCCTAGTAAGTAAAACTTAAGGGACTCCATGGCCCACTTTGCCACAAGATATCCTTTTCAATGGCGGAGTACGTTTTCTCTCTGTCATACAATTTCCTACTTAAGTATACAACAGGATGTTCTTTCCCATCTATATGCTGACTCAAGACTGCACTTAGGCCTACCTCTGATCAAACAGTCTGTAACAAAAACTGTTTCCCAAAGTTGGGCTTCTTAAAACAGGGGGCTGAACATAATGCAGCCTTAATAACCTGAAAAGCTTCATCACACTCTGGGGACCATTTCACATTATTCGGGCAATGTTTTTTTGTAAGTTCAGTGAAGGGAGTAGTTAACTCTGCAAAGCTGGGAAAAAATCTCTGATAGCCAGCCCTAAAAATGACTAGACATGTTTCTTAGGTTTGGGGACAGGGCTGTTTGCTACAGCTTCTATCTTGAAGACCTCTGGCATGACTTCTCCATTTCCAAAACACAGCCCAAATATCTGGTTTCCTGTATTGCCAATGCACAGTTGGTAGGATTAATTGTCAGTCCTGCCTTTTTGATCGATTGGATAACTGCTCGTAGGTGTTCCAGGTGGTTTTTCCAGTCTGGACTATACACCACAACATCATCCTGGTATGCAGCACAATAACCAGTGTGAGGGGATAAAATTACATCCATGTACTGCTGGAATGTAGCGGGTGTGTCATGTAAACCAGATGGCATGGTGATGAACTGATAGAATCCTACAGGAGTGGCAAATGCAGTTTTGTTTCTGGATTCTTTAGCTAGGGGGATTTGACAGTAACCCTAGGTGAGATCAAGGGTACTGATATATTTGACATTCCCCAGTCTGTCCACCAAATCATTTTTTCTGGGCATATGATAACTGTCAAATTCTGACACTTGATTAAGTTTCCTAAAATCAAGGCAGATTTTTACACCCCCTTCTTTTTTGTTCACAGTCACCACTGGTGATGACCAAGCACTTTTCAACTCTTCTATGATACCCAATTCTTTCATTTTTTGTATTTTCTTAACCACGTCTGCTCTTAACCGCTATGGTAATCTGTATGTCTTTTGTCTAATAGGGTGAGCATTCCTTGTCACTATTACATGCTCGACCCCTTTTGTTCGGCCTGGTACTGTGGTAAAAGCACTGTTAAATGTCTTTAGCAAGTTACAAATCTCTGTGCTTTATTCAGAGGTTAAGGAAACATTCACCTTTACAGCCTCAGCAGTAGCAGTTTGTTCCAGTCTATCATTAGCTACATCAGTATCTTCTTTATCAATTTCTGGTAACACTAGCAAAACAACTTTTGGTGTTTTTTCAACCCATTTCTTGAGGATATTAGCATGGTATATCTTAGTAGGATCTTTCCTATCAGGGTCTCAGTCTCACAGTTAACTGTGTCACTACGTCTAAGCACCTCATAATGCCCTTGCCACTTCATTAACAGTTTTTATGTTGGCTTGCCACGCTTGCGCGCAAGTCAACATCGTGGGACAGTGCAGATTTGGAGGCGCGGCCACTGTTGGGCGAATGCAGGGCACACATCAGTAGGTGCGTCCCTCATTCCCAAATCAGCCCGCATGCTGGCACCACACCATGCATGCTAATGTGGTGAGCACATCTAAGGAAAGGTCCTCTGCAATCCAAGCAAAGCTCGTCAGACGTAGCGGACCCTTCCTACATGCTCGCCACATTAGCAGCATGGTGGTCGACTTTGGGGTGCCCAATCCCCCAGCCGGCTTTCTGTGGCAGCACAAATTTGACAAAGGAGGAGCCCACTCCCCGTTGGCATACAGCAGCCCCCCATTTCCTATATGCCGAGGGGGGTGCCCAATCCCCCTCAGCTCTTACCTCCTCCCCACTTTCATTGTGTGCTGACGGGGGAGCCCACTCTCCATCTGCATAAATCAGTCCCCTGCATTTCTTATATGCCAAGGGGAGTGTCCAATCCCCTCGGCTCTGCCTCCTCCCCGGCTGTCATTGTGTGCCGACAGGTGCCCATGCCTGTCGGCATAAATTTATTCTCATTGTCTGCCGACGGGGTGCCCAATCCCGTCGGCTGCAGCAACCTCCCCTAAACAGTTAGGTGGCACACTGGGAGCCCACCCCAGCGCACAAGTTCCCTGAAAAGAAAAACTGTCCTGCGATGTTAGGTTTTTCTTCGCTGTAACAAAAAAAAGGCACCTCAGAGTCTCCTGCCCCCACCCGCAACCACCCACTGCGCACCCTCCTCCCTCACACCCCCTCACCCTCACCCCATAATTACCTCCAGTCCAGCGCGACGATCTTCGTGGACTGAATATGTCTGCGTCTTCAAAAGCCGACCATCAACTGAGGAAATGCCGTAAGCTGTATAATGGAATAAATAAGTTTTTTTCAACTTTGCTGTGATATCTGGGCATTTGTTGGAATTTTGACACCAAATTTCCAACATGGGTTTTTAGCCCTCCTCATGAATTCTATCACTGTCATGGTGTTAATCGGCCTTGAAAGGTGATTTCGCAGTCACTGCACAAAATTACCTTTTGGGGCCCATTAATGAAATGACAGTGGCAGTGTTCATGAAGTGGCTCTCAAAAGCCTATGTTCCAAATTTGCGGAAAAATCCAACAAATGCCTGTTTACACATGCGCTGCATGTTGTTAACACGCAGGCTCGTAGAATTCGCATTCACAATATTTTAATGCCAGATTTTCAGCATTGTCATTTTGTACACCTCCTTGTGAACAGTACAGCTGCCATTTTCCATATCCTGCCCAAATGCGCGCTTCCGTGATCGCGCATACTAGTACAGTCGCTGTGGTAAATCAGTGTTTGGCTAGATTGGTGAAATGACAGTGACACAGTTCATGAGCAGAGGTCCTAAAATGCCTATGTTGAAAATTTGGTGATGATACTCCATAAAATGACTGTGCTATGAAGCGCATTGGTAGATTGACGCTGCAGCCTGGTCGTATTTGTGATATTTTCACTCCAGATTTTCAGCACTGCCATTTTTTTGTACCTTCTCATGAAAAGTACAGCTGTCATTTTTCATATCCTGTGCAAAATGTGTTTTCACACCTGTGGCGCCAAATGGCACAGTTGCTGTGCAAAAATCACCTTTTGGCTAACGAACTGATAGTGCCACTGTTCATGAGGTAGGGTCACAAAAAGTCCATGTTGAAATATTAGAGTGAAAATGCCTCAGGTATTAGGGTTTCCAACCGTAATGCCCTACCCTGTAGAGACTGACAGGTGTCAGGGGTGTGACTTGGGTTTGTTGGACATAATGCTCATGCCATTCCACCCCCACCCTGCAGCCAGTGACAATCATCAAAATGTGCCTTGGATGCTTTGGCTCCAAAGTTCACCCCACTGTCCTATACTGCACCCATCTCAGTGTATTTCCTTATGGAATGGGGTGAGAGTAAAGCCCGAAGACCCCATTGCACACCGCAACACTTGTCGGTGTCTGCAGGATAAGGAGAGGTGAAATGGCATGAGCACGATGGCCAACACCCAAAGGGACACCCCAATGCCTGTCAGTCTCTGCAGCCTGGGGGTGGGTTGGCATCAGTTCAATACTTCACTGCCATTCCTGTTATGCATCTCTCTAACTCCTGCACTACCAATGCCAATGCCAGCAAGCCAACATTTGGCATTGACAAATGCTTGTTTTTCTGTAGTAGGTAACAGTAGCAAGAACTTTTCACCTAGTTCAAAAACTTTAATTGACCCCATGGTCATAATACACTTTCTGCTGGTTTTGAGCTTCTTCCTGGTTACTATGGGTGATTATCAACATATTTTGCCAGCTTCTTTCTCAGGGCACACATATAAGATGTAATAGATTGTTTCTGACAGGAGTTATCTTCCCATGTTTCTTTTATTACATCTAGTGGCCCTCTAGGTCATCTACCATATGGCATTTCAAATGGTGAAAACCCTGTTGATGCCTGTGGCACTTCTCTGTAAGCAAAAAAGCAGGTAAGGCAAGTATTGGTCCCAGTCTTTCCCTTCCCCTTTTACAAACATTTTTAACATGCATTTTAGGGTTTGATTAAAATGCTCAACAAGACCGTCTGTCTGAGGGCGATACGGGGAGGTTTTTATGGCAGTCCTATCTAGTAGTCCGTACAGTTCCTTCAGTAATGCAGTACCAAAATTACTGCCCTGACCAGTAATAACCTCTTTAGGTATGCCCGCCCTGCTGAAAATGTTGACAAGCTCTGCTGCCACTTTTGGGACTGTGACAGTACACATTAGAATTGCCTCTGGGTATTGAGCAGCACATACTACCAGAATGAATCAATTTTCCTTTTTAATTTTGTCTAAGGGGCCAACCACATCCATTGCAATTCTCTCAAAAGGCACATCTATCAAGGGTAGGAGCACCAGGGTAACCTTGTCTTTTTTTAGTCATTGGGGCTACTTTCTGACACTCAGCACAAGAACTACAATAGGTAGCAACATCTTCATGAATTCCAAGCCAGTAAAATCTGTACAGCAACTTGGCCAGGGTGCGATCCCTTCCCGAGTGACCAGCCATTGGACTATCATGTGTTATCTGTAACAACTCAGATCTCTACTTTTATGGTATAACCAATTGTTCTACCTGGTCCTCTGTCTGAGGTTTAATTCAAACTCTGTACAGTAGCCCATTACATTTTTTAAACATAGGTTCACCCTGTTTTGGTTTCACCTCCAGCAGCTTAAAATACCCTGGAAAGAAACATTGTTAGCTTTTTCTGAAAGAAAATCAAAATCAGTGATCAGTTTATTTTCAGCATTTTTATATGTTAACTGCTTACGTCCATCAGGCTTTTGTTGCTACTGTTTCTTCAGGCATTGTCTTTCTTTCCTGGACTTCTGGATCTTGGAACTGTGCTCAAACAAGTCCAAATCAAAATCAGCGAAAGGAAAAGAGTCTCCATCATTCAATATTTTCTTTGCCTGAGTTCTTGTCCCCACAGCTGCTGAAACATCAGGATTTACTCCCTCTTTGATTAACTCAGTAAATCTTGGAAAGTCATTTCCAATCATCACAGGTACAGGTAACTTAGGTACTACCCCACTTTCATTTGGTGTGGCACACCATTAATACTCAGAGTCACTTGGTTGGTGGGACAGTATCGAGTGTCCCCGTGGATGCAGATGACACCAGTACCTGGTCCTTTTGGACATTGTTTTTTGAGCACTTCAATATGTACTAGGGTCTGTCTGCTTCCCGAATCTGTAAGTCCCTTCACAGTCTTATCTCCCACCTTCACATCTGTTAAGTACTTGCCCCAATTTGCTAAGGACAAATCTGCTCCAGTATCACTCTTCTTACAGCAATTTCTTGCAATATGATCTGGCTTATTACAGTTATAGCAAATGACGTTTTTGGGCACAGCTTTTTTACCTCCACCAGAGTTCTTTTCAGACTTGGAGTTTAAATGGGAAAAAGAGTGTCTTATCTGTGCTTGGCTGTTACCCCACTGCTATGGCGTTTGTCTAGCCACTTGGTAGTCTTCGACCAAAGAAATAGGCTTTTCCCCACTTTCTGGTCGGTGTTCCTTTACTCAAAGCTGCAATCTGTAGGCAGGATGTTGATGAATTGCTCCACTGCAAATGTATCAATGATCTGTGGGACTGTTTTGCTCTCTGGTGGGAGTCATTTTATCAGGAGTTCTCTGAGTCAGGTGAAGGCTTCTCGAGGATTGTCGACTGAGTTGTACTTCAGAGACCGAAATCTCTGCCTGTAGGTCTCTCCTGAGATGTCATACCTTTTCAGGATTTCTCTTTTCACCAGGTCATAGTTTTCTGGCTGTGCAGTGTCCATATTGCTGTAGGCAACTTGGGCTTTCCCTGTCAGGTAAGGTACCAGTCTGACCGCCCATTGCTGCTTTGGCCACTGGCAGGCTGTGGCAACCCTTTCAAAAGTCATCAGGTATGCTTCACTATCATCCGAGGGATACAACTTTGTAAGTTTAAGGTATTTTAAGTTGTTTGTGTCTTGCTGCTCTGCTGGACCAGTGCCAGATCCTCCAGCTTTGAGAACTTGCAAGGCATCCACCCATCGCAGCTCCTGTCACTGCATCTCTTCTTTTCTCTGCTGTTTGAGTTGTTGCATTTCTTCTTTTTCTCTGTGCTTCTAAACATTGAATTTCTTGATCTCTGTGCTGTATCTGCTCTCTTCTCTGTTTCTCCATCTTTTTTTGTTGTATCGTCCACCATTTGAAAAAGGCAGTCAGGCGTTCAGGTTCTGTCACTGCCTGTTACTTTTCTATAACTGGTGCTAGCTGTACAGTCTCAGCTTGGACTTCTGTCTCTACTAGTTTGGCTGCCATTCTCCTGGTAACCATTCCTGGGCTTGCTGCTGCAGAATCCAAACCTTTCTCTATGCTTTCCTGGTACTAGTTCGAGTACCCACACACAAAACTCCTGGCTTAGAGTATGCATGGCATAAATCCCACTTAGGCTGATACCATCTGTCTTCAAGGCACAGGTCAGGAAGCACAGGAAAACTAGGAGCAGTTGTAGAATTCATAACAAGTGATTTATTATTAATAACAGTAAAATAAAAAAAAAAAATTGTTCAGTACAACTATTTACAAAGGCAGTATAAACAGAGAAAGTCCATCTGGGTTTCTTCTCAATTTCCAATCTCAGCTTCTGTGTTTTTCTCTTGCAAGAAATTCAGTTCTGTTTTTATAAGTCTTTGCAACCCCCCCCCCGCTCGTTAAGAAAACAGCATACTTCTCACTGTTCTTGTAAGCTTCAACAATTGCAGCAAAAAGAACATTGTGACCCAGAACTGACCTCTTGCTTACAGCTTCTCAGAGAGTTTGCAAACAGGTTAACCCCTTGAGTTCCAAACAGCTTTTTGCAGTCATTTCAACAGTATAACTATATTCATTTCAACAATAAAACTATATACATTTCTAGAAAAAGGGATCCCAGTATCAGTTACATTTCCACATAATGATTCACATATACTTTTATACCAGCAGATATGCAAGGTGGGAGAAAAGACAGAACAGCAAGAGAAGGTAAAGAGAGATAGTGAGAGGCAGAGAATTGCAAGACTGTTGGAGTGATCAAGTCCTAGGTCTCACGAGAAAATGTGGTTGTGCAACCAGACAAAGAAGAGACAGAAAAGGAGAGAATTTAAACTCCTTCTCCATAACAACAGGAACAGAGCCATATTCAACCCAGTTACAGAGTTGTTTTGGGAGACTGGTCAGTAGAAGCAAGCAAGCAAGAGTGAGTCAGCAAAAATCAACATGGTAGGCAAAATGTTCATATTTTGGATGTAGCAGTGATTTCAGTTCTTGTGTTGATTTGTGAACAGGCTAACTTGGTCTTTTTGTAGGAGTGATGCAGAAATTTACTTATGCTGGAAAGACCCATTTAGCCAAGCAGAACTCTTATTTTTGGGTTGCCATTGTATAATCCCTTTTCTTTTACATTAGTCTTGCATAACTTTCTTTATTTCCTGGACTTTCCTACTTACTTGAACTATTTTAACCTTTCAGCTGCTGTGAGTTTCTTTCTTCCTTCCTTCTGGGTCCCTAAGCACTGTCCTCCTGTCTCAGACCCTATTACCCTGACAGAATACACTTCTTACACCTTCCCAAATCTAAGTGCCTGTTATTGGTTTAAAAACTAGATGAATGCCTCAGCATTCTGTTGCAGCATAAGTCACAGCTCCTTTTTCAGAGCTGGCTCCTGCTACAGCTGCTACCCCTCCCCAGGTTCACCATTGCCTAAGAGATTGGAGGTGGGACACAGATGTCCTCCTGAATAGGGAGCTACTTGGCTTGCACAGCTCCTTGGTGGCCTGACTATAGCCAGTAAGGGCATGCTCAGGAGGCAGTACAGGGAATGCAATTTTTTTAAAAAAGGAAATGAGCAAGATTGCCCAAAATTCTGCCAAGGGCCTGATGCCTCACTGTATTTAAACTGGACTCAGCCACCTAATTACCAAGTCTTCCAGGCCCCCACAAGTACAAATGACTCAGAAAGCCACTCACCCCGAACATAGAGGGGAACGAGGTTCTGTGCACCCAGGTCGGGAACGTCAGAAAACTTTCATTTGAAGCTAGGTAAGTTGCACCCCTCCTACAATATCTGTATAAAAGTGTTTCAGAAACTTATTAGAATGGTATGATGGAACCATGTGAGTAGAATGGTAATAATTACAAATATTCAATTTAAAAAAATGATACTGATGTAACATTAAGGTTTGCAGATTTTATAGAAGTAAGGAAATTGGAAGTTTGGGCTTAAAGACTTGTGATCAAAAGCTGGCCCAGTGGCGTGGAGGGCTGAGGCATCCATGCCGTACAGTATCTCCTGCCATACCAGCGACCCATGTTCACTGTGTGAGTGGGCCACCAAGGGTCAGCTGGGGAGGGAGAGGATTCAGCATCTGAAGAACTGCTCTTCTCTCCTCAGGAGGGAGGACTGGCACTCCCACAGAACAACTGCCCCTGAGTGGAGGCCCAAGGGTAGTGTGGGTCTGTTGGGCACCAGGGAAGGGAGGGTGCTGTGGGACCTCTGTGGATGTGCATGTGATGTGCCTCCATGCATGCAAGTCTGGCCTGTGCACCCCAGTAACAGGGATGGGACAAAAACTGGAGGAAAATCCCCTGCTGCGGGCTATGACCAACCTTCCACAGGCTCCACACCTGGCTACTGGGCAAAAGTCAGGAAGGTAAGTTCCAGTGACACTGGGGTGATGGGCCTGGGGGTTGGTCAGATGAGGGCAGCTGGGGATGATGGAGTATAAAATATATATGGAAAAAAAAAAGACATGTGATCCACATTCTCACCGTTGCTTGTGAACCTTATGTCATGGGCTAATAAAGTGCATCATACCTTATGTAACCAAACTCTCTCTGCACTGAGCTTGAGACCAGTTACTAGAGGGCTTTTGAAGGGTTATGTTTGACCCTGAGAGTTGTTCTCTAGAGGGGCCCCTTACTTGCTTGGAGACAGCCTGCGCACCAACAGCCTAACAAAGAGAGACTCAGGGATCTCAACATGTACACCCTGGAAGAGAGGACAGAGGGAATACAAAAAGACCTTGAAGTACCTCATGGGTGAAAAGGGGTGCAGGACAGGAGTCTCTTTCAAATAAGAAAAAGCACCAGTACCAGGGGGCATGCAGTGATGCTGGGGGGGGTGAGGAAGTGTTACTTTACTAACAAGCATTTGTCAATGCTGAATGTTGCTTGCTTGTATGTGCTGTTTAGGTATTTGGAAGTGATAGTTTCATGCCTTCCTCCCAAGACATCCACTGTGTCTTTCCATTCAGTATTCACAGAAGGCTGGGAGGAGCAAGGGCCACAGCAGTACAGCAGTTTCCAAGGGGGAGAAGAGGTGGACAACAGTCCATTCCAAGGCAAAAGAGTCCCTGCAGGAGCTCACTAAATTGAAGGTGGACAAAGCAATGGAACCAGATGGCATACACCCAAGGATATTAAGAGAACTGCGAAGGGAGATAGCAGTATCTCTGGCAGCCATGTTCACTGAGTCATTCAACACTAGTAAATTGGAGGAGGGCACATGTGGTCCCTCTACACAAGTCCAGCAGCAGGAAGGAGGCAGAGAACAATAGGCCATTCAGCCTCACCTCAGTAGTGGGGAAGATCATGGAAACATTGCTTAAAGAAAGGATAGTGGGGCATCTAGAAGCCATCGGAGCCCAGGACCATAGACAACATGGATTCACAGTGGGAATATCGTGTCAGACAAATCTGGTTGATTCCTTTGACTGGGTGAGAAAGGAAGTGAATCAGGGTGGAGCAGTGGACAATGCTTACCTTGATTTCAGCAAAGCCTTTGACACCATCCCATATAGGAGGCTGATAAACTAGCTGGATAGGCTGGGCATGAGGGAAATGGTGGTAAACTGGGTTAGAAACCGGCTAACAGACAGGAGGCAGAGAGTGGTGGTAAATGGTGTGCAGTCTAGGGAGAGGGGGTGACCAGTGGGGTGCTGCAGGGATCGGTCCTGGGGCCAGTCCTATTCAATGTCATCATTAGTAACACTGCAGAACGTCTGAAGAGAATTTTTTCACCAAATTTTCAACATAGCCATTTTAAGACCTCTGCTCATGAACAGTGTCACTGTGATTTTCTTAATGTGTCCCAAACATTGATTGCGCACACCGACTGCGCCATTGTGCGCTACATGGGTGGAAACATGTTTTGTGCTAGATGTGAAAAATGACAGCTGTACTGATTGTAAGGAGGTGTGGTAAAATGGCAATTTAAAAACCAGAGAGTGAAAATATTGAAAAGTTGCGAAGTTACAAGCTTGCGTAGGATCAGCGCAACAAATGCTCGTGAAACAGTCATTTTGGGGAATTTTTTCACCAAATTTTTAACATAGCCATTTTAACATGTGTGCTCAAGAATAGTGTGACTGTGATTTTCTTAATCTGTCCCGAACATTGATTTCGCACACTGACTGTGCCAACTGTAGTGCAGCATGAGAGGGGTGCTGCACTTCTGAGATGCTGTCTTTCGGATAAGACGTTAACCCGAGGTCCCATCTGCCTAGATTGGTGGTAGTTCAGGTGGATGTTAAAGATCCCATGGCACTTATTGAAAAAAGAGTAGGGGAATTTCCCCAGTGTCCTGGCCAAATTTCCCTCATTCACTAGAAAAATACCTCCAACAGCTTAATCTGGTTCAAGGTCAGTTGGCATTCATCTGTATCCCCCTCCCCTGGGTCATGCCTGAAAATGGGCAGGATTTGTCTAGTGTACTTACCCGATCAACAAAAACTAAATAAATAAATAAATTGTGCGCTACAAGCGCGGAAACACATTTTGGGCAAAATGTGAAAATGGACAGATGTATTGCTCATAAGGAGGTGTGGTAAAATGGCAATGTTGAAAATCTGGAGTGAAAATATTGAAAATTCGCAAACTTGCAAGCGTGCGTTGGAACTTCACAACGTGTGCTCCTAAAACAGTAATTTTTGGTAATTTTTTCACCAGATTTTCAACATAGCCATTTTAAGACCTCTGCTCATGAACAGTGTCACTGTGATTTTTTTACTGTGTCCCATACATTGATTTCGCACACTGACTGTGCCATTGTGCACTACATGCACGGAAACACATTTTGGGCAACATGTGAAAATTGACAGCTGTACTGCTCATAAGGAGGTGTGGTAAAATGGCAATGTTGAAAATCTGGAGTGAAAATATTGAAAAAATCGCAAACTTGTGAGCGTGCGTAGGAACTGCGCAACGTGTGCTCCTAAAACAGTAATTTTTGGTAATTTTTTCACCAGATTTTCAACATAGCCATTTTAAGACCTCTGCTCATGAACAGTGTCACTGTGATTTTTTTACTGTGTCCTATACATTGATTTCGCACACTGACTGTGCCATTGTGCGCTACATGCACGGAAACACATTTTGGGCAACATGTGAAAAATGACAGCTGTACTGCTCATAAGGAAGTGTGGTAAAAGGGCAATGTTGAAAATCTGGAGTGCAAATATTAAAAATTCATGAACTTACTAACGTGCGTTTGAACTACGTAATGCACGCTCGTAAAACAGTCATTTTTAGGAATTTTTTCACCAAATTTGCAACATAGGCTTTTTGAAAGCCCACTTTATGAACACTGGCACTGTCGCTTCATTAATCGGTCCCAAAAGGTGATTTCACGCAGTGACCGCGAAATCACCCTTCAGGCCCGATTAACGCCATGACAGTGACAGAATTCATGAGGAGGGGCCCCAAAAACCCCATGTTGAAAATTTGGTGTCAAAATTCCAAAAAATGCCTGAGATATGCAGCAAAGTTGAAAAAAACCCGATCTAACCCATTATACAGCTTACCGGCATTTCCTCAGTTCGCAGTCGGCTTTGAAGAGTGCAGACGTGTTCCCGGTCCACCAAAGATCGTCACGCCGAGGTCCAGAGGTAAGTATGGGGTGAAGGGGGTGTGGGGAAGTACAGTGCACAGTGGGTGGGTGCGGGTTGTGGGAGGGGGGCAGGGAGAAGCGCCGAGGGACAGTTTTTGTATTTACAGGGTTTTTTTTGTTTTTTTAATAAGACAATGAGGGACATTTGCCACACTGGGGTGGGCTCCCAGGTGGCAGCTGGAAGGCTGTTTGGGGGGGCTGGAGCCAACGGGGGATTGGGCACCTGTCGGCCATAACACATTTTTCCACACTGGGATGGGCTCCCAGTGTGGCACCTGGAAGCTTTGGGGCGTGGAGCCGACGGAGGAATGGGCACTTGTCGGCCATACAGTGTGTGCATGGGGGAGGGGAAGGGCGAATGAGCATGCAGTACGTGTGTGTGTGTGTGTGTGTGTGTGTGGAGGGGGAGCTCTGCTCACTGAAGTGGAGCTCTCCCTTTCAACTGTACGACCACTGCATTTTCAACTGCTGTCATAGACAGCTGCAGCAGTGATTGGGGAACTGGGACCGTGCCTGCAAACACACTGACTGAATTGGAAGACGGGTGCCAGACCTCCGAAAACTTAGATGATGGCACTATGTTTCTTGCACATGCGTGCAAGCAACATAAAAATGTGGAAGACAACTGGAACAGACTGTCAGCAGAAGTGGTGAACGTGAAAACAGTAGGGGGATTCAAGCATGTGTGGGGTAGACATAGAGAAAAATTAATAAATAGGCAGAGAGGAGGGACGGTCACCAGAGACCAGTTTGGGTCTGCAGACAGACTAGGCAGGGACCATCTAGCAGACTGTGTGGACTAGCAGTCCTTTTCTGCTGACAGATTCTGTGTTTCCATGTTTTTATAACAGTATGGCAGGATGCTTTTTTACAGGATGTTCTGGCTGAGCTAGAAGTGGAAAAACTCTGTCATGAATATTCATTGTCCTACCCTCCCCCTTTACAGTGTCAGAAGTAAAGATAAGCAGGCAGAGGTGATGGTGCACAGAAGTAAGCAAACAGCAGATAAGGCAGTCCAGCCTCTGACTGCAGCCAAGGCAGGGAGCCTAGAGGCCTAGAGATGGTGGCAGGGTTTCTGGGTCCAGGTGACAATGGTACCCTGATGAGGTGTCCAGAGTTCTACCGGTATATGCCAGAAGGATGGGTTTCCTAGGAGGACCTTGAGGACCCCATCAGATCACCAGATGGCAACACTGGGAGAAGTGGAGGGCTTCCTCTTAAGGGTGGTAGCCAGGGATCCTTGTGGATTCATTCCTGTCAGAAGTACTTTAGAGACTGCTCATCTTGGAAAAGAGCAAACTTCACAAGGGGCACAGTTGTTAGCAAGCCTTGTATTAAACGTATCCTGTTAGAGAAGTATGAAAGGCCTATGCATTGTAGTATCCCCGGGACAAATAGTCTAATTCTGAGTCATTAGGTGAAGGGGGCCTGGAAAGAGTTGTTGTTAGTAAGCCCCCATGTTAGGGGCCTGGCATGGGAGCCTGTTTCTTTGGGCCATTAGAGCTATCAGTGTATTGCTAGAAAGTGGGAGGTATGGCCAGGCCAACTGTTAATAGTGTTGTACTCTCATAATGCTGACATGCATTAATTTAATGTTGTCCTACATGGGTATAATGAGACAAGAGCAGATATGAAATTGTCCCAGCCATATGTTCGCCTTAACTGGGAGCATGCATTGCACAAACGATCTTGGGAGTGCCAGGGCTCCAGGGACCCCATAGGGAGGTTAGGGACTGACATATAATGTGATGTTTTTTGGACTAGATCCACAAAACTATTAATAGTTACATAGATACATAGACAGTGTCGGCAGATAAGGGCCTATGGCCCACCTACTCTGCCCATTTGAGCTTGTAAGTTCAGTTTGTTTTCCTAGAAGTCTATTTCCCCTTACCCCTGACCTCTAGAATTCCTTTATGTCTATCCCATGCATTCTTAAATCCCGTGATTGTTTCAGCCCCCACCACTTCCTCTGGCAGGGTGTTCCACTTGTCCACCACCCGTTCTGTGAAGAAATTCTTTCTCATGTTTCTCTGAATCGTCCCTCCCTCCAACTTCATCCCATGCCCTCTAGTCCTGAAACATCTTTTTCGCTTAAAAATAGTGTTTTCCTGCACCCTGTTCCTCCCTGTAAGATACTTGTATGTCTCTATCATATCCCCTCTCCTCCTCTCCTCCAGGAGTACATGTTCAGTTCCTTCAACCTGTCTTCATAGGATTTGTGATGCAACCCATGCACCATCTTTGTTGCCCTCCTCTGAACCTTCTCTACCCTGTCTATGTTCTTACGTAGGTATGGTCTCCAGAACTGTACACTGTACTCCAGGTGGGGCCTCACTAGTGTCTTGTATAGCGGAATTATGACCTCCCTTTTCCTGCTGGTGATGCCCCTGCCTATACATCCCAGCATCCTATTTGCTTTACCTGATGCCTTGTCACACTGTTTCCCTACCAAGTCCCTAGTTATGACCCTTAGAGCAAGGGTGAGACTGGAAAAGCAACTTTAGAGGTCTTTCAGGAGCACAGACCCTGGAAATGGTGGTGATGAAAAGCAGAGCCCCACGTGGATTATAGAGCGCAGTGTAATGCAGCTATTACTGTACCACATGAATGACACAAGAGAGTTCACGGAGAAGGGAACACCCTTGGTGGTGTGTAACATCGAAGGCAGTCAATAAATATACCCAGCTTGATCCCAGCTCTCAATAGGGACATTCAGTTTGTGTGTGGTCTCATGTTTATTGGTGCCCCATTGAGCTGGTTATCGGTGCCCCAACTCCAGTGTCCCATGCCCATGGCAGCAAAAAGTGTTAGCTGCAGGTACAGGTTCTATGATTGATGTGCCTGGAATCCTTACACTTAAAACAGCAATATGTGTTTGTCAGAAAAACATTTAATTATATAGTTTATTTGTTTTTTTAGTAAAAAATTTATTTGTGAGATCCTTAGATTTAGCCTCAGTGTATTTTTAATTTTCATGGAAACTTTTAAAACAGCTGTTATACAAAAATTGTGTAATTAATGACTCAAGTCATTAAAGATGGCCACCACTTACAATTTTTTTAATTCTCTTCCGCTGAGGTTACCTTTTGAAGAACATGCTAGATTAATAATGTGGATGGATTAGGATGGTGCAACCAAATGTTTCTGTTGGTAAACAGCATAGCACTATACCAAGATATTTAGTTTAATGGTGGGTGCAGCCAGGGAGCGAGAAATGTTTTAAAACTTCAAAATCCTGAATGTTACTTCAGGACTGAAAGAAAAGGAAAAGGAAACATGGATACACTGATGTTTTTGCCAGAAAAACATTACTGCTGAAAAAAGAAACCTACATGGTGACTATCAAATACTTCTACTTTACCATACAATTCATTTATAATACTGTAACAAAAAACTCTGTTCTCCAGATATACAGTAATACAATGAGTGGAGTTAGAGTCACAGACAATCATGTGAATGTGGACCACAAGTCTTGAAACTCTAAGTTTGAATTTCCTTTCTTTTCTGACATTGTCTGCAAAATACGTTATTTCAATGTAATACAATATTAAAGTGGGACAGTAGCACCACTGTACTGTAGTGTTTAGTAGACCTTTCTATACTAAACAACTATTTTTGCCCTTTTTTTTTGTGTGTGTGATCTGTTTTCCACCCCGTGCTCGTTGGTCCTCCAGTCCTTCAGGCTCTTGCTAAGTTCCCCCTGACCTCTTCTGTCCTTGCCTGGCCCTCCTCTGATTCCCCAGATTGTAGCCGACCCCCAGGATATCCCAGTGTATCCCTTCACTGGGCGGGTCCCTCTCCTCCGAGGGGGAAGACACCGGGGGGGGGGATAGCCCCAGCACACACTTCTAGGGCCCGGGGATGCTGCTGGGGAACAGGAGGCACTGGGAAGGCACTGGAGGCCCTCAGGAACAGAGAGTCATCATCCGGAGGCCAGTGAGCGATTTTCCTGGCTTTCTTGAGGTACGTGATGTCCGGATGTCAAGGCAAAAGCCGACGTCTTCACGCACCACCCCAATGACCCTGACGTGCTGCTCTACCACTGGTCTCCACCAGTGGTCGCTTCAGCACCGGATCATGACCCCTACCCTCCCTGGAGACAGTGAGCAGTGGTGGGCGCCTGCTGCCTCCCTCAGCCCGCCTCCAGCGCCCGAGCTTGTTCCTGAACCCGGGTTGCTGGCGTCGCAAGCAGAAATCCAACCGCTGCACCGACGGGCCAGCTATTTTTGCACTTTAATAACACAGCTGTCTCTGGATGAAATCACCTGAAATTCAGCAAGCATGTAGTCAGTGCCAGGATCTCTAGATCCTGTAAATTCTGTCATAGGTGGGTGGTTTGAAAGTTCAGGAAAGTTAAAAATACATAACAATGTGTTTTTAAAGGATACGTAAACAACATTTTGACAACAAACTATTAAAAAATCTGACCTCAAACAGGACTAAAGGAAAGGCTGCTGAATTTGTTAATGCTAAAACTACATTTATATATGTTACCTAAATGTGGTTCCAAAGCATTTAAAAAATGTAAAATCAGCCTTCCAATTTCAAAAAAACTGCCTTACCTGCTTCTTAAAATGGCCACCAAATGTGTTAAGTAATGACATCATCGGAGTCAAAGTCAAAGAGTTATATGGCTCTCTGTAGTGCTAACTAGTTCTTTCTTCCCTTTGTAGAGAATTGTTTAACCAAAATTGTCAAAACCATGTGTATTATTTAGATCAATACATATGTTAGGCTATGGTTCTGTTCATTTTGTTTACTTTAACATGCTGAAATTGTGTTTTAATCCAACCGACTTTCTCTTTGGCAAACCACAGTGCAGCACAAATCTTGAATAACCTGGTGGTCTAGTGGTTATGGCGAATCCAGGATGCTACAATGGGGTGCTGGGAGCGTGTGCATACTTGACATGCACTTTTAACATTTTTATGAAGCCTTTATATTTTCTGCTATTATGCTTTTCTAGTAAGTTTTGACAGAACCTAGAAATGTAATCCATAGTTTGAATGTAAACATTTGTACAATCAATAAATCAGACGTCTTCAACAAAGTGAAATGCAGCAGCAGCAGCAGCAGCAAGCAAGTACTTTACAATGGGGGGGGGGGTTACCGACGCACCCTTCACCACCCCCTAGATCCACCACTTGTTTGTAGCAAAGTTCTTCTGTAGTCCAATGACGGAGTTCATACTTTCTTGGAAATCAAAAATATGCTTGTCTTGTCTTCTCTTCTTTATCCATGGGAAATAATAATACGAAGAATCAATATTTATATAGTGCTTTAATGAAGTGACTGAATGTGTAGTGGCAGCAATTCACAGATTAATACCCACACTCAGTCTTGGACAATTGCATGAACTGGTTTTATGGGAAGGGGAATGTTGGCCAGGACAATGGGGTCAGGTAGTGATCATGGTGCTGGCAGCCCCACATCTTATTTCTCACAGTGATCTGCTCATATTTCTCCCCTTCTATCTTCCCCCTTCCCTGAATATAGCAGTACCTTGTAGGAGTGGCCTTCTCAGTCCCCCTCTAGTATTCATTCTCATTACTTCTTCCCACACCAAAAACTGGTGAGCTCATCATCCTTGTGCATCATGAATGTAGGTAGTACAGTCCCCAGGTTTTTTGACATATAAAAAATAAACAAATCTTTCCAGTAAGTCAGGCTAATAGCAGCAGGGAACAAGGGGAATTACAGGCTTTCCTATCCTTAAAAAGTCTAGGATACCTTTGATTAGGCACTATTAAATGATGGGTGTGCACATCATTATGCATGTCATTTAATAGTGCCTAATCATAGGTGGATTAGATCTCATATGGGTAAGAATGCCTATGTTTCCCCTTGTGCTGTACTGCTATCAGCCTGGCTTACCAGAAGATCATGTTTATTATTAATATGCAAAAATGACACGGGTGACTGTACTAACTGCATTCATGATGCAGAAGGGTAGTGAGCTCACCAGTTTTTGGTGTGGGGAGCAGAAGAGAAGCATGAATGCCAGAGAGGGACTGAAGAGGCCATCCCAGCAGGATACAGCTATATTCAGGTTAGGGGAAGACAGGAAGGGGGATGTTTAGCAGATCATTGTGAGATCTGAAATTTAGGGCTGCCAGCACCAAGATCACTACCTGACTGTGAATGAGAGCAGCCAGTGATGACATATACTCAATGGCAGGACTGCACTTAAAGTGTTACTTGAATTCAGTGTAGGGAGATTACCCTCAGGTGGGAGGGGGGTGTTGACGTTTGTTAGGACAGTATTGAGGGAGCTGTGTATAGATCATTCAAGATTTAGAAGGGTGGTAGACAACCAGCAAGCATTGTGGAGTAGGGCACTAAAAAGTACTGGAGAAGATTTGCTGGGAACTGTCCTGCGGGGTTCTGCAGATCACAGGTAAAGGAGTAGATTGACACTGGAAGTCTGGTGGATTCACTCAAGGCATTAGTATGCCTCTCCTGCTAATAATATTCTTATCCATAGTAAGTACAGCCCTTATGAGGGCACGAACAGCAGTTTTTCTGGTGAGTCCTGAGGCTTATTGCTTGGCCCTCCACGAAGACCCAATTGTTGGTTAATGAGGTGGGACAAAAGCACAACAGGGGAACTGTACATACTACCTTCACTGTGTAGAAGGGTAGTGATCCACTCAATGTTTACTGTGGGAGCAGAAGCAAAACATTGAAAAAGTGGACTTAAGTGTGATTTGGGAGGTATTTTTCAATAGTGCCAGCTGATGATCCATATCAGTGTAGGTATGCACAACTCTCTGAGGTATACGATTACAATCTGAGGTGTGATAATTCTCTTCATGAGACTGCAGGCTCGTATGCGGCCCCAGGCAGTACTAAGGACAGGGTATGGATGGTGGAGTGTTCAACAGAAGCCAGGCTAGGTGCAGGGGGTTCACTTGGAAAAAGAATACAAGAGAAGCTTTTTTTGTGGATTAGCAACAATGCAAGAGCTTTGGACTTGGACCAGACCAGTACTTCACTGTGTGACCCTGAGCAAGTCACTTAACTTCCTTGTGCTGCCAGGCCATATCTGTAAGCAAGGTTCAGCATAGTGTGTCTTTCCTGGTTAACAAAAAAAAAATTCAGGACATCACATAACCACTAGATCATCAGGTATTTGAAGTGTTTTACTGTTCTGCAGTTTGCCAAAGAAAAAGTCAGCTGGATTGCAAAACATTTTCAGCAAGTTAAAGTAAATAAAATGAACAAAATCATAGCCTAACGTGTGTACTGATCAAAACTCTGTTCCCCTGAATGTATTGTGATTGTACAATTCTTATTTCTATTTTTGTTACACTTACTGCACTGTACAAGCTATATCTCACAGCCGACATCATTTTGCAATCGTCCAAGCCTGTGTGTACCAGAATGTTATCACCGTATTCTATCATTTTAGTGATGTTTTTATTTTTACCCTTGCCTGTGTCTATGATTTTATGTACCTGAAAGTAATTGTCCATTGTATTATATCATTGTAGTGGTATCTTTGCTGTAACCTCCTAGGTCATACCTGAAAATAGACATTTATTTGTCTAGTGCACTCTTCTAGTAAATTAAAACTATATAAATAAATAAGACTCATAATTTTGTGACCATTAGCAGTCAAAAAGTGGGGAAAACAAGAAAAAGCTTTGTGCATCAAGAATAAGAACATTTTTTGGAAGTTCATTATGTAACTGCGTGGACGGGATCTGGGTTAATGTTCCATCTATATGGAGAACAATCTCAATGGGCAAACTGCCTTCTTTTGTCCTACAAACCAAGTAAACTTGTGAGGTCGATAGTGTAGGGTATAAGGTTGATTCTTCAAGTTTTTTTTTAAATAGCAATTTTTTTAATATTAATGTAATTAGACTGCTGTACATAGGTGCATGCAGCCCCATCCCAAACATTGTCAAACTTCTAAAAATGAATTAAGGGAATGTATTTTGAGAGCGAGATGCTGATAAAAAGTATTTTTTCATCTTGGGGCAACCCTCAAATTTTCTCTTCTTTGTGCTATTACTGCTGCATGTCACAAAACAGGCTTAGTTTTCCTGACTTGTAAACCCACTTTCATGAGCTGCAACTCCCACTTTAGTGACACAGTCAAGGACAAATAAAATGTAGACTGATTTGTACATAGGTCACAAAAGTGAGTAAAGTAACAGAAACAAGAGAAACCGTTGAAAATCTGTTGGAACGTAAGTCTGAAACTGGTGTGGTCGACAGTGTAGGGTGTAAGTTTGCCTCTTCAAGTCTTTTGTTGTTTTGGTTAAACAAACAATAATTTTAAAAATATTAATGAAATTAGGCTGAAGCATGTCACAAAAATAGGCCCTGCTTTTTGTCCTTCTTGTTCCTGCTTTCATAAATTTCATGAGAAACAAGCACGCTTTTGTGTCACGTAAGTCGCAAAATGAGAAAAATGTAGATGACTTTGTAGAGCCATTTCTGTCAACATGCAGCTGCTTTGCTGGTGTCCCGCACTTGCAATGTCCGCTACTGGTCAGATGCAATGAGTGTAATCATGCTGATACTTCACGAGTGCTCATGAAGTCCACTATGAGTTTATGTGACCAGGCAGCTGCTTCATGAGTGGCCCACAGGACCATTTCCAAAGTCCACTACAAGGTCTTACACATTCTGTGTAATTATGCAGCTGCTGGCCACTCATGAAGTCCGGTACAATCTGTGCAATATGGCAGCTGTGGCTGCTTTGCATATGACCTGCAGGGCCATACCCAAAGTAAAAGTAGGAAGCTGCCCAGAGTCCGGACCTCATTTGCACAAAGATCATTCCCGTTCAGAGCCCCGTCATGGTACAATGCCACCCCCCCCGCCATTGCTGCAACTACCAAGTTAGGTCCATTTAAGACGGCCCTAAAAGCCCATGTTTTATCAGTGCGTAGCTGGCAGTGCAACCACTAGCCTCACACTAGGCCCTGCCCCTTTATAAGATGCTATTCTGGCACTGACAAGGTCTCTAATGAGGCTGATCACTTTCCCCTGCACCCGGGGCCCTATGCCCTAGATCTATCCTAACTAGCTCACAACACACTCCTATTTGGAGCCTGACAATGCCTCAGAAGGCTGCACACTGCAAAACATCACTCGTAACATCACCCTGACATCCAACCATAACTTGTACTGCTGCATCTGTTAGCTTCTGCATGTATAAAGCAAGTTCACTGTACATCTGTACGTTCCGTATGCATGCAATTCTGCCTCCTTCTCTTATAGCAACCAATTGTATAGGCAATTATCCTACATACACTAGATTCACTTGTATGACTATTTCCATCGCTAAACTGTATTTACTGGTTGTTGTACTTGTCTTTGTAATACCTTGTACGTGACATGCAGCCTTTGGAAACGAGTCTATGACTCAAAGGGTTGCAATTCCTATGCTATAAATAAATAAATAAGAGACTACAGCTAGCTATCTCAAAAAGAATGAAAGTCCATTGTAAAAAAATGACAGCCTTGTTAGTTGAGCGGTGGTGTTAATATACATATTGGGTTGTGGTTATATATATAAATCTGCAGTTTAAAATAGCCCCATAGACATACTGCATATTGGGCACTACCCCCACGCTCTCCCTGGTTAGACATCACAAAATGTCTAACTGGGGGATGGGGCTAGTGGATTGGGAAGTAGAATGGACTGGCTAGATGTGGGTTGGGCCCCAGTTATGCTTTCTTCCTTCCCAAACAAGACTGCATGAAAAAAAGCATTCATGCCAGAACCAACAAAAAACAACCTAAGGTCATGGGCTGTAAAGTCCATACCTAAATCTTTGCAATTTCCTTTAAAAGAATGCATAATCAGGACTTTCCAGTAAACTTGGTTTGATTGTATACACCAGTGAATATGATAATTTGCATAGCTTTTTTAGCTTCCCCTTGCATATGGATCTTACCAGAGAAAATGTGTAGATACTGTAGGTTTGTAAGTGGGGAGTTACCACTCCTTCCTTCCTTCCCTCCTTCCTTCCTTTCTTTCCTGAAGTTAATACCATTTTTCTTTCTTTCTTGCACTTAGTACTGCCAAAAGGGTATGTGATCTAATCCAGACCAAAGCTAGGCTGGGTAATGTATAGGCAGGGATTTGGGGCAGACTCAGTGAACCATTAGTCCTTTTCTGCCTGCAAGGTTCTATGGTTCTAAGTTTATATGTCTGTGATAAACTTTGTTAAATAAAATGTTTATATAACCTATCTTATGCATTGTCACTATAGAAAAAAATCCTAAGTACAAAACAATATTTAACATAGTCTCTACATGTCTCTTAGACTCATTCTTTGTTACTGTACTAAGGACACCTGCAGTAAAGCAGGATTTTTGTCTGCACTGCTGCTTGTCTACATCTGAGGACACATGCTGTGGAAATGACAATGATGTTGCAGGCAGAGGATTATGATTTTACATACAGGCAAACAGCAAGATTGATGAATTCCGAGAGACGCACTGGCCATAAAAAGGAGTTATACCACTCACTCACTGTCTGTCTGTCTGTCTGTACCAGAACCTCTATGGATACAAACACTCAGCAGTAACAAAGAAACAAGGAAGACTACATAGCATTAGGTAACCTAATACTGTTTGCAAACCTAAGAACTGATTAGAGAACTGTACAGAATCACTAAACCCACTGAATTGGATCACTGGGATTTGGCCCTTTTTGTAGCCATCTGCCATCATGCCATGCATTTTTTAACCAGACATTTTTTTAACAGCAATCAGTCCTTTCTTAGTTGGGCTTTCTACTTGTATAATGCCTTCAGGGGACCGCACTCCATTACATTCCCATGGGCATTTTCTTAGCACAAAGCCAGCTAAGATGGAGGATTTAGTGCTCAAAATGTAAACTGTTGCTAACCCAGCCATCTGCTTTGGCATCTCAGTGCTATTTGTAGCTGCTAAATTTCACATTCATCGCCACAGGGATGTTTACCTACTTTAATATTCTCTTTCAACTTTAAGCCTTCATTTATAAGAAAATCTTTGGGTGTGAAGAAATCTCTTGGCTTCAAGGGATACTGTCAGCCCTTCTGGACCCCCAGAAACATGTTGTTCACCAAAACACAGATTTGACTCTCTGTGGAACACAAAATATTTCTGTTGTTCATTTCTATTAAGAGTTTTTGTGTAAAGACAAGAAGAAAACAACAATTCAGCATAATTACAGTATATTTCAACAGTTAATGAGCTATTGTCACTCCAGGAAAACCATTTTATGAGATATAGTTCTACTTACATTTCGTATATTTCTGTAATAATCCCCATTCATTACTTACAGAAACACAGAATCAGATAACAGCCATACTGCCCACCTAGTCTGCCGATTTTCCTACTCAGTGTTGATAGCCCAGATCCTATTTGATCTGTGCAACGCTTTCTCTGCCCCTCTCTGGGGTACCCTTATGTCCATCCCATGCTCTCTTGAACCCTGTATTGTTTTAGCCCCCCACTTTTACTGTTACTTATAACAATGCTCTCCAATTATTCTATCAAAGTTTAAAGTGGACAATCAGTTATTATAGCAAACAAATCTTGTTTCCAGAACCAGACACTATCACAGGTTGTCCGTTTCCTAGTGTTATAGCATACTACGTCAGCTGTATTTAGTGGATGCAAAAGGTAAAGAAACAGCACTCACTCACCTTAGTCTACATGTACCAAAATGTTATTGCAGGTGATACCACACCAGAAACTCTTGGCACTTTGAGATGCTCTGCCTCTTCCGCAGGGAAATTTTAGAGGGTGCCCTGTGGTCACTTTTCAGTACTAACTACTGTACCTGCTAACTACCGGCTATTTTCATTTACCCCCATCGCTTCTGACAAGTTCTTCTGCTTATGCTGTGGCAGCCAGCATAGGGCTAGCATTATTTCTGACTGAACCCTAATCGCAACAACAGAGATGCAGAGGCAGTCAAATAAAGTCAGGAAAACACACCAACGCACCTTATGTGACAGTTTCAAGTCTCTGAACACAGAAGTCTGAAGCCTGAACACATTCAAAGATAAATGACTCTGTATCAATTTTGTACAGAGCAGCATTTTCTTTATTTTCATTTGACTTTACTTTTACATCAAACTCTAATTAAAAAAGCTCAATTCATATTGTACAGTACTGTAATTTATATTGCCTCAGTAGCGATCCTTACATTCTCTCCTCCCAGTCCCGGCACTGATTTACCAATGCAGTGAATACAGCTGTCAATGCCTATATACTGGACAAAGTGTACATGCACCAAGGTATAAGTAACTTCCACCATATTAGAGAAATTTGCCTGGAAACAGAATCTGTAACTCTTGAACTTTATCTGCTGTTGTTGTTTGTCTGCACATGACATCATAGAGGATAATGGATGAGCAACCGTGAACAACATTTTGTTGTTTACTGTTGCCCATCCATTATTTTGTATAGTGTGTGGGGCAACAGTAAAAGCAACAGCAACTTTTACTCAGTAAAATCAACGCTGCGCTGCGATGTTCTGATTTTGTCACCCACTCCCCCAATCCAAGAACAAGCTCCACTCTGTCCCGATCTCCCCCCACATAAACATTTTTTTTAAATAAAATATGGCCGCTGTCCTTATTTAGAGGGATTTGCGCTGCGTGGTTCAGATTTGATGCCGGCAGTCACGGCGACGGCCGCTTCCCGGAGTCCAACCTACTGAGTTCTGCACATGCGCAATGACAACTGATGCTGTTGTACCATCGATGTGACGTACTCAAGATAGTACATGTTGACATCATATCAATGGTACAACAGCATTGTCTTTCCATTGATATTCATGCATAACAGCCCTCTCCCAAAACACTATATATAGAATAGTGGATGGGTGAACATCCACAACAAAGCTGTGTTTCCATCGAGGGAGTTGATGACATACAGAGACCTCGAGGCTCAAGCTCGAGAGGTCTCGCTTGATGTCATCAACTGCCCGATGGGACACAGACTTAGTTAGGATGTTCACCTATCCACTGTTTTATATAGTATATGGGTGTTTTGTTGGGGGTTTTTGCAATATTTTTCTCGTTACTTGCTGCAGGGCTGCTCCCGTTCCCACTGGTGCTCCTGCTGGCTCCCGTTTCTGCTTGTGCCGCTAGTACTCCCTCCGGTTTCTCAGTTTCCCTATGCACATGGTTCATTTTAAAATTAGGAGAAAAAAGTAATAGTATTTTCAGAATGGGAGCCATGTATGGCTCTCATGTCTAACTCCGACTTCAAACTCCATTGGCTCCATGCCGGCATCCGCTAAATCATGCCGCCATGTTTGTTTTTCTTTTCAAGCGAGAGCCTCGTCTGAGCCAATCAGGTGGCAGATCAAGGGTTAAAAGTTGTTGTACTATCGATGTGATGTCAGAATGATAGTACAACAACTTTTTTGACCTTTGAACTGTACTACAACAAGTTGCTGAAATCCATTCACAATAGAGGCTAACCATATACTATATATTTCTGTGCTTGTGACATTGTATACATTTCCACAACAATATATTGTGATGTCACAAATGGAGGTTTATGACCGTATGCACAGACAAACAGTAGTAGGACTAGATGGTATCCAGGGACCAAGATACTGCTTTCAGATAAAATTCTCTAGTAATAAACTAGAAAAAAATGTATATTTTTTATTTCTGTTACACAGCACACATTTGAATCTTCTGATGATTATCAGCGGTATTTGAAAAATAAATGTAAACCATTATATGTTTTTGTATATGGAAGTTATCAAAACATGATATTGTATATTGATTTATGCATCCGGCGTGGGCACAGAAGCCATGTGATAAATCTTTAATCTACATCTACTATATGTATAAATTTCCTGTCTTACATATATACACATAGTGGACACGCGTCATAGCCAGTTGATATTCTCATGTCATCAGACTCCACCACTGGTACTAATTGCAATTAATTTCTCTTTTAAGTCTGCCCTACCTCAAAACCCTGTTTCTCCTGTTCACATCACCTAGACAAACCTGGCCTTACATCTACACACTAGCTGTTTCTCATCATTATTTTTAACTATACTTTTCTCCTGCAGAACAAAATATTTATTTATTTATTCAGAAAATCAGATTTATAGACCTTATACCTGGTTCTTATACACATGCTGTTCATCTTTTTTCCACCACTCCTTCAGTTCAGCCCAAATTACCATTCTCGTCTCCATTGCTACCAACAGCAACATCACAGATTCAATTCAATCCAATTTTATTTATAAAGCGCCTTTCAAGATCAAGGCGCTGTACAAATTTTTAAAATAATAAAATCACAACATTTAAAAGACAGCCACAACTAGCAGAGATACGCTAAGCCAAAAAGATATGTTTTTAAAGCAACTTTAAAATGTTCAACGGTTGGATGTTCTCTCAACCAACGAGGTAGAGAATTCCACAGGGTCGGTGCTGAAAAAGCAAAGGCACGAATCCTGACAACTAATCGAACCTGGGAATCTCCAGCAATCCCTGGATTGGCGGAGCGGAAGAGCAGAGGGGACAATAGGGAATCAGAAGATCTTTCAGGTAGCGGGTCCCTGGTCATGTAGAGACTTTAAAGGTTAGTAAACCAACCTTAAAGGTGATCCGCCACCAAACTGAGGCCAGTGCTCATGACAGGAGACTAATATGACTGTCTTAGAAGTCCCAGTCAAAAGCCTGGCTGCCGCGTTCTGCACCAGCTGGAGGCAGCGGATATCAACCTCTGGTAGCCCTAGGTAGAGGGAGTTGCAGTAGTCAAGACGGGTAGTGACAAAGGCGTGGACCAATGTTGGAAGGTCATCTGGGGGAATCAGATGTTTCACCCGGGCGATATTCCTCAGATGGTAAAAAGAGGACTTGACGACAGCTGACACCTGAGATTTCAGGGTTAAACCATCATCAAAAATAACGCCCAGGTTTCGCACCTGTTTAGAGGTAGAGAGTGGTACGCCACCAAGTAATAAACCTGATGGTTGCCCAACACCCACACCCATCCCCGGACGACCTGGATCCACAACCAGCACCTCAGTCTTATCCGGATTGAGTCTCAACCAGCTTGAACTCATCCACAGTCTGATCTCATCAAGGCAACTATTAAGTACAGAGAGTGCATCACCTTGACTGGGGAGAAAGAACAGATACAGTTGAGTATCATCTGCATAGCAGTGAAAACCCAAACTGTATCGCCTGATGATTTCTCCTAATGGCAGCATATACACTGCAAACAACATGGGAGCTAAGATGGGGCCCTGTGGTACCCCATAAGGCAGGAAGTGAGTATCAGAGGAATAAATTCCGGTGACAACTCTCTGAAACCTGCCCGTGAGATCTCAATTAAAAAAATTAAAACCCACCCGCGAACAACAAAGTTGCCACAGTAAACAATCCTTGACACCTTTCTTTAGTTGTTTCCACTACTGCTTCAGGCATCAGCCACCCACGATGAATGGGACTGTTCATCAAATGACTGCTTCTGGATGGCACCTAATCAAATTCAGTACCTAAAGTATGTGGAGATGTGGCATCCTTAACTATCTCCCTAGCAATCTGTCCCAACATGGAATCAGACAGTAAAGCAACAAAAAAAAAATACTACTATTTAATATTTTTTAAACTACACCACAGTCACACACAGTACCTTAGACTATCTAAGACTGGACCTATTGTATAAATAGTATGGGACCTCAGACAAATTTTTTTATTTAAATTTGCATGAATTGCTTATATGTTTGATGAGAACTTGGTAATTTCTGCCTGCATCTGTTTTTTTACATGCCTGTGCGTCCTATCCACTGTTTTCTAATGTTTGTAATTATGCCATCTATTTTTTTTTTTAACTAATTTCATGATGTAACTCACAATGCCTCAAATGTTCCTTATGTCCTTGCTCATTCTTATAACTTGCATTGTTATCCCAGGTCGCCCCTGAAAAAGGGACCTTCGGGGCTCAGTGGGCCCACCCGGTCACCAAAATTTAATAAATAAATACATATATTTACTCATGGTATTTGACCTCATGCACATCACTTGTGGCTATGCTTTGCTCTGCCACTGGTAAGGCTTCCCAAGGTCAAGTAGAACTTGTGGAGATGAAAAGTTTATCACACAGGACCTTGCTACATATCCCTTACATACAGTATTAACATAGCTGATCCAAGCTTTCAATAAAAAAAAATGTAAGCCATTTCCATATATTGATATATATGTTTTTATATCAGTGTATAATGACACAACAATGTTTATGTATTGATAACAAATCTGGGGGTTTAACATTTTATTAAGTGTTTTAACTTGTCTGAATTTTTAAGACACTTCCCACATTCATTAGGAGCTGCGTAGTTTAAACCTACTGTGCATCCATCTTATGCCTTTAACACTTAAGGTGCTTTCTTTCCTGCTTGCCTCCACTCTCTCTTTCACTCTGTGTCTATCCTCCACTCCCCCCCCCCACCTACTTACCATTACTGCTGCACAGTTTATTCATCTCTGGAACACTAACTTGCCTTAGGGCACTAGGCCCCGGGAAGGGGGTGGTATATGTATTTGTAATTACTACTTAGCCAACTGTACAGCTGTTTACTGTTTACCATGTTAATTCTACAATGCCTGCCTGTTTACAATAAAAATATTTTACAAGAAAAAAATATAATTGCAAGCATTTCACTCTCCCTTCTAGTACCCTTTAATCTTGCTTGTACAGGCATCACCTGTGAAAGCATCAGAAGATAATAACAAAGGGCAGATAATTGTAGAACATATAATATATGAATTATAGAACATATAATATATAAAGTGTAAACAGTTCAACAGTGCATGATACCCAGCTGGCTGGGGAAAATGTGAGAGTAGACAAATAAAATGTAGCGGTGACCCTGGAGGACTTCAATCTCCCAGACATAGTCTGGCATCTTGGAAAGGCTAATGGCAAGGGCTGAGATTGAGTTCCTGGCCACAACCTGGGACAGCATACTAGGAGAACATGTCCAACAAGGGATTATGTTTGAAGTCATGCTTCACCTTGTTCTCCACCGTGGGGATGGGATCATCTCTAATGTGAACATCAAGAAACAAATGGGAGGCAGTGACCACAACTGGGTATCCTTCTCCCTGGTGACAGGGAAGACTAGTTGGACCATAGCACTAGACCCCAAAACTTTTAAAAGACAGACATTGCCAAGATGAGGGAGCTGGTGTTGAAGGGTCTGGAAAACCTGCATGAGGCTAGTAATACAGAGCACATGTGGCATTTGCTGAAGAAAGTTCTTGCAACAGCTATTAAGATCTGCATGATCGCATCCATATAAGCAATAAAGGAAAGGGGGCATAGAAGTAACACTCTGGCATAACAGAAGCCTGTGGCACTTGATCCTATACAAAAAGAGGATCTAAAACTACTGGAAGAAACTTGTTGCCTCCAGGTAAAGCATAAGGCTCACTTGAGGGACAGGGAGGTCACAAGCGGCATGCTGCAGGGATCGTTCCTGGTAACTGTCCTTTTTTTTTTGACTTTCTTTTTTATCCCTCCTTCTCACCCTCAGTGTTCCACTCCTTCGAGCATTGCTCATGCCATCCATGTTCCTTTTTGACCTTTGAGTCTGCCCCCTAGAGTGCCCTGGTAACTCCTTCCTCCCCTCCTACCTCTGTGGAGCACCTGCACAGCAGGGATCTGCCCGTGGTTCCTGGACTGGATGGCATACAGCGGCCATCATCTGGGACCACCAAGAGTTGTTTTCCCTTTCCCATCCCCCCCGAGGATGTCAGCTTGGGCAAGTGCATGCTGACGCACACCTGCCAAATGCCTAACAACGTCCTGCTCTCCCCGACTCCAGCCCTCTGGAGCCGCCAATGCCCAGTGAGAGTCGGTACTCCTATCAGCCCCCAGGAATGTCAGGTGCATGCAGCACCCCTGGTAACCCACCCCGAAGGAGGAGAGCATCCATTGAGAAGCTCAATCCTTCTTCCCCCTGCTGACCCCCGACGGCCCTAGTCTGTGCCCAAACCCTGGTCACCGGTGTGGTGCAAGGTGTGGCATCCAGCGCCTCAACCCTCAGTGCCACCAGGCCGGCATAACTGTCTTTTTAGTACATAGAAACATAGAAGTTGACAGCAGATAAGGACCGCCAGGCCCACCTAGTCTGCTCTTTTTCTGTTCCTGTTGCAGAAACCACAGATCCTGCTTGATCTCTGGCTTTGATCTCTTACCTATCACTAGGGTTCTCCTATGCCTATCCCTTGCATTCTTGAATTCCCCTACTGAATTTGCCCCCACCCCCTCCACTGGAAGGCTGTTCCATGCATCCACCACCCTTTCTGTGAAGAAATACTTCCTTACATTGCCCCTTAGCCTACCCCCTCCCAGCCTCATGTCATGACCCCTTGTTCTAGAACATCTCTGCCGCTGTATAGATCACTGGTCAGGCCACACCTGGAGTACTGTATGCAGTACTGGTATCCATACCTGAAGAAGGACACTAGGTTACTGGAGGGAGTGCAGTGCAGGGAAACAAGGATGATCCAAGGGATAGGGGATATGCCATACAAGAGCAGGCTGAGAGAGCTGACCATGTACTCACAGGAGGAGAGGAGAGATGGAGGGGTATGACTGAAACCTTTAAGTACTTGAAAGGTATAAACATGACAGGCACAGAGGGGCTGTTCCAGTTAAGGGGGGAGAGGCACACTGGAGGGCACGATCTGAGAGTGGAGGGGATAGATTCAGAGGGAAATGAGAAGACAATATTTTATGGATAGAGTGGTGTCTGGGTGGAATGCATTGCCTGAGGAAGTGGTGTCCTGTAGTACAGTGGGCTGCTTCAAAAAGGGATGGGACAGGGTAAAGGGGAGGGTCAAGGGTAGGGGGAGGAGAGGAGGGAGGGGCACCTGCAGTGTAAGGGTTGCTAACTGTGCAGCCGAGCAGACTTGATAGACCAAAAGGCCTTTATCTGCTGGCAACTTTGTATGTTCATATGTGTCTCTTTTTCCAGAACATGCCACCCTCCTGTACCTTATTTATGTCCTTGAGATATTTGAAGGTCTCTAGCATATCTCTTCCCCTCTTCCCTCCTCCAGGGTGTACATATTGAGGTCCTCCAATCTCTCCTTATATGACTTACGGTGCAAGCCTTGCACCATTTTTGTTGCCCTTCTCTGAGCAGCCTCTATCCTGTCTATGTCTTTATGGAGATGCAGCCTCAAAAACTGGACACAGTACTCCAGATGAGGTTTCACTAATGATTTGCACAGAGGTATTGCCACTGCCTTCCTTCTGCTAGTAATACCTCTCCCTATGCACCCAGTACCCCACTGGCTCTTCCCACAATCTTGGCACATTGCTTGAACACCTTTAGGTCATCTAATATAATGACCCCCAGATCCCTTTCCTGTTTGGTTGCCATCAGTACCTCTCCCCCCATCATGTAAATCTCTCCTGGTTTCCTGTGCCCCAAATGCATGATTTTACACTTTTTTGCACTGAATCTTAGTTGCCATGCTCTTGACCATTCCTCTAGTTTTCCTAGGTTCCTCCTCATTTTTTTACCCCTCCCAGAGTGTCTACCCTGTTGCAGATCTTGGTGTCATCTGCAAAGAGGCATACCTTTCCTTTCAGCCCTTCTACAATGTTGCTTATGAGGACACTGAATAGAACTTGCCTCAGAACAGATCCAGTGGCATCTCTCTGGTCACCCTCCTTTCCTCAGAATGCTCTCCATTTACCAGTACCCTGTGTTTGCCATCCCTCAGCCAGTACCTAACCCGGCTTACCACCTCAGGGCCAATTCCCAGGCTGCCTAGCTTGTTTACAAGCCTCTGATGTGGAATGATGTCAAAGTCTTTGCTGAAATCCAGGTAGGCTACATCCACCGCTCCCCCAATATGTTCATAAGTGACATGGGGGAAGGCATCCAGGGAAAGTTTGTCTCTTTGCTGATGACATTAAGTTATGCAGCAGGATAGATTACAAGGAAGGTGTGCAAGAGCTCCTGAAGGACCTAGCAAAACTAGAGACAAGGTCTTAAGGTCTAGCAGTTGAGTTTCAAGGCCAAGAAGTGCAACGTAATGCTCTTACGGAGATGGAATCTGTGCATGGAATACTGGATGTGAGGGGTTAGACTGGCCACTTCAACTGAGAAGAGGGATCTGGGGGTCATAATGAGTGACTTCCTCAAGCAAACAAGTCAACACAACAAAGTATACAGCAAGGCACTAAGTTTATTGGGGTGTATAGGGAGGGGGTTTGACAGTAGAAGCGAGGTGATTCTGCCACTGTACATATCCCGGGTGAGACCTCTCCTTGAGTACTGTGCCCAGTTCTAGAGTTTTTACCTGCACAAGGCAATGACAAGCTAGACTCGGTACAGCAAAGGGTCATTAAGGTGACGCAGGGCCAGCAGGCTAGATCCAGTGAGGACTGACAGGAAGCCCTAAATATGTTCTCGCTGGAGGCCAGGCGGGAGTGGGAGGACATGATTGAAACATACTGTATAAGGTTCTCAAGGGTATACACAAGGTGGATAGCGAGGACCAAAAGATGCACTCACTAGGGGGCATGACTGGAGTCTGCTGGGAGAGCAAGTTCAAGAGCAATGTAAAGAAGTTCTACAGTACTTCACTGAGAGGGTGGTGGAACTATAAAACAGACTATTGACGGAATTGGTGGGGACAGCTACCCTTTTTTTGAAAAATATTTTTATTGAAAAGATTTTTAAATGCATATATGATTATGCAAGTTAATCAATACAGTTTTTATAAAGAGTTCAAGGTGCTTACGCAACTTGGTATGATGCATGCTTGTGCGACTTAGATATGTTGTGGCTGTTCATCTCTCTATCCTTGGGATATACCACCTTGTAGGGGTATGATGGCAAGTAATCCTAGAAGAAGGTTCTACCCCTATAGGTGCCATGGGAATGATTCCCTTGGCTAAAGGTAGTTTAGGAAGGAGCCCCCCAAAAATACCCAAAAGGGCATCAAGCATAGAAGCCGGCAAGGAGTCAAAATGATATTGAGGACAGGAATGTAGGTCAATAGATGCAGATGGGTAGAACAGGAGATGAACAGGAGACGATGAGAAATAGTTAGTGGAAGGGAAGCTAACACAATGCAGAAGAATGGGACTTCCTAAGGAGGGAGGGAACTGCCAGGGTCACCATCTGACTCCATCCAACAGCAGAACCTAACTACGGAACCTAGGAAAGCACTAACCCTATCTAATATTATGACCATTGGCACAGAGGAGAGGAAAAAAACCCTTTGGGGAGGAAACCACTGGGGATCCAAGGCTTAGGTCACCTTCCCTTCAGGCTGAAGGACATTTTGGTTAGTGACGGCTCAGCTTCTGCAAATTAGAGTTGAGATCGAGGGAAGAGGAAAAGATTCTTATTTGGAGGAAGCTCTCACTCTGTCCTTCTAACAGGAATGCTGTTGAGGGTTGTGAGTGACATCTCTGCAACTAGACGCCCAAAAGCAAAAGAGGAGAGAGAGATGACCGCTAAGTCACTCAGCCGGCCTACATGAACCTACGAAACAGACCAGAAGTGATCAGATGGAGAATAGCATAGAGAGTGCCTTTGAACCTGCTCTGGCAGCTAATGGGGCCCCGCTTCTGAGAGTCCCACCCCTCACAGCAGGAAGTTGTAAATTCTGTATCCAGAGATGTCACCGAAATGAGGGACAACTGAAGGTCAACCCGGAGTGAAGATATTCTCCCTATGGGCCAGAGAGAAGGATCCCAATCTGAGCTTTGCATACTCTGGATACAGACTTCATGGGTGCAGAGCGACACCGTCTGCTACAGGCTAGCTACGAACCATGAAGCAATGGACACGGAAGGTCTCCAAGTGGAGAGCAGGTCGAGTCAAGGTAGTATGAGAGCCATTCAAGGGATATGTTTGAGTAGTCGATGTGAATGAGTAGACCTACAGAGAGATCAGACTGAGTGAATTAGACCCTGACATGTGTCATGAGGAGGCTGAATGTGATTAGTAACCACAGGAGTGCATGACAACTGAGTCCACTGAGAAGCCAAATTAGGAGTGGGTTGAACTGTATGAAGGTAGAAACAAGAGCAGCCAGGCAAAGCCCGCAGCTGACAGATGAAGTACAAAGTACCAAGAGTAGTGAGGTAGGAACAACGAAGTCGGAATAGACGTGTGGAGGTTTGAGATGAATATACAAGGTATGCTGGTGGAGGGGAAGCCTTGAAGGCTGGCATGGACTGCAGAATGGGAATGAATGAGGTGAGGGGGAGAGACAATGATAGCCAGGTAAAGCCTTCAACCTACGATGAGCTGAGAAGTCGATATGGGAGGAGAGGATGATGAAGAACAAACGAACAAGAAATGATGGTGGATTGAAGGCCATAACGGTTAAAGTGAGGTATGAAATGGATGATGTATGATAACGGAGTGAAAGCCTTGAAGGCCAGGACGGTTAAGGGTATAGGAAGGGTGAGGTTCGGTAATGATGGAGGTTGACATGGAGTGGAGGAAATACAAGTTGAGTGATCCAGAACATAGGACTATGGTAAGAGCAGGATACGAAAAAGCATGGTGATGGCAGGATAGGGAAACACCCCCAAAAGAAAGCATGGGACGAGGAAGGAGGAGAGGCAAGGGTCAAGACAGTGGTGGAAAGTGGGGCATGAATGCTAGGTAGATACATGGATGGGAGAGATGAGAATGGTTGGGCAATGTCCACAACCAATGGGTGAGATACTCAGTACCTGGAGTAAGGGTAAAGCCGGCGGCAGCAGGAGCAGGTTGTTATACCAGCAGCAGCAGCCGCTTGACATAGAGTGAATTGAATCCATGCTGAGAGTTCTGGAACACAGGAAATAAGATGTCAGAAGTACTAATATAACCAATGCCTAGGAGTCTCAGGCAGGACCAACATGAAATGACAACTGGAATAGGGACAGATGGCCGATAGGGCAGGAAACCTCAAAAGAAGGATGAGGTTCGGTAATGATAGAGGTTGACATGGGGTGGAGGATATTCGACTTGAGCGGTCCAGAACGTAGGACTAGGGTAAGAGGAGGATACAAATAGGTATGGTGATGGCAGAATAGGGCACTTCCATTCAGAAAATCCTTGAAAAGCAATGTGGTACCCAAAAACTGGGATAAGGCAATAGTGGTTCCACTTCACAAATCAGGCAGTTGCGAAGAAGTTAGTAATTACAGACCAGTGAGCCTTATGTCTATAGTAGGGAAACTAATGGAAACACCACTCAAACAGAGGATTGTAGCATTCCTCAAAACTAGCTGCCAAAAAAACACTAAACAGCATGGTTTCACAGCAGGTAGGTCATGCCAGACAAATCTGCTCGTGTTTTTTGACTACACTACAAAAATAGTGGATGATGGTGAGGTAGTAGATGTGGTCTACCTAGACTTCAGTAAGGCCTTGACTTAGTTCCACACAGAAGGCTGGTAAAGAAGCTTGACCATACAGGGGTTGGTCCAGAAGTAGTCAGATGGGTACAAAACTGGTTATAATGCAGACCCCAGAGGGTACAGATTAATGGAACACAATTGACGGAAGGCTGGGTGACCAGCAGGGTGCCCCATGGCTTGATGCAGGGGCCTCTGCTCTTCAGTGTTTTTATAGAATACATCACTGATGGACTGGAAAGGCAGGTGTGTCTGTTCACAGACAACACCAAGATATGTAACAGGATGGACACCTCAGAAGGAGTGAGCAAGACACAAGCTGACCTCAAGAAACTAGAAGAATGGTCTGGAATGTGGCAGCTGAGATTTAATGCCAAAAAGTGTAAGGTCATGCACGTAGGAAAGAAAAATCCAAGAAAGGAGTATTACGTAGGAGGTGAAAGACTGAAGGCCTCAAACCAGGAATGAGATTTGGGAATCATAATCTCAGACAACTTGAAGGTTAGTAATCAGTGTGAGAAGGCAACATTGAAGGCCAACAGAATGCTGGGCTACACTGGAAGGGGAATCACGAGCAGGAGGAGAGAGGTGGTACTACAACTGTATATATCGCTGGTCAGGCCTCACCTGGAATACGGAGTCCAATTCTGGAGGCCTCGCCTCAAGAAGGACATTTATTTATTTATTAAGCTTTTATTGACCAGGTAGGTACACTAGACAAGTTATATGCCTATTTTCAGGTACGACCCGAGAGAGTACAATGAAAAATACAAGTTCAAACAGTGTACGTAACAACATGTGGGGCAATGTACAGAGTAACAAAAGAGCAAGGTGAACATAGACAGTCTACAGTAAGTAGTAATAGGTAAAAAAAATATATATATATATATATATATATATATATATAAACAGAATAAAACAGGTTAAGTCATTCAATAGCAATAGCAGCAATTACAGTGCGTGAGTGACCCTTTTATTACAGCCACAGAGACAAATAATTCCTGAGCAAATAAACAAACAAACCACATGCTTCCCAGAGTTAAGGAACAGTAGGCAGCATAATTAGATCCTGCAAGGAGTATCCCAGAGTTGGGTGAGACCAACTGAGAGACCTGGTTAAGGTGGCTTGGGACACGCACACACAGAGGCCAGTTGGACTTTGAGCATCGGGGGTTGGAGGTGTGGACTGGTCCTCGCTGGAACCTCCTCCTTCCCCAATTCAGCAATGGACTGGAGCAGGTCTCTCCCATGGGGCTCTTGCTGGAAGCTACAACCCCAGTTGCCATTCCATTAATGAGTGCTAGCCCTGATAATGGATGCACCTCTGAAAATGTTAAGGATGATTCTTCCCCCAGCAGCATTTCCAATACAGAGAAAGGAAGGGGCTTATTTTGGACTTTTTCAATTACTTAGTGTAAAGACCACCAGAATCCCTTAATTTTGGTACATGTTAAGGCCATATGGAGGAAAGTGCCCTCTTCCGCTTGACATGTTACTAGGCAATTGATCTACTAATACAAGCTAATGATGTGAGCTGTGCCCACACCTTTTCTCTCCCCTATGTCCGCACCTCAGCAGGCAAACTATCGTGCTCCTATATATCTCCTACCCTCTGGAACAACCATCCCTTCCAAATCCACCTCTCCTTCCCCGTTCTTAAGCGCTTACTCAGACCAACCCTTAACACTACCCGCATCTGCTCTCCTTCCTCAACCTCGCTTACCTCCGTATGGCTTTTCCCCTCTTCTTTTACTGAGAATCACAGTACATACCAATATACTGTAATTACAGTTTGTATTTATTTGACTCCCTATTGTAAATACTAACTGTAATGTATAACCTCTGTACATTGTTGTACATTTGTTGTATTTGCCTTATTCCTCTACCCCCTCCCCTTGGTCGCATCTGGAAATGAACTTCTGTTCACAGTGCATTTCCTGGTTATCATCTTTAAAATAAAATAAAAAATTAAAAAATTAGGGCAAGTAGGGATGCATTCTGCTTTCATTTTGTACAGCTTGCTGCGTGTGTAATATTCATATTTATTTATTTCACCAGGATAAACACTCTGTTGAGCATTGCTCATTTACAAAGAGGTCCTGGTTAGGACAGGTAACATAACAAACGGTAAGATAGCAGGTAACATAATACAGGGAATAATAAGGAATGGGTATGGCATTTTACACGTGAGAACTAAAACAAGGATTAAGAAACAATAGAAAAATACAAGATCCACGCTTACAGAAGGTCTGAAGTGCAGTAATATGCATGTAGTAAGTAAGTAATGCTACCCAACAGAGTGGGCGTTATTGGGATATAACTGACTGCTCAGAGGCATGATGAGGTCTTTTTTTTTTTAAACTTTATTTTTATTATTTTACATATTATGATTCATAGTGGTTATATAGCATGTCAAGACAACCACAATATAACATTGGACAACATTTGGAGATTAAAGTTCTCCTTAATCATAGGTTTGATGCATCTTGACATTTTGATACCACATTAGGGGATATTCAACATTCAAGTAACCTTCAAGTTTAAAGTCCAAAATTTAAAATGCTGCTTAATTAAGCCCATGAGCAGTATGACTTATGTACGATTATTCTAAAGTCCGTTATGAGTCCAACATTTGCACGCCTACCAGAGGCTAATGGCGTCATACTATTTTCTAAAGGGATTTAACATCATAGTGCAGTTGCAAACAAGTATAAAGTCTAACATCTACATAATTCAAAAAGTTTAACATAGCTGCACAGATCCCCCAATTGAACTAACCCTAAGTCCCCAGTAAAGTAAAAAGGATTTATTTACAATATTTAGACCTCAAATATTGACTATAAGTAGACTACTAGAGGACTACCAGTAAGCCAACAAGCCTTTTTATGGAGGGAATATAAAAGTCTCACTCAATCAGTACAATCAGTCCCCTTTTTCCTCTCCTGAAGTCAGGTATTCCTCCTCCTCGACTGAACCAGGCTCCTGCCATCGTTGCTGCAGCCATGAGGCCCATTTCCCTGCTTCAAGTGGGTCGGAAAAAATCCACACTTTCCCCTTGAAAACCAGACGCAATCTTGCCGAATAAATTATGGTGTGTGAAACCCCGAAGTTGAGTAGCTTCTGCCTCACCGGGTCAAACTTTTTGCGCCTCAGACGGGTGGCATAGTTGAGGTCAGGAAAAAGATACACCATTCGATTATCTTGTATTAAGGTCCCTGCACATCTAGCCAGCTGCAGTATGGTGTTTCTAGTCCCCACTCCATCAGTCACAATTAGGAGGGTTCGTGGGTTAGTTGGATCCTCCCGGTAGCCTCAGGGAGTTATCTGATAGGATTTTTGAAGAGTGAAGGGAATCAGGGGTTCCTTGGGAGCTAATTTTTCTTGCAGCCATTCTTGTAGGAACATAAGAGGATGATCACCACTGATACCTTTGGGCAGGCCCAGTATCCTTATATGCGACGACCTAGCCTAATTCTCTAAGGCTTCCAGTCTGGCCCGGTAGTGAGCGTTCTCTTTGATCAGGTTTGCCGTGGCTGCTGAGGCCAACTCCACTTGCCTTTTAACATCATCCGACACTACTTTTAGGTTGTCGATGGAAATTTCTGCTAAGTTCAGTCTGGTGCCATAAGAATCCATCTTGGTATTTAAATCTGAGACCACAGATATCAGTTTTTGCAATTTATCTCTGATAGAAGATAATGTCTCCTCAGCTTCACCAGTTGTTGAACACTGCACATTGGTAGCTGCCTTTGATGCCTAAGAAGGCCCTGTTGTTTTCCCACCTGATCTTCCTCCTTTATCCCTCCTTGGGTTCCCCATTCTGGTATTCTCCAAAGTGCTCTTTTCCAAAGCTGGAAAAAATTTCACTCAGAACGCGATCTAAAATACTTTAATTTTACAAATTAGTAGTAGAATCTGAGGAGCTGTTCTAACTTGCTGCTCTCAGCTCGGGCTACACAGCACCCCCAGGTGTAATAAGGTCTGAAGCTGCAGGTGGAGGGTCTTATAGCCCCTGGAAGGTTCATTATATCCCATAACGTCCACCCTGGAGGGTATTAGTGCACTTAGAAAATGTGCTATAGGTGTAATTTTTTGGAAAAATATATACCAATAAATATTTATATATAAACAAGCATTTGTCAATGCCGAATGTTTGCTTGCTGATATTAGCATTGGATGTGCAGGAGTTAGACAGATGCAGACTAGGAATGGCAGCGAAATATTGAACTCATGCCAACCCCACATCCACCCTGCAGAGATGGACAGGCATTGGGGTGTGCCTTTGGGTCGTCACCCATAATGCTCATGGCATTTCACCTCACCCTATCCTGTAGACACTGACAAGTGTTGAGGTGTGCCTTGGGGTGTTCTGCTTCACAGTCACCCCAATTCATAAGGGCATGCACTGAAATGGGTGCAGAATAGGAGAATGGGGTGAAGTCTGGGGCTGAAGAGTCCAAAGCACACCTCAATGCCTGTCACTGGCTTCAGGGTGGGGAGTGGGGATGGAATGGTATAAGCATTACAGCTGGCAATCCAAAGGCACACCACTGATGCCTGTCAGTCTATACAGGGTGGGACGCTATGGTTAGAAACCCTAATGCCCCGGGCATTTGTTGGTATTTGCACTACACATTTTCAACATGACCTTTTTGTGACCCCCACCTCATGAAAGCATTGGAACCTCTGCTCTTGCACAGTGGCACTGCGATTTTGTTAACGTGTCTCGAACTTTGATTTCCCACAGTGACCATGTCATTCTGTGCTAGATGTGCAAAAACACAGATTGGGCAGGATGTGAAGAATGACAGCTGTACCATTCATAGGGAGGTGTGAAGAGATGTCAATGCTAAAAATCTGGAGTGAAAATATTAAAAATGCTCGAACTTCCGAGCATATGTGGAAACTGTGCAATGCATGCTCGTAACACAGTCATTTAGTGGAATTATTTCACTAAATTGTCAACGCCGGCATTTTGTGATCTCTGCTCATGAACAATGTCACTGTGATTTTCTTAATCTGTCCTGAACACCAATTTCCCACAGTGACCACGCTATTCTATGCCGGAAGTGCGAAAACACATTTCGGCCAGGATGTGTAAAAGGACAGATGTACTGTTCATATGGAGGTGTGGAAAAATGCCAATGTTGAAAATCTAGTGTGAGCATATTGCACATTTGTGAAGTTACAAGAGTGCATGGAAACTGCACAATGCACATGCATAACACAGTCGTTTTATGGATTTTTGCCACCAAATATTCAACATAGGCATTTTAGGACTTCTGCTCATGAATAGTTTCACTGTGATTTTCTTAATCTGTCCCAAACATTGATTTTCCACAGTGATCACGCCATTGTGCACCAGATGTGTGAAAACACATTTCAGGCAAGATGTGAAAAATGACTGCTGTACTGTTCATAAGGAGGTGTGAAAAAATGACAATGTTGAAAATCTGGAGTGAAAATATTAAAAATTTGTGAAGTTATGAGTGTGCGTGGAAACTGCAAAATGCACACTTGTAACACAGTCATTTTCTTGGAATTTGTTCACCAAGTTTGCAACATAGGTGTTTTGAGAGCCCACCTCATGAACAGTGACATTGTTATTTCGTTAATCATCCTGAAAGGTGATTCCACGCAGTGACCATGAAATCACCTTTCAGGACTGAATAAAGCCATGACAGTGGCTGAATTCATGAGGAGGGGTCCCAAGAACCCCATGTTGAAAATTTAGTGCCAAAAGTAAAACAAATGGCCGAAATATCCACATAAGTTGAAAAAATCCATTTATGCCATTATACAGCTTACTGTCATTTCTTCAGTTAACAGTTGGCTTTGAAGCATGCAGATGTGTTCCCAGACAACTGAAGATTATCACGCTGGGCTCCAGAGGTAAGTTGGGGGTGAGGGAGGTGCGTGGAGAGGTGGGGTGCGCAGAGAGTTGGTGCGGGTTGGGGGAAGGGGCAAGGGACTCAACAAGGGACCATTTTATTTTTAACAGAATTGAAAAAAAAAAGACAATGTGGGACGCTTTTGGCACACTGAGGTGGGCTCCCAGCATGCCTCCTGGGTGTTTGTTGGGGGAGTACTGGAGCCAACAGGGATTGGGCACCCCCGTTGGCCATACAGTGTGCTTGGGGGGGCACATGAGCCGAGGGGGACTGGGAACCCCATCGGCACAGAACAAATGGGGAGGCATCATGCTGATGGGGATCGGGCTACCTCGTTGGCAAATGAACTAGGGAGGGGACATGCCAACAGGGAATTGAGCACCCTCTTCAGCTTTAACGGGGACTGTGAGAGGCAGTGACTGTCCATCGGTTTCATGAGGACTGTGAGAGGCTGACGGAGAAGTCACCACCATGTTTATTGAAAGGGGACACCGGACAATGCAGCTGTAATTGGCTGCTGCAATCAGGGACCGCCCCACAAAAACAGCTGATTGTTGCTGACAGGGCACTCCCTGATTGCAGTGGCCAGTTTTACTCAAGTTGGTGGCAAGCTACACTACTGCTGTCGTGGACAGCGTGATCCTCTATTGGTGCCACACAGACCAGCCCCAAAATGGCCTGCCTGAATTGGCAACAACACTGCCGCGCTTCCACAACTTACCACTTCAACAAGCTGCCCCAATATGTTTCTTGCACATGCATGCAAGCAAACATAAAAATAAAAAAAGGTAACTTTTCTAGTAAAGTAATCCCTGTACTGTTGGAATCACCACAGGAGGGTGCTGCCATGTTTCTGTGGGTCCCAGGAGCTTGTTCTCTTGCTTTATTTCTCCACTCTCTCCCTCACAGACATGAGAGCTGCTACTTGAGCTTATCGCCTCGCTTTATCGCTCCCTCATCCCTCCTGCCTCAGTCACACATGCAAACAGACAGAGAGGAGAGCCATTTATTTTATCTCCTTGTATCAGCAGTTCATCAGAACGGGGGAATGTTGCCTGCTTATCTGTATTTAAAGACTGGTACCTGTTTTTTTGTTTTTGTTGTGCTTTGAAGTGTGGCACCGTGCGATTCTGTAGCTCAGTGTAACAGTCAACTGTGTCTTGACACAGAGTGCGGCTGCACTCAGTAAGGAAAGTTATATTATTAACAAAAAAAAAGTTTATTGTTGTTGCAGGGTTTTTTTTCCAGTGTCCTGTGACAGTGTCCATGGAAGTCAGTCTTGCTAAGCGAGTGGGGGAAAAATGGCAGCTGGCAGGTTTTGAAATTTGGGGTGCCCAAGGATACTCTTAGTAATAGGTCACCCACAACTGGAACTTGTTTTTCACTGGGCGTTGTTAAGAAATAACAACACCAGGGCCAGGCTGTTTCAGCCAATCAGGATGTGAGTTTTGCGGTGCCCATTTTCTAAGCACAAATTATGGAATGTTTTAATAGCATTTGCATTTGTCAGCACTGAATTGACCAAGTAAAGCTTTGAAATTGTATAGGCTAACACACACACACACTCATTTTAAGTGAATCTTGAAACATGTTCCAAGATGAAGGGGCAATCCAACTAAAGGCCATTTTTTCCAAATTCCAAACCAAGCTTCTGCTTCAGGGCCACTGCCAATATTTGTACAATTATTCAAGATGGAGTTATGGGCAACAGTATCAAAAGCCTTGTTGAGCTCTAGGAAGATTGCTACATTGGTGAAGTTATGTTCCACAGCTGTAAGTCAGTTGTGCTCTGTATGTAAACTCATATTGTACTTGTCTAAGCTTATTACTTTTCGCACAGTGCTGTGCAAGATGGATTTCCCTATGCCATGCTGCTTCTGGGATGTCATGTTCCAGATCTGCTACCCACTTCTTTTTTATAGAATGTAGTGGGTCTAGGGTGCTCCTTAATAGTGCTTTATAGTAGACTAATAAGGATTTAGTTTGGGGTTGTGGCTGCCATGTAACATTTTCAATAGGGGACGAGGCAGGGACATTACCCAGGCTACCCATCAGCTATTCCAGCATTGCTCTGACTATAAGGTATACATAACAATTTCCAGGTTCTAGCTTGTATTTCCTTTTTAACTGAAAGGAGGCCTTGAGTAACTCCTCAAGGTATAGCATTGCTACCTGTGAGAGACCTTTCTTATTCCAAGCCAGCAGGCCCTGATAGGTGAACACATTATAGGCTTGTGTTCCCTGAAGCACCTGCATTAACAGTGCCATAGGAGGCATACCCCATTGTGTGCTATGATCCTGTGGGCACTGAGTCATGCTTGCACTGTTGTTCTGGTAAATGGGTTTTTGATCTTTCCAATGGAAAACAGCTTGAGTCTGGGGCTCAACACTCCCTCCAATAATGGATATCCATATCTGATTCCTCGGGTTGTTGCCATGCCTGGCCCTCCCTTTAGTTCTCAAAGCATGCCAGCTGTGAAGCTATATAGTACATATGTGCAGTATGTTGGGCATTGACCTTGCTCCCTCACTCCCATTCACCTGTATGACTGAGACTCAAACACAAGCTATTTGTTTCACCAGATGAAAGCATTAATGTAACCTCTGGGTTGAGCAAAATATTTGGCCAGGATTTTAATTGGGAGTGCTTGGAAGAGATATAAGAGCTTGGGCAATATTTATTTATTTATTTTAATTATTTTTTATTTGGACCAGGTAAAGTGCACTAGGCAGACATTTGGCTATTTTCAGGCATGGCCCGGGAGGTTACAAAGGCACGGTTTTGCACTTAACAATGAAAACATTAGCATGATGCTAGGATTTGTACAGTACATAGCTTGACTGAACAACTCAGGTCACTAGAGTGCTGTGGTGCATACAGTAAGATGACATATTCAACAGAATGAATGGCGCAGGTTACATAGAGTGCAGGGAAACATACAGTGAGAAAGCAAATACAGTAGAGCAAGTGATGCAAGTTACATACAATGCAGTGATACACACAGTGAGAAATCATATACAATAGAGTATATAAGAGTGAGCATATACAGCTTAATGACGTTTGCACATCTGAGACCTAAGGCAGAGGAATAGGCAAGGGCAAACAGACCATTCAGGTGATAGTTCATCAGGAGCCTGATAAGGTGGGAGGCGTGTTGGAAAAGGTCAAGATTATTTGGAGCAAGTGCATTGGGAGCACTGGAGCAGGAAGGTGTGGAGCTGTTTTCTGAAGGAGTTAGGGACTTGGCACTGACACATATGTAAAGGGATGCTGTTTCAATGTTTGGAGACAACACTAGCAAAGGCCATTGTGCTGTATTTGGACCGTGACCTAGGTATAGTCACTTGGACAGTGTCTGAAGATCTAAGGGAGTAAAGGCTATTACACGGCACGAGGTGGGAGGCTAGTGAATGAGGCAACTGGTTTAGAAGAGTTTGGTGTGTAATGCACATCTTGATGCTGTTAATCCTCCCCAGGGTGGGCAGTGGCAGGGCAGACCATCCCTCCAGACATGTTTTTATACTTTTGAGGAGTAGTGTGAAGCTCATGTCAAATGCACCTGCTACTTTATTTGGAATTGTGATTCTGAAGTACTTCAGGATGTCAAACACTTTTAACTTAAATCTGCCTGCCATTGCCTAAGTTGCCTCCCCCCCCCCCAAGAGCATCAGCTCACTTTTGGCCTTGCTGATTTTGTGACCCACCAGTCTGCCATACAGGGCCAAATTTTTAGCCATCTTAGGAAGGGTCTGGTCTAGGTGTCACACATATAGCAGAAGGTCATCTGCAAACAGAGTGACCTTGTGGTGTGTGTGTGGTCACATACAAACCTCTCTATGTTTGATTTAGCCCTTACAGCAGCTGCCTATGGCTCCTGGGTGAATGGAGAGAGTAGTGGGAATAAGGGGTAACCCTTGCCTTGTCCCACAGGAGGGTGCAAAGGTTGGAGAAAAGTACCCATTTGCCTTTACTAGGGCTAGAGAGTCATTGTACAAGAGCTTTACCCATCCTAAGAATCAGTGCCCCAGCCTGAGCCTTTCCAGGGTATGGTGCATGAACCCCCACTCCATGCAGTCAAATGCTTTTTCACCATCCCAAACAATAATGCCAGCTCTACCATTTTTCCCACCTCTTACCATCCAGTGCCATACGATGTTTAACATTCTCCTCATAGTTGCCTTCCTGTGATGACCCTTTATGAGCCAGCTTGGTCGGGGTCAACTACCAGTGGCATTGTGACCTCCAATCTACTCGCCATAACTTTTACCATTATTTTATGATCAGCTGTTAAGAAAAAGCTGGATGGTAAAAGTGGCATAGCTCTTGATTCTTGCTGGGTTTTGGGAGCACTTCAATTCTTGCTGACCATGTGGATGGTGAAAATACCCTGGTGTCAGTGCTGTCTGTTAGCATGTCCCAAAGGGGTTCCTTCAAGTGGGGTAAAACGACTTTAGAAAAATCCATAGGTAGGCCATCTGGCCCTAGGATTTCCCTCCCTGCAAGCTTTACACCACTGCACCAACTTCCTTCCTTCCAGTCAAGTGGAGCATTCTTGAGATCTCTAACCTCATTCAAGACAGTCAGGGTAAGTGCTGTTGCATCAACTTGATTTAGTTGTTGCATGGAGGGCATTATTCATGAGGTGTAGAGTGTGTGGTAGTAGTCTTTAAAGCAATTGCTTATCACTGTAGGGTCAGAAGATTACACCCCCTGAGATGCTCTAATGTTGTTGGTATAGCCCACCACCGCTTTCGATTTGAGTTGCCAGGTCAACCATTTCCCACTATAGTCTCCTTTCCACATCCTGGACAGTGGGGCTGTACTCGCTACTAGCTTGTAATAGCACTGAGGTATGATCCACTATCAACACTAGGTTATGTTGCATCTGCCCTCCACTAAACATCAAATGTGTGCTTACCAAAAACATGTCAATCCTTGCAGAGGAGGAGGAGTGAACATGGAGATAGAAGGTATTGTCCAATTCCGAGGAGGACCAGTGCTGCCACATATCAACCAACCCATGATCCTTTGCAGATCCTTTCAGAATGATTCTTAAAAAAATCTTTTCTAACATTTGTTAGAGAAATGCAACTTTATTGATGAAAATACCTGTGAACATAGACCACGCTGATTAAGACAGCACAGGTATTATTTTGACACTGGCTATATATAAAAAGAATAAGTACATCTAGTTAAAATCCAATTCTAAGAGCTCTGAGGGAGAATTACCCTCATTAAAATGTATGGACCACTGATACTGACAGGTTTTTAGAAGGTAAATTCTAAGTACATGCGTAAAGCACCACTTATGTACAGTAGCTTGCTGCTTATTATTAATTATCATAAGTGAGGATTGTATAGGCTGGCTAACGTGGTTATTTGATACCCAGTAGCAGCACTGAAAGAACCGTTGGATAGACATTGGGATGTGATTTCACCTATTTTTGACTACAGTTAATCATTCATTAATCATGAATGTAAAAAAAACAAAATGCATGAAATTTCCACTAAAAAAGAGTGGTGTTTTTCATGATTTGTGTATTTACACAGGGAACTTAACTAAGTTGGAACAGGTTAAGGATTATAGTTATTTGGGGGTTATATTTGACGAATATTTGTCTTTTTCTAGCCACATTACTGAATTGATTAAAAAAGTTAATAGAAGGGTGGGAGCGTTAAGAAGAAGTACTGATTGTTTAACAATGCTAGATAGAAAAAAATTGGCAGATCAGTTAATTATCCCAGTATTAAGGTACGGAGAATTAATATATAGGAACACAAATAAAATATTATTGATTAAGCTGGATAAAGCTTATTATCATGTGGCTAGATATATATTAAAGGGGAATTATCAGACTCATCATTGTTTATTGCTGAATAAAGTAGGTTGGTTGCCCTTGGATGTAAATTATCAGTGCCATTGGCTAACCTTAATTTACAAAATGAAGTATTTATCGGTGAATCGTCCAATTTCATTAATATTGTTTCCAGTGAAATGTAAGCAAAAATGGTTGTTGACTAGATCAGTTCATTCAAATAAAATAGTTGTAGGAAAATTTCAAAATAAATATGGGGACAGGTCTTTGCTATATCAAGCTTCTGGCTTCTGGAATCATCTCCCTGTTGATATGAGAGAAACTACAAGTTATTCCTTATTTACTCAAACTATAAAGGAGTTATATACTGATATTTGTGAGTGCTGAATAATCCCAGATGTGTCTTTGAAATTTGTTATGATTTCTTTTTATAATTTTATGGATGTATTTTTAGTATATTATATTGTTTGTATTCATTTGTGTTTAAATGTGGAACCTTTATTGAATGTACTTAGACAGGATTACACAGGTCTGTCTTGTAAACTTGATTATGTCCAAATGACATGTATTACCTGCATAAAAATAAATTTTTACCTACCTAGAGTTAGATTAGTTGTTATTTCAAGTGATCTTCTGAGAGTTTGTTACAGAATGGAATGAGGAGTGATTGATCTGTACCATCTTTGTGAACCATGGTTTGCTGAAGCATTTTCTTAAATGGTTAGCCACTGTCATTGAATATATATATATATATATATATATTTGTACTATTTTTGATGCAGATCCTCTCCCTGATGATGCCCTTGTGAGGGTGAAACGTTGGGCATTGCCTAGAGGATCAGTGCTTATTCATCAAGGGTTAAATAAAACATTGGATTCCATAAAGATGGACTGTGTGGCTGTTTTTTTATGGTTTTGCATCTAAAGTTTGCATTTACCCAATGCCCTAGCATTAAGAGAATCCGTTTTTGTGCCTCACCCTGGAATTAGGGCGGTCAGATCATAAGACACAGAATATACAGAGTATAGTGAGGTACTGTAAGAGGTGACATTCCATGTGGGCCTGCCCCCCACTGGCCTGCATTTTAAGTCCCCTAACATAGTTGTGATATTACTACAATAACTAATTTAATGAAAAAACAAAGGAGAGAGAAAAACCAAAAGAATGGTAATGCAGCTTATGAGGCTAGGCTGTACCATCAATGTCAACCATCAGCCCTACACAGTCTGTGGCCTGCCATTAGCACACGTGGCAGTCTGTATCTTTGTGAATGTGTGCACAAAGTCTGGTGGCCACACGAGCATGCACAAGGTCATCCACAGCAGACCACGCCGCTCGAACATGAGCAATGCCAGGGCCTTCCCCTCACTCTGAGGTTATCCTGAGAATTATGAGTAGTCATCTAGCTCCTGGCCCACTATTGCAAAAATGGCATTATAAAATGATTCCTACATATTAAAAAGAAAACCGGTCATGTAAGTCATGTACATTCTGTAGAGGTGTGGCTGGTAGTTGATGAGACATAACTGTTCATCCTGGGCCAGTTGCATAGGATCCACGAGCAGGGTCCAAGGAACTGGGGGCTCTTATGTGTATCACAGCGGCATTACTTATCCAGGTGCATTTTTTCTCAGGCAGTCATATTTGGTGGTTTCCCTGTCAAACTTTGGGCAACCATATGGAGAACAGTTCCCTGGTCACTGTGCTCCATGAACCCTTGCCTCCCCCCACACTTTCCACCCCCTGCTGACTCTACTTCAAGCTTTTTGCTTCCTGCCTCTTGTGCTGCTAATCATTAACCAGATTGCTGCTAGCAAGCTGCAGAAGGCAGCTATTAATACAAAAAGTTAGAAATTTTGAAGGTGGGATGCAGATGATGGTGCAAGGCTATACAGGGTCGGAGGAGCAGGGTCCAGAGCAAGACCACTAGTGCTGTACATAGTGACAAAGAGAGGCTACAACATGAAGGCCTCAGATGATGCTCACTCTGTTGAGTATACTGTAGCAGAGACTGTTAACGTGCCACTTGTGTTCTGTGGGACAAGTCTGACAGGGGCCACACGGCCTAGCTCAAGATCCCCTGCCCCTGCTCCCTAGCAACCATGCCTTTCAAAGTGTGAAGCTTCCCAAGTTCAAACTTAAGTTTTAGACCTTTCAGTAAGCAATTTGACATCCCAGTAAGTGCCCTTTTTTTATAGTACACTTGGTAGTGGGAGCGCTCAGGGATGGGTGAGCAAAGGTCACGTGGCAAAATCTGGACAGCAGGATCCAGGGGTTTTCGGGGAACACTAAGACTGGTTACAGTAAAATAGAGATACCTGACTGCTCAAGTAGCAGGAGCCAGAGTCCTGGTACTTGGCTGAATTTCCTGGCTGATATTGCTTCTTCTTGATTAGCATATTCCTCCACTTCCTCCACTGAAGTAAAGGTTTGTAGTGTGTCTCTGGGTATCTGGATCCATAGCCAAGATGGGTGTTGGTCGAGAATTGTCATCCTCAGTAGCACAGGCTTGCACTGAGGTTGGAGAACTTCTGCCGCTGATGCTGGCTATAGTCTGGGTAGATGCTGTTTTTTCATGCCTTTGTGCATTATGGGGCCTTTGGTTCTTGCAGCATAATGGACTGCTTCTCTGTCCTGGTAGCAGTGGGATTTGACAAGATAATGGCAGGGTTTCACTTCAGGCTTGGGCCCCCTACCAGCGGTCCTGTGGGCACACTCTACTTCATAGGTGCACCCTGTATTGCTCAATTCCAAGTGTTCAATGAGCCAGTCCTTTATAACATTATTAGTGTCCTCACCTTCTTTCCCCTCAGGCAGTCCAATAATGCTCACATTATTGCACTGAGCACAGTTTTCTTGGTCGTTGACCTTATAAACCAGTGCTTGAACAGTGTCCATTATTTGCTTTTTTTCATGCTGCCAATCTGCTGTCCAGTCCTCCACTGCTCAGATACGCTCCTCCATCTCTGTCAGCTGAGTGCTGCGAGCCATGGTCTTCTCTGTAAAGTTCTCCAGGACCCCCTGCAAATGTGAAATCTGCGTTGTCAGGTTAGTAAAACTAGCCCACATCTCCATCTGGAGATTGCTGATGGAGGCTAAAAGGGCATTATCTTTTTCAACAACTACTACTGTCGCAGCTGCACTCTTGTGCAGCCCACTTCCCACCATGGCTTCTGTGAGAACCCAAGTCTCTGATGGCTGACTGGAGTTTGTTCCTCCCCCGTCCTTCAGAAATTCGGTTGAGACTGTTTTTTTTTTTCGCATTTTCTAACTTCTTATGTTGGCAAGTCACTGATTTAATGCAGAAACTGAAGTTTGCTGTTGGGATGCTTCCAATTAAAGGCAGATTGTGGCTGCACTGGAGGGAGTCCAGTGATCAAGTGTCCACCATCTTCACTGGCCAGGCCATGCCTCTGTGGGGCAGCTATGCTAATGGGTTTAAACATGGTTTGGACAGGGCAGGGGGACTAATAGTCCACAAAGGGGGTGCAACATGGGTTTGGGGGGAAGTGTAAGAGACTAACACTACAGTAGGTTGGTGGAGTTCAGGTAATATAGTAGGGGCAGACTTGATGCCCCTTCTATCTTCTTCCACCATAAATTCTATGTTCGTTTGTTTCTATGAATACAGAGCAGCCCTGAGGGACTGCAAAAATAGAATTAAGAAAGCTAATAGGGTCTGGAAACCAGGATAGCAGTAGGAGCTGTAGACGCCTCCAAAGCCTTCTTTCATTGCATAAATGAAAAGAGAAAGTTGAAAGAGTCACCTTTGGTTTCTGGTCCTCATACCCCTAAGAATGCCCACAGGAGCACTCTTACAACTGTAAGAAGAGTGGTTTATGTGGCAGTTTAAAGAACACTTCAGTTCATACTAAGGCTCACGCTACAACATTAGGGACATAAGTAGGCATAGGTTATAACTGAGAACATAGGGTTTTTTTTTTAACCTTGGAATACAGCTTGGCCTGCGATTGGCCAAAAAATGATCAGTCTACAAAAAAAAATGCACTAGTCTCGGATACCAAGTGCTCGACTTTTATTTTTATTTTATTTTTTCCCCAAAGAAGTCTATTACCTCCCCAATCATCAGTATTGTGCTCCCGCCCCCACCTCAGGACAGCAGCCAGTCTTTACCCTCCACCCACCTCTGCTACCAGCTGCCATCTCACACAAGTGCAGTGACTTGTGCTATTTAAGTGATTGTGCTGGTATTGATGCAGTCACTTAGATTATGCAAGTCACTGCACTTCTGTGAGACAGTAGCTGGTAGCGGAGGTGGGTGGAGGGTAAATATCAGATGTCATCTCGAGGTCAGAGGAGGGAGCAGGAAGCTGATTATCATGATCAGTAGGGGGTGAGCCACTAAACTACCAGAGAGAAAAACTATATAATGACATTTTCTGTCATCTAACAAATACTGCTGCTTTAAAGAGCACCTTTCCTGCTCTTTTATCATCTGCCCCCAACCCACATGTGGACCCTTACCTGGCAGCATTTCCACTGATGAATACTTTAAAATTTTTTGATGATACTTTTTGGGGAGGGAAGGGATCATATTTTGGCTCTCTGGATCTGTGCTGCCTGTCTCTTTCACTTCCCAGTCCTGAGTGCCATCCCCATGGTAGCATTTTATGTGATGTAATAATATGGAGAGCATGGGGCACACACCATAGGCTAGTACAGGGATTGGTTTCAGAGTTATTTATTAATACTTCGGGGTTCCGATCTGGACACATCAAGGCCGTTGTTAGCTGAGCAGTAGCCTTGATTTATCTGAATTGGAACCCTGAAGTATTAAACATACAACTTTGAAACCAGTCCCCATGGTAGTCTATGAAGCTTGCCCTCATGCTTTCCATACTTTTACATCATATAACATGCTAGCTCAGGGGTGGTGCTCACGGTCGGGAAGTAGAAGGGTTCAGCAGCTCGGGTCCATGGAGCCAAAATACAATACCTATCAAACAAAAAAAAAGGGGGGGAGCATCATAAAATTATAAAGTATTCAGCAGTGGACTTGGGGCAAGGTAAGGGTCCATATGTAAGTTTTGGGGTGTGTAAAAGGTGCTCCTTAAAGGGAACAGATAGAACTAAGAAGGGTCTGGACCCAATTTGCACTTTGCATGCAAAAACATTTATTTTTACTTGCTGTTTACTGCAATATAGTAGATGGTATCAGGCTAATGCTGCTGACTTCCAAGCTGACATTTGCTGTGACCAGAAATCCCAGAATCCCCTGCAACTGAAATCAGAACAGAGCTGCAGCAGGGGGAGATTCAATAACATGCAGTACATACTGAGATTGTGTAAGCTCAGATCAGATGTTTGCCAGTCCCGCTGTTGTCCCGGGGCTACGTACAGTCCCCTATGACTCTATTTAGCCCCAGGAGGTCAGCAGGACAGCAGGGCCAACAAACAAAAGATCAATAGTTTGTACCATGGTACAAGTCAGGCTGACCTTACAAACCATCTCAGTGCCTTGTGGCATACGGTTCATGTTCCCAGTGACAGCAATAATGTATGAATGACTTTTAATATTGGTTCAGTACTGCTTGTGAAACTGAATAAAGTTACTGATTCTTTATACGGTTTAGGTGGCTGAGAATCCTGTATAATAGTGAAGGAATACCTTCATGTAATAATATGGTCTTCTGTTATCCACCACCCTCAATTATCCACACAAAAAGAGCTTGTACCAAAGTGGGAGGATAATCAAGGGTAGACTGTAAATGCACATTTTTACTTCTTCATCTTCTATTTTGTTCAAATAAATGGTTATAATAATCCTTAGTATGATTCATAATATGAAATAAAAATATGTACTGTTTCTGAGAAAAAGTAGGCAAAACACAGTTGCGGATTTGGGGGGGTCAGAACCTCACCCCCTTTTTCATCCCCATTTCTACAAAATCAAGAGGGTTCTTCTCTCTGGACCCCACAGAAAAGGTGTAGGACCCCCCCTGTTGTGACATGTCTAGATCTGCCTCTAAAACGCAGACCAGTTAAAGCACTGAGAGTAAAGGATACTGACTAAAACTGAAACGTTAAAGAGAGAGAAGCATTTTTCTCAGACAAAAGATAGTACGTACCATAAGAACTTGCTTGCCTCCTGTTAGAAACCACAAAATGTCATGGGGCAGTTTTCTGAAACAGAGAACAAAAAAAAAATACATTCACTTTATTTGCTTACTTCATACATGAGGGCTTTCAGCAGGGATCCCCAGAAAGATAAAAGAGAATCCCTTTAATTCAGCACATATTTGCACAAGAATACTGACAGTCTGCATCCCTTTCTTGGAAATGATGACTTACACACCCTTGAGTGCAGTCTTTTCTCTACTCTGCACTGGACTACTGTAATGCATTCTAAACGGGCTTATCTTCTGATCAATTGCATCCACTGCAGCTCATGCAGAATGCAACAGCAAGACATCTGACCGCCATTCAGAGGTTGCTTCATATCACATCCTCAATCTGGGCTGTGGGCTGGCTGTCAGTAAAGTGTCACATTGACTACATAAAGAATAACATCTGCAGTAAGAGTGTTAAGAACAAGCTGGTTCACACACCTGAGTTAGTATGGTGACATCGTTACCACCATGGTGAAGCTCGGGTGCCTTTATGATGTCACCATACTAATGAGGTGTGTGAACCTGCGAGCATTTAATGCTTAGGTGTTTTTTTCTTTTATTTTTTATACTACTGTAGGTAGCATGTTTTTTTAACTGACTCAAACAGCAGAGAGGCAGATGGTGGTTTAAATCAGTGACTGACGTAATGCTTTGAAACAGTATCAGAATCCATACACAATAAGGGCTCAGCATATACTACAGTGACACAATTCTGCGAGGACTTCTAGAAGTACTTTTAACAAAGTGGATAAATCCTGTCTTCATACAACAACGTCATAAACATTTTGATAAGCAAAGTACAATACTTAGTGGAGCAGTATGAGCAGAAGAGCCTCCAGCTGTGCAGATAAATATCTTAGTATTTTCTGCTTTGGGTAAACAACTCAGCTCTTGGTTCCAAGCCATGATCTAAGACTAGATGATCTCTCCCAGCATGTTCTAAATCTGTTAGTACAGAGGATGCATGAACTGTTACTCAAACACTTAACCTTATAAGTTGCACTGAAGTGTATTTGGACAAAGTCTGCTATTGGAGCTCTGCTTGCCAAAATTTAAGGGCTTAAAATGATATACCAGATGTAGTCTCAGTGTGGTTCAGTTGGCAGCACATCTACCTCTGGGCCAGAAGGTCATGAGTTCCAGTCCCACAATGGGATTGTGTTCACACCATAAAAATACTTGTACCTGGGTGCGGTACTATACTGAGGGGGTGCTGTGCTGTTGGGGTGTGCTGTCCTTTGGATGAGACAATACACCAAGGTCTCATCTGCCTGCTCTGGTGGCTGTTCAGGTGGCTGTTAAAGATCCTATGGCACTTGTCAAACAATGAGTAGGGGAGTTTCCCCAGTGTCCTGGGCAAATTTCTGCCACTCACTAAAAATACCCTCAACCACTTAACCTGCTTCAATTTCAGTTGGCTTGCATCTGTATCCCTACCTACCCACTCCTCCGCCTCCCCATGACAAGGCTGAAACCTGTCAGTATTGTCCAGCCCTCCTTTTCTGGTCAACAAAAAGTGCATAAACCAATAAATGTTTTGTGCCAATTTCACTGCCAGCTGAACGCCTGTGATAGTAATGTCAGAATATACCGAAGTTGCAACCACTGAAAATAAAAGCACATGACTTACACAGCACTGAGGTGGTAAGCATATTGCTTCTCTGTTTTTTTGTTTTGCTGACTTTTACTGTCTATGCTGACCTGCTTGATCTGTCATTGAGCAGGCTCTGTTTGTTTCATGTTATAAATGTGTTCAATAGGAGGGCATTCTCAGATCTGAACTGAAAAGGTATTTAAAAAAATAAAATCCCTTATAAATTATTAAAAAGCAGGAAACTTGTAGATGGGAGAGCCAAGAGAAGGTCATCTGCTTAAGATAATGAAAGTACAGCACTGGAGAATCTGAAAGATTCCTTTGACTCAAGGATGATACCCCCCCCCGACCCTTCGTAGGTTGTTGTGTTCTGGAGAGAGACTATGTGCATGCAAGCACACACAGAATAGAAACATGTGTCTTGTGCACTGATGACATTTGAGATTCCCCATAGTTGTGAATTATTATTTTTTGTGTGTGGCTGTACAGGTGGAGGAGAGAATGCAAATAAAATCTTTGAGAACTTTTTGAGTACTTAAATGTCATCTCTTGCCATCCCATCAAAGGTTAACCCTTGTTTTGCAAAAAAAAAACATAAGGTAACTAAAACTATAAGTGGTATAGCTGTCAACCTGGCAAAATATGAGTGTATTAGCACCAGCTTATTTCATGTTGGAAAACTAGAAATGTTTGAACTCCCTCCATACAATGACAATACAGACATCCTCCTACCCTTCATCAGCCAACAAACAAGGAAAAAATACATCTGAAGGGTTGTTTAAAAAATGTGTTCGCAATAGCTATATAAATTATATAATCAACTCTACCACTAAATACCAGTAGTTGCTTGTAGTCTTGGCTTTGCCTTTGGTATTTATACTTCGCCAATCTATGTCCGGGCTAGGCCTGAAAAAGGTCCCTTGTATCAGTGTATTTACCTGGTCAACAAATTATTTAATTTATTAAATAATAAATTAGCAAATAAACATTTAACTGCTGTAGATGCGAGAGAAATTATTATCCCATAAAAACCTTTCATTCTTAGTCTACTACTTAATTTTTTTTAATGACTGCAATCAAACATGATTACTTTTAAAGTAAATATGAACAGGCTGTCTCTGGGTCCTGAATCCATGCCTCAACTGATTGTGTGTAGTACTCTGCACCAGGCCACTAATCACCCCAAATCTATATATATATTTCTTTTATTTTAGTCTTTGATAACAGGGTAAGGCCCACTAGGCACAAGTGCCTGTTTTCAGGGGCGACCTGGGAGCACTGGGCGGTTAAGTGACTTGCTCAGAGTCACACAGTATGCAAGTGGAGGCTGTGAGAATCAAACGCAGGTCTGGGCTGCTGGATGTACCAAGCTCATTCACATCTCATTCCTCTAACCTCTAGGCTATACTGCCAGCCCAACTGTCTATTCAAGAGAGGCATTGCCCTGATCACCTTCCACGCTGACTCTGGTGGTTGTTCATCTGGTTTTCTTCTCCCTATGGCTTTTTCTGGTCTGTAGGTTTTTTAAATATTGCCCCCTGATGAAGCCTTAGTGTGATGCAAAGAGAAAGGGACTCTGATTTACCTGATTTTATGAACTAATAAAAATTGTTGTACTAAACTACAAACCTTGATGCATCTGGTTGTGTGTGTGAGTGTGTGTGTGTGTGTGTGTGTGTGTGTGTGTTCCCACATGTTTGAAGCAATGAACACTCTGGCTAACAACTGGAGCAGTGCAAAACTTAATATGGTCAGTCCATGAAACATTCTACTGAGAAAACTATACATTTTGTGTCAGTATAATCTCACAAAAGGCAACAAAATTCCAACATCAGGGGCTGCTCTGTTGCCCAGTTGATAGCATTGCACACTGTCGTGACCCAGATTTGGAAGCAAGGCCAGAAAGCCAGTTGAGTAGCCTTAATGCTAGGGAGGCACTGCTGGGCAGCAGTACTCCCAGCCAGAGAGTGAGGGTGCCATACTCTGCCACTTTAGTGACACCTGTAGCAGACATGCTATTAGCATGCAAGATCACATCCAACGTAGCCTGACATCGGGGAGATGGGCAGAGCAAGGATTAAAGCTGAAGGAAAATCTCTGCCTGCAGCATGATGCCAACCACCCTGCCGCAGGCCCCGCACCACCGACAGGGTCCTGTCTCCAATATAAATTAAAATACCAGGTGTGGGGAGGACAGCTCTCCCTTTGCTGGCCCCACTACAGGGGCAGTCTGTGGTACTTCATTCATTCATTCATTCATTCATTTTTATTTTATACTGGAAAGGCATGTGGGCAAAATGTTCGTTTTCACAAGTGTCCAGTTCTAACAAAAACATGGGTGGATACATACACAGTTACAGAAAATACAGTTTGTACAGAAAAACACTTATTACGTAGATGGATATTTACAAGATTACAGAAAATATAACTTTAACAGAAACGCTTATTACATAAATACAAAGCAGTAACATGTTAAATGTACAGGAAGCATGTCAAAAAACAATCATTAGGACACTATGTAACTATGAAAATATGAAACTATGAGTTTGTAGGAATCAGCTAGTAAGTCCCGGGGAATGCAGGATGGTGAATGACAGGGCTGGAGGGTCCGTGAATCGTAGGGTGTCAGCATTGAAAAGGGCAAAAACAAATGACAGGGAATAAAAATTCCAATGCTAAAAAGTACTTTTCTCTTTTGGGAAAGCAGTTATCCAAAACAAAACACTTTTCTTCTGGGAAAGCACACATTCAAAGCAAAAAAATAAGAGAAGTAAGTTCTGGCACTGGAGTTTCATTGTTTTAAAACATACAGTTAAATGCCTACCCCAATTACTGACTAATAAAAATTAACTTTGTAACTCTCTAAATATTTTATATTAATCCAGTTACTGAAATGTATACAACCGGAATAGGAGTAAACTGGCAAAATAAAAGTGATACCTTGAATTATGAAAGCACAAACAGCAAGATACCAAACACATGCTGCTGCAAGTGTTGCATAATTGATATCTTGAAGATTATTATCATCACAGTAGAATACTGAGCCAATCACAGAGCAGCTTTCATGATGCTGATAGCATCACAGTTGCCTACTGCAGCACTGAGTCTATAGATACTTAGAATATGGGTTAGCAAAACCCTGCTCTCTGATTGGCTGAGAGCACACTCTACCCCAGGTGGGTATCAGGCAACATAGACTAGCAAATAACTGGCGCCTGTGCTAGCCTGCCCTTCTTCAGAAATTAGTGTGCCTGTAGAATGTTAGGAGACTTACCAGCAGCCATTTTTTACTGCTTGCTTAGCGAGTAAACAAGCTCAACCCTTCCCCAACAAAACCTCAACCTAAAGCTCTGACTTTCCCCACTACCCAACCAGAAACTATACAGTAAGACCCCAGAATTAAACCTTTTCACTGTGAAAAGCAAGTAAAGAGAAAATCTTTCAAACCATAACACCGTTATATAGGTGGCCATGCGGTGCCCCGATACTCATCAATCCACCTTACATTCATTGTGCCAGTGCTAATTTTTTTTTCCATTGAGCGGGAGGGCAGGCTACATACTTGTAAATGTTTTACTTACTTTTTTTTTCTAAATGGGTGTTGTTAAATCTTGTGGGTGGGGTGGGTGGTGTGGCCAGAAAGACAGAGAAACATGCTGATTTCGGAACTCTCAGAGAGTCATTTGCGCTCTTGTGCCCCCTCCTCCAGCTAGCCGCCCACTCACAGTGAAGACTACACCAGAGTATAGCAATCAGCTACCTAAAATGAATGAATAAATACAATAAAGCTGTTTCTGCGGCTGTTGGGTTGGGTACAGAAAATGTTTGTTCTGCAGGAGGTGGCAGTGATGTTGGGAGTGACGATCAGTAGAAGAAATGTGGGGGAGATCAGTGCAACTCTGTGTTCATGTGCATGTGGGGTGTAACAGCGGACAGAACAGTACACAAACAGAAAGACTACTTTATCAAAAACGTTTTTTTTTCCTATTCATAGCCCTTCAGTTTTAAAGTGATTTCTTTATTATTCTAATAATTTATATTTACACAAACACCCATTTTCTAAGAGCAATAATATCCTCCACGGTGGAAAGTATTGGGCAATACTGGACCTTCCAGGGGCTATAAGGCTCTACATCTGCGACGTTGGGCCTCATTACACCCCTGGGCAGTCTGGTATTGCCCAATTCCACCAACCCTGTTGGATGTTACTGCTTACATAGAAGCTGACGGCAGAAAGAGACCAAAGATTGAGCTAATTTGCCCTTTACTATAATTAGCTCACGTCACTGACCTATTGTCCTAGCTGGGGGTTCCCTTCCCTTCTGCCACACCATCACACAATTCCCTATTACCTATCTTTCAACATATTTGTCCCTTTGTCCTGTCCCAGACATGCTTAAACTCATTAATGGTTGCTGCCCCCACCACTTCTGCAGATAGACTGTTCCAGAGATCCTCCACTCTTTCTGTAAAGTAGAATTTCCTCAAATTTTCCTTAAATTTACCCCCCACTAGCCTCCAGTCATGACCTCTAGTGACCGTATCCTTGTTGCTTACAAAGATACCCCCACTGTTTACCTTATTCATGCCCCTAAGAATCTTACATGTTTCAATCGTATCACCTCACTCTCACCTGTTTCGAGTGAATACATATTTAGGCCATCCTACTGCTCCTCACAAGATTTCCCCTGTTTCCCCCGTATCATCTTGGTGATGCTATGCTGCACAGCTTTCAGTCTAGCAATACCCTTCCTCAGATGAGGGTTCCAGAACTGAGCACAGTACTCTAGATGGGGCCGCATAAGGGACCTGTAATCAATCCAGCTTTTGAAATAAAAGAATAACAAGTAAATCTTCAAGCAACCAGCAGATTTAAAAGTTATCAGTAGTAAACAGATATTATATAATGTGAATATGCAATGGTCTGACTCAAAATAGGCAGTCTATCATCACTAGTGTATTGTGATCGAGCAGGACATTCATAACTAATAGCTGCACCACTTCTAGTTTATAGTCCTTTCACACTTAAAGACATCATATACTGTATTTATAGTCAGTTCAATGCATATTCCCTATACAGCGTCATCAGAATCTTCAGTAATTTTGATTGCAAAACTATAAATGTATATAATAGCTTGCCTTGTTACATAACCATTCTTTAAGCTTTAGAGTTCCAGCATCTGATGTGTTACGGTATCTTCTGGGTGCTGAAAAGATGCTATTGCTGGGCCATGAGTTGCTCCATTTGCCAGGTTCCCTAATAGAAACAGGGATGTTTTGCTCTCGCCTCACGTCTCTAGTTCAGCCAGCTTTCCAAATGCACTTAGGAAGACTCAGCATGTACCAAAATGGCCACAGCAATCCCTATTTATTCCCCATTGAACTGATTCCAGACTTGAATTCCAGATCTAACCATTTCCTCTCAGCTGTCCTTGATTTTCAAGGACTTCCCTGATTTTGCCTCAAAAATGTCCCCATCCCCCAAATGTGGCATTTTTGTCACACAAACATGTAGATTAGAAGCTTACATTATTGCAGATATTAATGTTACAATCAAGTTCTCCTTCAGAAAAATGCTTTTCACACTAAGCCCCATAATGTGGCAGGCTTCTTCAGCAGATAGTTCCTTTTCATAAGAAATGTCCTTGATTTTAGTCATTTGTTCCTGATTATTTTAAGCCTTGTCCTTGACTTAAAAGACAGGAAGTTGGGAGGTATAAATCTAACCATTTGCCAGACTGGCCTTAGCCAATATGGCATTATCCCTCACCTTCTCAAATGATCATTAGTAGAGCCACAGACCACTGCCTCTGCCCTTTCCCTTTTGTTGGAATGTCTTACTGCAGCTCCAGCTTAGTAGCAGTGTGATCAGGGCCCTTGTCTGGTGAAGGTATACAGGCCCCTAATGTGTTTGTTAAATAATGATCTGTATACTGCAATGCCAACTGTAATTTTTATTAATTTATGAACCGGAGTTTTTCATTAGTGTTGTGTCAAATGTGTTACTGCTTTTATGCTTCTATGAAGCTCAGGTCATTCTTGTAAACAAGATCACCAAGTTCCAGTGGACGAAGCTAGTACACAGAACTAAACAAAACCAAAGTGATCTCCATCTATTTGGAGCACACAGAAATGGCTGAAGAAATGTAAAGTTTCTTGCTGGTGTACACCCCCCATACCCACACACCCACCCATATCCACACCCCCAACCACACACACACACACACACACACACACACACACACACACACACACACACACACACACATCATGCAGACAAATGCACAAGAATCAGGAGAAGCTCCATAGCTCCCTTTTGGCATCTCATTCTTAGATCATGTACAGGTATAGAGAAAAAGTCATGCACACAGACCTCAGGAAAGTTTTGCATCTCTCACACTGATATCCCAGTTTCATTTACTAGCGTGTAAGAAGTTGCTGGAAGACAGGATGTGAAGAAAGTCAATTCTCAGGACATGCACAGGCCATGTAAGGCACAGTTTTAAAAACTTGGGAGTTTTCGTGTATGTCTGCTTTTAATCAATCAGTCTGTCTGTCTGTCTGTCTGTCTGTCTGTCTGTCTGTCTATCTATCTATCTATCTATCTATCTTTTACCAGGTGAAACACCACTGAGTGAAACTCATTTACAAAGTGGACCTGGGCAATGAAAACAATGCTGATACAAAAGATCGGAGAAAAGGAACATAAGTAGAAACCTCAAACAGTTGAGGTAGTTAAGATAGAGAGCAGGAGGAGAGAAAAAGGAAGGAATAGGAGGAAAAACTGGGGAGTAGTTGGAAGAAGTCTTTTAAGGTTTCTTAAACAGTGGATGGACAGGGGCAGTGTCAGGCAAGCTAAGCACATGCAGCTAGGAAGCTAGTCGGAAGTTAAGAGTAGCAGCTGCAGGCGTCCCTGATGTGTTGCCTGAGTAATGTTTTGAAGGTTGCCATTTTAACAATAGTTGAAAGCTTCAGTGATTTTTGAAGGTTGTTCTATAGGGCTGGGAAGGCATGGCTTGTAGATGATAACCCAAAGCGTGTTCTAGATCTAGGAATATTAAGTGATATGTAGGAGTGTCTCCTAAGAGAATAACTTCCAGGGGTGCTGGTTAGCAGGCTAGATATGTACTAAGGGAGCTTACCAATTAGGGCTCTATAGGTCCATATTGCCTCATTTTTTACTCTCCTGGTTTTTAGGAACTGCTAGCCAAGAAGAGCATGAAGGGAGCAGTGGTGAGTCTTGTACAGAGCACCAGTAATAAATCTTAGTGCCCTACTGTACAGAGTGTCAAGCTTGGCCAGTACTGTACATGGGCCATGACTATACAGAAGGCCGGCATAGTTCAGGAGGTGGAAGAATGTGGATTTTATTTGATTTATTTTAGAATGTCACACACCAGGATGGCCTCATTTAAGGTACAGCACCTATTTTACAAGAGGGTCCTGGCGGGCATTACAGCAGCAAAGTGATCACAAACTAAGCTGATATGAAATACTATTACTGACAACATTACATATACTATAAAAATAATAACCTACAGAACAGAAGTAGAAACAGCACATTTTCAATAGCAGTATAACACTGTTGGAGATAGATACATAGAAGCATAGAAACACAGAAGTTGTCAGCATATAAGGACCTCTTGGCCCACCTAGTCTGCCCTATATTCCCTTCCTACTGTGCCACTGCAGACCCTACTCAATCTCTAGTCTCCCCCCCCCTTGCTTCAAAGGTCCCCTTGTTTCTATCCCATGCATGCTTGAATCCTGTTACTGTTTTAGTACACACCACCTCTGCTGGGAGGACATTCCAGGTCTCCACCACACTCTCCATGAAGAAGTATTTCCTCACATTTCCTCTGAGCCTTCCCCCTCCGGCTTCATGGTGTGATCGCTTGTCCTGGAGCATCTTTTTCTATGGAAAAGGCTACCTTTCTGTACCTTATCTGTGAGGTATTTGAATGATTCTAACATATCCCCTCTTTCCCGCCTTTCTTCTAAAGAGAGCACATTTAGCTCCTTGATTCTTTCCTTGTATGGCTTTTGATGCAGACCCTGCATCATTTTGGTAGCCCTCCTTTATATCGCCTCCACTCTATCTATGTCCTTCCAAAGGCGGGGCCTCCAGAACTGGACACACTACTTGAGGTGGGGTCTTACCAGTGATCTATACAGGGGTAATACTACCTCCCTCTTTCTGCTAGTGATGCTCTCCCTGTGCACCCGAGCATTCTGCTAGCCTTCCCCACTGCCTTATCACACTGCTTGGCTACCTTCAGGTAATCAGAAATGATTACCCCAGGTTCCTGTCCTGTTTTGTGGTTGCTAATATCTCCCCATTCAAGTCGTATGTTGCCAGTGGGTTTCTGTACCCCAAGTGCATGATTTTGCACCTTTTTGCATTGAAACCCAGCTGCCATTCACTTGACCATTCTTTCAGCTTTTTCAGATCTTCCCTCATTCTTTCCACCATCACCCCCAGTGTGTCCACTCTTTTGCAGATTTTTGTGTCATCCGCAAACAGACATGCTGTCCCCACCAGCCCTTCTGCAATGTCACTAATAAAAATATTGAAGAGGAGCAGGCATAGTACTGACCCCTTGTGGCACCCCACTAGTCACCTTGCCTTCTCCAGAATGGACCCCATTTACCACCACCCTCCTACTCCTATTACTTAGCAAACGTCTTACCCATTTTACTACTTTTGGACCCACTCCCAGGTTACCCAGCTTGCTCACCAGTCTTCTATGTGGAACGGTGTCGAAGGCCTTACTGAAATCCAGATTGGCCACATCTAGCACTCCTAACAGATCCTGACACAATTTGAAGATAGAGGGGGAATGGCTCAGGGGGAATGTGAGGAAGTATTTATTCTCAGTGAGGGTGGCGGATGCATGGAACAGCCTTCCTGAGGAGGTTGTGGGGTCTAAAACTGGGAGAATTCAGAATGCATGGGACAGGCATAAGGCAATTCTTGTTGGGGGTAGGGAGAAATAGGCTGTTGGTTAACTAGGATTTGCAGCTTATCCAGTAGGTAGGGAAATGAGCAGACTAGGTGGGCCAAGCAGTCCTTATCTGTCGTCAAATTCTGTTTCTATGTTTCTTCCTGATCCAGTTCCCTGGTTACCCAGTCAAAGAACTCGATCATGTTTGGCAAGACCTCCCCCCTGTGAAACAATGTTGCCTTGGATCCTATAATCTTCTGGTTACAAGGCATTCCCCAATCCTATCCTTTAGTAGTAATTCCATTACTTTACTACTGAAGTCAGGCTGACTGGTCTGTAATTTCCTGCCTCCTCCCTATTTCCACTTTTGATAGATATCAGCACAAGACGAGGGGATATTAGTATCTAAGGGAAGGAAGTTTAGGTATGTTTTGCACTGGGCAACACATACAGTATACATATAGAGTAGCGTAATAAAGTATAGTGTGGTGAAGTGGCATATAGGGTGTGGTGTGATGTGGTACAGTATGGTACGGTACGGTAGAGTACAGTACAGTACAGTACAGTATAGTATAGTATATATTATACTTAGCAATGCTGTCACTGCTAATCTTGTCACAGATAAATAAGGTATGATGTTTAACACTTTACTCCTTTTTTTTTGCATATGGCTGTTTTTACTGTGGGTGCATTGTTTGTGGTTTTTATGTATTCTGTTAATCAGTTTGAACTGCAGATTGTCCTGGTACGGCCCCCTCCTCTCACCACTTTCAGTATAGTATAGCATAATATAATATAGTATAGTACAGTACAGTATCAAATCAAACTTTATTTTTATAGCGCCTTTCAAAAACCAAGGCACTGTACATATTATAAATACATTAAAACAACAAATATAAACTATTAAAATCTACTCAGTTCAATTCAATTATCTCCAATCAATCCAGGAAGGCCAGAGAAAATAAATATGTTTTTAATATAGATTTAAAATTAGTGATAGTCAGGCATTCTCTTAACCGATGAGGTAGAGAATTCCACAGGGTCGGTGCAGCAAAAGAAAAAGCACGCGCTCCAGATGTTTTAAGACAGACCCTGGGGATCTCTAGCAATCCTTCATTGGTGGATCATAGGGGGCAACTGGGGGAGTAGGGAGTCAGGAGATATTTAAGGTAGTTGAGTCCCTGTTTGTGTAGGGCTTTAAAGGTAAGTAAACCTACCTTATAGGTGATCCATCACTGAAATGGCAGCGAGTGCAGTTCGCACAGAACAGGAGTAATATAACTGGACCTAGGGGTGCCAGTCAATAACCTGGCTGCAGAGTTCTGCACCAGCTGCAAGCGGCGGATATCAACCCCAGACAGCCCTAGGTAGAGGGCATTGCAGTAGTCAAGACAGGTAGCGATGAAGGCATGAACCAATGTCGGGAGGTCACCGGGGGAATCAGGTGTTTCACCCGGTCGATGTTCCTCAGGTGGTAAAATGAGGATTTGACCACAGCTGACACCTGATACTTCACAGTCAAGCCGTCATCAAAGACAACGCCTAGGTTACGCACCCGATCTGAGGTTATACGCTGGACACCATCAAGCCAAAGGCCCAACATGTGCCCAGCACTAACACCCACCCCTGGGTGACCTGGCTCCACGACCAGTACCTCGGTCTTATCCAGATTTAGTCTCAGTCAACTCAAGCTCATCCAGTCTCTGATCTCAGAAAGGCAATTATTTAGCACAGAAACTGCATCAATCTGTCCGGGCACAAAGAACATATACAGCTGAGTATCATCTGTATAGCAGTGAAAACTCAAGTAGTATCATCTAATGATGTCTCCTAAGGGCAGCATAGACATTGCAAACAACATGGGAGCCAATATAGATCCCTGCGGTACCCCACAGGACAGGGGGAAGGCATCAGAAGAATAAATTCCAGTGACCACCCTCTGAGACCTGCCTGTTAGGAAAGATCAAAACCATTTGAGGACTGTACCAGATAGTCCACAAAGGAACCGCAGAGTATCTAAAAGCACCCCATGGTCCACAGTGTCAAAAGCTGCTGAGAGATCAAGAAGGACCAAGATGGTACAAGTCTTTCGACCTCTCACCATCAGGAGGTCATTTAGTACCCGAACAAGGGCAGTCTCTGTGATATGCCTCTTCTTAAATCCAGACTAGAGAACTTCATAGACACCGTGAGTTTCCAAATGATTGTCAAGTTGCAATGCAACCACCTTCTCAATAACCTTCTCCACAAAGGGAAGGTTAGACAGATCAGTAGTTAGCTGGATTGGCAATGTCCAAGGAGGTTTTTTTTAGGAGTGGTCTAATAACTGCCTCTTTTAAGGAATCCAGAAAGATTCCTTCCTCCAAGGATCTCTACACAATTTCAGCTAGGATCGGGCAGATAACATCTACACATTCCACCAAAAGGGAGGTAGGGCCCAGATCCAAACTACAACAGGTTGGATGCAAGATCTGGACAATCTTCACAATGTCCATGAATTCCAGTCAGCCAAAATCCATCCAGACAGACTGGGTACTCACCACTCCCCATTGACCTCCACAACCCCTCATGGAGGGACCCAGGCTGATTCCAGACCTAATGCTGGCAACCTTATCCACAAAATACTGAGCTAGCTCATCACACCTAGCTTGTGAAAAAGGTCTTCTGAACTGCAGACAGATTAGATTGCACAATCTGTCAACAGCACGAAAGAGTTGAGCCGGTCCCTGGACAAGAATTCTGCCTTCTTATGGGTGATTTCTGATTGATAGCTATCATAATGTTCCATCAATCTAAGCCTGTCAGCATTCAGGCTGGACTTCCACCATGCTCTCTCCAGCCTTCAACCACTCCGTCTCAACTCCTTCAAGGACCCATCAAACCAAGGGGACCTTGGGCGAAGAGTGAGTGGTTGAACACGAACAGCAGAAATCAAGTCCAGGGCATTTCCCACTGCCTTATCATAGGCTAGTACAAGATCCCCAGGACTTGTGCTTTCACCCAGCAATCCTGATAGGTCCAGCACCACCAATAGACCATCTGGGGTAACCCCCCTCAAAGGGCAGTACTGGACCATCTCCAAAGGGGTAGGTCCATTTGGGGGAGCCCCAAAATTGAACCCTATGGTGTAATGGTCAGACCAACTGACTGGTTCCACCCCCAAATCAGTGATCTCCATCCCCAGGAAGAACAGCAGATCCAATGAATGGCCTCCTAGGTAGGTAGAGGAAGTAACAAACTGTGTGAGACCCAGTGATGTCATTAGCTTGAGGAGATTTTGACCAAACTACGAGGGTTCATCGTCGACCCAGGCATTGAAATCCCCCAGAATTATCCATCTGGGGAATTCCAACACCATGTAGACGATGAAGTCCGCAGTCTCCTGTAGGAATAAACCCCCATCACCTGGTGGACGGTAAATGAGGAGTATCCTGCAGCCTACACCCTCACCCACAACACGCCTCAAAGGATCTGGTGGTCCCCACTGGAACATCCACAAGGCCTATTCGGTCTTAAACAAGATGGCCACATCCCCGCCCCTACGATCCAACCTCAGGCGGTGAATCACCGAGAACACAGCTGGGACTGCAGAAGCCAATACTGGGCCTGCACTTTCATCCAGTTAGATCTCAGTGATGCATGCCAGGTCTACCATTTCAACAAGGTCAGCTATAATGGCAGTCTTGTTTTTGATAGACCTAGCATTACATAACACTGCCCAGGTTGGATGAGATGCTGGGGGAAGACCTCGACTCCTGTCCAGCAACAATTCCTGGGCCCTTGGGTATGGGAACAAGACAGGGATTACCCCTGTCATGACACCATTTCGCCCCAGGGCGTCGCCTGGTCCACCACCCCAATACGTCCCCCCCCTTTCCATTCCCCTACCAGGCCCAGGCCCGCCCCTCTTCCTATACCTTTTAACTATACCCTAAGATCAATAATGTATACACATCTCTATTGGTAAAGAGGGGCAGTTAAATAGTCGCATCTCCCTGAACCTAGTAGAGGAACACTGCCTAACCATCCTCAAACCTTCTTAACACATTTAGATAGAATTTACAATCCCAATCCAATTTCTGGGCAGTAACCACCAGTAGCCAATTACCATAAAATAAAATAAACAATCCAAAAGTCCAGCCCACAACTCTCACTTATGGGCCCTAAAAAAATATATATCTAACTCAACACATCAATAACACAACAATAATTCAATAAACCCATCTAAATAAACAAAATCTACCAGTCATTTGTTATCCATACAGAAAAAATATTTAATGTAAAACAGATTTATCAAAAACCAAAAAGAAATTGCAGTGCAAGGAGGAGCTCTCACCAACCACCTTGCAATCTATATCCTTCCAAGTACCAATCAGCCACTGGAACAAGTCTGCTCCTACAAATACCTTGGGGTTACCTTCGACTCAGCCCTCACATTTCACAACCACATCGACGCCCTAACATCCGCCACTAACACACGGCTTGGCATCCTATTCCGCCATAGAACCTGCCTTCCCCCAAATGCTCTCCGGCTAGCTGTTACATCATCCATTCTGTCCCTTGTAGACTATGATCTACCAGTATATGGTGCTGCCGACACCACTGCACTCAACAAAATTCACCTAACCCTGAATAAAGCCTGCAGATTGATTACTGGTGCCCCCAGGCTCACACACACCTGTCAGCTGTATGTAGGGGCTAACCTGCTTACCCTGGATGAACGGCTCCAATACCAAACCTGTCTCCTCACAAAAACCCTACTCGGCTCTCCTGGGGTAACGCATCCATCCACCAGAGCCCTCCCACTATTGCAACACGGTCTTCCTACAAGACCACTCTAAAGGTCCCAGATCAAGAACCAGCCGTTGCCAGAGGTCCTTCTGCTATAGAGCCCCAACCTGGTTTAATCTCTTCCTGCCCCCATCACCAATGCCACCACCATCTCCAAGTTCAAAACCACACTGAACCACATCTTCAGCACTCAGAATTGCTCCTGTCTCTGAACATAGCCTCCACCTCTGCTTCTCTTGACAATGCCCCCGGGCAGCTCTCCCACCTAACCATCCTCCCACTTCTCTGTACACTGTGCTTCATAAGCTTACCTGGCCAGTGCCAGCTGTCTCAGTGTTTACCAACCAGATTGCTCACTTGTGATACCAACTTGTGTAACACCTGTTATCAATTACATGTACCCTGTACCCAATTGTATTTGTCTGACCACAATGTGACGTGGCGCCTCTGTTGAACGCCTATTGTTTTGCAAATCTTTGCTATGTAACCAAAAACACAATGTATGTCTTTATGTGACGAAGTACCTTTGGAAACGAGCCTCTGGCTCAAAGGTTGTAAACTGATTCTTAGAAATAAATAAATAAATAAATAAATAAATAGGTATCTGACCATAATGTGGCTCTGTTACTGCCACAAAGCTGATGTCATACAGAAAGAGGCCCTCTCACTGCCTCCTTCAAATAAACAAAAATATATGAAATCAGTCTAATATATAATGAGTTTGTAATATCAAATAAACAATGAAATGATCAGTCTAAATGTTAGTCAAAACAGTTAAAAATCCAAATATCTTCTTTCATAGCATAGCACAGCATAGCATAACACAAAATAGTACAGTACAGTGTTAAATAGTGTAGTATAACATAGTATAGTCAATATAGTGTGTGTGTATATTGTGTGTGCACGTATGTTTGTATAAGGGATTATGTGCCAGCCTCCCTATCTGTCTGTTTACATGTATGCTGGCTCTAGCTAATTCTTGTTTTTCCATTCAAATGGCTTCCAAGTCCCGTGATGTAGTTTGTATCAACTTCCTCATGCCTAGCTCTACTGTATTTTAAAAAGCAAGTATCTACAAAAACAAAAGGCTTCTATCAATTATTATTTATAACCATTGTGTTTAGTGTTTTGTATTTTTATTAGTTTTCATTTTATTTTCTCCTGTTGTTAGCCCACTAAATATTTCAGATTATGCAGAACTTACTTTGCTGCATCTTTCAAAAAGCCTCTGACTGTCCCCAACTGTTGGCACAATTCTCGTGTTTGTGACGTCACAGTATGTTGTCGTGGTAACCCCTGTGATGTCTTAAAACAAAGGCACCATGAGCTCAATGTGTGTGTGGGGGGGGGAGATGCTGCAAAAAGGTTTTGATAGAGGCTTCTTAGCCAGGTTACTAAAATGTGTTCAAAACCCTGGAAAGGAAAACTGAAATTAAAAAAACTTGCTTTGACTAGTCAATCGTAATAGCAGAACCATACACACACTAACCCATGTAATATTCTAAATGTTACACCACTATGATTTTTACAAATATCTTGAATAACCAATGTACTTTCTACACTTTTTACATTGTTTTCTTCTTTTTCTGAATTTATTACTTGTACATTGCCTTTTTTGTTCATGTACATGCACCCGTGGCTGTCTCTTTGTTTGATTTTGTTGTTTTACACCCTGATGTATCTCCTCCCTTGGGTCCCACCTAGAAAAGGCTGTGGCTCAGTTTACCCATCCCTGTCACTAAATTTTAAATAAAATAAAAAACTATGGTTCCCTGACTATCAGAAAGATAAGTACAAGAACTGTGGTAATACTTTGCATAAAGTTGCATCTAATTACAATACAATATGATTTTACTTTACATTGTGATTTCTATAGAGTACAAAACCACAGTGTCCCAAAAAAGTGTGCATATGCATAGCTTTACTGAGGGTAAAAACATGAAAAGGGGAAGGGGAAAGCAGTGTGGTATAGTGGTTAGAACACTTAAATACTAAACTTTAAACCAGAATGTCACAGATTTGAGTCCCACCTCAGCCACTGGCTCACTGTGTGACCCATTGCAAGTCACTTGACCTCAGTTTACTTCAGCTGAGAAAAAACTAAGTAAAAGCAGGTCCCCACTGAAAATGAGAAGCTGTATCTTGGCTTAGATGTCCTAGGAAAGCAAAGTTGTAAATATGACCAAACAGTAAAAACAGAAAAGAGAAACTAAGAAGATTAAATGCCAATGAAACAGATGGATTTTTCAACAGTGATTAGATATGACACAAAATTCATAGAAGTGTGCATGTTAAGATGGCCCCTAGGGGCTGAGATGTCCGTCTTTCATTGCTCATTCCGGGCGTAGTTAATAAAACCACATAAAAAATGAAATTCGTTTCCTGTGAATAAACCCCTTATAGCTCAGATCCTGGCTTTTTTATCTCAGTGTTGGCTCTGCTTACGAACCAGCTCACGGAGACAACTAATTAAACAAATCCCTCTACAAAGAGAGTTTTTAGCAGTGAGGCAGTTGACTTTCCATACTGTGTGGGTGTCAAACACATATCATCTTAGAGGGATGGGACAGTGATGAAAAATGCACAATCAACAGTAATGCAACCTGAGATGGGTCTTTGGTGCTCTAAACAAAGACTTTCAGCTTACCAAAAGAGATTTATTTGCTGATATTCAACAACTGATTCTGAGAAAAATATCTAGGGTCACAGCCTGGGCAGCTAAATCTCATTCATAGTAATGTACATATTATCCATGGTGCTTTGGGTGACGTGTATATTTTGTGGGGTAAAATGAGCAATGCTACTTGTGATGTGAGACATTTGAGAGGCTGGACAGAAGGGTTTCTGAGGGGGTAAAATGAGGGATGTTCCTCCAATTGTGAGACAGTTGACAGGTATGGACAGATGAATTCTGAGGGGCAAAACAACGGAACATTCCACGTAACGTAGGACAGTTGAGATGTATGGATGAGCAGTACTGAGGGACAAAATGAGGGGCATCTCTCATATGTATTTAATTCAAGAGTTATGAACAGAAGGGTTCTGAGGGATAAAATGGGGGATGCCCTTTTTATGTGGGACACCAACTGACAAGTATGGACAGAGGGTTCTCAGGGTATAGAGAGATGAATTTGAATTAAGGGAGGAAAGTTCAGGAGCAATATGAGGAAATTCTTCTTCACAGAGCGCATTGTGGAACCATGTAATAGCCTACTGGAGGGGGTGGTGGGAGCCAAAATGGTGGGGGAATTCAAGCGGGCATGGAACGGACAATGTGGAATACTCAAGTAGGCAGCTAAGTAAGGGGGGGTTTGAAACCAAGGGCAGACTTGATGAATCATACAGTCCCTACGTGCCGACAACTTCTATGTTTCTGTGTAAATAAGGGGTGTCCCTTACAATGTGGAACAGTTGAATGATATGGACAGAGGGGTATTGAGGAGTAAATGCATGACAGTGTCCCCTGTAATGTGGGACAGTTGTACAGGTATGGACAGAAGTGTTCTGAGGAGTAAACAAAGGGATGCCTCTCATAATGTAGGACAGTTGACAGGTATGGCCAGATGGATTTTGAGTAGAATATGAGGGGAGCTCCTTCTCACAATGTTGGACAGTTGAAAGATATGGACAAAGGGGTACAGAGAAGTAAAATAAGGTACCAGTACATCCCTTGTAATGTGGGATAGATCAGAGGTATAGACAGGGGGGGTACTGTGGGGTAAAATGAGAGACACACCTCATAATTTGGGATAGAGTAGAGATATGAACAGAGGGGTTCTGAGGGGTAAAATGAGGGATATCTGTCTTAATTATGGCTAGATCAGAGAGTATGAGGGGCAAAATGAGGGGTGTTCCTCTTAATTATGGATAGATCAGAGAGTACTGAGGGGTAAAATTAGGGGTGTCCCTCCTGTGGGATAGATCAGAGGTATGGACAGTGGAGTACTGAGGGGTAAAATGAGGGATATCCCTCATAACGTGGCATTGATGAGAGGTATAGACAGCGGTTTACTGAGAGGTAAAATGATGGATATCCCTTGTAATGTGGGATAGATCAGTGGTGTGGACAAAGGGGTACAAAGAGATAAAATGAGGAACATCGCTTGAAATGTGGGATACGTTAGAGGTACAGACAGATGGATATTGAGGGATAAAATGGGGGATGTCCCTCGTAATGTGGGAGAGAGCAGAGGTATAGACAGATGTGTATTGAGGGGTAAAATGAGGGACATCACTCATAATGTGGGATAGATCAGTGGTATGGTCTGGGGGTACTAAAGGATAAAAAGGAGGAATGTCCCTCCTAATGTGGGATAGAGCAGAGGTATAGACAGGGGGTACTAAGGGGTTAAATGAGGGACATACCTTGTAATGTGGGATAGATCAGCGGTGTGAACAAAGGGGTACAAAGAGATAAAATGAGGAACATCCCTTGTAATGTGAGATATGTCAGAGGTATGGACAGATGGATACTGAGAGATAAAATGGGGGATGTTCTTGTAATGTGGGAGAGATCAGGGGTAATGACAGAGGTGTACTGAGGGGTGAAATGAGGGACATCACTTGTAATGTGGGCTAGATCAGAGATATGGTCTGGGGGGTACTGAGAGGTAAAAATGAGGGATGTCCCTCCTAATGTGGGATAGAGCAGAGGTATGGACTGGGGAGTACTGAGGTGTAAAATGAGAGATGTCCCTCAAAATGTGGGCTAAATTAGAGGTATGGACAGAGGGGTACTGAGGGGTAAAATGAGAGACATCCCTCTTAATGTGGAACAGATCAAAGGTATGGGTGGAGCACTGAGGGGTAAAATGAAAGGCATCCTTCCTTGTAATGTGGGCCATTGGAGAGGTGCAGGTATGCCTTTGGCCCAGTGAATTAGTGAATTAGTGAGTGAGTGAGTGAGTGAGTGAGTGAGTGAGTGAGAAACTCCAGGTCAATCCCAAACTCCAGTCTCCTGTGGTGTGGTGTGGTGTGGTGTGGTGGTACAATGCACTGCCACAAGTCACTGGGCCAATTTAAAACTATCAGTATAGCTTAGAAGCTTAGAGCAGTGAGCTGTGAATGAGCGTGGTACATCCAGCAGACCAGAGTTTGATTCCCACAACCTCCACTTGCATACTGTGGGGCCCTGAACAAGTCACTTAACCTTCCCAGTTCTCCAGGGTTGCCCAAATAAACAGGCATTGTGCCTAGAGGGCTTACCTGGTTTCCCCCTCCAAAAAAAAAAAATATAATAAAGCTATTGTAGGTTGCTAGTACTCTTTAGATCCTGAGTTTCGGCATTGGAGGTGACTGGGATCACAAAGAATTAAGAAAGTAAGTGCTACTGAGTTAGTGTTCAAGGTACTGGACCCTCTGGCTAGTGGATACTCAGGCTATAAGGAAGGTAGTGAGAGCACAACAGCTCTGGCACAGACACTAAAGAGTGATGCTGCACACTGAGGTGATAGCTGCTATTTCAGGGGCAACACAAGCACAGAGATGGAAGTGTGATACCATAATACAATAGTTTTCTTAAACTGTTTTATGCAAACGTATCATACCCAACATAGGAAATAATTACAATTTCAGTATGTGACATTAAATATACAGTCAATTTTTCTTGTGTGCCATTCAGCTGTATGCAGTTTTTGGATTGATGCATGTACTCCTTCTGCCACAAATCATTTCCTATTCTATGTTGTTTGGTTGTAAGCAAATCAGATAGCGGTTTTGTGCAACTTGTTTTGCCTCTTTTCCAGGTATTCTAACCTCATTGAGGTGGTAACTGTTCAGATTATGGGTGACATTAGGTGCTATTTTGGTCTTGTACAGTGGTAGTCATTCTAAATGTCACTCATCTCAGAAGTCAAGATACCAAATTAATGGAGTATTACAGTCAAAGTCTGCAAAAACATATATTGTGCAGTGTTTCGATGTGTGTGTTTAGTGCTGGTGTGTCCTTCCCTTTGTCTGCTATTAGGATTTTTTTCTAAATTTGCCTACTAGTGTTATGGCCTCTGAGGATCTCCATGTTAGAATTGGTTGTTGCTCTTCTTTGCTCTGCAATGCCTCCTGTCTCATGTGACAGTGATGCATCCAGGACCACTGATTCAGTGACAGAAAGTACTGCAGCAGTAATCTGCAGATAGGAGCCTGATGTTCTGGCCTCAACTAAATAATGCTAATTCAATATTTTTGTTTTCTATAAGTTTGTGTAGGTCTAGCCAGCAGGAGTAAATGTTTCGTTTTTAAAGCTTTCGATTTCATCAAACCACACCCAGTCATAAAAAGCACACAGATCACATTAGGTCATCAGTGCTATAATTAGTAAAGAAAAGGCTCTAGCTGTTTTCTTGAGCCCTGTTTACATGGTTGTATTTGCGCCACAGCAACCCAAGTTCTCAGGTTGCTATGGTGCAAATGGCGACATGTGGACACTTACTGGATCGCAGTTAGCTGGTCCTTACTCTACTCCCGCAGTCCCAGAAAGTCTGGGAACATGTTCCAGAGTGAGTGGTTTAAGCGGGCATGTGAACAGGCTGCACCACTCGCTCCCACATGCCAGACCCTGCAGGCGTCTTTTGGCTTTTATTAGCCGACCACCCCTTGACTCCCAGCCCCTCTCCAGCACATCTTGCATAGGTGCTCAGAGGGGCTGTATAGATGCAGAAGCTGAGTGTCTTCATGGGTCGGAGCAATGCTTCAATGCTTCACAGAAGAAGTGAAGTCAGCCATGTAAACACGACTTTAGAGAATAAGATAGATAGATAGATAGATGCTTTATTTATAAAGTGCTCGTCTCCAGAGATTCTGAGCACTGTACATTAAAACAAGTCATTTAGACAACTCAGTTAGACCTCAAGTGATTGCTAAGCAGTAAGTATAGCCCCCTGTGCCAACTAGATAAAGAGCATTTTTATTTATTTATTTAGTTTTTGTTAACCGGGTAGGTGCACTAGCCTTAAGAATGACTATTTTCAGGCACGACCCGGGAGGGTACAGGAAAACAAATATCAGAAGTAACATTACATTAGAAATTTGTCAAAGCAATTTGTACATACAAGTAGGTAAAACAACACAGGCAACAATTTAATAAAATAAATGTATTGGAGACATTAGAGCACATATTGATATGAGGAGGATAATTACAACAATGACTGTGACATTATTACTATCAAAACAGGACAGTTTTGAAAAGGAAGATTTAGAGGAAGGAATAGTAGTAAGGTGGCAAGGAACAGGGTAGTGGAAGTAGAGAAGGGATAGGATAAAGGTAGGAAAGTGTGAGACAGCAGGGCATGGAGTAATGCCAGCTGGCTGTGAGAAAGTGCTGAAATGACTTGGTCACAGCTGTACTGCTTTAAAATTGACTGTAAACTGGTACTTGCTTAGTCTATGGTACTGGACGCATCACTGTCACATGGGACAGGATGCATTGTAGGAAAAAGAAGAGCAAAAAAAACATGATAATATGGAGACCCCCAGAGGCCACAAAACTAGTAGGAGAGACCACAAAACTAGTAGGCAAATTGAGAAAAAAAAACCCTAACAGCAAACAAAGGGAAGGACACACCAGGATTAAATACACAAATCAAAACACTCTGCACAGCATATGTTTTTGCAGATTTTGATTGTAATACTCCTTTAAGGTAGTACAAACCAGTATTCACACTTTGCAGCCACTCATCTCACAGACAGTTGCTTCCCTAAACAGATCCCCCAAAGTAGAAAAGCAATCTGGTCAAGCCACAGTCAGTTTTAGGCTGCCCAAAATCTGGAATAATTTGTCACCTGACAGCTTGCTCCCCAAACATAAACACCTCCAAACTAAGATTGATGAGTATTCTGCCCTTTCTTGCACTTGCCCAAATTGACTTGTTTTCTCCTTCTCAATGTCTCTATTTATTGTCGTTTACAATACTATTTCCTGTTGTACTGCTATGTATTCTTATTGAACATTTTTTTTATTTATATTTTATTTATTAAACTCTAAGATTACAAATACCTTTGAGCAAGAACTGCTTGTTTACAAAGGTTCCACATCAAAGGATGGAAGGTTAACATACAAACAAAGGTAAACATTAACAGAGTCTCAAAAAACAAAATATCGTACTGCAAGCAGAGACAGCAAAAGGATAGTAAGGCCAGATGGGCAATCAGTAGGGGTGGGAGGGTGGGTGAGGTCAGGAAGGAGTGAAGTGGATGAAGGGCCATTGTCTTGAGGGTTGGTTAAAGGAAGTGCAAGGTAGAGGGACAGAAGTTTGAAGTGCTAAAAGATGGGAGGGTGTGGGTGAGGTAGGTGAGGAATGAGGGGAAGGGAGGGGTAAGGTGAGAGGGGGGAAAGTGGAGGACAAGGGTAATTGGCCAGAGGGAGTTAAGGGCCACACAATGCCAGGCATGAGTGTAGAGGTTGAGCAATTAGGAGAAGCAGTCACACTGGCTGTTAGTAGAGAGGTGAAGTTGTAGTTGCCTTTTAAATGGGCTGAGCATAGTAGCTGAAAGGGATTCCTTGTTGAGTGAATTAAACCACTGGGGGGGCCCTGTGAGCAAATGATCTCTGGCCCATAGTGGTCCTTCATCTGGGGACCTGGAAGGTTTAACTTAGCGTACTTCGGGTGTGTTGGGTGCTGTAGTGGGCAGTCAGAAGCTTTTCAACCCCAGGTGGCATGAGCCCATGGAGAACCTTTTTGGTTAAGAGGCAGGTCTGATATTTGATCTTGCCGATGAGAGGAAGCCACCCAGACTGGGCGTAAAGTCAGAAGTATGTGTTAGGTGGGCAGCACCCGTAAGAAGTCTGCATGCTTTGTTGAGCACCACAGATATCCTGTGGAGGGCTGTAGGAGAAGCAGTGCCATAGGTGAGAAGCCCATAGTCTATGATGGAGGTGACAGAACTGTAGATAGCCAGTCTAAGGGCCTCTGTGGTCATACAGTGTTTGCGCCTATGGAGCAGGCCAATCTGTATGTTAGCAGCCTTTACAACACTGTCAATATGCTGAGTGAAGGAGAGGGAACAGTCCAGAGTAACGCCGAGGTATTTGAACTGAGGAACCTGCTCCAGTTTAACTCCAGATTGATTAGTGATGATGAAGGGTAGTGAGTTATGTTTGCTCCTTGCGTTGCAGAAAGTCATAACTTTTGTCTTGCAGTAGTTCATGACAAGCTTGTGTGAGCTGAACCATTCCTCAATGCATTTGAAATCACGCTGTAGCTGCCCTTCTAGATGCTTGGTGTCGCAATGGCTAGAAAACAGGACTGCGTCATCCATGTAGAGAAGTATTTTCTGATGGCAGACACTAGGGAGGCTATTCAGGAAGAGACTAAAGAGTAGGGGTTCAGGGATGGACCCCTGCAGTACTCCTGAGAGGACCATTTTCTTATTAGCTGTGACATCAGCAATCTTAACTCGCTGGACCCTTCCCTCAAGGTAGCTTGTTATCCAGAGCTGGGCATCGTTGGAGAGCCCATAGTTGACAGTTGTCTGAGCAGGAGTGGTACATGTTATTTGGCTAATTTGCTGCTCCCTATTTCCATATTTCTCCTTCTCTCCCCTTACTCCTTTCCCTAGGTCACATCTGTAAACAATGCTTGTATAAGTTCTCTGTTTTGGTAAACAGGTAAAATAATTTCAGTAAATAAATAATTTACATATAAACAATGATTGGAATCATATGAATCATAGGAATGTATATGAGCAAAGATAAACTATAACAGCCTTTAATGTGCTTGCCATTTCTCAATGGTTGAATCCAAAGATACAATTTGCTGTTAAATTGTCATCTAAATTTACTTTAAAACTACTCATTGTTTTGCAAGACACTATAGATTCTGGGAGGGAGTGCCACATACCAACAACCCTCTGTGTGAGCCATGTTCTTCTCTTATTAGATCTATAGAGATCCCCTTTTAATTGTTTACTATTTCTTGTGCCCTCACACTAATACTCCTTAACCTGCAAACCCAAGCACTCCCATGGATCTTTGTTTGAGAAGGCTCCGAAAACCAAACACATATCACCTCTTAACCTCCTCATCTCCAAGTTATACATTCAGTTCCATTCAATGTTCACCCTAATCCTTGACCTCCATACCCCTAACCATTCTAGTGGTACCTCTCTGAGCACATGCCAATAATCTGATGTCCCTGTTGCATGGTGGCACCCAAAACTATCCACATTACTCAGTGTGGGGTTTCACCATGGCCTTGTACACAGATACACAGAAATGTGATGGCAGAGAAAGGCCCCACGGCCCAGCTAGTCTGCCCAGCACCCTACCTCCCCTCTTCTGTTATGCTTCCACCCTCTTTTCCCAAACCCTTAAACCAATCCAAGCCCTCTTGAACCCCTCCACTGTTTCAGCTGCCACTACCTCCTCCAGCAGCTTGTTCCAGGCCTCCACCACCCTCTCTGTGAAAAACTTTCCCCTGACATTACCTCTGTATTGCCCACCTTCCAGTTTCAATTCAATTCAAATTCAATTAAAATGTTATTTATAAAGCACCTTTCAAGACCAAGGCGCTGTACAGAAGTATAAAAATCATAAAATCCAGACATTATCATCATCATCGTCATCAAATCTTTATTTATTCAGGCGAACATCATTGAGCAAGGCTCATTTACAAGATGGACCTGATAAGATCAAGGTTCAATAGTTGATACACAACAGATACATCATACACTTATATAAGACAGTTATACATACAGGGGAAAATAATGTTTATAAACACAGTGATGTACAGTAAATTCACACGATAAAAAACGGTTACAGGAAAGTTAAGCTAATATTTACAGTATGTACAGTATATACATATCACAGTGGGGGCATGGCAGACACTCAACATAATGTAATACTAGGATGGTGAAGGTATTACTGGGTGCCATAAGATGGGGTGTCTGTCTGGAAGGAATATGCCATATATGGTTTGGAAGGAGATTTGTGAGATGACAATGCTAGCTCTAGTGGTAGCAATTGCATTTCTCTTTGAAGAAGACTGTACAATGCTGTTTAAAGGATGCAAATGGAATGATATTGGACAGTTTAGGGATTTTGTAGGGTGTTCCATGCTATAGCTAGAAGAATAGCTGATTGCTGCCCTCCCTAGCCTGGTGTTGAATTTGGGCAATTTGAGCAGGATGATGTTGTTTGCTTCTTAGGGCATAGGAGCTAGAGAGGTCTGGGTGAAGCAGGCCAGGATATAGTTTGGAAGTTTTTTGACAACGCTCTGTAAATCCATAGTGCTGCATTTCTGTTCCTTCTGAGGTGAAGAGAAACCCACCCAACTGCAGCATAAAGAGAGCAATGATGAGTATTAGATGGCAGATCTGTAATGAACCTTATTGCTCTATGATATAAGGTATCCAACTTGTGATGGTAGGAGATGGGGCAGTGACTATAAAGGAAGTCTGCATAGTCAACAACTGATAGAAAAATGGCCTGGACTAACCTCATCTTTGAGTCTCTGTTTAGGAAGGGTTTTAATCTATCGATTAAAGAGATTTAAGATTTAAGATTTAAGAGACTGACATTAAAAGTCAGCTTGAGGCTATGTCTCCTTATGTTTGCTCCCTTCTTTAATTTGAACAAGCTATCACCCACCACCTTGTTTATTCCCTTCAGATACTTAAAGGTCTCAATCATGTCCCCCCTCTCCCTCATAGTCTCCAGAGGGCACAAATTCAACCCTCTCAAACTTCTCTCATAGTGTACATCCAGCATCCCTCGTACCATTTTGGTTGCCCTTCTCTGTACCCTTTCCATCAACTCAACATCTCTTCGTAGGTGAGGCCTCCAGAACTGCACCCCATACTCCAGATGCGGCCTGACCATGGTTCTGTATAATGGCATTAGCACCTCCCTCTTCCTGCTATTAAAACCCCTTGCAATGCAGGCCAACATTCCATTTGCCTTTCTCACCACCTTGCTACACTGGCTGCCCACCTTGAGGTCACATGATACCATAATCCCCAGGTCCTTTTCCGTTTCCTTCTCCTTAATCACCTTCCCCTCAAGGGAATAAGTTTACCTCCTATTCCTCCTCCCCAGGTGCATCAGTGAACACTTTTGTGCATTAAACTTCAATTTCCTGGTGTCAGACCACCTCTCCAGCCTCTCCAGGTCCCGCCTCATGGCTTGCACCCCACTAGGTTAATCCACCCTATTGCAGACCTTTGTATCATCTGCAAACAGGCACACCCATCCCTCCAGACCCTCCACTAGGTCACTAACATAGATGTTAAAAAGTATTGGTCCTAGCTCTGACCCCTGTGGCACCCCACTGGTCACCGCCCATTCCCTGGAATGTGTCCCATTTACCACCACCGTCTGACTCCTTCCCTTCAACCAGTTTTCCACCCACCTGGTGATCCTGAAGTCCACCCCTAGTCTGTCAACATGCACCCATTTCACCATGCAGAGCGATTGTCAAATGCCTTATTGAAATCCAGATGAGCCATGTCACCGCTTCTCCCTGGTCACTATCTATATCACCCCATGAAAAACTCTATCAGGTTAGTCTGACATGACCTTCCCTTGGTGAAGCCATGCTGCCTGTCATCCTGCATGCCATCCATCTCCAAGTATTCCATCAACCTGATCTTAAGTAGTGTTTCCATTACCTTCCCCACTACCAAGGTAAGACTAATGGGATGGTAGTTTTTGACCTTGTCCTTCTGCCCCTCCCCTTATGTAGTACGACCACCTTTGCCCTCTTCCAGTCCATTGGCACCACCCCTATGACCAAGGACAAGTTAAACAGCCTTGCCAAATGCGGCGCCAGTTCATCCTTCACCTCCTTGAGAACCCTTTGGTGTAGTCCATCCGGCCCCATTGCCTTGTCCACCCTAAGTCTACCCAGCTCTTCCCTTACTCCTTCAGCTGTGAATTCTGCCACACCCACCTGCCTGTGGCTGTCACCCTTCCCAGCCCGTCCTGGTCCCTTGCCCTCACTTTTCTCCATGAAGATTGAGGTGAAATAGCTATTTAATGCCTCTGCCTTTTCAAAATCCCCTTCCAGTAATGTTCCACTTTCCCCCCTTATCCTCCTAATCCCATGCTGTGCCCTCCTCCTTTCTCCAACGTACCTATAGAAGGTTTTGTCCACCCTCCTTGCCTGCTTCATTATCCTCTCCTCAGTGGCCTCCTTAGTTCTCATCTTTTGCCCTGCATCCTTTCTTTTTTCCCTGTAGGTTTCCCTGTCTCATCCTTTTGTGCCCTCCTGTACCTCTTGAACGCTCTAGTCTTCTCCTTAACCCCTAACATCACTTCTCTTGTGAACCATAGAGGTCGTTTCTGTCTTCTATTCTTTCTTACCCTTCTTATACATGAGTCCATGACTTTAAATACCCCTCTCTTGATGGTTGCCCATAATTCCTCAACCCCCTGCACATCCTCTATCCTCAGCATTTCTTCCCTAACTACCTTCCTCATTCCATGAAAGTCAGCCTTCCTGAAGTCCATTGCCAATGTAATGTACCAATGTACATTGGCATCAAAGCTCCATTTCTACTACTGATGTTCCTACCTATGCACTCCTAGATTGTATAACCCTTTTGACAACCTGTTTACATTGGCTGTCAAATTTTAGATAATTTGAGACCCTTAGCCGTAAATCCCTCTCCTCAGTAGTTTCTTTGAGGTCACACTTAAACAGCTGGTACTTGTTTTTATTATTTCTGTATCACAGATGCACCACTGTACTTTTATCAATATTAAAGCTTAATTTTGCATTCTTTGCCTATGCCTCAATATTCTCCACATTTTTCCTTAAATTATTTACCCCCATTCAGTATCTACTACTACTCCTAATTAAGTATTGTCAGTAAACCTGCATGTCCATGCCTCCTGAGTGCACTGCATTGCAGAGTCATCGATGTTAAACAGCACTGGGACAAGCACTGACCCCTGAGGATTCCACTTGTCGCTGAACCCCAGTATGAGACATAATCTTTCATGCTCATCTTTTGCTTTCTTTCATCCAGCCATGATTGAATCCATTACTAACCTTCTATTGATATCAATTCTATTTTCCTAATCAGATCCAGGTGTGGTACTGTGTCAAAGGCTTTAGTATAATCCATGAATACATCATCAACTGGTAGTCCCTAATCAAGTGTTTTATTGATCAACTTGAAGAATCCAATCAGGTTTGTTTGATGAAATCTTCTCCCATGAAAGCCATGCTGGGTGTCATCTAACAATTTATTGCTGTTAATATGACTCTCGGTTTCTTACTTCAGAATTGTTTCTAGCATCTTCCCCAAAATCAAGGCAAGGCTGATTGGTCTGTAATTCTGATGATCTGCCCTATATCCTAATTAGGCCTAATCCTAATGCCTGCACTATTGAGACTGCACACCTCAGCCTCCCAATTTTTATCCTCTACCTTACCCCTCCCCCGTCACCTCTACCCCTCTCACTACCTACTCTCCTACTATATTCCCCCTATACGCTTTACCCAGACGATGCCCTCTCTTGGCTAATCACCATACCCTCACCCCCCTCTTTTGACGAGGCCCAATCTCAGCTGACCACTCTACCCTGTCTGTTTTTTTGGGTTGACCTACCATCCAGTGAACACTAAAACAGAGTACTACCCTCCTCTCCTTTCCTAATCCATTCTCTGGCACCACTGCAATAAGATGTATATAATTGCAATGTGCTTGCCTATGTAAATTGTTCCCTGTTATTCTGTATACTTTGTACTATCTGTAATGTTTGTTCACCACTGACTTGGAACCTTTGAAAATGAGTCCTTGACTCAGAGTTGTTAGTCCCAAACTGAAATAAATAAATACAAATCCTTTCTTAAAAGTTGGGACCTTTAGTGACTCTCTCTCCAACAACTGCCCACCTGCCCCAAGTTTAGTGACCATTTAAACAAACATGTCAATGGTTCTGAGAGTTCTACTATCAGTTCCTTGACCATTCTAGAATGCATTTTCTCCTGTTCTGTGTCTTATTCATGTTTAAACCCTTCAATATTAACTCCAATTTGTTTCCCTCTATTTTTATTTCAGGAGTATTCAGTAACACCTTATGCTCATCTTCACTGATCCTTCATGAAATACAGAGCAGAAATATTTATTAAATATTTTTACCATGGCCTACATATTGGATATTATCTCATCTCCAGTTACTAGTGGGCCTACCAACAGGCTGGTACCGTTTACACTATTAATGTATTTGTAAAATAATTTATAGTTATCCTTACCTGACACTGCTGCTTTAAATTCCATAGGTGACTTTGACCTTTTGGTATCTTCTTTACAGTACTTTACTGTTTGATGCTAGAGATTCTGGTGCAATCTAGTATTGCTCCTTTTGGATCTACCATAAGCCATTTCTTTTTTGAAGACTTCTTTTAATTTGTCTATTTAGCCATGGTGGAATTTTACCTTGTTGCCATAAGGTAGCCTCATGGTTTGGGGCTCTCTTTAATATATAAGCTTTCAAATAAAGTATATAATGTGACCTTTGTGTTTTTATCTATTTTTTTGTAAATCTGTTATAAGTGGTTAAGAATGATAACAAAGTGCTGATAGAAAACAAATAGATGACTTACTAGACAGATATGAAATATACAACCATTGTATGAAAGTATATGCTCTACTATGTAAGCTGTACATGGATGAACATTATAATAAAGCAAGCCATACTTCACTTTTCCTGGAACAATATTTTTAACAACCATTTTAATGTTATTTATACATGCCCACATTTCCTAAACATTCAGTTCCTGTAACTCTTCTTCCAAGTTCCATTCCAATAATTCCTCTTTCATCTTCTCAAAGTCAACCCTGGTAAAACATTTGATTGCCTTTCCTTTATCCTGTCTTTTCTTAATATTGATAACAAAACTGACCCTGTTGTGGTCACTGCCTTCCAAAAGCTCAGTAACTATTCAACCAGTAACACACCTTTCTACATTACTTTGCACCAAATCTAAAATTTGCCCTTCTCTTGTATGACGCTTAATTGTTGATCTAAATTCAATTCTGTTGTTAACTCTATAAATCCTTTCTCAGTGCCCGAGATACCCATCATGGTGTCCCAATCTATTACTGACATATTAAAGTCCCTCAGTAGGAGCAGTCTATCCTCAGTATTGAAATACTTCAAAATGCTGTTCATTTTCTCAGCCAGTTCTCTCAGTAAAGTTTGGAGCCTAATGCATAGATAATACCTTCAAATTCTCAATATAGACAGCCACATGCATGTTTCATATACTGGCCATACATTGTCCCTATATGTGTCATAGAATCTTAGTGAACATATCTTGAGCACAATGCGTATGTGACTGACTGTATAAGCATATACTGTATATTTGAGAACAGATGCAATATATTTTATTCTTTTTTTTTTTCTATTTCTCTTGGTAGGTCCTCCATCAGTCTCTCTGCCCTGGTTACAGCTCCCTGGACTCACACCAACTGTCAATTGCTGGTATTCTCCCGGTCACCCCCAGCTTGCCCCCTGGAGGGCAGGGCCACGGCACTGGTTCCCCTAATACCAGTGCCCAGAACCAGTAACTATTTGGGAGTGCTGGTGACAGTGGCTAATTGAAGCCCAGGGAGGGCTTCATGGACACAGAAGACCCACCCCTCCTTTTTTCCCTTTGCGTTCTAGCGCCAGTAGCTGCATGACTCCTGGCCTCCACCAGGGAGTCCGTCTTGCCTCCAGGCACCACCCCCACCTCCCAGAGAGGAGAGCAGTCCATAGGATGCTGTATCCTTCTTCCCAGCTGGCCCTCCAGTGATCCGAGTCCGCTCCCGAACCTGGGTCGCTGGCCTCGCAAGCGGAAATCCAGCCACTGTGCTGACAGGCCGGCATGTATTTTATTCTTTAAAACTGCAACTATGTGTCTTGTGTAGTCCAGTTCCTTGAGCTGTGAAAAACAAGTAATGTTTATGGAGGAGGCGCCAGCTCATGCAATTAAGCACACATAGAGTCAAAAATTGGCTGCTCACTCACCAATGGTTAATGTAACAAAAATGTATTTAACTGGCAATGATATATACAGTGATATACCCAAACATTCTGGGGAATCTTATTCATCTCTTTGGAAGAAACTGTCCTATTTACATAAACAACATTTATATATCAGTCATTACCTATGGTATATAGGTATACACAAATTTATTTAAAACAGCAGTGCATATTACGGTAAAAATTTTGACCAATACTTTTTAATTTTATTTTAGATTATACCTTATCTCTTTTCTTGTAAGATTATCTTTTTTTCCCATTTGAGTCTGCTTTAGTGCTTTTACATTTGAAATAATAAAAGAATGGCTCCTGTTAGTATGTTTTTTCCTAGGGTTTCATCAGTATTCTCGCTATTTTTTAACAATCTTTATATTAACATCACTTTTCTTGGAACTACAATGAACTGGCATGCAACAGACACTTTTCTCTAACTTAACAGAACAGTGAATGCTGAAAAACAGCTGAGAATAATAATAAAACCTCTTTAACCTTTAAAGCTTAGAAAGGTGGTCCAAAGTCTGGCAGTTGAAGTTCAATGCCAGGAAGTGCAAAGTGATGCACATAGGAAACAAGAATCCCAGGATGGAATACTGGATGGGAGAAGTTAAGCTGGAAAATACCTCTGAAGAAAGGTCCTGGTAGTCACTGTAAGTGTCTCCCTTAAAACATCTACCCACTGTAACAAGGCTTACAGCACAGCAACCAAAATGTTGGTGTGTATTGGGAGGGGTTTCATCAGCAGGAGGAAAGAGATGATACTACCTCTCTATAGATTACTGATGAGGCCACATACGGAATACTGTGCCCAGTTCTAAAGTCCCCACCTGCAGCAAGACAAAAGCAGGCTAGAGACACTGCAGCTTAGGTAACCAAAATAATGCAAGGTCAGCAAGGCAGATCCTATGAGGAATGGCTTAAGGCTTCAAGCATGTACTTACTGGTGATATGATACAGTCCTTGAAGTTTCTGAGCAATGAACAAGGTAGATTGTGAGTAAATCTTAAGTAGGAATGATGAATCCAGAACATACCGTATGAGTTAAAGCTGGCGGGGGGGGGGGATTCAGAGTGTATGTGAGAAAGTTTTATTTTCCAGAGAGACTGGTTAAGCCGTGGGACAGCCTCCCAGCAGTGGTGGTGGGTGCAAGAACCATTAATGGTTTCAAACCCAACTGGGACTGAGTAAAAGGCTTAAAAGTTACAATGGGGATTCAGAAAGGGGAGGGGCAGTGGGGGGGGGCAAGGGCAATACCCTGACTAGACAAATAGTCCCAGGGTAAGATAGGGTAAAACAGGATAGACTGGAGAGACCAATGGTCCTTTTCTGTCAATATTTGTTTTTCCTGTTTCTATAAAATATTGGTATAACCATACGAAAATAAGTACTATTTTCAATAGTTCATACTGTGTGTAATAAAAAAAGTGTTACAGCAGACTTAAAATGGAGAAAAGGCTGTTTCATACATGACAGTAGCTAAGAGGCAATCTAAAATGGAATAAGTATTGGTCAATGCAACCATGTTAAGTTTTCTTGCTTGAATTTGCTATCTAGATGTTGGGCATAAATGGGGCAGCAGTTAAAATAAACAAATTACTACAGAAAGAAGAGGCTCACAAATAACACTGCTGTTTTCTTAAATTGTGGCCCAAATTTTTCAAGATAGCATTTTATTACCTCGGCATATGAACATAAAAGGTGTCATTTTTCAAATGCCACCTAAAACATGATTTTGCGTAATGACTGCACACATAGGTTATGGAGATGGATTTGAAAACTGACACCTGCAATGTTCATGAAATGGGGTAAAAAAATGACTCTGTTGAAAGTGTGAGTTCAGAAAGTAAAAAAAAATTTGCAATATTACAGTATATGAAAACATTTACAAATGTCAACATTTTTTCATAACTTTGTTGTTTGTTGAGATTTTGACCCCACTTTTCCAGCCTAGTTTTTTATGACCCTACCTTATAACATGACACGTGTCATTTATGAAATCCTGGCCAAAATGTAATTTTGTGGCACAAGCATAAAAAGACATTCTAGACAAGACTTGAAAAATAACACCTGTCATTATCATTAGGTAGAGTAAAAAAAGGGCTATGTTGACAATCTGGGGTCAAAATCTCAAAAAAAATTAAAATCATGAGAAAACATTGAAAAGGTTCAATGTTTCTTTATAACTTAGTTGTTTTTTTGAGATTATGACCTCTAATTTTTCAACAGTCTTTTTATGTCCCTCACCTTATGATCAAGACAGATGGAATTTTTTAAATCCCATCAGAAATGTGATTTAGTGGAGCTATTGCAAAATCGTGTTTCAGAAGGGATTTGAAAAAGTACACCTGCCTTGTTCATGAGGTGGAACAAAAAAAAAAAGGTTATTTTTAATAATTTGGGGCAAAACTGTTAAAGAATGACAAAATTATGGGTACAAGTTCATAACAGATTAAAAAGTCATTAACCAGGCATATCTTGTTTTTAGTCACTCCATGATCTGGCTCAGTAGCAGCAGGAGGTTTACTGGTTGTGATAGGATTACTTCAGTGACACATAGAGAGATAAGTGAAAGGTGGGGGGGGGGTGAGGTGGTGAGTACTGAGAGGGGGGTTGGGATGGGGATTTGGAGGGTCAAGGTGGGGCAGAAGACATCACTGGACTGGTTTCTTTTTTACAGGTTTTATAAGAAGAAAGGTAGTGCAAGGGATGGTTTTCCTTTTTTTTAGGTCCCAACACTGGGTGTTGGGCACCCCACTGTCAGTATGTTGGTTGGCAGCATCATGAGTTGGACACCCCAATGTCAAATACTAGGGTGGGGTGTTAGCCAGCACTAGAGGTTGGGCATCCCAGTTTCAGACTGTGTTGGGGGGTTGATAAATTGCACAGAAAATGTTGGTGGTAAGATGTGCATGCAGCACAAGAAAAACCTACTCTCACCTTGCATTTTTGATTGGTCTAGTACTTCAAAGGAAAAGGCAAAGAGTGTGCACATATGGGATGAAGACTGGGTATTCTGAAGCTGTGATTGGTGGATGAGGCACAAACCCCCAAAAGCCTTTTCACAGCTCAGACTGATCATAATATGTTTGCTAACAAAGCAAGCAATGTAACAAAGCAATATTGGTCAAAATCTTTACTGTCAGCATGTCCTGCTGCTTTAAATCACTATCCAGCTGTAATGATACCACTGACAAGTACCTGTATTCCTGTTTCTTTTGATATTTTTAATATTCTTTATCCTTATTAGGTGACTCTCTTTAAAATTAAAACATACTTATAAATACATATCCAGCTTTTGTGAGTGTCTCCACTTTCTTATATTTGTTAGGATGAAGACATTTCACTACTCCTCTAAATTAATTTAACTTTGAATAAGTTTGCTGATTTCTCTGATTTTTTTGCAATCTCTCTGCCCTTTAGTCAACCCATGACTGTTTTCATCCATTTTCATGTAAAGGAAGACGTTATGATAAGGATTATTATGCTGTCCTTACATTTTTAATTAATAATTAGATGCTGTTTTAAAACATACCTTCATGTATTACTAGTTTCCACAGTGCCATAACATTCCTTTAAGATGATTGCATATATTTATTTATATCCTGTAAATTACTGCAATATGTGTTTAGAATGCACTAATTCTAAATGGGGCACCATTGTCAAGGAATGTCAGCTCAATGGTCTGTCTTTCATTTTTTGTTAACTGAAATAAATGTACTGATTGATTGGTATATGTATAAAATAGCATTGAAAAGTAAATAAACCTGACTGGCAGAGACCAATCACATGGCCGTGCATTATTTTCAAACTGGCACATAGTCACATGTCGGATGTCCTTTTTTTAGCCAAAAAAGAACATTTCATGTGCCCTTAGATCCCTGGGAAATGCATCAATGTAGTATTACCACACACCCTGGAGTGGTTACTTGCACTTATAAAATGGCTTGCAGTTCTTCAGTAAACATAATGTACATACATGTATGTATGTTTACTGAACAACCATAATCCATTTTATGAGTGCAGTAAATTACTCCAGGATGTGTAGTAATACTACATCGATGTACTTCCCAGGGGTGTAAAGGCACTCAATGTAAATGACTCATGCCTCATTACCCTTGCGGTCTGCCTCCTCTAGGCATTGCTGCCCACCCTGTTAAGTGTTCCTGCTTACTGTATGTCATCTGTTCTCCCACTCTTTCATTTATTTTAAATATGTAAAAAGGACAAGTCTTTGTATACCTGAAATATATATTTGCCATATTGAAGATGCAGGTATTTTCTGTATGAGTTCTGCTGAACTTGAGGAAGCTGTATCTTATTCTGGAAGGTCCTGTCTTCAATGTGCACACATTGTCCCCATAAATTCTCACCCTTACCCTCACTCTCTACCCTCCGACAATAGCCTTCCTGCCTGCATACCCCCTTCCCTCTCACCTGCAGTGCTTATTTCTAAGATTGCCCTTGGCTGGTATGTCATGCTACCTAACATTTGGCACATTTTGAATTACTGGAATTTCCTAAGCCTCAGTCTCTTACTTCTTTTTATTGTGTATCTATGTATTATTAAGTTGACCTTTGTATGTACGTATACCCCCCAATCCTTCAATGTGCAACCTTTATAAATGAGCAGTTCCTGCTCAAATGTATTTGTAATCCTAGATTTCAATAAAATAAAATAAAAAAAAATCTGTGCAAAATAAAATTATGTGTCCAGCAGTTTCCTGGGATAATCTGACATAACACTCAACATAGAATGTCATTTCTCCCCTGACAGGTGTTTAAATAATACTTCCGTAAATACTGCTCTGACTCTGCTTTACTGTGGCTAACGTCAGCATGTAGCCCATCTGTGTGCACAGCTCAACCTGCATCATTCAGCCTGTCAGCTGTTTGCTTTCATCTCATCTGCAGTGCCTGCTGACCGAGGAAGATAACCTTCAAAAGCCCTCGCTCTGAGACTGCCTCACTGCTGGAGCCTCAAGGGACCTCCAGGGAGAAGGAAAGAGAGAAGACACGGGGACAGATCAAATGACGATACTCCTCCACATTCAGAGCAAAGCAGCTTTTCAGGATGTGAAATAAGGGGGTGTTTCTGTCTACTGCAGACTTCATTATGTGGAGTCAGGGGTGATGTGCGGATACTTTGTCTTTCATTTCCAAAGAAATGCTTCAACTCTCCTTTTCTGTTAAGTAGGATATCAACCCTTGTGCCATGAAGGGGCACCCCCTGCAAAGGTATAGGAAATCTCCCTCCATTTATGCTACTTTTTGATCGCGCACCCTCCATGTGCAGTACATTCAATTTACCAGTACACAAGGTGTTTCGTCTTCACCTTTGGCAACAAGCTGCATATCTTGATTATTATAGCACAAAAAATAAGCCACGACTCCTCCTGAGATCAGCCAATTAACTAGGGAACCTAAATGATTGACTATTTGGTTACATATAGTGCCTTTCATACACAACATACCTCAAAGCACTTTACAAAGCAATTGGCTGCACAGGATTACTAGAGTATCTGCTGTAGCTGCAGCCTTTTGCAGCAGTAAACAGCATGATGTCCACACACAGGCACACATACAGTACATGCATTACAACCAGTTTTGAAGACTGAGATTTTGTCAAGGAACCAGAGGAAATACCCTGCTCTTACCCTTCTGTTAATCTTTTTGTATGTCTGTTTTTCTTTTACGGTGTTTTTTATGTTTGATCTGAATTTGCTTTACTTTATTTTGAGATTTTTACAGTACAAATTCACCTACATTTTATTTTATTTATTTATTTTATTTTATTTAAACAGCAGTTTGGAAAACCTTTGAGCCATAGGCTCATTTACAAAGGTACCTTGTCACAGTAAGACAAACCAAAATACACAGTATAGCAGTACAATACATAAGTATAACAGTAAAATTAAGACATAGATACAAACAAGCTGGTACAAGTAGGATGGATGCAAACAATACCAGAGTTATGTCGTCCTTAGCAGCTTAGTAATAAGCTTTGTCATAAGTATTGAGTAAGGCTTTGACTAGCGGCAGTTACAGCATTGGGTGTTAATAAGGTGGTTCATAAGGAGTTTTGAAGCATGATATAGTTGGAGCTTGGAGATGGAGGGGCAGTGTGTTGAACCAGGAGGGGCCCTAAAGCTGAAGGCTCTTTGGCCGTGAGAGGTCCTAGCTCTAGGGATAACAAGAGAGGTTTTCCCAGAGGTCCGATATGAACTAGTGGGACAGGCGGGCGATGGTGGTGGTCAATCCTGGTGGGAAAGCCCAAGGAGGGTCTTTTGTAAGGGTACACGTAAGATATTTGAGGCGCTCGAGATCTGGGCACCAGCGCTTTAGCATACAATAGACAGGTGTGTCATCCTAGGTGCTCCAGTAATTAACCTGCAGGCCTTATTCAGAGTAGTGCGACTTCATGGAGTGCGGTCTGATCAGCAGCACCATACACCGGCAGTCCATAGTCCACTAGGGACAGGATAGAGGAGGTGACCATGAAGTCAAGAGCTCCGGGGAGGAAGTGTTTATACAGATGTAAGATGCCCAATCGGATATTAGTGGCAGTGGCTAGGGCAGCGATGTGTCCATGGAAGGAGAGGGAGGGGTCAAAATGGATCCCTAGGTATTTATAGGAGCAAACTTGTTCGAGTGGGAATGAGGACCCAAAGTGAATGAGGAGTTTGAAGTTGCAGGACTTGTTTTGGGGATGAGTGAAGAACATGGATTTTGTTTTTTTAAGATTTATCACCAATCTATGTTCCTTGAACCAGCCCTCGGCTTCAGTGAAGGACTTCTGCAGCGAGTCCTGGAGGGCAGTAGGGTTACGACTTGAGGCAAAGATGACTGCATCATCAGCGTACAATAGAATGTTCCCCGAGCAAGAGCGTGGAAGGGTGTTAAGGTAAAGAGAGAATAGTAAGGGGCCCAGAATGGAGCCCTGGGGAACCCCAGAAAAGATGGGACAGATGTCTGAGTAGGTCCCATTAATTTTTACACGCTGTGAGCGGTCAGACAGATAACTGGTGCACCAGGAGATAGGCCCAGCAGCAAAACCAGAGAGACTAAGGGCATCAAGAAGGAGGGGGTGGGAGACAGTGTTGAAAGCTTTCGAGAGGTCAATGAAGACAGCACCAGCCAGAGAACCAGTGTCTAGGAGGAGTGGAGAAAGTTGGAGAACTCTAGGAGGGCTGTGTTGGTACTGTGGCCGCCTCGAAGCCATGCTGCTCAGGACAAAGGACATTGTAGGTGAGAGGTAGTCAGAGATTTGAGAGGCCACCACTTTTTCCAAGGCCTTGGAGAGAGGACAGAGAATGGAGAATGGAGATCGGTCGATAGTTTCCAGCCACAGTCCTATCACCACCTTTAAAGATAGGGGTGACAGTGGTGACTTTCCAGACAGTTGGAACCTTCTCCAGGCAAAGAGAGTGGTTGATGAGGCATGTGATCGGGGTAAGGACTGTGTCTAAGACCAGCCGTAGGATACACGGATCCAGGGTGTCACTGCCTGTACTATTACTCTTGAGGGCAGTGACAAGGTGCGGCCTAAGTTCTTGGGCAGAAACACAGTGGAGGAGAAAATAAAGGTGAGAAAGATTTACAGCAGGTGCTGGGGAGGAGGTCAAAAAATTTGTAGGAGGATAGGGCTAAGGTCAGTGAATGAGGTGTTGAGGTGGTTGGCTATGAGGGCTGGGTCTGAGGAGATCACACCATTAATGTTGATCTGGGTGGGTGGGGGTCGCACTCCCATTTAACTGTTTAATGTTATCCCAGAAGGTTCTGGGATTCCCCCATGAGGCAGTGAGTGAGGACCGATAGTGCTCAGACTTGGCCTTTCTGATGGCCCGAGTGCACTTGTTTCGGGCGGCAGCATATAACCGCCTGTCATTTGGCCGGCCAGTCTCAATGGCACGGTGCCATAGGTTGTCCCTATGTTTGAGCTGGTGGATCAAAGCTGGGGTAACCCAGGGGGCATTCTTCCTTTTAGAACGGCGGGTCAACACTGGGGCAAAGATATCACAGGCATTATTAAAAGTTTGGGTAAAGAAGGAGAGAGCTGTGTCAATGTCAGGAGTTGCCTGTATAGGAGACCAGTCAATTTGGGACAGAAGTTCCTTAAGTTTTATCAGTCCACCAGGTATTAGACACCACTGGCATGTGGACTGTGCTATGGGTTTGGGGACTGAGGTTGACCAGTGGAATAGAATGGGGAGTGATCGCTGAGAGAGTCTGGGAGGACTTGTACATTGGGATCCGATTAGGCGTTGGTGAGTACCACATCAAGCAGGGTACTGGAGCCTCTCTTGGGGTTAGTCCTGGTAGGGTGGGTAACTAGTTGCGTTAGGTCTATTGCAGAAAAGGAGTCTCGGGTAGAGGAGGAGGAGGAGGAGGGGCTGAGCCAGTTGACATTTAAGTCACCCACCAGAATTTGATCAGCAGAAGGAGGTAGAGAGGTAAGGTATTCTGTAAGAGAGGCAATGGCCTGCATTTATAAAATTGCTGGGGAATCTATTATTTCCATTATAGATCAAGGGAGAGCCCTCGATCAGCTGGAATGCCCTTTCCTATGTGCCTGAGCTACTTTAAGTCTGTAAAGAGTGTCTCACAGGTGCCCTTAAAACAGGCATGTTTAGAGGAAGAGTTTTACAATTTTAATATGTTATTGCTTGTCCCATTCAATACTATAATAATACATTCAAGGAGACCACTCTTACAGTTTTAAAAGTGTTCTCACTTACATTCTTAGGGTATCAGAACTGTTTTCATACCCTATGCATGGGTGTAAGACTACTAATAACCATAAAAGTGGTCTCCTAGGATGTATTAACATACCCACAGCAACCTATAGAGGTGGGCAGAAGGGATTTTGATTGAACATCTCAGCCAAAGTCTGGCATGCATTTTCATCAGGACATCACCCCACTGGCACAGCATTGTAATGCTTTGGGCATGACCCCAAGCCCCAGGGTATTAACTGATGAGATTCCTTTTGTGTGTAAGTGATGCTCAAGTTCAAATCACTAATTAGTTCATGTATGAATGTTTGTCTCACAACATTGAATGAAAGGTTCCAGCAAAAAAAACAAAACACAAAAAAAAAAGAACAGGTTTCTTTCAGTATTGAGGTTGATCAATGTGCATTTTGGTTTTGGGATGATTTCAGATCTTGGCATAGCCAGGCTTTTACCCAGCCCAGTTGAACAGATAGTGAAGACAGCTTGACAGCCTATTGAATTGAGAGCCTATAGTGTGATTCATGGGAAGATTGGCATAAGAGTTGTGCTGAAATGGTAATTGAAGTCACAGAATGGTATCAAGTGCCAGTAGGGACCACGACAATCTGATGCGCTATCTTTGTATGGGCTTGGGCAATATAGCCATTAAATTCATGACTGCATGTGTGTCTGACATTTTTCAAAAACAAGGGAAATGGCATCACCCCAGCCCATAAAAAGCAGAGGTCCCTGCCCTAATGCAGTTCCTAAGCAAATTTAACCATTGGTCAAGAACCAACAGTGGTAGCAGTGAGTTTTTAAGTAAAGGTGAATAACATACAAGCATTATGTTGCACCTTTCCTAATCTGCAGTCCAATATGTTTTTATGGAGCACTTTCTCCATAGAATTGCATATAGAATAATGTATGGGCAACCATACACAACAATACTGTGTTTCCATCGAAGGATTGGGTTGGCATCATAGAGACCTCTCAAGCAAAGCTCAAGAGATCCTTGTTGTCATAACAATCCATAAGATGGAAATATTGCCTGTGTTGGTTTGGTTGACCATATAATATTTTTTTATAGTACGTGGTCATTCACACTTAAAAGATGTTCCAAGTTACCACCGCCACCAACTGGAGTTATTGACTTTGGGAATGAACAATGTCCCCAGTGTAGTTTTTGTTACCCAATAGCCCCCTTTTCCACTGGCCTATTCAGCCCCATCATCCACCTTCCCCAGGATGTACCTGCCGCGAGATCCCCCCAGGTCACAGACACCCTCAGTGGAGGGGTCAGGGAGAGGAGGGCCATCCTCCTCCTCCTCCCCACAAGAAACACATATCCAGATAGTAGTAGGGCCTGATCAGTGGTGCAGAGCCAGCAACAGGACAGTGGATTATCCTGCTGTCAGGGGTTTTCTTCCTTGTTTTGTCCCCTGGGCTGTCGAGCATGTAGTGACATCAGCACTTCTACGTGTGCAGACATAAATCAGCTTCACATCTGAAGGAGGCCTCTCCTTATGCTGTTTCTCTGCCCTGTTACCCATCCTCCACTAGGTGGCAGAAATAGTTTGGAGTGGTCAGACAACCCTCCCTTGGAAAAGACAGCAATCCCTAAAATGCTCTATTCTCTCCTCTTTGGCCAACCCCCAAATGATCCAGGTCCTCTGCTTAATCCAGGTCACAGGCATGGCAGGTGATGGCACTATAACTGAGCCACAGGTATGCCCCAAGATGTTGTTTTGGTTCCATTTTGAACATGCAGAATGCCACTTTTAATGTGCACAACATGGATTTTGAACTGGACAGTTTCCATACACAACATAGGGTAACCATATACTGTATGAAAATAGAATACAGTTTTATAAAGCACCTTGAATAAACCCTTTTGGAATGATTTCCCTCTGTGTTGAAGTTAATCTGGTGGGAGTATTCCACGTCAGCGCATGCTGCTGGATTCATGGATGACAGAAGCAGGGCTGTACTGTAAGGAACTCTTCAGACTTCTGTACTCAGACACAAAAAAACAGTTTCCACTAGAAGAATATCAGCAAACTGAGTATTTTAATGCAGCGTACTGTATAAAATCATTTACATCTTCACTGATAGTTGAAGACTGGCGAGAGCAGAATCAACGTAATGTGCTGAGGCGGCAGGAAGGAATGACCCCATGCTTTGTAACAAAAATAACTTCATCAAGAGTGATGTATCCTTTATAGTACTTTCCTTTTATACTTGAGAATTAAAAAAAACAGTTGTGAGCAGATAATGAATTAGTTTTCTAAAAAACTTAAAACAGATGTTTAACTAGACCTCTTATTCAACAAAAGGGAAAACAGAACCTGTAAAATGCCATCAAAATTAAATTTAAAATTAGTAACCCATTAGTGAGAGTAAAAAAAGAGGTTGAAACCAATAAGAAAAAAAAGATTAATTAAACTAACAAAAAAAATTTTGTAGTGGTATAATATTCAGAAAGTCATAAAGGGCACATTACAATGGGAATGTATGGTTCAAAAAAAAATTGTTACATTATCTTTGCTAATGTGATCTTTAATTGATCCCATATTTAGTTTCCATTGTTTCAAATATTTGTTTGGGGCCATATAAAACTTCATTCACATTAATACAATTACCCAAAACTATGACTATAATTTTAATCTGAAGCCACAAGTCAGGCGTTAATACACAATAATAACAAGACTAGAATAATCTAAAATCTTAAAACAGGTTAAGAATGAAAAAGATTTTAATTTCATCATTTGCACTGAGTGATACCTTATTAAGCTTTCTTTTAACTGTTACTTGTTATAAATAGGGGAAGAAATTGTTCTCTTCAGTTAAACCCATAAGTGAAAGAGTATTTTAATTATGCAAATGCATTGTGTCTCTTTCTTTTCTACTTTCTTCCCCATCTCCTTCCATTATAAAAGGTGATACTGAATCTAATACTGTGAAATGAGAAGACTAAATATCACCCGTATGTTCAAATTGCAAATGATAACCCTGGGAACAGTCACAGCATTTGCTGTGTACTACGCCAAGGTGTTCCTGAATACGAACCTTAGCTGTGCGTATTGTTTTCCTGCAAGTACACTTTCCTGCATGAGCACCATATTGCGCATATGACAAATTAACCTTTACAAGTGAATAAGTGTCTAATTTCATCATTTTTACTAGAGGATGGATGAACACGTTCTTTAGCCTGAGCTGCATGCTTGAACATGGAGCAGTTTCCACAGCAAAAGAAGCCATTTGTCTTTGTATTTGTGGTTACTGATTTATTCACAAAGTGATTATGGTCATCTCCTAGATTCTTTGCTCTGCTATATGCAGTTAAAGGGGAGGGATCTAAAATGTTTTTAATGTAGGGCCTCTATGCAAATTTTCCCAATTGGAGCAGACTAGGTCAGCCACCTGATATAATACCATATGGTACGGAGTTAAATTTTTTTTTTTCTTTTGTCAATTTATATTTTATTTTTGGTCAGTTTGAAGTACCTTTTCATATGCATTTTATAACAAGGCTGTATTATAGCTTGAAATCCAGTCATTAACTCTTTTGATTCTGTTTGAAAACTATCTTCATCTGAACAGTTTCTTCTTAAGCAAAAGGAACTGACTTTAAGGAATGTCCTATATCATTTTTTATAATGTATACTTGCAGCTGAAAGCAATAATTACCCACTGTTGAGTTCTTATAATACGTACGAACATGCAAATCTGCCAGCAGATACAGGCCACATGGTCTACCAAGTCTGCTCAAATGTGCAGCTAGCATCCTTCACACTGCAGCTGCCCCTCCCTCGCCTCCCCCCCACACTGACCCTCCCCCTCACCTTGTCCCATCCCCTTTTAATACTGCCCACTCTCTTACAGAATAGCACCTCCTCAAGCAGAGTGTTCCACATAGACACCACCCTTTCCATGAAAAAGTGTTACCTTATTTCTCTCCTGAATCTTCTCCCCTCCAATCGTCGTCCATGCCCCCTCATGTCCCTCCCCCACCTCAATTTAAATATCCCCTCTGTACCAGTCTTGTTTATACCCTTCATGTATTTAAAGGTCTCAGTCATATCACCCCATCCCTCCTCTCCTCCAAGGAGAGTACATGTTAAGCTCCCTCAACCTCCCTTCATAGGGTCTGTCTTCCAATCCCTGAATCATCTTTGATGCTGTGTGCTGTACCCCCTCCAGTAATCTAACATCATTCTTCAAGTATGAGCACCAGTACTGCATGCAGTACTCAAGGTGTGGCCTCACCAATGACCTGTATGGGGCAGGATCACCTCTCCTCTCCTGGAGGTGATTCCTCTAGCAGTGCACCCCAGCATCTTGTTTGCTTTAGCTGCTGCCTTCCTGCACTGTACTCTGTTGTTCATTTGCCCCATTATATCACCCCAAGATCCTTTTCCTCCTCAGTAGTGGCTAACTGTATCCCTCCCATCTGATAACACCTCTTTGGGTTCCTTGCTCCAAAGTGCATTACTTTGTACTTCTTAGCATTGAATTCCAACTGCCAAGTGTCTGATCAATCCTCCAGTTTAGCCAGGTCATCCTGCAATCCCTGCCACCCAACTGTGTCATCTACCACCGCTCCAGTCTTGGTGTCATCTGCAAACAGACTGATCTTGTTATGTCTGCTATAAAGATGCCAAACAACACTGGACCCAGTACTAAGCCCTGTGGTACCCCACTCGTCACAGTCCTTGGAGATGAATTCCCTCCCCTCACCAGCACTACCCTTTGTTGTTTCCCCTGCAGCCATTCTCAATCCAGTTCACCATCTTTGTCGCTGCCCCCATGTATTTCAACTTACTAACCAGCCTCCCATGTGGCACCGAATCAAATGCCTTGCTGAAGTCCATATACAGGACATCCACTGCATGGCCCTTGTCCAGTTCTCTAGTCATCCAGTCATAATAGTCTACCAGGTTGGTCTAACAGGATCTGCCAGAGACAAACCCATGTTGCTTTCCTTCCTGGAGTCCATTACCTTCCAGAAAGGTTACCAACCTCTCCTTCAGGATTGTCTCCATTACCTTCCCCACAATGGATGTGAGACTTACTGGTCTATAGTTGCCCTGTTTATTCTTGGGACCATTTTTGTAGAGGGGCACCACATGAGCCACCATCCAGTCCTGTGGTACACGCTCTGTGTCCAGGGAGGTATTGAACAGGTCTGCTAATGGCTCTGCCAGAACCTCTGCCAATTCTTTCAGTACCCTGGAGTGCATGCCATCTGGTCCTGGTGCCTTATCCACCCTCAGTGCCCTTAGACCTTCTAGTACCCTGCCCACTGTGATTTCTCCATCAGTCACCCCCCCACATGCCTACCCTTCCCTTCCCCTGAGGTAGTTACCTGCCCTTCTCCTTAGTAAATACAGAACAGAAGCATTCATTTAATGCTTCTTCCTGCTGCTCTGCCCCTTTCTCTGCCCACCTAATATGCTACCTGGCCAATTTCAATACACAACAAGGGTTAACTATATACTATAAGAGGGTATACTATGATTTTATAAAGCACTTTAAATACACCCTATTAGAGTGGTTGCCCTCTGTGGTGATATTAATCTAGTGGGAATATCCTGTGTCCACCAGAATTATGGATGACAGAAGCAGGGCTCTGCTGTGGGGAAACCTTCAATCACACTGCGGTTAGGCCACTACCAGTAGTTGTCACTATTGGCACCAGTAAGAAGGAACTGTTGGGGGGTGGGAGAAGAGGCAGAATTAGGGGGAAAATAATCAGGAATTTAAAATTATAATTCAGGTTTTCCACTGCCCCAACTGGAGTATTTTCATGCACCACCTGACAAGCTACAAATCATAACTGCTGTAGTAGTGAGTTTCTGGAACATAATATGCCTGGCTAGCAGGAAGAATATTGAAAAAAATATTTGCGTGAGTAGCAGTTGTTGTACTCCCCCCCCCCCCAACTCCCACCTTTTCAAGCAGTTGGGGCTTACTGTTAGTCTTGGCTGGTCCAGATTATCCTCATTGCTAGACACTAAGGAGTTAATTTGCTGACTCTGGCCTGGGCACTTCAGTTGTTTACTGCTCCAGCAATGTTGCTGTCTAGGAAACTTTGAAAATTAAAGAACACCCTGTCCCTAGTGCACTCTGTAAACAGGAGGCCACATTCTGTCTGAGTCCACCGGCTTGCAGACATATAAATAATGGGGACCTTATCCAGTAAAAGTTGAGGTTTGGAGACAGATGCAGGCAAAAGATCTGTTGCCAGTAACAGGGTTTGCCCCATTTAGGCTCTAGCTGCGACAAGTTGAAGAGGACTTGCCAGGCTTGGGAGGTAGCACTCAAGACCCAGGTCTGGGGGGTGCAGGGCCGGCTTTAGGGTTTTGGGGGCCCTCAGCAGAATTAGTGAAGTCATGGGGCCTCTCTACTTGGCCCACCTTTAGCCCATGTGTTTTACTGTAGCTCATAAGTGCAAGATTTTATTTGTGGTGATATTATAGGCAGGGAAAAATGGCAGAAGGTGGGTCAAGCAGTAGCTATCTGCTCGCAAATTTTATATTTCTTTTTCTGTGTATAGCTTTAGTATAACCAGTAGTATATTAAAAACATTTAGGAGGACACAGCAGTGTCAGTTCTTTTGGCTGTTCTTCTACCCATCCATTGCTGCCTATCCACCTCATATTGACTGGATCATAGCTTGGTGAGGTATTTCATGACATAACCAGAAGGATCTGCACAGTCTTTTACTGATGTTTTAAAAATATATTAAGATAAAAAAAAGTTTAAAAATGAATAAGGTAAATTTCTCTGGTTGGGGGCCCCCATGAGCAGGGGCTCCCAGCAACCGCAGGGTTCGCTGGTGCCTAAAACCGGCTATGGGGGAGTGGCACTTGTACCCTGCAGGCCAAGTCTTCAGAGTCCATCACTTGATTAGATAATCAAAAACCATCACTGGGATGGTGGGTGTCTGTTGCTGGTTCCATCCCAAAGGCTATCACATCCCAGCATTCAGGGCACCACTCAAGATCTCAAGATGGAGTGGAGACTACTTATATCAGAACACCATGCCCACCACCATGCCACCACCATGCCCACCCCCATGTCCACCACCATGCCCACCCCCATGTCCACCACCATGCCCACCACCATGTCCACCACCATGCCCACCACCGTGCCCACCACCATGCCCACCCCATGTCCACCCCATGTCTACCACCATGCCCACCACCATGCAACCACCATGCCCACCCCATGTCCACCACCATGCCCACCCCATGTCCACCACCATGCCCACCACCATGCCACCTTTTGAGAGGGAAAAGGTATGTCTAAAACTATCTACCTTATTACTGGCCAGGCGAGTACTGCCCAAAGTAAACATAATGTGCTGGTATTATCCCATAGTATTGTTTATCTAAAGCATGTCTGTTTGTTTATATTGCAGGCAACCTAGCAGGGCCATGAATTAATGCCCTCCTGGGCATGTGACCTTTATTCTGCAGCTTCAGGGGAACCAATCTGTAAACTGTCAGATGTGACAAATGAATATGAGACTTGATATGACAGCCTGAGGGCCAAAATACATTTCTGATAAGAGCAAAATATACCGCTGAAGGAACAGTATCGTAGTAACATCTTTAGCACTAATTCCAGACCTCTGTGCACCAAAGCTTCCGTAACTTGTTTGTGGCTCTCATGTTTATGATTTAGTGCCCTGTTTTATCAGACAAATGTTGAGGAACAGAGAATGTTTAAACTGTATCAGTAATAATGTTAAAGCCAGTCACCCTAAATATAATTGCCCAGCCATTGCTGTCATAGATGTCAGCACAAATTCTTCAACAATAGGGACTATTCTACCAAGGGTTCTTTTGCTAAGATTGTGTACTGTGAACCAACCCACTGAGTTGTCCCTGAGCCAAAGAGTGTCCTGGGGCAAACTTAAGAGGGCAACTTGAACCTAATGATCCCAGGCCAGCCCCCTCAAAGAAGAGGGAGAGGAGGACTCTGAGGGCCCTGGTAAACAGGCCCCATGCTGGTATTGGGTATTTGTACCATTTCTCAAGGAGGCCCATCACAGTGGAGGCACCGCTGGGATCCAGTGCCATGAACCTGGACATGTCTCACTACTCAGTATCCTGGGAATCATGGATTTGGGCCAAGGAGAAAACGTCCCAAAATTGTGAAAAAGAAAGGCGCACACCTGGCTGTTTTTGACATTATTGCTGGGTGACTACATTTGTTTGAAACAAAGTATCTTGCTGTAGTTTCACTTAAACTGTGGTTAGGACTATGCCACAAAATGTTTCACATGTCTTCCTAAGACTGTGTTTTGCTAGTAGTGTGTGCTGCACATGCAGACTAAGTGTTAAGAGTTTGATCTCCTCAAGACTGGTAACCATTGGACTTGTCTGCATACCTCAGGGACAACCAGTCTAGGTTGCAGTGACCTGGCACACATGGCAGACCCATGTCAGCACAGACATAATGACAAGAGGTAACCATATCAGTGGTCTAGAACTAGCTTATCAAGAGTGAAAATGCTTTGGTACCCTCAGGTTTCAACTTGAATGACTTGCTGTTTTGAAGGGACATCACCAACCTCACAAGAGTTCTCAAACATGGCGGTGTTTGTCTGGATCCCAGGGCTACACTGGGCAACATTACTTTGCAGAGGCATGAAAAAAGGAGTGTGGCTTGAGAAGCGCAGCTGCCCATCTACCTGACTGGAGGGGTGGATGCTACAATGATGCTATAGCTATTGGGCATCATGTCAGAGCCATGACTAGCTTGACCTCTGTCCCTGTCCTGTAGGTGCTGGTGTGCATAGGTTGCCATCTCCCCTGCTTGGGGGTGCAGTCGGTGTGTCCAGAAGTCCACAATGCAAATTGATTGACATCTGCCTGCCGGGGGGGTGTCTGAATGCAGAGACCTGCAGAGCTTTTTGATAAAGTCAGTTGAGGGACAGACTGGAACTCCATCCGCCATTGGGTGCTTTTGGATATGCCTGTGGGACAGTTTGCAAAGCTGTTGCACCAGGATCCACAGTCCACCTTCACTGTGCCCGAGTCAGTGACAGAAGTTGGGATCAGAGAAGGGGAGAAAGATGAAAAGCTGGTTCCCTCTGGCATGGACAGTGGACCTGAGGCTGACAAATTTTCTGTGCCTGTACCACCACCTCCTCATGGCATTTGCCACAAACACTAACCACACAAACATGCACAGTACTTTTGGTTTACTTCAGTCCATCTGTACTGGGAACACTATCCTCTTCCTCACTGGTACCACTGTTTAAACCCTTTTATCTTCTAAGGAGCACCCAGTGCTTCACTTTGTACCCAGCCATGGATATGGTGTAGGCCCAATAACATTGCATGAGGCTGGCCAGCAGTGGTGTACGTAAACAAATAAAAGCAATGCTTTGCAAATTATATCCCCTAAATCCAAATGCCCTTTAAACCTCAGTGAAATATTTGTAAATCAAGGCTGTATGGATTAACTGCTTCCTCAAACTATGTTACAAGATGCAGGTGCAGGGCAAGTCCTGAATTAACTCATGGTTTCCCAGACCAGGGCATTTCCCTCACTGTATAGGTGGGGGTTGGCACAGTTCACACTGGGTCCCTCTCTGGTTAGTTTCACTCTCTATCCCCATCTCTCTCTCTCTTCTTTCTGGGATGGCATCTACTGTTTGGCTGATATATTGGCTGTTCTTGGGTCTGAGTCAGGCATCTTCTGGCTTCAGCATTTGGCAGCCAAATCTCTGCTTCACAGGGCAGCTCCTCCCATAGGTTTAGAGTCCCAGCCCCCAGCCAACATGTTTAGAGTCCCAGTCCCCAGCCAACATGTTCTGACATCCAGATCCAATGGGTGGTGATAACCAATACCAGCTGTGATACTGGCTGGGTAGATTCAGTCATGAGCTCCAGCTGCAGCACATCAATAGTTTCTCTAAATAGCTGAAGCTTCATGTTCATGAAGTTCACAGTGCACAATAACCTCCTTTTCTGTAACACAGCAGCAGGAATTCTACTTCTCTTCATCTGTGGTAGACAGTAAGTCTGTTTCTGTGTCTCTAGTTCAGCAGCTTTAGCTGTCTTCCTTAACAGCACACAGTCACCAGTCTGTTTCGAGATCTTACACAGACTGAATTTGATCAGTAACAACATCTACTGTTCACTGGAGAACTGCAGCTGTCCACTGATTGTCAGAGCTGTCAATCAAACAAAGCAGACTTGGAGATTGCATTCAACTGGCAATTGGTCACTGCAAAGGTGTCTGAATTCATGAGGTTCATTACCAGTCCACCATCCCTTGCAGCTCTCTACATGAGCAGTCTGACTCTAATTGGTCACTTAGTCACCTTTGGACCCTGTCACCATGCCAGTTCAGGAAAAATGTCACAAGGAGCCTAAGAAACAAAATTCCTGATCTTGAGGCTACCATTACAGAGGCAGACATGGATCTGGTGGCCATAACACCCTCGACTTCTCAGAATTTCTGCATTCTGTATTGTGCTCCCCCTAACGCACCTACTTAGTCTTTCTTTCTCTACCTTCAAAGTCCTTTCGGCCTGGAAACTCGCCAAAGTCCATCCCCTTCACAAGGTGGAGGTGACCCTATTTGACCTGAAAATTACCGGCCCATCTTCCTCCTCCCCTCACTAGCAAAGATCCATGAATCTATTGTCCTCACAAGGCTCAATGATTTCTTCACTTCCACAAATATCCTCTCTCCAGACCCAATTACAGTTCAGAAAATCCCATTCCACCATGTCCTCCCTCTTCTGCTTCACCAATTCCATACTCTCAGCTATGGATCAAGGTTGTATTACTGCCACAGTATTCATCAACCTTGCAAAAGCCTTTGATTTTGTCTCTCAACCCTCCTCATAAACCAACTCTATGTTGCAGGACTATCTGCCCCTGTGGTTACATGGTTTAATTCAGTACCACACAAAAGATTAATAAACAAGTTAGCCAGCCTGGGAGTGGGTCCCAGGGTGGTAGCCTGGGTAACAAATTAGCTGGACAACTGGATGCAAAGGGTAATAGCAAATGGAGCACACTCTGGAGAAAGGGGAGTTACCAGTGGGGTACCACAGGGTTCAGTACTGGGACCAGTACTCTTTAATGTCTTTATAGGTCACATTGCAGAGGGGCTGGAAGGAAAAGTATGCCTTTTTGCAGATGACACAAAGATCTGGAACAGGGCTGATACACAAGGAGGGGTGGAAAGGATGAAAAGGAGCTTGGCAAGGTTGGAGCAATGGTCAAGAGTATGGCAGCTTAGTTTCAATGCAAAGAAGTGTAAAGTAATGCACCTGGGAAACAAAAACCCAGGGGAAGAGTACACAATGGGGGGAGGTACTAACAACAACAAAAATGGAAAGGGACCTGGGGGTACTCATATCAGATGATCTTAAGGTAGGCAAGCAAATGGAGAAGGCAGTAAGGAGGGCTGGGGGATACTGGGATGCATAGGGAGAGGCATTACCAGTAGAAAGCAAGAAGTTGTTATCCCTCTGTACAGACAGTTGGTGAGACCCCACCTGGAGTACTGCATGCAGTTCTGGAGACCCCATCTCCACAAGGACATAGACAGGATGGAGGCAGTCCAGAGGAGGGTAACCAAAATGGTGCAGGGTCTGCACCAAAAGCCATAAGAAGAGAGACTAAAAGAGCTTAATATGTATACCCATGAAGAAAGGAGAGAGAGGGGGACATGACAGAAATCTTCAAGTACCTCAAGGGAATCAACAAAGTCTAAGAGGGTAGCATAATTCAGAAAAAGAGATGCGCAAGAACAAGGGGGCACAATTTGAAGATGGGGGGATGGCTCAGTGGCAATATGAGGAAGTATTTTTTCATGGAGAGGGTGGTGGATGCATGGAACAGCTTTCCTGAGGAGGTCATGGGGTCAAAAACAGCGGGGTAATTCAAGAATGCATGGGAATGATATAAGGCAATTATGGTTTCCCATGAGAAGGGTGACCGCTATTGAGCACTTACAAAAAGGACAACTCAATAACAGCAACTGTTCTCAGGGCTAGTGGATGGGGGGAATGCAGGTATAGCGACATCCTGTCGCTATATGTATACACGCTTACGGGGGGAAACAAGCATGCCGTGCGATGGGCGGAAGGGGAGGGAGGGTTTGTGAGGTGTAGCGTGATGGTGGGTTGCTAAGCTGGCCGTGTGGTATGGTGGGTTCATAGCAGGCTATGGTTGGGAGGGTGCCAGGTTCGGTGCTGGGCGAGTCATGATTTTAATTTTTTTATCCTCCCCAACATGCTCCCCCCTTGAGTTGAGAATCTTTAATAGGGGTGCAGGGGGCACAACCCCCCACATAAACAAAAAAATTAAAGTTCCCAGCGCCCTTTTGCTGTGCACAGGAGTGTAAATCGGTGAAATGGATTTTCGCCAATGTACATTCGCCCTAACAACACCGCCTTTTCGCAGTTGCCGTTATCACATAGACCCTGCAGTTATAGTGGGGGGGGTAGGAGGGGGGTAAGGAGGAAGTAGGCTGCTGGTTGACTAGGATCTGCAGCTTATCCAATAGGTAGGGAAATAGGCAGGCTAGGTAGACAAAGCGGTCCTTTTCTGCCGTCAAAGTCTATGTTTCTATGTTCTATGTTCTCTCACTGGTAGGCACCAAGCTGTACAGGTTGGTAATATCCTTTCTTCTCCCCTCTCCATCCTTTCTGATGTTTCCCAGGGCTCCATACTTGGACCTGTCCTCTTTTCTCTCTTTGTTAATGATCTCCCCTCTGTCTGCTCCACCGCCCATATACACATGTATGCAGATGACACCATCATCTGCCTGTCTGGCCCCTCTGCTTCAGACGTCCAAATGTCCCTCCAATGAGACGTTCATGTGGTGATAAATTGGTTCCAGGACCATCACCTCAAAATGTAAACTAAAGAAACTGTCGCCATGACCCTCAGCTCAAAGCAAAAACTAGCTAGGCTACCATCCCCTAAAGTGATTACTACTCTGGCTGGCACCCCCCTTGATATGATCCCTACCTAAAAATACTTAGGTGTTTGGTGTGACCTGTCCCTTGATTACTCCTCCCACCTAGATGTCTTGCCCTCAAAACTCCACCCCAAACTGGGAATGCTCTTCAGGCACAAGGACTGTCTCTCCCTCCCTATCCAGTAAGACTTAATAACAAAATGGATCCTCCCAGTTATCGACTATACTGATATCACCTACAGGTCTGTGCCTGCCTCCTCCATTGCCAGGCTTGATGTACTTTTTAACGCTTTTTGTCACTTTGCCTCTAGCTCCCCCTTCCCTACACACCACTGTGACCTATAGTCCACCCTCTGTTTCCCCTTCCTTCAGTACAGACACTTAACCCGCTGCCTTACCTTTATCTCAAAGTATTGGTTTGAGTCACTCCCATCCTATCTCTTCTCTCTTCTCCTCTCACTCTAGCCACCCTTACCCCTACCCCTTTACTCCTGTCCTTCCCATACCTTTGCACTCCCCTGAGCCCACACTTCCGCCCATCAACACACTTTCTCATTTCGCCTCCCTTCCCTCTGGAACAAACTCCCCTCCTCCATTTGCCTTACCCCTTTGTTTCTGGTGTTAAAACGCCTGCTTAGACCATCTCCAGTAACCTCCTGCAGTTGCCCCTAAGCGTTCCCTGTTCAAGTGGAATCCCCAGACTCCTCCTTTCCTGTTTGCTCATCTGTCCTCCCGTGCTATTACTATTTTCATTTGTATGGGTTGAAATCTGCTAACTATTTTGCTCCTTGCACCTTATTGTTATGCAACTGTGTATTTATTCCAGTGCTCAATGTGCCACAATGTACACTTTTCTTCAGCACTCTGTATTTTGTATTTTATGTGTATTTGATACCTTTGTTATGGTCTGCTTCCCAAGACCCTGGGTAGCACCTAGAAATGAGCCTTGGCTCAGTGTGCCTTTCCAGGTAGCCAATCTTTAAATAAATAAATAACAGAATCATGGTGTACCGACAACCACAGCTAGGAGGTGGTCTTACATGTTTTATAAGGACAGGACAGGGAGGAAAGGGGTTATTTTGTATGTAGGGGAAGGTATAAAAACCACAAAAATACAATAGAGGGGCTGGACGTTTTTAGGGCTGGCTTAGAAATGGGGTCCAAGGACTTTATATGTGTGGGAGTGATGTACAGGCCACCAACACAGGGGGAGAAACTGGACAGAGCTTTCGAGGAGGCCATAGGCAAAAGGGTAAGCAAAGGGGAAGGAGTAATCATGGGTGACTTTAATCTGCCAGATGCTGACTAAAAAAAACATCCAGGCCGCAGCTACAACTAGGAGCAGGGCAATTCTAGAACCCCTGCAAGGGGCATTTCTCAGGCAGTGGTTACAGATCCCACTAGAGGAGGGGCAGTACTGGATCTAGTATTTACAAACAAGGACAACATAGAAGATGTCACAGTGGGTAGCCCCCTGGGTTCAAGTGATCATCATACTGTGTGGTTTGGCATATGGATTGGACAGGGGAAAAAAACACTAGGATGATGGTCCTCAAGTTCAGGAGAGCAGATTTTAGAGGAATGGGAGACTGTCTGAGGAAACACTTGAAGGGGAGATAGCCAGACAGGGTAGAGGCACAATGGAATAAAATAAAGAAGGGAATAACTGAAGTAACAGCAAGGTGTACAAAGACAATAAACAAGGGTAAGAGGGGAAAGAAGCCACTGTGATTCTCAAAGGAGGTGGCTAAAGTGGTAAAGGAGAAAAAAACAGTTTTCAGAAAGCACAAGGAGACCAAACAAAAGTGAACAGGGCAGTATATATAGAGAAACAAAGGGAGGCAGGAAGGCGAGCAAGGACAGCAAAGGCTCAAACTGAGGAAAGGATCATTCAAGAGGTCAAGAATAGGGATAAGATTTTCTTCAGGTAGTTCAGTGAGAAAAGGAAGACAAAGGGTGTTGTAGTGAAGATTAGGAGACGGGGGAAGGAGCTCTGTGCAGAGGAAGACCCAGCAAACGCTAACATTTTAAATAAATACTTTTGCTCAGTATTCCCAATGGGGGTGGGGAGCCGACATGCATTAACAGGAAGGGGGGTGGACACAAGTCTATTTGGCAGTGGATGTGGCCTATCTGGACATTGGTAAGGCCTTTGACACTGTACCACACAGGAGGCTGATAAAGAATCTTAGTAACCATGGGGTAGGGTAGAAGGTGGTGTGCTGGGAATCAAACTAATTGAAAGATAGATGGCAGAGGATGGTGGTAAATGGCAGACACTCAGATGATGAGAGAGTGACTACTGGAGTACCACAGGGATCAGTACTGGGCCCTGTCCTCTTCAATGTCTTCATTAGTGACATTGCTGAGAAACTGGAGGGGAAGGTGAGTCTCTTTGCAGATGACACAGCAATTTGGAACACAAAAATCTGCAACAGGGTGGACACCCAGGATGGGTTGGAGAGAATGCAAAGGAATCTGGAGAAACTAGAAGAGTGGTCTAGGGAGTGACAACTGGGTTTTAATGCTAAAAAGTGCAAAGTCATGCACCTGGGGTGGGGTAACCTGGGTACTGTGTATAAGATAAGAGGCTACTTACTTCCATTGACCCAGTGCTTGCCATGATTGTCTGGTGCTTGTTGTCGGAGGTGGTCTTTCTGGATTCCTTGAAAGAGACTCTGGTGAGGCCCTTTCTGAAAAAATCATCTCTCAACCTGGATATCTTGGCGAATTACTATCCTATCTCCAACCTTCCATTTTTGGCTAAGGTTGTTGAGAAAATTGTGGCACAACGGCTTGAGGAGCACCTTATAGCTTTTGACATCTATGAGCCACTTCAGTTGGGTTTTAGAGCCAGGCTTAGCACTGAAACAATGTTTGTTAGGGTGCATAATGATCTCCTCAGGGCTAGGGATAGAGGAGACAGGTCAGTTCTTGTTCTCCTTGATCTCACCTTGACCTTTGACACTGCAGATCACATTGTGCTTCTTGATCACCTCAGAGTGCACTGTAGACTCACCAGCACTGTCATCAGCTGGTTTGAGTTCTATCTCATGGGCAGGAAGCAGTGGGTAGTGATGGGGAATTTCTCCTCCTCCCCAAGGCCCCTGCCTTGTGGAGTACCTCAGGGCTCGATCTTGTCACCGATACTATTTGCAGTGTACATGCTGCCCCTGGGAGAACTCATTAGGTGATACAGTGTAGGTTTCCATTGCTATGGGAAGGCAGTAAGGCAGGCAAAGGCCCAAACTGAGGAAACACTAGCACAAACAGTAAAAGAAGGTGACAAGACTTTCAACAGATACATTAGTGAAAGGAGAAAGTCCAAAGGGGGTATTGCTAAGATCAAAGGGGATAAGGGGCATGTGAGGAGGAGGACCATGTAAAAGCATCTATCCTTCATAGATACTTCTGCTTAGTTTTTTACTGAAGAGAAGGTAGGGCAGGGCCCACAGCTCAGCACCATGGACACGGGGGGAGGTGTGCACTAGTCAAGAGTTCGATAAGCTCAGGGTAGACAAGGCAATGGGACCTGATGGCATACATCCCAGGGTACTAAAGGAGCTAAGGGTGCCATTATCAGAACTGTTTAGTGAGTCTCTAAGCACAGGAGAGGTCCTAGAAGACTGGAGAAGGGCTCATGTGATCCCGCTCCACAAGAGTGGTAGCAGGGAGGAGGCAGGGAACTACAGACCAGTCAGTCTTACTTCAGTAGTGGGCAAGATTTTGGAGGCACTCCTTAAGGAAAGGATAGTGCAACACCTGCAATCCATAGGAGCACAGGATCCAAGACAGCATGGGTTTACAAAAGGAAGGTCCTGTCAAACTAATCTCATAGATTTCTTTGACTGGGTAACCAGAGTGGTGGACCAAGGAGGAGCAGTTGATGTCGCCTACCTTGACTTCAGCAAAGCTTTCGATGCTGTTTCACATAGAAGATTGATTAATAAGCTAGGTAGGCTCGGGGTGGGTCAGAAGTTGGTCAGCTGGGTGGCAAACTGGTTGTCGGGCAGAAAACAGAGAGTGGTGGTAAACGGTATACAGTCAGAAGAGATGCAAGTCACATGTGGGGTACCTCAGGGATCAGTCCTGGGGCCAGTACTCTTCAATATCTTCATCAGTGACATTGCAGATGGACTGGAGGATAAGGTTTGTCTGTTTGCAGATGACACAAAGATCTGCAACAGAGTAGATGATCCAGATGGGGTGGGCAGAATGAGAAGAGATCTGGATAAACTGGCAAAATGGTCGGAAGAGTGGCAACTGGTGTTTAATGCAAAGAAGTGCAAGATCATGCACATAGGGAAAAGTAACCCTGAAGCCACCTATAGGCTGGGAGGGGAATTGCTGGCAGTCACAAGGGAAGAAAGAGACTTGTGCATCATCATCACTGATGATCTGTAATCATCCAAGCAGACCACTAAAGCAGTAGGTAAGGCTAGGGGGCTGTTGGGATGTATTAGTAGCGGTATCACAAGTCGGAAGAGGGAGGTAATAATCCCTCTTTACAAGACACTGGTTAGGCCCCATCTGGAGTACTGCATGCAGTACTGGAGGCCACATTTTCACAAGGACATTAATCAAATTGAGGCAGTCCAGAGAAGGGCAACTAAAATGGTGCAGGGACTGCATCAGAAAACATCTTAGGACAGATTAATGGAACTCAATATGTATACCCTAGAGCAATGGAGGAAGAGAGGTGATATGATCGAAACATTCAAAAACACCTTAAGGGCATTTACAGGGTGAAGGAGTCTAACATGTTTCAAATTAGGAAAAGCATGAGACTAGAGGGAGGCCGATTAAGGGGTAATGTGAGGAAGTTCTTTTTTACAGAAAGGGTGGTGGATGTGTGGAATGGCCTACCTCAGGAAGTGGTGGATATGAATACAGTGCAGGGCTTCAAACAGGCATGGGATAGGCATAAGGGAGCAATACAGATGAGTATGAATAGATAGGCCATTGACAGAGCAAAGGCCAATGTCATTTTCATAAGGTAGAAAAATAAATGGGCAGATTGGATGGGCCTTGTGATCCTTATTTGCCATCACCTTCTATGCTTCTATGTTTCTATGTAGATGATACCCAATTGTATCTGTCCTTTGCCCCTGGAATATCAGATGCTGTTGAAGTGCTAAACACCTACCTGGCTGAGATCAATGACTGGATGTCCTCTAGCTGGTTGCAACTGAACCCTGATAAGATGGAGGTACTGGTGGTGGAGCCGGGATGAGGGCATGATGGGAGTGTATCCAGTGGGGCCTCAGGTCTTTTTCTGGGACCTAAGCCATTGATTGCCTCCACTAGGATGTGAGATGTTGGAGTGATCCTAGATGACAGGTTGACTTTTGAAGCTCAGGTGTCATCTGTTGTCCAAAGTGGTTTTTACCACTTGAGGAATATAATCTGGATCAAACCCCTAGTTCCACCTGAAGATCTGCCCACACTAGTGCATGCCTTTGTGATGTCCAGGATTGATTACTGTAACACTCTTTACTTCTGGGTCTCTGGAGATACCCTCCGCTAGCTGCAGCTGGTGCAGAATGTTGCTGCCAGGTTACTGACTGGCCTTTCTAGGTTGTCATGTGACTCCGGTTTTGCAGGCTCTGCACTGGCTGCTTGTCAGGTGGAGGGTTATCTTCAAGGTGAGTTTACTCACCTATAAGGCACTACATGGGCATGATCCTGGCTATCTGACTGACCTCCTAAAACTGGTTGCCTCAGTCCAATCTCTCCACTACTCAACCAGGGGCCTCCAAAAGGTTCCTAGGACCCGTCTCAAAACTGCCGGTGATCGGGCCTTTAGTGACACTGGCCCAGTCCTTTGGAATGCTCTCTCTCGCCACATTAGGGATTCCCCATGGTTGAGTGTTTTAAGAGTGGTCTCAAGGCCCACTTATTTGTATCAGCCTTCTCCAACAATGTGTTTTGACCAGCTGCTAGATGTGTTTTACTGTATTTGTTATTTTAAATTGGTTTAGTGTATTTATTATCTTTGTATGATGATTTTATTTTATTTCCTGCCTTCTGTATGTTAGGTGCCCTGAGCATCTGGGATTGGGCATCCAACAAATAAACCTGCATTGCCTTACAGTTACCAAGCAAGAAAGTGACCTTGGGGTGAGCATTTCTGTTGATTTCAAGGTGGCAAGGCAGAACGACAAGGCATCAGGCAAGGGGAGCCAGGTGCTGGGATACATAGGGAGGGGGTTCTCTAGCAGAAGAAGGGAGGTGTGGTTGCCTCTGTATTGCTCACTGGTGAGACTTCACCTGGAGTTCTGCATCCAGTTCTGGATGCCGTACCTCCGCAAGGACATTGACAAGGTGTAGACGGTTTAGAGGAGAGCTACTAAAATGGTGCAGGGTTTGAATGAGAAGACACACAAGGAGAGACTGCAGGAGTTTGGCATGTACTTTCTGGCAGAGAAAAAAGTGAGAGGGGACATGATTGAGACCTATAAATACTTCATGGGGTGACCAAAGTGTGGGTGGAGACAATTTCAATGGCAGAGGAGCACCGGTAAACAGAGGCGAAGACAGTGGAGAGTTTTAAACATGCATGGAATAGGTAATTGGGTATTATAAGCAGCGGTAAGGGCAGAGGGAGGGACACCTGTGACCAAGTTGGGCCCGGGGTGTAGTGTTAGGCAGGGAAAATAGGGCAGACTAGATGGGCCTACCAGTCCTTTTCTGCCAACACTTTCTATGTTTCTATGTTTCTTAAGGTGACAAAAATGGTTGCCAGTTTGCAGTCCGAAAGCAATCATTCTGCAAATGTCCTTCATTTACATGAAAGTCTGGAGGCTAATGGCACTTGGAGTTCCAAAACAGTTCTGCACATGTGCACTTTCAGGACCGGTTCAGTCATGGCAGTGATAATTAAAGTCCTAGTCCTGTCGGGAGCACTGACACGCAGCTCCATTAGTGCTGGCTGACACCTTTAATGTGTGAGTGCAAAGGAACCTTAAAGGTACACCCCACATGGGGGATTACATTTATACATACCAAGTGATTGCTGTATGGAAACAATGTTTCATAGTAATTAATGAAAATCGAGTGTGGTAGTTTATGCCCATTTATACCAGGTAAAAACTGTTGCCTGCAAGCTGGATGTAGGATACACTTCAAAGCACAGAGTGATGGGGAAAAGGAAGGAGTAGCTTACACTTTCAGTCACACCACTTGACCATCAGGGCCAGGTTTTTGTGAGGACTTGCAGGGTGACAGCCAAGTGGGACATCTGAACTTTGGATCAAAGTGCTATCAGTGCTAGTAGACCATTCAAGAGAAATATCTACTACAGGTACTCATTTTGGCATTTGTGGGACATCTGCATGTGGCTGTAAATGGGGTACTGTGAAACATTGTCAAATGGCCCACTTATCAAAGAACCACTGGTTACTGCACACCCTTGCAAAATCAAGCCTTGTGCAGTTATGCACAGTGCTGGAGGGGTGACCTCGCCTGTCATAACCACCAACTGCCTTGTTTACATGCACACTGGAATGATTCCAGTGGAATCAAATTCAGATTTTAGATTCAGTGGAATTGATGCAGTAATCCTCAATCGGAAGCTTATGTAGGCTCATTTAGAATTGGATTCCTGCTTTGATTTGAGTCTGATTCAGTTGCAGTGGTTCAGATGCATTGATAGTTTTGAACTCAGTTGCTTTGTGAATGTTCATTTCCTTTTTTCATTTTTGTTCAGGGTTATAACCATTGAGCGTTGCTCATTTGAAATAGTGACCCAGGTGTAAATCCGGCTGGCAGTTCTGCCATTTTCCCTGTTGAAACGGCAGCAAAAGTAATGCAATCGCATTTGAAATCAATAGTCACTGTTGGGTTACATGCAGTAGGAGTTAATCACTTTGTAACCAGTTCAGTTCAGTCTCATCAATCCATGAGCATGTAACCCAAAAAAGGAATACAATCTGAATGAGCTCAAATGATTACAAAGTGATTGATTCCCAATACACATAAACATAAACTCCCACTACAGGTAACATAATTATTAACTCATCTAAGCTCACATCCCAGAAACCTGTCTGTCACAAGGGAACTAAGGCAAGGCAATTGTATTTGTTTGGTGCCCTTTTCACAAGGCTCAGGGTGCCTTAAAACAATACACATAAAAAATAAAGACACCACTACTAAAAGAGCATTAGTATTTAAAACTAGATTATTCCAGGTAGGCTTATGAAAATAAAGGGTCACCCACAATGGGGCAAAAACAATTTCACCGAGGACAACTGTAGCACAAGAGTGAAGGAAAAGAGCGCAGCAAGCAATTTGGCTGGCAGACTCAGAGAGGGAAAATATGATGAGTACATATGTGAGGCAGGGACGTAGCCCACCGCACCCCCAAAATATATATAAACAACTACACCCGTATGGCATAGTGGGGAAATGCATAACAGAAGGTAGAGGGGGAACAACCAACCTGGAACCCAGTACGCTGTGGCAAATCAGATCTGCACAGCCCAGGGGAAGTGCAACAACACAGACAGCCCCTATACCCAAGCACAGCCGAAGACAGCAGCACGCACACAGCCCACCCATACATTCCACATGCACAACACATCCATGCTCACCCCATACAGACTTCTCACACACTTACCCATCAGCATGCGTCCACTTCCACACCCTCCAAACACTGCGTCACAAACTTTGCTTTTTCACCCTAATTACCTCACTCTCCCCATCACCCCGCATCCATTCCTTCACTATATTGATGGGATACCGAAAATGAGAAGGTTTATAATAGGATCTTAAAAGCCTCAACAGTTCAAGCTGAGCATACCACCTCTGGAAGGGCATTCCAAATCAAAGGGGCTGTGACTTCAAAGGCACCGTATCCAAGTGCTCTCACTGGGAATAGGGAATCTGAAGCAGGCCAGTATCTGTGGAACCGAGGGGGCATGTAGGTGTGTAGGACAACAAAAGGTATTTCAGGTAGCTTGAGCCCAGACTATGCAGGACCATGAATGTTAAGAAGCATATCTTTGAAGCTGATAAGGTAGCCTGTGACAATGGCGACCGCAATTGAGCACTTTCAAAAAGGGTGACTCAATCACGGCACCTGTGCACAGGGCTACTGAGCAGGGAGGGCAACCAGGTGGGGGTCCTCAAATATAGTGACAGAATGTCGCTATATGTACACATGCACGGGGGCGGGGGGGGAGGAGCACACCAGCGATGGGTGGAAGGGAGGGAGGGTTTGGGGGATGTAGTGCAGTTGTCAGCTGCTGAGCAGGCCATGTGGCATGGTGGGTGGGTGGCAGGCTAGGGTAGGGATGGTACTGAGTTTGGTCCTAGGCACAGTCTGTTTTTGCACCGTCCGGGATTTTTTTTTGTTTTTGTTTTGCACGCCCGATGTACCCCCACCCGAGTTGAGGTAGTGGTAAAGTGGGGGCACAGTTCTGAATAAATTTTAAAAAAGTAAGTCTCCGGTGGCCTTTTGATGTGCGCTGGCAGTGTACACCGTTGAAACTGATTTTCGGTGATGTACACTCGCCCTAACGGTGATCTCCTTTCCACGATCGCCATTATGACATGTAACCGTTGATAAGATGTAACAATGTCAGGCAAAACAAACATACCATGCCTGCCCCCTTACTTGCCTCCTAACTTCCACTTAGTGCCTTCCCACTATTCAACTCCTATAAATAAAGTCCAAGTCTGTTTTACCACCTTAAGTAAATAATAGGTGTATAATTCCCTGAAAACATTAGATGAAAATAAAGGAGCTGGGCCAGATGATATATTCCCTAAACTGCTTAAAAATACTGTACCTACAGTATAATTGCTAAACCTATCACAAAAATGTTTAACCTGTCCCTAACCTCTCATATAAGACCCCATATTTGGAAGACTGCTACTGTCATCGCTGTTTTCACAGCAGGGTGACAAGTGTAGTGCTTCAAACTATGTGTAAATATTTCTGTCATCCATCTGGGCAAATTGCTGGAAAATCTTCTCTTCTCTCAGCTAATGAGCTATTGTACATTGACACGTAGGACTACTGATGGATAAACAAAATGGTTTCCAAAAATGACATGATACCTCAGCTGCCTTAGTTTGGTAAAGCACTAATTTCTTAGACTTCCTTGGCAGAGGATGGTTGACTGGTGTTATTTTTATAGACCTAGAGGCCTATGATCTGGTGAATTGTGGGCTGTTTTTATCTAAGCTGCAAATGGTGGAAGTTGCTGCCTACCCTCTGGTTTTAGTTTTGGAGGAATAATGTATGCGAATAGCATTGTTATTTATGCTGCTAAGAACACTATAAAAGACCTTCAAGCAGGGCCAGCTTTAGGGTTTTGAGGACGCCCAGTAAGATTACTGAAGTCATGGTGGCGCCCTACTTGACCCATAGTCCTAGGTGCTGTTCTTTCTATCCAATTCATTTCTACATATCTGCCTCTCATTGGCTTGATTACAGCTTGGTGAGGCATTTCATGACATCATAATGCCACATCAGAAGGAGCTACATAAGCAATAAGGCATGAAGGGTGTTTGTAAAACATATTTTGCAGCATGGCTGGGGGCGTAGTAAGGCACGAGAACGAAGGCTGAGTGACTTCAGCTGCTGGACGTGCTGTAAAATATGTTTCTCGTACATCCCTGAGTGCCTTATTGTACTTATAAAATTGGCACCTTTTTTTTTTTTTTACTTTTTACTGTTGGGAAAAGCATGTTTTTATGTTGAAGCTATAGATTTATTTGTGTGCATTTGTGATAAAATAGTCTTTCCACCCACTGCAAGCGATGTCATTGATGATGTCATTGTATTATTGCCTACTTTCTTCTTCCTGCTTTTTTTTCTGTTTTTCTCCACATTCAAGATGTGGAATGTTTATCATGGAATGTTTACCATGGAATACATGGATTCAAAATTCTACTCAGTTACACTGGCAGAATGTTTCTCTCCTAACATACTGTACCCACAGACAACAAAGGCCTTTGTTACAGCCAGAGACTCAATTATCTCTCTGTCAGGGCAAGAAGAAGCGAGTTCCCTGATGAGCAGGTAAAGATAGAAGGGGGATTTTTCACTGTCAGCAAAGAAACAGTTGTAGTGAAAACTATAAACAATACTTAATGTTTCTAATCTGTTTATGTGCGTAAGGAGAGTGTGATAATCAGGGAAACAACATTTAATTAATTTATTTTTTATTTAAGGTAGTATTATTTGTAGGGCCCTGTTGAAGATTTTTTTACAGTGTAAAGGTAGCAGCCATGTTTGTGATGGAAGACCAGTTCTGGCTGTAGGGGTCTAACTGAAATGCCTATGTTCCAAATGTGCATTGATCTGGGTTGTAGACTCTTAACGGCTGAGCAGTCCTTTTTTTAACCACGTATAAACCATATTTTACACATAAATAACAGTCAGTCAGATTACTGGATTTTACCCTCCCATTTTATAAGCTGCCTTTAATTGCTGTCTTAAGAAGATAATAAACTACAAAAAACATTTAAAATTAATGCGGTAAACTGCTCTAGGTGGGGGGCATGAGAAGGGGGCCCCTAGCAACTGCAGGGTTCACTGGTGCCTAAAACCTGCTATGGCTTCAAGAACATCTCCAAAACAGTTACACCCTGATACAAGCATGGATGGTACAAAACAAACTAACACTCAGTAAAAGAGACAAAACAAATGCTGTTCAGCACTAAGCAAAAATTAGCACATGAACAAGAGCAAATTTCTATTCAAAACACCAATGGGTCATTGTTAGAGTATGTAACAACCTCTAATTACATAGGAGTCATTCTTGACCATTGTCCAGAGGATGCCACATTGCATAGAAACAGGGGTTTACTGACCAAGGAAGTAAAAATCACAATTTCTAAGTAAATTATCCTACCGTTGCTTGAATACGGATACCATCAGTTAATTAATGTACCTAAAACAACCCTATCTAGATTTCAAACCATCTCTAATAGTAAATGCAGGTTTGCACTGAGTTTACCATATGGAACACACAGGTGTCACCTCTACAAGGAATTACGTTGTCTACCTCCAGCCCAAGAATTCACATCTAAAACCAACAGTCTAATACACAGAATTGCTAGAAACCAAAAGTCTAATACACAGAATTGCTAGAAACCAACAGTCTAATACACAGAATTGTTAGAACCAATAGCCTATTGAACTGGTGAATTAACTACAAGCCACCATACACGCACCTTAAAAGACACAAGTATCGTCAGTTTCCAAATAAAAACTCTGCAAGACAAGGGTTGGAGAGCCCTCCGTCACAAACTATGGGGCCTATGCTCCAACAGGAGGGATTTACGTGGCCAAGGCATGTATCCCACCCATGGAGCTCCACGCCTGTGGACAGGTGCGCACTGCCAGTATTCCCCAATGGCCATGACCTGTCTGCAGGCATACCCGCCCCAGAGCACAGCACTCTGCAAGGTGGCAAGGGACGGAGTTGTGGACTCGGGTGGGCATCCAATCAGATGCCCATCCCGGGATCCAACAGTGGATCCCTTGTGCGGTGGGTGGGCGCATTGACTGCGCTCCCCCACAGATGTCCACATCACCGGTGGCCATGGAGATGAGAGGTGGGTGGTGCCGCTGGCTGTGTGATACCCCCGATCGGATGGGGAGGTACGGGGGTGGTGCCACCAGTATGTGAGTGTGTGGGGGGGTTGTTTGCACCAGTCCACCACACCTTCTGTCATGCAGGAAGAAACAGAGGCAGGTGGGTGAGGGGGGTACATGCGGTCCTGGGGCCAGTGCCACCATATGAATGTGTGTGTGAGGATGGGGGGGGGTTTGGCATGCACTGGGATGGTGGGAGCTCATTGGGTGTTGGGTTGGCGGCCTAGGCAGCCACTGAATGTGTCGGTGGTGGTCCCCCCTTGCTGTGGGATGGATGGGGCAGGTTTCCCTGGCATACCGGTTGCCCACCTCCATGTCCTGGTGCACAGCACTACATGGCTTTGTGCATGCTGCGTAGTGCTGGCACACCTCCCACCAACTCCCTGTGCATTGCAGTCTGCGCAGGTGGGGAATCAGGTGCATGGGGACTGCATGCCCCCCTTCGTGCATCCCGCGCAGGGGGCGCAATGGGTGCGGAGTGTCTCCGTGCCTCACACACATGGCATGGAGGCACTCCACACCTTTGAGCATAGGGACCTATGGACCAAGAATATTAATTAGTCTACCTGCTTCTCTGGAAATGTCAATGCCCAAGTTTTAATTCAAGTGTGAGCTCCTGAAATACTTTGCAGGAGTAACCATCTGTACACATAGTGCATAACATTATTTTTTTATAATAAATATTTTGTTGTTTACACAAAACTTATGAAAAATCAAAATACAAACTGAGAATTGTATACTTCATTTAACAAGACAAGTTTGGGACAAATAGAATAAATTAATACACATACATTTTGTAAATAATGTAGATTTAAGAACGTGACAATATAACTTCTAATTCTTTGCAGCTAGGTTCATATATATCCTCTGGCATCTCCACATTGTGCCTTAGTTTCTCAAAATGTAATGTTTCCCTTAACATTGTGTAGGGCATTAAATGATTGTGTTTGAAACCATGACAAAGTTTGCAGTGTTCATAACTTGTGAATGTACCACAGCACTACAATTCTGTTATGTTTTCTGAGACTATGTTAATGTTCCCTGTATTCCAGGGTGTGCCTGAAAATGGGATGAATGACTTACCTCACTTGCTGGTAAAGCAAATCAATAAATGGAAATAAAACAAATACCAAGTAAGTGTGTAGCTATGGGGCGCTTGTGTAAGGACCATTGTAAGAGAGGGGAGCTGGCTTAGAAGTGGGACGAGGAAAATGGAGAAGAAAAGAAAGATTCTCTAATAATCTGCCTTCCTGACACAGCAACGGCTACATCAGGACAGCAACTTCCAAGCAGCCTGCCAACTGTCTTGAAAATACATCAGAATTGCAAGATGTACATAGGCAAAGCGTGAGCATGTCTGTCAGTAAATTTTGATCTTCTGCTGACCACGCTCTGTCCAGTTAAACTACAGGCTTCTTTGTACCTGTTCTTTTCCCACAGCCACGTTCCACTGAGTTCTGCTTTGTTAAAATACATGAACCAGAGATCACTTACAGAAGATGATTGCACCAGCTTTAGTTTTTCATGAGGACCCAGGGTCAGGTGACTTTTATTTTAAAGTTTTTGAGGTTGAATGTCACAGCTTGTCAAAATCAGTATTCACCAACAAGATGTTTTTGTTTTCGGGCCTCTCTCCAAACCATACACAACCTCTCCAACCTCATTCCCAGAGCAAGGCGTCATGGGGATGCACATTTCTTGTGCAAGTCAGACTAACACGGCTTTGCCAGAATAGACCTCACCTTTTTTTTAATCATTCTTTGGCAACTGGGTAAGGCCCTCCTGGCGCAAGGCCTACTTACAGGGATGACCCATGAGCACATGGAAGTTAAGTGACTTGCTCAGCATCACACAGTATGTAAGTGGCATTTATGGGAATCAAACCTAGGTCTTTCAGATGTACCAAGCTCCTTCACATCTCATTACTTTTGACCTCTAGGCTATACTGTCTGCAAACCAGGCATCTTGAGATTATGACTGTAGTACTCTGCGGAGTCCCAAAGAGGATGAAAAACATGTCTATACTTTGTCATTCTCAGCCTATATTGGATCAGATGTACTGAACAAGCCTGTTCAAAAGACAATGTCTGTTCTAGAGAAGCCTTCTTAGCCTGATTTGTCAAAGGATTTGCATATCCATACTGCTTTGCTCTGGGAATAAGACTTGAAAGTATGTGTATGGTTTGGAAAGATGCACAAAAAACAGACTATTTGAATAATTTTTCCCCTCCTAGCATCCTTTTATGGATCCCATATACTGCTTCCCTGCAGACTGCCTCATTAGTACGCTCACTCCAAGTACCCACCAGCAAGAAGGTTACAGAGGGAACTTCCATCAACGTATCCATATACGTACAAGCCTTATAAAACACTGGTGCACAAGACAGGTTTGGGTCAGTTGCAGGCCTCCAGCAGTATTTTCTAAACATTTGCCTGCCATACAGAGGGGGGGTCATATATCAAGGCAGCAAGGATGCTGGGGTGTATAGGGAGGAGTTTTGACAGTAGAAGTGATGTGATACTGCCCCAATACAGCTCTCTAGAAAAGCCTCATCTGAAATAATGTGCTCACTTCTGGAGTCTGCACCTGACGAAGGACATAGACAAACTGGAGCTGGTGCAGAGGAGGGTTGCCAAGATGATCTAGGGCTAGCAAGGCAGATTATGAGGAACTGCTGTTGGCCCTAAATACTGTATGTACTTGCTGGAGGCTAGGCACAGAGGGGGGAAGTTATATAAGTTGCAGAGGTTTATAAACCTGGTGAATAGTGAGGACCTGCTTGTGAGGAATAGTGAAGGGGCTAAGGCTGAGTGAAGTGTGCTGGTGACAAATTCAGTTTGGTTTCAACTGGGGGGGCAAAATCTGGTTCAGCTTTGACACTTCCGCCAAATCGCTTTGACTCCCAATGTAATCATTGGGATAGAGCATAACACACTACAGAAAAAGGGGAAAACAGCCTTGAAGCCAGCAATGGTCATGAATTACTATTGCTTATGTGTGGCAGGTGGCATTGGCATGCCACAGCTGAGAATCATTGTGTTTTCTGTGGTGTGACACAGTGGAAAACATATATGACTGCTAAGCACCTCATCCGCGCTAAAGTAATTCTTAGTTTCCTCTGCTGACCTCAAGACTCGCTCGCTTTAGTCCCTGTTCACCCTTCATGATTGCAGTTACCATGTTAGTTCCACATAGATATTACAACCCCCCCTTCAAAAAAAAAATATGCATCCCAAAAAACTCCAGGTACTATGGGACAATAACCATACAAGGGCTTGCTTTGCATAAATTCCACCACCAAAATATGCATCCCAAAAGAAAAGTTCAAATACTACCATACTATACTCATACAAGGGCATTATTTCTCCTACCTTACCTTCCCAAATTTGTATGTTTACCTTTTTGGTAAATATTTGTAATTATTTATTAAATTTTTGTAATGTTTTAAAATATTGGTTTAGCATTAGTGCTAAGCTTTGCTGTAACAGCTGCTGCCCAATGGAAGCATCATTCTGACATGCCCCTCTCAGACCGCCAATCCCACGAGGCCTAAGGTGACCGTTGTTATCCTTTGCTGGTGCCAGTGGTTTAGGTGACATCACAGGTCTGATTTAACTAGTAAAAACTGTTTGTAAGTATGTGAGGCTGAGGCCGAGTTGCACTGAGGCAGGCGGCATCTGCCACCTACTCAAATTGAGCTTGCAGGAGATGACACGGTAAAAGTTGCTGTGTTATCTTCTGGAGGACTTGAGAAGCTAGAGTATGTCTAAATCCTTTCCCTGCCAGTGACTGTGCTGCTAGCAGTGGTGGTGGTAAGCTGGTCTGTGGTGCTGCCAGCGCCAGTGGGAGTGCAGGAAACCTGCCTGCAGGAAGTATAGGATTAGTTGATGACACCTGTTGGAAGTTAGAAACATAGAAACATAGAAGATGATAGCAGAAGGAGACCATAGATCATGTAGTCTTCCCAAGGACAGGTTGAAATAATCGAATGGTTAGGTGAAGTTGATGCATGGTAAATTCAGCTTCATAAAGGCTAGGAATTCAATATTGTCCGGATCTAGCCTTGAATGATATGGTGAGGCAATATCCCCAGCTGTGCTGAAACACTTTTCAGAAGCAAACAATTTGCGAGGACATCTCAGAAAGTAGAAAGCCACTTTAGCCAGTGCGGGTCAAATAACTTTTCTGCCCTGCCAGAATTTAATGGCATCAGTATTTTGGCTACACAATGGCTCTGCTAAATAAGCCTCCATCATGTAGTTTGGTGTCATGTCCATGCCTTCATACGTAATATCTGCAGGATGTCCATATTGCATGCCAAACAGCTCCCCTGTGTCTTTTGTTGTGTCTCCTGGAATTGGATCATCAGAATTTTCCTCTTCCTATCTAATGTCATCACCATCATCATCATCACCACCACGCTGACATCCCCTGGCACTGGAAGCATGGGAAGTAGACCCAAGAGGAAGAGGAGGAAAAGGTTGAGTTTTGGTTACTGTGCACTGTTTGCTCTGCTCTATCTGAAGTGTCTGCAAGACTTTCTGTTTGACATAGTCAATGCATGCAGTAGGAATGCAGATATCTTTATATTTGGGATGGAGTAATGTTGCTATGCCAAACTGGGTGTCTAGTTGAATGCTTTGAAATCATTCTACAGATTGCATCAGAAACATCTCTGCCATTTCCCCAGTAAGGACTGCATCCAGCTTAGGCAGCTGCTGAGATGATGAACTGGTGTCACCACCACCGCCATCACCACCACTTTGCCCAGAACTAACATCTTGATCACCACTGCTCAAGTCATTATCATCATGTCCATTGCCACTGATGACACAACCACCACCATGTCTGCCAGTACCACCACTGGCACCACTGTGACCAGCCTTGCTTTTTGGGTTGTTGTAGAAGATGTCATATAACGTTGTGTGTGTTGTTCAAGTAGACTCACCATAGGCAGGACCATGCTAAGGGTAGCAGAATCAGCAGATAGATCTTTAGTAGCCTGTTCATAAAGTCTAAGAAGTGGTACCAGCCTTTGCAGCACATACCATTGCACCCCAGACAGGTATCCCCCACAAGGCACACTTACAAATTCCATAGAAACATAGAACATAGAAACATAGAATTTGATGGCAGATAAGGACCGCTAGGCCCACCTAGTCTGCCCATTTTCCTACCTAACAGATAAGCTGCAGATCCTAGTTAACCAACAGTTTACTTCCTCCTACCCCCCACTAGGACAGCCTTATGCCTGTCCCATGCATTCATGAAGTCCCCAACTGTTCTTGACTCCACAACCTCCTCAGGGAGGCTGTTCCATGCATCCACAACCCTCTCAGTGAAAAAATACTTCCTCACATTACCTCTGAGCCATCCCCTCATCTTCAAATCGCCCCTTGTTCTTAACATCTCTTTTCTGGAAGATGCTACCTCTTGGACTTTGTTAATTCCCTTGAGGTACTTGAAAGCTTCTATCATGTCCCCTCTCTCCTTCTTTCCTCAAGGGTATACATATTAAGCTTCTTTAGTCTTTCAGATGTCTTCTGGTGCAGACCCTGCAGCATTTTGGTTGCCCTCCTCTGGACAGCCTCCACTCTGTCTATGTCTTTGTGGAGATGGGGTCTCCAGAACTGCACACAGTACTCCAGATGGGGTCTCACCAACTGTCTGTACAGAGGGATAACAACTTCCTGTTTTCTACTATTGATGCCTCTTCCTATGCATCCCAGTATCCCCCCAGCCTTCCTTACTGCCTTCTCACATTGCTTGCCCACCTTTTGGTCATCTGATATAATTACCCCAGGTCCCTTTCTATTTTTACTGTTGTCAGTATCTCACCCCACATTGTGTACGCTTCCCATGGGTTTTTGTTTCCCATGTGCATTACCTTGCACTTCTTTGCATTGAATCTGAGCTGCCATACATTTGACCATTCCTCCAACCTTGCCAAGTCCCTTCTCATCCTTTCCACTCCATCTTGTGTATCAACCCTGTTGCAGATCTTTGTGTCATCTGCAAAGAGACATACTTTTCCTTCCAGTTCCTCTGCAATGTCACTTATAAAGACATTAAAAGGACCGGTCCCAGTACTGAATCCTGCGGTACCCCGCTAGTAACCCTCCTTTCTTCACTGTGTATTCCATTTACTACTACCCTTTGCGTCCTGTTGTCTAGCCAATTTTTTATCCAGGCTACCACCTTGGGACCCACTCCAAGGCTGGCTATCTTGTATATTGATCTTTTGTATGGGACTGTATCAAATGCCTTGCTAAAATCTAGGTAGGCCATGTCCACAGCCCCTCCCTGGTCTACTACTTTGGCCACCCAGTCAAAGAAATCTATTAGATTCGTCTGACACGACCTTCCCATCGTGAATCCATGCTGTCTTGGGTCCTCTGCCCCACTTGCCTCTAGGTACTCAACAATTCTTTCCTTCAGAAATGATTCCATCATTTTCCCTACCACTGAGGTCAAACTAACTGGTCTATAGTTTCCTGCCTCTGTCCTGCTACCACTTTTGTGAAGAGGAATCACATCTGCCCTCCTCCAGTCCTTGGGTACCACCCCATCCTCCCATGATTTGTTAAAGAGAGTAGTTAGCAGTGTCACTAGTTCTACCCTTGGTTCTTTTAGAATTCTTGGGTGAATCCCATCAGGCCCCATTGCTTTGTCCACCTTCAATAGCCTAGAACATAGCTTTCTGTTCCACCAGTCTTTCCATCATGTAAAAGACAGCATTCCACCATGTCACCACATCTTTGATCAAGCAGTGTTGTGGGAAATTGTGCTTCTGTTGGTAATGCCAGAGGAGCTTGTCATGTTTTGGGGAACGATGGAAAAATCTTATAATGTCCCAAACAGTGTTCAGTATTTCTTGTAACTGTTCATGTTTCTCAAGCATACTAGTCACAACCAGATTCAGTGCATGCACAAAGCAAGGTACATGGCAGAACCCCCCATCATTCATGGCCTTCAGCATGTTGCTCCAACTGTCTTTCAAAAAAATTCCCACCTTCAAGTTGTGAGGGTATAATCAGATGTCCAGCATTGACTGTATGAAGTGCAGAATGTTCTCCCCACTGGGTTTCCCCTCCATGACTGACACATTAAGGAAGGCGCTCCCTATAGCACTGTTCCTTTGTGCAGCTGTCTGCTTCGTGATAACTCCAGCAGGGGCTGCTTTTGGTGGTGGAGGTGGGGCAGCTGTGGTCCTGCCAGTGCTTGACACAACCCAATGAGCAATGAGACTCAGGAAGCTTTGGTCTGCAGATAACCTAATAGTCTTCAGGTGAAGCTACCTCTGGCTGGAAGCTGCAACACTGGACTTAAGATTTGCAAGAAAGCGAGTTGTGCTCACAACAGAGGGAGGTGAACCTTATAATTTACAATTGTCTTTAGTTTGAAGCAGGTTCCTTAGGAAAGTTAATATTCTTCAGGTGGAGGATACATCTAACTGAAGGGTGAAATAAGGAACTTAGAATTATCAGAAAAGGCAGTCTCTTAATCAAAAAAGGGAGGTGGAGCTTGCTTTACTTTTGTTACAATTCTTAAAATTTTCAGTGCAGGAAGAGTTTAAACTCACAGAGACTGAATACTGTTTTCTGTGTCTGCCCTTCTGCACAGCTGACGTGTTTTGGGGCTGACTGCTTTCAGAGCACAAGTCACCAGTCTGTTTTGGGGCTGGGGAGGTTTACCTGTGTCTGACTTGGATGTTTGAATTTTTCCCTTTTTGATTAGCAGGGTATTTTCTCTGTCAAATTGTCGTGTATGGCATCTTGCTGACAGGAAGGCACTCATTGCAGCGGTAGGTCAGAGCTTTTAGCTGATTGTTTCGTGAGGGCACAGTTTAGGCCCAAACCCTTCCCACCCCTCCCTCCACCCACCTCTGGAAATAGTTCATTTATACCTGGGGTTCTGACATCATTTCCTCAAGAGGGCAACTTGCATATCACTGTCATATCCTCTCTAGCACACTGCACTGACAATATAAGCGTACATATTATATAAATACATATATTTCTATATAACACACCAATCACACACACACACACACACACACACACACACACAAAAACTAAACAAGGTAGACAGTTATGTGGGGAGTAGTGCAATCTACTGGCTGTGAGGCAGCAGTCTTCCAGGAGTCTTTCTGGAGGCTGAGATGCTGCCCTGTTTGCAGACAACTATCTGCCCTGAGGGAGGAAGTTGCCCATCTTCAGGCCACACTGGACAGTAGCAAGGGAACCTCCCCCATCCAGGGAGCACCAGAGCCACCACCACTACCTCAGAGGTTTCGTAGAAAGCACAGCAGTTGGACCACAGTGGGCTCAGGGAGGGTAAGGGTGGTGGAACAGAGGCACACCCAGTCAGTTGTTCCACTCCACAATCCATACACCATTCTGGGGGAGCATAGTTCCCCTATGGATGCACCCGCAGAGGAGACTAAGGAGGGTGCAGACAACTGTCACAAGGGAGGCCCTCAGGAAGGAGGTAGAGGGCACTACAGGGAAAGGAAACAGCTCCTGGTGGGGGACTCAATTATTAGGGGGATAGGACTAGGGGGAGCAGGGAAAACTGAAGTAAGATGCCTGCCTGGTGCCATGGCTTAGAGGGACAGAAAGCGATCCTTAGGATCACGAGAACAGTTGCACGGAGTTCGAGCTGGACGCCATTGTCCACCTAGGGACAAATGACTGGCTCATCATGAGAGATTAGAGCAGTGCAGAAGGACTTTGTAGAGTTGGGGAGGGGCTTAAGACAAGTAGCACTCACAGTATCCTTCTCAGAGGTGCTGCCTGTCAGTGGCATGGGTGAAGCGAGGATACTTTGCACCATGCAGTTTAATGAATGGTTGAAAAATGGTGTGAGCACAGGGTTTGGCTTCATTGGGGACTGGGTTCCACCTGAGGACACCAGCCTATACTGGCAGGATGGTCTGCATCTGTCCAGGAAGGGAACAAGTCTTTTGGGCAATCAGTTTAAATGCTTCATTGGCAAGCTTTTAAACTAGTCAAGGGGAGAGGCACTGATAAGCAGCAGAACAATCCCAGCCTCCCCCTACAAAACAGGGTACTAAATGAGAAAAAGACCAAGGTAGAAAGGTCAGTGGGGGATGCTGCTACAGAAGGTAAAGCCATCAAAAAATGGAGAACAATGAGTACCAATGCCTGCAGTCTGGGTAACACGCTTCCTGAATTAGTGACCTTGATGGAGGAGGAACATCTGGATATCGTGGCAGTCACAGAAACATGGTACACACAGAACCATGACTGGGATGTAAACATACCAGGATACACTATCTACAGGAGGGATAGGAGGGTAAAGAGGAGGAGGAGTAGCTCTCTACATAAGAGAAGGAATCAAAGCAACAGAACAAAAGGGTAAACAGGGAGGAGAAGAAGCACTGTGGGTAAATTTGGAGGCAGGCAATGGCACCATAATCTGCACAGGGGTTGTACACAGACCCCCCTCTCGTGGGAGGAAATAGACAAGGAAATGATAGAAAGTATACTTAGAATGGCAGATAAAGGGGAGATATTGCTGTTGGGTGATCTGAATATGCCAGAAGTTAACTGGAGTGCAGTTGCAGCAGCCACTTCTAAGAGTGGGGTTATTCTAGATGCCCTACAGGGGGCATGCCTTAGACAACTAGTATTGGAACCCACTTGAGAGGGAGCAATCTTAGACCTGGTCCTCTCAAATGGAGATGGAGAGAGGATCATAAATGTAGAAGTGGGTAGCCTTCTGGGAACTAGCGATCATCGAACAGTATGGTTCACAATAAACACAGCAATAGAGTCAAGCCATACAAAGGCAAAAGAACTGGACTTCAGGAGGGCTGACTTTGCCAAAATGGGTGAGTACCTAAGGAATGCACTAGCAAATGGGCAGGAAGGAGGGGTGGAAGAACAATGGGGAATAATAAAAACTGCCATCACAGAGGTAACAAGCCTTTGTGTGAAGCAAGTAAACAAAACAAAACGATGTAAGAAACCACTATGGTTCTCAAAGGAGGTGGCAGTGAAGGTTCAAGAGAAAAAGAAAGCATTCAGAAAGTACAAGGAATCACAGAAGGAGCAGGACAGAGAACTGTATCAGTTAAAGCAAAAGAAAGCTGGGAAGGCAGTCAGAACAGCAAAGGCCCGAACTGAGGAAAAGATAGCCAACTCAGTTAAGAAGGGGATAAAACCTTTATTTTTATTTAGTTTTTGTTGACCAGGTAAGTGCACTAGACAAATCCTGCCTATTTTCAGGCACGACCCGGGAGGGGATACAGATGAATGCCAACTGACCTGAACGAGATTAAGCTGTTGGTGGTATTTTTAGTGAATGAGGGAAATTTGGCCAGGACACCGGGAAATTTCCTACTCTTTCGATAAGTGCCATGGGATCTTTAACATCCACCTGAACTACCACCAGTCCAGGCAGATGGGACCTCGGTTTAATGTCTCATCCAAAAGATGGCACCTCAGAAGTGCAGCACCCCTCTCATGCTGCACTACAGTGTCAGTACTGGGATATTAACCCAAGTGCCAGATGTGGGAACTGAACCCACAGCCCTCTGATCTCCTGGCCTCAGAGGCGAGGTGCTACCCACTGAGCCACTGACACTGACATCAGGGAGCGAAGAAAGACTAAAGGAGGGATAGTGAGGCTTAATAAAGGGAGGGGGGGGTAGGGTGGCTGTGAAAAGGCAGAGATACTAAACAAATATTTTTGCTCAGTATTTACAAATGAAGAGGGGGAGGTACCTAAAACAAACAATAGAAACACTCTGGATACAGAAGTTGATACCAGCCCATTTACAGAAGAAAGGGTTCTGAAAGAACTCTTAAAACTGAAGGTGGACAAAGCAATGGGGCCTGATGGGATTCATCCTAGAATTCTAAAAGAACTAAGGGTAGAACTAGTGACACCACTGACTACCCTCTTTAACAAATCATGGGAGGATGGGGTGGTACCTGAGACTGGAGGAGGGCAGATGTGATTCCCCTTCACAAAAGTGGGAGCAGGGCAGAAGCGGGAAACTACAGACCAGTTAGTTTAACCTCAGTGATAGGGAAAATGATGGAATCACTTCTGAAGGAAAGAATTGTTGCGTACCTAGAGGCCAGCATGGATTCACAGCAGGAAGGTCATGCCAGACGAATCTAATAGATTTCTTTGACTGGGTGACCAAAGTAGTAGATCAGGGAAGGGCTGCGGACATGGTCTACCTAGACTTTAGCAAGGCATTTGACTCAGTCCCACACAAAAGATTAATATACAAGTTAGCCAGCCTGGGAGTGGGTCCCAAGATGATAGCCTGGTAAAGAATTGGCTGGAGAATAGGACACAGAGGGTAATAGTAAATGGAGTCCACTCTGAAAAAGGGGGTTACTAGTGGGGTGCCGAGAGGTTCAGTATTCGATCGTCCTCTTCAATGTCTTTGTGCTTACATTGCAGAGGGACTGGAAGGAAAAGTACATCTCTTTGCAGATGACACAAAGATCTGCAACAGAGTTGATGCACAAGGTGGGTGGAAAGGATGAGAAGGGACTTGGCAAGGTTAGAGGAATGGTCAAATGTATGGCAGCTTAGATTTAATGCTAAGAAGTGCAAGGTAATGCACCTGGGAAACAAAAACCCAGGGGAAGAGTACACAATGGGAGGTGAGATACTAACAACAACAAAAATGGAAAGGGACCTGGGGGTAGTCATATCAGATGACTTAAAGGTGGGCAAGCAATGTGAGAGGGCAGTAAAGAGGGCTGGGGGATACTGGGATGCATAGGGAGAGGCATCACCAGTAGAAAACAGGAAGTTGTTATCCCTCTGTACAGACAGCTGGTGAGATCCCATCTGGAGTAATGTGTGCAGTTCTGGAGACCCAATCTCCGCAAAGACATAGACAAGATGGAAGCTGTCCAGAGGAGGGCAGCTAAAATGGTGCAGGGTCTGCACCAGAAGACATATGAAGAGAGACTAAAGGAGCTTAATATGTATATCCTCGAGGAAAGGAGGGAGAGGGGGGACATGACAGAAATGTTCAAGTACCTCAAGGGAATCAACAAAGTCCAAGAGGTAGCATCTTTCAAAAAAGGAGGTGCGCAAGAACAAGGGGGCACAATTTGAAGATGGGGGGCGGCTCAGAGGTAATGTAAGGAAGTATTTTTTCACAGAGAGGGTTGTGGATGCATGGAACAGCCTTCCGGAGGAGGTTGTGGAGTCAAAAACAGTGGTTGAATTCAAGCATGCATGGGACAGCCATAAGGCAATTCTAGGGGGTGGGGGTAGAAAGAAGTAGGCTGCTGGTTAATTAGGATCTGCAGCTTATCCAATAGGTAGGGAAATGGGCAGACTGGGTGGGCCAAGCGGTCCTTATCTGACATCAAATTCTATGTTTCTATGTTTCTATGTATTACTCCAGATGTCACTAGTAAAATGCACATATCCTCAATCTGCCTGCTTCAGAAGGGTTACCATCTGCATGCGCACAGCTTCATACATTGCGGGGATCACATGCCAAGGAAACATGAAGCATGACGGAATGCTGTGTTTGGCTTTCAGCTCATATGACAGTCTTTTAAAGCCAGTGCTTCCACCATGGGGAATGGCTGCAAATCAAGTACCATCATCTCACCAATCAATTCAGTGGTTTGCACAGCAGCTGGATGAGTAGGTGGCATTTTTTTGTGGGCATGTGATGTCTCCTGGAGTGTGGCTTGTTTGGTGGAAAATTCTGGACTAGCCCTGGTGATGCCCCTGCCTAGTTGTGCTGCTGGTGGTGGTTTTGTTGGTTAGAGTGGTGTTCTGGAAGCAGCGACACTAGTGTCAGTTGACTCTGACTGCTGCTGCCATGGGTGCTGCATAATTGGAACAAACCATCTGATCTCGCCACCCATACCAGGCTGCTGCTCCTGAGTCTGACCTGTGTGTGGCTTGAGAAGGGATGGAACCGTTAGCAAGATGCCATGTCCATGCTTTAGATGATCAGCCAGAACAATGATTGCCAAGGTCTGTGTGGATTGACTCCTGGCCGATCTTCTTACACATATTGCAACATGCTCTCAGTACATTTGTGGGGTGATCCCCAAACTACTCCCATACAGTGGATGATCTCTTGGCTTTCATAACTATATGACCACCAGACTGAGGGATCAGAGGAAGGCTCAGAAGAAATAGGGCAACCACTCCGAGATGTCTTTTTCCTGATTATGGGGAAGGAATGATGAGCCTGCACCACATGATCACCAGAAGCAGCAGCAGCAATACCACATTTATCAGGTGGGACTGGGAACTTGGTCTGGGATTTGTATTTCCCTACTTCATCAAGTTGCTTTTGTTCTTTTCTCTTCGTCACTGCTTTTCTTACTTTGCTACTCTTGTCCTCCCATATTGGTTGTGGTGGTGGTGGTGGTCGCCTCCACTCCTCAGAATCATAGCCCTCATCAGAGGAGCTTGTTGTAACTGTCAACAGACTTTCAACTTCTACTCCTTCTTCCCTTTCCCCTGCTTCCTCCTCCAATGCTCCCTGCTTCTCCTCTGCAACATTTCCCTCTCCACCCATCTCCACCTCACACTCACCTGATGCTTCACCCTTACCATGCCCTTTTCCTGATGCCTCCTCCTTCTTTTCCTGTGCTTTTGCTTCCCCCTTCTGTATCACCAGCACCTCTCCCTCTGCTGGCACCTCCATTTCCATATCTTTTTCCTCTGTGGCAGTCTCCTCCACTGCAACTGGTTGTGCTGGTGGTGGACGTGCTACTGGTTTGCTTTTATAAAGCAGAGTAGTTGGTATACCATAAGCAGCACCTCACCCACATACACCAAACAATTCTTTTTCCTCAGGTGACTATCAGACCCAGACTCACTCCATGATTTGTGGCCTGTGGGTACACTTGGAGAAGTAACATCAATTACTGCCTCAAGCTAGTGGTGGCAGACATGAAATTACCCATGGTGTGGGTGTACAGGTTGCTGAGTTGGCACCCCACCAGGCATTGCCAATTGCTGTTGAGTGATTTGTACACTATGCACAGGAGGAGGAGGGCTTGCCTGCACATCTTCAGAATGGGTTGGAGGATTCCTGGGCATTACATCACCACCATGGGTAGTAGGGGAAAGCAAGGTGCTAGGAGGAGGAGGAGTACCATGAACACTGGAAGACCTATGTGTTTCTGCTGCACTCTGGCTGCTTTCAGTACCACCAGATGTATCACTGGAAATGGACTGTGACTGATTGGGAAAGCTCCTGCTTACAATGGGCATACAACCAGCTAACTTCTTCAGACTGACAAATCCCTGCCCTAGTATACCTTTCAGACTTGGACCCACCACCAGCACCAGCACCAGCACCAACACCAACACCACTTCCTGTCTCTGTCCTTCTCCCTCTAACATCCCCACCATGTACATTACCCCAGCCACGGGCCACATGACTATGTCTGATACTTGCATAACTGAAAATTGCTGTGGGGACGGGTACCATAGTGGAACCATTCCCTGCTGCTGCTCCTCCTCCTCTCCCAGTCCTCCCTGCTTCCCATTAAGGACATCCTTTCTGCATCTTTATGGCAGTTATAGGCAGCTTGCTGCAATCAGATAAAGCTTTAAATGAAAGGGGGCTTGCAGGCACACCTCTCAAGTGTCCTGATTTTTTTCAGGACATCCCATTTTTGGCCCACCTGTCCCAACGTCCCGATTGCCCTGCTGCAGATCCTGCATGTTTGCTGACCCAACTGCCATGCCAAAACTCACCTCACTAGTGTTGCTGTTTCTTGGTTGCTTGCTTGAGAATGCAGTCACACTCGGCATTCACACAGCTTTTGGGTACAAACGTCACACGAACATCGGGTGTGTTCATCTCTATTCAGATGCAGTTCGGATGATGCACAGTTAAAGGCAAAATACAGCAGCCAGCCAGCAGAAACTGGCAGCCTGTTTTCCACCCACACCAAATGACAAAATGTATTGCTTGCCTCCCCCTTAGAACTGTCTCCAGAGAACAAAAGTAGACCATCGCCCCAGCCTTTTCCCGTAGAGCCCCCTGTGCCTGCAGTCAGTGCCAGCTTGTTCACAGGACAGGGTGAAAAAAGTAGCAGCAAAACAGAAAAGAAATGGATATTCAACAGAAACAATTTTTTGAAGACACTGAGTAACAGGCTCCAGATGGGAAGTTTAATAACCCAGAAGATTTAATCATGTATTATACAGGATTCTGGTACCCTACTGCACATTGCAAGCCTGAGAATTTTCAGGTACTTGTGAACTTTGAAGCCAGGAAAGATGCTGTCCTGCTGGTGGCTTATCCTACATGTGGTAAACTGCTACAGTATTTTTATTTAGATTAACCTATCCACTCTATAATAGTAAACAAGCACCTACTGACTTGTTTTATGGGTTTAAAAAGCCAGTATTCTTGGGTCTTACCTATACTGGGGCTCCTCCCTATTTCTGGTTTTCAAAGTTAAATATAAACTTACTTACTAGTCTATTTAATTTGGAGTCCTGTATTTCTTTCTGTTAGATAGTCTACAAATTGAAACAATACACTAGTTATCATAGTGAAATACTTAGCTGAGGGGCTTACAAGACTCCAAGCAAAATCTGACTTGAAGTACCTTAACTGCACCATCCCTTGAAGAGGTATTCCACTTCGAGTACCTTGGTTGTGTAGCTGAATAAAAACCTTTGATTTCTCCTCCTCCATATGAATGTCATACATAAAAAACTAGCATTAAGCTTGGTGCACTGTACTACAACAAAAGCTGCCATTAACTCCTGGTCCACAATGAGCTTATACATAAAAAGGATATTGCTGGAGCTTGAAAACGTGGATGTGTTTTACTGCGCAGCACCAAAATCCACCCTTGTCAAGTTGGACCTCCTTTTCCATTCCTTTTGCCATTTTTCCTAAATGCACCTCCTCTGGACCCCCACTGTTCACTCTATTTATACCTTGCTCTTGCTGCCTTTTTTGTTCATGCTTTCTCCCTCCACCAATCACTGATGCTCAAGGGTCCTGGAAGATGGTAAAAGCTGAGGGGGCTGAGAATCAAAAGGGCACTTATTAGGGTACAGAGGGCACTTTTTCTATACTAGTTTTTGCCATACAGAAATAAAAAGTGGAGCAGCTACCGCCCCTTTCGCCCCCCTGGTTCCAGCGCCTATGCTGATGCTGCCCTTCTTATCCTGGCTACCTCCTAGCCCCATCTACATCACCTACCTAGCCCAAGGGAGACCATTGGGGCATTTCCCCCACATGGCTGACCTTCTCTGGAATACTGTCATATAGAATCCCTATCAGGCCTGTGTTGAATAGGGACTGGCGGGCAGTCGGGAGTGGGGAGATTTGAACCAACAAGGACATAGCGATCAAGCAGTGTCAGGGTGGGAGACTGAGTAAACCTAAACCATGAATGGACAATGGATTAATTTCTGAGCAAAATGTAAAGTTTTTTCTTACTGTATAGCTAGCTACTGATATGTATTGCAACCTCAGGTCAGAGTTAGAGGACAGTATATACTTTTTAATTGTTGTAATTTAGTAGCAGGCAGTATTATGCAGCAGTCGAAGTATTCCCCACCCCACACCTGTGTGGCAAACGTTGAGGATTACTTGGGGATTTCAGCATCTTCCCTGCCACAGGGAGTGGTGATTTCATGCCACTTCACTCCCCTCCAACCCTCATGCATTTTTTTTCTTTTTTTTTTAATTCAACATTTTTATTTGTTTTATCATAAAAAACCAACCAACTTTAAACATGTAACTTGCCAGACATAATCTGTATTCAGATAACCTATACAAAATATAATAAACCCTTAATCCCCTATCCCCTCACCCCGCCCACTACCCCCCCACAGCCTCCCCTCCCTGGAGTGTGCCAAATGGAATTAGTCTTATTGACAGGGCCACTGGAAAATTGTGGAACATTTTACCCGAAAATGCGAGGACTTTTTTGTAAAAATTGTAGGGGTTCACTATACATCCCCACTGCCACCTAATAAATATTTTATTGTTTGCTGCAGCATGTATTGGTCACATAAATTGTTTAAATAAATGTATTGCCTCTTGTAAATGCTTTTGATGTGAAGAAAGGTGTGTGTTTTTGAAATGCACTGCAAATTAATCATTACTGTATGTAGCATATCTTCTAAAAATCAAGACATCTAAGTCATGCAGTGCTAATTAGATTTTATTCAGTAATTTACAGTTAGTCTGTACTGAATACATCCTGAAACAACATATTTTGCCAGTTTCTAGATGTTAAATAATGAAGCCTGTTTAAACTACTTGCTTTGGTGCAAGAAAAAAATAAAAAGATAACCAGGGTGTCTAATAAAGGTCTAGTAAGAAAAATGTTTATTTTGTTAAAATAACTACTGTTTTTAATCAGCCCAGTAAGTACATTTTAAAATCACAAGATAAAAGTATCAAATCATAAGAGTAGCTTTTCATTACTTCATACAATAGTTTTCAATACGTAGTACTTTCGTTCTACTCAGTTTGCAGTGATTTTACTTGGATTGCAATTATTTTGTCTATTTGAAGATAAATGTTTAACTATACTTAACCTGTTCAGCATGTTTTCAGAAATGTTTGCTTTTTGTAGGTTTTGTATGCGAGTATGCAGTTGTGGCAGACTGACATGTAAGGAATCACTGTCACCAACCCCCACAGAAGCACATTCAAGATTATAATTAGTAAGGCAATCCAAACTCCTGACACATTTGAATCAAAATCCTGTCAGATTGAAAGTATTTATACAAGGAAAATCTACCTTACCATTCAAAAACAAGCATTGTGGTCAATGCTTCATTTAGGTGAATGGGGCACTTTGCACCTCTTCTCACACCTATTGCTTCAGTTTTTGTGTCAGCAAAAAGTTCTCTAACAGTCTGCTTTCCCACGGATTTTAAAAGTGTTCAAGTCTACATATGCATGACCAGAGGATTTTGAAACCAAAGCAGGGAAGAGAATCACATGAAAGCAGAGTCACATTTGACCCCTTCTCACCTCACACTATACTGTTTTGGTCAAATCCAAGTATGTGTACTAAATTGTTAGCATATCTGAGTAGATTTCCTTGAGAATTTAGATATTTTTATACAATTTTAGTCAAAAATTCCATAAATGTAAGAAATTGCGGATTTTGTGTGGAGAAGGGTGAAAATTGCGGAAATTGCGGAAAAACTACGCCCGCAATTTTCTAGTGACCCGTATTGGCAAAGAAAACAAAAGCAATATACCACCAATATACAGCATATGAATAAGGGTAGAGGCATAAGAGTCCTGCCCATTAGTGCAAATATAAAGCATATATTTTGGCCCATTTTTTATTAAAAGCTTTCATGTTATTACGGGATCTGGCTACCAGCCTTTCAGTATGGAAATATGATGATATATCATTTAGCCATTCAGTATATGATAATGTCAGTTGTACAATCCAGTGTTTAAGCCTCAGGCATTTTTCCTGTGGGGCATTTTAAATGGTTTTATAGGGGATTTAGACTCAGGCTAATCCCCACAGAGTGGGGTATTTAAGTAGTTGGGGGTCAGTCATTTTTGAATCCTCCACTATTCCCCAAAGTGAGGTTGGGGTTTACTTTGACTGCTGCATTACCTCTGGTATTCACGAAGTGGCCTACGTTACTGAGCTCTCTTGAACTAAAATTCTGCAGAAACTGTACTGCCTTTTGTCTTGAGGGGGCACAGACTCATGCCTCCCTACCATCTCCCTACAAAGCATCATGGGAAGGGGGTTCTGTTAAAAGCACAGATGCAATGTAGACACTTGCCTTAATGATTGTTATTTTTAGGGACATTAATTTAAATTTCATTCTGTATTGGTGAAGCTTTGCTAAAAATTTTAAACAACTGTGATTAATAAGCTTCATGCTGGACTCGGACAGGAGTGGAGGCTCTCTGCATAATTGTTGCTCTGTGCTGTCCTTGCAGTGGTTTTGAATACACTGGATTTTGTAAAAAGGAGCTTTGGGCATGGCTCAACTGCACAAACCCTTATGGAAACTAAAGAAACAAAAACTATTTGCTATGTTGTGTTATATGCGTTTGTGGATTCAGGTTGTGCTTGAATGGTCGCTTAATTTTATTCAGCATTTCGTGGAGGGCTATGGACCATGCCAGTTACGCTGTATGAATAGGTATTATTTTATCAATTTGTTTCAATTGTGGGTCTCTGTACTCCTCCTCGCTCCCCATGTTTTTTTAACATGAAGGGGTGGGGAGCAAAGTCCGCCAAGTGAAAAAAATTGATAACACATCATGACTATGCCAGCTAATCCTGAGTAGCATAAGTAGTGTGGTGTACTGGATTGGTTCTAATGCTATTTAGTTGGTGTGCTGACCTGATGAACATAGCCCTGTGAAAAGACAGATCTTCACTTGAGGAGATGCATTTATAGTAATAAAGGCAAGAAGCATACATATTTTTAACATTTATTGCAAATAAAATAACAGAAAGATGCCAAACATTGTTTTTTTTTTTTTTGCTTTTTGGTAACAAGTCAAGCCACGATTTGGCATGGTGGCACGATACCACCACGCTGAGTAAAATATGATGTCCCAGATGCCAACACTGAAACAATAATCCTAGGAGACTTCAATATGGATTGGCTTTCTACAAAATCAAGCTGTCTTAAATCCATTTGTGACGAGCTTGGCCTTGCTCAGCTAGTTACTGAACCCACTAGGAATAATACCTCTAATATTGGCAATAGCTCCCTCCTAGATATTATCTTAACTACTCGTCCTCACAAAATGGCACACACAGCAGTCTTCCATAATGATATGAGCGACCACGGTGTTGTGTGCATAAGGTCCCAATCTAAAGACCACGAACAGCCTAAACTTAAAACTAAATGGTCCTTTCGTAAGTTCAATGTAGCAAATTTTCTTTCCGACCTGGGTAAATCCAGATGGCAAGATCTATACCTTGCCAAAACTACCGACAAAGCAGTCTCTGTCCTTAACAATAACCTTACCACCCTGGTAAACAAGCAGGCACCCCTTATTAAAGTAAGGGTACGTAAATCCTCTCACCCATGGTTCACCCCGGATCTCAAGGCAGCTCTCACCAATAGAGACATACTTTGGTCCAAGGCTAGGTGCTCAAAGTGCCCTGTCAACTGGCACACCTTTGGAATGGCTAGGAATGCTTACGTAAAAAACATTTGTGCTGCCAAAGCTAACTTTTACATATCCACCCTGGAACAGGCCAACAGAAACTCCCACAAAATCTGGAGGACTCTGAAATCCATCGAAGGCCGTCCTGCTGCTCCTTCTATTCCTACTAAGATTATTACCAAAGGTAGGGTGTTGGAAAACAAATCTCATATCCTCGAAGAACTTAACTCACATTTTGTCACCGCTGTGCTAGCTTTTGACTCCTCTCCTTATGTAAGGCAGTTGAATAGCTGTGCTAGCTCCACCCCAGCTACCAGTATCCCACCCCACCCCTTTCAACTGAGAATGTTTAACTACAAGGAGGTTGAAGACTCTCTCCTTAGCCTTGATATCAGGAAAGGTGTAGGGGATGACAGACTCGAAGCCTTCTTCCTTAGACTAGGTTACACCCACCTCACTGCCCCTATCTTCCATATATTCAATTTATCCATCACCTCTGCCATTGTTCCGGCCTGCTGGAAATCCGCCCACATTCTTCCTCTTTTCAAATCAGGTGACCCGTGTGATTTAAACAACTATAGGCCCATATCCATCTTGCCTATCCTCTCTAAAGTTTTGGAAAAGCTGATCTATAACCAACTAAAATACAGTCTTGAAAAGTTTTCTCTCCTCAACCCAGCACAATCTGGCTTCAGGTCTAAACACAGCACTATTTCAGCACTTGCCAAAGTCACTAATGATTGGGTTACTGCTGTGGACTCCAGAACGATTACTGGAGCAGTCTTTCTAGGCCTCAGTAAAGCATTTAATACCATTGACCATCAACTTTTAATTACCTGCCTTACCAAACTAGGAGCCACCCCATCCACAGCATAGTGGTTCACAAGTTACCTGTCTGGAAGGATTCAAAAAGTCAAAGCTGATGGTCTTCTCTCAGCCCCCCTCCCGATCACTAGGGATGAGCCTCAAGGTTCTATTCTAGGACTGATCCTCTTTTCCCTTCATATCAACAATCTCGATTCACATATAACGAATTCCAGCCTGCATTTCTTCGTGGACGACACTGTACTGTATACCGTAGGTACATCTGTGTCAAAAGTTAGTGAAACGTTGCAATCTGACTTTGCCCAGCTCGAAAGCAACCTCATAAAAGCCAAACTTCTCCTAAACGCCAAAAAAAAACAAGGCTATGATTTTCTCACTTAACACCTCCCCTGGCTCTCTCCTTTCCCTCCAGAAGGATTTTATCGTCACCTCCCTGGGAGAACCACTGCAAGTCGTACATAAATTTACATATCTTGGCATCTGGTTAGATAACAAGCTCTCCTTTCATGAACATATCAAGGATTTATCTAAGAGGCTCAAAGCACGTCTGGGATTCTTTTTTAGGAACAAGTCTCTCTTCCCTCTTGCAACCCGTACCAGGCTTGTCCAGGCCACATTCCTACCAATACTTGACTATGGAGACTTAATCTATACCTCCTCTGCAATCAATAACCTAAGCAAGCTGGACGTTCTTTATCACCGTGCCGTAAGAGTCATCACTAGCTCCCCTCACCGAACCCATCACTGTGATCTCTACGCAGCTGTTGGTTGGACCTCACTCGCCACCAGATGTTTGCTCCATGCTGGAATCTGGACCCTTAAGATACTCCACCATAAACTACCAAGTTACTTAACGTCTCTTATCCTCATTACCCACATCGCATATTCCCTTAGGAAATCGGACTACATCCTACTAGCTGTCCCTAGGACCCATACTACCTTTGGCCGTTGAGATATTTTGTATGCACTGTACTATCTGGAATCTTCTCCAATCCATACTGAAACTAACTAGCCTTGTCTCTATAAACTTCTACAAATCACTAGCAGCTTCTAAAATGAAAGATATTTGCAACTGCCATTAAGTTTACTCCCCCCATTCCATGACAATCACATGTGTACCGAATGGCCTGTCCTCTCCTTGTCAGGAACAAAACTGCCATAACAGCATATGGCCTATATTTGCTAAATGCTAAGACCCCTTCTTACCTACTCTCACTCCCCTCAGTCCCAGTTCTCCTAACTATTTCATACTCCTGCCCACTTTTCTACCTCCCTTCCTTCCCTTCTGCCAATCCTCTACCCTTCCCCTCCTTTTTACATATTCTCACTTGTCCTTGCATTTATATCCATATTAATTGCCCATACCTGTGCTATGTGTATATTTAGTCCCTTGTGTTAGCTTGTTCAGAAGAAACAACTTAACTAGACCAAGAGCTACTAGGTGGCACCTTATCATGAAATGTCTTTTTGTAATCAATGTATGTACTTTAATCAGCTACTTTTGCTAATGAATCCCTTATGTAATTTCCTTATGACGTTGTATATGTCTCAGGACCTCCTTGTGAATGAGCTTGCTCAATGGAGTTTTCCTGCAATAAACTTGAACTTGAACTTGATTTTGGTAATTTGTCCCTGCTTTTTGGGAGGAGTGTCCTTGCTTTTGGTCCTAGCAGGTTGTGAGGTATGCTCACGGGCACCCACTGTTACAAAAACTACACTGCAATTGGATAAAGTGTTTCACAAGACTTGTGGAGTGGGGACTGGCTCCCTTAGGCAGGCCAGGCACCCACTGCCTGTCATGAAAACTATACTGCAACTGGATAAAGTGTTTCACAAGATTTGGGGGGGGGCTGGCTCCCTCAGGCAGGCCAGGCACCCACTGCCTGTCACAAAAACTACACTGCAATTGGATAAAGTGTTTGACAAGATTTGAGTCAGGGAATCCCTCTTGCAGGCCAAGCACCCACTGCCTGTCATGGAAACTACACTGCAATTGGATAAAGTGTTTCACAAGATTTGGGGGGGTTGGGGCTCTTGCTCCCTCAGAGACATGTGTTGCATGTCACAAAAACTACATTGCAACTGGATAAAGTGTTTCACAAGATTTGGTGGAGGGGAGGGTCTGAGGCAGGCACCCCCCCCCCCCCGTCTGTCATGAAAACTACACTGCAGTTGGATAAAGTGTTTCACAAGATTTGGGGGGGTCTGGCTCCCTCAGAGGCACGCGCTGCATGTCACAAAAACTACACTGCAGTTGGATAAAGTGTTTCACAAGATTTGGGAGGGGAGCTCAGGCAGGCATCCACTGCCACCCACCAAAACTATACTGCAGTTAAATAAAGTGTTCACAAGATTTCGGGGCACTCAGGCAGGCTAGGCACCCACTGCCAGCCACCCACCAGAACTACACACTACAGTTGGATCAAGTATTTCACAAGATTGTGGGGTTAGGCAAGCTGGTGGCATCCAGCCACCCACAATCATTCAAACTACAATTTGATAAAGTTATTGATAAGATTTTGGGCTTAGGCACCCAGTGAAGAAAACTTCATTACAAAAACTTTGGAGAAGATTTGAGTACAACAGCACAACTTAGCTTTGTTAGCATAGCACTGCAGGCCCCTCCCCCCTGCCTGCTTTCACAAATACATTTATATAACTACTCTTTTCCTTCCCTTTCCCTGCCTAACAAAATCTGTAGAACTGGCAACTTGCAGCTGCAAGCAACTGCTCTTTTTCTTCAAGATTTCAAACAGCAAATTGGCAACTTCTCCCTTTTCTAGCAAAAAGAGAGCAGCACACAGCAAGGAACTTTCTCCCTGACACCAGAGCTGTAGTGGCACGTAGAGCTGCAGAACGCTCAGGTTTGCTGACATTCCACATCCCTGATTGGTTGCTGAATGTCAGGTGGCTGCCAGAAAGCTGCACATGCTTAGTGTGTGCTCTTTAAAAAAAAACTGTGGCATGCCCACTTAAGCACCAAAGAGCCAAAGTTAAGCTGCAGATTTTCCCTAGATAACAAGAACTACACGTGTGCTGTTTTCCTTGATTTAAGCAAGGCTTTCGACACTGTTGATCATGACCTGCTTCTCTCCACACTCCGTAACATTGATCTGGAATCCATCTCTCTGAAATGGTGCTCTAGTTACCTAAAGGGGAGACTTTAACTGATTAAAGCTGAGGAGAAACTTTCACCCTTATAACCTTTGTTGAGGGGTGTACCCCAGGGTTCCATTTTGAGGCCCCTACTTTTCTCATTGTATATTATTAGCATCGATGCTGGAATCAAAACAGCCAATATTCATCTCTTTGCAGATGACACAGGTCCTCTACATCGCCAGACCAACCCCAGTATCCACCTGCATGGACCTCCAACTAGAGTTTAATCATCTGCAATCAAACATTCTGAGCCAAAAATTACTCTTGAATACTAAAAAACAAAGGCAATGCTTTTCTCACCTTGCATCAAAGCAATAAATCCTGCCTCAATAGAAGCGGTACCTCAAATTATGACTCTTTCAGGTGAATCTCTAGAATTCATAACTAAATTCAAATACCTGGGGGTGTGGATTGATTGCAAACTTTCTTTCCTGGACCATACTGAGATGCCCAAAAAGCTTAAGCAGAGACTTGGTCTCTTACTCAGGATCAAACACCTCCTTACACAGGATGTTAGAAAAAGGCTGGTCCAAACTATTTTTCTTTCTATCTTGGACTATGCTGATTTCCTCTATGGCCAAGCTCCTAACACAGCATTAACCAAACTTGATACTTTTTACCACAGAGCTCTAAGATTTATCTCTGGAGCACCGTCTTCTACACACCATTGCTCCCTTTATTCCTTAGTGGGTTGGTCTTCACTTAAATTCAGAAGGCAAAGAAATGCTGCCCTCTGGACCTTCCGGGCAATCACTAAGAAGCTCCCACAGTGCATTTCAGATTGTTTACCCTGTTGTGCGTTAGGTAGTTATGCTCTGAGAAGCTCCTCTTACATTTCCCTAACTATCCCCAAAGTCAAGTCAAGCTTTGGCAGGGCCTCAATAAGTTATGCATGTCCTCAACTCTGGAATAAACTCCAAAAAAAACATGAGAATAGCCAACCATATTAATCTGTCAGCGTTCAAATCACTGTATGCACGTTCCGTTAAGGAGTCTTGCAATTGCTTTCCTTGATTTTGGTATACTGATCTCAGACATTGTACCCTCTGTTTGACCTCCACTACCCCCCAGTATGATTTTTACTCATGCTTATCCTCCTCCCTCCCTTCTCCACCTTAGTTGTTCCATGTAACCATTGTCCTTCCCTGCATGGTTGCCCACACCGCCTTTGTTATGTTGGTATGTTCAATGCATATTTGCTATGTGACTGCTATCTACAAGTGTTCTCTTAGTGTACATATTTACAAATGTATCTTATACTATTGTATGTAATGCCTTTATTTTAATTTTTGTGATATTATTCTGTATTTGATCATGTGCCTGTCCAGGTCCATCTTGTAAATGAGTTTACCCAAAGGTGTTTCGCCTGGTAAAATAAAGATTTTTGATTGACTGATTGATTGAATTTTCAGACTGACTTTAGATGATCAAAAACTATCCAAGTTTGGCATTTCACAAAATGCCCCTTTGGCTTTGCGCTCACCTTTACTGGGGGCATGACTGGAGGTTGGTTGAGGGCAAGAATAAGAGAGATGTGAGGATGTTTTATTATATGGAAAGGGTGGTGGAATTGTGGAACAGACTGCTGGAGCAAGTAGTGGGTTCACCTACCCTAAATGGGCCTAAACATGACTGGGACAGGGCAAGGGGACTCCTAGTCCCAAGGGTAGGGGCTAACATGAGACCAAGGGGGAGGAAGCGAGGAAAGAGGGAGACAATGTACAAGTACACTAGGTTGGTGGGGTGAGATAGTAGAGTATAATCAAATTTGATGGACCTTCAGTCTCCTCCTGCCATCAGATTCTATCTTTCTAGATTTCATAGATCCTCAGTCTCTCCTTCTACCATCAAAATCTGTCTTTCTGGATTTGATAGACCCTCAGTCTTCTTCTGCCATCAGATTCTTTCTTTCTGGTTTTGATAGACCCTCAGTCTCCTTCTGCCATCAGATTCTATTGTTCTAGATTTGATAGACCCTCAACCTCCTTCTCCCATCAGAGTATATCTGGCTTGGTCTTGGTCTCTTCCATAGGATTAATCACCTGCTTACTCGGGAGGCCAAAAAGCGATTGGTCCAGACTACCTTCCTAACATTGTTGGACTATGCAGACTTTCTTTAAAATCAAGGCCCCACCTCTGCACTGGTCAAACTGGACACGGTCTATCATACAACCTTAAGGTTCATTATCGGCCTCCCTTTCACCAGGCATCACTGTTCCGTATATCCTGCTTTGGGATGGCCATTCCTCAAATATAGAAGACAGAGGAATGCCATCTTTTGGACCTTCAGAGCTATTACTAAGAAGTTACTTCAGTATGTCTTGGATTGCCTGCCCCTAAGCTCAGTAGGCAAATATGCTTTGAGGAGTGCCTCCTACATCTCCTTTATTATACCTAAGGTCAGATCGCGCTTTGGTAGGACATTCTTAAGTTATGTATTACCCTCACTGTGGAACAAGCTGCAAAAAACGTTGAAATTGGTCTACCCTATCAAACCATCAACATTCAAAAGTCTTTACACTCGTTCTTTAAAGGAATCTGGTAATTGTTTTACCTGACCCTGCCTTATTACTTGAAATGAGCCTCTCACTCTCCATCCTCCCCTGACCCCTATTCTTTCTGTTACCTTATCCCCTCCTTCCCCTTGCCTTTGACCAGCATCCTGGGGCCCATCTTCATTAGATTGGTGGTCTCAGCAGCACTCTGTGATCAATGGCCATCGTATGGCTGCCACTGCCCATTTAGTCTTCTACCCCTCTACCTCTTCCTTTTTTAGGCATCAGACCCTTCCCCCTCACTTTATGGATCTATCCTTCTACTTCATACCTAATCTAAGGTGCCTCTGCTGCTGCAAGCAGCCGGGTGGACCCCTTCTGTCTGCCAGCTGCCTTCCTCTCTGTACTGCCCGCCGATCACCAGACCGAAGCTTCACCCTTGACACGGGTGCCTCTGCTGCTGCAAGCAGCCGGGCGGACACCTTCTGTCCGCTGGCTGCCTTCCTTGCTGTACTGTCTGCCGATCACCAGACCGAAGGTACGCTACAGAAACTGGACTGTCCAGAACCATCAACTCTGCCTGCTGACGGGTTGCTGCAGTTCTTTAATTCTTTGCTACTGCTGTTTCCTCTGGACCTTAAGCTAATGTTATATTCTGATTGTGGTACTTGTTAAGTCTCTCCAAACTGTCTTGTAAATCCTAACTTAAACGCAAACCTAAGCCTGTTTACAGCAATTTTGCACTCCAAGGGTAGTTTGAAGTGCAAGTTCATTTAGGCTGCAAGTTTGTAGATTGTAAATATTACAGCTCTCTTTGTTTTAAGGTCCAGTGGTAAGCTACCCTGGATCAGAAACTAAGTTTAAAGTGATACAGTTTTTTCTGTTTAGACCAGATTCCATTTGGGTCACAGTTGTAAGCTTTGCCCTGCAAATAATTCAATTTCTCTTTCACTTTCTGTCCTTCTGTCCCTTGCTGCTTGAATTTTTGCTCCCACCGTCCCATCCCCCACCTCCAGCCTTTATTAAATACTCTCCCTCCCACCTCAGCACCACCCCTAGCAATGTTCATCCTCCCCTCTCACTAATATTGCAACTCCTCTTAAAGATACAGAGTGCAGCTATTAGGCCTAACACTTGTCCTGTCTTCCCTTTAAAGACATCTTCCTATTTTCACCATCTGCTTGCCTATCAGCTTTGCTTAGCGCCTGCTCTGCTATCTACTGTGCAGTTCCATACTGAGCTTCCTCCCTTGCTACCCCGAGTAATTTTCAAGTTGCCTTGGTACCCCCTGCCCTAGCTAATAACATCCTGTCTTAACCTACATTTTATATCTTAAAATAGATCCACTGCGCCTAATCGGGCTCCCAGTGAGCGGCGTGGCTAATCCTGCCAGTTGCCCGTACCTCCATCCTCCTCCTGACGAACAGGACACCTTCAAATCCGGTTAAGTGTCCAGGCTGCTCTGGGGTAGCACTGTGTGGGTTTGATAGGTGTCCACCTGCTGCCACCCTCCTCGAATTGGACTGCTGCTCTCTGCTCGGCCACTGTTTGGCCCTGCCTTTTCTCTGCTGGATTATCAGTCTCTGGGCTTCGGCGCCCTCTGCTTTGCAGTGACTTTTGCTGAACATTACTGCTATCTGTCTAGTCTTCCATTGGTTCCTTATAAAATTCCACCACTAGGGGTGCCTTCTAACATATCTTGAATAGGTCTTCATTTCCTCACTGTAATCTTTACCACAAATAGAGCCTCTGGTTGGTCTGCTTTCCTAATTAAACTTTGCAGGATTTACTTTCTGCTTCTCTGATCCACTTCTTCTAAATAATTGATACGCTAGCAGGAAACACTTCATTGTTTTTGCTCTATCTCTAATTTTAGCCAAGGGTCAAAACGGTGTAACGCAGTCACCCTTGGCAGTCTTAATTTTACACACACTATCTCTTTATTCCTAAGAGAGTCTCAGTATACCACTAGCCTTCCTACCCAAGTCAAATAGTAACACTATGGCGAAGTATAATCTGCTATGGGCACTCCTGTCATTTGTCCTTTTACTCAGCCTGGACACTGCCACATGGACTCTCCCAAGTATCCAAATGGCAAAAGACTCCTCAGAGGCTTACCGCAACTATAGTTTCTCTAACTTGATTGCAGAGACAAAGCCTGATCTTCAACCTAACCCTATCCTCCTTGTTAGAGGCAGCATCTATTACTCGCTACATGCCAGGAGGAAGCTGCCATGAAAATGTGCTTTCACCCTAACCTGCCACTGTGCAAGGCTTTGGTTTCTAGCCATGATCATTATTCTGTTATCTGGGGATGTCAAACTAAATCCAGGTCCACCTACCTGTTTCTTTTCCCCAAGTGAGTTATCTGTCATGTCCAATAAAAGATTATTAATTGCCTATATCAATATCAGAAGTCTTACCTGTCACCATGCGGAACTCGAGGCCTGGGTGAAACTCTACAATCCTGATGTACTCTGTCTCACAGAAACTTGGCTAAAACCCGGTATACCTGATGACGTATGCTCCTTGCCTAACTATTCCCTGTTCTGGCGGGATAGATCCTCATCCAAGAGTGGAGGTGGAGTTACCCTATTCTTCAAAAACCACCTCAACATCTCTATTGTCCCGGCATCTGCCTCTCCCGCAGTGTGCGAATTCATACAGGCAACTATTGTATTGGGGGAAAAGAAGCTCCATATTATCTGTGCCTATAATCCCCCTGCTAGGGGAAAAGTAGGTCTTCAAGAACTCCTTGACATCACCTCCCAGACTGTAAATCATAATGAGGCTGTCATCCTAGGTGATCTTAACCTCAAATGGTTAGGGTCAGCTCAAATATCCTTGCAATCACTCACGTTTAGTTATAATTTTCACCCGTTGATCTCTAAACAGAGCCACGTCCATCCCATCAAACGGTACACTCCCAGACTGGGTGATGGTTAACTGTATGGAACATGTGTCGAAAGCAGGAATCCTAGCAGATGCACTAACAGACCACTCACCCACTTTTTGTATCCTATCTATGGTTGCGCTTCCATCTCTTCCATCAAGACTAATCACGTTTACAAATCTAGCTCATATTGACCAGGATGCATTTCTCTATGATGTCTCCAATATAGACTGGGCAGGTATCTATCAAACAAAGGATGTGGAGGTTGCTCTACAGATATTCATAAATGAATTTCTTACCATTCAATATAAACATGCCCCCAAGACTACTAGGAGGGTCAGAGGAAAACAGATGAGGTGGCTGCATAAAGACCTCCTTGCTAATCTGCGCCAGAGGGACAAGTTCTGGATTCACTACAAACAAACTGGCCTACAGTCAGATCTTATTGTCTATCATGAACTAAGGAACAGATGTAAGAGACAAGTTAGAGCTGCTAAAAACAAGTACTGCAAGGATCTTCTACAAAGCTCAGCCTGTGACCCGAGGAAATTCTGGGCCCATGTCAAAACATTTCTGGGTACCTCGCAGTCGGTCGCTCCTGATGAAATGATCATAAATGGGGCACATTGTAATGACCCTAGGACCATCTCAAACAGTTTTAACAATCTTTTCACTGATCTGTCACACTTTACCTTGGCTTTACAACCTAGTGGATTGCACTCCAATCTACCTACCACACTACCATCAGACAACCATACTGCCCTATCATATGATGCTCCTCCAGTGCCACCATTCTATTTCAAGGTTATATCAAGAGCGGAAGTTCTGAAATTACTGAGATCCATATCTGCCAATACCAGCTCTGGTTCTGACTCATTGGAACCTCGTCTTCTTAAGCTGGCTGCTCCACTCATTGCCTCTCCGATTGTCAGAATCGACACTTTATCCCTTATCCATAGCACTGTGCCGGACCTATGGAAATCTGCAAGAGTAACGCCTATCTTTAAAAAAGGTGACCCAAAGGACATGGGCAATTACAGACCTATAGCAATTCTCTCTGTCCTTAGCAAAATCCTAGAGAAAATAGTTGCATCACAGACCATTGATTACCTTACACGCTACAATCTCCTCTCAGACACCCAGCATGGTTTCAGAAAAGGTCATAGCACCACCACCACGGCTCTTCTTCAACTAACTACTGATATTCTGTCCAACATGGATTCTGGAAAACTTACAGGTGCCATCTTCATTGACCTCACCAAGGCTTTCGACCTTGTAGACCATCCCCTGCTTCTCTCCACTCTCCATAAATTCCATTTCTCTACCCCTGTTGTGGACTGGTTCTGTAGCTACCTGTCAAACAGGTCGCAAGCTGTCAAAGTTAACTCCTCCCTGTCCAACACATCTACTATTAACCTTGGGGTCCCCCAGGGCTCTATCCTTGGGCCCCTTCTGTTCTCAATTTTTATCAACAATGCAGCTGAGGTCCTGGAATCCTGCTCAGCTATTCTCTATGCTGATGACCTGATCATCTATATTAGTTCTTCTAGTATTGCCTGCATAAACACATCACTTACTTCAGACTTCAATAAGGTTTTAGACTGGCTACTAGACCGTAAGCTTGTACTAAATGAAAAGAAAATGAAAGCCATGCTCCTAGGTTCTGCACAGAAGATTAAGACCTGTTCTAGTTTGCTGGAGGTTCTTCACCCAGGAGGATTTCCACTTAAAAAATATTGCTTCCTTCAAGTACCTTGGGATCCTGCTGGACCAGTCCCTGGATTTTAATCTTCACATTCAGTCCTCGTGTGTAAAGCTGTAAACTTGAAACTGGGAGTAGCTTACAAAACTAGCTACATGCTTACACTCTTGGCCAAATTAGCAATTGCCTGAGGTATTCTGCTCCCAACCCTTACTCATGGTGCCTCTATTCTTACCTCTGCCCATAAAACCTCCCTACTAAAATGGGACATAACTTATAACAATATATTTGCCTCTTTGTCGCCTTGACTCAAACATCATTACCTTCTTTATAAGGATCTGAACTGGCTCTCACCCTCTGCCAGTAGACAATACTACCTTGGATCACTAATGGACTCAATCATCTGGGAAAAAAGCCCATCCTAGCTGGCGGCATTGCTGGTCCCTCAACCATCCTCCCATGGCCTGCGATCAGCTGACAAATCCTTGCTCTATGTTCCAAGATGTCAGATGACTAAAGGCACAGGGGCCTTCCAATTCTCTTCTCCCAGGCTATGGAATGCTCTTCCACTCAACCTCCGGCTGTCTCAGTCTCACTTTGGATTTAAAAGTGAATACCGTCATTATCTATCCTTAGCTGATGCTTGTACACGCTTTGACCCAACCTGAAGCTCCTGAGACTTACCAGTAATGTCACCCCTGCTCTAATCCAGCTCCAAGACTGTCTCCTCTTCCCCTACCCATATTTTTCCTACTCTTTGTAAATAACTTCTTGACTACTAGCTCTCTTCCTTCTCGAACCTTGTTGCTGACCATCCACTGTTGTTTTGCCAGTTACCACCCCTGACCTTCCTTCTGTCAGTCTTTCTTGTTATGTTTGAACATTCCTCACATTTCTCTCTATATAACCTTACTATCTTATTAACCCTTTCACTCCACAGGTCGGGTCCATGGTTTCTGCATTTATTATATATCTTACTGCCATTATCTGTATAATGCTTGCCATTATTTTTTGTTGTTTCTACCCATTGTATTTTTGTAGCACTGCTGTACTATTCCTCTATTTGTATTACTGTACCCATTTTGCTGTTGTTCAACTGTTCTCTTTTTGTTGTACTCTCCCGGGTCGTGCCTGAAAATAGTCATTTTATGGCTAGTGCACCTACCCAGTTAACAAACACTAAATAAATAAATAATAAATAAGAGTCCTCTCTCTTGTTCCCTGTATAGTCCTTGTAACTTGTATTTATTATTCCCTTCATACAGTTCAGAGAATCTCATGTATATTTTTGTATATATATATATATATTTTTACCAAGAATTAGTACTGTTATCCATCTGAATTCTATACATTGTTCTGTGTTCAGTTTATACTGTATTATGACTTGCATTATGATTCTGTTGTGTATGTAACCCTTCTGTGCTTGACTATGTATTAATGTCCAGGTCCACCTCGAAAATGAGCTTTGCTCAACGGTATTCACCTGGTTAAATAAAGATTTTGATTGATTGATTGATATCTTTCTAGATTTGATAGACCCTCAAGTCTCCTTCTGCCATTAGATTCTCTTTCTGTGTTTCTGTATATAAACCATTGCAACAAAAAAAAAACGTATCCAACGCAGGCATCTGGTGTAAAAAAGAAACCTCAGACAGGCAGTCTATAAAGGAGGAAATCAGAAGCCTATAGGAGCTGACGAATTCTCCCACAGCCTGTCCCATTGGCTTAGCAAGTGTCATGCACAGTAGGAGGTCTTACCCATTTCTGGACCCTGGAGCCTGCTGGAACCTTCCGACTCTGATCAGTTGTGACTGTGCAGTTCTGTTACATGGACTACTTCTCCTAAAAAGAATATGAGAGATTTCATTTTAAGTTGTTCTGTTATTAATTCAGATAGTCCCAGCTGAGATTTAACACCTCAGTGGGGCACTGCTTCTGCCCTATTTTATAGCAGGAGGACACCTGGAAGCACCGGGAAGTCAAGTGACTTCTTCAGAGGTCCTACAGTGATTCAGTAATTATGGTGGAATTAGAACCTGTAATCTGCTGGTTCTAAGTTCCATGCTTTATCAACAATTATAAAATGGGTGAAAGAAATCCTTCACCCTGATTGGTCAAAAGGCATGTCCTTACCTGTCAACAAACTGAAAGGTGGTGCTACTTTCCTAATACCTTAACCTCCATAGGTGAAAGGGCAGCAATATCATTGAGCAACTGATATCTTCCATCAGTCCCTCTACAACCAGAACTGATCTTCCATCACAAACATGGCTGCTACCTTTACACTGTAAAAACCTTCAACTGGGCCCTAAAAATAAAACTACCTTATATAAAAAATAAAACAAATTAAGTAAATGTTGTTTCCCTGATCATCACACTCTCCTTACATATATAAACAAATTAGAAGCATTAAGTATTGTTTATAGTTTTCACTACAACTGTTTCTTTACTAACAGTGAAAATCCTCCTTCTGTCTTTACCTGCTCATCAGGGAAATCTCTTCTGCTTGCCTTGACAGTGAGATAATTGAGTCACTGGCTCTAAAACAGGCCTTTGTTGTCTGTGTGTACAGTATGTTGGGAGAGTAGCATTCAACCAGCAGAACTGAGCAGAATTTTGAATCCCTGTATTCTGTGGTAAACATTCCATGATAAATATTCTGTGTCTTGAATGTGGGAAAAAAATTGAAAAAAAAAACAGGATGAAGAAAGTAGGCAATACAGTAATACTTTATAAACAAAAAGAAAAGGTGGGAAAACACAGTTACAGAGGCAGACCCAAACTGCTCAAATAATACATTGCTGTCCCTCCAACTCACTGGTTTAGCATTTTTCAGTGAGTTGCTGTTCAATCAATTTTACCACTCCTCTGCCCAAGTCTGGGGATTATTTTTCAACATATTTAAATAAAATAACATACTATTATTAAATCTTTAATAATGCGTCCAGAATTTTGTTTGATTGTTATAGAAATAGTTGTTACCCACTTTATAAGAGCAATAAGACACTTCAGGGTGTGGGTTGTTGATTAATAAGAGCGCTACCCAGCTGCTGTAGTCACTCAGCGCAAGCGCCTTGTGCCTAACAATGCACCTGTAGGCGTGCTTTTATCAATCAACAACCCACACCCTGTTGTGTCTTATTGCTTTCTTAATACATTGTCAGCATTGATTTAACCAAGCAGCACCTTCACTTATGTGTGGTATCCTGTTAAAGGAAAAGTGCAACAAAATTAGACAAAACCCTACCTTTCTTACTATAAAACTTTCCAGGCATCTCCAGTTTAATTTTGTTGTAATATTTTCTAGTTCTACCAAGATCTGAGTATTTTATAAATATCTGAATTTAGTTTCTTCTCAAGAAAAAAAGATGATCACCACATCTGGTTTAGAAACTCAGCTTTCCCCACCAGATTTCACATTCTACTGCCAGTACCATGGAAAACGGGGAGGAGGTATAACTATGTATGTACGTAGCTCTCTCCCCAGCTCCATCTCTCTCCAACAAACAGTCCCCAAATCCTACGAGACCCTCCTTGTTCGTCTCACCCTCCCATCCACTGTCCCTATCTACATCTGCACTCTCTATGCAGCCCCTAAACTAGCCCCTAAATCCCTCCTCTCGTCCTCAGCTCAATCGTCTCCCTCTCCTCAGATGGAGGACTACTCATGATGGGGGATTTCAACATTCATTGGCTCTTCCCCCACCTCCTCCCATGCCAGAACCTCTGTCAAATCACTCAATCTCTCTCAGCTGCTTAACGAACCAACCCATTACAACCCACTTTCCACCAATCATACCCTCCTTGACTAGGTTCTTTCCTCTCACCTAAATCCTCCCCCAAATATCTCAACTACCGCTCTATTCAAAAATGTGCCCCCCACCTTCTCCTGGCTGACCTAAACTCGACTGATTGGTCCCCTGTCTTCTCAGTCTCTGATGAAAACCAGACCCTCACACAATTCTCCTCCATCCTGACTGGTATCTGGAACCTCCATGCTCCGCTCCACACCACTAGGGTCAGATGTTACAATCTTCCCTGGATCTCCCACAATATCTTATCCCTTTGCAAAGTTTGCGGCAAAACGTGGTCACAATTTAAATCCTCCAAAGCCATCTCTGACCTCCACCCCTATCGCAGGCTCAGAAACAACTGCACAAAAGCAATACATCAAGCTAAATGAGAGTATTTCAGGTTGAAACTTTCATCCTGTCCTGACCCCTCCTCCTTCTAGAGCACAATCAAATCCCTTATCAACCCCTCCTGCCAGGTAACTACCCCCACACTGAAGCTAAACAGGTCCTCTGTCTCTGATCCAACCACAGTTGCTGATACTTTCAAAAATTCTTCATGTCCCGTGCACTCCCTGACATTTCAGCACCTCCCTGCTCCCTTCCCTCAATGGGTTTAGCCTCCTTCCCACCACCCCCTTGAAGTTTTCCACATCCTCAGCACTCTAAATCCACAGAAGTCTAGCCCAGATGGCCTTCAGCCCAAGCTCCTGTGCCTCTCAGCTCCTGGCATTGCCACTCCACACTCTTACATTATCAATCTCTCTTTCCTCATCAACACGGTCCCAAAACTATGGAAACTGGCCAACTCTTTTACGTTACACAAATGAGATAACCTTTCATCCCCAGGAACTACCACATAATTTCCCTGCTTCCCTCCCTGGCAACAATCCAAGAATCCCTAGTTCTTTCCAGACCAACTGATTTCTTCTCATCAGCCAACTTTTTCTCGGACTATGAATCCAGTTTCCAGAAAAAACATTCCACAATCTCCTCCCTACTCCACATCACAGACTCAGACCTCATGGCAATGGATAAATGGCACCTCACAGCAGCAATATTTATTGACCTCACCAAGGCCTTCGATTCTGTCTCTCACCTGCATCTCCTCCAGAAACTGCACTCTACTAGCCTCACATCCTCCACTGTCCACTGGTTCAAATCTTAACTCTGTGACCAGCATCAATCTCTATTAGTAGGAAACTCTGTACCCCCCTTCCCCATTCAATCAGGATTTCCTCAGGGCTCCATCCTTGGCCCCATCCTCTTTTCAAAATTTATAATTGACCTCTCCACAGTCTGCTCACAATCAAACATACACCTCTATGCGGAGGATACCATCTTCTACATTTCTGGTCCCACCACTGACTCAGTCCAGTTACCATGCCAGTCTGATTTCAATCGCATGCTAATATGGTTCCAAGACAACAGCCTAAAAGTGAACACTAAAAAAACTGTCTCTATGAACTGGTTAAACTCCCTCCCCCCCTCAATTCACCACCATGGATACCTCCACCCTCGATACCGTCACCTCTTACAAATACCTTGATCTCTGGCTTTGACTGCCTTTGTTCAAAACTATGCCCCAAACTAGGCATGCTCTTTCTCAACAAACATGCCATCCTCCTACACATTCACTGTGACTTAGTTCACAAGACTATCCTCCCTATTTCTGACTACGGGGACATAATCTATGCCTCAGACTCTGCCTCCTCTCTCTCTCTCTCTCTCTCTCTCTCTCCAAGCTCAACACCTGACTCAACTCTTTTTGCAGATTCGCCACAAACTTCCCACCACATGCTCATCACTACACACTTCTCTCCTCTCTACAGTCTCCCCCTACAGACGACACATTCATTTAATAAAAATTACTGCTAAATTCTTAGAAGGCAGTATAGCGCAGTGGTTTGAGGCTCTGAGCTGCAAACCTGGAGACCTGGGTTTGAATCCCATAGCCCCCACTTGCATACTGTGTGACCCTCAGCAAGTCACTTAACTTCCTTGTGCTCCTAGGTTGTACCTGTAAACAAGCTTTCAGCTTAGTGTGTCTCTCCTGGTAAAACAAAGGTAAAAAAAAAAATAATTCTGGTTCAACCTTCTCCCTCTGTACTTCTCCTCTCTCCTCTCCACTGCTGCCAATCCTTCCTACTCTCTTAGATCATGGCATCCACACTCCTTCTCCATCCTCCACCAGCAATCTTCTGCCGGTATCTCCGCCTTCTCTTATCACCTACTATACCTCACCTCTGGAATCAACTGCCCTCTTCCCTCCATGACTCCCCTCCCCTTCCCTCCCTGCTTTCAAATGCCAACTTAAGCTTATTTCCCCAACCCCTGCACATGTCCCCTCTACCCCCTTCCCCTGCCCCTCTCATTTCCTACCCTCCATACCTCCTGTACTTCCCCTGAAATATCCACCTTATAAATCATCTCTCTTTTATTTACTATTTATACATTTTCTCTTTCTGATGTTTTCTTATTTATCTAAATGCACTATACCCTGTATAATATGTATGACTCGGCAATCTATTATTCTATGTAACTACCTAGCATCCTGTACTGCCAAAACTGCTGTATGGCAACTGTATAATGAATGTATATATCTCCTCTGTATGTAATTTTGTCTCCCTTGTCCCTGGGTCGCACCTGGAAATAAGCCTCATCTCAGTGTGACTTTCCTGGTTACCAAATTTTAAATAAAATAAAGAAAGAAACAGCATTGTAGACCTGTCAAGGATTATCGAGAAACAAAAAAAGAAAAGAAAACAACTCACGGAGATACCTAAAAAAGTAGATTGGACAGGTGTGCTGATATATTTATTAACTGTAGCTGAAAGTAGGCTTTCAGAAAAACATTTTTCATGACACTGATGCTTTAAAACCACAATAAGTTCTCATGTGCATGTTTTGAAAAACTGGGTTGTTTTACTTTCTCTAGAGGGGGAATTTTTTGTTTTTTTAATTTTTTACTTTCTGTTTATGACGCTTTGTAAATGAAACACTATATTATTCACACCGGAAGTAACAATGGCAATGCAGATTCAAACAATGAACAGATGTTCCCCAAATGCAACACAGGCATAAAGGTCACATATAGGTCTCCTTGATTGTCCAAACAACTTCAGGGGAAGTTACGCAAGCATTTGTCAATGCTGAATGATTGTTTGCTGATATTAGCATTGGACGTGCAGGAGTTAGACAGATGCAGAATAGGGATGGCAGTGAAGTATTGAACTCACGCCAACCCCACCTCCACCCTGAAGAGATGGACAGGCATTGGGGTGTGCCTTTGGGTCATCGCCCATAACACTAATGGCATTTCACCCCACCCAATCCTGCAGACACCAACAAGTGTTGAGGTGTGCCTTGGGGTGTTCGGCTTTACAGTCACCCCCATTTCATAAGGACATATGGTGAAATGGGTGCAGTATAGGAGAATGGGGTGAACTCTGGGGCCGAAGAGTCCAAGGCACACCTCGATGCCTGTCACTGGATTCAGAGTGGGGGTGGGGGTGGAATGGCAAGAGTATTACAGCTGTCAATCCAAAGGCACACCCCTGACGCCTGTCAGTCTGTACAGGGTGGGACATTATGGTTAGAAACCCTAACGCCCCGGGTGTTTGTTGGTATTTGCACTACAAATTTTAAACATGGCCTTTTTGTGACCCCCACCTCATGAAAGCATTTGGGACCTCTGCTCATGAACAGTGGCACTGTGATTTTGTTAATCTGTCCTGAGCATTGATTTCCCACAGCGACCACGCCAATCTGCACCAGATGTGCAAAAACACAGTTCAGGCAGGATGTGAAAAATGATAGCTGTACCATTCATAGGGAGGTGTGAAGTGATAACAATGTTGAAAATCTGGAGTGAAAATATTAAAAATGCTTGAAGTTATGAGCGTACATGGAAATTGCGCAACGCACACGGGTAACACAGTCATTTAGTGGAATTATTTCACCAAATTTTCAACACAGGCATTTTGTGACCTCTGCTTATGAACAGTGTCACTATGATTTTCTTAATCTGTCCCAAACATTGATTTCCCACAGCGATCGAGTCATTGTGTGCCAGATGTGCGAAAACACATTTCAGGCAGGATGTGAAAAATGACGGCTATACTTTTCATAAGGAGGTGTGCAAAACTTTTTTAAAATTAAGATAACTTTATTATTTTTCAAAAAAAAAATGAACAAACCAGGTTAATAGAACATGAGAAGTCACCATAAACTGTACCTACCCCGCTACCCCCAACCCTCTCTCCCACCCATGGAGGGTGCCCCTAGAAAAGTATTAGATTAATACGAGAACAATAAATCACAAAAAGAAAAGAGATATGTGAGAGGGGGAGCAGGAAGAGATTTAGGAAAAGTCAATTCAGATATAAATCATAGAGTTTACTCCATTTTTTATTAAAAAGAGATAGTCTGTGGCAGGTGCTGGCAATCAGATGCTCCATCCTAAGGCCCTGTCCACACTACGCCTCTGTAATGTTACAGAGTGCCCAAACCATTACTGCAATGGTTTGCGTTTACACCTGTAACAATACAGAAGGTGTCTTTGTAACCGTTGTTGAAACCACATAGAGGTGGTTTCAACACGATTATAAACTGGACCCGCCTCAGATAACGTTACGGCGGTAGTGTGTGACATGCTGTAGCGGTCCCCTACAGGGCCCATAGAGCGCGTAGACTGCATTGTGGGATTGGGTGCCATAGTAATGGTCGCCCGGTTCCCAAGGTGTGGACTGGCGGTACTGGTCTCGTACTGGTCACCACTGCAGTGTGGACACACTGTACTGCTACCCAGCTTTAACGGTTTCTGTCCGTTACGGGGTCTGAGCGGTGTAGTGTGGATGGAGCCTTAGACAAAAGGAGAGCTCATGTAACCATTCTCAGTAGGAAAGGGGGATTGATCCAGCCAGTGTTTAAGGATCAGGTTCTTAACTGCTAGCGAGATGAAACTGCAATGTGGGGTTTGTTGTCAGCAGCCTACTTCTGATCTGAGCAAATAAGCTGATATCGATGAGGGTGAGATGAGATCAGAAAGGCAGCTCAGCAGTTTCTCTGCCCAATACTTGGCTCCCACTAGAGCAGTGTGCACTGATTGTCTCACAGCGGGAGGTGCCCAGCCTAGTTTGTTATACATGGAGCAGTGGTGGGTTCAGTGACGACAACCCAGTACAAATCTGCACAGGGCACTTAACAGTATAGTAAGTTTAGCTAGGGTGGAGTGGATGGCTCTGGAGTAGACGACGTCCCCAAAAGCAAGCAAAGGCAGGACTGATTGTTTGGCAACCCTTGATGCTAAACTGGAAGCAGTTCTTGTAAAGTGCATCAAGTTTAGCAATGCATTTGGCTACTACCTGCCATACATAGCTGGAGTAGTCGAGGTGCTGAACCAGGTGGAGTCCTAGGTACAGTATTTACAGGTGGAGACAGAGTCCACATGGTCCTCTTGAAGACAGCAAAGGTTAAGGGTGGAGGGGGAAAGCTCATCCATTGACTTGATCCAAACAGCATGGAGACTGTTTTCTTTTGGTTCATGACAAGCCGATAGCCCTGGGACCATTTTTTGCACCGTGCAGTAGTAGGAGGTGCTAGCGGCACACTTCCTAGAAAATCACCGCAGTAATCCTGAGGGACTGCCGTATATGGATACTAACCATGTACCGACCGACCCATGTACAGTGTGGGGGGGGGGCAAGCTCTGTTATTAAAAAAGAGCAGATGGATATTATAGCTAAAAGCCTGCTGACACTGTAATTTAAATGAGGAGCTATCTGTTCCCCTTTCTATAGTAGAGTAGCAATATAAAAGAACAGCCAAGTACAAAAAAAGTTAAAAGGAAATAATCAGTTTTTTTAGAACTGGCCTTACATTTGGATATAGAAGAACTAAATAAGTAATCTTAATGCATGTGCATGCCTTTAAGTAGTATGATACTATAATTGTTTGACTATTACACTCATGTGATTAGTTGATGTACTGTATATACTCACATATAAGTCTAGTTGTTGATCCAAAAACAGGCCACAAGAAGGGGAATCAGCTTATCAGATAGGTCAACCTATCTGTGGGATTTACAGTGGTACACCATTGTTTGCAATTGTGTAACCTAATTTTGTGCCCGGTTCTGGCCACAAAGGCAGATTCCGTGCCTGATGTTGGTTACAAAACAGACTTTTCCATTCAATTTGGGCAGCAAAAGAATATCTGTAATTTTACAAAAACTCATGAGGAAAACAGGGAGGACGTTGACGTACATGGAAGGTTGACTTATCAGTGAGTATATATGGTAATCAATTAATTTTTCTTGTTTCTCTCTTTGTTTTTCCTCTCCAGGTATGGGCAGTTGTAGTTCTCCATTTTTTGGATCTGCATGGATTTTCTGATCTCAGTCAGTCCTTGCAAATGACTGTGCCCTGCTCATTTTTGAAAGGGCATCATTACAATCTATGCTTCTGTTGCTTTCTTACTACAGATGAGCTGGTACTGAAGCTGTATTTGGTGAATGTGCTGAAATTTGGTACTTTTCCCTTCAATTTGGTCCGGTCGAGCATTTGGGCCACTTCAGTGACACTTCAACTTCGGCCAGTTAATTAACCAAAATACACTTTAGCCCCTCCCAGCAGGTCAGGGCTATCCCCTTGATCACCCCTTCTCCCACCCCCTCAATTGTCACTTTCCTCCTTCTCCCAAGACATTGTTTTATTTAACACCCCCACCCCGGCTCCTGGCACAGTGCCTGGTGCTGACTGAGCCTTTTTGTAAAATCTGATTGACAGACCTGGGGAGGGTGGAACAGGTTTAAACTGACTGGAGTGGATATGAGGTAATGCAGGGATTCTATTTACCCACTATTTGTAGCCTGCTAGATACCAATACCAAGGACCGGGAATATATTTGGCCAGAGTATCAAAGATGAACCAAAGACAGAGGGTCTGAATCAAAGCTGAACCCCAAGTTGCTGATTCCCACGTTCACGTACCCTTATTTCTTACTTCCATTTGCTGTACTTCACTTGTAGAGCTGTTTTCACCACATTTTAGTGGGACAATGTATTTGTTCCATCAAGCTTTTTCTCCTTTGGCAGCTCAAGGAAGTTATCAGCCCTGTCCTTGACACCTTGAACTGTCAACCACCTGTCTGGGACTTACCTGTACCTGAGATTCCCCTATGGATTTCTCCCCATGACAGGGCCCCGAGACACACATCCAGAGCTGAGTCCAGGACCTGTTATGTCTCAATAAATTATTTTTACTTGGAGCCTTACCGTGTGCATTGCATCTCTTTTATGTGTTTCCTGGACTGTTACTTAACTGATGCTGATCCACGGTCAACAGTGCAGTGCAGTAATCTGTGTGTTTCTGAGTCCAGGCATCCAAAGGTTGTGCAGTGGGTTAGGGGCTGATGTGCAGGGCTTCAAGAAGCCCCTAGCTGCCATTTTCAAATTTCTGTGCCTGATTCCCCTGCCACAGCATGGACATAGGTGCACGCACCATGTCAACTGCGGACCCTCGCTTCATGCCACTCACACCTGCACTACCACCAGACCTCCACCTGGTGGCAGTTCAAGGCTGAGCCAACAGGCCTCCCCTTCCCAGGAGAGGAGAGCAGTTTGGTGGAAGCTCAATCCTCTCCTTCCTCCCCCCCCCCAGCCAACCCCCAGTGACTCGAGTCCCCTACTGAACTCAGGTTGCTGGCATGGCAGGCAGAAGCTCTACCACCGAACCACTCGACTGGCATGGGACTATTTATTTAATAAGGAAATTGAACATGTGCCTGTGAAGTAGCAGTGTTTTAATCCTTATTTTAATTCTGTGTTCTTCCCTTCCTTCCCCATTCCCACGGACCTTCCACTAACATAGATTAACACAGATTTTCCTTTGGATCTTGCACAGCTTGCTGCATGAGAACTCAACACATTATTGAGATTTTTTGTTGTGCACACTGTTTGCCATTCATAACACACTCCTCATGTGCATGTTACAAGGAAATGGCTTCTTTGAAAATGCAACACTGAAAACTGTCCCTCACTGCATTTGATTTAAAGGAGTATCACGACCTCGTATCTTGTAAATGTTATCTGTTTCTTTGTCAATAGATAACTCTTCTCATGTAGCTGTTGGGGATATGGGTGTTTGCTTTAGTTTATTTTCACAGTTCACATCAGCCTCTGTAACTAGCTTGGAGGGATCTCGATTTCCTGGTTGTTGAAACCTCACTGTCCCTGAGAGCTGCATTAGCACATGAGAATATGATGCAACAGCACCCATTTACACCATGTAGCTCTATGCTGAAAGAAGACATAACCTGAAAAAAATGCTCTAGAAAGATTAAAGGGAAAAAAAAACTGCGTTTCATCTAAGACAGTTTGTAAAGCTAATTGGAGGTAAATGTGGTATTTCATACCTTACTGCATCTTGTCTTGTTGAATTCTAAGTAAGCAGACAGGCATACTGTGAAGTCTAAAGGGTGCTGACACACCATGTTCTCATATACAAACGGGGGGGGCCCAAATCGCAGTAAGCTGATTTAAACACTGTATGGTTTTAAACAAGTAACTTTGGAGATGCAACTTGCTTAGTGTTAGCTGGGTAACTACCGTTTAAAATTGGAGAAGCACCTTAGTATAGCAAACTCTCTAAATAGCTTTGTAATTGTGAACTGAACACTTAACATATTCAAAATAACACTCTGCATGTAGGAAATCGTTTCTAAAATTTTTAAGCATTAGAACAATGGTAATGAGCATTTGTCAATGCCGAATGTTTGCTTGCTGATATTAGCATTGGACGTGAAGGAGTGAGACAGATGCAGAATAGGAGTGGCAGTGAAGTGTTGAACTCACGCCAATCCCACCTCCACCCTGCAGAGATGGACAGGCATTGGGGTGTGCCTTTGGGTCGTTGCCCATAATGCTCACGGCATTTCATCTCACCCTATCCTGTAGACACTGACATGCGTCGAGGTGTGCCTTGGGGTGTTCGGCTTCACAGTCACGCCATTTCATAAGGACATACGCTGAAATGGGTGTAGTACAGGAGAATGGGGTAAAGTCTGGGGCTGAAGAGTGCAAGGCACACCTCGATGCCTGTCACTGGCTTCAGGGTGAGGGTGGGATGGCATGAGTATTACAGCCAGTGATCCAAAGTTATACCTCTGATGCCTGTCAGTCTGTACAGGGTGGGACGTTATGGTTAGAACCCCTAACATCCCGGGCGTGTGTTGGTATTTGCACTACAAAATTTTCAACATGGCCTTTTTGTGACCCCCAACCTCATGAAAGCATTTGGGACCTCTTCTCATGAACAGTGGCATTGTGATTTTGTTAATGTATCCTGAACTTCGAGTTCCCACAGTAACCATGCCATTCTGTGCCAGATGCGTAAAAACACAGATCAGGCAGGATGTGAAGAATGACAGCTGTACCATCCATGGGGAGGTGTGAAGAGATGGCAATGTTGAAAATCTGTGGTGAAAATATTAAAAATGCTTGAAGTTCCGAGCGTACGTGGAAACTGCACAACACATGCTTGTACCGCAGTCATTTAGTGGAATTATCTCACCAGATTTTCAACATAGGCATTTTGTGACCTCTGCTCATGAACACTGTCACTATGATTTTCTTAATCTCTCCGAAACATTAATTTCCCACAGTGACCGTGACATTGTGCACCAGATGTGCAAATGCATATTTTGGGCAGGATATGAAAAATGACAGCTGTACTCTTCATAAGGAGGTGTGGCAAAATGCCAATGTTGAAAATCTGATGTGAAAATATTACAAATTTGCGCTCTTCCGAACATACGTGAAAACTGCGCAACACATGCTTGTAACACAGTCATTTGATGGACTTTTGTTACCAAATTTTCAACATAGGCATTTTAGATCCTCTGCTCATGAACAGTGTCACTATCATTTTTTTAATGTGTCCCAATCACTGATTTCCCACAGCGACCGCGCTATTCTGCACCGGAAGTGCAAAAACACATTTTGGCCAGGATGTGGAAAATGACAGCTATACTGTTCATAAGATGTGTGGAAAATGCCAATGCTGAAAATCTGTAGTAAAAATATTACAAATTAGCAAAGTTATGAGCATGCGTAGAAACTGTGCAATGCACGCTTGTAACACAGTCTTGTATGGACTTTTGTCACCAAATTTTCAACATAGGCATTTTAGGCCCTCTGCTCATGAACAGTGTCACTGTGATTTTCTTAATATGTCCCAAACACTGATTTCCCACAGTGACCGTGCTATTCTGCACCGGAAGTGCAAAAACACATTTCGGTCAGGATGTGAAAAATGACAGCTGTACTGTTCATAAGGAGGTGTGGGAAAATGCCAATGTTGAAAATCTGGAGTGAAAATATTACAAATTTGCGAAGGTACGAGCATGCCTGGAAACTGCGCAATGCATGCTCGTAAAACAGTCATTTTTGTGGATTTTTTCTACCAAATTTGCAATACAGGCTTTTTGAGAGCCCATCTCATGAACACTGGCACTGTTGTTTCATTAATCAGTCCCAAAAGGTGATTCCGAGCAGTTACTGCAAAATCACCTTTCAGGGCTGAATAATGCCATGACAGTGGCTGAATTCATGGGGAGAAGTCCCAATAACCCCATGTTGAAAATTTGGTGCCCAAATTGCCAGAAATGTCTGAGATATGCACCAAAGTTGAAAAAAATCTGTTTATGCCATTATACAGCTTACCAGCATTTCTTCAGTTCGCGGTCGGCTTTGAAGAGTGCAGATGTGTTCCCGGTCCACCAAAGATAGTCGCACTAGGCTCCGGAGGTAAGTATGAGGAGGGGGTTGTGGGGAGACAGGGTGTGCAGAGGGTGGGCGTGGGTTGAGGGAGGGGCCACGGACTCAATGAGGGACAGTTTTCTGTTTTATAGGGTTACCAAAAAAAAGCACATTGCAGGACTGTTTTTTTTTCAGGGACATTTGGTATGCTGGGTTGGGCTTCCAGCATGCCACCTGAGTGTTTTGGGGGTGCTGTAGCTGGCGGGGGATTGGGCACCCCCATCGGCACATACCAAGTGGGAGGGGACAAGAGCCAAGGGGGATTGGACACCCCTTAGTAACAAAGAAGAGGGGGGCATTATGCCAATGGGAGTCAGCTCCCTGTCAGCAATTGAACTGGGAAGGGGACTGAAGCCGATGGGGATTGGACGCCCCATCGGCAAAGAAAGACTGTTGGGGGGGTGCATGATGCCGAGGGGGATTGGGCACCCCCTCGGCATACCACAGAAACTTGAGGGGACATTATGTGAATGGGGACTGGGCTCCCTGTTGGTAAATGAAATGGGTCGGGGACGGCAAGGTACCACCCTGCAATGACGGGTCGCTCCCTCATTGCAGCGGCTGATTCATTTCAAAGTGGTGGCACGCTGGCTGAACTAGTGTCAGCAGCAGTGTGCCACTGCATTGGGAGAAGCGGGCCAAGCCTCAAAAGGCACTGGGGCCATTGTCCCCCACAATGCCGCACTTCCAAAACCCTGCTTCTCTCCTAAGCTGTGCCGAAATGTTTCTTGCGCATACGCAGCAAACATAAAAATTAGGGAAACTGTACAGAAAGTTTCTAACTTGAAATATTAAACAAGAATAGAGGGCGATACACATAACTGCAAGCCAACATTTTCAAGTTAGCGTTACCTTTAGACCTATAGCACCAGATGTACACAGTTAAAAATGAGTAGGAGTTGAGCTTAGGAAGTAATGTGGTCAACTGATGATTTTTCAAGTATATAAAGTTAGTTACTAGGAAATATCAGTCTTAGAAATGAGGTTGAAATGTATGAATAGTATGAATAATAAAGACACAGTCAAAAGATTTACAATATTAACTGTGTATACTTTCATTTGTTTTAACAGAGCAAGTGTCGCTGATAGTTTGAAACCGCTACTAGAGGTCAATTTGGGCCTAAAGGTAAACTGGATTCATATTCTATACTTGCGACACTGGTGGAGGAGATGTGGTGGTGGGATTTACCATTTAATTTGAAGATTAAATGGTGATTATTGCCTATTTTGCGTCCAAGTTTTATTGGCATTTGTATAACTTAAGTAACGGGGACTAAAGCAAAAGCACCTGTAAGTAAAGCACATGCTCATATTGCTGTAATAGAAATAAGTATTTTTGGGGGAGACAGTCTAGTAACAATGACTTTTATATTTATTATTAGGTATTAAATGCAATCTCCTGATGAAGCCTATCAAGGGAAAACATTGAGGATGTATGTCTATTGGAACTGAATTAACAAAATTGTATACAAGAGCAAAAACTGACACTGTGGACCATTTCTTCCTAATCAAGTGCACCCCCCCATCCCATGTACATCAAGACTTCATCTGCACTGGTTGCTTGTCTGCAATAAGACTTCCCTTGCACTGGCTGCTTGTCTACACCGAGACTTCACCTGACCTAGCTGCTTGTCTACACCGAGACTTCACCTGCACTGGCTGCTTCTCTACGCTGAGGCTTCACCTGCACTGGCTGTTTGTCTACACCGAGACATCAACCTGCACTGGCTGCTTGTCTACACCAAGATTTTACCTGCACTGCCTGCTTGTCTACATTGAGACTTCACCTGCACTGGCTGCTTCTCTACATCAAGACGTCATCTGCACCTAGTGCTTGTCTACACTGAGACATCACCTGATCTGGCTGCTTGTCTATATCAATATTTTACCTGCACTGGCTGCTTGTCTACGGCGAGACTTCACCTGCACTGGCTGCTTGTCTACACTGAAACGTCACCTGGCCTGCCTGCTTGTCTACACCTGCACTGGCTGCTTGTCTACACTGAGACTTCACCTGCATTGGCTGCTTGCGTACACCGAAACTTCACCTGCACTGGCTGCTTGTCTACAACAAAACTTCACATGACCTAGCTGCTTGTCTACACCTGCACTGCCTACTTGTCTGCAGTGAGACTTCACCTGCACTGGCTGCTTGTCTACATTGAGACTTCACCTGCATTGGCTGCCTGTCTATATCAAGACTTCACATACAATAGCTGCTTGTCTGTGGTGAGACTTCTCCTGCACTGACTGCTTGTCTACATCGAGACTTCACCTGCACTGGCTGCCTGTCTTCACCTGCACTGGCTGCTTGTTTACACTGAGATTTCTCCTGTACTGGCTGCTTCTATACAGCAAGACTTCACCTGCACTGACTGTCTACATCGAGACTTCACCTGCACTGGCTGCTTGTCTGTACTGAGACTACCCTTGCACTGGCTGCATGCCTACACCAAGCTTCACCCACACTGGCTCCTTGTCTATGCTAAGATTTCACCTGCACTGGCTGCTTTTCTATACCGAGACTTCACCTGCACTGTCTCCTTATCTACACCAAGACTTCACTGGCACTGGCTGCTTGTCTACATCAAGACTTCACCTGCACTGGCTCATTGTCTACACTGAGACTTCACTTGCAGTGGCTGCTTGTCTACAGTGAGACTTCACTTGCACTAGCTAATTGTCTACAGTGAGACTTCACCTGCACTGGCTGCCTGTCTATATCAAGACTTCACCTACAATAGCTGCTTGTCTGCGGTGAGACTTCTCCTGCACTGACTGCTTGTCTACATCGAGACTTCACCTGCACTGGCTGCCTGTCTTCACCTGCACTGGCTGCTTGTTTACACTGAGATTTCTCCTGTACTGGCTGCTTCTATACAGCAAGACTTCACCTGCACTGACTGTCTACATCGAGACTTCACCTGCACTGGCTGCTTGTCTGTACTGAGACTACCCCTCCACTGTAAGGTTACCATCTACTCAGTTTTTGACCGAATGATTCGGTTTTCTAGGTCCAGATTCGGTCCTCCTGTTTTCACCATTGCAAATTCAGTTTTTATGGTGGGTCAAGCAGCACCTGCTAGATTCCCCACTAACTGTTTCATTTTCTTCTGTGTCTGACATTTCAGTGTGATTGCTTGCTTGCAGTGCATGCTAATCAGGAAGTGCCTTCAAGAACAGGGCACTTAAAGAGCCAAATGTGTCCCTGTCTGCTCAGTTGTCACCTCTAACTTCACACCAGCAAATTGGAAGATTATTCATGGGAAAGGTAAACAATACCACCTTAATTAACACCTTCATTTTTCTGAAACCAGACAGGCACCACATTAGGGTAGCTTTCTGTCCCAGTATGGACTGTACAATGTGTTTCAGAAACTTTGCCTGCTAATCCAGTTTTATTCAGAGGTAGTACTTTTTCAGTCATTTTGAATGCTCGTATGCTTGTAAAACAAATTCTGTTAAATCCTTCACCATTTTACTTGCATGGTCAGATTACAAACAAATTATGATGTCATGCAGACCTTTGTTTGTATACCAGTCAGTCTGAGAGGTGTAAAGTAGGGATATTAAGACCATTAGCAGCAAATCAAACTAATCCTTTCCAGGCTGCATTGTGAGTATGGTCTTTGACTGCTGTGATAGGGAATACTTTTATACCTTTAAATGTTCACCATTTTTTCTTCTAGGATCTGTCCTATGTTTTAATATTTGTCACCCCTATTGTTGTTAAATTAATAATCTAATATTTTATTTCATTTAATTTCTAGCAATACTATGCCTCTTTCTCCTCAATAGTTATTGTTGTCAATTTTCATACTACTTGGATATTCCAGGAAGACCAATCCAGGCCTTTCAGATGAACAGCACAGAATAATGTGGCTAATGTCATGCAAAGCTACAGAAATGAGAAAAGGAAGAGAGAGAGCAGTAGATGATGAGATGACAGGAACACAATCTAGATTTGATGGCACTGCAAATTTAGGCAACATTATTATTTTTTTTACCAGAAGAGACACACTAAGCTAAAGCTTGTTTACAGGTGCAACCTGGGAGCACAAGGGAATTAAGTGATTTGTGTAGGGACACAAAGTATGCAAGTTTGGGCGGTAGTATTCAAACCCTGGTCTCCAGAATTGCAGCTCAGAGCTTTAAAGCACTGCGCTATACTGCCTCCATGCTACATATCACATATCATGCTATCTGCTATGTATGACTGACGTGGAAAATAAAATAGGGTATTTAACAGCATAGAATAGTTCCTACCACTTTTAAAAACTTCTCTGACATTACAAATAACTTTAGAGTAGAAGCAACGGGAGAGGCAGTAGCACATCTTAAAATGGCAGACGATATTTGTAATTACATCTCGTTCACCATTACTGGTGTAGTTTATTTATTTATTGAAAGAGTTTTACCAGAAAAGGCCACCTGATCCAAACTAGCCAGTTGTCAGAGGTGTCATTGTAGTCACTCGATTTGTCAGCTAAGCTGTGTACATAGGATGGAAAGTCCCCTGAACCCCCCTCTCTAACCCCACCAAATGTTAACACACACCGAAATTTAAAATATTTAAATCTAAATCAAACAAACAAAAAATAATCATGATGTAATTTAAAAGTTGTACACAATGTTATATCAGCAGCAATTCTGAATAAATCAAGTGAATCAGAATCCAAGCAATGCCCTCATTAGTCATAAGAGGGGTGGGTTAAGGGTGGAGTTTGGGGGTGTGGTTTAGAATTCGGTTTTTATCTCATCCAAAGGTGGCAACCCTACTGCACTGGCTGCATGCCTACACCAAGCTTCACCCACACTGGCTCCTTGTCTATGCCAAGATTTCACCTGCACTGGCTGCTTTTCTATACCGAGACTTCACCTGCACTGTCTCCTTGTCTACACCAAGACTTCACTGGCACTGGCTGCTTGTCTACATCAAGACTTCACCTGCACTGGCTCATTGTCTACACTGAGACTTCACTTGCAGTGGCTGCTTGTCTACAGTGAGACTTCACTTGCACTGGCTGATTGTCTACAGTAAGACTTCACCTGCACTGGCTGCTTGTCTACAGCAAGACTTCACTTGCACTGGCTGATTGTAAACATGTGACATCAAAATCTATTGTTTATGATATGGTCATTTCAACAATCACAGATGGTGATATTCAAGGCAGTGGATCTGGGGAATAACTAGGCCAGTTTTATGTTAGGAAAGGGGTGCAAGCTAAATACAGAGGATTTTTAAACTATAATTATAAAATGGATAGAAAAATTGCTGAAAGTCGATTGGTGGCGAGTCAGCTTCACCTATGGTGTTATCCCAGCACAATCTCACTGGTGAAAAGTAGTGCTCACACAACAACCTACTTATAACTATAATCACATCAATGGATCCATTTTGCAATCACAACAAGGCACTTCAGGGTGTTTGCTGCTGGGATAATGTCATTTCTCAGGTGTTAGAAGGCACTTTGCTTGTGGCCTTATGCTTCACAACCCACCCAATTGTGTGACATTATCCCAGCACAACACACCATGGCATGCCTTACTACTTAAGCAGACGTGCTAAAAATTGTGTTATTTTTCAGTGTTCCCTTTTTCAAAGTGTTCCCTTTGATATGTGAGGCTCTTAAAAATACTGCAGATTCACATTACATTTGTAAAGAGAGTCTAAGTACCTACGAAGGTCTGCAAAAAATAAAAAAAAATCCTAGTCATAAAAAAATTCAAGAAGCGTCATAAATTCTTTCCGTTTATATTATATGTGGGCTTACATTTAATCTGCCAGTGCTGGCTACAGTACTCTAATGTATGCTTTATAAATAGTGCTATATATCACACTCAGCCAGATTCATGCATTCACTAATCCAGTCCATTTATATCCTTCCCCATCTATTGCAGGGAACATGGGCCGCGAGCCTTTCTGTGGATATAAAGAAGTACCTCAGTGATCCCACAGCTGCATATGGATTTAGGCTTTCAAATTTCTGCCAGTTTGGGCTGGGAGCTTCTGATTAAACAAACACACACACACACGCAGAGGAAAAAGAAAAGGTTCAGGAAGCTCTTCTAGTTAGGAAATGTTATGCATCCTTACCAGTTACCTAAAGCAACAGCGGATATTAATGACTGCATCCCTAAATTCCCCCTTCTCCTCTCTTTAAAAATGTTGGCACAAAAAAGAATTGTTTATAGTTTAGTAGCCAAGTACCTTTGGAATCTTTCTTATTTGTAACCCTTCATAAACTGTGATCCCTCATCACTGGTTCCATGTCAGCAATACATAACGTCTGTCTGGTAATTCATTTACTGTACATGAGTACATGGAGCAAGCAGAATTTACCAGTAGCAAGGGATCACAACGCACACAGAAGGCTAAAAATTAGGTTGATTTCAAAATTAATTAGCAATAAAACTATTGTTTTATTGCCACCATTTTTAATAACAGAAGACTTTCGGCATGCCAGTTAGTAAAATCTGGTGTTTTCTTGTACATTAAAATGACTAAAAGTCTAACTCTTGATTTGGAGTCTAAGTCTTAATTCCCCAAGCTCACATCCCACTCTCATATTTCAGAATAAAAAAATTAATCCCACATCATTAAAACAGCTCTGGCATCTCAGGGAATATTTTGGATAAAAACACTGTATTTACTATAAATTCACATATAAGTCTAGTTTCTGATACTATAAATAGGCCTCCAAAAAGGCATGGCCTGGAAGCATTCAAAATGCCATCTTAAAGAGTCAGCTATGTCCCTGCCCTCAACATAACCATAAGTTTCCACCCTACCTACCATCGATCGAATGGCCTCGGCAGGACTCACCTAGTCAGCAAAGGAGCAAGATCACAGTGATTTGTTTTTCTGTGCCTAGTATTTCAGCAGCATCCCTCAATGACTGTTAATGGCCTCCTCAGACAAGACTGCAGAGAGAAATAATGGCAGGAGCAGTGGCTGGCAGCACAGGGGGCTCGGGCAAATCTTCACTGGGATATGTCACATCTCTACTCAGATCGCTGGTGGTGAACATGGCGGAGCTCCACAAATTCATGGCAGCCAACATGTAGGACACCTAGTACCTCACAGAACAGGCCAATGCAGCCGAGAACCAAGTGGCCCACTTTGACGATGCACAGCAGCAGATACTTTGGTGGGTTGGCAACCATGGGCGCCAGCTGGATCGCCTCTCAGAATTCACCAGTGACCAAGAGAATCATGGATGCAAAAACAGTATCAGGGTCTTAGACATCCACAAACATGCAGAGGGTGCTACCATGGAAAGATTTCTTCTGACTCTACTGCCCCGGCTAGTGCCACCCACATAGCATGGCCCCATTAGGGTAGAGTGGCACACTGTACAACATGCCCTGTGCAGCCTGCAGGCTCCAGATCAAGGTCAATTATAGCCTATATACTGTACTTTTAGCTAAAGTGTGGCTTCTAAAATTGGCTAGGAAAAAGGGTCCATCATTTGGAAAGGGGGCCCACATTTCACTCTACCAATGACTATTTGAGTGAGATTGTGCAGAGGTGCAAAGAGTTTGCCCCACTCCAGGCAGCCCCCAGGAAAGTGGGGGTTCCCTCCCATTTGAGGAAGTTGATTAACTGTCATTACAAGAAATGGTCAAGAACTGGAGTGCCAGAACCCACAGGAGGCCCAGGCAATGATTATGAAATGGTAACCCAGCATTACAATTGGCCCTACAAATCCCAGAAGGGTCTTGCAGGACCAAAACTCATTGGATAGCATACCATGGCACTCTCAGTGTAGGGGTCGTGGTCTGTGGAATAACATGGACCAGCCAGACAACATGGCAGCCCCCTACAATGATGAGCAGGGAGAAGTGCAGCCACATAGAACAGGACTTGGTGAAGAAAGAGCGAGGGGCTTGGGAGAGCAGCAAGCAGCCAGGGTCTGATAGAAGCAGACCTAAGAATAGAACCACCCAAATCAAGGACCAGGCAAACCACTCTACCCACTCCTCACTGCTGGCAAAGACAGCAAGAGAATTGGTGGAAGATCTGCCACCTTCCATGGGAGCACTGACACCACCAGTATCTCATGAAGAAACATCCCATAACTTGAATCCAGCACCGTCCTGAACAAGCATAGTCAGCAACTATTGCAACATGGACACATTACCACCAAAAGATGTCCCGATGATTCCTGGAGTGACATCGTTATCCAACGTTGCTGCTGCAACTCTGACTAGATGTGACGTTAGACTGGTGATCAAATGTATCCTTTTAAGGCTTGCTTAAGTGAAGCCACAATATTACTGATGTACCACAGGACTTCTTCCAGTGCTTATCTTTTTTCCATAGATAGAGACTATTAAGAGTAGGACACAAACTTTGGGGGGAGGGTTTTGTTTTGTTTCAAAAGGGCGTATGGTTTTATTGTGTTATGTACAGATTGCACCATTTGTAGGCCTGGGGGCCAACCACCTCCCCACTAAGATAACTAGACATAGTTTTAAAAATGTCTTACTTGATGCGATTAACACAAGCCCACCCGGGCTTTCAGAAAGTCCTCCACCACCCCATCCCCACCGACCATGCATTACCAACTAGCCTAGATGATCATTATACATTATTAGCAAAGAAGTATGCCAGGGCAGAGGGTACAGAGGCAGGACAGGGATTACACATACATGCATCACCTTTTGCCCAACCAACAGATGCAGGTCACTCCCACCTAGACACGGGTAGGATGATGTCTCTATAGAGGAGGGTGGGTAAATTTCTTTGACCACCCCACCCTCCAATCTTGATGCACTCCCTGCTGGAAACATGGAACAAGCTGTGGATCGAGCACAATCTGAAGCTGTCAGCCAAGCAAGCTATGTGAGGTAGCACCGAGTGGTCCCAACTGACAATGAAACTGGTTGCCAGTGATCTTAACTGAGGACTGGAGGATGACAGTGCCACATGATTCCCCTCCCCCCTTGGCATGGTTGTGCATGACTTGCTGGTGCCATTCACACAGGCCTTTCACTATTCTTCAGTAGGGTGGGAACACAGTACCTCTGTTAGTATGGGGCTAGAGCAAACCTGCAGTCAGATAGCCCACCCTCAACCCCAGTTGCACCTCTGTGGTAGAGCTAAGAAAAATGTATTTCTTCTTCCTGCATACATGGCAGGGGCTTTAAATACCTGGTACTCCAGACTTAGGCTCTGTGTTTGGAACCAGTACAGTGGTTCTTTTATAACAATCCAACTGTTCAATCTGCTCCAGTAATTGTGTTTCCTGATATATACTAGTAGTTACCCCATTACAGGATGTTGAGGTTGCTGTTTGAATTACAGGTTGAGGCTTAGTATAGATAATACTGTACCATCCTTGGATCAATAAAAGTAGAATTCTCATAGGCAACATTCAGGTGCCAGTCTCATGACTTTCAAAGTCAGATTTTACAACACATCCTCCTTATCCCATTTGGCTCAGGACTGCTTCAGGAATAATATGGCAGATTCAGGTGTGGGTTTCCTTGTGAGGATAGTCTCCTGGAATGTTGAAGGGGCTTGAATGCCCTGTTAAAAGAAATACAGTGTTACAGCATCTCAAAACCATGAAGGCTGATGCCGCTCTCCTCCAGGAGACCCACCTCACAGGGAGAAAGATACACTGGCTACACAAAGCATGAGGGGTAAAATGGTGCACAGCCTTCAGTAAAGCTGGGGGGGGGGGTGATACTACTGAATAAGCCCTTCACAAGACAGTGGAGAAGTCCATAGCAGATTCCCAGGGCAGATGGGTTGTGACCTCTCTGTCATATCCCACGGGAAGGCATGAAATTCCAACAAGGCTGATTTTTTCTCCCCTTAGGTCAGCCAAATGATCTCAGACATTCAGAGTGATAGGCTATCCCGATCATGGTGAGAGGGGACTTTAACTTAGTCTCTGACCAGTTTCAGAATAGGTCCTGAGTGGTTCCTGATTGCCACCCCAGAACTCGACCAGCACTGCAGACTATGGTGGACGAGTGGGGACTAGCGGAAGTATGTAGGTGGGAAAATCTCACAGGACGGGATCATACTTTTTACTCCCAGGCCCTTGACTCACTTAGCCATATCAATATGTGGATGGTTGATGCTACAGCAGCCCCAGGCATACAACGCCCCACAGTACAGTAACTAGAGTAACTAATCGTTTCAAGTCACACACCCTTAACCATTAGCTTTCAACCAGCAGGGAGTGATACAGGCTCTCCTAGATGGAGGTGCAATCCGCTGCTAATTTCAAATCCTAAATTCTGGTAACAGATTGTTGCACATGCTAAGATGTGTGTTTGTCATGATGCACCAGAGGAGGTTTCCACGGGTACGATTTGGGAGGCCTATAAAGCCTTTTTGAGGGACTGGGTGACCTTCTCTGCAGCACAGAAGAGGAAAAGGGCATCTGAACCAGAAACATTCAAGGAAAACCTGAGGCAACTGGAAACCAAATTCAAAAACAACTCCTCACCAAATCGACCCTCCTAGTTCAGATTATGGGGCAGAAATACAAGATTAGCGCCTTGCTACATAGCAGAGAAGAGTGACAACTTCTGCACTCTAAACGCAATTTGTGGGAATCCAGGGAAAGGGGGGAAAACTATTAACATTCTGCCTCTGGAAGCAGAAGGCAGAATCACAGATCCTGGTACCGTGCAGACCAGATGGAATTCAATTCAGTTCAAGTTTATTGCAGGAAATACTCCATTGAGCAGGCTCACTCACAAGGAGATCCTGATACATAAAGTGGTACAGTAGTAATGCGTACAAACAATGTATATAACAAAACAAAACGGTACAGCAAAGCAATCTGAGCAAACAATATATATATAACTGTAACCCCCTTGTTACCCGGGGTTACTAGAATCCCAGTAAGACCTAGTGGTAGGCAGGGAAGGCAGCTTGTGAAACTCCAGTTAAATGGGTTTCACACTGTCTCACTCTGTCTCAGTCACAGCTGAGACTGAGAGATGACATCACCATAGAACTGTTGCAGCTGCATAAGCCACATTGGAATCTGCAGCACAGGGAGTGAGTTAGAACTTTGGGAGTTTTCAAAATCAGTTTGCTGTTTACTTCCTAGTGAGAAGGAAGTGTTTTCTGTTTACCTCCTTGGGAGGAAGTCAGAGTCCAGTTTAAAGTGGTGGAGACCGTTGTCCAGGTCTCAGTGCCCCCTCCCTCCCTCTGGGGGGGGGGGTTGAAGAGAAGTCCTTCTGTGGATTCCAAGGGCAATCCCCTAATTTCCACTACAGAAGAAAGCTGCCTGTTTACAGTTTCTGTTCTGTTCGTATAACAGTGAAAGAAGTGGTACTTCGCCTGTGGGGCACCTGCAACGAAAGGGTGAGTGTTGTGCTCTATTTGAGAGGGCAAACAATATGTTTCTTCAGTTTGAAAAATGTGAAGAAAAGCTGGGACGTGAACTACTATTTGGGAGGCCTATTGTACTAGGACAAACAAATGGAGTAGTTTAAAATTTAAAATCTGAATGGATTTCAAGTAATGCTGTAGCGGGGGTACTTCAGGTCATCCACCGTTTAATCTACATTTCAAAGTTAAGTTTCTGTTTGTCCAGAGAAATGGCCGGGTATGGGCTGTGGGAGCTGGAGGTGGGAACACCCCCCATCTTTAGTAACCAGGTCCACCTCTATGGATTTCTGCTGTGATTGCTACTTGCTTCATGCGCCTGGCCAGTGATGAGGTAGGTACCCAGACGTGGATCGCAAATTGGAAAATCTCTCTAAGAGTCACAGACTCTAAGTGGTGTGGGGAGCCATAGTTTGGGAAATCATTCTCCTTGTTTGATGGGAGTCACTCCAAGTAAAGTTGGGTTCATTCTTTAAATGGACCGTCAGTCAAGTGGCTGGCAGGGGAGCTGGGCCAGGCGGGCTGTGTATCCAAAGCGCATGCAAGTCCGGGCTGAGTGCCTGGTGGGTCCAGAGCCAGACAACAGTAGAAATGGGTTCATTCTTCAAGTGGACCGCTTTGTAGTCTCTATCTGCATATACAGTAAACGTAGCCCCTTGGGGGACCATCTATGCTTTGTTATGTTCAGCTAGTTTAAGAATAAAAGCCACACCGAAAAATCCCAATCCTGGTTCTGGACATTACAGTTATTGCTTCCTGTAGTTGTATTTACTTGGGTGCCCCTGTGAAGAGCAGCCAAACCTAGGTCCCTTGTACCAGGTAACCTCATCCTCCCCGAACCCAGGTCCCCACCAGGTATTGCTGCCAACGCCAACAGCATGCCACCTGTCATTTTAGTAAAAAGGCAGGGGTGAGGGGTTACATTACAAACAGCAAGCGATATGCAAATAAGTACCTGAGGCATATGCTGAACAGGTACTGGTATGGTTTACGTACAGTAAAATAAGCATAGTGCAAGTATAAAATAAGGTAGTTGCTACAGGCAGTGCAAGGAATGACAAGTGGCAGATACAGTTCTGAAAGAGGATAATTCAAGTAGGGAGCACAACACAGAAGACAGAGATGACAGCAGGTATACATAGCAGAAGTGGGTTGAGTGAGCAGACAGAAGCAGAGCAATATGTAGTATGTAGAATGGCAGCGATAAGGATAAGAGCTGGAGAGTTCAGAGGGATGAGGGAGCAAGAAGGGTGAGAGTTGAGCAGGGTATTGACTCAGAGGGAGGCCAAGGCATGGGTGGCCCTGCCAGGTGGGAGGGGGAAAGACTAGGGAAGACAGGAAACATAACTTGACAGCAGTGCCGAATACCAGGCAGAGGATGCTAGTTCCTATTGCAGTGACAGATAACTGGGAAGTACTTATTGGTCAGAGATTTAAAGGTATTTATTAAAACAATACCAGTGAGTTTTAGTGTTGACTGAATGAAGTTCCACGCTGATGGGATGGCAAAGCTAATGGCGCCTCTTCCGGGGGAGGTGCGCATCCGAGGTTCGTCAAGGAGGATGTACTCGGATTTCCTAAGGGAATAGAAGCAATGAGAAATATTAACAAATGTGGAGATGTAGGCCGGTAATTTGTTTAGCAGACACTTGAGGGACCAGGTACCCAAGTGAAGTAACTGCCTAGTCACAAGGGGTTGCCAGCCAGCTTCCTTGTACAAGTCATAGTGGTGCATCTGGAAAGGTGCTTTAGTGATAAGTCGCAGAGCATGATGGAACAATATATGAAGCTTGGGAAGACTGGAAGCAGGGGAGCAGTTATAAATGATGTCACCATAATCAAGGAGTGGAAAGAATGTGGCTTGCACTAGTCTGCATCTAACGTCAAGGGGAAAGAGCACTCAGTGCCTGAAAAAGAAGCCTAGCCTTGCGTTCAACTTGCTAGCAAGGCAGTCAATGTGTACAGAGAAGGAAAGCTTGCTGTCTATCCAAACACTCAGGTCGATCTGTTGATGAGGGACTTCCGTAAGTCTCTGTATGCCTCTCAGCAAGCTACTACCTCTCCACCTGACCTCCAGACTTTCCTAAATCATACACCACTACTGAAGCTACCTGCCAACATCAGGTAGGACCTACAATAGATGTTCCACTGGCAGAAACACAGAAACATAGAAACATAGACTTTGACGGCAGATACGGACCGCTTGGCCCACCTAGTCTGCCCATTTCCCTACCTAGAGGATAAGCTGCAGATCCTATTTAACCAACAGCCTATTTCTTCCTACCCCCCACAAAAATTGCCTTATGTCTGTCCCATTCATTCTTGAATTCTCCCACAGTTTTAGACCTCACTACCTCATCAGGAAGGCTATTTCATGTGTCCACCATCCTCTCTGTGAAAAAATATTTCCTCACATTGCCCCTGAGCCGTCCCCCCTCTATCTTCAAATTGTGCCCCCTTGTTCTTGCACGTCTCTTTTTCTGAAAGATGCTGCCCTCTTGGACTTTGTTGATTCCACTGAGGTACTTAAACGGTTCTATCATGTCCCCCCTCTCCCTCCTTTCCTCAAGGGTATACATATTAAGCTTAAACATAGAAACATAGAATTTGACGGCAGATAAGGACCGCTTGGCCCACCCAGTCTGCCCATTTCCCTACCTAATGGATAAGCTGCAGATCCTAGTTAACTAGCAGCCTGCTTCTTCCTGCCCCCACCCCCTAGAATTGCCTTATGACTGTCCCATGCATGCTTGTATTCCACTGCTGTTTTTGACTCCACAAACTCCTCCGGAAGGACGTTCCATGCATCCACAACCATCTCTGTAAAAAAATACTTCCCTAAATTACCTCTGAGCCCCCCCATCTTCAAATTGTGCCCCCTTGTTCTTGCACCTCTTTTTTTGAAAGATGCTATCATCTTGGACTTTGTTGATTCCCTTGAGGTACTTCAAAGTTTCTATCATGTTCCCCCTCTCCCTTCCTTCCTCGAGGCTATACATATTAAAGGGAATTATGTGCTGCAGTCATGTCACTGGCCAAGGGGAAAGTCCCTAGCAGGGACAGCTTTACCGCTGACCTCTACTAGCTTATGCCAGATATTATTATTCCACACACAGCCACACACACACCCACACACACACACTAGCAGCACTGCAAGAAGCACAACTACACAGGAAACTTCCTCCAACAATGAAAGAGGCTGCAGTGACCCTCCTCCCAAAGAAATCTACAGACTCCCTGGACCTGGATAACTACCGACCCATCTCTCTGATATCCACAGATACTAAGGTGCTGACTAAGGCATTAGCCCTCAGACTAGAAAAAGTCCTCCCCATTCTGATACATCATATGCTGACAGGCTTCCGTAAAGGTAAACAGAGGTGGACAATGTCAGAACTGTGCTAAATCTCAAATGGTATGCAAGTCAGATGCAGACCCCTATGACTGCTATGGTGGTAGACTTTCACAAAGCCTTCGGCTCCCTAGAGTGGGGGGTACCTGCACACTGTGCTGGAGGCATATGGATTCTGCCCCTTACTTGGAGAGTGGATTCACACCCTATATAATGACCCTACAGCCACTATCCTTACAAACCAATATCACCCCCTTCCCCTGCAAAGGGGCACTCACCAAGGGTGCCTTCTCTTCCCACTTTTTTTTTTTTTTGCTAGCTTCAGAACTCATCTCAAGGAAGCCATTAGATGCAGAGTAAATAAAAGGTATACAAGTAAAGGGCAAAAATGTATTTATTTTATTTCTCGGATTACAATACCTTTGAACCAGAGGCTCTTTTACAAAGGTTTCACATCAGGTAAAAGACAAACACAGTTAAATAGAAAGTTACAAAAAACAGGTAAGGTGAACAGTGCATGGCATACAAAATAAGGTGCAAACTTAAGGAGAATACAGAATAACAATGCAGCCAGGCAAAGGCTATGTCATGATGGGGGGAGGTTGAATAGGAGTGGGGGGATAAGACAGACAGAATAGGGAAGCTTAGATCACTGGGAATGGGGATAGAGGGAGGGGGAGGAGAAATAGAGGTTCAAGGGGGGATCAATTTCATGATAAATGGGGGGGAGGGATAGCTTAGGTAAACACATATATCTGGTAAACACATATGCCAACAACCTCACACTCACACTCACTAACCCAAGGGCTTCCCTCTCCCCTGCCCCTCAAGTATTGGCCACATTCGTCAAAATATCTGACCTTGAAGTGAATTGGAAAGAAACAACTACATCCCCCCTTAATGGGTTGTGTGATGCTTCATGTTGTCAAGGAACACAACTGGTTTAGGCAGGCAAGGGTTTCTCTTATTTAGGAGTGAGGGTCACCACCAAATGGACAGATCTGATACCAAACAATATTTCCCTTTACTATTAGAATTAGAACGTGAAATTAAACACAGGATGAAGCTCAGACTCACACTTGTGGGGAAAATGGCAGCCACAAGAATGTTTGCTCTCCCTAAATTCCTCTGTATCTTCAGTAATATTCCACACATGGTAGATGGCAAGCAAATTAACAGGATCAACCACCTAATGAACTCCTACCTGTTGGAAAGTACAGCTCCCTGATTCAGCAGGGCAAACCTTTGTGTGCACTGATCAAGGGTTGACCTAGGGCTACTATGGTTTCAGGGGTATGCACTGGTCTATTGTCTAACACAGACCACAAAATGGTTCTCCCCTCCACAGGCCACTCTTTTCAGTGGAACTTCTCAGTGGATGAGCCTCAAACTTGCACTGTCAAAGACCTCATGCCTTAATTTATGGTTACAGCAGACAGAGGGGGGTGAGACTATATCTGATCTTCAGTGAAACTAGGAGTGCCTGGGTGCAGTGCATGGCATCAAAAGGTGTCCCACAGAACAGCAGGCACCTGAGGCCCTTCACCTACTTAAGGCATAACCCCTTACACAAGCAGAAGACAAGGCTATATGGTGGGAAAATAGGACCAGTGTGAGATTAAGCTCCTTTCAGACATAACAACCCCCAGTTCTGATGTCCTGCTGTCCTTCCAACAGGTTAAAACCACATTTGGGTTACCTAAAACTGACATTTGGAAATACAATATTATTAATTGGGGCCGGCTATGCAGACACTTGTTTCATCCTGTTAGGACTCCTCAGTGCAACTGCAGTTGCCATATTAGCCATTAAAAGTCTAAATGAATATTCATGAGCCTATCAAGGCTCCTCTTGGATTAGTCATTAATGTTTTAGAAATGACCAGTCACACTGCCAACTGATGCTGTGCGGCACGCAATATCTTCAGCATAAAATGTTCTCATGCCATACTGCTTTACAGCAAAAGTAAGTTTAAAAAAACTCCAAAAAGGAAGGCTTATATTGCAATTAGACTTGCAATCATGGTAACAACCTAAAAACCATCCATTTCCTTGTATTAATGACTAACTGGAAGGAGGTCCCCATCCAACCAGTTGTTCACCAGCTTCTCAGCTGATATTGCGTAAACAACCAAATCAGACCCAAGCAAATTAGGCATTCAGTACATTTGTAGGTGCCAGACAGGCAACATGGAAGAGGAGCAGAGCTGTATGTAGGATGCAGAAAAGATGCAAGAAGAAAACACATTTCCCAATCATCTGTATTTACATAAAGTTGTGCTCTCCATCCATCCTTTAAGCATCCCAATACTGCTCTCAAACCTCTTGGTGTCAGTGGCTTAATAGTAGCATGCTCACCTATGGGGTCAGAAAACCAGAAGGTAGTGAGTTCTAGCCTATCAACATATACTTGGGGTATACTCATAATTGACACTGAAGTGCATTATGGGGGGTGAGGTGCTGCATTGTGCAGGTGCCATCCTTCAGCACAGACATTAAACCAATCCCTTCTGCCTATCTCTGGTTACTATCCTCAGGGAAGTTAAAAGATCCCGTGGCATTTATCAAAGAAGAGTAGGGGAGTTTCACTGACGCCATGGCTAATATTCCCCCCCGTCAGTAAAACAGGTCCAAGTTACCAACAGCATTTCCTGGTGAAAAATTACGAAAGGAACCAGACCAAGTGTGATCTAGCTGTTTGTGTAAAAAAACACAACAAGGAGGAATCTGCTCAAACAATGCAGACAACTGTAACAGGCTGTTTCAGGCTACATTGAGCTCACATACCCAGACAAACTAAGAAAACTAAGACTATATATTCTCCAATTTAGAAGGACACGAGGGGATATGTGCATGACCTACAAAGCACTTCAGAACATACAAATGGCAACTAGTTCCAGACTGTCAATGAAGCAAGGAAAACATCCCAGCAGAGGTGATCCTCTACAATTAACACTGCAAAAATGGAATACATTAAAGAGAAGGCATTGGTTCAGCCTTAGGGTCCCCCCATCATGGAATAACTTACCAGCGGAGGTAGTGGGTAGTAGTACCATAACACAGTTTAAAACTAGGTTTGGTAGTAGTATATTCAACAAATACGAAATGATATGAAATAACAGGCAAGCAGAATATGGGCGAAAGTCTAAATAAATGCTTGAAAAATCTATGTAATCTATGTATAAACTGGAGTAAAAAAGCACTGACCCCGAAAATTGTTTTGGAAAAATATACGATATTTGTTCAGAATAAAAAAAGATGGAAGAAAGGCTTGCAAGACCTATGGAAGTCAACCAAAATGCTATGATAAAGATCACCTCCCCAGGGTAAACATGTTCTCTCAAGATCATCTTTCCTTACACCCTTTTCAACTTTTGCAGTCTCTTTTTCTGTCACTCCTGTCATCTCCTAAAATCTTTTTGGAATGATGGCAGTACTGCTCATCTTGGCCAAAAGTGACTCCAGGAAAGGCAAAGCTACTTACAGTGGCTCACCAGTACTCTGCCAGAACAAGCAATGATTACAAATAATTACAAAAAAAAAGGAAAAGCTGCCTGTCTTGGCTGAACCTCAAGTGCATTCCATGCCAATTTCCTCTGGGTCTGACTCGGATTTTGACTGACTAGCAACAGCAGAGCACTGAATAGTCCCAACAGGGTGTAACACATGTCTGCAGTTTGTCATTCTAAGTCTTGACTTTAAACAAATATAAAGACCTTTTTAAAAAGACATTTCTGTCAGGGGTCGAAACTGGCACCGGTCTGCTAGCCAAATGCTGCTAGATTTTGTATCAGGTAAGATTTTCCTTTAACTAGCCCTGCGGGATTGTACTGGAGAAGGTAACATTTCAATATGTATACCAGCTTGGCGAGTGGAGAAGTCTGTGGGGCTAGTGGATTTTCACAGTCACTAGCCTTGCTGACTAGTTCTGCTAATAGCTTGGCAGAAGACACCAGGAGAAAGGACTGCTGTGTGACTGAACTTCTCTGCTGGGACTAAAGTAGAAGAACTTTTGTATTTGGACCTTTAATTTAGGGTAAAAAAACTAACATATAAAACAAAAAAAAAGTGTGTGTTTGGGTTAACTGAACTGAATGGGTAACTGAAAAGTCATCTAGGTGTAAATCTCAGGTGACTGAAAGGACTTAACTGTTGTGAGGTTTAAATTACTTGTAGAAAGATCTGGTAAGTAGGGGGAGTGGCTTAGCTAGAAGGAAGCTACATTTAAAGACTGCCTTAGAAAGATTCTGCTAATAGCTTGGCAGAAGACACCAGGAGAAAGGACTGCTGTGTGACTGAACTTCTCTACTGGGACTATATTTCCCTCCTTCCCTCCCCTCCACCCAAAGCTAGTTCTATTTTTATAGGCACAGGATTTGACTGACAACAGGAACTTCCTGTTTAGGGGCAGGAAGTGAGTGATCACAGAACCACCAAGGACCCACCATCCTAGAAGGGCAAGAGTAGCTCTCCCGCCCCCTCTAGCTGCTGGAGGTCTGCCTCTGAACAAGTAAGTGGTCTACTGAGAAATATAGGATATTCTTGTCTCAGAACAGGACAATCAGGAGCTTAAAGGGCACACAGGCAGAAAGTAAGGAGAGAGAAAAAAAACAGAGGATTGCAAACAGTTAAGGGGCCAGAAATAAGACATGATTGGAGTGGTGCAGTGCAGTGGCTGTGGAGCAGCAGTCTTCCGGGAGATGTTCTGGAGGATGCGGTGTTGTCCCATCTGCAGGCACCTCTCTGGGCTGAGGGAGGAGGTTGCTCATCTCCAGGCTGAGTTGGCCAGGATTTGTGGGACCTCCTCTTCCATCCATGGACCACCAGTGCCACTGCTGTTGCCTCAGAGGTTGCCAAGAAAGAGGAGCAGTTGGACCACAGTGGGCTCAGGGAGGGTGAGGGTGGTGGAACAGAGGCACATCCCTCCAGTTGTACTCTCCACAATTCCCTATGCCATTCTGGCAAAGTGTGGTTTCTATGGAGGCACCTACAGTGGAGACCAAGGAGGATGCTGGGAACCTCCACAAAGGAGACCCACAGGAGGTGGCAGGGGACCCTGCAGGGAAGGAAACAACTCCTGGTGGGGACTCCATTGTTAGGAAGGTAGAACTGGGCAAGGAAGGGAAGAGGAGGTAGGTGCCTGCCTGGCACCATGGCTTGGAGGGACAGGAGGCGAATCCTCAGGATTGCCAGAGCAGCTGCACAGAGGAGGGAGCTGGATGTCATTGTCCACTTAGGGACAAAATGACCTGGCTAAAAAGGATTAGAGAGCAGGAAGAGTTTGTGGAATTGGGGAGGGGCCTTAGTCAAGTAGCACGACGGTAACCTTCTTGGAGGTGCTACCCATCTATGGCATAGGAGAGGCTGGGGTGTTCCGCACCATGGGATTCAATCAGTGGTTGAAAAACTGGTGTGGAGCTCAGGGATTTGGCTTCACTGGGGACTGGGGGTCCACCTGGAGTGATGCAAGCCTATACTGGCATGATGGGCTGCATCTGTCCAGGAGGGGAACCAGGATCCTAGGTGATAGGTTTAAATGCTTCATTGGCAAGCTTTTAAACTAGCCAAGGGGGGAGGCACTGGAAAGGAGCAGGAAAATCCTAGCCCCCCCCAAACAATCATGGTAGTAAGTGTGGCAAACACCAACATGGAGGTGTCGATAGGGAGAAGGGCAGGGTAAATGGAGAAAGTGACAAAGGCAAGAAGGACAGGGATGGGGCAAAAGGGGTTAAGGCCATCAGGAAATGGTGGGTAATGAGTACCAATGCTCGTAGTCTGGACAACAAGCTCCCTGAGCTGGTGGCCTTAATGGAAGAGGGATGCCTGGATATAGAGCAGTCACAGAAACATGGTACACAGAGAACCATGACTGGGATGTTAACATACCAGGGTACATAACCTACAGGAGAGACAGGCAGGGGGAGAAGAGGGGGAGGAGTAGCTCTCTATGTAAAGGAAGGGATAAAAGCAACTGAACAAAAGAGTAAACAGGGAAGAGAGGAGGCACTGTGGGTCACCTTGGAGACTGGAAAGGGCACCACAATCCGCACAGGGGTTGTGTACAGACCCCCATGTCAGGGGAAAGAAATGGACAAGGATAAGATGGAAGGCATTCTTAGAATGGCAGAGAAAGGGGAGATACTGTTGATGGGAGACCTGAATATGCCAGATGTTAACTGGAGCACATTTGCTGCAGCCACATCCAAAACAGGGCCATTCTTGGCCCCCTACAGGTGGCAGGCATTAGACAGCTAGTTTCAGAACCCACTTCGTGAGGGAGCAATCTTAGACACCATTACTTTCAAGCGGGGCAGTGAGAGGATCTCAGATCTAGAAGTGGGTTGCCATCTGGGGACAAGTGACCATCAAACAGTGTGGTTCACGTTAAACTCAGCTACAGAGTCAAGCCATACAAAAGTGAGGGTACTGGACTTTAGGAGGGGGCTGACTTTGGCAAGATGGGAGAGTGCCTCAGAAAAGCACTAGCAAACAGGCTAGAAGGAGGTGTGGAGCAACAATGGGAATTATCAAAACTGCCATCACAGAGGCAACAAGCCCTGTGTGAAGCAGATAAACAAATCAAAACAAAAGAAAAAGCCACTATGGTTCTCAAGAGAGGTGGCTGTGAAAGTCAGGAAGAAAAGATAGCATTCCAGAAGTATAAGGAAACACAGAAGGAGCAGGACAGAGAGCTGTACCAGTTAAGGCAGAAAGAAGCAGGAGGGAAGTCAGAATAGCAAAGGCCCAAACTGAGGAAAAGATAGCCAACTCAGTTAAGAAGGGGATAAAGCCTTTTATAGGTACATCATGAGCGTAGAAAGACAAAGGAGGGATAGTGAGGCTGAATAGAATGAGCGGTGGGTGGGCAGAGGGGACAGTAAAAGCAGGAATACTGAACGAATATTTCTGCTCAGTATTCACAAAAGAGGAGGGGAAGTGCCTAATCCAATTAACAGAAGCACTCTTGATAGGGAGTCGATCCAGTCCTTTCACAGAAGAAGGGTTCTGCAAGAACTCCTAAAACTGAAGGTGGACAAAGCAATGGGTCCTGATGGAATTCACCCCAGAATTCTAAAAGAATTAAGGAAGGAACTAGTGAAACCACTGGCTACTCTTTTAATAAATCATGGGAGGATGGTGTGGTACCCAAGGACTGGAGGAAGGCGGATGTGATTCCCCTTCACAAAAGTGGGACCAAGACAGAGGCAGGAAACTACAGACCTGTCAGTCTGACCTCTGTGGTAGGGAAAGTGATGGAGTCACTTCTGAAGGAAAGAATAGTTGAGTACCTAGAGGTCAGTGGAGCACAGGATCCAAGGCAGCATGGGTTCACAGCGGGAAGGTCATGTCAGACAAATCAAATAGATTTCTTTGACTGGGTGACCAAAGTAGTAGACCAGGGAGGGGCTGTGGACATGGCCTACCTAGACTTTAGCAAGGCATTTGACACAGTCCCACACAAAAGATTATTAGTCAAATTAACCAGCCTGGGAGTGGGTCCCAGGGTGGTAGCCTGGGTAAAACATTGGCTGGACAACAGGACACAGAAGGTAATTGTAAATGGAGTCCACTCTGAAGAAAGGGCGGTTACTAGTGGGGTACCGCAGGGTTCAGTATTGGGTCCAGTCCTTTTTAATGTCTTCATCAGTGGCATTGCAGAGGGACTGGAAGGAAAAGTATGCCTTTGATACACAAGGAGGTGTGGAAAGGATGAAAAGGGACTTGGCAAGGTTGGAGGAATGGTCAGACATATGGCAGCTAGGATTCAATGCAAAAAAGTGCAACATAATGCACCTGGGAAACAAGAACCCAGGGGAAGAATACACAATGTGTGGGGAGGTAGTAACAACAACAAAACAGGAAAGGGACCTGGGGGTAATCATATCAGATGACCTTAAGGTTAGCAAGCAATGTGAGAAGGCAGTAGGGAGGGCCGGGGGTATACTGGGATGTATAGGGAGAGGCATCAGCAGCAGAAAACAGGAAGTTGTTATCTCTCTGTACAGACAGTTGGTGAGACCCCATCTGGAATACTGTGTCCAGTTCTGGAGACCCCATCTCCACAAGGACATAGACAGGATAGAGGCAGTCCAGAGGAGGGCAACTAAAATGGTGCAGGGTCTGCAAGAGAAGCCGTATGAGGAGAGATTAAAGGAGCTTAATATGCATACCCTTGAGGAAAGAAGGGAGAGGGGGGACATGATAGAAACTTTCAAGTACCTCAAGGGAATCAACAAAGTCCAAGAGGGTAGCATCTTTCAGAAAAAGAGACTTGCAAGAACAAGGGGACACAATTTAAAGATAGAAGGAGGGCAGTTCAGGGGCAATGTGAGAAAGTATTATTCCACAGAGAGGGTAGTAGATGCATGGAACGGCCTTCCTGAGGAAGTTGTGGGGTCTAAAACTGTGGGAGAATTCAAGAATGCATGGGACAGACATAAAGGAATTCCTGTGGGGGGCAGGAAGATATAGGCTGTTGGTTAACTAGGATCTGCGGCCTTTACTATAGGTAGGGAAATGGGCAGACTAGATGGGCCTAGCGGTCCTTATCTGCCGTCAAAGTCTATGATTCTATGTAAAACTTAATTCTGACCCTTGATTTTTGTTCTGGTGAAGCCTTTGTTACCCTATCCCCCCACACATTATTTGCATACCCATGATGCTTTTCACTGGGTTTAATGCCAGTTTAGTGTGTATGCCTGGAGTTTGGAGAGACACTGAGTAGCACAAACTACTTCTAAAAGTTCTGTTTTGCCAACATTTCCCAATGACGGAAGGGACTCACAGCTTCCCACACCTGAACCAAAACAGGAATCTGAAACACTTTTTGCCTTTATTTGCATCCTCTGATCTATCAGATCCATAACGATTCATCAAGCTGCCCTCACCACCACCGCCAAAGGTATTATAAGTGTGGCTCCCACTCCTAGTTTCCTCTCAGCTGTCACACTGATACTGTTCAGAACCAGGTTAATAGGAAGCATGTCAACATTAGGAAGGAGGCCTGCATGTGTTTTCTGCCCCTCCACATGCTCACAGAATCCCTTCTGGGTGGAGGTAAGGGCAGGATATCCCATTCATATTTTTCCTCCGCCAGTCCCCAGGCGCAGCCTTGTGGCCACTCTGACTTTTGAACTAGCATCAGGTGGGTACTACAAGGAACTCTTAGTTTGTACCTGGAAACAGGTAGAGATTTAGCTGAGCTGGGATTCTCAGTCCAGACCATTGACAACTCAGGGAGCATATAATGTAAGGGATGTGTCATTCAAGTGTCATGCAAGGGTTTTGAAAGAAACTGTATATATATGAGTATAACTAAGAAATTCTAGTAGCAATTGCATCACCCTGACATAATCTGTGAATGGATTTATTTTCTAAACTCAGTCTTGCAGATGAAAATGCAAGGATCATAGTGGGATGATGCAAGGATTTGCAAGGAAATGCTCTCTTATGCATACAAATGTCCTTTGTGATATAAAACAAAAATCACCTTGCCTGCTAGTGCTGAGAATAGAACATAATGTCACTATGTGAGAACCCTGGTTCACATTGCCACCAAGACTTTCAACTCAGAGCTGGAGGGGTCTTGGGAGTGTGACGAGGGCAGTGGGTGCAGCAGAGGCAGTGCTGTCTGACTCTGAGATAAGGGCTACAGTCATTCTGCAGAAAGAGAGCCTCCTTCAGTGGGCAAAGAGCAGCATCAGGCACGGTTGGTTACGTAAGCAATAATACCAAACAGGGCGGGTGGGTGGTATTGGGTAATACCGGACCACCCAGGTGCCTAATGAGGCCCGACGCCATAGGCAGAGGGCCGTATAGCCCCTGGAAAGTCCGGTATTGCCCATACTGCCCACCCTGGAGGGTATTATTGCACTTAGAAAATGGGCTCTGTGGTATTTTTATATGGAGATTAAAAATATTGAGTAAAAACATTTAAAAAAATAGATTAAGAATGCAGTTTAACTACGTGTTGTAAAGTAGTCCCTCCCTGTGTTTTGTGCTGTTCTGTGTCCTGCCCCACTCCCTGCACAGAGCTATTCTGTTGTAATTACCCACCTCCCAAAACCTCCACAGAAACACAGAGAGTTTTATTAAATCCCCCGGCCCCACCCTCTCCCCCACATCATCATTTTTGTTTCTTTGTTTCATAGTCGGAAGATGTGGCAGTATGTAAGGCACGTAACAATGCAGGGCAAAAGCAAGTAGAGAATCATAAGGTCACACAGACAGCAGCAGTCTAATTTTTTTAAAAACTTTAAGATATCCCTTTTGTTATTTTCTGAGTTCTAGGGTAAGTGTATGTGAGAAGAGACAGCCCCTTTGCCGGTAAGTTGCTAAGCTTTTGGAGTGTGTTATGCGGCTGCTCAGCGTCAGGGAATGTGAGCTGCAAGAAATGCTGAGAAAAAAAGAAAGCTGATCAGTCCGACTGCTTTGTTTTTGTTGTGAGTGTGCCCAGAAGAACTGAAAGAGGCAAAAGGTAGTGACATTTTTCAGGGAAATGTGTCCCATTTATGGGATTTCAGTTGTGGGGCTGATTCTGTGTTGGCTGAATGGGTAACTGAGGGAGAGGTGGGAGCGCAAGAATGAATGATGAAGCTAACTACTGAGTTTGGGAAAGCGAGTTGTGGCAGAACAGGGGCTGCTCGCTAATGAACAGAGTGGCCCGCGCTGTGGAGAAGGCGGAGCGAGAGCAGGAGAGCACTTCCGTTGGAGATAAGCACGGGGATGACAATTTTTCTGACTCCTCGACCACAGAATAAAAAATTGGTACTGTGTCTTAATGGTCATTTTTTTAAAAATATAGCACTTCACATTTAAGGGGATTCAGTTGTTAGAGGACTGTTTTGGGAGCTGTACATTACAGCGAGCGGCATCAGAAACAGCGCCAGTTATCAGTGTACTGTACAGCACCACAATTTTTTTTTTCCTTTTAATGAAACTGTTTTTATTTTTCATCTTTGAGAGATTGGCAGGTTGGAGGAAAGTCTGACCTTAGGCTATGTGTCTATAAATGAGTGTGTGTGGGGGGTCTATCTCTCACTGAGCGAGGGGAAAAAAATGGCAGGGATTTCAAATTTACTGGGATGCTTTTGGCCAATGAGGGGGCAGGGTGGGCACAAGGATTTTAGAGAGGGTGAAGGGGTACTGGAGCTGGTACTTTTTATTTCCTGGGCATCTATTGAAAGTTAATGTACCCCCCCCCCGGCAAGAATACCAGCTAGTCAGATGCCAGAAAATAAAAAGCCCATTTTCTAACACATAATAGTCTGCCCACCTCCTGAACATGTGGTGGGCAGCTCCTGTCATGGGGAGGGAATAAACAATCAAGGAAAACACCCTGGAGGCATAAGCATGAAGCCCTGCCCACCTACATCTCAATGGCATGGCCACATACAACGGAGCCCCTGCCTCCACAATGGATGTTGGGGAGATACAGCAACCAGGAGATAGCTTCCTGTGGGTGAGGTGCTGCTATCTGAATTCTCCCTTGCACCAGCAGATTATAGTGAATGTCAAGATGGGAACTGGCAGCAGGGACCAAGGTAGCCACCTGGTGGAGGCAAGGACAAAACATGCTTAAATAAATACAGAATGGCATGAAATTCAGACATTTTGGGGCATTTTATTTACGTATACAAGTTCTGCTAAAGACAGCTATGATTTTTGTTGTTGACCAGAGTCTCTCCTTAAATCCAACCCCAGAAAAGAGGCATTTGCATTAATTTTCCCCACGTTCCATCCAGAAGCTATAACCAATCAATCAGTACCTCTGATCATGAGGCCTGACAGATCTGGATCATGATTGATCCTCTTCAATGGTTTGGTGAGAATTTGTAGTTCTGGATCTCCAAATAGTGTTTATTCTCCAAACAAGGCATACCCCTGTCCCTGGTCTAGAATACAATCCTCATTTTAGACCCATATTAAGGCTAATGATAGACCCCAGTCACTGGCCTCTATATGGCCATCAATATGACAGCTAAACTCCACTGAATCTCTATTTGACTAGCTTATATCTCATAACATGGTCAAACTGGCCATCAGAAAAAACAATAGTGAATTTAGAAAAGTGTACACAATTATATGCATACTTTTTTGTCAATAAAAATACCTATTTTGGCTTTGTGGAAATTTGTTTTGGCCTGTAAGATTTTGGATTGGTGATCATAAATGGTGACCTAAAACATAAACTAATGCAGAGAGCTGCTCAGCAGAGGATGGAACCCTTACCCTGCCAATCTAAAAGACCCAACAGGTCAGTCACAAGTCTAAAGATGGGCAGTGCTAAGATCTGGTTTAAATTAGTTAGACTTGGACTGCAAAGATTCAGATTCCAGATCTGAATTCATGCTTCATATTCCAGCACTTTTTTGAAGAGTGCCTCTGGTCACCAGCAAAATAATCTCAGTTACCATCAGCAGAACTCAACAACACTACAATCCCCAGAAAATCAAATTTTAATCCATTCTGATCCTTATTATACAATCCAATTATCTTGATTTCTAAAATGCCCTTTCCAGGAAACTCTTACAGCTCTGTGCAAAGTACAGCTATATAAAAACAAATAAAGCATCAACAGAAATGGTAGCATGACTGCTCAGCCAATGGTATTAGCGTGCGGTCAATACCGTGTAGCAAATAGCACGAAAGACTTCTGCGGTATTGGAAGATGATAATGCTATGTGTTACAGTGCTGTATGGGTACCGCCTTCTGTGTTCGCCATTCACTCTAAGTCTGCTGATTTGTGCCCTGTCAGTGTGGTGTCAGTGTGGCTTAGAGAGTAGAGTGATAGCCTGCAAGTAGCCTTGGCACACTGGACCATGGTTTGAGTCCTCCCTCATCTCAGTTTGATTTTTTGTATTTTCTTATTTTGGGAAAAATGTTACTTTTATTCCAGTACAAATTTAAGAGTGGTGTTGGGGTCAATGTCAACTCCGAGGTCAAAACTGTGCAGGTATAGAAACCTGCTGGGGCCAGATATTCAAAGCTTTGCCCGGGGCAAAATGAGCACTGCACGGTGGGCAAAATTAGCCCGGAACCATTTGCAAGCCATATTCAAAGGAATAGCCCCAAGGCTAAATGAGTTGAATATAGCATGCAAATGAAGGTGTGGCAACAGGGCTGAGAGTGCAGTGCAACAATAACCCAGCAAATAAGACAGCACTGACTATAGCAGCCGAGAGCAGTGCAAACTGCAACAGCAGCCCAGTGCACACAGACATGGAGTAAGTGAAGGCTGAACAATGTGGGTAAAGTGTGTGCTAGCAAAGCAGTTGAGCACAACAGCAGCAAACAGTGCAGGCCAAATACTGCAGAACCATGTAATAGAACATTACAGTTTTGCGTGGCACTAACACGTTTGCATGGCACAGACATGTTTACCCAGCACTAAAATTTGCTATATTCAAAACTACTATGCAAATGAGCCTACTCAGGCAATCCGAGGGTAAACAGCCACATTAGCATCTCATTATCACCTACTTAGCATGTGGATTGCCCAGCACTATAACATGGTGCACACAGCTCCACCTGTAGGTCCGACTGGAATTACAGGATGGTAGCCACTTTCCTGTCTGTGCTTACAGCTTCACCTATAGGTCTGACTGGGATTACAGGTTGGTAGCCATATTCCTTGTGTGCTCACAGCTCACAGAACATTAGCTGCAGTCCTGGTTTAGACACAGATGCAAAGACTAATGTGGTCCAGGGGAGTAGCACTACAAGAACGGGTGGTCATGCTGCATGCCGGAGGCAAATCATTGTTCCTGCCACGGTGTTTATCGGATGGTACAGTACCATAGTAGGTGATACTGTGAGGTACACAGCAATGCCTACAGTGTGTCAGGCAACAGTGACAGGTGCTATCTACACAGTGACATGCACAACTGAAAGGTGTGGTCTGACAGTGGATGCCATGGTCATACTGTCCTGTGACCCTCATGTGCTACACCAGTAGCATGGGATCCCCGCACTACCATACACATGGCTGTCCGTGTATGCGGGGATCCCAGACAGGTGTAGGGTATGTGCCCTGGGGGGGGCACACATATCATCATACTGGCACAGTGCTGTCAGGAGCAGTCCCATCAGTGGAACATGTACACTGTATGGATGGCCTCAGCCGTGTGGCAGTATCTACTATATGGTGCAACCTGGCCACCTGTACACCCTCCCCCCAACACCTTCCATTCCCCCAGTGCAGCATGTTTCTGTTGGACTGTGTGTTGGTGTACCCCAATGGGGGAACTGGAGGTGTGTGGTGCATGGATGCGCAGTCATAATGTCCACTGAGAGCTGTGGCACCCACTAATGCCTGGCAGGGTTACGACCGGTGCCAGATGACGGCGACAATGGGCGGTGCCATCTGTGTGCAGCATATCACGGCCATGTATGTTTTCTGTACATTGTTCTGTATTACCTTGTTCACCGGGTAAGCACACTGCTCCAAGGCCCAGTGTCAGAAATGACCCGGAGACACTAATTGTGCAGCTGAGATGCAACAGTGTACAATACAGACATACAGTGCACAATAACACACAATACACAAATATCACATTAGGTACCCATTACAGTACATTACAATACATTACAAATAGTTTGTTGCTGTAAGTGGCGTTCTAGCTCAGTTGTGTCATTTACATGAGTGTGCACTTCACAACACTGCTGGGGCATTGCATTCCACAGTTTGTGTGCCAGTGCATATGGAGTGGTTCAGGGTGGCCATCCACCCACACTGCCTCCTCATTGGATGCATACAGCCTTGTTCCCTGTTGCTGTTGTGTCCACGCCCCCCATCCTGGATTTGCCTGGAATTAAGACTACCTTTTCATAGGTGGTAACTAGCGCCATGCTACGTGTTGTGCAATTGCACCTTGTGCTGCACTACAGCTTTGAATATAACACTGCGCATGTATGCATGGTCCCGCCCCTCACTTTGCCCCATGCATACATTATCTTTCTGCGCCAACACTAATGGGTTGCGCTGGCGTAATTTGGTCTTTTGAATATCGCATGCCAGTACTATTCTGGTGCAATTCCAGTACAATTGGTTTGCATCAGGTGCAAAGCTTTGAATATCTGGCCCCCTCTTTTCTTTGAATTATGTACGACCTGGAGCTGATTATATTTAGATAGGGGGTTTAGGCGGGAAGAGCCCCCCGATTAAGCAATAAGGCACAACAGAAGGGGGCGTTGTGGTGGGATAACGGCCCACCTCAGGTGGAGTTGAAGCACGATGCCAAAGGGCAGAGTGCTTCCACCACCCAAGAAGGTCCATTATCCCACCACAACGCCTTCCGAGTGCCTTATTATGATTATGAAATGGGCACTGTATTAACAAAACTGTTTGAAATAAACAGTAACCAGTTTGTTGGTTTTAAAAGCTTTTATATAGATTTTGGTGAATATATCTGTCAATCATACATAAAATAGTCCCTATCAAAACCGGTGCAGGAGGAGTATTTCATTGGAACATTAAAATATGTTGTTGTTTAAAACTGTTGTCCTAATAAATAGAATACTTAACTCTAAAAACGTTTTGGCAATAAATACATAAATATGACAGTTACAGTTAAACTGTTAAATGAAAGAACTGTGACAGCATCACTACAGATTCACAATCAAAACTAGTTGGTGCTTGTCATGTTTTTTATGCAGCAACACTGAAAGCAATAGGATTCAGAAGTACAACTAGTAGCTGTTTTCATTTTTAAAGCACAAATTTAAACATGACAGTTAAACTGTTAAATGACAGCATCACTACCCATTCACACTCAAAACTAGGTGCTGCTTGTCATGTTTTTTATGTATCAACATTGAAAGCATAACCACTTAGAACTACAATAAAGCATTACGATTCAGAACTACAATTAACAGCTGTTTTGGTTTTTTAGGCACAAATTTATTCGGGAGGACAGTTACATACATTTAGCTGCACATTCCCATGCAAAGTCCCAATGTTGATGTAGCGCTCAAACAGAACTGCAGGTTGAGCTGACTCTCCTAGAGAGCACTTACTGTTTCCAGCAGCTGTGTGCAGAGTGGGAGTGACTGCGGTGGCCACGGACACGTTGGGGCTCAGGTCTGGTTATGGTGGAGCATTTGGCATGGATGACTGTAATTTAACTGTGCTCCGTTCAAATGAGCAGGCAGGTGGAATCAGGAAGTTGCGAGGAGTCATGGGTTCAGTTCCTTTTGTCGCTGGATTTTCCAGGAGTTCCTTAGCACAAAATGGAGTAGACGTCGACATCAAGGGTAGGTCACATGATAGAGGTTTGTGCTGTGCAATGGAGGGTCACTCTGACTTGAAGGGTTGCTGCAGCATTTCAGCATGGGATGAATGTTGGCCAGGAAGTACTTCTGACCACAGTTGGCAGTCTTCTAAGCTGGGAGACCAGTAACTTTGCAGAGAGGATTCCAAGTGGTGTTCGGTGACAGACATAATTTGTCTGAATTCCAGCCCTGCTGCTGAGAGGAGGTGGATGGCAGTGCTGCGGAGACTATGGTTGGTGAAGGTGGGTACATTTGCTAGCTTGCAGATGTGGGTTAGCATTGTGGCTAGGTAGTTTTTGCCCATAACTTCCTTTGTGTACCACACCATTTTGAAGGCAAACTGTGACTCGGGGATGCGCTGGGGGTGTAGATAAAAGGCGGGTGCATCACTCGGTATTTTGCTCAAGTACAGTAACAGTGATTTGATGGGGTGGAGTGGATCATTCGGTAATTCTCATAACCTCTGTTTTGGTATCTTGAGGACTCATGGTGATCATCATGATCTTTTGTAGCCTCGTTAAAAGACATGGTGCAGTAACGGATGCCGTTTTCATCCGTTAGTATCTGAAAACTGCTTGGCTTAAGTGATCAGAGCCCTTCTCTGCCATGGTGAGCAAAGAACAGCTGCACATCTATCCTGACTTTTCACACTAGTCCCGCCACAGTGTTGATGTTTAGGGCATCGCAGTTTCTAATTTTTGTGAAGTAACTGTGCTGGTATAGGTGGGTGATGGCTTGCTTTGTCCTTCCCTTGCCATTGGAGTGTTTTAAGGTGGCATCACATCACAACAGTGACTGGAATGCTATGGAGATCTTCACAGCGACATTTTTGGCAGTTCGCTGTGATGGTCTGCTGGGTTCCCAACACTGTTGCCTCCCAGATGTTCACCTCCAGAACCAACTCCGACTTGGAGTTGGTTGGTTTAAGTAATAAGAAGTGCGGGGTGAAGCCCCCCACAGAAAACACTTGTTCCCCCAGTGATGGCACAGCACCAATTGGCGGTGTTGTGCCATCACTGTGCTGACGGTCGACAAATTTCCTGTCACCGCGGTATAGTGGAACCTTTTAAGGATACCAAGAAATACATGATTTGCTGTAGTGAATTCAGTATCCTGCATTATGTTAAAATCACAGCTGAGAGGAGTATTGTTTATGTGTCTATTTATTCCAGCTCGAAGAGATACGTAAGATGACACACCATACATTTCCCCACTATAATTCCTAATGGTTCCATACAATTGTCAGAGTACAGTGTTTAACTGATCTCACTTGAATTGTTTCAAAGTTCAGCCGTATTTTTGTTTCTCTCAGCCAGTCACTTACTTGATTCATGGCCCAGGTTGTCTGCCTCAGGATAACGTGATAACAGCTAAGAGACATCTGCGACTACCTAAACAGTGACTGCAATTCAACAAAACAAATGTAGGCGGGGGGGTGCTAATGGGCAGCTAACTGGACGCACCTGTTTTCCTTTTGCTCTCCCTCGCTAACCGAAATAAAAGTAAATAATTAGTTTAAAAATACCTTTGAGATACTTGCTTTGGCTCTCTATCGACCTCAAATAATAGTATGGATGACTATTTGATGCACAATTCAGTTAAAAGTCAGCGACTCACCAATAAAAGCACTAAAAAGACGGCAGCTGGTATGGCAGGAGAAAATCTGGGCCTGGTATCTTTGTCAGCGGCAGAGGTCACGGCGCTTGGTCGGGAATTAACTGGCCAGGTGATAGTGGCTTTGGAGCCATGACTGATCAAGCTGGAGGGGAAACTGGACTCAAAGCTGCAAGAAGTCCAGGAGCAGCAAACGGTACAGGCCAATCGTATAGTGGAGGTAGAGGATCGACTCTCCCGGCTGGAGGACGAGATGACGGCAGTCCCTGGACAAGTTCTGGCACTTCAAAAAGAGCTGGCTGAGTTTAAAGAGGCATTCGACTATCAAGAGAATTATCATCGATGCCTCAATCTGCGTTTAAGAGGATTACCGGAGGGGAGAGGAAGGGCTAGTCCAATGGATTTCTGCGCTCTGGTACTGCCAGAGTTACTGGGCCTGCAACTAGCAAAAGGGCGCCTAAAGATGGAGCATGCTCACTGAGCAGTGATGCCCCGATCGCCTGCAGACCAACCCCCAAGGTAAGTGATTATGCGCTTTCATAATTTTCAAGATCAGGAAGAGGTTTTGAAAGCATATAGAGAGAAAGGGAGCTTAATATATGAAGGTCATCGGTTATTTCTATCGCAAGACTACTCTGCACGCCTCCTAAAGAGAAGAAAAATGTTCAATGGGATAATGCAACAGCTGAGAGAGTTAAAAAATAGAGAATTTCCTGGTGTACCGTGCCGCATTGAAAATAAAGCATGAAGGCGCGACCTTCTCATTTTGGGAATTTGAAAAAGCAGAGCAATTTGTCCGTGGCTTGAAGCAGAAGATGAGCTGAATGACGTGACTGGAGTATTGTGGACACTTAGAGGTGGAGAGGAGGGACTACCTGTAGTTGTTTGTTTTTCTGTAAGCTTTTCTTTCGTTTGCCTCTCCTGTGTGTTTCCATTTTATCTCTTGGATCATGACATTAAAGTTCCAGTAAGAGCATCTGCGCTATTTGCATGCTTCTTTGTGTTAAAAGCAAAGTGGTTTTTTTTTCTTATGGGCTGAATGAAGGAAGTGTTGGACTCTGCATGGACTGGAGGGTCTAAAAAGTTATGGGATGCGTAGTGGGGCTTAATGGAAACAGGACTGTTTCGCGCCACCGAATATGTGAAAGGGAGTGGAAGTATGGAGTGAAGGTGAGCCATACGATCACGTGGAGAGACTATGGGTTGCTTGAGAAGCATGGCAGCTTCGACCAAAAGGAGTAAAGGGGAGGCTGATGGTTGGGAGAAGGGCTCTGCATGTAAGTTTGATGGTGTGGCCCGTTTTCCCCCGTACTCGCCTCTGACAGAGGGGATCCACTCATGGCTTGAACTGTGGGGCACAGGGAAGGGTGAAAGTCTTGCACACCATATTTGTTTATGTCTGGGACTGGGAAATGCTTAGGAATAAGGGAACAGAACATAATGGGGCTAGCTTGAAAGAAATCATGGGTCACCCGATGGGGGTAGGATGGGCCCTGCATCAGAACATGCAAGGAAAGGGTGGAGAAGGGAATTGAGAGTACTTCAACCCACGAAGAATATTGTGTATCCCGGTGGGAGAGCTTGTGTAATGAGGGTGGGAAGTACGTACTGTCTAGCAGAGAACGGGAAACGGAGTGGGACAACTTTTTCTCTCTCTGGCTGGTGTCTGGGGAGGGGAGGAGGGTGATGGGAGTGGCACGGAGGAAAAGGAGATGAGAGGTGAAGGGGAGGCTAAGATTGGAAGAGGTAAAAGACAAAGTAAATCGGCTGTGGGGGGCTGGGGACGCAAACGTCAGAAAGGGGGTTATTTAGGACACTCATGCTGAAGAGGCAATTAGTGTCACAAAAGGGGGGTAACTGGGAGGGAAAGTAAGTGGGGGGAATCATGGCAAGGGGTGCCATGGAAGTTACGGGAACAAAAATGGAGGTGTATTTACGTAATGGGAGAAGAAAAGGGAAAAGGAGAGGGAGGGATACAAGAGGAAATAAGGGGATGAGGAGAACTGGGGAGGGTGGGAGGAGGGAAGGAGTCATTGTTAAAGATAGTAGGAAGGAGAAAGGATGGGGGGGTAGTTAAAATAGATGTTATACTTGTTACTGTTATTGTTGTTACCTTTGTTATGTGTGTTGGTGCAATCATTATACTGTGCGCAGTGACAGGTTTTACATGTGACAGGGATATGGAGAGGTATGGTGATATTGTAGAGCAATTAACCGGGTCAAGTGGACTCGACTCTATTAATGGTGGGGGGCTGAGAGAGGCATATGTATATATAAATTGATAATACACAAAATATCAATGTAGTCTCGTGGAATGTACGAGGCATTGCAAACCCAGTCAAAAGGACATAATTATTGACAGCTCTGAAAAGGGTAGGGGCACAGGTAGCTCTGATACAGGAAACCCATCTAACAGATACTGAGCATGCCAAACTGGCACGGAACTGGGTGGGGAAGTGCTATGCAATCTTTTTCAGCACATAAAAGGGGAGTGGCCATATTGGTGCACAAGGCTGTCCCTCTGGAAATCACTAAAGTAGTTAAAGACCCCAAAGAGGGGAGATATATATTTATTTCAGGAGAACTTAAGGGGGAAAAAGTGACGTTTGGTTGTATTTATGCCCTAACAGTATACGAGCCACAATTCTATATGTCCTTGCTGGATTTGTTAACAAGGGAGCAATTCCCAGGTCTTATTTTGGGCGGGGACTTTAACTGGACGATGGATCCGATAACGGATCACTCAGAGGGGAAGGGGAGGAGGCAGGAGATAATGAGACAATGGGAGATGGGTATGGTGGATATGGATCTCGTAGACGGCTGGCGCACAGCCAGCCCAGGAGCAAAGGAATATACCTTTTACTCCAACCCGCATAAAACGTGGTCCAGGATCGACTATATTTCTCTACCCAGGGGATGGTACACCAGCGTGCAAGATGTAATGCACAGTCCTATACATGTGTGCTACCATGCAATGGTTATTCTGAAAATAAAAGGAGGGGAAAGGCAGAGAAGCCCTACATAATGGAAATTTCCAACCTATATGGCAAAAAATAGAGAGTTTAAGGAGCACCTGGTAGCCCAGTGGTGGATGTATATGGAGAATAATGATCTGGGGAGGTGTCTAAGACAATGCTGTGGGAGGCGGGTAAGGCATTCATGGGAAGGATAATTATAGAATATATGGCCAGATTGAAAAAACAGAAAAAGGAGACACAAATGGAGCTAGAGGGGAAGTTGAAGGAACTGGAAAAAAAAAGTGGCAGGTGGAGAACAGGGGGAGGCAGTTAAGTTACTGGAGACAGCGAGGGAAACCCTGAATGCCCATCTCAAGGCAGAGGTGGGGAAGACATGGCTCTACTGGAAATGCCACGTGTTTGAATGGGGGAACAAACCTAGCCCTTTACTGGTTAGACTGCTGAAAGGGGGAAAGGCTGCGACACATATCGTAGGGGCGAAGGATGGAAAGGTAAACCTCCACAGGGATATGAAAGGCACAAAAGAAAACTTTAGGGTCTTCTACCAGCAACTGTATCAAGCAGAGCACGTGGGTAATTATGAGCAAATGCAAAGATTCCTGAATAAGGTAAAGTTACCAGAGGCTACGCAGGCCCAGAGAGAGATGCTTAGCCAACTGATTACGAAAGCAGAAATAATGAACGCGATACAAAAGCTGCAGAGTGGTAATGCTAGTGGCCCAGACGGCTTCCCCGCAGAATATTATAAAATGATGGGAATTCAGGTAGGGAAACTGTTAGGAGAGGTGTTTCATCAAAATGAGGAGACAGGGGAGATTAATCTGCCCAGAACATGTTATGATGCCACTATATGTTTAATACCTAAGGTGGGAAAGGATGTGGAGGAATGCACCTCCTATAGACCAATTTCTTTGCTTAACTGCGACTTGAAAATTTTGGCTAAGGTTTTGGCATCAAGGTTGGAGCAAACACTCCCGGGGTTGGTTCACCCAGACCAGACCGGGTTCATTAAAGGGCGACAGTCATGCCACAATATGCGTTGTCTCCTCAATATTATATGGAGAGCGAATCAGGGGAAGGAAGCAGTGGGAGTTATCTCCATGGATGCTGAAAAAACATTTGACAGAGTGGGATGGGAATACTTATTTGAGGTGATGTCCCGGTTTGGTCTGGGTGAACCATTCATTAGATGGGTGAGGGCTATGTATGTGGCACCTAGGGCACAGGTCTTGGTAAATGGAGAGCTGTCAGAGAGAATTAAGCTGGAGAGCGGTACGAGACAGGGCTGCCCTCTCTCCCCCCTGTTATTTGCAATGGCAATTGAGCCATTGGCAATAGCCATAAGGAGTTGTACAGTGTTTATGGGAATTGAAGGGACACAGGGACTGCAGCATAAACTTGCTCTTTATGCGGACGACATGTTAGTGTTTGTGAAAAATCCAAAACAGTCGGTGCCTCCTCTGCTGTTTTTGGTAGAGGAGTTTGGGGCCTTCTGGAGGTACAGGATTAATTTGGGGAAGTCGAAAATAATGTGCTTCCCTGGGACAGGGAAAGAAACAGAACAGTGGGGATTGAAACAGGTAAGGAAGTGCTTTACCTATCTTGGTATCCGGGTGGGTAGGTCATTGGGTTCCCTTTATAGATTAAATTACACAGAGCTGTTGAAAGTGATAGGGGCAGATCTTAGAAGATGGGAACAGTTACCAATATCATGGATGGGCACACTGAATACTGTCAAAATGAACGTGCTCCCCAGGATTCTGTACCCATTACAGATGTAGCATGTAGGACTTATGAAAGGGGACATAAGTAAGATAGAGAAGGCTATCTCGAGTTTTATTTAGAGGGGTAAATGCCTACGGGTTAGTTTACAAAAACTAAAAATGGAAAAGGGGAAGGGAGGTCTGGCCTTACCGGATATACAGTACATAACTATGGCCTGGCGGCACAGTTAAGATACATAGCGGACTGGGTGCATCAAGCTAGTGAAGCCAGCTGGGTAGAGTTAGAGCAAGTGGGAGCATCGGGACAACTCACGGCATACCTGCATTCCAGGGGCGCAAGAGCATACCGAACTAGGGGTTATAATAATCCACTAGTGGAACAGGTTTTAATAGCCTGGGGACAGATCAGAAAACAGGGATGGACACAACAGGGGGAAACCATACTATTACCAGTGGCAAACAACCCCTTCTTCTTGCCGGGGTTGGAGGATAAAGGTTTTTACAAGTGGGAACAGAAGGGAATCCGGAGCCTAGGGAACCTTTTGGTGCAAGGAAACCTCTGTACCTTTGAAGCTATGCAGAGGGAATTGGGGGTGGAGAGGCAGCACCTCTTTCGATATCTGCAGGTAAGGGCATTCATGCATAGTTTGGCAAGGGAAGAGGAGGGGGGACTTAAACCAGATGAGGTAGAAAGCCTAATATATCAGGCTAAGGTGGATCCCAAGGGTTTTATTAGGAAAGCGGTCAGGAGAGGAAATCAGAGACTCCCAGATAGAACAGGGAGAACAAGAATGTTGTGGGAAAGAGATCTAGAGAGACCTATTACTGAGGAAAATTGGAGCGTAGTGCTCCCAATGCATTCAGAGATCATGGCATGTAATAGATATAAGGAGGCATATTATAAATTTCTTCATCGATTGTATTACTCGCCAGTGATAGTCCATAAAGCACACCCTTCAATATCACCAGTGTGTGGGAGGTGTGGAGTGGGAAGAGGCACATACATGCACTGTTTTTGGACCTGCCCATCCTACAACTTTTTTGGAGGAGGTGGTGGGGGAAATTGCTACAATAGTAGGAAGGGAGTTGGAAAAGGATCCTCTGGTGTGTCTCTTTGGAATGGAGGTGGGGGGGGAAGGAGAGGAATGGAACCTGCTTACTAGATGGATGAGAGTCTTATTCATCCTTATTCATTGGCAGTGTCAGTAGCTCAGTAGGTAGCACACTCACCTCTGAGGCCGGGAGATCAGAGGGCTGTGGGTTCAGTTCCCACATCTGGCACTTGGGTTAATATCCCAGTACTGACACTGTAGTGCAGCATGAGAGGGTGCTGCACTTCTAAGGTGCCCCTCTTTCGGATGAGATGTTAAACTGAGGTCCCATCTGCCTGGATTGGTGGTAGTTCAGGTAGATGTTAAAGATCCCATGGCACTTCTTGAAAAGAGTAGGGGAATTTCCCCAGTGTCCTGGCCAAATTTTCCTCATTCACTAAAATTACTACCAACAGCTTAATCTGGTTCAAGGTCAGTTGGCATTCATCTGTATTCCCCTCCCCCGGGTCGTGCCGAAAATAGGCAGGATTTGTCTAGTGCACTTACCCGCTCAACAAAAATAAATAAATAAATCTTGGCCCGCCATTGCATACAGAATACATGGGTTTCCCATGTTAGGCCGAATCTTAAGCAATGGAAACAGATGATATTACAAACATTGGCATTGGAACGGCTGACTTATGTACTGTGGGATCGAGAGGAGGTCTTATAAGAACCTGGTTACCCTATATGTCTTCTCAAAGCCCAGAAGAGGAGATGATATTAAGGGTAGGGCTAGGCTGTTAAGTACGGTAGTGGGCCCTAATTGCCTATCAGTAAATAAAAAGGCTGCACTCAGGAAGCTGTATTAGAGTCATAAGCTTATATACCTCAATATTAATGATGTACTAAATGGATGAAAAAGTACTAATGGAATGCACAAATGGTTGCACCTGTTGTTGTTGTTTTTAATGTGTAATGCGACTTTCATGTTTGAAGGTCAGCATGTTTGTAAGTTATGTGCTTGATGTCACTATGTGTGAAAATCAATAAAGATATTATACAAAAAAAAAATATTGGCAATCTGCACTATAGCGAGAAGAACAATCAGTGACCGGATAAGAAAATCAAAGAAAAATAACATGTATGAGTACTTTTTATTCAGTGGGCTGTGCCCCCCCAACACCTCCCTTTGTGGGGGGCTTGCCCTCCGCACCCCCCATCTCTAAATAATCAACTCCAGGTGGGAGCAGACACCAGGGGAGACAAGAAAACATGGAAGGGGGGCTACTCCATAGGACAGTGGTCTGCAGGTGGAGAACATTGCAGGAGGGGGAACCTGCGGGTGGGGGGAAACAAACTCGGTGAACCAGCACAGCCAAAAAAAATGAAATAAATACTAACACTGAAACCACAACAGGACCCCAAAAAGGAAGAGCCGCATGCCAGATTCAAACCCCAACTCACCAGCTTCCTAGACCATATCCCTATCCACCACGCTAGATGGCCAGCTAGATTTAGCCCTCAAAAACATACCCTTTAACCTTCTCGTACAGTCTCTCCCTCGCTAATAACTCCACTGACGTCTTCCCCATTAGCTCTTCTTCCACCTTGCTTTTACTTCAACTCGCTATTTAAAAAGTCGCTCAGATTGAGTCACTCATATTGAGTCACACAATTTGAGTAGCTCATATCATGGGTTACCGTCTGCCTCATAGTGTTAGCTTCATGCCTAGTCAGCTCAAGATTTGACAGCTCACTTTCAGAAGCGTTGGTATGACGGCTCACCACAGATTGTGCTTCATTTCCAGTTGCCAAGGTTACTAAATGCTGTTGCTGGTTGTCACTTTCATTTTCTTGAGCTGAATCTTGCTGTGTTTCATTTAAAATGTCAGCAAATAGCTCAAAGTTTGTCATCATTTTTCTTTTTCTGTGAGGGAAAACAATGGCTGGAATGTTCAGCTTTGACAGGAGGGGTGATTCAGTGATGAGGTCACTCAAGTGCCAATATGATGTTGTGCTGGGATATCAGCCCTGATAACAAGTGCAATTGACCAATCACAGTGCTGTATTTTTTATGCCCATTTCATAATAAAAAATAATAAACATAAACGTGTTGGTGTTATGTTTTTTTTATTGCAGGGGGATATGTTATAGGTACAGCAAGTTGACATTCGAGATATGTTATTAGCGCGGTACTGCTGTTTGGTGAAGTTTCTGCTCTGAGTTGTACCATGCTGATAACACATTCACTGAGTTGTTATGGATCCAGTAGAAACAAGGTAAACACATTATTAACAGTTTCTGCTAAAATCAGCAAAATAGCAATCAAATAGACAAATTAAAAACATTGCAAAAACATCAAGTTCTGTAGACTTGTGAAAATGTGGGGGGCTTTAACTGTTTTTTTTACACATTTCAGGGATTATGTTTGTGTAATAGTCTGGGGGAGAGAATTTCAGAGGCAGAGGTTCAGATGGTGAAGGCTTTCACACCTAGAGTTTCCAAGATAAATTTTAGAATTGCCAGTAGAATCGCTGCCTGGAACCTAAGTGGTACTACTGGGCAGACTCGGTAAGGTCTGAAAGACATTTTTGGACCTTGACCATGAAGACATTTATAAGTGACCAACAAGACATTAAAGTTACTTCTACAGGTGACAGGAAGTCAATAAAGCTCTTGGAGCATTGGTGAGATATGACCTCTCATTTGTCGTTTTAGAGATTAGTCGAGCTTCCGAACTCATTACCTGTTGCAATTTACTAATAGAAGAATTCAGAAGTCCAGAAAATAAGGCACTGCAGTAATCCACTCAGAAAATTATAAAGCGGTTTGCAAGCGTCTTAAAGGAATCGCAATCGAGGAAATTCCATAATTTGGCAATCTCCCCAAGTTGGAAGAAAGCCATTTTCCAAATAACTTTAATAGCAGCATCAAAAAAGAGAAGGGGGTCCTTAATGATTCCTAAATCTCTGACACAGGTGGCAGACTTAATATTTACAATTCATGAGAAGAAAAATAATTAATTTAGCAATTGAATAACTGGGTCTGAAGACCAAAAATCTAGACCTCTGTCTTTTTAAATGTACATGTAAAACATTTTCAGATGGCCAGTTTTTCCACTCAGTTAAACAGGTCAAGGACAAGGATGAAGGACATATTGTTGCCACTCACAATGCTGATGACCCAGGTTTAGGAGGGAGTCTGGGACACTGGAGAGTCAGTGGTAGTGACTGAGAGCTGAGCATTCCAGAGGACGCTCACTTCCTCAGGGGTGGAAGATATCTGCTTCCACTCCCTAGAACCCACTAGGGTATCACAGGTGGTGCAGGTAAGATGGGACGACTGTGGGAGGGAGAGAATCTTGGCTCTGCTAAGTGCACACCCATTGTATACTCTGCTAAAGTGCATTAATGCTGGCGTCTCTGGGGAGCAGCAAAAAAATAGCAGACACCCTCGGCCTAAAAGGATGACACATCCCATGATACCCTTAGGCCCTGTGTTGCTTGCCTAGCACAAAGGCTCCTGCCACTGAATTCAGACTTCAGAATGGGTTTGCCCCCCCGAAAGTCTCATCACAGGGAGAAAGCCATAGAGAAGGAAGGAGAATCTAGAGAGAAAGGCAAATGACAGATGTTTGCCCCCAGAGGCAATGATGGGGGTCAAGGTTTGTGACCTAGGATGAAACGGTAAATAAAAAAAAGTATTAAAGACATCTACTTGAAAATGGGAATGTGGCCTTTAAAGTTATCTTACAGCTGAGGCGGTGTCCATTGAAAACTGCAACAGCAAATGCGCACGGTCAAAAACCGCACAGTCATAACAGTGTAGCGTGATTTAGGAGTCAGTATATCCAATCTAGAGTGGTTTTAGACCACACGGTTAATGACCGCGCTGTTTTTGACTGTGTGGTCTTGACATAGTGCCCAGTTGAGACTTATTCAGGAGCTGAAGTCATAACTCTGTTCTTGTTACATCACACTTTGTTGTGGTAGAAACTGTGATGTCACGAGCAGGGCTATGGAAAAGACGAAGAGGAAGGAGACCACAACCACCTTGCTAATTGAAAGTTGTTTTTAATTTTTACCAAAAGACTGTGTGAAATACATAAAAAGACTTTGAAAAAATAACCCACTGACTTGCATGGAGTGCCCCCTATGCTGTCCATACTCAGACATCACCAAACATTTAAGCATGGGAGCAAAGATGGCTAACAGTGAAGTGGAAGGGACCATGCAGCAAGCCCCAATGGGGCAAATTACGGCTCCTTCCCTTCCTAAAGAGCAATGGTAAAATAAATGTCAACAACATTGGACTAACTCAACAAAAACAAAATAAATAAATAAATAAACTCCCTTACAGGTGGGAGCTTACTGTTTGTTTGCAGTGTTTATTTCAAATGGCTGAATAGTTGCTCTTTAAGTAGGGGAGCAAGCATAAGGCTTGGATACTGCCCAGACTCACCTCCTGCCACAGGAAGTACTCAGGGCCACAGAGTATAAGAGCCAGCTCAGAGCTTCCTGTTATTTCACCCCTTTAGAGGAAGGCATAGATTGCCAGGGTAACGGAAGTGAAACATAGGAGTAAGGAGATGGCACCAGTTGTTTCCTGTCAGTCCTCCACTACAGGGGATGGCATGAAATTTCAGTCACAAAGAAACAGTGGAAAAGGGAGGATCAGGAGATAGGAAACACTGAAGCATAAAGAGGGGTAGTCCTGCCTTGTTTCAATCAGCAGTGCCGCAGGAGTTTTGCAATAAATTTTACCCAGCTACTCGATCTGGAACCCTTTACTGACCTCCTGGTTTCTACCACCATAGCATGGCGATGCCAGGATAAAGAGTTGTGGCAGGGCACCCTGTGCACATTAGGAGGGGGTAGGATTGAGGTTGTTGGGTGCAGAAGGCACCCTGGGTGTCAACTGGCACTTGGGAGAGGCAAGACATGTTTGATGCCCATCCCTAGGGTCTCCATCAGACCGTGTGGGCAGGTAGCCAGAGGGGCTACACTCTCCACCAATCCCCTGAGGGTAATGCTATGCAATGCTAGATCAATTAGGAACAAGACTGCTATTATTGCGGACTTGATTTCCTTGGTCGATCTGGCTTGCATTACCTAGACCTGGGTGGGTGACAATTCTGGCCCAATTTGGGAGGCTGTTGTCCGCCCTAGGTACTCAGTAGTGTACTGCCCCAGAGTGGAATGCAGGGGCGGGGGAGTGGCCATCTGTTTTAGATATGAGCTTGGCTTCTCCATGCACCCAGTGGGAAAGCCTGGTTCCTTCAAATGTGTGGTCATTCATGGGGGTCCAGGCACAGGTTGTAGGATTCTCTTGATTTACCACCCACCTGGGGTGGCGGAAGCATTCCTAGAGGAGTTAGCCATCTTCGTCATCAGTGAGACATTGGAGTCCTCCAGGTGTTCGGTCCTGGGGGACTTCAGTGTCTGGGCCAACAACAAAGCTTCTAGACTAGGTTATAACCTCCTCCACACCATGTACTCTCTGGGCCTGTCACAGAAAGTTTCCTCCGTGACCCACCAAGGTGGCCACATGTTGGACCTGGTTTTCTCACTGGGGCTTCAGGTTAGTAACCTCAAGAATGACAGGGTCTTTTGGTCCAGTCATTGCACGGTGGAGTTCTCATTCGCCTCCCCCAAGAACCCTCCCCCTGCAGAGATGGTCAGCTACTGCCCTTTGAGAGGTTTGACCCCAGAAGGTTTTCTGGCAGTGGCAGATTTATCTAGTGTGGAGAGTGCATGCAATGAGGGTCTGGGTGAGACTGTTGCCACTTATAATAGGGTGATGATGGCAGCACTTAATTCCCTCACACCAGCTCGTATACAATCCAGATCTTCTCACCTGAGGTCCCCTGGTTTGATGGGGAGCTCAAGGTGTTGAAGATTGTGGGTCAGAGGTTGGAGTGCAACTGGTGGAGGTCTGGCCTGGAGGCAGAGAGACTGTCCCTGCACTCATATTATAGTGATTATCAGGGAGCAATCGCTCATAAGAAGGCAGAGTTCCTGTCCAGAGAGGTTGCTGCCAGGAAGAATTGACCAACTGTGCTTTTTTGAACTGTAGACAGGCTCCTTAACCCAGCCTGTCTCCAGTCGAAAATTTTTTTTTCTGACGCTTGGTGTGATGAGTTTGCTCAATTCTTCTTGGACAGGGTGTCCGCTATCAGGCAGGGCATTCCGCCAGTGGGCCATAGTGAGGCCTGCAGTGGTCGTTGGGGTCCCATGGAGAGTGCTCTGCCTAGTTAGGGGAGTTCAGACCAGTGGAGGCGTCGGAGGTAATTGGGGTTGTTTCCAAGTTAAAGCACACATTTTGTGAACTGGACCCAGTGCCGACCCATTTCTTGATGAGATGTGTTGACACTGTTGGCCCGGTGTTTACCTTGATTGTCCGGTGCTCTCTGTCAGAGGGGATCTTTCCAGATGCCTTAAAAGAGGCACTAGTTCATCCCCTCCTAAAAAAGCCTTCTTTAGACCCTGACATTAAGGCGAATTACCGTCCGATCTCCAACCTCCCATTTTTAGGGAAGGTTATTGAGAAGGTTGTGGCGCAACAACTTGAGGAGCACCTCATGGCTTTTGATCTTTATGAGCCATTCCAGTCTGGATTTCATGTGAGGCATAGTACGGAAACCGCATTAGTTTGGGTGCATAATGACCTCTTCAGGGCAAGAGATCGAAGGAAGGGGACAATTCTCATTCTCCTTGATATCTCTTCAGCTTCTGACACGGTAGACCACTGTGTGCTGTTGGACTGCCTGAGGGTATTTTGTGGACTCACCAGCATGGTCATCTGCTGGTTTGAGTCCTACCTCATGAATAGGAGGCAGTGGGTAATGATGGGGAATTTATCCTCCTCCCCTAGCCTTCTGTTATGTGGAGTACCACAAGGTTCGGTCCTGTCACTGATGTTGCTTGCCATGTATATGCTGCCCCTGAGTGAGCTCATTAGGAAATATGGCTTGGGTTTTCATTGTTATGTCGATGATATCCATTTGTATCTTTCCTTTGCCCCAGGAATATCCAGTACGGTGGAAGTACTAAATAATTGCCTCGCTGAGATCAATAACTGGATGACCTCCAGCTGGTTGCGACTGAACCCCGATAAGATGGAGGTACTGGTGGTGGAGTCGAACTGAGGGTGGAATAGGTTGGCCTCTGGTGCTGAAACTGGATTATATATGGGATCAGTGCCATTGAAAGCCTCTTCTAGGGTGCGAAACCTTGGCATGACCTTTGACAGCAGACTGGCATTTGATTTTCAGGTGTCATCCATTGTCTGGATCAGCTTCTACCATATTAGGAATATCGCTAGGGTGAGGCCCCTAATTCCACCAATGGACCTCTCCACCTTAGTGAATGCCTTTGTGGTGACCAGACTTGATTACTGTAATGCGCTCTACCTCACGGTCTTTGGAGGAAACCTCCACTGGCTGCAGCTAGTGTAGAACACAGCTGCCAGGTTGTTGACAGGGCAGCCGAAATTCTGCCACATCACCCTGGTGCTGCATGAACTGCACTGGCTGCCAGTCAGGTGGAGGATCCTCTTTAAGGTGGGCTAGCTCACCTTTAAGGCCCTACATGGGCAGGGCCCTGGCTATCTGTCAGACCTTCTTACACCTGCTGCCTAGGTCCAATCCCTCCAGTCCTCCTCTAGGGGCCTCCTAGCAGTTCCCAGGATGAGTCTTAAAATGGTCAGTGACAGAGCTTTTAGTGTGGCCAGCCCTGTCCTGTGGAACTCACTACCTTCAGTCATCAGGGGGCCCCCTTCAGTTGAGGTTTTGTAGGCCTGCCTCAAGGCTTTCCTGTTTAATCAAGCTTTCCCAGACCCTGTCTGGTAGTCTTGTTGGGGTGCCCTTGCCTTCATTTGGACTCTGTGTGTAGGGTCTTGTACTGCCACAGACCATATTTACAGTATAATGATTTTAATTTATATTTATTTACTTGTATAGAGTTCTGTTTTTACTGTATGGCACCCACAGCCTCCAGGACTGGGTGCCTAGAAAAATAAAATTTACCTTGCCTTGCTTTGCCTAGGGCAGGCATGGATCTCCATGAAGGAGGATCATTATTCTGAGGCAGCCACCTCACTAATGCACTGACCAACTGACCATGAATTTATCAAGGTCTCTCCCTGAATATGGTAGGAGATCCATTTTCTATCAGGCAGTGACTTGGTGGACACAGAAACTACACCTAGCCCACGAGCCTGGTGGGAGTCTATCCTGTGACCCTGATTGTGGTCCTTGGGTAACTTGACATGCTTAAGTAACTTTAATTTTATCACACAGAATTCAGCCCTGACAATATAAATTCAGCAGGAACTATGTAAAACACTACCATATGTTTGAGTGAGACGACCTATGCAGCTGGCTATGCCCATAAGGAGAGATGCAGATGTTAGGGGGCTGTTCAAAAAACCTATACCACTGGGATTTCCCACAAGCATTTACCTCCTCTCAAAGCACCTCACCATTAATTGGCATATTTTATTCAGACTACATCTTTGTATACTCAGGTCCCATCTGCCTGCAAGGAGCCATAATTCAATACGTGATTTTTGTTTTTTTTTTCATTTCAATATTCACATCTTGCTGTGCTGTGCTCTATGCTGTACCATCAAAATAGCTGCCAGGTTAGCCTGAAGGTGTGCTGTGCTAAAAATAAATATTGGGAAAGACATTGTGTTTCAGTTGAGTTATGTCTCTGTGTTTCCTGTAAAGCCAGGCGCCGGCATCCTGCTGGGCCAGGAAGGACAGCCAGATCATTGAGAAGCTGGGAACAAAGTAAGTGTTAAGCTAATTACACCACACAGTCTCCAGACACACTGCTCCTCCACCCTTCACCATACGATCAGAGGGATCTCACAGGTTTAACCAAGCACCCTGAACTCTGAGTATCCCTGCATCACAAGTCAACATGGGACCTGGGTGACATTCTGATTCCTTTGGCTTCAGAGAGAGTTTCTCTGCTCATCCCACCTGCTTTATGTTACATCATTACACCAGCCTTCAAAAACCACTGTAAGAAGAAGCATCTATTGAGGAAGTAGGTAGTTGAAACCCTTTGGTGAATGCCAATGATGCTCATTTACATTCTTGACAGGCAGCAGGAATTTTACTGATGATCCCTGTTGCTTCCTCTCAATTCTTCCATAAGACATGTGACAGGGTAGCAGGAAACCAACATGTCAGAAGCTGATGACAGTAAATTGGCCAGCTAAAATTTATTTTGGTACTGGGGGAAGGGAGCAAGAAGCAAACGGTTCTTTATTTTTAATTTGTTTTTACTGTTCCTCATGTATGCGACTGTGTACTGTGTGTGTGTGTTTGTGTACTGTGCATGTGTGTGAGGGACGTAAGCAGAGATCTCGCTGAGACAGACAAAGAAAGGACATCCTGCTTTTCACGGCCGTCCTTTCCTCAAAACACAGAACAAACAGGGCTGAAATACAATGCCCTTGATAACTTCCTCCTTCTGCGGCCCATAGAGAGTACACATGGCCGGTATACACACACCACTAGCCTGTTCCAGCTGCCATCAGAAATCAAAAGAACATTCAGTGTTCCCTTTTCAAAGCACACTGCAAGGAAAGATGATGATAGCCTTTCAGTTTGCTGCAGACAGCACTTTCTTTTATTAAATGTATACTTTATTGAAGTTTTTGTAGGTTACAGTCATATCCAACATTTCTACCATTGTATAAAGTGCCTCTTGGGGGTATACATAGCTTTTCAACCACTCTACACACTGAAACGCTCACGTATATTTCACTCACAACCCATGGCCATTTCAGATATTGGCTCATAATTGCCAGCTAAACTGTGTCTGCTTTATTGAACTAATATAATACAAAAACCCTTATGCCGAGGGTCTTGGAAATGTTTTAAACCTTGACATGTTCCTCCACCAGAAGCTCTTAAAGAGATCCTCTAACCCTTTCAATATTTTTTGTGGTAATGGAACTGATAAATAAAGGCAAAGATAAGAAGAATTTTGGTGCCACAACTGTTTTAACTGATTGAATATGTTCACCACAAAGACAGAGTAACAATCCCCTCCTTCAAATATGGGGAAACTGGTTGTTTTACTATGGGTGCCCAGACTCAGGTCTGGCTGTCTGGCATCAACCTCAAGAGATAATTAGGTGCGAGTAAAAAAGGAAGGCACCTGCTTGGTGCTAGAGTTCTCAGTGAGCGCCAGTAAGGGAGTCAGTTAGGAACTGGTCAGGGCTTAAAAAGTGGGTTCCAGGAGCTGCAGGAGTGGGCACCAGAAGCTGGCTAAGGGAATGAAGAATCAGTGCCCATAGATGCCTCGTGCCAGCAGGTCAAGGAAGTCTAAGGAGGCTTCCCTGGGTAGCACTACTCAGACATGGGCAAGAGGTGTAGTGCCTGAAACCTGGGCAGATACCTGGGGATGGGGATCTGTGGAAATTTCATGGTAACTCACAAATAATGGGAAGCATGTAGTGGGACCCACTATAGAAAACAACCTGATGGCCCACAGGCTTGTGGTGGGTTCTACCAAAGACATTGAGAGGGGCCCTAGTTGGGGCAAGTTTGGAGAAATATCAATAGAAATGACCCAGCACTCAAAGAAGCAGTCAAGACTCTGGCCAAAAGGACTGTTGCCAGACAAGGTAGGAAACCCATCTCCAGCATGGATGAGTGACCAGAGGTGGTGGGCACCTCAGCAAGGCTGATGATTCTGTCCAGCTCTATGGGATCATTGGCCTACAAGGGCACAGTAGCTGGCAAGACCTTAGAACATACATAGCTGCATGTGGCTTCTAGGCAGGTGGGGCACCACTCATGCTAATTAAGGGAGGAATCTGCAGGTGCCCATGCAGACAGGCGCCAGACACCAGATAAGTTGCCCTGAATCCCATTTGCCCTGAATCCCAAAAGTGTATCAACAGTAAAGTGAAAACCAGGGAATTGTGGCTCATGCCTTCACAGTAATTGAGACTGACAGAACATGGGAAAAAGAATAAGGCATTGAGTGTGTAACAGATAAAATGTAGGAACCTGCAGGGATAGCAGGAGATGGGACACGAGCTATAGAAACATAGAAACATAGAATTTAACGACAGATAAGGACCACTTGGCCCACCCAGTCTGCCCATTTCCCTACCTACTGGATAAGCTGCAGATCCTAGTTAACCAGCAGCCTACTTCTTCTTACCCCCACCCCCTAGAATGGCCTTATGACTGTCCCATGCATGCTTGAATTCCACCACTGTTTTTGACTCCACAACCTCCTCCAGGAGGCTGTTCCATGCATCCACAACCCTCTCTGTGAAAAAATACTTCCTTAAATTACCTCTGAGCCACTTCCCCTCTATCTTCAAATTGTGCCCCTTGTTCTTACACACCTCTTTTTTTGAAAGATGCTACCCTCTTGGACTTTGTTGATTCCCTTGAGGTACTTGAACGTTTCTATCATGTCCCCCTCTCCCTCCTTTCCTCGAGGCTATACATATTAAGCTCCTTTAGTCTCTCTTCATATGTCTTCCGGTGCAGACCCTGCACCACTTTAGTTGCCCTCCTCTGGACAGCTTCCATCCTGTCTATGTCTTTGTGGAGATTGGGTCTCCAGAACTGCACACAGTACTCCAGATGGGGTCTCACCAGCTGTCTGTACAGAGGGATAATAACTTCTTGTTTTCTACTGGTGATGCCTCTCCCTGTGCATCTCAGTATCCCCCCAGCCCTCCTTGCTACCCTCTCACATTGCTTGCCCACCTTTAGGTCATCTCATATGACTACCCCCAGGTTCCTTTCCATTTTTGTTGTTGTTAGGGCTGCCATGTATGAAAGACATGGAAGTGAGGGACCATCACTATAATTGCTCCAGTAACCAAAGAAACTACAGAGAGAGTCAAGGCACCAGAGTATTTGGTGTGGCCATTGCACTGCACAGAAATTGGGAATCACTGGGATGAGACAGGGTGACAATGTGTCTCAGCAAGAGGCTGTGTTTGGATATTAGCTCGATCAACACCAGCCTGCAAACCGGTTTGGGTGTTAGCCGCAGATCCAATGAATGGAAAGACAGGCTGGAATGTAAGATACTGGAACTCTGAAAGAGATCCCTGAATCCACCAGAGCTCTAAAAGAGGGGTGGAATGTATACTGTAGCTCTGAAACAAAGGTGGAATGTATACGGTAGCTCTGAAAGAGGGGTGGGGTGCATACTGTAGCTCTGAAACAAAGGTGGAATCAATCAATCGATCAATCAAAATCTTCATTTATCCAGGTGAACATCATTGAGCAGTGCTCATTTGCAAGATGGACCTGGGTAGGACAAGGTCATTTACATATTCAATGGACAATACAAAGTATACACGGAAATAGACAAGGTATTACAGCGTCATTCATGGTATCATAACAAAACATATGAGAGGATAAACCCTAGCTCATTTACAAAATTGATATATATATATATATATATACAGTATATATATATATGTACATAGCAACAAAGTGGGACTGTACAGTAGCTTCTGATGTGGGGAAAAGTTTAAGGGGTGGATGGGATTAACTACTCATCGTGTAGTCCTTTCCATCCCCTATGGATATTATCCGTAGGGGGTGGAAAGGGGATGTCAGGTAAGTGTGGGCAGATCTGGGGAGGGAGAGCTAAAAGAGAGGGAACCACTATTATGGAGTGGGAGAAATGGGCTAAGGGGACAAGAGGGTGAGATGATAAGTGCAATGTAAGGAGTAGAAATAAAGGGTGATGAGAAGATTGCTAACCATCAGGGTAAGGAGACATCTAGACTAATTTTAAAAACAAGGCTGGGGAACACATAGAAAATTCCAATGGAGAAGGAAAAAGAGAATAGCGTGAGGAGAGTTGCAGAGTTATAAGTCTGGACTGAAGGTACTAGTCAGGCATAGTGATGATGCAGTGGATATATAAACAAGCTAATGATGCAGGAAGCATTTGCAGTGTTCCTTGATAAGGCATGAATAAAGGGACTTAAAGGAAGTAATGGTTATGGGCATGCTCAGTTTCATTGTTTTTTGCAGTTTGTTCCACAAGGAGGGCAGCGTGAAGCTAATGGCAGTCCTTCCAAAGTGAGAATTAACTTTGGGCACTTTCAGCAGGATGTAAGAGTAGCTTCTCAGAGCATACTTGCTTATTACGTTTTGCTGAAAACAGTCTGAGACATATTGCGGTAATTGATTGGATATTGCTCTGAATATCCATACGGCAGCATGTCTGTCCCTCTTTAACTAAAGTGAAGTCCATCCCACTGCTGCATATAAGGAGCAATGATGTGTGGTAAACAGAAGTCCTGAAATAAACCTCAAGGCTCCATGGTAGAGCGTATCCTATTTTGCAAGGTAGGAAGTGTGGCAGTGGCTGTATAGGAAATCTGCATAGTCAATTACAGAAAGAAACGTTGCCTGGACCAACCTTAACTTAGCATCACTTGTGAGAAAGTGGCTGATCCTAAAGTAAAGACCAAGCCTCTGGCGTAGTTTTTTTTTAGCAATTCCTTCATATGTTCTGTAAAGGAAAGCCTGTTGTCAAGCCAAACTCCCAGGTACTTAAATTTTGCAACAAATTCTAGGTTTTCTTCTAGAATTGTAGACATCTGTAGTAGAGATCCTGAGACAGTCAGGTTTACCACATGCATGAAAGGAGAGAAAAGCATTGCTTTTTTGTTTTCTTTGCATTATGCAGAAGCTTTTTGTTTAGGAGTTGATGTTGGGAGTAGATTGAATTCTGTTTGTAGGTTGCTACAAGCTGTTTCTGGTGATGGGCGGCTCACATAGAGCACTGTGTCATCAGCAAATAGATGGACTGTAGCCTTGGTTATATTATCATCAATGTTGTTGATATAGATAACGAAAAGGACTGGACCAAGAATGGATCCTTGGGGTACACCTCTTAGCAGTGGCTTAAGGGGTAAAAGTTCACCTTCAACCTTGACCTCCAGAGAAGTAGTTGGTGAACCACTGTAGGGAAAGTGAATCCAGCCCTATGGATTTCAGAGATGTGAGGAGCAGATCCTGAGTGACCGTGTCGAATGCCTTACCTAGGTCCAGAAACACAGCACAGATAAAATTCCTGTTGTCTAATTCTCTCTGCCAATCACTGGTTACTTTTGCCAGGGCCATGATGGTACTATGCTTGGCTCTTAAGCCAGATTGTGCAGGGTTTATGAGATTCATAGTTTCAAGTTAAGATCTCAGTTGAATACTTACAATTTTTTCCAGCAGTTTTGATAGGACAGGAAGAATGGGAATTGTCCTATAGTTGTTGAGGTCACATGGGTCCCCTGATTTAAATAGTGGAATGACCTGCGCAGTTTTCCAGATCAAGGAGATTGCTCCTTGGGACAATGAGAGATTGAACAAGTGTGTTATTGGTACTGCTAGTAAGGGATAGGTAATCTTCAGGAAGTAGGGGTTGAGGGAGTCCGCACTAGCACTTTTCTTTGTGTGCAATTGGTATAGCATTTCTTCAACCTGTTTCAGCATGGCTGATTGCAGAGAGAATATTGACTTTGTCACAATGGTATCAGTATGTTGAGTGCCAAGCTGGGAGCATATCGAATTTGCAGGAGAGTTGTCAAATGCTAAACCTGCAGTAGTGACATGACTGTTGAATGATTCTAGGACCTCCAATCTGTCATTGATAATATAATTTCCAGAGATGATCTTGGTTGGAAGCAAGTTTCCTGGTGTGTGGCCAGATAGGTAATTGATGGTGTTCCAGAATTTAGCTGGGTTCTTGATAGAGGAATCCAATTCAGTATGATAATACCCAGCTTTTGCGTCCCTAATCTTCCTAGTACATATGTTCCTTGCCCTTTTAAACTGACACCAGTCTGCCGGTGTCTTAGTTTTCCATGCTTTTTTCCCCAGCTTGTCCCTCTCTAGCAGTGCAGTTTTGAGATCTGGGGTGAACCATCGACATAGTTTATTTCTTATACGCACTTTAAGTAGTGGTGCGTGTCTGTTTAAGGTCCCTAATATTATTTCGTTTAGGACTTCATAAGCTGAGTGTACTGTTTTTGACAGGTAAACATCTTGCCAGCATGCAGAGTACTTCAGATCATCTAGGTATGCATGAGGGTCGAAGTTTTGCCTTGAACTTCTAACAGAGAACTTTGACGGGGATAGAGGTTCATTGGTTGATCTTACACTAGCGATGACATTGTGGTCACTGACATCACTGAAGAACACACTGGCATGTGAGAAAAGGTGTGGCTTGTTCACAAGGATAACATCCAACACTGAACTATTGCTTGGGTTATTTTTATTAGCTCTGATTGGTTTGTTGATAAGTTGTGCCAGACCATGTGTGTCGCAGAAGAATGAAAGAAGTGTAGAGGCCTTGGATAGCCAGTCTAAATTAAGGTCTCCTACTATAATAGTTTCCAGGGACCCTTTCCCTATGGTGTCGTCTAGATGCGTTAATAGTTGGAGACCAGCAGATGGGGGTCTGTAACATTCTATCACACACAGTGATGTGGTGTGCGAGGCCACCACCTTAAGGGATAGACATTTGAATTCATTCACCACTGAATGTATTCTGTAGCTCTGAGACAAAGGTGGGATGCATATGATAGCTCTAAAAGAGGGGTGGAATGTATACTATAGCTCTGAAAGAGAGGTGGAATGCATACTGTAGATCTGAAAGTGGGGTGGAATGCATACGGTAGCTCTGAAAGAGGGGTGGGATGTATAATGCAGCTCTGAAAGAGGGGAGGGATGCATGTTGTAGCTCTAAAAGTGGGGTGGGATGCATACTGCAGCTCTGAAAGAAGGGTAGGATGCATACTGTAGCTCTGGAAGAGGGGTGGAATGCATACTGTAGCTGAGAAAGGGAGTGGGATGCATACTGTAGCTGTGAAAGAGGGATGGGACGCATACTGTATCTCTGAATGAGTGGTGGGATGCATACTGTAGCTCTGAAAGAGGGGAGGGATGCATACTGTAGCTCTGAAAGAGGGGTGGGATGTATACTGCAGCTCTGAAAGAGGGGTGGGATGCATACTGTAGCTCTGAAAGAAGGGTGGGATGTAAGGGATGTATACTGCAGCTCTGAAAGAGAGGTGGGATGAATACTGTAGCTCTGTAAGAGGGGAGGGATGCATACTGTAGCTCTGAAAGAAGGGTAGGATGCATACTGTAGCTCTGGAAGAGGGGTGGAATGCATACTGTAGCTGAGAAAGGGAGTGGGATGCATACTGTAGCTGTGAAAGAGGGATGGGACGCATACTGTATCTCTGAGTGGTGGGATGCATACTGTAGCTCTGAAAGAGGGGAGGGATGCATACTGTAGCTCTGAAAGAGGGGTGGGATGTATACTGCAGCTCTGAAAGAGGGGTGGGATGCATACTGTAGCTCTGAAAGAAGGGTGGGATGTAAGGGATGTATACTGCAGCTCTGAAAGAGAGGTGGGATGAATACTGTAGCTCTGTAAGAGGGGAGGGATGCATACTGTAGCTCTGAAAGAAGGGTGGGATGCATACTGTAGCCCTGAAAGAGGGATGGGATGCATACTGTAGCCCTGAAATAGGGGGCTGGGATGCATACGGTAGCTCTGAAAGAAGGGTGGGATGCATACTGTAGCTCTGAAAGAAGGGTGAGATGCAAACTGTAGCTCTGAATAGGGGTGGGATGCATACTGTAGCTCTGAAAGAGGGGTTGGATGCATACTGTAGCTCTGGTAGGTCTGAAAGAAGGGTGGAATGCATGCTGCAGCTCTGAAAGAGGGGTGGGATGCATACTGTAGCTCTGAAAGAAGGGTGGGATGCATACTGCAGCTCTGAAAGAGGGGTGGGATGCATACTGTAGCTCTGAAAGAATGGTGGGATGCATCCTGCAGCTCTGAAAGAGGGGTGGGATGCATACTGTAGCACTGAAAGAAGGGTGGGATGCATGCTGCAGCTCTGAAAGAGGGGTGGGATGCATACTGTAGTTCTGAAAGAAGGGTGGGATGCATGTTGCAGCTCTGAAAGAGGGGTGGGATGCATACTGTAGCTCTGAAAGAAGGGTGGGATGCATGCTGCAGCTCTGAAAGAGGTGCGGGATGCATACTGTAGCTCTGAATGAGTGGTGGGATGCATACTGTAGCCCTGAAAGAGGGGTGGGATGCATACTGTAGCTCTAAAAGGGATGTGGGGTTCATAGTGTAGCTCTGGTAGCTCTGAAAGAGGGATGAGATGCATGCTGTAGCTCTAAAAGAGGGGTGGGATGCATATTGTAGTTCTGAAAGAAGGGTGGGATAAATACTGCAGTTCTGAAAGAGGGATGGGATGCATACTGTAGCTCTGAAACAAAGGTGGGATGCATACCACAGCGTTGAAAGAGGGCCGGGATGCATACTGTAGTTCTAAAAAAGAGGTGGGGTGCATACTGTAGCTCTGAAAGAGGGGAGGGATGCATACTGTAGCTCTGAAATAAGGGTGGGATGCATACTGCAGCTCTGAAAGAGAGGTGGGATGCATACTGTAGCTCTGAATGAGTGGCGGGATGCATACTGTAGCTCTGAAAGAGGGGAGGGATGCATACTGTAGCACTGAAAGAGGGGTGGGATGCATACAGCAGCTCTGAATGAGAGGAGGGATGCATACTGTAGCTCAGAAAGAGGGGAGGGTTGCATACTGTAGCTCTGAAAGAGGGGTGGGATGCATACTATAGCTCTGAATGAACAGTGGAATGCATGCTATAGCTCTGAATGATGGGTGGCTTACATACTGTAGCTCTGAAAGAAGGGTGGGATGCATACTGTAGCCCTGAAAGAGGCATGGGATGCATACTGTAGCCCTGAACTAGGGGGTTGGGATGCATACGGTAGCTCTGAAAGAAGGGTGGGGTACATGCTGTAGCTCTGAAGGAAGGATGAGATGCAAACTGTAGCTCTGAATGAGGGGTAGGATGCATACTGTAGCTCTGAATGAGTGGTGGGATGCATACTGTAGCTCTGAAAGAAGGGTGGGATGCATACTGTAGCCCTGAACTAGGGGGTTGGGATACATACTGTAGCCCTGAACTAGGGGGTTGGGATGCATACGGTAGCTCTGAAAGAAGGGTGGGGTGCATACTGTACCTCTGAAGGAAGGGTGAGATGCAAACTGTAGCTCTGAAAGAGGGGAAGGATGCATACTGTAGCTCTGGTAGGTCTGAAAGAAGGGTGGGATGCATGCTGCAGCTCTGAAAGAAGAGTGGGATGCATATTGCAGCTCTGAAAGAGGGGTGGGATGCATACTGTAGTCTTGAAGGAGGGGTAGGATGCATACTGTAGCTCTGAAAGAGATGTGGGATTCATAGTGTAGCTCTGGCAGCTCTGAAAGATTGGTGAGATGCATGCTGTAGCTCTAAAAGAGGGGTGGGATGCATATTGTAGTTCTGAAAGAAGGGTGGGGTTAATACTACAGCTCTGAAAGAGGGGTGGGATTCATACTTTAGCTCTGAAAGAAGGGTGGGATGCATACCACAGCGTTGAAAGAGGGCTGGGATGCATACTGTAGCTCTGAAAGAGGGGTGGGATGCATACTGTAGCTCAGAAAGAGGGATGGGATGCACACTGTAGCTCTGGTAGCTCTGAAAGAGGGGTGGGATGCATGCTGTATCTCTGAAATAGCGGTGGAATGCGTACTGTAGCTCTGAAAGAAGGGTGGAATACATACTGTAGCTCTGAAAGAGGGGTGGGATGCATATTTCAGCTCTGAAAGAGGGGTGGGATGCATACTGTAGCTCTAACAGAGGGGTGGGATGCATACTGTAGCCCTGAAATAGTGGGGTGGGATGCATACGGTAGCTCTGAAAGAAGGGTGGGATGCATACTGTAGCTCTGAAAGAAGGGTGAGATGCAAACTGTAGCTCTGAATGAGGGGTGGGATGCATGCTATAGTTCTGAAAGAGGGGTGGGATGCATACTCAAGCTCTGAATGAAGGATGGTAGGTATACTGCAGCTCTGAAAGAGGGGTGGGATGCATACGGTAGCTCTGAAAGAGGGGTGAGATGCATACTGCAGCTCTGAAAGAGGGGTGGGATGCATACTGCAGCTCTGAAAGAGGGGTGGGATGCATGCTGTAGCTCTGAAAGAGGGGTGGGATGCATACTGTAGCTGTGAAAGAGGGTGGGATGCATACTGCAGCTCTGAAAGAGGGGTTGGATGCATACTGCAGCTCTGAAAGAGGGGTGGGATGCATGCTGTAGCTCTGAAATAGCAGGGTGGGATGCATACGGTAGCTCTGAAAGAAGGGTGGGATGCATACTGTAGCTCTGAAAGAAGGGTGAGATGCAAACTGGAGCTCTGAATGAGGGGTGGGATGCATACTGAAGCTCTGAATGAAGGATGGTATGTATACTGCAGCTCTGAAAGAGGGGTGGGATGCATACGGTAGCTCTGAAAGAGGGGTGGGATGCATACTGTAGCTGTGAAAGATGGAAGGGATGCATGCCGTAGCTCTGAAAGTGGGATGGGATGCATACTGTAGCTCTGAACATACCTCTCAAGTGTCCCTCATTACCAGGGACATCCCTCATTCTGCCCCTTAAAATTGCTCTGTCCCTCATCTTCCCCTCATGGAAACGGTGCTGCCCACACAAAGATGCTGCTGTAAATTCAGATTTTAAAGCAGAGACTATTAATATTCTAAAATACTAAATCCAAAATAAATTTTGTACAAGTAAACACTATGGTTTTTACAGTGTTTTAAGCCTGTATCCCCATGTTTGAGGAGGTGTCCCTCATTCTGAGGGTCTGTGTCCCTCATTGTCCCTCATTTTCAGTGTCCAAAAATGTTAACGTCCCTCATTTCAGTGACAAAAGGTTGAGAGGTCTGGCTCTGAAAGAGGTGCGGGATGCATACTGTAGCTCTGAATGAGTGGTGGGATGCATACTGTAGCTCTGAAAAAGGGGAGGGATGCATACTGTAGCTCCGATAGGTCTGAAAGAGACGTGGGATGCATGCTGCATCTCTGAAAGAGGATTGGGATGCATGCTGCAGCTCTGAAGGAATAATGGGATGCATACTGTAGCTCTGAAAGTGGGTTGTAATGCATACTGTAGCTCTGAAAGAAGGGTGAGATGCATACTGTAGCTGTGAAAGAGGAGCTGGAATTAAAATATTCTGGCTAAAAGTGGAGTGACTGCAGCTAAATGAATTGCGATCTCTGAATCTCACTAGTGTACTTGTGCAGTTTGTAGTATAGTAAAGGATGGTTGCCTTGAAAGATTCTGACATCTGTTGTCTTTTGCATGTAGTGGGATCTGGTTGCCATACCGTTGCTTGGGAGGGGAGAGATAACAGCAAGTCTAAGTGACATAAGGGAACTCCTGGGGTTACAAGAACCCCAAAGATAGTTCCTCATTCCAGATCCTCACGTACCCGGTCAGTCAGCGGACTAATACCGGTTGACACCAATTCCTTCCACTCGGAGGTCCCTTGGATCCTGAGATCCTGGATGCCATTCAGGCCCGATGAAGGCCAGTTCCTCTAATCTGCTGTGCTGAGCATTGATAACTCAGAGCCATTACCTCTGATTTGCTCCAGTTGTTTTGAGATCAGAGTATTGAGCAAATGTGAGTATATCTCTACCACCCTGGGCAGTATGACCGCCTTATAACCCTCCCAGAGTGCGACTTTGCTTATCATCTCTTACTCCCCAGTTATACTGAAATAAGCCTCTGTTTCCTCATTTCCTTTCATAGCATATCCCGACACCCCTCGTCCTTGCAGGAAATACATTCATTCTCAGACTCTTTATCACCAGGGCACAAGTATGTGGGGCTGTTTAGCCACAAAACAGCATTATGTCCATAGCATTACTGTTGTTCATTATTCATATTTGTTCATATTTAGTCTACAGAACCACTTCTGTTGCACTTCAGTAAGTTCACAAACATAATTAATCAGGTGTATGTGTATTGGTCCATAAAACTGGCTCCCATATGCTTTACTGCACCAGATAAGTGATCTGTCGACGTAATCATTACCATTCCACACTGAGATCAGTGGGCCAACCTGGCCACTAAAGTTTATACTGACTCATTCTGTACTTCCATTTTGAAAAAGCTGAGGGGGGCCTGAAGACATTAGAAAAAGGCAGGGGTCTGTGAAATGGATGAAGGGCATGGGGCCAAAATGTAATTTCTTTATCTTTGTCGTTAGGGTGCTGAGCCCTGTGCCTGGAGACCTTGATTTTGAGTCCCACCACTGCCACTTATTTTCTGTGTGACCCTGAGTATGTCACTTAACCCCCCTGTGCTTAACCTGTCTCTAATCTACCTCTGCACCAAATGAATTTCTCCTGTGTACCCATAGGCAGCTAAATTCTCTCATCCCCTTCTCCTGGGTTGTAAAGCACTTCAGAATACAGTTTGTATAAAAGGCACTACAGAAAACCAAATTATTTTCTTTTCCAGGCAAGGGCTAGAAAGACTGTCAGTGAAGGCATGTGGGGGTATGAGAGTGGACTGGCAGGAGGTCATATAGTGGAATATACATTATTGGAGAGTCCAGGGGAGACCTTTGATTGGGGAATTCACTTGATAAAGGTAGAGGTTTGTTGGGGGGGGGGTTGTTAGGGAAGACTTTTCAAAGATATTGGTGGTGGGAGGCATACTGTTGCTTGTTAAATTTTCACATTGATGAATCGACTTTTTTCCTGAAAAATCAGTGCATTGCTTTGTTGTATAAAACTTGTGTTAATAAGCACTATATATCCAGACTAGTGACTTGAACATAATTTATTTATTCATAAGTGTTTCACCAGGTAGACATACACAGATATAAAACAACCCTGTTTACGGAGGACTAGGTTATTCGTCACAGGGGGCCTAGGTTTGGCTACTCTGCACAGGGACACCCAAGTAAATCTGAACACGGGAAGCAATAACTGTAATGTCCAAAACCAGGAATGGGATTCTACAGTGTGGTTTTTATTCACATCCAAACTGAACAAACAAAGCATAGACGGACCCCCACAGGGCTACATTCCTGGTAATGCAGATTAGAGACACAGAACACTTCTTCACATCTCAGCCCTCAGGCTCTGAACCCACCAGGCACACAGCCCAGACTTGCACGCAGCTTTGGGTACACAGCCCGACTTGTACACTACTTGGGTTTCCCATGGCCCGGCTCCCCCGCCGGCCACTTGATCCGTGGTCCATTATGGGAATGAACCAGTTTTCCTATTGGTGGCTCCCCAAACCACTTTAGAGCCTTCAACTCCTAGAGGGAATTTTCCTTCCATCCCACGTCTGGGTACTTAACCCTCATCACTGGCCAAGTGCATGAGGCAAAGTAGAAATTCACAGAGCAAATCCGTAGAGGTGGACCTGGTTACTAAAGATGGGGGGTCTCCCACCTCCAGCTCCCACAATCCATACCCGGCCATTTCTCTGGACACTAAACAACTCTTTTGAAAGCTTGGCAATGTAGATTACTGGGTAGACATATGTCACATCTCCTCTACATGTCTTGACTTCCCCTATGTGCTGGACTTGAACATAGTTTTACTTTTGGCTAAGCCTATTACTCTAGGCCTCCCACTACTTCAGTAGTCCAATCCCCACTTTTACACAGTTCAGAATGAAACATGGGCCCTTTAGTAAGAGCAGAACTCACCCTTCGGTTGCAGGTGCCCCACAGGCGAATCACGAACTCTTCTTGTACCCCACACACGTGAACAAAATAAGGCAGCTTCCTTCTCCAGCAGTAGCCAGGGGGTTGCCCCTGGCATAGCAGGCAAACCTTCCAGCCCCATCCCCTGAGGGATGGGGCACAGAGACCTGAATCAGCGGTCTCCACAACTTTAAAAACTGCTTACTGTGTCTCTCTTTAGGCGGAAACACACACCTTTCCCTAAATGTAGCCCTATTTCAGGGCTGAGGCTCCAAGAGCCTGAGCACAGAGCTGCTGTGCTCCTCTCACAACAATCACCAAACTCCAACTGACTACAGACTGACTGTTCAAACCTCCCAACATTCTACTCTAACTCCCTTCTGCAGATTCCATTGTGGCTCATGCAGCTGCAATAGTTCTATGGTGATGTCATCCCTCAGTCTCAGCTGAGACTGAGAACAAAGTGAGACAGAGTGAAATCCATTTAAATGGAGTTTCACAAGCTGCCTTCCCTGCCTACCACTAGGTCTTACTGGGATTCTAGTAACCCTGGGTAACAAGGGGGTTACATTAGGAAGTGCAGGAAGAGATGGGGTCTGGACCAGATATACCGGGGCCTCTGGAAAGTTGACACCAAAAATGCATTCTGCTTTCTCCAATCTGATCTGATCCCCTGGAAGATGCCAACCATGAGGGGGACCAGTGCGCACAAGAATGCAGTGCGTGCATAGAGCAGATCCCCAGCCAGCCTCTACCCCCACCCTCTCGGTGACCTGCTTGCACTGCCACCTGTGGTTAACCAGGTGGCAATATTGCGGTGAGGAAAGTATTCCTCCCTCCCCACTTTCAGAAGTCGGTAATACTGAGTGGGTGGTTCTCAAGTGAAAGCTTTACTCTAGGCTTCAGCTGAACTGTCACTGGGTTCCGGATCTCATGTAATTAAAAAAATGAAGATCAGGTGGGAAAAATGGCTGCATTAACAAGGGGCCCTAAATAAGGAGCAAATAGGTTTATTTCAAAACAAACACAAAAACAGTAATGCGCAAGTATCCAATTATCATAAAACATTTATTTTATTTTATTTTATTTATTTATTTAGTCTAAGATTACAAGTACCTTTGAGCCAAGGCTCTTTTACAAAGGTTCCATGTCAGGGATAACATACAATAAGGAAACAACAATGAGATAACAGTAAACAATTCTTGTACAACAGTGCTATTGAAAGAGGTCAAGTATAGGAAGAGTAATGTGTAGAGGAGGAGGAGGAGGAGAAATGTAGGTGGCTAACATAGGCAGTTATAGCAAAATGGAGAACACATCAGGATGCATGTGACCACCAGGAGTGGGTCTGGTCAGGCGCCCTGGGGTGGCAAAGAACAGGGATGAGAGGAGAGGAGAGGGGGAGAAAGTAGATGCAGCTGGAGGCATTTGTCGAGAAAAGTGGGAAGGAGTGCTATAAGAGAAGAGGGGGTAGGGTGAGGGGGAGGAATAAGTGCAACAAAGGGGCATGGAGAGACTAATGAGGTGGGAAGTAGACCTGGGTTTTGATGTGGTGCTTCAAGAGTCAGGGGGAAGGGGACTGGGGGGGGGCCAGGGGCTTAGCAGTATATAAGTTAGGACTAGAGCTGTGTAAGTCATGAGCTAGGAGAGGCAGTCACAGGAGCTAGAGGCAGTGAGATGTGCCCGGAGCCTAGTTTTGAACAGACCTAGTGTAGTGGCTGAGGAGATGGTGTGGCTGAGACCATTCAGCCATAGAGGAGCCCTGAAGGCGAAGGAGCATTGGCCCTGTGTTGTACGACAGCGAGGGACTTGTAGATTCTGGGTTGTTGAACTCCTGGTGTTCATCTGGTTAGTGTTTTAATGTAATAAGGCAGTAATGCCAGGAGGTGTTAGGCCAAGGTTGATTTTTCTCGCCATAGCACAGTTGAGATACTTTATCTGCTTGGAGAGTTGGAGCCATCGGCTTGTGCATAGAGGGCACAGATGTGGGTGAGGTGGTGGGCACCAGTTGTGAGTCGGCAAGCCTTGTTTAGGGCAGTTGTTATACGTCAGAGGGTGGATGTCAGGGCAGAGCCATAGATAATGAGGCCATAATCAATAATTGACACCACCAAGCTCTGGACAGCAATCTTCAGGGCCTCTGGGGTGAGATGTTGCCTGTGCTTATAGAGCAATCCAAGGCATGTATTGGCAGCTTTGGCCATGCTGTCAATGTCAGCAGAGTAGGAGAGATTGGGGTCAAGCAAAATCCCTAGATATTTGAAGGAGTATACCTGTTCGAGGACAGACCCCTGTTCGGTGGAGATGGCGAGGGAGTGATGCCTGTGACGGTTATGTGAATGACAGAAAAGCAAGGACTTGGTTTTCTTGTGATTTAGGACTAGTTTTTGATTGGAGAACCATGTTTCAATGGCACTGAATCCTAGCTGTAGGCTGAGTTGGAGTGGTGAAGGGTCCTTGTGCGTGGAGAAGACAACGGCATCATCCGCGTACAGGATGATTTGTTCCGAGCTGGATTGAGGTAGGGAGTTTAAAAACAGGCTGAAAAGGAGTGGGCCCAGTATGGACCCCTGGGGGACTCCAGAGCGTACAGGTAAGGTATGTGAGAGAGCACTGGCAATTTTTACTCTTTCTGAGTGGTTTTCAAAAGTAGCTTCTGAACCACTGGGCTGAGTTAGGTGCAAGGCCGGCAATGAGTAGTTGGTCAAACAGTAGCAGATGATGGACCGTGTCGAATGCCTTCGATAGGTCGATGAAGATAGCCCCAGTGAGAAGACCCTTATCTGGGGAGCTGTGCACTTTGCCGGTAAATTCAAGTAGGGCAGTGGTGGTACTATGCCCTTTTCTAAAACCATGCTGTCGAGTGCACAGAATATTGTATTTGTCCAAATAGTCAGTGAGCTGGTCTGTAACAATATGCTCAAGGGCCTTGGAGAGTGGTGGCAATATGGAGATCAGGCGATAGTTTGAGTGGCTGGTCTTATCCCCACTTTTGTGGACTGGGGTCACTGTGGCAGTTTTCCAAACATGTAAAAGCCAAGGGTGATGTTCCCGTTTACTAAATGTTTGAATGGTATGTCTCCAACATCATCCCATCCACTTGATTCTCTCTCCATCAAAGTCACGATCCTCTGTTTGTGAAAGCAGTAATTTTCACAACTACAAATTGTGATGTCACAAACAGAACCATGATTTCAGTAAGGGGGAAAAGTAAAATAGTCACTGTGTGACCATGGGCCAATCACTCAACCTCCCAGTGTTCCAGTCCGCTCAGCTGTTAAAATGGGTAGAAGGAGGACCCCACTAAAAATGAGATGCTGCATCTCAGCTGTTCTTTCCTGGGTCTGGGTTCATAAACAGTAAAATTAAACAAAACTCAATGCAAAGCACTGGAGCAAGGAACCTTAGTGCAAACAAAGGTTGCCCTGGAAGGGCACTGGCAGTGAAGTCAAGTTTCAAAGAAATACAAAATTACACATACCCCAATAATTACTGGGGTATGTGTAATTTTGTGTTTCTGTGGAGCAAGGGTTATGCAAATGTCATATAGGCAGCAATGTCACATTTTAAAGAAAGCATCAAATAACACCTATTTCCTTCATGCACCGCATCCTGGATAACATGCAGTGTAGTGAGCAACCACCAGAAGGAATTAAGGCTGCTTAACCTTAAATTGGACTGAAGGGTGCTCTAGGGCCTCACAAACAATCTGCAAATGCTACATTCAGCAAATCCTATCTAAAGTAAAGCCAGTCATAATTTTGTCTTGGTGGTTGCACATCTTACCCATGATGCACTGCATTAGTAATACATCTTTATGTATATGTGATCTGTGTATTACACTGGATATTTGATGAAATGTATACCCGTTAAAGGAACATTTGTAAGGCTGCATCTGATGAGCTGGATGCCTGTATTTGACTGATCTCTTATGTAAACACAAAACGTATTACAACCACGTACGGTTCGTGGCCAGCCCATCAGTGCAGCAGTAGTGCTACCACTAGTGACACCAGCTACCTGAGGACAGAGATGAGCCTAGGTCATCAGTGGCCCAGACAGGGAGAGGAGGACTGAGCATCCCAGAGGGCACTCTCCTCCTCCGGGGATGGAGGGCTGTTGACTCCGGCACAATACTGCCACCTGGGTGACCACAGGTGACAGTGCACATGGAGCAGGTTACAGGGTGGGGGAATGATGACATGCTCCACACACTTGTTTGCATTGAACTGTGTACACCCCAGTTTTGTCATCCCACTAGGGAAAGAAACTGAGGAAAAGGCCAGCAAAGTGATATGAGAGGTCTGACCCCCTGCAGGCTTCACACAGGTGACATGGCTCTCTCCCATGATCGGATCCTGTACATGACTGTATTGGAGTTCTGCCGGCCCTGCCTCAGGAGAGTAAGCCATGGAGGAAGATGTGGGATAGTAGGTAACCCCCATCAGGATGGGGTCTGACTGGTCATAAGATGGAAAAATAGCCCCCAAAAATAAATAAATCCCTTACTTGATTTTAACCTATCACTGCACAGAGCCACTGTATCTCTTATCCTGCGTACAGTGGTCTGTCACGCAGGACTGTTAGGAGTGGAGCATTCCACTTCAGACTGGAGGGAAGACGGGCTTTATTTAACTGTTGCAATAAAACAAACGGACTTAAAACTTATTGTAAACCACTCCAACTCCAATGATTCCTAAGAAGTTAATAGGGCCTTGCTGGGTGTCTCTATAGTATAAGAGACTCCTCTTGTGAGGTTTGAGCAGCCAGAAGTGCTCAGCTATGCCTTATGGCCCTCTTGCCTAAACCTCAAGCACAGAGTCTCATACCATGAAACCCCCAGTGGCGGCCCTGTTCGCTTACAATACAGAAGTATAAGAGATGAAAAACATGACAAGTGGTGAGTTTCAAAGGTTGGGAAAGTTGGCTCAGCTAAAACCATTCAGCAGACAATTCTGTTAAAGTATGGAAATTACTCTGAGCACAACATGCATTTTGTCAACCAGGGAAAACATTCTCAGCATTGAGCACATTTTGAGAAGCAGCAGAAAATAATGTGTGTAAAAACATGTCTGTAACCCCTAGATGGCGCTATCCCAGGGGCTACTACCCCTGCCTGATTTGCCACTAACAGGTTAAGGGGCCTGGATCCGATGGCGGGTGCCTCCACCCAGAGGTCAGGGTTTGCAATAATTAAACTAACTTGGTCACAGCCCTCTGGGACACTGCAACCCCCCTTTCTTCCTACTAGTGGCCCACACAATATATCAGAATTACCTTCACAGTATACACTTACCCCCAGGACTGGTTCAGGCACTGGGACCTCCTGTAAAATAAGATACAGTGCAACAATCACAGTACAATACTTTAACATAGACAAATACCTCAAGCAGTATAACTTTGCTGAAACAAGCAGCTCTGATTTATTTAGGGGGATATAACAAGGACAGGGGGGAATCAGGTTAATTAGCTTATCACTTTACTCATCTACCTATGGCTCTGTGCACAGGCCTATCCCTACCAGTTACTGTCCCTGGGTACCCAAGGCCTAGTGGCTAGTCCAAACCGTGGCAGCTGGTAGGGGCCTTCACAGAGGAAAAGAAAAATTAGTTAAACAGTCAGCAGTACAGTAATTCCATTTGGATTCAGTGTGGCAATTCAACAGGGAGTGACCCTGAATTAGTACTCACGACCTCCAAACAAGATAGGGTCCTTCAATGTCAGCAGGGCTACTCTTGAGCTCCACGAGACTCCTCACACATTTATATGGCAAACTGCAACAGGCAAAAGTCCTTTAATGACAGCAGGATTCACTCGAGCTACACAAGCCTCCTCACACATTTATATGGTAAACAGTCACAGGCAAAAGTCCTTTAATGGCAGCAGGATTCACTTGAGCTACACAAGCCTCCTCACACATTTATATGGTAAAAAAAAAGTACTATACCAGGCAGGCTGCTTCTCTAGCCCGATCACAATTACTGCACAATACCCGGGAGAACACACAGCAGATTCAGTTCCTGACAGACCGAGTGCAATTCAGCAATTTCTCCAGTCTTCTACAGGGTGAGCCTGGTTTCTACTCTTCAAATATCCTTTGATTCTCTTCACAGGACGGATTCAGTCCTAACAAGCAGTTACAAAAGCTGCAGACCGGAACTCTGGGCCTTACACACGTTTCCCGACTAAAACTGCACACGAAAAAGCACAGGGCTCCTTCCCTCTTCACTGCCAGAGCTCAACTGAAACTCCAGCAGACAAAACCGGGCACTTCCTTTGAGTTCCTCCCAGTTCTTGGCTGGATTGGCTGTCACTCACAATAGACTGCCCCTGTTGGTCCAAAAAGGGGCCAAAGTCTAAACTACATCTCCCAGAGTCACTGCCCATACAGTCCTCTTGTGGCTGGCTCAGATTATGAGTCCAAGTTCTGATTCATCCAAGGCACCATTTTAGAGCTACCTTAACCCACACTGATTGGTCCAGTTCAGCAGTTCAAAACTAGAATGAGAACTAGGCAAACACAGTTCTGACTGCAAGAAAGCAGGTTAGACAAACTGTAATTTCATTATTACTCTAAATGATTTCTGGCAAACAGTTACATCTTTCAGATAGGTTCCCTTTGCACTCCTAGTGACTGCAAAAATGGAGTGAATTGGCAGCAGCTCGAGTGGTACTCAAGCAGAGAAGCACACAGTCCCCCCATAATTATGTCTGCAAGCAGACAGCTCTTAAAGAGACAGTACCAGAGGCTCTAAAAACACTCACTGATAAATGGCTTAAATGCCAAACACCATTCAGGCTTGGAGCATTCAAGCAAGCTCCTGGAAGTCTTTTGGGAACCCCCATTTGCAGGGGGGTTACACCCTTCCTGGCCTGGGAAAGCTTGACATCCGCGTCAAGCAAGTACCCCCATAAGTTTCAACTGCAACCATATACATTTGCATTAGGCTCACACATGTAATCATCAGTCAATACATCATTTTACCAAGAACACATTTCTGAAACATTGCAGTACGTCACTCTTTACACAGTATTACACACACATTGTACCATAACTCAAGTTATTACCTCTTGTACATGAAACCTGAAGAGAGGGGGCCCTTCCCTATCAGTTACCTTGGGGCTGGACGAAGGCAAGGCACCATATAGAAGGGCAACACAAGTAACTTGGAGTTAGCACTGACCTCAGTTTGGGCAATGAGCTAGGGGACACATACACTCCTTTATGGACAACATTGAGAGGCAAGTCCACAGGCCTCCCAAGGGAATCATGACTGAGGTGCACCACAGGCTTTACAGCTCGACCAGTCTTTCTAGGGGGAACTGTTACAGTCTCTGCACTCTGAGCCTCATTTTCAGCATTGTCCTCACTTGTCAGGGGAGTCTCCATGGGGGTAGAGAGGCTAGAACTTGGGGCACTTTCAGCTCCAGGAGTTACAGTTTCTGAGTCCACAACATTTGGCTCACATGGAGAGCTTTCGGACACTGGCAGTGGACTGTCAGGGTACTCAAAATACTCTTCTGGTGTATCACCAGTCTGCCCCAATCCATCATTTTCCTCCCCTGAAAGCTCAAACAGTTCAACCATGCACAATGATTCCATTTCATCTGATCTGATGCTTTGCACTTCACTTTCTGGGAGCATTGGCTCCAGGGACGAAGCTGGGGGCTTAGACAGTCCAGAAGGCCCAGCTTTGTCTCCAGTATTGACTAGGGGATTGCCCTGAAACAATTGACTCAGTTCGTAAGAAGGATAGTATTCAAAGTCACTCACTTCTTCTGATATGGACTGACAGTCATGCTCAACTGGGACTTGTGGAGGGGAACACTTTAACTCTGCTTCTGTAGGTGCAGACTTTCTTGATCTTTCTTAGCAGCACCTCTAGTCACTGGTCCAGAGGGGCATCTTCTGGGGCTCAGACTCAATCAAGATTTGTCCAATGGGCAGTAAATGATTTCTATGCATTGTTTTACATCTTTGAATTATTCTCAGGCCTTACTTTGTACACTGGCAGATCATCTAGTTTGCCCACTACAATGTGAGGGAGATGGTGCCATCTGTCAGCAATCTTGTGTTGGCCATGCAGTCCCAGATTTCTTAGCAATACCCGATCTCCCTCCTGGAGTTCCTATGCTTTCACCTTTTTATCATGCCTTTCTTTGTTGGCCAGATTTCTTTGGGCAGCCATGGTTTGAGCCAGTTGGTACGCATGAGTTAGCTGGGCCTTTAACTTTTGCACATACTGTAAATAGTTGTCAGCTTGAACCCCATCAGGAGAGACCTCAAAACACACATCTACCGGCAGTCGAGCTTCTCTTCCAAACATCAGGCGGTAGGGGGAGAACCCAGTGGCATCACTTTTGGTGCAGTTATAAGCATGTACCAGGGTGCTAATTTGTTGGCTCCATCTAGGCTTGTCCTTTGGGTGTAGGATGCCTAGCATATCTAGCAAAGTGCGGTTGAAACGTTCAGGCTGTGGGTCCCCCTTGGGGTGGTAAGGAGTGGTTCTGGACTTTCGCACTCCCCACAGAGAAAGCATCTCTTTGATGAGACGACTCTCAAAGTCTCCCTTGATCAGAATGGATTCTTTGTGGAGCCCCATAGTGAACAAAAGTTTTCTACAAGTACTTTGGCCACAGTGGATGCTTTCTGGTCTTTGGTGGGGAAAGCTTGGGCATATCTCGTGAAATGGCCAGTGACCACCAGCACATTACTGATATTTCTTTGATCTGACTCCAAACTCAGAAAATCAATACAGACCAGCTCCATGGGTGCACTGGTGGTGATGTTAACAAGGGGCAGCCCTCTGGGGCAAAAGCTTTCTCTATAAGCAGCGACTACAAGTTCGAATGTGTTGCTCCACATCAGCCCCATCTTAGGCCATTAGAATCTGGATCTCCCAAGTCAAGTGTTCTGTCTATACCAAGGTGCCCCATGTGGTTGTGCAAGGATCTCAGTACTGAGTCTCAAAAGGCAGTGGGCAGCACTAGTTGTTGTTTGTCTACTTGTCCCCTCTGTCTACTGTTTCTCTGTACAACAGTTTATTGATCAATTTCAACTTAGGACCTTCTTTGTATAACATGCAGTTCTCAAATCAGTGGGCGTAATTTGGACACATTTTTCCTGCATAGAGGGCTTCTAAAGCTGATTTGATCATGGGATCACGGGATTGAGCCACTGAATACTGTCATTGTGAGCTGAGGCAGTACCAATGTCTATTGCAGAAAAGTGGCAATAAGCAGCAGGTATGCAATTCTCAGAGGGTCCCAAGCAATCACCATGCAGTCCACTCGTCCTGGACATTTGTTCCTCCCTGTCAAACTTCCGGCAGAGTGCCCGAATGTCAGGTTCTGCCAATCTGACCCAATCATTCTGGGAACAGGCCTCGGAGAGAGCATCAGCATCTATGTGGTTCAGACCTGCTCGGGTATTCGAGAGCATAGTCATATGTAGATAACACGAAACCACCTATGGCCAGTGGCATCCAACTTAGCTGAGGTCTGCACATAGGTCAAAGGATTATTGTCAGTTTTACTAGTATTTTAGCCCCATACAAGTACTCATGGAATTGGTCAACAATAGCCCACTTCAAAGCTAGGAACTCTAACTTATGTACAAGATAGTTCTTTTTGGATGGGTCAGGCTTCTACTGGCAAAGGCCACTGGTCTCAGGCCATTCTCGTGCTCTTGGTACAACACAGCCCCCAACCCTTGCAAGCTAGCATCAGTGTGCAGGACAAGGTTTTCTTGGATCGGCATAGGCCAGCACTGGAGCATGGGTAGTTGATATATGATCTCATGAAAAGCAGTCTTACAATCAGAGTCCAGCGGCCCCAAATACTTCATTCGGATTAAATACACCTTTCAGTCTTGAGGACGCTGACTTTGGTATTTTTGTGGGTTGGGGATACCCTTGAGTAAGGTTAAGTAAAGGCGGATCACTCTTGAATAGTCTTGATGAAACGCCGATAATAACCACAGAATCCCAGGAATCTTTGCAGTTCTTTTAGATTTTGGCTAGGCCAGTGGTCAAGGCCTCAACTTTACTTGGGTCGGTCTCTATTCCTCGGTGGATACTATGTGTCCCACATACTTTACTGATGTTTGAAAGAATTGACACTTATCAATGGACAGTTTAAGGCCAAAGTCCTCCAGTCAGTCCAATACCTTAAATAATCTGCTCTCATGTTCCTCAGTGAGCTGCCAAACACAATAACATCATCTAGGTATACCAGGCACTCTAGTAAGTTCATGTCCCCACTGCACGCCTCCATCAATCGCTGAAAAGTGGCTGGGCACCTGAAACCCTTGAGGCATCCTCATGAATTCATAGAAGCCAAGTGGACAGATAAAGGCTGTCTTCTCATGGTCCTCTGGGGTCACGGGATCTGGTAGTACCACTCGGGAGATCCAACACAGAAACCACTTGCTCCCGTTTAGGCAGTCCAAAGCATCCTGAATCGGGGCATTGTGTACTGATCAGGGATAGTCCACGGTTTAAGGTGCGATAATCCACACATCCTTACTGTCCCATTCTTTTCCTCACTACCACAATGGGGAAGCATAAGGGCTTCTGGATTCTTGTATTATACCAGCAGCTAACATCTCTTGCAGATGCTCGCCTCACATCATCTATGTCAGCAGGTGCCAGGTCAGACCTCTCACAAAATGGTCTTTCGTCATGCAGCCGGATATTGTGCTCAGCTCTGCATGCATCCTACATCCCATTCCTTTAAAAGAAAACACCTGGTCTCTCTGGGCAAGCTTCTCACTGATCCTCACTTTCCATTCAGCTGGCAGCGGGAGTCACCAAATCAAACAAGTCAGGCGTTACTCTGTCATTCTTCCTTGAACTCTTGCTGCTGGGTAGCACTGCAGTGTCTGCACAATGCACATTAGCCAGGATGCAACCTCTATTTACTGAATGTCTCTTTCAGACACATTATGAACTGGACCATTACCCTTCTGGCATAAGCATGGGCTCTAGCGGGCAAAATACTAGGCTGACCAGCAGTCCCTCTGGCAATTTTCCATCGCCTGGTGCATCCAACATTAATATTTTATTCTTAACATCCTTTCTGATACGGACCTCTCCCTGTAAGGTACACTGGGCATTTGGCGCCAGGATCAGAGACTCAGGATCCTTCTTCCATACAATTCCGACCGGTTCCTCTGGTTCTATTTTTCAGCATCTCTCTGTGCCTCATAGGCCTTCTTAATTAAAGCCGGAACTCTTAAAGCTCTACTAGTCTTTGACCCCTGTTTTCATAACACAACTGTGCCAGCCTTCCGAACATATGAGCATTTGTTCCAATCAACAAAGGGACACCATCATACAGTCCAGTGGGGGACACACTAAGGCTAGGGTCTCTACTTGTTTGGCCACCCAGCCACAGAGGTGGGGAAAGACAGCAAATTCGGATATACCCGGAATAGGGGTAGGCCTTCTCACTTAACCCCATACATGCAGTCCTTCTAATGGTTGTAAGGGTACGTCTGACAAATGCTTCTGATACCAATCCTGGAACATAATTGTCACTTGGGAGCCACTGTCTAATACAGCTCTTGTAGACACCCATTCACCTTTACAGTGGTCTCCATGGAGGGACCCACTATTCTGGACCAGTCTGGAGGCGTATGCGGGGCCTGGGCAACTGACCTTGCCACAAAAGACGTGAGTTAGCATTTTGGTGCCCTCACTGGGATCATTTTGTGCACCTCTTAACCACTGATTTGTTCTCCAAGCTCCTCTTGTAGCCTATATGCAACTTTGTCAGTGTCTTTTGGGGACCGGCATTCCCTTTTCATGTGCCCATCTTTCCCACAATTATAACAAAACATACTTTCTGGAGTTTGAGCTGGCCGAGGCGCCACACTGGGAGCCAGGGCGGGGGTATTACTAACTGGAAACCTGGGTGCCATCTCTGTCTGCGTGATAAGCATTTGGAGACATCTCGCCAGTTTCTCCACTTCCATGGTCAAGGAATCGAGTTTGGAGTCATTATCAGCAGGAGACACATGGGTGGTACCACCCCACAGCAGATGCAGTCGGATATAGGTCAGGGCTCAGACTTGCAGGCTGGCCTTCATAAAGGGACTGTTTTGAATTCCCGGATCTCTCTCAACAGTTCGCCCATTGTGGCATATCTTTTCCTTGTCAGAGCACCCATTGACTGCAAACCCTGCCCCTGAACTTCACTTGATGGGTCACCCTCAGTCACTGGTCGAGCCGCACTGCTGGTGCAGGTCCCTCCCAAGGTCGCCTTTTCTCAACTCCTCGAATTTCTCTCATTAACTCATCATAGGAGGGTGGGGATTCCAGTCGATTTTCCAGGTGTAACTGAAGCAACAGCAGTTCTGAGAAGGGGGCAGACTTAAGGATCCTGTCCAGCCTGGTTCGGTCCAGTTCAATCACTGGCAAACTACCCTTTCTGAGGCATTCTTGCAACAATTTTTCCAGCCGAGATACATACACAGACAACAACTCCCCTTGGTACTGTTGTGCATTTCTTACTCTCCACCATAGGTCCTCATCAGAATCTGGGCTCCATACACATTCTCCAAGGCCTCAAGATAGGCCTGTGCAGTACTTCAGGGTTACTGGCCCGTTGCACGGATGGTAGCCAGGGCAGGACCTCGGAGGCCTCACTAACCCTCTTTCACTTTCAAGCTTCCGAGCATTGCCATTCTAGCACTGGGGCAACACAGTCTATCCAGGTCTCCCAGTCATCCTCCCTTGGGGGTGGGAGGGTGCCAGAAAAGATCCTCAACCTTTGGTAAGAGTCGTGACTAATGGCAGGTGCAGAAATAGGAGTCTGCATTGGTTCAGCCACCATTACGGTACTGGAGTGGAGAGGGTGTTGGGGAGGAACACCCCAGGTGGCAAGAATAGCTTCTTCAAGTCCTCCACAGTTTCCTTCCCCAGCAGCCATTTAGCAAATTTCTCCTCAAAAGTTTCAGATAGTGGTGGGGCTCATTCCCCGGTCTTACTGTCCTTAGCTATCACTCTCCAGGCAGTGAGGGCTCCTCTGGGGTAATGGTCTGTGGCACTTGGAGCTATCTATGGGATCCTTAAACTCTACTAGGGCCAGAAAGTGTGGGTGAGCAGATTAGCATGCCGACCCACCACCACAGGGTTTTGTAAACCTTCCACCTTGGAAAGTACTCCCTGTACAGTGTCCATATTGATACCCAGGGGGATGTCCAGTATAAGCATAGCATTTTGGGGGTCAATCTCCTCCCCAGTACACCACTCCACCAGCCGGTGCACAGCCACTTATGTCGGGGTACCCATTTTTTCTTAACAGTGGTTCGAAAATATGGCCATTAGAGGACACACAATCCCAGCGGTGCCTCCAAGATGTAACCCCTAGATGGCGCTATCCCAGGGGCTACTACCCCTGCCTGATTTGCCACTAACAGGTTGAGGGGCCTGGATCCGATGGCGGGTGCCTCCACCCAGAGGTCAGGGTTTGCAATAATTAAACTAACTTGGTCACAGCCCTCTGGGACACTGCACCCCTTTCTTCCCACTAGTGGCCCCACAATATATCAGTTACCTTCACAGTATACACTTACCCCAGGACTGGTTCAGGCACTGGGACCTCCTGTAAAATAAGATACAGTGCAACAATCACAGTACAATACTTTAACATAGACAAATACCTCAGGCAGTATAACTTTGCTGAAACAAGCAGCTCTGATTTATTTAGGGGATATAACAAGGACAGGGGAATCAGGTTAATTAGCTTATCACTTTACTCATCTACCTATGGCTCTGTGCACAGGCCTATCCCTACCAGTTACTGTCCCTGGGTACCCAAGCCCTAGTGGCTAGTCCAAACCGTGGCAGCTGGTAGGGCCCTTCACACAGAGAAAAGAAAATTAGTTAAACAGTCAGCAGTACAGTAATTCCATTTGGATTCAGTGTGGCAATTCAACAGAGAGTGACCCTGAATTAGTACTCACGACCTCCAAACAAGATAGGGTCCTTCAATGTCAGCAGGGCTACTCTTGAGCTCCACGAGACTCTCACACATTTATATGGCAACTGCAACAGGCAAAAGTCCTTTAATGGCAGCAGGATTCACTCGAGCTACACAAGCCTCCTCACACATTTATATGGTAAACAGTCACAGGCAAAGTCCTTTAATGGCAGCAGGATTCACTTGAGCTACACAAGCCTCCTCACACATTTATATGGTAAAAAAGTACTATACCAGGCAGGCTGCTTCTCTAGGCCCGATCACAATTACTGCACAATACCGGAGAACACAATAGATTCAGTTCTGACAGACCGAGTGCAATTCAGCAATTTCTCTAGTCTTCAGGGTGAGCCTGGTTTCTACTCTTCAGATATCCTTTGATTCTCTTCACAGGATGGATTCAGTCCTAACAAGCAGTTACACAAGCTGCAGACCGAACTCTGGGCCTTACACACATTCTCCGACTAAAACTGCACAATCAAAAAGCACAGGGCTCCTTCCTCTTCACTGCCAGAGCTCAACTGAAACTCCAGCAGACAAAACCGCACTTCCTTTGAGTTCCTCCCATTTCTTGGCTGGATTGGCTGTCACTCACAATAGACTGCCCCTGTTGGTCCAAAAGGCGCAAGTCTAAACTACATCTCCCAGAGTCACTGCCCATACAATCCTCTTGTGGCTGGCTCAGATTATGAGTCCAAGTTCTGATTGTCCAAGGCACCATTTTAGAGCTACCTTAACCCACACTGATTGGTCCAGTTCAGCAGTTCAAAACTAGAATGGGGAACTAGGCAAACACAGTTCTGACTGCAAAGAAAGCAGGTTAGACAAACTGTAATTTCATTATTACTCTAAATGATTTCTGGCAAACAGTTACATCTTTCAGATAGGTTCCTTTGCACTCCTAGTGACTGCAAAATGGTGAATTGGCAGCAGCTCGAGTGGTACTCAAACAGAAAGCACACAGTCCCCCATACAAACTAATTATGTCTGCAAACAGACAGCTCTTAAAGAGACAGTACCAGAGGCTCTAAAAACACTCACTGATAAATGGCTTAAACGCCAAACACCATTCAGGCTTGGAGCATTCAAGCAAGCTCCTGGAAGTCTTTTGGGAACCCCCATTTGCAGGGGGGTTACATGTCGATACAAACAAAATTACATAGACTAAATGCACTGTGTCTAATGTGATTGTGTACACATCCCTTGAGTTGGCAAAAATCAGTTGAACAAGTGCCTGGAAAACCCTAAGCTGATTAACTGATAACCAGATCACATTCCCTTAGAGTACCCCTAAAGCCTCACTGTTATATACTAAAAAGCATAAAACATGTTCAACTATTGTGTGCCTTCATTGGTTCATAATAGCAGTAAGGACCCCCAGATGGGGCACTATCTTGAACTATGGACCAGTGAGCTATCGGGACGCTGTCTACATGACTGCCCAAAAACTAATCTTTAACCTAGTGAAGCCAGGGATGTTAGGTCCATCATGTCTGCCCCACACCCTACGATTCACAAGTAGGGAAGAAATAAGTATACAGTGAAAACATGTACCAATTTAAATGGATTCCCCACCTACTCTACTGCCCAGAGTACCTGGGGATTCTCTTGGTGAGCAGAAATTTGTCAAGGCTTACCTTACCATCCTGTACTGTCACCATATCCACTGTCTCTGCTGGTATGCCATCCCTTCCTATGTCTCTTGTGAGCCCCCAGCAACTGTATTACACCAATACACATCTTATTATAAACTACTGTATGTATTAGACATTACGGACCATGCCTGAGTACCAACAAACTGAACTTTTCTTTACTGCTATGAACAAAATGAGATATGCCATTTATAGCACTACTCCATGACTATACTACATCACTTAGCGACTGTATCGCTATCGTGACTGTATTGTACATGTCCTGATTGTCTGTCTAACCTGCTGTTGTCCCTCAAGAGAAAACAAAATGGTACACAGAATAGAACAGAATAAAGAAATATAGAAACATAGACTGAGCTGGCAGAAAAAGTCCCAGAAAGCCATCCAAACAGTCCATTTCCTTACCTTGTTCAATGCTTGACCTAATGTTGGACTGGATTTAAAGATCTGATAACTCTGGTGGCCTGGCCATCTCCACCTTCCACACGCATTCCTTCCCTTCGACCCCATGTAGATCCCACTATTCCCTTATTTCTGTCCCACCCAAGTTTAAGCCCATCAGTCTTGGCTTCAACAACCTCTACGGGTAGCCTATTCTATTCCTCCTCCACCTGCTCCATGAAGAACTTCCTCCCGTCTCCACTGAATCCCCACCCTTCAAGTCTCCACCCATGCCCTCTAGGTATTGTGCCTGTGTCACTGAGCTATATATGGTTGTATGCAATAATTTGCAGGCATTAAACACTTGCCATCCTCACACTTGCACAGACCATTGCATTGCAACCAGTTTTATGAAAAGGAGGGGATATCAGCCAGGACGTTCTGGGGCAATTTCCCATGCTTACAGAAGGGGCCATGGGACCTTTGCTTCCACCAGGGCAATGTACCTCCAGCAAGTCTCCCTCCCTCCCCCCTCCACATTTAACACTGCCCTGTCTACACCAGATATGAGCCCAGGTCCCAAGTGTGGGACATGAAACCATGACCATCTGACCCTGAGGTGAGAGAGTGCTACTTATTGAACCTCACTGATTACACCTCAGGAGTCTCTATCGTGAGGAAGGGGTGACTTTTTTTTAAATACAAGTACTCAGTAAACAAGCAGCATAACAATCTATCTGGGTGCCAAAATGCAAAGCTGCAAGAATCACAGAGTGAACAAACTAAAAATATAATAAATAATTTGGGGGATCTAAACTCAATTCTAGGTTTTCAGCTCAGCTTCGAAGTTGCTTAGATCTCATGGATTAGCGTCACAACCTTGAAGCACCTCAGTATGGAACGGAGCCCTGGAAATCTGGTGCAGACAATACTGGAGAGGCTGAAACTGGAGATAACTCTAAGGAACAGAGCTCCCCTGTGGAGATGGGTTAGAGACGAGGCAGGGTGCTCAGCCACACAAGACACCAAGGTTCATAAACAGACATGAGCCCCCCCCCCCACTCCATGAGTTGGTGGCAGCTGGATACATTGCAGAGGTGAGGAACCGGCTTCAAGACAGCCTCATCACACTTCCGCACCCCCTGCTGGCCAGTCCATTGCATAACATAGGCAGATTTGGAGGATACCGTGCTCTCAGTTTATTTATTTATTTCGTTTTTGTTAACCAGGTAAGCACACTAGACAAGACAGATGCCTATTTTCAGGTGCGACCCGAGAGGTTACAAGGAAATAAGGAAGCAGGTTACAAAACAGAGCTCAGGTAGATAAATATACAGATATTTCAATTCATAGATGAGGCAGGAGAGGCAAAAAAAGAGAAGCATACAGTAACATACACAGGAGCAGGTAAGTTAATATACAGACATTACAAACTGTGAGCAGAGAGGCAAATTTCAAATATCATTTCAAATACCAAAGCGTGCAAGCACGAGGAACACTGTGGGCAGGTAGGACTAGGAAGGTAGCTGAGCACAGAGTCCAGGTAGGTGCCCCTCAAAGAGGAGCAGTGGTATCCGGTGTGTCATTAGTTTAGGAGGGCCACTGGCATCAAGTGCAACTGCAGGCCAAGGAGAGCAGCAAGTGATCCCAGAGGGAGTTATGGAAACAGGTATGGGAGGGTGTACAGCGAAGAAGGGCAGGAAGGGAGTTCCATAATTTTGGAGCACAAGACGCAAATGCTCTGTCACCCATTTGGGTATGGGTATTGGGGACCTGGAACATCGCAGGACCATGTGACCTTAGGGAGTAGGAGGAGGCGACAGGTTTGAGGAGCTCTGCCAGAACAGGAGGAGTGGCCGTTCTTACCACCTTGTCAGTAAAACAACTTAGGACAAAGCTACAATGCTGGCCCGCTGGAAGCCAAGTAAGCTTACTGTAAAGGTCGCAATGGTGGGTGAGATGTCCGGGCAAGGGCAAAGCGGCATATACTATTGTAGGCCACGTCCCATTCTGAGAGGTGAGTTTTAGCAGAGTGAGCAAATGTGATGAGCCCATAGCAGAGTGTGAGAAGAAACACCCCTCTCGCCAGGGCAATACGTGCAGCGGGGGTGAAGCTGATTTCTTGCTCTGTAAGCCAAGCCCAACTTACTATTTACAGCTCTACATACAAGGTGAATATGCTGGGAAAGGTCAAAGAGCTAGTGTTGAGGTTAAGGAGCTGGTGTACTACCTGGATATAATAACTTTCAGAAGTAGCTTTCACTTCTTGTAGCTGTAGTATGTTTTTTCCTATTCTGTTTTACTAATTGTTAGATTTCTACCTGACAGTGCTAGGTGTGATATGTGGAACAGTACTCTAAGTGGAGGGTGACACAGTCTGTTTTACTAATTGTTAGATTTCTACCTGACAGTGCTAGGTGTGATATGTGGAACAGTACTCTAAGTGGAGGGTGACACAGTCAGTTCTAATCCTCCCACTACATCATTATCTGACTGCGACATCACTGGTAGCCAAGAAGAACCAGTCTCCTGCTGCTTGATTGGCAACTTGCGACACATGTTACCAATCGGGCAACAGGGCTTGTGATGTAACAATAAGTGAGGTCACATGCTGATGATGTAGCAGGAGGCACAAAACTAGATATGTCTGCTTCCACGTAAAGCACTGCTTTTGAAATCACACCCAGTTCCATTATGTAGACAACAATCTAATGAGCACACAGAAAAAAACACTTAAAAAATAAAATAATAAGGGACTACTGTAGTTTAAAAAATTACTAGCAATTCTTGTCTGCTGTTATTTGGCAGTATTAGTTTTTAAAAGGAAAGGAGCCATGACTGAGGCTAGTAAAGACTATAACCATGAGATGGCAGAAAAATCAAAGTAAATAGGGATAAGGTTAACATTTTTAAAAAAGAAAAGTATTTCTAGTCGTACTTTAAAATTGTGTGCACAGTGTAGGACTGCAGTCTTTGTTTGTATAATTGAGTAGACACTTAACTATAGTATAAAAAGAGAGACATTTAAGATTGACTGAATTCTGTGGAATTTAACAGTAAAAGGCTATAACAAAGGACAGCCTTATGGTGAGGGTGGTGTGGGTATATGATTGTGGTTACATAAAGCATTTCTATCATCACTGTGCATCACAACAGCTTGAACTGCAACCTCCTCTTGCAACATATGACCGAGACACACATTGAATGTATTAGGTTTCTGGATTTTTTTTCTTTACAATTTATTGGCCAAGGATAACCCAGCTGTTAACATCTCATTTTCAGTGGGTTCCTGCTTCTGCCCAGTTTTACAGCTGGCAGAATGATGCACAGGGAGGTCAAGTGACTTGCTCAGGGTCACACAGAACATAAATGGCAGTTATGTGATTTAAACCCTGGTCTCCTGGCTCAAAGTTCTGCACTGTAACCATAAAGTAGTATAGTGCAGAGGGTGTTGGTGGGCTTGCACAGTAAAACTGGTTTAAACATGTGAAGCGGTTATAGGCGCAATGTGGAAAGCAGTGATGGGCCTCGCTGCTGGAGAGCACCACTAAAGTAAGTCAAGTTCTATCAATTCTTATAAAATGGGGAACTGATCAAAATTGTTACATAAAAAATGTTAAAAATTTTATAAAATGGTAAACAACAATCTACTATTCTTGTTGGCTGGGAACTACTCCATACTGAGTAATTATTCCCCTGGCCATAATTATACAGTATTCAGTTCCGGGCCAAATCACATAAAAATATTAATTCACCTCGCTCACCTCTGCAAAACCAAATGGCAGACATTCTTTTCACAAACATAAACCCCCACCCCACCCAGCTCCTATATCCCACATCAAAGTTCTATACTCATTTGAACAAAATATATACCATCCGTTGGTCCTGTGCTGCTGTACGACTGACCTAGATTCAGGAAGCAGACTTGAGTTGCACAGAGCAGGCAGCCAGGCTGGGAGTAGCAGTGCTGAACGTAGCACTTCACAGTCTTGGGGGGGGGGGATGTTGTTCTGTCCGTGACTGCAATGACCCCTGTGGCCACGCAGAGGGCTTGCTGTCCCCAAGGGGCTCCACTGTAGCATCTGAGGCCACAAGGGCACTGCCGCACCATCAAGTTGGAGGAGGGTAGGGCAGGAAAAACCAGGGGAAAAACACTCTAGGGGCTGTCAGAATTATGGTTGGGGTACACTCAGGCCCTACACCATGTTAACTGCCACCCATAACTGGTGGCAGGTTAGTGGTTGGTGCAGTTGAGTGGTCACCCCTGTCTGAGGAGGGTAAGGATGTGCACCAGGAGAAGTGAGAAAAACTTAGAGGCAAAAAATAAAACATTTGAATAAGATTATACTTGCATCTTGTGCTTCTGTTTACTGCCCGATGCAGGAGGAATGTTTAGGCAATTAAATTGACCTGGTGGCCTCTGTTACACTCATTCTTTCTCATAGCTAAGTTCCTTTTTATAGATTTTTTCTATTCTAACTCTGTGCTGCCATGGATCACCTCTCAAGTGAAATTCCAACAAAAAACATTTTAAAATATGTTTGTAACGTGGCAATAATTCTTTACTTGGGAAATCAGTCAAGCATTGGTTGAAACACAGCAGGTAACTTAGTTTCAACCATGCATTCATTCCCTAGATTTGCCCTGCTGTGTAATGCCAAGATCAACCACACGTATAGAAATATATTTGAGTTTCCCACCACCCACCCACCCAGTGGACACAGTAGAGCTCCTCGCTACTCCTGTAGCATTAATACCTCAAACAGACATTCAAAAAGCAACATCAGACATGCACACCGAACCATGACCCACACCTACATTAACGTCCTCTTCCACCTATCTAGATATAGAATGCACAGGATAGCCATAGTGTTAGTGTATGACTGAGCGACGGATGGTTAAATAAAAATAGAAATGAACAATTCAGCACAATTTTGTAGCCACACACTGTATGGGGAGCCTAAATGGCTCCCTATTTGTGTTTCACAATGCTGAGATGGTCAGCTTAGGAAAGGGTGAAGGGTGGGAACTTGCACACAGCTACCTCCAAACAAATAGCCTTGGTGTGTTACAGTTCATACAAGTGCATAAGAGCTGCAGGTTTCCAGTGTGTGAGGTGTTCAGATGCAGAAGTGGTTGCATGTAATATTTCAAACAGTGAGTACTCGCGTCGTGCAGCAGCTGGGAAGCGACAATAAGGACAGGGAAAGGTCAGTGTGCTGTTGGCCATTATCAGCGAAGAAGTATACCAGCTATAAGATGTCACCAGATGAAACATTTTTTTTGATCATGTTACAAGTGTCGTACTAATGTTTAGTAGCGAGTAATAGTGAGCGGCAGCAAGGTATGCAAATGATTATTTCTACCCACAAATCGCAGCTTATCGTTATAACAAATATAGCTAGTGATTTTTTTCAGCAACATAATAGTAATTTGGAAATTTAAACAGTTTCATAGTAATACTACAGCAGTAGTAAAGTAAAAGCAGCAGTGATTCATTAATGAGTACTGCAGCAATCACAATATTAATGAGCATTGCTCAATTTTTCCAGTATTATTATTTTAAGATGGCTTTTTCCATATAACAAATATAAAAATGTGTTGTATTATTTGTGTTTTCCAACAATATTTCTCCCAAGTGCTTGCCATGTTACAAGCGCATAAATCCCCTCAAAGGGAGGCATTTCCTAGGAATTAATGTATGGTTGAGTGGTGGAAGCACTCGGCATTTGGCCTTGTGCACCCCACCACCACAACCATGCATTAATTCCTACGAAATGCCTCCTTTTCCGGGATTAATGCTTATATAAGTCCCATTTAGGAGCTATTCTAGCTGTGCTGCCGTGGATTACCACTCAAGTGAAATTCCAACAGAAAAACATTTTAAATATGTACAAATCCCATTTAGGAGCTGAAGCACATCTCTTCCTAAACACATAAATGTAACAGCTCTTGCCAGGATTTGAACTCATGGGCCCGGATATTTAAAATGCACCAGGCTGTGGCATAAGCCTGGGTGCAGCTCAACTTAGTTGCGCAGGGGTGTGGCCTGGGTGATATTCAACAGAGCTGCGCTATGGCGCAGCAGCTTTGACTATCGTACCCTGACCACCCCCACTGTGCATGGTGCAGTGGCACTGCACCAGCGCAAAGTGGCCAGAGTGGAGCATGGAGATATTGCTAGTGCAAGTGCCATTGCGTGCACACCTGGGCATTCAAAGGAGACATGCAAGTGGGGCCTGAATTTATGCAAAGGCGGCATGGGGCCATTTGCATATCATTATGGCTCCATTTGCATCCCATTAGCATGCAGGTGCGCCAATCCCCGACGACATGCACCTGGCGCCCTGCCAGGCAGCAGCCGTCGGGGACCGATGCCCCCTGCAGCCCGATTGTGGGCATTTGTCTAAAATCTAATCCTTATCTAATATCCCTGGTGGTCCAGTGGACCGCTATGTGCCTGATCACGGGCATTTGTCTATAAACAACATTCCCGTCCAATATCCCTGGTGGTCCAGTTGACCGCTATGTGCCCGATCGTGGGCATTTGTCTACAAACAACATCCCCGTCAAATATCCCTGGTGGTCCAGTGGACTGTTATGTGCCCAATCGTGGGCATCGGTATAATACACCCACCCGTCCAATGGTGGCCCAGTGGACCGATCGCTGCCCGATCACGGCCATCTTTTTAAATCACCCCCCCCACCAATATCACTGATGGTCCAGTGGACCGCACTCTGCCTGATCGCGGGCATCTGCAAAACATAAAAAGGTCCTATTACCCTGGTGGTCTAGTGTACCACCCTCTCCACCTGCCCACTGAGCCCCACCACCCCGCTCCCTGCCCCCAGTCAGCCGGTGGGCGAAGACCCACCACCTGCCACCCCACCACCCGCCGACTGACAGCTCAGTAGGGCTGCACACCCATTGGTTCACAGTGTGAGCCAATGGGTGTGCAAATACTATACTACACATTCCAAATATGTGAATGATTCATTCACATATCTGGACTGTGCAATGCGGTATGGGCTCACGCCCATTGGCTCACGCCAGAACCATCGACATGCAGCCCTACTGACCTGTCAGTCGGCGGGCGCGGGCGGCAGGCAGGCGGGCTGCCGCCCGCCGCTGACCAGGGAGCGGGCGGTGAGGCTCAGTGGGCGGTGGGAGGGGGTATACCAGACCACCAGGTAATAGGACCTTTTATGTTTTACAGATGCCCACGATTGGGCAGAGTGCGGTCCACTGGACCACCAGCGATATTGGTGGGGGGGATGATTTAAAAAGATGCCCGCGATCGGGCAGTGATCGGTCCACTGGACCACCAGGGATATTGTACGGGGATGTTTTTTGTAGACAAATGCCCGCGATTGGGCACATAGCAGTCCACTGGACCAGCAGGGATATTGGAGGGGGGGTTTATTTACACGGATGCCCGCGATGGGGCATGGGGTACCGCCAGGTGCGCAGGGAATTTAGGCCACCATAAGGTGGCAGCTGCCGTGTTGCGCCTGCAATGCGGCAGCTCACCTGTGGTGGCCATTATTTGTTCTTTTTGGCTTAACTTTGTGCAGGCGCGAGTAGGGATTGCACATGCATGGCTCTGCTACGTCCCGGGCTGAATATCGGGCTGTGCAGGTTATGCATGGGCCCACCCCTACTTGTGCCTGCATACATTACTACGCGCCCGGCACATTGGGATTTGTGCACATCTTTTCCTTTTGAATATCGCGCCGGGGCGCATCAGTGGGTTGTGCATGGCACAACACTGTTGCACCATGTGCAACCCTTTTGAATATCTGGGCCGTAATGTCTTATTTACCAGCCTGTTGATATTTCCTCTGCACCACCAAGCTGATGCAGTAGTGAACATAGCTCCAGTAATTTATTAGCTAATTTTACGGCAACACACAGAGACTTGTATTACAGGCAAGCACTCCTCTTTACTGTTGACCAGCGGCAAAAAAACAAATACAGAGCACAACAGGAAAATGTGGCCATATGGCCCTTACTGACATGAGTACTGCTTACAACCCCCAGAATCCTCTGCTCCTCCCACAGTCATCCAGGTGCCTATAAAAGGCGAAGGTGCCAAACCGACTTCCTCTTCTTTGCCATTGACCAAGGCATGGCTGTTTCTGCTGCATTTGCAGTCGACACTAATCTTGATGATGCACATTGTTCTGCTTCTTGCCGCAGCCTATGAGGGCCCTGCCATTGTTGCCGAGTGTTTGGTGGCCCTAATAGATGAAGCAGTTTCCCGGTGTCTCCGGGAGAAGTGCGATCGCAACAATGGCCATTACCTTGTGGATCATGAAGAGATCGTGGCACAAGGGCATGTGAAGGGGTGAGGACTGCCTTGTAGCTGAACAGGAGCAGGCTCTGGTGGTGCACAATTACTTGTACTGCTCCCAGCTGAGACAAAAATCTCCTGTTTTAATGCAGTCCTGTGGGGGAAGGTCATGATCTCTCCCTTCTCCCCCCAGGTTAGAGGCGTGTGTCTCCCCCCCCATGGAAGAGATGACTTCAGAGGACCGCAGGAACAGGTGGTCCCTTACTGATTCTGCCCTAAAACTCCCCAGAAGGGCTTTTTCCATTGCTGCTACCATCAAGGGCAGGACCCCCCCACACCCACAGGAGGGATATGTGATCAGTAGCCAGAATAAGGCTGCCGGGACTCTAAGGCGAGCTAGACCCACCAATATCGTTAAGGGTGGTCGGACCCCACCTTCAACGGGTTAACCAGTACTGGGCTCAGGAGGCTGGAAGGGCAGCCTCTGTCCTTGGACACCCCCAGGCCAATAGGGCCTCACAAAAATGGAAACATGTATCCCATCCTCCATCCTGCTCAAACACGGCCCCCAGGTACTAAATCAGAGGCTGGGTACAGGAAGGACACTTCAGACTCCTCTGCTAGGGAGTCAGATTTGGACAGGGATTCTGACCAATCCCTTCCCAGATCCTGGTGCAGTGAGGGCTCTCCTTCCAAAATCACCAGGAGACTATTAGTGGAGTCTCCTTTGGAGGATCCTCAGGAGACCATGAAGGCACCATTTGATCCAGATATCCCAGGGGACTCACTGTTTGAATGGCCCCCTCTAGCTGAGGCTGCAGACTATCTGGTCAGTTCCCTGTGCAAGCCTCTGGACAGAAAGGTATGCAGGAAGCTCCAGAGGAACTGCCCTGTTCTCTCTTTCAAGGTGGACCTGGTGCCAGAGTTCGATAAAAGATTTTCTACCTATTTTGGCTAGGGGGCAGAGACCCCAAGAAAGACTTGGATAAAAGCCTTAAAGCGTTCCAAGACAAACTGCTAGACTTTGTGAGACCCCTGGCAGTACTCAGCAGCGTAACCCATGAGGCACATATGAATCACAGCCCGATTGATCCAGATTACCTACAGGATGTGGTCCAACATGTGATTTGCTTTTTGGGTAACTCAAATGTGACCTTTCTTCTGAAAGAACAAAGACTGCCCAGCTGAAATTCCACCTGGACTGTTCAGAATTGGCATCCAAAGATGCAGGCCCAGAGGCAGATGGTTTGTTGTCTGGAGAATCCTTACTGAAGGAGCTCAGGAAATTGAGCAAAGACTTTTCTGGGATCAAGAAGACCCAATCTTCCTTTAGGGTGATGGGGCAGCCCCTTTTTGGATGGACCAGAAGAAGCAGGGGCCACTCTTTCAGCCGGGAGCAGATCCACAGCTTTTGTCAGGGCTCTGCATTTCTTGGTTTCTTTGGCTGTGGACCCAGATCCAGGGGAGACTGGGGGTTCAAACTCAGGGATTTTCCATGGGAATAGAGGCTCAGCCACACCAAACTCCTCCCCCAATCAGGTAGGTCACCCTCAGGGAGGAGCCCCCGATATCTATCTCTCTCTCTCTCTCTCTCTCTCTCTCTCTCTCCTTAATGCTTCAACTGGTGCGCCCTCTCTCACAACTGGGAACTTATCACGCAGGATGCATGGGTTCTGAACATGGTGCGGGGCTACTAAATCCAATTTGAATCCCACCCATCCCTCCTTCAGGCCATTCCCCTTCTGTTTTCCAAAGAAGAAATAACCCTGATATCCCAGGAACTGGACTCCCTTTATTACAAAGGGGCCATAGTTGGAGCCCCCACTGGGGATCCAAGCCTGGACCAGTTCCATTTTCCTGGTTCCCAGTAAAGATGGAGGTCATCAGCTGGACATCAATCATCATGCTGTCTGTAGACATTTCAAGATGGAGAGGATCTGTCTTCTACATCACCATCCTCAAAGGAGATTGACTGTTTTTTTCTGGACCTCAAGGATGCTTACCTAACAGTTCCCATCCATTTGGCTGACCAGAGGTGGCTCAGGCTTTCATGGGAAGGGGTGGCCTGGCGGTTAGTTTGCCTTCCTAGTGACCTGTCCTGAGTTCAGTGGTGCTTCACGAACTTCTGTGCCTAGTGGTGGCCTGGCCCAGGGCTGCAAGTGTCAGACTGATTATTTACCTGGCTGATATCTTGATTATGGATCAAGATGCTCTCTCCACAGTGAAGCACCGCCACTTGACCATTTCCCTGTTGGAACACCTCAGTTTTGTTATCAATCAGGACAAGTCAAGCCTATCCCCATGCCAGATGATCTCTTTCATGGGGTTTGAGGTGGACTCTGTAGAATCCTGCCTCAAACTGCCCTTAGCCAAGGTCAAGGGCATAAGGAAGGAGTTATACAAGCTCCTCAAGAGAGAGTAGGCCACAATTCAGAACCTAGCTAGAGTTATCAGTCTGCTCTCCTCATCAATCCAAGCCATTTTCCCCACTCCCCTCCATTACTGCTCCCTCCAGCAGTGCAAGCTAAAGGCCTTAAGGCTTTTGAGTTCCTTAGATTCCCCAGTGCATCTCTCGCAAGCAGCCCACAATGATATTCTCTGGTGGGTTTGCCAGATGGACATGTGGAATGGAAGAGCCATTTTCCAGACTTATCCAGAACTCACAATAGAGTCAGATGCCAGTCTATATGGCTGGATCGTCTGGTGCCAAGGCACCTCCACAGGCAGCAAGTGATCTGATGTGAACTCCTCCCTCCATCTCAATGTGCTTGAACACCTGGCAGTGCTATTCATGATCCAGAGTTTTACCAAGGGCAGAAAGGACCTAGTAATTCTCCTGAAGATGGATAAAGTGGCAGTGGTGTGCTACATAAACAAGCTAGGGAGATGAAGTCCCTCAAACTCAATGTAGTGGCCAAGAGGCTCTTTTTTTTTTTAATTGTTTAACCAGGAGAGACACACTAAGCTGAAAACTTGTTTACAGGTGTGACCTGGGAGCACAAGGAAGTTAAGTGACTTGCTCAGGATCACATAATATGCACCTAAGTGGCTGTGGGATTCAAACCCAGGTCTCCAGATCTACAGCTCAGAACCTTAACCCACTGCGCTATACTGCCTCCTTATGCTCTGGCATTACTGTCGGAACCACAGGTTGTAGATCCAGGCCTAACATATCCAAGGCCTCTCCAACACAGTGATGGACTGGAACTCCTGCTGCCTTGTGGACTCCGCCAATTTCCTTTTCAGGAGAAACATGTGCCACTGTTACTCTTTCAGCGAGGACCGTCGGAGGTGCACATATTCTCCTCGTGCCTCGCAACTCAGCTCCCGATCTTTTTCAGCTGGAGACCAGATCTGGGAGCCAGTGCCACGGATGCCTTTCTCCAGGACTGGAACAATCTGAAGGATTATGCCTTTCTTCTGTTCTCCATGATCTGCAGAACAGTAGTTCAGATCAGGAGGCAACAAGCCACAGTCTTGTAGATCACTCCATTCTGGTAAGCCCTGCCTTGTTTCCCCTCCCTCCTGGAACTTTTGATTCAGCTTTCCCTCCTTCTTCCCCTCAAGAAGAACCTTCTTTTGGATGTGGATGGCAAGTCGCACCCTCTGATGCTGGAAGACAAGCTCCAGCTGGTGGCTTGGCTTCTTTCAGGGGTACCCGGTCAACCGCAGGACTTTCAGAAGGAGCTGCCAACCTTCTCAGAGAGTACTGGGACAAAGGGACCAAAAAAAACATATTCAGCAGTCTGGTCTTGGTGGACTAGCTGGTGTGATGGAAGGAACCTGGATCCCTTTTCAGCACCTATAACAGAGGTAATAGAGTTTTTATTCATTTCAGGTAAGGCGTACAGGTTTATTAATGTTGTGTGGTCTGCCATCTCTGCGCCACATATCTCCACGGGCAGTACGTTTTTGGGTCAACATTCACTTACATGTAGATTTCTCAAGGCTAACAGATGGTCTAGACCCCCACAACCCAAGTACAGATACACCTGGAATGTGGACGAGGTTCTGCAACTCTTTAGGGTTGATCCTCCAATGAGGATTTACCCTTAAAATATCTTGTGCATTTCCAGAATATCTCACCACTCACAACTGGTTTATGTCTCCTTCACCAGACAAATGAAGACAGCAACTCAAGAGATGTCTTTTCCACGTTTCAAGCCAGAACCCAAGCCGCATGTGGTCTCTTGCCTCTTGGAATATCTTCATCAGACAGCTCCCCTCTGTGGGGATGTAGCTCAAGTTCTGATCTCTCTGACTAAACCTCATAAACCACTGGCAGCAGCCACCACTGTAAGGTGAGTCTGATGGACAATAGCGGAAGTGGGGATTGACATGACCATGTTCCGGGCCCACTCCACTTGAGGGATTATGGCTAGCAAGGCGTTCATGAGTGGTATACTTTTGGAGGATATTCCTTGGACAGTCAACTGGTCTGGGGATTCTGTCTTCAACACATTCTGCCATAAGCCTGTGACCAATGGGGTGGTGAACGTAATTCTATCTGGAGCTTTGAACATATCATGCAATACAAGCCTCCATGTGTTAACGTAAAATTGTAATTTTCTGAGATACTAGCTCAAAAAAAGTTATGGTTTTAATAAACACACTGAGACATAGGATTACAGTCCCTCAGCACAAGACGTCATGGCATATCCCACACATTTTACCACAAGAAAAAGTCTCAAGTAAGTAGTTCTTTTTACCCCAAAGTTTTTTTTTCAGTTTTATTTTCTCACCACAGCAGCCCATTCAGGCTCAGGTACAGGAATGCAACAGCAAATCCAAGTGTTTGGTGAAATGCTAGAAACTTTGTTGCTGCATTCCTGTTCCTGAGCCTGAATGGGCTGCTGTGATGAGAAAATAAAACTGAAGAAAAAAACCTGGGGGAAAAAAGAACTACTTACTTGAAACTTTTTCTTGTGGCAAAATGTGTGGGTGTGCCACCATGACTACTTGTGCTGAGCTGTACTAGTTTTGTCATTGAGCACCAATACCTACCCCTGTTTTAACTTGGTCACGATTACAGTCCCTCCTCACCCTTCTTGTTTGCTTTTTCACAGCTAACACCTAGAAGGGCCAGGAAGGGTTGATACTGGACCCATTGGAGACACAATGTTTGGTTCCCAGTTCCAGTTTTTTAGTTGTTTGGTTCCAGTTCCCTGTTGTGGTAATGGATTACTCTGGTTTTGAGTTTGGTTGGAAGTTCCTGCTTCTATGGCTGCACAAAGAAGAAGAAGAAGTCGGTTTGGTGCCTTCTCCTTTTGTAGGTGTCTGGAGGACTGTGGGAAGAGCAGAGGATTCTGGGGGTTGTAGGCAGTAGTCATGTCAGTAAGGGCCATATGGCCGTGTTTTCCTGTTGTGCTCTGTGTTTGTTTCTTTGCAGCTGGTCAACAGTAAATATGAGTGATTGCCTGTAATCTTGTACTTCTGTGTGCTTATTGAAACCATAAATTTCTTTCAAGCAATGCTCTCAGAAAATTACAGTTTTCATTAATGCCATAAAGCAAGAGGTGAAGTTGGTTGCCAAAACATTCCTCTACCATGCCACACTCACTCTTGCTATCCCCACACAATACTTTAATGTCCTCACAGGTCTTGCGACAGCTCCGCACACAGCTCACCATGTAGAAAAAAAGCTGTCTGTATCCTGCTCACTAGCCCAAACATACAATTGCAAGCAACAATAAATAAGAAAGAAACAGAAAGCAACAGCTTTGAAGTGCATCTTGGGGAGGGATTTGTAAACCTACAAACAGCTCCAGCAAGTCTCTACCTTACCAGCACCACCAACAGCGACACGTGCCTTCCTCCCACAACAAACACAGCGTCTACAGAGTAACAAACTAAGCAAATGAAACTGTACTTTTAATATAAAAGAAACAAACAGCTTCATGGTTTGTGTGTACGTGTGGGGAGGGGTCATGATACACACCTACAGTACAAGCACATAATAGAATTTTTTCTGGACACATTTGCAGTATGAAATACTGATATGTATTTATTTTAAGTAGACCCATTTTACAAGTGTAATAAGACACTCCAGTGGGCTGTGTAATTATGGCAACTAATTGCATTTTTTGAGTGCGTTAAAAGGCTATCAGCATGAACGTCTCATGCCTAACTGTGCACTGGAGGCAATTATTGGCCCATAATTACATACCCTGTTATGTCTTGTTCCATGCCTAGAACCAGCAAAACACCATGAAGCAAAGTGATCTAATGAGTTCTAACTCTGTGCTTTGTCAACGGTGAGGTCAACTTACATCAGTGCAACATAACACATGACAATATGACCTTACCTTTGTTACTATTAAATATATCTCAGAAATATTCCAATTGCATTATAATTTACTTCCATAACCATTTGGTTTCATAACATTTAAATATTTTTTAACATTTGTTAACACAAAATATCCATCAGAGAATCCCACAATTTAAAAACATGCTCTTTTAATAACAGTGGCTTAGGCATAAACCTATAGCAAATTAGGATTATCTATACATAAAAGTTGATCAGAAACCCAAAGGTAACTCAGAAGGTTTTACAAAAACAAAATTTAATAACCATTTTTCAGGAGAAGGTCAGAATAACAAATTTACAGAAAACAGAACAGGATAGCTCCCAGTCTCTGCCTTGTTTATCTTATTCTGTCCTGCTGCCCTCTTGGTAGGTTCCACATCAGTTTCCATGTACTATACTCCACACATTGTTGCCATAATCAGCCCACTGCTGCCTGGACATCCCAGTACTGAAGCACTGCCACCATAGGGTTGGGAAAGAGCAAGATCAAAGCAGAAAGTAAAGTAAAAATATACTGCACAGCATAGGAAGCCCTTACAAAAGCTCACTTAACAGGTTAGCTGACTTTTTCAATTAAATGCCTTGCTTTAAAATAATAATTCAGCTGTACTTCTGCTGTTTTACACATACCTCGAAAAGTGCAGTGTATATCTTATGGGTGTAACAGGGACAGCAATAACACCACCAGACTGGAGGATCAAATCAGGTTTCCTCCCACCCTCCAAGTGGCCCTGCTGTGGCAGCAACTGAATACATCAAAGAAAACTGCATCCTGGTTCGGCCACAATCACTTTTTTTACTGTTCAGTTTAAACCTCTCAGACCAGAGCCTGTGGGAGTGTAGTGCAGGCACTGTGCCCAGGTTATTATACTCCACTGCCAACATCTTTTGGGCACAACACCTGCCACCTCCGGTCAGCTAGGCTTGCATGTTGCAACCCTGTGCACCACCTCTCCCAATGGGGTGAACGTGGAAGGGATAATTAGTCACAACATTTTCCCTTTGCAGTCAAGAACTTGTCTAAACACAGCCACAGCTGTGGTTGTCCCTGTTAGCAGTATTTGAACAATGCTGTCAACACAAATCAGTAATTAAAGCCACTGCTTTTGCAGCAGAAACACTTATAAAACAAATTATAGAAAAGAAAATAACAGTTCTAATTGAAAACAGGGATCATCTGATTTTTTTCTTCCTACCATTACAAAATACAATTAACTCCTTTACTGCCAAAGAGATCACAACTTCATACAAACCCCACAGAAACATTAATACATGCCCCACTCTCCACCTCACTGTTGTTTCGTTCCTTTTGCTTTATTTCTAGATCTAGTAATATAGCGCCCTACCATATCTCACTGTATTTCAGGTTTCTGTGTGTCTCTCTCTCTTGACCACATGCATGCATTCTAAAGTCTCAAATCCAGTGCAAAGCACTGAGGGCAATAATTTGCATATCCTCGTTGAGGGTAGATGGACAAGGCATCACCAGAACATTATAAGCTGCCTGCCCATAATCAACGTGTTTGCAATTTTTCCAGTTTACAGTGAAGGCAACAAACTGCAGACACATGTTTTGGAAAGATTACCATACTACTACCCACAATGCATTGCACTGGCTTTGTGGCTTTAAAGAGTATGCATTTATTTATTTGTATTTATTTATTTAAGTCTTTGATTACCGGGTAGGTGCACTGATCCGAGGGACCATTTTCAGGCACAACCCGTGACAACTATAAGGCACAAAAGAATTACATACAGATACATTGGAAATACAGCAAATACATGTAATACAGTATAGTTGACAATGAGTTGGAGGAGTTCACTAAATACCATGCAGTTTTACAATGAGTTGGGGGGGTAGGGTGAACAAAACACACAGAGGGAATAATAGGACATAGAAACATAGAAACATAGAATTTGACGGCAATAAGGACCGCTTGGCCCACCCAGTCTGCCCATTTCCCTACCTACTGGATAAGCTGCAGATCCTAGTTAACCAGCAGCCTACTTCTTCTTACCCCCACCCCCCAGAATTGCCTTATGACTGTCCCATGCATGCTTGAATTCCACCACTGATTTGACTTCCACAACCTCCTCCGAAGGCTGCTCCATGCATCCACAACCCTCTCTGAGAAAAATACTTCCTTAAATTACCTCTGAGCTGCCCCCTCTATCTTCAAATTGTGCCCTCTTGTTCTTGCACCTCTTTTTTTGAAAGATGCTACCTCTTGGACTTTGTTGATTCCCTTGAGGTACTTGAAAGTTTCTATCATGTCCTCTCCTCCTTCCTAGAGGCCATACATATTAAGCTCCTTAAATCTCTCTTCATATGTCTTTCGGTGCAGACCCTGCACCATTTTAGTTGCCCTCCTCTGGACAGCTTCTATCCTGTCTATGTCTTTCGGAGATTGGGTCTCCAGAACTGCACACAGTACTCCAGATGGGGTCTCGCCAGCTGTCTGTACAGAGGGATAGTAACTTCCTGTTTTCTACTGGTGATGCCTCTCCCTATGCATCCCAGTAACCCCTCAGCCCTCCTTGCTGCCCTCTCACATTGCTTGCCCACCTTTAGGTCATCTGATATGACTACCCCCAGGTCCCTTTCCATTTTTGTTGTTGTTAGTATCTCACCCCCCATTGTGTACTCTTCCCCTGGGTTTTTGTTTCCCAGGTGCATTCCTGCAATTCTTAGCATTGAAATCTAAGCTGCCATACATTTGACCATTCCTCTAACCTTGCCAAGTCCTTCTCATCCTTTCCACCCCACCTGTGCATCAACTCTGTTGCAGATCTTAGTGTCATCTGCAAAGAGACATACTTTTCCTTCAGTCCTTCCACAATGTAAGCATAAAAAGACCTTGAAGAGGACCAGTCTCCTAATACTGAAACCTGCGGCACCCCACTAGTAACCCTCCTTTCTTCTGGAGTGGACTCCATTTACTATTACTCTCTGTGTCCTATTCTTCAGCCAATTCTTTACCCAGGCTGTCATCTTGGGACCCACTCCCAGGCTGGCTAACTTGTATATTAATCTTTGTGTGGGACTTGTCAAATGCCTTACTAAAGTCTAGGTAGGCCATGTCAACAGCCCCTCCTGATCTACTACTTTAGTCACCCAGTCAAAGAAATCTATCAGATTTGTCTGGCATGACCTTCCGCTGTGAATCCATGCTGCCTAGGGTCCTGTGCCCCTCTGGCCTCTAGATACTCGACAATTCTTTCCTTCAAGTGATTCCATCATTTTCCCTATCACTGAGGTTAAACTAACAGGCCTGTAGTTTCCTGCTTCTGCCTTGCTCCCACTTTTGTGAAAGGGAATCACATCTGCCCTCCTCCAGTCCTCGGGTACCACCCCATCCTCCCATAATTTGTTAAAGATGGTAGTCAGTGGTGTCACTAGTTCTACCCTTAGCTCTTTTAGAATTCTGGGATGAATCCCATCAGGCCCCATTGCTTTGTCCACCTTCAGTTTTAAGAGTTCTTTCAGAACCTTTTCTTCTGTAAATGACATATTGAACAAATACAGAGAGCATACCATAATGATTCACAGCCAAAAAGTGACAGGCAATACCAACTGGAAATAACAGGTACAGAGAGCAGGCACAGAGTGCTGTATGGGGCATGACACCAATAGGAGCAGATTCAGCAGCCAAGGTAGACGCAGTGGGAAGGTAGCAAGTCGATGGAGATTACCCTGAAGAGCGCAGGCATATGGCTTGGAGAGACGCATACAGACACCAAATCCGAATATTTGGCCTCACCCTGTATCCTTCCTGGATACTACATATTGCTCTTTTTGCAGACCACCTCTCTTGTAGAATATCCTCTGAGCATACTAAATGTCTGAATTCATAGTATTCTCTATTAGAACAGGACCACATTGGGACAAGAAAGGGACAAACCTGGAAAGAGTATGATTTATCCAGTTTTGGAGCGTCTAGTTTAATAGTACCTCCACCTCACTATAATACACTACATTAACCTCACCACCCAGGGGTTGGACCCAAGGCACAGCCAAGGGCCTTAAACCACCAGGAGAGGTTAATGTATTGGTAATCCAAGAACTCTGGAAAACAGACTTCACATTTGTGTTAATGGGCTATATGAATTCTTTCCTTCACCATCAGATGGAAACAGTTTGATGCCATCTGCCAACATTTGCACACATGGAGAACTGTTCAGTCCTTCTTGCTACCCACCTGACTGCATCATCTATGGGGGCAAGATATTGCAGTATATGATCCAGGTGATGCAGGTTCCGGGGGTAAAGAAAATGGAGGCAGAATCTGCAGCATGCCAGAACACAACTCCAGAGTGTGCAGAAGACAATGCCGAGTCACAGGAAGGCTGAGCTGTTACTTTGCCTTCAATGAGGTTCCAATACAGACTGATGAATCAGTTTACATGTTCTAATATTTGAGCGCACCTGTACTTATATTCATATCGCCCTACTGAAGTTTAATTTGGAGCATTGGAAGCAGGTATGGGGCTTCTGGGGCAAGCAGGGGTAAGAAGGGAGTTACACATTTTTTCCTCAGGACTGTAATGGTATCGACCACATGGTCAGCTTGTATTATTCATGTGTGTGCACTCTCCCTTCTAGCTAGACACTGGATGCGAGGATTGTAGCAGTCATCTGAAGACTCAAAGTAGATATTCTTCAGACCTAATGTATTGAGACCTTTATAGTTAACTGTTCTTTCAGGCTATTGAGAAGATAGTCCTGATATTAAGAAAAGTATCAAGTTCTTCACAGTTTAGAGCTTCAAATTTATGCTAAGTGCTAGCAGACCAAGGGATGAGACATTTGTACAAAGTCACTGACACCCTTATCTTCTTATATCCTTGAGATGGTTAAACAGCAGTTCTAGGTAACTATCTATTGTATACCTGCACATTCTCCCTTACAGGATAACCCCACAGCCTCTGAAGGGGCTGGCCTTAACCTGAATGGACTTTCTTGAGACAATTTACTTCCCACCCATCTGCTATTGCACTAGACTGCATGAGTAATACTGTGATTATCAATCATTTCAGTGTGGTTACAAGTTCTTGTACCCTATCATCCTGTATCATGCATGAGTTTGTTATGGCCTGGATATTCAAAGCAGTTTCACATGGCGCAACTGAGTTGTGCCGGCACAAGTGTGGACTTGCGCCAAGGAGCCATATTCAGTGGGAGCCATTGCACAGTGCAAATCCCATTGCGCCAATGCACAACTATAATGAATGCAGTTGCAAGTGCAGGGGGCATTCCCATGAATATCCAGCACAGTGGTATATTCAACCATGAAACTATGGCGCAAGTGCAGAGCAAATCGAAGATGCACCAAGCAGACTTGTTCCTATAAATACAGGGTGCAAGCACACAGACAGCACTTGTGCCAGGCAAGAGGGAGATTGAGAGAGAGAGAGAGAGAGAGAGAGAGAGAGAAAGAAAGAAAGAAAGAAAGAAAGAAAGAAAGAAAGACAGACAGAAAGACCAAGGCAGACACAGAGGGAGAGGGACAGAGGTGGCATTGAAGAGGGAGAGAGGGGCACAGAGAGAGTGAGAGAGACAGACACCTGACAGGCAATGCACCAGGGTGGCACACAGCCAGCAGCAGCCACCCGCCCAGGGGGATATTGGACAGCAAGGGCCATGGATAGTGTGCCCTTCATGATGGAGGCCATAATGAGGGGAGTGAGGGGGCAGGAGGAACAGTGACGTGGCCGTGGAAGGGCCCATCGGCGGTATGCCTGACACAGGTGGTACCGCGCCCACATCACCTTCGAGCAGCACAGTGACACAGAGATTGTCGTCCGGTACCACCTGAACAGAGCCATTCTGAGGCAGCTCTGTGAGCTGTGCAGTGAGGAGATGCAGGCACTCACCAGACGGAGCCACGCCATATCCGTGGAGACGAAGATGACAGCCATCATGTGCCTGCTCACCACGGGCACCTTCCAGAGACCAACAAGGGGGGAACAGGCATAACTCAGTCAGCCATGTCCCACCTCCTCACACAGTTCCTCAACACTCTGCTGTCACATGTGTCAGAATTCATCCATTTCCCCAGCACACAGACGGAGCGTACAGCAACCATGCAGGACTTCCACAGAGTAGCACGGATGCCTGGCATGATTGGGGCCATTGACTGCACCCACATGGGCATTCACATGTCACCTGGCCCCGAGGGTGTGGCATACATAAACAGGAAGGGGAGCCTGAGTGTCAACTGCCAGGTGGTGTGCGATGTCACGGGGCACATTAGCAATGTCTGCACCACACACCCTTGCTTGGAGTATACATGATGTGTTCATCTGGCACAGCTCTGCACTGTGCCACAGGTTTGAATGTGGGGACATCCCCACGGGCCACCTAGTGGGTGAGTATGGCATGGGCAAGGGGCAATGGGCAGAGCAGACCATGGGATGGGGGAAGGCAGGGTGTGCATGGTGGCATGGGCACCAGGGATGGGCAAGGGGTGCAGCATAGAACAGCAGAGGGCTAACCATGTTAATATCCACACAGGGGACAGCACCTATCCACTGCGGCCCTGGCTACTCATCCCCTACCAGCGCCCATCGTCCCCAGCAGAGAAACACTACAATGAGGCACACGCCAGCATGCGCAACACCATCGAGCATGTCTTTGGCATGCTGAAAGCATGTTTCTGTTGCCTAGACAGGTCAGGTGATGCCCTACAGTATAGCCCCTTGAAAGCCTGTGGCCTATTCCTGGCATGCAGCATATTGCACAACATGGCCATTGACAGTGGGATAGCTGTCGAGGCTGATGAGGGTGACAGTAGTGAAGATGACAGAGGCAATGGGCCAGAGGGATGTGGACAGCCACCCCCTGAGCAGAGGGATCCCCAGCTGCAACAGCAGGTGAGACGACACTGGGACACCATTGCATGGGAGCACTATGGTGCACACAGGTAGGTGGTGTGATACACATGCATAGGCCACACAAACAGGTACAACACACATGCAGGGGTGTGCATGGGTATGGGCATGCACACACAGAGGTGTGAAGCAGAGGTAGGGGAGACAGGGGCACACAACCACACACAACATCACTCACAGCATACACACACACACAAACACACACACACACACACACACACACACACCCACAGGCATAGGTATGTGGCATGGATCAGATGCATCATACCAGTGCACAGGCACAACGATTGCAAGACTGCCATCATCAGCCCATGCTACATGGCCCAATGGCTGAGCAAACGCACTTACAAGCATGTGGCATGAAACCAAGTCCAAACTGCAAAAAGTCATGCTCAAATGCAGGAGGAGTTCGCAACCAAGGGAGACACCCTTCAATAGAACCGCACGTAAGAACACAATTGTTCACATTTATTTTACACCACTGTGGAAGCCCCTAGCGCCTTGGCAAAGTGCCTTCAAGGAGGCATCACCACAGGGCACAGCAAAGGCTGCACACACCGATGCACCCGCAGTGGTGGCGGGCAGCTGTTCCACTGCTGGCAGAGCCCTGGGCTTGCTGCCTGTGTCAGTGGCCAGCAGGGGCATCTCGCCCACAATGGTGGCCATGCTGTCCAGGATAAGCGTGATGTCATCATCGGTGTCGGACCCCACCCCGATCTGTGTCTCTGCACAGAGGACACCAAGGCTGGCATCCTGCAGGAAGACATCCAGGGCCTTGTCTGACCCCAGGTCCAGGACATCCGTCTGCACAGTGGTGGTGAACTGAAGCTTGTCGGGCCCCCGGATGCCAGTGGAGGTGGATGACTGGTCCTCCAGGGCCGTACCAGCATCCACGGCTGCTGCCGCTGCTGCCCCATCATCCTCATGGAGGTGTGCTGGTACTGCAAGAGAAAGAGAGACATGTTAGTGATGCATTGCCCACATGTGCCCCCCCACACTGCTACTGCATGTGTTCTGCAGCATGGAATGTGCATGGGTGTGCACCCATGCACATGACATGCATGCCAGCATGCTTATGTATGCACCCTCCATGCCACTAGCTGTGCGTGGCTGACATATGTACCATGCAGTGATGGGCTGCCACCCATCTGGAAACTGCTGCCAGGCACACCCTCCACTGTGCTGTGGCACATGGTGGCTACCACCAACTCCTCCTGCGCCATGAGCGGTGGCAAATCCACAGGCCCCCCTCCAGTGACATTCCTGGATGCATGGATGGCCACCACCTTCTCCTTGATGCACCTCTTGTCCGTGCCCACCTTCTTCCGGCACTTCTGTGCTGACTGCTGGTGGCTGCCATGCTGGTTGACGTATGCCACTACCTCCTCCCAGGCCCCAGAGCTGGCCTGTGGTGTGCCCATGGCACCACTCAACAGGGGCTCCCTGTCAAGGTATGCATCAAACAGGGCCTCTGTCTCTGCTTTTGTGAAACTGGGCCTGCGCTTGCAAGCAGGTCCACGCTCCTCACCCTCCTTACGTTCCGACATTTTGCTTCCTGTGGATATGGACAGCACAGTGTGTCAGTGGCAGCATCACCCTGTTCCATGCCACCCTGTTGTGCTGTCTGCTCCCAGTGAGCTGCAGCGGCATGCGCAACTGACCTCGAAAGGATGCAATACCGGTCCATGGCCTGTGCAGTTCTGTGGTGCTTATATGGTGCAATGCATGCAAATGAGGTTTGGCGCAACGGTAATGACATGCTAATGCACCCAGTGTGCCACGCATTGGCTGATGAGCTCATTTGCATGTTGTTTCTGAATATCGCAGTTTTGCTTTGTGCACAATGAGATTGCCCCGGAGCAAGTCACGGCGCAATGCGCACACATGTGCGGTGCACAGGCCCGCAGTGAGCATGTGCCAACCAATATCATTGTGTCAATTGTGCACTGTGTGCCAACAGCTCATTGCAGGGGCATAACGCATAATGCACCAGGCCTGCTATCGCACACGTGCGCACTGCACAGAGGTGGGTGACCCCTACTATGACCTCTGACCCCTGGGTCACTCCCCTCACCCGGTGACCCCACCTAGCCATGCCCATGCCGTGCATCTCCGGGACTGCGTGATGGGCAGACACAGTGCATGTTCCCTAGCATCACGCCTGTGGCGCACAAATGGACACTAAAGCACTGCCACCATTTTGGTCACGAGTTCTCGGTATGGTGCAGAGATGTGTCCCTAGAGCCCAGAACTGGACACAGGTTGAACTCGTCAACCTGGTGGCCTGTGTCCAGCCCCATGCCCCCCAACTATTTGGCCAGGTGCCCCTACAGCATCCAAGGGTTGCAATGTGGCAGGGGATTGCTCCCACACTCCAGCAAAGGACCAGGGTGGCCAAGATGGGGGAGCAATGCCACCACCAGTATGGTGACCTTGTGAGGCGGGACCCAGACTACCTTAGGAGGCTTGAGGTGTGCATCAGGCGAGGGTCTGTGCCACAGCCAGGTAAGTCAGCCCATAATGCATGTGTGCCCTGGTGCTGTACTGTGGTGTTGGCTACACTCCTTGCCATGTCCTGCAGAGTGGTGCACTTTCATCATGTGCATTGTGGTGTGGCATTGCCAGCCGCTGCTTGCGTTGTGATGCAGCCATGTGGGACGTGTTGGACAGGGGCTCACCCTGTGCACAGGGGTGGAGGTGGTGGGCAGCTGCTGTGGATGTTTCCTGATGTGTAACTTTCTTTGCTCCATTCCCAGGGCCTGAGAATCGCCGATGGGTGCAGGCAGCAGCAGTAGCAGCAGCAGGACAGCAGGCCGCAATGGGCCACGGCGGAGGCACAGGAGCGGGACCAGCACCAGCGGGGCCACAGAGGGCAGACAGGCACTGTCATGGTCTTGTGCACTTTACCTGGGGGGTGGCCGGGGCGTGGGTTCCGGGCATGGCCACCTGTGCCATATGCCATGGCAGTTGTGTGTGTCACACTGTGCATGGTGCATACCACTGTGGCGCATCCATTGAACACGTGTGCCAGCTGTTGGTGGGGTGGGTGTGCACCCGGCTGCCACTGACATTGCTGTGGTGCTGCCGGTGCACTGTGCCATGTGACTGTCATTGCGCGGTGGTGCATTAATGCGGTTGGGACCGCCTCTGTGCACTGTCGTGATGTGCCGAGTTGCTAGCAGGCATTGGCCCACCCCCCCTGCAGGTGGCCAGTAGGGCCCTCCAGGGTGTGTGTTCCTGCTGCCCATTGCGCGCTGTGGGTGGGTATGGTTCCTGCGGACATTGCACTGATCACCTGTCCTGTCCCTTGTCATAGGTGTCCAGCGGAGGTGTCGGAGGCCCATATACTGCAGGCTGCTCCGGCAACTAATTCTGATTATGTCCACCACCATGAAGGCAGTCCTTCAGGTTCGCCGCCTGCTGCTGGAGGACCAGAGGTGGCAAAGACACCAAGGAGTGGCAGGTCGTGGCTGCCGGTAGTTTGGCCCCATCATTCCCCTGTTTCCCCTGCTGTACCTCCCCTACAGTCCCCCATCCCACTGTACAGTCCCTGTTCCCTGTCCCCATTCCCTCACTTTCCTACCCTTTCCCAACCCCTTGTTAGTGTAAATAGTTTGCTTTGTAAATATGTATTTTTGACTTATCTGCCTGTGTCAGTGCCTGCTTTGCAGGTGGTGTGAGGAGCCATCGTGCAGTAGCCCAGTGTCTGTCCTTGTGGTGTGCATGTGTCAGGGTGCATGTTGTGTTTCTGTGGTTCACTGCTGTGTGCTGTGGTGTGTTCCACTGTGGTGGTGTCCCTTCCCTCAGTCAGTGACTCTGCCTTGGAGTGCCCATGGGGCATCTATCAGGGGTGTGTGGCAGGTGTGTGCATGGTGGTGGCTCACAGCCATGGTCTTTGGTCGGGTACTGGCCTCACACTGTGTTGGGGCCCCTGCTTGGCATTGTGCAGCCTGTCCCATGTGGTCTGCTGTGCTACGTGCCTCCTGGCAAGTTCAGTGCCTACTGTGTAGGCCGCCTGTGTACCTGTATGGCATGTGTGTGTGCTTAGCTGTGGTCCTGGGTGTGGCCTGCTCTGGTCTGGGTGGGGGGGCATGGCCTGCAGCCTGCAGGGGGCTCCCTCTGGGTGGGGGGGCATGACCTGCAGCCTGCGGGTGAGGGCTCCCTTGGTGGCCCTCCACTGGCCATTGGCACCCCCCTGTTGCCTGTTATCTGTGCCACTGTTGTGTTCTGGGGCGGGGTGTCTGTGTGTGCCCTGCTGGTGGGGACCTCCTGTGGCCTGTCACTGTGCTTCCCTGGCTCTGTCCCTGGGTCTCTCGTCTGTGCTACACCCCGCTCTGTTGCTCTGCTGCTCTGCTCCCACAGCTGCACTGGAGCATCTCTTTCTGCACCATGGCGCAACTGTGTGTGCACCATGGCACAAATCTGGGTGCGCCATGGCGTAACTGTACCATATTCAGCTGGGTTGCACTGGTGCAGTTTGGCTGGTACAACCTCTAAATATGGCTGCTGTTGTGCCACAGCACATCAGATTTGCGTTGTGCCGGATTTGTGCTGGCCTTTGGCGCACTTCTGAATATCTGGGCCTAAATATTTTTACAAAATAATAAATATAAATTTAAAACAAAAAAGATAATGCTATCCTGCTCCCACTACTCCTCATGGATGGGAAGCTGAAGCTGTCCCTGCAGTGTGCAGTGGCAGTGGCAGTGGGTAAGGCAAACTGACGGCTGGTCTGCACTGAAAGGGGGCTAATCCTTACGTAACATGTTGTGAAAGTGACGTGATTTTACAGAGCACTAATAAGGCCACACTTAGGAGTACTGTGTGTTATTATGGTCACTGCAGTACAAACAGGATATTGCAATAACTGAGAGGGTGCAGCAGAGAACAACTAAATGGATTATGGGGATGTTGCAGTTCAGCTATGGGGAAGGAGACTGACTCGGTATGTTTTCAATGGAAAAAAGGACACACTGTATGATTCCAGTTTTTTTTTCATCTTAAAGGGATTGACTAAGATATGTTAGGGGAGGGGGGAACCTTTCCAGCTTGTTCAAGGCAGTAGAAATGGGGAGCATACGCTACGCTTAACCTGGAGTGGGGCCTGAATTAGTGGTAATGTGAACAAGGATATTTTCATCCAAATAGCAGTAAACCTACGGAGCAAACACCCAAATGTAAGCTGTGTAAGTGGGGACTAAATCTTGTAAACTCAAGCTGGACCAGTTGCTCATAGTGAATAGCATTGCTTCATACAACATTTTATTCACTGGGGAGGGAACGGTCACATGGAGCATAGTTCATGGCAGAATTGATATGCTTAGGAGGAAACAGCAGATCACTTGACCTCGGGTTCCCAGAGGTTACCACCACTGGCCGTTTGCCTCTCCATAGTACCAAAGTCCATAGCATTTATTGGTAGCACTTCCCATTTAATGATAGCTATGGATATTTAGAAACATAGAAGTTGACGGCAGATAAGGACCGCAAGGCCCATCCAGTCTGCCCATTTCTTTTTCTACCTTATAAATGTGCCATTGGCCTTTGCTCTGTCAGTGGCCTATCTATTCATACTCATTTGTATTGCTCCCTTATGCCTATCCCATGCATCCACCACCCTTTCTGTGAAAAATAAATTCCTCACATTCCCCCTTAATCGGCCCCCTCTAATCTCATGCTGTGTCCTCTTGTCCTGCTATTTTTCTTATATTTAAACATGTTAAACTCTTTCACCTTGTTAATGCCCTTAAGGTGTTTGAATGCCTTGATCATATCACCTCTCTCCCTCCTTTTTTCAAGGGTATACATATTGAGCTCTGTTAATCTGTCCTCATATGTCTTCTGATGAAGTCCCTGCACCATTTTGGTTGCCCTTCTCTGGACTGCCTCAATTTGGTTAATGTCCTTGTGAAGGTGTGGCCTCCAATACTGCACTCAGTACTCCAGATGGGGCCTAACCAGTGTCTTGTAAAGAGGGATTATTACCTCCTCTTACGACTTGTGATGCCCCTACTAATACACCCTAACACCCCCTAGCCTCACTACTGCTTTAGAGGTCTGCTTGGATGATTTCAGGTCATCAGTGATGATGATGCCCAAGTCTCTTTCTTCCTTTGTAACTGCTAGCAACTCCCCTCCCAGCCTATAGGTGGCTTCAGGGTTTCTCTTCCTTATGTGCATGATCTTGCACTTCTTTGCATTAAATCCCAGTTGCCACTCTTCTGACCATTTTGCTAGTTTATCCAGATCGTTTCTCATTCTGCCCACCCCATCTGGATCATCTACTTTGTTGCAGATCTTGGTGTCATCTGCAAACAGACAAGCCTTACCCTCTAGTCCATCTGCAATGTCACTAATGAAGATGTTAAAGAGTACTGGCCCCAGGACTGATCCCTGAGGTACCCCACTTGTGACTTGCATCTCTTCTGACTGTATACCATTTACCACCACTCTCTGTTTTCTGCCTGTCAACCAGTTTGCCACCCAGTTGACCAACTTCTGACCACCCGAGCCTACCCAGCTTATTTATCAATCTTCTATGTGGAACAGTGTCAAAGCTTTGCTGAAGTCAAGGTGGCGACATCAACTGCTCCCCTTGGTCCACCACTCTGATTACCCAGTCAAAGAAATCTATGAGATTAGTTTGACAGGACCTTTCTTTTGTAAACCCATGCTGTCTTGGATCCTGTGCCCCTATGGATTCCAGGTGTTGCACTATCCTTTCCTTAAGGAGTGCCTCCATAATCTTGCCCACTACTGAGGTAAGACTGAGGTAAGACTGACTGGTCTGTAGTTCCCTGCCTCCTCCCTGCTACCACTCTTGTGGAGCGGGATCACATGAGCCCTTCTCCAGTCTTCTGGGACCTCTCCTGTGCTCAGAGACTCACTAAACAGTTCTGCTAATGGCTCTGCTAGTTCCACCTTTAGCTCCTTAAGTACCCTCCTTAAGTACATACCCTGGGATGTATGCCATCAGGTCCCATTGTCTTATCCACCCTGAGCTTAGCAAGCTCTTGTAGGACCCTTTCTTTTGTGAAGGGAGTAGTGCTCACCTCCCTCCCTCCCCCCTGTGTCCATGGTGCTGAGCTGTGGGCCCTGCCCTACCTTCTCTTCAGTAAATACTGAGCAAAAGTATCGGCGATACCGGAGAGTTAAGGATCCCTTGTGCGTGAAATCGGAAATCGAGTATACTACAGTAATCCTTAGCTGCAGCGTCATTTTGGCTACGCCCCCTTTCAATATGGACACTCCTTGAAGTTTTTGTTACTCCCCTTTTCCTGCCCCATGGACAAGCCCAGCCACGACATTGGAAAAAAAAATTATTATTAATTGCACTAAATACTTTTCCGGCAGCACACTGTTAGACATGTAGAAGCCCAGCCACATGTTTTAAAAAAAACAGTATTTATTGCACTGTATATAGTATACTGTACACATAATTTATTACTAGTATTTCACATAACGGAATTGCACAAAGTCCCACACGAAAAGCATTCATTGTACAGTCCTCGAATAACATGATATTCATCGCGATTCCACTGCACAGTTCTAATAGCCTCAAAGTTCCGAGTTAAGCGGGTGCCAGGGTCAGACTCTGCATGTGTTTCATTTTATTTCTTTTATGTTGTGGCTAAATGGAGTCTAATTGTAGTTCTATTATTGCAGACCGGACATTTTTTCTAGTTGTAGTTGTAATTGAGGGGCTCCGCCCTCCACACCCCCGTTCTATTTCAGTATTTAGGCTTTATTTATTTTGTGGCTTCTATTATTGCAGACCGGACATTTTTAGGCTTTATTTATGTTGTGGCTTCTATTATTTTTTTCTATTGCAGACCGGACATTTTTTCTAGCAGTGGCGTCACGGCGGTAGGCGGTGCAACATGTTCACAAGGAGAGGCCAGACTGCCGTATTTATCCCTGCGCGCATGAGGGGTCCTTAACTCTCTGGTATCTCCAAAGTATCTATTTAGGATAGATGCTTTTACAGGGTCCTCCTCCTCACATGGTCCCTTTTCTCCATTAAGCATAGCAATACCCCCTCTGGACTTTCTCCTTTCACTAATGTATCTATAGAAAGTCTTGTCACCTTCCAAAGTGCTGCAGCTGCATGCATGGCAGGAGACAGACACAACAGACCCCTGAACTATTTGCCTACCATTTCCTATGTTTCTAGGGCTTAAATCAAAATCCAGTCCCCCCCCCCAATGCGTTACACAGACAAAGCCTGAAAATTGAATCTGTCTTTCGCTTTTTTCCAGTTCTTTGCTTACTGTAGTTAAAAAGGAGTAGTTAGTTATAGTTTCAGCTGAAAAATAAGTAAACGTGACACCACTCATTAGGTCACCCTTTTTACCACATCCTAAACTGTCTGAAATTCTCAAATACTCAGAGTGGGTTGTAGTGTTGCACTTTCTCCCTGTCATTAATACAGCCATCTTGAGTTTCTCTTTCTGTTCCAGGTTTACTTTAGTGCTTCTAGAGAGCCGAAGTATAGTACTTCTCCCTCTGTGATGTGGGATCGAAAACTCACAAGAGATGCTAAAACATGCAACTACACCTTTTCACAAAAGTAAGAACTAGAAAAATAGGAAAAGACAGTTTAAATATGCAGGCCTTGAATGGGCAGCAGCATGTGGGGGGCCGGGTTTTGAGTAAGTATATGCACAACCACAAACCAGCAGCCTCCCTAAAAATGTATTACTACTACTAATTTTTTCCAAAACGTATGTGTAAGCCCTGGTTGAACATGTTGCCCTTTAACCTATTCCTTTGTCCCCATGTGGCTGTGTTTTCCTTTAACCAGTCAGGAAGCAGAACTGTCACACCCATTCCATAAGTTAAAACATCCCCTACCCCACAGGCAAAGGCCCCACTACAGAATCGTTAAGACCTCCAAGCAAGATTTGCACTCGGGAACCAATGCAGAAAAAGCTCAGGTAATATATTCATTGCAAAGAGTTTATTGCACACAACTGCACAAGGAACCAGAAGCACCAGTGCTTGGATCACAAGCTGGTCTTTCTCAGGGGGCATGTCTGCTCTTTGCAAACCCATTCATTCATATTTTTTTTTTGGGCCCCCGGCTTCCCCTAACCCCGTGAGCGGGGTTCGCCCTGCCCCAGCCACAAACCCCACATGCTCAGGACTGACCCCCTACCAAATGGGGTCGCCATAGAGGAATTTAGGTGGCCAGAGGGTCAGCTAACTGGAGCCGGCTCATTAGTGGGGAGCCGAGGAATTCTTCTGTTGTTTTTCCATGGGGGCGAGGACGTGCAATGATGTCCAGCATCCACCACGGCCCCCTTCCAGCAGGCGCCAGAGCACTTGTGGTACCTCCAGCCTCCGCTGGATGTCCATGTAGCACCAAGCACTCTACCCCCCTCCCCCCGGAGCAGGAGATCAGTCCTACGGACACTCAATCCTGCTCCCCCGGCTGGCCCTCCGACACCCGGATCCGTTCCCGAACCCAGGTCATCGACGCCGCAGACGTAAACCCATTCATTTTAAACACAGGAATTTTAAAGTGACAGTGCACATATTAATGAAAATGTTTAACCATTGTGCTAATACATTATAAACCCTAAATCCCATCAATTTAAAAAAAATGTTAAATTGAAAAAAGAAAGAAGGGGCAAAGGATGACAGAGGCAGATGAGGAAAAGCAAGAGACAGAGCGATATAATTACACCCAAGGATACTAAAAGAAGTGAGGAAAGAACTGGCTGCCCTCCTTGCAGCCCTGTTCACTCTATCCTTGGATACAGGGATAGTACCAGGAGATTGGAGAAGGGCAGATGTGGTGCCAATCCACAAGAGGCGGAGCAGGGAGGAGGCAGGGAACTATAGGCCAATAAAGCTGATGTTTGGTGGTGGAGAAGGTAATGGAGACATTAATAAAGGAAAGAATGGTGGGGTACCTGACCAGTAACAAATTGCAGGATCCAAGACAGCATGGGTTCATAGAGGGGAGATCATGCCAAACTAACCTAAACAAGTTTTTCAACTGGGTGATGAGAGTCCTGGACCAGGGGGAAGCAGTGGATGTGGCCTACTTGGATTTCAGTAAGGCCTTTGATACGATCCCACACAGGGGATAAGTCAACAAGTTGAACAGTCTAGGGGTGTGTGAAAAGGTGGTGATGTGGATGCAGAACTGGCTAAACAACAGGAGCCAGAGGGGAGTAGTGAATGGGGGGATATCAGAAGAGAGGGAGGTGACAATTTGGGTACTGCCAGGGTCAGTCGTGGTGCCATTACTATTCAATGTATTCATTGGGGACATTGCAGATGGACTGGAAGGGAAAGTATGCCTGTTTGCAGATGACACAAAGATCTGTAACAGGGTGGGCACACAAAAGAGAGTGGGTAGGATGAGAAGGGGCTTAAACAAACTGGAGAAATGGTCAAAGGTATGGTAGTTGGGGTTTAATGCTAAAAAATGTAAGGTTATGCACATGGGGCACAAGAACCCAGGGACTACTCACCAACCAGGATGGGAAGAAATGGCAACAACTAACCAGGAAAGGGACCTAGGAGTCATCATAACAGAGGACCTCAAGGTGTCTAGTCAGTGTGGTAAAGCAGTGGGTAAGGCAAGCAGGATGCTGGGATGCATTGGGAGAGGAATAACAAGCAGAGAGAGGGAAGTAATTTTGCCACTATATAGGTCACTGGTGAGTCCACACCTCGAGTACTGTGTCCATTTCTGGAGGCCCCATCACAGAAAAGATATCAACCAGGAGGAGGCAGTGCAAAGAAGAGCTACCAAAATGGTCCAGGGCATGCATCAAAAAAATTATGAGGAAAGGTTCAGGGAGTTAAATATGTATTCACTGGAGTTAAGAAGGGACGGGGGACATGATAGAAATATTCACGTATGCCAGAGGAATAAATAAGGTAGGGGAGACCAGCTATCTGCAGAAAAGAATGAGCACTAGGACTAGGGGTCACAATATGTGGCTAGAAGGGGAGACACAAGCAATGTGAGGAGAGTACTTCTTCACAGGAAGGGCTTGATTAGACAGAACAGGCTACCAGGAAGTAGAAAGGCAAAACCATGGGGCATTCAAGCATGCATGGGATGGACACCAGGGACTAGTGAGACTAGGACAGAAGGGAAGAATGGAAACAGGTATAGCAGGATCTGACGGAAGGAAGCAAGACATTTCTTAAAGCTAAACCAGTTCAGACTGGATGGACCTGGAGGTCCTTTTCTACCGACAACTACTATGTAACTATGTAAACACATAACAAGTGAGGAGAGGTGCCATGGGACTGTAGTTCAATTTCAGACAATAGTAACATCTTGTAAACAAGGGACTAAAAAAACATATTCAAGCAACTGAGGAACACTGCATATAATTAATTGTGGTTCATTCATAGTACTATTGTAACTATACAGTACAAAGAAAGACAGAATGTTCCCAAAGTTCAACTGATTTAAGGAGCACCTTTCCTGGTGCTCAGTACAAAAACTTTAGAGGAGCCTTACCTGTTCTAAAGTCCATGAGAGCCAAAAGTACAATTTTAATGTGGCTAGATTTTGGGATGGACGGGATCATAATTTGGCTCCATGGAGCCGAGAGCCCGATCCCTTCCACTACCTTTTCTTCATTGCCACCACTAAGCTAGCACCTATTATGATGTATTACATGAAGAGCATGGGGACATGCTCCGTAGATTACTATAGGGGCTGATTTTTATTTCTTTTTTTAATAGTTCAAGGTTCTGATTCAGAGAGAACAAGGCCACCGTTCAACTAACAAGGCTCTTGTTAGTTGAGCGGTAGCCTTGATGTATTTGAATCGGAACCCTGAACTATTAAATAAAGAAGTAAAAATCAGCCCCTACAGTTGTCTATGGAGCATGTCCCCATGCTCTCCATATAAATATGTCACAAAACATGCTAACGCGGGGGCTGTGCTGAAGACAAGGGAGTGGAAGGGGTCTGCAGCTCAGCTCTACAGAGCCAGATTATGATCCTTCCTATCCCGAAATCTGGCCACACTAAAATTGTACTTTTGGCTCCCATGGACTTTGGAGCAGGTAATTTCTAAAAACGTCAGTAAAGGTGCTCTTTTAAAGGTATGCATGGCCACGTACCAGTAGCCTCCCTAAAATGTATTATTACTATCAAATGTATCTAAAACTTATGAGTAAACATGGGTTGAACTTAGAAACACAGAAACATGGACAATGACGACAGAAAAAGAGTAGAGGTCCATCCAGTCTGCCCAAGTTCCCTATAATACCTGGAACCTACTGTTCCTCCAGGGTACTAACTCTCCCCGTCTTCTCTCTATTCTCCTTCTTGGTCCTGTCGCCCCCAGTAACCACTATTCCCTTCATTATGTCCCAGCCCTGCTTGAATCCCCTGACTGTTTTCACATCCACCACTTCAGCTGATAGACTGTTTTAAGGTTCCACCATCCTTTCTGTAAAATAGTACTTCCTCGCATCTCTCCAGAACGTACCTCCTGTTAATTTCCATTCATGTTCACGTGACCGCGAGTTGATATTCAGACTAAATAGTTCCCCACGGTTCACTTTGTTAATTCCTTTAAAGAACTTGTATGTCTCTATTATATCTCCCCTCACCCTTTTGGTCTCCAGTGAGTACATATTTAGTGTCTTGAAGCGCTCCTCATAGGACTTCCCCCACTGGCCCTGAATCATTTTTGTTACTCTGCGCTGCACTCTCTCCAACCTATCCTTATCCTTTCTGAGCTGAGTACTCCAGAGATGGGCGCAGTCCTCCAGGTGAGGCCTCACCAGGGATTCATAGAGAAGAAGTATTACAGTACCTCCTTTCTTTTGCTATCAGTACCCCTCCCAATACATCCCAGCATCCTGTTAGACTTGCTATAGGCCTTGTTGCACTGACTCGATTGCTTAAGTGAGTTGCTAATGACAAATCCCAGATCCCGTTCCTCAGTTGTAGTGATAAGTCTCTCTCCTCCCATCCAGTACTCTCTCTTGGGGTTCTTTTTCCCTAGGTGCATTACCTTGCACTTTCTATCTTTGAACTTTTTACTCTTTTATGTGTTTATATGTTCCTATGTCCCCATGTGGCTAGAGTTTCCTTTTACCACTCAACTCAAGACATAGGGCTGTTACACCCATTCTATAAGTTAAAACATCCCCTACTCCACAGGCAAAGACCTCACCACAAAATCTATAAACCCCACTTCCCAATACCTCATTCATCTGGTTATCTCACCTACTCAAGTACAACAAGAAAGCTCTTCAAAGCACCATTCAAGCCCCATCATTTGTAATGGTCCCTAACATGTCTACTGGGGGCATGTAGCATCTCTCTGTTTCTCTAATATGATGCACTAAGTGCAGCCTGACAAAAGTATTGTGTGAGGGTGGGGTTGCAGTCCAGCTGGAGAGGATGAACTTGCAGTAGCCCTACTGCCACCATCCATAAGCTGGTATTCTGCTAGGCTATGGCTAGCGCAACATGATAGAGCCATGCCACCCTCCTTGGCTAACAGATTTGTCAGTGACCAAAGAAGAGGAGACCTGGTTGATGTCCCAGGTATTCCTTTTGTATTAGGTAGGTTGAATAACCAGGTGGGTGTGTGGGACTTAAGGCTGTTAAAGTGGGGTCCATGACTACGGGAGAGGGGGAACATTAACTTAACATGGCAAAAGACGGGCAGTCTGAACCAAACAAACATCACTTCATAAAAAGGTTTCTTTTGTTTTGAAATTTTCTGGCTACCCTGGTTCACCCCTCCCCCCCCCCACCACCCCCAGCTGGGACTTTGATTCTGTGGTCTGGAGCTGCCCCAATGTCAGGTAATCCCATAAGGTCAAAAAGCATGCTACGCCTGTTGGATGCTGGTCTAGCTCATTAGCTGACACCACAAATGGAAAACAATGTCCAAAACAACTGGAGATTAAGTCTGCTGCAAATCTGGAATATACATATTTATAAAGGATCCATTTTTAATTATTTAAAATCTAGGAAAATATAGCTCTAAAACATCTGGGCAGCTGGCTTAGTGGTGGTACATTCTTTTACCATACTGGAGACCTGGGTTCATGCCCTGGTTCAAGGACCTCAACCACAGGCTGTGAGGCATACCACTAGGCTTAGGCCTGGCTCAGGGAGGGCAGGTATCTCCTGCTGGTATATGACTGCCCCCTGGTGGCACAGGGGAAGGGACAGTGCAGGAATACGTCACCCTGCTATGACATTTGTGGTCAATGGGTACCTAGTGGTCCTCACATGGTAGGTAGATGAGGGAGAACATGGTGTCATCCACCTGTACGCCTCCTTTTTCTATGTTCCACCCTCCCCCCCCCTCGCATTGTCCCCTAGTAGAATGTGGTCTGGCATATAGTTGAGTGCTGATGCACTGTAAGGGAGCAGAGACTCACCATGTTCCATTCTGATGTCAGTACAATGCTGCTGAGGCAGTGTTGGGAGTAGTCCAGGCACCAAGTAGGGGTCAGCAGGAAAGTGACAGACCACATCCTAAGAGGGGAGGTGCCATACAGGTGTATGACACCACCATGCTCTCCCTCATCTAACTGTATTGTATGGACCTCTATGTTCCCTCTCCCCCTTGGAACATAGGGGTACTTCTGTTAAGGTATAAAGGGGGTGGTTAGGCTATTGATATCTGGAGGCATGTTACAAGCTTCAGATTTGGTGGGAATGGATGGATGAGTAGAAGAGGTGACTGCCCCCCCTTAGGAAGAAAAATATAAAGTATATAAAAAAAACCACTAAAGCAGAATCAAAACAGAATAAAGGAATGTCCTCCCATGGGTGTGGGGGGGGGGGATAAAGACAGTCTTTAACCAAATGAAAGGATACATTCCACAAGACAGAATTAAGACTATCTTTAACCAAATAAAGTATACCTTCCATTAAGTGAAACAAATGCAATATTTGACAAAATACAGTAAAGGATAGAGGATACCTTACAGCTTCAAAAAACCTCCAGCTACCAGCCTTTTTACTTAGGAAAATAATCCTACGACCGCAACATTCTCCACATCACTCAGTATTTTTCAAACAAGCCACCAGAAGGCACACCATGGGGCAGGCTAAACCACAGCTGAAATGTCTGTTGAAAAGTAAAGAATATTAAATTCTAACGAACAGGAGTGAAACAGCCACCAACTGTGGCACACGCACATACCAAAGCAACCTGCTGCCCGCCAGAAGATTTTCACACCACGCAGCAGCAGTGAACTTGCGATCTGCATAGTAGCAGCTGAGTCACTGACCAAGCCTGACAAAATGTCCTTTTATTTTTAAAGAAGTCTTTCATATATAACAGCACAGAACTCAAGTTCTGTGCTTCTCACAGTATCCTGCCAACATCTTTCTGCTGTGTCACGTTTCTGTTTATCACAGGCTAAAGCGCATGCACATTTAAAAACAGCAGCGCACAATGTACTTACTGAACTCATCCTCTCAGTCCCACTATTTCAAATCCTGTGTTGCCGCTCATTGGCTTAATTTTTCTTCTGTTTTCAGTACTGTGATCATCTATTTGGGGGACTACAGATGAGACAAAGAGACCAGATACCGTAGCAGAGTAACAACTTTGGTGACTGACAGAGATCAGTCAGCATGTAGCAGCAGCACCACCTTCTGGTGAAAGCAGAAACTGTGGACTTTTTTAATTAAAAGGTATACTTTCACACCACAAATATAATAAAAAAAAGTATTTAAAAAACAATTTTGTTTTTAAAAAATGAACTAAAACTTTTAAGCCAGTTCATATTAGCAATAATACATGACAGGGTAGGTATTCATGGACATCACTTTGGAAGAAGATAGCACTGGCCCGTGGCCCTGCATGCCCAACCACCCAAGGCATGATGATATCCCATGTTATACCACACCTTGTCATGCATTATTGCTTAATTAGAATGAATTAGGGTCATTTGTAACAGAAAAAAGGATACCTTTCATAAAAGGGAATAAAGTCTGCAAAAGAATAAAGGATACCTTCCATAAGGGAATAAACACAGTGTTTAACTGAATGAAGGATTACTTCCATTAGAGAGAATAAAGACAATCTGTAACTGAATACAAGCATTTGTCAATGCCAGATGTTCACCACTTAGTCTTGCTTGCACACATTTCGCTATATATTTGCCCAGGATAGACCAGATGAGATGCAATATCTCATTTTCAGTGGTGTCCTGCTTTTACACATTTTAGACTATAATTAGCCAGGATAGGCCAGCTAAAAGGCAATATCTAATTTTCAGTGGGCTCCCATATTTTAACCCCAAATTTCCAACAGTCTTTTCATGACATGACATTATGATCAAGAAATCTGGAATTTTTTTAAATCTCATCTGAAAGGTGTTTTAGCAGTGTAACTGTGAACACATATTTCAGAGGGGATTCAAAAAATGAAAAATTACATGTTTAGGAGGTGGGGTAACACAAAGGATATGTTGAAGAACATTAGGGGCCAAAATATGCACAAATAAAGTTATAAGTAAATGGAGGAAAAACTCAATGTTTCTTCATAATCTAGTTGTTTTTTTCACATTTTGACCCTAGATTTCCACCATAGTCTTTTTATGACCACTCCTTCTGAACATGACAGGTGTAATTTATAATACAGTGGTCAAAACGTCATTTTGTCCCATATTGGCCAGGATTTAAAAAATAATAGCTGTTACATTCATGAGGTAGTATGAAAAAAATGGCTATGTTGAAAATTTGGGGTCAAAATATTAAGGAGATGCGTGATGCTGCAGCATATGATAGAGCTTTTATCAATACGAGTGGCAAGTGAGCTCGGGGGGTTATCACGACTGGCTCCGCGAAGCGGAGCCATGAGTGATTAATCCCTGAGCTCACTTGCCATGAGTGTTGATATAAAGTGCTATCATATGCTGCAGCATCACGTATTCCTTTTATATTATAGGGGTTGACTCTGTATTTTGCATTACTTCAGTTTTTCTTTGGTTATTTTAGTTGTTTTGTTCCATGTTTGGGGGTTTCATTTGTGTTTATGTGTTGCTGCGCTACAGTTTATTTTATTGGTTGTTTGTGTGGTATAGTGGCTTGTTATTGGTTGTTGGGAGATGTGAGCGGGTGTTTGTTCTTCCAAGTTTCATTGTGTGTGTCGGATCGGGAACCTTGTAGTTCAGCATTAGGTTTATCAGTGACATGTACACAGGGCTGATAGCAGGAGCTATGTAATGACAGTGTGACAACCTGCAGTTCTTGTTGCCTGTGTACATGTCATGACAAGTGAAGTGTTTAGAAGTACTGATAGCGCTTTTTATTTGATGGGTTATCAGTCAACCCCTATAATATAATGAAAATTACCCAAGTTACAAACGTGTTCAAAAATTTCAATGCATGCTCCTAACTTTATAGTTTTTTTTATATTTTTACCCCAAATTCTCAACATAGCATTCTTATAACCATACCTCATGAACAGGGTGAAACAAAGTTTCAAATCCAGCCTGAAAGGTGATTTTGTGCCACAAGTTTTGAAAACACATTTTGATCAGGATTTGAAACATGACAGCTGTCACATTCAGGAAATGATGTTAAAAAATGGCAATGCTGAAAATCTGGGGTCAAAATAATGAAAATTACCAGTTACAAGCATGCATTGCAAAATGCCAGCATATACTCATAACTTTGTTGTTTTTCAATATTTGTACCCCAAATTTTCCACATAGCCTTCTTATGACCCTACCTGATGAACAAGGGTGGAGACATTTTTCAAATCCTGCCCAAAAGGTGATTTTGTGCAGTGATCATAAAATCACCCTTAGGGACATATTTGCATATTAGGCAGTATAGCCTAGAGGTTAGAGGAACGAGGTGTGAACGAGCTTGATGCATCCAGCAGACCAGACCTGAGTTTGATTCTCACAACCTCCACTTGCATACTGTGTGACTCTGAGCAAGTCACTTAACCACCCAGTGCTCCTAGGTCGCCCCTGAAAACAGGCACTTGTGCCTAGTGGGCCTTACCTGGTTACCAAAAGACTAAAATAAAAATAAAAAAAATTAAAAAAAAATAATTTCACCACCCTTGTTCATGAGGTAGGGTCCCAAAAAGGCCATTCTGAAAATCTGAGGAAACAATATTAAAAAATAACCAAGTTATGAAGACAAGTTCAAAACCCATTAAAACATATTACGAACATACGAAAAAGCCAGCAGAAAAGGGACCAAAGGTCTATCAAGTCTGCTCGAGTATGCAGCTTGCAGTTTACTTTACTGCAGCTGCCCCCCCACTCCAAGTCATCCCTCTTGATCATCCCCGACCGCTACCACCACTCTCCATATTTTTTATTTTTCTATTATTTTATTGATAGTTCGGAAACACCATTGAGCGGAGCTCATTTACAAAGGTTCCACATCACAATCACATTTAAAAGGTTACAACAGTAGTATAGCACATAACACACAGTTCATTTAGTACAACAGCAACTTGTCTATTCCTGTTTGTCAGGGTTGCTTCTTCTTGGAAGTGTTGTCTGAAAGATAGGGGAGGAGAAAGGAAGAGGAAGTAAGGTAGGGAATAAGATAGTAAGTAGTTGAGAGGGGTGTGAGGAAGAGGAAAAGATGCCCCATTCAGAGGCATTAGTTGTAGTTAAATGCAAGTGTAGGTGGTTTTATCAAAAAAGTATCTTTTCAGGGCCGATTTGATTTGGGTGGGGCTGGTTAACTCCAGGATGGAGGGAGGGAACTCTTTTATCCATGCCGGGGATCTGATGGAGAATGAGTGAGTAGCCAGGTTAGTCCTTTTGAAGGGGACATGAAAGGGGTTCCTGAGGGTGCTATGAGTGACATGCTTGTTTTGGGTAGGGAGGAAGGAGGACTGAATTGTGTGGGGGGGAAGGAATGGCCCTGTAGGCACATTTGGTAGTTGATGCATAGGTCTAGAGGAAGACAACCAGCATTGATATAGAGGTTGCAGGTGTGCGACATTCTGTCGGCACCTAGAATGAGGCGACACGCATTATTCAGTGCTACTCTTACTCTGTTTAGGGTTGAGTCAGTAGCGGCTGCATAGACCACCAGCCCGAAGTCAATTATCAGGAGTATTGATGAAGTGACCGCCAGATGCCTAGCCTCCTCTGTCATATGGAATTTATGACAGTATAGGGCACCCAGTCTTTTAGTTACTGATTTCACAGTTTGTTCTACATGATGTGCAAAGGGGAGGTTGTCATCTAGGTATACACCTAGATATTTGAAGGTATTAACCTGCTCCAAGACAGCTTCCACCTGATTAAGAATATTAAGGAGTTGGAGACCCTCTTTTTTTTTGGGGGGGGGGGCAGGAGAGCAACATTGATTTAGTTTTCTTGAAGTTTAAGCTTAGTTTGTTTTGGAGGAACCAGTGCTCTAATGCCGTGAAGTTTTGCTGTAGGTTAAGTGTGAGTCCCTGATGGTTTTTTGTTAATGTAGGAGACAACAGCATCATCCACATAGAGAAGTATGTGAGAGTTTGGGCAGGCCAGCTGGAAATAGTTGATAAATAAACTGAAGAGAAGGGATCCCAGGATTGAGCCTTGTGGTACCCCTACCGAGACATGCCCCGTGTCAGAGACTGTCTCATTGATTCTTACTTTCTGGGTGTGACCTGTCAGATATTTTTTGAACCAGGATACCAAGTCCTGGGAAAGCCCTAAGGTGGTGAGCTTATTAAGCAGAAGGGTGTGATTAACAAGGTCAAATGCCTTTGTTAAATCAATGAAGACAAAACCTACCAGGTGGCTGTTGTCAAGGGCACTGTGTGTAAAGTTGGTGTATTCTAGTAGCGCTCCCTAGCCTCCCTTCTGTACTGATGTTTCGTTTGACCTTATCCCACCCCCTTTTAAAACTGTCTACAGTCTTCAGTGAGATCACTTCCTTCATTCTACCCCACCACCCTTTCTGTAAAATAGTGTCTTCTCATTTCCCTCCTGAATCTCCCCCCCCCCTCCAATTTCAGACTGTGTCCCCTCATGACCCTCCCTCACTTTAAGCTGAATATGCCCTCCGTACTAACCCTATTCATACCTTTTTAGTATTTGAATGTCTCTACCATATCCCCCCTCGATTCTATCTTCCAGGGAATACATGTTGAGCTCCCTCAATCTTTCCTCATAGGGTTTTCCCCCAGTCCTAGGATCATTTGTGTCACCCTTCTCTGCACCCCCTGAACCACATACTTGATTTCCTCAGTTCCCAGTCCAGCACTGAAGAGTGAAGATGTGTCTCCAGTCCAGACAGGATTATGGCATTGGACTTCCAGTAACTAAGTAAGGGGTTGTGGTGGTGAATGCTAAGGTGGGAGGGTCTGGTGGGGGGAGGATAATGGTGGCGGTGTGTCACCAGCAGCAGTAGACATAGATGGAGGGTTTTCTTTTTTACAGGGTATATAAAAACAAAAAAGACTTTAAGGGGTGGTTGTCTTTCTATCAGGTACCAGCACTGGGGATTGGGTACCCCAGTGTCAGTGTTATGTTTGGGGGCACTAGGTGTCACGCAGTGAAAATGGGTGGGGTATGGGTATTAGCCAGCACTGGGGATTGGGCTCCCCATTGTCAGAAAATTAAATGTAAAGGATGGGTGCATGTGGGATGGTGGGTGTTGATTGGGAGGCTGGGTGGGGAAAGAGTAACAGTTGTGGGTATGCGTGCAGTGGCAACAGACATCGGTGGATGGTTTTCTTTTTTACAAGGTGTATAATAATAAAAAAAGACTATGAGGAACAGTTTTTTTTTTATTTCAGGTACCAACATTGGGGACTGAGCACCCCAGTGTCAGAGTTATGTAAAGGGACACCAGGGGTGGGCTCCCCAGTGTCACACAGTAAAAATGGGCAAGGCTGGGGGTACTAGCCAGCACCAGGGATTTGGCAGCCCAGTGTTAGAAAATTAAGAAAGGGGAAGCAATTGCATGTGGAAGATACTTGGCAGAGGGTGGGAAAGAAAGCGTTTACTTTGGGGGGGGACCACAGCAGGCTGATTGTGATGCTGGTCAGCTCTGCTTTCTGGCCTACTTATGCAGCTCAAAGGAAAGAGCTGCCCTATGATCGAGTTGTCTTTTTTCTTTGAGCTACACAAAGTTTCCACCCATCAAGACCAGAAGAGTGTCATCATGATCAGCCTGGCTGATGGTCTATACTGGCATGATGGTCTGCATCTGTCCAGGAAGGGAAACACGCTCCTAGGTGACAGGTTTAAAGGCTTCCTTGGCAAGCTTTTAAACTATCCAAGGGGGGAGGTACTGATAGGAAACAGGAAAGCTCAAGCCTCTCCCCACAAAACATGGCAGGTAGTAGGGTAAATACTGAGGTACAGAGCTTGACAGAGGGCAGGACAGGGGTAAATGGGAAAATGGACAAGGGCAATAAGAGCAGGGATGGGTAAAAAAGGATAAAGCCAACATTAAATGGAGGGCAATGAGTACCAATGCCTATAGTCTGGGAAACAAGCTTCCTGAGCTAGTAGCCCTGATGGAAGATGAACACTTGGATATTGTGGCAGTCACAGAAACATGGTACATGGAGAACCATGACTGGGATGTGCATACCAGGGTACACAATCTACAGAAGAGGACAGGAGGGTAAAGAGGAGGTGGAGTAGCTCTCTACATAAGGGAAGGGATCAAAGCTACAGAACTAAAAAATAAAGGTGGAGGACAAGAGGTACTCTGGGTCACCTTGAAGACAGGGAATGGCATCACAATCTGCACAGGGGTTGTATACAGACCCCCGTCTCAAGGGGAGGAAATGGACAAGAAAATGATAGAGGGCATTCTCAAAATGGCTGAAAAAGGGGAGATACTGTTGATCAGGGACCTGAATATGCCAGATGTTAACTGGATGACATGGACTGCAGCCACATCCAAGAGCAGGGTCATTCTCGATGCCCTACAGGGCATGCTTAGACAGCTAGTGTGGAACCCACTCAGGAGGGAGCAATATTAGATCTGGTACTCTCAAATGGAGAGAGGATCACAAATTTAGAAGTCAGTAGACATCTGGGAACAAGTGACCACTGCACAGTGTGCTTCACAATAAACACAACCATGTAGACAAGCCATACAAAGACAAGGATAATGGACTTTAGAAGGGCTGAACTTGGCATAATGGGTGAATACCTGAGGAATGCATTAGCAAATGGCCAGAAAGGAGGGGTGGAAGAACAATGGAGAACAATCAAAACTGCCATCATGGAGGCAACAAGCCTTTGTGTGAAACAAATAAAGAAAACGAAGCTGAATAAAAAAACACTATGGTTCTCAAAAGAGGTGTCAGGGAAGGTTAAGGAGAAAAAGGCTGCATTCAAAAAGTATAAGGAATCACAGAAGAAGCACGACAGAGAACTGTATCAATTAAAGCAGAAAGAAGTGGGGAAGGCAGTCAGAAAAGCAAAGGCCCAAAACTGAGGAAAAGATAGCCAACTCAGTTAAGAAGGGGAATAAAAACCTTTATAGGTACATTAGGGAGCATAGAAAGGCTAAGGGAGGGATAGTGAAGGTTAATAAAGGAGAGGGGAGGTGGGCAGAGGGAGACAGTGAAAAGGCAGAGATACTGAATGAATACTTTTGCTCAGTATTCACAAAAGAAGAAGAGGAGGAGTTACCTAAACCAAACAGTAGAAGCACTCTGGGTAGTGGGGTTGATGCCAGTCCATTTACAGAAGAAAGAGTCCTGAAAGAACTCCTAAAACTCAATGTGGACAAAGCAATGGGGCCTGACGGGATTCACCCTAGAATCCTAAAAGAGCTAAGGGAGGACCTAGTGACACCACTAACCACACTTTTTAACAAATCATGGGAAGATGGGGTGGTACCTGAGGACTGGAGGAGGACAAATGTGATTTCCCTTCACAAAAGTGGGAGCAAGGCAGAAGCAGGAAACTACAGACCTGTTAGTTTGACCTCAGTGGTGGGGAAAATGATGGAATCACTTCTGAAAGAAGGAATTGTTCAGTACCTAGAGGCCAGTGGGGCACAGGACCCAAAGCAGCATGGATTCACAGCAGGAAGGTCATGTCAGATGAATCTAATTGATTTTTTTGACTGGGTGGCCAAAGTAATAGACTAGGGAGGGGCTGTGGATATGGCCTACCTAGACTTTAGCAAGGCATTTGACACAGTCCCGTACAAAAGATTAATAATCAAGTTAGCCAGCCTGGGAGTGAATCCCAGGGTGGTAGCCTGGGTAGCAAACTGACTGCACAACAGGACACAGAAGGTCATAGTGAATGGAACACATTCTGAAGAAAGGGGAGTTACTAGTGGAGTACCTCAGGGCTCAGTACTGGGTCCAGTCCTCTTCAATGTCTTTATAGGTGACATTGCAGAGGGTCTGGAAGGAAAAGTATGACTCTTTGCAGATGACACAAAAGCTCTGTAACAGAGTTGATACAGAAGGGGGTAGAAAGGATGAGAAGAGACTTGGCAAGGTTGGAGAATGGTCAGACATATGGCAACGATTCAATGCAAAGAAGTGCAAGTAATGCACCTGGGAAATAAAAATCCAGGAGAAGAGTACACAATAGCAGGGGAGGTACTAACGACAACAATAATGGAAAGGGATCTGGGTGTAGTCATATCAGATGACCTAAAGGTGGATAAGCAATGTGAGAAGTCAGTAAGGAGACCGAGGGGTACTGGGATGCATAGGGAGGGGCATCACAAGTAGAAAAAGGGAAGTGGTTATCCCTCTGTACAGACAGTTGGTGAGACCCCATCTGAGTACTCATGCAGTTTTGGAGACCTCATCTCACGAATGACATAGACAGGATGGAAGCAGTCCAGAGAGAGGCAACTAAAATGTTGCAGGGTCTACATCAGAAACCATATGAAGAGAGACTGAGAGCTAATATCTATACACTTGATGAAAGGAGGGACGGGGGGACATGATAGAAACTTTTAAGTACCTCAAGGGAATCAACAAAGTCCAGGAGGGTAGCATCTTTCAGAAAAAGAGATGTGTAAGAACAAGGGGGCACAATTTAAAGTTAGAGGGGGGACAGCTCAGGGGTAATGTGAGGAAATTCTTTTTCACTGAGAGAGTGTTGGATGCATGGAACTGCCTTCCTGGAGAGGTTGTGGGGTCTAAAACAGTGAGGGAATTCAAACATGCATGGGACAGATATAAGGCAATTATAATGGGGAGTTGCAGGAAGTAGGCTGTTGGTTAACTAGAATCAGCAGCTTATCCAATAGGTAGGGAAATGGGCAGACTGGGTGGGCCAAGTGGTCCTTATCTGCCATCAAAGTCTATGTTTCTATGTTTCTGTGATGACTGGTCTGACACTGTCAAACCCCTTGCAGGCTGACCTGCATTGGACTGACTGTGGCACACCTCAAAGTATGTACTGCTGCATCATATAGCAGTTGTTTCCATAAGTGGTTTGGTTCACAGTTGTGATTTTTGCACAATCTGAACATCAGTGGAGGAAAGTAAATAATTGACTTTGTTGCATCTGGGAATTTATTTATTGTCTAGTCAGAAGTTTGACTTTTGCAACAGACTAGAGAACAGATGCCCTTGAAAGTAACACATTTGACCAGATCCCTGTAAGCAAAGAGCCTGGGAAAACAAGATTGGCAACATGTATCTAGAGGTCAGGAAACTCTTTGAGCTTAAAGCTTAAAGGTGGGACCAGGACAGTGTGACAGGAGATGGGCAGACACAGACTTTATTGACCAGGACTTATGAAATTGAGATTATGACTGGGTGGCTTACCATCTTTTGTTAGTGGGGTAGGTATCAAAAGCACCATGCTGAATAAATAACAAAATCAGATTGGGGAAGGGTCTCTTTTATAGAGTCAGAAATGGCATTTCCCTACTTAAAGTATTGTATTTATTTGTTGAAAAGTTTCACCAAGAAAGGCACATTGGGCAAATAAAACTGCTCTTCTCCCAGTGTGTCTTTGGGGTAAGGGGGATAGGAGGGATCAAATACAGAAGATGCATTACAGAGCAGTAAGACAATTGCAATAACAGATTTGGCTATCGAGTTAAGGGTAAAAGTACACTGACAACAACAAGGTTTTAAAATTTACATTGCATAAGCGTGAATAATTGCTGACAATTGCAGAGCAGTAGGGCAGTTGCAATAACAGATTAAGCTAACAAATTAAGGGTAAGAGTACATTAGTGTGATAATTGCCAACAAACTGAAGTGCTATCATATAGAGGGAATCCCAGTAGTATGTATGTACGAAGACAGGAGTCAGGGAGAGGACGGAGTCCAGACAGAAGAAGAGGGGACTAGAGGGTGGGAAGAGGACAGAACAAAATTAGAAGCAGGAACAATTTGAGAAAAGTAGTTGAGCAGAGAGGAAGAGAGGGAGCAGGGACTGGAGGACTGCCTAATTTGAGGAGGCAGTTGGTTTCAGCATTTAGGGAACCGGTACGAGAAGGCTGAATGGCCTGCTGAAGTTAAGTGGTGAGTGACAGATAGAGTACGTGTGTCATGAGAGCTGAGGGAGTTGGGGGAGGGGTACTAATACAAGTGGATGTATAGGAGAGAAATGAACCAAAATTTTGATACAAATTTGGCAATGTGGGAGAGGAGACGGTTGTCAAGTGAAGAAAAGGCTAGGGAGTGATATAAGGTACGGTGGTGAGTGTGAAGGGGAGAGTCCAAGGCAATGCGGCAGAAGGAGTTAAAGAGGGTATCCAACCTGGACTGGAAGGTCTTGGGAGTGGCATTGCAGACTATGTCATAGTAGCCAAAGATCGGCAAGATCATTTTCTGAACTAGTTCGCGCCTTACCGGAAGGGATATACAACTCCGGTTCCTGTACAGGACACTTAGCTTGGGACACAGGTTTTTCAGGATGGTGTCCACATGAACAGAAAAGTTTAGGTGTTGTCAAGCCAGACACCAAGGTACCAAAAAGAGGAGGAGTACTCAAGTGTAGTGTAGTCCCATCGAGGGTGTGGAAGAGGGGTAGGGAGGGGAGCCTAGAGAGTCTCTGCCTAGTGCAAAAGGTCACAGAGATGGTCTTCTTGGCATTTTGGAAGAGCTGTTGAGAGCTAAGCCAGAGTTGAACTTTATCAAAGTCAGCTTGGAGGCTGATAGCAATATCAGCAGGAGACTGGCCTGAGGTAAACAGCACCATAGTAGTTCAATGGAGGATGAATGAAACCAGGAAATCTGGAGATTAGGACAGCAAAACTAAATGAGATTCTTCATGATCTGACCCCCATATCTGTCTAAAAGCTTTGACTTCTGTTTTATGATGAAATCAGTGTTTAAGAAAGGTGGAGGGGTCAAAGAGCTGGAAACCAACCATAGGCAAGACACACCACAGATTTTCCCACCACACAGCTTCCTCAACCCTGATTTGAAAAAAAAAGATCAGAAACTGACACACACTTAAAACAAGTTTCTGCAGTACATTGGGGTGTTCATTTTAGCTGCCCCTTTGACAGAAGGATTTGGGTTCCCTTATACAGAGGCACAGCAGTTCAGCTTTGTATCAAAGGCACTGCAGGTCCAACTGAAACAGGACTTTTCATTAATAAGCCATGCAAATGGTAATCAAGGTGACACATCTATTACCCAGCCAATATTCTTTTTTCCTAATATATTAGAACTGTTAAAGGGAAAAAGGCTGTAATAATAGCATCCACATGCCTACTCGGACAACTACTGCTTGGTGGTGGTGGTAGGAAGTCTTACTTAATCGAAGTTGTTACCTTCCTACAGTACTTCAAGCAACCATGACTCCTTCAGATTAAGGATACACAAACCTCTTAAGGTTCTAAATCAATCATCAAGGTTCTAAAAAGATTCTTGTTTTTGAACTCTCTTTGGGCTAGAAAATTCTATGCATTTGCTATTCATTTTAATCACGACATAATATTTAGCCAATCAGTATTATATAGAAACATAGAAAATGTCAGCAGAAAAATGCCATTGGTCCATCCACTCTGCCCAGTTTTATCCTATCCTACCCCAGGACCTATAGTCTAGTTGGGGTTATTGCCCTCGATTCGCCCCTTGCCCTACTGTTTCCCAATGTAACTATTTTTACTCAGTCCCAGCCATGTTTGAAACTGTTGATGTTTCTTTTTTTCGCAACGTTATTTATTCTCCTGCACTGGCCCCTTAGATCCCTCTCCAGTGAGGTCTTGTGGTCCGACCTTGTCCTACCTGGTCTGAGATCCTCCCTGGTCTGGTCTCCATTCCCAGGATCGCTACTCCACATCCACAGACCACCCCACCCCCAACTCTGAGCCCCCCTTGGGTGGGACCGCCCTAACTCCTCCGGTGCTCTATCTAGAATCTAGAGAGGCGGCCAGGAAATGGAGGAGACACAGAGACCAGCCAGGATTAATCCAGCTGAGGGCATGGGGGCCATCCTCTGGACTCACCTTCACCTGTCCAGGTGCCAGTGTCCATTTTCCTTTGTTCATCACCACGGGGCGCAGACATTCAATGACATCCACCACATGATGGGTGCACTCCCGCATCCATGAGCAGGACATTCGCTGACACCCCTGCCCCATGTATGTGTCTCTGCTAGCTGCAATGCCCCCAGTCTCCACTGGGAGCCGCCAAAGCTGTGGAGTGCAACACCATTCCTCCCTCCCCAGGAGAGAAGAGCAGTCTTATGGACGCTCGATCCTCTCCTTCCCAGCTGACTCCTGGTAGCCCGAGTCCATTTCCAAACCCGGGTCACTGCCGTGGAGCGAGGTGTGGTGTCCAGCGCCTCAACCCTCAGCACCACCAGGTCAGCTTCATTAATGTTTCTTGCACCCACCACATCAGCTGGTAGGCTGTTCCATGGCTCAACCACTCTCTCTGTGAACATCTCCCTCCCTCCTGCCAGCTTCCACTAATGTCCCTATGCTTGCATATTTCCTCACAATCTGCCCTGTTCTCAGGAACTGGGCGGTCTCTATCATATCACACCTCTCCCTTCTGATGACTAGCGAGTACACATTCAGAGCCTTGAGCCTATCCTCATAGGATCAGCCCTGCTGGCATTGAATCATTTTGGCTACCCTACACTGCATCATCTCTAGCCTGTCTTGGTCTTTTCTTAGGATTGCTTCTGTCAGGGGTTGCTCCAGGGGAGGCATGGGAAGGGGACTGAAACCCCTCTATAGTTCTATTTCTTTTTTTTATTAAACTAGGCCATTGTTCTTGATCAACAATTACTTTTTTTTATGAACTAAGCCCCCCTACTCTTTGGATCTAGAGCCTCCCCCTGTACCTACTGTACACTACTGTGATGGCCACGCTCATGTAAACAGACCAGCAATACTGCAAACACCGGTAACTGATGGCCACGCTCATGTAAACAGACCAGCGATACTGCAAAAACCAGTAACGGCCAAAACACACCAAAAATAGCAGAGCACATTTACAGTGAACGTGAATTGCCGAACACATTTACTCATCCCAGGTAAACAAAAAAGAGATATGACAGCATCTTTATTTTCTTTTCTTTGCCTGGTGTGAATAAATGTATTTGGTTATTTTCCTTTATTCTGTCCATGTGCTCTGCTATTTTTTGTGTGTTTTGGTTGTTTCTGTAACCCCTGCCACTGAGGACTGGCTCAGCCCGGTGGGTGTTAATGTATGACTGGTGCCTTTACACATTAAAGAGTACCAGATTCAGTGCATGCATCAAGTCCCACACTGGTGCCTTATCTCAACTGGACATAAACAGCCCATATTTAGAATTTTGCTAATTCCAGGTTTCAAGGGAGAAGAGGGTCATAATTCCTGGCTCACAGGAGCCAGATGCCAAATCCCTTTCTGGTCCCAATTTTCTGAAGCCCCACGCTCTAACATGTTGTGACATAGCTGTTTGTAAAGCACGGGGATACACTCCGCTGTTATCAATGGGGATGTGTTTTTAATTACATTTCTATATGTTTTAGAGGTGCACTGGGGTCAAATCAAAGCCACCACTCAACTAACAAGCTCCTGATTTCACCCCAGTGCACAACTAAAACATACAGAAATGTAATTAAAAACATGCCCCCGTTGATATCAAGAGATGCATCCCTGTGTTTTACAAACAACTACATCACAAAATATTGCAGCATGGGGTGGGGCTTCAGAAAAATTTATATGAGGAAAAGATCTGGCCCCTGGCTCTTCAGGAACAGGAATTACGATCTGCGGTCATGGATGTTTTTTGGGTCTGATTTGCTCATATCTGAATAGAGCATTTTCTCCAGCAGAGCGATAGAGTGCTGGCCATCAGGGAAACAACCCCTTCCCCTATCCTTGGTGAATACAAACGTAACTGTATGCAATTACCACCAAACAATATATACTTTAACACAATACCATTTCATACAAATAAACAATGCAAAAAGGAATGAAGTTTATCATGGGTAAAAAAGGGAACATGGGAACAGGGATCTGGAAAAGAAAACTAGAGTAAGGCAGCTAATCAAATAATATATGCAAAACATTCAAATTTAAATTCTACTGCCCTCCAATCAATAAATCCCCAAAACAGTCCCCAATAACTCATTCATAAAAACAACCCCCTCCCTCTGGTGCATCACATATCACAAAGTCCCTTCGGTGAGCTCCTAAGGACCATATGTACACCCTATGAGGTAACAGGTTTCAGGTCTGGGAGTTGAGAATGGTGCCATACTGATGAAGATATTTACTGGGGTACACGGGTCTCTAACAGAAGCAAGTTAGAATTCAAATAAAAAAGTCTCTTTTGCAAAATAACTATCCTGTCTCTGGGCACTTCCAAAACCATGCAGCACTTGTCCAATCCAACTAAGTCCCTAACTATGTACAAGATGTACAAGAGTCATTGGGCCAGGCCCTGGTCTGTACGTACTGCCTTTATGTCTGTGGGGCGTCTTCTGTTCGATGCTGTGAGCAGGCAGACCTAAAGCACCACCAGCGGTGAAGGATGCTGGCTATGATGATGTAACTAGTCTCCCACCCCCTGCCTGTTCCAGTCCAGTTACTAAAAGGTTAAGGTGCAAAGCAGATGGGTGGCCCCCCTTTGCCCGACATCCCGATGGCAAAACACAGAAAATGACCACCACAGTGACAGTCGCTGTAATGGTCCATTTCCATGTTTCACTTTCCCCAGTGTCCTGCCCCTTCCCAGGACCAACTCTGACACAGAGTTGAGAATCCTAAAGTCAGAGGGGTGCAGGAACAGAGCCCCCCACATTGGGGGTGTAGGGGTGCAGTCCCCCACAAAGAACACTGGGGGCTAGGGCGGCACAATACCTGCATCAGTATTGTGCCGTCACTGTGCGGGTGGTCGACAGATTTACTGTCGACTAAACTTGGTGCTTCCAAGCAGATGCCTTCAGTCACGAAATATTCTAGGCTAGTCAAATGAGGCACTGTGCATGCCTTGTGCATATACCAGTAGCTAGTTTCCTGTTGGATGACACTTGCCTCTCCCAACCCTAATAAAAAGAAGCAGCTTCCACCACAGATAGTTACTTCTTGGGTTGAGTGAACACAGCTCAGTAAATTGTAGATGCTGGCCTGAGAAAAGGCACACATGTCAAGTGATCATCTACTCCTCTCCCTTGAGAGGAGAGGGGAAGGGTGTGTTTGGCCAGAAGCAACAAGGAAGAGAAAGAGAGAGCAAGGGGAGCAGGGGTGAAAATCACCACTGGCCCACTAGCCAAATGCTGGTACTATTGGATTAGTAAGATTTTCCTTTAACTAGCCCTGTGAGCTTGTACTGGAGAAGGCAACACTTCAATAAGTACACTAGCTGAGCAAGTGGAAAAGTCTGTAGGGCTAGTGGATTTTCCCAGTCATTAGCACCGCTGGCTATTTCTACCCCTGGAGAGCAAGATACCAAAGAACGGACCAGAGGACAGAGATGAAAGGTGAGTAAAGCCTACAGAGAACTGAGAATCCAAAGGCCCTATGATCTCACCAGCAGGAGGAAGTAATGGAGAAGTGGGGGTCTATCTGCCAGGTGACAGTCCAGATGTTCGTGAGAACCCATGCCAGGCTTCAAGTTGGTAGAGCATGGCTGCCTATGCCAAGCACATGGATTAGTGAGAGAGTCAAGGAGAAATCTTTTACATTTCCATCGGTTTACACTTGTATGCTGAGCATAGCCCATCAAGGTATGCATCTGTGCCCCAGGATGTCTCAAGACAGTTTGACCCACAGTGAGCGGGAGTGGATGGTAGATTGCAGGGGATCAAGGGGAGAGTTACTCAAGTAAATACAGGCCTCCCAGGGAACAGAGTAACAACAGACCTTGTAGCATCAGAAGGCAGGCCACTGTAGCACTGTAGTGCAATGCCCAGCTCTGTGTATAGCAGAAATCACTCAATCCCATAGCGCATATATAAGTCGAAATGTTCTATATTTAACCTGATTCAAAATTGCCCCTGCAGGCTGATCTGAGTGCTGCTTGAAAGGTAATGTTCAGATGGCTGAAATATCTGTGTAGAGGGCTGGAGCACAAGGGGTTGTGGGGGCTCACCTGTATTGAGTGCACATGCCTAGGAGTGTCAAAATATATCAACAGATAAAAAGTGTTAGCATCTGGCATAATTCCAAAATCAGCGAGTCTGTGGTGACTTCCGGTTGCTACCCAGAAGCCACCACAGACTCGCTGATTTTGGAAAAATGCCAGATGCTAGCACTGGTTGCCGACACGGGAACTTTATGCCAGAATCTGGCTTACAGGAAAGAAATGTCATCATGGGGCACTGACCTGGCAGTACCGTGAGTAACTTCTGAATTTTAAGAATTCTGGACAGAATGTTTGATGTCTTTGCATTTGCATTCAGTCTGTAGGTGAGCTTGGGACTTCCGGGTGCACCTATCTTATGTTTACCACAGGACAGTGGAGGTTTTGATTTATGGACTACACCGTGGATTTCTGTGCATTTTTTGTATTTATGCTGTGTTTTGTATTGAGATATATTGTGCTTGTCTCTGCAAATATCTCTAGAAGTTATTGTGCCCGAATACAATAAACCATGCTGCTTGCATAACTTGAAGGTGTTCCTCTTTTGTACTAAGGTGTGCTGACCTAACCCAGCCTTGCTGGAACCTGTGCTGTGTTGATATGTCTGTGTAGAGGGCTCTCTGTAAATCAGGGACCCTATATAAAGTATTAGATGTTATGTCCCTATAAATATGCGTGTCCCAACGAGTGACTGAATACATGTGTGCTATGGCCGATAAATGTATTTTTGCTTTACTTCCCTAAGTGGACAATGGCCATCGTAAACATGTCAATACTGTTTGTCAGTTACCAGCAGTCTAAGGGATCCCTGCTACCCCCTGTGCCCAAACACAATATGGAAACCTGGCCCGCTTTCCTATTTGCAAGATGGGGCCCTTAGTATTGGACCTAGTTCCCACCATGCAAGGTGGGGCCCATGGTAACCAGCATCCAGGGAACAGGCTACATTGAAATTACAGCTGATCCTCTTCATCATTTTCTGCCCTGAGAGGCACTCCTCTTCACCCACTCAAAAATAGACAAGTCACTCAGCCCCAAAGCAGTGATTTCTGAGACCAGAAATTGGTCCTGCACCTTTGCCCACCATGAAGAAAGAAATAGTGAAGGAAGGCCATCACGATGGCCAACCCTTGTTTGGAAGTGAGTTTGCTACATCACATTGGGAGACAGGCCAAACAACAACAACTGCTGCTCAGCAGTGTGCTGCAGTCAGGAGGGATGGCACTGGGCATCTGGTGCAGCAGTGACCCCTGTGGCATGCCAAGGGAGCTTTCTACCACTGCAGGACATCACTTCATGCAGCCAAGGCTGTCAGCAGGCTTCACCCATGCTGGGGAGGAAGAGAGAGAAGGGAGGAAACTAGGCACAAAAAAAAAAAAAAAAAACATTTATATGATGGCCAGGGTTCCTGGGCTCTCACGGGTCCTAGCACTGCTGAAACTAGATCCTTGTCCATGTAGTAGACTGCCTGAGGGGAAGGATGGCCCTCCCCCTGGAGCCCCAACCCATAAATGGGAATCCATGGAAGCACTCAGGTTGTAGCTGGACCCAGTGGGATGGGAGAGCAACAGGCCTCAACAGGGTACATATTCCCCAGACCAGGGTTTTATCCCTGACAACCATGCCCAATGAATAAAAAGATCAAAAAATATATATATAGAGAGAGAGCTCTGAACTTTACTCTCCCACATGCACACACAAACATGTCAGGCACAGGATACGACAAGAAACACATTTCTGTAAAAATGTAACACTTAGGACTGGCACCACACATTGATTGAAGAGAGGCAAGGTGCCCGGATAAACTTTCCAGTCATGGAAATGATAAATTACAGTTTCTAGTCAGATGTTTAAGCCTCACCTGCTGGTAAAAAAGATAAGAAACTAAACAGAGGGAAGTAGGCTACTTCTATACCGAGAGCCCTCCAGCTCACAGGATTTCCTGTTGCTTGTTAGAGGTGTAACAACATATGTTAAATCTTCCTGTAGCTGTTATGGACATTATCCTCTGAGCAGTGGTAAAATTCAGCCTAAGTACAGAAATATCGCTGATGTGCTGAGTTGGCCAAATATTTGCAATTTTCCCAAATTCAGCACATACTTGCAAGTGTACAGGGCCCAGAGGGGTGTTAAATTTTCCTTAATTTATCCTGCCTGCTTTGAAACTTCGACCTGTCTCTTCTTTCTGTGACACTTCTTTTAAATACTGCATCAGATAGTGGTAATTGGTGTTCAGAACCCACTTGACCCTGGACACCTCTTAATAACTGACAACCAAAAAGTACCTCTCTATCAAATAAAAGTGTTATTTCTGATTACCGAAGTGGGGGGAGGTGTCACAGGGTGCCCTGGGTAGTAAAGTGACAGAGTTAATGGGTATCCCTATAAAACAGTATAAATGCCCACAAAAACTGCACTTTTCACAAATACAAATGTACTCCTGAATATATGTATTGGTGTTAAGACCATATTATGTAGTATTCGACCTTGACTGAGGCTGGTATGACACACATATGACCACCACAGCTCATAATGTAAATGTTTAGTTTCTTGATACCTCTGCATATTTTATTCAGTCCTCTCAAACCCTTGGTTTTCTGCCATCAGTAGTCTGGAATTTAAAAAAATACATATATTTCACAAGCACTAATATGAAACAAATACATATACAAATACCCAAGACACAAATATCAAAAATCAGTCTCGTTCACAGCCCTAGTTTGCACTGCATACTTATTAACTCCTTATGAAACCTGGGGGTTGGGGTCCCTTCTGATCTAAAATTACTAATGCCTCTATGTTAAATTACTTGAAAGGCAAAATTTAGTTTTTTGAACCTTTCTGGGTTCTAGTTAGACCCAGAAAGGTTTGCACATCTAAGATTCACAGATTGGGGCACTGCTCAGTCTGTTAGTGTCATTCCCAATTCTCTTCAAGTGACAATCCTCATGAAGCAATATTGACCCACTCTCTGCAATTGTCTCAGCTGATCACAGTACATTCCTTGCTCTCACTAGTCTTACTAACTTTCTCCTCACCAGTTTCCACATCACCAGCAGGGTTACACTGGAGTACAGGAGCCCACCTAGAAAGCTAATACAGGGGCCCACCTGGAAAATTAATAGGTGAGGGCCCAGGGTGACACAACCATATCAATAGTCCACTTCAATCTGATACACTAGCTCTGTGTTTGCATCTTGTTACGCAAGAAGAAAAACAAATAATTGGTGCTATTTGGGACTATTCGATGATTTATATTTGGCAGGAGTTCAAGATCTCCCAAGACTTCCTGTCCAATCAGAGGCCACTTTGGAAGCTGATTGAAGGGAGGTCATGTAACCCAGCACTCTCAGAAACATCAGACAGGAGAGACAGATGACCTAAGCTGCTGCAGAGAAAGAGTCTTCCATCCACTTGTTAAAACTAGACAAAAATTCAGAAATCTTGACATTTTATGTTCCCCTCTGTAAATCCCATGCTAGAGAGGTCAATTTTTTACACTGTAGGGTGAAAATTAGGCTTTCAAGAAAGAGAAATTAGAAGGGCTGTTTAGTGTTTGCTGAGAGAGAGACAGGCAGGTAGACCCCCATAGCATACATACACGGACACACACACATACACATACACAAATCCTGTACTAAAACCATACCAGATTTTAGCCGCAGCTTAAGGTAGTAAGGAAGGTTTTGTAGGGGTTTATTTTGATAAAAAATTTAAGAGTTTTGTGACTTAGTTGTCTGAAACAAAGAACAAGGCAAGCACTTCAACTGAAGTGCAGTTAGCTGTTAGGGACCTTTTTTCCATTGTTGTATATTTTTTTGTAGTTTGGCTTCATGCTCAAGAAAAAACTTAAAATTATTTTTTTCTGAGAATTTAGTCAGGCTTGACTATTAGTGAGTGAGTGAGAATTGGCAGCTCACCATTGCTGCAGTGACCTGAGTGGCTTGATTTGATAATAAATATAACTTAAATTTAATATCAGAAATCTTCCTGTGAGGAACGCAGGCTTGGGTCCCTCTATAGCCACTTAAGCAAGTGCAAGTGCACGATAGCTGCTGTTGATAAGGTGGGACTAATCAGCTGACTCCCATCACTTCAGTTAGCTGCTTTTCTGTTCTGTTTGTGTGCACGAGTGTGCACAGCTGTGCACTCAGGATAGTTTTGTAAATCTGTGGCTGTGTGCCCAAGAAGAAATTTAAAGAAACATTTTTTTCCTGAGAATTTAGCAAGACTTGACTACGGCAAGTGAGACTTATTCACTAAGCATTGCTGCAGCAACTTGAGAGACTGATTTCATAATAAATGAAATGTAAATTTAATATCACACATGTCCTGTGAGGAACCCAGGCTTAGGTCCTTCTGCAGCCAGTTATGCATGAGCGAGTGTACCATAGCTGGTAGGGTGGGACTAGTAGGTTGACTCCCACTGCTTCAGTTAGTTTCTTTTCTGTTCTGTGTATGTGCATGACTCTGCACTCAAGACATTTCCTAAGGCTGTGGCTGTGTGCCCAAGAAGAAATTTGAAGAAATATTTTTTTCCTGAGACTTTAGTCAGGCTTGATTATGGTGAATGAGATTTCTCAGCTCAGCATTGCTACAGTGACTTGAGTTACTTGATTTCATAATAAATATAATTTAAATTTAATATCACACATCTACTGTGAGGAACCTAGCCTTGGGTCCCTCCACAGCCACTTAAGCAAGTGCCAGTGCACCGTTGTTGGTTGGGTAGAACTAGTTGCTGACTCCCACTGCTTCAATTAGTTGCTTTTCTGTTCTGTCTGTGTATGCATGGCTGTACACTCAAGATATTTCTCTAAGTTTGGCTGTGTGGCCAAGAAGAAATTTAATGAAATATTTTTTTTTCTGAGAATTTAGTCAGCCTTGACTATTAGTGAGTGAGACTTGTCAGCTCAGCATTGCTGCGGTGACTTGAGTGACTTTATTTCACACATCTCCTGTGAGGAACCCAGGCTTGGATCCCTCCATGGCAATTCAAGCATGTGCAGTGCACTGCAGCTGGTAGGGTGGGACTACTCAACTGACTCCCACTGCTTCAGTTATCTGCTTTTCTGTCCTTGTGTGCGTGTGCACAGCTGTGCACTCAAGACATTTTTCTAACTTTGTGACTGTGTGCCCAGGCTTGGCTATTAGTGAAACCTGTCAGCTCAGCATTGCTGCAATGACTTTAGTGACTGATTTCATAATAAATATTATTTAAATTTAATATCAGAAATCTTCCGGTGAGAAACTGAGGCTTGGATCCTTCCACAGCCACTTAAGCAAATGCAAGTGCACCGTAGCTGGTAGGATGAGACTATCATCTGACTCCCACCGCTTCAGTTAGCTACTTTTCTGGTGTGTGTGTGTGTGTGTGTGTGTGTGTGTGTGTGTGTGTGTGTGTGCAGCTGTGCACTCAAGACATTTTTCTAAGTTTGCAGTTGTGTGCCCAAGAAGAAATGTTTTTTGTTTTTTTTTTTCTGAGAATTTACTAGTCAGGCTTGACTATTAGTGAGTGAGACTTGTCAGTTAAGCTTTGCTGCAGTGCCTTGAGTGACTATATTTCATAATAATATACAGTAATTTAAATTTAATACATCTTTCTGTGAGAAATACAACCATGGCAGATAGAGGACGTTGTACCAGAAAATGTAGTTGGTTCAGTAAAAATGTCAAGATTTTTGATTTTTGTCTAGTTTTAACAAGTGAATGGAAGCAGATTCTTTCTCTGCAGCAGCTCAAGTCATCTGTCTTTCTCCCACCTGAAGCCATTATGTATGCTGGGTCACATGACCGGCCTACAGGGAGCTTCCAAAGTGGTCTCTGATTGGACAGGAATTCTCGGGAGATCTTGTAGTCTCACAACCTGTTCCAGTGGCTGAATAACAAAGCACAAATAATGAAGAACTGGTACCCCTGAATATGAATGCTCAGCAAATATTTGAAATAAGGTATATACACACACCCCTAACAGAGAGCATACTGGAGTCACATGCTTCAGTCAAATCCCAACTCTGGCACATGGGTTTGGTGCTATCCAGGATGCATAGCAGAAAATCACAATGTGCTCAAATACACTCAAGTTTTAGGCTGACACATTGGTGCAGCGACAGGGCTGCCACTCACAACACCAGCAACCTGAGTGTGGGCATAAGGCCAGATCACTAGAGTACATGTAGATGTAGGATGTTTGAGCATCCCAGAGGATTTTTGCTTCCTTTGAGGTGGGTGGGAGACTGTTTGCACTGTGCCAGTGCCTCCTGGTGTTTCACAGAGGGTAACTAAGTGCAAGACAGCAGAGGGAAGGAGAGACACCATGCCCATGTGTTGTACATGCCCATTGTAGCACCTGTTGTGACTGATATCTCAGGATGGAATATGACATTGGAGGAAAATCAGGCTGAAAGAATGACACCCCAGACACTTCCAGGTGCTTTGCTTGCCATCCATTAAGCACAAAAGGCTCCTTCTCTGGTTCTGGTCTACTGGAGGTGAGCAATGCTCTGGAATACCACACTATAGAGGGGCAAATCCATGAGAGGAAAGGGGAAGCCTCTGGGAGTTGAGTGGGGCGATGGGAGTTGGAGGGATTTAGGGGAGAGCAGAAGGGATCAAGTCAGATATAGATGGGAAAATGTGAATTTAAAAAAATCATTCATGTTTTGAAAATGTAGCTCTAAGCTTCAAATCTAGAAAATAATAGCAACATCAGCCTTGCAATAGTGTAAATGGTGCAGCTACTTTGTTTAGTTTTTGTTGGCCAGGTAAGTACACACTACAAGAAATTACTTATTTTCAGACATGACATGGGAGGTTATAATTTGGCAAGAAATAGATGGAAAATGGACAATTATAAATAAGCATGTTGAAAGCAAAGATACATACCAAGACTGTAAACTCCAAAATTACTGTATTAGACTATAATAACACACTGATATGCACATCGGCATAAACTATGCAACAATACAAATGATAAATTATGCCAAATATGCAAGGTTTTGGAATCGATTGGACAATTTGTCTTGGTTAGAGGCCAAGCACAGCCAGGTGTGAATTAACTGCATGAACTTACGTTTTTCAGTAATACATTATTTATTTATTCAGTTTATTTATTAATTAAAAATTGGTAACCAGGAAAAGTACACTGAGCCAAGGCTCACTTCCAGGTGTGGCTTGGGTGGGAAGGGAGTAAGTTATACATATAATACAAAATATATAAAACATATACATAGTGTCAAGGTGAATGATACAAAATACGCATGAAGGTAGATGCATCAGATACTGCAAATAAATACAATAGCTATAACAGGCTAAAATTAAAATAGTGTATATCAATACAGGAAATAAATACAGTAGCAGTAAACAGGTTAAAATTAATAGCGTAATTCACTGGTACTGGTACAGGTACTGATAAATATATCCTTAACTCTGGTTTAAGCAATTGTTGAGTAGAGACACTAAGAATTCCAAGTGGGAGGGAGCTCCAGAATTTAGAGGCAAAAGGAAAACGAGCGCTCCACCATATTGTGCGCTATTTGGGGATTGACAATAATGCCTGACCAAGGAATCTAAGGCTAGAGGCATAGGCCAGTAAGATGGAAAGGGGTTGATGATAAAGTACTTGTCAGTAGCCCTATTTACAGTGGCCATTTCTACACCAGTGTAGATGGTTTGGAGAGCCACACCAGTGTACATCTGCATGTGTAAACTGCACTGGCATCAAACCGGTGTGGCTATTCTGTTCCTCTTCCAGACAGAGGAGCGGAACTGGTGTAGGAGGTTTCAAGTGATGTGTAAACAATGGCCACTTTTCACCTGACTGCCTGAGGGTAATTTAGCATCACAACACATAGGGATCTCCTTGCAGAATTGGTCCCACAATGCAATTTCTGAGACACCGGTGTGACACCAGTATGTAGCTGATGTCCTTAAGTGGAGTACTTCACCGGTTTCATGAACAACCAGATGCAGACTTGACACCAGTGTGAGGCACACCGATGTGTAACAGCTTGGTCAGAGTAAATGGCACTAACCAGACATCTAAGGATCGAGGAGCATATTACAGCAGGGGGAAAGCCAACCCTGACTGAAACACAGTAAACTAATGATAAGTTTGACAGGTGGTAACCAAGGCAAAATGGCATATATTGTTGTAGATTACATCCCACTTTCTCACATTGGATTGCAAGGTGTTGACATTTTCAAGATAAGACACCATACATTCATTCAGGCAGCAGGATGCCATATGACGAGGGGGGGGGTTACATTTTGTCGAACTCTTTATGCAAGACATAGCCTAGAGCTGACAAATTTATAGACATCATTTTTCTGCAGTGGAAAGTTAAAGGCATGGTCAAACGTGGCACCCAGTTATTTGAAAGAGTCAGGCATCTCAAGCAGGGAGACATCAAGACACATTATTTGTCGACTGTTGACCCCACCATGTAATTTTTGTGCAGATCCAAACATGGCCTGAGTTTGCTTACATTTAAAACCAGCTTATTTTGTAGAAGCTGGTTCTGAAGTGAGGTAAAATCCAGAATGATTGTCTGCCGAGGTCAACAATACAATTTGAGCAATGCAAGACGGTGAGATCATCTGCACACAGAAGAGGAGTGCAGGAGGGAAAGCTAAGTGCCAGAATGTTAGGGAGGCATTTTCAGACAGCTATGTCCATTTTTCGGATGCGGTTGCCAAAATCCATCCAGGAGTTAGACCACAAAAAGCTAGTCTAAGTCCCGAGATGGAATTCTGCGGTTGCATCTAAAAAATGGACACAATTCCAACAGTTGCAGCAGAAATTATCATAAACATTGAGAAGCATCGCAAATACATCCAAATGTCTGTGAATAAGGTGCAGCCATTTGGATACACTTACATGGGCAGAGCCTGTGTCCGGAATATGGACACAAGTGATGCATCCACTCATTTTAAAATCCTACCTGTTATGTAAAGAGAGAAGAGCATGGGACCTAATATGGATCCCTGCAGAACACCTACTAGGATATAAACAACATCTTAGGACACCTGTCCAAGTTGCAAAAGTTGCTTTTTGTGGTTAAGGCAGTTCTACTTAGAGTTTCAAGTTCAAGACCACCACCCCCCCAAAGAACCTTAAACAGCTGTGCAGATCACTCTTGTTCCTAGTTATTAGCATCTTCATCCAATTTATTAAATAATTTATTGCTAGATTCATCATTGAGGCTAGTGCACATCAGAAGTTGAGTACTCAAATTATTTCAGTAGCCTTCCGCTACCGTGAACTTTAAACCACTGCTGTTCCTAGTGTTTTAAAGGCCCATCGGACATTTGTTTAAAATTCTGATCTAAGACAAACAGTCCTTCTCCCTCCAAGTCATCAAGTAAAGCAAGCATTTACCTTTTTCTCATGATTACCCATAATTAATGTTATCTTAAAGCAGCAGTTTATGAAAATAAATTTTTTCCATACTTCATTATTCTCATCATTTCAGCAGTTACATGTCAATTCGCTCCTATCAATTGCCTACCCGACAAGTTGCTGCGGACAATTAACTACTGCGACAACTGCGGTCCTGCCAAATTCATTCCCTGGCAATTTGCTCCCCCCATAGATATTATAATAAAACCTCCAGGTGAGCACCATTGCCCACTAGATGCCCCAATATGCCTGAGGGTTGCAAAAGTGGCATTTCTGCTGGCATTGTTGTTCGAGTCCAGTTCGATGTCTCATGGGAGCAAATCATGGGGGAAATGAATTTGGCAGGGATGCAGTTGTCACCACACCTACTTGGCCACAGTGACTTGTCAAGGAGGAAATTGACCAGACCAAATTGATGTGTCCCCATTGTCAGCCCCCACCCCATGCTGATCCATCCCTGCTGTAAATTTTTGTCCCCAGATTCATTTATATCATGATACCTTACATGTTATATTCACCACATTCTGAGATGTCATCAGCTCAGGCATACAATGAGGTGTCTTTGCAGGCAATATGCTGATCCATCACATGTGGTTGTGTGTGCTGACAGACATGAGGATGCTCATTTCTGCCTTTGCTGTGCAATGTTTTACTGGTGCTGTAATTGTTTTTGGTTTCTGCCAGAAAGGTAGAATTTATAGTTGATAAGTCATGGACTCCCTTACCTTGTTGTTGGTGTTTCCTGAAGATGCGAAAGAACTAGAGTGCGGCCTTGCAAGACCTTCAGGCACTACACATGGTTCAGCACAAGGCTCCAGAAGGGTGTGACAGACTGGTACTAGTGATGAACAGCCCTGAAAAAAGAAATCTACTGTTGACTTCCAGCACAGCACAGAGTTTTTGGAGCAGTCAGCTGATTCACTGGAAAACTATACGTGCACAAACAAATGTCCTTAAAAGCCCTCGGGAGAAACATCTTCTCAGGTGAAGACCTCCCTCTGGGAGGTGGAGTAGCTTTGTCAAAGTAGGCCAGTCATTTAAAGAAAATGACTGCAAGATTAGATGGACTTCTGAGTGATGATCCCTCAGATGCTGAGGAGGGCAACTGTACTGGCTCTAACCCTCAGGTTAATGTGGGTGATGTTACAGTTCAGCCAAACCAGTGAGGTGACTTAGAATGCTGCATCAGACTTGTTGAACAAACTGGTCCAGAATGCCATGAAAGAATGGCAGCTATACTTAAACATGTCTTAACCTAAAAAATGGTGGATGACGCCCATAAGTAGTGTAACACAAAAAAAAAATGCTAGACTACATAATGTGGAGATACTTCAACAGACTAAGGTGAACAGGTCCCTTTGTATAAAATTGTCTTCTGTCATGCAATCAAATGTTTGCAAATGCAAAAGGTGGAAAATACCAATCAGTCTGCTTAGCGTCATCAATGATGCTGATTGCTCTGTCCCCTCCCTCTTGGTTCCATGCCCCAACCCCATCTAGTCAGATGACTAACATATTCCATGATACTGGATGCTTTGTGGGAGGGAGCCTTGGACTTGGCAAAAAATATAATACTATTGCCCCTCCACCTCCCCAAATCAAGGATTAAGTGTTGGAGAGGCACCTTCTAAACGCGGGTATGGGTAAGGAAGGTTCTTTTTCTTAAAGTCATGCCGTTAGCTTCTGGCACAGTGCCACCCAGAAGGAGACTTAAAAAAATAGTTCTGAGGATGAGAAAGGGGGCATGGGGTAGAAAATGTCAAACTTGGGGATGGGCTAGTCTAGGGACTATCTCAGGCCACCTGGGGAGCACTGGGATTTTTTTTTTTTTATTTTTGTCCTTAACCAAAACATTTTCCCTATCACAAATAATGAAAATTATTTGGTATTCAGTGAGTATACAGTAAGCCTATCATTCATGGTATTCAGTAAATAATATTTCAGCCTGCGTACACCTCTGGTTGAAACCTTGCAAGCCTATTTGTAGAATGGTGTGGTTCTCTGTCTAGGGAAAAGTGAATTTGATGCTGAGTTTCCAGAGGCCTATCAAAAAGGTTTTTTAAGGATACAGCTAGTCAATTAATTAAATAAGCAGGCAATGATGCTCATGCTTCTAAGCCAGGTAGTACTAGCCTCTGCAAACAATATAGACCGTTGCTAGATATTTATTTATTGAATTTTGATGACCGGGTAGGCCCACTGGGCCCCGGAGGTCTCTTTTTCAGGGGCGACCCGGGAGTTACAGGAATAGTAAGGTGCACAATTAGTACAGATATAGCTTATGGCATGTGACATGTTAACATATATATATATATATATGTATATATATAGCAGTGATATATTGCATAGCAGGTTACATTGATTATTGAAGTGAAACAATATAGGAAAGCCAGAGCCTTAACTGGGCTACAATTACCCAAGTAGAATATTTTGGGAGGAGAGGCAATGGAGAAGGGTTAGTGCTGCCAGCTCAGGTGGTAGTGATGTAAGTGCTCAGGCCGGCGGGTAGTGTGAAAGTGTCAGGTAACGTAGCATCGGCATTGACTCGTGGCAAGCATATGTGCCTTGAGTCTTGTCCGGAAGCACACTGGTGATGAAGCTTCCCCAACCTCAGGAGGAAGGTTGTTCCATAGGGAAGGGGCAGTGTGGGAAAAGGACATGACCCCTGCCTTGGTCCTTACCCTAGGGACTTCGAGAAGAGTTTGGCATGAGGTCCGTAGATTGCGAGGATTTTGCTTGGCAGTTATGAGCCCTGCGGGGCTTGGGGGAGGTGTAGAACTAATTAGCTTATGTGCTAGGCAGAGCACTGGGTACCTGAGACGGGCTTCGAATGATGGCCAGCTGAGTCCTGCTAGTGAATCACAATGGTGGCTCCTAGAGTGGGACTGAGTGGCGAAGTGGACCACCTTGTTGTACAAGACCTGTAACTTACTGAACTCTAGCTTGGCCACTCCCTGAAGTACCGGGGCAGCATAGGTGAGTGTTGGGAGTAAGACACACGAGGCAATGGCAGTCCTGGCAATGGAGACCTTGGAATAAAGTTTTGCTAAATTCTATGATGAGCCAATTGTTCATAAGATAGTCTTACTCTGAAACTTTGTTGATTGCCACTTAGGAATACATCAAAGTTTATTTATACATAAGTTGAAGTGATGCATTCTGTACGACAGTTAAGATTTTACAGCAGTTTTGGCTTGCTGCACTTCTTACAGGCAATGTTAATAAATATTTTATTTTCAGCCTTTTCTTGTGGGTTTGTGCCTGTTGTAACTTTTCTTTCTGTATTGTTTATGTTGTTTAAGTGGACACTGAGCTTTGAAACCTCATGGGATACCTGAGCTAACGGCATCACAGAATGGAAAGATTGTACCAGATTTACCTGTATGTTAAAGGTTGATCCGTGTTCTATGATGATGTCTTCAGCTCAAGGATTACATGCCTTCCCTGCCTGCCCTTTTCCTATTGATATCCACTTCATACTGTGAAGTCTGATTAGCTTATTAATCATGAAAGCATCTGACGTGTTCCCTGAGCCAAGGATGACATCACCAAATATGGATCAACCTTCAGCATACAGATAACTAGCTTAATCCTGCTATAAGAGCTTATGTTTTGTGGTTTGAAGTTTGTCCTGATGTCCTCCCATGTCCCATAAGTGCTCAGAAAGCAGTTTCTCCTGCACACTAGTTCAGCTAAGAAATGTGATGTTAAAAAAATTGGTGTTCTAAACAGCTGCAAATACTCTGAGCAGCCATTTTTAATGGATCTCTCCTTTAATTATTTCAAATCTAAAAAAATGTTTAGCCATCCTGGTAGCTCAGCTGTAGCACTGTCGCTCACTAGATCGATGACCTGGGTTAAAGAGCAGCCGATGCGTTCAACAGAACTTTCATAAAACATAATGTTTAGACACAGTTCAGTTTGTATTTCACATAAGTTCTGTATATCTCCTCCCCATTATTTATTATTGAGGACATTTGCATGAAAACAGGAGCTTTGCTCCTAAAAATGTCATCTATTCTAGTTGCTTCTCCTACCCGAAGTCATAATGTACTTCTTGTGACATCACAGGTACTCACATGGCAACAGACTGTGATGTAACAACAGAAGATTGTGACTTGAAGTAGAGAGTAAGCTATAGAGGCAGATGAAGTCTGAGGGATAAAGATCTTGTATTCATGCATATTTCCTCAGTAATAAATCAATGGGAGGAAAAATCTGTACAAAATATGTGGAATACAAGCTGAATTGTGCCTAATTATTATATTTTCCAAGTTATCTTGGAGGCGTCAGCAGCTCTTTAAGGAACAAACCTGGGTTGCTAGGGAGCTGACCAAGTGAGGGAGGATTGAGCATCCCTTGGACAGCTCTCCTCCCTAAGTAAAAGGGGGGAACATTTCTCACCGGTCAGCTGCCCCCTAGAGCAACCAAGGTGGTAGCACAGTGGGGCCCACATGGAGGGAGGGAGGGGATTCTACAAGTACATATGAACATACAAAAAATGCTAGCAGATACAGGTATACAGTCTATTAAGTCTGCTTGAGTGTATTGCTAGTAGACCATTATACTGCAGCTGCCCCTCCCTCCTGTATCCTCTCCTCCACGGTTATGCCCCAGCTTGCTGACACCACTTCCTTCTCCCTCTTTGTGAACTTCCCTTTGACTCTGCCCCACCCCCTCTTAAAACCATCCACTTATGTTAAGGACACCACCTCCCCTGGCAGAGCATTCCACCCTGTCACCACTCTTTCTGTAAAGTAATGCCCTCTCATTTCCCTCCTGAATCTACCTCCCTCCAGCTTCAGACTGTGCCCTCATGTTCCTGCCCTCCCTCTGCTTAAGAATGCCCTCTGTGCCAACCTTATTTATGCCCTTCACATATTTGAAGGTTTCTATCATGTCCCTTCTGTTCCTCCAATCCTCCAGGGAGTACATGCCAAGTACCCTCTGTCTCTGCTCGTAGGGTTTGTCCTCCAGCCCAAGGATCATCCTGGTTGCTCTGTGTTGAACCCCTTCTAGCAATTTGACATCCTTTTTCAAGTAGGGGCACCAGTACTGCACACAGTGCTCCAGGTGTGGCCTCACCAATGATCTGTACAGTGGCAGGATGATCTCTCCTCGCCTGGAGGTGATTCCTCTTACTGTACACCCCAACATCTTGTTGGCTTTGGCCGCTGCTTTCTTACACTGTGCTGAGTGGTTCATGCTCCCTGTTATAAGAACCCCCAGATCTTTTTGCTCCTCTGTAGTGGATAATTGTCCCCCCAACCAATAACCATTCTTTGGGTTTCTTGCTCCCAAGTGCATGGCTTTGCACTTCTTTGCATTAAACCCCAGCTGCCATGTTTTCGACCAGTGCTCAAGTTTAGCTAGATCTCCCTGCAGTCCTTGCCAACCCTCTACATCATCCAACACTGCCCTGATCTTCATGTCATCTGCAAAAATGCTGACCTTGTTCTTAATGTCATGTGAGATGTCTGCTATAAATATGCTAAACAACACTGGACCCAGTACTGAGCACTGTGATACTCCACTGGTTACAGCTCTTAGAGGTGAGAGTTCCCCTCCCACCACCACTCTCTGCTGCCTGTCCTGAAGCCAGTTTTTATCCAGTCCACCAGTTTCTCCCCTGCTCCCAGATAACTCAATTTGGTAAGCAGCCTCCCATGTGGTATGGAATCGGAAGCCTTGCTGAAGTCTAAGTACAGGACATCCAGTGCTTGGTCCCTGTCTAGTGCCCTGGTTACCTAGTCATAGAAGTCAACCAGGTTTGTCTGGCTGGATCTACCAGAGACAAACCCATGTTGTCTGTCGTCCTGGAGTCCGTTCACCTCCGGAAAGGTTACTCACCTTTCCTTCAGTATAGTCTCCAGTAGCTTCCCCACAATGGATGTTAGACTTACAGGTCTATAGTTGCCTGGTTCATCCTTGGGTCCACTTTTGTGGAGGGTTACCACATGTGCCATTCTCCAGTCCTGTGGCACACATCCTATTCCCAAGGAGGCATTGAACAGGTCTGCAAGTGGTTCTGCCAGGACCTCTGCCATCTCCTTCAGAACCCTGGGGTGTATGCTGTCTGGTCCAGGTGCCATCTCCACTCTGCCAGTCTTCCTATCCTTTTAAGTTCAGCTGGAACATCTTCAAGCAAAGTTCCTCCCACCCAACCAGGTAGTATATGCCTCGGCTCCACCCCGAGAAGTCAGATCTTGCACGCTGGAAGCAGAGATTCATGTGTCACTTCCCAGGGAAGGTTGGGTGAGCTGTGTGGATGTTCACCATATAACACTCTTATAACTATAGTTACAGGTGACTAACCTTCATTTCTAGGGGCACTATCCACACTCTGACAGACTCCTAGCAATTCTCTGGGAGCAGGGAGTAAGGTGCACACCCCCTCTGGCAAACAGAGATTGGAGAACTGATATTCCAAAACCAGCATCCCAGTGTGGCTCAAGGTCAATGTGGTAGTGGGAAATAAAAGTGTGTGCTGACTTCCAGGTAGCAGCCCTGCAGATTTTCTGGATAGGGACATCCCTTGAAGCAGCCACTGAGGCAGCAGTATGTCTGGTGGAATGAGCCCTAAGCCCTATGGGAGGCTCCCTACCAGCCAACCTATAGCAGAGGTCAATGCAGGAGAAAATCCACCTGAAAATCTTCTGCTTAGCTGCTGCTCTGCCAGGTGCAGCTTCAGCATATGTGACGAAGAGCTGGAGAACCTCTCCCCAAACTCCAGCCATGTACTCCTGTTAGTAAGTGAGTGCTGGCCTCAGGCCCAAAGTATGGAGCCTGTGCTCGGGCTCTGAAGAGGGAGTGGTAAAGTAAACTGGGAGGTGGATAACCTGGTTAGTGTGAAACCCCAGCACAACCTTCAGAAGGAACTTCAGGTGGGGGCCAAGGACAACCTTGTCTTTGTGGAACATCAGATATGGAGACTCCACCGAGAGTGCCTGGAGCTCACTGATCCTTCAGGTGGAGATGATGGCCACCAAGAAGGTAGTCTCCTATGACAGGTGTGACATCTTACACCTGTGCATAGGTTCAAACAACTTGTCCTTGAGTATTGCCAGTACCAGCAACAAGTCCCAAGGTGGTGGTGGTTCATGCACTGATGGGAACAAGTTGTCCAGACTCTTACAAAAATGCACAACCACCTTCTCCTGCACCACCATTGGCATACCAGCCCACACCCAGTATGCAGAGATGGCTCCCAGGTGCACCTTGAGGGTCAACTACTGCAGTCCCAACTGGGAGAGAGACCACAGATAGTCAAGGATGCTAGCCAAAGGGCAGGCCAGGGGGTTTAGCTCCTGCCCTGGCACCAAATGGAAAACCACTTCCATTTGAAGGCATAGCACTGAAGGGTCAACTCTTTCTGAGAGGCCTCCATAACGTGGAGAACATCTTCGAAGAGATTCAAAGCCTGGAACTTTAGCCACTCAGGAATCAGGCTGAAAGGTACAGGGACTGAAGGTCTGGGTGCAGGACCTTCCCCTTGTAACAGGAGAGTGGGTCCAGGCATAGGGGCATTCACCACAGAGGTCTGCTGCTGCGGCTAAGGAGATCCAGGTACCAAAACTAGTGTGGCCAGTCCAGGGCTACCAGGATCATCCACACCTTGTCCCACCTCACCTTGACCAACACTTTGTGGATCAGGGGAAAGGGAGGAAAGGTGTAGAGGAGGTCTGGGGTCCAGGACCTCATGATGGCATCCCCCGCCACTGACCCACACTATGAGGGACAGGCACAGAAAAGCCTCAGCTTGGTGTTCTCCCATGAGGCAAACAGGTTGACCAGGGGAGTGCCCCACTGGAAGAACAGGTGGTTCACCATCTCTTGATCAGGGAACAGTCATGAGACACCTCGCTCACCCAGCTGAGGGCACCTGCTAGCTGGTTGGAGGTTCCCACTAAATGAATCGCCAGAAGATTGGCATCCAAACTGCACACGAGGGTCCATGTACAGATGGCTTCCCAACAAAGAGGGCGTCCCAACAAAAAATGAAGGGCGTGCATACTGCCCTGCTTGTTCAGGTAGTACATGGTCTTGGTAGTGTCCATTTGGACTGGCACAACTTGACCCCAGACAAATGGACCAAATTCCATCAGAGGAAAGGCGCACTGCACAGAGCTCCATTAGGTTGATGTTGTAACAGGACTCCCTGGGAGTCCAGAACCTGTGGGCTCTGTGGTCCCTGAGGTACATGTCCCATCCCCCCAGAGACACATCAGTTGTCAGGGTGAATGGTCGGCTCTGCACGGACAATAGGATTCCTTCCTCCAGATGTTCCAGGATGAGCCACCACTGGATGGCATCCCACACTGGCTGGGTCACCGTGACCTGCTGGTCCAGGTGACCTAGGTGCTGTGACCACTGACAGGCCAGCTCCCACTGCAGGTGGCACATCCATCAGTGAGCCTATGTGATCAAGCTAGTGCAGGATGCCATGTACCCCAGCAGCTGCACAAAGTCCTGGGCAGAGCACAAGGGCCCAACCCAAAATGATCAGTCAAAGGAAGAAAGGTCCAATGCAGAGCCCACAGGGAGTTGGGCCTTGGCCCGGAGGGAGTCTAGCCCCAACCAATAAATTGGATCACCTGCAAGGAACTCAGTTCAGATTTGGCTGGGTTGAGCAGAAGGCTCAAGTCTCTGCAGGTCTGGTGCCAGGTCCCTGGACCGTTCCACAGCCTCCTCCGTGGACAGCCTGGTTATCAGTCAGTCACCCAGGTAAAGGCAGACCTGGAGTCCTCGGCACCTCAGAAATTCTGCCAACACTACAATGAACTTGGTGAGGACCCTGGGGGCCAAGGAGAAGCTGAAAGGCATGACCTGTATCTTGTAGAGAACCCTCTCTGTGTGGAACCGGAGGTATCGGCAGTGGACAGATGGACTAGAACGTTGAAGAAGGCATCCTGGAGGTCCAGACAGCAGAACCACATGCCTTGCTCCAGGGATGGAATGATTTGGTTCAGTGTGATCATCCAGAACTTGCACTTCCTCAAGAACTGACTGAAATCATGAAGATCCAGTATGGGGCTCCACACCACTGTCCATTTTGGGACCAGGAAGTACCTAGACATGAAACCCTGGCTGACCACGATGTCCAGGACATGGGCTATGGCTCCTTCCTCTAGGAGCTGAGCAATGTCCTCCCTGAGGGAAGACAGCGTGTCATGCAACACCACAGATTCCCTTTGTGCGTGGGGTTGGTATGGCGGAAGAGCTTCAAAGTTGAGAGGCAACCCTCTTCCTACTACTTCTAGCACCCATTTGTCCAAAATGATAACAGACCAGTTATGCCAGAAATAGTAAAGCTGAACCCCCACAGGGAGCTGAGGCAGGGACTGGACAGTCAGAAGGGAGACACCCACCGACCCATCACTGGGCAGCCTTTAAGTGGGGCACCAGCTGCTGGAGGGGCACCACCAGCCCTACCCCATGGGCTTCTTAGAGTCCTGGCCAGCGAACTGGGTCTTGGATTGCCAAGCTTACAATTGCTCCTGCTGGGCCAAATCTGAAAGGGCTTCTTCCTCAGCTGTTGCCCTTTCTGGTCTTTCTGTGAGAATATCACAGAACTGAGGGTGACGTTGGACTTTTAAATCCTGGTAAGATGCTCCTCCACCCAGGGCCATAAATGTCAGTGCCCAAGAATGGGACACCAGCCGATTTGTGCTGGGTGTCTGCTGTGAAGGTGAAAATCCGTAGCCAAGTCCATTGACGCATCACGATGGCCGCTGCCATGGGCAGGCCATATGAGTCGCCAATGTCCAAGGGCATTTGGAGCTAGTGATTAGAAAACACTTGACCCTGGTCTCTGACCACGTTAACTGTCAACTGCAAATCCATTAGGGAGTGATCAAAGTTGGCCATAATCGAGGCACAATTCCCCTGTCAGAGACCCAGGGAGGATTCCGTGTACACTTTCTTTGCTGCATGGTCTAGCTTTTTAGACTCCTTGTTGGGGTGCTTGTTCACATCCCTGATACTGCCAGTCTTCCAGAGAACAAAGTTAGCCACCAACCCTTCGGCTGAGTGGTGGTCTGAGGAACTGGACAAGGAACTGGTTTTAAGGGGATCTCCATAGACTCGGAGATCAACTGGAGCATAGCCCCAAAGGACACCAGCCCATGGTCGATAATCAGTTCCTGGGCTGATTCATGGTTGAAGCCAGGGGTCCTGTAGGACTGCATGGAGGACCCATCTGAGTCAGAAGACTCCTCAAAGACTGCCCTTGGCTGCTTCTTGCTATGTACCACCCTGGACTCATCTGAGTGGGTAATCTCCACTGACAACTGGCCTGGCAAGTTGGTGGCCAGACAGGAGGCCTTTGTAGAGACTCCATGCAATGGATAATGTAGCAGTGGTTCCACCCTAATTGGGGAGAGGTTGGGGCTGAAGACACTGGTCACAGCAGGACAGAGGCAGGCCGGACTTGGGGTGGACATGGAAGCACCAGGGTTGGGGGAGGGAGCCTACTCTGCCCAAGAATCCATTGTTGTCACATCAGCTCCTCATAATGCCAATGCAGCCTGTGACAGAGCCTCTCCTTACCAGAAAATGATGAGTAGGAAGAGCACCTGTGGCACCTCTGGACCAAAGATCGAGAGCAGGAGTGCGTGAATCCCTTGATCGCGATCTCTACCAAGACCGAGATCTCGACTGATGACATGATCATTGACAGTGAGGAGAGGCAGGAGGAGGGATTGTGTAAATAATATGGATCAGCTCCTGCTGTGGGGACCTAGAAGGAGGCAGCTCTTGTGAGGAGACATCTTGGTCTGCCAACTGCCCCTGACCCTCTTGGGAGAGATCTGAAAGGACCAGAGTCCTGGAGATAGAGTCATCCTTGACCCCTTCAGACAAAGGGTCGATGGGTTGAGAAAAATCTCGACTGTCTGGTCAGCCTGTGTCACTGCCAACAAGACCAATGGGGTTACTGTGTAGCTAGCAGCCTGGACCGTGACTAAAACAGGCTTGGCCAAAGCCGAGCATTTGACGGCCATCGAGCAATTAAGGGACTCATGGGAACGGAAAGAGCATGCTTGTTTCCAGTACCACGACTGATGGTGGGATTGTTTTTATTTTTTTTTATTGCTACAGAAAGGGCCCTCCCTGAGTGTATAGAGGGAATTGTACATCTCCCAGAATGTCCCCATGAAGGACGTCCCAACGCTAGCCCCAGACAGGAGCAGCGCTGATGCCAAGGTGGCTCCCACCACAGCTTCTGCTACCACCTGTTCCATGACCACAAGCTGGGCCGCCAAGCCCGCTGTCACAGACACTGCCTTACAGACATCATTTGATCGAATTGGGGGGGGGGTTCCATTCATCCAGCTGACCGAGAAGGAGACACGCATAGTGATCCTCTAAAGAGGTAGGCAAAAGCTTTTTGGAAAGGCCACAGGCCTCAACATCATGCTGTGCCCCGAGGCAGTAAATACATAACATATGCAGGTCCATCCTGAACCTGAACATCTTTTGGTTGCATTGAATGCAATGCTTAAATCCCAGACCGGACCAGACTTCCTCTCGATCCATAGTAGGACGAGGCGGGAACTGAGAAAGAAACTACAAATATTCGAAGATGAGATGCCAATGGCACACTTATGAGCATAGGCCTACACTGCACATGGAATTGAGAAGGAGGAGACCTGTCTCTTTCAGCGGAAAGGAAGATCTGACATCAAGGGGCAGAGCCGAGGAGTATACCACCCAGGTGGGTGTGAGAAGCTTAGTTTGGAGATGTTCCAGCTGAACTTAAAGGGAAAAGAAGACTGCCAGAGTGTGGATAGTGCATCATATCCATGCCCTTAGAACTAGGAAATTCACCTACAGTATCTCACTCTAACCAATCTGTGCCCTTTCTCTACCTGCTGACCCCTTCTCCACCCAATTACCCTCTGTTCCTTCACCCTGTACCACAGCATCTTTTTCCTTCTCCCTGGCCTCCTCTAAGATCACCCTCACTGTCTTTCTCTCTCATTTCCTTCAAGGGGCACAGCCCTGATTTGATGGATATTAATCTCCTTCATCTCTCTGTGCCAACTGTTGCTTCCCCTCTTTCCTTCCTTTTCAATCTTTTTTTTTCCAATCTTTCTTTCCAACTTGGGTCCATCCCCCAGTCTTGTAAGCAGGCTGAAATCCTCCTCCTCCTCCACAAAGAGGTGACTCTTCCTGCCCAGGTAATTACCATCCCATCTCCCTCCTCCCTGCCATGGCTAAAGTGCAGGAAAAACTTGTTCTGTCCCAATTATCCATCTACCTTGACTTCTCTTCATTCCTCTTCCTTTTCAAGTCTGGCTTGTGCAAACACCATTCCATAAGCTCCTTCCTCCTTTGGAACACTTACTCTCTGCTAAAAGGCATCAACTAGGGCCTGTTCACTGAAGTCATTTTTATGAACCTAGCAAAGGACTTTGACACTGTGGTCAATCCCCCTTCTCTTGGATAAGTTAGGTGCTGTGGGCCTTTCTGACTAGGCGGTCAGGTAGTTCTGCTGCTACCTCTCGGGCTGGCTCCAGATGGTCCAGGTTGGTGTTGCCCTATCCACCCTCTTGCCAATCAAGTCCAGTGTCCCCCAGGGTTCAATCTTTGGTCCAGTCCTATTCTCCATCTTCTTAAATGACCTCCCCTCTACCTGTTTCTCCTCACACATCCACATGCATACAGATGACACAGTTCTATTTGTTTCTAGTGCTTTGGTCCCTAAGCTAAAATCATCACTCCATCACGACCTTGATAATGTCCAGTGGTGGTTCCACTCAAACCACCTCTCATTAAATTGCAACAAGGCTGTCTTCCAGATTTTCAACACTAGACAGAACCTAGCAAGGCTCCAACATACCCCTGTCTTCAAGACTCTGGATGACAACTTGCTTAAAAGGGTAACTCACTTGAAGTACTTAGGAGTGTGGCCGGACCGGTACCTCAGTTTTCCACCCACATTGATGCAAAGCATAAGATGCTTTGCATTAAGCCTGGTGTGCTGTACTGCTTCAAATCCTGCCTTCCTCTCCCAGTCTACAATGAGATCATCCTCAGGATGATCTTGCTGGTGTTTGACTACATGGATGTGGTCTACAGCACTGCTCCAAAGCCTACACTTACCAGACTGGACCCCCTTTCTCATTCCCTCTGCTACTTTGTCCTTAGTGCTCCATCTTTCACTCATCATCGCTCTATCAGATCTGCATCTTCTTCCCAGAAATCCAGTGTCTTTCACACTGTTCCTGCTTCCATAGGATATTCTGTGTTCTGCCAATGTTATATAACCCTATTGCGGTCAGGCACAAACCCAACTTGTTCTGTGTTTATAAGCTCACCCATTGCAGATTCAAATCTTCCTGCCAATGTTTTTGGGTAATTCTTCACATCTACATACAGTATATCAGGGAGCTAGGCCTGAACTGGGAGCAGAGAACACCATCTTTCCCTTTTTATTGAACTAATGTTATCAAGGCCTCACCAAAAGATGGGGGAAGCTCTCCTCTGGTCTGTGCGTCCTTGAAAATAAGAGTGAGAAAGAAGGCTAGTAATAGAACAAATGCATAGTAAAAATCAAATGGAAAGCCATCCAATCCAGGGGACTTCCCTTTGGCCATTGAGTTGATGGCAGTTGTCACTTCTTCGACAGTAAAAGGGTCGGTAGGCGTCTGATTTGCAGCTGCTGAGATCTTAGGGAGAGTGATATCCTTATGAAAACTTACATACTGGTCATGTGAAGGGAGATCTTTGAAGAGTAGAGCCCAGAATAGTAGTCTAGAAAGGCCTAATTAATTTCAAGGGGTGTGGTGATAACTTTGTCTAGGGCAGTTTTTATCAGCAGTATGTATTTTGTTACCTCTTTTGCCTGTAGTATCTGAGCTAAAAGATGTCCTGGTTGCTTCCTGGTCTCCCAATATATCTGATTTAACTAACAGAGGTTGTATTCGGTCTGGTATTGAAGGAGGGATTCAATAAATATCCAAAGGGCATCAATTTTAGGCCTGAGAGAGAGGCTGCCTGGCTAGGGTGGTATACCAATTGCTGTTTTAGGGCTTCAAGTTCACCTTCTTGGTGACAAAGTGAGCTGTCCCTCTCCTTCTGTACCTTAGAGATGTGTATAATTAGGTTGCTCCTGAGGGCCATTTTAAGGACCTCTCACTGGGTGGACACAGGGATGTCAGTGGTATCACTGACCTGTATGTAAAATCGAATCTCCTGTCGAAGCCAGACACAGAATTTTGCATGTTCAAAAAGGAGGCATTCATGCTCCATTTGTTACAGGGCCTGGAAACCCTCCCCAGGCTAATGATAGTATTACTGGGGTGTGATAAGAGATTAATATGTTCCCCAAGGATACCCCCCCAGGTTCGGTTAACCAGTTCCAAGGAGATAAATATCAAATCAATATGGCTGTATGTGCCATGCGCAGATGAATAAGGTAAAATCTTTTCCACCAGTATGTAGGGTCCTCCATATATTTCTATGGCCCTGCCAGTGGTATGCATGAAGGAACTGTGCTGTGGCAGCAGCCTCATTTCATGGTCCTAATCTTGTTCTGCCTATGGATGGTTGCTGGGTCAGGTTAAAATCACCCTCCACAATCAGCACTGTGTGTGCTGTGGGCAGGAGTTGAAGTAGGCTGAGAAAAAACTGCAGTTGTAGGACATCTGGACCATATATCAAGATTATAGTCAGAGGGAGACCCTGATATGTCCCCATTATAATTATATACCTCCCTTCTGGAGCAGAGGTGACTTTATGCACTCCACATTGCAGCTCCTTCTTCATAAGAACCACCACCTCTCTTTGTTTTGTCTACACAGAGCTGTGAAAAACTGTCCGAACCCACATACAACATAAGCATTCTGCTTTTGAGGACACAAGGTGGATTTCCTAGAAGAGTGCTAAATCACAGGCCTTATCTCATAGCTTAGTTAAACCTTACATTTCTTGGAGATATTATATAGCCCATTACGAGTCCAGGAAACCACCTTCAGGCAACAAAGCTATTTTGGAGAAGCACGAGACTGCTATGATATGGAGTAACACAGGAGCCCCAATGGAGTGAAAAGCTGGCCATTTCCCCCTTCCCTTACACTGTACAGTGATGTGAAATAAGCACAGTATTACACCCCACCCCATCAGTCCCATGTAGAGACAAAAAGTATGCAGTATACCACAATATAAGGATACAAAATAAAAAGTGTAACTTAGAAAAACATTAAATAATGAGTGGTCCCAAATGACTGAGGCTCATCAATCACTCTCTCTCTAGCAGACAGCAAGGGCACCATTTGGCGTAATGCTCGCACAAAACCTGGAGTGACCAAGGCAGCGAGAAAGACCCTGATGGTCCTCTCCCCATATCCGCAGCATAGCTGCATTTTTCTTAAAGCAGACTGAAATAAAAACATATTGGTTATACAGTACATCAGAGTCCAAGAATAGAACAATAGGTAGCACTTCAGTAAAGGATGTCTGAGTGATAAAGCAAGTCCCCGCAGAGAGTCTGTATTGAGCTGTCAGACAAGTCCCACATGCAGCTAGCAACTGCCTGAGGCCGTAGCCCATCTCTGTGTAAGTAAAGTAAGTAAAATTTTATTTTTTAAGCACTTTTCAAAAATCCAAAGCACTGTACAAATGAACAACATTTAAAATAACAAACATATTATTAACAATAAAATCATTCTCCAAAAGCTTTTAAAAACAAAAAAGTTTTGAGCTTGGATTTGAAACTCTCGACGGTCAGGCAGCCTCGCATCCGGCGAGGTTGAAAATTCCACAGGGTGGGGGCAAGTGAAAATGCAATGCGTTCAGATGTCTTTAAACGAACCTTGGGAATTCTAGCAATCCCTCGTCAGGGATCGGAGTGAGTGAGAAGGACAGTAGAGAGTAAGGAGATCTTGTAGATACTGCAGTCCCTGTTTGTGTAGGGCTTTATAGGTCAGTAACCCGACCTTGAACCGGGAGCCAGTGCAGTCCGTGCAGCACAGGTGTAATATGACTACTTCTGGCTGTCACAGTCAGAAGCCTGGCCACTGCGTTCTGCACCAGCTGCAAGCGGCGGATATCAACCCCCGGTAGCCCTAGGTACAGGGCATTGCAGTAATCAAGGCCAGTGGTCACAAAGGCATGGACCAAGGTAGGAAGATCAGCCGGAGGAACCAGGTGTTTCACCCGGGTGATATTCCTAAAATGGTAAAAGAAGGATTTGACAACAGCCAACACCTGAGATTTTAGGGTCATGCCGTCATCTATAATAACTCCCAGATTACGTACCTGGTCTGAGGTTGGGAGCCGGACACCATCAAGCCATATGCCTGATGGAGCCCCAGCCCTACAACCCACCTCAAGGCGATCTGGGTCCACAGCCAACACCTCAGTCTTATCCGGGTTTAACCTCAGCCAGCTGGTACTCATCCAATCTTTGATTTCGGATAGACAGCTGTTAAGCATAGAGATCGCATCTTAGTGTCCGGGATTAAAGGACAGACACAGCTGGGTATCATCTGCATAGCAGTGAAAACCCCAGACTGTATCATCTAATAATGTCTCCCAATGGCAGCATATAAACAGCGAACAACATGGGTGCTAAAATGGAGCCCTGCGGCACCCCACAGGACAGGGAGATGGCGTCAGAGGAATAAATTCCAATGACAACCCTCTGCCTCCGACCTGTGAGGAAGGATCGAAACCAATGCAGAACTGTACCGGACAGTCCACAATAAAGCCACAGGTGCTCCAAAAGCACACCATGGTCCACAGTATCAAATGCTGCAGAGAGATCAAGAAGGACTAGAATAGTACAAGCCTTTCGATCTCTCGCAATCAGGAGATCATTTAAAACCCGGACAAGGGCGGTCTCAGTGCTATGTCTTTTCCTAAACCCCGATTGAAGAGTATCATAGACATTGTGATTTATAAGATGGTCATCCAGTTGTAGCATGACCACCTTTTCAATAACCTTACCCACAAAGGGCAGGTTAGAGACAGGTCTGAAGTTAGCTAAGCAGTCTGGATTCAATGAAGGCTTTTTAAGGAGTGGTCAAACGACCGCCTCCTTTAGGGGATCAAGAAAGACCCCTGCTCCAAAGATTTCCAGACAATTTCAGCAAGGATCGGGCAGATAGTATCTATGCAACCTAATAATAGTGACATAGGGCCCGGATTCAAACTACAGCTGGTTGGTCATACAGTCTGGACAATCCTCACAATATCCATGAACTTCGGCTTACGAAAGTCAGACCAGGTAACATAGGTGTTTGTTTCCTCTCGTCGATCACCGCAAACCCTTAAAGAGGGAGCTGGGCCGATGCCCAACCTAATGTTGCCAATCTTATCTGTGAAGAACCGAGCAAGCTCATCACACTTTATTTGTGAAAAATCTCTTCCAGACTGTAGACAGAGTGGATTGCACAGTATGTCGACAGTCTGAAAGAGTTGAGCTGGCCGGTTCCATGCAGCAGCAATCTCCCTGAACAGGAATTCTGCCTTCTTATGGGTGATTGCTGATTGATAGATACCACAGTGGTCCATCAACCTAAGTCTGCCAGCATCCAGGCCGGATTTCCACCAAGCCCTCTCTAGCCTTCACCCCACTCTCCTCAGTTCCTTCAAAGACTCATCAAACCATGGAGTCTTTGGGCACTGAGTGAGTGAGCGAACATGGACAGGAGCAACTAAGTCCAGGGCCTCACCCACCGCCTTATTATAGGCAAGAACGAGGTCCCCTGGACCCATGCACTCACCTGAAATACCCGATAGGTCCAGTACCGCTAATAGACCCTCTGGGGTAACTCCCCTTAAAGAGCAATACTGGACCATCTCCATAGAGGCAGGCCTATTAGGGGGTGCCCCGTAGCTGAATCTTATGGTATGATGATCCATCCATGCAGTCAGTTCCACCCCCAAATGCGTAACCTCCAAATCCAGTAGAAACACTAGATCCAATGAGTGACTCCCTATATGGGTAGCAGAGGTAACTACCTGTGAAAGGCCCAACATAGTCACAAGTTGGAGGAGATTCTTTCCAAAATGCGAGAGTTCATCGTCGACCCAGGCATTGAAGTCGCCCAGTATTAACCATCTGGGCGACTCCAATGCCATGTCGACAATGAAGTCCGCAAACTCCTTCAGAAATTCTCCACCATCACCGGGTGGACAGTAGATGAGGAGAATCCTGAACCCTGCACCTGCTCCCAAGATACACTCAAAGGATCGAGTGCCACCCACTGGCACATCCACAAGACTCAGCTCCATTCTAAAAAAAGATGGCTACTCCCCCACCTCTACAATCCAATCTCGGGCGGTGTATCACTGAGAACCCAGCCGGAGCAGCAGAGGCTAGTATAGGGCCTGCATTCTCATCAAGCCAGGTCTCGGTGACACATGCCAGGTCAGATGTTGCAACAAGATCTGCAATAATTGCGATCTTGTTCCTAATGGACCTGGCATTACATAACACCACCCAGGTTGGATGTGTTTTCGGGGAGGAGCGCAGTACCTGCCCACAATCTGTGGAGCCCTTGGGTATGGGAATCAGGCAGGGAGGACCCCTCTCCTGATCCCATTTCACCCCAGGGCATCTCCTAGTCCCAACTATCCCTATCTGTCCACTCCTTTCCATTGTCCCACTCTGTCCAGCCCATCCGTCCCTCGAATACCTTCTTACTATCCCCAATGCACAACACTTACTAAAGACATCGGCAGATAAACAGGGACAGTGAAAAGGATGGAGGCTCTGGAGCAGAGTGGGAGAATAGCGCCTGACCGTCATAAAGCCTTCCCAACACATCTTAAAACAATCAAATAATAACCAAACAAATGAACTAATCAAGTTAACTATCTCACCTTCAAACCCAACCCCATAAATGAATAACCCTCACACAAACAAATAATATTATACCAAAAACAAACAACAAAACTATAAAGACAAGTGATAAACAAGCAAATTAATAAAAAATATAATACTGCAGCGGGTTAGGGGAGATACAGTTATCACATCACATTTGTTCTCTCACCACTACAAGGACAACAAAATCCCCTCAGGAGCTCATACCCCATGAACAGGATAACATACTATAACTTCATACACTCTACCTCTACCCCCAACCCCAACATATACAAAATATAATAAAAACTAAAAATCACTGAAATTGAAATTATTAAACCCAACATCAAAGTCCGAGTCAAAGTGAGTCTACATAGTACAAGTCTTGGAGAGGTGGATAATAACTCTTCAGAACTGTAAATAAAACCAATAAGTGCAAAATATTGTTTCCAGGCATAAACTCTCACTAAAGTGTGAGAGTAAGTGCAAAGCAGCCGAAGTCTTCAAATCCCCAGACACTCTCACTACCCGGAGGAAAAAAGGCACATTCGAGAGTCAAAGCATAGAAGAATCTTAAGGCAGCCGATGTTTTCAAATCTTCAGACCCCCAGGCCCTCTCACAACCTGGGAGATCCACAATGCTGGAGCAAACTTGTCTAGGGGGAGTTCAGAGGGAGGGATGCAGGAGGGGAGCAAGCTGCAAATGCTGTAGAGGCAGTTCATGTGTTCATTTAATTATATCATTCCCCCTTCCCTTTTTGTAGCATTCAAGGCTCGCGTGGCTAGTCTCAGTGGTAATCGGAAATTAACTTCAGTCTTATACCCATAGATCTTGCTTTGGCCAAAGGAGACATTATTTTACTGGTAGGTTCAAGTCTTACGTCAGAAAGAAGTAACCAAGAAACACAGCAACACGCCAACAAACCGCAATTCCAACAATACTGAGCTGACCCACCTTCTGTAGGTTTAGGCTGTGAATTTGCAATTAAATTGACAACTTACAGTTACAGTTCTCATCCCTCTCTGTTATGTGCTGCTAAAAGTGCGGGTTAGATATCCATCTTGGCGGTCTGGTGCTCAGGGCTAGGACAGCTGATATGTACAGACCAAATGACTTGCTGAAAATGTTCATCAGCTTCAGCAGAAGAGGAAAAAAGACATTTTTTGCCCTTTAAAATTCACAGACAGTGTAGCTGGATACAAAAGGGAGTAGGTAATTCCCCAGCTTCTAAGTCCTGGGGCAGGATTTCCCAAAGGGGGCGCAGGGCTTGCATCCAGACCTGCGCCACGGGACTCTGAATTCCACGGTGGAACAAAACACTTTGCCGCAACTGCATCTGAATTTCCATTCTCAGATGCAGTTGTGACAGTTTCCATGGTTTACAGCTGCTTGCATCAATGCTCTGGCTCAGGCATCAGTACTTAGACTCCCAGGAGTGGCGCACGCTAGACCACAGCACTGTGGTCTTAGGAGAGGCAATTGGTGCAAGGGTTGGAAACTCCCGATCACTGGAAGGGGAATGCCGCAAGTAAGGTTTGAAAAACCGGCCCCTGCTTTTACTTTGTCAAAGGAAGTCATTTCTCAAGTATGCTCCGAGGGTAATTTGGATAACAGGAGATTCTGGAGCCATTAACAATGATTTCTCCTGTTTCCCTTGCCCTCCTCAAAATTAGCTCCTTATCTTGAAATCAGAGTAACTTGAAGATCAGGGGTCACAAACAATTTGCTGCTGGGCTTGTGGCTTTGCTGCGTGGATTTGATGGGCTCTGTTGAGTTCAAAATTAAATTCCATTGCCTCAGGCTGGAGCCACTCACAGAAGTGTTGGCAGAGGACGGCTATCAGGCCTTGTCTCTCTGTTCCTTCTGGGAGCCCAAGGAGCCATAGATTCATCTGTCATCCATGATCCTCTAAGTTTTTGACTTTGCATAGAAGCCAATCAACCTGCTCCTAGGCTGTTTTGCCGGCAGCTGGTCATATTGCTCTGAGTATTGCCGATGTCTACAAGCTTTTGCTCTGCAATTGTGACCCTGCTGGAAAGCGCTGTAATGGAGGCCTGCATATCTGTAACTGTTCAGAAAATTGACTCCACACTACAGACAATTTGTTCCAAGAGAGCCCCATTTTGTCAGTTGATGCTGCAGGAGGGGAGTGAGAGGTTGATAGCGTGGCCATCTTAGGTGGTGGGCAAGTCGGGCTAGGCAGTAAGATCTGACTATCCTTTTTCTGTTTCTCGGGCATTGTAGGCATCTCAAAAGGTAAGGATCCAGTGGACATTCTCTACGGGACTCCAGTCCAGTTGTTAAATTGTTGATGTAGTTCTGCAAATCAGTGGACGGAAGCAGAAGGTAGGAGAGACGGCATGGAGAAACAGAGCTCAGTGGCCATTGTTCTTGGGCACATACCTGACCTCCCAAGGGATTAAAGTTTGACTTCATATGATTTATATTATAATTATTTTGCCTTTGCTGATATGTGACATTCATAGTTTCATAATAGTAAGAAAACTTTAAGTATTACTCATGTGACTTACAGTCTTATAATACAGAACTAATATACTATAATAACTGGCTCTCATTTTTTTCCATAGGGAAAAGGGGTTACAATTTTGTCATTATAACCAGCTGGTTATAACAACGAACATGCACCCGGTTTCCCAAGTTCAGTGCATGCACCAACCGCAATCTTCCTCTTCTCTGCCCCATTCCCTGCCATTACTGCTCCTCAGCAATGCAAACTTCCTTGACAGAAGCAGTCGGCAGTAAGTTCTTTTGATAAAAAATATCACTGGGCACACAAAATCTTCATTCTCAGTGTGAGATAATAAAAAACCAAAAAACTAAACACTACTTTACTTTATGAAAAGCCACAGACCCAGCTGAAATCCTAATGGTTCGTTGCTCAATTCTGTAGACAAATCCATTTATTTTGTATAATTGCTGTGCCAATAAAACAATCCCCAGCAGGTATACAAAATAAAGGACAGGTAGGTGGTCAAAACTCAGATTTTACACACGCCCTTGGGGTGGGATGCCTTAATAAACCCCTTGAGCTTCGCTCTCGGGGTTTATATGGTACCCCACCCCTCAGGGTGTGTAAAATCCTCATTATAACCACCTACCCATCCATTATTCTCTATATAATTAATGGGTTGCATTTTTTCCCATTGAAAAAGGAGTGTATTAAATGCCATAATATACATATGTGTATTATGGCATTTTTTAATACACAGCTCTTTGTGTCAGACTGTCGGTAGTATCCGAGAAGAGCGAGTGGTCTGGATCCCTGCTGTGCGCTAAGGTTCCCCATTTGTTTTATTGTTTTAAAAATAGCTTTGGTCCCTCTTCGTCAATCTCACACACCCCCCATCGGGCAGGAAGAGACAGGAGCGTCGAGAACAGCAAGGCCCCACAAGTCATCCCTCCTACTGCCTATCTCCAGCACCCCTCACCAGCCAGCATTTCTTTTCTCCTTGTCTTCTAACTTCACCCCAGGCCAGGGCAGTGAATAGGTGGTAATACCACTGGCCAGGTGCTCACTGCCTGGATCAAAATAATTAACTTTTTATTTTCACACCGCACAGTGAGGGCAGACAGGAGTCAGTGAAAAAACCCAACCCCTTAAATTATATAAAACAAAATATGGGGTACAGTGTATACACTCGAGTTTAATACACACTCTCGCTGTTGGATGGCTACCATAAACCCCTTGGGCTTCGCCCTCGGGGTTTATGTGCCATCCAACAACTCGGGTGTGTATTAAATTCTCGTAACACACAGCACCCCATACTTTATCCTATATGTAATCATCAATGATCATCACTTGATCATCCAAAGATCATCAACAACCATCATGCTGCTGATTTAAGCTTACAAAACTAATCAGGAATGATCAGCTGGTGATTTGAAAGTTCATGTCTGATGATTAAACCACAATCTAGATGATGATCCTAGATCACAGTCTTCCTTGTAGATCATATGGTAAGATTTGATAATTAATGATGATTAGTCATGACTGATCTCCAAAAATATTGACTGATGATTTTATCGATTTGCCTGGGTTGTCTAGTGTACTCACTCAGTTAATTAAAAAATGAATAAATAATAAATAACCAAGATACGGACAGGGTGAGGTAGGAAAGTACTACTGGACACCAGGAGGCGTAAAATTATATATGTTACAGTATGTCCCAAAGGGCCAGTAAACTACCAGGAAGGACCAGTGCAAGACCACAAAAATAATTTATGATATGGCCCACAGGTAGACATTAAGGTACGGCATGTGTGTTGGGGGGGTGCCTGTGGAAACAGTGCTAATGACCTGGGGCTCTGTGCATGGGCTAGCACCATGTCACAGTGCTAGTCTATCAACAGAGCCATAACTGTCGCACTTCACCATCTTAGCTGGCACAAAGCCTGTCTTTGCCACCTCTAATCTGGAATATTCATTTGCATAGTGAAGACTGGCAACAGTGGTGTATTGGGTGCTCCACCCTCTGCCCCCAGCTCGCCGGCTCTGCACAGACAAAAAAGTGTGGTGGCAGAACAAAAAAGCCTTTTGCCCCATGGTAAAGTATTGGGCCCCTGATGCCAATGTTCACAACACATAGTGTCAGAGGAATGACTTCCTGAAGATGGGACATAATTGCAGTTTAAAATGAACTGGGACAATATTACTCACATCAGATGTGAACTCATGGATCGCCCATTGTAAGACCCTTTAACATACCAAAAAACAGAAATATCAGAGCCTAAGGGATCGTCTTACTGTTTCCTTCTTATGAACAGGAAAAAGAGATTTAAATAACATGCAGTTCCTCACCTGTCTGAATATTCTTGACTATTTGGGTGAGTGGGGGAGAAGAAGTTGAAAGTTTGAAAACAATTACAGCAAAGGTAATGATGAGGCAGTTTTTATCAAGTTCACTGCTTTACAAGAAGTGATGCTGCAAGCAGACAGTGTGACCCCAGTACATTTGTTTAGAGCAAACTATACAGAATAAGAACTTCCTCAGGAAATGGCAAAATGCTTACTAACAGTTGTGGCTTGGTGAAGAAAAAAGCACAGGCAAGCTGATGGTAAACACTGCATACAGTCTTGGTGAAAACCACTTTGGTTCTTCACCCTTATGTAACAGCCAGTCCATATATTACAAAACTCAGTAACGTGAGAGTATCTATTATGTCAGTATATCAGCCCATTTGCTCACTGGTATTTATTTGAATTTATTTATGCAATACTGCAACCACTCACATGTGGGTTGAAGCTGAATATAATGAATACAAAAATGTCATAATAATATGTAACAAACTCCTCCCCTCCCCTTCTCAAGGGGGAGGAATGCTGTTGCAAGTCTTCTTTGGAGCTAGGATAGCTCTGCTGTGGTGGGAAGGCTAGCAGTGTAAGGGTTAAGGCCAGGTCCCAGAGAAGAGAATTAGGTGAAAGGAGCTTAGAATATCTAAGGAGCAGCTTATGCACCACAAGTTAGTTCTATTGAGTCCAAGGCTCAGTTAAGGCCTAGTGAGGAAGGACCCTCAGTCCCCCCCTTCCCAGTGGGCTTCCTGATGACTTTGGGGCCTAGGGTAGGTGTGAAAAAAGGTCAGAGGATCATGGACCAATGGACCAATGGACCAGGGACCATTCATTGAGGGAGAAGGCAGTAGGGATGCCTTTGGGGACAAGGAAATGGGCAAGGTAATGAGGGTCCAGCCCCGTGAGAAGAGGGATGGGTACATATGGGGCACCATAGTCCCCGTAGGCCTTAAGGCTGGTGCCTTAGTTGTGGACACCCCTGGAAGTTTGGGTGATGGCCTGTAACAATAACTCTGCAAGAAGTGGCTTGAGAGTCTGGTGGGGGCACCAAAAGGTGCAAATATAGCATAATATCTGAGAGCTGAATACAATACAAATGAACTGTGACTTGAGAGTCTCCAGCAAAAAAGCTGTGCAGCTACCTAGCGTCTGCATTGTGTTCTTTGATGAGGCAAGACAGGACTGAAGGAAGTGACCACTGTGTTAAAGAATTCTGTAGCCAGTATATTAAAACACAAAAAGCCCAGGCTGCCCCCCTAGGAGTTTTGGAGTAGTGCCCCCCTGGGACCCCAGACAAGGGCACCTTGCAAAACTATATAGGGGCTATTCCATAGGGCATCCAGGAATAAGCTTTTTATTTAATCTGGAGTGTTGCCAACAATGCTGCCTAGCAACACGTGGCAGAGCTATGTATGTATTGCAATAACACAATATTCAAAACTACATAGCACAAATTGGGGGAAGGGGCAGGTGTTACCCAGAGTTCTTGATAGGCCAAGGAAGTAATGTCCATTCATATTGATTAGTTCTGATTTTACCCATGTCCCATTCAGCCTGCTTTCACAACTCATATTTATGGTTCTGCATTTTATATAGTTAAGATTTTAGCAAGATATTTTATGAGATGAACATAAACAGAGATACAGCAAAATGTTAATTTGTTGGGGAAGCTGCTGGGAAGTGAGGCACTTCGCACTTCACAAAGTTTCATGAAATTCCTCAATCTCATGCCAACTATGTTAGCCTTCGTTTTTTTACTTAAACTCATTTAAAACACCCCCACCCTCTGGGTTAGTGACAACCATCCCCCTCCCACCATACATATAGTTTTTTAATATATCCCCCACCGTCCTCTTGCTATGCTCCCATAACCCCCTATACCCTGTAAAGTTTCTCCAACTGGAATAGGAAAAGCTGGCAGTGCCCTTTCCCCACCCACAAAGCCAGGTTCCCCTCACTTCCCCCCTTCCTTTCCTATTAGTTAATAACTGAAACCCTCCCTCTTCCACCCTCTTCAAATGAATACTCACTCCTCCCCAAAGCCTAGTTTTGCAAAATTTCTCCAACCATAAAGTAAAACCTGGCATTGCCCTCCCACCCTCCCACAACACCAAGTTTCCTCCTTCTGCCATTCCCATCCCTGTTAGTTTACAACTGAAACCCCATCCCTTTCCCAACCTCTATCAAATACATCCCCTCTCTTCCCCCCAAAGTCCCCAAACCCCAGTTTTGCAAGTCTAGCTGAACATGTAAAAGGAGAAAATCATGCCACGGCAGAGTGAATGTCTTTGCTCTTCAGTGTCCGAATAGGAATGGATGGTGAGTGATATCTTTCCTAGTAGTAATACCTGATTGGCTTGTTATCAGAGATGACTCACTCAGCAAATGGCTTCCCATAACATGCCCAGCGGTCACGTTGTAGAACCAAGAGAGCCAGGGCCTTTGCCACCAGTGCTCCCCCAGATCTGAAACTCCCTGCCCAGTGACATCTGTGCTTCCCTCATGTTGCCCATTTTAAAGAATAAATTAAACAAACATCTGTTTGCACAACTTTGATAACATTTGGGGTTTAATCTTCTGTTAGTCCTCATCTGCGCTGGAATGAAAATGGTTTTGAATGGCAGCAAAAAGTGCTATATGCTACAATGGGAATACAGTTTCCAGGAAGTTCTCCCTCCACCCCCACAGAGATACACCCCAGTAGGAAACTGTTTTGGCTTTAATCTCTCTAATGCATTTCGGTAAGTGTACAACTGCAGCTGTGCTAAGGCAAAAATGATACATACTGCGAAGAGATGCACAGACATGTTAAATTACTGTAGTACTGATGGGTTGGTCAGAGCTCAGCAGTGGAATGCCAGAGGTGTGGTTTTGTAAATAAGGTTAATGAAGATTTTATTGAAGAACAGCAGACCTATTAAAACAGACAACTTTCATACATTTTCAGCATGTCATACTGAACATTGTGTATGTCTCTGCAATAGAAACATAGAAACATAGAAGTTGATGGCAGATAAGGACCGTGTGGCCCACCCAGTCTGCCCATTTTGCCTACCTATTTCAAACCACAGATCCTAGCTGATCTGCAGCTCACCCTTTCTTTTCTGTCTCTAGGGTACCCTTCTGTCTATCCCATGCATTCTTGAAGTCCCTAACTGTTTTTGCCTTTTATTTTTTATTTTTTTTTATTATTATTATTATTTCGGAGTACACCTTTCAGCTACAAGCTCATTTGCAAAGGTTCCACGTCAAAAGAAATTGTACAGTCATTAAAGCATAGCAGGGAAAACTGGAAACATTACAGACTATCAAACAGGAGAAGCAGGTGAATATGTACAGAGTTTACAATAATTGTAAGTCATTGCCACACGACAGTGCTTTGTCAATGCCATACAAGGATCAGAACAGAGCTATACACAGTATTTACACTATTACCAGGCCATTTCTGTCCAGGCTTGTATTGCAAAAGGCCACTGTTGTAATCGTTAACCAGAAGGTTGTATATTGGTAGGGTAAACTCAGTATTCAGTGCTGTTACTACTAGGTGATGTACCCAGCAGGGGAGACAGAAAGGTGGATAGTGGCAAAAAAGCCTTGTCAAGCAAGGGGAGAGTGGATGGGGGGGTACCGTGCCGGGGAGGGGGTGATTGCTAGAATCACCCCACCTGTCACCCTGGGCAGTTGCAGTGCCTGACGGGGTTAAGGAGTCTGAGAAGCTCCCTCTTGAACTGTGCAATATTGTTTATGTTTAGCACACACAGTGGTAGTTGGTTTAACCATTTGGGCTCCCAGACAGGAAAGGACTGACAGGCCAAGTTGTTTTTTTTAAAGGGTACTGTGAGGGCCTGTCTGGCCATCTCGTGGTGCATAGGTTTTTGAAAGGGGCAGAAAAGGGCTTGTAGAGATGATGGAGTGAGGCCAAGTTGGAACCCCGCCATGAGGCATGCCTGATATCTGATTCTTTCAGCCAGTGGGAGCCAGCCAGTGCTGGCATAAAGATCACAGGTGTGAGTGCATCTGTTTGCATCTAACGCAAACTGGAAGGCCTTGTTTAGTGTCACCTGGATTCTTTGCAGGGTGGTGTCATTAGATGCCCCGTATATCACCAATCCATAGTCTATGATGGGCAATATTGAGCAGGTGGCAGCAACTCACTTTGCCAATTTGGTTAGGTTTAGGCAGTGCCTATATAGGACACCTGTTAATGGCATTTGTAATGTTGTCAAAGTGGGGGTGAAAGAAAGGGATTCATTGATGACCACACCTAGATAATTGAATGTTGGTACCTGTTCAAGCTGGGTCCCGTTATTGTTTATTGTAAAGGGGCTTGTCTTTTTTCTTAGTTGGGGACTGGCAAAGAGCATAGTTTTTGTCTTTTTGCATTTGAGAACAAGCATATTGTATGTGAACCATTTACCTAGCTTGCTAACATTTTGTTGCAGTTTATTTGTGAGAGAGTCCTGGCAGGGGTGGCTAGAATAGAGAACTGTGCCATCTGCATACATTAAAACTTTAGAGGTTGGGCAAGATTCCAGTAACTGGTTTATAAACAGACTAAACAGAAGTGACCCTAATATGGAGCTTTGAGGCATGCCTACTGTGACAAGACTGGAGTCTGAAAGCATTCCATTCAGTTTTACCCACGGTGTTTGGCCTGAAAGGTAACTATTAAATCAGTCTAATGTGCCAGTTGAGAGACCAACATGTTTGAGTTTGTTGAGGAGAAGATTATGATCCACAAGCTCAAAAGCCTTGGTGAGGTCAACAAAGACAGACCCCACCCAGTGCCCCTTGTCCAATGCCTCATGTACGAAACTTATGAATTTGATCAGTGTCGAATTTGTGCTGTGTAATTTATAGAAGCCATGTTGTTGGCGGCATTGCAGGTCATGTTTGTCGAGATATTCTACAAGTTTGGAAGATACAATTCTCTCAAGGGTTTTGGAGATAGGGGGCAGGATGGAGATTGGTCGATAATTTGATACAAGAGCACGGTCACCATGTTTATGGACTGGTGTTACATGTGCGAGTTTCCATGTGCTGGGGAGCTGTGAGTGGTGGAGCGAGAGATAAAAGATTTTGGTTAGGGCACTGCTGTAACATTTAACTTCTGCTGTCTCAGCCAGGAGAGATTTGAAGAGTGTGCATGAAAAAGCTGACAGTTGTATTAATAATTATATAAGTGATAAGACTCAATAGTGTGTGGAGCAGTGAGGATACCCACACACTGGGTGTAATGAGGCCCAATGCCATAAGGCAGAGGGCCTTATACTCCCTGGAAGTGTAAGTATACCTCACCACCCCACACCTTGCACTTACTGCACTTAGAAAATGGACTTTTGCAGTAAAGAAATAAAAAAAGTATTTTAAAACATTTACAGAACAACTTTTATATGTAACTCTGGCAGTATAGCCTAGAGGTTAGAGAAAGAAGCTGTGAATGAGCTTGGTGCATCCAGCAGACATGGGTTTGAGTCTCTCAGCCTCTACTTGCATACTGTGTGAACCTGAGCAAGTCGCTGATCTACCCCAGTGCTCCTGGGTTGCCTCTGTAAACAGGCTTTGTGCCCACTGAGTCTTATCCAGTTACCAAAAGAATTAAACAAACAAAAAAAAAGTAATGCAGTCCCTATGCAGGAACAGTGCCAGCTCTTTATTTTTCTTTTTAGAGGGCTCTGTCGCCTGCTAAACTTATGCCTTGCTGCATATCTGATTGGCTGGTTATCAGAGATCACTCAGTGAATGGCTTCCTGTTACAGGCCTAGAGGTTGCATCTTAGAATCAAGGGAGCCAGGGAGTTTGCCATCAATTCCAGACCCCCCCCCCAATTTAGGTTACTATGGCTTACATTTTTATACCATCAAGAACTCATAATGCTGAATAGCTATACCAGGTCTAGTGGCAAGCTGATAAAATGTTTTTTTCAAGATACACCTAAAAATGTAATGGCAACACACGCACACGCTACTGAATTTATGTATCTTAAAAGGCATGACTAAGTCACCATAGCCAATATCTGCTGAGACCATAAAGGCTGTATAGCACTGCATGCCACGGTGGAAATCCAAGAATCAGTTCTCTATAGTTATAGCCAAAGGGGTACAGTAAGTGTGATATGTACTTCTGAAGATCCTCACTATATCCCTCTGCTCAGGGTCATTGCTCCTCAGGTGGAAAAAATTTGAAATAAGCAACGTGGAAATTTGATGCCCAACTAGTACATATCACCAACATTATTCACTGAGGACAGGTCCCCTAACATCAGTTTGCTGTTCCAAAGTCAAATCAGTCTTTTTCCACCAGGGCACACAACTGATCTTTAAAAGAGGATGTTAAATTATACCTTTCTAATGTCCCAAGTTAAAAGGGGTGGACTCTCATGTTATGATGTAGAAGCCTGCTCCCCACTGAGAGAGTGCTGTTTGCTATTCCACAGTCCGTCAGATTTTACAGCAAAAACACATCATAATTTGTTCTGGTCAATCAACAGCAAACACTATGAACACGGAGGCACAACTTTTTCCAGCATTCCTAGCAAATTTATAAAATATGATGATGTGTCTTATATTTGCCCTCTTTTCCTTACATTTTGAGGAAATGCCCTGATATTCAGAAGGTTAGCACAGTACTAATATAAAAAGGGCCCCGCCAACCTGACATAGTGTGTCCGACCAGTGGGGGGGGGGCATATTTCAAGAACCCCAGTGCATGATGTTCAGTGGATAGTGCAATTGTGCTAAATACAGCACTGCAGTCCTGCATATGAGGGAAACCTTTTGCATACAAGGTCCAGTGGTATATCCAGAGGTGTGTGAAAGTGCTGAAAGGCTGCCATTGAAGTGCTATTAACCACTTCCAAAACCATACCTTTTTTCCAAGTTCAAGTTCAAGTTTATTAAAGGGAAATAAGTTCCAGTGAATGGGCTCATTTGCAAGGAAGTTCCTTAATCAGCTATACATAGTTACAACACGTAATACACAGTTACACATCAGTGAAAAACAATAATATGAACACAGTAGCATATGTGCAGCATATTTACAATATATACAATTATGTACATTTGCTTGCAGGGATGGAACGATAGTCATAAAGCTCTTTTGAAGACTAGCTTACGGAAAAGAAGGTAAGGATGGGAAATAAGCTCAGGAAAAAAGAGGGTAGGGATGGGGATAAGTGGATGCCAGTAGACAGTTGAAGGCAAGGTGGGGATGAGAGATGGAGAGAGATGCCAGTATTACTAATGACAGTGACATGATTCAACAGATATTTTGGCAATTAGGGATTTGAAGGTTTTTAATGGAATTAACAAATTGATCTTAAGGGTAGCTTGGAGTTTATTCCATGATGTGGGAAGAAGATAGCTGCTGGCTGCTTTGCCGTATCGTGTGTGGACTCTGAGTACTTGCAGAGGTATGTAGTCCTTCTTCCTTAGGTTGTATGGGCTGTCAGAAGGGTGTATAAAATGTGGTGATGTAATTAGGGATTTTGTTTAATAGGACCTTATAAACCCAAAAAGTATGTGTGCCTTAATCTCCTTGTGACCAGGGAGGTCCAATCAATCTCTTTATAAAGAGCGCAGTGATGTGTCCTGGCTGGCATGTTGGTAATGAAGCAGATAGCGCAGTGGTAAAGTACATCCAGACTGTGCAGGGAGGAAGTTGCACAGTTCTCGTAAATAATATCCACGTAACCAAGGAGGGGCAAGAAGACGGTCTGCACTAGTTTCAGTCTAGAGTTGCAGGAAAATGGGGTTTTGTTTCTAAAGAAAAAGCCTAGTCTTTGTTTCAGTTCTTTGGCTGAGGCCTCGAGATTGAAGGAGAAGGAACGTTTAGAGCCTAGCAGAATGCCAAGGTACTTAAATCTATCAACTACTTCTAGCTTATCATCCAGCAGAGTGGTAATGGGCAGGGGGTGCGAGGACTGGGGCTAGAGTTGAGTACGTTGGAGTTATGGAAAAACATTACCTTGGTTTTCTTTGCATTCAGTATAAGTTTGGATTAGATTACATTGCATTGAAGATGATTGAAGTTGTCCTGAAGCTCGGAGCAGACTTTTTTGAAGGACGGTTTGGAGGTATAGAGCACGGTATCATCAGTGAATAGATGGATTTTGGAATGGGTGATGTTCTTGTTAAGGTTGTTGACATACAAAAGGAAGAATAGCAGGCCCAGGATGGAGCCCTGAGGAACTCCTCTGACTAAAGAAAGTAAGGAAGAGAGGGACCCATTAGCTTTGATTCACTGTTGCCTATCTGACAGGTAGCTAGAGAACCCATTTAATGCTAAATTACCGATGCCATGGTTGGTCAGTGTATCCAGGAGCAGGCCATGCTCAACAGTATCGAAGGCCTTGCTGAGATCCAAAAATACAGCCTCTGTAATCTGTTTGTTGTCTAAGGTCTCCAACTAGTCATTTGTTACCCTAAACAAGGCAGATATGGTACTGTGATGACACCTGAATCCAGATTGTAGAGGGTTGACCAGATGGAGTGTATCAATGGGGGCTGTTAGGAAATGATAACCCAGCTTCAAGAAGAAGGGGTCGATATTGTCTGCCCCAGTGCTTTTCCTAGTATCCAGTTTGAGTAAAAGATCCTCAACCTGTTTAAATGTGACAGTAGTAAAGGTGAAGGTGGGGTGGGTGGTGGGGTTGGGGGCCGCTTTAGTATGTATAAGAGAGGGGTGAAGGGTTGCTGCCAGCGAATAGTCAAAAGCCAAGTCTGCCATTGCAAAGTGTTCATTGAATTTGTTGAGTACCTGGAATGGATTAGTGACTGTAGAGTCGTGCAGCTCTAATTTGGCAGGGAGGGTAGGAGGGATGTTGCAGCCTTCTACTGTTTTGAAGGTACACCAGATCTTGGATGGGTTCCCTTTTGCAGATTCGAGGACATTTAAGTAATAATTATTTTTTGTCATTCTAATTAACCTGGTACAGGTATTTCGGGAAGCCCTGAAGGCCGACTAATCCTCAGGAGCTTTAGTTCGCCTTGCAGTGGCCCATAACTGGTCCCTTTGTGATAGAGTTTTTTTAATGTTTGCATTGAACCAGGGGCAGGAGGTTTTTTTTTTATTCTACATCTGATCAGAGGGGCATGTCTATTTATAACATCACACAAGATACGATTAAAGATGCACCCGGCCTAGGTAACGGTAGGTGTTAAATATAAGTTTTGCCAATAAACTGTACCACTGTGTGCTTTTCTCACTCAGTGGAGCAGACCCCCCCCCCCAGTAGTGGTGCCACAGAATGCTCAGAATGAGTAGTACTGCAACTGGTGACTGGCACAGATCCTTCTGTCACCACTCTGGCTGACAGTCATCTGAATGACAGGGACTGAGCATGCACATTCTGCAGTATGTGCGTACTCGGTCTCTATCATTCAGGTGGTGGCAAGAATAGGTGGCGAGAGAAGAATCTTCACCAGTCACCATTTACAGCGCAACCCACATTTCAGGATGGGCTTCTTTAGGATGAATTGGTGTCTGATGGGAGAGGAGTGCTGCGTGTTAAGTGGGTAGTCCAGGGATGGGAGTCTGCTATAACATATCAGGGTGTGGGGTGGACCAGCGGACTACCAGGGATTTTCATACTATATCAAGTATCGGGGTACCACTGGACTGCCAGGGACTGCTTATATTAACTTCAGGGATCTGGCATGAAGAGAGAGTACCACCAGACTGACTGAGTCTGCTTATATTAACATCAGAGGTTGGTCAGGAGGGTGTACGATTAGACTGCTAGGGATTCCTTTGCTGGAGACTGAGTGGGGGGGGGGCAATGGCCAAGGCTTATGCAGTGCCTCCACATATTTATGTGCAGAGGAATTGCACAAAACTGCTACTTGCCACATAATAGCATGTACAGTATATGGAGCCTTAGTGTCTTGCATGCCACGTATTGTCACTAGCATGTTAACTCTGATTATGGCTCCTAAGAGAAAAGCAGCTATCTCATTTGGGACATGCTTTGCTCCTAGCTATCTGTTGCCAGCAGGGCACTCTGCTGTGCCATGCAGATGTATTTTGTGCACTGCTACTATGAGCCAGTACTCACTGGCAGTGCAAGCTAGACAGGGAGTACTGCCTGTTTAAATAGACCTCACTGTCGGCCGTGCATTTTTCACACATGGCACTATATTTTGAGTGCTGCTACCTGACATGATATTAATACAGGCAGCATGTGCTGAACAGGGCACACTGCTTGTATAAATATGCCTCACTGACAGCTCTGGGCTATTTAGCACACAGCGCTATGTGTTGCACCTGTGCTACAATGACCCAGTATTTATACAGGCTCTGGGCAGGGGATGCTACCTGTGTAAATATGCTTTGCCGATGACAGTGCTCCATTTCATGTATGGCACTATGTTTTGCATGGCACAAATGAGCACATTTGAATATCAGTCCCCATGTCCCATATTCGGGATAAGAGGTTTGAATGTCATTTTTAAAGTTCATTGCAAATTTCCCGTCAGTCACAAGACAACATACAACAATCAAGCATATCTGAAAAGGAGACAATTACTGAGTATCACAGTCATTAAAATTAAAGAAGGGACAAACAAAAGCAGAGTGGTCTAGTGGTTAGAGTACCAGCATGGAAGCTAGGAGAGCACAGGTTCAAACCCTACTAGGGCAAAATTCTCACTGACCATTCCTTAGTCACTTCAGGGAACATATTCAGAGCTGGCCAGATGTGCATGCATAATGGTGCGTTGCGCAAAAAAGCTGGGCTGGCCGGCTCTGGGGCAATATTCAAACAGATTGTGTGATCTGAACGGACTACACAATCTGTTTGAATATTGGACCCTGGCTGTGTAGTGCATAGCAGGGTGTCACCATGTTCCATGCAGCGCAACCAGGGTGCAGGGCTGACTACCGCCGATAGGGTTACTGCACGGTGCACACTGATTTGCATCGTGACCCCATGGGCAATAGTCAGCCCACATATGCAGATGAGCCCATTGTGCATGCACTGTGCAAAGGGGCCCTTTGCATGCCCATTATGGGCTCATCTGCATGAGTGCGCCAGGCCAGCCGCCCCCCAGCCCCAATCACTGTTGTATTAAAAAGCATCCCTGATCGCCATCAGTGGTAGTCTAGCGCCCCCCCGCGCTGAGCACGATGTCAATAAATATGAACCCCGGTCACCATATTAGCAAATAACACCACCAATCACTGGCCTATTAAACAACACCCCTGATCACTGTAGTATCAAACAACACCCCAATCACCGTTCTATGAAATATAAGCCCTGATTGCTGATCCCTGGTAGTCTAGTGGTCCTCCTATGCCCAAACGCTGCTGTCATATTAAATATCCCCGATCCCCCTCATCCCTGCTTGTCTAGTGGTCCCCCCTTCCCAGACCTGATCTGTATGCATCTGAAATCATCCCCAGTAGTTGAGTGCCCCCCCACCCCGTTAGTCAGTGACCCACCACCTAGCTCACTCCAACCCGACCGGAACTGGCAGCTGGCACAGCCCACCTCACCCTGCCATGGCCAGCCACCGACTGAACTCCACAGGAGCATGTACAATATAGAGTACACACCTATTGGTTGATTGGTCAACCAATGGGCGTGTATTCTATGCTGTATGCACTCCTGTTGAGTTCAGTTGGTGGCTGACCATGGCAGTGTGAGATGGGCTGTGACAGCTGCAGCTCCAGTCGGGTTGGGGGGGAGTGAGGTGGTGGGTCACTGATTAACGGGGTTGGGGATGGAGAGTCACTGGACTACCAGGAATGATTTTCGATGCATATGGATCAGGTCTGGGGAGGGGGGACCATTAGACTACCAGGGATGAGGGGATCTGGGATATTTAACATGACAGCAATGATCGTGGATGGGAGTGGACCGCTAGACCACCAGGGATGAGGCGATCAGGGATGTTTAATATGAAAATAGTGATCAGAGCTTGGGGGGGGCCGTTAGACTACCAGGGGATGGTGATCGTGGCATATATTTTATAGAATGGCGATTGGGGTGTTTTTTGATACTACGGTGACCGGGGGTGTTCTTTAATCAGCCAGTGATCAGGGGTGTGATGTGATATGATGGCAATTGGGGGTGTTATTTGATAAAATGGTGATAAGGATTCATAGTTTATGAAATGATGCTCGGGGTAGGGGGGCCACTAGACTACCAAGGATGAGGGGAATGGGGCATTTTATGCTTTGAACAGTGATCAGGGTTGGGGAGGACCACTAGATTATCAGTAAACTCAGCCCTAAACAGTGCACAGACGTGTCTGCACACAGTTCAGGGCTGGGTTTCAGAAGCGTAATTCTGCGCCACTGCCGGTGGATGATTTTCGCGTCTGAACAGTTTCAATATTGTGCTGCGCGGCATATGCATGGGGGATCCCTCATTTGCACAGTCACAGCACAATATTGTGTGCATCGGCCTGTCGTAGGTGCGTCGAAGCATCCGTCTTCCTTGAATATGGGCATGCCTTGACAGCTGGCACGATCTCCGGGTTTGTGGGTGCATCTTGCGATACGCCACACAGTTCCTTTGAATATGAGGCCCTTCATCTCTAACTGCTGAATCAAAGTTTCTATTTCTTGGGGCCAGCCCATCAGCACACTGGTAGGGTTACTGCTTGCCATGCTGGTGACCTGTGTTCAGAAATGAGCCTGGGTGGTTGGAGGCCAGCCAGGTGGAAGGTGAACTGAGTGACCCAGGGGATCCTTTCCTCCTCCAGGAAGGAAGGGTCATTGTTCTCGCTGCTCTACTGCCAATGTAGTGACCACGGGTGGCAGTGCAGTTGAGGAGGTCAAGTGAGAGAGGAAGATGTTGGCCGGGGACCCACGCAGTGGTCCTTGCATGTTGACATCTTCAGGGGACAGCAACCAGGAAAAAAAGCTCAGCACCAGTGAGGAGGACTCCTGTATGTCTGGGATAATCCCTGCCACCTCCACCATTACCCGTCACATTATTCAGTCTGGGGTATATCTCCCCACAACCCTGTATCCCACCCATGGGAGTATTCCACAGCTCCATAGGGGTGGACGGCAGAAAGGTAGGCAGGGAACAGGGGGTGGTACTGTGGAAACACCAGAGGAGCTAGGCTGGTGATATGGGTGCATATAAATTTAAACTGCTAAAAAAAGTTTTCATTTCTTTGCATATAATGAACCGGTACTGCAGCATAAAATATGTAAAAGAGCTTTAAACCGTTGAGACTGAAACTAATGTCCATACTGTCCAAATGCACAAATTCATTACAAATTTAAGTTCAACTGAAGACCAAATGCTGGCAAACAAATTTTAACTTTTTATAGTTCTACTAACATTTGTTCTCTTCCTCAGACATTCAAATGTTCACGCAGCACTAGCGGCTGTCTCTTTAATTTATAAGCAGTGCAATAACCCTCCCTATTCTACTCTAGCACTCTGGGCCTCTCTATCTCAGCTCTGTGCTCTCTTTCTCTAGACAGCAGCCTGCCCATTATGTAATTTATATATAGAATAATGCATGGGCAGCCATACACGACAAGGCTATGTTTCCAAGGAAGGTTGAAATTATATCACAGACCTTAAGAGCAGGGCCGGCTTTAGGGTTTTGGGGGCCCCCAGCAGAACTAGTGTAGTCATGGGGGCCCTCTACTTGGCCCACCTTTAGCCCATGTGTTTTACTGTAGCCCATAAGTGCAACATTTTATTTGTGGTGATACAATAGGCAGGGAAAAATGGGCAGACTAAGTGGGCCAAGCAGTAGTTATCTGCCAGCAAATTTTAAATTTGTTTCTATGTATAGCTTTAGTATAACTTGTAGTATTTTAAAAAAAAATGTAGGAGGACACGGCAGTGTCAGTTCTTGGGGCTGTTCTTCCCATCCCACCCATTGCTGCCTATCCACTTCATGCTGACTGGATCATAGCTTGCTGAGGTATTTCATGGCATAACCAGAAGGATCTGCACAGTCCTTTACTAATGTCTTAAAAATATATTAAGATAAAAAATTTTTAAAAATGAATAAGGTAAACTTCTTTGGTTGGGGGCCCCCATAAGCAGGGGCTCCCAGCAACTGCAGGGTTCGCTGGTGCCTAAAACCGGCTATGCTTGAGAGTGAAGCTAGAGAGGACTTTAGGATGTCATCTCACCCCAAGATGGCAACATCAGCCTTTATTTGTATGGTTGCCCATACATTATTTAGTATTGTACTTATATGGTTCTTTCAATTCATTTACCTTTTTTTTCTAGCTCTCTTCTTAAACTGTAGTGAAATAAACATAAAAAAAGCAAACAATAGGACAAGGTTAAAAAGATTTAGGGCCAGATTTTCTAAGTGCCCTTAGAGAAAGCAAGTTACAACCAGCAGCCAGCATGCGGCACAGCCTGGTGCACCACTGACTCTGCACTGGATTTTGCAAGAACACCAGTCCAGGTAGCAAAGTTTCCAAAGCTGATGCAAGTGGTCCTCTGCATCAAACACATGATGTGATGTACTGGTATTATGGAAGCTACAGCACTCATGATGGAGGAAAAATGCCATGGACGATGGCATGCACCCCCCCAAAAACACCCCAAACTGGTCTTGCAGGGGATGGGTGGCCCTATAACCACACCGCTACTTATTGTGCCCTCTCCAGCCCAGGCATAGCAGTCAAGTAGAGTACTGCCATGTACTGTGTGTGTGCATCTCTGGTGGCAACAGTTGCCATGCTCCAGGACAGGAGATATCATTCAGTTGTGAACAAAGGAGGACATGTGCAGCAGCATGCCATGTGGTGTCCCGTAGTCTTGTCTGCCTGGCTGCTGTGGGCATCAGTGTATGTGGTAATGTCCACTAGACCAGCTCTGGCTGGTCTAAGCACTGGCAGGATCTGCTGGCTTTGAGAATACTGCATAAGGTGATGGTGCGTCAGTTTTGTGATGCAGACCCCCATCAAACATGGCGAAGCCTGTGGTTCACCTCAAGCCTGCCTGGCACATGCCAACCTGATTCTGCTGCAAGTACATTATGAAAAATGTGTTTGCCGCATGTTCCCACAGAGTGTGCCCCATGCATCTTTTCTGTTTGACATAAGCACCGTACGTTATTCCCTGGCTTTGAAAATCAGGCCCTTAATGTATATTATGTAATGGTTACATGAGTTGGCAACATTTCCAGTATTTCATCTTTTAACAAACAGTTCATGTTGGGAGTTTTTAAGTCTTGCTGATATGCTCATTATGGATATTCTGCAGTTTAGGTAGGCATGAGGATTCTTAATAGGCATAGGATTGTATGCGGCTGTACCACAGTAGTGACTTACAGTTACTATTGTGGTACAACAGCATCCTTTATTTTTCATCATTTCTTTCTCCACCTTACACTCAGATGGTCCCTATCTAATGCTACCCCCCACCACCCGACACCCACCCACCAGGACTTTTACTCCCACCTCTTGAACCGCCATGTGTGGGTGGGTGCTTGGAAGGTGGTGCGCAGCCAGCAGGGCACACCACTATCATCTCGCTGCCCAAGCTGTTTTTACCACAGCTTTCTTCCCAGTCCGACATACTTGCTGTGGCTTGCACGTTCTACAAGAAGATGCATTACACTTCAGCGACCTGCACTGTGCCAACCAGGTAGGTAACCACTGCTATGCCACCTAGCCTCCAGTAGGTGGCAGAGTTCATTTCTAATCCAGGTTACCATTGTGGTGGATAGCAATGCCCCCTGCCTCAACTCATCATGCCAGTGGGCCAGTCCCATTATAACAGCATTCTAACATCACTACTGTGGTACAACAGCATCTGGAAGTGCATAGATTTCCATACATAAGAACACTAAGCCATAAGTGTGTTTACACACACACTGCATTGTGGCATCATGTCTGTTCCCACATCTGGAGTGCAGTGCTGTAGCCATTATATCTCACACACTTTATAGTACTGCACAGTTGAAATGATCAGGATATTCCTCATCCATCCTATAGATTCATGCATGATCCAGTCACATTTGAGTTGGCTGGAGGCCAATCTCCAGTCCATCCCAGGTACACTCTAGTTCTACTTCATCCGTCCAATATGAGGGAAATGATTAGGGATGACCTGGGGAGCACAGAGGAGGGAATAGGGGTGGAGAGACTATGGGAAGTCATCAAGAAGGCAGTTTATAAGGCAACGAGCAGTTGCACAAGAACGAGGGGGCAAGAAAAGAGGGGCCAAAAAAAACAAGCTGGTTCAACAGGGAGGTTAAAGGATTAATAAGGCAAAAGAGGGCAGCATACAAGAAAAGCAAAAGAGCAGCTAGGGAGGAGGACCTAGAGGAATTCCAGAGGCTAGCAAAGCTAGCAAGTAAGAAGGGACAGAGCGCCAAAGCACAGAAAGAGCTACAGATAGCTCAAGGAATAAAGAAGGGTGAAAAAGTCTTTTTAACTACATAAGAGAAAAGCAGGACAAAAAGGATGGCATAGTGAGACCCACGCATGAGGATGAGTGGGTCACAGAGGACAGGTCCATGGTGGAAGTATTAAACCAGCACTTCTGCTCTGTTTTTACAAGGGAGAAAGAGGGACCAATGCCAGAATGAGAAAAACAGAGGAGGGTGATAGGGGTGACCCCAGTTGGGACCATAGGGATCGAGAGGGTAATGGAGGGACTGATGGCACTGAAGGTAAATAAGTCTCTGGGGCCAGATGAGATACACCCCAGAGTGCTCAGAGAGCTGGCTGATGAACTGGTAGGCCCGCTAGCAGCTCTGTTTGACAGCTCCCCGGACTCGGGGTGGTGCCAGAGGACTGGAGAAGTGCGCATGTGGTGCCTCTATACAAAAGTGGACCAAGGGAGGACCCGGGCAACTATAGGCCGGTCAGCCTGACCTCAATATTGTGTGAGCTAATGGAGTTAATAATAAAGGAGGGACTGGTGAGGTATATGGAGGTCAATGGCTTACAGGACAACAAACAGTACAGGTTCTTGGTGGGCAAATCATGCTAAACAAACTTAGTGGAGTTCTTTGACTGGGTCACAAAGGCAGTGGACAGGGGGCAGGCAGTGGACATCATGTATCTGGACTTTAGCAAAGCCTTCGATTCGGTGCCTCACAGGAGGCTAATCGCAAAACTGAGTGGCCTGAAGTGGGGGGGGAGAGTAGCAAGATGGGTTGAGAATTGGTTGAGAGGGAGAACACAGAGGGTGGTAGTAGGAGGGGATTCCTCAAGAGCAGAGGAAGTCACTAGCGGGGTTCCACAGGGGTCAGCATTGGTTCCGGTACTATTTAATGTCTTCATAAGAGACATAGGAAAGGGAATCCAGGGCAAAATGTGCTTGTTCACAGATGGCACCAAGCTCTGTGGAAGGGTGGATACACAGGAAGGGATACAGGACTTGGTGAGACTGGAGAGATGGTCAGGGATCTGGCAACTGGGGTTCAACGCGAAAAAGTGCAAAGTTATGTACTTCAGGGCAAAGAACCCACAGGCTGTGTACTACCTGAGAAAAGTGCAGATAGCCAGGACAGAGGAAGAAAATGACCTGGGGGTTGTGATTACAAGAGACCTGAAGCAAGCATCTCAATGCAAATAGGCTGTGGCAAAAGCAAACAGGATGCCGGGATGTATAGCAAGGGGGATTAGCAGCAGGAACAGTGAAGTAATCATGCCCTTGTACAGGTCACTGGTGAGGCCACACTTGGAGTACGGAGTGAGGTTTTGAAACCCACACCTAAAAAAGGACATTGAGCTGCTAGAGGGGGTGCAGAGGAGGGCAACTAGGATGATCAGGGAACTGCAGGATAACTCGTACAAGGATAGACTGAAGGCGCTGGGAATGTACTCCCTGGAGGAAAGAAGGGTGAGGAGGGACATGATCGAGACCTTCAAATACTTGAAGGGTATAAATAAAGTTGAGTGCAAGGGTCTCTTCAACAAAAGTGGGAACACCACTACAAGGGGACATAGTCTCAAGCTGGCGGGGGGAGAGATACAGGAGAGATGTGAAGAAGCGTTTCTTCATAGAAAGGGTGGTGATGGTCTGGAATGAGCTTCTGGGAGAGGTGGTTGAGGCTAGGACAGTCGTAGCTTTTAAAAAGGCATGAGATAGGCACAGAGGGAAGCAAGGGCTCAGAGGCAGGGAGGGGAGGAAGGAGGAGGGTGGGGAGGCATGAGGCACTGGTGAAAAGTTGGAACTCATCAAATACACGAGCAGACTAGATAGGCCAAGTGGTCTCCTTCTGCTGGCAACTTTCTTATGTTCTTAAAAGCTGGTTATGATCCAAGTCTGCTCCCAACATAGTAGGTATTTTTATCTAGATTTTGCTTATCCTAACCTTTCTTCCTCTAACTAGACCTTTAGTTATGTGTGCTGAACTTGCAAAGTATTATTGTTGACCCCCCAGTGCTGTACCTGTTGTAACTATCATTTTCACTATAAAAGAACCCCAGAGCAAATACCCTGAGGCATGGGTTATCCCGGAGGATACTGGCCGTAGAGCCAAATGTTAAAGAAAACACAATTGCACATGCCCCAGTAATCCAAAGCATCCTGAGAAACATATGCAAATCCCCATGACAGAATAGGGACTGGCTCAACTTTAAGCAGAACTGCATGGCGCCAGAGTGCCAGAAGGCCTCACAATGCAATCAGCAAAGGCTAAGAACAGCAGACACATACACGTATTTCGTCCTCATGAGGATGTCTGCTGTTCTTAGCCTTTGCTGATTGCACTGTGAGCTCTTCTGGCACCGTGCAATTCTGCTCAAAGTTGAGCCAGTCCCAGTTTTCTCATGGGGATTTGCATATGTTTCCCATGATGCTTTGCATTATTAGGGTATGTGCAATTGTGTTTCCTTTAAAATTTGGCTATACGGCCAATATCCTCCAGGATAACCCATGCATCATGGCATTTGATCTGGAGTTCTTTTGTAGTTCTTTTCCTTTTCTATTTTGGGCTCCCCATGACCAAAACAAATAACATCCCCCTTAAGGGGTGTCTGGCTCCCTTTCCTTGGGCTAAGACACAGATATGTCACACTGAGGAGTCCAAATGAGGACAAAACATGTGTATGTGTCTGCTGTTCCTGGTGTTTGCTGATTGCTGATTGCAGTGTAAGGCTTTCTGGCACAATGCAATTCTGTTTAAAGTTGAGCTAGTCCCAGTTCTCTCATGGAGATTTATTTGAATCTGTTGTTTCCCATGATGTCTTGCATTATTGGGGTATGTGCAATTGTCCCTATGTCCTCTATGTCGTTCAATTGTACATGATTCTGTACCATATGATCCATGTGATTTCCAGACATATTCTGTAAGTAACTTAATCTGGGATGTTCCTGAAAAAGGGACATAAGTCTCAGTGAGCCAAACCAGTCAACAAAGTCCAATGAATGCATAAATAAATAAAGTATGATAGGAGGCATTCAATGGAATATTTGTGGAATAGAATTGCTGAAGAAAACTCTTTTTCTCTGCCTTTTCCTAACTTGGATTTACCATATTTTGGGTATCCTGTGCCCTCCTGAGTACCAGGTACCCGCCAATTAGAAAAGTGCCTCTTCAGGGAATCACATAAAGAGTGCAAGATGTATTGGCTGCAGCACTGCACTCCACATGGGAACAGAAACAGTGTCACAATGCAGTGTGTGTGCATGCAGGTAGGCAGAGCCCCTTTGAAATATTGCTGCCTTGTTTTGAGTACTTTAAATTACCCAGTAACCCCATGTGTGTGTGTTTTCAGGGGCACTGCTGTAGCCTCCATTATTGTGTCCGCACAGGAGCTGTAGAGACTTGCAGGCAGCCTGGCTTCCCCTTCCCCGTGTGTGTTTTCAGGGGCACTGCTGTAGCCTACATGATTGTGTCCGCACAGGAGCTGTAGAGACTTGCAGGCAGCCTGGCTTCCCCTTCCCCGTGTGTGTTTTCAGGGGCACTGCTGTAGCCTCCATGATTGTGTCCGCACAGGAGCTGTAGAGACTTGCAGGCAGCCTGGCTTCCCCTTCCCCATTTTTGTTTACTGTACTCCTTCTCTGGCTCCCAACCCTGCAAGTGCATTGCGGCAGGTGGGGAGAAGCATCCACACAGGCACTGAAAAGTCTGGCAGCATCTCAGCTCCCCCACTGGGTTTCACAAAAGCTGAAAGGGATCGACTCTCAACACTCCCAGACACACAGCTTTTACTTATCTGCTGGCAACAGATCAGCAACTCTGCAGCACTCATGGTGGAGTAAAATGCTGAGTATAAACAAGACTATTGTCTAACAGGGCTTTTGTCCAGAATTCTGAAACTTTCACTCTCGGCATTATAAATTATAGCTGTCAGTTTCAGTTTCCCTAACAACATCACTAGAAATAAATACAGATCACTGACCTCATAATGAAACCTGCAATTTAAGTATCCATGTACAGTTGTCTTCAAAATGACAAACAGGCAAAAGCTCTGTAACAGAGAGTGCCATAATGCTAAATTTCAGACCAGCTTGGGTGTGTTGCGAAACATGAGGCACAACTGAGTGCCCTCAACCACCTAGGAAGAATTATGGCTCACTATGGAATGGTTATTGCAAGGTCTATAATGATGTAACACCCCCAAAACTGTGTATTAGGTTGTTGCCTTCATCCTTCTCCCTATCTACAGGGCCTGATCTTGCATTGGTATGTTCTTGGGGGGGGGGGGGGACAATGGGAGAGACTGAGACCATAGGGGACATTGAGGAACTATGCTGGCTATATTCCAGGACTGTGTTGGTGTAACTGGTTAAGGAACCCACCAAGCACTCAAAGCACAAGGTGTCTGGAGAGAGAGATCCATCTCATGGCACTGTCTGCGACTGGCTGAGGGGGGACCATTCAGCCCAGGAGGTGGCAGTGCTCCCTGATCAGGCAAAGCATTTTCCTGTAGTGCACCCTAATTTTCCCTGTAAAACTGGGATGAAATTCCTGCAGATTTTCCTGTATGCACAAATCAATGTAAGTACGCAATTGATTTCATTGTGCCAGTCAATAAAATCGCTAGGACAAATGTTCAGGCTGTTTTATGTGTTCTTATTTATTTTAAATATAAAAAATCACCTACAACGTATCACATAACTACTCTACAACTATAAGAACTTTTTATGTAACAATATAATACCATCTTGAGGTTCTGGGGAAATGCTGGAACCTATAAAGCTCAGTTCTCAAGGTTCATGTGCCTCCAGAACTTCCTGAAGGTATTATAACCTTGTAATAATACTGTCCCTTATACAGTATTCTGTTTATAGTATGAAATGCCTTAACTTCAAATTTACCCCTTAATCACAGTCTGATACATTTTGTGTTCTGCTCACAATGCATGAAAGGGGCATAGAGATGCACAAAATGCGCATACCCCACCCTCGCCTCTGCAGCCCACAGACAGGTGCGACCATACCGGCATTCACCAATGCCAATCACCTATCCACGGCTCCTCCCTCAATGCACGGGACTCTGTAGGGTGGCCAGGGGAGGAGTCGTCCCAGGCAGACATCCAATGGGATGCTCCCAGGACCCATAGTGGATCCCAGACGTAGGGTGGCATGGGTCTGGGGCTGTGCATGCTGACAGCACGCACCCAGACCAGTGCGGCACCCTCCAGTCTCAGTGCTGCCTCACATAAACATTCTGGGCTCTCGCCCATCCAGCTGCCCCTGCCACCTTCTGCTGCCCAGCAGTCAGGAGCAGCACAGTGTGCCCTGTCCTGGTCTCCCGGTGACCAAATGCCTGTGTTCATGGGGGCATGCTGTGGGTTATGACAGGGTCTCCCTAGTGTACCCTGCACCACTCTCTGCGCCCATGCAGCCAGCACTACGTGGGTTAGTGAATACACGTAGTGCTAGCATGCCCCCAAAACGTCCCCATCACAGAGCTGTCTGCAGACATGGGGGATCGGGTGCAGTGGGTCTGCATATGCCCCCTTCGTGCATGCCATGCAGGGGGCACAGGGGGTGTGGGGTAGCTACTCACCCCAGATACACATGCATAGCCACTCTACACCAGTCGTGCATTGGGCCTACAGCTCTGTGTACCTGTAGTGCTCTATTAATAAACATTGTTTCAGTGTATTGTTGTGCTTTTCATTAGCATGCTTAAGCATCCCCCTACACACACTCACACACACACACACACACACAGCTTTGTGCACCAAACTCTGAGGTAAAAACAAATATTCCCTTTTTTTTTCATTTATTTTACTAACCTTAGGCCAGACCAGGGTCTATGGGTCCCTTCTGATCTCACACATATAATTCATAACTCCTGCTTATCTTGATGAAGACACCCCCATACAAGTCCTAGGCTCACAATTAAATGGAAACATTGTCTAATTTTTTTTCAAATAACCTCAACCTCTAGGCTGGTCAGAAGAAGTGCTTCCTTTGTGATCTTTTTAGAAACACAACTCTGCTCTGTGCACCAAACAAGCCAAGTAGCACTCAAGCACTCTTTCTGTCCCCGTCACCCTTTAACGCCCACCATCATCGAGTCTGTTTTGTCTGGCTCGCTTTTTGCACTTCATGTGTTTAAAATAGACAAATTTGCAAAACAGAAGGTTTGTTTGCCTTGGTGGTTAAGGGCACTGCTTTCCTCAACCAACACTTAAGCACTCTTTCTTGCATCCACCCCCAAAGCATAACACCATCAAGTGGTCAGTCTTTTGTCTGACTCATTTTGCACTTAAAATGAGTTTAAAATAGACTAACCTGAGGCTGCCCACAAGAAGGCTTGTTTACCTTCAGTGGCTTAGGCTCTGCTAGTCCAGAACAGTGGCATTTGAGATGCAGCTCGGCTGACTCAACAGTGTTGCTGTTTTGAGTGGGGCCACATGGCAGGTGTTTGGATCATGCAGCAGCTCACTGGTTCCTGATCAGAAGATCTGAATTCCTCCTCAAAAAGATGCACTGCCAGCATATTACCTTACTACCCTAGAGAAACACAGGCTGCAAATGGACCAACAGAATTGCTTAATGTAGCAAAGTCAGCAAACTGAGCACCAATTGGAGTGCTCTGTCTGGATCTTGGCATCCATGAGATTCATAGTGGGCGTTTTCCCTGTAGTGTTTGTCCATTTCCCCTGATATTTTAAAAATAAAAGATTTCCTTCCCGTATCCCGTTTTTGTAGTAAAAATCCCTTAAAATACAGGAATCCCTGTAGATCTGGGAGCACTGAGGTGGTAATATGGATCCTGTGTCTGGGATGGGGCACAGGACTCCTGTCAGATTCTCTGGTTAGCCTTCAAAGGAGAGAAAGGACACCATGAAGCAGGGTGAAAAGCCTTATAAGGGAATATGCCCACAAGAGGTTCCCTTGGATGGCTTCACTACTGTCCTGTGGACGAGATTCCTCATCATTAGTTTGCCTGCTTGACAAGCTGAAAGTGTGAGAGTAATATTATAGTGGTGCAGTAGTGTCACTATAGTTAGGACTGAGCAGGTCTTTCTATGTTAAACCTCAGACTTTGCACTTTAATATCTTTGCAATAGTTCAATGGATTTGCACAAATTTTTGCATGTGCAGTCTTGGGGGGGTTAGATCTCTTGACAAGTTTTGTTCTGGTCAGATGTGTGGATTCCTAGATGCAGATAGCAAAAAGTTTACCAAAATTGCTGTTTTTTGCTGGGTTTTTTTGTCATTGCCTATGGCCCAGACAGTGTGGAATTTTGGTCTGAAATATTAGGGTAGAAACGGCTTTGCCCACAGATGTGCCTTTTGCTGGTTTGGTGAAAAAATTTGAATCCATTCCAATGTTATTACATTTTGAAATTTCAGTTCTGAGCATGCTCAGTACAATCTTTAGGATAGCTGCTTGGTAGAGAAAAAAGAATTTGCTCCATATGAAAAAGGATTCTTTTCCATATGGAGGTAATCCTTTTTTGTGAGGAAAAAATATTTTTTTTTGTGTGGCCGCCATCTTGTTTCTGTTTAAAAAAAAATTTAAAACCCACAAAAATAACATCCTGCACACATGCCAGCACATGTATCTTGTTAACTGGGACACTGCTAGGTAGATTCTGCACTTAGATTTTGAACAAATGACCCAGAAACCAATTTTCTTTTTTTGGTATGGGCATACAATAAAAAATTGGTCCATAAGAAAAAGGGTGGCTTCATACGAAAAAAGAATGGGAAAAAAACTAACCCCAAATTATTTTTTTTGTATGAAGGCATCCTTTTTTGTACACGTTTTTCATTTGTATGAAAAAAGAATTTCCTCATAAAAAAAAAAAGAATTTGGTCTTTGTTTTACCCATTCTTTTTTTTCTTTTCCTTTTGGTCCCAGAACCCTTCCCCTTAGGGGATCAGCCCCTACCCCACACACCACTCCCCTATGCCCAGGCTTGCCCCCCTGGGTGTGGCCACCAGGTGGGCACCCCCTTCCCATGGGCAACGGTCTCAAGCCCTGGCTTACCCACAGGGCAGGGCCAAGGGAGCAAGACACCCCCCCCGGCAGACACAGATCACAGTGGGAGCAGCAGCACGCAGGAAGTCAAGGATGTGGAATGGAATTTTTGTAGCTGCTGTGGAGATCCCTGGGGGTGGGGATGTGTATTGATGGCCAGCATCTGCCGCACTCTCCATATGTCAGGTGCCAGCAGCGATGGTATCTCCAGCCTCTTCCAGAGGTCCACAGAGTGCCAGATGCTCTTTCCTCCTCCACCTGGAGAAGGAGAGTAGTCCCTGGGATGCTTAATCTTTCTCCCCCTGGCTGGCCATCTGGCTCCCAAGTCTGTCTCCAAACCCAGGATGTTGGTGCCTCAGGGGGACACCATGCTGCTGTGCCAATGGGCTGGGGTTTTCCCCCATTCTTTTTTCATATGAAAAGATCCTTTTTTCATATGCCTTTTTCAAGAATGTCCTCATATGAAAAAAAAGATTTTGGACTTGGTCTTTTTCCCACTTTTTTTTTTTTTACTAGGAGAGACACACTAAGCTGAAAGCTTGTTTACAGGTGTTTACAGGTGTGACCTGGGAGCACAAAGAAGTCAAGTGACTTGCTCATGGTCACACAGTATACAAGTGGGGGCCATGGGATTCAAACCCAGGTCTCCAGGTTTGCAGCTCAGAGCCTTAAACCACTGAGCTAAACTGCCTCCTCATTTGATCATCAACAAGCCATAAGTCCCTCAATATTTGGACTTAAGGGACAATCCATATATCAAAACTAAGATCTTAATGAGTACCACAAGAATAATACATATTATCTCCATTAACAATGATGGACAATATAAAAAAAGGATAAAAAATTAAAAATGCAAATTCCCATAGGATAACAGTGGGACTTTAAAAAGCCATACAACGAAGGAAAGAAATTGCTGTTTCAGCAGAAATGGAAGCACAGGGACTAGAGGGCCCTGCGCTTCCACAGCAACATACACGTATGCATCTATGGAGGGATGGAAACAGAGGGCCCTCTAGGTCTTGCCCTTCCACAGTTAAATGAGGATACAATGACACTATCTCAAAAAGTAAGGAAATTCATTGCAAAAAAATGTTGTTAATGCACTAGGTAGGGTTAACCTGACAAAAGTGGGGAAATGTGACATTAGGGCTCCCAACCCTAATGCCCAACCCCCACCCTGCAGACTGCAACAGAAAAAAAATTACTGTTTGACCTCTCCTGCGTCTTTGCAAATCAGGTGTGGGGTGTGCCTTACAGTTGTCAACCCTAACACTCACCCCATTCTCATATATTGTACACATCTCAGCTTATTTACTGATGGAATTGGGTGAGCATTAGGGCTGACAACCCCAAGGCACACCTCACGCCTGAGTTGTGAAGTCACAGGAGAGGTCAAATAGTAATGGTTTTTCATGTTGCTGCCTGCAGGTTGGGGGTGGGGCATTAGGTTTGGGAAACCTAACGCCACATGTCCCTACTTTTGTCAGGTTGACCCTAACTAGTGCATTAACCATGTTTTTGCAATGAATATATATATATATATATATATATATATATATATATATATATATATATCTGTATAACTTTTGCCCTTTGTCATGCTCGCTGGTCCCCTTCTGCTGACGACTCCACCAACCTCATCACCCACCATCTGGGCTTATCTTGTTCTTCCACAGATTCCCCCCAATGGCAGTGCTGTCAGGGGTACCCCATGCCCCCGTTGGATGCCTCACTCGGTCCAGTAGGCACTTCTGCCTAGTAGGTGATAGGAAGTCTGCAGGAAGCTATCGGCATCATCCTGCTACAGTCACCAGGTTTTTCTTTCATTTCCTCCCCTAGACACTCCATGAAGATGTTGACATGAAGTCATCATGTAAGCATGCTGAAGACTTCCCCCAAGGAGTGTCCCCCCAACCCTTAGTTTCCCCTACCTGCAATGACACCCACAGTCACCTAGGTGATGGTGCTGTGGCAGAGTTTGCTGCCCTCCATCCCTGGAGGAGAAGAGCATCCTCTGGGATGCTCGATCCTTCTCCCTCACACTGGCCCCCAACAACCCAGGTCAGTTTCTGAACCCGGATTGCTGGAGTTAGGCACCAAAGGGTCAGCATGAGAGTAATATCTTGAACAGACCCACAAACTAGACAAATGTTACCAAATGTGACACACCTAGCAGTATGCACTACTACACAGAGAAGGTGACCTAACTGCCCATAGTTGACTTATATTCCATCTAATGTGTCATTGCATTAAAACTTAAAGGACTTGGCTGCCCTGATAGTCCAGTGGCAGTGAATCATGCTTCTGTACATGTGACCCCAGTTCAAGAGGCAAATTGAGTTGCTGTATGGGGAGGTAGGCCAGACTGGGGCAGCTGCCAAGCAGCAGTGTGCCCTGGTCAGGGAGGGCTGACAGCAAGCTCTGGCCCACAGCGACCCTTGTGACTGGGTCAGGGAGCTTGCCAGACATCTAAAGAGCAGAGAAAAGCAAGCCTGTCTATATAATGGTCTCTGCCTTTGGATCCCCTTGGGTCCTAGTGTCTACCAGCACTGCATCCTAGTCCACACAAAGGACAACCTGGAGGGGGGGATGCCCATCCCTGCAGAGCCTATGCCACAGAGTAGAAAACCGTAGGAGTAACCAGTGAGTTACTGGGGCCAGGAGAGACAGAGGATACAGCCATGAACAGGGTATGTCCCTGGGAACAGGGTATATCACTGGTATACCAAGTGTAGCCAGGACAAAAAAGGTCTATGTAAAATGAAGAAGCTTAAAGCGTGAACTGCACTAACCCTGTACGAGTCAGTTTTCCCTTTAGACACTGATTTTTAATTACTGGTTCCAGTTCTGTTACTGTTCCATCTCTTCATGTTTTTTAGTTATCCAAGTGGTGAGTTCTGATTTATACACAGTTAGTAGGTGCCATTTTAGACCTGTATGATGTAGCTTACGCCCTTTGCTGTCAATACACAGCTCTTCCATTGTTGGAATAACACATCCATCTTCTACAACTCTGGTTGAGAGGGACATCAACTACATTATATGGTTCTAAAATGGTATTTAACACCACAGTGTAAATCATAAAACTCATTGTGGTTACTAATAGGCAAACATAGATGAAACAGTAACAGAATTGGAACCATCATCAAAAAAACAACTTAAAGGAGTAGTGCAGTCAGAATTTGCAAAACAAATATAGTGTATGGTTAGGGCTTATTGTGTATGGAAAACAAAGGTTTTCCAAATCTTGTTGTAGGACAGTTCAAAGGTCAAAAAAGTTGTTGTACTATCGCTCTGACATCACATCGATAGTACAACAACTTTTCCCCCTTGAGCTCCTACCTGATTGGTGGAAATGGGCAGAGATTCAAAAAATACACACAAAAATGGCGGACTCATTTAGTGAGCAGACTGGGGAGCAGACAGTGTGGACACAGACTACCATAATCGGGTTGGTCTGTCAAAAATATCAATTTGCTGTTTTTTTTTTTTTTTAACAAAATGGCACAGTTTTGGTAAAAGCAGAGTGGGACTATGGCGAGGAGCACGGACATGACCGGAACATGAGCGCGTAACTGCAGCGAGGAGGAGGACCATTATCTTAGGGAAAGGGACTCAATCGAGGAGGAGTGCAGAAGTGTGAACAAGGTATGACCCTTGTATCTATTTTGGGGAACCATATACTATAAAAAACAGTGGATGGTCGCCTATCCACAACGAAGTCTGTGTTTCCATCTCAGGAGCTGATGATGCCAGAGACCTCTCGAGCTTCGCTCTCGAGGTCTCTATGACATCATCAACTCCCTTGATGGAAACACAGCCTTGTTGTGGATGGTCGCCCATACACTATTCTATATATGTTGTGCAGAGTGTTTTGATTTGTATAAGCACTCCTATTGTGTCCTTCCCTTTGTCTGCTATTAGGTGTTTGTTCTAAATTAGCTTGCTACTTATATGGCAGGTTTATGGCCCCTGGGATCTCCATCTTAGCAAGATTTATTGTTCTTCTTGTTCCTACAATGCCTCCTGTCCCATATGACAGTGATGTGTCTGGGACCACGGATTCAGCAAGCACTGGTTTAGAGTCAATTTACAACAGCAGAACTGTGAAATGTGAGCACTAATGGCTACATTTACAGTTTGGCAAATACTTGAGGGCTAATTGAATGGCATATTCTGTAAGAAAACAGCTAGAGCCTTTAATAATTACAGCATTGCTGATACGGGGTGATTTGTGTGTGCAACCCTGGTGCCGGGTATCTGGCTAGCCAAACCAAGGTTGAGGGGCCTGGGTTAGTACTGTAACATTAAACTGGTTCTTTCCCAAAATAATAAAATTGCATAGTGCCTCCACCCAGAGTATACTTACACGGGCTAGAATACAACCTGGTACAACCCTCCAGGATGCTGTACCCACCCACCCACGATACCATAATGCCACCCTAAGCATGACCCAATAACATTTGCCCACATTTTAACACTTTCTGAATTATTAACTCTCTCTAATAATATGCTTATGAAACAGGATTATGCAAGAGCAAACAACAACAATTTATTTACATGGGGAAGGGTTAGGAACAGGGAAATTGGAATAGAGGTCAAGCTATTAACAGTATTCACATTTGGATTTGGTATTTGGTTTAGCATGAAATCACAATAATCTCTTAGCACTTTACCCTTAAGCATCAATCACAGTGGCCACCCACCAACCTCTGAGGCATTCAGGTCCCTGATAGCAATCTAAGCTAGCTATACTAGAAAAGATGACACAGTTATTTAAACCCACACTGGCACCTGTCCCAGAAATGCATTTGGACCGCGCAATCCCAAAACCTTTATCTGGGTACCCCAGTGCAGGTGTGTTGTTCAGTGCAGCTGACATTGGATGACTAGTTGGGGCCCTTAGAGATTAAACTAGAGAGAACAGGTTAAACTTTAAATTGCACTTTTGAACACATACTGACTGCAGATTGCAGAACTGGGCAACACTCTGAACTATTTACATGTCCCTCCAATAACAGGGTTGGTCCCTGTGTACTCACTGTTTTAGAAGTCCTCATAGGTAGGTCAGAATCAAGCTATACAAAGTGGAATAAGGTGCTTTCAGCAGGCGGGCTCTTACTCCGGAGGTTAAGATGCAGGCAAAGGCTTACAGCCAGCCACCCTATACTGACTGCAGGATCTCATAGCTTTTGCAGATGGACCAACACTTTAACTTCTTTTGGCAGTGCCCCCTCTCTGGACTGAAATCACTCACTGGAAAAACCAAGCTGGGACCGGGGCCAGCACACTTCAACCCCACGTCTGGGCTATGCCTCTCAGGGGAAGTGCATATGGCAGCGTCCTAGGTGGCACACTACCAGGCTGTGTCCCAGGCCAATCTGATGGATACGTTGCATTCAGCACATTTATCGGTTCAGCACATTTATACTTTCTGTTCATGGTCACTTCAACTATGGGCCAGTGTGGCCGCCATGGTCCTCTTAGCTTCAGATACAGACTTTCACACAGATGGGTGTTTGTTCCCTAAGGATAGGGTGACCCGATTGCTCACAGTCCATACCAGACCAATTTGTTTCCATAATGCACTTTAACACAGAACAGAGCTTGAGGCACGGCTCCTCACCAATTAAGTTACTTTGACTTGGTAGTTCAACTAATCAGTGTAGCATCTCTCAAGCACAAATCACATAATCATAGTCCCTTGTAGCTTTGTGGGCATTAGCAGCTCCAACTTGGACATTTAGACATATCAACAAGATCAACAAAGTCCCTCTTGGCTATGGCATTAGCAGCTCCAATTGGACAGGTACTAGCCTCCCAGGCAATGTCAGGAAGAGTCATGCCCTCTGGGTACTCCCCTTCTAATCCTATAGGCACTTTAAAAACAGTCACATCACACTCTTGAATACTGGACCCTTCTCTGGTCCCTTACGATAGAAGTTCACCCTCTCTCAGCATTAGACAGATGCTGAGTACAGACAGTCACTGCCCCTTACAGTTCTTTTAAAGCTTGCATTTGTAAGTAGAGGGTTACTCACTCAGAAGGATTCTTGATACTTTCCTTTGCTGGAAGTTGCAGACGATTCTTCAGCACTTTCACTGCTGAGGCAGAAGCATTTCTTGCAGCTCTCTCACACCTGCAAGCTGATGCTGGCTCCTTTTCACATTTTCCCAATGTGGAAGGGACAAGGCTAGCTCCTGGAGGACAATCTCTGGCAACCCCCAGGCTAGCAATTGTTGCTGCTTGTAGCCCTTGTCTCTCTGGCAGATGAAGAAATGCCCCTTCCCCTGTGCAGGGACTCGTGCTGAATTACTAGGCCCAGTTTGTTTAGCTGGGGGCTTGAACCCCCACCCCTGTTAGGGGCTCCCACTCGAACACCTACTCAGTCTGGAAAACACTGTCTTCTACGGAGCCTTCTATGGCTCCTGATTGGTTAAATCCACTTGTGTGTCCCACTTTAATTGGCTGAAAGCATTTATCAGTCCTTAACATGAATATCATTAGCCTCACTCAAGGCACACTAGGCCCCCTGTTTTGGTGCCTGAATTAGGTCCCTGCTTTTCCCCACAAGCACTTGGCAATGTCCCATAAATCTCTTGCAAAAGTCCCAAGAGGCCTGGTCGAAAACCTGGCTTTCCGATTGGCTGTTGCTGCACAAATATGGCTGCTAAAACACACAGTTCCTTTGCAGATTACCACAGTCCTGACTTTAAAGTTCTGTTGCAATCAGGTAAAATATTTTATTTGCTTTCTTGCCCCTCAGTCCAATAGCTAACTCTGTGTTATCATCGCTACCCAGAATAAACACTGTGTTTCAGTCCTTAGCCTGTTGCTGCTGCTGAAAGGTAGTGTCCCCAGGCAGCAGACAGGCAATGCATCTGAGTCCCATTGTTTAGCTCTGGTGCAGCCAGGACATTTATTTTATTTAAATCATTTCCCCTTTTGAGTTAGCCCCTTTAGTGTCCATTACAGTGCTGCCCTTCTAATACTATTATTTACAATTTTTACAATCGGCAGAAGCCAAAACTTGCAGCTCCTGATTAACATGGACCTGCTCATGAATATTAATGCCCCGTTCATTAATATTCATGATGCCAGGCCAGGATCTGTAGTGTGCGGTGCTCTTTATTCAAAATAACTGGCTGCTTCCTCCAGGCCACCAGCATCACCTGCCTGTTCAGGGACTGGGACCACTGGAGAAGCCATCCCTTTTGACTGCCATTGCAATCCAAAACCAGAGCACATCCCTTTGTGCATTTGTGCGAGGCCACCAGTCTACCCAAATGCTGGTGGCTCACAATCCTGCTCTGTGAGCCTGAGAGGGCTGAAGAGGTATGGGGCAACTCAAAGAACCTCAGGGCACATTTGCTAGACCTGGGCTATGGCAGCAAAAGCAGGGACAAGTGCAGGGGAGCTGCAGGCAAACAGGAGGCACTCTACCAGTGGGAGCAACATGGGAGAACAAGCAGGCATTAAGGTAAGCCCCCAATTGGGGGGGGGTGTTACATGTGCTTTCTATGGCTGTGTGTGGCTTGACAAAATGAAAAGTTTTAAAAGCAAAACATTTACTAATGCTGGTGTAACCCCCCTACAAATGGGGGTTCTCAAAAAGTCTTCCTTGAGCTTGCCTAAATGATCACTGCCAGGCTGGTGTCTTGTGTTTTAGCAGTTTAAATGTGATTATTACCAGAGCCTGTATAGCCTTTGTGTACTGTCTCTTTAAGAGCTGCCTGATTGCAGCTTAAGTAATCTGAGAGGGAGCTCTGTTGCAAGATGTAACCATTTACTGAAAATCATTTAGAGTGATAATGATAATATAGTTTGTCGAACCTGCTTTCTCTGCAGCAAGGACTGTTTTGTTTGTCTCCACTATAATGGTCCTGGACTGCAAATTGGACCAAACAGTACTGGTGGGACCTAAAATGTTGCCGGACTACAGGAGCTGTCTGAATTCAAAATCTGTAGGAACTTTAGTTTGGAGCTTTTTATGCCTTTTTGCAACTGGAGGGGGAGCTCTTGCTTTGACTGACAACCAAATCAGCCAACCAAATCTTTTGGATCTTGGGGAAGGCCCCGGGCTGCTTGCAGTTTTCAGTTAGTTCTGAGCTGGGAAGTGAAATAAGAGGAGCTGAAGTGATTCTGAGCAGCAATCCTGAGTGGATTCGCATGGGAGAACTGTGAAAAGGCTGAGTTTTTGGCTTACATGTCTGCCTGCTGCTCCTGAGAGGGAGAGAAGAGAATGATTGTGGACTAAATTGAAGTTTGTGTGACTAAAGTAAGCTACTGAAGTGGGCCAGGCTCAACCTGAAGAAGTCCGAAGATTTTGCTGAATGCAATCGGCCTGTCAGGAGTTCCAGCTACCCCTCAGCTCCCGGTGTGTGCAGAGACTTTGCGATTGTGACCGGGGAGCACTTTACCTGGTATAGTAGAATTCCCATACATGTAAATGTGTTATGAGATGCTAGTGGGTTGTGAGTTAGTTCCCCACTGTGTGAACTGTGTTCTGCTTGCTGGAAGCTGTATCCAGCCCAAAACGGACTGCATCCGAATTTGTCTCTATGCAGCTGGGCCTTGCCAGACTGGCCCAGCCAGACTACCCACTGCACAGAGAAGCCATCGACGAGAGGCCTGCCTGGGGATCAGCCCCCTGCTCCACGCCTGAACAGGAACGACACCTCTGCGACTCGGGTACATGACAACTCGCTCCCGTCAATTCGCTCCCTCCAAATTCGCTCCCGTCAAATCGATCCTGCTGAACTCGCCCCCATTCAAACTTGCTCCGTATCAAACTCACTCCCACTCCCATTGTAAAATCCCCTGACCATGCAGTACATGTTGCTGTTTAATTATTTCGGCATCTCTAATGTTAAGTTGGTCAGGGAGCGTATTGACCGTAAGTAGTGCTGCCATTGTAAAATCCCTTGACCATGCATTACATGTAGCGAAAACAAATTCACTTACAGGAGCACTCATATCTGTCTGCAGTCTGGAAACTCTACAATGAATGAGTTGCTGCTGTTTAATTATTTCGGCACTTCTAATGTTAAGTTGGTCAGGGAGCGTATTATAAGTAGTGCTGCTGACAGTTGTTACTGTTTAGTTATTTATTTCTGCATCAAAATATTGCTATGATGCTCAAATTGTATCTGAGTGGTCTCCAGTACTTGCCGTGAAGAGAATCACTTGTTCCGTCCCTCTGTACCCTCGGGGGCACTGTCTCTGCAGTGCATAGGAAACCTTTGTTTAACTGTTGTCTGGCTTATGGTGACAATTTCCAAATTACCAAATACCAAGTGATCTCTCACCGCATCAAAATGACCCAAGGCAGTCTTTCCAGTAAGGCTGTTTATTTTAACTGGACCCCGGTTGCTGCAGCATTTTTACCCTAGTCTCCTGCCAGCGTCCATTGCATAGCTAGTACTCAAAACAGCATGCTCGTTTAGTTCACTAAACATCAAACTAAACTAAAAATCTACAATGAATGAGAATCAGAATGAGTCTGGAGCAAGGTAAGAGAAAATATTGCTATGAAGCTCAGAGCGTATTGGCCGTAAGTAGTGCTGCCGACAGTTGTTACTGTTTAGTTATTTATATATGATGGTCAGGGAGTGTATTTGTAAGGAGCAGATTGCTAATGGAGCTAATAGACGTGGGGATGAACTGTCGGGAGCCAATTTTCGCGGAGCGAATTGTGGGGAGCGTATTGTCGTGCTCCCCTGCAACTCGTGTGGGCTCTGCTTCTCCTGGCATTCCAGATCAACCTCCTGTAGTCTCAATTTTCATCCAACCTGTGTCCAGTCTTGGGTGTCGTGAGTAAATACCAGGGTAGCTCCCTGCAACAACAGCTTAATCTGAGTGTGTCATCTGATTGTCTTGTTGTTTTGTTTCCTTTACGAACTGAGCCCTCTGGCTCCGGATTACAAATATTGTGTACTGTGCATGTTGTGTTTTCCATCACAGGGCCCCAACCAGCTGCAACCCCAGGCAACAGTCCTGGCTAGCCCATCTCTTCTCCACCTGGATACCCAGAGGTGTGACTGTGTGGGGAGACTCAAAGCGCATGCATAACTGCTTGATTGATATAACCTTTAAGCTAATTAACCTGATTTTGCCCCTTTCTTATTCAAGTCCCCTGAATAAATCAGACCTAAGTTTTTCTGCATGTAATCTGACTGTGGTTCCGGTTTGTGCTCGAAGTACTGTACTGGTGCTATTTGCTGTGCATAATGTTGTTTTACAGGGGATCCCCAGGGTTGAGCCAGAGGAACCAGCCCTGGTGGTAAGTGCAAACAGTGTGGGTACTTGTGTGGTGTACCAGGGGTGTTGTGAAAGTGATTATTGTACAGTGTTCAGGCCACTAGAGGGGAAAGAGTGGGGTTACAGTGTCCCGGAGGGCTGTGCCCAGGTTAGCTTGACCACTACCAACCCTGACCTCCGGGTGAAGGCACCCGTTTCAGAATTCAGGCCCCTTAACCTGCTACTAGCCAAGCAGGCAGGGGTAGTAGCCCTTGGGATAGCGTCACCTAGGGGTTACAATGGCTAGACCCGACACATACATAGCGAACAAAAATATTGAAATACAATTATTTAGTGGAGGTCAGAACATCAGACTCCTGTCTCTAGTATTTGCTGAATCAGTGGTGCCAGATGCATCACTGTCACCGGGGACAGGAGGCATTGTAAGAAAAAGACCAATAAAGCATGCTAAGATGGAGATTCACTGGAGCCATAAAACTATTATATAACTGTCAGACTCATTTTGAAAAAACTCTCAATAGCAAACAAAGGGAAGGACACACCAGGACTATGCACACAAATCAAAACACTCTGCACTACATACGTTTCTGCAGATTTTGACTGTACTGCTCCTTTGATTGGGAAAAATGACTTACAGGTTCAGTGCACTTGTCCTTGAAAGAGGACTGCGTGTGCAATGTGCACTGAATTGTAAATAAGCTGGTTTTGTTTTATTGTACCTTGCAGAGTAGTGCATGGAGTGGCACCTCGACCCAAGGGGACTCCTTTCCAGGACAAACCTAGAAGTGACATTCCTTAAGAAATACAGCACAGTATAAGACACTTGGCATTCGCTTTGCTGTGGGGGTGGGGTTGACCTCAGCAACCTTTGTATTAGCAGCTACTTGCATACTGGGCACATCAAACATCTATAGTGACTAGCTCAAACCTTTATTTCTCAATAGTTTCCAAAGTGCCTTTGATCTTTGGTGTGTCCCTCAGCCTCCCTAGCTTCTCTTTACATCACATCCAGCAGACACAAACAGGGCACACTACACTGAAAGTTGCAGTAAAACTGGAACAAGCTTATTTACAGTTCGGTGCACAGGCCTTTCAAGGAGAACTGCACGGAACCTGTAAGTCATTTTTTCCCCAAGCCTTCTTTTAAATATTGGTTCCAGTTCTGTTATTGTGCCATCCGTACTTGCCTATTAGAAACCTCAGTGGCTGTTTATAATCTACCCTTTGGTTTAAGTGCTATTTTAGAACTGTATGATGTACTTTAACTTTGAAGTTAGCTCTTTAAATGAAGACTTTATTATTTCAAATAACCAGCAGAACAGACAGATACCAGAGACAGACAGAGACAGACTCGCAGTTAGACTGTGCAGCCAAATGGAGAGTTAAGACTAAACAGCATTTCAGACATTAGACGATATTTCTGCTGCGCAAAATATGGATTGTTTAGTAAATTTCCAGGTACAAGTACACTTGAGACTCCCTAGTGATCTGCCTTACCCTATGCCTCCCCCCAGCTCCAAGAAGCTGCAATGTTTCTAGGTACTAAGGGCTCCTTCCGCACTGTATATGTTGAACCTGGACTTTAGCAAAGCCTTTGACAGTCCCAAATGAACAGCTGGTGAAATAAATGGGCAGATATGGGGGTGTGAGAAAGAGGTACACAGATACACAGAATGTGACGGCAGATGAGGACCGTGTGGCCTACCTAGTCTGCCCCTTTTCCCTATCTAATGCATTACCGCATACCCTAGTTGATATGAGACTTACCCTTCCTTCCCTATTGCTAGATACTGTGTTGTCCTATGTATTTGAACTTGTATTTCCTTGTACTGTCCCAGGTCGTACCTGAAAATAGGCAAATGTCTTGCCTAGTGTACTTACCTGGTTAACAAAAGCTAAAGAAATAAATAAAGAAATAAATATCCCATGCATTCTTGAATTCCCCTGCTATTTTTGCCCCAACTACCTCAGCAGGGAGGCTGTTCCAAGCATCCACTATTCTTTCTGTGAAAAAGAACTTCCTCACTTTGCCCCTCAGCCTACACCCCTTCCCCCCAGCCTCATATGTGAGGGTCAGAAATGGCTGAATGGAAGAACACAGAAGGTCAATGTGAACAGAGAATTCTCGAGGTTAAGAAAGTCACAAATGGGATTTCCAGGAATTTATCCTAGGCTCAATGCTTTTTAATGTCTTCGTATGTGACATGGGGAAGAGATTCAGAGAAAGATCTGCCTCTCTGCAGATGACACCAAAATCTGCTGCAGAGTGACAATGAAGAGGGTGTAAGGTGATATTGATTGGGAAGAAATCAGGCCCTGCTGGATGCATTCCAGGACTGTTTGCTGCTGTAACTGGTTAAGGAACCCATCATGCTTCATTCTCAATGTTGTACTTACCAGCTCTGAGGTGGTAGGAGGTGTGTGAGTAGGGGAGCCACTAGGGCCCAGGGAGCATAACTCCTTTTGGTTCAAGCTGGCCCTTGGAACAGTAAAGCCCCAATCTGGAGCTGAAATTCTTGATTTCAGAAAGAAGGACTTCATCAGGATGATTGAGTTGGTGTGTAACACGTTAGGCAGGGTAGACAGCATCAGAGGTGTGGAGAAGAGACGGGGCAATTAAGGGGGCCATTCTCGAGGTGTTTAAGTTTGCGGGGATTTTTGTTTGTTTTTTTAACTTTCTTTTTATCCTGCCTGTCTACCCTCTCCGTTCACTCCTTCGGATCGGTCAACCCCTCAGTCCACCATCACGGAGTCTGCCCCTAGAGTGCCATGCTTCTCCATTGTCCCTTTCCTCAATCCTCATAGGAGAGCCTGCACAATGGGGTCTGCCTGTGAGTAGGTGACTGGGAAACATAGATCGGTTGTCATCTAGGACAGATTAGTTTTTTTTCCATTTTTCTCGCCTTTTCCTCCCCGATCCCCCTGAGGATGTCGGCACGCAGGACGAACATCCAGACAGATGGAGTGCTGATGCACGCCATTGTTAAGTGCCCATGATGTCCTCCCCACCCCAACTCTGAAGAGCCACCTGTGCCCCAATGTCCATGCTTGCACAGGCATAGGTGCGTTGGGTTCTTGTAAGCACCCCAGGAACCCACCCCAGGAGGAGGAGAGCACCCATTGGGATGCTTGATCCTCCTTCCCCCCCCCAACTCCCAACAACCTGAGTCCGTTCCCGAACCAGGGTCGCCAGTGTGGCTTGAGGTATGGTGTCCAGCACCTCAACCCTCAGCGCCACCAAGCCAGCGTGTCTAAGTTATGCATTATAGTGGTAACCAAAAAAACAGGTACAAGAGACTGATATGGTTCTCAGAATTTTAATTATTTATTTATTTATTTATTTATTTATGTAAGCCCCCTATAAATGAGAAACATAGTCCCACTGTTAGGCATCACTTTTCCCCCTCCTACCCCTCCCCCCCCGACCTAGGAAATGGGTTTAGTGCTCTGGGGATGTTGCTCTGGATGCCTCAAGGTGGCAACAGGGAATGGTAAAAAAGGTATAAAAAGGGACTGAGGGGAAGTAGCGGGGCCTTTCCAGCCCAAGCATTAGAACTGGGGCTCGAGGGGGGAGGCTGAAAGAGTAGCATCAGAAACAGATAAGGTGGGCAAGTGAGGGAGCTCAGCAGTCCAAGAGGGCCAGTGGGGAAACCCCCCAAAGAGTGCAAGTCAGGATGGTTTGTCATGCACCATGGTCAACAAGGAGAAGGGGTAAGGAGCTCCGTGGGGACACAGGTAGCCAGGTCCGGCATTGTTGGGGGCTAGTGCATTAGGAGGCTTTAGGAAGCTGACAGAGAGATGTAGGAGACCTTAGTAAGCCTGTTTGTGTATTTCCAGGTTGCCAGGGCTGGGAGGGCTGTGGCAGGGCCCTCTCAGGAGGGAAACTGGTAGCAGAGGTTCCCTTCATACCCGGTGTGGCAGGGTAGCCTGCGGGGTGGGAGGCAGCAGAGGGTTGTGATTAATGGTGTCAAATCAGAAGAGAGGGAGGTCATGAGGGTATACCATTGCTACAGCAAAAATATTACAGCAATCGGTCATTTACAGTGACAAGTGACAGGTTACTGTAGGTCACTGTAATGGTCGTGCTACAGTGACAGGACCCCCAGCGCAGCTTCTCTGGATGTTGCACCCCTTTTCTGAAACACCTCCACTGTGGAGGTGATTATAGTAAAATCTGGGGGGGGGGGGGAGCACAACCCACCACAGAAACCACAGTGGTATTCCCAACGGCACAATGCAGACCACGATCATGGTCAACATTTGTGCCATTGCTGTAATGCCAATTGACAGGTTTGCTGTCTAACCAGCATCGTGGAACCAGTTAGGAACCGGTCATGAGTGGGGTGCCACGAGGATCCATCCTGGGTCCTGTTTTCATCAATATTTTCATAAGTGACATTGGAGAAGGAATATAGCGCAAGTTGTGTCTCTTCTCAGATGACACTAAGCTCTGTTGGAGAGTAAATAGTGACGAGGGAATTAGGGAGATGCAGAGTGATCTGCAAAGACTAGAGAGGTGGTGTAAAGTCTGGCATTTGAAATTCAGAGCTAATGCCAAATGTCATTGTTTTGCAAGTGACTGAAAAAAAAAACCCTTAAACACAGTCATTTTTTTCAGATGTAAGGGTTGCACAGAACAGCTGGTAAGGCTGATGATGTTGTGTCTGGTTTCCATTTCTGTTGGACAGCAAATGGGAAATGGAAAAAGAGCTGACCATTTACCAAGGTACACTAGTCCTTGGCATTTGAGTGCCTGTTCAGGCCAATTGCTATATTCCACCCAGACGTGAACACTAACAGCACTGTTGCCTTCTTTGAGGATTTTTCTCCAACATTTAATGGAAATGTATCGCTGCATACGGTATATGATTGTTTCAAAATGTGCTATAGATATCCAGCAGTTAGGTTGCTAGGTTAGATTTAGCAAATATTTTCAGTAAAATATTGAGAAAAAGAAAGAGGGATATGAAGATATCCATTTTGTCAACAGGAAGGGAGCTGTGATGATGATGTCAATGACATACCAGTCTTGCCAGTGTCTGATACATTTCATTTTCTGAAAAATACAGAACATTGAATCATATGTACTTCTAATTATATTTTAATTATTCTATTAGTGTTTCCCTTAATAGTAGAACAATTTTAATTAATGATTTGATAACATTTTATTTGCCTGATGGTTCAAAAACGGTAAATAAAAGCTTGAATTTGGAAAAAAGCTGGAGAAAACTAGGACCCCGTATTCAAACCTTTAGTACTACTCTAACAGACTTAGCACTGTCCTAATGGAATGCATTGTGATCGACAGCCTGTTAGTTCAGACATTACTGTATTCAAAAGAACACTTAGTGTGTCACTAAATGTTTAACGCGGTCATGCTAGAATGCATTACTGTGCCCATGCAAATGGCCAAACCTCTTGCACACAGGGTGCAGTGGTATATTGAAAGGCTTTTGGAAGCACTAAAATGCCACCTTTGCAGTGCAATTTAATGTTTCCAAAACTCTGCTCTTACCAACAGGCACAGTGGTGCATGACCCCCCCCCCCTTCCAGGCAGCACTGGTGCTTATCAAATACACACAATATGTGCCTCTTCCTAGTCCCCATTGTAATGCTATAATATTAGGGTGCTAGTACTCCCAGCCTCCCGCCCTGATCCCCATTTGAATGAATAAATCATCCATGCTGCTAGTGTTAACTCCCTTCCTTACCAGAACCTGGTGCACTAAGAAATGTCCCCAACAGTTCAGTGTCCCCCCCGGAGCCTCCACCTTCCATGCCAATAGCCCCCATGGCGACAGTACTTCACCACCACGGTCCTCCCAGTCTGGCATCCACAAGTCCTGTAGCAACATACAAAGCTGTATATCGCTACAGACTTATCCAAAAATGAACTACGTAGTTTGGGGGTACTGGACTTCAAGGGATGCAAAGTCCAGAACACTAGCAAATATAGAACAGTGTCCCAGAGATGCATATTGCTGCTTTGCCATTGGTCTTGGTCCATGTTGGCTGCCTCCGACTTCATCTGATGCCACACACTCCAGCGGCAACAAGCACTGACCCTGCGGTAACAAGCAACATTGTGTGTTGCTGCCATCAGGTACTCATACTGTACCCGACTGGCACCAGGGTGCCCCCAGGTATGGCAGCAGGATGAGAGGCTCAGACAAATCTAAAGGTGGAAGTTAGGGACAGGTGTGTAAGTCAGTGTGTGGACAAAATATCTGACACTATGAGGCCTCTGCTTACATAGCGCTGTAGGTGGTGTGAGGGTGCAGGTCATTTTTTTCATGGGGTGGTGAACCTACCAATTTTTTTAAATTTTTTATCATATAATTTTATTGGATAGGATAAATCCACTCCTAGGTAATGCACTGCTTTGCACTGAGATAGTTTTCAATACTTGATATTATTCTAGACTTTGTTTTATAATATCTACTGTATGTTGTTTGGGGGCTTTAGTTTCTTTAGCGTACTCTTTCTTTTTTCTGTTTTCTTCTTATTTCTGCATTGTCTTTCTGTTTGTATTTTGTTTTAGTTCTGCATTTTCATATTTTGTGCTTTCCTTTTGCTTTTGCAGTTTCCATTTGTTTTTATTTGTATTTTTTTTTTTGCCTTGCATTTTCCTTTTGTTTTTGTGTTTTCTGGTTTGTTTTTACAGTCTATATTTTGTTTTTGTGCTTTGTGTTTGTATTTTGCACTTTTGGATCATGTTATATTTTGCATTTTGCTTTTGCTTTTGTTTTTGTGTTCTGTCTTTTGCCTTTGCACCTCTGGCCCACTGCAGCGGCCAGCAATTATTGATTTTGTTAGTTAATTTTTGTTGACTCGGAAAGGAGGGCTTTCAGCCTTGTCTTGGGGGTGAGCAGAGATATACAGATGCAAACTGACATATTAAATCAAGTTAAGTTGGTGGTTGTAGATAACTGAATAGGGGACATTTGGCTAGGTCACAGGGGAAATTAACTTACACTTTTGAGAAGTGCCTGAAAGACAGCACCTCAGAAGTTCAGCATTCTCTTCATGCTTCACTACAGTACTAATACTGGGATTTACCCCCAAGTTCCTGGTGCAGGGCTAGAACCCACAAACTTCTGATTGTCTGGCTGCATAAGTGAAGCAGAAAAGGAAAAAAAATGAAAGTAAAAATTTTGAGGCATATCGGAACCCAAAATGTGTCCTGAAAAATATTAGATGAGGAAAAAAGTAGAAAACACCATAACACCATAAATCTACAATACTTTGTCATCTGTTTTTGCCATGAAAAAGTTTATTCTGTTTACTAGAATCCTCAGTCCCAGAATGGATGTACTTAATCAAGAAGGCATGACAGTGTGTGCCTTGTGCTGGGATAACAGCATGTCTCAAGTGGATTGAAACAGGCAAAAGGCATAGTGCTTCCACATAGAAACATAGAATCTGGCAGCAGATAAGGACCGCTAAGCCCACCTAGTCTGCCCATTTTCCTACCTAACGGATAAGCTGCAGATCCTAGTTAACCAACAGCCTACTTCCTCCTACCCCCCACTAGAATTGTCTTATGTCTGTCCCATGCATTCTTGAATTCCCCCACTGTTTTTGACTCCACTACCTCCTCAGGAAGGCTGTTCCATATATCCACAACCCTCTCAGTGAAAAAATACTTCCTCGCATTACCTCTGAGCCATCCCCCCTTCTATCTTCAAATTGTGCTCACTTGTTCTTGCATATCTCTTTTTCTGAAAGATGCTACCATCTTGGACTCTGTTGATTCTCTTGATGTACTTGAAAGTTTCTATCATGTACCCCCCCCCCTGCCGAGTGCATACATGTTAAGCTTCTTTAATCTCTCTTCGTATGTCTTCTGGTGCAGACCCTGCACCATTTTAGTTGCCCTCCTCTGGACAGCCTCCATCCTGTCTATGTCCTTGTGGAGATGGGGTATCCAGAACTGGATGCAGTACTCCAGATGGGGTCTCACCAACTGTCTGTACAGAGGGATAACAACTTCCTGTTTTCTACTGGTGATGCCTCTCCCTATGCATCCCAGTATCCCACCAGCCCTCCTTACTGCCTTCTCACATTGCTTGCCCACCTTAAGGTCATCCACCACTTGAGAAGTGCTGTTATCTCAACATAGAGCATACTCTGGAGTGCCTTATTGTGATTATGAAAGGAATCCATTGGGATTAGTAAAGAAATAATATTTTTGAAAAATTCTTTTAAAATTTTATGTAAGTAAACATGAGGAAAAAGGGTTAAAAAAATGAGAAAAATGCTGACACAACCTAATTGAATCATTGTAAGTTTGCTGACTGACCAGCAGGTTCAGAGGCTGCATTTTTTAACACACAAGTAAGTGAACTGAGGTGTATTGGTACAGCTAATGTAAAGAGGTCAGTGAGGTCACGGATCTTTTTCCAGTGCTGTTGTACTGGAATATCAGCACCAAGTTCCGAGCTTCTCATTCAGTCAGGTTTCTTGATTTTTTTTATTCCCATTTCATAATTTAGATTATTTGCACCCATCTCCTCCGATTTGGGATTAATATCCAGTAATTCTTGCCAGACCAATTACAGAGCTCCACTACTGAACAGCAAAGTAGTCAAGGTTTGGGAGAAAATGTTTTGTTAAATATTTTACAGTAAACCTTTTCAGAGCTAGTCCCTCTGCAGCTTCAGCTCACAGCAGATGTCTCTACATAAATAAATAATGAGGTGATTAGAGATGGAGAGAACTAAAGGAATTGGTTTGGAAAAATTATTCACCAGGAAAAAGAGGGATGGAGCGTTTCCAGCTCAGAGGACACTGTATCAGCCCCACTGAGACATCTGGACACATTAAGAGTGCCACCTTCTGCTACTTTCCTAACAGCCCGTCATCTTCTTCCACAGCAGCAGATGGTAAGATGTCCCACAGATCTGCAGCCGATTAAAGGCACAATGGAATCTGAGGTCCTGTTAATTATTGGCAAACTCTATCTTCATCACAGCACTATCCCTGAGAAGTCAGCATCCATAACCAAGGCGCCTCTAATAGGATTTAAGGTCACTTGAAGATAAGAGAGAGAGCAGCCTTTTTGATCAGACAGACTATTAGTGACAGAAATCAAAAGACAATGATGTTTCAGCAGAATCAGAATTGCCCCCCACTGTCTTCCTTAAAACATTAAAACTGCAACACTCATTAGTCCACTAGACTGGAAAACCAAGAAACTTATGAGCTCATCTAACTTTTATGCAGGGCAGGATACCGTCTCTTGTTGCATTAGTTTGGATAAAGCTTAACCTAATAGTGTCAACCCATCAGCACATTAGTAGCACCAAAGCTCACAACATCAGCAACCCAGGTTCAGGAACAAAGCCTGGATCATTCAGTGCCAGCCGGGGAGAGATAGACTAGAGCATTCCAGCAGATGCACTCCTCTGTTGGGGAGCAGGGGTGCGTGTCAGATGCTGCCATTCGAGTGCCACCTGGAGGACCACAGGTGGAGCTGCAGGTGACACTGTGTGGGTAGGAGGATGGTTGCCAACATCCTGTGCGAGTGGTGACAACAAGACCTTAAAAACTCTGACTGCTGCAGAATAATCAGTGATCCCCCATAGGCCATGCACAGACAGCCTGGCTCACTTCTTCCTCTACCTAAATTTGGTCTTTGAGGGGGTTGAGCCCCCCACAGCCCAACCAGGGATGGCAACTCCTTGAGGAACTTAGAAGTGGGTTAGCCCAGGAGATGGTAGGCAACAGGGCTAGGGGGGATTGCCAAGATGGGGCCCAGTCAGAGAAGGGAGCAAAAATAGTAAATTAAAGGAAAACACTTAACCTAGTGGTGGGGTTGGGGATGGTAACATGTTGCACTACCATGTGTGAAACTCAGATTTGCATTACAGGCCCAACACCCCACTCTGGGCCGCTGGAGTCTAGGGAGGGCTACAGATGCAACACTCGCATAATCTTTGGGGGGCAGCCACGTTGATACCCCAGCACCTCCTGTGGAGAGCTACAGGTAGTACTGGATGTCACAAGTGACCATGCAATGGTCTTCCCATCCTCTCCTGACCTCCCGCTACAGTAAGGGATTGGCTCCAGTGTGGAGAGCAGGGAGGGCCTATAATTGATACAGATTCCCCTGGTTAGCACATGACACTGCCATCAGCCCCATGTCACAGCCCATGGCTCCTTCTTCTAGTGTGAAATCATAACAAGGAGAGTGAAGCTCAAGTGGTCCCAAAGATGTCACCAGAATTCCAAGATGGAATTGGCCTTCTGATGACAACAAACTTAAGTAAGCTCAAGGCAGAAACTGGTAGGATTCTTCATGCATTGAATCCCACCATACAGATGATTTGCCTCATGGGGTGCCATCATTAGAGGTAGTCCAACTGGAGACTGAAGGGGTGACCTGTGAAGCTGATGAGACAGCTCTAGTATAGCTAATGTAAGAAGATAATAGAGGGAAGAAACCAATGGGGGGAGCAGGTACATTACAAAATAATTGTTCAGCCGGCCCAGTGGCACAGCAGGTTAAGGCATCCATGCCTCCCTGCTGCCACACTGGCGATCCGGGTTCGAGAATGGACTCAGGTTGCTCGGGGGCCCAGCTGGGAGAGGGAGGTTAGAGCATCTGTAGGACTATTCTCTTCCTTCAGGGAGAGGGGATATCGTGACTCACTGCTTGACTGCCACCTGGAAGAAACCAAGTGGTCATGCATACGAGTCCCGCAGTTAAGTGGAAGGGCGGCCGTACAGAGAGCTGGAGCCCTTCCTCGGAGGTGGAGTACACTTGCACGCTGATTGCACATAATGCTGAGCCCCAGGGAGAAAACCAGGAGGAAAATGGAGGGTGGGCTTAATGAAGCCCTCCCCACTAGCACTGGAAGTCAGCCTGGTCTCAGGGGACGGATGGTGACTCGGAATGGCTGCGGGCTTTGGGACAGGGCTGATACAGCCTGTCCAGCCTGCCAAAGGAGCAATAAAAACCTATATGGAAAAAAAATAACTGTTTGGATATGCTCTTTTTATAACACACCAGTTAAGAATACATTTCACCAGATAAATGTTATTTTGTTGATGACATATCTATTATCAAGGTAAAAAAAAAATGTTATCTTGATAGTAGATATGTCAAGAACACAAGAACATATGTTAGATATGTTATAATGCTGTATTTACAAATTGGAGTGCAACTCCATCAGTGCTTTACATCACAGTGGAGCTAAGAAAAATTCTAACCAGAGCAGTGAAGTCGAAATATCTCGCATATAAATGAGTCACATATATTTATGCTGATTTACTTTGTAATGAACCCTGTTGTTTGTTTTGTGCTTGGTTTTGTTTCTATTTTACTGTCATCTGTTACGTTTAAACTTAATAAAGATATTTAGAAACATAGATACAGAGAAAATAGCCAGCAGAAGGCTTTGTGATCTATCCAGTCTGCCCTGTGAGGATTTCCATGCCTCAATCCCCTTCCCTCCGTTCCCCAAAGATCATACCCGACCTCTTCCCCAACCCCCAAACCCGTGACCAGCCCTTGGAGCCTATACCACCTCGCCACCATTTTTGCTTTTACCAGTGCTTTGGGTTACTTCTCCCCCATCTCCCTCTCTGTGAAGTAGTATTTCCCCAAGTCCTTTTCTGACCTCCCCACCACCATCACTCCACCATCACTTTCTTACTATTCTCCTGGGTATTATTTTTTTTTTTTATTTGTTTCTGTTAAGAAAATGTTTTTCAGACAGAGAGTACAGTACAATTAAAAGTATATAGCCAAACAAGTAACTAAGCTAGTCCTTTGTGGGAAATGTTACAGGTACAGGTGTAAGACAGCAGCAGCTAGACTAGTGAATAAATGTTGAAAATGTACACCAGCTTTGAGTCTTTGTCCTCTTTGTGCAACAAGTGACAGTTCCATACATGCAGACTGTGTCCCAACAAGTCTGAACAGCTGACTCAGATGTAAAGTAACAACATGTGGAACTGGGTACTTTTATCCCAATATTGGGGTCACCCCGGGGTCATGTGAGATGACAGCTGATAATGAAACTGATTGTCTTCAAGGACCTGAGGAGAACAGTAGAGGCCTCCCTGCTGCAGTGATATATGTAAACTCTCTTTTGTTGTAGTAAAAAGAAAAAGAGCGGATAGAGAAGGAAAGGCAGAGTAAAGGAGAGAGTGAATGGGGGTGGGGGGCCGACCTCATGGAACACAGCCTGGGTAATTGCCAAGCTGGTGTAATACCCATTGACGCTGTCTGGGGTCAAAAAGTGTTGTTTTGTTAGAGAGGGTAAAAGTCAGTTTTTCCAAAAAATAAACCTCCAGTAAGATTTTATGCTACCTCTTAATGCAGGTGTGCCACAGCCAGGTGATTGATTTTTTTCACTGCAAAAATCAGAATTAACAATTCTTTTAGGGTCAGGACCCAAAGGGAGCTACCATCTGGAGGGATGGCTAATAGGATCAGGAAAGGGATTAGCTCCCCAGGACATCCGAAAATCTCTTTCAGCTCCTGAATAACTGTTTGCCAGAAGGGTGTGAGACGTAGACAGTCACAGAAGATATGCATATGATTGGCTAATACCTTCCCACATCCCCTCACGCAAGAATCCTTGGTTGGTCTGGTGTATTATTGCCACTGGTTGTAAACAGCCTTTCGAGTCCACCTTGTTAACACCCTGTATGTATTTAAAAGCTTTTTTTTCAGTCATGCCCCCACCCCTTCTGGCCTCCAATGAGTACTGTACATGTTGATGTACTCCAATCTTTGTTCATATGTACTCCCCTGTTGCTTCTGTATCATCTTGGCCACTTGTCCACTGCACTGTCTCTAGCTTGTTTATGTCCTTTTTAGATGCAGGTTGGAAAACTGTGCACTGTACTCCATGTGTGGTCATACCAGGGTCCTGTACAGGGGGAATATGACTTCCTCCGTTCTGCTGCTGCACCTCTTACCAATAATCACCAGCATCCTGTTTGCCTTCCCTGTCACCTCCTCACAGTGTGCTGGTGATGATTTGAGGCTGGTGGAGATCACCACACCTGGATTCCTTTCCTCCTCTGTCACAGTAACTGTCATCCCCCCAACCTATATTCTGCCCCTGGGTTTTTGTTTTCAACTTGTGTGACCTTGCACTTTTGGAAATTGAAGCCCAACTGCCAGATTTTTAATCACCTCAACAGCCTCTCCAGGTCTCCTAACTTAAGGACATCTTCTTCAGTGTAAACCCTGCCAGAGGGCTCCTCAACATCTGCCAACAGGTAGATTTTTTCCTCTGAATCCTGAAGATTTTAAAGAGTGCCAGGTCTTGCACCGACCCTTGCAATGCCCTCTGGTGACCTCTTTCATTCCCAAGAATTCACACTTAATCACCAAATTCTGTGTCTCTCCCCCAGCCAGTTTTCAACTCACCTTGTTAGTTTGCCTCCCCACACCCAGATCCCCCAGTTTTTTTTTTTTGTTTTGTTTTTTTTACTAATCTCCTATGTGGGACTGAGTCAAAAGCCTTTCTAAAATCAAGGTACAGTACATTGACTGCCTATCTATGCCTGGAGGCAGTATAGCGCAGTGGTCTAAGGCTCTGAACTGCAAATCTGGTGACATCCAGCAAACCAGACCTGGGGTTGAATCCCACAGCTTCCACTTGCATACTATGTGACCCTGAGCAAGTCACTTAACCTCCTTGTGCTCCCAGGTTGCTCCTGTAAAAAAAGCTTTCAGCTTAGTGTGCTATACCTGGTTAAACAACTAAATTAAAAAAAAAAAAAAAAAAAATGCTTAATCTACTACCCTTGCTACCCAGTCAAAAAAGTCTGTCAGATTTCTTTAACAAGACTTTCCTGACACACAGCCATCCTGTAGCCCATTTTCCTCCAGGAACTCCATCAGTCATTCTTTGACAATGGTAATTTATAACAATAAACAGTTGCAGCTACATAAGACTGTTGCTCCATATGTTGTGGTGCACATGTATTAAATGTATCTGATGCAATGCACTCTATGGGCAACATGGTATCCACTCTTCATAAATCCTATGAATCATGTTCTTTTTTTTTGTAATGCTATTGTATTAATTGTTTTTAAAACTTCAGTAACATTCATTATCTTCTAGACAGTTACAGTTACAACTAAAAGAAAGAGATAATTTTACAGGTTTACATTTGAAAATCTACGGCATAAGCTGGGCATGCAGTGGCCTGACTCAGAATATGCCATTTACCTTCATTATTGAGGGGGAGGCTCTTCACAACTCAATCCTAGGTTATGGTCCTGCTCTCTCACTCATGAATATAAATTACATATTTTGAGTCAGGCCATTCATTGGATGCCCACTGTAAACAACATAACATGATGGTGAACTCAGCAAACTGAGAGGGTGTGGTCTTAGTTAAAGTAGAAGTATTTGTTAGTAATCATGTGCATTTTTCAGTAATAAGGTGTGTCTGGCAAAAATATGAAGATACACATTTTTCCTTTCATTTTCTTTTATTCCTGAACCAAGATATGGGGTCTTGACGTTTTAAATGTTCCCACACCCATGCCATGCCCTTGCCAATCCCACCATGAAACAATTAAACGTTGTGTACTGTTTACTATCAGAAATATGTGGAAGAACTATCCTAATACAACTACAGCTGAATCTGGCATATACAGTCAACAAGTAACACCAGGGGACGTGATCTTTAGACATGGTGAATGGCAGTCATCTTTAATGACATGAGTCATTAATTACAAAATCAGCTTTAAAAAGTTTTCATAACATCTAAGAAAACAAAAATATACTGAGAATGAATCTTAGGTTATCAGAAATACATTTTTGCTAAAAAAAAACACACAATGAATTTTTTCGCTGAATAACAAATGGGCTAACACAGGTTAGACCATCAAATATAAAGCTATGATTACATTGAGGGATTCTGGTAGCATCATAACAACAAAAGTGAATGATGTTGGCATAATGCCAGTATGGAATTTAAGCCTTGTATCTGATGATTTGCACTTTAATATTGTTTTAAATATGGAGGGTTACTTTGTAGCCCCCAAAGAACAAAATCATTTTAACAATTTATTTGTTTACATGTTCCCCCCTTTTTCTGTTGTATTTTTCACTTTTGATTATTTCAACATTTTAGTCTATATGCCTACTTCATTTATTTAAGTTCATCCCCAGCCCCTCTCTTCTCTTCTCTTCTCTTCTCTTCTCTTCTCTTCTCTTCTCCCCTCCTCCAGAATTTGTGTCCTTTCCCTTCTAAAAGTAATATTAATAAAAGTAAAAACTGTCTCTTTTTTGACCACCATGGCTCCTCAGACAATTATCCCCTGAGGTGTTCAGTTCTCTGTCTCTGCATCCATCCGAGCACATCCTCTTCCTCCAAAATGAGTGTTTTAATGTTATCAGTACTTAGTCCTCTGCTGTCACTCTGTTATCGCTGATGCCTCGTAGAGTCTTTCCCTTTGAGACCTTTTAACCATAAGTGCTGCTGGGATGATGTTGCGGTTCAGAGGTCTTAAAGGAAGAATTAAGCACTGTGAATAACAGAGCAGCAACAGAGGACTGAGTCCTGTTAAAATTAAAATATGAATTTTGGAGGGAGGGGATGCGCTCAGATGGGTGTTGGGAAAGTTCTCAAGCAAAGGGAAATTCAGTAGCAGAGAGAAGATGGAAAACCAAGCAGACACAGAGACATTTTTACATTTATAAAAAATTTTTTCTTTTTTTTTTGGAGGCCGAGATTGTGATCAGCTTTAGCCAGTGTGGCAAGGCCACTGATTTTTGGTTTTACCAGAAATATTTGGTAAAAATTAATAATTTGGACTTTCTGCAGACTGGAAAAAAACTAAGAATTTCATGGGTTTGACATTTTATACCATCTCAGTGAATCTACAGTACCTGCATTTTTCTTTTTTTGCTTTGCTGTACATTAAGCCCTCTTTTGTTCTGAATATTTATACACATACTAAAAGAGAAGAGTGACAGTAGAATCACAGTAAGATCTGAAAAATCAGACTAGAAGTCATTGGTGCGATCCCCAAATTTCAAATCTAGAAAAGTGAATTTTATTACTTCAATCACCATATTCATTGACCTTGCAGTGTAGGAGATTTTTTATTTTTTGCCATGGGGGTTGGGGTGGAGTACAGGTACTATAAAGAATAAATAATGGCCATTAAAGCTAATATTCAATTGTGTAATACCACTGACTGGACACCGAAATGACATGATCTTATAATTATTGGCCAGTATTTTTAATAGCTGAATAACTGAGCTGCAATAATTGGTTATATAGAAACATAGACAACATAGAAAATGTCAGAAAAAGACCACTGGTCCACCCTATCTGTCCTGTTATCATCTAAGTGTGCGTAATCAGAACTGTATATACACTCTTGGTGTGGGATGCTTTTAAAAACCCCTAGAACATTGCTCTCAGGGGATTATATGGCACCCTATACCTTGGGTGTATAACATTCTGGTTATACACATCTACCCATGTATTATTCTCAGTATCATCTTCTGTTTTCCTATGGGAAAAAATATTACATATATCTATATCTATATCATCTATCTGTCTGTCTGTCTATCTATCTATCTATCTACCTATCTATCTATCTATCTATCTATCTATCTCAAAAAGAATAACAGAGAGCTTTCTATCTGTTATAGGGCTGTAGTCCCATTGAGAAATTATGGAGAAATCAATTAACCTACAGAGTGAAGCTCAGACAAATCTTGTTGTCACCTAAAATTTGAAGCAGAATTACTGAGCTTTGTAACAGACAGAGATCTATTGTTCATTGTTTGTACTATATGGACCCTTCAATAAAAACCCACACCATCACATGGTAAAAAAAAAATAGTTTAACAAATCCTTTTAGCTCACTGCCTCTGAGGAAGGCCTTCATTTTTAATTAATTAAAAAATGCCTCCCCCATCAAGCTCAATCTGAGGTAAACACAAATCCAAATCCCACTCACCCCTGCCCCCCAAGGTAAGCACATCCCCACCTCCAGTAAATGATTTTAAATTCCCTATTCAACTAAAAGTAGTGCCCAGGTGACTCCTCTGGGTAATTAAACAATATACATTGGAGGATGGGATTGGGATGTCCCATGCTGGGTAGCAGGAGTGCCCGAGTCTGCCTTCTTTAAATTCAAATGCTTGATAGGCCCTTGTGCTGCTGATCTTTAAACCTCAAGTCAGCATTCCCCAAAGATTAGCAGTGCAAGATGCTGCTAAGTTACTGAATTATAAGAGGGCAGACTCAGCTGATACCTTTGTGTAGTTAAAAATTGTATACTGGAGGGCGGGATGTATTGAGTTGGGTAGCAGGAGTAGTAGATTCAGATTTTTCTTTACTTGAACCCAAACTAGATCCACAATGGGAACTGGGAGGTGGGCGGCAGAAAGCAGGCTTTAAAAAGAAATTATAGAGCATGGGATCATCCTTGACCAATCACAGTGTTTCCTTCAGTTGTGCGTGAGGTACTTTGATTGCTTTAAGAGCATCTCCTGCACTGAGCCACTGTAACAGGCTTCTCATTGACTGCTCATGCCAGCAGCATTTTAAATAAAAAAAAGACTGTCCTTATTTTAAAACGTTAGCGATCTACAGTAATCTTATGATTCCATTTGGAGGTTCTCTTATGGGTCTAAGAGTGTTGCCTCTTGCGTCCTTAACACCACAAAAGTGCTCACCTTCAGTTCTCAGCTTTCTGATCCTTAGAACACATGTGGCAACACTCTTATATCCATAAGAGGCCCTCCAACTGGACCCATAAACTTATAAAACAAACCACTAGACACCTAAAGTGCTTTCTCATAATACCATTGACCTGATGCCAGAACAATAGTCCGATTTTTTGACATCAGCTCAATAGTATTATGAATTCTGGATGTTACTCCTTTCCGATAGGGAAACATAACTACCCATATATGACAATAATGTTAAGTGGTTGGGTAACTGTTTACCAACAGTGGGTGTTTACTAACTTATTTGCACCACTGATTCCCCTGTTTAGACTGCTGTTTGGAGTTTAGTTCTGCACCAGAATCATCCCAGCACATCAGGCTGCAGGCTGGCTTGTTGTTGCCACATGAAGCCTCAGTACTGCAGTCCACCAGGAATGTTCCCTGGGAAACCCCCACAAGACTGCACCAAACAGAACCTCCTGTTATGCAGAATACTGTGCATGCAGACTTGCCCAGGCTCAGAACATGGTAACACTGGTAACCATGAAAACATGTGGACCAGCGGGGTCTCGAGTTCTTTGGAGTATATAAAGGGCCTGCGTAGTTCATTCCATTTTGGCTGCTGCTGTTCAGCTGTCAGCATTCAGAGCATCGCTAGTTATTGCCTGTGACCCTCAGGTTTTAGGCCTACTCGTCTTAGAGTTAATATGAAACTAGGAAAGTCTTTACTTGGTGAGACACACTTTCTATTGTGTTCACCTTTGTGCTGCAGGCTGGGTGGACTGCTGATGTGTTGAAAAGTTGAACTTTACGCCTCTCTACCATTACTGTTGTCATTGCTTTTGCAACTGAGACTTGGAGGCATCTGAAATCAACATTTGCTTTACTTTCCTCGATAGGAGTGTTCCAGAACTGTTAGGCCTGTCTGCGGGAGGCCTTCGCCTATGCCAGAACCCCAGCAGGGCACATCCCAGGATGAGCATCCTCTGCCGCTCACCAACACTCACTTCAGACCAAACCCTACTGCCTCTTCAAAGAGGTAGTGATGACCTAGGGGGGCAGTCTTGGTGTCCCATTAGATTGGAGGGTCTGAGGACTCTAGCACAGTCTCATAGAAAGGAGAAGAGTGAGACAGAGAACCACCACATCATCTGAAGGAATCAAGTCTTGAGAGGAGTGGGATCCTGGAAGAGTATGGAGTGCCATCATTGTCATGATTGACCCAGAATCTTTGTTCATCCCTGACACCTGAGTTTAGCCTCCAGAGGGTTTCTTGTATTTTAGGAGGGGGAATGATAGGAATCCTACTTCCAGACATCTTTTTATAGGATCATAACTGAAAACAAGTCAGTCAGCTTGTGCCATTATGACTTGATGTTTTAAAAATATAGCAGCAAATCTTGACTTATTAAGAATGTATCCATTGAAGTCTTAAAATGACATATACTTTGGCTTGTAACTACTTCCCTAGGTAACTTATTCCAAATTGAAACGACTTTCTGATTTACCCATGCCCCCTGGTGTTTCTTTTATACAGTTCACCTTTCAAACTCCATTTGTGTGTCCTAGTAGCTTTTACCTGTTCTCTTCTATTTATACCAACACATTCCCATAAATCCTAATTATTATAAGCTTTATACACTAGACACAAATTGCCTTTCATTCCCCTGTACTCCAGAGAATACAGGTTCAACTTCTTCAGCCTCTCCTTATATGTCATATATCTAATATTTGCTGCTAATTTGGTGTCTCTCTCTCTTCTGCACTCTTTCAAGCATTTTCACCTCTCCCTTTCTGTAAGGAGCCCAAAACTGGACACAGCACTCCATTATAGGCCCCATCAGTGCTGTATACAGGGGAACTATCACCTTTTTCTATTTTTAATATGCCGCCCTATACATCCCAGTACCCCACTACCTCTGCTGACTATGCTCTTAACTTGGTCCTTAAAAGATAGTTTGTTTGATAGTAGGATGTCCAAGTCTTTTTCAGTGCACCCCAACTCACTGCTAGCCAGTGTTCTTCACAACAAGGTACCCACTGCACTGAGAGGAGAACTCTCCTGTTTATGGCCTTTGAGGTGTTAAGGTAGGTGCACTCACTGAGGAGGAATCAAGGACTACTGGAGGAGGGCCCTGTGGGCAAAATCCATTTCATACTGTAGATATACTGTTGCATATACCAAAGCATTTTAGGTACCCCATTTTCCTTTCTTTCTTTACTGTATTTACCCTTACTTTTTACCCCTCACTTGGCAAAACGTGTTGCTTGTTTGTTACATGGCTGTATTCTGTCAGTTACTGTTAGAGCACAAGAACTGTAGGGTGGAGACTGTGTGGGAGGTGGGTGGCAATATAGGTACATTATTTCCTGGGGAGTATAGGTCAGTATGTATCCCAGGTTCCCTCTATCGCAACCCCAGGTGAAGGCATCGCATCAATTTAAATATAAGTGATCCCTAAAGCTGCTTGCAGCCCAAACCCAGGCCTGCCCCCTATACAGCAACAAGTAAAGAAAGGCGAGAAGGAACCCCCAAAAGCCATGGAGCATAAAGAGTCTGTCACATTTGGAGGCCCCACCACACCTGGGAGGAACAGGCAGAGCCACCAAGTTATGGGTTCCCAGAGGTTTTTGACACAGGCGGTCTTTTCTATGCCAGGTACCAGGATCAAAATGAAAATAAAATATTAGGATTTGGGTGATTTCTTTTTTTTGTACTTTTTCTTTTTCTAGCACCCCTGGCCCTTACCTGGGAACCTGCTTCTGTCACCCTGAGTGTCCTTTTTCCTGCTCATGGAATCCCTGTGGTCCAGTACTCCATTCCTATCTTTGCTCTCTCCAAACTCTGTCTGCCCTCCCCACCCCCCAGCCTTGTCCCCTGCAGGCAGGATCTCAGAGTGGACCAGGCCTCTGAGAAGATCACTTCCATCAGCATGCCTGGGATACTAGAGGGAGGAGCTGGCAAGAAGCAGGAGATGGGTCAGACAGCTCAGTTGGGCATGGTGGGATGAGAAGACTTCAACTGTCCTAAGTCTACCACTTATTTTCTGCTCCATAGCCCCACTCCTTATCCCACCCCATGCTCTTGTGGAGCGACCCTACTTTGCACCTATCATGGCATCAGAGGGATGGGTGGGCCTCCACCTCCCCTTTGTAACTCCCCTGCCGGCCCTGTTCTGTGCATGGAATGCCTCCTCACCACACGCCAAGTGAGTGGGAGTATGTCAAAATAAAGTAATTCCATAAGAAATCACACTTCCTTTCCACATGACACCCCCTCTCCCTGGGCCACCGGGGGTGGTTGTGCTACAGAAGGAAGCACCCTCCCTTATCAAGGCTCCCTGCCTTGCCATTTGGCCCCAGACATCCCAGGCTTGAGGTGCAAACCCAGACCATCTGAATGGCAAGAGGTAGTGCCACCACTGTGCTAGCCAGTTTGGCTTAGGGGGATTGTTATGAGGTAAGAAAAATGGTTATGTAAAAAGCCTGCTTACAGATTTCTCCCAAATTTCTAGCTGTTCTAAACAGCTCTGGTTGTCGGCTGAGTCCAGTGAGAAAATATGTTCCATGATCCATTGCAGTTTGGTCAGAAAACTCTTTTCTTTCCAATTGCACCATCCAGTTTCACTCATTTTCCTCATTTCCCCAGTTCTCACTACAGCCAGTTGCAATATCCACTGACCATGTCTGGTGTAACAATAATTTTATAATTTTTTTATGTGCTTTTTTCTTTTTAATTAACTCTATCTACTGTGAGGACAGATATGGGCTGGGGAAATGAGATAGAAATTGTTTCCAGAGGCAAAAGAAGCTGCTCATGAGAAGTAATTACATTTCCTTTTCTTGTAAGGTCAGTGAATGAGACAGCCTTAAAGTAGTCAAGGTCATTTGTGTCCTGGCCATGCAGACACTCCTGCTGGGGCAGGCAGGGCTCAGAACAATGAGAAGGTTTCTGAGTCCAGAAAAATCTAAGATTCAGGTCCAGGCCAGCTCTCCAGAGAGGTGGTACAGTCTGTAGACAAAGTATATGTCAAATCCATGATGTCAGAGTGACATTTTGATGATTCGTCATGGGGGGGTGCTGGCAGCTGAAGGTTTCTGAGGACTTGCCAGACCCTAACAAGGTAGTTCAGTTTGAGACTCTGAGCAGTTAATATCTAGATTCAAGTCTGCCCTGATTTACCAAGGTGTCCTGTGTGGTAACCTTTTCTACTTTGCTTAATAGAGGGAGAAGAGTGAGATGGGTTTTCTTTGTGCTTTCTACTGTATAAAATGCTTTCTTTTTATCTCTGTAGAATTACTGTTCCCCGTAGTCTTAGTGTAGTATCCTACATTATATGTGTAAATATCTCGAAGTATTAAATATTTTTTATATGCTTCATTTTTCTGTGACTGAGTCCTTTGAGATACAAATAACAAGGTTATAACTGACAAAAACTGTGTTCCAGCCTGGAAAGAAGGCTACAGTTGCCATATTTTGTTTCTAAAGTGAAGTGATTCTCACTGCTGCAGTAGGGGTAGGTCACTTGCTCTTTTGGTGGAGCACTGTACTGTGTGAGCAGTGGCTCTAGTGGGATTCAGACCTAGAGATACCACAAGTGAGGCTGCAGCTGAGTGGTGGCAACATACCAAGGTGACCCATTCAGATGCCTGAAGGTTTTGAGAAAGCTGGTAACAGTCCAAGGCTGAGGCTAAGAGAGACCAGTATGTCACACCAGCTGTTATATCACTGCAGGCTTCTCCTTGGTGGAGCCAAGACCCTAACCAGCCCAGGAAATGTGGTCTGTGTATGCAAGAGCTAAAGAGCTAGCTTGAGTGTGTCTTTGGCTTGTCTCAGCTTGTACGAGTTTGAGAATGGGGCAGTCATAAAAAGTGGCTAGGGGGGCCATTGAATGCTATCCTGCAGCTAGTTCTGGATGGTGCCTGATCTGCACCAAATGAGGCTATAGCAGCATGGCAGTCTCCAAACTGTAACAGCTCTCACCCTCCTTGTAGAGGGCTACTACTCCATAAAAGCAGCCCCTCACTTGGTGCATGCAGGAGAGCCACTACCACGGCAGCCATTGTGTAATCCAGCTGGCAGTGGCACTGCCCAGAATAAAATCACAGTTTCAGTAATTGAAGTAGACTCCCATTCTAACTGCCTAGCTTGATTAGACAGAGCAGCTTTATTTTCACAACCAATGTGGACCTAATTTATAGATTAAGGAACTGTCTTGTTGCTCAGAGTTTGCAGGTCCCTTTCCCCATGATGTTATATCACTAACAACATCCACATAATGGTAGCCATACAAGAATCAGGCCTCAAACTGCTGTCAGCGCTCAACAGCTAACAGGTCTATCTGCAGACTGACATGACACGGTGAAGAAGAGGTCCCATTTCTGTTAATAAACTGACACCTTTCACGGCACGTTGCGAGCAGCCAGCAAGAGGTTGGGAGGAAACAGACAACACTGCAGGAACTGAATTGACAAATGCCTTCCCACTGTTTCTTCAGTTCTGACAGAACCCTGCCATGAGGCTGACATTGAAATTAGATTTGTTAGATGTTACAAGCACGTCATGGGGAATAAGCAGGATTGAAAAAAAAAACAGACCTTTGGAGGGGGGAATCAGGGAGCCCCCCTCCACATTTTTAAAATGTAATTATACAAACAGGACATTCATTAATGCATTTCCTGCCTGTGAACACGAGACATGTCACTCCCCTGACATTTCATTAAAGCCAGGACCTCACAGCTGCAGGGGTGTTGCTTTGATTGGTAGGTCCCTTCACTACTTAACTGTGTGCTCAGTCACAGGCCCCTGAGAAGACTGGGTGACTTTGTAAAGGCATTAACCATGTGCCTGAAGACCTGGATGAAATATATTTCACAAGTGAATTGATGTCAGAATGTTAGTTTTCTTTGGAGATATCATATTATCTACTCAGAAGTGGCCTGATATTAAAACTGCATTGATTTGAATTATTCAGTGATGCCAAGAGCAGGTGATGCCTGGGGATCTGTGCAGAAGTAAACTGGTTTCCACCAGTATGTGTGTAAGGAGGAGGGAATCAGCACTGTCTAGAGTACCTGTACTGTACAGTATCTTGCCCAATTGAAATGAAGGGTTTCTTTACCCAATGTTATAAATCTCTCATTCCTCATAAACACTAAATTCAACACTCAAGGTATGAAACTCAGTAAGGTAGTTTGCTTCAGAAGATGTTTGCATTTAAAGTAGAAATGTCATTGCATGACTGAGCACTAGGCCTTTTGTTCAATTCAATGCAGAATACAGGGATCGAAATTACATTTGTAGCCAACAGCCTAGGGCTAGTGGCAGATAAAATCCACTGGCCCAACAGATCTTTTCTAATGGCCCAACTGGTGTACTAATTTTTAACATTACAGAAAAAGTCAACAGGCCTAGTTAATGAAACATTTTACTAGCCTAACATAAAATCTACCAGCATTTGGCCAATGGACTGGTGCCCATTTTGATCCCTGAGAATATAGACAAGCATATTAGGCCAAGAAAAAAATGTCTCTGCTGCTAGCTGCATCCTTTAAAAAGTATTTGCTATTGAAAGCCTCTGCTGCACTGATCTTCCTTGAAGTGTAAATAAGGTACCTGGATTTCTCCCCAATGAGCAATGCTGGAATTATAAATAAAACAAGTTGGACAAGGCAGTCCATTAGTGGGCCTCATGGGTATGCTGCAAGGACTCTCTTATAGCACGAGGGTTAGAACCATGTACTCAGACTTATCCACAGACATTTCAATATTTTCATCTGCGACAAATGGGAGGGTATCCAGAGCAAGCTCTATCTCTTTGTAGAATATACAAAGAGCAGTAGTAGAGTGGACACAGGGGAGGCAAGAACGGGCAGGAAAAGGATTCTACAAAAGCTAGAGAAGTGGTCCAAAGTATGGCAGTGTAAATTTAATGCCAGGAAGTGTTATGAATATTGGAAATAAGAATCCTAGAACAGACAACTATATAAAGGGAATGGGAGGGGGGTCAAACCTCTGACGAAAGGTACCTGGGAGAGTTATTATCTCAAGTCTATGGCTCCATGCAACAGAGAAGATAAGTAGGATGCTGGAGTGTACAGGTGGGTCATTTACTAGCAGAAGGAAAGAGTCCATACTGCCCTGTACAGGTCTCTGATGAGGCCACACCCAGAGTTCTGTGCACAGTTCTGGAGTCCCCACCTAAAGAAAGAGAGGTATCACTTCGGGAGGATCCAAAAGGAGGACTACCAACATGACCCAGGAGCAGCAGGGAAAGACGTATGAAGAAAGGCTGGAGTGGATAGTCATGTACTCTCAGGAGGCCATGAGGGAGAGGTACACACAACAGAGACAAGTTCTCGAGGGGGAAGAAACGGGTTAGCCTTCAATGATCTTTTCATGAGGTACACAAGGACTGTAACCGGGAGGAATGGCTGGAAGTTAGTGGTATTCAAAGAGATGCAAGAAAGTTCTTTTTCACAGAGCGAGCGGTGGATGAATATAAGAGTTTACCTAAGCAGGTGGTTGAAGCCATGGTAGTGACAGGGTTCAAGCATGAATAGACAGACACTAGGGGATAGTCTAATCTATATTAAGGTACAGTATATACAGTCCTGGGGAGGGAGGGCACCGAGATGCCAATAGGGCACTCGGCTCACTAAATCCGTCTGGTGGTAAGTCTGACAGGGAGTCAGGCAGGTGACAGGCAGACTGATTGAACCTCTGGGTCTTTATCTGCCAACAAATTCTATGTATCTATGCTCTGTGGCTGTGATAGCACCCTAACAGGAGACTTAGCTATGCCATATCACAGCTGCCTCCTTAAGTGATGTCAAGGAAAAGAGATTTCTATGTGTAACTATTGAGCTGGGTGACTTTACTGCTGTATGCCTGTGTTTGAACCACAACTCAGTAGTGCAGGCTGAAATTTGTGGATTCTGCTCTTCCAAATATTTTGTGGAATTCTGTGAACAACCATATTTGGTTAAATCCCAGAGCAGATTACTCGCACAAATTGTGAAATTTCACGAGTTACTCCATCTTCTCAGTCTCAAAGCAGTGTTTTCTCCCAGTTACATCATTGCCTCCTTAGTTACACACTAGTGTCACCTCAAAGTTTCAACAGTGTCTCCCCAGTTATGGCAGTGTCTTCTCCTAGTTATTCCAGTGTCTCCCCAGTTATGGCAGTGTATCCTCCCAGTTATAATACTGTCATCTCTGAGTTACAGCAGTGTCTCCCAGTTGTGGCAGTGTCTTATCCCAGTTGTAAAAGTGTCTTATCATATTACGCCAGTGTTTCAACTCACCAGTTATGCAAGTGTCTCCTCCCAGCTGCATCGGTGTCTACTCCCAGTTACACCAGTTTCTCAGCTGTAGCTGTGTCTCCTCCCAGTTACATCATTGTCATTCCAGTTACACCAGTGTCTCCTCCCAGACTCAGTCCCAATTACACTAGTGTTCTACTTATCCAATAGATAACAGAAGAAAGCAGTCACTTTCATGGAAATAAATTACATAGTTTAAAAAAATAATTCCACAGTACACGGCAAAATCCCACTATCTTAAAAGTGGAATTTTGCAAACTTTTCCATGTTTTTTCATAATATTTTGAGACAGCAAATTTTCTACTTTCATAGTAATTTTGCCAGAAGAATTTAAAATCCACACAGTGCTACCACACAGGTCACAAGTAAGATGTGGTGGCCGCATTCCAGTTTATAGAGGACTAGAATGTATATCAGGAGCTAGACTTCAACAATTTGACTCAACTGGCAGTCTGCACTCAAAACAGACACCAAACCTTTAGACCAGGGAGACTGAATTCCTTCAGTCTTCTTCTTTATGCTGATGATGCTGTGATCTTCAGTCGGCACCCTGACCCCACTCAACTTCAAGAAGCCTTGCAGAGCTCTTTTGCTCAAATTGAAGCCTGGCTCTCCTCACACAAACTTGTTCTCAACACAAAAAAGATGAAAGTCATGTTATTCACCCACCCACAACACAAGCACAGCTCTGCAAAATTAACTATACGCAATGTGATGGGCTCCACTCTGGAACAAGTGCCCAACTTTAAATATCTCAGGTTACCCTAGACTCCGCCCTTACCTATCGTGAGCATATTGCATCAACTTGCACTGAAATTAATAAAAGAATTGGTCTCCTCTACAGACTCAGACCATGTCTACCTCCTGAGGCTTTGCGCCTAGCTATCTCCAGCTCCATTCTCTCACTGGTAGACTACAGCATAATCATATATGGGGCCACCTCTGACATAGCACTGTCTAGCATCAAACGTGCCCTTAACAAAGCCTGCAGATTGGCCATAGGTTGTGATCGTCTCACGCACACCTGTGACCTCTACTTACACTCTTCATGGCTAAACTTCCAAGGGCGACTTGTTTATCAGACCTGTCTGATGGCCAAAAAAATTCAGTTGGGCTTAGCCTCCAGGCTGTCAAAAGCTCCTCCTATAAGAATATCCCGGCTCGCTCCACAAGACACTCTGACACCACCACATTCCGTGCCCCCTTTGTTAATACCACTGCTGGCCAGAGGTCCTTTTGCTTTAGGGCCCCACTCTGGATGAACTCAATCCCTGACTCTATCTTAACAATTCCCAGGCTTGGGCCTTTTAAACATGAGCTACTTAATCACATTATGTCAAACTCCTACTGTGACTGTAGAGGTAACCTGGAATAACATTAATGCACCTTTGTTTCATAATTTATGATGTTCCTTGTCTGTGTAAATTGTAATCTTTCTTTCTGAAGGTTACTGTCATTATTTTGCTTGAGTTGTGACCAAATTGTGTATTCCATGTAATACTGTGTTCTAACCTATTTATGTATGACGTGGAGCCTTTGCAAATGAGTCCCTGACTCAAAGGGTTGTAATTCCTAGACCTTCAATAAATAAAAACATCCTGGAGAAATAGTCCTTCAAAATCAGCAGTAAACTGCATTGAAAGAACAGTAGAGGGTGGTTTGCTGTGACCCAGGGCACCAGATAATTTTTAGGACTAGGAAATATTTACTGCAAGCTACATCAAAAAAAGTCTAATTTTCAGTTTAATTAATGTCATCCAAAATCCAGTCTTTCCCCCACCTCAAAATCAAGTATCAGATCCACAGCTCTTCTGCAGCCATTATTCAGTCTGGGGTATATCCCCCCACACCCCTGTATCCCACCCACGGGAGTCTTCCACGGCTCCATAGGGGTGGATGGCAGAAAGGTAGGCAGGGAACAGGGGGTGGTACTGTGGAAACACTAGAGGAGCTAGGCTGGTGATATGGGTGCATATAAATTTAAACTGCAAAAAAAGTTTTAAATTCTTTGAATATAATGAACTGGTACCGCAGTATAAAATATGTAAAAGAGCTTTAAACCATTGAGACTGAAACTAATGTCCATACTGTCCAAATGTACAAATTCATTACAAATTTAAGTTCAACTGAAGACCAAATGTCGGCAAACAAATTCTAATTTTTTCCAGTTCTATCAACGTTTGTTCTCTTCCTCAGACTAAAGTTCATGCAGCACTAGCTGCTGTCTCTTTAATTTATAAGCGGTGCAATAACTCTCCCTATTCTACTGCAGTACTCTGGGTCTCTCTGGTCTCTCTCTCTCTCTCTCTCTCTCTCTGGGTCTCTCTCTCTCTCTCTCTCTCTCTGGTCTCTCTCTCTCTCTCTCTCTCTCTCTCTCTCTCTCTCTCTCTCTCTGGTCTCTCTCTCTCTCTCTCTCTCTCTCTCCTCTCACTCCTCACTCTCACTCTCCCTCCCTCCCTCCCTCCCTCTCTCTCTCTCTCTCTCTCTCTTGCTGTGGACTATGGAATACTTCTCTACTGCTAGATAGTGTTGTGACCTTCACTGTGTATCACACAACACCAGTGGTGATAAATGTGCCAGTCACACAGAAACATTTATCTAGAGGTTAGATATGTCACAATCACTATCCTCTTGACCTTAAAGTGAGAACAGAACTACAGCAGCTTTCAGAAATCACAACAGCCCTGCGCTGTCCTAAAGCTAGATGCCTGAAACAAAGTAATTCAAAGCTGAAAGGGATGCTAGGTCCATCAAGTTATCCTCCCCCTCTTCATAAGCAGATATGAATGAATGAGTGTGCTGTGCAAACATGTGCTAAGGTACCCTACCCAGTCTACTACCCAAGGTACAGTATCTAAAGCCACTGTGTCCAGTGGTAGGCTTTCCAAAGGTTTATCACTCTCTGGGAGAACTCAGGGTGAAACAGTTTAAGAGGAACTGACCCCTCTTGAAAAACTTTGAGAAACATATTGTTTTGACCAACTGGAACTTACATTTGAGTTATTTGGAGTATGAGTCTTTCCATTGTTCTTTATTATTAAGGTAGGGTCTATGAGTTTCTGTTTTTGATGGAAAACACCAGTATAAAGCAGAATTTGTCATTTTTAAACCAGCACTTGGGATTAAATTTTTCATGAAAACCCCCAGTTTTCACCAGCTTTTTGGACAAACCCCTCCATTTTGGTCAACTGGATAAAACACTGGCTACAGGACAGGACTCAGAGAGTCATGATAAATGGCACCTTGTTGCAGGAGAGCAGAGTAACCAGTGGGGTTCCACAGTGATTAGTGCTTGGCTCGATCCTTTTCAACATATTCATCAGCGACATCACTGAGGGACTGAAAGGGAAAGTCTGCCTGTTTGCAGGTGATACAAAGCTCTGCAATAGAGTGGACACATAGGAGGGGGTCCAAGGAATGGAGGCAGATCTAAGAAAACTGGAGGAATGGTCCAAGAACTGCCAGTTGAGATTCAATGCCAAAAAGTGTAAGGTAATGCACTTGGGTAACAGGAACCCAGGAAATAACTATGTCCTGGAAGGGCAGTAACTGGAAAAAATAAAGATGGAATGTCATCTTGGAGTTATGATATCAGAAGATTTAAAGGTAGGAAAGCAATGGGAAAAAGCAGCACTAAGGGCAAGTGGCATCCTTGGATACATAGGTAAGGGTATTACTAGCAGAAAGCATGAGGTAATCATCCCACTCTATAGGTCCTTGGTGAGGCCTCAGTTGGAGTACTGTGTGCAGTTCTGGAGGCCACACCTAAAAAAGGACACAGACTGTCTGGAATCTGTGCAAAGGAGAGCCACCAAGATGGTGCAGTGACTACACAATGAACCTTACGGAAATAGGCTCAACCAGTTAAATCTATTCTCCCTAGAGCAGAGAGGGAACAGAGAAGACAAGATAGAAACATTTACATTTGTTAAAGGGATAAATGCAGTACATACCAGTAGCCTCTTTCAGGAAAATAGGACTGCACGAACAAGAGGGCACAACTTACGCCTGGTTGGTGGTAAATTCAGAATCAATGTTAGGAAGTACTTTTTCACAGAGAGGGTTGTGGACCCTTGGAACAGCCTGCCACCTGAGGTGGTGGTGGCTAAGACTGTCAGAGAATTCAAATGGGCATGAGATGGTCAATGTTGTCACATCAACAAGAGCAGTAGATGGAGGGGTAGACATCTCGGGCAGACTAGACGGACCACACGGTCTCCTTCTGCCGGCAAATTGTTATGTTCTTATGTTCTTATTTTGAACCAAATTTTTGTACACAACATATTGATTTTTCCTCAGTTTAAGGGGAAAAAAAGGATTTAAAGATTTTACCAAACGGAACTGGCCATGTTCTGAAAATGGAAAATCAATGGCTCTTTTAAGGATATTGTCATGAAAACTGGTCCCTGCACTTTAGAGTTCATCTGCTCTTACTGTTCATTTCCCACTTAAAATCATAATTCTCTATCTGTGATATCACAGCCTGCGGCCAAGAAAACAGCTGTGATGTCTCAAGCAGAGGATTATGAATTGAAGTAGGTAGGTAAAACTTTATTTTTATACAGGTAATACATGTCCTTTGAAGCAAGTCCAGTTTACAAGACAGACCTGTGCAGTGGGGAATAAACAGTGAGAACAGATGAAGTCTAAGGGGCAAAAGTTCTATTTACAAACAAATATCCTTAGTAAGTGTAAGACCCCTGTAGGGCCAGTGTTCTCCCCAGTTGGTACCTGGAGTAAGACACCACTACCTTACACCACCACCAGGATGCTGCTTATGTTTTCAGCGGCTCCTGCGTTATCAGTTTCAATATCCTGAGCTACATTATGTTGCACCTCAGGTTTTGCAAAGCCTTCAGGCAGGTAATCTTCACTTCTGGGCATTGCCTTTCACAGGAAACACTGACATTTAACCAGCCATGCCTGGTGATTTGCATTTTGGAGACCAAGTGTGGCAGATGCAAAAGTCTTCTTCTCCATAATATCCAGTTTCCTGGACTCTTTAACAGGTATCTAGTGTTGGAGGGTGAATACCTTATTTTTAATATTTGGCCAAATATTCATATTCAGGGCACCAGATATGTGGAAATTCGGTATTTGTATTCATTATTGTTGTACCTGTTGGGGAGGAGAGTAAAAAAATAGTCCCCCACCCCCATCCTCGGCCCAATCATGTTAAAACCCAACCCATGCCCCCAACCATCTGCAACAAGCCCATTCCCCCTGCCCTCCCAAACATTAACAATTTAAGCTTTAAAAGGATAAACAATAAATAAAACTCCTAAGGTGGATGACCAGGGCAACCTGCTCACATCCACGGCCCACAACCATTTCCTCTTACCATATTTTTAATGTTAAAAATTCACCCCATCCCCCCAACCTGGCAGCAACACTCAAGTCCCACCCTCCTCTCCCATCACCCAAACTTCATAAAATGAATGGACCAGCAGGTGCAAGAAGGCAACCAGCACAGCCTGCCCTCCTCCACAGCCAGCTGCCTTTTTGTGAATGGCACTCCCACATAGTAAAACTGATGAAACATGTGATCGGCTGTTTTACTATGCAAGCAAGAGCAGGAACGCCATTTACAAGAAGAAAGACAGCCGTGAAGGAGGGCGAGTTGTGTCTGTCACCTGCCCGTGCTTATTGGACTGTTCATTTTATGAAATTTGGGTGCTGGGGAGAGAAAAGAGAGACTTGGGTGCTGCTGCCAGGGTGGGAGTATGCAAGAATGATTTTTAACACTAAAAAATAGCAAGAGGAGATTGCAGCCAGCCATGAAGGCAGGTAGGTTGTGCCAGTTGTCCATGGGAGTTTTCTTCTTCATTCTTTTAAAGCTTAAATTATGTGTGCTGAGGGCAGAAGGGTAGGAATGGGCTTGTTGTAGAGGGTGGGGGGACAAGGGGTTGTTTTCAAAATGATTAGGCTGGGGAGGAGGGTGGGGGTTGTTTTTTTCTTTTTTTTGTTAGTATTTCCCAAATATGAATAGGCATGAATAGTACTACTATTCATTATTCAAATCCAAATAACAAATAGTGCATTATTCATGGTATTCAGGAAATACTGTTCATTACTCATACACCCCTAGTCTAGTACTCATGTGTTAAGGCAAGTTAGACCTATCATAAGATGCCATGATAGCCACAGGCTGTATGAAATAATGTGTTTTACCCCTAGTTGTCAGATACTGCTATTCTGCTTTCCTGGGAACTGCTGGCACGCTGCCATGGTGGCATCTTCTAATGCTGAAGAAATGAGAGGAACCACCATTGAAGTGATGGATGGGACCTCCAAAAAATTCACACATTTTCTTTTTAGAAGAATCATCCTCTTCATTTCAAAACTGCAAGGCTCCTTGGACAGGCCATATCATGGTCTGAACGGTTGTGTTCTCAGTAAGAGACCTGGGCATATATACTCAATGTCAGAGGAAATAGTGGACACTGAAGAGTACTTGGACAATGTACACCTCTTTCTCCACTTCTTATGAGAATTCCTCCTCCATGTAGACAGGGTTATACTACTCCTCTTCTTCTGATGAAGGCAGAGGGGCTTCCTAAAGAGGATCTGAAAGAACTGCTGGGACAGGAAATAAAACAGGCCCTGCCAGCACCCTGGATAGAGGCATCATTGGCTGCCCTGGTATCGGTGTTGGTTACACTGTTGCCAGTGCCTGGGTCACCTGTCTCTGCATCAGTTTAGAGAGCAGGTCCCAAACAGTGACATGCCCCAGGCTGATGCTGATGAGTGCAGCCATGACACTTGACACTAGTGTCGATGTTACTGATCCGGGAATCTGTGACGGCAAGATCTATTGAACCACAGTATGCACAGACTACCTCTGTACCATATTCAGTGATAACCGCCTTTCTGTCCTGGGCTCTGTCCATTCACTGGCTAAATCAGGAGTTAAAGGCCATTGTCTGGCATCAGTCCAACTCTTCTGCAGTGACTCTGGGACCATGATCAAAGTCGCTGATCTGTTAAGGCTGACTAGGGCTTAGAACTTGACTGCATAGCTGCATCATTGCTTTCTTTTGAGGTATGATGCCAGGACTCTGTTGTTGGTGGATGCCCAGTTTGTGGTGTTTATAACTTCTTTGATGGCACTTCTTGCTTGAAGTCAATGAAGTTGTAGGAGTCTTGCTGGAAACTGCACCAACCTTCTCCATTCTTTGGTTCAGGAGAAAATGACTTTTGTGACTTCTGCCTCTGTCTCTGTGTAATGCAGATGAACTCATGACAATGCGAACAATGCGTGTCTTCATGGCTAATGCCAAGACAGGCCACACAATGGTCATGGCTGTTGTTGCAGGAAATTTTTTACTGCAACAACACCTCAAAAAAAGTAAGTAGCGGCTTCTTTGGCGATGATGGACTTGACAGCATACACGCTCCTGGAACGATGGCAAAAAGTTCTGGATCAATCTACAAGAAGTCACAGGGAAGGACCCTAAGTTGGCTCCCATGATGCTCAATATCAAAGGTGCCCTTTCCCTTGACACCTGTCTTATTGGAAATATGTTTAACAATGCATTCACTGATCTCAGTGGAGTTCTCCCTCCAAACTTTGACTGCCCTGGAACTATAAATAACTATGGAAACATTTGACAGCACTCCCTTGCACCCGCTATACTGCTTCAAAATCTTACCGCAAACCGAAGCAAAAAAATATTTCCTTAAGGTTCTCGGAAAAACTAGACATAGCAGGGATGGCCTTGATCTCAAATTTATTGCCATTGCCCTGGAAGAGATCCTAGCCCCACTAACCCACATAATTGACCTATCTCTTAGGTACTCATAATTTCCACAAAAATGGAAATCAGTGGTAGTAACACCAGTGCATAAGAGTGGGGACCGCACCTTGCATGGTAATTACAGGCTGATCTCCATTCTCCCTCCATTATCCAAAGCTCTGGAATGGGTAGTAGCTGACCAGTTGGTTGATTACTTGGAAAAATACCAACTATAATGCCCACAACAACGTAAGTTTAGGCAAGGGCACAGTACCACAACAACTTTACTTGAGTTCATAGGCTTCATACACAACTCCTTCGATCATGGTCATCTAATTGGAGCAGCTTTTACTGACCTAACTAAAGCCTTTGACATGGTCCATCACACCCTCTTGCTTGACCAGCTGGTAGCCATTGGTCTTTCCCTAGATACTATTGTCTGGTTCAATAGTTATCTACACAATTGCACGCAGCAAGTGAAGATTGGGAATTTACTATCAGACACTAGGCCTATCTGCTCTGGAGTGCCTCAAGGGTCCATTTTGGGACCACTCCTGTTTAATGTTTTCCTCAACTCTCTCCCATCCACCTGCCAGGGTCACATTCTGTTATACGCAGATGATGCTGTCATCTTCACCAGTGATCCTGACCCCAAGGCCCTTGAAACCCAACTTCAACTACACTTTTCTGAGGTTGAAAAATGGTTCAGCAATCACAAACTTATAATAAACTATAAGAAGACAAAAATTATGCTATTCACCAACACACAAAATAGGCACCAAACCTATCCTCTTACTATCACCAATGCTGTGGGCTTCCCATTGGAGTTTGTTGCACATTTTAAGTACCCGGGGTTACTATTGGCAGTACCTTATCTTATGCTCAACACATTGGCAATATTGCCAAGGCAGTTAATATGCATATTGTTCTGCTTTTAAGGCATAAACATCTTCTATCCCCAGAGGCCCTCAACCTTGCTATCCATAGCTCAGTAGTCTCACTTATCGACTATGGCCTGGTCATTTACGGGGAAGAGACAGACACAGCCCTCCATCGCATCAATTTAGCACTTAATAAAGCCTGCCAGCTTGTTATTGGCTCTGCATGTATGTCCCACACCTGTGATCTATGCTCCAGGGCTAACTGGCTCTAGCTCAAGAGCAGACTTGTGTACCAAACCTGCCTACTAGCAAAAAAAGTCAGTTTAGATCTTGTGCCTCCTGGGGTGCATAAGCTCCTCACCCCTCCTGACAATCAGCGTCGCACTAGAAGTTCAGATAGTCAGATCTTTAAGATCCATCACTGCCATAACCCCCAAAGTCAGAGGTCATTTGCCTACCGAGCCCCCCTCTGGTTTAACAACCTCTGTAGTGAAATCTCCTCAACTGCCACCTTGGGCTCCTTTAAGCTGAAGCTGTGGCAACAGCTAATTGCAAACGCCAACTGTGACTGTTTCCACTAACAATGTCTAGCCCTCAGCTAACTGCACTTACTTACCTCACCACTCTCTCCTCTTAACTATTGCACTTAATCCTGCTACTCAGCCCCTTCCCCTTTGTTTCCCCCAACCCCCCCACCTTTCCAGTCCTCCCTGGCAACCACTCTTCCCTTCCTACCCTTCACTTCATTACCCTCCCACATCCTCATCCCCCCACCTCCTCCCTCCTTTCCTCCCATCCTTCCTATTCCCCTCTACACTTTTGCTGACTAGACCTCTGGCTGACCCACTTCCCCCTTGTCTCTCCTACCTTCATCCTGCTCCCATTCAGTTGTTGCATCCTGCACTCCATGTGTCTGACTAGGCCGACTGGGCTGATCCACGTCCCCTTAGTTTTGTTTAGTCTCCAACTGCTCATGCATTATCTCCTCTGTATATCCTACCTCTAACCATGTTCAAATGTTATACCAAATGCCTATGGAAGCTGTATTTTTTTTATGACTTTTTTTATTCCCTTAAACCTTGTATTCTGTTGCTAACTGTCTGTTACCCACTACTCCTCCTGATGTTTGTAACTCACCTGACATGGAACCTATGTAAAGAGCTTTTAGCTCAATAAGGTTTTTTTCCAAGATTTCTAAATAAATACAATGCCAAGAGAAAATGTTCAAAAGCAATCCCAAAGGATGTGTCACCATACAGATGAGAAAAATGAAGAGTTAAGAAGATCTTTGCCACAGAGATTGATGTCAAAGAAGAGCCACCAGTGGTCCAACATTCACTCAATGGCCAGTAAAAAAAGAACTGAAGTAGATATGGCTACCCCCATATATGCAATGCAGTACATGGGGAGTTTCATAAGGTACTGAGGCCACCAACATACAGTTCATTAAGCATGGCTCTATGGAGCAGATATCCTGAAAGAACAATAAATGCAAGTTCAATGTAGACATGTGATGTTATAACATGCCATTTGTAAATATATGGTGCCTTTCATGTGATTATCTCAAAGCACTTCACAATCAACATACAGCTGCACCAAACAATGACTGAAGTGCTGCCACTCTGGGGTGGACCTCGGCAGACATGCCATACAAGCACACAATGCAACAGCTCTCCTACTCTTCAGGCCCAGATGCTAACTGACTGAGTATCACTGGTCTAAACCAAGATAACCTGTTAGTAGGTTGGCAAATACCAATGTCATGTAAATGATACATAGGTCATTGCATGCCTCATGTGTCTGTATACTAATGAAATTAACAGAGAATTAATAGGAAGCAGCATTACTTGTACAATGCCCCCTCAGCCTCCATAGACACACGCAGAAAGTTGGATATTAAAAAATTAATGCACGAAATTAAGCCATTCTATTTTTTGTACAGTATGTACTTCCCCTCCAGTCAGCTATGCAAGTCTTGAGCTTCCTCAACGGTGATATGTTCACATAAAAAGTGTAACCATAAAATTAAAAATTGTTTTTATTTGATTTTATAATTACTGTATTGCTAACATTGGTAACACTTTATGTTTCCTTAACTACACTGTAGTTACAATGTAACTACATTGCAATTGCAATTTAGGTACATGCAACAAACATCTAACTACAGTGTAATTACCCCTGTTGCATGTAACTAATCATTTCCTACCCCACAGTTACACTGAAACTGACACTTCAAATAAAGTGTGACCCTGACTTTAGTGAGATTACTTTAAAAAAAGGCTTTCATATTTTCTAAAATACATCTGCCATTTCTTCATCCTACAAAAGTATCTCTGAATTAAGAATTAATGGAAACCAGAACTGTCAAATGGAACAGTGAAGTGGGTTACTCAACTGCTCTGTTATTTCAGAAGACCTAGGTTCATCTCTAGCAGTAAGACTTAGGAAAAATGGCTTTACTGACATCCTCTCAGTTTCTCATGAACAGTTGGTCCAAAGCACAAATCCACAACACTTAATGTAGACTAGCTGTGCAGAATTGTAAATTGTGGGTCCAGATGTTGTGAATTCAACACCCATAGGAGTCATGAGTTACATAGATACATAGATACATAGATACATAGACAGTGTCGGCAGATAAAGGGCCTATGGCCCACCCAGTCTGCCCATTTGAGCTTGTAAGTTCAGTTTGTTTTCCTAGAAGTCTGTTGCCCCTTACTCCTGACCTCCAGAATTCCTTTATGTCTATCCATGCATTCTTATATCCCGTGATTGTTTCAGCCTCCACCACTTCCTCTGGCAGGGTGTTCCACTTGTCCACCACTTGTTCTGTGAAGAAATTCTTCCTCATGTTTCCTCTGAACCCAATACTGATGCAGTGCTGTAATAAGGGGTATTGCATGACTAGAGGTGCTGCACTTCAGATGTGATGTTAAAATCTATATGACCCTTCTGCCTGTCTCTGACAGAAGTTAAAAATTCCTTGACGCTTTACAAAAAAATTGCCATTGCTCAATAAAACAGGTTGTACAGATATCTATAGCTGCGTGTGGATAAAGCTGAACACTTAACGGCCTCCCATGTTTAGTATTGTATAGTCCTTTTACTACCAGTACCTAACTTATTAGTCTGTAAAAGACCTTGAGATCTAGTGTGCATAAAGGCATTGAATAAAACCAAATTCCACTCTAATTCTATTCTTTTGCGATCAGGTGAGGCCTACAATCTAATCAGCATGGAGATTGAATTGCTCACTCACGTTTACAGAATGAAGAACTATTACACTAGCGTGGAAGTGCAATGGCAGGGTACCTGGAAGCAGGCATCCCTAGTGTACCCAGCATGCAGAATAACTTAAGGTTTAACTTTCAGCCTTGATAATCCTCAAAAATAGAAGATAAATACTTGACACCAAATTCTGGAGTCAAGAAGAAATAATAAGCACTGGAAATCCCCGACCCCCCTCCCTCAACTATAAAGAACGCTTTTCCAGAATCTTGCAGGTGGCCACTGTGGAAAAAAATTAGATTGTGTAATCTGCCCAGAGTTGAAGCTTTTTGTTATCTTGTTTTAGTACTGACAACGTTTGCAGACAGCTTGCATTCAGTGACTATGCAATCACTTACACTTAAACTGAATGATTCCAGAGTTTTAGGACTATTACATTTTTTAAATTGCTGTTGATAACTAATTCTACACCCCCTTGCTGATGTATTATTTTTTATTTAAATTTTAGACATATTTTGTTGGAGTGGCTGAGGGTTGTAGGATTGAGTAATTAGTGGTTTTAAAATGTATATGTATGTTGGTATGAGTGAGGGTGTAGGTGGGGGAGGCAGTTCACTGGGTGTTGAGAAAGATTTTGTTGTATTTGTATTATTTTGTGGAGGGGGGTTAGGGTCAAGAATTAAAATTTTTAGGATTTTATTTTGTTTTAATACAAGGTTGGCATTATATGTAAGAGTCTGGATTAAATGAAGTTCAGCTATACTTCAGAACACCTGTGGCTGCTCCACCCTTTCCAGCAATTCCCAATAACTCTATTTCTTTTTGCATGATTAATGTATTGTCAAAAAATTTGACATTTTGATGTTTGATGTGTAATCATTGTGTGTACTTGTGGATATTTCTTTTAATAAAACAATACCCCAATAGCTCTGTCATCAGTGGCAGTCAGCCACTTGGTGGAGCTGAAGATCCTTTGGGGTAGAGCACTGGCCCTGGGAGAAGATCCAGCATGGCTGATGGAGGGGGTAGGTTAGGGGTAGCAAGGTCACAGAGGTGCCCAGGAAGGAAATGAAACAATGACAGGCGACCTTCTTGTCTTGGCCCCCTCCCTAGGGCTGTGCCAGTTACTATCAGGCAGCAGGTTAGTAGGCTGTCTGACTCTGCTCCTCCCCTTCGGGCTGTTCCTTGTCATGCTAGATCGATGAGGAATAATACAGCAGTAATGGAGGTTTTCGTCACCAGTTCCTTATCTGATCTTGTCTGCATCACAGATACCTGGCAGGGGGATGACTCTGGACTAGTACCAGAGGTGTCGGTTCCAGCTGGATACTCTGTGATGCATTGCCTGAGACAGGATCACGGGGAGCCTTGGGGCCATCAGTTTTAGAGCTGCACTGGGGCTTATGGCATACCCCATGGGAATGACTAGGTCTTGAGAGTGTGTGGGCAATGAAGGTGGGTCAGGTGTAGGCAGTAGGATCATCCTCATTTATGGGCCTCCAGGATATGGGGTGATTTCCTTCAGGAGCTCCTGGATTTAATAGTCGATCAGGTTTTGGAGGCCCCCAGATTATTTATGCTGGGGAACTTCAACGCTTGGGTTGATGATGACACCTCATTATTTGGTCAACAGTTCCTCTAGCTGATGACATTACTGGGCCTCACACAGGAAGTTGCCTCTGTTATCTATTTGCACTTGCATACGCTGGACTTGGTTTTCATGGAGCTTGATATAAGTGCGGTAAAGGCTGATCCAGTTGTTTGATCGGATCACCACATCATGTCATTCCTCTGTGGGGCCCCTCTTTTAAATACCCCCTCCTGTGAGGAGGTGGTTCGGTATTGTCCTGAATATAATTTGCAGCCTTGCAAACTCCAGGCAATGCTGGACATCTTGGGTATGATGACGGCCTGTGCTCAGGGAACCACAAACACTGTGAACTGCTATAATATGGTTCCTGCAGTCATCTTGGATTCCCTAGCACCTTATCATGTCCCTCCCTTGACTTCCCACCACAGTTCTCCCTGGTACTGTGAGGAGCTGAGGTTGCTGAAGACAAAGGGATGGAAGTTGGAGTGTTCTTGGCAAAGATCTCATGCCAAGGAGTGCAAATTGGCTCTGAGAATTCATTATGGTGAATATCAGAGGGCAATCCCTGTAAAATAGATAGAGTGCCTGTCAAAAATGATTGCTGCAAGCAAACACTGACCAGTTCAGCTGTTTTGTACCATGGACAGGTTGATAAATTCACCCTGTCTATAATCTGATTGAGCTTTTTCAGCAGATAAGTGTGAAGAGTTCAGTCATTTTTCTCTTGACAGGATGTCCTACGTTCAGACTAGAACTCCCTCAAAGTGGTCTGTCATGGGTTGGCAGTGTCTACAAAAAGAGCAACAATGGTTATCAGCCCTCCTGGCAGGAGTTTCTCCCAGTTGTTGAAGAGGAGGTGGTCCAGGTGATCTCTGGACTGTGTCCTAATTACTGTACACTGGATCCTGGACCTACTTGCCTGCTTGTTGGTAGCCTTGACTCCTTGGGGTCAGTATACACTGAGACTGTCAGGTGTTCCTTTCCAGAGGATGTCTTTCCATCAGCCCTGTAAAGGGCAGTGGTGAAGCCCCTCCTGAAGAAACCATCCTTGGACCCTGACTCTCCGGTGAATTGCTGGCCTGTCTCAAATGTTTCTTTTTTTAGGCAAGGTAATTGAGAAGGTAGCTGCAACGCAGTTTGAGGCTCACCTGGAGCTATATAACCTCTATGATCCTCTACAATCAGAATTTAGGCCCTGTCACAGTACTCACTTTGCTTTAGTCATAGTGCTCCGTCATCTCCTCATGGTGAGGGACAAGGGGTGCTGTACCATCTTGATCCTGCTGGATCTCTCTTCTGCATTTGATATGGTTGACCATGATGTGCTGTTTGATCACCTGAGGGACTACATGGGATTCACTGGCACTGTTTTACTCTGGATTGAGTCCTACATTACTGGGAGATCGCAGCAGGTGGCTCTAAGAAATTTCATCTCTGAATTAGCTGTGGTCTTCTATGGGATTCCTTAAGGCTTGATCTTAGCACCTGTTTTGTTTTCCATGTATATGCTGATTTTGGGTGAGATCATCAGACTGTATGAAGTTGAATTTTTGCTATGCAGACAATACTCAGCTCTATCTGTCTTGCACTCCTAATGGTTCAAATGCAATTGCAATGCTTGGGTGATATCTTCAAGAAATCTATAATTGAATGCCCTCCAATTTACTGTGCCTGTTGCTTGTGCCTTGACTCTGGAAAGACAGAGGTGATGATTGTTGATCTGGGCCAGTTTGAGTCAGCAATAATAAGTGTTGACCATCTGTTGCCATCTGTGAGTAGTCAGACACCAAGAGCTGTGGATGTGGTGAAGGATTTGGGGGTTGTTTTTGGACTGCAGACTGACTCACAGGTATCAGCAGCAGTTTGAAGTGGGTTTTACCATTTGCATAACATTGCCAGGATGAAGCCCCAACTGCACCAGCTGACCTGGAGATATTAGTCCATGCTTTAGTCATCTGGAGACTGGATTACTGCAATGTTCTTTACTTAGAGTTATCTGGAGGTTTGATGCACCATCTGCAGTTGGTCCAGAATGCTGCAGCCTGGCTGGTGGCAGAAACTTCTCAAAGGGACCACATCACGCCGGCATTGAGTACTCTGCACTGGCTGCCAATTTGGCAGCATATCACCTTCAAGATATGCTTATTAACATTTAAGGCCCTATATGGTCTGGGTCTAAGCTATCTGAAAGACCTTCTGGTGTCCTATACTCCCAACCCACCCCCACTCCACTGGATATTGGCCTGCATCAGGTCCCCAGATCTAGATTAAAGCAGTTGGGGGACAGGATTTTTTGTGTCGCTGCTCCTCTGGAATACTCTTCCTGAGGTGGTGCACCTATCACAATCTATGGAGGTGTTCCATGCCCAGGTAAAAACTTGTATTCATACAGGCCTTCTCTATTAATAATGCTTTTTTACTATGTATTTAACATTATTTATTTTCTTGTTATGTTTTACTGTGAGGCACCATGGGACTTGTGGAAAGGGTGCCATGCAAATAACATTTTCCTTGCCTTGCTTAGGTACCGTATACTACTGGAATATGTTTTGGGCACTATGAAACCATCTGGTTGAAGTGCAACAACTATATATCAAAGCAGTTAGTACTCTCCCATAGCTCTTTGGAATGTTGCACTGTTCCTTCAATAAAGAGCAGACCTTATACTCCCACCTCCTACGGAAAGGTCCAGCACCCAGCACTGCTTGGATGGGCTTATGCTTCTATAACAGTCGGAACAGACTTGACCGTAAATCAAGAATCCCACCAGGTGTTTAAACCATTAGGAGAAGCTACTGTATATAAGTGTACCCGACAGCTATTGCAAATAAACTGTGATAAGCTTTATATGTCATATAAGCAAGCCACCCACAATTTGCAAGCCATGCTTTGTTAATTTGGCTTATGAATATGGATGGCACCCTAAGAATAATTGTTTCTGTACTGTATTTAAATAGCAATATTAATGTAACACTTCTGAATCTGTATGACTGTAAACTTTCAATAAAATGTGTTTAAAAAAGGGGAAGAATGCCATGACTCTGCTGGTTGAAATAATGTGTACTGGGCCAATCAGGAACCAGCCTAGCAGATACTATGTCATGTGGAACTGCCACCTACAAGATGTACTAGCTGATAGTCACAGACTGTGAGTTCCAGACAGTCAAAATGAAATGCAGAGGGAAGTAGTCATCCCTGAGAGTGTGGGTCTCAGAGGTCCAAATGAAAAAAAGCTGAAACTTAACACAAGATGGTGAAATGGAGAATTACTTTCCTGGAAATTTAGTTTTCCAAAGTCTTCCATGTACTTCCATCACTAGGGTATCCAGCTATGTAGCAAACAAGACCCCCCTACACCCTAAGGCCAGCAAACAGTAGTTTTTTTAGTCTAATTTGAATATTAAAAGGTAACATTTTACATTTTTTGTAAAAAGTGCTACTCCTCAACAAAAGTGCTATTATGAGATGGGATGTACCAAGCCCTATAATTCAGATTTACACAGTATTGAGTGGGAAAAAGGAACAATACCATACGTAATAATATAAACAAAGTAACCAGCAAACCCTTAACCAGCCGCATCTTCACAACAACATGCCAAACCTTTTGTCTAAAGGCCACATCAGCTGATGCCTCTACATCAAGTAATCATGCTTGTTAAACGTGTGTATTCAGGCTCATGTCACTACTTTGCATATGTTGATAGTTGAGGCTTATGCCTTTCTCTGTCCAGGGTGCTGCCACCACTCTGGTGAAATGTCCTTTGATACCTTCAAACCATGCCTTCAGGTATGCCTCAAAAATGCAACACCGGAGCCACCTGGAAATCATAGAGGCTGAAGCCTTGTGGCCATGTAATTCAAGACGGACTTGTATGAATAACACCACTGTCTTCTGAGGGATTTTCTATGGTCCAAGTAAGAATGCCTGTCTCACATCCAGACTGTGTAGTCATCTCTATTTCTCATTCACCAGAAAAGGGACCGGAGAAGACAGAAGAGTCTCTTGGTTCAAGTGAAAGGAGGAGCTCAGCTTGCTGCAAATGCTGGTGCCATGCAAAGAATTGCTCTGTTCAGAAGAAATAAGCAGTAGGTTCTTTACACAAAACAGACTATAGCTCACTTACCCATCTAGTGGAGGTAGTGGCTACTAAAAAAAAACCTTAAGGGGGTTGCATACAGTAGGGATACCGAGTGTCCAAGTTCAAAAGGTGGACCCATCAGTTTGGCAACATCATGTTTACATAGAAACATAGAAACATAGACTTTGATGGCAGATAAGGACCGCTAGGCCCATCTAGTCTGCCCATTTTCCTACCTACAGGATAGGCCGCAGATCCTAGTTAACCAACAGTCTATTTCTTCCTACCCCCCACAAGAATTGCCTTATGTCTGTCCCATGCATTCTTGAATTCTCCCACAGTTTTAGACCCCACAACCTCCTCAGGAAAGCTGTTCCATGCATCCACTACCCTCTCTGTGAAATAATACTTCCTCACATTGCTCCTGAATCGCCCTCCTTCTGTCTTTAAATTGTGTCCCCTTGTTCTTGCAAGTCTCTTTTTCTGAAAGATGCTACCCTCTTGGACTTTGTTGATTCCACTGAGGTACTTAAAAGTTTCTATCATGTCCCCCCTCTCCCTTCTTTCCTCAAGGGCATACATGTTAAGCTCCTTTAGTCTCTCCTCATACGGCTTCTCTTGCAAACCCTGCACCATTTTAGTTGCCCTCCTCTGGACTGCCTCTATCCTGTCTATGTCCTTGTGGAGATGGGGTCTCCAGAACTGGACACAGTACTCTAGATGGGGTCTCACCAACTGTCTGTACAGAGGGATAACAACTTCCTGTTTTCTGCTGATGATGCCTCTCCCTATACATCCCAGTATCCCCCCAGCCCTCCCTACTGCCTTCTCACATTGCTTGCTAACCTTAAAGTTGTCTGATATGATTACCCCCAGGTCCCTTTCCTTTTTTGTTGTTGTTACTACCTCCCCAGCCATTGTGTATTCTTCCCCTGGGTTCTTGTTTCCCAGGTGCATTATTTTGCACTTCTTTGCATTGAATCCTAGCTGCCATACTTCTGTCCATTCCTCCAATCTTGCCAAGTCCCTTTTCATCCTTTCCACACCTCCTTGTGTATCAACCCTGTTGCAGATCTTTGTGTCATCTGCAAAAAGGCATACTTTTCCTTCCAGTCCCTCTGCAATGTCACTGATGAAGACATTAAAAAGGACTGGACCCAATACTGAACCCTGCGGTACCCCACTAGTAACCCCCCTTTCTTCAGAGTGGACTCCATTTACAATTACCTTCTGTGTCCTGTTGTCCAGCCAATGTTTTACCCAGGCTACCACCCTGGGTCCCACTCCCAGGCTGGTTAATCTGACTATTAATCTTTTGTGTGGGACAGTGTCAAATGCCTTGCTAAAGTCTAGGTAGGCCATGTCCACAGCCCCTCCCTGGTCTACTACTTTGGTCACCCAGTCAAAGAAATCTATTAGATTCGTCTGACATGACCTTCCCGCTGTGAACCCATGCTGCCTTGGGTCCTGTGCTCCACTGGCCTCTAGGTACTCAACTATTCTTTCCTTCAGAAGTGACTCCATCACTTTCCCTACTACAGAGGTCAGACTGACAGGTCTGTAGTTTCCTGCCTCTGTCTTGGTCCCACTTTTGTGAAGGGGAATCACATCCGCCTTCCTCCAGTCCTCAGGTACCACACCATCCTCCCATGATTTATTAAAAAGAGTAGCCAGTGGTTTCACTAGTTCCTCCCTTAATTCTTTTAGAATTCTGGGGTGAATTCCATCAGGACCCATTGCTTTGTCCACCTTCAGTTTTAGGAGTTCTTGCAGAACCCTTTCTTCTGTGAAAGGACTGGGATCGACCCCCTATCAAGAGTGCTTCTGTTAATTGGATGAGGCACTTCCCCTCCTCTTTTGAATACTGAGCAGAAATATTCATTCAGTATTCCTGCTTTTCACTGTCCTCTGCCCACCCACTGTTCATTCTATTCAGCCTCACTATCCCTCCCTTTGTCTTTCACGCCGCTGATGTACCTATAAAGGTTTTATCCCTTCTTAACTGAGTTGGCTATCTTTCCTCAGTTTGGGCCTTTGCTATTCTGACTTCCCTCCCTGCTTCCTTCTGCCTTAACTGGTACAGCTCTCTGTCCTGCTCCTTCTGTGTGTTCCTTATACTTCGGAATGCTATCTTTTCTTCCTGACTTTCACAGCCACCTCTTTTGAGAACCATAGTGGCTTTTTCTTTCATTTTGATTTGTTCATTTGATTCACACAAAGGCTTGTTGCCTCTGTAATGGCAGTTTGATAATTCCCATTGTTGCTCCCACCTCCTTCTAGCCTGTTTGCTAGTGCTTTTCTGAGGCACTCTCCATCTTGCCAAAGTCAGCCCTCTTAAAGTCCAGTACCCTCACTTTTGTATGGCTTGACTCTGTAGCTGAGTTTAATGTGAACCACACTGTTTGATGGTCACTTGTCCCCAGATGGCAACCCACTTCTAGATCTGAGATCCTCTCACTACCCCCATTTGAAAGTACGAGGTCTAAGATTGCTCCCTCACGAGTGGGTTCCGAAACTATCTGTCTAATGCCTGCCACCTGTAGGGCATCAAGAATGGCCCTGCTCTTGGATGTGGCTGCAGCAAATGTGCTCCAGTTAACATCTGGCATATTCAGGTCTCCCATCAACAGTATCTCCCCTTTCTCTGCCATTCTAAGAATGCCTTCTATCATATCCTTCTAAGAATGCCTTCTATCATATGTTTAAGTCACATTTAAGTTTTGAAGGCAGTATACTGCAGTGGTTTCAGGCTCTGAGCTGCAAATCTGGAGACCTGGATTTGAATCCCACAGCCCCACTTTTATTTATTTATTTATTGAAATTGTTTCATCAGGATGGCACACTGAGTAACAAGATGCTCATCTCTCAGTGTGGCCTGGGGGGTGAGGGTACAGTGAGAGATAACTCGCAGGTTATCAAGAGTTACATACACAAGGAAAACAGTAGAACATAGCTGAGCACAATTACAGCAATACAGTAGGCAGATTCAGTTGAACAGGTTACAGAGAAAGATTCAGCTATGCAGTTGCAGGATACAATTGTGTGTTGGGCTAGGGACAAGACAAACAGTACAGTTCAACAGCAACAGTAGGCAGGCATTGATTATATTACAGAATGACATAGTATTGGATAGATGAGGTGTGACACTGAGTGGGGAAATGTGAGGATCAGGCAGTAACAAGGAGTGTTTAGGACAAGGTAAAGCCCGTGTACTAGAAGTGCTGAAGTTGGTATAGATAAGCCAACTTCCATAGCGTGAGCTAGGTGCCACTGGTCAGGCAGTTGGTGGGGGGACAAAGGGGACACCTTGTGTTTTAAGTGCAGGAGCAATTTACTGAGAGGTAGTTTGCTAGTGCTGAAGACAAGGAGTGGGTAGAGGAGGAGTGGCAAATTTGGGGAAGGAGTTCATTCCAGAGTTTGGGGAAGCGGTAGGAGAAGGCAGATTGACCAGTAGTGGTGTTCCGCCTGGGGATTTGAAGCTTCCGATCATCGAGGGATCTGAGGGCATGAGAAGTGGAGGGAGCTGGGGTAAGTAAGGTAGAGAGGTATGAGGGCAGGGTGTCATGCCAGAATTTGACTACGATTTTAGCGCAGTGCTGAAGGCGATGGTTTTCGAGGGAAGGGAGTGCGAGGGCATGGTAGAGGTTGCAGTGATGGGTGCGGGAGTGGCAACAAGGGCAAAGCGACAGAAGGCATGGAAAAGTGAGTCCAGTCTGGCTAAGGTAGATTTGGGAGCGGCACTGTATACTATGTAGCAGTAGTCAAAAGAGGGGAGGATCATCTTATGCACAAGCTCACGCCTGGCCATAAGAGGGGGGGGCAGCTGCAGTTCCTGTAAAGGGCTCTGAGCTTGGGATGCAGTTTTTTTATGATAGCATCAATGTGGTCGGAGGAGGACAGGTAACGGTCGAGCCAAACCCCGAGGTAGCAGAAGGAAGTGATGTTCTCCAGTACTGTCCCATCAAGGGTGTGGAAGGTAGGGAGGGAAGGAAGCCTGGTTAGATGTTGACGAGTGCCAAAAGTCATGGCGATAGCATTGTTCACATTGAGAGAGAGCTGGTGAGAGCTGAACCATAACTGTACCTTGTTGAAGTCAGCCTGGAGGTTGGCTGTTACCTCTTCTGGGGAGGAGCCCAAGGCAAAAAGGACAGTATCGTCTGTGTACATTTGAATAGACTTGGATGAGCACACCAGAGGGAGGCTGTTTAAAAAGATGGAGAACAGGATAGGGCCAAGTACTGATCCCTGGGGAACTCCGGTGGCTATAGGGAGAGGTGAAGAGGTGACGTCGGCAATTCTTACTGACTGAGTTCTGTTAGCGGGGTAGGCTTTGAACCAATTGGTAGCTGAGCTAGCTAGGCCTGCTTCCGAGAGACATTGAAGTAGCAGAGGGTGAGAGACCATATCGAAAGCTTTGGCAAGGTCTATGAAAATGGCCAAGGTAATCAACCCTTTGTCCATGCCTGAGAGGATGGAATCCATGAACCTAACCATGGAGGAGGCTGTGGAATGGCCCTTCCTGAATCCGAACTGGAATGGCGTGAAGAAGTTGGTGTCAGAGAGGAAGGAGGTGAGTTGATTGAGCACTAAGTGTTCTTGCAGCTTTGCGAGTGCAGGAAGGAGGGAGATAGGTCGATAATTTGAGGGGGTGGTGGTGACACCCCCTTTAGGGAGAGGGATGACGATGGCCTGCTTCCAGACCTGGGGGACAGTGGCAGAGGAAAAGGAGAGGTTTAAGAGGGTGGCAAGGGGGGTTGCAATGGCTGGTGTGGAGAGGTGGAGGAGATTGCAGTCGAGGCATTTGGGGGATTTACCTTTTGTTGTGTTGAGGGCCTGAAGGGCTTCAAGGACGTCAACTGGCATGATTGCATTGAAGGTGAAGGTGGGGTTCCCACTGGAAGTAGCACATATGGGAGGAGGAGGAATGAGTGGCACCGGGGTGGGCAGGGAAGAGAGGAGGGCCGAGGCACAGGAGGAGAAATATGTGTGGAAAGCAGTGGCGACATCCTGCGGCTCAGTGAGGAGGGAGTTGTTCACGAGGAGAAGAGGGGGAAGGTGGGCAGTTTGGGGGGAGAAGACGGAGTGAATAACCTTCCAGAATTTGGATGGACAGTTTAAGTTGGAATGAAGGGAGGAGCTGAAGTATTCTGCTTTAGCTAGGCGAGTTGCTCTGGTGCATTTATTGCATAGAGACCGATAGATGACAAGGTCGCTTGGGAAGTGTGAGGTTTTGTGGGTGCTCCCTGCTTTGTCCCAGGCAATTTGGCAGGCTGTCAGTTCCTGGTGATCCAGGGCAGGTGGTAGCCATGAATCCTGGAGCGACGCAGTGGAGCGTGAGAGTCCCAGACTTGGAGGAACATGTTTTGGAAATGAAGGTTGTCATCGACGATAGAGCAGGGTTTGGCGGGGGGGTTCCCAGCAAGCAAGAGATAAGTCTTCAAGCACGGAGGCGATGTTTAGAGACTTGTAGGAACATTGGAGTATGTACTTTGGAGGGGGATGAGGTCGGTGGATTTTCCAGACTAGATAAATAATGTGGTGCTCATTTAGGGAATCGGGTAGGAGCCCTGAAGCGATAACCCGGTGGGGGTGACTGGTGAGGCCCCAGTCAAATAGTGAGTGGTTTCCCATTTTGGAGTTTAGGTATGTGGGCTTGGAGATGGTTTGTAAGAGGTTGAGCAAGGCAATGTCCGTCCGGGTTTTGTTGAAGGAGGGAGCTAGCCAGTTGTGATTGAAGTCACTCATGACATAGAGTTCACCAGTAGGGGTTTGGGAGGCAGTTTGTTCTAGGAGATCGGTGACACACGAAGCTGGGAAGTCAGGCCATCAATAGACTCCAGCTATGTAGATAGGGAGGGAGAAGGGGAGAGTCAGTTGAAGCAACAGAATTTCATAGGCATTGGATTCAGCTTTGGCTAGGGTGGTTGATAAACGCGGAATAGAGTTTACATAGATAGCCACGCCACCACCTCTAGTAGACCTGTTCTGATGGGCAGTTACATAGCCTGGAATAGCAACTGAGGAGTCAGGGACTTGTTTGTTTAGCCAAGTTTGAAAGAGGACGATGACATCAGGGGCATAGTGTGCTGCAAGTAACTGGAAGGAGTCAAGTTTAAGGGGCAAGCTACATATATTTAGGTGCAGTAGGCGCAGATCCCATGGGAGGTGGTCTCCAGTGGGGTTAGGGGTTGTGTTAGGGTAGGGGCCTGCTGTTGAAAGCACCATGGGTAGGTTTGAGGGGCCAGGGTTAGGATGTATGTCCCCTGCTGCAAGTAGTAATAGACCAAAAGTAAGGTAGCTAGTGAATTTTGTGTGTATAATTCAACAGACGTAATTAGGGGGAATAAGCAGGGGGAGAGTATGCAAGGAGGTATAAAGGAGCTAGTGGTAGTGAAGACACAAGAGTCAGGGAACCGACAAGGAATAGTAGTGCAAGCTTAAGTGCAACCTCTGGTGGTCAGTGAAGATAAAGCGCGGGTAGAAAACAAGGGAGATAGAAAAAAACGCGACTCTGCTGATGCACACAATATCACGAGATACTCTTGAATAAAAGAAAGGCCGGCTAAGGGTGGGAGGGTATTGGGGGGCAGGCAGGGAGCAGTCACGAAGCAACTGTGGGGTTAACAGCTGTAGAAAAGTTCCTTCAGGTAAAAGTGCGGTTGGTGTACCTTGTTTTCAGTTCAGGGGTGGGGGAAGGGCTCCGCCGGTTATGCCCTCGCAACCTGGACCCTGCAGCTGACTTGCTATGGAGAAAAGAGATGGATGAATTTATAGCCAGACCAAGTAAGGCATTTACATATTTCCTAACAGTGAAAACTTGCACATTGTGTGACTCTGAGCAAGTCACTTAACTTCCCTGAGCTCCCAGGTTGCACCTGTACACAAGCTTTCGGCTTAGTGTGGCTCACCTGGTAAAATAATTGGAAAAAAAAATCCCATGGGGACACCGCCTGTCTTATTCTCAGATGAAGTTGCTCCACCACACTAAGAACCTTACAATATAGGGGGAGAACCAAAGAAAGGTTAGTTAACCTCAAACAGAACTGATGATTGAGTGGACATGTGTACTACAGGATAGGTTCCATTACCCCAAGTTCTAGCTGTCATACAGACAACCCAGTACCTGAGACATCAAAGCTATATCAGGTGGCACCCCCAGTACTATTTGTCCATGACTGAAAAAACTCACAGGACTCTGCCATATACCCTAGAGATCAACGGCTTACAAGACAGAAGCATTATTGATATTACCTCCTAGGAGTACCTCAGGTCTAGAAGTCTCTTCCTCTAAATCTCTATGCCTGTAGTCATAACTTGTCCAGCTATAGATAAAGAAAAGGACTTTGCAAAAGTAGATCCTCCCTTAGAGGGACAGCAACTGGAGGTTTGTCTGCAAGGCCCATAGACTGGTGAACCACTGCCCATTTGGGCCAGTAGAGTGCTATTAGGATTAAGCTTGCTTTTTGGCCCTTGCCTTTTGTAGCACCTGAGGGATTAGAAGGATTGAAAGGAATGCATAAAGAAGTCTCATTGAACAAAGAATCATAGGTTATCCATTTGTCATGCTCTACAGCCTAGAACTAAACTTTTCCACCAGATGATTACTTCAGGATGTGAAGAGGTTAACCTGTGAAACCCTCCTCCCACTGGCAAGACAGTTCCTGAAATGCCTCCAGGTGAAGTCACTATTCTCTGGGGGATAAGAGCTGACCATGCCTGAGCAGATCTACCTGGGAGTTGTCTACACTCAACAAATGAATCACCAATAGATCCTCTTATGTGTTTTTCTGCCTCTCTCAAGACTGCCCTTACATTTGTTGCTAATGTCCAGCTACTTGTGCCCTTTGCCTTCTTACGTGGTGAAGGAAAAAAGGTGGCCTTCAGAAGGTATAAGGAAACACAAAGGGAGGAGGCCAAGGAGGTGTATAAAGTAGAACAATGAGACGTGGGAAAGGTGGTGAGGGGAACAAAGGCACAGACAGAGGAAAGGATAGCCAAAGGGGTAGCAAAAGGGGACAAGACTTTCTTCAGGTACATAAATGGAAAAGGAAAACAAGGGGAAGGATAGTGAGGATAAGGAGGGCTGCAGGGTTAGACTGTGCAAAAGAGGATCAAAAAAAAGCCAATATCCTGAAGAGGTACTATAATTTCTGTTCAGTCTTCACAATGAAGGTAGGGGAGGATACACTGCCAGGGAGCAGCAGGAAAAGGGGGAGAAGGTGGACACAAGTCCATTTTCAGATGAAACAGTCCTGAATGGACTTGCAGGTCTGAAGGTGGACAAGGCTATGGAACTGGAAAGAATACACCCAAGGGTAGTAACGGAACTCAGGGAGGTACTAGCTGCCCTACTGATGCCCTTATTCAACAATTCACTGGAAACAGGCATGGTTCTGGAGAACTGAATGACAGTAGACATGGTCCCTCTACATAAGAGTGGCACAAAGAAGGGGGCTAGAAACTAGGCCAGTCAGTATCACTTCAGTGGTGGGGAATTTAATGGAAAGCCTACTGAAGGAAAGGCTGGTAGAGTGTCTTAAATCTAATGAGCTGCAAGACCACAGGCAGCAGGTATTCAAAGGAGGGAGTTCATGCCAGATGAATCTGATTGATTTTCTTTGACTTAGTGACAGGCAAATAGATCAGGGAGGGCAGTTGACATGGCCTTTCTGAACTTTAGCAAGACCTTCGACACTGTGCCGCACAGGAGACTGATAAAGGAATTGAGCAGCCTAGAGGTGGGATCCAAAGCCATGAATTGGATTAGAAACTAGTTCATGGGCAGGTGTCAGTGGGTGGTGGTCAATAGCACACACTCTAATGATGGGAGAGTGCCAGCAGGGTACTGGGACCTGTCCTCGTCAATGTCTTCATAAGTGACATTGCAGAAGAACTGGAAGAGAAGGTAGACTTTTTGCAGATGATACCAAAATCTGTAATAGGGTGGATTCTCAGGAGGGGCTGGAGAGAATGAGCAGGGATCTTGTGAAACTCGAGGAGTGGTCAAGACAAAAGCATGGCAGTTGGGGTTCAGTTCCAAAAAGTGAAAAATCATGCACCTAGGGCATAGGAACCCAAGAGCTAACTACAGGATGGATGGTACAGACAGTCGCTAAGCAGGAAAGGGATCTTGGAGTTATCATGAAAGATTATCTCAAAGTGGCAGGGCAGTGTGACAAAGCAGTGGGTGGGACTAGTGGGAGCTGGGGTGCATAGAAAGGGGTAACCACACTTGGAGGAGGAGGTGGTGTTGCCACTGTATCCCTCTCCGGTGCATCCCCACCTAGAGTATTGCGCCCAGCTCTGGAGGTTGCAACTCAAGAAGGACATAGACAAGGTTGAGACAATCCAGAGGAGGGCAAATAAAATAGTGCAGAGGCTGCACCAAAAGTCCTAAGAGGGCGTACACCTTGGAAGAGAGGAGAGTGAGAGGGGGCATGATAGAGACCTACAGGTACCTCACAGGTGTGAACAGAGGGCAGGAGGGGAGTCTCTTTCAACTGAGAAACAGCACCAGGACCCAGGGGCAAGTGAAGAAGCTGGAGGGGGATTTAGAAGGCATGCCCGGGTTGCCCCTGAAAAAGGGACCTTTGGGGCCCAGCAGGCTTACCCGGTTATCAAAATTTGATAAATAAATAAATGTGAGGAAGTACTACTTCATTATAAGGGTAGTAAATGCCTGGTACAGACTGCCAGTGGGAGTGGTAGAGGCAAAAACAGTGTAGTGGCTACCAGCATTCATGGGATAGACATAGGGGAATATTAGTAAATAGGCAGGGAGGGTCACAGGAGACCAATTAGGGTCTGCAGAGATGGACTAGGCAAGGAAAATCTGGGCAGACTGGGTGGGCCAAGAGGCCCTTTTCTACAGACAAATTCTACGTTTCTATGTTCTACTGTATGTTATGTACGCCACTGCTGATCAGTCATCACACCAAATCTTTACTGCTTTCCCCTTGATGGCCAGCAGGAAGAACTGCAATGCATTGAGTATTGTCTTTAGCTCCAGGATGTTTATACTTAGGCAAGCCTGTTGTCAGGCCCATCAATCTGGTGCCTTTCGGTCCCCTAGGACTACATCAGGACCACTTCCAATCCTGACAGGCTTGCATTTTTCTAGATAAGGGCATAGGTTTTTTTTCTGTGACAGGTACTGCTTTCATTAGGTTGCATATGAACTTCCACCATAGAAGGGGTGCTGCAGAGATATTTCATCCCTACACTGTTTGGGTTGATATCCAGGTGGAGAAGACAGAGTTAGCTGAAGATCCCAGTGGTGGGCTATAGCCTAAAGAACTAGTTCGATGCACACCACCATCTTCTATAGGGTTTGTATCAATTGTGCCAGGGACACCCTGTTCTAATTGATCAGCCCATCCACTGCCCCCCCCCCCCGAGGCATTCCCATCTCTCCTTCAAAGGAAAAACTCCTAAGTTCTGACTGGAAGTGCCCTCACTTCTACAGAAGTCACTGCGCTCCTTTGCCAACTAATCACAAAGCTGTGTCTCTGTATGGTCTGTGCCACCTGTGTGACCTTTGCAAAGGCCTGTTTCCAGACGTGTGATCAGATAAGTCAGTCATCCAGATAAGGAGGGGATCCTGAGACCATGTTGTTTGAGGTGGGCTGCCAGCACTACCATGACTTTTGAGAACACTCTGGGAGCAGATAACAGGCCAGATGGTATTGCTGTGTTCCTATAATGCTCCTGTCAGAGGCAAACATCTGGAACTTCCGCTGTGACTAGGCTGAGTTCTGGAGATCGCACCTCAAAAGACATAGACAGAGTGAAGGTGGTCCAGTGAGGGACAACCAAGATTGTGCAGGGGTTGCAAGAAGCCCTAAGAATAGAGATTAAGGGATCTCAGTGTGTACTCTCTTGAAGACAGGAGACCAAGGGGTGATATGACTGAGACCTTAAGTACCTCACAGGGATGAATAGAGTGCAGGGAGGGAGCCTCCTCCAAAAGAGAATGAGCTCCATGAGTAGGGGGCATTAATTGTAATTGGAAGGAAAAGATTTCTGGAAGGATGTGAAGAAATAGTTCTTTACGAAAAGGGTGGTAGGAGCATGGAACCAACTGCCAGCTAAAATTGTGGAGGCTAGAACAATGGGAGGCTTCAAGCATGTATGGGATAGAGATAGCCTATTACAGAAACAGGGAGGGTCCCCAGAGACTATGTAGGGTAGTAATGGTACTACAGGCAGGGAACCCTTGGCCAGACTGGGTGGGACTACTGGTCCTTTTCTGCCAACATGTCTGTGTTTCTATGTTTCTACTGGCTTATGCTGACATGCCTCACTGAGATCCAGGGAACTGAGGAACTCCACTTGCACTACCTGAAAAACTGTCCACATTGTCTCCATTTTGAACTTCCCATATTGGACATAAACTGGGTCGGCTTGTTGAGGTCCAGCACTGGCCCGTACCCCCTCCCTTTTCTTAGGGACTTAAAAAAAAATGGGAATAGGCATCCTTCCGTCTCTCTTCCCTAGGAACTGAGACAATGGCCCCAAAGATAGGCAAGTTGTCAATGCCAATTTGACTGCTTGCCTTTTGATCAGATCTTCAGAGCTAGGCGATGTGTGACATAAATGAGGAGGCAGGAGGTGAGAGAATCTCATGCAGTAACTATTTGAGATAATACAGATAACCCACTTGTCCGACATGGTGGTGGTCTACTCAGTATTGTGGCAGTGTTACAGGATTTCCTTGAAAAATTATCTATGTGCTTGTCACATGGATTTTCAGGCACTGTGTTACCTACCACCTTCAGAGATAACCTGTGAGTCTGGGTTGCTGGGCTGGATCTGCTGGTGGGCCCATAAATAGCCTCTCCCTGTCCTGACTTTTTGAACCTATATATTTTTGTACAGCAATCTGTTTACTAAAGGGTGTGTTTTCAGCAATACTCATTCACAGTTAACCAAGCTGATCCCTTTCTTCTGTACTGAGATTGATGAGCTGACTTAGTGAAACCAGTCTTGGACCTATCATGCTCCTCTGATCTTAAATCAAGGAACACCGCCATGTGTCTGATGAGGCTGGAGTGGTCTGAAAGCCTGCACATGCAAGCACTGGATGAGAAATTGTCGGAGCCCAATTAGGAAACAGAGCCATCTGAGCTACCTTGGGGCAGGTGGGGAAAGGACATAATTTCCTTCCCTGTTTGCCCTTTTTTCTTAGCTTTCTTTGGGTGCTGTAGAAGAATGGCACTGGATCTGAAGAGTGCTGTCAATAACAGCATCATCCACTATAGCACTGTATTGACAGCGCTGTCCACTACAGCGGCAGGACAGAATGCCGCAGCACAACAGAGTGCCAACACATTGATTCGGGGGCAGTGGATCACAGAGAAACACACAATTTGTGCACCACGGAACACTGATTCCATAGCCCTTTGCAAAACAAAAAAGTCCTGTAAGAAGAAATACAAGGAGACCAGGATTACAACCCTGATCTCCACCACCATTCTGCCAAGCTACTCCATGCTTCAGCCGTCCCCACCATGGGAGCAGCTTGGCCAGTCTCCTTAATTCCTCTTCTCTTGTGCTGTCTACTAGCACCACGGACAGCGACCTGGGGAGCGCTTACTGCATGGCGCTGCTAAACCCCTATTGCTATCCATGGTAGCCGTGCTGTGTTGTCTGGTGCTATTATTGTAGTGCTATTCCAACCAGTTACCTAGAAGGCAAGGTCACTGGATAACATCCCTTCCTTGGACAAGGACACAGGGGACCCTAGAGATGGGACCTGGTCATCCTTGGTCAGGGAACTGGAGGGTTCAGAGACAACAGAGACAAGCAACTTTGCCTGTGACCTCTCTATTGGTCTCCCCTGTGTCCTGCTTCTCTCTTTCTAGTTGGGCCTGAAGGCATTTTAAATTAAAATATTCTAACCTCCCTGGTTGTTGTTTTTTTTTGGGGGGGGACAGGTAAGGAATGTTCTCTGATTCAAGCTTTTGCATTAGCGCATCTGTATTGACTGATAATTTCAAACAATGATCCTCCAGTACAGCGCCTTTTTGGAGGTGGAGGTAGGGGACACGGCATCTGAGTTAGGGCACAAACAATCCTAAACTGGACACCTTAAGAAGCCAACCCACACTCCACACACTTCCGTCCATGTATTTCCACTGGCACTGCCAAAAAGGAAAACTCAGCTGATGTCACCAACAGGCAAGCTCTCCACACACCAGGTCACTCACCTTGGCCCTAAGTCTGGACTCTTGCTACATTGTTCCTAATAAGCATGGAACCCACAACCCAGCAGCTATGTAAAATCAAACACAACCCAACAAGGAAAAAAAAACAATGACTGAAGCCTCTCGCTGAAAAGGAATATAGACACCAAAATGATACTGCTGGATACCTTGATCACCACGTCTAACTGCTGGTGCTGCTCTCCACCAGCTGCTCCTTTTGATGACAACGATCTGAAAGGCTGAACAGGATTAACACCAACCACTGTGATGTCTACTCAGGTGGGAGGTCAAGATGATTGCTCACTAGTGGTGAGATACGCATCTGAGAGAAACAACAAAGACAGGAAAACAAAACTCATAAAATCTCATGAAAAACTCAACACAGCCAACAAGAGGGAGAGAAAAAGAAAGAGAAAAAACATTTGGATTGCTGGAGTAAGGCTATCAGAGCACAGGAGCTCTGTGACTGTGCCGGTTGATCCCCGCAGTGGGTAACAACTGGCCTTTTGGCACATGCAGCAGGCAGATACTGTATAACCTAGGGGGAGCACAGGCTGGCAAATCAATTTGTATGCATACAAGTCCCTGTCAGGAAAAGATTACCATTACATAACTGCTGCTGGGTAGAAGGACAATGAGCAATAGCAAATATTGAGATCTGTCCCTCACTTCACCCCAGCACATATAATGAAGCTGTACATTGGTCCCAGAATATTTGGCTATGGGATCATTCCCAAAATCATTCCAAAGTTTGTTTCAGCCAGTTAATCAGTGGCAAGGGAGATGGTAAATTGGTATGACTGAATGTAATTGGAAGGTGTTCAAAGACAGCTATAACATTTCAGCTGCAGACCATTTGCATAATTTTACAGGCAAAGACAAGGGACGTTTTTCTTTGCTGCTCATTTACCCCAAAATAAGCTAAATGAGATTCAGCATCTCTTTTGCAGTGGGGCCCTGCTTCTAGTCAAGTTTACATCTGGGAGGGACTGAAGGACAGGAAGGTCAAGTGGCTTGTTCTACATCACAGAGTGAGAAAGTGGCTCTGGAGGGATCTATCTGAATGTGGGACTGCCTGGGTCCTGAATCTTTCCTCTAACAACTAAAACTCATTACCCTCCTGTACTTACCCTCATACAGGGACACATCAAACAACAACAACAAAAACTAGGATGCATTTAAAAGAAGGCACAACAACTGTTAGAATTGGAGCAACCTGATGCATTGCCATGCTGGTGACCTGGTTTTGGAAGTGATCTCAGGCAGCTATGGGCTCTGGTGGGGCTGCCATGTAGCAACATTCCCATCCAGGGAGGGCTGATGCCAAGTTCGGTCACCATAGATGCCCCCTGTGGTGGACATAGGGAGCTTGCTCCTTTGTAGGAGGAATGTTACATGTGTTCCATGCCTGTCAGGCACCACTCAGTGCCATGTCAGAGGTGAAAGGATCACAGGAGGAATAAGATGAAAAACAATCAGGAGGACAAACTAGAGTGACCATCAGGCATCCCTTGGTACTCTCAGACCATGCACTGCCAGCAGATACCCACATCATTGGCTAATGGTAGGCAGAAATGGGGTTGGACAGGTGTTGACATAGAAGATAAAAACCTATATAGCAAAAAGAGTAGGCAAGAATTGTTTAGGCAAAAAGAGACGGCAGGATTTGTTTAGGCCAAAAGAGTAGGCATGAATTGTTTAGGCAAAAAGAGACGGCAAGAATTGTTTAGGCAAAAAGAGTAAGCAAGTAGTGTTTAGGCAAAAAGTGTAAGCAAGAATTGTTTCAGCAAAAAGAGATGGCAGGATTTGTTTAGGCCAAAAGGATAGGCAAGAATTGTTTAGGCAAAAAGAGTAGGCAAGAATTGTTTAGGCGAAAAGGGATGGCAAAATTTGTTTAGACCAAAGAGTAGGCAAGAACTGTTTAGGTAAAAGGAGTAAACAAGAATTGTTTAGGCAAAAATAGCAAGCAAGAAATGTTTAGGCAAAAAGAGACGGCAAGAATTGCTTAGGCAAAAACAGTAGGCAAGTAGTGTTAAGGCAAAAAGTGTAAGCAAGAACTGTTTAGGCAAAAAGAGATATCAGGATTTATTTAGGCCAAAAGAATAGGCAGGAACTGTTTAGGCAAAAAGGGTAGGCAAGCATTGTTTAGGCAAAAAGAGTAGGCAAGAATTGTTTAGGCAAAAAGACAAAGCGACAATTGTTTAGGCAAACAGATGGCAAGAGTGATTTAGGCCAGAAGAGCAGGCAAGAATTTTTTAGGCAAAAAGAGTAGGTAAGAATTGTTTAGGTGAAAAAAGATGGCAGGATTTATTTAGGCCAAACGAGTAGGCAAGAATTGTTTAGGCAAAAAGAGTAAGCATGAACACACAGGCGTCGATCATAAGATAGTAAGCTGGACTGCACACTGGCTGCAAGATAGGACTTAGAAGGTCACTGTAAACAGCACCACGTCCAAAGAGAGTTATGTGACCAGCAAAGTGCCATAGGGGTCGGTGCTGGGTCCAGTCCTCTTCAACATATTCATCAGCGACATTGCTGATGGTCTAGAGGGTAAAGTTTGCCTGTTCGCAGATGATACAAAACTCTGTAATAGGGTGGATACTCTAGAGGGAGCCTCTAGTATGACAGAAAATATTAAAAGACTTGAACAGTGGTCCAAAGACAGGCATCTTACATTAAATGCTAAAAAATGCAAAGTGATACATCTGGGTAAACAGAACCCAGGAATACAGTATATTTTAGATGGACATACACTAGAGATGACCAAGACTGAAAGGGACTTAGGCGTAATCATATCAGATGACCTTAAAGTAGGAAAACAATGTGAAAAAGCAGCACAAAAGGCAAGCAGTATCCTCGAAAGCATAGGCAGAGGAATTACGAGCAGGAAACAAGAAGTAATCATTCCACTGTATAGATCCTTGATGAGGCCACACCTGGAATACTGTGTCCAGTTCTGGAGGGCCCAGCTACACAAGAACAAGGAGCGCTTGGAGACTATTCAGAGAAGGACCACTAAGATGGTGCAGGGCCTCCATCACAAGCCATATGAATCTAGACTCAGGGACTTGAACTTGTGCTCCCTGGAACAGAGAAGAGACAGGGGGACATGATAGAAACATTCAAATTCATCAAAGGTACAAACACAGTTCAGGCAGACAACCTCTTCAAGGCCAACAAAGAGGCATGTACTAGAAGGCACAGCCTACGCTTGTGAGGGGGAAGGCTAAGAAATAATGTCAGGAAGTACTTTTTCTAGGAGAGGATGACAGACCCATGGGACAGCCTTCTGCCAGAGGTGGTTGCAGCAAGGACGGTGAATGAATTTAAACACTCATGGGACAGACACTATGGTAAAAGCAAAATAAGCAACTTATATGTGCAGGGGTAGGATTCACTGGCAGACTAGATGGATCACAAGTTCTCCATCTGCTATCATCTTCTTATGTTCTTATGTTTAGGTAAAAAGAGATGGCAAGAATTGTTTAGACAAAAAGAGTAGGCAAGAATTGTTTAGGCAAAAAGAGACGGCAGGATTTGTTTAGAGAAACAGTGTAGGCAAGAACTGTTCAGGCAAAAAGAGACAGGAAGAATTGTTTAGGCAAAAAGAGACGGCAAGAATTGTTTAGGCAAAAAGAGACGGCAAGAATTGTTTCTTCTTCTGTTGCACTGCCAAAGCGTAAGTTTATTAACATGTTCAACATAAATGTAAAGCAGTGTTTCAGGTTTGACATGTGTCATGGAACAGGTCTGAGTAGACCTAGAAATGCTCATAAGTAATCCCAACTCAAGTAACAAGACACTCCCCTTCTACTCACAAGAAGGCACTGAAGTTAGTGCTCCCTTTCAAATGAAGGAAATTAACAGATCTGAGGCTGCCTTTTGTTGTGGAAATGCGGTTGACACTAGCAACAGTAGGATTTGCATGAGTGATGTGCCCCCCCCCCTTCCCTTGGTTTGTTTGTCTTATAGCTCTTAGAATATAAAAACATTTTTAACTTTATTCACTGTGTCACTTCATATATTTATTGGTTCACTGTAGAACTGTATGCAATCATGGGTAATAGCTGCACGTAATTTATTTATTTAATTAAATGTTTTACCAGTAAAGGCATACTGAGCAGTGAAATGCTTATTTCCAGATGCGTCCTGGAGGTGAGGGGATAGGGATAAACAGGAAGGGAACAAAGGAGGTGCAATGACAAATTATAGTAATAATAAAAATACATATAATATAAAATAACACATACAGTAAAAAGTGGATGAAAATAAGCACAGTAAGCCATAGACAAATTAAAAACAGATCAGACATCATGAACTGAATATTCTAATCATATCATAGTGCATAGGATTAACACTGAATATTGAATAAGTAATATAAATAACTGTTAAAAGTGACATAGTCACACATTTCATGCACTCTTGAAAAAGCATGTATTAGCATGAAACATTGAGTTTTTTGGTGGGGTGGTCTGTTTGTTCTGCTACTAAGTAGTAGTACAGTTGTAGCTTTTCTACTTGGTGAAATAAAAGTACACCATGTTCAACAGAAAAATGAGTGATTTGTATGTGAACTACAAGGGGGGTGAGTGACAGAATGGTTTGATTACACTGCAAGTTTACATATTCTTTTAGCACCACTTTTCCAGTGAGCAGCCTCTGTGTTTGTATTTGCATGGGAGAGGCTACTGCTGCAATGGACCAAAAAAGGACATTTTGTAATTGAAAGTTTAGATTGTGCAGAAGTTGGAATGCTGTCCAATTATGGGAAACAGTCAAACTAATACACAGAAAATGCAGATTTTTTTCTCTATACACACACACACACACTCACACACACACATATATATAAGGATCTTTATTTCCTCGGGGAGTGCACGACCTTGGGAGGCTTTAAATGGGCATTAAAGACCTACCTGTGGCACCAGGCCTACTCTGTTTGAGTACACGGAATACTGGATTTTACTGATCATCTGTTTTATATTACTGTTTTTTTAACTTGTTTGATCTATTTTATGTAAAGCGCCTTGACAATTTGAAATCGCTTAATAAATGAAGTTATTGTTATTATTATTAAAAATTTCCATCTCCTGCTCCCATTGAGAAAACTTACCAGCAAGAAGAAAGGAAGAAATGGCAGCAACCTATAAAGACGCCATCTCTGCTGCTAACATTATGCAGATGGTAGATTCCCCCACCAGGACAAACTATTGCACAGGTACAAGTACACTCATGGACTGGCTCCTCACAAACCATCCTGAAAGAATCCTTACTACCACTGTCCTTCCCAACTCAATTAGTGATCATTCTCCTATACTGTGTACCTGGTCAAACAAAACACCCAAATGACCTGATAGAACTATTCTAGGACGTGTACTAAACAAGGGGCAACTCACACACCTAAAAGCTCACCTAAGGCAGCTTGACTGGTCCCATCTGGACTCCACAAAGATGTCAATCAAGCCCAAGGCTATTTTATTTCTGTGTTTAACACAGCTTGCAACATATATGCCCCTACCAGAAAACAAAAGAAAAAGGGTACTTACAACTCATGGGTTATCCCCTTCCTTCTCAACCTTTTGAAAAATAGGGATAATCTGTGGCACAGGGTGTGAGCATCAGGCACACAGGCAGACCTGCAGAATTACAAAAAGGACAGAAATTAAAGCACTAGGGAAATCCAAATCACTAAAAGCTGTCACTTTATGGAAGAATTCACCAGTTCCTGGGGAAATGAGAGTAAGTTCTGGGAAACCGTCAAGACGCTGCTAGGGGAAAGAGAATAAACCCTTTCCAACCATGCTTGACATAAATTGGGTAATCATGCAGGATCTGAAAACCATTGCAGACACATTCAATACTGCATTTACCAACATTAGTGGCATATTCCCACGTGACCATCTAGAGGCAACAGTTGATGTCAGCTGTGACACTAGGGTTAGCCCCCCGCAGAGCCACCCTCCCTTCTACTTCAAAGTTCTGACAAAGAAGGAAGCAGGGAAATATATCCGTGTACTTGGTAAATCGAGATCTAGTGGGGACATGCTAGATCCTAAACTCATTGCCATAACACTGTATGGAATCCTAGCCCCATTAACCAAGATCATAAACCTCTCATTAAGGTTTGTGACATTCCTCAAAATCTGGAAAGCGGCAGTAGTGACCTCTATCCATAAAAGTAGCAATAGAACCACACACTCTGTCACCCTATATCTATTCTCCCCTCACTATCAAAAGCACTGGAACTAATTGCGGCTGACCAGCGTGTGGAATATCTGAATAAGTACCAAATACAATGTCCCCAACAACATGGATTTCGCAAAGAGCATAGTACAGCCACCACTCTGATCGAGCTTACTGAGTATATCCACAAGGCCCTCAATCGAGGACTGTTGGTAGGTGCAGCCTTCATAGACCTCACCAAAGCGCTCAACACTGTCAATCACAACCTGCTGCTTGAACAGCTATCCTTATCTAGACTTTCTATGGATGCTGTTGGATGGTTTAGGAGCTACCTTATGGATAGATCCCAACAAGTGAAGGTAGATGCAGTCTTGTCAGATAGTCGGAACATGTGCACAAAGGTTCCTCAAGGATCCATGCTTGGTCCTCTGCTTTTTAGCATCTTTTTAAACTGCCTTCTCCATTGTCACTCAGGACAATATACTACTCTATGCTGATGACATGGTTCCCTTTACTTCCAGTCTGATCCTGTACTCCTGGAAAAGCAGCTTCAGTTGAATTTCTCCAATGTAGTGGCCTGGTTTCTAAAACACAAGCTACTCCTTAATTACAAAAAAAAACAAAACAAGACAATGACATTTACTAACACCCATAACAAATACAAATCCTGCAAACTCACCATTCACAATAATTTGAATACCCTGCTAGAGCTGGTCAACTCCTTTAAATACCTAGGGGTTACACTTTAAAGCACCTTATCTTATGATCTCCATATTGACCATGTCACCAAAATGATCAATGCCAAAATCAGTATTCTATACAGTATTCTATACGCGCATAGACACTGTATGACAGCTAATGCTCTTAGGCTAGCAGTAAACAGTTCTGTCTTATCTATAATCGACTATGGATTAGTCGTGTATTGGGGGCAGCTGATTTGGCCCTTAAATGGGTCTCAACAGCTTTAAATAAGGTTTGCAGACTTGTCTTGGGTGCACACAGGTTTACACACACCTGTGATCTATATGCTACTATGCGATCACTCAATATGAAAGGAAGACTGCAGTTCCAGTCCTGTCTGCTAGAAAAAAAAGGCCTCTCTGGGCCACACCCCCCAGGGTGTCCAGAACATGCTACAGCCAACATCAAACCTCTGCAGTACCCATGGCACATGCAACCAGCCTTTTAAGGTCCCATTCCGCCACATGTCTCAAGGGCAAAGATCATTCGAGTACCGTGCCCCATACTGGCTCAACCCCTTGGGAGTGACCTTCTTAATGAAATTAAGCTCGAACATATTAAACAGAAGCTTCAGATCCACCTCATTGCCCTTGGGGTCTGTGACTGCCCTACCTAGGTTGAGTCTGCAGGTACACTTAATTTGACCTGTCCTGCCTGGACTCTTCTCTATATCTGCCTGCCCCTGAGTCCCACTCTTCCCTCAACCCAGATCCCCTCATTCCCTGTCTTTCTCAACTGCCTAACTCCTTCTACCCCCTTTCACTTGACAAGGCCTCTACTGGCTGACTCGTTTGTATAACAGCACTTAACTGTATCTATCTTGTCTCTTACAATTTTATAACACTATATAGTATCATGAAACATTTTGTACTAAATGTACTACCGTTGTTTTAGTACACTCTTGTTTGCACTGATGAAGCTCTGTATTATTGCCATGTAATACTGCATCCCATCTTATCCCCTGCATGTATTGTTTACCTATTCCACTGACATGGAACCTTTGTAAAAGAGCTCTCAGCTCAAACATGTTATAATCCGAAATGTGATATATAAATAAATAAAAAAAACTGCAAGTGCAGTGCATTCACCGAGTTTCAGTGATCACGAGAGAGTGGTTCAGAGGTCTGATTAGGAGACCTCAGATGGGAACCTACATTTCCCAGTCTACAACTCATCAAAACTTAATTGCAAACAAATTCACATTGTCACCGCATCCATTCATGCAGTGTTTATTATAGAAGCAACAAACCATATAGTGGAAATGTGTTCATTCTAGTCCATTCAGAGCTAACCACTAAATATTACATGAACAACTTACCATACAAGTTATTACAAACAAGAGTTGGCTATAGCCAACAATGGCTGCTTCTACATTTTCTTGTAACGTTTACAATGTTTCAATTCGGCAAAAAGAAAATTATACAATGTTTATGAACATTCGAATTTGCCAGCAGAAGGCCGTATGGTCTTTCTAAGCAACTTGATGCAGGCTCTTTCTACATATGATTTACAGTGGGTCCCGTTCCCTTTTGAATCGGATAACCTTCTTCTGGTTCACAGCCTCTGCTAGCAGTCCATTCCACCCAGACACCGCCCATTCTATGAAGATGTGTCTCCTGACCTCCTTCTTCAACCTCCCCCCAACCAATTTATAGCTATGCCCCTTGTGTTTCTGTTCCTGATCGAGGTAAAGAGGTTACTGTTAATCACCTTGTTAATATCTTTGAGGTACATAACGATTTCAGTCATGCCCCCCCCTTTCCTCCAATGAGTACACATTTAGGTTCCTTAGCCTGTTATTGTATAGGCTGCCCAGCTGACCTTGAATCATCTTTGTTGCCCTTCTTTGCACTGCCTCTAAATGATTTATGTCCTTCTCAGAGGCAGCTCCAATACTGCACACAGTAGTCCAGGTGCGGTTGCACCATGGATCTGTACAGTGGCGGGATCACCTCATTCCTTCTGCTTCAGAACCCTCTAGCTATGCACCCCAGCATCTGATCTGCCTTGGCTGCTGCCTTCCTGCATCAGACAGATTGTTTAAGGTTATTGGTTATGGCCGTTCCCAGATCCTTTTCCTCCTGACACCATCAACCCCCCCCCCCAGCAGCCCAATCCCAGCATTCACCTCTTAGGTTTTTGCAACCAATCGGCATCACCTTATACTTTTTCTCACTGAGGCCCAGCTGCCAGATACCAGAACATCTTTTAAATTAGCAAGGTCCTTGCTGAGGTCCCTGACCACTCTTTGGTGTTCACTCTCCCACAGAGTTTGGTGTCATCTGCAAAGAGGCAAATCTTGACTCTTATACCCTCCCCTATGTCCTTAATGAACACATTAAACAACACAGATCTGAGCACCAACCCCTGCAGGACCCAGCAGGTGATCTTCCCTGATCCTGATAGCTCCCCTATCACTCTTACCTTTTGGGTCCTCCCACTTGAGCCAGTTTGCTGCCCGCCTCATCAATTTTCCACCCTCTCCAGTCCTCCAACTTTTTGATTAGCCTCTTGTGGGGAACCAAGTCAAAGGCTTTACTGAAATCCAAGTACAGTATATCAACTGCCTGACCTTTGTCCGCAGTCTTTGTTACCTAGTCGAATAAATATATTAACTTGGTCTGGTATGACCTCTCTGCCATGAACCCATGCTGCTTCTCATTTTGGAGTCCATTTGCCTCAAGGAATCTAACCAGCAATTCTTTCAGGATGGTCTCCATCAGATTGCCCATTATAAATGTCAAGCTGACAGGTCTGTAGTCCCCTGGGTTATCCCTAGCCCTGCTGTTATGCAGCAGCACCACATGTGCTGTTCTCCACTCCACTGGCACTTCCCTCATATCTAGTGTTAAAAAGGTCTATCAGCAGTCCTGCTGGCTCTGTTACCTGTTCATTCAATGCCCTGGGGTGCATGCCATCTGGTCCCAGGGACTTGTCCACCTTCAGGGCTTTGAGCCCCTTCAAGACCCAATCCATGGTGATCCAGTCCTCTACCATACAGACACCCCCCCCCCAGCCTTCCTCTGCCCATCTTCCCTTGTGACATTGGCCCATCTTTCTCTTTAGTAAAGACAGAGTAGAAATATTCATTTAAACCTCTGCTTTATCCTTACTTTCTTCCACCCATCCTTCCTTCTTCTTAAGTTTAACAATGCTCTTCTTTGTGGCCCTTTTTTCCCTTATATAGCTGAAGAAGGCATTGTCCCCTTCCCTGATACCCTCTGCAATCTGCAGTTATTTGCCTACCTATCTTCCAAGCCTCTCTCACCTTCTCCACATAGGCTATCCTATCCTGTTCCATCCAGGTCATTCTATACTTACCATATGAAGCCCTTTCTTTCCTTTACAGCCTTGTCCATCTCCCTGTTGAACCAATGCGGCTGTCAGTTTTTTTGTTTTTTTTTCACCCCTCTGCTTAAGGCAGGTTTCCAAGCCTGCTATAATTCCATTCTTAACTGTGGTCCATTTCTAATCCACATTCAGACCCTCTCTGAGGTTGGCCAGTCTTTCTTTTAATATCTTGGTCCACCACTTCCCCCACCACCGCTACCCAGTCCACACACCTGTGACAACTTCTGCCTGCAGGCAATCTCAGTGGCCGATGTTCACAAAGAGCTGAAGACATCCAACCCAAATTCCCCAAAATTGACTGTCCAACAATAGCTGTCCCTACTGCCAACATACTTAACAGATCACTATGTACCAGCTCCTTTCCTTGCAGCTAGAAGCATGCACTGGTAGTTCTGATCCACACATGTGGCCCACCCAACTCACCCTTCAATAACTGGCCAATCTCTCTGCTCCCCACCCTCTCCTAAACCCTTAAGAATTTTATCAGTAGGCAGCTATCCAACTACTATGCCCATACTGGCTTCCTAACTTTACCAACCTGGCTTTCATGCAAACACTCAACCTCCTCCTCTCTTCTTAGAGTCACCAACCACATGTATGCCAACATGGACAAGAGCCTGGGCACAGAAGCCATGTTTATAAACCTAGCAAAGGCCTTTGACACCATGAATTACCATCAGCTCCTACTCAAACTAGCCAACTCTGGTGTCTCCCCCTCAGCCCCTGCATGTTTCCAATCATACTTGGCCAACTGGAGCTAATCTGTCAAGCTTGGCCCATGCTTCTATCCCGATCTACCAGTCACTCTCAGAGTCCCACAAGGGTCAGTCCTGGGGACCCTGCTCTTCACTAGCTACATTAATGACCTACCCAACTCCCTCACTGCCAGCAACAGACACATATATGTAGATGATACCGTTATATATGTATCAAGCATGTATACTCCCTCCATTAAGGGTCACCTCCAACAGGACTTCACTGCAGTACAAAAACGGTTCCTGGATAACTGCCTCATCGTGAACCAAAAAAAAAAAAACAGTGCCCATGTTGTTTGGCACCAGGAACTGGCTTAGTTCTACCACCCCCAGTCTGACTTTGTCTACCCCAGATGGGTCCTGCCTGGACTCAGCTTCCTCCTACAAATACCTCAGTCTTCACCCCGACCAACACCTTAACTAAGCCATACGTCAAGCTAGGTGCCCTATACAGAGTAATGGGATACCTCTATCCAATCAAGGGAACATAGTCTACTCAGGTGCTACCTCCACCTCCTTTGATAAAATCTCCCTGTGTAGATTCACCCTGGGCTCTCCTCCCCCCATCACTCCCACTGATGCAGTATGTACAATGAACTAGAGTTGTCCCCTTCCCTGCGAGACAAATTATGCACACTGCCCTCTTGGATGCCAAGTACTGGTCCAGTAAACTGCTTGGATATCTGTCCAACCTCTTCTCTCCTGCAGCGAAACCCCTCCTATCTGCTCAGATCTGGGGCAGGTCACCACTCCCATCTCCCATAGTATAAGAGAAACCTAGGCCAAGTCTTCATCAGCAGCAGGCTCCCTAACACCTGGGACAATCTTCCAGTCAATGTCACTGCTCCATCCCCCACATCAAGCAAGGGTCTGATCAAGTCCCACTGAAAACCCTGATGTCATGTTCCCAAAGCAACCCCCCCCCCAGCCTGTCTAACTCATCTAGTTAATGCATATCATATCAACCTTGTGATGTATTTTATGCTAACTGCTGTGATCTCCTTTAGGAGAGCCGTGGTTCTACTCTTTATTTTCTTTCCTTGGGCCTACTCTGTTCATGTAATTACCACAAAGGTGGATTTAAACTAGATGAGAGGTAGCAAATGGACAGCAGGTAAGCAGGGATCCAATAGAGTGGAGTCACAGCCTACCCCCAGGCTAGCAGGGAAGGACTTGAGGTGGCCAAAAAGGGAGGGAGAAGAAGGGAAGAGATGGAGGGTGATGAAGGGAAGTGGGCAGGATTGAGGGTGGTCTTTCTGAATGTGAGAAGCTTAGGCAACATATCAGCTGAGCTACAGGCACTCTTGGCAGTGTGAAAGGTGGATATTGCAGCCGTCATGGAAATGTGGGCAACTGAGCACCAGGACTGGGATCTGGCAATCCCAGGGTACAAATTATACAGAAAGGACAGTAAGGAAGGGGGGGGTGGGGTGGCAGTCTATGTGAGGGACAAGATCAAATGCACAAGGGATGAGGGGGAGGAAAGGAGAACAGAGGCAATCTGGCTACAGCTCCTAGACTCAAGGGGTAGGAAACTAAGGTTTGGGGTGGTATACAGGCCACCGTCCCAGTCTGAGGAACATGACAGGGAATTAGCGGGACAAATCAGAAAGGTATGTAGAAAAGGGAAGGTGGTCACCGTGGGGGATTTCAACTTGCCATGGTTTGACTGGAGCATTCCGGTCCCCTCCAGTGCTAGGGAGCAAGTACTCCTGGACGTGATTCAGGAGGGTCTCCTGACGCAGCTGATCAGTGTACCTACAAGGAGAAAGAACACTAGATCTGGTATTGTCGAATGGGGAGGCAGTATGGGAAATAAGGGTGGAGGACCCACAAGCTGACAGCGATCACCAAACGTTGTGGTTTAATATCACAATGTGTGAGGAGCCAGAGAAATCAGTAACCCGGGTGGTAAACTTCAGGGGGGGGTGGACTTTGCCAGGATGAGGGAAGTACTGAAAGGGAAACTGGAGGGCATAAGGCAGGAGATGGACATGGACCAGAAATGGAATATTATTAAACAGAGGATTACAGAGGCAATGGAAGCCTGCACCAAGATACAGAGTGAGAAACCATGCTGGTTGAACAGCGAGGTAGGGGAGGTGGTGAGGGAAAAATGAGAGGCACACCAGAGGTATAGGAAGATGGGGAAGGAAGGGGACAGGGAGGAGGATGCAAGATGGTCCAGGGAGGTGACTAGAAAAGTGAGAGAAGCCAAGGCCCAGAGGAAGCTGAGATTAGCACAGGGAATTAACAGGAGGGAGAAAGACTTTTTCAGCTACATCAGGGAGAAAAGGAAATGCAAGGAGACAATAGTGAGGATAAAAAAGGGTGGGGAGTGGATGGAAAAGGGAGAGGAACAGGTGAAAGCATTGCATGAATACTTTTGCTCAGTGTTCATGGAAGAAAAGGGGGGACCTCTACCACCACTGACTGGGAGAATGGGGACGGAGGCAAGGAGGTGACAGATGAAAGAATTGAGGGAGGTAGAGTCCTGGAGGGACTGAGGGCAATGAGGGTAGACAAGGCACCAGGACTGGATGGTATCCACCCCAGGGTGCTGAGGGAGATGGCGGAGGTGTTGGCAGAGCCACTGGAGGATCTGTACAGCACCTCACTGGAGTTGGGATGTGTGCCACTGGACTGGAGGATGGCACATGTAGTGCCATTACACATGAGCGGACCATGGGATGAACCGGGTAATTATTGTCCAGTAAGTCTCACCTTCATTGTGTGCAAACTCATGGAAACAGTACTAAAGGAAAGACTGGTGTCGTACCTGGAGGACAATGGCCTCCTGGATGTGATGCAGCATGGGTTCATTTCGGGAAGTCTTGTCTAACCAACCTGATACGATATTATGACTGGGTGACAGGTGAGTGGGTAAGGGTCATGCAGTCGATGTTCTTTACTTGGACTTCAGTAAGGCCTTCAATTCAGTGCCTCATGGGTGACTTTGGGGGGGGAAGCTAACTGGTGTAGGGGTAGGGGTAAAAATGACGAACTGGATTACAAGCTGGCTGAGTGGGAGGCTGCAACGGGTGGTAGTGGGATGGGGGCTCTCAACTCTGAGGCCAGTGATGAGAGGGATGCCACAGGGCTCTGTGCTGGGACCAGTATTATTTGGGCTCTCTTTATATCAGACATTGTGCATGGAGTGGTGAACAAGGTAAGTCTGTTCGCAGACGACACCAAAATGGGAGCAGTGGTGGATGGAGGGAAGGGATGGAAGCAGCTGCAGGGAGACCTAAGCAAGCTAGAGGAGTGGTCAGAGAGGTGGTAGGGTTCAATGCAAAGAAGTGTAAGGTTATGCACTTCGGGGGAAAGAACCCAAGGGGAGAATACTGGCTGGGGGGGTTAAGCTGGGGATCACTGACGAGGAGAAGGACCTAGGAGTGATGGTAACAGGGACCATGAACAATACTGCCCAGTGCAGGAAAGTGGCTGCAAAAGCGAACAAAATGCTGGGGTGCATAGCGAGGGGGGCTTCATCCAGGCAAAGAGAGGTGATCTTGCCCCTCTACAGGTCACTGGTGAGCCGCACTTGGGTACTGGCTGTTAGTTTTGGAGGCCATATCCATGATATCAGGCTACTGGAGGGGATGCAGAGGAGGGCAACGAAGATGATATGTGGAATGGAGGGGAAAGACTATGAGAGCAGGCTGGGAGACCTGAATATGTACACCCTGGAGGAAAGAAGGGACAGAGGGGACATAACAGAGACATTCAAGTATCTGAGGGAAATCAATAAGGATGGGGCAGACAAGGTCTTTAAGCTAAGGAAGGGGAGGGACATCAGGGGACATGGGCTAAGAATAGAAGGGGGGAGATTTAGGAGGGAAAGGAGGAGACACTATTTCACAGACAGGGTGGTAGCAAAATGGAATGCACTACCAGAATGGGTGGTATCATGTAAATCTGTGAACTGCTTTAAATGGGCATGGGACAGGGAACAGGGGAGAGTGAGGGTGGAGGAGGTGAGGGGTGGCAGTGGGATGACAAAGGGGAGGGAGTGGGGCAGCTGCAAACTAGGGTGCTAGCTACACACTCAAGCAGACTTAGATAGACCGAGTGGTCTGTTTCTGCTGGCACATTCGTGTGTTCATATGTCATTATATTTACTGTACCAGGAGACACTGCTTACCATGTACTCGTTTCATTTGTTTTTGGAACATGTAATGAACGTAAAGTACAAATGCTGTCAGATTCCTCACTGTCCCCTTGCTCCCCTTCCCAGGTGGCAACTGGAAACAAACCCTGGGTTCTGTGAACTTACCTAGTAAAATATGTTTAAAAAAAATAAACACACAAAATCCTCCTAAAGTCAGTCTTCCTAAAATCCAGTACACGTGTTTTCCCCATTCATTAATACCGGGTCCAGGATGGCTCTTTCCCTAGTGGGTTCATTAATGCTCTGGATCAGGAACCTGTCCTGGACCATGTCAAGGAACAATTGGCTTTGATTGCAGGTGATAATAGGGACATTCCACTTAATTTTGGACATGTCGAAATCCCCCACTATCACCACCTCTCGCATCCCTGCTGTCTGCCTGATCATATCCCCAATCTCTTTACCCTTTATCCCTCCCTTCAGCCTGCTGTGGCGGTTGGTAGTCCACTCCCAACCTCAGATTTCTTCCTACTTTTATGTGCAACTGGACCCACAATGCCTCTAGATCCCCATCCCCATTTCTTCCGTTGTGACTGTTATGTCTTTCCTAATGTAAAGTGCCATTCCTTCTTTCCCTTTTACCCTGTCTTTCCTTCAGAGGGTGTACCCTGGGATGGAGAGATCCAAGTCATGGTTTGAAGTGTTTAGGTCTCAGTGATTGCTGCCAAATCAAACTTTCCTTCAGCTAACAAGGCCTGCTGGTCATCCATTTTGTTTCTGAGACTTCTGACATTGAAGGACACAACCCTCTGTCCTTCCTGTTTGATCTTCTCATTCCCAGGACCCAAGTTTCCTTCCTTTCCTTCATAGCTCTCTTGTACCGCCTCCCCTCCCATCAAACGTCTAAGTTCCCCCTTCTATTAACCCTGTTCCTGCTCTCCTCTCCAACCCACCCTGTTACTATCCCTGTGCTGTTTGCCTGGAGGAGTGACAGCTCCTTCCTCCAGAATGCCTTGTGTGCTGCTCCCACTGATGTCCCTCTTGCTTCTAGTTTAAATTCAGACTACTGGTAATGTCCCCAATTTGGTCACTGAGTAGCCTTGTTCCCATCAGCTTAAGTGAAATCTGTCTGGTGAGTGAAGAGTCCTATCTTCCCAGTACCTTCCCCAATTCTCAATCACACCAAAGCCTGCTTTCCTGCACCAGTCCTGCAACCAGAACTGAATTCCTCTATCCTACTCTTTCTTGCTGAACTGTCCCTAGGCTACCAATCTGGCTTCTCTCTAGCAAATCATCCCTACCTCTCTAAAACTGTCCTGAACCATCCCCACATCACATCCAGCCAGGTCATTAGTTCCTAGGTGGAATACTACATGTGGCTTCCCCCCTTCCCCTACATAAGCACGTGTACCTTCAGGTGAATCCTATCTGCCATCATATTCGAGAAGCACATCACCCTCCTCCTATGCTGCTCCCCCTTTCCCCTAGTCCAATCCAAACCCCTCACTTTTAAATCCACTATGACCACCACCCTACCATTTAGCCCCCCCTTTTCCCTCCTTTCCGGGGCTCATTTCTGTTATGGATCCCATTTCCAAAATGGCCCTCCCCCACTCCTGACTTCTCCCCCCTCCATCCAATCCACCTGTTCTCTGTAGTGCTTCCTCCCCTGTCCTGCCATCCACCTCCGTTCTGCACATCCTTTTGTTTCTGATCTGTCCTCAGTCATTTTCCTCCCCCCCTCCCCCATCGCGTGTCTCATGCTGCACCTGCTGACGCATCTATTCCCCTTGGCTTTTCCTGACTCTCAAGCAACTCCTCCTGAGCCCATTCTAGAGTTCTGTCTCTTCTCTTCCTCTAGAAGGCTAGCCTGGGAACATCTGTATCCTTCCACAACCAGTGGCTGGAAACTGCCTTCCTCCCTTCCTTACACCCTTTTGTTCATCTGCCCTCAGTCCTTTCCCTTCCCACTCTCAACTGCATGTCCCATGCTACACTTGCTAATGCTTCCATTGATGCTTCATTTCCCCTTGGCCTCCCCTGACCCTCTCATAACTCCACCCAAGCCTATTCTAGGTTACTGCCTCTTCTCTTCCTGCAGCAGGCTATCCTGTGAATGCCTGTCTCCCTCTACAATTAATGACTGGAAAACCATTACTACTTATTACCCCATCTTGCAGTATCACCCTCTCCACCACCTGTTCAGCGTTCCCCCTGCCCTACCTGTTTCCCAACATACCCCATGGTGCCTCCCCACATGTTAGAGTAGAGGAATCCATGGTGTCCTGTTCTTCATTCCTCCAGGCGTACCACCCTTCCCTGCCATTACCCCTTTCCTAGTAGGCTTGTCAGAACCCACTGACGTTCTAGTCCCAAACTTTTAAAAAAGTTCTAGGGTTCTAATCTTTTTTAGAAGTCAACCCCTATTTTTTTATTAAGAAAATAATAGCCACCCAAAATATTTCTGGGATTTATTTAAGCTACCACACACGGAGTGCTGGGTGGCCCATGGTCACACACTGTGTACAGTGCGGGAACACAGCATAGATGAGAAGTACACTGCACTGGAATCACAGGTATTTTAAATGAATAAAGGATTTTTCTGTCCTTTCATCACCCAATATATTTCTCAGATTTTTTAGGGATACTACACACTGAATGTTGGGTGGTACATGCATACACTGGGTATAGTCATCAGTGTAGCCCAGTGGAGCATAGAACATATAAAAAAAAGTGCGCCACGCAGAAGTCACAGATATTTGAAAAATGAACAAAGGAGTTTTCTCTCCGAGGCCTTACACAAAATATTTCTGCTGTATTTCCATATAGACCAGGGGAGGCGTTCTATGCAGGAACTTCTTGGACAACATTCTTAATCTTAGCTGCTTAGCTAGCACTGTGCATGATATTCAAATTTTTTTTTTTTTTTTCATGAAATGTATTTTTCCCCTGAGGCCAGTAGAATACAATGTCTCAGCTGCCCTACTGCACATTTGCTGCCCATTACCGCTCTTCCCAAAACACAACACAGACACAAAATGGCGGCCTCCACTTCCAGTCCTGACTACAAGCAGCATCCATCTATACTGTATTCATTTACCTGGCGGCTGCAATTCACGTGGTGGTAGATTACAGGTTGTGTTGCATACACACCACATTTGGCTTAATGGCTTCTTACCCTCCTTCTCTCACTGACTTCCTTTTTAAAAGGCCACCTGTTCCTGCATCCTGGTTCACCCTTCTCATTTGTTGTTTGCCCTGGCTCCTGATGCTCACTCACCTGCCTGTACTGTATCTCCCATCCTAGGTGCACCACATACTCCCACTCTGCAACAAAATGACCGCCAGCTACGCTCCCTGACCATGCTGCTGCCTCATTGCAATCATGATGCCTGCTGCCCAGGTAGAACTCTGTGTCTGGTTACTCCCGTGCTCTCGCCAATATTTGACTCTGCTACTGCGCAAATGTATTGCACCACCAATCACAGTGGGAGTCGGGGGGGGGAGCGGGAACAGCAAGATTGTTGCCATGTGTGCAGTTTAAAAAAAAACTTTTCTTTCATTTCTAGCCAATCTGGGGATAAAGGCCACACTTTGCCAAGTGACTGGAAAGAGAGTGGGGATGAGGAGGAAATGGAAGGTAGACACAAATGAAGGTCAGGGAGTGAGTCAGAGAGGGGAGACCAAAACAAATGTTGAACTACAGGATCCTGACAGTGATCAGTGGTGGGGGGTACAATAATAAGGTCGCACCATCAGTCCTGCACTGAAAAAGGCGACATAGTATGCAAAGCAAGTGAAACAGTCTTGTTAATGTCCTTTTGTAGGGCACAATACAGGGCTGTACACATCATATTTGAAGCACTGCAACTGTACTGTGAACCCTGACCCTCTGGTGTTCCAGTTCTAATTTAGAACTGGAACACCAGAGTTCAAACACGGTTCAAATCTTTCTAGAACTAGTTCTGACAACCCTATTTCCTAGCCCTGTCTACCTGTCTCTTCTCTGATTTTCCTAGTGCAGTCTCAGCCCCCACTGCCTCCCCCCCAACCTCCCATCCTTGTCCCCTGCTCAGTCCTTTCTACTTGCCACCCTGCTAGTGCTCCCAGCTCTGCCCTAAGCATGCTTACTTTGGTCATCAGTAAACCTAACTTCCAACACACTCTGCAACCCCCTGCTCACCACATTGTTCTGAAAATCTCAGCTGCCCCACAGCCCCTGCATCCCACGGCCCTTCCATCTCCTATCTCCTGTCTCCACATTTTTCTAACCTGTACACTCCCTTACCAGCTCAGTGCACCTTCCCAGTTTTCAACTTGATTTCTCTTTTTCCCTGCAGCTTGGAAGTTATTTATTTTTCCTTCTAAGCTATCTTCTGAAGGTCTGCCCCAGACTGGGAACAGCAGCTTACTATCATTCTGTTTCAGCAGATCCACACAAGATAGGGAGTAGGTGACCCCTATTTACCTGCCTGCATAGGCCTACCCCAGATAGGGAGTAGTTGCAACCACCTGTTTAACCTGCTTCTGCATGCCTACCCCAGATAGGGAGTAGTTGCAACCACCTGTTTAACCTGCTTCCGCATGCCTACCCCAGATACAGAGTAGTTGCAACCACCTGTTTAACCTGCTTCCACATGCCTATCCCAGATAAGGAGTAGTTGCAGCCACCTGTTTAACCTGCTTCTGCATGCCTACCCCAGATAGGTTGTAGTTGCAGCCACCTGTTTAACCTGCTTCCGCATGCCTAACCCAGATAGGGAGTAGTTGCAACCACCTGTTTAACCTGTTTCCACATGCCAACCCCAGATAGGGAGTTGTTCCACTTATTTACTTAACCTGCGTCCACAGGACTACCCCAGATGGGGAGCAGTTGCAATCACCTGGTTACCCTGCCTCTGTATGCCTACCCCAGATAAGTAGCTGTAATCACCTGGTTACCCTGCCTCTGTATGCCTACCCCAGATAAAGAGTAGCTGTAATCATCCAGTTACCCTGCCTCTGCAGGCCTACCCCAGACAGGTAGTAGTTACACTACCTAATTTACCTGCTTCCACAAGCCCACCCCAGATAAGGAGTAATTTTAATCAGCTATAACCTGTTAGCACAGGCCTACCCTTAACCTCTTTCTTCATCTGGCCTTCACCCATTCCTTCCTAGTCAGAATTCCCCACTACCTTCAGACATCCCTAGGTAAGATATCACGTTCCTGCTTCATGGCATTCATAAGTCGGGGTCGCTCCACCTCAGGGTCATTTGGCCCACTGGATAATTTTTGTAGTGGACTGCAGTCTCGCTAGTGGCTGGCTGCAGTCACGTGATCTTCTATCACCTCTAATGATGCTGGAGCCAACTTCCTTTTATCGCGCCCCAAACTCCCTTTGCATAGTCCTTCCTCAACACCCCCCCCCCCCCATACCCACGCAACCTCAAAACCCACATATTGTTGTAGTTCAGTTTAAGTCCCCTACAGGTGAAAGAAAGACAAAATACACAAGTCTGCTGCTTCCGCAGCTCTTAATTAGTATGAGTGAAGTTACCGTACACATACTACTATTGTTTAACATTTTATGTATAGACTTTTCAAATGATAATATATGATAAAAAAAAATGGAGAAACACATCAAAACTTTTTATAATTAGAAACACCATATTTTAAAAATAATAATACTGTCCCTTAGCTAATCTCATTAGTATGCATGCAACATGAAATAAATGAGTGCTCATAAAAGACATGCATGGTGACTTAACGGGACACTGTCAGTTTTGGGGGGGGCCGGATTTTCTAATGTATGTTTGTTGATGGTTCCTGTTGCTAAATTGTGTTCAGAAAATGTTTGCTGTGCAGTGGATTTAGAAATAAGTAAAGTTTTATTGAAAAATGGCAAAAAATACTTTTCAAGCAACTCATCACAGGCAGCTGAAGTGCACTTCTGAGTGTTTTTATAAGCACAACATGGCATGGAGGCACTGGTAAACTCATGCACCCACAAGTTCATCATTTTTAAACAGTGTGCAATAAATGTATGTGTAGTATTTCAATCGGATGGTCTCCAGAACATGAGAAAGTAATCAAAGAGCCAAAACGTGCATTATATCGTAAATCAGGCTTTGAAAACTAAAGCCATGACACCGGGCATGCACATTATCGTCGGCACTAATGTTCATGCTCGGTGTCATGGCTTTACTAATGTAATTTTCTTTCTTACAGGCTACATGGCAAAACAAGAACTTCAATGCAAAAACACTAAAGCAAGGCTTACCCCGGAAGAGCATTGGGAACAAGTCCAAATTTAATAGAAATGCCAAATTACACAGACACCATTAATGTAAAATGTCATAGGAAGTTTATGCATGGGGATTTGCATATACATCCCATGATGCTTTGCATTAGTGGGGTATGTGTAATTTGGTATATTATAGAGACCTTATATGAAGTCTCTGGGAGGATATCCTAGGGCTTACAAGGTTAGGCAGAGGCACACCAAATATTTTCCGTGAGGAAAGGGTAATTTTGCAACCATTTTGCAGGACATTTCTGCACTGCATTCCTGCCCTTTTGTGCAGCGCACAAAGGAGTCACAGTTCTTTCCCTGCACTAGTGTCCCAGTTAGATTGCCAGCACAGTGATGATATAATGAGGATGCTTGCATGTACAGGGGTGCTGTACTATGCTCTGGGGCTTCCCAAGCCCTCACCTCAGGATGCAAGGTGCAGCAACTGCTGCAAAGGTAGAACTGTTAAAAAGCAGTGTTTGCAGAGGTTGCATCCTTGTGAGCTGGAATGTTCATTTACCAGCAGGAGGAAGGGTTAGACTGCACATAGCAGTGTCAACAATAGCAACAGAAGGAAACAGCTGTGGAGGGGATCCACTGGACCCTGGGGACATGTAAAACCAATACACAGCATTCCGTTGACACTGTACCACCAGTGAACATTTAAAGAATTGTACATACTGTATACTTATAAAATGGGATCTGGCCAATATTGACCTCTTATTGGTCAGAACCCTATCACATGGTACTGTATTAACCTACCACATACCCCTGCTTGATGAAAAAATATAGGTGCATCAGTCGTGACTACAATCGGTCAGGCTCAAAAAGGTCAATATTCAGATTATATAACCATGGGGTCAAAGAGGTCACTTTGCAAATCATCCCACATATTCCATTAACCACATGAATGGGGTTGGATGACTTGTTTTGTCTATAGTTGATTATGTGTTATATCTATTGTTTTTCACTCACGTGTGTAATCCATCTGTGGGGTTAGTGGCATCCTTTTAGTTGCCCTGGGACTTGCACAGTTTAGAATAATTGTTTTGGGACTTCATGTCCATGTCCAAAAAAGAGTTAACAGTTTTCCCACCTTTGGGACTGTCCGTCACTGGACTTTGAGAGGGGCAGACCTGGGGGGATTTAAGGAGCTGCATGAGAAGGCTGGAGGAGGAGGTCCAAGGTCTGAGAGAGAGGAGATCGGGGGATAGGAATCGAGCAGGGCCCATTGCCAGCTCAAGCATCGGGGCAGTTTTCCACTGGGGATCTGGTAGCATTACCAGCTGGGAGTGATGTGGCAGTGGCCATTTTGGCAACAGCCCTGGGTTGGGGAACCCCGGGAATCAACCCCCGATCCCATACTGCTGAAGCTTAAAGTGCTTCGCGGTAAGACCGGAGGGAGAGCACAGTGCCAGCAGGGAGGAGAATGGGTCACGGAGTGCCTAGGGAGTTGGCACCTGGGAGTATCATCCTGCCAGCTGTTATGTTTGAAAGTGGCTGGGAGGTGCCAGGTCAGCCTGAGGAGAAGAAGGGACATTTGGATATCGGAGCTATGGCCCCGAGGTGTGCAGCCATAGCCAGGTCTGTGAGACTGAAAGCTGGAGGGAGCAATTAGCCCTGAGATGTCTAGATCACCAGACAGCCCTGTAGAATGGAAAAGCTCTATAGGACATAGTGGCAATGGTCCCGATCGGAGTGGTCATGGCCAGGGAGAGTAAGAGGGGGCAAAGCTGTTTGGACTGTGAGGCATGTGCTGATTTTTTGTTTCAAGATGAAGTGAGCTACATGCAATGTTTTGGGGGTTATCTGGATAACATCCCATATGGACTTTCTCTAACTAGACTCCAGTGTTATATGACCTCCTTGGTCCAGGAATTATGCTGCTAATGTGACCAACATGGTCCAGCAACAATGTACTGTTCCCCCACCGTTTAATTCTGTAACTGCTCCATACAGTGATTTATTGGATGTTGGATCAAGTTATTAAAAGTGATCCAGTTTATTTCTGCAGTACAATAGTTGTCTTGCTAATTTTAACTGTTTTGCTACTAATCAGTGTTTTCCCTTTTCAGCCAGGCATCGTGAGGGGGTCAGCAGGCACCCCAGTTCCAGCGATGGCCTGGGTAAACATAGGCCATTATGGAAGTGTTCCTGCTGCTGTGAGTGCTCCCTCCCCATGGAATGACAACACGATACCCTTAGACAACGGGGGGCGCTACACGTGAAACCTTTGTAAATGAGCACACGTGCTCAAAGGTGTATTCTGGATGACTATATAAATAAATAAAATAAAAATGAATAAATAATTATACAATGGCAAGAAAAATCTTTGGGCTCAGATTGGTCAGTGTGGGACTAGACTTGTGATGTTATCTCAGACCAACATCACTGGATCAAGTCCCAGCACACACATGACTGCATCAAATATAAAACAAATCATTGCACGTGCCATGTCCAGGCTGCCCACACTTGGCATGGCCACTTTGCAGTTTGCCAGTACTTCACTTTTGCTGACAGCAGTGGGGGAAAAAGGTATAATAAATAAAATAAAAAAAATAAAAAGTGAAGTACTGGCAAACTGCAAAGTGGCCATGCCAAGTGTGGGAAACCTGGACATGGCACATGCAATGAACAAATGGAGAGCAGGGGGCAACAGACAAGAGACAGACACAGAAAGGCAGACACCAGTACTAGTACCATCTTCTGGACAAATTAGGCATTGTGGACTTTTTTCAGTAGAGATACCTGGTATTACACAAACTGAAATAAAAATGTAGTTCAAACTAGTTTTTTAAACGTAAAAAAAAAGAGCCATTTTATAATCGGAATAGTGTACTCCAGGGTGTGTTTTGTGCTAGGATAACATCACTTCTCCGGTGCTGGATGCACTCAGCCTGTGGCCCCGTGCCCAACCACCTGAGGCATGACATTATCCTAGCACAACACACACACCCTGTTATGCATTATTCCTTAAATAAAACACAAGATCTAACTGCATACCCCCTTGCCCTCTCCCAGATTCAAATAACTACTAATTACTAACTTACACATGGCACAAAAGACAAAAGCAGCAGAATTTGGGCTGGCAGTATAGCCTACAGGTTAGAGTAATGAGCTGTGAACGAGCTTGGTACATCCAGCAGACCAGACCTTGGTTTGATTCTCACAGCCTCCACTTGCATACTGTGTGACTCTGAGCAAGTCACTTAACTGCCCAGTGCTCCCAGGTCACCCCTGAAAACAGGCACTTGTGCCTAGTGGGCTTTACCCGGTTGCCAAAGACTAAAATAAAATAAAATAGCAGAAATGGGGGAAACATACTGACTTCCACAGACAAAGACAAAATACCAGAGCCACAGCAATCCACTTACAGCCCTACCAGAACACAGCAAAAATGCTACTCCTCGCCTCTACTCTGCAAAGTAGTGTTACAGAACAAAGAAACAAAGTACTGTTACAGAATAATGAAACTTGCCTCAATAAGAAGAAAAAACAGAAAAGCAGGAACTGCCAGTCGTCATCCTCCACAATGTAACGGACACTGAGCTGCAACATTTACATGTGCTCTTACGCAACGTTAACTCTTACCCGCAAGCCCCTTGTGCTAATGTGGGGCCAGCACTGTATTCAAATGAGTTTTCAAAAGAGGAAAAACAGTTTAAAAGATAAGAAGTGAAAGAAAAAAGCACTGAGGCAAGATTTACCCTGGGAAGGGCATTAGAAACAAAGTCAAGTTTGAAAGAAACAGCCTCCTGCTGCAGACAGCCATCCCACTCCTGGTTATGACATCATCAGCCAGTCGAGGCTAGTGCAGCACTCCAACCACAGCCTAACCTGCCTAAACTGTCTGCCAATCAATCAGTGATTTTTCAGCCAATCACACAGCATCTGCAGATGATAACATGCAAGTGAATCTTCTCCTCCTCCTCCTACAGCAAATTGTGAACATATATGTTCACTGAGGTACTGTGCAGATCTAAACAGGACAGCAACATCCTTCACATAACCCATAATACAGCACCACAGAAGAGACACTGAAAAAAGAAAACTGCAAAGCAAAAATAGGACCCTAACAATGCAACTACCAGGTGTAAGTCACACGGATAAATGAACTACACAATATTTCAAAAATCCTGTTTTATAACTGGAATAAGGCAATACCATTGGGAGGATTATGTTTGCTGGTGTACCTTGTGGTAGTCAACATTCTTCACCTTTCAGGTTTGGGATTCAAACCCACCACTCAGTGCATTAACGCAGCACAATCCCGCTGTCATTCCTTTCCTATTAGAGCAATCATCAAGGTAAAGGGCAAGGGGGATGACTTCAGCAGACTAGCCATATGCCTAGGGCACATGCATGGACCAACCCCTGCAGCTGTCACAGTCCTAAACAGTGTGCTAGTGATTGCACAGCCTATGTGTGGCCACTAACATCTGGATAGGCAATTTGTGACAAGAACTTTAGTGCAAAACCACTGAAGCTGATGCATTCTGACTTAATGAAGGCACAGATATGTATGGAGGCACTGTACAGAGTAAGACCTTTACCTGTTGCTAGTAAGGCATACTGGCCCCTGCCACGGATTGCAGTCCTGCAAGCTGGAACATTTATTCCAGCAGAGGGAAGGGTTAGACGGCACAGAGCACCACTGACAACAGTAATGGAAGGGAAGGGAGTAATGGCTGGTGGATACACTGGACATCTGAGAATTGGACAACCAATTCAGAATTCCAGGGCAACTGGATACCAGGGCAGACTGGTGAAAATGATACATATATACAGTATATGTAATATATGGAGATGGCCATATAATAGTATCCTACACCATACAAAAAAATTCTAGTAATAGCACAGTACCCAAAGTGATAATATCATCGTTAACAAGTGATAATACTATCTTTCAGAACTCGTAATACTTTCGTTCGCGCTCTCAACGATAGCATTATCACCAAACCTGAAGAGCGCAGCCTCCAAACACTTCAGTGCCATAGGCCTTTTCCAGACATCCCCATGGCAACCTCTTACCATGCGTGGTGACATTTAGATAACCGCGCCTCCTGATTTGATGTGGTTTCTCTGTGGGCGGGCAAAACCGTTGAAAAAACATGGCGCCCGTCTCTCGCTTAGTGAGAGAAAATCGTCCCTTAGCTCCAGTACCACTGCTTTCCAACATAATTAGGTGGCTAATCCTACCTACACTGAAGGAAAACATCAAGTAAAGGTAGGACTGTGTACCAAAGAAAACTCGCTCACGAGAGACACGGAGCGAGTGAGCGAGCAGGCGTGACACAAAGGGTTGGGGGTGGAGATGGAGACAGTCAGTGTCTGACTTCTCACTTCAAGAGAGCCTGCCCTCACAGTACCACAGAAATAAAACTCTCCTCCATATATTACAAAAAATAAAAAATAGGTGAGTGTCTATTACTCGGGAGAAATACCATCTCGAGGTTCTGAGGACAAGGGAACCTCTCGAGCTTCGCTCTCGAGGCTTCCTTGTCCCCAGAACCTCTCAATGGTATTACTCCCTTGTAATAGACACTCACCTATCTATTATTCTATTTATATATTATAGGGGCATGGTTGCACCCCTATAGTTAGGGTTATGAAGGCACTTTAATGTTAAACATGAAATTTAGCGTGTTAATAACTTTGGACCCGTTCAACAGATTTGCATAAAATTTGGTGTACACGGTAGGGCGAGGTTGATCTCTTGATCTGCCTAATTGTATTTTGGTCAGTCTTGTGCTTTTTGCACAGTGAATCTTTGAAAAATGCACTTTTCACCAGTTTTGAGGGCAGTTTTCAGATTTTGTTCCTGGGCGCTGTGTGGTCACCATGTGGCGTGCTGGTCTGAAACGTGGGCCGTAGAAAGAGCTTGCATCAAGAAACAGACCACTTTTTTTTGGTGAAAAACCATTAATCCATTCAAAAGTTATTAAACTTTTTAGCTCCCATTATAAGTCTATGGAAAGATTTATATGGTTGTTTTGTGAAAGAAGAATGGGGTTTTGGCCCTCTGGTCACACCTTACAATTAAAAAATTTGCAGACTTGTGATCAAAGATTCTTTGATCATGAGAAATTTATTGATCGTGATAGCCGCCATCTTGTTTTCAGTTTGGGGTTGGAAAAAAAACAAATATCTCAGCCCAGGGGTGACTTCTGAAGTAAAACTTGGATGGGTTTTGCTCGGGAATTCCCTCGATCAAACCATGCCTGTAGTTTAATATAGTTGTGTCAAAAAATGGAGTTTTAACGTTTTAATTCTTTGATCATGGCTCACTAACCATCTTTGATCGAGACCCTGCAAATCCTTTGATCGCGAGATTCTTTGATCGTGATCTTCATTCGTGAGGGAGGGATGAGATGGCCAGATTTTTGGGTTGAAAAAAACAAATATCTCAGTCCAGGGGTGACTTGTGAAGTAAAACTAGGATGGGTTTTGCTCAGGGGGCTTCCTTCTATCGAGCCATGCCTGTGGTTTAATGTAGTTGTGTCAAAAAATGGAGTTTTAACATTTTTAAATTCTTTGATCATAAGCCTGCAAATTCTTTGGTTGCAAGATTTCTTTGATCGCGAGCTTCGTTCATGAGGGCAGGACGAGATGGACAGATTTTTGCTGGACCAGATGTCTCTGGGAAGGACCAGATAGCCCAAATTTCACGACCAGATGTCTCCTCACGATCAAAGATGATCTTTGATCGCGAGGTCACGGTCGATTCTCGTGATCACAGAATTTTTAAAGGTGCAAAAACTTTAAAATTAAATATCTCGGAAATGGTTTGGTCTTTTACTTGAAATTTGGAGGGTTTTGAGGTGATGCCCTGTAGATGTGAATTATGGTATTTAGGTGCTGAAAAATTAATTTGCTGCAGAGATATTGTGTGTCACAGTTTACTTTTTGTGGATAACGTTCTGCATTGTGGTAATGACTTGAAATTTATAGGGTAGCTAGCCTTACTGCCATGGAGGTACTTTTCAGTGGTTTGGTGTGTAAAATCTAAACAGGTGTGGAATTATACCACTCCAATGAATGAAAATCTAAAACTTTAAAATTAAATATCTCGGAAACAGTTTGGTCTTTTAACTTGAAGTTTGAAGGGTGTTGTAGGGATGTCCTGTAGATGTGAATTATGGTGTTTAGGTGTCATAAAATTAATTTGCTACGGATATATTGCATGACGCAGTTTACATTTTGTGGATAGCGTTCTGCATTGTGGTAGTGGCTTGACATTTATAGGGTAGCTAGCCTTACTGCCACAAAGGTAATTTTCAGTGGTTAGGTGTGTAAATTGTAAACAGGTGTGGAATTATGCCACTCCAATGAATGAAAATTTGGTTCCTCCCACCAATACGCGCTCCTACCAATACATATGATATTCAGTACTTGTACTGTTATGTTAGGCAGAAATTTGCAAGTTGATGGGAATGTGGGGCCTTTTGGGCCCTGCGTGCCCACCAACTTGTGCGACATTGTACTTTACTATGCTTTCTCAAAAAGTAAGGAAATTCCTTGCAAAAAACTGTGTTAATGCAACAGTTAAGGTTTTTTACTGAGACAAAAGCGAGGAAATTCGCCATTAGGGTTACCACCCCTTGCACCCCATGACCACCCTGCCCCCACCAACAGGCATCGGGGTGTGCTTTGGGGTCATCGATCCTAACGCTCATCCCATTCTCCTATACTGCACCACCTCAGCTTATTTACAGATGGAATGGGGTGAGAGTAAGGCTAATGACCCCAATGCACATCCCGATGCCTGTTGGTGGGGGCCGGGTGGTCATGGGGTACAAGGGGTGGTAAATCTCAAGGGTGAATTTCTCACTTTTGTCACTGTAAAAAAAACCTAACTGCTACATTAACACAGTTTTTTGCAAAGAATATATATATATATATATATATATATATATATATATATGTATAAATAAGAAAAATCAATACAAATACAGTCTCTTGATTGGAGGAACCATACCACATGACTGTGCATTATCCCACAATGACCACTCACATGCATGTCTTTCTATTTTTCACCCCCCCTCCAAAACAATTTTGGCCATCTTAATACAGATAATCCACTGCAGGGTGTGCGGTCATGCTCTGATATATGCACACCTTGGGTAGTTGAATGCATTCAACCTATGGCCTTGTGCCTCACAACACACACCAAATCATGCATATATCAGAGCATGACCACACATCCTGCACTGGATTATTTGTTACACACACACACATATATGTATTAGCACGGCCATCAAGCAATGTCACAATTAGGTAGGGAAAACACTTTGGCGGTAGCACAGTGAGCCTGGGGCATGGACCTAAGCATGACATCATGCACCTGCTGCTGTTCCAGCAGCCAAGTCTTGAAACTGCCACAGTCCAGTGTGTCCACTAATATCTGGACAGTACATCTGCCTAAGAGGATGCTGTACTGCTGTCACAGGAGAAAGAAACCCCCTGCAAACAGAAACACCTATTTGTGCATGCTGGTTTAATGCACTCTAGTACAGATTGCTCTGTGCAGCCCTCCAGGTAGTGCTATCCACCACTGCAATTCTGTATAAAGCCTCAGTTATTTCAGCCCTGGGAAAGGAATGAACCTGCCTTGTGATCTCATGCATTTGGGTAACAGTGAGCCCAAAATAGAAAAGTAATTCTGTGTAAAAGCATTGAAGCAAGATTTACCCTGGCAGGGTTTAGCATCAATGTCATGCTTCAAAGAAATATCAAATTTTACATACTTCACTAATGAAAAGCATCATGTATATTCATGAAAATTTGCATATACTTCCCATGATACTTTGCCTTAGTGGAGTATGTGCAATTTGCTGTATTATAAGAGTCTTTACATGCTGTCTCTATACTGATATCTTTGGCCATGGTTAGGCAGAGCACACAAAAATACAGTCCGTGAGAGAAGGGCACAACGGCATTACCCAGGATAGCCCAACAGAAATGCAATATCACGTTTTCAGTGGGGTTCTACTTTTATCTTTTTTATATAGCTGGGATAACAGAGGAGGTCAAGTGATTTGCTCAAGGTCACACAGCAAGTAAGTGACTGTGGGATTTTAATTTGCAATCTCCTGGTTCCCAGTCTGCTTCTCTAATCGCTGCTAGGCCACTGCCCTACAGTTTAAACAAATGTTCAGTCTTACCGCTGCTCATGAGCGGCACCGCTGCAGTTGTATGGGAATCAATGTGTGCTAAGAGACAGTCTGGTTGACTTGGGACTCTCTCCCCCCTCCCCCCTCACCCACCTATCTCCTCATTATTCAGACTAGAATGTAATGGCAACTATGAGCTAGTATGGAAACCACAGAGTCATGAGGTTGTGTTTCAGCGCAGCAGCTGAGCAAAAAGGCCTAAAAACATAAAAGATCATTGAATAAAATGCCTGGCTGCCCTTTGCATGTTCTTCAGAGCTAAAAATAGCCTTCTATACTGTTAATCCTTGGTAGCAAGAGGAAAGCTGAAGGAGCCAAGAAGGACTAGGGAGGAGATTTACCCATGGATACCTCAGCGGGAAGTGACAATTCAACTATTATTTAAACATTACATTGTTACATATCAGAGTACTTTGACCTATTTAGCATTTCATGAACAGCATCTGCAGTCAAAGACCGTATGCTGGAAAATACAGTGCATGCATGAGCTGCTGTTTATATTTGAAAATATTTTTGTTTGTGACGCCTCCGGGCCATCTTGTACAAAGCTCTTGAAATGAGTCCAACCGAGCTTACCCTCTTTACATTTTCTCAGTAAATAAATATGTGAGTTCATTCATCTATCTTTGCAAGCGTGACTGAAATGTAGAAATGTATGCCATCTGAAAATCTACCGGCTCAGGTTGAATTATATTAGCATAAGCATTTCCAGTGGAAAGGGAGAATGAGAAAGGGGAAGTTGCAGGCTCACGTCAAGAAGTTTTGGTCTGACAATACTTCCTTTATCTAAACTGAGGTCCGGGGGGGGGGTACATAACGTCTGTACATTTTCTCTGGTCCTTGACATAACTGTACAATGAAATTCTTCACAATGAAGTTGTTGAATTACAGGTTATTGGAAAGCTTATTTGATTGTTTTTTTCCCCTCAGTTATTACAGTCTTTATTTTGCCCAAGCTTCCTCCCAAAATCCATATTCACTGTGCTCTAATGTACTACTGCTGGTGAACTCCATTAACAGTTACCAGGCTGCAAGAAAAAATTGAGTTTCCTGTTGGAGGTTGGATGGTTTAGTGTTTAGAGTACAGGCTTAGAATGCAAGAGTCCCCATTTCAAATCCCACCAGCACCACATATTCATAATGTGACCTTGAGAAAGCCACTTAACCTCCATGTAGTTAAAAGCAGGACTCCCCTGAAAATTAAATGTTGCATGTTCAAACCCAGGCTCATATTTTGAATTCTTATGTATTTTTGCAAAGGTCCTGTTAGTAGGATAGTCAATAAACAGCATCCTTACAAAGTTCAGCACACTCCCACAAGGCCCTGCCAGAAAGGCCCTGTAATGCTTTTTAGTTACCAAAATCCTACTCTGTCCATTACAGGTTATTGTGACTTGTTAGCCAGGCATGTCCATGTTTCGGTCTGAAATCTGGAAATTAAAGTCTCCAGTTTAAATTGGAATAAGGAAAAATACATTTTAAATGAATAACGGGCCCTTTTTGGGGCAGTGACACAAGGCAGTATGTTTTCCTTTGTTAGACTGTTATCTTGGCTAAATAAATTATTTGTAATTTTGACCAGGAAATGCAAACTGAGCTATGACAGCTCACTTCCTGGTTCATCCTGGGGGCTGGAGTAGATGTACCTTTTTTTAAGCAGAGGGCTGTTGGCCGCAACACTGGAAGAAACTCCACTACTGTTCTTCGATAAATTGTACACATGGCAGGTACCCTGGCGCAACACCAAAAGGGGGTTTGCACTTCTCAGAGGGTGACAACAGTTCAACAGAGATTTTTTTTTCCATAGTGTGGAAAAACTTGAGAGCCACGACCACCTCCTAATCAAACCACCATGGTGGACAATATCAAAAGGTGCTTACTCCGTTCATCTTAGCCATCCCGTTCCAATAACTGTGCTCCCTCCTGTGTGTGTACAAAATCATCAGGTGATCATAATCAGGTTTAGTTACTTTTTGCTTGCAAGAAAACACACAGAGTCATCAGAATTTACCAACAAGATTGATAAATACTGCAGCTCAGACCCATATCAGCGGGTTGCCTGCCAGGAGGCATACACAATGCATGTGCATGCCACCAGCATTTCAGCGTCATTATGCCATTATCACATTTGTGATTTGAACACGTGTTGTGCACGCCTCCTGGAGCAGAATCAGTGGCTACATGTCTAGGCTGCTGTGGCAAATTGCATTTTGGATTATGAATCCCACTGCTAATGCCTGCTGACTTTGTGTGTACTTAACTGAGAGGTAGAGCCAGCAGCTCAGTGTGGAGCAAGATTTTCTGGCACTCCACATGCTCTGGTTTTGTCTGATAATTTATATTTGTCCGATAATGTATATTTGTTTATTGTGCAGATTTTCTTCCTGTTTTTGATCAGGAGAGGTTGAGAAGGACCTGTAAAGGTTTTTGGAGATGGCACGTCCAAAAAAAAAGCAATCTAAAATGGACTCTTCTTATTTGGGAGGTGGGCCCTCTAAATATAGAAGCATAGACAGGTGATGGCAGAAGGAAACCAAAGGTCTGTCAAGTCTGCTCTTGTGATCCCAAGATCCTTGGTGATCCTGGGTCCTAGTTGGTAGATTCCCTTGCAGATTTGATTCTAACGTACTCCTTATCCCAACCCCTTTTGAATGCTGATACAGTCCTAGCTCCTACCACCTCCACAGGTAGTTTGTTCCATGACTCCACAATCCTTTCTGAGAAACAGTGCTTTCTAAGATCCCTCCTGAAACTCCCACCCCTCAGTTTCCATCCATGCCCGCTTGTGTTTGAGTCAGGAGCCTTGGTGAATAGTTCAGTGTAGGGTACTGAATTCAAACCCCTCATGTACTTAAATGTTTCTATCATATCCCCCTTTTTTCTCCTAGATTCAAGTGAATACATGTTTAGCGCCTCCAGCCACCCCTCATATAGCAGCCCCTGAAGCCCCTGTATCATTTTGGTGGTCCTTGTCTGAATGGTCTCTATCCTGTCCCTATTCTTCTTAAGGTAGGGTCTCTAAAACTGTATGCAGTATTCCAAATGGGGTCTCACCTTAGATCTGTACAGTGGAAGTATCACCTCCCTGTGCCTATTGTCAAATCCTCTCACTATGCATCCCAGCATTTTGTTGGTCCTACTATATGCTGCATTGCATTGACTGGTTTGTTAAAGGGTGTCCCTAATAATAACTCCTAGATCCTTTTCCTCTTTTGAGTCACTGAGTTTGACCCCATTTAGCCAATAGGTTATTCTAGGTTTTGTTTTTACCAGTATGCATCACTTTACATTTCTTGGCATTAAAATTCAGCTCCCAGATACCAGACCAATGTTTTAACCTTTTCAAATCATTTTGAATGATTCTCACTGCTTCTTCGCTGTCCACCTTTCCCCCTAATTTAGTGTTGTCCATGGATAGTGCAATCTTGCCCTGGATACCTACTCCTATGTCGCTGATGAACACATTAAACAGGATTGAGCCTAAGACTGAGCCCTGCAAGACCCCACTTGTCACTTCTCCCGCCTCTGACATCTCCCCACTGACCACCACCCTTTGCCTCCTTCCATCCAACCAGTTTCCCACCCACTTAATGATGCAGCTTGCTATGCCCAGATCCTCTAGCTTCTTCAGCAAGTGTTTGTATGGTACTGAATCAAAGGCTTTGCTGAAGTCAAAATAGAGGAGGTCCACTGGCTGGCCACTGTCCACTTCCTTAGATAACCAATCAAAGAAAGTAATCAGGTTTGTCTGGCACAACCTGCCTGAAACTAAACTGTGTTGTTTGTCATCCTGTAGGCCATGCTTATCCAAGTAGTCTACTAGGTGTTGTTTAATCAGGGACTCCATTTGCCTTCCTAGCACTGATGTGAGGCTGACCAGCCTGTAGCTACCAGCCTCTTCCCTGCTACCACCCTGATGCAAAGGCACCACATCAGCTCTTTTCCAGTCATCAGGTATAACTTTCATCTGGAAATAATGGTTAAACCGGTGTGCCAAGGGTCTGCTAACTAACTCACTAACTCTTTAATTATCCTCAGATGTATTCCATCCAGACCAGGAGATCTGTCAATCTTTAAATGCTCAAGCACCTCTCTGACCCTGCCTGTGGTAATACTTGGTGTTTCCATTTGTGGCACTGCCCTGCCATGTGTTGTAATGCAGCAGTCAGGCATTGGGCCACTGTGTTCTTTGGTAAACACTGAACAGAAGTATTTGATCAGAACTGTGGCCTTCTGCCTGTCCTTTTCCATTATCCTAACCCCATCCCTGATGTTAACGGTTCCGTGTCAATTCCATGCAAACAAAATTATTGCGGTCATAGCCGGTTTTAGGCACCAGCGAACCCTGCAGTCGCTGGGGGCCCCCTTCTTATGGAGGGGGCCCACAGTCAGAGCAGTTTATCTTAATTATTTTTAAACTTCTTAAATCTAATTGTCTTTTTAAAACAGTAACACAGCACTGTGTAACACCTTTTGTTGTGGCATCCTGATGTCAAGAAATGCCTTACTAAGCTATGACCCAGCCAATAAGAGGCAGATGGGTGGCAATTGATGTGATAGAAGGAAAACCCCATGGGCTAATACTGCTGTGTCCTCCTAAAAATGCAAAATACCCCTGGTTGTACTGATAATAGAATACAATTATGTGTGTATCGGTTACATTCAAACATATGGGGTTAAGGTCGACCAAGTAGAGGAGCCCCATGACTTCAGTAATCTTGCTGAGGGCCCCCAAAACTCTAAAGCCGGCCCTGATTGCGGTACTTTCAAGTGCGGTCAAATCGCTGTTCGCATTTAGCGTTCAGAATGCCAATGTGCTGCTTGCCTCTACTAAGATTACAGTGTGTGTAAAGAGCTGCACCTGCATACTGGTGCAGTGGCCGGGGGAGAAAAATTTAAGCTGAGCAATTGCCACCTGTAATCACCTGCTAAACTTTTTCTATATCCTTACATGTCAGTAATTGCACTGTGCAGAACTATGATGCAAGCCGACAGTGAAAGTGAAAAAAATCATGGTTGTTTATCATTGCTGCCCAATTAAATTGTGTCTTGATGTTTTCTCATGATGTTTTACTTAGTGTATTCCTCACAGAAAAGCTTGAAAATGGGCTCGTATGAAAGGATGTAATGAGAATGAGGAGGCAGAGACCGAGAAGAGAGTGTAAATGCGTGAGCGTAGAAAATACGTGTCTACCCTCAAATCATCCCCAACAGCTTTCTCTGCTGTCATTTGAATGTAATTTATTAAAAAAAAATAGAAATTATTCCACAGACTGGCTTACTGTGGCTTGTAGACTAGGTGCAATCGTGACTAGCGGTAGTGAGATCAGACCAGGAATTTGCTGACTGTGTGGCGGGCAAGTGCTCTGCGAGTGAGTGTTGCTGGGCAGTGTGGAATACTGTACCTTAATAGCATTTACTAGTGTCACCCTTAACATTTAAACACTTTTTTGCAAAGTATGATTCAGTCGTGAACTTGGTGGGGGTGGGGTGTGTGTAGGAAGTGTGTTTGAAGTACTGATGTGTGATCTTAAAAACGTCAATTTCAGTATACCAAGCAGCAGTTACAATGGTCACAGTGGTGTGCAACAGTGTATTCCATTAAAAGTGAATGTACTATAATGCTGTTTTTTTTTAATGAGAGCAGGGCTCAGTGACTTTCACTTCTGAAATCTGTACTAATCCAAACCTCTGTCACCTCCAACAAAGTCAGGGGTTGTGCTGCTTGAATGTTAGGCCAGTAGGCACCCTTTGGTGTGGGAGTGTAGATGGGATACCTGAGCAGATCAAGCTACACAAGCATCATCTCATATCATCTCATCCAGTTGTGTAAGCACATCGAACCACTAGTTCTCCTTTTAGTGACATTTCTTTGATCTCTTCCAAAAGCTCCTCATCCTTGTCCTCCACTTGGTTCAACCAATGGACATGCAGCAGCCTGGCCACACTGTGAACGGAGCCTCGACAAGGCTGGAATCATTACAAGTGGCGGTGCAAGCATTAATGGCTTCCATTGAAAGCATGCACAAAAAGATTAATCTTTATGTGGCAAGATTGGTGAGAGTCGAAGCTAAAGCAGATGGATTGGGAACAGCTGCCGAGGAGTCCAACAAGTTGACTGGTAAGGTGATGGCAGCCGCGACGAATGTAATGAAAGAGCAGAGCCTGTTGTGCACCAGAATTGAACAACTGGAAAACACTGTAAGGGCATAACCATGTTCAGGCACTGGGCATTCCCAAGGGGATGACGAGGGATGACCCTGTAACATTTCCTGAGCAACAGCTGCCTGAAGCAGTGAGGCTAGGGTCTGCAGTTTTGCTAATCAAGGCATACTGCATCACCCCCACCTCCCCCCGACAAGCTCATTTATCTACTGATGGTCCAAGAACCATGTTAATGGTTATAGCTTCAACTGGGGCCTGTGACAAAATCTTAAAAGCAACCTGAGACCAAGAAGATGTGTGCATCTACAAGAATTGTATACTTGTTTCCCCTATTACTCCTATACCATTCATACTAAGTGCAAAACATTTGAAGGCATCACTAAAGTCCTTCATGAAGCAGAGCTCCCCAACAGATGTGGTTTCACAGCCAGACTACACAGTACTTCACTCTGGGAAACAAGACCTACTGTTATACCAACCCCAAGGCAGCCAGTGCATGCTGTGTAACCAAAGTGGAACAGCAGAAACTGGAGGAAGACAGAGGCAAGCAACACACAGCTGAGCAGGAGACCTGAAGTTAGCGAAGGGACTAGAATGAATTTCGATTTCTATGAGGCTGTTTGCTTGCTGCAAAGGGTAAGATCCACTTTGAATTTTACTTTTTATATTTGTACATTACAGTGCTCTTTGGGACATGCAAATTGTTTTTATAGGCTGGACTACTATAATTTGGGGACTTAGGCTTATTTTATGCTGTAACAGGTGGCAACTGGAAACAAATCCATCTGGATTCTGCTTACCTGGTCAAATATTGTCAAATAAATAAGTGCTAGAGTGGTTGCTGGGCTCATAGACGTTGAGAATTCTGAGGAACAGTAACTCCCAGGACATATATGGAACTCTGGGTAGACTAGATGGACCTTTGACCTTTTTCTGCTGTCACTGTCTATATTTCTATGTGGGCTGAAGAATGAACTTGAGCCAGAACTGGTATTTCCCTGTACACGACAAAACATGCCATTTCATGCTATACTTTTACTGTTCATTCACTCGGTTACAACTGTTTAAAATGGCATTCATTGCCTAGGCAGTAAGAGGGAAGATTCAGTGGTTAAGATGGCTGCAGTGGTCGTGGTGGCTCTGTGAGAGAAGTGGCATAAAGGGTGAAATGAGCGCTAGAGAACAAATCCAAAGGAAATTCATTAAGGCAGTTAATGGATTAAGGAACAGAAGTCATAAGGACAGGCTAATACATCTTTGTTTGCACAGTTTGGAGAGAAGCCAGGTTCAAGAGATTCGATTTTAGTGTATAATATATTTAAGAACAACTACTTAATGGCTGATATGGCATGTGAAAAAAACAACCAATAAGGCTATGACCTTAGGGCCATGATGAACAGCTTGTGATAAAACCATATAGGACTAATAAAAGAGGGGCATTTTTTACACAGAGAGCGGTGAATCTGTGAACTACAGTTAGTTACCACAGGAGGTGGTGGATGCACATAATATTTATACCTTTAAATATATGCTGGATAGGGAACTGGATGAATGGGTGGGTGTATATGATACCACTGATTAGAGGGAAGATAGACTTGTAGTACCATCAGGTATATTTCCTCTCTTACTATACCAAGTATTAAAGCATCCAAATATGTTCATGCCCTTTTCTTGACTCAGGGAAGAAGCCTTCATACCTGGGGAAGTTAGGGGAGTTTGGTTGGCCTAGGGGGCACATTCATATCCCAGTAATTCAAGTAAGTTCATTTTTTTTACATACACCACCATGAATCAGCCTCCCTAGTTTTATAATGCCAGGATATCATCATTTCTGCATTTTATACCTATCTACATCAGAGAGTTAAGATTTGATGTGGGGAGCAGTCTGCTATGAGAGTGCTTAGAAGAAATCAACTTGTGTCAGAAATAATTTATGGTTACATATCATAACCAATTTGGTTAGACATTAATTGTGTGGTACAGTTTTTCTAATCTGGTTCCCAGAAACACTGGCTGCACTTGGCCCTTGTGTTTTTAAGTCCTACGTTGTTTTATTTTAAAACATTTTGTGCTATGCAACTCATGCGGTAACAACAAAGACGAGATTCATTTTTCCTAGTTTGAGGTCAAGTGAATAATCAATTGATTCATGTACCATTTCTTGCAGTTGATCAATAAACATCAAGTTAAAAAAGTAAGTGAATCTGAGGGTACTCCTCTGATGATTTTATGCACACACTGGAAGGGGAACAGGTATGAGGACAGGATGGCTAAGGTGAAAAAGGGTAGACACTGATTTTGTGTTGTGCTGTTGTCCACCATGCTGGTTTGATCTAAAGGTGGCTTCTCTCAAGTTTTTCCACATGGTAAAAAAAGCTCTGATGAACTTTTCTTCGATAAGTGCCGTGGGATCTTTAACTTCCATCAGGACTTAGACCAAAGCAGTGCAGAACCAGAAGGGACCTTGGTTAAACATGTCATCTGATGGATGGCACTTCAGCTGTGCAGCACCCCCTCATACTACAGCACATTATCAGTTATGGGTATTGTCAAAAGTACCTGATGTGGGGCTAGAACCAACTCCCTTGCCCCCCCCCCCACACACACACCTCAGCATCATAGTGGATGAATTCTGTAACAGAGCATTTTTATTATGTTATTTGTCGGCTTGCGCAGTCAACATATTGAGAGAGTGCAGCTTTGGGGGCTGGTTGTTGGCTACAATGCAGGGCACCATCAGTAGGTGGTGCGCCCCTCATTCCCCAATAAGCCAGCATGCTAGCACTGACACCAACATTATGTAAAGTGGACAAAACTTCAAAACAAAGTGCTGCTGCAATCAGAGACAAGCTCGTCATGCAGCGGCACTTTGTTTACAAGTTATGTCCACTTTACTACGTGCCATCCCCCCCCCAGTACAGGGTGCCATGCTGGGAGCCACTGATGCCATGCCCAACGGGGGTGCCCAATCCCCTGTCGGCTGCACTGTCCCCCCCCCAGTACAGGGTGCCACACTGGGAGCCCACCCCAGTGTGGCAACTGATCCCATGACCGACGGGGATGCCCAATCCCCCATCAGGTCCACACCCCCCAGCCGTCCTTCTGCCATGCTGGGAGCCCACCCCAGTGTGGCAAACGTCCCGTGTTGTCTTTTTTTTTTTTTACCTGTAAATTAAAAGCGGTCCCAAGGCGCTTCTCCCTGCCCCCACAACCCGCACCCACCCACCGCACCCTGCCTCCCCACACCCCTCACCCCACACTTACCTCCGCATTCGCGACGATCATCATCAGTGGACCGGGAACATGCCTGCACTCTTCAAAGCCGACCGCGAACTGAGGAAATGCCGGTAAGCTGAATAATGGGCTAGATAGGGTTTTTTCAACTTTGTTGCATATCTCAGGCATTTTTGAATTTTTGCACCAAATTTTCAACATAGGTTTTTTGGAGCCCCTCCTCATGAATTCTGTCACTGTCATGGTGTTTATCGGCCTCAAAAGGTGATTTTGCAGTCACTGCGTGAAATCACCTTTGGGGCCCATTAACGAAATGACAGTGGTGGTGTTCATGAGATGCCCTCTTTAAAAGCCTAAGTTCCAAATTTGGTGGAAAAAATCCAACAAATGCCTGTTTTACGAGCGTGCGTTGCTCAGTTGCTACGCAGGCTCATAACTTTGCACATTCACAATATTTTACTGCCTGATTTTCAGCATTGTCATTTTTGTATACCTCCTTGTGAACAGTATAGCTGTCATTTTCCACATCCTGCCCAAAATGTGTTTCCGCACTTCTGGCGCACTATAGCGCGGTCGCTGTGGGAAATCAGTGTTTGGGCCAGATAATGAAAATGACAGTGACACAGTTCATGAGCAGAGGACCTAAAATACCTATGTTGAAAATTGGTGATGATACTCCATAATAACTGTGTTACTTAGCATGCGTTAGTAGATTGCACGCACGCCGCATCATTGCGGCATTTGTGATATTTTCACTCTGGATTTTCACCATTGCCATTTTTCCACACCTCTTGATGAACAGTACAGCCGTCATTTGACATATCGTGCCCAAAATGTGTTTTCGCACTTCCGGCGCAGAATAGCGTGGTTGCTGTGCGAAATCACTTCTTGGGACACTTTGAGGAAATAACAGTGACACTGTACATGAGCAGAGGTGCTAAAATGCCTATGCTGAAAATTTGGTGCCGAACACCCATGAAATGGCAGTGTTGCAAGCGTGCATTGCATATTTCCCACACACCCTAGTAGCTTCGCAAATTTGGTATATTTACATGCCACATTTTCAACACTGGCATTTTTTTTTACACCTCCTTATGAACTGTGCAGCTGTCATTTCTCACATCTTGCCCGACATGTTTTCCCGCACTGCACTACCAGACACCCAAAGGGACACCCTAATGCTTGTCACTCTCTGCAGGGTGGGGGTGGGTTGGCATCAGTTCAGTACTTCACTGTCATTCCTATGATGCATCTGTCTAACTCCTGCACTACCAATGCCAATGCCAGCAAGCCAACATTCGGCATTGACAAATGCTTGTACACTCTCATGCAGCTTTGAGAGCTAACCCTTTCTTAGGGACTGTTGTAATTCAGCTAGATCTTGCCCTCACTGTGACATCCCCTGCACAGACAAATCATGAATTCCGGTCCCAACACTGCCTGCAAGCCTCTAGTCACAGTGCAACCCAGGTCACCATTCATAATGGGCTGTTTTAGCTCAATGTATACAGCTGGAGAAAATGAACAAATGAATAAAAAAGCAAAGGCCAACGTGTTGCTTTTTAATTAGCCCAGTCTTCCAGTGCACTAGTGAACAGCAGCAAGGGGAAAAGGTGGAACTGGAATTATTCAGAGGAATATTATTGTTTTTGGCATATTCTGCACTACACCTTGTCATGCAAAACTGTCAAGTTTTGGCCAGCTGAAGATAAAACATGGTAAAACAGGATAATGATCTCTTTTAGTAGTGGAATTACTCATCATTGACTGGTACTGCTACTGTATTTTTTTATTGCTGAGAATAGCACATACTGTTTTTCCCATAAGAGCATGTTGCTTAGTGGATCCTTAGCAGGAAATTGCTGAACCCTAGAGAACACGGACATCCATTGTCTAAGGAGTGTGTGTGTGTGTGTGTGTGTGTGTGTGTGTGTGTGTGGAGGGTGGGGAAGAGAAGGGGTGAGTGGCCCCAAGAATGAACAATATACAGCCAGCTGCAAAAAAAGGAAACAAACAGCAAACAGAAATGCCAAGGCATGCCTGATAAGATGTTCCAAAACACCAAAAGGGGCAAGGTAGTGCTAGGTAGTTGAATGCTGAGGAGCGTTCTTTCCTCAAAAACATTAACAGAGATTTTGATACAGTCTTCAGAGATTTGAATTCTTTATTTAAAACAGAATGTTTTATAGCATCTATTTATTGCCCATTTACATCTGAGTGATGAATGCTGCAGTAAGGAAGGACTGATGACACAGGAGACCAAGGCCCACTGTTTAACCTCAGGTCAAGTGCAACACAGGCTTCTCTGTGCTTATCTGCGGCTCTGACCTGAATGAAATACCCATTTTTCAGGGTAACCAGGTACTTCATATTTCGGCTCATTAAGCACACTTGTTGAATGGAAACTGCAACCTGTACCAAAACTGTAGATGTGTGTGGGTCAAGGGATAAAAGAACACATGTCCAAAAGCTGGACTCTTGGTGATGCCAATCTCTAAGCCCTTAACACATCAGGAGCCTGCAGGGATGTGTGTCCCTCAATGTGGTGGGTCCCTGGACACTCTGATTACATCATCTCAAAATGCACAAGCTGCTTCCTGGTACCCATCCACCCTGTAGTGGGAAGTGCCAAAGCAGCTCCAAAGGAACACTGTTGGACTCCAAAATTTAGTCAGCGATACCCAGTTTTATTGGCAGGGTAGTCCCAGACCCCCGAGATGCAAAAACTACTAAGTGCCTGGACCAGGAAATTAGCTGACTACTCTTTTTAACTGTGATGTGAGAAAAAATTCAGACACAGGTTTATAGAGTGAAAGGCAGTATTTGATCTACTAAGCCAGCATTTTTCTTTGTTTTTTCCTCGCAGTTCCCCCCTCCTCTACCCCAACCATTGGGGGGGGGGGGGAGCATCACAGTTGAACTCTTCCTCTGTTTAAAAAGGTGGGTGAGTGGCTGCTTTCATGGCCCATGTTAATTCCACTCCTTGGTCAACCATTAGGGAGTGCAAAAACACGAGATAGCCTGCACCCTCGTTTCCCAGAAGTTAAATTGTTCACTATCTTGACATGCCTGCCCAGACCCCAGCTAGGCTAAATGTGAGATTCTGGAGCTTGCACGGTATGACCCAAATCTCCCAGGTTGTGGCCCAGCCCACACTCCACCACACCATTGGGAAGGTTCCAGTGAATCTATTTTACTGTCTCTTTGTCCTTGCAGTGGAACTGGTCTCAGCCTTTTCTCCAAAGGATGTCAGTATGTTTCCCCTCAAATGCCAGGCATTCCAGAACTGGTTATTATTCTCCCACATTTCTCCCTGTCCCTCCCTCTGTCCCACGATATGAGTGATAGTCATTTTGGCCCCATGCATTCATAGCACTCTGTTGGGAGAGCAAGCTCCCTGGCCCTCCTACAGGTGTTGCTATTGTATCAAAATCCATGCCAGCCTTCCCTGGGGCAAAGTATATTGCCACACAGCAGCTTCTCCATCCCATGCCCTCACCATAATGCAACTCCCCAGGTCCATATGGTGATACCCAAACCTGGGTTGCTGAACAAGTTGAGGCAGTGTTGAGTCTGGTTTTTGTTTGGAGGAAGGAAAAGCGAGAATTGGCTTCAAAAATCCCATCACAACACAACAGGATTAGAAAGTTTTGGTGCAGACACTCGTTATGCTTTCTCTCTCCCTTTAATGTTCTGAAGCCTGATAGCTGTGGTTTGGAATTGTTGCTAGATTACTTCATTTTTCTTCTGCTCAAAACTCCCCCCTTCCCCCATGCTTTTATGAATGTCCTTTGGTTTGCTGTTCTGAGAACAGCTTTTGTTTCCCGAGCCATCATTAAGATCTTGATCCAAGTTTAGCTAGCATCAGTGGGTGTTTTGGGCAATTTATTCTGAATGGTCTTTTTCTGTTTTAATTTTCTTGACTTTGGCACATTGGCAAGGCAGACTAGTGTGAAGGCACCATTTCACTCCTCAAATTCCTTGTGACTCCTGATGCCGCTGCTTCTCTTTGTAAAAGGGCCCAAGTCAAGATTCAGCTAAAGCAATTTTTTGGTGCCAAATTGTGAAATCCCCCGCAATGCAGATGTGCCCCTCGACACTGAATGCAAATGATATTGCCAGATCTGAACCCAGGCTTTGGTGTTGCAGATAGTATTTAGTGCTGATTAGCCCTTTCTGGGTTGCAGTATTCTGATGTGCGAGGTCAGTCATTTGGGTACAGCTTGTAACGGCTGTCCCAGAACTTATTATGGAACAGATTATTTTACTAAAAAGAATACACAATATATCCATTAGGCCAATCTATGCATGCTTTGCTCCAATTACAGAGGCTACTTCTCCCCCTAGTTTGACCTTTACTCCCATTCTAGTAGACTTACACGCTACAGAGAACCGACAAACAGCGGTGTCACAGAAGCTAGCTAGAAAAGTAGTTTCTGCTCCAGCCTGAGGCAGACAACAACAAGAAACTCCCAAACTGTTAAAATAAGCCAGAGGTACTGTAGATGTCAATTTCAATGCAGTAAATGGATCTGCCTGTTTAGACACCCTTCATCTATCTAGAAAAAGCAAACTCATCATCCTCGGTGTTATCTCAATGGGATGGGTTGACTGTAGTTTGATTGGGATCCCTCCTTTTATAGGCCACTGTAGCAAAGATTATTTACTGAGCAACAGCCCCTTTTCTCCATTACGTTTTGTAACCATATCCTGTAGATTTTAATAAGGAAACGGGGGTATGAAGGGTTGCTTGACAGCTTAGAGGATATGCAGGCATGTTTAACTCTTTATGCGTACTAGAAGCCTGATTTTGATACAGTTCACTAAAATGCAGAATAGGTCTGTTGTTCAGTAGTAGCTGTAGTGGCACTAGGTTTTACTTACAGGAATTTTTTTAGAGCACAGAGTGCCATTCATAAAGAAATGAGCAGAGGAACATAGCTGGAAAACAAATACAGACCGCACATTGAATGAAAATACAAGGCAACAATTATGTGCAAATTCACAAACAATAAAGTGAAAGCAGTAACATGCAGAGTGCAACAATTTAAATTTTTAAATAACTAATAAATAAGTGAGCTAGCAGTATCTGTAAAATATGAGAAGTACTGTATATAGAGAATCATTTGTGGGAAGGGGTGTGGGTTATAATCCACTCCAGGGGGTGGGTCATGCAGGGTGCACCCACGCCTGGTATAGTTCAGTTACAAGACGGCAGACTGAGTGACCAAATCCAGATCAGAAGTGGGTAAACCCTGCATTACCCACCCTCTGGTGTGGATTATTATTATACAATTGGGAAAAGTGAAGTAGTTAGAAAAAAAAAATAATTGTTGAATTTGTTTTCTTCTTTCTTTTTTATTGATTTAAAAAAAAATATATCCTTCCCCCTACATAAAATAGTTTGTTGTTGCTGGGCAGAAGCTGTCCTCCGCCCCTGTAACTGGGAGTGGACAAATGGCCTGCAGGAGGAGAGACAGCAAGGTGTGGCTGAGCGTGCACAGCTCTGTAAAGCTAATGCAACAGAGCTAGCCACAATGTGAGTGAGCTGAACACCATGAAAGACAAGTAAAACTGTAATTTGGCACACGCAGGCAGTTCACATTTAATGGTGCCAGTCAGCAGGAACAAGGAAGGTGGTGTTTACACTTTGCTCAAGAGTATTTCTTTTCCTTGTATTTTATGTGTGTAATCGGTCGGTACTTAATGCAGTAGTTATACAGAAACTACCCCATGGCATAAAGTAACAGCCAACTAATCAGGGCACAGTATTTTTTGGACCCCACTGTATAATTATTTTACACAACCGAGGTATGTGATGTTCATAAACCTCGAGAGCAATGCTTGAGAGGTTTATGTAGATGTCAAACACTGAGCGGGTGTTAAAAACTAGAAATACACCATTTCCCATTATCATCTTCCAGTGCTTCCACAGACAAAGCCTGCAAAAGCATGAGAAGATTTGGGGGTTAGGGGAATAGTAAATGGGAATTTTTCATGCTGCGATAGAGAACTTTGAAATGTTAGCAAGTGTTGAATAGGTCAGTAGAAGTTATTTGTTTTTCCTAAATGTGATTGATAAACCAGAAAGATGCCAAAAAAAAATAATAAATATTTGTTTTGAGACCCATCTATGTGTCACATGTTCAATGATGTATATTATCTTGTCAATGCTTTATGTCGACTACATTATGGCTAATTATACAATATCGACATATTAGTAAATCACTTAGTTGTATCAACCTACTGGTGCATTAGTCAGCTGTAGTAGCAACCAGTATTTATACAATGTTTACATATTAGGGTAAATTACTGAATTCTGTTGACATATTCATACATCACTGTGTTATCAAATCGCACCTATACAATACTGACATATTAGTCTTTTGAATTAGTAAATATAAATACTCTATAATTCACTATTTGTCATCATCGGGAGATAATTTAGTGGCATTCCATTAAGGAGAACCACAAACCCGTTTCTAGTTTATTTTTTATATTGCTGTTATTCTGAGGTCCTGTAGAGTTAGTTGAGCACATTGCAGTTCTCCCAGCACTTCTTGTATATTGAGTGATTGGTTGATTGATTGATTGATTGATTGACTGATTGTATTTTGGTAACTGGGTAGGCCCACTGAGACTAAAGGTCTCTTTTTCAGGGGGCGACCTGGAAATTTGGCAAAGCATACAAAGAAACACAGGATGCAGTGCATTGTACATGGTGAAGGGGTAAATATTAAATACAGACTATTTACATAGGATTATGTAGGGCAGTGTGAGTAGATTACAGTTGAGGGTTGAGCTACACAGTGATCAAGGACATGGAATACATTGTCATGAGCAATAAAAACATAAATCAATTAAGTAGGGACAATCACTGATAACAAGTACATAAACAGCTTTTAAGTAGAAATTTCTTTAGCCCCTTTTTGTAGCAAGAAAGACAGTTAGAGTTGTTTAGAACCTCAGGAAGGGCATTCCAGCAAGGGGGGAGCCATAGCAGATTGGATCCTAGGCACCTCAAGTAGCTTACTATTAGATGAGTAGAGTGGCCTTCTAGAGGGTTTAGGAATTAGGAGACCAGCCAGACTGGGAAAAGTATGGACTGAGATAATTTTTTTTTTTGTAGTCTCTATTTATGCACCTTACCTTCAGGGCATCTCTCAGGGTCCCATCTGAAGCCACCAGACTCAACCACCCACCTGAACCATTCTTCAAGTGCTTCATCGGGTATGTGAGGTCCAGGCTCTCCCGGCCCCATGGAGAGGCCCATGACCACAAGGAGAACCATAGAATCAGCCAACATTGGGCATGTGGTTGGACCGACTGCCTGTGTTCATTGTTGCCTCACCCGAGGGGGGATTTTTGTCTTGATTTCCTCCATGATGTCCTGCCCAGCATGCACATGTTCCTGTGTACACCTGCAGGACATCCACCGCTGCTCCAATCCCCTGCATCTGCTGCCATGCACTGCAATGTCCCCAGCCTCTGCCAGGGGTCACCAGTGCATCGGATGAGAGAAACCCCCCTCCCCGGGGAAGGAGAGCAGCCTCTAGGGTGTTCTATCCTTCCCCATCCCCATCGACCCCCCAGCAACCCGTGCTTGTTCCAAAACCCTGGTCGCCGGCATGGCGCGAGATGTAGCATCCAGCACCTCAACCCTCAGTGCCACCAGGCTGGTTTACTGAGATTAATTTAAACACCAAGCATAAGATGAGGTACTGGAGCCTACAGTCAAACGTGGGCCAGTTCAGAGAGGTAAGAACCTCATAATGATGCTTTCTGGGAGGGGGGGGGACCCTGATGCAAAGCATTCAATTTTGTTGTATAATGTCTCAAGTCTTTTGGACTCAGATCTTCTAAGGGACTGCAAAACAGGGGCACCATATTAAAGGTTGGAAGCAGGCAGAGTCATACTGAGACTATCGTTTCGGGGGGTTTGGGGTATGCAAAGAAGTCATGTCAAGACAAACTTTATGTGTGCTCCATTTCTTTTAATTGTGCTGGTCCAGTTTTGGGGGTGGGGTGAGAGCAAGACACTGTATTAGCTATGGCCAGCCTTAAGTCCATAGTAATAAAACTACTCAGTCTGTATAGTAGACCAGGTTTCTGGTGGATGGAGTGGGTAACAAGATACACCTGTGACTTGAAGGTAAGTTCCTGTTTGATTTGCATCCCAAGTTACTTAACCTTGTCTACCACCTCAGAGTTCCCAAGGAAGTAGTAAGAGAAAGAAAATGCTGACTATTAGGTCCTAGATGTTTGGGTCCAAATAGGACCGCCTTAGTCTTTTTCACATTCAGGACCAGCATGTTCATTACAATCCACTTTTTAAGAGACCTGAGTCACTGGACAGTAGGGTATTGAGGGTCTTAATATCAGAGGAGCTCCTGTAAAGGACAGCATCATCTGCATATAGTAAGAGGTGTCCATTACCACAATATAGTATATGGTGGAATGCGGTTGTGTATGGAAATCCATACACAGCAAAAAAGTTGTTCTGCTGCAGTAGTGACATCCTCACTAACGCAGAACGACTTTTCATTCTGTATTTGTGAGGACATCATAATACAAGGGGCTACAGCAGACATTGTGATTCACCCGTTGTTGTGTGAGAGGGGCATGCGAGTGTGCTGGGTAGCTGCAGTTGTGAATCGAGGGCCTCGGCAGAACCGAGTAAAAATATGGAAACGTGAATGTCTTTTTGTCTTTTTTTCAGGCACCATACACTATATAGAACAGTGTATGGTTACCCATACACTGCTCAGCTATTCTTTCACCTCCTAGATACAAAGCCGACTTGGAGACCTCTCGAACTTAGCTCTCTCGAGGTCATCAGTCGGCATTGTATCCACTTAATGGAAGAATAGCCTTGTAGTGTATGGGTAACCATACACTATCCTATATGTTTACCCAGATCATTAATGAATCTGGAGAACAATAGCAGATAGGGTATAGATCCCTGGGACACACAGTCAGTAATAGGGAGACAATTTGAAAGGGGACCTCTCCATTTGACCTTTTCTGTCCTATTGGTTAGATAATGTGTGAACCAGGATTGAGAGAGGGAATCTAGACCACGGTGATTCAGCTTGCTAAGGAGTAGTGTATGATTGTCCAGATCAAAGGCCTTGATCAGGTCAATAAAGATAGCCCCAGTTAGTGCCATGTTATCAAGGGCATTTTAGAGTATCAGAAGTGAATTTAACCAGGGCAGTTTCAGTGCTATGGTTCTGTATGAAGCCATGCAATTTGTCAGATAGGAGATGGTGCAGTTCAAGGAAGTCCTGAACCTGGCTGTGTAACAGTCTGTCTTGTATTTTGGCAAGTCTACAAAGGGTGGAGATATGCTGGTAGTTCTCCACCATTTCTCTGAGTCCACCTTTATGAACCAGCACGACAATTACCTCTTTCCATTTGCCTGGGATTTTCCCTTCAAGAAAAGTAACCAGGGAAGCTATCACTGAGGCTACAGCCTTCAGAAGCCTCGGTTCCAGCTTATCAGTGTCTGCAGAGCTACCTGCTTTTATTTTCTTTAGTAGGGTTAGTATCTCATGCCTACTAACCAAATGAAGATGGAATTTGGGGGGCAGGAGACCAGTTTCCACGGGGGGGGTAGGGGGGTCCAGTTTTAAACTTTTTCAAATCAGTGAAGTACTGGTTGAAGATACTGGCAGCAGTCAGGGGGTCACTGATAGTCTGACCATCTGACCATTAGCCATGAGTGGGCCATCTGAGGTGGCAGTACACTCCTTTAACAAGGAGTTAGGATGGGTCCAAAATTTCTTAGGGTCGGAAAGGTTTTTATCTTGGTGACCCCTATGAAATGTAACTATTGTTAACCTTGATGTATATGCTTATCTGTTCATCCTGTACCTGTTTATTTGTATCACCCTGCTCATTGCTTGTATTTCACATTGTTGTAATTCTCTTGCACTGTTTTGTAAACCATGCTCTTGTAATCTACCAGGTCATACCTGAAAAAAGGTATTCCTTGTCTAGTGTGCTTACCCAGTAAACAAAAGCTAATTAAGCAATAAGGCATGACAGGGTGTGTGTTATCGTATAATAACATCACTCCTGGGGTGGGTTGAAGCACGAGGCAATGACAAGTGCTTCCACCACCCCAGGAGTGACGTTATTACACAACAACACACACTGGAGTGCCTTATTGCTATTATACAATGGCTCATTCCTGTACAAAATAAAAAACATTTAAAAAAATGTTTTTAATAGATTTTTAGTGTGGCAATATATCTTTGTTTCTTAAGAGAAGATGAATATAGTCAATGCCAAATGTACACAGTGATGTTACTGTGTAATATCATCACTGTCTCAGGCACACACTGACCAATCAGAGTCCAGGAAATTTTCTTGCCATTGTATAATAAATAAATAATGAAGTCTCGTTCTGCTGTTTTTGCATGTTTCTTGCACTGGTTCCTTAGCTCTCTGTAACTATCCCAGCCAGCCTTGAGTCTGGTTCTTTTATATAGCCCCCAAGCCTTATCTTGCTGGATCATTACTTTTTTGAGGTCAGTGGCTAGTGATTTATAGCATTTACCTTGCACCCCGAGCTTCCTAAAAGGGGCGTGTTTATTGGCTGCTGAGAGAAAAGGATTTACAAAGTAATCTAAGGCATCGTCTATACTTGGGAGCTCACAGACTGGGCACCAGTTGGTTTCTGAGAGGGTGGACAAGAAGGATTCCCTTACAAAGTTAGAAAAATCCCTCACAAGAAAGATCTTAAGTGGTACTTTGGTAGAGCAGTTATTCCAAATGCAAAAATTAGGGAAATGGTCACTTAGGGAGTCAGAGAAGACTCAGGCGGCACGTAACCTGTCAGGTTTAGTCCGATAGTGTAGGTTTACCTGACTTAATGTTGAGACAGGTATGCCCACACATTTTTAGTCTGCAGTCCTTGGCAGTGGTGACAGCTTTTTTTTTATCCAAAAATTCACAAAGTAAGATTTTTTTATATATTTTTTTTAAAATACCAGGATAAATAAAATAAAAAGACAGTTTTCAGATCACATGATGTTTCAGAGACTAAGCAGTTTTCCTGAAGTTTTACAGGCTTACTCAAGCACTTTGTAGTTCTCCCTGTCTTTTTGGAGTATTCTATGTGCGTGCTCTGACTATTGCATATCAGTCTTCGGAATATCTTTATATTTTTTATATTTAGCATGATTGCATGGAGGTACTGGGTTATTTTGGGAATGGCCATTATGAAATCTTTGAATGAGACAAAAGATGATGTGAGCGTGTACATGAACCAAACTCCATAACACACAGGTGATACTAAATGTGTGTACCATGACTCATGTATTACATCATTTGAAAGTGCTTGAAATCTGTGCATTATTTTATGTAACCAGTAATTATAATATACTATAAAATGCAGGGGAGTGCTTGATTAAGTATACAGAGCTTGACTTTTCCTATCTAGGGAGATAACAAGATGCATGTCTATTGGCAAGGCTTCCAAAGAAAAGGGGCCGCTACTACAAAGGTACTGCCCTTCACAGATTATAGACAAGATGGGTGGGCCAAGGCAGCCCCTGTACTGAGGATCAAGGGGCTCTGCTTTGGGATTAAGAGGTCAGGAGCATGGGGTGACAGTGGGGACCCAAACTATTCAGTCCTTTTAAGGTTAACAAAAGGCCTTTGTACTAGAATTAGTTTTCTGTCTTACAGGGAGCCAGCACAGTTTAGAATACTAAACTGTAAAACAGAGAATCCCAGATTTGAATCCCTCCACTACTCTGACCCACTGTGTGAACTTGAGCAAGTTACTTAACAGCCACCCCATCCTAAAGTCCTCCTGTCTATAACAGTGATAGAAGCAGGACCCACTGAAAACAAATTGTGGCTTCTCAATTACGCTATCCTGAGTAAAACAAGCATTTGTCAATGCCGAACGTTTGCTTGCAGGTATTTGCATTGGTATTTGGCATTTATGCAGGCCTTCTCCCCAAGTTGTATCCATGTCCCTTCAGCATCCATATCCCAACAGAGTACCTCTCTACAACTCCTCTTGCATCTGAGTGACATCTCACCCTCATACTTCTTAAGTGTCTGTCTTAGGAACCCTAACGCCCTGGTTGTGCTCAAGGGTATGCACCTGTGTGGAAACTGCACAACATGCACTTGTAACACAGTCATTCAGTGGAATTATTTCACCAAATTTTCAACATCGGCATTTTGTCACCTCTGGTCATGAACACTGTCACTATGACTTTCTTACTGTGTACCGAACACTGATTTCCCACAGTGACTGCACTATTCTGTGCCGGAAGTGTGAAAACACATTTTGGCCAGGATGTGAAAAATGACAGCTGTACTGTTCATAAGGAGGTGTGGGAAATGCAAATATTGAAAATCTGGAGTGAAAATACTACAAATTCGCGAAGTTACGAGTGCACGTGGAAACTGCACAATGCACGATCATAAAACTGTCATTTTATGGAGTTTTTTCACAGAATTTTCAACATAGGCATTTTAGGACATCTGCTCATGAACAGTGTTACTGTGATTTTCTTACTCTGTACCGAACACTGATTTCCCACAGCGACCGTGCTATTGTATGCCAGAAGTGCGAAAGCACATTTTGGCCAGGATGTGCAAAATGACAGCTGTACTGCTCATAAGGAGATGTGGGAAAATGCCAATGTTGGAAATCTGGAGTGACAATATTACAAATGCACGAACGTATGAGTGTGTGTAGAAACTGCGCAACGCACGCTCGTAACGCAGCCATTTTATGGACTTTTGTCACCAAATTTTCCACATAGGCATTTTAGAACCTCTGCTCATGAACAGTGTCACTGTGATTGTCTTACTCTGTAGCAAACATTGATTTCTGACAGTGACCGCGCTATTTTGCACTGGAAGAGTGAAAACACATTTTGGCTAGGATGTGAAACATGTCAGCTGTGCTGTTCATAAGGAGGTGTGGAAATATGCCTATGTTGAAAATCTGGAGTGAAAATATTACAAATTCGCAAACTTACAAGTGTGCATGGAAACTCGCATAACGATGTCAGAATAGTCATTTTTTTGATTCACTGCAAATTGGCAACATGAGCTTTTTGAGAGCCCACATCATGAACATCGACACTGTCATTTCATTAATCGGTCCCAAAAGGTGATTCCACACAGTGACCACTAAATCACCTTTCGCGACCGAATAACGTCATGACAGTGACTGAATTCATGAGAAGTGGTGTCAAGAACCCCATGTTGAAAATTTGGTGCCAAAAGTCAAAAAAATGGCTGAGATATCCACCTAAGTTGGAAAAACCCTATTTATGCCATTATACAGCTTATTGGCATTTCCTAAGTTTGCAGTCGGCTTTGAAGAGTGCAGACGTGTTCCCGGTCCACCGAAAATCATCGCTCCTGGCTCCGGAGGTAAGTATGGGGTGAGGGTGTATGGGCAGGTGGGTGCGTGGTGGGAGCCTGGGACTCACCAAGGGACTGTTTTCTTCTTTCACAGGAATAAAAAAAAAGGACACTTTTGGTACACTGGGGTGGGCTCCCAATATGCCACCTATGTGTTTGTTAGGGAGAGACTGGAACCGGTGGGGATTGGGCACCCCCTCCAGTCATACAGTGTGCATGGGAGGGAAGCATGAGCACCCTGGGGTAGGCTCCCAGCATGCCAACTGGTTGTTTGATGGGGTGGGCTGCAGCCGATGGGGGACTGGGTACCCCTGTCGGCCACACAGTGTGCTGGGAGGGGCACGAGACGAGGGGGATTGGGCACCCTCCTCAGCACACAACGTGGGGGCCGGGGAGAACACTGATGAGAGGGGGAGGACATTAGCAGAGGGAGGAAGCAGGAGGGATTTCATGCTGAGTTGTGCATGACAGCAGTTCGGCTGATGTCAGTATGCAAATTGCATACACAATACCACCGCTGACCGCAGCGGACATTTTCTTAGAAGTAAAGACCAACACAGCTGAACTGCTGTCATACACAGTTCAGCATGTATTGGTCTGGTAGGGTCACACCTGCTACAGTGAGCATCGGATTTGCGAGGAGGGTCACACACCTCCAAAAGTCGTACTTTTGCAAGACGTTCCTTGTGCATGCGCACAAGCAAACGTAATAAAAATTAGGCACAGAAAATATATATTTGCAGAGTAAAACTTATGATGGTCAACTACTGAGCTTCTGCAGGAGACTCATTCAGGGGAGGAAAAAGAAGAACACATTATGGGTAAGCCAATGGCACCTATATGCCCTAGTCCCACCCCAGTTAAGGACTTCCAAAGACTATGTATGTTGTGAAAATCAGAGCTTTTAGCACCCTCAGCTCTAGTGGCTGCTGGCGGCCCTGAATTTAAAGGGGACACCAGCACTTCACCCTGGCAGAGCAAGCCATCAGTCTTTCGAGATTTAAATGTTTCCTTTATTTATTTCTCAAATGGTGTTCTTTGGAAACAGCACATAATAGGCATTTCTGGGTTAACCCTCTCAAGACTACAGGCAAAGTGTACTTGTCATTGTAACTGCACGTGTATCTCAGGTCCATCATCAATATACTGTACTGTGATAGGTGCCATCAAACAGGGATAGACCTGAGAAGTCTTTCATTGTTGAGTTCAAATGAAGGTTTGGGTTAAAAGTGGAATGGGTTTAGTGGTCTCATTTCAATTCCTCGTGGAGAATGAAGAGTAGTTCACACCATGCAGTCACCACACATAGTCATCAGAAGCCCAGGCCTGAGAGGCATGAAGACATCTTCCCAGGTCATTGCCAGAGATCATTACTGAGGTATGCAGCATTTGCAGAGCAGTCTGGAAAGAGTACTTTCCTGATGTAAAGATAAGAGTGCTTTACTTTCCAATCCAATGAACCGCTAATCCTTCAACAACCCTTAATTCAGTCTCAGATTGTTTTATTTTAAAATATATGACACAGAATCTTTATTTTCCAGTGGCAGTGTTCTGCTGCAAGGAGTACACAACAGCAGGGTCACACCATGGGGTGTTTACACTACCAGATCTGCACTGTTGGCAGCAGTGCAGAAGAGATGCACTAGTGCAAATCCGGCAGCATAAACCGTTGCTGGAGCGTTACAAGCCACTTTGTTGTGGTGCAGAGCATTCCCTGTTTTGTTGGGAATGCATACTGATGCAGGCATTTTTTGCAAGTGTGTAAACACATTGCTTCTTCTACATTGGTACAGCCCCACAACACCTCGCACCATGCAATGAATGAAGTCACTTGAGTCAAGCAAGGGGTTTGGAACTGTTTGCATTTTTCACAGAAAGAAATGATACATTCATTGGTGAGTCTGATCGGTAAGCAGTTATGGAATTTAAATGGAAATAATTCATGTTTTCCCTGGTGGGTATCATACCATACTCATGAATGCTGGTCTGCTCACTTGAATATGGCATCCTATGGGTGAAGCGAACTGAGCGCCTCAAATTCGATGACTCAATTCGAGCACCCTCAGAAATAGCGATTGTGAAAGAATAGTGAGGGGGGAATGAACAGTGAGTGTTGAGGGACAGAATCGCGAGGGATAATGACTAGGGAGTGTAGAGTTACTGAATAGGTAGGCTAAATGGATTAATTCAGTGAGTTCCTGCCAAGCTGGCTGCCTGGTGTGGTGGCTATGGTCACCGCCTATAAAGTTCATGGACCCAGGTTTGGGACTGCATGTAGGTTATTTCTTTTTTGAATTGTTGTAGCTGTTGTAATTTATTTCTTTTTTTGTTCTGTCCTCCCATTCCCCTGACTTTGTTCCCACCACCCGTGAGTTGTCCTTCACACAGCGGTCTCCCTCTGCATACTGGTGTCCCCATGGGGTAGCCCCTCTCCCATGTTTTCCTCTGTCCCCCAGTGTCCACCACCCCAGAGTTGATTATTTATATATCGGGGTGCAGGGGCACAGCCCCCACATAAACAGTAGTACATCACCCCCCCATATAAAAAGTATAATGCCGTCGCTGTTTTTACAGGTTGGTGTACTGCTGATCACCGATTTTGTTTTCAGTGATTTGCACTCGCTGTATTTCAGTCACGTTTAAATCTTTGCTCTTATCACATGGAACCCTTGAATGCCTCCTGGTCCTGGCAGACATATGTTTAAAATGCAAGAAGTTCAATGATTGAAGCTGCAATGTTGCACAATGCTTGTGGTGTAAACACCATTAAGTAGTGGTGCTGGTGGAGTGGAGGGCAAGTGGCACAGATGGAAACGCAACAGTTCTTTAGTATAAACACACCTTAAATAACTACTAGTCAGTGGATATCAAACAAAAATCAATGAGTCACATTTCCAGGCTGGGAGAACTGCAATCTAATCAACCCATTCACTAAGCCCTACCACCAACCTTGGGTGAACTAATCTGAGCAAGGGGAAGAAATGTTAGTTTTTGCATTTTTGTCATAAAACTGAATCAAAGTGACAATGGTACTAAAGGCACAAAAGAAGGTCTGCATGAAATAACTATGTGACCAGAAAGAAGGATTACAGGCTTCTCCTGGCAATGAAAAGAGAAATGACTCGAGGGATGGGGGTCTGAGACAAAGCATCAATCAATGGTAGTAAAAAGCAAAATGTCCCACTTTGGAGAATCAAACCCAGGGCCCCCTACCCTCTACTGCTTGGTAGCATGCAGATCTACTGCTGTACTAAGCTTACCAGAGAGAAAATATATGATGTGGCATAGAACATCCAGTACTGAGTGCAAACCTACACACACACACACACACACACACACACACACACACCCCCCGCAGGAATTTTCATAATGAACAGTCACTCTATTTGAAGTAATGTTTCCCAAGTTGCATTTAAACCTCAGACTCTGAGCTGGAACATTTCAGGTTATCAGCAACATAAAATGTCAAACCTTGCTGAAAATCTATCACCAAAATCAGAAATGACATCTAACAAATTCTCCTCATTCTACATACATTGTAGTTAGAAAGAATAAAAAATGATGTACGCTGGGTGTCAAACCCAGGCCCTCTACCCTCTACACCTTGGTAGCCTGCAGCGCTACGAGTGTACTAAGCTTCCTATACAGGAGATGCATGCTGTGGCAAAGGACATCCAGTACTGAGTGCAGATCACCTCCCTACAGTTGTAATGATTTTTTGTAATGAACAGTTTGTGTATTTATTGTAATGTTTCCTAAGTTGCATTAAAACTTCACACTGTGAGCTGGCTTTTCAAAGTATCAGCAATACAGAATGTTAAACCTTGCTAAAAGTTTATTACTAACAACAGTAATAACATCTAACAATTTCTCTCATGCTACATAAATTGTAGTGAGAAGGGAAAAATGTTCCACTCTGGGGATCGATCCAAGGCCCCCAACTCTCTGCTGCTTGGTTGCCTGTAGCTCTACCACAGTATTTAGCTTTCTATGCAAGAAAAGCAAGTTGTGGTAAAGAACATCCAGTAGTGAGCAGGGGTGTAGCCAGGCATTTCAGATTTGTACACCAACCTGCCACACTTATACCCTCTCCCCCACTGTTGTTCATGCCTGCCTCCCCTGCCCATGACTCGGGGCCAGTAAATATATAGTGCAGGGGAATGTGAGTGCTTCTCTCGCTCCCAGTACAATTGAACTAATAGTATAGTTTCTAACTTTGCTGGGGCATTTAACCTCACTGCCCAAGACTTGACACACCCCCTACCAGTTGTCACAGCCAATCACTATGCAGAAAGACCATGCAGACCTGACTGAAACCTTCAGCTTCAATGTCCATGGTCCACTCTGCCACTCCCCCCCCCCAAAACAAAGCTGAAAGAGAAAAGAAAAAGCCTGCAAAGCTACACAAAGGAATTTAAATGTGATGGACTAGAGAAGGCAGAGTGATGCTGGCCAGCTTGTTTACTACCCCCTGCTACTAAACTTGGTACGCCATGGCTTACTTGGAGTATCAGTAGCTACACCCTTGTAGTGAGTACAGAACCCCCTACGCAGCTGCAGTGGACATCCATAGTCAGCAGTCTGTCTTTTTAAAGTAGTGTTTGCCAAGTTTCTGTTAAACCTCAAAGTCTGATCTGGAACTTTTTGAGTTATCAGCACTATCAAACTTAAAACCTTGCTGAAAGTCTGTCACTATCATCAGCAGTGTCATTTAACAATGTCTCTCATAATACATAAAATGTTGTGAGAAAGAAAAAAGTTACACTCTGGGGATTGAACCCAGGCTCATACTTTCTACTGCTTTGGTGGCCCCCTTGAGAGTGACACCACGACAGCGAAACCCAAAAACAGACCATTACAGTGACAGTCCCTGTAATGGTCTGTTTTCACTGATGCGGCTTCTACCAGTGTTCTGCCACTTCCCTGGGAAAAAGTCCAACCTGGAGTTGATTAAAATTAAATGTGGGAGGTGTGGGGGGCACACCCCTTCCACAAAAAGCACTTTCTTTTGTGATGGCTCTATACTGGTGTCGGTATAGCGCCGTCGCTGTGTGGAATGTCAAAGATTTGTCTGTCGCGCACAAGTGGTGCTGCCCTAGTGTTTGGTAGCCTGGAACTCTACCACTGTACCAAGTTTCCTATACTGGAGATGCAAGCTGTGGTAAAGGACATCAAGCAGTGAGTGTAGTCACTCCCTACATATCTGCAGTGGATGATCATAATTAACCATCTGTCTATCTAAAGTAGTGTTTACCAAGTTGCATTAAAACCTCAAAGTCTGAGCTGGAATGTTTCAAGTTATCAGCAATACAGAACTTCAGACCTTGTTGAAAAGACTATCACTGTCATCAGCAACGTTATCTCGAAATTTCTCTCATACTGCATAAATTGTAATGGGAAAAAGCAAATGTTTCAATGTGTGGATCAAACTCAGACCCCTTCCCTCTACTGCTTGATATCCTGTTGCTTTAATGTTGTACTAAGTTTCCTATACAGGAGATGCATGCTGTGGCAAAGGACATCCAGCAGTGAGTGCAGAGCACCTCCCTACAGTTGTAATGATTTTTTGTAATGAACATGTAACCCCTCACCCCTGCCTTTCTGCCAAAACGACAGGTGGCATGCTGTTGAAGCTGACAGCAGTACCTGGTGGGGACTGGGTTCGGAGAGGATGAGGTTACTTAGCAAGGGGACCTAGGTTTGGCTACTCTGAACAGGGGCACCCAAGTAAATCCGAACACAGGAAGCAATAACTGTAATGTCCAGAACCAGGAATGGGATTCTTCAGTGTGGCTTTTATTCACATCCAAGCTGAACAAACAAAGCATAGACAGACCCCCATGGGGCTACATTTCCTGGTAATGCAGATTAGAGACAACAGAATACTTTATCACTATTTCCAGCCCTCAGGCTCTAAACCCTGTGAACAGGCACAGCCCGACTTGCACGCAGCTTTGGATACACAGCCCAGCTTGTACACTACTTGGGTTTTCCCCATTGGCCCGGCTCCCCTGCGGTCCGTTTGAGGAATGAACCAGTTATCCTGTTGTGGCTCCCCAAACCACACTAGAGTCTTTGACTCCTAGAGAGAATTTTCCTTACAATCCCATGTCTGGGCACTTCCCTCATCACTGGCCAAGTGCCTGAGGCAAAGTATAAATCCACAGAAGAAATCCGCAGAGATGGACTTGGTCACTAAAGATGGGGGGCCACCCACCTCCAGCTCCCACAGCCCATACCCGGCCATTTCTCTGGAAACTGAACAATTCCTTTACTGAACTTTCAAATGTAGATTCTGGGTAGACATCTGTCACATCTCCTCTACATAACATTTGCATCCCAACAAGCTCTGGACTTGAACCTACTTTTAATTTGCTTAGCCCATTACTCTAGGCTTCCCAATATTGTAGTAGTTCAATCCCCACATTGTCACACAAGTCCCAGGGTGAAAAACATAGGCCCTTTTAGCAAGAGCAGACACTCACCCTCACGTTGCAGGTGCCCCACTGGCGACTCACAAATCTTATTGTTTTCCCAACAACCAGGAACAGAAGGGAGCAGGTACTGCTGGATGCCTTCCAGGACAGCTTCCTGCTGCAAATGGTCAGTGAACCAACCAGGTTAGGGAATACCCTTGACCTTGTGCTGGCAAATTGGGACTTTGTGAGAGAACTTATAGTGGAGGAACCGCTGTCAGGGAGTGACCACCACCAGTATGGCTCACATTGGATATGGGCAAGAAAGGAGGGAATCTGGCACAAATAGTGCTGGACTTCAGGAGGGCTGACTTTGGGAGGATGGGGGAAAGGGTATCTGGCCAGAATTCAATCTAGTATGGACACTAACCAGAGGTGGGAGCTCATAAGCTGGAATAGTGGAGGCAACTAAAACCTGCTGCAAAGCCCAGAGCAAGAAGGCTAGGGCTAAGAAACTGATCTGGTTGAGCAAGGAGGTCATGGAAAAGGTAAGGAGGAAAAGAGCTGCCTTTAGGAAGTACAAGAAAACAGGGAGGGGGAGAACAGGGAGGATTACTTGACAGAATCGAAGGAGGTGACAAGGGCAGTAAGGGGAGCCAAAGCATCTACAGAACTCAGGCTGGCACAAAGCATTAAGAAGATGGAGAAGGACTTCTTTAAGTACATCAGGGAGAAAAGGAGCTGTAAGGACCACATAGTAAGGATTAGGAAGGAGGGGGGTTGGGTGGAAGCAGGGTGCGATAAGGCGGAAGCACTAAATGAGTACTTCTGCTCAGTATTTACTAAAGAAGAAGAGAGGGATGACACCCAAGGTGGGAGAAATGGCAGAAGCAGGGTGGGAAGTGGTGACAGATGGGGAAATCATGGAGAGCAGAGTTCGAGAGGGTTTGAAGGCACTGAGGGTGAACAAGGCGCCAGGCCCAGATGGCATCCACCCCAGGGTACTGAAGGAGCTGGCAGAGGTCCTTGCAGGACCTTTGGCAGACCTATTTAATGCCTCACTACATTCGGGGTGTGTACCTCAGGACTGGAGGATGGCTCATGTGGTGCCCCTCCACAAGAGTGGCCCCAAGGATGAACCGGGAAACTACAGACCAGTGAGCCTCACATCCATCGTGGGTAAGTTAATGGAGAATATCCTGAAGGAGAGGCTGGTGGCCCTCCTAGAGGCGAAAGGACTACAGGACAGCAGACAGCATGGCTTCATACGTGGCAGATCCTGCCAAACCAAGCTGGTCGAGTTCTATGACTGGGTAACTAGGCAACTAGACAGGGGCCATGCAGTGGATGTCCTGTATCTGGACTTCAGTAAGGCATTCGACTCAGTGCCACATGGAAGGCTGGGAAGGAAGTTAGTAGGCACAGGGGCGGGTGCAAAGCTGGTGAGATGGGTAGAAAACTGGCTGCAGGGAAGGAAACAGAGGGTGGTGGTGGGTGGGGAGCTCTCATACCCAAGGGCAGTGATGAGTGGTGTTCCACAGGGCTCGGTGTTGGGACCAGTGTTGTTTGGGATATTCATTGCAGACATACCATGGGACATCAAGAGCAAGATCAGTCTGTTTGCTGATGATACCAAGGTAGGCGCGGTGGTGGATGACCTAGGGGGATGGCAGGGGTTGCAGGATGATCTGGCAAAGCTTGAAACCTGGTCAGACACCTGGAAATTGGCTTTAATGCCAAAAGTGCAAGGTGCTGCATTTTGGGATGAAGAACCCAAGGAGTAGTTACTAGCTAGGGGAGTGCAGCTAGCCCAGACAGAGGAGGAGAAGGATCTGGGTGTGCTCATTACAGGGTCAATGAACAACTCCGGCACAATGTAGGAAGGCAGCTGCAAAGGCCAACAAAATGCTGGGTTGTAGTGCAAGGGTATATCCTCGAGGAGGGAGGAGGTGATTCTGCCACTGTATAGGTCATTAGTTAGTCCACACCTGGAGTACTGCGTGCAGTACTGGCGTCCGTATCCGAAGAGGGACATTAAGTTACTGGAGGCGGTGCAGCACAGAGTGACAAAGATGATAAAGGGGCTGGGGGACTTATCATACAAGAGGAGGTTGAAGGAGTTGAACATGTACTCACTGGAGGAGAGGAGAGACAGGGGTGACATGATTGAAACCTTTAAATACATGAAAGGAATAAACAAGACAAGTGCAGAGGGGCTGTTCAAAGTAAGAGAGGGGAGGGACACCAGGGGCCATGATATGAGACTGGAGCGAGGAAGGTTCAGGAGGGAGATGAGGAGACACTTTTTTACAGAGAGGGTGGTGGCTGGGTGGAATGCGTTACCTCCTGAAGTGGCATGCAGTAGAACAGTGGACTGCTTCAAATGAGGATGGGACAGGACAAGGGGGAGGGTTAATGAAGGGGAAGGGTGGAAGGGAAGGGCAGCTGCAGAATAAGGGGTGCTAGCTGCACATTCGAGCAGACTTGATAGACCTCTAGGCCTTTATCTGCTGGCAAATTTCATATGTTCGTATGTTCGTACATAGGCAGCTTTTTCTTCACAAGCAGAACTAGGGGGTTACCCCAGGAATCTGCAGGGAAACCTTTTTCCTTCCTCCCCCTGGAGGAAGGGGGCACTGAGACCCAAAAACAACAGTCTCCACCACTTCAGTTATCTTCTGTGTCTCTCTTTAAGGTGGAGACACACACCCTTCTACTTAAAAGTAGCCCTCTGTCAGGGCTGAGGCTCCTAGAGCCTTCACTGAGCTGCTTTCTCAGCAAGCTCCCAACTTCACACTCACTCACTGAAGACTGACTGAAGATACACTGAAGACTGACTTCAAAACCTCCCAACGTTCTATCTAACTCCCTTTGCTGCAGATTCCAATGTGGCTCATGCAGCTGTGATAGTTCTATTGGTGATGTCATCTCTCAGTCTCAGCTGAGACTGAGAACTGAGTGAGACAGTGTGAAACCCATTTAACTGGAGTTTCACAAGCTGCCTTCCCTGCCTACCAGTAGGTCTTACTGGGATTCTAGTAACCCCGGGTAACAAGGGGGTTACAAACAGTTTGTGTATTTGAAGTAATGTTTCCTAAGTTGCATTACAACTTCACAATGTGAGATGACTTTTCAAGGTATCAGCAATGTAGAATGTCAAACCTTGCTAACAGTTTATCACTAATAACAGTAATAACATCTAACAATTTCTCTCGTGCTACATAAATTGTAGTGAGAATGAAAAAATGTTCCACTCTGGGGATCGAACCAAGGCCCCCAACTCTCTGCTGCTTGGTTGCCTGTCACTCTACCATAGTATTTAGCTTTCTATGCAAGAAAAGCAGGTTGTGGTAAGGGACATCCAGTAGTGAGTACAGAACCCCATATGCAGCTTCATTGGATGTCCATAGTCAGCAGTCTGTCTATTTAAAGTAGTGTTTCCCTAGTTGTTGTTAAACCTCAAAGTCTGATCTGGAACTTTTTGAGTTATCAGCACTATCGAACATCAAACCTTGCTGAAAGTCTGTCACTATAATCAGCAATGACATCTAACAATTTCTCTCATAATACATAAAATATTGTGAGAAAGAAAAAAGTTACACTCCGGGGATCTAACCTAAGCCCCTATTTTCTACTGCTTCAGCGGCCCCCTTGAGAGCAACACCACAATAGCGAAACCCCAAAACAGACCATTACAGCGACAGTAGCTGTAATGGTTTTCACTGATGTGGCTTCTCCTGGTGTTCTGCCCCCTTCCTGGAAAATGTCCGACCTGGAGTTGATTATAATTAAATGTGGGGGGTGCAGGGGCAGATGCCCCTTGCTAGGGGGCCTGTACCTCTACAAAAAAGCACTTTCTTTGTGATGGCACTATACCACTGTCAATATAGTGCTATGGTTGTGTGGGACATCAGAGATTTGTCTGTTGAGCACAAGTGGTACTTCCCTATTGCTTGATAGCCTGGAACTCTACCACTGTACCAAGCTTCCTATACTGGAGATGCAAGCTGTGGTAAAGGACATCAAGCAGTGAGTGCAGACACCCCTACATATCTGCAATGGCTGATCATAATTAACAGTCTGTCTATCTGAAGTAGTGTTTACCAAATTGCATTTAAACCTCAAAGTCTGAGCTGGAACATTTCAAGTTATCAGCATTACAGAGCTTCAGACTTTGTTGAAAAAACTATCACCGTCATCAGCAATGACATCTCTAAATTTCTCTCATACTACATAAATTGTAATGGGAAAGAACAAATGTTTTACTGTGTGGATCAAACTCAGACCCCTTCCCTCTACTGCGTGGTATCCTGTTGGTTTACTCCTGTACTAAGCTTCCTATACAGGAGATGCATGCTGTGGCAAAGGACATCCAGCAGTGAGTGCAGACCCCCCCAACAAACACACACACACACACACACACACACACACACATATACACAAACACAGCTGCAGTGGTTGTTCATAGTTAACAGTTTGTCTATCTGAATTAGTGTTTTCCAAGATGCATTTAAAGCAGCAGTACAACAAAAAAAGTTATTCCAAAAAGCTAATTCTCTGCTGTGGTTATGAAACATATTGGCAAAACTATTCATCTGTGTTTTCTGGATGCTTCCTGTGCTGTATATCATATATTTGCATTTGTGTCTGGATTCTTACCATCCTCAGGTCCTTGATATTATTTCTATGCACAAATGAGGCAGGTGTCTTTTTTTTCTTGAGAAATAATTATTTTAAAACCTTCATAAAATTCTTAAATGATAACAGAAACTGAAAATTTGACCACCAAACTAAACTGGAAGACATCTGGCATCGATTAGAAAGAAAAAACGGTGGAGTCAAATTTTAGCCCATCTTTGTTGCACTGCTGCTTTAAACCTCAATGGGGTCAAATTTTAGCCCATTTTAGTTGCACACTGCTGCTTTAAACTTCAATGTCTAACTGGAACTTTTCAAATTATCAGCAGTACAGAACTTCAAACCTTGCTGAAAAAAATTGCTGTTATCGCTACCAATGCCATCCAATAATTTATCTCATACTACATAAATTGTAGGGATAAAGAAAAATGTTCCACTCTCACGGATCAAACACAACCCCACCCTCTACTGTTTGGTAACATAGCTCTACAGCTTTATTTTTGTTCTCTCGCTCTCTACCGCTGTACTAAGCTTTCCATATAGGAGATGCATGCTGTGGCAAAAGACATCCAGCAGCGAGTGTAGACACCTCCTATACAGCTGCAGTGAATGTTCAGAATTAACCGTCTGTCTAGTTGAAGTAGTGTCGCAAGCTGCATTTAAACCTCTAAGTCTGAGCTGTAACTTTTCAAATTATCAACAACATGGAACTTCAAGCTTTGCTGAAAGTATATCACTGACATCAGCAATGACATTTAGCAATTCCCATCATGCAAAAGAGAAAGAAAAATGTTTCACACTGGGGATCAAATCCCAGGCTTGTGTAGTTTTGCAACCCTACACAAAGACCTAAAAGCCCTATCACTGACATAATCAATGAGATCATGCAACTGAATCACTCACACTGAATGTACCTTTGAGCTTGACTAAATGCAAAAAAGAGTACGCATGACTACAAAAGGCACTTTCAGCTACGTTGTTGGTATCTAAAAAGCGATGCTGGGAAGTGGAGTCCAGTGTAAGCCTACAAGAAGTTGCAAAGCCTTGCTTAAATCTCAACATCTCTATGAGTCAGAACCTGAGCTATCATAGAAACTTAGAAATGTGATGAATAGAAAAAAACCTGAACAGTCTGACTAGTCTCTCCTAAGATTCCACATTTGAGGATGCTCTTGTCACTGTATAGCCTCTCAGTCACCCCCTTCCCTGAGAATGTGCTGTAGTAGTCTGGTTCATTGTGGATCATTTTAAATTGCAATGATATGGGATGTGATGGGAATGACTGCAGACCTAATTCTTAGCTGGTTCATCCACTCATGCTGCAGAGGATTAGTGCAGCAAGGCACAGAGCCAGTGATGGGTGCCTGAGCTGTCTCATATAGCTAAGTGTTTCTTGATATACAAGATCTCTAATGATGTGAGAAACAGCAACAACCCTCATCACTTCAGAATGGCATTATACAACCTATTGAAATCTCCTTTTGCCTGACACTTACCTGCACTGACGTCTTTTAGGTACTCTACACTGTCACTGCTGTATATAAATATACTTTATTTACTAGATGTACTGTAAATAGTCTGTTTATTCTTGAGAATAGTCTTGGGTTACACTTCATTTTAAGGGTCAGTTTCAATGTAACTGCAGGGTAGATACTCATTAATTACATGCAACATGAGTAATTTATTTATTTATTTTTTGTTGCCCGAGTAAGTGCACTAGACAAATTCTGCCTATTTTCAGGCATGACCCGGGGCAGGGGGATACAGATGAATGCCAACTAACTTTGTACCAGATTGAGCCGTTGGTGTATTTTTACAGTGCAGTTGCATGTTTGTTGCACGTAACTACCTTGCAATTGCAGTGCAGTTACAGTGTAGTTAAGGGTGAATTTGTATGCACAAAATCACTGTGGCACAGGCCTTCAGGGTAAACCTGAACAAACTGTGGATTACCCAGGGTAGTACGGTGGGTAGGGAATCCCTATAAAATTGTATAAACCTGCATAGCATACTTATTCCATCCCTGCTTATGAAGAGGGTGGAGGCTGGCATGATGGCCTAGAGTCCCTTCTGACCTTAAATTACTACAGCATGTAACTATGTTATACATTAATATGTATACTTGTGTGTGTTTCTTAAGCAATAAGACATGACAGGGTGTGGGTTATTGGGGGATTTACCCACGCTTTGTGTGGTGTGTCACGAGGCGCAGCCACGTGACTTAACCACACACGAAGTGGGTAAATCCCCCAATGCGATTATACAATGGACCCATGTGTAAAATAAATTTTAAATGTGTTTAAGTATGTTTTTTATAAATGCCATTTCTCAGCTGTAGGTGATTACAGGATATGCCAGGGTCATGTGATGTGTTTTGACCAATGAGGTTACAGGATTTTCATATTCCATTGTATAATTACAGCATATTTTATTTATTATTTATTGCAATTGTTTCACCAGGAAAGGCACACTGAGCAACAAGATGCTTGTCTCCCGGTGTGACCTGGGGGGTACACATGGATATGATAACACACAGGTTAACAAGTGCAGTAGTAGACCCAGGATTTTACAATACGGGGGTGCTCTGGTGGTATGTGTACTTGATAAGCAACTTTTTATAATTTTTCAAATCTTTTATACTATCCTTTTCATGATATTTTTGACTGAAAATATAAACATAATCTATAGTTTTGAATGTATATTTCTTACAATCAATATATTAGACTTCTCCTGCAAAGTGAAATGCAACAGCAGCAAGCAAGTAAGTTACAATGGGGGGGGGTGCACCTGCACCCATTAAAACCCCCTAGATCCACTACTGATCAGGTGAACAGTTAACAGAAGCAAATAAACAGCAACATAAGGATACACGATTGCATAAATATACAATCAGCGCACATTGAATGCTTAGGATATTATTGAATCAAATAACAATTTTTGTGACAAGAAGCAGCAGACAAAGTAAATTAGCAAAGTAGTAACAGCTGTAAACAACAGAGGACGTATATCACAGTTATACAGTTATACACAGTACATAGGGCAAAATAGGCCCAGGACATAAGTGCAAGGTTGGGGTTATATGCCAGCTTCTGTAGCAAGGCTAAGGCCACTGGTCAGGCATTGGGAGGGGACAGTGGGGCATGGCATGTTCAGGGACAGGAGCAATTTGCTTTAAGGAAGTTTGCTAGGGTGGCAGACAGAGAGTAGGAAGAGGAGGAGTGCCGAATTTGCGGTGGGAGGGCATTCCAGAGCTTGGGTAGCCGGTGTGAGAAGGCAGCTTGACCAGCAGAGGTCTTCTACCTAGGGACTAAAAGTTGGCGGGAGTCACTGGATCTAAGATGATGGAAGGGGGGTGGGGCATCTGTGAGCATGGTGGCAAGGTAGGATGGGATGGACCTGAGCCATAGGTTGGAGACAAATTTCGCACAGTGAGAGATGCAGCGGTTTTCGAGGGACGGTAGTGCCAAGGCTTGATAGAGGTCACAGTGGTGGGTGAGGGGAGAGGCATCGTGAGCGAAGTGGCAGAAGGCATTATAAAGTGTGCCCAGTTTAGATAGGGTGGACTTAGGGGCTGCACTGTATACAATGTCGCAGTAATCGATGGAGGGCAGTATCATCTTCAGGACCAGTTCACTTCGGACTCGGGGAAGGAGGCTGCTGTATTTCCTATATAGTGTACTGAGCATGGGGCGTAGTTTTTTTGAGATAGCATCAATGTGGTCAGAGAAGGAGAGATGGCTGTTGAGCCAGACCCTCAAGTAATGGAACAAGGAGATATCTTCAAGTTTTTGGTCATCCAGGGTGGTGAAGTAGGGAAGGGAGGGGAGTCTGGCCAGGCGTTGTCATGTGCCGAAGGTCATAGTGACAGGTTTTTTTGCATTTAGGGAGAGCTGGTGCGAGGTAAACCATTGCTGTACCTTGTTGAAGTCATCTTGGAGGTTTGATTGTACCACATCAGGGGCTGAGCCCGAGTAGTAGAGTACAGTATCATCTGCATACACATGGATTGAGGAAGTAGAGCAGATGAGTGGCAGGTCATTTAGAAATATAGAGAACAGAATGGGACCAAGAACTGACCACTGTGGGACACCAGTAGTTAACGGAAGGGGGGTGGAGATTGCATTTGAGACTCTAACGGACTGAGTTCTATCAGAGAGGTATGATCTGAACCAGTTTGTGGCTGCAACAGATAGGCCTGATTCAGTGATACTCAAGAGCAATATGGGGTGGGAGACAGTGTCGAAGGCTTTTGCAAGGTTGACAAAAATGGCTGAGATAATCAGTCCACTGTCCGTGCCTGTCAGGATAGTGTCTGTAAGCCTTATCAGGGAGGAGGTGGTGGAGTGTCCCTTCCTGAAGCCAGACTGGAATGATGTGAAGAATTTGGAGTCAGTGAGGAAGGAGGTAAGTTGGGTGAGCACAAGGTGCTCTTGTAGTTTTGCTAGGGCTGGGAGGAGGGAGATAGGGTGGTAGTTAGAGAAAGAGGTAGGGGCACCTCCTTTTGGCAGAGGGATGACAATGGCATGCTTCCATGCATGGGAGATGGCAGTGGCAGCAAAGGATTGGTTTAGGAGTTTGGCAAGCAGAGTTGCTATAGCGGGGCGGAGAGGTATAGAAGTTTGGGGTCTAATCCATCTGGGGATTTGCCTTTTGAAGAGTTGAGAGAAAGTAATACATCTGGGGCCTCAGTTGCAGAGATGTCTTTGAAGGAAAATGAGCGAGGCCTAGTCTGGGTCTTTATGTCTGTAGGTGGTGTGAGAGGTGTAGTGTTGGGCAGGGAAGAGAGAAGGGTGGCAGCACAAGTGGAGAAGTACACATTGAACTCAGTGGTGACTGCTGTGGGCTCTGATAGGAGAGAGTTATTAACATTAAGCATTGGAGTGGGGTTGGCAGCCGGTGGGGTGAAAAGGGAGTGAATGACTTTCCAGAATTTTGAGGGGTTTTTTAGGCTTGACTGGAAGGAGTTGCTGAAGTACACTGCTGTTGCAAGACGAGTGGCTCTGGTGCACTTGTTATGGAGCATGCGGTATGTGGAGAGGTGTTGTGAGAGGCATGAGGATTTATGCATTTTCCAGGCTTTGTCCCGTGCAATTTGACATCCAATCAGTTCTTGAGTGATCCAAGATAGGTGGTTTCCTCGTACTCTTGTACGATGCAGTGGGGTGTGTGTGTTCCAGATGCTGAGGAATGTATTTTTAAAGTGTAGAAAGGCATCATCAATGGAGATCATAGGAGGGCAGTTTGCTAGTGCAAGGTCATCTAATACAGGGGCTAGACTGAGGGATTTATAGGAGCGTTGGACTACAAATTTAATGGGGGATTTTGGGCGGTGGATTTTACACACTAAGAAGGTTACGTGGTGGTCATTGAGGGAGTCAGGAAGAATGCCGGCTTGTTTCACCTGGTGGGGGGGTGTGGTCAGGACCCGAGTGGTTACCAGATTTTAGGTTAAGCCGGGTGGGCTCAGTAATGATTTGTGAGAGGTTTAGGGTGGAAATTTCAGTTCTGGTTTTGTTGAGGGCAGGAGCTAGCCAATTGTGGTTAAGATCACCCATAATGTAGAGTTCCCCTGTCATGGTTAGGCAGGAGATTTGCTTGAGGAGGTCAGTGACAGCAGAAGCTGGTGTACCAGGTCAGCAGTATATCCCAGCAAGGTAGATTGGTAGCGAGAAGGGAAGAACAAGCTGAGTTCGTATTACTTCAAGGACTTTTGGTTTGGACTTGGTCAGGACCACTGAATAGTGCAAGTCCGAGTTTACGTAGATGGCTATTCCGCCACCTTTAGAGGCTCTGTCCTGGTGGACCATAGTGTATCCTGGGATAACAACAGAGGAGTCGTTGATGTTTTTGTTGAGACAGGTTTCTGACAGGGTGAGTATATCTGGAGCGTAGTGGATGGCAAGAACCTGACGGGCGTCAAGCTTGTGGACAAGGCTTCTTATATTTAGGTGCAGGAGGTGCAGGCCATATGGGAGAAGGTCCCCAGAGTGAGGTGGTGAAGAAGAGACCGATGTTGGAGAGGGGCATGGGGGGGTAGTATTGGGGCTGGGGTTAGGGTGGATGTCACCTGCTGCAAGAAGCATGAGAGTGAGAGTTAGGTAGTGAGCGAATAGCTGTATATGACTGACTGCAAGCAGACGTCTCTTAGACTGATGGCGTGTATGAGCTGGGCATAGGGGAATAAGTTGAAAAATGACCCAGGGGAGCGATGAGTTGAAAAGAAATGGGCTGGGACGTGTGGCAGAGTGTGTCCATGCTTGAGTGAAAGGGGAGGTGGATGCCGGGATGGAGGGGTGGGAGAGCACAATGAGGTTTGGCAGGATTTGGGAGGGGGGCATGGGAGAGGTGGGTGGCATGTTGGGAAGGGAGGGAAGGAGAAGAGAATAGGGATGAGCAGAGTCAAGTGGCCTGGTTGAAGGATCATGGCGTGGATCAGATGCTAGGAGGACCCTACTGCTGTGGTTACTTAGTGGGGAAGGTAGGTGCTGTAGTTATTTAAGAATGTTATCTCGTGCTGTTTGGGCAAGAGGACCACAAAGCAAAGCTGAGCACTTCTGTCAGCCTAAACAGCATGAGATAACATTCTTATGGTATAAGAAACACACAAAAGTATACATATTAATATATTATGAAGCAATCCAACTGCTGTCAAAGAAAAGAAAGTCTCAGTGGGGTGTTCAGAAGCTTTTAAAATAAAGATTGTTTGTTTTCTGCCCGCCCCCTTACACTTCCTAATGGTATGGCCCATTCCACAGATTGAAGGATGTGGTGACACTGCTCAGAAGGTGCTTAATGGTGGCAGTTTCATGCAAAGCAGTGACATGTTCACGTTTTTGGAACTGCTGTCCAGGTTTCTCTCACTATGTTAAAAGTTGGGCCATAGATGGGTGAGCCAAGACTACCCAGTGATAAGTATAGGGCAGATGCAACCACAAGTGAGAGGCATCGAGCTTCCAGTGTCGGTAAGTAGGAGAGCAGTCAACATGAGACAGCATCTGTATGAGGGATAAGAGGTACTCTAATTCTGAGCACTGATTGGTTGTTGCATTTAGAATGCTTTATAATACTATGTATGACATTTGCCTTCTTATGGGCAGCCATTCTTATAATGTAACTAATGCAAGACTTGCTTTGGAACATGGGATTTTTTTTTTTGCTTCTTCTTCATGTTTGCAAAGATGACGATGCATGTAAGTGGGGCTAAACTAAGAAAACATAAACAGCAATAGTATACTGAGATACCCTACAGATGTACACCAATGCAAGGTCAAGCACCATTTATCGACTGTTATAATTTTCATAAATCATAGTCCTTAGTGCCTAGACCTCTGGCCACGTTCAAAGTATTACAGCTGTTTTTGACTGCAGAATGGCTAGTGACAAAACAAGAGTTACAATAAATATATACTGAAAACAGACTCTACATTTCATAAGCATAGTTATTGAAAGAGATCAAACATCAGTTCTTACTTTTCCCTTTATTTTAGCCTGTATGTAATTTAACCCTTTTGTTTTGTTTGTGTCATCTATGCCTGTTCAACTGCCTTTTGTGTTACTACATTTTAAATGGCTAATGATTGTGGATCTTGAATAATAAGATCCCAAGCTGGCTAATTTATTTGATAATCAAAGTGAAATTCCCAACTGCAAGCATAGCTGTCATACCTGAGGAGCTCATGCATCCAAACAGTAGTACCCCAACCTTCGGATTTGATTGTGTTGTTCAATCTTGCAGTGCAACACTCTTATAGCGCTATCCAGATGGGCAAACAGTGCACACTTGGCTCTGACTCAATAACCTGTATTAAATGATCTAGCTCATCACCACAGCCTCCTACATAAGCACAGCAGGTCATCTACGGATCAAATTTTTTTTCTTCTATCTGTGACTTAAATATCAAACAAACATGCCCAAGAATGACGAGCTTAGTGCAGGTTGTAATCTGGAGCAGCAGAAATCCATACACATAAACCTTTTTCATCCAAACCTGTTACCCAGCCATGTCCAGCTGTTCTTCCTGAAGAAAGCATGCAGTGTATAGTGTCTCAGCATCAATTCCATTTGTTACATTCATAGTTAAGCCACTGATATTGTGGGGGGAGAGGGTTAAAAATCATGGTAATCACAGGGTGCATCGCTGTCCTGCCATCAATTTCAGCAAATTTCACCTCCAGTCCCAGAGCTGGAGCATTTCACCCGGTGACACAAGGGTGCATTGTTTTTATTATAAAATTGGTCAAGATGGATGTCCCCAAATTCATTCTTTCTTTAGATAATCCTGCACTGACCACTTCCACTCAAGTGCACAGGGCTGCGATTTCCAAGCCAAAATGTTTAATACTAGGCCATTTTATAAGTACAATAACCTACTCCAAGGTGCTGTGTTCACTTGGAAATATAGGCAAACCTCTGGTGTGTGCTGAGTAGCCCTTGGCTGCACACACACCCTGTCATGTGTTACTGCCCACATATATACCGCACACTTTGGTTAAGAAGATGTTTAGTTTGCAGTTTGAACATTCTGAAAGGAAAATCCATAATACTAACTAATAAAATTAGGCACATATAATCCAGTTCTATAGGGAGAAGGGATGGACACAATAGGCATAGGCACTATGTATACTGCTACAGGCAGCATCTGGCTCAGCTGTACAAACCTCCCCGTGTTCAACCATGCTAACCACAAACCAGGCAGTCAATCACAGTTCATCAGAGTTCGCTGTTCACATGGTCAGAAATGTTGCTAGCTCCTGACACTTTTTACAGCAGCAGTGCATAGTAGCAGTGAAACTTTTGACCTACTGTATGCTTGTATTATTTTAGATTTCTCCTCATCTCCCATCTTGTATGATACCCTTTATCCCTCATTTTGAGTCTGTTTTATCGCTTTTTTGTACATTTGGAACACTCCTTTTAAGATGGCTCGGTTCAGGTTTCATCAGTACTGTATTGTTTGCTTTTTATGAACAACCATTGTTTAACAAAAATTTTTTGTGTATGACTAAAATGAACTACTATGCAGCAAACAGTGTTCCATGGCCTTACGGGACAATAGGTGCACTAAAGCAGTTGAGAATGCTGACAAGAACCTTTTCTGAGCCATATTAAAAGAAGTGTTTCCTTCATTATTGCAAATGTAAAGAAACATGCTACAGCAAACTCAAAATGGGGAAAGAAAGGTATTGTACAAGACAAGAAGTAAGAGGCAATCTAAAATGGAATATAGAAATATACAGTACAGCAAAATTTCTACCGTAACATGCACTACTTCCTTAAATTAGTCCCCCCCCCCGCCTGACCTCCCAAGACCCCAACCTACGTTTTTTTAAAACATTTCCCCAACTGACCGCCAATCCATAATTTTGGGGGGACTCATTAACCATTTACCAGCTTACTCACCCCTCCCCCACACACATTCACATCTTGCCAGCTCCTTGTCACTGGGCAAAGAGCTGGCTGCTTGTAGAACTTCAATCCCTGCTCTTAACCCACCCAGCCCTAAGACCCGAAGTACTTATTTATAAATGCAATGCCTCCCCTTGACCCTGATACATGATTTGGGACCAGTGTCCATAATCTTCCTCTGGCTCTGCCCCAGTAAACTCAGTTGCCCCCCCCCAATCCAGTGTGCCGTCCCCATTCTTAAAGATAGTAGAGACAGGAGCCAGCAGGCCCATGCCTTGGGGGGTGGAGAAGATCGATCCCTGTGGAATGCCAAATTCATTACTCTGGAGAGAAGATCTAAAACTCCCCAATACTCCTGAATGCTGACAGTCAACCAGCAAGGAGAAAAACCAGTCTAGCACCACACCAAAAATACCACAACACTTCCTCAGGTCCGCAATCATCTCCCATGCAAAAGTAAGTCTCTTCTTACCACAGTCATAGCCTCCTGATAACCTTGATAGTGGGACATTAGGACCAATTTATTAGACCCAGACCCAGATGTGCTCCAGCTTCTTTCTAGCCTCTTATTCTGCATCTTAGGAGGCAGAACTCATCCATAAACCATGGTGAACCCCTCTGACCCCGCAAAGGATGAGAATGAAGTGGCACTAGAGAGTTGGCCACTGACAGGAGAATATACCAGAAATATTCTGGATTAAGCATTTGCCTTGCTCTGTAGCTAACAATCTCTGTAGCAGGGAGAAACACAAAGTGGGCCACAAGGTTGAAGGAGATTGTGTAGTGATCCGACCATGTCACTGGATTAATCTGAAGCAGGTTAACCACATTCCTCATGAAGAACCCAAGACTGGGGGCATGACCTCCCATGTGGGTGGAATAAGAAACAGGTATTCAAACCCCAGGTCCTCCATCATTTGAATGCCATCCCCTGTGAAGGAGTCTGAGTTACCATCAATCTAAACACTGAAATCCCATGAGAACTAAAAGACTCAGAGACTCCAACACTATGGAAAGCAACAGCTCAGGCAACTCCCCCACAAAGGCTCCATTGACACAGAGAGGGAATAAAAGAGGAACACTCTGCGATTTGAACACCCCAACCACACATATGGTTACACTGTCAAAATAACCTACATTCTCCAAATGAGAGCCAAACTGGAGAAAAATAAAATGACTATCCCAGCACCTCTATTTTCCAAACTTGGTCTATGTACAACAGTGAAACCTGCAGAACCTAGCACATCTAAGATGGGGCTTCATAAAGCTCTAGCTAGCAAAGAGCCGGGGCAGGTTTGGACAGTGATGTTTGCATTTCCTGCACTCGAATCTATGTCATAATAAATGTGGTACTGTGCATTTAGAATTCTGGCTTTATGGCTTGATCTGTGACCTCAGTGACTGTTTGGAGTGCAGAAGCTTCCTTGGTTTGTTTGCATTTGTGGGCTGGCAGCCCATCAGCGTACCCACACCCTGCACTGGAGAGCATGTGTGTTTATCTGTTTTTCTCTCTCCCACAAAATGTCATAACTGTTTGAGGAGGCCAGAGAAAAATATAAATAAATAAATAAGATTGTGAAATCTTAAAGACATTATGAATAAACAAATTCAAGTCTGTATACAACCTGACTCCTCTCCCTCCACACACACATACACAAGCAAAACCACGCACAGTTAAAAAGGCAGTGAAGTAGGCAATAAAACCAATACACTCCAATCCCTAAACACATGCTGACCTTCTCTAAACATAAAACAATCAACTAAACATTCAAACCATAAAGCATACTAAAGACAGTAAAACTAGTTAATAAAACAAAAAGCTCAAATGAGGCAATTGATTGACAAAAAAATCATCTTGTGTAGGTTTGTGCAGCCAAAACTGCTCAACTTTCCATTGTAGTCCTTGCCCCAAAATTTGCATAAAATGACACCGGTTATCCCCCCAACAGCGACATTTCACCAGTGAGGTCCCCCACAGCGACTACAGTGCCATGCCGCTGTGGGAAACCCGCTGGAACCTGGTGCTGTCTGTCAGGAGTCCTGCACCCCCCCAATCAGCTCCTACTGTGAGTTGATAATCCTAAATTGGGAGGGCTCGGGGGCAAAGTCCCCCGAAGAAAACACAGACGGACAGTGAGAACTGGCAACCAACTGCAGAATGTGGTCGACCTGCCGGTGTCGCTGATGGGGCATTCAACAAATATTTTGTCGAGCACCCATCGTGGATCCAAATGACACTCTTATATTATGAGATAGGATATCACCGTATACAGGTATAACGTAAAGCATGCTACCAGAAATCGCTGTATTGATACCATGGGCAATTTCCGATTCTTCTATGCCTTTTGTGTGTGTCTTAATGGAAGAAAGTTCCTTCCATTCCAACTATTGCCCAACACAAAAATTCAAGGAGACCTTTTTTATGTATAAAACCAACTACTTCAAAAATGCTTCAGTGTTTACAATAACCATGGTATTGCAAGTCACATTTCTCATACTGTCAACATGTCCTACTGTAGTACCACTATTAACATATATAACAATATGACATGATAGTAAACCCTTTCTCAGTAGGCTGATCTAGTTGAAATGGGGTGGCATGATGGTAACTTATACACGCCACTACAGTACACTGTGCATTACAGATTTGTGGATAGGTAAGACACAGTGTTAGGTATAACATTGTCAGGCAGGATAGAATGCTGAGTCTTTGTCTGCTATCAGAATCTATGTATTTATGATCTGTGGGGCTTCAAGCTTAAGAAAACCCAATCCTGGTCTTCAGACACAGAATGAGCAGACTTGATAGACCTCTAGGCCTTTATCTGCTGGCAAATTTCGTATGTTCATAATGATAAACTGGCAGTGCAAATGGTCTGCAAATTTTGGGTTTTGGCACCTTGAAAAAAGAGTACCCTCTGCCAGTAAACTAAGTTTAACAACCAGAATCTCTGTGGGTTCCCTAGATGTATCATTGCTTTGCAGTGCCAAGATTCATGAGGAATTCTTCACAGCACTTTTGTCCAAGAAGGGTTCTTGTGAGGGGAAAGAGTCATACTGGTTATCTCAGTTGTTGCAGTAGATCAGATTCTTTTAAGAGTGCACATTAAGAAGGAGTGGGCTCCAGTACCCAAGAGAGGAAGATTCTCGAACACCCAGATTTGTGGTTCACTCAGTTTACCTTGGGGTAGAAATTATCTTGAGCAAGGACTGAAGTGGAGGAGGTTGGGAAGAGGGATATCCATATGTAGTGTATAAGTTACTATCATGCCATCTCATTTCAACTGGATCAGCCTACTAAGGAAGGGTTTGCTATCATCCTTCCAGTTGTACATCTCCGCAATTCATATGCCATTCTGGCAAAGTGTGGTTCCTCTATTGAGGCAACCGCAGTGGAGACCAAGGAGGATGCTGGGAACCTCCACAAAGGAGACCTACAGGAGGGTGGCAGGGGACCCCACAGGGGAAGGAAACAACTCCTGGTAGAGGACTCCATTGTTAGGAAGGTAGAACTGGGGGAGGAAGGGGAGAGGGAGGTAAGGTGCCTGCTTGGTGCCATGGCTTGGAGGGACAGGGAGCGAATCCTCAGGATCGCCATTGCAGCTGCACAGGGGAGGGAGCTGGATGTCATTGTCCACCTAGGGACAAATGACCTGGCTAAGAAAGGGATCAGAGCAGTGCAGGAAGAGTTTGTGGCATTGGAGAGGGGCCTTAGACAAGTAGCATGCACGGTAACCTTCTCGGAGGTGTTGCCTGTCTATGGCGTAGGTGAGGCTAGGGTGCTCCACACCATGGGATTCAATCAGTGGTTGAAAACTTGGTGCAGAGCTCAGAGATTTGGCTTCATTGGGGACTGGGGGTCCACTTGGAGTGATGTAGGCTTATGCTGGCATGATGGTCTGCATCTGTCCAGGAGGGGAACCAGGTTCCTAGGTGATAGGTTTAAATGCTTCATTGGCAAGCATTTAAACTATCCAAGGGGGGAGGCACTGGAAACGAGCAGGGAAATCCTAGGCCCTCCCCCAAAAATCAGGGTAGTAAGTGAGTTAAACACCAACATAGAGATGTCGATAGGGAGAAGGACAAGGGTAAATGGAGAAAGTGACAAAGGCAATAAGAACAGGGATGGGGCAAAAGGGGTAAGGCCATCAGGAAATGGAGGGTAATGAGTACCAATGCCCATAGTCTGGGCAACAAGCTCCCTGAACTAGTGGCCTTGATGGAAGAGGGATGTCTGGATATCGTAGCAGTCAAAGAAACATGGTACACAGAGAACCATGACTGGGATGTTAACATACTAGGGTACAAAACCTACAGGAGAGACAGGGAGGGGAGATGAGGGGGAGGAGTAGCTCTCTATGTAAGGGAAGGGATAAAAGCAACTGAACAAAAGAGTAAACAGGGAGGGGAGGAGAGGAGGCACTGTGGATCACCTTAGAGACTGGAAATGGCACCACAATCTGCACAGGGATTGTATACGGACCCCCATGTCAGGAGGATGGGAGGGAATGGACAATGATATGATAGAAGGCATTCTTAGGATGGTGGAGAAAGGGGAGATACTGTTGATGGGAGACCTGAATATGCCAGATGCTAACTGGAGCACCTTTGCTGCAGCCACATCCAAGAGCAGGGCCATTCTCGATGCCCTACAGGTGGCATGCCTCAGACAGGTAGTTTTGGAACCCACTTGTGAGGGAGCAATCTTAGACCTCATGCTCTCAAATGGAGACAGTGAGAGGATCTCAGATCTAGAAGTGGGTAGCCATCTGGGAACAAGTGACCACCAAACAGTGTGGTTCACGATAAACTCAGCTACCGAGTAAAGCCATACAAAAATGAGGATACTGGACTTCAGGATGGCTAACTTTGGCAAGATGGGAGAGTGCCTCAGAAAAGCACTAGCAAACAGGCTAGAAGGAGGGGTGGAGCAACAATGGGGAAACATCAAAACTGCCATCACAGAGGCAACAAGCCTTTGTGTGAAGCAAATAAATCAAAATGAAAGAAAAAGCCACTATGGTTCTCAAAAGAGGTGGGGAAAGGTCAGGAGAAAAGATAGCATTCAGGAAATATAAGGAAACACAGAAGGAGCAGGACAGACAACTGTACCAGTTAAGGCAGAAGGAAGCAGGAGGGAAGTCAGAATAGCAAAGGCCCAAACTGAGGAAAAGATAGCCAACTCAGTTAAGAAGGGGGATGAAACCTTTTATAGGTACATCAGAGAGCGTAGAAAGACAAAGGGAGGGATAGTGAGGCTGAATAGAATGGACAGTGGGTGGGCAGAGAGGGACAGTGAAAAAGTAGGGATACTGAATAAATATTTCTGCTCAGTATTCACAAAAGAGGAGGAGGGGGAGGTGCCTAATCCAATTAACAGAAGCACTCTGAATAGGAGGGTCGATCCCAGTCATTTCACAGAGAAAAGGGTTCTGAAAGAACTCCTAAAACTGAAGGTGGACAAAGCAATGGGGCCTGATGGAATTCACCCCAGAATTCTAAAAGAATTAAGGGGAGAACTAGTGAAACCACTGACTACCCTTTTTAACAAATCATGGGAGGATGGTGTGGCACCTGAGGACTGGAGGAAGGTGGATGTGATTCCCCTTCACAAAAGTGGCACCAAGACAGAGGGAGAAAACAACAGACCTGTCAGTTTGACCTCTGTGGTAGGGAAAGTGATGGAATCACTTCTGAAGGAAAGAATTGTTGAGTACCTAGAGGCCAGTGGGGCACAGGACTCAAGGCAGCATGGGTTCCATGCGGGAAGGTAATGTCAGGCAGATCTAATTTATTTCTTTGACTGGGTGACCAAAGTAGTAGACCAGGGAGGGCTGTGGACATGACCTACCTAGACTTTAGCAAGGCATTTGACACAGTCCCACACAAAGATTAATAGTCAAATTAACCAGCCTGGGAGTGGGTCCCAGGGTGGTAGCCTGGGTAAAACATTGGCTGGACAACAGGACACAGAAGGTAATTGTAAATGGAGTCCACTCTGAAGAAAGAGGGGTTACTAGTGGGGTACCTCAGTGTTCAGTACTGGTCCCAGTCCTTTTTAATGTCTTTATAAGTGACATTGCAGAGGGACTGGAAGGAAATGTATGCCTCTTTGCAGACAACACAAAGATCTGCAACAGAGTCAATACACCAGGAGGCGTGGAAAGGATGAGAAGGGACTTGGCAAGCTTGGAGGAATGGTCAGAAGTATGGCAGCTTGAATTCAATGCAAATAAGTGCAAAATAATGCATCTGGGAAACAAAAACCCAAGGGAAGATTACACAATGGGGGGGGGATAACAACAACAAAAAGGGAACTGGGGATAATCATATCAGATGACCTTAAGGTTAGCAAGTAATGTAAGAAGGCAGTAGGGAGGGCTGGGGGGATACTGGGATGTATAGGGAGAGGCATCACCAGCAGAAAACAGGAAGTTGTTATCCCTCTGTACAGACAGTTGGTGAGACCCCATCTGGAGTACTGTGTCCAGTTCTGGAGACCCCATCTCTGCATGGACATAGACAGGATAGAGGCAGTCCAGAGGAGAGCAACTAAAATGGTGCAGGGTCTTCAAGAGAAGCCATATGAGGAGAGACTAAAGGAGAGCTTAATATGTATACCCTTGAGGAAAGGAGGGAGAGGGGGGACATGATAGAAACTTTTAAGTACCTCAGTGGAATCAACAAAGTCCAAGAGGGTAGCATCTTTCAGAAAAAGAGATGTGCAAGAACAAGAGGACACAATTTGAAGTTAGAGGGGTGGTGGTTCAGGGGCAATGTGAGGAAGTATTTTTTTCACAAAGAGGGTGGTGGATGCATGGAACAGCCTTCCTGAGGAGGTTGTGGGGTCTAAAATTGTGGGAGAATTCAGGAATGCATGGGACAGACATAAGACAATTTTTGTGGGGGGTAGGAATAAATAGGCTGTTAGTTAACTAGGATCTGCAGCTTATCCTGTAGGTAGGGAAATGGGCAGACTAGGTAGGCCAAGCAGTCCTTATCTGCCATCAAAGTCTATGTTTCTATGTTTCTAGTATAACTCTTAGCTGTAGATTGAAATAAGGGTAACAATGGACTGAAATACTTTTAACTATGAGTACCCATGCTAGGGTGCCTCAGTATTGTGATCCTGTGTGATCCTCACCTGCCGGGTCTCTGTACAGAAGAGGGTGATGATCAGAGTCTGTGCACACCTACAGTACATTCCCCAGGAGGCTGCTGACTGCCTACACCCAAGAGGTGCCTGTGAAAGAGAGGTGAGGAGGCTCTGGACCTAAATTTAGGAGTGACACCATTCCTGTTACCAAATATTCTCACTAATGTTCCAGCTCTAAGGCTAGGTCATGTTGAAGATACATTGGCCCCTTGAGCCTGAACCATGCATGGATCTATGCAGTCCTCTATACAACTCTATGTGGGGATTTCTGCTTATGGGAGCCAGTGATTTAGAGGACGGTGGCTTGAGGAACTGGCATGCCTGTGGTCTCTGGTTGGTCTTTTGAGAACCCAGATAACTTCCCACAGGCCTACTGACCCTTCTGCAAGAAGTCCAGGTGACCCAAAGATCTAGAGATCCAGACCTTAATGTGAATACTTGTAACAGACTTGGGTATCACCAAAGAGAATATTGCCTTAGATCGGCTTATCCAAGTGGTATCCAAAAATGGAGTAACTGGACTGGATTTACTAAACAATTGCTAGACTCCATGCTTGGTCTGGACAGTATTTTTGGGGATTCCACAAACGGTGCCTTAGATTAGCACCCACACTTTAGGTCCCCAAGCTCTGTGCTTCCCATAAGGAACCATGGCTGACCACTTTCTCCTAATTGGAAGGCCTTGCATGTTACAGATGACCATTGAGGGGGTGGTCAGCACTTACATAATGAACTCCATTTCCATTACCTGCTGAGACAGTTGCTCGCACTCTTTCCTCCAACCCACATTACAATGGGCAGTTGAAGTGATGACATCAGAGAAAGAAGGAAAAGACTGAAGATAACCCCAGCTACCAGAGAAAGAAGGAGTTACTGCTACCATACCTGTTTTAAAGGGAACATATTTGTTTTTCTACAATTTTTTCTATCATTTGAAGTAAGGGCATGTACTGTATGTGGTCTGTTTAATGCCCCAGTTCATTGTTTTGTGTATTTGATTTGAAAAAGTCTGATATCTACCATTTTGGGTGTAATTAATGATTTACTTATTTATTTTTTCATCAAGTGTTTTTCCTCACGGACCTCGCAGGCATCTTTTCCGCCCCATCCCCACCTCCCCCTAGCTGGCAACCACTTCACTTGGACCTACCTGAAGCTACAACCCCCATGAATTCCCCCTTGGTGGTACTGGAAGGGGGAGGTTTATCTTCTCCCCTCAGAGTCTCTCATCCAGACAGTTCCAGTGGTCCGGGAAGTAGCTCAGTTTGAGGAAGGTGCATAGGGCTTCACATAGACCAGCCCCTTTTCCTGGTTTTCTGTCCCTATACACCTGGCCATGGCAGCAAGTATGCATGTGCACATGGAGACGTACACGTACAATGAAACTTTGAGCCCCCTCCCTTGTGTTCTGTAGTGCCACCAGGCCTCTGCATGGGTAGCCTATGGCCAAGACAGCATGTCTCCCCTCCGGGAGAGAAGAGCAGTCCTCCAGATCCTCAATCGTCTCCCACTCTGGCCAACTCCCAGCAAACCAAGCTTGTTCCCAAACTCAGATTGCCGGCATGACAGGAGGTAAAGTGTCCAGCACCTCAGCCCTACATGCCACCGGGCTGACAAGTTGGATAATTATGTATGAGTTCCTGACTCCAGTGACATCAGTTGAACAGAAGTCTAAAGTATAGCTTTTCATGTAGAGCTTCCACTCACCCACTGTCACTGGGTTCAGGAACTGCTATGTAATAAAAAATTAATACTGGGTGAGAAAATTACTGCATTTAAAAAGCTGGACTATTTCAAATGAACAAACAGTACAATACACTGGAGGTTTACACAGACTTCACACAGGCCCACATTTCCAATCATAAAAAATGGAAACATGGTTTCTGTTGCCTTTAAGAAAGTAGCACTTCCCCCATGATGCACCTTGCAAACAAGAAAAGACTTGCATTCACTGATTTAGGCTCTAGCATAGCTATATAACACAGGAATAAGGAAACTGTAATTGAAAATTCACAAACAATAGTATGAGCATTTCACCAGATCCCAAGTAAAATTGCTGAGGCAGTCAAACCTCAAATGTGCATCCCTAACCCTTTTATTAAGGGCCACCTGAGCTTGCTTGTTTCCCTAGTGTTGTTGAACAGCACCAAAGGACCTAACCTTTGACCTGATTAAAGTAAGGACTTGGCTTATGTGACTGAGTACAAGTAATTTTTTTTACTCGTACCACACTTATGGGGAGAACAAGTTTCCCAGAGGCCTACTACTACCTACCCATGGCAAATTTCATTTTAACACTTTTCTTATTGTTTAGGGGATTCAAACTGTATACAAGTCTGAAAGCTGATATGCATCTGTTCCAGACTGTTTTACGTAACACAAATACTGACCAGAGGTGAGGGATATAGTGGGAAAATATTGTCCCAGAATGATGAACTACTGACTAACAATATGCCTTTTGGAAGTCAGTAGTTCATCTCGTCTGGTCAGTATTTTCCCACTGTATCCCATACCAATTCCAATCAGCATCTGTTATGTTAATCCATGTCAGAGGTATGTTGGCCCCACCCAGAGTAAATGTAACTACTTACTAGAGGCACACACATGCACCCTACTGGTAGATAAAAATAAAATAGTTCCCTGGTGCTAGAGGCCACCCCAGTTCCTTTTTTGAAAGGAAAAAATATTTTCCCTGGTAGTCTACTGGCCCACCCTCCCAGTCATGGTAATCACCTCCCTGCTCCACTCCTGCAAGGGTCAGTCTTGTCGCCTCTGTTGTTCACTGTATACCTGCTGCTATTGTGGGACATCGTCAGGCAGTATGGACTGAGTTTTCATTGCATGCTGATGATACCCTGCTATACCTGTCCTATGTACCATGTATCCAGATGGCAGATTCCATGCTTAATAGCTGCCTGGCTGAAATCCAGACTTGGATGTCTCAAAACTGGTTGAGGCTCAACCCAGATAAGACTGAGGTGTTGGTGATGGATCCAGGTCATCGTGGTGGGAATGGGACATGGTGGGATCCCCTAGTTTTGTCCTGGGGGGGGTCTTCTGGTCCCATCCGCGCAGGTCAAGGATCTGGGCATAATCCTCGACGACAGCCTAACATCTGATGCTCAGGTGTTGGCCATCATTAAGAGTGGACTTTATCACCTGAGGAATATTGCCCGAATCCAACACCTTCTACTACCTGAGGACCTGACCTCACTGATACATGCCTTTGTCATGTCTAGACTGGACTACTGCAATGCCTTTTACCTGGGGATTTCTGGAAGTAATCACTGATGGCTGCAGCTAGTGTAGAATGTAGTGGCTCGAGTGTTGTCGGGGCACACGAAGATATGATCATATTACATCCATTCTCCATAGATTGTACTGGCTGCCAGTCAAATGGAGGATTATCTTCAAGGTCGGTTTACTGACCTATAAGGCCCTGCAGAGTCGGGGACCGGTCGACCTGCAAGATCTCCTCATGCCCCACTGCCGGTCTCAGACTCTCTGTTCCACTGAGGGTCACCTCCTCAGTGTTCCTAGGGTGATGCTTAAGAATTCCAATGATCAAGCCTTTTCAGTGGCCATGCCCACCCTTTGGAACTCTTTCCCTCAACAACTTCGGGAGGCACCCATTGGTGGAATCCTTTAAAAAGGGATTAAAAACCTTTTTTATTTCACCAGGCATTTGATGGTTTTTAATTATTATGTTATGTTAAATGCTTTCCTGTATTTGCTGTTTTGCTTTGTACTGTATTTATGTATGGTTACTTGTTTTAGTGTGTGTTTTTAAATTGTATTGTGAGACGCTCCAAGTCCCTGGAGAAGGGCGCTATATAAATAAAATCTCTATCTATCCATCTATCTGTCTGTCTGTCTATCTATCTCTATCCGTCTCTTCATCCATCTATCCATCTATCTATCTATCTGCCAAACCTTGAGACAGTGACCAATATTTACCTTTCTCTCACCTCCACTAGTGGTCATCTTCTCAAGTAATTGCAAAGACTTACGATATCTAAGTAACTCTGTTGATACCGACACAGCCACTTAGGTAATGCAAGTCATTGCACTTGCGTGAGATGGGGGATGATAGCAGAGATGATCAGAGGGTAAACAGCATCTGCCATATCAAGGTCGAAGGGGAGCAGGGAGGTGATTACCATGAATGGGAGGGCAGCAGGCCACAAGACAACCAGGAAAAAATAAACACATAAATAAAAGTAGGTTGCATTTTGCATCGGCGACCATCGACTAGTTTTGTTATGTTTTTAAAACTGACCATGTATCAGTTTAGCGCACATTCATTTTTTGAAGTACCGCTAGTGTCAAGGTTTGCCAGGGTTATAGTTGCCACTACTTCTGGTCATGTGGCCTGTGTTTAGCCAATCACATGCCAGGAATTTAGTCCAAGATTTAATAAAAATGCTTCTAGACTGATAGACAAACAGAGAAACATTTATTCTCAGTGGGTTGCAAGGGGCTGTCGTTAAGTGGTTGCAATGATCACTGCAGGACACTGGCAACTTTGCAGCCCCATTGAACTATGCACAATGGGGCTCTTAACCATTTCCTACATGGTCACAAAGCACACTGAGGCCATGTGAGGAAGGAGGATACAGGGGGAAAACAATGCCATGCACAAGGCATAGCATGATCGCTACCCAGTCAAAGATAGGCATGCAGTAGGGGTGAGCACAAAAATGGTGACTGGCACTCAGGGGCTGGCCATGAAAGAGTTTACTTTTACAACAGCTCTAGAGGATCATTGTACTATGGGGCATGGGTTAGTGGGGGGTCCAGTGGACACTGGTGAGTGAATCAAGCATATTTTTTATTTTCTGTGTCCTGCTCATGTTGTTTCCTATGTATTAGATCTCAGTGTTGTTTACACTGTGTTTGATTACAATATTCACTGTTACTGGTATCCTTGAATTCCTAGGAAGTATACTCTGTTTGAACAATGCTCTTTGTATACAAATGTCTGATATTTTGGTCATGTAAGTTTTCTGTAACTGGATGTATGTAAGTGGATGTATTCTCCTGGGTCATGTCTGAAAATAGGCATATGTTTCTCTAGCACACCTTACCTAGTAAAGATAAATTAAATAAATATATTTTGTTCACACCTCTTATCAGTATCATTATATTTTCCTGATTTCAACTGCTGTAATCTTCCCATTTTCTCCCCTGCCCTTACTCCCCGTGCTTCATTATTGATTGTTTTAGTTTTTTTATTTGTCACGTAGCGGTTTCATTTGACAAATTATTGGAGCCTATTGTTGTTATCGATCGAGTCTCAAGCTACAAAAAGCAGCTCATAAGAAACCTGTTCGACTGAATCATGAATGTGTTAGTATATATTTTCACTATATGAAGTAGTGGTGATTTTGACAGTTACTGCTATCAAATCAGTTATTTGGTCTATTGTTTTATAATATAAATGCACTACATAGGGGCATAGGTGTCATGATTGTGCCTTGACATATGATAAATACAGCTTACAATGAGGAATGGTTTTCTCTTTCCTTAAAGATACTTATTTTGTTTATATTTTTTTTATTCTATTAAAAAACTTATCAAAGATCAGCATGCATATTGATAAGCCTTCTGTATTTGATATTAAACTTAGACATTTATTCATTATTAATTTATCACACATTTTACCATTAGGTACTCACTCAGAAAAAGAGTTATTAAGGCTTACCTTTTCAATTCAAAATTGATTTATTCTGACACATCATTCATTAATTAATCAAAAAATACTATTAACATTCCTTAGTGGGTTTTTATGTATTTAAGGAAACCACAGAGACCATTACCACACCCCCTGGTGAAGAAGCAGTTACAGCCTTGAAGCAGTGGGGTAGTTTTGCTCCTGGTACTGAGTGGTTTAAGAGCTGTTACTGCTGTGACTTTGCCATAGGGCAGTATACAGAAAGTATATGAATCATACCACTGACAAACAGGAACGGTTTTCTATGAGTGCTCCTTTCTGTGTACCTTCTTTCTGGTTGGAAATATTTGGGAGCACCAGGTCTTACTGCTAATAGCGTACCACTTCTCTTACTACAGTGCATCAAGCTTGGAGAATAGATGGAGGGTCACTGGGCTGTCAGGGAGAGGCCAAGTGGGCTGCAGATATTATAAATTATACAATGGCAAAGAAATTTCCTGTCCTCTGATTGGTCAGTATGTGCCTGGAACAGTGATGTTATTACACAGTAACATCACTGTATGAAGTTCAGGCACATACATGACTGCATGACAGGTTGTGAAATCATGCTTCACCTCAAGAAGTTACCGCCCATCCGAGCTACCCTCCAATAGACTGCAGCCCCTCGCAAGGACGTACCTTTAAAACATAAAACCTCCCACTTACCACATCACACACTGTCCCCAAAACCTTTTTTTTGTTTGTTTCTTTGTTTTAACAGTGTAGACAAGGCTGGCTATAGCTGTGTAAAACTGCAAGTTGTACCTGCAGCTGCCACTCCGTGTGGTTCGGTCATTGACATTTCTCGCACACTTCAGGGATGCTCATGCTCGGTTGCCCATTTTCTGAACAATATTTTGAACTTTAAAAAAATTAGAATTTTAAATTAAAATAAAGCAACACTAACAGAGATGGCTCTCCCTTCTGCTGGTCGCCACCAAGAATGTATCAGCATATAGCACTACAGTTGCCAAAAGGCTTAACAGCCTGAACAAGAAACAGACCCAATGTAAAATGGAAAATAAAAATTAAATAAAGTCCAGTGGTATGTGAATGCCAACAGCCAGGAAGGGTAGAGGGGAGACTAACAAGATGCAGCACAACAGAAAGCTTTGGGGACTCAGCAGGCAAGATAAGTCTGGCAACAGCTTCACCTTGCAATGGAAGAAATATTCTGGACTTTTTAAAAAAAACATACACCGACACCCACAAAAAGTAAAGAAAAAATGGATAAAAAAGTATTTTTTCATTCTTTTTTTATAAATTAACAAATGAACCATTGTATAATAGCAATAAGGCACTCCAGAGATTGTTTTATTGTGTAATAATGTCACACTTTGGGTGTTGAACGCACTCGGCATGCAGCCTCGTGCATCAACCACCAAAGTGTGACGTTATTACACAATAACACACACCCTGTTGTGCCTTTTTGCTTAAGTATCTGGCCCAGAAGTAGGTCTCAGTGTAAAAGGGTTGGAGGAGATACTTACAGGTGGCACCAATGACACCCATTGCTGTGCAGCATGGCACCACACCATGCAGTTGGTACCTGCCATGCCACAATCCATGGGCATCACTCATCAGCATGTTAGCTGGTGCAGTTCCCATAACCTCTTGCTTACTCATGTGCCTTACTACATAGTCAAAGGGGGCTTGTACCCTCTGCAACTATACACTTTGTGTATAGCTCCAGAGGATGCCAGCACAACAGGGCAACTGTGTGCCCCCCATTTGTGCTACTACCATTTGAAACTGTGTGTTGGCTTAGACCCCCAATTCTGTCAACTGTTTACATAATTGTCATAATCACTGAAACAATGTTTTTAATGACAGTGTGTATTTTTTTACTTAGTTGAAATTTATATCAAATGGATTGCAAGATGGTCTCAAGAAGTACAACATCTTATTTTCATGGGGGTCCTTTGGTGCCACAAGATGCAAAAGGAGCTTAGTTTGTAGTGCAGAGCAATACAGTCCACAAGCACTAGTTTCAAAAGGGTACACAAATGCAAGTTGCACACAGTACGACAGTTTGGCAATAGAGGAAAACAACTATTTGCACAGCACGTAGGGGATGATAGCTACTGGTGTGGAGAATTGCCACTTTATACACACAAGCACCACGTAGACGGGAACAGGAGGTGAGAGGTAGAATTCTACACAACAAGTAACTCTGGAGTGGTAGTGGAAGGTTCAGATGGGAGGTGATGTAACTGAATCTTTGAGCAGCTCATACAGCAACCTTTAGATTGCGGAAGCATTAGAGGTTTGTCAAGGGGTGGGTGGCAGCATTGTTCTGCAGGGCCTGAGTAAGAGGAGGCCCACAAAGTCCTTCTGGTATTTGGGTACTATCTAGATTATTCTCAGTGGAGGTTTTAGAATAAGAGGTAGGGACAGGGCTGAATGAGTGCTTGAGGTATGTGAAGGATGGAGAGTGAAGGTCCTTATGAATGAGTGAGTGAGTACCAGTGGCAGTCCCTGATGGTGATGGGAATGTGCCATAAACCATATGAGGAAAGACTGAAAGACCTCTCTATGTGTACTCTAGAAGAAAGGAGGGATGGGGGATATGATAGAGACATTCAAATACCTAAAGGGGATAAACAGGGTAGAGGAGACCAACATCTTTCAAAAGAAGAGATGTGCAAGAACAAGAGGTTACAATAAGAGGCAGGGAGGGAGGGAGGCTCAATGGCAGCATGAGGAAGTACTTTTTCACAGACAGGGTGGTTGATGCATGGAACAGCCTCCCTGCAGGGGTCATGGGGGCAAAAACAGTGGGTGAATTCAAGAATGCATGGGATAGGCAAAAGGCAACCATACTGGTACAAAAGATAGGGTAAGTGGCAGATCAAGTAGGGTCTGCAACTTTTAGGTAGGTAGGGAAATGGGCATACTAGGTGGGCCAGGCAGTCCTTATCTGCCATTACATTCTATGTTTCTATGGTTGTAGGGCTAGGTCAGCTGAGTTGAAAGAGTCTGCACTGGAAGTCGAAGGGGCATATGTTCCTAACCTCCCCTGTGACAGAGAAGAAGGAACAGTGCAGAGTGGATGGACCTTGGTCTTTTTCTGCCTGGAAGATGCCTAGGTTTCTAGGTTTCCAACCCCTGAATTGCTGGCCCAAAGCAGTCATACATACTGGAGACAGTAAAGACAAGTGGTTACAGCAGAGGGTTGTGAACCTGGATACCCAGCAAATCTGGGTTTGAGTTCCACAACTGCCACCTCCATACTATGTGACCCTGAGTAAGTCATTTAACCTCTGTGTGCTTTATTCTCTCCCGGGCCGAACCTGGAAATGAGGTTTGATTTGGTGTACCCCTCCTGACAAAACTTTTTTAAAAATCAGTCAGCTCACATGACATTTAGTTTGAATAAAGGGCACTACGTGATTAGTGCAATGGTCCTTCACTCCCCCACCTAAAAAAATACACATACAAAGACTTTTATAGACTTACCTTTGGTTCTGTGTTTATTTTCTGAGAACAATCTTTTCCATCATTTTTGACATGCTAGGCAGATCAGCGAGCTCACTCAACTGAGACCGAGACACTGATGTACCACTCTGTCAGCAATGGCAGAAAGCCAGTTTCAAGGCAAGACTAATCATTAAAAAAAAAAGATTGTTCTTAAAAAATAACAACGCAGGGCTTAATTCAGATTACCCAGTAGCTTAAAGACACCATTTAAGGTCAATTCTTGCATTGTCTCAGGAATAATAATAAGTAAGACAAAGAATCCTAACTGTGCTAATACCCAGTGACTTGCAGCAAGTGAACTCTATACAGAAGGCAAACGGAAACAATAACACTGATCCTCAGGCTAGCTACAGACCAGCGGAATGCATCAACAACATTACATCAACAAGTCAGTATTCTCTGTTTTCAGTGACTGCTTTCTGTTCCCTTTTTTGTTATGACATTTGTACGATTGAGATCATTGTCTGTGGAAGTTTCGGCACTGACGACATTAGAAACTGAAGCCCTTTGTTTTGACACGTGTCACAAAATGGGTACAGGTACTTGTCAACTTCCTCACATTGCTCCATTAAAGCACCTTGGTTCCAGCATGGATTTACCCCCCCATTTCCTGGGATGGGGCTTGGTAATCCTGTCTGTATACTTATGCAGTCTTGGTCTGATTCTAACCAAGGACTTCAAAACAATTGTTATCAGTGAAAGTAGGTGGACTAATTTATTTATTTATTTATTTGCTTTTGTTAACCGGGTAAGCACACTAGACAAACAAGTGCCTATTTTCATGTGCGACCCGGGAGATTACAAGGTACATTACAAGGTACATATATGAACATCAGGCAAATACAAGTGGAGGATTACATTACATAGAATTAGCACAACAGGGACTTTACAAGCATCAGATTTCATCAGGCAAATAGTAGTGAAGAGTTAATATAAAGTGACCAGAACACAGGGACATTTTAAGACAACAATACCAAAAACAGGTATTACAATACAGTACTAAACACTGCAGTGAGTAGGAAGAAGTGCAGTGTGAATTCATCGCTCCAGGCAGCAAGTTGTAAGGCTAGCAGTTAGAATAAGGAGGCATCACAGTTGGGATAGAGTGGGCCCAGTGCCAGAGAAAGGAGTGTACGGTTATAGTGCTCACCCTGTTTTGCCGGTGGGCCTAAATGGTCCATTTTTATATATGCTGTGAGAACTGGAGGAGTATGAGCACAGTAGTGCTCTGCCCAAGTCGTAATGTTTAGGTAGCATCTCAGTTAGTTGGGGCATCTCAGGCTGAGAGGGTTTGTCTAGTGCAGAGACAGGTGGCAGCCATTTTGAGAAAACCCCAGAGGGAGGCTTTAAAGCTCTGGTGCGAGGGAGAGGAGCGAGTGCTAGTTGGAAGAGAGTTCCAAACCCTGGGTGCATATGCAGCGAAGGCTTGGTCACCCATTTGTGTGTGGGTTTTAGGTACCAGGAGGGCATGGGAGTTGCTGGATTGCAGGTTGTAGGAGGGTGTAGCAAGAACAAGGGTCTCAGCAAGGTTTTGAGGGGTGGCAGTTCTGACAATATTGTCAATGAAGTTGCCCAAGACATAAGAGCGGTGAGTTTCTGGTGGGAGCCACTCAAGCCACATGTAAAGCTCACAGCAGTGAGTGAGGTGGGGGCTGAGAGCGCAAAATGGCATATGTTGTTGTACGCTGAGTCCCACTTTACTAGACTAGTTTTTGCAACATGGGCAAAGGTGATTAGTCCGTAGCAAAGCATGGGTAGGAGGACTACCCTGGCTAGAGCAAGACGGGCAGCTGGAGTTAGACAGCTTTTTTGCTCTGTAAGCCTGACCCAGCTTGCAGTTTGAGGCCTTGCATGTATTTCGTATGTGCAGGTTCATATCCAGCTGTGGGTCAAGGGTTACGCCCAGGTACTTGACCGAGCCTGCAACAGTCAGCGGTGACCCATCAGCTCCAGAGATCTGTAGTGAATCCGGGGCGGCTTTTAACTTGGCTGCTGAGCCAAATAGCATGGCCTGTGTCTTCTGTAGGTTAATAACAAGTTTATGGTCCTGCAACCAAGTTTGGTTGTGGTCGAAGTCCGAGTTTAGTTTGGTGTTAATGGTGGCGATGTCCTGGGATTTGGCCATGATGACTAGGTTGTCTGCATACAGCACTGAGAACCCTAGAGCCGGAGCCAAGGGTAGCTCATTTATGGAGAGAGAGAACAGGAGAGGCCCCAGGACAGAGCCCTGGGGGGACTCTGCAGCTAACCTGGGCAGGCTCAGACAGGACCATGTTGAATTTGGTGTACTGATGCCTGCCCATGAGGTAATTACTGATCCATGCAAGAGCTGGGGAGGAGAAGCCAAGTGACAGGAGAGAGGAGCACAGTAATGTGTGGTCAACTCGATCAAAGGCTTTTGAGAGATCAACAAAGATGGCCCCCATCAGTTCACCTCGGTCAGCAGCAGACCTGATCTCCGAGGTGACAACTGCTAGGGCCATGGAGGTGCTATGCCCCTTTCTAAACCCATGTTGTGCAGGGGAGAGAAGGTTGTGGGTCTGTAGGTAGTGGGTGACCTGAGAGGCGACTACCTTTTCCAGGAGCTTGCTGATCGCTGATAGGATTGCAATGGGATGGTAGTTCTTGAGGTCTTTTGTGTCCCCTTGCTTGGGTACAGGTATCACCTTGGCCATCTTCCAGATGTCCGGGACTATGCCTGAGGTGAGCGATGCATTGAAGACATGGGCTATGGGCCGGGCTAGTACTGATGCCCCTAGACTCAGCAGTTTGGGCTCCAGGCTAAGTTTAACAAGCATGCATAAGAGGATGTTGTACATTATATATAAGGAATTAGACATGACAGATTGATGATTATGGTATAGTAACATACCGACTGGTGTTTTGAACTGAGGGCTTCAACCACTGGAAGTACAATATGTTATTATAAACCATAATCACCACTCTGGAATGGCTTATTATTTAATGGTGCTTCGATAGTGCCTTTTGTGATAGGAGAGTCCTCTGACTGATAGTCCTGCTGTCCATCTCTGAATCCAGGCTTCATCTGACCAAGCTAGGATTTCAGATCCCCAATCAGATTTTGAGGATCTGAGGTCGTATGTTTGGATCCCAAGGTCAGACTTTGGATACAATGGTTGGATATTTGGATTTGACCCTTGGATTGTTGGAATTTGATGGGATCTAACCATCAGATCCTATTGTATCCTATGGTTCCAATCTGATCCATAGATGGATGCCATCAATACCCAATAGTATCCAAAATAAAAAAGGTTGTTATCAGATGGTATCCGACTTCAGCAGATGTCTGCTACTTATTCCACTTATAAAAGTGCTTACAGAGCTAGCCAGCAAAAGAACACTATGATTCATTTATCACTGGAAACCACTGTATAAGTGGAATAATCAGCAAATCTCATATAGTATTTGCTGAAGTCAGATACCACCAGATAACACCTTTTCTTATTTTGGATGCCATTGCGTATTCGCCCCAAGGTCGGTTCCCTCCCTCAGCATTGACCTGAGGGCAGCACTGTCCCATGGGCAGTGTGTTTGCCCCACCTACTCCATGTGTCTATTGGCTGAATTGTCCCACTCAGCTCTTGTTCCCATCAATTAAAGAATGCTGCAGTATCATTGGTCAGGGATTCTGTGGTTTGCACCGCTGCTCCAAGGACACCTGATGTCTCCGATTTCTGTTCTTGATATCTTGTTTCAGCTATTTCATCCCACTGTGTGTTCTGCACATTTTTGGGAGTACTGCTCATTGCTTTAACTTGGAGTTTCAGACACATAGGAGTGCAGTGTGCATATTTATTTAACACATACAAACAGAGGTGAGAAAGAAGTAAGTGCCTCAGCTGGGACTTGAACCCAGGCCGCCTGGAATACTGTTCTGATTGTGCTAACTAGCTGCGCCACTGAGACAGCTGGAACCTGAGCTACCCCAAGCACATTACTCTTTCTCAAATGCACAACAGAATGGCAACACGGATATTTACTTGTAACAATCACACAGGAGTGCAGTGTGCATATTTATGGAAGACATACAAAGAGAGGTGAGAAAGAAGTAAGTGCCTCAGCTGAGACTTGAATCCAGGCTGCCCAGAATACCGTTCCGATTGTGCTAACCAGCTGCGACTCTGTTTGTATGTGTTCCATAAATATGTGCACTGCACACCTGTGTGATTGTTACAAGTAAATATTTGTGTTGCCATTGGGTTGTGCATTTGAGAAAGAGTAATGTATTCTGGGACAGCTCAGGTTCCAGCTGTCTCAGTGGCACAGCTGGTTAGCACAATCGGAATGTTATTCTGGGAGGCCTGGGTTCAAGTCCCAGCTGAGGCACTTACTTCTTTCTCACCTCTGTTTGTTTAACTTGTAGTTTCCCAGATTTCTTTTGGATAAGTGATGAGTAATGTTAGATTTGTGTTGTTGGCCAGATATTGAAAACAGATTTCCAAAGCGAAAAAGTCTCACCACACTGAAAAAATAGGCAGGCAATTCAGTTAGAGCAATGAGCAATATTCTGAAAGTGTGAAAAAAATGTGTGGCAAATAAACTGGGTAGCAATCTTTGAAACAACGGTAGCAGAACAGAACTTGGAAAAAACAGGGGACAGAATTAATGACTACAGTGCACATCACAACATTTTTGCTCTTTGGAAATCTATTTTAATATCTTGCCCAGTAACACAATTCTAACATTATTCATCGCTTGTCCAAAAGAAATCTAGAAAATTACAAGTTAAAGCAATAAGCAGTACTCCAAAAAAATGTGCAAAACCACAGTGGGAAGAAATAGCTGAAACAAGGTATGAAGAACAGAAATTGGAGAAACTAGGTGCCCTTGGGGCAGCGCTGGAGACCACAGAGCCACTTACCATTGGTCAGGGGCTCTGCAGACCACAGAGCCCCAGACCAATGGTATTATAGCATCCTTGAACCAACAGAAACAGGACATGAGCAGAACAAATCAGCCAAGAGACACGGGGGAGTGGACAGGACAAACACAGCGCTGCCCTCAGGTCAATACTGAGGGCAAAAAACATCCTCAGGCCAACATCCACCATGCATTTCCCAGACCTGTGTTTGGGCAAGGACTTTAAAGGGAAAAGGAGGAAAAAGGCAGAGAGTGGGCGGAATTAAGGAGGAGATTCAGTATTCTGAAGCTGTGATAGGTGGAGGAAGGTCATCCCCCCAAAATCCCTCTCACAAATCAGACTGATCAAGATGCCAGTATCTGCCCCACAGCTAACTCTTTTTTCTTTTTCTGCACCAATATCTTTACAAACATATTTTTTTTACACAGTGTGGTACTCAGAGCATATATTTAACTCTAACAGTGGCAAACAGTGTTCAAAATAAAAATATTTTTTTGACTCCAATGGCGACTGACAGAGCAAGACCATCCCCTCACCCCCACCCCCACACATACAGGTGTATGCAGTACTGGTGTGGCATATTAAACACCATGCCAAATAGCTTTAAAAGAATATTTTTTTTAAAAAAAAGAAAAGATCAATTCATCACCAGTGGTGAATGGTCACTTGCACACAGTCAGGTCTGGAGCTGGGAAGCCAAGAATGAAAAAGTTAGTCAGGTCTCCGAAGCAGAGCATCAATGTTAATTGAATCTGATGGATGGCTATAGGTAAGGGCTTTCAGTTGCAAAGGATGCCCTTACCTAAGCCCTGCCCCAACATATGACACTAAACCCCAGAACTAACTGCCTTCTGCCCTCAAGGCTGCTGACCATGACGAACAGCACCGTGATGCTACCCCTTGTAACAAGAATTAACAGGGGACACAAACAAAGGATAGGGCCCTGGGACAAAGAAAGGAGGCAAATACAAGCTGTGCCCCCTGAAGACTGGGCCCTGTTTGGTTTGTATTTTTAATGACAGAGGCTTAGATGGCTGCACGCACCCTCCCCCATGCAAAGAGGATCACAGGCCAACTCCAAGAGGATGGATTGGGGCACACACGTGGCTTTACATGCCCCCAAAACATAACAAGGCACGAGGGAGGCAAAAGGTGGTTCACCTGGTTCACCATTATTGACAGATTGTTGCATAGCCAGTGTGACTATTATGGATAAATGTTTATCTTTTTTTACTTATTTTAACTTACATAAACATTTTTGTACTGTGTGTGACCTCGTATTTGTATTCTGTTTTCCTGGACTTCTGTGCAGTTTTGTATAATTGTGTAACTGTTCTGTATTGTATGTACTTGAATGCAACTGTTAGAGTGTCTCTCAATTTGTCTTCCAATAAATATTGATTGATGATTGATGGTGTGTATCTGTTAAGAGCTGGAGGAGAGGGAGAGGAGTGTTAGAGTCGTGGTTAGAGTGCAGAGAAACCCATATATATCCCACTACTGCCCCTTACTCACTGTGCAACTCTGAGCAAAGCATCTCTCTCAATCTGTCTGTGCTGTTGGAAACTCCCTGTCCAGCTAATGGTAGCAACTTATTCTCTCTCTACCCTGTCTCCCCTCTCCTTGAATGTTAAGTGCTTTTGCGACAGTATTTATGAAAATTGCAATATAAAACAAATCCCTTTCCGTTAACAGTAACTGGGAGGAGTGGAAGGAGTATACATTGGTCTCAGCCCTGGGGCCTCATATTGCTTTCTAAAACAAAATTTCAATCTTTGAACCTGTGCAGACCCCTATTTCCCCCAACCCTGTTAATAGGCAGTTGTTTTACAAAAATGGCTAAATCTAAGGAGGCAGTGGCAAAAAGAAATACGGAGGTTGAGCCAAATGGCTAATTGTTTTTGTCTTTCAAGCCAACACTGCTTAGTAGGAAAGTCTAAATTCAAAAACACAGACTTGTCAAACAGTATGGGATTTCAAGTTGACGCCACCAAGGTAGATTACAGCAGATGCTAGGAATTACACGTCAGGACACAATGAGTTTAGGATCTTTGCCAACAAGCAGGATTATTCCATGCAGCTCACTAGGGGTCCAAAAACAGTCAATTTATTGGCGTATAACCATGAGGTTCGAATTTCACTAGGAAAGGAAGGAAAAAGAAATTTGGCTGTATGATCACAGATATTCGACTGCGTGGAACTCCCTGCCAGAATCCCTAGGCCTGGTAAACTGCCCCTTGCCCTCCAGTACGAAAGTCACAGAATGGTTCTTTTCAGTCCCCTCTGGGCATAAACCTGTCTGCCATCATTCCAGGGTGTAACATAGGTAGCAACAACTGTGAGCTTCCATCCCGATGCCCCCTGCTCTGGGCTTTATGTTGCACTTAAAACTTTGTTATGCCTATAAAACATACAATTCCTTGTAGGTTGTAAACAGTATCTAGCACTACTTACTGTGTGTCTATAACATGCTTGACAATCATCAGAAGTTTTGCATTAACAGGACACACTTGTAAACGAGGTCTGCTCAATGTTTTTTGATCCTGAATTGAATTGAATAATGCCTCTCAGACACAATGGGCAGGATTTTAAAAGAAGGTCCATCCCAGATTTGTCTGCGGCTACTTTCAAAATGGAAATCTATCCAAACTGTTAGACCATTAAATGGTCCCACTGCATCCAAATTATGCAACCAGAAAAGATGCCACTTTGGCAAAAATGACACAAATTGCATTTGCATCAATTATTTTCTTCAAATCGAGACCTTTTGTGGCAAACGGATGCATCTTTTGAGAGTAGCAACAGGGTTTCTCGAATGCTATTGAGTGGATACAGGCACAGCATGCATTTCTGTCCACATCTAACCCTTTGGAAAATCCAGCCCCATGTACCCCAAAACACTTTGTGAGCAGGAACAATTGCAATGGCCAACAGGATCCGCATCCACAGGAACATCACCTGAGAATGAGGGAGTTAAAGAAAGGTCAGGGAAGCTAGAGATCGAGAGGAGGTTAAGCACAGGGAGGATTTAATGACTTACTGAAGGTCACACAGTAAGTATCACTGCTGAGATTCAAACCACGGTCTCCAGGTTCCCAGCTCTGCCCTCTAACCCCTAGCTCTACTGTCTCCCAGGAGTTAAAAACCCCTGAATTCACAGGTCTGCATAGACTAGTAGGGAATAGCTACAGTATACCCATGTTGTCTTTCTATAACTCTGATCACAGAAAAACTGCATATTCAATAAAATAATGGATACATTTCAACATACACATGCACCCACACACACCAGCACCAAACCAGCACCTATCATGAAACACAGTTGTTCACATTCATGGTGAAGGAAAATGTCACCACAAAGCTTGCATTTCAGCACAGAAATATGAGAAAGTGCATATGCAAACATCTTAATTCAATCGTAACTGTTCTGGAATCTAATGGGGGGGTCGATGGGATGCCCCAACCATAAAATGCTGTTATAAAATAAGAGGAAATCCTTCCACATAAAGCTGCTGAGGAAGTTTGCATATTCAGACTTCATTTTTAGGCTCAGTTGAAAGGTAGGCCAGTACAATGATTGACTTTTTCCACTCTAAATGGATGGGAGGGTATGACTCAACTCACAGGCTCACAATAACAGCCAGACAAACCTCATGAGATTACATTGTCTGTATGTGCAAAAACTATGATCCTGTCCATAGGACCTTATCCAGTTTGATAGCCATATTTTACTGCCAGATAGGGAAAAGAAAGGACTTCTAAAAACTGGAACCTTTTTCAATATGTGATCATTTTTTACTTACTATTATGCCTCCTTCCTGTCGAGCCAGCACTCTTTCAGCCTGTCCATAAGCTCTTCCCACACCTCTATCCCCCAGATAGCCTCCACAGACTCCTTCCAAGTTTCAACTTGGACTCATCCGTCCAGTCAGCAAAGCTGGCTGGAACACCCTATATCAGTTTTGGGGGGGGGGACCCAGAGGTCTAGGGACCGCAACTGGGTGAGAGGAGCATAAAAGTGTTTGTCCATTGAAGCTACACCCTTTATCCTATTTCCTTCATTGTTACTCCCCACCACCACCCGCGTATGGGGGCACAGTCTCTAGAGGGGCTCATCTGTTCGGATGGAAGTGGGTTTGTACCAAGTCCAGTTGCCACATGCTCCAACCTGTATGGTGCTGGCATGGGACTGAACTTAGAATCCCATGCAAGATGTGCCACATCTGTCGGCAGCAGGAGCTTCCCATTCTATAGACTGAGGATTCCTGCCTACATGACTCACTGCCCATATAACTCTCTTCCCTTCAGAGCAGCCATATTGCGGCAGAAGTTCCATACACTTAATTATTGATTTATTTATGACTTTGATAACCGGGTAAGTGCACTGATGCCAGGCACCATATTCAGGCATGACCCAGGCCAAGACAATGGCACAGGAGCAAAGTGAAAAGCATTGTACATAAAACTTATTACATGTAAGGCCAGTTTCACAATGATATCAAAAGTGCTGAAGAAGGATATGACAGCAGTCAATTGCAATAATTAGGTACAGAACATAATACATAGCAAGTAATTTCAACAGCAAAAAGGAAAAATACAAGTGGTAGGTAACCATGGAAGATAAAACATGGTGAGTGGGAGGGTGCTAAGAGGGGGGTGGGCAATGGGCGACAGAGGGGTTAAAGTAGAACAGTCTGGAGGGGGGATAACAGTGTACAAGTGGAGGGGAAAAACTACCCAGGGAACCACTAGCAGCTGGATTCTAATAGGAACCAGTCTTTAAGGCGTGATTTGAACAGGGGGTGGGTGTCATCCATCTGACACCTAATCCTGCCTCAGCCATGCAATGTGCAGTGTGTCAGGGTCAACGGGCAAACTCATTAAAATTCATTAAAAGATATAAAGTGCTTTCCTTGGTTGATCGGTACCGGAGCTAGAAGTGCAAACATGTGCTGTGTATCTTTTAATATATTCTAATAGTTGTACTGTCACATGGGAGTCCCCCGTGACTTAGCCGGTCAGCCGCGTCATCAAAGGGCTTGCTGCTGCGGACTCTAGAATAGTAATGTGGAGCGGAGGGTCACAAGATCAACCAGATAAATTACAAATAACAGCTTTGAAAGATATTTTTAAAAATTACTGCCAATGTGCTTTACCTAATGGGGGCCTACAGGTCTGGGGGAATGCTGACAGTTCCCCTTTAATTTACTTACTTCTGTTTGTAAAATTAGAAAATATGCTATTTGTGGAATTATTCCAAAATCTGTATATGTTTATAGGTACAGTTTCTGTATCTTTTTATGATTACAAGACTGCATTCTTGAGTTTTTTGGGAGAGAGAACTGTGAAGTAAAACAGAGCAGTTCTGACACTTAGACAGTATTGTAATTACAGGGGGGCTTGCCAGGGCTCAGCCCTCACTAGCTCTGGAGTGAGCCCCAGTAGCTCACACATCACTGCCATTGATTTATAATGGGAAGGGGCGGCTCAGTTTAAAGACAGGGTCCTTATGGCCCCTGTAGCTCCCAGAGTTCATAAGGTGTAATTCCAGCACTGCACACAAAGGACCTGGGAAGACACTCTTACAACAATAAAAGATGGTAATTGTTCATATAAACATGTCATAAATCATGTTGAAAAGTTCTGCTTTTGAAAAATGGAAGTGATTCACAACCTTTTACTTTGTAAAAAAACAGACAACCCCTGCATAAGGAATGGACTATTCTAACTGAATTTAGAACTTCAGGATTTTGAATGGTTTGTATGAGACACCATCTTGTTTTTCTAAGAGTGACTGGAATGTTTAGAAATAAACAATCCTGATTAGATAAGAAAAGAACAATGTCATGATTTACAAGTTTGTTTAGAGGGACACTTGTTCGTTAAGCAGTGGCCATGGTTAATTCCTACTGGCAATGTAAAGTACCAAAATTAAACTTTGAAAAAAGGACCCATTACAGTATATGGAGCACGTCCCCATGCTCTACAAATAATGATGTCAGAAAATGATGTAGCGTGGGAGCGGATATGGGGCTGGCTGCAGCCTGAAGTGATACACGGAAGTGGAAGGGATTAGCACTGCTCGGCTCTATGGAGTCAAATTACGATCCCTTCCTTTCCTAAATGGAGGCACAGAAAATTTAAAATTTTGGCATCAGGGAACTCGGAGACCGGTAAGGGATTTTTATGCTTCTGGGGGGAAGTACTGAAAAAGTTGCTCTTTAAAGTGTGTTATTTCCCTTATTAAATAGCCATAAACATTGAAAAAAAAATCATACTGAATGAAAAAATCTGCTATGAAATCTGAGGTGTTGTCCACTAGTTGTGCTGTGATAACTGCAGTCACATGACCCTCAGGGCCAGACAAATCACTAGGATTTCACCTATTTTGTAAAACTATTCATGCCACGTAACACAGTGTATGAAATGCACCTTGCAATTCAAATTCCTCTTCTTTCCTTTCCCATCTTTAGATCTCCTTTTTCTATTCTGAGTATTTCTTTTCATCCCTCTTATTGACTCTCTGTCTCTCACCATCTCTCTCTGTGCAAAAAACAAAGCTGACCAACACCACCAGCAACCCCCACTCAAATGACAGCCCCCTGAAAAAAAAACTGCAGTTCTCAAACCAATGGCCTACTGCTTCTCCCCCTCCATAATACTACTCTTCAAACAAATGACGCTCTGCTTCTTCTTTTTGACTCCGGCCCCACCAGTCTCCAACTCAGTGGTTCAATGCTGCCATCCTGCCACTTGTCAAGATGTCTCCCACCAACACTGTGGGAGACGGGTGACTTGTCCTTTCCCACCCTGTTTTCTGTGGTCACCCCAGCTCTCCATATGGAGTCTGGTTCCTCTCTGGGCAGGTACTTCTAGAGCATTTTCAGCGAAATGTACCTTGTACAGGGCACCTGAAGAATAGAAATGTTTAATTCTGCTGGGGCAAATGCACATTTCAAGCTGCTGGCCATGTGGCAGGCTGGTAATTACAACCCAAAACATCTGAGGCTAGTGAAATGTTCGCCACATTTTTGTTTTTTTGTTTTCAAGTCAACACCATTTCAACAAAATATAAAAATTGTTTGGTGAGCGTTTTTTTTTTTTTTTGCTTTTTTACATAAAAAACAAACAAACAAACAAACAAACAATGTGAAGTCTGCAATTTATACCAGGTTTGTTTTAAGTAATGACACTTTTAACAAGCATCCTGCCAGGAATGCAATCTTGCATTTACAAAGGATTTCCCTACTGTTCTTAGATTGCCTCACAGTCCCCAGCAGTGGCACTGCCCTAGCAAGCTGACCCTCTCTCATCAGCTTTCATGTTTAGGCCGTATTCATACAACAATGCTTGCATTTAGGACTCCATTTTACATCAAAAGCTGTTTTTTGTTACAAACTCAACAGCAAAACATGTCTCTACTTTTTGAGCACTGGAGACATGTCTCCTCCAACAGACCATTCAGTGCTGTCAAATATTTGCCAACCATCTGTGTTTTTTGCAATGTATTTTTTTATTATTATTATTGCATAGGGACTGGCTTGCTTCTAAGAGTTAATCATCCTCACCCCTCACCCCCCCCCCCAGAAAATATCACAGCTCTGCAACCCAATAATGTTAGTAACCCATACATACAAATATCCCACACTGCAGCATTTTCTGCCACTGTCTGTGTTTCAGTATGTGCTGATGGTTTTCTGTTTGCTGAATCCTACCATTAGGGGGAAAGGGACTTTATTGTATCTACAATATTTCTTTCCACATATCCCTTTATCAGGCAACACGCTTGTCAACGGGAGGTCTGCATTTCCTCTTAAGCATCAACCTACTTCCTTATGTGTTCTTAAGCCATGCTTTTAAGACAGAAAAAGATAGTTTAACATTTTAGCTATGCCTGTCAGCTGCATGCAACGCCAGGGTCCTGTACAAACTGTATCTGATATTCCAGGTCTCTTTATACAGCTGCAAATAAATTAATAAATTCCTTTTTGCAATTCTATACATTTCCAGTCCAGCACATGCTAGCAAAGAACGGCGTCCTTTTTTAAATATAGAATGCTTTTCACTCTTTCTTTACTTTCCACTGGAAAGCAAATGCCTTGACGAAGGGCTGAGCAGTCAGTTTTCAGTTCTAAAGCTCCGCTGCTCAAGAAAAGGCATGTCTCTTCGTTAACTGGACCATTTCCCGTATACTCCAGCGAGTTCAATGCAATTCTTCTTAGCAGTTATGTCCCAAAGCAAGCAACAATAAACACATCATTATAAAAAAAAAGACTTCTGTTTTCTTTACCTTAATACTGTATTTAAAGATTGCTAGAGTCCCCCCTTCTGTCTTTGAAGCAGACAGAAAGCAGGGTGAAATTCGCACTCTGCTTTAATTGTAGATTATGTTGCACCCCACAGAAAAATAGCTATCTCAGCTGGTTAACACCATGGACAACAGAACTGAATAATATCTTGTGTTTGGTTTTACCTTATTTTCTGTCTTCTTCCAGCCAGGTTGGTGTTTAGCACAGCTTTACCCTGCTGTCTTTCTATCACAGTAACAACATACTGAAATTGCTGGCTGACTGACTCGCTTTCTGCTGTCTTCCTCCCTCCTCAGCACCCCCCCCCTTCCTCTTTGTGACAGCTGAGCTCTTAAAGGCAGGATGTCCTTTACGAACTCAGCTTTAGTGAGTCAGTCAAATACTGTCCTAGGACAAAAACATGCACCTAGCCTAACTGCTCACTCATAATATCCAAAACTCCATTTTGTTCTCAATCTTTTAGCAGAACCCTGTACAGCATACATGTTTAGAATTTAGCATTCCGTAGGAATGAAAACCTTGTGTTTACGCTGGAATGCATAGCCCTAGAGCACAGCAAGAATACCACATATTGTTTAATCAGTTGTGTTTATTCATCAGTTATTTCAAAGGCTTACCCAAACTGCAACAACGTAAGTCAGTAATGCACATCACATTTATTTAACAGCTTGGGGTCATTATTATACACTCACCGTGCAGGCTTGGTATTCATTGAACAGTTTTAGCCCAGTGGCAGTTATTGATTGAAGGAGGGTTCCCTGTGCATTGCAATGGCATAATGTGGTACTCAGCACATGCTGTCATCTGAAGAGTTTGATCTGCTTACCAAATTAAGATTGCCTGTTACATTGTATCAATTGGTACTCGGGTGTAGTATTTTTTTTATTTCATTGTGAGTCGTTCATGTAAGAATGGTTCACCATACTCTTCATTTGTGTAAGTCAATATGCATCAAATGTGGTCATTTAGCAGCTATTTTCCATAACGTGTTCATTTAAGAGGGTCTCACTGCACGTGATGTGAAATTCAGAGACCAGAAAGGTTACAGTATTTACCATTGTATCAATTATTGATTTCAGATGGTGTCACTCCACATACTGTTTTAGCAATGTGTTGTGCAATTTAGGACTGAAACAAAGCATGCAGAACCAAAGTAAAAAATGTCATAAAAGGCACATTATGTGTTACGTAATCATGACACATTTGAGGTTATATGCATATTATAAACCAAATAACACACTCAAGGGTACTAGATTGCTATAATAACCATACTTCCTCAGTGAATAAAAGCTCTTAGCAGAATATACTGCCACACCACACACCCATGATGTGTAGTTATTTTTATGTAATAAGGAAAGACAGTGTGTGCATTATTGTGAGATAAACTCATGGCTCAGGAAGTGAGGCACAATGCAATTTTGAGTGCCACACATGCCCAAGAAGTGCCATTATTTAAGGAAGAATACACAACAGGGTGTGGTACATCATGGGATATTGCCATGCCTGAGGTGCACCGCACCTGAGAAATTGCAATACCCTATGAAATACCATACCTTGAAATGTATTATTATTATTATTATAAAACAGGGTTTTTCTGTACATCAAAAAACGCAGCAGCAGCAGATCAAGTGTTGGAAAACTAGGACTGAGAGAGATATGTAGCAGTGGTTCTACTGACTGAATCGGGGCCTTTTTTAAACCACTGTGTTAGGAATAGATGCTGGGGCAACTACATTATATGTGGGCAGAGGTGAGTAGAATACTATAAAGGCAAGCAAAAGACTGTTAGCAGGGCCTTTTTTTTTACTGTGAGTATATGCAGGGGTTCCCCCACAGCTATTAGCCAGTCTTGTTTTAGTATTTAGAAACATAAAATCTGATGGCAGAGGGAGACCAATGGCCCATCAAATCTGCCCATAGCTGGTACTACCTTACCCCCCAGGCTAATGGTCCTTGCCCCCACAACCACTGGCAATAATTTGTTCCAAGGCTCTCCCACCTTTTCTGTGATGTAAAAACCTCCTCATGTATTTCTTGAATTCACCACCCACTAATCTCCAGTTCTGCCCCTTTGTGATTGCATCTATATTTTTAACACACAGGTCCTCACAATTTATCCTATTTATACCCATTAGGAACTTGCAAGTCTTTATCATGTCCCCCCTCTCCTGCCTGGCTTCCAGTGAGTACACGTTCAGGCCGGACCCTCAGACGTTCCTCGTATGGTCTGTTCTGCTGGCCCTGAATCACATTTGTGACCCTTCGCTGCACTGACTCCAGCCCATTAATGTCCTTTCTCAGATGGGGACTTCAAAACTGTGCACAGTACTCCAGGGGATGCCTCACCACGCTCTGTATAGGGGCAGTATCAACTCCCCCTCCTACTGTTAAAAGCCCCTCCTTATACACCACAGCATCCTAAGTGCCTTCCAATAGGCTTTGTTGCACTAGCTGGTTGGCGTGAGAGAGTCACTGATGAGGACTCCCAGATTTCTCTCCTCTGATGAAGTGGCCAGCTTAACCTCTCCCATCCAGCACTCCGTGTGTGGGCTGTTCTTCCCCAAGTGTATTACCTTGCACTTCTTGCCATTGAATTTCAACTGCCAGACCTCTGACTACCTCTCAAGCCTTCCGAGATCCCTCTGAAGCACCCTCACTCAGCCTCAATTGTTTTAGCAATTGAATAAGACAGATTATAAAATGGGTAACATAAACCAAGAAAAGTAATTGGCAAGATGTGACCATATGGCCATATAGCACAAGAGCACAGGCCAGAAATATTTGACTTTCTAAATCTCATTACAGAGTTATAATAATTTAATCTCACAGGAGTGATTATATAATCACAATAAAACAGTTCAAGGTGTGCATCATTTGGGACAATGGCACTTCACAGTGTATAAAGCATCTTGCTTTACCTCATGCCTCATGTCCTGAGGCATAATGATATCCCACAGTAACATACAACCTGTCATGTAGACACACTGCTGCACATCTTGTCATGAACTGTATTAATCCTTCTTTTATAAAATGGATCCTAGACTGATCTCTGATTTTAGTAATCTTCTTGGCTGATGAGACCTGAACAGCCATAGTATAATCTCTATATGACCCTACTGTTGAAATATTTTTTTTTTGTATTTTCTTTTTCAAACTTATTTATAATGTTGTCCATTTTATAAGTGGAATACCATACTTGGAGGTATGCAGTCATATGCCAATAAATGTACTTCATAGGTGGTTGAGGGCATTTGGGTATGCCTCGTGCCTCACACAACACACCCAAGGTGCTTGTATATTACAGTACATCTACACATCCTGTTGTGTGTTAACCCTTACTGATAGGCAGGCAAGCTTAAGGCTAAAACATACTGTAGCACTTTTTTTTTGGGGGATTTATGTAAAGTTGTGGATTTAGTCACAGGAGGGATATACTTTGGCTATAGATGGTAAATATAGCCACAGGGTTTATTTATCAATGATATTTCTGTGTTTTGTTTACTTAACAGTTATATTAGTATAGGATAGTATGTTGAAACTTATGTCTGCTTATAAACAATGCAATTTATTTTAAATAGTATCTTTAAAACGTATTTCAGTAAATACTCAACAACAAATAAAGAGACTTGAGGGAAAGAGTCATAGAAATTAAAAAGTAGAACAAAAAGAAGACAACGAGGGGGGCAAGCACCATAAAGATTGGGGAGGACTAGGGACTGAAGGAGAACAGTGCCCAGTAATTAAGGCTAGGTAAAAGGAAATAAAGCAGTGTAACACAGCAGCAAAGGATTAGCAGGGCAAGGCAGTGGAGTGCAGGTTCCTTCAAATTAAATTTTAGTGACTGTTAGAAATAGTGATTGTAGGAAATAGGTGAAGACAGTTTCAGAGGACAGGGACACTTCAGCTGAAAACATGGCCACAGGTGGATGGGTGGGGATTTAAACTAGAGGGTAGGTGTGAAAAAGCTGATACAGGTTATCACCCAGAGCAGGAGGCAGATACAGGTTCCCCTTTCTACCTTTCAGTCAATTCTGCACATGCCCTGATGGGGTTGGGCATGGCCCTGAGTACCTCCTGTATCTGGGAGTAGTTAGGTGTTTGGCTCGCCAGCAGTCCCCTAGCAAACAGTCGCAGCACAACTGCCATTTTGTTATGCTCTCCCATGAGACCATGACTGGAACATCTTCAGTGAAATAAAGGTTCAACCAAGAGGTGACACTTCATATGCATTCCCTTTACTGGGGGAAGGTTCATTCATAAAAATTCATTAATGCAGTTCATTTATCCTGCAATATACAGGAACGCAAGGCTCAGAAATGTCATCACAGAGTACTTCTGTAACTACAGTAATAAGCCTGTCACATTAGAGCCCTTAAGCCTACATTCAAATTCAAGGACTTTCCCATCCCCATAGTCTGAAATATTGCTTATCAGCCATATTAAAGGCTATTTCTTATCAATCTGTTCAATACCATGGTTTGGATATGTTTTTGTGCAGGACTCTGAGTCTGTGGAACAACATCATATAAATACAGACCCTATTATATCCTAAGACAAACTGGGCCTCAACCACCTAGGCTGGAAGCTTCAGAAATACGGACATTGCCACAATGAAGGACCTGGTGACCACAGATTCGGAGCAGTTGCACGAGGCTGGTAATGCAGAACAACTGTAGGGTTTTATTAAAGAAGATGTTCAAAGCAGATGCTGAAGTCTGAATCCCTGTCAGAAATAATAGAAAAAGTGCCAAAAAGGGACCCTCAGGCTCAAAAGGGACCCAAAGCGACTCTCGTTAAATAAAAAGAAGGTCTATGACTACCAGAAAGAGATGGGTTGCCTCCAAGGCAGAGATGAGTACACATCAAACTTGAGGGACTACAAGGCAAGAATTAAGAAGCCAAGGAGGAGCTAGAAGGCAGGATAGCAATAGAAACTACAGAAAACACCAAAGCTTTCTACCAGAACATTTGAATTTGGCCCCCATGAATATAGGAAGAGGGAGGAAACTGTGAGCAAGCCAGTGGGCAATTGTTGAGGCACTAATGAATAATTCAAGTTGGTTTTCACCACAGTTCCCTGGGAAGGGTGAGTGCACATTGGGAGGGCCCATGGCATCAGGCGTCACCATGATAGAACCACTGGACATAACACCCTACCCGACAGCAAACTATCTAGCAAACATCAAGCCAAGTAAGTCTAATGAGGTAGACAGGATACACTCCAAGGTAATGGAGGAGCTAAAGGAACAATCGGCTGAGCTGCTTGCAGTAATAATGCATGACTCTCTTCATACACATGTACAGCTGGAAGACTGGAAAGTGGCTAGTGTAATCCTCATCTTCAAGAAGAGGACAAGGTCAAACCCAGGCAACTAGAGGTCAATCAGCCTGGCACACTGCTAGGCAAGCAGTGTCAGTGGCTCAGCAGGTTGCACACTCGCCTCTGAGGCCAGAAGATCAGAAGGCTGTGGGTTCTATCCCCACACCAGGCACTTGGGTTAAAATTCCAATACTGACACTGTAGTGCAGCATGAGGGGGGTGCTGCACTCCTGAGGTGCCATCTTTTGGATGAGACGTTAAACCGAGGTCCCGTCTGCCTGTTCTGGTGGTTGTTCAGGTGGACATTAAAGACACACGGCACTTCTCGAAAAAAAGAATAGGGGAAATCCCTGGTGTCCTGGCCAAATTTCCCCCATTCACTAAAAATACCACCAACAGCTTAATCTGGTTCAATTTCAATTGGTTACCATCTGTATCCCCCTCCCCCCGGTCGCCCCTGAAAAAGGGACTTCTAGTCTCAGTGGGCCTACCGGGTCAACAAAATTCAATAAATAAATAAATAAATTTTCTAGGACAGAATAATGATGCACTAGGATGAGGTCATTTTCTTGGTCTCTCTCAGCATGGTTTATTGGGACCAAGATCATGCCAAATGAAATGGGGACCAGGTGTTTGGACCAAGAGCATAGACAGTCTATCTAGACATCAGTAAGGCTTTTAACACTGTGGCGCATGACAAGGTTCTGGGCAAAACACACCACTGCAGTATACTTGAAACATATGCAAGGTGAATTTCCAACTGGTTTGGGGGCAGGAGGCAGAGGGAATTGGTGAGCAGGCACTGCTCCAACTGAATACTCAGCAGCATCCCTCAGGGATCCATATTGGGATCCCTGCTGCTCAACATTTTCATTAATGATTAGAAAAGCTGGTTCTCCCAGTAGGCTGCTTTTGTGTGCTGATGATACTAAACTGAGCTTGGGGACAAATGTCAGAAAATCTGAACAAGCTGATAGATTAATTCAGCTTCTGGAGTCTTTAGATTCAGTGGAGCCAAATGCAAGGTGCAGCATTTGGGGAGGAAAAACAAAGGCATGATCAACACACACTGTGCAGGGTTCATTGTGCTACAGTAGAGAAGACAAAAGACCTGGAGCAATAATATACAAGGGGCTGAAGTATGACAAGTCGTGTGCAGCAGCTGTCAGAAGGGCCAACAGAATGCTGGAGTGCATTGTTGGGGGGGGGGGGCAGCACAGCAGGGGAAGTAACGTTTTTGCAGGTTACAAACAGGTCATCATACAGACAGCTTACATTATACAATAGTACACCCGTTTGTTTATCATCTTTATTCTATGATGCAAAGACACTGGTCAGACTCCACCTGGAGAACTGTGCTCAGATTTGGTCTCCTTAATACAAAAATGACATTGAGACATTCAAGTGGGTGTAGTGCAGAGCCACCAAAATGATCATGTGTATAGAAAGTAAAAACTATGAGGAGAGGCTGGAGGCTCTTGACATGTTCACCCTGGGGAAAAGGAGATCAAGGGGAACATGATCTCCGTCTTCTGTGTGTTCAAGGATATCAGCAAGATTGAACAGATGGAGATGTTTGATCTAGTGTGCTCCAGCAGGAGGCAAACACAGCCCTGATACTTAGAGATGGCAAATACAGGAGTATCATCAGGGGCACTTCTTCCACAGATGGTGGTGAACTGGTAGAACAGCTTAGTAGAGGAGACAGTTATTATGAACACAGTACAGGCCTGCAAGATAAGCATAGACAAATGTCTGTTTACTAAGGGAATTACAAGGTACCATGAGTGCAGAGTGGGAGAGGTATCCCTATACTTTAGCACCTGTGTGCAGAGCATACCTACTGTATTATTCCCTATCTATGAAGCAGGGGTAGGAGAACCTTATGGACCTAGCATCTCTCTGACCTTAAACTACTATGTTACTATGTGGAGACAGTTGAATACAAAGGACATAGGAAGGCAGGAGTAGTTAAATCAGCCAGTCAGGGGGAGGCATGGCAAGAAATTATTCTGTGGCCTACAAGACAAGCCTTGAAGTCAATGCTTCGAGTAATCAAATGTTATTTTTGTGAGGAATGGAGAGATGTAAGTTTCAGTTTATTTTTTATAGTGGAAAGGCATGTGAGCAAAATTGCCAGTTTTCACAAGCGTCTAGTTAAGACTAACAACAGTAGGTTACAGGGTTTACAGGAAAGTGAAATTACATAGGAATAGACTAAAAGGGTATGAAATAAGTGCCTTCAACATGATAAATATAATACATTACAGAAAGGCAATAAAATAGTCAATAACAGAGGTAGTATTCAGGTAAAACAGACATACCAGGATATTTCAAGGCCTGGGGCATTTGAATGACTGCAAACTGGAGAGGTGTCCCTTAAAGTTGTACTTAAAAGAGGCTGTTGAGGGACATAGGACAAGTAACTGTGGAAAGTTGTTGAACAGTTTAACGCCCTTGTAGGAGAGGGTGTTTTGGCCTTGGGTAGTACAGCAGTAACTGTTTAAAGATTAATTTGTGTGCAACAGGGTGGCACCATTTTTTTAATATTGGTTTTTATCCTCCTTCTCCTTGCCATCATCTTCAGGGATATACCGTTACCTGGGATATACCATGTTCCGGTGATTTATGGCTTCATTCTGATGGCAGAGTTGTTGCTTTTTTTTACACCCCTGTTTTTCTCTCTCGAGTCACCCTCCTCCCCTTTAGTGGGAGCCTTGCCCAATCAGCCTTGTCAATACACTGTACCCTCTGCAGTGGGAGCAAGCTCCCTAGCCCACCCGCAGGGGTTATTGCATGCCAGAATCTGTTGCCAACTCTCCCAGTCTGAGGCCCACTGCCTTCCAGTAGATACCTACAGCCCGACCTGCCTCCTAACATGGCGACAAAAGTCCACTCCCAAATCTGGATCACCTGAATGGCAACAAGATGCACTGCCACTCAGCCCTTGGGGCAGCCAGGTGGCAACATTTTTAACCCTTTATAGCTAAGAGATGGTTAGAAGAGCCAGTCAGGACAGTACTGCAGTAATCAAGGTGGGATGTTCTGATCAATGTTTGGGTAGGTAGGAATTCAAAGAAAGGCGCTGATGTGTGGAAGTAGGACATGATTTACAAATGTTAAAGAACAGGGATTCAAGGATAGCTCAGGGTTGAAAAGAAGTTAGAAAATATGGATTCAAATAAAGAGTCCATCAGAACAGTTGAGGAGTTGGGAAGTCATTTCTGAATGCTCCTCTTTCTCAGAAGCAGAAGCCTGGATTTTAAAGTAACCTGTGGAAAATTGATTATGAATCAGATGTCAATGAAAGAGACAATGAATATGGCGATGCCATTGAATAGGCTGAGGCCATTTAGTAGAGTCGGAGTTAGCATACCAAGGAGGCAGTTTGCAAGAACAGTGCTTAGAGGATCTGTAAAAGAATGCTAGGAGAAAAGAAACATCCAAGGTTTTTGTTTTTGGCACATCTCTCCAAACGGCAAACATACCCTAAAAACCTCCATCCCAGCGTACGGCATCATGGGTATACAAATTGTCATGCAATGCAGGCTGGGAGGGCTTCCCCAAAAAAGCTGTGTTCCGCACAGAAGGACAATCCTCCAGGTTGCATTTAGCATTTCTGGCCCGTCCCTGTGGAACATATTACCATCTACAGTCCGGGAGGCTCCCTCAGTAGAAGTGTTCAAGCGGAGGTTGAAGGCACACCTTTTTGGCCTGGCTTTTAACGAATTCTGAATCTTAACATATTGTCCAGTTCCTATTTATGATATTTTATCAGCTTTCACTGTTTTATATTTTAGTTATTTTATACTGTATTGATGGTAGTTTACATTTTATGTGTTGTATGTTTATTTTATTTTTCTGTGAGGTGCCCAGAGCTTCCGGGAATGGGCACCATACAAATAAAACTTGCCTTGCCTTGCATGGCAAACTCAGGCAACCAAGCAGACTAGAAGAAGAAGAGTTTGATTATTGAGGAATCCCAGGGCCAGATTACTCACTAGGCAGAAGAGGCAGTTGCTTTATGAGAGGGGCCCCTAGAGGCAGTGAAATTTATTTTGTTTTTTCATTTCTTTTTAGCAGCTGTGCTGGTCTGCTTGCCACTCACACTTCATTTTTTTTTGTGGGGGAAGGAAATAAGCTAAGCTGGAGCCACCAAGGAATGAGTGAAAGTGCCAGTGTTGTGCAGTGTGCGCTGCTTGCATGTGAAACACCCTTTTTCATTCCACAGCTCCATTCAAATACAGTACAGTTAGCAATTATATCGAGTCTTCTGAGCGTTAGCTTAATGGAACCACCTGAGTGTTGTGTACGCTTTCCCCACTTTAATACTTTGCCTGTCCATTGGCCACTGCCAAGCTGGGTCATGAAAGTGCTTGACCCCATTCTTGTTTGGACAACAGCCTAGAGTTTTGCCTTCATCCATTATGATCCCCAAGGAGAAGGGGAGGGGTGGTCCTGGATAGACAAGAGTCAGTGCTGAGTTTGGTGTCAGCTTCTGTCCAGGTCCACTTTACTGGGTGAGATCTGGATCCCGTTCCTCACAGAGTCGTTCAACTGCATCTGCCTGCTGAGCCCTGGGCAGGTAAGGGAAGGGCACTCATACTCGATATTGAACATCAATGTAAAAAGCAAATAAAATGAAATGTGAGAATGTGTGGTTTATCAGGATTAAAGCATAGAAATGGGTGTGACTTGAGATGATTTGCTATATCTCCAGTGAAGGTTTGAAGCAACAAAAAAATGTTGTGCAAAGACTGCTGAATTGAAAGATTTCATTTGACTCGTTTAGACAATTATTTTTTCCTTCCTCCCAAACAATACATGCCATATCTGCATATCATGCTCCATTTTCCATTGCCCCAGCCTGTGAATGCTGAGCTTCATATAGTATTAATTCCCACCCCAAGAAAGGGCATTCAGCGTCACTAGAAACATCTCCAACTGCAGTTTTGGCAGTCCCCGAACCCCTGGCCTATTGGTGAAGTCTCAGGAGGCCCCACTATTACACATTGCCCATAGCCCCAGAAGCTGTTAATCCAGCCCTGAGGAATCCTATAGTGTAGTTTGGAAGAAAAGCAGTAGCTGTTACAAAGAAGTATCAGATGGAAAAACAGAAATGGAATCAAGAGAGAGAAGCATAGGAAAGATCGGTGAAATATTCAAGGTAGTCTAAGAGAAAGGTAGGTCTGATGGTGCTGCATGCAGCATGTAGTAGCACTGTAGCAAAAGGCATCTGCAGACTTCAGTGTTGTGGTCAGCTTAGAAGCTAAAGTCAGGTAACTAGGCTAAGCAAAGATTAGTGCTTTAGAACTCTGCCAAAAAAGGCAGGTGGAGTTTAAGAGATATCAGATAAAGGAACTGGGATTAAGGGAGGATTTCTTATGGGTAGGTGAACAATGGTACTTTTGAAAACATCAACAGAGAACTGTGTTTTTAATGGCCGTTGGTGAATGTGACTACTGAGGCTGTGTTCCCTGAATGAGCTGCAGATCTTGGACTGGATTTGATCAGGTCCTCCAAAAATATCCTGGAATCATTAATGTCCATAAAAGAAATAAGACCTCTTGTAATCTCAGCATAAATAAAGATGGCACCCAAAGTCCTTGGAGCCCCCGATTCCTGTGCTGTTGTGCTGTTAGATGCAGCATGTTGAATTGTCTCCCATGGGAGAATAAACATCGCTGATCATCTACTTTAAGTTTAAAAAGTGCAGGACTGTACACCCCACTACAAGGCTGTCTGTTTCCTCTGATATAAAGCCTTTGTGCTGACACCCCAGCTACTTTAAAATAAATTATAATTTCCTTTGCTAAGATAAGCACCTTACTTGGTTGTCACCAAACATCCTGTAGTATGGGTCACCTGCTTTTCAAATCATCACATGGTATATCTGTGAGGCAGGTTATAAGAATGTCTTTATTACTGGCTGCTGTGTAAAACATACCCAGACCTAGAATTTTATTTTAAACTTGCAATTTATCATTGCGATTAATGACAAAGTAGCCTAGCCTCAACCAGTGAGTCATAGAGTCTGCTCCTTTCTAATATCAGTATAAGCAGACTTTAAATGCCAGCTTCTGTTCGTTTGATCTTGGATAGTCACAGCGTTAGACAGAGAGAGAGAGAGACAGAGAGAGAGAGAGAGAGAGAGAGACTATAACCTGCAAGTAAGCATATTCGCTGCAGCAGCTGAATTCCATACAATATTCTTTGCTTCATAGTCCTTCCTGTGTACTGTAATGGATCCTTCAGACAGGCCTGCCCCCATGCTCAGAAACACCACAGGGGAAAGCATTCTGGGAGGCTTCTGGAGAAAGGAGGGACATTAGATTCTGGTGCCTTTTTATGTTCGCCACACACACACACACACACACACACACACACACACACACACAGAGTAAACATTTTGCTATGAGAGTGGGTTTGGAGAGGTGTGGCACTGTCAGTCCAGTGCAGAGTGGTCTGCAAGGGGCTCGTCAGTGTCACACCAGTCATCAGCCAGGTTGATCATGACACTGTTCTGGCTTGCTGAGTGGGAAACTCCATGTAGTTCAAAGGAGAGTGCCGACCCAATCATAGTTCGGCTCTTTCCCTTGATCTACATAACATCGCCCAGCAAGCACAGCTGATCTGTCATGATCAGCCTGCTAAAAACTGTCCCTTATAGGTTGAATTATATCCTGCAAAAAAGAAAACCATCCATCAATGTTTGTTGCTGCCGTTACTGTCCTTCAACCTCCCCTCCCACTCAGCACCCCCCAAGCTCAACCCACATAGGTTAATACTCCGGCATGGGGTGCCCGATCCACCATGCAAGCTGTTACTCCCACCCTGCCTGTTTTGCTTCTGCAGCACCGGAGAGCCCCGGTGCTCCCAAATATAACACTGACACTGGGGGTGCGCAATCCCCCGTGTCACCACCTGAAATAAACAAAACTGTCCCTCATAGTTTTTTTTAAATATACCCTAATAAAAAAAGGAAAACGTCCATTAATGTTTGTTGCAGCTGCCGCCATTGCTGTCCCCCCATCTACCCCTCCCACTCAGCACCAACCACCCCACACCCCCCACAAACATAACACCGACACTGAGGGTGCCCAATCCCTAGTGTTGCCACCTGAAATAAAAAAAAAATCACTCATAATTATTTTTTTTAATATACCCTGTAAAAAGGAAAATGTTCATCGATGTCTGTTGCTGCTGCCACTGTTACTGTTACTGTTACCCTAACCCACCCTCCCACTCAGCACCCACCATCCCACACAGCCCCAAGCCCTTATTTATCTACTGGGGGTTCAATGCTGTAATCCTGTCTGGACCACAGACACATCTTCAGTCTTCAACGCCAGATCACAAACTGAGGAAATCGGGTATGTGGTTCAATGAGGTTTTGAACTTGTCATCATAACTTGGTCATTTTAGAATATTTTTTACCCAGATTTTCAACATGCCTTTTTTGAGACCCCACCTCATGAACAAAGGCAGTGAAATTAGGCAAATCTGTCCCACAAGGTGATTTTGCTGTCGCTGCATGAAATCACCTTTTGGGCAGGAGTTGTATATTTTCTCTGCCCTTGTTCATGAGGTGGGGTCATAAGAAGACTACATTGAAAATTTAGGGTAAAAATATTGAAAAAACAGCAAAATTATGAGCCTACATTGAAATTTACAAATGCAGGCTCGTAACTTTGGTAACTTTGCAATATTTGGCTGGCCCGGTGGCACTGAGGGCTGAGGCGCTGGATGCCTTGCCTCACTCTATGCTAGTGACCCGTGTTCAGGAATGAGCATGGGCCACTGGGAGTTGGCAGGGGAGGAAAGGGATCAAGCTTCAGATGGACTGCTCTCCCTCTCCGGGCAGGGAAGGTCTCCAGTGGTCAATGCATGGCTGTCCCATAGTGGAGGCTGGGGGACAGTACGCTGCTGCTGCAGAGACAGGGGGCATGATGGAGCAGGTGCTGGGAGGAGCGCATGTGGACATGTGCATGCTCCTTCCTTTGGCATCATTGCATGCCCCTCACGCAAGGGCAAAAATAGAGGAAAAACTGGTCCCGGTCGCACAGGATGATGCATCACCTGCCACTGGCCTGAACCTGAATGGCGCTCCCTGAACTGGATCCTATACAGGTGAGGGAACAGGGGTAGTGGCCTGATCTCGGGGGATGGGGCTGGACAGGTGGATGAGGACAGTAGCTGAACGGGACCGGGGGAAGAAATAAATTGCAAAAAAAAAAAAAGTTTCCAATATTTGGACCCCAAATTTTCAACATAGCCATTTCTTCACAACGCCTCATGAATGTGACAGGTGTCATTTTTCAATGGCCAAAATGTGTTTTCATACTTGTAGTGCAAAATCACCTTTTGGGCAGGATTTGAAAATGTTCTCTGCCTTTTTACATAAGACAGGTTCATCAGAAGGCTACGTGGGGCCATAAGAAAGCTTTGTTGAAAATTTGGGGTAAAAATACTTATATACATACATGCCAGCTGATTAGGCTCATAGGTCTATCGAGTTTGCCCATTACAGCACGCTGGTATTGCACAGTAGCTGCCTCATACACCCGCACATTGATTCACCCCCCCTTGATTCCCACCCTACTCCACACTCTAGTTCCCTCTACCCCAAACCTTACCCCTGAGCCTATCCCAGCCCCTCTCTTAAACCATCCACAGTTCCCATTTTTACCAGATCATTTGGCAGGGCATTCCAGGGTGCCACCACCCTCTCCGTGAAATAATGCCCCCTTGCCTCCCTTCTGTACCATCCCCCCCTCTAACTTCAGGCTATGGCCCCTCATAAGTCTCTCATCCCTCAATTTGAACAGACCCTCTTTATTCCCTTTGTTGAACCCCTTCAAGTATTTGAAGGTCTCTGTCATGTCCCCTCTATATCTCCTGTCCTCCAGAGTACAAGTTCAGTTCCCTAAGTCTATCCTCGTATGTCAACCCCTCCAGGCCATTAATCATCTTCATGGCCTTTCTCTGGACTCTCTCCAACAGTGCGGTGTCCTTGTTTAGGTATGGTTGTCAGAATTGCCCACAATACTCCAGATATGGCCTCACCAAGGTGGTGTACAAGGGCAGTATAACTTCCTTTCTCCTGGACAATAACCCCCTGGCATTACACCCAAGCATCTTTTTAGCCTTAGCCGCTGCTGTCCTACACTGCTCTAAGTTGTTCCCTTTAGTATCAATCATCACTTCTAGGTCCTTTGCTACCATCACAACAGTCAGCTGTATCCCTCCCAAGTGGTAGGCGTAACCAAGGTTCCTAACACCTAGGTGCAGAACATCAAATTTGTGTGCATTAAACCCCAACTGCCAAATATAAGAAAACAAAGTTACGAGTCTACATTGCAATTTTTCAATGAGTGTTCGTAACTGTGGTAATGTTCAATATTTTGACCCCAACTTTTCAACATAACCATTTTTTACACCACCTCATAAATGTGACAGCTGTCTTTTCAAACCCTACCCAAAATGTGTTATGACACTTGTGGCGCAAAATAACATTTCAACCATTGTTTTATAAATAAAGGCAAGCCAGGCACCACAGCAAGCTCTGGATAGCAAACAATTTATTAAAAATATAAATACAGGACAGCTGTAAAGCTCTGGGCGGCTAACCCTCGACCGGTTTCGCATGTTGTGTGCGAAACCGGTCAAGGGTTAGCCATCCAGAGCTTTGCGGTGGTCCTATGTTTATATTTTAAATAAATTTTAGTTTAAGTAAGCCATACTCAACCCTCCTTCTGATGACGCATGTATTGACGTCTGAAACGTAAGGGTGGCGCTTAGGGGAGCACCACATTTCTGTTATTGTCACCTACAAACTATGGCTGAATAAAAAGGGCACCTAAGGAAATTTGAGTGCTTGTGGATTTTTTCCTGGACGGAGGAGTGAGTGCAGCTTGCTTAACCAAAAAAGGACTATACCAGTGTATAGCTGCACCACCACCCATTGTGCTTACCTGCCACCAATTTGAAAGAATGCATTTTAAATAAATTGTTTGCGATCCAAAGCTTGCCGTGGTGCCTGGCTTGCCTTTGTTTCTGAGACTGTGGAACTACCTGGTGGCACGCAGCACGGAGGGGTGCAGAAATTGTGTTGCACTATTGTTGTATAAATGACACCTGTCATGCTCAGAAGAAGTGGTCATAAAAAATTATGTTTAAAATTTGGGGTAAAAATGCAAAAAAAAAGAACAAAGTTATGAGGAAACAAAATTGTTCCAACATTTACTCATAACTTTCTTTTTTGCAGATTTTGGCCCCTAATGTTCAGCAGATACCTCGTGTTACCCCACCTCCTGAACATGGCAGGTGTCATTTTTCAAATCCCCTCCAAAATGTATTTCCACAGTCACACAGCAAAATCACCTTTCGGGTGGGATTTTAAAAATTCCACCTGTCTTGATCATAATGTCAGGTCATAAAAAGACTGTTGGACATTGGGGTCAAAATTTGGGAGCCCACTTAAAAGTGAATATTGCCTCTCAGCTGCCCTGTCCTGGGTAATTACAATCTAACAATGTGTAAAAGCAAGCAGGACACCACTGAAAATGAGACACTGCATCCATCTGCTCTATCCTGGGTAAATATATAGTACAAATGTGTACAAGCAAGACCTAGCACAATGGTAATACCAGTGGTGAACATTCAGCATTGACAAATGCTTGTCTGTGTCCCATGGGCTGTCAAGAGTTTGGAGTGAGAGCCCCAGACACACATTGAGACAGACTGTGAGCAGAGCCTATAAAGGCAAGACTCTGCTGAGCAGATATGGTGGAGACCTCATGGTGGGAAGGTCTACAGTGCTCAAGTAGGTGCAAGCTGTGCCTTCCCAGGCCTGAAAAGTGGAGAGCAAACTGAATAGAGCTGCTGAGTTCCAAAGAGGTAGAGAGTGGCAACCGAGTGCAAGTCAGCACATGGGCGATACTGAAGATCCAGCATCGAGAAAAAGACCATGGGCTGCTAATCCAGGTCCTGTAGCAGGCACTACAGCATGGTGCTGGGCTGCCTTTCATTAAGGGGCTTGGAAGCCAGGGCATGTGAGGGTCAGATTGGGGCCTCAGCCAACCAGAACAAGTGGAAGGAGCTCAGAAGAGCCTGAAGACAGTTCCCAAGGTAGCCAGTTCACCACTGAGCAGAGGGAGGAAGCCTGCCTGCATCGTAGACACCCTTGGGGGAGCACTGATCCGAGGGTCTGCTGCATCAGAAGGCTCCCTCTGGGTCTGGGAACAGTGAGTATGCTACAGCGCAGCATTGGTTCAAAGGACAGCACCTGTTGTTTCACCGTGTTTCACAAGTCTAATTACAAATACCCTGTTTTAAGGAGTTTTCTACCATTTAAGCAACTGCATGGTCTGTGGGGTTTGTGAAATTGAGCACATTGCCCTGTTTACAGTGCACAAACGCTGGACAATCAGTGGCAATATCTACGGGTCGACAGTGACTCTACACCTGTGATACCCAGGGACTGAGTTATGGGAGCGCGCTTATGGGTCTGTTTAAAACCTAGTATCAGGTCAGAAGGGATATCTGGCCTACCTAGGAGGACACCTAAGAGGGCTATGTTTAATGTTGACAATGGCACTAACCCTGTTTCTTGCAGGTGGTTGGTTGTTAATAAAGCTGTGTTATTCTGTTAAAATGTGGCTGGTTATTGACTCCACATGTGATAGAGAAATTTGTGGTTTCTTTACTGACCCCACCAACAGCCACCACTTTTGTGGCATGGTTAATAGGAGTGTTTGCAGCACTGGTCCCTAAACTGCAATTTAGCGGACCTTATTAGTGCCCCCCCCCCCCATCTAGGGGCATGTATAGATCCCAGATATACCAGGGGAAAATGGAAGGGACCACAACAATGCGAAACAACTCTGAGCTAGTGCACCCAAACCAAGATAGGAAATCATATGCCCTGCCTCTCGATGGCTTCAGCATGCAGTGCACTCTCGATCTCTACCTCTGTATTCTGGTTCAGTCCCAAACCTCTTGCCGCCAGATCCAGGACCTCCAATCTATCTGCAGCCTTCAGCTCCCCCTAGGCCCCTGAGCCCCACGATCCCAGTGCAAAACTGACGGTCACCTTCTGATATTACAACTTATGGAATAAAATAAATAAAAGGGGATTTTCATTTCATTTACCCCCTTTTAACTTAAATAAAGAAGAATCACTATTGAATTTCTTCCCAAACAGCTCCTTATTTATTTTGCCTGCACTCAAAATGATTTCAGGGGTACAGCGATCCATCTTACTCCAAGAAAAATAAAGCAGCTCCATGGGGCTGTTTCTGTTTGAGGCTGTGAAACTTTGCTACACTGCAGAGAACAAAATAATCCTCATTTTAGGACCTGGGAACCTGGTAAGACAGAATATTGATTGAGACTTGTTAGGAAGGTGAGCTACGCTTTCTACTGAAAGTTTCATTTTTATTGGAATTAAGAAGAAACTGGGAACTCCATTAAAGTATAGTAATTTTATAGCCAGAGGGAGTGCAATACAACTGAATTTGCTTTTTTACTCTGCTTGATTGCTGTTGTTGAGACCTAGGATTTGTAAGGATATTTTTGCAGCTTTTTAGAATTGTCCTGTAGTTGTAGCTGATTGTTTCTGACAGTCACCGGTGGCTGTGGAACAATCAACTGCACCACTGCCCCACCACCCTGGTGAGTACTGCCCTTCTTTACAGTAATTCAACCCACACCACGTTTACTAGACCACTGTACCTACACAAACCACTCTACTGAACCCAGGGATAAAAATGAACTCAATCCTCAACCAGCAGGACAATTCTAAAAAGTTGCAAAAATATCCTTACAAATCCTAGTCTCAACAACGGCAATCAAGCACAATAAAAAAGCAAATTTAGTTGTATTTCACTCCCTCTGGTTATAAAATTACTGCACTTTAATGGAGTCCTGCAAGTCTCTTCTTAATTCCTATAAGGGAAAAATGAAACTTTCAGTAGAAGCATAACTCACCTTCCTAACAAGGGTACTCTCAAATGGAGAGGGGATCACAGATTTAGAAGTGAGTAGCCATCTGGGAACAAGCGACCACCACACAGTGTGGTTCACAATAAACACAACCATGGAGACAAGCCATGCAAAAACAAGGATACTGGACTTTAGAAGGGCTGACTTTGGCAAAGTGGGTGAATATCTACGAAATGCACTAGCAAATGGCCAGGAAGGAGGGGTGGAAGAACAATGGAGAAAAAACAAAACTGCCATCATGGAGGCAACAAGCCTTTGTGTGAAACAAATAAAGAAAACAAAGCGGAGTAGAAAAACACTATGGTTCTCAAAAGAGGTGGCAGGGAAGGTTTGGGAGAAAAAGGTAGCATTCAAAAAGTATAAGGAATCACAGAAGGAGCATGACAGGGAACTGTATCAGTTAAAGCAGAGAGAAGTGGGGTAGGCAGTCAGAATAGCAAAGGCCCAAACCGAGGAAAAGATAGCCAACTCAGTTAAGAAGGGGGATAAAACCTTTTATAGTACATTAGGGAGCGTAGAAAGATCAAGGGAGGGATAGTGAAGATTAATAAAGGAGAGGGGAGGTGGGCAGAGGGAAACAGTGAAAAGGCAGAGATACTGAATGAATACTTTTGAACAGTATTCACAAAAGAAGAAGAAGAGGAGTTACCTAAACCAAACAATAATAGCACTAGTCCATTTACAGAAGAAAGAGTCCTGAAAGAACTCCTAAAACTCAAGGTGGACAAAGCAATGGGGCCTGATGGGATTCACCCCAGAATCCTAAAAGAACTAAGGGGGGACCTAGTGACACCACAGACCACCCTTTTTTAACAAATCATGGGAGGATGGGGTGGTACCTAAGGATTGGAGGAGGGCGGATGTGATTCCCCTTTACAAAAGTGGGAGCAAGGCAGAAGCAGGAAACTAGACCTGTTAGTTTGACCTCAGTGGTAGGGGAAAATGATGGAATCACTTCTGAAAGAAAGAATTGTTGAGTACCTAGAGGCCAGCAGGGCACAGGACCCAAGGCAGCATGGATTCACAGCAGGAAGGTCATGTCAGATGAATCTAATTAATTCCTTTGACTGGGTGACCAAAGTAATAGACCTGGGAGGGGCTGTGGATATGGCCTACCTAAACTTTAGCAAGGCATTTGGCACAGTCCTGCACATAAGATTAATAATCAAGTTAGCCAGCCTGGGAATGGGTCCCAGGGTGGTAGCCTGGGTAGCAAACTTGCTGAACAACTGGACATGGAAGGTAATACTAAATGGAACTCACTCCAAAGAAAGGGGAGTTACTAGTGGAGTACCTCAGGGTTCAGTACTGGGTCCAGTCCTCTTTAATGTCTTTATAGGTGACATTACAGAGGGTCTGGAAGGAAAGGCATGTATCTTTGCAGATGACACAAAGATCTGTAACAGCGTTGATACACAAGGGGGGGGTGGAAAGGATGAGAAGGGACTTGGCAAGGTTGGAGGAATGGTCAGACGTGTGGCAACTTAGATTCAATGCAAAGAAGTGCAAAGTAATGCACCTGGGAAACAAAAAAACAGGAGAAGAGTACACAATGTCAGGGGAGGTACTAACAACAACAGTAACGGAAAGGGACCTGGGGGTAGTCATATCAGATGATCTAAAGGTGGGCAAGCAATGTGAGAGGTCAGTAAGGAGAGTTGGGGGGATACTAGGATGCATAGAGAGAGGCATCACAAGTAGAAAAAGGGACGTGGTTATCCCTCTATATAGACAGTTGGCGAGACCCCATCTGGAGTACTGCATGCAGTTTTGAAGACCCCATCTCCTCAAGGACATTTATTTTTTTATTTATTTATTTATGTATGTATATATGTATGTTTCTGGTGACTGGGTAGGCAAACTGATCCAAAGGACCATTTTCAGTTGCGACCCAGGCCATACAGTGGCAGACAATACAAGGTTGAAGCAATAGGCACAGGTTACATTACAGAGAGAGCAATATACACTGAGTAGCATGAAATCAACAGCAATGAAACATTACCCATCAAATCCACACACAAGTTTCATAACAAATACAAAAGCACGTGCCTATGTCTCGGATACATGGTTGATCACTCGTGGAGCAGTCAAATCATAGATCCTCACATCACTTGATCAGTCAGGATATGTGACAGTGCAAGGTGGAAGTGTCTTATGGGGACCCATGTGAACCCAAGAAGGGGCAAGCAGTAGTCAACGCCCATATGTAAGTTGAGGGATACAGTATGGTTTCACGGAGGCTGTTGTGCAGGAGGGTTGCCTAGGGAGCATGCAGAGATGGCCCAGGACTTTAGCCACTCTCTCAGTTGCAGTTTGAAGGACTGATGAGAGGGTACAGTTCTGATGACAGGTGGAAGTTTGTTCCACAGAGAGGGTGCAGAAATAGAGAGGGACTTACTCCCCATGACAGTAGTTACTTAGGGGACTACCGGGGGGGAATGGAGGAGTCTCTGAAAGAACGAGTAACCACATGGGCAGTGAGAATCGGTGAAAAAGGCGACTTCAAGAGGTTTCTGAGAGAGGTGTCGACTAGCTTGCCCAAGGCATATTCATAGCAGCCATGAAGGGATAGCCAGCCTAGTGACTGATAAAGAGAGCAGTGATGAGTGGAGTAAGGAATCTGGAGGATGAAGCGACAAATGGAGTTATATGTGGTACTTAGCCTGGAGAGAAGTGAGGCAGAGGTGGTGGAGAAAACTGGAGAACAATAGTCAAGAAAAGGCAGGAGGTTTCCCTGTGCGATAGTAAGGTGAGCTGCAGGGGTCAGGAGGTGTTTGACCAGGTAGGCTGCCCCCAACTTCTGATGGACCCTTTTTACAATATTATCAATGTGGGCATTAAAAGTAAGAGAAGGATCGAGAGTTATTCCTAGATCTTTGAAAGATAATACTACATTAAGGGGAGATCCAGCAGGGGTTTCTATCAGAAGTGTGTCATTTGTTTTGGCAACCTTTGCAAGGAATGGCTTTGAGCCTAAGAGCATGGCCTTTGTTTTTTTCTCATTTACCAGGAGTTTTTTTGAAAGGAACCAGTTTTGTGCTGCTCCATACTTGTTGGTGAGGGTGGAGGATAAGGTTTTGAGGGATCTGGCACTATGGTAGATGACAAGATCATCAGCATAGAGGAGGGCGTTGCACTTTATGCTCTCTGCAGGAAGATTATTTATGAAAAAAGAGAACAAGAGAGACCCCAGTATGGAGCCCTGAGGTACCCCAGTGTGGACTGGCAGGGTGGCAGAAGTAACCTTGTCTATTGTGACAGACTGGGTTCTGTTTGCTAGGTAGCTGCTGAACCAAGCAGCCGTATCCATGGAGCAGCCTATGTTAAGTAGGTAGGTATGTAGTAGGTGGTGGTCCACAAGGTCGAAAGCTTTTGAAAGGTCTACAAACATTGCACCTGTGGCCAAGCCGAGGTCCACGTTTCTAAGGACATGGTTGGAAAAAAGGGCCAGGGCTGATAAGGTGCTGTGGTGTTTGCGGAAACCATGTTGAAACACAGACAGGATGGAGGCAGTCCAGAGGAGGGCAACTAAAATGGTGCAGGGTCTGCATCAGAAACCATTTGAAGAGAGACTGAGAGAGCTTAATATGTCTACTCTTGATGAAAGAAGGGACGGGGGGAAATTATAGAAACTTTCAAGTACCTCAAGGGAATCAACAAAGTCCAGGAGGGTAGCATCTTTCAGAAAAAGAGATGTGCAAGAACGGTGGGGGGCACAATTTAAAGATGGGGGATGGCTCAGGGGCAATGTGAGGAAATTTCTTTTCACTGAAAGAGTGGTGGACGCATGGAACCGCCTTCCTGGGAAGGTTGTGGGGTCTTAAACAGTGGGGGAATTCAAACATGCATGGGACAGACATAAGGCAATTATAGTGGGGGGTAGGAGGAAGTAGGCTGTTGGTTAACTAGAATCTGCAGCTTATCCAATAGGTAGGAAAATGGGCAGACTGGGTGGGCCAAACAGTCCTTATCTGCCGTCAAAGTCTATGTTTCTAAAACTTTATACAAGCTCACCCATGCTGGAACTTTTGAGCAGACATGATGAAATACAGGCAGTACAAGTAGGTTGTTTTCATTTCTGGAAGCTCGGCTGTTTTACCCAGGTGGATACTTCGTACCTGAAGAATCATCAGGCTCCTGTCTTACTGGTGCTGGTAAGCCAAACTCTTTTTTTTTCCTTGATTACCATTGCCTGATCTCCCTTCCTGGCGCTGATCAGCTGCCCTATGTCCGGTGCGGAGAAGTGAACTGCTTCCCCGACCTGGCCCCTGGACCTTGGGCCAAATCTCAAGGAGTTCCAGGATTCTCCCTTTCCATCCCAGGCCCTGTAACCCTTATCTTCTCCCTTCTACTTTGAGCCTGAACCCACCGGTGTACCATCATATACCACACCAGTTCTATTACTTCTACCATCCTCAATTTCCCACTTCCACTGGTGCTGAGGCTTTTACCACAGCCCAGCCCCAATGCCCAAACTGCACCTCCTAGCTGCCTTACCACAAGAGAGACCTGAGCCCTGCCACCACCCAGGCCCTCCAAGCAGCTCACATACCTCTTCTGCACCCATGGCCTCCTCCTCTTCTTCTAAGGTGCCCTTAGGTGACCATCCCGAGATGGCCTCAGCCTCCTCTCTGTATGCCAACTTTCACATCCTGGGCTTGAACTAAGTTCCAACTCGGAGCTGCACTCCAAGGCCTGTCCTAGAGATCTGTGACCTACCCGGCCCTGAAATGCTGGCACCCCAGGACCTGCCCCTCCATGCACGCCCCTTTTTATGGGTGAAGAACACTCCTGGCTCCCTCCATGCCTGGGCTGCCATGCCACTCCAGGTGCAAGAGGGGACCTCTGCCACCAGCTCTTCTCCTGTAGGGACCCTGCCACAGTCTCCACAGCCCTGACAGCCTAAGCCACTCTTACACGGGATACAAATGGGGCTCCCACCTACTCTGCCATTCTCCTACTACCTAGGCCTCCCCCATTCGGACAACGCAGATACACTGGCTGACCATCCTCCCTGTGGAGCTCCCTTCCCTGTTTCTCAATACCATGTCACTGTAGAGGCAGTCCCTATCTACTGACACAGGCCCAACCCAGACCATCGAGCTACCTCCTTGCCTGCCTCTTCTGCTCTTCCCAGCTGCCCCTTCAGCCTCAGGCCTACTGCCCAGGCTGGGGAAAAAAAATCGACGTTCCTGTTTCCTTGCCTTATATACCATTCCTAACCTGCCCACTGCTGCCACCTTTTGGCATCTATGAAGGATTAACCACCAGAGCATTAATAAATTCCAAAGATTGGGGGGGAGCTGGAATGGAGTCCCTAGTGAGAGCATAAGCCCCTCTGAAGAGAGGGGGCTTACAATCTTCCCCCACCAAAGAAATCATTCTCTCCAGGGAATGATGGCAAGAGTACAATGATGATCTTCTCCCATTAAACTGGGTATGCGCACTTACCAGCCCTCTGAGAGCAAACACACCATACCTGGCCACAAGCACCACCCAAACCTGCCTCACTAAACCCAAGTTTTGTCCTACAAAAATAAAACTTACCTTCGCTAGGTGATGATTGCAAAATATTAGAAAGACCTAAGCTATTTCTTCTGTCATGAGACAATCATAATAATTGATTTCTTAATAATTAAACTTTACCATCAACGTTGCAAAAACAGTACTGAGGTAGTTCTGAAATCTTAACAAAGCCCCCAATATACCTCCCACCAAATAAAAACAGGCTACTCTGTGTACAGTCCCCTGACACACTCTCACACACACTCACTCTCTCTCTCTCTCACATTCGTACACCCTCTCTCAACCAGCATCCACACCATTAATTATCCATGAACTTAGAAACAAAAAATTTTCTGATAATAATTTCAAGTCATATTTTTTTTCTTTCTTATAAGAAAACTATATATAGTCACCATGTCCAGCTCCATAAGCAAAAGTCCTGGCACTGTCCATAAGTCTGTTGTACAGAAGGTCTAAGTTGCAGGCCCCCCCCCCCCCACAGTGGGAAATAGTATTCTGGGTCTGGTTTGATGGTCAAGTCCCCAAAGGAATCGCTGTTTAAGATGTAATATTTGGTCCATGTCCCAGCCAAGATCTGGACCAGAGCAAAGTTCTTGAAAAAGGTCATATCAGACCAAATCCCTGTGTGGCACATTGTCCAAGCCTGCTCAATCAGCCGTTTAAGGCCCTACATGGGCAGGGTCCTGGCTACCTGTCAGACCTTCTTACACCTTCTGTCTCGGTCCACTCCCTCCTGTCCTCCTCTAGGGGCCTCCTGGTGATTCCCAGGATGAGGCTTAAAACTACTGGAGACAGAGCATTTAGTGTCACCAGCCCCGTACTGTGGAATTCACTTCCTCCATCAATTTGGGAGGCCTCTTCGGTTGAAGTCTTTAAGGCCCACCTCAAGGCCTTCCTGTTTAATCAGGCCTTCCCGGACCACAGGTATTAGTCCTCCCTGGGTACCCTGGTTTTCTTTCTGAGTTTCAGTTTTAATAGAGATATTCCCCACACCAGGCACCTGGGTTAATATCCCAATGCTGACACTGTAGTGCAGTATGAGGGGGGTGCTGCACTCTTGAGGTGCCGTCTTTCAGATGAGACATTAAACCAAGGACCCATCTGCCTGTTCTGGTGGTAGTTCAGGTGGATGTTAAAGATCCCATGGCACTTCTCGAAAAGTGTAAGGGGAAGGTTTTATTAGAACAAAAACATATTGCAAACCAAACAGTATTGAATCACACAAGGTAAAAAAACAAACAAAAATAAGGTAATTCATCAGGCAAGGATAAAGTAACAAACCTAACAGTGGTGCATAATACAAAGGTAGCAGAACAGAAAACAAGGAACAGAACCCACAGAAAAACATCATATACAAAAGAAGAGGAAAATACACACAAAGTTGTGATAAATCCTATTGACAAAATTCTCAACAGCTCATTGTAATTTAGGTAATAGGAAAATCATTATCCGTAACCCATGGAAATCCCAACCATAATTCTAGCAGGGTACCTTCAAACAGCATGGTCTTTTCTTTAACATAAACATGCCTCATATTTTTTGTTACTTTGTTCAGTAATTCTAAGAGACTACCCTCCTTCTGTTGCAGCGCATAATTACACCTCATAGACCATATATGCCACGTAAAAAGAGCCATTAAAACTTGCAGGGTGCTAAAATGCCATTTTGCCCAATAATAAAAATACTTTATTTATATTGCGCCTTTCTGAAACCAAGGCGCATTAACAGTATACTTCTTAAAACAATAAATAAAACACAAATACATTAGTACTAGTACATAAAATATGTTAAAACATCATCATTAAGACAGCATCAATAAGAAAACGCTGACAACCACAAATGGATCTTTAAGGCACATTTAAATTTCTCCACAGACGTACACTCCTGAAGCAGATGGGGTAGAGAATTCCAGAGGGTTGGAGTCGAGTACATAAAAGCATGAGCCCCCGAAGATTTCAAAGAAACCCTCAGAATCTCTAGCAACCTCTCGTCCACCGAGCAGAGCGATCACTTAGGGCAGTAGGGTACAAGAAGCTCTTTCAAGTAGACCGGGCCCAGTCCGTGTAGGGCTTTATAAGTATAAAGATGACTTTAAAGGTGATCCGCAACTGTATTGACAGCCAGTGCAGTTCGTGCAGCACCGGACAAATATGACAGGTACAAGGAGTACCCATCAATAACCAGGCCACAGCGTTCTGCACGAGTTGCAAGCGGTGGATATCAACCCCAGGTAGCCCTAGATAAAGGGAGCTGTAATAGTCAAGGTGCAAGGTCACAAAGGCGTGGACCAGTGTAGGCAAGTCAGTGGACAGAACTAGGTGCTTAAACCTGGAGTTGTTCCTCAGATGGTAAAAGGCTGATTTGATTACTGCTGATACCTGCGATCATAACATCAGCCCTTCGTCAAAAATCACCCCCAGGTTCCACACCTGTTCAAAGATTGGGAGCTGGGAGCCACCCTGAAATAATCCTGAGGACAAACCAGCTGCCACCCCCTCTATCCTGTGACCCAGGTCCACAACCATTACCTCCGTCTTCTCTGAGTTCAACCTCAGCCAGCTCGAATTCATCCAGTTCTGGATTTCAGTTAGACAGTTGTTAAATACCAAGACAGCTCTATCCTGTTCGGGCACGAAAGATAGGTAGAGCTGGGTATCATCAGCATAGCAGTGAAACCTTAGCCCATACCTTCTTACAATGTCTCTGAGGGGCAGGATGTACACTGAGAACAACATGGGAGACAACACCAACCCCTGAGGAACCCCAAATGACAGCGAGACTGGGCCAGAGGAGTTTATCCCTGACACCACCCTCTGAGTTCTGCCAGTGAGGAATGATTTAAACTTCCTGAGGACTATACTAGACAGTCCGCAGATGAACCTCAGGCATTCGAAAAGTATCCCATGGTCCACAGTGTCAAACGCTGAAGAGAGATCAAGAAGAACCAAGATAGAATGGCTCTTTCGATCTCTTGCCATCAAGAAATCATTGAGCACCTGAACCAGCGCAGTCTCGGTACTATGCCTCTTTCAAAAACTAGACTGGAATGACTCATAGATGTCATGGATGGTCAAGTGGTTCTCCAGTTGTACGGCCACTACTTTCTCAATCAACTTCCCCACAAAGGGAAGATTGGAAATCAGTCTGTAGTTAGCATGGCAGTCTGGGTCCAAAGAAACTTTCTTCAGGAGGGGCATTACCACCGCCTCCTTCAGGGAGCTAGGAAACTCACCTGTCTCCAAGGAGCACCAGACTATCTGTGATAGGACCGGCCCGATAACATCACAACAACCCTTTATCAGGGAAGTTGGGCCCAGATCCAAACTACAGCATGTAGGGCGCGTACCCTGGACAATCCGCATGACATCAATGAACTCTAGCTGGTCAAAGGAACTCCAGGATGGACCAGAAGCAGTGATCAGGTGCCGATCCACCGCTTCTACTATAGACAATGCAGGTTGGAGTGACGCCCTGATGTCAGCCACCTTAGCCACAAAGAAGCGAGCAAGCTCTCCACATTCCACTTGTGAAAAGGCTCTATGAACCTGAAGGCAGACTGGGTTGCACAATCTGTCTACAGTTCGAAAGAGCTGAGCTGGTCGGTTCTGAGCGGATGCAATCTCACCGGACAGGAACTCTGCCTTCTTACAGGAGATTGCGGAATGATAGACCTGGCAATGTTCCATCAATCTAAGATGGTCGGCATCAAGGACAGATCTCCACCAGCAATGCTGTAATCTTCGTCCTTGTCACCGCATCTCCCTCAAGGTCCCATCAAACCATGGGGACCGAGGGCGAAGGGGGAGAGGATGAACATGGACTAGGACAATGATATCTAGAGTCGAGGAGATGGCCTTATTATAGGCCAGGACTAAGGCATCCAGATCACTGCTCAGATCCTGAGGCTCCGATAGGTCAAGCACCACCACCAGACCCTCAGAACTTACATCTCGCAAAGGGCAGTACTTGACCATCTCCACAGGGGTAGGCCTACAAAGGGGGGGTGCAAAAACTGAATCCCACGGTGTAATGATCGGACCATCCGACAGGTTCCACCCCCAAATCAAAGGCTTCGATCCCCAGGAGGAAGACCAAGTCAAGGGAGTGATCACCTTTATGAGTGGCAGAAGTAACAACTTGTGTAAGGCCCAATGAAGTCATCAACTGGAGGAAGTGTTGTCCAGAGTGCAAGAGTTCATCACTGACCCAGGCATTGAAGTCGCCCTGGACCATCAGCCTGGACGACTCAAACAACATGTCGATGATGAAGTCTGCTACTTCCTGTAAGAACCGCTTCTCATTATCTGGTGGATGGTAGATGACAGCGATCCTACAACCTACACCTGCCACAATAGTACACTTGAATGACTTAGCCTCCTCAACTGGTACACACGTGAGGCCCAGTTCAGTCTTAAAACAGACCGCAACCCCCCCATGCAGTCCAACTTCGGGCAGTGTAACACCAAGTACCCAGCTGAAATAGCGGCCTCTAATATAGGGCCTACATTCTCATCCAGCCATGTCTTGGTAATGCATGCCAGATCCACTGACCCAACAAGATCTACAATAACTGCAGTCTTATTTTTGATGGATCTGGCGTTACTCAACACCGCTCGGGTAGGACCGGCCTCTAGAGCTGCTCGAGCTACTTGCCCCCCAATATTAAAGGTGCCCTTGAGTATGGAGACCAGACATGAAGGACCACATTAGAGACTCTATTTCATCACAGGGCATCTTCTGGATCCCACTACCCCAATATGAGGGCCCCGCTCTTCCGACCTCCACTGTTCACACCCCCATACTCTCCTCTTCCCCCTATGAACAATACCCAGTGCTCTACAGCACTGGTATGTCAACAGCTGCAATGGAGGGGGGGAAAAGGTGGAGGGCATGAAGGGCGGAGGGAGAATAGAGCACAACTGTGGAAACGGGCCTCCTTCACATCCCAAAGACTTCACTAACAACACAGTACCCCCACTGGAGTCCCCAATTAATTAACTTAACTAAATTTCCAAAAATTAAACAAAACAAAACCCCCAAATAAAATGAATACAATAAAATAAACAAAACATAAATAACCAAACACATTAAATCTCCTAAGTTACCACTCCCCCCCCAACAAAGGGGAGAAATGTCACTAATATATTGAATCAAACCAAAATATTCCCATAATTAAACAACAAACTACAATAAAACTCCTCCCCATACACTCTTGCTATCACTCCCTGAAATATAAAACCTTATTTCAGTATCAATGTAAAATAATCCAGCAGTCCTCCACAGCGAATCAAACAGACAACTCCAAATGTTTGATAACTAGGCTGGGCAAGCTCGCACCTCCCCTGGCAGACTGTACAAAAGCTTCCCAATCCCAGACTCTGCTCTCACCAAGAGTCTGAAGGACAAGCAGACAGTAACAAAAACTGAAGATTCTCAAAAGTAATGCAATTATAAAGGAGGACACGCTGCAATATCAATCCAGATTCAGTGTTGTAAGTGATCCCAAATTAATCCAGTCGGATTATCGCAGAGACAGAACTCATGGCCAAAACTGTAGTCCCAAACACATTCGAGGTCCAGTCCACAGAGACAGAACTCAATGGCCAAAACTGTAGTCCCAAACACATTCGAGGTCCAGCCCAGGAGATCTTCAATACAGCGATGGGCTGGGGCATGCAGTTTAATACCAAGGGGGAGCCCCCTCCCAATACACCAGTTTTCAGGCCTCGACAGCCAGCCACCAATGACCCACAGCTACAGACCCTTGGATGGCAAGCTACAGGGCTCGTTCCACAAAAGGCTTAGGAGAAAAACCCAACCAGCACTCCAGCTTCCCAGAGAGCATAGGGGGAACTCCTACTTGGTCGCAAAAGCACAGTTGAAACTAGCCCTAGGCACAGAAGGAGGCCCCCCACCCAGCACAGCTCCCAAACCACACCACTCCTCTTGTCTCAAAATCCAGATAACACAGGACAGTATACCTCTCTGAAGTCTTTAATATTATTCATGGTTGCACAGGTTCCCCAAGCTTCCAAAACCACGAAAACTGCAGCACTAGCCTATAATAATCCAATAGATCCAAACAGAGTTCCAACCACAAGACCCAATGTGGTATCTCCAGCAATCCACTGTGTGCTATGAGCAGCAGCTGCCCTGAGACCAGTAGATCTGGGATCCAATCGCAACTCCCAAAACCTAAATGTCCCTCGAGTTGCACACAGGTCATTCATGAGTCCGCAGACACACAACTCCAAACGCTGAATACTCACTCTGAAACCACAACAAAAACGACACAAATGAGAAGGCAGCAGAGCAAAACCGGGAGAAAAAATAAAAACAAATAAAATGACGAACAAAACAAAACGTTTTACATACAGGAAACTCCTGACAGCTGACTCAGTGTAGCCACCATCTTTTTCATGATCAAAAACACCATACGTCAAATTATCATAAGAGATCGTCTTGAAAATGCATTCCTTCCATTGTTGTACTACCAAAGCCCAAAACTCAGAAATAACAGTACAGTGAAACAAAAAGTGTTCTATCATTTCCTCTTGTTGCATACATTGTAATCTAGTACAAAACCTTTCCTGCTGGGGCTTATGTTTTTGATTGGATTTAACATTAATTTTGCCATGGCATGCCAACCAGTGAAAGTCGCAAAGATTTTCCGGTATACGTTTATTATTAAAGAAACCCATTACAGTATCCCTGTAGCCTAGCAAACATTTTTCAAATACAATTTCCACCTTACACATAGTATCCAGTAACAAAAATTAAAGTTGTTTCCTAGACAAAGTTAAAACATGTGATTTTGCAAGATCCTATTGTTTTATCTGCAAAAAAGTACATCTAATGTACTCAGGAATCAAAGCAGATCGTTTGAAACACTTTAAAGAATGAGTATCCCATAAAGCGAGCCACTGTACACATTTTGGTAACAGAAAAGCTTCCCACCCTTGAGTTTCGCCAACTAACAATGGACGTATATTATAATGCAAAAAAAACCTGTTAAAGAGTAAAATACGATTAGGCATATTTAATCCACCTTGTTTGATGGGAAGATTTCAAAGGATTCAGTCTACTTCCCCAACAAGCCTGAAAAAACACACTTAAAAGTCCAGATTCCATGAATTTTGAAGATGAAAAAACATAGCTGAGATACAAAAATATAGGAATGAGACAAGATTTAGTGAGATAAACCCATTTCTTTTTATTGAATTTCCACCTATTCCACATTAAAACTTTCTGTTTCCCCAAAGCAAGTTTTCTCTCCCAGTTATACACATCTATTTCTACATTACCCCAAAAGACACCCAATATTTTAATCGATTTCCCTGTAATCCTAATACCCGCAATAGTACCTGTGGTACATAAAGAATAGTGTAAATGTTGACCAACACATTTTTCCACATTCACAACTGCTCCTGTACATCCCCTGAATTCTTTACAAATGTCTAAGCTAAAATGAATCGAAACTTCATCATGCACTAAAAGCGTCATGTCATCTGCGTATGCCAGTAATTTATAAGGAACAATTTGCCTGTCTAAAAGAACATGTTTTATAGCCTCAGAACCATTAATCTTCCTCAATAAAGGATCAATAAAAAAGTCATACAGCACCGGACTTAATGGACATCCTTGTCGGACTCCCCTGTCCACTTTTATTAAAGGACCCTTCCAACCTTGGACAACAGTACATATAGTGGCCGTACGATATATACTTTTAAACCAATTAATCATACAAGTGGAAATATTATACTACATCAAGATTGTCCATAAACAGTTATGACTAACCCGATCAAAAGCCTTAGCTTGATCCAGTGAGATCAGGAACCCATTCAAGGTTCTTAACTTCAACTGCTCAACTAACTCCAGGAAGAGAAAAAGCTGAGTTTGAAATTTCCTACCAGGAATAACATATGCTTGTGCAGATGAGATCAACTTTGCAGCCACCACCGAAAGCCGTTTAGCTAATATTTTCATTAAGAGCTTAAAACCTGAATTCAGCAGCGTGATGGGATGCCAGTTTCTCAGATCCAATTTATCTCCAGACTTATAGGTATCGGTCAAAGTCCCCATATTCATGGAAAGAGGAACCTCCCCCTATTCAAAATGTCATTAAATACCAAGGTTAATTCCTCCAAACAAAGGTGCCCAATCAGTTTCATCAATTCATTAGGCAGGCCATCAGGCCCCGGGGATTTCTTCCCTGCCAATGAGGAAAGAGCAGATTGGACTTCCAGAACTGTTATAGGTGCTATCAAACGGAGTGTATCTACCTTATCCAGTGATGGAATGTCTGTATCATGTAAAAAAGTCTCCAGTCCTTGACTCTGAATCTCTAATTTGCTATACATACGTCTAGTATAATCTGAAACTACTCTAAGAACATCTCTCTGGTCAGTATATTCAATTCCCTCAGCATCCTTGACTTTAGGAATATGTTTTTTGTGCAACTGAGCCTGCCAATGTTCATAAGGGCAAGTACTTGCCATACTACCTTGCATGCCAAATTGTTGCTGAAATAGTAAAGTTTTAGCCTTTTTATTATGAAAAGCTATCACATCCTGCTTAATTGTGGTAATATGAGAATTCAAATTCTGTCCTGTTTCATAAGAAATAGAATAAAGTCATTGCAGTGTCCTTCTATTCTGTAAATAAAGGAGGTATTCGCTTCTAGCCAAACTAGTACTGAGATGTCTACACAAGTTCTGCAACCCCTTTTTCGTGTCCTCCCGCAATAAAGTAGGGCTATCAAAAATAAGAAGCACAGATTTCCTGGCATGAATAACATTTTGAATAATTAAACTAATAGCTGGATCCAAAAGTAATAAGGCATTCAATTTCCAAAAACCTGATCCTCGCCACTCTCTAATAGGGGCTCCCATTGTAACAGAAACAATACTGTGATCCGAAAATTCCATTAATAAAACATTAGCTCTTTGTACTTTCAAAGCACTAGAAAGAAAAATATAGTCAATTCTAGAAGTTAAGGTGAGTTTATGGAAAGTTGGGAGTTCCAAATTCGTGTGTTGAAAAACTGTATCCTTCAAATTAGCTTTCCGAACCAAGAGGGACAAGAAGTTGGAGTCACAATATTGTTTACCTGTTTTAGCCTTTATAGGACAATTAAAATCCCCAGCAAAAAGAATTTTATGAGTAGTTTGTAAATAAGGCTCAATTAATTCCAACAAATCACATCTCTGTGCCTTAGACTGAGGCGCATACAAATTAATTAAACGATAAGGTAAATACTGGATACGAACATCCAGAATTAAAGCTCTGCCAGAGACTGAATCAAATAGTTTCAATAATTTAGTGTCAGGATACTTAAAAAGAATACCTAAACCAGAACAAGTCTCAGTTCCCAAGGACCAAAAGAAGGACCTAAATACCATGCATTAGAGGCCTGTTGTATCTCATAAAGTGTATGTAACCTCGCATCCTGTAAAAAAAAAAAAAAAGAAACCTAGATGCAAATGAGCCAAAACAGAAAAGACAGTCTATCTTTTTACCATCCTTTTAATGCTATTCACATTAATAGTATGAAAAGAGAAAGGTTCAGTCATCAAGTTAATTCGTAACTACCCTTCCTACTTTGTCAGTATTTTTCAATTTCACCCTAGCCTTTCGTTTTTGCTGACTGCTAGGCTTAGCTTGTCCTTCTGTATCAGTAGTTCCATCTGGCAAAGAAGAGTCTACTGAGGAGAAGACAGAATCCTCATCTGATTGCTCAGACTGTAAAACATCAAATTTATTCAAAGTAAGAATTACCAATGCCTTCTGAGCTATCTGTTCCACAGTCTCCCTCACTGTCTGTCTAGTCACCCTGCCACCAGTTTTCCTTTCTGGGTTGGGGGGGGCGTGACTAGCCCCTTAGGAAGTGTTGCCGGTGATGCAGACTCTTGCAATGGGGGCACTGAAACCCCTTCATCCATAGAAGGAGCTGAAGCATGAATCACTGTATCAGCTGTGGGGAGGTCAGAGTTACCACAGGGGAAGGGGAGACACGGAAGGGTGCCATGTCCTTCCTTAGTCCCACCGGTAGAGGTCCCCGAGGGGCTCGCTTTCTTCTGGGCCAAGGCAATCAACAACCTCTGTTCTGCCCCATCAGCTTGATCTGGAGTGTTATGTGCAGCCTTTTTACAATTTTGAAAAGTATGACCCAACTCCCCACAGAGATTACATTTACTTTCATTAATAGTCAGTACCCAACTGTCCCAAATCTCCACAGACTACACATCTCGCCTGATCACAAACACTACTCAATTGTTCCAAAGACCCACATTTATAACACATTTTAGGTTGACCAGCATAAAAAAGTATGCCTCTATCTCTGCCTAAAAAGAAAGAATTAGGTAGATGAATAGGTCCAGTATCAGAGGTTTTCAACATTATTTTCACCTTCCAACCCCCAGTCCAAATGTTTTCCGAATCTAGTATAGCCTCAGGGTCATCTATAAAGGTACACCGTTGTTTCAACCATAATACCAAGTCTTGCACACTCACTTCCTCATTTCGGAAAAGCACAGTAATAACCTTATGCATAGGCTTTGTCATAGGGGTTACTAAAAAAGGAGACCATAATGAAGATTTTTTTCAGATTGTGATATTTGAGCCAAAAACATTCCAAACCATTTACAGTTTTAAAGTTGACATCAAAAGTAGTTTCCCCCAAATATGGATCAAAGCATAGATTTCAGTAACAAAAAACTTCATAGATTCTTTCAAGAGCATTTTGTCAACAAATAGTCTGTCCAGTGGAGTTTCCATACCCCCAGTATAAGTCAATCAGACAGCATTATGCCGCCTTGCAGGATATATGGGTGTTTTAAAGAGGGAGGCAAAGGTTTTAGGAGCAGATCTATTAAGTAAATTCAAAGGCCTCAGAGGTACAGAAGGCACAGTAGCAGGCCGACCCGCCATAGACTGCGGTAAATCCCGTTTGGTTGATAAATGTAATGTAGGGTTCTGAGTTAAATCAAAGTCAGAAGGAAGTTGTAAAGCTGAAACAGCATCAGTAGACACAGAAATAAAGTCAGCAGTAGTCGGCATTCATATTGGAGCATCACTGGAGGACCACTGACCTGTTTGCACATTACATTGCATCTGCCAGGATTGGTGGTAGTTCAGGTGGATGTTAAAGATCCCATGGCACTTATCGAAAAGAGTAGGGGAATTTCCCCGGTGTCCTGGCCAAATTTCCCTCATTCACTAAAAATACCACCAACAGCTTAATCTGGTTCAAATTCAATTGCTTACCATCTGTACCCCCGGTCACCCCTGAAAAAGGGACTTCTAGGCCCAGTGGGCTTACCGGGTCAACAAAATTCAACAAAACAAAACAAACATTGCCACCCAGTTGCTTGCAGCTCCATATTCATTGACCAGCCAGTTACCTTAGCAGATTGGGCTCCAATTTCCACAGATCATCCCTGGCCGAGCTGAACATCGCTCGATAGTGCCATTCCAGATGCAATGTGTGTAGAAACATTCAGCTCTTCCAAATTCTCAGCTCTTTCAGCATCTTCAACATGCACTGCCCAGCTTTTCATCACTCCCTTAGATGCTAGTGTGTCACTACCACTCAGCTGGTCAGATTTGACAGGCAGGATGCCTTTGTCAGAATGCAACTGTCTGAGAGACGTCTCCAACTGTGCCTTTCTTTGAGAAAACAACCTTTCTTCACGGGCAAAATTCTCCCTCAAAAGCCATCTTGGCAAATGCCGAAAGGCCAGAAGTTCCCGCTACTGTCGAGTAGGGGAATCTCCCCAGTGCCCTGGCCAAATTTCCCCCATTCACTAAAAATACCACCAACAGCTTAATCTGGTTCAAGGTCAGTTGATATTCATCTGTATCCCCCTCCTCCAGGTCGTGCCTGAAAATAGGCAAAATTTATCTAGTGCACTTACCCGGTCAACAAAAACTAAAATAAAAAAAAAAAATGTATTAATTATACTTATTTATGCTGATATTTTATTGTTTTTATTGTTTTTTTATTGACTTGTGTTATCGAATTGATAGTATGTTTTTACTATTCGGCACCCAGAACCTCTGGGATTGGGAGCCAGAAAAACAAAATTTGCCTTGGCTTGCCTGTTGAGATGGGGCACCCTCACCTCCAAGGCGGTTTTCAATCATTTCATCTGTTCTTTGAAGATCCACTCCTCCTTCATCTCCTCAATAATATCCCATATCCTCTCAGATATATATGGATAATCCATGTGGGGATACTCCACACGCAGCCTCCTGCAGACCCATCTCTCTGCCTGGCTCCATTCTGGCAAGTCTCTCACACTGGACCTCCTTGTTTGCCCAGATGGCAGCCACATCCCCCTCCTGTATTTGATGTTCATTGGGTCACTGGGGTTTAACCCACCCATACAGGTCCAGAGGGTTTTAGCACGGACCAGGAGCTGTGGGGTACAGTCCACCATGGTGATCACTGGTCAATGGAAAGGCCTAGGGATGGCCCTATACACCTGGTAGTCCTGGAACTGGAACCTTTTACTGAAGAATTTCTCCTCGTCCAGCTCCTCCTGTCCTTTTGGAGCCTTAGCATCCTCCCTGGCCACTGGCGGTGCAGCAACAGACCTGGAGCCAAGCCTGCTGGGCTTTAAAATCCTTAAGTCAGCTCCAGATACAGGCTCTGACTTAGTGGACAGAGCCAGTGGGCTACTGCCGGACAGAGGCTGAGACAGGAATGCCCCGGGCCCTAGGGAATCACCTGCCAGTTTTCTGAGACCCTTGCCCCTCCCTCTGTCACTGGGATAGCTGGTAGCTGGTGGCGGGGAGCTAGGCAGACAGCTGTGCTCCCCATCTCCTAATCTTAGTTTTACTTCTGCACCCTTTTCTTCCATTGCTTCAATTATGACATCCAGGGATTTGCTCCTGGCCTTGGTTACCTGGCCAAGAGCACTCTCCCCCAAGGAGAGTCTATCAAACACTCCTAAATCCCCACTAGCCAGTGAGTACAACACATAGGAGCCCTCTGTGGTACTGGGAGGGAGCCCCCAACTTGAAACAGGTGGTGCTCGATTCAAGCTTTCTCCTGGGGCTGCACCTAAGGAGACCCTGCACACAAGCAACTTGGCAATGCCTTCCCCTGATATCTACACCTCACGCATCTTTCATTAGCCTGTCCTTTTTCCCCGGCCTTCCATAGCCAGGAAAGCAGTGATGCGGGAACTGTGGCAAGTGGTTCCTCTTGGAGGAACATCTGCTCTTCACCATCCTCTTTGCCTGAAATGATCCAGTGCCAATCTATGGGGCTCCCTGCCTAAGTCCAGTCTCTGCCGCTCCTCCCAGTACCCACAATAAAGGAACCTTCTTACTTTTGAAGGAGCTGTCTTTTCTGCCTGCTCCTGTGTGAATGTGCAATGTTCCACTCTCTGTTTTTCTCTCTCTCTCAGCACCTCTCTCTCCAACTACTCCCCCAAAGATGGTGCTTACTCTGCAGCTGCTCTAGCTTCTTCTTTGCCACCCACCAACTGGATTCCACCAGAGAATCACGTGACCAGCTGGTCATGTGCGCACACCACACCAGGCATGCCAAGGCCTACTTCTTCTTTTAGACCTGACCCACAACCCATTTTCACTGTGCAACAGACCCTACTTAGGCCAGGAAGCCTGCCAGCACTTCGGACCCAGGGACTCAGGGTCCAGCGGGGTTTTGTGGTAGAGAGAACATCCCGGACAAGCCCCCATATGCAGACCCCCCTTCCCCCTCTGTCTAGGGGCACGTATCTATCACAGATGTACCAGGGGAAAATGGAACGAACCACAACAATGTGAAACAACTCCAAGCTAGTGCACCCAAACCAAGATAGTAAATCATATACCCTGCCTCTCGATGGATTTAGCATGTAGTGCACTCTCGATCTCTACCTCTGTATTCTGGTTCAGTCCCAAACCTCTTGTCGCCAAATTCAGGACCTCCAATCAATCTGCAGCCTTCAGCTTTCCCTGGGCCCCTAAGCCCCACGATCCCAGTGCAAAACTGATGATCACCTTCTGAAATTACAACTAATGGAATAAAATACATAAAAGGGAGCTTTCATTTTATTTACCCCCTTTTAACTTAAATAAAGGAGAATCACTACTGAATTTCTTCCCAAACAGCACTTTCTTTCTTTCGCCTGCACTCAAAATGATTTCAGGGGTACAGGGGTCCATCTTACTCCATGAAAGAATAAAGCAGCTCCATGGGGCTATTAAACTCTATACAAGCTCACCCGTGCTAGAACTCTTGAGCAGTCACAATGGAATACAGGCAGTACAAGCAAATTGTTTTCATTTCTGGAAACTCGGCTATTTTACCCGAGCAGAAACTTCATACATGGAGAATCATCAGGCTCCTGTCTCACTGGTGCTGGTAAGCCAAACTCTTTGTTCTTGCTTTGGTTACCATTTCCTGCTCTCCCTTCCTGGCACTGGTCAGCTGCCCTATCTTCGGCGCAGAGAAACAAGCTGCTTCCCCCACCTGGCCCCTGGACCTTGGCCTAAATCTCAAGGGATTTCAGGGATTTTCCCTTTCTGACCCAGGTCCTGTAACCCTTATCTTCTCCCTTCTACTTTGAGCCTGAACCCAGCAGTGTACCATCATATGCCACACTGGTTCCTTCACTTCTGCCATCCTCAGTTTCCCACTTCCACTGGTGCTGAAGCCTTTATCAGAGCCCAGCCCCAATGCCCAAACTGCACCTCTGAGCTGCCCTTCCACGAGATGGACCTGAGTCCTACCACCACCCAGGCCCTCCGAGCAGTTCACATACCTCTTCTGCACCCATGGCCTTCTCTTCTTTTAAGGTGCACCTAGGTGACCATCCCGAGATGACACCAGCCTCCTCTCTGTATCCCTGCTTTCACATCCTGGGCTTAAACTAAGCTCCAACCGGGAGCTACCCTCCAAGGCCTGTCCTAAAGACCTGTGACCCACCCGGCCCTGAAATGCCAGTGCCCTAGGACCTGCCCCTCCACATAAGCCCCTTTGTATGGGTGAAGGACACTTCTGGCTCCCTCCATGCCTGAGCTGCCCTGCCACTCTGGGTACAAGAGGGGACCTCTGCCACCAGCCCCTCTCCAGTGGGGAGCCTGCCACAGTCCCCACAGCCCTGACAACCCAAGCCACTCCTACTTGGGATCCAAATGGGGCTCCTGCCTACTGTGCCATTTTCCTACTACCTAGACCTCCCCATCCCGATGATGCGCTTACACTGCCTGACCATCCTTCCTGCAGAGCTCCCTTCCCTGCTCCTTGATGCCACATCACTGTAGAGATGTCCCTATCTACTGACTTTGGGGGGGGGGCCTCCACAGGCCCAACCCAGACCATCGAGCTCCCTCTTTGCCTGCCTCTCCTACTCTTCCCATCTACCTCTTCAGCCTCAGGCCTACTGCCCAGGCTGGAAAAAAAAACAGAATTTCCTGTTTCCTTGCCTTATATACCTTTCCTAACCTGCCCTGTGCTGCCACCTTTTGGCATCCATGAGGGTTTAACCCCCAGAGAACTAATACATTTCTAAGCTCTGGTGGGAAGGAGGTGGAATGGGATCCCTAGTGGGAGCATAAGCCCCTCTGATGAGAAGAGCTTAGCTTACACCAGTTTACCATAGGTAGTGGCAGTGCCATATGCACAGCCCAGGCATGCTTTGCCGAGGGGTCTGTCACACTACTGTACAAAGTTTAACCAGCATGGACAGTGTTGTTTGCATAATTTCACACAAACTGGATCATGAACAAAGCTCCACTGACTGTAGGACCCAAACCGGGGGGAATATCAGAACCAATCTGAACTGGTGCCAGGATCCATAGCAATGATATCAGATCAGTTCTGGGACCTGCCTTAAAAGACAACCACAGACAACTCATTCCATAGCATTCTAAAGACGTTCCTATATGAATGGAATGTAGTAAATGAATCAAATTGTAGTTCCACTCATTTGTTATAAGATCTCACTATCCATGGCATTGTGCCAAACAAAACATACATTAATGATGGGGGAGGGTGTTAATTGGCTTGGAGCATTGGCTCCAACTTCTTAAAGAGAAGTAAATAAGAGAATTGCTTGCCAGTATAAAGTTCAGAAGAGAGCTTAGGCATGTTATTCCTAGTGGTGTTGGAAGATAGGAATTCTTTAGAACAGGGTTTAGGGCCTGGGGTGAAATCTTTGCTCAGGTCTCAAGTAAAGTAGCAAGATAATCTCTCAGTCCACTTTTCTATGAACAACAGACTACACTACGAATCCACCTCACCCCACAAAAATTTAGCATGATCTGGCTTTGGTCAAGGAAGGCACAGGACTGAATGAATCCAATGACTGAATCTCAGCATGGGAACAGGGCTGCTCCCTTCTGGTCAAGACTGAGAAGAACCTGCAAAATTATGTGGTAAAACCTACAAAGTGCCCCCACACACACTGTGCCTGATCTGTGGATAAACAGTTGGTTTTCATTTCCACTGGCGCTAAATTTGTCACTCAGATTTGAAGAATAATAAAAGGAAATAATGATCAGAAAGAGTTAAGTACTAACTGGAAGGTTTATAAGATTCTGGGGACAGAAACTGAAATTAGTCAATGTAGGGACTTACTTCTGAATTAAGAAATGAAGCATAAGGGTATTGCCATTGTCCGTTCTATGGAGAAGCCACACCTGAATGTGTCCAGTTCTGGTCACCTGACCTTCATGGTGATATTGCAAGATCGGAGGGGCTGCAACATAGATCCACCAGGCTGGTTAAGGGAATGGAGGGAAGGACTACCAGATCAGACTGGATAGTTTTGACTTGTTCTCTCTAGAAAAGAGTGTTGAGAGGTGATATGATTTTAACTTGCAAAACATCAAGAGACCCCAAGTTAATGTGAAAAGTCTGAGGCTGACTCCTAAGGTACTGTCAAATCTGGGGTCAAACCATAAGATAAGGAATCAGTTTCCAAGCTGCCAATTAGCAAGGGAATATGTAAGAGTGAGAAGAGGCTAATTTTTGAGCACAGAGGGTGTTATTGTTGTGAAAATATTTGCCAAAGACGTGATAGAATTAAAGATAGACGATTTCTTTAAAACTTGAACCAGTAAATACAGTACAGGGTAATTTGTGAATTACTGGGTCTAACCACCAGTAGGAGACTGATGAACTAAATAATCTTCTTAGCTTCCTTCAGTCAGTATTTTCTTATGTTCTTGCATATGCAGGTGACAGTGGAAACAGGTCGGGTGCATTGTATTGTCATATGTGCAACCCATGTTCCCAACGTCAGCCAGTCCCACCACTCTGGGCTGTTGGGGTTTAGGAAACAGTGCTGCGGTATTGCCATCAGACTCCAGGAGCAGTGATCAAGCCCTCCTGATGCAGCATCAACTCCTGTGGTTGAAGTGGCGTGGTACGGAAGGTCACGGATGAGTAAGCAATGCTCTGCCCCCCCCCCCCGATCATCATTTCTTAAGTACAAACAGCATAACTGTGGCACACCTAGACAGGGAGGAAAGAAAACAAAAAAGGACAACTATCACAACTATCCCATCTTTCTGTGCTGTGTATATGACTCAGATACTTTTTTCTGGGGTGTTTTTGCCTTTTTGGTTGCATTCTTTGCTGTATGAGTGCACCGAAGCGTTGCTGTTAGTGTTTGTTTGGGTGGTCTACCAGATAATTCACACTGGCCACACTCCCAGTGTGATCTCTTTTCCTGAGTGATTGGTATCATGGCAGGGACATGGGAGGGAAAAATTCAAGGAAAAACACCCAAACTGGTGAATGATCCACTCACAGAACTAGAGCAAGCAGGGGACCTAGACCTTCCCCATGGAATGGTGTGAGCTGTGGCCCTCTGACCAGAGTACAAGTATTGTGAGACAGACAGGTACAATTGAAATAATTTACTAAAGTAAGAGTCCCAGGGTACAGTTAGGTGAGGAGGATAGAATAGAAACAAACAAAAAATAAATGAAAAAGAAGCAAGGTTTGACAGGTGTTTGATGTAGAGGAATCCATCACTCTGATTAATAAATTCATAATTAAATAAAATTCTTTAATGTGACAGAAGATGCGTCTGGAAACAACCTGCTACCAGCTAAGTATGTCTTTACTGGTAAAACCTTTGAAATAATTAAACAGATTATTAAATTAAAAATCAAGAAACAATGAAATCTGCCTCTATTCATGAAGGGGGCCAGCAGACATGCAATTTGCATTATCCCAGTGACCTCTGTGCCCAGGCAGAACATCTCAAAGGGGTAGGGCAGCCAGGTGGCAGAGCTGTGCTGCTCACTAGGCTTTCAATAGAAACCACCATCTGGCCAAAGTAAGGATCTCCTGTTCTGTGGCAGCAGGGGATCCTGGACAGGACTGCCATATGTCTGTCAGAGAATTTCTTTTTGGAAAAATGAAAATTCAATGTCATTAACCTCTGGCTCATGTCCCCCCGGCCCTCCAGAGCAAGGAGGAGGGCTGGGGTTGGTCGACCACTCTGTGGTGGGGGTGCTGCAGCCTCTAGCACAGATGTGGCAGAGGGGTACTTAACACTTATGGCAGGGTCCCTCCTGCTGTAAATTAAGCCCCCCCCCCAGTCACAAACTGCCATGCATATGAGGCTTAACAAATGTCAGGTATCACACTTAACACCCCGACAAGCTCCTGGCACACATCAACTTAGTCTGTACATAGTTCTACAGAATTGCCAAGACTGGGTAGAACTCAAGGCCAGCAGGTCAGTGACTACAGTGACTACCACATCTAACAGCAGCAAGTATGCCTGCATACATCACATAAGGAATTGCTAGCCATTGTGAATAGAGGTCTGAGATAGTGAAGTGGCTTCAACTTGTGCCATTGTATTCGCAGCACTGGGAGAGTCAGAACCCTGATCAGCCAATGAGAAAGTTGAATTTTTATGGTCATTCTCTGATTTCTGGTTAGTCATACCCTGGTCCTCAAAATATTGACTAATCTAATCCAGGCAGATTTTAAAAACAAGCAATAATCAGCAACATGTTGACCAAACTCTTCACCTATGGGAGTAGGTTGAGGAAATGTTCAATCAGACAACCTAATCCTGACTTCATAGTCTGAAATAGAGATCTGTAGTCTTAGACTGCTACTAGTTTAGAGCCCTGCTAAAAACTGAAATCTCCCCTGTTAAAATTTCCCTTTTAGGAGGGCATGTATGTTTGTAATATGAATTTTGAGCTTAGACCACTTAACATACGGTATTTCACTTGTGCAGGAGCAGCTCGGGAGGAGGGCCTCTAAAATTAAATTTTTTTTCATTAGATCAGCCAGGTGTTTTTAACAAATAATGATTTTTTTATTAAGAAAGCCCCCCTGCTCTTCTGGTCTAGAGCCTTCCCATGCACTACTGCTCCAAGCTGAGCTCTGAATCCAGAGCTCTACCTTAAGCACTAGTTATGCAGCACCTGATAGTCTCTCTTTATAGATACCACTACAGTATGTACAGTGACTTTACTGCATACTAAAAAAAGCTGCACACTGTCATCTTTTTTTTAATGATGACAGCTTTCGCGTCCTTTTCCATTTCCATTCTGAGTTTAATTGAATTGTTCACTGAATTTAAATGTGCTAGGAAGTCTCATTTCCCTACTGCCATTTGGAGTAATAATGAAAGCCTTATCTGCCTACCTCTCTGGTTTTACAGCTACTAATTTGTGCACTCAGTTTTCTAAATCCTCAGGAAGGTATCTGCTTAAATCGGTGACAGGGGATTACCCACATCCGCCCCCACCTTCTGGTAATGATGCTCCATAAAAATGCGAAATGTGTCAGTGTTGCTAACTTTTTAACCTTTTGTCAACCAAATTTAAGGGAAAGACTAAACAAAAAGGTAACATACACAACAATCTGTTCTGACAATTGCTTAAGCACTAAGGTTAGTGTACTTAGAGGTAATGGTCAAACTGGAGAAATTTGTTAATTTCAGCTTGACAACTGTCATGGCTCCTGGAACTATTTTTTTTTTCCTTTTCTAGCACTGCCTTAGTCAACCAGTCACATGTCTCCTTCAGTTTGTCAAAAGGGCCCTGGGCCAAAGGTCTCTGTAAGCCACCACTTCACTCAGCTCAAGCCCCTGGCTATGCCCTCACCCTGGCAAGGCCTCTAATCCTTGATCAGTTATTGAGCTTCCTGCTGCACTGCGTTGGGGGGGTGGTCAGGACTAGGGGAGAAGCAGAAGAGCAACTCAGCCTGGGCACTCAAACTGGGCATGGCCGCTTCATCTGCCTTTGTTTCCCAGCTCCACCCCTAAGGACATGGTGACATGATGCGCACGCACTAGCTTGTAGTAGCAGTTCCACCCCAGCAAGCATGCTCAGCTGTATTCCTAGCTGTACTTAGCAGGAGACACTACCTGCTCTTCCCAGAGGAGATCACCCCACGTGATGCCTGATTCTTCTCATTATGGCCATCCTGACATCTTCTTTTTTTTTTTTTTACCTTACAATTGTTTATTTGAGATGAAAAAAGAAAAATGTTTACACGTCAAGTAAGCATATGACATTAACGAAAAACTACAAGTACACACACATAAAGATATTTTGACTTTAAGCTAAGCTTTGACACAACTTTGCCAAGTATTTAGCTATCTTAGGCTCCTCTCTTATTGCACTTACTATACAGATTAAATTATTAAGAGCCTCTTAGCGGGAACACAGAAGAAGCAGAAAGATTTAACACATAGGTCCATTTTAATTTCTCGTTTTCTTTGCTTATGGAAACATGAAAGTTGACAGCAGAAGATCATTGCACCATCCAGTCCACCTGTAATACCCTATCTTTTCTTCTTTGCAGTTAATCAATTTACTTATTTAAATGCTCAACATACAAAAGCTGATCTTGCACAAACTTGATCCAAAAGAATTGACACAAACACATACATGCATTAAGCCAAGACATAGTAAGTATACCTTTCAAGATGTACATATGGTACATATGGCATGTCATAACAGAGGGTATAACTGGAGAAAACCATTGAAAAACATCACAGAATCAACCATCAAGAAACATGATCATTTAACAAGTGTAGTGTGTATAGAATAAAATCATATAGTAGCCAATAATAGCTAAGGCTGTGTCAATGTTCTTAAGAGATATCCTAAAGTCAGGTAAAAGAACACCTAGAGTTCCACCAGAGACTGCAAGGCAAAGATCATGCTCCTGGTATCTTCAAAGGGACACGTCAGCTGTTGAACACAGGAGCTACATCAACCAGGAGCCATTACTAGTAAGGCAAGGCAGAGCACATGTTAAACTTGGTAATGAAATGAACAGTACAATTGCTAAACCGTGTGCAAGAGAAAAACACTTAAAAACTTGCTAATTATAAAAAGTCTAAAGAACTGGTGAAGAGACATGAGACAGACCTGCCCACCTTGTTGTCCCCAGACCCCACCACAGTCCACAAGGTGCAAAGGCACCTGATCCAGGGACATCATTTTGTAACACAGTGCAGCCTAACTGCAAATATATCATAACATACATAAAGAGACTAAGTAATAGGCAGCAATACAGAACCAGCACTTCTGGGGCCAGGGAGGTTTCCTAAAATCCATGATAGGGCAACAACCAAAGATCAAGACACCATAACCACAGTGTCCATGTCACTGTCAGCCAATTCTCATGTCCAGCTAATACTGCTCCCATTCAAGCTTTCCATAAATTTGTTGGCATCCTAAGGGGAACCAAATATTTAGGTTTTACCCACCCCCCCTCACACACACACTTGTGCCCTCAATTGCACCAGTAGAAGCAGGACAAAGGGTATTTCAGAGCCTTCTGACATACTTGGAGCCTCTTGAACTCATGGTGCTGAACTCTGGTAGAGTAGGAAAGACCAGCAAAAAGGTTCTGGATATAGAAAGAGAATAAGAGAGTACACACATGCCATTGAGACATCTGACAAAACAAATGCCTTGACTCTATATATTGCCCCCTGCCCCCCAAAAAATTGACTTGAGTCATATATTCCTTTTAAGGACTTGAGAGAGTGTCCATTGGCCCAAGAGGAGGAGACTTGGACAAAAAAAATGCTGAAGCATGAGTGTTTTGAGCAGTACAATTGGACTCCTTGAATTTACCTGGACTTAATGATTACTTTCAACTTACTCTGTTTTTACCCAACTAGTAATCTGCATTTTATATGAATGAAAGCCTTAAAGAGCCCATGACAACATTAGGAAATTTGAAAAAAGTAAAATTTATATTCGACTCCGTCCCATTTTCTTTACTACTTCATATATTTTCAATAATGATTTCCCTGTTTTCTTTCTTACAAAAAACAGTTACATGAAAACACTATCCCTGTCCCTTAGGCTATATCTATTCTGGCTGCTTCTCGACACATGACATCACAATCCTCTGTTTATGACATCATAATTATTTCCACAGCAACATATTTTGATGTCATAAACATAATCATGATGTCAGGTGTAGGCAGGCAGCCAGAACTGAAAGGGCAGATACTGTATTTATTCAAATACCCTTAGTAATAAGGAAATTAGTGTGAGAATTACGGAATAAAATATGAAATTTAAGCTACATCAATGCCTGAAAATTGCATTTTTTCAAAATTGTTTCAACTCTGTCAAGAGCTCTTTAAATTATTAGTGATCTACTTTAAATATGTATAGATTTTCTTTCACTAATACTAGCATAAATTTATTCTTCTGATGAACTAAGTAGCAACACTATATATATATATATATATATATATATATATATTTCATAATCACCTACTTTATAATTATTAATAAATACAGTCTGCTGCTTCCTTTCTCATTCTGAAATCTCTCCTCCATGATTTCTCTCTTACTCATGCAATTTTTTCTGATTTTGGGGTGAACTTCAGTCACCTGCCGGCCAATCACTGACACTAGCACTGTCCCTCTCTCTCTCCCCTAGCTCACCAGTCGTTTTCTCTGTTCCTCATATTACTGTTTTGTAGCTCACTGTCTAATGTTCTTTTGCCTGTTACACAATTTACATAGAAACATAGACATTTATGGTAGATAAGGACCACTTGGCCCACCCAGTCTGCCCTTTTCCCTACCTATTGGATAAGCTGCAGATCCTAGTTAACCAACAGCCTACTTCTTCCTACCCCCCCCACCAGAATTGTGTCCCATGCATTCTTGAATTCCCCCACTGTTTTTGACTCCACAACCTCCTCAGAAAGGTCGTTCCATGTGTCCACCACCCTCTCCATGAAAAAATAGTTCCTCACATTGCCCTTGAGTCATCCCCCCTCTACAAATTGTGCCGCCTTGCTCTTGCACATCTTTTTTTTCTGAAAGATGCTACCGTCCTGGACTTTAATTCCCTTGAGGTATTTGAAAGTTTCTATCATGTCCCCCCTCTCCCGCCTTTCCTCGAGTGTATACATATTACCCTATGTTAATTTACTGCATGGCAATTTTTATTCCTAAGCACTCCTGTAATTGTATATTTTGTTATACTTCTTTTTAAAAGGCTTCAGCCTGTGGTTCAAGGGGCTGAAGCAACAGCCACAGCCCCCAGCCTGACCTATTTAAATCCTGCCTTCCTGCTTCATTCAGAATCAATTTTTCTTTGTCATTGGATGTGCTCTTGGACTCTGCCTTTCCCAAAGGGATGCTTTGCTCCTTTCGGCATTTGTCTCCCTCCACCACCGATTTTGGATTTTCTGCTTGGTTTGTGCTGGACTTTCTTCTGATTTTGTGTTTCTCCTCCTACCTTCTAGGTCTGTGTTTTTCTTTTGCCTCTGGCTGCTGATGCTTCTCTTTTGTCTGTGACTGCTTCTCTTCTCCTGTGCTGTTTCTTCTATTTGCTTGGCGGTGGCAGGGCTTCAAGTTTTACCCTGTGCTGTTTCTTCCATTTGCTTGGGGGGGGGGGCTTCAGGTTTTACATGTATCCTGCTGCTCACCTTTGCTTGCTTCATATTATTCAGACCCAATGTGCCATTCAAGCTCCCATCGCTGTGCTTGTGTTTGTTTTTGATTGTTTATTTTTTGGGCTTTTCTAGTTTCTAGTGCCCTGTATCTCATTGCTTGTTTGTGCTTTCAGGCTTACATTTATTGTTTCCTTACCTTAAATATATCCTACAGGACTCTGTAATTGTTTTCTGCATGCTCTCAGTCCCATTGCTTCCTCAGTTTACCTGCTACTGTTCTCTGTATGTTTCAGCTGCACTTGTTCTCCATGCCTGTAAGAGTGCACACTTCCATGTTTATTGTTTGCACCCGGACTGGCTTCACTCAGTGCTGGTTCCACCTAGGCAGCTGCATCTCTGAACCTTACAATTCTCATATGCTGCTTCCACTCCTTTTGGGTTTTCCGCTTCATCCTACCTGAACAATCTCCTTTAATTCATACCTTACTGCAATACAATTGTAAGCGGTTGAACTGAGTGGGAAAATGTGAGCACCTCTACAATTTGGGGGGGGGGGTTATCTGTCCTACCATCCAAATTACATTCAATCATAAATTTAATGTTGTCCTAGTTCTGCAAGCAGGACTCATATAGATTTGTAATCATAAATCAAACTGTCATTACTTTTGCCAATGTATTCAAACCAAGGTATGTCAGCCCGGCTTACAGCTGCTGGCATTTAAAAAGCACATTTCTAATTTCTATCTATACTGCAACTTTCAGTCATTAAATTAGCTGTTCTGGTTTCATGGTGCTCAGCTTGTGGCTTCCCTGTTATTCCCATGGCAGGGGACCATGATTCCATGGTGGGGAATCATGGCTCCAGATAGCAGGAGCATTCTTTTATGTATGTTAAATGAATTATGTCCTGCTCCTTTGCTTACCTGGGTTTTCAGTTATCCATCCATAAATACAATAACCTCACAGCCTACATGGCTTCAAGATATTTATTGTACTCCATTACTGCATTGCAAATGCTCCTTACTCAAATAACCTAATTCCACCTTAATGGTATATAAGGTATTCATGCCAATCATATCAATTCAATATTCTTGCTGAAACCATAGCAATCAACTGCTAAACCTCATCAATTCAATTACACTAAACCTCATTGATTTAATTATTGGCATCACAGCCTCTCACTAGCTAAACACCTTCGTTCTATGTCACCATTAACTTGGCTTTTTTAATGGAGTTGATTAGATTGTTTTCCACTGGCTTTGCTCATATCGGCATTCCTTTCAGTCAGTCTCATCAGTCAATCATATCAGTCCATCATCTCAGTCAATCATATCGCCCAGCATACCAGTATCTAAACAACAGCTGCTGGCTTTGCCCGGCCTCCTCATATCTAGCACTTCATAGTTGATGTTGACTGTATGCTGTCATTCATAAACTGGTGGCATGCCAACTATGACCATTACTTTCTATGTCTCGGGGCCTAGCCTGCAGCTGACAGTCTCCCTTTTGCACCCATGAAGTTCACATCTTGAGCATGTGAATCTCAGGGCATGGTCATTCTCATCTGGGCCATAGTGGGAATGTCCTTGCTCCAGGCAGAGCCTTAGTCATGCAGCCATATCAGCGGCACCTCTTGATGCAGAATTTCCATGGAATGGGGCCCTCAAGCCCAAGAGTACTCCTTTAGCTAGCTGAATTGGGTTCTCCAGCACCTTCTACATTATTCTCCCCATGACTGTCTCTGGTTCATCTGGTCTGTTTTTAGTTGATAGGTCAGCTGAGCACCTCAGCAGTCATTGCTCTCCTCCTCCTCCTCCTGCTTTGGGGTCATACTCTAGCTTCAGAGTATCCAATGTTGCAGTGGCCTCTTGCAACCCCTCACAGAATTACCATTAGAGGGATCATGAAAGCTTTCCATCAAACTGAAATATTTTCCTCCCCTTGATTTGGATTTTTAAATTGCAGCAGCAGAGAGCGGTCACTAAATAAATCATCCTTAACCTGGAGGGAAGGCGACCTAGGCCTTCTGTCCCCAAAGGTTTCCTCCTCAAAGGGGGATTTTCCTCTCCTCAGTGCCAACGGTCATAATACTTAGTTACTTTGGATGTAATTCTCTAAGTTACTTAGGTAGGTTTCCACAGTTATTTAGGTAGGTTTCTGCTGTTGGATGGAGATTAATGGTGGTCCTCCTTTACCATTCCCTCTCTCTTTGGAAAGTCATGCCTCTCATTATAATTAATTTGACCTACATTAAAGTCGTTAGTGATTTGAGTTATCTGCTGACCATTATCACTCCTGACCTATGTGAAGGTCCAGATACTCAGTACCAACTTATACCTCTGTTATGCTTCAGATCTACACTCTTTTTGGGTTTCTTCCTAAGCTACCTTTAGCCTAAGGGAATCCTCCCTCAGCACCTCTAGATTTCTTGATCCCTGATTTCTTTGACTGGGTGACCAAAGTAGTAGACCAGGGCGGGGCTGTGGACATGGCCTACCTAGACTTTAGCAAGGCATTTGACACAGTCTCCATGATTCCTTGACTTTGGCTTCCCTACAGGATGGTATTCCCGAGGCACAGAGAGGCGAACAGCCGCAGCAAAGTTTATTCATCAAGTTGAATAAGCACAACACCACACCAAGTTGCGTAAGCACATTGAACCATATTATTGCATTATTTTTGTACATTGTACTTTGTATCAGTGTTGTTCTCTTCTCTTCTCTTCTCTTCTCTTCTCTTCTCTTCTCTTCTCTCTCTTCTCTTCCTCTCACCCCAGAACACATCTGAAACTGAGCCGATACCAGCTCCATATGACTTTCCTGACAAAATGTTTGAAATAAGTAAAGAATAGTGTAGTATGTTTTGTGTCATCCCCTGTTTCCCTGGTTCCCAATCCCCTCCCATCTCTTTAGTAATTCTTAGCAATTTTGTGCATTGGCTCAGTTGTTTAAGTATATGAGTGTAGGATTTTTTATGATGTGAAGTCACTATGTTTTCATATCTGTTAATGCCTTTGAACAATATGTGGATTAAATCATGCACTGTCATTTTAATGGAGAATAATACATAATGCTCACACCTAGTGATGTGGCCATGCCTTGAGAATGCACTGGAGGAGTGAAACTGTTGGTGCCGCTCAGTGAGAAGGGGAGAGGTCTTTTTTCAAGCTACTATCTACCACGTGCACTTTATCCAAATAAAGGAGACACACGCAAACTAAATGTGCTTCGTATTGGAATTTGTGGCAGGTGAGAGATCAGTTCCTTAGTGATACAGTACTGACTGACTTACTTTGTAACACACAGCATTTCTGGGAGCCACTCAACCATAATAATTTTCCTATCAGTATCGCCCCTATCCCTTCTGGACTCCAGTGAGTACATGTTCAGTGCCTTCAGACAATCCTCATAGGATTGTCCTGCAGGCCATGAACCATTTTTGTTGCTCTGTGCTGCACCATCTCCATCCTGTCCCTGTCTTCCCCCAAGTAAGAAAGTAAGGAGAGAGAGAAAAAAAAACACAGAGGAAAGAGTAAGGATTGCAAACAGTTAAGGGGCCAGAAATAAGACATGATGGGGAGTGGTGCAGTGCAGTGGCTGTGGAGCAGCAGTCTTCCGGGAGACGTTCTGGAGGATGCGGTATTGTCCCATCTGCAGGCACCTCTCTGGGCTGAGGGAGGAGGTTGCTCATCTCCAGGCTGAGTTGGCCAGGATTTGTGGGACCTCCTCTTCCATCCAGGGACCACCAGTGCCACTGCTGTTGCCTCAGAGGTTGCCAAGAAAGAGGAGTGGTTGGACCACAGTGGGCTCAGGGAGGGTGAGGGTGGTGGAACAGAGGTGCATCCCTCCAGTTGTACCTCTCCACAATTCCTATGCCATTCTGGCAAAGTGTGGTTCCTCTGTGGAGGCACCCAGAGGGAGACCAAGGAGGATGTTGGGAACTCACAAAGGAGACCCACAGGAGGGTGGCAGTGGACCCCGCAGGGAAGGAAACAACTCCTGGTGGGGACTCCATTGTTAGGAAGGTAGAACTGGGGGAGGAAGGGGAGAGGGAGGTAAGGTGCCTGCCTGGTGCCATGGCTTGGAGGGACAGGGAACGAATCCTCAGGATTGCCAGAGCAGCTGCACAGGGGAGGGAGCTAGGTGTCACTGTCCACCTAGGGACAAATGACCTGGCTAAGAAGGGATTAGAGAAGTGCAAGAAGAGTTTGTGGAATTGGGGAGGGGCCTTAGACAAGTAGCATGCACGGTAACCTTCTCGGAGGCGCTGCCCATCTATGGCGAGAGGTTAGGGTGTTCCACACCATGGGATTCAATCAGTGGTTGAAAACTGGTGGAGCCTAGGATTTGGCTTTTGGGGACTGGGGTCCACTTGCAGTGATGCAAGCCTATACTGGCATGATGGGCTGCATCTGCCCAGGAGGGAACCAGGATCCTAAGTGATAGGTTTAAATGCTTCATTGGCAAGCATTAAACTAGCCAAGGGGAGGCACTGGAAAGGAGCAGGAGATCCTAGCCCCAAAAAAATAACGGTAGTAAATGCGTAAACACCAACATGAGGTGTCGATAGGGAGAAGGGCAGGTAATGGAGAAAGTGACAAAGGTAAGAAGGACAGGGATGGGGCAAAAGGAGGCAATCAGGAAATGGAGGTAATGAGTACCGGTTCGTAGTCTGGGCAATAAACTTCCTGAGCTGGTGGCCTTGATGGAAGAGGGATGCTTGGATATCGTAGCAGTCACAGAAACATGGTACACAGAGAACCATGACTGGGATGTTAACATACCAGGGTACATAACCTACAGGAGAGACAGGCAGTTGAGAAGAGGGGGAGGAGTAGCTCTCTATGTAAAGGAAGGGATAAAAGCAACTGAACAAAAGAGTAAACAGGGAGGAGAGGAGGCACTGAGGGTCACCTTGGAGACTGGAAAGGGCACCACAATCCGCACAGGGGTTGTGTACAGACCCCCATGTCAGGGGGAAGGAATGGACAAGGATATGATAGAAGGCATTCTTAGAATGGCAGAGAAAGGCGAGATACTGTTGATGGGAGACCTGAATATGCCAGATGTTAACTGAAGCACATTTGCTGCAGCCACATCCAAGAGCAGGGCCATTCTTGATGCCCTACAGATGGCAGGCCTCAGACAGCTAGTTTCAGAACCCACTCATGAGGGAGCAATCTTAGACCTCGTACTCTCGAACGGGGGCAGTGAGAGGATCTCAGATCTAGAAATGGGTTGCCATCTGGAAACAAGTGACCATCAAACAGTGTGGTTCACATTAAACTCAGCTACAGAGTCAAGCCATACAAAAGTGAGGGTACTGGACTTCAGAAGGGCTGACTTTGGCAAGATGGGAGAGTGCCTCAGAAAAGCACTAGCAAAAGGCTAGAAGGAGGTGTGGAGCAATAATGGGGAATCATCAAAACTGCCATCACAGAGGCAACAAGCCTTTGTGTGAAGCAAATAAACAAATCAAAATGAAAGAAAAAGCCACTATGGTTCTCAAAAGAGGTGGCTGTGAAAGTCAGGAAGAAAAAGCTAGCATTCCGGAAGTATAAGGAAACACAGAAGGAGCAGGACAGAGAGCTGTACCAGTTAAGGCAGAAGGAAGCAGGGAGAGAAGTCAGAATAGCAAAGGCCCAAACTGAGGAAAAGATAGCCAACTTGGTGAAGAAGGGGGATAAAACCTTTTATAGGTACATCAGCGAGGAAAGACAAAGGAGGGATAGTGAGGCTGAATAGAATGAACGGTGGGGGGCAGAGGGGACAGTGAAAAGCAGGATACTGAAAGAATATTTCTGCTCAGTATTCACAAAAGAGGAGGGGGAAGTGCCTAATCCAATTAACAGAAGCACTCTTGATAGGGGGGTCGATCCCAGTCCTTTCACAGAAGAAAGGGTTCTGCAAGAACTCCTAAAACTGAAGGTGGACAAAGCAATGGGGCCTGATGGAATTCACCCCAGAATTCTAAAAGCATTAAGGGGGGAACTAGTGAAACCACTGGCTACTCTTTTTAATAAATCATGGGAGGATGGTGTGGTACCGAGGACTGGAGGAAGGCGGATGTGATTCCCTTCACAAAAGTGGGACCAAGACAGAGGCAGGAAACTACAGACCTGTCAGTTTGACCTCTGTGGTAGGGAAAGTGATGGAGTCGCTTCTGAAGGAAAGAATAGTTGAGTACCTAGAGGCCAGTGGGGCACAGGAGCCAAGGCAGCATGGGTTCACAGCTGGAAGGTCATTTCAGACAAATCTAATAGATTTCTTTGACTGGGTGACCAAAGTAGTAGACCAGGGAGGGGCTGTGGACATGGCCTACCTAGACTTTAGCAAGGCATTTGACACAGTCCCATACAAAGATTAATAGTCAAATTAACCAGCCTGGGAGTAGGTCCCAGGGTGGTAGCCTGGGTAAAACATTGGCTGGACAACAGGACACAGAAGGTAATTGTAAATGGAGTCCACTTGAAGAAAGAGGGGTTACTAGTGGGGTACCGTAGGGTTCAGTATTGGGTCCAGTCCTTTTAATGTATACATAAGGGACATTGCAGAGGGACTGAAGGAAACATATGCCTCTTTGCAGATGACACAAAGATCTGTAACAGGGTTGATACACAAGGAGGTGTGGAAAGGATGAGAAGGGACTTGGCAAGGTTAGAGGAATGGTCAGAAGTATGGCAGCTAGGTTCAATGCAAAGAAGTGCAAATAATGCACCTGGGAAACAAGAACCCAGGGAAGAATACACAATGGGGGTAGTAACAACAACAAAAAAGGAAAGGGACCTGGGGGTAATCATATCAGATGACCTTAAGGTTAGCAAGCAATGTGAGAAGGCAGTAGGGAGGGTGGGGAGTATACTGGGATGCATAGGGAGAGGCATCAGCAGCAGAAAACAGGAAGTTGTTATCCCTCTGTACAGGCAGTTGGTGAGACCCCATCTGGATTACTGCGTCCAGTTCTGGAGACCCCAACTCTGCAAGGACATACACAGGATAGAGGCAGTCCAGAGGAGGGCAACTAAAATGGTGCAGGGTCTGCAAGAGAAGCTGTATGAGGAGAGACTAAAGGAGCTTAATATGTATACCCTTGAGGAAAGAAGGGAGAGGGGGGACATGATAGAAACTTTTAAGTACCTCAGTGTAATCAACAAAGTCCAACAGGGTAGCATCTTTCAGAAAAAGAGACGTGCAAGAACAAGGGACACAATTTAAAGATAGAGGAGGGGGTTCAGGGGCAATGTGAGGAAGTATTATTTTACAGAGAGGGTAGTGGATGCATGGAACAGCCTTCCTGAGGAGGTTGTGGGGTCTAAAACTGTGGGAGAATTCAAGAATGCATGGGACAGACATAAGGCAATTCTTGTGGGGGTAGGAAGAAATAGGCTGTTGGTTAACTAGGATCTGCGGCCTATCCTGTAGGTAGGGAAATGGGCAGACTAGATGGGCCAAGTGGTCCTTATCTGCCGTCAAAGTCTATGTTTCTATGTTTCTAAGTGAAAGCTCCAGAACTGAGCACAGTACTCCAGGTGTGGCCTTACCAGTGATCTATAAAGAGGTAACAATACCTCCTATCTCCTGCTACTAAATATGCTCCCAATACACAGTAACTTTCTGGTTGCCTTGCTGTAGGCCTTGTTACACTGGCACAATTGTTTAAGGGAGTCACTTAATAATTCTTAGGCCCCTTTTCCTCAGAAGTAGTGTCCGGCTTAATCCCTCCCATCCAGCATTCTGTCCTGAGGTTCCTGTTCCCAATGTGCATCACCCTGCACGTTTTGGCATTGAACTTCATCTGCCAAACCTTGGACCACCCCTATAAAATGTGCAGGTCCCACTGCAACTCCCCTACATTCTCCTCACAGTCTTCCCTAACACAGAGATTAGTGTCATCTGCAAAGAGATGTATCTTGCTCTAACTTTCTTCTCCAGTGTCACGGATGAACATATTGAAGAGGACTAGCCCCAAGACTGAACCCTGTAGCACTCCCACTTGTGACCTCTCTCCATAGATTTAACTCCATTTACCACTACTCTCTGCTGTTTCCCCCCAACCAATTACCCACCTGTCTAAAGATTTCCTTCAGTGCACCTAGATCCTCAGCCTTCTTCAGCAACTTTCTGTGTGGCACCAAGTCAAATGCCTTGCTGAAATTGAAGTACAGTAAATCTACTGCTTGTCCCTTATCTATTGCCCTAGTTACCCATTCATAGAATACTGTCAGGTTGGTGTGTCAAGATCTCCCTCCCGTGAACCCATGCTGTTTACTATCTTGGAACCCATTACTCTCCAGGTAGTCCACTATGTCCTTTTAAACTTCTGTCTCCCTCAATTTACCAACAACAGAGATAAGACTGACAGGTCTATAGTTACATGGTTGCTTCTTGTTCCGCCTTTATGGAGCAAAACTATATTTACTACTCTCCAGTCTTTTGGAACAACCCCTAACTGAATTGAACTATTGAATAGCCCTCCAGTAGTTTGAAGAGAAAGGAAATACAATTTTTGCAATTCAAGGAAGGCGGAGTCATCTAGGCCACATTCAGTAGTTTGAATATTAGGACATTGTTGCAATAGTGTTGCATAAACAAAGTGAGTCCTATTTCTCTCCAGCAGTCACAGGAACAAATGGTATAAGGCCAGATTTCTCTTATTTAGTTGTTCACTTATTTAAAATTTTGCACACCAGGAAATTCAAATTTAGGTGGCTCAACTAAGTTTGAAGAGAGTTCTGGGGGGACAGCTACAGCAGCAGTGTGGACTAACGATGTGGTTTTAAGTGATGCTATACTGCACACAAATATTACACAAATTAGCATCAGCAAAATAAATAAATTGCATGTGGCCAAAACTTAAATACATATGCACAAGTGCCAGTCAAGGCTAAGGATGTTGGATACTGAGTCAGCACAGCACTATAAAAACAGCGTGGCAATAACCACGTTGTGTAAGGTGTGGAAACATTTAGAGTGACAGGGGTATAACAGCAATAGGGAATTACTGCTACCCCCTGTAACTGACCACAAAGTGAAGGAAGGGCTGAAAAAGCCTGTGCTGCTGTGCCTGGTCGAGCTGCTCCTGTGGTGGAGAGGCTAAGGTACCAACACACAGCAGCAATGGAGACCTGGGACCACAGTTTGGTTCCCCTAGGTTTGTTGGTGTTGCAACTTCTTTTTGAGAAAAAAAAATAATAATTTCCCCCCTTCCAAGTTTCTCCCCATCCCCGAAGTCCACACCCCTTCGAAGTTGGTTGTTTTAAGTCCATGGGGTGTGGGGGCAAAAGCCCCCACATTGGAGGTGTTGGGGGGGGGGAAGCCGCCCTTCAAAAACAAAAAGTGCCATTGATTTCAATGGCTGTGCACTTTTTTTTGTATGGTCGCTGTAAAGCCAGACGTTATGTCAGAGTGCGACATTTTACTTGTGGCATTTATTGCCGCGTGTTTTTTGTCGCAACATTATCACCCTGTGCCAGGATGTTGAAGGTTGAAAGGTAAGAGCAGAAGGAATATATGAGCAGTATGACTATGAGTAGGTTGAAGAGGAAGGTGAAGGGCTATGTGAAGGTGCTCCACCCTGGTGACAGGTGCAAAGGGTATCGAGAAGGTTGCTTGTTGCAGTTAAAAAACTTGTTCATTAAGGATTTAACTTTTTATTTTCCTAGACAGTATCTGGCAGAAACTTCCAGGTTGATGGAGTTGCTATAGTAAAGGCCTTTTGACCAATCAATTTGTGTCCCCTAGGCATTTTAAGTAGAGTCTTAGATTGTAAACTTAGCGAACAGGACTATTCAGGCTTTCTTAGTAGGTTGCATAGGTTGGCTGAGTGTGAACCATTTAAGTTTGCACCTTTCATCAGGGGGAAATAGGCCAAAGATATGGTAAACATCACAGTGGTATGTACTTCTGTTGCAGCCCAGGGTGAATCATAATAAGCATAATAACAACAACAGATTGCCCATCGCGCTATTGTGCAGAAAATAATCCTTCCTACTTTTGACTATGCAGACATAGTCTACTGTGCCACCCCCAAAACTACGCTGGCCAGACTGGACCCCTTTTTAACTCCTTCTGCCACTTCATACTTTCCTGCTCCCCTCTAACTCACTACTGCAGTCTTTACCTAGACACATCCCTCCCCTCATTGGAGTCTAGGTGCTTGGCACACTGTGCCACATTAATGGCCAAATTCTGGCATGGGACCCTCCCCTCTTACCTCTCATCTCTCATCTCTGCCTCACCACTGAGCTTATATTCACTTTGGGGATTGTACTCTTGCTCTCTTGTCATCCATCTCTGCCTTACCTCCGCTGGTCAATCAGCCTTCTCCTATCGCTGTCCTAAACTTTGGAATGCTCTCCTCTCAAATATCCAACATGTGTCATCTCCTATAGCTCTCTCTGCCCTGTTGCATAAGTATATGGCCCACTCCTGCTCCTGCCAGACCAACTGAGCCTTAATAATCAGTCTCCCAGTTTGTCCATGGTCCAGTCCCCCTTCTCTCACCACCTAGTGGGTTACACCTATAAAAATGACCCATCTTTTTATTCCTTACACTGACATACTACTATTGCAGTCTTACACCGACTGTATGCCTGGTTCCTGACTGTTTCATGTTAGTATCAACTCTATATTTTGCCACATTTCTGTATTTATTTCAAGAATCATTATCTTGTACACAGCTGATGATGCTACTCATGTTCTATTTACATTTTTTTATCAATGTTCTTAACTAATTCAGCACTTAATGCTCCCATTGCCTCGGCACACTATTTAGTTTCTTGCCACCCAAATTGTTTACTTTGTACACAGCACCTTATCTGAGACTTGCTGAATTTGTATTTATTGAATTAAACATTGTACTAATGTTACACAATTATTCTTGTATCTCCACTTCCCCTTCCCTCCAGGACATACCTGGAAATTTATTTATTTATTAAGTATTCGGAAAATACCTTTGAGTCAAAGACTCTTTTTCAAAGGTTCCATGTCGGTACAGGTAGATACAATAGAAGAAACGGTACAGATCAAATCAAAAGCAGAGACACAATCAAGAAAGCACTATATTATACATACATTAAAACATCTGACATTTAGATCCTGGTATTAAATTAGCTAGTCACGGTTCAGGTCATTTACAGAGGTAGTAATACAAACAGGCAAGCATTATACTGTGATACATTAAAAACGGCTGATATTTAGATCCCGGTGATCCTATGTGCTAACCACTGAGTCTAGGGTGCATTAGAAAACTCCCGTGAGGGGCTAACAATGACGGATCCTGGAATTTGAGTGACAGCTTATGTCTAATCAGTGAAAAATGGGAGGAGGGCTGGTTCGGTGTCAGTCACAGAGATTCGTGGACTGTAGGTGGTTTCTAAGGTGGGTTTTGTAGGGGCCAAGTCTATTCAAGTTAGTGAGGACGTTAGTCAGGCTATTGACCCAGGATGGGGCTCGGTAACTGAAGGACCTTTGGAATTGGGAGGTGCTGCATCGGGGAACCACGAGGAGTTGTTTGCCAGCACTACAGGTGTTCTGCTGGGGTGAGGCCCATTGTAGTATGGGGGAGAGACCAGTGGGGGCGAGACCAAGGGAAATCTTTTTGGTCATGAGGCAGGTGTGAAACCTGATTCTGTTTTCAAGGTTAAGCCAGTTTGTAGCATTGTACAGGAAACGTGTGGGTTAGACGATCACAACCCAGGGCGAGGTGGCAGGCTTTGTTGAGGGAAATACGAAGTCTGGATAAGGCTGTGGGGCTGGCAGCACTATAGATGAGAATGCCATAGTCAAGAAGGGAGAGGACCGAGGAGGAGAAAGCTAGGCGAATGGCATCCAGAGTGAGACAGTGTTTAAACCGATATAGGATGCCAAGCTGGACGTTGAGGATCATAGACAGTAGGTGAATGTGGTGGTTGAAACTGAGGGCTGGGTCAAAAGTAATGCCTAGCTATTTAAAGGAATACACCTGTTCGAGCGGGGTCTGGCTGGCTGTTAATAAGGGTGGACATTGGCCCTTCTTGGAGCTTTGAGGGTGAGAGAAGTACATAACCTTAGTCTTTTTATAGTTTAGAATGAGGCGCTGTGAGGTGAACCACTTTTCGGCGTCACTGAAAGAGGATTGGAGGGAGAGGTGGAGTTGAGAGGGGTCATGGTTGGAGGAGTACAGGACAGCATCATCCACATAGAATAGGATCTTACCTGAACAGGACTGAGGGAGGGAGTTGAGAAAGAGGCAGAATAATAAAGGTCTGAGGATAGACCCCTGCAGGACACCATGGGGGACAAGCAGTTTGCCAGATAAGGTTGTTCCAATTTTTGCTTGCTGTGAGCGGTCAGACAGATAGTCAGTGAACCAGCTGAGAGCGTCTTGAGAGAGACCAAGTTTGGAAAGGGTAGTTAGTAGGAGGGAGTGGTTGACAGTGTCAAACGCTTTTGTGAGGTCAAGGAAGACTGCACCAGTGAGTTGACCTCTGTTGATGGCCGTAAGGAGGTGGGTGGTGAACTCTAGTAGGGCAGTGGTCGTGCTGTGTCCCTTGCAGAAGCCATGTTGTTTGTGGCAAAGTAATTTGTGTTTGTTCAGGTGGTCGGTGAGCTGATCAGAGACGATACACTCTAGGGTCTTAGATGGGGGGAAGGATATATATTGGGCGATAATTGTTGGTGGATGTACGGTCTCCGGAAATTAGCTATTCTGCTCAGTGAACTTTCTTGGTAAAACATTTAAATAAATAAATAAGATAGATTAATCTCATAGGGGCTACAAAATACAATATATGAAATTTATTAAACATAATTTGTTCCCGATAAGTTTAGGAAACATATTGGTAGACATATTTAAAATCCCAAGACAGTTATTGATTAATGATATTAAGCAGAGATGCAAAGATATTTCAGCTCAATTGGACATGGAAAGGACCCATAGTTCGAAGCTTCAGTCATATTGCATATAAAGTCATTAAACATTCAATTAAGAAACCATAGTAAAATTCATGATAGAAAGTCTTATAATTTTCTTACAAGATTTAGGTTAGAACTATATAACACTATGTTGTGCTGTTTCTGTAAAGTGCTCCAAGCCCCTAGGAAGGGGTGCTATATAAATAAAATTTTGATTGACTGATTGACTGAACATAGGATCACCATATTGTAATTGTGGTTCAGGAGACATAGATGATTTGGAGCATGTAATCCTTTTCTGTCCTTTTTATGTTTGCTTGCACGCATGTGCAAGAAACATAGTGCCATCATCGGAGATTTCGGGGGTGTGTCACCTCCTCCTCCAATTCAGTCAGTATGCTGGCAGGCGGGTTCCCTTGGGGTCATCGCATTTTGGAGCTGTCTATGACACGCCCAAAATGCAGTGGCATACAGTTGAAAAGGGGAGCTACGCTTGAGTGAGCAGTGATAAGATAAGGCTGCTCGTGTGCAGCTCCCCCACAGACGCCCACAGGCGCACTTCCACGCACGCTTGTAGCCCGACAGGGTGCCCAATCCCCGCCGGCTGTGCTGCGCCTTCCGCCTCCCCAAATGTTAGCATAAATGCCATGCTGGGTGCCCACCCCAGCATGGCAACTAATCATATAGCCGACGGGTGCCCAACCCTGTCGGCTGCACTGTCCTCCCCCGTAGGTGAGTGCCACGCTGGGAGCCCACCCAGCGTGGCAAGCACCAGAGTCGACGGGTGCCCAATCCCCGCCGGCTGAACGCCACCCCCAACATCCTTTGCCACGCTGAGCCCACCCCAGCGTGGCAAACGTCCCACGCCGTCTGCTTTTTTTTTTTTTCACCTGTGAAGAAAACAGTCCCACGGTGAGTCTCCCGCCCCCTCCCACAACCCGCACCCACCCACTGCGATCCAGCCTCCCCACTCCCTCACCCCATACTTACTCTCTCCGACCCGCGCGACGATCTTTGGGACTCGGGAACATCGCCTGCACTCTTCAAAGGCGCATCATAAACTGAGGAAATGCCGTAAGCTGTATAATGGGCTGATAGGGGTTTCAACTTTATTGCATATCTCAGGCATTTTTTGAATTTTTGCACCAAATTTTCAACATGGGGTTTTTGGGACCCCTTCTCATGACTGATGTCACTGTCATGGCGTTATTCGGGCCGAAGGGTGATTTCATGCAGTGACTGCGCAGTGTCTGCGAAATCACCCTTCGGACCTGAATAACGTCATGACAGTGACATCAATCATGAGAAGGGGTCTCAAAAACTGCATGTTGAAAATTTGGTGCCAAAATTCCCAAAAATGACTGTTTTACGAGCGTGCATTGCGCAGTTCCTACGCAGGCTCGTAAGTTCGCGAATTTTCAATATTTTCACTCCAGATTTTCAACATTACCATTTTGCCACACCTTCTTATGAGTAGTACAGCTGACATTTTTCACATCTCACCCAAAATGTGTTTCCATCATGTAGCATAATGGCGCAGTTGAAAGTAGGTCAATGTGCGACAATTAAGAAAATCACAGTGACACTGTTCATGAGCAGAGGTCTTAAATGGCTATGTTGAAAATTTGGTGAAAAAATTCCTAAAAATGACTTTTTACTTAGCAGTGCTGTACAGTTCCTATGCATGCTCGTAAGTTTGCAAATTTAATATTTTCATCCAGATTTTCAACATGTCCATTTTATTAAACTTCCATGAACACACAGCTGCAATTTTCATATGTCGCCCAAAATGTGTTTTTGCACATGTAGCGCACAATGGTGCTGTTGGTGTGTGAAAGCAATGTTTAGGACAGATTAAGAAAATCACAGTTACACTGTTCATGAGCAGAGGTCTTAAAATGGCTATGTTGAAAATTTGGTGACAAAAGTCCATAAAATGACTGTATTACGAGTGAGCATTGCACAGTTTCCACGCACCCTCGTTAGTTCATGACTTTGTAATATTTTCAGTCCAGATTTTCACCAGTGGCATTTTTCCACACTTCCTTATGAGCAGTACAGCTGCCATTTTTCACAACATGGCCAAAGTGTGTTTTCACACTTTCAGTGCAGAGATGCGTGGTCGCTGTGGGAAATCATTGTTCAGCACAGATAAAGAAAATCACGGTGACACTGTTCATGATCGGAGGCACCAAAATGCCTGAGTTGACAATCTGCTGTAAGAAATCCCCAACCTAATTATATTACGGGTGTGCGTTGCACAGTTTCTATGTACGCTCGTGACTTCACCATTTTTTTAATATTTTTACTACACATTTGCAACATAGCCATTTTTTACACCTCCCCATGAAAGAGTACAGCTGTCATTTTTTACATCCTGTTCGGAATATTTTTGCACCTGTGGTGCTAAATGCCATAGTCACTGTGCATAAGCAGCTTTCGGCTAACAAACTGATATTCCCCCTGTTCATGAGGTGGGGTCACAAAACAAACATGTTGAAAATTTGGAGTGAAAATACCAATGAATGCCTGAGGTATTAGGCTTTTCAACTATAACGCCCAACCCTATAGAGAATGACAGGCATCAGGGTGTGACTTGGGATTCTTGCCTGTGATGCTCATACCATTCCACACCCTGCAGTCACTGAGAGGCATCGAGGTATGCCTTGGGCCTTGACCAGTTCACCCCATTCTCTATACCGCACCATCTCCACCTTACTTCCTAATGGAATGGGTGTGTGCATAAGGGCCAAAAATCCAAAGGCACACCGTGACACTTGTCAGGGTCTGCAGGGTGGGGTGTGGTGAAATGGTGTGGCCATTATGCCTGATGACCCAAAGGCACACCCCAATGCCTGTCCGTATCTGCAGGGTGGTGGCGGGGTTGGCTTCAGTTCAATACTTCACTGCCATTCCTATTATGCAGCTGTCTAACTCCTACACTACCAATCCCAATGCCAGCAAGCAAACATTCGGCATTGACAAATGCTTGTTATAATTCCCAAAGGAAGTCCTTTTCATATAGTCGCCTGAAGAATCTCTCAGACATGCCACAGCAAATACTGGCTGTATTATTTTCACCTCAAGATAAGTTGGTTCTGAAAAAAACTGATTGCATTTCTTTGGTCACTCAAGTTCTTTTGATGTTACCTCTTCTCTGTTTAGTCATGGTATTTTTGCTAGAGACAAATGTTTACATAAGGTATATTAGTCCAGATAATGTTGTCAACATTAATAATCATATTTATTTGTAAAGGTGAGAAATACTATACTACTAACTGAATACTTAACCAAATATAGTCTACTATCAACCCACCAGCATGGATTCAGAACTGGTTACAGTACAGCTACTGCCTTGCTAACTCTTACAAACTGCATTGCGTCTGCCACAGATAGAGGGGAATACACAGACACCGTGTTCATAGACCTAACCAAGGCATTTGATCTTGTGGACCATGTCATGCTCACATATAATCTAAGAGACCTTGGATTGGCTCCCCCTTCCCTTAGCTGGTTCACCAATTATCTCCACCAGAGGCAGCAGCGAGTGAAACTAGGAATTACTGTACCTTCTCGGAGCCTTTGTCCTCTGGAATCAGGGCCCCCCAAGGCTCTGTATTGGGACCCCTCCTGCTCTCAATTCATACCAACAGTCTGCATGAGTGTCTGAAACGCAATACACCTATACTGTACACAGATGATCTTGCATTAACTGTCAGCTCCACAAACGTAAGCAACATAGACACGATGTTGTCTCATGACCTGCAAAAGATTCAAACCTGGCTGAAACTGAATAGGCTGATCATAAATGTGGCTAAGATGCAAGCCATGCTGTTTGTCTCTCTTAAAACTGAGGAAATGCCAAGCCCCCCCCCCAAGTTGCCTGTCTAGATGGGACATTGCTGGAGGCAGTGCAGTCCTTCAGCTATCTTGGGGTTACCTTGGACCCCACACTTGACTTTAACCTGCATATATCAAGCACATGTAAAGCAGTCAATTCTAGATTGGGCCTGTCATACAGGATTAGGCACAACCTCACCCACCATGCCTGCCTATCAATTGCATGTGGCATACTGCTTACCAAACTCGTGTACAATGTCGCAGTGTACACCCTAGTAGCATCTAAGCTTGCACTGAGGTGGTGGGATGCTTGCACTGAGGCAGTGAGATGTCACCTGGAACAGGATATACCACTTTGTGCTTCCTGACAGCAGATTTATCCATCATTGTAGGCTATACAAGAAGTTGAATTGGCTACTGTCATTGTGGCACAGGGCAGGAAGCATAAGGAAAACCAGGAGCAGTTGTAGAATTCACCAAAAATATTTATTTACAGTAGCAGTAACATAAACAAGCATTTGTCAATGCCGAATGTTGTCATGCTGGCATTGGCTTTGGTAGTGCAGTGCGGAAAAACATTTTGGGCAGGATGTGAAAAATGACAGCTGTACAGTTCATAAGGAGGTGTAAAAAAATGGCAGTGTTGAAAATGTGGTATGTAAATAGAGCACATTTGCGAAGTTACAAGGGTGCGTGGGAAATGCACAACGCACGCTTGTAACACAGTCATTTTATGGATGTTCGGCACCAAATTGTCAACATAGGCATTTTAGCACCTCTGCTCATGTACAGTGTCACTGTTATTTCCTCAAACGGTCCCAAAAAGTGATTTTGCACAGTGACTGCGCTTATTCTGCTCCGAAGTGCGAAACACATTTTGGGCAGGATATGTGAAATGACAGCTGCACTATTCATCAAGAGGTGTGGAAAATGCCAATGGCGAAAATCCACAGTGAAATAATACAAATACTGCAGCGTAGAGTAGCGTGCATGCAATCTGCCCTACGTCACGCTAAATAACACAGTCATTTATGGAGTATCGTCACCAAATTTTCAACATAGGTATTTTAGGACCTCTGCTCAAGAACTGTGTCACTGTCATTTTCATAATCTGGCCCAAACACTGATTTCCACAGCGAACGCGCTATTGTGCACCGGAAGTGCAGAAACACATTTTGGGCAGGATGTGGAAAATGACAGCTGTACTGTTCACAAGGAGGTGTACAAAAATGACAATGTTGAAAATCTGGCGTGAAAATATTACGAATTCGTGAAGTTACAAGCCTGCATAGCAACTGTGCATTGCACGCTCATAAATCAGTCATTTTTGGGATTTTTTCCACCAAATTTGCAACATAGACTTTTTGAGAGGCCACCTCATGAACACTGGTACTGTCGTTTCATTAATTAGTCCCAAAAGGTGATTCTGCACAGTAACTGCTAAATCACCTTTCAAGGCTGATTAATGCCATGACAGTGATAGAATTCATGAGAAGGGGTCCCAAAAACCCCATGTTGAAAATTTGGTGCCAAAATTCCAAAAAATGCCTGAGATATGCATTAAAGTTGGAAAACCCCTATTCATTCCATTATACAGGTTACCAGCATTTCCTCAGTTCGCGGTCGGTTTTGAAGAGTGCAGACGTGTTCCCGGTGCACCGAAGATCGTCGCCCCAAGCTCCAGAGGTAAGTATGGGGTGTGGGGGTGTGGGGAGGCAGGTTGTGCAGTGGATGGGTGCTGGTTGTGGGCCAGGGAGACCGCCAAGGGGCCGTTTCCTTCTTTACAGGGAAAAAATAAAAATAAAAGACATCGGGGGACCGTTTTCATTTTTAATAGGTGCTTTGGCATGCTGGGGTGGGCTCCCATTGTGCCACCTGAGTGTGTGTGGGTTGGTGGGTGCTTTAGCTGACAGGGGATTGGGCACCCCCATTGGCAAATAAGGAAAGGGGGGAGCCGCAGGAGCTGAGGGGGATTGGGTAACCCCTCGGCAAGAAAAAAACAGAAGGGGGACCACATTATGCCGATGGTGAGTGGGCTCCCCCATTGGCAAAATTCAAGGGGATGGAGGGATACATGCCGACGGGGATTGAGCACTCCTGTCGGCAAAGAGAAACTGTTGGGGGAGTGTATGATGCTGAGAGGGATTGGGCACCCCATAGGCAATCAAAAAAGGGGGGGTTTACATGATGCCGATGGGGATTGGGCACCCTCACCAGCACACAATAAATGGGATGTTGACAGGCAACAGCGGCAGTCACTGCTGCCATGTTGCCTGCATGTAGGGGGAGGCGTGTTGTGGTCACGCTGCATGAGAGCTTCGCTCTCATTGCAGCGGACCTTTTCTCAGATGTCGTCACCATTAGCCAGGCAGGGTGTCGGCCCCTGCTGCTGGCTGATTGGGGAATGCGGGACGCACCTACTGATGTGTGCCCTGCATTCGCCCAACAGTGACCGCGCCTCCAAATCTGCACTACCACAAGATGTTGGCTATGCAAGCACGCCAGCATAAAAAAATAAACTTGTTCAGAATAACTATGTACACAGGAGAAAAAACAGTAATTTTCCTTGAGTCTCTGTGTCCCTTTTTCTTCTAATCTTTCTTGCAGTTGCAGCTTAGCTCTTATAGGTTCTTTCAACCCCCATCCTTAACAAGCATTCTATTTTTGTAAATAGCAGGCAGGAGCTGCTAGAACACAGTGTGCTTCTTGAGTTGAGGCCCCTTTTGCACAGCTTTCGCAAAAGGCTTAAAAATTGAACTCTGGTAATCTCTGAGTTTTCCAATAGCTTTTGCAATTATCTTAAAATATAATTACATACATTTTAACAGTGATGCTATATATTTTCCAAACACAAGGGATCCCAATATCAGTTACATTTCCATACAATGATTTGCACATATTTTTATATCAGCAGATCTAGATATGCAAGGGAGAAAAACAGACAGCAAGAGAAAACTGAGAGACAGTGAGAGACAAAAAACTACGAGCCTGTCAAGTTGATCAAGTCCGAAGTCTCACAGGAAAATTTGATTGCGCAACCAGACAGAGAAGAGACAGAAAAGGAAAGATCCTTGCATTTAAACACTTTCTCGATAACAAATGGGAAGGGTCCTAGTCTACCCTTAAGAGGGAACCTGTTTTATTAAACGGCTTTCCAAAACTTTTTATTCTCTAATAACATTTGCTACTTTCAGACATTAAGCACATGTACATCATCTCTCTGTTTTTTTTTTATAATAGTACAGCAAACAGTACAGTTCAAACCCACACATTTGTTTTTCAACCTCCAGAATCCTCAGTTCCTAAGCCATATCTTGACAGAAAATCAGCATTACTATTCTCTTTACCAGATTTGTGAATCACCATGAATTTAAATGGCTGTAGTGCCAGGTACCACCTTGTGATTCTGGAACTTTTAACTTTCATCTGGTTAAATCAACAGAGAAGAATGTGATCAGTTACAAGAACAAAATCAGTTCCTAGCAAATAAAATTTAAGGGACTCTATGGCCCACTTTGCTGCTAAACATTCCTTTTCTATAGTGGAGTATCTTTTCTCTCTGTCATGCAATTTCCTACTTATGTACAGAATATGATGTTCTGTCCCATCTATATTTTGACTTAGGACTGCACCTAGGCCTACCTCGGATGCATCTGTTCGTAGCAGAAATGATTCCTCAAAGTCTGGGCTTCTTAAAACAGGGACCGAACATAATGCCGCCTTTATGGCTTGCGTAACCCCTCACCCCTGCCTTTTTACTAAAATGACAGGTGGCATACTGTTGGCGTTGGCAGCAATACCTGGTGGGGACCTGGGTTCAGGGAGGATGAGGTTACCTGGCACAAGGAGACCTAGGTTTGGCTACTCTGCACAGGGGCACCCAAGTAAATCCAACTACAGGAAGCAATAACCTTAATGTCCAGAACCAGGAATTGGGATTTTTCAGTGTGGCTTTTATTCATAACTAACTAAACATAACAAAGCATAGATGGACCCCCAAGGGGCTACGTTTACTGTAAATGCAGATTAGAGACTACAAGCCAGTCCACTTAAAGAATGAACCCATTTCTACTGTTGTCTGGCTCTGGACCCACCAGGCACTCAGCCCGGACTTGCATGCGCTTTGGATACACAGCCCTACTGGCCCGGCTCCCCTGCTGGCCACTTGACTGATGGTCCATTTAAAGAATGAACCCAAATTACTTGTTGTGACTCCCATCAAACAAGGAGAATATTTTCCCAAGCTGTGGCTCCCCACACCACTTAGAGTCTGCGACTCCTAGAGAGATTTGTTTTCTTACTTCCTTCTGACTCCCATCAAACAAGGAGAATATTTTCCCAAGCTGTGGCTCCCCACACCACTTAGAGTCTGCAACCCTAGAGATTCACCACACCACTGCCTGGGTACCCACCTCATCACTGACCAGGCGCATGAGGCAAGTAGCAATCACAGCAGAAATCCGTAGAGGTGGACCTGGTCACTAAAGATGGGGGGTGTTTCCACCTCCAGCTCCCACAGCCCATACCTGGCCATTTCTCTGGACAAACAGAAACTTAAACTTTGAAATGTAGATTAAACGGTGGATGACCTGAAGCACCTCCTCTACAACATTACTTGAAATCCATTCAGTCTTTAAATTTTAAACTACTCCATTTGTTTGTCCTAGTACAATAGGCCTCCCAAATAGTAGTTCACATCCCAGTCTTTCTTCATATTTTCCAAACTGAAGAAACATATTGCTTGCCCTCTCAAATAGAGCAAAACACTCACCCTTTCGTTGCAGGTGCCCACAGGCGAAGTACCACTTCTTTCGCTGTTATCAAACCAGAACAGAAACTGTAAAAGGCAGCTTCTTCTGTAGTGGAAATTAGGATTGCCCTGAACCACAGAGATTTTACCCCCCCCCCCGGAGGGAGGGGGCACTGAGACCTGGACAGCGGTCTCCACCACTTAAAACTGGACACTAACTTTCTCCCAAGAAGTAAACAGAAAAACACTTCCTTCCTGCTTGAAGGTAAACAGAAGAATTCCTTCTTGCTTCAAAACAAACAGAAGACTGACTTTGAAAACTCCCAAAGTTCTAACTCACTCCCTGTGCTGCAGATTCCAATGTGGCTTATGCAGCTGTGAAAGTTCTATGGTGATGTCATCTCTCAGTCTCGGCTGTGACTGAGACAGAGTGAGACAGTGTGAAACCCATTTAACTGGAGTCTCACAAGCTGCCTTCCCTGCCTACCACTAGGTCTTACTGGGATTCTAGTAACCCCAGATAACAAGGGGTTACACTTGAAAAGCTTCATCACACTCTGGGGTCCATTTCACATTATTTGGGTACCGTTTTTCATGAGTTCAGTGAGGGGAGTAGCTAACTCTGCAAAGTTGGGAACAAATATTCAATAATAACCAGCCAGCCCTAAAAATGATCTGACATGTTTCTTTATTTTAGGTACAAGGCTGTTACCTACAGCTTCTATCTTAGAAACCTCTGGCTTGACTTCTCCATTTCCCAACACATAGCCCAAATATCGGTTTTCATGCATGCCCAATGCACATTTGGTAGGATTAATAGTCAGACCTGCAGTTTTGATAGCTTGGATAATTGCTCGTGGGTGTTCCAGGTGGCTTTTCCAGTCTGGACTGTACACCACAACATCATCCAGGTACGCAGCGTAATAACCAGTGTGAGAGGATAAAATTACATCCATATACCGCTACAGGGGCATCATGCAGTCAGAAATTTTGGAAGGGCACAAAATAGAAACCTCTCTGGGGGGGTTCGGGGGCATGCCCCCCCAGGAAAATTTAGAAAATTTGAAATCAAATGGTGCATTTTGGTGACTTTTAGCAGGCCATAAAGCTGTTCCCCAACAAGCTAAATGCCATAATAATGGTAGAGGCTAGAGCAATGATAAATTGTTCTCATTCTTTGTTCAGTCTATGTACATAACCTTTTCTATTTTAAAGAAATTTGTAAAAAACTGAACATGTATATTTTGTGTGTCTTTTATCATATAGCGAATCAGCTAACTACTGTACATAGTCCACTCCTAGCTTATCCACTACCTGCTAAATGACAGAAATGCACCACTGAATTTTCACATAATTAGTCATCTACTGTAAATGTTATACCTGAAAAATAATGACACATGTCATCTGATCGTGCTGTTTTTTTTATTTATTTAAAATTTGGTAATCAGGGAAAAGCCCTTTGGGCTAACGGCGTCTCAGACGGGGGTCTACACGCCTCCATGGCAAGAAGAACCTGCTGCCACACTCCCTCAGCCCTTGCTAGCAGGTATCCTGATAGCCCTTTAGGCTAACAGTGCCTCAGACAGGGGTCTACACACCTCCACGGCAAGAAGAGCCTGCTGCCACACTCCCCGAGCCCTTGCTAGCAGGTACGGCCTGGACAGCATTCCGGGAACTTAAGACTGTGTGGCTGTCTCTGTAAATTTTCAAAGGACAATTGCCTTTATCTTGGGACAGCTCTTATTGGCTATACATGGAACATGAGCTCCTTGTTTGGTTCCTCATCCTGCCAGGCATTTCCAAATTCCTCCTGATTGGAATATGTCACTACCATCAACCAGCTTATTAAAGCTTTTTTTCCCCCAATCCAGTATTGCCTCTGATATCTGGTCTATTTTAATACTCAGTGCTGATTTTCTTCATTTTAAAGTGTTTTTGTGTGTGTGTGTGTGCTGATTTTCTTCTGTTTAAAGTGTTTTTTTTTTTGTCTCTACATTTCCATTTGCAGATTATACTGTAAAGCCACTAGAGGGCAACAAGACATGTAGGTTGCAATCCTCTTGCCACTGCTCCCCCGACACTTCTGTCCTGCGTCATCCATACCTAAATTCTCAGCCTTTTGGCCCTCTCTGTAGTGTCCCTTGCACCGTCTCCTAGGCTATCACTAGGTATACAACATGGCATCCAAACCAGGATTTGAACCAGGACCTTTCGCTCCAAAGGCAGCAACCCTACCACTGCACCACTGTGTCTGTCACAATGTTAGGTGTCAACAAGACCCACTCATACCTGCCCATGGTCACATCTACCACCACTGTACTCCCTCACAACACTCACCCACACAAACTAACCATGCTACTGTTGCTTACCACATTTACCCTGCTCAGCAACAAACCCCCATTTGCCTCTGGTATGTACACACCTTTACTGCTGAGGGAGCACCTCACCCCCATAGCCTGTCTGTCACCCTGTCTCTCCCCATAGCCCCCCACACCCCTCCCTTCTACCCCTCCGCCCATCTCTCTGTGCCTTGAGCCCTCCTTGTCTGTTCCTCCACCTGGCCATCCCAGCCCTCACACAACTGCCCCTTCCCTGCTCATCACTTTCTAAGCTTGCTAGCTGCTGTTACCCAGCAAAACACCACCAATTCATGGCCCTTGTCAGGATCTTCCACTTGCTTCTTCTACTATCTGGCAATGTTCACCCCAATCCTGGCCCAGCAGTGCTCCCCCAACCGCCGTCACCCGCAGGGCTTTAAATAGCCGCTATGAATACCTCCAGCCTGCATAAAAAAAAGGCACCCCTGCAATGCTGGACAGCACAGCACCAACCAGACATTCTGGCTTTAACAGAAAGCTGTCAACCAAGACCCCAGACTCATTTGTCTCTATTCCTGGCTAGTCTCTCATTAGGCTTGATCATAATGGCAAGACAGGCAGTGGCTGTACCTGCTATGTAAATGACTCACTGCATTACCAAGCCCTGCTTGCACCCTCCCTAGACCATGGTACCCAAGCCCTCTCAATAAAACTCTTCCCTGATCCAAACCGTGCTCCTCTTACTCTCACCGTCACCTACATTCCACCCCGTAGCCAATCCCCTGCCTGTAAAGTGCTCTCTATCTAGCCAGCCACCCCCACAAAATGGAACAAATCTTAGTTGAGGATCTCAACATAAACTGGCTGGCGAGCTCATCAACACATGCCAAAGATACCTTTGCTGTGTTAGATATGACTCAACTGGTATCCCAGCCTACCAGGGCCAACCCCACTGATGGAACCCACACCCTACTAGATATCCTGCTCACTAATTATCCCCACCATATTACTGACCTGGGTATCCTACCCAATGCCTTAAGTGACCACTTCCCAATCATCTTCAGCTGGTCCTGTCAGCTACCTAATCCACCACCAAATATCACCTTTCATCATTGACTATGCCCAGGAGGCATAGCCAAACTCAAACAATATCTAATTAACTGGGACTGGTCCCCTATTTCCCAAGCCCACCACATAGATGATGCATTGCACTACTTCACCACCACCTTTAATACTGCCTGTGATGCTTTTGCACCGACCATCAAAGTGACCACTAAGAAACGTAGTGCCCCTGGATCACTCCAGAACTCCTACAACAGCTCAAAATGCGTGACAACCTCAGGCATCATGCCACTGCCTCTGGTTTGCTAAGTATTAGGCAGGCCTATAATGCTGCCCGCAATAAGTGTACCTAGGCAATCCGCAAGGCCAAGGTGGACCACTACAGAACCGCCCTAGCCACCTCCTGAGGTAGCACAAAAAAGTTCTGGGACAGCATCAAGGAGCTTAATGGTAAATCCCACTCTCCCTCCCCACAACTTAGTGTTAATGGTACTACCACCACAAACACACTTCACATAGATAAATGCCTCAACTCCACCTTCTCAGACCTCAGCTCAGTCCTCCCTAGCAATTTTTCTGATCCAATTCAGCCTACCCCACCGACTGAGTTCCTCCACCTCCCTTCAAACTCAGAGTCTTTACCCCTACAGAAGCAAAAGTCTACCTGTCCAAAGCCCTCCAGAGCTCCAATTACTGCAAAGACGCCTTTGATATGCGTATCCTATACCTTGCACTAGACTCAGTTATCTTCCCACTCACGGACCTTCTAAATCTGTCCTTGCACCTGGGACAGTTCCCAACCTCATGGAAAATGGCAGTGATAATACCAATATTGAAATGTGGTGACAGCTCCCTCCCAAACAACTACCAGCCCATCTCGATTCTCCCCCCACTCCCTAAAGCCCTTGGAAAAGATTATGGCCAATTGTAGAGGTGTGGGAAATAACAGATGTCCAGACAGTTGGTTAAGATGCATAAAAAACGCAAATAAATGTATTTGTCAATTTATTTAAAAAAATAAAAAAAAACAAATTAAAGTTCACAGAAAGGAAAGAATTGGTGTTAACTTCACACCCAAAACAAACAGGAAATACTTCTTTCTCTGACTCCTGAAAATGTCTCTTCCTTTCCTCTGTACGATTAAGCACTTGTGTGAAAGCACACACACACAGAACCTCTTTGCACTGTGGTCAGTCGAATACTGACCCACCTCTTTCTTGCTACCCCTGGTGGAGAGTTTATATAGTGATTTTTCTACGACCTCAGAGTCATGTGACTAACCAATTAATAGACTGATGGCTCGTTCTATAGTCATTAATTTTCACATTGGCTCAGGGTTTAGCAAGATGTCACTTTCTAATAGGGTGCATCATATGCTTTCATATATATAACTTTAAAGGCACTTTAATACATTTTTAAACCTTAATTATAGGAGGGGGCATTACTTGGAACCTAGCCCCTCACCCTTTCAGTGACATCACTTTCTCTAACTAGTACAAAGACAGCCATTTCATGGGCTGCCAGCCCTATAGTAGGACTCTCCAGAAAATTAAAGACATTCAGGTAAACATGCATTTTTAATACAGAAAGAAGAAAAAAACACTTGTTATTGATTGAAATAAAATCTGCAGCCTTGGCAAGGAGAAACAGATGAGGAGTGCACTCCCTATCTGTCTTCCTTGCCAGGTTTCAGACTTTTATTTACTCAGCATCCAAAAATAGTAATAATTGAAATTACTTGATACAAATATCACTTAGCAACTGAAAAACAGTATATTTCTGCATTTATTTCTTCTGCTTTTAAGCTGTGCAATGCCTTCTCTATACTGTTTGACCAGATTACTGGTCTCAGTTCATTTATCTGAAGGCTGCAATTGTAGCCGTCGGCTTTCTGCAACACTAAGCCTTCAAGTTTTCAGAGGGCTTTTAATTCAATTATTACAGCTCCTTTATGATTTTATTTGGACACTTCTGGGCTCTATACTACCTGCCTGTAGAGTCCTGCATTTAAATTCAGCAATTCAGCCCTTGTTACATAGTATCCGTGGAACGGATACCTTTTCAGCGCTTCCGGGCTTCAGGATAGCGGTCCGATGGCAACAGTACACAGTTGCCTCCTTTCTTCTGTCACTGAGCTGATGCTCCATTTCTTTAAAGAATCGCAACAAGCGAATGCGATCTTGCAGCACAGTGGCTCCAATATTCGGACCCTCTCCTGTACGAACATGCACAGGGTCCTTTGCGAGAGTGCGAGCGTGAGAATGTGTGATCGTGCACACATTTCGACGCCACTACCACTCGCTCCAGCAGACATAGCGCTAAGCACTTTCTTTCTATCCTTTTTATCACACAGAGGTCTCTAAAACATGCCCCTAAGTAGAGAGCAGGGAAGCTCTTTACAAATTAAATACAGCTTTTATTTAGACAATGTGGTTTGCTGGGGATAGCTGCATAAGGGCAATTATACCTATTAAAAGCCCTACGCTATTTTTTATACAGCTGCATTCCCGTCTTTTCGTAATTCTGATGCAAGAATATTATCCCAGGGCATAAAGAGATGGAAAAGAAGAAATTTAAACGATTACCAGGTTGGCCACCCTGACAAGAAAATTAGGATAGATAGAATAAACAGAAGAAGACAGGAAAGAGTGAAAGTAGAAAATGGAGGGTGTGTGTGTGTGTGTGTGTGTGTGTGTGTATGTGTGTGTTGCATCTACTTTACTTCTTCATAACAGGACTCCCTGTTACACCAATCAGCTCACTGACTACCTCCTCGCACACAACCTCTTATGTAGGGAGCAGCATGGTTTCAGAGCTGGTCATAGCACTATGACCGCCCTCACAGAATTCCCTAACTCCCTGCACTCCACGCTTGACAAGACACACTTCGCAGGAGCCATGTTTATAGACCTCTCAAAGGCCTTTGACTCAATTTCTCATCCCCTCCTTCTTAACACATTACAACAAATTGGGGACTGTCATTGTCCACTCTCACGGTTCTCCAGCTATCTTTCATCTAGAACCTAATGCGTAAAAATTAATAATACCCTATCTACTATGCTGCCTGTGCACTCAGGAGTTCCCGAGAGATTTATCCTGGGTCCCCTGCTATTCAGCATCTACCTCAATACCCTGCCTAAATCCTGCCCCGGCAACCTTCTCCTCTACGTGGATGACGCTGCTTACAAAACTCCTTCTCTCAGATTGAACACTGGTTTTCTGAACACAGATTGGTGGTCAACATTAAAAAAACTAAGATGATGCTCTATGCCCACCGCCAAAACAAATCAAAGGATTTCCCCCTGAAAATACTGTCCACCTCTCTCATCCCACTAGAACAAGTCCAAAAGTATAAGTATCTAGGTATTACATTTGACTGTTCCCTCTCATTCCACGAACATATAAAAATCCTCACCTCCACCACAAACACCTTCATTGGTCTCCTTTATAGACATAAAGTCTGCCTGCCACCTGAAGCACTTCACCTAGCCATTACCTCCTCAGTCTTATCGCTGGTGGACTATGGCCTCACAATCTATGCTGCCACTGACCCTACGGCACTTCATCAAATACAAGTAGTCATCAATAAGGCCTGCCGGCTCCTCTCTGGTGCTGACAGAAAAATATATACCTGCACCCTGTACTCGCTCACCAATATCCTCTCCCTTAAGGAAAGACTATTATACCAGACCTGTCTCTTCACAAAAAAAAATCCACTTGGGTTTAACCCCAAGAGGTGTCATGGCTTCTTTTCGGGCAGCCACCATCTCAGTGTCCACATGGGCTGCCCCAAAAACTATCTGGAAGGTGCCTAGGGTCAGGACCACCCTGGCCCAGCGATCCTTCCCCCTTAGAGCTCCATCCTGGTACAATGCCCTCCCACTGGCCATCACATCAATCACCAATCTAGGTCCTTTTAAAGCTGCCTTAAGGGCCCATATCTCTCCTCACGCCAATGCCACTGTAACCGTAACCCATGATCCTGCACCACACACCACTAGCCAATGACTACCCTTGGCTGAGGTAGTGAGAGCCCTCACTATTTCTAGCTTACAGGCTCCCACCTCCCTCGGTTACCATATAGTTGCACTGACAATGAATGCATTGTATTATGTGTAAGACAAGGCCTCCCTGAGGTGGCTTACTACCAACTCATATCATGCATTGCTTTAGCTACCAATTGTATAGGTCTTAACCGCTTATTAGGTAAATATGTTGATAACTCTGCCCTGTTTTAGCTACCAAATGTATAGGCATTAACCCGTGCTCATTGTATTTATACTCTGTATGATTGCTCACCCACATTTATTCTATGTATGTACTGTATGAATGTCAATGTTTTATTCTGACGTGGAGCCTTTGAAAACGAGTCTATGACTCAAAGGGTTGTAATTCTGATTTTCTAAATAAATAAAATAAATAAATAAAAAGCACACTGAAAAGTAGCCCATTCCCAGGTTCGGCCTGGGATGAGTGACATATGAGTATGCAGTAATTCATAACAATAAAAGGTTCACAGTATACAACTCCAAAAAGGTAAGTCATAATACATGATAAATAATCACAATACAGATGCAGATTGAAAACAAAAATTCAGGAGTAGGACAGACAGGTAACAATAGGGTGGAAAGAAACTAATTGTTCACTGTTTAGTATTTTCATTGTGTTACTTACATCAGTTAAAACAATCAGTGATCAGTTTAGAGAAAAAGAGTCAGTATCTGCACATAATTTATTATGTTGGCTCACGCTTGCGTGGACAACATATTGCATTAGTAGCAGATTTGGAGGCATGGTCACTGTTGGGTGAATGCAGGACATGTATCAGTAGGTGCGTCCCTCATTCCCCAATAAGCCAGCATGCAGGCACCACACCAGGAATACATAATGTGGTGAGCACATCTAAGAAAAGGTCCACTGCAATGATAGCCAAGCTCGTCATGCAGTGGCACCAAAACACACCCTCCCTATGTGCCTTTCCTGGTGAAGCCCTTCAATTAACATGGCGGTGCTGACTGCTGCCACGTGGAGAGCTGACTTCAGGGGTGGCCAATCCCCCTGTCGGCATTCCCCAACCCACGTCATTTGCCAGTGGGGGAGCCCATTCGTCATCGGCATAATGCACCCGCCCATTTAAAGCGTGTGCTGAGGGGTGCCCAGTCCCCTCGGCATCATGTCCCCTTCCCAGTTTAATTTCAACATGGGGAGCCCACTTCCTGTCAGCATAATATCCCCCTATTTGTGCTGGACGGGGTGCCTAACTCATCGGCCACAGAACCCCCAATAAAATGACTAGGTGGCACACTGGGAGCCCACCCCAGCATGCCAAATGCCCTGTAAAAGAAAACCATCCTGCAATGTTTATTTTTTTTTTTAAACCTGCAAAGCAGAAAACGGTCCCTCATCGACTCCGTGGCCTCCCCCAACCCACGCCCACCCTCTGAGCACCCTACCTCCCCACACCCCCTTACCCCATACTTACCTCTGGAGCATGACACGGCGATCTTCGGTGGACCGGAAACACATCTGCACTCTTCAAAGCCGACCGCGAACTGAGGAAATGCCGGTAAGCTGTATAATGGCATAAATAGGGTTTTTTCAACTTTCAAAATTCATCAATCAAATCAAAATTTATTTATAAAGCGCTTTTCAATAAATCAAAGCGCTGATACAAAACAAGAGATAAAACATCAGCAATAATAAATAAAAACATGAACAATAAAATAATCATAAAATAAACTATCCAAATGCCAGTGAAAATAGGTGACTTTTCAAGGATCTCTTAAATGATTCCACGGACAGGCACTCTCTAATCTGACGAGGTAGAGAATTCCACAGGGTCGGGGCCATAAAAGAAAAGGCCCTTGCCCCAGATGATTTAAGACAGACCCTGGGAATCTCTAGCAATCCCTCGCCAGTGGAGCGGAGTGGGCGGAGAGGACGGTAGGGACAAAGAAGATCTTGCAGGTAGCCTGGTCCCTGACCGTGTAGGGTCTTATAGGTCAGCAATGCGACCTTGAAGGTAATTCTCCATTGCACTGGCAGCCAGTGCAGTTCGTGCAGCACAGGTGTGATATGACAAGTTCTTGATAGCCCAGTCAACAACCTGGCTGCCGCGTTGTGCACCAGCTGCAGGCGACGGAGATCCACCCCCAGCAACCCTAGATATAAAGCATTACAGTAATCAAGGCGGGAAGAAACAAAAGCGTGGACCAACACAGGAAGGTCATCATGTGGAACAAGGTGTTTTATCCGGGTGATATTCCTCAGATGGTAAAAGGAAGATTTGACAGTGGCCGACACCTGCATCTTTAGTGTCAGCGCACTGTCAAAAATAACGCCCAGATTTCACACCTGTTCAGAAGGTCTCAACTGGGTATCCCCTAGTAAAAGACCAGAGGAGACTCCAGGAGTCAACTTCTTTGCATAATGACCCGGGTCAATGACTAACACCTCAGTCTTATCCGGATTTAACCTCAACCAGTTCGCACTCATCCAATCCTGAATCTCAGCGAGGCAGTTGTTAAAAACCGACACTGCATCATTTTGTTCGGGTACAAAGGACATATAGAGCTGAGTATCATCTGCATAACAGTGAAAACTCAGCCCATAATGCCTTATAATGTCTCCCAACGGCAGCATGTACAACTATGAACAACATGGGGAGTTAAGTATTATGGCACTCTCGCAAGACAGAGCAAAGGAGCAGAAGAGAAAATCCTGAAACTACCCTTGACTTCTGCCTGTGAGGAAAGAATGGAACCATCTGAGGACTGTCCCTGACAGTCCATGAGAGTAGCCGCAGGTGATCTAGCAACATCCCATGGTCCACGGTGTCAAACGCTGCAGAGATCAAGGAGAACTAAGATCGAACGGCTCTCTGATCTCTTGCTATTAGAGATCATTAAGTACCGAATCTAATGCAGTCTCAGTGCTATGCCTCTTCCTGAAACTGGACTGGAGAGGATCATAGACTTCATGGGTGGTAAGAAAGTCATTGAGCTGTAACGCGACTACTTTCTCAATAACCTTGCCCAGAAAGGGCAGGTTAGAGATCGGTCTGTCGTTAGCGAGGCAGTCAGGGTCAAGGGAAGGTTTCTTCAAAAGGGGTGTCACGACAGCCTCCTTCAAAGACTCCGGAAACACCCCTTGATCCAAAAAACTCCAGACTATCTTCGCAAGGATTGGTCCAATCACATCCATGCATCCCACAAGGAGGCGCGTAGGACCAAGCTCCAAACTACAGCAAGTTGGTCACAAGCCTTGGACAATCTTCATGATATCCATGATCGCTGGCTGGTCGAAATCCATCCAGACAGACCGAGGGCATGTAACCCCACATTGTTCACTGCAATGCTCGTTTGAATGCATGCTGCGGATCTCCGACCTGATTGATGACACCTTATCATCAAAGAACCGAGCAAACTCATCACACTGTATTTGTGAAAAAGCTCTCCGATCCCGCAGACAGGCTGGATTGCACAGTCTGTCAACGGTCCGGAAGAGCTGAGTAGGTCGGTTTCTTGATGCAGTTATATCCCTGGACAGGAACTCTGCCTTCTTATGGGAGATTACTGATTGATAGTCCACATAATGGGCCATCAATCTAAGTTTCTCGCCTTCCAGGCTGGATTTCCGCCAACAGCGCTCCAATCTTCGCCCCTTTCTCCTCAACTCCCTCAATGTCCCATCAAACCAAGGGAATCGAGGGCGAAGGGAGAGGGGGCGAACACAGACAGGCACAATGGAATCCAGTGCCCTCGACACCATGTTATTATAGTGCACTACTAAGGCATCTGGTTCCATGCACTCCATCGGCCAACTCGATAGGTCCTGCACCGCCATCAGACCCTCAGGGGTAACTCCCCTCAAAGGGCGGTACTTGACCATCTCCAAAGGGGTGGGTCTCATAAGGGGGGTCACGAAATTGAACCTTACAGGGTGATGGTCAGACCACCCAACTGGTTCCACCACCAGTCCTGTGATCTCCATACCCAGGGTGAACACTAAATCCAGAGAGTGACCATGAATATGGGTAGCAGCAGTAACCACCTGTGTGAAGCCCAACGAACTCATTAGTTGGAGAAAGTCTTGACCAAACTGCAAGAGTTCATCGTCGACCCAGGCATTAAAGTCCCCCAGGACCAACCACCTGGAGGGCTCCAGTACGAGGTCGACAATGAAGTCCGAGACTTCTTGCAGAAAAACTTTCTCGCCACCGGGTGGACGGTAAATGAGCAGGATTCTGCAGCCCACACCTGATCCCGTGATACATTCAAAAGATCCAGGGGACACCACTGGAACCTCTTCAAGGCCCAATTCCAATTTAAAACAAATAGCGACCCCCCCCCACCCCTACGATCCAACCTCGGGCGGTGTATTACCAAGTACCCGGCTGGGAACAGCTGACTCCAAAATGGGGCAAGCATTTTTGCCCAGCTAGGAAACCGTAATGCATGCCAGGTCAGATGATTCAACAAAATCAGCAATTATTGCTGTTTTGTTTTTATAGACCTGGCATTGCATAACAATTCCGGTTGGATGAGAGGCCCTGGAGGAGCAGGCTACATGCCCACTCTCAGTGGAGCCCTTGGGTATGGGAACCAGGCAGCGACTCCCTATCCTGGACCCATTTCACCAGGGCTCTCACCTCACCATCCTAATTCACTAATTGCTTCCCACAGGGACTCCTCCTCTCCGCCTCCTCTGCACAATCCCAAGGCACGCAACGCCTATACACTTCAGGCTGCAACGGGGGGCAATCAAAAGGGTGCAGGTCCCTCAGCCTAGAGGGGGAGTAGCACCTGTCCATGGATATTTGATCCCAACACATAATTATATAAGTCTTCAAAAAGCAGTCTTAAAACCACTTTAATATAAATATTGTCAACACCGGCACTGATTCAAAATAATTAAAAACAATAATACAATTTCTCATTCAAACCGACTCCTGAGATAAGAGAGTCTTAAAACAAATCTAGACAAATTTTCATAAATTCCACCGAGAAAAGTTTATAGTAATTTAAAGCAAAAATCACAGTTCTTCTAGTCCATGCTTTTACTAGAACAGTAAAAATCCCACAAAGCTCTCACCCCTTGGGAAACTGTCCCATGGCCTATCTCTCACATAGGCAGCAAACGGAGATGCTTTATAATTATACCATATACTCCAAGAGTAGAAATCAATCTGCAGAAGATTCATCCAGCTGTTTGGGGGGGTATGATTAATCAGCCAACAAAAAGAAGGCTCTCCCTATGGTCATCCCCCAATGTATTTTCCAGGGAGACCAGCCTATAACTGGACTTGTGTGAGCAGGTTCTCCAACCTACTCCAACAACAATCCATAAACCATGGGTGCCCTAGGCCCATCCTCCAATAGCACTCCCGGAGCTCCCATGGCAGCTGTTGGTGTATATCTCGGGCATATTTGGGAATTTTGGCACCAAATTTTCAACATGGAGTTATTGGGAACCCTCCTCATGAATTCAGTCACTGTCATGGTGTTATTCAGTCCAGAAAGGTGATTTCACAGTCACTGCATGGAATCACCTTTCGGGACTGATTAACGAAATGACAATGCCACTGTTCATGAGGGGAGCTCTCAAAAAGCCTATGTTGCAAATTCGGTGGAAAAAATCCAAAAAATGGCTGTTTTACGAGCGTACATTGCACAGTTTCCACGAAATCTCATAACTTCTTGAATTTGTAATATTTTCTCTTCAGATTTTCAAAATTGGCATTTTTCCATGCCTCCTTATGAAAAGTACAGCTGTCATTTTACATATCCTGGCCAAAATGTATTTTCGCACATCCGGTGCAGAATAGCGCGGTCGCTGTGCAAAATCAGTTTTCCGGACAGTTTGAGAAAATGACGGTGACACTGTTCATGAACAGAGGTCCTAAAATTCCTATGTTGAAAATTTGCCAGACGAACGTCCATACAACGACTGTGTTACAGCGTGCATTGTGCAGTTTCCACGCACCCTTGTAACTGCAAATTTGCAATATTTTCAAGCCAGATTTTCAACACTGGCAATTTTTCACATCTCCTTATGTACAGTACAGCTGTTATTTTTCACAGCCTGCCCAAAATGTGCTTCCGCACTTGTGGCGTACAATGGCGTGGGAAATCAACTTTTGGGACAGATTAACAAAATCGCAGCACCAGTGTTTATGAGGGGAGGTCCCAAAATGCCTATGTTGAAAATGTGGCTAAAAAATTCCGCAAAATAATTGGGTTACGGACGTGTGTTGCACAGTTTCTATGCATGTTCATGACTTCACCAATTTTTCATCTTTTCACTTCAGATTTTCAACGTTGCCATTTTTTTACACCTCCTCATGAACAATACAGTTGTCATTTTTCACATCCTGCCCAAAATATGTTTTCATCCCTGTGTCACCAAATGACATAGCCACTGTGCAAAACCACCTTTCAGCTAACAAACTGATTGTGCCGCTATTCATGAGGTGGGGTCACAAAAAGCCTATGTTGAAAATTTGGAGTGAAAATACCAACAAACACCTATGACATTAGGTTTCCAACTGTAACACCCCACCCTGTAGAGACTGCCAGGCATCAGGGGTGTGACTTGGGATCATTGGCTGTGATGCTCATGTCATTCCACCCCACCCCCCACCCTGCAGCCAGTGACAGGCATCGAGGTGTGCCTCGGTGTATTCAGCCCTAAAGTTCACCCCATTCTCCTATATTACACCCATCTCAGCATATTTTCTTATGGAATGGGGAACTATAAGGCCCAAAGACCCCAAAGCACACCACGAGACTTGTCAGTTTCTACAGGGTAGGATTAGGCCTAGTCTCCTATACTGTACCCAGCTCAGCAAATTTCCTTATGGAATGGGGTAAGTATAAGGCCAAAAGACCCCAAAGCACACCATGACACTTGTCAGTATCTATAGGGTAGGGTGAGGTAAAATGGCATGAGCGTTATAGCTGACGCCCCAAAGGCACACCCCAATGCCTGTCAGTCTCTGCAGGGTGGGGGGTGGGGTTGGCATCAGTTCAATACTTCACTGCCATTCCTATTATGCATCTCTAACTCCAGCACTACCAAAGCCAATGCCAGCGAGACAACATTCAGCATTGACAAATGACTGTTAATTTAGCATCTTAGTAGTATGAATTTCATCTGAAAGAGGGAATCAATTTACAGCACACATAATTCTGTGCAGTACTAGTAGACAGCACCACCCCTTCCGACCTTGAAGAACGGATAAGGGAGAGAGCCGTTCCCCCACTGTCAGCAGCTGGTCAACATACTAATGCGGCTAGTACCCCTGATGCAAACTGGAAAACTTCAAACTGGGTCTATAACTACCTTGTCATGCAGTCTGTTTGGTTAAATGCCTTTCCTTGTTAGTAACCTTTAATTGTCATTATTCATATAGTACTATGCACAGTTCTACGGTGCAGTATCAAATAAACCTATTGAGCAGTGGCTAGCAGAACACAACACACCCCTTGCCCATTTAGTTAACCAACCTCCACTACTGGCACTAGTTAAAAAATGCTGGCTGCCACCACCACACTTCCGTTTTTTTCTGTTTTATTTGTATGTAGTCTTTTTCCACTTCCCTCTTCACACTTCCTAAAATTTAGGAATGCCTACTAACAATTCCACACACTAATACAGTCAACTTCTCTGTCCATAAAATGAATTGCTAGCCTACTTACTAGGCTAGCAATTCCTTATGTTGTAGGAGACATTGACTGTATTGATGTGTGGAATTGTTATTGTTAGCAATCATTCCTAAATTGTATAATGTGTGATGAGGGAACTGGAAAAAGACTAACTACAAATAAAACAAGTGTGGTTAGCTCAGTCAGCATTTTTAACTTGTGCCAGTAGTGGAGGATAAGGACTGTAAGCAAAGATGGTTTTGTTTTCTCATGTCATGTGGACACATCAAATATTATGGCAGACAACAACAGATACTAAAGAATTAGCTGTCTCAGCAAATACTACAAAACTTTAGGTCATAAAGGAAAGTCAAAAATTTTTTTTTTAAACAACTGTGGGCAATAATGGTATAAGAGGTGTTAACATGCCCCTTTAAAGGCTAAAACACTGACTAATATGCATATCTGCATATACCCTTTATTTTATATGACTGTTTTGTCAGTGTGTCCTCAACCTCTTGTTGCACATGATGGCTAGGAAAAATACAAAAAGATAGACAAAAATTAGGGGCTGATGACAGAACGGTCATATGACCAATGCATTTACAGAGATATGTCAATCCCTGTCATACCATAATTAACAGTTGTTTAAAAAACATTTTATGACTTTCCAGTGATGGCATGGAATGCGAATACTGACCACCACCCAACCACTGCAAGCCAAGTGTAGATAACCATGATCCTCCGGTTATTTTGAGCCTTCGTAGCTGCCTGGCAGTGAGAAAGTAACACTTGGTCTGTTGCAGGATGGGCTGTTTCTGGCTGCTGCCCCCCAGCACCGGTGGTCGGCATCCTGCCAGAACCACCCTCCAATCACACTAATGTGTGCACAAAGTAACCCTGCACTCTTTTTTCTCTCCTTAGTCTGTCATTTATTATTCGGTAGTCCTTAGTACTGTTATTAAATGAGTTCAACATAAATATAAAACCTGCAGGAAGCAGGCAGTAACAGGGTGTATCAGTTGGCTCCCAAGGGGTCATACTACCACGGCTGATGTTAGAGCCCCGAGCAGCTAATTTTATAATCGGGAGTGAGGGGGGGCTACACATGGGCCAGAAAGGCCCATAGATCATTCTACAGGAAGGTTGCCTGTCCTGCCCCCCCCATCTCCCCACCTGCAAGCAGCACTAGCTCCATCCAGCATTCTGCAGGAGGGGTGCCTGTCCTGACAGCCCCCACCACATGCAAGCAACAGTGACCAGGAGTGCTGTGACCATCTGGAAGACCCCCACCAAAGAGTGTGGTGTGCTGTGGATGTGCTCAGATGAGTCAGGGCACACAGGGATTCAGATTGACTTTCATTGCTTACTAGAAGAGTAGACTTTACTTACCTCTTGCACATGTCAGTTTTAAGCCTCCAGTCCTGAGACAAGTCCTCTCTTGTCCCTCCAAGCAGTTCTGGCCTGCAGTGAGCTCAGCTCTCTCTCTCAGCTGCTCCTGCTGCTTTTAAATGCTTTCCATCCCCACCCCCCCCACTTCTGATTGAGACAGTCAGCTGGTGATGCTCCTCTTGCCTCTCAATGACAGCTGAATAATAGATCGTGCTGACAGACCCATCCCCAATGTTGATGACAGCTGATGTGCCGGGCCGGCGATCTAGACACAAGATGGATCGGTCCGACTCACAGTCAAGTCAGCTGAGGTACTCAATACCCTGGCACTGGGCCGACTCCACAAATTTACTTGCTTGCCCACTCATGCCCAATCTTTTTTTTTATCTTGCTGCTACAGGGGTGGGGGGGTGTTTCAGGACCACTATAACAGGAGACAGGACGGAGCAAAGGATAACGGAGATTAAACCGTGGCTCAGCATCTCGAACAGTCAAAATGTTCCCAACGGAAATCCGACTTAGACTTGTACAGTCTGCGCACTGATACTAGTGACTATTTGCTATAGACTAATATTAGACTGTTAGTCTAGACATCTTGACCACCCGCACCAGTGCACCGGCTCAAGACTCATGGGCCACTGGCTGTCACCTCATGCAAGTAACTCACAGCTGTCAAGTTCCTTCTCCCACCAGTGTCAGCAGTGGTCAGCAGCTGACAAGGAGAACAACTACCAGCAGCGGTGAAGGGAAACACTTGAGCTGCTCCGATTCAACTGTTCTGGGGTTTGTTAGCAAGAGGCACCCTCTGCCGGTTGCACCCCAGTAACGCACCAGCAAATCATCTGTTCTGGTCATTATCATGGGGACGAGGACTCTTACAAGATCAGCAGACTGTCCTGCCCAGTAGCCACAGTCAGCACTCAGGCATAAAAGTGCTAAATAAGGGGGAAAAATGTAATATGGAGGGGGCTTTGCTGATACAGTTGCATGGTCTGAAATATTGGGGGCACACATACCCCCTCGGGCCCTATGGGCATGATGCCACTGTACCGCTGGAATCTAGCTGGCACACCATGTAAAGCAAAGGGCATGATGGTGAACTGATAGAATCCTATAGGGGTGGCAAATGCAGTTTTATCTCTGGATCTCTAGCTAAAGGTATTTGCCAGTAACCCTTGGTGAGATTGAGGGTACTGATATACTTTGCACTCCCCAGTCTGTCCTGCAAATGATCTGTTTTGGGCATAGGATAACTGTCAAATTCTGGCACTTGATTAAGTTTCCTAAAATCAAGGCAGTTCTAACACCCCCTTCTTTTTTGTTTACAATTACCATGGGAGATGACCAAGCACTCCTCGACTTGCTGCTGCAGAATCCATACCTTCCTCTGTGCTTCCCTGGTACTAGGTCTAGTACCCATGCACAAAACTCCTGTCTTAGGGTATGCACAGCTTAAATCCCACTTCTAAAACCATCTGTTGTTGAGGCAAACTTCAAGGAAGCATAGGGAAAACCAGGAGCAGTTGTAGTAGAATTCACCAAAAATATTTATTTACAGTAGCAGTAATTAATAAAAATAAACTTGTTCAGAATAACTATGTACAGAGGAGAACAAAAAGTAGTTTTCCTTGAGTCTCTGTGTCCCTTTTTCTTCTAATCTTTCTTGCAGTTGCAGCTTAGCTCTTATAAGTCCTTTCAATACCCATCCCAATCATTCTGTTTTGTAAATAGCAAGCAGGAGCTGCTAGAACACAGTGTGCTTCTTGAGTTGAAGACCCCTTTTGCACAACTTTCGAAAAAGACTTAAAAATTGAACTCTGGTAACCTCTGAGTTTTCCAATAGCTTTTGTAATGATCTTAAAATGTAATTATATACATTTCAACAGTAGTGCTATATATGGCTGGAGATACGCACTTATGGGCTTCGGCCTTTTGTGTATCTATCTTTTCTAGTATGATTTTCCAAACGCAAGGGATCCCAATATCAGTTATATTTCCATACAATGATTTGCACATATTTTTATATCAGCAGATGTAGATATGCAAAGGAGAAAAACAGACATCAAGAGAAAACTGAGAGACAGTGAGATGCAAAGAACTGCGAGCCTGTTGGGTTGATCAAGTCTGAAGTCTCACAGGAAAATTTGGTTGCGCAACCAGATAGAGAAGAGACAGAAAAGGAAAGATTCTTGTATTTAAACACTTTCCGCATAACAAATGGGACAGGGTCCTATTTTACTCTGTCACAGCTACCTCCTGAAGCTTTGAGAGAACATGCACTAGGAAGCATCGCCTACAATGTATTATGAAAACAGCAACCGCAACAGCTTGCAATGTGGCTGTGACCACACTACAGTCTGTATCTACTGCGATCCTCTGATTGTGGCCTACTTGAAGTGCCAAAGCTGAGAACTAACCTTGGGTCTGCAACTTTTCAGTACTTTGCTCCCAAATCATGGAACAGTATCTCAGCTGAGATTCGGGATTGCACCACTGCAGGGAGTTTCAAAAAATCCCTTTGTAAGCACCTCCTAGGCACATCCTAATGTAAATGTTCCCCCAAGAGGTGAACTGGTTATGGGCCTTAACCCCTTTCTTGCCTATGTTTGCCACTTAACTGTTTGCCCAATGATTCATAAATGTACTGCTATATTGTGGTTTGCTATGTTTCTCTCTCCCTTTTGTACCTAGCACTTTGCCTGATGAGGTGATGTGCACTTTCTGCCACACTTGCTCACCTTTCCCCTTGATTGTTTGCATCCTATCTATTGTTACATTACCTGTGAATACAGTATGTTGTACATTGCTGTGACTATGTTGTACATTGCTGTATACTGTAAATTGTCTGGTGTTGCATCACCTTTGCTGTAACTCTCCCGGGTCGTACCTGAAAACAGGCAGTTGCTGCCTAGTGTACCTACCTGGTTAACAAACTAAATAAATAAATAAACTCCTTTTGTAAGCCCTAAATAGGACTCCTAGTTCCAGTTTGGAAAGTTGGGAATACAAGCTATATTACACCATTTAGGGAATGTAGGTATACAGACTTGAACCATTCAGCGTCCTATTTTAATTACGTTTAGAATTTTCTAAAGCGCAATGTAATATTTCTCATCTCTTCATATTACTGATAATTGTACACATGGGATTCTGTGGGTCTCTTTACCAGACATTCTTATTTTAATCTTTGTAGGATGGTAGTGGCTGTAGTGTATAGTTTCAGGCAGACTCAGCACCCTAGGGATACCATTCAAAATAAATGGGGAATGCAATAGGAAATGTACTTATATGTATCTTACCTTTGGATTTATTAAATAATTTATGTATGCAAGATCACTGTGTCTGTTTTATCTAAACTAATTTTATGAATTGTTTTTATACTTTGTAATGACTTGAAAAGTCAAACAAATAAATTTAACGAAATAAAATAAGTTATTGAATGCTACTGTAACTTTGTATAGAGATGTGCTGGGATCAGCCACATATGTCACATCCCATTTCCATATTCCAGTGCTGGCAGCAGGGATTGCCTTTGGATTAATTTTATTGTACTTGGTGAGAGATTATTTCTCACACAGTATTGTGTGCCAAGCTTTAGGTGAGTGCTCCTGGTGATCTTAATGATGTGGTCCGAGAAATTAAATTTTGGGTCAAGTCCCATCCTGAGGTACTGTATTTGAAAGTAGTGACATTTTCCAGAGGTGGTCCTACTTGAGGAATGATGTGGAGTTTGTTGCAGGGGGTTGCTGTCATGCTGAAGGCCATGACCTTAGTTTTGGTGTTGAGTAGTAAGTCGGTCAGAAGCATCGAGACTTGGGTTCTGTCAAATACAGTATGGGAAAGGATGTTGTGGTCAACAAAGCTCTTAGATATGAAAATTACTGTGCCCACTGTGTATAAATAGATTTGCACATCCGAGTTGGTGCAGATGGATAGCATGTCATTAATGAATAAGCTGAATAATAAAGGGTTAAGAATAGAGCTTGAGATACTCCAAGGTTAAGCACCACTGGGGCTGAGGTTATGCAGTTAACCTTTAGCATCTGCAAGCTATCAACCAGACATGATTTGAACCAGGGAAGGGCATTGTGCAGGAAAACTAGGCAAAATAACTTTTGAAGAAGAGTTGCATGGTTAACGGTATTGAACACCTTCACCATGTCAGTAATGATGGCTCCAGTGTAAAAGCTGGCATCAAGAGCAGATGAGAGGTCATTCATTGCCAATTGTAGTGCTGTGCAGATAGAGAGAGACAGGTGGAAACCTGACTGAGTTCGGTGAGTATCAAGGTTGTTTGGATTTTGGATGGCAAATTCGGAATTATAAGATTAAGATCTGTTTTTAGGATTTCAGTTTTTCAGTAAACATGGCTCAAAAACAAATTCCGGAAGACACTTGAAATGGGAAGCGGAATCAGAGTCCAATTCTGAATCTGCATCTGATTTCATTAATTTTTAAAACCTGTAATACCTCGCCCCACCCACCTGCATTGTAAGGAAAAGTAAACTAACCTCCCCTTTTCCCCATCCTTGCCGCCCACTCTCCCTGATCCTACATTAGCTGGCTGGCTGCTGGACAAGCTCTGGGGGTCCCTGGCCATTATGGTTCCACCAAGTCAGTTCAACATCAAAGTTGTCGACAACCATTACAGTGACAGGCACAATGCCAGCAGTCGGCATTGTGCCATCAGAAAAACAATTTTTTTTTTTGTAGGGGACTGCACCCCCCACAACCCCCATGCTGCGAGGTTCTGCCCCCAAACCCCCCCATCTTAAAATAATCAACTCCAAGTCAGAGTTGTTACAAGGAGGGGGCAAAACACCAGGAGAAGCGGTGTTGGCATACAGCAGGATCATTACAGCGATCTGCCAATTTCTGTTGCTGTAATGGTTTTTGCTTTATTGATTTCACTGTTTCGACAGTATACTGGCCATTACAAGGCTGGTCCGTCTGTCCAGCACTGAAATTATGGACTCCATTTTCAATTTTCATCCTCCACCCATGAGTCCATGTGGGTTGCCCATCACTGCTAATGGTCTTGGAGGTAGTAATCCAGTCTGAGTCTTGAAGGAACTAGTCGAATGTCAGACACACACCCCCTTGCCTTGCCACCTCACTGGAGTTGCCATCACAACAGTGCCACACTACTCACCACCTCCCCAACAACCCCCAGCTCTGGTAGCCTTAACCTAGCCAAAAACCTCCTGAGCCAAAAAATATTTCTTTTTTTCCTTTCCATCAAACCATGGAAGCCTTGTTCTGCTGCCACCTGCTACCACTAGTGAATGGGCCATGTACTGACCTTAACCTATAACCCTCTCTGAGTTTCCAATAACAACAAAATCCTGGAAAAGAGACTCACACTCCTCTCACAGAAAGAGTGGAGTAGTGGCTAATTCCCCTAGGGTTTTGTGCTGCTAGGCCACCTAGACCTCAGACAAGAAGGATCAGGGGGTCTCTCGTAAGTTGTCTTATTTGAGGGGGCTTCATTTTTTATTTTGTTGTCTGACTTGATGGGAAGGGACATGATACTGCTCAAATTGATGTCATGTGGAGAGTAATAGCAGTTGTGGGAGGGAATGAAGATTCCCAGCCACTCCCTAGTCTGTACTACCATAGCAGTCAAAGTACTGCACCTGATTGCACACAGACACACGGAGTCAGTAGGACTCAGATGTGGACAACTGGAGCCCTCATGCTACACAATACAGAGCCTGACTGACCGACTACAACCAGATGGACTGGAGTTGGACCTGACTACAAAGTAGCCAGTATGGCAGGTCATCCTGGAAGGATGTCTGATATGGGGGGGGGGGGTCAAACAGGGAACTTGTCTCTGTTTCACTATGGATTGGAATGGGGGGAAGGTTGTAAGTATCAGTCAGTATTCTGAGGCAAAATTTCAGAAATTCCAGTTCCTACTCCAGTTCCACTTATGGTGCCTTAATAGGAAGCCAAACGCAATCAGTGTTGAAATTGGAAGTTCAGAAATTCTGACAGATGCAAAATGGAACGGGTTCTCGAGAATTCAAGCAACCACCCTAGTAAGTATGCCATATTGCAGAATGTAAATTATTAGTTGTTGGTGCACCACTTTTTCAAGAAGTTTACTTAGCACAGAATTCTACTAAATGAATCAGAGCAGCCTAATCAAACTTGTGCATCATCACCCCAAGGTCGATCTTTACTTTCCATTGAAGAAAGTGGTCACCCAGATGTTAGTTCTAGCTAATTCAAAGTCCTAAAGATTTGTTGTTTTATAAAGTACTCAGTTATTTTAAATTAAGGGGTTTTTTTTTGTTTGTTTGTTTTTGTTACAGTTCCCAAATGATTCCCAGAACTGTGGCTTTAACTGCAACACAATTCTGCTTGCTATGACTGTGGTGGAGTAGAGCCTAGAGGTTCCATTTTAAAAATTGCAATTTAGTGAAAAAAGATAAAGATTGCCTACTATTTTACAGATTTTTTAGGTTGTTTTTTGGCTCACAATCTGGTCCAATGAAGTAAAACTGAATGGCTCAAAACGACTGCGGTCAACATAAAAAAAATACCGCTTCTCAATTACTAAAGCCAACGATTCTACTGTGGTGCAATGTCCAGTCACAAGTCTGAGTCAGAACTGAAAGAAAAGTCTAAAAGATGTACTGGCCTCAGAGGTTTTAAGTGCCAAAATTGTGGTCACGGTTTGTATAAGCAGATAGGAATACAGGGGGACATTTTCAAAGGAGATGCGCCAGGGAATCTGAGATGTGCCGGCGCATCTCAAGAAATGTGCCACAGCGTGATATTCAAAGGGTGGAGATGCATCACGCATATCCTGCAGTGCTGAAGTGCAGCCATAATGTATGCGGCGCATCTCCAAGGGGCGTGCCCATGAATATTCAGCACATCCCTATATTCAATCAAGTTATGCCGCGCATCTGCCCGCACATCTTAGAGATGTACAGCACAAGGTTAAGCATGTTAGAAACATGCCTAACCTGGAGCCTCCAAAGGTGGGCTGCTGTACTGCACACAGCAGCACAACAGCTGCCAGCCCCTGCAGCCTGGTGGCTAGCCCCAGTCCCGGTGTACATGCATGCCTCTGTTGTCCCAATCCCCATATGAAGCAAAGCTTATTACATCCCCTGCCCACCTTTGAATAGTGTAGGGACCCCCCCCATCCTAATCCCCGTTTGATATATACAAATAGGTCCATCCCCAGTCCACCATTCCATAGTGTGGCAGCCCCCCTTCCATCCCCAAAACCTGATTACAGTATCTGCATGATTAAAATAATCCCATGCCCTGGTAGTCTAGTGACATCCCCCTCCCATCTCTGAAACTTGATCACGGCATACATGTCGGATTGTCATACCCCAATTCCCTGGTAATCTAGTGGACCCCCCACCACCTCAGGACCCACATCCCACCTTGCTCCCCCTGTCCTAGCATGGCCTGGCAGTCAGCAGGCGGCACAGCCCTCTACATACCTCCATGGCTGCCTGCCAACTGAACTGTCTATGAATGACCGCTTACTGTAGTCACTACAATCCCATTGGTCGACACTGTCAATGAATGGGATTGCAGTGTGTACTGTAAGCTGTCATTCATAACTTTGCGAATGATACAAAGTTGTGAATGACAGCTTGCAGTACACACTGCAAGCCCATTAGTCGACAATGTCTAACAATGGGATTGTAGTGAATACAGTAAGCTGTCATTTATTGACAGTTCAGCCGGTGGGCAGCCGCGGAGCTGTGCGGAGGGCTGTGCTGCCTGCCGATTGCCAGGCCATGCTAGGATGGGGGGAGCGGGGTGGGATGTGAGTCCTGAGTGGGTGGGGGGTCCACTAGCCTACCAGGGAAGTGGGGTGTGATTATCCGACATGTATGCCATGATCAGGTTTTGGGGATGGGGGGGGTGCCACTAGACTACAAGGGCATGGGGTTATTTTAATCATGAGGATGCTGTGATCAGATTTCAGGGATCGGGGGGGTCACTACAGTATGGAATGGTGGGCTGGGGATAGACCTATTTTTATATATTGAACGGGAATCAGGACAGGAGGGGAGAGCCTTACACTGTGGAAAGGTGGGCAGGGAACGTAATAAGCTTTGCTTCAAACGGGGATTGGGACAAACTGGGGTATGCATGTACATGGGACTGGGGGCAAGGCTGCCCAGTGCATCCTGCTGGGCACATCCCTCCAGATGGCATGTAGACGAGGCCATAATGACATGCAAATGGCCCATTTGCGCCTTCCATGCCTAATGGCCTCATTTGCATGTACCTGGCTGAATATCTGGAATTTGGGCCTGGTGTATCTGCAGTTGCACCGTGCATCTCCATTCCAGGTATTCAGGCCATCCAGGGGGATGCAGTGGTGCATTGTCAGTGCCCCCCATTTATGCCACCATCTACAATGGCTATATTCAGATGAGATGCACGATCGCGCATCCTGTTTGAATATAGCATTTATTTGCACTGGCCCATTTATTTGGGCAGCGCATCTAGATGCACCGGCAAGCCCCGGGCTTTGAATATGGGGACCACAGAGTGAAACAAATGTTTTGGCCTGGATCACAGTTGTTTGAACTGTGATCTGTGCAATGTGTTTTGTCCTAAGACACAAAAAAAGATATGTAACCTGTCTGGTAAATGAGGCTTACCTGGAACTTCACTGATGCTATTCCGCCCCATTCCTGGCATTCCTGGGGTCCCTTCTGCAACAAGGAACTACTAACATCTGTGGATGGGGGACCAGGAGGAGATGGCTGAACCTGCCCAATACTGTGGATTGTTAGCTCCTTCTGTGCCATCAGAGAATGCAGTTCCATATGCACATCGAAGGCTGGTGGTCACAGAGGATGAGGGACTGCTTCAGGTGCCACCCCACTACAACTGGAGACTCTGGTGCACCCCTTCGACTTGAGCCAGGGGAATGGGTGTGCTGAAAGAGGGCAGAAGCCATCCAGAATTTTGGATTTGTGTCAAAGCTTCTTGATGGCATAGACAGCACCATCTTGGTGACCCCGACCCCTGGAAAAGTTAATCAGAGGACTAGGAGCTCACAGAAAGCTCCTACAGAACTTTGGGAGAAGGAGGGACTATAATTTGAGCACCCTTTTACAGCTCTATAGGGCATAGAAACATAGAAACTGTCAGCAGATAAGGATGGCTAGGCCCATCCAGTCTGCCCGTAGGCCCTATACATTGTATGTGGCCACTGACCCTATGTGATCAATGGCTTTTCATCACTCCCTCCCCTCTCAAGCTTCCCTTGTGCCTGTCCCAGGCATACTTATAACCCTCTATTGTGCTTGCCCCACTACCTCCTGTGGCAGACTATTCCAAGCATCAACTACCCTTTCTGTGTAGAAAAACATCCTCACATTACCTCTTAATCTACCCCCTTCCAATTTCATATTGTGCTCCATTGTTCTAGTACTTTATCTACATTGGAAAAGGTCCCCCACCTGCACCTTGTTTATGCCCTTGAGGTACTTGAAAGTTTCAATCATGCCCCTCTGCTGTCTCCTCTCCTCCAGTGAGTACATATTGAGGTCCCTTAGTCTCTCCTCATATGATTTGTGGTGCAAGCCCTACACCACCTTTGTTGCACTTCTTTGGGTAGACTCCACCTTATCTATGTCCTTGCACAGGTGTGACCTCCAGAACTGCATGCAGTACTCCAGGTGAGGCCTTATTAATGTTTTATACAATGGCGTCCCCACCTCCCATGTCCTGCTAGTGATACCCCTGCCTATGCACCCCAGCATGCCACTGGCCCTCCCTGCTGCCTTTGTGCAATGCTTTGATATCTTAAGGTCATCAGAGATGATAACCCCTAGGTCTCTTTCCTCTTTGGTGACAGTCAGCTCCTCTCCTCCCAACCTATAGCTCTCCCCAGGGCTCCCTCACCCCAGGTGCATTATTTTGCACTTCTTTGTATTGAACCTCAGTTGCCACATCTCCGACCATCTTTCAAGCTTCTCCAGGTCCTTCCTCATTCTCTGCACCCCTTCTGGAGTATCCACCCTGTTGCAGATCTTAGTGTCATCTGCAAACAGGCAGACCTTCCTTCCAGCCCCTCTGCAATGTCATTAATGAAGACATTGAACAGGACTGGTCCTAGTACTGATCCCTGTGGTATTTCACTGGTCACCCCCCCTCCCCAGATTGTACCCCATTTACCACCACCCTCTGTTTCCTGTCTGTTAACCAGTTCCTAACCCAGTTCACCATCTTGTCTCCCATGCCCAGAATACCCACCTTGTTAATCACCCTTCTATGTGGGATGGTGTCAAAAGCTTTGCTGAAATCTAGGTAGGCAATGTCTACCGCCCTTCCTTGTTTTATTTCCCTAGTCACCCAATCAAAAAAATCTTTTAGATTCGTTTGACATGACCTTCCTGCTGCAAACCCATGTTGCCTCAGATCCTGAGCACCTCTGGATTCCATATGGTGCCACTATCCTTTCTTTCAGCAGTGTCTCCATGATCTTTCCTACCACTGAGGTGAGGCTGACTGGCCTGTAATTTCCCACCTCCTCCCTACTGCTGCTTTTGTGCAGTGGGACCATATGTGCCCTCCTTCAGTCCTCTGGAATGACACCCATGGTGGGTGACTCTGTGAACAGGCTGCCAGAGGTGCTGCTAGTTCCCTTCGTGGCTTCTTTAATATCCTCTGGGGATGCCACCTGGCTCCATGGCCTTATCCACCTTCAGCTTTGTGAGTTCTTCCAGAACTCTGTCCACTGTGAATGGACTGGTGTCCACTTCTCCCTCCCCCATTGCCTCAGCAACCCAACTGTGGTCCTTGACCCTTCCCCTCCTTAGTGAATACTGAGCAGAAGTATTTGTTCAGTATTACTGCCGTGTCCAGATCCCCCACCTTACACTCTCCCTTCTCCCCATTGAGCCTCACAATCCCCCCCGTTTTTTCTTCTTTCACTCATGTACCTATAAAATGCCTTATCCCCTTTGTTTACAGACCATGCTAAACCCTCTTCTGTCTGCACCTTCACCCTTCTAACAGCCTTCCCTGCTTCCCTTAGACATTCAAGGTACACCTTCCTGTCCTCCTCCCTTTGGTTCCCCTTATATTTCCTGAAACTCAGCCTTTTAGCCCTGATTTTGTCCCCCCCACCTCTTTGGAGAACCATAGTGGTTTTCTTCTTCTTTTCCCTTTGGCCACTATCCTAATGCATTGGTTTGTTATATCCACTATGGCACCTTTCAGTTTCTCCCATTGTTCTTTCACCCCCTCTATTACCCCTCCCTTCCCCAGGACTGCTTGTATACATCTACTCATTTCAGTAAAATCTGCCCTCCTGAAATCTAATACTCTTGCCCTTGTGTGGCTTAACTGAGTCCATGTCTTAATGCTGAATCACACCATGTGGTGGTCACTGGACCCCAGCTGCCCTTCCACCTGTATTTCTTCGGTTCTGTTCCCATTGATCCATACCAGGTCCAGAACTGATTTGTCCCTCGTTGGCTCATGCACCAGCTGTCTGCGCCCAACCCCCTGCAGGGATTCTAGGATGGCTGTGCTTTTGGCTGAAGCAGCCACCTGGGTGGCTTAATCCACGTCCAGCATATAGAAATCCTCCAGTAGTAGGATTTTGTCTTTAGCTGCCATGTCGTTATGTTCTCCACTAATTTCCTGTCTACTTCCTCCCTCTGTGCCGGAGGTCTGTAGATCACCCATGTGCATATTGCTGTTCCATTCCCTGGCTTCAGAGTGATCCACATTACCTCAGCCTCCCCCCTGTCTTCCCTGAACTTCTGTGGCCTTTCTACCATCTGTGATGTACAGGGCCACTCCCATACTCCTGGTTACTTAATGACAGCAGGATGGACTAATGGGGGCCTTGGCTGGAAGTGAGCTGATGAAAAAAGGACTTTGCTGGAGGATCACAGATCAGGGAGAGATCTCGAGGAGACAGGATGTGCTGTTTTAAGCAGAGATCAAGATGTGCAGCGTTGGGCCTTGGGAAAGAGCCAAAACAAGCTGCTGAGTTCCAGAGAAGGAAGAAAGCAGCAACTGAGTGCAAGCCAGCATGAGTACAATGCTGAAGTGGGGGTTTGAAACATCCCCCTGTTCCCCTACAATGCTTCATCAGTATGTTTGTCCATTTTTCATGAAGTAACAATAAATTACCATAGCATTACCTGTGGTACCTGGTGCTGGTTTTTGTCATGCATGCTGGTTCAGAATAGCTTTACCAACACCCTAACCATGAAGGTCCAATACAGGCTACTGCAGGCCAAAACACAAAAATAACCTTTTCTACAGCACCACTTGACCAAGATTCCAGAAAACTTGAAAAACTTAGTACAAAAAAAATCATACTCTTTTGCCACAGCTAATATGAGGGAGGCAGCATTTCTAAGTTACATGCCACGACATGAGGAAGTACCCTTGAAAGCTATGTTACCCTTTTGCCATACTCCACCTGTGATGAGAGGTCACAGATGTTGCCACATGTAAGAGCTGGTCAGGATAGATCCAAACACCAATTTAAACAGCTGTGGCCATTGATGATACAGCAAGCAGAGTTCTGGCAAATGCAATATCGATCAGAAAGTATGCAAAGTTATGAACCACAGAATTATCTGTGGATCTACAGAATAAGGCTGCAGACTGCCCATTTGAAAGCACATCACACAATGTATGCTCTTTGGATCCTGAGCTAAAATAAGATCTTTACTTGAGCTCCTGAATGTGTCTCGTGCTGATATGTGCCCCATTACCACAGCCCATTCCTTTAACTCCCTTGGAGTCCCCCTTGATTCGCAGCTTGACTTTTTCCTGCACATCCCTAATATTCAGTTCAGTTGGGTTTATTTCTTTGGTTTTTCCAAAACAGTGCACATTTCACTATACAAAACATACTTTACAAAGTCTATAAGACTACTTCATAATAAATCCCCCTCCAAATACAAAATATGTTACATTTCGTAGCCATCTGTGACATAGATATCAGTTCTTGACTCCCTAATTTCTGGTATTTTATTTTCAACAAACAAGTCTGCCTAATTAAACACCATCCCATAAAAGCCATAGTAAGGGCTTCAGGTGAAATTAATTTCAGATTATCCGGGAATCTGGCATATGCCTCTAAAAAGGAAGGGAGTTTCTCTGGAAACTGAACACTATCAGCCAGCAGTTATCTGTACCAGGGTGCAGTGCCAGATATTATGGAAGTAGTCCTGAGTCAACATCTAGCCTCAAAGTGCACCGCTATATATGGTTATGTTCAGTTTTTCACTCTGCATGTTCCATATAAAACCAGACATTTATTTTAGAAGCATACTATAACCAATATTTTTAAACATATTTTATTAAACAAGGTGACAAATACAACATAAGTGGCATTTTGTATTACAGCACAATTACAGCATTGAGTGATACTTTATGTTAGAGGAGGGGGGAGCCAGGATCCAAGATGGCCATCTAGGATGGTGCTGGGTGAGGAGCTCTGAAACCCCTACTTGTTTAAACTACCAATGGCTACTTCCACATTTATGATCTGTCTTTATAAACAATTGAATATTAGTGGATTACTAGCAAGCTGTGTACAGCACTTACAGTTCTGGTCGCAAACAATAATAAACAGGTAGCAAAAAGTGCTCCCTCTGCCTTCAAGTCTGACAGCCTGGCTTGAAATGTTGAGAAGAGTTGGGCATGTGAAGGATTTGGCTATAGATTTATCTCCAGAGATACCAACTACAAGAAGCCGCAGAGCTTTACGGTAACAGCAGCAGCAAATTCCTCATCATGATTTTTCTGTACAAACTACTGGTCCTTCTATCAACGGGACTGTCATCACAATTAAAACACTACCTCTCCTGCCTGACCTGTCACCTCTTCCTTTCTGTCTACCAATTTTCCCACCTGGCAGCTAACCTAGCTTGAGATTGAAGGCTCCAGGGGCCAAAACACAGCAGACTCCACTGACACAGATGCAGGAAAAGAGATTAACCAAGGAGCATTAGCACAGCAGTCAGGTATTCAATCTGCAGAATTCTGCCCCGCACAGACCACAGTTTCTGCAATGAGCATGCAGACAGTACAGGTTATCTCTGCTGATGCCACTGGAATCAGTCAGCCAGATCCATACAAGGTGCCTACTTGCTACTTCAATTGTCAAGGTGCAAAACATTTGGCTATGTTTATTACATAGCAACAGCAACCACCTGCTATACAGATATCAGAGTATACCACAGAGGATGCCCTGAACTGTGGGAGGATTACAGAACTAAAACAAGGAAGTAAACGAGGTGCACAGTCAGCAAGGGATACTACATTTATCACACATCCTCAGACTGAATCATCTGCGGGTAAGTCTGTATGTGGATGTGTTGACTGAGCTCCCAATACCTCTCAAACAGTTTTTGCAGGATTGTCATGCCCTTTGAATATAAGCAGCTTTCAGAAGCCCAGTAGTAATACAGATACTATTGCAATCAAAAACCCTATCAGCATAGCTGCTCTAACTTGTGAACATTTGAGCCCTTCTATTAATACTACAGTCAACTCTTCAAAAATAATCAATTCTCAAGTGGATACCTCTCTCAACACATCAGCAGTATTTACTGCCAATAGTGTAACTGTAGCAGGTCTAGCTGGAATTTCTGAAATGCTGAGGCAGTCACCAGTGTCAATACCTTTGTCAGTAATGCTATCCACACTTATACAGCATCCAAGGTGGCCACAGCTACTACACCAGCTCTAACTAGAGTTACTACTCCCATAAGCTCTACATATGGTAGCTTTAAGGCTATAACTCATGACATTATGTCAGGTACTACCACCATTGCCACCTTTGCATCCACCAGTTCAAGTCCACCAGCTCTGATAGCTATACAGAGCCTCTCTACAGTAATAGCAGTGTGTGTGATGGAACAGGGCCTATGAGTAATGTTTTTAAGGCCATCATGCCAGCAGCATGCAACTTGGTATACCAAGCCCTGACTAAACTACCAGAAGAACAGGTGCAAGTAAATTTATAAACCTAAGACCCACAAACTCTTTGTACACTTCGTACTCTGCTAGCTTTGAAACTGAGGTACTAATTGGAATCTCATCTATTCAGTCCCCCATTAACCACCTTATCAGCAGCTATTGCAAGGGTCACAGCAAAACTGGAGGCCCTAACTTCCAGAGCTGCTGAAATAGAAAAGTGTGTGACTTGGAAGATACACTGACACCTCTTAGCAGGACTGTATCTACTCATACTATTCAATTAAGAATTTTAACCCAAAAAATACAGGATCAGGAGACTAGATCCAGAAGGGGTGACTTAAAACTGGGCCGCATTCCAGATGGAGCTGAACGCAAAGGCAGTCGTCTTCCATATTTTGAAGAATGTCTCACCAAAGCAGTAGGACACAAATAACCAGATCAATAAATCAATTTAGAACATGCTCACAGAAGTGCAGCCACTTTTAAAAATGTCAGCTCAGATTATCCAGGCCTCGTAAATGTAAGGCTGCACAACTTTCAAGACTGTGAGACTCTACTAAGAAAAGTACAAATGGAGAGAGGCCTAATTGTGAAGGGTATAAAGTTCCAACTATTTCCAGACTTTAGTGTGGAAACCATGAATGACAGAAAGGCATTCAGTCATGTAATGGAAATTCTTAGATCAAGGGGAATTAAGTATGCTCTCCTTCTGCCCACAAAATTCAGATTGTACTACAAAGGCAGGATGAGATAGTTCCTCAACCCTAAAGAGGTCACTATGCTGTTAGAAGAGGAAGAAGTTTCACAAAAGTCAGGATGCCCTGCAGACTATCCCTCACCAGACTTCCATGACAAAGAAAATCTGGGTGGCCTTCCACTACCTCGTCATCAAATATTGGAACTTAAAAATAGTTGTACTACGTTAGCAAATGCAGATCAAGGCAGCAAATAAGACCCAAACTTGGATGGTGTACATTTGAACTGGCCACTTGCAGTCATTGCAATAATACTTAGAAGGAAGACACAAAGTCATGTAGAAAGACTATTAACTGATAATTAGATTTTCTGTATATCTACTCATATCAATACAGCCTTATTGGTTCCTACTTTTTTCTACAACTAAAATATCCAAAATACATAAGAGAAAACTTCAATTAAAAAAATTACAGCAATAGACGAGGAGTGAGGGGGGAAAAGGGAGGAAGAGAGGGAAAAAGAGCAAAAAATCAAAGAGAAAAATCAGGGTGTGCTGGGAATATCATATAGAAAGGTTATTAAATACTAAAAATTGCCATTTTTTATCTTTATCTTTTCGGAGCAGAGAGATCACAACTCTATCTTTCAGACCCGTACCAGAGTGAATAAACAGGTTCTCCACCTCTGAAAATCTCTTTCTGTCCAGCTCTATCTACAGTATTTCTAGAGTAGCCACATATACCTTTTTCTTTGCCTGATAGGGGAGTTCAGGTGTGCTCTTTTCACCCCGAGGTAACTGGATAACACAGGCTATCTTTTGTTGGTGTAATAAATGTTGGTGGCAGAGAGGAGGAGGGGAGGAGGATGGCAATAATGAAAAGGAGTTGGAAAGCATTATGCAAAAGGGAGTCAGGATTGGATGAAAATGTTCTATTTTTACCAATGTGCTTTCTTTACAATAAGTTTTGAGACTGCTTTATTGAAGGAAAAACTAGGGAGTAGGATTAAAATACAGAAAAGGAAGAGGCATGATATACTAATTAATAGAAGTACTTTTAATGTTTTAGGTTTCATCTTTCAGAACTATACAGGGACATATGGAATTTTCTTCTGGTCCATTTGTTTAAGCTACATCAATGGCATTGGAAATTGTATCTTGGAATATTTACGGCTTACAGGACAGACAGAAGGAAAAGAATGTATTTAATTTTACTGACCATAAGTGGCAGATGTATTACAGAAACCCATCAATGCAGAAGAGAAGCTGAATTCCACACAAAAGTTAGGGGGAAAGAAGGAGGCAAATGTGAGTACTACAGCTAGGGGAGTGGCTATATTTCTAAAAAAAATTAAAAAAGATCTTTCATTTCCCTATCCAAGACTGACTTTCTTCCTGTAATCTGCCCACCTCTCTTGACTTCCTACATGACCTACCTGCCCTCCTTTAAGCTGTAATTTATATCTTATCTGCCACATGTGTTTGAATCCAAAACAATGTATTACTGATTCTATGCAGCTATGTGAAATATATATTTTAACAAGTGCTATCCCCAACTGCTGCTGTACGTACAATTTCTTCTGTGTCTCTACATTATTATAATTGTGTGCAAATAACCAAGTGTTATCCTCAGCTTCTGTTGTATATACAAATTCTTCTCTGTCTGTACATTACTGTAATTAATTCCATGTTGCCCCTGAAAAAGGAACACCTATGTCAGTGGGCCTACCCAATTCAATAAATAAATAAATCAATAATCAACTGAGAAGGAAGATTTATTGTGGCAGAAATTAATATATGAGATGGGTCTTTTATGTTGGCAAATGTATATGCACCAAACGTAAACGATCATACAGAACCAGAAGGGGAAGGGATTAGATCAGTTCCAGTACAGTAGCTTCTTCTTGTTGCTTTTACATTGTTTCTTGTGGATTTTATTTGGTAGAAGGTTATGTTTTTTCTTTCTTACTACCTCTAAGGGGCTAGCAGGGTATTGTTTAGGAGCTGTTGGAATTTTGAAACCTATTTTGGTGTGCTATAAGTGGGCTCATTTGTCTTGATGTTTCATTGTGTAGCAGGCTGAGTTTTTCTTACTTCTTAAAAGGGACTAGCAGGGAACTATATAGGAGCTGTTGAAACTTTGAAATCTATTTTGGTGTGCTTTGAGTGGGGGCTGTCATTCTTTTACATTGGAGGACTATTTCTTCTGCTTTCTTCTGATTTAAAACCTATTTGGTGTGATTTTATTGGGGCTGTTTCTTTGACTTGGAAACCTATATCTTCTAATTTCAAGCCTATTTTGTGTGTTGTTGATGAGGCTGTTTGAATTGGAGACCTGTTTATTTTGGTATCAAAATTTTTTGTGCTTCGAGTGGAATTGTGATTGTTTTTTGCTGGCTTCACTAGCTGCAAAGTTTAGTGCATAGTGGGGGAAGGGTGGTAATAGTCTGACCAGGGGCTCAGCTACCTGATTGTTTATGGAAGGACAGAAGGTGGAAGTCCAGGGGCCGTGACCAGGGTAGAAATCTGGCGGAGAGCCCGCCCGAAAAAAAAAAAAAAAGAGAGAAAGGAGATCAAGGATCTGCAGGAGGAACTAAGACAGGCAAGGCAGACTAGAGGAGGTTATAGCCCAATACTGGAGGGAGGGAGGGAGGAGGGGAGATGAGGGAGGACAATTTGAGCCAACAGTGGTGAGGAGAGGATCAGAAGCAGGGAAGCAGAGACAAAGGGGCCCAGGCCAAGAAGAACACTGTCAGAGGAAACCAGGTCAGGGGACAAAAGACAAATGTAAGGAGGAGATAGGGACTTGTGAGGGGAGGAGGAGAAGTGGCAACAGCCATGGAGTGGAAAGGAGGGAACGGGTTACTATGAGAGAGAAGAAACGGGCATTGGTGAAGGGTCTTCAGAAAACTGTTTTGCAGTACTAGAGGGGAAGGAGGAGGAGGAGGGAAGTGATGAAATTGGAGGAGTAACTGATAGATGCCGGGATCAAACTGGAGCGGGCGGAAGTTCTGCTGGGGAAATAACAACTGGGGCAGAAGAGGGAAATACTGTGCGGGAGGAAGAGGAGGAGCCAGGAACAAGAGATGGAGAGGAATGGAAGCAAGTAGTGAGTAAGAGGGGTGGAATCTTAGTGTTGGGGGACTCAATACTAAGAGGAGTCAGGTGGGGTAGCAAAGAGGAGAGGCTTAGTTGCATTTGGGTGGAGGCCATGCCAGGAATGACAGCGAAAAGGGTGGGACAATCTGTTCTAAAATATGCTAGAAGGTGTATGGACAGCATCATTTAATTATACATCTGGGGGATGAACAACCTGGCTGACAAGATGGTAGATATAGTCCAGAGGAGGTTTGAGGAACTAGGACAATTATGTGAAGGGGCAGGAAGATCAGTAACTTTTTCAGAGATACTTCCAGTACCTAAGGCAAGCACAGCAGGAAAGCTGAGAAAAGAGGAATTTAATGGATGGCTAAGAACCTGGTGTCATGCTAAAGGGTATGGGCTGGTGGGGGTGGGGAGGGACCTGGGAGGACAGTAGTCTCTATGCCAAGGACAGACTACACTTGAGTGAGGAGGGAAAGAAAGTGTTGAAACAGAGGATGGAGTAGTACATAGAGGAAGTTAGGAATTTAAACTAGGAGCAGGGGGTGGCAAGTGAGCAAGAGACATTCAGAGACCTCAGGTTGGGAAGCCATATGAGGTTACCGCCCATAACAATGACAAAGGACAAAAGGCAAGTACTATTGGTGATGCTAGTAAAGGAGGGCAGGATGGGAGGGGGGACGGGGTGGTAGGTGGTCACCCTTAATGCTAGAAATCTTGGGAGGAAAACTACAGAGCTACAGGTGCTCATGGCAGAGGGAGAAGTGAACACTGCAGCCATCACAGAAACATGGGCCACCCAATACAATGATTGTGACCTGTCTGTACTAGGGTACAGGTTATTTCGTAGAGTTAGAATGATTGGGAAAGGGGGGATAGCACGATATGTGAGGGAAGGACTGAACAGTGTAAGGGAGGAAGGGGAGTAGGGTAGTACAAAGTCACTTTGGATGCAAATTCAGGATTCCAAGAATAAGACTCTCAGAATGGGAGTGGTGTACAGGCCACCATCTCAGATAGAGGAGTTAGAAAGGGAACTAGCAGGACAGATCAGGAGGACCTGTGGGAAGGGTAGTGTGGTGATTGTGGGGGACTTCAACATGCCAGGAGTGGACTGGAGTACCCCAACAACCAGGAATAAAAAGGAGCAGGTACTGCTGGATGCCTTCCAGGACAGCTTCCTAATGCAAATAGTCAGTGAACCAACCAGGTTAGGGAATACCCTTGACCTTGTCCTGGCAAATGGGGAGTTTGTGAGGGAACTTTGTGTGGAAAAACCGCTGGCAGGGAGTGACCGCCACTCAGTATGGCTCACACGGGATATGGGCAAGGAAGGAGTGGAATCTGGCACAAGGGTGCTAGACTTCAGGAGGGCTGACTTTGGGAGGATGGGGTAAGTGGTAAAAGGGTACCCGGACAGAATTCAACCTAGTATGGGCACTAACCAGAGGTGGGAGCTCATAAAGCTGGGGATAGTGGAGGCAACCAGAACCTGCAGCAAGGCCCAGAGCAAGAAGGCCAGGGCTAAGAAACCAAGCTGGGTGAGCAAGAAGGTCATGGAAAAGGTAAGGAGGAAAATAGCTGCCTTTCGGAGGTACAAGAAAACAGGGAGTGGGGAGGACAGGGAGGAGTACCTGAAGGAATCAAAGGAGGTAACATGGGCAGTAAAGGGAGCCATGGTGTCTAAGGAGCACAGGCTGGCACAAGGTATTAAGAAAGGGGAGAAGCACTTATTCAGGTACATCAGGGAGAAAAGGAACTGTAAGGACCACATAGTAAGGATTAGGAAGGAGGGGGTTGGGTGGAAGCAGGGGGCTATAAGGCAGAAGCGCTAAATGATTACTTCTGCTCAATATTTACTAAGGAGAAGTGGGGGGTGATACCCAAGGGGGGGAGGAATGGCAGAAATGGGAGGGAAGGGGTGACAGATGAGAAAATCATGGAGGGCAGAGTTCTGGAGGGTTTGAGGGCACTGAGGGTGGACAAGGCGCCAGGCCCAGATGGCATCCTCCCCAGGGTACTGAAGGAGCTGACAGAGGTCCTTGTGGGACCTTTGGCAGCCCTATTTAATGCCTCACTACACTCAGAGTGTGTACCTCAGGATTGGAGGATGGCTCATTTGGTGCCCCTCCACAAGAGTGGCCCCAAGGATGAACCGGGGAACTACAGACCTGTAAGCCTCTCATCCTTCGTGGGTAAGCTGATGGAGACTATCCTGAAGGAGAGGCTGGTGGCCCTCCAGGAGGCCAAAGGACTACAGGACAGCAGACAGCATGGCTTCATACATGGCAGATCCTACCAAACCAGCCTGGTGGAGTTCTATGATGGGGTAACTAGGCAATTGGACAGGGGCCATGCAGTGGATGTCCTGTATCTGAACATCAGTAAGGCATTCGACTCGGTGCTACAAGGGAGGCTGGAAAGTAAGTTAAAAGGCACAGGGGAGGGTGAAAAGCTGGTGAGATGGGTAGGGAACTGGCTTTAGGGAAGGCAACAGAGGGTGGTGGTGGGTGGGAAGCTCTCATTCCCAAGGGTAGCGACGAACGGTGTTCCACAGGGCTCAGTGCTGGGACCAGTGTTGTTTGGGATATTCATCGCAGACATATCATTGGACATCAAGAGCAAGAACAGTCTGTTTGCTGATGACACTAAGATAGGAGCAGTGCTGGATGACCTAGGGGGATGGCAAGGATTGCAGGATGATCTGGCAAAGCTGGGAACCTGGTCAGACACCTGGCAACTGAGATTTAATGCCAAAAAGTGTGAGGTGCTGCATTTTGGGGTGAAGAACCCAAGGAGGAGTTACCAACTGGGGGGGGGTGCAGCTAGCCAAGACAGACGAGGAGGAGAAGGATCTGGGGGCGCTCATTACAAGGTCAATAAACAACTTGGCACAATGTAGGAAGGCAGCTGCAAAAGCCAACATAATGCTGGATTGCATTGCAAGGGGTATAGCCTGAGGAGGGGGGAGGTGATTCTGCCACTGTGTAGGTCATTAGTTAGACTGCACCTGGAGTACTGTGTGCAGTACTGGTGCCTGTATCTGAAGAGGAACATTAAGTTACTGGAGGGGGTGCAGCACAGGGCGACAAAGATGATCAAGGGGCTGGGGGACTTACCATACGAGAGGAGGCTGAGGGAGTAGAACATGTACTTGCTGGAGGAGAGGAGGGGCAGGGGGACATGATTGAAATCTTTAAGTACATGAAATGAATAAACAAGACAGGTATAGAGAGGCTGTTCAAAGTAAGGGAGGGGAGGGACACCCGGGGCCATGATATGAGACTGGAGGGCGGATGGTTCAGCAGGGAGATGAGGAGACACTTTTTACAGAGGGTGGTAGCTGGGTAGAATGCGTTACTGGCAGAAGTGGTATCTAGTAGAACAGTGGACTGCTTCAAAAGGGGCTGGGACAGGGTAAGGGGAGGGTCAATGGTTGGGAAGGGTGGGGGCAGCGCAGAATAAGGGGTGCTAGCTGCACATTTGAGCAGACTTGATAGACCTCTAGGCCTTTATCTGCTGGCAAATTTCATATGTTCATATTTTTTAACAACTTCTTTTTGAATTTGGTTACTTTTTATGTTCCTTGCATTATAGGAGGTGATTTTAATTTAGCACTGAACTGCAGACTGGATAAATCATCATCTTACATGGATCATATGACAAGCACTAGAAAACAGTTTAAAGGCTATATGGAAGATCTAAAATTAATAGATATTTGGGGGGAGCTAAACCAGGATATTCCAATATATTCTTATTTTTCTCCTCCCCATCAGTGGTATATGAGAATCAACTATTTTCTTATTTCACAACTTCTTACATACTGTATAAAATCTATAAAGTACTATGGCATTCTGATTTCAGATCATGCCCCAGTTGAATTACAAATTATGGTTTTTAGACAAAGTTCGGATAAACTATAGTCAATGGACCCAACCATGCTGAAAGATAAACATTATTTAGAGTGATTAGAAATTGGTATTAAAAATTATTTTGAACTCAACATATCTTCACAAACCTCTTCCATAATACAATGGGGACCTTTTAAAGCTGTTATTAGAGGTGACGGTATCAGCTATTCAATCAATAAGAAAAAGAAAGCCTGGAAAAAAATGGCAGATTTACAGAGTGAAATAGGCTAGAAAATAGGCATATGTTTACACATGATTAGGACACATTTAAAATGCTTATGCAAGTTAAAAATGACTACAATAAATTGGTCTCATAAAAGGCTGAGAAAAATATTTTAATGTTGAGAGCTAAATATTATGCCTTAGGAGACAAGCCAGATAAAATCATGGCACTAAACTTACAAAAAGAAAAACAAAAAAGCATATTTTTGAAATATTGGACCATACTAACAAGCCGATTACCAGCCGCTCTGATATTAATGTTTTCCAGACTATTAATCCACACTTTATAGCTCTGAGAGATCTAAGCACCCAGAAGCAATACTGAATGTCTTTTCTTGCTTAAAAATCCCTAATATATCAAAACATCAAGTAGGCCTTCAGAAAATAGAAGCAGTATTCAGAAATATAAGTAACATTCAGAAAACATAAGAAAACTCAGAGTGTGATAGACAAAGTTAATTATAAGGAGAAACTGAGACAGGTAGGGAAATTGATTAGGAGAACAAAAGCAGAAACAAAGGACAGAATTGCTAAACATGCCAAAAGAGGGGATACAAATTTTTTTTTAGATCTGTGAAGGAGAAGAGGAGAACCAGACAGGAGACTGTGAAGTTAAGGGGGGAGGGGGGTATAAATGTTAACAGTAATTTGGAGAAAGCAGAGGTTCTAAATACTTATTTTTTTCTCTGTTCTCACAGTGGCAGGAGAAGGAAGGGAGGAGAAGAATGTGGGATGGATCAAAGCCCATTAAGTAAGGACAGAGTAAAGAAAGAGTTTGGAAAATTAAAGGTAGATAAGGCAACGGGGCCTGATGGTTTGCATCCAAGAGATCTTAAAGAGTTGAGGGATGAGCTGGCATCACATCTGACAAAGTTATTTTTATTTATCCCCGGATACAGGGGGTTCTGAGTGACTGGAGGATGGTGAACGTAATACCAATTTATAAGGGGGCTACAGAGAGGAGGGGGGAATTATCACCCTGTCAGCCTCACATCAGTGGTGGGTAAAGTGATGAAAGTGTTAAAGGAAAGAGTGGTAAAATGCTTAATGGACAATAAACTATCAGATGAAAAGCAACATGCCTTCACTAGTGGGAAATCTTGCCAGACAAATGTGATAGAATTTTTTGATGAGGTAACGAAGGTTGTTGATTGGGGGTCATATTATGTGGCCTACCTGAACTTCAGTAAGGTTTTTGACTCTGTTCCTCACCATAGGCTAGTAAATAACATAGAGAGCCTGAGGATAGGACAGAAAATAACTAGCTAGGTGGAAAACAGACTGAAGGATAGAAGTCAGAGGGTGGTGGTAAATGATGTACATTCTAGGATAATGAGGGTGACGAACGATGTTCCTCAGGAGTCAGTACTGGGACCAATCCTTTTTAATATATATATCAGTGATATATCAGTGGGACTTGAAGGGAAAGTGTGTCTTTTTGCAGATGATGCAAAGTTATATAATAGGGTTGACATAGCAGGAGGGGTTGAGGCCATGAGGAGAGATCTGAGCACCCCAGAGAAGTGGTCGGACATTTGGTAGCTGAAGTTCAAGGCTAAGAAGTGTGCAGTGATGCATGTGTGGCATAAAAATCCACTGGCTGCGTACTCACTGGGGGGGGGGACTGATAAAGCAAACAGAACAGGAAAGGGACCTGGGGATTATAATGTCAAACAACCTTAAGTCAGGAGACCAATGTAGAAAGGCAGTAGGTAAAGCTAATAGAATGATGGTGTGCATAGCAAGGGGTATAACAAGTAGGAAAAGGGAGGTGTTGATGCCTTTATATAAGACCATGGTCAGACTGCACCTGGAGTATGGGGTACAGTTCTGGAGGCCTCATTTAAGAAAGGATATAGATGGGTTGGAGAGGTTCAGAGAAGGGTAGCAAAGATGGTGCAAGGTATGCAAGAGAAGCCATATAACACTAGAAAGAGAGAATTAAATCTATACCTGCTAGAGGTTAGAAGAGATAGAGGTGACATGATAGAGACTTTTAAATATATGAAGGGAATAAATAAAGTGAATGAAGGTAGCTTATACAAAAGGAAAGTAGGAGTTAAAACAAGAGGTCATAATTTAAGATTGGAAGGGGAAGATTTAAGAGCAATGTAAGGAGATGTTATTTCACTGAGAGGGTGGTGGAACCCTGGAAAAGATTATCTAATGAGGTGGTATGTGCAGATCAGTGGAGGAATTAAAGAGGGGGTGGGATAGACTCAAGGGGTTGGCTAGTGGACAGAGGAAAATATCCCTGGGAAGTGGAGACAAGTAGGGGCCGGTGGGAAATGGGCAGACTGGACAGACCAGGATGGTCCTTGTCTGCTGACACATTACTATACCTTTTAGAACAAGACATAACTAAAGAAGAAATAAACAATACAAAACATGCCTACCGGTAAATTCCCTGGCTTGGATGGATTACTTACTGAATTTTATAAGCAATACATTCATTTATTAATAGAACTGCTGACAGAGATTTTCAGTTACTGCATGCAAACTGGCAAACTCCCACCATTTTTTTATGAGACAACATTTTCAGTCTTTCTAACAAAAAAAGATAGACAAGTAGCTTCATGTAGGCCTATTTTACTTTTAAATTCAGACATGAAAATTTTACCCCCAAATTCTTGCCACCAGGCTAGAAAAGATAATCCCGTCTATTGTTGATCCAGACCAAACTGTCTTTATAAAGGGAAGAAAATTAGGAGCCAGTATAAAGATAATAATAAGTATCCTAAATCTAGGAAAATCAGGAGTTACAGTGATTGTAACACTCAAGGAGGAGACAATTTGGATTTGGACCAAAATACATTAACTGGCTAAAAATGTTATGTAAGTCTCCCAAAGCAACGATACATGCAAATAGAAACCTATCACCATTTTTTCAATTATCTAAAGGGGTATCCCGTGATAATAGCTACTGCAAAATAATGCAGCCCCTCGCATTTATATCAAGTAATCATGCAAAAAACAACAGTTGAAGGAAAAGGTAGTAGTAGCTGCTATTGGCAGTGGCAGTCGCTATTTTGACGGTCGCTATTTTGTAAGTGTTATTATCACATGGAACCTCTAAAGGTACCAGACAGGGCTGTCCCTTATCACGCTACTCTTCACACTTGCTATTGAACCTTTAGCCACAGCAATTAGATCCAGTAATAATTTAAGGGGAATAATCATTATCCAGCAAGAACAGAGAATTAGTCTGTATGCCGACGATACCCTTCTACATTTAGCAGACCTGCATTCATCACTACCAGCATGCCTCAATATAATTATTGGTTTTGGGAAAGCCTCTGCCTATAAAGTGAATATGGACAAGACAGACCTTACAGTACTGAAAGGTAATGAAAACAGTTTACCTGTGGAATTTAGGGATAAGGTAAAAGATCAAATTAAATACTTAGGGGTCACAATGACCAAAGATCCACAGAATTTGTTTAATAAAAACTACCAGCCACTTCTGGTGCAATTGAAAAGGATCTAGAAAAATAGATAAAATTATCTCTGGCACTCATTAGGAGGTGTAACATAATTAAAATGAACATTCTTCTGAGGGTCCTATTCCTATTTCAGTCATTACCAATAATAGTAGGGTAGCACGTCAAGTCGGCTAGAGGAAATCCAGCGCGGTCGGAAACAGCACAGACAAAGCCATGAAAGTCAAAACCGTGCATGCTTATGGATTCAAGGTTGGTTCCCTAATACTCATTCTACAAACAAAATGACCAAGGAGAGTTCCATAATTATAGTAATATTAAAAGCATTTTCCATTCAGGCTACTATAATGGACAGAGGAAATCAAATCCAATTTTACTTGCAACCCAAACTACACGTGCCAGCTGGAAAACATGTAACAAAATTATTCAATGCAGCTATCAAATTTCCCTTCTCAGTCCAACATATCGCAATTTCCACTTTAAGCCTTCATATTTAAATAATGGCTTTTCATTATGGGAAACCTTAGGCATAAAGACAATACAAGATATGATAAACCAGAACACTTTACTTTCTTTCAGACAACTGCAGAAAAGATATAATTTGCCAAGGCATGAAGGCCCCCATATTCAATAGTCCCCTTCAAAATCACACAGGTGCCTGCGCCGTGCATCTGAGATGTGCTGGCCCCAAAAAATGGTATATTCAGAAGATGTGTGGGAAGATGTGCTCACACATGTCCGGCTGAATATCCTGAACATGCGTGATCATGCATCTGAAGATATTCACATCTCAGGCATGGAGGACTGTGCACCACAGGCAGGTACATCAGGAAATGCGCTGGGTCAGGTGAGATGGGCATGGCACAGCTTTGCAGTATTTAGGCAGGATATGCAAATGGACTCATTGCACATTTTGTGCCCAAACCCCACATGCTGCAGCTCATTACTGGAATGTATTCAGGCTATTTGCATACCCAGGGCATGCTCAGTTCCAGCTTTACAGGGCTGCCCCACCACCCCACAAAGGTGAACAGGAGGTACTGCAGCCTAGCAGGCAGGTGTGCTGGGATGGTAATGTGTGGGTGGGTGGGTGGACTGCATTGGCCTGGTTACAGTGCTACACCTCATAGCCATGTACAAGGTCAGACAGGGGTACAGGGGGCCACCTGGACAGTGGTCACAGGGGCCACCTGAACATGCAACAGGGACAGGCATGTGATACACCAGCTCCATATGCTGTGCAAAATCACCTGCAGTACCCCATACACCCCAGTATGGGAGGTACCTGGTAGGCAGTGCAAGGGATGGCAGTGTGCAGACAGTGACCAGGTACCCAGGTGGGTGGGTCCCACCTGTGTGTACCCATGGTGAATTACCATCTGTGTGTGCCACTGATCAGTCCCTGGCCTGTGCCATGTGGACACTAGTACCACCAGGCAACCTGGGCACCATTGCCACAGACATCACCCTGGGTGCATGCCACTGCCGGGTGGAAGGCCGCATGGGTGCTGGCCATAGCCCCTGGTACATGTGCTGCAGTGTGGCTGTCTGCCCCACTGGTGTGCCTGGGGAGCATATGACAGCACTGGCATGTGGCTGCTGGGTGTCTACATCCAGGGTGCGGTGAGGGGTGTTGCTCCCTGGGTGGCGCCAGTAGTGACACAGCACCTGTGGCTCAGGGTTCATCCATCCTGACATGACTGCTGTCTGTAGGTGCCTGGAGCATGCTCTTGTGCACCTTCAAGGGCTGTCTCCAGATGGTCTGCCTGCAATTCTGCAGCCTGCCTGTGGGTGGCTGGCTGATTTAGGCCACTCTTTTGTATGCCTAACTTTGGGTGGTTCATTTCTGAGATTCACTGCAAATGCATGGCACATTTTGGCTGAATATAGAGATGCGCTGCATACATTATTTCCACACAATGGTGCATCTGGAGCTGCGCACCATATCTCTGTCTTTCGAATATCACCCTTTGGCACATTTTTTGAGATGGGCGGCTCATCTCTACTTTGCACCATGCATCTCCTTTGAAAATGTGGGCCCTTTTCTTTAGCTATATACAGTGAGAGAATATATAACTTCTGTTAATGGTAGATAGGAGACTCTCCATTAGTAAATATTTCAGAAAAGCAAAATTTAGATGTAAAGCCAATATGAGCCATCTATAACTTATCAGCCAAAAGGGAAGTAGCAACAGCACTCAGACTTTGACATCAGTGACAGTTTATGGCAAAACATCATCACTTTTCTATTCTTTGAATTTAAATGCTAAAAATTACAATAGATGCAATTTAACATTCTTCACAGCATTTACTATACCCATACTAGACTAAATAAAATAAATATGACTATCAGTAACAGATGCCCCAGATGTCTAGATAATCCAGGTTCCCTTATTCATATGTTCCTTACTTATTTTGGGGATGAAATTAATTTTACTTTGGAGAAAGCCACAAAACATTAAGTGGAGAAAGAATGTGATTGGTATTTTACTGGGGGTACATCAACTAGATTTAAGTTGCTCAACAGATCAAGAAAAACTCTTCTCTTTAAGATGCATTATTGCAAAGAAGTGTATCCTAATGTCGTGGAAGGAGTCACACCCCCACCCCACCCCGTTTCAGCAGATGGCTAAATCTGATGATTGATGTCTATAAATTAGAAAGGATACACTGCTACTTGCATAACAAGGAAGAGCATTTTGATAAAATCTGGGCGAATTCTATTGCTAACGCTTTAACTTAAAAATAGTAGTACATCCAGTTCCACGTCTGGACCTGTTTAGCTGTTCTGTCCCCATACCATTAGCTAATCTTATGTTTGTTAGATCAGTACCATTTTGTGTGCTTCTTTTTTCACTGCTGAAACATTCATATGCTGATTTATATTTATAGCTGTTTATTTTTCTTTTTTTTCTTTGATGTAGTGTGGTACTTTCAACTTATTGTTGTGCCAATCTTTCGCCTCTGCATAATAATAAAAAACTTTTGAAAGGGAAAAAATAAAACAAGAGTGATACTTTATGTTAGTTAGTGTTCATATAATCCATGTCAGACACTAACTTTATAGCTATTATGCGTAAGATAGGGCTACACATTAGCATCACAGGCTTAACTACAGTCAGTACTATCAATGCAAACCTTGGAGTGAACAGCTCAAACGAGTATGCTAAGCCACATGTTAGTCTGGCCAGACCCTTTTATCTACAACTTTTTGTACAGGATCCCAAATTTTAAAGAACTCTTGTATCTTACCATTTGCACCTAGTTGTACTCTTTCCAGTTTGAGGCACAGTCTGACATTGTTTGCCCACATACTTACTGTTGGGGGGTCAAAAGACAAGCATCTCTGGATTATCAAACAACACGTTAAATGAATATCACTCAGGTTTCAGGACCATACACATTACCCAGTCAGCATTGATTAAGGTTGTCAGTGACCTGCAGCAGATCCTGGACAGGAGAATGTCGGTATGTGCTGTATTAATAGGCCTATCGAAGGCGTTCGATACATTAACACACAATATTCTCCTGGCTAGGCTCAAAGAAATTGGATTGATGAGGACTGAGCTCAAATACATACCTACTAGGACGTAAACAGTTGGTAGAAATGGGGCCCTATAAATCTATTCCAACTCCTATAAAGCCATGTGTCTCTCAGGAATCCATATTGGGTCCCCTTTTGTTTAACATATATGTTAATGAATTACAGTTTGAAGACACATAAATTAAATATATTTTGAATGCAGACAACACTGTGATTTGTGTGGAGGGTAACTCTATTGAGTATATACAAAATAAATTACAGAATACGTTTGTACAGCTACAGGCATTTTTTTAAGAAATATGTGTTAATAATTATAAAAAGACACAGTCAGTACTTTTTAGTAGAAGTCTTAAAATAAAAAAGTATGTTCCTCTAGGGATACAGACTGTGGATGGAAAAAATATACAACAAGTTACAAAGTATAAATATCTGGGGCTCTGGTTTGGCAATGTGCTAATATGGGATGAACATATCGACATGACATTGAATAATATAAGTAAAAAACTAGTAATTCTCTATAAGCTGAACTATTGTACATCACCCAGATTATGCCTGAGAATTATTAATATCACAATTGTCCTGGTCCTGAATGACAGGGATGTCTTATATGCTGGGGCATTGGGGACGGCGCTAGATAGGCTTGATGTGATGTATAATAGGCTGGCCTGCTTCATCTCGAGGACCCATAAAGAATGTATCATTTAAGCAATAATGCCCCAACAGGGTGTGTGTCGTGCTGGGATAATGTCATGTCTCAGGTGGTTGGGCACGAGACCGTAGGCCAAGTGTGTCCAATACCTGAGGCGTGACGTTATCCCAAACGACACACACCCTGGAGGGCATTATTGCTATTATACAATGACTCGTTGTTATATATAAAATAAAAAAAATATTTTAAAGAATATTTTTATTAGTGTGGAAAAATACTTTTGTTTCTTAAGAGGAGATGCAAAAAAAAGATATCTAGCTCATAGAGCTCATCTGCATTGGTTCACAGCGCTGAGACTAGACCCGTGATGTTGTACTGGGATAACATCATGGGTCTTGTCAAAGACTGACCAATCAGAGACCAGGAGTCTTTCTTGCAATTGTATAATGTGATTTATACAGTGCTTTGAATTTACTGATGCCACAGGAGAAGAGAAATTTGCATTTTCTGATGTTGATGATTAAATTATGGAAGAGTGGCTTTCCTAACTATATACTGGATTTGGTTAAAACTAGAACTGTTAAAGTAGGCCTGAGATCCACTCAGGGTCTTTAATATAGTATTTCAAATCATAACTTGGGAGTAGGGAGGTCTTCGGTTCCCTATAGAGGTTCAGTACTATGGAATTCCATTATGGTAGGTCTACAGGGGATTAATTCTATCGTCAGAATAAACTATCTAAAAAGATGTTTTTTTGATCAGGCAACTGTACCTCTGTCTTCTTGTTCTGATAGAGTCACCTGAATGGAGAAATTCAGCATCTGTGATGCAGTGACCATGATGATTAAGTAATTTCATTTATGTACATATACTGTTATAATGTTTGTAATTACATTTTGATTTTATATTATTTTATATTGCATCTGTGAGTCTATGCAAAGGGACCTCACTGGAAATGGGCTACGCTCAATTGAGTTGTTATCCCTGTTCATAACTTATGAATAAAAAGCTATACTACATACTACTACTAACACAGAAACAGAATTTGATGGCAAATAAGGACCGCTTGGCCCACCTAGTCTGCCCATTTCCCTACCTATTGGATAAGCTGCAGATCCTAGTTAACCAACAGCCTGCTTCCTCCTACCCCCTCCACTAGAATTACTTTATGTCTGTCCCATGCATTCTTGAATTCCCCCACTGTTTTTTACTCCCCTACTTCCTCAGGAAGGCTGTTCCATATATCCACAACCCTGTCCATTAAAAAATACTTCCTCACATTACTTCTGAGCCGATCCTCCCTCTGTGTTCAAATTGCGCCCCCTTGTTCTTGCACATTTCTTTTTCTGAAAGATGTTACCCTCTTGGACTTTATCGATTCTCTTGAGGTACTTGAAAGTTTCTATCGTGCTCCCCCCTTTCCTCGAGGGTATACATACAGTATTAAGCTCCTTTAATCTTTCTTCATATGTCTTCTGGTGCAGACCCTGCACCATTTTAGTTGCCTTCCTCTGGACAGCCTCCATCCTGTCTATGTCATTGCGGAGATGGGGTCTCTAGAACTGCATGCAGTACTCCAGATGGGGTTTCACCAACTGTCTGTACAGAGGGATAACAACTTCTTGTTTTCTACTGGTGATGCCTCTCCCTATGCATCCAGGTATCCCACCAGCCCTCCTTACTGCCTTCTCACATTGCTGGCCCAGCTTTAGGTCATCTGATATGACTACCCCAGGTCCCTTTCCATTTTGTTGTTGTTAGTATCTCACTCCCATTTTGTACTCTTCCCCTGGGTTTTTGTTTCCCAAGTACATTACTTTGCACTTCTTTGCTTTGAATCTAAGCTGCCATACATTTGACCATTCCTCCAACCTTGCCAAGTCCCTTCTCATCCTTTCCACCCCACCTTCTGTATTGACCCTGTTGCAGATCTTTGTGTCATCTGCCAAGAGACATACTTTTCCTTCCAGTCCATCCACAATGTCACTTATAAAGACATTAAAGAGGACAGGTCCCAGTACTGAACCCTGCGGTACTCCGCTAGTAACCCCCGGTTCTAAAGCGTGGACTCCATTTACTATTACCCTCTGTGTCCTGTTGTGCAGCCAGTTTTTTACCCAGGCTACCACCTTGGGACCCACCCCAAGGCTGGCTAACCTGTATATTAATCTTTTGTGTGAGACTGTGTCAAATGCCTTGCTAAAGTCTAGGTAGGCCATGTCCACAGCCCTTCATCTACTACTTTAGTCACCCAGTCAAAGAAATCTATTAGATTTGTCTGACACAACCTTCCCATTGTGAATCCATGCTGCCTTGGGTCCTGTGCCCCACTGGCTTCTAGGTACTCAACAATTCTTTCCTTCAGAAGTGATTCAATCATTTTCCCTACCACTGAGGTCAAACTAACAGGTCTGTAGTTTCCTGCCTCTGCCTTGCTCCCACATTTGTGAAGTGGAATCACATCCACCCTCCTCCAGTCCTCAGATACCACCCCATCCTCCCATGATTTGTTAAAGAGGATAGCCAGTGGTGTCACTAGTTCTACCCTTAGTTCTTTTAGAACTCTTGGGTAAATCCCATCAGGCCCCATTACTTTGTCCACCTTCAGTTTTTTTATCTTATTTTATATAAGTTTAGGAATTAAACCCTTTGAGTCAGGGACTCATTTACAAAGGCTCTGCATCATACATTGAATGAGGACAAAATACAGAGTAAAACATATGGTACAGAGACAAAGAACAGTGGCAGAATGAGGATAGCACATAGACAGAAACTACACCACGATGCATAAATTATGAATCATATAATTAGAGTCAGATGTAAAATTTGCAGCAAATACTTAGCCTATGCAGAGGAGTGTATGTGCAATCACAGTGGCAGTTGGATATAATATGGGTATGCAGCACAGGTTTAAAAGGCCCCAACCTGGGAATAGAGAGGGCAGTGTCAGGGAGGGAGTTCATCCAGAGTGGCGCCCTGTAGCAAAAAGACCTTTGGCTGGTAGTGATCCTTGCAAAAGGGATGTGAAAGGTAGAAGAGTTTGAGTGCCTTGTGGCCCGCATTGGGGAGCATATTTGTAGGAGCGAGAGGCAGCCGGGGGGAGCTAACTCTAGTTGTATTTTTTTGGTGAATAAGCAAGTCTGATAAAGTAGGCGCCCCTGAAAGTTTAGCCACGATGACCGTTTGTAGAGTTCACAGGTACGTGTAAGGCAATCTCAGCCTGTGGCTAGCCGGCATGCTTTGTTAAGGGAGTGTTTTATGCTGGACAGGGCAGTGTCTGAGGTGGCACCATATATGACAATGTCATAGTCTGCCAGGGAAAGGATGGAGCTAGAGATGCTAAACGGAGGGCATCAGGAGGGAGATAGGGCCTATATTTATAAAGGAGACTGATAGTTTGGTCATGTTGTACTTATGTTGAGGGTGGGCACGACCTTTGTTTTATTGTAGTTAAGGACAAGTTTGTGGGAGATGAACCATGATTCTATTTCTGTGAAGGAGCCCTGCAAGTTTTGTTGGAGCTGGGTAGGGTCGGGGTGCCGGCTAAAGATCACAGCGTCATCAGCATACAAGAGCAGGTGTTCAGTGGAGGCCAAAGGGAGGGAGTTTAAGTATAGGGAGAAAAGGAGCGATCCAAGGATGGACCCTTGTGGAACACCAGATTGGACTGGAAGGCTTGTAGAAAAGGTGCTGTTTATTTTAACTTGCTGGGTACAGCCATGGAGATAGTTTGAGAACCAGTCAGCAGTCTCTTGGGAAACACCAACAGAGAGGAGGGAGTTTAACAGCATACTATGATTGACAGTATCGAAAGCTTTGGAAAGGTCAATGCAGACAGATCCAGTCAGTGCTCCCTGGTCAAGGACTTCATGGATAAGGGAGGTAAACTCAAGCAGGGCAGTAGCTGCATTGTGCCCTTTTCTGAAACCATGCTGCTGCTGGCACAGTAGATGGTGCAAGTCTAGATAGTCAGTCAGTTGATCTGCAGCTCTTTTTTCCAGCACTTTTGAGAGGGGAGGGAGTATAGAGATGGGCCTATAATTACTACTGGCAATACGGTCACGACGACCTTTTCCTAAGTGAGAACACCCAAACATGAGACATTTGTTAGGGTTGTTGGGACTGCTAAAGTATTAAAGAAGCAGTTTAGCATAAAGTCACCACTCTTGTCTTTCAAGGAACTTGGCGAGATATGGGCGAGCAACTCTAGGGGAGATCATTTTAAAGTAAAAGGGTGGAGTGCTGTGGGGTGGCAGAAACTGCCCAGTATATGCAGTAAAGAAGTCAGGAGGGAGGATAGAGCTGATGTCAGAGAAGTACACGTTTAAGGCATTAGCTATCCTGGTTGGGTCTTGGGTGGAAACACCGTCAATAACAATCATGGATGGGGGAGGGGAAGGAGACTTGCCACTTAGTTCCTTCATATTTGCCCAGAACTTCTTCCCGTCTCTCCAAGGGGCAGTAAGGCTGGACTGATAGAAAGATGCCTTTGCCTTGCGGATAGCCCATGTGCATGAATTACGGGCAGTCCAGTACAATTGTCTGTCAGAAGGGTGACCAGATTCAAGGGCACGGTGTCATAGGTTATCACAGGCCTTCATTAGATTGAGCAAGGACTGATTTACCCAAGGGGAGGATTTAGCTTTTTCTATTTGCTTAACAAAGGGGGCAAAGATGTCATAGGCAGCTTGGAAGGAGCTAATGAAGAAGGACAGGGCAGCATCCACTGACGACTGGTGATATAGTGGGGACCAATCGAGGTTGAGTAGGTGGTTTCGGAGATGTGCCAGGGACCCTTTTTTTAGCTGGTGATACATGGAGATCCTCGGGGGGGGCTTCTAGCTATTTGACCACTGGCAGGTAACAGGGGAGTGATCGCTGAGTGAGTCTAGGAGGACCCGGATGTCCTGCAAATGCTCGGGGTGGTTTGTGAGGATGAGATCAATGAGGGAAATAGTTCCCCTGTGTTAGTCTAATCTAGTAGGGCTTAGGACCATTTGTGAGAGATTTAGGGCTGTGGCTGCATCCCTGAGGGAGGATGTGTATGGGGCAAGCCAGTTTATGTTGAAATCTCCAAGGGCAATGATTTCTGAGTTTTTTGGTAGTTGGGCAATGCTGTTAAGGATGGAGGAGAAAGCCTCCTTTTGGTTATGAGGGGGTATGAGGACTGACATTAGGTAGAGAGATTTACCTGATTTGCCAACTGCTATCTTAAGGGTGAGGGACTGGGCACCTGCCACAGGGTTCAATGTAGCAATTTTAATACCTTGAAGGTGATCCTGAAGGTACAGTGCACACCCATCACTACGTCTATCCAGTCTGTCCGATCTGAAGAAAGTATAGCCCGGTAGGCAAACAGCTGAGTCAGGGGTACTTAGAGATAGCCAATTCTTGGATACAGCTAGTACATCAGTGTTGAGGAGGCAAACCCATGCTTGAAGTGAGGTGAGATACTTTTGGAGGCTACATATATAAATGGCGGCCAGTCGTAGACCTTTGAATTGCATAGACAGGCAAGGAGTGGGGGTAGTGGGGCCAGGGTTTGGGTGGATATTTCCCATAATTAGCAGTAGGATAATGGAGATCCTGGATAGGGCTCTTTTGAGGGTCAGCCTATGATTATGCAGTGTCAGGCCTGCATGATGAGGTAGCTTGTTAATAAAGTGTGAGCAGGCAAAACGCAGTATTTCTTGGCTATAAAGAAAGGGGGAACCACTGCTGCTGGGAGCAGATGACTAGGAACAAGTAGGAGGTAGGGTGGGTAGAACATGGTTTCTGAAGGAGGAGGTATCACAGGGAGGGCAACGGGGGGTGTTTGTGGGACAGAAGGGGTAGTGTGGTATTTAGCAGGGAAAGGGCAAGGGGTGGTACACTGAGGGGGAGAGTTATGGATAGGAGAATAAGAAGTGTCATCATTCTGTGAGAGGGAGGTGGAGAGAGAGAGAGGAGAAAATAGTATTGTTGCTTAGCAATATGTGGGATGATAATTTAGTGCAGGGCATATTGTTGTTGAGAGGAAGAGGAGATAGAAAGCTAGTAGATATTGTCACAAACCCACTCAGCAGGTCAGGCCCTCTACTCCCAAAGTGCCAACCTCCGAGCGCAGTCTTGTGAACAGTTTAACAGAACAGGGTAACCCTCTTGTCTGTTTTGTGAGTTCGGATCAACCTTTGGTCTCAAGACTTGGAGGGATTCAAACTCTGAACCTCTTGCTAGCGTATCCAATGCACAGGCTCAGATATTTCTGTCTTTGGGGGGCCAGATATCTTTGCCTACGGGTACCTAACCAGGTATACAGAGATGAACCTTTAAAAACTTTAATAAAGACCTCAGATTTAAAATGCTTCTCTTTCCAGTTTGGTACCACCATTCAAGCTTATGTTTAGTATCTGTAATAACCATATACTTTTCTTACAACTACAAAGAAGTCAAAGACAGACCAAGTAAGTTCTAAAAATAATTGTACTAAAATAGTTAAAAATATGTAAAACACAAAATACAGAACTCTTATATCACAAGACATACAAATCTTTTAAAAGAACAAGGTTTAAACAGTGCAAATTCCTACTTACAGTACTTAGATTTGACTCTCTTTCTAACTACCTGTTTACAAGTGCTCCAAAGATGTTTTCTTAGTCAGAGTCTAGGTAAAAATGTGTCTAAGTAAAACAGAGTATTCCTTAACAACTGTATTGGCCAACCCCTTTTTGTGTGAGGTCAGCTAGCTCCTCCTCTGTCAGATTATATAAAAAATACATATCTTATACAAAACAGGATGTCTTTTTTAAAGTATTACATTCTGCAACTTCAACATAATTCATGTCCTTCAAATGACACTTCTTTTGATCTCATAATAAGCTTCTTCCTTCCAGGACATGAAAGCATCTTTATGATTTTCGCACTTCTATGTAATAACCTGGGTTTTCCTCCAACGTCATAAAATGGATATGATTTAGCAACTACAGCTGTAATAAACTCAGACAAGCAGGATCCTTGATTAAAGCCTTTCATGTAACACATTGTCTCTAAAAACTGTGTGTGTGTGAACTCACATGCTGTCAGCATTTCCTCATGGCTTTCATCTTTCAGCTGAAACCTGGGGGGGGGGTGAGGTCACTCCTAGAGCATCAGATTTTCAGCAGACATAGTCAGTAATACATTTTATATTAAAAAAATGATACAGCACTCAGAACTGGCTGTCTACGTCACAGATATAAGTGGAGATTATGGGTATTCTACACTTTTACACACCAGGCTGAGTGAAAGAGTACTACTGGCAGAACATAGCAGCCACTAGTGGCAGGTGCTGATAGCTTGCAAATGGTAAAGTTGCCTGATTGGTGTTTTCAGGTCACCTGGGTCCCACTATGAAACACAAAGTCGACCAAGGGTGGTGGTGAGGGCAGTGGGGCAGCTGATGTATAGTGCCAGTGGGTCTCCTACACCCAAGTTCGGAGACAACTTCAGGTCTGTGTTTCAGTGGTGGGAAGGCTGCTTCAGAAGTGTACATTTACCTTTTGAGACTGCTGCAGGGGTCCTTAGCTTGGGGGAAGGTGTCACATCCTCACGACCTGCACCCACGATGGGGAGCCTTGAATGCTGCAGAAGAAAACAGAGTGGAGTTAAAAATGGTGAGAATGCCCAGATGCAATGTGGGGGGGAGGAGGTTTGAGTCTGAAATGCAGTGCCATTTTTGTTTCTGTGGAGTTGGGAAATGCTGAGATTGCAGCACACTACTGTAGAGAAATCAAGAGGCTTTAATTCTTTCTACCTTTTTTTTAATGCTGTAACATTAGGAGGGCTATTGAGGGTGAACAAAACCAAGGCAGATTCCAGCTCAAGCTAAAAAGATGACACTCCTTGGCTATACTTTAAGGGAGAGTGTAATACAAAATACTTTAAATTAAGTAACCACAGGTACCGGGCTTGTTTGCAGCTGAAACAGTGATTTTGAATTACAGGGAGAATGGTTATTTGGCAGCGAGGGGTGAGAGCAAATTATTTGTATACTGTATATATTTTTTTAAAATAAGAAGGCGCCAAAAATGGCCCTTTATTGACTCAGTGGGATCAAGCAGGGTTTGGTCACTGGGACTCTGAGGATATTTCCAAATAAATCAATTAAACAGCTTGCTTAAACAATACTGCCTTGCTATAATATAGAGAGGGAGATTTAGGGTAAAATCAAGGCAGAGTCTGTCTCAGGTCTTGTTAGCTCCCACAGGTTATGCTTTAAAAGGCAGGTTTTGCAGTAACAAATACAATGAGTTTACACAGCATGCAGTAGTAGAAAGCCTGGCCTAGTTAGGAGTCAGAAACAGTGATTTTTTACAGACATACAAAAGATAGGCAGTGCAGGGTGAGAGCTACTTAATTCAAACAGGGTAAAATGGTGCCAAAAAAGGCTCTTAAGGCACACAATGGATCCAGCTCAATTTCCTCACAGAGATGCTGAAAATTACTCAGAAAAAACCACATGTGTGGGGTCAATAAAACCTTTAAGTCAATTTGAGAAACTTTAGCTTAAAAGGTAGAAAATAGTCCTTGGCTCCTACTTCGGAGACAACTTCAGGTCTGTGTTTCAGCAGTGGGAAGGCTGTTTCAGAAGCGCATGTTTAACTAGTGAGACAGCTGCGGGGGTCCTTGGCCGGGGAGGTCTGTACCCTCATGACCCTGCACCCACGATGGGGGCCCTGAATGCTTGTGAGACTGCTGCGGGGTCCTTAGCTCGGAGGAGGGTGTCGCACCTCATGACCTGCACCCATGACGAGGGCCTTGAATGCTTGTGAGACTGCTGTGGGGGTCCTATTCGGGAGGTGTCGCGACCTCACGACCAGCAACCCACGACGGGAGCCTTGAATGCTTTGAGTTCTTTCAGAACCCTTTCTTCTGTGAATGGACTGTAGTGCCCCCTATCCAGAGTGTTTCTATTGTTTGGTTTAGGTACCTCACCTTCTCTTCTTTTGTGAATATTGAGCAGAAATATTCGCTCAATATCCCTGCTTTTTCACTTTCACCCTCTGCCCACATTCTCTCCCCTTTATTAAGCCTCAGTATCCCGCCCTTGTTCTTTCTTCACTCCCTAATGTACCTATAAAAGGTTTTATCCCCGTTCTTAGCAGAGTTGGCTATCTTTTCCTCAGTTTGGGCCTTTGCTATTCTGACTGCTTTCCCTGCCTCCTTCTGCTTTAACTGATATAGTTCTCTGTTCTGCTCCTTCAGTGTTTCCTTATATTTACTGAATGCTATCCTTTTCTCCTTAACCTTCCCTGCCACCTCTTTTGAGAACCATAGTGGCTTTTTCCTTCCTATTGTTTTGTTGATTTGCTTTACACAAAGGCTTGTTGCCTCTGTGATGGCAGTTTTGATTTTTCCCCACTGTTCTTCCACCCTCTCCTTCTTACCTGTGTGCTAGTGCTTTTCTGAGGCACTCTCCCATTTTGCCAAAGTCAGCCCTCCTAAAGTTCAACACCCTTGCTTTTGTATGGCTTGACTCTACAGCTGTGTTTATTGTGAACCACACTGTTTGGCGGTCACTTGTTCCCAGATGGCTACCCACTTCTAAATCTGAGATCCTCCCTCCATCCCCATTTGAACGTACTGGTTCTAAGATTGCTCCCTCCTGAGTGGGTTCCAACACTAGCTGTCTGAGGCATGCCTCCTGTAGGGCATTGAGAATGACCCTGCTCTTGGATGTGGCTGCAGTAAAGGTGCTCCAGTTAACATCTGGGATATTCAGGTCCCCATCAACAATATCTCTCCTATTTCTGCCATTCTAAGAATTCTTTCTATCATTTCCTTGTCCATTGCCTCCCCCTGAGATGGGAGTCTGTAAACAACCCCTGTGTGGATTGTGGTGCCATTTCCTGTCTCCGGAGTGATCCACAGTGCCTCCTTCCCTCCCTGTTTACCCTTTAGTTCTGTTGCTTTGATTCCATCCCTTATGTAGAGAGCTACTCCTCCTCCTTCTCCTCTTTTACCCTCCCTGTCCCTCGTGTAGATTGTGTACCCTAGTATGTTGACATCTCAGTCATGGTTCTCTGTGTACCATGTTTCTGTGACTGCCATGATATCCAGGTGTCCCTCTTCCATCAAGGCCACTAGTTCAGGGAGCTTGTTACCCAGACTATGGGCATTGGTACTCATCACCCTCCATTTTTTGATGGCCTTACCCCTTTTAGACCGATCACTGTCCTTACTGCTTTTACCTTTTTCTGGATTTACCATTGTTCTGCTCCCTATTGACTTCTCTACCTTTGTGTCTACTTCACTAATTACCCTGTTTTGTGAGGGTGGGCTGGGATTTCCCTGCTTTTCTTCAGTGCCTCCCCCCTTGGTTAGTTTAAATGCTTGCCAATGAAGCATTTAAACCTATCACCTAGGATCCTGGTTCCCCTCCTGGACAGATGCAGACCATCATGCCAGTATAGGCCTGCATCCCTCAAGGTGGACCCCCAGTCTCCAATGAAGCCAAATCCCTGAGCTCCACACCAGTCTTTCAACCAGTCATTGACTCCAATGGTGTGGAGTACCCTAGCCTTACCCATGCCATAGACAGGTAGCATTTCCGAGAAAGTTACCATGTGTGCCACTTGTCTAAGGCCCTACCCAACTTCACAAACACCTGCTGCACTGCTCTGATCCCATTCCCAGCCAGGTCATTTGTTCCTGGATGGACAATGACATCCAGCTCCCTCCTCTGTGTAGCTGCTCTCATGATCCTGAGGATTCGCTTCCTGTCCCTCCAAGCCATGGCAATGGGCAGGCACCATACCTTGCTCTCCTGTCCCTCCCCCAGTTCTAGCCCCCTAACAATTGAGTCCCCCACCAGGAGTTGTTTCCTTCCCCTGTGGGGTCCCATGCCACCCTTCTGTGAATCTCCTTTGTGGAGGTTCCCAGCATCCTCCTTGGTCTCCACTGTGGGTGCCTCCACAAAGGAATCACACTCTGCCAGAATGACAAATAAATTGTGAAGAGGAACAACTGGATGGATGCACCTCTGTTCCACCACCCTCACCCTCCCTGAGCCCACCGTGTTCCAACTGCTCCTCTCTCGGCAACCTCTGAGGAAGTGGTGGTGGCCTGGGTGGTCCCTGGGTGGGGGAGGAGGTTTCCCGAATCCTCGCCAAGTCAGCATGGAGATGGGCAACCTCCTCCCTTTGACCAGAGAGGTGCCTGCAAATAGGGCAGCAATGCAGCCTCCAGAACATCTCCTGGAAGACTGCCACTCCACAGCCAGTGCATTGCACCACTCCTCACATGTCTGTATCCCTTCCTGTTTAAAAGGTTTTTTTTGTTAGTGTGCATAAGCGTGTGAGTGTGTTTACCCCCTATTCAGTGTGCTGTGCCTTTAAGGCTATGAACAGGTGTATGTCCTTTGCACTTTTGGGGAAGTGGTGTCAGAACCCCTGATATAAAGGAAATGATACGCTTGGAGTGGGTGGGGTGAGGGGCAGGGTGGGTGAGATTATGCCCGTGCCCTCCAGAAACAATCAACTACAACTCTGACCCACCACCCCGGTGAGTGCCTTCCTTCCTTTCAGACACCTATTTCACAGAGTTTAAGTAACAGGTCTAGTCACAAATGACTGCAAATATTCTTCCAGCTAAACTTGCCTCCCTGTCAAATAAAAGTTAGACTAAGAAAATTCAACCCCAAAAACAGAGAACCAAAACAGTGACTTCTACTTACTTACACAGGCCCCAACATTAAGAATTAAATTCAGTGTACTTCTATTAAATCACCTCCTTGCTATAAGGAAACTGGTGGCTGCACTCTGTCTCACCTACAGCAGACAGAGTCCACAAACAACTCCTGTTTTGAATCCACGGTTCCTTAGGCCCCTGCAGCTCCTCCCCTTATCAGACACCTATTTCATAGAGCTTAAGTAAAAGGTCTAGTCACACATGACTGAAAATATTCTCCCAGCTAAATTACCTCCCTGGCAAATAAAAGTTACACTAAGAAAATTCAACCCCAAAAACAGAGCACCAAAACACTAACTTTTACTTACTTACACAGGCCCCAATATTAAGAATTCAATTCAGTGTACTTCTATTAAATCACCTCCTTGCTATAAAGAAGCTGATGGCTGCTCTCTGTCTCACCTACTACTATTGTTTGTCTGGCATTTATTAAAGCTATCATCCATAGTGGCCCTATTGAACCCAACTGTCCCCGATCAAGGTCAGCACCCAACAGAAGCTCCAAGGGGGACCTGGAAAGTTTGACATGAAGAACCTGTTCCATGATACTGTGCATTTCACACCACAAATGGGCAATTTGGGGGTCAGGGGCAGGTGAGGACCATATGTAGGAAGTCATCCTCTTGAGCTCTATACTTAGGGCACATTTGAGTTTTCTCTGGGTACCTAGTGTACAATCTGACAGGGGTGTAGTATGTATGGTACATAAAGTTGAGTTGGACTTGCCTCAACCTGTTGCTATTTAATCAGCCTGCCATGTGGCTGATGCCCTTTTCCATAAATCATTTGGTAAGGTTAGATCGAGGTCCTCCTGTGGTGAGCTGCCTGGCTGCCAGCCCTTATCTGTAGATATAATTCTGTTGCATATATGCTTTTTTGTGTAATTCTATGTATATGTAGATGCACAAGAAATGTTAGTGTTAATTCAAGGGAACATAGAGAAAAAGACTGGTTTTTTTTGTTTGTTTTTTTAAAAGGGGTATGACCTTCCTTTGATCTATAAGGCCAGACTTGCTTGCAGAAATCTGACAAGTTCTTGTCAAAAAGCTTGTGAATACATGATCAAAGAGTATTCCTCTAATGTTAATTGGCCAAAGGAAACAGAAGTAATAAAATCAGCTTGTATAATCATATAACTTACAGGATCTTCCTTATGACTAATTAAATTAAGCCAGTTCAAAGTCCCAGGATGAGAGAAGCTATTTACATGTTGTGAGCCCTTAAGATCAAAAGGGAAATGGTCTTGGACAAGAGGTGACGGAAAAGGTTCCCACAGTACACTGACATTTTTTTATAAGTACCAGGAAACATCCTTCTAACAGGCCCGTGTGAGATTGTAATGTCAGGTGACTGAAAAGGTTCCCACAGTACACTGACATTTTTTCTAAGTGACAAGACTTTGGGAAAGTGCATGAGTGACACCCGGTGGCCTAAAGTGGAAGGGCCAGCCTTTTTTCACAGACGGGGGGAGGAGGGGTCTTCTATATAAACTCTCTGGTACAGACACTCAGAGCCATTTTGCCAATCTGTTTAGACTCTCTTCTCCTAACCACAGATAACACCTGTCAACACACAGACTGCCTAAGAGCCAAAGGCTGCTACAGAAAGACTGCAATATTTTGCAAACAAGTGGTTCGCTGGACTTTGAAATCTTCATACCTCAGGTAAATTAGCTAACAGTCTTAGTGCATTTCATTGTACATGTTTCCATTTTCTTTTCCTGTATACTGTAACCCAAATTAATATTCTCTTTTTAGTTGTACTTGTATTTATGTAAGTATTTTAGTAAAACTTTTGTTTTCCTAAAGAAATTCTGCCTTCGTGAGAGTTCTTATATTGCATGTGTGACTGTAGAAGGTTTATTAATAATTTGTGAAAACTATTACTGCCAGAAGGGCCACCATAAGCAACCAAATTGAGAAAAGGATCTGTAAGGTATCTGGAAGAACAGGGAGAATACCAGAGTCTACAAAGAATTTGAACCAGGCTGTTGCATGTTCTGTAGGGAGAAGGCCAAATCAGGTTTTTACACTGCTACCCTGAAGAGAGTGTGATACCCAGGTCTTCCTCCCATGTGTAATAGACAAGGACAGGGATTCATATTTGGCCACAAGACTCAAAGCTGGTATTGTGCCCTTATCCAGAGTTAGAGGGATGCCCTGGATCCTCGTGGCAGAGGTGCAATTGTGACCTTGGCAAGTATTCAAAAAGCACGAGGAAGGTATCCCTGTTCCCTTCCTGTCACGGATTGTACTTAAAGGTGGGCACTATCAGTTCAGTGGGTCTGACTCCCAGGAGTGGTTTTGTGACATATCTAGTGGGTAGCACTGGGATCCAAGAGATTTGGTTGCATAGTGTTGCTATTCAAGAGAAATTGGTGGCACAGGCATAACAGTTGGATTCGAGCCCAGTGTATCAGATTGATAAACTGTAAACAGTCCACACACAATTAAGGCAGAGATTTAAAAATATATATAAAATTTGGTTACACTATAATGCTCCCTACCTGTTTTTTTTTTCTTTCTCAGGTGCAAGATAGTGTAGCAGTAGTTAGGGAAGAAGATGGCTTCCATCTACAGTGAATACACTGCAGATTACCTGAAGCAGTTGTGTCAGGAAAGAGGAATCCAGTGCAAGAGGTGAACCAAAAAGCACCTCATGGAGGCTCTGGTGGCAGCTGATGAGCAAGTGACTGCCCAGAACTTTGAGTCACGGCCAGTGACTGAAAAGGACCAGAGCCTGGGTGAGGGGGTGCCAGGACCCATCACAGAGTCCAATACTAGGAAGGAAGACAGTGAAACCAGAGGGAAACCAGAGCCACATCGCTGGGGAGAGCCACCACAAAGCTGGATCCAGAAGGGATCAGACTGCAGCTAGAGTTGAGGAGATTGGAGCTAGAATTCGAGCAGAAAAGGTTTGAAACCCAACAGCAGTGGGAATTTGAGCAGAGGAAGTTCAGACTGGAGATGCAGGAACAAGAAAACCAGCATCGGAGAGAGGCCAAGGAAAAAGAAATGCAGCTTCAGAGAGAGAGGCTGAGGAAAAGGAAAAACAGCTTGAGAGAGAGTCTGAGAGAGAAGAACCAGAGTGTCAGAGGGAATTTGAACTGGCAAAGCTAAGACTCCAACTACCAGCACCAGAGGAGGTAAGTGGCATGGGTGAACCTGGAACTCCAGGGCTGGGATACAAGTTAAATTCTAAATTAATAGCTGAATTTAAAGAGGGGGAGGATATGGATGTATTTTTGAATTTGTTTGAAAAGGTCTGTATCCAGGCTAAAATACCCAGGGAGTCCTAGAGCTTCCAATTATCCACCGCTGCTTACTGGAAAAGGACGTGAGGCACTAGGCCTAATGGACAATCAGGACAGTAGTAATTTTGAGCAACTTAAAGCTGCATTGCTTAAAAAGTATGAATTAATGCCTGAAGCATACAGGGTTACGTTCTGAAAGCTCCAGAAAAGCCCTGACATGAGCTATGAGGAACTCGCCACAAAGCAACATTAGTTTTCAAAACGTTGGTGGGAGGAAGTGGAAGCAAACTCTGTAGAGAAAATTGAGGAGGTTGTACTTTGGGAGTAATTCTTTTGGGCTTGCCCAGCAGAGCTAAAAACCTGGTTGGAGGATCAAGACCCCAAAATAGAACAGCAGGCTGCTGAACTCTTGGACCACCATCCCAGGAGCAGCCCTGCTCTGAAAGGGAGTGGGGTGGGTGTGGCAGTGCAGAAGGGAAAAAGCATGCCTTCAGGGCAGCTAAAACTCTTACTGCCTCCATAGAAAGGGGGAAGCTCCAGGCTACAAAAAAAGGATTTATCGGATAAAATAAATGATGATTGTTGGTTTTGCAAACAGCCAGAGCATCTTGCTAGTCAGTGTCCTAAAAGGGAACAGAGTGGACAAAGTAGTGCTCAACAGAGTTGGGTGCACTGTGTATCCCTTAAAGCATGGCAATAACATGAGGAGCACATACACCCGGTTACTGTAAATGGGGTGCAGACCCATGGGTTAAGAGACACGGGGGCATCTCTTACCTTAGTGAAAGGGGATTTGGTTGAGCCTGCACAGCTTATACCTAATCAGTTTGTAGCAGTAAGGGTATTCACTGAGGAGGAAAAAACTCTGCCACTAGCTAGTGTTCCCCTTGACTGGGGTGAGACAGGAGAGAGGGTGCAAAAAGTGGCTATGGCAGACAACCTCACCCTGGATGTGATTATAAGGAACGATCTCCGAGGGGGGGGGTGCAGTTACCGGCAGTCAGACAGCAAAGGCCGATTGTAGTTCCCTAGACCCCATAGAAGTCCATGCAGAAAACAATGGGAGGCTGGTTCCCCAGCCTGTGTATGTTGAAACAGAGAGTAGTGAAAGGGAAGTAGGACTTCCCCATGTAGAAGTTTATAAAACAGCTACAAAAGGTTACTCTGAGGAGGGAGAGGTAACCAATGGTCAGAAGGTTAGGGATGGCAGTGACCCTGAATGCCCTGATGCTAGAGCTATGGACCCCAGTTTAGAAACTGAAGGGAACGTGTCCCGTGCCTTGGGAAAATGTGAAGGATTTGCAGCTGTTCAGAGGACTGATTCTAGTTTGGAGAGGTTGAGGGCTTGTGCAGAATCTGACAGGACACAGGGAGGTGACATGAGACATAGAGTATATTGGGACAATGGACTGTTGCATATGCAGGATGTAAGGACAGAGGGAAGGGTGGTGGGCAGGTAGCTTGTCATTCCCCAGGAGGGTATCACGTCGCAACAGCGACAGGAATATAGTGAACACCATCACAGTGTCATTTTCAGCAGTTTGCTGTGATGGTCTGCTAGATTCCTGACACTGCTGCCTCCGGGGTGTTTGCCCCCTCCCCAAACCAACTCTGACTCGGAATTGATAACCTTAAGTGCGGAGAGTGCTGGGGGCAGCATGGTGGGTGTGGGGGCAAAGCCCACCCACTGAAAACACACTTTTCTCCAGCAACAGCACAACACCAATTGGCAGTGTTGTGCCATCACTGTACTGATGGTGAGCAAATTCCGTGTCACAGTGGCATGGTGGAACCCCTCCTGGGGTACCTTGAGCGGTTGCTCAAGATCGCGCATAATATCCCCATGTCTGGACATCTGGGAATTGCATGCATCACGCAGATGATTGACCCAGAATTTATATTGGCCCAACTTCACCCAACAGGTGAAGGAATATTGCAGGTCTTGTCACTGGTGTCAACAAATAGGGAAGGCAGGTAGTAAAACCAAAGCCACCCTTATTCCCTTGCCTATTGTGGAGGAGCCATTCCAGAGGGTAGGAATGGATATTGTGGGACTTTTGAATACCTCCAGCTCCTCCGGAAAGAGATTTTTGTTTATTTATTTTATTTATTAAGTCTTGGATTACAAATACATTTGAGCAAAGAGCTCTTTTACAAAGGTTCCACATCGAGTTACTAGTCAGAAACATGCACATAACAGTACTTATACAGAATACATAAACAGGACAGTTTACAAATGTGAAAGTCAAACGAGTGTGATACAACAGTTCAGAAGACGTAGTTCAACAGTAGTACCTGGTTAAGCATATTAGCTGACAAAGAAGTGATAGATACATACGAGTAGTAGAAGCAGTCAAACCGACCATGTCAAAGAACATGTTGGAGAAGGGGTGTTAGACGGGGTAGGTAGGACTAAGAAGAGAGGGAGAGGGAGCTGAGAGGAGTGGGGGGAAAGGATAGTGTAGATGATGGAGGTGGGAGGAAATGAGGGGGATGACAAGTAAGTACATAACAACAGATTAAATGGGCAAGTGCTAATAGGTTGCATCAAAGAGAAAATGGGGGGGGTTAGAGGAGGCAGTCACAGCAACTATCTGCTGTAAGGTGCTGTCGGAGCTTGTATTTGAAGGAGCCGAGCTTGGTATCAGAAGTGATGTCACTAGGAAGAGCATTGACCCAAAGAGGGGCTCTGTAGGCAAAGGCCCCTGTGATGTGCAGCACCGAGGCACCTGGAGTAGCTGATGCTCTGAGGCATGCATCTGGAGGGGATTGCAAAAAGGGCTTAACAGGTCCTGCACTCCTAGAGGGAGGAGGCCGAGGGTTAGTTTCTTAGCCATCAGACAAGTTTCATACTTTATATGCCCTTTTAGTTGCAGCCATCCAGTTTGGGCGTAGAGGTCTCATGGAAGAGTGAGGCATGGTGCCCAGTGATAAGACGACAAGCTATGTTAAGGGTGGTAGTAATGTGCCGGAGGGCCGTATCAGTGGCTGAGCTATATGCAACCAGGCCATAGTCTATGATGGAAATGATAGAACACTGCACGGCCAGTCTCAAAGCTTCTGGGGTCAAGCAGTTCTTGTGTCTATAAAGTAGCCCAATACGTATATTCATTGTTTAGCAATGTTGTTGATGTGCACCCCATAGGATAAGGAGCTGTTGATGGCTACACCTAGATATTTAAAGTGGGTTACTTGTTCTAGAGCTGTACCAAGGTGGTTTTTAATGGTCAGCGGGTGGTGTTTGTGTTTATTGTGGGAACTACTAAAGAGCAACACCTTAATTTTTTATAGTTTAGTATCAACTTATGTTCACCAAACCAGTTTTCAACACTTGCAAAGCCATGTTGCAGATTTTTTTCAGGGAGGATAGGGTCAGAGTTGCTTGAGAAAATTACGGCATTGTCAGCGTATAGTAAAATAGATTCATGGCAGGAGCTTGGGAGATTATTTAAGAGCAGACTAAATAGGAGTGGGCCCAATATGGAAACTTGTGGTACCCCAGAGCAAACTGGCTTTGTGTCTGAGAGGACATCAGATATTTTTACTTGTTGTATACATTTATCTAAATAGCTAGTAAACTAGGCCATTGAGTCCTTAGAGAGACCTGCTTTGGACAGTTGCTGTAGAAGTAGGCGGTGGTGCACAGTGTTGAATGCTTTTGTTAAGTCAATAAAGGCAGCTCCCAGAAGTTGACCCTGATCCAGGGATTTATGGATAAATCCAGTGAAGTCCATTAGGGCAGAGGTAGTGCTGTGCCCTTTTCAGAACCCATGTTGTTGGACACAGTGGATCTTATGTTTCTCAAGATACTTGACCAGCTGGTCTGCAACAATGCATTCAAGTGCCTTGGAAAGAGGGGGGAGTATGGATATAGGCCGGAAGTTCACGTGTTGGGTCCCATCGCCACTTTTGTGTACCCAGGTAACTTTAGCAGATTTCCATTTTTGTGGAAACTGTGCCAATCTGAGTGAGAGAGTAAAAATTCTGGTCAGCAAGATGATAACTTCAAGTGTGAGGGATAGCAGTTTGAGATCAAGAGAGTCCCCGCTATCCCTTGATTTACCAATTGCCTTGAAGATATATTTTCTGGACTCAGCCAGTGAGACCTCTTTGAAATAGAAAGGAGGGTGACCAGTTGGGGGGGTGTTTATTTTCAGAGTTGTTTGGGGTGACATCAAGTCAAAAAAGTTAGGTGGAAGAACAGTACTGCGATCAGCAAATGCGTCATTGTAAGTGTTGGCAATGGTGACTGGGTCCAAGATAATAGTTCCTTCTATGTTTAGAAAGGTAGGTGCTAGTTTTGGGTTCTTTCCTGTTATATCCTTTATGTTGTCCCACAACCATTTGACATCACCACAGGAGTTGGTAAGCATTTCCCTGTAGTAATTATTTTTCTCAATGCAGATAGATCTTCTACAGTCATTATGGGCTCATTTGTAGTTTTGAATATCCACTTGCTTTCTGGTGGCTCGCGCACGGAGCCATAGGTGGCTTCTGGTTTTCAAGCGGGCTCTTCAGTCAGCAGAGAGCCATGGGTTACAAGGGCCTTTTATTTTCCATTTTTTAGAGATGTGTGGATGTCATAAGCAGCGTTTATCCTGATGGTGGTAGATTATGCCACCCGATATCCAGAGGTGGATGCCCTCTCTTCACGTAGGACAGACAAAGTGGCAGAAAACTTTCTAGGTATTTTCTCCCATGTCAGATTTCCACAGGAGGTTATCACTGATTGAGGGGGTACCTTCATGTCGGACCTGATGAAGTGTTTGTGGGAGAAGTACGGGGTGGTGCAGAGATGCATGACACCTTATCACCCGCAAGCCAATGGGCTTGTGGAAAGATTTAATGGTACCCTAAAATCGATGCTCCAAGCATTTGCTGAGCAGCAAGGGAGGGACTGGGAGAAATACCTTACCCACCTGTTGTTCACATACAGGGAGGTGCCCCAAGTGTCGACAGGGTTTTTTCCCCTTTGAACTCTTATATGGTTGTAGGGTGCATGGGCCCCTAGACTTGATCTGGGAAGACTGGGAAGGCAAGCAAGCCACCCAGAGAACTCCCATAGTGGAGTATGTCTTAAAGTTTAGGGAAAAGCTGAAGGAGCTTATGGGAGCAGCCCAAAGCAACCTGTCAGCCTCCCAGTGGAAGCAAAATGTCTGGTATGACTGCAGAGCCAGAGCTCGCTCATACAATGTAGGTCAGAAAGTCATGGTCCTAATCCCAGTCCAGAAGGATAAGCTGCAGGCCAAGTGGGCAGGACCATACAAGGTAGTCTGACAGGTTAATGACATGAACTATATTGTAGAACTGCCTGACAGGAGACATACCCACAGAATGTTAAGGTTAAGAAAGGTTAAGGAGAAAAGGATAGCATTCAGGAAATATAAGAAAACACAGAAGGAGCAGGACCGAGAACTGTATCAGTTAAAGCAGAAAGTGGTTGTGAAGGCAGTCAGAATAGCAAAGGCCCAAACCGAGGAAAGGATAGCCAACTCTGTTAAGAAGGGGGATAAGACCTTTCATAGGTACATTAGGGAGCGAAGAAAGACCAAAGGCTTAATAAAGGGGAGGGAATGTGGGTAGAGGGTGACAGTGAAAAAGCAGGGATACTGAACGAATATTTCTGCTCAGTAGTCACAAAGGAAGAGGAGGGGGAGGTACCTAACCCAAACAAGAGAAACACTCTGAAGATGGGGGCCGATACCAGTCCATTTACAGAAGAAAGGGTTCTGAAAGAACTAATAACATTGAAGGTAGACAAAGAAATGGGGCCTGATGGGATTCACCCCACAATTCTAAAAGAACTAAGGGTAGAAATAGTGACACCGCTGACAACTCTCTTTAACAAATCATGGGAGGATGGGGTGGTACCCGAGGACTGGAGGAGGGTGGATGTGATTTCTCTTCACAAAAGTGGGAGCAGGACAGAGGCAGGAAACTACAGACCAGTTAGCTTGACCTCAGTGGTAGGGAAAATGATGGAATCACTTCTGAAGGAAAGAATTGTTGAGTACCTAGAGGCCAGTGGGGCACAGGACCCAAGGCAGCATGGATTCACGATGGGATGGTCGTGTCAGATGAATCTAATAGATTTCTTTGACTGGGTGACCAAAGTAGTAGACCAGGGGAGGGGCTGTGGACATGGCCTACCTAGATTTTAGCAAGGCATTTGATACAGTCTCACACAAAAGATTAATGCACAAGTTAGCCAGCCTTGGAGTGGGTCCCAAGTAGGTAGCCTGGATAAAAAATTGACTAAACAACAGGACACAAAGGGTAGTAGTAAATGGAGTCCACAGTGAAGAAAGGAGGGTTACTAGTGGGGTACCGCAAGGTTCAGTACTGGGACCGGTCCTTTTTTAATGTCTTTATAAGTGACATTGCAGAGGAACTGGAAGGAAAAGTATGTCTCTTTGCAAATGACACAAAGATCTGCAACAGGGTTGATACAAAGATGGAGTGGAAAGGATGAGAAGGGCCTTTGCAAGGTTGGAGGAATGGTCAACTGTATGGCAGCTCAGATTCAATGCAAAGAAGTGCAAGGTAATGCACCTGGGAAACAAAACCCCAGGGCAAGAGTACACAATGGGGGGTGAGATACTGACATCAGTAAAAATGGAAAGGGACCTGGGGATAATTATATCAGATGACCTAAAGGTGGGCAAGCAATGTGAGAAGGCAGTAAGGAAGGCTGGGGGAATACTGGGATGCATAGGGAGAGGCATCAATAGTATGACTAAGGGGCACGCTGCAAGCCCTTGCTGCACAACCTTAGCATAGTCAAGTTCTGCAAATTATGTCTACCTCAAATTTTCCTTCTTCAAGGGTTCTGCTGCATTTGAAAGAGAATAACTGTAAAACTGTGAGTAAAGCAGACACTGCTCTGTGTCTGGAAGGACTGTAAATAGTTGCTCAAAGGTTTGCCAAGTTTCAAAATATAGGCAATTTGCTGCTAAAAGTTTGAGATTCCTGTCTGTTCCAAACAAACAGTTCTGTCAAGTAGCAAAGATAACCAAGGAATGGTAAAGGTAAAATTTAGTTTGATATAGCATGCCAACGTCGGCCAGCCAGCTGCACCCATAACAGGCCTGCAACGTTTAATATTGGGTACCCAGAGATAGGATTGGGGGGTCTTTATCTGGACTGGGGACTGGTAACAGTTTGGGATTCTGTCGATTCATAGGGTTAAAGCAGCTAGCTAGTTAGAAAGGTTAATAAAAACCCAGCCCAAGGTTGGTGAGTGGCCAGCATTGATAGATGTTTTGAATTTAAAATGTAAAATGATTGCCTGATGCAAATGCCAAATGCTAAATCTGACTGTTGCTTAACTTTTACCTCTAATTTCCCGTTCCTAACGGTCCCCCTTTGTGAATAAATCGTTGGTTAACTGTGTTTACAAATTTTAACTCGTGACTCAAGTCAATAATTTGAAGTGTTGAAAATCTGGTTTCTGGGTTATGGTAATCCATGTGTGGGGTGACTATATGGGGGAGGTACAGCATCCCAGGGGGTTGTACTGCTAAAAATCAGACCCACTTGTAATTTTACTCTCAGTGGAGGCTCTGCACTATTTATTGTTCTGTCTTGGGAAAGAAGCCTTAGTACATCCAAAATAGGAACCCAGACCCCTCACCCTTTTAGGCCTACAAGGCAGGGGTAGTTGTCTGTTGGTACACAGTGTCACCCTGGCTACATACATAATACTGCAAGTGGCAATACTTTCTGTTATAGCTACCACTGGCCCTTGAGCGCTTAATGTTTAGGTTGGCCACTCCAGGACCATGCTCTCTTTACACTGGAAAACAATTCCACTTCTATTTCTTTCCTGTTAATACCCTCCACTGGAGATTTCGAGGTGCATAATGGAACTTCTGCCTAACCTAAGCATTCCTTAACTGAGGCCCAAGAAACTGGCAAGGGAGTGCCTTCACCACAACCTAGCTCCGCTTCTTTAAAAGAGGTTGCTGGATTTAATACTCCAGTAATTTTTCAGGAAGAATTGTCCTAATCCGTCAAAAGACCACCATTACAGTTACTGTATAATAGGCAACAGAAGTGATGCCCTTAGTTGCAAAATACTAATCAATAAGATATTTATGTGCCCATAAAGTTGCCCAGAGAATGAAATAAAATGTATCTACCATCCCCAAAACTGTACCTAATTTCTTCAACTATTATTTTATAATTGTTACTAGAACATGATTCAAGTTCAAATACTACCCGAGATGTACTCAAAATATATAAAGATTTTTATGTGACTTACAACATATCTTTTGTTAACCCGCAGAAATCCCAAAATAGCAGTAGAACAAGAGGCCTCGGCCCAAAGTTCTCAATGACAAATACCCAACATTATTATAAAAAGTCAGTCTCTTATACTTTGTAAACTTTAGAGAATTATTCTGACAATTCACTACTTGTCCATCACATGCCACCGTACAGAGGCTTTAAAATACTTTATAAAGCTTAGGATGGCATCCAAGAAGTCTGTATACAGAGTCCCATTATCAAAAACAAGGACTTTTTTTTTATATAGTTTTAAGCCATACCTTGCTGCATGCCTCGGAGGTCAATTTTCAAACAAGCAAACAGGCAGATTCAAAGAAGCCCTATGGGAATCTCTATATACCAATACTTCCAGGTTGTTACTGAGAATGGATACTGCAGTACACAGTGCTCCTGGTCCAATCCAGTCTTCAGCGAGTACTCTGCCTTCTCTCTAGCCCCCTGATTTTGAAACTTCTGGTACACACAAAACCATTCCTCAGCTCTACGTTTCCATGCCTTCATGTTGGCAATTTCAATCTGAGGAAGCAAACAGTGAAAGTCACTTCCCTGAGTGTAGTATTTCCTCTTATGTGACTATTAATACAAGACCACCAGCCCTGGGCAACGTTGTTATTCTCTGTTCATAATGACATAAGATGCATTTCAGCACATATAGTGTGATTTTAAGTCACCTCCATGGTTTTCCTTCAGGGTAATCACCAGGGTAGTCATAGATGACCCTCCACACGTCCTTCAGTCTGCACATGTATGCAGGGCAGTAAACTGCTAACTTGGCATGGCCAATAGGGCTAAGCATATCCCTACCCCTGTGGCTTATCTTGCTCTACCCAGAGGTGTGCTTCTCCCTAGCCTTAACTATAGACTAATCTCTTACACACAGAGTACTCATTGTGTGAATGGGATGTAGTTTATAATAACAGCTGCAGGTTTTCCCTATCAGCAGTTCATCTCATGCACCACTGTGAGCTCTATGCTCTACCTAAATTTCAGTAAAGCTTTCAACACCATTCCACACAGGAGACTAGTAAGCAAGGTGGGTAGCTTAGAAGTGGTCCCAAAGGTGGTAAGCTGGGTAAGAAATTGGTTAAGGGACAGACAACATAGGGTGGTGGTAAATGGAGCTCACCCTGAGGAACAGAGGGTGACCAACGGGGTGTCTCAGGAATCAGTGCTGGGACCGGTCCTCTTTAATGTCTTTATAAGTGACATTGCAGAGGAGCTGGAAGGGAAGGTCTGCCTCTTTGTAGATGACACCAAAATCTGCAATAGGGTGGACACGGGATTGCGGGAAAAGAGCCATTGACCAAGTAGGGTCAAATTCCACAAATAAGGATAGGCTTATGGGCAGACTGGATGGGCCTAGCGGTCCTTATCAGCTGACAATTTCTATGTTTCTATCTGACACTCTGGGAGGACGGTGGAAAGGATTAGCAGAGACCTGAGAAAATTAGAGAATTGGTCAAGCGTATGGAAGCTGGCTTTCAGAGAAAAAAGTGCAAAATAATGCACTTAGGGCACAGAGACCCAGCAGTGTAGTACAGAATGTGTGGAGTAGTATTTATGACCACCAAGCAGGAAAAAGACCTGGGGAGTAACCATATCAGATGACTTAGGTGGCCAGGCAGTGAGACAAGGCAGTCAGGAGGGCTATTGGGATGCTTGGGTGCTTAGGGAAGGGTATCACAAACAGAAAGAGGGAGGTAGTATTGCCCCTGTATAGACTGTGGGTAAGACCCCACCTAGAGTACTGTGTCCAGTTCTGGAGACCACATCTCCGGAAAGGCATACAGTGGTGGCAGTCCAGAGGAGGGCAACTAAAATGGTGCAGGGTGTGCTTCAAAAACTCTAAAAGGAGAGACTGAAGTACCTCTGTTCTAATGTCAGATTTGTTTCTCTGCTGAAGAGAGCAGTTGCCCTAAAGTCGTCTCCAGCCTTGTGGTCTTCTCTACTGTTATTGTTATTAATATAGTTTATTATTTTAATAATGAAGTTACTTTTTGATTACTCTGCATTAGCTAGGGTGCTCTTTTTATAATTTTAATAAACATTGTGGCTTCTCCAGTTCCCAACTGGTTCCCAGGAAATGGAGAAGGCTGTGTTATAACACAGTTCCAGCTTAAAGGAAATAAATTGACTGCATTTTCAGTAAAAACGTTTTATCACTTATGTTTTACTTGTTTTAAAACTTTTTCATATGTTTTTAAATTATTTTATTTTAACGCTTTTGTGACTGGGAACTGAGTACTTTGTTTTATAGGTCCTATCAGTGTTTGGTATGACTGATAGCAATGAAAACAGAACAGGGTCCACTGGTTTTAAAAACTGTATAAAGTGTTTTCAGCTCCGGGCAAAGGCAGACTGCCACAAGCTTTGTCTAAAGTGCCTGGGTCTAGATCACGATTTTATTCATTGTGAACTCTGCAAAACGTTTTGCCCTAAACACAGAAAAAGGTGGTCTAAAAAGAGAAGAATTTATGGCTTCCCAGTCTGCCTCTATGTCACCAAAGCACAATAAAGGCTTAGAGGGAGTTCCTAATGATAGTGGAAAGCATGCATCAGAGGGATCGTCTTCTCATAAGGAGCAGTGCCTGTCAAAGGGGACAGATAAAAACGACAAAGTTGCTCAGCCATCAGAAAGGCTGGAAAGGATGGAAAATATATCAGGGTGTACAAAACTGGTTGATGGATAGAAGACAGAGTGTGGTGGTAAATAGTACTCACTCAGGTGATGGAAGCGTGACCAGCGGGGTACCTCAGGGCACGGTACTGGGTCCAGTCCTCTTTAATGTTTTCATAAGAGACATTGCAGAACAGTTGGAAGGGAAGGTATGCCTATTTGCAGATGATACCAAAATCTGCATTATGGTGGACACCCCAGAGGGGATAGAGAGAATGTGCAGTGACCTGAGAAAACTCAAGAAATAGTCAAGGGTATGGCAGCTGCGTTTCAATGCAAAAAAAGTGCTGAATCAGGCACCTAGTGAACAGAAATTCAGAGGTAGACTATAATATGGGGAAAAGGTATTGACAGTCACCAAGCAGGAAAGAGACCTTGGAATAATCATATCTGATGACCTCAAGGTGGTGAGGTAGTGTGACAAGGCAGTAGGTAGGGCCAGTGGGATGCTGGGGTGCATAGGGAGCGGTATCACCAGAAGAAGGAGGGAGGTGGTGTTGCAATTGCATAGATCATTGATGAGACCACAGTTAGAGTACTATGTCCAGTTCTGAAGGCCATATCTCAGGAAGGACATAAATAGGGTGGAGGCTGTCCAGAGGAGGGCATCCAAAATGGTGCAGGGGCTTGCATCAGAAGCCCTATGAGAAGAAACTAAGGGATCTCACAGTGTACACCCTGGAAGAGAGAAGGGGGACATGATAGAAACCTATAAATAACTCACGGGTTTGAACAAGGTACAGGAGGGGAGTATTTTTCAGAGGAGAAGATGCATGAGAACAAGGGGACATGCAATGAAGTTGGAAGGTGTAAAATTTAGGTGAGATGTGAAGAAGTACTTCTTCACTGAAAGTGTGGTGGATGCCTGGAACAATCTTCCAGTGGAGAGAGTGGGGGCGAAAACAGTGGTGGGCTTCAAGCATGCATGGGATAGGCACAAGGGAATGTTAGTCGGGATGTGGAGAGGTAGCTGGTAATAAGGTAGGATCTGCAGGGACCATATAGGCAGGGAAAAATGGGCAAACTGGGTGGGTCAATTGGTCCTCACTGGCTAACAAATTCTATGTTTTGTATAGGGAGAATGCTGATCCCAATGATGGCAAAAATACAAGTAAAAGAGCCTCAGAAGATGTGCTGGATCCAGTGTCTGCTAAGAAAAGGCAAAAAGAAAACCATGTCCATGCCATGCCTCCTGCCAAAGAAGGGAACAGGCAGTGGATCAGAAACACAGAAACATACACTTTGTTGGTAGAAAAGGACCACTTGGCCCACCCAGTCTGCCCAGATGGTCCCTTCCTAGTCTGTCTTCACAGACCCTAACTGGTCTCTGGTGACCCTCCCTCCTAAATGCCCATTCCCTGCCTATTCACTTATATTCCTCTATGTCTGTCCCACACATGCTTGAAACCCGCTACGGTTTTTGCCTCCAACACCTTTGCTGACAGTCTATTCCAGGCATCTACCACTCTCTAAGTGAAGTAGTACTTCCTCACATCCTATCCCTCTTTAACATCTCCCATTCTGCTTCATCTGATGCCCTCTGGTCTTGGTGCACTTCCTTCTTTGGAAGAGACTCCCCTTCTGCATCCTGCTGTCCCAGCAGGGTTCTCTGTAGTTCACTGCCCTCGGAGAGATTGGGGAGGGGGCAATCTGTTTTCAATCTGAGTTGAGCTTCGCAATACTCCCAGTTGGGGAAGCCTCATCATTTGAATGCATGGCCATGCATGGGGGTCCAGGTGGAGGATGTAGGATCCCCCTCATGCACCAATCCTGGAGTATGAGTGAGTTTCTGCAGGAAATCGCAAATGCCATCACAGAGAGAGTGTTGGAGTCACCCAGATGGTTGATTCTGGGTGGCTTCAGTGCCTGGATCGATGTTGAACTCTCGCAGTTTGGTCAGGATTTTCTCCAGTTGATGGATTCACTGGGCCTAGCATTGGTTGTTACCTTTGTGACCCATCAATACGATCACGCCTTGGACCTAGTTTTCACACTTATTCTTGAGATTAATAACCTTGAGATTGATCCGGTCAGTTGATTGGATCACTGTACAGTGAGGTTCATGTTTGGAGCCCCCCCATAGTCCACCCCTTGTGGAGATGGTTACCCACCACACTTTGAAGGGGTTGCCCCCAGAAGGACTTCAGGTGGTGGTTAACGTATCAGGAGTGTTGGTTGCTTGTGTGACTCTATCAGAAGAGGTGTGGTGGCCTATAATAGGGCCATTACTGAAGCATTTGATGCAGTTGCATCAGTCTGTGTATGACCTAGAACTTCATGCTTGAGATCCCTGTGGTTCAGCAAGGAACTCAGGGAGTTGAAGACCAAGGGTCAGAGGTTGGAGCGTTATTTGAGAAGGTCACATGCTGAGGGGGACAAACTGACTTTGAGGACTCACTACTGTGAGTACCAAAGGGCAGTTTCCCATAAAAAGGCAGCATTCCTGTCCAGGGAAATTATGGCAGGGAAAAATTGACCAGCACAGCTCTTCTGGGTGGTAGACAGGTTTCTGCATCAGGTCTGTGTGCAGCCAGTAAGAGCTAGCTTATCCACACATTGTAAACAGCGTGCTTGGCTTTACTCTGGCAGGGTGTCCTCATTTCAGTCAGGGATCTCCCCAACAGGGTTGTCACTCACAACCCAGCATAGCTAAGCTGGTAATGGATGACAGCTGTCCGCCTGACTGGGAAGAGTTTAGGCCAGCTTTGGTGGATGAGGTCTGTGGGGTGATCCTAGTGCTGAAGCCCACCTTTTGTGAATTGGACCTGGGCACAACGTGCTTGTTGTAAGGTATATAGTTTTTCTAGATCCAGTGTTCATGAACTAGTCTGGTGCTCCCTTTCTACTGAGGTCCTTCCAGGCATGCTGAAAAATATGCTGGTTAAGCCATTCCTTAAGAAATCATCTTTGGACCCAGACTGTTTGGCGAATTATAGACGAATCTCTAACCTGCCATTTCTAGGGAAGGGTTAGTTAGTTAATTAGCTAGTTATTGACAATTTCAGAGAATACCTTTAGGCACAAGTGCTCATTTACAAAGGTTCCACATCAATAACGGAGATTACTAAGCAACATATTAAATACAATCAGTGAGTTCCAGTGGAGTGAAGTCAAACAAGTACAAATACTGTATAGTCGAACAAGTACCAATAAATAGGCCTGAATCAATTGCATAACATTTTGCAATAAGGCTGGTAGACAGAACAAGCATAATAATGGTACATGGCCTCAGAGCCAGTTTGACACAGTTCACAGAGTATACCAGCAGGGACTTCAGTTACAATAATTAGCAGTTTAGTTGCATTGAACTGTTAGGGTTGCCCATAGTGCTCTATTAAATTGGTCAAACTTAGGTAGACTGAACAAGGTTACCAGATTGCTCTTTTAATCAGTCTGTGGCCCTAACTGCGAATGAATGCTTGCCCAGCTTAGTACAACAAGCAGGCAGTTCAAGGGGCGTGCCGGGCCATGCTCCTGGTGTTGTAGAGACTGGGGACAGGGTGGAAGCAGTGAGATAGGGTGGGGGGGTGAGGATAGGCCCAGTAGCACGTTCTTGGCTAGCAGACATGTATGGAACTTAATTCTGCTAGGTAGGGGTAACCAATTTGTTTGAGTGTAGAAGGTGCAGCTGTGGGTGCATTTGTCAGCCCCAAGCACAAAGTGACAAGTCTTATTACAGATCATAACACATTCAGCACATTTAAATCGATAACTACTTCCGAAAAAAGTTCGGATTCAGTCTGGTTGCAAATCAACAGCTTCACTGCACAAACCTCTCGATCCGAGTATACTTCACACACAAGGTGTGCTGATCGTTTCAGGAGCAAGTCTTCGGTCCAGATTGCAAGTTGCACTAACAAACATCTTCTTCTCTTCTGCCACAGTTCCAGGCTGGAATCGGACAAGTCTGACTTCTGCAATGAGGCAGTTCAATGCAGGAGAAAGTGGCAGGAGGTAAATTGCACCTCTTCCCGCCAATTCCCCTATGCTCCTTCTGGAAGAAGCTGCTCAAAAGCTCAAACTGTTCACACTTCAACCTCCAACTCTAACTGATCCACTGTCTCTTGCCACGCATGGCATTTCCCTTGTTAATCCAAAGGTCCAGTTGGCTGAAGGAGCTGTCAGTCAGTTTGGGCTCCCCCTCTAGGCCAAGTTAGGCACCAACAGTAAAACTACAAAAGCTACAGTTTTCCTTCCCACAAAACCCCTGTGGACATGATACATTTTAGGTCCCCAGTGATTCTATTGGTCCAATTGCTGGAAGTCCCAGACCTAACATGGTGGCTTCCATCCAAATGGTCAAGCTGCAATTAAATCAGGTTCGACAAACACCTCTATCTTAAATTAATTGGTGCTTAATTGCAAAAAAACAAAGGTCATGCTCTTCCATGGTACCCACAGCAAGCACAAAGCCAAACAATTGGTGATTAAAAGCAGTGCAGGTGTTGTCCTTGATCTGACTCAGTCTTTTAAATACCGAGGAGTTACTCTGGATAGTACGCTCTCCTATTCCAACCATGTTAAGAATGTTGCCAAGGCGGTTAACATTCACCTAGGCCTTCTACACAGGCATAAACACTGCCTTACTACCGAAGCCCTCAGATTGGCTATCCAAAGCTCAATTGTGTCTATTATTGACTATGGTGTGGTCATTTATGGTTTCACCACAGACACAACCCTACGTCAACTCGCCACAGCTCTGAATAAGATATGCCATTTATTAACTAGTGCAGCCTATCGTACTCACACTTGTGACCTTTACGAAGAAGCAAACTGGCTTCAACTCCAGGCTCGCATTGAATATCAAGTCTGCCTTCTGGCTAAGAAGGCAGATCTTGGTCTGCTACCACCAAGCTCCCTTTAGCTTTTCAGTCCCTTCTGGGGCACCCGTAGCACATGACAGCGATCCATTGCAGTTAGAGCTGCTAATTTATTGAACTCCCTTCCTCCTGAGATTGTGATGACTGCAACCTTGGGACCATTTAAGTGGAAGCTGCATCAATTCCTAATTTCCAGAGCATCTTGTGTCTGCTATACCTAATCTCTGCTGACAGCTAAATGCACTGGAACCTCCCTCTTTTATCATTTGCCCCATATAGCCCTATCCTGTTGCTGCCCTATTCCACTCACAGCACTTCCTCCCTTATCCCTTTCCCATTCCTGCCCTCTTTTCATCCTACCTCATCCCCCCTTCCTTTAACCCTCCACTCCCACTTCCCCCCTCCTCTGTTTCCTCACCTTTTCTCTCCTCTATCCCCGCCCCCGTGGGTGTTTCCAGCATAGATTCATTGTGGAATCTCCTCCTTGCTCTTATTTTGCTTCTTCCACCCCAATTCGCCTGCACTTCTTTCCTTGTAACCCTTTCACCCCTCTTCAGACAAGGCCACTGGCTGCACTTGACACAATATTTATCTTGCCATATTGTTCTTTGTTTATATATTACTTTCCTCATGTTGTACTACTTACTGAAACCATTGTAATTTGCTATTCTTGTGACTTGATGTGGAACCTCTGTAAAGAGCCCTTGGCTCAAAGGTCTTTCCAATTTGTTAAATAAATAAAATAAAAAAATATATATATATATAACAGCACATAAACAGTAAATAAGCACAGTTCCTACTTAGGTTCCCTCTGCACAAGTAGTGACTGCAGATTGGAGCAAATCAACACACTGTCTAGCTGGTCACAAGCCTTAAATCACTCGGACCCAGCACAGCCCATTTTCTAAACACAGATTAGCTATTATCTTAAAGGGACAGACGCAGAGGCTTAATATGGCACTCTCACGCAAATACACAGGATCACACTAGGACGGGACACCAGCCTGACAGTGTGCATTAAAGAGCCCAGGAAGACATTATAGTAAACCCCAAATTTGTAGGGGGGTTTACATGTATATCTCGAGGTGAGTGGAGGTGTCCTACGGCACCTGCAGCTAGTTCAGAATGCTGCAGCCAGGTAATTGATGGGCCTTCCCCAGTCATGTCATATGACTGGTCCTGAAAGAACTGCACTGGCTCTCAGTGAAGTGGCACATCACCTTCAAGGTCAGTTTGCTGACTAATAAGGCCCTATATGGATTGGGTCCTGGCTACCTAAGGGACCTTCTGACACCCTACTGGCTCTCTTGTGCTCTCCACTCCTCCAAGGCCTCCTGGCTGTACCTAGAGTGAGGATAAAATCTTCTGGAGACTGGGCATTTGTGCTTGGGGGGGCCAGCCCTATGGAACAGGCTTCCTTGAACTCTTCAGGAGGCCTCCTCGGTGCAGACCTTTAAGAGGGACCTAAAGTCTTTCCTGTTTCAGGAAGTTTTTGATTTGATATAGTAAGCTCAAGATGTGATACCACTTAAGCACTTAAGCATTCTTAAGTATTTTTATCAATATGCAAATTTGCACGTTTTATTAGATTTGTTTTATTGATGCTGTTTTAAATTATTTTGTGTGTATCACTTTTATTTTGTCGTTCAGTGCTCTGAGCCCAGGGATTGGGTGCTTGATAAATACATTTTTACTTACTTATTTGCCCTGTTCACCCCCATGAGGTACTTGTGGGTCTCAATCATGTCCCTTTTCACTCTCCTCTCTTCTAGTGTGTACATGTTGAGATCCCTCATTCCCTCCTTGTAGGGCTTTTGGTGCAACCCCTGCATCATTTTAGTAGCCTTCCTCTGGACTGCTTCCACTATGTCTATGTTGTTTCTGAAGTGCAGCCTCCAGATCTGGAGACAATACTCAAGGTGGGGCCTCACAAGTGCGTGATACAGTGGCAACACCGCCTCCCTCCTCCTGCTGGAGATACCTCTCCCAATGCAACCCAGCATTGCACTTGCCCTACCCACTGCTTTGTCACACTGCCGTGCTACTTTGAGGTCTCTTTCCTGCTTAGCAACTGACAGTACCTCCCCCCATCATGTACTCATTTCCTAGGTTCCTATGTCCTAGGTGCATAATTTTGCACTTTTTGGCATTGAACCCCAACTCCCATGTTTTTGACCACTCCTCAAGTTTCCCAAGATCCCTGCACACTTTTACACCCCTTACTGATTGTTCGCCCTATCATAAATTTTGGTACCATTTGTAAAAAGGCCTACTTTCCCTTCCAGTTCATCTGCAATGTCACTTGTGAAGAACTTGAAGAGGACCAGTCACAGTACTGAACCCTGCAGCACCCTGCCGCACTCTTCCATCATTAGAGTGAGTGCTGTTAACTATCATCCTCTGTCGCCTATCTGTTAACCTGTTTCTAACCCAATTTAACACTTTGTATCCCACCCCTAGGCTGCTCAATTTCTTAATCAGTCTTCTGTGTGGCACAGTGTCAAAGCCTTTGCTAAAGTCCAGATGTGCCACATCTACTGTCCTACCCTAATCTATTTTCCTGGTTATCCAAATGCCCTTAATAGGGGATATGACTGAAGTATAGTAGGTTTTCCAAGCCTTCCAGGCTATGGGAAATTTGTTTAATGTACCTGCCCCCCCCAAGGCTGTGGTTACAGATCACTTGCCAGTAGAGGAGGGGATGTGTAATTACGAACAGAAGGAGGAAGGTGAACCCATGGAACCGGGTGGTTCTCCTGGTAAGGAGTTTGGGTCCCCTCCTCAGGATACAGAGGATTACACCTCTTATGTCCCATTTGTCAAACAAATGGTAAACACCCTTAACATGCCCTCTCAAGAAACAAAGGAGGATGAAGAGGAAATAGAATTAATTTACATGATGGCACCAGCTCCCACAAGGAGACTGCTAGTCCCCATTCACAAATTTCTTCAAAAGGCAACATCAAAAATCATGTTGGCACCCAATTCAGCTGCTGTCATTAATTAAAACATTGAAAAGAAGTATCAGGTGGACAGACAGGAGATGGAATACATGTATGCCCACCCTGATCATAAAGGAGTGGTGCAGGCAGCAGCTTGTGAGAAGGCCAAGGTGCCTCCCTCCATACAGCCACCTAAAAAAGATTCCAGGAATATGGTAATAAAGTGTACATAATAGCTTCCTTGCTCCTGTGGCAGGCAGCTTATTTGGCATACACAGCCCAGTACCAGACAGCATTGAGGAATGCAGTGCTGGCACTGAGTGACAAATTGGATGGTGAAGTGGCACAGGATCTGGAAGCCACAGTGAAGTCAGCCCTGGATGCCACTAAATATAAGTTCCAAATGGCTATAGATTATAATGACTCTGCTTCATGAGTCTTAGCTCATGCAGTGGCATTGACGAGGTTTGCCTGGCTGAGGGCTATCATCCTTTCACAGCACACACACAGGCCAATGCCATTGATTCCCCCTTTGAGGGAAATTTCCTATTTCATGGCAAAACAGAGGCATACATGAAAACAGTGGATGAATAAAAGTCTACTTTTAAAAATAACACTGAGAAAGGCCTCCACTTCCTACAGGCCTTTTGGAAGGGGGGCAGGTGTCACTTTCCAAGACCATATGCCACCTATGAGTACCAACCTCAAATAGGTTACTACAGAGGTAGAGACAAGATAGCCAACTCAGTTAAGAAGGGGGATAAAACCTTTTACAGGTACATTAGGGAGCAAAGAAAAACTAAGGCAGGGATACTGAGGCTGAATAAAGAGGAAGGTGATTGGGCAGAAAGCGACAGTGAAAAAGCAGGGATACTGAACAAATACTTCTGCTCAGTATTCACAAAGTAAGAGCAGGGGGAGATACCTAATCCAGTCAATAGAAGCACTCTGGATAGGGGTGTTGATATTAGTCCTTTCACAGAAGAAAGGGTTCTGAAAGAACTCCTAAAACCGAAGGTGGATAAAACAATAGGGCCTGATGGAATTCACCCCAGAATTCTAAAAGAACTAAGGGAAGAACTAGTGACACCACTGACTACCCTTTTTAATAAATCATGGGAGGATAGTGTGGGACATGAGGACTGGAGGAGAGCAGATGTGATTCCCCTTCACAACAGTGGGAGCAAGGCAGAGGCAGAAAACTACAGACCTGTCAGTTTGACCTCAGTGGTATGGAAAATTATGGAATCACTTCTGAAGGAAAGAATAGTTGAGTACCTAGAAGCCAGTGGGGCGCAGGACCAAAGGCAGCATGGATTCACAGCAGGAAGGTCATGTCAGATGAATCTAATTGATTTCTTTGACTGGGTGACCAAAGTAGTAGGTCAGGGAGGGGCTATGGACATGGCCTACCTAGACTTTAGCAAGGCATTTGACACAGTCCCGCAAAAAAAAATAATAAACAAATTAGCCAGCTGGGAGTGGGTCCCAGGGTGGTAGCCTGGGTAAAACACTGGCTGGACAACAGGAAACAGAGGGTAATAGTAAAAGGAGTCCACAGTGAAGAAAGGGGGGGTTGCTAGTCGGTTACCGCAGGGTTCAGTACGGGGGCCAGTCCTTTTTAATGTCTTTATAAGTGACATTGCAGAAGGACTTGAAGGAAAAGTATGTCTCTTTGCAGATGACACAAAGATCTGCAACAGGGTTGATACACAAGGTGGGGTGGAAAGGATGAAAAGGGACTTGGCAAGGTTGGAGGAATGATCAAATGTATGGCAGCTTAGATTCAACACAAAGAAGTGCAAAGTAATGCACCTGGGAAACAAAAACCCAGGAGAAAAGTACACAATGGGGGTGAGATACTGACAACAACAAAAGTGGAAAGGGACCTGGAGGTAGTCATATCAGATGACCTAAAGGTGGGCCAGCAATGTGAGAAGGCAGTAAGGAGGGCTGGGGGATACTGGGATGCATAAGGAGAGGCATCACCAGTAGAAAACAGGAAGTTGTTGTCCCTCTGTACGGACAGTTGGTAAGACCACATCTGGAGTACTGTGTACAGTTCTGGAGACCCCATTTCTGCAAAGACATAGACAGGGTGGAGGCTGTCCAGAGGAGGGCAACCAAAATGGTGCAGGGTCTGCACCAGAAGACATATGAAGAAAGTTTAAAGGAGCTTAAGATGTATAGCCTCGAGGAAAGGAGGGAGAGGGGAAACATGATAGAAACTTTCAAATACCTCAAGGGAATCAACAAAGTCCAAGAGGGTAGCATCTTTCAGAAAAAGAGATGTGCAAGAACAAGGGAGCACAATTTGAAGATAGAGGTTGGACGGTAATGTGAGGAAGTATTTCTTCACAGAGAGGGTTGTGGATGCATGGAACAGCCTTCCTGAGGGTGTTGTAGAGTCAAAAACAGTGGGGGAATTCAAGAATGCATGGGACAGACATAAGGCAATTCTAGTGGGAGGTAGGAGGAAGTAGGCTATTGGTTAACTAGGATCTGCAGCGTATCTGTTAGTTAGGGAAATGGGAAGACTAAGTGGGCCAAGCAGTCCTTATCTGCCATCAGATTCTATGTTTCTATATTTCTTACTAGCTCTTTTCTGACCCTTTCTCTAGTAAATACCTGCGGTCTCATTTCTGGGACCCCCCTTCAGAAGCCTCTATGTCACTCTCTGTCAATGGCTTGCTGTCTTCCCTAGTGACTACTGAGCAGAAGTAGTCATTCAGAACAGTTGCTTTCTGCTTATCCACCTCTGTTACCCTGCCTCCTTCTGTTAGCCTGACAATTACCCCAGCCATCATTCTGTTTTCCCTTATACACCTGAAAAACTGCTTTCCTCCACCCTTGGCCCCCTCAGCAATATGCAGTTCTGCGTTTCGCTTTATATATCTGACTGCCCTCTTGGCCTTCCTAGTTCTTACTTGGTAAGCCCTCATTCTTCATCCCCTGCTTCTCCTTATACCTAATGAAATGAAATAAATGTAAATTTATGATTAGACAAAACAACAATATCTAATTAAAAAACAACAAAAATGTATGGGTAAGGATATGGCTGCAACCTGGAACCTTATTAATGATTTACTGTTGGGGGGGAACATAAGGTCAGTCCTAATGTACTTTCTTCTGCTTCAAGTGTGCTTACTGAGCCAAGCAACATAGCCAAAGAATTTAATATCTGAAAAGATTTGGCCAACCGCCCAAATGATAACAATGTCACCCCATGATAGAAACTTTCAAATACCTCAAGGGAATCAACAAAGTCCAAGAGGGTAGCATCTTTCAGAAAAAGAGATGTGCAAGAACAAGGGGGCACAATTTGAAAATAAAGGGGGATGGCTCAGAGGTAATGTGAGGAAGTATTTCTTCACAGAAAGGGTTGCAGATGCATGGAACAGCCTTCCTGAGAAGGGCATAGAGTCAATAACAGTGGGGGAATTCAAGAATGCATGGCACAGACATAAGGGCAATTCTAGTGGGGGTAGGAGGAAGTAGGCTGTTGGTTAACTAGGATCTGCAGCTTATCCGTAGATAGGAAAATGGGGAGACTAGGTGGGCCAAGCGGTCCTTATCTGACATCAGATTCTGTTTCTATGTTTCAGGCAAAACATAACTCCTGACAATTCTGTCCATGTTGTCAGACAATCATTGCCAGTAGGGGGAAGGCTGAGCCACCACTTTCAGGAATGGAGACAAATGACCACTGGCAAGTGGGTCCTGAAAGCAGTGGGTCAGGGACTACCACTGCAATTAAAAAGATTTTCAAAACTGCACAAAGCAAAAACGTTCCAGCTCGTTCGACGAGAGAAAGAATTCTGCTGCAACTTGATGTAAAGGAACTACTGCAGGCAAAAGCAGTAGAAAAGGTCCATACCCCACAGTGGGGTAAGGGCCTGGCTTCAAGCTACTTCCTGACTGACAAGAAAAATTGGGAGTGGCAACCCGTGTTAGACTTAAGACAGCTAAACAAACATATCAGAAAAGAAAAGCTCAGGATGTCACACTGAGTAGTGATACCATCTCTACAGTCGGGAGATAGGGTGGGGTCACCAGATCTGAAGGGCATCTAGTTCCACATTCCAGCTAGACTCAGCCACAGAAAATATCTCAGGTTCAGGCTGGGAAACTGCCAATATAAGTTTTTAACCCTTCCCTTTGGTCTCACCTCTGCACCAAGGGTATTCACAAAGTGTCTAGCTGTGGTGGCAGATCAACTAAGAAAACAAGGTGCGGTTTTTTCTTTACCTAAACAACTGTCTTGTCTCAGGAAAAACAGAACAAGGGGCAAGGTGCTCCACACAGCAGGCAAGAAGCACCCTAAAGAGCCTGGGATTCCTAATAAATCTGCAGAAGTCTCAGACAGAAGCAGCTCAGATACTGGATTTCATAGGTGCAGAGCAGGATACCCTGCAGGGAAGGGTTTTCCTTCCACAGGAAAAGGTTTCAAGTCTGATCATCAGTGCAGAATCCTTCACTCTGGGCCACCCAAGTCCTGCAAGGGTTTTTTATGCAGCTCCTGGGCTATCTGGCCTTATCCATAGCTGTGGTGCCATGGGCTAGATTTCAAATGTGGGGCATCCAGTACCATGTAAGAAATCACTGGTCCCAAAAAGTCAGACTCATTGTCCAAGCTGGTGCCAGTTCCCAAGGCCTTTGTGCAAGCACCAGGGTGGTAGAAGGAGGAAAGCAACCTCAGAGAGGGCATTCCCTTCCTCCGGCATTACCCAATAATGGTTCTCACAACAGATGATTCACTCTTAGGGTGGGGTGCCCACCTGGAGGATCTCACAGTAAGCGGTAGCTGGAGCCCTCAGGAGATGCAGGAGTACATAAATCTCCTCAACCTTAGAGCAGTACTGCTAGCCATGCACTCCTTTTCCTCCCAGCTACAGGGTCAGTCTGTCCAAATTTGGATGGACAATACTACAACAACATACTACACAAATAAGCAGGGAGGAACAGGATCCTCAAAACTGCATATAAGCTAAGAGGGTCTGAGATATGGCTTATTCCCTGGACACAGTTATTTCTACAGAACATCTGCCAGGCAAGGACAATGTGCTGGTAGACTCCCTAAGCAGACTCAGTCAGGTAAATCATGAATGGACCTTGAACAAGTAGGTTCTGGCATCAATCTTCAGAAGGTGGGGCACTCCAGAAATAGATCTGTTTGCCTCTTGGAAGAACAGTCAGCTCCAACAGTTTTGTTGCAGATCACCAGCAAGGGACACAGTTCCAGAGGACGCCCTTGCTCTGGATTGGAAAAAGAGGTTCCTGTATGCCTTGCCAACATTCCCACTTATATAGAGAGTGCTCATCAAGCTCAGGAGATCCCAATAGTCCCAGACTGGGCCAGACAGGCTTGGTACTCAGTGCTTAATTCTGGCCCTGTTCAGCAGGATTCCAATATACCTGCCACTGAGATACAACCTCCTAACTCTATCTCAGAGAAGGGATAACCTTCCCACACCTCAGAACACTACACCTGGCAGAGGGCATGGTTCTAGAAGAGCTAGAATTGTCTAGTATGAATTCATCAGAGGAGGTGCTGAGGGTGTTGAAGGTTTCCAGAATTCCAGCAACAAGGAAAGCCTACTCCTCTGAGTGGAAGAGATTCTCATACTGGTGCGCCCATAGGAAGATAATCCCAGTGCAGGCAGGACTGCCTACAGTTCTGGACTACCTGGTACACTTACACTTCTTGGGTCTAAGACCTACAGCCCTGAAGGTACACTTGGCAGCTGTGTCAGTCTACTCATCAGCAGGCAAAGACAAATCCTTGGCATCACAACCCGTTTTTAAAAGATTCTTTAAGGGCCTTAATCATCTGTATCCCTTTATAAGGGACCCAGTCCCCCCATGGGACTTAAACATCTGTCTTGCCCAGCTGATTGAGGCCCCTTTTGCACCTATGTTTACAGCTGACTTAAAGTATGTCATGTAGGAAAAGATTTTCTGATAGCCATGACATCTGCCAGGAAAGTAAGCGAACTGCAAGCCACCTGTACAGATCTAAACTACATAATCTTTCACTTAGGTAAGGTAGTCCTTAGGACCAATAGGAAGTTCCTACTTAAGATGGTGTCAGAATTCCACTTAAACCAGTCAGTTACCCTTCCCATACTCCATCCAGAACATTACAGTAGAGGTGAGCAAATATTACATTGTCTGGATGTAGACCCTGACTTATTCCACCTCTCCGCACCTGCTATAGCTGCTCCTCTGGCCCCTCTTCTCAGCTTATCTTTTACCTTGTCCTCAGTTCCTGCCTCATGGAAACATTCCACAGTCATTTCCCTCCCTAAGGGTGGTGATCCCACCTCCCCTGGGAATTATCGCCCTATCTCCTTTCTCCCAATCCTAGCAAAACTGCAGGAATGCACTGTCCTTGCTCAACTCACCTCCTACCTTGACTCCACCTCATTTTTCATGCCTTTCCAGTCCGGCTTCCACAAGTCCCACTCCTCCTCCACCACCTCCCTTATACACCTCACTGACTCCATACTCTCCAAGATGGAGCTGGGTCACGTAACATCGACCATATTTGTCGATCTGGCAAAAGCCTTCAACACAGTATTCCACGCTCTTCTCCTCCAAACACTCACCACAGCTGGGTTTCACCCCTCTGCCACAGCTTGGTTTTGCTCCTACCTGACAGACAGAACACAATCTGTCAAGATTGCTTCCTCTCTCTCCTCTCCACTCCCTATCACCACTGATCTCCCACAGGTCTCTGATCTGGGCCCTATTTTATGTTCCATCTTCCTTAATGACCTCCCTTCTGCCTGCTCCACTTCCCAAATCCATATGTATGCAGACGACACTGTACTTTACATGTCTAGCACCTCTCACACTGATGCCCAGACTAGACTGCAACAGGATTTCACCATGGTTCAGAAATGCTTCCAGTCGCAACAACTGTTCCTGAATGCTAAAAAGACAGTCTCCATGTCCTTTGGTGCCAGACAGAGGCTTTCTACCCTTAAATCCCTTCCAGCATTCCACACAAACTCTGGATGGTACTCTGATAGAGAATGTCACTTCATTCCTATACCTTGAAGTCTGGCTAAATCACCATCTGGACTTTTCCACACATGTGGATGCAATCCATAAAATCTACACCCCAAGCTTGGTGCCTTATATAGAAACAAAGATTGCATTCCTCCATTAGCCTGGTACGCTATAGTGCAGAAAATGATCCTTCCCACCTTTGACTATGTAGATATAGCCTACAGTGCCACCCCCAAAACTACTCTGACCAGACTGGACACCATTTTCAATTCCTTGTGCTGCTTCATACTATCCTGCCCCCTCGCACTCACCACTGAGAGCTGTACAAAGCCACATCCCTCCCTCCACTGGAGTCCAGGGGCCAAATTTTCAAAGCCCCAGGTATGACACAAGGGACGTGCACAAAACAATAGTGGTGCAAGGGAGTCAAACATTGCACCAGACCCGATTTTCAAAGGATCACTGCGACAAAGGCAGTCCACCCTGCATCAAAGATGGCTGCATCAGCTTTGTGCCATACAAACGGCAGCGTCATGATGCAAGCTGTCTTGCACAACAGAAATGGTGCAAGACTGCACCTGTGGGAATTTCAAAGCTGCACCACTGACACCAAACATGTCAAAGTACCATCAGCTGCTAGTCCGGCCAGTGCTGGTCTAAGGAACACTAGAGCATATAAAGAGACCCAAAGCAGGTGGTAATACCTGACTATGCTAATATTAAGGGCTAGTATTCTCCTGCAGGACTAGTTTAGAACATTTGGAGGGCTTAGTTTTGGCCATTTCATCTGCCATTTTGTTTACTTAGCTTGTGTCATTCTTGTCTTTTGCATCATTTGTTTGACTCAGCTTGCACCATTTTTACTTGGCTTGCACCATTTTTACTCAGTTTGCACCATTCGTAAACAGTTTGCACCATTTTTACTCAGTTTGCACCATTTTAATCAGTTTGTACCACTTTTGTACTCAGTTTGCACCATTTTTGTATTCGGTTTGTGTCATTTTCGTTCCTTGAGTCATTTTTCTGACTTAACATGCACCATTTTTGACTCAACCTGCACCATTTATTATGGTGCAGCTTGCATCATTCCCATCCCTTACGCCATTGTGTTGATGCAGTGGACCTCTTGCGTCAGTTTGAGGGACTTTGTCACACAGACCACTTTTCTTGCAAAATATGGCTCACAATATTTGGTGCACCAAGATCTGATTCAAGCTGGTTGTTTGATGCAATTTGCGTGGCTCTAAGGTCCCTTTAAAAATCTGGCCCCAGACATCTGGCTCATTCTGCTACTTTCATGGCTAATTTCTGGACTGGGAATCTCCCCTCCTATCTTTCGTCCATCATCTCTGCCTCATCACCGAGTCATTATTTCCTTCAAAACACTGACTCCCATTCATTAGCCATTCTCCACCGCTACACCACTGTTGGTCAATCTGCCTTTTCCTACCACTATCCTAAACTCTGGAACACACTTCCCAATCTCCATAATGCCCCTTCTCCCAAAGTTCTCTCTTCCCTTCTGTGTGAATATACATCCCACTCCTGCACATGCCAAACCTGCTGACCCTTTCCTATGTTCTGTTCTACTTAAAATCTTGCTCCACCATTAATCGCCCCTTGTCTTGTTCCAGTTGTTCTGCCCAACATTGTACTCGAGACTAACTCCTACTTGCTCTCTCTATTTTCCATTTACCCTCCTGTTACATTGGCATCCATGGGATACAAGTTGTACCCAATTATTATATTCACTGTTGCACTGCCTAGCTTGTAACTGCCTATGTTTCTTCTGCTCATTTTGTATTTTTGACCTTTGCACTTTAACTTGTTATACTGCACTTTCTGTATCCTTATGTATCTCCATGCTGTCCATTGCATGCATCAACAAATTGTATTTCTGCACCGCTGTACTTGTAACTCCACTTCCCCTTTCCCCCAGTACATATCTGGAAATGAGCATTAATGTGCAGTATACCTTACTGGTGAAATGGCTGAATAAATAAAATAAATAAATAAATAAAAAGGGCACTAAGTCACTACATGGACTGGACAAGGAATAGGTTCATAGGTGATGTATGAGTTAGACAGTCAAGGACCTATATTAACTCACCACTATTTAGTGGTAAACCATACGTTGTTCTCTGCCAATATATTTGTCCAGTGAGTGTTTGAATACTTCCATGGAACTACTTGTTGCCACGCTTTCTGGCAAGGAGTTCCATGCTGAGATTACCCTTTGGCTGAACCACTTACTTCTCTTATTAGTTCTGGTTACTTCTCCTTCTATTTTCAAATTATGTGATCTTGTATTTGTATAAGTAAAATGCCTCAAAAGACCTGTGCTCTCCCATAGTGTCTCGTCCATAATTGCACTGAACACTAGACAAAGGTCTCCTCTCATTCTCCTATACTCCATTGAATACAAGCCCAGTTCCCTCAACCTATCCCTGTATGTCCTATGTTGCATGTTCTTAATTTTCTTGGTTGTTTTCCTTTGCACCTTCTCTATTAATGTTTTACTTTCCTTGCTTTGTGGTGCAAAAAAGGGGAACAGCATTCCAGATGTGGCCTGACCAGGGATGAATACAGTGGTAAGATTAGTGCTGTGTCCCTACTTCTAATGTTCTTAAATATGCACCCTAAAAATCTATGACACTTCTTGACTGTGTTTCTGGTATGTGTATCAAATGAAAGATTATCTGTAATGGTAACTCCAAGGTTCCTTTCATTTTCTGTTTTTTGTATTATAGTATTATTTAGTATGTAATTATGTCTATGGTTGTTATGCCCAAGGTGCATAACTTTACATTTTCCTTCATTGAATCTGAGTCTCTTTTTGCTGCCCAATGTTCTAACTGTTTTAGATCTTCCTGAAGGTACTGTGTTGCTGTGTCATCATTCACTCTGGCCCCAATTTTGCTATCATCTGCATATTTGCAGACACATGTATTATCCAAGGTCTGCATGGATGATACAAATATGTTGAATAGGGTGGGGCCCAGCACAGAGCCTTGAGGGACCCCACTAGTCACATCTGCCCACTTTGAATAATATCCTCTAATGCCCACCCTTTGACACCAACTACCTAACCATTATGCCACCTAGAATATTATTTCTGGGTGTAATTATATTCCCATTAGTTTTTCTATCAACATTTTATGTGATGCAGAATCAAAAGCTTTAGAGTAGGAATATAATATCCACCGGTAAGCCCTTGTCGAGAGCTGTACTCACTGGTTCAAAAAAGTGAAGGAGATTTGTGAGACATGAGCGCACTGTGTGATATCAACGTTTCCTTTCTGTGTGATTCCCTCTCTTTTATTATCTTTTATGGATGTTGCCAGTTTGACTTTGGCCTTACTTTTTGCTCTTTTAATTAAATTCTTACATCTGTTTGCATGTTTTTTGTAAGTACTCCAGCTAACCTCTAATGGTCGCTGCTTTTATTTCTTATAAAGCTTTTTTTTCTTCCTAATATTACATATTCGGTTTTTGCCAAACCAAACTGGCACTCAACCATCTTTGTCATACTTCTTTACCTCAGGTACCCGTGTTTTGATGTAGTATCTAATTTCTGTTTTATTATATGCCACATTTCCTGCATACCGTGTCCCTTCAGTGCTTCCTCTCAGTTCCTTGATCTCAGATAAACTCTCATTTTGCCAAAGTCCACTTTACTATAACACTTTATTGTAGTTATCCCCTTAACTACCTCCCATTTTGTATTCACCTCCATAGTTATCATGTTGTGGTCGCTATAATCTAGAGGCTTTATTACCCTCAAGTCGTTGACTTTATCCACAAAGTAACAGAATATTAGGTCTAATGTATTATTTCCCCTGGTATTTTCTGCAATGATTTGCTCAAAATTTTTTTGAATTGTTGTTTCAATAAAGCTATTCTCTAAAGGTGTCAAACCTTCTAGAGTTTTCCAGTTAATATTAGGAAAATTAAAATCACCTAGAAGTAAGTAGTCACCATTTATGTCCATTTTGCCTATTGCTGCAAGAACCTTAATACTGTCTTCAGTGCTAAGGTTGGAGGAGTGGTATCCTATGCCTACTATAAGCTTATTAGTTGGCTGTTCAATTTCAACCCATAAAAGTTCTACATCTTCCTCAGTGTTCTCTTGTGATTCTAGTTCCCTTACCTTGATATCATCTGCTCTGTATAAAGCTATACCTCCCCCGCGCTTTTCTTTTCTGTCTTTGTGGAACAAGTTATAACCAGGTATTTCTGTATCCCAAGTCACCTGGCCCGTACCACGTTTCAGTCACAGCACATAATGTTATTTTTTCCTTTTGTAACTTAAATTGTAATTCATCTAGTTTATTTCTTAAATTTATTGCATTTGTCAGTACCATTTTTAATTATTTTTTGCCATCATTTTGTGTTTTGTTGTTGGGGAGGGGGCTGGAAGTGTTGTCCCTTTCCTGGCACTATTTCTGCCTGTTCCTACCCCAGTATATCCCCCTTACCCCAACGTAACTAGTTTAAAGTCTGCGACATACAATCAGTGAAAAGTTTACCCAAAAAGTCACTTCCTGATCTGCTGAGATGCAACCCATCTTTAGAAAAAAGATAACTTTTATCTTGAAACCTTTCTCACATTCTGAGACATTGTATTCTCCTCATTAAGCACCACTGCCTAAGCCAATTATTAATTTTGATGATTTTCTTGTTTGTTTTACAATTTGCTCTTGGTGTTGGCAGGATCTCTGAAAAAATAACTTCACCCTTAAGTTTAGACAGCTTTGTATATATCTCTTTAAATCCATTAAATATGTCTTCAGCTGAGTTGTGCTTAACATCAGTTGTCCCTATATGTATGAGAACCAGGGGATTATCAGTTGCATTTTTAATGACTTCCGGTATTACTGTTAAAATATCCCAAATTCTTGCACCTGGGAAGCAACAGCTAGTTATTGATTACTTATTTATATTGGTGGTAAAATTATCTATATATTTGACTATCGAATCACCCAGGATAATTACTTCCCTTTTTGATTGTGACTCTCTCCCTACATTTGTGTCTGTTATATGTCCTGTACCCTCTGATTCAATGGCTATCACATTCATTTTCTGAGACTCATGGCCATTTTAACTTAAAGTGTGTGATCCAATATGAGATTTGTTTCCCAATTCCATATTATTGACACTGTCCATCAAGTAATTTGTGTGATCATTTATGTTCTCCACTAGCTCAGTTTGTGGTGAAAACTGGTTCTGTGTGGGGATACTGAACTGCATTGCTTGTCTCCTTTTTTTCGTTTATTCATTTGTTCAATTAACTCCTTTGCATCTTCATTATCTTGTTCCCTTTGTCTTTTCCCCACAGTTTCTATATTAGTTCCCCTACTTGGTTTTGATTCACTTTTGGTGCAGTGGTCTGTAGCATACCAGGTAGAACATCAGGTTCCAGAGCTCACAGCTTTTTGTTACCTACGGAGATATTGGCAAAGATAAGTCAGCAGCCAGGAAAACTATCTCTGACTGGATAGTCACCTACATACAGTTCTGTTATGAAAAAGCTGGCAAGATACCTCCCAGAGGCCTATGGGCACATTCCATAAGCAACACCTCTGCCTATGTGGCAGCCATAAGGGTCATTCCCCTTCAAAAAATCTGTAAAGCAGTTACTTGGAAAACAGTACACACCTTCACAAAGCACTAATGTTTGGACATACAGGTCAGAAGGGATACCAGTTTTGGAACTGCTGCCTTGCAGAACATGTTTCCTAAATAGGTACCAGACCCATCCTCCCAAGATACTGCTAATGAGTCTTCCATTTTTAAGGCATCTCAGTGATGAAAAAAAGAATAACTCATCATAGTAATGCTGTTTCTTCGCTGGGATGCATCAATGAGCCTTATAAACCCTGACTCTTCCTCTCCTTCTAGAACCTCCAAATAGGTTCATACAAGAATCAGTTCTTATGTTAAGGCTGCTTGAGCATTTCTTGTTGTGATTCCTCAACAACTGTTAAGATGTGATCATTTTAATTTTACATGTTGTCTGCTTCAATTAGGTTGGATTTACTTCAAACTTTTAATGAAAATAAAAAAAATGTTTTAGCAGCCATTTAGGTAGTGTTTGTGGTCACTGCTCTTCTGGTTATATAAACAAATCTTGATGTTAGAACAGCTTGGGGGGTGGGACATGAGCACAGTGCACAGTCTGAAAGTATTCTAAATTCTAAAATTAGAATAAAGTTTTATTTCCAGGGCAGCACACTCCTGAAGACTGATGTCATTTGTTAAGGCTCATTGATGGATCCATGAAAAGAAACAACATTACTACGGTGAGTAATTTTTATGTTCACCATGCGCAAATGTGCAAGTGAACATCTTGCCATGACAGTGTTCTTTGAGGAGTGTGACACTGTCAGTCCAATGCAGAGTGGTCTGCAAGGGGCTCATCAATTCCACACCAATCATCAGCCAGGCTGATCATGACACAGTTTTGGCTTGCTGGGTGGAAACATAGAAACATGGACAATGACGGCAGAAAAAGACCAGAGGTCCATCCAGTCTGCCCAAGTTCCCTATAATCCCTGGAGCCTACTGTTCCTCCAGGGTACTAACCCTCCTTGTCATCTCTCTATTCTCCTCCCTGGTCCTATCACTCCTGGTAACCACTATTCCCTTCATTATGTGCCAGCCCTGCTTGAATCACCTGACTATTTTCATGCCTGCCACCTCAGCGGACAGACTGTTGCAAGGTTCCACCACCCTTTCTGTAAAGTAATACTTCCTCATGTCCCTCATGAACCTACCTCCTGTTAATTTCCATTCGTGTCCACATGACTGCGAATTTGTACTCAGACTATATAGTTCCCCACAGTTCACTTTGTTAATTCCTTTAAGAAACTTGAAGGTCTGAATCATATCTCCCTTCTCCCATCTGGTCTCCACTGAATACATATTTAGTGCCTTGAGGCACTCCTCATAGGATCTGCCCTGCTGGCCCTGAATCATTTTTGTTACTCTGTGCTGCACTGTCTCCAATCCATTCTTATCCTTTCTGAGGTGAGAACTCCAGAACTGGGCATAGTACTCTAGATGAGGCCCCACCAGGGATTTGTAGAAGGGAAGTATTACCTGTTTGCTTCTGCTATCAGTACCCCTTCCAATACATACCAGCATCTTGTTAGCCTTGCTATAGGCCTTGTCACACTGACCCTATTGCTTAAATGAGTTGCTAATGATAACTCCTATATCATGTTCCTCATCTGTAGTGCTAAGAAGCTACAGGGTTTTTGTGAAGGTGTCCCACTGCCGAGGGTCCCCTCTCCCTACCATGGACCTCACTACAAGACTTTAAGTTTTCTTTCTCAGAGTAGAGGTGCTAGCACTGGTGGACCTCCCCCAAAGCCTGCAACCACCATGAGAATCTGCGTTTAGTGCCGACCAAAGACCGATCTCGACTACCGGAGCCATTTACTGACTGGAGAGTCTTATTTCTGGGCTCCTGCATCTGGACTGTTCTCGGCCCAACTACCGGAGTCCACTGGGGCATTTCTCTTCAACCAGAGCACTCATCGCCTACCTCTGAGTGCCAAATTTAAAAAAGGCACTCAGAGCCCATTGGCCCTGCAACCTGTGATGCTCCAGACTGTTGGATTTTAAAGCCTGCATTGAACCTTGCTGGCCTTAGAAGCTACAGGGTTTTTGTGAACGTGGCCCACTGTCGAGGGTCCCCTTCCCCTGCCATGGATCTTGCTATGGGACTTTAAGTTTTCTTCCTCAGGGTAGAGGAGCTAGCACTGGTGGACCTCCCCTGAAGCCTGCAACCACCGTGAGAATCTGCGTCTAGCACCGCCCAAAGACCGATCTCGACTACCGGAGCCATTTACCAACTGGAGAGTCTTATTTCTGGGCCCCTGCATCTGGACTGTTCTCGACCTGACTACCGGAGTCCACTGGGGCATTTCTCTTCAACCGGAGCACTCATCGCCTACCCCTGAAGGCCAAATTTAAAAAAGGCACTCAGAGCCCACTGGCCCTGCAACCTGTGATGCTCCAGACTGTTGGATTTTAAAGCCTGCATTGAACCTTGCTGGCCTTAGAAGCTACGGGGTTTTTGTGAAGGTGACCTACTGCTGAGGGTCCCCTTCCTCTGCCATGGACCTCACTACAGAACTTTAAGTTTTCTTCCTCTGGGTAGAAGTGCTAGCACTGGCGGACCTCCCCCAAAGCTTGCAACCACCATGAGAAAAATTTCCCACCCGCCCGCCCACCCATTCCTCCTCCTATTAAATGGACCTAAACCCCTCCCACTAACTCAAAAGGACTTATCCTGCTTGCTACAGCTCCTGTGCCTGACATGATCAGCCTTGAATAATTTGCAACCCATCCTATTCCTCAACTCTTAAAGCCTGGTGCACTAATATTCTACCTGTTGTACAATTGACCCTGGCTTATTTTAAGGGTCTTTATAACCAGCTGTCTTGCTAGCATGATGACCAAAGCTTGGAATACTAGCTATATAGTAATCTAACTTGCTATCCAAAAGATTTACTCACCTCTCTGGTGTTAGAGGTATTGCTGATATCCTCTAGTCATACTGTTGACAGGTCTTAATCTGTATTGTTATACTGATGTTCACAGCCTAGAATGATTTTAACTATATAGCCCAACGCTAACCACTATAGCTTTTAGTCCTACATGGACAGATTCTGCTGCTTCTTTTCTCCTGCCTTACAGCAGACTCTTTCTACTCAGGGGTCCTTGTAACAGCCTACTAGCTTCACTCTGATATTGTGCTAAATTAAACCTGTAACCCTACTATCCCTATTGTTGTAATTGAGCCATTACAGCTACCTGCTGTATCTTATCTGTTGAAGTTTTCCTGTCCCAGCTTGCCTCTGGCCACTTGAATGGGATACTCTCCTACAACATAAGACAGGACCCACTGTACCCCCTCCCTTCTGTAAGCCTGCATGTAGGAGGGGACTTAGCCTACCCCACTCTCCTTAGAACTGAACTCCTGCTGAGGGCTACCAAACTGACCCTGGTCTTACCCTGAGCCAGATGTCCTCTTCCCAATTGGCAAAAATTCAGAGCCTGGTATTCATGGCAGCTCTCGCATATATAGCTCTGGTACTGGGGACTGACCAACTCTACTCCTGGGGCCATCATTCCCCTGACCCGGGCAGGAACTTTGGTCGCCCCCCCAGACCCCTCAAATCTCGTGAAGAGGGGTTTAACATGCTACGCCTATTTGTGTATGGAGTAACCTGAAACAGCAACTGTTACAACCTATTTTACTACCTCAGCATGCATGACCGACGGAGGCTCCTCTTCACCTTCTCCAAAATTATTGGTTACCTTGCCAGGCTTAAGCTTGCTCTGGGGGGGATGTTGAATTAAACCCTGGTCCCCACTCCCAAAATCTTACTCTCAGTGACCCTACCAACCCTCTCTGGGCCAATACCAGGGGTCTCAAGCTGGTGCACATGAACATCGGCAACCTAAGGCACAAAGTCCAGGACCTGGAGGGATAGACAGCACTGTACAAACCCGATGTACTAGCGGTGACTAAGACCTGGCTCAAGCCACAGATCCTCTCTCATGAAGTTGACTTAGTTGGCTACCATGCTTTTAGAAAGGATAGAGTAGGGAAAAAAGGTGGTGGGGTTCTCATCTATGTCAGCACAATCTCACATGCTACGCAGCTTTATCACCCCCCTTTGTGACTCGGTAAGCGAGATCTTATTTGTTAAAGTGCTCCTCGGAGACACCAAACCCTTGTACATAGAGTGTGCCTACCTCCCACCCCAATCGGCTGCCTCTTCCCTCGAATCTCTAACCCATGCCTTGGTGGAGCACCCCCGGGGGAGATGATTCTCCTTGGGGATTTCAATTTGAACTGGCTCACCCTGGGGGCTTCCTTTAGCAAGAATCCTATGCTGGACTCCAACCTGACCCAAGTCATCGATCTGCCTACTAGGTATAACGCTAAGTCTGGCAATCATTCTTTACTCGACTGGGCACTTGTCTCCTGCTCGGACCGGATATTGATAGCTGGGATCATGGCAGACTCTCTGAGTGATCACTCACCAATTTTCTGTACCTGGTATAATAAGCCCCCTAAATTTGCTGCTAGGGTAATAGAAGCCGGGAACTTTAGCAGGCTTGTACCAGCAACTTCTGCTCTGACTTGCGATCCTGTAGACTGGGATCCTATAGTCTCCCTCCCCACACTGGATGAGGCGCTTGACTACTTCACCAACTTATTTCTGTCTGTGGCCAATCTGCATGCCCCACAAAAGAAACTAAGGGTACAGGGCAAGTGCCATAAATGGCTTCGCCCTGGCCTCAAGCGAAGTATGCTGTTCTGTGACAGGGCCTGGGAACTTTACAAATCCTCAGGCAGCAGATCTGACTGGGAGAAGTACAGGGAGCTGAGGAACCAATGCAAGAAAGCTTCAAAACATGCAAAGTCCAAGTACCTGCGTGATCTCCAGACTAGTCATTTACGTGACCCTAAGAAATTCTGGGGTCACATTAACATGCTTCTCAAGGGTGTTACTAATGCACAAGAAGGTGCACTCCTGGTTGGGAATACCTTGACCAATGACCCCTCTGCAGTAGCAGAGGCCTTCTGTGCTTCCTTCTCTAACCCAGGTGGACTCTCTCCCCCTGTCCTCTCTGGGATCCCCTGCAACAGCAATGCAGATTCGGAGTTTCATCTGCCTCAGTTCCACCTGAAACTGGTCAAACCTACAGATGTACTTCCCCTTTTGCTCAAAATAAACCCTAACTCCTCCCCGGGACATGACCTACTTGAACCAAAGTTGCTGAGGGCCGCTGCCCTTGCAATCGCCTACCCTGTCACCTTGCTTATCAACAGGTCCCTCCTTGAAGGAACTGTCCCAAGTAAATGGAAGGTAGCGACCATTGTCCCTGTCCATAAAAAAAGACCCAGGGACAAAGTGGGGCACTATAGGCCAATCTCCATACTCTGCCCTCTCAGGAAAGTGCAGGAGAGATTGGTATACAATCAACTGCAGGACTATCTCTAGCAGCACCTACTCCTAGCCGATGTACAACATGGTTTTAGGAAAGGTCATGGCACCGACACTGCCCTTATCTGATTCACATCTGACATCCTCAATGCCATGGACTGGGGCTCCCTGATGGGGGCTCTATTCATCAACCTGTCCAAGGCATTTGACTTGGTCAGCCACAAACTTCTCCTCTCTAAACTCCACTGACTAGGACTGGATGTGCACTCACTCTCCTGGTTCGAGAGCTACCTGAGCAAGCGAACCCAAAAGGTTTGTTGGAGAGGAACACAATCTAGCACCAGACCTGTGGTCTCTGGGGTACCCCAGGGCTCGATCCTGGGTCCCCTGCTATTCACTTCCTTTGTGAATGACATCGAGGGGGTCTGTGGGCTGAGCAACCTCATCCTTTATTCAAATGACACTGTTGTCTACTGTAGTGACCCGCTACCTAGTGTCATCTCTGCAAAGCTACAGGCCAGTCTCTCTGCTCTTGAAGCCTGGTTCTCCTCCAACTCGCTTGTGCTGAACGAAGATAAAACTAAGGCTGTTCTGTATGGGACCAGACGTCTGGGTACTGACAGATGCGAACTACTCTAGCTCAACACAGCCCAAGGAAAGAGAGTTGAGGTCATTGACAGGATTAAATACCTTGGGATCCTCCTTGACCAAGAGCTGTCCTATAAACCCCACATTGACTCCTTAACTAGGTCCATCCACCAGAGGCTTGGATTCCTCTACCAGCTGGGTAACTCTCTTTCTGGTGAGGCGTGGCGAGCTATAGCCAATTGCACCCTTCTCCCCTCCATCCTATTTGGGGTCCCCCCACTACAGTTCCTCTGGGAGAAGGAACTAAGCAAACTTACCGTACTCTACCACAGGGTGGCATGCTTTGCTACTAACTCCTCCCCCAGGAGGCACCACTGTGAGGTCCTTGCGGACCTCCACTGGCCCTCCATACGGCATAAGTTGGCCTATTCCTCCATTTGTTTGGCCTTTAAATTCACCACTTTTGGACCTCCTCCCCACCTGAGTGGGCTGCTCACTCCTAAAGTACAGTGCCATGTCATGCGATCCTCGGCAGGCCATCCCCTCGACATCCCTCGGGTTCGCACTAACCATGGCAAGCAATCTTTTCAGTATGCTGCTCCACACTTATGGAACACCCTCCCAGCACATCTGGTTGACAAGCCTACCCTCCAAGGGTTTAAGTCAGGCCTTGAAGTGTACCTTCAGGAACTTAGTCTCCGTGGCTGTAATCGCTAGCCCCCTGCCTGGGCTTGCTGTCATGTTTGTCATGCCTCACTACTATTGCCATTTCTTCTTCTCCCATGTAACTCTTATGCAAAATTTGTCAAATGCACTATGCACCTGTCTAACACTTTGTGATCCTGCTTTTTCCCTGTTAAGTGCTTATTACCTGTTCCATTGTATGTGTCAACTGTAACTACTGTATATCGATTCCAATGTATGTAATCTGCTGTAACTAATTCCGGGTCGCCCCTGAAAAAGGGATTTCTGGTCTCAGTGGGCCTACCCCGTCACCAAAATCTAAATAAATAAATAAATAATTCTCTCTCCTCCAATGCAGTACTCTGTCTTGTTTATTTTTTTTCCCCCTTGGTGCATTACCTTGCACTTTTTTGCACTGAATTTTAACTGACAGACCTTTGACCACCCTCTAGCTTTTGTAGGTCTCTCTGCATTTCCCTTATTCCCTCATCACTATCCACCCTCCCACATAGTTTTGTATCATCTGCAAAGAGACACAACCTGTCCTAGATTCCTTCTCCAGTGTCACTAATAAACATGTTGAAGAGCACTGGACCCAGGACCGATCCTGTGCAACCCCACTCATAACCTCTCTCTCTCTCTTCTGATTTAACCCTATTGACTGCCACTCTCTGCTGCCTCCCCTCTAGCCAGTTACCCGCCTTAACCTAACTTAACTTTGTGGATTAAAAAAACTGACCCAATCATGAATCAGCTCTTTATTTTGATGTACGCCGCCCAGCAAGCTGATCTGTCATAATCAGCCTGCTGAGGAATTTCAAACATCCAGGAAGAGCCCTGCTCTCTTGAAGACACCAGCTGTAACAAAGAAAATCATCCATCGATATCTGTTGCTGGTGCCCTTGTCACTGTCTTCTCCACCCAATCCTCCCTCTCAGCACCTACAAGCCCACATCCCCCACAAATATAACACTGACACTGGGGGTGCCCAATCCCCCAGTGTTGCCACTGTATATATATATATATATATATATATATATATATATATATATATACACACAGCCTGTATAAAATGAAAACCATCCATCGATGTCTGTTGCTGGTTCCTGTAACTGTCTCCCCACCCAAATTCTCCCTCTCAACACCCACCCACCCACCATCCCACAAACCCGCCCCCACAAACACAACACTGACACTGGGGTGCCCAATCCTCAGTGTCACCACCTCATCTGTTGCTGCTGCCCTTGTAATTGTTTCCCCCACCAACCCCTCTCAGCACCTCCCTAAACATAACACTGACTCTAGGGGTGTCTAATCTCCCAGTATTGCTGTCACCCTCTGAAATAAAGAAAAGTGTCCCTCATCATTTTTTCTAACCCTGTAAAAAAGGAAACCATCCATCAATGTCTGTTGTGCTGTTAGTCTCCCCACCTGACCCACCCACTCAACACCCACCACCCCACACACCCCCACGCCCTTACTTACCCACTGAGGGTCCAACACCATAATATTCTGTGGACCACAGACACACCTTCACTCTTCAAAGCTGGACTGCGAACTAAGGAAATCAGGTATGTGGTTCAATGTATTTCAATGAGGTTTTAAATTTAGTGGCATAACTTGCCCATTTTTTAATATTTTTTCCCCAAATTTTCAGATGCCTTTATGGGGACTCTACCTCATGAACAATGGCAGTGAAATTAGGCAAATCTGTCCTGAAAGATGATTTCACAGTCATTGCACGAAATCAGCTTTCGGGCAGGAGTTGAAAAGTTTCTCTGCCCTTGTTCAGCAGGCGGCATCATAAGAAGGCTATGTTGAAAATTTGGCATAAAAATATTAAAACACAACAAAGTTATGAGACTACATTGAAATTTGTGAATACAGGCCCGTAACTTTGGTAATTTTCAATATTTTGACCCCAAATGTTCAATATAGCCATACCTTCATAGCACCTCACGAATGTGACAGCTGTCATTTTTCAAATTCTGGCCAAAATGTGTTTTTGTGTCCCAAAAGGTGATTTCGTAGACCCTACAGTGAAATCACATTACAGGTAGGAGTTGAAAATTTTCTCTGCACTTGTCCATGCGGTGGGGTCATAAGAAGGCTATGCTGAAAATCTGGGGGACAAATATTAAAAAACAACAATGTAATGAGCCTTCATTGAAATTTACAAATGCAGGCTAATAATTTTGGTACTTTTCAATATTTTTACTCCAAATTTTCAACACAGCCATTTCTTCACAGCACCTCATGAATGTAACAGCTGTCATTTCTCAAATCCTGGCCAAAATGTGTTTTCGCACTTGTGGTGCAAAATCACCTTTTGGGCAGGATTTAAAAATGTTCTCTGCCCTTGTTCATGAGGTGGGTTCATGAGAAGGCTATGTGGGGTCATAAGAAGGCTGTGTTGAATATTTTGGGTAAAAATATGATAAAATAACAATTATGAGTCTATGTAGCAATTTTTCAATGGAGACTCGTAACTGTGGTCATTTTCAATATTTTGATCCCAACTTTTAAACATAGTCATTTTTTGATACCACCTCATGAATGTGACAACTGTCTTTTCACAAACCCTACCCAAAATGTGTTTTAACACTTGTGGCGAAAAATGACATTTCTGTCATTGTTTTACAAATAACACCCGTCATGCTTGAAGGAGTGGTCATAAAAAGATTATGTTGAAAATCTGGGGTAAAAATGTGAAAAACCAACGTTATGAGGAAACAAATTGTTCCAACATTTACTCATAACTTTATGTTTTGCAGATTTTGGCCACATATGTTCAACATATCCCTTGTGTTATCCCACATCCTGAACATGACAGATGTAATTTTTTTAAATCACCTCCGAAACTTGTTGCCACAGTCGCACGGTGAAATCACCTTTGGGATGGAATTTTAAAAACTCCACCTGTCTTTATCTTAATGTCAGGTCATAAAAAGATTGTTGGACCTTAGGGGTCAAAATGTGGGAGCCCACTTGAAAGTAAATATTGCCTCTCAGCTGTCCTGTCCTGGGTAATTACAATCTAACAATGTGTCAAAGCATGACACCACTGAAAATGAGATACTGAACTCATCTGCTATATCCTGAGTAAATATGTAGTAAAAATGTGTACAAGCAAGACCTGGTAGAACAGCTATACCATCGGCATTGACAAATGCTTGTTTCTTCTGGCATGATTAACATTACAATATTTCCTGTTCAGCCGGCACCTCTCCAATACCTTTTACCCTTTGCTGGACCTGACTCATTTTAACTTCCTGACTGCTGAAACAAAGTGGTTATTTGATGCCTCTGCTAGATCTCTCTGCCTTGTTGAGTTGATTTCCACCTCTCTAATGATCAGGGGCCCCACATGGTTCTTATTTAGTTCCCTATGTATTTGCAAACGTGCTTAGTGCTATTCACCTTGATACCCTGTGCAATGTTGTGTTCTGGGTCAAACTTAGCCTATGCAGTAATTGCAATGCCTTCCTTTTTTAAATGCTTTATATTGTACTCTCACTGTCATAAGTTCTCTTTATCTCCCATTGCCTGTGGAGTGTCTCTAGTTGGCCTGCACTCTTGTTTTAAATTTAAAGCAGCAGTATTTGTTAGTCACCATATAGTTTTTTTTTTCAGCTATAATTTTTTTTCTGGCAAAAATATCAAGATACACATTTTTCTTTTTGTCTTATGAGCATATGAACATATGAAGAAGCCAGCAGAAGAAGGCCATTTGGTCTATCAAGTCTGCTCATATTGCAGGGTCCACAGCTTGAGCTAATGTCCCTGCCCTCACTCCCCACTCCTCCCGTCCTCCCTACCCATGATCCTTACCTTCCCCCATGTCTATCCCAGCCTCTCTTAAAGCTGCCTACTGTCTTCAATGAGATGACCTCTTCCAGTAGCACATTCCAAGTGTCCACCACCCTCTCTGTGAAGAAATGCTTCCTGACTTCCTTCCTAAACCTCCCACCCTCCAGCTTAAGACTGTGCCCCCTCGTGTTATGGTTGCCACTCAGCTTAAAGAGAGTCTCCTTATCAACCTTATTTATTCCTTTCAAATACTTAAAAGTCTCAATCATGTCCCCTCTCTCCCCCTCTCTCTCTCTCTCCTGTCTTCCAGGGAGTACATGTTCAGTGCCCTTAACCTCTCCTCGTATGCCTTACCCTGCTGACCTGTTTATCATCTTTGTAGCCCTCCTCTGGACCTTCTCCAGCAGGTTAATGTCATTTTTGAGGTGTGGGCACCAGCACTGAACTCCATACTCTAGATGCGGTCTTACCAGCGACCTGTACATTCCCGAGCCAAGATACAGGATTCTGAAGTTTTTAAATGTTCCCACTTATGTGCCATGCCCACTGTGAAAAAATGTAATATTTTTAGACAGTGCTGAGCTTTTCACCATCAGAAACATGTGGTCAATTTAAAAACAGAAACACAGAAGTTGACGGCATATAAGGAGTGCAAGGCCCATCCATTCTGTCCATTTTTTCTACCTTATGAATGTGCCATAGGCCTTTACTCTATCAATTGCCTATCTATTCATACTCATCTGTATTGTTCCCGTATGCCTATCCCATGCCTGTTTGAAGCCCTGCACTGTATTTATATCCACCACTTCCTGAGGTAGGCCATTCCATGCACCCACCATCGTTTCTGTGAAAAAGAACTTCCTCACATTACCTCTTAATCGGCCTCCCTCTAATCTCATGCTGTGTCCTCTTGTCCTGCTATTTTTCTTATATTGAAACATGTTAAACTCTTTTACCGTGTTCTTTCACTTTCTCCTAATAAAGCCACAGTAGCATATATATTCAACAGGTACCGTAACCTCAGCGGAAGAGACATTTAAAAATTGCAAGTGGTGACCATCTTCAGTGGTGTGAGTCATTAATTAGAACTGGTTTACAAATATCTGAGAAGACTAGCAACACACTACAGGTGTCTCTAAGAAAGTCAGAAATATTTTTTTGTTAAAAAAAGCATTTGAAGGGGAGTTATTTTTGCCAATTAACAAATACTATTGCTTTATCTTCTCCTGGAATTTTTGGACAACCATGTGGGCCTCCGTCTAGCCTTTTTGTCCTTGTCGCTCACAAGGATGCATCTAGTCACTGCCTCCATTATATGGTGCTTCAGGGCCTTCCACTCGGCACAAGAATGCCCACTCAGTTGCATATTTGACAATTTAGCCACAACCATCGGCTTCAGCTTATCGAAACCAGTGCTCCTGATGTTCAGCATCCTGGTCTTACTTCTAGTTAAAGTAAAACTCCAAGACGCCGTGTGCTCAGCAAGGAAAAAGCTGGGTGCAGGGCTAAAGGGGCTGCTAATCCTTGCTCCATACAAAACCGAAAATCCAAAGAAAGTCCTCCACTCCAAGTGCCATTGAAAACCAAAACAATATTTTCATTAAATCCAAGGCTTTATTTTAAGGGTTTCAACCATAACAAAGCATTTAGATCCTATAGGCAGCAAACCCACAATCAAATTTCCTCTTCTAGTTAAAGTAGCTTCCCACTTATCATTTCAAATTCACTACTTTTATGGTCACTGCAAGCCACTGGATCACCAACCCTTACTTCCCTAACCTTACTACTCAGCAGTAGATGAAGGTTCACTTCCTCTCTTGTCCCTTGCACGACATACTGAAGAAGGAAACAGACCTTCACAACTGCTTAGAAATTTCTCCATGTTTTCCCTCAGGTATTTCCCAACTCGCAGTAGGCTAAAATACCCCATACAATCCACAGTCCACATAGGTGGTTACTTTTTAATTTCATTTGAACAAAAAAAAAAAATGCCAACACCATCTCCAAATGCGGAAAGCGGACATTTTACAAGACAAAAAAATAGGGCAATCTAAAATACAGTTCAAAGCTGTAGGTGCAAAATTGTAACCATTGTGATTGGCTGCAGCCACAAATGAGGAATGCTCTGTCTTTTCATTAATCTATCTAATATTTTACTTTGTTATGCAGAAAGGCCCTGGCTGTGAAAAGGGGAAAAAAAGAAGAATAATCTTCCTCTTCAGAAGGGAACAGTGCTCCATACAAGAAAGGACCAACTGATACACTGATGTTTTATGTACTTATCCTCTTCTAGCCCAGAGGCACAAACCACAGCACACTGAGTGGTGGCAACTGAGGATACTGGCTCTCCCAAAGCTCTGGGGAGTCCACAGTTATCTGACGTAATGTAAAAGAAACATTCGAGACAATCTGTATCTGAAGGAGAAGAAAGAGGTGAATATCATCGTGTTGCTTATGGGTCAACTAAGGTTATCAGAGCTGCTGTGCAGCCCACTGAGTTGGTGGCTGAAAAAAGGAAAATCCACAACTCTTATGGCTGGCTCTGCTTTAACAAATGCTCACTGTCCTTCAGCTCCTGTATTGGACTCTGCCTTTGATCCGAATTGGCCAAAATTGTGGCCTATCATGGATTCCCTGCAAAAGGCTCATGTGAAGAATGTTGAAGAGGTAGAAACTTTCAAGTACCTCAAGGGAATCAACAAAGTCCAAGAGGGTAGCATCTTTCAGAAAAAGAGGTGTGGAAGAACAAGGGGGCACAATTTGAAGATGGGGGGGTGGCTCAGAGGTAATGTAAGGAGTATTTTTTCACAGAGAGGGTTGTGGATGCATGGAACGGCCTTTCGGAGGAGGTTGTGGAGTCAAAAACAGTGGTGGAATTCAAGCATGCAAGGGACAGTCATAAGGCAATTCTAGGGGGTGGGGGTAGGAAAAAGTAGGCTGCTGGTTAACTAGGATCTGCAGCTTAACCATTAGGTAGGGAAATGGGCAGACTGGGTGGGCCAAGTGGTCCTTATCTGCTGTGAAATTCTGTGTTTCTATGTTACATTTCAGAACCTGTTTAAGGACTTAATAAACATGGACAAGAAACTTGACTCACAACTTGATTGAACTGCTACCACAGAATTAGCACTGAAATCCACAAATGCAGGAACCGACTAACTAACATAGACACACTCAAATGGGGACAAGGGTTCACTACCGAAAAATTGCAGAAGGTGCAGAATAAAAGCCTCACATTAGATGCTTTTGTTATTTTTAATGTCAGAAATTTCGTAAAAACTAGAAAAATTGAGAACTTGGAAAACATGTTAAATTATAAAAATCTGAGACTAGTAGGGTTACCTTCTCATTTGGAAGAAACTGTACCTAAGGCTCACATAGGGATATTTTAAAGCTTCTCTTCTCAGAGTTCTTGAATCTATGGTCTGAAAATTTGTTTTGTAACTAAATGTTCTAGAAACCCTTTCAGGCCAAAGGTTAAGGATTTTGTTTCCACTTAATCAGCAGATAATCATGAACAAGTTACTTTACACATGAAATCAGGCTCGAACACCCCAACAATAATAACCTCTTTTGGTTTTGACAAAGACAGAGATATGATTATACTAGTGACAAAAAAGATGGGGTCCTTACTCTTCAAAAATCACAAATTCAGAATTTACCCTGAAATTTCAAAAATGATCCAAGATAGACGTACGTAAGCCCCCTCTCCAGTGAGAGGGACTTATGTTCCCTTTAGGGACCCTCTTCCCATTTTCTTCCCCTGTACTGTAGGGTTTTTTAGTGCTTTGGGGGTGCCATTTTTGCTGGTCGCCACATGGGGCAGCAGGGATTTAGGGTATAAATAGGGAGAGCAGAGAGAGATTTGGCATGGAAGAGGGGAGGAAGGAGAAGAGACAGGCAGGCACTGCAGGGGCAGTATGGAGGGGGGAGGCCCCTCTATTTTAGTCAGGTTGGCCAGTTCAGCAGTGGAACACCAGGTTCCTGGGTCTGGGCCTCCAAGAGTGGTGGTAGGTAGCCACAGCTGCATTGTTCTGGGTCCCGAGTCCCTGAGGGACTGGGGTGGAGAATAGTCTCGGGTAGTGAAGGTAGGCCTCGGTGGACAGTAATGGGACTCTTGTTGGAGGTGTAGTTCCCTGGGCCATCAGGGCTGCAGTGGTAGTGGCAGTGCCACGACAGAAGAAGAGGGCCGGTGGCAGCGACCTCCTCCTTTCCCAGTGGCAGGGTGGTCCAGGCATAAGTGAAGGGGCTGGGGGAGCCTTTACCAATTTTGGGGTCTGTTTGGAGGGACAGGCCTCAGGCACTGGATGAATTTGCCTGGGCGGGCTCCCCAGGATATGGAGGCCCTTTAGGCTCCCTGTGCCAGTTAACTCTTAACAAGCACATAGGCAGTATATGAAGGAGATTTGGCTGTGTGGCTGGGAGTGCTACCCACGTTTATGGGAGACCTAGTGGTAGTGGCCAAAAGGACCAAGAGGTGACCGAAGGTCAAATTGGTCCTGGGTAGTGGTTGTGCAGGACAAAAGACTGGGGCGTTACAGTGTTTGTGGGGTTATGGTGGCAGCTGGGGTATTAGCAGGCTGCACTATCCATGTCCCTTGGGCTGGGCAAGAGAGACAAAGAATGGGTTTAGGGAGAAAGCTTTACTCTTTCCCAGAAAAAGTGAGAGAGAGAGAGAGAGAGAGAGAGGGAGTTCTTCACTGGGCAAAGTAAGGGCCACATAGAAATAAGGTGAAGCCCTAAGACAGGTTCTTACCAGTGCTGGAGTAGTTTGGGGTGCTTTGAAGCTTCACTTTCCAGGTTTTTGGAAATCTTTAGGTCCTGGTTATAAGAACGACTGCTGAGTTTGAGCTATATTAAATCTCACTGCTTATACTGTATCCTGTTGGAGGAGTGCCCTTCTCCTACAAAAGGGATTATGTATAAAATTTTAACCCCACTGAGCTGAGAGCTTAATTTTCAAGTAAATGGACCCCTGTAGCCCCTCCAATCTTTTGGGACTCAGGTGAATAAAGGTGATTGTTTGGAGAAGAAATTCAGAGTCCCAGTTTCATCTGTAAATAAGAATACTAATGAAATATTAATCCTTAGGTTTTAAAGAATTCCTCTGAGTTTACTTGAAGGGGTTTTTGTTGATTCTGGACCCTTGAGTCTGTCTCCGGGGCTGATGGGGGGGGGATCAGAGTGGCTGAAGCATGAAGAGAACTGGAGCCGCTGGCCCTCCTTCAAGTTTTTGGGGTGTTCGAGTTGCTGCAGCCCAGGGAAGCCCTGGGTCCAGGTGAACTGAAGACATCCCAAGGTAGGCTGTATTAATTCCATACAATGCTGTGTTGGAGTGCTGGTGAGATTTATGTGCTGTGGGCCCCCTTTCCCTTGGAACAACAATACTCCTAGATGTTATTGGGAAGGGGGGCTGCTACATGTAAAAGAATATTTGCATATTGGAAGACTATATTAGTTGGTATTTCTCTTCTTTATTCTGTTTTATTGGTGTTATATCAGATTGTAATATTTGCTAACCTCAAGGTAGTTAAGGGTAGACATATGTCTCCCAATTGTATTAGCTGTTTTTTTCTAGATTATTTAAACTGTCATTTATCTAGCTCTTGTGATGGTACATGATACATGTTGCATACTTTCTCTGAATGTACACGTCACTTCAATTACCTGTTTTGGGAGGGATACAGCATATCATGTCTGTATTAGGTTTTTTATTCTATTTCCAGCTTACGTACCTGGAATTTATACATGAACCATTTTATTGTTTGTTACATGATTATTTATAATATATTTGTTCTCAAACCCCACTGGAAATGAGCTTCAGTTCAATTGGGGTAATCCTTGTTCATATTTTGCAAAAAAAAGTATTACTATAACTGCATATCGAGAAGATTTACAAAGGATTGGGTCCACAGTCCAGGTCTATTTCTCAGCTAAATGCTTCATTTTTACAAGGCAAAAAAAAGCATTTTTCCATCCTGATCAGATCAAAGAATTCCTAATGGCAAGAACTCCGAAAAGAAAGGAGTTGAAAGATGGACAGCAAGACGAATCAACAGGAGAGGAGATCCAGTCAGATGTGGCTTCAGAGGATAGATCATACTCTGATCCCATGATTGTTATGGACTCACAGAATTCTAAACGATTGTAAATAATGACTAAAAACTGAAAATGAGAAAATTTGACTGATTTTAAGTTACAATATATATAACAGTTGTGAGCAACCATACACAACAAGGCTCTGTTTCCATCGAGGGGTTGAGATGACATCATAGCAAAGCTGAAGAGGTCCAGATGTTATCTGAACCCCAAGATGGTAACACAGCCTTGTTAGTGTACGGTTGTCCATTTACTATTTTATATAGTATATGGCTTAAAAAAACACTTTTTTGTTCTTGTTTTACACAATACTCATCATGTGCTCGGCTATCAGTTCGCCTCCATACAACCCCACTCCTTCCGCTCAGCATGCATCCCTGTGCTGTCTGGAATAAAAGTAGAACAACTTCAGCATTTTTATTTTTAAAAAACCTCAGTTAACTGAAGTAACTTACTTCTTTTCAGATAACAGCAATGTGTCTTTACTGAGTGGCTCTGTCCAGTCGTGCTTAACATGCTGCTGTCAGAACTTTGCGGTAAGGAGTCATGTGGGTGGTTCAAAAGGAGAAAAGTTCTTTTAATATTGCTGTGACATCACAACAATACTACAACAACTGTGACCTTTGAGCTGCCCTACAGCAACTTTTAGAAAACCACCGCATTCTATACACTATGAGCCCTAACCATATACTATAACTATAATGTTACACTATATAATGTTACACTATAAGCACTAGCCATATACTATAACTATAATGATACACTACATAATGTTACACTATAAGCCCTAGCCATATTTTTATTTATTTATTTTGCTTTTGGTAACCGGGTAAGTGCACTAGGCACAAAAATGCCTATTTTCAGGCACGACCCGGGAGAGTACATTTTAGATACACAAGTTTTGTATATGTGACGCAGCACATGAAAGCAGTACATTACAGAGTCAAGTCAAAGCGTCAGATACAGGGAAAAAAAAAAAATTTTTTGACAACAAACACAAGTCGGTTTACAACAGTAAGATGAAAATACAGCACAGTAGTACAGGGAATCACGATATACAGTTAAGTGGAACATAGGCGTTAGCAGTAGCAAACATTCAAAGAGACAAAATATCAAGTAATAAAGAGATGCGAGAGAGAAAAGGAGAGAGGGAGGGAGGGAAACAAGGATGATTGAATCAGAGCAACAGGGGAAGAAGAGTGGAGCTAAGGTGGATTAAAGCAGGTGCAGGGGTTGATAAAACGTAAGTGTTCTTTATGTAGTGATTTAAAGGTGGCGTGGGAGGCTGCTTGTCGAATAGCCTGGGGTATGGAATTCCAGTATTTGGGAGCAACGTTGGAAAAGGCGCGTGCCCCCATATTGGTTCTGTGCCTAGGTATGTGAAAGAGAGCTTGGTCAGTCGAACGCAGGCCATAAGAGAGAGGCTGAGCATCCAGTAGGGATGACAGGGATTGTGAGAGGCCAGATCTGACAATATTGTCAATTAATGAGCCGAAGGCCTGGAGTCTGTGGGCAGAGGGGCACGGCCAATTTAGGTCACTATAGAGCTGGCAATGATGTTTGTAACGTGGAGATGCAGAAGCATAGCGGCAAATACTGTTGTAGGTAGTTTCCCACTTATGGAGGGATGATTTGGAGGCAAAGAGGTAGGTGACTGAGCCATAAGCAAGGGCTGGAAGAAGAAAGCCTTGGGCCACAGCAAGTCTGGCAGATGGGGTAAGGGCATATCTAGTACGGTAGGCACTACCTATCTTGGCATTAACTGATTTATACTATAAGTATAATCTTAATTTATCAATATGACTGACCTATAAGCAGGAAATGTTCTCACTATATATGACCACTAGATTAACTTACCTCTTTTTGAATTCAAGGATATGAACTATTCTCAAAAATCTTAACTTTGAAGCTTTATACTGGTAGTTGCTTGTGAACACAATCAGTCTTACTTTACGAACATATGAACATATGGAAAATGCCCGCAGATACAGGCCATGCCGTCTATCAAGTCTGCTTGAGTGTGCAGCTACTGTAGCAGTCCATTACACTGCAGCTGCCCCTCCCTCTCCTAACCGCTCATCATGCCCCTGCTTGCTGACACCCCTCCCTCCCTCCATGGTCCTCTTGGAGACCTTCCCCCTGACTTTGTCCCACTCGCTCTTAAAACTGCCAACTGACTTTAAGGATATTACCACCTCAAGCAGTGCATTCCACCCTGTTACCACTCTTTCTGTAAAGTAATGCCTTCTCATTTCCCTCCTGAATCTACCACCCTCCAGCTTCATATTGTGCCCCTGGTGTCCCTCCCTCCTCCCTTCTGTCTAAAATACCATCTGTACCAGCCTTATGTAAGCCCTTCGTGTATTTGAAGGTTTCCATCATATCCCCCCCATCCCTCCATTCCTCTGGGGAGTACATGCTAAGTTCCATCAGTCTCTCCTCGTAGGGTTTGTCCTCCAAACCAAGGATCATCCTGGTTGCTCTGCACTGTACCCTCTCTTGACATCCTTCTTTAAGTAGGGGCAGCAGAACTGCATGCAATACTCCAGGTGTGGCCTCACCAACAACCTGTGCATTGGCAGGATGCCCTCCCCTCTCCTGGAGGTGATTACTCTTACAATACACCCCAGCATCTTATTAGCTTTAGCTGCTGCTTTCCTACACTGAGCTGAGTGGTTTATTTGCCCTGTTATTAGCACCACAAGATCCTTTTCCTCCACTGTAGGGGACAACTGAACCCCCCCCCCCCAACCGATAACTGTTCTTTGGGTTTCTTGCTCTCAAGTGCATGAATGTGCACTTCTTTGCAAGGGCAATATAGCACAGTGGTTTAAGGCTCTGAGCTGCAAATCTGGTGACATCCAGCAGACCAGACCTGGGTTTGCACCCCACAGCTTCCACTTGCATACTGTGTGACCCTGAGCAAGTCACTTAACTTCCCTGTGCTCCTATGTCACACCTGCAAAAAAGCTTTCAGCTTAGTGTGCTAGTCCTGGTTAACTAACTAAAAAAAAAACCACATCTGCCATGTCTGTGACCAGAACTCAAGTCTATCCAGATCCCCCTGAAGTCCTTGCCCCCCCCTCTGCATCATCCACCACTGCCCTGATCTTCGTGTCATCAGCAAAAGAGCTCATCTTGTTTTTAATCCCATGTGATATGCCGGCAACAAAAATGCCAAACAACACTCAACCAAGTACCGAGCCCTGTGGCACTCCACTGTTTACAGCTGTTGAAGTTGAGAGTTCCCCTTCCACAGCTACTCTCTGTTGCCTGTCCTGGATCCAGTTCCTAACCCAAACAACCATTTTTTTCTCCTGCCCCCTGATATCTTAACTTGCTAATCAGCCTCCCAAGGGGCACAAAATCAAAGGCCTTGCTGAAGTCCAGATGCAGGACATCCAACGCCTGGCCCCTGTACAGTGCCCTGGTCACCCAGTCATAGAAGTCAATCAGGTTGGTCTGGCAGGATCTGCCGGAGACAAACCCATGTTGCTTGACATTTAGGAGACCGTTCACCTCCAGAAAGGTTACCAACCTTTCCTTAAGAATAGTCTCCATCAGCTTCCGTACAATGGATGTAAGACTGACTGGTCTATAGTTGCCTGGCTCATCCTTGGGGGCACTCTTGTGGAGGGGCACCACATGTACCATCCTCCAGTCCTGGGGCATGCAACAAGTTCCTAGACAGGAACTGAATAGGTCCACAAGTGGTTCTGCCAGGACCTCCGCCATCTCCATCAGAACCCTGAGGTATATTCTGTCTGGTCCTGGTGCCTTATCTACCCACAGGGCATGTATGAGTAGACATTCACTCTCTAAACTTTATCTTAATGAACAATATTATTTTCTGTTTGTTTTTTTTGTCTTGGATCCACAAACATTTTAGGGACTACATTTTGCAATAGTGAATAGAATGCTGTATATCATCATTCATAGAAAAATGCATAATTGTAATATTATATCCTTTGCAAAAAACTTGTTAATGCACCAGTTAGGGTTCAACTTAACACCACAAAAGTAGGAATTCAACCCTAATTCCACACATTTCCTACTTTTGTGGCATTATGCTGAACCCTAACTGATGCATTAATGAAGTTTTTTGCAAAGAATTTCCTTTTTTATTTTTGAGATACTGGAATCTTATCCTCGTTCATGCAGGTCCCAAACAGATGCAGATGCGTAGGGCTCTTTAAGTCCTGCACCAAGGGAAGACTCTGTCTGCCTACAGAAGTACAGCAATGGATGTCAAGAATTCAGGGGGCTATCCAGTAGGCTGTGGAAGTGTAGGGCCCTCTGGTCCCTGCACTTCCATGTGGCTGCAGATAGACACACACAGGGTAAAGAGTAAATCAATCAATCAATCAAGTCTTTATTTATCCAGGCGAACACCATTGAGCAGGCTCATTTACAAGGTGGACCTGTGTTACACAAGGTCAAGAATAACACTTTTATGTACAGATAATAAATAAACATAATTATACAGAAATAGAAAAAAAGAACAATAATAAGTATTTCAGGTATAGGGTTAATAAGGTTAGGGAGAATGGTGTGAGAAGGGGAATTAAAACATTCTGAAACAGCCAGCATATTAAAACATTTTCAAACAGCATGGCATATCATTGGTCAGGACATATACAAACTTAAGGGGCAGATATGGAGGGGAAGGGTACAGGACTGCAGCTGTTCTAGGAGGGGTGCTACAGTAGATGGGCTGGGGACATATATGTTAGGAGTATGAAGGTAAGAAAGGTAGTGGATTAGCAGAAAAAAGGGGGGTATAGGTGGAGACAATCAAGGGGCCGGGTTAGGTGGAGATGTAGTGGGCAGGTAAGCAGTAGGCACCCTAGCATGCTAAGCGTGCTGGAAACAGCTGCATAGCTCCTTAACAGCCTTGGCATACAAGGTCTTGAAGGTGGTAAGACTAACAGGGAGACTCAGTTTCATAGATTTCTGTAGTTTGTTCCAGAGTGAGGGCAACACAAAGCCTATGGCCGCTCTCCCAAAGCGTGTATTGGCCCCAGGTATCTTCAGTAGAAGCAGAGAATAGCTTCTCAGTGCGTAGTTGCCTACCACGTATAATGGCAAACAGTCAGAAATGTAGTGGGGTAATTTGTTGGTAATAGCTCTGTAAGTCCAGAGAGCTGCATTTCTATTCCTTCTGTACTGAAGGGAGGTCCACCCCACAGCTGCATATAAGGAGCAGTGGTAGGTGGTGATAGGTAGGCCAGTTATGAATCTAAAGGCTCTGTGGTATAAGGTGTCCAGTTTAATAAGACAGGAGGCATTACACTGACTATAAATGAAATCGACATAATCAATTAGGGATAGAAACGTGGATTGAACTAACTGCATCTTGGCATCTTTGGTCAGGAGGCGGTTTATTCTAAAGAAGAGACAAAGCCTCTACCTCAACTTTTTCAGCAGATCCATGACATGCTCCATGAAGGAGAGTCTGTGGTCTAGCCAGACTCCTAAGTACTTGAATTTCATAACAAATTCCAACCTCTCCCCTAGTAAAGTGGGAGGTAAGGAGCCAGAGATAGCAGGGTTTGCTGAATGAGTAGCCGGAGAGAACAGTATAGCTTTTGTTTTTTTGGCATTGAGAAAGAGTTTTTTATTCAGGAGCTGATTCTGCAACAAATTGAATTCTGTTTGTAAATCTCCACAGGTGGCTTCTGGAGTTGGGCGGCTTAGGTACAACACCGTATCATCAGCGAAAAGGTGACTATTGGCCTCCTTGATGCCAACATCAATATTTTTTATATAAATCGCAAATAATAGAGGCCCCAGGATGGATCTCTGTGGAACACCTCTTTTTAGTGGTTTGAGTGGAGAGAGCTTCCCTTCGGCCTTGACCTGCTAAAGCCTATCTGTACGGTAATTATTGAACCAGCACAGAGAGGTTGGGTCCAGACCTATCACTTTTAGGATGAAAAGAAGCAGGCAGTGGTCAACAGTGTCACAGGCCTTGTTAAGGTCCAGCAACATGGCACATACACATTTTTTTTTTTCCAGTTCTCATTGCCAGTCATCGGTCACTTTGGCCAGAGCCGTAATGGTACTATGCTTGGCTCTGAAACCAGACTGCTTAGGGTTTAGAAGGTTCTTGTTATCTAGGTAGGGTCTCAACTGAGCATTCACAATTTTTTCCAGCAGTTTAGACAATATTGGTAGGAGAGATATCGGCCTGTAATTATTTAGGTTGCAGGGATCCCCTGATTTAAACAGAGGACTGACGTGAGCAATTTTCCATAGGTGTGGAAGAGTCCCCTGGGACAAGGACAAGGACAAGTTAAATAGGTGTGTGTTTGGTACAGCTAGGATGTGGTATGCAATCATTAAGAAGTAGGGGTCGAGAGAGTCAGCAGCAGCACTTTTCTTGGTGTCCAACTGTAGAAGGAGATCTTCGACCTCTTTCAATGAAGCAGGAAGGAATGAGAAGACCGCATTAGTGGTGCTAGGTTCAGGAATCTGTGCACTAACCTGAGAACGTAACACAGATGCTGGTGAATTGTAGAATGCTAGGCCTGCCATAGCAAAGTGGTTGTTGAAGGCCTGCAGAATCTCCTTGCTATCACTGATAGTAACATTGTCAGAGATGATTTTCCAGGGACGTACATTTCCAGCTGTGTGACCAGACAGCTCTTTGATTGTGGACCAAAATTTAGCTGGGGACCTTGAGGCAGAGTCAAGCTCAGAACGGTAGAAGTTGGCCTTAACCTCTCTAACCAATTTGGTGCAGGAGTTCCTAGCCTTCCCGGAGAGGCACCAATCCTCGGCAGATTCTTATTTTTGGGGGAATTTTTCCAGAGTTTATCTCTTGCTAGTAATGCAGCCTTGAGTTCAGCAGAGAACCAACAGCAAGTTCGGGTCTTTATGCAGACTTTTAACAAGGGAGCATGATTATTTATGGCACAAAACACTAATTCGTGAAAAATGTCATATGCCATACTGACCGATTTGGCTAGGTAAAAGTTCTGCCAGTGTACAGACGATTTTAGTTCATCGATGTAGGCAAATGGGTCAAAGTTGCATCCGGACCTTCTGATGGAGAACTTAGATGTGGAGGAGGGATTGGAGTAAGATCTTACATCGGCGATGAAGCTGTGATCACTGACATCCGAGAAAAATATTTCAGCTTAGGAAAAGGACTGTGGCTTGCTTGTAAGAAAGACATCCAAGAGGATGCAATTCCTGGGTTTTTCTTGTTAGGACGCGTAGGTTCTTTAATGACTTGTGTGAGCCCAAGACAGTCACAGAAGGATTTGAGAGGTAAGGAAGCCTTGGATGACCAGTCATAATTGAGATCCCCTAGAATAATAGTTTCGAGGATCTCATATCCCATTATAGCCGATAGGTGAGACAGGAGCTGGGACCCAGCAGATGGAGGCCTGTAACACCCTATAACCCTGATAGCCATTGAGCGGGATGTTTCAACCTTAAGGGACAGACATTCTAAGCCATTTGTGATAGAGGAGTCAATGGTAGTGACCATATATTTGTCCTTGACATAAATGGCTACCCCATCACCCCTAGTCTGCCTGTCGGCTCTGAACAGCCAATAGTTAGGGATGTTAACCTCCCTGTCAGGGGTAGAAGATCTGAGCCTGGATTCTGAGACTACCTGCACATCTGATTCGGTATAAATGACCCAGGTCTGGATCGATGTTAGCTTTTTTAAGAGGCTGCAAACATTAACGTGCATAAAGCTCATTTCTCTAAGCCTTGTAAGGTCAGACGGAGATGACAAGGCTTCTGTAGGACAAGGGTTAAGTTCAACATTGCCTGAGCACAAAAGGAGGAGAAACACAATTTTCTTTAGGGCAGCCAGAGATAATTTGAAAGCTCTAATTCTTCCACAACTGCTTGGAATGACAGAACGAGAGTGCTCAGCTCTGCTATTTACACAGTGCTGTCCTAAGGATGCAGCTACTAAAACCCTTGCCACATGGCACCAAATTACATTATTACTGGTCAATCTGTCAGCCAATACAGAGGGTCCTCTGCCATCCACTGGTGCAGAATTGAAGGACCCTATGCCAAGAGGACAGTCATCTTCACTATATGGTACCTAAGCCCATGTGGATAATCCTGCAGCTTTTATTCCCTGGCTGGGGGAGTGCTGTATAATAGCACAATCCCCCCCACCCTCACCCCACCCAGCTGCATCACTGAGCTCACCCCCAAACTCAGCTCACTGGCACAGGATCAGATCATACCTGCTGGGATCAAAAGTGGCTTTACATACAAAGTTTCTTAACTATTATATATTATTTTTTTCAATTTTGACCCTAAATTTTCAAGACAGTTGTTTTATGATCCCCTTATAAACATCACATGTAGAATTTATAGTATATTGGCTGAAACTTCACTTTGCGTCAGAAGTGCGAAAACATGTCTCATCCAGGATTTGAAAAATGACACCTGTCATGTTTATGAGCTGGTATGGAAAAATGGCTGTGTTGAAAGCCTGGAATCAAAATACTGAAAATTAGTGAAGTTATGAGTGAACATTGAAATACTGCAATGTTCACTCATAACCTGTGCATTTTATTGTATTTATACACCAAATGTTCAGTATAGCCTTCTTATTACTCCACCTCATGAACCCGGTAGATGAAAATGTTCAAATCTTCATTGAAATGCCATTCCATACCACCGAAATGTAATTTTGTGCTGCAGGTGTGGAAACACATTTTGGCCATGATTTGAAAAATGACAGCTGTCACCTTCATGAGGTGGTGTGAAAAAATGGCTGTGTTGGAAATTTGGGGTCAAAATATTTAAAATTACCAAAGTTATGAGCGAGCATAGGAAATTTTCAATGCACACTTTGTCATTTTTGAATGTTTTGACCCCAAATTTTCAACATAGCCATCGTATGACACCATCTCATGACCAAGGGCAGTAAACATTTTCAAATCCTGCCCAAAAGGTGATTTCACAAAGCAAAGGGGAAATCCCTTTTTTATCCAGATTTGCATAGTTCCACTGCAATTGGTCACGTGGTAGTCTCAAAAAGGTCATGTTGAAAATTTGGTGTAAAAATATGCAATATTGACAAAGTTGTACATAAAAGTTCAAAATTCCATTGAAATACATTGAACCACATTTACCTTAGTTTCTCATGTTGCAGTCACCGGTTCCAGCAGCAAGACATGTCTTCAACTAGAGAGTGAATCTTCATCCTGGGACATGTTCAGGTGAGTGAGAGTGTGTGGGGGTGCTGAGTGGGAGGTCATGGCAGGGTGGTTGGGGGTGTTGGGGTCAGATCAGTGAGGGACCATTTTCATTTTTTACAGGTTTAAAAAAAATCCAGTGATGGTTTTCTGTATATCAGAATGCATTCCAACACTGGGGTTTGGGCACCCTAGTGTCAGGCTATTTTTTCACTAACAGGGCTGGGTGGCATGAAAGGGGGGGCAGGAGACATGGAACCAGGGGTGGGCACCCTGATCCACTTATATTTGTTATTTAAAAAATAAATACTGGGAAGGGCAGGCAGGCAACCTGGAAGAGAGGGGGAGAAAGAAACGGTACTGGGGTGGGCACCCCGGTCTGCTTAATAAATAGATGAATAGGTACAGTAGGTAGGTAAAAAAAAAGATAGATAGATAGATAGATAGATAGATAGACAGATAGATAGACAGACAGACAGAGACAGGCATAAAGAACAGGGGATCAGCATCTCACTGCTCTCACTGCAGCCTGCAGTACGACTTCCAGCTGTGGCTGCAGAACTCAGAAAAGTCCCATTGTTCTCATACAGAGAATGCAGATAAATGGCTCCTCTCACTAAGCTAGGCACCTTGGATTTTAGGGTGCCCAGAACAGGTATTTTTGGCCAGTACTGTAAAAAAACAAACATCAGAATCTAGCTAAATGGGTCCCACTTAGCAAGGTTCAAGTGTTTTTTTCTAAAATTACCCCATTTTTATGTATTTTCCATGTTTTTTAGCTCAAGGGGAACAAAACAAGATGGCAACTCTCACAGCACGAAAAAACATTTTTGGTGCTATGAGAAGCAAGTGTTGAGGAACCAAAAATGGTCTGCGACACATTTTGGTGTCATATCAGAATGTTATCCCAAAAACCCTACTGAGCGTGCTCAGAACAAAAAAAGAACTTTAAATCCTTATAACTGTGGAAGTGTTTAATATTTTTTTCATGAAATCTTCCAAAGGCACTACCTTGCCACAGCATGCTTCTAGCATGAAAGTTTCAGAAAAAAAATTCTGTTTCGTGTAGGCTGTACATGAGAGCAAACCCAAATCCCATGTTAAGTATAGGAATAAAGGGACTTCGGGTGATGTCACCCTCCTACATGGCAGCATAACTTTGTCGAGTCCTGGACCGCCCCAGCAAACTGCCTCAAATAAAGCATTTTTCAAGGAAAATATTAAACAAGGAACGTGCGGAGGCAAGTAAAAATGCCGAAGAGAGGAGATATTGCCAACTTAAAGCCGGATGAGGAGCAGGGTGAAACAGGATTGTCGGAGGGGGATTCAGGCAGTGAGGGCTCCCAGGCCTTAGTTTCTTCCCATTGCAGCAGAACGAGGACGACGCAGCCACCACTAACCACAATTCAGAGGCAAATGTCCATCATGCTCTCTGAATTAAGGGATTTTTGGAAGGAAATGAGATCGACAGTAACAGCCCTACGCACAGACATCACAAAACTAGATAAGGGGCAGGCTACTGCAATAGACCATAGAGTGGACAGTACAGAGCATGCCATTGTACAATTGCACCAGGATGTACAAGCTCTGCAGGCACAAGCGGAGGACGCGGAAAGCTGCAGCAGGCAGAATAACATTCGTATTTCTGGAGTCCCAGAGGGGGCAGAGGGCTCCAATATGTTAACATTTATTAAACAGCTCATCAGGGAAACAGTAAAGCTACCAGAAAATCTGACGTTGGAACTAGAGAGAGCACACCGTACCTTAGGCCCAAAGCCTGCTGCTGGAGCCCGCCCGCATGCTGTCCTGGTGAGGTTCCTCCGCTTTCAAGAAAAAGAAGTGATGTTGCATTCAGTCTGGAAACAAGGAGAGGTACTCTTCCAAGCCCAAAGATTGTACCTGGAGAATGATTATGCCCCTGAGGTGATGAGTAGACGAAGACAGTTTATACCGATTATGCGAGCCTTAAAAACAACAGGCCTCCATTTCCGCACCCCCTACCCCGCAAAGCTAGTAGTTATGTTCCCAGACGGTACTCAGACCTTTGAATCAGCAACGGATGCGACGGCTGAGCTGAGGAAGAGAGGCATCGAGACCCCGCAGGGCCCCTCGGGACAGAAACCATCACTAGCGGCCAAGCTGTCGCAGTGAGTATGGAACGCGGGGAGCAGGCAAGCACGCAGGCGGCAAGGCAGAGAAGCTATCCAGCAAATTACCAGTTCCCTTCATAACCAACCGCAGAGTCTTTCTATGGTCAAGCCCATCGAGAGGAAGTCGAGAATGGATCGCCGCGCTGAAACTGCTCGGACTATCACCCTGAAAGGAGCCCGTGTTCTTCTCGTATCTCCCACCGGGACTTTTTTTTGACACTCAGGCCCACAGAAAACAGGCAGCACCTGAAGAAGGAACTTTAGTCTTCTCTGAAGACGCCCTCATCTATCTGAACTGCAAGATGGGACTAATAAGATTACCCTTACCACACGATGTCTGGCTCAGATAAGTCCCAGTCTAACTAAGTTTACTTTTCCTATTTCTACTAATGATCCCTAACCATAGTGTTATCGAACTAAGGAGGTTAACTTGAAACCGCGTAACCTAGGTTTTTATTCTCCCCCTTCCCTCCTCTGACTAACACACAGCAAATGATCTCCCCCTTCTATGCATGTCCCTCCATGTATCCCTCCTTCTATACTTTAATCTCTCTAATTACTGCTTTACAGCCCCTCAGATCTGGATATATGGGGGTAAAAAGGGGTCTGTACCTGTTTTATCTGACTGGGACAGAAGGTTACTAACCCTATACTAACAACTAATGCCTCTGGAGGAAAATGGAAAGGGGCTAGTATGAAATATTACAGGTTTCCTCCCATTGTTTAAAAAAAATTTACTATTACAAAAATAGAGTAACCTGGTAGGATTGGGGTGGGAGTCTCTGGGCCTGTGGAGCCTCAGGGAGCTATACCTACATAGTAGAAGACCGTGCTGATGGTATTCCCTCTCCCCCTCCATTGGAATAAATTGTAGTGGGATTTAATTCACACCCCTTATATTTAGATGGCTCGTAAGTCCTTTACCAGAATACATATAATCCTCTCAAATTACAGAGAAGGATGAATTGGGTGGCTTGGGAGTGTAGGGGACGTCCCCAACACTTATTATTTACCCACCCCCCCTGTTTTGGCTATATCCTTACCCCTACCTGGCTTTGACCCATTCCACACACCCCCGACACTGGTAGTGTCTCAAGCTCCTAACAACAATAGGAGCATAGGTGTGTATAACGATTGCACACCACGGTCACAATGAGTGGCCACTGTGATGGAAGACCCATTAATCGATGGAATACCAACCTAGTTATTTTGGCTTTGTTGGCCCAGTTACTTATCAGGTACCATCGAGACAGGGAGACTAGTTCTTTCCAAAGTATGTTTTTTTTTTTTATTGCTGGACACCAAGTTAGAGACCAGCTTCAAGTTACAGTTTGTGTTCACAAAATACAGTACCTAAGGAGGGTTATTAACAATATGTATGGGCTTTGAAGCCCACAGAGGTCTGTCACTATGCAGTTTCTAATTGGTTGAATAGAGGATCTAATAGGATATGTTTTCATTTTTGACCTTGAATGCTCAGTTCTGAGATACAATAAGAATGAATAACCGTCATTTAACATTATATTCTTTAAATGTTAATGGATTGGGGAGCCCTATTAAGAGGTCCAGGATGATTACACTTCTAAAAAATTCTAAGGCTGATGTGGCATTTCTGCAAGAAACGCACATGACACAAGCTGAATGTGGAAATTTAAATAGGAGAGGGTTCTCTCAAGTGTTTGCTTCAGCAATGGGGAATGGAGGTAGAAGATGAGGAGTGGCCATACTGATCCCATCTCACACCCCGTTTCGACTATTAAAAAAATGGGCAGACCCAGAGGGCAGATAAATTATCATACAGGGAAGGCTATTGGACCAGGAGGTAATGCTGGCAAATATATATCTCCCCCAAGGGGCAAACACTCCAACAGTCAGGTCCCTATTAGATAAGGTGATGTACATGACCAGGGGTGTACTGCTGCTAGGGGGAGACTTTAACATTACCCCAAACCCCTCATTAGAGTCCACTAAGCCTGCGAAGGGCAAGCAACCCGCTTCACACAAATTTTTTTGGACGCTTCACTCGAGAGGTGGGCTGGCTGGATGTGTGGCGGTCTCTGCACCCCGGAGCTAGGGGTTACACATTCTATTCAGAGGTACATGGCACCTACACCAGAATAGACCATTGCTTCACACAAAAACAAAATCTAGATAAATTAGTGGATGCTAAAATGGGCGCCATAGTGCATACAGACCATGCCCCAGTGGTGACCACTTGGTGCCTGGGTGCGGAGGGACGATGCACTAGATGGAGGCTTAACCCGGTGCATCTAAAGAGTGAGGCATTCCGGGAATTTTTAAAAGAAAAAATTGAGGAAATCATAGGGGACAACTCAGACCCCGGACATTTCAGCATCTATTTGGTGGGATACCCTAAAAACTGTCCTTAGGGGCATCTAATAAAACACGCGGCCTTGCTCGCTAAAGCAAGGGAGGACAAGCGGAGTCAACTTGAGCAGACCTTGCAATTTCTGCAGCTAGCACACCAACAGGGTGACCCCTCGGTTTTACCCCAAATTAAGAGGGCAAAAATAGAGCTGGAGGACATGTGTATTCAACAAACAGAAATAGCATTAGCCTTTTTAAAACAGAAATATGGAGAGATAGCCCCAAGGGCCTCTCGTCTGCTAGCATATAGGCTGCGTAAGCAATGCAAGATGTCCACAATCGCGGTCATCAAGGACCCGAATACAGGCATTCAACTAACCAAACTTGAGGAGATTACCCAGGTCTTTCTTCAATACTATCAAGAGTTATATACTCCCGAACAGCAGGTGCCCGCCAATCCGACTGATGCTTTTTTGGCTGCTCTGGACCTGCCCAAGCACACGGCAGACAACCAGGCCTCATTAGTTGCCCCCATAACCCCATTAGAACTGACCGCAGCTATTGCCAGATCAAAAACTCAAAAGTCCCCAGGACCAGATGGGTTTGGGGCTGAATTTTATAAAGTATGTCCCACTCAATAAGCCCCATCCTACTGAATGCTATAAATGAAGTCATGCAGGACAATGCTCCCCCCCAGCTGGTCTTACGCAACAATCTCTCTTATTCTTAAACCCGAAAAGGACCCCCTCCAATGTAGCTTCTATAGACCAATATCAGTCCTTAATGTAGATTACAAATATTACACGTCCATCTTAGCCTGAAGGTTAGATGCAGTTCTCCCACATCTGATCAACTTGGATCAAACGGGCTTTGTCAGTGCCAGATCTACTACAGACAACACCCGTACAGCGTTACAATTGGTTCAGAAAATGCACTCCAGTAAGGTACCGAGCACCCTTCTCAGCCTAGATGCTGAGAAGGCATTCAATTGAGTGTCCTGGCCTTTCCTCTTTTCCACCATGCGCAAGATGGGTTTCCCTCCCCTTTTTATAGCAAGTATCATAGCTTTATACTCCTCGCCACAAGCCTGCGTTAAAGTATCTGGGCATAATTCTAAATATTTCCCTTTGCGTAGAGGCATGAGGCAGGGTTGCCCCCTGTACCCGGGCCTCTTTTCTACATTAATTGAACCGTTAGCCCAGGCAATACGGCAGGCCCCGGGGTTGGAGGAAGTAAGGATAGCAGACTCGGAACATCGTATAGCACTATATGCAGATGATGTCCTTCTCTTGCTCTCTGATCCAATCAAGTCAGTCCCTATAGTTTTCAGCATCATTGAGGAGCTTGGGACATGTTCAGGATACCGGCTGAACACTAGTAAAACAGATGCTCTTGTCTTCCACTTTGACCCAGCGGGATGGTTCAGGGACAGGTACCCTTTCCAATGGAAATTAGACAAGCTTAAATACTTGGGTATCTTTCTATCCCATAACTCAGAAGATGCCCTACGCTATAACTATGACCCCTTCTTAATTCAGATGAAACATGACCTGGAAAGATGGGACTTCCTCCCACTGAGCCTGATACAAAGGGTAGAGGTGATACGGATGGTAATTCTCCCAAGAGCACTTTGCCTATTTCAAAATATTCCCCTTAATCTACCAATGAAATTATTTCAGGTGTGGAATAAAGTAATTTCCAAATTCCTGTGGGCAGGAAAGCGGCCCAGAGTAAGCTTTAACACTCTCACACTACCAAGATCTAAGGGCGGACAGGCCCTTCCTAACCTCAAGTAATACAGCTGGGCCTCACATATAAAATTTCTGATTTGGAGGCTCTCAGCCAATACCACAGCCCAATGGAGAGAAGTAGAGGAGGCAATAGTACCTAACCCCGAATGGGAACAAGCTTTATTCTATCAGACCCCCCCTTCCCTTGGGACAGACCTCTGCAAACCCATGGATCACTCACCAAATCCGAGCCTGGTACACAATCCGTAAATCCCTACAGATCCTCCCCTTACTTGACTCTGCTGCTCCCTATAGGGCTGTTGGAAGACTTCCTTCCTGGCCGTACCAATCACTGGAGACACCTACACCTACACCTACACCTTACTAGCCTGATGCAATTTATAGCAGGTTCACAGTTTAAGGCATTTACCACACTCCAACAAGAGTTTAACCGAAGACCTTCGGATTTCTTCCGATACCTACAAATACGACACTTATATAATAACCTCCCAGTAATAGTACGAAACCAAGAGGAATATCCACACCTGGTAAAAATGTTACTTCAGACCCTCTGTATTAGGGATTTAACCCACGCTGTCTCAGCCTTATATAAATCGCTGATGGAAACATCAGGGGAAAATACCTACCCGACTTTGGAGAGATGGAACGGTGAGTTAGACCTTCACCTCTCCAGAGAAACATGGGATGCTATTTGCAGTTCTACCTCCAGACTCACTAGCTCGCATGCCTGGCACCTGTTCTCCTGGCAGCTTCTCACAAGGTACTTTCATACTCCGGTTATAACCTCACACTATGATAAGAGTAGATCTGCTGAGTGCTGGCGGGAATGTGGCGAAACGACAGCTCGCCACTCAGATGTGTTTTGGGTATGCCCGAAATTGCAACCCTTTCTGAGGACTCTCCAAGGGGAATTGGAGGTGATTTGGGGCCCGGTGCTTCCATGGACAGGGGAGCTTTTTCTACTACACGTCTTTCCCAGACACTTAAGAGGCCCTTACAGTGGCCCTCTCCTGGGAGTTTTATTACTAGCAGCCAAAGAGGCAATAACTAAATGCTGGTTTACTAATAAGATTCCCCCTGTGGAGACTTGGAGGGCTATAGTAAATGGTATATATAAAGCAGAAAGGATTACATACTCTTTGAATGATAAGACAGCACTCTGTACTGCAAAATGGAGTAAGTGGATAATGTACATCATGCTCAGGGAACTAGATTTTGTCCCTTAGGAGGAGGAGGACTAGTTAGGCTCAATCACAAACGCTATGATATTATCACCTGCGAGACATTCTCATAGGACTGGATCGGCTCCCCCCCCCCATATAGTATAAATATAAGGTCTCCCATATAATAATAATAAAATCTATGGTTGTGGAGGAAGGATAATTAGAAGATCTCACAAAAGATCAGAAATGGAACATAACAATTTTGAAGTAATGGTATAAAATATAGCTTGGAAGTACAACTGGGATGATAATATTGCCAAAGATGCCTTGTCTAATGAAATGTACCTCTATATATGATTATGTAAGCCTACCTCTTTGCTTTACCTACCGATGAATGGAACTGTATTGATGTGAAGTTTGAAAATATTTAATAAAAAATATCTTACAAAAAAAGTATAGGAATAAAAATGAAACATTCACTGGAAAATGACATATGCAGATCTCAGAAACCACACAAGCTGCAATCACAACATTTTCCATATATTAAGACCATGGCTACTAGACAATGCATGCAACATGTTTATTATTTATTATTTATTTATTTAAGATTTTGAGCCAGGGATCTATTACAAAGGTTCCACATCAGGAAAACAGGGTAATGGAGAACAAAAAAAAAAAAAAACAGCAATAAAGAATGCAGTTAAAAAATATAACATACAAAATACAAACAAGGAGCAGTCATTGACATTGTCAGATAATTGTGTAACCCCTAGGTGGCACTATTCTATGGGCTACTACCCTTGCCTGCATAACTAAGCAGAGGTTGAGGGGCCAGAGCTCAGTGATCTGGTGCCTCCATCCAGAGGAATGGTTTTGACGTAGCGTAACTGCTGTTGGTATGGCCCTCCGGGATGCTATAACCACCCACCAACCCTTCTAGTGGTCTAAACAATTCAGCAACAAAACACTCACATTTACCATTTGACAGTAATGATATGATCACACCCCCTGCACTTACCACCAGGGTTGGATCTTCTGCAATTGCCCTGGAGACCCTCTGGAAAATAAGACCAGAGTTACAACAATACAATAGCAGTACTATATCCCCACCAATAAGGTACACACTAGCCAGGTTAAACGTGAAAAAAAACACAATCTGATTTATTCAGGGAGATGAGAACAAGGGTGGGGCGTGAATCTAGCAGTGATTGGCAAATCTGATTAAATTCAGGCCGAATACACATGCACAGTGAGTCCCTTTAACACAGTCCTCACAACCCTGGGTACCCAGTTGGTGAACAGGCTAGCCTGAAGCATTGCCCGGGGTAGGCCGGCATTGCAGCTGTTGTCGGGGCCCTTAGGAAAGAAAACAATTAGCATGCACTCAACCCAAATATTTGTAATCCAGAGCTGGATGGCTCAGTCCATTGCAATAAACCCAAAAACAAGAAAATCAGATGAACACACAAATGATTGCAGCTTTGTTGCAGGGAGCTACCCTGTTTTGTACTCACGCTACCCAGACCAGGATGCAGGACAGACGAAATTAAGACCTCAGGATGTTGTACTGGATTGCCAGCAGAAGCAGGGCCTACACGACGCACCATGGTGGTTGCTAACTGTTCAGTGGTGTTGAGCAGGGGGCTGAATCCCCAAACGGATCTCTCACCAGAAATGTCTCTGAATCACGAGCAGTGGTGGCCTAGGCAGAGGCGGCAGGGCCCAGGCAAAGCTAACAGTTCAGAAGAAGTCTGTGATAAGTGCTGGAACACCCTCCAGCTGGCGTAATAGAACTCATGGTGGGGAACCAAATTGTGACCCACATAGCACATTCAGCATACCTATAACACTTAAAGCAACTGGCCACAGTTCAGATAAAGTCCGTATGCAAATTCAGCTTCTTCTATGCAAACCTTTCGATCTGAGGCTCACTTTAATGCCGGGCAGGCCAATCGCTTCTGGAGCAAGTATTCAGTCCACCATCAAGTAACAGCAACACCCTTTCTCTCTTCAGGTACAGGTCTCAATCCAATAATCAGATAAAGTCCGACCTTCATATTCAAAGCAGTTCGTCACTCTGGAAGATACGACAGACAAGCCAACAGAGCCTTCCCGCTGATTCTCTCATGCTCCTTCGCAGGAGCAGTTGCTCGATGACTCGAACTGTTCATGCTACAAACTCCAACTCACAACTGACACACTGCTGCAGGCAGTTCTGGGCTTTCCCAGTGATCCAAAAGGTTCGGCTGGCTGAGAGAAAGGTCTGTCACAGTAAGGGCTCCCCCTCCAGGTCCATTTAGGTGCCAAACCTTAAAAACTACAATTCCTACAGATTTTCACTCCCATGAGACCTCTGGGCACAGTCTCCATCTTCGGTCCCCCAAGATTCCAACTGGTCCAACAGTGGCAGTTGCAGAACCAAAATGGTGGCTCCAATAGAAATGTTTGTGCTGCAAATGGAAGCAGGTTAAACAAACTTCTACAGCATTATTATTATAACAGATAAACAAATAATCACTTCTTCTAACAGCTCCCTCTGCACAAATAGCAACTGCAGAATGGAGCAGAAATAAGGACTGTCTGGTGGGTCGCGAGCCTTAACTCACTTGGACCCATCCCAGACTAATTTTCTAACACAGCATAATGGTTCTCTTAAAGAGACAGGCACGGACACTTAGTAGAGCACTCTCATGCAGACACATAAAGCTACTGTAGACACAGGACACCATCCTGACAATGGGCATTAGGCAGCCCAGGAAGACATTTATTGGAACCCCTATTTGTAGGGGGGTTACACTCTTCCTTGCCTGGAAAAACTTGGCATCTGCATCAAGTCTATGCTATACTATAATATTCTATATAAAACATTATAAGACAAGATACATGCATGTTTCATTTAGTATACCATACAGAAAAGTAAACTGATGCATCAGTAAAAGTAAATTGGCATTAAGCAATACTATACTTCTCCATGATAATAACAATTTTCCATAAAGATATAGTTTCTATACTTTTGTCATATACTGTACATAAACATGTTCAAATAGTTCAAACAGATAACCGCATTACTCTGATCATTCGGATCTGTGCTATTTCCTGTACTTTAAGCAACATAGTTAGGGGGACATCCCTATCAGCTACATGGGGGCTGCATGGGGCAGGGGCACCAGGGTTTGATGGGTGAACAATCAACTTGGAAGTAGCGGAAAAGCTCAATTTAGGAAGACAGCTTTCCGATATGTAGACTCCTTTATGCACAATATGCAAGGGAAGATCCACAGACTTCCCTTGGGAGTCGTAACTGAGGCGTATCACTGGCTTGGGGGCTATTCTGGACTTTCTGGGAGGAACAGGCACAGGCTCCGTCTTCTCGACACTTGCATTTAAGTCCACTTCAGTAGAAAAGGGTACCTCTGTACTGGTTGTTGGTTCCATATTGGAAGCACTTTCGGCTCCTTGCTCTATTAACTCTGATTCAGCAACATGACCCTCAGTACTAGGATCCAAAACAAGCCTAGATTCATCATCCAGGGGGAATTCCATGGAATTTAAGTCCTGTAACACTTGGTCAACACTCGCAACATCATCCATTCCATTATTGCCATTTGTCATAGCCTGTTCTGGATCATTACTTTAACACAGTTCTGTATATTCTGGTATGTGACCAGGAAGGCTTTATGTTGCAGGCTCTCTTTCTTGCAATTCAGATAACTCTACCAGACACAAAGAGTCAGCTACATCAGAAGTCACACTTTGCACCTCACTTTCAGGGGGCACAGGGTCTGTTGAGAAGGCTGGAGGGTTAGGCAGTCCTGAAGATCCAGTTTCATCTCCAGAATTGCACATGGGATTGCCTTGAAACAACTGACTAAGTTCAAAAGGGGGGTAGTAGGATGGTTTACACTCACTGTCATCAGACTTAGACTGACAATCAATATCATTTTGAGCCTGCCTGGGGGGAGGTCTTGAATCTTTGACAACTGGAGAAGGGGTAGTCTGCCTCTTTTTGCCTGCAGCTCTAGTTACAGGCTCAGGAGGGGCAGTGTCTTGAGGGACAGAGGCTATGATTACTTAACCAATGGGCAGCAAATGATTCTGGTGCATTGTCTTGGTGGCTCATGGGTTGTTCTCAGGACACACTTTGTAGACCGGTAGATTTTCCAGTTTACTGACAATAACATAAGGAAGGTGATGCCACCTATCTGCAATTTTATGCTTTACACGCAGTACCAAGTTTTGCAACAAAATACAGTCTCCAGGCAGCAGTTCCTGAGCTTTGACATGCCGGTCATGCCTTTCTTTATTTGCCTAGTTTCTCTTTCAGCCATGGTTTGTGCCAATTGGTGGGCATGATTTAACTGGGCCTTTAACTTTTGAACATATTGTAGATCATTCTCAGCTTTGACTCCATCCAGGGACACCCCAAAGCAAATGTCTACTGGCAACCGGGCCTTCTGACCAAACATCAGGCGGTAGGGGGAAAGCCCAGTGGCATCACTTTTGGTACAATTATAGGCGAGTACCAGGGTGTTAATCTGTTGGCTCCATCTGGACTTGTCCAGGGGATGAAGTGTACTCAGCATGTCAAGTAGAGTTCTGTTAAACCTTTCAGGCTGTGAATCCCCCTTGGGGTGATAGGGGATAGCTCAGGACTTTCGCACTCTCCAGATCGAGAGCATTTCCTTGATCAGACAACTTTCAAAGTCTCTCCCCTAATCAGAGTGAATTCTCTGAGGTGCGCCATAATGGACAAAGAACTTTTCAACTAAGACCTTGGCCACTGTAGATGCTTTCTGGTCCTTAGTTGGGTAAGCTTGGGCATAACATGTGAAATGATCAGTCACCACTAACACATTTCCAGCATTCTTCTGGTCAGGTTCCAGACACAAGAAGTCAATACACACTGGCTCCATGGGCACACTGGTTGAGATATTGACCAGGGGTGCAGCCCTCTGGGGTGGAGTTTTTCTTTGGAGACAACGGCTGCAAGTCCTGATATGGGCCTCAATGTCAGCCCCCATCTTGGGCCAATAGAACGTAGCATGGGCCAAATCTGTGGTTTGGTCACAACCCAAATGTCCCATCTGGTCATGGAGGGCCTGTAGTACCAAGTGTTTGAAAGCTGTAGGTAATACCAGTTGTTGCTTGTCAAGTTGACCTTGTCTGTTTATGGTTTCTCTATAAAGTAGCAGGTTATGCAATTTAAGTCTGAGGCCCTCTTTAAACAACAATGCAGGGATCTGAGGAACAGAGTTTGGAGACATCCTTTTCAGCACATAGGGCATCAAGCACAAGCTTAATCATGGGGCCTTGAGCCTGGGCCCAGTTATCAGGAGTGAGTTGAGGCAATGTGTTGAGATCCAAGGCTGAAAGATGGCAGTAGGCTATGGGAACACAAGTGTCAGGAGGTCCTAAGCAATCCACTAGGCAGTCGACTGTCTCAGAAGAGAGATGCTCATCTTTGTAGAAGTTTTGGCAGAGGGCTTTGACAGATTGTTCAGACATTCTCACCCAATTTGTATTAGAGTTATGCCTTCTGGAAAGGGCATCAGCATCAGTGTGGTTCGGGACTGGTCGATACTCCACTGAATAGTCGTAAGTGGAAAGTGCAGATAACCAGTGATGCCCCATGGTATCCAATTTAGCTGAGGTCTGGACATAAGTGATGGGATTATTGTCAGTTTTGACCAGAATCTTGGCACCATAAAGATATTTGTGGAACTGGTCCACCACTGCCCATTTTAGTGCAAGAAATTCAAGCTTGTGTACTGGATCATTTCTTTCAGACGGGGTCAGGCTCCGACTGGCAAATGCCACTAGGCGTAAACCTTCCTCATACTCTTAATACAAAACGGCACCAAATCCCTTCAAGCTGGCATCAATGTGTAGCACATAGGATCTGGTGGGGTCAGCATAGGCAAGCACAGGGGCATGGGTGAATTGGTGAATGATATCATAGAAAGCAGCTTCACACTCAGAAGTCCACCTGGCTCCAAACAGCTCATGGGTCCGAAAGTAAACCTTGTCTTCCTCCTTAACTGTGCTTTTTTTATACTTTTTGTTGGTAGGGAGATAGCCTTGAGTTAGGTTGAGTAAAGGGTGAATGATTTTGGAATAGTCCTTTATGAACCAGCGGTAGTAACTGCAGAGCCTCAAAAATCTTTGCAACTCTTTTAAGTTATTAGGCTGAGGCCAGGTGGTCAAAGACTCCACTTTGCTCGGTTCAGTCTGAATCCCATCAGCTGACACTATGTGACCCACATATGTCACAGATGTTTAAAAGAACTGACACTTGTCTATTGATAGCTTTAGTCCGAAGTCCTCTAATCTGTTGAGAACCTTGAACAAGCGAGTTTCATGTTCCTCCAGGGTCCAGCAGAGCACAATGACATCATCAAGATACACAAGGCAGTCTAATAAGTTCATGTTTCCCACTGCTCATTCCATTAGCCACTGGAAGGTGGCAGGTGCACCCAAAATACTTTGAAGCATACGTAGAAACTCATAGAAACCCAGGGGGCAGATGAAGGTTGTTTTTTCACAGTCCTCCTGGGCCATCGGAATTTGATAGTACCCACTCCAGAGGTCAAGTACTGAGAACCACTGGCTTCCAGTGAGGCAGTTAAGGGCATCCTGGATGCGGGGCATGGTGTACTGGTCCAGGACAGTTCTTCAATTTAATGTCCGGTAGTTCACACACATCTTCATTGATCCATTCTTTTTCCGTACTACCACAATCGGGGAGGCATAAGGGCTTCGAGACTCTTGAATAATTCCTGCAGCCAGCATTTCCTGAAGATGACATTTAACATCATCTATGTCGGCAGGTGCAAGGTGATGGGACCTCGCTCTGAATGGCCTCTCATCATGAAGTCGGATGTAGTGTTCAGCTCCTGTGACACAACCTACGTCCCACTCTTTCAAGGAGAACACTTGGCTTCTCTGAGCCAACTTCTAGCTGACCCTAGCTTTCCATTCTGCAGGAAGGGGAGATTCTCTGAAGTCAAACATATCAGGGGTTACCTCATCACTCTCCCCAGTGCACTTTTTTCTGGGCAGCACAGCAGTGTCAGCACAATATACCATGGCCAGGGTGCACCCCCCGATTCACCCAAACTTCTCGATCTGATATGTTTTGAACTTGCACCACTACCCACCGGGCGTAGGCATGAGCCCGGGCAGGTAGAATGCTAGGCTTGACCAGTAGTCCCTCAGACAGTTTCCCTTCTTCTGGGTCATCAAGCATAAGAATTTTATTTTTCACATCAGTTTTCATGTGCACCTCACCACTGATGGTGCACTGAGCATTGGGGGGTAGTACCAGGGGGTCAGGATCCTTCTTCCAGACCACCCCCACAAGTTCATCCTTCTCAATCTCCTGTGTTCACATCTGTAAGTCATAGGCTCACTGTACTAGTGCCGTAATGTGCAGGGCCCATCCAGTTCACTTGGCTTGCTTCTCTTGACAAAGCTGAGCTAACCGCCTGAACATATGGCCATTCGTACCAATTAATAGAGGGACGCCATCATACAGGCCAGCTGGCAGGCATACCAGGCCAGAGTCTCCACTTGCTCATCCACACCTACTATAGCAGTAGGGAAGGACAACCAAACTCGTACTTATCCTAGATAAGGATAAGATTTCTCACTCAACCGCCATACATGCAGACCTTTGAGGCGCTGGAGTGGGAGGTCAGATAAGTGCTTGTCATACCAATCACAAAAAATAATGGTGACTTGCGAACCACTCACAGCGTGAGTGGAGATGCCATTGACTGTCACTGTAGTCTCCATGGAGGGGCCCACCATCTTGGACCAATCCGGGGAGGTTGGTTTGGCAGACTGTCCCCCAGCAGTTTTTGAGGAGTAAGATTTTTTTGGTGGGCATGACTGGGGCGTTATATTGCTTTGATTGTCTGTAACCTTCTGCAGGTTTTCCAGATACGTGCAGCCCCATTGGGTATGTCTGTCTTCTCCACAACGGTAGCAGAACACTGATTCCCTGGGGTCACTGGAGGGGTTAGGCTCTCCCTGAACTTTGTGCTGGTTGGAAGCAGAAGTTTTACTGTCTTCCTTTGACTTTGATTAAGGTTCTCTGTCCTTGCTACCTCCACAATGGGCAGAAGTATGGGTGGCATGTGTGAGGTCCCCCACCAGGGCTCTCAGCTCTCTCACTTCTTCTATTAGCGTGGACTCTACCCGGGGTTCAGAAGAGATGACATGGATCTCCACACCCCTGGGAGAAACCTCACTTCTAGTCTCAGTTGGTGATGGGCAAGGGTGGGAGCTTCTGGCTGCTTCAGCCACAGCTTGTTGACAGGCTTGCATTTCCTTTACTTCTTTGAGCAATTCTTTAACTGGCTGGACGTGAGTAGATTCTTCCCTTTCCTCAGGCCTATCTGAGACTTGAGTGGTGCAGGCAACCCCAGCATAGGGCTCTCATCCCTCCTCATCCTTCTCCACTTCTCAAATCTCTTTCATTAGCCAGCAATATTCGGGGGTGGGGGGTTAGTCTTCCTGTCCTGAAATTTCATTTTCAGCATGTGCACACTAGAATACTGGGCAAATATGAGAATATGCTCCAGCCTAAGTCGGTTCAGTTCACTAACAGGAACTCCCCCTTTTCTGTGGGCCCTCTGCAAGGCCCAGTTCAATTCGAGTGACAAAAGCAGACAATTTCTCATTTTTCCATTGCTTAGCAGACATGAATTTCCACATTAAGTCTTCCCCAGATTCTGTGCTGCCAAACACCCCTTCTAAGGCAGAGAGGTACTTGGCTGCATTAGCTTCTGGGTTGGTGGATCAGAGAAATCGAATTGCTTCCAGTGCAGGGCCCCTTAGACTTTCCATAAGTCTCTTTCTCTTCTCCCCCCTGAACATTGCCACTCTTGGACCAGTTAAGTAGCATAGTCCATCCATGTTTCTAAGCCCTCCTCCCCCACTGGCACAGGAACTACACCAGAGAACAGTCTGAACATGCAATAGGAATCCAGGTGTACAGACGGTATCACAATGGGGGAGGTCATAACAAGGGATGCTCTGGGAGTAGACGGGGAGGCTGGAGGAGACTGTAGGGAAGTGGTCTCCTCTGAAGTGTTCAGCATCTTCAACAATTCTTTGGGTGTCCGGCCTTCAGTAGCCAACAGCCTTAACAGTTTCTCCTTGAACCCTTCCACCCTCAGGGACCCCCCAGGGGAAGACGGGTCACTATGCAAATGAATAACTCTCCACCCCTTCTGGGACCCTTCGGGCATGATAACAGGGGGTACCTTTTCAGGGTCTATATGGAGGCTTCAAGAGAGGAGGTCCACCAAGGTTTGATCAAACAGATCTGAGTCCCACCCCCGTACTTCAACCTTCCCCAGACATTTAACCTTCCCCACAGTTTCTTCAATCATGTCATTAGTGGTCCCCAGAGGGATAACAAATAGCAATATGGCATGTTGGGGATCTACCCCCTCGGCCTCCCTCCACCCCATCATGCAGCATGTAACCCCTAGGTGGCACTATCCCAAGGGCTACGACCCCTGCCTGTTTGGCTAGTAGCAGGTTAAGGGGCCTGAGTTCTGAAACGGATGCCTCCACCCAGAGATCAGGGTTGGTAGTGGTCAAGCAAACCTGGGCACAGCCCTCCGGGACACTGTAACCCCCCCTTTCCCCTCTAGTGGCCTGAACACTGTACAGTAATCACTTTCACAATACCCTTGGTACATCACACAAGTACCCACACTGTTTGCACTTACCACCAGGGCTGGTTCCTCTGGCTCGACCCTGGGGACCCCCTGTAAAACAAGGTTATGCACAGCAAATAGCAACAGTATAGTACTTTGAGCACAAACTGGAACCACAGTCAGATTACATGCAGAAAAAGTTAGATCTGATTTATTCAGGGGACTTGAACAAGGGAGGGGCAAAATCAGGTTAATTAGCTTAAAGGTTATATCAATCAAGCAGTTATGCATGCACTTTGAGTCCCCCCACACAGTCCACCTCTGGGTACCCAGGTGGAGAAGAGATGGGCTAGCCAGGATGTTGCCCGGGGTTGCAGCTGGTTGGGGCCCTGTGGTGGAAAATACAACATGCACAGTACACAATATTTGTAATCCGGAGCCAGAGGGCTCAGTTCGTAAAGGAAACGAAACAACAAGACAATCAGATGACACACTCAGATTAAGCTGTTGTTGCAGGGAGCTACCCTGGTATTTACTCACGATACCCAAGACTAGACACAGGCTGGACGAACATCGAGACTGCAGGTGGTTGATCTGGAATGCCAGGAGAAGCAGGGCCCACATGAGTCGCAGAGGCGTCATTCCTGTTCAAGCGTGGAGCAGGGGGCTGATCCCCAGGTAGGTCTCTCATCGATGGCTTCTCTGTGTAGTGGGTAGTCTGGCTGGGCCAGACTGGCAAGGCCCAGACCGCATGGAGACAAATTCGGATGCAGTCCATTTTGGGCTGGATACAGCTTCCAGCAAGCAGAATGCAGTTCACACAGTAGGGGACTAACTCACGACCCACTAGCAGCTCATAGCACATTTACATGTAAGGGAATTCTACTGCACCAGGCAAAGCGCTTCCCGGTCACAATCGCAAAGTCTCTGCACACTCCGGGAGCTTAGGGGTAGCTGGAGCTCCTGATAGGCCGATTGCATTCAGCAAAATCTTCGGTCTTCTTTAGGTTGAGCCTGGCCCACTTCAGTTGCTTACTTTAGTCACACAAACTTGGATTTAGTCCAAAATAATTCTCTTCTCTCCCTCTCAGGAGCAGCACACTGACATGCAAGCCAAAAACTTAGCCTTTTCAGAGTTCTCCCATGAGAATCCACTCAGGATTGCTGCTCAGAATCACTTCAGCTCCTTCTTGTTCAGCTTCCAGCTTCGATCTAACTGAAAGCCGCAAGCAGCCCAGAACTTCCCCAAGATCCAAAAGATTTGGTTGGCTGATTTGGCTGTCAGTCAAAGAAAGAGCTCCCCCTTCAGTTGCAAAAAAAGGGGCAAAAAGTTCAAACTACAGTTCCTAGAGATTTGGAATTCAGACAGCTCCTGTAGTTCGGCTACTTTTTAGGTCCCACCAGTACTGTTTGGCCCAATTTGCAGTCCAGGACCAAGATAGTGGAGACAAACAAAACAGTTCTTGCTACAAAGAAAGCAGGTTAGATAAACTATATTATCATTATCACTCTAAATGATTTTCAGTAAATAGCTACATTTATTTATTGAAAATGTTTCACCAGGAAAGGCACACTGAGCAAAAAAGATGCTCGTCTCATGGTGCGACCTGGGGGGAGGGGTTACAGTGGAGGCAGGTATACATACAAAAGTTGAATTTAGAAGTAGAGCAATACAGATAATGTACATGGTTGGGTGGGATTACATTTGAACTTGTTACATGAGGAGAACAGTACAGAACATGATCTTCAAGGACAGGGTATACATATCATGGGTACATATCGAGGGCAATACATGATTACATAAGTGCCAGTAACAGAACTTGAGTGCCAGTAACAGAACTTGAGCTGAAGCGAGATGCACCAAGTTGACAGTAGGAGTTGGAGAGCGAAGATAGGGGGTAGAGAAGGAATGGACTGGTAAACACTAGGTGTGTAGGGGGTGATTTAGGTGCGGTGGGGGGGAAGGAGAGGGGAATTAGTAGCTGTGAGTAAGGCTGAAGAGCGTAGGTTATTTAGGAAGGAGGGGGAAGGGAAGGGAGATATTAGGAGTGAATAAGAGTGAGTAGGATTGACAGTGTAAGTGTGTAGGGCAGTGTATAAGCCAGACAATTAGGCGAAGGCCGAGCATATTTCAACAGAGCTCCCTCTCAGATTACTTAAGCTGCAATCAGGCAGCTCTTAAAGAGACAGTACACAGAGGCTATACAGGCTCTGGTAATCACATTTAAACTGCTAAAACGCAGGACACCAGCCTGGCATTGAGCATTAAGGCAAGCTCAAGGAAGACTTTTTGGGAACCCCCATTTGTAAGGGGGTTACACGCTTCCCTGCTTTGGAAAACTTGGTGTCCGCGTCAAGTCTGTACCATCATAACATTGAAAATGCAACATATACCAGATATTTATACCATTAGCATGGTATACAAGTACTATCTAATTCATCAATTGGCATAACTTTTCACTTTACTATACATTTCAATGTACTCCACTATATCATTTCCATTCTGACAATATATTATGCATATTTCACACAGGTAAATTGAACATTACTATACAGAATCATGTAATAACTTCTTGTACTCTAAACAATGCAAGAGGAGGCCCTTCCCTATCAGTTAACTTGGGGCTGGATGGGACAGGGGCACCATGGTGAGAGGGTAAAACAAGTAACCTGGAATGGGCCATCAAGCTCAATTTGGGCAGTGAGCTCTGAAAGACATAAACACCTTTGTAGGCTACATTGAGAGGCAAATCCACTGGCCTCCCCGGGTAATTGTAACTGAAGTGCACCACTGGCTTGACAGCTTGGCCAGACTTTCTGGGGTGAACAGCCACAGTCTCTGTACTTTCAGCAATGGTCTTGGAGCTTTCATCACTTGTGAGGGGTGCCTTTGCATGAAGGGAATGTCCTGCAGGGAAAGTCTTAAATCGGCAACCACAGGGGCAGGCTGACTCTGTTTCTTTCTTGCAGCAGCATGAGTCACTGGTCCAGGGGAATCAATCTCGGTGGGTTCAGCCTCAATTATAACTTGACCAATAGGTAGTAAGTGGTTACGGTGCATGGTCTTGACAGCTTTGGAGTTATTCTCTGGGCGCACTTTGTACACTGGCAAATCATCCAACTTTCCAACTATGACATGGGGAAGATGGTGCCATCGATCAGCAATTTTGTGTTTACCATGCAATCCTAAATTTCACAACACATGGTCTCCAGGCCTAAGCTCTTGAGCCTCTACTTTTCTATCATGTCTCTCTTTGTTGGCTAGATTTCTTTTGGTGGCCATTGTCTGGGCCAGCTGATAGGCATGGTTCAATTGAGCTTTCAGGTTTTTGTACATATTGCAGTTAATCTTCGACTTGGACCCCATTGGGAGAAACCCCAAAACAGACATCAACAGGCAGCCAGGCCTCTCTCCCAAACATGAGGCGGTAGGGAGAGAACTCGGTAGCATAATTCTTCATGCAATTGTATGCATGTACCAAGGTGCTAATCTGCTGGCTCTATTTATGTTTATCTTTTGTGTAGAGGGTGCCTAGCATGTCTAGGAGGGTGCGGTTAAAGCGTTCTGGTTGATGATCCCCCTGCGGGTGATAAGGAGTGGTTCTTGACTTTTGCACCCTCCATAGAGAGAGCATTTCTTTGATTAGCCGACTCTCAAAGTCCCGGGCCTGATCAGAGAGAATTCGCTGGGGGGGGCACCATAGTGGACGAAGAAATTTTCCACTAGCACCTTGGCCATGGTAGATGCTTTTTGATCTTTGGCGGGAAAAGCTTGTGCATACCATGTAAAATGGTCCGTAACCACTAACACATTGCCAATGTTTCGCTGATCAGGCTCTAAACTCAAGAAGTCTATGCAGGCTAGTTCCATTGGGGTGCTGATAATAATGTTGGCAAGGGGGGGGCAGCCCTCTGAGGCAGGACTTTTCTCTGCAGGCAGTGACTACAAGTCCTTACATGGTGTTCAACATCGGCCCCCATCTTGGGCCAGTAGAATCGAGATCATACTAGGTCAAGGGTTCAGTCGATACCGAGGTGGCCCATATGATTGTGGAGGGACTGCAGTACCAAACCTTTGAAGGCTGTGGACAGGACCAGTTGTTGCTTGTCTATTTGGCCACCCCGATCTACACTGTCTCTCTATACAACAACTGATTAAGCAGCTTCAACCTGGGGCCTTCTTTAAACAATAAAGCGGTTTGCAGATCAGAGGAACACAACTTGGACACATCTTTTCCGGCACGAAGGGCGTCAAGTGCTGGCTGAATCATAGGATCTCAGGATTGAGCCCATTGCATGCTGTCATTGTCAAGCTGAGGTAGTGCACTAATATCTAGAGCAGAAAAGTGGCAATACCCAGCCAGTATGCAGGTGTCAGAGGGGCCCAAGCAATCTGCTAAGCAGTCCACTGTGTCCGTAGACAACTGTTTGTTTCTATCAAACTTTTGGCACAATGCTCGGATGTCAGGTTCAGACAACCTGACCCAGTCACTCTTGGAAATGGGCCTCAGGGATAGGGCGTCAGCATCAATATGATTCAGGCCCGGTCTGTATTCGATAGCATAATCATATGTTGACAATGTAGAAAGCCACCGGTGCCCCATGGCATCTAACTTAGCTGAAGTCTGTACATAGGTCAACGGGTTATTGTCATTCCTCACCAATATTTTCACCCCATAGAGGTAATCATGAAACTGGTTGACAATGGCCCATTTTAACATAAGGAACTCCAACTTGTGCAAAGGGTAGTTTCACTCTGATGGGGTCAAGCTCCTACTGGTGAATGCCACTGGTCTCAAACCATCCTCATGGTCTTGATACAGTACAGCTCCTAGACCCTGCTGACTGGCGTCAGTATGCAGCACATATGGTTTGGTGGGATCAGCATAAGCGAGGATGGGGGCATGGGTGAGCTGGTATATGACTTTGTGGAAAGCTGCTTCACAGTCAGGCATCCAACGGGACACGAAAAGTTCACCTGGGCGGAAATATGCTTTGTCTGGTTCTTTGACGGACCCTTTTTTGTATTTCCGATTGGTAGGAGGGTAATCTTGGGTAAGATTCAAGAGTGGCCGAATCACTTTGGAATAGTCCTTTATAAACTGGCGGTAGTAGCCACAGAATCCCAGGAAACAGTGTAGTTCTTTCAAATTGTGGGGCTGGGGCCAAGTAGTCAAGGCTTCAACTTTACTAGGATCAGTCTCTATCCCCTCTGTAGACATTATGTGCCCCACATACTTCACAGAGGTTTGGAAAAACTGGCACTTGTCAATGGACAGCTTGAGGCCGAAATCTTCCAGTCGGTCTAGTACTTTGAGCAATCGACTCTCATGTTCCTCTAGGGAGCTCCCAAACACAATGACATTGTCCAACTACACCAGGCATTCCAGCAAATTCATGTCTCCCACTACTCGTTCCATCAGTCGCTGGAAGGTGGCTGGGGGGCCCGATATCCCCTGTGGCATTCTCAGGAATTCATAGAACCCCAAAGGACAGATGAAGGCTGTCTTCTCATGGTCCTCTGGAGCCATCGGAATCTGGTAATATCCACTGCGAAAATCCAACACCGAGAACCATTTGCTCCCATTCGAACAATCCAGAGCATCTTGTATACGGGGCATGGTGTATTGATCAGGGATGGTCTGCCTGTTGAGGGTCCAAAAATCCACACACATTTGTACTGTTCTATTCTTCTTATGCACAACCACAATGGGAGAAGCATATGGGCTCCTGGATTCTTGTATCACACCAGCCGCGAGCATTTCCTGCAAGTGTTTTCTCACATCGTCTATGTCTGCAGGGGCTAGGCATCGAGACCTCTCTCAAAATGGCCGTTCATCATGCAGGTGTATGTGATGCTCCACACCCTGGACACATCCCACGTCCCATTCCTTCAACGAAAACACTTGATCTCTCTGGGCAAGTTTCTGGCTAATTCTAGTCTTCCATTCAGCTGGCAACAGGGAGTCACCAAAATCAAACAAGTCGGGAGTCACTCTATCTGTCTTGCTAGGGGCTTGTTGCTGGGCAACACCGCAGTGTCTGTGCAGTGTACCATAGCTAGGGTGCATCCTCTGTTCTCCCAGATCTCCTGATCTGACACATTAGGAATCTGAACCATCACTCGTCAATCATAGGCATGAGCATGAGCTGGCAAGATGCTGGGCTTAACTAATAATCCTTCTGGCAATTTTCCATTGCCTGGCACGTCCAACATCGGTATTTTGTTCTTGACATCTTTGCGGAGGCGGACCTCCCCTTGAACGGTACACTGGGCATTAGGGGCCAGTACCATTGAATCGGGGTCCTTCTTCCACACAACCCCTACTGGTTCATCCTGGTCCACTCCCTTGGGGTTCTGTTGCAAATCATAGGCCCTCTTGATCAGAGCAGGAATTCTTAGTGTCCTCCCAGTCCGTCGCCCTTGTTTCTCATGACAGAGTTATGCCAGTCTCCCAAACATATGGGCGTTGGTTCCAATTAACAGGGGAACCCCATCATACAGTCCAGTAGGGGGACACACTAAGGCCAGTGTCTCGACTTGCTCCTCTACACCAGTTACAGCTGCAGGAAATGACAATCAGAGGCGGACATATCCTAGGTAGGGATAGGACTTGTCGCTCAGCCCCCACACATGTAGGCCTTCCAGGGATTGTAAGAGCACAGCAGATAAGTGTTTGTCATACCAGTCCTTAAATACAATGGTCACTTGTGACCCACTGTCCAGCACAGCCCGAGTAATACCATTCACAGCCACGGTAGCCTCTATTGAAGGGCCCACTATTTTGAACCAGTCTGGGGGGACAACAGCAGGGTAAGCCTTCTGCAGCGCTCTTTCCAGATGAGTAACATATGTAGGCAAACTTTCCCCTGGCGATTGTTTTGTACCTTGAAATTCCACATCAAGTTCTCCCCTGACTCAATACTCCCAAAATTGCCTTCGAGTGCAGATAGGTACTTCTGGGCAGATGCATCAGGGTTTGTGGACCTCAGAAATTTAATGGCCTCTACAGCAGGACCTCTCAAACTTTCTATGCTCCTTTTCCATTTCTCAGCCTCCACACACTGCCATTCAGGTATCAAAGGGACAACACAATCTATCCAGGTCTCCCAATCATCCTCCCCTTGGAGGGTGGGGAGGGTGCCGAAGAAGATTCTTAACCTTCGGTAAGAGTCGTGACTAATGGCAGGTACAGACATAGGAGACAGCATTGGCATGAGCACAGAAGAAGGGGCAATAACGGGTGCTGGAGCGGGAAGGGGTGTTGGGGGAGGAACAAACCGAGGTGGCAGGAATAGTTTCTTTAAGTCCTCCACAGTTTTCCTTCTTCCAGCAACAGCATAGCAAATTTCTCCTCAAAAGTCTCAGATAGTTGGGGGGGGGCTAATTCTCCCTGGGGTCTTTACTGTCTTTAGTTTTCACTCTCCAGGCAGTGAGGGCTCCTTCGGGGGTGATAGTCCGTGGCACTTTGGAACTGTCTACTGGGTCCTTACACTCTACTAACACCATGAAACTTTGGGCGAGCAGATTAGCCTGTCGACCCACTACTACAGGGTTTTGTAAAAATCCAACCTTGAAAAGTACTCCCTCTACAGTGTCCTTATTGGTACCCAGGGGAATATCCAGGATAAGTATAGCATTTTGAGGGTCAATCTCCTGCCCAGTACACCACCCCACCAACTGGTGTACAGCCGCTTCTGTTGGGGTAGCCATTTATTTTTAACAGCAATTCGCATATTTGGCCACTAGAAGACACAAAATCCCAGCGGTGAGCCTCCAAGATGTAACCCCTAGATGGCGCTATCCCAAGGGCAACTACTCCTGCCTGCCTGGCTAGTAGCAGGTTAAGGGGCCTGAGTTCTGAAATGGGTACCTCTACCCGGAGATCAGGGTTGGTAGTGGTCAAGCTAACCTGGGCACAGCCTTCTGGGACACTGTAACCCCCCCCTTTACCCACTAGTGGCCTGAACACTGTACAATAATCACTTTCACAATACCCTTGGTACACCACACAAGTACCCACACTGTTTGCACTTACCACCAAGGCTGGTTCCTCTGGCTCGACCCTGGGGACCAGCTGTAAAACAAGGTTATGCACAGTACATAGCAACAGTACAGTACTTTGAGCACAAACTGGAACCACAGCCAGATTACATGCAGAAAAAGTTAGATCTGATTTATTCAGGGGACTTGAACAAGGGAAGGGCAAAATCAGAATAATTAGCTTAAAGGTTATATCAATCAAGCAGTTATGCATGCGCTTTGAGTTCCCCCACACAGTCCACGTCTGGGTACCCAGGTGGAGAAGAGATGGGCTAGCCAGGACCGTTGCCCAGGGTTGCAGCTGGCTGGGGCCCTGTGATGGAAAACACAATATGCAGAGTACACAATATTTGTAATCTGGAGCCAGAGGGTTCAGTTCGTAAAGGAGATGAAACAACAAGACAATCAGATGACACACTCAGATTAAGCTGTTGTTGCAGGGAGCTACCCTGGTATTTACTCACGATACCCAAGACTGGACACAGGCTGGACGGTAATCGAGACTGCAGGTGGTTGGTCTGGAATGCCAGGAGAAGCAGGGCCCACATGAGTCGCAGAGGTGTCGTTCCTGTTCAAGTGTGGAGCAGGGGGCTGATCCCCAGGCAGGTCTCTCTTTGATGGCTTCTCTGTGCAGTGGGTAGTCTGTCTGGGCCAGTCTGGCAAGGCCCAGACCGCGTGGAGACAAATTCGGATGCAGTCCGTTTTGGGCTGGATACTGCTTCCAGCAAGCAGAACACAGTTCACACAGTGGGGGACTAACTCACGACCCACTAGCAGCTCATAGCACATTTACATGTAAGGGAATTCTACAGTACCAGGCAAAGCGCTTCCCGGTCACAATCACAAAGTCTCTGCACACACCCGAAGCTTAGGGGTAGCTGGAGCTCCTGATAGGCCGATCACATTCAGCAAAATCTTCGGTCTTCTTCAGGTTGAGCCTGGCCCACTTCAGTTGCTTACTTTAGTCACACAAACTTGGATTTAGTCCAAAATAATTCTCTTCTCTCCCTCTCAGGAGCAGCACACCGACATGCAGGCCAAAAACTTAGCCTTTTCAGAGTTCTCCCATGAGAATCCCCTCAGGATTGCTGCTCAGAATCACTTCAGCTCCTTCTTGTTCAGCTTCCAGCTTAGATCTAATTGAAAACTGCAAGCAGCCCGGAACTTCCCCAAGTTCCAAAAGATTTTGTTGGCTGATTTGGCTGTCAGTCAAAGAAAGAGCTCCCCCTTCAGTAGCAAAAAAGGTGCAAAAAGTTCAAACTACAGTTCCTAGAGATTTGGAATTCAGACAGCTCCTGTAGTCCGGCTACATTTTAGATCCCACCAGTACTGATTGGTCCAATTTGCAGTCCAGGACCAAGATAGTTGAGGCAAACAAAACAGTCCTTGCTACAAAGAAAGCAGGTTAGACAAATTACATTATCATTATCTCTCTAAATGATTTTCAATAAATAGTTACATCTTTCAACAGAGCTCCCTCTCAGATTACTTAAGCTGCAGTCAGGCAGCTCTTAAAGGAACAGTACACAGAGGCTATACAGGCTGTGGTAATCACATTTAAATTGCTAAAAACGCAGGACACCAGCCTGGCAGTGATCATTTAAGCAAGCTCAAGGAAGACTTTTTGGAACCCCCATTTGCAGGGGGGTTACAAGTGCATGACCAGCTTATGGGGAGCAATCTTCCACTTGGGCATAGTAAGTGCCTCCATTTCAGTTTCTCAGTTTTACATTGGGCTATAGTTCCCACTTCTGACCACTAGAGGGTGAAAATCCCAGCAGTGCCTCCAAGATGTAACACCTAGGCTGCACTATACTATGGGCTACTTTCCCCTGCCTGCGTGACTAAGCACAGGTTGAGGGGGCCTGAGCTCGGTGAAAGGGTGCCTCCACCCAGAGGAATGGTCTTGGGGAGCATAACTGCTGTTGCTATAACCCTCCACCAACCCTTCTAGTGGCCTAAACAATTCAGCAACAAAACACTCACATTTACCATATGACAGTAATGATATGCTCACACCCCCTGCACTTACCATCAGGGCTGGATCTTCTGCAATTGCCCTGGAGACACTCTTGAAAATAAAACCAATGATACAACAATACAATAGCAGTACTGTATCCCCACCAATTAGGTACACACTAGCCAGGTTAAATGTGAAAAAAACACAATCTGATTTATTCTGGGGGATGTGAACAAGGGTAGGGCATGAATCTAGCAGTGATTGGCAAATCTGAATACATTCAAGCTAAAATACACATGTACAGTGTGTCCCTTTAACACAGTCCTCACAATCCTGAGTCCCCAGTTGGTGAACAGACTAGCCTGAAGCATTACCCGAGGTAGGCTGGCGTTGCAGCTGTTGTTGGGGCCCTTAGGAAAGAAGACAATTAGCATGCACACAACCCAAATATTTGTAATCTGGAGCCAGATGGCTCAGTCCGTTGGAATAAACCCAAAATCAAGAAAATCAGATGAACACACAAATGATTGCAACTTTGTTGCAGGGAGCTACCCCGTTTTGTACTCACGGTACCTGGACCAGGATGCAGGGATGACAAAATGAAGACCTCAGGATATTGTACTGGATTGCCAGGGGAAGCAGGGCCTACATAACTCACCGTGGTGGTCACTACCTGTCCAGTGGTGTTGAGCAGGGGGCTGAATCCCCGGGCGGGTCTCTCACTGGAAATGTCTCTGAATCACGGGCAGCGGTGGCCTAGGCCTAGGTGGCAGGGCCCAGGCAAAGCGAACAGTTCGGAAGAAGTCTGTGATAAGTGCTGGAACAGCATCTAGCTGGCATAACAGAACTCATGGTGGGGAACCAAATCACAACACGCACAGCACATTCAGCACACCTATAACACTTAAACGACTGGCCACAGTTCAGATAAAGTCCATTTGAAAATCGCAGCTTCTTCTATGCAAACCTTTCGATCTGAGGCTCACTTTAATGCCGGGCAGGCCGATCACTTCTGGAGCAAGTCTTCGGTCCACCCTCAAGTAGCAGCAACACCCTTTCTCTCTTCAGGTACAGGTCTCAATCCAGTAATCGGATAAAGTCTGGCCTTTGTTCTCAAAGCAGTTTTTCACACTGGAAGATATGACAGGCAGGCCAACAGAGCCTTCCTGCCGATTCTCCCATGCTCCTATGCAGGAGCAGTTGCTCGATGACTCGAGCTGTTCACTCTCCAAACTCCAACTCACAACTGACACACTGCTGCAGGCAGTTCTGGGCGCTCCCAGTGATCCAAAAGGTCTGGTTGGCTGAGGGAGCTGTCTGTCACAATAAAGGCTCCCCCTTCAGGTCCATTTAGGCGCCAAACCTTAAAAACTACAATTCCTACAGATTTTCACTCCCACAAGACCTCTGGGGACAGTCTCCATCTTAGGTCCCTTGAGGATCCAATTGGTCCAACACTGGCAGTTGCAGAACAAAAATGGTGGCTCCAATCCAAATGTTTGTGCTGCAAATGGAAGCAGGTTAAACAAACTTCTACAGCATTATTATCATAACAGATAAACAACAAATAATCACTTCTTCTAACAGAGCTCCCTCTGCACAAATAGCGACTGCAGAATGGAGCAGAAATATGGACTGTCTGGCTGGTCACGAGCCTTAAATCACTCTAACCCAGCCCAGACTAATTTTCTAACACAGCCTAATGGTTCTGTTAAAGAGACAGGCATGGAGGTTTAGTAGAGCACTCTCATGCAGACACATAAAGCCACTGTAGACACAGGACACCATCCTGACAATGGGCATTAGGCAGCACAGGAAGACATTAATAGGAACCCCTATTTGTAGGGGGGGTTACAATTGCTTGAGACTGTTTAATCGGCAGGACATGATACCAGGCAGTAGCATATCGTATACCTAGGGAAACTGCTAGAGAGGTAGAGGCAGAAGTATTGTTGGTTGAAGAAAGGTAGAGAAGAGAGGTGAAGCAACTAAGGAAGCATTGTCAATAAATGAGGGGGGACAGAATGGGGGAAGTGGGGTGGTTGTGGGAAAGGAAGAGGTGGGCGAGGAGGGAGGGCGAGCAGGGAAAGGTAATGGAGAAGTGGGAGGATTGTGGTGGGTGGGGCAACGTAAAGAGGTATGATGGAGGTGTGGGTCAAGAAGCTAGGTAAAAGACTAACGGGAAAGGGGAGGGTACTAAGTGAGAGTGTGGTAGGAAAATGTCAGCTAATTTAATCAAATACTGCCAAAGCCACTAAGGTGCAAAGTTAGGGGCTTAACACTGAACCCCCTACTCAACCCTAACTATAGGGGCATCCCTATAATCTTCTTTCATTGAATTGGAATGTTTACTTTCTGTATTATAAAATTTAATGAAGAAAGCATAAGTAAAGTGTATTAAAAACAAGAAATACTGTCCTGGGCAGGGGGGACCAAATGTTTCTCTGAACTGGCATATAGGAAATGGAAACTGACTTAGAATAGCAGGCATACTATATTTATAAATGCTGTGAAAAAAACAGGAAGTTCCCCAGTTTAGAACAGGAAGGTGACGTTTTAAGTCACTCTCTAGATGAAGCATGTCACCTCCAACATTATAGCCACCTGCATAGGTGGACCATAGTCCTAATGAAGCTTGTGGATATTTTTTTTTTTTTAATTTTGTTTTCTATTTGTGCTCCTCCAGTCGGTCGCCCCCATCTGACCCCCCCTCCATCACCCATCACCCAGAATCGCTGGTGCTTACCTTGAACCCAGCCCGGGAGCTGAACTTGTGGGGAGTCAGTCATCATCCTGCTTGCTGCCGGCATTTTCTACCTCTGGTTTTCACCCAGGAGCCCCAGGAGTAGCAGCGCATGCGCATGGAGGCACACATGCGCCTACAGCCCCAGTTACGACCCCTTTCCCCCACCCCATGGCCTCACGCCCATCCCCCTCTAAGCCTGTGCAACTCCTAGCCTCCACTAGGGGTCACCATTGACCCAGGGATGCCGCGTCACCTCACCGGAGAGGAGAGGAGAGTCTGCCTGTCAGCAACTCAATCCAGCTCTGCCCCCCCCCCGACGACTCCAACAACCCGGCTTGTTCTCAACCCGGGTCGCCGGCATACCACGAGATAAGGCATCTAGTGCCTCAGCCCTCAGTGCCACCAGGCCGGCTAAGCTTGTGGATGTTAATACAGCCACCAAGGCCACTCTTATTGTTATAAGCATGATCTCATGCACATTCTGAGGACAAGCGTTATGCTCACCTAATAGGCTTATTATGCATATGTGACTTCTGAATTCAGAAATCCAATCTCCCTTTGGATCCCTGCAGTCCCAGAGGAATTCAGGTTTTTCATGTACATCACCAGGATACAGCACAATCTCTTAACTCCTGTTACTCAATGCTAACCATTTAATACTACATAAGGTAAAAGCAGTCCCAGAATAATCCTCATGTCAGTCTCCCTGGAACTAGTAATACATTGGCATATTTAAATTCCAAGATAGTCAGCTTCAAATATATATGTATTATTAATTATTTCTATTAGTCTTTAGCCCTAAGGTGTCAGTGTGGCTCAGTTGGTAGCACATCCGCCTCTGGACCAGAAGGTCGTGGGTTCTCGTCCCACACCAGGATTGGACTTACACCTAAAAATCGCTGGCATCCGAGTGCAGTATTGGGGGTGCTGGGGTGTGCCGTCCTTTGGATGAGACATTAAACTGAGATCCCTTCTGTCCATCCAGGTGGAAATAAAAGAACCCAGGGCACTCTTCGCAAAGAGCAGGGAACATTCCCGGTGTCCTGGCCAACATTCCCCTTCCCATAAACCGGTTCATGCAATTATCCAGGCTGTGTGTGGGTGATGATGTGTGATATGGCCGCCACCACACATTCAGTCACTTCACTACCAGTCTAGCATTGCTTGTAAAGCACTTTGGGATACTGTGTATGAAAAGCGCTATATAAATGATGATTCTTCTTCTTATCTAGCAGCATAGCACTAGATAGTTTATATTCAGCCTCTACTGATTGTTTGTCAGCCAGATTTGCTTATTTGTCTGTTCATTTCATGCACTACCTGTTATGTTATAAACCTGCTCCTAGCCAGTTTGAATCATGTGCCTTCTTACTGCCAGGCTGCCAAGTAGATTAACCCCTTGCTGCCTGAGCTCTTTCTTCTGTTTCATGTTGATAAGTAAGCTGCTTGTGCATGCCCACCCCTGAGTGGGGTCACACTTTCATTTTGACTGTTGCAACCCCTCCCAAGCAGCTGTATTTGAGTCAGGGGCAAGATGGAGTGGTGGGTAACCTTCCAAGTGGATCACACCAAATTCCTCACCTTGCTGCATAACCAGCCTCTTCCAACTTCCAAGCAGCTGCCCCTTTGAAGTCTGACAGTTTTACTTGTGGCTTAATCAGGCTGTCAGAGTGTTTTCAGGATCCTCTGCTAGAATTGCAGCAGACATGCTCATCAGCTATCAGGCAGAATGCCAAGTTAGCAGCTGGTACCATCCTGCTAGCATAGCCTCATTTCTTGCTTCTCAGCATCTTAAGAGCATGACCATCACCATCTTGTGTGAGTGTGGCTGTTCACAAGGCATTCCAGTATCCAGTGCTGTCTTGCTGGCACAGCTGCTCTCCTCATGCACATGTTTCTGTGGCACCATCTTGGGAATGGCACAATCACATCCTTATCTGCTCCTTGCCAGTGTGGCACTATATTGGGTACAGCACCCATTCTATGCATGCATGATGCCATCTCACTTTTGCAGCACCTAGGTATGGCGTTGCTGCATAGTCTCTTGGCTATGCATACCTGGTGCCACTTTGGGCACATGCGTACCTAGACACACATACAGCACCATTTTGTTGGTGGCAGACCAGCATTTAGTGTGCATGCGTGGAAACTGGCCACCATCTTGCTAGCTTAGGTGTACCACTCACTCCACAGCTGACCAAAAAAACCTTAAATATTATCCCATAGACCCTAATATTGTCAGTTTCACTTGGTTTTCTATGGGCTGTACAGAATCAAGTGACCATCCAACACCTCTCTTTAAAGCACAGGCCCAGGGTCATACCCCATGCAGTTCATAGCCACATCTGTTTTTACAGAGAGGTGTGGCTGCCTATTAGCTCACAGGGCAAGCCCTATACATATGGTTGTCAGTCAGTGCTGGTATGCTTTCATCTTCACCAATACATAATAAGTGCTCTATATTTCTCTCACCTTTCTTACCCACAGGCTTTGGAATTTTGGAATGGTAAAGATAAAGAAGTGCAGCACCAGCTGTATCACTCTGCTACCCTTACAGCCTAGCCCATAATGCTCAGTGTGTGGCACAGAGGAATCCTTGGACCTATTGATTTGACTCAAAACCACTGATGGCAGCGCTGAGTCTTCCACCTCCACTGCCTCCTCCAACCAGAGCATTTATTCCATGGATCCTCAGACTGCAGCACTCTTGCACAATCAAAAGACATTAATGTTTAAGATGATGGCATGCACTGAGGCCCTCTGTAACCCTATGACTTCACCAGCAGAACATCAAGACCTGCGTAACCTGCACCACAGTCGCCACCCCCCCCCCCACCAATCCAGCTCCAGACAATGCAGAACCAGAAGTGGAAGAAGGAGACAAAACAGACAAAGAGGGGGCTCATGAGTCAGAGAATGGGGAGGAAGAGGAAATGGAGGAGAGTCAAGATAAACCATCATTGACCCAAACTTTATGCACCAGATTCTTTTGCCAAGCTAATTTGCTCAATCAAAACTTCCATGATGTGTGAAGCTCAACCACCGGTACAGGAGTCAAAACTACTACCAAGCGGAGACAAAAGAACAAAGTTACAAGATTTGTTTCCCATATGCCCAGCAAAAGAAGATCTTATAATGAAAGATTGGTAAGCTCCAGATCTGGCAAGAATCTATGAAAGACAAGCACTCAAAAGAGCTTATCCTATTACAGAGGAGAAAGAGAAATCTTTGTGTCATGCCCAAACAGTTGACCCACAGATAGTGGCTCTGAACCATAAAATGCTTCTACCTGCAGAAAGGTCCACTCCCCTAAAGCACCCAGTCAACAGGAAGGTAGAAGATATGCTAAAGAAGATGCAGGACTAACAGCCATATATGCCACGAGATCATGAATCACATGACTAGAAGATGTGGCAAAAACACTCCCACCCAAGTCAGCACAGCAAAATCTCCTGGACTGTGGCTTACAAATGTCAAAAACTTGGCAGAGGAAGTAGTCACCCTTTCAGTAATGGGGGAAAGCAGTATGGTAGACTGCTGATAGAGACCACCTTCCCTCTTCAGTGGTAGTCTGTCTGTCTGTCTGTCTGTCGCTGTGTGGTTTTCCTGTACCCTCCAATTCAAACCCCTGCCTGATATTTCCAGTTATGTAGCCACAACCTGTAGGTCCCAGGCACATCTAGACAATGATGAAAAGAGGTCTGTGGTGGTATGGCATAGTTCTAATGGACCAACCATGGAGTGGCACAGAGAAGAGTACACTGCTTCACGAAATGGAATCTGGGTCTTAAAAAATATGTGAAATGGTGTTCAGAACCAAACAGGTGAATAATTTGTTAAAGAATAACCATGGACCCAGGGAACACAATCTCACACTTCTTGAATGACAGGCACCTGAAATAGTATCTAATGAGAAACAGATTATTTTGAAGCCTGTAGACAAGGGGGGGGTGCAATATTTGTGATCCTTGAGAGAAGTCACTGTAGGGAAATTGTACTTGGTCTACTATCTGATGACAAGAATTATAGAAAGTCATCAGGCAGTCCTCTGCCTGCATTCAAAAAATAATTTTTAACTCTGTTATAGGAAGGTCTCTAGTGGGGCCATCACAAATGCAGCATTCTAATACTTCTGGTATGAATTTCCTGTGGTACCAACATACTATATACTACTAAAATCCATTAAAACCTGCAGACTCTATCAGGAAGATCCACTGTCTCAGGAGTTGGCCCCCTTACCGGTAATATGAGTAAATTTTGGATTTCTTTTTACAAGAGATTGTGCATAGATTGTCATCATATCTCAAAGATACTGGTGATACACAAGCAAAAAGAATATATCTGGTTGAGAGTAGCTGTGTAATACATCCATAAAACATTCTGATGGCATAAGGGCATGCAAGCACTTTCCTGAAAAAAAGTCCAATGTGAGAAACCATTCCTGCTGAATTCATGTTGAAAGCATTAGAATTTATACTTGATCATGGTGCCTTTGAATTTGATTAAGTACACTACCTCCAGATCTGTGGTACGGTGATGGGGGGCCTGGTTCTTGCATACACTAAGTTGTTCTTAATAGCTAATAGCTTGGCAGAAGACTACAGGAGAAAGGACTGCTGTGTGACTGAACTTCTCTGCTGGGACTAAAGTAGAAGAACTTTTGTATTTAGACCTTTAATTTAGGGTAAAAAAACTAACATACAAAACAAAACAAAAAAAAGTGTGTGTTTGGGTTAACTGAACTGAATGGGTAACTGAAAAGTCATCTAGGTGTAAATCTCAGGTGACTGAAAGGACTTAACTGTTGTGAGGTTTAAATTACTTGTAGAAAGATCTGGTAAGTAGGGGAGTGGCTTAGCTAGAAGGAAGCTACATTTAAAGACTGCCTTAGAAAGATTCTGCTAATAGCTTGGCAGAACACTCCAGGAGAAAGGACTGCTGTGTGACTGAACTTCTCTACTGGGACTATATTGCCCTCCTTCCCCACCCAAAGCTAGTTCTATTTTTATAGGCACAGGATTTGACTGACAACAGGAACTTCCTGTTTAGGGGCAGGAAGTGAGTGATCACAGAACCACCAAGGACCCACCATCCTAGAAGGGCAAGAGTAGCTCTCCGGCCTCCTCTAGCTGCTGGACGTCGGCCTCTGAACAAGTAAGCGGTCTACTGAGAAATATAGGATATTCTTGTCTCAGAACAGGACAATCAGGAGCTTAAAGGCACACAGGCAGAAAGTAAGGAGAGAGAAAAAACAGAGGAAAGAGTAAGATTGCAAACAGTTAAGGGGCCAGAAATAAGACATGATTGGAGTGGTGCAGTGCAGTGCAGTGCTGTGAGCAGCAGTCTTCCGGGAGATGTTCTGAGGATGCGTGTTGTCCCATCTGCAGGCACCTCTCTGGGCTGAGGGAGGAGGTTGCTCATCTCCAGGCTGAGTTGCCAGGATTTGTGGGACCTCCTCTTCCATCCAGGGACCACCAGTGCCACTGCCGCTGCCCCAGAGGTTGCCAAGAAAGAGGAGCGGTGGACCACAGTGGGCCCAGGGAGGGTGAGGGTGTGGAACAGGAGGCACATCCTCCAATTGTACTCTCCACACCCTATGCCATTCTGGCAAAGTGTGGTTCCTCTATGGAGGCACCTACAGTGGAGACCAAGGAGGATGCTGGGAACTCCATAAAGGAGACCCACAGGAGGGTGGCAGGGGACCCTGCAGGGGAAGGAAACAACTCCTGGTGGGGGACTCCATTGTTAGGAAGGTAGAACTGGGCAAGGAAGGGGAGAGGGAGGTAAGGTGCCTGCCTGGCGCCATGGCTTGGAGGGACAGGGAGCGAATCCTCAGGATTGCCGGAGCAGCTGCACAGGGGAGGGAGCTGGATGTCATTGTTCACTTAGGAACAAATGACCTGGCTAAGAAAGGGATTAGAGAAGTGCAGGAAGAGTTTGTGGAATTGGGGAGGGGCCTTAGTCAAGTAGCACGCACGGTAACCTTCTCGGAGGTGCTACCCATCTATGGCATAGGAGAGACTAGGGTGTTCCGCACCATGGGATTCAATCAGTGGTTGAAAAACTGGTGTGGAGCTCAGGGATTTGGCTTCATTGGGGACTGGGGGTCCACCTGGAGTGATGCAAGCCTATACTGGCATGATGGGCTGCATCTGTCCGGGAGGGAACCAGGATCCTAGGTGATAGGTTTAAATGCTTCATTGGCAAGCTTTTAAACCTAGCCAAGGGGAGGCACTGGAAAGGAGCAGGAAAATCCTAGCCCCCAAACAATCACAAGTAGGGTGTGGCAAACACCAGCATGGAGGTGTCGATACGGAGAAGGGCAGGGTAAATGGAGAAAGTGACAAAGGCAAGAAGGACAGGGATGGGGCAAAAGGGTAAGGCCATCAGGAAATGGAGGGTAATGAGTACCAATGCCCGTAGTCTGGGCAACAAGCTCCTGAGCTGGTGGCCTTAATGGAAGAGGGATGCCTGGATATCGTAGCAGTCACAGAAACATGGTACACAGAGAACCATGACTGGATGTTAACATACCAGGGTACATAACCTACAGGAGAGACAGGCAGGGGAGAAGAGGGGAGCAGTAGCTCTCTGTAAAGGAAGGGATAAAAGCAACTGAACAAAAGAGTAAACAAGGAGGAGAGGAGGCACTGTGGGTCACCTTGGAGACTGGAAAGGGCACCACAATCCGCACAGGGTTGTGTACAGACCCCCATGTCAGGGGAGGGAATGGACAAGGATATGATGGAAGGCATTCTTAGAATGGCAGAGAAAGGGAGATACTGTTGATGGGAGACTCGAATATGCCAGATGTTAACTGGAGCACATTTGCTGCAGCCACATCCAAGAGCAGGGCCATTCTTGATGCCCTACAGGTGGCAGGCATTAGACAGCTAGTTTCGGAACCCACTCGTGAGGGAGCAATCTTAGACCTCGTACTCTCAAACGGGGGCAGTGAGAGGATCTCAGATCTAGAAGTGGGTTGCCATCTGGGGGCAAGTGACCATCAAACAGTGTGGTTCACGTTAAACTCAGCTACAGAGTCAAGCCATACAAAAGTGAGGGTACTGGACTTTAGGAGGGCTGACTTTGGCAAGATGGGAGAGTGCCTCAGAAAAGCACTAGCAAACAGGCTAGAAGGAGGTGTGGAGCAACAATGGGGAATTATCAAAACTGCCATCACAGAGGCAACAAGCCTTTGTGTGAAGCAAATAAACAAATCAAAACGAAAGAAAAAGCCACTATGGTTCTCAAGAGAGGTGGCTGTGAAAGTCAGGAAGAAAAGATAGCATTCCAGAAGTATAAGGAAACACAGAAGAAGCAGGACAGAGACTGTACCAGTTAAGGCAGAAAGAAGCAGGAGGGAAGTCAGAATAGCAAAGGCCCAAACTGAGGAAAAGATAGCCAACTCAGTTAAGAAGGGGATAAACCTTTTATAGGTACATCAGCCAGCGTAGAAAGACAAACGGAGGGATAGTGAGGCTGAATAGAATAAACGGTGGGTGGGCAGAAGGGGACAGTGAAAAAGCAGGAATACTGAACGAATATTTCTGCTCAGTATTCACAAAAGAGGAGGGGGAAGTGCCTAATCCAATTAACAGAAGCACTCTTGATAGGGGGGTCGATCCCAGTCCTTTCACAGAAGAAAGGGTTCTGCAAGAACTCCTAAAACTGAAGGTGGACAAAGCAATGGGTCCTGATGGAATTCACCCCAGAATTCTAAAAGAATTAAGGAAGGAACTAGTGAAACCACTGGCTACTCTTTTTAATAAATCATGGGAGGATGGTGTGGTACCCGAGGACTGGAGGAAGGCGGATGTGATTCCCCTTCACAAAGTGGGACTAAGACAGAGGCAGGAAACTACAGACCTCGTCAGTCTGACCTCTGTGGTAGGGAAAGTGATGGAGTCACTTCTGAAGGAAAGAATAGTTGAGTACCTAGAGGCCAGTGAGCACAGGACCCAAGGCAGCATGGGTTCACAGCAGGAAGGTCATGTCAGACGAATCTTATAGATTTCTTTGACTGGGTGACCAAAGTAGTAGACCAGGGAGGGGCTGTGGACATGGCCTACCTAGACTTTAGCAAGGCATTTGACACAGTCCCACACAAAAGATTAATAGTCAAATTAACCAGCCTGGAGTGGGTCCCAGGGTGGTAGCCTGAATAAAACATTGGCTGGACAACAGCACAGAAGGTAATTGTAAATGGAGTCCGCTTCTGAAGAAAGGGCGGTTACTAGTGGGGACCTGCAGGGTTCAGTATTGGGTCCAGTCCTTTTAATGTCTTCATCAGTGGCATTGCAGAGGACTGAAGGAAAAGTATGCCTTTGCAGATGACACAAAGATCTGCAACAGGGTTGATACACAAGGAGGCATGGAAAGGGATGAAAAGAGACTTGGCAAGGTTGGAGGAATGGTCTGATGTATGGCAGCTAGGATTCAATGCAAAAAGTGAAATAATGCACCTGGGAAACAAGAACCCAGGGAAGAATACACAATGGGTGGGAGGTAGTAACAACAAAAAACAGGAAAGGGACCTGGGGGTAATCATATCAGATGACCTTAAGGTTAGCAAGCAATGTGAGAAGGCAGTAGGAGGGCCGGGGTATACTGGGATGTATAGGGAGAGGCATCAGCAGCAGAAAACAGGAAGTTGTTATCCTCTGTACAGACAGTTGGTGAGACCCCATCTGGAATACTGTGTCCAGTTCTGGAGACCCCATCTCCGCAAGGACATAGACAGGATAGAGGCAGTCCAGAGGAGGGCAACTAAAATGGTGCAAGGTCTGCAAGAGAAGTCAGAGGAGAGACTAAAGGAGCTTAATATGTATACCCTTGAGGAAAGAAGGGAGAGGGGGACATGATAGAAACTTTCAAGTACCTCAAGGAATCAACAAAGTCCAAGAGGTAGCATCTTTCAGAAAAGAGACTTGCAGAACAAGGGGACACGATTTAAAAGATAGAAGGAGGGCGGTTCTAGGGCAATGAGGAAGTATTATTTCACAGAGAGGGTAGTGGATGGCGGAACAGCCTTCCTGAGGAAGTTGTGGAGTCTAAAACTGTGGGAGAATTCAAGAATGCATGGGACAGACATAAGGCAATTCTTGTGGGGGGCAGGAAGATATAGGCTGTTGGTTAAATAGGATCTGCGGCCTATCCTGTAGGTAGGGAAATGGGCAGACTAGATGGGCCTAGCGGTCCTTATCTGCCGTCAAAGTCTATGTTTCTATGTTTCTATGTTCTTAGGACTGTAGGAAGAGGTGGTGAGCAAGAGGAGGTGATATACAACCAGGAAGTGATCCCCTTCTTAACAAATCTGAAATGTTGGCATCAGTACATAGATGGCTGCATCTGGGTATGGGAAGGCTCACAGGGAAGTACAATTAATTTTGTTAACTGGCTGAACATTAATGAATATAATTTAAAATTCACAACCATCGTGATCTCAAAATCTGTGAACTTCCTGGATATCACACTGACAGCGGACAGACAAAAGTGACCATGGAAGGGTTTAAAAAAGAAAGTTTCACCAAAGCCCTCTTAATGAGTTAGTTCCCACCCTGAATCCCTGACAAAATCTGTACCCGCAGCCAGTTTCTGAAGATCAGGAGGAATTGTGCTGAGTCAGCTACATTTGATAAACATCAGAGGAACTTAAACACAGGCTTAAGGAAAGAGGATACAGTGATGGGTTACTGGAAGAAGTCTTATCAGGAAGTAAGAGTTAAGTAGAGGGAGGATTTACTTATCCCAATTAATTTAATAGCAGGAGTGGCAAGGTAGGGCCCAGTAACATTCTCATTGGAACATAACTGTGTAGCAGGTAAAATGGGCAAAATTATTTGGTGTAATTGGCCAGTTTTACTGAACAATGAGTCTATGGGTTCAGTTGTGGGAGGCAAACCAAAACTAGCCTTCCAAAAGAGTGCCACTATCAGAGACAAACTGGTACCCAGTCAATACACAAGTCATAAAGAACAAAGAAGATCCTGGTTACCAATCTTCCCAAAGGGACACTATATTAATGTTTTCCAATTTTCCAAACAAGTCAAAACCTTTGTATGTGCAAAAAACACAAATGGAGATAGAGATAAGGGACTTTATCTCATGTACCACAAAGTTTGTGGTTTACATACTAAGGTGCCCATGCAATTTGTGTTATGTTGGTAGGACAATGTGCATGCTCAAAGAAAGGGTGCAAGAACTTGTTAGGTCAATTATTAATAAATGAATGGAGACCCCGGTAGGCAGACATTTCTGCGGCAATAACAGAGTGGGGGAACCCAGGCATCTCAGATTCATGGGCCTGGAAGTTGTTAAAACACCAAACCAAAGTTGAAATAGGCTAAACCATCTTCAAAGAAGACAAAGCTTTTGGATTTTTAAATTACAAACAGTTAGCCATGGGGTGGGGAAGGGTGGTGTTCTGAACAAGTGTATGGATCTGAAGCCTTTCCTAGAACAATCTCCAAACACCCCCTTCCCCATGCATCCCCTAAAGGACAGTAAATGGATTTGTTCTGAATCAAACTGCATTATAATACTTAACTATTTCTTAACCCCTTTTCTCCCCACCCTCAATAGAACTGGGTGAACATTTTTGTCTATGTGACTCCCTCTTATTGCACTAATTTTGATATTGTATAATACAGTTGTATCAGAATCTTAGTGATAATGTTATTTATTTATTTTGTTGGCAATGTTCCTGAACTTCAAACATGCTCTCTCGTCTACTTTCTGAACCACTTAACCTGGAGGTTACTGTTCCTGTAGATCCCCAGGAATTCATGGCAAATCATTTAAAAGGGCAATCATGGGGCAGAAGGAAGAAGGGCAGAGGTATCTATATTTTCTCTCTCAGTTCTTATGCAGTAATTCTCTATAAAGTGACAGGTTGTCATACATTTTATGACTGCATTTATTATGAACTTAAATATTTTCTTGTAATTGAATCTTTATAGTTTTTCCACATATCGAGTCTATTATTGTAAACGGTCAGTCTACCTATGGTACGTGTGCAACAGGGCGATCCTGCCACTCTTGAGGATAAACCTTTCTTAAATCTGTTGCAACAGTTCTTCTGTTTCTTACCCTAATCTATCCTTTACAATTTCTAGTCCATAAGGTTTGGCCACCTATGGGCCTCTGCTCCCCTTTCTTGACTATGCAATGGTATCCTCTTTAATTTTTCTTTTCCCTCTCAGGTCCTTGTACAGGGAGGTTATTGTGGTGACCTCCGAGCTTATGTAAAAAAAACAGGCCGTGTTTATCGTTGTTGGATTTAGTATATAATAGCACTATGTCATATACCTTATGTAACCCCTAGGTGGTGCGATCCCAAGGGCTACTACCTCTGCCTGCTTGGCTAGTAGCAGGTTAAGGGGCCTGAGTTCTGAAACGGGGTGCTTCCACCCGGAGGTTAGGGTTGGTAGTGGTTAAGCTAACCTGGGCGCAGCCCTCCAGGACACTGTAACCCCCCTCTTTCCTTACTAGTGGCTGGAACATTACACAATAATCACTTTCACAATACCCCTGATACACTACACAAGTACCCACACTGTTTGCACTTACCACCAGGGCTTTCCTCTGGCCCGGCCCTGGGGACCCCCTGTGAAACAAGATTATGCACAGCAAATAACAGCAGTACAGTACTCTTGCACAAACTGGGAGGCAGTATAGTGCAGTGGTTTAAGGCTCTGAGCTGCAAATCTGGTGACATCCAGCAGACCAGACTTGGGTTTGAATCCCACAGCTTCCACTTGCAGACTGTGTGACCCTGAGCAAGTCACTTAACTTCCCTGTGCTCCCAGGTTGCACCTGTAAAAAAGCTTTCAGCTTAGTGTGCTATTCCTGGTTAAACAACTAACAAAAAAAACTGGAACCACAGTCAGTGTAAATGCAAAAAAGAGTTAGATCTGATTTATTTAAGGGGCTTGAACAAGGGAGTGGCATAATCAGGTTCATTTGCTTAAAGGCTCTATCAATCAAACAGTTATGCATGCACTTCAGGGTCCACACACTCTGGGTACCCAGATGGAGAATGGTGGGCTAGCCAGGAATGTTGCAGCTGGTTAGGGCCCTGTGATGGAAGAAAACAACTTGCACAACACACACTATTTGTAATCCATAGCCGGAGGGTTCAGTTCATGAAAAGAAAACAAGACAATCAGATGACACACTTTTAGATTAGGCTGTTGTTGCAGGGAGCTACCTTAATGATTAGGGATGTAAGTTTGTCTTGGATGAGGTTTTAATGATCCATTGTTTGTTCATGAAATCATTAGTAAACAGTAGTAAATGTTGTGGCACTGTCATCATTGCTACATTCTGATGACACTAGTGAAAGTTATGGAAGTCCTGAATAAAGATCAAATGTTATGGAATCAATGACGTGTATGACTGCCATGACAAACTTACATCCCTACTGGTGATTACTCACGATACCCAAGACTGGACACAGGCTGGACAAAAATCGAGATAGCAGATGGTTAATCTGGAATGCCAGGAGAAGCAGAGCCCACACGATTCACTGAGGCATCATTCCTGTTCAAGTGTGGAGCAGGGGGCTGATCCCCAGGCAGGTCTCTTGTCGGTGGCTTTCTCTGTGCAGTGGGGTAGTCTGACAGTGCCAGCGGGGCATGGCCCAGGCCGAATGGAGACGAACGCGGATTCAGTCTGATTAGGCTGGATAAAGCTTCCAGCAAGCAGAACACAGTTCACACAGTGGGGAACCAAATCACGACCCACTTTCAATACACAGCACATTTACATGTAAGGAAATTCTACTGTACCAGGCAAACTGCTCTCCGGTCACGATCACAAAGTCTCTACACAAACCGGGGATTCAAAAGCAGCTGGAAATCCTGATAGGCCGATCACATTCAGCAAATCTTCAGTCTTCTTCAAGTTAAAGCCTGGTCACAGTCCAGTGGCTTAAATAGTCCTCACAACTCGGATTCAGTCTGAATAAACTCTATTTTCCTTCTCAGGGACAGCAGGCAGACAGGCAGGCCAAAAATCAGCCCTTTCACAGTTCTCCTATGCAAAACTACACAGAACTGCTGCTCAAAATCACTTGAGCTGTTATTTCTTCACTTCTCAGCTCAAAACTGAAACTACCTGCAGCAGCCTGGGAAATTTCCCAAGATCTAAAAGGTTCAGTTGGCTGATCCTCCTGTCAGTCACAACAAAGGCTACCCCCTTCAGGTGCAAAAAGGTGCAAAAAGCCCAAAACTACAATTCCTACAGATTTTGACTCCAGACAGTTCCTGTAGTCTGGCTCCATTTTAGGTCCCACCAGAACTGATTGCTCCAATTCGCAGTCCAGGACCAAGATAGTGGAGATAAACAAAACAGTCCTTGCTGCAAAGATGGCAGGTTAGACAAACTACATTATCATTATCACTCTAAATGATTTTCAGCAAATAGTTACATCTTTCAACAGAGCTCCCTCTCGGATTACTTATGACTGCAATCCAGGCAGCTCTTAAAGAAACAGTACACAGAGGCTATACAGGCAGTCTCTGGCAATCATATTTAAACTGCTAAAACGCAAAACACCAGCCTGGCAGTGAGCATTTCGGCAAGCTCAAGGAAGACTTTTTGGGAACCCCCATTTGTAGGGGGGTTACAGTTATGTTTATGAAACCTGTAAATGTTGCAAATGCCATGGCAGTAGGTGTTTTTCATAAACGTAAAAAGTACTAGTTGACTGTATTATAGAAATTAAGTTAGTTGTGTTGTTAAATGCATGTAAATTGGTACCATGCATTCCTGCTGTAAACTGAGCCAATCTGAAATTTCATGATAATTTGCATATATCACACAATGCTTTGCATTGTGGAAATATGTGTGATGTGTTTCTTTGAAAGTTGGCTTATTGCCACTACCCTTTGGGATAACCCTTCTTTCAGTGCTTCTGCACTGAGGTTCTATGTCTGTAGCTTCTTTTGTTTTTTGTTTTTTTGTCTTTTTGAGCCCCCACTACCCAAGCAAATGAGGCAACCATAGGGATGAAGGGTTTTCAGTGAACAGTTTAGAAAAGTAGATCAGTAGGTGCTGACAAGTGCAGAGGGAGGACATACATAGTCTGTTACTACAGACTGATGTGTTGAAGAAGGAATATGCCATTGCTGAAGGTTATCCTCTGCATTTTGAATAAACATCATGCATAAATTCTGTGTTGAAACTGAAGTTCGGTATTTGGTCCATCTGTTATGCCACAACCCTCCACATACTTGGTGCTAGAAGTGGGATAACTTGCTGAAAACATCTGGACTGACCTAAGAGGGACATTTTCTGGTGGATATTACCCAGATATCTCAGGTGGGCCAATGTACCAGGAGTTGCCAGAGGAGAACTCAGAGAAGAAAGTCAGTGGAGTTCTGACCAGAATCATGGCTGACAGACGGAGGGAAGTTGCTGCCTGGGCTGGACCTGGGAGCTCAGAGGAAGGCCAAGCCTGAAGATGAGGAAGAGATGCAAAGGGACAAGGAACTACCATGGGGTCAAGGCAGACCGACTTCGCAGAGAGGCAGAACACTGGTGCCAGGTGCTCGAGAGGTCCCTGCCAGAGAGTTTGGATAAAGAATCGGAAGAGGATTTTTCATGGGCTCAGCTGTGGGAGGACCTCCTGACTGAGCAGGATATTCATTTGTTACCTGTGTTCCCAGGATATTACCTGCTGAAGGTCAGGGATGCAAGTATGGAACTTGAATGTGAGACCCCAGGTAAGACTGTGCCTAGTGACATTGTGCTGGGGTTGAAGACTCCAAGCAAGCAAGAAGAAGCCTATGAGGATGAAGGGACTTTTTTTTGTATTAATACAGCTAAATCTATTGACAGTATTGACTGGGGTATACTGCAGGCTAAAGCTGCTAATGTTGCCAAACTGTACTGTTAGAGAAATGTGTTAACGCCTCAGGGTACAGCATGATGATATCCACGGTGTTAATGATGGAATGTTTATCATTAATTGGGACCCTGAGACAGAGCCTTCTGAAGATGGATAGGTGGCATCTCCATCCCTTCTTGGGACAGGAAGGTGGTAAGCAGTCTGAGATAACTGCTTCCCTCTTAAGGTGGGGAGCATGTGACAGGGAGATCCTGCCACTGTTGGGGACCGACCTTTCTTAAATCTGTTGCAACAGTTCTTCTGTTTCTTAGTCTAATCTATCCTTTACAATTTCTAGTCCATAAGATATGGCCACTTATGGGCCCCCCTCACTTTTCTTGACTATGCCATAGTGTCCTCTTTAATTTTCCTTTTCCCTCTCAGGTCCCCGTACAGGGAGGTTATTCTGGTGACCTCCAAGCTTATGTAAAACAACAGGCTGTGTTTATCATTGCTGGATTTAATATGTAATAGCACTATGTCATAAAACACCTTGATGTATATACCTTGTGTTTATGAAACCTGCAAATAATGAAAATAAAAATGGCACTAGGTGTTTTTGATAAAGGTAAAAAGTACTAGGTGACTGTATTATAGAAATTAAGTTGGTTGTGTTGTTATATGCGTGTATATGTAAATTGGTACCCCGTGCATTCCTTCAGTAAACTGAGCCACTCTGAAATATCATGGTGATTTGCATATATCCCATGATGCTTTGCATTGTTGAGGTATGTGTGATGTTGTGTTTCTTTGAAACTTGGCTTATTGCCAGTGCCCTTTGGGGTGACCCTTGTTTCAGTGCTTCTGCACTGAGGTTCTTTGTCAGTAGCTTGTTTTAGGTGTTTTCTTTTTGAGTCCCCACCACCCAAGCAAACAAGGCAACCATAGGGATGAAGGGTTTTCAGTGAAAGGTTTAGATCAGTAGATGCTGACAAGTGCAGAGGAAGGACATACATAGTCTGCTGCTGCAAACTGAAGTATTGAAGAAGAAATATTCCATTGCTGAAGGTTATCTCCCGTATTTTGAATAAATATCACACACAGACTGTGTGTTGAAACTGAAGTTCATTCTGGTCAATCTGTTATCCCACAAACCCTCCACAATGTGGATTACTTACTATTGAAAGCACCTTATGGTTGTACTCTACTACATATTTTTTGCCGTCAACCTGTCAAATTCATGACATCATCAAACTGGGATTATTTAAGCTAAGTGAATCCCTTGTTTTCCCACCCCCTGATGAAGCCAATTTTGGCAAAGCACTGGGGTAGTGAGCCTTCAGTCCTGTGACTAGCAATATTATCTTCACTTACATTCGCTGTGTGCCTGGGTGGCAATAAAATATTTCTTGCAGTAAGTCTAGTATGCTGAAAATGTATTTAAACTCTTGAGTGCAACTGTGTTTGTGGAGAGAATTGTAACAAGCATTTGTCAATGCCGAATGTTGTCTTGCTGGCATTGGCATTGGTAGCGCAGAAGTTAGAGAGATGCATAATAGGAATGGCAGTGAAGTATGGAAATGACGCCAACCCCACTCCACCCTGCAGAGACTGACAGACACTGAGGTGTGTCTTTGGGTCATTGTCCATAACGCTCATACCATTTCACCTCACCCTACCCTGCAGACTCCAACAAGTGTCATGTTGTGCCTTGGGGTCATTGGGCCTTACGCTCACCCCATTCCATAAGGAAATATGTTGATATGGGTGCAGTATAGGAGAATGGGGTGGACTTTGGGGCTGAAGAGTCCAAGACACACCTTGATACCTGTCACTGGCTGCAGGGTGGGGGCAGGGGTGGAATGGTGTGAGCATTACAGCCAACAATCCAAAGTCATACCCTGACACCTGACAGTCTCTACAGGGTGGGATGTTATGGTTAGAAACCCTAACACCCCAGGCGTTTGTTGGTATTTGCACTCCAAATTTTCAACGTGGGCCTTTTGTGACCCCACCTCATGAAAGCATTTGGGACCTCCACTCATGAGCAGTGGCACTGTGATTTTGTTAATCTGTCCCAAACGTTGATTTCCCACAGCAACTGCGCTATTGTGAGCCAGATGTGCGAAAACACATTTTGGGCAGGATGTGAAGAATGACAGCTGTACTGTTCATAAGGAGGTGTGAAAAAATGACAATGTTGAAAATCTGGAGTGAAAATATTAAACATTCTCGAACTTACAAGCGTGTGTGGAAACTGCACAATGCACACTCGTAACTCAGTCATTTTTTGGATTTTTTTCACGAAATTTGCAACATAGGTTTTTTTGGTGCCCACTTCATGAACAGTGGCACTGTTGTTTCTTTACTCAGTCCAAAAAGGTGATTTCACGCAGTGGCTGTGAAATCACCTTTTGGGACTGAATAATGAAATGACAGTGACTGAGTTCATGAGCTGGGGTCCCAAAAACCCCATGTTGAAAATTTGGAGCCAAAAGTTGCAAAAATGGCCAAGATATCCACCTAAGTTGAAACCTCCCCATTGATACCATTATACAGCTTACCGTTATTTTCTTCAGTTCATGGTCGGCTTTTGAAGAGTTCAGACGTCTCCCTCTCACTCAAGATCATCACGCCGGGCTCCAGAGGTAAGTATGGGGTGAGGGGGTGCGGAAAGTGGGTGTACAAAAGGTGGCGCGGGCTGAGGGTGCTCCAGACAAAATGACAGACCATTTTCTTTTTTTTTTTTAGGAACAGACATCGCATGAAGGTTTTCTTTATATACAAGTGGAATAAACCAACTGTTGAGCACACTGGGGTGGCCTCCCAGTGTGACCCATGACATTGGGGGGGTTCTGTTGGCCACACTGAAATGGGCTCCCAGTGTGGCACACTATGAGGGTGGGGTTGGGCAGGAAAATGCCGACGTGATTGGCTTCAGGGTGATAGTGGAGAATACCGGACCACGAGGCACACTGGGGTGGGCCCCCAGTGTGCCACACAATCTTGAGGGGGGGTTATAAACAATCAGGCAGGGGGATTGGGCACCCCCATAGGTGGCTTTCTAAGGATTGTGAGAGGCGGATGGTGACAGCTGCCACCATCTTTATTGAAATGTTACAACAGGCAAGGCACACCCTGCAATGATGGGGTGCTCCCTCATTGCAGCGGTGAAATTCTTTCAAGTTGGTGGCATGCTTCTCAACTGCTGTCATAGACAGCATGCTCATTCATTGGTACCACACAGACCAGCCCAAGAAAGCAGTGGCGCCATTGACCACAACACTGCTGCACCTCCACAACCTGCTACTCCAGCAAGCTGCCACAAAATGTTCCTTGCGCTGCACGTGCCAAAAATATAAAAATAGGTAGAATGGTGTTTGGAATGCTGCCACATCCCTCAATCACTCAGGAGCCAGAAAATATACCATTGAAGGGTTAAAGCTTATGTGTTTTCATAAAGTTTCTAGGAATGCGTTTATATTTGTCTGGTCCATTGGTCTGTGACCCCATTTCACATGAGCCAGACTGGAGGTGGGTCAGGTAATAACGTGCACCATGATGTTGGACGACATATCATTATTCACCAGAGCAAAGGGGGTAAGAAAGGGCAGGAGGGACAGCACTTTTGGCTCAGCCCCTGTACAGCTAGGTATTGCCCTACAAGCATAAAATGAACACTTCACTGGGTCTGACATGGTGCTGTCAGCAGCAGACTTGTGCTAATTTAGTTATATTCTTTAAGTACCTGGGCTTATCTGCATGCCTATCCAGGTGAGTAGTATGGCTGAGCGAAACCAACATGTGAATGAAAGAAGGGGCAAATGTTGACTGTGTGGGATCTCGCATGTTTTCTATGAGGGCTGTCTATCAGGATACCAATCCCCTCTGCCTGACCTGCCAGAGTGCTACAGAAGGCAAATACCTTCTCTCTGCACCCAAGCAGCCCAAGCCCCCTTCTGTAGGACATGTGGGCATTTGCTCAAGAAGTGCCCGCTCTATGATAATATACTGGTGACTTAGTCAGCTTTGAGTGCAATCCCCCCCCCCCAGTCCAAACTCACCTTAATATAGTAGCAGATCCATCCTATCAGTCCTGTGACTTGAAGTCTGATATCACTGGATATGAGGTGAGGATATCCCACTGGGTATTCGGACGAAGCTCTGTGAGGGAGGAAGTCTATATGTGGAATGGTGGTCTCCAATCTGAGATTCTGGGATGCTCACCTAAGTGGAAGGGTTTGCTCTGAAGGAATCCAAGTGGGATCATTTGGGCAAGACTATAGGAGAGAGGTAATTATCCCAGTCATAGAATGCTACCATCACCACTGCATCAGTTATCTACTTATTGCCTAAGTCATGCGCTGTGTCTTACTGTCTGTCCCTCTTTCCACTTCTTCTGCCATGTATCCTCAAGCAATCATGGAACCCCCTGTTGCCCTTGACATGATGCCACCCTTCACTCTCCCAATCAATACCATACGGGCAGAGGAAAAACCACCACACATGCAGGAAGAAGAGTACATTTTTTCCACTCCTCTGCTTTATTTACTCACTCACTGGATGCTGTAGGTGGCAAAATAGTGGGGATATCTGCAGTCCCCCATCTGTGAAGGATTAACTGTTTGGCCACAAGGGTGACAGCTATGACCCATTTCATTTAATGTGTGGGTCAGACTGAGGTAAGCCGGGGGAAGGGGAGGCGTAGTAGTATAAAAGTGGCATCAAGGCAGATGTAGCTTGGAAGAATGGCCCTGCAGAAGTCCAGCACCTGATCCCAAAAAGGGGCAGATGGGAGAGCAAGGCCATAAGAGGTGGGAGGGTGACCCCTCTTGTTGGTTGTACTGTATCCTTAACATCTATCATGCTGTAGAATGCCACTTGTGTGGAGGAATTGTGGGTTTCTATACCACAAGTGTAGTATCTTTTTTTGTATTAGTTGAGCTCTAATGTCTCGGCAAGCTTATGGGCTCCGAGCCAGCATGCATCCCAAGCCTGCTGAGATACACAGGTATTGAGTTCTGTGGCCCGTTTCTGTTTGATAGCCTCAGTGGGGTCTTGATGTGTGTCTCTTAGTGTGGTGTAGAATTTGCTCACCTTGCCTCTTTGTGTGTGGTAAGTTCTTTGGTGGGAGTGTACCTGACTTTGAGGAGAGGCAGGAGGGCTGACCGGAGTTGAAGGTATTGCCAGAAATCTTTTTGGAGGATCTGGTATTTGTCCTCAAAGGAGGCCATGATATTAAGGTCAGGTTTGCATAAATAATAGATTTGATGGATGCCAGCCTGTTTCCAGTGTGGCCAGTTGATAGATTTATGGGTGATGCACATCTGTGGGTTATTCCAGGTGAGAGTGTATGTGATAGGAAGGGGAGTCACATTTGCAGCAAATAGACTCCAATATTTAAGGGAAATAGCCATAGTTGGGTGTTTTAGGGGCACTTGTTATGTAGGTAGATAGAAAGCCAGTAATGGGGAAGAGGCCTGAAGGCCAAATCCTTCAAGATCCACCCACAGAGGAGATTGTAGTCGGGTGAAGTGAAACCAATTGAGGACTTGGGCAGATATGAAGGATCTATGGTAATGTATGAAGTGGGGAAGGCCCCACCCACCATTGGATTAGGGGGATTTGTAATTTAGAGCGAGTGATTCTTGGTACCGAACCATCCCAAATGTAGCTTCCCACCAACCAATTGATTTTGGCAAAGTATGCAGCTGGTATCATAATTGGAAGGTGGGCCAAAAGATGTAGGACTTTAGGGTCAACATCATTTCAATTGCATTGATTTTGTCTGAAAAGGATAAGCTGAGAGTCTTCCAGCATGTTATATCAGTTGTAAGGGATTCTAATAGAGGAGTAAAGTTCACTTGCAGATATGGTGAAGAAAAGGGGTGATACAGATGCCAAGGTATGTGACTCCTTCTTCTTCTGCCCATTTCCATGCAGTATTGAGAAAGTGCAAACATTGGGTTAGGTGGTTAAAGGGAATGATTTCAGATTTAGTATGATTAATTAAGGCCAGAAATACAGGAGAACAAGGCCAAGAGGAGTTGTAGCAGAGTGATGCCTGTTAGGACATCAGCAAGTCGAACACGTAAATCATCAGCGTATAGTGAGCACTTGTGTTTAATACAGGTAATTTTCAAAGCAACAGTCGGTGGGGATGTTCTGAGGGCAATGGACTGGGGTTCTATGGCCAATAAGAAGAGTAGGGGGAGAGAGAGCAGCCTCAGTGGGTGCTCCTTTGAAGTGGAAACAGGGGGATAGGAAGCTATTGGTAGGAATTCGGGCAGAGGGGCTTTGATAGAGTGTCTGAACAGCTGACAGAAAATAAAGTCCAAACCCCACACATTTAAAAATTTCAAAGAGGAAAGTCCATTCAACAGAGTCAAAGGCCTTTTCAAAGTCGATGGTGAGGGCAGCAGCCAGGGTTAGGATCAATTTGTTCATGTGGTGAATGTTAAAAGGGGTACGAAGATGGTTGAAGCTCAGTCAACCTTTAACAAAGCCAGCTTGTGATGGGTGTATTTGGGAGGGGAGGAGTTTCTCTAAGCATGTGGATAAAATTTGGCCAGGATTTTGGTGTCAGCATTAATAAGGGATATTGGCCTGTAGCTGCCAGGGGAAAGATGGTCTTTCCCCTTCTTGTGAAGGGCAGTGATAGTGGCTTCCCTAGAGGTGGCAGGTAGGAGGTGATGCTGTAAGGCATGAGCAAAGGTCCGGAGAAGGAGAGATGAGAGGGTGTCCAGGAAAGTCTGGTAGAATCTGGAGGGGAAGCCATCCTCTCCCGGCGATTTGTTTTTCTTTAAGGCCATCGCTACTGTTGCAATCTCTCCCATAGTAATGTGTTACTCTAGCTGTTGGTTTTGTGATGCAGAGAGGCAAGGCAGATCCAGAGGGTCTAAGAAAGTAGCTATATGTTTGGGGGTAGGTTGGACTCGTGAGGCGTACAGCTCAGTATAGAACTGTCTCATGATGTTATTGATTTTAGAATGGTCAGAACATGTCTGATTGACTGCATTACATGCAATATTGAGTTTGACCTGTTGTCTGCATAGTCTGTATGCCAGAATTTTACTTACCCATTCTCCTCCCTCTCAGAACTGGTGCTTGGTATGGAGGACAGCTAGCTCCACCTCTCTTGTGTAGAGGGAGTTGAATGTAGCCCGCATTCTGATCAGTTCCAAGGACTTTCCAGAAGGGTTTTGTTTCTGATTTTTTTCTAGGATTTTAAGCTTAGCATCAAGCTCCTTTGCCTCACATTTCCTTGTTTTGCACCTGTGGGCAACAAAGTCAATTATGTGGCCCCTAAGGTAGGCTTTGAGTGTATCCCACAGAATATCATCAGGGACAGAACCATCCTCATTAGTATGTAGGAACTCCTGAATTTCTCATCTGACCCATGCAGCAAAGGCAGGGTCTTTAAGAAGGAGGGGGTCTAGTCTCCAAGATGATGTACACAGGGAGCAGGGGGTCCACAGGAATGTAATCAAAATAAGGGCATGGTCAGATATGACTATGGGATGAATGTAGGTTGCAACAGTGCTTTGTGTCAGGGGAAGGTAGGAAGGGGAGCCAAAAATCAAAGTGGCTAAAAGAATGGTGGATCTGCAAGTGAAAAGTGTGATCCCTTACAGAGGGGAAGTTGAGTCGCCAGATATCTGTGAGAGAGAACTCCTTTAACAGTGCATGGAGGACAGCAGCAGCTCTGTGACTGGATTTGTGGGATCTATCTATGGTGGGATCTACAGTGAGAATGAAGTCTCCCCCCCTCATGAGAAGGGAAGCGGGGGGGACTGTTAAAATGGGAGATTTCTTCAGATAACTTAGCAAAGAAGAGGGGCGTTGTCCACGTTGGGTGCATATACATTAATTAATGTAATGGGACCCACAGGAGTATCGAATTTACCCATAACCCACCTGCCATTGAGGTCAGCTTTAGCTGTGGTAAATGACCACCTTATAGACTTGTGTACCAGAACTGAGACGCCTCATTTAGCTGTGGTGGCAGTGCTGTGTACCTCTTGACCTACCCATTCATGTTTTAGTTTTGGGCCTTTCAAGGATGATAGTTTGGTCTCTTGCAGAAAAGCCACTTGCGTATGAAGTTTCTTAAGGTGGGTGAGAACCGTTTTGCACTTGATTGGAGAATTAAGCCCTTTAACATTCCAAGAGATGCAGTGTAACTCAGTCATTACTAAAGGATATATGGGTGTCAGTGAGTGCAGGGAGGTTAGGCAGGAGAAGAGAGGTACATGATACCCACCCCTCCAGGGGAGGAAGAGGTGGGTGTAATGGGTAGGGAGAGAGGCTATAACTGTTAGGAGACCAAACCATGCTTGTTCATGTAGGCAGGGAAAATGCCTAGTTTGAGGAATGGTGGCCACATAGTTCATACACACAGTAATGTCAACAAACAACAATAATACTGTACTATAATATAAGAACAAAGTGATCTGACAACCCAAGGGGCTGAAAACTAATCATCCAAAAAAAATATTTCTCTTTGTGCCCCGATGCGGCAAAGCTCCCATCTAAGTGGCAGAGATGGGTCCAGGACATGCTTCCCAGCACCCCCCCCCCCGTAGGAAAAAAAGCAGAACTGAGCAGTGCCCTAGAATTAACACTGAGAGGAAAACATATATGAAAGAAGGCAACAAAGGACCAACAATCCAGCAAAGTGTAGGGTTAATGTGGGGAGTATGGAAGCGGGGAGGGGCAGCACTGATAGGGTTAGGGGAGGCATGAGGGGGCAATACCTGCTGCACTGACAATAGTGTAACAGAAATAAGACTTTAGATGGCAGACTGGTATGGGTGGGGTAGTAGGCATTAGAAGAAGCGTATAAGAGGGAAGTGTGCCTACAAAGCCCCAAAGTGTTACTAATGTGGTGAGGGTGGCAGCACTGGTGACCATAGAGCAAGGTAGATGAGATGTCGGTGAGTCTCAATGGATTGTTCATACGGGGTGCAAGACATGGTGCAAGGCAATGCTTCCCTAAACCCCTAGCTTCTTAGGGACAAAAGAAGGGGAAATGCAGTATACATTAGGGATTCAGAGCAATGGTGATCAGATGTTAGCCTACGGTGAGGTGGGGATCACCCGTAAGGAACTATGTGTCATATAGGCCTGTGGAGGGGGTACTATCTAGGTAAACGCTGATGTAACAGGCAAGCCCTAGGAAGGTTGAGGAGAAGGCTAGAGCTGTCACGATAAGGGATGCCTGACAGCAGGGCCTCCTATCCAGTAATCACAGTGGCGGCAGACACAGGAAAGTGGAATAAGTACATAAACTAGAGGGTCTGCAAGGCCAAACTGACGTAGGTCCCCTCTGTGGCTTGGGGGAAGAAATAAAAGGTCAACAGATTTGCAGGAGTTGAAGGATGAAGAGAGGAACAGACAGAAGGAGGTTAAGTTCGATTTTCAAGTTCAAATTCAAGTTTATTGACAGGAAAAACTCCATTGAGCTGGCTCATTTATAAGGAGGTCCTGAGACAGACCATCATATACACAGCATATGCAAAAGGATACATATATGTAGCACAGTATACACAAGTATTTACAATTAGTACATAAAGAGTTGAAAAAAATGAATGAAATACAGTGGTAGAACACAGTGCAGTCGGATATCACAATTTGAATAATGCAAAGAATATAACATGGATCTGAGAGCAGAGGATTTTACAGAAGTGCTTGGCTTGTAGCTTGAATACAATTTGGGAAGTAGCTTGACTACAATGAGCAAGGCATTGAAGTAGGGGAAGGGAAAGTTACCCAGAAGTGCTTGGCATGCAGATAGAATGCAGTCTGGGTGGGGAGATATTATAGGAAGGGAAGGGAAGGGAAAGTTACCTAGAAGTGCTTGGTATGCAGACAGAGTACAGTCTGGGTAGGGAGACATTGTAGGAAGGGGGGGAGTGAGTGGAGCTGTATGTAGATAGGTAGATGGGGGATAGCTAGGTGAGGGTGATGGGGAAGGCGGATAGGTGGATATGAGCAGTGGGTAGGAATAGGGTTAAACATAGAGAAGTGAACAGTGGTGGGAACACTGAGGCATTACCCCTCTAAATGACACACAGTCTTAACTGATAAAGAGTCCTGATTGCTTGTTGTTGTACTGCTTCTCAAGTAGGAGGGAGAGGAGACTGCAAATCATCAGCTCGGGAGCCAGTGATGTAAAAGCAGACATTTTGAAGAATTAAAAGTGTATCAGCCTGTGTTTATGGAGGGAACCATTGTCTGTGAGGGGAAGGCTGCAGTGGCAGCATAAGAGCAGGGCTGGCAGTCCTCCGAGCTAGAAGGAGTGCTGGCAGGTTGAGGAATCAGTTCGGCAGGTTGGTCAAATTGATCTACAGCTAGGGATGGGTCAGCAGCAAGCTTAGAACTTTGTGGTTCAGGTCCTAGGTACAGAGAAAAGGAAAGCTTCTGGAGTGGGGAAAATCTGTTATTAGAAGTGAGTCCCCCGGAGTTGTCTGAGGAGAGTTCCCTGTCCTGGCTTTGGCTGCAGCTGTGGTGTTGTATGTGTGGGAGAGGGGTGCAGCTGGATTTCTGATGACTTCAGTTACTCTCTTTACTTGTGCCCCTGCCCCTTTTCTTAGATTGAGGTAGCCAAGAATCCTCCTCAAGTGCTGCTTTGCAGGGCTGGAGTGGGCCTGCAGAGGCTTCAGAGTATCATGAGGATGGTGGCTAGGCAGTGTCCATATCCTGGGACTCACAGGTTGGCAGACAGCCACGATCACCAAATAAAGTCCTCTACAGAATCTGGGCAGTAAAAGGAGTGGGGCACCCCATTTCAGACAATCCTTAAAGTAGCAGGGTATCAAAGGCGGTACTGGATATTCAACTTCCTGAGTACATGTCTGGCATTCATGAAGCCCTGGCAGGACCCAGCTAATGCAAACATGCTGTGACTGGGTGAATGATGTGGAGAAACATTGAGGAATTATTTGATTGGGTAACTAGAATAGTAGACCCAGGCGGGTCCATAGATATTGTATATCTAGACTTTAGTAAGGCCTTTGACTCCATCCCACATAGAAGGCTCAGCAACAAACTGGAGAACACAGGTATAGGAAGTAAGATGGTAAATTGGGTGAGAAACTGGCTACAGGGGAGGACCCAGAACCTGCTAGTAAATGGCACTCTGTCATGGGAAGGGAAAGTAACCAGTGGGGTCCCATAGCAGTCGGTGCTGGGACAAATACTTTCCAACATATTCATCAGTGACATTGCTGATGGGTTGGAGGGAAAGGTATGCCTGTTTGCAGATGACACCAAACTCTGTAACCAGATGGACACGCAGGAAGGAGCCAAAAGAATGGAGTCAGACCTAAAGAAACTGGAAAAATGGTCCAAGATTTGGCAGTTAAAGTTCACTGCCTAAAAATGCAAAGTCATGCACCTGGGAGAAAGAAACCTAGGGACAAAATACGCATTGGGAGGTGAAACATTAGTCCTCACTGACCTTGAACGTGATCTTGGAATCATGGTATCGAATGACCTGAAGGTGGGAAGACAATGTGAAAAGGCATCACAAAAAGCCAGCAGCATCCTAGGATGCATAGGCAGGGATATTACAAGCAGAAAACAAGAGGTGATAATCCCACTGTACAGGTCCTTGGTGAGGCCTCTCCCGAAGTACTGCATCCGGTTCTGGAGGCCGCACCTTAAAAGTGACATAAACTGATTAGAGTCGGTGCAAAGAACAGCTACAAAGATGGTCCAAGGCCTCCATCACAAACCCTATGAGACTAGGCTTAGGCATTTAAACTTGTACTCACTGGAGCAGAGAAGGAACAGGGGAGATATGATAGAGACCTTTAAATACCTCAAGGGAATCAACTCAGCCCAGCAGTAAAGCCTCTTCTATGAAAATAAAGAAGCACGTACCAGAGGGCACAACAGACGTTTGGTGGAGGGTAGATTCCAGAGCAATGCCAGAAAGTTCTTCTTCACAGAAAGGGTCATGGAACCTTGGAAGAGACTACCACAAGGGGTGGTGGAGGCAAAGACAGTTAGGGAATTCAGAATATCTTGGGATAGGTATTCTGGGATACCGAAACAAAGTAGTATATCCTGGAGGGGTAGACAAACAAACAAACAGGAAGACTAGATGGATCAAGCGATCCCCATCTGCCATAACATTCTTATGTTATTATGTTCTCAATGCATGGAGAGGTCTGGATAAATTTGACTTCTGTGCCGTTGCGACATCTGTGGCCCTCGTTCACAGGCTAGGGTTTGGATCTGCTGCTTGATGGGAAACTGAAGGAATTTTGCCAGGGTGAGCCTGGGTCACTGGCCAGGTTTAGGTGGAGGGGCTAATGAACGATGTGCCCACTCAATCTCCAGGGAACCTGGCCACTGTTGTTTCAGAATGATAGGCAGTACATGCTGGAGAAGGGCAATCGTGCTGTGGCCCTCGACCCTTCGGGAAAGCCTACAATCCAGAGATTGTTCTGTTGACTCTGGTTCTCCAAGTCATCCACACAGTTCCAGAGATGTTTGATAACCTTGTCCTGCTTGTGAATGTGAGCCTCCAATTGATGAGTTGAAAGGTCCTGGGCAGCGATTTTTTTGTCCAGCGTAGAAGAGTCACTGATAGATTGTGATGATATCCTCGTTGGTTTTGAGATTGGCTGTTTTGAGCTCTCCAATCTCCATCAGCAGTTGGTTAAACATATTTCTTGCAGGGCATCCATACCAGAGGAGGAAGATGAGGAGGCTGTGCTGGGAAGCACCATGACAAGTGGACCATGAGGTGAAGTAGCACTGAAGATGTGTGAGGCAGGAGAGCCCCTGAAACTGCAGTGACCCCTGTCCAGATGACAAGTACGTGATCAGTGTTTTTTTGGCAGCAGGATCATTGGCTATGGCACATTAGAAGCATCGTCGACTGCACAGATGGTGCAGGATATAGCAAAGGGGGAGAGCAGCTATCAGAATTAGGCAGCTATCTTCATGGTGGTCAAGTCACGCACCTCCCACCCAAGCTCCTTGTTAACGAAGTACCCTACTTAGAATTTAGTAACTTTCAAAGGGTTGGAGTGACGGCCATAATAGCTAGAGGTGCTTTATCCAAGTCTCACTTTTATTTAAATTAGGGGTATATTCCTAATGCTGTATGTAATATTGTATGTGCATTTTATTTGTTATGGATCAAAGTAATGTTATGGCACCTGGAGAATACAGATTGCTTGTACAACACATAAAAATCAAAAGAAAAAAAGAAAAGAAAAGGGTCTGTAGTTGTTAAGGGCTGATAGGTTGCTCCGTTTGTGTACTGAGTCAATGGCAACCTGCTTCCAGACCTTATACATGGTCTGAGTACATAGTGAGAGATTCATTATTGTCCTCTAATGGGCCACAAGGGATGAATAGACTGATCTGATCAGCCTAAGATCAAAGCCATCTGTACCTACTTTTGTTCTGATGTTTAGTTTTTGCCTGTATTTCAAGATTTTAGACATCGTAAGGTTTTGAATGCAGAACTGCAGATGCTGCAGGTCCATATCAGTTTGGACCATAGTCCAGTTGCAACTGATAAGTCACCATCAGGAGAATACCATAGGCTGCTGAAGTAGGTAATAAAGGTCTCAGCTAGCTCTACAGGTTTGGTTATGGCAGACTCATTAAATTCTAGAGCATGTCATGAGGAAACATGGTGATAACAAAACAGTAATAAATGTATAGAATAATTAACTACCCTTCATTGAGAACGAGCTGATTCCGATCACTGAGTTAGATTGGTGACATTAGTGGCACAAGAACGAAGCATGAGTGCCTTTTGGATGTTACTGATCTAACAAGGTGTTGAGAATCTGAGAGATTTTTGCTGGGGGCCCCGGTCTCCAGCCCCCCGGATGGAGCCGCTGGATGGGTGACCCTCCATGATATCATGGGTCAGAAGCTCTGGTTGCCCCCAGGGTGGGGTCACAGGAGCAGGACCCCCCTGGTGAACATCAGTCTGAGCAGGGAGCGGCGGCAGAGCAGGGCTATAAATTATGGTCAAATTTTTTTCTGCGGTTTTTCCTCCCTGGGGGTGGGGACATACAATGATGCCAGCATCCGCCCCGCCCCCTGAAATGTGAGGCGCCGGCCACACAGGACCCCCAGCCTCTGCCAGAGGTCCTCATTGCGCTGAACACTCTTCCCCCTTTCCCCCAGAGAGGGGGAGTAGTCCTCCAGATGCTCAATCCCTCTCCCCCAGGCTGGCCCTCCAAATCCCAGGTCCATTCCCAAACCCAGGATTTCAACGCCACAGACAGACACCTTGCCACTGCGCTAGCGGGCCGGCCATCTGAGAGTTCTTAATGAAGGGGGATTTGGTTATTGTTTATAATGCAATCTAAGATGGTTTTTCAACAGATCATCAAAGTAGTAATGCTGGTTTTCCAAAAACAGTGTAACAGTGAATAGCTGTTGTTTTAACAGCCAATTTTGAATCGGCACACGATGCTTTGGTATGCCGTTGTGAGGGTTCCACAGGTAGGGTGCCATCATCAGAGCACCATCATCATGGCATGCGCTATATTGGTGTACTGGATTCCAGACCATACAGTACTGTCAGCGCTGGGGCTGTAACTCTTTGCCTCTGCCCCAACTTGTGAGATTGGGGCATGCTATTTTTATTAATTTTAAGGGGTGCCACCCCCCCACAGAAAATACTGCAGACACTGTGTGCAGCCTGGATGGGGGGCAACCCAGTCCATGTTGCTCACCTTTGGTGTTGCCCTTTTGCCTGTGCTGTCTTTTACCAAGCGCTCTTTATTTGCACATCGGCATGAGTGAACCCAGTGCTTTCACTACTGGTGGGTGGTAGCTAAGCACGAGATTCTGTGATGCTCCATAGACAGAGTGCAATTTTGATTAGTGGGGCCATGAAAACTTGTCCTTCACATTCTGAAATTTTAAGAACAATGGATTCTACACTTTGAAACATAAAGAACAAAATTTCGAAACCATCTTTAAAACAGGCTTAGAGTGTATTATAAAACAATACCCCTTGGAACAGTTTGCAGTTGAGAGTTATGGGACATCATGACACCCACTGGTACTGTACAGTGGAACAGGCAAACAGCCTGCAACAAGAATAACTGCAGAGTTCTGTCAGAGCTGTGAGCTTTCCAGCTGAAGGGTAGTGCCACTTTACTGCCTCTAGTACTGTGACCAATTTCGGTGGAACATTGATGATCTTCCTTCTTTCTTCTTCTACCTGTAGACAGAAACTGATTGGGCGAAAAAATTCTTCACTGGTACTTCAAGATCAGAAAACTCACTGCAGTTTCACACCATGCTATAATTAGAGGCACCAGGATTTGAATTAATAGGTGTACTGTCATGATGATGATGTACTGTGGGACACTATGTCCAATTAATTCTGAATTCTGACAGATAAAAAAGTACAACATCCTTGCCTGCATTAAAATAAATTATTTAAGTAGACCATGAAATATAATATAATTGTACAGTATAAACTGGGAGGCAGTTTGATATAAAGGTTATTATAGCACAAAGCTGGCGACCTGGGTTTGAATCCTACAACCGCCACTTATTCACTGTATGATTCTGAGCAAGTCACCTAACTTCCCAGCAGTTAATCACTCTGTAATCTCTCTCTCTCTCTCTCTACTTCCCATTTATCTGTCATAGTGCTCTTTGAATCTTACTGTGCATTGAAAACAGCACCAGCAGTCACTCCCCTACTTCTCCTGTCTTGTAAAACATTTTGGGATACAATTTGCACAAGTGCTGTTGCATTCCTGTATTAGAGTGGTTTCACTTGCCTTCAACTTCAGCCAGAACAGCTCAGCTTCACTTCACTGTTCTCGCTCCAGCCAAAGGCACGGAAACCACTCTTATACAGCAACAAGTGACTCCTAGGGACGTATTAACATATAATTTCTTTCCATTCTTGTCTTTACTAGATAACTGAGGAAGGTAGGCTCACAAGTAACATACCAAAGCCTAGAGATTAGAGTGCCGAGCTGTGAATGAGCTTGTTACATCCTGCAAACCTGGGTTTGAATCCCACAACTATCACTTCCACACTTGATGACTCTGGGCAAATCACTTAACTTCCCCACCTCTGAAAACAGACCTTATGCCTAGTGATCCTTTCCCAATCACCAACAGAAAAGAAAAGCATGCCTCACAGTAGAGTTATTATTCCACGGAGAAACATAGGGATCACCTGACCCCAAGTTCCCAGAGATCTCCAACACTGGCAGTTCTTCATCTCCGCAGTGCTAAGGTCGATAAGATCAGTGGGTACCTTTCTTGACTGTAAATAACCATTTCTCTTACTACTGATTATGTGAATACATGAACAGCAGCGTGAAACCTTTACCTTTGTTCCTATGTACTGTATCCTTGGTGAGGTCCCCATGTAGAGTAAAGTTCAAAACTCTACACTACAGAAAGGAAACAAACCAAGAACTCAGACAGGATAACTGAAAATTCATTTACTTGTTTACTTAAAATGTGGTGATTCAGAATGGCACACTGAGCTGGAGTTCATGTTCAGCCACACCCCTAAGTACTTGTTGTGGGTACCTTTTCAAGCAGGTTGCAGAATAGCAGAGAGTATAGAGGATTGAACAATGAGAACATACTGGCTAACCTGAGGATACTCTCAGTTAGTTTATAGGTCCTCCAAGGGGTGTCTCTAATGATATAAGAGACTCCAAGCATGAAGTCTGGACAAGAGGACCATGAAGTGAAGCTGAGCTGTTCTGTCTGCCCAAACCTCAGGAGAGGAGTCTCTTATACCAATAGAGACACCCCTCAGCGGCCCTATTCTCTTATTATAAATCACTCAAGTTTAGCTTGAGTCATCTGTAATAAGTTCAGGATGTTTTATTTTATTATGCCTCCCCTCCCCATGGCTAAATTAGAGCACTCCCTACTTATGTTCCCCTACATTGTACACAGGATAAGAGGCAGAGTGGTTGTGCGTGCCAATTAGCTAAACTCATGTTAGTGATTTACAATGAAGAAAACAAATTCAATGGAAGATATAACTGTCTTCAAACTGATGAAGTGAGCAATTCCAGCTGATCAAAGAAAGTGAAGAAAAATGTCAAAAAATGAGAAAACCACAGAAGAGGACATACATGAGCAATTAATGGAGGAAGAGTAAGAATGAATATTTGGAAATATTATTTCCAAGAGTGATGGATTTGTGGAATAGACTTCCATACAATGCAGTCCTTTTTTTTTTCAATACGCTTTTTCTTAGCACCAACCAGCCCATATTAAGCTTCGGCCCATCCAACTCCATTACCCTACCATCTCTAGGGCTCACCTACCCTCCAGTGATCCCTCACAAATTGCCCCTCATGGCAGGGCCATTGGGACTGGCCAAGCCCCTCCGGAGCAAAATTCAGACTGCTTGGGTGGAGGTGCCTAGTCGTCAGGTGCAAGGCCTAAGGTGGACCAAGCCGTCATCCTGCTCAGTTGAGTTGTTTCCACCCTATTTCTTCCCCCTGGGCTGCCTGGCATGGAATGACACCAGCATGTGTATGTGTGGAAGCATGCACTTGCTTCACATCTGCCAGTGACCTCCCCTTGTGTAGCTCTGCTGCCCTGCCACTCATCCTCTGCTAGATGCAGTTGTAGAGCGGAGGAGTCAGAGTCCCCTCACTGGGAGAGGGGATCAGTCCCTGGGATGCTTGATCCTCTCACCCCTGGCTGATAATGTGTGACCATGGACTGCTCCCAAACCTGGGTTGCCAGCATGGTGGGTGGTAATTCTACTGCCAAGTCACTGGGCCGGCAACAATGCAGTTTTTCTCATCAACTTTGCTTATTACTATTGTCTTGTATTCCTGTTGGTGTCATGTGCCAGCTCCTGTCCAGAATCTCCTCCTAGTCACTGCAAGTACCTCCCTTGTGTCATGATGTCTTTCCAGTGGTTTACCTTCCACCAGGGCAGAGTCTCCATTTCTGGCTGCCCCCCCCCCCCCACGAGCCTGCTCTGGGATGATGTACAGGATCACTGAGCTATAGTCACCAGGAATGCCACTCTTTTAGAGTACCCAATGGCCATGGGTGGAGGTAGACCCTTCCATCATTCTGGCTTCAATGGTGGATTTTGTTTTTGGTTTTATCCCCACCCACCTCATTCTGCATAACTACGAGTGCCCACCACCACTAGCTGTCTCCCTGCGAGTGGTGTGGCACTGAGCCCCCCCCACAAGAAGAACTGTGTGTCTGCTTTGCACCCTCCCCTGCTGGCCTTCATTCCTGATGTCCAGGACTAGGAATGTGAGCCCAGGTTGCAGCATGCTAGAGTTGTCCCCCACCACCTGGTTCCATGAAGCCAGCCAATACAATTTTATATATATATATATATATAAAAAATGTAGCATCTTTCATACTAAGTGTACCTCAAAGCACTTCGGATTGTGGACAACCACCCCAAACAGGGAATACAGCATACAAAATATTACAGGGAATATAACATTTCAAACAAAAGACATAATGTAGAGAATAATATATGGGGTGGCATGTGCAACGAGATTTTACACACACCCGAGTTGTGGGATGCTACATAAACACCAAGGGTGAAGCCAGAAGGGTTTGTAAAAGCATCCCACAATGAGAGTGAGTGTAAAATCGAGTTTACCTACAAACCACCCATATTTCATTTTTATAATTGCTGTCTTGCATTTTTTTCGCTTTAGCAATTATAGAAAATAAGCAAATAGACTGGTTTTCAGGCAGACGCGGACCAGTCAAGATTTTGCATTCCCCATAGTCTGCCAAGTTAACAGTGCCCCACTTGTTCTGGGAAAAAATATTTTGTTGTATTTGTCTTAGTTTTCTTCATTTTCTTAATTAAACTTACTACTGAGCAGCTTCTGTGGCGTCCTTCCGGCTTGAAGAGGTCTGGAGATCTGCTGGTGGCGGCGCATGTATGTGGACAGGGAAACTCCTATGGTGGTAATGTTTCCCTTTGGTTTTTGATCCTGGACATTCTTTTCCTTTTTTTCAATAAAAAAAGAAAATTAAATTACCATGACAGCGAGGCACGCACCAATTTATCTATGGCTCTACAGTTACAGAAGACCAGTGACTGGCGCGTGCATGGCCATAGGGAAATCCAGCTGGTTATAACAGCAAATTATAACCGGCTTTCTCTATGAAAAAACAATGGAAGCCAGTAATTATATTACAATATTAATTATAATGAACTGTTAAAATATTGTTGGAGTTCGTGGACAAGACACAAAATGTCATGAAATGCAAATGTAGGGTTATCAAGTCTATAACCCTAACCAATGGTTTGGGAGCATTTGGGAGCCATGGGGGGCCATTCCGTCAATCACAGGCTCCACAATGGGCACTAAACAGTGAATAAAGTTGGTGGTGGGGCACCACTACTCACACTGGGGCAGCCAGAAGGGGCGACCGGCCCCTCTAGCTCCACCACTGACCCTAACTGTACACCTGTTTTACCCCGCAGGTAAGGTTGCTTTACCAAACTGTGTGTAAACTAGGTAACTATGAAACCTTAGTAACATAGAAACATAGAAGCTGAAGGCAAAAAAAGCACATTGATCTATTCAGTATGCCCATAATATTGTACCCTACAACCAAGACCTAGTGTCTACAGATGGTTTATGCCATGCAGTCCACCCACAGGTTCCCTGACTTGCTGCTACCCCCGAGTGACACTTAAACCCCAAACTAATTGTCTTGGTGCCCACAAACTCAATTAGCAGACTGTTCCACAGTGCAGCCGCTCTCTGTGAAAAAAGAACGCCCTGATGTCCCTCTTGAATTTCCCTCCCACGACCTTCCACTCATGTCCCCATGATCTAGATCTGCGATTCTTGTTGAATACGTCCTCCCTATTCACCTTGTTCATTTCTTTCAGGAACTTGAAGATCTTTGTCATAGCACTCCTCTCCGTCCTGGCCCCCAGTGAGTACATGTTCAGTGCCTTAAGTCAATCCTCGTAGGACCTGTCCTGCAGGCCATGAATCATTTTTATTACTCTATGCTGCACTGTCTCCACCTGTCTTTCCTACAGTGAGGGCTCCTGAACTTGATGTAGGTTTCTCTCTGGGTTAGTGTCTCCAAATGTTTAGGGATTTCAAATACCGTGGCAAGAATGGACCCCATTCTTTAGCCAGGGCATGTTCAAAACTCAAGAAATTAGTACTGTATTAATCTTTAATATTTGCTGAGAGCGCTCTTCTCAGCACACGCAACGTCCCCAAAATGGCTTCCTTTTGAAGTTCATAAGGTGTCACAAGTATTGGTAGCATATTTAAATGTGCCTGAAAGTTCTTTTTGATTAGTCCCATTGCTCCAAGCACTACTGGAACAATTTGTGTGTTCTTATTCCACATCAGTTTGGTTTCTGACTGCATAGCTTGGTATTTCATGATTTTGTGTCTCTCTGTACGCATCACACTGTAGTCACTAGGGTGGCTATTTCAATCAGCAATGCTACCTTTGTTCTCTTTTCTTGTATTACAATATCAGGTTTTCACTTCCACTTTATTGGCTGTTGGTATTGGGTGATCCCATGTGATCATTACTTCTTCATTCTCTGTGGTTCATGTTTCTGTCGGGGTTAATGTCTCCAAATGTTTAGGGATTTCTAATACCATGGCAAGAATGGACCCCATTCTTTAGACAGGGCATATTCAAAACTCAAGAAATTAGTACTGTATTAATCTTTGATGTTTGCTGAGAGCGCTCTTCTCAGCACACGCAACGTCCCCAAAATACTTCCTTTTGAAGTTCATAAGGTGTCACAAATATTGGTAGCATATTTAAATGTGCCTGAAAATTCTTTTTGATTAGTCCCATTGCTCCAAGCACTACTGGAACAATCTGTGTGTCCTTATTCCACATCAGTTTGGTTTCTGACTGCATATCTTGGTATTTCATGATTTTGTGTCTCTCTGTACGCAGCACACTGTAGTCACTAGGGGTGGCTATTTCAATCAGTAATGCTACCTTTGTCCTCTTTTCTTGTATTACAATATCAGGCTTTCTTGCTTCCACTTTCTTGGCTGTTGGTATGGGGTGATCCATGTGATCATTACTTCTTCATTCTCTGTGATTCTTTGTGGTTCATGTTTCCAGTGTCTCTCTGCTACCTGTATGTTATAGTGTTTGCACAGTTTCAGTGGATCAATCTTGCTACATTGTTTGTCTTTCAGTATACAGGCCTTCTGCCATAAGTACTTCACATCCAGCCACAAGATGCGCAACTGTTTCTAATTCTGTACTACAGAATCTGCACTTATCTGTTTCTCCTGTTTTTCTATGGTTTTGTGAACCATCTTGTCGTAGCCCACTATCTTGGGCTGCCATTATAGTCTCTCATCTCGTGGCCTAAATTCACCTCTTTTTAACCAATCATGGGTCAGGGCTTGATCGACCTGTGGTTGCTCAGTAGCTCCTGTATTTTCCACTATAATTATGGACTTTCCAATTGTTTTTCTTTTCTGTTGGTCTTTATCTTTATACTCCTTTTCTGATTCTTTGCATTTTCTGTTGCTGACAATTCCTTATCTACCTTTGGATTGACATCAATCTCTGCTACCCTTCTGAAGGCTTCTCCTAATTTGATGAGTGAAGTCATTTTAGGCTTATTTTCTTCATGATGCAAGACCTTGACTATATTTGGGTCCAAGTATGTCAGTAAGTATGTATGTAGCCCCACTATTGTGGATCTATATGTGGATATATGTGGATCTATATATTCCAGATGTGGCCCTACCAATGATCTATAACAAGGTAGTGTGACAGTGTAGCGGACTGGGTAGCTTCTGCGGAACACTCTCAAAGATAACACTCCAGACACCACTTTAAATCAAATGAAATCTACTTTACTTTCAGTAACAGAATAAAACAAAACATAAAATGAAAACAGTTTGTATTCAGCTTAACAAACAATTCAGTTCAGTCTTTTTCTGTTTCTATTTGCAACTAACTGAAAGAGAAACCACACACCCTCCCTCTCAGAGCCATGCCTGTGGAACTCTCGGTAAGGGCAAGAGACCCACCCTCCCAAGAGAAAAGAATCTGCATTACATGCTGGGTATCTCCTGGGTAGAGCACATCAAACAAAAAAAGCTGCAGCACCATATACCATCAGGTGACATGAGCATTATTATCCTGCATCAGATGTAACCACTTGAGGGGGGCATGATCAGAGATGTGGGGGGAACTTCCATCCCATCAGAGAATAACACAGGGCAGCCACTGCCCACTTTACTGCCAGATGCTCTTTTTGCAATATGGCAAAGCACTGATCCTCTGTTTTTGAGATAGATATAGGATGGGGTGAATGCTATTCTCAAAGTCCTGTGAAAACAAACACTGCCCCAAGCCCCATCTCACAGGCATCTGTGTACAAAATGAAGGGAGGGTTGAAATCTGGACTTCTTATGACTGTCCCTTCACACAGTATGTTTCTGATGGCTTGACATGTTGTCTGACATTCAGGTGACCAGTGGACTTTATTCGGGGCAGTTTTCTTGGTCAGGTCAGTCAGTGGAGTTGCAAGGGTTGATAATTCTGGAATGAACTGTCAGTAATACCATACGAGTCCATAAAAGGACCTAATCTACTTCTTAGTAATTGGAATGGGCAGTCAGCTAGGGCCTTTACTTTGTCAATGACTGGGCATACACAGCTGCTCCCAAGTATATTTCATCTCCCGACACCACAGGGTGCATTTTGTGGCACTGGCCATGAGATCTGATTCCATGAGCGATTGACGTACCAGTGCCACATCCTGCAGCTGGCTGCCCAATCAGGGCTAAATATGACAACAACGTCCAGGTACGCTGCTGCATATAGCCCATGGGATGGAAGATACAGTCCATCATTCTCTATAATGTAGTTGAGGAATGCAATCCAAAGAGAAGCATGATAAATTGATATAGGCAAAACAGGGTGACAAAGGCCATTTTCTCATGTGACTCAGGAGTTAACAGGATTTGCCAGTACTCCTTGGTCAGGTCCATGGTACTAACATAACAAGCCTTCCCCAACTGGTACAAAAGTTTGTCTACCCTTGGCATATGATATGCATCAAAACTGGATGCAGCAGTAACTTTCCAGAAGTCTGTGCACAACTGGGTGGTTCCATCTGGCTTTGGCACTAGCACAATAGAGCTAGACCATTCACTCTGGAATTCCTCAATGGCTCTCAAAGTCCAAAATGGACTGGATTTCCTCCCGTACTGTCTCTCTCTCCGGGTCATAGTCTAACCTTGAAACGGAAGGTGCAAAAGTTCCATTGGTAACTCTTTTCAGTTATTCTGACTATGTCTAAGATAACCACCTTTACCTGATTATAGTCTCTGGCAGTGGCATCAGGTAGGCTTCTGTTTGCTGCTTGGGCATCTCCAGTCAGGTACAGTGCAGTGTGAGTAGTCCAACTTTCTCGTGGGCAGGTAGGGGTAGTGGAAACTCTCTCAAAAGTCATAAGGTAGGCCTCGGGGTCATCCTCAGGACACATTTTTGTTAGCATGGAGTGAGGTCCTACAGCAACTGGACTCCCCGTGACCTGGAGCTGAAGCACAGCTTCTTTCTGTGTTTGCAGCACCTGCTTCATAAACTCTAGCTGTTGCTGCTGGTCACCTTGTGCCTGCTGCTGGTCTCTCTGCACCTGCAGCCGGTCTCTCTGCACCTGCAGCTGGTCTCTCTGCACCTGCAGCTGGTCTCTCTATACCTGCAGTTGGTCTCTCTATACCTGTAGCTGGTCTCTCTGCACCTGCAGCTGGTCTCTCTGCACCTGCAGCTGGTCTCTCTATACCTGCAGTTGGTCTCTCTATACCTGTAGCTGGTCTCTCTGCACCTGCAGCTGGTCTCTCTATACCTGCAGTTGGTCTCTCTATACCTGTAGCTGGTCTCTCTGCACCTGAAGCTGATCTCTCTGCACCTGCAGCTGGTCTCTCTGCACCTGCAGCTGGTCTCTCTGCACCTGCAGCTGGTCTCTCTGCACCTGCAGTTGGTCTCTCTGCACCTGCAGCTGGTCTCTCTGCACCTGCAGCTGGTCTCTCTATACCTGCAGCTGGTCTCTCTATACCTGTAGCTGGTCTCTCTATACCTGCAGCTGGTCTCTCTGCACCTGCAGCTGGTCTCTCTATACCTGCAGTTGGTCTCTCTATACCTGTAGCTGGTCTCTCTGCACCTGCAGCTGGTCTCTCTATACCTGTAGCTGGTCTCTCTGCACCTGCAGCTGGTCTCTCTATACCTGCAGTTGGTCTCTCTATACCTGTAGCTGGTCTCTCTGCACCTGCAGCTGGTCTCTATATACCTGCAGTTGGTCTCTCTGCACCTGCAGCTGGTCTCTCTATACCTGTAGCTGGTCTCTCTGCACCTGCAGCTGGTCTCTCTGCACCTGCAGCTGGTCTCTCTGCACCTGCAGCTGGTCTCTCTGCACCTGCAGCTGGTCTCTCTATACCTGCTGCTGGTCTCTCTATACCTGCAGCTGGTCTCTCTGCACCTGCTGCTGGTCTCTCTGCACCTGCAGCTGGTCTCTCTGCACCTGCTGCTGGTCTCTCTGCACCTGCAGCTGGTCTCTCTGCACCTGCTGCTGGTCTCTCTGCACCTGCTGCTGGTCTCTCTATACCTGCAGCTGGTCTCTCTGCAACTGCTGCTGGTCTCTCTGCACCTGCAGCTGGTCTCTCTATACCTGCAGTTGTGCTTGCTGAGCCATCCAGTCTCTTTGCGCCTGAACATGTCATGCCAGTTGTTGGTCTCTCTGAGTCAGCTGCTGTGCGAGCTGAACCCACTGCTGTACCTGCTGCTGGTGTCTCTGAGCCTGCTATTCAGCTTGCTGAGCCATCCAGTCCTTTTGAATCTGGGCATGTTGTACCTACTGTTCTGCCAGGCATTTTAGTGCTTAGTTTGAGTCCATTTGAGCCCTATTTAGACAAGGGGAGATTCAATCTCACCACTAAAGCCAACCACATGTGACGGGGTAGCAAACCATGTGGCTTCTGGAGAACATTCTCAAAGAGAGCACTCTGGACACCAGTTTAAATTAAATGAAATCTGTTTTACTTTAAGTAACAGGATAACCCCTCCCCCCCCAAAAAAAAGTTTATATTCAGCTTCACAGACGATTCATTTCCATCTGTTTGTTTCCACTTGCATCTAAGGCCCTGTCCACACTACACTGCTCTGGCCCAGTAACGGATGCAATCCGTTACGGCCGGGGAGCGGTGCAGTGTGTCCACATTAATGGCGGTGTCCCACACTAGGTGCCGGTGACCATTACGCACCTATTCCCAGGATGCAGCTTGCGCTGCACCATGGGCCCTGCAGGGGACCATTACCACGCGTACACACTTCACTCAGTAACGTTACTGAAGTATAACTGGTTTCATAACCGTTGTTGAAACAACCTCATATGTGGTTTCAACAACGGTTATGAAAATGCCTTCTGTAACATTACAGGTGTAAACGCAAACCGTTGCGGTGACGGTTTGGGCACTCTGTAACGTTACAGAGGCGTAGTGTGGACAAGGCCTAACTGAAACTGAAACCTCTGCATCTCTCCCTTTATTTGACCCAGGTGTTGCTTGTTAACACCCATCCCCCTGAGGTACATCCAACACCCAGAACAAGCAGTGCAATGAGGTCTTAAAAGGTCAACTTGAAAGTGGGAGGGATCTGGTACAAATCCACACCACAGCCCCAGTCAAAACCTGAATTGCCTGTGTTGCAAGGTTGTGAAACAGTTTACAGGTAAAAGGAGTGTGATGGACATACACTACATCACTGGTAGTAATACCTCCTTTTTCCTGAAATCAGATTCCCTCTCAATACACCCCAACATCTTAGTTGCCTTGTTGTAGGCATTCGTACATTGGCTAGAGTAAGGGAGTCCCTTGTGATGACTCCTAGGTCCCTTTCCTCAGTAGCAGTGTCCTGCATAACCTCTTCCATCCAGTATTCTGTCCTGGGGTTCCTCTTCACAAAGTGCATCACCTTGCATGTTTTAGTATTGAACATCAACTGCCAAGCCTTGGACCACCACTCCAACCTTTGCAGGTCTAACAGCAACTCTCTTACCCCTCCCACCCCTTTGTTGTCTCCCATACTGCAGTGCTTAGTGTCATCTGTGAAGAGACACATCTTGCCCTGAACTCCTTCTCCTATGTTGCTGATTAACATGTTGAAAAGAACTGGTCCCAGGACTGAATCCTGTGGCACCCTTCTTGTGACCTCTCTCCTTCACCAGATTTAACTCCATTTACTAGTACTCTCTCGCTGTCTGCCCCTAACTAGCTATCCACCATCTATGTCCTTCGCTCCTCTAGCTACATCAGCAACTTTCTGTGTGGCATTGAGTCAAATGTCATACTGGAATCATAGAGTAAATCCACTGCTTGTCCCTTACCTACTGCCCTAGTTACCCAGTCATAGAATACTGTCAGGTTGGTGTGACAAGATCTCCCTTCCATGAACCCATGCTGTTCACTATCCTTGAGCCCATTGCTCTCACGGTAGTCCACAAGGTCCTCTTTGACTAGAGTCACCATCAGTTCACCCACAACAGAGGTAAGACTGACAGAAGTGTAGTTACCTGGTTACTGCTTGTCCCAACCCTTATGCAGTGGAACTACATCCACTACCCTCAACTCCTTCTGAACCCCCTTTTTATTGAATTGAGCTATTGAATACCCTGCCACAGAAACAGGCAGTTCCAATGCCATTTCCGTAGGCACCCTCAGATGTATCCTATCCAGCACTGAGGTCTTATCTGCCTTATTTCTTTCTTTCTTTATTTATATATGTATGCATGCATGTATGTAATTGTACGTATGCATATATGGAAAAAGGGGGTAACCCGGAAAGGCACATTGAGTCAAGGCTCATTTCAGAGGGCTGGGAGCTCTTTTCTCTTTTTTAACTCAGCTTTATTGAAGCCTTGAAACATAGGCACAGACATATACAGACCATGGTACAGAGCAATTTGTTGCCAATAACAACACAGTAACTTATTCCATGTGCCCTATCTGTTATCAGGGGTAAACCATCCCCTGCTTAACTCCAAATACATTTAACAGCACATAACTATCTTCAAGCAACAGGTAGCAGCTTCAGACATGAAGTAATTAACTCTAGGCACAAGACAAACTGATAGGTAATGTACAGTGGTGCAGTTAAAATAGTGCATGTTTAGTAGAGTCTTTAGGGGTTGTCAGGGCTTTGCTCTAATTAGCCTACTGTTCAGTCCTGTGAGGAAGTCAGGGAATCAGTAAAGATATGTGTCCCAAGGTTTCCAATACTAAAAACTGTTCATGGTGCAATTGCACGAGTGCAGTACATCTTTGCGATCCTGAATGTGTTTTTTATATTTTTTGAATCTCTTTATAGCGCCCCACCAGACTGGAACTCTCTCAGGCTGCCAGCTCGCCTGCTGCTCTACCGCCCACTGAGACCCAGCCCCCAACCTCCTCAAAGTCGTTAACTCTCCCTACGGGACCCCCAGCCGCTAGGTCCACGGGGAGTTCAAGGGGCAGAGGCAGAGGTCCAGTTATGGACATGTGGTGGCAGGCACTGTGGAGCCGTCTCCTATCCAGCCAGTGGAGGGTTTTTTCTAGGACTTGAGCTTCCCCCCCACGTGTGGCGCACGACCCGGTGCACTGGCACACGGCAACCCTGCCTGCATCAGCCACACTAGTTACATGCTGCCCGACTTGCTGCAGTGCCCCTGGTCTCCACTGGGGGCCGCTGGCATGTTGAGCCATTCCACCCCACCCTCCCAAGGAGGAGAGCACCACAAGGGCACTCGATCCTCAACCCTCCCCTGCCGACCCCCGGCGCCCAAGCTCACTCCTGAACTCGGGTCGCTGGCGTAGCACGAGGTGTGGCGACTAGCGCCTCAACCCTCAGTGCCACCGGGCCATCCTAAATGTCTTTGACTTTCTGGATTGAGGTGGACACCTGAAGAGAAACTTCAATCAAACAAATTAGTGTAACAGTGCTCCCAGATCTATGGGGTTCCAGTATTTTACCCTTTGCTGCCACCACTACCAGAGTACTGAACAGTCCCCTGAGGTTTTTGTTTCTAGGAGGTTTGGGGAGCAGACCAAATACCACAGAAAAAAAGGAATTGGGAATATGACCACCTATGAGTTTTTTAGACAGAGAGATTAGATAGATAGATAGATAGATAGATAGATAGATAGATAGATAGATAGATAGATAGATAGATAGACAGACAGACAGACAGACAGAACTTTATTTATATAGTGCCTTTGCAGAGCCCAAAGTGCTTTTACAAATCAAAACAGATAAACATAAACCAGTAATATACAGCTCAGGTCAGCTATAATTACAATAATACACAGTTATCAGTCACCAGAAAAAGTCTGTCTAAATAGCCAGGTCTTCAATTTCAGTTTACAACTTTCAAGCGAAGAGGCAGAACAGATTGATCTTGGAACTGTATTTTATAATTGGATCTGCAACAGAAACACTTGGTCCCCAGCAGATTTCCATCTCACTGAAGAGACTATTAAAAGTCTCTGGGAGTCTGAGTGAAGGACTCTTCTGCCACGAGGATCATGCTGGTGGCTCCTGAGCTCACCCCCAGTGTGCCTGCAGCTTATGGCAGTCCCAGAAAACATGATAATGTGTGCCCAACCCCCACCGTGATGCCAGCTGTTGTCTCTGGTTGTACCGAAGTGTTTAGTGACAGTGGGAGTGTGGACATACCTTACCAACATCTTCCAATGGAACTCCCTCCAGGCTGGTGAAGAGGTAATTGTGAAAACCTCTCCTACTGTACTGTAGCAGCAATACCATCAGACTGCTCTTTTGTTCCCATTAAGCCTAATCTGTTCTATTGGGTCAGAATCTTTTCCTAGCAATATTTTATATACTTCAGTAAAAACAGCAAAATTATGTGGCATGGGGACTCCCCAATAAATATATTCCTCTAACGGATTCTGATTCCTGGTCAGTTGGGCAAGGTTGTCTCCAGTGGTAACAAAGTGCAACACCAGCAAATACTGGAAGAATTCAGACCTATGTAAAGCAAATTATTGGGGCAGCTCCAGGAAGCTTCTCACTGTGCCCTGCACTATGTATTTAGAAAATCTAGTGAGCCTATTCCTTTCCCAGTTCATACAGCCAGGATCTTCTTCTTGAGGCATGAATGAGGCTGTATATTGGATCAATGATAAGAGTCCCAGCATGGAGGGGAGAAAGAGTTTTCTCCAGATCTGGATGAGGGTCTGAATGGTATGGGACACCCAAGGGTTAGTGGTTTTGTGCTTGAGGGAGGGAAGGTCAGTAGCAGTAGGAACCGCCAATACGGATATCCCTATTTCTCTAATATTCTCCATATTGTACCACTGGGAGGTTAGGCGTTACTTCACCCATGTCATCAAGGTGGATGCTTGTGACACCAAGTAATATAACTTTATGTCTGGTGTAACCCCCATACTATTGGGGGTTCCTAAAAGCCTTCTTGGAGCGGCATATGCACTCCTGCCTAACTGGTGTCCGGCGTAATGCCGTTTAAATGTGGGCGCGATGAGTGCTCTCAGAGCCTTTGATACTGTCTCTTTAAGAGCTGCCTGTTCGCAGGCTTATTAGTTTGTATAAGGGAGACTGTGGGTTTGGGGCTCGAATCCCACCCAAGCTGCCATTCAAATCGCTCCGCTTCTGCAGTCGCTAGGAGGGCAGAGGGAGCCTAACTGAGGGATGCGACTGTTTGCTAGGGAATATGTAGCGTAACAGTACAAATATAGTTTGTTTAACCTGTCTTTGTTGCAGCTGGGACTCTGTGTGTTTGGCCCCGTCATTTTGGACTTGGACTGCTGATCTGAGCCAATTGGGGAATAGGGGACCTTAAGATGGAGACCGCCTGAACCAATCGGAACTTGGACTCCCACTGGGAGCCTGCCTGAAGGGAAAGTATATGGCAGGTGCTCCTGGGAAGTGTAGTTTGGATCCTGGAGTTTTTTTTGCACCAATAGAGAGCATGTGAGGTGATGGACAGCCCAAAAGCAGCCAACCGGAGCCTGTGGAGTGAGGGGACACTGCCCTCCAACTGTCTTGGAGGGGCAGAGTCGTTGGTGATCGTGAAGGGAGAAGGAGCTCTGGCTCCTGTGCTGTGCAAGTCTTCACGCGGGAAGCACGTGAGTCAGGCCAAGAAGGCAGACAACTTCATCGCCAGGAGAGAGAGAGAGAGCAGACAAGATCCGTGAGGAGTGCAAGCAGAGGAGGCTGTGTGAACACAGCTACCTACCAGGCTCACCCTGTAGAGTAATGGAGAATCTGCTGAATCGCGCTAGGTCTGTCAGGACAAGTGAAGCTGCATAGTTCACCCAGTTTGTTCAGCAAAAACAATTGGGAGTTTTGGAGCAGCTGCCTGGTATGGTACCCCTCTGCATTACATATAAATGTGTGGAGCAGCATTTGAATCACAGGCTAAGTCCTGTAGTGGTGTGAGGGGGATCTCGCTGCAGGATTCGTGAGTACTAAAAATCAGGGTAGCTCCCTGTCAATTGTTCTTCCTGAGGACCAGAGTTGTCTGGCTGTTCATTGGCTTCATGGATTGTGCCTGTGGGCTATTACAAAACTAATATAGTACTAAACACTTGTTTCTTCTCCAGGGCCCCACCCAGCTGCAACAAATAGGCTAGCCTTGTAAGGCCTGGGTACCCAAAGACAGTGACTGACAGGTTTGGCCTGTGCACAGTGCCCTATATAGTAGAAGTGTTAAGCTAATCAACCTGATCTCCCCCATCCTTGTTACTTCCCCTTTAATAAATCAGATTTGTTGTTGCAAGGTGTATCATTTGAACTGTGTGTTTGTGCCACCCTGTTGTGTATGGGTTATTGTATAACTGCATCTTATTTTACAGGGGTCTTCAGCACCATCCTGACCTGGGGGAAAGTGTAAGTCTTAACGGGAGAGTGGGGATTGCTGGTAAGCCACTAGTGGGAAGAAAGGAGGGTTGCAGTGACCCAGAGGCTGTGACCAGGTCACATTTGACTGTTCCAACCCCGACCTCTGGGTGGAGGCACCCGCCATTGGATCCAGGCCCCTCAACCTGTTATTAGCTGAGCAGGCAGGAGTAGTAGCCTTTAGGATAATGCCCTCTGGGGGTTACACTGGCATTGCCAGTCTCCCCTTCTCTCTCTGGGCAGATAGGATAGTCTTGCAAATATAGGGTCAATGGCACCTCCTCAAATAAAGGAGGAGATGTGTTTTAAAATTGTGGATCAGAAGGACTCAGAAATATGTACCTGAAGGAACTGGAATAAAAACAAAAACCTAGGTAGTAGATTCCTTTTAAATGTACTACTATGTCCACTCTAAGAAGGAGAACCTTCCACCTAGCAAGGTGTGCCTGTAAAGTCAAATACTGGGACATATAACTAATGCTGAACAATCTGAAAATATCCAGCATGGACTGCACCCCTAGGTATCAAATCTGATTTCCTTTAGCCCATGTGAAAGAGAAGCATTGTCCGAACTGAGCTGAGTGAGACCCATTGACCAGAAGGACATCTGATTTGGCATAATTTAATTTGTATCCTGAAAAGTTTTCTGAATTCGCCCAGGGTTTTTAACAACACTGGGACTGAAGTTCCTACATTAGAGACAAAGAATATAGAATTATCCACATAGAGGGATATTTTTTGTTCATCCCGTCCCACAGTGATGCCTCTAATTAAAGGCTTCTGGTGCACCACAACTGCAAATAGTTTGAGACTAATAGCAAAAAGTAGGGGAGACGGGGCAAGCCTGTCTCATGCCATGCTGCAAAGAAAATCTCTGCGAATTTAGGCCATTTACTTTAACCATGGCTTCAGGGTATGAGTGTAGTGCTGTTACTGCTGGTATGAATTTGGGTTCAAATTTAAAAGAGTACAGAGCATGATTTAGAAAGTGCCAGTTAACCCTGTCAAAAGCTTTCTCTGCATCCATCGGAATCACTAGTTGGGGGGGGTGGGGTTGCGAGCAACGCTGGAAAAAAATGTACAGTAATCTCTAGATGTTATCTTGGAGAAGTCTCCTTCTTATGAAACCAGTCTGGTCTGGGTGTGTAATACCGGAAATGTGGGACTGCAGCCTGTCCGCTAATATAGCTGTAACTATTTTCTTGTCGGTGTATAGGAGGGAGATTGGTTGATATGAGCCACATTTTAGAGGATCCTTGCCTACTTTGTGAAAGACAGTTATCTGGGTTTGTTGCCATGAGGAGAGACAGGATTCTCCTCCAGGGTCAAATATGAAGTGCAGATAAGAAGATCTAGCTCTTTCTGGGAGTAGTGTTTATACCACTCAGAGGGCAAACCATCTGGGCCTAGGGACTTCATATTCTTAAGATTCTTGATGGGAGCTTGCCCCTCCTCTCTCACAATTGGCCTCTCTGACTCTGCCTGGACTGCCTCAGTAAGCAGGGGGAGATGAAGCCCTTGGAAGAAGGGAGAGGGATCCCAAGAGCCCTCCAACTTATAAAGGACAGAGTAAAATTGTATGAACTCTTCCAGTATGACCACAGCAACTAGCGATAGGAGCATAGACCCCCATTATTCAGAGAAAGTTTCAATTAAAAGGTAATCCAATACTGAAAATAAAAAGGCCACTTACAGCATGTGTTTCCATGCCCAGCAGTCCCCTTTACCCCGTCACACAAAATATCAAAGCATAGAAACATAGAAACATAGAAGTTGACAGCAGATAAGGACCACAAGGCTCATCCAGTCTGCCCATTTCTTTTTCTACCTTATAAATGTGCCATCGGCCTTTGCTCTGTCAGTGGCCTATCTATTCATAATCATAAGCAGTACAGAAGACATTTCGATTATGAGTAAAATATAAAAAAAATTGCCAAAATGAATGTATGATTAGAAGTTGTGCTAAACAGGACTTTAAACAATAGAAGGAGGACGCCAACCCATTTCTGACCTTTTCACCTGTAAGTATCTTCTGCCTCATTACTGGGATCCCCCTATCAGCAAGCTTTATACTGCTATCTGGCAAAGGTCCACTGTCCTCCACTGCAAAAACTGAGCAGAAGTTGTCATTAAGAAGGCTGCTCTCTGCATGTCCTCCTCTATTACCCTGCCCCCCCATCAGCCTAACAATTCCTCCTCCTCCAAGCTTTCTTTCTCTTATATTGGAAAAACTTTTCCCCCCACCCTTAACAACCTCTGCAGCATGCAGCTCTGTGTCTGCTTTTGCATGGGACTGCCCTCTTGGCCTCCTTTGATTTCACCTGGTACTCACTCCATTCTTCATCCCCTTTTCCTTCTTGTGTCTGATGACCTCCTTAGAGAACAAAATTAGTCTCTTGCATCTGCTTCTCTTGGTGACCATCCTCAAGCATGACTTTGTTGCCTCAAGACTGGACCCTTTATTTTTCCCCACCTTTACTCCACACCAATCATCCTGTCCAGCCCAACCATCAAACCTCAGACAAATTCCATCATCCAGGAAATATCTGTTCTCCTGATATCCAGGACTTCGTCCTTTAATAAGAGTATACTGGTGCTGAGGGGCAGTTCAAACTGTATGGTATTATTGTCACTAGACCCTAGTGATTCCCCCGCACTCACTCTGCCTACCATTTGCAAGTTGTCCAGCACCACATCAAGAATAGTAGTCTGCCTTGTGGATTCCCTGACCAGCTGCAGCAGCAGGCAGTCCTGCAACTTTTCTAGCAGGGTCTGACGTCTGCTGCTCCTAGCTGCTGGAATATCCTAGTCAATGTCTGGAAGGTTGATAGCCTTCACTACCACTACCTCCTCATTTGAGGCCTCCTTCTATACTTCTGCCCCAAGTTCCCTATCACCCTTGTCCCCCTGTTCCTGTGGCCTATAGACAATCCCCATGCACAATTGTTTGCCTGATGCCATTGTGAGCTAAGCCCACATTGATTCTATTGTAACCCCTCTCAGGCGCCATCCTGGAGAGGGCCACTGCTCTTGCCATGCCATCCGTTACAAGGCCCAGGGGCCTGGGTTCCCATAGCTGACATACGGGGTCCTTTCCCAGAAAGCAAAAATAAAACGGCGGTGCCTCCACCCAAAGTACATATTAGTGGGTCTGATTACTTGCATTACAACCCCCAGGGATGTCGTACCAACCCACCTCCCCAACAGTTACCCCAGGCATGGACGCACTATGATTCGAGCCTCCCCACATTCAGTTACCATTTACCTTTTCCATCTCAGCCAATAACATGCTCACTAAAATTAGGCTCTGGATTTCCTCTGCTGCAAAACAACAATATCCAGTTTGATTGAGGGGAAGGGCTAGGATGGGGTAAGTGGAATAGAAGTTAAGCAAACATTTTAATTTGTATCTTAAAGATTTTCATTTCCCAAAATTACATCTCCCCTTGGATTCAAACCCACATTTCAATCATTGAAGCCACCAGGTCTATCTAGCTAGCTAACTGCTGCAGGTGTACTCAAACCCAGGCCCACAGGACCCAGTCCAATAAATCCCCACAGTCATATCACTGGGTACCCAGATTTTAGTTGTAGGCCTGAGATGCAGCTGGTAGCTAGCGTTGGTGCACTTTCCTGAATTAAATTAACTTTTTACATTCCTTTCTTTTATTTAGACCTTTGCTCTGCCTCCTGCCCTGGTGGGCATTCCTGAAATATGTACAGTCCCCAGATGCAGGGCAATTCCTGCTATTTACTCACGGTTCTGCAGGCTCAGTCCAGGGATGGCACAGTTCCTGAAGCCCTGGGGATTGATGGAACACAGGCAGAACTGGGTTTGATGCTTGAAACGGGCACAGAGGCTGCAGCTTGCTCTTCTTTCCTCTTGCTTGCAGAGCTTGCAGTTTGTCCCCTTCAGCCCATTACAGGACTGCTGCAGGACATGTGTGCAAGGCCTGCCCACTACAGAGGACCTAGACCCGGGAGTAACCCCATGGCCTGGCTCCCTTCGATCAGAGCACCCTAGCGCTCGGGTACAAGAACCGTGATCCCCTACAGTGGCAGACCCCACTTGATGGGGATTAGTGAGTTCCCCACCTGGCCCTGGGTGCCAGTAGAAACATTCAACACATTCTCTGCTTCATCTCTCTTTCTTTCTCTATCTTTTCTGCCACGGTGTGTAGCCAAAGCAATCTGTTTCTTTTCCTTGCTGTATCTCAGGAGCAAACAACAGGTACCTGACCCTGAAAGGCACCTGACCATCCTTCTGCTTTCACAGTCTCTCAACTTCAGTACAGCCACATTCTTGCTCTGGCTCACACATATCTCCTGCACTCAGTCCCTTTTCTCACCTTGCAGGTAAATAACATACAAACATATGAACATACAAAGAAGCCAGCAGAAGAAGGCCAATTGGTCTATCAAATCTGCTTGTATTACAGGGTCCACAGCTTGAGCTAATGTCCCTGCCCTCCCTCCCCACTCCTTCCATTCTCCCTACCCATGATTCTTACCTCCCCCATGTCTATCCCAGCCCTTCTTAAAGCTGCCCACTGTCTTCAATGAGATGACCTCTTCCAGCAGCGCATTCCAAGTGTCTACCACCCTCTCTGTGAAGAAGTGCTTCCTGACCTCCCTCCTAAACCTCCCACCCTCCAGCTTAAGACTGTGCCCTCTTGTGATATGATTGCCACTCAGCTTAAAGAGACTCTCCTTATCAACCTTATTTATCCCTTTCAAGTACTTAAATGTCCCAATCATGTCTCCTCTCTCTCTCCTGTCTTCCAGGGAGTACATGTTCAGTGCCCTCAACCTCTCCTCATATGCCTTGCTGACAATTCTCCACATGAAGAAGCTCACTCTTCCTTTCTTTCTCTCAGCACATTTATATTCTGTTGTTCTTCATCATTCCTCTGTCTTCCATCTTTTACCAAGCTTGGACGCAGCTTTTGTCCTTTTACCAGGCTCAGGACACAACCTTTGTCTTTTCCCAGGCTTAGACACAACCTTTGTCCCTTTTCCAGGCTCAGGACACAATCTTTTTTCTCCTTTTCCCACCACTCGGGTGCATCTTCAATTCAATGCAAATTCTGATAACCTGCAGCTTTCCCTTTTCCATTCAAGCTGCCTTTATCTCACCGCTGTGGTGCAACTTCAGAACAACGCAGAACATTCAGCAACCTGCAGCTTTCCCTTTTTCTCTTCAAAGCTGCTTCTTCCTTGCTTCTGCTTTCCCTTTTCCTGATGGGCAGGGCCAATGGGAAATTGCGGAATTTTTGGCAGATTTTATGTGGATTTTTCCCCCAAAATTCTGCCGAGATTTTGCAGGACTTTGCATATATTTTGTGGGGATTTAGCAGGCTGGCATGCATGCATTTTCCTCTGTGAGATACAAATATGGGTTTTCAATTTCAAGCGCTTTGTGATGCATATTAAAGGCAGCCATCAAAAGGTGTAAGTTTTTATTAAAAAAAACACACAAACACAAGGACTGATCGAAAAACAATATACATGATAATAGTAGCATCATTGTCAAATCAGAAGCATAATAAACCAAATAAACAGTATTCTACAGTAAAATTATAGTACCACTCCACACCAGATTGTCAAATCAGAAGTATAATAAAAACAAGCAATAAACTGTACTCTAAGCATAGTACCACAACTACCACCACCCCAAGATAGTCAGGAAAGTATTTTATTATAGAACAAGCAGCAACTGTGATTCAATTAAGATTTACTATATCTTTAGAATTTCTTATTGTACTTCAACATAAGAAGTAGTCTAATGTTGTCATCTGTCAAACTTTGCCAATTATCTTTTAAAATGTCTGTGTACAGCGAAAAAGTCCATTCAACATACACTGTGCTCACGGGGAGCCAGATATATCTTTTTGTAACAGCAGCAAGATGTGGCAGTGTATCACTTTGTGCTTCCAACCACTCAGCAATATTAAAATCTTTACTGGGTATTGACTGGGAAAATGTTCTGTACCCATGCCACTCAAAGTTTGAAACACCAGCAAGAGATGGTAGCTCCTGGGTGTATTTTGATTTTTCTTTGTCCAGTGTTGGCAGCTGCTTGGGGTCAAAGATTCTTGCAGCCTTGAATGTGCTGAGTGATGGATGAGATTTTAAAATTTGGTCCAGTTTCTGACTGCTGTCCAACATAACCTTCTGAATAAAGTTGACACAGTTTTGATTTTCCTGTGACTGACATCTGGACAACATTTCCACAGTATTTGTTCCGTATTCTGTTTCCCCTGCGGTGGCACAGAAGTCCAAAAACATATGCACATTTTGCACCCTTCCAAATATGGAGTGTCCCTGTGGCTGGATGCTTGACTGTAATTGTAGAATAATGTTAATGAGTTCAGAAGAGTGTTTTGCCATAAAAGTAGCCTGTGTCACCAGCTCTTCTGCTTTGCCTTTTAGCAAGCACTTCAGGCACTTCAAGGCTGCTGCATCAGATGGCAGCATTTCAACAAATTCTGTTAACACGGGCAAATAGTCTGCCATATACTGAGCAGCATTCACCCAGGAGCACCACCGACTTTGCACTGCATATACTGGCATCTTGGGTATGATGCCCTGCTTGGATTGCATGAATTCAAAGTACTGATGCCTACGCATTGGGCTCTGGCAAAAGATTTTCTTGACAAGGGAAACAGCAGTGTTCAAGTCTTCCACTGTGTCCGCCCAGACCTCCAAGACCAAACTGAGGAGGTGGGCAATTCAAGTGACATGCACTGCATTTCGTAAGACACAGGACAGCACAGTTGCAAAAGCCTTGAGCATTTAATCTGCACTGTCTGTTACAATGGTAAAGACTTTATTGAGGTTCACCCCATTGATGTTTAGCACTTTTAGCAGGGCTTGGGATACTGTGGTGTAGTTCACACGATCCAAAAACTCAACACCAATTAGGAGTGGCTGCTCCCCAACATTCAGCAAAGGTTGAACCAAAATAGCCAACACGCTACAACCACAGGCATCTGTTGTCTCATCCAGGAAAATGAAGAGATCTTGATCCTCCACTGCCTCTTTCAGGGACCGTTCATGATCAAGCCGTAGTTCTTGGAGGTACATGCTCCAAAGTTGTGCTGGTCCAGGAAGACTACCGCCTTGTTTTGTGTGCTTCTTTAAGAATTCCTGAAATCTGGAAGCCTTCTCCAGTGGGATGTCTGCACAGGTCAAACAGCAAATGAAATCCAGAAGAAATTCTTTCCATTCAATGGATGATTCAGTTGCTCAGCAGAAACAAGAAGTCAGTGACTGCTGGCATAGACGTGTACCTGGGAACAAAAATGGAATCAAAATATTATATCTTACAGGGAAAAAAATGTAGGCCAGACCAGTGACATGGACAGCTGAGGCACTATGAGCCTTATCCTTTGCCACGCAAGAAGTCAGTGACTGCTGGCACAGAGGTGTACCTGGAAAAAAAAACCAAAAAGAAACAGCAATCAAAATATAATGTTTTACAGGGAAAAATAAACTGTAAGCCAGCCCAGTGGTATGGAGGGCTGAGGCACTGTGAGCCATACCTCCGGCTCCTGCCACACTGGCAGCCTCTGTTCAGGAGCAAGCTCAGGTCGCCGGGGGTCAGTGGGGAGGAAGAGGATCAAGTGTTCAATTGACTGTTCTCCTCTCCTGAGTGGGGGTGAAAATCTGCTGTCTTCCTCCTTTGCTGTTGCCACCAGTTGGAGGTCAGGTGGTAGTGTTGAAGACTAGCAGCAAGGAGGGGGGGACGCGGGAACAAGGCACATGCACACCTCCACACACAACTTATGTAAGCAGTGGGAGAAAACTGAGACAAACAATGGGGGGGGAATGGGGTTCCACAGTGCGGGAGAGGTGAGATGGACTTGGGAGGCAGGAACAGGGCAGATATCAGCTATACAATGTGCGCCCAGGAGGGGAAAAATAAAATAACTGCAAATATCTGTGTGAGTAGTACTTACTTTGCAGGTTTTTCTTTGCTGCTGCTTTTCTTTCCAGATGTTTCTGTGACTTCATATGCATGTCAACTGTATGCTTCCACACGAAGTCGATGGTGTGGGTGCAAGCATGACAAAAGAGCAGTCCTCCATCCTCATAAAGATCCTCTGGATACAGCTTAACCCAATCGTGGGTGCACACAAGATACGAGACATGACGGTCCTTGGCCTCTTCGCGTGAAAATCGGAAGTGCTTTGGTGGTGCTGGTGTGGACATGGTGTCATTTAAACTAAAAACAAAAATGATACCAAAAACAAAATTAAGAATTGAAAGAGAACATCACTGCATAGAAGGAGGAGCGCTTTCTTTGGGATGCTTGATCCTCCCATGTCACACCACTAACTTGTATCGCACTACGATTTAGGTTGGGCTGTTTTATTTCAAAACCTCCTCCGCAGTTGCCTTGCCATGGTATTGAGCTTTCCAATGGACTTAACTTCTATCCATGGAACAAGACTCCAGAAATTCTGTTTTTTCTTGCTACCTTTCAATTTCTTTTAACTTGGGCACTATATAGACCACAGGAGCAAGGCTGCATGTGTGCACATCGGCTCAGCCCGTCCATCCAGTCTCCAAACCACAGGTGTGGTGCATGGACTAAGCACAGGAGCAATGCACAGACTAAGCACAGGAACAAAGCATGAAAAAACCTCAAGAGCAAGGGATGGACCCAGTCGACTGACATACATGTTGAAAAACATTTTTCTATGCCAATCTGCTCGACCACCCCATCCTACTCCCTCAGCAGAGGCCAGAACAGTTTTTTCCAACATGCGTGCCAGTCAGCCAGGCACGTCTCTCCACCCTCCATCTCAGAGGAACCACAGCAGTGAGGCATGAACAAACCACAGGAGCAAGGGACGGACACAGTTGACGGGCATACATGTTGAAAAAAATGATTCTGTGCCAGTCTGCTTAACTGCCCCATCCTACTCCATCAGCAGAGGCCAGAACAATTTTATTCAACAAGTGTGCTAGGCCCACCCCTCCACCCTCCATCAATGTGGAACCACAGGAATGAAGCATGAACAAATCACAGGAGCAAGGGGCAGACCCAGTCGACTGGCATACATGTTGAAAAAAAATTGTTCTTGTGCCAGTCTGCTCGACCACCTCACCCTACTCCCTCAGCAGAGGCCAGAACAATTATTTCCAACATGTGTGCCAGTCAGCCAGGGCCACCCTTCCACTCTCTATCACCGAGGAACCACAGCAGCGAGGTCATTAACTAGAGGCCAATCGGCTTGGTCAGTGTCACCTTTCTCAGACTCATACATGTGCTCGTCAGCTCGGATATTTCCACCCTCCGTCAACTTTCACAGACGTTAATGAGCATTTTTTGGTTTATGTTAATACAACATTGCCACTCTCTGTAGACATTCCTTCCAATCCTCTACCCACCAAAACAATTGTTTTAGACATGTGTGCCAGTCAGCTCAGCCTGCCCTGACTACGTCCGCCATCAACAAAACATCACAGGAGCAAGAGACAGACCCAGTCAACTTGTATGCATGCAAAAAAATTGTTCTGTGGCAGTCTGCTCAACCACCCCACCCTGCTCCCACACCAGAGACCAGAACAATAGTTTTTGACATGTCTGCCAGGCACATCCATCCACCCTCCATCACTGAGGAACCAAGGAAGCTCAGCTCATCATGTACATTTAAAACAAAAAACATTTTTTTCATAATGGTACATTTCATGTCTCTTCCCTCCCTCCTTCTCAAACCCACCACTGCATTTTTTTTGCACCCCTAGTCTGGACCATACAGGGCTCTCACCATCCCTCCAAAACCAGCATACATTTTTTTTTTACTACTTGCCCCATCGTCAAGGCCATCCTGGGCTTCTCCCATCCCTCTGAAGGCAACACAATTTTTTTTTTAAGACAGTTGCCCCCCTAGTCTGGACCATACAGGACTCCCATCATCCCTCCGAAACCCACTTACTTTTTGTTTTTTACTACTTGCCCTATCGTCAGGGCCATCCCATGCTTCCCCCTCCCTCTGAAACCAACATACATTTTTTTTACTACTTGCCCCATTGTCAGGGCCATCCCAGGCCCCCGAGGGCAACACAATTTTTTTAAGACAGTTGCCCTTAGTCTGGACCATACAGGGCTGCCACCATCCCTCTGAAACCAACATACTTTTTTTTACTACTTGCCCCATCATCAGGGCCATCCCAGGCTCTCCCACCCCCTCCTCCGAGAGCAACACAACTTTTTTTAAGACAGTTGTCCCTCTTACCTGAACCCCCCCACCATCCCTCATAGACCAACATACATTTTTGAGCTACTTGCCACCCCCCTCATCAGACCCCTCAAGGGCTCCCACCCCAACACCAGCATATTAACCCTTTTTGCCCTTGCCTTAGCATTAGTAGGTCTGAGTGCACCAATTCCTCAAAATAACATTTCAGCCTTTTACACACTGCAGCACAACATACCTGTATTCTCAGAGGAATCCAATAGCAGCAGCAGCAACAGTCTCTTGGGCAGAAACCGCAATTCTGGTGGCAGGCTGGCAGCACACTAGTTGAAGGAAGCAGTCTGGTGGGTGCCCACTACTGACAATGATTTCAGCTATTTTGGGGAAGTGTTTCTCCTGCCAGCAGTTGGTAGTAGAGGTGGACTGCAGAGTATAGTGTGCAGTCTCCTCTCTCGCTTGCTCTCCTCATCTTGATGTCTCCTCACAGTCCGTCTTCTCTCTCTCTCTCTCTCTCTCTGTCTCTCTCTCTCCAGTTGGTTGCTCACTCATCGTCGCTCTCTCTGGTGGCAGGTACACTCCAGCTCTGTTGCACCCCTCACGTGTCCATGTATATTTAAGTTTCTTTGGTGGACCTGAGGGGGCACAGAACACTTAGGGATGGCGCAAAATTCAAAAACCGGAGGGGGCACACAATTGGACTTAGCTGGCATGACGCGCTATAATGACATCAGTAGCACATCACACGCCACCAAACACACTGTGGACTACTGAGAGTTTACCAAGGCACATCAGGAGGCAGTACTGCAGGGTCGGGACTTGGGACACAAAATAGGGAGGCATACAGCAGCCATCGCAAGGTACAGCAGACATATGGCAGGCTATGCAGCGCCGGGGCACAGTCAAACTCCATGTCGTCATACAGCAGCCATCCAGAGGCACAGCGGACATCCAGTGGGCTATGCAGCCCATGTAGCAACCTTTGGGAAGGACAGGGGAAGTACAGCGGGCTATGCAGCCTATGCGAGGTAAATTGGGCACAGTAAAACCGACAGTCTGGCGGGGAGTGTGATTTTTTGTGGAGGGCTCAGACAATCGCGCTTTCTGCAATAAAATCACGGCCGTGATTTTCCAGTTGCCTTGCTGATGGGGCAGGCACTCCCTGCCCTGGGGGACAAATTGCTGGCAGCCCCCAGGCAGGCCCATCCTGTAGCCCCATTCTCTCCAGGGGCAAGATCCCTCCTCCCCTTCTGGAGGGACTCCCACCTAACTGACTCAAAACCCAACAGTTCTGTTCTCTTGGGAGCTTTTTGGCAGCTCCCCATTGGATGGAGCCACAGTCCTTCAGAAAAATTAACAAGTATGAGGCTCCCTCAGTGCCTCATTGGTGCAGAAAAAGGCACCTAAATATTCCCCAGTATTTTCCCCCAAAAGTCTGCTCACACAGTCCCAGAGTCCCTGGCAAGAATCCTGGCTTGGCGATTGGCTGGCTGGTGTCACATGGCTGCAAAACATGGTGGCCAAAGTAAATAGTGTCCATACATTCCAACAGTGTCCCAGGTTTTAATTGTCCCTGCAGCCAACCCCTTTTTTTTTTAAACAATTATTCCCCACACAGTTGTAGCCACCCCTGTGCCCTGGTAAGCGACTGCATTATTTTACTTGTCAACTCATCCCTCATTTAGTCACTGCTGCCGTTACACCTTTCCCCTAGGCAGCACACACAGAGTCCCACTGGCAGCCCAGCAGTGTTCCAACTCTGTTTCCTGGCTGCATTTTTGTGTAAACATTTAATTTATGCACTTTCCCACAGACTGGCAGCCTTCTCTTTTCCCTTGCACACCAGCTTAATATTTATTTAATTCAATGCTCCTCTTTCCTGTAGCTAGCACTGTTTCCTTTAATCTCTAGGTGCTGGACAGGACTCCCATTGCTTCAAAGGGGCACCGCCTCATTAATATTCATGAGGCGGCTCCCTGTAGCTCAAGTGTGATTGGCACTCACAAAAATCAAGCTTTTTTCTTCCTGGTTGCCTCTCCTGACTCCTAAAGGTTTCCAGTCCCTCTTTTACATTGCCCTGGGACCGGGACCACCAGAGAGGCAACTCCAGAGGCTGCCAAAATGGCCACATGAAAATGCACTTCTGCACATGCATGGAGCTCTCTAGCACTGCAGTGCCTTTTCCCAAACTGGTGACTCCACAAACTTGCTCCTCCGGCCCCACTCTCCCTTAAAAATCATGCAGCAGCCAGCAGGAGAGGACAGAACACAGGGTCAGAAGCCAGGAAAACCAAAAAAAAAAAGAATGGGGGTGGAACCAAAACCCCGGGAAAACAAGCCTTTTTCAGGAGCTAACAGGTAAGCCCCCAACCAGGGGTTTACACTCCCCTCCCCTTCCCTCAAATGCTTGGTGCCTGTGACAAGTCAAGGATTTACCCTCAAATCATCCCAGTAGCCCATTTACATTAACAGTAATGTCAAAACCTATGACATCCTACTCTATACATAGGGTTACCTGTTCTATTCAACAACATCAATACATTTCTCATTTTTGACAGACATCATCTATTCCCACCAGTGTACACCTTGCCCCATCAGCTCAGAGCTTTTGATGGAATTAACCCTTAGACTGCTGACAAAATTAGAATGTATAGGAATTTCAGACTAATATATCTGTCCACAGCACAGCAAGGGTTAACCCTACCCAGGGGAACCTTGGCACCATTAGTTTTCAAGTGACACAATTTTTGGTACAATTCCCACCTTTGACTACTAGTGGATGTGCACTCCCCCACTACCTCATCGACCAGCAATGAGCAGCCCAAGACAGTTTTGGCACCAAAATCATACCTTTCATAACCTTTCTACCATTTCCCGCCACTTACAAGGACCCCCAATTTTAGTGAGCTGGGGGAGGTGGAGTACATGTTGAGCATGACTGGCACAGGAGATCCCAGCGGTCCCTCCATGTGTAACCCCTCTACGGCACTGTCCTGGAGAGGGCCACTGCCCCTGCCTTGCCGGCCATTTCAAGCCCCAGGGGCCTGGGTACCCATGGCTGACATACAGGGGTCCTTTCCCAGAAAGCAAAAATAAAATGATGGTGTCTCCATCCAGAGTACATATTAGTGGGTCTGATTACCTGCAGCACAACCTCCTGGGATGTAATACTAATCCACCTCCCCAACAGTTGCCCCAAGCATGGACTCACCAAGGTTTGAACTTCCCCACATTCAGTTACCATTTACATTTTCCATCTCAGCCAATAACATGTTCACTAAAATTAGGCTCTGGATTCACCTCTGCTGCAAAACAATAATATCCGGTTTATTTCCAAGAGGGAAAGGGTAGGATGAGGTAAGTGGAATAGAAGTTAAGCAAACATTTTAATTTGCAACTAAAGATTCGCATTTCCCAAAATCACATCTCCCCTTGGATTCAACCCCAAATCTCAATCATTGCAGCCACCAGATCTATCTAGCTAGCTAACTGCTGCAGGTATACTCAAACACAGACCCACAGGTCCCAGTCCAGTAAAATCCCACAGTCCCATCACTGGGTACCCAGATTTTAGTTGCAGGCCTGAGATGCAGCTGGTAGCTAGAGTCGGCGCACTTTCCTGAATTAAATTTAGGAGGCAGTATAGCACAGTGGATTAAGGCTCTGAACTACAAACCTGGAGACCTGGGTTTGAATCCCACATCCCCACTTGCATACGCGTGACCTGAGTAAGTCACTTAACTTTCTTGATGCTCCCAGGTTGCAACTGTAAAAAAGCTTTCAGCAATGTGTCTCTCCTGGTAAAAAAAAAAATAACTTTTTACATTCCTTTCTTTTATTTAGACCTTTGCTCTACCTCCTGCACTGGTGGGCATTCCTGAACTATGTACAGTCCCCAGGTGAAAGGCAATTCCTGCTTTTAGTTTCTCACGGTTCTGCGGAGTCAGTCCTTGGGTGGCACAGTTCACTGAATTCCTGGGGAGTGATAGAACACAGGCAGAACCGGGCTCGATGCTTGAAACAGAGGGCACAGTGGCTGCAGCTTGCTCTTCCTTCTTCTTGCTTGCAGATCTTGCAGCTTGTCCCCTCAGCCCATTACAGGCCCGTTGCAGGGCACGTGCGTAATGCCTGCGAACTACAGAGGACCTAGAACTGGGAGTAGCCCCATGTCCTGGCTCCCTTCTATCAGAGCACCCTAGCGCTCGGGTACAAGACTCGTGATCCCCTGCAGTGGCAGACCCCGCTTGATGGGGGTTAGTGAGTTCCCCACCTGGTCCTGGGTGTCTGCAGAAACATTCAGCATATTTTCTGCTTCTTCTCTCTTTCTTTCTCTATCTTTTCTGCCATGATGTGTAGCTAAAGCAATCTGTTTCTTTTCCTTGCTGAGTTCCTGGCAATAATCCTGGCTTGGTGGTTGGCTGGTTGGTGTCACATGGCTGCAAAACATGGTGGCTGAAGTAAACAGTGTCCACACATTTCAACAGTGTTCCAGGTTTTAATTGTCCCTGCAGCCAAACCGTTTATTTTTAAACAATTATTCCCCTAACACACTTTTAGCCACCCATGTGTCCTGGTAAGCAACTGCATTATTTTACTTGTCAACTCATCCCTCATTTAGTCACTGCTGCCGTTACACCTTTCCCATAGGGCAGCACACACACAGTTCCATTTGCAGGCTAATAGTGTTGCAACTCTGTTTCCTGGCTACAGTCTGTGTAAACTTTTTATTTATCCACTTTCCCTCAGACTGGCAGCCTTCCCTTTTCCCTTGCACACCACCTTAATATTTGTTTAATTCAGTGCTCCTCTTTCCTGTCGCTAGTGCCATTTCCTTTAACCCCTAGGCGCTGGACAGGATTCCCATTCCTTCAAAGGCATTTCACCTCATTAATATTCATGAGGCAGTTCCCTGTAGCTTGAGCACAATTGGCTCTCACAAAAATCGAGCTTTTTTCTTCCTGGTTGCCTCTTCTGACTTCTAAAGGTCTCCGGTCCCTCCTTTACATTGCCCTGTGACTGGGATCACCGGAGAGACAACTCCAGATGCAGCCAAAATGGCCACATGAAAATGCTCTTCTGCACATGCACAGAGCTTGCCGGGCACCACAGTGCCTTTTCCCAAACCGGCAATTCCATGAACCTTCTCCTCTGGCCCTGCGCTCCCCTAAAAACCATGCGGGGGCCAGCAGGAGAGGACAGAACACAGGGGCAGAAGCCAAGAAAACTGAAAAAAAGAATGGGGGTGCAACTAAAACCCCAGGGAAACTAGCCTTTTTCGCGGGCTCACAGGTAAGCCCCCAACAGGGGGGTTACACTTTTATCCTGTTACCTCCCCTGATGGCCCCATCCTTCACCACCTCAAAGTCTTCCCTGACATAGAGGGCTACCCCTCCTCCTTTGCCTTTGCCCCTGTCTTGCCTACACATGGTGTAACCTGGGACCTTCAGGTCTCAGTTATTATTCCCAGTGGCCCAAGTTTACACAATGGTTATCAGGCCAACCCTGCATCTACCACCATCTCCAGAAGCTCACTAATTTTATTTTGCAGGCTTCTGCCATTAAGGCAGGCCGGTTTCCATCCTGTGCCCAAACCCTTCCCATCTTTTATAAATCCTGACCCTTCATCATCCCTCAGCCTCATTACTTTTCTGCTTTTCCTTTTTGTTGCCAGCTTAGCAATGCCTCCATCCCTGGCCTCCTTTCTTAGCCTGTCATGAACTCCTGTTCTGCTGATTCCCTCTCCAAAGATCTTAAACCCTATTTTTAGGAGTGCCCCAGCTAGGTTTCCCACTTGTGTTCCTTCCTCAGTGGTTCCCCCAGTGTTTGTTTCCCCACAGTCAATTTAACTGCACACCAATGTAGAGATCAAACTTCTGCCCCAGTGCACTGGTTCTCTCCCGTGTTAGGTGAAGGTCATTACCCTTGAACAGCCTCTTCTCCCAGAAGCCCTCAGTCACCTACAAAATGGTACCCCTGCTACTTCTGACACCATCCCTTCAGCAATCCAATAAACTACTCAATCTCCTCCTTCCTCACTCTATCCTTTCCATACTTCCTACTCCACAAAGGGAGGACCTTAGAAAAGGCCAGGGAAGCTGAATGCATTCCCAATCTGTCCCCCAACCTTCCAAAGTTGCACTTCACCATTTTGATAGGCTGTTTCACCAGATAATGGACACACAAATATACCAGCACACCCACCTCTCCCACCTCCTCCTCTTCTATCCTTCCATTCCTATCCTATCCATATCCCATCCATATCACGGATAGCTGATGCAACAGGAAGGCCTCTGATAGCCCGCTTCCCTTACCCTCTCCGCCACCACTTTTTCAACCCCCCTACCCATAGAGTCCCCTACGATTAAAATACTCCTTGTTGTCTACCTCCTGTTCCCACCCTAAGGTGCCACCAAGACATCCTCTTTAGTCTTCATGATGGGATATTATACCCCCCATCTGGACAAAGTGCTTCCTCTTCTTCTAGGGGTGCTAAGAAATTTGCTGTCAAGATTTTGGGGGGACTTGGATGACCAGATTGTGACTGTCCTAGCCAACCTTCACCCTCCCATCCCCTTCCCCACCAACCTCCAGCCCCTGGTCCAGAGGGTCTCTGGGGAAGCAGCATGGAGAGCATGGGAACAAGGTCAGCTGGCAACGTAGTTAAGATTCCTTCTGTCATGTTGCAACCAGTTGTGCATGGAGATTACAATGGTTCTACATTGGGGGCAGTGACCCCTCCAGAGTGTAACCCTGTAAATCAGCTCCCCACAGTGCCTGCAGCTGACTGCCTCCCCACTGTCACCCTAGTCACAGTGATTGACTGGGCACACAATATTAGTCCCTTGCTTACAGAGAATTGGTGCACTTACTGTTGACTCAGGAATACTAATTTTGGAATTCCTCAATTTTTGCAATTCACCCATGAACCAACACACTGTCTTAATGTAGTTCATGGTAATAAGTGCCTGTACTTTTGAAAAAAAGCAATGAAATACTTCAGTCCCCCTTCCTGTACTGTGGTAACCCCCTTCTTTCCCCCAACAGAACTGAAAATTGAATTATCCCCTTTCTTCCACACTCATTGCACCCATATCCCACCATCTCCCGCCCAATGTGCAATCCCACTTCACCCTTGTGAAATTAATCTGCCACATTTTATTCCACCTACTCTGCAATCCCATTCCCACACCCCAATGCATACAAAATTATCAGACTTGTGCCAGCAACCCCCCATCCTAAAAACAATCCCGATGGCACAAAAAAAGAGATTAGTCTAGGGCCAAGAGACCATCCATGGAGCCAGTATGCAACATCCCTTCCCCACAAAACCACAGTTCAGCACCAGAAACCCATTCTGGTGCCATTAATGTAGTTCATGGTAATAACTGGTACATAGTAATAAAGGAGATAATTCAATTCAGAGGTAATATAAGGTAATTTAAGGAAGTATTTTTTCACAGAGAGGGTTGTGGATGTATGGAACAGCCTTCCAGAGGAGGTTGTGGAGTCAAAAACAGTGGTAGAATTCAAGCATGCATGGGACAGTCATAAGGCAATTCTAGGGGGTGGGGGTAGGAAGAAGTAGGCTGCTGGTTAACTAGGATCTGCAGCTTATCCATCAGGTAGGGAAATGGGCAGACTGGGTGGGCCAAGCGGTCCTTATCTGCCGTCAAATTCTATGTTTCTATGTTTCTATTACATATCAACAACCCCCCCCCCCATAGTGTGCATTGCAGTTGTGCTACTCCAGGCATCCCTACCGTGAACCACTAGTGTGCAATCATGAAGTAGGGAGGTGAGATACTGTATACTGTAGAGGATTACGTAGTTGACCCCCCCAATTTATCAGATAACCACAAGGCTTTGATAAAACAGAGGGAGCTAGCCATGGTACATATAGTCATTTAATCTGGGAAACTGAGCACTGGAGCCTGAGTGGGGTCACTTACTAGTGATATACAACACCCATGAACTGAATGCCACATGTAACTGGTTGGTGAAGCAGCAGGTCTTATTTCTTTAAGTTCAACTTACATATTCTCACAGATTCTACCAAAAAAGGGTACACTTCACTGGAGATAAGAGCAGAACAGATACTGGCTAGTAGTATTTCACAGTAGATACATCACACACGGTGACACATTCTTTCATTTTCACACTATATTTGAATGAAATACACAGGGGAAGATGAAAAAAATGTTGAAGATTGCTGGCACACTAGAATCTCTTCATCCAACAGTAGCTTAGACTGAAATCTGAAATACAGTTCTGGGTTATCATTTTTATTTACAATTTGTGGCCAGGAAAGACACATAAAGCTGTAATAGCTTGTTTCCAGGTAAATCCTGAGGGGTGGATTACATGGATCTGATTTTATTTTGTTGGTTATTGACAGGGAAATGATGCCCATGACACAGGCAAAGTCCACTACTCTTCCCGTGGGGGTGCGGCACACTTCCTGCAGGAGAGCATGGTGGATCCTGGAGTGGACAAGGGAGACGGAGGAGTGCTTGGGCAGGGATGATTGCATCCTTCTCTGCCTCTGAATCTTTTCAGGTTGACAACAGCATGGAGGTGACTCATACAGCACCAGAGGATGAGATCATAATCCAAGAGAAGCTACATGCTGAAATGCAAGAAATGAAAATATTGCTGTTCTTCATGATGGATGAGGAGGAAGCTAAATACAATAAAGAAAAATGCTGTCTGGAAGAGAAAAAGAAAATGGCTTTCAGTAAGAACACAGAAGCTGCCTGTGAAAAAGATTCAGTCTACAACAATAGAGACAAGCCCTCTCTCCTCGTTGAAAGTTGCAAGACAGCTCAGTCTCAGACATGGCTATTGACAGAATGCTGAAGAGTCAGATCCTGCCCCACGCACCTGAAAAGGATGATACTTGGTCCCCAGAGCATACACTGTTGGGAGCAGGGTGGATGAGAAGCCTGAAATCTGATGAGTGGATTCTGGACCCAAATATGTCTTTTTTCAGCATTCAGCCAATGGCCGACAATACAGAGGGTGCATCCAGCACATCAGCTGTTTTGCAGTTAGTGAGAAAGCCTGAGCTCTCAGTGGGTGCTGAAATGGATGCACCTAAAACTGGGCAACATGACGAACCTGATCCAAGCATACATGACCTGTCTGATGCTGCCAAAATGCTTGCAGAGGTCTTGACCAAACAATATGGGGAGCACAAGAACAGTGGAGGAGGGCATACAATCAGAGCTCTGAGGGGCATTAGATGCCAAACATGAGCATTCGGTTGTTCTGGTGCAACAAGACAAAATGACTTTCACTGGGCCCAAGGCCAGAGGGACCACTGGGACAGCTGATGTTTTGATACAGACAGCAGGTGTGGATACCTCCACCAAGATTTAACCTTGGCCTTCTGAACAAAACATGGCAGGTAAAAAACTTTCGTCCTTACCTGCACAGACTCTGTCACACAATACTCAGAACTCTCTGCTGGTTGTGGGTAATGAAATCTAGCTACAGTTCCTAAGCCCTCTGTTGAGATCACTTTAGAAACCAAACATCAGTCTGATTTACAGTCCTGCCCTGTATCAACAAGAAATCAGGTTCCTGGGAGTAAAAAAAACAGCAGTAGTTTTGAACATTGGTTCAGTCCCCACCACATTTCAGCATGTCCCTATGAGAGCTGGTGGACAGGTTTCACAGAGCAGCTTGTTGCAGGACTCAACACTCCATTCATGAAAAACACACTGTACACTATATCTTATTGCATTCAGTGTACCATTTATTTAACAGCAGGAAAACAATAAAATGGACAACTTTATACAGCCGGTGTCTCCAGTGAGGTCACCCACAAAAATGCCCAGTGTTTCACCCCAACTTCCCAGGTGCTTTGTCAAGTTTTATTGTTTTCAAGCTGTTAAATAAATGGTACTCTGAATGCACTATGATGTACTGTACAATGTGTTTTTTTGTGAATAGAGGGCTGAATCCTGAAGCTAGCTGTTTGACTTTTGGATTTATAAGCACTGTCGCTGTAGCCAGTGACCATCTAGCTTCAGAATGGGTTTCATAAGGCACAGACACTACAGAGGTTTCAGCAAGTGTATCTGGAAATCAGAGGACCCCAGTCACACTGAGGAAAAACCTGTCCCTGGTACCAGCTACTCAGCTGAAAGCTGTGGTGGGATTTGAACAGGTGAACTTGTGGCTAACCCACCTAGGTTCAAAATAGCTTACCTGTTTGCTTACAGGTTGGAGTCTGTTAAAAGGAGAAATGCAGTGAGACTAAGCTATGAAGGGGTCTGGAAGAACAGCCTGAATGTTTTTGTGTGGCTCGCACTTTGTTAAAAGATTCTTTAAAATTCTTTGCCTGTGAGATACACACATTAATATATATTTTGGGAGAACTGCCTTCAATGTTCAGTTTAAATCACTGGCATCCCTGGATAGATTTTGGAGATAGTATGGACAATTGAAAAAAAACCTCTTTGATTGACCTTTCATGGCTATTCCCCTGACCAGACCCCCTTGCAAGATAATATCTGTTTTATTTCGCAACAAGGGTGTATGAGTGGCATACATCTTGTATTGGCTTCAGAAGAATTGTGAAGTACAGGGAAAGCCATAACCTATATTTGACACTGACCATATATGGATTTGGGTGTGGAAATTTACAGTAAAGTTACATCAGTCTGGGGTTCAGTCACCTTCCATACAATTTTTTCATTGGAGGAGACTGAGGCATTTTGTTTTATCCCAGCCATCCAAAGGCCTGCTATAAAAGTGGGTCACAGGCCCATCTTAGTAATTCCTATGGTCCCACCCATTGCGGACTTTGTTCCATTTTCGCACATGTGAGTTCAGCTTGTAAGAGGTCTCCAAGTGCAACCTGTGTAATGAAAGGGGACATTCTGTACGGTCTTGCCCATGGGGCATCCACAATTGGAAGGACCACATGAATCAGGATAATTTACTGGTGTACGCAGAAAAGAGTGATCAGGCCCAGACTAAAATGGCTCCTAAAATGTTTTATCTTTCCCTGCACCAAAGAATAGAAGTAAATCCTGACAGCAGAAGCCCTGGTGAGTTATAGCCTAGTAAAACCCCTGACCCTCCTACTGAAAACCAACCCTCTATGGAGGTATCAGTCCCAGAAATGGCACATCTACTGTAGCAAATCCTGATGCACCCTATTCACGCAAGCAGAGGATGGTCGGCAGGTGAACTCAGAAGTTACAGCTCTTTCTACACACACTAAAAAGGCAGTAGACTCTGATAAGGTCATGCCCCCCCTCCACACACACACACACACACACACACACACACACACACACACACACAGCCCCTGTTACCTTTCCAGACAAAAGGTGTCAGACTCCCACTCTCGAGGAATTAACAACCCAAAATAAAATTACAGAAACAGATCCAATCCAAACGCATAGCAAATATGAGCTACTACGTTGGGTACAGAATCAGGGGGACTCGGATGAGGAGATGTTGCCTGTCTCATCAATTTTTGCCTCCGAAGTCCTTCTCTTCCGATAACAAAAATACCCTCTGTCTGAATTCACTGTGTAAAAGAAAAAATGGTAGCCATGAATATGTACAAGGAGCAGGAGTAAATCAAAGACTAACTACATTAGGCTTTAAACAGACTGGACACACCAAGTTTGCGTCTAATGTCCCTGTTGTTTTTTTTTCTGTTTCTCTTGATGGCAGCATGTAAAATATGTCACAGTGAATACCAATAGCCTTAAAATCCAAAGAGAACAATTATTACATTTTCAGTCTTGCAGTCCACTGCCTACAATGTGGGTTTTTTTTCAGGATACAAATGTATTTTCTGCGTCTGATATTCAACAGGTATAATGGGGAAGGAATGTTCTTTTTGGTCTCTGGGTGACGAGCTGTGCTCTGGTGTGGGCACAGGGTTTAAGGTTAAGGGTATAGCTTTTAAGTTCCAAAAACTGCTGGCATTATCCAGGCAGAGTCTTGATACCAGATGTCAGTATGAAAATGAATTTATTTTGGCTGGTAATTATTTGTGCACCTCGGGGTAAATCAAAATGGACAGATCTATTTTAATCTACACAGCTGTATTTGCACACCTTCAGAAATGTGGTTCGGGGTGGGTAATTGAACTCTGGATGGGAGGGGGGGCTTGGCAGGGAGTCCAGTCATAGAAAATCTATTGTGATACACATTTTTAGGGAATATGGTTAAGACCGTAGGGTTGGTTGATGCTTATAATTTTTTTTCATCAGATTCGGGGATTCACTTTTTTCAAGGGTCACTTGATGTCCTGCATTGATTTTTTCTTTGTTTCCAAAGATCTGATTTTAGAATCTGTTGAAACCATGGTCTTAGAAACTTTGGACCACTTGGCTCTGGGATGTTGCTTCTGAAATTGTGAGGCCTGACTTGGTAAGACAGGTTGATAGAAACTGAATTCTAGTCTTCTGTAGGCAGATGAGGTAAGAAGTGATTTTTTGATTTAGTTTTGGTATGACAATCTGTGAACTGTGTCTATGACAGTCTTGGGGAATGGTGAGAGGACACAAAAAAAATGTTAAGCAGTCTTTGTATGGAAAAAGGGAAAATGTGGTATGGGAAAAGTACCATAGGTACCTTACTGTTAGGATTCATCTTCATAAACTAATTTTGGAAATCCCATGAGGGGAGGGCTGGCTGACCAGCTTAATAATGTAAAGGAGGAAATGAAGTTAATTCAGTATAATCAGTCTAATTCATTATTAGCTGAAGAAATGTCCCAGGGGACATTACCATCAGGGAACTCTTTGTAAGCTGTGCAAATAGAGCACAAAAGAGAGTGGTGTCTGAACTTTTTGGATGACAAGGGAAGGGTAGTTAGAGGGTGTGGAGAAATACCAACTGTTCAGCAATTTGTATTTCAAAATTGGTTAGATCCTGGGCCTCTGGGGGGGGGGGGCAACAAGAGCCCTTTTGGTCTGGGTTGCCCAGTCCCCAATTGTCTGATCATTTGAGGTCAGTATTAGTGGGGTCTGTTACCAAAGAGGAAGGAAACGTGGCTATTAGATCTTAACAAATTATCTGTCCTGGGAATGACAGTCTGAATGCCAAATTTTATAAAGTACTTACTTAAGTAATTAGTTGATTTGGCTGAGCTGTAAAATAAGTGTATAAACACCTCTTCCTTACCTAGTAGCATGACAGAAGGAATTATTATTTTTTTTTTATATATAACAAGCATTTGTCAATGCCGAACGTTGCTTGCTTGTATGTGCTGTTTAGGTATTTGGAAGTGATACTTCCATGCCTTCCTCCCAAGACATCCACTGCGTCTTTCCGTTCAGTATTCACAGAAGAGTGGGAGGGGCAAGGGGCACAGCAGTACAGCAGTTGCCAAGGAGGTGAAGAGGTGGACAATAGTCCATTCAAAGGCAAAAGAGTCCTGCAGGAGCTCACTAAATTGAAGGTGGACAAAGCGATGGAACCAGATGGCGTACGCCCAAGGATATTAAGAGAACTGAGAAGGGAGATAGCAGTACCTCTGGCAGCCAAGTTCACCGAGTCATTCAACACGAGTGAATTGGAGGAGGGCACATGTGGTCCCTCTACACAAGTCTGGCAGCAAGGAGGAGGCAGGGAACAATAGGCCGTTCAGCCTCTCCTCAGTAGTGGGGAAGATCATGGAGACATTGCTTAAAGAAAGGATAGTGGGGCATCTAGAAGCCATCCGAGCCCAGGACCATAGACAACATGGATTCACAGTGGGGACATCATGTCAGACAAATCTGATTGATTTCTTTGACTGGGTGACAAAGGAAGTGAATCAGGGTGGGGCAGTGGACAACGCTTACCTTGATTTCAGCAAAGCCTTTGACACCATCCCACATAGGAGGCTGATAAACTAGCTGGATAGGCTGGGCATGGGGGAAAGAGTGGTAAACTGGGTTAGAAACTGGCTAACAGACAGGAGGCAGAGAGTGGTGGTAAATGGTGTGCAGTCTAGGGAGAGGGGGTCACCAGTGGGGTGCTGCAGGGATTGGTCCTGGGGCCAGTCCTGTTCAATGTCTTCATTAGTAACATTGCAGAATGTCTGAAGGGAATTTTTTCACCAAATTTTCAACATAGCCATTTTAAGATCTCTGCTCATGAACAGTGTCACTGTGATTTTCTTAATCTGTCCCAAACATTGACTGTGCATACCAAATGCGCCATTGTGCACTACATGCACGGAAACATGTCACTTGCCCCTGTTTGTTAATGTTATACAAATGTCTATAGGAAGCCTTGACTTCCCAATATGTTCTGTTTATTGTACATATCCTTGTATTGTAATTATGGGTCTCGGCCCCCAGGTTGCATCTGGAATCGAGCTTTTAGATCAGTATGCTTTCCTGGTAAAACTCGTAAATAAATAAATAAATAAACACATTTTGGGCGACATGTGAAAAATGACAGCTGTACTGCTCATAAGGAGGTGTGGTAAAATGGCAATGTTGAAAATCTGGAGTGCAAATATTAAAAATTTGCAAACTTACGAGCGTGCGTAGGAACTGCGCAATGCATGCTCATAAAACAGTCATTTTAGGAATTTTTCATCAAATTTGCAACATAGGCTTTTGAGAGCCCACCTTATGAACACTGCACTGTTGTTTCATTAATCGGTCCCGAAAGGTGATTCGCGAGTGACCATGAAATCACCCTTCAGGCCCAATTAACGCCATGACAGTGACAGAATTCATGAGAAGGGTCCCAAAACCCATATTGAAAATTTGGTGCCAAAATCTAAAAAATGCCTGAGATATGCAGCAAAGTTGAAAAACCCTATCTATCCCATTATACAGCTTACCGACATTTCCTCAGTTCGCAGTCGGCTTTGAAGAGTGCAGACATGTTCCCGTTCCACGGAAGATCGTCGTGCTGAGGTCCGGAGGTAAGTATGGGGTGAGGGGGTGTGTGGGGAGGCAGGGTGCACAGTTGGTGGGTGCAGGTTGTGGGAGAGGGGCAGGGAGAAGCGCCGAGGGACAGTTTTTGCATTTATAGATTTTTTTTTTAATAAGATGACGAGGGACATTTGCCCGCTGGGTAGGCTCCCAGTGTGGCAGCTGTCTCTTTGGGGAGGGCATGGGGCTGTGGGAGTTGGGCACCCCCGTGCCATCAGCAGACATTTGCCATGCTGGGTGGCCCCCAGCGTGGCACCTGGAAGCTTTGGGGGCATGGAGCCGACAGGGATTGGGCACCTCATCGGCCATACAGCGTGGTGCATGGGGAGGGACATGAGCACAGAAGAGCATGTGTGTGTGTGTGTGTGTGTGTGTGTGTGTGTGTGTGTGTGGAGGAGGAGCTCTGCTCACAGAGCGGAACTCTCCCTTTCAACTGTATGACCACTGCATTTTCAACTGCTGTCATAGACAGCTGCAGCAATGATTGGGGGAACTGGGGCCACGCCTGCAAACACAGTGACTGAATTGGAAGACGGGTGCCACACCTCCAAAAACTCGGATGATGGCACTATGTTTCTTGCAAATGCGTGCAAGCAACATAAAAAGGGGATCAAAGGGATTTGAATAATTAGAGGCAGATCAGAATTCTAAATGTGGATTTTAAGATACCGACTATAATCTTGAGTTCAAGAATAAGAGCTGTATTTCATTGTCTTGTTGATCCATCACAAACGTGTGCTGTGCTGGAAGGAAAATCCAAGAACACCTTTTTATTATGGGACATTTTTGAACAAAAAGAAAGGGGGATATGGATGGATTAGTGCTTTGCCTTGATCAAGAAAGAGCATTTGATTGAGTTGTAATTCTCATGAACACGTTTGCAGTAATGGAGAAATATGGATTCCTGGTACCATTTATTTATGTATTGGATTAAGGCATGTTATGCGCATGCTGTAGTCACCCCAAATGTAAATGGGTGCCCCAATTAAAGTAACCAGAGGTGTCCATCCGGGGTGCCCATTAAGCACCATGCTATACGTTTTCTGTATAGACCCCCTGATGTATAGACACCTTGATTAGAAAATTAAGTCTAAGGGTGAGCACTTTAGCAGGGTCACGGTCTGCTCCATGGGTATTGGCCTATTCAGATGACTTATGTTTATTTCTTGAAAATACACAAACACGGCTACAGGCTTTACAAATCCTACAGGATGTTTCTGCAGTATAGGGAACCAGTATATATGCTGATAGGAGTCATGGGCTATCCTTAAAGTCTGGATTGGAGATTCTGTCTGTGGCAGGTATTCCTATTGTTCCTGGGCAATATGCATACTTGAGATCTGGGTTTAAGGGTTATGATGATGCAGCCTTTAACTGGGAAAATAAGTTGTTGGATGGAAAACAGAAGGTAGATCATTGGAAGCAGTGGCAAGTGTCAAAAAAGAAGGTTCTTCTGTGCATAACCTTTTTGTTCCCTGTTTGTTTTGGGGTATTTTTGTTTGATTTTTAGCTATGTATATTCCCCTCCAGTACAAAAAGAAACTTTACTGTACATAATTTCCTTTCAATAGTTTTGGGGCAGCCGACTTAATCCCATTAAAAGGAACATAACTAATATAACTAAGGGTGGAGGACAGGGAGGTGTACCTAAGGAATCTAAGGGAAGCAGGGAAGGCTGTAAGGAAAGCAAAGGTGTAGACTGAAGAAAAATTAGCGTAGGCAGTGAAGAAAGGGGCAAGGCATTCCATAGGTCATTTAACGAAAAAAGGAAGATGGAGGGATTGTAAGACTCAAAGGGGATACAGGGGAGTGTAAGGAGGAAGACATGGAAAAGGTGGAAATCCTGAACAAATATTTCTGTTCTGTATTCACTGAAGAGGAGGAGGGTGAGGGACCACAGCTGGGTAGCAGACATGGGGGGGGGTGGTAAACACAAGTCCATTCACAGTGGAGAGAGTCCTGGAGGAGCTCACAAAACTGAAGGTGGACAAAGCAATGGTGCCAGATGGCATATACCCGAGGTAATTAAGAGAGCTTCGAAGAGAGCTTGCAGCATCTCTGGCAGCATTATTCACTGAGTCAGTCAACACAGGAGTGGTTCCAGAGGACTGGAGGAGGGCACATGTAGTCCTTCTACACAAAAATGATAGTAGGGAGGAGACAGAGAACTATAGGCTGGTCAGCCTTACCTCAGTAGTGGGTAAGATCATGGAGGCACTGTTTAAAGAAAGAATAGTGGTACACTTGGAATCCGGTAGTGCCCAGGATCCAAGGCAACATGGATTCACAGCAGGAAGGTCATGTCAGATGAATCTGACAGATTTTCTTTGACTGGGTGACAAGGGAGGTAAATCAAGGTGGGGGCGGTAGACATCACCTACCTCAATTTCAGCAAAGCCTTCAACACTATCCCACATAAAAGGCTGCTCAACAAAATGAATAATCTGGGCATGGGGCACAAGGTGCTAAACTGGGTTAGGAACTGGATCCAATCAGGGGAGGGGGGGTGACCAGCGAAGTACAACAGGGATCAGTCCTTGGGCCAGTAATGTTTAATGTCTTCATTAGTGACATTACAGTAGGACTGGAGGGAAAGGTCTGTTTGTTTGCAGATGACACCAAGATCTGCAACAGGGTGAATACTCCGGATGGAGTGGAGAGAATGAGGAGGGACCTGGGGAAGCTTGAAAAATGGTCTGAGGAGTGGCAGCTGAGGTTCAATTCCAAGAAGTGCAAAATAAAGCACATAGGAAGGGGGAACCCTGGTGAGAGCTACAGGATGGGGGGGGGTGTTGACGATCGCCAAGGAAGAAAGGGACCTGGGAGTTATCAGTTCTGATGACCTTAAGGTGTCAAAGCAGAGTACGAAGGCTGCAGGAAGGGCCAGTGGCATACTGGGGAGCATAGGCAGAAGTGTCACTAGCAGAAGGTGGGAGGTTGTGATGCCATTGTACAAAATGCTAGTGAAGCCTCACCTAGAGTACTCTGTGCAATTGTGGGGGCCGCACCTTCATAAGGACATTGACAGGGTGGAGGTGGTCCAGAGAAGGATGACTAAGATGGTACAGGGCTTGTACCAGAAAACATAAGAGGAAAGACTAAAGGACCTCAATATGTACTCGCTGAAGGAGAGGAGGAAGCAGGGGGACATGATAGAAACATTCAAGTACCTTAAGGGCATAAACAAGGTGCAGGGGGGAGACATCTTCCAATATTAGAGATGTACAAGAACTAGGGGGCATGATATGAAATTGGAAGGTGGAAGGCTGAGGGGAAATGTGAGGAAGTTTTTCTTCACAGAGAAGGTGGAGGACACATGGAGTAGATTGCCACAGGAGGTGGTGGGTGTGAGCACAGTGGAGGGTTTTAAACATGCATGAGACTGGCATAAGGGTACCTTAGAGGTGGGAAGGTGGGGTGAAAAGCCATTGACCAGTTAGGGTCAGAGGCCACACACTAGTATAGGGCTTTCGGGCAGACTGGATGGGCCTGGTGGGCTTTACCTGCCAACAATTTCTCTTTTTTTTTTTTTGGCTTCTTCCCTCTGGGACTGGAGGAGCCGGACTCCCTACTCATTATCACCTCCACCCCTTCTCCAAGGACCTTGGTCACTAGCCTGGCTTGCCCCCAGGGTGGGGCCACGGGGCGGGACCCCAGACCTTGGTCTGCAGTAGGAGGCAGTGTAAAGGCAGGGGAGCCATCACAGCATTTTTGGGTTTTCCCCAGGGCATGGATGTGCAATGATGTCAGCGTCTACCTCCACCACCCTGATGTGTGGTGCTGACCACGATGGTACCCCCAGCCTCCACCAGAGGTCTGCATTGCACCAGACACTCTTCCCCGTTCCCCCCGGAAAAGGAGAATGGACCCTGGGATGCTCAATTCTTCTCCCCCGGCCGGCCCTCCAACTCCAAAGTCCATCACCGAACCCGGGATGTCGGCGCCATAAGTGGATGCCTTGCCACTGTGCCATCAGGCTGGCTCTGCCTACAATTTCTATGTTTCCATGTAAAAAAAGGGGAGGGGTCAGAATGGCGAATCCAGTTGCTTTCATATATAGCATTTTTTGTGTAGTAGTATAGGCCTCCTTTTTCAGAATAGCAGGCAACACTGGAAAATTTGGGCTGATTCCTGATTCTTGCCTTTTAGTCAAGAATTGGAATCAGTGAGGATTGGTAAATTTCAGAAGGCCAATGAGGCATACCCTGGGTCAAGCTATGCTCAGGAGGCAATTGTTAAAATAAAGAAATAGGATAGTACTCCTAATTTAGTGAAACCCACGGTTCAGAAACACTGCTATTCTTTTATTATGGGTAATGCTTTTCAGGTTGATAACATGTTCAGGTGCGATCTAGGATCTAGAGTAGAGAATAAACTTCACATGCTCACAGATAAACAGATATCTCCCAGAATATGGGCTACAATATGGCTAGCTAGCCATGGCAAACTAAATGTGAAAGATAATAACAAACATAAGAGCAAGGACAGATATTGTCCAAAGGAATGTTGTGTAGCTCACTGTGAGACACAGGAACATCCTTTTTTGACAAGTCCTTTTATTAGGGAGTTTTGGGTGCTCACTGCAGATAAGTGGCACTTACCTGTAGTTGTGTCAGTTACTTGTGAAGAACTGGTTTGTGGAAGGTACAGTCCAGGCTGAATGTCATATCATGCCATGTCATAAAAGTACATTAAAAGTTTGGTTTGTGGCCTGTACATTCTTTGTTTTGTAAATAAGATCCCAACTAGTACTTCAAGGGAGGGGCTACTAGCATTGAAGGTAGACAAATCACCAGGCCCAGACAGAGTACATCCAACGGTACTAGGGTAACTGGCTGAGGAACTGGCAGGGCTACTGGCAGGCCTATTTAATAGTTCACTAGAGTCAGGCATGGTAACGCAGGACTGGAGAACAGCACATGTGCTGCCCCTCCACAAAAGTGGTCCCAGGGATGAGCCATTAACTACAGACCAGTCAGTCTGACCTCAGTTGTATGCAGGCTTATGGAGACCATACTTAAGGAAAGGTTGTTAGAATATCTAGAGGAGAATGGTCCCCAGGATGCAATGCAGCATGGGTTTATGGGGGGGGGGGGATTGTGTCAAACAAATTTGATTGACTTCTTTGACTAGGTCACTAAGACAGTAGTCAGTGACCAAGCAGTAGATGTCCTCTATCTGTATTTTAGCAAGGCCTTTGACTCTGTGCCCCACAAAAGGTTGATCAGGAAGTTGGTGGATCTTGGGGTTGGGGATAGGATGTTCAGATGGGTGGAAAACTGGCTGAGGGACAGAATCCAGAGGGTGATTGTTGGGGGGGGGGGAGTTATTTGGCACCAGAAAGGTCACCAGTGGAGTCCCGCAGGGCTCAGTGCTGGAGCCAGTGTTGTTCAATGTCTTTATCAATGACATTGGGGATGGCATTAAGGGCAAAATGTGCCTGTTCATGGACGGCACCAAGCTTTGAGGGAGAGTGGACACAGCTGAAGGGATGCAAAACCTACAGGATGATATGGAAAAGCAGGGGAGGTGGTCTGGGATCTGGTAGTTTGACTTCAATGCCAAGAAATGCAAAGTTATGCACACTGGAGTCAAGAATCCCAGGACACAGTACTACCTGGGTGGACTCCAGGTATCTGTATCAGAGGAGAAGGACTTGGAAGTGATGATCACTTGTGACCTGAGGCACTCCACACCATGCAAGAAAGTAGTAGCAAGGACAAATAAGATGCTGGGATAAATAGCTATGGGGATCAGTAGTAGGAGAGAGGATGGTATACTACCCTTATACAGGTCACTGGTGAGGTCACATCTAGAGTATGCAGTTCAGTACTGGTGCCCACACCTTAAAAAGGGCATTAACCTGCCAGAGAAGGTCCAGAGGAAGGCTACAAAGATAATAGTGGGTCAGCATGGTAAGGCATACAAGGAGAGGTTGAGGGCACTGAACATGTACTCCCTGGAGGAAAAGAGAGAGAGGGAACATGATTGGGACCTTCAAGTACATAAGAGGGATAAATAAGGTGGATAAGCAAGTATCACGTCAGGACAGCGACACAGTTATGGTGAAATACCACCACAGTGACAGATATCGCAGGGTCGAGATTATTCACTGTGGTGGTCCGCTGTGATCCGACACCGCAATTCCCGATTGTGTGCCCCCACCCCAAACCATCTCCAACTCGGAGCTGATTATTTAAAGGGGGGGTGCAAGGGGCTTTGCCTCCAGCAGATAAACACTTTCCCCTGTCGGGAACAATGTCAACTGTTAGCATTGTTCCCATCGCTGTCAGGGGTGTCAATGTCAACACCCTTGATGTATTGATGTGGAACCAATAAGCAGGGCCTCTTTAAGCAGAGTGGCAATCATAACATGAGGGTGCACAGCCTTAAGCTGGAGGGGGGAGGTTTAGGAGGGAGGTCAGGAAGCACTTCTTCACAGAGAGGGTGGTGGACACTTGGCATGTGCTGCCAGAAGAGGTGGTCCCATTGAAGACAGTGGGCAGCTTCAAGAAAGGCTCAGATAGGCATGGGGGGAAGGTAAGGATCATGAGTAGGAAGGATTGGAGGAGCGGGAAGGGGGCCAGAGACAGTAGCTCAAGCTGTGGACCCTGCAATATGAGCAGACTTGATAGACCAAATGGCCTTCTTCTGCTGGGCACTTTGTATGTTTATATGTTCGCATCTTCAACAGAAGCAGGGTCATGGGGGGGCTGTTAAATATGATTCAGGCATCCTTATGATGTATGTATTCCTTAGAAGGAAATAAAGTGTCAACCTGGACCCTGGCACTGTTATGGAAAAACATACCTTGCATTTTCCCTAGGAGAAGAGTTGCATAGCAGTCTAACTTGATTTCTTTATTTTTCTTTTTGGTTGTAGTCTGTGATATGTTTTGATTGTGAATTGATTTTTCTTTTTCCTTTTCTTTATACAATATCTCTATTGTAAATAATTTGATATGTTTGTAGTGTCTTTTTCATTTTTATTTTTAATAAAAAGAAATGTCCACACTCTTCATCAAAAAGTGCCATAGGATCTTTTACTTCCACCTGAACCTTGGTCACAGATGGGTAGAAGGGACCTCAGTTCAATGCCTCATCTGAAGCCAGGATGGCAGATGTGTACCCTCCTTTGCAGGTGGTATGCTGGGGGTCCCTCTGCCTCAGATATTAACACATAAACTTCAGGAGTTTATAGGCAGTAACATCTGTCATATGTGATCCCAGTCTCCATTATGGAGAGCAAACCACTGGGCACTCAAACCCCTTTGATGGCCCAACAGGCCTTCCACCGGAGACAATCAACAATGCAAAGGGAGACAGGATACAAGTAGTCTATATGGTATGCAAACTCTGTGTTTCTAAGGACACGCCTCTCATAAATATTTCAAAAAGGAATCCAGCACACCCAACCATCCGTGCAGTCCACTTTTATTGAAACTCCAAAGTGCCAGAGAAGATAAAATGCATACCAACAGTGCAGAGCTAATAGCGAGAACTCTAATCCTGAAAAACTGTAGACTCCAGAGGCTCCTCACCTACAAACTCCCAATCCTTCCATCAGAGACAACACAGTGACAGTCACCACCACCTTGGTGTTCTCACAGAAGGGACAATTTGACAAAAAAGGAGTACAGACACAATGAGAACAATCTATGGTTCACTAGGAGTGCACTCCCAAGTGTCTGCCTCTCTCCTCCCTACTACTTCTGAACTTCTCCCATTCCTAAACTCCTCATGTCCTAGACTGCTCTGCTGCCTATGGGTGCACATCTTTTTAACAGTCTCATAACCTCTTCCACTTGACTCCCATCCTCCTATCAGAGTTATAAGTTTGTATTCTATTGTTAGATTTCTATTTGGTAGGTCACTTGTAATTTAGAAATTTTACTGCTGTCATTTGTATATTCAGCAGCTTTGGACACTGTGAGTTTTACCCATATTTGATATTAGGCATATATAAGAAGGGGACCATGTTATTATTTAGTGGGAGGGTTTTGCTATTGAGTTGATACTGTATTGGCATTGAGTTGTTTAGCCTGTTATAAAATGGGTGGGTATTATGTTTGCAAAATAAAGGGGGTCTTATGTGGGATTATTTTGGGGCTCATAGCATTGGAATGGAGTTTAGTACAGCTAAATGGAGATAGCAATGAAAACACCAAGGGTTATCAGCATCAGTTATGGTATGAGTTTAATTTTTGTTTTTCAAACAGTTTACAGAATTCTGCTAAGTTGATATTGGGAAATATTAAGTATTTTGGTATTTTAAGTAAAAATGATATGTAGTGTATTGGATACTGTTTTAAATCACTAGCTGTTAAACCTCCTTGTTTGTTTACTATGTTGTTGAATTTGTTACGTGATATTGAGCTTAACCTAGGTCCTTTGACAAATTCTAATTTGCCATTGCATACTACCCAAAAAGTAAAAGGTTTGCGAATAATACAACTCAATGCCTGTAGTGTTAACTCAAAAAAACAGGAATTAGAGGCCTTTATGGCTCAACATTACCAAGGTATATTTTGCATAATAGAGTTGTGGCTGAAACCATCAGTAGACAGCAGTCTTTACCAGATTGAGGGTTATAAGTTATTACGTAAAGACAGGAGTGGTAAAAAGAAGGGGGGAGGACTATTAATCTATTTTAAAGAAAGCTTAGATGTTTTTGAAAATTCTATAAATTGGTGCTCTCAAACTGAATTATTTCAATTTTATATAGTTCTTTGTGGCTGCTACAAGCTTAAGATTTGCACAGTTTATAATCCTCCCAAAACAGCTAGCAGGGGTTTGGTTGATTACACAAGGGTGTTATGTTGCAGCAGGTTTTCCAATTTAGGTACTTAGGAGTAATTTTAGATCCTTCTCTGTCTTATACATTACATATTAAAACTGTTTGTAGAAATGTAAATCAAAGGTTGGGGGCTTTGTTTAAGTTGCGAGATCTGTTAACAGGGGAAGCCAGATGTGCAATAAGTCAAAGCGTCTTGTTGACAACGTTAAATTATAATTCATTTTTATTTGTGTAACCCCTCACCCCTGCCTTTTTACCAAAACGACAGGTGGCATGCTGTTGGCGCTGGCAGCAATACCTGGTGGGGACCTGGGTTCGGGGAGAATGAGGTTACCTGGCACAAGGGGACCTAGGTTTGGCTACTCTGCACAGGGGCACCCAAGTAAATCCGAACACAGGAAGCAATAACTATAATGTCCAGAACCAGGACTGGGATTTTTCAGTGTGGCTTTTATTCATAACTAGCTGAACACAACAAAGCATAGATGGACCCCCATGGGGCTACGTTTACTGATAATGCAGATTAGAGATTACAAGGCGGTCCACTTGAAAAATGAACCCATTTCTACTGTTTTCAGGCTCTGGACCCACCAGACACACATCCCGGACTTGCATGCGCTTTGGATACATAGCCCGACTGGCCCGGCTCCCCTGCTGGCCACTTGACTGACGGTTCATTGGAAGAATGAACCCATTTTACTTGTTGTGGCTCCCCACACCACTTAGAGTCTGCGACCCCTATAGAGATTTCCTTCTTACTTCTTCTGACTCCCATCTCACAAGAAATTCTTTTCCCAAGTTGTGGCTCCCACACCACTTAGAGTCTCGACTCTGAGAGATTTTCCCATTTAGCGACCCGTCTGGGTACCTACCTCATCACTGGCCAGGCGATGAGGCAAGTAGCAATCACAGCAGAAACTGTAGAGGTGGACCTGGTTACTAAAGATGGGGGTTTGCCCACCTCCAGCTCCCACAGCCCATACCCGGCCATTTCTCTGGAAAAACTGAAACTTCAAAATGTAGATTAAACGGTGGATGAACTGTCGCACCCCCTCTACAACATTACTTGAATTCACACAGACTTTAGCTTTTGACACTACTCCATTTGTTTGTCCTAGTACTATAGGCCTCCCAAATAGTAGTCCAAATCCCAGCTTTCTTCACATTTCCCAAGCTGAAGAAACACATTTTTTGCTCTCTCAAATTAGAGAAAAACACTCACCCTTTTGTTGCAGGTGCCCCACAGGCGAAGTACAACTCTTTCTACTTTTTAAGACCAAACTGAAACTGTGAAAGTCAGCTTTCTTCCTTTAGCAGAAATTAAGGGAATGCCCCTGGAATCTACATAGGGATACTTTACTCCCCCCCCCCGGAGGGAGGGGGCACTGAGACCAGGACAGCGGTCTCCGCCACTTAAACTGGACACTGCTCCTTCTCTTTCAAAAGGTAAACAGGAACACTTCCTTCCTGCTGGCAGGCAAGCAGGAGACTGACTTCCTTCCCTTGCAGAAGGTAAACAGGAACTGACTTTGAAAACTCCCAACGTTCTATCTTACTCCCTCTGCTGCAGATTCCAGTGTGGCTTATGCAGCTGCGACAGTTCTATTGGTGATGTCATCTCTCAGTCTCAGCTGAGACTGAGAACAGAGTGAGACAGTGTGAAACCCATTTAACTGGAGTTTCACAAGCTGCCTTCCCTGCCTACCACTAGGTCTTACTGGGATTCTAGTAATCCCGGGTAACAAGGGGTTACATTTGTAAATCTGGCCAAGTCTGATGACACTCTGTTAACAATTACATTCCATGATATATGTAGATTTGCATTAAAGCTTCCATATAGAACACATCATTGCGACTTGTATTCAGCCACATCTTGGCTTCCCCCATGTTTATATTCTCAATATAGTTTAAATTGTTTGGTTTATAACACCTTGGCCTTGGGTACAGTTTCTCCTTTGTTTTCATTGTTAAATATTAGGATACCAAATAGGGAACTACGCTCCAGTGCCTCTGTTATGTTAACTATTCCAACAATAAGATCAAGATTAGGGCAGCAAGCTTTCTCTTATTATGCTCCAGTATATTGGAACAAGATTCCATGCACTTTACAACATATTGATGGAAAAAATGCTTTTAAAGCATCAGTGAGACAACATTTTTTAAGTATGATGGTGTGTGACTGTTATTAATGTATTGTTGTTGTGATTATGTTTTGTTTGTTAGTAAAATTGTATTGTATTGCATATTGTATTACATCTTGACTGTAACATTGATTATGGTCCTGGGTCACATTTGAAAAAGGGCCTTGGCTCATATTGTCTACCTGGTAAGCAAAAGTTTAAATAAATAAATAAGAGGGCACAGGATCAAGGGGCTGTTACAATTTGAAAAAGAGTAATCTGTAGCAGAAGATGCAGGGGACTAATCTAGGTATCCACAAGGGTTACGAGGGGTGCCACTGGCAGCTAGAAGCACGTATTTTAGGGGTTACAGTTATGCATGGGTGTCTGTGAAGAAAAAGGTGGTAATCCCATTAAGTGAAGCTGAAGAAGGATACGCCATGAAGCTAATGGCCAAGTGGCTTCTCCTACCCCCAGCATCATGAAAGTACAACTGAGTTCTTCACAGGCACCTACTGCATGTGTAATGTTCAATATTACATGGTTAGGATGAAATACAGTATGTTTGAAATACTGACTGTAGAACATAATCCAGCCTAGGTTTTACCTGGTTCTATGCTAAAATCGTGAAAATATCACAAACCAATAAAACAGTGAACACAATATGGCAAACCCACTTATAGCACTGGCACAAAATCGCCGGTGTGAAAATAGCAATCTTTTTAGTCAAGCGCAGCATGCTGGTGAAACAACGCTTTGATCTGTGTGTCATGCAGGTGTAACAGCTACTTCGCCCGCCCACCTTCCCCCACTCACTTGGTACCTCACTGTACTCTAAGATATATATGTTACAATATTAACTTACCTAACTAAGAGACAAGGGCACAAAAAAAATTAAGCTTCAAACTCGGAGTCCATCACTCTGTCACAATATCATCCACAACGCACAACACACCTTGCAACTAGCTGCTCCAGCTCCAGCTCTGATAAGATTGCTAACTTGCTACCACAGGTGTTAGCGATCATTGAGCAAATAGGAGCTAAAGGGTTGCATTGCAACTTGATACCACAGATGTTAGCGATCATTGAGGAGTACATAAACTATTTGGGCAAGGTTCACTGATCAGTTTTACTGATCAGAGGAGAGAGTTACTGAGTACTGAGGCGTTTCCAGTTACTATGGCTGTTGAATTTGTAACAAGTCAAAAAGGTAGGTCACTAGTTTTGTATGCAGGCTACCTTTATCAGAAGGACAAGGAGACAGCATAGAAAGTATACTGGAAATGTGCTACTCCTACCGATTTAGTTGTTTGGCCCACCTGCACACTGTTGTAGACTATGTTGCGGCTGAAATAAAAACTCACAATCACATAGCAGATGTGGGAGAGGTTGGTGTTTGGAGGGTTATGGCAGACCACTGAGATCGCGCTCACTCCAGTGTGGAGACTACATCTCAGATTGTGATAGAGTGCACTGCCACCACTCCACATTCTGTTGCTGGTTGCCTGCCTGGAGTGCGTCTGCTAAAAAGAATTGTGTAGCATATTCAGCAGGTTGAGAAGAGGGGTCCCGTCACTCCTACAACTGTCGAGGAGCTAGTAATTCCATCTGAATTCACTGTCAGTAACACCAGTGAATGCTTAAGTAATTTACCTTGACAAAGGTGTGGGTTACACTAGAATTTACAATGGGTGGTGTGTTGTTTGGTCATGAAGCCGATAGGCCGGGTGAGCAAAACACACCAGCCATTGTAAATCCTAGCGTGACCCACACCCTTGCCGAGGTAAATTGCTATTATATAATGTCCTTTTATTTAGCGTTTGAACAAAATAAAGAAAAAATATATATTTTTTTAACATAATATTTATTGTTGTTATTGCTCCGCGAGAAAAAAATAGTACCTGTCTCCCAGTCTCCGCGTCCCCGAAGTGACAGTGTGTGCAGTTTCTTTGTGCATGCAGCAATGTGGGCGTGGAGGTTCAAAACTCCGAGTGGCAGTCATTGAGGCAGCGAATGTATGTCAAGGTTTTATGACTACAGCGATGTACAGGTACAAGTGCATGTAGAAAATTATGGGACACTGTTTTTTTTATCAGGCGGGCTTTACTGGGGGAGGATGAAGTCGTTAGGACATTATTATCATCTGTTGCCTCTGTGCCAGTGCTGATTTCGCAAACGTTGGAGTGATTTCGGGGGAGCCATTGGTGCGGCTTAGTGGGAACTGGCACCTCTTCCCATTGGTACTGTGGAGGATTTACAACGGGCACAAGGTGCCAGTTCACCAATCAGAGCCTGTCATTTTTGGACCCCATTGTATAATTCTTGGTATTTGTTAGTGGTAAGGTGGCTGACTGTATTCTGATGTTTGCCACAGATGGCAATGTTTCTTGCAGGGATGTGATGACTGGCTAATGGACGGTACGTTTAAATCATGCCCTTTTTTATTTAGCCAGCTATATACTGTCCATGGGCTGAAATCTGGCACTGTAATAACTGTGGTTTATGTTTTAATATGCTCCCACAAGTCTACCTCATATGCTAGGGTTTTCTCAGAGCTTAAAGCACTAAGTCCCGGTTTATGTCCAACTAATGCCATAATAGACTTTGAAAAGGCTGCTGGTAAGTCTTTTTTTGCTGTTTTTCCAACTGCACAGTTAAGGCGGTGTTTCACTTTGTACAGGCAGTGTGGAGAAAAATTCAGAAATGCCCTGAGGTGCAAGAACATTATTGGCATGACGCTGATTTCACTCTGCCTTTACGAATGTTACTGTCACTGGCATTTGTTCCACAGTCTGATGTTGTAAGCACTTTTGAAGAGATGCGAGAGTGGGAATTTCTTTTGAGGCATGAGGATTTCCTGCAGCCAGCCCTAGAAACATAGAAACATAGAATTTGATGGCAGATAAGGACGGCTTGGCCCACCTAGTCTGCCCATTTTCCTACCTAACAGATAAGCTGCAGATCCTAGTTAACCAACAGCTTACTTCCTCCTACCCCCCACTAGGACTGCCTTATGCCTGTCCCATGCATTCTTGAAGTCCCCACTGTTCTTGACTCCACGACCTCCTCAGGAGGCTGTTCCATGCATCCACAACCCTCTCAGTGAAAAATACTTCCCTCACATTACCTCTGGGCCGTCTCCCCTCTATCTTCAAATTGTGCCTTGCTGTTCTTGCATCTCTTTTTCTGGAAGATGCTACCCTCTTGGACTTTGTTAATTCCCTTGAGGTACCGAAGTTTCTATCATGTCCCTCTCTCCTTCTTTCCTCAAGGGTATACATATTAAGCTCCTTTAGTCTTTCTTCATATGTCTTCTGGTGCAGACCCTGCACCATTTTGGTTGCCCTCCTCTGGACAGCCTCCACTCTGTCTATGTCTTTGCGGAGATGGGGTCTCCAGAACTGCACACAGTACTCAGATAGGGTCTCACCAACTGTCTGTACAGAGGGATAACAACTTCCTGTTTTCTACTATTGATGCCTCTTCCTATGCATCCCAGTATTCCCCCAGCCTTCCTACTGCCTTCTCACATTGCTTGCCTACCTTTAGGTCATCTGATATAATTACCCCCAGATCCCTTTCAATTTTTACTGTTGTCAATATCTCACCCCCCATTGTGTATGCTTCTCCTGGGTTTTTGTTTCCCATGTGCATTACCTTGCACTTGTTTGCATTGAATCAGAGCTGCCATACATTTGACCATTCCTCCAACCTTGCCAAGTCCCTTCTCATCCTTTCCACTCCATCTTGTGTATCAACCTTGTTGCAGATCTTTGTGTCATCTGCAAAGAGACATACTTTTCCTTCCAGTTCCTCTGCAATGTCACTTATAAAGACATTAAAAAGGACCGGTCCCAGTACTGAACCCCGCGGTACCCCGCTAGTAACCCTCCTTTCTTCACTGTGTACTCCATTTGCTACTACCCTTTGCGTCCTGTTGTCTAGCCAATTTTTTATCCAGGCTACCACCTTGGGACCCACTCAACTACTTTGAAGACACATGGATTAGGAGGCCTCGAGGTCGTTCTGGCCATCAGAGAGCATAATTTCCAGTAGCCCAATGGAATTTCTATAAGGTTCTTGCATTGGTCTGTCCCGCACCACCAATGCTGTGGCGGGATGGCAGAGGAAATTTAACTGCCACATAGGTGCATGCCATCCCAGCATTTGGCATATTATATCATTTCTACAGAATGAACAGCGCATGAATGAAGTCAAGCTGGAGCAGCTAGTCTCTGGGGCAGAGTCTGGAGGAGTGAAGAGAAAATTCAAGGATAGGGTTGTCTCAATTGTTTTCGAATACCACGTACAAAACTGCTATGTGTACCTTTGAGGTAGTGCTTACAATTTCCAGTTCCAAGTGTAACCACCTGAGGAATCTGATATGCTGCGATCACAGTTCTGACTATTGACACTTACTATTATCCCCTATTTAGTGCTCTGTGTGCATCTGTTTTGTAAAAAAATGTCAGTGTTGGCGGTCTAGCTTTAGATAGTTTTTTTTTAGTTCGTCATGGTGCGCAGTGCTCTACAGGGGTGTGCCCAATGGAGAGCTCCATTTCTAGCAGCAGGCGAATCAGTCGGCAGGCTGGCGATGACTCTCTTTCAGCTGTTCGGGCTGCGTTGGACAACTTTCAGGGGCGGAGCCGCACCAATACCAGTGCGGCTCGGTCACTGAGTTTATCCCATTGCATTCCTGGTTGCCGTTCACACTGCTGTAGCTTACTGCAGTGTGCATGCACTGTGCCCAGGACTTCCACGTGCTTCTGTCGCAGTTAAAAAAAAAACTGATTGGGGTGCCCAAATCCCTTGTCGGCATGCACCCTCCCAGTTCATTTTGCTGATGGGGAGCCCACTTCCATCAGCATAATGCCTCTGCAATTTGTTGTGTGCCAGCCTCAAAACACACACAAACCGACAGGTGTCCAATCCTGTCGTCATTCCCTCCCAGTTCATTTGCCAACAGGAGAAGCCACTAGCCATTGGCATAATGTCCCCAATTTCAACCCCCTGGGATATCACACTAATCCACCTCCCCAACAGTTACCCCAGGCATGGACTCATCGAGATTTGAACCTCCCCACATTCAGTTACCATTTACCTTTTCCATCTCAGCCAATAACATGCTCACTAAAATTAGGCTCTGGATTAATCTCTGCTGCAAAACAATAACATCCAGTTTATTTTCAAGAGGGAAAGGCTAGGATGGGGTAAGTGGAATAGAAGTTAAGCAAACATTTTAATTTGCAACTTAAAGATTCATATTTCCCAAAGTCACATCTCCCCTTGGATTCAACCCCAAATCTCAATAACTGCAGCCACCAGGTCTATCTAGCTAGCTAACTGCTGCAGGTGTACTCAAACCCAGACCCACAGGTCCCAGTCCAGTAAAATCCCACAGCCCCATCACTGGGTACCCAGATTTTAGTTGCATGCCTGAGATGCAGCTGGTAGCTAGCGTTGGCACGCTTTCCTGAATTAAATTAAGGAGGCAGTATAGCACAGTGGTTTAAGGCTCTGAGCTGCAAACCTGGAGACCTGGATTTGAATCCCACGTCCCCCACTTGCATACTTTGTGACCCTGAGCAAGTCACTTAACTTCCTTGTGCTCCCAGGTTGCAACTGTAAACAAGCTTTCAACTTAATGTGTCTCTCCTGGTAAAACCAAGGTAAAACAATAATTAACTTTTTACATTCCTTTCTTTTATTTAGACCTTTGCTCTACCTCCTGCCTTGTGGGCATTCCTAAACTATGTACAGTACAGTCCCCAGGTGCAAGGCAGTTCCTGCTTTTTTTTTCACTCACAGTTCTGCAGAGTCAGTCCTTGGGTGGCACAGTTCACTGAATTCCTGGGGAGTGATGGAACACAGGCAGAACCGGGCTCGATGCTTGAAACAGAGGGCACAGCAGCTGCAGCTTGCTCTTCCTTCCTCTTGCTTGCAGATCTTACAGCTTGTCCCCTTCAGCTAATTACAGGTCTGTTGCAGGGCACGTGCACAAGGTCTGCCAACTACAGAGGACCTAGACCCGGGAGATGCCCTATGGCCTGGCTCCCTCCAATCAGAGCACCCTAGCACTCGGGTACAAGACCCGTGACCCCCTGCAGCGGCAGACCCCACTTGATGGGGGTTAGCAAGTTCCCCACCTGGCCCTGGGTGTCAACAGAAACATTCAGCACATTCTCTGCTTCTTATCTCTTTCTTTCTCCATCTTTTCTGCCACGATGTGTAGCCAAAGCAATTTGTTTCTTTTCCTTGCTGAGTTCCTGGCAAGAATCCTGGCTTGGTGGTTGGCTGGTTGGTGTCACATGGCTGCAAAACATTGTGGCTGAAGTAAACAGCGTCCACACATTTCAACAGTGTTCCAGGTTTTAATTGTCCCTACAGCCAAACCCTTTATTTTTAAACAATTATTCCCCCACACAGTTGTAGCCACCCCTGTGCCCTGGTAAGTGACTGCATTATTTTACTTCTCAGCTCATCCCTCATTTAGTCACTGCTGCCATTACACCTTTCCCTTAGGCAGCACACACACAGTCCAATTTGCAGACCAACAGCGTTCCAACTCTGTTTCCTGGCTACAGTCTGTGTAAACTTTTTACTTATCCACTTTCCCTCAGACTGGCAGCCTTTCCTTTTCCCGTGCACACCACTTTAATATTTATTTAATTCAGTGCTCCTCTTTCCTGTCGCTAGAGCCATTTCCTTTAACGGCTAGGCGCTGGCCAGGACTCCCATTGCTTCAAAGGGATTTCACCTCATTAATTTTCATGAGGTAGCTTCCTGTAGCTCGAGCACGATTGGCGCTCACAAAAATTGAGCTTTTTTCTTCCCAGTTACCTCTCCTGACTTCTAAAGGTCTCCAGTCCCTTTTTTACATTGCCCTGGGACTGGGATCACCGGAGAGACAAGTCCAGAAGCTGCCAAAATGGCCACATGAAAATGCACTTCTGTGCATGCACAGACCTCACCTGCACCACAGTGCCTTTCCCAAACTGGTGATTCCACGAACTTGCTCCTCTGGCCCTGCTTTCCTTTAAAAACCATGCGGGGCCAGCAGGAGAGGACAGAACACAGGGGCAGAAGTCAAGAAAACTGAAAAAAAGAATGGGGGTGCAACCAAAACCCTGGGGAAACTAGTCTTTTTCTGGGACTCACAGGTAAGTTCCCGACAGGGGAGTTACACTTTTATCCTGTTACCTCCCCTGATGGTCCCATCCTTCACCACCTCAATGTATTCCCTGACACAGAGGGCTACCCTTCCTCCTTTTTTCTTTCCCCGTACAGTATCTTGCCTACTCATGGTGTAACCTGGGACCGTCAGGTCCCAGTTATTATTCCCAGTGGCCCAAGTTTCCACAATGGTTATCAGGACAACCCTGCATCTATCACCATCACCAGAAGCTCACTCAATTTATTTTGCAGGCTCCTGGCTTTAAGGCAGGCCCGTTTCCATCCTGTGCCCAAACCCTTTCCATCTTTTATAGATCCTCCCCCTTCATCTCCCCTCAGCCTCATTACTTTTCTGCTTTTCCTTTTTGTTGCCAGCATAGCAATGCCTCCATCCCTGGCCTCCTTTCTTAGCCTATCATGAAATCTTGTCCTGCTGATTCCCTCTCCAAAGTTCTTAAACCCCATTTTTGGAGGAGTGCCCTAGCTACATTTGCCACTTGCGCTCCTTCTTTAGTGGTTCCCCCAGCATTTGTCTCCCCATAGTCAGTTTAACTGTACATCAATGTAGAGATCCAACTTCTGCCCCAGTGTACTGGTGCCCTCCCGTGTTAGGTGAAGGCCATTACCCTTGAAGAGCCTCTTCTCCCAGAAGCCGCCCAGTCCCCTACAAAATGGTACCCCTACTCCTTCTGATACCATCCCTTCAACAACCCAATAAACTACTCAATCGCCTCCTTCCTCACTCTATCCTTTCCATACGCCCTACCCCACAAAGGGAGAACCTTAGAAAAGGCCAGGGAAGCTGAGTGCATCCCCAATCTATCCCCCAGCCTTCCGAAGTTGCACGTCACCATTTTGATAGGCTGTTTCACCAGATAATTGGCACTCGAATATGCCAGCACACCCAGCTCTCCCACCTCCTCCTCTTCTATCCTCCCATTCCTATCCTATCCATATCCCATCCATATCTCAGATGGCTGATGCACCAGGAAGGCCTCTGATAACCCCCTTCCCTTACCCTCTCCGCCACCACTTTTTTGACCGCCCCCACCCATAAAGTCCCCATGATTAAAATACTCCTTGTTGTCTACCTCCTGTTCCCACCCTAAGGTGCCACCAAGACATCCTGCCCTAGCCTTCTTGACAGGATCTGATACCCCCCATCTGGACCAAGTGCTTGCTCTTCTTCTAGGGGTGCTAAGAAATTTGCTGTTGAGATTTTTGGGGGGCTTGGATGACCACATTGTGACTGTCCTAGCCACACTTCACCCTCCCCTTCCCCAACAACCTCCAGTCCCCTGGTCCAGTGGGCCTCTGGGGAAGCAGCATGGAGAGCATGGGAACCAGGTCAGCTGGCAACGTAGTTCTGTCATGCCGCTACCAGTTGTGTATGGAGATCACCAATGGTCCTACATTGGGGGCAGTAACCCCCTTCAGAGTGTAACCCTGTAAATCAGCTCCCCACAGTGACTGCAGCTGACTACCTCCCCACTGTCACCCTATTCACAGTGATTGACTGGGCTCCCGATATTAGCCCCTTGCTTACAGAGAATTGGTGCACTTACTGTTGATTCAAGAATACTCATTTTGGATTTCCTGAATTTTTGCACTTCACCCAGGAACCAAAACACTGTCTTAATGTAGTTAATGGTAATAAGTGTCTGTACTTTTGAAACAAAGCAATTAAATACTTCAGTCCCCCTTCCTCTACTGTGGTAACCCCCTTCTTTACCCTAACAGAACTGAACATTGAATTATCCCCTTTCTTCCACACTCATCGCATCCACATCCCACCATCTCCCACCCATTGTGCAATCCCACCTCACCCTTGTGAAATTAATCTGGCACATTGTACTCCACCTACTCTGCAATCCCATTCCCACACCCCAATGCATACAAAATGATTAGTCTTGAGATTAGTCAAGGGCAAAGAGACCATCCATGGAGCCAGTATGCAACATCCCTCCCCCCCAAAACCCCAGTTCAGCACCAGAAACCAATTCTGGTGCCATTACATATCAACAACCCTCCCCCCAACCCCGTAGTGTGTATTGCAGTTGTGCTATTCCAGGCATCCCTACCGTGAACCGTTAGTGTGCAATCATGAAGTAGAGAGGTGAGATACTGTATACTGTAGAGGATTATGTAGTTGACTCTCCAATTTATCAGATAACTACAAGGCTCTGATAAAACAGAGGGAGCAAGCCAGGGTACATATAGTCATTTACTCTGGGAAAATGAGCACTGGAGCCTGAGTGGGGTCACTTACTAGTGATATACAAAGCCCATGAACTGAATGCCACTTGCAACTGGCAAGTGAAGCAGCAGGTCTTATTTCTTTAAGTTCAACTTACATATTCTCACGGACTCCATTGACAAGGGGCACACTTCACTGGAGATAAGAGCAGAACCGATACTGGTTAGCAGTATTTCACAGTAGATACATCCCTCATGGAGACACATTCTTTCATTTTCTCACTATATTTGAATGAAATACACAGGGGAAAGATCAAAAAAATTTTGAAGATTGCTGACACACTAGAATCTCTTTGTCCAACAGTAGCTTAGACTGAAATACAGTTCTGGGTTATCATTTTTATTTACAATTTGTGGCCAGGAAAGGCACACTAAGCTGTAATAGCTTGTTTCCAGGTACATCCTGAGGGGTTGGTTACATGGATCTAATTTTATTTTGTTGGTTATTGACAGGGAAATGATGCCCATGACACAGGGGACATCCACTACTCTTCCCGTGGGGGTGCGGCACACTTCCTGCAGGAGAGCATGGTGGATCCTGGAGTGGACAAGGGAGGTGGAGGAGTGCTTGGGGCAGGGATGATTACATCCTTCTCTGTCCCTGAATCTTTTGAGGTTGACAACAGCATGGAGGTGACTCATACAGCACCAGAGGATGAGATTATAATCCAAGAGAAGAAGCTACATGCTGAAATGCAAGAAATGAAAAGATTGCTGTTCTTCATGATGGATGAGGAAGAAGCTAAATACAATACAGAAAAATGCTGTCTGGAAGAGGAAAATAAAATGGCTGTCAGTAAGAACAGAAGCTGCGTGCCAAAAAGATTCAGTCTACAACAATAGAGACAAGCCCTCCCGCCTCGATGGAAGTTGCAAGACGGCTCAGTCTCTGACATGGCTATTGACAGAATGCTGAAGAGTCAGATCCTGCCCCACGCACCTGAAAAGGATGATACTTGGTCCCCAGAGCATACACTGTTGGGAGCAGGGTGGATGAGAAGCCTGAAAACTGATGAGTGGATTCTGGACCCAAATATGCCTTTTTGCCACATTCAGCCAATGGCCGACAATACAGAGGGTGCATCCAGCACATCAGCTGTTTTGCTATTAGTGAGAAGGCCTGAGTCAGTGTCTGCTGAAACTGCTGCACCTGAAACTGGGCAAAATGACATACCTGATCCAAGAATACATGACCTGTCCAATGCTGCCAAAATGCTAGCAGAGGTCTTGATCAAACAATATGTGGAGCACAAGGACAGTGTAGGAGAGCATACAATCAGAGCTCTGAGGGGCACCAGACGCCAAACATGAGCATTCGGTTGCTCCAGTACAACAAGGCAAGATTACTTTAAACGGGCCTGAGGCCAGAGGGACCACTGATGCAGCTGATGTTTTGATACAGGCAGCAGGTGTGGATACCTCCACCAAGATTTAACCATGGTCTTCTGAACAAAACATGGCAGGTAAGAAACCTTCATCCTTACCTGCACAGACTCTGTCACACAATACTCAGAACTCTCCACTGGTCGTGGGTAATGAAATCTAGCTACAGTTCCTAAGCCCTCTGTTGAGATCACTTTAGAAACCAAACATCAGCCTGACTTACAGTCCTGCCCTGTATCAACAAGAAATCAGGTTCCTGGGAGTAAAACCACAGCAGTAGTTTTGAACATTGGTTCAGTCCCCACCACATCTCAGCATGTCCCTATGAGAGCTAGTGGACAGGTTTCACAGGGCAGCTTGCTGCAGCACTCAACACTCTATTCATGAAAAACACACTGTACACTATATCTTATTGCATTCAGTGTACCATTTAATTAACAGCAGGAAAACAATAAAATGGACAACTTTATACAGCCAGTGTCTCCAGGGAGGTCACCTGCAAAAATGCCCAATGTTTCACACCCACTTCCCAGGTGCTTTGTCAAGTTTTATTGTTTTCAAGCTGTTAAATAAATGGTACTCTGAATGCACTATGATATAGTGTACAATGTGATTTTCATGAATAGAGTGCTGAGTCTTGCAGCCAGCTGTTTGACTTTCGGATGAATAAGCAATGTCACTGTAGCCAGTGACCCTCTAGCTTCAGATTGGGTTTCACAGGGCACAGACACTACAGAGGTTTCAGCAAGTGCATCTGGAAATCAGAGGACCCCAGACACACTGAGGAAAAACTTGTCCCTGGTACCAGCGACTTATCTGGAAGCTGTGGTGGGATTTGAACAGGGGAACTTATGGCTAACCTACCTAGGTTCAAAATGACTTACCTGTTTGCTTACTGGTTGGAGTCTGCTAAAAGGAGAAATGCAGTGAGACTAAGATATAAAGGGGTCTGGAGGAACAGCCTGAATGTTCTTATGTGGCTCGCACTTTGTTAAAAGATTCTTTAAAATTCTTTGCCTGTGAGACACGTATTAATATATATTTTGGGAGAACTGTCTTCAATGTTCATTTTAAATCACTGGCATCCCTAGATAGATTTTGGAGAGAGTATGGACAATTGAAAAACACCCCTCTTTGATTGACCTTTCATGGCTATTCCCATGACCAGACCCCCTTACAAGACAATATCTGTTTTATTTCGCAACAAGAGTGTATGAGTGGCATACATCTTATATTGGCTTCAGCAGAATTGTGAAGTACAGGGCAAGCCATAACCTATATTTGACACTGACCATATATGGACTTGGGTGTGGAAATTTACAGTAAAGTCACATCAGTCTGGGGTTCAGTCACCTTCCATACAATTTTTTCATCGGAGGAGTTTGAAGCATTTTGTTTTATCCCAGCCACCCAAAGGCCTGCTATAAAAATGAGTCACAGGCCCATCTTAGTAATTCCTGTGGTCCCACCAATTGTGGACTTTGTTCCATTTTCGCACATGTGAGTTCAGCTTGTAAGAGGTCTCCAAGTGCAACCTGTGTAATGAAAGGGGACATTCTGTTCGGTCTTGCCCATGGCATATCCACAAGTGGAAGGACCACATGAATCAGGATAATTTACTGGTGTATGCAGAAAAGAGTGCTCAGACACAGACTTAAATGGCTCCTAAAATGTTTTACCTTTCCCTGCACAAAAGAATAGAAGTAAATCCTGACAGTAGAAGCCCTGGTGAGCTACAGCCTAGTAAAACCCCTGACCCTCCTACTGAAAACCAACCCTCTATGGAGGTATCAGTCCCAGAAATGGCACATCTACTGTAGCAAATCCTGATGCACCCTATTCACGCAAGCAGAGGATGGTCAGCAGGTGAACTCAGAAGTTACAGCTCTTTCTACACACACTAAAAAGGCAGTAGACTCTGATAAGGTCATGCCCCCCCCCCACACACACACAGCCCCTGTTACCTTTCCAGACAAAAGGTGTCAGACTCCCACTCTCGAGGAATTAACAACCCAAAATAAAATTACAGAAACAGATCCAATCCAAACGCATAGCAAATATGAGCTACTACGTTGGGCACAGAATCGAGGAGACTCGGATGAGGAGATGTTGCCTGTCTCATCAATCTTTGCCTCTCCGAAGTCCTTCTCTTCTGATAACAAAAATACTCTCTGTCTGAATTCACTGTGTAAAAGAAAAAATGGCAGCTATGAATATGTACAAGGAGCAGGACTAAATCAAGGGCTAACTGCGTAGGCTTCAAACAGACTGGACACACCAAGTTTGTGTCTAATGTCCCTGTTGGTGTTTTTTTCTGTTTCTCTTCCTGGCAGCATGTAAAACATGTCACAGTGAATACCAATAACTTAAAATCCAAAGAGAAGAATTGTTACATTTTCAGTCTTGCAGTCCACTGTGTACAATGTTTTTTTTTTCAGGATACAAATTTACTGTCTGTGTCCGATATTCAGCTGGTATAATGGGGGAGGAATGTTCTTTTTGGTCCCTGGGTGATGAGCTGTGCTCTGGCGTGGGCACTGGGTTTAAGGCTAGGGGTATAGCTTTTAAGCTCCAAAAAGTGCTGGCATTATACCAGGGAGAGTTTTGATACCAGCTGTCAGTATAAAAATGAATTTATTTTGGCTGGTAATTATTTGTGCACCTCAGGGTAAATCAAAATGGACAGATCTATTTTAATCTATACAGCTGTATTTGCACACCTCCAGAAATGTGGTTCGGGGGGGGGGGGGTCCGCAGGGAGTCCAGTCATAGAAAATCTATTGTGATACACATTTTTAGGGAATATGGTTAAGACCGCAGGCGTAGTTGATGCTTGTAGATTTTTTCATCAGATTGGGGGATTCACTTTTTTCAAGGGTCACTTGACATCCTGCACTGATTTTTTCTTTATTTCCAAAGATCTGATTTTAGACTCTGTTGAAATCATGGTCTTAGAAGCATTAGACCATATGGCTCTGGGATGCTGTTTCTGGACTTGTGAGGCCTGACTTGGTAGGACAGGTCAATGGAAATTGAATTCTAGCCTTCTGTAGGCAGACAAGGTAAGAAGTGATTTTTTGATTTAGTTTTGGTACAACAATCTGTGAATTGTGTCTATGACAGTCTTGGGGAACGGTGAGAGGACACAAACAAATGTTAAGCAGTTTTTTTATGGAAAAAAGGAAAAATGTAGAATGGGAAAAGTACCATATGTAATTTACTGTTAGGGTTCATCTTCATAAATTAATTTCGGAAATCCCATGGGGGGGCCTGGCTGACCAGCTTAATAATGTAAATGAGGAAATGAGGTTAATTCAATATAATCAGTCTAATTCATTATTAGCTGAAGAAATGTCCCAGGGGACATTACCATCAGGGAACTCTTTGTAAGCTGTGCAAATAGAGTACAAAAGAGAGTGGTGTCTGAACTTTTTGGATGACAAGGGAAGGGTAGTTAGAGGGTGTGGGGAAATACTGACTGTTCAACAATTTGTATTTCAAAATTGGTCAGATCCTGGGCCTCGGGGGGGGGAGCAACAAGAGCCCTTTTGGTCTGGGTTGCCCAGTCCCCAATCATTTGGGGTCAATATTAATGGGGTCTGTTACCAAAGAGGAAGGAAAAGCAGCTATTAGATCTTAACAAATTATCTGTCCTGGGAATGACAGTCTGAATGCCAAATTTTATAAAGTACTTACTTATGTAATTAGTTGATTTGGCTGAGCTGTATAATAAGTGTATAAATACCTCTTCCTTTCCTAGTAGCATGACAGAAGGAATTATTATTTTTCTTATATAAAAAGGGATCAAAGGGATTTGAATAATTAGAGGCAGATCAGAATTCTAAATGTGGATTTTTAGATACTGACTATAATCTTGAGATCAAGATTAAGAGCTGTATTTCAATGTCCTGTTGATCCATCACAAACGTGTGCTGTGCTGGAAGGAAAATCCAAGAACACTTTTCTATTATGGGACATTTTCGAACAAAAAAAAGGGGGTGGGGTGGATGGATTTGTGCTTTGCCTTGATCAAGAAAGAGCATTTGAATGAGTTGTATTTCTCATGAACAAATGTATACAGTAATAGAGAAGTATGGATTCCCGGTACCATTTATTTATGTATTGGATTAAGGCATGTTATGCGCATGCTGTAGTCACCCCAAATGTAAATGGGTGCCCCGATTAAAGTAACCAGGGATGCCCGTTAAGCACCATGCTATACATTTTCTGTATAGACCCCCTGATGTAGAGACCCCCTGATTAGAAAATTAAGTCTAAGGATGAGCACTTTAGCAGGGTCACGGTCTGCTCCATGGGTATTGACCTATTCAGATGATTTATGTTTATTTCTTGAAAATACACAAGCACAGCTACAGGCTTTACAAATCCTACAGGACATTTCTGCAGTATAGGGAACACATATAAATGCTGATAGGAGTCATGGGCTATCATTAAAGTCTGCATTGGAGATTCTGTCTGTGACAGGTATTCCTATTGTACCTGGGCAATATGCATACTTGAGATCTGGTTGAAGGGTTAAGATGATGCAGCCTTTAACTGGGAAAATAAGTTGTTGGATGGAAAACAGAAGGTAGATCATTGGAAGCAGTGGCAAGTGTCAAAAAATAAGGTTCTTATGTGTGAAACCTTTTTGTTCCCTGTTTGTTTGGGGGTTTATTTAGTTTTTTTAGCTAAGTATATCCCCCTCCAGTACAAAAAGAAACTTTACTGTACAGAATTTTCTTTCAATAGTTTTGGGGCAGCCGCGTTAATCCCATTAAAAGGAACATAACTAAAATAACTAAGGGTGGAGGACAGGGAGGTGTACCTAAGGAATCTAAGGGAAGCAGGGAAGGCTGTAAGGAAAGCAAAGGTGTAGACTGAAGAAAAATTAGCGTAGGCAGTGAAGAAAGGAGACAAGGCATTCTATAGGTACATTACCGAAAAAAGGAAGATGGGGGGGATTGTAAGACTCAAAGGGGGTCACATAGATACCTAGACAGTGTCGGCAAATAAGGGCCAATGGCCCACCCAGTCTGCCCATTTGAGCTTGTAAGTTCAGTTTATGTTTTCCTAGAAGTCTGTTGCCCCTTACCCCTGACCTCCAGAATTCCTTTATGTCTATCCCATGCATTCTTAAATACAGGGGAGTGTAAGGAGGAAGATATGGAAAAGGTGGAAATCCTGAATAAATATTTCTGTCAGTATTCACTGAAGAGGAGGAGGGTCAGGGACCACAGCTGGGTAACAGAAATGAAGGGGGGGACAAGTTCATTCACAGTGGAGAGAGTCCTAGAGGAGCTCACAAAACTGAAGGTGGACAAAGCAATGGGGCCAGATGGCATATACCCGAGGATATTAAGACAGCTGCAAAGAGAGCTAGCAGCACCTCTGACAGCATTATTCACTGAGTCACTCAACACAGGGTAGTTCCAGAGGATTGGAGGAGGGCACATGTAGTCCTTCTACACAAAAGTGATAGTAGGGAGGAGGCAGGGAACTATAGGCTGGTCAGCCTTACCTCAGTAGTGGGTAAGATCATGAAGGCACTGTTTAAAGAAAGAATAGTGGTACACTTGGAATCCAGCAGTGCCCAGGATCCAAGGCAACATGGATTCACAGCAGGAAGGTGGTGTCAGATAAATCTGACAGATTTTCTTTGACTGAGTGACAAGGGAGGTAAATCAAGGTGGGGGCGGTTGACATCACCTACCTCGATTTCAGCAAAGCCTTCAACACTAACCCACATAAAAGGCTGCTCAACAAAATGAGTAATCTGGGCATGGGGCACAAGGTGCTAAACTGGGTTAGGTACTGGATCCAATCGGGGGGGGGGTGACCAGCGAAGTACAACAGGGATCAGTCCTTGGGCCAGTAATATTTAATGTCTTCATTAGTGACATTACAGTAGGACTGGAGGGAAAGGTCTGCTTGTTTGCAGATGACACCAAGATCTGCAACAGGGTGGATACTCTGGACAGAGTGGAGAGAATGAGGAGGGACCTGGGGAAGCTTGAAAAATGGTCTAAGGAGTGGCAACTGAGGTTCAATTCCAAGAAGTGCAAAATAATGCACATAGGAAAGGGAAACCCTGGTGACAGCTACAGGAGGGGGGGAGTTGCTGACGATCACCAAGGAAGAAAGGGACCTGGGAGTTATAATTTCTGATGACCTAAAGGTCAAAGCAGAGTACAAAGGCTGCAGGGAGGACCAGTGGCATACTGGGGTGCATAGGCAGAAGTATCAATAGCAGAAGGTGTGAGGTTGTGATGCCATTGTACAAAATGCTAGCGAAGCCTCACCTACAGTACTCTGTGCAATTGTGGAGGCCGCACCTTCATAAGGACATTGACTGGGTGGAAACGGTCCAGAAAAGGATAACTAAGATGGTACAGGGCTTGTACCAGAAAACATATGAGGAGAGACTAAAGGACCTCAATATGTACTTGCTGGAGGACAGGAGGAATCAGGGGGACATGATAGAAACATTCAAGTACCTTAAGAGCATAAACAAGGTGCAGAGGGAGACATCTTCCAATATAAGAGATATACAAGAACGAGGGGGCATGATATGAAATTGGAAGGTGGCAGGCTGAGGGGAAATGTGAGGAAGTTTTTCTTCACAGAGAGGGTGGCAGATACATGTAGTAGACTGCCACAGGAGTTGGTGGGCATGAGCACAGTGGAGGGTTTTAAACATGCATGTGACAGGCATAAGGGTACCTTAGAGGTGGGAAGGTGGGGTGAAAAGCCATTGACCAGTTAGGGTCAGAGGCCACAAACTAGTATAGGGCTTTCGAGCAGACGGGATGGGCCTGATGGGCCTTATCTGCCAACAATGTCTCTTTTTTTTTTTTGGCTCCTTCCCTCCGTGGACCGGAGGAGACGGATTCCCCACCACTCACTGGTCCCTCCAACCCCCCTTCCCCAAGGTCCTTGGTCACTAGCACTGGGTTGCCCCCCTAGGGTGGGGCCATGGGAGCGGGACCCCCCTCAGACCTTGGTCTGCAGCGGGAGCAGTGGCAGAGATGGGGAGCCATCACAGAATTTTTTGGAGTTTTGTCCCGCCGGGGGCCAGGATGTGCAATGATGCCAGCATCTGCCTCGCCACCCTGATGTGTGGTGCTGACCATGATGGTACCACCAGCCTCCACCTGAGGTCTGCATTGCACTGGACACCCTTCCCCCTTCCCCCCGGAAAAGGAGAATGGTCCCTGGGATGCTCAATTCTTCTCCCCGGCCGGCCCTCCAACTCCAAAGTCCATCACCGAACCAGGATGTCGGCGCCATAAGTGGATGCCTTGCCACTGTGCCATCAGGCTGGCTCTGCCTACAATTTCTATGTTTCCATGTAATAAAGGGGGAGTCAGAATGGTGAATCCAGTTGCTTTCATATATATAGTATTTTTTGTGTAGTAATATAGGCCCCCTTTTTCAGAATAGCAGGCAACAATGGGAACATTTGGGCTGATTCCTGATTCGTGCCTTTTTGTCAAGAATGGGAATCAGTGAGGATTGGTAAATTTCAGAAGGCCAATAAGGCATACCCTGGGCCAAGCTATGCTCAGGAGGCAATTGTTAAAATAAAGAAATGGGATAGTCCTCCTAATTTAGTGAAACCCATAATTCAGAAACACCGCTATTCTTTCATTATGGATAATGCTTTTCAGGTTGATAACATGTTCAGGTGCAATCTAGAATCTAGAGTAGAGAATAAACTTCACATGCTCACAGATAAACAGATATCTCCCAGAATATGGGCTACAATATGGCTAGCTAGCCATGACAAACTAAATGTGAAAGATTATAACAAACATAAGAGTAAGGAGAGATACGGTCCAAGGGAATGTTGTGTAGTTCACTGTGAGACACAGGAACATCCTTTTTTGACAAGTCCTTTTATTAGGGAGTTTTGGGCACTCGCTGCAGATAAGTGGCACTTACCTGTACTTGTGTCAGTTACTTGTGAAGAACTGGTTTGTGGAAGGTACAGTCCTGGTTGAATGTCATGTCATGTCATAAAAGTACATTAAAAGTTTGGTTTGTGGCCTGTACATTCTTTGTTTTGTAAATAAGATCCCAACTAGTACTTCAAGGGAGGGGCTACTAGCATTGAAGGTGGACAAATCACCAGACCCAGACAAAGTACATCCAAGGGTACTAGGGGAACTGGCTGAGGAACTGGCAGGCCTATTTAATAGTTCACTAGAGTCAGGCGTGGTACCGCAGGACTGGAGAACAGCACATGTGGTGCCCCTCCACAAAGGCAGTTCCAGGGATGAGTCATTAATTACAGACCAGTCAGTCTGACCTCAGTTGTATGCATGCTCATGGAGATATATAGAGGAACGTAGACCGGCACCTGCTCAAAGCACTTTACTTAAATCCAGCTCGTATTGTGAATGAAAAGCCAAGTGTGCTTATATTATTCAATGAACTTTTAATTAGTTAAAAAACTCACTTAAAAGGTGGCACAAAATACCAAAACACATGTGGAAACAGTTATTGCAGATAGCCCAGTAGTCCAGTAGTCCAGAAATTTTTCTTCCACGAATCCACAAAGCACCACAAAAGTCCATGCACAGACGGCTGTAAACGTTCTAACAGGTGTGAGTAAAGACAGAGGTCGCTTCCAACAGACGTCACCTGACGCGTTTCGCTTGTTAGCTTTCTCAAAGGTTTGATACAGATACCTGGAGTCCACCCAGGTAGTACTGTGTCCTGGGATTCTTGACTCCAGTGTGCATAACTTTGCATTTCTTGGCATTGAAGTCAAACTACCAGATCCTGGACCACCTCCCCAGCTTTTCCATATCATCCTGTAGCTCCTGCATCCCTTCAGCTGTGTCCACTGTCCCTCAGAGCTTGGTGTCATCCATGTATCAGAGGAGAAGGACTTGGAAGTGATGATCACTTGTGACCTGAAGCACTCCACGCCATGCAATAAAGTAGCAGCAAGAGCAAACAAGATGCTGGGATACATTGCTAAGGGGATCAGTAGTAGGAGAGAGGACGGTATACCACCCTTATACAGGTCACTGGTGAGGTCACATCTAGAGTATGCAGTTCAGTACTGGTGCCCACACCTCAAAAAGGGCATTAACCTGCTGGAGATGGTCCAAAGGAGGGCTACAAAGATAATAGTGGGTCAGCATGGTAAGGCATACAAGGAGAGGTCGAGGCACTGAACTTGTACTCCCTGGAGGAAAGGAGAGAGAGAGAGAACATGACTGGGACCATCAAGTACTTGAATGGGATAAATAAGGTGGATAAGCAGGTATCACACCAGGACAGTGACACTGTTATGGTGAAATACCACCACAGCAACAAATATCGCAGGGTCAAGATTGTTCTCTGTGGTGGTCTGCTGTGACCCGACACCGCAACTCCCGATGTTGAGCCCCCAACCCGAACCAACTCCAATTGGGAGTTGGTTATTTAAAGATGGGGGGGTGCAGGGGGCTTTGCCCCCAGCAGAAAAACACTTTCCCCTGTCAGGAACAATGCCGACTGTCGGCATTGTTTCCGTCACTGTCAGGGGAGTCGATGTCGACACACTAGATGTATTGACGTGGAACCAATAAGGAGGGCCTCTTTAATCTGAGTGGCAACCATAACATGAGGGTGCACAGTCTTAAGCTGGAGGTGGGAGGTTTAGGAGGGAGATCAGGAAGTAGTTCTTCACAGAGAGGGTGGTGGACACCTGGAATGTACTGCCAGAAGAAGTGGTCCCATTGAAGACAGTGGGCAGCTTCAAGAGAGGCTTGGATAGGCATGGGGGAAGGTAAGAATCATGGGTAGGGAGGACTGGAGGAGCGGGAAGGGGGGCAGGGACAGTAGCTCAAGCTGTGGACCCTGCAATATGAGCAGACTTGATAGACCAAATGGCCTTCTACTGGGCACTTCGTCTGTTTATACGTTCACATGTTCAACAGAAGCAGGGTCATGGGGGGCTGTTAAATATGATTTGGGCATCCTTATGACGTATGTATTCCCTAGAAGGAAATAAAATGTCAACCTGGACCCTGGCGCCGTTATGGAAAAACATATCTTGCATTTTCCTCAGGAGAAGAGTTGCACAGCGGTCTAACTTGAGTTCTTTATTTTTCTTTTTGGTTGTAGTCTGTGATATGTTTTGATTGTGAATTGATTTTTCTTTTTCTTTACACAATATCTCTTTTGTAAATAATTTTATATGTTTGTAGTGTCTTTTTCATTTTTATTTTTAATAAAAAGAAATGTCTACACTCTTCATCAAAAAGTGCCATTGGATCTTTTACTTCCACCTGGACCTTGGTCAGAGATGGGTAGAAGGGACCTCGGTTCAATGTCTCATCTGAAGCCAGGATGGCAGATGTGTACCCTCCTTTGCAGGTCGTATGTTGGGGGGTCCCTCTGCCTCAGATATTAACACATAAACTTCAGGAGTTTATAGGCAGTAACATCTGTCATATGTGATCCCAGTCTCCATTATGTAGAGCAAACCACTGGGCACTCAAACCCTTTTGATGGCCCAACAGGCCTTCCACCGGAGACAATCAACAATGCAAAGGGAGACAGGATACAAGTAGTCTATATGGTACTGCAGACTCTGTGTTTCTAAGGACACACCTCTCATAAATATTTCAAAAAAGCCAGCACACCCAACCATCCATGCAGTTCACTTTTATTGAAACTCCAAAGTGCCAGAGAAGATAAAATGCATACCAACAGTGCAGAGTTAACAGCGAGAACTCTAGTCCTGAAAAACTGTAGACTCCAGAGGCTCCTCACCTACAAACTCCCAATCCTTCCATCAGAGACAACACAGTGACAGTCACCACGACCTTGGTGTTCTCACAGAAGGGACAATTTGACAAAAAACGAGTACAGACACAACGAGAACAATCTATGGTTCACTAGGAGTGCACTCCCAAGTGTCTGCCATTCTCCTCCCTACTACTTCTGAACTTCTCCCATTCCTAAACACCTCATGTACCAGACTGCTCCTCTGCCTATGGGTGCACATATTTTTAACAGTCTCATAACCTCTCCCACTTGACTCCCCTCCTCCTATCAGAGGGCACAGGATCAAGGGACTGTTACGATTTGAAAAAGGGTAATCTTTAGCAGAAGATGCAGTGGACTAATCTAGGTATCCACAAGGGTTACGGGGGGCACCACTGGCAGCTAGAAGCACATATTTTAGGGGTTACAGTTATGCATGGGTGTCTGTGAAGAAAAAGGTGGTAATCTTATTAAGTGAAGCTGAAGCAGGATAAGCCATGAGGCTAATGGCCAAGTGGCTTCTCCTACCCCCAGCATCATGAGAGTACAACTGAGTTCTTCAGAGGCACTGACTGCATTTGTAATGTGCAATATTACATGGTTAGGATGAAATACAGTATGTTTGAAATACTGACTGTAAAACATAATCCAGTCTAGGTTTTACCTGGTTATGTGTTAAAATCGCAAAAATATTATTGTGACGAATAAAATAGCGAATGCAATATGGCAAACCCACTTATAGAACTGGCACAAAATCGCCGGTGTGAAAATAGCAGTCTTTTTTGTCAAATGCAGCATGCTGATGAAACAACGCTTTGGTCTGTCTGTCATGCAGGTGTAACAGCTACTTTGCCCGCCCGCCTTCCCCCGCTCATTTGGTGCCTCACTGTACTCTAAGACGTATATGTTACAATATTAACTTACCTAACTAAGAGACAAGGGCACAAAAAAAATTAAGCTTCAAACTCGGAGTCCGTCACTCTGTCACAATATCATCCACAATGCACAACACTCCAGCTCTGATGAGATTGCTAACTTGCTACCACAGGTGTTAGCAATCATTGAGCAAATAGGAGCTAAAGGGTTGCATTGCTAACTTGATACCACAGGTGTTAGCGATCATTGAGGAGCATATAAACTATTTGGGCAAGGTTCATTGATCAGTTTTACTGATCAGATGAGAGAATTACTGAGTACTGAGGAGCTTCATAGAAACATAGAAACATAGAAGTTGATGGCAGATAAGGACCGCAAGGCCCATCCAGTTACTATGGCTGTTGAAATTGTAACAAGTCAAAAAGGTAGGTCACTAGTTTTGTATGCAGGCTACCTTTATCAGAAGGACAAGGAGACAGCACAGAAAGTATACTGGAGATGTGCTACTCCTACCAATTTACTTGTTTGGCCCACCTGCACACTGTTGTAGACCATGTTGTGGCTGAAATAAAAACTCACAGTCACATAGCAGATGTGGGAGAGGTTGGTGTTTGGAGGGTTATGGCAGACCGCTGAGATCGTGCTCGCTCCAGTGTGAAGACTACATCTCAGATTGTGATAGAGTGCACTGCCACCACTCCACATTCTGTTGCTGGTCACCTGCCTGGAGTGCGTCTGCTAAAAAGAACTGTGCAGCGTATTCAGCAGGTTGACAGAAGGAGTCCCATCACTCCTACTACTGTCGAGGAGCTCTGAATTCAGTAACTCTAGTGAATGCTTCTTGGTATTTGATAGTGGTAAGGAGGCTGACTGTATTCTGATGTTTGCCACAGATGGCAATATATGTTTCTTGCAGGGATGTGATGACTGGCTAATGGACGGTACGTTTAAATCATGCCCTTTTTTATTTAGCCAGCTATATACTGTCCATGGGCTGAAATCTGGCACTGTAATAACTGTGGTTTATGTTTTGATGTGCTCCCACAAGTCTACCTCATATGCTAGGGTTTTCTCAGAGCTTAAAGCACTAAGTCCCGGTTTATGTCCAACTAATGCCATAATAAACTTTGAAAAGGCTGCCGGGAAGTCTTTTTGGCTGTTTTTACAACTGCTCAGTTAAGGGGGTGTTTCACTCTGTACAGGCAGTATGGAGAAAAATTCAGAAATGCCCTGAAGTACAAGAACATTATTGAGATGGCGCTGATTTCACTCTGCCTTTACGAATGTTACTGTCACTGGCATTTGTTCCACAGTCTGATGTTGTAAGCACTTTTGAAGAGATGCAAGAGTGGGAATTTCTTTTGAGGCATGAGGATTTCCTGCAGCCAGTCCTCGACTACTTTGAAGACACATGGATTAGGAGGCCTTGAGGTCATTCTGGCCATCGAAGAGCATAATTTCCAGTAGCCCAATGGAACTGTTATAAGGTTCTTGCCTTGGTCTGTCCCACACCAACAATGCTGTGGAGGGATGGCAGAGGAAATTTAACTGCCACATAGGTGCATGCCATCCCAGCATTTGGCGTCTTATATCTTTTCTACAGAATGAACAGCGCATGAATGAAGTCAAGCTGGAGCAGCTAGTCTCTGGGGCAGAGTCTGGAGGAGTGAAGAGAAAATACAAGGATAGGGCTGTCTCAATTGTTTCCAAATACCAGGTCCAAAACTGCTACGCGTACCTTTGAGATCTCGCTCACAATTTCCAGTTTCAAGTGTAACCACCTGAGGAATCTGATATGCTGCGATCACAGTTCTGACTATTGACACTTATTATTTTCCCCTATTTAGTGTTCTGTGTGCATCTGTTTTGTACTAAAATGTCAGCGTTGGCGTTCTAGCTTTAGAGGTTTTTTTTTAGTTCATCGTTGCACGCTGGCGCAGATGAACTCATTGTTATAAGGTGCTCTACAGGGGTGTGCCCAATGGAGAGCTCCGTTTCTAGTGGCAGGTGAATCAGTCAGCAGGCTGGCGAAGACTCACTTTCAGCTGTTCAGGCTGAGTTGGACAACTTTTCAAAGGATGGAGCCACACCAATAGTAGTGCGGCTCGGTCCTTTGTAGTTGCATCCCTGCATTGCATTCCTGGTTGCGCGATCACACTGCTGTAGCTTACAGCACTGTGAACGCACTGAGCCTAGGACTTCCGCATACCCCCTTGCAGTTAAAAAAATACAAAAACTGATAGGGTGCCCAATCCCCCTGTCGGCATGCCCCCTCCCAGTTGATTTTGCCGACGGGGCTGCACACTCCCCATCAGCATAATGCCCCTTCCCCACAATTTATTGTGTGCCAGTCTTTAAACATACACAAACCGACAGGGGTGTCCAATCCCCCTGTCGGCATGCCCTCTCAGTTCATTTTGCCGACTGGGCTGCCCACTCCCCATCAGCATAATGCCCCCCCCCCACAATTTATTGTGTGCCAGTCTTTAAACATACACAAACCGACAGGGGTGTCCAATCCCCCTGTCGGCATGCCCTCCCAGTTCATTTGCCAACAGGGGCCACTCCCCGTTAGTATGATGCCCAATTTGCTGTGCGAGGGGGTGCCCAAGCCCTCGGCTCTTGCCTCACCCTCAGTATGTGCCAACAGGTGCCCAATCCCGCCGGCTACCAGCCCTCCCAAACATTCAGGCAACACGCTGGGAGCCCACCCCAGCATGCCAAAAGACCCTGTAAAAATAAAAAAACCTTCCCGCTATGGGTTTAAATATTTTTTTTAAAACCTGTAAATTACAAAATGGTCCCTCATTGAATCTCTTGCCCCCCCCAACTCGCACCCACCCACTGCGCACCCCGCCTCCCCACACACACATCCCATACATACCTCCAGAGCCCGGCGCAACAATCTTCGATGACCCGGGAACACGTCTGCACTCTTCAAAGCCGACTGCAAACTGAAGAAAAGCTGTATAATGGCATAAATGGGTTTTTTCAACTTTGGTGCATATCTTGGCCATTTTTGCGAATTTTGGCACCAGGTTTTCAACATGGGGTTCTTAGGACCCCACCTCATGAATTCAGTCACTGTCATCTGGTTATTCAGTCCCAAAAGGTGATTTTGTGGTCACTGCATGGAATCACCTTTTGGGACCAATTAACAGAACGACAGTGTCACTGTTCATGAGGTGGGCTCCCAAAAAGCCTATGTTGAATATTTGGTGAAAAAATTACAAAAATGACTGTGTTATGAGCATGCGTGTGCAGTTTCAACGCACCCTTGTAACATCGTGAATATGTAATATTTTCACTCCAGATTTTCAGCATTGGTATTTTTTTTATACCTCCTCATGAACAGTACAGTTGTCACTTTTCACATCCTGGCCAAAATGTGTTTTCACACTTCCGGCCCACAATAGCGCAGTCGCTGTGGGAAATCAGTATTTGGGACAGATTACAAAAATCACAGTGACACTGTTCATGAGTGGGGGTCTCAAAATACCTATGATAAAAATTTGGTGACAAAAGTACATATAATGACTGTGTTACAAGCATGCATTCTGCAGTTTTAACACACACACGTAACTTCATGAATTTGTAATATTTTCACTCCAGATTTTCAACATTGGCATTTTTTTGCACCTCCTCATGAACAGTACAGCTGTCATTTTTCACATCCTGGCTGAAATGTGTTTTCGCATGTCCAACGCAGAATAGCATTGTCGCTGTTGGAAATCAGTGTTTGGGACAGATTAAGAAAATCACAGTGACACTGTTCATGAGCAGAAGTCCTAAAATGAATATGTTGAAAATTTGGTGACAAAATTCCGTATAATGAATGTGTTACAAGCATGTGTTGCACAGTTTCCACTTATAATCATAACGTCGAGAATTTATAATATTTTCATTCAAGATTTTCAACATTGTCAGTTTTGCACACCTCCTTATGAACAGTACAGCTGTCATTTTTTACATCCACACAGAATGGCACGGTCGCTGTGGGAAATCAATGTTCAGGACAGATTAAGAAAATCATAGTGACAGTGTTCATGAACAGAGGTCACAAAATGCCTCTGTTGAAATTTTGGTGAAAAATTATTCCACTAAGTGACTGTTACCAGCGTGCACTGTGCAGTTTCCACGTAAGCTTTTACCTTCAAGCATTTTTAATATTTTCACTCCAGATGTTCAACACTGCCATCTCTTCACACCTCCCTATGAATGGTACAGCTGTAATTTTTCACATCCTGCCCAAACTGTGTTTTCGCACATGTGGTGCAGAATTGTGCGGTCTCTGAGAAATCAATGTTCAGGATAGATTAACAAAATCACAGTGCCACTGTTCATGAGCAGAGGTCCCAAATGCTTTCATGAGGTTAGGATCACAAAAGGCCATGTTGAAAATTTGTAGTGCAAATACTAACTAACGTTTCTAACCATAATGTGCCCCCCAACCCATGGTGCGGCTCCAGTGCCATCTTCTCTGAACTGCAGACACATCGTCACTCTTCAAACCTGATCATGAATTGAGGAAACAGGTATGCACTTCACTGTATTTCAATAGGAATGAGAACTTGGTGGCATAACTTGTTCTTTCTGCTGGGAACTGTAGTCCTGCCAATTGGTGCATACCAACAGCAATCCCAACGTCGAACTCCAGCATTGACAAATGCTTGTTTTTATTTTCCGCGAGTTGCTATTTTGACATCTCCGATGCAGTAAAACCTTGCCCAAACCATTTATATGCTCCTTAATGATCATTAACACCTGTGGTAGCAAGCTAGCTATCTCGTCAGGGTAGGATTGCTGTAGCTGTAGCAGCTAGTTGCAAGGCACGTTGTGCGTTGTGAATGTAAACGAGATTCTGACATTCATGTTGTTGTGACAGAGCTTGACTTTTTATTTGTGCCCCAGTCCCTTAGTCAAGATAATATTTCCCCCTTGAGGTTTGACTAAATCCTTTCATCCTTGAGGGACTATAAGCATCTGCCTCCAGTGTGAATGCAGTGCAGAGGGGGAGGCATGTAGTGGTAGGTAGGAGACCTAGTATCACTGCCTGGAGGCGCCTATGAACAGTTCTCCTACAGTGCAGTTATTATTTATTAAAGCAACATTAGCAATTCTGACATTCGCTATTTTATGACAGCAAAATTTGCTGTTATGTGCTTCTGCTATTATGTTAAGGTCGCCATTTAGTATTTCGCCATCTTTGACTCGCTATTATAATGGGATACCGCTTTACCTAGAGCCTTACATTTAGTTGTCCTATTCTGATTGATAGCTCTAGTCCAGATTTGCTCTGTTCTGCTTTCTGCTGTTGTGAGTGCAGGACATTAGTGAAACAGATCAGATATCAGGAAAATCCAGTGCAAACTTTACCTAGAGCATTACATTTAGTGGTCCCATTATGTTTGATACCTGTGGTCCAAGTTTTCTCTGGGTTGTGTTTTCTTGGATTCAGCTGCTGGAGGTTCTCTACTTTTCTGAGTCTGTGTTGATGGATGCAGGTTTTTTCATTCCCGTAAAACAATGTAAGCTTTCTTTGTTTCTTAAGAAACTACAGCTGCTTGTTTAAATATTGGCAGTGTGTGTGTTGTTCAATCAACTGCTTAAGGTGTTGTAAGCAAAAATAGTATGCCATTCGTACAGCAAAACATTTGCAGCGATGGCACTGACAGTGGCAACATCAACAGATAGCTATAAAGTCCACTCAGGACCCCGGCACTCTTTTCCCCGGTCTTTCACCCCCTTCCTGAATCCACTGTGACTCAAGGTTGATTATATTATGGGAGGAGGGTGCAGGGGGCACAGCAACCCCGAAAAAACCAACCTTCATATTCCAACAGCACAATGTCAACCACAGTTGAGGTCGACATAGTGCCCTCGCTGTGACAGTGGTCAATAGATTTTTTTATTGAACCAGTATCATAGATAGAGCAAAAATAGGGTGTTTGACTTATTTTTGTTTTAGTCAGTTATGCTTTTGGTTTTTCAGAACTATCTCTTTCGTTTAGTTGATCAGTGTTACATTGTGGGGAAGTGCTACTTTGCTTGAGTTAAAGGCAGATTCCTTTTTTTTTTTTTGTAAATAGTTGAGTGTATGGCATTAGTGGGGGACAAACATTACTTTAGTTATTTTATAGGCAGCTTGCTTTTAGTTTGGCTGTGTAGGCAGAAAACAGTATGTGCCCTAGAAGTGGATAATGAAAAGTCAACATGTCAATCAGTCATTACCCACTGAGCCTCTGGGATAAGGCACTGACCACTGAATTTGCCTTGCCTTGCCTCTGTAGATCACTACTCCAAGCAACAGAGCACTACCTAGGATACTAGAAGGGGGAATGGGAATCAAATAAGGGTGTCTATGATGTACCAAGCCTGGTCTAAATATTGGAAGAGGGCACGCACATCCTGTAAATACATTAGCTATCAGATAGTACAAAACAAAATATCGAGGAGATGGTACAGAAGCCCATCCTAACCTCTAGCTCGGCAATGATGGGTACAAGTTCTAGAATGCTGGCAGCAGAGTGGCTGTGTGTATACGGAGCTCCCATAGCTAAGTGAAAGTTTTCTATATTTTTTCTAGTTTTTAAATAGTTTTTGTGTACAGTTAGTGGACTGAGAAGGAGAGTATTCTCGCCTATAGGAAGGTGGGGGATGTGTGTGTTTTATGTTAGTTGGAAACAGTATAGTCAGCATGTTTGTTCTGTGGTGACTCATATCTTGTGTAGGGTTCATTTTGTTTATACACAGTAGATAGGCAGTTTGTTTGAGATTTTTGTGGGGTTGTCCTTGTCACCAGGATTAGCTGGCTTGTTGCTGGGTGGTGGCGTGTTGTTTAAGTGGTATTGTGACTTTGTTTGTCACTGTTTCATAGGATTTTTGGGCTGATGATTTAAAAGGCATTTATTAAAAATATTTTTTGAGTTAGAATCAGGTGTTTGCTAAGAAACCGCTTCCTTGGCATAGTGTTCTAGTTTTGATAGAACACTGAAGGTAGCAGCCTACTGAGTTCTAGATTATTGAAATTGTTGTTACATTTTGATGGTAAAGTGAGATAGAAATTTATATATTTTTGAATTTTATAGTTATTTTATACTTATGCATTACTGGCTGCTAGAAAAAGCTGGGCTGTGAGGATGGAGGGGAATATGTGCATGTATGGGAAGCAGGAGAGTGGTAAACTGCAATAGATGTGGGGCAGCAGTCTTTGTGGGGGTGATATGGAGTAAAGGGGGATGTCCTGTGTGTAAGAGCCTGGAGTTGCTAAGGGCTGAAATAAGGCTGCTCAGATGGGAGCTGGGGAGGATGGTGTGGGAAGTCAGAAGAGCCGAGCAGTGGAGGGAAAGGCAATGGGGTGATGCCCAGGAGAGTGAGGGCATCAGGCAGGGTATGGGAGTGGAGAGGAGCACCCAGTATACAGGAATAGCTCTTCCTCAGATGACTAGGGAGCCCAGGGTGGAGGAATGGCAAGTGGTAAGGGGAAGGGGTGGGAATGTGAGAGTAGCATGAGGGGTGGGAAATTCTAAAGGGGTGCCTTTATTGAATAGATTTGCACCACTGTCTGGAAGGAAGGAGGGGGCAGCAGGAGGTGAAGTAGGAGGTCAGGTTGAGCCAGGGCTAAGAGTAGGAGTACAGGGGAGGGGAGAGGGAACTAATCAGGGTGGACAGGGAAGAGGCAGCAGGCAAAATGGAGTAGAAGATAGGGGGAGGGAGAGAAAAGGAAAGGAAGAGAGGAGGGAAAACTGAAAGCAGATACAGATAATCAGAAGGGAAGGGGCAGAGTGGGAGATGGAAAAACAATTAAGCAAATAAATTGTGGATGTGGAGATAAGTTCACCAGGGTGCAGAGGGAGCAGTCAGGCGGGGAAGCAGCTAGTACCAAAGGTAAGAAAGGAAGGACAGGGAGCACAGGTGCAGGGGATGGAAGGGTGGCAATCATAGGGGACTCCATAATTGGGGAAATTCACTGGGGAAGGAAAGGGGACCCAAATGCAAGCAGGAGGGTGGGTTTTTATGCCAGGGATGACAACGGGGAAGGTGGGCCAAGAATAAAGGAAATAGTAAGGGAGGTTGGAGGAAAACCTAATTTAGTTATACATTTGGGAACCAATGACCTAGCTGAGGAGGAGGTTGAGGTAGTGCAAAGTAGGTTTAGGGAATTAGGGAAGATCTGCAGGGAGGAAGGAAATTCACTGGCCTTCTCAGAGGTGATACCAGTACCAAGGGCCAACACAGCCAGGAAAAGGAGATTAGAGGATTTAAATGACTGGCTGAGGAAATAGTGCAGGGAGGAGATGTTTATCTGTATTGGGGACTGGGAGGAGACCTGGTCAAACAAAGCACTCTTTTTACCAGACAGGCTACACCTCAGTAGGGAGGGTTTGAGGGCATTCAGGGACAAACTGGGGAAATACATAACCACTACACTTAATTTAAACTACTGAGGGAGGGGTAGTGGGCATGCAGGCCCGCAGACTCTGAGAGGATGATGTCAGTGAACCAACCTCCCACAGTGATGGAAGAGGTCTGGAGGGAGGAGGTGGAAGGGGCGAGAACACAGTTAGCAAAGGGTGGAGAGGGTGAGGAACACATAACAAGGGTACATGGAGGGGTGCACACAGAGGGGATAAATGTGAATAGAAGAATAGAGGGAAGAGAAGGAAGATCAGATTCTAGGTGGAGGGTGGTATCTCTGAATGCGTGGAGTCTTGGAAACAAAATGGATGACCTGTCGTGGGGTGTAGAAATGACTTTTACCAGAATCGCAAATTGGGTACAACATACCTTACAGGTACGATTTTTATTAAAGAAAACAAAAACTCAGAAAAGAAAATAATTCAAACAAATAACTTTGGCATATTCATAACATTAAAAGAAAACAGAATGCACAGCTTGGCTAGAATAATAGTTCTATCAGCCAACATTGGTCTGTGCCTGATCTCTATCAGAGATTTCCCTTGGGAGAACCTCACAGGTCCTCTCCCAATGACTATCTACCACAGTGTTTCAGCTTGAGTCTATTATAGGTCTCAAACCCCTCCCACAAGCTGAAACCCCTCCCAATAATTATCTCTTATACATTTCTTTTATCCTTAGATTCAGGTCTTTCTAAATACTTCACAGCATTCTTTATTCAGTTGTACAAATGATCAAAGTATGGCATAACATTCCTTTTGTATCTTGTTGCATAAAAACAATATCCCTTAATTTCAGGAATATGGGCTGCATTAGGCTAAACTCCACCTATTTTGTAGTAGGAGGAGGTTTGCTAACAGTATAAAGCTAGCTCACATCATGCTACTCATTCCCTAAAGGAACCACGCCTACTAAGCTTGGTGTGTCTGTGTATAGCCTGCAAACAAGCAAAGCTTGTTGTTTGGAAGCATGTTCCAGAGAGACAAGGTAATTGCTTCTAAATCTATACATTCAGGGATTCTGTCCCATATTTTGTTTACATACTTATCTTTAACAAAGAGAGGATACATAATCAGCTTCTTAAGACCATATAAGACCAAATTCTAACATTAAAGCAGTGAATGTAAACTATTATCTATTTTACTTGAAAAACCCAATGAAAGTGAGGCATCAGAGTTGTAATAACCCAAGCAGGCATGTGTCTTACAGATGGGGGGGCCGTATTCAGATGAATCCCTCTGCCAGTATTGCTTGTATTTTAGGCATATCAGTTTTTAGCCTTAAGCATACCAAGTTTCTAGAGGTAGCAGAAGCAGGAAACCAGGGACAGCTAAGAGTTCCCATTATAACAAATGGCCAACAAGTCATAACATGAACTAAACAGAGAAAACAGAAAAATGCTGTTGCGCAACAGTCTCAGAAGAAATTAGAGGAAAAGAGAGTAATAGAGAAGAGAGAGAAGGTTTGCACCTCAGATTCTTGGTGTTACTTATATGGTATACCGGGGAGGGGGTTCCACCACCACATGACCTGCAGCCATTATTAGCAGACAGGAGGGTGGACATAGCTGCAGTAACCGAGACTTGGGCAACATCACACCATGACTGAGACCTTGTGATCCCTGGATATAAACTATACAGGAGGGACAGGGTAGTCGGGAAGGGGGGAAGGGTCACAGTTTATATCAGGGAGGGAATTACTTGCACGAGGGAGGAGTCGGAGGAAGGGGAGGTGGAGACATTATGTGTTTAGTTAAAGTCCAATAGAGGAAGAAAGATTAGGTTGGGGTGGTTTATAGATCACCCAATCAGGATGAAAAGAAGGACAGAGAACTGAGCTCACAAATATTGGAAGCTGTGGGAAAAGAAGAGGTGGTAATGGTGGGGGACTTCAACCTGCCCAAATTGGACTGGAGCATACCATCCACAACATGTGCTAGGAGTCAGGTGATCCTGGAAGAACTGCAGAGTGGGTTCCTGACTCAGGGCATCATTGAATCAACAAGAGCTGAGGCAATTCTTGATCTGGTGCTCACAAATAGGGAGCATGTACAGGAAATAATGGTCAGGGAGACACTGGGTGGAAGTGACCATTGCACAGTGTGGTTCCAGTTGGATATGTGCAGGGAAAGCATCCCAACTAAGACCAAAATCTTGGATTTCAGGAGGGCAGACTTCAGTAAAATGGGTGAAGTGCTAAGAAGTCATCTGGCGGGCATCAGAACAGATATGGAAGTGGACCAAAGGTGGTCCATCATTAAGGAAGGAATACTGGCTGCCACAGATGAGTGCATTAGGCTCAGGGAGAAGAACACAAGGGCCAAATCGCCAAGCTGGTTCAGTTCTGGGGCTGCCTGGGCAGTAAGGGAAAAGAGGTTGGCCCTTAGAAAATTCAGGAAGACCAAGAGTGAGGTGGATAGGGAAAATTACCTAAAGTTGGCTAGTGAGGCAAATAAGGAAGTCTGGTAAGCAAAGGCACAGAAGGAGTTGCAGATAGCTGAGGGAATTAAGATGGGGAGAAAGCTTTCTTTTGCTATATAAGTGAGAAAAGGGACAAGAAGGAAGGGATTATTAGGCTTAAGAAAAGGGTGGAGTGAGTGGAGGATAATGGGGGAAAAGCAGAGATACTAAATGATTACTTCTGTTCTGTCTTCATCAGGGAGAAAGACGGACCAGTGCCTTATGAAGGGAAGAGGGGAGTGGAGGGGACACAGATATAGTGATAGAAGAGGACAGAGTGAGGGAAGGGCTACTGGCATTGAAGGTGGACAAATCACCAAGCCCGGACAGAGTACATCCAAGAGTACTAAAAGAACTGGCTGAGTAGCTGGCAGGGCCACTGGCAGACCTATTTAATAGTTCATTAGAGTCAGGTATGGTACCACAGGACAGCACATGTAGTGTTCTTCCACAAAAGCGGTCCCAAGGATGACCCAGGGAATTACAGACCAGTCAATCTGACCTCCATTGTGGGCAAGCTCATGGAGATCATACTAAAGGAAAGGTTGGTGGAATATCTAGAGGGAGCATGGTCTCCATGATGTGAGGCAGCATGGGTTCATGGGGGGGAGATCATGTCAGACAAATCTGAATTACATCTTTGACTGTGTCACTAAGACAGTAAACAGGGGCCAAACAGTAGACATCCTCTGTCTTGATTTCAGCAAGGCCTTTGACTCTGTGCCCCACAAAAGGCTGATCAGGAAGTTGGTGGATCTTGGGGTTAGGGAAAAGATGGCCAGATAGGTGGAAAACTGGCTGAGGGACAGAACCCAGAGGGTGGTCATGGGGGCAGAGTTATCTGGCACCAGAGAAGTAACCAGTGGGGTCCACAGGGCTCAGTGCTGGGGCCGGTGCTGTTCAATGTCTTCATCAATGATATTGGGGATGGCATTAAGGGCAAAATGTGCCTATTCACAGATGACATCAAGCTCTGAGGAAGAGTGGATACAGTTGAAGGGGATACAGGACCTACAAGAAGATCTGAAAAGCTGGGGAGGTGGCACAGAATCTGGCAGCTTGGCTTCAATTCCAAGAAATGCAAAGTTATGTGAATTGGAGCCAAGACTCCCAGGATAGAGTACTATCCGGGTGGAGTCCGAGTATCTGCATCAGAGGAGGAGAAGGACCTGGGAGTGATGATCACTAGTGACCAGAAGCACTCTACACAGTACAAGAAAGCAGCAGCAAAGGCAAACAAGATGCTGGAATGCATATCTAGGGGGATCAGTAGTAGGAGAGAGGAGGTTATACTGCCCTTGCACAGGTCACTGGTAAGGCCGCATCTAGAGTATGGAGTTCAATCTGTCACAACCCCGCTCAGCAGGTGAGGCCCTCTGCTCCCACAGTGTCAACCTCCAAGCACAGTATTGTGAACAGGGTAACAGAACAGGGTAACCCTCCCATTTGTTTTGTGGGTGGTTGGAGTCGTAGCTTCTCCAGTTCATGTCGCCTCTGGTGCTCATGCTTCCACGGTCCACCTCTTGCTGTTCACAGACTGTCTCTCGCTTTTCTTGCTCCCTCTTCTCCTCTCCAGTTCACTGGTGCTCACGCTCCTCGTGCTCAGCCTCCCGCTGTTCCCACTCTGCCTCTCATCCTTCTCATTCCCTCTTCTCCTGGAACTCCAGCTCCATTCTGTACAACTCAATCTGCAGCCTGAATACTTCTGGCTCCAGAATGCTGGTGACCTTTCCCTGCTGATGTGGCCCTTCGCTGGCACTGGCCCTGCTGCCCTCCTCACTGGATCTTGACACTGCACTGGCTACTAGCCCTTCCACACTCATGGTTTGGTCCCCTACAGTCACTATCAGTGACTCAATGCTCTGGGCATCTGCTACCATCAGAGCATCCATGCGGTTCTGCTTGGTGGCTTTCACCTTGTACAGGACTCCTCTGTCCCTGCCCAACTGCTTTAAGTAGTCTGCAGTGTGCCCACTGTAGTTGGAAGCCATCTTCTTCCCTAACTATGGTTACTCTAACTTGTACTTTAAAAAAAATACAATAGGTAGGAACTTAACTGTAAGCCAGGTGATATAGTTCTGTGTCCTTTTTCTAAAAAAAATAAATCACTGCCTTGTTTTGCAAGTGAGCTGACAGTATTAAGCTGACACACTGAACAATAAAAGCTTGTATTACCAAAATTATCCCACCGCTACCACCAATCTATCACAACCCCACTCAGCAGGTCAGGCCCTCTGCTCCCACAGTGCCAACCTCTGTGCACAGTATCGTGAACAGGGTAGCAGAACAGGGTAATCCTCCTGTTTGTTTTGTGGGTCCGAATCACCTTTGCTCTCAAGTTCTGGAGGGATTCAGACTGTGAACCTCTTGCTAGCATACCCAAATGTACAGGCTCAGATAATTCTGCTCTTCAGGGAAATGCCAGATATCTTTTGCCTATGGGCACCTAACCAGGTATACAAAATGAACCCTTAAAAACTCTATGAAAGACCTTAGGAAAATTCTTACCTTTTTCCAGTTTGGTATTACCCTCAAGCTTTGAACAGTTTAGTCAGCCGTAACCATCTGTAATTCACATGCAAAAGAAAGAACTTCGAAGGCACCAGGCAGTCCCTTTAAATATAAGAGGTTTACTTAGAAAATGGATAAAAATATGTAACATGCAAACACAGAACAATATATCACAAAGCATACAATCACTTAAAAGAAAACAAGTAAAAGTACAAATCCCTATCAACATACAGTAAGACTTGTCTAACTAATGTATACCTTCTTACAGTGCTTATAGTTGGATGTTGTTTCTGAGTCCAACAGGAAAATGTCTAAAGATCAGCCACAGAGTAGTTAAAACTGTCTTTGAACCTGCCTCTTCCATGATGTCACCTAGCTCCTCCCTGTTTATTAAAAATTATACAACCAGGATGTCTTATCACTCAGGAGGTATTTTAAATAGGTGACATCAGCAAAAACTCATTTCCTAATATGACTTCTTAATTGTCTTTCCTTTGAGCTAGTGCAGTTTCCTGCTTCCCAAGACATCACAGGAATTTTACAGCTCTGCAGTTTTCTCACTTAGCTGTCATATAGCTTTCTAACACCAGCTGAAATTAACTGTTCTTCCTCTGAAGACATCATAAAATGGATATTTTAGTTCCTGGCTTCAAGGTAACACAGATCATAACTACGGCTATAAAATGTGACTTAGAAGTTAATCACATTACAGAGATCTGCTGTTTAACATATTCTGTCATTTAGAACTGAAACCTGGGGGGGGGGGTCATCCCAGGAGCATAGAATGTCTCATGAGAGACACTCAATAACAAATTTTTATATTACAAAAATCATAGAGCGATCAGAACCAGCTGGTCAAGCATCGCACAGGTCACTGGTAAGGTTGCATCTAGAGTACAGAGTTCAGTACTGGTGCCCAAATTGCAAAAAGGACATTAACCTGCTGGAGAAGGTCCAGAGGCAGGCTACAAAGATGATAGTGGATCAGCAGGGTAAGGCATACAAGAAGAGGTTGAGGGCACTGAACATACTCCCTGGAAAACAGGAGAGAGAGAGGGGACATGATTGGGACCTTCAAGTACTTGAAAGGGATCAATAAGGTTGATAAGGAGAGTCTCTTTAAGCTGAGTGGCAACCATAACACAAGGGGGCACAGTCTTAAGCTGGAGGGTAGGATGTTTAGGAGGGATGTCAGAAAGCAGTTCTTCACAGAGAGGGTGGTGGACACTTGGAATGCACTGCTGTAAGAGGTCATCTCGCTGAAGACAGTGGGCAGCTTTAAGAGAGGCTGGGTTAGGCAAAGGGGGAAGTAAGGATCATGGGTAGGGAGAATGGGAGGAGTGGGATGGGACGGAGGGCAGGAACAGTAGCTCAAGCTGTGGACCCTGCAATACAAGCAGACTTGATAGACCAAATGTCCTTCCTCTGCTGGCTTCTTTGTATGTATGTATGTCTGTAAGTTATGCAAACCAGCCAGGTCCTAATCAGATGGGCTCTCCCACCTGACCCCAGATTTTGGACTGTGGGAGAATCCTACATGGTGCCTCATATGCTGCAAGGTAACCTAACCCTAGTACCTGCCCTAGCTGTGAAAGCCAAAAGGAGAATGTTGCTGCTGTGAAGAAAAGCTAGGTGTCACCAGCATGAGGCAAGAACAACAGAGTTAACCAACACAGTGGAATACAATAGAAAATGTTACCCAAGTGAAAATCTCTGTAACAGTTTCAGAATATATGGTCTCCATTTTTCAGCTTTTTGGAGCAAGACCCTAAACTCTCCTTAAGTCTCTGTTCAATGGCCTACGCAGACAGTATAGTGTTATGCTTGTGCAACTGTGTTAGTTTGGTTTTGGCCGTTCGCATTCTATTCCAGAGGAATTACCACCCTGTAAGGGTACTAAAGGCAAGGAACCTTCGAACAGGGTTCCACCCCTAGAGGTGCCATGAGACGATTCCCATGGCTAAAGGTACCTTAGGAAGGATCCCAAGGAGAGAGGTGCTGCTGCTGAAGGAGGAGGGGAGGATGATGGGGCAAAGACAAAGTGCTTCAGAAGGAGTCTGAGAGGAACTGCTTACATAGCTTAGGAAGTGAGAGTGGCTGGCTGCTTGTCCATTGAACTACGGGCCCAGCCTTCCAATTCAATGGCCTACGCAGCCAGTAAAGTGTTATGCTTGTGCAACTGTGTTAGTTTGGTTTTGGCCATTCACAGTCTCTATTCCAGAAGAATTACCACCCTGTAGGGGTACCAAAGGCAAGGAACCTTTGAAGAGGGTTCCACCCCTAGAGGTGCCATGGGATGATTCCTGTGGCTAAAGGTACTTTAGGAAGGATCCCCAAAAAGAAATGTAGTACAAAGCATATAAGCAAGCAGGAGCTGTGATGTAGTAGTAGAATAAAGCATCAGGCAGCTTGATAACGTAATGAGATGCTCAGGTTTGTGCAGCATGATTCGATGTTTACATTGAGAATGAGGGGACCTTCTAAGGAAAGAGGGAATGGCAGGGACACCATCCACCTCCATCCAACAGCAGAACCTACCTAAAGAAACTAGGGAACACTACTATGCTAACTAACAGTTATGACCTGAGGCATGAAGGAGAGAAAAAAAACCCTATGAGGAGGAAGTCTCTGGAGATCCAAGGCCTAGGTCGGCTTCCCTCCAGGCTTGGGATATTTTATTTAGAGATGGCTCTGCTGCTGCAATTTGGAAACCCAATTAAAGGGAGGTGGAAAACATTCCAATTTGGAGGAAAGCTCTCACTCAATCCCTCTAGCGGGAACACCGTGGAAGGTTGTGAGAGTGCTCTGCCACATCAGGAGCAACCAAGGTGGGAAGAGGAGAGCAAAGACTGCTGAGGCACTCACCTGGCCTACTTGCCCTAAACACAAACCAGGTGAAGCAGAGGCAGTCATAGGGAGAATGTGGTGAAGATGCCTTGCTAAGGAAAGCACTAAAGCCAATGGACAACCATTATAGTGGAACCACTAGAGCCAAAGGAGATCGGAGTAACCACCCTTCACAGCTAGTCTTAAATGCTACACCAGGAGCTGCTGTTGCATCAGCAAACAGCTAAAGCCAAGCCCGGAGCAAGGACATTCCCAGCCATGGGCCAGGTGAGAAGGACCCCGGCCCAAGTCTGGCATGCTCAAGATGCGGACTTAGAATACAGAGCAAAACCATCGGCTGCAGGGAACCCTGCACCAGAATGGTATGGCTGACATGCCCCAGAAACTGATAAGGAGCTGAAAAACTGATGAGCAGCTGAATGAGCACTGGTGTGCTGAGACCTTATGAGCGTTAAGTGCTAAGACCTTGCAAAGGTCAGATGTAGTAGTGAGTGCACCAGACATCTCAGAGGCTAAAGCTGAGGGGATGGCGGTAGATATGAAGCAATGATTGCATAAGCAGGAGTGGATCTGCACGTAGGTCAGTAAGAAGTACTAATAATCGGACCTGCATGTAGGTCTGCAAAACATAGTAGCAAAGGAGCAGCACTGTGAATAGTGGGGCAAGCCAGCCAGGCATTCAAAAAGCCAATAAAGGTGACAAATACTCAGAGGATTTTTCGACGGCAGAGACAGGATTTAAAACAGAAATAATTAGCCACATGGGGCCACGACTCCCCAAACACCTCCAAGTCCCCGCCATAGGAAAAAGAAAGTGATGGAAGGGCAGAGACCCACATGCAGGTATTGAAACTAATTTACAGCATCAGCAGTAGCTTTAGCTGTCCTCAGAGTACAACAGGGTTTACAAACATAGAAGCAGCATCTGTATTGAGTATGCTGAGTTGTAAACTTTAAGGAACATAGAAAGAAAGGAGACCATGCTCTGAAGCAGCTATCACCTGGCAGTGCAATGAAACTGCAGCAATTAGGAAGTATAATGCATTGAGAGAGCATGAATGAGCTGCTTAGCTAAGGTTCAGAGTGAGCCTGAATCAGGTGAAAACAATTAAGTGCAACATGGAGGGCAGCTATGGCTGAGCTGAAACACACAGATCATGGTTGCAGTTGCATTGCAAGTAACTTGAGTTGTGAGTAACTGAGAGCAAGTAATATGAGCTCTGGAGTAGCAATAAGCTAGGAGCTTAGAAACAAAAGCCCTAAAAGACAAAACCAAAACACACAAACATGGAAAACGGAACAAAGACCTAAAACAAAAACCAAAACAAAGACACACAAAAACACAGAAAGCAAGGGCAGAAAGAAGCACACAGCTGGAGGCAAAATACAAACCAGAAGAGGGAAAACAAACACTGAAGTCCAACAGAGACAAACACAAACAGCAAGGTGGAGGGGGGGGGGCAAAGGCCCCAGGGTAGGCCCCATCCAGCTCAGAGAACAGAGCCTCCGGCTGGCACAGAAAAAGTGCTTCAGAAGGAGGCTGAGAGGAACTGCTTATATAGCTCAGGAAGTGGGAGTGGCTGGCTGCTTGTCCATTGAACTACAGGCCCAGCCTTCCAATTATATGAGGTAGATGGAATTAGGGGCACTGAACAGCAGGGCCAAGCTGCAATTTTTCTACCAATGAATTTTCAGTAGAACCTGATGCATTAATTTCGCCTGAAGAAATCCTAGTCTCTCAACGGATTGAAGTTTAGGAGGCATAGCAGGTTACATAGATACATAGATACATAGACAGTGTCGGCAGATAAGGGCCTATGGCCCACCCAGTCTGCCCATTTGAGCTTGTAAGTTCAGTTTGTTTTCCTAGAAGTCTGTTGCCCCTTACCCCTGACCTCCAGAATTCCTTTATGTCTATCCCATGCATTCTTAAATCCCGTGATTGTTTCAGCCCCCACCACTTCCTCTGGCAGGGTGTTCCACTTGTCCACCACCCGTTCTGTGAAGAAATTCTTTCTCATGTTTCCTCTGAATCGTCCTCCCTCCAACTTCATCCCATGCCATCTAGTCCTGGAACATCTTTTTCGCTTAAAAATAGTGTTTTCCTGCACCCTGTTCCTCCCTGTAAGATACTTGTATGTCTCTATCATATCCCCTCACTCCCTCCTCTCCTCCAGGGAGTACATGTTCAGTTCCTTCAACCTGTCTTCATAGGACTTGTGATGCAATCCATGCACCATCTTTGTTGCCCTCCTCTGAACCTTCTCTACCCTGTCTATGTCCTTACGTAGGTATGGTCTCCAGAACTGTACACTGTACTCCAGGTGGGGCCTCACTAGTGTCTTGTATAGCGGAATTATGACCTCTCTTTTCCTGCTGGTGATGCCCCTGCCTATACATCCCAGCATCCTATTTGCTTTACCTGCTGCCTTGTCACACTGTTTCCCTACCTTGAGGTCATCAGAGATGATAACCCCAAGATCCCTTTCCTGCTTGGTGCATGCTATATCCTCACCCCCCAACTGATATATTGTACCAGGGTTTTTGTGCCCCATATGCATTATCTTGCACTTCTTTGCATTGAATTTCAACTGCCAAACCCTGACCATTCTTCAAGTTTCTGCAGGTCGCTTCTCATTCTGTCTACACCCTCTGGTGTGTCTACTCTGTTACAGAGCTTTGTGTCATCAGCGAACAGTGAAATTCTGCCTTCTAGGTCCTTCGTCAATGTCACTGATGAAGATGTTGAATAGGACCGTCCCAGCACTGATCCCTGTGGTACCCCACTGGCAGTCTTCCTCTGTGGAGTGACAGCCATTTACCACCACCCTCTGTGTCCTGCCACCCAGCCAGTTACCTACCCACCACACTATTGTCCTGCCCACACCCATATTCCCCAGTTTGTGTAATACTCTTCTATGTGGCACAGTGTCAAAGGCCTTGCTGAAGTCCAGATAGGCCATGTCCACTGCCCTCCCCTGATCCACCTCCCTAGTCACCCAGTCAAAAAATTCAATGAGGTTGGTCTGACATGACCTCCCCCTGGTGAAACCATGCTGCCTTGGGTCCTGTAGTCCATGGACAACCAGATGTTCCACCAATCTCTCCTTCAGTAGTGCTTCCATGATCTTCCCCACTACCGAGGTGAGGCTGACTGGTCTGTAGTTCCCTGCTTCCTCTTTGTTCCCACTTTTGTATAAGGGGACTACATCTGCTGTCCTCCAGTCTTTGGGTACCTCCCCTGTATCCAGTGATCGGCTAAACAGGATAGCCAGAGGTTCAGCCACCACCTCTCTTAGTTCTTTAAGGACCCTGGGGTGCACCCCATCTGGCCCCATTGCTTTATCAACTCTTATTACTTCCAGTTCCTTCAGGACCCTTTCTCATGTAAAGGGACTTGTGTCCATTTCTGCACCATTCTCATCTCTTGTACTCCCTTCAGACCCATTACCCTCCTCTTCCTCAGTAAAGACTGAGCAGAAATACCTGTTCAATATGTCAGCTTTACTGTTGTCATCCTCCACGCGGCCCCCATCCTCCCCTTTCAGTCTCACTATCCCTCCCTTTGTCTTTCTTTTTTCACTTATGTACCTGTAAAGTTTTGTCCCTCTACCCACTGATTTTGCAATGTGCTCTTCTGTCTGAGCTTTGTCTTCCCTTACTGACCTCCTGCCTCCCTTTGCTTCTCCTGGTACTTCTCCCTATCCCCTTCTGCCTGTGTCTTTTGTATTGCCTGAATGCAATCTTTTGCTTTCACTTTCTTTGCTACCTCTTTGGAAAACCATAATGGTCTCTCTTCCTTTTCCTCTTGCTAACCTGCTTAATGCATAATTCTGTTGTTCTTGTAATCCCCATTTTAAATACTGCCCACTGTTCCTCAACCCTGATTCCTGTCCCATTCCCCTTAATGCCTCTTTCAAGTATCTCCCCATTTTCCCAAAGTCTGCCCCCCTAAAATCCAGGATACGTGTTTTTGTGTGGTTTGGTTCTGCTCTTTCTGTGATTTCAAACCACAATGACTGGTGGTCACTGTTTCCAGGTGCTCCCCCACTGTTATCCCCATCACACTGTCCCTGTTTGTGAGCACAAGGTCCAGTATTGCCTTCTGCCGAGTTGGTTCCATGACCAGTTGCTTGAGAAAGGCACCCTGAAGGGAGTCCAGGATAAATCTGCTCCTAGTTGATGCTGCTGCTGGGATGTTCCAGTCCACGTCTGGAATATTGAAGTCTCCAACCAGTACTACCTCACCCTTGTCTGCCATCCTTTGGATGGCTAGCATCAGCTCCCTATCTGTTTCTTCCTCCTGGGCTGGTGGTCTATAGACCACACCTGTAGGTTATTATTAGGTTCTAGGGTTCATGAATTGAATGTTCAATTTTTTATGTTTACATCTCATGGCATGCAAGGAAATATACTACAGACTGTCTCTCAGGTGGATTCAAGGCTTCACAGCAGAAAGAACCTTATGATCTAATTTACACAGACAGATGTATAAGCTGGACTGTGTCATTGCCACTGGTTCCAGAACCACATTCAGTGTTAATGGATTTCTATGAAGTATGTACTATCTAGAAAAGAGGACATAGATCTCGGGGGAGACCAGCTTCACTCCTCCCCTCATATCATTAATGAAATAAACTTGTTGCATGACCCTGCACAGATTGATGTTAACTTATATAGTATATATTAATAACTTTGTGTCATATTATTACTGAAAGCCAATAAAAATATTTTATTTAAAAAAAAAAACTGTTATATGGCAAGGCAAGGACATTTTTATTTGTTGGAGCCCTATTCCAGAGGTTCACAGCCTCTTACATAAATAAGTTAAATAAAACTTTTAAAAAGGCCTCCACCATGGAGGCACTGTGGACATGAATTGGCAGTAAATTCCAAATGATACTGTATTATATGTGCTGGCATTGTAACAGGTCTAGCATGCAGTACAGTCTTTTTTTATGGATTTTGACATACTGTACATTCAGAGTGCATTATCTTCAAATCCAAGTCACTCAGAAACTAATGAGCTGATTTTTACTTTTTTAATCTGGCTTTTTTTCCCAGCCCTGCCAATGGCCCACTCGTGCATCTGGCTACCTCATCTGAGACACTTAAGTCACTAGTCCCCGACCTTCATTCTGCACAGCTACTCCTCATGGCTGGGTTAGGAGGGAGGGTCTCCAATTCTACACCCAAGGAATGCATTTGCTTAGGCCATGGGATCCCTAGTCAGTGGAGAGCCTGGTGGTGCCCCAAGCCTCTCTGGATGGGCCACTCTGCCAAGAGCAGGACCCTTCCTCACCCTGACTGCCTGGAGATAGTAGTAGTAGTAGTAGCAGTAGTAGTAGCAGTAGCAGTAGCAGTAGTAGTAGCAGTATTAGTAGTAGTAGTAGTAGTAGCAGTAGCAGTAGCAGTAGTAGTAGTACGTAGTTATTTTATTTGTTGGCATGCTATCCCACAGGCTCAGAATGCCTCACAAAATACAACATACAGCAGCATATTCATACAATAAGATATACCTCAACATTAATTCTAACCCCAAATCTTAAAAACAAATACCATAAAATAAATAAACCCTTAAAACAAGCTAAGGCTAGTTCCAAACAGCAGGAAATGAAACCGGTCAGGGTAGACCAAAGTAAATAGATGGCATTTAAGCACCGTTTGAAGCCCTCCAACAAAGGCGCCTCCCATAAATGGCAAAGCAGCATATTACGGATAACAGGCACAGCAACCACAGATGCTCTGCCCCCAGACTGCTTTGTTTTGGTTCTGGGAACACCCAGGAGGTTTGCCTCAGAGGAGAAGAGAGAGCAGCCAGGAGCTATGGGCAGAGGAGCTCTTTCAGATAGTCAGGGCCCATACAGTGAAAAGCTTTAAATGTTAACAAGCATACCGTCAAGGTGACATAGCACCTTACCAGCAGCCAGTGCAATATCCGCGGTAACAGGGAGATATGCATGAAGCGAGGAACTCTGGCGTCAACCTGGCTGAGGTGTTCAGCACCAGCTGCAAGTGGTGTGTCAATGCTCCAGAGAACCGAGCTAAAGAGCATTACAGTAGTCCAACCTCAGCATAACGAAGGCATGCACTACTGTTTTCAGGTCCTCAGTGCCCAGATAGGATTTGGTTCGGGTGATGCTCCTAAGGTGGAAGAATCCATGTGATGTCCTGCTTCTTAACCCTATCCCTGGCTGTGAGAGGAGTGGTATTAAGTTGTAACCTGGCCAACTCCCCTCACATACCTGCCCATCTTCGAGAACCCATATCCACCAGCAACACTTCTATCGTGTCTGGGTTCAGCCTCAACCAGCTGGAGGCCATCCCATCACTAATGTCAGATAGACATCTGGTCAGCAAATTGACAGCATTTGTCGACCAGGACTGCAGTGTAGGACCTGGTGCTTATAAAGGGGGATGGCACTTCAGACACCACAGTGGGCAGTCCCCTAGGTACCAGTGATCATCAGACAGTGTGGTTTAATATTATGATGGGAACAGAGGCAAACTACATAGGATGAGGGCTCTGGATTGTAGAAGGGGGGATTTTAAAGAAATAAGAGACTGCCTCACAAACTGCCTCTTATTAGGGTTACCAGGGAGAGGGAGAAGTACAGTGGGGAAAATTAAGGGAGGGCATAATAAACAAAACAGCAGCCTCTGCATGAAGGAGGTGAGTAAAAGCAGAGGTAAAAAAGACCGTTGTGGTTCTCTAGGGAAGTGGCCATAGTGGCGAAGGAAAAAAGGGTGGCATTCAGGAGGTATAAGGAAATGCAGAGAGAGAGAAAGACAGGGAGGTGTACCAGGTAAAACAGAAGGAAGCAGGGAAGGCAGTGATGGGAGAAAAAGTACAGACAGAGAAAAGAATAGCCAAGGAGGTATCTAAAGGAGATAAGACTTTATTCAGGTACATAAGTGAGAAGAAGGCAAGGGGTGGGACAGTGAAAACAAGGAGGGTGGTGGGGAGACTGCACACAAGAAGACAAAGAACAAGGAGACATCCTGAACAGGTACTTTTTGCTCAGTCTTCACAATGGAGGAAGGGAGTCTCACCACCAGAGAGCAGCAGCAACAAGGGGCGGGAGGTGAACACAAGACCTCTCCCAGTGGCAGCAGATACACCACAATCACCATGGGTGATAATATTGAACCCTGAGGCCCCCACAGTCAAAGGCAGCAGGGCACAAGGAAATGTAACAGCTCTTTGACTCACCTAGGCTGCTCCGGGACCCTTGGGTCCACTCGGCACATACCTCTGAGGGAGCCGGCCTGGGTCCACAGTGGTCAGCAAATATGGCGTGGTGCCTCCACCCAGGGGAAGTCATAAGGGGTACCTGTGGACTAAGAACAGGTTACCACCCCCAGGAAAATTCATAAGCTGCCCCCTAAAACACTTTCCCCACACAATACCAATTTCCCACACAGTAGCTCTCCCCCACCCCCAGCAACTCTGCTGCAGTAAATCACAGTGACAGTAGTTAAAATGCAACCAATGAGATTATTTATTGAGGGAGGGGAAAAAAGGAGAACAAGAAACACCCTACACTTTTCCAACAATGGTTCCCCGCATAATAACCCCTCCTCCCACCACTGGGTGCACCCGGAAATGTCCCTATATGGTGGGTAGTTACCTTACTGATGTCGTGATGCAGGCCTGGGATCTTTCAGCAGGGCCCGACGCTTTTAACTTCAAACTTCAAGCTTTCAAGATGGCAGCCATGCTGGGCTAGTCACTAGCAGCAAAATCAGTATACTCTTTATTTGAGCTTCGTTTTATTTGAGCTTCATTTTATTTTATCTTTTTTATTGCTGTCTTTTAGTATAATCAGTTAGAGTTTAGAGTTTGACTGGTATTAAGTTTACTAGTGACTACGGGACTAAGTGAGCATTTGCTGTTTCACGCTGTAACTGCTGACTGTAGTGAAATGGACTGTGACTGTGAATGGAACTGCCTTCATCCGTTTAAACGGCCCGTTCATTTTTCAACAGCCCAATACTCATTCACTTGGAATTCTACCTACGAATAAATTCATATTCTGCATCATCCTCTGCTTTAGCCTGTGTAGGGCTGGTCGAAGCCCTGCTGATTTGCCATGTGATAGAACTTTTAAAGTTGTAGGCATACTGCTCTGCCGGGTCAACGTTTGGAAGCTGGCGCTGGTGTTGTCAAATTGCACTGCCATTAAACTTTGTTATCCGGAGCTACCTTTGCACCGCTGGATGAAATTACCACAGTGTAATTTGTGAGTGCTTTTCTGGACCATTCTGGAGCTGGACATCTCGATCTTATCAATCGTTTAAGTGGATTGTCGGTGGACTGCTGGTGGACTTTTGGAGCTTGGGAAGATAGGGCGGAACCTCGGAGGGTCTGTCCGGTGCTAGTGTGGGAGGTGACTGCTGTAGGGTGGTCCCACTGCAGGAGACACTGGTTTAGGGTCCACTGGAGGGTGGATGTAGTTTACTGGGGCCTCCTAGGTTTTCTCGGGTGGCTGTCTGTAGAGCGGGCCACAAACGGGGAGACATAGTAGTGGGTCTGCCTAGGTGGTTAGGATTACCTCCTGGGTAAGTGCGGGTTTGACTTTACCTGTGACTCCCTGGAAAACAAATTCCTGCCTATCTTGGAGAAATTCTTAGGCTGTTGAACTTTTTGTTATTGAACTGCAAGGAATAAAGGCTAAGGAAGGATTTAATAAAATATTTCTTGGATTTAGAATGCCTGTGTAGAAATCTGGCCCAGGCAGTGAGAGTGCCTGAAATTTTGCTAAAATTCTGCTTATGGAGCTAGTGTATTCATTCAAAGTCAAGGTGAGAGCTGACTTTGTCTGAAATACCATGTGGTTTTATTCTTCAGAGGTGAGAGCTCTGATGGTCACCATTTCTACAAGGCTTGACAAGATCTGACAGTCTTTGTTTGGGTTTTCTTACTGTGGTACACAGGTTGAAACAAGTGACTTGGGCTGTATGTTTAATTTCTTGGATTAAACTGAAGGGGATTTAAGAGCTCTCTTGAATCGAAGGAACTGTGTTGATATGATTGAGTGTTTTTTGATTTTTTTGTAGACTCTCCCTCGCTACGTAAGAGGTGGGGGGGGGTTGGTTATTTTGTTAGAGGAGAGAGAGAATTCAAAACTGGGTTAGATATATGATTTAAATATTTTGCTAGATTTGTATTGATTTATTTGTAATCATTTAGTTTAATAGAGTATTGGCATTGATTTTGATGTAGTTGCAATTTATATTTATAGTAAGTTTTTTAAACAGGGAGCATGTGTTGGGATCAAGCTTCGGTGGGCAGGCGCTACTCCCCTCAGGCTGAGGGCCTGCACCTCGATGGTCCTCCTTTGCAGCCCGAGGTATACAGGCGTTGTCGTGCCTTGGGGATTGCATGGAGGGGCCGGGGGGGGACCGGGTTGGACAGATATGGGTGGTGAGGTCGAGGAGGCACCCTGGGGGGAAATGGGTCCAGGAAAGGGGTCCTCAATGTCTGGTACCCATACCCAAGGGTTCCACTGATAGTGGGCAAGTTGCCCGCTCCTCCAAGGCCTCTCATACAACTGGGGCAGTGTTATGTAATGCCAGGTCAATAAAGAACAAGACAGCAATTATTGCTGATCTTGTGGAGTCATCTGACCTGGTTTGCATCACCAAGACCTGGCTGGATGAGAATGCTGGTCCGATATTGGAGTCAGCTGTTCCAGCTGGGTACTTGGTGATACACCGACCGAGATTGGATTGAAGGGGCAGTGGTGTAGCCATTTGTTTTAAGACGGAACTGGGCCTTGTAGAGGTTCCAGTGGAGACCACTAGATCCTTCAAATGTATCATGGGAGCAGGTGTGGGCAGCAGGATTCTGCTCATCTACCGTCCACCCAGTGATGAGAAAGTTTTCCTTCAGGAAGTTGCAGACTTCATGGTTGATATGGTGTTGGAATCCTCCAGGTGGTTGGTCCTGGGGGATTTTAATGCCTGGGCCGAAGATGAACTCTCGCAATTTGGTCAAAACTTCCTCCAACTGATGATTTTGTTGGGCTTCACACAGGTAGTTACCGCTGCAACCCATATTCAGGGCCACTCCTGGACCTGGTGTTCATCCTGGGGATGGAGGTCGCTGACTTGGTGGTGGAACCAGTTGGATGGTTGGACCATCACCCTATAAGGTTCAGTTTCATGGATCCCCCTGTGAGACCAGCCCCTTTGGAGATGGTCCGGTACCGCCCTTTGAGGGGAGTAACCCCAGAGGGTCTGTTGACGGTAACAGACCTATCAAGTTGGCCACTGAAGTGCTTTGGCAGGCGTGACCTAGTAGTGCGCTATAATAATATGGTGCTGAGGGCCTGGATTCACACTCTGTCTGTGTTCGTCCCTCCTTTCTGCCCTCAGTCCCCTGGTTTGATGGGACTTTGAGGGAGCTGAGGAGAGCGGGGTGAAGGTTAGAACGTTGTTGGTGGAAATCTGGCCTGGAGGAGGACAGACTTAGGTTGATCACCCATTATTCGGACTATCAATCAGAAATCTCCTGTAAGAAGGCAGAGTTCCTGTCCAGGGAGATAGCTGCAGCAAGGAATCGACCGGCTCAGCTCTTCCAGACCATGGGCAGGCTGTGCAATCCAGCCTGCCTTCGGGGTCGGAGAGCCTTTTCACAATTAAAGTGTGTTGAGTTCGCTCGGTTCTTTGCCGAAAAGGTGTCCTAAATCAGATCGGAGATCTGCTTAACGCATTCAAATGAGTATGGCGGTGGTCAATGCAAGGGTACAGGCACCCAGTCTGTCTGGACAGACTTTGGCCAGCCAGCAATCATGGATATCATGAAGATTGTTCGAGGCTTGAGACCGACTTACTGTAGTTTGTATCCTGGTCCTACGCATCTCCTTGTGGAGTGTATGGATGTGATCGGACCGGTCCTTGCTGAGATAGTCTAGTGTTCATTGGATCAGGGGGTGTTTCTGGAACCCCTGAAGTAGGCTGTTGTGACACCCCTTTTAAAGAAACCTTCCTGCGACCCAGACTGTCTTACAAACTATAGACCGGTCTCTAACCTGCCCTTTTTGGGCAAGGTTATTGAGAAGGTAGTCGCATTGCAGCTTGAGAACTTTCTTACCGCCCACAAAGTCTATGATCCTCTCCAGTCCGGTTTCAGGAAGAGGCATAGTACCGAGACGGCATTGGTTCAGGTACTTAATGATCTCCTAATAGCGAGAGATCAGAGGAGTCATTCGATCTTGGTTCTCCTTGATCTCTCTACAGCATTTGATACTGTGGACCATGGGGTGTTGCTAGAACACCTGCGGCTACCCTGTGGACTGCCGGGGACAGTCTTCAGATGGTTCCATTCTTTCCTCACAGGCAGGACTCATAGGGTGATGTCAGGAATTTTTTCCTCTGCCCCCTTCGCCCTGCCTTGTGGGGTGCTGCAGGGTTCCGTGCTGTCCCCATGTTGTTCACGGTGTATATGTTGCTGTTGGGAGACATTATAAGGCAGTATGGGCTGAGTTTTCACTGCTATGCAGATGATACTCATCTCTACATGTCCTTTGTACCTGAACAAAATATAGTGCGATCTCGGTCTTTAACAACTGCCTCACTGAGATTCAGGACTGGATGAGTGCTAACTGGTTGAGACTGAATCCCAACAAGACTGAGGTGTTGGTGGTGGACCCAGGTCATCGTGTAGAGAAGTTGACTCCTGGGCAACCGTCTGGCCTTGTGTTAGGGGGTAACCAGTTGAGACCTTCTGAATGGGTGCGTAATCTCTGGGAGTAGTGCTTGACAACGAACTGACGCTAAAAGCACAGGTGTCAGCAGTTGTCAAGTCCTCATTTTACCATCTGAGGAACATCACCCAGATAAAGCACCTTGTTCCGCATGATGACCTTCCTATATTGGGTCACGCCTTTGTGTCCTCTCATCTTGATTACTGCAATGCTCTATACCTAGGGTTACCGGGGGTGGATCTCCGTCACCTGCAGCTGGTCTAGAATGCGATGGCCAGGTTGTTGACTGGATTGTCAAGAACTTGCCATGTCACGCCTGTGCTGCGTGAACTGCACTGGCTGCTGGTGCATTGGAGAATCACCTTCAAGGTCATGTTGCTGACCTATAAGACCCTACACGGACAGGGACCGGGTTACTTGCAAGACCTCCTTCAGCCCTACCGCCCCCTCCATCCACTCCACTCCACCGACAAGGGATTGCTAGAGGTTCCCAAGGTCCATCTTCAGTCATCAGGTGCCAGGGCTTTTTCTTTTGTGGCTCCGATCCTGTGGAACTCTCTACCTCGTCAGATTAGAGAGTGCTTGTCCACTGAGACCTTTAAAGCCTCACTAAAAACGTATTTATTTAATCCGGCTTTTGGGGATAATACTTAGTTTTACTTTGCTGCCTTTTTATCTTTTTATATGTTTTGTTGATTGAATGTTTGTTTGTTTTTTCTGTAATGTATTTTGACAGTTCTGACATCCAACAAAGGGTGTCTGCAGCCAGCTGAGTTGCAGGCAGAATGCTGTTACATGGCACCATGGAGGTCCCTGGATGGTAGTGCAGCACAAGGTCGCAGATCTAGAAGCCTTAAGAAACTTAGGGTACACTGGAGTTCTCCTGCCTGGCCTTTCCAACTTCACCCGGAGGCCTTTGTAAACTGTGTTCACACAGGCAGGCCTGTTGATGTCTTCCCCATCAGTCAGCTGCTTCTTCTTCAGTCAGGGGAAAAGGATGAAAGCAGCACCCCAAACCCCTCTTTTGCAATTCTGGTCACACCGTCTCAGCTGGTCACTTGTTCAGTATTTTAACCCCAGCAACTCTCCCACTGGGCATTCTCTTTTCCAAGCAATGCTGGGCCCTTTCACAGTCACTTGTCTTAGCACTCACAGTCTCTCCCCTTGCCAGATTTTCCATTTCACCAAACAATTTCTCCGCGGAGGGGGCACAGCAGCTCAGTCTGTCAGAATGCTGCCCAACAGTTTGATCCAACAGGGAGCAAGTTCTACTTTCAACAGCACAACAGTCTCTAGTCCTCCTGCACACAACTTGATGTCTTTCCTTTAAGGTCAATGGCCAAAATCAGCAGGAGCAAAAATGCAGGGAATTGGGCTCAGAAGTCCACACAGCCTTTTCCCTCAAAACCACATTGTAGCTCCTCTCGACAACTCTTCTGTTTGTGGCAAAGCAGTTCTATTTATAGCTTTCTGGCAGCCCTCTGTTGATTGGCAGCTGTTTCCCCAGTGAACTCAGTGCCTGTTTCATGTTTTACCCAGCAGACCTCCATTTTGTAGTTTTTTATGGGGACTGTCATTTTGTCTTTGTTAGGTCTCTAAACAGTCTGGCCCTTAATTTTCACATTTTAGCCCTCAGGAAGGGCTAGAAACATTTCCCCCATGACTAGAGGCCTTCCAGTCTTTAATTCATTAATTTTCCGGCTCCTCTGCACCCTCGGGAGCCAGGGATATACTTTTAACTGACAGTCGCATGGCCGAAGCTGTAAATGGAGTAGGGCTCCTTTAAATTTTTAAGACCTGACAGTGACGAATGCCCAGTTAAGTGCAAGACGCCACATTTGTTTTGCTTTTTTTGATCCCGGTTTTCTTATGCACCCTGGGACCGCTCCAGTGCCTCAATTCACCCAGAGGTGCAGAATTAGTGATCAGACCTCGGCCCCACTTGGAACATGGGCCGAGGTCCTGAAATTTTCAACGGCTGTGGAGAGGGGAGGCATCTAGGCTCAAGCCACTACAGGGGCACCAGTAGGAGGTCCCCGGTATGAGAGCGGAGGGCCATAGCCCTTTCAGGTAAGCACAATTGGGGGGCTTGCAGAAACATTCCCCAGAGCTACCTGCAGCCCCTTGATGGAAAGGAAGTAGTCAAACCACTTAAACACAGTGTCTCCAAGTCCTCCAAAGTGCCTCAGTTGAGCAGTTGAAACGTCATGGTCTACAGTGTCAAAAGCTAATGAGAGATCAAGGGGAGCAAGAGTTGATCATTCTCCTCTATCTCTAGCTAATAGAAGGCAAGTTTGCACCCCGACGAGGTCTGTCTCTGTGCCGTGACACCTCCTGAAACACAACTAGAAGGACTCATAGATAGAAAATTTCTCCATGTGAATCTCAGGTTGTTCCTACTACCTTCTTATACCTGTTCAAGTCTGCTCCACAACCTGGGTCACCTACATAGTGGCATGTTGTCCTTTCACTGGGTCACTGGGTGGCCTAATAAGTTGTTTGAAATGGAAATGACAAAAGCATGTGCAGGAAAACAAGGAATATTACCTGACTATTTTTTGTGGCTTAATATTTTGCAGTTTTGGCTCTAGACCACTCCGAAAACAAAATGGCAACATTTTCAAAAACACTTACAATTTTTACATACATATACTGTATATTTTAGGGGGAAAAGAAGACCAGCGGTCTATAGAGTTTCTCCCTGATGTTATCTCAGTTGGAATATTCTGTCGCCTAATTTTCTTCAAAATAATTATTGAGTCCCAGCTCAAAGTCTGTTACAGTATCAGCTGATACTGCTTGCTTTAGCAGTCTATTCCAATACTCATTCATTCTGTGCAGTGATGGTTTCTGAAATTCTCCTCGAGTCTTCCTCTCTTCAATGAAAATGTGTCCCCTTGTACTTTCATCCCTTGTGCATCTTATAGATACTTCAAGGACTGTCATGTATTACAAGCCTACCTTTGCAGTTACCTCCAAATTGTTTCAGCCACTGGCTGATCCTTGCTATGTTATCTTTATTCTGTACCACCCGGCAGATGGTGTTAAACACCTTTGTGATGGTATTTGTTTCAAAAACAGAAACATAGACAGTGATAGCAGAAAAAGCCCACAGGTCTATCTAGTCTGCCTGGACTTCCTTATCTGCCCCAGATCCTATTGTCCTTAATGAGTTTTAGCCCTCTCGGTCCACCCCCCTGCTCTCCTCCCTACTGCTACTGACCAGAGCAACCGCCAGACCATTCACTGTGTCCCAGCCATGCTTAAAACCATTTATAGTCTTGGCACCCACCACCTTCCCTGGCAGACTATTCCATGACTCCACCATCCTTTCTTTACAACAGAACTTCCACACAACCTTCTTAAACCTCCTCCCACCAGTTTTCACTCATGACCTCGGGTTCTTGACTCTATACACATGTTAAATAGTTCCTCACAGTTCACCGTGTTTTATTCTCTTAAGGAACTTGACGGTCTCTCAAATCCCTCCTCTCTTGCCTGGTCTTCAGCAAGTACATGTTCAGTGCCTTCAGATGATCTTCGTAAGATCTGCCCTGTTGGCCCTGAATCAGCTTGGTCACCCTGCATTGCACCATCTGCAGCCTGTCCCTGTCCCTGTCCTTCCATAGGTGAGGACTCCAGAACTTACTGTATCACTGTATTCCAGGTATGGCCTCACCAGTGACCTATATAGAGGTAGCAGTACCTCCTTTTTTCTGCTATCAATACCCCTTCCAATACACCCCAGCATCTTATTACCCTTACTATAGACCTTGTTAAACTGGTTTGATTATTTGAGGGAGTTGCTAGTGCTCAGTTTAACCCCTCCCATCCAGTACTCTGCCCTGTTTTGCTTTTGTTTTTGTTCTAGGTGCATAACTTTGCATTTTTTGTCATTGAATTTCAACTGCCAAACCTTAGACCACCACCCTAGCTGTTGTAGATTCCTCTACATTTCCTTGATCACTTCATCACTATCTGCCCTACTGCAGAGCTTTGTGTCATCTGTGAAGAGACACAACTTGCCCAGGATACCCTCTCCAAAGCTGCTAATGAACATATTGAAGAAGACAGGACCCAGGACAGATCCCTGCAGCACCCCACTCCTTAACTCCCATTCTTCTTACCCCATTTACCACCACCCTCTGCTGTCTCTCCTTCAAACACTTTTCCATGCATCTATGTCCCTAGCTACACCCAAATCCTCCAGCTTCTTCAGCAATCTTCTGTGAGGTGCCGAGTGAGAAGCCTTGCTGAAATTGAAGTGAAGTAAATCCTTAGCATGGCCTTATCTACTACCTTTGTTACCCAGTCAAAAAACAAAATACTAGGTTGATCACAGACCCATGCTGTTTTCTGTCCTGCAGACCATTGCTCTGTAGGCAGTCCATTATGTCCTCTTTGATCAGTTTACCTACTACAGAGGTAAGTCTGATAGGGTTGTAATTCCCCGGTTTCTCCTTGTCCCACTACCTTATTGTAGCAAGACTACATCCACTACTGTCCACTCTTTTGGAACTATCCCTATCTGAAGTGAACTTAAACAGCATTACTAGGGGTTCAGCCAATTCTGCAGACAATTCCTTTAGCACCCTTGGGTGCATCCCATCTGGCACTAGGGCTTTATATACCTTTAGGGCTTTAAGCCCCTTCTGGACTCTTTCTCTGGTAAATGATGGCTGCCTCATTTCAGGAATGCCCCTAACAGCCACCTTGATACCAGTTTCAGGCAGGGTCCTGCTGTCTTCCCTTGTGAAGACAGAGCAGAAGTAACTATTAAAGAGCTAGTGGAACCAAAAGAGGCAAACAGGAAAATGATACAACTGTTAAGAAGTAGACAGTTGTAACTTTTTATTTCTGAAGTATTGTCTTTCTCCGTTTTCTCATTAGAACGTTTACTACTTGATAATATTGTGCTGGATGTATAGACTAGCTCTCCACCTGGCAGATGACAAATCAATTACTATTCCACCCCAGCACATCATCAGCATTATGATCTCACTGACAGTGACATCACCAGTGACTCACCTGGTAGCTACTGAGTTGCTGTTCCTAAGCAGCAGTGATGCCACAGTCAGTGCGGTCACAATGTTGATACTGTAATTGGGGAACAGAGCTAGATATGTCAGCTGCCAGGCAGATTGCTGTTTCACACATTACACCTACTGTCATCATGTAAACAATCTTCTAATTAACCGAATGGAAAAGAAAAAGTACCTCAGCTATAAAAGATAATGCCTGACTGCTTTCAAAAACTAATAGTAGTTTTAGACAGAACACTATCTCTTTAAGAATGGTTGCTTTTTGTTCATCTTCCTATAGTACCCTCCTCCCCTTGTAGCCAAAAAATACCCTCTCCCTTCTTCCTTTTTCCTTAGTGTATCTCCCTGATCATCCTCTTTGCTTCAGTAGTTTTTTATTTGGTAGTCTCCCAATTTCTCCTCCCCCTTCTCCCCATTTTTCCTTGTACCTTGTGAAAGCCTTTTTCTTGGCCCTTAATGCTTCTCTTGCCCTTTCTGAGAACGATGTTGGTATCTTGTACCTGTTTCATTTTGTAAAAAAAAATGTTGTGCATGAATTTGTTGCAATGAGGATGGTCCCTTTGATTGCCCTTATCTTTCCTCCACACCTCTGATGCTGTCCACCTAGTTCATTAATCTCGGACCAGCTTCCTCATCCAGTGGAAGTCTGCTCTTCTGAAATCAAGGACTTCAGTTTTTGAGAGGGGCATTCTGGTCTCAACGGCCAGTCCAAATCATATGGAGTTATGGTCACTGGACCCCAGTAGCTCCACTTCCCTCATTCCACTCACCAGCTCTGAGCTGGCGAGCACCAACTTGAGAATGGCCACCTGTCTAGTGGGTTCCTAAACCAACTGCTCCAGCAAGCAGTCTGCAATGTATCTAACAGGACCTGACTTCTGGTGCACCCGGCCACTGGAATGTTATTTATTTATTTTTATTTAATTTTATTTAATCATTCTCGGATTACAAGTACCTTTGAGCAAGGGACTGCTCATTTACAAAGGTTCCACGTCAGCATTGGGAGAGGTTACAAAGACAGACAAAGGAGATCAAAAAATAAATTTACAGTTTACAGCAAACACCACAGTACAAAGCTGAATGACAGTCTCTGATACATTTGCAATATACAGTTGGTGGTAAACTAAGTGAAAGAGAAGGGAGGTAAGTTAAGTTAGGTCAGAAATATAGGGTGGGAAAGTTGCAGCCAGATGGCCTTGTCAAGAGGGGTAGTAAGGTAGGTGGAGATCGGGGTAGAGTGGGGGGATGATGGTGAGATACAGAGGCAAAAGGAGGGGAGAAAAAGGGGGAGGGAGGAAAGAAAGGAGAAGAAAGAAGTGTAGTGGAGATCCATTTTGGCCAGGGGTCTGACATGACGGAGAAGTGATATGCAGGGAAAAAGAGAGTGAAAAAAGAAGGGTGGGCATAGGGGGGAGGGAGAGAGAGAGAGATAGGGACAGAGGATATCCTGACAGAGGTCAGAACTGGGTGCACCAGAGAGCACATCGTGAGGTTAGTTAGGGCAGTCACAGGTGCTTTCATTTATAATGTGCTTGTGGAGGAGACATTTAAATTGGGTCAAATGAGGTAGGCTATTTAGTTCATAGCCCAGACTGTTTAGCCAGTTGGGGGCTCTGTAGAGGAAGGACCGCTGGCACTGGGTGGTCCGGACCCGTGGAACAAGTAGGTGTTCAGTGACAGAGGCCCGAGTATAACAAGCCTTGGGGAATCTAGGCAGAAGGCAGGAGATTCCAGTTGGCAGCACACCAAGGAGCGTCTTTTCGGCTAGTATGCAAGTTTAGTGCTTGATTTGTCCAGTCAATATCTGGCAGGTTCAGATCACCCACCACCACCACCTCCCGCTTCTTCACTTCTCTTGCCAACTCATTCCCAAGCTCCCTATCTATCTATCTCTCTTCCTTCCCTTTGTCCTGGTGGTACATAGATCATCCTGCCCCTCCCACCCCACCCCCACTATGTGCCACACTGGGAGCCCACTCCAGTGTGGCCAGCATAACCCCCCCAAAGTCATGGGGCACACTGGGAGCCCACCCTAGTGTGCCCAAGAGTTGCTTAATTTCACCTGTAAATAAAGAAAATCCTCCTGCGATGTCCATTCCTGAAAATAAGAAAACGGTCCATCGTTGAGTCTGGAGCACCCCCCTCCTCCAACCTGCACCCACCCTCTGCGCACCCCACCTCCAGAGCCAAGCGTAATGATCTTTGGTGGAGTGGGACACGTCTGAACTCTTCAAAAGCAGACAGCAAACTGAAGAAAATCACGGTAAGCTGTATAATGGCATCAATGGTGGGGGTCAATTTAGGTGGATATCTCGGCCATTTTTGTGACTTTTGGCTCCAAATTTTCAACATGGGGTTCTTGGGACCCTGTCTCATGAATTCAGTCACTGTCATTTAGTTATTCGGTCCTGAAAGGTGATTTCACAATCACTGCGTGGAATCACCTTTCGGGACCGATTAATAAAATGACAGTGTCACTAATCATGAGGTGGGCTCCCAAAAACCCTATGTTGCAAATCTGGCAAAAAATTCCAAAAAATGACTGTTACGAGTGTGTATTGTGCAGTTTTCACACACACTCGTAACTTCAAGAATTTTTAATAGTTTTACTCCAGATTTTCCACATTGCCTTTTTTTCACACCTCCTTATGAAAAGTACAGCTGTCATTTTTCACATCCTACCCGAAATGTGTTTTTGCGCATTTGTCGCACAATGATGCGGTCACTGTGGGAAATCAACATTCGGGACAGACCAAGAAAATCACAGTGATGCTGTTGATGAGCAGAGGTCCCAAACTGCCTATGTTGAAAATTTGGTGAAATAATTCCACAAAATGACTGTGTTACCAGTGTGCATTGTACAGTTTCCACGCACGCTCGTAACGTTGAGCATTTTTAATATTTTCACTCCAGATTTTCAACATTGCCATTTTTTCACACCTCCTTATGAATGGCACAGCTGTCATTTTTCACACCCTGCCCAAAAAGTGTTTTTGCACAGCTGGCGCAGAATGGTGCAGTCGCTGTGGGAAATCAATGTTCGGGACAGATTAACAGAATCACAATGAGTGGAGGTCCCAAATGCTTTCATGAGGACGGGTCACAAAAAGCCCATGTTGAAAATTTGGAGTGCAAATACCAACAAATGCCCGGGGCGTTAGGGTTTCTAACCATAACGTCCCACCCTGTAGAGACTAACAGGCATCAGGGGTGTGACTTTGGATTGTCGGCTGTAATGCTCATGCCATTGCACCCCTACCCTGTAGCCAGTGACAGGCATCAAGGTGTGCCTTGGATTCCTCGGCCCAAAGTTCACCCCATTCTCCTATACTGCACTCATCTCAATGTATTTCCTTATGGAATTGGGTGAGCATAAGGCCCAATGACTCCAAGGCTCAACGCAACACTTGTCAGAGTCTGCAGGGTAGGGTGAGGTGAAATGGCATGAGCGTTATAGCCGATGACCCAAAGGCACACCTCAATGCCTGTCAGTCTCTGCAGGGTAGGGTGGGGTTGGCGTCAGTTCCATACTTCAGTGCCATTCCTATTATGTGTCTCTCTCTCTAACTCCTGCACTACCAGTGCCAATGCCAGCAAGACAGCATTTGGCATTGACAAATGCTTGTTTCTATTACTTTCAGATCTTGAGAGCCATCCCTTCCTTTGGCTCTTCCACTACTCTATTTTGAACCTCAACCTTATTTTTAACCAACTTACTGTTAACAGTCCCTAGTATGGGGGAGGCCTAGTTAAGTTCCATTCCTTCTCTTCCTTTACCATGGTTCCCCTAGCCTCGGTGTCCCTAGAATGCAATTTAACTGTCTAATGTAGACGTCAAACTTCTGCCCCAACATGCTGGTCCCTCTCGTCTGGTGAAGGTATCACCTTTGAGGAGCCTCTAGTCTGAGAAGTTCCCCCAGCCCCACACAAAGCAGTACCCTTTCTCCTGACACAATCCTTTTAACCACCCACTTCATTCCTCTATATCTTCCCTCCTTACTCTATCTTTCCCTTCCCCTTCCCAATCCACACAGGGAGGACCTCGGAAAAGGCCAGGGAGGCCGAATGTGCCTGCAGTTTGTCCCTCAGCCTCTGAAAGTTCCACTTCACTTGCTCCACAGGATGGTTCACCAGATCATTAGTACCCAAGTGTACCAGCACCCCCACACACACACACACACACACACACACACATACTATTTTCCCTGTTCTGTCTATGTCTTGGATGGATGATGCCCCATGAAGACACCTGATCATCCCCCACCCCTTCTCCCCCAACCCACCACCATCTCTATTCCACTGGTCCTTGAATCCCCAACTACTATGGCTCTCGTAGCTGCCTTCTTCTTACACTCGCTCTTAGGTGCCACCAGGTCATCACTTCCACTTCCTCCAACAGACCCAGAGTCCCTCCCACCCCAGTGTAGTCAAGTACCTAAGTCTCCTCCAGCAGTGCAAAGTGATTTGCCATCAGGATGGTGTGGGGTTGGTTGACCTCTTTGTGACTGCCCCGCCACCTTCCCTCTCCCCACCACTCTCCACCCCCATGGACCGACTGGCCTCTGGGGGATTGGGGGGTAGGCTTTGGGCTCTAGCTGAATAGGTGCTGCAGAAGAGATATCTCTTCCCTCACTGCTACAAGCTGAGCATGGAGCCCTGCAAATGTCCTGCAGAAGGGAAAGTGACCCCTCCTCCAGAGAGTAACCCTGGAGAAGAGCGCCCTCCAGTCCCTTCAACTGACTTGCTTCCCCCTGAACCTCATCCCTATACCGATCCTTACGATAACCCTTAGATTGCTGATACTAACCAGTTTTTCCCTACCTCTCTAGTACCCTTAGATAAAGTTAAAAAGTTAAATCAGCAGACTTGAACCTAACTTTACACCGTCTTTCAAACTGATTGCAGACAATAAGCAGTACTATCTGAGCTGAAGCAATTTCCCTAGCTTCATGGACTTCTAGCCAGCTCTAACCCCTCCTGTTTTATCTCACTAAAGCCTGTTAATTACCAAATAAGCAGGTTACAGAGTAACCCTTTACTGCTGTACTTTAATTCAGCAGATTTCCAAGCTTATCAAGCCGTTCTGCAACATTCTACCCTTCTGAATTAAAAAGTTAAATCTTACATTGATTCCTGTGACAAAGAAAAAGAAATGCTTTATAATAATTACAGAAATAAAATTTCAGTAATAGAAAAGAAGGTTAGAGCTTAGCTTCCCAGATGTTTCCAAATTCTGTCAAAATGATTAGTGTTTTTTGTTTACTTGTAATGACTTGGTGACCCTTGAAAATGAACACTTGTTGCCCAATGGCTTTTCTGTACGTAAATAAACAAATAAATAAATCAATAATTACATGCAAACATACATACATACATACAAACATACATACATGCATGCATACATACAAACATACATGCATGCATACAACCATACATACATACATAGAACACATACATGCATACACACACACACAAACATACATACAAACATACATACATGCATAAACAGCTTCCCCGAGTCCTGTAGAAAACTGTCCCAGTTTTACCAGTTGGTTCTTGTAGCCCATTTTTTTTTTCAAATCTTAAGTCATCTTTGCAATTCTCCTCTGAACTTTTTCCATTGCGTCAGTAGCCTTCCACAGATATGGGGACTAGAACTGCACACTGTATTTAAGATGGGGTCTGATTAAACATCTGGATAAGGAGCATTATGATGTGTCTTGGCCTAGGTACACAGTGTAATGCATGCCTGATTCTGTCTGCCTTGCTAGCTACTGCCTCAAACTGCTACTCCCATTTAAAGTTGCAGGTTATCTGTACTCCCAACTCTTTTTCCAGTTTGATTTTAGTAATCTCCTTACCATTCACACAGTATTTTGCACTGGTATTTTTGCCTACTGGATGTATTACCTTCCCTTTCTCAACACTGAAGCTGATCTGACATTTCCCTAACCAGTTTTCAAACAGAAACATAGAAATGTACAGGCAGAAAACAACTACAGTAGTCTGCCTGAGGATCATAGCTAATTAGAGTGACATGCCCATCTTAGTGAAACAATCTGAGGATGCCTCAAGGAAATTATGTTCCTTCTCCATGCCTCCCCCCCTCCTACCATCACTATGTGCCCATTGAATCTGTCCAATCTGGACTTGAATCCAGCTACAGTGTTAGCACTGACTACACTGCTAGGCAAAGCATTCCTTTTGGTCACCACCCATGCAGTGAAGAAGTACTTCCTCATGTCCCTCCTGAGACTGCCCCCACCAACTTGTAGCTGTACCACCTGGCATACCTCTCAACTGTACCACATTTCGAGGAACATTCCTCATTTTACTTCACAAAAGCTCCCTGTTCCACATTGTGAGGAGTTGTCCCACATTCAGTATTAACATGTTAAAGCAAAAATAAGGAGGCAGTATAGCGCAGTGGTCTAAGGCTCTGAGCTGCAAATTTGGTGATATCCAGCAGACCAGACCTGGGTTTGAATCCCACAGCTTCCACTTGAATACTGTGTGACCCTGAGCAAGTCACTTAACCTCCTTGTGCTCCCAGGTCGCTCCTGTAAAAAAGCTTTCAGCTTAGTGTGCTATACCTGGTTGCAAAAAATATATTATTCAATTAATAACAGACTTTCTGAACATAAACGCAAACATTTTAACAGTGTTTTGAGCTTTCTATGTAGAGATTTCATTTTTTTTTTTTTTGTTGACCGGGTAAGTGCACTAGACAAATCCTGCCTATTTTCAGGCACAACCTGGGGGAAGGGGATACAGATGAATGCCAACTGACCTTGAACCAGATTAAGCAGTTTGTGGTATTTTTAGTGAATATGGGAAATTTGGCAAGGACACCGGGGAAATTCCCCTACTCTTTTCGATAAGTGCCATGGGATCTTTAACATCCACCTGAACTACCACCAATCCAGGCAGATGGACCTCGTTTAACGCCTCATCCGAAGACGGCAACTCAGAAGTGCACCTCCTCATGCTGCACTACAGTGTCAGTACTGGGATATTAACCCAAGTGCCAGATGTGGCAACTGAACCCACAGCCCTCTCATCTCCTGGCCTCAGAGGCGAGTGTGCTACCTACTGAGCCACTGACACTGACAATTTGTTTAAGTGTTCCACATTTTGCTCATTTGTTCCACATTTTGAGAGGCAATGTTCCACATTTGGGTTACAAAAGGTTGAGAGGTATGCCACCTGGTGTACAAGCTGTCATAGCACGTGAACAGCTAAGTGGAGTTCACCCTGTTGATCCTATGAAGAATCCTAAAGGCTTCTATCATATCCCCCCTTTTCCATCTGGCCACCAAGGAATCCATGTTCTGGTTTTGCAACCTTTCTTCATATTGTAAAGAATAACCTCCAGCCCTGGGGGGAGAGGTAATTTTAAGGTGTCTTTTAAAACTCAGTACCATTGCAGTGTGGGTCCTGAATTCCTATATGCATTTAAAGAGACACTTCAAGATCAGTGGCAAAGACAGAAATTAAATAGTCTGCTTTCAGTCCTGTGTTGGGTTTGTTTAATAAATAATGTTATGATTGCAGGCCCGGTGGCGTTGAGGGTTGAAGCGCTGGACACCATACCTCGTGCTGCGCCGGAGACCTGGGTTCGGGAACTGACTTGGGTGCTGGGGGTCGGCAGGGGAAAGGTTGAGGACTGAGTGCCTGTATGGTGCTCTCCTCCCCAGATTAAGGGAGGGGACAGCCTGGTGAGCCAGTGACCCCCGGTGGAGACCAGGGGTACTGCAGTGAGCCAGGCAAGCACGTACTAGCGTGGCCAATGCTAGCAGGGTTGCCATGTGCTAGAAGCATCAGGGCATGCCCACGTATGGGGGGAAGGGACAGAACACAGAAAAAAAACAGTCCTAGGGGTAGGCGATGGCACCAGCCCCCATGCCCACTGCCGTGTCTGACCTAACCAGCCTTCATGGATACTCCATCCAGGGCCCACGTCTGCAGCTGGAGTCTATGGTCAAGAGCGCCCAAGGTAGGAGGGGTGGCCCCACCCTAGAGGGGTTAAGCTGGGGGTGCCAGCTGCGAGGTGGGACGGGAGTGAAGAAGGTACGGATGGGGGGGCTTCAGGTAGGGCAGGACACAAGTTGGATGCCTGAGAGAGGTTCCTAGGACTGTGACCGGAGTGAAAGAAAGTAGAAAAAAAATAATAATGCTATGATTAAACCATTATATGCTGTGTCCTGTGATTATTTACACCACATCTATCCAAGCAAGCTCCTGTTTGTGACATCTCAGTCACTGAATTTTTCTCCTTTTTTATGATCTCGGCTAAGAGCTCTCTGCCACTGATGTCATTCAAGAACTGACGTCAGTGGCAGCAGCGTGAGAGTGTTATGGTCAGAACAGCTGATCAGACATCTCGAGATGTCAACGTGTGTTTGCTGGCAAACATTTTACATGTCATTCAAGTCTTTGTGGCTACATTGATAAGCTTTGTACAGTACAACTGAAATAAAAAGAAATCTTATAGCAGTCAGTGGTCTGTCAGCACCACCGCTCTTCACTGATTCTGACAGTTCTTTGCCACGTGGAACATGTTTTAAAACTATCAGCACACAGTTCAGCTAATAATCAGCTCTGACACAGTCACTGCTCACTACCTGTACCTCATAGCAAGTTAACAACAGCCCAGACCCTGAAATCAGTAGTGCTGAAGTCAAAATGGAAAAAAGGTCCAACTCCAGATGACCCCGTCTTGTAAAGAGGTTGTTTGCCACAGAGGTTGGCACTTCCCATTGGTGCACCAGGCACTGAGACCGGCTCAGCCTGTCTGCCAAGACATTTTGTACACCTGGGAGAAACACGGTCGACAGCTGAAGGCTGTGAGACATGACCCAGTATCACACTCTCATTGCTTTCCTGTGCAGTGGATAAGAGTGAGTGTCCTCCTGCTTGCTTATGTAGTGCGTGACACTAACATTGTCTGTCCACATCAGCAAGGGACCGGGGCTAAGATGGGCTTGAAATCCCTGTAGGCCAAGTAGAACAGCCCTTATCTCCAGAATACTGATGTGAAGCTCAGACTCCTGGAAAGTCAAGGAGCCCTGAGTCTGAAAGGAACCAAGATGAGCACCCCAGCCAGACACTGAGGCAGCCATTGTCAGGATTAACATGAGAGTTGGGGAAAAGAATGGAATGCAAGCAGCCCATCCACCATACCAGAGCATGGCAGAGAGGGGATATGATGAGAACCATTGTTCCAGTGTGTCCATCCATTGGTCCCACTGTACCCAAAGAGTCTGATGCGGGATGCACATGTGAAGATGGGCATAAGAGACCATAATGATGGCCACAGCCATCAGTCTCAGCAGACACAACATCATCTGCGCCGATACATAATGGCTTCTGTGTATCAGCTGGGTGTGGGCAACAAGGGCCTCCACCCCATCTGCGGGCAGGAAGGCATTATTCACATCAGGCTGATTGACCCAAAATTCCCTGGTTCAGCCCTGGAGACTTTTTGAATACTGGTACCACATAGGCCATTTTCAGACAAAATGCATGTATGCAGCTCTGAGAGACTCAGTGACTATAATTGCCAATTGTATGGATACTTCCTTCGCTACAAAAGCTTCTTCAGGTTGGTTGAGCGCATTCCATAAAACCGTTGCCTTGTATATATTTACCTTTTACAGCCACAAACCAACAAAGGGGAAACTCCCTTACCTGTATGGGAGTCCCTCTTGGCAGCGGGGGCAGAACTGGCTCACAGGGAAGTGGAAAGGACCGCGCTACCAGCAAATTACAATCCCTTCCCTTCCTAAGGGGGGCATTATTAAAAAATGTAAAACTGTCTAGAAGGAACTCCCATACAGATAAGAGAGCTTCCTGTTTGTTGTTTACATTAGCTGCCAAGAGTTGGAAAGGTGCTCTTTAAGCATTTTTTCAACTTTATCCGGTGTTACGTATATGTCCTGTAGAGTTTCCTTTTGCTCCCACTTAAATAACATTTCACTGTCCCCTACTGCTCCTTTACTTTCCTCTGTGAATACTAAGCGGAAGTGTGCAGTCATTATGCCATCAGTCTATCATTTGTAATTATGTCACCTTTTCCTGAAATTTAAGGGTTTTTTTTCCTCTCTTGTCATTCACATAACTGAAGATTTTTTTATTATCAGATTTGGCTGCAAGTGCTAGCGGCTCCTCTAGTATTTATCCTTTGTAGTTCTGTTTGTTTTCACTGGTTCCTAGCACTTTACTTTTCCTGCATGCAACCCACATGCACACTGATTGCCTCAAATACTTCCTTCACCGTCCGCATTGGTCTGCAACTTCTACTTTTGTGAATTCATCTTTGAGCGATATAGTCATGCTTTAAATGATACCTAGACCCTCTCATTTGACACATGAAGATTCTAAAAATGACTCATAGCCACGCAAAGAAAAGACTGTTTACATTAATCTGAAACTGCCTTTATTTAATGCAGAACAAACGTAGTTTTGTAGCATTTAAAAAATGCACAAAAAGCTTCTCCTGTTATTAAAACCCACGCCAAAAAAATCTGAAATGTCTGCCAATGTTTGGGCACAGTATCAGGCACTTGGTAAACAAAGGTTGCAGCAAGTGTAAGCAACGCCAGCTGAAGTAGTTGGCAGTCAGGCAGATGATCAAATGAAAAAAAAATGATGGTAGAGAGCATTACTAGGAAATGAATTATAGGTGGGGGAGAAAAGATTAGCTGTTATTTGAGACTTAAAGAGATAGCGTGAGGTTCTTAGGCACAGGAAGGCAGGTGCCCTGCTCAGATGGCAGGGGCAGCAAGAGAGAAAGCTGTGCCAGTAAGACTGGACAAGTTAGGAGATGGAACAGTAAAAGGCACAATGGAGAGCGCTCCTAGTTACAAAGCATGCAAAAAACCCTTATTGTGTATAGTGAGGGTTTGTTCTGCATGGATTTTCATGCCAGCTAAGACGTTGTTGTACCACAGTTCAAAGATCATGGAACACAGTTCTACCCTTCTGTGATACAATAACATTCCAGATGATCAGAAATCCTTGTGGCAGCTGGTATTCAACACAGCGCTACCACGCGCACAGCAATCAGTGCATGTTCTTAACTGAAACCACTGCCACATTCACTGCTGCTGGGGAGCACTGTGAAAACACTTTCTTTAAAAAAAAAACTAATACAAAAAAAAAAATACACCATAAAAAATACTGATTAAGCAACCACATACCCAACCAATCTGTGATGCCACCTTGGGCTTCTGCTTTCCTCAGCCCTCTCAAGCTACACTCTCAAGGTCTGATGTAATCAGAACCCCTCTGTGGCAGCACATAGAAGATTGTATGAGCAGTCATATAACCGGGTTATTTTATGAGCTATTTGGTAACAGTAGACCCCGAGAGCTAAGCTCGAGGAGGTCTCCTATTACCTGGGAAAATGGCGCAGATTCAAGAATAACCCGTATGTGTATGACTGCTCATACATAGTCTTTTATAGTGTATGGGCAGTCATGCTTACAATTAGAGTGCAAAGAAAACACAACATTTTAAAATGGGTTTACTAAACGCTTTACTCTGTCTTTGAACACAACAGCTTCGGCTACGGTGCTGTTCGACTGATGACACAGCATAACAGTTTTTTTTAATCAGGAACATTTCTCAGCAGTAAAACAACAACACAAGAAACAGAGAAACATGTCCATAGTTTCAGAAATAAAATAGTGTTCTTATCTGCCACTGCACAACTTTCCCCCTTACGAATCTCACTGCTGTCCTTGGAATGCAAACATGTGAAATCTCCCTTTCTTCACATCAGGACTTGAAAATGGAAATAGTATTCCTTTTATGAAAAAAAAACCCAACAAAGACAGATTTAGGTCATGGGAGAAGCCATTTAACTGTTAGCATTTTTTATTTAAGACTGGAAGCTGAATAGGGAGGATCTTACCTCATTGCTCGTCGCCGGGGGGTCATCAAAAGAGAGGTCAGTCGCATTGCTCTTCCAGTTCTCACATCCATAGTTGTTGATGATCTGGAAACTAAAAGGGTGCTGAAATATGCAGTTTGGGCCAAACAGGTGGATGTTTGTGAGCTCTTTCAGAGGGAACTTTGCTTTCTTTGAGGACTGGCAATTGTTTTCTTCACTTGAGGTAACAACCGTTGCAGAGCACACTGTGTGAGGAGGGTTAATCGTGCTGGCTAAGATGTTGGAGTTTCTTTTCTGTTTATCTTCGGACAGACAGCTGTAATTGTTGATCGATTGCAGAGATCAGTGGCCGGACACTTGCCGGACCTCTGCTTGAGGGACATCACTGTCCACCAGTCGTTGCACCGCTGTGTTGCAGGTGGAATAGTTCATTATCCTTTTTTGTTGGGGTAAGCCTGCTTGTGCCTTTATCCTCTGCATCATACCCCTTATTTTATTTTCTCCCACTGCCATAGAGCAGAACCACAGGGATACCCCTGGCTTATAGTTTATGTTGGGCGCCAAGTAAAATGGGGAGTCTGGTGCAAGAACTGAACTTGGTCTTTGGGAAGCATACTTTTCACATGCAGTCATAGGGTCACGGTCACTATCTGTCAGGTTTTGGTACATTCTGGGTTTGACTGTACGGATGTCCCTTGGGTTCTCACCCGTGCATGTCTTGGTCTGCCTTTCATTATATTCTATGTACTTTCATCCATCTGAATCCAGTAAGAGATGAAGGTCGCCCCAATGCAGGGCATATTGCTCTGAGGTCCTTAGTGCAAAATATAACCCATTATTAAAGAATACCATGTCTAAAAGGCTTGTGGGGTTATTGAGGCTGAGTGTGCTGCTGGAGTACAACTTGTCTATCTCTCCAACTGACAATTTCTCCGACTGCATTGGCTTATTACCCTTGCCTAACTTTTTTAGATATTTCTGCTTGGAGACCATGGTGGCTACTGTCTCTTTAAAATCCTCTTGGTTGCTGTGGAAAATAGAGTGGCCATACTTGCTTTTAATTAGGTACCTGTCAATGTTTCCAAGTATTCCACAACTGGTAAAAGGCTCGTGCTGCTCCCCATCAAGCCTTTCCAGTCTAAAGATAAAATCCACTACCAGGATATCTAGCTCTTTTACAGGTATCTTGGTTATGCTACGTTTCCCTATTGTTAGCTAGGAAACTTTTAAATATTCTTAGGTCATTTTCTGTTTTTTTTTTAGTACGGGTATTTTCTTGCTCCTGGATAAATCGTTCGCAGTCGGATTGTGGCTGGTTGGTGGATGCAGATGTTATTTTTTTATTTACTGCTTTGCGGATGTTCTTTCCTTAATACTACTTTCTTAAAGCCCCTTTACGCTGTTGTCTGCTGCTGCTGTCTACTCGTAAAGCCGTGAGGTGACAAGGCAGGCAACGGTTGTCGCTTCTTGATGGATTTGAAGCGTGAGACAGCATTCCATTTTGTTCTGCTGCACTGCTGACACACTGAGTGCAGCACAACAGGCAGTATGACGGAGTGAGTGAAGCACAACACTATTGCTGGCATGGATTTTCATGCTGAATAACATTCCACCATACACTATAGGCTGATTGTGCTTGGTTGCCTAACCAATATTCTCTATATTGTTAAACATGCATGCATATACAAAATGCTAGATTCATGATTATAATATGCCTCATTTTTCACTATTATGGTACTTAAGAGTTTTATACCAGTGCCTTTTTGGCTGTTGCCAAATAAGTAGTGCAAATCACTGTGCAGCTCTCACTGTCCCCATTTTTTAACCTTAATATATGAACAGATTCAGTTTGTATTGATGAGTGGTTTTTTTTTCATAAATCTGCCACTTATGTCAAAGTGATATGAAGCACTTTAAGGATTCTCCACTGAGTCTGGACACCCACTTCAGTGCACATGTAATACGACAATACTGACCAGGATATCTCTCATAAAAGCAGGCATGCATTAGAAAAGTGCTGGGGTGTCTTCCTAGGTGTGCTTTTTTGGAGTTAGTCTGCTGTGCCATTTTGCATCCATGAATATTTAACAATAAATCTTTTTGCATAATTTGTGACTATGCGTGCCCTCCACTGCACCTTCCTGTGTATGGTATGGCCATATGGTATAGCCGTTTAGGAGCAGTGCCAGGCGATTGTAGTTGTGTGGCATTTACTATGTGTTGATAAGAAGGAACAGAAAGTACTCAGGTGTTAAAGGAGCAGAATGAGTGGGAGAGTGAGGATGGAGAGACAGTGCGGTAAGTGAGAGCAAGTCCAAACAAATCTTGAAAATGAGCAAGGCAATTTGTAACCAATTCTGAAAGTGAACAGAGTCAGTGCTGGTCACAGAGAATTGGGGGGAATATGGTTGTGTTTCCTGGTAGGTGTCTGGGATGTGCAATAACATTCTGAGCATGTTGGAGTCTGGAAAGATGAGACCTTGAAAGGCTGTAGTGAATGGAGCACAGCAGTCCACATGAGAGGAGATAAATGTGTGATTAAGACTTTCTGCAGAAGAGTGCATCATGAAGTGGCAGCCATGGACAATGTTTTTTCAAGATTTTGTCAAATTATTGTTTGTGGTCCCTTCTCTTACTGATCTAATCCTCTTCTGACACACAGCTCCAACCTTAACACCCATCTTCCCTTCAGCTTACTCCTCCATATCTGTCCTCCATCGTTAAACCCCCATGGAAGGGTCATTGGGGAGCCCCAAACCCCTTTGAAGTATGACGTTTGGTGGACGAGGGTGCTGAGTCAGTGGTGCTGGGCCTGTGAGTCACCACCTTCATCCTACCAGGTAGGGTGTTTTTTCATGTTTTCCTGGTCCTCCCCTACCCTCAGAATGTCAGTGACTAGGGTACGCAGCTGCACACAGGTGCATGCTTGTGTCTAGCACCAGCCAGTGCCCACCCCTCCTGCTAGGTGCACCACATCCTGCATCTCCACATGTGATGTCACTTGAGGGGTGTCATCAGACAGCCTTCCATCCCAGAGAAGGATAGCATCATATGGAATGCTTAGTCCTTCTCCCTACCTGCAGACCCCCAGTGACCTAGGTGAGTTGCCAAGCCCAGGTCATCAGCATTGCAAGCAGTTGCACCACTGCTGTGCCGATTGGCTGACTATTCCCAGACAATGTTGTGAAGAAGAATTAAAAATAGAGATTTGACAGATATGGGGGATGTGAGAGGAGTAAGAAAGTTTTAGGTTGAGAAGAACACACTGGAGGTTGATCTGGAAGTTAAGAGAACTGGGGTTGGGGGAGAAATTGGTGAGGTGGGTGGCAAATTGGCTCAGGGATAGGAAACAGAAGGTAGTGGTGGGGGGAGAGGCATCAACACCCAGAGATGTCATCAGAGGAGTCCCACAGGGCTCGGTCCTGGGCCCAGTCCTCTTTAACATGTTCATCGTGGACATAGGGGTAAGGGTGGCTTGCAAGATGAGTTTGTTCGCTAATGACACTAAACTGGGGGCAGTGGTTGAAAATGAGGAAGGGAGTAGGGCACTCCAGGATGACTTAAAGATACTGGACAGTTGGTCCCAAAAATGGCAGCTGGGGTTCAATGCACACAAATGCTGTGTGCTGCACCTGGAAGGGAGGAACCAAAGGTTCACATACCACTTGGGGGGTTGTGCTGTCTGTCACACAGGTGGCAAAGGACCTGGGGGTGCTGGTGGATGAAAAGGGGAATAACTCAGAGTGGTGTAGAAGAGCAGCGGCAAAAGCAAATAAGATGCTGGGTTGCATAGCTAGGGGTATTACGTCCAGAAGAGGGAAGGTTATTCTGCCACTGTATAATGCATTAGTGAGGCCACACCTGGAGTATTATGTGCAGTCCTGGAGTCCCCGGCTTAAACAGGACAAACACTGCTGGAAAGAATCCAGAGAAGGGCAACCAAAATGGTTCTGAGAATGGAGGGGGTGTCGTATGAAGACAGACTCAGAAAACTGAACATGTACACATTGGAGGACAGAAGAGACAGGGGAGACATGATAGAGACTTTCAAATACCTGAAATACAATAAAGGGAGCGCTGAGGAGTTTCTCCCACTAAAGGAAGGGGGATTACGAGAGGACATAGTTTAAATCTCTCGGGGGGGGGGACTTCAGAGGGGAGGCAAGAAGGCATTTTTTTCACTGAGAGGGTCGGGGCACCCTGGAATGCATTGCCTACAGAGGTGGTGACCACTGGAAACAGCAGAGGGTTTCAAGAAGGGTTGGGATAGGAATAGGGGCATGATAAAGGTAGGGGGTAGGGCAAATACCACAAGGGACCAAGGTGGGGAGGGGGTGAACCTATGGGGGGAAGGGTAGCGCAGTTGCTGTGCCCAAACACTGTACTGTATTGGGTAGACATGACAGACCAATGGTTCTAATCTGCCAGCAACAATGTATGTATGTATGTATGTATGTAACACAGGCAGTAGCTCTCTTTTCAGGCAGGTCCAGTGGTGTGGTGGCAGTACTTTATGCTACACCAGTGAAAGTTGGAGTGTCTCAAAATGTGTGGTTCCTAAGATAGGGAAAATGAGTATATTGCAAAGTTGAATTGCTTAGACTTGGAAGAGGGGGCTACATTGTGCAAAATCGCTTCCCCTCTGGTCTCCATACTTAGGCTGTCTCTAACTGGTTGACTAAGTATGGAAATGAATCTGGAAGCAACTGTTTGCTACCAGCTGGTGGACAGGTGCAGTCACAGGAGCCCCTAAAAGATGACAGTTGTGGGTAGGGACAAAAATGGGGCAAAAAAATATTCCTTTTTTTGTGTCTTTTAGCAGTGTTTTACCTGTCAGAGACCAAAGCACTGCAAGCACCCACTAAATTTACATATCAACTCTGTTTCATGATTTTACTTCCCAATACCCACTGTATTCCTGAAAGGGGTGGCATGGTCTAGTAGCTAGAGCACAGACTTGGTAACCAAAAGACCTACGTTTATATCTTTCGACAGTCACTTACTCAGCCTGTGAATTAACCTCTCAGTGATTTAGTCTATCAAGTTGTAAAAGTGTGGATGAGCAGAGCAGGGAGAATGGCAAAGGGGGAGAGGGTGGCACAGTATGTTAAAGAGGATAGCACAGCAACAGGAGGGAAAATAAAATACATAGAGTCACTTTGGATCATTATATAAACAAGGGCTGGAAGAAATTTGAGAATAAGGGGGTATATTGGCCTCCAAACTAGGATGAGAGCATTGACTGGGACTTGGGGGACATGATAAGAGAGAGAGAGAGAGAGAGAGAGAGAGTGAAAAAAGGAGAGGGTGTGATAGTATGACATTTCAGCTTGCCCAGCGTGGATTGTGTTATCCCAATAGCCAGCTGTAGTTGGAGTCAGTCACTGATGCAGGCAGTTCAGGATGTGTTTCTAGTACAGTGGGTGAAGGAACCAACTATAGACAAAAATATTTTAGACTTGGTGTTAACACATGGTGATCATATCAGGGATATAAGCATAGAAGAGCCCCTGGGAAGAAGTGACTATGGGTCAGTACGGTTCCATACTGACATGGGTAGGGAGGTGCACAATTCTAAAATGCAAGTAAAAGGCATATTTTAGCAGAGTGAGGGAAACAGGGGGTGTGGGGGATCCTGTATAGGATAAGTGAGGTCATGGGAGTAGAAGTAAAATGGTCTGTGATTAAGAAAGAGATCCTAGTGGCCAAAGAAATGTACCTGAGGTAGAAGGGTAAGACGAAGAATCACAGAAATTCAACGTGGTTCACATGGGAGGTAAGCAAAGTGTTAAAAGAAAAAAGGCTGGCATATAGAAGGTATAGGAAATCACAGAAAGAAAAGGACAACGTCTAATATTTGGAAAAGGCAAAGTTACCTGGCAGGGTGATGAGTTACGCCAAGTCAGATAAGGAATTACAAATAGCAGAAGGAATTAAAGTTAAAAGGCCTTCTTTAGATACATAGGTGAAAAGAAATCAACAAAAGAGGGTACTGTGCAAGAGAAATGAGGAAATGAATGGGTGGAAGAAAACTGAGAAAAGCAGAGGTTTTAGATGAATATTTCTGTTTTTTTTTTTTACAACAGAGAAAGGAGATCCCCTGCCACAGGGAAGGCCAGGGAAAAAGATAGTGGAGGGGTGGATAATGGGAGTGGGTAATCACAAAGGAGAGAGTACAGAGGGGATGAGGAGGAGCCCTCAAGATGGATAAATCCCATGGGCCAGATGGTATTCACCTCCAAGGTGCTGAGATTGCTGGCAACAGTACTTGCAGCACCACTGATGGACCTGTTTGACTGTTCTATGGATTCTGAAGTAGTACTGCAGGAATGGAGGACTGCAAATGTAGTGTCTCTGTGCAAAAGTGGATTAAGGAGCAATCCAGGAATTATAAGCCTGTCAGTTTACCATCTATTGTGGGCAGGTTGATGGAAACCATCTTGAAGAAGCATTTAGCTGAGTTCTTTGAAGCAAACAGACTCCAGGATGACAAGTAACATGGTCCCATGTCAGAGAAGTCATGTCAAACTAATTTCATTGATGTCTTAGATTGGGTTATAAAGGCAATGGACAAGGGGCAGGAAGCAGATATGCTGTATCAGGACTTTATAAAAGCCTTTGATTTGGTGCCACACACAAGCTTGATTAAAAAGTTGGAAGACCTTGAAGATGGGAGCAAAATGACCAAGTGGATGGCAAACTGGGTGGGGGAAAAGACCCAAAGAGTAATGCTGGGAGGAGAATTCTCAGAGATAATGGAAGTTATGAGGTGGGTCCCACAAGGGTCAGTGCCAGGTACAATACTATTTATTGTGTACATAAGTGGCATTGGGGAAGAGGTAAAAGGCAAAATATGCCTGTTTGAAGATGACACCAAATTATGTGGGAGGGGAAATATAGAGGAGGGAATTAGGGACTTGAGAGATCTAGCAAAAGTGGAACGGTGATCTGGAATCCGACAACTTGGATTTAATGTAATAAAATGCAAAGCCATGCAAATAGGGTAGAAGAATGAGAACGCAGAGTACTGGCTTGGGGGGGAAGGTAAGGGTAGCTGTTTCAGAAAAGGAAAAGGACCTAGGTGTAGCTGTAACTAGTAATCTAAAGCCTTCACTGCAATGCAAAAGAGCAGTGACTAAAGCAAACAGAACGGTGGGGTGCACATCAAGGGGTTTCACTAGTAAAAAAGGGAGGTCATCATGCCACTGTACAAATCTATGGTGCATCCACACTTGGAGTACTGTGTGCAGTATTGGAATCCCTACCTAAATAAGGATGTAATATTTCTGGAATCAGTGCAGAAAAGGGCTACAAACATGGTACAAGCTCAGCATGATCTCCAATACGAGGAAAGGTTATGAAACCTCAACATATATTCACTTGAGAGGAGGGAGAAGTGGGACATGATAGAGACTTTCAAGTACATCAAAGAAATTAAAAAGGTTGCGCGATCTCTTTAGCTTACGTGACAATAAAAATACCAGGGGGAACACTTGCAGACTTGCGGGTGTCATGATACATGAAGGAGGTCAGAAGGCATTTTTTTATGGAAAGAGTTGTGGCTGGGTGCAATGAACTTCCATATTATGTCGTAAATCATAAGGCAGTGGGGAGATTCAAGAGAGGGTGAGAAGGGTGAAGGGGAGGGCAAGACGGTAAGAGGTAGGGCAATATCCAAGTTCATGTGCTCTGAGATGAGCAGACGATAGATCATGAAGCCTTCTTCTACTGCCAGTTTCGTATGTTCCTATGTATGTATGTATGTCACCCTGCTGAAAATGAAATGTAGTACCTCAGCAAGAAGAAAGAAAGAAAGAAAGAAAGATACTTGCATCACTTCTGCTCAAACAAGGCTATACTAATTACTATGACTTTATCACATTTCCCCAATTTTATTTTAAACTTTACACAACAAGTCCTACAATAGTCATAAGAGCAATGATTTGTAGCAGTAAATGAAGTAATGATGGACTGTTACTCAGAACATTTAGATTATTTCCCCATGCAAGTCATTAACTACAAGTCCCTAGAAGTCACTTATTGTAGTGCATTGACCACATAAGAGGTTCACCTTACATGCACAATTCTAGAAGTAAGAGCGGAAAGTGTTGATTTAGTCATAATACAGTATGATTTTGCAGTCCATCACTATCCAGTTCAGACAGTGATTCTGGCAAGTTCCCAGGATGCCTCTGGTAATAACTACTGTGGCACAGTAGGCCTTTCCTGTTAAAACTCTTCAATACACAAATGCTGTGAGATCAGATACATTCCAAACCTTAACATCTTCTAGCTGTAAAGTATTAAGAGTTTTTCTTCCTCCACAACTCTAGTTTCATAAAATCTACTTTCACTCTTTCCTGATGTGCCAGGGCTTCCATACCTGAATTAGATCTCCACACATAAAATCACAATGTCCAGCAACACTGCATTAGTCTGAATACTGACTCTACTTTTAGTTTCCATTCTACTTTACTTCAAACCTCAGTGTTCCCCTGGGTAAAAATAAAGGAACTGGAAAAGGCTTCTTTTAGTATTTGCCCCTCATGAGGCAACATAGAAAGAGACGGTGACTGCATGCCGTGTCACTTAGTAATGCATCAGAAACACTGGCACAAAAACTTTCAAAGGCACTTCCTCAGGGGAAGTCATTCACAAACAGTTTCTCAGCAGATGCTTAATTGGGTTAAACTGCTTACCTTTCCAACATGGGCAGGGGTAATACAGAGGAGCACAAGTGTTTAATCTCTTGCCTTTTCAGAAATTCAGTAAATTCCCCAAACCCTCAAGATGTCCCATTGTCAGGAACTAATTTAATTGGGTTCCCTTCTCTGCTGAAAACAGAAGATAGAAAATTAATAACAGCAGCACAGTCCCCTTGAGGTGGGAAAGCAATTTCAAGCCATTTACAACCTAACTCCACTGTTCAAATAGCATCATGACTGTCGAGTGGGGAAGAGTCAACAAGGCCCACAATGTTAATTGCTACTTTTTCCAATGCATGTTCTGGGAAAAGAGCTTGGAGTAGCACTGTAAAAGTTAAACAGTCATCTTATCATAATGCCCGTAAGTAGTGCAATCTTTTTTTCCTTTTTTTTTAGATTTACTATATTCACCCACTTACAAAGGCAAAACTGCTACCTATTTGGCCACTCCTGCCTTTGCTACACCCCATCCCATCCCATCCATTTTTATCCCACCCCATCACTGGCTCGCTCAAACAGACTCCTCATCTAGACTTAGATCCTCTAGCAGGTTACCCCTTCACAGCGGTGTGTGGACCAACACCAGTAACCAGCCAATGGTTCAGTTTGTAGTGACAATAGGGGTCTGGGGTAGAGATGGACATAGCCAGGGCTGTGGGCATGGGTGGAGTGCTAGCCATCACTGGGCAACAAGGGACTTATTTTTCCACTTGTTTTATTTCCTCTCATCCCCCCAGCACTGTTGAATGGCATTCCTGCCACACACCTTCCTGTGAAGGAGGAACAGAAGTCATATGGTCAGTCATGACATGAAGGTCCCCCACTGCCCAGAGGAGGTGCTTATGTGGCTTGGCATCCCTACCATGCATCATCCTGAGAAGGAGGAGGAGTTGTCATGTGAACATCCATGACATAAAGGCCCCTTGCTACTAAGAGGAGATGCTCATGGGGCTTGGCATCCCTGCCATGCACTATCCCATAATGGAGGAGTAGGTTTCACATGATCATCCATGATGTGAAGGCCTCCAACTATCCACAGGAGATGTTTGTGTGCTTTGACATCCCTGCCATACATTATCCTGTAATGAAGGATTATAAGCCTAATTAATTATTCATGAGCCTAGTGAGGTTCCTGATGTGCTACATTAATGTCTTAGAAATGATTGATAGAGCTGCTGACTGATGCTGTGTGGCACGCATGGCTCGTGCCACTCTGCTTAAAAGCTTAATTAAGTTAAAAATAAATACCCAGCCGGGTGGCGCTGAAGGTTGAGGTGCTGGATGCCACACCTCATGCCACACTGGTGACCCAGATTCAGGGATGGACTCAGGTCATCAGGGGTTGGCAGGGGCAGGAGAGGATCAAGCATCCAGAGGACTGCTCTCCTCTCCTGGAGGTGGGTGGGTTCTGCCTCCCGCTGCTACTGTGGCTCCCAGTGGAGGCTGGGGGCATCGCATCATGTGGGAGCCTCACTGAGGGGTTTGGAGGCAGTGGTGGATGTCCTGCAGGTGGGTGCAGGAGTGCGCCCACCATGCGCTGGACGTCAGTGCATGTCCGCACCTCCAGGAACAAGGAATAAGGACCCTGGCATCCGGACAGGTGAAGGTGTGTCCAGTGGTAGGCCCCCATGCCCTCAGCTGGGTCCATCCCAGCTGGTATCTGTGTCTCCTCCACTCCCTGGCTGTCCTTCTAGATTCTAGGTAGAGCGCTGGAGGAGTTAGGGCAGTCCCACCCTGGGGTGCTCAGAGCCAGGGGGGCCGCGTGGTCGGTGGCAGTGAAGGGGCACTCCCAGGAGCAGACACCAGACTGAGGAGGACCTCAGGCTGGGCGGGACACAGTGGCACTGAGAGACCTCACTGGAGAGAGGTCTAAGGGGCCAGTGTAGGCGCATAAATAGAGGTCACAAAAAAAAGTTAAAAATAAATCGGAAAATAAAACATTGTTAATGTGGTTAGACTAATCACTATAACGACCTCGAAGCTGGTAATTTCCTTGAATTAACAACCAGCTGAATGGAGGTGGCCCACGGCTGTGCATCAGGCTACCATCCCCCCAACCACTCATTAATCCCTTAGAAATGACCGGCTTCTCGGTAGCTACTGCTTAAGTAGATGTCATGTGGTCATTCATGACATGAAGGCCCCCTGCTGTCCACAGGAGATCCTAATGTCTCTTGGCATCCCTGCCATGCGAAGGAATAGTAGATGTCACATGGTCCTCTAAGACAGAAAGGCCCCTTGCTGCCCACAGAAAGTGCTCATGAGGCTTGACATCCCTGTTACACACTATCCTGTGCAGAAGGAGTAGATGTCACATGGATATCCATGGCATAAAGGCCCTTCTCTGTCCACAGGAGATGCTCATGTGATGAGACATGTCTCCCTACCTTCCTCCCTCTTAAAGGTGAAACAATTGTTGCATCAGCAATGCTCCCACATCTCTACCAACCCAAGATGGGTTGGTATGTTCACAGGTACAACCTGGGTCACACACATAGAAACATAGAAACATAGAATTTGATGACAGATAAAGACCGCTTGACCCACCTAGTCTGCCCATTTCCCTACCTACTGCATAAATTCTAGATCCTATTTGATCTGCAGCTTCCCTTCTCCTTCCTACCACTAGGGGGCACAATACACGCTGCCAGTGCCACCAGGCTGGGCTAGTGGCATAATCTTTAAATAGCATACTCTATCTCTATATCCATGCCACATCACCAGAAGGGATGCACAGTCTTTGATCCCTGCAGTACCCTGGAGATCCTCATGGAAAATGTACTTATATAAGGAAAATGGGCAACCAGGTCAGTAAGTTCCACATTAGACACTATCGTCTACTACTGCATGCTCATATAGATAGATATATATATATAGGGGATCTGCAATGAGCTGACTCAAAATATGCTATTTATCCTCAAGTGTAAAGGGCAAGACCATAATTCATGAGTGGCAGAGCTCCTTGTGAGTAATGAAAGCCCTGCCCACTCACAAGTGATGACAAGTTGCCTATTGTGAGTCAAGTTATTCTATATTCAATATATGTAACAGTAGTTCATAAGTTATAGCTTTTAAACATGTAGTTTGCTTTAAGATTTTGCTGTTTTTCTTAAACAGCTGACTTCAGTGCTGCACAAGGCATTGTGATGTCATCAGCTTTGTGAAAGTTATTCTCTGATTGGTTCAGTATTCCACTGAGATGACAGTAACCTTAACAATATCCACATTGACAACAGTAACAACACAGAGGATAATGGATAAGCAACAGTGAACAACAATGCTGTGTTCACTTCGAGAGATTGTCATGACAACCAAGTAGACCTCGAAAGCGAAGCTCAAGAGGTTTATGGTTGTCATGCCACCTCGAGAAGTGAACTTAGCATTGTTGTTTACTGCTGCCCATCCACTGTCTTGTATAGTGTATGGGCAGCAGTTATATACCAATGGAGCATTTATTGAGAAAACTGTTTAAAGCAGCATTGCCGTAACACACTTTCCCCACCCTCCCACGATCGAGTGCCACTCCGTCCCCCACCCACACAGACACAATTTTTGCTTAAAATAAATAAATGATGGTGGCGCTGAGGGCTGAGGTGCTGGATACCTTACCTTGCACCATGCCATGTGACCCATGTTTGGGAGCCAGCACGGGTCACCGGGGGTTGGCAGGGGAGAAGACGGATTGAGCATCCGATGGTCTGCTCCCCTTCTCCGGGGAGGGGGGTCACCAGCTGTCGGTGCTCCACTGGCTCCTGGCAGTGGTTGGGGGGCAGTGCACCAAAGCTCAGAAGGGGTGGAGTTGGGGCAGATGCCTGGAAGAGCGCATGTGGATGTGTGCACGCTCTCTCTGCCAGTGTCATTGCACGCCCCACCTCCAAAGAGGAAGGAAAATTAAAAAATATGCTGGCCATGGTGAATGGTACTGTCCCTCGCAGGCGCCAACCTCTGGAAGACACCTCCCCGGTCGGATCCGTTCCGGTTGGTTGAATTGCTCCCCACCACCCTGCCATGAATGATAAGTCATGGGGACTCAGGGGAGGGGGTCTGATCCTCGGGGGATGGTGCTGGGGGGACAGTGGATTGGGGTAGAGAGCCGGCCAGCACCACGTAAGAAATACCATTGTAAAATAAATAAATGAGAACGAGCCTACTTGTGGCGATCGTTCTTAAATCCTGGGTCCTCAGTGTCTCTCTATGTCCTCCTTGAGACGGCTCTCTCAGTACTGTGCAGACAAGTCATATGTGGACCCAATCCATGCTGTTTAAACAGCAGCGCTGTGATCAGAGGTGGAAGCAGCAGCGCTCATCACCATTCAATGTTGTTGTACCATTGTAGTGACATACTCAAGAGGGTACAGCAACCTCTTGATGTCACAATGATGATACAACAACACTGGGATTCCACTGATTTCCATGCAAAACAGCAGTTTCCCATACACTATAATATTCTTTTGATATGTTGCTGCTACTGATGTCACTATCTTTTTTATCTCATTATTTTCACCCCACTCCTGTTTATATACACACGTATATACAGTATAGTTATACAATAGGGATGAGCAAATAACTCACTGAATAAAAACATGTATTCACACTGCAGTGGAATAACCACTGTGATGACATCACCACAGTGATGTCACCTGCACTTATTTTCACTGTGGTGATGTATTCAAACCAAAACACAGCAGAAAACACACTCCTATTGTATAAATCGGATAAATGATGTGCACTCGTGTGATATGGAAAATATTTTCATTCCTGCACAGTGATCTCTGGATAGTCCACTCATGACTATTCAGAGGTCACTCTAAAGGAATGAAAATATTTTCCATATCACACTCATGCCCATCATGTATACCTATTCATATATATATATATATATATATATATATACATACACACACACACATATAGAGAAAGAGAGATAAATAGAGAGATAGATATAGATAGATATACTGTAGCTATAGATATAGAGATAGATAGATTCTTTGCAAAACTACTTTGTTAATGCACCAGTTGGGAAACTTGATGCCACAAAAGCAGGGAAATGTAAGAAAATGTGGTGTTAGAGTTTTCAACCCTAACTGCCCACCCCCCAAGCAGCAAAAGGAAAAAATGTTAAGGTTTTGGGTCTCTGGGGTCCTTGGTGAATCAGTGGTGGGGTTTTCCTTGGGGTTGTCAACCCTAATGCTCACCCCTTCCCCCAGCCTGTAGCCTCCTGTCTGAAGCTCAGGGTACAGCTCCAAGCCTCTGCCTCATAGTGATACACTCTTCAAAGGTAGAGAAGAATATCTCCCCACATGTTGCTAACACAATTTGTTGTAGATTTTTCCATGCAGAGCCCTGTGGGCCCTCCGTGAAGAAAGGACATCATGTGTGACATTGCTTGCTCAGTGAATGGGGTGGGCATTAGGGCTGACAACCCCAAGGAAGACTCCACCACTGATTCGTTAAGACAGTGGAGACTCAAAACCTTAATGTTTTTTCCTTTTGCTGCTTAAGAGGTGGGGAGTTAGGACTGCAAACTCGAACACCGCATTTCCCTACTTTTGTGGTGTTAAGTTACCCTAACTGTTGCATTAACAAAGGTTTTTGCAAAGAATGTCCTTTCTTTTTGACATAGTGGAATTGTATCCTCATTCACGCAGGTCCCTTCAGGCACTGCAAAAACAGATGCAGATGCTCTGCAACAAGGGAAGAGTCCATCCACCTACAGAAGTGCAGGGCCCTTGCGTGCTCTGCACTTCTCTGCGGTAACAGATGTGAAGAATTCATGGGGCTGTCTGGTGGTCCCTGCACTTCCATGTGGACACAGATACAGATGCACAGGGCAAACAATGAATGTGTCAGCTAATGCACAGGGCCCTCTGCCACCCATGCATGGAGAGGTGCAAGGCCCTATGCCAAGAGGACAGTTGGTTTTGTCATATGGTACCTGAGCCCATGCGGACAACCTTGCACCTTTCATTCCCTGGATCAGGGGGTGTCGCATAACAGTGCCATCCCCCCACCCTCACCCCATCCAGTTGGGTGACTGAGCTTACCCCCAAACTGAGTTCACCAGCATGGCATCACAAAGCATACCCACTGTGCTCAAGACTAGCACTACACACAAAGTTTGTTAACCATTATATATTTTCAAGATACTCATTTTATTATTCCCCTTACAAACATGACATGTACCATTTATAGCATACTGGCCAAAATGTCATTTTATACCAGAAGTGTGAAAACCCATCTCGTCCATGGTTTTAAAAATGACACTCACCATGTTTATGAGGGGATGTGGAAAAATGACTATATTGGAAGTTTGGAGTCAAAATATTTAAACTTGGTGAAGTTATGAGTGAATGTTGAAATACTACAACGTTCGCTCTCAACCTGGGCATTTTATTATATTTGTACACCAAATTTTCAGCATACCCTTCTTATTACCCTACCTCATGAACCAGTAAAGTAAAGTAAGTCAAGTAAATATTTATTTATATAGTGCCTTTCCAGAACCAAGGCACTTCACAATTAAAATACAACATACAAATATAACATTTACACTACACAATAAATGCATGTGAATTAAAATTCACCTGGGAAGACTAAATTAAAAAGATATGTTTTCAGCTCAATTTTAAATCTATCGATGGTCAGACATTCTCTTAACCAATGAAGTAGAGAATTCCACAGTGTAGGGACCACAAAGGAAAAAGCACAGGCACCAGATGTTTTTAAATGAACCCTGGGAATCTCTAGCAATCCCTCATCAGTGGATTGGAAAGGATGGAGGGGGCAATAGGGAGTCAGAAGATCTTGCAGGTACCTGAGTCTCTGTTTGTGTAGGTCTTTAAAGGTTAGCAAACCAACCTTAAACGTGATCTGCCACTGAACAGGCAGCCAGTGCAGTCCACGCAGCACAGGCATAATATGACTGACCCTAGATGTACCAGTCAAAAGCCTGGCTGTAGCTTTCTGCACTAGATGCAAGTGGTGGATATTAACCCCAGGAAGCCCTAGGTAGAGGGTATTGCAGTAGTCAAGGCAGGTGGCAACGAAGGCATGGACCAATATTGGTAGGTCATCCGGAGGAATCAGGTAGGTGAACATTTTCAAATCCCTGCCAAAACATCATTTTGCACCACCAAAACATCATTCTGTGTCACAGGTGCAAAAACACATTTTGGCCAGGATTTGAAAAATGACAGTTGTCAGGTTTGTGAGGTGGTGTGAAAAAATGGCAATGTTGAAAATCTGGGGTCAAAATATTTAAAATTACCAAAGCTACCAGCGAAAATAGAAAAATATCAATATACGCACATCACTTTGCCATTTTTGCATATTTTGACCCTACATTTTCCACATAGCCTTCTTATGACCCCACTTCATGAGCAAGGGTGGTGAATATTTTCAAATCCTGCCTGAAATCGCAAAATCACCTTTTGAGCTTGAATTGCATAATTCCACCACGACTGGTCATCAGTTAGGGTCACAAAAAGGCTGTGTTGAAAATTTGGTGTCAAAATATGCAAAACTGACAAAGTAATGCATCAAAGTTCAAAGCCCCATTGAAATACATTGAACCGCAACACCTTAGTTTCTCATATTGTAGTCGGCAGTTCCAGTAGCAAGAAGTGTCTTCAGTAGGAGAGTGGATCTATGCCATGGGGCATGTTCAGGTGAGTGAAGAGGTGTGGGGGGTACTGAATGGGAGGTCAGGGTGGGGGGGGTCAGATCGACAAGGGACAGTTTTGTTTTTGGCAGGTTAAAAAACAAAGAAACAATAAAAAAAATGAAGGAAAGTTTTCTTCTTTACAGGAAACCTGACAGGGACATTCTGACACTGGGGACTGGGCACCCCAGTGACATGTTTGGCGGCACCTGGGGTGGACCCCCCCAAGTCTCCCCACCTACAATATGGGAATGGGGCAGGCAACCTGGAGAGGATAAGGGTTAAGACAAGCAGTACCAGGGGTTGGCACCCCAGTCTGCTTAACATAAATAGTTAAATAGATGTTAGATAGACAGACAGACAAAGAGAGGCAGAGACAGACAAGGAGAACAGGGGATCGGCGGTTCACTGCTGTCACTGCAGCCCACAGTAGGACTCCAGCTGCAGCTGTAGAACTCAAGAAATGCCCGCTGTTGTCATATAGAGAATGTGGGTGAACAGCACCTCTCACAGAGCTGGGCTCCCTGGATTTTGGGGTGTCCAGAAAAGGTGTTTCTGGCAACTTTAAAAAACAAAACAAAAAAAACAGCAGAATCTAGATAAACAGGTCCTATTTAGCTAGATGCAGGTGTTTTTTTTTTTTTTAAAGATAAGTTGTATGTGTTTTCAATGTTTGTGAGTTCAAAAGAAGAAAAATGGTGACCCTCACTATTGGTATTTTTTTGAGCACAAGAGGTAAATCTTGAAAATAAGCACTTGCAAACATTTTTTTAGCCAGTCAAACTTGAACGTTAGCTCAAAAATCATTATAACTCTAAAACGGTAGAATATTTTTTCACCAAACCTTCCAAAGACACACCTTTGGCATGGGTCACTTCAAACCTGAAAATTTCTGGAAAAAATCCACATGGCATAGGTCGTAGGTGAGAGCAAAAAGTGTGCAATGTTAAGTAAATTTTTTTTTTAATTTTTGACACTCCATATCTCAAAAACTGTATCAGATTCTGTCACAAAACTTTTCATGTCTTGAGACTCTGACAACCTGACTGCATATGCCAAGTTTTGTGCTATTTTGTCAAAGGATGGCAAAGTTAATATGGTGCAAAAATTGGGGTTTAACGTTGAACAGGGCACTACCACACCCTTATAATATATACACAGTGTTAGTTCAGAGGCAGCTGTTTGACAGTAGCTTGCACCTACTTTTGTGTTTGGAAACAGAGTGAAGCAGAAAAAAGGGAAAGCAGGAAGCATTAAAGAGCAGTTATCTACTTTAACATTGCCTTTTCATAACTATTTTGGATTTTTTATTACAATTTACTAAAGAATACATCTTTTTAGATGTTTGTTTTCCTTTCCAGGGTTTCAAACACATGCTCTTGTTGCCTATCCAAAACGTCTAATTAAAAGTACTGGACTGTCCCCAGTTGACCTCAAGGGATTTTGTTACAGTGCATATCACTACAATAGACTGTGATGTCACAGAAGCAGCAATTATGAGGTTTGTTAGGGACAGTCAGATGCTATAGAAAGACAGTTAAATAAGTTCTTCATTATTGAAATATTTTACTAGGAGAAAGTGAAAAAAATGATAAAGCATTAATTTTAAACACTGTTATAAGTATACTCGTTCCTAAGGCTTTCATTGAGTAGCTTCCTGCTGTCTAACTGCTCATAAATACTTTTTCTCAAATAGCCTTGGAACATGTGCACACCAAAAGAATCTACAGTTCCTGTTTTACACAGGAAGCCATAGTCTGGACAAACAATCTACAATGAAATCTATCTGTTATATGTGCTTTTAGCCCTGGTCACTCATGAAAGAGGAACATGTTCCACTGATCGTAACCAGTGGTTAACATAATAAAGGAAACCAAACTAAATTATTTGAAAACAGGTTATATCATTCCCAAGTACATAAGTTCTACTAAGCAATCAGATAATCTGTAGATTCGAAGCAACATTGTTATTGCCCCAGGTTGTGCGTGTGGCTTGGTGATTTGTACAGATGGTGAAGTGTCTATCCCACACCCAGCCATGTTGGTTCTTAACTGTCTATTCACAGCCAGAGCTTCCTTGCCCAGATAAAACCACCTCCCCAGTCCAAACTTAAAAAAAATATATAGACCACCATATTGTGGGAAAAGGCCAATTTTTCATAACAGCTTACAAACATTCATACATACAGTACATGTTCTTTTGTTTTCATTTTCTTTTTCTTTACATACCACAGTTCTAGTTATACCTTCAGAAGAAATGCACCATACCTTTAAATTTTCACCCTGGGGCAGCAGACAGATTCAGGCCTTAAAGAGGAACTTCCACAGTCATTTTGACTTTTATGCATAAATTACCCCTTCTTGCATTAATTCTGGAATTGTATTTCGTTACTGTCTGCTGCAGTTAGTTTTTGCATTCTGAGCTGTTAAAAACTGCAGGGTGTACCAGAGCTTCTATGACAAGCCTGGTGTCGATGTGGGCCCAGGGTTGTACTCCTGACATCACTATAAAGCAGAGTCAATTTCACACACACAAAAAAAAACATACTCACAAGGCATTTGGAGTTTGGCATAATGCATTGCTAACAGAGTGTCTTGAGGAAGAGGAAACTCAGTATGTACACTGAATACTGGTAGGTTTCCCTTGCAATGTTGTTGCAACTGCATGGTACTGCACAGTGTGAGTCACTCCTGTACCCTACAGCGATGTCATCACAAGCTAGCAGCCCAGCAGCTGACCAGCAAAGGCAAGTGCCGCAGATCTCAAAAACAAATCCCAGTTATGGAAGGCAGAGTAAACCTTGGCCAAAAATAACTAATGCACACACCTTTTCAGGTCTAGTACTGCATATAATGACTACAAGCTGTAATATTTTGGACCATCATGAAAGTTTCTCTTTAACAAATAGACAAACCAATATTACTGCATTCTCTGTACGAATCCATGGCCAAGAGCAACATGCAACCCTCCACTGGGTCTGCTCACTCCCATGACTGGTTCCGCTCATGACAGATTCTGAACTTGCTATGCCATAACAGAGCAGTGTTACCCAAACAGGACCTCATCTACCCTGCCAGTCGCCCACCATGGTCCATCATTCCACCCCACATTGCCAATGTGATGAATAAATGTATTTGGAGTGTGCTCACACAAGACCATCCACTTCATAACTTTTCTCTCTCTTTGATCCTTTTCTGGTCTGACTCGTCCACCACAAGATGCGTAACATCTTTTTTGCAGCTCCCAATCAGTGCCCCAGGGTGACTATACTATAGCTGAGCTTCTAATACCTTTAGGATGCTGTTGTTAAACAAATCATGGCCCACATCAGACAAATGAGCTCCATCTTTACTGTATAAACCTGTGCTATCTGGTGCAATATACTGTTGATAAATTATCTGGATTCCCCTAGAGAGACAAAACTGAGACACCACTCTATTCACCTCTCTACAGATCCTGTGTTAAGGTTTTGTGGCCTTAGCAGTCCTCCATTTTCTCTGTGGTATGATTCTGGACCAAGTCAGAGATGTGAGAGTCATCTGCTGCCTTAATCATCCCAAATCTACCGTGAACATTCTGACCACGTCTACGGAGAACCTGTGACCCAGATTGTTGCTACCTAAATGAATAACACAGCCAGACAGGACAGTTGAGCAGGCCCAGCTTTTTAACCCATGGGATAAACTCCTGCCACTGCACACCCCTTTTAACACCAAAGCACCACAGCCTTCTTTGGAGATCTCCCCAACTGAGTCCCATTTGCCCGACATGCCGCCCTGTTGCCTTCTCTTCTGAGGTAGGAGTGACCTAGTACCTATATCACTTTGACCACAGAAACCAGACCTGTAACATATAATTGAAAAAGAGCTAGCATCACTGTAACCCCTAGGTGGCACCATCCCAAGGGCTACTACCCCTGCCTGTTTGGCTAGTAGGAGGTTAAGGGGCCTGGGTAATGAAACGGGTGCCTCCATCTGGAGGTCAGGGTTGTTAGTTGTCAAGCTAACCTGGACACAGCCCTCTGGAACACTGGAACTCCCCTCTTTCCCTTCTAGTGGCCTGAACAATATACAATAATTACTTTCACAATGACCCTTTTTCACCAGGCGATTACCTACACTGTTTGCACTTACCACCAGGGCTGGTTCCTCTAGCTTGAACCTGGGGACCCCCTGTAAAACAAGGTTGAGCACAGTAAATAGCAACAGTACAATACTTTGGCACAAACTGGAACCACAGTCAGGTTAAATGCAAACAAAGTTAAATCTGATTTATTCAGGGGACTTCAACAAGGGAGGGGTGTAATCAGGTTGATTTGCTTAAAAACTATATTAATCAGACAGTTATGCATGCAGTTCAGAGTCCCTACACAGTCACACACTCTAGGAACCCAGGTAGGAAAATGGTGGGCTAGCCAGGAACATTGCAGCTGGTTGGGGCCCTGTGATGGAAGAAAGTAACATTCCCAACACACATTATTTGTAATCTGGAGCCGGAGGACTCAGTTAATGAAAGAAAAGGCAACAAGACAATCAGATGACAACACTTTTAGATTTAGCTGTTGTTGCAGGGAGCTACCCTGATGTTTACTCATGATACCCAGTACTAGACACAGGCAGGATGAAATCGAGACTGCAAGCTGTTGAGCTGGTGTGCCCAAAGAAGCAGGGCCCACAAGAATCACCGAGGCATCATTCCTGTTTAAGGCATTGAGCAGGGGGCTGATCCCAGACCGGTCTCACGTCGATGACTTTCTCTACATAGCAGGTATTCTGGCTGGGCCAGAGTAGCAGGGCCTAGGCAAATGGGAATGGATATGGATTCAGTCCGTGGAGCTGGATACAACCTCCAGCAAGCAAAACACAGTTCAGACACACAGTGGGGAACCAAATCACAACCCACGATAAGCACACAGCACATTCATATGTAAGAAAATTCCACCGTACCAGGCAAATGGCTCTCCAGTCGCACTTATAGAGTCTCTGCACAATCCGGGATTTCAGAGGTAGCTGGAAGTCCTGACAGGCTGATCGCATTCAGCAAATCTGCGGTCTTCTTCAGGTTAAAGCCTGGTCACAATTCAGTGGCTTAATTCACTCTCCAAATTCGGATTTAGTCCGAAAGGAGCACAAGTTCCCCTCAGGAACAGCAGGCAGGCATGCAGGCCAAACTCATGTCTTTCCACAGTTCTCCCACGCGAATCCACTATGGATTGCTGCTCGAACTGTCTCAAGTTGTTACTTCTTCACTTCCCAACTCAGATCTAACTGAAATTGCCAGCAGTGTGGGACTTTCCCCAAGATCCAAAAGGTTCGGTTGGCTGATCTGTCTGTCAGTCACAAGGGCTCCTCCTCCAGGTTATTTTAAGCACCAAAAGCCCAAAATTACAATTCCTGTGTAACCCCCTACAAATGGGGGTTCCCAAAAAGTCTTCCTTGAGCTTGCCTAAATGCTCACTGCCAGGCTGGTGTCCTGCGTTTTAGCAGTTTAAATGTGATTACCAGAGCCTGTATAGCCTCTGTGTACTGTCTCTTTAAGAGCTGCCTGACTGCAGCCTAAGTAATCTGAGAGGAAGCTCTGTTGAAAGATGTAACTATTTGCTGAAAATCATTTAGAGTGATAATAATAATGTAGTTTGTCTAACCTGCCTTCTTTATAGCAAGGACTGTTTTGTTTGTCTCCACTGTCTTGGTCCTGGACTGCAAATTGGACCAATCAGTTCTGGAGGGACCTAAAATACAGCCGGACTACAGGAGCTGTCTAAAGTCAAAATCTGTAGGAATTGTAGTTTTTGAACATTTTGCGCCCTTTTTGCAACTGAAGGGGGAGCTCTTGCTTTGACTGACAGCCAAATCAGCCAGCCGAATCTTTTGGATCTTGGCGAAGTCCTGGGCTGCTGGCAGTTTTCAGTTAGTTCTGAGCTGGGAAGTGAAATGAGAAGAGCTCAAGTGTATTTGGGCAGCAATCCTGAGTGGGTTCGCATGGGAAAACTGTGAAAGGGCTGAGTTTTTGGCTTGCATGTCTGCCAGCTGCTCCTGAGAAGGAGAGAAGAGAATTATTTTGGATTAAATCCAAGTTTGTATGACTAAAGTAAGCTACTGAAGTGGGCCTGGTTCAACCTGAAGAAGAACGAAGATTTTGTTGAATGCGATCGGCCTGTCAGGAGTTCCAGCTACCCCTAAGCTCCCAGTGTCTGCAGAGACTTTGCGATTGTGACCGGGAAGCGCTTTGCCTGGTACAGTAGAATTCTTGTACATGTAAATGCGCTATGCGCAGCTAGTGGGTTGTCAATTAGTTCACCACTGTGTGAACTGTGTTCTGCTTGCTAGAAGCTGTATCCAGCCCAAAATGGACTGCATCCGAATTTGTCTCCATGCGGTCTGGGCCTTGCCAGACTGACCCAGCCAGACTACCCACTGCACAGAGAAGCGATCAACAAGAGACCTGCCTGGGGATCAGCCCCCTGCTCTATGCTTGAACAGGAACGACGCCTCTGCGACTCGTGTGGGCCCTGCTTCTCCTGGCATTCCAGATCAATCACCTGCAGTCTTGATTTTCGTCCAACCTGTGTCCAGTCTTGGGTATCGTGAGTAAATACCAGGGTAGCTCCCTGCAACAACAGCTTAATCTGAGTGTGTCATCTGATTGTCTTGTTGTTTAATTTCCTTTACGAACTGAGCCCTCTGGCTCCGGATTACAAATATTGGCCCAGATATTCAAACTGCGCCCAAAATATGCGCAATAGCAGGAGCAAGCACAAGTCAATTGCGCACATGCGCAATAGACGCGATATTCAAACGTGGAGCACGTCAAATTGCGCAACCAGCCAATGTCTGAATATCGCACAACCTGCACCATAGCACAGCCAGGTAGGGGAAGCTGAGCGCATATGTCGCGCCATAGCGCAACAAGGCCAGCCCAGCTGAGCAGTCGAGATGCGCCATAGCACAAGCAGGGAGCCCCCCCCAGCAGCAGAGCAATGGAACTGCACAACCAGGGAGGTAGGCAGGGGCCCACCACCCATGCCACAGACGGGCACAGGAACACAGTGTAGAACTAACAACACCCCCACACCCGAAGCGCAGCATCACTGGTGGAGGGACAGAATATCCACTGGCCCATGGGGACAAGCCTACAAAGCACAGCTGGGCCACGGCACCCCAGCACACCCACTGGCAAGCAAATACTGCCACACAAAGGGGCCGGACAACCCAGGTGTACCACAGCCCCCACTGTGCACAGCACACTTTGCTCTGGAACCCCAAGACACCACCCATGAGCAGTGACTGTGACTGGCACTGCCAGAACCACCATGCCCCCCCACCTGGCACAATGCAACCGTGTGTACCACAGAACCATACAAGCCAGACCCACCAGGAGCCCACAGTGGAGTGGGGCAGCACACGGCCAGACCGGCTGACAGCCACCACCACATCAGGGACACCCACCACGCAGACACACACACACAATCCCAGGACCACACCACACCAGATGCCATGCACACCACTGCATTGAGCACCTATAGCCAGCTGCAAATCAGAGACCACCACAGTATTCATAACAAAATAGATATATATATTCAATGAAAAACAGAAGAACAACAACAACAGGAACAACAATAACACTATTTACATATGTATACAATACAGGGGTGGGGGACAGGTACAAGGTAGGGGTGGGTGTGGGGTAGGGGTGAAGAACTTGGTGAGGGAAGGCAGGGTGTGAGGAAAGGGTATAGAGTGTAGTGGTGGAGCAGCTACTGCCCCCCAGGCTGCAGATCTGCAGGCCGGCTCAGACCCCGTGTCCCTCTCTGGCGTCAGACACCCCTCCGGTTCATCTCCCTGAGGATGCTGATCGACTCCTGGGATATCTCCAACAGGCGATGGATGGCCTGCTCTATCCTCCGCAGGACCCGGACACCTAGGGCAAGGGAACAGAATCAATGGTTAGGACTGTACACAACCCTGAAGCCCACCCAGTATGCATGGCATACAGCCAAGTGCCCCGCCCCTGTGATGGACTGCACACACTCACAGTGACCACGCATGGGCCAAGCCCAACCAGGCAGCAACAGCCATGTGTGCCACTACACACACCCCACCCATGCCCAGCACAGCACAACCAAGGCAGTACAGTGACATGTCTATGTGGTGGGAAGGTAGTGCCACAGCCATGTGCCCAGTGCATGCATGGACCACCAGTGATGCACTCACAGACATGCAGTGCCACTGGACAGTGCTGACTGTCACACGTCGCGTGCATGGCAGTGTTGTCCATGGATGGTGGCCATGCCCTTTCCCCCCATTGCACGCAATAGCATCAATGATGTAATGACACTCACCCTCATCCAGCTGCTGCTGCTGCTGCTGCGGTGGCTGCTGCTGATGCTGCTGCTGTTGCGGGCCCATACTTCCGCCTCCTCTGCCGGCCACCCCTGCAGCACCCCTGTGCGCCTCAGCCTGGGCCCTCCTCCATGCCTGTGGGAAACAAATGTTGAGAAACACATTAGTGAGATCCACACACAGACAGCCCCCTGCCCCAATGGGTGTGCCTGCCCACACAGCCAGACCCAGGCATCACACACCTGCAAACACTGACACAGCCAACCATGGAACAACCCTCCCTCATGCTCTGGCCCCAATACACAGTTATACCCCTGCGGACAATACAGGTGCATAGATGGCTCACCCACCTGGCCTAGTCACAATGCCCCTCCTGGCATGGGACCTGAGGAGTGCCAGCTGTGCCTGCTCCCTCCTGCGCAGGTCACTGTAGCGGTGCCTGCACTACTCCACTGTCCTGCGCCACCCTGTGACCTGCTCCAGTGCAGTGGCTACCTGCTGCCACACGTGGGTGCGGGCCAAGTTTAGGGGTTCCCCCCCAAACAGTGGCCCATAGTGAGGGTCAACCATGGCCACTAGGTTGGCCACCTCCAAGCTACTCCACTGGGGAGCTCTCCTGCGTGCCATGTCAGCAACTTGATAGTAGGCAATATGGTGCTCTGCAGCGCGGTAACCCCACATGGAAATGTTGCACAATACAACCCCGTCTGTCCCTATCGTGCTGTTCAGGCAGCGCCGTTGGTCCCTATCATGCTGTTACCGAACAGCGCGATAGAGCTGCACATATGCCAGATGTACAGCACCGAGGGGGCAAAGGTCGGGCACAAGGTCATGTCTCTGGCGCAAGGCCATGCACAGAGCCATTGGACGTCTACATGTCCAGTGCGAGCGGTCGCCTGCACGTCAGTGCTACAGTGGACAATAGCGCAGTTGTGCCACAGTGCCATGTGGTGACCAGCCAGTGACTGTAGCGCCACTGGCACAATGGTGGCCGTGTCCTGAATAGCTGACCGCGCACAGTACGTAATCAGTGCAGCAGACGCCTGCGTAAGGTAACTGGGCATGCGCAGTGCGGTGTACTACGCAGTCACAGAAGTGCGCCATAGGGTCAGCTGGCTCAACCGTATTGCGCAAAGTGCAACAGCGCAATATTCAGCCGTCATATGCAAATCAGCTGATCAGCCATTTAAAGGCGCAGTGGCGCGATTTGCATCCCATTAAAGTTGCTCCACTCCTAATTTGCATGCATTGCACTATAAATGTGCGACAGTGATCTGCAGTGGCCATATTCGGTTACTGCAGGTGATAGGTGGGTTGCATGCTCTGTGATGTTATGGACTATGGTCATGGGATAATGCTGTGAACTGCACAGTCACAGGTGTCCACTTCCACCTATACAGACCGTGACATGGCCGAGCAAGGACTGGGTGAGGAGGATGGTGGTGGGCGGAAGAGGAGGCCCAACTTCACAAAGGCTGAAACAGAGGCACTCTACGAGGTCTACCTGGATGAGGAGCCACTACTCAGTGGACGGCGGGGCACCCCTCAGGCCCATGCTGCTGCATGGGAGGAGGTAGCTCGCGCTGTAAACCTGCACGGAAGCCACCAGTGCTCCGTGCAGGAATGTAAGAAGAAGGTGGGGACAGACAGGAGACAGGTTAAGGAGAAGGTGGCAGCACTCAGGGTGGCACGCGCTGCCACAGGTGGGGGCCAGCCAGAGGTGGCGCAGCTGACCCCGGTGGAGGACCGTCTTGCTGCATCCATGCAGCGCAGTGCCATCAAGGGCATTCCAGGAGGTGGCTTCCAGACAGGTGCAAGCCCATCACTGCACGGTATGACATGGTGGGGGGTGGGGGGAAGGTTGATCCCATGCACTAACATGTTCTCACTTTCTGTTACAGATCCTGTGTGCCTGCAGGGGACAGTGGTGGTGAGCCCGTGCACTGTGGACGTGCAGCCAGAGTTGGAGGAGGGTCCATCCACCTCTGCTGGTAGCCAGCGTGCATTGCACCAGTGTGCACGCCTGGCTGCCATCTCCAATGTTGGTGAGTCAGGTGTGGGGGGTGCCCTTCCTGTGTCCCAGCAGTCTGGCATGCAAGCATGCCAGCACGCTGTGGCTGAGGCTGTGGCACAAACCTGCACCATTGATGATGCAACAGCCGCTATGGGCAGTGACACGTGTGTGTCACATGATGGACACACAGCAGGACAGCCCATGCCCATGGACCTAGAGGGTTCCAACGTGTGTGCCAGCACATCAACACAGTCCCAGGCTGTGCCTGTCAGCACCGGTGGCTGTGAAGATCCCTGGCACTGTTGCAGACACAGCATTGGAAGGACTGGTCCCTTGGGCACAGCAGGCAGAGGGGCAGCAGCGGCAGTCACCCACCGGGTCTGGGGGTACAGGGTTCAGCGGTGGCGTATGCGCACCGCCTGTTGACTTGCCCATACCTGGTCCTGGTGAATAGCACCCACCCTCATGGGGTGTTGAGCATCAGGCCCTTCCATCCCCTGGGGGACAGGTGGCCGATTTGGCAGACGAACCATTTGACGAGCACACCCGCCTGCTGCGGGCATCAGTACAGCAGCAGATGTGGGTTGCAACATCCGTGGAGGCACTGTGTGTGGCTGTGGAGCGGCACAGCAGGGACAATGCATTGATCCTGGCACAGATGGTCCAAATGTGGATGGATGTGACCGCAGCCATTGACAGGCTGAGCCAGGCATTGGTCACTGTCGTGGCCACATTGGGCACACAGTCAGGTGCCCCTGTACCGTGCACCCCACGCAGTACACTCTCCACTCCACATTCCTGGTGTCATGCAACACCCAGCCTATCGATGCCGGGTTCTGCTGTGGGCATCCCGAGCACCCCTGGTGCAGGTATGTTCGGCATGCTGCAGACCCCTGTGTGGACAAGGTCGCGCTTGCACAGTGGGACCCCTGGTGGTCCATCGGTGCCACCCCATGTGGCCCATGCTCAGTCTGCCAGTGCAGCTGGGTCACGGCAGAGCCGCCCATGCATCCGTGGTGGCCGTGGCTCAGTGCCACCTGACTGACCTGTCTCCTAGTGCGGGCCCTGTCTGGTGCTGCCCTGTGTGCAATGTGTGTCTTGGTGGATAGTGCACCGGTGGGTGCCCTGCCCAACATGCCGACACACGGACCACCTGCACACCAACCCGACTGCTGTTTACAGGTGCGTGTGCATGATGATGCCTGCATTGTACTGTACACCAAGGTGCAAGGGTGCCCAGCATCTGACACACATACATGGACAGTACAGGTGGTGGGGGTGGTCTGTGGATCTGAGTGTTTGACATGTCAGTTCCTGCTCTGCTATGCAACTGCCCCTGTGCACTGTGTGCCTGGTGTGGGTGTGTGTGTGTGTGTGTGTGTGTGTGTGTGTGTGTGTGTCCATGTAGCATGTAACTATTCACCCCTCCCTGATGGTGTGTTTGTGCACCTGTACCCTTCCACTCCCCTTTCCGTCATGCACCCCTGGTGTGTTACCCTGTGTGTATGTGGGTTGCGCCTAGACAGTGTTGGTTGCACATGGCCCCATGACTTACCTGTGTTGTGCGAAGTGCTCCTCTGTGATTGTGTCCCGGTGCAGCTGGGCCTGACGGATCAGTCAGGGGTCACGCCGTCCAAGGGGGGGCTGCTCATCCCCATCGTCACCGGCGTCACCATCGCTGTCTCCCTCCTCGACCTGTATGGCTATCCCACAGTCTTTGGCCATGTTGTGCAGGATACAACAGGCCAGGAATATCCCACAGGCCTTTGAAGGGCTGTACTGTAGGGCACCGCCGGAGGTGTGTACGCATCAGAAGCGTGCCTTCAGCATCCCAAACACCCGCTCGATGATGTTGCGTGTGGCGGCATGTGCCTCATTGAAGCGTTGTTGCGATGGGGTCATGGGGCGCCGGTACGGAGTGAGCAGCCAGGGACAGAGTGGGTATCCACTGTCACCTGTGTGGAGATAGTGGAGGTTAGTGTCATGTTCAGGTCCATATTGTCCCTAGCTAGCCATGTGTGCCACCACCATGGCACCTGTGGCTTGCCCACCTGTCCCCCAACTTTGCCGCTCCTACATGCTTACTCACCCACTAGGTGTCCTGTGGGGATGTCCCCACTCTCAATTCGATGGCACAGTGCAGACTGGTACCATATGAATGAATCACGTGCTCCGCCAGGGTGCATGGCACAGACATTGATGATGCGCCCACTGGCATCACACACCACCTGGCAGTTGACACTAGAGTACCCCTTTCGGTTGTGATATGCGGCCCCATTGGGGCCAGGTGGTGTGCGAATAGCCACATGGGTGCAGTCTATCGCCCATAGCACACCAGGCATACGTGCTACCCTGTGGAACTCCTGTATGTTTGCTGTACGCTCTGCCGCAGTGCTGGGGGAAATGGATGTACTCCGCAGCATGTGGCAGCAGTGCGCTGAGGAATTGGGTGAGGATGCATGATGTGGCCGACTGTGTTATGCCTGTGGTGTCCCCTGTTGGCCTCTGGAAGGTACCCGTGGCGAGCAAGCACATGCAGGCTGTTACCTTTGTCTCCACTGACAGAGCGTGACTACGTCGTGAGGGTGCCTGCATCACATCACTGCACAGCTCACAGAGCCGCCTCAGTATTGCCCTGTTCAGGCAGTACCGACCCACAATCTCGACATCCGAATACAGCTCAAAGCTGATGCGGGCACGGTACTGCCTGTTGAGGGCGTACCACCGACGGGCCCTTCCACGGCCACGTCCCCCAGCAGCATGCCTTCTCACCCCCCTCACTACAGCTTCCATGTGGAAGGTGGCACTGTCCATCTCCTGGCTTGTGTCCCCCCCCAGCTGTTGTTGTTGTGTTCCCCCCGCTGTCCTGACTGCTACCTCCACTGCACTGGGTACACCTACTGGCCTCCAAACTCATTGGCCCCACACGCCTTTGGCTGCCACTATTCTGTCCTGCCTACTCCCTGGCCTACACTGGTTGCTACTGTGGCCTGCTCTCTGTTGCTACCTCATGAGCATTCCCTGTCTTGCACCTCATCCTTGAGCCTTTTTATTTTGGCTCATTTCCGCCGTGGCGCAACTTCCGGCTATTCCACTGTTGCGCATTGCACAAGCCTTTGAATATCGCATTGCATTCTTTATGCATGGATCCACCCGCTTCGGTTGCGCATGCCTTCATTTGCATTGTGCTGTTGCTCAGCATGTTTTCAGTGGCGCAACTGTCTCCCGCTGAATATCGCGGAATGGCTCATTTTCGGACTTGCGCTGGTGCAACCCTGTTGCGCATAGCGCAACCCTTTTGAATATCCGGGCCATTGTGTACTGTGCATGTTGTGTTTTCCATCACAGGGCCCCAACCAGCTGCAACCCCGGGCAACAGTCCTGGCTAGCCCATCTCTTCTCTACCTGGGTACCCAGAGGTGTGACTGTGTGGGGGGACTCAAAGCGCATGCATAAGTGCTTAATTGATATAACCTTTAAGCTAATTAACCTGATTATCCCCCTTCCTTGTTCAAGTCCCCTGAATAAATCAGATCTAACTTTTTCTGCATGTAATCTGACTGTGGTTACAGTTTGTGCTCAAAGTACTGTACTGTTGCTATTTGCTGTGCATAACCTTGTTTTACAGGGGCTCCCCAGGGTCGAGACAGAGGAACCAGCCCTGGTGGTAAGTGCAAACAGTGTGGGTACTTGTGTGGTGCACCAGGGGTATTGTGAAAGTGATTATTGTACAGTGTCCAGGCCACTAGAGGGGAAAAAGGGGGGTTACAGTGTCCTGGAGGGCTGTGCCCAGGTTAGCTTGACCACTACCAACCCTGACCTCCGGGTGGAGGCACCTGTTTCAGAACTCAGGCCCCTTAACCTGCTACTAGCCAAGCAGGCAGGGGTAGTAGCCCTTGGGATAGCGCCACCTAGGGGTTACACCTACAAGTTTTGGCCCCACCAAGCCCCTGTAGGCAGGCTTCATTTTTGAGTCTCAAATGTACTGATTGTCCATTCTGCAGTCCAGGACCAAGATGATGGAAACAAACAGAACTGTCCATGCTGCAAAGAAGGCAGGTTAGAACAAACTGCAATATTATTACTACTCTAACAAATGATCAGCAAACAAGTACATCTTCTAACAGAGATCCCTCTCAGATTAATTATGACCGCAATCCAGGCAGCTCTTAAAGAGACAGTACACAGAGGCTGTACAGGCACTCTCTGGCAATACATTTAAACTGCTAAAATGCAGAACACCAGCCTGGCAGTGAGCATTTAGGCAAGCTCAAGGAAGACTTTTCAGGAACTCCCATTGGTAGCGGGGTTACACCCTTCCCTGCCTGGAGAAAACTTGGCGTCCACGTCAAGTCTGTACCATCATGCATCAGTTAACATAAACTTATTACTTTATTATACATATTCACTACACTTCATGATACTATATCCATAAGGACAATACTTATGCATGTTTCATACAGGTAATACTGATTCCACTATGATTAACATACTTGTGACATCACAATACTGATTCATGTTATAACTTCCTGTACATTAAACAATGTAGGAGGGGGCCCTTCCCTATCAGCTAACTTGGGGAAAGGGCACCATACTGAGGAGGAAGAACAATGAACCTGGAATTGGCCATTAAGCTCAGTTTGAGTAGCGAGCTCTGAGAAATATAAACACCTTTGTGAACCACATTGAGAGGCAAATCCACTGGCCTCCCAGGAGAATCATAACTGAAGCACAATACTGGCTTGACAGCTCGGCCAGTCTTTCTGGGGGGAACAGCCACAGTCTCTGTACTTTCAGCGCTAACTTTGGAGCTTTCGTCAGTCATGAGGGGTGCCTCTGCACGGATGGGAATGTCCAAACTGGGAGCACTATCAGCTCCTTGCTCTGTAGGTTCTGTTTCCACAACACTTGGCTCATTTAGAGAAGGTTCTGGCACAATTAGGCTTTGTGGCACTGAAGTAGAGCTGTCAGCACTCTCATATTGTTGTTCAAGTTCTGGTATGTCACTAGAGAGACTCAGACCATCAGCCCCTTCTTCGGGCAAGTCATACAGTTCCACTAAACACAGGGAGTCCACAGCCTCAGACGTGATACTCCGCACTTCACTTTCAGGGAGCATTGGATCCAAGGATGAAGCTGGGGGGTTATGCAGTCCAGAAGGCCCAGCTTCATCTCCACAATTAGTCATAGGGTTACCTTGAAACAGCTGACTCAATTCATAGGAGGGGTAATAAGCATTGTCACACTCACTATCGTCAGAGGTGGACTGACAGTCACTATCATTCTGGGCCCGCTATGGGGGAAACCTTAACTCTGTAACTACAGGGATAGGTTGACTCTGTCTCTTTTTTACAGCAGCATGAGTCACCGGCCCAGGGGAAGCAATGTCTGCTGGCTCAGCATCAATAATAACTTGGCCAAAAGGCAGCAAGTGGTTATGGTGCATGGTCTTGACAGCTTTTGAATTATTCTCTGGACATACCTTGTATACTGGTAGATCATCCAACTTTCCAACTACTACATGAGGAAGATGGTGCCACCTATCAGTAATTTTGTGCTTGCCATGTAGTTCCAAATTGTGTAACAACACACGGTCTCCGGGCCGTAGCTCTTCAGCCTTTACTTTCTTGTCGTGCCTCTCTTTGTTGGCGAGATTTCTTTTAGCGACCATTGTCTGGGCCAGTTAATATGCATGGTTCAATTGAGCTTTCAGTTTCTGTACATACTGCAGGTAGTTTTCAGCTTGGACTCCATCTGGAGAGACCCCAAAACAGACATCAACTGGCAGGCGGGCCTCCATCCCAAATATGAGGCGGTAGGGGAGAACCCAGTAGTGTCATTTTTGGTGCAATTGTACGTGTGTACCACGGTGCTAATCTTCTGGCTCCACTTATGCTTGTCTTTTGGATGGAAGGTGCCCAGCATGTCTAGAAGGGTGCGGTTAAAACGTTCTGGTTGAGGGTCCCCCTGAGGGTGATAAGGGGTGGTTCTTGACTTTCGCACCCCCCACAGACAGAGCATTTCTTTGATTAGCCTACTTTAAAAGTCTCTACCTTGGTCAGAGTGGATCCGCTGGGGGGGGCACCATAGTGGACGAAGAATTTTTCAACTAGCACCTTGGCCATAGTAGAGGCATTTTGATCTTTAGTTGGAAAAACTTGTGCATACCGTGTGAAATGATCTGTAACCACTAACATATTGCCAATATTCCTTTGATCAGGTTCTAAACACAAAAAATCTATGCAGACCAGTTCCATGGGGGATCTAGTAGTGATATTGACAAGGGGGGCAGCCCTCTGAGGCAGGGCTTTGCTTTGGAGGCAACGACTACAGGTCTTTACATGGTGCTCAACATCGAGCCCCATCTTGGGCCAGTAGAATCGAGATCATACCAGGTCGAGAGTCCTGTCAATACCGAGGTGCCCCATGTGATTGTGGAGGGACCTCAGTACCAAGTGTTTAAAGGCCGTAGGCAGGACCAATTATTGCTTGTCTACTTGACCACTATGATCCACTGTCTCTCTGTATAACAACTGATTGAGTAACTTCAACCTGGGGCCTTCTTTAAACAATAGGGCAGTTCGCAAGTCAGTGGAACACAGCTTAGACACATCTTCCCCCGCACGCAGGGCATCAAGTGCGGGTTGAATCACAGGATCTTGGGATTGAGGCGCCTGAATACTGTCATTTTCAAGTTGAGGTAGTGCACTAATATCTAGAGCAGAGAAATGACAATAGGCAGCTGGTATGCAGGTATCAGGAGGGCCCAAGCAATCTACTAGACAGTCCACTGTGTCTGCAGACATCTGTTCATGTCTGTCAAACTTTTGGTACAATGCTCAGATGTCAGGTTCAGACAGCCTGACCCAATCACTCTTGGAAGTGGGCCTTCGTGACAGGGCATCAGCATCAATATGGGTCAGTCCTGGTCTGTATTCGACAGCATAATCATAGGTTTATAAGGCAGAGTGCCACCAGTGCCCGGTGGCGTCTAACTTAGCTGAAGTCTGTACATAGGTCAACGGGTAATTATCGGTCTTCACCAATACCTTTGCCCCATAGAGGTACTCATGAAACTGATCAATGATGGCCCATTTTAGGGCAAGGAACTCCAGGTTGTGCACATGATAGTTTCACTTTGATGGGGTCAAACTCCTGCTGGCGCAAGCGACTGGTCTCAAACTATCCTCATGGTCTTGATACAGCACAGCTCCTAGGCCCTGCAGACTAGTGTCCATATGCAGCACATAGGGCTTGGTAGGGTCAGCATAGGCGAGGATGGGGGCGTGGGTGAGCTGGTATATGACTTTGTGGAAGACTGCTTCACATTCGGGTGTTCAGCAGGGCCCAAAAGGTTCACCTGTGCAGAAGTACACTTTCTCTGGTTCTTTGACAGCCCCTTTCTTGTATTTACAGTTGGTAAGTGGGTAATCCTGGGTAAGATTCAGGAGCGGTCGAATCACCTTTGAATAGTCTTTTTATGAACCTGCGGTAGTAGCCACAGAACCCCAGAAAACATTGTAGTTCTTTCAAGTTATGGGGCTGTGGCCAAGTAGTCAGTGACTCAACCTTACTGGGATCGGTCTCTATTCCTTCTGCAGATACTATGTGCCCCACATACTTCATGGAGGTTTGAAAAAACTGGCACTTTTCAATGGACAGCTTGAGGCCGAAGTCTTCCAATCAGTCCAGCGCTTCAAACAGTCGGGTCTCATGCTCCTGTAATGTGTGTCTGAACACAATGACATCATCTAGGTACACTAGACATTCCAGCAAGTTCATATCTCCCACCACACGTTCCATCAGTTGCTGAATGGTGGCCAGGGTGCCTGAAATCCCCTGTGGCATTCTCAGGAATTCATAGAACCCCAAAGGACAGATGAAGGCTGTTTTCTCACGGTCCTCCAGGGCCATCAGAATTTGGTAATATCCGCTGTGAAGATCCAATACCGAGAACCATCTCCTCCCATTCAAGCAATCCAGGGCATCTTGTATACAGGGCATGGTGTACTAATCTGGGATGGCTCGCAAGTTCAGGGTTCGATAATCAACACACATCCTCATGGACCCATTCTTCTTATGCACAGCCACAATGAGAGAGGCAAATGGGCTCCTTGATTCTTGCATAATGCCAGCAGCGAGCATTTCCTGCAGGGGCCTCCTAACATCATCTATGTCCACTAGGGCGAGGCGTCAGGATCTCTCTCAAAATGGCCAGTCATCATGCCGGCGTATGTGATGCTCTGCAGCCTGGACACACCCCATGTCCCATTCTTTTAACGAAAACACTTCGTCTCTCTGGGCAAGTTTTTTGCTAATTCTAGCCTTCCATTCAGCTGGCAACAGGGAATCACCAAAGTTGAATGAGTCCAGGGTCACTCATTCCTTTTCACCAGAGTACTTGTTGCTGGGTAATACAGCAGTGTCTGCACTGTGTACTGTAGCTAGGGTGCACCCTCTGTTCAACTGGACCTCCCGATCTGATGCATTCCGAATCTGGACCATCACTCGTCGTGCATAGGCATGGGCACGGGCAAGCAAAATGCTGGATTTAACTAATAATCCTACTGGCAGCTTTCCGTCACCCAGTGCATCCAACATTAATATTTTATTTTTCACTTCCTTTCTAATGCAAACCTCTCCCTGAATGGTGTACTGAGCATTGGGAGGGAGTACCAGAGAATCAGAATCTTTCTTCCACACTATCCCCACTGGCTCATCTCCATCGGCTTCGGTAGTCTGTTTTTGCAGATCATAGGATCTCTTTATCAGGGCTGGGATCCTCAGTGCTCCCCCAGTCTGTTTCCCTTGTTTTTCCTGACACAACTGCACTAGTCTTCCAAACATGTGGGCATTGGTTCCAATGAGCAAGGGAATCCCATCATACAATCCCGTAGGAGGGCACACCAGGGCTAGTGTCTCTACTTGCTCATCTACACCAGTTACAGTCACAGGGAAAGACAACCAGAACTGGACATATCCTAGGTAGGGATAAGACTTGTCGCTTAGGCCCCACACATGCAAACCTTCCAGAGATTGTAGTGGCACATTAGATAAGTGTTCTGGAATACAATGGTCACTTGTGACCAGCTATTGAGCACAGCCTGAGCATGGATACCATTGACAGTTACAGAAGTCTTCATCGAAGGGCCCACTATTCTGGACCAGTCTGGAGAGGCAGTAGCAGAGGCCTGGACAGATGATTCAGCCACAAAGAAATTTGAGTTAGGATTTCTCAATCCTGCACTGCGGTCATTTCCGGCGCTCCTCGGCCATGGTCTTGCTTTCCAAAGCTCCCCCTGAAGTCTGTATACAACTTTATCTAAGTCTTTTGGGGACCAACATTCTCTCCTCATGTGCCCATCCTTCCCACAATTATGGCAAAATATGCTTTCTGGGGTCTGGTGTGGCCGAGACATCACACTTGGAACTGAGGCTGGGGTACTAAGAACTGAAAACCTTGGTTCCACCTCTGTCTGCGGTGTGGCAAGCATTTGGAGACATCTCAGTTCTCTCACTTCCATAGTTAAGACATCAATTTTGAGCTGCTGGCAGCAGGAGATGCCTGGGTGTGCACCCCCAACCCCATAGCAGATGCAGTCGGATAAGGATCGGGGCTTGTACTCGCAGAAGTGGCCTTCATAAAGACACTGTTTTTTGCTTCTCGGAACTCCCTCAGCAGTTCATCCCATGGCAGAGCATCCATAGCAGTCCCTCTCTGGCTGGGCCTCCCAGGGCTGACATTTAGTTCTTGGAATCCCGTCATGTGATTGTGGTGATTTCAGGCCATCAGCAACTAACCCCGCACCTGAAGCAGGGGTTGCAGCAGCTACGACTGCGCAGGACTCTGAAAAACCTTTCTCCCCCTCAACTTCCCGTACCTCCTTCATCAACACATGGACGGGCAAGGGACCCGATTTCCTTTGATGCAGTTGCAATTTGAGCAACACCCAGTTGGAGTGCTGGGCAGAGCAGAGTATATGATCCAGTCTTACCCGGTCCACTTCACTAGAGGGCCAGCCTCCTTTCCAACAAATGGTTTGCAGGATTCCCTCTAATCGATCCATGTAGGCAAATAACAATTCCCCCAGCTGTTGTCTAATATCTTTAAGTTTCCATTTCAAGGCCTCAACACTAGTGGTGCCCCCAAACATATTTTCAAGGGCAACTATGTACTCTTGGGCTTTGGCATCAGGGTCAGAGGACCTCAGGGAGCGAAAAAGTACATAGGGCTGGTTCCTGGAGGCTTTCCCCCAGGCGGGCCCTTTTTTCGACCTCTAAGCATTGCCAGTCTTGTACCGCAAGGGTAACAGAGACTATCCAGGTCTCCAGGCCGACTTTCCCATTAGGAGTAGGGCGGATGCCAGAGAATACCTTGAGCTTGCGGTAAGTGCCATGACTACTTGCTGGCTCAGAGGCAAGTACAGAAGTTGGTGAAAGAACAGGTACTAGGGCAGGTGTGGGCAGTGGGGAGGTGACACTCCCAGGTGGTAGGAATAATTTGTTTAACTCCTCCACAGTTTTGCCCTCCTCTAGTAACAACATGGCAAACTTCTCTTCAAAAGACTCAGACAACGGTGGGGGCTCATCCTCTAAGGGATCCTTGCTATCTTTGGTTATCACCCTCCAGATGGCTGGGAACCCTTCTGGAGTGATAGGCTGGGGTACCTTTGAACTGTCCAGGGGGTCGCTACCCTCCACCAAGGCCATGAGAGTTTGGGCAGTTAAATCAACCTGTCGACCCACCACTACAGCTTTTTTCAAACATTCAACTTTAGAAAGTGCCCCTTCAACAGTGTCCTTACTAATGCCCATAGGTATATCCAGTATTAGCACAGCATTATGGGGGTCAATCTCTTGCCCCGTACACCACCCCACTAACTGGTGCACAGCCACTTCTGTTGGGGTAGCCATTTATGTTTGACAATAATTTGTAATTTCGGCCACTAGAAGACACAAAATCCCAGCGGTGAGCCTCCAAGACATAACCCTTAGGTGGCGCTATCCCAAGGGCTACTACCCCTACCTGCTTAGCTAGTAGCAGGTTAAGGGGCGAGGGTAATGAAACGGGTGCCTCCTCTGAGGCCCATTTGCCTGACATGCTGCCCTGTTGTCTGCTCTTCTGAAGCAGGAGTGACCTAGTACCTATATCACTTTGACCACAGAAACCAGATCTGTAACATAATTGAAAAAGAGCTAGCATCACTGTAACCCCTAGGTGGCACTATCCCAAGGGCTACTATCCCTGCCTGCTTGGCTAGTAGCAGGTTAAGGGGCCTGGGTAATGAAATGGGTGCCTCCACCCAGAGGTCAGGGCTTTTAGTGGTCAAGCTAACCTGCGCACAGCCCTCCGGAACACTGTAACCCCCCTCTTTCCCTTCTAGTGGCCTGAACAATATACAGTAATTACTTTCACAATGACCCTTATTCACCAGGGGATTACCTACACTGTTTGCACTTACCACCAGGGCTGGTTCCCCTAGCTTGACCCTGGGGACCCCCTGTAAAACAAGGTTAAGCACAGCAAATAGCAACAGTACAATACTTTTGGCACAAACTGGAACCACAGTCAGGTAAATGCAAACAATGTTAAATCTGATTTATTCAGGGGACTTGAACAAGGGAGGGGCGTAATCAGGTTGATTTGCTTAAAAACTATATTAATCAGACAGTTATGCATGCAGTTCAGAGTCCCTACGCAGTCACACACTCTAGGTACCCAGGTAGGAAAAAGGTGGACTAGCCAGGAACGTTGCAGCTGGTTGGGGCCCTGTGATGGAAGGAAAATAACATGCCCAACACACATTATTTGTAATCCAGAGCCGGAGGGCTCAGTCCATGAAAGAAAAGGTGATGACAATCAGATGACAACACTTTTAGATTTAGCTGTTGTTGCAGGGAGCTACCCTGATGTTTACTCATGATGCCCAATACTGGACACAGACAGGATGAAATCAAGACTGCAGACTGTTGAGCTGGAGTGCCCGGAGAAGCAAGGCCCACAAGAATCACCGGGGCGTCATTCCTGTTCAAGGCATTGAGCAGGGGACTGATCCCCTGGCTGGTCTCTAGTCGATGACTTTCTCTGCGTAGCAGGTATTCTGGCTGGGCCAGTGTAGCAGGGCCCAGGCAAACAGGAATGGATATGGATTCAGTCCGTGGAGTTGGATACAGCCTCCAGGAAGCAAAACACAGTTCAGACACACAGTGGGGAACCAAATCACGACCCACGATAAGCACACAGCACATTCACGTGTAAGGAAATTCCACTGTACCCAGGCAAATGGCTCTCTGGTCGCAATTACAGAGTCTCTGCACAATCTGGGAGTTCAGAGGTAGCTGGAAGTCCTGACAGATCAATCCTATTCAGCAAATCTGCGGTCTTCTTCAGGTTAAAGCCTGGTCACAATTCAGTGTCTTAATTCGCTCTCCAAATTTGGATTCAGTCCGAAAAGAGCGCAAGTTCTCTCTCAGGAACAGCAGGCAGGCATGCAGACCAAACTCAGGCCTTTCCACAGTTCTCCCACGTAAATCCACTATGGATTGCTGCTCAAACTATCTCAAGTTGTTACTTCTTCACTTCCCAACTCAGATCTAACTAAAACTGCAAGCAGTGTGGGACTTTCCCCAAGATCCAAAAGGTTCGGTTGGCTGATCTGTCTGTCAGTCACAACAAGGGCCCCCCCCAGGTTATTTTAGGCACCAAAAGCCCAAAACTACAATTCTTACAAGTTTTGGCCCCACCAAGCCCCTGTAGATAGGCTCCATTTTAGAGTCCCAAATGTACTGATTGGCCCATTCTGCAGTCCAGGACCAAGATGATGGAAACAAACAGAACTGTCCATGCTGCAGAGGCAGGTTAGAACAAACTGCAATATTATTACTACTCTAACAAATGATCATCTTCTAACAGAGCTCCCTCTCAGATTAATTACGACTGCAAGCCATGCAGCTCTTAAAGAGACAGTACACAGAGGCTATACAGCCACTGTCTGGCAATACATTTAAACTGCTAAATCGCAGAACACCAGCCTGGCAGTAAGCATTTAGGCAAGCTCAAGGAAGACTTTTCAGGAACCCCCATTTGTAGGGGGGTTACATCACCATGTCACTAACCGCCATGTTCAGAGTTTCCCCTGGCAGTAGCTAGCCTGATGTACCCCTTATAAGCTTGAGATACCCACCTGCCAATATCTTTTATCTTGTCTTCTTGACACCCAAGCTGGGCCACCTCCGTGGCTGCCCCAGTCCTGAATGAGTGGATTTTGTATTCCCTTCGATCTCTCCGTAGCTTGAATTCCTTTTCTAAGAACTCCCACACACTGAGACCCAGTCACTGGCCATCCATTACTGTGAATAAAGAAACTCCCCCCCTCCCCTGTGGTCTATGCACTAGGTGTTCTTCTACCAGACTCCAGGGGCACAAACTTTGACCAATCATCTTAAGCAATGTTACCAGCCAAGTGCTCCAACTGGTTAGTCTTTGACTGCAGCAACGTTATCACCAGGTGATCTGCCAGCAGTCTGACATCAATGTACTAAATGTTATTAACGCTAACACTTTACAGTCCACCACCACCAGCTCTGACACCCAAAAAGCACTGAAAAAGGCTGTTTCGGTGGTACCGAGGGTTGAGGCGCTGGACGCCACGCCTCACACCATGCTGGCAACCCGGGGTCGGGAGCGAGATTGGGTTGCCAGGGGTCAGCCGGGGAGAAGAGGATTGAGCATCCAGAGGACAGCTCTCCTGTCCTGGGAAGGGTGGGGGACAAGAGCTGCTGCAGCACTGGCCCTGGTGGTGACCAGGGGATGGTGCATGGTAAACTCGGAGAGCGTGGGATGGCAAGGCAAATGTCGGATGTGCAGCATGTGGGAGCACGCGTTGCGATGTTCTAGATGTCATTGCATGCCCGTGCCAAGAGAAGGAGGAAAAGAGGAAAGCAGGAATCCTCTGGTGTGCATGAGGCCTCGGTCTACTGGCAACACACATTGGACGCATCAGGATTCTTCCTCCAGCCCGGCTCACCAGAAACTCCCCAGTGTGTGGGGTAAGTATCCGCTGGGTCGAGACCTGGGCTGTGCGTAGGGGGAAGATGTTGAGAACGGGAGCTGCGGACGGTGGGGCACCAGAGGTCGCAGGGCTGAAAGGGGCACCAAAGGCAACACCCCCAGCCAAGGAGGTAGGAGCATAAAAGAAATCATTTTTTTTTAAAAAGCACCAAAAAAGGCACATGCAAAAAGAGCCCTGAATAGATGTGTCTCAGCAGCTGTCGAGCATAGATAACCTAGGCAGCCTGTCATTTCATTCAATAAAGAACTGTCCACCAGTTTCCTGGCATCCTGCCATTTTCTCTTAATCTGTGCCCAGATATCCACCATTTTCTGGATTATAAACAAGCCTGTCACATCCCGTGAGCCAATGCATTATTGCAAAGAAGCCATTGGCCAGCAAGTGACACCTTATGTAAGCTGGTGATCTTCCGCCTTCTATAAGATGGTGGATGAAGTGCTAAACCACCACTATGCTCGCCAACATCCCTGGCCAATTCACCTGCTGCCCCTCCCCACCCACCAAATTCTTTAAATGCCCTCATGTTTTTGTCGTACTTAAGCCATGTTCCTGGGGCCAGAGCATGCTGTACCAGTTCAGCTGTTCTTGGGTCACTGCTTGCCATAGGTTATGTGGAATCTGGGCTAGGCATAAATCTGCTGCCGGAGTCACCTGGCAAAAGCATTCGAATTGAAAGTGATACAACACATCCATAATGACATTATCTTTCCCAGGTACATGATTAGCCCTAAATGTGTGGTTAAGCTGTAGGCAGCACAGCACAAAGATTCACAATATCCTCACCACCTTCACTGAGTCTGAAGACTGAGCATTAAAAATTTCAACCACAGTCATGTTATCTGAGTGAAGCAATAATCTTTACCAGTCTGTCACACCACACAAAAATTGTATATGGTTAACGGTGCAACTGAAATTTGCTGCTGCGATTATGGCACCACAACAAGGTCGACAGTGACGGGGCGATCTTGATTTCAGATCGCCCCTCACTGATGCCACCCTGTGCGCTCGCACATATTCTGTCCCCTCCAGGGCATGCCAGTCCTGAGGAGGTTATATTTAGTTTTGGGGGGCATGGGGGGCCAAGTCCCCAGCGAAAGCTGATTGTTTCCCGGGAGGGTGCTTTGGCACTGTAACTCCCAGGAGACATTATGCCTGGCGCTCTAATGCCAGGTGGCATGTTGCCTGCACTGTAATCGACATCGGCAACATGTTTGTCGCACAGGCATGGGTGAACCCACAGAAATAGCAGCAACAATGAGAAACAGCTCCAACAACATTATCTTCCTAGTAAGGCTGTCTCTTCCCCATGTGGCACTTCAATGATCCACAAACCAGAAACCTGCAAGTATGCCCTGTAACTCAAAGCACTTGAGGCATGTAACATGTCTCATTGCCTGTGTGCTCACCGCTGATGGGCTGTGTGCTCACTGGTGTTGGGGTGTGTGGTGTGTATGGCCTTGGGCGGCATGGGTAGTGCACTACACAGGCAGCATGGGTGTTGTGTCACCATATGCCAGCCACGCACGCTACCCTGGCCGGCACACAAGTATATACAGTACATTGCTATATATCTCTCTTCTTCCAACAGTTCACTCTGTTGTACCGGATGCTCTGCAGAAACCTGGTTCTCTGAGCACCGTCTCGTCATCAACCTTAAGAAAACTAAAACCATGCTCTTTACACACCCCCAAAATAAGTCCAGCAACTTTCCTCTCTCTGTCCGCTCCACCGGTAATCTCCCCATAGAACTTGTACACTCCTATAAATACCTTGGTATAATCTTTGACTCTGCCCTCTCTTTTCATGACCATATCTCTGCCCTGACCTCTGCCTCCAATGCTCAGTTGGGTATCCTCTACCGACACAAAAAATGCCTCCCCACAGACACCCTCTGCCTGGCAGTCACCTCCTCGGTTCTATCCTTAATTGACTATGGCCTTCCTGTCTATGGTGCAGCTGACCCGACTGCCCTCTGCAAGGTATGCCTAACGCTCAACAAAGCATGCCGTCTTATTACCAGTGCCCACAGACTCACCCACACCTGTCTCCTATACTCCATGGCCACCCTACTCAACCTTGATGAACGCCTCATGTTCCAAACCTGCCAACTTACCTATAAAGCCCTCCACGGTCTTTCCCCTCTGGCCTAGCTAACTCTATTTGCCGAACTAATCCCACAGTGTGCACACGCAGCTCCTGCAAAACTGCACTGGTCGTTCCAAGGGCCAGGACCTCCCAAGGCCAAAGGGCTTTCCCCTATAGAGCCCCCTCTGGGTACAACTCCCTCCCTGCTGGCATCACTGATGCTCCCTCACTAGCATGTTTTAAATACAGCCTCAGAAATCACTTGCTCAACTCACACTCCTGCCGCTGCCCTTGACCTCCCCCACCCCACTTCCTACTGACAAAGCTCACTGAGCTGCACTTTCACCTTATCTCTGCCCACTCTCCCCCTGCAGGACTTCTTTTCAACTCAACTACCCATAGTTGCTTATCTGAATTTGCTTAACTGAATTTGCTATTAACAGTGTTATGTCCCTCAATTACTTGTTACCTGACTGTACCCTTTTGTTGAACTGTATTGCTGATCTGCAATTGTCTCATGTATGTATGTCGTCGTCCTCCTTGTGACGAGGTACCTTTGTAAATGAGCCACTGGCTCAAAGGTTGTTAAACTGATGTTAAAATAAATAAATAAATACAGTGGAGGATGCCCCAGGTCCAAATCAGTGACAGCTGTCCCTGCTGGTCCCCTGTGAGAAAGTGATGACTGACACCAGTGAAGGGGGTGAAGAGGATGATGATGATAAGATGCTCATCAAGGGCTGGGGATGGGAGGGGTCTGCCCCAGCCCAGGAGGGGTTGTCCACCCATGTCAGCCCCCATAACAATGGGGCCCAGCCACTACTCCTACCTGGTACAGCAGCCACAGTGGTGCAGCCTTCACATAGCCCTTGGTACAGCCACTTCTGTGCCACTCTATGACCCCACCTCTGGCATGGCCATTGTTCTGCTGCTCTGGCCAGTCCCACAGGGCCAGCCACTGCTGTGCCACCCCATGACCTTCCATCAGCATGGCCACAACCTTGCCAGCCCCAGTCCATCCCACCAGCGCAGTAACAGCCAAGCCACAATGCCTCTGATGTACCACAGCACCGACTGCGATGCTACTCTGAGTCACACAGCAGTTGAGGATGCAGGCTGGCCCTGTCCCAATGGACAGTCCCTGTTGACAGCGTGAGGCAGCTGCTGACTGGCAGCTGCTGCAGTCTGCCATGAAGGCACAGAGTGTAGTGCAGCAGGAAATGGCATGCATACAACATGCATACATCACATGCTGCACGACAACATGCAGCATGCCAAGGAGCTGGCAGAGGCACACCATACATAGATACATAGATGCTGATAGCAGATAAGGGCCTACAGCCCACCTAGTCTGCACATTTGTGCACGTAGCTTTGCTTCCTCAAGCTTCTCTAGAAATGGGGTGCCCTCTTCCCCAGACTACCAGGATCCTTCAATGCCTATCCCATGCATTCTTAAATCTTGTAATCGTTTCAGCCTCCCATCGCCTCCTCCGGCAGGGCATTCCATTTGTCCACCACCCTCTCTGTGAAGAAATACTTCCTCACGTTCCCTCTGAATCTCCCTCCCTCCAGTTTCATCCCATGGCCCCTAGTCCTGGAATCTAATTTTCGATGGAAAATCATGTTTTCCTGACCCTTGTTCCTTCCTGTTAGGTACTTGTAAGTCTCAATCATGTCCCCCCCCCAGGGAGTACATATTTAAGTCTTTCAGCCTGTCCTCGTAGGTTTGGTGATGTAATCCTTGCACCATCTTGGTTGCCCTCCTCTAAACTGCCTCCACCCTGTCTATGTCTTTATGCAGGTACGGCTTCCAGAACTGGACACTGTACTCGAGGTGTGGCCTCACTAATGTCCTGTATAGTGGAATTATGACCTCCCTTTTCCTGCTAGTGATACCCCTGCCTATGCATCCCAGAATCCTGTTTGCTTTATCTGCTGCCTTGTCACACTGACTCCCTACCTTGAGGTCATGAGAGATGATAACCCCCAGGTCTCTTTCCTGCTTGGAGCATTCTATGCCCCCCCCCCCCCGACTGATATGCTGTTCCAGGATTTTTGTGCCCCATGTGCATTATCTTGCATTTCTCAGTGTTAAATTTCAACTGCCACTCCCTTGACCAGCCCTCAAGCTTCTGCAGATCTCTTCTCATTCTTTTCACACCCTCTGGTGTGTCCACCCTGTTACAGTGCTTTGTGTCATGAGCGAACAGGCAAATTCTCCCTTCTAGATCTTCTGTAATGTCACTGATAAAGATGTTGAAGAGGACTGGGCCCAACACTGATCCCTGTGGCACCCCACTGGTCACCCTTCCATCTGTGGAGTGATGGCCATTAACCACCACCCTCTGTGTCCTGCAATCCAGCCAGTTTACCACCCACCTCACCACCGTCCTTCCCACTCCCATGTTCCCCAGCTTGTTTAACAGCCTTCTATGTGGCACAGTGTGGAAGGCCTTGCTAAAGTCCAGATAGGCCATGTCCACTTCCCCCCAATCCACCTCCCCTGTCACCCAGTCGAAAAATTCAATGAGGTTAGTCTGGCAGGACCTGTCCCCAGTAAAACAATGCTGCCTTGGGTCCTGTAGACCACTGACAACCAGGTGCTCCACTATTCTTTCCTTCAATAGTGTTTGCATAATCTTCCCCACCACTGAGGCCAGGCTGACTGGTTTGTATTTTCCCGCTTCATCTCTGTTCCCACTTTTGTACAGGGGGACTACATCAGCTGTCCTCCAGTCTTTGGATATCTCTCCTGTTTCCAGTGACCAACTAAACAGTGTTGCCAGAGGCTCAGCCACCACCTCTCTTAGCTCCCTCAACACCCTGGGGTGTACCCCATCTGGCCCCATAGCTTTGTCCACTCTTAAACCTTCCAGTGCCTTTAGGACCCTTTCCCGTGGAAAAGGACTTGTATCCATTTCCTTGATCTCCCTCCTCTTACCACTCCCTTCTGGCCCATTACCACCCCCTCCACTGTAAAGACTGAGCCGAAATATCTGTTCAGTATATCTGCTTTACTGTTGTCATCCTCCACCCTCCTCTTTCAGCCTCACTATCCTTCCCTTTGCCTTCCTTTTTTCATGCGGAGCACATGGCAGCCATCTGTGAACTGCACCAGGATATGGCCTCCAGCATGGATCATCTGTGTGCCACTGTGCTGGTGGCTGCAGCCATGGTAGCAGGCCCCACAGGAGCCAGCCATAGCCCTGGCCAGTCCAGTGGGAGTAGTGTCACCCCACGGTGGACACCACGGCATACACCAGCACCATGTAGTGCTGGAACACAAATGTCTAGCACACCTGGGATACCGAGGACACCATGCACACCAGGACATGGCCTGCTCCTCAGTGGAGATAGTACCCCATGGGGCCATGGCTGGAGGTGGCTAACACCATCCCCATCCCCATGCCCATCCCCCCCCATACTGTGGATTATGACCCCCCCAACCATATGGGGTATGGCATGCACATACTGTCCATACCTGGGTAGGTAGTAGGGGGGATACCTAGGGTGCAAACTGATCTACCTCTTCCACATGTGCCCCTAAGACCCCCTCACATTACCCATGTGTCACCGCCCCCTGCCCCTGCAGCCTATCCCAGCCATTCCCCACCACCTGGATGGCTTGTATTTATGGTTAGCCCCCTTTTGGAATACCCCCCCCACCCCTGCCTAGATGGCATGTATATTTATTTACTCCCCTTTTGAGCCCTCCCCCCACCTGGATGGCGTGTATATTTGTTTACTCCCCTTTTGAACCCCCCTGCCTTGATGGCCTCTATGTTCTGTTATTATTCTGTGTTAACGCATTGTCTAAACACATTACAGTCTTCTGTGTGGTCTGTACTCACCATCTGTGTCCAAAGAGGTCTATTATGAGGTGGACTCTGTACTCCTAGGCCTACCTGGCCATTCTCTAGTCATGACTGTCGAGCTGCTCCTGTATCCTTTGGTCCTCTGGCTCAGTATCTGCTGCAGGGTGTTCATCTGGGGGCAACATAGATATCTCACAGTTGATTGCCATGTTGTGTAGTATAAAACAGGCAAAGCATATGGCACAGGCCTTCTGAAGGGCGTATTGCAGGTAACCACTGGAACTACATCTTGAGCATTCCAAAGACATATTCGATGATGTTGCATGTGGCACTGTGTGCCACACTGTACCTGTCTTCTGCAACAGATGCGGGTCATAGGACAGGTGTGAGGAGCCAGGATGCAGGCAGGCGCACTGGTCCCCCTGTGGGAGGTGAAGGGGGGCATAGGTGAGCATCATCATCTGCAACATGGGGAGGGGGAGAGGCCTTTGGGGTACACTCACCAAGCAGGTGCCCACTAGGGATGTCCCCATTTTTGAATCTCTGGCACAGGATGGAGTTGTGCCAGATTAAAGCATAAAGGGCTCTGCCAGGGTACTGTGCCAGGACATTGATGATGTGCCTGTTACATCTCACACCCCACCTGACAATTAATGGAGTGGTACCCCTTCCTATTCACATAGGCATCCACCCCCTACACCAGTGCAGTCAATGGCACCGACTACAGCTGGTAGTTGAACAACTCGATACAACTGCTGCATGGTTGCTGTTTGCTCAGCTGGCATGCTGGGGAATACGATGAACTTCCCAGCATGGGCCAGCTAGGCCTCTAATAACTGGCCCAGCACCCACAAGGGGGCTGACTGCGAGATACTGGTGGTGTCCCCCACCACTGTCTGAAATGTTCTGGTGGCCAGGAAGCACAGTGCAGCCATCACCTTGACCTCTATGAACATCACATTGCTGTGCCAGATGTCTGTCCAGAGCTGATCATGCAGCAACTCATACAGCTGCATGATCATGGACCTGTTGAGCCTGTACCGGCCCATGATCTGGTCATCACTGAGGACTTCTAATGTGGCTACTGGATGGTACTGTTTTTTTGCAGTGTAGCACCTCCATGGTCTGTGCCTAAGCCCAGGGTGCGCATTGGCAAACTCCTCATCCTCCGTGACCTGCTACATCAGGTAAACAATGTATGCTGCCACATGAGCCATCCTGGTGTGTAGCCTGCAGTGTCTCTCCCCCCTCCTCTGGGGTTTGCACCTGGTTTACACCATCTTTTTATAGGCAGTAATTGCACTGTACTATTGGGCTACGCAATCCTGTTTGTGCAATGCTATAACATTGAATATTGCACTGCACACATTATACAGGTTACCCCCAGCCACTCTGGGTGCCACATACATTATCTCTGTGCCAGTAACTTGGTGCAAATGGCAGCTGTTGTGCTGCGCTCTAAATGTGTGATTCTGGCTCTAAGCAGGTACAGTACAGCGCAGGTGCAAACACTTTGTGCAGTACACAAAGCTTTGAATATGGGGCCTTAAATGTCTATTTTTGACAATAGAACCTTGGATCTAATATGTAATCACCTATATAAAAATTTACTTTTTATAATCAACATTATCATCATCATCATCTGAAAATAGTTTGACTTTATGCACAAACCCTTTACCATAGCCAAATCATAGAGCTCAAAGTCATGTTGGTGGCCTGCTTTGGTGTCACTAACAGAAGCCTTGTATATAGCACAAGTGGTGGGTAGTTACATACCCAGTGTCTCCATGAAATGTGTATATGGAGGGTAGCTATCAAGTCATTTCCCAAAATTGGTGTCATGGATTTGAGAATGTAAAAATCTGCAGTGACATGTCTGTTTTTTTTTTTTTTACTGCTTTATATAAGCACCCTACTATTTTCACAGCTTGATAACAATAGCGTAGATCTAACTTCAGGTTTAGTCAGCAGACAGTCCAGGAAGCAACAAACGCTTTCAGGTACTACGTAAGCCACAAAGTCTCTGTTGACAAGAATGTTTCCAACACAAACTCTTAGCAGTGATGCAGTAATTTTAACACAGCACAGCACAGTAACTCTCTTTTAAACAGCTGTCCATGCTCAATACTGTAAACGTACACACTGTACATTCAACAGGTGATAGAAGTACAGTAAACTTCCTCAAAAATGTCCAAATTTCTCACACAGTCGGCACTTAATAATCATAATTGCAGCAGAACAGCCCTAACTCACCAAACAAAACCGTAATTGGACTACTGTCTACACAAAATTAATATGCAAAATATTTTACTGCATAGAAAAAGATAAAAATTACAGTATATACAGTGTGAAAAATTTCTCTGCTTTGCAACAATGAAGTGCTTTATCAAGAGTAAAATACATAAGACCAGACAAAGTATTTATATACTACCATATAGTATGCCACCCATGTCAGTGCTCATTCATCCAATTAATTTAATAAATTACACCAACAACATATAAAGACATAGGTCTGGATATTTAAAGGGGTTGTCCTTGACACGATATTCAAAGGCTGACTGCAATCCGCAACTCCGATCGCGGGGGTGCATTAGTAATGTAGTCGGCACAATTGCAGGGGGTGTACCCATGCATATGTGGCACATCCCGATATTCAGCCCAGGATGTGCGGCGCAGATGCTGGCACAACCCTGCCTTGTGCCACTCAGGGGGGCCCAAAGTTGTACCAGGTGAAACAAGGAACAAGTCCTGGCCACCCACAGGAGGGCTGCTGTATTGCAGGGCACAACACAGCAGCCGCCAGCCATGGGTGGCCGCTCGCCCACCCAGAACACCGTCCACATACACCCTGCCCTGGGAGCGTTGTGCCCCCTATCACGGGCATATGTAATAATAGCCTCCCTGGTGGTCCAGTGGCGGCCCCCCATGTTCATTCACATATTGGGCCTGTGTAGTACAGTATGGCCTGCATGCCGATTGGTCATACAGACCGTACTGTACGCTGTCATTCGGCGGGCAGCCGGGTGGCTTGCGGGTGGGTGCTGCTGCCCGCCAATGATGGGGGTGGGTGCTGGGTGGTGGGTGACCTCAGTGGGTGGATGGGGAGGGGGTCACTATTGGACCACCAGGGAAGCTATTATTACATATGCCTGTGATCGGGTGATGGGGGGTTACCACTGGGCCACCAGGGAGGCTATTATTACATATGCCCACGATCGGGTAATGGGAGGGTTACCACTGCACCACCAAGGAGTCTATAAAAACCTATGCCTGCAATTGGGTGTACGGGAGCGGGGGATCTCAATGGGAGTGCAGGGTGTCGATCCCCGATATCTGCAGCCTGGCTGGGCGCCAGGCGCAAGTCGCCCTGGATCGGTGCATCACATGCACATGGGGCCATAATGACATGCAAATGGCTCCATTTGCACTTTGCATGCATAATGGCCTCATTTGCATGCCCCATGTTGAATATCATGGGCCATGCGCTATACAACCAGACTTTATGCTTGAGAAAGTATCCTGCTCCTGTATTACAGTAAAGTCTTGCCCTGGTGTAGTGCCACTGCGCTGTGCACAGTGTATGCACCTCACTGCCATATTCAATGGTGCTGAGTCATGGTGCAGCACCATTGAATACTACCTGGTCCATGCCCTGGCGCAGCCCATTTGCACTGCACCTAGGCTTGCACCCCTGCCCAGTGCAGTCTGCATATCCGGGCCATAGAAGGAAGCTAAAACAGTTAAAGCTAATTTAACTCAATTAGTGCAATAGTCTAAGCACTCTTTAATTTTCCTAAAGAATTAATAATTCAATGAATATGGTTACCAGGAAAATGTCTATTATATAAATGCCAGCAGTAAAAATGCCAACTTCAGTCCATAAGTATCTTAATGGAGAATCATCAGTTTTAAGTGATTCTTCTTCCACACTGCAGGCTCTTCATTATCCTGCAGCCTTCTTGACTCATGAGGATCAAAAGCAGTTAGTAAAACACCAAAAACACACCTCCCCATACCTCTCCTAGATATAATCAAAAAGACAGAAAAAATTAGAAAAAAATTACAATAAATATGAATAATGTGCAAAAATATGTACAAAAATATATATATATATAACAAGACACTATGAAAGGGAAAACTACTATTTAGCCTAACTATTAACAATCATAAAACTTGTCTCGCAGAACATAATTTTGTGGTAGCAAAACGTTTTGCACTCAGGCATGTATATTTCAGGCATGTATGATCCCCATTCAAAGGCCTGATGGTAGGGCCAAGGTGCTAGGGAAGCAGTTTTTGCTCCAGTGAATAAACTGCTGCTTACTCTGACTACTGCTGTCTGCTCGCATTTTTTCACAACTAGAAGACCTGAGTGCGAGAAGTTTTGCTACCTCGTCTATTCATTTGGGAGTTGCCTTCCCTAACTTTTTCGGCACTCAGAAAAGAATCCTGAGATGCACCTCTCATCCTGTACAAGAACATAATTTTGTAACTGTGTGTTCTACACATGCCAAAGATATATCAAATATTATCCAGAAACATTGCCATGTATTAAGTGCAGAACAGAAATTGGCTCAAAAAAACATCACCACCTAGGATTGCATATAAACAGGGATGAACAAACGCTGATGTAGTAGTTCACAGTTACCAGTGGAAATGTACAGTATTGGCACCCAGTTCAGACCTGGATGGTTACCTCCACAACCAATGGGAAGTTTTCCATGTGACAGCTGTGTATATAGTGGTGTTACGATGAGAACAGACTTGGTTGGTAATGAAACTACAAGCCAGAGATTTATGATCAGGGATTTTATATCTTATAATTCTGGAGGTGTGATTTGCTTGGCTGTTCGTAATTGCAGGTGCAAGTTAAAAATGAGATATTCTCTTCAACATGAGTAATGTTTAACATTTTACTCAATCCCCTTGGATAACTGTATAAGTATAAATAAATGCCTATGTTTTTACTCCCCCTTTCTCTCGTTCTCCCTTCCTTTGTTACCTATCTTGCGTATAAATTATGTTCTGCAGGACAAGTTTTATGACTGTTAATAGTTTGGCTAAATAATAGTTTTCCTTGCATAGTGTCTTGTTGTATATACTTTTTGTACATATTTTTGTACTTTTTTTATGTTCATTGTAATTTTTTCATTTTTTTCTGTCTTTTTGATTATATCTAGGAGAGGTATGGGGAGTGTGTTTTGGTGTTTTACTAACTGCTTTTGATCCTCATGAGTCAAGAAGGCTGCAGGATAATGAAGAGCCTGCAGTGTGGAAGAAGAATCACATAAAACTGATGATTCTCCATTAAGATACTTATGGACTGAATTTGGCATTTTTACTGTTGGCATTTATGTTTTCCTGGTAGCCATAATAATTGAATAATTAATTCTTTAGGAAGAAGAGTACTTAGAATATTGCACTAATTGAGTTAAATTAGTGTTAACTGTTTTTAGCCTCTTTCTATGTCTTTATATCATCTTCTATGTCTCTGACATCAGTGTCAGTGGCTCAGTAGGTAGCACACTTGCCTCTGAGGCCGGGAGATCAGAGGGCTGTGCGCTCAATTCCCACATCTGGCACTTGGGTTAATATCCCAGTACTGACACTGTAGTGCAGCATGAGAGGGGTGCTGCACTTCTGAGGTGCCGTCTTTCACAGGAGTGTAGCCAGAAATGTCCATTTTGTACACAATCTCCAACAGTTACACCCCCCCCCAATTAAAAAATGTACACATTCTTTCCAAATGGCACCCCCTTCAAAACAAGTCGGATTGTTGTCAGATGACTCCTCTACTCTCTAAAGAGGTTATACATGTATTGGACACTCCTCAGTGGCCTACACTAACCCAAATACTACAGATTAGAATGATAATATTAACAGAGTGGCTTATGGTTTGTGACAGGCACTCAACAAAACTGTACACAAATGTGTACAGTGAGTATGCTTGTCTACACCCTTGGACTCTTTCGGATGAGACATTAAACCAAGGTCCCATCTGCCTGGATTGGTGGTAGTTCAGGTGGATGTTAAAGATCCCATGGCACTTATTGAAAAGAGTAGGGGAATTTCCCCGGTGTCCTGGCCAAATTTCCCTCATTCACTAAAAATACCACCAACAATTTCATCTGGTTCAAGGTCAGTTGGCATTCATCTGTATCCCCCTCCCCTGGGTCGTGCCTGAAAATAGGCAGGATTTGCTTAGTGCACTTACCTGGTCAACAAAAACTAAATAAAATAAAAAAAATATGTCAGTGTAATTTATGAAATTAATTGGATGAATGAGCACTGAGCAAGGGTTGCATACTCACCAGGTGTATGGTAGTACATAAGTACCTTTCCTGATCTTATGTATTTTACTCTTGATAAAGCGCGTTCATTGTTGGGAAATGTAGGGGTTTTCCCCACTGTATATTCTTTTTATATACAATAAAATATTTTGCACATTAATTTTGTGTGAACAGTAGTTCAATTATGGTTTTGTTTGGTGAGCTAAGGCTGTTCTGCTACAGTTGTTTCTAATTGCCCCTGTGCTCCCAACATTCCCTCTGAGCTACTTTTTTGGATTATTTAATAATCATAGCAAGGATATCTGTACACTAATTGATCATTAGAACCCCAAGGAAAGTTTTCAGCGTCTTCCTGACTGTCCCTTTATTCAAGTGATTTGTTTTGCCCTTGCTTTCCTGCTAGCACTTCACTACATTGATAAATATACACTTCAGACTGCAGCTGGGTTAGGGTCATGGGCAGACGCAGCATTGATTTGAATGGACTTACTTGCACCTAAATGACAGCAAGTCAAAATCAGTGGTGTTAATCAGCCCTCCTCCCAAATAACAAAACAAACAAAAGAAATCTGTCTTTCCTCCCTAGATTGAACTACCTAGAATGTGTAAACTCTTACAAGTATTTTGCTTGACCAAAGTCTTCCAATGGGCAGTCATATTGATATACCCATTATATATCATATTCATATTCATATTCATATTCATAGTCATATTGATATATCCTTCCCAGCTCTCCCTGGTCACATTCAAGGCCCCCCCAACCTCCTGAATCAGCCTTTTGTTTTGCTAAATTCCCACCTGGCACCTTTGACCATACCTCGCTGCAGGAACCTTTTCTCTCCCACTATTTGCACCTACTTCTGCCCTGAGCACTAAATTGTCCCTCCCACCAATGTATTTGACCTTCATCATTGACTTTTTAACTAATGGACCGCCTTTTTTTTCTGCTCTGTTTTAGCCACAAGCCCAAACCAGGCTCTCCACTTCAGCCGAGTGGCCCTGGTTCTGCTACCTGCTGGCGGCCGGACCTCTGCATCAAGCCCACCACCCCCTGACCAAGGAAAGCAAGTAAGCTTGGTCAGCTCCTAGCTCGGAGCTGTCAGGCTTCAATCCCCATAATTGGACTGGCTCCTGGGGACTGTGGCTGCTTCCCGATTGGATGCTGCAGATCCCCATTGAGAAAGAAAGCACACAAGGCACCTTTTTCAAAACACAGCTTGGCCACTGCCTTGCTGTACTGCTCTCCAGTTTTTTTGGCCCCCTACCCACCCCCTCCTCCCTCCTTTACACCCCCTCCTCCCTCCTTTATTAAGTACACTTCCTCAGTGATCCCCGTCCCCTGAGGCCTCCACTAGTTAATTACAGCAACTCCTTAAAGGGGCTCTCCTTTCTGTAACTTCTTAAAAGGTGATCCTCTCGTGCTCAAATAACTTATCGCCCTCAATGCATCTGGGATCAAGTGCATTGACACTGACTATAGTCCTCCTACTTCCTACACCAGCCCCACCTCACTTAGGACCATCACCCTCTATGCATAGTACCTCACCTCTTATCTATAACACCTCTACCAGACCCTCCCGATGCTCGACCACCTCCCCCCCTCAGTACCCCCCCACACTTCCACCCCTGCTACCTCTTACTTTCCACTCACACCTTGGTCTCTTCTCCTCAATGCCTTTCCCACCCATCATACTCTACCCACCCCTTGAACCCCAGCACCCGGCCCCGTGTCCAGTTGCAAGGGGAGATGACACAATCACTGCCACGCTTTGGTGCCCCAATCACCCTCCTGTTGCTTCTATCAGGTAACATTCATCCAAACCCTGGCCCCGTGCCCAACCATATGAACAAGCCTGCCCTGGCTCAAGGACTCCGCATAGCTTCTATGAATATTTGCAGCCTCCTTAAGAAGGTTGCTGCATTCCAATGCTGGGTTACTCAGCACCAAACGGACATTGTCGCACTTGTCGAAACCTGGTTATCCAAATCCACCCCTGATTCCTTCATCTTCCTCCCTGGTTACACCCTTTTCAGGGAAGATCGGGTGGGTAAGCATGGAGGTGGTTGTGCTGTCTACATGCGTGACTCCCTCCATGGACATGCACTTCCACCACCCAAACTTGATAACGTGGTGCAAGCACTCATGCTAAAAATCTCCCCCAACCCTGGTAAGGGTCCACTCTTTCTCACCGTTGCCTATATTCCCCCCAGAAAGCAAGACCTCGCCATTCAGGCATTTGCTGACTACCTCTCTGGCCTACCACCCAAAATGGCCCAGATAATTGTTGGTGACCTGAATATCAACTGGCTCTCTGCCATGGCCTCCCAAACCAGAGATATCTTTGCCACCCTTCACATGTCTCAGCTTGTCACCACCCCAACTAGATTCAACCCCTCTACTGGCTTCAGCACCCTCCTGAATATCACCATTACCAACCGCCCCCAGAGGGTGTTCAATATCAGTGTACTTCCCAAGTCACTTAGTAACCACTCCCCAGTCATATTCTCTTGGTATGCTGCCAACAGCAAACCTGCACCACAAACCACCCAGCGACATCGCCTACTCCCAGGCGGCCTGCATCACCTTAAACTGTACCTCTCACAACTGGATTGGTCCTCAATCAGGCTTGCACCATCCATAGATGAGGCATTAGATTTTTTCACTCGCACTTTTAACACTGCCTGTGGCCTCTATGCCCCCTTCGCTAGAAATTGCACTAAAAAGCAAAGCACGCTCTGGGTTACCCCCTCCCGCCTTCACAAACTTAAAATGAGAGACAAGCTATGGCACATTGCCGTGGAATCTGACAAGCCAGCTGATAGGCAAGCATACAACACTGAGCGCAATGAGTGTAGTTGGGCCATTCAACAGGCCAAAGGCCAGTACTACCAATCCACTCTTGTCTCCTCCTGGGGTCAGCTAGAAACTTTTGGGATAATGTAAAAGGAGCTGAATGAAATCCTCTCCCCACCCCTCTCAACTCTCCTTTAATGGAACTGTCACTCCTGACCCCTTGGCATTCCAGACTGCCTAAACCACACTTTCTCAGACCTGAGTTCAGTCCTGCCCAGTAACTTCTTTGACCCCATCCCAGTAGCACCCCTGCCCACTCTCCAGAGATCTCCTTTCTACCTACGTACCATCTCCCTGTTGGAGGCTAGACCCCTTCTGCAAAAAGCCATTAGTAGTAACAACCCTGGCACCGACCTACTGGACACTAGGCTACTTTGTCTGACATTGGATGCTATCTTGATCCAACTTACTGAGCTGCTCAGCCGCTCTCTGTGCCTGAGGCAGTTCCCCAGCACATGGAAAACCACCACCATCACTCCCATCCTAAAGAGCGGCAATCGAGCGACCCCGGGTAACTATCAACCTATCTCCATCCTCCACCCACTCTCTAAGGCCCTTGAAAAAGTAGTTGCCAACCAGCTCGCTGAATACCTGGCCATGCACAATATCCTGTGCCCTGAACAGCATGGCTTTCATGCTGGTCACAGCACTACAACCGTGCTACTTGAATTCTCCAACTTCCTGCACTCTGCTCTTGATGCCGGAAGTCCTGCCGGTGCCGTGTTCATTGACCTCTCCGAGGCCTTTGACAAGGTTTGCCATAACCTCCTGCTTGACTCCCTCAGATGCCTTGGTTTCTTCCCTGGCTGCCTTGTATGGTTCACCAGATACCTCTCTGCCAGAACTCAGTGTGTAAAAATCAATAGCACCCTATCTGACACACGACATGTCCACTCTGGGCTCCCCAGGGCTCCATTCGAGGCCCTCTCCTCTTCAGTCTCTACCTTAACTCCCTCCCATTGACCTGCCCAAGTACGATCCTTCTCTATGCGGATGAGACTGTGCTCTTCACCTCTGACCCCAACCCCAACACATTCCAGGCCACCCTCCAACAAGCTTTTGATGGAGCTGAGCATTGGTTCACATCACAAAGGCTAGTCCTGAACCTAAAAAGACCAAAGCTATGCTCTTCTCACATTGCCAAAGCAAAGTCAGTGGTGCCCCTCTCATGATACTGCCTAGCACACTAAACCCCACTGAGCAGGTTTCCTCCTACAGGTAGCTGGGCATTACCTTTGAATTAGCACTCTCCTTCCATTCCCATATCATTGCCCTTTCTGCTGCCACCAGTGTCAGGATTGGACTGTTATACTGCCATAGGGACTGCCTACCACAAGAGGCCCTTAGATTGGCAATCACCTCCTCTGTCCTGTTGCTAATCAACTATGGGCTGCCCATCTATGCTGCAGCTGACCACACTGCATTTGTAAGAATCCAGCTCTCTATAAACAAGGCCTGCAGGCTAATGCTGGGAGCCCCTAGGCGCACCCGTATGTGCCTACTGTACTCCACCACAACTTGCTCAACCTTGAAGAAAGACCCGCTTCCAAACCTGCCTTCTTGTAAAAAGACCCTGCTAGGGCTCTCCCGGGTCACCACCACCCTGCAGCGTGCCTCCCCCTCAGTCACCACCCGCAGCACTGTCAAAACCTCCCTTATTGTCCCCAGGGTAAGGATCTCTATGGCCCAGAGATCCTTTTGCTATTGGGCTCCCTCCTGGTTCAGTTCTCTCCCAGCCAATATAGCTGACTCCACTAAGCTTAGTCCTTTCAAGGTCTCCCTCAGAAGCTATTTGACAAGCAGAGATATCTTTGCCACCTTTGACATGTCTCAACTTGTCACCACCCCAACTAGATTCAACCCTCTACTGGCTCTAGCACCCTCCTGGATATCACCATTACCAACAGCCCCCAGAGGGTGCTCAATATCAGTGTACTTCCCAACTCACTTAGTGACCACTCCCCGGATGTATTCTCTTGGTTTGCTGCCAACAGCAGTTGCTGCTGCAACTGCACATAATCCCTCACCTGCCTCTTACCCTCACCCCTAGGCTGAGTCTGCCCTGTCTACTTTTGCTGTATATACCTGGGGTCTCAGGCAACATCTGCTGACTAATGTAATAAAATATCTCTGGTTGCTACCTGACATGGTACTTGTGTACCTATATTATGACTACTGTGATCTACCTATTACCAAGCGTGTGCCACCAGTGAATGCCTGTAACACTGGTTGCTTTTTCAATCTAAGCGTTATGTACTGTACTGTTTTGTTTGCTGTGATGTATTGCTCTCTTGATGAGGTGCCTTTGTAAATGAGTCTTTGACTCAAAGGTCTGTAAACCGATGATCTAATAAAAAAATAAATAAATAAACTTGTGGCAAGCTGCCTGGCTGGTAGCCCTTATTTGTAGATATAATTTTTTGATGTAATTCTGTACATATGTACACGCCAAAACATGCCAGTGTCAGCACAAAGACACGTAGAGAAAATACTGGAATTAAAAAAAAAAGGGTTTGACCTTCTTTTAACCTGCAGGCCAGCCTTGCTTGCCAGGAAAATGACAAGTTATTGTCAAAAAGCTTGTGGATAGCTGATCAGAGTCTTCCTCTAAGTTAACTACCCAAGGGAAACAGAAGTAATAAAATGTCAGGTGATAGCCCTTTTCACCTCAAGAAAAACAGAATGCTTTGATCCCAGGAAACTGTTAACAGTATACTTCATTTTGTGAGGTAATAGGAAAGAACACATCCTTCTTGCATGCCTGTGTGAAATTCCACTTACAGGAGTTATGATTGTAAAACCTGGGTTAACTATGGGAATCTGACCCATCAGAGGTTATCAGGCAAATAAGATTTTGGGGAAGAGAAAGAGTGCCATCTACTAGCCTAAAAGTTGTGGGATTTTCACTCACTATTTCATGGGGAAACCAGAGGTATAAACAGCCCCAAATCAGGGCATTTTGAGACTCACTTTCTCATCTGGACTCCACCTGATACACAGAAGCCAAACTGCTGAAACCCAGTGATGCTACAAGGACTAAAGGAATTGAAAACTTTCATCCACTTTTCTGGTCTTCAATTTGCTGCAATTTCAAGGTAGACATTCAGCTAACAGTGTTAGAGTGTTTACACGTATATAGTTGTCCCATTTTGTTTCTGCATACTGTAACTCAAATTAGTGAAATTTATTTTTAGTTGTAACTGTATTTATTTAAGTATTTTAGCAAAAACTTTTATTTTTCTAACAAATATCTGCCTGAGTGAGAATTTCTTATATTGTATGTGTGACTGTAGAAGGTTTATTAATAATCTGTGACAACTGCTAAATGCTTAGAGGGGCCACCATAAGCAACCAAATTGAGTAAAAGGGTCTGTGAGGGATCTGGAAGGATAGGGAGAATACCAAAGTCTCAGGGACAAGTCTGCAGGGATTTTGAACCAGGCTATTGCATGTCCTGTAGGGAGAAGGCCAAATCAGGCTTACACTGCTACCCTGAAAGACAGTGTGATGCCTGGGTCTTCCTCCTCGATGTAATAGCCAAGGAAGGGTTCATATTTGGCCACAAGACTCGAGAATGGTATTGTGTCCTTATCCAAAGTTAGAGGGACGCCCTGGGTCCTTGTGGCAGAGATGCAGATGAGTCTTCAGCGAGCATTCTAAAAGCATGAGGAGGGTATCCCTATTTTACCACCTTATCACGGATTGCACTCAAGGATGAGCACTGAGAGCTCAGTGGGCCTGACCCCCAGGAGTGGATTCATGACAATACTGACTAAAACAATGAATGCCAAAAGAACAGTTACTTACTGTAACAGTAGATCTTTTAGAGAATCTTCTTTGTTGAGCCACACCTTTGAAACTTTAAGCTGTTTACATCAGGACCATTCACAATAACATATGACATTGATGCATATAAAATGTGGGCAGCCCCATCACTTCTCAGTTCCCTGCCAGAGATGGGCTCAGAGGATATCTTACTGGGAGGAACCAGGAGACCAAACCAGGACCAGACACACAAAGAGAGGCATGAGACTGGAAGACACAATAGCATACATAAGACACATATGGAACCTCCAACAAGGTTGTGGACAATTTTGCCATTTTATAGCTCAGTATGGGGAAAGGAGGGTGGTTGCATTATAGCCCGCTAGACAGCATTCTCTGAAAATCTATTGTTACGGTAAGTAACTGTTCTATCTCCATCAAGGACATCTCCATTGGACCACACCTTTGCAATGATTTCCAAGCAGTATACAAAGTACCCAGAGAGGATGACAAAGTCTGATATGACATCTTGACAGGAGGCCTTGCAGTACCGAAAGACCAAAATCAGCATGTCTCCAAGAGATGACATCCAGACTGTTATGTTTAAAATATGCACAATGCTCCATGTGGCAGCTGCACATATGTCATTTGCAAAGATATTCTGGAAAAAAGTAACCGAAGTGGCCATGGGTAGAATGGCCACAGACAACACCAGGAAGTTCCTTACTGCACTTCCTATAACAAAAAGTAATACAGTTGGCCAGTCATTTGAACAAGCACTGTTTAGTTACAGGGGCTCCATTCTTACTGGGGCTGAATGATACAAAAAACTGAGAAGACTTCCTGCAGTCTTTAGTGTTATCAAGGTAGAAACCTAGTGTTCTGTATGCATCAAGCGTTATGAAGCAATGCCTCACTCTTGTTAACATGCTCAGGATAATACACCGGAAGGTGTGTGGCCTGATTCAATATGAAATCAGAGACCACTTGAGGTAAGAAATGAGGATTGGTCTGCAAAGACACCCTGTCCTTGTGGAAAATCAAACAGGGAAGCTAAGTAATGAAAGCCTGGAAATCAGAACTTCTATGAGTGAAGTCATAGAGACAAGAAACAGCACTTTCTATAAAAGGAAACATATCTCACAGGTCATAGCAGGCTCAACGGAGTCACAGTCAATTTCCTGAGGATGAAATTAAGCTCCCAAGGTGAAACTGGTTTACGAATTGCGGGACACATCTGGAGTATGCCCTTAAGAAATGTACTGGAGACTTCTAGTTGTGCCACGGTGCACCCATTAATAGGGGCATATGAAGCAGAAACAGCTGTCAAATGCAGCTTAACAGAAGGATACTGGAGACCAGAGTTGGATAGGGACAGAAGGTAGTCCAGTACAGTAGTCACAGGACCCATAACCATTGAAACAGGGAGCACACCATATAGAGAAGCACTTCTACCTAGGGGGAGCCCTAAAATGGGCAATGGCTACAACTTCAGGAGCCAGGCATGCAGATGCAGGGATCGCAGGTCCAGATGAAACAGAGAGTCTTGATCCTGGGGCAGCAGACTCCGAAACAGAGGGAATTGAACCAGAGACTCCAATGCTAGGAGCTGCAGAAGTGGAAACCTGATCTGGGGAGACCAGAAGGGAGTCACCAATATTAGGGTGTCATGCTTCACCCACAGTTTGTGTAGGACCCTCTGCATAAGAGAGATTGGAGGAATGACATAAAGAAACTTCCCTTTCCAGGAGAGAGAGAGAGAGAATACAGCTCACCAAAATCACCAGGCCCTAGAGCAAGCAACAACATGGCAGTTTTGCACTGTGTGGGGACACGAAAAGGTTCAACTCCTGATGACCCCATCTTGAGAACAAGTCATCTGTCATGGAGGTCAGTAGCCACTATTCATGAACGAGGGACTGAGACTTGCTTAGCTGTCTCTCAAGACATTTTAGTCACTTAGGAAAAACATGGCCGACTGCTGAAGACCGTGAGACATAGCCTAGTATTACACTCTCATCACCTCTCTGCACTACTCATCAAATAGTTTCTGGCAGCAGCCAGCCCGGTAGCGCTGAGAGTTGAGGCACTGGATGCCAAACCTCGCTCCATGCTGGCGACCCAGGTTCGGGAGTGGACTTGGGTCACTGGTGGGTCGGCCGGGGGAGATAGGCTTGAGCGTCCGATGACAGCTCGCCTTCTCCGTGGAAGGTTGCGGCCACAACCGCGCACTTGCCTGACTCCGAGCAGAGGTTCAGAGTCCTGCAAGCCCCAATTACAGGGGAACAGGCAGCCACCTCACCATGTGGATGTTGGTGCATAAGCACCATGATGTCAGGGGTTACACACTGAAGGGGAGGGACGAAAATGGAAAAACACCTGCTGGCTCCGGGAAGACTGGTTTCCCAGAGCATGCCTCCGATGTGCCCTCACCAGAACCACCACCTCGACCTGAGGAGATGAAGGATTAGAAACATAGAAACATAGATTTTGATGGCAGATAAGGACCACTTGGCCCACCTAGTCTGACCATTTTCCTACCTAACAGATAAGCTGCAGATCCTAGTTAACCAACAGCTTACTTCCTCCTACCCCCCCACTAGGACTGCCTTATGTCTGTCCCATGCATTCTTGAATTCCCCCACTGTTCTTGACTCCACGACCTCCTCAGGGAGGCTGTTCCATGCATCCACAACCCTCCCTGTGAAAAAATACTTCCTCACATTCCCTCTGAACCGTCCCCCCATCTTCAAATTCTGCCCACTTGTTCTTGCACATCTCTTTTTCTGAAAGATGCTACCCTCTTGGACTTTGTTGATTCACTTGAGGTACTTGAAAGTTTCTATCATGTCCCCTCTCTCCCTTCTTTCCTCAAGGGTATACATATTAAGCTCCTTTAGTCATTCTTCGTATGTCTTCTGGTGCAGACCCTGCACCATTTTGGTTGCCCTCCTCTGGACAGCCTCCACTCTGTCTATGTCTTTGCGGAGATGGGGTCTCCAGAATTGCACGCAGTACTCCAGATGGGGTCTCACCAACTGTCTGTACAGAGGGATAACAACTTCCTGTTTTCTACTATTGATGCCTCTCTCTGTGCATCCCAGTATCCCCCCAGCCTTCCTTACTGTCTTCTCACATTGCTTGCCCATCTTTAGGTCATCTGATATAATTACCCCAGGTCCCTTTACATTTTACTGTTGTCAGTATCTCACCCCACTGTGTACTCTTCCCTGGGTTTTGTTTCCCAGGTGCATTACCTTGCACTTCTTTGCATTGAATCTGAGCTGCCATACATTTGACCATTCCTCCAACCTTGCCAAGTCCTTCTCATCCTTTCCACTCCATCTTGTGTATCAACCCTGTTGCAGATCTTTGTGTCATCTGCAAAGAGACATACTTTTCCTTCCAGTTCCTCTGCAATGTCACTTATAAAGACATTAAAAAGGACCGGTCCCAGTACTGAACCCTGCGGTACCCCACTAGTAACCCTCCTTTCTTCACTGTGGACTCCATTTACTACTACCCTTTGCGTCCTTTTGTCTAGCCAATTTTTTATCCAGGCTACCACCTTGGGACCCACTCCAAGTCTGGCTAACTTGTGTGTTAATCTTTTGTGTGGGACTGTATCAAATGCCTTGCTAAAATCTAGGTAGGCAGGCCATGTCCACAGCCCCTCAATGGTCTACTACTTTGGTCACCCCATCAAAGAAATCTATTAGATTCATCTGACACGACCTTCCCATCGTGAATCCATGCTGCCTTGGGTTCTGTACCCCACTGGCCTCTAGGTACTCAACAATTCTTTCCTTCAGAAATGATTCCATCATTTTTCCTACCACTGAGGTCAAACTAACTGGTCTGTAGTTTCCTGCCTCTGTCCTGCTCCCACTTTTGTGAAGAGGAATCACATCCGCCCTCCTCCAGTCCTCAGGTACCACCCCATCCTCCCATGATTTGTTAAAGACAGTAGTCAGCGGTGTCACTAGTTCTTCCCTTAGTTCTTTTAGAATTCTTGGGTGAATCCCATCAGGCCCCATTGCTTTGTCCACCTTCAATTTTATTAGTTCTTTCAGAACCCTTTCTTCTGTAAATGGACTGGTATCAACCCTCATCTTCAGAGTGTTTCTCTTGTTTGGTTTAGGTACCTCCCCCTCCTCTTCCTTTGTGAATACTGAGCAGAAATATTCATTCAGTATCCCTGCTTTTTCACTGTCACCCTCTACCCACATTCCCTCCCCTTTATTAAGCCTCAGTATCCCTCCTTTGTTCTTTCTTCGCTCCCTAATGTACCTATAAAAGGTCTTATCCGCCTTCTTAATAGAGTTGGCTATCCTCTCCTCGGTTTGGGCCTTTGCTATTTTGACTGCCTTCCCACCCTCTTTCTGCTTTAACTGATAAAGTTCTCTGTCCTGTTCCTTCTGTGTTTCCTTATATTTCCTGAATGCTATCCTTTTCTCCTTAACCTTCCCTGCCACCTCTTTTGAGAAACGTAGCAGTTTTTTCCTTCATTGTGTTTTGTTGATTTGCTTTACACAAAGGCTTGTTGCCTCTGTGATGGCTGTTTTGATTACTCCCCATTGTTCCTCCACCCCTCCTTCTTGCCTGTTTGCTAGTGCTTTTCTGAGGCACTCTCTCATTTTCCCAAAGTCTGCCCTCCTAAAGTCCAATACGCTTGCTTTTGGATGGCTTGATTGTATGGCTGTGTTTATCGTTAACCACACTGTTTGGTGGTCGCTTGTTCCCAGATGGCTACCCACTTCTAAATCTGAGATTCTTTCTCCATCCCCATTTGAGAGTACCAGGTCTAAGATTGTTCCCTCCCGAGTGGGTTCCAATACTAGCTGTCTGAGGCATGCCCCCTGTAGGGCATCAAGAATGACCCTGCTCTTGGATGTGCCTGCAGCAAAGGTGCTCCAGTTAATATCTGGCATATTCAGGTCCCCATCAACAATATCTCCCTTTTTCGCCATTCTAAAAAGCCTTCTATCATTTCCTTGTCCATTCCCTCCTGAGATGGGGTCTGTATACAACCCCATGCGGATGTAGTGCCATTTCCTGTCTCCAGGGTGACCCAGAGTGCCTCACCTGCTCCCTGTTTACTCTTTAGTTCTGTTGCTTTGATCCCTTCCTTTACATAGAGAGCTACTCCTCCTCCTCTTTAACCCTCCCTGTCCCTCCTGTAGATTGTGTATCCTGGTATGTTGACATCCCAGTCATGGTTCTCTGTGTACCATGTTTCTGTGACTGCCACAATATCCAGGCAACCCTCTTCCATCAAGGCCACTAGTTCAGGGAGCTTGTTACACAGACCACAGGCATTGGTACTCATCACCCTCCACTTTTTGTTGGCCTTACCCCTTTTAGCCCAATTCCTGTCCTTACTGCCTTTGCCTTTTTTTACATTTACCTCTGTTCTGTTCCCTAATGACTTCGCTACCTTGGTGTTTACCTCACTAATTACTGTGTTTTGTGGGGGGAGGCTGGGATTTCCCTGCTCCTTTTCAGTGCCTCCCCCCTTGGCTAGTTTAAATGCTTGCCAATGAAGCATTTAAACCTCTCACCTAGGATCCTGGTTCTCCCCAGACAGGTGCAGATCATTGCACTAGTATAAGCCTGCATCCCTCCCGGTGGCTCCCCAGTCCCCAGTGAAGCCAAAACCCTGAGCTTCACACCAGTTTTTCAACCATTCATTGAATTCCCTGGTGAGAAGTACCCTAGCATCACCCTTGCTATAGACAGGCAGCACCTCCGAGAAGGTTACCGTATGCGCTACTTGTCTAAGGCCCCTCCCCAACTCTACAAACTCCTCTTGCACTGCTCTGATCCCATTCCTAGCCAGGTCATTTTTCCCTAGGTGGACAATGACATCCAGCTCCCTCCCTCGTGCAGCTGCTCTCACGATCCTGAGGATTCACTTCCTGTCCCTCCAAGCTGAGGTGCCAGGCAGGCATCTTACCTCCCTCTCCCCTTCCTCCCCCATTTCTACCCCACTAATGATTGAGTCTCCCACCAGGAGTTATTTCCTTCCCCTGTGGGGTCCCATGCCACCCTCCTGTGGGTCTACTTTGTGAAGGTTCCCAGCATCCTCCTTGGTCTCCACTGCAGGTGCCTCCATAGAGGAACCACTATCCACCAGAAGAGTGAATGAATTGTGGAAAGGTACAGCTGGAGGGATGCAACTCTGTTCCACCACCCTCTCCCTCCCTGAGCCCACCCTGGTCCAGCCTCTCTTCTTTCTTGGCAACCTCTGAGGTAGTGGCATTGGCCCTGGTCATCCCTGGGTGGGGGAGGAGGCTTCATGAATCCTAGCTAGGTCAGCTTGGAGATGGGCAACCTCCTCCCTCAGACCAGAGAGGTGCCTGCAAATAGGGCAGCATCGCAGCCTCCATAATGTCTCCCAGAACACTGCCGCCCCACAGCCATTGCACTGCACCACTCCTATTGTGTCTTATTTTGTGTACCCTCTCCAGTTTTTCTGTATGCTTACTCTCTCCTCTCCTTACAGCTCTCATCCTTCCTGTTCTGGGACAGCAACTTCCTATATTCTTCAGTAGCCTCCTTCTTCCTTGCTCAGTGTCAGACCACCGACAGCAGGGGGGGGAGTGAGCCACTTTTTTCCTTTAGGGTTGACAAAACCAATGTTTCTCTTTGATCCTTCCCTTCCTACTGCCAAACAGGAAGTTCCTGTTGACAGTCAAATCCAGTGGCTATAGAAGTAGAACTGGCTTAGGGTGGGATGGAGGGCAATTAGTAAGAAAAAAGGCTAGCAACAGGAAGTTGTAATTTGAGTCACCTGCTTTTATAGTGTCCAAGCCACACCCCCAATTAAGCTCTCTCTCTCCTCCTACTGGTTTAGCAAAGTAAGTTGATACAGTACCCTTTCCAGCACTGCACGCACACTGACTTTCTTTCTTTTCTTTCTTTTTTTAACCCTAAATAAGACCCCTTCTACTTCTAATAAAGTATCTGTCTGCTTAATCTCAACAGACACTGACTCCTACTGAGATATAAGTGTTAAATTAATAAGAAAATGTTGTTTCTTTTAGTTAGCCGCTTTCTGCTCTACAAGCAAGGCTAGCAACAGGAAGTTGTAATTTTAGTCACCTGCTTTTATAGTGTCTAAGCCACACCCCCAATTAAGTGCTCTCTCCTCCTACTGGTTTAGCAAAGTAAGTTGATACAATACCCTTCCCAGCACAGAATACACACTGACTTTCTTTCTTTTCTTTCTTTTTTTAACCCTAAATAAGACCCCTTCTACTTCTAATAAAGAATCTGTCTGATTATGATTATGGAGTGAAAGTCCCCTGCCTCGTCCCTGCTCGGGGAAAACTGAAGCTCCATGGAGGAACGAGGGGTGAGTCCTGTGGGTGCGTGGTAGGAGGATGACTCCTTGGATGCTCCAAAGGGTCAGGGCCAGCAGGCAGTAGGGACAGGATAAACAGAAGGAGGAAAAAATAGTTTCTGGCCATGGAAAAGGCAACATGCAGCCAGGAAGATCTGCATAGGAAGATGCCAGAGACATCTGCATGAGCTTAAGCAGCAGAGCTGCCATAGGCAGAATGTAGTACATTTTTACCAGCCTCTATACACATTGTTGGACTTCAGTTTAGTACTGCTGCTGGGCAATTTATCAACTGAAGTAGATAAAGACTACAATAGGCTACCCTGATACTTAATCATATAAGCCTGGTAATTGGCAATACAGAGGTTTATTGAGGCACAGGCACAAGTTCATTTACCCATAACCTCCACTTTTCTGGATTCTTGGTCTGGCTGCAAAGCGTTAAGGTAATGTGGATACTTTGACCTGTCATGAGCAGCTGTAATGACCACTGAGTCAGTTTCAGGCTGGATGGTATGAAAAGCCTTAGAGTGAGCTGGAGACCCCAAAGCTGCACACTTGGCATTTTCCATTTTCTTCAAGAGATTCTCCAAAGGTTTCTGGTGGCATCTCCTTGTGGCAAGCTTAAAGCCTTATTTATCTTATTTATTTATTTGAATTTTGGTAACCGGGTAATTCCACTGAGACAATTACAGTCCCTTTTTCAGGGTGACCTGGGAGAGAACAGCAATAAAAAGAACAATGCAGTAGACAACTTATGAGATACAAAAGGCAATAGCATACACTTGGGAACTGACAGCAACTAGGAGTCAACCTGGAGCCTTGACAATTCACCAGAGGATACAGTATAGCAAGTGCTCGAAGAGCCATTCTGTAGGAATAATCATGTAAAACAGATGAGTACATAGGGCAGAAACACCGGTAGAATGGAGTGTAAAACACAAAAAGAAATTTCAAAAAATATATACAATACGATAGGAGTAAAACACTTGAGTACATTGATTATATACATATTATACAGAGGGCACAATGCCTTCCAGTGGGAAGCAATATTTGTATACGTAGATATCAAATAAAATAAGTAAAACGGGTAAATACAATCATGTTACTTCATAAGATACCATGGTGTCAGGGTCAATACTTATAAAAGATTCGGGGAGATAGAGTGGAAGAACACGAATGTGGACTGATGTCTGTAGAGACAGAGCGAACGTAGGGAGTGGACATGGGGGAGGAGAGAGGGAGGGAGGAGTAGAACCAGGTAAACAATGGACAGAGAAGAGATGGGGATACAGACCAAGGAAGGGAGACTGATGGGAGGGTAGAGGGGGGAGAGGACTTGGGGATAGAGTAAAGGCGAGGGGAATGTGGAGCGAGAAAGTCACCGGATACAGGTGCATTTAGCAGAGGAGGAAAGGAAGGCAAGTAAAGTGGTTTGGAACTTGGACAGAGATGTGCAGGAAAGGATGGGAGGAGGCAGGGAGTTCCAGTCAGTTATTGATGCGAAGGAGGATTTACAGGTGACTGCAAGCCTCAGATTCGGCCAATCAAGGAGAGGTAGAGCAGAAGAACGGAGGGCACGTGCTGGTTTCCTACGGTGAATAATCTTTCTGAGGTAGGGAGGAGTAAATTTGTGAACAAGCTTATACACAAAGCTCAAGGTTGAGTACCTTAGTTTTGATTCATAAGGGAGCCGGCCAAGGAGAGAGAGGACATCGCAGTGGTGATGGCGGCTATTGACCCCAAGTGCAAACCTACCCACCCTATGGTACACCTTCATAAGTGCAGTAGGATTACATGACATGCGAAAGGCCCAGGCAGCAAATACAGTGTGAGCGTCATCAAAAAATATCTTCACACCACATGGACAAAAAAAAAAGCAAGAGCTTCTTTCAAGATGCTGATGATGGCAGACAACAACAATATAAAATAAGTAAATTAATAAAACAGGTTTTATTTGAAAAAGAGAAAATACATAGTGTCATAGTCCTCAGTTTCATAGACTGCAGTACTACCAATGTATCTATCTGGCTTTATGTGAATGCTGAGCCTTTTGTGCAGGTAAAACCACAAGGATGCTAAAGATTCAGATAGGAGAACATCTTTGGGTGACTGGTGAAAATGAGGTTACCAGTGCCTTGGCAGCTTATATTCTGGGATCCACTGATCAAAGTAAACATAAGTTTATGTTTTCTGTTTTTGAACAGGTTTATTTGGGTTTGAGGGGGTGGGAAAAATAACAACTTGTCGCTGAAGCAATAATCCTTTGGTGTTTTCATATTGGGTGCTTTTAGGTCTCCTGGGCTGAATGACATAATCAAATTGGTGCCTTTTTTGTAGCAGTAAATGTTATACTTTGGTTTTTGTTTCTCCTCTAACCCTTTTGTTTTTCAATCTATTCTTTAGATTTACTTACTCCAACGTTGTTTTACAGCCTTTCTTGAGTTTATGGAACAGCACTTTTAATCTGTATTTGCATCTGCAAAGCAGTCCTCTGCTTCTTATCGTTCTGCTGCAGTGAATGGAGTCCTCCTCGCAGTCTTTGTTCCTTGGACTTACTTTTTGAAACCTGCGATATAATTATTGGATTTCTACGTAGCGTAGAGTTGCTGAAAGGGTGACTGCCTCTGCTGTTATTTGAAATCCTTTGTGACTTCAGTAAGACTGGGTCATCAATCTTGTGTTTTCACCTGTGGAGCAGTCCCCTCTTTTATTTAATCTGCATTAGTAAAATGGTACATTTTAAACAGCAAAATCCCCTTTGATTGATCAAGTGTAGTAATTTGGTTTCCTCTTTGAAGTCGACATTTTAAAGAATATTTAATATGCCAACTGTAGTATATGCATTTGCAGATAACAGTGTCCTTTATTGGGTTCCAACATGTAATTTTATTTGTACTAGGGAGACATTTTGGAATGGTTATTATGTTAAGGATTTTTTACTTCGATAGCATTCATGGCACTCTATCTTTAATTAAATCTCTTTTTAGAGGCTAATGAAATTGTCCTTTTGTGTACTGATATTACAAGTACTTTGAAGATTTGGATAGAGTTTGACAGTACTGTACATCATTTTTGTAAAGTTTTTTTACACCATCCACTGTTATTGTATGCATCTCTTGATGTGTATTCCTATGTTTATGTGCTGTCACTTTAAATGTTTTATTTAAATTGCACTTATACCTGGTTGACGGTCCCCCTGAAGAAGCACTTTACTTGCAAAACCGTTAGGGTTTTGGCATACTCCTAGGCATTCTGGCTTGTTTGCATTTTAACCCTTTTTCTGGTTGTTCAATGAATGTGTGTTTCTGCAGCAGAGCAGGTGCCAGTCTTTTGTTTGTTGTCTGTGTGCTGTTAGACCTGGCACAGCATTTCTCAGGAGCAGCTATTTCTGTAGCACAGTGTGTCTGCTGAGCAGACAGGGAGCTGACTGCTGCTGACAGCTTGTGCTACAGAGACAGACTGTGTATCTGCCTGAGACAAAAAGCAAAATGTGAAGTGGATTTCCTGCCTACAGCAAAAGAGAGGTAATCATGTGTGAGTGCTGCATGATTTTAAAGCTAAGAGCTACCATTGAAAAAGACCTTTGCTGTACTGCTGCCGGATACTTCAGCTAATCCACCTAATCAGCGCTGCTGCCATATATGCTGGTTATAGACATTCCTGTGAGCCTGAAAGCTAGGAGATGTTGGGTGGGGTGGATTCAAAGAGACTAGCACAGGAGAAGCTGTCCTGTGAACTGCTGATTGCTGAAGCCAGGAGAGGTCTGACCTGCATTGGAGGGAAAGCTGAAGCACTGCGACATCATTACAGATGGAATGAAAGAGAAGGGGCAGAGAGCAATCAGATACCAGCTAGAGAGGTTATTGCTGCAAACTGCACCAACAAACTCCTGTACAGCGAGGGAGACCCCACTGGTTCTGAAACTGTGAGTAAACTCATGGCTAGCACCTGCAGATTGCAAATAATTAGAAAAGTATTAACTGGACTTGGCCCTCTGACCAGAATTATAAATGCCTCAGTTGGAAGTTTAAAAGAATTTTGGTTTTGGGTTTAATTTCACAAGGCTTGCTAATTATTATTTAAGTGCACCACCATCAACCACCCCATGCAATATCATTGGGTCTGCACTGTTTCAAGGCTAGGTACCCAGCGAATCACTGGGAGTTCCCTAGGTACACCAAAGCATCATAATACTGGTACCCATGGGGAGAGTGTAGTGCCCACAGTACAGGAGGGCAGAAGTTAAGCTACTGTATTTTGCACTAAAGTATGGTGTGGGCACGGCTGGAAGGCTGAGCCTGGAAGGGCACATAAGCACAGCCCAGGGATACCATTATTTTGGCTGTATCTTGATGGTAACTGAAGAGTGAATTGGACTAAAAGTGGACTGAGCCTTGTAGGACACTGAAAACCGGCCACAGGACACTACACTACTATCTCATTGCTGCTAAACCCCTTTTTTCCATCTAAGGCCTGAAGCCTGACCCATTTGCTATCATTTGTCTGAGTATTTTTTGATTTAAAGAATAAGTGCATACTTTGTGGGAACAGTCAATGAAGTGTGTTGGTTCACCGATGGGGTGATCTAGTAGGAAGGCGGATAGGTACTTCATCCCAGGGGGTTGTAACACACTTATGCCAGGTCCACTTTAACCCTTCTCTGGGTGGAGGTAGCATACTATTTGCTAACCAAACCTTGGATATGAACTCTCAGCAAAGGAAATAAAAGGCCACTGGCCATTCAGCCTTGCTATCCCACAAGGCAGGGGTAGCCACCAAAACATATACAGTGACATGATGGCATCATAAGGCTGGAGTGCCTTAATATCTAAGGCATCCCAAGTGGCCCCAGTCAAGCACAATAGGAATCATAAAAAGGGCTCCCTACACATATAAATTCAGTGTGAAAATTCATCCTTTTTATTTGCATGCCACAACTCTTAGGATTTGCAACATTTTGGGGGCCCCACCCTTTTGCCTGGCTCTTAATGTCTGTGGTCACCTTTTTTCTAATGCACTAAATGCAATCACATCTCTGCAGTTCCATCGATGGGTAAATCTCTTAAAAGTGTCAGTCCTTCTGGGCTGTAGCCAGGCTTTACCCTTCCCCGTATAACTGTTTTTTTGTCCTTCCAAAGAATTTGAGCACATGAGCCTGCTGCTGACTCACTAGGCCAAACACAGAAGCATAGAAACATGGAGACATAAAATTTCATGACAGATAAGGACTGCTTGGCCCACTGAGTCTGCCCATTTTTCTTACCTACAGTATCACTGCAGACCCTACTTGATCTCCAACTCATTCTCCCTCCCCTCTTCCTTTCAACGTGGTCGACAGAAGAGGACATGGTACTCCCTGCGCAGTTGTCCTGGACACCCACTAGATATACAGAAAGGTCGCCGGAAGGAGTTAGCAGTCCCGCCCCGGGGGGCTTACATCCAGGGGGTAGGTGGTCCAGGGGGACAAACGAGGGGAGATGCCTCTATCCGGTAATTGGGCAGGGAATTCAGGTGGGTGGGAACAGGTGGGTCGAGTGTCCCACTGGAGAGAGTCTGGGGCTCCATCGAAGGAGGATAAACAGAGTCTACAAAAAAAAAAAAAAAAATTCCCCACCATCTTAGAACAGTCCCTGTGCCCTATAAAGTGACTGCATAAATACAAATATACAGCTTGCCCCCAGCCTGTCACTGCTGCCATTTTTACACTGACCCCAGGCAATCCACACATAGTTCCACTGCAGTCCATATACTGTCCCTCCTTCAATGTCCTGCTGCAGCCAACATAAACCTTTTTATTCCTTTATTGCCCTTCAGTCACATAGCTGCTTTAGTGTCCTATTAAACATTAGCAGGGTTTAACATTTTTATTTGGCCCTTTCCCTGTCACTAGCACAAATTTAGCTTGCCCCAGGCACTAGACAGGCTCCCTCATTCATATTAATTGGTCCCTTATTAATATTCATGAGTTGGATCCCCTCAAGAGTGCTCATTGGGGCTTCTTAAATAAAAACAGTGGCAGCTTCTCCAGAGCCTCCTCCGGGTCTCTGGTCCCTGGTTAGCTGAATTTCGGGACCAGGACCACCAAAGAGGCTTCCGTTCAGCCGTGGGGAATGGCCGCAAAACACAAATGCATTACCACACATGTCCGAGCCAGCTGAACTGCACCACAGTGCACAACCAACATGGTGATTCCGCGCTTTTGCTCCTCCGGCACCATTCAGGAAAAAAACAATGCGGGGGCCGGACAGAGAATCCAGAGGCAAACGGGACTTGAGGCCAACAGGGGACCAGATAGGGGCAAACCAGGAGAATGGGGCAGTAGGCAGCATCCAAGGTAAGCCCCCACAGGGGGGTTGCAGATATACTGTGTATCAGTCCTGTCCCTTTACGGCTACATTACAGGCAGGTACCTACAGCTTGTAAGTACAAGTTACAAGGCAAGCAGAGATTCCTTGAATTAAAGCAACAACCAATCTAAATATCCATAACAGTTTTGTGTAAAAAATAAAATACAAGCTAAAATCCATGGAAGCCCCAGCAAGTAAGGATTACTGGTGAACAGGCAGAACACAGAGATGTTGTGACTGATCGCTTACGCACAGTTCTGTTTTTGACCCTGCTTGAAGCTATACCACTGCTGGGGCACAAGTTGGACACAGCAGATTTATTTTGTTCATATACTGCAGCTTTCTCTCTCTGCTGCCATCTACTCAGTACTCTGGCCTGGGGTTCACCCCCCCAGCAGCTTTTTCAGCCCCATTCTCCACTAACCCCACTATCACTCTTGTGGTGGGCCACATGCAGGGCTCAAGAGAATCCACGGTGCAGGTCCTGAGACAGTTGTCATCCTTTTGTTTTTGTTCGTGGAGCTTTGTCTCCAGCCACATTCATCATTCTAGGGATATACCCTATTCCCAGGCATATATACCATGTTCAGGCCTGCATTTCCAGCTCCCTTGGTCCTTGCAAGTTGCAAACCCCAGTTTCCCCTCCATGGTAAGGGCTCTGGGGGGAGGGCTATCCTCTTCTCCACCCCTCCCCCACCCCTGAGACAGTCCACCAGTAGGCAACAGGACCCAGGGAAATCTAGCAGTCCAGATTGTCTTCTTTCCTTTTGGGTCCCTCCCACCTCCTTGGACAGGAGCGCAGCCTTCTGGGTGGCTTCACACATGCACAGCACATCACTTTGACAGGAGCATGCTCCTTGGCCCAGTAGCAGGGGTCATTATGACATCAGAGCTTGTCATCTGTCCTCCCCAACAGAGGCCACTGCCATGCAGCAGCTGCCACAGCCTGGCCTGCCTCCCAATGCAGCAACTTGAGTTCTCTCCCAAACATGAGTCACCTGCATGATGCGCTGACACTGGGCTATCAGGACAACACAGCAGGTCATCATTCTGATGGCTTTTTTGACTTTTACCCCCACTTGCTCCCACCTCCCACATGGTGTGTTCACAGTTGTCTGCTGGCCTCAAATATGCACAACATATGTAGTGCCCCAGAGTTCCTGGTTGGTGCCCTCCAAAAATGGGCATCCATGTGCATCAGGGCGCACTTGGGGGAAAAGGTGCCCCATCACCCCACTGGGTGGTTGGCATAGTTAAAATGTACTTTTCCCTCCAAGTGGTACTGGGTGGACCCTGAGTCCTGACCTCACCAGGCCATTTAGAGTGCAATCAGCGTCTGGCTTCCCTTACCCATTATACAACTTGGTGTAGCTGGCAGGATGAAAAAGGCAAGGAGACCAAAGCATGAAGTGACGCAGGGTATGAATGCAAACTAAGGTACAGTATACAGTTATAGTGTTTAGAGTCCAATGTTCATAAACTAATGTACAGCATGTAGAAGTTTAAGTAAGCGATACATGAGGACATGTATATTTTTGTGGGGGTGAATTTGTAGTGCCCCAGAGTTCCTACTGCCCTCCAAAAATGGGCATGCAGGTGCTCCAGGGCTCATTTAGGGGAAAAGGTGCCTCATCATTAGGTGTGCCCCAGGGGAATAGGTGCCCCAAGGGATGGTGCCCCCTTCCCCAAAGCAGGGCTTGTGTTTTTAAAATGTCTTCTCTTTTTTATTGTTCCTCATTTTACCCTGCCTGCTTCTCCTGTCAAGATCCCCCACCCCAGTTACTTCACACCGTGAACCTGGCCTCGTGGTTCCCGGGTTGCAGGACAGGCAGGGTCAGCTTTGTGAGGATTCCACAACAGAATCCTCAGCCCATTTGTAGAGGAGGAGAGAGCAACAGCAACAGTGAGAGAGAGAGAGAGGGGGGGGGGAGGGAGTTTAGGCCAGCCAGGGCTCAGCCAAAGGGAGGGACTTACCTGATGTCCCTCCCTATGTCCTGGCCGGTCCATCAGCTGGTCACTCCCTCTCCTTCCTTGGTGGCAGCAGTCTGCTGGGTCCCCAGTGCCTGTGGCAGTGGAGAAGCTCTGTGGGGAGGGGTAGCAGCAGTGAAAGACCATCCCCTCCATCAGCAGCACCAGCTCTAGTAATCAGTGGAGGTGAGTGGGAGGGGGCAGATCCAGGCCTTCCCACTGTGCCCAGCATTAGTCCTGGCCCAGAAAAGGAATGAGGACAGCAGGGTGAGTGGTGGCAGCACCTGGTCCAGGTGCTGGCCATTGACTGTATAAAGAACAGACTGTTTTTGTTTGTTTTGGTTTTTTAAGGAAAAAAAAGAGAAACAAACTTTGGGCGCTTTCAGGCACCGGCAGCAGCAGCAACCATTTGGGCCAAGCAAGGCCCCCGTCATGGACCGCCCACAGGACAGAGCAAAGAAAAAGGGCTTCATTGAACCAAGGACTGTGGGGGTGGGCAAGGACCCAGTGAAATGGACTGCCCATGAGGCGTAGTAAAGTGAAGGGCTCTGTTGAGCCAGAGACTGTGGGGGCAGGCAAGCCCCGCCTATGGTGACACCTACTGAGTGGGAGTTAAAGAAAGCCCTATAGAGATAGCAAGGAAAAAGGGGCAGGGACTATTTAAATAAGGGACTGAATCTGTATTAATACCAGAAAGCCAAATTTAAATGGGCAATGCACAAGAAGGCTGAATTTAAAGGCCCAGAGCATCCCATTGATGAATTGTCTGTCAGAACTGCATGCAAATGAGTGATTGATGTTGGTGGCCCTGTGTTTTATTGCCTGCAACTATCTGAACTGTGTTTTATTGCCTGCAGCTACCCAAACTGTGTTTTTATTGCCTGTGACTGCCTGAACTGCGCTATGCAACCTGCAGTTGCCCGAACTGTGTGAACGTAGTACACAGGAAGCTTCGCCTGAATTAGCCACCACCACAAGGTTTCGCAAAAGTGTTTTATTGTGCCAACACCCCTGCCTGTGTGTGATCCTAGTGTGTCCCAGCCCTGATGTTCCTGACCAGCTGTTTCATCCATGTCAGTTCTTCTGAGATTCCTGCTTTATCCTGTTTTGTCTTGTTTGTCCTGGAGTCCATGAAGGGGCTGTGACTTGGTGATGTTCTTCTGTCTCGTTCCTGGATGGGGTGACCTGTCCGGTGGTCCACTGGAGACCTGCAGCCGATGATTCTCACCACCTTAGAAGAGTTCTTCAGTCCAGTATCCTTGGTTTGGTGTTTTCCTTCTTCTGTGTAAGTGTCCTTCCTGAACTGGAACTGTCCTAGACAGCAATGGTCTCCTGACCTGTTCCCTTTCTTTCCTCCAAAAGATACACGCAATGATGCCTGGCTTCCAATACAAACTGCAAAGCTTTGTCATGCCTTGTTTAAAGTATAGAATGACCATAGAGCTATAGGAGTAATTTATGTAAAGTATAGAACGTATAGCCCTAGTAGTAATTTATCTTAAGACACCCTGAAGTGTATTATTATCTTCCGACTCTTTTGCAGAAAAAGCCTGCAAACACGAGAAAGACTTGGTACTGCAGGTAGGGAGACTGAAATGTTCACAACATGATGAATATCATCAGAGGAATCAGAATTAAGTCAAAAACTACACAGTTACCAATTAAATCATGTGCAATAATACCAAATTTCAGAAAAAGTTGTAAATATGAATTACATTTTTTAAACTGTCATATAATTTTCTGCATCGATACAAACTAGTAATATTGGTAAATCTATCATTACAAAACATAGTGGGCCCGATTCTCAAAGCTCTGAATCTGACGCAAGTTGCCTGCATTACACAGCAGTGGCGCAAGGGGCACCTTGCATCAAAACATGCAGATTTTGGGATTCTCAAAGGCCCCCTGTGCCAAACTGGGACCCAGTGCACCAGACTGGCCCTGCGCCAGGTCTACACCAAGTTGTTGGGTGCACCAGAGTGCTTGGGGATCTTGCAACAGATGTAAGCTGCCATATCCCCTAAATCAAGATTATCTTAACCCTCCCAGAGGGCACATTTCTAAGTACCATTAGACCAGCCAGGGCTGGTCTACCAGTACTTAGAAGTGTGCCTTCTGGGAGGGTTTAGAGAACTTGTGTCACCCCCGGAGCCCTCCCTGGGCAGGAGGGAACACCACCGTCCCACCTCCCCATCCCCAATCTCATATATATAACAAAGTCAATACTGCCCTGGTGTCCAGTGGTCCCCCCTCCATCCCCGATGCCATATATATATATGGAAAAGTCAATACTCGCCTGGTGTCCAGTGGTCCCCCCCAATCCCAAGCATCCCATCCAACAATACCCAACAGTCCGTGGTGTCTAGGGGGCCCCCCACCCTGGCAGGTAGTGCCCCACCAACCCACTCCCCCATCCCATCCCAGAGCCAGCAACCAGCACAGCACTCCATTCTCCACCATGGATGGCCACTGACTGAGCTGTCATGAAGTGCCTACAGTAACAGCTGATTGTACAGTATGTGCTCCATGACAGCTCAGTTGGTGGCTAGCTATGGTAGAGAGTGAAGGGCTGTGCCAGTCGTCAGCTCCGGGATGAAATGGGAGGAGCGGGGTGGTGGGCACTACCTGCCTGGGTGGGGGTGAGGGTCCGCTAGACACCAGGGGCTGTTAGATATTGTTGGATGGGGTGCTTGGGGATGGGGGTACCACTGGACACCAGGGTAGTATTGCCTTTTTTGTATATACAGTATATATATATATATATATATATATATATATATATATATCAAATTGGGGATGGGGTGGGGGGACCGTTAGCCACCAGGGAATGATATATATATATACACACACATAATATGGGTGTTGTGTATTCATTAAGAATAAAAGCATGTATTCTCATCCCAGTGAGAATATCAAGTGATGACATAGCTGAAGTGAAAATAAATCCATTTACACCTATAGTAGCTATGTCATCACCCGATATTCTCACTGCAGCATCAGTTAAGCACTACAAGCTGGAACTTCTTCTAAAACTGAAAATGAAATCAGCAATCTACCTAATTACACACAACCTGCATAGTGTGAAACTTTTATTTGCAGTTTCTAAAAAAGCCAGAAGCTGAAAGCAGTACACTTGGAGCAGTACTTAGCACTGAAAACAAATTACAAAACCTTGACTAAAAATAGTATTTCTGTACAATGAGCTTTTCAAAATTAATTCCTAAACGGCGAGAAGCACCATGGATAAAAAAATTTAAATTACATCATCCACTGAAAACAATGAACCTGGAACAAGAGATTTTCTTGAGCTGTTCTCAGTTCGAGTAGGATAAGGAGCCATTGCTTGACCTATCAGAAAGAAACAAATGATAAATATTCTACCTTCTTTTGCACACGCTGACACTACAAGTCTCCTCCCAGAAAGCATTCAAAGCAGCTCACCAGTGACACAGACTCTGAATAACCAGTGAAGCTCCTCTGCCCCACATGTACCTGTTTTTCTCTGTGTGCCTTGGATATTTGTGCCACATCTCCACCTCCACCGATATCTTAATGTTGATATCCCTTCTCAGAAGCTGTGATGCAGAGAGGGCTAAAAGAACTAAATTAATGTTGCACTAAGCACTACCAACACAATATAAAATAAAATCTCATAAATAAATAAATGTTATTCACACTGCACCAAAACAATAAACAGTCCCATTTCACCAATGGTCATGGAAGAACTCTGGAAGTAAACATACCACACACAACCCACCCACAAACACCAGCAAACCAATGAAATCACTCATTCCCCAACACACACCTAATAGCACCAATGAAAAAATAAACTCCGAATTCACTACCAGCACAACCAAGACACCACTACACAAAATATCAACCAATCACAACAGAGGATTCCAAAGCATCACTAATCCCTATCACACAGTTGAGCAGACTAACACACAGCAGGCAAATCACTGAGTAATAACACCAATTTAAAAAGTAACAACAACAAAACAGACCTCAGACACAATATTTAAATAGCAAAACCATACAGAAACAGCTGTTGCCTATTGTATAAATTGAACACATGATGGGCAGGAGTGGAATATGGAAAATATTCTCACTCCTGCAGAGTGAGGCATGGATATCTCAGAGTGCCATATATATATATATATATATATATATATATATATATATATATATGCTTCTGTATATATGCTCCTGTAATATCCTAGCATACTGGCATTCACCTCCACAGTCTTTCTAACCTTCCAAGACTGCCGTGCAACCAGGCCCCCAGGTCGCAGCAAACCTCTTAGGTGTGCCATCTTTTAGGCACAGGGCTGCAATTGCTGCAAGCTGTGGGATTTTGATGCTGGGACCCTACCCAATAGAGAATCAGGTGCGGGGTCCCTGGTGCACCGGCAATTGGCACAAGCTGCTGTTGGTGCAGTTTGCGCCACCCTTTGAGAATCAAGTCTAGTATCTTCACTATGTAGTTGCTGGTTTTTGGCTGTGTTACAACTAAAAAACATGTAATGATAATATACTGAAAAAGCAGGTTCAAATTGTATTGATACATAAACAATAGTATTGACACATAAAACCAGTATCGCTCAAACTAATTCTTAATGAAAGGACACCAGCATTTCATTTTAAAAAAATTAACACCAACAGTTCCAGAATTAGACCTTTCGAAAGTTAATTTCCTTAAAATGTGATAACTTTGGAACCATTAGGGCTAGAGACTTAATTTTTTTATGTATAGGTTGTTTCTGCCAGGTGCACCATGAGCTGCTGAGATCAGCCCTATCCCTGCCTCCCAGGTCTGTGTACCCCCTCTCCAACTCAAGCCCCATTTCCCCATGGATTTCCCCCCACGGCAGGGCCAGGAAGGGGGGGGCCATGGCAATGGAGCAGGCAGGCAGGGCTTCATGTAGCCCACAATCATCATTTTCCTCCACTTTCTCCCCCATGTCATGGTGGCCGTAGGTGCGTGCACATGGCGGTGCCCTCGCACTACATAGCCGCAGCCCCTACTTGCTGCTCAGACTTCGGCGCTGCCACATAGCCTCCACTAGATGTCAGCCAAGGAGCAAGACAGCCGATCCCTCCTCCCCAGGAGAGAAGAGCAGTCTGTTGGATGCTCGAGCCTCTCCCTTCCCTGCCAACCTGCATTGGTTCCTGAATAAGGGTCACCGGCGTGGTGCAAAGTGTGGCATCCAGTGCCTCAACCCTCGCACCCCCAGGCTGGCCTGAGATTTAAGTTTTTTAAACGAAAAGTTGGAGTCAACTAGGTATATATATATCAATAAGTATTACTACAGCAACCATATATTGATATAAACAATGTTTCCTATCAATATAAGAAACTATAAAAAGGTTCATTACATTTTTAAAGTCCTATCATTTTTAACAACATATGATATCAATATGTATAGACATGTAGTGAACTAGAAGAACTGTATCATTGTCTTGATCCAACTTTAAGCTTTCATTTAAAAAAAAACATAAGTTTTTATGACTAACAGTTCAGATGTTATAGCTTTCAGAATATAATTTCAAGCATTATAAAATATAAAAGATTTTTGGAAATGGTCAGAAGATACTAGTGTTTTTTCTGTCTAACAATAAACACATTCTTTTGTAGTTGCCATTTTGAAATAGCCTACAATGTGTATAAATAAAACATTAAAAAAAAAAGGTCTAAAATATTTGTATAATGATGTTTTGGGTGTTGCGTGAGTACATTTAATAACAAGCATTTGTCAATGCCGAATGTTTGCTTGCTGATATTAGCATTGGACGTGCAGGGGTTAGACAGATGCAGAACAGGAGTGGCAGTGAAGTACTGAACTCACGCCAATCCCACCTCCACCCTGCAGAGACGGACAGGCATCGGGGTGTGCCTGTGGGTCATCGCCCATAATGCTCACAGCATTTCACCTCACCCTAGCCTGTAGACAGCGACAAGTGTTGAGGTGTGCCTTGGGGTATTCGGCTTCACAGTCACCCCATTTCATAAGGACATATGCTGAAAAGGGTGCAGTACAGGAGAATGGGGTGAAGTCTGGGGCTGAAGAGTGCAAGGCACACCTCAGTGCCTGTCACTGGCTTCAGGGTGGGGAAGGGATGGCATGAGCATTACAGCCGGCGATCCAAAGTCACACCTCTGATGCCTGTCAGTCTGTACAGAGTGGGACATTATGGTTAGAAACCCTAACACCCCGGGTGTGTATTGGTATTTGCACTATACATTTTCAGCATGGCCTTTTAGTGACCCCCACCTTATGAAAGCATTTGGGACCTCTTCTCATGAACAGTGGCACTGTGATTTTGTTAATGTGTCCTGAACTTCGAGTTCCCACAGCAACCGTGCCATTCTACGCCAGATGTGTGAAAACATGGATCAGGCAGAATGTGAAGAATGACAGCTGTACCATTCATAGGGAGGTGTGAAGAGATGACAATGTTGAAAATCTGTAGTGAAAATATTAAAAATGCTCGAAGTTCCGAGTGTACATGGAAACTGCACAACACATGCTTGTACCGCAGTCATTTAGTGGAATTATTTCACCAAATTTTCAACATAGGCATTTTGTGACCTCTGCTCATGAACACTGTCACTATGATTTTCTTAATCTGGCCAGATGTGCAAAGGCATATTTCAGGCAGGATATGAAAAATGACAGCTGTACTGTTCATAAAGAGGTGTGGCAAAATGCCAATGTTGAAAATCTGGAGTGAAAATATTACAAATTTGCGAAGTTACGAGGGTGCGTGGAAGCTGCGCAACACACGCTTGTAACACAGTCATTTTATGGACTTTTGTCACCAAATTTTCAACATAGGCATTTTAGGACCTCTGCTCATGAACAGTGTCACTGCGATTTTCTTAATCTGTCCTGAACACTGATTTTCCACAAGCGATCGTGCCATTCTGCGCCAGGAGTGCAAAAACACATTTCAGCCTGGATGTGAAAAATGACAGCTTTACTGTTCATAAGGAGGTGTGGAAAAATGCCAATGTTGAAAACCTGGAGTGATAATATTACAAATTCATGAAGTTATGGGTATGCGTAAAAACTGCGCAGAGTACGCTCATAACACAGTCATTTTTTGGAATTTTTTCACCAAATTTGCAATATTGGCTTTTTGAGAGCCCACCTCATGAACAGTGACACTGTCATTTCGTTAATCAGTCCAAAAAGGTGATTCCACGCAGTGACCGAAAAAAATCACCTTTCGGGACCGAATAGTGAGATGACAGTGACTGAACTCATGAGGTGGAGTCCCAAGAACCCCATGTTGAAAATTTGGTGCCAAAATTCAAAAAAATGGCCAAGAGATGCACCAAAGTTAAAAAAAAAAAATTTATGCCATTATACAGCTTACCGGCATTTCTTTAGTTTGTGGTTGGTTTTGAAGAGTGCAGACCTGTTCCCGGTCCACTGAAGATCATCATGCCAGGCTCCAGAGGTAAGCATGGGGTGAGGTGAGTGTGGGAAGGTAGAGTACGCAGATGGTGGGCACGGGTTGGGGGAGGAGCAAGAGGCTTAACGAGGGACCATTTTCTCTTTTTACAGGATTTAAAATAAAAAAAAAAAAAGACATCGTGTGACACTTTTGGCATGCTGGGGTGGGTTCCAGCGTGCCACCGGGCTGGGTATTTATTGGGGAGGTGGGTACTGGACCCGACTTGGATTGGGCACCCCCTGTTGGCCATACAGTGTGGTGGGGGGAGTGGGAGCGCATGAGCCGAGGGGGATTGGGCACCCCTCAGTACATAACAAATGGGGGGGGCACATCATGCCGACGGGGATCGGGCTACCCCATCAGCAAATGAACTGGGGATGGGGGGCATGCCAACAGGGGGATTGGGAACCCCCAAGTCGGCTTTCATGGGGACTCTGAGGTGGTCGGCTAGAGCTGCCACTGGACGACATGTTATAAGAAATGTTACACCAGGCAAGGCACTGCCCTGCAGTGACGGGTCACTCCCTCATTGCAGTGGTGGATTCGCTTCAAGTTGGTGGCACGCTGGCTGAACTAATGTCAGCAGCAGTGTGCCACCACACTGTGGAAAGCGGACCAAGCTTCAAAAGGCACTGGGAGCACTGGCCCCCACTGTACCGCACCTCCAAAACCCTGATTCTCTCCTAAGCTGTCACAAAATGTTTCTTGCGCATGCGTGCAAGCAAACATAAAAATTGTTCTTTGCTGTTTGTGGTCAGCTGGTCGCACTGTTGTGGTGGGAGCTGATAGTAATAATGATGGGAGGTCTCCCATGTCTTATCAGGGCTGAGAAAACACACATGCACGCAGAAAGGTGAGGAACAGACCCTGCAAAGTTGTGCTGCAAGCATCTATCTAACAGACAATGTTTCAAGAACTAGCAGCTGAATGGCTAAAGCAGGGGTGTGAGCGGCCAGGAGTATTGTATAATTTTACACCAGCATTTGTTGAAGTTGGCACTGTTGATCGGTGATGGGTTAAAGACAACCATATTATCCCATGAAAGTTTTTATTTTTTTTTATTTTACTGGAGTACAGGGTCAAATTAAACATTTTCAAGCAGACAGGGTGGGAACAAGAGTATTTTTGTACAAGTGTGCAGGCAGAGCTAAGTGATGTTGTTCAAGCTAGTAGGGCTGAACATTTTATACGAACAGGGGCTGTAATTAGGGAAAAAGTGTGCTTTACTGTTTATTAAATAGAGTCTTATATTGGTTGATCAGATGTGAAGTAGTGATTGCTCTGACCAAATCAGGGGATTTTTTTAAGCACTGTGGCGAATAAAGGATGCAACTGCTTCCATGTTATGTGTGGACAAACTATGGGAACAGGATGTAATACTATGTGGTTAGTGAGAAAGCTATTGTCACTGACTTTTTAGTGTGATTACATGACAGGATTTATACAGTTTGTTTGATTCTGTTGTTGGATGTATAATAGAAAGCTACAGAGGTTGGAGACCTTGAATATAGTTAGATTGTAAGTAACTTTATAGTTCCCAGTGAAAAGTTGAAAGTGACAAAAATAAGTGTTACCAAATTGTTACATTTCACCAGTTCCATCCATTTATATCACAGTCCTTCACAGTTACCTGGGTATTGATGCCTTTGCAACCATTGTTTTCATTGTTGACAATATCCTACCAAGGGTGTAGACAGGCATACTCACTGTACACATTTGCAGGCCCGGATTAATATGTGTGCAAATGATGCCATGGCGTAGGGCCCCGTGGGGTTCAGTGAGGGCCCCCGCCAGCACCAGATGTTCAACTGTATAGTTTCCGTCGTCTTTTTTTTTTTGTATTCCTCCTCCTCCAGTCTGCCCCCCCGAGCAGTCACTCCCCCCTCCCCCCCGCTCTGAGTCAGCAACTGCAAGTGAGCCTAGTTTCTCGGCTCTGTCTCTGCACTGAAGTGAGTGACATGACCACACACCAATCAAAATGTGTGGCAAGGTCTCAGGAGGTGTGGCTACTGACTTAGAGCGGGAAGTGTGGGGCAGACTGGTGGCACTGCATACGCATCTCACTAGGTCAGGGTCTTGGGGCTGTATGTGTCCTGTTAGTCAGCGACTCACTGTGCGTTAGACTATTCAGTGACTCGTCGTCATCAATCAGATTCAGTCATCGTTGGTGTGAGCTGTAGTGTGTGTGTGGGGGGGTCTCCATCGCCTGTGATCTGTCGCGGTCTTGACTCTCAGTCCAATCGGTCCTCCTCGCTCCCTGTTATAGTGTCTGGACTCTCGTGTGCATGTGTCATATGTCAACAGAGTACCTCTCTTGCTTTGGGCCTGCTGCGGGTGAGGCAGTGAAGGGAAAGACACAGGTTGGTGACTATTTGAAAAACTGAGAAGGCCGAGGTATGTAGAAGTGAAAAATGATAAGAAAAAAAGAAAGAATTTAATTTGGATTCCCATTCCAGCACTTCTGTGTCATTCTGTAGTCATCAGTCCAAGTTCTTCCCTTTGTATATAATTTTACGTAGTTCACTTCACATCGTATTGTGTTCTGACTGGCTGCAATCTAAGGCTGTAACTACAGATTTATCCAGCAATTACTATTTATGTAAGACTGACAGCAATTTCAAAGGGAGGGTTTCTGTAGAGTGTGATTTCTTTTTTAATATGCAGCACAACATTCATGGTTGGGAGACAATGTCATAAATTATATTGCTGTCAGTCTTACATTTCTGTTGTTTAACCATTTTACCGGTGTATGAATGCATACCCCTTTCAACATACATGACTCTTGACCCTCATCCAAAACATCTTACTGTGATGTAATGCACTTTAATCCTCTTGTCATGCATTAAACAAGTTGGAGTTTAGAAATCATGTTGTTTGTTGTTGGGGGGTGGGGAAACACTAACAACTGTGTAAACATGGATTAGTTCCAGTGCATGCACATGTCATTATGCAGTATTCACGTGATGGAAAATCATGCCTCATTTATCTGTAGGTTGCTTGCACTATTTTAATTGTGTACCCACCAAAGATGCTTGTGCTGCATGTTGAATTCCCCCCTACGCATAAATAACCCTGCCTTTTCTTGCTGCTGTCAGTGTTCTACCTCTGTTGACTGACACTCATATTTATGTAACAGTTGCAGCATGTCCTCTGTCTGACTTGCAGTTGCACCTTGTATTTTACTGTTGTCCTGCATTCAGTAAAACATAGCATGATGCAATATATATATATGTTTGTTTGTTTTTTTCATGTCACTGCACGCCCTTCAATGGTTTATTCTTCATGCCCATTACAACAGTTGTGACATATATCAGTGTGCGTCTTGGTCCATACCAAGAAATGTGTAAGCAAGGTGTAGTTATACTTAATGTAATGCAGAATACAGTAAGCATGTGATTGAGAAATAGTGACTCAGGGAACTCTATGCCTCACTACTAGTGAACAATGCAGCAATGACAGTGTTGAAAGTCAAGTGGCATAATACATAGCAATAGTATAAATGATATCCTGCTTGAGTACCCTGGTTGTTGTATCCTTGCCGGCATGGTGCCGAGGAAGAGTGTGATGTTCACATTTAGGGGCCCCCCCCGAGCCAATATATAACTTGGAGTAGGGCCCCCACATCCATTAATCTGGGCCTGCACATTTGTGTACAGTTTGTTGAGGGCCTGTCACAAACTATATGCTTTTCTGTTAACATTTTCATTCTAAATCTGTAGTATTTGTGTTAGTTTAGGCCACTGAGGAGTGTCTCTGTTTAAACTTCTGTTGTTTAGGAGACAGATACATGTATAACCTCTTTAAAGATTAGAGGAATCATCTGACAACAATCTGACTTGTTTGGAAGGGGGTGCCATTTGCAAAGGATGTGTACATTTTTTAATGGAGGGGTGTAACTGTTGGAGATTGTGTACAAAATAGAAATTTCTGGCTACACCCCTGTATCCTACACTTCACTACATTCTCTGAGGCAGAACAAGATATAGAGAATACTGGATGGGCAACTATGCACAACCAGTGTGTTGTGCCACCGAGGAGCTCTGATTCCCTGTGACATCGAGAGCAAAGCTTGAGAAGACCATGGGAATCAGAACCCCAAGGTGGCACAACACAGTGGCTGGGCATAGAGTTGTCCCTCCAGTATTTTTTATAGTGTATGGTGCTCCTCTAAAGAAAATAAATACTCTTTTAGCACTTTTTTATGATTAAAGTTTAGACTAGAAATTGGTCATTCCCCCGACCTGTTCCAGTAGTTAGGACTGGTTGCTAGGATGACATGTGTGGTTGCTAGGAACCAGATGTCCCTACATTTGTAGCACCACCTTCCATTGCTTGCTAATCAGGTATGGGAGGGATTTTCCAAAGAAATAAAATGGTGGCCATATTCCCTGATTAGAGAGAGGTGGACTGTAGGAAAGTTTTATTTGGTAAGTTAATTTTAAATATTTGGTTGATACTTCATTTTATTTTTCAGGTGTGTGCATATATCTGGTTGATGTTGCTTTGTTTTTATATCTGGTTGATTCTGTGTCATAGGTTCGGGTGATTGTGCCGCCGCCCTCACTGCGTATCTGGTTGATCCTGCCATTTCTGATGGCTGTGGCTGGTATGCATTCCACCTCAGCTCAAACCTTGTTGTAGCACAGTTGGAAGATTATGGAATGTGACTGTACCCAGAAGAGTACAGTTGCATTCCATGACCATTGAACTGTGGTACAGCAAGGTCTGAGCTGAGATGGAATGCGAGTTAAAATCACGTTCCACCATACACTACACTATAATATAATATAATTAATTTTATTAAAGGGAACAGAGACCTTAGAACACAAAATCTTCTTTGAGGGTATCTCCTCCATTAGGCCATGTCTTTGGAACTATAGGCATCAGCGCTAGGACCACACAGAAACTTGCTAGTCATGGGCCACCCATAGTGATGTGCCACATCTACATATATATAAACATGGGTGGCCCTATCACGCCTCAGTTCTTTTCCCACCATCGATCATCCTCATCGGACTTGCTGAAGGAAACACCACTACCCAGCCATTGCCATTTATTCTTTTATTTTACTTAGAGTTTTATTTCATTGTCTCTGCATGCTGCCAAAGTTGAAGGAGCCTGTATTTTGGAACTGTAAGTGCAGAGATAAAATTTACACATAAGACACACACGCGGTTTGTGTGTGCTGTCTGGGCCTGTCTAGCAATGTGAGGACTTGTGAGATTTTCCAGAGCTTCAACCGGCTACATGCAGCACTGTATGAAATCTCTGAAAAACTTCCTCATACTCAAGACAATGAAAACCATGGAGAAGGAACAGGGCCCAAAGTCTGTGTCTCCCTTACCATCGGCTGAAAAGTGGCCTTAGAGCACCAATTGCTGATTCTTCTAAAAGAGTATTACAAAAAATTGAAAAATCAAAATTTAAGGACACAAGGCTAGAATGGCACGGGACCACCCTAGCCCAATATGTACATCATGATAAAATACCTAGAGAACTTTGACATTTTGTTTAACCCCCTATAGAAATCAATTCAGAGGTATTAAAAACTGGATGGAATAAGAAATAAAGCAAGTGTGGATTTCATGCATGCCCCAAGGGGAAGCTGTCATAGCCAAAAGAAGTAAGACAACTATAGAACTACAGTAAGAACAGGAAACATTAAAAAGTGTTGCAGGGCTAACAGATTTTAATGAAGCTTTAGAAAGTTTAAAAGCTAAAATAAAAGAATATGAAAACAATCTAAAACAAAATAAAACATTTCCAAAGAGATGCCATGGATTATAAGGAAAAAAGGGGTTTACGCCTACAAAATGAATAGAACATGGGATACCATTTGAGGGATAATAGTGAACTGGATAGTAATGACAACAGCTACTCAAAACAAAATTTTATGAGTCAACAAGGGGCATAAAGACCTTTTTTTTAAGAGCACAGAGAACCAGGGAAGCACTGTAGTATATGCATGGATATGTATGGTAGTATATACATGGATATATATGGTAGAGAATTGATTAGAGTAGTAGTTTATACATGTGGGTATTGTAGTCCATTATATATGTAAATTCCTGTCATGCACAGTAAGCCTTTCTTTGTGTATGTCCAGTGATGTAAGACGACTATCTCTGAGTAGAATAAAAGATGGCCACTAAACTGACTACGAGTGCAACTGAAGGGTCATGTAAACTATGTTTGTTTTTTTTTTAATTTAAATTGCATTATAAATCTTTCCAGCTCCTTACATCTATTCTGCTCATCGGGCTGCTTACTGTCTGTCTCTGGCTACTTGCTGAAAACTCCATAAATTGTTCACTTGTGTGCTCTAGCTACAGATTTATCTAAAGAAAGATAAAACAAGCAAAACAGCAATTATGCACTGCTGGATAGTTTGATGTATTGGAACACAAACAACACAGCTAATAGTTGGTTTCCACAAGGTACGTGAATTATGGCTTCAACATGAAAGCTAACATTCCTTTACTTCATCTCGGCTGGTGTATGTATTCAGACACTGACTACAATAGCAAAGCAGAAGCCTCTTGAGGTACACTAAAGAAACTGCATCACACACTGAGAAGGAAAAAAAAGCCAGAAAAAATACACTTTTTGGTTTTGTGTGTGGACACTGCACCTACTGAGCACCTACCTGTAGCCACAGGCATCATGACTACAGTTGGCAGATTACCTGAATTTGATGAATCCAAGGAAACATTTGACTTATATCTAGAGTGTTTCCAACACTGGCTTAAGGCAAACAAAGTAGAAGAAGATGAACAAGTAGATGTCTTCTTAGCAGTCTTACAACCACAGATTTATGCCCTTCTGCAAAATTTAACAGTCCCAGCTGACAGCCTGACCCTGACATATGAGCAAGTCACTGAGGCACTTGCAAATCATTTCAAACCCCAGCCCCTTCTCATTGTTGAACAGGACACCTTCTACCAGCATAACCAAGGGGACGGGGAACCCATTGTTGACTACATACACTTGTGTTTGGCCAGTCCCTGGATGATGCCCTCCGAGGTCGCTTTGTCTGCGGTCTGAGAGGGGAAGCTTACAGAAAAAGGCTTTTGCAAGAAAAGAAACTGGATTTTAAGACAGCTTGTGACATTGCAGTGGCTATGCAGCTTGCTCTAAAGGTCCCCAAGCACTGGCGGGATATTCAGAACCCCAAAGAAGTACACAAGGTTACCCATACCCTAGAACAAAAGGGACATGCCACACCACACAGTGGTCCATCACATGCTCGTCAGCAACCCCAAATATCTAGGAAGCCAGCAACACTGGGCACTTCTGCAAAGTCAAAACCATGTTACCGATGTGGAGGTAACCACCATCAAAGCACATGCCACTTTTGACATGAGAAATGCCACAGTTGTGGAAAGGTGGGTCACATACAAAGGGTGTGCAAAAGTACATCACGGACTGCTACTGCACAGTATGTCACAGATGGCACTGCAACCACTGAAACAGAGGATGAGGCATTGCACCTGTTCATGGTTTATGCAACACGGGCAACCGGAAAGGAAATTTACCTCCAGCTTGAGCTAGCAAGCAACCCGGCGAGCATGCAACTAGACACCAGAGCTTCAGTATCTCTTGTGCCAGAGAACATCTACAGAGAGAAACTTCAGCAATGACCATTGCAACCATCATCTATTCAGCTCTTGACTTACATGGGAGACCAAATCCCCGTGCTAGGGGAAATCCAAGTACCAATCACCTACAAGGGAGGAAAGTGGACCTTGCCTCAAGTGGTGGAACAAGAAAAAAGACCTGCATTACTAGGCAGAGACTGGCTCATGAAGATCAAATTGAACTGGGAAAAGATCTTCAGCTTACATACAGTGACCAAAGCACCACAAGATGCGCTAAAGAAAATATTGGACAAACATGGTCCTATTTTCCAGGACAGTTATGGCACGATGCGGGATTTCGTGGCAAAGATCCGCGTGCAACTGGGATTCATTCAAATTTTCCACAAGCCTAGACCAGTACCATATGCTTTAAGGGAAGCAGTAGAGAAGGAACTGAACCATCTTGAAAGCCATGGTATCATCTCACAAGTAGAGAGGAGCGACTGGGCTGCCCCTGTCATTGTGGCACTGAAACGAGACAAAGTAGTGAGGTTGTGTGGTGACTACAAGGTTACAGTGAACCATTGTATACAGCAAGATCCATACCCATTACCCAATGCAGAGAACTTGTTTGCTACACTCTCAGGTGGCAAGTTCTTTAGCAAGTTGGACTTATTCTTTGCATACCAGCAACTGGAACTGGAACCAGAGTCAGAACCATATCTTACCATTAACACCTACCAGGGACTTTACCAGTATCATCACATAGTATATGGAGTTTCCACAGCTCCAGCACTTTTCCAAAACACAATGGACCAGATACTGCATAGACTGGGCCATGTAGTATGCTTTATGGATGATATCTTGGTAACCACATCCACAGTGGAAGAGTATCTGACAATCGTGGACCAAGTTCTGACCAGCCTGCAATGGTATGGACTGAGAGTAAAGTTGGCCAAATACCAATGTCTGCAAAATTCTGTTGAGTAGCTAGGTCACCGGATCGACACCCAAGACCTACGCCCAACAGAAAGCAAGATTTTGAGACAACATTTCACCTCTTATGGACTACCACGGGAGTTAGTGTCAGACAATGGTCCCCAATTTTCTTCCCTTGTCTTTAAACTGTTCTTAAAGCAGACTGGCGTCCGACATATTTTGACTCCTCCTTACCATCCATCATCAAATGGCGCAGCTGAAAGAGCTGTACAGATATTGAAAAAAGCTTGGAATAAACCAGATTCATGGCAAGTACCTACAGCTCAAAGGCTGGCTCATTTTTCTGTTTGCTTACAGAAATACTAATCACACTGTCACAAAGCGAACACCTGCTGAACTGTTCCTAAAACGTCAGCTTCATACCAGTTTGTCATTGCTCAAGCCAGACTTGGCCGGCACTGTCGAAAAGCATCAACTACAACAGCAAAAGGGTCATGACAAATTAGCCAAGCTAGTACGGATTTTTCATCCTGGGGAGAGGGTGATGGTTCGAGACTGTAGACATCCCAAGAGTTCTTGGATTCCTGGGATGGTGACTGCAACACATGGACCTTTAAAGAGCAACTATTGTAATGCCTTTTGTATTAATGCACAAATAGTACTATTTTGCATTATTTACTGCACTATGTGTAGAAGTATGTGACTCCCCATAGTTTTTGCATATTTTAAAAATGAAAATTCGTGTTACCTCCGTCTTTTTCAGCGGTTGCAGTAAATTTTCTGCACCCTGATGCGCGTTCACGCTTCTTCAGTGTGACGTATTAGTATGAGCAGCATCCTGTCGCAAGCTCTTGGAAATGCAGTCTGTTTCATGGAGGCAATGGATACCCATGATTTGGAAGAAAGCCTGCCAACATTATTTCAGGAAGCCGAAGACTCAGAAGCTGAATTTGGTGCAGTAGATGATGATAGTTATGTCCTTGGAGCTCTGCCTTACCAATTTGAGCCCTAGGTTGATCGTTCTGTGTCCAATACTGGTGATGTTTCCCTCACATCGCAGAGTGACTTCAGTGGCCATATGGAGGACGAGGCGCTCTCTTGGTACAGTATTCTCACTGTTTCATGGTGTTTACTGTGAAGTGTGTGCTACTAACTTGTACAAATATTTTGTATTCTGACAAGATGTCATTTATTGCAATGTCATCCCAACAGCTTCCCCTTTCAGTCTGTGTGCTCTGTGGGATGACCCCCACATCCTTCTGCTTTGCAATTGCCATGGCTTGTAATTCTCCCTGCTTATGGTTTTCATTCATGCTAACATACTTATTGATTGAAAAAAGTTCATTGTTCATCATATGTTGTCTATCTGGGGGGATATCATTGTATTGCAGCAACTGCTATAGTGAGTGAGTGAGGGACAATAGTGGGTAAATATGGCAACAGTGAGGTGTCCCTGTGAATCTGTTGCCGTGTGCAGTTCATTACACTGTGTTACTGAATGACAGTGTGTTAGATTACATTCAATGCCATACAGAAGAAGCCAGAAGGTGAAGGAAGGAAACATATTCAATTCAGTGCTTCAGAGTAACTGGTAACTGGTATTTTTCTTTTAAACTTAGATTGTAGGCTTGTAGTGACACTATACTTTCTTTCTGTGTTGTCTTTACTTATAATTGTTTTTGGGCTGTTGAAAATTTAAAAAATAGTGGTGGTGTAATTCTGTGCTGTCTTTAATTGCTGCAAATTTTATCTTGGCTTGTCTGACTGTCCTGTAGCGCTGGGTGAAGGGGTTATTGTCTGCCTCTGACCTCAGCTACGTGATAACTGAAGGTGGGGCTTAGTCACAGATTAAAGCAGCAAACAGAAGTTCATCTTCTCAGAAGAAGCCAGAAGGTGAAGGAAGGAACATATTCAATTCAGTGCTTCAGAGTAACTGGTAACTGGTATTTTCTTTTAAACTTAGATTGTAGGCTTGTAGTGACACTATACTTTCTTTCTGTGTTGTCTTTACTTATAATTGTTTTTGGGCTGTTGAAAATTTAAAAAATAGTGGTGGTGTAATTCTGTGCTGTCTTTAATTGCTGCAAATTTTAGCCCACCCACCCCTTCCCCAACTCTTAATTATATGCCTGATAAATCTGATTGACAGGGCCAAACACAGGGTATAGTAAGAGGTGTGAAGTAGGAGGGGCATAAGAGGAAGAAGACCACCCTCAGCACGACAAGTGTTTTGACTCATTTATTTATTTATTGGTTTTTTTTCCTTAAAAATAGATATCTGAGGATCAGTTACAGGATTTTTAATACTGTAAATAAATAAAAGAGAACTAAGAGAGCTTCAGTAGCAGATAAGTAGTGGAATTGCAGTATAATGTGAGGGAGTGTAGCATGTGGTGGCTGTGGGGCAGCCATATTCAGGCAGACCTTCTGGACACTGAGGTGCTGCCCTATCTGCATGCATCTCTCGGGACTGAGGATGAGGAGCCAGACTCAGAGCGGAAGTAAACTGGGTCAGGAGTACCATCACCCTGTCCAGGAACCACCCAGTCCAATGCAGCTGCCTCAAGGATGCCGAGACGAGGAGCACTTGGATGACAGTGGGCTCAGGGAGGTTAGAGCAGTCAGGCAGAGGCACATCCCAGATCCTATTCCTCTCAAGAACTCATATGCCACACTGGCAAATGAGGACAACCAAATAGAGGTACCCAGGGAAGTGGAAGGAAAGGAAGTGGAGGTTAGGCAAGGAGGTGACCTCAGTGGGAAAGCAGTGGACCCCAGAGGAGGAGGAAGCGAATCCTGGTGGGGACTCCATCATAAGAGGATCCAGCTAGGAACACAGGAGGGGAGGACAGGGAGGTGAGGTGCCTACCAGGTGCCACGGCATGGAGGGATGGAAGGAAGATACTGGGGATCACTGGGAAGGCAAGACAGGAGGGTGAGCTGGATGTCATTATCCACCTAGGTACTAATGACTTGGCAAATGGGAGCCAAAGGAAGTTCAGGAAGAGTTTAGGAAACTGGGGAGGGTCTCAAGCAGTAGCTACTTCTGTCACTTTCTCAGAAGTACTACCTGTGAGAGGCAAGGAGAGCATAGAGTGCATGCACCAGGAACTTTAACTCATGGTTGAAGAACTGGTGCTGTGAGGAAGGGTTTGGATTCATTGGTGACTGGGGACCCATCTGGAGGGATGGAGGTTTGTTCAAGCCTGTGACCTGCATCCATCCTGGAGAATCAAGCACTCAATGATAAGTTAAATGCTACATTGACAAGCATTTAAACTAGCAAAGGGGTGACGAGGCCAGCAAGGATGGTACCTACTTGCTCACCCCACAGCTAGTAATGGAACCAGTGAACCAGAGGGTGGCTATCTCTGCAAAGCAGTGTGCAAAAGTTGGAGATTAGTGTCCAAAAGGTGGATAAGCAGAAAGGGGGCAAAATTCAGCAGAAGGGCAGACAGCAAGGAGAACCAGGGATAAATGACAACCAAGGAAGGGGCTGGAGTAGAACAGTGAAACAGTCTAGGGAGGTCAAATCATGGAAAGCCATGTGTGCAAATGCCAGGAGCCTTAGCAACAAGATGGAAGATCTGGAGGCTGTCATGGTACAGTCAGACCTGGACATTGTGGCCATCACTGAAACCTGGTGTAATGATAACCATGACTGGGAGATGGCCATACCTGGCTACAACATATTCAGAAGAGACAGAGCAGGCAGGAAGGGAGGAGGAGTGGCACTGTATGTGAAAAATGACATAAGGGCCACACAGATCCAGGAGGAACAAAATGGGGGAGAATACTGTGGGTTAAGCTGGAAAGGAAAATGGGGCCAGCCATCCGCACAGGTGTGGTCTATAGACCACCAGCCCAGGAGGAAGAAACAGATAGGAGCTTGATGCTAGCCATCAAAGGATGGCTGACAAAGGAGTGAGGTGGTACTGGTTGGAGACTTCAATATACCAGATGTGGACTGGAGCATCCCAGCAGCAGCATCAACTAGGAGCAGATTTATCCTGGACTCCTTCAGGGTGCCTTCCTCAAGCAACTGGTCATGGAACCAACTCGACAGAAGGCAATACTGGACCTTGTGCTCACAACAGGGACAGTGTGATGGGGGTAACAGTGGGGAGCACCTGGGTAACAGTGACCACCAGTCATTGTGGTTTGAAATCACAGAAAGAGCAGAACCAAACCACACAAAAACACATCCTCCTGGATTTTAGGGGCAGACTTTGGGAAAATGGGGAGATGCTTGAAAGAGGCATTAAGGGAATGGGACAGGAATCAGGGATTGAGGAACAGTGGGCAGTATTTAAAATGGGGATTATAAGAACAACAGAATTATGCATTAAGCAGGTTAGCAAGAGGAAAAGAAAGAGAGACCATTATGGTTTTCCAAAGAGGTAGCAAAGAAAGTGAAAGCCAAAAGACTGCATTCAGGCAATACAAAAAAGACACAGGCAGAAGGGGATAGGGAGAAGTACCAGGAGAAACAAAGGGAGGCAGGGAAGTCAGTAGGGAAGCCAAAGCTCAGACAGAAGAACACATTGCAAAATCAGTGGTTAAAGGGGACAAACCTTTTACAGGTACATAAGTGAAAAAGAAGGACAAAGGGAGGATAGTTAGACTGAAGGGGAGGATGGGAGCAGCGTGGAGGATGACAACAGTAAAGCTGACATATTGAACAGGTATTTCTGCTCAGTCTTTACTAAGGAAGAGGGGTAATGGGTCTGAAGGGAGTACAAGGGGTGAGAATGGTGCAGAAATGGACACAAGTCCCTTTACGAAAAGGGTCCTGAAGGAACTGGAAGTAATAAGAGTTGACAAAGCAATGGGGCCAGATGAGGTGTTTCCAGGGTCCTTAAAGAACTAAGAGGGTGGTGGCTGAACCTCTGGCTATCCTGTTCAGCCAATCACTGGAAACAGGGAGGTACCCAAAGACTGGAGGACAGCAGATGTAGTCCCTTATACAAAAGTGGGAACAAAGAGGAAGCAGGGAACTACAGACCAGTCAGCCTCACCTCGGTAGTGGGAAAGATCATGGAAGCACTACTGAAGGAGAGATTGGTGGAACATCTGGTTGTCAATGGACTACAGGACCCAAGGCAGCATGGTTTCACCAGGGAGGTCATGTCAGACCAACCTCATTGAATTTTTGACTGGGTGACTAGGGAGGTGGATCAGGGGGCAGTGGACATGGCCTATCTGGACTTCAGCAAGCCTTGACACTGTGCCACATAGAAGACTATTACACAAACTGGGAATATGGGTGTGGGCAGGACAGTAGTGTGGTGGGTAGGTAACTGGCTGGGTGGCAGGACACAGAGGGTGGTGGTAAATGGCTGTCACTCCACAGAGGAAGACTGACCAGTGGGGTACCACAGGGATCAGTGCTGGGACGGTCCTATTCAACATCTTCATCAGTGACATTGCACAGGATATAGAAGGCAGAATTTCACTGTTAAGCTGATGACACAAAGCTCTGTAACAGAGCAGACACACCAGAGGGTGTAGACAGAATGAGAAGGGACCTGCAGAAACTTGAAGAATGGTCAGGGGTTTGGCAGTTGAAATTCAATGCAAAGAAGTGCAAGATAATGCATATGGGGCACAAAAACCCCTGGCACAATATATCAGTTGGGGGTGAGGATATAGCATGCACCAAGCAGGAAAGGGATCTTGGGGTTGTCATCTCTGATGACCTCAAGGTAGGGAAACAGTGTGACAAGGCATCAGGTAAAGCAAATAGGATGCTGGGATGTATAGGCAGGGGCATCACCAGCAGGAAAAGGAGGTCATAATTCCGCTACTACAAGACACTAGTGAGGCTCCACCTGGAGTACAGTGTACAGTTCTGGAGACCATACCCACGTGAGGACATAGACAGAGAGCAGAAGGTTCAGAGGAGGGCAACAAAGATGGTGCATGGGTTGCATCACAAATCCTATGAAGACAGGTTGAAGGAACTGAACATGTACTCCCTGGAGGAGAGGAGGGAGAGGGATATGATAGAGACATACAAGTATCTTACAGGGAGGAACAGGGTGCAGGAAAACACTATTTTAAGCGAAAAAGATGTTTCAGGACTAGAGGGCATGGGATGAAGTTGGAGGGAGGACGATTCAGAGAAACATGAGAAAGAATTTCTTCACAGAGCGGTGGTGGACAAGTGGAACACCCTGCCAGAGGAAGTGGTGGGGGCTGAAACAATCACGGGATTTAAGAATGCATGGGATAGACATAAAGGAATTCTAGAGGTCAGGGGTAAGGGGAAATAGACTTCTAGGAAAACAAACTGAACTTACAAGCTCAAATGGGCAGACTAGGTGGGCCATAAGCCCTTATCTGCCGACACTGTCTATGTATCTATGTATCTATACATTGAAAGTAATGAACCTTGGCTGAGTCAACTCTGGTGAGACTGATAGTACTGACAATGTGGATGCGGATTGTTACTAAAGATGAAAATGACACAGGTGCTATCATGTTGCATGGCCATAAGGCATCCAAGTAATGCTGAAACCTTGCTATTGCTGTAATTGTCATTGGTCTTCTGTGATGTATATGCTGGGTTATCAGTATCAGGATGAGTTATTTTCAGTATGTCATTACCTAAAGCATTTGTAATCCCTTATCTGCAGCACTATGTGCTGTTATTGTTGAATCACATGCACAAGGACATTGATGCTGTGAGCCCTCCTGACACACTGTGTAGTGGGTAACGTATGGTGATGTGGAGGTGGTGGGGAGTGTGGTGTTAGAGGTTGTGCTATGTCCTTAACTTGAATCAAGGGTATAGGGTGTCAGAGTGAAGTGAGATGGTGCAGTGTGTGTGAGATGTTTTATTCTGTGTCTGTGTGGTGTGTGATGCATGCCTGTAGTTTTGTGTGTTTTTGGAATAGTGTGGTATATGCCATGCATCGTCATGTTTAGCAAGGAATAATGTGATCCATCCACAGGCTTAGTGAGTTGAAGGGCATAACGTGGTTGAGGCCTTTTGACTTCATTCACTGTAATGAAGGTTGTTTTGCTGTGACAGTGAATTGTGAGTGTGTGTGTGTGTGTGTGTGTGTGTGTGTGTGTGTGTGTGTGTGTGTGTGTGTGACATGTGTGAGTCTGTTTATGTGATGTGTATCTGGTCTTGGATGGGGTCTTGGTGGTGGGTGGGGTTTGCTTAGTGGCTTCCAGTCCGTGCGACCACCTGCACTGGAATGAATGGCATGATCTTTCAGAGGGCAGTCAGGCTGTCAAGATTTTGACATGTGTAAGTCCGTGCCTGTCGATTGTGGGCAGCTTACCTGTGCGTGGGGCAGGGGATAGCTTGGTTGAGGCCTTCTAACCTCCTGCAGTGGAATAAAGGGTGTGGGGTGTGACAGGGAAGTAACACAATAAAGGTGGTGATGTGTGAGTCTGTGTGTGTCTGCTTTGGGATGCTTATTTAGGCTTCCGGTCTGGGGTGCGGTTTGCATCGTGTCTTCCAGTCTGTGTGACCACCTGCACTCGAATGAAGGGTGTGCTGTGTGAGAGGGCAGTCAGGCTGTCAAGATGGTGACATGTGTGACTCTTTGCCTGGTGAGTATGGAAAGCTTACCAGTGCTGGGGAGGGATGGTGGATAGCTTGGTTTAGGCCTTCTGACCTCCTGCAGTGGAACGAAGGGTGTGGGGTTTGACAGGGTAGAAATACAATAAAGGTGGTGACATGTGTGAGTCTGTGTGTGTCTGCTTTGGGATGCTTATTAAGGCTTCTGGTCTGGGGTGGGGTTTGCATTGCGTCTTCCAGTCTGTGTGACCACCTGCACTCGAATGAAGGGTATTCTGTGTGAGAGGGCAGTCAGGCTGTCAAGATTGTGACATGCGTGAGTCTGTGCCTGTCGAGTGTGGTAAGCTTACCTGTGCTGGGGGGGTAGATAGCTTGGTTTAGGCCTTTTGACCTCCTGCAGTGGAACAAAGGGTGTGGGGTGTGACAGGGTAGTAATATAATAAAGGCGGTGACGTATGAGTCTGTGTGTGTCTGCTTTGGGATGCCTATTTTGGCTTCTGGTCTGGGGTGGTGTTTGCATCGCATCTTGCAGTAGGTGAGTCCTTGCCTGGCAAGTGTGGGGTGTTGGTGTTTTCTTGGTCCACTTAGTGTGCCATCCGGAGCAGGACTGAAGGGTCTCTGGTATGATGTTTGCATAGGCCTTGCAAGCGCCTTCATTGGAATGAAGGGCATTTGTTGTTACATCAAATTGTGTGGGGGTGTGTGTGTGTGTGTGTGTGTGTGTATGCGTGTTTATGCTTTGCCGCTGCAGCAGTCTTTTCATGTGATTTATTTTGTTACTATGGTGTTAATAATTACATTATGATTTCTTTTTTATAGGTGTACATGCAGACACTGCATTATAATGCCCACTGAGCGAGAATGCAGATGCTGCAAAGAAATAGATGAAATGGCGAATAAATTTGCCGATTATGGACTGCAGGATGGCTGCATAATAGATCACTATGGATTTCGAGATGTGTGCCTACGAATTCCAGTCATCGAAACTGCCTACTATCAATTCCATCAGGAACATGGATGTTCTGAGGTACAGGATGTACATGAGTAAGTCTTGGAATTTCAAGTATGTTTTACCTTTCAATGCTGCCTACTCCCTTTTGCTGAGCAAACACATGTTTTCTGCATGCTGTCAATCGTTTTGATTGCCTTGCACAAGGGTGTTTTGATAGCAGCTGCAGCGTGAGTGATTTCTTAGCATCCACTGCATGATTCACTATGTTGGTTCTGGTCATACGAACATATGAAGAAGCCAGCAAAAAAAGGCCATTTGGTCGATGAAGTCTGCTCATATTGCAGGGTCCACAGCTGGAGCTAATGTCCCTGCCCTCCCTTCCCACTCCTCCCATCATCCCTACCCATGATCTTTACCTTCTCCCTAGCCTATCCCATCCTCTCTTACAGCTGTCCACTGTCTTGAACTAGATGACTTCTTCAGTCAGCGCATTCCAAGTTTCCACCACCCTCGCTGTGAAGAAGTGGTTCCTTACCTCCATCCTAAACCTCCTACCTTCCGTGTCACACCGTGCCCGCTAGTGTTATGGTTGCCACTCAGCTTAAAGAAACTCTCCTTATCAACCTATTTACCCCTTTCAAGTTCTTTAATGTCCCAGTCATGTTCCCTCTCTCTCTCTCTCCTGTATTCCAGGGAGTATATGTTTATTACCCTCAACCTCTCCTCATATGGCTTACTCTGCTGACTGGCTATCATCTTTGTAGCCCTCGTCTGGACCTTCTCCAGCATGTTGATGTCCTTCTGGAGATGTGGGCACTAGTGCTTAACTCCACAGTGTACATGTGGCCTTACCAGCGACATGTAGAAAGGCAGTATAGCCTCCTCTCTCCTACTACTGATCCCCATAGATATGCCTCCCAGCATCTTGCTTTCCTTTTCTGCTGCAGTCTTGCACTGTGTGTAGTGCTTCACGTCAGTACTGATCACCACCAGGTCCTGTGATTCGTGGCTCCAATATACATAACTTTGCATTTCTTGGAATTGAAGCCAAGCTACCTGATCATGGTCTACCTCCCTATCTTTTCCAGATATTCCCATAGGTCCTGTATCACTTCTGCTGTGTGAACTGTCCAACAGAGTTTGGTGTCATCCTTGAATTTGCACAGTTTTGCCTTAGTGCCACCTCTGGAGTCATTGATGAAGACATTGAACAACACCGGCAACTGCACCAACCACAGCGGGACACCACTGGTTCCCTCTGTGGTTCAAGATAAGTGCACCCCCACAACCACCCTCTAGGTTCTGTCCCTCAGCCAGTTTTCTACCCATCTGGTCATCTTTTCCCTAAGCCCGAGATCCGCCAACTTCCTGATCAACCTTTTGTGTGATGCAGAGTCAAAGGCATTGTGGAAAACAGAGGATGTCTTCCGCTTGGCCCCTGTCTAGCGTTTACTTACACAGTCAAAGAAGTCAGTTAGATTACATGATCTCCCTGCCCTGAACCCATGCTGCCTATCATCCTGGGCACCATGCTTCTGTAGATATTCCACCAATCTTTCCTCTAGTATGGTGTCCTTGACAATGCCAATGATGGAAGTCAGGCTGACTGGTCTGTAATTCCCTGTGTCAGTCTTGGGACCGCTTCTGTGGAGGGGCACTACAGTATATGTGTGTGACACTGAAGTCATACTGTCAAGTTGGTGACATGTGTGAGCCTGTCTCTTGTCGGGTGTGTGATGTGTACATGGGCTTCTAGGTGGAAGTGCAGAACGTGGCTGAGGTCTTGCAAACTCCTTCACTAGTATTAATGTAGTTTGCTGTGACTGTGAAGCATGTGCATGTGTGTGTGTGTTATATGTCTGAATCTGTGTATGTCTGGCTTGGTATGTGTGAGTCTGTGTATGTCGTGTGTGGTATGTGTACCTGGTGTTGCTACTTACTGCACAGAATGAAGGGCATAATGTGTGAGAGGGAAGTGAGACTGTCAAGAGGGTGACATGTGAGTCTTTCTCTAACGGGTTTTGTAACTGTACACATGTTTGGAGGTTGCATAGCGTGGTGCAATGTGTGTGCCCTCGTTTGCCAGAATGACGGTCTGTTGTATAACCACAGTTGAGGTCTTGTAACATTCTTCAGTTAAATGAAGAGCATTCCTAGCCATCCCGGTGGTGCTGAAGGTGGAGGCAGTGGACACAATACCTTGCCCCATGCCAGCGACCCTGATTTGGGTAACGGACTCAGGGACGCACGTGGATGGAGGGGAGGAGGAGGAGGATCGAGCATCCCAATGGATGCTCTCCTCCTCCTGGGGTGGGTTCCTGGGGTGATTTAAGCACCCGATGTACCTATGCCTGTGGAAGCACAGGCATCGGGGCATAGGCAGCTGTCCATAGTCGGTGATGGGAGGATGTTGTGGGCATTAGACAATGGCATGCATCAGCACGCCATCTGTCTGGATGCTAGTCCTGTGTGTCGACACCCTCAGGGAAGGAGGGAGTAAGGTGAGAAAACGGAAAAAAATGCTCTTGGTCCAAGATGACGACTGATCCAAGACTTGGATCACCTACCCACTGGCAGACACCATTGTGCAGGCACTCTTAAGAGAGCAGAGTAAGGAAGGGGGATAATGGAGCAAGTCTGGCACTTTAGGGGCAGACTCCGTGGGATGGATCTACTGGGTTGATCAGGTCTGAAGGAGTCGAACAAGATGGTAGTAAGGCGTCATAAAAAGAAAGTGAAAAAAAAAAATGAAGGGCATTCCTGAAAAAACATTCTATGAATACACTACCCTGTCAATTGAAATTGTAAGTAGCCTTTATGTAACCACCCTTTAGTAGCCCACACATTATTTCCAGCAATGTTTGTGGGACTCGCTATGTTATGTATTGCTGAAGTGGCTGGAAGTCAACGTAGCTAATTCCATACTACCTACAAACCAGTTCTAGTACTGCTTTTTTTTATTTTAACTCTTTTTCCCTCCAGTCACAGCACACGATGCCTCTCTCAGGCATCCTGCCTGTTCGTGCTGCCTCTCCCCCCCCCCGTACAGCCAGAACCCCCAGCTTAACCACTGCAGGGTGTGGCTGCACCTCCTGTTTGGGCGCAGTTATATACACATTCTCTGGTTGTAGGTGAGGGCCCAGGCAGATGATCTGGAAGGCCGGGCCAGGTTGATCCGGCAGTGGGCATGGGTGTCAGGTGCCATGCCCTAACCTGCAGAGCTTTGCTTTTGCCTGTTCTGCTGCCCTTCCCCACCTCGTGTGGTGCACCCCTGATGCAAGTGGTGCTCAGAAACCCTGCCTGCATCATCCATGCTTCTGTAACGTGCAGCCAACATACTGCAGCACCCTCAATCTCCACCGGGAGCCGCTGGTATGCCTGCAATCAAGTATGCTGGCCCATGGAACTTGGGTAAAGGGGCCTGCAGTATGGAATTCATTACCTATCTCCTTACGTCAAAGTAATCAAGTAATCAAACTGGATACTATAAAACAGGGGTATGAAACTAAATCAGGTACAATGCTACCCTGCTGTGTGGGTGTACTTATCTAGCAAAGATTATATTATATCTGTTCAGTAACTGTATTTGTATGTTGTGTCTAAATTTTAATAATGTGTATACATAATTTTGCATGATGTACTCAATGTGTTTTATATATAATGCTGCATGTGTAACTAGCTTGTTTTCTATTCCTGAAAAATGGACCTCCTTTGAAATTAGCCTTACTCAATGGAATATGTAACAACTTTTCCAATTCATGAATTTTGAATAAAATTTTAAACAACATGGAACAGAAAGGGTTCGATAGAGAGCAGTACAGAAGCCCGGTATCATTTTTTTGATCACTGTTCCACAGGCAGCCCTTGGCCATCCAGTGTCAGTGGGCTTTGTGAAGAGCAGAGGAAACACCACTAACCAACCATGTGAGAAGACAGCCATACGGAAATACGGAAACTGATTTTTTGGGTGTGTGAAAGTACAAAATCAGGTTCATAGTGACATGCTCATATGGAAACTGATTTTGGTTTGCTCTGCCATGCTGAAATATCTGTTCTTTTCTCACAGGGAAAGCGTAGCCAGGAAACAATGGCTGCATTTTCAATTGCTAACATTCTGAAGCTCTGTGATTTTTGCCTCTTCACTGACGTCCTTTTTTTTTTTTTTTTTTTTTTTACACATGCATGAAACATATTTCATGCATGGGTAGCTAGCATTCTAATTGGCTTATATAGCGCATCCATTTTATAATAACATTTCAATCACTGTGTATCACTCACATTATTCTCTAATTCTTTTCCAGGAAGTATCGTTACATTGCTTATCGTCAGCTAGCCAGATGGTGCTGGGGCTGACTGGGATGAAAGGTGCGTGTCATCCTGCCAGCATGTGCTGTTTCAAAGATAAGAGACACTTTCCCCTCTGCGGACTACACCGCCTTCCGTTATGCGGACTGGGAATGAGGAGTTAACTTCAGCTGACTACTCTCCATTGTGGACTGTTTGTGCTACGTTATGTTTAGTTAAAGTAACGTACAGCAAGGGAGAAGGGAACGCACAGTGATATCATAACTGGCATTGTACTGTTGGAAGAAACATACACTTTACAACAAATGTCACATGTATGACATATCCTGTTAGCTAGGCACTGTGAGACAGGAAAAGAAGTAGTTGCAAAGACCACAATTAAAGACTGAAATAGTTGATTTTTAGATGGTGCATGCTTCTTTCCGCAACATCAGATAGCAATATATTACTGTTGTCTGTCCTGTTTACTTGTGTGTTGTGTCATTTTCTATGTAGCTTAAAGACCAGCTATCTTGGTTCCTGCACTGAGAAGCACAACTGAAGCCTTCCTGTGCCATAGCATGGTGGCGTGCTTTCATAGCAATGAATTGTGTCCGGTTTTGAAGTTAAATGTGTGTTGTTTAGAAGGCCATTTGGAACAAATCATGGCCTCCGCTTAAGTAACAAGGTCCTTGTTAGTTAACAGGTGGCCATGATTTGTTCCAAACGGCCATGTAAACAACATAAATTTAATTTTAAAAACAGACCCTATTCATTCCCATGGAAGCGCACCCCCACACTCTACAAACCATGACATCAAAAAATGAGTGAGCGTGTGGGTGCAACGGGGTGGATCACGGACTGAAGGGCTAACGGGAAGTGGAAGATATCAGCGCGGCTAGGCTTTAGGGAGCTACAATACGATCCCATCCCTTCAAAAATATGGTGTATGAAAAAATTAAAGATGGCCATCCTAGCACTTCGGCACAGGTATACTTCAGTTCTGGTTCTCGGGGGTGAATGGTCAAAAAGGCACCTGAAAGTTGCTGTTCAACTTTTACAGCAACTGTACCTGTTTCAACAGTCAGAGGTAGAAACCATCACAGCATGGCCCAAGTGAACCAATTGGCTACTAATTACTTTGTTACTTGTCACACTTGTGAACTGAGGCAATGGTATATTTGGCTCTGGGTATCATCAATGCTCTGATTACCTATATGTAATGGGACCGCCGTATACCTTGGTTACACTGCATCATCCCCACAGAAGTAGCAGGAAATGCCACAAGTAAAACAATACATTGTTTACATGTGGTGGAGTGATATTCTACTTCAGCGCTGTTCACACTGCTTTGTTTACACCGCAGTTGTGTACTTACCTGTACTTGTACAGTGACTGTACAATTCCTAAAAATCACAAGCAGAGGCAACCAGTGTGTGACCAACATTACATTACTTTAAATGCTGCATTGTGAGACGCTGCCAGAACTGAAACTCCTGCCCATGTTATTTTTCTTTCCGCTTCTCAACCATTCACATATCACTGCTATCCACTTTGACATATGGACTGTTACACTGCAGCGTCCATAAACAGGTGCTTCATAATTGTTCAAGTGAAGCAAAAGGTTGTTGATGTACAACAATTACATATGCCTGTTATCAGCATACGATCACAACATCAGACTGTTTTCTTTCCTTTTATATCAAATGTGATGCATGCACAGGTGTAATGAAGTGCAGTTCCACCAATAAAAAAACTTTGATTTTTGATTTACAAAAAGAACATGTCTGGGTGTTGTCACTGTGCCATACCATAGCAAAATGACAGTGCTGTCTTTGCCTTTTCATTGTGTACATCTCAATATTTCAATGTTATTATATTTCACAACATGTACATGTTGAGACATTAATAAGTATAACGCACCATTGTCTGTGATACATGAAACTCATTTCAATGCTGTGTTTTTTTTTATTTCCCACACTTGCTAACTGAGCATTAAAGCCTCATTGACAGCAGAAAAAATTCAGATGTACATGTTCGGGTATATGTTAACAGTTCAGTATAGGTGAATATCGACATTAACTGTTCATTGTGTCAATACGATGACATCTTTGCATTTCAATAAAACAGATTAATTTTTCTTACAGAATTGTGCCTTTCTATTCAATTTATATCACTTATTAATATCACTGTCTTATCAAGTAAGACTGATTTAAATATAGTAAAATACTTGTAACTGTAAAGTTCATCGCACATTCTCATGCTTGTGGTATTGTTACTGTCCATACTGTTTCTGGATCCAGAGTGTCTTGAGAACAAGTAAGTCAACACAAAAACAGTAAGGACTACATATTGTAAATCGAGTCAATGAAAAATAATAATTACATAAATGCCATGCCAGTCTACATCTACCCACCACCAACATCCATAAGTACAGATACATGTTGAAAAATACATTTCAAAAACACCATGGCAGTTGTGTGTTCCTCAACACTGGGACACCCACACCACACCATCAGCCAAAATGGTTCACCAATGGCACAGCAGTGGCTGTTTTGCTATGGCCAGAAAAAGACACTATCACACAGTCCAGGGATGACTGCTGACAGCCAAGTAACAGTATCACGTGCAAGCACATTTGTCGACCAATGAGCTGGCAGTGTGCACCACAGCCTTCCATTCACAAAGTCTTCGACTTAGTGATGTCATTCGGTGGTCAGCCTTGAATATGGGCAGGTGTGTTAAATGGGCACTGAAAGGCCATGTGGGTCATGCGATTATAGGGGAACAGTAGGCGTAGACTACCAGTGTCTGTGTGAACTGTATTATTTTACGTGGATCATGACTTGTGGTGGGGGTGGAGTGTACCACTACAATACTAGGGCATTTCTGTAATTACTATTTTATGTTGGGTATGGTACAGGTCATGGAGGGTGGCCATCACATTTCACCCTGCCATCAATGCACAATTCCTTGAAATGGATACATACAGTCACACTGTCTTACCATGGTCGGCAGCACTTTGGATGAATCTGTTGCGGCACCGTGGAGGACATCTGATAAGCCACAGGTTAAGATGGCTGAAGGAGGAGGAGGTAAGGAGCACTGGGAGGGAACTTGAGGGGATGGGCAAAAGGAGGATAGAGTGGGAGGTTGTGTGTAATGGCAGCATGAAAGAAACACAGACATGATGCGCAAGGAGGGGGAAATGGGTCAAGTGAAGGGTAGAGGTGTGTCGGGCATCAATGGGGACATACCATCCAGCAATGAAGGGTGGACTAAGGTCCGTAGTACCAGGAGGGTGCTGTCACAGGACAGAAGAGCACACAGTTCACAGGTCACAATGAAAGGGGGGATCAGCTTCGAAGCACTGTTCACACTGGATGTGGAGGGTGATAGGGAGGGTGATAGGGAGAAAGACATACAGGGGGAGGAGAGGAAAGAACAGATGCAGGGGTAGCAAGAGTATGTACAAAGGTGGAAGGGGATATGGGAGGCCATAGGGCTGACTTAGTGGATAACAGCCAGGAGGGGGGGTTAGGGCAGCAGCATGTCTGGGGTGGGGGTGGGGATGGTGTGAGATGGTAGGGCAGCCAGCAGGAGGGATGGTGGTGTGGTAGGTTTTGTGTAGCAATGGAAGAAGGAGCAGTGATCATGGGTAAAAGGAAGCCAGAAATGAGAAGGGGGGAGCAATAATGAACTATATGCAGGAGACAGGCTGCACTGAAGTTGGGAGGGAAAGGTGGTACATGAAAGCAGAAGCCACAGGAGTATACAGTAACAAAAGTGAATTTAAAGTAGCACTGGGGGTCACACTATTGGCAAGGTACCCAGGGACCGGGTGAGCCTAAACCCCAATGTAGTAAGAAGATACTTGAGGATTTAGTACAGAAGGGGCAGGGTAGGGAGACTTGTAAAATGAGGGAATGGTAAAGGGGTGTACGGTTGTCTCGCTGAATGCGGGAAGCCTTGGCAACAATGTGGCGGAGATTCAGGTGCTCTTGGCTGTAGGGAGGGTGGACTTCGTGGAAATTAAAGATATGTGGTCCACTGAGCACTGGGACTGGTACCTGGCAATCCCTTAGTTCAGACTGTGTAGAAAGGACAGTGGGGAGGGGAAGGGAAGGTGAGCTGTCCATGTGCGGGAGCTGATTAAATGGACAAGGGACGAAAAGTAAGAGAAGGATACTGAGGCAATGTGGTTACAGCTCCTGGACTACAGGTGAAGGAAGCTGATGTTTGGGGTGGTGTATAAGTCACCGTCCCAGACAATGGAAAGGGAAATGGAACTGACGGGACCAAATCAGTAGGGTATGTAGGACTGGGAATGTGAAACTAGTGGGGGGTTTTCAACCTGCTGGTGGTGGACTTGGTTGTGCGGTTCACTTCCCATGCCAGGGAGAGGGTCCTCTTGGACGCATTCCAGGAGTTGTTCCTGACACAGCTGTTGGAAGAACCTACAAGACTGTGGAACATGCTGGGCCTCATACTATTTAACAGTGAGGCAGTGAGGTATATTATGGTGCAGGATGTGTTCGCTGACAGCGATCATCAAACGGAGTTGTTCAACATCACAATGATCAGTGAGCCACAGGGATCCACAAACAAGGTGGTGTATTTGTGAAAGGCGTACTTTGTGAAAATTGGATAATTGCTGAAGGGGAGACTCGAAAGAGTAAAGAGAGGAAAGGGGTCAGTGCAGAAGTGGAACATAATAAAGCTAGGAACCATAGAGGCGATGGAAACATGCACCATGCTACATAGTAAGAAGAATAGGGCAAACAGATCACGGTGGCTAAACAGGGAGGTGATAGAAGTGATGAGATCAAAAACAGTGGTGTACCAGAGGTTAAGAAGGATGGGAAAGGAAGAGGACAGGGATGAGTACACCAAATGGTACAAGTAGGTGACCAAGATGGTAAGGGGTGCGAAAAGTCACTAGGGAAGTCAGATCAGTGCATGGAATTGAAGGAAGGGAGAAATACATTTTCAGATACGTCATGGAGAAAAGGAAGGGCAAGGATACTATAGTGGAGATAAAAAGGAGGAAGGAGTGGATGTGTAAGTGGAAGCACTGAATGAGTACTTCTGCTCAGTGTTCACAAGGGAGGATGGGGGTCCATTACTACCTGGTGTGGTGGCATGGGGGATGGGGGGTGTGACTTAACAGAAAGTAGGATACAGGGTAGCATAGTCTTGGAAGTGGTAAGGGCACTGAAGGTGAATAAAGCGCTGGTGCCAGATGTTATCCACCCCTGGGTGCCGCGGGACATGGCACAGGTTGTAGCAGAACCACTTGAGGAATTGTTCAACACCTACATTGAAACAGGGGAGGTGCCTCAGGACTGGAGGATGGCCCATGTGGTACTGGTACATAAAAACTGTCCAAGGGATGAGCAAGGGAAATGTAGGCTAGTCAGTCTGACATCCATAGTGGAAAACGTCATGGAGACAATAGTGAAGGACAGACTGGTGGCATTTGTGGAGGGCAAGAAACTGCAGGATGGAAGGCAGCATGGGTCTGTTTTAGGGAGATACTGCCAGGACAACCTTATACAGTACTATGACAGGGTAATGATGGAGTTGGATGGGGGCCATGCTGAGGATGTGGTTTATCTTCATTTAAGCAAGGCCTTCAATTAAGTGCCCCATGGGAGACTAAGGGTTAAGTTATCTATGCTGGGAGTGTGGACAAAGACGGAATGTTGTATGTCAAACTGGGTAAGGGGTAGGCTACAGAGGGTGGTGATGGTGGTGGTAGGGGGATGTCTTGGAGGACAGATCGGTGACAAGCATGATGCGACAGGGCTCGGTGCTGGGCACAGTGCTGTGTGGGTTATTCACGTCAGACATTAAGAAGGCATGGTGAGCAGGATTAGCTAGTTCACCAATTAAACAAAAATAGGTGCAGTACTACACGATGAAGAGGGATGGGTCCAACTACAGAGGGACAAAGTTGTAGGAATGGTCAGGGAAGTGGCAGCTGGTGTTCAATTACAAAAAAAATGAAAGGTGTTGCATTTGTGGCCAGGAACACATGTTTGTATGTTCATAATGATATGTCAAATGGTCACATTTGAACCTTACTTGCATAATGGCAGTAACTGCATCTTTGTGTGTGGATGCTCTTTACTGCTGACCTCAATACTAAAGATGTAACATGGGTCACCTGTTGAGACACGAACATCAAAGAGCCCGATATTTAAGTGTGGCGGCACTACAGTGGCCATCAAGTGGGCAGTCAAAGTGAATGACCAACAGTATACCTATTACTATGACATATCCCCATACAGAGGCTGAGTAATGGTTAGGGTACTAACAGCAAACAGTTCTGTTAATTATAAACACAATCATACTGTACATCCATAAAAATGCAATGTTATTGTACTTCTGTAGTGCTGCATGGTGCAACATGGTACACTGCATAAACAAATAGGGAAAAGGTGCAGAACAGGATGAAGCAATAAAGTGGTACTTGTAGTCATTATTTCTTAATGAGAAACTATGGGTTGAAGGACACCCTTTATGCCATGACGACAGGTTGATGAGGTGAGATATGTGACATGAGTGGGTCGTGGCTATTAAAGGTCATAATAATACTTTGCACTCCTTTAACTTCAATGTACAGAACCAGATCAGCATATTCGATATTGTCCTGTTACCCTATATTGTTTTTGCAAAACGTGAACGGTGCAGATGAATTGCCTCTTCCCTTTCGACTTTTTGAAAATCAGCACAAAGAAGCGGTGACTGTGTCTGCCTTGCCAGCATGTGTTCATCCTCCAGCAAAGTTGCAGACTCTGTCCCACCCTCAAATATCACTTTCTGTAGCTCCTCCATCAGCTCTTCCACATTAGCTGTTGAAGACATCACAACATTAGTCATTTGCAATAACTGTACATCACATACAAGAATGAGTAATCGGTATGAACACCTTTAATTGGCCCTACCCATGTGCCCAGCAACTAGAAAAGTCATATTGTCTGCAGGTCCGTGGCCCTATGGACTTTACAGCAGTGGGATTGGATCCAAGCACCACCTTTTGGCCTCTGTTAGGCTACACTATCCGGTGATGCAGGCATTACACAACCTTTGCCGCATCACCTCAGCCCACCCATCACACCTGTACCCTACCACCAGTCCACATTTTGAAGCTGCATATTGAAATACTAACCTGTTTAAACAGCATGCACAGTGGACACCACCAAACAATTCACAAGGTTAACTGTAACAGTGATGTGACACAACAAGTGCCTCTCAGTACCCATCCCTCCCCTGATTGCATCATTAACACAAATGTGACCGCCTCCCATACCAATGGCGCATGCTGTGTGGTTCAGTCCCTACATCATCTCTCCCACTGCCTTCCCTTCAGTTACTCTCATAAACAGTTTTCCAAACACTCAGGTTTGTAATGGTGTACCACATATTATGCTGTCACTGGCTACAGGCAGAACAGGATCATTGACTGTACCAGCCACCCAGACAACATACAGGTTGAGACTGGGAGTGTGTGAGTCTGTGAGCATGGAAGTTGATTGTGTTTCTGCTGCAATATAAGCTGTGGGCTGCACAATCCTGCATACTTTGTTGACCATCATGCCTCTTTTTGCAGACATGTGTGTAACCCCCCTACAAATGGGGGTTCCCAAAAAGTCTTCCTTGAGCTTACCTAAATGCTTACTGCCAGGCTGGTGTCCTGCATTTTAGCAGTTTAAATGTGATTACCAGACCCTGTATAGCCTCTGTGTACTGTCTCTTTAAGAGCTGCCTGATCGCAGCTTAAGTAATCTGAGAGGGAGCTCTGCTGAAAGATGTAACTATTTACTGAAAATCATTTAGAGTGATAATGATAATGTAGTTTGTCTAACCTGCTTTCTTTGTAGCAAGGACTGTTTTGTTTGTCTCCACCATCTTGGTCCTGGACTGCAAATTGGACCAATCAGTACTGGTGGGACCTAAAATGTAGCCGGACTACAGGAGCTGTCTGAATTCAAAATCTGTAGGAACTGTAATTTGAACTTTTTGCACCTTTTTTGCAACTGAAGGGGGAGCTCTTGCTTTGACTGACAGCCAAATCAGTCAATCAAATATTTTGGATCTTGGGGAAGTCCCGAGCTGCTTGCAGTTTTCAGTTAGTTCTGAGCTGGGAAGTGAAATGAGAGGAGCTGAAGTGATTCTGAGCAACAATTCTGAGTGGATTCACATGGGAGAACTCTGAAAAGGCTAAGTTTTTGGCCTGCATGTTGGTGTGTTGCTCCTGAGAGGGAGAGAAGAGAATTATTTTGGACTAAATCCAAGTTTGTGTGACTAAAGTAAGCTACTGAAGTGGGCCAGACTCAACCTGAAGAAGACCAAAGATTTTGCTGAATGCTATCGGCCTGTCAGGAGTTCCAGCTACCCCTAAGCTCCCAGTATGTGCAGAGACTTTGCGATTGTGACCTGGGAGCACTTTGCCTGGTACAGTAGAATTCTCTTACATGTAAATGTGCTATGAGCTGCTAGTGGGTCGTGAGTTAGTCCCCACTGTGTGAACTGTGTTCTACTTGCTTGAAGCTGTATCCAACCCAAAATGGACTGCATCCAAATTTGTCTCCATGTGGTCTGGGCCTTGCCAAACTGGCCAAGCCAGACTACCCACTGCACAGAGAAGCCATCAACGAGAGACCTGCCTGGGGATCAGCCCCCTGCTCCACGCTTGAACAGGAACGACGCCTTTGCGACTCATGTGGGCCCTGCTTCTCCTGGCATTCCAGATCAACCACCTGCAGTCTCAATTTTCATCCAGCCTGTGTCCAGTCTTGGGTATCGTGAGTAAATACCAGGGTAGCTCCCAAACAGCTTAATCTGAGTGTGTCATCTGATTGTCTTGTTGTTTCATTTCCTTTACGAACTGAGCCCTCTGGCTCTGGATTACAAATATTGTGTACTGTGCATGTTGTGTTTTCCATCACAGGGCCCCAACCAGCTGCAACCCCAAGCAACGGTCCTGGCTAGCCCATCTCTTCTCCACCTGGGTACCCAGAGGTGGACTGTGTGGGGGGGGACTCAAAGCGCATGCATAACTGCTTGATTGATATAACCTTTAAGCTAATTAACCTGATTTTGCCCCTCCCTTGTTCAAGTCCCCTGAATAAATCAGATCTAACTTTTTCTGCATGTAATCTGACTGTGGTTCCAGTTTGTGCTCAATGTACTATACTGTTGCTATTTCTTGTGCATAACCTTGTTTTACAGGGGTCCCCAGGAATTGAGCCAGAGGAACCAGCCCTGGTAGTAAGTGCAAACAGTGTGGGTACTTGTGTGGTGTACCAGGGATATTGTGAAAGTGATTAGTGTACAGTGTTCAGGCCACTAGAGGGGAACGAGGGGGGTTACAGTGTCCCGGAGGGCAGTGCCCAGGTTAGCTTGACCACTACCAACCCTGATCTCCAGGTGGAGGCACCCGTTTCAGAACTCAGGCCCCTTAACCTGCTACTAGCCAAGCAGGTGGGGTAGTAGCCCTTGGGATAGCGCCACCTAGGGGTTACATGTGTATGTGTGTAGTGATTGCTCACTGGAGGACAGCTGTATGCATGTGTCTAGCTGAATGGCATAGACCATGGTTCCCACTACCCAAGTAGTACTGCAATGCAAAGGGATTCTGCCGGGAACACAACGCACAACAACGATGGATTGAACAGTGATCTTAGTCCATGGTCAGTTAATGTGATATGGCCCATTATCTGTACACCTATTGTCAACACATCATGTGCTGCTGTGCATGGAACTGCTTGACACTTTCCATGACTTATGTTTAAATTACAGTTACTTCATGCTTGACATACCATACGGGCTTTCAACAGGGATTTTGCACATGGCAAAGCCTCCCTTCTTATGCTTGGGGTAGTCAAAGCAGTATCGCTCTGTTCCATTCTTTTTGGTGGCAGTCCGTCGTGCACAGTTCTCATTGAAATGTAGCACTGCTAACATGAGCCTACAAAGTAGTGAAACAACACAGGGCATGAAAGGTAGTAGGAAGTGATTCAAACACACAGTTCACATGTTGAGAAATTGAAACGTGAGCTTCAAACAGAACCCGGCCTTTATAGACATCAAGAAATGTAAACAATCCATCAATACATTGAACAATTAGCCAAGCACTGCAATAAGTGGTGATTGATTAGCAGATGTTTACCGCTATCAGTGATTAAATAAAATTTATTTATGTCTCCTGCGGGGTCCAGAACTCTCTCTGGTACTCCACTCACCTGCTCCTGTATCACACACTGTGACTGCCTGCACCCTCAGAGATGTTATCGCACCACGTTGGGCCCCCTGGTCCAAGCCCACAAGGAGATCAAGGGGACGGAGGCAGAGAACCAGTATAGGGTGTGTGGGGGGTGCAGGCACTGGGATGCCATCACCTATCATGCACACCAGGTTTCTTTTGATACTTCACCTTTCCCTGAGCATGGCGTGCAATGATGCAATGGCGCACGGCAACCCTGCCGGCATATGTCACACTCGCCCATGCTGTTAGCCCGTGATCCTGCAGTACCCCTGGTCTCCACCTGGGGCCACTGGGACACTGGACATCCACAATGCCCTTCCCCCCACAAAAGGAGAGCTGTCCTGTGGACGCTCAATCCTTTCCCACCCCTGATAACCCTTGGCACCCGAGCTTGCTCCCAAACTCAGGTCGCGGGCGTGGGGCTGGGTGTGGCGTCCAGTGACTCAACCCTCAGCACCACCAGGCCGTCCCATTGTGGAACACTCTTAACATGTTAACAGCAGAGGAGGTGGTCTCCTAAAGCAGTGTTTCGATTGAAGAAAGGCCCAACACACTCATCACTTGTCTCAAGTGTTCACCACAGTGTTAGAGTTCATCATCGGCCATGGAAATGCATCCTACACCTGCCTAATATGGCACACAGAAATACCACATTCCAAAAGCCTTAAAATGCATAATCTTACCTACTTTTCATCCCACAGTAACTGAATGCCATGTGTTTCCAGACAAACTGTATGGTAACACTGTGGTATCCCTCTATAGAACTGGTTTGCACATTAGGGGACATACTGGAGATGTCTTCCAGCAACCTTTTCCGGCATACAATTTCCTCAATCTTGATTGCTTCTTTGGTTCCTATGAGTTTCAGAAATGTTAAACATTGCAGTTACACTACATAAAAACATTATTAGTGCCACATTTGACACACTGAAATTGAGAAGACAACAGAAGTGACTCACTACTGTCAATGAAACTCATGTTATGGCACAATGTTGCCTGGTTTGATCCATACTTTCACATGATCTTCCTGGCTTAGATCACAATGCATACAATTAGGAAATAATTCCCCATGGCCATCATGTATATCCTGTACATGGCTGCAAATGGATGTACACTTCTCCACCACCAAGTCTTTATTGCTGCCTGCAGTCGAGATTACTGGCCAGTACAGGTGATTAATTATGCTTCGCTGCCATGCCATCAATGAATCACAGTCCTTTGTTTTGAACACTGATGTCATAACCTTCTTTAGCCTAATGGGTAATTATGAACATACTGTATAAACTTATGAATAAGCCAGCAGAAGAAGGCCATTTGGTCTATGGAGTCTGCTCCTGTTGCAGGGTTCACAGCTTAACATTCTGTCCCTGGTCCCTCTCCCCGCTGCTCCCATCCTCCCTACCCAATCCTAACCCTAACCCCCAAGCCTATCTCATCCTCTCTTAATGCCACCCACTGTCTTCAATGACATGACATCTTCCAGCATCGCATTCCAAGTTTCCACCACCCTCTCTGTGAAGAAGTACTTCCTGACCTCCCTCCTAACCCTCCCACCTCCCGGCAACCAGCTTAAGAGTTTGGCCCCTCATGTCATGGTTTCCACTCAGCTTAAAGAGACTCTCCTTATCAACCTTTGTTATCCCTGTCAAGTACTTAAAGGTCCCAATCATGTCCTTCTCTCTCTCTCTCTCTCTCTGTCTCCTGTCTTCTGCCGATCAGTTCTATGAACCTCTACTCTCATGACTTACCCTGCTGAGCTGCTATTATTTTTGTAGCCCTCCACTGGACCTTCTCCAGCAGATTAATGTCCTTTTTTAGGTGTGGGAACCAGTACTGAACTCCATACTCTAGATGCGCATTACCAGTGAACGTTACAAGGGCAGTCTAACCTCCTCTCTTGATTGTTCATGGATGGAAATACATCTACACATAACACTAACAATGCCATGGCAGCATTATGAGCACCTACCATGCCTCAACAAAGTGTGGTGCTTCACAGGAGTGAGTTTACCTTTAGCAATATGCCAAATGTCGAATTGATGCTCAGCAGTTGGCAGAGATTCTCGTATCCACTTAGTAATAGATGGATGGCGATCCATAACAATTCGAGAAACATATATACCATTCTCCTCCAGGAAATTTACAGCTCTTTTGAGTCCCTCAAGCTCCATATGGTAGGAGCCATCTACCTCATTACTCTGAAATATTAAGTAACACAGTGTGTGTGAGCATTATGATACACAGTTAATGTGTGTTCCATTGTAATAAACTATGTAAGGTGCTCACCTGAACGAGCTGAACTGTCAGCACTTTATTTCGCAATAGATCCACAATTGCATAACTGCCATACTTGGCTGAGTGGCCAGGACTGTCTACACGTCCATCTCCACCAACTACGATATGATCATCAGATAACTTTATTTCTGCAAATAACTGCTCTTGATGCCAGTTCCACACTTTACTGATGGCAGGAAAGAGATATCGATGCTGGTGTCTACAGAATGTTGTCTCACTTAGACCAGCACAGTTGAACTGCTGAAACAGTCGTAGCATCTTATTTGGAAGTGATCCTGTGAAGAGTATTGCTGTTGACAGCTGTAGGTTACCAGCGGGAGTGTCTCCAATGAGTGGTTGACTACACCAGGTAGTTTGATACGTATAGTCCAAACATGACTGTTTAGTAACAATCATCGTGCCGAGTTCATATTTGCAGTTGTTCACACTTATTGAGTGACACTTGTGGCACATTTCAGAAAGATTAAGCAGATTAGCTTCAACCACAACAAATTTCTGATCCTTAAAAGTGGAGCTGTCATCCTGAACACTGCAGAAAGAAAGAAATAATCAGTGATATTAACACTGATACTAAAAGATTAGCAAGACAGAGATTTTCACATCAGCAGTTGCAGTGACACAAACCTGTCACAGTATGTGACATCAACATTCGAAGGTTGATAGTCAGGATCTTTAAAGTCTTCATCAACAAAACTGTCTGATAGTACTTCAGATACTTTTCTGACAAAACTTGAATCCAATGCTTTTTGTGGAGTAGAATGAGTTTGGTTTTTCGCACAAGTGAGGATATTGCACTGCACACCAATAGATGCAGTTACAGTTGCTGTCGTGTCTGTGGTACTGTACATTGCTGTTCTCAAACAGGGGTTTGCGTACCTGTAACAAATGTGAAGTAAACAGTACAGTCATACTACAGAACAAAGACACAGGGAATAGCATGACTGCAATGTCACTATGAGTACGGTACAGTAACATAACGTTTAATCATCCAGACAATGCGCTTATGCGATATTCGTATGCACAACACGTTAATCAATATAAGTTTACCAATGGCTCTCTTTTGTGGTTTTGGCTTCAGTATGCGCTGTTTCTTGATTTTTTTCCTTCGTCTGAGCAATTTCCTTGTCTGAGCTGCAATGCACACCGTTTGTGGTCTGCACTGAAAACCCACTTCACTGACGTTCATTTGAGGAATCACAGGTACATCATCACTAGGTGAGGAGACCTGAAAAAATAACATGTTACTGTCACTAAAGTGAACAATTAGACTGAATGGGAACATGTAAATAAGTATGACAACAGCAGACTAAACAATATGATACACATTTAAACATCACTTCTATGAAGTTTGTGACTGCAACAGTTCTTAAAATGCCAGCAGTAATTGTTAGCCCAGGATATCCATTAGGATCTATTGTTGAGATAGCACCTCAACTTTTAGTTGTCCCACACTACACCACCCTCTTGATCATTGTCTCACCTCAACCGGTCACATCCATGATTAAACATACCCACCGTTCAACAGGATACCACACTGTGATGGTGCCGGATGGGGAGCATCCAAGGGCGTTGACGGTAGTAAAAGATGTACTGACGGCACCTTTGACTGCACTCTTCAATAGGTATCTGCAATCTATAGTAGTACCGGGCAGTGAAATGTGGTCAGAAAGGGGGAAGAGGTGTGAAATTACAGGCCCGTAAGCTTGACATCGGTGGTAGGAAAGGTCATGGAGAAACTAATGAAAGCAAGGATCCCCAATTACCTGGAGCTGAGCGGCCTGATGAATCCAAGGAAACATGGCTTTACCGAGGGCATATGCTGTCAAAAAAATTGTATAGAGTTTTTTGACGTGGTCACCAAGGAACTTGATCAGGGGATGGCGGGACATGTTGCTTATCTGGATTTGAAAAAGGCATTTGACTCCATGCCACACAGGAGACTATTGTGTAAGCTGTCATGCCTGGGGCTGAGGTAGAAGGTGGTTCAATGGGTGGGAAACTGTCTGTGGAACAGGAGGCAGAGGGTCATAATAAATGGGGTGGCATCCGGAGATGGCATGGTCAGAAGTGGGGTCCCTCAGGGGTCAGTGTTGGTCCCCTACTGTTGGAAAAGGGAGGTCATAGTACCCATGTACACCAATCTAGTTAGACTGCATTTGGAATATGGAGTCCAGTTCTGGAGGCCAAACCTCAACAGTGATGTGGGGAGGCTGAAGCGAGTTCAGAGTAGGGTAACAAAGATGTCACAGACATTCAGCCACCTGTCCTATGAGGAAAGGTTGATAGATTTGAACATGTACTCCCTGGAACAGAGGAGAGAGAGAGAGAGAGAGGGGGGACATGATTGACACCTTCAAGTACCTTAAGGGTATAAACCTGGTGACAGTCGAATGCATCTTGCAGCTGAAGGGGAATCACAGGACGAGGGTGCATGGGTTACCGATTGGGGGGGGGGAGTTCAACGTTAACATTGGGAAGTATTATTTCACAAAGAGGGTGGTGGATAACTGGAACATTGTCACGGTGGTGTAGGTTGGAGAAGCAACAGTGGAAGGCTTCAAAACTGCACAGGACAGCCACAGGTGAGTCTTGGGGGGGGGCAGGTCCTAGCAAATAGGTAGACAAAGGTCTGACTAGGTCGGCCTGCCAGTCCTTTTCTGCCGTCACACTTCTACTAATCGTCAGGAAGAGTAATCAACTTCTCTACCAATCTTCCCCATCCTAGGTCAGTCGATGCCCTCTCGTATTCATCCATTTTATAACCTGATAAATGACTTGCTTATTCTTCCTGTTTATCCACTTCAAGTAGTTAAAGATTTCCATCATCCCCCCCCCCAATAACTCCTGTAACTAAAGGGAATACATGTTACATACATATATAGATACAGACACACTGTCAGCAGATAAGGGCATGTGGCCCACCCACTGTGCTCACTTCAGCTTGTAAGTTCACTTTATTTTTTCCTTCGACTGTTGCCCCTTACCCCTGACCTCCACAATTCCCTTATGTGTATCCCATGCATTCTTAAATCACATGATTGTTTTAGCCCCCAGTCATTCCTCTGGCGTGGTGTTCCACTTGTCCACCACCCTTTGTGTCTAGAAATTGTTACTCGCATTTCTTCTGAATTGCACTTCATCCCATGCCCTCTATTCCTGGAACATCTTTTTTGCCACAAAATACTGTATTCCTGCTCCCTGGTCCAGCCTGTAACATACTTGTAGGTCTGTAGCATATCCCCTCTCTCCCTCCTCTCCTCCAGGGAGTACATATTCAAGTGCTTCAAACTGTCCTCATAGGACTTGTGATGCAATCCATGTTCCATCTTTGTTTCCCTCCACTGAACCTTCTGTACCTTATGTCCTTACATAGGTAAGGTCTCCAGAATTGTACACTGTACTCAAGGTGTGACATCAGTAGTGTCTTGCATAGTGGAATTATTAACTCCCTTTTCCTGCTGTCCCTGCCTATACATCCCAACATGCTGTTTGTTTAACCTGCTGCCTTTTTGCACTGTTTCCCTACCTTGAGGTCAACAGAGATGATGACCCCAAGATCACTTTCCTGCTTGGTGCATGCTATATCCTCACCCACACACAATATTTCTATCATGTCACACCCATCCCTACTGTACAACAGCGAGAACATATTGAGGTCATACACTCGCTACTCATGTTTTCAGATTCAGTGCTTGCACCATCTTACTTGCTGTCCGGTGAACCACATCCATCATGCAAATATCCTGTTGAAGGTGTTGGATATGATATAATGTACAGAGTATTGCAGCAGAGGCTGGACATTGTTAAATAGAAAGCCATAACACCCTCACAACTTCAGGTACTGATACCTATCCCTCATCATCACAGCATGCCACTGGTGCAATCTGCAACATTTGTAATATCCCTTGACATCTTTAGGTAGCCCTAAATGATGATTCACAGTTCCATTTCATATGATGTGATAAGCTGCAACACCGAAGACCATCTATTGTTCTTTTACCAGCACACCATCATTATCCGCTACAACCACTCACTAGTATGAACACTGTTGTGGGTCTTGGGGTCATCGGTGAATAGTCAAACCTTTACCAGTAGGCCATCTCGGTGCCGCTGAGGGTTGAGGTGCTGGATGCCACAGCTCACGCAATGCCCATGACCCGTGGTAAGGAACGAGCATGGGCTGCCGGTGGTCAGCAGGGTAGAGAGAGGATCAAGCATCCAGAGTACAGCTCTCCTCTGTCGGGGGGATCCAGGGTTACCCCAGCACTACAGCAGCCCCCAGTGGAGACCAGAGGCACTGCAATGCCTAGGGCTGAAACAGCAGGATGCAGGGCCTCGGCACATGGCCCTGACGTCATAGCATATCCAGGCCTTGTAGGGGTGGGAGAGGGAGTGGGCATAATTTACTAAGAAAATCTCCATCGGAGGGGATAGGCAATGGCACCACAAAACCCAGGAGGCCACACTCCAAAGCCGGGCACCTCTCCTCACCTTGCCCCTATGTCCACCTGGCAGATAAGATTCTAGATAGAGCACCCTGGGAGGCACTACCTCGGAGGGTACAGAGCCGGGGCACTGGCAAGGTCAGACGGGGCAGTGAGCAGGGCTCTTCAGGTGTGAGGTACAGCACCTGAGTGAGTGGATGCCGGAGACAGTTCCCCTCAGGCAGAGCATAAAATAGTTGGAAAAAAAAAAGGTTACCAGTAGCTCTGATGTTATATCAGTAATAAAAAAGAGTAGACAGGACTGGTACAAGGACTGATCCATGAGGCACCACAGTGGTATACCCACCCTCACATGAGTAGATCACATTTACCTACACCCTCCGTGGCAGACACGTTACACACCTTATTCTACATTCACAGAATGCCTATATTATTAACCATCCACTTCTGTGGGATGATTGTGAACTTGTTCTACATTCCCAGCCAAACTCTTTTGTTAACCAGCATGTTATGCGGGGTGTTGTATAGCACTTGCTAAAATATCACTAGGTGACGTGTACTGCCACACATTGTTGAAATTACCTTGTGACACAGTGAAAAAAATCTAGCAGATTCATGTCACACAACCTACACTACATTGAATGAATGTACAGTCACAGTATCATCTAGCTACTTAAACTGCTGATACCTGTCATGATGAAACAGAATCAAGCTGACTGTCCATCACTGCATTATGACATGGCCATTGATGAATGGACAAATGTAGACTTTAATTGTACCATCAAGTGTCACCTGACCATTCATTAATGCCATGCTATAACAATAGTTGTCATGCCAACTGTAAGAAGCTATTGAACTTTCATTGTTTACAGTCATCAAGCCATTTCTGGAAGTGCAATAAACATCTACAGCCCATGGGTGTATCAGGGCATTGATGCAATCCCTGCCTGGTGGAAGCCACTGGTGCAAGACCTTGAGAAACACAATGCACATGGGGAGTGCAGTAATGCCAGGATACACCAACATTCTGTCATCGCTTACAGTTTATTGGCACACTGATGGCCAACATTCAGGTCAGCATTACATATGATTGACACACATTACATACTGTGACTTGTAGTATCTACCAGCACTCTACATAACACACACCTGAAGATGTACAGAAGGCAGAACATCATAATCTGGGTAACACTGTTGTGATGTTGATGTTTCACCATAGTTGGATTCGGCTACATCACAGACATGAACGTCTGAATTGGAGGCATCAATGTCAGTAGACGTCACAGTAGAACAGGATGGCACTGAATTAGCAGCCAGAATATTTTCTATCACCTACAAAAAAGTTGATACAATAACATCATATTAGAAGACATTGAAAGCAGTACAATTACAGTATAACAAGAACTGCAGTTATTTCAAAATGGTTAGGTGCAACTATCATAAAATAAGACATTGGCTTATTCATGATGCACTGGGAAAGTTGAAAAACATATAATACTTGGGGGTCATTACTTACTGGGTTGAACGGAATGAAAGGTAAGTGTCATTCCTAGTGGGCATCACTGTCACAGTGTACAACTGATGCAGGCAAACCAGACCACGTTGCACCTCTAGGCACCATGGAGACATGAAAAACTGGAGTTGCACAGCACAGAAGGGCAGCCAAAGCCTGGCACTCATCAACAAAAGAACTGCTAGTGAAGAAGTTGTGTGCCTCTGGCTATATATAGCCACGAGCAAAACAGTTGAAAGATAACACTACTGTGGTTGGCAAACACAGCAAGTACAGCCACTCTCATATAAATAATTAGTAACCTGCTAATACTGGGACAAGCAGATCCACAACAACAGCTGCCACCGCACAGTGTTGGCATGGGTGTGCACATACAGATGAATCTATGATGGGCTATGTCACACTAGGACACTTGGCTGTCATGCTTTGCAGCAAAACACCCATGAGTGAGCTGGACAAGGGCTATATACCCTCACCTCACAACACTGATAGGAAATGACATGAAGGCACACATTTGGCGATAAAGGATCAGGGTCCATAGACAGTTCATGTTTGGGGGGTGTTTGCAGTGGTGTGTGCTTTTGCCTGACACACAGCAGTGGTGTGGTATAAGCAGAGGTCACACCATCAAGATGGATTGGGACACAAGAGGGATGTCATGGTACATGAAGGATTACACATAATAGTTCTGCGTTTTTTGATTTTTAAGAAAATGAATGCAGTAACTTACCGTGCACGTTCCCGCTTCTGATATGCTCCATGCCTGGATTTCTTGGGCTTTGGTGAGTTGTTGCATGCTGCTTTTCTTTTCTGAGTGATGGAAGAACGAGGAAATATGCTAGGAAGGGCATCTTTTTTGAGACGTCTACGAGCAGGAATATTAAATTCTAGCATTAAAATGCACTGAGTCTCAAAGCAGTCCAGTTCAAAATGAGCACTACACAAAAAACTATATTTTGTAGGTCCTGCCCATTTGTTCCTCGTCCGTTTAACTTGGTCAGTCCACACCTTGCAAAGATCTGAGGACTCTGGAAACCGAAACGTGCTAAACCCACTTTTGTGGGTATTGCTGCATCCAGCAGCAACACAAGTGATAACCATTTCAGTAATAAACACGCTAAATAACTGCTAAATACTGACTTCAAATGAAGATCATTTACCACAGCTGCCAACCTACTACGAAATGACAGTTTCCCTCCTAAAGTCACAGGAAAGAATGCATGAAACAGGAAGTAAAAGATCAATACATGTCAACATACAGTAATCATATGAGGAAAGGCACATAATAACATTAAAATACAGCACATTATATCACTTGGAATATACAATTCTTAACATGCAGGCACCAATATTCCAATAATAAATATGGAGCAATTATACATGTGCATCATGTAAACAAAGGTCATCTGGTGCAGAACATAATGTGCACAGACATGCAGGTTCTGTTTGTGTGTAGTATGAAATAAAATAGCCCACGCAGAAAAATACACATTTTTTACTAAGAACTGTGACAGAAATTGTCAATATTTAATCGGAAACACAGTTCTGAACAGGACACATATGGTAGTAGCCTACACATGTACAGCACAAGATAGATGTGGTACCATTCAAAATACAAAACACATCAAACTCAATACACACAGATTTTTACATGTTTTTATTCAGACAAACAAAACTGTTACGCCATTCAAAGTGCTTTCTCACACATTAATAATTATTTGAACACTACTTAGTAAGTTGGTGTCACTCTGTGCTGCAACACCGTGCATGCACATATTGAAATTCCCTCACAGAGCTCACATGCCTATGCGTACTATGACGTGTAACTGAGGCACGACACCACATGCAGTGCAACTATGTCTGTGCACCAGGACAGCCGGAAAGCGCGCTACCAAGGAGAGGTAGGAAGTGCTTTGTTAATTATTTTTGAAAACTGACGCAGTGGATTTAAATTAGTGATTATGCATTTGGTACACAAATGAAAACTGCTAGCAGGGACACTGCAGAGGTAGAAATAGAAACGAGGTTGAAAGTTGCTCTTTAACATATGCAGTTCGTGTGGGACAGCAACTTGTTCACGTACATGTGGATCACCTGCTGCATTCCAAGGTTTCAGAAAATGCAGCAGAAGATGTCACTCCATGAGAGGACAGTGACACAGAGGGCTTTGCTCCTACCCATGTAGTTTCACTGGAGCCGGTGCCAAATAATAATGAAACTCCTGTTCCATCAGCAGCAGTTATTCCAGCCTGCAGATATCCCCGAGGCACTGAAGACCACCACAAAGACTTGATCTGTAAAGTCATGTGATGAACTTGCACCTCTGTGTAACCGAACTCTTCCTTGTACTGTTACTTAGTGACAAGTTCTACCCAAGGGGCAGAATAATCCCCTGCACTTGTTTCTGGGTGCTGAACAATCTACTTTAGCCTGGAAGTTAGGAATGTTACTGTTGAAGTATTTTAGACGAGTTTCTGTCTAAGGGGGATGGGTGTAGTATATGCTTAGATATGTATGGTAGTACATACATCATATATATGGTAGGAAGTTGATTAGAGTTCTAGTTTGTACATGTGGGTATTGTAATCCATTATGTATGTAAATTCCTGTCATGCTCAGTAAGCCTTTCTTTGTGTATGTCCAGTGATGTAAGTCCACTATCTCGGAGTAGAACAAAAGATGGGTTCTGAACTGACATCCCGTGTATGAGTCTCTTCTGTACTGACCCACAATATATCACAAGCACAACAGGAGGATCAGCAAGGCGGGCACCAATAAAACAGATACCTTACATGGTCAAAAAGACCTTTAGAAGAAGAGATAGAAACAGGGACAGTACCAGTAGGGCCAGTTAGAGGTGGAAGAGGCAGGAAAGATGTCGGTGGAGCCAAGCACAAAGCACAAATGGGTCCGAAATTATATCCATTTTTATGTTGTCTTGCACATGCGCAAGCAACATTTTGTGGCACTAGGAGATGGTAGTAGGAGAAATGCAGAGGTGTGTCAGTTTTGGCACATGCAGGGTACATTTTAGAAGGTGCGTCCCTCATTCTCTAATGAGTCAGCATGCTAGTGCTGACACAAGTTTGCCAAGTGCCACCAACTTGAAAGAAATGTGTCGCTGCAATCTGAGACAAGCTTGTCATGCAGCGGCACAGAAGACATGCCTCCCCTACATGCCTTGCCTGATGAAACATTTCAAATAAACACGGTGGTGGCTGCTGTCATCAGCCACACAATACCAAAACAAAGCCAACTTAGGGGGCGCCCAATCCCCCTGTCGACATGTACGCCACCACCAACACACACACACAAATTGTGTGGCACACTGGGAGCCCACCCCACTGTGCCTCCATTTAACAGAAAGCCAAGCGCGCCGGCATGTTCCTGCCCCCACCCCCATTGTGTGGCCCAATATCAACCTCCCCAAAAGTCATGGGGCACACTGGGAGTCCACCTCAGTGTGCCCAAAATTTGTTTTATTTAACCTGTAAAGAGAGAAAACCGTCCTGTGGGCAGTGTCCTTTTTTGTTTGCTTGTTTGTTTTTTTGTTCTTGAAAAAAGAAGCAGTTCGTTGTAGCCAGTGTAATTTCCTCCCCAACCCATACCCACCCTCTGCACACCCATCTCCCCACACCCACCTCACCCCATACTTAGCTTCAGAGGGCCATTGCAGCAATCTTTGGTGGAGCAGGAACATATCTGCACTCTTCAAAGCTGACTGCAAACTGAAGAAATGTTGGTAAACTGTATAATGGCATAAATGGGAGTGGGGGGTCAACTTAGGTATCTCAGCCAGTTTTTTGAATTTTGGCTCCAAATTTTCAACATAGGGTTCTTGGGACCCCACCTCATCAACACAAGCACTGTCTTCTCATTATTCGGTCCTGAAAGGTCATTTCATGGTCACTGCACAGAATCACCTTTCGCGACTGAATAATGAAATGGCAGTGCCACTGTTCATGAGATGGGGTCCCAAAAAGCCTATGCTGCAAATCTGGTGAAAATACAAAAATGACTGTGTTATGAACGTGCGTTGCGTAGTTTACATGCACGTTCACAACTTCGACAATTTTTAATATTTTCACTCCAGATTTTCAACACTGCCACTTATTTATGCTTCCTTATGAACAGTATAGCTGTCATTTTTCACATCCTGCCCAAAATGTTTTTTCGCACATGTGGCGCACAATGGTGCAGTCGCTGTCGGAAATCAATGTTTGGGACAGAGTAACAAAATCACAGTGACACTGTTCATGAGCAGAGGTCCCAAAATGCCTGCATTGAAAATCTGGTTAAAAAAATTCCCAAATGGCCCAGTGACACTGAGGGTTGAGGCACTGGAAGCCACACCTCACATCACGCCGGCAACTCGGGTTCGGGAATGAGCCCAGGAACTCAAGGGTCAGCAGAGGAGGGAGAGGATTGAGCGTCTGAAGAACAGCTGTCCTCTCCTCTTCTGGGAAGGAGGGGGGCTCCTGTTCGGCGCTTGGCTGACCTGTGGCAGAAGCCGGAGGCATTGCAAGTTTCAGGGCATGAAAGAAGGGTTGGGAGTGGCAGACGTCAGTGGAAATACCTTGATGTTGGGATGCTGGCCACTTCCCTACAGAACAAGGGAAAATGCCCTCCAGCTTCATGGGAGATGGAGCACCAGAGCTTGCCCTCGATGTGCAGCCACCTTCCTGGCACCCCTCGACCAACAGAACCAGAATGTTCAGGGTGTTTGGGCCCCACCTCATCCCCACCCACGTGGTAAACTGAGGCTCTATGGCAGATCAGGTAAGGTGGCCTGTAGATGGATGACTCCTAGATGCTCCTGAGGATATCAGAGCTGGAGGGAGGGGAGGAAATTAGAAAGTCTAAAAAAAAAATTCCCGAAATAATTGTGTTACAGGCGTGCATTATGCAGTTTCTATGCATGCTCATGACTTCACCAATTTTTCAAATTTTCACTCCAGATTTTCAATATTGCCATTTATTTACACCTCCTCATGAAGAGTACAGCTGTCATTTTTCACCTCCTGCCCAAAACGTGTTTTCGCACCTGTGGTCCCAAATGACGCTGTCACTGTGCACAATCACCTTTTGGATAATGAACTGACAGTGCCACTGCTCATGAGGTGGGGTTACAAAAAGCCCATGTTGAAAATTTGGAGTGAAAATACCAACAAACACCCAGGGCATTAGGGTTTCCAACCGTAACTCCCCACCCTGTAGAGACAGACAGGTGTCAGGGGTCTGGCTTGGGATTGTCGGCTGTAATGCTGATGCCATTCCACCCCCACCTGCACCATGCTGCCAGTGACAGGCATCGAGGTGTGCCTTGGACTTTTCAGCCCCAAAGTTCATCCCATTCTCCTATACTGCACCCACCTCTGTGTATTTCCTTATGAAATGAGGTGAGCATAAGGCCCAAAGACCCCAAGACACAGTGCAACACCTGTCAGTGTCTGCAGGGTAGGGTGAGGTGAAATGGCATGAGCATTATGGTCGACAACCAAAAGGCACACCCCAGCACCTGTCAGTCTCTGCAGGGTAGGGGTGGGGTTGGCGTCAGTTCTCTACTTCACTGCCATTCCTATTATGCATCTCTCTAACTCCTGCACTACCAGTGTCAATGCCAGCAAGACAACATTCAGCATTGACAAATGCTTATTAATTTAAGTGACAAGAGTTTGACAGAGCAGGAAATTATGATACACAGCAAAGGACTCTCCTTCTCCCTTAGTACTAGTATTAATAACTTTGACCTTGAATGTCAATTATAAATATTCTGTAGAATTCTGAGGTTAGGAGCCATGTTCTCAGAACAAGAAGACAGGGATTCATACAAAAGAAGAATTTAACATGGCACTGAAAACAAAATCTAATGTTAACCCACCAACAGAAAGAACCCCATCTGTTGGGGTGTATATATGTAACCCATATGTCCATTTTTGTAACATGGATGTACATATGGTATCTACAGGTTCGGAGAAAGATGAGGTTACCTGGCACAAGAGACCTAGGTTTGGCTACTCTGCACAGGGGCACCCAAGTAAATCCAACTACAGGAAGCAATAACTGCAATGTCCAGAACCAGAATTGGGAATTTTCAGTGTGGCTTTATTTATTAACTCACTGAACATAAACAAAGCACTGCATGGTCCCCCACAGGGCTACGTAACTGTAATGCAGATTAGAGGTTAAACACAGTGGTCCATTTGAGGAATGAACACAATACAACAGTTGTCTGGCTTTGGACCCACCAGGCACTCAGCCCAGACTTTGCATGCACATTGGATACACAGCCTGACTGGTCCAGCTCCCCTGCCGTCCACTCGACTGATGGTCCACTTGGTGAATGAACCCAAACTCTACTTGGAAAGACATCCCATCAAGCAAGGAGGCTCCCAAACTGTGGCTCCCCACACCACTTGAAGTCTGCGACTCCTAGAGAGATTTTGTTTTCGTACTTCCAATTCGAAACTCCCATCAAACAAGGAGACTCCCATCCAACAAGGAGTATTTTCCCATCCTGTGGCTCCCACGCCACTTAGAGTCTGCGATTCCTAGAGATTTTTCAGTTGGCACTCCACGTCTGGGTACCCACCCCATCACTGGCCAAGCGCATGAGGCAAGTAGCAAAACACAGAAGAAATCCGTGAGAGGTGGACCCGGTTACTAAAGATGGGGGTTTTCCCACCTCCAGCTCCCACAGCCCATACCCAGCCATTTCTCTGGACACACAGAACTTTAGACTTTAAAATGTAGATTGACAGTGGATGACCTGAAGCGCCCCCTCTACAATGAACTTTAAATCCATTAACACTTTAAACAGATGACTGCTCTATTTGTTTGTCCTAGTTGACATAGTCCTCCCAAATAGCAGTCCCCAATACTTGAAATCCAACTGAAGAAAATAAGTTGTTTGCCCCTTCCAATGGGGCCAAACACTCACCCATTCATTGCAGGTGCCCCACAGGCGAAAAACTGTAACCTTTGCTGTTATACATGAACAGACTGAACTTAAATTAAAACAGGCAGCTTTCTTCTCAGGGTGGGAGAAGGGGGATTGCCCCTGGAACCCACAAAGAACTTTTCCTCACCCCCCCCAAAGGGAGGGGGGTAAACAGACAACTACTGGTGTCCTTCTTGTTTGCTTAAGGACAAACTGAAGACTGACTTTGAATTCTCAAGGTTCTAAACTTACTCTAAGCTGAAGATTCCAAATGTGGCTCATGCAGCTGCGACAGTTCTATTATGATGTCATCTCTCAAGTCTCAGCTGTGACTGAGGACAGAGTGCGACAGTGTGAAACCCATTTAACTGGAGTTTCACAAGCTGCCTTCCCTGCCTACCACTAGGTCTTACTGGGGATTCTAGTAACCCCGGGGAACAAAGGGGTTACATATAGCAATATCTAACAAGGAGATTCAGGAGCCTTTTAAGGAACAAAAAGACAGAACACTGAATACAATCTCACAAAGCAAGAAAAAAATGGCCTTAAAAACCTGTCAGCTAATACAAAGGGGTAGGGATTGTTGTGATGAGATACCATAAATACAAAAATATGTGTGAGAGACTAATACATGATGAGACAAACTATGTAATGCTATCGGATACCCCGGCCAACACCATCAGCAGGGAAGTTTCCATTCTACTAGAGGAACTGATGAACAATGGCTGGTTAAAAGAATAGGAAGGAGAACTCTTAAAGAAAGCTTATCCAAAAAGACCAGCATTTTATTCAATTCACAAAAATGTTACAGACCCACCCCCAAGGACAACCAATAGTCTGTGGAACTGAATCTACATTTGAGCCAATTTCATCTTACGTCAATCTGCATCTATAACCATTGATTACAGAAATGAAAACATATGACTCATCACACGTTGCACATTTTAAAAGATGTGAATAACAGTTTACCTGATGGCATGGAGAGGCACCTGTTGGTCTCTGTTAGACACAGCAAATGTATATACATCAGTCCCTCATGATGAGGGAGTAAGGGCTATGGGAGAAATGTTGGAACACAGGCCAGAGGGGGGCACATCCAATAACAGTTGTGTAACAGGAACTAGTTATTCTAATTCTGACTAAAAATGACTTCTCCTTTGAGAAGCTCTTTTATGAACAGCAGAGGGGAGCAGCAATGGAGACAAAAATAGCCCCCGGATATGCAAACACATCTGTGTACCAATTCAAGAAGAGTACATTCTAAACTTTCTTGTGGGAAATAGCGAATATGTATTTTTGTCTGCTATGATGCAATTGGGGCAGTTTATTTTTCAATTTGAGAATGTTATCTGTTACATTGTAACTGTGGTAATGTATCAGTGATATGAAGGTGTCAGTGTTCTTACATGTCTTTTTGTCTACTGAATGTTTATGTGTACCAAATGTGAATATTATGTATAGGATATCATTGTAAACAAGCATGACAGCTCACATGACAAAACATCGTACTGTTCATTACTTTTAACAAACAAAAGCTGAATTGAATTAAACAGAGACATGAATCTATTCCATACAAAAATAATATGTTATAAGAGATTTATTGATGACATGTTATCATACGGAAAAGTGAGCTCCAGGAATTCTTTTAATTTATCAGTGCGAGATCTAGGAACCTACAATTTACATTGAACAGTAGCAGAACAGGAATTCTGTATTTGTATTTAAACATTTCCATACACCATGGCAAATTGGGAAACAGAGTTGTATTGGAAGCCCACAGACAGAAATACTGTATTACACTACAATTATTACCATTAGCCATAGTTAACTGAAAGTATACCATATTCTCCGTTTGTGTGTTAAAAGGAATGGTAACATACAAAAAGATTTTCAAGAACAGCTGAAAAAAACACTAGAGTGAGATTAAAGCAGTGAGGATACTGTAGGAACACCCACACAATAACAAGAAATACCACGTCAGGCAACATATTCCATGTGAAACTCAGGAGGTGATATATTTACTACAATGTCCATGTAACAGACTATAAACTGCCAAAAATTTAAGACCTCTAAAAGTTCATATACAGGACAATAAAAGCAATATAAGCAAAGATAAAAATTAACTAGTGGTGGAACATTTCCAGGAAAAGGGTCATATGGATGCACCACTGTGCTTTTGGGGTCTGGAAAAAGCAGAAAAATCTGAAAGGGGGGGGAGAGTATAATGGAATTTGGAGAAAGCAGAAATGCACTGTATTTATAACATGAATATGTTTGGCCCTAGAATTAGCATGAGCAAAGATGCGAATGAAGGGGGCATTGGTAAAATAAAAGAAAAAAACACAGAGCTGTGACTAGGAATTGTCATCAGGCCAGTAATGAAAACATGCTGCCCACAAAAACGTTACCAGCCAGCCTCTAACTATATCCGCTTTGGTAATGTTATGCATAACAGTAGTGACCCAGTCTAATAAATGACAGTATAATATAATTCAAAATGCAAGTACAACAGTAAAATATATTAGAATAGTAAATCTGACTATATACATAATTATACTTGTGGGAGTATAGGAGATGCATATAGTGAACAAGTGACGCCTAGAAAATCACATGATTAGAATACTGCAACACCATACAAGGAAACTGTAATTCATTATTATCAAAAATACACAACAAAGCTTAATAATAACACACACAGCACCTTGATAATGATATTATGGTACTGCAATATTATAGAAAAGAGGACAAAACTACATGTGCAACATACACATGCACAAGTAAGTAACCCATACATGCTGCTGGAATGGGTTGCAATGAGGATAAATCGACACCAATTGTACAATACAGAACCTGGGAGGAAAGCCAACAGATGTGGCTATGTCTGCATGGTGGGTTGCCTAGTGACACAGAGTGCATCAGCATGCACACATTGCATCACATGGTGTCATGATGTGTGATGTCATGCAATGACAGGTACCTTGCAGGTTCCTGAAGACTTCTTGTTGAGAAGAGAATGCCATAACAAGCATGTAAGTGTAACAGAAACATTGATTCTCAGCCCACCAACATTTTCTTGAAAAAGCACTTACAAGTACAAAACTGAGAGCGCTCTTAGTCTTTATTCTTTTTTAGAAATAAAGAAAATAGAGACTGATGTAAACGTGAATAATCTTTATATGACCTAGTAAGTAGCAGACAGGTATTGTGAGCTACTGAGCAGTGTCTGCGGTGGAAAAGGCTGTGAAGTTCTACAGCCATTTTTGAAGTGCTGCACATGGTGGTAACAGGTGAACGGCAAATAGAATATTTACAGCTTTAAGGTGGAGGGTAAAAATCACAAGAAAAGGATGGATACATTTTAAATAATATATTTCAATTTAACAGGCATACAACAGAGAGAAATACATTGAACCTGAGCTAGAATGTGAGTACCAGAGAGGTAAAGAGTGATTGAATAATTGTAACTGAAATGAACAACACATGATTGAATTAATTTATATAATAACATCACAAGTAATATTTTGATTTTATTTTAAAGGTAGACAAAGGAGATAATCCCCCTGAAGACATCTTTACACATAAGGCAAAATATTGAGGTAATCTGTAAAAAAAATGAAATAAAAGTTAAATAAATAAATATATACATGCATACCTACATAAAACATTAAATTAACTAACAAGAAGAAGCCTGGGACTCAGTTTTTTGAAGAGCACCCCCCCCCCTTCCATTTTTTGAAGCATTGTGCATACATTCTGGGACAACGCTACACTACAGAAAATTGAGTGGAACACCATTTCCTGTAGCAATTCTTTTGGGAGACAGGATTCATAAATGCCTTGCAGGAGGTGTCAGTCAGTCAAGTTTCTACATTTTTCCATCAATTTCAAAATTTATTAAAAACAAATGATTACCAATTGGCAGTGCAATTGTTATGCTTGATGACAACATGGCCAGTCATCATGGCAAGAACTGTGATTTATTATAGGGGAATGGTAGCACCCCTCAACTTAGGGTTGAGTAGGGTGTTCAGTGTTAAACCCCTAACTTTGCACCCTTACTAGCTTTAGCAGCATTTGACAAAATCAGCTGAAATTTTGCATGTGTTGTCTAGGAGGCAAGATTTAAATATGTCAAACATTTTGTGTTGGCAACTTGAGCATTTTTTGAGATCCACATATGTTGTTTTTCTGTAGATGTCATTTTTTTTCCTATACTTAACATGGGATTATTTTGCTCTCACCTACAGCCTGCATGGAATGGATGTTTTTCCTCAAACTTTCAGGGTTCAGGCATCATGTCCTAAGGTAGTGCATTTGAAAGGTTTTGTGAAACAATATTAAACTGTTCCAGAGTTATAAGGCTTTAACGTTTTGTATTTTTATGTTCTGTACATGCTCAGTAGGGTTCTTAGTATAACATTCTGATATATATTTTTTTTTTTATTTAGTTGTTTAACCAGGTATAGCACACTAAGCTGAAAGCTTTTTTACAAGAGCAACCTGGGAGCACAATATGACACCAAAAGTTCTGTGTCGCAAGACCATTTTAGGTTTCTCGCCACTTGCTTCTCCAGCATGAGACATTTTTGTGAGCCATGAGAGTCACCATCTTGTTTCTTTTCCTCTCAAATAAAAACATGCACAATACATAAAAGATAAACACCTGAATCTAGCAAAATGGGACCTGTTTAGCTAGATATCAGCATTTGTTTTTAAAACATTTGCCTGGAATAAATTTACTGGGCACCCCCAAAATCCAGGATGCCCAACTTAGCAAGAGGAGCCATTCACCCTCATTCTGTGTATGAGAATAATGGGACATTGTTGAGTTCAGTAGCTGGAGTCCTGCTGTGGACTGCAGTGAGAGGAGTGAGCTACCGATCCACCATTCTGTCTGTCTGTCTGTCTATCACTATGTATGTTTGTCTCTCTGTCTGTCTATCTATCTATCTATCTATCTAGCTTATCCATCTAGATAATCTATTTGTTTCTTTTGTTAGGCAGACTAGGGTGCCCACCCCTGCTACCACTTCTTTCTCCCCTCTCCCCTCCAGGTGTCCCACCCAACCTTCCCAGTCTTATTTATTTTTTAATAAATGTAAGTGAAATTGGGTGCCCACCCCTAGTACTGCTTCTCTGGACCTCTCTGCCCTCCAGATCACCTGCCCCATTTCTGTATAGTGCTCTGATACTGGGATGCCCAATCCCAGCATCAGAGTTTAACCTGAAACAAAGGAAAATGTCCCTCTGTTTTTTTTTGGTATTTTTTGTTAACCTGCAAAAAGAAAATGGTCCATTGCTGTTCTGATCTGGCCACCCCAAGTTCCCAAATAGCAGTCGCCACCTCACCCCCCCCAAAAAAAAACTCCCACACAGTGTCCCACAGTGAAGATCCACCCTCTGATCAAAGACACATCTTGCTGCTGAAACTGGCGACTGCAATATGAGAAAGTAAGGTAAGTGTGGTTACCTGTATTTCAAAGGGATTTTCAACTTTGATGCATATCTTTGCCATTTTTGCATATTTTGAGCCCAAATTTTCAACATGGCCTTTTTGGGACCCCACCTTATGACCAATGGCAGTGGAAGTATGCAGATCTGGCCCAAAATGCATTTTTGCAGTCATTTGGCAAAATCACCTTTTGGGCAGGCTTTGAAAATTTTCACAGCCTGTGTTCATGAGGTAGGGTCATATGAAGGTTACGTTGAAAATTTGGGGTCAAAATGTTTAAAAAATGTCAACGTCATGAGCATACATTGAAATTTTGTAATGCTCACTCATAATTTTGATAATTTTAACCAAATATTTTCAACATAGCCATTTCTTCACAACATCTCAAGAACATGACAACTGTCATTTTTCAAATCCTTAGCAAAATGTGTGTTCCACACCTGTGGCATGGAGTGACATTGTCGCTGTGCAAAATCACCTTTTAGGAAGGTTCTGAAAATTTTCTCCACCCCTATTCATGGGGTGGGGTCATAAGAAGGCTGTGTTGAAAATTTGGGGTAAAAATATTGCAAAACAACAAAATTGTGAGCGTACATTGAAATTTTGTTTTTATTAGCAATTATTTTTTCGCTCCTCCACGGAGCCGACGGGTGGCTCCAGCCCTCCCTTGGAGGGGCTTGTTCTCTGACCTGACCATGAATTGCCCTTTGCAGCAGGGCGAAGGAGAGGAGTGCCAACTTACTCCCCCCAGGAGCACAAATCCAGATGTCAGGGGTGGCAACTTGCTAGGGAATGTGTCAGGTCATCCAGCACCCTGTCAGCTCCTGGAATCTTCTGTTTTCTCCTCTGGACCCATGCACCATGCAATGGGTGTGGCAGCTGGCCCCTGCCTCTGTGGAAGCAACCATATGCTCTGGGTGTGAGTCCTCCCCTCTGCTGGGCAACACACCTGTACCGCTGGGTGTCTACAGCGTGCCACACTGTCCCCTCTCCCCAAGGAAAGAGAGAGCTATCTATGGATGCTCAATCCTTCCTCATCCCTGCTGACCCCTGAGGGACCCAAGTTCATTCCTGAACCCTGGTGACCGGCGTGGTGCAAGGTGTGGTGTCCAGCACCTGAACCCTCAGTGCCACCGGGCCAGCTGCATATGTTGAAATTCTGCAATAACTTTGGTAATTTAAAATATTTTGATCCTAAATTTTCAACATAGCCAATTTTTACATCACCTCATGAACATGACAATTGTCATTTTTGAAAACCTCCCCAAAATGTGTTTTCACACCTGTGCCGAGGAATGACATTTCATCCAAGAATTTAAAATTTTCACCTACCGGCTTCTTAAGGTTGCTTCATATCAAGGCTACATTGAAAATTTGGTATCAAAATATTTAAAAAAGTCATCCCAGGGGCATGGATGGCTGATGCACTGGGTGCCTTACCTCCTGCTACATTGGTGACCAGGGGTCAGGAACAGAACTGGGTTGCTCGGGGGCCAGCGGGGTTTAGAAGGATCTAACACCCCAAGTCGGCTCTCCTTCCTCGGGGAGGGTAGTTAGAGTGACACGCTGCTTGTCTGCCACCCAGCAATAGGTAGGTGGCAGCACATGAATGTCACCATTCAGGGAAGGGAACCCATATACAGGCACTGTGGCCATCTCTGTGGAAGAAGAGCTCGGACATTGCACCCATTGCATGTACATGGGCCCAGGGGAGAAAATGGAGGAAGAACCACTCCAGGCAGCAGGACAAACAACCAACCCCATGCAGGCCCCGCATCGGTGGCTAGGCACAGCCACAACTCCTGTTGCAGAGGACAACAGCTAAGGTAAGTCCTGTTGGAAGCCAGATGACAAGGCTGCGGAGGGCTCAGTCAGAAGGGGGCTGCCAAGGGGAAAACCAGGAGGTAAACAGAATATGAAAAAAATATGTATAAAAAAAACACAGTTATGAAGATACATTGGCATTTTCCTACACACGTTCATAACTTTGGTAATTTTTGACATCTGATGCTGCATAGAAGGGCAGGGTCAGCAGGACTCTGCCCTTCTATAGGCGGATGGTGTCTTCCCTTGGCACACAGCCCAGATGGCTGTGTGCATCTGCATCTGTTCACACAGGTCTCAAAGGGGCCTGCGTGAATTAGGATACAATTCCACTGTCTCAAAAAGAAAGGAGATTCTTTGCAGAAACCTTCATTAGTGCACCAGTTAGGGTAACTTACCACAAAAGTAGGGAAATGTGGCTTTAGGGTTTCCAACTCTAACTCCCAATCCCACCCCCCAAGCAGCAAAAGGAAGAAACATTAGGGTTTTGGGTAGGAATGTGCAGATACTTAAATTTCAGCAGATATCGGATCCAGGTGTCCTGCAGCAACTGTCCATCCAGAGCTGGGGATTATTTGGATCAGATAATAGACTACAAAGCTCAAGTTTGGCATAGTTTAGTTATGGGCTTATGGCCCGGTGTTTATCTGTAAAATTACATTTCAGTAATAGACAAAATCTAAAACTACATGTAAGTCAGTTTGTAAGTTGAAACTCAAATAAAAAAAGATTGGCGTTATTTACCTGGTGCCACTAGTTACACCACTCAAGAGATAAATAACAAGCATATCGATGATTAAAACCTGCATTTTCCCCTAGGGGTTTAACCAAAATTTTCCTAGGGGAACTCAGGTTACTTGCCAAGTCTATATTTGTAAGCAGGTTACACATGGACCCGGGTATTCAGACTGTGCCGGGCAGTGAGGGAGGGGGTGACCTTCGACACTAAGGGTTATATAGTGAACACTGAGGGTTGCCTGGGAGCTCTGAAGAGGGTTTATAATGGCCAGATAATTACATTGGCCTCAATCTATGCCCCCCCCCCCCCGGGTTCAGATTATAATTTTTACAGGAGACTGTGCATGAAATTGACAGAGTGGATGGAGGGAACTGTAATTATAGGCGGAGAGTTGAACCTTGCATTAAATGAGTATTTGGATACATCCTCTGGGGTTCCTAGGTCGGATAGGAGAGTGGCCTCTAAAGTTAACAAGCTCCTGACGGAGTTAGGATATTTAGACACATGGAGAGATTTTCACGGTCAGCATAGAGATTACACCTTCTTCTCTGCTGTGCAAAAAAGTATACCAGAATAGATTACTGCTTAATATCGAAGGAAAATATAGATCTGTTAAAGAAAATTGAAATGGGGAGATTTATCTCTCTGACCATGCACCCCTGTTAATGCAATTACAGCTAGGACAAAGCAGGAAAAGGACATTATGGTGTCTTAACCTAGCCTTAATACAGAAAAAGGAAGATCAGGAATCAGTGAGGGAAATGATCAAAGATATTCTACTGCATAATGACACTCCCGAGGTTAACCCCTCTACTCTGTGGGATACAATAAATGCGGTCCTCAGGGGGCACCTTATCTCAAAGGCAGTACAATGTAAGAGAGAGAGAGAGAAGAAAACATAACAGCTCTGCAAACCCAAATAAAGGAGCTAGAATGTTTTCTAAAAGAGAAATATGATGCCAAAAAAAGAAAAAGAGGTGCAAGTAATTAAGATTTTTGATTTTAGAATATAAGATAGAACAAAATATGATATACCTCAAGCAGAAGTATTACGGGGGTGGGGGGGACCTCGAGCATCAAGATTACTGGCCAGCAGATCAAGGCAGAAAAGGCCAAAGCTACTATGACTAAAATCAAACACCCGTACACATGTCATTACAAGACTGATACAGCAGACATAGCGGATATCTTTACTGACTTTGATCAGGAATTGTACCAGATGGGTACGCCACCTGAGGTGGAAAAGATAGCCAAATACCTTGAGGAATTGCAGCTACCACAGGTCAGAGAGGGGGAAACTACCAGACTGGTCTCACCTATAAAAGACTGTGAAATAGCAGCTGAAATAGCCAGACTTAAGACAGAGAAGTGCCCAGGAATGGATGGCTACCCAGCGGAGTTCTTTAAGCTCTTCGGGGGTCAGCTGGTACCAGTCCTGGCAAGGGTATACAATTCCTTGTTATTAGAAGATGGTGAAATTCCTCAATCTTGGAAATACGCAGTGGTCACAGTGTTACCCAAGCCTGCCAGGGTCCCCCAACTATGTGCCTCATATAGGCCGATATCAATATTAAACACAGACTATAAAATCATGGTGGGTATCATGACCAGATGACTTGAAAGCATTATTCCACAGATTGTGCATATAGATCAGATAGGTTTTGTCATGGGATGTCAGGCCCAGGACGGTGTCCGCTGAGCCGTGAATGTCTTAGATCATTTAAACAAGACAAAGCAAGTAGCCCTGGCCATGAGCCTAGATGCCGAAAAAGCATTTGATAGGGTGTTATGGCCCTTTTTGCAGGTGTCCCTAGCAGGCTTTGGTTTCCCGGAGGAATTCTCCACACTGAAAACCACATTTTATGTTACCCCTAAAGCATACGTGCAAATAAATGGACACCTGGGGAAGGCTTTCCCTTTGGAAAAAGGCAGGAGACAGGGATATCCCCTCTCTCCCCTATTATTTGCCATTTTTGTAGAGCCGTTGGCTCAGGCGATTCGCCAGAATTCAGAGATAAAGGGAGTGGAAATCGGGGGTGTTGAGCATAAGTTAGGGTTATATGCAGATGATGTCCTACTCTTTTTGAGCAAACCAGAAACCTCCCTCCAGAGATATTCAGACAAATTCAAAAATACTCAGAAGTTTCAGGCTATACCCTTGAGGAAAGGAGGGAGAGGGGGGACATGACAGAAACTTTCAAGTATCTCAAAGGAATTAACACGGTACAAGAGGGTAGTATCTTTCAGAAGAAGAGATGTGCAAGAACAAGTGGGCACAATTTGAAGATAGAAGGGGATGGCTCAAAGGTAATGTTAGAAAGTATTTTTTCATAGAGAGAGTTGTGGATGCATGGAACAGCCTTCCTGAGGAGGTTGTGGAGTCAGGAACAGTGGGAGAATTCAGGAATGCATGGGACAGGCATAAGGCAATTCTAGTGGGGGGGCAGGAGGAAGTAACTGTTGATTAACTAGAATCTGCAGCTTATCCATCAGGTAGGGAAATGGCCAGACTGGGTGGGCCAAGCCGTCCTTATCTGCCATCAAATTCTATGTTTCTATGTTTCTATACTTTAAATACGGATAAGACGGAAGTCTTGGCATGCTCCTTCCAAGTCTCACTAGAGTTTCAGAAAAAGTTCCCAATGCGGTGGGGAATGGATAAATTAAAATACCTAGGGATTTATTTAGGATTGAACCCATTAAGCCTTTTTAGGGATAATTACCCCAAATTGGTGAATGATACAAGCCAAGATTACAAGAGATGGGCCCTTCTACCCTTGCCCTTGCACTCACGGGTACAATCCACAAAAATGAACATACTCTCCCATTTCTTATACTTATTTCAGGGAGTCCCATGTAAAGTCCCTCACCAAACATTAGAAACTTGGCAGAGACAATTACTCTCCTTTATCTAGGGGGTGAGAAGGCAAAGGATCTCCAAAAATACTTTATCTCTACCCAAGGAAAAAGGGGGACTGGCAGTTCCATACTTGCCGGGGTACTGGATTGCCTCACAGATGAAAATAGTATTAATGTGGCAGCACCCAAATTTCATTTCCCATTGGAAAAATATAGAAGTGGGCCAAGTAGGGTTGCCACCTGTCAGGTTTTTTACCTGGTGATCAGGTTTTCAGGGTCCCTATCAGGTAATCCAAATTTGCTCTGTGCTGGTCAGGTTTTTGAGCCATTTTGAGTGCTCACATAGTTTAGAAACAGATTTTGTCGTATCATTCATTGTTTCACATACATGTCCAGGTTACAAACAAGTTTTGTTGTCAGTGTAGCCTTTTGTTTGTGAATGCAGTCACCCTGGGAGGTATAAAGTTATCGTCATTAACACCATTAGCGCTCACTTAAGCTAGTCTTTCCACTGCATCTTAAAGTGGCATAGCAGCAAAGCTGCCCCACCTTTTGTAACAGTAACAGAGCCAGTTGTCATTCACTTTCATTTGCTGGTAAACATTTTTATCTTTAACAGAATTTAGACATTTTTAAATGTTTTAAATTATTTTTTCTCACAAGAAAAAAGTATGGTCACTTCTTTGGTTTTGAAATAGTACTGTGGACAAGAACAGGAAATGGAGGCAGAAAAACATATAAAGTATGTATACTGTTGTATGCTATTTACAGTATTTCCTTTGTCTCCCCCAGATCATATATGTAAATGAGATTTCTTTTATCTCTGTATGTTTATCTGGTAAACCAATGTCAATAAATAAATAAATAAATACATAAGTAAATAATTAGGAAGAACCTCGGAAAGTAACTTTAACAGGCACAGTACAGTATGTTAACATTTTTATTTCACTGCTGCTTTAAGTGTTGCCTTTTGTTTGAGGAACAGTGCATGATGAGTCATGAAAAGGGGTGGGGCTAGGGGTGGAGCTTAGGATCCGTTTTTTGCCTCATCCAAAGGTGGCAACCCTAGGGCCAAGTGAAAGATCCTCCACTGCAAGCTGTTGTTTTTAATAGACAATTGCAGGCTCAGCTGGGTGGTCAAAAGATGGGGGGTGGAAGTTGCCCTAGAAGGATGAGAGGGACCAATAGAGGGGGCACAGTGCAACACATGTGGAAGTATAAGTGGTGCACCTGGGATACACACTTTGTCCCAGCAACCCATGACCCTTGGTTTAAGACCCAGGCGAGCAGGGGACTCTACTCCCCATGGCAGATTTTGAAAGGAGGTACACCAATCCCATTCGAAGTAACTCCGACTCTATATGGCTTGACCCCAAGGGACAGAATTAAATAATACCAAGTGAGAAATTGGGTTTGTGCAGAGTTAAATAAGCCAGCAATGGTAGGGGCCACGGATATACTTCCCCCTCTCTTTGAAAAAATATGGGCCTCGCCGATGGGAAGAGGTGCCATCACACTATTATATTCTAATTATCTCACAGATCAAGGATATAGTACCAGAGGAACTAAAATTAAGTGGGAAGAGGAACTAGGAGAGAGACTAGAAGATATTGACTGGGAAAGGAGCTGGAGGGGGGTGTGGGGTACCACTAGCTCACCTACTTGGCGTGAGTTCAGGTGGAAAACTAGAATAAGATACTTTATTGGACCTAAGGTTCAGGCCAGATTCAAATCTGCATCAAATCAGCTCTGCATGTTGGAGAGAGTGTGGGGAAACCTCTGTGGGTCACACACACATATTCTGGCAATGCCCTGGCATAAGAGCCTACTGGGGGAATCTTATAAAACACTTGAAAGCAATCTTTACAGAAGTTATGGACATAGGCCCAAAGCAAATAGTGTTGGGAATTGACCCTAAGACCTTGAAGGGACGTGAGGCCAAGTACCTTTGGCGCATCCTGTGTGTAGCGGCAATCAAGGCCCTCACTAGAGGTTGGTGGCAGAGAGATAGCCCCACTATAAAAGAATGGGTAAACCTAGTCACTTCAATACATGAGATGGAGAGGATCTCTTTTGTGATTCAGCACAGGCAGGCCCAATTTCTAAACAGATGGACTAGATGGGAGATACATGTGGTAAACATATGATAAAAGAATATTTAGCTTCCCCTTGGCCGGGTTTGTTCCTGGGAGTCTAATGAGGAAATTAGAGGGAGGAGGAGTTGGAAGATAATGAAAGAAATAATGGTCTGACAGAAAATAAAGTGGGAGGGATGGAGAGGGGCAGTGGACGGCGGTCTTTTATTTTAAGTTTTTAGGTTAATGAACTTTAAGTTATTGGTATTTTCAAGATAACAGAAATATAAATTAAGTCAGTGTTTTAAGATTTATATTAATAATTTAAACATCATAAACAACTTTGAAATGAAGCTACAACCCAATAATAATATTAACAGAACAGTAAACCAATAGGAATGTCACTGGATGAGATCAGCTGCAAGTATATAAATAATGTATTGTATATGTAATTGAAACTGAATGTTTGGCAAGATGTTGTGGTTAAAAATAAAAATAAAGTTTAACAAAAAAAAAAATAAAGGGGAACTGTCAGCTTCCCAGTTACATGAATGCAGGACCTACACGTCCAGCTAAGCTAAAACACACTATAGTGACTTTTTTTAATAACTTACATGGTTGAAATCTTAATATTTATCTGGTTGATCCTGTGACCCACTGCTGGCCATTATTTTACCACAGTCCCCCAAGGCTATCACTCTGATGACACACCTGATGGGCTAAGGCATGGGGAATCCTATGTGCCACTATAGCATCTGAAAACATTAACACATGTACAGTGTGTGTTTGCACTTCTAACATTGGTAGTAACAGGGAAGGTGCTGACCGCGAGGGACTGTGGCAAAATTATGGCCAACAGGGGGTTGCAAGATCAACCAGATAAACATTAAGATTTTAGCCCTGTAAGTTATTTAAAAAATTCACTATAGCTTGCTTTAACTCAGCAGGAGCTATAGGTCCCATGTTCTTGTTCCTGGGAAGCTGAGAGTTCCTCTTTAAGACTTGGACTTGAGGTCCGAAAAAGGGCCTCTCCTGTATAGTAAGTAATAAAAGTTTTACCACAAAACCAGTGGGTAGAGCACTCATCAAGGCTTTTAATATGGGCTTCACTAACATGCGTAACCCCCGCCCCCCAAGTGTGGGGGCTTACCTTTCTGATCCACGGAGTCCAGCTGCCTCTGCTGCTGGTCTTCTTGTTTCTCCTATGGCCCTGGTGGCTCAGACTCTGTGGCAGGGATCAAACAGAAGTAGTGCATGAAGGGCTATTGCATTCCTTGGTGCTCCACACCATTACGCAAACTGGCTCCATTCTCCACATCAAAGTGACTGCATCTTCAAACAGAGTGGGCGACTGGCACTCTGGATGAAATCAGGGATTTACTTACAATTGTCCTGACTAAACTGGACACTAGTGCAACCACAAACAACTTTGGGGGGCATGGGAATATATTAAAGGCAGGAGCTCTTTTGAAAACTGGAACATTGAGGGTCAGTGCCCCAAGGAATGAGTGGTGCTGCCATCTTCTTCACTCATGACTAAGGTTGTCACCTTTGGATGAGACAAAATCCAGACAATAAAATGCACCCCAAATTCTGCCCCTAGTTCACCCCTTTTTATAACAGATTAATATAGTACATTACCCCTCCACCAAAGTCATTTGTAATCTCATAGAAAACTTGGATGGAGCAGTAAAAGGCCATACCTAAGATGCAACATGAAAAAGACTAAATTAATTTGCTGCCAACAGTCCGGTCATCTTGTCACCTCACAGATTGGTTTTACAAGCTAAGGTCGGTGTGACATAAGAACATGTTTGTAACCTGAACATTCAGTCAAAACATTGAATTGTTTGATAGAATATGTTCAGACAGTATGTGGTCCCTGAAAATGGTAAAAAAAATGGACTGCTGCTAAGCAAACCTCAACAACCAGATAAGGACCCTGAACACTGGATGATCTGGTCTACGACCAGACAGATGGCAACCTAATCCTTCACCCTCCAATACCACAGCAACTGGGGTCAGGGGGGTCACAACACATACAGACTCCAAAGTCTGATGCCTGCCAAGGGAGCCAGAGAGGCTCTTGGGACACAGCAGGACTTAATTAATTGAGGCACAACTTGTGTGGCTAGTCATTGGTTGAGTGACAGACCTCCAGAACTGCTGAGTTATTGACAGCTCCATGAACCAATGGGGAGCTTGATCTGCCCAGTGAACAACAGCGGCTGTTTCAGAACTTTCTCAGTCTGCATGTGGCTGCCATAGGACTCAAAGGAGTAAGCTACAGCTGACATCTGAAGGAGGCAAACCATGTATCTGCCAGAGCCAAGCAGAATTCCTGCACAGGAGAAGTGGAGGCAGCTGTGTACTTATGCAGTGCAGACCTGAAAAGATCCAGGAGAGGTGTTTGCAAGAGTAAGCCCTCTACGATCACTCTTCAGGAGCTCAGAGAAACTTCAGTGCATTGCAGTCTTGTTGTGTCAGAGAGCAGTTCTGTAGCCTAATTCACACGGCAAATTCTGCGGTGTTGTTAGAGGTGTACAGTAGCAAGATCATTGTTGCTGTCCATGTCTGAATGCCTCAGTTAGGCCGTTTCAGGTTCCATGTTGTTGCAGCCGTGATCCCTCTTTTCCTGAGATCACAAAGCGGTGCTGTCATTTTACAGCATTTTACTTTGCTGTGTGAACTGCCCACACCACCAACAATGCTGTGACAGGCTTTTCCCAGCCTGAACTGCTGGTTGTCACAGCAGCATTAACATTACTTTTTCCTACCCGAGTTCAGCGAAACCTTTTTCCTGGCTCTCTAAACAAAGCTGAACTCAGGGAAGTGGCTGTTTTAGTAAACCGAGGGCTACAACATGTAGAAAACATAGGCTCAAAGTCGGCCGTGACACTGGGCGTGTGAATATACATGTGCATTAGTGCATGCCCAGTCTCAGGGCTCAACTCTGAGCCCATGTTTTCTTCAAATTTTAGGCCTCAGTTTACTAAAAGAACCACTTCCCCGAGCTCAGCTTTGTTTAGAGAGCCAGGAAAAAAGTTTAGCTGAACTTAGGTCAAAAGAGTCACCCCCGCAACCATAGGGGAGCCTGACTCACACCCACACCCCCTTCCCAGTCAGAACACTCCTCAAGTAGCCGGAACTCCTGGGCAGCGTCTGTAGTGCTCCCTTGGCCATGCCATCTGAATGCTGATCCACAGCATTTCAGCAAGCATGGCCAGGCTGATCTACATGGCGCTGATGCTGTGTGAATGAGGCATGTGTCTGGGAAGTTGCCCAGCCAGCACCACTGCCAGGTGCTGGATGTCACATTACACACAAGGCCTGGGTGTCTGGACATGGTGTTCTGATCTGACGTGGTTAGGCTCCACGGGCTGAAGATTTACCTGTGAAATTCAGAGGGAGAGATCATCTGCTACCTGCGGAGAGAAGAAGAGGCCAGAATGAACCTGTGGAGGGCCATTTTGCACATTGTCTCAAAGGCCAGTGACTCAGAGAGGAGCTGAACTATACAGAGGAGGGATTCGATGCTCCTGCTGCTGTGGTTACACCTGAGCTCAGAGAAAGATAACACTGGACTGGGGAACTGCGAGTAATTCAGGGTCTTGTTCCCTACAGTACACTGTTTTCATTGTCAGTTAATTTAGAAAATCATTTAAGCAAGCAATAACACCCAACAGGGTGGGTGGTATTGGGCTATACGGACCACCCATGGGCATAACGAGACCCCATGCCACCAGTGGAGGGCCTTATTGCACCTGGAAAGTCCAGTATAGCTCATATTACCCACCCTGGAGGGTATTATTGCACCTAGGAAATGGTATTTCATTATTTTATTTTTAATAATTATGGTTTCACAAGGAATAAGAAGGCAAAATATTACTAAAGATTAATAAAAACAGCAGCTTCTGTAATATAGTCCTTTTAATGGTCGAATTGCAACTGGAGAATGCTGTTGTGAGACCTTTTTTTTTCTACATTGTAGTGTCACTCTTTCCTTTGTATTCATTAATTTTCAGTCACGCCCCCCCCCCATGAGAGATCAAGAATAAAAGGGGTCAAAGTTTTTTCATGGCAATAGTGCTACACATTGTTTTTTGAAAAAACTGGCTTTGTTGACACACTGTGGGTGGAGAGCAAGCAGCTCAGCAGTGCAGCGAGAATGTTGCGGTGTCCGTTTCCGGGATGATAGAATGGCAACACTGCAGTTGGCTGATGAACTCTCTGACTGGAAAAAAAGGAGGTACTTTGAGTTTCTACAAAAATGTGTAAATGAATCCTAATGAAGTTGTGTGGATGATTTCCCTGTGGCTGACAGGCAGGGCTGAAGGTTGTGGAGTGGAACGAACAGGAGCGGGGCGAGGGGGGTGGTTTGATGGGAAATGTATGACACGCTGCCTGGAGAGTGCAATTTTAAAAAAAGGGGTGTGGCTTGCTGAGCTGTTAGAAGACAGCGCAATGTGGATGTTTTGGCAGGGTCAATCACTAACCAACGGGCAAAATGTCACTTGATAATTTGGCAATCTGAAGTGGCACAGTGATATCTGTTTGATGCTGAGGCAGCTGGTACTTTTTATTTCCTGGTCTGTATTGAAAGTGAAAGTACCTCCCTGGCATGGGTACCAGCCAGAGACCAGGAAATCTAAAGCCCATTTTCTAATGGAGTATAAAGACCCATATACTAGAACACAGTCAATGTACCTGCAATCATTTGATTTTGAACTTCTTAACTTGCGTTCACTGCTTTTATTGCCTTGTTATGAGCTTGTGTATTTTTCCCAGTTCTCATATTGTCATGCAGTCTTGTGTGCTGTGCTTGTCTGGACATGTCTGTTTATTTTTTCCGCTTCTTATATTATTACAAAACCTTGAATGCATATAGCCTGTGTCTAAGATGCATGTGTAATTCTGTTCTGGCTGGAATGCAATTCCAGTGTCTTGCACATTGTATTTTCTCTGTGCTCTCATTGTAGTTGGTTCTGGTCGCCCCCCAAAAAAAGGAGAAAATGACTGAATGAATGGATGAAATAGACTAGGTCACATGACCAGGACTTACAAATACCTAGGTAGGGTTTCATTTTAGGATTATTGCAACTAAGTTAACAGTGTTTAAATCAGTAAGTGGGTATCCAGTGATGACAGCGACTGAAAATGAGTGCCTAAAATAGCAACTCACTTTTAGTGCTATCATTCTGGGCTACCCTGCTAACTAGCGACCATACAGGAAAGTGACCATGGGGAAGGGCGACTGGAAGGGGGGAGTAGCAAGGGGAAGGGGAGGGACAGGGAAGGGGTTTTAGAAGACTGGTGTACCTGCTGCCGCCGAGCTAGCCACATGGTGTGGTGGTGTGGGCAGCTAGCTCTGGCACAGCAGGTACCAGGTTCGGGGCTGGGACTGGGAGCATGTATATTTTGCTGCTGCCTGTGGCTGTGGGACTTAATTTTTTGTGAAATCCAGATTTTGCCCCTCCCCGACATGCACCCCCTGGAGTTGAGCATCTTAATTCAGGGGGGGCTCCCCCCCCCCAGCAAAAAAACTTTTTAACATTCCGGATGTCAGTTCACCTTGAAGTGTTTATTACTGATTTGCTTTTCGGTGATATACACTCACCATAATAGCGATCGCTGTTATGACATGGAACCCAGTAAGTGCACCGCCACAAGGTTCCAGGCAACAACAGACTAAAGGCCTGCACCAGTTCCATGGTTAGGTACCCAGTAACTTTTGTATTAACCCTTGCAGGGCCACGGACTGATACATCAGGTCCAGAATTCCTATACGTTCTAATTCTGTCAGCAGCCTATGGGTTAAGGGAGCTCTCTAGTGAAAAGATGATTGTACATAGCTGATACTAGCATGGGCAATGAGGTTTGGACAGTACAGTCTGGCATGTTGGACTTGTATATGTGTGGAGTAGAAGTGAGCTACCTCAAATACAACAAGGAGTATGCATAATATAACGTCTGCACTGCCTTATTGTTTGAACTGCTTAACCCTCTCCCTTCCCAAGAACCCATGTTATTTGTCCATATGTTCCATCTGTGATCATATTATTATTAGAGTGCTTAAGAATTCCTTTTAGTAGCAACTGTTGTTGCACTGAGTGGCATCATGGGTTGGGTGATCCTGTGAGGAGGTGGGTAGTTACTAGGAGTTTATCATACTTACCCCAGGCCCACTTTAACTTTTCTCTGGGGGAGGACCAACACAATTATTTAAATCTTGTACACAACCCCCCCAATCAAGAGTTTACTGACCCAGACCCTCAACCTTGTTTGAACCCACAAGGGAGGAGTAGTAACTACCAGCATTTATATGGATTCAGTTTCATATGATTGCAGAAATGGACTTGAAATATTGGGAAGGAAAACTGAAAATTCAAAACAAAATGCATTCTCAAGTAAATTGCCAAAGCTGTATACACTAGATTTATGAAAGTAAATACTGATGTGGACATATTCTCTTGCCCCCCCCCCCCAAAAAAAAAAGACAGTTATGTAGAAGAGAGGTATGGGTACTACTATTTTTTTTTTATCATCTTGAAAAGTAATTCCCCACCCCACCCAAAGATTCCTGACCATATGCACAACTGACATACACATAATGAGATTTATGCATAGCCTGGTTTTGTTCTCATATTTGATCAAAGTACACAGATGGTGTATTTGTGCTTTATTGAAGTGTAAGAAAAGGAAATCAGCTAAATTTTCAGCACTGGAAGGGATGGGGGGGGTGGAGTCTCCCATCTGATCCACTTACTGCCATAAGCTATCTTCCCCTACAGAAAGCCCAGGGCTACTGATAATGCACATCAGATAATCTTCGAAAAACTAAAGTATTTAGACTCAAGTCAGCCTATATTTCTTGTCTGCTCTGTTTTCTTCCCATTTTTCTTGGTAGTTGAGGTTATTGCAGCTCATTTTCTACCCAGCAGTTGGTGGTCACATACCAGGTGGTTTAACACTGTTACTCTTAAGTCCGAGTACTGTGTCTGATCTTTACCATACAACCAGGCCCCAGTAGTCCTAGTACCTGGAAGTCTAGTTCCCTCCTGAACTCAGTTCACTCGTGACAGCAGTTCCCGTTTTACCCATGTAGAACCACGCTTTCTAACCTTGTGAGGGTGGATGCATTGCACATCTCCCAGACTGGTTGGCTCGAAATGTCCAATAAAGGAACTGAGAAAGGCTGTAAACCAGCATTCAAAGTTGGTGCATTGTGCATGTGCTTTTTCTATAAACGGTACTTAATTCGTTAATGGTATGCTTCACCCTGGAGATAATGTCCACAGGAGTCAATCATTTTCCATATGGGGGGAGGCACGGCTTTTTTTTTTCTAGCTAGTGGCCAAGAAACAAGTCTAGAGTAAGAGAAGTGAGAGAGAGAGAGAGAGAGAAAGAGAGAGATGCTGGAGTAGAAACTCCTTTAGAAATTTAGATTTTATAATTTAGTGTTTGCTGTGTGCAGAGCTGCAAAGTCAAGTTATCCAAGGATCAAGTACTATTAGTTCTGCTCTGCTACCAAAATCTATTGGGTAGTTTCTCCCTGAAGGAGTTCAATAGCTTCAAAGAAAGTATATAGTCAAACCTACAAATTATGCAGTATGTGTCCAGTTCACCACAGGTAAATTACAGCATAAGCCCCCAATTGTCTAAGACACAACTAGATACATACATAAGTAGATACAAATACTGAAAACCTTCTAGATACCATTGTCTAAATGACATGTACCAAATGTTGGTAACATTGTTTTAAAATGGAAACATTTCAGTTCTGAAATAACACCACAGCACTTTTCCGATAAAAAACTGCAGTGCTGTGGCATCTAAATAGTAAACAGGTAACTGTGACACATGTTCTTGTGACATCACAAAGGAAGAGAACAGTGTATTTACAGAATGCAGTGTTTTCAATTGGCTTCAGTGTTTCCTGTAAAGGACTGAGCTGATTTAGAAGCATATAGGTGGATGGGCTTGCCAAGTTTATTGTTTTAAGCAAAACACCATGATGAATATAAAGTGAGCAATGTGCTGTATTTTGTGGGTGTGTGGAGCTTTTGTAGATGACGGTTGTTTTCAACAGTTGTGAGATGTCAAAAGATATTGGAGATTGATTGTTCTAATATGAACCACGTGAAATATTTTTCTTTGCTTTATAATTTTTGGCTCAGAAAGGCACACTGAGCCAAAGCTCATTTCCAGGTAAGTCCTGGAAGAACAGGGAGGGTAAGTTACTTACTCAGAGTCACACAGCATGAACGTAGAGGTTGTGGGATTCAAACCCAGGTCTATTGGGAATCCAGGTTCACAGCTCGGTGCTCTAACCTCTAGGCTATACTGCCTCCAAATATTGATGTTATATGACCAGTTAGGAGAACAGGGAAAACTTATACCACTACAAGAAATCAACTTGTGATCTACAGGAGATTGGCTACCTTGGTAAAACATAGAACACAATGGTTATTTATTTATTTTTTTTGTTAATATGATTTTTATTAACGATTTTCCATAGGGTTCAGGGAAACGGCAGTCATAAGTTCAGCTTAATACACACTGTTAAACATGTACAGGTTAAGAAAACATCAAGTCACAAACATACAGAGTACATAAGGTTCAGTATTTCATCATATTATATTAATTCTGGGATACTCCTAATTAATAAAATCCCACATATTCAAAGTAGTCTCCCCCCCCCCAACCTCAGCAGGACGATCTACTCCCTTCTAACATCTGTCCTAATGTACTGTCTCCTCTGATGCTAGTAGGCTATATGATTTTGTGCTTTTAGGACACAAAACTAGGGTTTCTTGCCTTTATGTAGATGATCCATTTGATCCACTTCAGCGTGCCTATCTCGGAGTGGTCATTCAAATAGAATGAAATTCTTTTCGTCCTATAGATATGGGTCACTATTTCTCTCCATTTCTCTTCACTTGGGTATTGTAGGGGACTGGGGTGAGAGCCAGTGTCTAGTTAAGGCCTTTTTCTCTGCCAAGAGGGTTATCCCCAATAGGTAGCATGTATGAGGATCCCGATTTGCAGTATGAATATTTCTGCTGTTAGGGTGACTGGGCATCCTAGTAGTTCAACTAACTCTAACTGGAGGGAAGCCAGGAAGGGTTGTATAATAGGACATGACCAGATCACATGAGTGTGGTGTGCCAGTGGTTTGCCACATTTGCGCCAACACTCAGATGTTCCTGCCCTTGAGTAATGGTCCATTATCGCTGGGGTTCGGAAGTATCTAACTATTAGTTGCCAGGAAAAAAGGCACCAGCTATGTGAGTATGTAAGTTTAGACACCAAGAGGCAGCCTCTATCCCATTGTTGTGAGGTGATCTCCATTCCCATTTCTAGGTTCCATTTCTCATGTGTCCCCAGTGTGTTTGCCCCTAGGGTTTCATTAAGTGCCTTGTAGAGGTTAGAAATAATATGTGGCATCTCGGTGGTAGCAATGGTGGTCTGCATAAGGGTTATTAATGTGGGAGGTCCTCTAGCTTTCGTACCCCAGGTGGAAGGGAATAAAAAAAGTGTCTCAGTTGTAAGAACCTAAAAAAGTCCTCTTGCCTCAGGCCATAGGCCTGTCTTAGCTCTTGGAAGGAATTAAAGTCATTCCCTTTTAGCAACTGTGGTATGAAGGTGAGGTGGAGGAGGTCCCACTGACTAAATGTGTGGTCCATCCGGGCTGGGAGGAAGTGCTCCAGTAGGGCTAAGTGGCAAAGATAAATCAGGTAGGGGGATAGAGCAAGCTGTCTACAGATCATATTCCAAGTGTTGGTCTGATGCAGAATCCATGGGCCAGGGTTCAGCTGGGAAATAGCATGTTGTGTCCGATATAGGGTAGCCTGGACCAGGTCATTAAATGGGAATATGCCCTCTTCAATCTCCCTCCAGATAGCAGGACTAATCCGCCTGAGGAGTGTGACCATAAAGGAGAGATGTGAAGCCCAATTGTATAGTTTAAGATTTGGAAGGGCCAGACCCCCACCCACCTGGGGAGGAAAAGGATTGAGGACCGTATTCTTGGACGTTTGCTTGCCATATAAATCCCATTATGGCTTTATTCCAAGTTTGGAATATTTTGGTTGGGATGTATATTGGTACATTTTGAAAAAGGTAAAGAACCTACGGTAGGATCACCATCCAGACAACCTCCACCTTCTGGAGCAAATTAAGTTGGAGGACCTAGCAAGATCCGCCTGAAGCTGGGAATAGAATGGGACATAATTGTTTCGCGCAGCCTTCCCAGCATCGTGTGATAGGTAGACAGCCAGGTACTTCAATTTTTCAAGACCAGCCGAAGGTGTAGGTCTGTCTGAACAATGGTGGTGGGGCAAAGTTAAATGTTAATGCATCTGTTTTGGATGTATTTATTTTGTACCCTGAACATTGCCCATAATCCTTCAATATTTTAAACACAGCCAGTACTGACTGTGTCGGGTCAGAGAGGAAAAGCAGGACATTGTCTGCATATAAAGCAATGTGGTGTTCTCTCCCCTCCAGTTGGACCCCGGTGATTTGTGGGGAACGCCTAATTGTTTGGGCCAGTGGTTCAATAAAAATGGCGAAAAGCCCTGGGGACAAAGGGCAACCTTGACAGGTGACCCTGTAAAGGGGAAAATAAGCAGAGTGATGGCCAGAAACTTTAACACAAGCCCTGGATGAAGAATAGAGAACCCTAATCATGGAGATAAGGGGGAAGGAGAATCCCATCCTGGACATGGTAGCAAACAAAAAGGGCCAGGAGACCCTGTCAAAAGCCTTCTCAGCATCTAGGCTGAGACGGACTGAGGGGGCTCCGCTGGTGTGCATTTTCTGAACCATATGCAGGGCTCTCCTGGTATTATCTGTTGTGGATCTAGAGCCTACAAAGCCTGTCGGATCCAGGTCGATCAGGGAGGGGAGGACCCCGTCCATTCTCTTGGCCATTATGGACATGAGAATTTTATGATCTACGTTTAGTACTGATATGAGGCAGTAGGAAGTACATAGTTGGGGATCTTTGTTAGGTTTGGGGATGACTGAAATCACAGCATATGACCAACTTGGAGGGGGGGTCATCAAGGCCCCATAGCACCTCGTCATAGACCTGCACCAGTAGCGGGCTGATCAAGTGCTCAGTACTCTTATAGAACTCTGTACCACAGCCATCAGGGCCAGGGGCCTTCATTGTTTTTAACTGAGATATGGCTGTTCATAGTTCCATCTGGGTTATGGGAGAGGTCAGTCCTGCCTGCTGGTCTCTGCTAAGTTTAGGGAGGTCCAGGGATGAGAGGAAGGTTTCAATATTATTGGAATCTGTTGGATGGTCAGGGGTGTACAGTTTCTTGTAGTAGTCACAGAATACTTGTGTGATACCTCTCATCTTTATGTGCTGGGTGTTAGTTTCTGGGTCCTTAATGGTGGCTATAGTAGCAAGCTGTCTCTGCTTGCGGAGACAGAAGGCCAGTAAACGTGAGGCCCTAGGGCCTATTTCCCCATACTGCTGCCTCAAGAATGTTAGTGCTATTTCTGTATGCTGTAAACACAGCTCATCCAGTTCCTGTTTGGTCTGTTTAAGCTGTGCTGCTACCGACAGGTCTCCTTGTTAGTGGGCCTCTTGGAGAAAACCGAGAGTTTGCTCCAGATGTAATTATCTTTCCTTACATTGCCTTGCAAGAAAGGCGGTATGTTGTATTAAGTGGCCCCTGAGTACCGCCTTCAGCATGTCCCACCGGATCGCTGGAGAGGTCTCCTGGTCAGTGTTATTCTCTAGGATTTCCTGTATCTTATCTCTTAGGAACTCCTGGAATGGCTCATTCTTAAGGTGGGTTGGGTTGAGTCTCCACAGGGTGTCATGCCTTTCGAGACCCATTCCCCAAGTTGTAATTTCAGGGGCATGATCAAAATGGGCAATGTCCCCAGTGGTGGCTTCCCTAAGTAACCCTAAGCTTTCTTTTTGTGTATAACAATGGTCTATCTTGGTATATGTTCCATGTACAGCTGAATAAAATGAGTATCTTCAATCCCTAGGGTGGAGGGTATGCCATACATCCAGCCAGCCCACCTCTTGGGTAAACCATTTAAAAAACTTATGTGGGGCGGGTTGTCTGCCCCTAGTGATACCTATGGAATCAGGGGAAGACTGGCTGGGTCACAGGCCAGGGTGCTACCCAAGGAGGACAGGCCACCTTCACCTGAACTGTCAGATGCCTTCCTACATGAAACATAATTATCGAAATGCAGGATGCGGCCAGACAATGCTTTATTTGGGCAGAGCTACAGCAGAGACACAAAGAGGGAAAGTGACACGCATTTTTGATGGTTTTTATGACTGGGAGAGGTGGAGAGGTAGCAGACAAACCAACAAGTCACTGTAAAATGGATTTCATTTGTTTCCGCTCCATTGTGAAGATTGATTTGCCTGAGCAGCAGGACTGCATCGCAACGTGCAATGCAATGCAGACTATTTAATACACTGCTTCCCTCTATGTCTGTACAAGCCTCTCTTGAAGCTGCCCACTGTCTTCAATGAGACATCTTACTTCCAGCAGTGGCACTCCAAGTTACCACCACCCTCTCCTTGAAGAAGTGCTTACTGGTCTCCCTCTTAAAACCAGCCCTCCCCCCCAACCCAGCTGTCACCCTTCTTGTTATGGTTGCCACTCAGCTTAAAGAGATCATCCTTATCAGGACTAGAAATTAATTTTAAAAACTGGTGTTCGACATGGAATACCATTGCCAAAGATTAGGTATTCTGTCTTGAAAACTGGTATACAAACCCAATTTTTGGTATACCATGCCGTCACTGTTGTAAGGAGCATACGATTTTAAGTCTGTTTGCAGTATTGCTGAATAAAAAAAAACTTAAAAAGGATAGGCTTTCAGTGTCTGTCTGGGGAATAAAATAATCACACATGCAATAATCACTACACACAACACTGATACAATCATGCACAACACTGCTGGGGCGAGGTAAGAGTCGGTGCCAGAACATCGCACATGCCTGTGTTCTACTCCTCCCAACAACCCCAGTCCCCAAATCAGAAACCCAGAGCAGCTTTTCAGCTTCAAAAACTATATATTTTGTTACCAACATTTAATAACATCAACTCCGATGTCTTTGGCTATAAGGTAGAGTACAGAGCAGCACCGCATCATTTGACCAGCTTGGTGTGGCTCCACACTCTGCAGCGTAAAGTTGCACCACAGACTCGCATCAATCAGGTCAAATGATGTGGTGCTGCTTTGTCTCCTTTACCTTAGAGCCGAAGACATTGGATGTTGTTGTTATTAAATGTTGGAAACAAAATATATAGTTTTTGAGGCTGAAAAGCCTCTCGAAGTTTACACACACCTGAGGGGTTAGATGCTACATAGCATTTAATCCCAAGGGTGTGTGTAAATTTCTCATTACTCACCCCAAGGGTCAAACTTAGCACCAGCCAATGAGTCAAATGCTGGTAGATCATTTAACTAGCCCTGCAGGCTTGTATTGGACAAGGTTACATTTCAATAAGGGAAGGGAACATTGTTTAACAAGAAGCAGAACACTAAGTTGAATCTTGTTTCCAGATGCAGCCTGGGAGCACAAGGAAGTTCAGTGACTTGCTCAGGATCACACAGTATGCACCTAGGCAGCTGTGGGATTCAAACCCAGGTCTCCAGATCTGCAGCTCAGAGCCTTAACCCACTGCGCTATGCTTCCCCCAATAAGCAAACCAGCTAAACTGGTGGAAAAGTCTGTGGGGCTCGTGGATTTTCCCAGTCAGTAGCCCTGCTGGCTAGTGGCTGCAAAACTTATTTTGACCCTGACACCCGACCCATACTTTATTCTATATATAAACATATCTCTAAGTGCATTCTGTGCTTACTGATGTAATGTTTGCATGATTAGTTAAGTACGCATAGTAAAAGCTTGACCTTGATGTGGTAAAAATTACATCCATGTTAGCCATCTCTTCTCATTTTAACCAAAGTTGCAAAATGTAATAAAAACTAACGGCAACAGGAGAATATAAGTGTGTGCATTACAAGCAGGATAAAATGCAGAACTCAGAAGACCTGCTATTATACTATTACTCCCATTGCCATGAGCTTCTTGGACAATGGGCCTGATAACATAGGATTGCAACTAAGACAAGCATACATCCTAAAAATTTAATAATTCTGATTCCTAATTGCGCGGGCACTCAACCCCATTTCTATGTCTGCATCTCAAGAGTTATGCTGCTATATTGCTAATGGAGGAGAGAATACAGGGAATGGCATGACTGGATGCAGAATGCATCACATATTTGCTTGAAGCACATAATCAGTATCCGTGAATCTGGGCACTTCCTCCCTCTCTCTAGATATATAGAGATCTCCTCTCCCACCACAGACCCATCAGTATCCATGAATCTGGGCACTTCCTCCCTCTGTCTCTCTTTAGATATATACATCTCCTCCCCCGACACAGACTCACCAGATTCTTCCTCTCAGTATTGTTTTAATAACAACCTCAACACCCTTTTGCCATTTCTTTTCTTACTTCTGTACTTTCTGTATCCTTCTGTCTAGCTCCCCCCCCCTTCATCCTGATCACCAAAAGTGGCCCCTCTCCTCTCATCACTGTTTTCTGACCAACATGTCCAGTGATCATCTGCTTGACCCAGCTGCTAAAGGATGTGTGCTGGTGCTCAAAAGGGAAGAGAGGTCAACATAACTGATTTTCTTGGCACTGGCTCATACACATATAAAGGTCTTGCTGCCTGACCCAGAAGTCATATGCGCATAATGCCCCACCTGAATATTGGATCCTAATGTAGGAATCAATCAATAATGTGAACCATTGAAAAGGAAATCCCATTGAGTTGATACTCCATTGCAATGGTATCACATTTAGAATGTGTATGTAGTGAACCCAATTTGCAGTTGACAGTACAATTACATATGTGTTAAAGAAATTGTACACTCATGTGACATCTAAAATAAAATGAATCAGTGGTCATAAATATAGACCCTGCTTGAGGGGAAGGAGGTGCAGGGACTCAGACTGTGGACATTATCTGTACCAAGCTCATTACTCCAACTTCTCAGCTATACTGCTAGCCCTGATTTAATATACTGCACAGTTGGTTCCCAAGTACAAAACAAGCATTAAAATCAATCAATTAAAATCAATGAATCAATTCTGTATTTTACCAGGCAGAACACTATTGAGGTTAATGAGTTTACTTCAGTGGTATTCTGCCTGGTAAAATAAAGGATTGACTGATTGATTTTAATGTTTGTTTTGTCTTTGGGACCCAACTGTGCAGGACACAGTATTAAATCAGGACTGGCAGTATAGCTGGGAAGGTGGAGTAATGAGCTACTAGTGAGCTTGGTACATACAGAAAACCTGGGTTTTATTCCCACAACCTCCACTTGCATACCGTGTGACTGACATGTCGACTTGGTCTCCTGTACCAAAACCTCTGTGCCAGGTGATCATCCTTCAGATAATGTCCGAGTCCTTGCAACCCCCCCACCACCACCACCACCACCACCACCAAAGCTGGGTCTCTATTTATGAGCACTGATGCATTTTATTTTGTATTTTGATATAATGTGACCATTTTTTGCTTCTATAAGGCATGAGCTGGGATGGGGGAAAGCTAAAACAAAACTGTGATATCCTTTAGCAAAAATATAATTTATTAACTAGGGTAGCCCAGCTGACATGTAACACCTTGATTCCTGCCCATTTTTGTAGCTGGGTGGACTGACATGCTGGATTCTAGAAAATTTCAATGACTTGCTGCTCATGCCAGCACACACAGAGTATAATTACCAAGTCCCAACATTGGTGCTGTAACATAAAGCTGCTCATACACACTGCCTTTGCAAAGTCCTTGATCTATTCACTTGACACTTGCATAATACACACCAACAGAACAGAAGAATTAACAGTAGATTCCACAGGCAGCCTACCAATAAATTGTGATGATCTAGGAAACAAAACTCAGCAAAATATGTTGCGCAAATGAAGAGCAAGGCAAAGAAGTTTGAATAATAAACACCAGTGTGTTTTCTTACTTATTGCCACAAGTAGTTTCTAGGTGTAACCCCTAGGTGGCGCTATCCCAAGGGCTACTACCCCTGCCTGCTTGGCTAGTAGCAGGTTAAGGGGCCTGAGTTCTGAAACGGGTACCTCCACCAGGAGGTCAGGGTTGGCAGTGGTCAAGCTAGCCTGGGCACAGCCCTCCAGGACACTGTAACCCCCCCCCCACTCTTTCCCCACTAGTGGCCGGAACAATAAACAATGATCACTTTCAGAATACTCCCGATACACCTTACAAGTACCCACCCTGTTTGCACTTACCACCAGGGCTGGTTCCTCTGGCTCGACCCTGGGGACCCCCCCGTAAAACAAGGTAATGCACAGCAAATAGCAACAGTACACTACTCTTGGCATAAACTGGAACCACAGTCAGGTTAAATGCAGAAAAAGTTAGATCTGATTTATTCAGGGGACTTGAACAAGGGAGGGACGTAATCAGGTTGATTTGCTTAAAGGCTCTATCAATCAAACAGTTATGCATGCACTTCAGAGTCCCTAGACAGTCACATCCTCTGGGTACCCAGGTGGAGAAGAGATGGGTTAGCCAGGACCATTGCCCAGGGTAGGTGGGTGTCACAGCTGGTTGGGGCCCTGTGATGGAAAAACAACATGCACAATACACACTATTTGTAATCTGGAGTCAGAGGGCTCAATTCATGAAGAAAAGAAACAAGACAATCAGATGGCACACTTAGATTAAGCTGTTGTTGCAGGGAGCTACCCTGATCATTACTCATGATACACAAGACTGGACACAGGCGGGTTGAAAATCTACACAGCAGGTGGTTGATCTGGAGTTCCAGGAGAAGCAGGGCCCACACGATTCGCCGAGGCATCATTCCTGTTCAAGCTTGCAGCAGGGGGCTGATCCCCAGGCAGGTCTCTCTTCGATGGCTTTCTCTGTGCAGTGGGGTAGTCTGGCAGGGCCAGCATGGCATGGCCCAGGCCGAATGGAGATGAACGCAGACTCAGTCCGATTAGGCTGGGTACAGGTTCCAGCAAGCAGAACACAGTTCACACAGTGGGGAACCAAATCACGACCCACTTTCAATACACAGCACATTTACATATAAAGGATTCTACAGTATCTGGCAAACCAGTCTCCGGTCACTATCGTAAAGTCTCTGCTCAAACCAGGAGTTCAGAAGTAGCTGTAAATTCTGACAGGCTGATCGCATTCAGCAAAATCTTTGGTCTTCCTCAGGTATGAGCCTGGTCACAAGTCAGTGGCTTTCTTCGGTCTCATTTCTTGGATTTAGTCAGCAAATGACTCTCTTGTTCCTCTCAGAGCAGCAGGCAGACATGCAGGCCAAAACTCAGGCCTTTCCACAGTTCTCCCACGCGAAACTGTGCAGACAGCTGCTCAACTGTCTTGAGCTGCTGTTTCCTTAGCTTCCAACTTAGATCTGCCCCAGACAGCAGGCAGCCCGGGAATTTCCCCCAGATCCAACAGGTTTGGTTGGCTGTCTCATCTGTCAATCACAACAAGGCTCCCCCTCCAGGTGCAAAAAGGCACTAACAGCCCAAAACTACAATTCCCACAGATTTTTACTCCACACAGCCCCTGTAAACAGGCTCTATTTTAGAGTGTCAAAGTACTGACTGGACCAGTTCAGCATTTCAGGACCAAGATGGTGGAGACAGCCAGAAAAGTCCTCGCTGCAAAGAAGGCAGGTTAGAACAAACTACAATATTAATATTACTCTAAAAGACAATCAGTAAGCAAGCACATCTTCTAACAGAGCTCCCTCTGCACAATTAGTGGTGGCAGAAATGGATCGATTATCCGGCAGTCCGGGCGGGACTCAAGCATGGGAACAATCAGCCCCCCTCCCAGTTCAATTATAACTACAACCAGGCAGCTCTTAAAGAGGCAGTATACAGAGGTTTTACAGGCACTCTCTAGCATTAACAGCTAAACGGCTAGGATGCAGGACCCCAGCCTGGCAGTGAGCATTCAGGCAAGCTCAAGGAAGACTTTTCGGGAACTCCCATTTGTAGGGGGGTTTCACAGGTAATCAGTAAATCTAGCGCCTTGACTCCTCTACGAGTCTTCAAACTTCTTTGCCTTGCTCTTCATTTGCACACCATATTTTGCTGAGTTTTGTTACTTATGTGGAGATTAGCCATCTTCTATATGGAGCAGCATCAACCGTATTTGCAGGCACGAGGTAATAGTGTTTGTAGATGATATAGAAAACCCTGCCTGCCTGGTCCCACAGCTCGCACACGGCATCCCCCAACCAACCCCCAGGCCCCAGCCCCATCAGCTCTTGAGTCATAACTCCTGCCTGCCAGCAGTGATCTTTCCTCCTGCCCCCAGGCTTCAACGCATAGATTGCTCGTCTCCTAGTTGGACTACTGGACTGATTCCCACCAAGCCACCATCTCCTCCCTGATCATGGAGGCCAAACACCAGGAGGAAGATACAGTAGAGGGTGAGGTCTGGGGCATAATAAATACTACATTAAAATGAATTTACATTCACTCTTATGGAGTCCAGTAGGACTGGGCCACAGCCTGTGCTGGTGGCATTTTATTTTCCTCCCATTTCATATGATTACCCACTCCAGGCCAGCCCGTTCCATAGCACCCCAGCTAGTATCATTTTGACTCCTGGCCGACCTGTGTGGTCCCGTCATATCACCACCATGACCAGACAATCATCATCAGAACTGGAAAAGCCTTTGAGGCAAAGTCATCAGAGGAATAAAATAAATACACATTTCAAAATAAATTCATTTACTTTACCTACATCAGGGCAGGCATGCACAGACTCAGCACACTCCAGTCCTCCTTGACGAATGATGATCTTGTTTTAAGAATGCCAGCAGCTCAGTGTACCGTTGGACGCACTCATCTGACCCCCCCCCCACCCGCATACTCGATGAAAAATTATTCAATATTTGCCGACATCGATGGACGGTTGACTGGTGCAGCCCATGACCCCGCCAATAATAACTAGCACCAAGTAACAATCATAGAAGGAAATCACAACCAACATACATTCTCTGACTCCAGGTGCAGACTGCAGTGTAGTGATAGTGAGCACAAACACTCAACCCAGGCCTCCTCTCTCCATCTCCGCTCAAAAAATGGTGCTTGGCACCAATCAAAATAACACCTTCTCCTTCTCCCCTCTTTGCAGCCAGAGCAGAGCACATCCAGATCCGGGCATGATGAAACAGTGAGCAGCATGCACAGCTAACATCCCCCAACCCCACAGCTGATGTTATTAGCTGCATTGTGGCTGGGGCTGAGAGTAGAAGCAAGTGAATAGTTAATTGGCTCAGCACTGCATTGGTGGACGCAGGGCCTTTGAGCTATTTTTGGACTTCCGTTCCAGCCCTAATGTCTGTGACAGCCCCCCCCCCCAGAAAAAAACGAACTTGAGTCTGGCAACCATGGCTAGGGCAACTGGTGTTAAGCATAGAAAAAGAAAAGCAAAAAAAAAAAGCAAGGCAGCACACACAGGCCACATGCTGAAAGGCCAGGGACAGGCCAGGATGCAAATAGCATCCCAAGCACCCCTGCCAGTCCACCCCTGCGTGGAATCCAGATTAGGGCTTGGGGCAATATTGAAATCCCGTGCTAAAATCAAGGTCCCCTTAGTCATCTCCTACACCCTCCTTAAAAGGTATCTTATTGTCTGTGTTTTCGACCCCGGGGGAAGTAGGCGTTAGCCAGGGTCACCTCGTTGTCCTGCAACAGCTCCTGGACAATCACTAGGTGGCCCTCCGCATCTGACCACTCCTGAGTGGCTCAAAAGGGGGTGTGGCCTGAGACTAGTATGGCGACCCCCCCTCCTCCTGCCTCCAGCATAAGAAGAAGAGAAAACCTGAGCAAATCCCTTGCCAGCTAGCTTTTTATGCTCGTTTACATTCATATGCATTTCTTGCATATAGATAGCCCCTGCTTGACTTTTTTAAACAAAGTAAGCATTCTTGAGCATCTAACTGGACTACCCAGCCCATTCACATTTAATGAGAAAATCTGTAATGGTTTATCAGTCATTTAGGTCTCTTTATTCGTGGAGAGATTCACCAAGGTCCCTCTGCTGGGCCTTGATCTTATGACTCTGTGGTATCCAGAACCTGCCTTGTAAATTGATGACTGCCTACGGGGGATGAGGGACATAAACCACCCTCTAACTTCAAACATTCAAAAAACTTAAATAATTTAACAAACTGGTTAAACATCAAAAGGCAGGGGCCTACCAACTGGGCGGGCCTGCCAGAGCCTAAGCAGCTCCATAGGGGCTGAGAGCTGGCGCCCAGACCCCGAAGTCTCAAGTATGGCTTGGTCCTGCCCTACGGAGGACCAGATAAAAACGCCTCTGGGAAAAGAGGTTGTAATCATGCCTAACCTCCCCAGGCTTGTGAATAAGCATTGTGTCATAGCAATTGTTTTCCAGCTGATTACAGTATTTCCTAAGCATTTTGGGGCCAACCTTATGATACACCATGGGTGCCCTACTGTGAGATTATATCTCTAGAGCTGGGGCCCAATCATCCCACCCGAGGATCAGGTCAGAGAAGAATCCCTCCGCTCACTCCCCAGCTCCCCCGTACAGCAGTGAGAGAGCTCATCAGGGGGAGTACCGATCCGAACCCCCTGCTCGTGTGAAGGAGGAGAGGAGATAGTGAATCCCCCCCCCCGACAGAACTCCTCCAGCCCGCCAGGAAAATGGAGTGGGAAGGGGAGAGAAGAAAACACTACCCTCTCAACCCTGCAGCTTAACCCTGTGAATCCGTAGTCCTGCCCAACCCTTATAGTAGAAATAAAGCTCCGACCCCCATGGGGGTCTCCCTGAATATACAGCCCTGCAGCCTGCCCTTGTCAGTGAGAAAAAGTAATTTGGGTGTCTGTCTGGGCTGATAAGGTGCCACTGACCTGTCGATTCACCGGGTCCTCATTTCTATCTAGGCCACAAGGAAGCCAGAAGGTTAGCCAGCCCTTTCTCTCCCATCCCTGTGACCAGTTTATTCTCCCGCCCCCTTGACCCTTTCTCTCCCACCCTGAAGTTGAGCACACCCCGAGGAGGTTTTCTGACTGGAGGTTCCCCAAGTGGTTATTTCTCAGCCTCGAGGAGGAGTCAGTAGAATTATGTACCTCTGTGTGGGAGTGATCTCATGGGTAGCTTCTATATGGCTACAACAGGAGAATACTCGGGAAGGAGGCGGGTGCAAGGGTCACCAGGGGTTTCAAAATAGAAAAGAAGAGCATGGCCGGCCTACCTGCTGATGATTAAAGTTGAGATAATGAATCCCTTCATTTAACAGTCTGTCTGGAGGGTTCGTTCTCCGGTATGACCGCTGCTTGCCTTCTTAAACTGGCAGCTATTTGCTGGATCACGGACTCTCCCTCTCTACAGCGCTGGTCCCTCGACGACACTTTGCTCCATGCTTTCTGTGCTAATTTAGCCGCCAGCGATGAGTTAGTGGTTTTCTGGCCTGATGTAACCTCAATCCCCAGTTTGGTAAGCTCTTGAGCCACCTCATCCGCACTTTCAAAGCTTTTGGGGCCTTCTGCGAGGTAAACTACAAGCTTCACAGGGCATGGTGTTCTGAACTTTATCCCTGTCTCCTTCATCTTCCTCAGGATAGGGGCGTAAGCTCTGCATTTCATCGCTATGGTGGTGGGGTAATCATTATCGACATAAATTCTGTGTTCCTGATAGGCTAGATTCCCCTTCTGCCAGGATTTGTGCAGTACCATTTCCTTCTCCTGGTATATCAGGAAGCGCGCCAGGATTGAACATGGGTGGTTGGGTGATTGGGGCCCCAGTCTGCGGTGGACACAATCCATCTCCAAAGAGCAATCCTACTGTAGGTCTAGCTGAGTTTTGAAGTATTGCTGCAAAAAGAAGATAGGGTTGTTTCCCTCTGCTCCCTCAGGAAAGCTCAATATTCTTAAATTGTTCCTCCTGCTCCGAGCCTCCGCGTCATCTGCCTGCTCTTGTAGGCCTTTCACAACCTGGTGTAGCTGAAGGATTGCGCATTCAGTGTGGTCTACCCAGGAGTTGGTAGCTGTGGCTTGTTCTTCAAGGCCATCAATCCTTTTTCTGATTTTGCCCACATCCGTTCTTAAGGCTGCAAATGTGGATTTTGTCCCTCTTCGGAAGTCCCCGAGTTCCTGTAGGACTATATCCATTTGTCTGGCAATGCTATTTGAGTTGGTAAGGTTGGCCGCAGAGGGGTCACCATGGCCTGACATCTGTGAGCTATCACTGTTGGACTGCAATCCCTCTGGATCAAAGGGATCTAGTGGTGATTTTTGATTCTCCAGTTTTCATCAGGGCATCCCTACGGTGTTTTGTGTCAGTTTTGCCCAGTATTTTTCTCTCTATCAGCTGAAAAATGATGATTTTATGCCCTGGAGGAGACAGAGCTGAGTGTTCAGGCTGCAGCTGCGGGAATGACATCACTGGAAGTCAATGGTTATTTTTCAGTTACGCATTTTTCTTTTATGCAAGGGAAGTGACCCCTGTCGGGTCCATCAGAACCGTCTCCCAGGACTACACGTCCCACATGGATTACCCTCTCTCAGGATGTCTCACTCCACCAGGGTAACCAGGAAAGACAACTGATCTCACTGTGGGGGGAAGGTTAGGTAGTAAGCGGTAGCTTTCATGTGTTATCCCTTCCTTTTTTCCTTTTCTAGTTATCCCTCTTCTAACCACAGCTGCCCCCCTCCACACTTGCTCCCGGCAACCTTCTGGCCCCAACCACACCTTTTCTGTCACTTATCCATTCTGCACTTACCTTGGAGTTCCCCCTTGGAGGTGGGGAGGTGAGCAGCTAGACAGGCTCCCCCTCGAACAACTCATTTCTTTGAGGAAGGTAAGCAGTTGGCACATCAAAGTCCAGTAGTGCCAGCAGTGCTTCATGCTGCTCACTTTTTTGGGATGGTTTTCCTCTGTTTTTTTTTTTCTCCCGGTGCCCCAAGATGCCGGGGCAGAACTCATGATGGACCTGCATATGTAGAGGTGTGACAACATTCTGTGTGAACCAATTGGCAACTCCCCTTCCTTTCATCTGCTGTCTTCCTGCACTGCCACCTCCGGTCATCCAGGTGGCAGTCGCACGGTGGGGGGTAGTTGGATCCATCCAAACTCAGAGGAGGAGGGCATCCTCTGGGATGCACTGTGCTCCTCCACTGGCCGGCCCTGTGGCGACCCAGGATTCTTCCTGAACCTTGGTCTCCGACTTCACGAGCAGTACTGCAACTGCTGTGCCTATGAGCCAGTATCCTTCCTCCCATTTGTTTTGTTCTTACAGCCCAGGAGAGATCAGGGCCACATGTTCATAGTTCTGAAGTGCTACACTATCATCTCTCCTCCCACCCTACCCAGCAGTGTGTCACGCCAGCATTTCACATACAGCATTATGCCTAAGAAAGAAGGCTTTGAGATGGTGTCTTACCTCAGACCACCAGAGGATTTGTGGTAGGAGAGGTGCAGTAATACTGCCCTCCTGGGGCAAAGAGCAGTGCCTCGAGCAAACTCTCTGACTCTGGATGGACCAAAATGCAGAGACCTGAGCTTCTTCTCAAACAAATACAGAACTAGGATTTCTACAAGCCCGATATTAGTGCTCCAAATGCTACAAACGACCCCAGTACCTGACTTTTTTTATGGCCAGAGTCATTCATCCACAGTTTGCTAAACCTGGTAGAGTATTTTGTTTGTATAACTGGACAAAATAAGCTGATCAGTTTGCTAGATGAATTGATTTCTGAGAGAAAGAATTTATGGCAAATTGCATTTCTATTTTCAAATGAGGTTTATGAGTTCCAGTTCATGATCATGTGTTTATAGGGGAATTTCCTTGCAATGTCACACTGACACTTTCTGCTTTTGTGCCTTAAGTTCCAACTGAGAAAAGAAACAGAGCGGAAAAAGGAAAGGGAAAGGGGAAATTGTTTATCCAGGAAATGCACACTAAGCTAAAGCTTGCTCCCAGGTGTGACCTGGGAGTACAAGGCAGTTAAGTGACTTGCTTAGGGTCACACATTATGCAAGCAGGGGCTGTGGGATTCAAACCCAGGTCTCCAGGTTTGCAGCTCAGCGCCCCAAACCACCGCACTATACTGCATCCTCATAGCGAACATACTGAACAGGTGGAACATAGGGGACTGCTGAAGTTTTAGATGCCTGTTTCATACAGATGTCTCAGAAATCTGAAAAAGAAAAGTTAAAAACAACAGTTTCACCATGGCACTGAAATGATAATTAGCTAATTTACTAAATGCTCTGTGAATGCCGAAAGCCCATGGTGCACCAATCATATGGTACAGGGAATTTGCAGCATTCTCTCAGCACCAATCACAATCTTCATTCCTGTGCACCAAATGCCTCAAGTTAGAATGGCTCCCCCCAGTCTAACTTGCACCATTTGGGGGATCCTTTAGACAGGGCTTGTGACAAATCTTTGGCGCAAGCTGACTTAAAGTGGGGAAACTGTCACAGCTGCACCCAGTGTACTAAAATTGGATTCAGCTGCGTTAAAGGAGTTTGATTCAGTTGCGTCAAACAACGGGGTTGCCGCTACCTTTGCAAATCAGGCCCATGTGTATCTAACTTATGATCTGCATGGCAAGGATGGTTGTTGTTGTAGAAATGTCATTAGCAATGGTCGTGTATCTCTTGTATCAGTATACTGTCACATGTCAATTCAATGTAATATCACTAATACTCTGAAATATTTTATAAGTTATATTTACAATAAAAGGAGAATTAAAAAAAAAATCTGAACGGGGAGGGAAGAAGTTGTAAGGTGGAAGATTATTCCAGAGATGAAGGAGGTGGTAGGAGAAGGTAACTTACCCAGCCAAGGTTTCTGAACAAGGAAGGAAAAGTATCGAGAGTCAGTTCCAGAAACTGTTTCTTCAAACCAGCATGAAACAAAATGATGTAATCAGCCGTAGACCACACTCAACAAAAAGCAGGATAATGTCATCAACCTTAGGCACACTTTTAAAGGGGCTACATCACATGCTTAAAAGGGCTACAGCACTGTATTTAAGGGCAACAGCACTGAAAGTGGCATTAAAAATACTCAATTGTAACTAAAAAGCATTTTATAAGTTGCATAAGATATTCCAGAGTTGGGAATTATACTATGTTAGCCCACTCCCTGGTGGTTGTGGTTGCATCTTAGAAACAGACAATGAATGCAGAAAAAGACCAGTGGTCCATCCAGTCTGCCTGAGTTCCCTATAAGCCCTGAGACCTATTTTTCCTCCAGGGTCCTAGTCCTCTCCATCCTCTCCCCCATTCTCCTCCCTGATTCTGTCACCCCAAACAACCACATTACCCTTCATTCTGTACCAACCATGCTTGAAACCCCTAAGTGTTTTCGCACCCACTGACTCGACTGGCTGACTGTTCCAAGGCTCCACCACCCTTTCTGTAAAATAGTACTTCCTCACGTCCCTCCTAAACCCCCCTTCTGTTAGTTTCCACTCGTGTCCACATGATCATGAGTAAGTATTCAAGCTAAATAGCTCCCCGCAGTTCACTTTGTAAATTCCTTTAAGGAACTTGAAGGTCTCTATCATATCTTCCCTCTTCCTTCAGGTCTCCAGCAAGTACATGTTCAGTGCCTTGAGGTGCTCCTTCTAGGACCTGCCCTGCTGGCCATGAATAATTTATGTCACTCCGTGCTGCATCATCTCCAAATAATGGTCTCAAAAGCTTGTTTTTTTCCCACCTTCCATGTCCCCCAGGTGCCTCACTCTTTCAGGTCCTCACATCATGCCACTTCTCTACCTACCAGACTGTCTCTCATTGGCATCATCCACTGACAGAATCCAGTGTGCCTGCTCGTGCCCAGGCCAGTTCTATCCTTCCCTGGTGGCTCCCTCCCCATCATAAGAGAGGGAGTACATGGCCAAGAAGCCAATGGTCAGGCACCATGGGCTGGGTAGTGGGCACACCACCTGTGAGGGTCAAATAGAAAAAAAATTATTTACAAAGATTTTGATGTGCATATATTTAAAATGCAATTTAGACGTGTGAAAGAAATAAGTCCCCTAGCTGGGATATGAATCTAGGCTTGCTCGGAATACCATTCCACTACACTAGCAGCTGTTCAAGAAGGACACCTGGAAACGTGGGGATCCCTAAGGCAATCATCTTTTCTCAATGCAAGCCCTGAAGCCACATAAATTAGAATTACATTCATTATTTACAGGGACTGCAGTGTGCATATACCATAAAATAAGAAATTAGTGCATATAATACAGTTTGTGCTTTCAGCGTGCCATCTTTTTCATACAAAACAATTTTCATGCTCCTAACCTTTTGCCAATGTGCATATTTGTGCATGCAGTGTGTGTTACTATCTTTTTTGTATTGATATTCTATGAAGTTTGGCTTTTACAGGTAGTATAGTCAGATTCTAACAGCATTCCAGAAAAGAAGACAACAGAGATCAGCAAATGTCCAGCACATGTATATAGAATCATGCTAATGTACAATTCAGAGATTAGAAATGGCCATAGGGTAACTCAGAGAAACCATTAAGCACAAACAAAACATGTAATGTCAGTGTGTTCCATTCAGAAACATACATTTGTCCAAAACACAGTGTCATTGTTTTATTTCACATCATTGTTGCTGCACATTTTTGCAATGTAAATCCATTGTATTTATTGCATGTGTATTTTACTTTACTTATGCATTGCATGTAGTTAGTATATTTATGTAAACTGTCTATGTATTCCAAGCAAGTGATTCCGGGTTGCTCCTGGAAAAGGGACCGCTTGTCTCATTGAGCTTACCTGGTTACAAAAACCCAGTGGTGCTGGCCCACCGATGCAGCGGCAAGGCGTCCGCTTGCGGTGCCGACATCCCGGGTTCGGTGATGGACTTGGGAGTCAGAGGGCCTGCCAGAGGAGAAGAATTGAGCATCCCAGGGACTGCTGACCTTCTCTGAGGAAGGGGTGAGAGTGTCTGGGACTATTCAGGCCTCTGGCGGAGGCTAGGGGTACCGTCGTGGCCAGTGCCACACATTAGGAGGCAGATGCTGGTGTCACTGCATGTCTCCGCCACCAGGGAAAAACTCTCACAAAAATGAGGGTCAACAAATGATGGCACCTGTCTCCACCACTGCACCCACTGTTTTGTGAAAGGTGAAGGGAAAGATTGAGACCAATACAGTAGAGATAATAGTCAATAGCAGTAATGAAAACACTATTGAAGGAAAGGATAGTGGAACACAATGGCTGCCAATGGTCTGCAAGACTTGAGGCAGCATGGTTTCACAGTGGGGAGGTCATGCCAAACAGAGCTCATAGAGTTCTTTGACTGGGTAACTAGGAAAGTGGATCAGGGAGAGCAGTGGACGTGGCATACCTGGATTTTAGTAAGGTCTTCAACACCATTCCACATAGAAGGCTAATAAACAAGCTGGGGAACCTAGAAATATGTTCTAAAGTAGTGAAGTGTGTGGAGAGTTGGCTGGACAATAGTATTCAAAGGGTGGTGGTAAATGGCATGCACTCTGGAGTAGGCAGAGTGAAAAGTGGGGTGCCACAGGGATCAGTGTTATGCCCAGTCCTCTTCGATGTCTTTATCAGTGACATTGCAGAGGGTCTAGAAGGGAAAGTATGCCTGTTCACAGATGACACAAAGTTCTGCAACAGGGTGGACACACCAGGGAAGTGGATAGAATGAGGAGAGACCTTAAAAGCTGGAGAAATGATCAAGGGATTGGCAGCTGGCTTTCAGTGCTAAATAATGCAAAATCATGCACATGGTGCACAGAAACCTGGGGGCAACATACCACCTGGAAGAGGAGGCAATAGCAGGCTAAAAAAGGAAAGAGACCTGGAGGTAGTCATCTCTGATGACCTGAAGGTAACTAAGCAGTGTGACAAGGCAGCAAGGAAGGCTAGCAGGTTGCTGGATGCATAGACAGGGGAATCACCAGCAGAAGAAAGGAGGTAATAATCCTGCTATACAGACCATTAGCGAGGCCACACCTTGAGCACTGTGTCCAGTTCTGGAGACCCCATCTTCAAAAGGAGATACACATGGTGAAGGCAGTTCAGAGGAGGACAGCTAAAATTGTGAGGGACCTGCATCAAAAACATATGAGGAAAGGCTGAAGAAGTTAAATATGTACTCCCTGGAAGAAAAGAGGGAAAGGGGGATATGATTGAAACATTCAAAACCTCACAGGGAAGAACAAGGTACAGGAGGGTACCATTTTCCAAAGAAAAAGATGCTCAAGGATGAGGGGTCACAATTTGAAGTTTGAGGAGGGGGAGGTTCAGAGGAAATATGAGGAAGTACTTCTCCATGGAGAGGGTGGTGGACAAGTAGAACAGAGGTAGTGGGGGCAGAAACAGTTACAGGATTCAGGAATGTATGGGATAGACACAAAGGGATCTTGGAAGTTAAGGGGGGAACCTTAGGCTGATTAGGGCCTGCAGTGTTACTATAGGTTGGAAAATAGGACAGGCTAGGTGGGTCTGGAGGCCCTTATCTGCCATCAACGTCTATGTTTCTATGTAATACTTATCTTACCTGCTTTTTGCTTACAAAGAGGTGCCATAAGAATCAACAGGCTTTTCATCCTTTGAAACACTTGTATGGTAGATAACCTAGAAGGCCACTAGATGTAATAAAAGAAACATGAGAAGCTAATCCCACTCAGAAATAATCTATTACATCTTATATGTGCGCACTGAGAAGGAAACTGCTAAAATATGCTGAAATTGACCACAGTAATCAGGAAGAAGCCCAAAACAGCAGAAGACATATTACGACTATGGGGAAAAAGGAAAAGGTTTTTAGTCAGGTGAAGAAATCTTGCTACTGTTACGGTGTTACCCATTGCAAAAAAGAACTATTAATGAAGTGGCAAGGGCCTTCTAAAGTGGTTAGATGTACTGGTACAGTTAACTATGAGACTGAGACCACTGATAGGAAAAAATCCTACCAAGTTATATATACCAGGCTAACCTCCTGAAGAAATGGGTTGAAAAAACACCAAAGTTTGCTTTATTAGTATTACAAGAAACTGCTAAAGAAAATACTATACTGTTTATAACAGACTAGAACAAACTATACTTTCTGGTGCTGTAAAGGTGAACGTTTTCCTTACCCACAAGACAAACTGCAGAAATTAGCAAATTGTTAAAATTGGTAAAGACATTTAAAAATACTTTGACTACAGTACCAGGCCAAACAAAAGGGGTCAAGCATGTAACTGTGGCAGAGAATGCACACCCTACGAAACAAAATACATACAAATTACCAGAGTGGTTAAGAGCAGATGTGGCTACGGAAATACAAAAAAATGAAAGAGCTGGGTATCACTGAACAATTGAGAAAGGGTTAGTCATCACCAAAGGTGATTGTGAATAAAAAAGAAGGAAATCTAAGAATGTGCCTTGATTTTAGGAAACGTAATCAAGTATCTGTATTTAACATAATCAAGTATCTGTATTTGACAGTTATCCTATGGCCAGGATAGATGATTTGGTGGACAGACTGGGAAATTCCAAGTACATTAGCACCCTCAATCTCACCAACGGTTACTGGGAAATTCCCCTAGCTAAAGAATCCAAAGACAAAACTGCATTTTCCACTTCAGTTGGATTATATCAGTTCACCACCATGCCATTCAGTTTACACAGTGCACCCACTACATTCCAGCAGTACATACAGTAGATGTAGTTCTAGCCCCTCACACTGGTTATTATACTGCTTACCAGGATGGTGGTGTGGTGTACAGTCCAGACCAAAAAAGCCACCTGGACCGCCTAAGAGCAGTAATCCAGTCTATCAAAAATGTAGGTCTGGCCATTAATCCTGCCAAGTGTGCATTAGGCATGCGATGAACAAGATATTTGGGTTATATTTTTGGAAGTGGAGAAGTAAAGCCACATATTTCCAAGATAGAAACTGTAGCTAACAGTCCTGTCCCTAAAACAAATAAACATGCCAGGTAATGCTTAGGTTTTGCTTTTTACTACCAGAGATTTGTTCCCAATTCCAGCATTCATCAGTTAGCTACTCCCCTCACTGAACTCATGAAAAAATGGCACCTAAATAATGTGAAAAGGTACCCAGAGTGTGATGAAGTTTTTTGGGCCATCAAGGCTGCATTATGTTCAGCCCAGGTTTTAAGAAGTTCAGACTTTGAGAAACAATTTCTGTTACACACAGATGCTTCAGAGGTAGGCCTAGGTATAGTCCTGAGTCAGAATATAGATGGAAAGGAACATTCCTAGTAGGAAGCTATTTAGGATTAAAAAAAAAGAAAGAAAAGAAAGAAAGTCAGTGCGTGTCCTGTGCTGGGAAGGGTACTGTATCAACTTACTTTGCTAAACCAGTGGAGGAGAGCGAGCCTAATTGAGGGTGTGGCTTAGACACTATAAAAGCAGGTGACTCAGATTACAACTTCCTTTTGCTAGCGTTGCTTGTAGAGCAGAAAGCAGCTAACTGAAAGAAGCTACATTTTCTTATTAATTTAACATTTATCTCTCAGCAGGAGTCAGTGTCTGTTGAGATTAAGCAGATATATTTATTAGAAGTAGAAGAGGTCTTATTTAGGGTTAAAAAAAGAAAGAAAGAAAAGAAAGAAAGTCAATGTGTGTTCTGTGCTGGGAAGGGTACTGTATCAACTTACTTTGTTAAACCAGTAGGAGGAGACAGAGCTTAATTGGGGATGTGGCTTAGACACTATAAAAGCAGGTGACTCAAATTACAGCTTCCTGTTGCTAGCCTTTTTTTCTTACTAATTGCCCTCCATCCCACCCACCCTAAGCCAGTTTTACTTTTACAGCCACTGGATTTGACTGTCAACAGGAGCTTCCTGTTTGGCAGTAGGAAGAGAAGGATCATAGAGAAACACTGGTTTTGTCAACCCTGAAGGAAAAAAGGTAGCTCACTCTCCCCCCCCCCCAGCTGCTGGTGGCCTAACACTGAGCAAGGAAGGAGGAGGCTACTGAAGACTACAGGAAGTTGCTGTCCCTGAACAGGAAGGGTGAGAGTTGTAAGGATAGAAGAGAGTAAGCATACAGAGAAACAGGAGAGGGGACACAAAATAAGACATGATAGGAGTGGTGCAGTGCAATGGCTGTGGGGTTGCAGTGTTTCAGGAGACATTCTGGAGGCTGTGATACTGCCCTATTTGCAGGCACCTCTCTGGTCTGAGGGAGGAGGTTGCCTGTCTCCAGGCTGACCTGGCTAGGATTTGTGAAACCTTCTCCCCCAACCAGGGACAACTAGGGCCAATGCCACTACCTCAGAGGTAGCCAAGAAAGAGGAGAGACTGGACCAGGGTGGGCTCAGGGAGGGAGAGGGGTGGTGGAACAGAGTTGCATCCCTCCAGCTGTACCTCTCCACAACTCATTCACTCTTCTGGTGGATAATGTTTCCTCTACGGAGGCACCTGCAGTGGAGACCAAGGAGGATGCTGGGAACCTTCACAAAGAAGACCCACAGGAGGGTGGCATGGGACCCCACAGGGGAAAGAAACAATTCCTGGTGGGGGGACTCAATCATTAGGAGGGTAGAAATGGGGGGGAAGGGAAGAGTGAGGTAAGGTGCCTGCCTGGCACCACAGCTTGGAGGGACAGGAAGCAAAGCCTTGGGATCATGGGAGCAGCTGCATGAGAGAGGGAGCTGGATGTCATTGTCCACCTAGGGAAAAATGACCTGGCTAGGAATGGGATCAGAGCAGTGCAGGAGGAATTTGTAGAGTTGGGGAGGGGCCTTAGACAAGTAGCACATATGGTAACCTTCTCGGAGGTGCTGCCTGTCTATGGCAAGGGTGATTCTAGGGTACTCCTCACCAGGGAATTCAATGAATGGTTGAAAAACTGGTGTGGAGCTCAGGGTTTTGGCTTCATTGGGGATTGGGGAGCCACCTGGAGGGATGCAGACCTATACTGGCATGATAGTCTGCATCTGTCCATGAGGGGAATCAGGATCCTATGTGAGAGGTTTAAATGCTTCATTGACAAGCATTTAAACTAGCCAAGAGGGTAGGCACTGAAAAGGAGCAAGGAAATCCCAGCCTCCCCCCACAAAACACAGTAATTGGTGAGGTAAGCACCAAGGTAGAGAAGTCATTAGGGAGCAGGACAGAGGTAAATGTAAAAAAAGGCAAAGGCAGTAAGGACAGGAATGGGGCTCAAAGGGGTAAGGCCATCAAAAAGTGGAGGGTGATGAGTGCCAATGCCCATAGTCTGTGTAACAAGCTCCCTGAACTAGTGGCCTTGATGGAAGAGGGTTGCCTGGATATTGTGTCAGTCACAGAAACATGGTACACAGAAAACCATGACTGGGATGTCAACATACCAGGACACACAATCTACAGGAGGGACAGGGAGGGTAAAAAAGGAGGAGGAGTAGCTCTCTATGTAAAAGAAGGGATCAAAGCAACAGAACTAAAGAGTAAACAGGGAGCAGATGAGACACTCTGGGTCACCCTGGAGACAGGAAATGGCACCACAATCTGCATGGGGGTTGTATACAGACCCCCATCTCAGGAGGAGGGACTGGACAAGGAAATGATAGAAGGCTTCCTTAGAATGGCAGAAAAAGGTGAGATATTGTTGATGGGGGACCTGAATATGCCAGATGTTAACTGGAGCACCTTTGCTGCAGACACATCCAAGAGCAGGGTCATTCTTGATGCCCTACAGGGCATGCCTCAGACAGCTAGTATTGGAACCCACTCAGGAGGGAGCAATCTTAGACCTGGTACTCTCAAATGGGGATGGAGAAAGAATCTCAGATTTAGAGGTGGGTAGCCATCTGGGAACAAGCGACCACCAAACAGTGTGTGGTTCACGACAAACACAGCCATACAATCAAGCCATACAAAAGCAAGTATTGACTTTAGGAGGGCTGACTTTGGGAAAATGAGAGAGTGCCTCAGAAAAGCACTAGCAAACAGGCAAGAAGGAGGGGTGGAGAAACAATGGGGAGTAATCAAAACAGCCATCACAGAGACAACAAGGCTTTGAGTAAGGCAAATCAACAAAACACAACGAAGGAAAAAAACGCTATGGTTCTCAAAAGGAGGTGGCAGGGAAAGTTAAGAAGAACAGGATTTCATTCATGAAATATAAGGAAACACAGAAGGAGCAGGACAGATAACTTTATCAGTTAAAGCAGAAAGAGGCTGGGAAGGTAGTCAGAATAGCAAAGGCCCAAACCGAGGAAAGGATAGCCAACTCTGTTAAGAAGGGGGATAAGACCTTTTATAGGTGCATTAGGGAGTGAAGAAAGACCAAAGGAGGGATACTGAGGCTTAATAAAGGGAAGGGAATGTGGGTAGAAGGTGACAGTGAAAAAGCAGGGATACTGAATGAATATTTCTGCTCAGTATTCACAAAGGAAGAGGGGGAGATACCTAAACCAAACAAGAGAAACACTCTGAAGACAGGGTCGATACCAGTCCATTTACAGAAGAAAGGGTTCTAAAAGAACTAATAACATTGAAGGTGGACAAAGCAATGGGACCTGATGAGATTCACCCAAGAATTCTAAAAGAACTAAGGGTAGAACTAGTGACACCGCTGACTACTCTCTTTAACAAATCATGGGAGGATGGGGTGGTACCTGAGGACTGGAGGAGGGTGGATGTGATTCCTCTTCACAAAAGTGGGAGCAGGACAGAGGCAGGAAACTACAGACCAGTTAGTCTGACCTCAGTGGTAGGGGAAAATGATAGAATCACTTCTGAAGGAAAGAATTGTTGAGTACCAAGAGGTCAGTGGGGCACAGGACCCAAGGCAGCATGGATTCACAATGCAAAGGTCATGTCAGATGAATCTAATAGATTTCTTTGACTGGGTGACCAAAGTAGTAGACCAGGGAGGGGCTGTGGACATGGCCTACCTAGATTTTAGCAAGGCATTTGATAACGTCCCACACAAAAGATTAATACAAAAGTTAGCCAGCTTTGGAGTGGGTACCAAGGTGGTAGCCTGGATAAAAAAATGGCTAGACAACAGGATGCAGAGGGTAGTAGTAAATGGAGTCCACAGTGAAGAAAGGAGGGTTACTAGTGGGGTACTGCAGGATTCAGTACTGTGACCGGTCCTTTTTAATGTCTTTATAAGTGACATTGCAGAGGAACTGGAAGGAAAAGTATGTCTCTTTGCAGACGACACAAAGATCTGCAATGGGGTTAATACACCAGATGGAGTGGAAAGGATGAGAAGAGACTTGGCAAGGTTGAAGGAATGGTCAGATGTATGGCAGCTCAGATTCAATGCAAAGAAGTGCAAGGTAATGCACCTGGGAAACAAAAACCCAAGGGAATAGTACACAATGGGGGGTGAGATACTGACAACAGTAAAAATGAAAAGGGACCTGAGGACAATTATATCAGATGACCTAAATATGGGCAAGCAATGTGAGAAGGCAGTAAGGAAGGCTGGGGGGATACTGGGATACATAGGGAGAGGCATCAATAGTAGAAAACAAGAAGTTGTTATCCCTCTGTACAGACAGTTGGTGAGACCCCATCTGGAGTACTGTGTGCAGTTCTGGAGACCCCATCTCTGGAAAGACATAGACAGAGTGGATGCTGCCCAGAGGAGGGCAACCAAAATGGTGCAGGGTCTGCACCAGAAGACATACAAAGAAAGACTAAAGGAGCTTAATATGTATACACTTGAGGAAAGGTGGGAGAGAGGGGACATGACAGAAACTGTCAAGTACCTCAAGGGAATCAACAAAGTCCAAGAGGGTGGCATCTTTCAGAAAAAGAGATGTGCAAGGACAAGGGGGCACAATTTGAAGATAGAGGGGGGACGGCTCAGAGGTAATGTGAGGAAGTATTTTTTCACAGAGAGGGTTGTGGATGCATGGAACAGCCTCCCTGAGGAGGTTGTGGAGTCAAGAACAGTGGGGAAATTCAAGAATGCATGGGACAGACATAAGACAGTCCTAGTGGGGGGGTAGGAGGAAGTAAGCTGTTGGTTAACCAGGATCTGCAGCTTATCTGTTAGGTAGGAAAATGGGCAGACTAGGTGGGCCAAGCAGTCCTTATCTGCCATCAAATTCTATGTTTCTTAAGCTGCATGACAGAGAGAAAAAGTACTCCACTATTGAAAAAGAATGCCTTGCTGCAGAATGGGCAATGGAGTCCCGTAAGTTTTATCTGCTAGGAATGGACTTTCTACATATAACAGATAATTCTCTCTGTTGGCTTAATTAAATGGAGGATAAAATTCACAGACTCACAAAGTAGTACCTGGCACTACAGCCATTTAAATTCAAAGTGATGCACAAATTTGGAAAAGAAAATGTCAATGCTGATTTTATGTCAAGATTTGGTTCAGGAACTGAGAATTCAAAAGGCTGAAAAAATGTGCGTGCTTAACTGAAATGTTTGCTGTAAAAGGTGTTACGATACTGCATATGCAAAGAACAGTAAATGTTATAAGGTAATGTTAAAAGAGAAATAAAAGGTTTTGGAAACCTGTTTTTAAGGGGAAAACAGGTTCTCTCTTAAAGAGGGGTGTTTGTGAGATGGCTGGGTTAGACCCTGTCCCATTTGTTATGCAGAGAGAGTTAAAAGTTAAAGAGTTAAAACTGCTCATCACTGGTCACAGTTTGACAGTACAGTAGGCTTAAAGCTACAGCTCCAGGTTTAAAGATACTCCTCCTCTCCTTAAAACCAGCACACCGTTCCTTTGAGTCCCCTGGTCTCCAAATAGATCACTACACTCTGCTTTCATTCCAATTAACTCCTTAGCAGAATCAGAAGCCACAACCTGGATAAAACACAGCCTGATAGCCCTTACCAACACTGTTGTCAACTGCTTGTCTTTCAGTTATTCCTAGCAGGTCCCTGTGGATTCAATTGGAACAAGCTTTGTTTTGACAACTCATACCAACACTTTTCCATCATCCTCCCAGCCCATCTTATCCCCCTTACTCCCACTGCTACCCCTTCTCAGAAACTACTTTTCAATGCACTATCAAACTAACACCTGTCCTCTCATTCTGCAAATACCATGAGCCAGTTAATTACATTTATGAATCTAACCACATGACTCTTACACATCTCAGCTTCCAAGAATTGCCACAAAGTAAACACACCACATACGGAATCAACACTTTCTCATCAAAGCCCAAAAACTACGTCCTCCCAGGTCACCCTGCACAGATAGGACATGCTACCACTATTCACACTGTCACCTGACATGCCTCACAGGACCTATCCTATACCCCCTCCAACACTCAACTTGATTCTAATATGGCCCAACTACAAGAAAGCAAATTCTTCAAATTAAAGGGGAAGTCTCTCATAGTTCCACACCAATATTTTCCCAACTCCTTATGTGTAACTATTGTATGTCTCCTCCAGATGCCAGCAGTCCTATTGCTGTCCAAATCCAGGTTATAAATAAAAAATATACAGCCCCCAAAAGTTATCAATGTGTTTGTCCTCCATTTTACCATCAATGTTGCTGGAGGATGATGTCATCAGAGCAACAGATAACGGTGCTGCACTAAATGTAGTTCCACCAGTATACCAAACCCACAGTGTTTGGTTCCCCACTTGAGTAATGGAGGAACCCTTTAAGTGTTGTGCACATCCTGAAGTGCAGGTCTAATAGGGACCAGGACCATGTGAGTGTGATACAGCACTGATTTGAGGTATATACAGTATTCATATAAGGAAGTGCCTGTATGTGTTGTGTTACTGTTTCTGTTAGCAAAAACAGTTTACCAATAAATGACTCTGGGTACAACAAGAGTTTTAAGTGGTATTATGCAGCTGTTGTGTTATGGTATGTGTGTGTGTGTGTGTTAACATTCTCTGTTTTGATTGACACCAGCAGTGAGAAACAATCTTACAAATAGGCCCCTTTCCCTTTGTAACTAGGCAGCCAGTAATTGGATGGCTCCTGTAAGGCAATAAAGAATTCAGCTATGAGGAAAGCATCAGCTGCAGGATATGGAAGAAGGATAATCTAGTGGTTAAAGCACAGGGGCACCTGGTTTAAATCCTACTAGAGTCCCTTACTCTCTAACCCCTAAGAAGTTCCCCTAACCTCCTTGGAAACCGTGATGGCCCCTCAGATTCATGACTTTAAAAGTGTCCCAATTCCCATTATAAATCATTAGCAGTGATGTGAAAGCTACAGCACTTCACTTTCAAGGGACTAAGGATACGCTGTGGCAGCCCTCCCCCCGCTTTGTAATGCCAGCATTTGAAGTAGGATGTCCCTCACAAATCAGATGCTACACCTCAGCTGTTGTAGGTAAAGAAACTAATCAGTCTCTGTTTATAGTGCTCTGTATTTGCTTAGCTCACTCCTCCCATGTCATATGCATTCTGTGTCTTGGTATTTCCAGTCAGAAACTCAGATTTAAGGAACATTTGAAATGTAAAACAATACACTTTATAAAGTAAATGATCTAGCTCTCCACTTTCAGGCTGCTGAAAGGAGATGTGTACAAGTCACTCTTGTGTGATCCTTTGGTAAACTGCTCAGGCTCATCTTGTAATGAATCTTATCAAGGGTGTTCACCTGGTTCACTACAGAGTGACTGACTGACTGTTCAACTGACTGATTGGTTGGTTGACTGATTCAGTTTACTGCTTTCCACAACATGTTACAAGTGTCCCACAGAGAGAAATGAGCAGTACAGAGAAACAGTTTTTGTTTTCTGTGAATGAAATACTATTAGATGTATTATTTGCTCTACACATACAGTATTAAGGCTACAAGTACTACTCCCTGGGTGAGTTGCATGACAGAACTGCCTTAAGTCATTGCAAACTTAAATTAAAATCAGGCTAGACAGCATTGATACCTTTATGTTTTGTTCTGCAGTGTTGCTGCAGTGACATCATGGAATGGGAGGGGCTTATTACAAGTGGCTCATTTGCATGTGAATTGAGGCTTGCTTGACATTTTACTACCTTGTGTCAGAGCCTCAGACTCCAGATATGTGTTGCAACAGAAGAAATGGCTGATCTCTTATTGACATATGTACAGTAATTGATGTAATGTATAATAAATACATCAGACATATCCAAATCATACATATACAGGAGTCTTCTCCTTTAATACTGCTCACTGACTCTGAAGCACTTAAATGGCAAGCAATCAGATTGGCTTGGCTACTTCTGCTTCTATCAGGGAATATCCAACCCAACCTTGGCTGACTGCCACGCACACCGGAACCCCATATTAAACATAAAGAGCTATCTATAGCATCTATTGATATATGCAGCCTGCTGGCAAAATTTGACCAACTACAAGTGTGGGTAACCTAGTATCAGCCAGACATACTCTTAATAGTTGAAACATGGCTTACAGCAAAGATTACTGACATGGCCATTCAGATACAAGGATATTCATTCTTTAGACTAGATAGAACTGGTAAACATGGTGGGGGATGTATAATCTACATAAAAGATCACATCAAAGGGGTTGCACTCTCTCCGATAACCACCAACAATAACACCCAAATACTGTCATTGAAAATACTACTTGGTTCGAAGGGTAAATGTAGTACTATGGTATCTGTCTATATCCCTCCTAAGGAGCAATCGCATGGTTTTAAAGCAATCCATAACTACCTCGGTGACCTTCCCCATAACACTGAACTGATCATGATGGGTGACTTACCATTAATTGGTCATCACCTGAGGCAGCACCACGTAGGGATGCCCTGTCTGCCTTAAGTATGTCCCAACTAGTTGACTCACTCACTCACCAGAATTATCGAACAGAGACTAGTAGTTTATTAGACTGCTTGATCACTAACTGCCTGGAGAGAATCAGCCATACCCTGGTCCTCCCAGATGCCATTAGCGACCATTCACTGAAAATCTTTAACTGGTCAAACAAGGCCCCCGAAATCCCAGCAAAGACACTTGCATCTAGAATTTTGAAAAAAAGGAAACTTGAAGCCCTCAAAGAACACCTCAGGAGTCAAGACTGGAGATCCATTGACGCCATTGAAAACATCGATCAGGCTCTTGAAATATTTATCCTTAACTTCAGTACTGCAAGCAACATCTATGCCCACTACTCCAAATGCAAAATCAAAGGCTCATATAAATCCTGGATATCTCCACAACTCCAGATGAAGCACAGAGACAATTTATGGCACAAAGCTAAAAGTACATGGTCACCAGAAGATATACAAGCATGTAAAACAGCCAGAAGCAAACGCACCTGGAGCATTCATCAAGCAAAAAGTCAGCACTTCAAAAATGAACTGACGAACTCATGGAGTGACAGTCGAAAGTTCTGGGACAATATCAAGACATTGACAGGACAACCAAATAAATCCCCCCCAACCTTGTTGAATACCGAAGGAATTACAACCCAGAACCCAAAGATCATCATCAATACATTCAATAATGCCTTCGACGACTTAAGCAGTGTACTGCCCCTTAATTTCTTCACCCCCATAACAATAATAATCCTCTACTGACATCATCCTCCCTATCGGCCATGTCCCCTCCATTCTACCTCAAAATTATCACCATATCTGAAGCAAGAACGTACCCTTACCGGATACCAAAGCTGAGGTTCCCGACATGTAGCAGCCCAGCATCGGTGTCCCATAATTAGGGATGCCCAACAGCAAAAAACATTTTGCTGGGCAAAAATGGGTTACGCCTGTGAAACATAGTTTTGCTTGCATAACCATTTGTGGAGAGCAGGGAGAGGTACTGGCCAAGCTGCCCTGTAGTGTGGAGTATTAATGCTCCGCCAGCAAGGCATCAGGGATGGAGGTTCTGTTCCCACACTGGGAACTTTTTTAAAAACATTTGTTTCCCACCCCCAAGTCTAACACCCAACTCTGAGGTCTGCTCCCCCTCAGAGTTGGATATTTTTGTAAGGGGGACACAGGGGCAAAGCCCCCCGCATAAAGCAAATCTCCATTGGGATTGTGAAATGTGGTCTCCGACCTTTGTGTTTTTGGGATTACATAGGTAATCCAGCCTGAAAATACCTCAATTCGGTCCTCGGGAAATCAAGAGCAAGCAGTGAATCGCTTGATCTAAAACTGGTTGCACTTACTCTTGATGTGATTCTCCAGCCCCTAACAAGAATCCTTAACTTATCTTTAACATCAGGTATATTCTCACAGTGCTGGAAAGCTGCGGTTGTGACACCAGTTTGCAAAAGTGGAGATAGGTCTAGTCATACTAATTACAGACCTATTTCTATGCTCCCTCCGCTCTCGAAAGCTTTAGAACACATTGTGTAGGACCCAGTAATTGAATATATGGACAAATATCAGCTGCAATGCCCACAACAACATGGGTTCAGAAAGCAGCACAGCACCACTACAGCCTGGTTGAATTCACAGGATATATTCACGATGCCCTAGATCGCGGGTTCTTGGTGGGGGCAACCTACGTTGACCTCACCAAGGCCTTCGACACAGTAAATCATGACCTACTTCTGAACCAACTCTCACAAACAGGTCCATCACCTGACAGTGTAGCCTTGTTCAGGAGCTACCTCTCAGGAAGAGTACAATAGGTGAAAATCCTGAACATCCTGTCCAAAAGTAGAAGTGTAAATACTGGTGTCCCGCAAGGATCTATACTGGGTCCACTACTTTTCAGCTTATTTCTGAATCAAATTCCGCTAGCTGTGCAGGATAAAGTATTGCTTTATGCAGATGATGCGGTTCTATATTCCATCCACTCAAACCCAGTACTCCTAGAAGAAAGAATGTAGACCAGCTTCTCAGCTATCAAAGCTTGATTCTTAAAATCAAAGCTGTTACTCGATTACAAAAAGACAAAAACAATGCAGTTTGCATCCTTTCACAATAAACATAGATCACACCACCTGCATATCCTTAACAACCAACATATGCCCCTTGAGATGGTGCAAACTTTCAAATACCTAGGAGTTACACTTGATTATTTGCTCCCATTCTCTCAACACATAGACCTGGTGGCTAAATCAGCAAATACATAGCTAGGTCTACTTTATAACAACAGGCACTGCCTCACAAATGAGGCACTAAATCTAGCAGTCACAAGCTTGTTTCTGTCCGTAACAGACTATGGGTTAATAGTCTACAGTGCTGCAACAGAATCTGCCCTTAAGCAAATAAAAGGAACTCTCAACAAGGCCTGTCTACTCCTAGGAGCCTAGTAAAGAATGCATACCTGTGAACTTTACACCCAATCCAGTTGGTTAAACCTGGATGGTAGGATATGTTACCAAACAAGTCTGCTAGCAAAGAAATCCACTCTTGGCCTCCCTCCTTCCAGTGTGCAGAATCTCCTCATCAAATCTGATAATACCAGGTGTACCAGAGGTGCAATCAGCCGGCACCTAAAAGTGCCCTTCAAAAGGACCGCCTAAGGTCAGCATTCCTATCAATACTGAGCACCTTTTTGGACAGATTCCGTAAGTGCATAATTACAGTCTGGAACTAAATTAAGCCCATTCAAGTCAAAGCTTCGAGCCTTCCTGACATCAGCTAGTAGTTGTGATTGTATCCATTAACTCCTAATCTGAATAATTCTCTACTGCACTTATTTAGTGTACCTGTCAGTTTACTGCCCACCTATTCTACCTTCCCTCCCCACCCTCCTCAACCTCCTTTTCCCTGTACAGCCTCACCCCTACTAAGCACATCATACTACCCGTCCAAGCTAGCCTGCTTTAATTTTTATACCTGCTTCTTGCCCAAGCAATCTTTCACTAACCTGTCTGCTCTCCACTTCCCCCACCTCACATTACCACCTCCCCACCACTCCCCCCTTCTCCATCTAACCTAATCCCCCCCTGAACACTCTAAATATCTTCACCCCTGGCTATGCATTCCATTGGGTTCCCATCGCATCCATTTCTATCCCTTCCGGTCCAACCCCTGCTTCCCTATGTCAACATAGCCCCCCCATCTGCTCCCTCCCACCTCACCTTGCAGTACTCTCTTTCCGGGTTTAATCTCACCCAGTATCTAAATCTCCCTTTGCACTTACGACCAGAACTGCTCATTAGCATGTTCAGTGAACTAATCCACACTCCTTGAATCCCCCCAATTAGTTTTTATGTTTTCCACCCTTAATTGTCATTTTATTATGTACAGTAACTAACTGATACTGTTCCTGTATGTAAACTTCTCTCAGATTATTATACTGTTGTTTTTCTTGTACAGTCTACGTAACCTTGCTTGACGTGGAACTTTTGTAAAAAAGCCTCTAGCCCAAACGTACTTGTAATCCAAGACTTAATAAATATATAAATAAATAAAAAAGATCTGTTTTGTCCTCTCCTATTTTGCCACTTGTCTGTCTCTTGCCTGATCGCACAATCAAATTTTCTTGTAGCACCTAGGAATTGGCCACTCCGATGGTCCCTCTATTTCCCCCCGTTATCTCCCTCCCTTCACTTGCTGTTTCCTTTCTCCCTTTGCTTTTCTGTGGTTAAAAAATATATGTGAATCTTTACATGAAAGTGGGATCCCTTGGTTTGCAAATGTATATAATTATATTGTTGGAACGACTGCAGAAAGCTATTTGGGTTTAATGAAAACATAAAATATATGATGATAGTGCACATACACTCTTATATAAGGAGCTATAGGGGTCAGGTGCTACACTACAGGGTAATTACAGCAGTGTGAGGACTGCCTTAAAGCAGTACTAATTTAGGGTGCACACTAAATTAGTACTGCTTTAGGGCAGTCCTCATATAGCTATTTGGGTTTATTAGAAAGATAACAATTCGGAACACAGGGAGTGGACCTTGACATGCATTTTGACATCCACAAGCTTGATTACAGAATTGTCAACAGGAAAACCAGCTCTGGGACAAAATGTATTATTTTGCTACACCTTTTGTTGCACCTGTTAAAACTAGATGTGCTCTTCAGGCTGGCCTAAGGAAGGAAACTGAAAACGTTTTGACCTTTTTTGTGAAAAACAGTAGATGTGACTTACAACAATAGGATGCAGAGTTTGAACTGCCAGACAAAACATTTGATATAATAAGAGGAATGTTTTTCCAGGGGGAGAGACTCAGATGTAGGATTTTTTTGTTTGTACTGCATTTATGAAGAGCTATCCTGTGCAATTTTATTTTTTCTCTTTTATTGTTATTGATACTAATAAAATGCTACTTGCAAATTTTATAACTTCTTCTGATCTGCCTATTCTTCCTGACCCATGCCCCTACAACAGTCTGCCCATAGGGAGGCACATCTGTACCAATAGGATATCCACTCCTCTCCCAGTTAGGAAACCTGTTGAACTGGTGTCTGTAACTACCAGCTTCAGAACTTCCACACAAAGCTCCACTGAAGAAGGAAAGAGGTGGCCTTGACTGCTGGAAGTGCATGTCTTAGCCATTGACCATATCTATGGATAATCCCATATCCTTGTTCCTGCAATTCATGATATCCTGAGAGATTGTGTGATCTAGCTCCTGTAGGCCCTTCTTTTACCCTTCAATATACCCATTAGAATGAGGTCTGAAAGTCTTGCGTTGTCCCTATCTCTGTTCAGCAATCATTTTATTTTTAATTTCATTTATTTCACCAGGAAAAGGCTCCGTTGAGCAAGCTCATTTACAAGGAGGTCATGGGTAGGACAGGGATACAGATAATAAAAACAATAAGACAATAAAAAATAAAATAAAATATCATAAAATACAAATACAGTTACAACGGTGACACAATACAGTGGGGATACAGTCAGTATATATTAGGATACAAGGCTGGGTAGCATACCATGTGAAAAGTTTCATGAAAGCAAGACAGTTACTTCAAGGGGATTGTGCAGGAAGAACTGAGAAGAATATGATAGTAAAGATCAAGCACTAGTTCCTTGAGCAAGTATCAGTACATAGGTTGTCAATGAGGGCTTTGAAATTATTGTGCCTGACCAGAGAACTAAGTTTTAGGGTGCTCTGTAATTTGTGCCAGGCAACCATAATGATATTGCTGATCACAGATTTGTCATACTGCGTAGCATACCTAGGTGTACCCAGGAGAAGGAAACATTTCTTTCTTAGAGAAGAGGAGCAAGAGGACTTGCTGAAGAGGTCAGTGATATACCCAGGTAAATCATTAGCTAGCACCTTATAAGCCCACATATAAAGATTGTATAATCTTTTAGATAGAGAGGCCCATCTGACTGCTGCGTACAGGTTACAGTGATGAGTCCTTGGTGTCAATTTAGTGATGAACCTCAGGGCTCTATGGTAGAGAACATCAAGCCTGTTTAATCATGTAATAGGGCATCAGCTGTAGATTATGTCTGCATAGTCTAAGATTGTCAAAAAGGTTGCTAGCTCCAGACACTTTCTGATAGTCATAGGAAAACAGTGCAGGTTCCTGTAGTAGAAGCCGAATCTGGCACGTAGCTTCTTACAGACTGCCTCAATATGGGTGAACAAGGATAGTTTATTGTCAAGCCACACACCGCGATATTTATAACTTGTATGATTGCACCTGTAAGTAGCAGAATTGTTCCCTACTAGGCCATATTTAGTTTGTATCATGAAAAATGGTAGCACTCCCTAAACATCAAGAAACTGAAAAATATGACGGAGTCCTAAGTGACTCCTGAGTCCTAAAGACAATGGGCAGACTAGTTGGACCTGGTGGTCTCTTTCTGCCGTCAACTTCCATGTTTCTATGACTCCAATGGAAAAACGTGGTCTACGTTAATCAGAGGGAAGTTGGTGTCATGAGCCAGGACCTGGCATAAAAACATTACATTATTTTGATACTGTTGTGTAGGTGGAAAATCTATTCCATTGTGACAAAGTGGATATGGTATATTTGGTGAATCTAAGGGACCCACTGCCAGTGGGATGTGCAAACAAATATTTATTTAAATTATGTACTGTAGGTCATTCAGACAGATTTCTGTCATTTCCAATATGAATCAGAGGTCTTAGAGATCCAGTAACAAAGAGTATGTGAGTGTGAGGCCATGGCATAGCCTTTTAAATTAGGAAGATTAACCTCTCCCTTGCCCTGTGGTAATTGCAGTATCAGGAAGTGAATTCAAGCACATTTACCCTCCAAATAAAGTGGGATATCATCCAATTTCAGGCTGTAAAATACATATGTGCTGGGATTAAAGGGAGTGTCAGCAGAAAATTTAAAACTCTGGGCAGTGTGTTTACGCGTGCAGTTTCTATTTGAGAATAAAACCCTATCGGTAAAGGTGTCCATTTATCCAGGTCTTTAATAAGTTGTATCAGGGATTCCAAATTAAGAAATTCAAGGTTGTCCAAATTTCTGAGACTAAACACCCCTAAATATTTTAAGGTAACCCAGTTCCATTTAAAGGGGTACTGCTTCCAAATTTCCAAGCCGGGGCGGTAATTAAGTTGCAGCAATTCTGTTTCTTTTCAAGTTTTAACCTAAAGCCCACAACCTGACCAAAAATGTCTAACTCCTCCCAAACTGTGGGGAGTCTTTCTGGGATAACAAGGTTTACAAAATGTTATCCACATAAAGAGTAATCTTAAATTCAATACTCCCGATGGGAATGCCCTCTATATTGCTTTTTTTGTCTGATGACTGAAAAGCCTGGGGCTCCACATACAGAACAAACAGCAACAGTGACAGAGGACAGCCCTGTCAAATGCCCCTCCCCAAACTTATCGAGGAGGTAATGGAGACACTAACCTTGACCCACGTTTTAGGGGCAGAATATACTGTAGATTTTGCACAATGTCACAAATTGTGGCGGAAATCCAAAATTCAACAGGGTGTCCCATAAAGATAGCCAGGGCACCCTGTTGAATACCTTTTCTACACCTAAACTAACTGCTACAGCTGGTAGCTGTCATTGTTCCACATAATCCAGTACATGTACCGTGCAGTGGATTTTATCAAATGACTTGGTGAGTTTTGTGAAGCTTGCCTGGTCTTTATGTATAATAGATGGTAAGATAATGTCTAATGTGGAGCTTGAATTGCTGTGAAAATGTTATCGTCATTGATCAAAACTGAAACTGAGCAATAAGCAGATGGCAGACTCAGAGCTTTTTCAGACTTTGATATAGCTGAAACAGCCACCCAGTTCCCTTTGTACCCCCTTGTAAACTCTAAGTTTTGTGGGTAAGAGTTGACCGGAAAATGATTTATACATTTCAGCTGCAAAGCCATCAGGGCTGGGGCATTTATATGTTTTTGAATTCCTGATAGCGAACATATTTCATTGTCAGTTACGGACGAGAGCAGCTGCTGCTACTGAGCTTCACTGAGGCAGAGAAGATGCAAGTTCGCAAAATATGCTATTGAGGAGTCAGTCCCAGATGTGACCTGGGAAGAATATAAATGTTGGTACTACTCATGCATAATTTTACCTACACTGTGGCAGAGTTAGGCTGCACCCTCAGCTGTGACTGATGGACCACTTTTCTATCTCCTTATTTCCTAGCAACGGTTAACGCTTTTCTTCTCCCCCCCCCCCAGGTTGGCCACCTAGCGTAGCTCTTTACTGTCCCTACTAAACTTCCTACTAGTTCTATCTTTTTTCATTTCCATCCATACAGTTCCTGAAATGATGCCAAACACCCAGAGAGGTGTTGTGTAAAGTGCATAAGTGCATTTTGTGTACACAAAACATGAAGGCTATTTTAAAGAGGAATGAATACAGTTAGTAAAGCCTTTTTAAAGAAAAAGGATTCAGAAGTCATATAAAACAATAATAATGTCATGATTAGCACAGTTATAAGAAATCCTTAAGGTATTTTCATAAATTCACACTATAGACCTGTTACTGTGTAAGGTTTAATGTATGAGGCTGAATTATATGCTTCATAAAAGTGCTTAGTCATTGTGGATCAGAGCTACGAAGAGTCAACATCTGTGGATATATACACTGTACCTTTAACTGAACCAGGAAATCCCCTGACACAAATCCCCTTACCCTTGGTATTGAAATAACATGTTCAGACATAAAACAACATGTCCAGACTTTTAAATACAGAAAGGGCTTAGTCAGGTGACCCCCACCAAAAGATATAAAAAGCCTCTTCACTAAGTTCGCTGGGGTTCAGCCCAGTGGGGCTCAGCCCTGAGAGAGAGACAGAGAGAGAGAGAGGAGGAGAGAGGTTCTACTGCTACTGTAGACAAGCTGCTGAATGCAGATGAGAAGGGTCTTAGAAGCTCTAAGATCCAGGACTGTATTATGGGAGAAACTACTGATGTTAAGTAGTGATTTTCTTTACAATTTTTTTGTTTTCATTTATTATTTTTCGAACTTTTGAAAAATAAATATCACACCAAGGTGTGTTTTAAACCTGTAAATTTGCCTTGTCTGACAATTATTCCCTCACGCTGTGACATACACGAATAGAACAGTGCATTTTCCTGTTGGCTGTAGCATCTTTTAAATGTAAAATATGTGCACATTTCTTACTGTTCCTTAACTGTCAGGCCAGGTGCCTGCGGCCCCGAACACCTCCCTTATAATAATACTGCTTCAGATATAATAAGGCTTCTTCTACCTTCTGATCCAGTAGATGTGTAGCAGTGCTGTGACATGTCAAATTTGGTGTGCCAACACAATGTCGCCAGTCGAGCTCATCAATTGTAATGATTGGAGCTATCACTCTAAGTCCTCCAGTCCACTCTTTTTTTTTTTTTTTTTGTTGCAACGAGTGTGAAATAATCGTGCCATGTAACATGGCTTTCAGTGTATCCCATAAGACTGTGTCTGTGACCTCCCCAGTATTAGTATCCCACAAAATCTGGGCTATGTTCTCCTGCATAAGTTACTTACAGCATCCTCTCTCAATAAGCAAACAGTGAAATGCCGTTGTGTATTTTTCCTAGTGATTCATAAATCTTACATTAAAGTAATTGGGGAGTGACCTGATAATAGCCGAGGCCCATACTCAGTATCCTGAACCGACTCAAAGTGCTCCACTGTCACGAAAAAATAATCTGGGTAGGTGAAGCTGCTATACTGTGCAGAATAATAGGAGTACTGCCTCCCTATGAGGTATGGATTTCGCCAGTTATCCTCCACACCCAGTGGTACAATTGTAGATTTAAAATATTTGTATGAAGCCGAGCATCTTTAAGGAGCAGAATGAGCTACGTCAAGTGCAGGACACAGGGTTAAATTAAGGCCACCCCCCTCCCCCCCATTATCAGTTGCTCCTGACATAGGGTCAGAACCTTTCTAAAGAAGGTTTGTATTACTTTTTTTTTTCTGTTTGAGGGGGTAAGTAGATGTTCAACAAAATAACCAAGGTGTTATAAAGGATCTCCACCAAACTAACATACTGACCCGTCAGCATCCACAAACTCTGCAGTTGAAATCTAGAAGTGGCTGGCATGAAAACTGTCACTCCCCTTTACTTTCCCTGGTGATAGGATGAGGCCTCCACCAAGGCAAAGCCATATTGCTTGAGTTCATTATGTTCTTCAGGAAACATATGTATCCCTTGTAAATAAGACACATCTGGGCAGCGCCTTTTCAAATGTTGCGTAACCCTAGTATGTTGAATTGGATTATGTAATCCATTACCATTGTGTGATGTGATTTCAACTTGTGCAACTGCCATTATGTCTGGAGTATAAATAGGAATACTAATAAAACACCATCATCCAATATAAGTTGTATGCTAGGATGTAATCTTCTACCAGCTAACCACCAGACTGAGAAAGTAACATCTGAGCATTCTGTCACAGTGAAGTATAAGACTTGTATAATATTGTCTCTTGAGCACACCAGCACACACAATATGAGTAACAGAGAACATTTGAGCCAGCATTGCAGTACCAGCAGGCACAGCTATAACAGGGAACTAACTGCAAGTACTACCAAGGGATGAAACATGTGTCAGCCACACCCCTATCAGAGCTAGGTGGAACAGACTTGGAGAGAACAAATGGTAGTATGACTGAGGGTTCTCAGTGCAGGGAACCTGCACTAGTAGAAAGGCCCACTGACTGGTACGCCCCTCCAAAAAGCAAAAAAATCCCTCAGGACCCCATGTGGGCATAAACTAGATGAACAAGTATCAGACATAGGGAGGCAATCACTGTCCCAATGTAAGCCTGATTCAAGTATACAGCAGCAGAAATTAAAAACGCAGTGACCCTTATCTCTGGAAATGTCCTGTGGAGGTATATTCAGTGCATGTAGAAATAAACAAATAAAATAAATATTAAAGTCCAGAAATTATATTTTGCTACAAGTCTAGCACCTCGATCATTGAATAAAACATCCAGCATTCAGGTTCCTTCAGCTCTGGTAAGGCAGTGTTGTAATTACATGGGGCCGAACAAAATTGTGGGACTTCCAGTGATGGTTCTGTGCGGGTAGGAGGCGGTGTGTTGTGCTCTGTATCGTGCAATGTTAATTTCATAATTTAATTTAGCAAAAGCTATTATTTTACATTATTCAACTACCAGATGATCCAGTAAGCAATTTCAGCAGGTTAGTTTTTAATAAATTGCAAATATGGATGTAGAAATAAAGAACCCTATATGCCATACCCCACCGCTGACTCCCAACAGGGTGGGGAGCTCAAAAAAAGCCAAACAATCTACTCCTAAGCCTGCAGGTAAACCAAATTCTTGGAATATCCTTACTGAAGACACGTTTAAGGAAGAAATACAAGAGCTTAAAGAAACGATTGCCTTACTCATCTCAGAGTCCAAGGCTGCACGGAGTGCTTTTGATAAGATTTCCTTGAGGCTTGCAGATGCTGAAACAAGAATTTCCTCAGTAGAAGACTAGAAGGCAAAAGTAGATACAGAGCTTCCAGCAACCAAAGGATCAAAAAGTTAGAAGATAAGCTTGAAGATCTAGAGGGTAGATTGCACTGTAACAATGTTGTGATTTGCAACCTCTCAAAAGCATATGAAGGATCCGATTAATTTAATTTTGACCAAGTTTTATGTGAGCATCTTGCTGGATGTTCTCTAAATGGAACTTCCTACATTATCGAAAGGGCTCACAGGGCCCTTAGACCCCCTCCAGCAAAAGCAGAATCATCCATCATTTCATAATGAGGTTTTTGAATTATTTAGATAGAGTCCACCTCTTGAGAGTGGTATGTGATTCTAATAATTTATCTTGGGATGATACAAAAATAAGGGTTTCACAAGATCTCCCACAGGAGGTCTGCCAAAAAAAGAAGATCCTTCACCCCGATCATTAGCAGGCTGGTCCCCGCTGGGATTAACTTTTGTATGATCTAGCCAGTGAAGCTTTCCTTTACAAAAGATGACAAATTGTTCACATTTGATTCAGCAGAACAAGTGCAAATGCAACTGGAATCATTGCTGCCAGATCTTTTTAAGAAAAGCTGAATGGTGTATTGTTTCACTCCACACTACCATTGGGACAAATATAATTATATAACAAGAGAGTATTTTGCTTTTTAGTTTACTTCCTACTTAAAGAAATCTATATATGTTAGCAACCTCTGAACGGAATACTGGAAAGCGCTAGATTCAATCTCAGATTGGAAAATGGTTTTCATATAGCTTTCTCTCTTTTCTATGGTTGCTTGAGACTTTGTAGTCAATTTTTTTGCACATCTATGGCTTTATTGGTACTTTATTGAGTACATTAGTTAGCAGGTCAGTGTTTATTATCTTTTAGTGAACCTCATGTTTATTTAAGGCGATATGTTATTAAGGTTGCCTGGTGAACCTGGACTCCTGTATTGTGAGATTTGTTTTCTGTACTTGCGAGTTACAGCTTTAGGATGAATAGATATTTCTGGAACCTTCGTCTTGGTTCTGTTGTGCAGATGTTATGTTGGCTTCTTACCCTTTGCTATGCTTGGAGAGAGACTGAATCTCTGTGTTATCTAACAGCTCGCATGAACCTCTGTAGTCAGAGTAGTAGGCTTACAGCTTAAACCCTCTTAGATGGTAACCCAGCAGATCACTGCCTGTTGTAACTGTCTTTCAAAATGTTATAGCCCCCTGCGAGTAGGTGATTCTTGTTCCCTTTGAATGCATCAACCATTTACCATGTATGTGTTTAACTGTTCCAATCAGTTTAAACACCTATAGGTACTCAATTATATCCATTTAACATCCAGTTTATATTTGAGTGGTCCAATCCTTTCAAACTCTGTGTGTATGTAAGTGTGCATGACCACTCCCACCTTGGTTACCCTCTCTCTGAAATTTATTACCTAGCCCATTACCTTATCTAGATGCTGCTAGTGAAGTGGAATTCCAGTGTGTTTTTTTTTTCTTTTAGAAGGCCAGAAAAATCCAACCCATTAACTCCTTCATTCCCATCTCTGTCACAGTGATCAACCAAATACTTGACCCCCAACACCTGTGTTCACACTATGGGAGTGACAGAACTCATCCTCCACTCTGTGGAGAACCAGCAGTGTGAGGAAAGGCAGAGCTGCCCTGCTCCACCCCACCTGTATAAATAAGCAAAGTACTCTCAGAGCTGCTGTGAATTGAGGTTGCTGATAGATAATCATGCAGGGGACTACTAACCCGTACCCCTCCACACAACTGCCAGCTAGTTGGTAAGGGTCAGAAAAAAGTAGCCAGCACAGCCAGAGGACCCCACAGTGAGTAACAACCCCCCAGGCCCTCCCTCAGAGACAGCCACCAGCAATACATGGATTAGAGTCACCTGCCTGATTGCTGAGACCCCATAGGACATATAATGTCAGGCCAGATTACTGAATGTTGAAGTGGGACCAGCACAGCTAAGCATCCTGCTACCAACTTGTATCAGCTGTAAATGCCAAAGCTACCAGAGAGTGCTATACCATAAGAGAGGCAGTAGAGTAGGTCATGCAGCATCCCCATACCACAGCCCCCCCAACCCAGATCCAGACTCTAATGAATTAAATAATCAAGATTTGCCACAAATTGAAATGAAGGGAGTCCCCATCACTCCCACCACACCAAACACTGTAACTGTACCCAAAGCGCTGTACTGCAGTGCATCCTTGTGTCAGATATCCTTATGATGATTCCTACTAGGTACAAAAAAGTGGTCAGCACTGGGGTCTCTGTAACTGTTGCAAGAGTTCCTTTATGGCTCTTAAGGAGTCCTTTGAATATCGCATCAACTGGTCAAGTTCTGAAGCTGGGTGGTCTGATGCTCTGTTTGCGATGGCAGGCTGTGGTGGTGGTGGTGGTGGTGGTGCAAGACATTGTGTTCTACCGTGAGGGCATTGCTGAAGGTGCTGAGGTGGCAGTACTGTTATGCTCCCATGTTTGAGGTCAGCCCAAGTCCCCTCCCATGTATCATACAGGATATCACCATCTGGAAAGCTGACCCATAACCTAGACAGGTAAGGTTTTTGAAATTTAAGTCCAGCTTGTCTTAATGCCTATAGGCATGGCCCATAAACATGTTGCTAGCTTTGCACAGCCAGACTGAAATCATTATCAAAGTGAAGTCTGGTAGATTGCCAGAGGACTTCTTTCTGTTTCCAGATTGCTGTGAGGACCATTTGTTGTGTGTGGTACTGGAGGAATTTTAAGACTATAGAACAGGGTTGCTCTCTGGAGCCAGGCTTTGGGCCCAGGGCATTGTGTATGTATTCAATTTCCAACTGAAAGTCATCCAGGAGGGAGAGTAATTTTTTTTAATAAGCTGATCAAATGAAGGCGGAAATGATATTTCCCTCCCCTCCCTCTGGCAGTTCATATATACCTAAATTATTCCATCACAGACTGCCTTCCAGATTGGTGTATTTATTCTCAAGTTGGACCTGCTTGTGGTGAATCTGGAGCAGCAGGTCACACATGGTATCAGATCGCTCACTCAGTTGGGTCGTAGCTTGCTGGAGATCAACATTCTCCTGTTTAGTTTTATTCAAATCTGTTCCCAGGCTAGCCAGCAATCCATTCACTTCTGTTCAGAATGCACAGAGCTCTCATAATAAAATGAATGTTGGTAACCTTGACCTCTCCCTCTCCCTCTCTGTGCTCCGAGCAAGGGAAAGACGCCATTGTTGTTGGCGAGGACAGCGGGTCATCTGGAGTATTCGAGTGCAACTGTGATGAGGTCTGTTGCTGTTTTGTTTTTTTTGTCTTTTGCCTCCAATCTCATTATAATACCTTTTAGCCAACTGAAAGCAATGTTATATGTTAGTAAGTTAGCTGATTTTGATGCGATACGTTGCCCGGGGGATGGAGCTTCTACTCAGAGTCCCATACTGGTCAGCTATGTCACAGGAAGTCTCAGTGTTAATCAGTCACAGTTCTTGTGAACTGTAACAGGTAGCATGGGGGAAACTAGGTCAGGAGATTAATCCTGGGTCTGAGTAGACTCAGGAAGCCCTGTGAATCAGGTATGTAATGGGGGGGGGGGTGAACATATCAGAGCCTTAGTGCTTTCTAACAAGGACAGGAGATTTAAAGGTCAAATTAGTTGGGCTAGAAGTACAGACTTTCTGACAGAGAGGACAGAGCTTTAGCTTAAAGGTATATTTATATTTATTTATATTTTTTCTTCATACTGAAAGTAACAGAGAAAGTGGGGAGAAAAAAAGAGATTTGTAGGCAGTGTTTTGGGCACTTTGAAACTTGTCTTTAAAATTGTAACAGGTAGTGTTGGGGAAACTAGCTCAGAAAACTAGCCCACCAATTGGAGGCACTAGCTGACTCAGGACGTGCCACCTGGGGGAGGTTCCACCTAGTGTATAAAAGCAGATACTCCTAACATGTCCACACACACATTCATGGAACAGCACAGGAGTGGAACAGATGTAAGATTGGCATCTTAGGCATTGGTGGCTGTCAGCAGAAGGAAGCAGGGAAGTGGGGGACTTGCCAATCAATTAAGATAAGGTAACAGTGGTTGTGGACAGTAGTGTCAAGAGGGAGGAAGGGATTGGAGAGTCAGGAGGTAGAACCAGGGTGCAGAACACTACTAGGGAGGGTGGGCAGAGGAAAGATGAAAAGGTGAAGGACAGTATCAGTGAAAAAAAGAAGGGTGAAGGATGGGCTCAGGAAGGGAGGGCAAAGAGGGACAGAGGGAGTGGAGAGCCACGTGTGCTAACACAAAGGTCCTAGGAAACAAAATTCCTAACCTTAAGGCTACCATGGCAGAGGCAGACCAGGATCTGGTGGCCATAATACAGTCATGGTGCACCAGTAATCAGAGTTGGGAAGTGACCATACCAGGATACAACATGTTTAGAAAGGATAGAGTATTGAGAAATGGGGGAAGCAGGGTGGTTTTATGTGTAAAGGAAGGTATTAAGGCCACAGAAATACAGTGGAGAGAAGGAGGTTCTGAATATTCTTTTGGTTGGCATGAAGACAGCATCAGGGGCCTTTATACTTGTAGGGGTGACGTACAGGCTACCAACACTGAGGGAGGCTATGGACAGGGTTTTGGGGGAGGTCACAGATAAAATGGCAAGAAAGTGGTGGTAAATGGCAGTCACACAGAGGATGGGAGAGTGACCAGTGGAGTACCACAGGATAAGTTCTGACCCTGTCTTCTTCAACATTTTCATAAGTGATATTGTGGAGGAACTGGAGGGGAAGACGTGTCTCTTTGTGGATGACACAAAAATCTGAAACAGAATGGTCACTAAGGAGGGTGTTGAGAGAATGCAAAGAGATCTGGGGAAACTAGAGGAACAGTCTAGGAAATGGCAGCTGGGTTTCAGTGCCAAAAAGTGCAAAGTCATTCACCTAGAGTGGGGAAACCCAGGGGCTATGTATAAGATGTTTGGTACTTACAGTTACCAAGCAAGAAAGGGAGCTTAGGGTAGATCATATCTGATGATCTCAAGGTGGCAGGGCACTACAGCAGAGTAGCAGGCATGGTGAGCAGGATGCTGGGGTGCATAGGGAGGGGGATTTCCAGCAGGAGAAGGGAGGTGGTGTTGACCCTCTCTCACTCACTTGTGAGACCCCACCTGGGGTACTGTGTCCAGTTTCAGAGGCCGCACCTCCATAAAGGCATTGACAGGGTGGAAGCGGTCCAGAGGATGGCTATTAAAATGGTGCATTGGTTGCATGAGAAACCATTTTAGGAGACACTGCAGAAGCTCAAGATGTACTCACCGGAGGACAGGAGAGTGAGAGGGACATGACTGAGACCTATAAGTACCTCACAGGGGTTAACAATGTGCATGAGAGAAGCCTCTGAAATAGCAGGAGGAACACCAAAACACGGGGGCAGGCATGCCATAAAGCTTGAGGTGTGGAAGTTTAAGAGGGATGTGAGGAAATATTTCTTTGCAGAAAGGGTGGTGGACACCTGGAACAGCCTGCCAGAGAAGGTGGAGGGGATGAAGACAGTGGGGAGCTTCAAGCATGCATGGTATAGGCACATGGGGTGCAGCACCCAATACATCGAACAGGAAGAACACCCCTCCCCCCTCAGTTAGAGATCAAACAGGATTTCAGCATGTTTGTAGTTAATTTGCATTATCAGGTAAGGGAAAAAGGTCTGGCTCCCCACGCAACGCACAGGGGAAACACTGGACCTTGCCCAACTAATGCACCAAAATCTGGCCAATGGAAAGTCATGTACACAAATGCCCGCAATCTAGGAAACAAGATCCCAGACCTGCAGGCACCAATGACAGAGGCTAAACTGGACATGGTAGCCATTAGCGAGACATGGTTCCCCAGTAACCACACTTGGGAGATTTCAGTACCTGGCTATGTACTGTTCAGAAGAGACTGAGGTGCAAAAAGGGAGGGGAGAGGAGTGGCCCTTTATGTCAATGAAAATATCAAAACTAGAGAAATTCAGAAAACACATAAGGAGCCAGAAAAACTGTGGGTCACCCTGGAAACAGAAAATGGGACAGCCATATGAACTGGGGTTGTCTACGGACCTCCAGACCAGGGGCAGGAGGACATAGACACATTACTGTTAGAAGATATACAAAACATGACAACAAAAGGGGAGGTTCTGATAATGGGAGTCTTCAACATGCCAGATACAGATTGGTCGATACCAACAGGAACATCCGCCAGAACTAGACACATAGTGGATTCTCTGCAGGGGGAGGGTATCAAACAACTGGTACAACAACCTATAAGAGACAGGGTTATCCTAGATCTAGTACTGACTAACGGGGAAAGGATCACAGATCTCCATGTAGAAGGTCACCTGGGGGCCAGTGACCATCACATGATATGGTTCAGTTTGCCCACTAGAACTAAATCATCCCATTCCAAGGCAAAAATATGGGACTTCAGAGGAGCTGACTTTGATAAGATGGCCAACAGAGTTAAGCTAGCCCTCGCAAGAAGAAATACAAGTGAGGGGGTACAGGCAAAGTGGGCAAGCGTTAAGGATGCAATACTTAAAGCAACATCCCATTGTGTTAGGGAGAAAAACAAGAGCAAAAGAAGGAGGAAACCACTTTGGTTCTCAAAAACAGTAGCAGAAAAGATCAGAGCCAAAAGGTTGGCCTTCAGGAAATATAAGAGAACGCAGCGGAACGAAGGTAGGGAGGCATACCAAACTTCCCTAATGGAAGCAGAGAAGGCAGCAAGGCAGGCAAAGGCCCAAACCGAGGAAACACTAGCATGAACAATAAAAGAAATGGACAAGACTTTCTATAGATACATTAGTGAAAGGAGAAAGTCCAGAGGGGGTATTGCTAAGATCAAAGGCGATAAGGGGGAGTGTGTGGAGGAGGACCAAGGAAAAGCATCTATCCTAAATAGATACTTCTGCTCAGTATTTACCAAGGAGAAGGTAGGGCAGGGCCCACAGCTCAGCACCATGGACACAGGGGGGAAGGAAATGTGCACAAGTTCCTTCGCAAAAGAAAGGGTCCTACAAGATCTCACTAAGCTCAGGGTGAACAAGGCAATAGGACCTGATGGCATACATCCCAAGGTACTAAAGGAGCTAAAGGTAGAACTAGCAGAGCCATTATCAGAACTGTTTAGAGAGTCTCTGAGCACAGGAGAGGTCCCAGAAGACTGGAGAAGGTCTCATGTGATCCCGCTCCACAACAGTGGTAGCAGAGAGGAGGCAGGGAACTACAGACCAGTCAGTCTTACCTCAGTAGTGGGCAAGATTATGGAGGCACTCCTTAAGGAAAGGATAGTGCAACACCTGGAATCCATAGGACCACTGGATCCAAGACAGCATGGGTTTACAACAGGAAGGTCCTGTCAAACAAATCTCATAGATTTCTTTGACTGGGTAACCAGAGTGGTGGACCAAGGGGGTGAAGTTGATGTCACTTACCTTGACTTCAGCAAAGCTTTTGGCACTGTTCCACATAGAAGACTGATTAATAAGCTGGGTAGGCTCAGGGTGGGTCAGAAGTTGGTCAACTGGGTGGCAAACTGGTTGGCGGGCAGAAAACAGAGAGTGGTGGTAAATGGTATACAGTCAGAAGAGATGCAAGTCACAAGTGGGGTACCTCAGGCATCAGTCCTGGGGCCAGTCCTCTTCAATATCTTCATCAGTGACATTGCAGATGGACTGGAGGGTAAGGTTTGTCTGTTTGCAGATGACATCAAGATCGGCAACAGAGTAGATTATCCAGATGGGGTGGGCAGAATGAGAAGAGATCTGGATAAACTGTCAAAATGATTGGAAGAGTGGCATCTGGGGTTTAATGCAAAGAAGTGCAAGCTCATGCACATAGGGAAGAGAAACCCTGAAGCCACCTATAGGTTGGAAGGGGAGTTGCTGGCAATCACAAGGGAAGAAAAAGATTTGGGCATCATCATCACAGATTACTTGAAATCATCCAAGCAGACCACTAATGCAGTAGGTAAGGCTAGAGGGATGTTGGGGTGTATTAGTAGGGATATCACAAGTCGTAAGAGGGGGGTAATAATCCCTCTTTACAAGAAATTGGTTAGACCCCGTCTGGAGTACTGCGTGCAGTACTGGAGGCTGCACCTGCACTAGGACATTAACAAAATGGAGGAAGTCCAGAGAAAGGCAACCAAAATGGTGCAGGGACTGCATCAGAAAACATATGAGGACAGATTAATGGAGCTCAATATGTATACCCTAGAGCAAAGGAGGGAGAGAGGTGATATGATCGAAACATTCAAACATCTTAAGGGCATTAACAAGGTGAAAGAATCTAACATGTTGATATGCAAGGTGGGGTGGAAAGGATGAAAAGGGACTTGGCAAGGTTAGAGGAATGGTCAAATGTATGGCAGCTTAGATTCAATGAAAAGAAGTGCAAAGTAATGCGCCTGGGAAACAAAAACCCAGGGGAAGAGTACACAATGGGGGGGAGATACTGACAACAACAACAATGGAAAGGGACCTGAGGGTAGTCATATCAGATGACCTAAAGGTGGGCCAGCAATGTGAGAAGGCAGTAGGAGGGCTGGGGGTATACTGGGATGGCAGGGAGAGGCATCACCAGTAGAAAACAGGAAGTTGTTGGCCCTCTGTGCTGGGACAGTTGGTAAGACCACATCTGGAGTACTGTGTACAGTTCTGAGACCCCATCTCCAAGAAAGCCATAGACAGTGTGGAGGCTGTCCAGAGGAGGCAACAAAATGGTGCAGGGTCTGCAGAAGACATATGAAGAAAAACTAAAGGAGCTTAAGATGTATAGCCTCGAGGAAAGGGGGGGGAGAGGGGGGACATGATAGAAACTCTCAAATACCTCAAGGGAATCAACAAAGTCCAAGAGGGTAGCATCTTTCAGAAAAAGAGATGCATAAGAACAAGGGGGCACAATTTGAAGATAGAGAGGGGACAGCTCAGAGGTAATGTGAGGAAGTATTTCTTCACAGAGAGGGTTGTAGATGCATGGAATGGCCTTCCTGGGGAGGTAGTGGATTCAAAAACAGTAGGGCACTTTAAGAATGCATGGGACAGACATAAGGCAATTCTAGTGTGGGTAGGAGGTAGTAGGCTGTTGGTTAACTAGGATCTGTAGCTTATCTGTTAGGTAGGGAAATGGGCAAACTAGGTGGGCCAAGCGGTCCTTATCTGCCATCAAATTCTATGTTTCTATGTTTCTATTTAAGAAAAATAGCAGGACAAGAGGACACAGCATGAGATTAGAGGGAGGCCGATTAAGGGGTAATGTGAGGCAGTTCTTTTTCACAGAAAGGGTGTGGCTGCATGAAACGGCCTACCTCAGGAAGTGGTGGATATGAATACAGTGCAGGGCTTCAAACAGGCATAGGATAGGCATAAGGGAGCAGTACAGATGAGTATGAATAGATAGGCCATTGACAGAATACAGGCCTATGGCACATTCATAAGGTAGAAAAAATGGGCAGACTGGATGGGCCTTGCGGTCCTGATCTGTCGTCAGCTTCTATGTTTCTATGGGTATAATAAATGGAGGTAAGTGAAGGAGAGGGACACATGTGACCAAATGGAGTCCAGGGTGTATTGTTAGTCAGGGAAAACAGGGCAGACTAGATGGGCCTACCAGTCCTTTTCTGCCAACACGTTCTATGTTTCTTATGTTTCTATGAGACTGCTTGTATTCCCATCTGAGTCATTGTGTGAGAGTGTTTTAAATGAGCTAGAGACTGCAAGCCCCCCTTTGAAAAGCTGGTGCTCAGAGTGTATGTCACATCCTCATAGTGGTTGGTAGCTGCAGCTAACTGTAGCTCAGCAGTGTGCACAGACATTATTTGAGGGTTCACAGAAGCAAGATTTAAAGAAGCACTCCCCAGGTGCCTTGATAGGTCTGCTTCTAAATTACAGACTGCATGCTGCTGCACAAATGTGAGAGGAATGGTGAGAGGGAGGAAGGCAGGGCACTGCATTTTTTAACAGACATCTGGGACTTAAATTTTGTCTGCAGAATTTGACAAACATTCACAGACTCAACTGTTTGCTACTACCCAGTACTGTGTGGGAGGGTATTGTTTGTTCAGTGTTTCCAAATAAAGTTTTTCAACAAATTAATTAATGATACTGTTATATGTCTATGCTGCAGGTTTTTTTTTTTCCACAAATATGTTTTTGTGCATTTTGTCAAGAGCTGGAATATAGCAAAATTTATTTACAGTGAAAATGTCCTATTCTACAGCATTTCAAAGACAATTTAGAAGTGAGAAAGAAAATAAATTCTCTTGCTGAGATTTGTACTCAGGCTTGCTTGAAATAACCATTCCACTGCACTGCCAGCTGTGCTACCAAGACAACTGGAAACCTGAGGCACTCATCTCATCTCAGGGCACACACTGGAGTAACAAATTAGAAGTACACTTGATTTCATACTAGCGTTTTAGGACAGAAGAAGGCTGTGAGCCTACTGTTGTTGCCCTCCCCACCACTCAGTAGTAATAGCTGTCACAAGCACCCTATCCGTATCATTGTCTAATGCATTCTTAAAGGTTTCAATGCTAGTGCTCTCCAGCAGTTCACTGGGTTGTGAATTCCATAGGTTAACAGTTTGTTAGGAGTCAGCATTCCTCTTGTTAGTCTTAAAACTGTTAGTCTTGAGCAGTTTTTTGTGACCTCTCATACCATGTCACGTTTTTGGTCTCTAGCTTGGAGGATAACAGCAGTTGCTGGTCATCTATCATCTTGAACATTAGGATGACAAACTTACCCCTTAGCCTAGGTCTCTGCAGGCAATGTAACCTTAAGTTCAAAATGCGATCTTCACGAGGTGTGTCTTTTAAATTATTAAACAGTTTAGTAGCTCTCTTTTGTACTGCATTCTTTCAATATGTTTCCCATTAACTGACTATGGTCCCCAAAACTGGTTGCAATAATCACTATGAGGACACACTTAGGTTCTGTATAATGGAGTAATAACCTCACTATGCGACGTATAAAAGATTTCATTATATAAATTATGAATCTGATTTTTTAAATACTTAATTGCATTGTTTATTACTCTTAAGATCATTGGTTACTTTTACTCCCAGATCTTGTTCTTCCCTAGTTTCTCTAATGACTATTTCTCCCAAACATATAATTGTATCGGAAGTAGTTTTTCCCAAACTGCATTGCACAGAATTTATCTAAGTTGAACCTCTACCAGATTCTCAACAATTTATCTATTGTACTTAGGTCCTTTTGTAACTGCTTATGTTCTGCTTCAGAATTAATCCACCTTCCCAGCTTGGTGTCACACCAAATTTTGTACACCAGCTATTTATGTCTTTATTAAGCCTGCTTTTAAACTTCCAATACATTATCCTGAGCATGCCACCAAAAACGAGGCATTGCTCGGCTCCGTATGCTTGATGTACGTACAGTAGAACATTATGTTTCTATTTTGACCATACTAAGGACTATAGACAGTCCTCTCGCTTTTTGTCTCGTTTGCTCCAGGAGAGAGGGCATACCTGTCACTAAACAATGCCTGTCCAAATGGATGGCTCATGGCACTGAATTTCATTATGGGAAGTACGGTAAGGAACTTCCTGGTGCTGTGCATGGCCACTCTACATGTGGTATGGCCACGTCTGTTGCTTGTTTTCGAAATGTTTCTGCAGCTGACATTGGTGCTGCTGTCATATGGCGCACTGTACATACTTTCTCTAAGCAGTACAGTCTAGACATTGTCTCACTCAGACATTCTGGTTTTGCATTTTCTGTTCTGCAGTGCCTCCTTTCCTGATCTCATATCAGACTTTGCCATCCTCCCTTCATATTGCTTGGGAATAATTCCAAAGGTGTGGTCCAATAGAGGAGACGTCCTTGATGAAGATAGAACAGTTACTCACTGTAACAGCAGATCTTTGAAAGCATCTCCTCCATTGGGCCACAGTGCACTTTCCCTCCTTCCACTTTACTGAGGTACAGTATACCCACTGCCTTGCTGGAGGGTTCCATGAGTGCCTTATGTATTTTCCAGTCCCATGCCCCTCCTCGTGTGCCTGGTACTGCCTTGACATACATGTTCCTCATGGTAAGTGGCCTCCGAGCTTTTCTCTGGTGGGGAACTAAGGAGCCATGGGGCCGCCCATGTTTTTTAAGACTGGCATTGCACATCATCAAGGGTGTCCCCCAACTGGCAAAAGTTTCCAAGTGGTCCTGATGCCAATGGCTTACAGTTCCAAAGGTGTGGCCCAATGGAGAAGATTCTCTGAAAGAGCTACTGTTACGGTGAGTAACTGTTCTATTTAGTGGCAAGCTGTGGAGGGAAGGACAGGGCAGTCATAGTGATAGGAGGCAGTATAGCGCAGTGGTTTAAGGCTCTGAGCTGCAAATCTGGTGACATCCAGCAGACCAGACTTGGGTTTCAATCCCCCAGCTTCCACATGCATACTGTGTGACCCTGAGCATGTGACTTAACTTCCCTGTGCTCCCAGGGTGCTCCTGTAAAAAAGCTTTCAGCTTAGTGAGTCTCACCTGGTTAAATAACTAAATAAAAAAAAAAATAGTGGTAGGGAATTCAGTAGTGAAGAGTATTGGATGGGTTAGGAGGACAGGCAGCAGACAGAGTGGTGTGTCTCCCAGGAATGACAGCAGAGTGCATAGGGCCAAAGGTAGGCCCGGTCACACAGGGGATGGGGGAAGCCACATGTGGTCATTCACCTAGGTACCAATAACCTAGCTGGATGTGAGGCACAGAAAGTTCAGGAGAGGTTTAGATTGGTAGGTCAGGTCTGCAGGGGGCGGCAAGGTTAGTAGCTTTCTTGGAAGTGCTGCTGGTACGTAAAGCCAGCACAGTCAGAAAAAATGCTAGAGAAATTTAATGGCTGACTGAGGGAATGGTGTAGGGAGGAGGAATTTAGATATGTAGAGGACTGGGTGGACCAAGGATGACAAAACCCCTATGCACCTGATAGGCTGCACCTAAGCAGGAGGGGAACCAGGCTGCTAGGGGAATGGTTTGGGGAATATATAAACAGAAACCAAAATTTAAACTAAACAGTTGAGGCAGCAAGCGTCGTAGCACAAAGGGTTTCCTGGAGGAAGGGCAGAGAGCCCCCCACCCAAGATAGAGTACACATAGCAATCAGATAGGAGGGGGCTTATGGAGGGGTTTTCTAGAGGATGGGGTGATCAACCCCCTCCTTAGAGGTAAATGGCAGAGGGGGAACAGTGAATGGGGAGACTGATGGGAATTGGAGGGGGCTGGGGTGACCAAAAGCAAGGGGGAGAAAAGGGGAGGAGCAGGTCATCTTGCAGAGGGATGTGGGTGCATCTGGTTGAAAAAGAGGAGAGAGAATAATGACTAGTCGATGGTACAGTCACTAAATGCTAGAAGTCTTGGGAACAAAATGGATGACCTGCAAGACACAATGACAGAGGGAAAGGTGGATCTTGCAGCAGTCACCGAGACCTGGTCTACCCCAATTCATAACTGGGATCTCTCCATTCCAGGGTATGCACTCTTCAAAAGGAACAGGGAGAAAGAGAAAATTGGAGGGGTGGCATTATAAATCAGGAAAGGCATTACTACCACTAGGGAAGAAATTAGGGATGGGAAGATAGAGGTACTGTGGGTACAAATCCTGGGCTTGGTCCAGTTCTCCAGCCTTCCTGCCGGTATTCCCAACTCCTTCCTATGCAGCTGCACCTAAGCCATCAAGGAGCCTAGTGTCTTATATACTGGACATCCCCCTGTCTCCCACATTGTTCCCAGGAACACTGTAGCCCCCCAACCCACAACATATCACCCTCCTCCTTCCTGTCTCCTGCCTCAACATTTTATTTAAACATAAAAAGATAGAAGGTGATGGCAGATAAGGACCATGTGGCCAACCTAGTGTGCCCTTTTCCCTACCTAATGCAATATCACAGACCCTAGTTGATCTGTGGCTTACCATCTCTTCCCTATTGCAAGAGTACTATTATGTCTACCCTTTGCATTCTTGAATTCCCTTATCATTTTTGGCCCCACCACCTCTGCAGGGAGGCTGTTCCAAGCATCCACTACTCTTTCTGTGAAAAAGTAGTTCCTCACGTTACCCCTGAGCCTACCCTCCTGTAGCTTCATATCATGCCCCATTGTTCTTATATGCCTTCTTTTCTGAAAGATGCTATCCTCCTGTACCTTCTTTATACCCCTGAGATACTTGAATGTCTCTGTCATAACCCCCCTCCTCCAGGGAATACGTATTGAGGGCCTCTAGTCTTTCCTTATATGACTTTTGGTGCAGTCCTTGCACCATTTTTGTTGCCCTTCTTTGGACTGCCTCTATTTTGTCTGTGTCCTTCCAGAAATGAAGCCTCCAGAACTGGGCACAGTACTCCAGATGAGGTCCCACTAGTGATCTGTACAGTGGTATAACCACCTCCTTTTTTCTCCTGGTGATACCTCTCCCTATGATCCCTAACATCCCACTGGCTCTCCCCACAGCCTTCTCACATTGTTTGGTTACTTTTAGGTAATCAGATATGATTACACCCAAGTCCCTTTCTTGATTGGTGGCTGTCAGTACCTCTCCCCTCATCTTGCACTCCTCCCTTGGATTTCTGTGCCCCAAATGCACTGATTTTGCACTTCTTTGCATTGAATCTTAGCTGCCACACTCTCAACCACTTCTCAAGCATGTTTAGGTCCTCCTCCCCACCGAGTGCCGACCCTGTTGCAGATCTTTGTGTCGTCTGCAAAGAGGCATACCTTCCCCTTCAGCCCCTCTGCAATACCGCTTATGAAGACATTAAAAGAGGACTGGCCCCAGAACAGATCCCAGTGGCACCCCTCTGGTCACCCCCCTCTCCTCGGATTGAACACCGTTTACCACCACCCTCTGTGTCATGTCACTCAACCAGTTTCTGACCCAGTTTACCGCCTTGGGATCCACGTCCAGGCTGGCCAACTCATTTAACAACCTCCTATGTGGGAACAGTCTTGAAAGCCTTGCTGAAATCTAGGTAGGCCACATCCACTGCCCCTCTCTGATCTACTTCCCTAGTCACCCAGTCAAATAAATCTATCAGATTTGTTTGACAAGACCTTCCTACTGTGAATCCATGCTGCCATGGATCCTGTGCTCTGCTGGATTCAAGAAATATCACAATCCTTTCCTTTAGCAGCGACTCAATTAAATTCCCCACCATTGAGGTCAGGCCTGTAGTGGCTAGCCTCCTCCCTGTTCCCACTTTTGTGGAGAGGGACTACATTTGCCCTCCTGCAGTCCCCTGGAACCACCCCTGTCTCTATCGATTTGTTGAATAGGGCTGTCAATAGTATTACCAGCACCTCTCTAAGTTTCTTTAATATTCTGGGATGTACCCCAATCTGCCCCATAGCCTTGTCCCCTTTCAGATTCTTGAGTTCCTTTAGGACTCTATCCTCTGTAAATGGGCTGGTGTCCACCTCTCTCCCATTGGTGCCCCTATCGCCCAATAGTGGTCCTTCTCTTTCCCCGTCTTCTGTGAATACTGAACACAAACATTTGTTTAGGATTGTTGCTTTTTCTAGGTCCCCCTCTGCACACACCCCTCCCTCCCTTTTTAACCTCATAATCCCACCCCAATCTTCCTTCTTTCACTAATCTATCTGAAAAAGGTCTTGTCTCCTTTCTTAATTGCCTGGGCTACGTTTTCCTCCATTTGCGCCTTTGCACTCCTGACTGCTTTCCCCAATTCCCACTGCTTTTCCAGATACAGTTCCCTGTCTTCCCCCTCTGTGTTTTCTTGTACGTCCTGAAAGCTAGCCTTTTCTCTCTTACCTTCCTAGCCATGTCCTTTTACGTCCTTTATACCACTACCCCATTTGCCTCTTCAGTCTTACCCTAGATATAGCTACTCCAGTACATTCACCTGCATTTGCAGGCCTACCCTTGATAGGGAGGAGGACCAATCAGTAATCCCACCAGTCTATACAGGCCTACCCCAGAAAGGGATTAGCTCCAAACACTATTCCCTCCTGCCAATATAGGCCTACCCCAGATAGGAAGTAGCTCCAATCACTAATCCCACCTGCCTATACAAGCCTACGCCTAGTACCAGCAGCAACCTAGCCTACCTCCTCAGTCCCACCTGGCCTGTTGCCTACCTTCAACTCCAGGCCCTAATCCCATCTCCTCCAGGGTCTTGTGCAGGAATCTCCAGTCCACCCAGTCAAGCACCTTCTCAGCATCCATAAAGATCACCAGTGCCAATTCTGGAACTTTGTGCTGCCAAGAGATGAGGTTTAGCAGGCGTCGGATATTGTCATTTATAAGCCTACCATTGATGAATCCAGATTGGTCCGGATGGACTAGAGATCCCACATAGCCCTAGAGTCTACCTGCCAGGATGGAGGTAAATATCTTCTTGTCTATATTTAAGAGGGATATGGATTGTTAGGACCCACAGATTGTGGGATCATTCCCTGATTTCAGGATTAATGAAATTTGTGCATATTGCCAGGTTGGGGCAGCCCTCCCCACACCTGTGCCGCTCCACACCCTCTATGGAGGTGTGGTAGTTTTTTTCCTAAAAGATTTATATAGTTCAGGTGCCAGACCTACTGGCCCTGTGACCTTCCTGGTTTTTAGGTTGCCTATGGTGGTGCATATCTCTTCTAGTGTGATGAGCTTATACAACTCCTCAATCACCTCTTGTATGAGTTTACAAGGCCACACTTTGGTGAAGAAGGTGTCTAACTTCTCCTGAAATTCTTCCAGCCTTTCTAGCTGGTACAGCTTCTATTAGAAGTCTGTGAATTCCTCCATTATGTTTTGGAGGTCTGTCTCATATTGAAGTGCTATCGCCCTTTTGCAGAGGCACAGCACCACTGTGCTTGCCACCTCTTTGCGGACATGCCACACTAGCAGCTTGCCAGCCTGGTTACCAGACTCATAGAACATCTTCCTGGAGTATTTCAGGGCCCCCTTGATTTTACTAACAGTTTATTTAATTTGTTTCTACACTCTTCCAGCCATCATTTGATCATCTTGTCAAGCACAATCTTTTGCTCAGCTTCGAGGTCATATGGCTACTCCTTTAGCTCAAGCTGTTCCTTTTGCCTCTCCTTTTAAGGGTGGAGGCAGAAGTAATGGTTTGGCCCACCAAGACTGATTTAAAGCTACCTACCAGACAGCTGCTGAGCTGTCCACCCAGGAGATGGTGGCCAGGTACTACTCAAGACAATGCTCTGCAAGGTCCTTGTATTCTATATTGTTCAACAACGAGATGTGTAGCCTCCAAATTGATGATTTGGGCCCAGGGTTCAGTCAAATATTCAGTACCACTGGAGCGTGGTCCAAAATGGTAATCAGCCAGATGCTACAGAACTCTGCCCTGTGCAGCCACTCCATGGACAGTAAGAAGTAGTCCAGGTGAAAACAGGCCCTGTGTGGTGCAGACCAACATGTGTAGTCTCTCACCTTTGGATACAGGAATCACCACACCTCCACTAGGCCTAACTCTTTCAACAGCCACTTCAGGCATTTGGCTGCCATGCTCTCAGGCATTTCTTTGATTCCTGATCTGTCCTGAGAGGGGTTGAGTGTGGTGTTAAAGTTACCCCCAGCCAGGTAGATTCCCCCAGGTTCAGGGCCATATTTAATATGGTACACCTTAGGAATTTCTGCTTATTCTGCATAGTTTGGAGCATAGATATTAAGGAGAGTGATCGTGCTGCTTTGAACCTCACCCTGAAACAAAAATCTTCCTTCTGTGTCTTGAGTGACAGTTTCAACTTCCGTGGGGCAATTTTTATGCATTAGTATTGCTGCTCCCCCCCTCTTATGCGGATGTACTAGACAGGAAGAATACTCCCCCCCCATGCTCATTTCAATTTGTCATGCTCTTGTGGGGTGAGGTACATTTTCTGAATGTAAGCTACTATTGCATTCAGATGCTTAAAGTCAAACAGGACTGGTTGCATTTGATGGGGCTGTTCAACCCCCTGACATTATAGGTAACAATCTTGTCTCCCATCATGTTAGTTTCATTCTCCCCCCTTCCACCTCCCAGCACCTCCATTGTCAGGCCACGCTCCTTGCACCCAGACATAACATCCCAGACTAGCCACATGCATAACACAATATAGGACCCAACATCAGAAAAAACTAAAAACATAACCAACAACATCAGGTCTCCAATGGGAGACTAACACATCAAAGGGTTTCTCTACCACCCTACAAATTGGGTCAATCTCCAGTGATAAGCAGGGGGGGCTTCCTGCAGAGAAGTCATGCACCTCTGTGATGCTTATAAAGCCGCCCTCCAACTAGGTACCTCCTGGCAGCTCTGTCTGTGCACCTTGCTGACATATTATGGTGGTCTAAACTGTAATTATCCCCCCCACTGGACTTAGTATGGGGTGAGGCCTGGGCCGGAGCATTGGGTTCCCCCATGGAGACTGTGCATCTGCAGGATCCCCCACCCCACCCGCATTAGGTTGTAGGCTGTTTGCCCTGGATGGAAATAGCCATTCAGATTGATTCACTCTGGGAGTATGTCCCTGGTGTGACGTGATCAATGACAGCCTGCGTTACAGCTACTCTCCCCTCCAGGGCCTTCTTGCTTGCTTATGATAAACCACACTGTGAGGGGGCATTGCCATCAACTAAATAGAATAGCTCTTATGGCGTGAAGTGTCTCCTTTGAGGGGCCCACAGGGGCAGCCACCAGGGTCATCCCAGTCACCACCCTCGACCACGAGATCTGAATGTGTCCAGAGGCCACTCAACCTCTGCCTTCATCTGTGTGTCACTTTTAGGAAGCCAAGCTGTTGGTAGGCTTTGGGACCTAGGGATTGTAATGTCCCTAGCAAAGTCACGGTTCGGGCCCGATCTTCCCTAGGTTCCACCCAACCACCAATCGCCCTCTGAGACCATTGTTATTTGGGACATTGTGTCAGCGTATCTAGTGCGCCTGTTCTCCATGGTAGAACAGCACTTCATTTGGGCATAATGACAGGCAGAGGACGGTGTTGGTGCCATTTTCCATGTTGCCAGGCTAATCAGTGGTGTTACCAAGAACCTGGCAGCCCCCCCTCTGCTGTCACTCCCGGAGCACCCTTACAGTATTAGTTAGCTATGAGGTGCAAGTCGTGGGCAGGCATCACTGAACAATGCCCCACCATGACCACTTTGTCACTTAGTGCAAGATGCAGTGAGGGGATGCCAAAGGTGCAGCTCTCTTCCCACCTGCCATTCCTGCCATTAGCCACCTACCTGAACATCAAAGGTCTTGCTCTATTGTTCCCAGTTCTAGCCTTGAAAGGTCCAGTGAAGAGGTGCCCTGTCCGCACCTTCCATAAGAGTTAAATATGGACTATACCACTTTTAAATAATTTTGCCCTCCCCGCTCTGGCCCCAGCCCTCCAATTTCACCTCATATGGTGCACCTCACTAATTGAGAGCACATGGTTGATGCCATGTGCTGTTAGTGATTAAACAGCAAACAGTAAAAAGGAAAAGCATTCATTAAAAAGAAGCAAACAGCAGAACATTTAAACTTTTAAGTCTGCGGATGATATACATTTGGCGTCACTGGCCAGCAGTCATTTTGGGCTCTGCCCATACGGTCCTTCTCCCCATAAAATGAGCAGCATGGTTTACAGTCAGGTAAGGAGATTCATATGGGTATGATAGGCTCTGAGGGGCCCTGAGTTGCTTTAGGAGGAGACCCTCTATTGTTGCCACTGTCCAAGTGAGCAGCTGCATTTTTCTTTGGGCAGTTATGCTTGTGGGCTTTCAAAAGTTTTTTCCGTGAGGCCCGACTTGGCAGCATCTCTGACACTGGCTCCAGAGCAGCATACAGTTCTGGAGGGACCTCCAGTGTTTTTCAGGAGAGGCTTTGTATCAGACAATGATTGGAAGAATTGGGGGCCCTCCTTTGCTAATATTGTTAACTGTGCTGGGGCCAGTAATTGCAGCTTAGTGTTTTATATGGCCAGGTGCTTTTGGATCGCAAGTAGAGTCCTGCATTTCTGCATGGTCATCAGGGTGTAGTCATTATCAAAGAACAGTCTGGTATCCCCAAATAAGATTTATTTTTTTGCCCATGCCAATGACAGAACCCTGGATTTCATTATGTAATCCAGGAACTTGAGGACCCCCAACTGAAGCCTCGCCTATGGGTCCATAGGCCTTTGTGCTAGGGCTCTGTGGGCTCACATGATGTTGAGCAGGTCATCTGCTGGCCAGTCCAGCAGCTCTCTTATGAAGGATTCTAAAAAGTGTTCCATTACTTCCATGTTGGTGCCCTTGGGAAGCCCGTAGATCTAGAGGTTGTCCCAATGGAAGCAGATCTTGAGATCCGCAGTTTTTTTACATGAGCTCCCACTCCTGCAGGTGGAAGTAGCACAGCATGGCATTGTGGGTGTCAACTGTCTCAATCACCTCTGTTAGGCTTTTCTCAACATCTGTAGTCCGCTGGGTCACCTTCACCAGGCCGTGAGTGGTTTTGCTCGCCACCTTCTTGAGTCTGTCCATAGTGGCGCTGACCTTTTTAAGTATGCAGAACAGGTGGCAGGATGTCATTGTGAAGCATCTGTCCTCCTCATCCTTAACTGAGATTGCTTGGTGGGCCTGATGCAACTGAGGCTGTTTGGCTCCTGCTGTGGCCCAGGGTGTCACGGGCTTCAGCTGCTGCGGGACGGGTCATGTAATTCAAAAGAGTTTCTTTGGGTTTTTGCTTAGGCGGCATGATGTTGTGCTGTCAGCTCTTTCCTTTGCTGCTGTTAAAATCTTTGTGTTAGGAAAGATTAAGAAGGACTGTAAAGTCCAGAGGATGGAGTTGAGCAATCTCATGTCTGCATCAGAGCAAGGTGGAACCAGGAGTCCCAGACCCACAAAGTTAAATCAGGACACAACTAAATACGAACAGAAATAGTGAGTCATGATCACTGTTTTTCTGTAACAATTAGCGTGGGTAAGAAATGAGACCTCATATGTCAAGTCAATTAAGGACAAAAACAACAGGTCATAGCTGACCTACTGTAAATGCTGGTGGCAGACAGAGTTGGCTAAAGGAAATGTCCTTTCAATGATCATAGTTAAATAAACCATTTTTTTTTAAACTTAAATTGCATGTTTATTTGGTGAATTTGCACAGACACAGTGGTAATGAAAGGGCTCAGTAAGTTCTCATTATTTATACTGTTAAAATATACCTTTCAAATGTGCATTATAATGAAACAATGGCCTCAGAGGTGACTGTCTCTTAGTTTTGTCCACTTGAAAATGGGTTTCCTTGTCTCCTGGGAGGTGAACATAGACTATATTAACTTTGCTTTTGACCTAAACTTGCATTTGCAATAATACAGTATCTCATAATAGTAGTGAAAGTGAAATAAATTAACCACTGCATCATCTGATTTGGATACATTTTTACAGAGCGGCATTCCTATTAAGGCAATTTTTATATATTTACTGTATTTGAAAAGTTTTAACAGAAAAGGTCTACTGAACGGAGAACATCTCATTTCCAGAGGCACCCTGGTTGAAGGGAACATGAAAGAGCAAAGCATACACAGTAACAACAGCAAAGAAACTGCAGTACAAATGCAGGTAAATACTGTATAGTAGCTATGCAACAATAAAACAGTCGGATGCAATCAGCTGGTTATTGTGCCTCTCTCCAAATCATACACATACTCTCAAGCCTTCCCAACAAGGCATCATGAATATATGAGTCCTCATGCCAGTCAGGCTGACAAGGCTTCACCAGAACAGATATGCCTTTTCAACAGGCTTGTACATTTGATCCAATATAGGCTCAGAATGACTTGCACAAGGATTTGCATACCCATGATCCCTTGCTCTGGAAATGCAGTTTGAGAGTATGTATGCCAGATATTTTTTCTCTCCCAGCATCCTTTTACAGATCTCACTGATTGCTTTCTCTGCAAACTGCCTCTCCAGTATACTCACTCCAAGTGTTCTAAAGGGGCAACTAGATGCAAAAATGAACTCATAGCAGTACATGGGGGGGGGGATGCAGCAGTAGACACTGGCAATATGTGACGCATGTCTTATAAATTGTTTGTTTGTTTATTCATTGACAATGTTTGACCAGGAAAGGCACACTAAGCTGGGATAGTTTGTTTCCAGCTGTGTCGGGGGGGGGGGTGTTACATGGGCTTGTTTTATTGATGGGGGAATGTTTGTCATACACCGGGGAATCTCCCTTACTCTTCTAGCGAATTATGGGAAAGGGTGGATTGGGTGGGATAAGTTAAGAATGTTTTACACAGATGCTGGGAAAAATCTTGACATTCAAGTATAAACAGATAATCTAAAAGTAAAACATTCCTTGTAACCCATTTGATACATTTCTGGAAAGAATATAAACATGTTGGATGTTCACCATTTTTGTAATAGTGAAGACATTTTTTATGTATATGTACTTGTTTTTGTTAATTAATAAAAACATTCCCCTACTCTTCCTTGATAAATGCAATGGGATCATTTGCTTCCACCTGGACAATGACCAAAGATGGGCAGAAGGGACCTTAGGTTATTGTCTCCCTGGTCGTTCCTGAAAATAGGCATAAAACTTGTCTAGTGTACTTACCCGGTAAACAAAAACTAAATAAATAAATAAAATAAATAAATTGTCTCATCAGAAGGATGGCACCTCAATAGTGCAGCTGTCTCTGCTGGGTGACAGCAAAGTGTAGAAAGCCTGTTTCCGAGTAGAAAGCCTGTTTCAGAGTAGAAAGCTTGTTTCTTTAAATTATAAATTCTTTAAAACACAATTAAATAGTTAAACAACAATTCTGTTGCTTTTGATATAGTTTCTGTGCACTTGACCCCATTACAGTAGAGCCCACTAAAAATAATTTCTAATTACTGAAGATAGTGGCATTTACATTACAAACCATTTGTGCTATTTTAGCCATTCAGTGCTGGGGATTCTCTTGGATGTGCGGACCACTGATAACCATAAGAAGTCCTATATGTGAAGCCTGATTAAGTAAATCATTCACTTGAAGCATTGGAAGGGACAAAGCTTCAGTTAAGAAAACACAATGGCCCAGAAATTCAAAAGGGTTGCGCCATGCGCAATAGGGATGCGCCAGTGCAAGTCCAAAAATGTGCCATTCTGCGATATTCAGCAGGAGGCAGATGCGCCCCCCCCCAAAAAATCACACTGCGCAAGAGCGCAATGATAATGAATGCATGCACAACTGAAGGGGGAGGAACCATGCATAAATGGCGCAGTGCGATATTCAACAACATGCGCAATAGGGGAGCAAGCGGAAGTTACGCAATAGCAGAAATTAGTCCAAATAAAAAGGAACAAGAGAGAGGCGCAAGAACGCTACAGGGAAGGCACATGTTGCTGAACCATAGGCAGCCACACAGGCAACACACACTGAGAGCAGGACAGGACAGAGACAGAGCACCTGGAACCCCAAGGAACAGGGAATGTGTGGGGAGCCACTGCCACAGTGTAGTGCAAAAGGGGAAAGTGCCACACATCACTGAGGCCACTACAGGAAGGTGTTCCCGGTGCAAGGGAAGTAGCAGCAAGGACAGCGGGGGGAAACACAGAAACAGCTGCCGGGGGGGGGGGACACAGCCAGGGACATGGCCAGTGCCACCATCCAGATGGAGGCAGTTATGAGGGGGGTGAGAAGGCAGGCAGCAGGGGAAGGGCCCATCGGCGGTATGCCCCCAACAGGCAGTACTGAGCCTGCACCAGCTTTGAGCTGTACACTGATACCGAGATCATGGGCTGGTACCGCCTGAACTGGACAATTCTGAGGTGGCTCTGTGAGCTGTGCAGTGATGTGATGCAGGCACCCACACGACGGAGGCATGCTCTGTCAGTGGAGACCAAAGTGACAGCTTGCATGTGGCTGCTCACCATGGGTACCTTAAAGAGACCAACAGGGGACACAACAGGCATAACCCAGTTGGCCGCATCATGCCACCTCACCCAATTCCTCAGCGCACTGCTGCCACATGCTGCGAGGTACATTCATTCCCAGCACACGGCAGGCGCACAGCAAACATGGGAGTTCCTCAGGGTAGCGAATGAGTGTGGTGTGCCCGGGGCAATAGACTGCACCCATGTGGACATCCGCACACCACCTGGCCCCGAAGGGGCCACATACATGAATCAGAAGGGGTATGCAAGCATCAACTGCCAGGTGGTGTGCGATGCCAGGGGGCGTATAATCAATGCCTGTGCCATGCACCCTGGGGGAGCACATGATGCCTTCATCTGACACCAGTCAGTACTGTGCCACAGGTTTGAGAGTGGGGACATCCCCACTGGCCACCTAGTGGGTGAGTATGCAAAGCACACAGAAAGACATGGAGCTTGGGAGGGGCATAGTCAGAGGTGACATGGGTATTGGCCTAGATGGCCCAAGGCAGGGCGACGCTGATCACCAAACTAACTTCCACCCTCTACACACAGGTGACAGTGGATACCCACTCCATCTCTGGCTACTCACACCATACTGGTGGCCCGCGACCCCATCGCAGCAACACTACAATGAGGCACATGCCACCACATGCAGTGTCATCGAGCGGGTGTTCAGGATGCTGAAAGCATGTTTCCGTTGCTTGGACACATCTGGCGGTGCCCTACAGTACAGCCCCTCGAAGGCCTGTGGGCTATTCCTGGCCTGTTGCATCCTGCACAACATGGCCAATGACTGTAGGATAGCCGTACAGGTCGAAGAGGGAGACAGCGATGGGGATGATGAGGACGCTGGTGAAGATGGTGGTGGGCAGCCCCCCCTTGGTTGAAAAGACCCCCAACTGATCCAGATGGCACAGCTGCACCGGGACACCATCACAGATGAGCACTTCAGCCAACCCAGGTAAGTCATGGGGCCATGTGCAACCACCAGTGGCAAAGGCACAACCCACAAACATGCATGGACAAACACCAGGGCTGTATGTCGTTAAGGGAATTGGCCGAGCATGGAACCGCACACGCCGTCAGGGATGGGCAAGGTCTAACACAGCATGCAGTCTCACACACACACACACACACACACACACCTCACATGACATGCACAAAGGGTAGGAGGCACGCCGACCCCGACCGCCACCCTAGCATACACACACGTCCACAGACCACCACGCCCAGTGCCTGTCATTGTGCATGTGTCGGGAGCGAGCACCATTGCACAGTGGCGGACAGTGCAACGCAGGCATCATCATGCACACGCCACAGCGGACAGCAGCCAGAAGGGTGTGCAGATAGAACGTGTGCGTGCGTGCAGGGCCAGGTACCCCACCCTTGCATTGCACGCTGAACAACACAATGCACACAGGACAGCATCAGACAGTAGCCATGCTGGAAGACAAGTCAGTCACGCGCCACAGTGCCACGGCTGCCACGGATGTGTGGGCGGCCCCGCTGAGACCCGCCAGCAGTGACAGGCTGACCAATGGCCTCATGGGGTGGCACTGACTGTCCCCCAGGGGTTTCACTGCGTGAATGTGACCGTGCTCATGCAGGGGCTACAGCACACCGAACATGCCTGTGCCAGGCGTGTTTGGGATGCCCACAGCTGAACCCGGTGTTGACAAGGAGGGTGTCGACGATGCCGGGAATGGGGGGGTGGACATTGCACTGCGCGGTGTCTGCGACGCATGGGCAAATAACTGTGTGGCCATGACAGCTGTGATAGCCTGTGTCTGCCTGTCAATGGCAGCGATCACATCCTCCCGCAACCGGTCCATCCCTGCCAGGAGCAGAGCAGTGTCTCTGCTGCGCCACTCCTCTGCCTGGCGCAGAGCCGCACTGCGTGCATCCTCCGCCATCACAAGATGCACCTGCTGACTGACTGATGCTTGGAGTATGCGGGTGTGCACATCTAAGAGGTCATCTGCCTGATCGGCATGCTGTCCCTCATGGTGTTCACAGCCCTGATGGTCAGCACCCCTTGAGGGTGGGTGCTGCACACCAGGGACAGGCCTGGGCATGTCTACAGGCAGTGCACCGACGCCGCCCCCTGACGCTGTACCCCCATGGCCATTGGCCAACTGCTGACACTGCCCCTCCAGCTGCCACTCTCCAGGGCTCAACAGTGCCGCTGCAGTGACCGCAACAGCCCCACTGTCCTGGACACACACCAGTGCTGCCCCACTGGTGCAGACAGGCGCAGGCTGGGACTGTGATGTCACACAGGCCTCCACGGTGGCACCACCCACAGCCATGCCCATGATGTCACCTGCTGTGTGGCCATCCTGTGGCACACACATATCACTGCCCATGACGTTAGCTCCATCATCATAAGTGACGGATCCAGCACCAGCCAGAGTCTCAGCATGCTGGCATCCATGGACGTTGACACACTGGGCCACGGACAGGGCCTCCTCCGCACCTGCTCCACCAACATCAGTCCAGACATCCAGGAGGGCCCACTGTCACCCTGACCCTCGTATGCCTGTTGAGGTGGACAGGCCCTCCTCTATCTCCATGCTACTGCCCTCAGTGGACAAGCCCACCACTGCTGACCCATGTAGACACTCAGGAGCTGTAAGGGAAAAACAGTAGCATTAATGTATGTGACCTACCCTGTCCCCCCCATTGACAGACCAGGACCTACCATGCAGTGACGGGCTATCACCCGTCTGGAATCCACCACCGAACACCTCGATGGCACAATGCTGCATGCCGCCAGCAACCCGCTCTTCTTGTGGGGTCAGGCGTTGCACGTCCGGCTGTCCCCTACCAGTCACAGATCGTGCTGCACTGATGGCAGCCACCTTCTCCTTAATCCTCTGCCTGTCCATGCCCATCTTCTTTTTGCACTCCTGCACAGACCGCTGGTGGCTGCCATGCAGGTTGATGGCACGTGCCACCTCTTCCCATGCAGCAGAACGGGCCTGTGGTGTTCCCTGGTGTCCATTGAGCAGCGGCTCCTGGTCGAGGTAGGCCTCAAACAGGGCATCTGTTTCTGCCTTGGTGAAGTTAGACCTCCTCTTCCACCCACGTCTCTGTTCCTCTTCCTCCACCTCATGATCGGTCTTTATTCATCCTGTAAGAATGACAGGTGTTACCTGTGACTGTGCAATCCTATGCATGACCCAAACACCACAGTTCACACTCCCAAACAGCACGCAACTCACCACAATAGACTGCAGTAACCAATTATAACCAGTGCAGCCCAATGTCACATTTTTATAGTGCAACACATGCAAATGAGGCGAGGCGCATTTTTAAATGGATGCAAATGCAGTGTCTGCACCATTGAATGGCTAATTAGCTGATTTGCATATGCCGGCTGAATATCGCGCTGTTGTGCTTTGCGCAATTGTGTTGAACGTGCTCAGCTAAGGGTGCAGTTCTGTGACATGCGCAGTACACACCAAAACTGCGCATGCCCGGGATGATGAGCGCAGATGCCTGCCGCACTGCTGACATGCTGTCGCGGGGAGGCAATGCAGGGCATGGCCACCATTGTGCCAGTGGTGCTACTGCGCTGTTCACATATATGGTGCTGTGGCACTGGGGAGCCGTAGGCGCACTGGGGCCACAGTGCTGTAGGCCGCTACAGGAGGTGGCACACAGGCACCCAATTGCGCTACATGCATTGGGTTCCAATCGCGCTGTGGCTGTCCGTGCGCGTGAGACCCTTGACCCTGTGCCCGACCTTTGCCCCTTAGGCACCATGCATCCGACATGGGTGCACCACTATCGCGCTGTTCGGTGACAGCTTGATAGGGAATGGCAGCGTTGTACCATGCAGCATCTGCACGTGGCGGACCGCGCTGCCGAGTGCCATTTTGACTCCAACTATCTGTTGAGATGGCACAGAGAAGGGCTGCTATGTGGAGCCAGGTCGAATTGGCCAATTTGGGTATCATAGTAACTTCTGCTGGGGCACTAGAGTGAGGATGCACCCTGGACAGGCCAGAGTGCAGTTTGGCAGAGGTGGCTGATGCGCTTGAGGAGGCCATGGAAATTGGGTGCATGGCAGAACAGTGTCACCACAGGTACGGGGACCTCAGGTGCAGGGACCCGGACATGCTTGCCCACCTGTGGGGACATGCCAGGAGGGGCACGGTGCCATGGCCAGGTAGGTTCCCCATCCATACACTGTTATTGTCCAAACAGGTATCATGGTTGCATGTGTCCGGCACATGGGGGGGCCATCCAGTGTTGGCCGTGGTGGTGGTATCGGGGTTGGGGGTGGATGGGTATGGCTGTGTGGGATTGCACACACATGGGGGTGGGGGACTTTGCTACTGGATTGTACTGATGTTCTTCTCTCCATGTTTGCACCTTAGGCCCAGAAGAGCGCAGGCTGGTGAGGGAGAGGAGGCACCACCAGGAGGACCAGTACGCTAGGAGGGGTGAAGGTCTGCAGAGGCGCAGGGACCAGCCTGATGATGGTGAGTGCCTTACATCCATGATTACTATTGCATGCTGTGTAACAGTGCGGCAAGCGGGGCATGGCCACCATCTATTGACACCACTGCCATGCACGCAACTTGTTACAGTCAGCACTGTCCAGTGGCACTGCATGTCTGGGAGTGCATCAATGGTGGTTCATGCGTGCACCGGGTACATGGCTGTGCCATTGCCTTCACACCGCATAGCCAAGTCACTGTACGGCCACGGTGGTGCTGTGCGGGACATGGGTGGTGGGTGTGTGCAGTAGTTCACATGGCTGTGGGTGCCTGGGTAGGCAGGTCTTGTGGACATGGCCACTGTGGGTGGTCACACACCATCACAGGGGTGTGGCACATGGCTGTTTGCCATGCACAATGGGTGGGCTGCAGGGGGCTGGACAGTCACACGTATTGACTCTGCTCCCTTGTCCTAGGTGGATGGCGACTTCAGGCCATCAAGAGGGGACTGCAGGAACTGTTACAGGTGGCGAGGGCATCCCTGGAGATCATCCAGAGAATGGACCGACATGAGGTCAGGAGGCAGAGGACACATCGGCGCCACATGGAGGACGAGCAGGGCAGATGATAGGCCATCCATGCCCCTGGAAACACCTCCCCCCCGGACCCACCCTCACACCCCTTCTTCCCTCTCCTATATGTTCACCCCTGCCCCTTACCCGCCCCCCACCTGGTATGTGGCCCTTCCCCCCATTGTGCATAGTTGTAAATAGTTGTTTTGCTTACCTGTTTTTAATACATTTGTTTTGTTATGACAACTGTGGTGGTCTCTGATTTGCAGTGGGCTACAGGTGCTCAGCTGCAGTGGTGTGCATGGCGTCAGGGGTGGTGCATGCATGGGCGTGTGTGTGTGTCCGGAAGAGAACTGCCTATGGTGTCGGCAGGGGGGATCAGTAACTGTCTGTGGTTTGTGTGTTGTTCTCTGTGCACTAGATGCCTGTGTGCAGTGGTCCACGGTGCATGCACCATGTGCATGGCACCCCTGTCAGATCGTCCATGGCCTGTGCAACTGACACCCTTGCATGTCTGTGATATGCACAGTCTGCTGGCATGTCAGTGGTGGCTGTCCATGCTGGACAACCACTGTACCCGGCACAATGCCAGGTTGCCTCCCATCACCAGTATGGTGCACGTCTGCCTCTGATGGCACAGTGGCCTCCACTGTTGTTGTCCCCCCCTCCATGCTGTCGCTTGTGTCTGTTGCAGGGGATGTGCTCCAGTGTCTGTCACTTGTGCTCCGGCCACATGCTGGTGGCATACAGCTTCATGGTGCTCCAAGACGTGGCTGGCACACCTGTGCCATGTAGGGTGCTGAACATGTGTACATGGCTGCCATGGCCACATGCCAGTGGCTTGGTTGACCCGCTACTGTGTCCCTGTGTTGGTGTGCCCTTGGGTATGGGTGGGTGTTTGTCCATGCACTGTGTTGCATCCTGTGTGGCGCATGCTTCCATACAACACTGTGTGTGTTTGTGCTGGCTGTTGTGGCCAGTGCTGGGACAGGATGTGTCCTTGGGAAGGTGTGAAGGGTGCTGTACCACTGGTGGTGGGGTTCTGGGCATGCTCTGTCACATGTGGGGTACCTCATGTGCCGACACATGGTCAGTCTCTCAGCTGTACCTTGGGGGGGACGTGCAGGATGGCACTGTGTATGCTGTTGTTGCATTGCTGTCTGCTGCTGCCCACTGCAGGGTGCACATGGTGGGGCTGCCTTGCATGGTTACATAGTGCAGAGGGTTGCATTGTCACAGTGGGGGTGGTGGCATGCATGGGGTGTCCAGCACTGTTGGGCGCTACTCCTGGGAAGGGTGTATGGTGATCGTGGCGCAGGGTGTGCTCTGCATTGGTGAGATGGTGCGGCACGGGGTGGTCGGCCCTCCTTGTGTGCCGGTCACAGCTTGCCAGGGGGTGTGCTGGGGCACCCTTCTCCAGCTGTGGGTTGGTTGCTGGTATCTATGGGCCGGTGGTTATTCCAGCTCCCCCGGTTGTGCAGTGCATGGGGCATGGGGACGGCGTGTCTGTTCTGCTGTGTGCTCCTCTGCCCATCTGTGGCATGGGTGATGGGCCCCTGCATCCTGTCCCCGCGATCCCTGGTTGTGCTGTTGCACTGCTGCCCTGCTCCACGGGTGTCCCTGGTTGCGCTATGGCACATCTGGACTGCTCCACTGAGCATCCCTTGTTGCGCTATGGTGCATCTGAAATGCGCAACTGCACATCCTGGTTGTGCCATGGCGCGGGTGGTGTGATATTCAGTCGCTGTGCGCGGGCGCATCTTGATCTCGCAGTTTTTGATATAGTGCTTCTTGGCGCATGGGCACAGTGGACTTGCGCTTACTCCTGCTGTTGCGCACTTTTTGGGCACAGTTTGAATATCTGGGCCCACATATTTTTTCCGTAAAGAAGTTTATTGAATTTTCAGGTATTTAAAATTTACAAGTCCATAAAAACATGGCATGAGTCCCACGTTGGGGGGGGGGGTACAGGAGAAACAATAATATCAAGTGCTCCTTAACAGCTGAGTAATATTCAGAACAGAAGTACAGGCATGTATATGGTAACAAATAAAATAAATGATGCTACAGCTGTAACTTACAATATTGTCATATTCTCCTTCATAGGCGCACATCAATTTTGGACCCTATCTATGTCCACCAAATATTGCGGGGACCAACTCGATTTATCCAACTGTGAAAGAGGATAAGCATCTGCTCATCAACATGAAAGCAGCCCAGAACAGGCTCCTTCCCTTCAGTCAAACTTGTTTCAGAAAACCTGTAAAAGAACAGACCACCAGCTAATAGCCACAGTGCAACCCACCTGTGCAATAATAAAATCCTGTTCTGGTATTCTTTTATTCATATATACGTTATTCTCCTGTGTTGTCCTATCAGCCAACTTCTGATAGTGTCCCCCAGCCCCGTCAACTACCTTCCCTTGGTCTTATCTGCACCACTTACCCAGTGCCACTATGTAGTGGGTGGGGACCCCGGTTGGTAATGCAGGGCCTGTTAGGTTACCATTGTCATCCTGCTGGTCAGATTGTTTTCCTCCTGTTACGCAAGCAAATGACAGGCATCCACACTGTTTTCTTTGCACGAGGCTCCAGTATGCTGTACCACCCAGCCTCTGCTGGGATGCCCTAACCTCTTTCCCCTGGACAGCCCCCCCCCCCACAAGCAACTCAAGTCTGTTCCTGATCCTGGGTCACTGGCATGGCAGGTGGTAGCTCTACCACTTTGCCATAGGATCAGCCATTTGTACTGCTATTCTAACCTTGTTGTGTCTTATATATATGTGCAAACTGGAAGGGTATCTAGTTCTCTCAGCTGTAGTATTCCTCTACAGGGTATACAAGCAAGTGGTCTCAGGTCGGACCCAGGAATGGAGTTGGTGGGAGAAGGATATCAGAATTAGGGCTGGGCAGATGGTTCCATGGGTGATCCAGACCCCCGGATCAAACCTACAATCCACTGACCCAGATAAATACAGACTCCACTGCAGAAGTCCAGTTCCGGGTGTGAGAAAATGCCATTTCTGCCATTTTGTTTACTGTTGCCATGGGGATGCCATTGGCACGCTTGCTCCATGTACAGGCAGCCAGCAGCATCCAATCAGGAAACAGATGGTCACCTGATGCACTCATGATATATAACTGTGCTGAGTGCGCAACGCAGCCCAGAGAAAGGAGGATGGTCTGAGGAGCAGGAGCACCTCGACAGAGATGCCACCAGAAAAAGGTGCCAAACAAAACAATTAAAAACCACAAATATAAAAAAACATATGAAGGGAGGGAAGAGAAACTAGGTAGAGTTAAAGAAAGGAGACTTACCGGGGCGAGGGAGGGGGAGAGAAACTGGTTGTCAGGGGAAGGTGACAGCAGACTGGGAGTTGGGACTTGGCAGGACTGGTGAAAGGAGGAATCCAAAGGGACTGAGGAGATAGTGATGGCCTGGGTGGCTGCTGGTGGGGGATGCAAAAGGCAGGTAGTGCGACTGTATGTACATGAGCAAGGGCAGGCTGGCAAAATCTTTGACCTGTGCCATTGTAGAAGATCCAGAGGAGAGAGGAAAAGACTACTGGAGGGCCAAGAGAAATTTTACAGTTACAGAAAATCACAAATAAAAGTTTTTTTTTCTTTTATTGGCCCTAGACAGTGTAGCTGTATACATGAGCAAGGGCAGGCTGGCAAAATCTTTGACTTGTGCCATTCCAGATCCAGAAAAGCGAGAGAGAGAGAGAGAGACAGACTATTGTGGGGGCCCAAGAGAGATTTTACAGTTACAGTTACAGGAAGAACTACAAAACAGGCACTAGCACCTTCCTGCACTGGGTTCTTGCCAGCCATTCAACCAGTATCTCCAGCACCACTGTCCCCCCGAATTTACTAGTAACCATTCCACTGTCATCTGTGAATGGTCAAATGAATTTTGCAAGCCCCCCTCCCAAAGTCATCATCAGCAGAGTCCTTCCCTGTGGGCAACTGGCCCATCTCAAATCCTGCCTCAGCTTGCAAGATTGGTCTCCCATTTATAAAGCGACGGATGTTGACTTGGCCCTTGACTACTTCATCACCACATTCAATGCGGCCTGTGACTCCTACGCCCCAGTCAAAAGGCACAAAGTAAAGGTACTCTGCAATCCATAGCTCACTGCTGAGCTCCTGGTACAGCTAAAAAAAAAAGGGACCACCTCTGGGTACTGGCAAGGGCTACAGGCACTCAATCAGACATACAAAACTACAAACATGCCTGCAACAGCTGCACAAAATCTATTCGACTAAAGAAAAGTACATACAACAGGGAAGCCCTCACCAATGCCTGGGGAAATGGGAGAGCTTTCTGGGACAATATTAAAGAAGTTACGGGGAAGCAGCCCAAATCCTCCCCAACTCTGCTAAATGTTGATGGGACTACCACTCTTGACCCAATGGTCCTTGCTAATACCTTCAATGTGGCCTTCACTGACCTCAGTAGTGTTCTCCCCACAGACTTTTTTTACAGATGACTCTCCCACACCCATAAGCTCTCCCACCCCTTCCAAATATCCACTGTTCTACTTCAAAGCAGTCAAGGTGCACGAAGCCTGCAAATACATTACCAAAGCAATCTCTAAGTCTAGAACCAGTGATGACTCTTTGGACTTTAAACTGCTGTCTCTCACCCTTGAAGAGGTTCTACGCCCGTTAACTAGTATTTTCAACCTCTCTCTCAGCCTCAGTCAGTTTCCCGCCAAATGGAAATCTGCTACTGTTACCTCGGTACATAAAAGTGGTGACAAGGCCATCCATGGGAACTATCGGCCGATCTCAATATTACCTCCCCTCTCCAAGGCCTTTGAGCGAATAGTTGCAGACCAATTAGCTGACTTCCTGGACAAATACAACATTTTGTGTACACAGCAACATGGGTTCAGAAAAGGACATAGCACATCAACTGCCCTTCTGGAATTCACTGGAACCCTTCACAGCATGTTGGACAAAGGCCATCTAACCGGGGCAGTATTTATCGATTTGACCAAGGCGTTTGATACTGTTCACCTTCGTCTGCTTATGGAACAGCTACTGAATGCTGGGCTCTCTCAGGACTCTACAGCATGGTTCAAAAGTTACTTAGAAAATCGTTCACAAAGAGTAAAAATTGCTGGTGTTCTCTCTGATGCTAGACCTGTCCGCTCAGGTGTCCCCCAGGGATCCATACTGGGCCCACTACTTTTCAGCCTTTTTCTGAACTCCCTTCCGCAATCTTCCTCTGAACAGATCATCCTCTGTGCTGACAACGCTGTGATTCTCACTTCCCACAAGGACCCCAAACCCTTACAACACAATCTGCAGCTAGGATTCACCTCTGTTGAAAACTGATTCACTAAACATAAACTGGTCCTAAACCACAAAAAAAACAAATCGATGCTTTTTTGCAGCCCCCATAACAAGCACAGGCTACGCCCCCTTACCGTTACTACCAGCCTTGGAAACACCCTCGAACAGGTGCAATCTTTTAAATACTGTGGAATCTTGCTTGACCCTAACCTATCTTATGGGACCCACATTGATAGTGTTGCCAAAGCTGCCAATACTCGTCTAGTCCAGTTGTGAGTCTTGAAGAGAAAGTGATAGTGATAGTGATAGCTCACTATACTCAGGGGTAACTCCCATAGATGAAAGCAGTAGTAGCCCCTACAGCACTAGCGAAACACCTCCACCACCACTTCCTGCCATTCGAAGGACTCCTGCGACTGTTACTGAAAGTGACCATGAGTTCAAAAGCCCTCTTTCTTCAAGGAGACAGCTTACCATCTCAGAAACATATAAGCATAAAGCCAAATATGCCTTGATTTACCCTGTTGATGTAACAATAACCAAAAACATTTCAGAAATGGTAGCCATTGATTTGCTACCATATAACATGGTTGAACATATAGGCCCAGATATTCAAAAGGGTTGCACCATGCGTAATAGGGTTGCTCCAGCGCAAGTCCAAAAATGCGCCATTCTGCGATATTCAGTGGGAGGCAGATGCGCCCCGGCAAATCACGCTGAGCAAGAGCGCAATGATAATGAATGCATAAATGGCGCAGTGTGATATTCAACAACATGCGCCATGCACAATAGGAGAGCAAGCGGAAGTTGCGCAATAGCGGAAATGAGCCAAAAGAAAAAGGAACAAGGGAGAGGCGCAAGAACGCTACAGGGAAGGCACATGTGGCTGACCTCTAGGCAGACACACAGGGCAGGACAGACACACAGGGCAGGACGGGAAAGGGCACCCTGAACCCACAGGCACAGGGAAGGTGTGGGAGCCACAGCCAAACACAGTGCAGAAGGGGAAGTGCCACACAGCACTGAGGCCACCACAGGAAGGTGTTCCGGTGCAGGGAAGTAGCAGCCAGGACAGTGGGGAAACACAGAAACAGCTGCCGGGGGGGGGAACACAAGCCAGGGACATGGCCAGTGCCACCATCCAGATGGAGGCAGTAATGAGGAGGGTGAGAAGGCAGGCAGCAGGGGGGCGCGGCCATGGAAGGGCCCGTCGGTGGTATGCCCCCAACAGGCAGTACCGAGCCCATGCCAGCTTTGAGCTGTACAGTGATACCGAGATCATGGGCCGGTACCACCTGAATCGGACAATTCTGAGGCAGCTCTGTGAGCTATGCAGTGATGTGATGCAGACACCCACACAACGGAGCCATGCTCTGTCAGTGGAGACCAAAGTGACAGCTTGCATGTGCCTGCTCACCACGGGTACCTTCCAGAGGCCAACAGGGGACACCACAGGCATAACCCAGTTGGCCTTGTCACACCACCTCACCCAATTCCTCAGCACACCACTGCCACATGCTGCAGAATACATCCATTTCCCGCAGCACACCGGCAGAGCGCACAGCAAACATACACGAGTTCCACAGGGTAGCACGTATGCCTGCTGTGCTAGGGACAAAAGACTGCACCCATGTGGCCATCCCCACACCACCTGGCCCAAGGGGGCCGCATATATTAATCAGAAGGGCTATGCTAGCCTCAACTGCCAGGTGGTGTGCAATGCCAGGAGGTGCATAATCAATGTATGTGCCACGCACCCTGGGGGAGCACATGATGCCTTCATCTGGCACCAGTCTGCACTGTGCCACAGGTTCAAGAGTGGGGACATCCCCATTGGCCACCTAGTGGGTGAGTATACAAATCACGCAGAAAGACATGGATCTTGGGACGACCACCACCACCACCACCACCACCCCACTCTCTCTCTCTCTCTCTCTCTCTCTCTCTCTCTCTCTCCTCTCTCTCTCTCTCTCCCCTCCTCCCTCCCTAAAAGTTCTACCAACAAGTTCATGGCCAGAGGGACCACCCTGGTCCTGTCCTATGCCAACATGTTTTTAGGTTGGTGGGAGGGGGGCTGTGGCAATTCACTATGGCTGTAACCCATATCTGCCCCAGATTAAGTTCTGGAATAGATATAGTTAGGACATTTTCATAATCTGGCAGGAGGACATGACACCAGCAAATTCTTACAAGTGGGGTAAGAATTTGGGTGCCATTCTCACTCACAGTCTGCATACCAAACCCTAGCTACCACACCGTATTCCTTGGTTACCTTTTCCCCCTGTAGGAAGCCACTGATATGGCCATTGTAACGTCTTCCACTTTTGTTCACAAGGTAACATTTTTAAACATCCAATCCTTCAGAAATCTGTGGACATCAGACACCCAGACCTCCATAAACCCAATTCTGGGATACATTTACTTGTATGAAGTGCCCATCCTCATCACCTAAAATGCAGAATCCCTTTTGGAAAATTTCTACACCTTCTCAGGAATTGTTCCTCCCTGACTACCTATGACATCCAATCTAGGCTACAGAACTGAAACAACAGTTCCTGGACCATGGATATATGGTACAGGTTCTAGAGAAGGCTCTACACAGAGCAAGAAATATTGAGCGAAACACCCTTTTGATCCCAAACATTCACCAACAACCCCAGAGTCAATGGGTTAATTTTGTTCCGGAGCTCAACCACTTCGCTCCACAAGCAGTAGATAAAGTGAACTGTCACTGGCACATAACTCAGAGTGACAGGGATCACCAAGAAAATATGATGGACCCCCCAGAATTTCTTGAAAGTGGTGTAAGAATTTGGGCGATATTCTTACCCATAGTCTTTATACTAAACCCCAGCTACCACAGCATATTCCTTGGTTACCTCCTCCCAGGGGCGGACTGGCTGGGGTGCTTGGGATGCTATTTGCATCCTGGCCTGTCCCTGGACTTTCAGCATGTGGCCTGTGTGTGCTGCCTTGCCTTTTTTTTTTTGCTTTTTTTTTCTATGCTTAACACCAGTTGCCATTGCCATGATTGCCAGACTCGAGTTCGTTTTTTTCTGGGGGGGGTCTGTCACAGATGTTAGGGCCGGAACGGAAGTGCAAAAAATAGATCAAAGGCCCTGCGTCCACCAATGCAGTGCTGAGCCGATTAACTATTCACTTGCTTTTACTCCCAACCCCAGCCACAATACAGCCAATAACATCAGCTGTGGGGGGGTGGGGGATGCTAGCTGCGCATGCTGCTCACTGTTCCATCATGCCCGGATCCGGATGTGCTCTGCTCTGGCTGCAAAGAGGGGAGAAGGAGAAGGTGTTATTTTGATTGGTGCCAAGCACCATTTTTCAGGCAGAGATGGAGAGAGGAGGCCCAGGTTGAGTGTTTGTGCTCACTATCTCTACACCGCAGTCTGCACCTGGAGTCACAGAATGTGTGTTGGCCGCAATTTCATTCTATGATCGTTACTTGGCGCTAGTTATTATTGGCGGGGTCATGGGCTGCACCAGTCAACCATCCATCAACAACGGCAAATATTGAATAATTTTTCATCGAGTATGTGGGTGGGTGGGTCAGGTGAGTGCGTCCGACGGTACACTGAGCTGCTGGCATTCTTAAAACAAGACCATCATTCATCAAGGAGGACTGGAGTGTGCTGAGTCTGTGCATGCCTGCCCTGAAGTAGGTAAAGTAAATGAATTTATTTTGAAATGTGTGTTTATTTTATTCCTCTAATGACTTTGCCTTAAAGGCTTTTCCAGTTCTGATGATGATTGTCTTGTCATGGTGGTGGTATGACGGGACCACACAGGTTGGCCAGGAGTCAAAATGGTACTAACTGGGATGCTATGTAACGGGCCAGCCTGGAGGGGGTAATCATATGAAATGGGGGGATAATAAATGCCACTAGCACAGGCTGTGGCCCAGTCCTACTGGACTCCATGAGAGTGAATGTAAATTAATTTTAGTGTAGTATTTATCATGCCCCAGACCTCGCCCTCTACTGTATCTTCCTCCTGGCGTGCTCACCCATGATTGGGGAGGAGATGGTGGCTTGGTGGGAATCAGTCCAGTAGTCCAACTAGGAGATGAGCATCTATGCGTTAAGGCCTGGGGGCAGGAAGAAAGATCACTGCTGGCAGGCAGGAGTCAGGACTCAAGAGCTGATGGGGCTGGGGCCTGAGGGTCGGTCGGGAGATGCCATCTGCGAGCTGTGGAACCAGGCAGGCAGGGTTTTCTATATAATCTACAAACACTATTACCATGCGCCTGCAAATATGGTTGATGCTGCTCTGTATAGGAGATGGCTAATCTCCACATAAATAATAAAACTCAGCAAAATGTGGTGTGCAAATGAAGAGCAAGGCAAAGAAGTTTGAAGACTCGTAGAGGAGTCGAGGCGCTAGAGTTACTGATTACCTGTGTAACCCCCCTACAAATGGGGGTTCCCGTAAAGTCTTCCTTGAGCTTGCCTGAATGCTTACTGCCAGGCTGGTGTCCTGCGTCCTAGCCATTTAACTGCTAATGCTAGATAGTGCCTATAAAGCCTCTGTATACTGCCTCTTTAAGAGCTTCCTGGTTGCAGTTATAATTGAACTGGGAGGGGGGCTGATTGTTCCCATGTTCGAGTCCCGCCCGGACTGCTGGATAATCGATTAATTTCTGCCACCACTAACTGCGCAGAGGGAGCTCTGTTAGAAGATGTGCTTGCTTACTGATTATCTTTTAGAGTAATAATAACATTGTAGTTTGTTCTCACCTGCCTTCTTTGCAGCAAGGACTTTTCTGGCTATCTCCACCATCTTGGTCCTGAAATGCTGAACTGGACCAATCAGTACTTTGGGACTCTAAAATAGAGCCTGCTTACAGGGGCCATGTGGAGTAAAAATCTGTGGGAATTGTAGTTTTGGGCTGTTGGTGCCTTTTTGCACCTGGAGGGGGAGCCTTGTTGTGACTGACAGATGAGACAGCCAACTGAACCTGTTGGATCTGGGGGAAATTCCCGGGCTGCCTGCTGTCTGGGGCAGATCTAAGTTGGAAGCTGAGGAAACAACAGCTCGAGACAGCTGAGCAACTGTCTGCTTAGTTTCGAGCAGGAGAACTGTGGAAAGGCCTGAGTTTTGGCCTGCATGTCTGCCTGCTGCCCTGAGAGGAAAAAGAGAGTAATTTGCTGACTAAATCCAAGAAATGAGACTGAAGAAAGCCACTGACTTGTGACCAGGCTCATACTTGAGGAAGACAAAATATTTTGCTGAATGCGAACAGCCTGTCAGAATTTACAGCTACTTCTGAACTCCCGGTTTGAGCAGAGACTTTACAATAGTGACTGGAGACTGGTTTGCCCGATACTGTAGAATCCTTTATATGTAAATGTGCTGTGTACTGAAAATGGGTCATGATTTGGCTCCCCACTCTGTGAACTGTGTTCTGCTTGCTGGAAGCTGTACCCAGCCTAATCGGACTGAATCTGCATTCATCTCCATTCGGCCTGGGCCATGCCATGCTGGCCCTGCCAGACTACCCCACTGCACAGAGAAAGCCATCGAAGAGATACCTGCCTGAAGATCAGCCCCCTGCTGCACGCTTGAACAGGAATGACACCTTGGCGAATCGTGTGGGCCCTGCTTCTTCTGGCACTCCAGATCAACCATCTGCTGTCTCGATTTTCATCCCACCTGTGTCCAGTCTTGGGTATCGTGAGTAATGATCAGGGTAGCTCCCTGCAACAACAGCTTAATCTAAGTGTGCCATCTGATTGTCTTGTTGTTTCTTTTCTTCATGAACTGAGCCCTCTGGCTCCAGATTACAAATAGTGTGTATTGTGCATGTTGTTTTTCCATCACAGGGCCCCAACCAGCTGCGACGCCTGCCTACCCCGGGCAACAGTCCTGGCTAGCCCATCTCTTCTCTACCTGGGTACCCAGAGGGTGTGACTGTCTAGGGACTCTGAAGTGCATGCATAACTGTTTGATTGATACAGCCTTTAAGCAAATCAACTTGATTACATCCCTCCCTTGTTCAAGTCCCCTGAATAAATCAGATCTAACTTTTTCTGCATTTAATCTGACTGTGGTTCCAGTTTATGCCAAGAATACTGTACTGTTGCTATTTGCTATGCATAACCTTGTTTACAGGGGGTCCCCAGGGTCGAGCCAGAGGAACCAGCCCTGGTGGTAAGTGCAAACAGGATGTGTACTTGTAAGGTGTATTGGGAGTATTGTGAAAGTGATCACTGTGTATTGTTCTGGCCACTAGCAAGGAAAGAGCTGGGGGTTACAGTGTCCTGAAGGGCTGTGCCCAGGCTAACTTGACCACTACCAACTGTGACCTCCGGTGGAGGCACCCATTTCAGAACTCAGGCCCTTAACCTGCTACTAGCCAAGCAGGCAGGTAGTAGCCCTTGGGATAGCATAGTGCCACCTAGGGGTTACACCTGGAAACTACTTTTTGTGGCAATAAGTAAAAAACACACTGGTGTTTATTATTCAAACTTTTGCCTTGCTCTTCATTTGTGCACTGTATTTTGCTGAGTTTTGTTTCCCAGATCATCACTATTTATTGGTAGGCTGCCTGTGGAATCTACTGTTAATTCTTCTGTTCTGTTTGTGTGTATTATGCAAGTGTCAGGTGAATAGATCAAGGACTTTGCAAAGGCAGTGTGTATGAGCAGCTTTATGTTACAGCACCAATGTTGGGACTTGGTAATTATACTCTGTGTGTGCTGGCATGAGCAACAAGTCATTGAAATTTTCCAGAATCCAGCATGTCAGTCCACCCAGCTACAAAAATGGGCAGGAATCAAGGTGTTACATGTCAGCTGGGCTACCCTAGGTAAATAAACTATATTTTTGCTAAAGAATATCGTAGTTTTGTTTTAGCTTTCCCCATCCCAACTCACTTATAGAAGCAAAATGGTCACATTATATCAAAATATGAAATAAAATGCATCAGTGCTCATAAATAGAGACCCAACTTTGGTGTGTGTGTGTGTGTGTGTCTGTTGGGGGAGGGTTGCAAGGACTCAGACATTATCTAAAGAATGATCAACCAGCACAGAGGTTTTGGTACAGGAGCCCAAGTCGCATGTCAGTCACACAGTTTGCAAGTAGAGTCTGTGGAATAAAACCCAGGTTTTCTGTATGTACAAGCTCACTCATACTGGTAGCTCATTATTGCAACTTCTCAGTTATACTGCCAGCCCGATGCAATACTGCAGCAAAGCACAGTTGGGTCCCAAAGATAAATATATTAAAATCAATCAATCAATCTTTTATTTTTACCAGGCAGAATACCACTGAGGTAAACTCATTTACCTCAATAGTGTTCTGCCTGGTAAAATACAGAATTGAGTCATTGATTTTAATTGATTGATTTTAATGCATGTTTTGTTCTGGGACCCAACGTGCAGCATATATATTAAATCAGGGCTAGCAGTATAGCTGAGAAGTTGGAGTAATGAGCTTGGTACAGATAATGTCCACAGTCTGAGTCCCTGCACCCCCCCACTCCAAGCAGGGTCTATATTTATGACCACTGATTCATTTTATTTTAGATGTCACATGAGTGTACAGTTTCTTTAACACATATGTAATTGTACTGTCAGCTGCAAATTGGGTTCTACTACATACATTCAAATGCGATACCATTGCAAAGGAGTATCAGCTCAATGGGATTTCCTTTTCAATGGTTCACATTATTGATTGATTCCTACATTAGGATCCAGTATTCAGGTGGGACATTATCATATGACTTCTGGGTCAGGCAGCAAGACCTTGATATGTGTGTGTGAGCCAGTGCCAAGAAAATCAGTTATGTTGACCTCTCTTCCCTTTTGAGCACCAGCACACATCCTTTAGCAGCTGGGTCCAGCAGGTGATCACTGGACATGTTGGTCAGAAAATAGCAATGGGAGGAGCGGGGCCACTTTTGATGATCAGGATGGGGGGTGGAGCTAGACAAAAGGATACAGGAAGTACAGAAGTAAGAAAAGAAATGGCAAAAGGGTTTGGAGGTTGTTATTAAAACAATACTGAGAGGAAGGATCTGGTGGGTCTGTGGCAGGGGAGGAGATGTATATATCTAAAGAGAGACAGAGAGGAAGTGCCCAGATTCATGGATACTGATGGGTCTGTGGTGGGAGAGTAGATCTATATATCTAGAGAGAGGGAGGGAAGAAGTGCCCAGATTCACAGATACTGATTATGTGCTTAAAGCAACTATGTGATGCATTCTGCATCCAGACATGCCATTCCCTGTATTCTCTCCTCCATTAGCAATATAGCAGCATAACTCTTGATATGCAGACATAGAAATGGGGTTGAGTGCCCACACAATTAGGAATCAGAATTATTAAATTTTTAGGATGTATGCTTGTCTTAGTTACAACCCTATGTTATCAGGCCCATTGTCCAAGAAGCTCTTTGGCAATGGCAGTAACATTATAATAGCACAGGTCTTCTGAGTTCTGCATTTTATCCTGCTTGTAATGCACACACTTATATTCTCCTGTTGCCGGTTAGTTTTATTACATTTTGCAACTTTGGTTAAAATGAGAAGAGATGTCTAACATGGATGTAATTTTTTTACCACATCAAGGTCAAGCCTTTTACTTGCGGTACTTAACTAATCATGCAAAACATTACATCAGTAAGCACAGAATACACTTAGAGATATGTTTATATATAGAATAAAGTATGGGTCGGGGTGTCAGGGGTCAAAATTAAGTTTTGCAGCCACTAGCCAGCAGGGCTACTGACTGGGAAAATCCACGAGCCCCACAGACTTTTCCACCAGCTCAGCTGGTGTGCTTATTGGGGGAAGCATAGCGCAGTGGGTTAAGGCTCTGAGCTGGAGACCTGGGTTTAAATCCCACAGCTGCCTAGGTGCATACTATCTGATCCTGAGCAAGTCACTTAACTTCCTTGTGCTCCCAGACTGCATCTGGAAACAAGATTCGGCTTAGTGTGCTGCTGCTGGTTAAACAATGTTCCCTTCCCTTATTGAAATGTAACCTTGTCCAGTACAAGCCTGCAGGGCTAGTTAAAGGATCTACCAGCATTTGGCTCATTGGCTGGTGCTAAGTTTGACCCCTGGGGTGAGTAATGAGAATTTACACACACCCTTGGGGTTAAATGCTATGTAGCGCCTAACCCCTCAGGTGTGGTAAACTTTGAGAGCGTTTTTCAGCCTCAAAACTATATGTTATGAGTGTTAATATTTATTAACAGCACTCCAACGCTCGCTCTAAGGTAAAGGAGACAAAGCAGCACCACATCATTTGACCTGATTGATGCGAGTCCGTGGTGCAACTTTACGCTGCAGAGTGTGGAGCCACACCAAGCTGGTCAAATGATGCGGTGCTGCTCTGGACTCCTTTACCTTATAGCCAAAGACATCGGAGTTGATGTTATTAAATGTTGGTAACAAAATATGTAGTTCGTGAGGCTGAAAAGCCTCTCTGGGTTTCTAATTTGGGGACTGGGGTTGTTGGGAGGAGTAGAACACAGGCATGTGCGATGTTCTGGCACCGACTCTTACAATCATGCACAACACTGCTGGGAGTAGGTAACAGTGCGTTGTGTAGTGATTATTGCATGTGTGATTATTTTATTCCCCACTCTTCCCAGACAGACACTCAAAGCCTATCCTTTTTAAGTTTTTGTTTTATTCAGCAATACTGCAAACAGACTTAAAATCGTATGCTCCTTACAACAGTGACAGCATGGTATACCAAAAATTGGGTTTGTATACCAGTTTTCACGACAGAATACCCAATCTTTGGCAATGGTATTCCATGTTGAACATCACTTTTTAAAATGAATTTCTAGTCCTGATAAGGATGATCTCTTTAAGCTGAGTAGTAACCATAACAAGAAGGGTCACAGCTGGGTTGGGGGGGGGCTGGTTTTAAGAGGGAGGCCATTAAGCACTTCTTCAAGGAGAGGGTGGTGGTAACTTGGAGTGCCACTGCTGGAAGTAAGATGTCTCATTGAAGACAGTAGGCAGTTTCAAGAGAGGCTTGTACAGGCATAGAGGGAAGCAGTGTATTAAATAGTCCGCATTGCATTGCACGTTGCAATGCAATCCCGCTGCTCAGGCAAATCAATCTTCACAATGGAGCGGAAACAAATGCAATCCATTTTACAGTGACTTGTTGGTTTGTCTGCTATCTCTGCTACCTCTCCACCTCTCCCAGTCATAAAAGCCATCAAAAATGTGCGTCACTTTCCCTTTTTGTGTCTCTGCCCAAATAAAGTGTTGTCTGGCCTCATCCTGCGTTTCGATAATTATGTTTTATGTAGGAAGGCATCTGACAGTTCAGGTGAAGGTGGCCTGTCCTTCTTGGGTAGCACCCTGGCCTGTGACCCAGCCAGTCTGCCCCTGCCTCCTCCCCCTATGGGAAATCACATATGCAGCCACTCTAATATCTGCTGCTTTTGTTCACCAGGCAGCATTTTTAAGCAGATAACCCTTCAGAAATATGTGGACATCAGACAGTTCGTCAACTGTAGCACAACTTTTGTTGTCTACAGGACTGAGTGCCCCTGCCAGAAAATGTACATAGGTAGGACCACTTGCCAACTGTTATATACATTCCATTTTCTGTGCCCAGCCAGATACATCTTTGGGCTCCCACGTTGCTGAGAAACATAACAACAAACCTAGAAATCTTTACTTTATGGGCTTGGAGCATGTGGTGGCCTCCATCAGAGGTGGTGACAGAGAAAAAAAAACTCCAGCAAGAGGTAAGATGGATTTATACCCTCAAAGCTCACTTTCCTGAGAGTTTGAATGATATAATCGCTATATTACCATTTCTGTAATCCAGTAACATGTTAATTCCCTTTTCTATAGGGTCCAAATATATATATTCATTGCAAAAAACTTTGTTAATGCATCAGTTAGGATTACAGTGACAAAAGTGGGGAAATGAGATGTTAGAGTTGAGCCCCTAACCCCCTCACCATACCACCCCATCCCCCCATCCTCCACACACCAACAGACGTCAGGGTGTGCCATGGGGGTCATCAGGCTAAACTCTCACCCCATTCCATGTGTAAACAGGTTGACATGCTACAGTAAAGGAGAGGGTGAGAGTTAGGCCTACCAACCCTATGGTACACTGTTGTCGAGGCACAGGGCATTCATTCATATATCTGGACTGTGTAGTATGGAATGGGCTGCACGCCCATTCACTCACACTGTGAGCCAATGGGCGTGCAGCCCTACCAAGCCGTCAGTCAGCAGACGGTGGGGCGGGTGGGGTGCTGCCACCCGTCGGCTGACCAGGGAGGAACGGTGCGGTGGGGCTTAGTGGGCGGTGGGGAGGGGGTACACTGGACCACCAGGGTAATAGGTCATCTTTTATGTTTTACAGATGCCCGTGATCGGGCAGAGTGCGGTCCACTGGACCACCAGGGATATTGGCGGGGGGGATTTACACAGATGCCTGCGATCGGGCAGTGATCGGTCCACTGGACCACCAGGGATATTGGACGAGGGGGCGTTATTATACCGATGCCTGTGATCTGGCATATAGCTGCCCACTGGACCACCAGGGATATTAGACGAGGCTTTTTTTTGGGAGACAAATGCCCGTGATCGGGAACATAGCGGTCCACTGGACCACCAGGGATATTGGAGGGAGGGTTTATGTACACAGATGCCCGCGATGGGGCATGGGGGGGCACCGCCAGGTGTGGCAGGAACTTGGGTGGCCACCCACAGGTGGCAGCTGCCGTGGTTGCGCCCTTTCGCAATGCAGCAACTCACCTGTGGGTGGCCATCATTTGTTCCTTTTTTTTGGCTCTACTTTGTGCAGGCACAAGTAGGGGTTGCGCATGCATGGCTCTGCACATCCCAGGCTGAATATCGGGCTGTGCAGGTTATGCATGGGCACGCCCCCCCCCCACCTGCACCTGCATACATTACTGATGCGCTCCGCCACATTGGGATTTGTGCAGCGCACTTTTCCCTTTTGACTATAGTGCCGGGCGCTTCAGTGGGTTGTGCACGGTGCAACACTGTTGTGCCATGCACAACCCTTTTGAATATCTGGGCCCTTGTCTTTTGATAGTGTTAATCAATAAAGGAATAATGCACTCCAGGGTATGTGTCGTGCTGGGATAGCACAACACCTGGGGGGTTGGGCACGAGGACGCAGGCCAAGTGCGTCCAATGCCTCAGGCGTGGCGTTATCCCAAACGACACACACCCTGGAGTGCATTATCCCTATTATACAATGGCTTGTTGTTATATATAAAATAAAAAAATAATTTTAAAGAATGTTTTTATTAGAGTGGAAAAATATTTTTGTTTCTTAAGAGGAGATGCAAAAAAAGAGTAGAGCCATAGCAGCCATAATGATGACACAAGACCTGTGGCGTCATGCTGAGATAACGCCATGGGTCCAGCCCCAAACTGACCAATCACAGTCCAAGATTCTTTCTTGCCATTGTATAATTGTTCTTATAGATTGGCAGTTTTATTTTCCAGCAGTTAGTTAGTGTATTGCGCTAAGCACTTTAAAAGCTTCTCACACGTTTGGGGTGTTTTATTCTGCGTTGTTTGGGCATGGTTTGGTTGACGCTTTCAAGGCTCCTAAAATGGATGCCTGTATTTTCAATGTGGAACTTTAAATTTGAATGAATGAGCCTTTTGCTCCACCCCCTGAAGAAGAGTCATGTTCTAAGACACGACGTGCTGTGGTTGTTAGGTTACCACCTCGCACAGCATATGTGAGCTTTTTGTTAATTATGAATCATTTTTGCAGCCAGCAGCCACCAGCATTTTTGCTTTCATACCTAGAGTGCATTGATTTGTGTTGTTGCTTCTATGCTGTCATTCAGATGACACCAGCTGCTGTTTTGGAGTGAGCATGCGGCCACTGTGTTCTCCCTTAAAACATTCTTTCACAAATGGGATGTGAACTACAAAAATATCTGTCGGTCTGCCTCCTTCTCCCCACACCTTACCCATCATTGCTCATTATACATAATCCTGGGTTGGCTCTGCTCTTCTGTTGCACATTCCTACTCACTAGGGTGTTTCATATGTAACTTATTGAGGTCCTTCCCTCCTGACATCCCTGTCTCTTTGTTACAAATTGCCTGCCCCTCTTACTCATTCAGATCTGTGAATTTGTCCACCTTCACCATTTCCAAATGTGCCACCAAAATGGGTTATCGGGCATTCTTATCTTTTACCCCCAGGCTTAGGAATTCCCTACCCACCTACATATGCAATCGCCCTACTAAATTTTCCTTCAGATGGACTTTACAGAACCATTTACTTGTGTCCTCTGTCTGCCATTGCACATAGCCCAGACCTGTTCACGTAAGCTTAAATAGTTCTGCATATCATTGTCTAGCTATTCTGAGACCACTGCTCCTTTTGTTGTCATGCTGTACTGTACTTACTGTTTTACTTTGCCTTCATGTAACAAAGTTGTAGGCTATATTTGGCTATACTGCACCTATTGCTATTTTGTTGTACTGATCTGTTGTTACTGTTGTTTGTGACTGATCTCACCTCCTGGAATACTGGTCTTATAACTAACCCTAATAATTGCAAATTGTCTTCTATTGTACTGCCCTGCGTCACACCTGAAAATGGGCATGCATTTGACAAGTGTACCTACCCGGCTGAAAACCAAAACAATAAAATAAATAAATACTGCCTGTTGTTACTCCTCTTTCAAATATTTAATACCTCCTTCCTATTAGGTAATATACCTTGCCCAGCACTTGAGCAATTATATTGGTCATATTCTATTTTGAATGCAGTTATTGTAATTATTGTATACACTGTACATACCTTTTGAAATTGCTATTTCTATTATTACCTTGAATTGTATTGCCACAGTTTTGTATTTTATTCTGTGTATTATCTTATTTCATTGCTTGTACAAGGGACCTCCTTGCAAAAGAGCTTGCTCAATGGATCTCATCTCTTCACAATAAACTTGAAACTTGAAGCTACTCCATTTAACACTCTACACTAGACAGGGTGTTTCTAAATTCCCTCCTCCCTTTTGACCTTCCTTAACCTTGGTTAATCCAAATACTAACAAGCATTTGTCAATGCTGAATGGTGGCTTGCTGGCATTGGCATTGGTAGTGCAGGAGTTAGAGAGATGCATAATAGGAATGGCAATGAAGTATAGAACCAACGTCAACTCCACCCCCACCCTACAGAGACTGACGGGCATTGAGGTGTGCCTTGGGGTCATTGGCCATAACACTCATGCCATTTCACCTAACCCTACCCTGCAGACTCTGACAAGTGTCACAGTCTTGGGGGTCGCTGGCCTTTACGCTACTCCCACTTATATATGAAGTATGCTGAGATGGGTGCAGCATAGGAGAATGGGGTGAACTTTGGGGCTAAAGAGTCCAAGGCATACCTGGATGGCTGTCAGTGGCTGCAGGATGGGGGTAGGGGTGCCATGGCATGAGCATTACAGCTGACAATCCAAAGACACACCCTGACACCTGTTAGTCTGTACAGGGTGGGACGTTATGGTTAGAAACCCTAACACCCTGGGCATTTATTAGTATTTGCACTCCAAATTTTCAACACGGCCTTTTTGTGACCCCACCTCATAAAAGCATTTGGGACCTCTGCTCATGAACAGTGTCGCTGTGATTTTGTTTTTGTGTCCCAAATTCTGATTTCCCACAGTGACTGCGCCATTTTGCACCACATAAAAATGTTAGCTGCACCATTCATAAGGAGCTGTGAAGAGATGGCAATGTTGAAAATCTGGAGTGAAAATATTCAAAATTCTTGAAGTTACAAGCATGCATGGAAACTGCACAACGTATGCTCGTAACACAGTCATTTTTTGGAATTCTTTCACCAAATTTTCAACATAGGGATTTTGGGACCTCTGCTCATGAACAGTGTTACTGTGATTTTCTTACTCTGTCCTAAACATTGTTTTCCTGCGGTGACTGTGCCACTGTGCGCCAGATGTGCGAAAACACATTTCGGACAGGATGTAGAAAATGACAACTGTACTGTTCATAAAGTGGTATGAAAAAAGGCAATGTTGAAAATCTGTAGTAAAAATATAAAAAATTCTCGAAGTTACGAGTGTGATAGAAAAGTCCGAGTTTTTAAACTTTTACAGCGCTTTCAGTCACCGCGACGCTCCTCCGATAAGCCAGTACACGCACTCCACTCACAATCCCTTTCGAATGCTGGGCAGTCACTGAAAAGCTGGCTTGGGGGCAGGACTGATTGCAGTCTCACCAATCACACGACGCCATGCAAATGAGCCTCTTTCCCTCACGAGTGCTCTTCTCCTCACAGCGATCGTCGAGCAGGCAAATTCAAACTGCAACGCCACTTTTTTTTTTTTTTCGAACTGACTCCACAGCGAGAGCCCATTTCAACCATTTGTCATGGCCATTAACACAGCAAGTCTCTCCATTCACTAGAAAGCATTTTCAACATCCAGGGCAAATTTTCCTGTTGCTACCCCTAGTCTTCCACACTTTTCTTTGTCACACAGTTTTTTTTAAAGCTGGCAAAATGCTGTAAATTTTGATGCAGGACAAGGGCATACTCTCTCAGGCTTTACTACTCCTTCGTAAACAGTTGGCATATTAACAGCAACACATGGACAACAGCACGCTGCGACACACTAGGTAACCTTGCTGCAGATTCTTGGGCTACCCACTGCCAGATAACCAAAACACTAGCCCTTTGCCCGAGCACCTTTCCTCCCTAAATTTCAAATCCAAAGCGGTGCCTCCATTTTGTAAGCCCCCCACCCCTGCCTTTTGCAAATGACAGGCAGTATGCTGTTTAAATCTGACAGCAGTACCAGGTGGGGACTGGGTTCAGGGAGGAATAGGTTACTCAGCACAAGGTCTAGGTTTGGCTACTCTGCACAGGGGCACCCAAGTAATTCCAAACACAGGAAGCAATAACTGTAATGTCCAATACCAGGAATGGGATTCTAGTGTGTGGCTTTATTCACATCCAAGCAGAACAAACAAAGCATAGACGGACCCCCACGGGGCTACACTTCTGGTAATGCAGATTAAAAAGAATCAGAAACACTTCTTCAACACTCCAGCCCTCAGGCTCTGAACCCACCAGGCACACAGCCTGGACTTGCATGCTGCTTTGGGTACACAGCTCAAACTTGTACACTGTTTGGGATTCCCAGGCTCGGCTCCCTTGCCGGCCACTTGGACACCTTCCATTTGTCATGGAAACATTTTCTGGTGGCTCCCTAAGCCACCTAAGAGCACCTCAGCTCTAGAAGGGAAACTTCCTTTTAATCCCATGTCTGGGTACTTTCCTCAGGCACTGGCCAAGTACCTGAGAGAAAGTAAAAGTGCCACAGAGAAAATCCATAGAGGTGAATTAGGTTACTACTGATGTGGGGTCTCCCACCTCTCGCTTCCACAATTCATACCTGGCCATTTCTCTGGACATTGAACATCTCATTCTGTAAAGGTTGGCAGTGTAGATTAAGGCTAAATGTATGCCACATTTCCTCTACTTGTCTTGCTTTCCCATTGTGCTGGACTTGAACATACTTTTACTTGGCTTAGCCCATTGCTCTAGGCCTCCCACTGATTAAGCAGTCCAATCCCCACTTTACTTTACTCTTTGTGCCGGACTTGAACCTACTTGAATTAACCAGCAATGTCTATTACACTAGACCTCCTACAAATTAAGTAGTCCAATCCCCACGTTCCAACAGTTCAGGTGAAAACACAGGCCCTCTGTCAGAGCGAACTCACCCTTTGGTTGCAGATGCCCCACAGGCAATTCCTCACAGGAATTTCTCTCCCACAGCTTCTGGTGCCACAGCACAACTTGAAATAAGGCAGCTTCTTCCTTAGCTGGAACCAGGAGGGTTGCCCCTGGAAGACAGGCAAACCTTTCCACCCCATCCCCCTCAGGGATGGGGCACATGGACCAGTAACAGCGGTCTCCACCACTTCACAATCAGCTTCTGTGTTCCTCTTAAGGTGGAAACACACACCTCCCTTACAGTAGCTCTAAAACAGAGCTTAAGGCTCTGACAGCCTGCCCACAGACTGCTGTGCTGCTTCTCTCTCCAAGACTGCACACAGACTCTGTTCAAATTCCCCCAACATTCTATCCCAACTTCCAACTGCAGAATCTAGTGTGGCTCATGCAGCTGCAAGAGTTCTACGGTGATGTCATCCCTCAGTCTCAGCTGAGACCGAGAACAGAGTGAGACAGTGTGAAATCCATTTAACTGGAGTTTCACAAGCTGCCTTCCTGTCTACCACTAGGTCTTACTGGGATTCTAGTAACCCCGGGTAACAGGGGGGTTACATGTGATTCCAGGGTATTTGTACGAGTAAACTTGTTCGAGTGGTTGACAAGTGTTCGGGAAGATTTGGAGGGGACTTTTGCTGGCTTTGATCTGGGGGTGGGCAAAGAGCATTGCCTTAGTTTTTTTGAGGTTAATTACTATTCTGCTCTTCTTAAACCAATTCTCAGCATCGTAGAAAGAGTGCTGGAGGGAGTCTTGGAGGGAGGTGAGATTTTTGTGAGCTGCATAAATCATGGCGTCTTCGGCATATAGTAGGATATTGCCAGTACAGGCGCTAGGCAGGGTGTTTAGGTACAGGCTACAGAGTAGTGGGCCCAGGATAGAGCCCTGGGGAACTCCTGAGCAGATAGGACAGGTTTCTGAGAGCACCCCATTGTTTTTGACACGCTGGGAGCGGGCTGATAGGTAGCTCGAACACCAGGAGAGGGGGCCAGCAGAGAAACCTGTATGGTTGAGGGCATTTAGTAGGGGTGGGTGGGAGACGGTGTCAAAGGCCTTAGAGAGGTCAATGTACACTGCCCCATCTAGGGAGCCGTGGTCCAGGGAGGCATGTAGGAAGTTGGAGAACTCCATTAAAGCTGTGCCTGTACTGTGACCAGCATGGAAGCCATGCTGTTGTGGACACAGGATGTTATATTTTGCTAGATATTCCATGAGTTGGGTGGCCACCACTTTTTTCTAAGGTTTTGGAGATGGGGGGAGAATGGAAATTGGCCGACCGTTGTTGGGGGCGGTCCGGTCACCACCTATGTGGATAGGTGAGACTGTCGCAGTTTTCCATGCTGTGGAAAATTGCCCCAGACATAGGGATCGGTTCAGTAGTTCTGTAAGTGGGACCAGGACCTCATCCAGGACCAGTGGGAGTATTTTTGGATCCGGGGGTCGCTGCTAGGACTGGTGCTTTTTAGTGCTTTAAGCAGGAGTGGTTTGGCTTCCCAAACAGATACCTTGCATAGGTAGAACCGGGGGCGCTGTGGATCTGAAGGCGGCGGGTTGTGAGTAGGGTCGAAAAAGTTACTCAGGAGGACAGGGCTAAGATCAGTAAAGGAGGAGTTAAGGCAGTTGGCAATGTCGGTGGGGTCAGTGATGGTGGTGCCATTGACTGTAAGGTGTGCTGGGGGTGGAGCGTGATTTCCCAGTTATTTCTTTTATATTGCCCCAGAAGTTCCAAGCGCAGCCCCAAGAGTAGGTGAGGGTGGCCTGGTAGTGGTTTGCCTTGGCTTTGCAGATGGCCCATGTGCACCTGTTCCTGGCAGCATTATATGCCTGTCTGTCGGCAGCCCGACCAGCCTCAGTGGCAATATGCCAAAGGTTATCCCTGTCCTTGAGTAATTGGAGTAGGGCAGGGGTGACCCAGGGTGCATTTTTTTTTTGGGAGTGGATCATGATGAAGGGTGCAAAAAGATCACAGGCCTTGGTAAAAGCTTGTGAGAATAGGTCGAGGCCAGTGTCAACGCTCATTGCATGGTGGATGGGAGACCAGTCAATGTGAGCGAGGAACTGCCTGAGTTTTAACAGTCCTCCTGAGTGAAAGCGCCTGCAGTGAGTGGTTTGAGCTACGGGTTTGGGGGTTGGGGTGGACCAGAGGAATAGGAGAGGGGAGTGGTCACTTAAGGAATCTGGGAGGACTTGAATATCTTGAACCTTTTGGGGGTGGTTTGAGACAATGACATCTAGGAGGGTGCTTGTCCCTGACTTTGGGTTACATCTGGTGGGTTGCGAGACAAGTTAGGTCAGGTCCAATGCAGTGAAAGTGTCTCTTATCAGTGAGGCAGTGGAACTGAACCAGTTTACATTGAGGTCTCCTACTAGGACTTGTTGAGCCTTATGGGGGAGGGAGGGAGGAGAGATATTCGGTGAGAGATGATATTGCTGGAGTCTGGTTCCTTGGGGGGATATAGAAGACTGTGAGATAGAGGGGGCTGTTGGATGGGTCTGGGGTGAGTTTGAGGGTGAGGGCCTGGGCACCATCTACAAGCTTGGGGGCTGGGAGGGCGTGGCCTACGATGGTGTCACGAGCATAGAATGCACGACCGCCTCCAAGTTTACCTACTAGATCCTCGCGATATAGGGTGTAGCCTGGGAGGGAGGGAGACAAAGGAGTCCAGGGTGAACTTAGTTAGCCAGGTTTCTACTAGGGCTAAGATGTCTGGTTGGTGTGATATAACCCAGCACTGAACAGCAGCAAATTTTTTAAGCAGGCTGCATACGTCATGGAGGCAATTCAGAGTCTGTTGGACTTAGTTGGTGGATTGGCATGGGCAGAGCCTGGGTTTGGGTGGATATTACCAGAGAGGAGTAGTAGTATGACTAAGCCTCTAGCCCTGGGGTGGCAGTTTGTTAGTTTCCTGTGGGTACATTGAGGGGCCAGGCAGGCAGTGGGTGAATAGGGAATGGGGAGGGTTTGGAGGGTCTGGAAGATACAGAGGTGGTGGAGCCAGGGTCGGAGGTGGAGTTTGGGGGCAGCACGGGGTGGATGCAGAGGTCTGGGGTGCTTGACATGGTGGTGGGTGGGTGGGCTACAGTGGTAAGGTATGTGGGTACCATAGACCATGGGCAAGGGCTGAGGTCTGGCTGATGGGAGGTAGGTTCCAGGAAGTGTAAGAAGATGATGCATATGAGGTGGAAATGACTACTCATGATGCCAGGTAGCCTTGGAGTTAGAGCACAGTGGCTGAGAGGGGGGAGCCAAAGCTTTAAGAGCTGTAGAAATCAAGTCAAAATTGTTTTGGCTTGGTGAATAGAGCTGCTGACTTCAGTCTGAAGGGTGCTGGGTTTGAGACCTGAGGAAGGACAGTGGAGTGCCCTTTAATTTTTTTGGGGGGGGTTAAGGAGCAAGAGCTTTAAGATCCAGTAGTGTCCATTATGTCTTGGCTTGGTGGCCCAGTGGTAGAGCTGTAAACTTCAGTCCCAAAGGTACTGGGTTTGAGACCTGTGGTAGGAAAATAGAGTATTTTGGTATATTTAAGGAGCAAAAGCTTTAAGCAATGTCTCCATGATCTTCCCCACTGCTGAGGTGAGGCTGAATGGCCTATAGTTCCCCACCTCCTCCCTGCTGCTGGATTTGTGTAGAGGGACCACATGTGCCCTCCTCCAATCCTCTGGTACCACCCATGTTGAATGACTCAGTGAACATGGCTGCCAGAGGTTCTGCTATCTCCCTTCACAGTTCTCTTAATATCCTTGGGCATATGCCATCTGGTCCCATCATTTTGTCCACCTTCAGTTTAGTGAGCTCCTGCAGGACTCTTTCCCCTGTGAATGAACTATTGTCCACCTCTTCACCCCCTTGGCAACTGTTGTACTGCTGTGGCCCCTGCCCCTCCCCCTCTTCTGTGAATACTGAAAATAAATATTTATTCAGTATTTCTGCCTTTTCCATGTCACCCTCCTTGCATTCCCCTCCCTCTCCCTTGAGTCTTGCAATTCCCCCCTTGTTTTTCTTCCTTTAGCTGAAGTACCTGAAGAATGTCTTGTCCCCTTTCTTAACTGACTGTGCTAAACCTTCCTCTTTCCATGCCTTTGCTCTCCTTACTGCCTTTCCTGCTTCCCTTAGACTCTCTAGGTACTTCTCCCTGTCCTCTTCCCTTTGGGTCTCTTTATATTTCCTAAACCATTTCCTTTTTGCCCTGACCTTTACTGCCACCTCTCTCAAGAACCACAGTGGCTTTGTCCTTCTCTTGCCTTTGGATACCAATCTGATGCATTGGTTTGTTACTTCCATTAAGGCTTCCTTTAGATGCTTCCACTCTTTTTCCACTCCCCCTCCTGCCCCCATTCTCTCCAGGACTCTTTTGATACTCCTCCCCATTTCAATGAAGTCAGCATTTTTGAAATCCAAAACATTTGTCATAGTATGACTTGAGTGAGTCTCTGTCCCTATGCTGAACCACACACTGCTGTGATTGCTGGATCCCAGTTGCCCTTCTACCTGGACATCTGCGATTCGATCCCCGTCTGAGCCAATCAGGATGCATTATTTAACTTACACATTTCACAATCATTCTGAATGCATGCTGTGACAATGGAACTTGATGCATACAGATACTTTTAACATTGTCTCTTATTTTAATTTCTCTGAAGAAATATTACAATATGCATATAATGTTATTGATGTGCAAATTGCTAAAGGTGTAACCCCTCCTACAAATGGGGGTTCCTAAAATATCTTCCTGGGCTTGCCTAATCCCCACTGCCAGGACGGTGTTCTGTGTCTCCAGCAGTTTAAAATTAAAGTTTAAAGTTTAATTATCAACTGTGTTGTGATTAACAATCAAAGTTTTTACAAGTAGAAATAAACAAGCAGAAAAAAATGGACAAATGCACATATAAAATCACAGCATTATATCAAGCGTAACTTACAGTAAAACATATAAATATCCATTTTCATTTTCATTTTTAAAATGCTTTATCAGACGCATTTTTCCCTGAGCCTAAAAACCAGCATATACTATATAAGAATAAAATTTCCCTAGAGTACAATATCCCCAATTCAGACAAAGATTAAACTTAATCCCCTATAGCTCTAGCATATTTTTTCTTTATCTTAACTACTGATGAGAACAATTTGGATACCAGCAAAGCATCAACAACATTTCTGGGATACAATAATATAAATACAGGATCATATTCAGTTTTTTCATTACATCTCAAAAAAAATTTTAAGCAAACTATTTCTGGGACCAGAATAAAGAGGGCAAAACCTAATTATATGGTTTAAAGATTTATTTTGGGTTAATGAACATCTACATTGAATGGCTGTACCATCAGGGCCCTTATTAAAAGGGAGACCTTTATTGAAATACGTATATCTAGAGTTGATCAATTCCACTCGAGCCCAAGTAATTAATTTTCTGTCCAAAAATGATAAAGGAAGAATTAGATAATCTTCTAAGCAGTAGTCAATTTTGTTAACTCTAAACCATTCATTAAGCCTTAGCCCTCTTACTTTTAACATTTCTTGTTGTTTTGTATAGTCAAATAGTTTATATTTTATCAATTTCTAAGAGGACATAGAAATATTTATATATTTTTTTATAATCACTCAATAAATGTGTCATATTCAATCGTGCCGTCTGCGTCTCTAAGGTTTTTAACCAGCAGGAGGTGTAACCTTCCTTAGACCATTTAATTTTTTCTTTCAGACATGTATGTGGTAAAGTATTATATTTATTATTTATTAATCTTAACCAATAGACCAATAATTTCAAAGCGGCTAAAATGCTAGGTGAAATTTTCCCTAATTCAGCCCTAACACATTGGATGTAGAATTTGGAACTCCTAAAAGAGCTTTATGAAAATATGAAGAAGCTTTATCAGTTTCTTTTATAATATTCAAACCCCAGACTTCAGCACCATATGTTGACACTGAATTGATCTTCGCATCGCCTGCGTTAAGAGCAGGGAGAATAGTATTGCCTCCATACATCATATTAAATTTTAACAAGCCTTTAGCAATCGCTTTTGCTTTTAGATATTGTTCTTTTTGATGAACAGACCAATTAAAGATATTTGTCAATTTGACCCCTAAATATTGATAATTATTCACAATTTCAATTTTACTATTGCTAAGAAAAATGTGAATTTATCATTTCTCCTCCCAGAGTGATTAAAAATCATTACTTTGGTTTTATTCAGATTTATAGATAATTCCAAAGTCACACATTTTTGTTGAAATATATCTATATTTTTTGAAGACCCTTTGTTGATAAAGCAAACAATACCATATCATCAGCATAAGCTAGTGTATGCAAAGGGAAATCATTAATATTAGGTGAATCAAGTATTTTTTTTTTCATTTTTGAAAATAAGTAGCTCACTAACATATGTGTTGAAAAGCAATGGGGCAAGTAGACAACCTTGTTTAACCCCCTTCTGAATTGCAAAATATTCTGTTCAATTATCCTTATCATACCTGACTGAATAAACTGTGCCAAAATGAAGAAAATAGATCATTATTAATAGCGCATTATTCAGTTTTAGAGAATAAAGAATTGACCAAGGTTTATGTCTATTTAAAGAATCAAAAGCAGAGGAGAAGTCAATGAAAAGTGCATAAAGAATAATTTTTCTCCATTTAACATACTTCTCAATCAAATGTGTAAATACAAATAAATTGTCAATTGTGGAAAAGCCCTTACGGAAACCAGCCTGAGATGGAGAAATAATAGAGTTAGTCTCAGCACATCCAATTACTCTATCCAATAGTAATCTGGAAAATATTTTAGAGATTATGTTAAGTAAACTTATTGGCTGATAATTACAGGGCTCATATACTGAGCCTTTTTTATGCAGTGGTACAATAATAGTTTTAACCCAAGATCTAGGAATATATTTATGTTTTAAACATAAGTAAAAATAATAAGTCAGGAGGGGTATCCAGAATGATTTATATTCTTTGTAAACTTCTGCTGGGATACCATCCTCACCTGCCGCTTTATTATTTTGTAGGTTTAAAATGGCCTGCTCAACCTCCAGCTCGTCAAAAACAATAAAATTGCATGTGGATGTACATAACTCCCTTATAAATTGACAGTCCATATTATCCGGTCCAGAAAAAAAATTGCTTAAAATGTGCAATTCAAATATTCTTCGGAATATAAGTTGAAAGTGTAGGTTTATATTCCTTAACACCTTGAGCCACTAATTTTCAAAATCAATGCATATAATTTTTTTGTATCACATGATACATTTCTGTCCATAGTTTTTGTTGAAACGCTGATTTTTTACCCTTTAGCCATTTATTATAGTGTTTCCTCATTTTATTTAAATACTGGAAATTTTATTTGGTTTGTCTCAATTTAGTCCATCTAATAAGCTTATTAAGCTTAGTTTTTGCTTTCCTGCATTCATTATCAAACCAGTTTTGATTTGTTTGATTGTTACATGTGGCATCACTGTAGATAATTGCTCTAATATTTTGATTTAATTGGCTTAACATATTATAAATTTTATCAGGGGACTCAGAATCTATACAGAGTGACAACCAGCAGTTTAAAATATGTCTGCATGAGAGTACCCTGTTAGCTTCCGTGCCTGTCTCTTTAAGAGCTATCTATTTTGTATGAGATAATTAGTCTGGGTTGGGACCAAGTAGTTTAAGGCTCATGACCCACTCAGGGAATGGTATTTCTGCTCCATTCTGCCATCGCTATATGTGCAGAGGGAGCCCTTTTAGGATCTGTGATTGTTTGCTGTTTATCTGCTTTAATAATAATAATAATAATAATATGAGAGTTTGTCTAACCTGCTGTCCTTTGTAGTATGGACTTTTCTGCTAAGAGCCACCATTTTGGTTTTGGACTGCTAGCTTGGACCAATCGGAACCTCGGGGTGATCTAAAATGGAGACTGCACCAAGAGGTCTTGTGGGACTGAATTTCTGTAGGAATTGTAGTTTTTACTGTTTGGCGCCTAAATGACATGGAGGGGGAGCCCGTTCTGTGACAAACAGATTCACCAACCAACTGAACCTTTTGGATCACTGGGAAATCCCAGAGCTACCTTCAACAGTGTGTCAGTCAAGAGTTGGAGTTTGGAGAGTGAACAGATCGAGTCATTCTAGCAGCTGCTCCTGCGTGGTAGTGCAGCGATTCGGTGGGAAGGCTGTGTCTGGCCTACCTGCTACTGTACCATCTTCCAGTGTGAAGAAGCTTGTGCAAATAGAATCGGATTAAATCTGAATACCTTGTTTGAGACCTGAATCCTGAAGTGAAAGTGAGTGAATCTCACCTGAAGTATGGATCAAAGACTTGTTCTGAAGCGATCAGCCTGTCGGGTACCGAAGAGAGCCGCAGAATGAATGGTTTGCACAGAGATCCTGTTATATTGCAAATGGACTTCATCCATACTGTGGCTGAATATTTGCTTACTTCTAAGTGTGCTGAACATGTTGTGTGGGTCGCGATTGGTTCCTCACGCCCAAATGGTATGCTAGCTGGAAGCTGCTCCAAGACTTTCACGGACTGCAATCTGAACTTTCCACCTAGTCTGGGCCTCACCATCTCAGCCTAGACTGCTGCTCCCACCACAGAGACTTTTCCAATGAAAGACCCACTCGGGGATTCAGCTCCCTGCTCACACCATCGAACAGGCATCGACTACCACGGTGCGTCATGTTGGCCCTGCTTCCCCTGGCAAGCTAGAACAACATCCAGAGATCTTCATCTCATCAATCCTGCCTTCTAGTCTGGTTGGGTGAGTACTAAACAGGGTAGCTCCCTGCAACAAAGCTGCAATCATTGTGTGTCATCTGATTTAATTGTTTGGGTTTATTGCAATGAACTGAACCATCCGGCTCCGGATTACAAATTCTGGGTTGATGTGCATGCTAATTGTTTTTCTTTCCTAAGGGCCCCAACAGCTGCAATGCCAGCCTACCCTGGGCAATGCTTCAGGCTAGCCTGTACAACAACTGGGTACCCAGAGTGTGTGACTAACAGAGGGACTCTTAGTGCATGCATGCTCAGCCTGAATAAATCAGATCTAAATAATCATCTGCTAGATTTACTGCCCCACCCCTGTGCAACTCCCCCAAATACATTAGATTTTGTTCTTTCTGCATTTAACCTGACTAATGTGCACCTTTGTGGAGGGGATACTGTATTGTTAGCAAACTGTTATATTGCAGATCTCATTTTACAGGGAGTCTCCAGGGCTTTTGCTTCTGATCCAGCCCTGGTGGTAAGTGTACTGATTGAGGGTTCAAAACTGATGTTATATGGTATATGTGAAATACAAAATCACACATACCCCCATAAGGCAAAGCATCACGGGCTGTATATGCAAATCACCACAAAATATTATGCTGGTTCAACTTTAAGCAGAAATGCGTGGTGCCAAAAGGCCTCTCACACGGTCTGCAAAGCATGCCAACAGAAAGACACAGACACGTGTTTCGTTCTACCAGGACTCATCAGTGTGCCGCATCTGTATGACACCCCAGTGGAATGAACCAGCTACCCTAAGTTGACCTATCTAGGTTGGGTGGTGGTGAGCCCAATAAAAACAAAAAACAAGCTAAAACACAAGGAACCTTAGTGTGCAAGCACTGAGCAAGGGTTACCCCAAAGGGCATTGGCCGGGAAGCCAAGTTTCCAAGAAATACAAAATCACACATACCCATATTATATATATTTATATGTGAATGTTTATCTGCTGATCTGTCTAGGCCACTAGAAGGGTTGGTGGGGGTTATAGTGTCCTGGAGGACTATAGCCACAGCAGTTACACTACCCCAAAATGATTCCTCCAGGTGGAGGCACCCGTACACCGAGTTCAAGCCCCTCATCCTGTGCCTAGTTACGTAGGCAGGAGTAGTAGCCCTTGCGATAGCACCACGTAGGGGTTACACAGGAAAAGTACTACCCTTTTTGGGGGGGCAGGTTGTATTTTCTGTTCATACTGGGGCACTATCTGCTCTTAGTATTTATTTTTGGTCCTATGGAACCAGTGTGATTGTCAAAGACTGCATGCCTGCTGATTAGATTTTGGTTGTCCATTTTGCCTTATTCATTAGTTTATTGCTATTTTTTAAATCAAAATGTGATTTTACTTGTAGCTCATCCAATGTTTCGCCAGCCCAATACCTCTGTGCATTACTGAGGAGAAGAGAAAGTGCATTTGAGTAAGATAGCCCCAGACTGATGTGAACACGTGCATGCATGAGTTATGTAAGCAATAACACATGACAGGACATGTGGTTATTGGGTAATTACCTCACGCGCCCCCCCCCACTCCGTGGGTTGGAGGCAAGTGGCATTAGCTGAGTGCCCTTCAACCACAGGGGTGGGGGGTGCAGTAATTACACAATATCTACAAGCCCTAAAGAATATTACTGATTTTATGAAACAGCACCAAAATAAAAAAAAAAAACAAGCTTAAATAAATCTTTTAATTAAGGATCGGTTCTCACACCAAACAGTTAAGTTTACCCCATCAAAGAGGTCAAATTGGCTTGTATGTAAGTCACACATGTTGTTAGCTGAACCTTTTTTGTTTTTCTCTGTTACTGAGAATTTTGAAGCAGTGTAGTGATAGTTCTATGCAGTAAAGTCAGCCTAGAAAACAGGTTTTAACACTTGCAAGGCATTTTCCAAACCAGTGCAGGTATTAGTTAATTACCATACCGGGCTGGACAGCTAGTGACCAATCAGATGACTGTATTTTTCTTGCCCATTTTACAAGTGTATTTTAAGCACTCTGAGACAAACATATGGCCTGAAAATAGGCTTTGTATTGAACATAGTATTATGTGTTATAGTGAAAAATGAGCATGGTAACACTTAAAACTATTGTTTTGAAAATTGGAATTGTGACTTAGGCATGTGCATCAGCCCAGACATTAACGTACTTGCCCCAAGTCACAGGTCTAGTTTTCAAAGCAATAGTTTTAACTGTTCCCATGCTTGTTTTTCAATATAAAACATATTGCCATGTTCAGGACAAAGCATATTTTCAGGCAATATGTTCATCTCAGAATGCTTAAAATATGCATAATTCATACATACACAAGTTCACATCAGTTTGGGCCACCTTGCTCAGATGCATGGGACTCAATTTTCAATTCACCCTTAGATTGATGCAGATTGTGCTAATCTATGGCTGTGGCAAACTCCAGGTGTGTCAGGGACCCTGAGCCCTATTTTATAAAACTCGGGGTCCCTGTGCCAATTCCCAAGAGTTGCTGCAGCTACAGGGTTGCACCAAATATTTGGAGCACTGGGGATGCCATAGAGGGTGACGGGAGCATGGTGGCAGTGTCAGGGTGCTGTAGTGCCATCTGGCAGGGGTGTCAGGGTGCCATGCACAGTTGAAGAGATCTGATGGTCCCAGGCAGAGGGGGTCGGCACAGATGGACCATGCCCTGACCCCAGGTGGAAACAGCCCTGGCACCTGTCCCATAGGTGCCACAGTCCCTGACATATGGCAGGTGGGAGTGGCTGCAGGTTGCGGGGTGTAGGTGGTAGAGGGCAATGTTCCCTGGAGCTTAGCCCCTGTGTGGAGGCCAGCTACTGCCTGTCTACACTGTTGGATACTGTGGCACCTACAGGGCAGGAGCCAGGGCTGCTTTCATCTGGGGTCCAGGTCACAGTCTGTCCGTGCCAACCCTCCTCTACCCTGGCTGATTGTCTCTCTTCAACTGTGCATGGCACCCTGGCACCCCTGCCAGGTGCCACTGCAGCACCCTGACACTGCCGCTATGCCCCTGTCACCCCTATGACATCCCCAGTGCTCCCTCTGCCCCAGTCCCCTCCCTGCAGGCCCCCCAGTTACCTCCCTGCCTGGCAGTGGTACAGGCACCCTTAGACCAGCTCCTGGCTGGTCTAAAGTCATTCCCCTGCTGTGACTATAGCAAAGCTTCTAAAATTCTGAAAAAGGGGATAGTGCAGCCCTGCTGTAGTGCAAGCCCCCTTTCAACTTGGTGCAAGGGTGCTTCCTCCACAAGGGTGGCACAAGGCAGCTTTGACGTACAGCATCCCAGTTTCGACGCAGGCTGTGTTTGAAAATAGAGATTGCCACAAACTTTGGCGCAAGATGCCACTTGCCTCAAAGCTCTTTGACGCAAGCACCTTGTGCCAAAGTTTTCACTCTGAAAACTGTGCCCATGCTCTCTTGTCCTCCAGAAAGCACAAAGGCATCAAGTGGATCATCGGACAAGCAGCAAGGTAAGACATTTGGGCTGAGTAAAATCACACTCTGAGGCAAAGTGGGCAGCCTAGATACAGTCAGCAAGCATGTAGTCTTTGATAGGCACAATGGTCCCATGGGACCAAACATAAATACTAAAAGCTGACAGTGCCTGTGTCAGAGTGTATGTTCATCGTGCTTCTTTCACCCCACAAACCCCTTCACAACCCTGCAACACAGGTTTTGACAGTTGTTGTGGGGGATTTGTACCAAACCCCTCCTGCTTTGACATTTGGCCTTTTTAAGACCACATTACACTGCATGCTGTACAGTACAGTCCACATGAACCTTTAATTGTTATGAATTCATAATTCATTGTTTAATTAGTAGTTCTTTGACTGTTTTGTTTAAAATTATGCATTTCTAAGGGCTGAATCTACATATAAATGTAATGTATAAAACTTAAAATATGTGCATTTTAAACAAAAGAATGATATGGAAAATGTTTTTATTTATTTCAGTTTTGGAATTACAACCTTTGAGCCAAAGTGGCTTTTTTTACAAAGGCTCCAAGTCAGTAGAAGAACAGACAAAACAGTACAATTTACATCATATGATGAGAACATACAATAGCCAAGTGACAAGACTATTTTACAAGCAAGATAAATGTGGAGTATAACCTTAAATACAAATACTTTTATTACAGAAACATCTGTAGTTTATAGGTATAGTTACTAGGTGCAGGTTGCTTGTAGTTGGCAGCAAAACTGGCTTTGTCAAAGAAAAGGGGAGGAGGGAGGCGGTCTGGAGAGTATTGGCACAGGTACAGAGGAGGCATATTGTATAATGTTATTAGGGGATAGGAGAAAGGGGTATGGTGATGAGAGAGAGAACAAGTTGATAAGTGTTGTATGCAGTGGGGCAGCCTAGGGGACATGTAAACCAAGTGGAGGGGAGGGAGTGAGGACTCGTGGGGCAAGAGGGGTACTGAACTTCAGGAGGACTGATTCTGTCAAAATGGGAGTGTGCCTCAGAAAAGCACTAGAAGACAGGCAAGAAGAAGGGGTGTAGCAACAATGGGGAAACATCAAAACTGCCATCACAGAGGCAACAAGCCTTTGTGTGAAGCAAATAAACAAATCAAAATGAAAGAAAAAACACTATGGTTCTCAAAAGAGGTGGCGGGGAAGGTTAGGGAGAAAAGATAGCATTCAGGAAGTATAAGGAAACACAGAAGGAGCAAGACAGAGAACTGTACCAGTTAAAGCAGAAGGAAGGGAAGGCAGTCAGAATAGCAAAGGCCCAAACTGAGGAAAAGATAGCCAACTCAGTTAAGAAGGGGGATAAAACCTTTTATAGGTACATTAGGAAGTGAAGAAAGACAAAGGGAGGGATAATGAGGCTGAATAAAGAGGAGGGTGGGTGGGCAGAGAGGGACAGTGAAAAAGCAGGGATACTGAATGAATACTTCTGCTCAGTATTCACAAAGGAAGAGGAGGGGGAGATACCTAATCCAGTCAATAGAAGTGCTCTGGATAGGGGGGTTGATATCAGTCCTTTCAAGGAAGAAAGGGTTCTGAAAGAACTCCTAAAACTGAAGGTGTACAAAGCAATGGGGCCTGATGGGATTCACCCCAGAATTCTAAAAGAACTAAGGGGAGAGCTAGTAACACCATTGACTATCCTTTTTAATAAATCATGGGAGGATGGTGTGGTACCTGAGGATTGGAGGAGGGTGGATGTGATTCCCCTTCACAAAAGTGGGAGCAAGACAGAGACAGAGACAGGAAACTACAGACCTGTCAGTTTGACCTCAGCGGTAGGGAAAATGATGGAATCACTTCTGAAGGAAATAATTGTTGATTACCTTGAGGCTAGTGGGGCACAGGACCTAAGGCAGCATGGATTCACAGTGGGAAGGTCATGTCAGATGAATCTAATCAATTTCTTTGACTGGGTGACCAAGTTGTAGACCAGGGAGGGGCTGTGGACATAGCCTGCCTAGACTTTAGCAAGGCATTTGACACTGTCCCGCACAAAAGATTAATATACAAATTAGCCAGCCTGGGAGTGGGTCCCAGGGTGGTAACCTTGATAAAACACTGGCTGGACAACAGGATGTAGAGGGTAATAGTAAACGGAGTCCACAGTGAAGAAAGGGGAGTTACTAGTGGGGTACTGCAGGGTTCAGTACTGGATCCAGTCCTTTTTAATGTCTTTATAAGTGACATTGCAGGGGGACTGGAAGGAAAAGTATGGCTCCCTGCAGACAACACAAAATTCTGCAACAGGGTTGATACACAAAGTGGGGTGGAAAGGATGAGAAGGGACTTGGCAAGACTGGAGGAATGGTCAAATATATGGCAGCTTAGATTCAATGCAAAGAAGTGCAAAGTAATGCACCTGGGAAACAAAAACCCAGGGGAAGAGTACATAATGGGGTGAGATACTGACAACAACAAAAATGGAAAGGGACCTGGTGGTAGTTATATCAGATGACCTAAAGGTGGGCAAGCAATGTGAGAAGGCAGTAAGGAGGGCTGGGGGATACTGGGATGCATAGCAAGAGGCATCACCAGTAGAAAACAGAAAGTTGTTATCCCTCTGTACAGACAGTTGGTAAGACCTCATCTGGAGTACTGTGTGCAGTTCTGAAGATCCCATCTCCGCAAAGACATAGGGTGGAGGCTGTCCAGTGGAGGGCAACCAAAATGGTGCAGGGTCTGCACCAGAAGACATACGAAGAGAGACTAAAGGAGTTTAATATGTATACCCTTGAGGAAAGGGGGGGGACATGATAGAAACTTTCAAGTACCTCAAGAGAATCAACAAAGTCCAAGAGGGTAGCATCTTTCAGAAAAAGAGATGTGCAAGAACAAGGGGGTACGATTTGAAGATAGAGGGGGGATGGCTCAGAGGTAATGTGAGGAAGTATTTTTTCATGGAGAGGATTGTGGCTGCATGGAGCAGCCTTCCTGAGGAGGCCGTGGAGTCAAAAACAGTGGGGGATTTCAAGAATGCATGGGACAGACATAAGGCAATTCTACTGGTGGGTAGGAGGAAGTAGACTGCTGGTTAACTAGGATCTGCATTTTATCGATTTGGTAGGGAAATGGGCAGACTAGGTGGGCCAAGCAGTCCTTATCTGCCATCAAATTCTATGTTTCTATGTATGTTTCTATGTTTCTAAGAAGGTGGGGGGTAAGGGCTGGAAGTCTAGGGCAGGGGATGGAACTCCTATCATTATGCACAGCAACTGTACTCTTGGGATTCTACCAGGAGGTGATGGAGTTCTTTTTTGAAATGGCCGAGTTTCTTAAGGTGAAAAAGGGAGGGGGTAGGTTGTTCATCCAGAGAGGGTCTCAATAGGAGTGGGACCTCTGGGCAAATGAGGTTTGTTTGTAAGGTACATGCAGTACCCTTCTAGCAGAGCTTCAGGTTGTTTTAGTGTTGGGGTTACATTGGAAAAGCTTCAAAGTTGATTCTGGGACCAGTCTTAGGAGGGCTTTTTTTCCTAGGACCTTAGCAGTAATGGGAGCCAGCCAGTTGCAGAGTAGAGACTGCAAGAGTGGGAATACCGTTTAGCTCCTAGAATAAGTCATCAGGCTTTGTTGAGCAGGAGTTTAACCCTTTTGACAGCAGTTTCAGTGGCCGCACTATAGATAGTCCATAGTCAACGATGGACAGTATTGAGCTTTTGGTGACAAGGCTGAGGGTCTCAATGGAGTCAATATGAGTGACAATACATTGGCAGCTGTGCTGTAAAGAGTGAGTGTGTGTTGTCTGCTGTAGACAGTGCATGCATTCCCTTTACAGTTCAGGGAAAACACACTGCCTGTCATTCTATATGGCAGCCAGCCAAGGTGGTGAAAAGAGGGCTGCACTCAGCACCGGCACTTCAGGTAAGGTGGGGTTGGTAGGGTGGGTGGTCAGTGCCCGTGGTACACATGAGGGCTGATAGACACCAGGTACTATGTGATATTGTAGGGGGACAGGGATCAGTGGGTGGGGAGTGCCACTAGATGCCAGGGAGTTATTATTTTATACCGGGGCCAGTGATTGGAGGGTGGGGGCTCAATGGACACCAGCAAGTTCTAATCTACTACCAGGACTGCTGATCAGAGGGTGGGGGGCACCACTCAGCACCAGGGATTTGTTTTTATTGTACTGGGACTAGCGATCAGAGGGTGGGGGGAGACCACTAGGCACCAGGTATTTATTTTTATTGTACCAAGACTTGCGGTTGGAGGATGGGGGGCACTAGGCACCAGGGATTTATTTTTATTTTATTCTTTGTTAACCAGGTAAGGCCCACTAGGCACAGGTGCCTGTTTTCAGTGGCAAGCCGGGAGTACTGGGGAGGTTAAGTGACTTGCTTAGAGTCACACAGTATGCAAGTGGAGGTTGTGGGAATCAAACTGAGGTCTGTCTGCTGGATGTACAGTACCAAGCTCATTCATAGCTCATTACTCTAACCTCTAGGCTATACTGAATGCCCCAGTTATTGTGCTGGGGCTGGTAATCAGAGAGTGGTGGGTGCCACTAGCTTCCAGGGAGCAAGTGTGCTCCCCTACTGCCAATGTGATTGTTGGCTGAAGTTGCTCCTCCTCCTGCTGCTAACATTGCCTGGAGTAAGTTGGGCTTCTTCTCAGTGGCATTTTCGCTGTGCAAGGTAGTGGCCTGCATTAACCCCTTTGTGCAGTGCAAATGCACTGAATAGTGCACCACGCCAGTATTCCTGTCCACCCCGTTTACCCACTGCATACATTATTTATTTGTGCATGTGTGTGCTAATCCTTTTAGCATGCACCACAGTCCACTTTGAATGTTGTGCACGGGCACAAACCCCAGGCAAATGGGACCAATCACGTTGTCCACCAAGCACAGTTTTGAATATCTGGCCCCTGGTTGTCAACTAAATAGTGAAGAAGACTGAACTGCAAGAACATTTTTTGTAAACCTGAATACAAGCTCTTTGTTTCTTGTATGTTACTGAAAGTAAAGAAGTTTTCATTTCATTTAAACTGGTGTCCAGAGTGTTCTCTTTGTGTGTTCCCCAAGGAGCTGCCCTGTTTGCTACCTTCTCAAAGTGCCTCAGTGTAAAAGCAGAGCAGCAGGACCAAAAGCACAAGACAGGTTTCAAGCACAGGAATTAGGAGTTACACAAGAAAACCACGTAGCTTGCATTTTCCATTCTTGTGATTGAACAAGGATGTCAACGACAAAAGGAGAAGCAAGAGGGAGAGTGGGTAGAATTAGGGAGGAGATTTGGTATTCTGGAGCCACATAGGTGGAGGAGGGGCACACCTCCAAAAGCCTTCTCACAGCTCAGACTGATACCAATATGTTTGCATGCTTTGCAAGGGAACATAAAAAAGAAAATAGATTACAAGCCGGGGGCAGCCCAGTGGTGCAGCAGTAGCACTACCACCCACCACGCTGCCAACCCATGAGCAGGAACAGTCTCCAGTTGCTGGGGGCCAGCCAGGGAGGGAGAAGATGAGCATCTAATGGACTGCTCTCCTATCCTTGGGTGGAGGCATCCTATGCCCACTGAATGACTGCCACCAGGTGGAGGCCTGATGATAGTGTGCACCCACTGGACACCACAGCATGGGAGGGAGCTGCAGGACTTCTGCAACATGTGCACATGCCTCTACATGCACACACATTGGTGTGTGCACCCCAGCATGCGGAATAGGGAGAAAATGGGAAAATGTAGGATCTTCGTGAAGCCCTGACCATGTCTTGGTGGTCCATCCAGCTACTCCAGTCCCATGTGCATCAGGACGTATCTTAGGGGGGGCACAGCCCTCCGTCTCCTGCCCTGCCACAGGGGAGAACCCATTGGAGATTGGAGCCTCAGATTGTATCTGACCTGTGGGGTGCCTCATGGCTCTGTGCTGTCCCCTATGTTGTTTGCTGTGTACATGCTTCCCCTTGGAGACATTGTAAGACGATATGGGCTGGAGTTTCATTGTTATGCTGATGATACCCAGCTCTATCTGTCTTTTGCACCTGACCAGGATAGAGCACTCTCAGTGTTCAACAACTGTCTCAGCAAGATCCAGGGTTGGATGAGGTCCAGCTGGTTGAAGTTGAATTCTGGGAAGACATAGGTGATGGTTGTGGTTCCTGGCCGCCGGACTGAGGGGCTGGGGGAAATCAAACCTCAGGTTTATTCCTGTGGGATGTGGAGCTCCCTGCCTCTGAATGGGTGGGAGACCTGGGGGTGATCCTTGATGATCAGCTGACATTGAGTGTGCAAGTGTCGGCGGTTGTTAAGGTATCCTTTTACCATCTTAGGAACATCACTAGGATCAAGCACCTTGTTCCATCTGGTGACCTGCCTACGCTGATCCACGCCTTTGTGACCTCTCACTTGGACTACTGCAATTCCCTTTCCTTTGGGCTTCCTGGGGTTGATATCCACTGCTTGCAGCTAGTGCACAACTCAGCGGCCCGGTAGTTAATGGGGATTTCACGTTCTTCCCATATTACACCAGTGCTGTGGGATCTGCACTGGCTGCCGGTTCAGTGGCGGGTCACCTTTAAAGTTGGATTACTGACATATAAAGCCCTACATGGCTTGGGCCCTGACTACCTGAAAGATCTTCTGGTGCCTTACCTTCCGATTCGACCACTCCACTCAGCCAATGGGGGTTGCTAGAGATTCCGAGGGTATTCTTAAAATCTTCCGGTGCCCGAGCTTTTAGTTTTGTGGTGCTGACCCTCTGGAATTCTCTACCCCATTGGATTAGAGAGTGCATGATGGTGGAGGGTTTTTAAAAAGGCTTAAAATCCTTTTTATGGGAAAAGGCATTTGGTGGTGATATAGATATTAACTAATGCTGTGTATTTTAACTTGGATTTTAATTTGTTTTATGATTGTCATTTTTTGTAATGCACCTTGATTTTAGAGAGGTGCAAAAGAAATAAAGTTTATTATTATTAAGCAAGGGATGGCTGCCAAGTGCAGGGACAGGGTTGATAGCTGGCCTACTAGTGGAGGGTTAAAAACCTTTGTGGCAAAAAAGAAACCCCACGGGGAGAAAGTGGCAAGATCCTGGAAAGCAGAGCTGTACTCCACTACAGAAAAAGGACACAGACAAACCAAGAATACCCAGGTCAAAACTCTTACCACCTGCTTACTGCACACCTTACAGCTTGTGAAGTCTGTCCCTGAGGATTAGATACAAGGTGAAAGAACATTCCACAGATATATGAAAGAGTTCAGAGCACCTGGCATGGCGTTCATGTATATAATCATCAGGCATGACCTCTGCACAAACAGAAAATTTAAAACTTTTCTTTCAAGATTATACAGAACAAAGGGTAGTACTATACTGGGCAGAAAAATTGTTGCAGTATTAAATAATTTAAACTGGATTATAAGGGGGGAATTGGAAAGGTCTAATTACTCTAAAAAGGACAAATACCAATGCTGTTTATCAAATAACTAAATTTTGTAAAATTCTAAGCTTTAATGCTAGATCCTTGAATAATATAAATATGGCTGAATTAGAATGTAAATGTAGTATACTAGACATTGGCATTGTTGCTGTAATTGAAACATGGTGGGACCCTGCTTCAAAATGGGTAAAAGTGTTACCTGGTTACAAATTATATCACAAAGACAGAATAAATAAAAGTGGTGGTGGGGTTTGTCTATTTGGGCATAATGATATAATATCATCAGAATTAATTGATAATTCAAATATCAAATCACTGTGGATAAAATTATAATTTAAGGGTCAACCAAAATTAGTTATAGGAGTCTGTTATAGACCCCCTCTCATCTGATCTTGAATACACAAAAGAGTTAACAGACCAAATAACTTATATTACAGAAAAAAATGATGTGATCATTATGAGTGACTTTAATATGCCAGGAATAAATTGGAAAATATTCTCTGGCGTAACTTCACAGGAAAAATTATTAACAAATTTATGTATTGACCTTGGCCTAGAACAATTAGTAAACTTCCCTACTAGAGGTACTATTATACTCGATCTTATTATTACTAATTTAGGAAGTTTAGTTTCAGACATTGGCATCTCTGTACCAATTGGGAATAGTGATCATAGTTCACTCTTATTAAATATAAGTATTACCGAAAGTAAATCATCATCTGGAACATTACATAAAAATTATAATAGAGCTAACTTTAAACAAATAAATCTCTCACTAAATCAAATTGATTGGATAAACAAGTTTCAGGATAAATCAACAATACAAGCATGGGAAATATTCAAGCAAATTATAATTAAGTTAGAACAGACATATGTTCCCTTAAAAGTTAAATACAATAAAAAGGGTAAAATACCCATATGGTTTACTAAAGTTATACACAGACAAATAAAACTAAAAGAGCGTCTGTTCAAGAAACTAAAAACAAATGGTATCTTAGGTATCAAGGTTAGATATAAAAATGCAGTATCTCATTTAAAAAAATTAATTAAACAAGCAAAAACTAAACTCAAATTCACCCTGGCTCATTCCAAGTCAAATAAAAAGTCCCTTTATTCGTACATAAATAGTAAAAAAGGTGATTCTAGAAAAATTGGACCAATAACGCTAGATGGAAAATTTGTAAAAAATGACCAAAAAATTGCTAATACAGTTAATGAATATTTTTGTTCTGTCTTTTATAATAAAGATACTTATTACCCAAGGTGTAATCCAAACCCATCTTATCCAACAATAAACAGGCAGGAAGTAAGAAATGTTATATCTCTTCTTAAAAAATCTACTAGTTTGGGACCTGACAATATCAACGCAAGGTTTCTAAAGGAAACAATTGATTCAGTTACCATTCCTTTAACTTTAATATTTAATAAATCATTAACAGAAAGTAGCATTCTCAATGATTAGCATTCGGCAATTGTGGTTCCAATTTTAAAAAAGGGAAATAAAACAAACATACAAAACTATAGACCAATAAGTCTTACATCATTAATAGGTAAGGCTATGGAAAGAATAGTTAAATCACACATCGATTCAGAAATTAACTTGCTCGGGGCTCAGGATTCAACTCAGTATGGTTTTAAATCAGGATCATCTTGTACGACAAATCTGCTTTCATTTTTTAACAATATTAGTAGGTACTTGGGATAACCATATCCCTTCAGATGTTGTACTTTTGGACTACAGTAAAGCATTTGATAAAGTACCCCATTCATTACTTATTGAGAAAATGCACAAGTTTGGTTTTTCAGGTTACATATTAAACTGGGTATCTCAATGGTTATATAATAGATCCCAGGTAGTTAAGGTAAATAATTTTTTGTCAGAACCACGTAAGGTGACTAGTGGTATTCTACCGGGCTCTGTCCTTGGACCAACTTTGTTTAACATATTTATTAGTGATTTGCCTATATCTTCCAGTAATTTTATTTCTAAGTTTGCAGATGACACCAAATTGGGAAGTAGAGTGGACTTGATTCTAAATGGTAACATTCTCCAAAATGATTTAAAGAATATAGAATTATGGGCAAAAACAAACCTCATGGATTTTAATATGGACAAGTGTGTGGGCCTATATTTTGGGAGTAGAGATCCTAAGACTACCTATTGGTTAAATAATAAACCACTTAAACATTCTGAGTGTGAAAGAGATCTCGGCATCTTAGTAAATACCAAATTATCTGCCGATTCACATTGTAGTAGAGTGGCAAATACTGCTAATGTCTTGTTGAAACAAATAAATAAAACCTTTGTTAATAAATCAAAACAGTGTTTGGTCACCTTGTACAGATCATATGTTAGACCGTATTTAGATTATGGTTCTCCATATTGGAATCCATATCTCAAAAGAGACATTTAGAGAGCAGAACAGGTTCAGAGAAGATTGACTAAGATGATACAAAGATTAAAACAAGATCCTTATGATATATGTTTGTCAAAAACAGGACTACATTTTCTCCAACAAAGAAGATTAAGAGGAGATCTATTATTCTTATTCAAGATATTAAAATGTCCTACACAAATGAAACAATGTGGGTTGTCATATGCTAAAAAACGCATAGTTGGTAGACTGCATAATAAACAACTAAATGTTGAACGGGTTAACACAAATAAAAGAGATAATTTTTTAGTGTTAGAGCACCACAGACATGGAATTCACTTCCTAAATATATAATTAAGTCAAAAACTATTGAATCTTTTAAAATCAAGTTAGATAGTTGGTTAACAAAATATGAAGGAAATTGACCCACTTTTGAGGGGGACAATCTCGATGGGCCGAGATGGCCTTCTTTTGTCCAAACTGTCCAGTAAGGAAAAGTCTTAATAAACAGAGAAAAAAACATGTCAGCAGGTAAGGATAGCTTGGCCCACCCAGTCTGCCCATTTTGTCCCTGTCTATACTGTTACTGCAGACCCTACCTGATCTCTGGCTACATCCCCCTCCTCACTTTCCTCCCAAGATTCCTTTGTGCTTGAAGCCCACCACTGTTTTTACCCCCACCACCTCTGCTGGGAGACTGTTCCAGCCATTCACCACTATTTCAGTGAAGAAGTACATTCTCACATCCCTCCTAAATTTCCCCCACTCCAGCTTCATTGTATGCCCCCTTGATCTTGTGCATCTTCTCTTCTGAAAAATGCTCACTTGCTGTACCTGATTTACCCCCATGAGGTATTCATAAGTCTCTATCATGTCTCCCCTCTGCCCCCTCTCCTCTCTTCCAGGATGTACATACTGAGATTCCTCAGTCTCTCCTTATAGGACTTATACTGCAGCCCCAGCGCCATTTTAGTTGCCCTCCACTGGACAGCCTCCACCCTGTGTCCCTACTGAGATGTGGTTTCCAGAACTGGACACAGCACTCCAGGTAGGGTCTCACCAGCAATCAGTACATAGTAATACATAATAATCTCTTTTGTATGACTTCTATTATCCTACTTGCAACTGTCTATGACCCTTTCCTCTTCTTACTCCCTTTCACTTTACATATAAGAGTGTGTTTTATTTTCTAACAGCATTCATTTATTAATTTGCCTCTAATATTTATATTTATACTGCATGTAGTACTGTACTGTTGTATTTGACTTATTTTTGGTCATTTTATTGTAGCTAGCTCCTTCTCCCCTTTCCCCCAGGGCAAATCTGGAAATGAGCTGTTTTCAGATCAGTTTATGTCTTTCCTGGTAAAACTTTTAAATAAAGTGGTAACACCACCTCTCTCCTTCTACTGGTGATTCATCTCCCTATGCAACCCAGCATCCCACTGGCTCTGCCTACTGCCTTGTCACACTGCCCCACCATCTTGAGGTCATCAGATATGATAACCCCAAGATCCCTTTCTTGTTTAGTGACTGCCAATACCTCTTCCTGTATTTTATACACCACCCTGAGTTTATGTGCCCTAGTTACCTGATTTTGCACTTTTTTGCATTGAAACCCAGCTGCCATACTCTTGACCACTCTTCGAGTTTTCTCAGGCCTGTGCTCATTCTCTCTGCCTCCTCTGGAGTATCTACCCTATTGCAGATTTTGGTGTCATATGCAAAGAGGCATGCCTTCCCTTCCAGCTCTTCTGCAATGTCGCTTAAGAAGGTACTGAAGAGGACTGGTCCCAGTACTGAGCCATGAGCCACCCCACTGGTCACCCCGAATAGACCCCCTCCTACATTTACCACCACTCTCTGTCACCTATCCATCAACCAGGTCCGTAACCAGTTTACCGCCTTGTGTCCCACCCCAAACTATCCAGTTTCCTTAAAAGGCCTCTGATGTGGTATGGTGTCAAAGGTCTTGCTGAAGTCTAAGTAGGCCATGTCCACCGCCCTGCCTTGATTTATTTCCATGGTCGCCCAGTTGAAGAAATCAGCCAGGTTTGTCTGACATTACCACCACACACACACACACACACACACACACACACACACACACCATGAATCTGTGCAGCTTTGGGTATTACAACATGCTGGATTCAAGATACTCCACTAGCCTTTCTTTTAATAGTGACTCCATTAACTTCCCCACTACTGATGCAAACTGACTGGCATGTAGTTGCCAGCTTCCTCCCTGCTACCACTTTTATGAAGCAGATGCCTGCCTCCACTCCTCTGTACACACTCCTGTTTCCAGTGAGTTGTTGAATACAGCTGTTAGATGTATAGCTAGTACCTCCCTGTGCTCCCTTAGCACCCTAGTGTATACCCAGTCTGGCCCATAGCCTTATCCACTTTCAGGTTCACCAGTCTTCTCAAGACTTTCCTCTGTTAATGGACTTGTGTCCCTCTCCCTTCCCCCACTTTCCTGCTGCTTCTATGTGGTTAGTTCCCCTCTCCCTTCACTGTGAAGACTCAGCAAACTATCTGTTCAGGATATCTGCTTTTCCTGGTCCTCCTCTACACAGTCTCCCCCTATCCTTCTTAACCTCACAATCCCGCTTCCTCTTTTTGCTCATGTATCTGAAAAAGGTCTTGTTCCCTTAAGTTACCCCTATAGTTATCCTTTCCTCTGTTTGTGTAAATGTATTTGTACCCCTTGCTGCCTTCCCTGCTTCCCTGTGGTTTTCCTGCAACTCCACCCTATCCCCCTCCCTCTGCATCTCATTGTACCTCTGGGAATTTCACCTCTTTAGCTTTTTCCTTTGCAGCCACTTCCCTTGAGAACTACAGTGGTGCCAGCCAGGATGCAATGCAGTAATGCTGCAGTATACCACAAAATGCTGGAGTGTGTGGCAGGCAACAGTGTGATTCAATGACAATGAAGCCCTTTTGTCATGCAGCAGTTTGCGATATGTCACTTACTGCCAGTTACTGTGTTGCATCATGGCTGGCTCTGCTGTAGTGATCTTTTTTTCCCTGTTTTAGCTCACTTCTTTCACACAGCGGTTTGGTGCCTTCACTATGCCATCCTTTAATCTGGCCCACTGTTCCTCCACCCCACCCAGGCAATCCCCCTACCCCTGTTAGGTGATCTAGGAGGCATTCACCTATTTGTTTATTTTTTAAATCTGCCCTCCTGAAGTCCAGGACTCTTGACCTTGTGTGGTTTGTTTCTGTCTCTGTCCTTATGTTAAGTCACACTGTACGGTGATCACTGGTCCCCAGGTGGCATCCCAACTTCATGTCTGCAATACTGTCCCTGTTTGAGACCACAAAGTCCAGTATTGCCCCATCTTGAGTGGGCTCTCTGACTAGCTGCCTGAGAAATTTCCCCTGCAGGGAGTCTAGGATGGCCCTGCTTCTACCCAAGGCTGCAGCTGGGTGGCTACAATCTACATCCGGCAGATTGAAGTCCCCCCCCCAGCAGCATCTCTCTCTTTCTTGGCATCATGCTGATTGTTTCCCTAAGTGCATTAAAGAATTCTTCCCCCTGTGTTGGGGTTCTCCATATCATCCTAGTGCTGGTAGTGGCTCCGGCTCTTGTCTCCAGGGAGACCCACAGCACCTCCAATCCACTTTTACCCCTAGGTTTTCTTGCATTTCCATCACTCTGGTACCCTCCTTCACATACAGCACAACCCCTCCATCCTTCCTGCCCTCCCTATCCTTCCTGAACTGAGTGTAGCCTGGTGTGGCCATGTCCCAATCATGGCTCCTTGTGCACCATGATGCAGTAATGGTCACAAGATCCAGGACTGCTTCTTCCATAATGGCCTCCAGGTCTATAATTTCACTTCCAAGACTCCTTGCATTGGCACACATGACTCTCCACACCATGCTCCCACTCTGCCTGCAACCTCCTTCCTGCATTTGTTGCCACTTGAAACTTTCCTCTCTCCACCTCAAGGCTAAGGTGAATGATAGCAAAGATAACAGGATAAAACCCATCCTAGTCACTGCACAATCCAACCTTCTTGAGAAAACTAATGGTGGGCCCTTCCCCCTTATAAGAGTTAAATATACAGCTAGTGATGTCATGGGATGGAGCAAGCCTAGTATTCTTGTTATGTTGACCAATTGGGGGGACTACTAATACAGTACTGAAGGACTGAGGGAGAGGAAAGTGAAAGGGGCTTCTGACCCTATGGAAATAATTGCTTAAATGCTCTAGATATGGTAGTTTTTTTTTCTTACATGGTAACTCCATTTTAGTGAGAGGCCTCATCAGGACACAAGCTGCCATATAAAAAGGAATTTTCTGGTAAAAGGAGGCTTGGGGGTCTGATTCTTAGGCAGACGATGGGGCACAAATTTGGGGTGCAAAGAGGCTCCCCATTGCACATCCAGCTATAAAGGGAAGTTATAAGGACTGCTAGCTGCACCATCAAGCAGACTTGGTAGACCATAAAGGCCTTTTTTCTGCTGGCAATTTTCGTATGTTCATAAGTTACAGTCCTTACCCTAACTCTAATTCTTCAAGAGTATCTTCTCCATAGAATTTCACTTTTTTTGTCTTAGGTTTGAAAGGTCTAATAGATATTCCAGAGCTTTTTAAAGTGTACACTTAAAAGGATCACAAGAGTCCTTGGAACACAAAATGGAAAACCACTTCCATTTTGCCCAATAGGATTTCCAAGTAGACAGCTTGTGGGCTGCCAGAAGAACCTGGGACACCTTTAGCCTGTTAACCTCTATTTCATCAGGAGCCAGACCTAGAGATGAAGTGACCAAAGTCTGAGATGTACCAGTTAACCCTGGAACTGGGTCAGAAGGGTCATCCTCAAGGGCAGACTCCTAGGTTGCTGAACTGCTAGCTGTGTCACCAAATGGATACCAGATCTACCTGTGCCAGCACAGAACCATCACATTTATCTTGCTCCTGCGAGCTCCTAGCTAGATGAGCACCCTTCAAATGAGAGGCAATGGCAGGAAGGCATAGAGCAAGCAACTTATCCTCTGCAGCTTGAATGCCTCCTAACAAAAAGCGCCATGCTCTGGATTTCTGGAGCAGAAGCTTGGTATTTTGGTTTACAGGGGAGATGAAAAAAGGTCCAACTAAGGCACCCCCCACTCATCAAACAGGGATTGAACTATGTCATCTGATAGAGATCACTTGTGAAGGTCTGCCACTATTTAAGCTTGTCTGCCAGAGTGTTCTGAATCCCTAGAAGAGTCACCAGAAGCAAGGTCTTATTCTTGAGCGACAACTCCAAAACTCGCAGCACTTCCCTGCAGAGCAGGAAGGAATGGATTCCTATCCACTTGCCTGAAGTAGTACATGACACGCTTGACTGTCTGGAGATGTACTGTTATGTTACTATGTCCGATAGGAGATGTACCATTATGTTGCTAGGTCTGATAGGGCCTGGACACCACAAGAGATGACTCTCATCTCCAGCATGTTTATGTGGACACGTTTTGGGCAGAATTTAAAAAAAAAAAAACTGTCACGGTCACGGGGTGGTGTGAAAAAATGGCTATGCTGAAAAATTAGGGTCAAAATATTGACAATTACCGAAGTTATCAGTGAATGGTGAAAAATGGCAACATTCACTCATTACTTGTCCATTTTAACATATTTTTCATCAGATTTTCAACATAATCTTTTCATGACCCAACATCATGAACCTACTAGGTGAAATTTGTCAGAGATTGATGTGGGACCATTTTTATCTTTTTAGGGTATAAAAAACACAACAAAAAGATAAGATCTTCGAATGACAGTTTCTTATTTTCAGGGGTACTAACACTGAAGATTGGGCACTCAAGTTTCAGCAGACTCTTCGGTGGCACCAAGAGTAGGCACCCCTGTGTCACTGCTACATGTGGGGGGTGGGCCAAACAGGAAAGAACGGGAGGAGAGCCATCACAGTGGTACCAAGGGTGGGCACCTGGTCCACTTCTTATTTGGAAGGGGGTATGTCAGCCAGCAGCAAGGGTGGGCATCCTGGTGTCATTTTTTACAAAAGTGTAACATTCATAGGGATTGGCCAGCCATTTTTATAGTGCCAAAACATGATTCAGGAGGTAAGAGGGATACCAGCAGTGGGACTGGGCACCTTCCATCTGATAATATAAAATGAAATGTGGATCAGGAGGGTGGATGCCAAAGGTGGGATTGAGACCCTGCAGCTCATTAAAATTAAACATGTCAGGAGGGAGGGGATCTTAATAGGTGCTTGGTAGGTTAGCAGTGTGACTGAAAGTGATTATTTTTTTCACTGATTTTGTCAGCCGGCTGATGAAAGCAGTTTGAAGGAAATCACTTTCACTCAAACAGCTAATGCAAAAAAAATCCTTGAAACATTCATTTTTTGAACTGAACATGCTGAGAAAACTGCACAGTTTTTAATGTATATTTTAAAAACTATTTAAGTTAAAAACTTTCAAACTTGCAAAAGCGTGTACCTTAAGCTGGGCTCTATCACACCTGTAAGTTTCAGGTTTCAAAAATATGTAGTTGTACTCTAGGTAAGCGAAAAAAAAAAGTCTTAACTAGTGAATGAATTGTAGTGTTTTTTTCTCCTCTGTAATTTTGCCCTCCCTCCCTGAAACTGCTTGATACATAAAATATCAGAATCCAGAGATCCTGGCCCAGACTCCAGGCCTACCAAATTTTGGGCAAATGTGTTGAAAGGGGGCAAAGTTGTTAAGATGCAAAAAATGGGGTTGCACGTGTATAATAGTGTATAGTTAGGGTTGAGTAGAGTGCCCAATGTTAAACCCCATTTTTTGCACCTTAATAACTTTGGTGTTAATCAATAAAATTGCCCAACATTTGGCATGCTTTGTGTTGGAAGCAAGTTCTCAAGACACGAGATGTCTCATGATGGTAGCTTGTGTGGTTTCCAAGATAAGGAATGTTGATTTTTAATGTTGTGTGGAGTTTTTTCCGATACTTATTACATATTTTTCTGCTGTAACCTATAGCCTAGGCAGTACTGAATTTTTTCCTGAAATTTTTAGGGTAAAAGCGGCCAGTACCAAGGTAGTGCACTTCAAAGATTTTGGGAAAAAATATTCATCAGTTCCAGAGTTATAAAGATTTCAATTTTTTGTTTTGCTCATGCTCAGTAGGGTTTTAGGGTAACCCTCTGAGATGAAAGATAAATGTACCTTTCGCAGGCATTTGTCTTTCACAAAATCAGTGATCTATCTTTAGTGAGAAAGAAAGAAAACAGGTTGTGATGGACACCATCTTATTTTTTTTAACTGGTTAAAAAAATTGAAGATACATAAAAATAAAGAATTTGAAAATAAAAATAAAATGAATCTTGCTAAACAGGGCCTGTTAAGCAAGATTCTGTTGTGTGCTTTTCCCAAACCGTTCCAGAAATATCTTTTTGGGACTTTGGCTATCATTATATTTATGTGTTATCAGTCGAGAATGTGTGTGTTGTGCATTTAAGTGCGACACACAAATTAGCAGCACATAGTTACGTGTTGCACGATTTATTGTTGCACTTAAATGTGCAACACTAAAATATACAACACAAAAATTCCATTTTTGTGTCTCACATACTTTTACACACATAATTTGACCATTTTACAATATTTTACTCCCAAATTTTGAATATGCTGTTTAAATGATCCTGCCTCATGAACAAGGATGGTGAGAATTTTCAAGTACAGTTTGAAAAGTGATTCTGAAATGCAACACATTAATTTATGACACACATTTTAGAGTTGCACTTAAAAGTGTGACACAAAAATTCTATTTTTGCACCTCACATACTTTTACTTTTAGTTTTACAATATTTTTTATTTATTTTAATTTTCAGATACAGCCTTTGAGCTCAGAGCTCATTTACAAAGGTTCCACATCAAGAAGAACAATACAATGGCAGACAAGTATATTGGGTATACAGCAGCAAGTATGTATTTACAGAGCACATAACATCATTCATCAAAGCAAGTACAAGTAACACTATATAATAAGATAAAAATACGATGCATAGACAAACTATAAAAAATAAGGGAAGGTATAGAGATTCATAGGCCAGCACCCAGAGATGTGGGGTTGTCACAACTGTATCAGTAAAGTGAGGATGGAAGGCCAGAAAGTGAGAGATACATACAAGTGGTTAGAGGAGGGGGGAGGTTCCATGGGGAGGAGGTACACTGTTAAAGATGTGCAGTTGAAGTTGGGTAGGCAGTGGGGAAGAGGAAGTAGAAAGATGAGTCCCATTTTGAGTATACTTTTACATGACCCTACCTCATGAACAAGGATGGTGGAAGTTTTCAAGTACAGGTCAAAAGGTGATTTCAAAGTGCAGCACATAAATCTGCAACATATAAAATTATGTATTGCGCAATTTTTAAATGTGCAACACAAAAATTCCATTTTTATGCCTCACATACTTTTAGTCATAACTTGGCCATTTTACAATATTTTAGTCCCAAACTGTGAATATCTGTTTACACAACTCTACCTCATGAACAAGGATGGGGGGAATTTTCAAGCACAGGTCAAAAAGTGATTTTGCAGTCACTCTGTGAAACCACCTAATGGGCAGGATTTAACACATTCTAGTGACCAGGCTTATGATGTAGGGTCAATAATTTTTGTGTCACACATTAAAATATAACACTAAAGTACAAAATAAAAACATGCAACACTAAAATTTTCCATGTACATCAAAAATGGAATTCTTGGGTCGCACTTAAATGCAGAAAGACTCTTCCCTTGATGCAGGGCCCAGAAGGCCCTGTGCATCTCCTTCTGTATCTGTTAATGCAGGTCCCAAAGGGACCTACATGAATGAGGATACAATTTTATCTTAAAAATAAATTAACTGCAAAAAACTGTGTTAATGCACCAGTCAGGGTTCAACTTGACACCATAAAAGTAGGGTAATGTGGCATTAGGGTTTCTGACCTTGACTCCCCACTTCACTCCCCAAGTAGCAAAAGGACAAGACCACACAAGCAGCCACAGACAGTCATCAACAGGTAAGACAAATCACATACAGCTGTTTCAAGATGATGCAAATGCAGTAGCACTGATGTTCTCCCTTCATGGATTCATACCTGTGGCATGCACACTACAAGACATACACACTCATTTCTGGCTGCAGATAGAAATCCACAGTGCTCAAATCAAAACACTACTTCTGTCTGCAGAAGCACATGCCCCTGCAGCCACAGATACAAATGCATGATACCCAAATTACAAGAGTTCTTTTGTCTGCAGAAGCACAGGCCCTATTGGTACAGCCCTTTTGTAGTCCTAGGTATTCATGCACACTGTAAGATATACAAACACTTTTGACTGAAGAAGTGCAAGCCCCTGAGGGGTCTGTAATTTTGCAGCTGTAGGTGTAAGACATACACACCGATGGCAGAAGCCCAGGCTCTAAGAAATCCACAATACCTGAATAGCAACACTACTTCTGTCTGCAGAAGTGCAGGCACCTCAGGGACCTGTGCTTCTGCAGGTGTAAGATGTACACACTGACTTTTGTGTGCAGAAGTGCAGGTCCCTGCGGGGCCTGCATTTGTGGTGTGGAATATCAAAATCCATGATACCCAAATTTTAATACTACTTTTGTCTGCAGGTGTAACACACACACACACTGCCTTCTGTTTACAGAAGTGCAGGCTCCTGTGGGGCTTGCACTTCTGCTGCTGCATATTGAAATCCATGATACCCAAACTGCAACAATACTTCTGTCTGCAGAAGCTCATGCCCCACTGGAGCCAGCACATCTGCAGCCACAGATACTCTTGCACATGCAAGCAATAATACTCAACAGGGTGGGTGGTATTGGGCAATACTGATCCTCCCAGGGGCGTAATGAGGCCCGACACCACAGGCAGAGGGCCTTATAGCCCCTGGAAGGTCTGGTATTGCCCATACCGCCCAACCCTGAAGGGTATTATTGCACTTAGAAAATGGGCACTGTAAAAAAAAAAAAAGGAAACAAATTAAAAATTACTTTTTAGATCGTTTTGAAATGAAATAGTTCCTCTGCCTGCATTACAAGGATGGCCTTTTGTCCAAATGCAGACAATAGTTGAAAGTTGGCAGAATGCAGCAGATTCTTTCATTGCTTTTTTTAGTTTAATGCCCCCCCCACACCCATATTACAATTGTTTTATTTACTGGGTACACTTGCTTTGTTTTATGTTGAGAGGCTGTTTTTGTCTTGCTGATATTTTTTTCACACAGGTCAGAGGTTGCATTTTTTCCACACTGGGGCAGGTCAGAGGTTGCAATCGTGACAAGGAAACGCAGCTTGGGAGAGTAAGTGGGTGTTGTCAGGAGCCAGTTGTTTAATATATTTTTCTTTGTCGGGCTTCGCTGCTTGTTTTATTTTTTTTATACATTCCTGGTCCTCACTGCCTTCCATGTGGACTGGGACTGTGAAGGGGAGCGTCTGTTTTAGCCACAAAGTTAGTGAGCGGGCGACCGAGCGACCGGAGCAGGGAGGAGCGAGAGTGCTGACAGTTGTGTGAATGTAAGTCTCTAACAATTCACCGTTACAGTATCAGGGATTGCAGGGCATGGGGGAAGATCAGTGATGGCAGTGTTTTAGAGGTGAGCAGTGGTACACATTTAAAATAGTTCTTTTGTGAACAGACCTTGCAATCGGCAGGAGGAGGGAGGAGCGAGAGTGTCATCTGGTGACCGAGATTTTGTAGTTACTGTGTGGGGAATCGGGGGCATAGGACAAGGTGAATATTTTTGATTTAGAAAAACAAACATTCAAAAATAAATGTAGCTAGCAGGCAGTTGTTTACGTCATGAAGGAGTGTAGCGGGAGAACTGATGGTGATGGGGACTCTCTCGCTAAGTGAGGGAATGAAATGGCGGCGTTTTACAATTTAAATGAGTTGTTGCAACCAATTAGGTAGCAGGGTGGGCACTACAATACTTACTAGGTGAAGGGGCACTGTAGACTGGTACTTTTTGTTTCCTGGGCATCTATTGAAAGTTAATGTACCCCCTTGGCAAGGGTACTAGCCAATCAGATGCCAGGAAATAAAAAGCCCTTTTTCTAATGTAAGATAAACATACACTTCTGGCAGCAGAAGCACAGGCCCCTATGAGGCATGTACGTTTGCAGCTTCAGATACAAATCCAGGAAGGTAGCACATCAGTGCTACTGCATTTGTGTCATCTGGAAACAGCTGCACGTTGTTCTGTCTTACCTGATGATGGCTGTCTGTGTTTGCTTGTATGGTCTTGTCCTTTTGCTGCTTGGGGGGTGGGGAGTTAGGATTAGAAATCCTAACACCACATTTCTCTACTTTTGTGATGTTAAGTTGAACCATAACTGGTCATTAACACAGTTTTTTGCAAATATATACATATATATAGTGTGAGAGAGAGAGAGAGAGAAAGAATATGAAATAGCTCAAAATATGATTATTTGGTGTAAAATATCAGTATTATTGTACTCTTCCAAGGGAAGTTCATACAATTCAAAGAAGTTCCTGCAGTTCAATGAAGTGTATGCATCTCATATGTGAGAATACATTTCTGAGAATGTTTAGTGTGACCAAAATGAATGTGAGAAATTTCTGAGCATGCTCAGTGACCAGCTTCATTTATCTTGCTATGCTGGGTCAAGACAACACTTTTTATTGACAAAATGTATTTGCCCTCCTATGGTATACATAAGGAATATTCCATGAGACAGCTCAAAATATGATTGTTATTTGGTGCAGAACATTGGATTTCATGTTCCATTGCACATGTGCAAGGGAACACTAATACAAATATTCCACATCAAATAATAATCATATTTTGAGCTATCTCATGGGATTTAAACTTGGGACATCTCAAACAAAGAAAACCTCGGGGTTGAGGCACCGGCAAGCTGACCACAGGCAGGCGGACCTCTCCCGACATCAAGACAGCATCGAGACCTGCACAAGCTGACAGGAGATTTATTTTTCCTGCCCACCCACCCCGTTCTCTCCTCCATCCTCCCCTTAAATTCTCACTAATCCCTCCCCTTATCTTCTACTGGACCAATCTCTGGAGCAGTTATATTGTCTCAGGCAATTCTACTGCAAAGATCATAACAGTCAAGCGGACTAGAACTCTAGCTTCCACAGCCACAAAGCTAATCACTGCTGATGAGCCTTTTCTTCTTTGCTAGTAATTATTACTCCATAAGATCTCATACAAGTGTAAATTGTTTTTCACTGCGTATAGCTCTCAAGAGCTAGCTCTGGGGTTACATACCAGCAGAGTATACTTACCACTGCAAAGCATAACTTGTTAACCTAGGTCTGCGGTACCCCCTCCATTTGGGCAGTTTTGCACAACCTATCAGCTATGGTTGTTATCTGACTTCTCTTGAATATTGCCTGTTTCTACCAATCCTAAACTACAGTTTACGATTCTACAAATCTAATCTAACAGTTTAAGTTAGGAATTACAGGCCAAAGTCATATGTACATGTACTACCCCATATAATTTCAGTCACTGTATTAACCGACCAAATTACCCACCCTCTAACCATGGTCCCAGCACGACAAGGCACCAATGCACTGGAGCCAACCTGGTACACTGCCCCCCCATCATGGCATCCCTGGGGCAGAACCCCTGCCAATGCCTACCTAATGACCCCACTACTCAGCCTGGCACATTCCCTGTTTGCCTGCATAACAGGGGACTGCTCCTGGCATCTATGTACATCCTGTCTCTCCTCTGGGTAGACCATCTCATATGCTCAGGCCACCTGGATAACACTGAACCCAGGCACCATAATATGCACTCCCCCAACTTATACTGCTGCCCTACCTCCCCAGGTACAGACTCCCTCCTGATTGCCCATGAGTTCTCAAAAAAGGGCATATGCTACAGTGTTCTTCGCTATTCATGAAGACTTCTCCTTCACGAACAACTTCTCTCTCCCGATCCTAAACTACTTTGCCTACTAGCTGCTCTGCTGCTCCTAGCAGGTGACATACAGCCTAACTCAGGTCCCTCAGTTGCCAATCTCTCAATATCCTCCCCTCACGATCCCTATTGGACATCCTCCAAGGGACTAAAGAGTGTGCATATGAATGTCTGCAGCCTCTGCCCCAAGATACATGAAGTTCAAGCTTGGTTGGATCTCTACAAGTCTGACATCCTTGCTGTCTCTGAGGCCTGGCTGAAGGCCCAAACCCTTACGCATGAGGTTGCTGCCCTGGGGTATAACACCTTCCACAAGGACAGGGATATCAAAAGAGGGGGAAGGGTACTTATACACACTAAAGATGCACTAGATGCATCGCTCATGTGTCTGCAGTATGTAGACCATATCAATGACGAATCACTTTTCATATGAATCACCCTTGGCCTTTCAAAGTACCTTACCATTGGGTGCATTTACAACCCCTTCAACTCACCCTCCAATCCCTTGAGTCTCTCATTAAAGCCCTGGCAGATGAGGTCTCAACTGAACTCCTAATCCTAGGGGACTTTAACCTTAACTGGGCCCAAGACTTGAATATGGATCTTAAAGCCCTGCTTCAAGATGCCAACCTTGAGCAAGTCATTACAGATATAACTAGACTAAACTACAAAACAGGGAACCATTCCACCCAATATTGGGTCCTGGTGTCCAACCCATCCAACTTACAGATGGCTGATACCATGGCTGATACCCTGAGTGACCACTCCCCAATCTACTGGAATCCTGGAAGAACAGGTTGCCTAAGGTTCCCCCTAGAATACTCATAACGCATGACTACTCCAAATTCCCAGTTGACCACTTCAACGAGTATCTCAGCAACCTTCACTGGAGCCCCATAAGACTCCTCCCAATACTGGATGAGGCACTGGACTACTTCCAGAACTCATTCAGGTCCGCAGACACCCTCTTCACTCCCTTGAAAAAACTACGAGCTAAAGGTAGCTGCTATAAGTGGATCACCCCCAGAATTCAAGACTCTGATGGTGTGCTGCGACAAGGGCCAGAAGAAAAACAAGCATTACTGCACTCCCAACTGACCTTGTGACTTACAAGACCCTCAGGAACCAATGCAAGAGAGCCATCAAACTTGCAAAGAGGGAGTATGTCACACATCTCCAGCAAACCTAGATTATTCTGGTCCCACATTAATGAACTTATTAAGGGCAATGGCAAGTCCCAACCAGGTCCTATCAAGGTCAATGGCCAACTACTAAGTGACAACCAAATTGCCTCCTCCCTTAACTGACATTTCACCAACCTGGACGTCTACAAGACTGGACTACCTCCTATAAACACTGAGCCCAGAACATCTGAGACCCCTTGCCTCAACCAACCTCCATTCCAATTGCAACTGGTCAAGACAAAGGAGGTTCTCCTCCTCCTCAAGTCCCTGAAAATCAAAGGATCTGGAGGACCTGACGGGATCAACCCAAGTCTGCTAAGGGCTGCAGCACCAGCCATATCCAGACCCCTAACCAGGCTCATAAATAGATCCCTACTCGAAGGAGTTGTTTCTGACATGTGGCAGCAGGCTTATGTGGTTCCCATCCACAAGGAGGGACCCAGGGAGCCCATTGGCAACTACAGGTCAATCTCCCTGCTCTGTACCCTAGCAAAAATTCAGGATAGGCTGGTATATGGGCAAATCCGAGACTACCTAGAGACTCACCAGCTACTAGCTCCCTCTCAACATGGCTTCAGAATTAACCATGGAACAGACACTGCCCTGATAAAATTCTTGGTAGATGTACTTGGAGCCATGGATAAAGGGATCCCAACAGGGGCAGTCTTCATTGACTTATCCAAGGCCTTTGACCTCGTCAACCACCAACTCCTGCTGATGAAACTGGGCAGGTTAGGCCTAGACCTCCACTCACTCACATGGTTCGACAGTTACCTCTCCAGCCGAACACAGAGAGTTAAGTGGAAAGGTGCATTATCTAATCCATTTCTCCTAAAGGAGGGGGTACCACAAGGGTCTATATTGGGCCCCCTCCTCTTCTCCCTGTTCAACAATGACCAAAGTAGCCACTGCTGGGATAGCTCAGTTGTCCAGTATGCAGATGACGCTGTCATATACAGATCTCTGGATAACCTGGCTGACCTAAGCCCTCACCTGCAAGCTGACTTTATTGGCTGGAGACCTGGCTCACAGAGAACAGACTGGTCCTCAACACAGGCAAAAATAAGGCTATGCTGTTTGGACCAAGATCCCTAGGACAGAACAAAACCCAATCACTCCCACTCACCTCTGTCTTTGGCAACTGCAGCGAAGTGGTGGGCTCCCTAAAATACCTAGGTCTAACGTTGGACCAGGGCCTCACCCAAAAGAAGCATATTGACAAGGTAACAAAAACCATCCACTGCAAATTAGGAATGCTTTACTGCCTAAAAGACCAGTTGATCCCTGAGGCCTGGATCACCATAGCCACAAGCTTCCTCCTCCCCACCCTGATCTACGCCGCTCCAATTATGCAGGGCATGGCTAAACCCAAGATTAACAGACTGCATGTCCTGTACAACAAGGTGGCTCGCTTTGTCTCACAGTATCACGCCAGAAGTCATCACTGTGATGCCTTGGCACTCCTAAATTGCCCAACCCTTGACTCTCGCCTTCAGTACCCCTTGCTCTGTCACACATACAAGTTCTTCCACTCTTCCCCCCTGCCAGACTCACTGGGCTCCTAGTCCCCAAGCACTCCAGGCAGAACCTCCATACAACAGGACGAATCCTCCTAGAAGAACTTAGGATGAGGACCAAGGGGGGCGGCAAGTCCTTTACTTCCTCTGCCCCTCTGCTATGGAACAAACTCCCACCCTCTGTACAGAAAGCCCTTTCCCGCAAAACGTTCCGAACCAGGCTCAAGGCCCACTTGCTAAATGCCAGCATGTGCTCCTGCCATGATACTTGAGCTAACCCCCATACCCCATACTGCCCCAAACTGTACAAATCTGGGCCTGCACACTTAGAAATTATCCTTATCTTTGCTTTGTACCTGTATTGCAATAACTAAAAAATTTGTACTGTGCTATCATCCTGTTAACCACTATGTATGCCTTAAAATATGTACTATGCCATCACCTTGTATACTACTATGTATGTCTTACCTCTGTAACTTAACCAGGGTCACCTCTGAGAAAGGGACCTCCGGGGCTCAGTGGGCCTACCCGGTCACCAAAATTGAACAAATAAATAATAAAAAATAATAGCAAGGGAGCCAGAGAGACAGAGAGAGAGAGAGAGAGAGAGAGAGAGCAGGAGATAAAAAGTCCTGTGCCAGCAGGGGGAGCTATTACTGGTCTGGACAGACCTTCACAGTGACCAGTTTAGGATGGTCTTTCTGACTGAAATTTACACCAGTGCTGTTGTTTAGAAATTTAATCATTGAGCCAGTCTACCATTATCTTATAGAAACTCGAGATATAACTGATGTGAGCTTAATATGAATGTTAATTTTTATTGAACAGTCATTTATTGTTATACAGAGCATAGTTCTCCTCTTTATTGTGAATACATATAACTGACCTTGCCATCACAAAACTTAATAAAAAAACAAATTTAAAAAAAGAAAGACCTGTGCTTGCCAGACAGGGTGGGCACTGGGAAGGGTGAGCTGCCTGTTGCACAGAGAGGGGGATAGTGGGCGGGTGAGTGGTACTGTACTTTATGGAGAAGGTATTCTGGAAGATCTTCAGTTATGGTAAGTATGTAACTTTTCCATCTTCCCCAGAATCAATCTTCTCCATGAAGTCCCACTCTTGGGTCCAGTGTACCACACTTTCCCTATTAATGAGGAAGAAGCCTGCTTATCCTGAGGCTATAAAGATAGCCTTAGTCCTATGTGTGTGAGAGAATACTTGAGGGAGGGTCTGTTTTCAGTCTGGATGGAGCAATGACTGGTCAGGTCGAGGCAGTGGCTCCTTGGGCACAGAAGCAGGAGGGTCACCCGATAACTCTTGCCTGACCTGCAGGGAAAAGAAATTAACTCCCTGGTAGTGGGAATTAAGCACTTTATGCCCGGCCACAGGTGCCACTTGTGACAGGCAAAGCTATTAGATCTATCTTATGCAGATGGCTGATCCAATGACTCTAGAACCCACCTCACCAGAGTCCTAAAGGCAGGGCAATAGGATTGCAGCCTACCAGGGCAGTAAGACCCAATGCCAGTAGCATCTCCCCCATGAAACACTGCTACAGGACTTACCCAGCAGATGAGGCCAAATGCAGAAAAGATTTGTTGTACTCCAAGGACAGCACTGAAGAATAAATAGTGGAGGGGCCAGAGAAAGGATCCTGAACTAGGCCCTAGTGGTGTCTTGGTACCATAGCTCTATGGTGCCAATCCATGCATGGTACTGGTACCACATGAAAGACCCAGTGGCCTGATAAACATAATCAATCTATCTATCCAGTCCAGAGGCACACAGGCCAGAGAAGGGCTACAGTCTCACAGACTGGAGTATCACTGCCTTTGGGAGGGCTTTGAGACTCTGGCAACACCTTCATCCTAAGAATGAACAAGTTGAAACTCCTATTTCTGACACCAATGATGAAGAAAGTGGCAGAACAGTGACCTTGAGGAAAGATCCCAGCAGGAGCTGGGAGTTCCCGCTCAGGAGCAGGCTACACTGGGAGACCTGATCCATGACCGGTGTCAACCTTGGAGCCAGGCTATGGAGAAATATTGGGAACGAGCTTGAGCTCTGATTCTGAATCAGTGCCACTCACAGCAACAATTTCAGAGGGAACAATTTCACTGGCACCAAGATCCTCCCCGGTGTTGACCGTGACACTGCCTCCAGCACCAATGTTGCCATCAGGCACAGCACCACCTCCTCCCTTGGTGTTGTGGGCAACACTGAGGTCAGGAACAGCAGCCTGGCCCGCATCATCATCGGCACTGACAAAGGGGCTAGGCCTGACACTGCAAACAGTCTCATTGCTATGTCTGGCAGTGTTGTCCATGTCACCCTCCAAGCTATTACTGCATACAGTGACAATAGCACAACTGACACTGTTGGCTGGCATCAAAGGGTTCACCCGCCACTCAGGGCAGGTGGACTGTTGTGAGTTCTCCACTGGCCACACAGAAGGAATTAGCATTTCAGACACTACTACTGAGGATTCCAACAAAACCCCATTGCCGTGGGGGGAGGAAAGCCTTGTACTTTGGCCAACCCTAAAGGGCAGCAAGGGTACCTGGGGTGCAGTCCAACATCCATACTTGAGAACTCCTGGAGCAATGCCTACTTTCAAAGCCTAGAGGCTCTAACCCAAACTTTGAAGCTCAAATTTGGAGTGTGCATTTGTCCATGCTGAAGCAAGCATCCCAGTAGTCCATGTCATGGCCTCACCCTAGGCAGGAAAGACATGTATAATGCTAGTTGTCGATGTTGATTTTCTTACCACATGTGCAAAGACAAAACAGAGGGCTATGTGTCCCTCTTTTTCTTTGATGTCTTCAGCATCAGGGAAAATAATAGAACAAGAAAAAGAACAGCAACGAAGGTGAATGGTGGTAATGAACTGAGGTGATGATGATGACTCTCTCCCATGGTGCACACTTGATGGTGGAAAAAACAGAACTTGGATGGGAGAGGGAGCCAGCAGCTTTTATTGGAAGGCACACATCACCACATGGTGTCATGCAGGTGCCATGAGCCGATGGCCATTGCTAGCCCCCTGGCCAAAAGACTTGCTGCCATAGAGTCCTAGCACCTCCAGCTAAGATTCAAGTGTAGAACTCCTTGGAGGAGATTGATTCTGTGGAAGATCAGAAGCTGCCATGTGACCATCATTAATTGCATTGAGAGTGCAGTAACTTGGGAGCATTCCCCAGCATAATAGGCCATATAAATGATTAAGTCCTCCATGTTCTCTGGGAACACGGAGCAGATTTAAGTTGGATAGTTTAGCTCGTATGAACTGCATTTTTGGGAAGGGGTCAACTGAGACTTATGTGGGTTCAAGAGAACTTCCAAGGATGTCAGAAATCACAAAACAGCTAGCAATGATGTCTGTGTGTTGTAAGGACTGGCTTTTTATGAGCCAGTCATCCAGATACTTGCAGTCCTTGTTTTCTGTGATGTGCCACTAGAACTGTGAAGCACTTGGTAAAGACATGCATCGCCGAAGCAAATAGCCAATTGGCAGTACTTTTGAATGTTAATGTTTAAGGCCCATGCAGAAGTGCAGGTATTTGCAGTAATCTACACTGACAGGCATATTCTACTAAGCTACAAATGAACAGCAGCACTTATTGAACACACGCTGAGGATCAGCCGTTAATACTGGTACATAGTCAGGAGAAACAAATTTTATAGTGATACACTCAGGCTGGAATCAAAGATGCAAATTAAGTGCTTTATTTTCAGACATGCGTAACTATCCCTGGTGCTTCGAGGGTACAATCCCTAATGAAGCGACAGGGATAGTTCCGTATGTCTGAAAATAAAGCACTTTAATTTGCATCTTTGACGCCAGCCTGAGTGTATCGCTGTACAATTTGTTTCTCCATATTCTACTAAGCACCTTACACATCCTGGGATGCCAACCAATCCTTGAATTTCAAACAGGAAAGTAGGGATTCAAGGGATGCCATCCTGAACTTTTTTTACCTCATGTACACATTCAGTTTTCTGAGGTTCAGAACTGGGCATATGAAACCTGTCTTTTTGGGAACAAAAAAGTACTGGGAGTAGAAGCCTTTGTTCTCGGTTTCTTGCACTTTTTCTAATGTCCTGTTCTGCACGTGGCCCATAACTTCCGTGAAGAGTAGGACTGCCATTTGCCCTGTCAGCAGATGTTGCTTCCCTGGTAGGTGATCCAGAGAGTGCTTTGTTAGCTCCAAAGAAGTAACCTTCCCAAATAATGTTCAAGACCCATTTGTCTGTGGTGATGGTCCCCCATTACTGATGGAACATGGCCAGATGCCCTCCCATGGGAGAGGGGTAATCCATCTCAGTCTCTGTGGAGACTCGGACAGCATCTTGACAGAGGATTGGGCTGGGGGCTACCCTCACTTGCACCTTCCATGACGGCTTTTGTTGCTGCTGAACAGGCTTTGACTTACACTGCTGCTGGTAATTTTCTTGTTTTTTATTTGCCACAAAATGGCTGCTGCATGCGGTAATATCCATAGCCTGCACCCCGAGGGATGGCTTCCATTTAAGGGAATGTTCATAATCTGCTGTTAGACATCAGAAACAAAACCAGCAATTTGCAACAAAAAATGTCTCAGTATGCAAACTGCTGCTGCATCAGAGGAATCTACAGCAACCCTCAGCCAGTAGTTATTAGAGTCTAACTCACAGATACATAGATACATAGACAGTGTCGGCAGATAAGGGCCTATGGCCCACCCAGTCTGCCCATTTGAGCTTGTAAGTTCAGTTTGTTTTCCTAGAAATCTGTTGCCCCTTACCCCTGACCTCCAGAATTCCTTTATGTCTATTCCATGCATTCTTAAATCCCGTGATTGTTTCAGCCCCCACCACTTCCTCTGGCAGGGTGTTCCACTTGTCCACCACCCGTTCTGTGAAGAAATTATTTCTCATGTTTCCTCTGAATTGTCCTCCCTCCAACTTCATCACATGCCCTCTAGTCCTGGAACATCTTTTTCGCTTAAAAATAGTGTTTTCCTGCACCCTGTTCCTCCCTGTAAGATACTTGTATGTCTCTATCATATCCCCTCTCTCCCTCCTCTTCTCCAAAAAAACTCTTGGATAATAAATAAAAATTAAGTACTTACTATAATTGTTGATCGTCCAGAATATATTCACCATTGATTACTACTTATGGTTCTGGGGCCAGAAGCACTAGGACCCTGCAGGAGCAAATTATTCTGCAGGGAGTGAGCTGGCCATGGCTAATGAGCACGGCACTTGCACACCTGCATTTGGTGTCACGTGCCACCCAATAACTATTGCTGGCTCCCTCAGTTACCCCAGTTCTGTTCGCCAGGACAGAAACAGAGTGGAGGAAAAGTGAGAGACAGGAAGTTTCCTAGCCCAAAGGGATAGGAAAAGGATACAGGAATACAAATAAACAAAAGAATAAAACCCAACTACCAACCTTTATACAGAGAAACAGGGCACACTAGGCGGCATAGAGAAGTAATTGGGTAGACCCAGAGCCTCTCAAGCCAGATAAGTGAATAGTGATCTAAAAAGACAGCGGTCCTGAAGTATGTTGCTATGACAGAAGACAAAAATGGGGCTGCCCAGAATAGGGATACCCTTGTAAATGAGATGGTATAATGTGCCAGACTAGGACTGAGACACATGAACTTCTGGGGGAAAACAACAGCCCCATGCTACCAGATAGAGAACTGACTGGATAATTAGTTAATATGTCCCTTTTCATCCTTGCCAGAGAAGAAAAGAGAATTTCCAGGTGCACGTGGAGTTGTAGGGCTATATAGTCCACAGGAGTCAAAATGTATTAGTTTCCCCAGGAATCCCTAAGGGTAGTGGGCTGACAGCCCAGCTGGCAGAAAGGAAGACAATTTGCATACTAACCAAAAACAGTGACATAGTCAGAAGATAAGAAAGGAAATGACCTGCTTCTGCTGCAATCACAGGGAAGTACCCTAATTGCTAGTGTACTTGCTCCAATCTGATGCATAGCACCTGCCACATGCAGTGCGACTACCAAGTGGAGTTAGATTGGATAGTGCCCAGAGGCAAAGACTACATTTAGCAACTAATAGGGGTATACCTCAGAAGGGGATATACCCAGGGCAGGGAGAAGGAGGACAAAAAAGAAATGAAGAAATGAAGGAAGAAGGGGAGCTGCCTTCCCCTTATTTTTTGGTTATAATAAGGACCCTGAAAGGACCTTTACCCCAGTTTTAAGTAAGCAATAATCTATGACAGGGTGTGCAGTTATAGGCATTTAATCCACACCTGGGGTGCATTGTGAGGCATGAGGCCGCAAGCTGAGTGTCCTCACAGTGCCCCAGGCATGGATTAAATGCCTATAACCCCCACACCCTGGAGTGGGTTATTGTGCTTATAACATGGGTTACTTTCCCCATAGGACAGAACCCAAAACAAATGACTTGTTCCCCCTCTTTTGCTTGCCTGAAAGGCATATTATGCTTTCGCTGTGGAAAGTAGTTCCTTAGAAAACATCTTTTTTTTCTTCTTATGCATGCTCAAGTGCTACTATATGTCTTTTAATATTCTTACACTGCTTTGTGATGGATCAGAAAGTAATGCAGGACAGCAGAGTGCTGTGGTATGCCTTTGTGAAACACTATCAGTGGCTACTTCTCTATGAACTGTTAGGTGTGGATTAAACTGCAAGTTTAATCCATGCTAGCTATCTGCTGTGTACTGCTACATAAACGTTGATGACCATCGGATGTGTAATCAATAGCACTGTTAGTAGACCGGGGCTCTATTCTACTGAAGAGTGAGAGAGTGAGAGAGTAAGAGAGTGAGAGTGAGAGAGAGAGAGAGAGAACACTGCAGCAATTCCATTTCATATGTCCCGATCTCGCTGTCAGTGTCTCTCTGATGTATGGCCAGGAGGAAGGGGGCGCTCACTTTCTGTTTCTCCCTACTTCTGTCTCTCACACACACAGTCATGGCAATTCCATCACAGCCTGCAACTTCACATCCATAATGGAGAACACAACTACATCGAGCAGCCAGCTACAATGTGCAGCCCAGCGTCTCTTATTTATTTCTTTATTTGAGAGTATCGGAATTACTAACCTTTGAGTTATAAACTCATTTCCAAAGGCTCCACGTCAAGTAACAATAGACAACAGCACACAGTACATTGATTATAGCTAACACATTGAGATATAATAAATCAGTTACAGAGTTCAATTCGTGTAGTGCACTAGTTGCACTAGAAAGTATAATACAGTACTTAAGAACAGTTACAGTGCAGTGAGAAAAAACAGTTACAGTGTTCTATAAATGTAATACTCTGGAGGGCAGTGGGGTGACTGTCCGCAGTGATTGGCAGTGCACACCGACTAGGGAGGACCTGGAGGGCAACAGAACAGAGTGTTGATTAAGTAGGTAAGTAGGTAACAAGGACATATTAAGGGTCCTTGGTGGTAGAGCAGTCCGGAGGTTAGACTTTGCCACACCTTGCTTCCGCTGTGTGCCTCCGTTATGGTGGGCAGTCACCCATGCTGTATGGGCAGGTGGCCGGGGGTACATACGCTGACAAACACCACAGGACACTTCTGTGGTCTCTCTCTCTCTCTCTGTGCATGTTTCCCTATCCAGACAACAGTCTTCTCTCTTTCTCTACATCGAGAGTCTCTCTCACTCACTATTGCTGTGTCCGGCTGCGCGTCTCACTGTCTCTATACACTGAGCTGCTACTGCTACTGTTGGGTTTGGGGGACTGTACATGCACCCAGGATTCAACCCCACACCCAAGGGACTGCACTTCTGCAGAGACAGAGGTGCACAAAGGGAATTCTGTTGTGTGGATTGCATTATTCTTTCTGTCTGTCTGTCTCTTTCTCTCTCTCTCTCGGTGTCTAACAAGCAGATTTGTCGCACATGTGTAGAATACATTGAATAGTTGATAGACATACCAGCAATGTTGTTCTGAGCAAAACGAACCCAACAGATTTACTGTTCTCTAACACAGTGCGTGGTCCCTCCCCCAAACACACGCAACCTTGTTGATCTTCGGTGCTGCATTGCATGCAGCATGATAACACTGTTATTAGAACTTTCAACTTTTAGAATAATTACACAGTGATACAGATGTGCACAGCTCTTAGACGTTGCTCTGTGCGATCGACAGCTCGATGAGGCAGTAGCATCCAGCTCTCTGGATTGCCTGATGTGGTGCACAATGGCGGGAGCAAAGACCAACTTTTCCATCCACTGTCTGCAGGACTGACACGGTGAGTTCATCTACAAATCAGTGGGAGGTAAATAAGTTAGCAAGCTCACAGTCCCCAGAAGTGCCTCCACGGCAAGAGTGACTTATTGCATGAATTGTCATTCCCTATTTTTTGCTCTGCCATTCCTGCACTGACTAGCATTTGCACTGTCTATAATACCCATTTGTAAGGCATTCTGTAGCGGGTATCAGTGTGGGGTGACAGCTCTCTCATAGTAGCGGTGACTCAGACTGTTCTTTTTCTAATAGCTACTACTAGTGTATTTCTACAGGTACAGCAATAATGCTTTGGTCATGTTAAATTATCACACATACAACACATAGAATTAGTTTTATTACAGTATAGAGACTGCAGCTGTTCTTCCTCGCTAACATGAAAAAAAACATGACTGCTGTAGAAAGCTGAGCTCAACAGATTCTATAGATCCCTCCATGGTGTGATGAGGCCCACTCCTTTGTTAGCAAGATCAGGCAGCAAAACCATGGATTAAGTAGGGAATTTAATCAATGGACACCTGACAGCTATGCTCCAATCACACAACCTCCTGAAGGTAATCCATGTTATAAGTTTATTTTTTTGTTGTTGGGGAGCGGACCCAACAATCAGCCCAACCCCCTTTTTATATTTTTGAAAGCCACTCCAAGGGAGTAAAACTGGGGAGCTACTGTATAATAGCGTAAATTTAGCACACTGAGCACACCTGACGTGTTCACACTATGTAATTTTCACAGGTTGCACACTAGTGCTGCTATTGCATAGTGATTCACCTAATATTTACTGTCTTTTTATTTTTGTGCAAATATGAAACCAGTGAAAATAAAAACAGTGAATATTTCTTGCTATACAGTATCCTAGCGCATGTGGTGCCAGCCAACACTGAAGGGTGAGCTACCAGAGGGAGGGGTGAAGATCAACACAACAATAGTGGAGTGAGTCCGGAGGAACATTAAGTATGTCACTTTTACATCTTCCAAAAATTCTTCCAAGAATCAATCTTCATCACTGATTCCCACTTATGGGTCTGAGTACCAAGATGTCCTTTCTTCTGAGGGATGGGCTGGCTCACCCCGAGGATAACAGATACTCTCAGCCCTCTGTGTGTGGGAGTGAGACCAGGGGCTCTTTACAGGTTTGGTGAGTGGCTCCTGTGGCACAGGAGCAGCAAGGTGCCCTAGCAGTTCCCATCTGATACCGGGGGAGAAGAAAGAAGCTCCCCTGGAAATGTGAGTTAAGCACCTAATGCTGGATCAAAGGTGATAGCCAGAAGAGGTGAAGGCCATGTCATCTGCCTGATGCTGATGGAAGTTCTTACTGGCTTGAAGGCCACCTCATTGGCATCATACAATGCCCTTGACTGGTGCCGAGCTACCTCCAGGCCCTGAACAGAATGGCCAATGGCTTACCTGACTGACTCACTTTGAGACATGGCAGCTAAGAGCTGACTTAGCTGCAACCACAGATGATGACTGAAGGTCACCAGATGTGCCAGGTGTACAGAGATTCACTTCAGGGTGTGTGATGAGGCAAAAACCTTCCTGCCAAGGGCATCAGTCTAAGCCAAGTCTGCCTCTAGAGGTCAATCACAGAGGCTACATGGCCTGCAGTACCTCATGCCCTGAAGAGGGGTGAAGTACCGCACCTGCAGCCCCTGTAGGTGCATGATACTGCATGAGGAGGTCCCTGGGGGAGAATGGACAAGAGAGGACATGCCTCCACACTGCCCTTGATGTCTCCCCCAAGGCTCTAGATCATGGAGGGATAACAACTGTGTCCTCATTGGGAATCCCAAGGATTCCCAACAACAGGGCTGCCGGATTGTGGCTTGTGTATGAGCCTAGGTCAAGTGCCTGGAGCATCACCACCAAGAATCACTGGTGTAGAGCGTACTCAGCAGCCAAAGACCAATGGAAGGATGATTCATGGTCCTCTAAGAAGGATATCAATGGAGATGAGGCACTGACCCCAGGAGCTGTTGGATTCGGGAGAAGGGCAGAAACTGGGCCCTGTCAGAATCCCTATGAAATCTATCTAGGCCACCAACAAACTCTGTGTTGCTCCCACATTAATGGCCACCTCAGGGCCGATAAATGCAGGCAGTCGATACATAAAGCAGTGAAGCCTCAGAGGAGTATGAGACTGAGGGTCTTGAGGGCCTAGACCTGGGCTGTGGAACTGCACAGGGGGCCTTGCCCAAAAGAAAGGCCTGGCAGAGTCACCTGAAAGGGGGTCCTTCTACATCAGAGAAGTGACCCAATCAGTGCCCATTGGACCCCCAGGTGAGGAGAGTAGAGCTATACAGTCTCCGTAGAGTGGCCCTGTCCTCACCAGTAGTGGTGTCATCCAGCAGCCCCAGGGAGAACTCAGCCTCCACACCACCATTAGACTCTGAGCCAATGGCACCTCCAGAACCAAGCTCAGGGTCGATGATGACCTCAGAGACAAACTCATCACCGAAACCATGGCTGTTGTCATGCCCATTGCTACAGTCGGTGTCATTATTCCCCTCAGCATTGCTAGTGACACTGGAGGAAATAACAGCCACCTCAGCAAAAGGATGAACAACAGCCCCAGTGCCTTTCCCTCCTCTGACACCATGAACATTGTCAGAAAGGGGCCCAGTGTCATCTCTGGTGCCTCCCGACTTGTCACCACTGTGAATGCTGACAGGAGCACGGGCGATGCCAGCAGATGACATCAAGGTGTCCACTGGGGTAGACTGAGCATATAGCTTTGGCCTCACCACTGGTGATGCCTGCTGCTAAGGGCAGACAGACTGTGGAGGGTTCTCACCGGCTCCCCAGAAGGAGTCAGCTGTCCACCAGATCCAACCACCAGGGCCTCTAATGTCTGAGCACGGTAAAGTTGAGAAGGGTCCTCTGCTTCTGGGGAACTGGAGGGCCCAGGAAAAGGCCCAGGAGAATGGCCTAGCATCCTTGCCTTGGCTGCACATGTGCAACTCCTGCCTCCGAAGGTAGGGATCGGACGATCCCACCTCATTGCGCAGATCTGAGAAGCAGGCGTGACACACATCCATGTCATGCTCTGGGCCAAGGTAGGCTGTACAGCCCTGATACCAGTCCAGAGCAGCCATTGGTTTCCCACAGGGGCACCGAGACATAATGGGTAGCTGTTGGACTTTCTTTTGATGACTTGGCCCTTTTTATCTCAGATTTCAGCATCATGGGAAATAATAAACACAACTAGCACTGCAAAAGAAAAGAAAATAATAGTGATGATATCCTTAGCAATGGTGCTGAAGGTAGAACTGAAGCACTGTCACTCCCACAGTGTTCACTTGAGGGTGGGAAGAACAGAACTAAGGTAACAAAGGGAGCCAGCAAGGGTTACTGGCTGGTGCACCACCACATGCAGATGCACAGACACCGAGCTCTGAAGCCATAACCAGCTCCCTCCTTGCAAAAACAAACTCTAGCCAGAGCCGATACAGCTGTGGCAAGTTGCCAGATGACCAAAGTTACACAACCTGGTGCAACTTGGCCATTTTTTAGAGCTGTTGCTCCAAATTTTTAACATGGCCTTTTTGGGACCCCACCTCATGAAGAGTGCCACAGTTATTTCATTCACTTGTCCCGAAAGGTGATTTTGCAGAGTGACCATGCCATTCTGTGACACAGGCGCGAAAACACATTTCAGGCAGGATGTGAAAAATGGCAGCTGCACTGTTAATAAGAAGGTGTGCCAAAATGGCAATGTTGAAAATCTGGAGTGAAAATATTACAAATTGGCGAAGTTAGGAGTGTGCACAGAAACTGCACAACACACGCTCACAACGCAGTCATTTTGGGGAATTTGTTCACTAGATTTGCAACATGGGCTTTCTGAGACCCCATCTCATGAACAGTGACACTATTGTTTCGTTAAAGGGGCACTGTCAGCTTTGCCCCTTCGTTGTGTGCACAGTGTGAAAAGTGTGCCTCCTGGCTCATACCTAGCACACATGTGCTAAATAATGCCCCTATGTATGTCAAACGTATTATTTATTACCTTAATCTGCAATTTTGCATGAAATACTGTTTCATCCGGGATGATCAAAAATCAGCTGTGTCCCGGGAGCACATCCAGATCGGAGACGAGGGTTAGGCAGACGCACAGTCCCGGAGTACGACTTTTACACAAGGTAGCTGAAAAAACAAGTTATTTCTGTCCCAGATAATATAAGGAAAAGCTGCTGCTATTTAAAACATGAAAACGAGCACTGCAAAGAGCACAATTTAAACTTTTAGTATGCAGCTAAACTCCCACGCATGCACTCAAGAGGCATAAAGAAAGATCTCGCGCATGCGCAGGAGCATGCCGTCTGAGCGCATGCGCGGGATCTTAGCTCCATTGTAAAAGGTTAAGTTGTGCTCTTTGCAGTGCTCATTTTCATGTTTTAAATAGCAGCAGCTTTTCCTTGTATTATCTGGGACAGAAATAGCTTGTTTTTGCAGCTACCTTATGTAAAAGTTGTACTTCGGGACTGCGCATCTGCCTAACCCTCGTCTCCGATCTGGATGTGCTTCCGGGACACAGCTGATTTTTGATCGTCCCGGATGAAACAGTATTTCACTCAAAATTGCAGATTAAGGTAATAAATAATACGTTTTACATACATAGGGCATTATTTAGCACATGTGTGCTAGGTATGTGCCAGGAGGCACACTTTTCATACTGTGCACACAACAAAGGGGCAAAGCTGACAGTGCCCCTTTAATCGGTCCCAAAAGGTGATTCCGCGCAGTGACTGCAAAATCACCTTTTGGGACTGAGTAACAAAATGACAGTGACAGTGTTCACGAGGTGGGGTTGCAAGAACCCCATGTTGAAAATGTGGGCCCAAAATTTCTAAAAATGGCTGATATATCAACGTAAGTTGAAAACCCCATTGACTGCCATTATACCATGCTTACCTTTAATTCTTGAGTTTGCGGTTCGGTTTTGAAGAGTGTAGACGTGTCCCGGTCCAGAGGAGATGACAGCGTCAACCTCCAGAGGTAAGTATGGGATGGGCGGGGAGTAAGGAGGAGGGTGCTCAGTGGGAGGGTGGGGATGGGGGAGGGACTGGGGCAACAACAAGGGACTATTTTCTTTTACAGTTAAAAAAACATGTCAGGGGATGGTTTTCTTTAGTTATGGGGGGGGGGACTACGTTTGGGCACACTGGGGTGGACTCCCAGTGTGCCACATGAGTTGGTGGGGGTACATAGATACATAGACAGTGTCAGCAGATAAGGGCCTATGACCCACCTAGTCTGCCCATTTGAATTTGTAACTTCAGTTTATGTTTTCCTAGAACTCTGTTGCCCCTTACCGCTGACCTCAGAATTCCTTAATGTCTATCCCATGCATTCTTAAATCCCATGATTATTTCAACCCCCACCACTTCCTCAGGCAGGGTATTCCACTTGTCCACCACCCATTCTGTGACGAAATTCTTCCTCACGTTTCCTCTGAATCGTCCTCCCTCCAACTTCATCCCATGCCCTCTAATCCTGGAACATCTTTTTCGCTTAAAAATAGTGTATTCCTGCACCCTGTTCCTCCCTGTAAGATACTTGTATGTCTCTATCATATCCCCTCTCTCCCTCCTCTCCTCCAGGGAGTACATGTTCAGTTCCTTCAACCTGTCCTCAGAGGACTTGTGATGCAATCCATGCACCATCTTTGTTGCCCTCCTCTGAACCTTCTCTACCCTGTCTATGTCCTTACGTAGGTAAGGTCTCCAGAACTGCACACTGTACTCCAGGTGGGGCCTCACTAGTGTCTTGTATAGTGGAATTGTTTTGTAATGTGCTCTTCTGTCTGAGCTTTGGCTTCCCTTACTGACCTCCCTACCTCCCTTTGCTTCTCCTGGTACTTCTCTCTATCCTCTTCTGCCTGTATCTTTTTGTATTGCCTGAATGCAATCTTTTTGGCTTTCACTTTCTTTGCTGCCTCTTGGGAAAACCATAATGGCCTCCTCTTCCTTTTCTTCTTGCTAACCTGCTTAATGCATAATTCTGTTGCTCTTGTAATCCCCGTTTTAAATACTGCCCACTGTTCCTCAACCCCTGATTCCTGCCCCATTCCCCTTAATGCCTCTTTCAAGTATCTCCCCATTTTCCCAAAGTCTGCCCCCTTAAAATACAGGATACATGTTTTTGTGTGGCTTGGTTCTGCTCCTTCTGTGATTTCAAACAACAATGACTGGTGGTCACTGTTTCCCAGGTGCTCCCCCACTGTTAACCCCATCACATTGTCCCTGTTTGTGAGCACAAGGTCCAATAATGCCTTCAGCCGAGTTGGTTCCATGACCAGTTGCTTGAGGAAGGCACCCTGAAGGGAATCCAGGATAAATCTGCTCCTAGTTGATGCTGCTGCTGGGATGCTCCAGTCCACGTCTGGAATATTGAAGTCTCCAACCAGTACTACCTCACCCTTGTCTGCCATCCTTTGGATGGCTAGCATCAACTCTATCTGTTTCTTCCTCCTGGGCTGGTGGTCTATAGACCACACCTGTGCGGATGGTTGGCCCCATTTTCCTTTCTAGCTTAACCCACAGTATCTCTCCCCCATTTTGTTCCTCCTGGATCTCTGTGACCCTTATGTCATTTTTCACATACAGTGCCACTCCTCCTCCCTTCCTACCTGCCCAATCTCTTCTGAATATCTTGTAGCCAGGAATGGCCATCTCCCAGCCATGGTTATCATTACACCAGGTTTCTGTGATGGCCACAATGTCCAGGCCTGACTGCACCATGACAGCCTCCAGATCTTCCATTTTGTTGCTAAGGCTCCTGGCATTGGCACACATGGCTTTCCATGATTTGGCCTCCCTAGACTGTTTAGCTGCTCTACTCCAGCCCCTTCCCTAGTTGTCCTTTATCCCTGGTTCTCCTTGCTGTCTGCCCTTCTGCTGAATTTTGCCCCTTTTCTGCCTATCCACCTCTTGGGTGCTAATCTCCATCTTTTTCACACTGCTTTGTTGAGATATCCACTCCTCTGGTTCACTGGTTCCACTGTTAACTGTGGGGGGTGAGCAAGTCGGTACCCTCCTTGCTGGCCTGCCAACCCCCTTGGCTAATTTAAATGCTTGTCAATGTAGCATTTAAACTTATCATTGAGTGCTGGGATTCCCCTCCAGGATGGATGCAGGCCGTCAGGCTTGAACAAACCTCCATCCCTCCATTTGGGTCCCCAGTCACCAATGAATCCAAACCCTTCCTCACAGCACCAGTTCTTCAACCGTGAGTTAAAGTTCCTGGTGCATGCACCCCTATTCTCCCCCATGCCTCTCGCAGTTAGTACTTCTGAGATGGTGACAAAAGTAGCTACTTGCTTGAGACCCCTTCCTAAATTCCTAAACTCTTCCTGAACTTCCTTTGGCTCCCCATTTGCCAGGTCATTAGTACCTAGGTGGATAATGACATCCATCTCACCCTCCTGTCTTGCCTTCCCAGTGATCCCCAGGATCTTCCTTCCATCCCTCCATGCCGTAGCACCTGATAGGCACCTCACCTAACTGTCCTCCCTTCCTGTGTTCCTAGCTGGATCCCTCTTATGATGGAGTCCCCCACCAGGATTCACTTCCTCCTCCTCTGGGGTTCACTGCTGTCCCCGCTGTGGTCACCTCCTTGGCTAACCTCCACATCCTTTCCTTCCACTTCTCTGGGTACCTCTATTTGTTTGCCCCCATTTGCCAGTGTGGCATATGAGTTCTTGAGTGGAATAGGATCTGGGATGTGCCTCTGCCTGACTGTCTTAACCCGCCCTGAGCCCACTGTCATCCAAGTGCTCCTTGTTCTCGGCATTCTTTGAGGCAGCGGCATTGGACTGGGTGATCTATGGATAGGGGTGATGGTACTCCTAACCCAGTTTACTTCCGCTCTGAGTCTGGCTACCTCATCCCGCCGTCCAGAGAGATGCATGCAGATAGGGCAGCACCTCAGTATCCAGAAGGTCTTCCTGAATATGGCTGCCCCGCAGCTACTGCATTGCACCACTCTCCACGTTATGCTGCAATTATACTGCTATTCCACTACTTGTCTATTACTGAAGCTCTCCTAGTTCCCTTTTTATTAATTTACTGTCCTAAAAATCCAGCCACTGATCCTCAGACTCTTTTCTTAAATAAATAAATAAATAAATAAATAAATGAGTCAAAACACTTGTCATGCTGAGGGTGGGCTTCTTCCCCTTATGCCCCTCCTACTCCACACCCCCTACTATCCCCTGTGTTTATCTCCTGTCAATCAGATTTAACATGGCATATAATTAAGGGTTGGGGAAGGGAGGGAGGAGGGAAAATTACAGCAATTGAAGACAGGAAAGAAATACACCACCACTACGTTTTAACTTTTCAACAGCCCAAAAACAATTCTAAGTAAAGATAGCAAAGAAATTACAGTGTCACTAAAAGCCCACAATCTAAGTTTAATAACAAAAATAGCAATTACCAGTTACTGTAAAGCACTGAAATGAATATGTTTCCTTCCCCTTCTGGCTTCTTCTGAGCAAACAAAAATCACTTGCTACTTCAACTCTGACTAAGCCCCACCTCCAGTTATCATGTAGCTGAGGTCAGAGGCCAGACAATTACCATCCCTCACCCAGACTACAGGGCAAGTCAGACAAGCCAAGACTAAATTTGCAGCAATTAAAGACAGCAAAGAAATACACCACCACTACGTTTTAAATTTTCAACAGTCCAAAAACAATTCTAAGTAAAGACAGCAAAGACATTACAGTGTCACTAAAAGCCTACAATCTAAGTTTAATAACAAAACAGCAATTACCAGTTACTGTAAAGCACTGAAATAAATATGTTTCCTTCCCCTTCTGCCGACATGGAGATTGGGCACCCTGATGTTGGCACGGGGGAGAATAAAAACCATAAATTTGGGCACACTGGGGTGGGCTTCCAGTGTGCCATATGAGTTGGGGGGGTTACATGATGCCGACATGGGGATTGGGCACCCCAATGTCGGGTGCAGGGAGAAACAAAAGGTAAAAACATAAATTTGAGCACACTGGGGTGGGTTCCAAGTGTGCCACATGAGTTGGGGGGTACATGATGCTGACACAGGGATTGAGCACCCCAATGTCGGTGCAGGGACGGGGAATGGAGGAAGCGGGGAGGACAGCAGCAGTGGGAGAGAGTGGGAGGGTTTTATTTGCTACCGGTGCTGGGAGGGAATGGAGGGAATGGTGAGGATAGGAGCAGTGGGAGGGTGTGGGAGGAGTGCCATCCACAAGATGGCAGTGGCGATGCAACTGTACATGCAGAGCATTCGAGCATGCGTAGTTGCGGTGAGTGGCATTCTGCCATTCACAAAATGGGGGCACCAGCAGAACAGTGCATGCGTGTGAGGCTCGAATGCGCAGTTCTTGTCCTGGAATACAGAAGTAACAGCCGAACTAGTATGGCTGTTACTCCATAGTGGCCAATCATTGCAGTGTTACAAGCTACGTTGGACTTTTGGAAGGATACTTCCAAAAGTCCAACGGAAGGTGCCACGATCGGCCATTTTAAGGCTATGATCACAAAACAGCTGTAGGCTCCACCCACAGCTGTAAAAATTGTTTCTGCGGAGTCGTGGTGCTTCTGGCCCCAGACCCATAAGTGGAAATCAATGATCAAGGCTGATTCTTGGAAGATCTGCAATAAGGTCTTGCTATGAGGAGGAGGAGGAGGAGTAGGCACATTCAAATATTCCAGCTGAAACCTCTTATCCTCATTGATAGCTACTGTCTCAAAATTCAGGGCCTTATGCACATTTTTGATCAGCACTTGAAATGAATAATCCTCCTGGGGATCCTATTTTGTGGAACTAGTGTGGGCACTTCTGGATCCAGGGGATAATCATCATCAGGATAATATACATCAATAATGAAAACAGGATTGTACAACTCATCCTCTGTAGAATGAAACACAAAAACATAGACTATGATGGGCAGACAAGGACTGCTTGGCCCACCCAGTCTGCCCATTTCCCCTACCTACTGGATAAGCTGCAGATCCTAGTTTTACCAACAGCCTACTTCCTCCTATCCCCCCACTAGAATTGCCTTATGTCTGTCCCATGCATTCTTAAATCCCCCCACTGTTTCTGACCCCACAACCTCCTCAGGAAGGCCGTATCATGCATCCACCACCCTCTGTGAAAAAATATTTCCTCACATTGTCTTGGAGCCACCCCCCATCTTCAAATTGTGCTCCTTTGTTCTTGCACATCTCTTTTTCTGAAAGATACTACACTCTGGACATTGTTGATTACCATGAGGTACTTGAAAGTTTCTATCATGTCCCCTCCCTCCTTTCCTCGAGGGTATGCATATTAAGCTCCCTGAGTCTCTCTTCATTTGGCTTCTGGTGCAGACCCTGCACCATTTTAGTTGCCCTCCTCTGGACTGCCTCCATCCTGTCTATGTCCTTGCGGAGATGGGGTCTCCACTCCAGAACTGCATGCAGTACTCCAGATGGGGTTTCACCAACTGTTTGTACAGAGGGATAACAATTTCCTGTTTTCTACTGGTGATGCCTCTCCCTATGCATCCCAGCATCCCCCAGCCCTCCTTACTGCCTTCTCACATTGCTTGCTACCTTTAGGTCATCTGATATGACTAACCCCAGGTCCCTTTCCACTTTTGTTGTCGTTAATACCTCCCCCCTCCATTGTGTACTCTTCCCTTGGATTTTTGTTTCCCAGGTGCATTACTTTGTACTTCTTTGCATTGAATCCAAGCTGCCATACTTTTGACCATTTCTCCAACCTTGCCTAGTCCCTTCTCATCCTTTCCACCCCCCAATGTATCAACACTGTTGCAGATCTTAGTGTCGTCTACAAAGAGGCATACTTTTCCTTACAGTCCCTCCGTAAAGTCACCTATAAAGACATTAAAGAGGACCAGTCCCTATTGAACCCTGTGGTACCACACTAGTAACCCCCCTTTCTTCGCTGTGGACTCCGTTTACTATTACCCTCTGCATCCTGTTGTCCAGCCAATTTTTTTACCCAGGTTACCACTCTGGGACCCACCAGGGCTAGTTCCTCTAGCTTGACCCTGGGGAACCCCTGTAAAACAAGGTTAAGCACAGCAAATAGCAACAGTACAATACTTTTGGCACAAACTGGAACCACACCCAGGTTAAATGCAAACAAAGTTAAATCTGATTTATTCAGGGGACTTGAACAAGGGAGGGGCGTAATCAGGTTGATTTGCTTAAAAGCTATATTAATCAGACAGTTATGCATGCAGTTCAGAGTCCCTACACAGTCACACACTCTGGGTACCCAGGTAGGAAAATGGTGGGCTAGCCAGGAACATTGCAGCTGTTTGGGGCCCTGTGATGGAAGAAATCAACATGCACAACACACACTGTTTGTAATCCGGAGCCGAAGGGCTCAGTTCGTGAAAGAAAAGGCAGTAAGACAATCAGATGACAACACTTTTAGATTTAGCTGTTGTTGCAGGGAGCTACCCTGATGTTTACTCATGATACCCAATACTGAACACAGGCAGGATGAAATCAAGACTGCAGGCTGTTGAGCTGGAGTGCCCAGAGAAGCAGGGCCCACACAAATCACCGAGGCGTCATTCTTGTTTAAGGCGTTGAGAAGGGGGCTGATCCCCAGGCCAGTCTCTCATCGATGACTTTCTCTGCGTAGCAAGTATTCTGGCTGGGCCAGTGTAGCAGGGCCCAGGCAAATGGAAATGGATACGGATTCAGTCCGTGGAGCTGGATACAGCCTCCAGCAAGCAAAACACAGTTCAGACACACAGTGGGGAATCAAATCACGACCCACTATAACCACACAGCACATTCACATGTAAGGAAATTCTACTGTACCAGGCAAATGGCTCTCTGGTCGCAAGTACAGAGTCTCTGCACAATTCGGGAGATCAGAGGTAGCTGGAAGTCCTGTTACTTCTTCGCGTCACAATTCAGATCGAACTGAAACTGCAAGCAGTGTGGAACTTTCCCCCAGATCCAAAAGATTCGGTTGGCTGATCTGTCTGTCGGTCACAACAAGGGCTCCCCCTCCAGGTTATTTTAGGCACCAAAAGCCCAAAACTACAATTCCTACAAGTTTTGGCCCCACCAAGCCTCTGTAGACAGGCTCCACTTTAGAGTCCCAAATGTACTGATTGGCCCATTCTGATAGTCCAGGACCAAGATGATAGAAACAAACAGAACTGTCCATGCTGCAAAGAAGGCAGATTAGAACAAACTGCAATATTATTACTACTCTAACAAATGATCAGCAAACAAGTACACCTTCTAACAGAGATCCCTCTCAGATTAATTATCACTGCAATTCAGGCAGCTCTTAAAGAGACAGTACACAGAGGCTATACAAGCACTCTCTGGCAATACATTTAAACTGCTAAAACACAGGACACCAGCCTGGCAGTGCGCATTTAAGCAAGCTCAAGGAAGACTTTTCAGGAACCCCCATAATGAACCCCTTAAAAGAACTCAAAAAGATGGTCTGGGCTCAATTATGTTGCATAGCACCCCTGCTTCTTAGCACATACCAGATGGCCAGCAGGGAAACAATCTTTTCACAGGATACTTCCTGTACCTACCTGGTCAACAAAAGCTAAATAAATAAACTGAGTGGAGCAAACTAATGCTCCCTTTATGAGCAGGTATAACATTATGGGTTTTTATAATAAACTGTAAACTGTAAAGAAAATAGTAAGGATATCACCAGAGTCTAACCCAACATGGCTATAACATTTTTCATTACAGAAACTTAGTGTAGTCATTAGAAACAGTGTAGCTGCAGTTAGAACCTTAACTTTAATAACTAGGAATAGTCTGAAGGGCTATAAGAAAAGGTCCATGATGTCTTTTTATTACTGCTTCAGTCATTTGGTTCCAGATCAGATTCTTCATCCTCCTCCTGATCCACCGAGGCTCTTTGTGTAGATAGTAACTTTGAGGGAAATGCTGCAGCAGCTTCAGGCTCAGAAATAATATGTGTTTTATTGCCCAGATGAATTTGGAGATGTGCAGGGAACAGCATCTGCACATAGATCCCATTTTTCAAGCAGGGTTTTCTTTGTAGCCTGTAAAGCTTTTTTTCTATTTTGAGTTTGGAGTGAAATATCAGGGACTATGGCTGTTCTGCTGCCCTCCCATACTAAATCACCACACTGACGAACAGCTTGCAGTAGTGGGATGCGAGCCTCTGGACTAGACAATGTCGCAATGGCCGTTCTCTGGCAGTGCTACAAGGTCTGGCCCTAACTGGTATGGCAAAGGCCTTTACAACAGAGATCCCTGAGTCACTGGGCAGCAAGCCAAGGTCCAAAAAAAAAAAAAAAGTCATTTTACCGCCGGCAAAAGCTCCATTCTCCCCACCAGCCCGGGGGGAAGCCCACTATCCAAACATTTGTTTGCCTCTGTGCATTCTCAAGAGCTTCTGCCTTTGCTCAGGGAAAATGGAAGTTCCATACAAAGGCCGTATTCCTCTCCCTCAGGTGCATTCCTTCCGATGCAAGCTCAGCAAGCTGGGAGGTATTAGCTTGCACTTTTGCATCAAGCTCCACAAAATGAGCCTCCATAGCAGCCAGTCTTTGAATTGTTTCCTCCCCTGTCACCTGTATCTTTTCTCGGATGGCCATGATTTGAGGATTCGGTGCCTCAGAAAGCCTGACGTCACCGGGGGTGGACGGGCCACTTGCTGTAACTCTGGAGGTCGATGCCAAAGAAAGGTAAGCATCTAGATTTTGAACTGTGTGTTTATCCCGTTTTGGACCCATTTGTAGGCTCTCTGGTCCTTAATACGGGAGTTGCCACTAGTTTCAGATCAATCACAGGAGTTAACTCGTTAATATTTAAACTTTATTTTGCTTGAACTGTATCGGGGAAAAGAGCAACCACCATGTTGGAAGCTCCACAGTGCCCCCCAAACAATTCTTTCTTTCAGAAGTGATTTCATTATTTTCCCCACCACTGAGGTCAAACTAACAGGTCTGTAGTTTCCTGCCTCTGCCTTGCTGCCACTTTTGTGAAGGGGAATTACATCCACCCTCCTCCAATCAATCAATCAAAAACTTTATTTAACCAGGCAATTCATCCTTGAGCAAGCTCATTTGCTAGATGGTCCTGGACAGAAAAACATACAAGTAAAGACAGAGACTGATAGTTACAATACAGTGGCAGTAATATAAAGATAAGGGTAACTAGATACAGTGAGTATAAGGGAATGCGACAGATCCGGGAGGGAGGGAGCTGAAGGGCTAGAGAATCAGCTTAAGAGAGAGCTGCTATAGGAGCCAGGAGAGACGGGGGAAGAGAAGGAAGTGCTAGTGTTGACAGAGTTAGAGCTAAAGTTGTCAATGGCCAGGGCAGGAGAATGGCAAGGTACTTATAAGTTTACCTGAGGCAGGCACAGGTATCCCTTAGATAGTGTGCGAGCAGCATTTTAAAAGTGTGGGGCCCAGGCAAGGAGGCCAATTTTAGAGACTTTTGGGCTGTGTTCCATAGAGAGTGGAGAGAGCAGTAGACGGTGACTGAACCATGCCACATCTTTATTCTAGGTACCTTGAAGATTACCAGAGCGAGTCTTCTCAGGCCATACAACCCCTGAGCTTTCACGAAGAGGTTAGAAATATAGGTAGGTAGTCGACCAGTTAGAGCCCTGTAAAACCAAATGAGAGCATTTATTTGCCTCCTAATTGAGAGGGAGGACCAGCCCAGCAACTCATAGAGAAGGCAGTGATGGGTGCGTAGGGGTACTTTCAGGATGAACCTTAAGGCACGGTGGCAGAAAGCGCCTAATTTATTCAAGGCCACATTGGGACAGTGACTATAGAGAAAGTCTGTGTAGTCAGTCATAGGCAGGAAGGTCGTTTGGACTAGTCTCTTCCTGATTTTGAGTGTAAGCAAGTGTCTGATATGAAAGAAGACACCTAGTCATTGCCTTAGTTTTTTTGAAGCTCGGACAAGTGGGTCGTGAAGCTTAGCCTGTTGTCTTACCAGAATCCTAAGTACTTAAACTTGTCCACAATTTCCAGTGATTCACCTAGTAGTGTGTGAATCTGGGGGTTTGCCAGAGGCACTGTGGCATGGGAGTGATGGGGTGAGATAATCATGGCTTTAGTTTTTTTTTGCATTAAGCAGTAGCTTAAGCTTTAGCAGATTATGTTGAATGGTGATAAAGTCCTGCTGGAGTTCCTTATGGGCGTTTTCAGAGGAGGAGCTAATGGTGTAAAGAACCGTATCATCGGCAAATAAATGTACGTTAGTTGTATGGATGCTGGCATTGATATTATTAATGTAGATTGCAAAGAGTATAGGGCCCAAGATAGATCCCTGCAGCACGGCCCTAGGGAGAGTTTTCAAAGGAAACAAGTCACCCTGAGCTTTTATCTGTTGCATGCTGTTGATAAGATAGGATTCAAGCCATTGTATTGCAGTGCTATCCTGGCCAATCCTGCCCAAGACGGTAAGTAGGATGCTATGATCCACAGAATCAAAGGTCTTGCTAAGGTCTAAGAAGAGGGCATAAATATGTTTTTTGCATCAACAGCAGTTTGCCAGTCATTAGACACTTTGGGAAGGGCAGACACCGTGCTGTGCTTGTGTCTAAAACCCAATTGAACTGGATTTAGTAGGTTTTCGGAGTCAAGGTACTCTCTAAGCTGGGAGTTGACAATTTTTTCCAATATTTTAGAGACAATTGGCAGAAGGGAAATAGGCCAGTAATTATTCAGGTTGGATGGGTCGCCAGATTTAAAGAGGGGAATAATATGAGCAATTTTCCAAAGGAGGGGGTAGCTCACCGGGCATCAGGGAGCAATTAAATAGGTGAGTGATGGGGGCTGTCGAGTAATAGTAACCTATTTTCAAGAAAAGTGGTTCTAGGTGGTCTGCGCCTGCGTTCTTATTCATATCCAGGGTCAGTAGGAGGTCCTCGACTTGTTTGAAGGCAACTGGGTGAAAGCTAAATGAAGGATGGGTCGGGTTGGGGGAAGTGCCAGGACTTGGGCCATCAGTAGCATCACCATGAACTGAAAGCTTATTGACAGGGGACGCATCAAAAGCTAGGCCAGCTATAGTGAAATGATTGTTAAGCTGTTCAAGGATGTCTGCTCTATTGCTGTAAGTAGTAACGCCGCTTACAATCTTGGTGGGCAGGGGGGAGGTTGGTGAATGACCTTTGACCTCTTTGAGAAGTTTCCAGAATTTGGCAGAGATGTCTATATTTTCCTCAAGGGCAGTTCGGAAAAAGTGAGCTTTTACAGATCTAATCAACCTGGTACAGGCATTCCTAAAGGCTAGCCAATCAGTGTCTGACTTTGTTTTTCTTGCCCTTTTCCACAGAACATCTCTGTCTCTGAGGGCTTTCTTTGAGGAGGAAGTGAACCAAATGGGAGACCTTTTCCTAGTTTTGATCTTCCTTAATGGGAGCATGTTTATCTATCAGCCCCAGTAAAAGATTTTGAAAAATGTTATAAGCTTCTATGACAGTAGAGGCCAGATAAAAATCCTGCCAGATAATGTTGCCAAGATCTGTCAGAAAGGAAGTTGGGCAAAAGTTTTTTAAACATCTCTTCAGTTTAAAAGAGGAGGAAGACAACCGGGTGGGAACATGCCTAATGCAGGCTGTAGCACAATGATCACTTAGATCACTATGAAAGACCCCTGCGTGGGAGATATTGTGGGGTTTGTTGACAAGCATAAGATCCAGAAGCAAGCTACGCTCTTTATGCTTCCAGTGCTCAGGTACCACACCCTCCTCCCATGATTTGTTAAAAAGGGTAGTCAGTGATGCCATTAGTTGTCCTCTTAGTTCTTTTAGAATTCTGGGGTCAATCCCATCAGGCCCCATTGCCTTGTCCACCCTCAGTTTTAGGAGTTCTTTCAGGACCCTTTCTTCTGTGAATGGACTGGTATCGAACCCCCTATCCAGTGTGCTTCTATCATTTGGTTTGGGTATCTCCCCCTCCTCTTCTTTTGTGAATACTGAGCAGAAGTATTCATTCAGTATCTCTGTATTGTCACTGCCACCCTCTGCCCACCCACCTCTCCCCTTTATTAAGCCTCACTATCACTCCCTTGGTATTTCTTCACTCCCTAATGAGCCTATTAAAGGTTTTATCCCCCTTCTTAACTGAGTTGGCTGTCTTTTCTTCAGTTTGGGCCTTTGCTATTCTGACTGCCTTTCCTGCTTCCTTCTGCTTTAACTGGTGCAGTTCTCTGTCCTGCTCCTTCTGTGTTTCCTTATACTTCCTGAATGCTATATTTTTTGCCCCTAACCTTCCCTGCCACCTCTTTTGAGAACAATAGTGTTTTTTTCCTTCATTTTGTTTTGTTTATTTGCTTCACACAAAGGCTTGTTGCCTCTGTGATGGCAGCTTTGATTTTCCCCCATTGTTCCTCTACCCCACCTTCTTGACCATTTGCTAGTGCTTTTCTGAGGCACTCCCCCATTTTGCCAAAGTCAGCCCTCCTAAAGTCCAATACTCTCACCTTTGTGTGACTTGACTCTACAGCTGTGTTTATCGTGAACCACACTTTGGTGGTTGCTTGTTCCCAGATGGCTATCCGCTTCTTAAATCCGAGGTCCTCTCTCCATCCCCATTTGAGAGTACCAGGTCTAAGATTGCTCCCTCTCAAGTGGGTTCCAATACTAGCTGTCTGAGGCATGCCCCCTGTAGGGCATCGAAAATTACCCTACTCTTGGATGTGGCTGCAGCAAAGGTGCGCCAGTTAACATCTGGCATATTCAGGTCTCCCATCAACAATATCTCCCCCTTTTCTGCAATTCTAAGGATGCCTTTGTAACCCCCAGGTCGTGCTATCCCAAGGGCTACTACCCCTGCCTGCTGGAGTACCAACAGGTTGAGAGGCCTAGGTTATATGGCGGGTGCCTCCACCCAGAGGTCAGGGTTTGTAATGGTTGGTCTAGTTTGGTCACAGTCCTCTGGGACACTGAGACCCCCTTTTATTCCCTCTAATGGCCCACACAATGCACAGAAGTTACAGTACCAATGCCGCACATGTACACACGATTCAATCATAAGGTACCACTTACCCTCAAGACTGATTCTGAGGTTTGTCTCTGAGGACCCCCTGTAAAATAAGGTTAAACGACATACACAGCGAAATACAATACTGTTTACATAAGTACCAACACCACAGGCAGTATATAGTATAACAACAACAAATCTGATTTATTTAGGGGACAGTAACACGGGAGGGGGAATCAGGTTAATTGGTGGCATTAATTCACAGTACGGTGCACACATACAGGGTCTGAAAAGTCATACTCTGGGTACCAAGGTTGGGGGGGCTAGCCAGGTCCGTTGCCCAGGGTTGGCCATGAGGTGCAGATGGATGGGGCCCTGTAGAAGAAAATATATGCACAACACCCAATTGTAATCCGGAGCCCTGGGGCTCAGTTCGTGAAGAAATGAAACAGCAATAATTAGATGACATTTGTGCTCACAGACTCAATGCTGAAAACTGGATGGAATGCAAGTTGTCCTGGATTGCCAGGAGAAACAGAATAGCTCGCCCAGCCCTCGTGGCAGGGCTCACTTGCACTCAATGCAGGCGGATGCCGTCCGAGTGATTCTGGCTATGACTTCCCGCTCACTGCACATTTTATATGTACACAGAACACTACCAGGCAAGCAGCTTGTCACTTCAATCGCACGCTACAGGCGCCTTAGTCATTCAGCAGATTGAGCCTGGCTACACTTTTAGGGGCATTCTTCTCTGTCTCAAACTCGGATTCAGTCCGAACATTACTTTTGCTCTCTCTCTCTCTCTCTCTCTCTCTCTCTCTATCTGCTTGGATTCAGTCCGAACCTTGCTAGGGAATCACACTCCTAGCACAGCACACAGTTCACTACATAGGGAATTACTCAGATCTCAATCCCCACAAGCACTAAGCACATTTATATGTAAAGATCACTTACTGTACCAGACCACAGAGTCCTGACAGGCCGATCGCAATTATGCACACTTTCAGTCTTCTTCAGGTTAAGCCTGGTCCCAAAATGACTTCTGCTTCTTTCACTCTGAAAACTTGGATTCAGTCCAAATTACACTTGCTAATGGCTGCAGGCTGACTCCAGGGCCTCACACGCGCTTCCCGCGCGAACTACTGCACAACAACGGCTGCTCGAACACACAGGGAGGTTTCCCTCTCAGCTTCCAACTTCAAAATGGTTCTCTCTGCCCCTAACCTCAGAGCACATTAACATTTTCTTTCTCTTGCTTGGAGTCACAGTCTGAAATAACACAGGTTCCTTTCTTTACTTCTTCTTCACACATGGTGCCAATGAATCAGGCCACAACTGCTGCTTTCCTTTTCACACACAATTCGGAGACTTGGTCCGAGAAAACACAGTCCTTTTCTCTCCCTCCAGGAGAGCTGAAGGCAGACAGGGCATTTCCAGGCCTCCTGCACGGTTCCCGCACTGCCCCATGGGCAGCAGCCCCACGAGCTGCTCACTCTTCCAGCTCCATTCTCAGAATGACTGTCTCAGCAGGCAGTCCGGGCATTTCCCCCAAATCCAAAAGGTTTCAGTTATCTGAGTCTCCTTGTCAGTCACTACAGACTCCCTCTATTGGTGAAGAAAGGCACCAAGGTCTAAACTACATTTCCCAAAGGCTCTCTTCATACAATCCCCTTGTGGCTGGCTCCACTTGAGAGTCCAAGTTCTGATTTGCCAGCAGGCTCCATTTCAAGGAACCCCTCCCAATTAATTGGTCCATTTCAGCAGTCCGGGACCAAAGTGAAAGAGCTACACCACACAGTCCTTGCTGAAGGGAAAGCAGGTTAGACAAACTGTACTTTCATCATCACTCCAGCAGACCACCAACAGACAACCACATCTTTTGAAAGAGCTCCCTCTGCACATATAGCGACAGCAGAAACAGAGCATTTACTCAGTGGCCCAGGCGGGACTCGGGCACAGAGACACACATTCCCCCCAGTCAAAGGATTACCACTGCAATTTAGCAGCTCTTAAAGAGACAGTAGCAGAGGCACCTAGGCACTCTCTCACAATTATATTTTAAAACAGCTGAAATATAGGACACCAGCCTGGCTGAAGACTTTTCGGTGCCCCCCATTTGTAGGGGGGGTTACACCTTCCATTATTTCCTTGTCCTTTTCCACCCCCTGAGACAGAGATCTGTAAACAACCCCCATACGGATTGTGGTGCCATTTCCTGTCTTCAGGGTGACCCACAGTACCTCCTCTCCTCCCTGTTTACCATTTAGTTCAGTTGCTTTGATCCCTTCCCTTATGTAGAGAGCTACTCTTCCTCCTCTTTTACCCTCTATGTCCCTCCTGTAGATTGTGTACGTATGTTGACATCCCAGTCATGGTTCTCTGTGTACCATGTTTCTGTGACTGCTACGATATCCAGGTGTCCCTCTTCAATCAAGAGCTGAGCTAAACACAGTAGTTCAAAATGCAGTGGTGAAAGCATCGGCACTGGCACCAAAGTCAGCACCATCACCTGGGTTGGCACCAACAATTGCACAGACACTGGCATTGGCATTAACACTAGTATAGAGGCTGGCAATGGCACTGAGGAAGACCTTGGTTCTGACACCAGTGTTAGCAACATCAATAAAGAAAGACATGATGAAGGCATCAGTAACTGCTTTAATGACAAGAGAGTTGCCAGAATTGAAGTCAGCACTGGCAAAGGGACCACTGTCGCCAAAGTGAGCTGTATCAACTGTTTCAAGAGAGTGGTACAATGACCAAACTTCTCATCTGAAGGCTCTACAGCAGGAAGGGAGAAAACTGAAGACAGAGGCATAAGCTCCATGAGCCTCAGAGAATCCAGTGCTGAAGGAAAAGAGGGAGAACCCAGAGATCCTGTACCCACTAAAGACAAGTGCCTTGGGGCAGAGTGATGATAGCCCAACCTTGACCGGGGCCCCCCCTTTTTTTTCCTTTCTGTTTCCAGTGAGAAGAGAAGGTTGAGACTGAACCTGATGCTGAGCATGAATGGGATCAGGACCTTTGGTTTTCTGATTCCAGAGGACTGCCTTTCCTCCTAGTCACGAGATTGCTCAGTACTAGAACACTTGCCTAGAGAGGAACGTGGTATGACACACCAGCATCACCCAGCACGGCAAAAAGAGGAAAGAAGGTAGCAGACAGAATGTTCTTAGTAGGAGACTCTGTGGTCAGGGCTGTTGAGAGGGTGGTTTGTTGGGGGAAAGAAGGATGGGAGGGAGGATAGATGCCTGCCAGGTGCATCAGCCATTAGAGACAAGGAATGAATAGGGAAGATGATAGACAGGATGAGGGAGCTGCCACATGTCCTTGTACACTTGAGACAAATGACCAAGCAAATCAAAGCTTGATTGAAGATAAATCTAGTTTCCAGAAGCTGGCACAGGAGCTAAAGTGGAGGGTAGCCTCACTAGCCTTCTCAGAACTGTTACCAGTGTAGAGCAAAGTAGGGTGAAGCAGAAAGAAACCAAGGCATTCAATCCTGGTCGAAGGGCAGTATCAGGAGGAGAAATATGAATATGCGGGAGACTGGAGTAACTTCTGGGATAGGAGGTTATTTAGGGAAGATGGCCTTCATCTCATGAGGCAGGGAACAAATGTGCTAGGGCAAACGTTTGATGTTTTCTTGGACTGCCATTTAAATCAAGGGGGGGAGGCAGAAGTTGGGAACTCCCTAGAAGGGAGAAGACAGGGAGTCCCTATCAGGGACTCCTCCAAAAATGGGAAGACTAAGTGGTGTCAGTGATGGCTACAGCAGGGACCAAAAAAGTTTAGGAAGGGAGGGGGAAGGGAGGGGGAAGGTTAGAGGGTCACAAAAATTCAGCTAGCGGGGGAGAAAAGGGAGGAGGGAGAAGGTTTCTGAGGCCAGGACCTGGGAACAAGGTAATGGGGAGGAGAATAAATGGAGAGGTCAGAAGGGGGTCTGCCTGAATGCTAGGAGCCTGAATAATAAGATCAGTGATCTACTGGCAATGGTGGCTGAGGCCAAGTTAGCTGTGGCAACCATCACAGAGACATGGGCCATGGGGACCAACAGATAGGATTTGGCAGCTCCAGGGAATACCCTGTTCAGGAGGGATGGGGGGTAAAGGGGTGGAATAGCTGTCTACATTAGAGAGGGTATTGAAGTAAAGGAAGATGGTACCAACAAGAAGGAAGGAGGGGGAGTGGAGTTGATTTGGGTACAGCTAACCATGGTTGCTGTTACAGAAGTGTCAGTGGCTCAGTAGGTAGCACACTCGCCTCTGAGGCCGGGAGATCAGAGGGCTGTGGGTTCAGTTTCCACATCTGGCACTTGGGTTAATATCCCAGTACTGACACTGTAGTGCAGCATGAGAGGGGTGCTGCACTTCTGAGATGCTGTCTTTCAGATGAGACGTTAAACCGAGGTCCCATCTGCCTGGATTAGTGATAGTTCAGGTGGATGTGAAAGATCCCATGGCACTTATCGAAAAAAATAGGGGAAATTATTATTAGATAACAAAAACCAAAATCAAAAGAAAGTAACATACATGACACTGTACAGAAAAAAAACAACAAAACCAAATCATCATATGCAATAATCTTTCACATGAAAAAAAGAGAGAAAACAATAATTCATCCTACCCATCCAATATTATGCCATAAGAAAACACCTACTTCTTCGCCTAGAGTGCAGAATTCATACTCATAAAGAGTGTCCAGGTCTTCCTGTATATGAAAAAACAATCTCACAGCTGTGTTACTTTATTCTGAAGCACTCTTAAACACCTGGCCTGTCAAATATGCCATTTTAGACAGGCTAACAAAACTATAACTGTGCTTTTATGCCATTTATTCCACTCTGCTGGAATCTGTTCTAATACCAAAATTTTATAAGATATTAAACCAAGTAGTGGCTCTCCCCAGCAGTGTGCCAATGTGGTCCAAAAATTTCGAGTAAGGGAACATTCAAAAAACAAGTGCTGCATTGTCTCAAACTGCCCCTGGCATGAGTGTTCCTGACAAACCCAGTCACTAAGCTGCTTGTGATTGTGATTGGTCCTCACATTAAGCTTTTGATGAGCACACAACCAAATTACATCCTGCATTTTTGGGGGGATTCTAGGATCTATTATGATTGCCAACAGGGAAGCAGTGTTTATACCAGTAGGTACATTAAAAAGTGGATCCTCAAAATAAGAAGAAGAGATGACAGAAGTATAAAAAGATTTCCATTCATGAGAAATGAACCAACTGAGCTCCACTTTCCACATCCTAATGTACTTTAATGCATGTTGAACATATATAGGAAGCTGGCTGTCTGTGGAATGCCATTCACCCCGACCCCAAGCAGTTAAAAAGGGGCGGCCCCACAGTGACATACACATCCGACCCATATCATCATGTTCTAGTAACACAGGCCTAATTGAACTATAAAACAAATTACCCCAAAAATACACAATGGGATGTATCATACCCAGTCCACCCATGTTCCAGGGTCTGTAGGTGTGCGCCCTCTTCACAGGGTTCAAATGACTGCCCCACAGCAACTGAAAAAAAAGACTCAAAATTTTCATATGCATGCAAAACGGCAATGTAAATATACGTGAAATGAACAAAAAAAGAGGAGCAATATAGGATTTCAGAAGAAACACCAGTTTCTTACTTGTCATTTTCCAGGATTGCCATTTTTTAACCTTATGGTATGCTTTGTCATAAACCATGTCCCAATTACTTTGAACAGCTCTTGAGAACCAAAATATATACCAAGGAGTTTCAATTTGTCTGTAACAACCAGAATGTCGAAGGTGCCTATACTAGGGACCATACCCAAGGACATCAATTAACTTTTAGTAGTATTAATCCTAATTCCAGTACAGGCTTGTAAAGAATCCAAAAGGGCAAGGACTTGTTTTCCAGAATCATATCAGCTATAGAACATATACAGTCATCCACATATGCCAAAACTTTATGAAAAGAATAACCATCTGAGGAAACAATAGCCAAAATATTATCATCTGTTTCAATTAAACGCAATAAAGGATCCAAACCAAAGACAAACAAAGGGCTCAGAGGACATGCCTGATGAACCCCAACCTGATAAGGAACAGGGAAACCCAAATGACCATTAACTAAAGGTGTCACCCTTGCTGAACTATATAATGTTTGAATCAATGTCAAAAAATGAACAGGAATACCACAGAGAGTCATAACAGCCCATATATAATCATGGCATATGGCATCAGAGTCTTTCTCTTGATCTAAAGCTAAAAGATAGCCAGATAGTTTATTACTAAGACCATGATCTATTAATTCCCTAATATATACAAGGTCCTGAGAGATATTTCTGCCAGGAACAGCACAAGTTTGTGTGGAGATTAACAATTTATTGGCAAGCTTGGAGAGACGTTGAGTTAAAATATTAGCCAGAATGTTATAATCTAAAGTTAGTAAACTCAGGGGTCTCCAGTTTTATAACAAGGTAGGATTCCCTTTTTTATATAAAAAAAATCATAATACCATTATACATACTAGATATAAGTCTTTTTTCTGCCCAAACAGCTTGGAACATTACAAGTAACCATGGTGATAGAATATCTACATATATTTTGTAAAATTTATTTGGTAGTCCATCTATCCCTGGTTTAGTGCATGTAGACAAACGACTAATAGCTTGGGTAATTTTGTCTATGGAAATAGGGGACTCAAGTGCCTCAGTTTCTGAGGGTTATAGTGACGGAATTTCAAGTCATTGGAAAAAAGGATGAAAAGAATCTGAGATGGACTTTTTAAAAATGTGAAAAACATAGGACTGAACTACAGTCCGTAATCCTCTGGTGTCTTGGACACGTGACCCATCAGGATTCTGTAAGGCAGACATACACAGTCTAGGCAGTTCCTGCTCAGAAAGATCAAGTGGATTTACTTGTTCATGAGTACCAGTTGTGACATATTTTTGTTGGTATCTATACCTTCATTCCCGGGTTTTAAGGAAGTCAACCATCTTATTTTTAACAGCTAGAAATGTTGGCGCATAGTACCCGGCGAGGAGCATGCCTGTGATAAGAGTTTTAAATACTGAGCTCAATAACTCAGATAAGTTAAATAGGAATTCCTGGCTTTAGTCTGAAAGCTTGGATAAAAAGTTTCTTCAGATCCCATTTAGTGTCCTCCCACCAATCAAGTGGGCTGTCATACAAAAAACCAATAGCTGAACGTATCAAAAAAAAGGAATGAATCTGTGCGTAAAGATCACCGTCTTGTAATAAGGATGTATTCAACCGCCAATAAGCACGTCCCATCAGAAGTTCTTGATATGAGCCAATAGATAATTTGAGAATTAAATGATCAGAAGTCTCTAATGGCAAAGCTGTAATGGTGAAACATGTAAGTCTCTCTGACAAAAACCAGAAATCTATTCTAGAAAAAGTAGTACCTTTAAAAAAGGTATGCACTGGTGTCAACTGTAACTTATCATAAGCATCTAATAAATGATTACATTTTAAGACTTGTAATAACGCATTAGTATCACAAAATAGTTTCTGGGTTTTACAACCCCAATCTCTAGGAGCGAGACCACAATTAAAGTCACCGCCCCACAGAACCAGCTTTGAGGTATGCAAATACAGAGAAATGCAATGAAACAAAGCTGACCTGTCAGCCTTTGACTGAGGGGCATAAACACTGATAAGGCGGTATACACAATGGGAAATAATTATATCCAGAAGCATAGCCCTACCAGGCACAAGGTCCAGGACCTGCAAAACTTGGACTTCTATATTAGAGAATAATATACCCAAACCATCACAAACATCCTCTCCTAATGACCAGAAGGAGACACCCCACCGCCAATATTTTTCTGCATCTTTGATATCTTTCAGTGAACCCAATCTGGTATCCTGTAAGAGGATGATGGAACCAGGATGTTCACTTAAGCTGGCAAAAGTAATACGTCTCCTTATTTGAGATTTAATACTGTTCATGTTAACAGTAAGGAAGGAAATGTCTTTTGCCATAAAATTAAAGAGGGTAAGGGTCAAGGACTAAAATAAAAAGTAAATAATTTCCTTTTCTTCCTCTTTTTAGGTTTAGGTTTATCCTTAACCTCTGTATCAGGGGAAGGCTCCGGGAGTGAGGAAGCAACCGAGGAGAAATCAGAATGTACCCCGTCATCTCCCTCATGATCCAGTAAGGGGGCAAAAGGATTGGAAGCTACAACTGGATCAGACTCAATAAAGAGAATCTTCAGAACTAGATTTCAAAGACTTAGAGCAATTGACCCTCTGAAAGGGGATTTCACACTGCACCCCGGGGGGGGGCATACTATTAGACTTCTGTTCCTCCACAGGCACACTAGCCTGGGGCACATCAAGTGGAGGGAGTCCCACATCAACCAAAGGAAAAGCCACCTGCTCAGAGCTAGTAGGGAGAGTAGGGGAAACAGGAAACAAATCAGCACCCACTCCAACGGTAGTAGGAGGAAAAGAAACTGGGGCAGTAGTGTCCATTTGCTTCAGGGCCTGGGCCTGATCTGTCTCTTCTTCAGCAGGAACTGGAGAAGAGGCGGATGGCATGCGAGGGACAGTAATAGGGAAATCAGAATGTAGAAGTAAATCCTGCATCTTCTGGTGCTCCTTTTGAGCATTGGCAACATACACATCTTGCTCAGCACATATGGCAGGATCAGCCTGATTATGGGAGGCCCAAGAGCAAGAGTGGAAAGTGTGCCCCTGGCTCATCACAGAGGTTACACCTCATTGGATGCCTGCAGTGAGCCCCTATATGGCCTAAATCTCCACAAAGCCCACACTTCTGTCGGTCACACAAATTATTCAAATGCCCCAATGTTCCACACTTATAACAAGCCCTTGGTTGTCCTGGATAAAAAAGAACACCCCTGTCCCGTCCCAGAAAAAAACAGTTAGGCAGGTGTTTAATTAAACCATTCTTTAAATGTAGGTCAATCAAATAATGCCACCCCCATGTCCAAAGATGTTCATCGTCAAGAATGGGCTCAGGGGGGCCTTTAACAGTACAGTGCTGTTGTTACCAATAGGTTATATCAGCAACGTTGACTCCTTCGTTGAGAAATAACGTTATAATTTTCTTTGCAACAGGTTTAGTTAGGGGGATAGCCAAAAAAGGTTTCCATAAAGGACTGTTTTTTAAAGCCTGATACTGTTTCCAAAAACGGTCTAACCCCGCAGGATGCTTGAAACTTATGTCAAAGATAGACTCCCCAGGCATATGGATTAATGCATAGATCTCATATGCATAAAACCTCATACTTTTTTTCAGCAGTTCCCATCCTATAAAGAGTCTATTAGGAATATCATCCACTGATCCCCTTAATTTCAACCTCACTGCATTACATCTGGCAGCAGGCTCAGTTAATAAACCAAACGTAACAGGAAACAGTTTTTCATTCACCTTGGCATGCCATACAGACAAAGTAGTTTGTTGTTCAGGTACAGTCAGTGAAGGTGCTGCAGGATTGGGCTGCTGAAGTACAAGACCTTCATTCAAGGCCTCAGCGGGGGAGGGGGTCAGTGGGAGGTGGCAGGCCATCTTCTTCTAGCCTCCTAATGTCATCCATCAAATCAGGAGTGGGAGTAGATGAAACAAGATCAGACCTTTCAGCAGGTAACTGACCTGGCGTTATCAATGAGACTGCAACTGGGGAAGAAGGAGCTTTGTTCCCTCCTGCAGGAAAATTAGCATCCCAAGATTTTCCATCAGGTGATTTTACCCACCCTGCAGCTTCTAAGGCTGCAGCTACCCAGGTAGCAGGGGCTTTGGGCTTCCCCATCTAGCAGTTGCACAGTTTGTGAAGAAACAGGAGCAGTCACAGACAAAGAAGGGGATCTACGCCCCTTAGCAGCTTGACTAACTGCACCCCCATGCCGAGACTGGTTGTCCTTCCGGGAGAGGCCTATAGAAAAACCCCCCACAGTCCAGCCTTCAGGAGTTGCATTTGAAACAAAAGTAGTATCAATCCCCACAGAACCAGCAGTCAGATGCATCAGTGCAGTGGTAGATAAAACTGTAGACTCACCCATTCCTGCCCGTAATTCAGCAGTGGAGCAAGAAGGTTGTGCAGGTAGAAGCTTTGTGGGCTCCATAGCTGGCGTTACAGCAAAAGGGACTGGTGCAGTGGTGATACGCGACCCTTCCTGTTCTGGAGCACGGGGAACATCTTCTTGACATTTCTGTAGTTCCTGTAACAAAAGGTTCCGTTGGCGGTCAAGCTCAGCAAGTCGAGAATGAATTCTGACTGCAGCACGGGTCAGCAAAGCCACTTCTGCCTCCAAGGGGACATTGCAGCAGCAATCCTCATCAGATATCTGCAATATATTATTAGAATCTGCCAGGTCCAAAGCTGGGTCTGAAGCTATCTCGATCACGTCGTCCATCAGGAGCTGAGGAGGTGATCGGCTCCTCAGCCTCCCGCACGTCTGCTCACACCAAAAACTCGCACACACTGAGGAGAAATCGCAAGGATGCAGCGCCCTCTGTCTCACAGAGTAGGGGAATTTCCCCAATGCTCTAGCCAGATTTCCCTCATTCACTAAAAATATCACCAACGGCTTAATCTGGTTCAAGGTCAGTTGGTATTCATCTGTATCCCCCTTCCCCAGGTCGTGCCTGAAAATAGGCAGGATTTGTCTAGTACACTTACCCAGTCAACAAAAACTAAATAAATAAAATAAAAGTTAGGATGGGGGTCATCAACCCTTGGAGAATGCTTTATTCACACACTAAGGATTTTGTATTCCATTCTAATGTGCATGGGTCGAATGGTGAAACTATTTTTAAAATTTCACAAACCATGATCAAGGAAATACAAATGTGTGAAATCGTTGCTACCATGATATCCAACCATGCCTCCATCACATTCAGCATAATAACTCAGCCCAGTCAGGAGAGAGACAGATCTTGGTGGGTCAATAATCATTTCTTGAAAGACCCTGAGTTTAAGAAATGACTTGCGAAACACACAGACTCTTTCTTTAATGAAAACAAGGGGTCAGTTCAAAACTTCAGCACTGTCTGAGGAGCTTACAAGTGCACAGTAAGGGGGAACTAATGCGGTTGGTCACAAATTCAGAAAAGAAAGAGCCTAAAAGAGGGTAAGAGACTTCTAAGCCTGTTCAGGGACCAAGAGAAGCCCATTAAGCAAACCTCTACTGAGGAAGAGTGGGCCTCCCTGATCAAGAATAGAGAATAATATGCAGAACTCTTAAAGAGAGGGGGTTGAAAGGGCTATATTCAGAGCAACGCTCACCTACGTAGACCAAGGAGAAAAAGCTGAAAAATTGCTGCCACTGAGACTCAGACAAAACGAGGTGGCAAGGGTGGTTTCTGCCATTTGGAAAAGTCAGGCTGTTGGCCTTATCACCAAGACTAGAGATAATCCAGTGCATTAGAGAATTCTTCAAAGACTTGTAGGCAAGTGAAATATTCAGGAACATGGAGAGAATAATGGCCTTCCTGCAAGCAGTTAACCTGCCACAAATACAGCAGCTGCAGAGGGATAGGCTAAGGGATGGATAACAGTGGAAGAGTTCTAAAAAGCTATTAGGGACCTCAGTAGGATAAAGCTCTGGGGGACTGATGAGGTCTCCCCATATTTTTACAAACCCCTTACATTAGAAATTGCACTGCATTTCTCCTCTTTATATATCTCAGCTTTCAAAGTAAAACAGCTAGATCCTAGTCTCCAGGAGGCCCTGATCACTCTACTCCCCAAACCCGGGAAGAACCAGGAGGTGGTTGGTAACTATAGACCTATTTCCTTATTAAATACTGACATCCAACTGCAGGCTAAGATTCTGGTGGAAAGAGTTTCAGGTGTGTGGCAGAATTTAGTAGGCCAGGAGGAGGTAGAGCTCATGCAGGGCAGGTTATCGAAGGACCGCGTGAGGTAGTTGGAATATCTTATTTCTGTGGCAGGGACACCAGGGTCCCTACAGTCTTAGTGTCCATAATCACAGAGAAGACCACTGACAAGGTGACCTGGGACTATCTCTTTGCGACACTGAGGGCATTTGGGTTCCCCATGGAAATCCTAAGGTGGGTCATCTTACTGTACTCAAACCCATCAGCAAGACTGTGCTGTAACAGTCTAAAATCCACAGTACTTCAGCTACAAAAGGGGATGAGACAAGGCTGCCCCCTTCTTGCCCCTTTTATTCAGTTTATATCTGGAGCCCCTGACATGCACCACACTACAGGATCAAAGGATAAGAGGCACTGAAAGAGGTAACACTAGATACTCTATCTCAGCCTATGCTGATGACATATTGTTACACCTGGAGAACCTGAGATAACGTTTCAAGCAGTATTTGACATCCTGAGTCACTCTGGTAGTTTGTCAGGTTGTAGACCAAATCTTGATAAGACAGTCACCATGCCCTTGAATGTACACACTCACAGAGCAAAGGTCATGCAGTGGGGAGGCACATGGGCACCTCAATCAATCAAATACCTTGGAATTGTAGTACGCAGAGATATACAGCTTATGATGGCCCAAATAAAAACAGACCTGACCAGATAGTGAACACTCTCTTTGACTTTGTGGGTCAGAATAAACACCTTAAAGCAAGCTGGGTAGCTTAGGAGTGGGTCCAAAGGTGGTAAACGGAATAAGAAATTGGTAAGGCCATAGGCAACAGAGGGTGGTGGTAAATGGAAGTCACTCCAAGGAAGGGAAGGTGACCAACGGGATGCCTCAGCGACCAGTGCCGGAACTAGTCCTCTTTAATGACTTTATAAGTGACATTATAAAGGAGCTGGAAGGAAAAGTCTGCCTCTTTGTGGATGACACCAAAATCTGCAATATGGTGGATACTCCAGGGAATCCTGCCGCCGGCATATCTTCCCCCTCCATTTTTTCTCCCGGGCCCCAGGAGTATGCGTGCATGTGCGTGGAAGCACGCATGCACCGTACAGCCCTGGTTACGACCCCTTTCCCCCACCCCATGACCTAATGCCTGGGCACCCTCTGAGACCGTGCTTTCCCTAGCCTCCATTGGGGATCGCCATTGGCTAAGGGATGCCACACTACCTCCCCAGAGAGGAGAGCTTGCCTGCCGGCAGCTCCATCCAGCTCCGCCCTCCCCCCCCCCGTTGCCAACCTCCGATGACCCAGGCTCGTTCCCAAACCCAGGTCGCCGGCATGGATCAAGGTAAGGCGCCAGTGCCTCAATCCTCTGCGCCACTGGGCCAGCCATATTCTATGTTTCTATGTTAAAAATGAACATTCTGCCATGTCTTTTATACCCTCTAAGCATGACTGGTGCTTTTCTTTATTTGTTTATTTATTTATTTATTAGAACATCAGTTCAACAACCTTTGAGCCAGAGGCTCATTTACAAAGGTACCTCGTCACAGTGAGGACAAAACAGTGCAAGAAACAAACATCAAGGCAGACAAAAAATCTGAGTACATTTAGGAATCAGCCAAAAAATACAGGCATTTGTCAAACACAGTATGCAACAGGCTTACATGTGCACTTTACAGAGTAGACAATATACAGTAGTTACATGGAGATTGATTGAGTGGGCAGATAAAGGTAAGGCTGGGTGGAAGGTATCAGAAGAGGGGTGTGGGGAAGATAGTAGCAAGTAAAGGTAGAGCTGGACAGAAGGTCAGAGAGCGGCTCAGCGAGCCTTGTCTAGGAGGATAGGAGGAGGCTTAGAGGCAGGTACAGCTGCGTGTTGAGAGCAGGTGATTTCTAAGACTAGTTTTAAAATAAGATAATGAGGCGGCATCAGTGACTCCGGCGGGGAGGGCGTTATACCAACAGGGGGCTCTGTAGGGGTAAGCCCTTTGACCTTGCGAGGTTCTCGCCCTCGGTATAACCAGTGCAGTTTTGCAGGATATGTGGGTATGCACTGTAGAGTTTGCACGGTGGATAGTGGTTAACAGACCTGGTGGGGATAGCCCAAGGAGTGATTTTTTTGTTAGGAGGCAGGTTTGGTATTTCAGGCGCTCATCTAGGTTGAGTAGATTAGCCATGGTGTAAAGATGGCAAGTGTGGGTTAGACTAGGAGCCCCAGTTATGAGCCTGCAGGCCTTGTTTAAGGTGAGGCGGATCTTGTGCAGGGCAGTCAGGTCTGCTGCACCATACACAGGTAGGCCATAGTCTACCAGAGATAGAACAAGAGGATGTGACTGCAAGTCGGAGGGCATCCGTGGGAGGCAGTTTTATGATGATAGAGGACACCAAACAGTGTTAGAGGCTGAGGCAAGGCAGAGATGTGGGCATGAAAAGAGAGGGCAGGGTCAAAGGTTATACCTAGGTATTTATAAGAGTGAACTAGCTCAATAGGGAGTTTAGAGGTGGAGTGGACTCAAGAGGATAGTTACTGGATTTATTTTGGGGTGGGCAAAGAGCATGGTTTTGGTTTTCTTTAGATTAATTACGAGCCTGTGTTCAGTAAACCAGGCTTCTGCGTCATTGTAGGATTCCTGCAGAGAATCCTGAAGTGAGATGGGATTACGGTCAGAGGCAAAGAGTACAGCATCATCTGCGTAAAGAAGAATTTTACCAGTACATACACTGGGCAGGGAGTTGAGAAAAAGGGAAAAGAGCAAGGGCCCAAGAATGGAGCCCTGAGGGACTCCGGAGCGGATAGGGCAGCTGCTGGAAAGTTTCCTGTTGATTTTCACACGTTGTGAGCAGGCTGACAAGTAGCTGGAGCACCAGGAAACAGGCCCAGTGGCAAAGCCTAAGTGACTAAGGGTAGTTAGCAGGAGGTGGTGGGAGACAGTATCAAAGACTTTTGAAAAGTCAATGAACACTGCACCTGCTAGGGAGCCAGAGTCCAGTGAGGTGTGAAGAAAGTTAGAGAACTCCAGGAGGGCAGTATTGGTGCTGTGGCCTGCTCTGAAACCATGTTGTTCTGGGCAGAGGATGCTATATTTATCGAGGTATTCAGAGATTTGGGTGGCCACAATTTTTTCTAAGGCCTTAGAGAGAGGAGAGAGGATTGAGATAGGTCGATAATTGCTAGGGAGGGTCCTATCACCACCCTTGTGTATTGGGGTGTTAGTAGCTATCTTCCAGGCAGAGGGAAATTGCCCTAGGCAGAGGGATTTGTTAAAGAGGCTGGTGATTGGTGAGATTACCAGATCCAGAACCTGACGGAGAAGACTGGGATCAAGGGAGTCATTGCCAATTGTGTTACTGTTTAAGGCCTTGAGTAGGTAAGGTCTGACTTCCTGGGCAGTGACTCGGCGCAGGTAGAACAAGGGGTGTGGGAAAATAGGGACAGACCTGGAGGGAGGGAGAGCAAAGAAATTATCAGGGAGCACCGGGCTAAGGTCTGTGAAAGATTTGTTGAGGTGGTTGGCAATAAGGACAGGGTCTGAGGAGACCGAACCATTAATGTTGATAAGCGTAGGTGGGAGGAACGTGTGCCACCATTCAGCTGCTTAATGTTGTCCCAGAAGGTCCTAGCGTTCCCCCATGAGGAAGTGAGGGAGGCTTGATAGTGCTCAGCCTTCGCTTTGCGGATGGCCCATGTACATTTGTTCGGGCAGCAGCATAGGCCAGCCTGTCAGCTGGGCAGCCTGTTTCCGTGGCAATGTGCCATAGATTGTCCCTGTGCTTAAGTAGTTGGTGCAGGGTGGGGGTAATCCAGGGGGCATGCCTTACTTTGGACCGGCGTGCAGTTATGGGTGCAAAAATGTCGCAAGCAGAGTTGAAGGTGTGGATAAAGAAGGCAAGGGCCATGTCAATATCCGGGGTGTTTAGTATAGGGGACCAGTCTATGAGGGCTAGGAGTTGCTTAAGGCCTTTCAGCCCACCAGGTCTAAGACGTTGCTGAAGGGTAGTTTGTGCTGTGGGTTTGGGCAAGGAGGTTGACCAATAGAAGAGAACCGGGGAGTGGTCGCTAAGGCAGTCTGGGAGGATTTGGATATTGCGGATGCGGTTAGGGCGGTTTGTGAGGACCACATCCAGGAGTGTGCTAGATCCCATTCTAGGATTCACTCTAGTGGGTTGGGACACTAGTTGGGTTAGGTCGATGGCTGTAAAGACGTAACGGGAGGAAGTGGATGAAGGGCTGAGCCAATTGATGTTCAAGTCCCCCACAGAGTTTGGTGGGAAGAGTGGGGTAGGTAGGTAGATAATCGATTAGTGGGCCTAGTGCTGGTGCTGATTTTGGAGGTATGTATGCTGTAGTCAGGTAGATGGGACCCCTAGAGGATCAGGAGATAGTTGTAGGTTAGGGCCTGAGCCCTGAAGTCAAGGACCGGGCTGGGAGGCAGTCCAACGAGAGGGTTCTTTGACATAAATGGCACAGCCCCACCTCGCCTACCAACACGGTCTTCCTGATAGAGGAGAATAGGGGAGTGAGACCAGGGAGTCAGGGGTAGAGTCTGACAGCCAAGTTTTAACTATTGAGATAACGTCAGGTTTATGAACTACAACCCAGCAATTGAGAGAGTCGAATTTTTAAGAAGGCTACATATGTTCATGGAAGCCAATAAGGAAGCCCGGTGGATTCCTTTGAGGAGCCTTGCAAGCTGGACCGGGATTGGGATGTATGTTACCAGTCAGGAGCAGAAGGAGGGGAGCTGCTCTGGACAGAGGTGTGGCAGAGAGAGTTTACGCCTGGAGCGATAGGAAGAGAAGGGGGTTCAGAGCACAGGGGTGGGTAGGGCAGCACAGGCTGGAAGGCTTGAGGTGATAAGATGCCTGAGGGAGCAAAGGGGAAGGAAAGGTAGTGTCTAGATGGGGGTGAGGTGGAAGGAGCTTATGGGGTGAGTGGAGGAGGAGGGAGGGGCAGTGGCATACGAGGAGGAGGGGAGGGCAGGAGGGCAGGTAGGAGCACTAGAGTAGTGAGGCTGAGGGTTAACAGGGACATTAGGGTTAGCGGAAGGCAAAAGGAGGAGGAGGAGAAAAGAGAGGCAGGTAGGCAGGAGGTGTGCATGCATGATTGGTAAGGGTGTGAGAGCTGAAGTGAAGAAAGATGGGGGAACTTGGATGATAGAGGGGAAGATGGTAGTGAAAGGTCTACCTCTAAGTGTAGTTGCCACCTTGGTACAGTGGCAGAGCCCCTGCCTCAAGCGCACAGGGCACCAGGTTCAAGGCTTGCCCAGGGTGATAGAAAAGGACCCAAGACAGTGGCTGCAGCAGCAGGGAGCAGGGCTCAAAGCCTGCAGTAACACTCAGAAAATATTTTAGCAGACTATGAGGGTTAGAGGGTTTTAGAGTCCTAAAACCTATCACAAACAATAGTTTCTCCCACAGAAATGGTTCTCGTCACTGAAAACCATCCTCTCCTTCTTTCTTTGGAACAATGAACCGCCTAGATGAGCATACTCCAAACTAACCCCCATCCAAAACTGTGGGGGTGGAGACTGCAACTTCCTGATTATTTCCTGTATTTTTTAGCTTGCCATGTATGTAATTTCCTGTGATGGAGACAGGAGCCAACACTCCATTAGAAAATACATAACCTGCCTCCCAACAGAGCAAATGAACTTCACTTATGTGAATCACAGGACATAGGTATTAGAGCACTGGCCGTCTGCTCTCTGAATAACCTCCCCACACAGCTAATGCAGCCATCAATAAGTACTTGCATATGGGTGTGCCAAGAGTTTCACTTTCTCTTGGAACCAAACCCATTCTAGATCCACTGCAACCTATTTATAGTAATCCAAACTTTAAGATGGGAGGGGGGCGATGGTAGGACCAACCTTTTTGCAAGGGGCCATCATGGTGCAGTTAACACATTTTATTGCGAGTTAGGGAGTAGTATACTTCATCACCTTCTGCAGAATGCATGCCATGGCAACACATCAGGTATAAATGTATCTTTTGGGACTGCCTAAAGCAAGCTTCCTATGGGAGGCAATTAAGACCAATCTGGACCCACTGCTGGGCCTCCAATATGCATTTGATCCCTTGACATGTCTGACGGGCTTGGGCCTAGAAAAACTGGTGGATCACCAGAGGTTTCAGATGGCACTTATGTTGGCTACGGCCGGGAAGGTGACTGGGAAGCACTGACTGCATGATGCTGTACCCGCCCTACAGAAAGTGGCTTATGGCTGGACTTGATGCCCTAATAATGGAAAAGATGTTACCTAGCAGAGCTTGAACCACAGGGACAAAACATTTTCTAATAGGTGGGAAAGGCTACAGGTACATAGAAACATAGAATCTGTTGGCAGATAAGGACCCGATGGCCCACCAAGTGTGCCCTATTTTCCCTACCTATAGTGTAATTGCAGACCCTACTCGGTCTCCAGTCAGCCCCCCCCCCCACCGTTAAGATCCCTCTGTGTCTATCTCGTGCGTTCTTGAGCCCTGTCACCATTTCCACCCCACCACCTCCTCTGGTAAGCTGTTCCATGCATCCACCACTTTCTCCATAAAAAAGCACTTACTGACATTTCCTTTGAGTCTCCCCCCTTCTAACTTCATAGCATGACTCCTTGTCCTCGAGCATCTTTTTCTGTGGAAAATGCTTCCCTCTTGTATCTTATTTTTGCCTGTGAGGTATTTGAATGTCTCTATCATAGCCTCCTTTCCTCCAGAGAATACATGTTAAGTTCCTTGAGCCTTGCCCCATAGAGCTTTTGATGCAGGCCATGCACGATTTTGGTTGCCTTCCTTTTGTACTGCCTCCACCCTCTTTATGTATTTGTGGAGGTGGGTCCTCCAGAACTGTACACTACTTGAGGTGCAACCTAACCAATGATCTGTATAGGGGTATTATTACCTCCCTCCTTCTGCTGGTGAGTCCCATTCCTATGTAACCCAGCATCCTTCTAGCCTTTCCCATTGCTTTGTCACCTTCAGGTCATCAGAAATGATCACCCCCAGGGCCCTTTCGTGCTTTGTAAATGTTAATACCACTCCTCCCAGTTGGTATGTTGCTCTGAGTTCTTATACCCCAAGTCTGTTATTTTGCACTTCTTTGCATTAAAACCCAGCTGCCAAGCCCTGGACTAGTCTTCCAACTTTTCTAGATCGCTTCTCATTTTTCCCACTCCTCCCAGTGTGTCTACTCTGTTGCAGTTTTGTGGCATCTGTGAACAGGTATACTTTCCCTTCCAGCCCTTCTGCAGCGTCAGTGATGAAGACATTAAAGAGGACCTTTTACAATTGCCTCATCAAGGTACAGATGACTGAAGAAATGAATGTACCTATAAATATCACCCATGTGATAGGCATGCCTTTCTGTGAGTGTCTTTAAACAGTGGCTGAACTTTTAAATTCTACAGTCACCCGCGTAGTCAGCTTATCTTGATAAAGTGCCCATGTTAGGCATGAAACGCTGGTGGTTGATGTTGCAAGTGTGCTTAGCAGTATTTTCATCCATGTGAGCTGCGACTTTTGCCACCAAATTTTCAACGTGGGGTTCTTGGGACCCCACCTCATGAATTCGGTCACTGTCATGTCGTTATTCAGTCCCAAAAGGTGATTTCGCAGTCACTGCACAGAATCACCTTTCAGGACCAATTAATGAAACAACAGTGTCACTGTTCATGAGGTGGGCTCCCAGAAAGCCTATGTTGCAAATTTGGTGGAAAAATTCCAAAAAATGATTGTGTTACGAGCATGCATTCCGCAGTTTCCACACACATGCGTAACTTCTAGAATTTTTTATATTTTCCCTCCAGATTTTCAACATTGCCATTTTTTCACACCTCCTTATGAACAGTACAGCTGTCATTTTTCACAACCTGCCCAAAATGTGGTTTTGCACATCTGGCGCACAATGTGCATGGTCGCTATGCGAAATCAACATTCGGGACAGATTAAGAAAATCACTCTGCCGCTATTCATGAGCAGAGGTCCTAAAATGCCTATGTTGAAAATCTAATGTAAAAAAATCCCCAAAATAATTGCATTACGGGTGTGTGTTGAGCAGTTTCTACACACGCTCGTGTCTTCACCAATTTTTTTATATTTTCACTCCAGATTTTCAACATTACCATTTTTTTTACACCTCCTCATGAACAGTACAGTTGCATTTTTTACATCCTGTTTGAAATGTGTTTTCGTACCTGTGACGTTAAATGGCACAGTCGCTGTGCAAAATCACCTTTTGGCTAACAAACTGATAGTGTCACTATTCACACGGTGGGGTCACAAAAAGACCATGTTGAAAACTTGGAGTGAAAATACCAAGAAATGCCCATGGCATTATGGTTTCCAACCATAACACCCTACCCTGTAGGGACTGACAGGCATCAGGGGTGTGACTTGGGATTGTCGACAGCAATGCTCACGCCATTCCACCCCCACTCCACCCTGCAGCCAGTGACAGGCATTGAGGTGTGCCTTGGACTCTTTGGCCCCAAAGTTCACCCCATTCTCCTATACTGCACCCATTTCAGCATATTTCCTTATGGAATGGGGTGACTATAAAGCCGAACACCCCAAGGCACACCTCAACACTTGTCGGTGTCTGCAGGGTAGGGTGAGGTGAAATGGCATGAGCGTTATGGGCGACGGCCCAAAGGCACACCCCAATGCCAGTCCATTTCTGCAGGGTGGGGGTTGGGTTGGAGTCATTTCAGTACTTCACTGCCATTCCTATTCTGCATCTGTCTAACTCCTGCACTTCCAATGCTAATGCCAGCAAGCAAACATTTAGCATTGACAAATGCTTGTTTATAACATGTTCTAAGTTTGGACTTTTTGAGATGACTACATGGGTGCCCAGTTCTTGCTTCCTCATTTCATATTTTTTGCTGAGAACACCGTGACTGAGGTATATGGAACCATCTCTTTGTTCAATAAATTCTACCTAGACCAACTGTCAAGAATGTTCTTTTGGTCATCTGCATACATTTGTACTGATATATATATATATATATATATTGCTTGAAAATAGTTATTGCTGTAGCTAGTGCATCTTACCCGGGCAACAAAAACTAAATAAATAAAATAAATACAGGCACTTCAATTGCTGCTTGCGTTCACTGTGTGTTGTCATACCTGGTACACAGGCAGGTAATGAATTCCATAGAATTATATTTCTGTAATTTCCAGAGGTGTACATCTTCCTATGCCAATCTTGAAAATTCCCAGTAATATGTCTTTGCTCAGTGTTGATTGTTCCACTGTATTTTTATTTTTAACAAAAAACACCTTGGATGTTCTACTTTTAACATGTCTGTATGCATGTATTTTCATGATTTCAATAAAATACACTAAATTAAAAAAAAAAGGTTAAAATGGGATTAGTCATTGGACCACAATGGCAAAATGAGAAAGGCGATAAGAATTGGGTGAGGAGATTAGGAAGGGGTAGACAAAGGGGACCTAGTGATGGTAGGAAATGTGAATCTGCCATTGACTGGCATAACCTGAGGCAAGGAGCTCCAGGAATCAGGTGTTGCTAGACATGATGCAGGACTGTCTGCTAGTACAGCTGGTTCAGGAACCCACATAGCAGAACACCATCCTTGACTTGGTAACCACCAATTCAGAAATGGTGGAGAGGGTAGTAGTCAGGGAATGATCAGGGTCCAGCGATCACAGTTCTGTGTGGTTTAAGATGGTTGTGGGTAACTGTGCCCCCCCCATTGAGAGGGTTAGTTCTGGACCTCAAATAGGCAGATTTTACCCAGATGAGAGAACGGGTCAGAGACAAGTTGGAGGGGAAGGGGTAGAGGAAAAGTGGGGAACCATCAAGGGGGCAATTCTGGAGGCAACAGGTTTATACACCAAGAATGTCACAAAAAGAAACAAGCAGAAGAGACCAATCTCATTATTTTGTTAGGTGGGGGAGGCTTTGAGTGCAAAAAGAAGGGCCTTCATAATGTACAAGGTGGCCAAATGGGAGAAGGAAATGGAAGAATATCAGGGAATGTTAAAGGAGGTGAAAGTGATGGTAGAAAAGGTGAAGGCAGACACAGAACTGCGTATCACTGAGGGTGTAAAGAGAGGGAAAAGGAATTTTTTAGATACAGTCAGGAGAAAAGGAAGGCTAGGGGAGGAATTGTCAGGCTAGCTGAGGAGAGAAGGGTGGTGGAGGACGAGCAGAAGGTCAATGTCCTAAACAATTACTTCTGCTCATTGAGCATGGTAGAGGATGATGGACTGTTACCACAAAGCATGAGCAGGGCAGTCACATGGGAGGGGTGAAGCAAAAGGGGAGGGTGGTGATCACAGCTGAATAAGTAGGAAAAGGGTTAGCTGCCCTCAGAGTGAAAAAGGCCTCAGGGCCTGGATGGCCTGCACACAAGAGTACATAGGGAACTTGCTTTTGAGCTAGCAGGGCCCTTTTCACATCTATTTAAGAACTCGCTGGAGTCAGGGATAGTGCCAGGGGATTGGAGAACTGCAGAGGCAGTCCCACTCCACAAGAAAGATCCAGGCAATTAGAGATTGGTAAGTCTTACCTCCATCAAGGGAGAACTGATGGAGACTATTGTGAAGGAATGACTAGTGTCCTATTTGGAGAATAGCAGTCTGCATGACAGCAAGCAGTATGGGTTTGTGTCAGGATATTTGCGTCAAACAAACCTGACTGTGTTTTTTGACTGGGTCACTGAGGAGGTGGACAGCGGCCAGGCAGTGGATTTGCTCTACTTTGACTTAAGCAAAGCCTTTGATTCTGTGCAGCACAGGAGGCTTCTCAAAAAACAGAGGACTCAAGAGTATAGATGGGGTTAGTCAAATGGGTGGGAAACTTATAAAGGGTGGGGCAGCAGAAGGTGGTGTTTAACAAGATCAAATCTGGGGATGGAGGGTCACTAGCAGGGTGTGAGAGGGATAAGTCTTGGGAAATGTTCTATTTAATGTTTATTAGTGACATGGGGAAGACATCCAAGGTAAGGTGCATCTCTTTGCTGATGAGGCAAAGCTCTGCGGCAGGGTGGATGGTGAGGAAGCTCAAAGAGATCTAGTAAGGCTTGAGAGGTGGTCAAAGGTCTGGCAGTTGAGATTCAGTGCCAGGAAGTACAAGATGATGCACTTAGAGAATAACCCATGCATGGAGTATTGGATGGGAGGAGTTAAGCTGGTAACTTCATCAGAAGAGAAAGAGATCTGGGCGTCCTCATCACTGACTCACTCAAGCAAGCCAGCCAGTGCAATAAGGCCTATAGCAGGGCATAGGGATCATTGGGATCATAGTGGGATACAAGCCAAGACGGGAGAGAGCACATATGCAGCTCACCCTTAACTCAAAGGGAATAACCAGCAATGGCGTTTGGACTACAGTAAGTATCTAGGCTCTCCTTGAAGGTGGCCATGGAATTGCATCCCACAACTTCCAGAGGTAATCTGTTCAATACATTAACCACCCATTGACTAAAGAAACATGCTCTTTTCCTAGTTCTGCAACTTCTGTCCCTTGAGTTGAAGAACATGTGATCTAGTAGAGTAGTTGGTATCTTTATAACACAGTCCTAAGCAGTCCCAGATATCATCATTTGTAAATGCCCGATAGGCAAGGTACATATCGCCTCCGAGGCATCTATACTGTAACATATACATATTTAATGCCTGAAGTCTGTCAAGATAACTGACTTTACTGACTGATCTAATCATTTTAGTTGCCCTTCTCTGGACACTTTGTAACAGGTTGGTATCATTTTTGGTGACTGAAGCTGAAAATTGTGGACAGTATTCAAGATGGGTTTGGAACAATGAGGTATACAGGGGCAGAATGACCCTCTGATCTCTACTGGTTATATGCCTAGCAATGCACCCAGTATACCTCTTGCATTATTTACTGTAGCTAGGCAGTTCCTGCTATTCTTGAGATTGTTGGTGATAATAACACCTAAATCCTTCTCCTCAGTAGTTTCCCTTATGATCCTACCAGCTAAGTGGTAGTCTGCCTTATTATTTGAATATCCCCAGTGTATGATTGCACATTTATCCAGGTTAAAAGCCAGCCTATGCTCCTTTGCCCAGTTTTCCAAGTGCAACAGCTCACTCTGCAAATTTTGTGACTCTTCATTATCCTGAACTATACACCCCAGTTTGGTATCATTGGCAAACTTTGATGACCAAACCTTCTCACCACATTTCATTGAAGAGACGTAGATACTGAATAAGGTTGGCCCCAAGACTGATCCCTGCAGCACTCCACTAGTAACCCATTTCCAATCAGATGTACATCCCCTAAGAACAACCCTCTGTTTCCTTCCTGTAAGCTATGATTTTACCCACTTAATGATATTCCTGTTTAACTGGATCCTGGCCAATGCCTCGACAAGCTCCTGGAGAGGGACCTTGTTGAAAACCTTGCTTAAATTCAGGAAAACTATTGGCAGACCCTTATCCAGTTCTCCACTGACCTTTTCATAAAACTGGATTAGATTTGTTTGGCATGATCCACCAGTGACAAAATCATGCTGTGTTGTGTCCCAACCATTGAATTTATTCAGATGTTCCTCAATTAATTCCTTAATTATTCCCTCCAGTATTTTACATAGGATAGATGTTAAGCTGACTGGCCTATGGTTACTACAAATCTCCCTTTTGTCCTTCTTAAATATAAGGACCACCGACACCTCTCTCCATAAATCCACCACTTTGCCTAGCCTAAGGGATTCTTGAAAGGTCATTGTTATGGGGCCTGCCAGATTGTCTGCTAATTCATATAGTACCCTCGGATGGATTCTATCAGGGCCTGGTGGTTTATTCACATCCAGTTTCTTTAGTCTCTTCCCTATATCAGTTGTCTGAAGTTCCCTGATAGATAGATTACAGTTTGTAACTAGCATACCCTCTGCTTGTGAGCTCTCACTGAAAACTGAAGCAAAATAATAATTCGGCAGTACTGCAACCTCCCTGTCTTCCAAAAGAAGTTGACCATCAGTATCAAGAAAGAGACCCACTCTCAGGTTGCCTCCTCTGGTAGAATTAATATAAGAGTAAAGGACTTGTAGTTGTCTTTGACCCTTCACACTAGTCCCAGTTCATAGTGTCTCTTTTCTTTCTGTATAATTTTTCTGCATTCTCTGGCTGCCTTAGAACATGTATCCCAGTGTTGCTCAGTGTTCTTTTTCTTTACTTGCTTATAAAGTTCATCTTTCCTGTTAGTTATCCTAATTACTTTCCTGTTACACCAGGGCAGGATTCTACCCTTGCTGTTGTACTTCTCCCTGATGGGGACATGATTGTTGATCTGCTGGTCAAGTTTATTTAAGCAATAAGCCATGAGAGGGTGTGGGTTATCAGGGGATTTACTACAGCTGGAGTGGGTAAATCCTCGCCAGCCGTGGTAAATCCCCCGATAACCCACATCCTCCGAGTGGCTTATTGCGATTATACCAAGGTTAATTTTTTTTTTACTATAATAAAATACAAATTTTAAAGAGGTTGATTTTTTTTTTAATTTTTATTCTATTTATTCCTGTGCTGCAGATGATTTATTGGATAGTCTCATCAACAGCCGTTGATTATCAGAGGATTTACACCGGTGGTAAACTGCCAGTCTGATGATTTAATTGGCTGTTCACTTATGTCCATGGTATAATTACAAATATTTCCCACATTTCCTCCAGGGTTCTATCTTTCAGTGCTGCTTCCCAGTCCCAATTTGTGAGATAATTTCTCATGGCATCAAAGTTAGCTTTTTTGAACACTTTAAAAGTAGTCAGTGGCAGATCCATAGGTGGCAATGCCATAGTCAGTGAGGGAGATAACTGAACTATGGATGGCGAGGTGCAGAGAGTCCAGAGTCAGGTTGCATTTGTGCCTGCACAGCATCCCTATTCTCCTGTTTATTGCCTTCACAGTGTTATCAATGTGTTGAGTGTAGGACAGGGTACAGTCAGCAGTCATACCCAGATACTTAAATTGCTAGACCAGCTCAAGGGGTGACCCCTCTACATTTTTGATGGTAAGAGGAAAGTTGTTGTGTTTGCTAAGGTTACTGGTGAAAAACATAGTATTGTTTTTTTTTGTAATTCAGAATAAGCTTGTGCTAAACAAATCATTTTTCAGTGGATGTGAAGGCATTCTGGAGCTGGTCTTGAAGGTGCATTGGATGGGAGTGATTGGTGAAAATAACGACATTGTCCATGTAGAGCAGGATGTGGTCTTGACATGAGATCGGGAGAGTATTTCGAAATATGCTAAATAATAGTGGGCCCAAGATGGAGCTTTCTGGGACCGCGGAGCGAACTGGCCTACTTTCAGAGTGAACACCTCCGATTTTCACTTGTTGCAAATCATTGTTTAGGTAGCTTGTGAACCATGTTGTAGCATCTGAGGAAAGTCCCACATAGTGGAGTTGTTCGAATAAGGAGTGTGTGGTTCACTGTGTCAAAGGCCTTGGTTAGGTCTATGAAAGTTGCTCCAACCAAGAGCCCTTGTTCCAGAGAGTTGTGTATGAATCCAGTAAACTGAAATAAAGCTGTGACCGTACTATGCCCATGCCAGAACCTGTGCTGTTGGGCACATTGCTGCTGGTGTAGCTAAAGGTACTCCACAAGCTGGTCAGCCACAATGCACTCTAAGGCCTTGGAGAGTGGAGGGAGTATTGAAATTGGATGATAATTCCCAAGGATCGCACAGTCTCCACTCTTGTACACTGGGGTGACCATCGCAGATTTCTATCATAGAGGGAACTGTGAGAAGCTAAGTGACAGACTGATTATTTTGGTGATGGGCGCAAAGACTTCTTCCAGTGTGAGGGTTATAAACTTGAGCTCTAGGGTATCCCCGCTGAGCCTCGATTTCCCAAGTACTTTCTTGAGGTAACGTCTGGCTTCACTTTCAGAGACAGCCTTGAAGTAGAATGGTGGGTGGTTAGGTTGTGGGGCTGGGTTCTCCTGACTACTACTTGTTTGGGTGTGGTTGAAATAGCCTGGTGGCAGGACACTGCTTAGGTCAGAGAATGCCTTACTTGAATGTGTCTGCAATGACTTTATTTATTTATTTGTTTGTTTTTGTTAACCAGGTAAGCACACTAGACAACAAGTGCCTATTTTCAGGTGCGACCCGGGAGGTTACAATACAGAAAAAAAAGCATGGTACATATTTAGGGTAGCATACAGGCCCGCAACTACATGTAGGCCAAAGAGAATACAGTACACAGTACATTGCATAGACAAAGAACAATCTCACCCCCACACACAGGTGGGGCCAGAGTACAGCATATAGACAATAGTACAGAGTCAGAGCTAACAAACATGAGTACGACTACAAGCTCAATACGATAAGCCCACATTGTGGCAAGGGGTGAGGAGAACAACAGGTACAGGAGGCTGAATGGGGGGGGGCCTGAATCTGCAGACACCCCATGTGGCAGTCGTGAAAACAGGCAAGGGGTAGAGCGAATGTTGCAGTGGACAGCATAGAGCTAGTGGGTGAGGAATCCAACCTGGGGGACCACCATGGCGGAGGCAGGCATGAACTGCAGGGGGAGTACTGTCCAATCCAGTGGCAGGCCCCAGTGGGCAGGTCAGGATATAGCGAGGGGACTTCAGGTGCACCAAGGGAGGGAGCTAGAAGGGTAGGGAACCCCTGACAGTGGAAAGAGGGAAAAAAGTGCTGTCCAGAGGGGAGGTGGGGCCAGGAAACAGCTTGAGGGTGGGGAGTAGGGTGGCCACGAGTCCATGGTCGGGGTTCCATCAAGATTTTTCATGTTAGGGGTACTCTTAGGGTCTTTTCTTGTGATGTCCTGAATATTTTTCCAGAAAGACCTGGTGTTATTCCAGCTGTTAGTGAGAGCATCTTTGAAATACTGACTTTCAGCCAGTCAGATTGCCCTGGTGCAATCATTTCTAGCCTTTCTGTAATTTTGGAGGTTACATTTGGTTCCCAAGGCCCGTGCCCTCTGCCACAGGTGATCCCTTGCTTTTAGGAGTTCAATAAGGTCGGGGGTGATCCAGACGTTGCTGGTCCTATTTACTTTCCTTGTTTTAAAAAATCATGCTTGTAGCAAACTGTGTTGAAATGGGTGATGAACTGACCAAGTGCCATGTTCACGTTAGTTGCGGTGAATATTTCTGACCAGTCTTGGTGCCTAAGATCAGCTTTTAGTTGTTCAAGGTGATCTCAGATCACCATCTGGTTGGTGATAGTTCTAGTACAGGGTTTGTAGTACTTGTAAGACCAGCAGCATGTGACGGGAGAGTGGTTACTAAGGCAGTCTGGAAGTATGGTGCTCTGATATATGCTCTGGCCAGTTAGATAAAACCCAATGCAGCAGGGTACCAGACCTGGTTCAGTAATTTATCCTAACTGGGGTCTCAACTAGTTGTGTAAGGTGGATAGCTGACAGCACGTCTTTGTGGGCAGAGGCTGTGGGGGAGAGCCAGTTGATGCTGAAGTCTCCAAGCATTAATATTTTAGAGTGCAGGTAAGGTTGCCACCTACCCATTTTTTTTCTGGATCATCTGGTATTCTGAGGCCCTCTCCAGTTCTTCAGTTTCCCCACCTTCAACTCCGGTTTTGCCACGCTGTTCAAACTTCTCGCTCATCACTTCCCACCTCCTGAGGCTCCCGGCTGGCCTGAACGCCACACTCCATCACCACAACAGCCACCGCACCACCCAGACATCACTGCAACGCTGCGGCCATGCACCACCATGAGTAATAGTAGTCCACTGATGAGGATCCCATGACTGCCCACTGCTGCTGCTGCCTACACATATTGAAGAAAGAGAGAGTACCAAGCAGCAGCAGTGAGCTTATTGTGTCCAGACTTGGGCTCCAGAAACCACTCTATCAGAACACAGGATGATAGGGTGGCCAATCAGAATACTGGCTGACCCCAGGCTTCTGATAGGTCCACTTGGAGGATGTGATTGGTCCGTTCAGAAAGACCAATCAGAAGCCCGTATTCACAAACATCTGCGGTGGGAAAAAATAAAGAAGGCTCCCCAATCCGCACTGTGTTTACTGCCCTATATAAAGGTCTGGTTTTTAAACTTTAAACCCATCGTGTTTGGACTGGAGTTTGGACTGAGAGAAGGATAACTGCCACTGTTTACAGGAGAATTGGAGGGGAGAAAGAAGAGTGACGCATTGGGGAGACTACCTAGTACCTACCAGCTGAATCAAATTCTGGCAAAAGAGCTTCAGCAGCTGTATCGCAAATAACTTCCAGACGGGACCCCCACTGCTCTGCTACCACTACCCAATAAGAGAACCAGGACCTCGGTCTAATTTGCACCTTAGGACAGTCGGTGACAGTCATGGCTTGCAGACAGCACTGCTGGAACAGAGAGGGTGGACATTGACGCAGCCAAGGACTTAAGACCACACAGAACCACAGGGATCACTTTTTAAAGGTAGGCTGGTTTATTATGGGGTTATTGTAGAAATGTGATGCTTGTTTTTAACTTAAATAATAACAGCTTAATTTCACAGTCAGCCAGCTGCCAGGCCACAGGCAGTAGTTTTTTACAAGGTAGGCTGGTTTATATTGTTAACTATTTGTAACTTGGATGTTGCTTAGAGGAGTTTGCTGAAAATCTCACTGGTTCTGTTTAGGTAAGCTGCTAGTGTTGGGTTAACTGATCGTACAGATGTGGTGGTGTTGTTTCCTATCCTGATTGCTGCTGTTTACCTAAGAGTTACAACAATCACCTGACCAACATCTGTAAAAACAAATAAAAAAATGCACATGGTCTTCTGTTATCTCTGTGCACTACCTGCATTTGTATTTGTAAATATTTGTTTACAGATGTCAATCAGTCACTCAAAGTTGGTTGTTGAAACTCTTTTTATTCATTTTATTGTTCCTCTTTTCCTTTACTCCAATATACCATACAACAGCTGTAATGATATGTAAAACTCTCCACTATAATTTTCGTTGTGCTTGTAAATAGGCTTGCTCAAGGGAACCTTTTTCCTTTTTTTTTTCCTGGTGAAATGAAGAAATACAAATATCTTGCAAAACTGTTTTAAGATACTAAAAATCTGATGTTTGGCTTTGTCATGTCAACAGCTAGGGGAGCACTGGTAGAAAGCAGTGCCACCACGACAAGGTCCTCCCCCATGGGCACTGGTCTCTGCTCTGCTAAAGGTGCACTAGTGTTTGCTATTTATGTTGGAGTCTGATGTATGGCATTTTCTCAAGTGGTCTTTCTGCCACCTCGGAATAAAGTCCATGTCAGCAACCTTGTTGAGATGACACCCTTGCCAGCAAGTCACACATGGTGATGGTAGTAGTGTGCACTTTGCCAGTAGTGGCACCCTGGTCTAACAAGGCACACTTGGTAGTAGTGTGCACTTTGTTCTTATAGGCCGAACCAGAATAAAGTCTACATCGGTGACTTTGTTGAGAAGGCACCCTCATCCAGCAAGTCACACTTGGTGGTGGTGGTAGTGTGCATTTTGCCAGCAGTGGCACCCTGGTTTAACAAGGCACACTTGGTAGTAGTGTGCACTTTGTTGCTATAGATCGAACCTTTATGTTTTTTTTAGTTTTCTTTTCCTGCACATGGCTGGCATAATTGTAATGTTGCTCCTTTTTGTTTCTCTTATGACTTTTAGTTAATTGTTGCGATCAGGCACAGTGTTTGATCAGAAGCGGAGACTTTCAGATGTCAGTGAGAATGATTGCTTTTGGGAAGAAAAGAGTTCTGCCTTCAGAGGAGACAGGATATGATGCCACCACCAGTCTACTGCCACCCATACCTCTCAACTTATTGCCTCATGAATCAGGAACAAGGCTTAAAAAAATCAGGGACAAAGACCCCAAATCAGGGACACATCTTAAAAACTGGTGCTGTTCACTCAGAAAGCTGACAGAATAAAGGGATTTGTGTTAAGATGCATTTTCTAAAGAAGAACAAGTATGTTACTTTAATGTTTGACATTATTTTCTGCTTTTAATCCCCACTGTTCTGTCACAAAAACACACACTTTATGAGGGACAGTGGAAAATTTTGAGGCAAAATCAGGGACATCCCTGAAAATCAGGGACACTTGAGAGGTATGCCAGTGACACCACCAGCAAAGAAGGCCAAGGGGTTCTGCAGTTACAATACAGAGTCGAGTCAAACATTTCTTTGGGTGCGGTCAGTGCCAGGCATGGCCAATTCTGCGAAATGCGTTTCCTGTGGTACTACCTTTACTATGAAGTGGGATGGAGAAAAGGCTCTCAAAAACCACCAGAAATCCAAGAAACACCAGCAGACTGTCCAGACACAGAAAGAAAATCTGTGCATGACAAAATTTGCACAGCCACAGATCCCAACTGCAGAGACCATGAAAGTCACGGCTGCTGAGGTCACATTAGTTTACCATGGAGTACAGCATCACCACTCATACCTGTCCATGGATTGTGGCAGTAAACTGGCACAGAGCCTCTATTCGGACTCTGGAATAGCATCAAAATTAAGTTGTGGGAAAACTAAGGCAGAGTGCATAATCAAAAATGTTCTGGCCCCATATTCAGAAGAATTATTTTTGAAAGACCTGGGAACATCATATTTGTCAGTGGCCTCAGATGTGTCCAACAAAGGAAACAAAAAAAACATTCCCTGTTGCAGTTCAGTTCTTCACAGCAAAAAGTGGCAATCAACAAAAACTTCTTGATTTTTATGAGGACCACAATGAAACCCCTGAAGCAATCTTCCAAAAAATAACAGAAAGCCTGTGTAGCAAAGACTTACAGCTGCAACATCTTTCCAGCTATGCTGCAGACAATGCCTCTGTGAACTATGGCAAGCACAGGTCCATTTTCAAGCACCTAAAATCCAAAGTGCCAAACATAATTTCTGCAAACTGTTTATGCCACAGTATTCACAACTGTGCTAGAAATGCTAGCAAGGCTCTGGCATGGTTTGATGTGGAGACACTTGTCTTAAAAATTTACAGTGAGTTTTCTTCCTCTGCAAAGAAGGTTCAACAGCTGAAAGAAATGCTTGTGTTTGTGGTCCAGGACTGGAAGGAGATTATGCAGCATGAGGTGGCCAGGTGGCTTTCATTTCTTCCCGCTGTAGCCAGGCTGGTAGAGTGCTGGCCAGCCATCAAAAGCTATTTTATAATGCAAGGAGCAGAAGACTGTCATTTTTCTATATGGAAATTTGTTGAAGCCTATGAAGATGGATACAGTGACCCCAATGAAATGGCTGAGGCAGAATGCTATTTGAGTTTCATGCACTATGTTCTGCAAGTGTTCCATAAGAGTATTGCCAAGCTGGAAAGCAATTCATTAACTGCTCTGGAGGTGTATAGTGTGATGCATAATCTGCACAGTGAATTGCAAATGAGACTTCAGGACAAGTTCTTTGGATTCAGAGTCATGGCAGCTCTAAAAACATTTCAACCAAATGTAAGAGACAGAGTTTCAAAATACTTGGGAAACTTTTATGTTTGGGCCCTAGATTACTTAAATAAATGGTTTGACTTTGATAATAGCCCCCTCAGGGTCATGCAAATATTCTCACTACACCAGCCAATATCTTGGGATGAACTATGCAACTCTGTGGAGGTGCTAAAGCTACAAGATGGACATGGGCTGGACATGGACTTATTGTATTCAGATAATTCATCATCATGCACTGCATTGCCATTCTTGATAGAAATGAAAGAAAAATCTGTTGGGGAGAGATGGGCTGCATTTTTTGAGGAGGGACCTGAGTGCAGAATGCTTTATAAGGTTATACAATTTGTCTTGTCCATCCCCATTAGCAACAGCTTTTTGGAGCAAGTATTTTCACTAATGGGGAATTTATGGACTGACGAGTGGAACAGAATGCTGGTGCCGTTGGTGAAAGCAGAGCTACAAGTAAAACTGAACTACAGCTTTACCTGTTCACAGTTTTTCTCATTTATTAAAACCAATAGCAGGCTCCTTGAAGCTGCAAAGTCTAATCAAAAATATTGCTTCAAATCTAAGTAATGTGAATGACATACTTCTTCAGATAGCAGCCTGAGACGATGTATTGAACAGAACAGTGCTGTGCTGTGCTGCAGAGTGGAACTTTTATCCATACATTTTTTTATACTGATTTATTTTATATTTAAATAATTGTAGGTTCTTCAAATTGCAGTTTTAGACTATGAATTGCACAGTGTTGTGCTGTACAGTAGTGACTTTTCTGTTTTTCCATAAGTTTCTTAGTGATTAAGGATTTTATTTTTAAAGTGTCACAGTAACAGGGATTGTTAAATAAAATGTTCACATTTTACTAAGTTTGACTGGCATCTTATTATATTTGGATGAGGGATCTGTTCTAGTCTGCACACAAGATATGAGGAACTACCATTAACGGCAGGTAATCCATCACTGGTCAGGTTTGGATTCTTGTAATACATGTTGAAGGGTCATGTGACAATGGGGGTGTGGCCATGGTGAAAGGGGCGGGGCAAGGAGTGGGGCTATCAGATAAGGTTTAGGCCCGAATCAAAGGTGGCATAGGCTATTTAGCAGTGTCATGAAACTGGTTGATGTGTTCTTTGGTGGGATATAGACTGACATCACTGTAAGTGATTTGTTGTGGGCTCCAAGGAGAAGTTTGATTGCCAGCATTTGTACTTAGTCACCAGAGTTAGGCACAGGGACAATGAGGCCCTGTAGCATATCTGTTATGTAGATTGCACAGCCTCCTCCTCTCTTACTGAGATGGTCCTTCCTGAACACCGAGTATCCCTGGACAAGAATTGAGGAATCAGGAGTTTCAGGGGTAAGCCAGATTTCTATTACAGAGATGACATCAGGATTGTTCTGAGTGATCCAAACTTTTATGCAATCCAGTTGCAGGAGCAGGCTGCAGATAGTGATTATAGCCACTTTAAGTGACCCTATATTTTTTGCTGGAATTTTGGAATTAGAGAGTGGACCAGGATTTGGATGTATGTTGCCTGAGAGTAAGAGCAACAGGAGTATAAGCCTTTTCATTGCCTCCTTGAGTATTTTTTGTTGTGGGTCTGAGTTCTCCGTTTGGTGTAGCACATGGTATTGGCTCCTTGGGAGACAAGAAGGCGAGGGAGAAGTGCCGGGGAGGGATTCCAGAACAGGCAGCAGGGAGCTCTCCAATCTGAGTAAGTAGCCCTAGGGATTATGGATGGCTTGGTCATCCTAATGTAAGCTAAGGTTATGGTCTTTGTTGAGGTTATGGTCCTGGTTAAGGTTTGGAGTCAAAATATTGAAAATTAGTGAAGTTATGAGTGAATGCTTGAAATACTGCAATGTTTAGTCATAACCTGGGCATTTTACCATATTTATACACCAACTTTTCAGAATAGTCTTCTTATTATCCCACCTCATGAACCAGTTAGGTAAAAATGTTCAAATCCCCATTGAAATGTCATTGGGCGCCACTGATGCATCATTCCAGGCCACAAGTGTGAAAACACATTTTGACCAGAATTTGAAAACTGGCAGCTGTCCTGTTCGTGGGGTGGTATAAAAAAAAACAAGGCTATGTTGAAAATTTGGGGTCAAAATATTTAAAATTACCAATGCCAATGTATGCTCATAACTTTGTCACTGTTACATATTTTGACCCCAAATTTTCAACATAGCCTTTTCATGACTCCACCTCATGAACAATGGTGGTGCAAATTTTCAAATCCATCTTGAAAGAAGATTTTACCAAGCAACTGTAAAATCACCTTTTGGGCCTGATTTGCCTAAATCCACCACCATTGGTCGTGAGGTGGGGCCTCAAACAGGCCATGTTAAAAATATGGGGTGAAAATATGCAAAAATGACAAAGTTATGCATCAGATTTAAAAACACCATTGAAATATATTGAATAACATTTACCTTAGTTTCTCATATCACAGTCGCTGGTTTAAGCAGCAAGACGTGGTTTTGATTGTAGAGTGGATCCACACCATGGGACAAGTTCAGGTGAGTGAGGGTATGTGGGAGGTGTGGTGGGGGTGTGGAATGGTGATTGCTGAGTGGGAGGTCGGGGTGGTGGGGTCAGATCAGCGAGGGACCATTTTCTTTTTTATAGGTTTAAAAAGAAAAAGGGAAAAAAAACATTGAGGGATGATTTTAATTATTACAGATGAGATTCCAATGCTGGGGATTGGACACTCCAGTGTCGGGCTACACTTCAGATAACAGGGGGTGGGTGACCTAGAGAGGAGGGGGGGTACAGAGAAGCAGTACTGGGGTGGGCACCCCGGTCCTCTTTTGTGTTACAAAAATAAACATTCCGAACAGGGGGCATGTGATCTGGAGGGGAGTGGGGAAAAAGAAACAATACTGGGAGTTAGCACTCCAGTTAGATAGATAGATAGATAGATAGATAGATAGATAGACAGACAGACAGACAAAGAGACATACAGACAGAACAGGGGATTGATGGCTCACTGCTCCTGTAGCACACAGCAAGACTTCCAACTGTGGCTGCACAACTCAAAAAAGTTCCACTGTTCTCATACAGAGAACATGGGTGAATGGCTCCTTTTACTAAGCTGACACCCTGAATTTTGAGTTGCCCAGAAAAGTTATTTCCAGCAAGTTTTCTTTTTTTTTTTTAAAAAATAATCAATCAATGGAATCTAGCTAAATGGGTCCCGTTTACCTAGGTTCAGGTGTTTGTTTTTTAAAAGAGATCATTTTAGTGCATTTTCAGGAAAAAATTGTTTTTTTTTGCTGTTTTTTTGTCATCAACTACAGCCCAGACAATTTGGTATTTTTGTCTGAAATTTTCAGGGTAGACAGGCTTGCCCCAGAATGGTGTCTTTTGTTGGTTTGGTGAAAAAAGATTAATCCATTCCCAAGTTATAAGGATTCGAACTTTTGGGTCTGAGCATTCTCAGTAGAGTTTCAAATATATATCCAAAATACCCTACTGAACATGCTCAGAATTGAAATTTCAAATCCTTATAATTTGAGGATGGATTAATATTTTCACAAACCAGTGAAAGATTACCATTCTGGGAAGCCCTTTCACCCTGAACATTTCAGAAAAAAATTTCAAACCATCTGGGTGCTAGGTGATGACAAAAAAAAAACAGATTTTTCCTAAAAATGCACTACAATGATCTTGGAATCTGCATATTGGAATCCGCATATCTGACCAGAACAAAACTTGGCTTGTCAAGAGACTTTGCCCTCCAGACTGCACTTGCAAAATTTCATACAAATCTGTTGAACGGGGCAAAGCTATTAAAGTACAAAATTAGGAGTTTAACATTAAACAGCCTACTTAACCCTAACTATAGTGGTGCTACTGTGCCACTACAGTGTTAAGTCCCTGGGCTGGGAAAGAGAACAAGAGAGCTTCTATCCATTATTCAGCAGTCCCAGAAGAGAATTCCATATCTCCCAGAAAGTATGCAATGTATCTTCTGCCATATAGTATATCTGTTCTATTTTAACAGTGTCCAATAACAAATTAATCCATAGAGTGTACAGTATGTTGGTGCATTCTCACTCTTCCCATAAAGCAAAATAGTTTTTTTAGCATTCAACAGTATTTTGTCAATGAGATGTGCCTTAGGTAATGTTAAAAACTCAACATTTATATGAGTGATACTTAGTAATATAATACCAGACTCAAAAGGGAATGTACAATCCAGTATTTTATATAGAATTGTTTTATCTTATTCCAAAATGTTTACAGGTTGCAAACATATGCTTTAATGTACCCTTTTCTTGTTTACATCTAGTACAAATCTCTGATAGAAGTAAATTAAATTTATTTAATTTGGCAGATGTTAAATATGTTTTATGCCCACTACGCACAAGTGCCTGTTTTCAGGGGTGAGCCGGGAGCACTGGGTGGTTAAGTGACTTGTTTAGAGTCACACAGTATGCACATGGAGGCTGTGGGAATCAAACCCAGGTCTGCTGGATGTACCAAACTCAGTCACAGCTTGTTACTCTAACCTCTAGGCTCTACTGCCAGCCCTCAACAGTATAATTAGTTGTGAGGAGAATATTAACCATTCATGTATGAGGTAGAGTTTAAGGGCCATTTATTACATTTGGATTGCTCTATATTAACCCATTGTGTGTTTTTTTTTTTTTGTTTTTTTGTTTTTTTTTTTAAGTGCTCACTTTTCTATTAGCAGATCATATCCTTTAGGAACTAGAGGGCCCAGTTATAAGCACACTTACCCAATCCAACACAATATAGTTCCTGTCTCATTTCACTTATTGTGTGGTCAGTCTATCACTATTCATCTGTCTTTGCCCCTCCCTCTTCTACTGATTGATACTGATTTTTCCCATTTGCAGCTTATGGTCTTTTCACCCACTAAAGGGGTTTTCCCCCCCAACCATTCCAAAGCTGCTCTACATCTCCTTACTCTCTACTACTCCTGGCACTCTTCATTTACTGCTCAGCTGCTATGGGTACCTACACTCCATTACTAAGTCTGCTCTCCTTCACCCTCTTGGTACAGACCTCACACAGACTGGAGCACCTTTTCTCCACACTAGGCACCTCATCCCCAGACTACCCCACAGTGACTTGGCCCTCCCCCACCCTCGACACACCCGTGACCACCCAACAACCCCACCCTGCCAACACCCCCACTCCCTCCACCCTCCAAGGCCTGACCTGGACCCAGATCTCCCCTGCCATTCCCACCCTTCACACTTTATCTATCCCATGCACCCTGATTCTAAAGTCCTCAGCTGGGTGTCGACCCAAGGGTCTGCATCACCACCGGGCCACTAACCAGAATAATTACACTGCTATTATTATTATCTGGTAATGTACACCCAAACCCAGGACCTATTGCTTCTAGTCCTTCTAAACCCTGTACTGCAAATGGCCTTTACTTTGCATCCTTAAACATTTACAGTCTCCTAAAGAAATCTGCTGCCCTCCAGTGCTGGGTCGTTCAACATCAACCTGACATAATTGCACTGGTAGAGACTTGGCTCTCCAAATCCACCCCTGACTCTGCTATCCCTCTCCCTGGATATACCATCTACAGGGAAGACCGAGTAGGCAAACGCGGTGGTGGTTGCGCACTACTCGTATGGGACTCACTTATAGGTCAGGCACTCCCAGCTCATAAACTTGATTATGGAGCCAAAGCCCTCAACTTAAAAATTCCACCTGACCCCGCCCGAGGCCCTCTCTTCCTCACGGTCTCCTATGTACCCCCGAGGAATCAAAACCAAGAGGTCCAGTCCCTCACTGACTATCTCACATCTCTCCCTCACAAAGTGGAGCAAGTCATCCTAGGTGATCTCAATGTTAACTGGATTGCCTCCACTGCCTCCCATATAAGGGACTCCTTTGCTGCCCTGGATATGTCCCAGTTAGTCACCCAGCCCACCAGATTCAACCACTCTACTGGCACCAGCACTCTACCAGATGTTGTTATATCTAACCGCCCCTACAAAATCTGGGATGTCACTGTCCTCCCCAACTCTCTTAGTGATCACTGCCCAGTCCTCTGTCTCTGGCCATCCTCCACTCTGAAGCCAGTGTCCCAGGCCACTCTACACCACCGTTTACACCCTGGAAGACTCAGAAAATTAAAACAATATCTAGCCCAGCTAGACTGGTCCCCTATCCAGCACACCCCTGACACTGACTCAGCTCTTGACCATTTCACAAATGCCTTCTGTGAGGCTTGTGACCTTTTTGGCCCCCTCACCAGGATCCGCTCCAAAAAATGCAATGCCCCATGGATCACCTCACCCCTCCTCCAGAGACTCAAAAACAGAGATAATCTCTGGCACATTGCTGTAGAATCTGGAAAGGCATCTGACAGACAGGCCTACAACACAGAACGCAATAAGTGCACTTGGGCCATTAGGCGGGTCTAGGCAGAGCACTACCAGACCACCCTCACTTCCACTTGGGGTTCAGCCCGGACCTTCTGGAATAATATGAAAGAGCTAAATGGGAAGTCCCGCTCCCCCCCACCATCTCAGCTCCCATCAATGGCACCCCCACTACATATCCACTCCTCATAGCCGATTGGCCTTAACACTGCCTTCTCTGACCTAAGCTCGGTCCTCCCCAGCAGCTTCTTTGACCCAATCCCCACCTCTCTCCCTCCAGTCCTGCATCACCCACCATTCTACTGCCCTATCCCCAAGAAGCCAATGCTTTCTTCAAAGCCTTAGGCAGCAATAACCCCAGCAGTGACCCCTCAACTCCAGGATCCTCCATATGGTCTTGGATGAAGTCCTAGTCCCCCCGACTGACCTTCTAAACTGGTCTCTATCCTTGGGTCAGTTCCCAAGTGCTTGGAAAACTACTGAAATCACACCCATACATAAGAGTGGGGACCGATCCACCCCCAACAATTACAGACCAATCTCCATCCTCCCCCCACTCTCTAAAGCCCTACAAAAAGTGGTGTTGATCCAGCTCTCTGAAAACCTAACCAAGTATGACATTATGTGCCCCGGGCAGCACGGTTTCCACCCAGGACACAGTTCAACCATGGCAATCCTGGAATTCTCTGAATACCTGCATGCTGCTGTTGACTCTGGCAGCCTTGCAGGAGTAGTGTTCATTGACCTCTCCAAGGCCTTTGACACTGTCTGTCATCCCCTTCTACTCGACTCTCTCCACCAACTTGGCTTCTCTGGTGGTCCCATTTCCTGGTTCTCTAGCTACCTCTCTGCTAGATCCCAGCATGTCAAGATCAGCGGCTCCCTCTCCAGCACTCTTCCCATTTGCTCCAAGATCCCTCAGGGCTCCATCCTGGGTCCAATACTTTTTAGTCTCTACCTCAACACCCTCCCCAGCTCATGTACTGGTAAAATGCTCCTCTACGCTGATGATGCAGTCCTCGTTGCCTCACATCCCAATCCCACCTCCCTCCAATTATCCCTTCAGCAAGCATACAACCAAACCGAAAGGTGGTTCGGAGACCGCAGACTGGTCATTAACCTAAAGAAAACCAAATCGATGCTCTTCTCCCACCACCAAAATAAAGCTAAAAATACCCCCCTCTTGATTATCCCCAGCACTCTGCACCCGCTAGAACAAGTGACCACATACAAGTACCTAGGCATCACGTTCGATACTGCCCTGTCCTTCCACACCCACATTAATGCCTAGTCAGCCACCATTAACTCTCAGATTGGCCTGCTATACCAGCACAAGGGACCGCCTGCCTCAGATTGCCCTCAGGCTGGACATCACCTTCTCCGTCTTGTCCCTCGTGGACTATGGCTTGCCCATCTATGCTGCAGCAGACAACACTGCCCTCTCCAAAATCCAACTCTCCATCAATAAGGCCTGTAGACTCCTGACTGGTACCCCCAGCCATACTCACACCTGCCTTCTCTATACTACCACCAATCTTCTCAACTTTGAGGAGTGACTGCCCTAACAGACCTGCCTTCTCGCTAAGAAATCTCTGCTAGGACTCTCCCCCCCCCGGGGGTCTCCACCTCCCTACAGCAGCCATCTTCATCCATCACCACCCATAGCTCTGTTAAGGCCACTTTCAAGGTGCCCAGAACCAAGACCTCTCTTGCCCAGAGATCCTTCCTCTACCGAGCCCCCACCTGGTTCAACTCCCTCCCTAGCTGCATCTCCAACTTGCCCAAAATTGTCTTCTTCAAAACAGCCCTTCGGAACCATATATTTTATACCCGCTGTTGTAGGTACAACTAACCCCCTGTTGTAACCTGTGGTTCCTGCCTGCCTTGCCCCCTGGCTTGACAACATCCACTGGACAGCCTCTCCCTCCCCCAGACCTACCCCTTTCCTACTAGGTCCAAACTGGAATGTAACCCACTGTCTTTTCTGAGGACCTACTATATCCATGAGTGTAACTAACAATTTTATAACATTATGTAACCTAAGTAACATACAAACTACTACATTATGTAACCTAAGTGTATCTATGTTAAATGTTCCTTTAACTGCACTTGTAATGTTATCCTCTGTTTTAATCTGCACTGTGATAACTGTCTTGATGTCTGCCCCCCCCCCGCGACGAGGTGCCTTTGTAAATGAGTCTCTGACTCAAAGGTTGTAAACCCAATTTGTAATGAATAAATGAATAAACAAAAATGAAAAATGATATTAGTTTATTTGAACCAAAACATGGTGGGCTCTATTTGTGCAGCAGTTTAGTACCAGTCTAAGTTTGATACTTGGAGACTGATGTTTTTTTGGGATGCGTAAAGTTTTTCCAGACCTATTTTGGCATGTTTTCCCTTCCCTTAAAAGTTTCTCAATATCCTCTCCCATTCTTTAAAAAAGGTGAATGGGACTCTGATAGAGAGGGCCTGAAATAGAAACAAAAATGTAGGCAAAACATTCATCTTTATAATATATGTCATCTCTCTCAGAGTCAAAGGAAGAAAAAAAACATCTCTTTCTTAACTTTTGCGAGTAATGGAAATAGATTTAATTTCAGCAAATCAGTATATTTCAAAGAAATATTAACCCTAAGTATTTAAGGAAGTTCTTATATTCACCTGTAACGACCAGGTTGTATGCCGTTTGAATCTGACAGCAATACCAGGTGGGCTGGGTTCGGGGAGGAATAGGTCACTCGGCACAAAGGCTAGGTTTGGCTACTCTGCACAGGGGCACCCAAATAATTCCAAACACAGGAAGCAATAACTGTAATGTGCAATACCAGAAGTGGGGTTCTAAAGTGTGGCTTTATTCACATCCAAACAAAATAAACAAAGCACAGAGGGACCCCAACGAGGCTACACTCCTGGTAATGCAGATTAAAAGAATCAAGAACACTTCCTCAACACTTTAGCCCTCAGGCTCTGAACTCACCAGGCACACAGCCCGGACTTGCACGCTGCTTTGGGTACACAGCCCGAACTTGTACACTGCTCTGGGATTTCCCAGGCTTGGGTCCCTTGCCAGCCACTCGGACACCTTCCATATGTCATGGAAACATTTTCTGGTGGCTCCCTAAACTACCTAAGAGCACCTCAGCTCTATCAGGGAATTCTCCTTTTAATCCCACATCTGGGTGCTTTCCTCAGGCACTGACCAAGTACCTGAGAGAAAGTAAAAGATGTCTCAGAGCAAATCCGTAGAGGTGAATTTGATTACTACTGATGGGGGGGTCTCCCACCTCTCACTCCCACAATTCATACCAGGCCATTCTCTGGACAGTAAACACCTCATACTGTAAAGATTGGCAAAGTAGATTATTGCTAAATGTATGTCACATTCCCTCTACTTGTCTTGCTTTCCCTTTGTGCTGGACTTGAACATACTTTTAATTGGCATAGCCCATTGCTCTAGACCCCTCACTGATTAAGCAGTCCAATCCACACTTTACAACTGTACTTGGCTCTCTTTTCCTGACCCCACAGTAACAGTCCCTTTAGTTTCCTTCTGTTAAGGTGAAAAACACTTGGCCCTCTTTCAGAGTGAACTCACGCTTTGGTTGCAGGTGCCCCACAGGTGATTCCTCCACAGGAATTTTTCTCTCAGAGCTTCTGGTGCCACAGCACAACTTAAATAGGCAGCTTCTTCCCTTAGCCAGAACCAGGAGGGTTGCCCCTGGAAAACAGGCAAACCTTCCCCCCCATCCCCTCAGGGATGGGGCACTTGGACCAGTAACAGCAGTCTCCACCACTTCAACTACCAGTTTCTGTGTCCCTCTTACAGTGGAAACACACACCTTCCTAATCAGTAGCTCTAAAACAGAGCTTAAAGCTCTGAGAGTCTGCACACAGACAGCTGTACTACTGTCTCTCACCAAGACTGCACACAGACTGAATTAAAAATCCCCAACGTTCTATGCTAACCTCCAACTGCAACATTCCAGTGTGGCCTATGCAGCTGCGAAAGTTCTATGGTGATGTCATCCTCAGTCTCAGCTGAGACTGAGAACAAGTGAGACAGTCTGAAATCCATTTAACTGGAGTTTCATAAGCTGCCTTCCCTGCCTACCACTAGGTCTTACTGGAAGTCTAGTAACCCCTGGTAATGGGGGGGGTTACACTCACCCTGGACTAGGAAAATGACTGTCTGCAGTCATTATTTACCCTGCTTAGGCCATCTCGCCCCATGTGTTGACTACGGGAAGGTAGCGCTACCTTCTCCCCTACCATGTGCCAGCACAGGCAAACAACACTAAGGGCCTAGAGGCCAATGGCTGATGCATCAGCCTCTACTCTACCCGCTGACAATGGGTACCTACTGGCTCCAGTAGAACTGTCCAGAGCATAGCCCTAATAGATCAGCACTGCAACCTGTACTGCAGGTCAGGGCCACAGCCTGTCTATCCCCCTAGCCCTCTAGGGGAAAATCTATCTGCCCTTAACTCAAATCCCAAAACAAAACAAACAAGGGACCTCCCCGACCTTGGACACCATGCAACCACACACCAGGAGCTAATACCATACTATTGCATTACTCCCACATTCCCCACAACCATACCTGTGGAAGAAAAGGGTTACACACAGTAACAACAACACTTTAAATACTACACTCTATAGTACTAGTGAGGAACTCCGACGAGTCCCTCCTCCTCTTCTTGTCTTCTCTTCTGTCTTCTTCAGGAACACCTGCAAGAAAAAAGAAAGACAACGCACACTCCTAATCTGCATACACAGTCTGTCTAAACCCCTACCATCAAAACACTGGAGAATCCCAGAAAGATTTTTTTAGAAAAGGTAGAAAAACAGTATAAACATTAGAAAACAGTAGAAAACAATGACATTATTTACAATACACCAATTTGGGGGATGGAGTGCCCTAAAAGTCTCATCCAGTGACCACAGTGCCTGCCTGAAGGCAAGTCCATTAAAGAGTCTCTCCTGGGCCGGAGCCCGGTGAAGCACAGTTCTAGCAGGCCAAAGTCCCAAAAGGGGAGAGTCTTTGAGGACAGTTCAAACATCTGGAGTCTGTTAGTGTAGGGTGTGAACTGCAATGTCATAAGAATAGAAAAGTTTGGACTTACCAGTCCCTTGTAGAACAACAATGGCACCAACCTGGTCCTCAGCCGAAGACTCTCCCTGGCAACATTCTTCCGATACAGCTGGGCGGACATCTTCCAGGAATGACAGGAGGACACATCTGGAAACTGCTGGGCTGATGTCATCTCTGGAGATGGAACCTTGGAACAGGAACAAGAAGGAAAACAGTGGTCTGACGTCATCCGGTTACCAGGCAATGAATCAGGATACAGCTGGGCTGGTGTCCTCTCTGGATCTGAAGTCATCTGGTGGGCCAGTCGATGGATTCTGGAAAGTTAGTACACTGGAGAACTGATGAATGTGGGGCACCTGAGTCCTGGACGTCCATACTGGTGGAACAACAAAGGCACTGCAATGGCTGGAGTGGCAGCACTGACTACCACTGCTCTGCTTTCCCTTTGGTAGGCATGGGCACATTTGCAGGGAGGTCTTTGCATTGTGGCCAATAGCACAACAGGTCAGGAGCTTGAATTATTACCCCGTCTGGGCACACATAATTCACACTGTGAAAGGTTTCACGTCCCTCTCCATCCACTATTTGAACAGTGTCCATTAACAGTGTCCTGCCACTTTTCCACTGGCTGTATTTTTCATGAAACATTCTGTTCCTGACATGCTTGTTTGCACCAGGATGCACACATTTCATTGCTTCGGCCCAAATCCAGGATTTCCTGTTGCTCTCAATCTCCTCCCAGACTCTCCGAAGAAAGGTAGGAAAGGAATTCCCATAGATTTCATTCATCTTCCTACGAACCAGTCTTTCCTCTTTACTAGCTTTGGTCAATCTGAGACCTCTGGCCTGGCTTGGGGGTTGCCAGTCCTGGTTCTGCCAGCTACACATTCTCAATGAGACAAAAAATGGATCCCTGGCTTCTTCTTGCACAGCCAGGGCAGTGGCATCACCACTCTCTTCCATGCATTTCTCTGAGGCAAGAGCTTGAGGCTGTGTACCAGTTCCTTTTTAACAAGGCCACATAGGCTCCCCCTCTTCTTCTTCCTCACTGAGTATCTGTGCCCAGGAGTGAGCAGTCGTCCTCACTCCTGAGACTATCCACTCTTCGCTGGGTGTAGAGGTCGAAACCTCCCATTCAAAGGTCTCCCTCATCTCGTCTTCTCCTATGAGACTTGGGCTAGGCGCCCCTCTCCAAGGATCTACTGATGCTCTTCCTGAATTGTCTCTCTGTGATCCAGAATCCGAAACATCAACACATTGTTCTGTCTGTAAATCTGTACCCTCTAGCTTTGCACCACACTCCCCCAAGGGGCCTTCTCCAACAGGCTCCGCCTGGTGCTGTGTGCTGCCAACTGCAGATTCTTGAACTTTTGTCCATGTGGGAGCCAAACGAATCTTGGGCGCTTTAAATAAACCATATTTCTCTAGGCACCCAGAACAGTGAGGTACCATGAAGATGCCCCTTCCAGCATTTAAGCATATTAAGCACACTTGCACTGGATATCCAGGAATCACCACATGCGGAGGCAGTCGTCCTCCGCAGTAACATCTCTCAATGTCCCTTAACTTGTTAATTTCTATTGCTACCACAGCCCGGGCATGATCCGGGTAGGGGGATGGTCCTGAGGCCATGACTGCAGAGAAAAACAAACGCTCACTGTTATTGAAAGTCTCACATCACTGAACACTTTCTTTCACTTTCAAAATGGCTCCTCTGCTGCTGTGTTTACTTTACTACCCCACCCTGTAATGGCGGCGGCAGCACTCCTACGCATCAACATTCTGAAATTGGGTCAAGCCACTGCGCATCCGATTTACACACTCTACTGATAACTTTGCTCAAACTGCACAAACTTGCACTGTACTTTTTCCTAGCACATTTATATGATTTACCACAGACTTTTGACTTGCTGAAGACATTGCTCTAGCTCACAGTCCCTTAAAGCCTCAGTATTTCACAGCACAGGATTGCCTGCAACTCTTGCTGCATATCTTGATATAACTCACAATCACTCTCATGGCTTTGAAACTTACACTGACGCCGAAACCATAACTATGCTTACAGTCGATGGCTTAAAAGGCTTGCTTTTGCTGGTAAACTTAACACAGTCTTTGACTGCAAAGCGATTACACTGCTGCACATAGATTCAGCTGGCTTTTGGCAAAAATCACTGGTTTGAGCAATTATTTCTGTTGTACTCACTGTTATCAGTAGCTGTTTGCTGCAATGGAAAACAGCCTGCAGCCAGTCTTGGAGGCCTCTGGAAAGAAGCAGGTTGGCAGTCCTGCCGATCGTCCCTCTGAACACCACACTCGCAGTCCAGTCAATTGAGATGCGGGTTGAGCCTAAATTTAGACAAGAAAGTCTGATTTTTTTAACTTTTACAGCACTTTCAGTCACCGCAGCACTCCTCCTGTAAGCCAGTAAGCACACTCCACTCACACTCCGTCTCGAATGCTGGGCAGTCGCTGTAGAGCTGGCTTGAGGGCGGGACTGATTGCAGTCTCACCAATCACACGACGCCATGCAAATGAGTCTCTTTCCTCTCAAGTGCTCTTCTCCTCACAGCGATTGTCGAGCAGGCAAATTTAAACTGCAAAACCACATTTTTTTTTTTTTTCGAATTGACTCCACAGCGGGAGGCCATTTCAACCATTTTTCATGGCCATTAACACAACAAGTCTCTCAATTCACTAGGAAGCATTTCCAACATCCAGGGCACAATTCTCCTTTTGCTACCCCTAGTTTTCCACACTTTTCTTTGACACAACAGTTTTAAAAGCTGGCAAAACGCTGTAATTTTTGATGCAGGACAAGGGCATACTCTCTCAGGCTTTACTGCTCCTTGGTAAACAGTTGGCATTTAACAGCAGCACATGGACAACAGCACACAGTGACACACTAGTTAACCTTGCTTCAGCTTTTTGGGCTACCCACTGCCAGATAACCAAAACGTTAGCCCTTTGCCCGAGCACCTTTCCTCCCTAAAATTTCAAACTCAAATCCTCAGCGGTGCCTCCATTTTGTAACGACCAGGTGGTATGCTGTTTGAATCTGACAGCAATACCAGGTGGGCTGGCTGGGTTCGGGGAGGAATAGGTCACTCGGCACAAAGGCTAGGTTTGGCTACTCTGCACAGGGGCACCCAAGTAATTCCGAACACAGGAAGCAATAACTGTAATGTCCAATACCAGAAGTGGCATTCTAAAGTGTGGCTTTATTCACATCCAAATAGAATAAACAAAGCATAGATGGACCCCCACGGGGCTATACCCCTGGTAATGCAGATTAAAAGAATCAAGAACACTTCCTCAACACTTTAGCCCTCAGGCTGTGAACCCACCAGGCACACAGCCCAGACTTGCATGCTGCTTTGGGTACACAGCCCAAACTTGTACACTGTTCTGGGATTTCCCAGGCTCGGGAACCTTGCCAGCCACTCAGACACCTTCCATATGTCATGGAAACATTTTCTGGTGGCTTCCTAAACTACCTAAGAGCACCTCAGCTCTATCAGGGAATTCTCCTTTTAATCCCACATCTGGGTACTTTCCTCAGGCACTGGCCAAGTACCTGACAGAAAGTAAAAGGTGTCTCAGATCAAATCCGTAGAGGTGAATTTGGTTACTACTGATGGGGGGTCTCCCACCTCTCGCTCCCACAATTCATACCCGGCCATTTCTCTGGACAGTAAACACCTAATACTGTAAAGCTTGGCATTGTAGATTATTGCTAAAACTATGTCACATTTCCTCTACTTGTCTTGCTTTCCCTTTGTGCTGGATTTGAACATACTTTTAATTGGCATAGCCCATTGCTCTAGGCCCCTCACTGATTAAGCACTCCAATCCCCACTTTACAACTGTACTTGACTCTCTTTTCCTGACCCCACAGTAACAGACCCTTTAGTTTCCTTCTGTTAAGGTGAAAAACACTTGGCCCTCTTTCAGAGCGAACTCACCTTTGGTTGCAGGTGCCCCACAGGCGATTCCTCCACAGGAATTTCTCTCTCACAGCTTCTGGTGCTGCAGCACAACTTAAATAGGCAGCTTCTTCCCTTAGCCGGAACCAGGATGGTTGCCCCTGGAAAACAGGCAAACCTTCTCCCCCATACCCTCAGGGATGTGGCACTTGGACCAGTAACAGCGGTCTCCACCACTTCAACTACCAGTTTCTATGTTTCTCTTATGGTGGAAACACATACCTTCCTAATCAGTAGCTCTAAAACAGAGCTTAAAGCTCTGAGAGCCTGCACACAGACAGCTGTACTACTGTCTCTCACCAAGACTGCACACAGACTGAATTCAAAATCCCCAACGTTCTATGCTAACCTCCAACTGCAACATTCCCATGTGGCTTATGCAGCTGCAAAAGTTCTATGGTGATATCATCCCTCAGTCTCAGCTGAGACTGAGAACAGAGTGAGACAGTGTGAAATCCATTTAACTGGAGTTTCACAACCTGCCTTCCCTGCCTACCACTAGGTCTTACTGGGATTCTAGTAACCCCTGGTAACAGGGGGGTTACACATCTATTTGAGGTGTTTGTGGGGGGAATAAGTGGGGTCCAATGAGACTGGAAATGGCACCACAATCCGCACAGGGGTTGTATACAGACCCCCATGTCAGGGGGAGGGAATGGACAAGGATATGATAGAAGGCGTACTTAGGATGGCAGAGAAAGGGGAGATACTGTTGTTGGGGGACCTTAATATGCCAGATGTTAACTGGAGCTCCTTTGCTGCAGCCACATCCAAAAGCAGGGCCATTCTTGAAGCCCTTCAGGTGGCATGCCTCAGACAGCTAGTTCTGGAACCTACTCATGATGGAGCAATCTTAGACCTCGTACTCTCAAATGGGGACAGTGAGAGGATCTCAGATCTAGAAGTGGGTAGCCATTTGGGAACACGTGACCACCAAACAGTGTGGTTCACAATAAACTCAGCTACAGAGTCAAGGGATACAAAAGTGAGGGTTCTGGACTTCAGGAGGGCTGACTTTGGCAAGATGGGAGAGTGCTTTAGAAAAGTACTAGCAAACAGGCTAGAAGGAGGGGTGGAGCAACAATGGAGAAATATCAAAACTGCCATCACAGAGGCAACAAAGCCTTTGTGTGAAGCAAATAAACAAATCAAAATGAAAGAAAAAGCCACTATGGTTCTCAAAAGAGGTGGCGGTAAAGGTTAGGGAGAAATAGATAGCATTTAGGAAGTATAAGAAAATACAGAAGGAGCAGGACAGAGAACTGTACCAGTTAAGGCAGAAGGAAGCAGGGATGGTAGTCAGAATAGCAAAGGCCCAAACTGAGGAAAAGATAGCCAACTCGTTAAGAAGGGGGATAAAACCTTTTATAGGTATATCAGGGAGCACAGAAAGACAAAGGGAGGGACAGTGAGGCTGAATAGAATGGACAGTGGGTGGGCAGAGAGGGACAGTGAAAAAGCAAGGATACTGAATGAATACTTCTGTTCAGTATTCACAAAAGAGGAGGTGGGGGAGGTGTCTAATCCAATTAACAGGAGCACTTTGGATAAGGGGGTCGATCCCAACCCTTTCACAGAAGAAAGGGTTCTGAAAGAACTCCTAAAACTGAAGGAGGACAAAGCAATGGGGCCAGATGGAATTCACCCCAGAATTCTAAAAGAACTAAGCAGAGAACTAGTGACACCACTGACTACCCTTTTTAACACATTGTGGGAGGATGGTGTGGTACCTGAGGGCTGGAGGAAGGCAGATGTGATTCCCTTCACAAAAGTGGGACCAAGACAGAGGCAGGAAACTATAGACCTGTCAGTTTGACCTCTGTGGTAGGGAAAGTGATGGAATCACTTCTGAAGGAAAGAACTGTTGAGTACCTAGAGGCCAGAGGGGCACAGGACCCAAGGCAGCATGGGTTCACAGCGGGAAGGTAGTGTCAGATGAATCTAATTGATTTATTTGACTGGGTGACCAAAGTAGTAGACCAGGGAGGGGCTGTGGACATGGCCTACCTAGACTTTAGCAAGGCATTTGACACAGTGCCACACAAAAGATTAATAGTCAAATTAACCAGCCTGGGAGTGGGTCCCAGGGTGGCAGCCTGGGTAAAACATTGGCTGGACAACAGGACACAGAAGGTAATTGTAAATGGAGTCCACTCTAAAGAAAGAAGGGTTACTAGTGGGGTACTGCAGGGTTCAGTACTGGGTCCAGTCCTTTTTAATGTCTTTATAAGTGACACTGAAGAGGGATTGGAAGGAAAAGTATGCCTCTTTGCAGATGACACAAAGATCTGCAACAGGGTTGATATACAAGGAGGCGTGGAAAGGATAAGAAGGGACTTGGCAAGGTTGGAGGAATGGTCAGAAGTATGGCAGCTTGGATTCAATTCAAAGATGCAAAATAATGCACCTGGGAAACAAAAACCCAGGGGAAGATTACACAATGTGGGGGGAGGTAGTAACAACAACAAAAATGGAAAGGGACCTGGGGCTAATCATATCAGATGACCTTAAGTTTGGCAAGCAATGTGAGAAGGCGGTAGGGAGGGCTGGGGGGATACTGGGATGTATAGGGAGAGGCATCAGCAGCAGAAAACACGAAGTTGTCATCCCACTGTACAGACAGTTGGTGAGACCCCATCTGGAGAACTGTGTCCAGTTCTGGAGACCCCATCTCTGCAAGGACATAGACAGGATGGAGGCAGTTCAGAGGAGGGCAACTAAAATGGTGCAAGGTCTGCAAGAGAAGCCATACGAGGAGAGACTAAAGGAGCTTAATATGTATACCCTTGAGGAAAGGAGGGAGAGGGAGGACATGATAGAAATGTTTAAGTACCTCAGTGGAATCGACAAAGTCCAAGAGGGTAGCATCTGTCAGAAAAAGAGATGTGCAAGAACAAGGGGATACAATTTTAAGACAGAGGGGGGACGGCTCAGGGACAATATGAGGAAGTATTTTTTTCACAGAGAGGGTGATGGACACATGGAACAGCCTTTCTGAGGAGGTTGTGGGGTCTAAAATTGTGGGAGAATTCAAGAATGCATGGGACAGACATAAGGCAATTTTTGTGGGGGTAGGAAGAAATAGGCTGCTGGTGAAATAGGATCTGCAGCTTATCCTCTAGGTAGGGAAATGGGCAGACTAGGTGGGCCAAACGGTCCTTATCTGCCATCAAAGTCTATGTTTCTATGTTTCTTTGTTCTCCTACTCCAGGGGGAGGTGGGGTAGAGTGTCCGACACACTATGTACCCCGGCAGAGACCAGGGTACCCCAGCAGCTGGCGCCAGCATGCACAGGGGGGCCGGGAAGACACGGGCTGTCATTGCACATCCCCACCCCGAGGGAACTATAGCGGGAATAAATGCTGGCCCCCACTGATGAGCCAGCTCCGGTGCCTCCCCACTGGCTACGCAGTTCCGCCTGGCCAGCGGCCCCACTGGGGAGGCATCCCCGAGTATGAGGAGAAAGGTTCCTGGAAGCCTGGTGAGCCCATTCATGGGGTTAGGGGATGCCAGCAAAAAATAGAAATATAAAAAAAAAAAAACCCAAAGTCCGAGAAAAAGCTACAAGGACCGTGGAGTCTCACAATCACAGAGTTTTGCACAGTACCCCGGAGTTGAAAACACTGATTCACCATTTGAAAAGAACAGGGGTCAGCAAAGAAAAGGCTGTATAAATGAATCCTTTAATCAAAGATTTTATAAAAAACAATGGCCACATAGAGAAAATACATAGAAAAATATGGGAGACGCAGGGTGCTACAACTGCAAAGCACCGAAACGAGTGGCAGAAAGAACAGACATATAAATAAGCAAATCTTGGAACAAAACCAAAAAAAGGCATACCACTCCAAAGATACAAAGCTTATGCGTCTCAAGTTGTAAAATCCAAACAGTAAACGATAGAATATCTGCACACCACGAGTGAAACCCGGAAGAGACAAGCGGACCAATGTCACGACGTCACGTTTACGTATCGACTACCACGTCTTCTTCAGAACGTTCAGAAGTTTACAACTTGACACATGTCTGCTGCAAGTTTAGGGCAAAAATTCCTTTCCATGTAAGCTGTAGACAAGAGCAAAAAAAAAACAATGTTAACCCTTAGGCTGCCGGAAAATTTAGAACGCATAGGGTTTTTGGACAAGATATCTTGTCAGCGGCAGCCTAAGGGTATAGGAAAATTTGTTATTTTTTTCTAGAAATGACACAGCTGTATCTCAGAAACTGCACAAGCTGCCTTTATAAAAATGTTCACACATCAAGACCTTGCCTCCTAGACCACACATAGAAAATGTCAGGCTAACATCTACTGATAGGTTTTGTCTGTGACTGCCTTTTACTCGACTTGACTCCCTACAAGGAGGCACCTGATTACACTTTGTTTCATACTTTAAGGCTGAGTTCTCTGCTGTGATACATGGTCTCACTGCATTGCTAGTAGTTTTAGCCCTGCCATTTTGTACTGCTGTTAGTTCTGCTTACCGTGTAGTCCTGGGTGTGGAGGGGTATGCTTGTTCTCCTGGTTCCTGTTACAGATGCCATTGCTGGTGAACCACACTGCACATGCTCAGCCTCACCAAGGTCAGGGACAGGAGTAGGACGGACCCCCCACATCCTTGCCCTGTCTGTCTCTGGATCCCTTTGTCTGTGACCCCCTGTCTATCTAACCTGTGTATTTCTTTTCCTTTGCAGGCCGCTAGCTCCTCACAATCCTCCCCTCAGCCCACAGAGCTCCCTGCAATACTACCCAAGGTAACTACAGCCAACACCTGTGAGCTGTGTTAGCCTGTCGCCACTTACGCGGTGACTGCCCCCAGCCTCCCACCCTGGGCGGGCTCTACCTTTATAGGTAGCCTAGGTCATGTGACATGTCACATACCCTGTTCCCTCCTGAATCAATCTCCTTCATTTCTGTATTGTTAGTTATACTGCACAACCACTAGGAGTCACTGCTGAGCCCCTAATCACCTAGTTTCCTTAGCATAATTTAACTAATTTCTTGCGATTCCTGAGTTCTCTATGATACCCTACCTTTCAACCATATCTCTAGTGAACTTTATCTACCCCCTCATAGAGTCCACCACCGGGCTTCAAACCCCTGACCCTTCACACTGTAATCAGGGACTCTAACCTCTAAGCCATCTTGTCAGCCACATTTTTGTCTAACTTTTTTTGCTCCGTATACCTCAGCTTAGCCACACTTCATTTCATTCCCAGACACCCCCCAAGTACCTGGTGGCTGCCTGAAAGCCCCTGCTACTGAGCTAACCCCCTCTTGCCCTCTTTTGACCTGCCATGGAATTACACTCCTGACCTTCCTACTCCCCCTTTTCTTTCCCAATCCTCTCTATACTGCATTTCCACTCCCTTTCTCCCTTATTCCTATGGCACAAAACATTAACCTTGCTGCGCTCCCTCTGACGGCAGCCTTCCTACTATGCTCGCTACTCAATACTGATTTCAGTGCCTCTGCACTTGCCCCTGACCAAGAATGCCTACTGTTTTGCACTTGTGTCCTCAGACCTGTCCTTCCCCTCACCATAAACAAATGGGAACTTACTCCAATGGGCTCCCTATTCTATGCGTGCCTATCAAAGTTTGAGCATCACCAACTCAGATTTTTCTGTTCTGCCTTGCACTTTCCCCATCCTCACTACCCTGTCCCTACAACCTGGCACGTTCTCTGCCGCTGCTAGCAGGGGACATAGAAAGCAATCCAGGTCCCACTGATTTACCTACGGCCCCCCTTCAACAATAAATGGCACAACCCCACTCATCTGAAAATTGCCCATATTAACCTATGTAGCCTCCCATCTAAATGTCCTGACCTAGAGGCCTGGGTAGCACTCCATAAGCTCCATGTCCTCAGTGTTTCAGAAACATGGTTAAAACCTTATATCCCTAATAGTACCTGTGGGGTACTCCTTGCTATGCCAGGACAGACCAGGCAAAAAGAAAGGTGGGGGTGTGGCACTTTACTACAGTGAACTCCTATCTGCCTCCTCTGTACACTACTCTGACTCTACATTCCCCAGTGAATGTCTCATATCCAAAGTGACTTTGGGCTCTGTAAAAAAAAAAAAAAGATGTATGTGGGTTGCTGCTACAACCCTGCAACAGGGGGCATTCCTAGTCTCGTCAACCACCTGGTTGGCCTAGGCAACCTCTCCCCTCCCACGGACACAATCCTCCTTGGGGATTCTAACCTTAATTGGTTGCGTTCCCTTGGTAATGACTACTCTAACCTGCTAAAACAGCACAATCTGTTCCAGATTATCTCTGTCCCCACCAGGCACAACACTCGAACCCAAAACCTTTCTCTCCTAGACTGGGTGATCACAAACAGAGAGGACAAGGTGATCCAGTTAGGAATCCTCTCCGACTCAATCAGTGATCACTCCCCCATGTATATCACCTGGGCAACCATGTCCAATTGCCGCCCCCCCCCCCAAACAAATCTCCTTCTGATATTTTACTTGTCCCGATACCTCCTCCCTCCTTGTGGATGTAAGGGCAGTAAACTGGGCAGCTCTATACGCCCTTGCAGATGTATCTGAAACTGTGGGCATTTTCACACATGCCCTCCATCAGATACAAGACCGCCATTTCCCTCTCACCACCCAAACAGTACAAGGGGGCTGCATCCGCTGGGTCTCCCAGGAATTCTAAGCCTTGATGAAGTTGATGGACAAATCATGGGCTGCCTACAAAAATGCCCCCTTCCCTGCCCTCTGGAATGAATTCAGGTGCTTAAGTCAGTGCAAACAAACCAGCAGGGTCCAGAACTGCAATTTCCTCTGTAATCCACAGAGGGATAGCCTTGGGGACCCGCACCGCTTCTGAAGCACTATTGGTTCCCTACTCAACCCATGTACCCACATTTCTAAAATTCATCTTAGCTCACCCACTGGCACCCTAACTGATCCCATAGAAGTCATCAAAGCATTCAACAAAGTTTACGGATCTCAAAGTTCACTTAAGCAAGTTTCCCCCACATCCTCCTGCTGGTCCTGTTTCTGGTCCCACTGATCAGCCCTCCCCCCCCCCACCACTGGCACCCCCCCTTCTACTTTAGGATCATCTCAGTCAAGGACACTGCTAAGCTCCTTAAAAGTCTCCCCAATCGTGGCAGCCCTGGCAGCGATGGTCTCTTTCCTTTGACGCTTAAGCTGATTTCTCCTGCAATCTCCAAACCACTCACCTTTATTTTTAATCTGGCACTGACCACAGCCACTATGCTAGTTTCTTGGAAGCATGTCAAGGTGGTTCCCAATCTTAAAGCTGGGGACCCCCTCTCGTCTGACAATTATAGACCAATCTCCCTGTTCCCCCAATGTATATAACACAGGGGATAGCGAGCATCCTTGCCTTGTACCACACCTTAGTTTAACAGTATCTGAAAGAGCTGAATTAGTCTTTATTTGTGCAGTCAGAGGGCTATAAATGATATCCACCCATTTTTTGTATATATTAGACCTAAAACTGCATCTCTGATATCAGCAAACAAAATCAAATCTATTGCTTTCCTAATATTGTGGTGTAACCTATGTCCTTCAATGAAACCTTTTTGTTCATCTCCCGCCAGACCTTTTATTACCTTAGATATTCTGTTAGCCAAAACTTTAGCGAATATTTTATAATCATTAGTCAATAATGAAACTGGTTGATAAGATTTACATTCCTCCAGATTTTTGTCAGGTTTTAAAATAAGAGAAATCCGGGTCTCATCAAATGACAGGAGGCACCAAAGCATTTTTATAGAACTGGTTAAATAACTGCGTCAGAACAGGTGTTAAATCTGTGCTGAACTCTTTATAAAACTTTTCTATTATCCCATCTGGTCCTGGGGATTTTATATTTTTAAATGTTTTTATCAATTCTGCAACCTCATCCTCCTCTGTCTCTCTCTATGTAACTCAGTTCTTTGTGCCGCTGAGATTTTTGGGAGTGCCAGCCTAGCCAAAATATGCTGTACTTCCTTCTTTCTTAGGATTAATATCTGGAGTATATAAATCTGCATAGAATATTTGAAAGCTTTTTACTAATCTGTCTATGCTCCATAAATATTATCCCATCTTTATCCTTCATCTGATTTATAGCACCCATAGATTTTTCTGTCCTGAATTGTAATGCTAATAAGTTATTTAGTTTCCCTCCCATAAAATAGTATTTGGATCTTGAACTTAATAATGCTGATTGGGCTTGTTTACTGTGATTTCATCATATTCATTTTGTAGTTATGTCATGATATACCGATCAGTCTAATTTCCTGAATGAATAAAATCAGCCTGTGCCAACTCAGGCTCTTTTATCTTGAGATCATTACACAGTTTCTTTTTAATATCATTAGACTATATTAGAATATATTTAAACTTTAAATTGAATGCTTTGATGGCTTCTATGGTATCAGTTAGAGTTAGAGGAGAAAAAGGCTGCATTCAAAAAGTATAAGGAATCACAGACAGAGCACGACAGGGAACTGTATCAATTAAAGCAGAAAGAAGTGGGGAAGGCAGTCAGAAAAGCAAAGGCCCAAACTGAGGAAAAGATAGCCAACTCAGTTAAGAAGGGGGATAAAACCTTTTATAGGTACATTAGGGAGCATAGAAAGGTTAAGGGAGGGATAGTGAAGATTAATAAAGGAGAGGGGAGGTGGGCAGAGGGAGACAGTGAAAAGGCAGAGATACTGAATGAATACTTTTGCTCAGTATTCACAAAAGAGGAAGAGGAGGAGTTACCTAAACCAAACAGTAGAAGCACTCTGGATAGTGGGGTTGACACCAGTCCATTTACAGAAGAAAGAGTACTGAAAGAACTCCCAAAACTCAAGGTGGACAAAGCAATGGGGCCTGACGGGATTCACCCTAGAATCCTAAAAGAGCTAAGGGAGGACCTAGTGACACCACTAACCACACTTTTTAACAAATCATGAGAAGATGGGGTGGTACCTGAGGACTGGAGGAGGGCAGATGTGATTCCCTTCACAAAAGTGGGGGCAAGGCAGAAGCAGGAAAATACAGACCTGTTAGTTTAACCTCAGTGGTGGGAAAATGATGGAATCACTTCTGAAAGAAAGAATTGTTGAGTACCTAGAGGACATGGGCACAGGAACCCAAAGCAGCATGGATTCATAGCAGGAAGGTCATGTCAGACGAATCTAATCGATTTCTTTGACTGGGTGACCAAAGTAATAGACCAGGGAGGGACTGTGGATATGGCCTACCTAGACTTTAGCAAGGCATTTGACACAGTCCCACACAAAGATTAATAATCAGTTAGCTAGCCTGGGAGTGGGTCCCAGGGTGGTAGCCTAGGGTAGCAAACTGGCTGCACAACAGGACACAGAAGGTAATAGTGAATGGAATACATTCTGAAGAAAGGGGTTACTAGTGGAGTACCTCAGGGCTCAGTACTGGGTCCAGTCCTCTTTAACGTCTTTATAGGTGACATTGCGGAGGGTCTGGAAGGAAAGGTATGCCTTCTTGCGGATGACACAAAGATCTGTAACAGAGTTGATACACAACAGGGGGTAGGAAGGATGAGAAGGGACTTGGCAAGGTTGGAGGAATGGTCAGACATATGGCAATTTAGATTCAATGCAAAGAAGTGCAAAGTAATGCACCTGGGAAATAAAAATCCAGGAGAAGAGTACACAATAGCAGGGAGGTACTAACGACAACAATAATGGAAAGGGATCTGGGTGTAGTCATATCAGATGACCTAAAGGTGGGTAAGCAATGTGAGAAGTCAGTAAGGAGAGCCAGGGGGATACTGGGATGCATAGGGAAGGGCATTACAAATAGAACAAGCATTTGTCAATGCCGAACGTTCGCTTGCAGGTATTTGCAGTGGTATTTGGCACTTGGACATGGCTTAAAAAAATCAGTAACAAAAAGTACAAGCATTTTCAATGCGAATGTTGCTTGCTTCTATGTGCTGTTTAGGTATTTGAAGTCATTGAGTGCAAATATTGAAAATTCAACCTTACGAAAGGCAAAAGGAGGAATTGGCGCAGAATGCACACTCATAAAGCAGTCATTTTAGGAATTTTTTCACCAAATTTTCAACATAGCCATTTTAAGACCTCTGCTCATGAACAGCGCCATGATGATTTCAATGTGTCCCATACATTGATTTACTTCCACCGACTGTGCCATTGTCGTTACATGGGTGAAACACGTTTGGGCAGGATGTGAAAAATGACAGCTGTACTGCTCATAAGAAGGTGTGGTAAAATGGCAATGTTGAAAATCTATGGTGAAAATATTGAAAATTGTGAATGTACAAGCTCGCGTAGGAACTACTAGCGCACTCATCGTAAAACAGTCATTTTTGGAATTTTTACACCAAATTTTAACATGGGGTTTTGGGACCCCTTCTCATGAATGATGTCACTGTCATGGCATTATTCAGGCCCAAAAGGAGTGATTTCGCGCAGTGGCACAGTTACACAACACCGCGTCCGATTGATTACCCAGAGCTGCCATGCCTGCTCAATGGAGCAGAGGATTGCAGGGGAGGCACACCTCCAAAGTGTCCCATTTCCCAAGATGCCTCATGCGATGCGTTTAACGAAAAAGGGAAGTGGTTATCCCTCTATACAGACAGTTGTGAGACCTAATCTGAGTACTGCATGCAGTTTTGGAGACCTCACCTACGCAAGGACATAGACAGGATGGAAGCAGTCCAGAGGAGGGCAACTAAAATGGTGCAGGGTCTACATCAGAAACCATATGAAGAGAGACTGAGAGAGCTTAATATGTATACCCTTGATGAAAGGAGAGACATGGGGGACATGATAGAAACTTTTAAGTACCTCAAGGGAATCAACAAAGTCCCGGAGGGTAGCATCTTTCAGAAAAAGGGATGTGTAAGAACAAGGGGGCACAATTTAAAGTTAGAGGGAGGATGGCTCAGGGTAATGTGAGGAAATTATTTTTCATGGAGAGAGTGGTGGACGCATGGAACTGCCTTCCTGGAGAGGTTGTGGGATCTAAAACAGTGGGGGAATTCAACCATGCATGGGACAGACATAAGGCAATTGTAGTAGGGGGGTTGCAGGAAGTAGGCTGTTGGTTAACTAGAATCTGCAGCTTATCTAATAGGTAGGGGAATGGGCAGACTGGGTGGGCCAAGTGGTCCTTATCTGCCTTCAAAGTCTATGTTTCTATGTTTCTTAAGTTATTCCCCTAATTACTGCCTTAAAAGCATCCCAAAACATATTAAAGCTAGTGTCTTCTGGTTTGTTGTTATGCATACCGTATATTCTTTAATTGTTCTTTTAATTACTGATTGATATTCCATGTCCCTAAACAGAGACCACCTCCATCCTCCAGATTTTATCTTTTACCTCCACTTCCCCCTTCTCCACTGAATACATGAAGGGTGCATGATCCAAAATAGGAGTATTCACATATTCTAACACTGAGATTTTATGCACTATAGACATTAGAAACAAAATATGTGTCAATTCTAGAAAAAGAGTTATGAACCCTTGAAAAAATAAAAATACCTATTTGTATTTGGGAAGTATTGTCTAAATGCACCCTGTTACAGTCTGCTAGAAGAGTTTGAAGAATTTCAATAAGCAAAGGTAAAGTTCAATAAAATTACAATACTCAAATTCTATAGAACAATAAAACAACATATCCAGAAAAAATGGATAGGGTGTACTGTGTCTGTATTATTTATTCTTCAGTTTCCCCACTCTTACCCAAGGTGTGCCAAGTTGAGAGGTAAGAAGGGTAGGATTACTGTGAGGTATTAATGAGCTTCTTGAAGCTGTCTTGAGTATGTGCAATTTGCTGGTGCCTGTCCTCATATGGTACCCATGTTTTATCAAAAATATGGAACTTTCCTCATGTCCTATAAATTATTTTTTCCATGGACATGTTATCTGAAATGGCTGTACACCAAGTCTCAGTGTGTGTGTGTGGGGGGGGGGGCGGATTTCCATTTGGTTAAGATACCGTGTTTGGCTGTCAATGTGGCTAGACTAGCAAGCTTATCTTGGCTGGCCTGTAAGCCTTCCATCTCTAACCAGTCCCCTAAATGAATCACTCTTTGTAGTACTGATAGTCTGTTTTGTGAAAATCTCAGGGCAGCTTTCATGTGTTACCAGTAGAGCTTTTTTTTTTTTACCAGGAGACTAAGCTGAAAGCTTGTCTACAGGTGCAACCTGGGAGCACGAGGAAGTTAAGTGACTTGCTCAGGGTCACACAGTATGCAAGTGGAGGCTGTGGGATTCAAACCCAGGTCTCCAGGTTTGCAGCTCAGAGCCTTAAGGCACTGTGCTATACTGCCTTTTTCAGGTATACTTTACATGAGAGATGTCTGCTTCCTCCTGAGAACATCTGGAACACTTCCCGTCATAATATGTTACAAATTGTTTAGTCTCAGCTGGCATGTAGCATATCATCTGTATTGTCATAAAATGTGTGACTTTAAATTCTCTCCCTGCATAGGCAGCCACCATCCCTCCTCCCAGAACTCCTTACAGTCCTCTGCTGAAATATCCAACCTCAGATATGTTTGCCATTTTAATCTATTGTGGGCCTCTGTACTAGAAACTAAACTCTGTAGATGTGTGTATAATTTTGTTACAAGGCCTTTCATGTTTCCTTAACTGTCCAATATGCTAGTTAACCTAGATTGCTCCTGAAGTGTATACTCTTTTCCCAGCTGGACATCTAGTTGGTGTTGTATGTTTCTAAACACATTCCTCCACTGGCCCAACCCTCATTGCAAGTTCTTTTTTTGTGCCAATGTTATGGCGAATTTATACAACTCCATACATCCTTCTGGGTGTTCCAGTGGCCCTGCACCCTCACCCAGAATTTTTAATTTATCCCTGGCCTCCAGGGGAACCCACTTTCCTAGCCCCATTTCCTGCCACAGGTATTATTGTACTAGGTCCCATGAAGTATTCCCACAGCTTCCACTTGCATACTGTGTGACCCTGAGCAAGTCACTTAACCTCCTTGTGCTCCCAGGTCGCTCCTGTAAAAAAGCTTTCAGCTTGGTGTGCTATACCTGGTTAAACAACTAAAATAAAAAAAAAAAAAAAGATCATGGTACTTCATCGGTTGCACCCAAGGCAGAAGCTCTGTAACTGCCTTAGCTACAGGGCAACCCCCACCCCTTTCTCTATGTGGTAGCAATGTCACAAGGGAACACACAGGGACAGGCTCTGTGTAGTTTTTGCAACCACTCAGCAGCCCCTTGTGACTGTATATTCAGCCTCCGATGTCTTAATAGTATATCATGTGGTCAGTGGGAAGCTGCCTAGCCAACCATTTTAACAGTAAATTGCATAGTAAGTGTCTCAATGAATAGCTCCACTTTTTACGGCTGCAGTGGTCGGAGCCTGCAGATGTTTTGCATGTACAAAAGGAGTGATTTCATGTTTTCTTTTTTTGAACTTTAAAATGATTTTATTAAAGATTTATAATACAGAACATTAAACCTTCTTGTTACATAATTAATGTTTTGATCTCTAAGATGGTACAGATACAGATTTCATCATAGGCTTATCAACTCTGCTGGCTCCTCATAGTGTACAGTCTAAATCAAGTACATTACACCACTCAAAAAGAAATAAAGTCTGCTAGACTTAACACCATTTTTTACTTTAAAATATAGCCTCTTGATTGGTTCTTGAAGCTTCTTGGATTATTTTCTTAAAGGTTTCCCATCAAGGTATCATAAGGCAAGAAGTCAATATTTCTTAGAACCATACATGACTCATCCAACAATATAAAAACAACATTTTTAACAAAAGAAGGGCACAAAAAAGGAAATAAAAAAAAGAAGTGAGTGAGTCCTTGTTTCCTTTACGATAAATAAAAAACATACAAAACAATGATATAGAGAGCAGCCCCCCTCCACTACTGGCTAATCATCCGTGATGCTCCTTAATTAAGTCTCAAAAGGGTCATCCCCCTCTGCTTCTCCAGACTCCCCCTACCTAAAGTTTGTAGAAATGAAATTTACCAATCAATTCCCACCACCCCCCGAATCCAACCCTTACTTTAGGGTTTCAATTCTCCCCTGTGTAAAGTTAACTCTGAAGTAATTGTTCCAGTATTGGGGTCCCCTCCATCATTTCTCTATATTTGAAAAGAGGTAACCACCTTGCATTAAATGTGTCCGTCGCCAAGTGTAACCAGGCTGTAATAGCCTCTGTCCCTTGCATTAACTCTATATTTCTTAACCAAGCCTTTAGGGAGGGGGAAAACTCTGACATCCAATTCTTATTAATAACCTTAGAGCTGCATCAATCAGAATATAAAAAGGTATTTTCCTCCTGAATTTTTGATTTCGTGTATGGAGACCCAAAACCAAGTTTTCGAATTTTAATGGAGTGGAGAGGAAAAGATTGTGGCCTTCTCGGAAACATTATTCCAGAAGGAGTAACTTTTGGGCAGTCCCAGAAGATATGATAGTGTGATCCTAATGCCTCACAGCCTCTCCAGCATCTGTGGAGAAGTGTTTTTGTAATGGACAGAAATTGTTGGGGTTCTAAAAAGCGAATATTGATTTCCATCTAAAGTCTCTCCACAAGGGTGAGTTAGTAGTTTTGTGAACCCCTAGCCAGATATAATGCCAATTTTGTTCTGTAAGATTTAGGCTTGCCTCTGTCTCCCATTTCCCTTCGACTCTTTGTATAGCCAGAACCCCTCTGTCTTCCGTCAGTATTTTATATACTTGTGAAATAAAAGACCTGGTATCCCCTGATATACTTTTCTGGTACGTTAACATAATAGGTGTTGAGGGTTTCTGAGTGAGGTCAGTAAGAACAATTAACTAGTAATATAATGAGAGCATTGATAATATCTAAAGAGGTCAGTGCTATTCAGATGGAATTCAGATTGCATTTGAGAAAATGTTTTCAATTGTGACCCCTCTATGAACTGTCTGGGGTATTTAAGACCCAGGGTAACCCATCTGAAAAAGCAAAGATCCCCAACCGACGCTGGAAAACCCGGTAGAAAAGAGAGTGGTAAGAATTCCCAGACTGGGCGGACTATTTCCCAGTTCTGTCTGGCCTCCAACCACTGTGACATTGTGTGTTGGGTAAAAGCATTATGGATGTTTTTTAAATCTTTTGGTAACACCTTCCATGGGAGTATACTTAGGGGTGTGGGCTCACATCCTCTCTCCTCAATCTCCAACCAGCCATGTTTCTTACCAGGCTTCAACATTTCAATAATTGGGAGTAACTGGGCGGCGAAGTAGTATTTAGGGAAGTCTGGAAGACCTAGTCCTCCCCTATCCTTCTGCTCCACCAGTAGTTCCCACCTGATTCTTGGTCATTTCCCAAGCCATATAAACTCCGATAGTTTCTTCCTAAGATCCTTCCAGTCTTTATTAGGACCCGAATAGGGAGGCTGGAGAACAAGAAGAGGAACCTGGGCAATATGTTCATTTTGACTGCCTCCAATCTATTGGTGAATGTTAGAGGGAGCAAGGCCCACCTGCGGAGGTCCGCCCGCACATGCTGGGCTAGAGCTTCATAATTATGTTTATATAATTGGTTGAGATTTATGGGTATCTGTATTCCAAGATATCGTATCTTGTGTCTGACCCAAGTGAATGGAATATTTGCCCTTACCTCCGGTTCCAAAGCCTTCCCAATTGGTAATACTTCAGACTTCTTCATATTTACTTTAAAACTCGAGATGTCCCCAAAAGAGGAAAGGAGTTTCAAAAGATGCGGAATAGCAGCTTGTGGGTCTCCCAAGTATATTAAAGTATCATCGCGTACAGGAAATCTTGTAGAAGTATTCTGAATTTCAGTGCCCTGAATCTACGTGCCTTAAGGCAGGCCAAAGGCTCCATACTAAGCAAAGAGCAGGGAGGCGAAGGGGCAACCTGCAGGTACCTGTAATGCCAAATGGTAGGGAGATAGTTCCGTTCACCCTCACTCTGGCCTGTGGGTTTTGATAAGATATTTTTATCCATTGCAGAAAATTACCCTGAAATCCCATTTTATGGAGCACTTCAAAGAGATAGGCCCAATTCAGCCTATCAAAGACTTTCTCCGCATCGATGAAGAGTGCTAGGGCAGAATTGCCCTTTGAGCCTTCCAATTTTATAATATTAAGAAGTCGTCTGACATTATCAGACAAGTGACGGTTAGGAATAAAGCCTGTTTGGTCCGGATGGACCAACAGCTCAATATATTTTTTTTAGACGGTTGGCCAGAATTTTAGTAAATATTTTTTGGTCCTGATTAAGTAAGGATATCAGCCTAAAGAATTCACATTTGTTAGTTCCTTTTCCTGGCTTGGGTATGACCGTAATTATAGATTGATCCCAACTGGTAGGACCCTTACCTTCCTCCAGACAGTGGTTAAATACCTCTGTTAGTAAAGGCGCCACTGATTCAGCTAATTCTTTGTATATTTCCTCGCTAAACCCATCTGGGCCTGGAGTTTTCCCTGATGGTAATTCATGAATGACTTTAAGTGTCTCATCTATGGTAATGGGTAGATTTAGTTCTGATATCACTATCCTGGGTAGTTTAGGTAATTAAGAGCATCTAAAAAGGCTCGGGTATTTTCCTATACCTCTCTGGGAATTTTGCTTTCTGAATATAAGTTTTGATAATACCTTTGAAATTGTTGAGCTATTCTGCTGGGGGTAACAACTTTATGCCCTGATGACCCTTCTTCTTGAATATACGGGTCATATCTCTCCGCTTGAGCCTTTCTCAATCGAAATGCCAATAGTCTCGAGGCCCTCGCACCCACCTCATGATATTTTTGGTTCGTGAATCTTAAATAGCCTTCCGCTTTTCTATTTTCGAAAACCTGCAGGGCCTCTTTAACTTTATGTAACTTTGTTTGTATCCGCTTACTGACCGGATTAAGTTTGTGGGAACCCTCTAATTCAGTAAGTTTCTGTAATAATTTAGTTTGTGCGAGTTTCGATAATCTTTTTTGATGGGCTGCAAAACTGATGATTTCCCCCCTCAATACTGCTTTAAGCGCATCCCATTTCAGCGAGGGAGAATGTTCTGTTTGTTGATGGACCTGGGTAAAGTCCACTATGACTTGTTTCAGTTTATTGAGAAAGGGCTTATTATTCAGTAGCGAGACATTAAGTCTCCATAACGTCTGCTTGTCCTCTGGTCCCAGAGATAGATGAATAGAGATTGGTGAGTGATCTGACAAAGTTTTATTATGAATGTCTGATTTGCTCACTAAGTGTAAGGAGGTGGCATGGGTGAAGAATAAGTCTATCCTGGAGTAGGACTGTTGAGCTGCTGAGTAGAAAGTAAAATCTCTCCCCTGCGGATGATGCGCCCTCCATATATCTGTTAGTCCTAATTCTTTTGTTAAAGCATTTAGGGATTTAGAAGCTGTTTGGGAAGGGGATATAGTCTTTGTAGATCTATCTCTCTGCGGGCATGGGGCTGTATTAAAATCCTCCCCTAAAATAAGAGTTCCTGGTGGGAGATCTGACATCTTTTTAAAAACTAGTTTGAAGAATTCCTCCTGATTAATATTCAGGGCATAAATGTTTACCAAATGGAGGAGTTTACCTTGTGAACGTATTGATAATCTGACATTTCTGCCTTGCAGTCCTCCTTCTGATGAGTCAGTCTTTAGACTTAATCCTTTTCTCCACAGAATCGCTACCCCTGTTTTCTTAGCATGAGGGTGCGAAGCTGCCACCACATTATCTACCCATGCCCTCCTCAATTTCATGTGTTCCATTGTAGATAAATGCATTTCTTGTAACAGGATGATATCTCCCCGTAGTCTTTTAAGCTCCTGTAATAGCCTAGCACGTTTGATGGGCGAATTGACACCCTTCACATTGTAAGAACATATTTTTAAGGATCCCATGGGTGACAACCTAGAGAAAAGATAGGTCTATTATGAGTATGGCTTGCCAGGGGTGGAGTATATCCCAAACTACTGTGTTCCAGCAGGATATCTTTAAGCCCTGGTGAGGGGTACCCTATTCCCCTCCCCGCTCAATCCCAACATCACTTTAACAAGGATTCACTCGGTAACAACTTTACCCTAAACATTGGGTGAAACTTATAACTGTAGAACCTCTTACTTAATAACAGTTATAAAACACTGTTAGTACAACAACAAACAGTGTTCCTAAAAACAGTATCGTTCTCCCCCCCCCACTCCGCCTAAAAAACAAAAACAGGGAGTGGAGCGAGAGGTTTCCAAAAAACAGTTTGCCCCAGAATCCCTCTGTGGGTACGTGTTCTGGTAGCTTCCTAGGTGCACGTCCTGGTCCCCCAGTGAAAGGGGGGACCCGGGGCCACTAAAAGTGGAAAGTGCTTCAATAGGCACTATGCGTCTCTATGTAGAGACTAAGAGCATAGATGTTTTTAAGCTCTGAAATATGGTAAATGATAGAACTGGTGGAAAAAAGAAAAATAGAAGTCCCATCACCAAGAGGTCAGAGATCTTGCTCTCTCCTCCCGTCTCAACTTTTCCAACCCTGTGTTTTTAAACCAACAAGCAGTCCTCTCCTGTCCCCCACACGTGTCTAAATCCAATTATGTCTGTCAGATTCTTTTTAAAGAACTCAATCCCGCTAGATCATTTAAGTAAAACATATTGTCAATACGATCATGTTCATAAATGGAGGTGATTTTTTCAGAGGAGAAAGTCATGAAATGTTCCTTCCGTTCCTGCCCACCCTAATCCACCACTGTGCATCCATTTAAAACCTCTATTTAAATTTTAGTTACATTTTCAGCACATTTGGTAGAAATGTGAGTCACTCAGGTATGGTCTTTCAGCGCACATCAGGGTCCCTTGTTCTCTCGGTGAAGTACCTTTGTAGTAAATATGGTCACCAAACTAGCACTTTAGCACAGGTTCTCCCGTATGTTTAAATAACCTCGCTCCTGATAGCGCTGCAAGTCAATTAGCTAATAAAAACAAAAAATCCCTAGGTGAGGGGAGGAGAACTTCGCCCGGAAGTGCAGCGGCTTGACTTGGACTCGTTGGGATTATTAAGCAATTATGTCCCACCCTCTTCAACGGCTTACTTTACTCCAGGACTGGTCAACAGGGGGTATTTTGCCTGGATCTAGTGGTGGAATTTCCCTCAGCTTTCCTGCCATCTGCGCGTCTTGTCATTTTCGTGAGATCCTGAATCACCGCGGCTGGAAGTACTCCTCGATGTGGCCGCTTCGTTCCTCTCTCTGCAATTTGCCAGGTACTATTTAAAAGTTTTTGCTCCAAGAGTTGCATCTCAATTCCCGGGATTTCAATTCCCCATTCTTTCAGGAGCGGAGCCGCCTCGGCTAGGTTTGAGTACGTCTTGATCCCTTCCTCCAGATGTATCCGTAACCTAGCTGGGAAAACCAATTGGGCCTTGATGTTTTTCCTCTTATCTCCTTTATGACTGATCGCACATTTAAACGTTCTGCCTGCAGAGCTGGAGAGAAATCTTGCTCAAAGAAAATAGTAGAGTCTTTGTATTTTATATCCTTGAGCCTCCACGCTTTCCTCAGAATCCATTCTTTTGTCTGGAAGTGCACCATTCTGACCACCCAGGAATGGGGTCTGGCTGCTGGAGTCGTGGGCTTTGGGATCAGGGATCTGTGTGCTCTATCAATCGACATGTTCAAATCTGGAGGGATAGAAAATGCTGAAAGTAAAAGATGTTGCATGAAATCTATTGGTGTGGGTATCCTTCTTCCATACCCTCGGGAACTCCATGCACTCGAAAGTTGTTTCTATGCGATCGATTTTCAATGTCCTCCAGTCTAGTAAACGTTTCCCTGTCTCATTGCATTAGGTATAATAGGACCCTGTCTTCCGAATCTTGGGCCTCCGTAAGCTCCGAAATTTTGGTTGTGTGATCCGCTACCTTTGCATCGATGTTCCAAACTTCTTGGCGCAGATCTGCAATGGAAGACTCGATCTTCTGCACTGATTTTAATATTTTTTGTAGAGTGCGTTCAGCTTTTCTTGATAGGCCCGAGTCTTCCTCTTCTAAGTCGGCTGATGAATCTGAATGAGCTGGGTCCCGGCGAGAGCGCGTCGAGAAGGCGTCCATTTCCTCGTCGAGAGTTAATTGCTTCAGTTTTGTTTGTGAGTTTAGGTTTTTCAAATTTCTTGGCTTATGGTTTTTGACAGACATATCTCCTGTCTTTGTGGTTATAGATTGCTTTACTTTAATCGCGTAATAGAGAGGATTTCAATAGATTATTAAGACAGTTGGGAGAGCCATTTCGATTAGGTTCTCATCCGCTCGGTGACGTCACCGGAAGTCTGGAGCCCGATTTCATGTTTTCTGTCTGTGGAACTGATGACTGAAGGTGTAAATAGTCTCCTCCGCCTTACCCTCCTCCAAGAAATGTTTCCCACCCTCAAATAAATACATTTTCACGTTAGTCAATGGTTGCAGGGCACTATTTTCTTTCTTAAATGGGAGGTACAAGAACTGAAACCTGAGTAGTGGGAGGCAGCATTCATTTTTTGGGGGGGGGAGTAAGATTCACCCTGTCGTAGGGTGCGAGTAACTTCGTGGACTGAACAAACCGCACAGTAGTGTGACAATGGCAGGTAAAAAATTCAGCAAATTTATTTTATTTCAGCATCTTTCTTCTTTTTAGCAAGACATATTTAAACAGCGAACTGGTATGACATAAAACATAAATGGCAACCAAAAATCATAAGGTTCACTAGGAATACATGGCCAGAAAGGGCTAGCTATCCCAGGTGTTCTGCTTTAATACCTGGGAGCAATGCTCAGATCTCTCTGCTGAAGTCTGTCTCCAGACCCAACACCTATCTGAAGTGGCTTGTAATATCAGCCCTTATATACTTGCTTACAAGCCCATGTGACCTTGAGCCCGCCCCATCTAATGTTTCAAACCTTTATTTTCAGCTATACAATACAAACTGTTTTTACTTCAATCTTCATTTAACAGTACTGTTATAACATTTGTATAGCACGGCATTGAAAATGAATACTGTTTAATTTATGTTTCAAAAGAAAAAACCAAAAACTTCATAAATAATTAATGAGCTCCACCTCCATTCAAATGGTCCTGCCTTGAGCTGTATAAACACAGTGGCCCGGATATTCAGACTGCGCTAGGCTGTGGCGCAAGCCTGGGCGCAGCGCAACTTGGCTGCGCAGGGGCACTGACAGGGTGATATTCAACAGAGCTGCACCATGGCACAGCAGCATTGAATATTGCACCCTGGCCACCCATGGTGCACGTGGCACAGTGGCACTGCACCAGCGCAAGTGGCCAGAGTGGAGCAGTGGGATGCGCGAGTGCAAGTTCCATTGCACTAGGCGTAACAACTGCAATATTCAAAAGTGCACATGCAAATGGGACCATAATGCATGCAAGGTGCAAATGGGGGCCATTAGCATGTCATTAGGGCCCAATTTGCATGCAGGTGCGCCGATCCCCGGTGAACCTGAGTAGCCCTGCCAGGCAGCAGCCGTCGGGGACCGACACCCAATGCACAGTGCAGCAATGTGCCCCACTGCCCGATCGAGGGCATATGTTGAGTTAAATAACCATCCGATATCCCTGGTGGTCCAGTGGACCGCTTGCAGCCCGATCACGGGCATAAGTTTAAATAAAAGAAGTCCAATATCCCTGGTGGTCCAGTGGACTGTTTGCAGCCCGATCGTGGGCATAAGTTGAAATAAAAGAATTCCAATATCCCTGGTGGTCCAGTGGACCGCTCACAGCCCGATCGCGGGCGTATGTTGTAAAAGCGTGAGGTCCAATAACCCTGGTGGTCCAGCGGTACCCCTTCCACCGCCCACTGGGCCCCACTGCCCCGCTCCCCCCGGTCAGTGGTGGGTGGCAGCACCCCACCCGCCTGCCGTCCCACCGCCCACCAACTGACACCATACGAAAGGGCTGTATGCCCATTGGTCCACAGCGTGAGCCAATGTGCTTGCAGCCTGTACCGTACTACACAATCCAGATATGTGAATCTATCCTAGGTGCTTTCACTTCCATAACACCATCAAGGCACCTAAAGTCACTAATAGAGAAAGACTCCCCAGAGAATACCCCAAAAGGAATATATTCCAGCCCCAAGTGCTGTATTTATTTTCCCTAAGAATGGAGGGGTTGGCATTTTTATAAAAACCTTCCTCAACACAGGTCACCCTGTGACACACCCCCACCTCCACCCGAAAAGCTCCTAAAGAACCACCCCCACCTTTTTTTTTGGTTCATGTTGGAGGGGCATGAGGTGGATCTATCATGTTGGAACAACTGAATATCTGAGCTGCCTGGGGAAGTAATTAAGGAGCGCCTGAAACTGCATCTAGGCATAACCCCTCCAACACACACACATATACACATACACACACATCATGAATTTTTTTTTTTTTTTAACTCTAAGTATGTAAATATTTGGCTCTAACAGTATGAGCAAGTTGGGCATAAAAATAAAATAGAAAAAAAAAGTATCAAGCAGGTGCCTTTTTCTTTGTCAGATACATGCAGACTGAAGGTCATAAATCCTGTATGACAAGTTCATTATATGGATGTTTTCCATGTAAAACAGAAATTGTGTTAATGTCATGTCTATAGCATCATTTGTAGCCAGTAAACTATTATTTACGTAGGTACTGTAAACAACAGGTTTTAATTCAGAAATCCAGTCTTGATAAATTTGTTTTTTTAGCAGTTCTGTAAGATTTACGACTCTCTGATGTAAGAGTGCATTGCACAGAAATGAAAGGGTTTCTGTAACTGATTGTTTGCAAGAGAAGTGGGCATGACAGTGGCATGCAAGAGTGAAGTCTAAATTGTTTCTTGGCCATTCTGGGATCTGAGTTTAACAGTAATGTGTGAAGAGAATAAAGTCTTGTGTTTTGTGCATTTGAATAGGTTTAGTGCTTTGAAGTTAAAATATATAAATATATATACATAGTGTCACGGGCACCTGAAAAGGAAGGAGATACTACTAAAATAAATGCTATTCTGATTATTTATTAATGTGTGAGATTTTAAGTGTAGTTCTGCCTAGGTTATAGACACAAACTATAAATAGTACATTTAAGGATGGATGTATTAGTCAAAGCTTGTAGTAGCAAAATAAAGCAAGAAAAATAATATATTGTCGGGGTTTTTTTTGGTTTTTTTTTTGCTTTCATTTGTTTAACCAGGAGTGGTACACTAAGCTGAAAGCTTGTTTACAGGGGCAATCTGAGAGCACATGGAAGTTAAGTGACTTGCTCAGGGTCACACAGTATGCATGTGGGGGCTGTGGGATTCAAACCCAGATCACCAGATTTGCAGCTCAGAAACTTAAACCATTGTGCTATACTGCCTCCCTAGTTATGGCAGTCATCTATTTTATGGTTCATGATGTTGGTGTAGTAAGCAGCAGTACATTGCATAGCTGTTGTAAAATGTCGATAAGTAGGTCATGCAACAGATGAGCTGAGCAGTTACTGAAGCAAGAAATATATTTAGGATAGTAAAATATTCCTGATAAATGTGTGACATTTGCATCTGAATTTCAAGGAGGTCCTTATGGGGCATCAATGTACAATATAAAGTAGTTACAGTTTTCAAGTTGTCTGAGTAATTGCTTTGTACTACCACTGTTACTAACTTTAAATTATTCTATGAAGGAAATTAAGTTTATGTAACTGTCTATAAATGTATTAAAAACATTTACTTGTCCTTATAGTGTAATGCATTAAATGCTGTTGCTATGTTAAGAAGTCACATAACAGCAAAATAGATGAAAACAACGAGATGCATAGGAATTTGAAAAAAAGTATACATTAGCAGGAGCAATGTCATGACCATCAATTTTTTTATAGTTTCATTCTTGATTTTCAACATTTCCATTTTTTTACACCTCCTCATAACAATACAGCTGTCATTTTTTACCTGTTCAAAATGTGTTTTTGCAGTTGTGGCGCCAGATGGCACAGTCCCTGTGCAAAAACACCTTTCGGCTAATGAACTGATAGTGTCACTGTTCATGCGGTGGGGTCCAAAAGCCCATGCTGAAAACCTGAGTGAATACTGAAGAAACACTTCAGGGCATTAGGTTTCTGACCACAACACCCTGCCCTGTAGGGACTCACAGACATTAGGGGTGTGGCTTTGGGACTGTCACAGTAATGCTTACACCATTCCACCCCCATCCCCACCCTGCAGCCAGTGACGGGTATTGAGGTGTGCCTTTGACTCTTCAGCCCCAAAGTTCACTCCATTCTCTTATACTGTACCCATTTTAGTGTATTTCCTTATGGAATGGGGTGAGTGTAAAGTTTGAACACCCCAAGGCACACCTCGACACTTGTCTGTGTCTGCAGGGTAGGGGGAGGTGAAATGGCATGAGCGTTATGGGCAATGACCCAAATGCACACCCCAATGCCTGTCCATGTCTGCTGGGTGGGGGTGGGGTTAGCGTCACTTCAATACTTCACTGCCATTCCTATTCTGCCTGTCTGTCTCTCTCTCTCTCTCTCTCTCTCCATCCATATGTCTATGTAATTATCTTTCTATCAATTGCATGTATCACTATTTTTACCTATTTCTAAAACAAACCTGCACATCACATTTGCCTGCACTATGAGCACTTACTTATGAAACTGTGCATATTTGTACTCCACTTCTGCATAGACCTCATACTTTCCTAATATTCCCATTATCACAAGCATAACTACCTTGCTCTTATCAAAAGTCACCCCCTCTGAAAGTTACTATCACATTTTCTCTGCTAATAGTCCATCATTACACCTGACTTCCTGATAAACACATTGCTCAAATATAACTTACATCACCTCATGGACAAAAACCCTGTTTCTCTTAAAAAAAATAAAATAAAAGCTGTATAAATAATCCCAAGGCTAAACATATGCCAGCCATTACTTTTTCATGTACTGCCACCTTCTGTACCATCATGGGGATTTGATATGTTTCCCATGATGCTTTGCATTATTGGGGTATGTGCAATTGTGTTTTCTTTAAAATGTGGCTGTGCAGCCAATTTCATCCGGGATAACACATACATCAGCGGCATTTGCTCTGGGGTTCTTTTGTAAACCTATATTGCTTCTTATTCCTTCCATTAAAATGTACACCTCCATATATTTCCTAATAATGTGTATGCCTTCCTTAGAAAAGAAACTAAAACAAATCTTATTACTTACAAATCACTGTGTTGTTTCTCAATACTTCCTTAACAATTCCACACAATTTCACTAACTTCATATGCAGCCGTGGTGGATCTGACCAGATTTTGTTTTGTATGAATTTAGTGCTGTTTGAAAGGTGCTAGATCGACAGCACTGAAAACTGAAACCCTCTGTTTATTGTAACCAAATATTAGGCACTCACCACCTCTTATCATTGACATCACAGAATCAATATTAAAGCTTCAAAATCCATTTATTTTAACATGAAATAAAAAAAAAAACAGCATTCCAAATGGATAGTTTTATCATATCTGGGACCTATCCCCTTCCTTATGCATTTTGGATCCTTTATCAAAGTCCGATCAATGGCGTCAAAGGTAAGAGGTGGTGAGTGACTAATTGTTTGGTTACAATAACTTTGTGTTTTTTATGAAGAGCACCACCGCTCTTTTGCAGCTCTTTTTGTTGAAAAGAAGCCCTCTGTTTATCCACAACAGATACAATCATGGGTGATCACAGTTCATGCTGCTCCACACTGCCCAGGCAATGTGCCTCAACCCTGCCATAGAGGAACAACCATGTTTGTGAGCAGGTTTTTCATACTCCATGATTATTCAGTCCTTGACTGATCATGTGAGACTGCCAATAATGGTGACAATCAGTGCCAATTGTGTGTGGTTTTATGATGTGGACACCTGACCAGTGGGAACTGGATCAAGGCCACCACAACTCATTTCACATAAGCCAATAAATAGCCTCCAGGTCATAAAAGCTTTTGGCCACTACTAACCTGGGCTGTATCTGAACTACTGACCTAGAGATTAAAGGCTCCTTGATTTGCTACCAACCTACTGAGCGATCCAGTAACATATAGTCGCACTTTTTAACAGAAAGCCACTGGAGCCGGGTTTTGAAAGGCCCAAGGGGCCTGAGTGCAACAAGAAGGTGATGTCCTTGGCTCCAAGGAAAGAAGGATGTGGGCCACCTGGCACTCAAACACCTCATGACAGATGAAGGACTAAGGCCCAGTATTGGTGTTGGCTATGAAGAGACATTCTTGTTTACCCTCCTGGAATTTGGAAGGGTATAGCTATGGAAGCCCCAAAACTGGTGTTTGCGTCAGAAGAGAATAAGCAAAAAAAAAAAAAAGAAATAAAATACCATAGTAATGTTATTTCCTAGGGATCATCAATGAGCCTTACAAAAGTGCATCAGTCTGCAGGAGTATATTGCCCTGGAGATTGAATTTTATGCAAATTTTTGAATTTGGAACACAAATTCAAACTCTGCTGTGGTCACACTCCCCCTACTGGCCTGATCTGTTTCCATAGTCAGGGGGCAGAGATCACTAACAAAATTATCGAAGGAACAACTAAAAATAAAAATAAAAAATTTCGCAAGAAATTTTCAAAACCCAAATAAATTGCTAGCAGACAAAATTTGTCAAGAAATGACCACAACTTTAAGGCTGCTGTGAAACTTGGTGGGGTGGGGTGGAGCCAGCAATCTAGCCTGCCAGATATGTTCATCTGGAGCTCTGAAAAAGGAGAGACTATTTTCAAATTAAATTTGATTTAAAGAGTATACTGTCACTTATTAATTTGACTATCTTGTACCAGAATGCTAGTGAAGTGACCTATAGAAAGCTGGAGAATGGACTGCCTGAGAAATGCTGGAAAACATGAGTAAGCAGATGCAGGGCTTTCCAAAAGTCAGTTGAAACAGCAGCCTCTAGATACAGTGTACGACCAGCCTGTTTCCTTGGAGTCTACATAACAATCCATTCAGCTTCTACTGCAAACCATTCAAAGATTAAATAAGACATCTGCTCAACAGAATGAGAGAATTGTGGTGGCTGAAAATAAATTGCACACTATTCCTGGTTTGGTAGAAGAAACAAGCAGAGCATCAGGGAAAGTGCTGGCCACAACCTCTACTCTAAAGAAATACAACAGCGCTGTTAAAAAAAAAAAAAAACAGGTTGGAACAGCAAGAAAGCTTTGTAAGAGTAACAAACATTTGACTCTTGGGAGTATCAAAGGGGATCGAAAGAAAAGGTTACTCACCTGTAAATGTAATTCTAGCAGGGGTGTATGGTATACATCCACACTCTAGCAGTTCCACTGCAACAATGTCATTGGCCAGACATTTTGAAGCCAAGCTCCTCCCACCACCCAGGTGGATATATCCCCTGACTCCACCCTGTGATGTCAGAGCTTGCACGCTGGAGACAGAATCTGTCCCACTTGTCAGCGGAGGCCGGGTGGGTTGTGTGGATGTGTACATGTACCACTCCTAGAATGTACACTTGCATACTTACCATAATGGTAGATCTTCAAGAGGATCTCTTGCAGTAGGTAATACTTTTGGGTCCTCGCCAGAGGGTGCTGTTCTGCACAGCAGCTTCTTCCAGCAGTCATTGCCTAGGGGCCACCCACACAAATTACATCATCATCATCCTGTGACTATAAAGGTGTGGGCAGCCACAGGCATCCTCAGTTCTCCACCAGCTTCAGTTCGCAAAGTGAGGACCAAGGGAGAACCGAGGTACCCCAGATGTCCCCAACCTCTTTTTTTTTTTTGGAACTAAAATAGCTCTCTTAGAGAAGGAGGGTGAAGGAGGGAAGGATCGTACCTGCTGCAAGAGATCCTCTCGAAGATCTACCATTACGGTAAGTACACAACTGTACTATCTTCCTCTAGGGTATCTCTTGCAGCAGGTAATACTCTTGGGATGACTCCCAAGCAGTAAAACCCATGAAGGGTGGAAAGAATTATGACAGGAGACCCTGTAGGACAGCTCGGCCGAAGGCTGTCCTATGGCAAGAAGCAACATCTAGATTATAGTGCTTCTTAAAAGTATGGATTGTAGACCAGGTGGCTGCATTGCAGATGTCGGTGATGGACACTCCTTTGAAGCAAGCTGCCAGGACCCAGTAATGGTTTGTTATACTTTTTGTAACATAACATTATGCAGTGTGCCAACCAGTTGGAAAGGGTCTGCTTAGTGACTAGGAAACCTTCCCTGGAGTGGGCAAAGGAAACAAACTGTAGAGAAATTTTTCCAAATAGTTTGGTGTGAGATGTGTAGTATCATATGTAACCCGCTTGTTACCCGGGGTTACTAGAATCCCAGTAAGACCTAGTGGTAGGCAGGGAAGGCAGCCTGTGAAACTCCAGTTAAATGGATTTCACACTGTCTCACTCTGTTCTCAGTCTCAGCTGAGACTGAGGGATGACGTCACCATAGAACTATCACAGTTGCATGAGCCACAATGGAATCTGCAGAAGGGAGTTAGAGTAGAATGTTGGGAGGTTTGAACAGTCAGTCAGTGTTCAGTTGGAGTTTGGAGCTTGTTGTGAGAAGAGCACAGCAGCTCTGTGCTCAGGCTCTTGGAGCTTCAGCCCTGAAATAGGGCTACATTTAGGGAAAGGTGTGTGTTTCCACCTAAAGAGAGACACAGTGAGCTATTTTTAAAGTGGTGGAGACCACTGATTTGGGTCTCTGTGCCCCATCCCTGAGGGAATGGGGCAGGAAGGTTTGCCTGCATTTCCAGGGGCAACCCCCTGGCTACTGCTAGTGAAGAAGCTGCCTTATTTTGTCCACGTGTGTGGGGTACAAGAAGATTTCGTGATTCGCCTGTGGGGCACCTGCAACCGAAGGGTGAGTTCTGCTCTTTCTAAAGGGCCCACGTTTCATCCTGAACTGTGTTAAAGTGGGGATTGGACTACTGAAGCAGAGGGAGGCCTAGAGTAATAGGTTTAGCCAAAAGTAAAAGTATGTTCAAGTCCAGCACATAGGGGAAGTCAAGACATGTAGAGGAGATGTGACATACATCTACCCAGTAACCTACATTGCCAAGCTTTCAAAAAGAAAAGAGTTGTTTAGTTTCCAGAGAAATGGCCGCGTATGCATTGTGGGAGCTGGAGTGGGAGACCCCCATCTTTAGTAACCAGGTCCACCTCTCGGTTTGCTCTGTGGTTTCTACTTTGCCTCATGCACTTGGCCAGTGATGAAGGAGTACCCAGGCGTGGGATGGAAGGAAAATTCCCTCTAGGAGTCGAGAAGGCTCTAAGGTGGTTTGAGGAGCCACCAACAGGAAAAGTGGTTCATTCCCATGGACCACGGATCAAATGGCAGTGAGGGAGCCAGGCCATGGGAAAACCAAGTATGTACAAGTCAGGCTGTGTACCCAAAGCTGCGTGCAAGTCCGGGCTGTGTGCCTGGTGGGTTCAGAGCCTGAGGCTGAAATGTGAAAGTGTTCTGTTATCTCTAATCTGCATTGTAGGAATGCTTAGCCCCGTGGGAGTCCGTCTATGCTTTGTTTGTTCAGTTTGGATGTGAATAAAAGCCACACTGTAGAATCCCATTCCTGGTTTTGGACATTACAGTTATTGCTTCCTGTGTTCGGATTTACTTGGGTGACCCTGTGCAGAGTAGCCAAACCTAGGACCCTGTGCCGAGTAACCTAGTCCTCCCCGAACCCAGTCCCCACCCGGTACTGCTGTCAGTTTCAACAGCATGCCACCTGTCATTTTGCAAAAAGGCAGGGGTCCAGGGGTTACAAAAAATGGAGGCACCGCTTTGGATTTAATTCTGGGAGGAAGGTGCTCGGGCAAGGGGCTAGCGTTTTGGCTATCTGGCAGTGGGTAGCCCAAAAGCTGAAGCAAGTTAACTAGTGTATTGCTGTGTGCTGTGGGTCTTATGCTGCTGTTAAAATGCCAACTGTTTACGAAGGAGCAGTAAAGCTAAAAGAGTGTGCCTTTGTCCTGCATCAATTGTTTACAGCATGTTTGCATGCTTTTAAAAGAACTGTGATTAAGAAAAGTGTGGAAGACTAGGGGTAGCAACAGGAAAATTATGCCCTGGACGTTGGAAATGCTTTTTAAAAAGAACTGTGTTGTGATTAAGAAAAGTGTGGAAGACTAGGGGTAGCAAGAGGAAAATTGTGCCCTGGACATTGGACATGCTTTTTAAAGAACTGTGTGATTAAGAAAAGTGTGGAAGACTAGGGGCAGCAACAGGAAAACTGTGCCCTGGACGTTGGAAATGCTTTTGAATGAACTGAGAGACTTGCAATGTGACTGGCCATGCTGAATGGCTGAAATGGGCTCCCACCGTGGAGTCAGTTGAAAAACAAAAAAAAAAGAAGTGGTTTCTGCAGTTTAAATTTGCCTGCTCGACGATCGCCTTGAGGAGAACAGCACTCACAAGGAAGAAGAGGCTCATTTGCATGGCATTGTGTGATTGGTGAGGCTGCAATCAGTCCTGCCCCTCAGCCAGCTCTACAGTGACTGCACCAGCATTTCGAGACGGAGTGTGAGTGGAGTGCGTGTACTGGCTAGTGGAGGAGCATTGCGGTGATTAAAAAGCACTGTAAAACTGTTAAAAATAGACTGTTCTGTTTAAAATCGGGTTCAACCCGCATCTCGATCATCTGAATTGCGAGTGTGGTGATCGAGGAGACGATCGGCAGGACTGCCCACCTGTTTTCTTTCTGAAGCCTCCAAGACTGGTTGCAGGCCGTTTTTCCATAGCAGCTAACAGCTACTGATAACAGTAAGTACCAACAGTAAAAGTTGCTCAAACAGTGATTTTCTGCCAAATGCCAGCAAAATATGTGTGCAGCAGTGTAGTCGCTTTGCAAGTAACTACTGTGTTAAGTTCTACCAGCAAGTGCAAGTCTGCTAAGCCATTGACTGTGTGCACATAGTTTTGAGTTCAGCATCAGTTTAAAGTTTTAAAGCCAGAGAGAGACTGTGAGTTGCAGCCAAATGTGCAGCACTAGTTCGCAGGCAATCCTGTGCTTAAAATTCTGAGGCTTTAAGGGACTGTGAGTTAAAGAAATGTATTCAGCAAGTGAAAATTCTGTGGAAAATCATGTAAATGTGTTAGAAAAAGAACAGTGCAAGTTTGTGCAGTTTGAGCAAACGTTATCAGTAGTGTGTGTAAATCGGATGCGCAGTGGCTTGAGCCAATTTCTGAATGTTGATGCGCAGGAGTGCTGCCGCCGCCATTACAGGGTGGGGGAGTAAAGTAAACACAGCAGCAGAGGAGCCATTTTAAAAGTAAAGAAGGTGTTCAGTAAAGTGGGACTTGCAGTTACAGTGAGCTTTTGTTTGTTTTTTCTGCAGTTATGGCCTCAGGACCAGCTCACTACCCAGATCATGCCCGGGTTGCAGTTACAGCAGCAGTAAATAGACTAAGGGACATTGAAAAGTTGTGCTATGGAGGACAACTGCCTCCTCAGGTGGCGATTCCTGGATATCCAGTGCATGTATGTCAAATATGCTTGAACGCTGGAAGGGACATCTTCATGATACCTCACTGTGCTGGGTGCCTAGAAAAATATGGCTTGTATAAAGTGCCTCAGATTCGTTTGGCTCCCACATGGACAAAGGTTCAGGAATCTGCAGTTGGCAGCACACAGCACCAGGTGGAGCCTGTTGAAGAAGGCCCCTCGGGGAGTGTGGCACAAAGCTAGAGGGTGCAGATTTAGAGACGGAACCAGATTTTGAAGTTTTGGATGCTGGAGCTCAAAAGGAAAGTTCGGATAAAGCATCAGTAGACCCCTGGAGGGGGGCCTAGCCCAAGTCTCATAGGAGAAGATGAGATGTGGGAGGCCTTTGAATGGGAGGTGTCGACCTCCGCGCCTAGTGATGAGTGGATAGTCTCAGGAGACAGGACAACTGCTCACTCCTGGGCTCAGATCCTTAGTGAGGAGGAAGATGAGGGGGAACCTATGTAGCCTTGTGAAAAAGGAATGGGTACACAGCCTCAAGCTCTTGCCTCGGAGGAATGCATGGAAGAGAGTGGTGATGCCACTGCCCTGGCTATGCAAGAAGAAGTAGTCAGGGATCCGTTTTTAATCTCGTTAAGGATGCGTAGCTGGCAGAACCAGGACTGGCCACCCTCAACCCAAGCCAGCAGTCTCAGGTTGACCAAAGCTAGTAAAGAGGAGAGACTGGTTCGTAGGAAGGCGAATGAGATCTATGGGATGACCTTTCCTACCTTTCCTCGGAAAGTCTGGGAGGAGACTTGAGAACAGCAGGAAATCCTGGATCTGGGCCGAAGCAATGAAATGTGTGCATCCTGGTGCAAACAAGCATGTCAGAAACAGACTGTTTCATTAGAAATATACCCAGTGGAAGAGAGGCAGGACACTGTTTATGGACAGAGTGTGAATAGTGGACAGAGAGGGACATGAAACCTTCCACTGTGTGAATTATGTGCGCCCAGATGGGGCAATAATTCAAGCTCCTGACCCCCGGTACTATTGGCCTCAATGCAAGGACCTCCAAGCAAATGTGCCCGTACCTACTAAATGGAAAGCCGAGCAGTGGTAGTCAATACTGCCACGCCAGCCTGTGAAGTGCCTTTATTGATTCGCCAGTATGAACATCCAGGACTCAGGTGCCCCACATTCATCAGTTCTACAGTGTACTGGCCTTTCCAGAATCCATCAACTGGCCCACCAGATGACTTCAGATCCAGAGAGGACACCAGCCCAGCTGTATCCTGAGCCATCGCCTGGTAATCGGATGACGTCAGACCAGCTGTTTTCCTTTTTTGTTCCTGTTCTAAGGTTCCATCCCCAGAGATGACATCAACCCAGCAGTTCCCAGATGTGCCCTCCAGTAGTTCCCGGAAGAAGTCCGCCCAGCTGTATCGGAAGAAACGCTGCCAGGGAGAGTCTTCGGCAGAAGAGCAGGTCAGTTCAGATTTTTCGTTCTACAAGGGGCTGGTAAGTCCGACCTTTTCTACCTTTATGACATTGCAGTACACACCCTACACTAGCAGACTCCAGAATGTGTTAACTGTCCTCAAAGACTCTCCCCTTTGGGACTTTGGCCTGCTAGAACTTTGCTTCACCAGGCTCCGGCCCAGGAGAGACTCTAATGGACTAGCCTGCGGGCACTGTGGTCACTAGTTGGGACTTTTAGGGCACTCCATCCCCCCAAATGTGTATTGTAAATAATGTCATTGTTTATCTACTGTTTTCTAGTGTATATACTGTTTTCTACCTTTTCTAAAAAAAAAAAAAAATCTTTTTGGGATTCTTCAGTGTTTTGATGGTAGGGGTTTAGGTAGACTGTGTATGCAGATTAGGAGTGTGTGCTGTCTTTCTTTTTCTTGCAGGTGTTCCTGGAGAAGATAGAAGAGAAGACAAGTAGAGGAGGAGGGGCTCATCGGAGTTCCTCACTAGTACTTTAGTGTGTAGTAATTTAAAGTACTGTGGTGTTGTTATTGTTGTTGTTACTGTATTAACCCTTTCCTTCCACAGGTGTGGTTGTGGAGGTAGGGAGGCAGTAAAGTAATGTAATAGTATGGTATTAGTTTTTGGTGTGTGGTTGCAGGTTGCTCAAGGTCGGGGAGGTCCCTGGGTTGTTTTTGTTTTGGGGTGTTAAGTTAGAGGCAGACAGATTTTCCCTAGAGGGCTAGGGGGGATAGACAGGCTGTGGTCCTGAACGGCCATAGGGACTGCAGTGCTGAGCTATTAGGGCTATGCTCTGGACAGTTCAACCACAGCCACTAGGCACCCATAGTAAGTGGGTAGAGTAGAGGCTGATATGTCAGCTAAAGGCCTCTAGGCCCTTAGTGTTGCCTGCCTGTGCTCGCACATGGCAGGAGAAGGCCTGATCACCCCCCTCCGCAGGTAGCACATAGGGTGGGATGGCCTAAGCCAGGTAAACAATGACTGCGGACAGTCATTTTCCTGGTCAAGGGCGAGTGTAACCCCCTTGTTACCCGGGGTTACTAGAATCCCAGTAAGACCTAGTGGTAGGCAGGGAAGGCAGCCTGTGAAACTCCAGTTAAATAGATTTCACACTGTCTCACTCTGTTCTCAGTCTCAGCTGAGACTGAGGGATGACATCACCATAGAACTATCGCAGCTGCATGAGCCACAATGGAATCTGTAGAAGGGAGTTAGAGTAGAATGTTGGGAGGTTTGAACAGTCAGTCAGTGTTCAGTTGGAGTTTGGAGCTTGTTGTGAGAGGAGCACAGCAGCTCTGTGCTCAGGCTCTTGGAGCCTCAGCCCTGAAACAGGGCTACAATTAGGGAAAGGTGTGTGTTTCCACCTAAAGAGAGACACAGTGAGCTATTTTTAAAGTGGTGGAGACTGCTGATTTGGGTCTCTGTGCCCCATCCCTGAGGGAATGGGGCAGGAAGGTTTGCTTGCATTTCCAGGGGCAACCCCCTGGCTACTGCTAGTGAAGAAGCTGCCTTATTTTGTCCACGTGTGTGGGGTACAAGAAGATTTCGTGATTCGCCTGTGGGGCACCTGCAACTGAAGGGTGAGTTCTGCTCTTTCTAAAGGGCCCACGTTTCATCCTGAACTGTGTTAAAGTGGGGATTGGACTACTGAAGCAGAGGGAGGCCTAAAGTAATAGGCTTAGCCAAAAGTAAAAGTAGTTCAAGTCCAGCACATAGGGGAAGTCAAGACATGTAGAGGAGATGTGACATATGTCTACCCAGTAACCTACATTGCCAAGCTTTCAAAAAGAAAAGTTATTTAGTTTCCAGAGAAATGGCCGGGTATGGATTGTGGGAGCTGGAGGTGGGAGACCCCCCATCTTTAGTAACCAGGTCCACCTCTACGGATTTGCTCTGTGGATTTCTACTTTGCCTCATGCACTTGGCCAGTGATGAAGGAAGCACCCAGATGTGGGATGGAAGGAAAATTCCCTCTAGGAGTTGAAGGCTCTAAGGTGGTTTGGGGAGCCACCAACAGGAAAAGTGGTTCATTCCCATATGGACCGTGGATCAAGTGGCCGGTGGGGGAGCCAGGCCATGGGGAAAACCCAAGTAGTGTACAAGTCGGGCTGTGTACCCAAAGCTGCGTGCAAGTCCGGGCTGTGTGCCTGGTGGGTTCAGAGCCTGAGGGCTGAAATGTGAAGAAGTGTTCTGTTATCTCTAATCTGCATTACCAGGAATGTAGCCTCGTGGGGGCCCGTCTATGCTTTGTTTGTTCAGTTTGGATGTGAATAAAAGCTACACTGTAGAATCCCATTCCTGGTTTTGGACATTACAGTTATAAATCTCAGGGAGAAGCAGGTCTCCTAATAGGAGTTTTGAGGTGCAGCATACTTTTTAGAAACATCTTTGTAAGATGGTGTTTGTACAGCAATCTTTCTTCCAAGGGTTCATGAAAGGCCAAAATAGTGGCCACATGTACTTTAATAGAGGAGTAGCTCAATCCTGAGGATGCGAGTGATGATAGGTAGTCTAAGACTTCAATCAAGAGACACGTAAAGGGGTTGAATGAGTTAGAGGCAGCCCAAATGGAGAAGCGCTTCCATTTGGCATTGTATGTTTGTCTGGTGGACGTTTTACAGGAAGCCAGTAGAATACTAGCTACTGGGGAGGAGACCTGGAGCAGGGCTATGATACGTCTTCAGGAGCCAGGCATGAAGATGTAGAGGTTTCAAGTTGGGGTGAAGCAGAGTGCCCTGATCCTGTGTCAATAGGTCTGGTCTTATGGGCAGTGGGAGGGATTCTGAAAAAGTCAATTGGTGTAGCAATGGGAACCAGGCTTGATGAGGCCACAAAGGGGCAATGAAAATCATGGTGGCTGGCTCTAGCTGTGGCTTCAGTAGAGTCCATAGAAGAAGGAGGATGGGGGGAAGCATATAAGAAGAGTCCTGTCCATGGTTGGGACAGGGCATCGGTAGATTGTCCCTTTTTGTTCGGGATAATGGAATAGTATCTGGGGAGATAGTGATTGTCTGGGGATGCAAAGAGGTCTAGTTGCGGAGTTCACCACATCTGAAAAATGCTCTGTAGAACCTCGTGATGGAGAGTCCACTCGTGAGTGGAAGAGTGGCAACTGAGAGAGTCTGCCAAAATGTTGTAATGACCGGGTAAATGTACATCTGACAATGTTAATTGTTGTTGTAGAGCCTCTCTCCCGACTATCAGTGTCTCCTTGCAGAGGCTGAGGGACTTGGTTCCCCCTTGCTTGTTCAGGTAGTACATGACTGAGGTATTGTCTGACTGAATTAGGAGAGATCCTGGAGTTAGATAAGGGTGGAATGCTCAGAGGGCATGGTGTACTACTCTCATTTCCAGTAAGTTGATGTGAAGATGGACTAAGTCCGGGTTCCATTGGCCTTGAGTTTTGTAAGGGCCAAGGTGAGCTCCCCAACCTTTGGGAGAGGCATCGGTGGTCAATGTCTGTTGAGGTGGCAGGGACTGGAAGGGAATGCCCTAAGAGAGGTGGGCGTTATGGGTCTACCAGTTGAGGGCAGCGCGGAGGTCGGGAGTGACCTGTAAGCGGTCCTCGAAGTTTCCTGATTTTTGTCTCCACTGCTTTTGTAGGATCCATTGGATCAGCTTCATATGTAGGCAGGCCTGAGCCACCATTGGGATGGCTGTGGCCATGTGCCCTAAAAGACACAGTACTTGTCTGGCTGATATGGATTGTTCCCTTTGGAAATGGGAAGCAAGAGACAGGATTTTGTCTTGCCTGTCCTCTGGGAGATATGCTCTTCCTGAGGTTGTGTCCAGGACGGCTCCGATGTACTGGAGTCCCTGAGTCAGTTCTGGGTGAGATTTTGGCCAATTGACCATGATTCCCAGGGACTGAAATAAGGTGAGGGTCAACTGTAGGGAAGAAAGCAGGGCAGGCTTGGAGGTGCTTTGATGAGCCAGTCGTCTAGGTAAGGGAAGACAAAGTGTCCCTTCCTGCATAAAGCCGCTGCTACCACAGCCAGGCATTTGGTGAAGACCCTTGGGGAGGACAAGAATCCGAACAGGAGAGCCTGAAATTGGTAATGGTGTCCTAGTAAATGGAAATGGAGGAACTGGTGGTGGGCGGCGTGGATCGGAATATGTAAGTAGGCATCTTTCATATCCAGTGCACATATCCAATCCCCTTTCTATAACATGGGCAACATAGATGCAAGGGTAACCATCCTAAACCTCTTGTACTGAATGTGTAGGTTTAAACATCTGAGGTCCAGTATGGGTCTCAGGTCCCCTATGCACTTGGGCACCAGAAAAAAATGGGAGTAAAATCCCTGATATTGTTCTAGTGGAGAAACTGGGTAGACGGCGGACTTTTGAAGGAGCACCTGAAGTTCCTCTCGAAGGATGGGGATTTGGTCTGTGGGGTAAGAGACTGAGTGGTAAGGGTGAGGGGGTAGCATGGAGGTGAACTCCAAGGTGTGTCCAACCCTGATGATCTGAAGCACCCACTCGTTCAAAGCAATCGCTTGTCAGGCCTCTAAGTGATGGGCAAAGTGACCGCCCACAGCTTCTGAGGCCGGGAGGAGGAAGCTGAGGCAAAGCCCTGGATGGTCAGATAGCAGTGGGCTGACTGACCCCACCAGGAGGATTGGACCAGGAGCCTTTGGAATTGAGGGTAGTTGTTCTGGAGGTAGACTGGGAACATCCTCGGAAACTGCCCCTATAAGTACCTCGAAGCCTCCCACCTCTTTTGAATTAAAAGGTTTGTTGGGAGTGATATTGGGTGGATGGTTGAGTAGAATGGTACATACCATGCACCATGCATAAAGTTCTCAGACACCTGGAGGTCATCCAGGAGGGCTTGGGTTCCAGGGCCAAATAGCTTTGAGCTGTTGAAGGGTGCATTCACAATTTTGTGTTGTACATCCTAAGTAAATCCTGAGACCCGGAGCCATGCATGCCTTCTAAGGGTTATACCCATGGCACAGGTCCAGGCAGAGGTATCCACGGCATCGTATCCAGAGCAGAGAAGATGTCTGGAGATAGAATTACTGGTTGAGATAGTGTTCAACAACTGCTCCTTGTCCTGTGAGGGGGGAGTTTGTTGACAAGGTCCATGGCTGAGGACCAGAGAGTCCATTGGTATTTTACCACATGACCCATGTAATTTAGAATCCTAAGATTCATAGTGCCCACCTGGTACACCTTCTTTCTTAGGTAGTCAATACAGTGGGAGTCCTTGTCAGGAGATAAAGAGCTCATGTGTTTTGGGCACTTAGTGCAGTCATGAGCAGCATTGATTATAACAGAATCTGCCTCTGGGGTGGCAGAAAAGAAAGGGTGGTCTATAGGTGCCTGATAAAGGCAATCAGCCTTCCTGGGAATGGCAGGGAGAGCTGAAGGTTGATTCCAGGCACATAAGACAGCATTTTGGTATGTCTGTATAAGGGGAGGTACGACTACCACTGGCTCCTCAGGGAGTTCCAGGTAATCTGCCATATTTCTCCTTTGTTTGTCTTGCTCTGTAGTTGAAAAGCCAATAACCTTGTGGATCTGTGCCATCCTACCATAAAAGGATGGGTCATCTGGAGGGGAGGCCACTGCTTGGAGAGTGGCGTCGTCATGAAGGGACGAAAGAGTAGGGGCCTCAGAAGGTGGGAGAGGATTGTCCTCCTGGGGAAGGAGTTCCTCAAATTCTTCTTCAATTTCTTCATCCTCTAGATAATACTCCTCATAATAATGGGTAGATGCCTCAAGAGAGGGGTCCCAGTCTCCCTGAAAGCGTTTTGGAGTAGGAGAAAGAGAAAGGGAAGGGGGGCTCTGATCCCTAGGCATAGGGGGCTGAGAGCCCCTCATAACTTGTAGGACTCTCTGAACGACAGTGGCCATGTCCACAGAAGAGGGTGTAGAGGTAGGGGGTTGTTGCCTTTGTGACACCAGGGGAATAATGGAAGGGGTGGGATGTGGCAAATGCAAAGGCTGGGATCCTGGGATGTAGGTGCCAGGGTCCTTGGATCTGTCAGCCTGGACCCTACGGGTAACAGGCTGGGATGGTGGTTTTGGAATAACCGTCAAAGAAAAGCCCTCCTCTCTAATAACATAGCCTTGGCCCGTCATCGACAGGGCAGTAAAGGGAGATGAAGGGAAATGCCGAAAACCGGCCGTCGTCGATGAGCTCAGAGGTAACCGAGTGATCATCAATGAAAAGTCCCTTGTAAAAGGATCTACAGAGACCGCTGAAAGGGCACTGGAAAGCGCCGCTGATGATAAAGTAGGGAACATCATCGACAAAGAAGCAGTCCTGTGAGACATCGTCGACAGAGGATCACCAGTAACAGTGGCCATCGACAAACATCTCTCTGAAGACGACGAGTAGGTCTTCTCCTTGTCTTTTTTATGGGACGTCATTGATGAGGGGTCCTTGGTATGAACCCCATTCTCTAGAAGAGCTATATTTTGCTCCATCAAATAGCTCGCAATTTCCTGTAATCATCGTCATCTGGTTGCCTGCTTAAACTCCTAGCAGTTTTGACAGGAGATGATGTCATGCGTGGCTCCCAAGCACATGACGCACGCAGAGTGGTTATCGTAGCGGTAGAGCTTTCTGCCACAACTACACTTTCAAAATAAAGTAGTACTTGAAAAGTCGTTTGACATTCGTCGATGGTGGCGGTGGGAACAGAAAAAAAGACCGTTCCCAGTTCAGTTCCTCATCAATGACTGCTAACACGGAGAGAAAAACTGCTGCGTGCAAGCTGAAGGCAGCGGGAAAAAGAAATGAGGATGCCTGGGGCAGCCCACACCTTTACGGTCACAGGATGATGATGTAATTTGTGTGGACAGCCCCTAGGCAAAGACTGCTGGAAGAAGCTGCCGTGCAGAACAGAGCCCTCTGGTGAGGACCCAAGAGTATTACCTGCTGCAAGAAATACCCTCAAGGAAGATCTATTGTTACAGATGAGTAAACTTTCCTTCTAGGGGTGTGGATATGGTATACTATCATTATGTTGACCATGGATGCGTTTCTGGTGGGGTGGGGTGTGCATCTGCATCAGATGCACACCCCACCCCACCAAGTCCCTGCAGGTCTGGAGGGCCAGGGTTGTGGACCTTGCCATGGCCTTTCTGGATGGACCGGTAATCAGTCAGTCGTCCAAGTAGAGGTAATCTCTGACCCTGAAGTGCTGAAGATGAGCTGCCACAACTGCCATGCACTTGAAGACCCTGGGGGCTGAGGAGGGGCTGAGTGGCATGACCTGGAACTGGTACAGGACCCCCTCCACTTGGAACCAAAGGTACTGGTGGTGGAACCTGTGGACAGGAATGTGGAAACACGCATCCTGGAGGTCTAGAAAGCAGAACCACATGCCCTGTTCCAGAGATGGGATAATATGGTTCACAGTGACCATCCAAAAAGTACAGCTGCATACTTACCATAACAGTAGATCTTCTAAGGGTATCTCCTGCAACAGGTAATTCACTTGGGTAATCACCAGAGGGTGCTATGGTGCACATCATCATCCTGCTTCCTATATAAGAGTGGGCTGTCCTTGGTATTCTCAGTTCCCCACTGGATTCAGATCACTAAGTAAGGACCGAGGGGATCCAAGGTACCACAGGTTTCCCTTCCCATATACATCTGGATCCAAAAATTGCTTTCTTAGAGACAGAGGGGGATGGAGGGAAGGAACGTACCTGCTGCAAGAGATAGCCCCAGAAGATCTACTGTTACGGTACATATGCATCTGTACTATCTTCCACGGGGATAATCTCTTGCAGCAGGTAATACACTTGGGATGAATCCCAAGTAGTAAACCCATGAAGGGTGGAAAATGTTATAATAGAAGGCCTTGTAGGATAGCACAGCCAAAGACTGTCCTACGGTGAGAAACAATATCTAAGTTATAATACTTCATGAATGTATGTATTGTGGACCATGTGGCTGCATTGCAGATAACAGTGATCAAAGCCCCTTTGAAGCAGACCGCAGTAGCAACCATGGCTCTAGTGGAATGGGCTTGGACAGGTCCTGGTAATGGTTTGTTATACTTTGAATAACAGAATGTGATACAATGTGCTAATCAACTGGAGAGGGTTTGTTTAGCAACTGGTGAACCTTCTCTCTGTGAGGCCAAGGTCACAAAAAGCCGAGAGATTTTTGAGACAGATTTGGTACGATCTATGTAGTATCTCAGGATACAATGAACATCTAAAGTGTGTAGGCGATATTCTCCTGGATGAGAATGCTCTGGGTAGTAGACCAGCAGTTCTATGGTCTGATTTAAGGTGTGTTCTGATATCACCTTGGACAAAAAGGAGGGACTGGTACGGAGAACAACTTTATCCTTGTGAAAGATTAAGTAAGGTTCTCGACACATCAGGGCATGAAGCTCAGAAATGCGTCGAGCAGAGGTGATGGTCACCAAAAATACTGTCTTTCAAGAAAGGAAGTGGAGGTCACAGGTGGCCGCTGGTTCGAAAGGCTCAAGGGTCAGTTTTTCCAAAAGGAAATTCAGATCCCACGGAGGGGTGGGCTGCCTAATGGGAGGTTTGATATGTAACATGCCTCCTAGAAACATTTTGGCAAGATGATGTTGCTACAGTAATCTCCCTTCCAAGGGCTCATGGAAGGCTGAGATAGAGGTCAAATGAACTTTAATAGAGGAGTAGCTCAAACCTGTCCTAGCAAGCGAGGTCAGGTAGTCCAACACTTTAGTCAGTGGACAGGAATAAGGGTCCAATGACTTTGAAGCGTCCCATATGGAGAAGCATTTCCACTTAGAATTGTATGTTTCCCTGGTAGACGGTTTGCGTGAAGCCAATAAAATATTGGCCACAGGTGAGGAGATTTGAAAACGGGCTATGAAAGCATCCTCAGGAGCCAAGCGTGAAGGTGTAGAGACTTCAGGTTGGGGTAAAGAAGGGTTTCCAGATCTTGAGTCAAAAGATCTGGTCTGACTGGCAATGGACTGGCATCAGCTATGGAGAGCTGTTGAAGTAGGGGAAACCACACCTGCCGAGGCCACAAGGGGGCTATAAGGATCATCGTGGCAGGTTCGAGTTGTAGCTTCAATAGAGTTCGTTGCAGGAGTGGGATGGGGGTAAAGCATATAAGAAGAGACCTGTCCATGGTTGGGACAGGGCATCTGTAGATCATCCCCTTCTGTTCAGGGTAATGGAATAGTATTTGGGGAGTCAATGATTGTCAGGGGATGCAAACAGGTCTAGTTGCGGGGTCCCCCACAAGTGAAAGATCATCTGAGGAACTTCACGATGAAGAGTCCACTCGTGCGTGGAGGACTGGTGACTGAGAATGTCTGCCAGGATATTGTGGCATCCCAGTAGATGGACAGCTATCAAGGATAAGTGCTAAAGTGTGGCTTCCTGCCAAACTGTCAGCGCCTCCCTGCAGAGAGTGCGTGACTTGGTGCCTCCTTGTTTGTTCAGGTAGAACACCATGGAGGTGTTGTCAGATTGGATCAGTACAGGTCCTGGACAAAGGTGAGGCGAAAGGCCTGAAGGGCAAGGTGAACCGCTCTCATCTCCAACAGGTTTATGTGGGGTATCATGGAGAATTGAGGCCACCTGCCCTGTGTCCTGTAAGGACCCAGGTGTGCTCCCCAGCCATTGAGGGAAGCATCCATTGTCAATGTCTGCTGGGAGGGAAGGGACTGGAAGGGGATGCCTTGAGACTGATTGTCCCAATGGGTCCACCAGTCCAGTGCGGAATGGAGGGCAGGGGTGACTGATTTGGGCGTTGAAGTCCCCTGACTTTTGATGCCACTGATTCTGAAGAGTCCATTGCACTGGTCTCATACAGAAAAGGGCAGAGGCCACCATGGCGATGGCAGCAGACATGTGACCCAGGAGGCATAAGAGATGTCTGGCTGTAATGAACTGCTGAGTTCATATCTGGGAAGCCAGAGGAAGAAGTTTGTCTTGCCTGTTGGTAGAGAGAGATAAGCCCTGGCAGAGGTAGTATTCCAAACTGCTCCTACGTACTGGAGTGACTGGGTAAGTGGTGGATGGGACTTGGGCCAGTTGATGGTAATACCTAGAGACTGGAATAGGGAAAGGGTGGCCTGGAGGGACAGAAGCAGAGAAGCTTCTGAGTCCACTTTTATGAGCCAGTCGTCTAAGTATGGGAAGACAAAATGTCCGTCTCTTCTCAGGGTTGCTGCCACTATGGCCAGGCACTTGCTGAAGACGCTCGGAGCAGACGAGAGGGTGAGTGGAAGTGCCTGGAATTGGTAATGTCCTAGCAGGTAAAAGCGTAGGAACCAGTGGTGGGCAGGGTGGATAGAGATATGCAAGTATGCCTCTTTCATGTCTAATGCACATAACCAATCCCCTTGTCTTAACATCAGCATAATGGATGTTAGGGTGACCATCCAGAACCTTTAATACTGAATGTGTAAATTCAGTTGTCTATGGACTAGTATAGGTCTGAGGTCTCCCATGCACTTGGGCACCAGGAAGAAGTGGGAGTAAAACCCCTGACGGAACTCCAAATGAGGAACAGGAGAGATGGCATCCTTGTTTAACAGAGCCTGAAGCTCCTCTTGGAGGATGGGGAGATGTTTGGATGGGTAACGAACAGAGCGGGGAGGATGGGGAAGGGGCACAGACATGAGTTCCAGAGTGTGCCCCCATATTGTGATTTGAAGTACCCACTCATCTGATGTAATCACCTGCCAGGCCTCCAAATAAAGGGCAAAACTGCCACCTATGGTTTCCGAGACCTGGTGGAGGAACCTGGGGGAATGCCCTAAGGGGTCACTGGGCGGGGGCTGACCGGTCCCATTGTGGGGGTGAGAGCGGGAGCCCTTGGAGGTCGAAGTGGTGGTCCGGGTGGAAGGTTGAAAACGTCCCCGCGAACTGCCTCTGAAGGATCTTCGGGTTTTGCCTCATCTTTTCAATTCAAAAGTCTGAGAACAGGATTGGTAAGAGGGCTGTGAGGTGTGATACATGCCATGCACAGTACGCAATGTCCGGCCCGATGCTTGGCGATCGTCCAAGAGTGTTTGGGTACCAGGGCCGAAGAGTTTAGATCCATTAATTGGTGCATTGACTACTTTATGTTGTATATCTGGTGTAAAACCTGATACATGGAGCCAGGCCCATATCCCCTTTAGCAAGTTATATTCTTTGGCCACTAGGAGTCACTAGTGAGTACTAATTGTTACCTAATTCCCTAGCCACTCTATCTCTCCAACTACCCTCTTTTGTTCCTCAGCCCCCAAGTGTTATCCTCCTTTTTCCTTCTTTCATTACTTGTTTTCCATCTGACTCAAGGCAGCTTTGAATGCCAAACCTAAAGGCAGTTGACCTACCTCTGCGCTATTCCTGCAGATCTACTATCTCTTATACTTCTGCACATATTATACCTTCTGCCCTGTAGCAGGACAGAAGTGCAGAGGTTGACACCAGCCACCCCACCCCCTAAACTCAAGAATCTGTCCACAGCTCTCTCCCTAGCTCCCCTGTTGTTGTTGAGTTTTTTTGGGGTTTTTTTTTTGCAAATAATAAAAAAAAAAAAATAGCAAAGTGTTAAAAAATTGATCTAGATCTCCCTAATCCAATTCTCTGCAAGCCCACTTAATCTCTGGGATAAAGCCCCAGTAACCCCTCTCTCCCAACCGTAAATAACCTCATTTCCCAGACCTGACTGTGTATGCCCATACCCTCTCCCCTCTTTTCGTCCTCACTTTCCTCCCCACTCTCTCCTTCCCTTCCTGCAGTCACCCTAGCTGCACTGTCTCTATAACCGATTACCTCATAATACCCTGCACCTTCCTTTCTAGACTTGCTACCTCCTCCCACTCTCCCCGTCCTATGCCTGCCTGTCCCCCTCTCCCCTCCCACCACATCTCTCCCAGCATCTTACCACCGCAAATGTTAACCTTGGCTTCCCTAATCAGGGCTGCCCGACCTGCTCCCAACATCGCATTTCGCACTTGGAGATACAGGCTCCTTGCAACCTATTCATTCCTTCTCCTCACCCTCCTCCTCCTCCTCCTCCTCTCAGGGGATGTCGAATGCAACCCTGGCCCCATAGCAGTACCAGCCCCTCTTGGCTCACACAAAGGCCTAGCTATCGTCCATATCAACATCAGAAGTCTCCTGCCCAAGATTGACCTACTAACTTCCTGGATAGCTGAGCAAGCTCCGGATATACTATGCCCAACAGAAATCTGACTGTCTGCTAAAACCCCCAACTCCTCCTTCACTTTCCCAAACTACATTCCACACAGGCAGGACCATGGAAAAAGAGCTGGTGGTATAGCTATCTACACAAAACAGCCACTCGTGAGCTCAGTTACTCACAAAGAAGCTTACTCCGACTCCCACAAACTCCTTATAGTTGAACTTTCCCTTCCTGCTTAACTCCCACTTTTCCTAGGTTTGTTCTACGCCTCTCCCTGCCTATCCCGAGACTCCCTTATCGCCACCCTTACCACCCTGCCTGACCTAGCATCTAGAGGGGAAGTAGTCCTTGTAGGTGATTTCAACTTGGACTAGCTAGCCCCCCTCCTTAAAAGCTCACACCTCCAAAATCGAGTCCCTTAATCTCTCCCAATTGATCAATGAACCCACCCACTACAACCCCCACTCCCCAAACCATTCCTTATTGGACTGGATCCTTCCCTCACACCCTCACAGAATAACCTCCTCCAGTGTCCTCTCTAATGCACTAAGCGACCACTGTAGTACTTACTGTATCAGGAAAACGCAACTGCCCAAGTCTGCCCCCAAGTACATCAACACTCGCCCTCTAAACACATTGGACACCGACGCCCTCCTAATCAGCCTATACCAAGCCGACTGGCAACCTGTCTACTCAGCCCCTAATGTTGACATGGCCCTCTCTAGTTTCCTATACACCCTTACAAATATCTGGGATGTCCATGCCCCTCTGAAAAAGTCCAGGGTCAAGAAGCGGCACCACCCCTGGATCACTGCACCCATCCTCGCCAAATGCAAGGAAAGAGACAAGGATTGATCGTACTTTAAATCCAACCCCGACCCTCAAATCAGGCAAGCTTTTAACACTCGCCATAATACCTGCACCAAGACCATAAGAAAAGCAAAGGCAGACTACTTAAGGTCAAAACTCTCGCATGATAAGCCCCCTCAGTTCTGGAAAGTTGTGCTCACACTCCTTGACCCACCAGCCCAACCTTGCACCCCCATCTTCAAACTTCACAGCCAACCAGTCACTGACCTGACCCATACCTCTGAAATCCTCAACCAGTTTTTTACTTCTCATGCCGTACCACATGGCCCCCCCCTCCCCAGTCCCGCCACCATCTCCCCTTAGCAATGAGTTCATGTTCACCCCCCTCACTGGACACGAGGTTCACAAAGCCCTATGCTCACTTAACCTTGCAAATACCAGCCCAGACGGGATTCACCCCAGGCTTCTGCAGATCTCGGATCCTGCGATTATCAAGCCCCTTACACATCTCCTTAACCTCTCTTTTTCCACAGGAACAGTCCCACTAACTTGAAAACTGGCCTGCGTAATTCCCCTTCACAAAGGGGGTGACCCTTCTTTGCCAGGCAGTTATTGGCCCATCTTGCTCCTCTCAGCCCTAGCCAAACTATAGGAATCCTTGGCCCACACCCGACTAGCTGACTACCTTGCAACAAACAACATCCTCTCACCTCATCAGTCCAGCTTCAGGAAACACCATTCCACAATTTCTTCCCTCCTGCAAGTCACCAACCATATCCAAACTGCCTCTGACCAAGGCTTCCTTACAGCAACAGAATTTGTGGATTTAGCCAAGGAATTTGACTCTGTATCCCACCCTCTTCTCCTACAGAAGCTTGAGGCAGCTGGACTCGTCCCCATCACTGTAAGGTGGTTTCAATCCTATCTCTTCACCAGATTTCAATCTGTTAGAATCGCTGATACCACATCCCCCCTCCCCCCCAATCCTGGCATGCATCCCACAAGGCTTTGTTCTCGGTCCCATCCTCTTCTCCCTCTTCATTAACAACCTTCCCTCCTCTTGCACCAGTTCATCAATACACATATATGCAGAAGACACCATCCTGTTTACCTCAAGTCCCAACCTGCTTTAAGTCCAAGCTACCCTGCAAAGCAACTTCAACAACATTCAGCACTGGTTCAGCCAAAACCAACTGAAACTAAACACTACCAAAACTGTTTCCATGGTTTTTGGCACTGCCCAGAAACATAGCTGTACTAACCCCCACCCCGTCCTTCCCTCGACAGCTCTCCCTTGACCAAGTCACAGGATACAAGTACCTGGGCCCTCATCTGTCTTTTTCAGCTCTTATTGAATCTATTACCTCTAAGCTGCACCCCAAACTCCGCATGCTATTCCAGAACAGGGGCTCTCTCTCGTTGCCTGCCAGACGTGAAATTGCCTCTAAAATGATCCTCCCCATACTAGATTTTGCAGACATGGTTTACAGCTCTGCCCCTGTAACCTCCCTTGGCAAGCTGGATACCCTTCTAAACTCATTTTGCCACTTCGCTACAAACTCCCCCCTACTGACCCACAACTGCAATCTTTACTCCCTCCTCGGACTGAGCCCCTTATTTCACAGGTGCTATATACATGCCCTCGACCTTATATCTAAGTACTGGTTTAACTTGCTCCACTCCTATCTTGAAGACTGACTATCCTCAGACTCCCTATCCCGCTATGAACTCAGGCACAAAAATGAAAGATCCTTCACCCTGTCCCAACCCTTTTCCGCAGTGGGCAAAGCTGCTTTCTCCTACCGGCTTCCCTACTTGTGGAACAAACTTACCCTTACTATCAGAAACTCATCCTCTCACAACAGCTGCAAGCAACAGCTACATCTCTTTCCTTCACCCTTATGCCACTGCCACAACTGAGCTAAACCCACTACCTCTACTGACTTTACCTTCCTACAACCCTCCCTAGCACTTATTAAAGTTTTGTTATGTAGAGCACTTACTATTGCATTGTTCACCTCTAGATATTCATCACATCATGTTTTTTTTGCTGTCACTGCTCTATTATATTGATTGTAATTAGCTGCTATTGTTCTGTTAGCTAATTTTCTGCATTTATTGTTTGTATTTCCACTGCTACTTTCTCCTGGGTCACACCTGGAATTGAACCTCGTCTCAGCGTGCCTTTCCCAGTTACCAAATGTTTAAATAAAAATAAAATACAAATGCAGGGAGGAAATGGTGGAAAGAGAGGATGAAGGGCAAGACTCCAGGTCCTGAAAATCAACATCCTCCAGATCACCCAGATAACCATCCATGAAATCTAAGTCCTCTGAAAAATAGTCTTCCTCGTGGGGAGGGATGGGTAAAGAATAGCCCTATCACCCAAAAGGCATTTAGGCAGAGGAGGCGGGAGACTGAGAAGACCTCCCAACATCACCTTCAGTGGAAGGTTGAGAATACATCATCACTTCCAGAACCTGTTATACCACTGTGGCTACATCCATTGAGGCAGTAGGGGGAAGGGTTGGGGGTACCTGGGAAATCAGGGGAATAGTGGAAGGAACTGGACGTGAGGTAAAAACAGGTCTGGTCCCTGGGTGTTATAACCCAGGGTCCCGGTCCCTATCAGACTGGCCCCTGTGAATGAATGACCTTGATGGAGGAGGGTCAGTCGGAAAAGGTAAATCCGTGGCAGTCCCCATGAGCCCTTGGCTCATCATCGACAAGGCAGTAAATGGAGAAGCAACAGAATGCTTAAGAACCATCGTCGCCGATGGGAGACAAGTCACCGTCGACGGGGCACCAATGGAAGTAGCATAAGGTTCCGTAGAAACTGCTGAAAGAGCACTGGATAGTGTCATTGACAAGAGGGAGTAAACTCCCGTCGACAATGAAGTAGTTCTGGAAGGCATCATCAGCGGTGTGTGACCATGAAAGGTCGCCGTTGACAGGGGCTTGTCAAACAATGATGAGGATGATTTGTCCTATCACACTTATACTTCTTATGTGAAACAGTAGTAGGAGGGTCCTTGAGATGGGCCCCTTGCTTTTCCAAGAGAGAAACTTTCTGTTCCATGAGATGTGCTTGAATCTTCTGCAGTTGCCATCGACGAGTTGCCTGGTTGAATTCCTGGCAAAGCATGCAGGAGATGGTGGTGTGTGTGGGTCCCAGACACCAGACAGAAATGGTGTGATCGTCGTAGCGGTAGATCTTCCTATCACAACGAAAGGAGCAATATAATGGTCATTTGGTTGAACAACCTTCCGACATTTGTCGATGAAGAATGGAAACGGAGAAATCCGTTCCATATCTCAGTTTCTTGTTGATGACTGTTACACTAGCGCTAGCTGCTGCATGCGAGCTGAAGATGGCGGGAAAATGAACTGAGGATACCAGGGACTGCTCACTCTTATATAGGAAGCAGGATGATGATGTCATGTGTGGGCGGCCCCTGGAGAAAGACTACTAAAAAAGAGCTGATGTGCACCACAGCGCCCTCTGGTGATTACCCAAGAGTATTACCTGCTGCAAGAGATTATCCCCGTGGAAGATCTTGCATTTCTGTACATCCTGATTGAGACTGTGAAGATCCAGTATGGGGCACCAGCCCCCCCGTCTGTTTCAAAACCAGGAAGTACCTGGACATGAACTCCTCACTGGCCAGGGCATCCGGGACAGGGGATATGACTCTGTTTGCCAGGAGTTGAGCAATGCCTCCCAAAGGGCGGATAGCATGTCCTGAGATGCCCCCGACTCTCAAGGTGCATGGAGGTGGTAGGGTGGCAGAGAATCAAAATCAAGAGACAGCCCTCTGCCCACTATATTCAGTACCCACTTGCCCATTGTAACAGTGGACCAGCGTAGAAAAAAGAGAGACAGCCTGCCTCCAATGGGAAGAGTGATCAGGGACAGGACAGGTGGAGATATGACACCCCTGACTCATCAGTGGAAAAGCTTGGCGGGGGCACCGGCTGCTGTTGCCAGAGGGGCACCACTATCCCTCCCCCTCTTTTTGGACCCTGACTCCCAGATTCCTTGGGGTGCCAGATCTGGAACTGCCCCTGCTTGGACTGTTGCTGAGGAGGAGGTGACTGAAAGAACTGGTATTGGAAGGCTGGTTTCTTGAGCTTCTTTTTCAGGTCCTTCTGGGATGACGTCACCGAGGCCAAGGTGGCATTGGACTTCTCAATCCATGTGAGGTATCCTTCCACCCCAGGGCCACAGAGGTCAGTGTCCAAGAAAGGGACATCCACTACCCTCTGTTGAGTGTCCACCGCAAAGTTGGACTAGCATAGCCAGGCCCTGTGATGCATGGAGACAGCCACTGTCACTGCAAGGGCATACAAGTCACTGTCTGGAGCTGGTGTTTAGCCAGAATTTGACAGTTGTCTCAGATGAGCTGCACTGTCACACCCTGCCCCTGATGTATGTGAGGAAGGATAATATCGAATATGTCCGAGTCTGAAATCAGCCCCTCCATGGAGGGGTGGTCTGAGAAGCCTGAAAGAGCACCCTTAGGGGCCATGTACTTGCAGACCATATGGACAGAGGGTGCTGGGAAGGATGCTGGATGCTGCTGGAGCTCCAGGGCAGGTCCCAAGATGGCCTCAGCAGCCAGGAAGGCGACCTCAGGGACGCATCCCAGTCCAGGATATCCATGAGATGGTAGGTAGCCAGCTTTCAGAAAAAGAGATGTGCAAGAACAAGGGGGCACCATTTGAAGATAGAGGGGGGACAGCTCAGAGGTAATGTGAGGAAGTATTTCTTCACAGAGAGGGTTGTAGATGCATGGAACAGCCTTACTGAGGAGGTCATAAAGTCAAAAACAGTGGTGGAATTCAAGAATGCATGGGACAGGAATAAGGCAATTCTAGTGTGGGGTAGGAGGAAGTAGGCTGTTGGTTAACTAGGATCTGCAGCTTATCAGTTAGGTAGGGAAATGGGCAGACTAGGTGGGGCAAGCGGTCCTTATCTGCTGTTAGATTCTATGTTTCTATGTAGTCCTCTTCTGGACAGGCTCAAAGAAGACACCCAGGGCTTCCGAAATAAGGCGGAGAAGCCCACCAAATGACATGGCCCTTGGTTGGTGGAAGACTCTTCGGCCGGCTCCCAGTCAATGAACAGAGCCCCAGAGGAGGCCACTGACTCCTGGTCCAAGTCAAGGGATGACTCCTCAAAGATGGCTTTCGGCTGTAAGTCGCCATGGACATCCCTGCACTCCTCACCCAGGTTGATCCTCATCAACAATCGGCTTGGCAAGTTGGGGGACAAATGGCCAGCCTCCTTGGAGAAAGCGCTGGTCAGCAGCTGTTGAGATGGTGGATCCACCATAACAGGCAGACAGATGGGTGTTAGTTGCACCTACAAGGTATAGACCAGTGGGGGAGCAACTGGTGGCTGCTAGGGAAGTATGGGACCTTTGGGGTAGAGACCTGCCCTTCGATGGCCTACTGCTGTCAGGGGAACTCCTCCTAGCAACGATGCATTTTGTGGCAGTGCCTCTCCTCTCCCAATGAAGAGTAGGTTGAGGACTGCTGTCAGTGGTGCCTCCCGGTTAAGAGGGATCGAGAGCGTGAATTCCTTGACCGTGACCCAGACCATCAACCAATGACAGCAGGAAGGGTCATCATGGGGATGGCTGTAGACCACGTGCCTGCCCATCTGCACCAACATGGGTGCAGAGAACCAGACCTCGGATGGAGGCTTGTCCCGAACCATGTTGACTGGGGATACCGGCTGAGCCAGGTCCCACTGAGACAGAATCAGGAGCGTTGAGGTCTGTGAAGCCGAATCTTGATACTCCTCGGACAACAGGTCAACTGGGTCAAGAAATATCCTGGCTGGCTAGTTGACCAGAGAAAAAGTTGACTGGATTGTCAGCAATGCCAAGGAACCCTCAACCTGCCTGACCTGCCCCTCAACCGAGGGGTACTTGACCTCCACCGAGCAGTCAGGTGAGTTGAGGAACTGGGAGGACTGTGATTTCTCCCCATCCCACGAACGGCAGTGGTGGTATGAAGATTTATTTTTCACCTTGGCCTTTGACCCAGAGTCATGGAGGACAGGGTTCTCCCCAAAGAACTGGAAGGACTGGCACAATTCACGAGAATTAACGCATGAAGGCCCTTTTGATGCTGGCCCCAGCTGGGAGCAGCACTGAGGCTGATAGGGTGCCTGCCATGCCTGCCTCTACTTTCATGGTGGCAAGCTGTGCTGTAGACCCAGCTGCTGCCAAGGTCTTTTTGCTACCCTTAGAGGGGTCCTTTGGATCACATTCCAAAGTCCAGCCCTTAACGAGCTGGAGCTTCCTCTCCTCAGGAGATTCCAGGAGCATGGAGAGGTAAAGGCTGCATCCCAACATGTCATTTTGCCTGCTTAGGCAGTACACACGTCATGCAGATCGGTGCCCAACACTTTCTGGCAGTACCGAACACAGAATTTGAATTCAGGCTTCTTGCCAGCCACTGTAGCCATGAACGGAGTTGAGGAACCCACAATTTAACTCTGAAACTTCAAATAACGGTTCACCAATGGCGTAGAGAAAATTCCTAAGTGGAGCGTGAGGGGGGTGACCTGTTCTTCCAGCAGAAAGAAAGATCTGATATCATAGGGTGAAGTCGAGGGATATATCCGACCGGGTGGTGGGAGCTTAGCTTAAAGATATCTGTTGAATTACATCATTCCAGTGGAACTGCCAGAATGTGGATAAAGTACCATATCCACGGCCCTAGATAATGAAAATTACGTACTCACCATAACTGTTGATCTTCTAGAATTTCTTCACCATTTATTACCACCTATGGATCTGTGCCAGATGCACCAGGACCCTGTAGGAGCAAAAAACTTCTCTTGCTTACAGCTAGGGGGCTGAAATCTGTGACAGCACTGCCCATGAGGCTCATGTATGATGTGGAGCTCGTGGACTGGCTAGTAACCGATGCCAGACCCCTGCTCATCTCAGTTCTGTCACCAGGAGAGAAACAAAGTGGGAGAAATGAAAGGAGGGAGGGCAAGATTGCCCAAGGGATAGTAAAAATAAATGGGATATAAAAAGAACAAAACAATACAATGCGGTTGCCAGAGGGGAGATGAAGTGGGGGAGGGGAGACCAAGGCCATCTGGGCAACAGCTGTCTATTAAACAGGGGGGACTGAACAATAGGAAAGAGGACACCACAGTAAGGAAAGCTAAGCAGAAGGATAGACAAGAAGTAGAGGGAGGCGAGCGAGGAATCACAGAATTCTGCAGAGGGCTAGCCTGAAAAGAGTAATGTAGGGAGAGAGGGCAGAGCCCTGCTGATGGAGAACCAAGATGAGAACCAACAGAGGACTGGGGGGGGGGGCCTGTGGCCCTAGGGAGTGCAGAGAGGCCACATTCACAGATGCCCCCCAAATCGTAGCCTGGCAATATTTACATGCTCCAAACAAAAAGAGAAATAAAATAATGCAAGAAAAGCAAATGAAGAAATCTTCCTGGGATGTAGGTAGCTCACAAAGCTACAGCAAAATAAAACTGTCTGCTGGGGAAGGATTGCTTCTCTTTCTCCCTTGATTCCTTCTTTTTATTTTGTTTTATGCTATATATGTATATTTATACAATAGGGGTGAGTGATAAATGAGCGAGGTAAATTGTGTTATTCTCACCGGAGTGAGATGAATCCAGCTGATGTCAACACAATGAAAATAAATTACATTTATCACACCCGCGCAAATGGTAACTTTTGCAAAAATAGGGGCCCCTATTGTATAAACTGGATACATGATGTGCACTCATATGATATGGAAAATATTTTCACTCCTGCACAGTGACCTCTGGATACTCACTCGTGGCTTTGGCCACTATTGAATATCCAGAGGTCACTCTAAAGGAGTGAAAATATTTTCCATATCACACGAGTGCCCATCATGTAATATATATATATTAATGATAGCTTCATGGTAGTGCAGCTATAGTTAGGGTTGCCCGGCCACTTCTATATTAACCCCCAATTTTGCACTTTAATAATTTTGCAACTGTATGACGGATTTGCCTGAAGTTTTGCATTTATGGTATGGTACCATAGATCTCTGGATCTGGCAGGTTACATTGTGGTCGGATGAGCGGTTGCGGAGCTGCGGAGTGCCACAAAATGCGCAAAAATTGGGGGTTTGCATGTTTCTTTGTTTGGGGCTACAGCCCAAACGATTTGTCTGTCTGTTCTGAAATCTTCAGGAAAGATGCAGTCTGGGTCACCGATGTGCCTTTTGAAGATTTGTTGAAAAAATATTAATCCATTCAAAAGTTATTCAAATTTTAATTTTCCCATTATAGTCAATGGGAAAAAAATATATGTGCCTCTTGAAAGCTGCCGCCAGTACATATTTCTGTTGCAAATGGCCCTTTTACTGTTGTACGGTGGCCATCTTGTTTTCAGTTAGCGAGAGAGAAAAATACTGGGTGTTTAAATTTGGGACCCCCTAGATAAACACAGATAGTTGTGTTTACCTAGTCGGGCCTGAGAACACAGCACAACCTTTTGTAGACACCCCAGAAATGCCTTTTCTGCTATAGTCCCCCGTAGTGTCACAAATTGCGACAGAACGGATGCTACACTTTCACAAATCATGAAAGCGTTGTGCCCATTCTTTCGCGCAAAATTTTTGCAAAAGTTTTGCAATTTGAGACACTACTGAAGCAAAAAAACAACAATTCTTTGCCACCCCTCTGCACCAAAATGGTTGGGGCATTTGGGCTGAAATTTGTAGGGTGGCAAGCCCTGGTCCCACAAATGGGCCTGTTGGTGATGGGCCCAAACCATTCAACACTCACACAGTTACAACGTTCTGAAGTTGAGAAATTTCCCATAGGATAACATTGCTCGTATCTCAAAAACGATTTGAGATATGGATTTCTCGCTCTAGGCAACTTAGTCCACCTTCAGATGGACTAAGCTTGGGTGGAGGTTTCCAAGTCATGATTACAACTACGGTGGAATTTTTTTCGTAGTTACCACAGTTACTGAGATAGCCTAATTTGTGTTAGAAGGATTCCTTTTAAGTACTATAGGGCTGCTGTATAGCTCCGTAGTTATGTGTGAAATAGGGCATCAGAGGCCCAGATGGCCTGCTCCTGAGCTTACATACCAGTTAACATTACATTACACTTTCTCAAAGAAGAAATTCATTGTAAAAAACTGCATTAATGCATCAATTACAGTTGATAGCACAGCAACAAAGTTTTGAAACTTCGAGGTTAGGGTTACCACCCCATCCAACCCTGCACACACCAACAAACATTGGGGTGTGCTATGGGGCTATCAGACCTAACTTTCACCCCATTCTCCTGTACTGTACCATTTCAGCTTGTTTACATGGAATGGGGTGAGGATGAGCCCTGGCGACCCCATGGCACACCCGTCTGTTGTGTGTGGAGGCAGGGGAGGTGGTGGTAACCCAACGCAATTTCAAACTTTTTGCATGCTATGAACTCTAACGATTCATTAAAGCAGTTTTCAAGATATATATATATATATATATATATATACACACATATACATATATACATACACACACACACACACACACACACACAATCTACCTTTCATTATGATTTTGTTTAGAAAAATACATAGAGAATCACGTGGTCTAAATATTTACATTTCTTCCCTTTCCTGTTGCCTCTCCCCCCTTTAATAATAAAAAAAAGAGGGGGTTACCCTGGGGACCCCATAGAGGAAGGGATAGAATGGGGAAACCAAAACAATAGTCTGACCTCAGACAAAGTAGCAACAATTTTTTTTTTTGGTGGGGGGTTGGAAAAACAATAAAGACGTATATCATATATATAGTTTTTTTTTTCCACAGGAGGGATGGGATGAGGGAAGAACCTCTGGATCCCTGTCCCTCTCCACTCCTTTTTAGTTAAATGTGCCCGGGGAGGAGGGGCAAATCAGGAAAGAAAAAAGAAAGAGGAAGACAGACAGACAGAGACAGAGAGGGTGAGCTGCCCAGACGCCTGACTCATAGTGAGTAGAAATAGAGGGTGGGTTGTGGTAATAAATGGGGAAGATATTCTGGAAGATCAACAATTACAGTGAGTATGTAGTTTTCATATCTTGCAAGAGTCAATCTTCACCATTTATTACCACATATGGGTCAAAGTACCAAGTTTATTACCCATAAAGGGTGGTGCTGGCTCACCCTGAAGGAAATGGCTGTTCCCTCAGCCTCCTGTGAGGAATAACCACTGTGAGGCAGGGACCCCTTATGAGTGGTGCCCTTATGAGTCTGGTGAGGCCTGAAAGTGGTCAGGGTCAGGCGGTGGCTCCTGCAGTCTGGGAGCAGGAATGCGCCCCGCTAATTTGTGCCTGATCCTGTGGGAGAAAAAGTGGGTACCTTGGAACCATGAGGCAATTACCCTATGCCGGGTCAAGGGTGACAACTGGGAAAGATGAAGCCATGCCTTCCGCCTAATGCAGACTGGAGGCTATCTCATTGGCATCATAAGATGCCCTTGCTTGGTGCCTCATCAGCTCCAGACCTGGGAAGAAAGGCAAATGGCCTGTCTGGTTGCCTCGCAATCTGGCATGGACACTAGAAGCTGAGCCAGCATTGAACACAGGTACCTGCCATAGGTAGCCTGGTGTGCAGAGATGCACATTGTGGTGTATGTTGCTGAAAAAACACTACAACCCCAGGCATCAAACTCCACAGAGTCTGGGGGACAATCATACACTGGGTGCCGACGCCCAGTGGGCATGTCTAGGAGGTGGATCCCAGAGAAGGGATGTAGCATGGCTTCTGGGTACTTCACGGGTGCAGAATGCCTATGTCGGACATCCCTTGGAGCTGGAAAGGTGGTGGAGGGACCGAGGCAGACATCCCTGGATGCATCCGTAAATGACCTAAGCCACGGAGGGATGACTGTTGAGTCACGGCTGTAATTCCCAAGGAATGACAGCACCAGGTTTGCAGCATTGTGGCCTATGAAATGGCCAATTCCAAGCTCCCTCATCATCTCCATGAGGCACTGCTGGTACTGAGTGTTCTCAGCATCACAGGAGAAGTGCTGGGAGGCACCCTCTTCCCAAGAGTAGGAAGATGGAGATGAGGAAGAGTTGGAGTCGGGGGTGGCGGTGCAAGGCCTCAGACCTAAAAATGGCCTGGTCTAGTGACCAGAGGTACTGGGGAAAAGCACTCTCCGACGCCCTGAACTGTTCCCAGGACGAGGACCTGAAGGACCTAGAATGCCTGGAAGAGGAGGAGGAGGTGAAAGCAGGAGGCGGGGGTCATGAATGACTAGGCCACGTCTTCTGTCAGGGCTACGAGAGTGCTCAGGTGACCTCACCCAGGGGGGAAGGCCTGGTAAGCTCATCCACCAAAGAGTGCTCAACAAGTGAGGAGTGATCGGGGGGGGGGAGATCTGTGAAGGTCTCACAGGGTGACCCTGGTCCCCACCAAAGACAGGGCCAGATGGTTCCAGCAAGGCCAGGGGCTTCAAGTTGGTGCTGCGACTCCTGCCAGAGCTGCAACCTACTTGAGCAAACAGTGAGTTGCCAATTGGGGCTGCCCAGCACCTACCTCACTAGAAAGTGCCCTGACACTTGGCTAGGCCTCTGAACAGGACCAGCATCAATCTCCAAAGGTTCAGGAGAAACAGTGCTGGGAACGGCACCGTAAAACCCTCCTCAGTGCTGCAAATGGCATTGACATCCTGCCCAGTGCCACATACAGCAATGACACTCTCCCCGGCATCACACACAGGACTGGGGCCATCCCTGGCACTGCAAGCAGCATCAAAAGATGACTGGGCAGTGTGCCGCGAGGGGCACCAGGCAGAGAAAGAGCCCCAGGAGATGATGCCAACTCTGACAGAGGCCTAGAAGTAGGCCTAGGAAGACCCCCTTCATCACCGGAGTCCTGCAAACAGCCGAGATCCTCCTGGACCTCAACCCCTGGGTCATCCAACTGCTTGGGGGAAGAGATCCAGAAGACCTCTACAGGACACATAGAAGGCCTGGCTCCAGAGGTCTTCCCTCTCCTGGCACTGCAAGCGGTGTCAGGAGAGGACCCGGTCTTGCGGACGGTGCTTCGCTCACTGGCACCTGCCTTAGTGTCAGGAGTTGAGGCATCACTGGGCTACAATGCCAAGGTGCCCACCAGTGTAGGCTCAGTGTATATCCTTAACATCACCACCAGGGGTGTCCATTGCCCCAAAGGGGCTACAGACTGGAAGGGGTGCTCAGCTGGCTCCCCAGGGGAGGCAGACTGTCCACCTGACCCCCTCCCCCAAGCTCTCCGTCCTGACAAGGAGAGGACTAGGTGAAGCCTGCTCTCCCTCAGTATGCATAGTACTGGGGAGGGGCTCGGGGGAGAGCACAGGGACCTTACATTAGAGTCTCGAGTACTTGGCCTGCCCTTCAAAAGTGGGTGGGTCTGGTGACCCTATTTCATCAAGTGGATATCTAGGGTGTGGAAGTCCATCGAGAAGCAGGCATCATGGTGGTCCCTATCATGGTCAGCTCCAAGGCAAGTCCAGCAGCAGCCATGTCGATCCTACATGGACATAGGTCTCCCACATGGGCACTGATGCGCTGGGGGGGAGGGCATCCTTTTTCTTCTTCTTGTCTTTCTTCTTCTGCTCCTGGGAGTTAGACATGACTGAAAAGTGAAAAAAAGGGCCTGGCGCCAAAAAACAGAAAAGGAGAAAAAAAAAGTAGCACCAAAAAATGGTCAGAAAACTATGGCACCGACTGAAAATGGCGGTGACAGAGGTGACACACAGTTATCAAAGCTGAAACTCTGACGGTGTTGTCTCAATGGTGGGAAAAAACAGAATTGCGGTGGGCAGGGGGCTGGCATCAGCGTGAGCCTCATGGGCAGCACCGTCGCCAATGTTGGCCCTCTAGTTGTAAGCTAGAGACATTTTTTGCTCCCATGGGGTCCTGGTGCCTTCAGTACAGACCCACAGGTGGTAATAAATGGTGAAGATAAATTCTTGGAAGATCAGGGATTTACCAACCTTCTTGGAGTGGTGGTTACCGGAGGTTGTATGCTTGGGACATGCAGTTCACATTCAAAAAGCATATAGACTCTCTCTTCGTGGAGCTGCAGCTTCTAGTGATGACCCCCGCACAATATTATTCACTTTGCCCTTCTCCTGGGAAAAGGACATGGTTTTAAGTGTTGCCAAAGAAGTTACTCCTGTCATGTTGGGTGATACCAGACTTCTTTTCTTTCCGGACTACTCAGTCTCAACAAGTATGAGATGACAAGGACCTGAGGGGGTTGCAGCACAGCTTAGAAAAGCCAGTGTGATGTACCACACTGCTTTTCCTGCCCACCTCCAATTCAGCATTAAGGACAAACAATACAGTTTCACAGATCCAAGGACAACAGGTGATTTTTCAGTCAAGCTCCCTCTAGTCACTCAGAATAATCCACAGGGAGAAGAATATCAGATGCAGATGGAGGACAAGAGTGACTTTGCAAAGGTACTGAATAATACTGTATTCTAAGCGCTGCCATAATTAGTGAAGGCAGTACTGTGAGACTTTTCATTAAGGTCCTGTACACACTAGGAACTTAAAAAGGTTTAAGTGCCCTAAACTGTTTTAAGTTCCTCAAGCATGGTTTGTGTACACACTGCAGCATAGTTACAACCGTGTTCTAAAACCGTGCTAAAACCCTGCTAGGGAGGTAGTCTTTAGCATGGTTTTAGACAAACACGGTTGCCTTAACCAACATAAGTTAAGATTTTAGCCTGAACAGTACAAAAAAAAAATATATATATATATATATCTCGCATACATGGCTGGGCTCCCACTGCGGTCCCGATTCCGAAGATATAAGTCCCCCCCAGTCCGTTAGGAAACCCAATCACGAGTATCCCATTGTGCACTGCAGCACCTGCAATGCTTTGCACTGGTGCCGCAATCAAAGCCTGGGAACTTGTTCAGGAAAGCACAGTTGTGGGAGTGCAGTGTGGATGCTCCAACAACCGTGCTGGGCACTGGTTTATAAACGTTAATAAAAATGTTTTAAAAGTAGTCCCTAATGTGGACAGGGCCTTCATGGATATAACGGACTGTGTTCAGTTTTTTAATGCTGGGATAGACTTTTTCTCTCTGCTGAGATAAAGGAGATAAAAGCTGACATAGAAACCTCAGACTGTATTGCTATCACAGAGCAGACTTTTTATTATGCTTGTTCTGTAAAAGTTATGCTGCAGATACCCTTGTGGATGGTGCACAGCTGAATTTCTAATTGCGTGGTTAAAAACAGTACCAGAGGCAGAGAACACAAGCAAAGTGGCGGCCACTGTTGGTCTCCCTTCACACCATATGCACACTGTCAGATGACTGCTCGTCTTCTTCCCGGAGTGGAGACAACTGAGGGAAAAGCAAAGCCTCCCTTTTGGGTATATTAGTAGCAAAGTTACCAATGTTAATGTTTGAAACTGTGCAGGTTGTGTTGTTGCATGGCTGTAAGATACTGTGTGGTCTCTTTCTTTTACAATAGCGGGACCAAAGGAACACAAATTTCTAAAGTATTTTACAAAATGGTGAATCAGGGAATATAATTAGCCATATAAAAGGGCCTGGATAAATAAATTGAGTTGGTTTATAATTATCCCAAATTCCACTGAGCATTAGCCACATTATGGCTCTATACATTAATGTTTTAAGATAAATGAATTGTGCCACCCTGCATGTGGTTCCACTAGGGCATGTGTTACACCAACACCTGTACTAATGTGATGTGTGTAGCAACTAAGACTATGCTATACTGGGGGCATGGCCAAGCTGGCATCCAGAATGGCTGCTTAGTCCTGGAGCTCTGAGCCTAAACCGTCAGGAATCTCCCTTTCCCCCGCTACCCCGGGACTTACTGAGATAAAAAAATGTGGGACTTTGAAGGGAAAACAGTTATGCCACTGAAGATGTCAAAAAAACAGGGGCAACTACCATTTAAAAGTGCCAACAATGGGCTTAAGGATTTGGGCCTGGAGGCTCTGCCACCACGAGGAGAAAATGCTGGTAATGGGGCTGCAACAACTTCAACAGGGGCCATGGAAGACAGCGTGTATAGCCCTCAGTTCTTGGTTTTGGAAAGGCTATTTAATGATTTAAAATATGATCTGATGAGTAAAATGAACGTTGGGTTTGAAAATGTATCTGCTCAACTGGCACTCTTGCAAACAACAGTAAACAACTTGGGTGAGACAGTGGAACAACATTCGGCACGATTAACAGAGGTGGAAGAAAGGGTTAGTACGCAAGAAGATCGATATAACCAGTGGAGCCCCCAACTGCAATTAGCAATGGCTGAAATAGAGAAATTAAAAGCAATATTAGATGATCATGAAAATAGGAAGAGGCGAACAAATATAAGAATAGTGGGCATGACCGAAGAAGTGAAAGGCAGAGACTGTGTAACTTTTTGCCAGACATGGTTAAAGACAAAGTTAGATCTACCAGCAGAGTGCTCCTTGGAGATACAGCGGGCGCACAGAACTCCCAGTCACCGTCCAACCCCAAATGAAAGGCCTTGTCACATCATTGTAAAATTTCTGAGATATCAAGACAGAATGACGGTACTGAATGCAGCACGACAGGCTGGCGCCATTAGAGAAGGCTCTCAAACTGTCAGTATATTCCAAGACTTTTCACGGTCGGTACAAACAGATCGGAATGCTTTTATGCCTGTGAAGAGGAGGTTACATCAACTTGAGTGGCCTTTCACACTTGTCTACCCTGCTCAACTGATTATACGAAGGAAAGGCACTACACCGAAGGTGTTTACAAATCCTGATGCAGCAATGCAGTATATCAAACATGAATCGAAGCAGCAAGAAAATGCAGATGGGTGAACTTTACTCTGGACTTGGACTGTATAGATAAGTAATTTTATACTGGCAAAACAGCTTTACAAGGGATGAGGATATAGGGAGTGGGGTTGGGGGGGGAGTAGAGCTCGTCTCAGTCTGCTCTGAAACTCTTTGGAGGCCTATTAAGGCTGGAGTGGGCGGCCTTCCCCATTTTCCCCCTTGCTCTAGCTCCTGGCAGGATTGGTTGGTCTTCCTTCTCGGAGGTGCTTCCAGTGTGACATTACAGAGATTCATCTGGTGCCACTTGCTTTGTGTTATGTTCTGGGACTAACTTTTATTTCAGTTATTGCATAACGGAGTGTTATATCAGCGGCTTGATCAACAAAAAGGAAAAGAAAACTTGGGAGCCAGAGAACTGTTCTGTTTTTCTGCACATAAATTGCGTAGTTGGTGGGCTTTTGTACTGGCAGAGCAGCTCAAACGGGGGATGAAGGTGCCAGGGGGGTGTTTGGGGGGGTAGAGCATAGCTCGGTCTGTTCCGAAACTCTTATGAGGCCTATGATGGCTGGAGCGGGCGGCCTTCCCCACTTCCCCTGGCACTAGCTCCTGGCCAGACTACCAACTTGGAAGGGTGCCTAGAGCGGTTCTACAGAGTACTACCTGCTGCTACTGAATTTTGTTTTTGTCTTTATAAATTGGGACCAGATTCTGTTTTACTTTATCTACAATAGAGTGCAGTATCAAAGGCATGTTTAACAAACTAATAGGGAGCTGAAGATCTATCCTCTCATTTCTCCTTTCCTAGCAAAGTGGGGGATGAAGGGAAGAAATGAGTACTTAATTTTAACTAGTGATATGTTTTCCTTGAATACATGGATGCAACATATGTCCTGGGGGGGAAGGGATTCGGTTGTTTTGATTTTCTTCCAGGTGGAGCAAGCGCGGGCCCGTGCAGGAGACCAGCAGTAATGCTGGTTATCTCCCTTTTCTCTTGACTCAGGGTGTCACTTTTGCATGACCCAGGGATGAAAGGGGGAAGGGAACACTTGGAGAATGAAAGGAAGTATGAGCAATAAGGAGACTGTATGTAAAACTATGAGTAGGGGCCTGCCCACCCCTGTTGGGCTCCTCATTCCAGAGGTTCCCTGGGGGGGATGGACCCCTAAGTGTCCTCAACCAGCCCACTCCTATATTCACTTACTATATTTGGGCAGTTGGGTCTGAGAGCCTATTTTTATGGTTGGCAGTCTGGGAGTCCTGTACTGCCGCACCTGGACCTATGGAGGGATAACGACGATGTGGCCAGCAGGCTAATCCACGATATTAAAGGGGGTTCTAATTAGAATTATACCTGGGGGAAAGGGGGAAGCTAGGTGGTGAGTAAAAGTCGGAAACCACCTCGCTAGATTCCTGATATAAGGGGTATAGTTTCTATTAGATTAGATAAGCGCCTGTTGCGCAGGTCTTCACTTCTCTTTTTTCTTTCCATTTTTTTGGGTCTCTCTTTGGTTTCTTTTCAAAATGTTACAGACTAGATGGGGAGGGAGAAGGGGCTATCTGTTAATTGGGAGGAAAAATAAAAAAGGTCAAGAGTCGGGTGGTGTGAGGGGGCTTGATGAAGATGAAATGCAATGCGTATGGGAGATCCTAGATCTGGGAATAAATATGATGCCACCGGATGGCTAGTTTAAAAATGCTATCCTGGAATGTAAATGGTTTGAAAACTGCAGTGAAACAAAAATGTGTATGGTCATATATTAAGAAAAAAATGCAGACATTGTGAAGCTACAGGAGTTACATTTAACATGTGAAGAGATTAAGCGGGTAGAAAAAAAGTAGGGTGGGGTACGATGGTAGCATCTCACTTCACATCCAAGGTCAGAGGAACATGTGTATGGTTTAGACAGGGGATCAGGGTACAGATTCACACAACCCAAAGAGACAGTCAGGGGAGATTTGTTATAGTGAAGGCTACGGTGGAGGAGGAATTGCTAGTCCTGGGGTCCTTGTATGGACCTACATTTGATTGCCAGAATTTTTTGAGCATCTAGCTATTATGCTAGCAGTGTTCCCAGACAAAATGATTATAGGGGGCGATTATAACACCTATTGGGATCCCCTGCTTAACCATTCAAAACTTCGATTCAGACGTACCCCCAAAAGTGTGGGGGCCCTCCGGAGGCTGGCAGAGGAAAGGGCCTTGCAGGAACCGTGGAGGTTTAAACACCCAGATACAGAGGAACTCTCTTTCTACTCCTGTGCCCATAAGGTCTATACAAGACTAGATTATTTCCTGGCTTCTCCTACTTTTCTAGGGCAAATAAGAGAGATAGAATATGGCCCTGTTATAGTGTCAGACCACACACCACTACATTTAGAAGTGGAGAAAGAGATAGATGGGGGGGGGTGCGGCAATGGAGAATGGATCCTACATTATTGTTGGACCCCCATTACATACAACAAATGTCCAAGAAACTACAGGAATTCCTAGAAAATAATAAAGCAGAAGACACCTCAGCAAGGACTACATGAGAGGCTCTGAAAGCTTTTGTAAGGGGGGAGACTATCTCATATGCAGCCTTTAAAGGCAAGCAAGAAAAACGAAGGGAGAATGAACTAGAATCCAATATAATGAGGCTAGAAAAGCAGATTATGGGCAGTCAGTCACCTGGGGATCTGGTGAAGTTGAAGAGTATGAAGGGAGAATACAACCAAATGTGTTGTAAGGGTATTGAAAGGGATATCCTAATGTCAAAAGCGGGACAGTATTTCGAGGGGGACAAGTTGGGGAGATGGACGGCCTGGTTAATTAAGAAACAGAGCAGAGAGAACTATTCTAACAATAGAAAATGAGAGTGGGGAGTGAACCTCCTCTGCCTGAGAGATAAATATTATTTTTAAATCCTTTTATGAAAAGCTATATACATCAGAATTCCCACAAGGAACAAATCTGTATAGCTTTCTGGAAAATATTCCCCTTCTTGCGATACCCGCTCAAGTAAATGAGAAGCTGGGACAGGAACTCACTGTGCAGGAAATTAAGGAGGCAATTTGGGCATCTAGAATGAGAAGAGCTCCGGGGCCAGATGGCCTGCCCCTGGAATTTTACAAAAAGTTATGGGGAGACTTGGCCAGCTCTTTCAGTATATGGTAAGGGAGGCGTTGGGGGGAAGGGGGGTTGACACCATCTCAACAGCTAGCTATTGTAACAATTTTACCCAAACCGGATAAGGATACAAAAAAATGTGGCTCTTACTGTCCAATCTCTTTGCTAAATGCTGACTATAAGATAATAGCGAAAATATTGGCAAGGAGGCTGGAGGGGGTCCTACCACAGGTCATTCATCACGATCAAGGGAGTTTTGTTAAGGGGAGGCAGGCAAGGCATAATTTAAGACGGGTAATGCATATTATTTTGCAGGGGTCAAGAGGAAGAAAAGCTTATGGGGGCCTTCTCGGACTGGATGCGGAGAAGACCTTCGACAGGGTCAGGTGGCCGTTTATGTTTGCAGTACTAAAAAAGTTTGGTCTGCACCCGGTCTTTAGACATTGGGTAGAGTGGTTATATCAATTCCCGTGGGTCCAAATTCTTACAAACAATACAATGTCACCCCCCCCTTTCGGCTTCATAGAGGGATGAGACAGGGATGCCCCCTCTTTCACCACTGATATATGTCCTGACCATTGAGGTTTTGGCTACAGCCATTAGACATCACCAGGAAATAGAGGGCTATAAGGTTAATGGGGAGGAGCACATTATCTCTCTCTTTGCAGATGATGTGCTTCTATTCCTGGCTGACCCAGTAAGAGCAATGCCTGCCCTGACTTCCCTTTTTAAGGAATATGGTCCTATCTCTGGGCATAAGATCAACTGGAATAAGAGTGAGTGGCTCCCGCTGACGGATGGTCGAGGATCCATACATATAAGCGGAATAGATATTCCCCCTAGAACAGTAATTAAATATTTGGGAATACTACTCCCACGTAGGATAATGGATGTGGGACATATAAATTACAGTCCATTAGCAACAAAACTTAAGGAGCAATGTAGTAGGTGGAAGTTGCTCCCCTTATCTTTGGTGGGAAGAGTAAATTTAGTAAAAATGCAAATTCTACCTCAATGTCTTTATCTCTTTCAGACCCTTCCTGCTATGCCTCCACTGTGTCATCTGAAGTCTCTAGAGGGCTCTATTACCTCTTTAATCTGGGCTAATCAGAGACCTAGGATTAGGAAGGAGGTATTGTGGCAACCAATTCATAGAAGGGGCCTGACACTCCCCAATCTGAAGCTATATGCTTTAGCGGCCCAACTAACATACATCATGGACTGTCAAGAAATAGGAGGAAGAACGAGGGCCTGGGTCACCATGGAGTCACAATCCAGGGTGTGTTCTCCCTACGCCCTACATCTCCTCCCATTAAGTTTGCGGGAGGGAGATGGTGAGAAACCTAAGAACTCATTCGCCAATAGTATGCTAAGGCCTGGAGGAGGGCTTCATTGATGATGGGGCATGAGGGGGGCATGTCACCTGAGGGGTCCATCTTATACAGCTTGTGGAAGGATGGAAGGGCTCCCCCCTCGGTCAAACATGCTCTGGGACAGTGGGAGGGGAATGGTGTCTTTCTCCTGTCTCACTTATTCAATAATGGGTCCTTTTCTAGCTTTTCCGAGTTAAGATATTTATTTGATATTCACCCCTCACACTACCTTACTTATGTGGTAATAAGGGCCAGGCTGCTTAAATTACCTGGGATAAAGGTGGGGGGGAAGGGACCTTCCTTGAACAGAACGTCTCTGGAGGAGATTTTTCAACTATGTAAAAAAACATGTGGGTGTGAAACCCCTGTCAGTACTATACAAAGTTTTACTAGGAGCACAGCCAGATAAGCTGCAAAAGCTAAAAAACAGCTGGGATAAAGACCTAGGTGCAAACATGTTAACAGGAGGGAACTGGAATTTGGCCCTTCGGAGTAGCAAGGCTATCTCAGTAAATAAGAGATTACGAATAATTAACTATAATATTGTGCATAGAATTTACCACACCCTAGCTTTGGCACACAAGATTGATCCTCAAATTTCAGACCAATGTTCTAAATACTGTGCTCAGGGATGTACATTCTACCATTTGGTTTGGGCATGCCCAAAAGTAGGAATATACTGGAATGAGATAAACCAAATCTTAAATAAGGTTTTGGAATGTGAGATTCGGTTAGATCCTGTGGATGTCTTACTGGGGGTGCCAAGAAATAGAGGGGGCCAATCAGAAGCTTCACATTCTCTGAGAAGACTGGCTCTAGTTGTGGGTAAGCAGATTTTGGCTCAAAATTGGATGGCCCAGGCCATGCCTACCATTGCCCAGTGGGCAAGAGCCCTCTTAAATAATATGAAGTTTGAACATATCCAATATAAAGTCTTGGAACGACCAGACAAATATGATAAGATTTGGTCCCCCCTTGAGAGGGCATTGGGTAAGGAATGGTTCCCGCTCTTCTAGGTAACCATTTGTAATGAGGGCATTAATCTTTGTATTGATGGAAGAGTTCCTCTGGCCCTGAAATGTGCGAGGGTTTATAATAAATTGAAGGGATGCCTTAGTACCCAACTGGAAAAGTGGAGGAACTCCTGGTAAAGAAAGTATAAGAAAAACCAAAATGAGTTACAGATAATAAGTTCCACTGTATAAAATGGAGATATAGATGGATCGTGGAACGTACCCAAACTGATATGTACATGTACTAAGATGTAAGTGATCAAGATGTCATTGCTTCTCTGACTCTGTAGAGTTCTTTTCAACCCACTGACTCTTTCATAAATAAAGATTAAAGAAAAAAAAGACTATGCTATACTGTTCCCTCTCATTTACTGCCCACCTGGGGTGGGAGGAGAATTCCTGCAGGAGGTAGCGGACTTCATCGTCGACCAGGTGTTGGAGTCCCCCAGATGTTTAATCCTGGGGGACTTCAACGCTTGGGTCAATGATGAATCCTCGCAGTTCGGTTACGAACTCCTCCAGTTAATGTCTTCACTGGGCCTGACACAAGCAGTTGCTTCTGTGACCCACTGGCATGACCACACACTCGATCTAATGTTCCAGCTGGGTCTTGGGGTTGACAACTACAAGGTTGATCGGGTCTCTCATTCGATCACTACACCATGGGGTTCACGTTTGGGCCTCCCCCCCATTAGTTCTTCCCCTGTAGAGATGATTAGCTACCACCTTTTAAGGGGTTTACACCCAGAGGGACTTTTGGCATTGGCTGACCTATCTAGAGTTCAGGTAGCTTGTGCGACTGGCACTGGTGAGGTGGTGGCCACCTAAAACAAGGTGGTATCCGAAGCACTGGATGCAATCACTCCAATTTGTATACGACCCAGCTCCTCTCACTTGAGATCCCCCTGGTTTGATGAGGATCTCAAGGTGATGAAGATCAAGGGTCAGAAGTTGGAGCATTACTGGTGGAAGACCTGGCTGGAGGCCAACAAACTGGTCCTGCGTGCCCTTTGCCTTCAGTAACAGGAGGCAATCTCTCATAAGAAGGCAGAATTCCTGTCCAGGGAGATTGTGGTAGGGAGGAACAGACCTGCTCAGCTTTTTAGTACTGTGGACAGGCTTCTCCATCCTGCCTGTCTACAGCTGAAGAAGACTTTTTCATCCACCTTGTGTGAAGAGTTTGCTCTGTTCTTCTCTGAAAGAGTGTTGTCTATCCGATCGGGGACTCCATCAGGGAGGCCAATGCCTCGCAATGTCCAGACTAGTAGGAGCAGAGGCACTCTGCCTGTCTGGGAAGAGTTTAGGCCAGTGGAGGTGTTTGAAGTGATAGGGGTGATCTTAAAGCTGAAGCACACATTTTGTGAACTGGACCCAGCCCCGACGCGTTTCTTAATGGGATGCACCAGGGCTGTTGGCCTGGTGTTCACCAGGATTGCTAGGTGCTCGATGGTGGAGTGGGTGTTCCCAGTGGCTTTAAAAGAAGTGCGGGTGAGACCCCTCCTTCAGAAACCTTCCTTTGACCCAGACATCCTGGCGAATTACCGTTCAATCTCCAACCTGCGTTTTTTGAGCATGGTTGTTGAGAAATTGGCATATCAGCTCGAGGATTGCCTCGTGTCCTTTGTCATCTATGAGCCATTTCAGTTGGGGTTTTGGACTAGACACAGCACAGAAACAGCTCTAGTTAGTGTCAATAATGACCTACTCAGGGCTAGAGACAGAGGAGACAGGTCAGTTCTTGTGCTCCTCAATCTCTCATCAGCATTTGACACCATGGACCACATCATGCTTCTTGATCAGCTCTGTGAGTTTTGTGGACTTGCCAGTGCTGTCATCAGATGGTCTGAGTCCTATCTCGCTGATAGGGTGCAATGGGTAGTGATGGGGAATTTCTCCTCCTCCCCAATGCCTCTGTCATGTGGAGTTCCACAGGGCTCGATCTTGTCACCGATGTTGTTCATGGTGTATATGCTGCCCCTGGGTGAGATCATTCAACAATACAGCATAGAGTTTCACTGCTATGCAGATCACACCCAGCTGTACTTGTCATTTACTCCCATAACATCCAGCTCTGTCAATGTGCTTAATATTTGTCTGGCTAAAATCAATGACTGGATGACTTCCAGCTGGCTGAGACTAAACCCAGATAAGACGGTGGTGCTAGTGATCGAGCTGGGTCGCGGGCATGATAGGTTGCAACCTGGAGCAGACACAGGTCTTTTCCTGTGGTCTGCTCCATTGGTTACATCCCTAAGGGTGCATAATCTAGGTGTGATCCTGGACTGTTGGCTGACCTTTGAAGATCAGGTACCGTCTGTGGTTAAGAGCGATTTTTACCACTTACGGAACATCATCAGGATCAAGCCCCTCGTTCCGCCTGAAGATCTGCCAACCCTGGTACATGCCTTTGTTACCTGTAGGCTCGACTACTGCAATGCTCTTTACTTCAGGGTCAAGGGAGGGACCCTCTGTAGGCTGCAGCTGGTGCACAACGCAGCGTCCCAGTTGCTGATGGGCCTATCTAGGTCCTGTCATGTGACCCCAGTCCTGTGTGCTCTGCACTGGCTGCCAGTCAGGTGGAGGGTTCTTTTTAAGATGGGTTTGCTCACCTATAAGGCCCTATATGGACTGGGTCCTGGTTACCTGTCAGAGCTCCTGACACCTACGACCTCTGCCCGCTCCCTCTGCTCCTCTTCGAGGAGCCTCCTGGATGTTCCCAGGGTTCGGCTCAAGACATCTGGTGATCGAGCTTTCAGTGTCTCTGGGACAACCCTGCGAAATGTGCTTCCTCAATTGGTGTCTTTAAACAGAGGCTAAAGGCCCACCTTTTCAGCCTAGCATTTACAGAATAATCTGTACCCAATCTGTTTTACTATTCTAGCTAATTTTAACAATTGAGCTTTGAATTTATTTATTCCTGTCATTTGTGGACTGTAATTGTTGTTTATTGTGTTATATTTTGTTAGGCGCCCAAAGCCTCAGAGTTTGGGTGCCTTAAAAAATAAAATTTGCCTTGCCTTGTATACATTTTCATTTTAATTTTAAAAATACAATAAATACAAAATAAAAAAATAAAAATTGTTGTGGAATTGTAAGAAAGTAATGCTCAAGAAAACATATGACAAGAAAGAACAGATACGTAAGAACTTGCCTTACGGGGAAAGCGCACGTCGCTCTGACTACGATGGCTGAATAAATGAGAGCTCTGCTACGTCCTGTTTTTATTGTTTTATATATACAGTTTTAACTCATGAACTGTATCGGGAAAAGGCAGAAAAATAAAGTCAGCTATTCAAAGTTTATGTTTATTGGCTAATCAGGAGCTGGCAAACTCATTGTAGTTAAAATATACTTCATAGTAAGCCTGACACCCAGTCGCACACGGGAAAAAAAAAAAAATTGTCAAAAAAAATGTCAGGGCCAGCTGGTAAGATAGCGACCATCAAAAAAACGTCCAGAATAGAAATGAGTGAGTCAACACTACATCAGAATATTAAAGAACCTGCAAGTAAGGGAGATACAGTATAGTGGAACTAAAGCAACTGTTTACTAGCTTTTCTTTAGAAATCAACAAAGTTAAAAAGGTTTCAGAAAAAATAGGAAAAAAGAGTACTGATTTGAATGATAAAATACAACTGTCTGACACCCACCTTAAAAGGCTTACTAAAACAGTTCAAGATCTTCATGACCTTGCAGCTCATCAAACTAAACAAACTGACTTTTTGATGAATAAAATAGACGACCTGGAGAATAGAGGTCGTAGAAATACTTTACGGATTGTGGATGTGCCAGAAGGATGGGAAGGGAACAATATAATTCAATTTTTACAGAAGTTTTTTTCGGACTTACTGGAATGCAAATGGCCATACCTATTAGAAATTGAAAGAGCACATAGGTCAATCGGACCGAAACAGGCAAATAAAGAGAGACCAAGACCGACTGTAGCTTATTTCTTACGATTCTCTATAAAAGAACAAATTCTTAAACTGGCCAGGGAAAAAAGGCCTCTGCAATGTAATGGGGAGAGAATAATGGCATTTCAAGACTTTTCTGGGGCACTAGTTGAAAAAAGAAAGGGCTTTTTTGAAGTTAAACAAGAACTGCAGAAGCTACATATTCACTACCATTTTAAATACCCAGCGACACCGATTGTGAAAGAAGCAAGGGGTAGTACAGTATTGTGCAACACTCTGGAGGATGTATGGGATTATCTACATGTAACTTTTGGGGTAAAAGGGGGGAAAAAAGGATTCACTGCACCTCAAAGAGAAGCCAACCAGAATTATTTGAAAGCAGCGCGTGAGTCAGCCTCTGATGCATGAGCTGATCAGCGTCTGCGGGCTGCCCCGTCAATGCACCTATTGAAGGAAATGCTGCTTCTTACACTTCTGATGAACACCATGGAATTAAGCCCCTTGATGAAACCCTGTTGTTATACTCAGATATGCTTAAAGATTCTGACCTACAAAGAGAAGGGTCAGTAATTACAAGGAAATCCAAAGGTCCTCAAGGTTTCTCATTTCGACCAAGGCAAACCCCAGTTTTAGACAAAAAAAAAAAAAAACCTTAAAAAAAGAAATGAAAGAAAAAGAAAATGTGCCTGCCTTATTGCGTTCTCCCACACGGTGCTCCATAGAACAGGAAGTATTCTCCAGGTCTCCCTCCTCTGACCTTCCCACTGATTCTGACCTGCTGGCTGCAATGAAAGGATCAAATGAACAGGAGGCAGAGGGTTTTTCTGGGTCAGATTCTGCTGTTGCACAGGTCAGAGGTCAGATGGGTCCGACGCGATCTGAGTAATTTGTTAGCCTTTCTCTTCAGCTTTTGGCTCCCTCCAGCTCCCACTTTACGATGGATTATAGGAGGCACAATGCTGCAGCAAATATGAATGCCTCACTCTTTGCTGATGGATCTGTTAGATCACATTACTGCTTAGGGGGTTATGGACTTATTTCTTGGTTATGAGTTTGCATGAATGAAATAATACTTTTTTGGGGTTTGAAAAAGGGGAAAAGGTCTGTTTTACTTTTAACTCTTGTACAATATTCTGGTGGGTATTTAATAAAAAAGTGGCAATTGTATATTAATGGTAAGCTAGCTTTAGAAATGCATATATGATTTTCAGCTGGACAGGGTCTGTGTTCTGTTTCATGCTAGGTAATTTAATGAAGTCATGAAGGGGGGAGGGGTTCTTGACTCTATGCAACAGATTGTACTTTGGGCTACAGTGACGGATTAGATATCAGTTTGAATGCACACTAAGGTCGCTGATATTGCTCTGCTCAGTGGGAGAGGGGGATTGATTGTCTAGATGTTAAGGCCAAGAAGAAAATGCTTTACTATAGCTTCCTATAGCTACTCTTTGGGGATGGACATTGATTATGAGTCCTGCATAATGGCTCAGATGAATAAGGATTATCAACAGAATTGTTGTTGGTTTCATCTAAATTAACAGAAGACCTTGCAGATTTCCTAAATATGGAAATTATTAAATGAATGAGAGGTAAGCCAGTGGGAATCAAGTAGTTGTTTCTTCAATAGCTAACCTCTGATGAATGCTGGGTCTTATAGAAAATCTTGCACTTTACATCTGAGTGTGTGAGGATTGTCGGTGAATCTCTTCAGTGTGGGAATCTTGGGAGCCATTTGTAGTAGTATTGCTCTAGCTAACATTGACCATAATTCTCTCATCAAGGCTAACATGGTGATGTGAGCCCTTGGATGTATACATCTTGATGGATGTGTGAGTTACTGGGGCCTTAAGGTTGCAGGGTTGCTGGAGGAGAGGAACCAGCCTTATCTTATTACAATAAAGCTTTCTATCTTAGCAGGAAAGTACCAGACCCTCTCCTTTTATTCATTTATTGACTTGGTCATTAACCTATTTATTTATTTGGACCTAAAACATGCTGTTCATTTTCAGTTTTATTCCTGATAATTACTTAGCTTGAACAAGCCATAGCACATTTACTTTTTATTTACCGCATTGAAGCTAATATCTTGTTTGTCCAGAATTTGTAGGTGTAAACAGCTACACTGCATTGGACTTTAGTCTAGCAGAGGAAAGGGGGGGGTGAGGGACAAAGTTGTCTGGGTATATAACAACTTACCTAGATCTGAATTTGGTTCAGCAGTTTAAATTCAATTGTATGTTGTAGGCTGATAACTTCACTACTGAATACCTGATTTTTCTTACATCAGCATAAGTTTACAGATAATCGTATTAACAATTGTTTTATCTTTTTATTTATCTTGTTGAAAGTTGTATTGTATAGACTTTAGCTGACAGTGTATAGTGAATTATTATTTGAGTACTTTATTCTTTTACAATAAATTAGCTAACGTTCCTATCCTTTATCCTAAGATAAATATATTATACTAAGTGCTTAAGGTAATAACCAATTTAGACTTTGCCCTTAGGAGTTTTTCCTTGGTATTTTTTTTAAGCTTTAGGGTATACACAAATTCTGTGGAACATATTCCAAGTTAGGAGTACTACATTACTTGACAATAAGAATGAATAATAATCAATCACTAAACATCTCCTCCTGGAATGTAAAGGGTATTAACTCACCTTTACAATTGAAACATTTTTTACATATTTGAAGAGGGAAAAAATGGATATAGCAGAGGCAGAAAAGTTATGCAGAGACTGGGTGGGAATGGTAGAACACAATAGTTTTAATTTAAAACAGAGGGGTGTTGCTATCTTAATCAAAAAAGGTACAAATTTCACAAAATATTCTCAGGTGGTTGATGATGAAGGATGGTTTCAGATGTTGCTAGGCTCCTTAAATGGTACCAAAGTGGCTTTGTGTAATATTTATGCTCCCAGTGATAAACAAGTTGACTTTTTTAGTAAAGTAGCAATCCATTTAAATAGTGCTGATGGGTATGAAATAATCCTGGCTGGAGACTTTAATGAAGTTTTAGACCCACTTTAAGACAAAAACTCAGTTAGGAAATGTTTGCATATTTCTAGAGCCAGAGAAACCTTGATCAAGCTCCTTAAAGAAAATGGCCTAGTGGACACATGGCGCATAATGCTTCCTCAAGGCAGAGATTACACTTTTTATTCTCCCAGACATAACACTCATAGTAGAATAGATTATATTTTCTTTTCTAGAAAACTTCTTGAGAGTATGTTGAATGCTTATATTGATAGCGTACATTAATCAGACTATACCTTAATTAAGGCGTCCTTTATAGTCCAGGCTGAATATACTAAATCATTCAGATGGAAATTTAATAACTCATTGATACAGGATAAAGAATTCCCAAAATGGCTTCATGAGGAAACCTCTGCGTTCTTTAGAAAAAAATGACACAGGAGAAGTCTCTAGTGCTTGTCTTTGGGATGCATTTAAGGCATTTATCAGAGGAGGAATTATAAGTTTTGCTTCCCAGAAGAAAAAAAATAGAGCCAAGAAATTACTAGACCTAGAAGAGAAACTTAACTTGAGACCAGCTATAAGCGGAATCCTAGCTCTAACCAAAATCTGTTACATGAGCTAACACGAACTAAATTTGAGATCAACCAAATACGTTCCAGCAAGGCAGAGCATGCATTACACAAAACAAAACAAAAATACTGGGAATTGGGAGAAAAAGCTGGTAGGTTGTTGGCATTCAGATTAAAGAAAATGCAACAACAGAACTTAATTCAAGGGATTAAAAAACCCCAGAGGAAATTGTGTTCACAAATAAGGACATGAATAGCACTTTGGTGGCTTACTTCCAAGAGATACAGTCATCTCCCAAAGTAGAGTCGATATCACAGATGCAGAACTTTATGCAAAAATTGAATATTCTGAAAATTGGAATAGAGGATAACTTAAAATTGGCAGGAACAATCACTTTAAAAGAAGTTACTGAGGCGATAAATGCCTTACCTAATAATAAAACCCCAGGTCCTGATGGATTTACGTCGGAATTACTGAAGGCATTAAATCCAAATATAGATAAGCACTTACAAAAAGCACTTTCAGAAGCTCATGACATGAAACAATTACCAAACTCAATGAATGGAGCCCTAATTTCTTTAATTGCCAAAAAGGGAAATGACGCTTTCGAATATGATAGCTATAGGCCAATCTCGCTTCTTAATGTGGACAATAAAGGTTTAGCAAGGATTTTGGCAAACAGAGTCCAGGCACTTCTATCCTCACTTACTGGTAGAGAACGAGTAGGATTCATCACAGGTAGATCAGGTGCTGATAATCTTAAAAGGCTATACTCTGTTATTTGGTCATCCCATCAAAATAAAGTACTAGCCATAGCAATTTCTTTAGATATGCATAAAGCATTTGATTCATTAACTTGGCATTATCTAAAAAAGACTGACTTCTTTTGGATTTTGTGAGGAATTTATTACTTGGACCTCTCTGATCTATGATAAGCCTACAGCTGCATTAATTACTAATGGATTAATCTCCTCTCCTTTCCCTATTTATAGGGGCACAAGGCAAGGATGCCCACTTCCCCCCTCTTGTTTGTGCTGGCTATTGAGCCACTGAAAAGAATGATAAAAATGGATAGCTCGGTTCCAGGGGTAATGACAGGAAAAGTAAATAATAAAGTATTTGCTTTTGCTGATCACTGTCTCTAATCCAAGTGAGTCAGTATAGTCTCTCAAATCAATTTTGAATGCATTTGGAAACTTTTCAGGCCTGGTATTAAACTGGGGAAAACTCAAATAATGCCCCCATACTATACAACTTCTCTATTAGCTAAATTGCAGCAAGAGGTAGACTTGGGCTTATTTAAAAATTCCATTCTGTATTTGGGATTGGAAATTTCTAATAACCTGGAAAAAAATGTTGGACAATAATATTAACCCTATCTTAAAGAGCTTCTAGTTAGACCTTAATGAATGGGACAAACTTAATCTTTCCATATGGGGACAATCTCAAGCAATTAAAATGATTTCGGTACCTAAGATTTTCTATGTTTTACAAAATGCTCCAACAGCGTTGCCTCATATAATAGAAAAAAGATTAAATTACATGGTTAGGAAGTTCTTCTTCGGATCTAAATCCACAAGGCTCTCCCTTAATATAATCCAACAAAAAACATCAAAAGGCTGCTTTGCTTTACCATGGTGAAGAAAATACAATGCGGCGTTTTTACTCAGACAAACTTTACTGCACCTAAATAACTATAGAAGGGCCGACATGCCTCTATGGCTAGAAAGAGAGTAAATACTCTTGAACAAAACTCCTTTGACTGATTTACTAGTTCTTTCAATTCTGTGTCATTTAAGAAATCACTTCTGTATTACAAATTCAGTCAAAGTGCTAAAACGTACACTGAGGAGTCTAAAAATTGACAACTCTTTGGGAATTAATCAGCCATTATGGAATAATCTCAATATTTGTTAAAATAAAACTCCCTTAAAAGACCCAGGATGGGCAAAAGTTGGAATAAATCGTCTTTCAGATATTATTGACCCTAATATTAACATATTATTATTTTTTGAAACTCTTAAGGATAAATACAAATTGCAGAGATTTAACTTCTGCATTTATCTACAACTAAGAAATGCACTAAATAATGGTCCTTTGAAGGAGGTAATAGCAAGAGAAATAGATATAACTTGGGTGCAAATAGTGAAGATAGCAGGCCTGAAAAAGGGTGCTGGGTAGATTTATCAACTTCTAGTGGATAATGGTACAATAACAACTCTTTCAGCCAAATCCAAGTGGGAAGAAGAACTTAACATAAGCATTTCAGAAGAGGATTGGGCTTTGGTCTGGAAACATGCCATCAAATCAAGTAGAGAGATCCAAGGTAAATTGTTACAATTTAAAATATTACACTCCTAAAAAATTGAAATGTATGGATCAGTCTAGTGATGGTCTATGTTTGGAGGTGTCAAGGTCAGCATGCAAATCTTCTACATGTTTTATGGGAATGCCCTGCACTGTCCATGTTATGGAAAGAAATAATTAGACATTGTTCCACAATAGTTAACATTAATATTCCTTTCCTGCCCTCTTTTATTATTTTAGGGATTGTGCCACCAGATTTAAAGATACTCAAACATCAATTATATTGGCTATTTGCAGCATTTTTAGGGGATAAGCATATAATTCTTAGGAACTGGGGAACTCAAGTGCCCACTTTACATGAATGGTATTCTTACATGACTTCTGTTGCGAATAATGAAATAATAAGTTATTTACTGTTAGACCAATTAGAAATGTTTGCGCATGTTTGGGGTGCATTCTTAACTGCTGATTTACCATTGCACATCACATAGTCACATACAGATTTAAAGCTGTAGCCTTATAAGTTAAGAATTCCCTTAGTATATTCCTATAAGTTTAATATAATATAATCTTTATGTTTGAATCGAATTACTTACCTGTAAGTAATTGATGTAAGTTATGTTTTCTTTTTTATTTTAATATAATGTTACACTTGTTATACTCATGTTCAGAATTACGAAAAGAAAAAAATGATTTAATAAAAACAATTTAATGAAAAAAAGAACTTGCCTTACCAGTAGATATTTTAAGGAATCTCTATCATCAGCTCACACCTACTGAATTTAGCCATCAGGTGCTAGGATCACACAGAAGCTTTTCTGCAGCAGTCTAGTACAGGCCACCCACACTGATGTCATGCTCAGACATCACAGCCCTATATAAGCGCGGGAGACCCCACTCCCTCCTCAATTCTTTCTCTAGCCGGAAGACATAAGAGACAGAAGTCCCACCAGAGAACCCAGGAGAGACAGAGAAGGCGCCCAGCTAGCAAAAAGGCTGAAGCAACAGGACAGAAGAGCTGTAGGGAGAGAGGGAGGAGGGAGGGGGGAGAGAGAGAGAGAGAGAGAGAGAAGGAGGAGGTCACGATGACCTGGTGACAGAGATTCCTCAAAGATCTACTGTTGTGGTAAGTTCTTATGTAACTGTTCTTCTTCAGGGATATCTCTGTCAGCAGGTCACACCCATGCAATGAGTCCCAAGCAGTGCTAAATGCAAGACAGTCTGGGTGGCAGGAGGCCAGAGGCCTCAGAGAGAAGACCCAGAAGCACAGCCTGGCCAAAGCATGCTCTTTTTTAGGAAGCAATGTCCACATTGTAGTGCTAGGTGAAGATGTGGACAGTACTCCAAGTGTCAACAGCACAAATTTCCACAGCTGACATGTTTCTGAAACAGGCAACAGAAGTGGCCATACCTCTGGTTGAATGGCCATGAGCCACACCAGGAATTCCTTACCATACTTCCTATAAGAAAAAATAATACAGTTAGTCAACCACACGGACAACCACTGTTTAGACACTGGAGCGCCCTCTTTGCTAGAGGCGAAAGAAACAGAGAGGATTTTCTGCAGTCCTTAGTACAGTGTGTACAGTACCTGAGAATTCTATGCACATCTAAAGTATGGAGCAATGCTTGCCATGGACTGGCATGATCTGGATAACAAACAGACAGGTGGACAGATTGATTTAAAGTAAACAGACACCATCTTAGGAAGAAACTTAGTATTAGTATGCAAAGAGACCCAGTCTTCGTGGAAAATCGAATAAGGCTGCTCACGCATGAAAACCTGTAGCTCTGAAATTTTTTGAGCAGAAGTAACAGCAACTAAAAATAACGCTTTCCACGACAGAAAGCGTAGCTCGCAAGACGTAACTGGCTCAAAAGGAGGCAGGGTCAGATTCTCTAGAATGAAATTCAGGCCCCAAGCCAGAACTGGATTACAGATAAGAGGCTTCAAGTGGAGAACGCCTCACAGAAAAGTACCAGTCACATCCAAATGGGCCACCATGCGGTCATCAGTGGGCACATAAAAAGCTGATATAGCTGACAGGTGCACTTTCATAGAGGAGTTTTTGAGGCCTGTATCCAACAAGGTCAGGAGATACTCCAGAATCTGGTTCACTAGACAACTGAAAAGGTTCAGGTGAAGGGAAGCAGCCCAGATAGCAAATCACTTCCACTTCGTAGAGTAAGTGGCCCTGGTGGAAGGTTTTCTGGCAGCCACCAGGACATCAGCCACCTTCAGAGACACCTTAAACCGTGCAGTGGCTATGTCCTCAGAAGCCGTGCATGCAGATGGAGGGACTTAAGTTCTGGATGGACTAGGGTCCCCTGTGCCTATGACAACAGGTACCGGCAGAGGGGCAGGGGAACTGGAGGTTCCACAGCCAGTTGTTGCAGTAATGGAAATCATATCTGATGAGGCCAGAAATGGAGCCACAAGAATTAGGGTGGCTCCCTCCATCTGCAGCTTGATGAACACCCTTTTAATCAGAGGAAAGGGTGGGAAGGCATAAAGAAACCTCCCTTTCCAGGAGAGGGAGACCGCATCTCACCAGAAAACTCCAGGCCCTGGATCTAGCGAGCAGAAATGCAGCAGCTTTGTGTTGAGTGGGGTTGCAAAAAGCTCCAACTCTGGACAACCCCACCTGTCAAACAGAACTTCTATGACTGAGGTCAGCAGTTCCCACTCATGCATTCTGGACTGTGACCGTCTGAGGCAGTCTGCCAAGGCATTTTGGGTGTCTGGCACATGGACAGCTGACAGTTCTGGGCTGTGATCTACAGCCCAGTACCAGCCCTCATTGCCTCCCGACACGGGGTAATAATGAGTCCCCCCTTGCTTGATGGTGTAACAGACTAAACTGAGGTTGACCAACTGTGGTCCTGGAAAGCATAAAGAACTGCTCACATCTCTAGAACGTTTATGTGGAGATGAGTCTCCCACTGGGACCAGATCCCCTGGGTCTGATAAGGGCCCAGGTGTGCTCCCCAACTCAGACCTGAAGCATCCGTGGCGAGGACTTGATGAGGGGTGTAGATAAGAAAAATGATCCCTTTCAAGGGATTGTCTGGGTCCATCCACCACTGAAGCACCATGCACACTGGGGAGGAGACAAGGACTGGCTGGTCCAGATTGTCAGAATGTTGATCCCACTGGACCCATTGGGTTCACTGCGGGATCCTCATATGCAACCTGGCCATATGGACCATATCAGTGGCTGGGGTCATTAAGCCCAGCAGCCTCAAGAACATCCTAGCAGGGACATACCAGCACTGGGCCACAGCCTGGGCCTGAGCTATAAGGATGTCTGCCCTGTCCTGTTGTGGGAAGACCTTGCCCTCAGTAGAGTCCAGAACCACCCCTATGTACTGCTACTGCTAGGACGGGGTCAGCACAGACTTAGGCAAACTGACAGTAATGTCCAAGGACTGAAACAACTGCAGGATGGGTTCTAGAGTCAAAAGCACAAGTTCCTTGGACTAGGCTTTCAGTAACCAGTTGTTCAAGTTTGGAAAAACATAAAGGCCTTCGCATCAGAGGGCTGCTGCTTTTAGCTGCTAAGCACTAGGTAAATATCCGTGGCACAGGGGATAAGCCAAAGAGGATAACCAGGACAGACTAAGCCATGCCATCCGCATGATGCATACTACTGTTCCTACTAACCTGGAGGCTACTGCATTGGTGTCATAAGATGCCATTGCCTGGTGTCTTGCTAGCTCCAGGCCCCTCATAGAACATACAAACATACAAATTTGCCAATAGATAAAGGCCTTATGGTCTATCGAGTCTGCTGGAGTGTGCAGCTGCCCCTCCCTCTTACCATATCCCATCCTCTTTTGAAGCAGTCCACTGTTCTACAGGATACCACTTCCTCAGGCAACTCATTCCACCCAGACATCACTCTCTCCATAAACAAGTGTCTTCTAATTTCCCTCCTGAAACGTTCCCCCTCCAATCTGCGATCATGACCGCGAGTGTCCCTACCCCCCTTAACTTGAATAGTCCCTCCGTGCCTGTCTCGTTTATTCCCTTCATGTACCTGAAGGTTTCAATTATATCCCCCTCTCTTTCCTCTCCTCCAGTGAGTACATGCTCAACTCCCTCAGCCTGCTCACGTAGGGTATGTCCCTTAGTCCCTGGATCATCTTTGTTGCCCTGCGCTGCACCCCCTCCAGTAACCTAATGTCCCTCTTCAGGTATGGGCGCCAGTACTGCACGCAGTACTCTGGGTGTGGCCTAAACAGTGACCTATACAATGGCAGGATCACCTCCCCTCTCCTTGAAGATATACCCCTGGCAATACAACCCAGCATTTTGTTGGCCTTTGAGGTTGCCTTCCTACATTGTGCTGAGTTGTTTGAGCCCATTATAATCACCCCCATACCCTTCTCCTCCTCTGTCATGGCTAGCTGAACCTCCCCCCAGCTGGTAGTTCCTTCTTGGGTTTTTTTGGCCTGAAATGTAGCATCTTGCACTTTTTGGCATTGAACCCCAACTGCCAGGTGTCTGACCAGGTCTCTGATTTTGACAGATCATCCTGCAATGAACAACCCAAACAACACCGGTCCCAGCACTGAGCCCTGCGGTACACCGCTTGTCACTGCCCTTGGAGATGAAAGCTCCCTTCCCACCACCACCCTCTGCTGCCTTCCCTGTAACCAGTTTACTACCCATCCCACCATTTTCGCCCCTGCAGTTGTACCTGCCAGCTTACTACCCAGCACTCCATGCAGCACTGAGTCAAATGTCTTACTGAAGTCCAGAATCAGGACATCCACTGCATGGCCCTTGTCCAACTGTCTAGTTACCCAGTCATAGTAATCCACCAGGTTGGTCTGACAGGATCTGCCCATGACAAACCCATGCTGCCTAACGTCCTGCAGCCCACTGGTCTCCAGAAGAGACATCAGCCTCTCCTTCAGGATTGTCTCCAACAGTTTTCCCATGATGAATGTGAGGCTTACCAGCCTGTAGTTTCTCAGTTCGTCTTTGGGACCGCTCTTATGGAGGGGTACCACGTGAGCCATCCACCAGTCCTGAGACCAGGGAGGCATTGAACAGGTCTGCCAAGGGCCCTGCCAGGATTACTGCCAGCTCTCTCAGTACTCTGGGGTGAATTCCATCTGGCCCTGGTGTCTTGTCCACCCTCAGACCCTCCAGTACCCTGCCCTCTGTGGTTCCCTCATGTCACCTCCTCCCCCCGAGCCTGACCTCCCACCCCCCCTTGGTAGTGCCCCTCCTTTCTCCTTAATAAGCACCAAGCAGAAGTATTCATTAAGCACTTCTGCCTGCTCTACCCATTTCCACCCACCCCAATCCCCTCTTAATCTTTCTATTTTGTCCCCACAACTCCTTTTCTCGCTGATGTGCCTGAAGAATTCCTTCTCCCCCTTCTTGATGCCTTGCGCCAACCTTAGCTCCTTAGATGCCTTGGCTGGCCTTACTGCCTTCGTCACCTCCTTTGATTCCTTCTCTGTTCTCCCCTCTCCCTGTTTTTTTTGAACCTACTAAAGGAGGCTTTTAGTTCTTATTTTCTCCATGACGCCCTTGCTCAACCAGCTAGGTTTCTTGGCCATAGCTCTCTTACTCTGGACCCTGATGCAGGTTTTGGTTGCCTCTTCAATCTCCAGTTTTATGACCTCCCATCTCTGGTTAGTGTTAGAAATGGTGATGGCTCATCGCGTTGCCTCACAATCAAGCATGACCGCCAGGATTTGCCACAGTTTGGCCCACAGGCACCTTGCATATACTACCTGATGAGTGGAAATAGACACGAGGAGACGTGCCAAGGAGAAAACTCTCCTCCCCAGCAATCAAACTCAGCAGAGTCTGATTCTGGGGAACAGTTTTGCAGAAGGCAACAATGCCCAGAAGGGGTATCCAGCCACTCCAAGCCTGAAGAAGGCTGGGGCATAGCTCCTGGAGACCCGGGGTGTGTGTGTGTGTGTGTGTGTGTGTGTGCAGTACCTGCACTGGCAGCCCCTCAGGGCTGGAACAGAGGAGGAGGGAAACTACCGGACACTGCAACTCCTCCAAGACAGGCAGAGGACATGGAGGGACCAACATGGATTCTGAGCTGTATTCCCCAAGGAAGGACAGCGTTGCATGCGAAGAATTGCAACCTACATAATGGGAAAGAAAAAATTACTCACCATAGTAATCTTGTTTCTTCCAAGGTATTTTTCTATATTCATAACTCTCTGCAGTCAGCCTCCTAAGCAGAGCTGCCCAGAGAATATGTTAAGGATAGAACCTATCATTGGCTTGTGCCACTTATTCAAACTGCTGCCCTTATCAGCTGCAATGTTCCACCAATGTAACAGATTTCTGAGGAGCTTACAAGGCAACCTGAACTAAGACTATATATATTTATTTATCTGCCTATACCAAAGACAAGCTGTCCATGACAGCAAAAACACCATAAATATCACTGTAACCCCAAACTCCCCTGAATGCCAGAATCACCTGGAAAAAGAAGGGAACTGAATTTTCCCACTAGGGCTAAAAACTATGCATGCCAGTGTTTGGGACATTTGTATTAAAATACTTGATCAGCAGTGCACATGCTCTGGTTCTGGAAGGGGAGGCAAGGTGGGAGAGTTATAAATATAGAATAATACCTTGGAAAAACAAGATTGCTATGGTGAGTATTTTTTTCTTCTAACCCTAGGTATTCTATATTCCTAACTCTCTGCAGACTTCAAAGCAGTACCTTTGAAGGTGGGCAGAGAACCTACTTTGGAAAGAGGCTCTGCAGGACTATCGTGCCAAACCTGGCATCACTTCTGGACTGGGTGTCCAGGCTATAGTGCTTAGTAAATGTGTGCACTGTCCTCCAGGTAGCTGCTTTACAGAGTTCCACTAATGGAACATCTCTGGATGCTGCTATGGTAGCAGCCATGCACCTAGCTGAGTGAGCTCTCAGCCCCGCTGGGAGTTCCTTGCCAACTTTTGAAAAGCAAAACCAAATGCATTGGACTATCCAGTGGGAGACTGACCTCTTTGAAGCTGGAGTACCCTTACCTACATCCCCAAAGGTAAGGAATAACTGCCGTTTGTCATGTCTATGACCCCTGGTGTGGGTCATGTAGTAACTTCTGACATCCAAGCTATGGAGTCTGTGCTCACCTGAACTAGTATATTCAGTGAAGAAAACTGATAGGGTAATGGAATGGTTTAAGTGAAAGTCAGAAACAACCTTGGGGAGGATTTTTCTATTTGTTCTCAGCACCACTTTGTCATTATGGAAGGAAAGGTAGTCCTTCACAACACACAGAACCTGAAGCTCACTAATTCTTTTGGTAGAAGTAATTACAACCAGAAAAACAGTTTTCCAGGTAATATATTATAGGCGTGCTGAAGGACATAGGCTCAAAAGGGTGTTTCATGAGCTGAACAATGCATATGTTCAGGTCCTAAACTGGTACTAGTTCCCTAATAGGTGGGTGCAAATGCACCTTTACAGAACTTTTTGAAAATAGGATTGGATGCCAGGGAGGTACCTCTCCCAGGAGAAATGTATACAGAGATTAATGCTATGTGCACTTTCAGGGTATGTTTCAATCCCTGGGAGTGTAGGTGGGTGAGATAATCCAGAACAGTTGGAATCTCCACTAGAGTGGAAGAAATCTCTTTGGACCCACACCAAACAGAAAACCTCTTCCATTTCGAAGCATAGGTTTTCGTAGTTAAAGGTTTTTTTTTTATCCCTTCAGGATATCCAAGATACTCAGAGAGAGATTTAAGTTTGCATATTCTAAGTCCTCAAGAGCCATGCCTTGAGTCTGAGTGACCTGAGATACGGATACGGTATCTTGCCCTGGTGAGAAGTTAACAGATTGTGCCTCCTGGGTAGGTGTATTGGTTTGGCTACAGACATGGACAGTAGCATGGAGTACCATGGCTGCCTGGTCTACTCTGGTGCTATCAAGATCATTGATGCAGGTTGTGACCTGAGCTTGATCAGGACTTTGAACATGAGAGGGAAGGGAGGAAAAGCTTAAAGGCTTCTTCCTGACCAATCCAGTGCTAAAGCATACAGTGGGATTGTACCATTGGCTGGTGGTCTGCAGCAAAAGAGAGGCAGATGATGATGATGATTCTCTTGGGATGCAGAGATCTACCTCTGGTGTGCACCAGCTCCTGAACACCGAGTCCAACACCTGCCTGCTGATGGACCACTCGTGATGTTCCTGACTGATTCTGCTCAGGGCATCTGAAAGGATGTTGTCTTTTCCTGGCAGATGAGTGGCCTGTAAGGAGGCCTTCAGAGAATAAACCAAACTACAGACTTTCATTGCTTCTGTGCATAGGGGGTCTGATCTTGTCCCCCCTAGAGGCAAGGTTGGAGGAATGGTCAAATATGACAGCTCAGATTCAATGCAAAAAGTGCAAGCTAATGCATCTGAAACAAAAACCAGAGGAAGAGTACATAATGGGGGGTGAGTTAATAACAACAAAATCTAAAGAGACCTAGGAGCAATTACATCAGATGACCTAAAGGTGGGCAAGCAATGTGAGAAGGTAATAAGGAGGGCTGGGGGGGGGATACTGGGATGCATAAGGAGAAGCATCAACAGAAGAAAAATGGAAATTACATACCTATCGTAATTCTTGATCTTTTTGGACGAAGTCTCCACCACTCATTCACACTGATGGTATCTACACCGGAGGTACTATGACCCAGCTGGAGCAAACATTTTTTGCAAGAGGGTCAGCGCCAGAGGCCTCGGCTCGTGCGGCGATGACTATCTCGATGTCAACCTTCCTACCGCCTCAGTACCTTTTTTTCCGAGAAGGTGCAGCATAACTAACCCAGAAGGACAGCATAACAGAAACTCGACATATGATAGTCCAGACAACCTGAATAAGAAGGGTCAACAAAGAAGACTTCACAGCCTAAAGATTGAGGGAGTGAAGACCAACAACAGAGGTGAGCTCAGGGGATGGTGGGTGGGCATGTGAATGAGTGGTGGAGACTTCATGCAAGAAGATCAAGAATTACGGTAGGTATGTATTTCCATATCTTCCTGGACATAAAGTCTCCACCACTCATTCAAACCGATGGGAGAGAACCAAGCTAATAATCCCCCGAGAGGGCGGCAGGAGAGACCATGAGCTCACAAATTTAGGACAGAAGTCCGTTAAAGATGGTCCTGCCAAATGAAAGATGTCACCTGGCATGGACATCCAGGGTATAGTGCTTGACAAAAGTATGCACAGAGCTCCAGGTAGCTGCACTGCAAATATCTGCAATGGGCACATTGCAGATTTCCACCAGGGATGCCATGACTGCTCTAGTAGAGTGAGCGTACACTCTGCCCTCCAGCTTAACTGGCACCATGGAATAACAGTGGCGAAGGCATGCCACCAGCCATGTTGAAATGCATCTGATTGCAACAGGTTGACCCAGCTGGGTCTCGCTGAAGGAAACAAACTGTTGTTGAGCTTTGCAAATTTGTTTTGTTCTATCTAAATAGAAACGCAGAGCTCTTTTGACATCTAAAGAATGAAGGGTACGCTCTCCTTCATTTTGGAAGTTCGCAAAGTAAGTAGGTAGGACTAAAGGTTGGTTTAGATGGAATTCTGAAACAACCTTAGGGAGAAACTTAGGATGGGTCCTAAGAACTACTTTGTCCTTATAAAACACAGTATACAGAGGGTCTGTGACCAAGGCATGTATTTCAGAGACCCTGTGGGCCGAGGTAATGGCCACCAGGAAGGCCTTTTTCCAAGTGAGAAATTTCAGCTCACAGGTAGCTAGAGGCTCGAAAGGCTTTTGAGTAAGCATATCTAGTACAAGATTAATGTCCCAGGCTGCGACTGGACATCTGATAGTTGGTCTGGTATGCAGAATACCCTTAAGAAACCTCTTAACTACTGGTAACTGAGCCAGTGACAAGGAAAGTACTGGCTCATGATAGGCTGAAATGGCACAAAGGTGAATTTTGACTGTAGAGTATTGAAGATCTGAATCTGAGAGGTCTAAAAGGTACTCTAGAACTTTATTTGGTGGGCAGGAAAAAGGGTTCAAAGAGGATTTCGCACACCAGAGACAAAAATGCTTCCATTTGGCTCTGTAAGTTTTCCTAGTGGCTGACTTGCATGCAGCCAGAATAATATCTGAAACCCTGCGAGAGACACTGAACCTCTTCACTTCTATCTCTTCAAGAGCCAAGCGTGAAGGTGAAGTGACCTCAGACTAGGATTTACCAAAGGCCCCCGAGTCAGAAGGTTCATCTGAAGGGGAAGCGCTTTCGGAGGGGTTTCCGACCTACTGTTGAGTAACGGAAATCATATATGTCTAGTCCAGAAGGGAGCAATGAGGATCATTTTGTCCCCCTGGGACTAGAACTTGAGAAGTACCCTCTGACTTAGAGGAAGAGGAGGAAAGGCATTTAGAAAGTGTTTTGTCTACTGCAGCCTGAACGCATCTTGACAGAAATGCCAGGCCCTGGATTTCTGGAGCAGAAGAGAGGCAATTTTGTGTTGAGTGGGGATGCAAAAAGGTCCAGGCCTGGAGTTCCCCACTCTGCGAATAGTGACTGAACTACAGTTGAGTCGAGACACCATTCATGCGGATCTGTCTCCGTTCTGCTGAGACGGTCTGCCAGTTCGTTCTGCACTCCCAGCAGGTGGACTGCCTGGATTAGAGCCTTGTGCTCTAAATACCATTCCCACACTCTCATCGCTTCCCTGCATAAAGGGTAAGAGTGTGCTCGTTGATGTAATACATCACTGCTTTGTTGTCCGTTTGAAGGAGAATGTTCTTATGACAGAGAATGTCCTTCAAAGCTCAGATTGCATAAAGGACTGCTCTCATTTCTAGGACATTTATGTGAAGCTGGGACTTGTCTTGAGCCCACGTATCTTGGGTGTGGAGATTCTGACAGTGAGCTACCACCCCATCAGGGATGCATTTGTGGTAATGGAAATCTGATGATCCAGGAGAGCAAAGGGATACCCTTCCAGAAGTTTGTCCTCTTGCGACCACCTGGTGAGCGACCTCTTCAGAGGTTCTGTCACCTTGATGAGAAAGGACTGAGGGTGAGTGGTTGGAGATCACTGAGTACTAACCATCCATTGAGAGGTTCTCATGTGGAGTTGCGCTAGGGGTACAGTGAACACCGAGGATACCATGAGACCTAGCATCCGTTGCATCGAGATAGCGTGAACCGAGCTGTTCCCTCTGATGTATTGGGCCATCTGAAGGATATTGCTCCGTTTGTCCTCCAGTAGAAAGGCTTTGACACAGGGTGTGTCCAGAAGTGTTTCTATGAAAAGGAGCTTCTGGGAGGGCTGCAACTGCGATTTCCTGAGATTTAGCAGAACTCCCATGGATGTGAGAAAGTCTGAGGCTGTGGTTACAGCATCGAGAGTTCCCTGCCTGGAAGGACTTGCTAGAAGCCAGTCATCCAGATATGGGAACACTTGTATTCCGATCTTTCTGAGATGCGCTGTGAGAATTGCACAACACTTTGTAAAAACTCGCAGCACTGAGGATAGCCCAAAGGGCAGGACTCTGAACTGATAATGCTGGCCCAAAGCCACAAACCTTAGGTATCAGTGATGCTTTGGGCGAATAGGAATATGTTGGTAAGCATCCTGCATGTCCAGGGAGGCTAGCCAGTCGTGTTGATGAAGTAAAGGTAACAGGGTTCCTAGTGATATCATTTTGAACTTCTCCTTGGGAAGAAAACTGTTCAGTTTTCTGAGGTCCAAAATGGGGCACATGCCCCTTGTTTTCTTTGGAACTAGAAAGTAATGGGAGTAGAACCCTGTGTTTCGTTGATTCAGCAGAACTATTTCTACTGCCCTGTTGTTTAGAAGGCCTTGTATCTCGGAAGCGAGAAGTTCTGACTGAAGTAATGGCATCCTGGGCTGTCGTTTGGGGGGACGATCCGGAGGAGTCTCTGAAAGATTGAGGGAATACTCCTCGTGGATGATCCGGAGAACCCATTTGTCCGATGTCATGGACTTCCACCGGTTTTAGAAGTGAGTCAGACGACCTCCCACCGCTGAGGAAGAGTTCCCCTCGGGCAGCTGAGGTGGGACTTGGGCCAGAAACTCAGAAGGCGGTACTGGGCGCTTTGGACCCTTGCGCTTTCTGTTGTGTTTTCTTTTGAGGCTGGGGGGCTTGGTTTTTATTAAAACCTCCCCTGCCCTTGCCTCAAAAGGACTGACAGTTGTGAAATTGATGCTTATTAACACCCCCTCGAGAAGAGGCGGGAGCAGGCCGAGCCAATTTAATGGCGGACCTAGTCTTTTGTGTGGCCTCTACAGCTTGTTCTACTTGAGGACCGAAGAGATACATACCGAAGGGTAATGCCATGACCTGTTGCTGGGCATCATTCAGGAAGCCTGAGGTGCGCAGCCAGGAGTGACAGCGGGTACAAATGCCCGCTGCCGCCGCTCAGGAGGCAGTATCAAAAGCATCCATAGGTGCTTTAACCTGCTGGTTATTGGACTCAATACCCCTGGTTATGGTTTGAAGAAGCTCTGTATTAGTGTACAACTCCAGTAGAGCTTTTTCCATTTGTTTGAGTGAATGCCAAAGAACATACTCATATTGAGAGAAATAGACCTGGTAGCTGGCAATACGCATACCCAGGGTGGATGCAGCAAAGACTCTCTTACCTAAAGTATCTATCTTACAAGATTCTTTGTTTATAGGTCGGGCTGTAGTAGCCTGAGGGAAGACAACGTTATCATTCTCTGCAAAGACCACAATAGGGTCCGCAAAGGCTTGGGAGGCCAAAATGGGTCAATCCTTAGGAGCAGCATACTTTCTGTTTATGGATTTAGCCACAGAAGGAATGAGAGCGGGATTATTCCATACCACTTGAGAAAGCGTCTCAAAGGAAGGCTGTACCAGGGGAGTTAAATCCATAGGGATCTCCGTGACATGAAGGTATTGGAGCCTTAAAAGCGTCCCAGGATCAATATCTGTAGTCTGGAGAGAAAGAGTGGAATTCAAGTTTTTCAGCAGAGACTTAAAAGACAGGTCCCCGACTACAGGCTCTGCAACAGGATTAGATCTTGTTCCTTCCACGTCATCACCCAGCCGAAGGTCTGGGTCAGGCTCAATATCATCTCCTGACAGTCCAGGAGAGACTGTACGGATGGAAAAGGAGTGAAAATCAGAAGGAAAAAAGGAAGGAAAAGGGTTTGGAGTCGAGAAGCCCTGAAGACTGGAAGACGTCACACCAAGCCTTGGTGCCGAAGAGCACGGCGCCGCTTGACCCAGCACAGTGCATTGTACCGACAGGGCCCCCAGCACCTCGGATGGCGGCGAAAAGCTGCGGATGGTGCCAAAAAGCTGCACAGCGCCAAGAGGCCATGCGGCACCAAGGACGGCACCGACAATCCCAATGGCACCAAGGACAGTGCCGACAGACGCATCGGTGCTGAGTGACCCATTGATGCCGATGGTGACGAAACCAACCCAGGGCTCCTCAAACTAAGATTTGAGGAGAAAGAAGGAAGAATACCAGGAGATGGAGGCATCAGTGTGGCCCCCTGCACCGCAGCTATGTGAGGAGGGAAAACACCTAAGCACAGAGTCGACGGCACTGAAGAAGGCGCTGCGTGACTAGGGAGGCCCAACTGCCCTACCCCAGCCGCTGAAAGGTCCAAGGGCCCTTGAGTGACTGGTCCAGGCAGCTGGACCAACCACCGAGCCCACTGCTCCATCAGAGCGGCCCACTGATGAAACTGCTCATCTGAAGCCCTACCAGAAGGTGGGGAAGGGCTCCGATGTTGAAGAGGTCAGTGACCAGAAACAGAAACCGGCAACTGACCCCAATGACCAACCATCAGCACGCAAACATACCAGAGGGTGACCTCGAGTGATACCTTCTCTTTTTTGACCTGTGGGCCGAAGAAGAGCTCGAGGCCGAACGGTGCAGAGAATGTGACCTTTTTCTTTTATGCTTCCGGGGGGAACGCCCCTCCTCTCGGGCACTGGACTTCCATTGTCAGAACCCCCCTCCGGAGAGGGCGGCGGACTGGACCCAGCCCGGCTGACTGAACAGCTTTCATACAAAGTCTCCCTACCGTCACCTGACCCGCTCGTGATTGACTCCGTCAATGTAGGCCGAGACTTCTTTCTTCAATAAGAATAAACTATAGTAAGCGGTACTTATTCAAAAAATACTACAAAATAATAAACTGAAAACTACGCTGCTAGTTTGAAGTTTGACTCCCAGTGGGCAAGCAACATAGTCATTGAAGCGCACTCGACAGTGGGGAAAAAAGGAACTGAGGCGGTTGGAAGGTCGATGCCGAGATAGTCATCACCGCACGAGCCGAGGCTCGCAGCGCCACTCCTCATGGCACCATCTCTGGTGCCGACCCTCTTGCAAAAAAAGTTTGCTCCCGCTGGGTCCTAGCGCCTCTGGCATAGATCCCATCAGTGTGAATGAGTGTTGGAGACTTTATGTCCAGGAAGATCAGGAAGTAGTCATCCCTCTGTACAGACAGTCGGTGAGACCCCATCTGGAGTACTGCGTGCAATTCTGGAGACCCCATCTCCGCAAAGACATAGACAGAGTGGAGGCTGTTCAGAGGAGGGCAACAAAAATGGTGCAGGGTCTGCACCAGAAGACATACGAGGAGAGACTAAAGCAGCTTAATATGTATATCCTTGAGGAAAGGAGAAGGGGGGGCATGATAGAAACTTTTAAGTATCTCAAGGGAATTAACAAGGTACAAGAGGGCAGCATCTTTCAGAAGAAGAGATGTGCAAGAACAAGGGAGCACAATTTGAAGACAGAGGGGGGATGGCTCAGAGGTAATGTTAGAAAGTATTTTTTTCACAGAGAGGGTTGTGGATGCATGGAACAGCCTTTCTGAGGAGGTTGTGGAGTCAGAAACAGTGGAAGAATTCAAGAATGCATGGGACAGGCCTAAGGCAATTCTAGTGGGGGGGTAGGAGGAAGTAAGCTGTTGTTTAACTACTGTAGAATCTGCAGCTTATCCATCAGGTAGGGAAATGGGCAGACTAGGTGGGTCAAGCGGTCCTTATCTGCCATCAAATTCTATGTTTCTATGTTTGTTTATAGCATACATTGTTGTGGTGTGGTCTGTCCCGACTTGTACCACTTTCCCTTGCACCAGATGGGTGAATGTTTTCAAGGCCAGAAATACTGCCTTTAACTCCAGCAAGTTGATATGCAGAAGTTACTCCGTGATGGACCAGGTTCCATGAATGGTGTGTTCCCCTAAGTGAGCACCCTACCCTAACAGAGAGGAATCTGCTGTAAGAATGACTGATGGTGTTTCCCTTTGGAAATGTACCCCTTCCCTGAGGTTGTCTGCTTCCTTCCGCCACTGGAGGGCTTGCAGCAAAGTTTTAGTTACTGGAATTGGTTTTGTCAAATTGTCTCTTCTTTGGCACCAGTGTTCCCTGAGATGAAACTATACATCTCTCATTTGGAATCTGGCTCCCAGGACTGTGCCTGTTGCTGCAGCCATAGGTCCTAGAAGTTGCAGAATCTGTCTTGCTGACCTTGGTTCATTCAGCTCAAATGAGGCAGCTATCTGCAGGATGCGTTGCACCCTGTCTTGAGGGAGGAACACTCTTCCCTTTACTGTGTTCAGTTCTGCTCCTATCAAATGCAGGACTTGTACTGGAGTGAGAACGGATTTCTCCTGACTTACCAGGAATATCGGAGACTGTAACAAGCTTAGTGTTACTTTTAAATGGTCTTGTACCTGCTGGGGTGAACTTCCCACCACCAGTCAGCCGTCAAGATAAGGGAAGACTGATACACCCAACCTTCTTAGGTGTGCCACCACCACTGCCAGGCACTTTGTAAATGCCCTTGGGGCTGAAGTAAGGCTGAAAGGTAGAGCTGAGAAATTAAAATTACATACCTACCGTAATTCTGATCTTTCTGTGTATCTTCACCATTCATCACCTTTGGGTACATAACTTAAGAGTCATTTAGGAAATTGCTGGATGACTTTATGGGCAATACATTTAACCACTGATATGCAGACAGTCTTACCATGGCTCCTTTGAGCTTTTTGACTCATACATACTCTATGAAACTATGAAACCTGTGGGACCGGGCAAGAGAAAGGGTCCCAACCCTTTGAAGTTGCCCAAATGGAGAATCTCTTCCATTTCATAGCATAAATTGTTCTTGAGGATGGCTTTCGAGCCTCCACAAGGACTTGTGCAACTCTGGAAGAGACACCAAAGTGTGCAGCAGCTATGTTAGTAGGTGCCGTGCGTGAAGGTGAAGGAACTTGAGGTCTGGATGTAGTAGCTTGCCTGATCCTTGGTCAACAGATTCTAACAGAGGGGTAGTGGTACCAGAAGCTCTACCACCAACTGCTGGAGTAGAGGGAACCAAATCTGGTGAGGCCAATGAGAGGCGATCAGGATCATGCAAGCTCCTTCTGCCTGCAACTTCAGGAGTACCCTCTGCAGCAGCGGGAAGGGAGGAAAGGTGTAAAAAAACCTCCCTGTCCAGCAGAGAGTCAGCGTGTCTCACCACAAAACACCAGGCCTGGGAATGAGTGAGCAGAAACTGGGTAGTTTTATGTTGGATGGGGAGGCAAACAGATCTAGTTCTGGATGACCACAAAGATCGAATAGATCTTCAACTACCGATTGTCTCAGTTCCCACTCATGTGCCTTGCCTGAGTGTGGCTGAGACCGGCTGCCAGGACACTGTGAACTCCTAGGATGTGCACCGCAGTCAGCTGGATACTGTGCTGAACTGCCCAATACCACATTTGCATTGCTTCCCTGCAAAGGGGGTCCGATCGTGTGCCTCCCTGTTTGTTCAGATACCACACCACACTCATAGTGTCTGTCTGGAAAAGGAGTGAGCCTAAGCGGAAGAGGGGCTGAAAGACCTGAAGGGCATACAGCACCACGCGCATCTCTAGCACGTTGATGTGCAGAAACAGCTCACGCTAAGATCAGGATCCTTGAGTCCTGTAATCCCCCAGGTGTGCACCTCAGCACTGTCCAGAAACATCCGTTGTCAGGGTCTGGGTCAGGGAGGGAGACTGGAAGGGAGCCCCTCGATAGAGATTGCTCAAATCCTGCCACCATAAGCGGCCCCGATGCATGGGGTTGGATGCCAGGATTCTGTGATCCATGTCATCCGATGTCTGGTCCCACTGTGCTCTCAGTGTCCACTGTGTAACTCACAGGTGGAGCCTGGCTGGAGGAACAGTGGGTATAGCCACGGCCATCAGACTCAGTAGGCATAAGATGGACCAGGCCGTGGTCCATCAGCTGGCTGCCACTTGGTTGGCCTGTTGTTGCAAGGTCTCCACCATGTCCAAGGGGAGGAAGGCCTGACCCTGAACTGTATCCAGCACCCCTCCAATGAACTGGAGGCGCTGCAAAGGAATAAGGCGGGACTTGGACTAGCTCACCGTTGTGCCCACCTGCCAAAAAGGTCCAGGGTGATGGACAAAGAGGCTACCAGGCTGTCCCTTGATGGCGCCGACAGAAGCCAGTGATCGAGATACAGGAACACATACATGCCCTGGCAGCATAACGCCATTGCCACCACTGCTAGGAACTTGGTGAACACCCTGGGAGCTGAGGAAAGGCCAAAGGGAAGTGCCTTGAACTGAAAATGTCCCTTCTGGAAGGAAAACCAGAGGAAGCGGGCGTGGGAGGGAAAGATTGAAATATGCAGGTAGGCATCCTGCATATCCAGGGCACAGAGCCAATGTCCCTGGTGAAGTTGAGGCAACAGACCCGGCAGGATCAGCATGCGAATTCTTTTGTACTCTACGTACAGATTGAGCATGCTGAGGTCCAGGATCGGACAGAGGTCCCCCGTCTTTTTGAGGATCAGGAAGAAGTAGGAGTAATATCCCCTTCCCACCTGGTTCCGAGGAACGGGCTCTATGGTGGATTTTTGTAGAACAGCCTGTAGTTTATCTATGACGAGAGGAATGTGACCTGGGTAGTGAGAGAGACCTGGTGGATTTGTTGGAGGTCTTTGTGAATTCTATGGTGTGGCCTTGAGCGACTAGCTGAAGGACCCACGGGTCTATGCTGATTGTCTCCCATCCGGTTAGATGTTTGGTGGAACTGCCCCCTACCGGTTCCTCCGGAGCCGACGGCAGAGGCTGGGGACCCTGCTGCAAGTCAGGAGGCGGAGGGCGGTGGGGGTTGGGAACGGCACCCTGTAAGCCCACTGTGACTTGGCTGGAGGGCTGGCTGCTGCCGAAGGAGCCCGTTTGGTCCATCAGGTGGGCTGTTGCCTGTTTTGATGCCTTTGCTGGTGATGAAAGGGCTGCTTAGGTTTGGAGCTGGAACAATATATGGACTGGACAGAGTGCAAGGCTTTGCCCCTGTCCTGTAGCTCAGTTATGATGTCTTTGACATCACCCCCAAAAAGAACTGGGCCTCGGAAGGGGGCATCCAAAATGGCTGCAGGGACATCTTGGGCCAATCAAGATACCTGCAGCCAGGAGTACCGACGCATGCTAACAGTTGTAGTGGTGCTCCGGGTAGAAGTGTCTACAGCATCATATGTAGCCCTTAGTGAATGACAGCAGGAGATTTCTGCTGTCCTGACCATTTGGGCAATCTTAGTTTTTATTTATTGAAATGTTTCACCAGGAAGGAACAGTGAACAACAAGTTGCTTGTCTCCCGGTGTGACCTAGGGGAGGAGGTACAATGAGGATGGAACAGTAATACATACATACAAGTTGCATAAGTCATCATTAACATACATTAGCAAAAGATAAATCTTACATGTAGTGTTCCATACAACAAGGGACAATAGAGATAATATCCATTTGCATAGGACAGGTGTTTTCATACATACATTTGCATGTGTCAGGTGTTACATACAGTGTACCGTACAATAAGGTTAATTGAGGGAACAAATAATAAGTTCAAGGGAAGTGGAGTAAGGGGATACACAGGTAAGGACAGATACAGAAAAAATAGAAAGAGGTAAAACAAGTGCTAGAGGGACAGGTGGCTCTCGGTGTGTGTGGGGAAACAAAATATGGTAATTGGGTAAAAAGTAAGCAAGTAAGCAAGTGCAAGTGTAAAGAGGTAAGGTGAATGGAGGAGGAGGGAGGAGAAGCCTAGCCCTAGAAAGATCCCCTCAGGATGCTGAGAACCCTGGGGCTAGAGTGAAGGGGTGGGGAGGATGGCAGTAGGACTTTAGAGAGTGTGTGTGTGTGGGGGGGGAAGTGTGGTTTATCACCTAGGAGAGGGATAGGACCTAACCCAAAAGGAACCCTTCAAGGATGCCGAGAACCCTGCAAGTGAGCGGGGAAAGGCCAGTACAGGTGGGTAAAGGTGAGAGAGGAAGAAAGCCGAGTCCCAGAATGACCCCTTCAGGATGCAGAGAACCCTGCAAGGGGGCTATGAAGGCCTGTGAGAGAATGGGGAGAGTTGGTTGTAGGAATAAAGAGGGTGGGGAGAGAGAGGAGGAGGGAGGAAGGGTGAACGTAACAACTTGGGGGAAGCTAGGGCCAAACCCATGGGACAACATCAGAATGCTGAGAATCCCAGTAAGAGTGCAGAGACGGCCGGTAGGGGAAGGAGAAGGGGGAAAAGAGAATGAGTGTTGGATCTAGGGGGAGGGAGGTGGAGTTGCATCAGGGAAGAGCAAGGTATAAATACAGAAAGGGGGGGGAAGGATTTGTAGGGAGCTTAGAAGAAGGAATTAGGGAGGGTCATAGCAGGAGCAGCTAGGAACTAGGTAAGTACAGAGGGCAGTGCTGATGGAGTAGAAAGAGGATGAGTGACGAATTTGAGGAGGGAAGGAGTTCCATATTTTAGGGAAGCTGTGGGAGTAACCATACTAACCGATGAGGGTGGATTGGCGGGGCCAGCCAGAGTACGTGAGTCAGTAGATCTAAGGGAGTGAGGGTGTGTGTGTGTGTTATTTTATTTATTTAGTTTTTGTTGACTGGGTAAGTGTACTAGACAAATTCTGCCTATTTTCAGGCATGACCCGGGGAGGGGGGGAGAGGATACAGATGAATGCCAACTGACTCTGAACCAGATTAAGCTGTTGGTGGTATTTTTAGTGAATGGGGGGAAACTTAGCCAGGGCACCAGGGAAATTCCCCTGCTCTTTTCAAGAAGTTCCAAGGGGTTCTTTAACATCCACCTGAACTACCACCAGAACAGGCAGACGGGATCTTGGTTTAACATCACATCTGAAAGACGGCACCTCAGGAGTGTAGCACCCCCCTCATGCTGCACTACAGTGTCAGCATTGGGATTTAACCCAAGTGCCTGGTGTGGGGATAGAACCCACAACCCTCTGATCTCCCGGCCTCAGAGGCAAGTGTGCTACCTACTGAGCCAATGAGGAAGAGAGGCAGTATGGGAGTTCACCTAGCCAGTGCTTAGAGGTGAATTTAGCAGAGAGAGAGAGAGAGGTGCCTATTTGTTAGAGAGGGGAAGGATAGGGCACGATAAAGATCGCAGTGGTGGGTGCGAGAGGGAGCATCAAGGGCAAAACGGCAGAAGGCGCTGAAGAGGGTGTCCAGTCTGGTCAGGAAGGACTTGGGAGCAGTACCACAGACTAAGTCACAATAGTCAAAAATGGGGAGGATCACCTGCTGGACAAGTTCGTGTCTAGCCCTAGGAGGGATGCAACTACAGTTCCTGAACAGAGCACCAAGTTTGGGATGAAACTTTTTCTGGATGGCATCAATGTGTCCAGAGAAGTTGAGGTGTTGGTCTAGCCAAACACCAAGGTGTCTGAAGGAGGATATGTCCTCAAGTAAACTGCCATCGAGGGAGTGGAAAGTGGGCAGGGAGGGGAGCCTAATGAGTCTCTGCCTTGTGTCAAAGGTCATGGAGACAGTCTTCTTGGCATTGGGGAATAACTGATGGTTAGCAAACCAGAGCTGAACCTTGTCGAGGTCTCGCTGTAAGCTGGATGTAACCTCAGCTGGACAAGAGCCAGATGCATACAGGACCGTATGATCAGCGTACATGTATAAGGCAGAGGAGAGGGAACAGACAGATGGAAGGTCGCTTAGGAAAATGGAGAATAAGAGGGGTCCTAACACTGAGCCTTGGGGAACTCCAGTGCCAATTGGGAGGGAAATGACATCAGAGGTCTTAACTGATTGGGTTCTATCAGTAAGGTAGGCCTTGAACCAGATAGTGGCTGAAGGAGACAGACCAGCTGATGGAAGGGAGTCAAGGAGTGAGTGGGAGATGGTGTCAAAAGCCTTGGCAAGGTTGACAAAAATGGCTGAGGTGATTTGGCTATTGTCCATCCCAGTAAGGATAGAGTCAGTGAGCCGAAGTAGAGAGGAGGTGGTGGTGGTGGTGGAGTGTTTTTTCCAAAACCAGATCGGAAAAGCAGTGAAGACGGAGGTATCAGATAGAAATTAGGTAAGCTGGGAGAGAACAAGGTGTTCTTGTATTTTAACTACGGTAGGGAGGAGAGAGTTGGGGCGATAGTTGCCAGGGGATGAGGGGTCACCCCCTTAAGGTAGAGGGAGAACCACTGCATGTTTCCATGGGGTGGGTACTGAGGTGGTTAAGAATTAGATATTTAGAATTAGAGAGAGGGGATAGACAATGGCAGGGGCTAAGAGAGAGAGAGAGAGACAGACGAGTTTAGGGTCAAGGCCATCGGGGAGGAACCTTTTAAGAGGTCGATAGCATGGAGGGCCTTTAGAGTATCATTAAGGGAGATTTTAGCAAAGGAGAAGGCAGGGTGAGAGGATGGTGGAAGGGTAGCTCCATTAGAGGGTGGAGAGGAGGGGGGTAAATATGGAGGGACTTCAGTGGCACAAAAGGTATAAAAGGCATTAAATTCCACAGCTACGGCAGGCGGGTCGGCCACAAGAGTATTTATTTTAAGCACCGGGGAGGGTGGGCAGGATGGAGGGGTACAGAGTGCATCGACCACCTTCTAGAATGTGGATTAGTAAGTTATGTTTGTGAGGAAGGCAGTTTAGAAGTATTTGAACTTGGCTAGCCTCGTTGCCCTGGCACAGGCATTTCAGAACTTGCGGTAGGTTGTGAGATTGCTAGGAAGCTTGGTAGCTTTGTGACACTTCTAGGCAAGATCTCTAGCTCTGAGGCAGGCCAGAAGTTCTGGAGTAATCCATGGTAGGTGGTTTCCCCTAACCCTAGTTTGTTTTAGTGGGGCAAAGGCATTTCAATTTACAATGAATATTTCTTTATAGCAAGCAAGGGCCGTATCATTCGAAGGGATGGAAGTTAGGGGGACCAGTCAGAAAGGACAATGTTGCACAGGAGAGGTTCTAGGTCGAAGGATTTAAAAGAGCGTAATTGTAAGGTTTTATGTGGTGATTTGAGTCTGTGGACTTTCCTGACTATGAATATTGAGTCGTGGTCACTGAGAAAGTCAGGAAGGATGCCAGAGCTGATGACTCTGTGGTGATGGGAGGTAAGAGCCCAGTCGAGTAGGGAGTGTTTTTGTGTCTTGTGGTTTGGGCGGGTGGGTTCCGAGATCAGCTGGGAGAGGTTAAGGGCTCCAATTTCATTAAGTGTTTTGGTTGTTTTAGGTGACAGCCAATTTAAATTGGGAGTCACAGAGAATGTATAGTTCCCCAGAGCGAGAAAAGGCAATGATGGAGGTTAAGAAGTCAAGCGCGATAGGGGGCTGGACGTTAGGATGACAGTAAATGCCGGCTATAAAGATAGGAAGAGTGAAAGGCAGGGTCACTTGAACAGCTAGAGCATCATGGGTCGCTGGATTGGAGGAGGAATAAATAATGGAATACTGGAGGGAGGTAAGAACGTACATAGCCACACCACCACCACCACCCCTGCCAGCACAGTCTTGCCTTAGGAGGGAGTAGCCAGGAATGGAGACAAAGTGGTCAGGGGTTGTGCTCTTTAGCCATGTTTCCATGATGATTAGAAGAAAAAATTACTCACTTTAGTAATGCTGTTTCTTCTAATGGAGTCTTGCTATATTATAGACATTAGCAGTTTGATCCAGCTCTAGAACTGCCCCGGAGTGCAATGGTTAAAACCATTCCAAAATAGAATTTTGGCACGAGAGCAGCTCTATCTGTGTCATTTCAAACTTGAACTGTCAGAGCTTTACGAGCCAAACTCACTAAGGTCTGTGTGGAAGCTGTAACTACACTAGCCAAATGGCTACCTAAATAATAACAACCATTGATGGTCCCAACACCACGACTCAAGTCAGGGACCAGAAATACTAACACCATTCTAATAATATGAAAATGGAACATAAGTATAATAAAACACACACACGCATTACATACACACCCCAAAGTCCCAAAGGGGACAAAATTCTAACAGGACATAAGTAGTGCCACACTAAGTTGCCCGCACCCCACCAAGTAGAGGTTCTGAGAGGGCAGGTTGGAGGGAGGTCTATAATATAGCAAGACTCCATTAGAAGAAACATTACAAGGTGAGTAATTTTTCTTCAAACAACATGAAGTCTTGCTATATTATAGACATTAGCAGAATACACAGCAGTACCTCCATGGAGGAGGGCAGAACCTACTTAGGAATAGGCTCTGAAGAACAGCTGTGCCAAACGAAGCATCTCTCCTGGCCTGGACATCGGGGAGTAATGCTTGGTAAAAGTGCCGTTTTCAAGTAGCAGCCTGGCAAATCTCTAATAAAGGGATATCTCTCGCAGCAGCTAGAGACGCAGCTGTACCCCTGGTAGAATGAGCCCTCAAACCAGGGGGGCTCTGCCCACTTCTGATAACAAAATTGGATACAAGAGACAATCCACCTGGCTATTGATCTCTTTAGTGGCAGGTTTGCCTTTCCCAACTTCACCATGGGTAAGGAAAAGTTGGAGGGATTGAACCTGTGACCTTTGGTATGCTCTATATAATAACTAAGAGCTCTCTTAACATCCAGGCTGTGCAACCTCCTCTCACCCGAAGAGGAGTGATCAGTGAAAAATACTGGAAGGGAGATTGATTAAGATGGAAATCTGAAAACACCTTAGGCAAAAAAGGAAAATTACGTACCTACCGTAATTCTTGATCTTCTCTTGTATCTTCACCATTCATTACTTCCTGGTGTAAGCGGGAAGCGCACCAAATCACGAAACTTTTTTTTTTTTTAAATGCCTAACGGCCCCTACCGAGAGCGACGCCATGCATCATGCGCGAGGGCGGCCGCAGTAGCGACGACCTCCTCCAACTCAGTTCTGTGAGCCGAGAGGCAAAGAGAAAGCAGAAAATATAGATAGCGAGGCAAGATAGCCGAGGATAGCAAAGCAAAGAAGAATGAACTGAAAAGGAATAAGCCGATGGAGGAAGGACAGAGGAGATAAGAACATCCTAGTCTAGGGACTGCAGGGCCTCCTTACCTGGGCGACTCTAGGAGAGAGAGATGAGGGAAATGAGAAAATAGAAGAAGAAGAAGAGAGAAGAGAGAGAGATGGGATGTTGAAGGGACCAGAATGCCCCACGAGCATAGTTAGCTTGTAGCTGAAGGCTCGACTAAAGGGAAGCAAGAATCATAGATAGAGCTGAAGAGAAGGTTCACCAAACCCACTGGACAGACTCAGGAGGCATAGTCCTCATCTTCAACATGCCATTGAAATTATGACACCCGCCTGGGCTCCTGGCCGCGGAAGGCCTTTAACTGGAGGACACCCGAGGAGGAAGAATAAAACCCCAGCAGCATGAGAGTGCTGCTCAGGGTTTAGAAATGGAAAATGCAAGCCTTTCAGGCGTTTCAAGACAGAAATGGGACTCAGACTGACTGGCTAAGGCAGGCCAAGGCTTAGGCTGGTTAGGATTGGATATGGTCAGCAGAGCTCTATTGTAAAATTGCCCAGGAGGACACTTAAGGGAGAAACCAATAGCAAAACAGCGAGAAGGAAAGCCTACCTTCTCATTTGCCTTCTTGTTTGATTTCTCCTTTTGACTAGATGCATGACCCAGATACCAAGATGCCTATAGCAGTCGGAGAGAGTTCCTCAGCATTTTTTTTTTTTAAAAGAAGAAAGGAACAGACGTATTCGTTCCTCTGCTCTGCAAGGCAAGAACAGAGGGGGGGAAAGATTTCAGGGCAACTATCTGAACACGGGATTGCAGGATCAAAACTGAATAGCCTGAGCCAGACAAAAACCCCAGAGGTATCTTGCCAGAAGAATAGCAAGAGAAGTAGTGCAGTCTGATCGCCAATGCAATCCACGAGATGGCCCATGAATCTTAGAGTAGTAATTTTCTGGGTGAGGACCCTCCCCTTTAAGAAAGAACTTTTTTTTTTATATTTATATATATATTTTTTTTTTGGAAAAATTAAGAATTTTCCCTATATTTTATAAACAAAGAGAAATGCAGAGAGAGGAAGGAGATGGGAGGTGGAGAAGCCACAGGAGGAGGCCACTGAGGGGATGGTGGGTGGAGTGTAAGTAATGAATGGTGAAGATACAAGAAGATCAAGAATTACGTAGAGTACGTAATTTTCCTATCTTCCTTGTCAATCTTCACCATTCATTACTTCCTGGTGATATAAGCTCCTCTTCCCAGGAGGAAGAGGCCATACCCTGAGGAACAAGACCCCAGCTTTCTGCTGGTGAGAAACAGAAGGAAGACCCTGGCTTATTCAGAAAGCCTAAGTGGGAGAAGAGCTAGGAGGTGCCTCCGAGGACGAGGAGACGGATGGAGCCCTGTAAAGTCTCCTAGCTCTGGATGAGAAAAGGCGGGTCCCCAGAAGGCGGAGCATATCACCCTACGTCGGGCCAGAGGTGACAACCTGGAGGCAAGCCATGCAATCCGCCTGATGCAGATCGCTGTCCCGCAAGCCTGGAAGCCACCTCATGGGCGTCATAAGATGCCCTTGCTTGGTGTCTTGCCAGCTCCAGGCCTACGGAAGGGCAGCGGCTTGTCTGGTTTGCTCGTGTCAGGCATAGATGCCAGCAGCTGGGACATCATCGACCACAGATGCCGGTTGTAGGCAGCGTGGTGAGCCTGATGTGATGCAATACATGCACTCGCACGAGAAGAAGAGAACACTCTTAGCTCAGACGGTCGAACTGGAGAGAGTCCAATCCGTGGGCGGTCGAGCGCCAGGCAACGGCCCAAAGGAGTATCCAGGTATACCAAACCTGAGGACGGGTTGGGAAGGGAACCTAGAGACTCAGAGGGGCACAATACCTAGCTGGCAGTCCGCCGGGCTGGGGATGAAACGGCAGGGAACTGCCAGGACCGGATAGGCAGCCTCCTGGAGGGATAGGCCAGAAAGGTACCACCAGATGCTGGCACTGAATTCACCAAGGAATTCATTGCCACCCGCTCGGGTATTGTCTCCGAACGTAGGAAATCAAGATCCCCACCATCCTCGAGAGGAAACGCTGATATTCTGTGAAATCAGCATCGGAGGACAGATGAGCAGGGTCCTCCTCAGAGGAGGGAGACGAGGATGATGGGGAACTGGAATGTCCAGAGGATTCCTGCGGTGGGGAGAGTCGAAAGACCCGCCATGCATGTAACTAACATATGAGGGAAGGTCACAGAGAACCTCTGAACTGCTCCCAGGATAACGGACCAGTGGGACCACGCATGGCCTGGGAGCGGGGTGGTGAGCAGAGAGATGGGAGAGGGCACCTCGAGGAGGCAACTGCTCTCTGCGAGGGCTCTGGAATCCGGGAAGGAGCTCTAGTAGGAGGGATCCCGGATATCAAACCAGGCCGAAACGGAACTCTGGGAAGCGGAACCTGGAAGAGCCCTGGGAGAAAACTCCCTGTGGCGACACGGGACTGCATGGATCCAGAAGGGCAGTCCGCACAAAGCCGCCCAGAGGACACCCTAGAACCCTGGGAGGGCGGGCTCTGCGCTCGGCTCTGGCCACCCCGAGGTGGCCAAAGAGGCACCGAGCAGCAGGGCGCCTGCCCCTCAACCCCTCGAGTTCGAGAGGGCCCTCCTCCCGACTGCAGCGTTCCCCTAACCCCAGAGGTAACAGCACCCGGGGTAGCTGTCACCGCCTCAGAGAGGAGCCTCCTCCGTCACCCCACGTCTGCCCCAGGACTCTCGGCCAGCCGAGGAACCCTCAGGAGGCAGCCAAAGGGGACAGAGGGAGGCCCGCTGCCGCCTGGTACCCCTAGCCACCGAGGACCCAGATTCCGAAGAATGGGGTGCCAGGATGGAGTCCCATCTGAGTCATCGTCCTCCGAGGAGGGCCAGACCAAGCAGGACCTCGATACTGGCCACCCAAGGGTCCCGAGGCCACAGGGCCATGAACGGCCCCAATGCCAGTCTGACACCCGTCCTCCCCTCGCCGGCAGCATGGTAACCCCACCCCCAGCGGCTCCAGCAGACCGGCACCGCCCGGATGAGGAAGGCACGCCCGGCGCGCTGGCGGCGTCCCGGAGAATAATGACACCGTCGGCAACCGCCGCCAGAGCTCATCGGCACATGACGCGCTGAGGCCAAAAGCAGCACATGCTTAGCGCCGCCCTGATCACGGTGCCGTGAGCGGCGCCCAGGATCCTAGCGGCGGCGCAAATGGTACCGCTCGATCACGGCACAGCGGCAGCGCCGGGATCTAACGGCGCTGAGCGGCGGCGTCGATCACCGGCACAGGAACGGCGCGGGATCAAACGGCGCCCAGCGAGGCGGCGTCGAGCCCACGAGCGGGCCCAGCCAGGGCCTCGACAGAGGAGCCTGCACCTCAAGGTGACTGCCGGCGGTGTCAGCGCTGCGGCCCGGAGGGGCTCCGACGCTCCCACAACACCGCGGAAGGGCCTCCCCTCGGCAAGAAGGAAGAGGAGACCCTCCTCCTCGGGACCTATAGGCCGGGAGGGACCGGGGAAAGGCCTAAGGATCTCGCCGAGATTCCCGCGACGACGCCGTCCCTGAAAGTCGGGCGGGCCTTGCCGAGCTTGTGCGCTGACTTCGAGGACGCCGACGGTCCATCGAGAAACAAGCGCCGCATCGAATCCATATTATGGGTTGGGTTCCAGGCAACGAAGACAGACGCCATGCCGGTTCGAGACGGAGAAATGCGCCGCAGGAGCACCGACGCATAGGCACGGCCCGCTTTAGAAGAACGCTTTACCCAGAACCGGACATAACGCGAAATAAACAAGATTAAACACAGTCGGAAATACACCCGCGCCATACAAAGGAAAGAAAAGGAACAGTCTTACCGTGGGCGTCGAGTGTAGAAAAGAGTCGGATACGCACTTTCGGTTGCTTCACCGCGAACAGGTGCTGCCTCGACGGGAGAAACAGAACTGAGTTGGAGGAGGGTCGGTTGCTGCTAGCCGACCCCCTCACGCATGGCATCGCTCTCGAGGCGAGGCGTTAGGCATTTAAAAAAAAAAAAAGTCCCGTGACGGGTGCGCGCCTCCGGCTTACACCCAGGAAGTAATGAATGGTGAAGATTGACAAGGGAAGATCTTCCTATTAGTCCTAAGGACTACCTTATCCCTGTGGAAAGAAATAAAGTCAGTCTCCACTGACAAGGCTTGCAATTCACTTATGCGTCTGGCAGAAGTGATAGCCACTAGAAAAACAGTTTTCCAAGTTAGGTACTTAAGCTCTGCAGAAGACAGAGGTTCAAAAGGGGGTTGCATTAACTGGGCAATGCAAACATTAAGGTCCCAAGCAGGGCTGGTTCCCAAGGGAGGATTAGTATGGAGTAATCCTTAAAAAAACTTGGAAAACACAGGATGAGAGGAAGAGGGATGACTTTCCTGCTGACACAAAAGCAGACACAGCTGCCAAATGAACTCTCAGGGTAGCTGGTCTGAGACCCAAGGAATTAAGATGTACCATGTAATCTAACAAAATGGGCAATTCAGCAGATTCTGGGAAATATTTTCCCAGCACACCAAATGGAAAACCTTTTCCATTTAGAACTATAAGTAGCCCTAGTGGAAGGCTTCTGGAAGCCTTTAGGATCTCAAGAACACCCTGAGAGGTGTAAATCAGCAAACTCTAACTCCTCAAGAGCCAGGCCTTGAGGTTGAGATTGAGGTCGGATACCAAACCCTTCCTGGGCACAAGTCAACAGATTGTGATTCCTGGGAGGCACAGGGGAAGATGGACTGTCAGAGACAGAAGGAGCGGGTACCAGGGCTGCCTGGCCCAATCCGGGGCAATCAGAATCACCCTGCAAGTCTGAGATCTGATTTTGACTAGTACTTTGAATAGGAGAGGAAAGGGGGGGGAAGCATAGAGGAACATCCCCTCCCAATCCAGAAGAAGGGCATCCAGGGGAACTGAGCCCAGCACTGGAGGCCTGCAACAGAACAGAGGAAGTTTGTGATTGTCTGGGTCTGCAAAAAGATCTATCTGAGGGATGCCCCACCTGGCAAAACTATCCCCAGCACTTGAGGATCCAGGGACCATTCGTGATGGCCCTGGGAAATCCTGCTGAGGGCATCCACTAGGACATTGTCCTTCCTGGAAGATGAACTGCTATGAGGAAGTGTTCAGGGAAGGCCAGAGACCACAACTCATTGCCTCGGTGCACAAGGCCGAAGACCGAGTGCCCCGCTTGTTGATGTACCACATTGTTGTGGTGGTGTCTGTTCTGACTTGTATCACCTTGTCGTGGACAGATGCAGAAAAAGCTTGAAGAGCTAAAAGACAGCTCTGAGTTCCAGCAAATTGATGTGGAGCAGAGATTCCTGGGGACCAACCTCCCTGAGTGGAAAGGTCGCCCATGTGGGCTCCCAACCCAGAAGGGAAGCATCTGTAGTGAGAGTCAAGTCGTGAGAAGGGGAAATGAAGGGGAACCCCGCTCTTAAATTGCTCTGATCCTTCCACCACTGGAGAGCTAGGATCAAGGTTGAATCACTGGGACCAACTTGAAGGGGGTCTCTTCTCTGAGACCAAAAGGTTCTCAAGTGAAACTGAATGTGTCTCATCTGAAATCTAGCTCCCTGCACGACAGCTGTGGATGCAGCCATGTGCCCCAGGAGCTGCAGAAAGTGTCTTGCTGGTCGAGAGACCTGCAGAGTGAAGGAAGAGGCCAGAGCCACTAAATTCCTTACCCTTTCTGGGGAAGAAAGGCTCTGGCTAGCTTTGTGTCCAATTCTGCCCCTATAAAGGTGAGTACCTGGACTGGTTCCAGAACCAACTTGGTAGGTTTAGCAGAAAACCCAGGAGGTGAGAAGCTGCTGGGTGACCTGCAGGTGAGATTTTACCTGTTCTAGGACTGCCTACAATGAGCCAGTCGTCTAGATAGGGAAAAACAGCAATCCTCTGCCTCCTTAAGTGGGCCACTGCTAGACACTTTGTGAATACCTTGGAGCAGAGGTAAGGCCGAAGGGCATTGCTCTGAACTGGTAATGACCTGAGGGCAGTTCGAATCTGAGGTACTTTCGATGGGATCTTCTGATTAGGACATGGAAATAGGCATCCTTGAGGTCCAGGGAGGCTAGCCAGTCCCCTAGCCTTAGGGAAGGTAAAATCATTGCCAGAGTTACCATTTTGAACTTTGGTTTCAAAAGATGCTTGTTCAGATATCTGAGATCTAAAATGGGCCGCCATTCTCCTGTCTTTTTTGGGGTAAGGAAGTATCTGGAATACAGACCCCTGCCCTGATGCAGGGGAGGAACCCTTTCTACTGCTCTGAGAGCTAACAGGGATGAGACCTCTGTTTCAGAGCGAGGGTCTCTGAAGCACTTGCAGTGAAAAGTCTGCTTCTCAACTTGGGAAACTTTTGAAGCTGAGAACCAGACCCTGGCTTACTACTTCCAGAACCCACTTGTCTGAGGTTAAAGAGCCCAATTCTGACTGAAGTAAGCCAGCCTGCCCCCACTGGTACAGGAGAATCGGCCCTGGGCACCCCATCAGGGTGCCTGTTTCGAGGAGCTTTTAGGCTGGGGGTGGGAGCAGGTCTGCCCACCCCTCGCCTGCCCCTGCCTCTGAAGAAGCCCCTCTGAGCATAGGCAGAGGAGGCCTGAGTCTGGTAGAAAGGCTCGTGAAAGGCCTACCCCTACCCCTGGGGCATGCCTTTGAGAAGTGGCCACCGCTCCCTTAGCCTGGGCACTCTTGTAAGTAGTCCTATATTCATCCATCTTCTTCATGTAATTCTCTGTCTGCTCTCCAAACAGAGAATTTCCCACCACAGGAAAATCCATAGCCTTAGTCTGGGTATCCTGTGACAAACTAGTATACCTGAGCCAGGCCAGCCTACGAAAAGCTACAGATGTGGCCATGACCCTAGAGGAAACATCATTAACATCCACATCAGCATGAAACTGAACCTTAGAGGCTTCAATGCCATCAGCAGCCACCTGTTCTAGTTCACTAGCCAGCTGGCCATGGGCCTGCTTGGCCAATTGCATAACAGTATCCCATCTAGATTTCTGACACCTAGCTACATAAGCCATATAATTTGCTTGCCTGAGTCCCAGAGAGGCTGCCATATACTGTTATTTTGCCATGGCATCAATCTTCCTGGAATCCTTGTCAGGAGGATGTGAAGCCAAGGGAATATTAGCTTTATCACAGGCAGCAGCCTGAACTACCCCAACATGACTGCATTGCTGAGAAGGAATTCTGTATCAGGGCCTGACAATGTATACCTTCTGTCCATCTTTTATCTACAGGAGGCACAGAATTAGGAGCTTTTAAAATTTTAATTGTTTGTTTCCAAAAGACTTATGTAAAGGAATAGACAACCTCCTGACTCTGGAATATCCATAATTTCTACAAAATCAGGCTCCTCTTGCTCATCCACAGCCTCTTCTAAAGGAAGCTGGAGGGTTTCAGCAACTTTTTATAAAACATAAAATGAGATGGGGACTCAGACAGCATAGGGGGATTCTAAAGGTCTGTCTGGGGAGGCGTCCGGTTCAATGGGCACACCCAGACCTTCCCAGCCACATTCATACTGTTCATAATCCTCTCTGGTTCATAAAATTCCTCAATATCATAATCCTGAACCACGGACGGACGAACCAACCTTTTACCAGATAGTGGTGGTTCGGACGGACCCTGAGACAGTGACTGGACAATTTGTATGGCTTTTGCTATCTCTGCAGCAGTTGGAGAAGGAATTTTGGACTCCAGACCTGCTGATTTTCTTGTTTTCTTTACTGGAATTGGTTCCTCAGAACCAGCTTTTCTTTGCCGAGAAGTCTGGCCCTGGTCAGAGGGCACTCCTCTGTCTGCTGGAATCGAACCGGCTGGCCATCCGAGTCAGCCGGACTTTTGCCTCGTCCCTGAGCCTGCCCAATCTTTTCCAGGGTGGCTGCAGGAAATTTCACATACCTGGCAGTCTGACTGAGGTGGTCAAACCTCAGACAATAAACACATGTGTGTGTGGGTCAGCCTTGCAAAGACTTCCCACAAACATCACAGTGTTGAAACCAGTGGCCGGTTTTCTTTTTGGGTTTCTCAGACATAATGCCAGCTAACAAAAACTTGCCCTTTAGCGGCAGTGCTAGGCAAGACACCCTTATCGGTTCCTAACGCGTGTCACTGGTATTGGAAAAAACGAATAAACTGCTTTTTTAGAACCGATAAGAACCGGAACCGCACTTAAAATAGTAACTTTTAGTTTTAATAAACCCACTGATCGGTTCAAACCGAACCGATAACTTACAAGTTCCACACAGACAAAACCTTCATTTACTTACAGTTACCACAGATAGAGCTTGAACGAACGGTTTCGGTTAAATAAAACTATTCTCTGTTAAATCCAACCGAGAAAACACTTTTAAACCGAAATGAACTGAGCAGAAGGAGAAATCTCCGGAGCGACTGTTCACTGAGGCGGAGTAAAGAATCTGACAGTTCAAGTTTGAAATGACACAGATAGAGCTGCTCTCGTGCCAAAATTCTATTTTGGAATGGTTTTAACCATTGCACTCCGGGGCAGTTCTAGAGCTGGATCAAACTGCTAATGTCTATAATATAGCAAGACTTCATGTAGTTTGAATATTTGGTTTTAGAGTGGCTGCCATGGTTTATAGGAGGTCAATTTTTAGCAGCAAACTATGGATATTTAAATGAAGGACCTTGAAACCCTTTGGGAGGACTGAGAGAGCAGAGGAGGGGGTGGCAGTAGAAGAGGAAACACTGGAGCACAAGGAGCAATTGGACCAGGATTGGAGTGGATGTCCCCAGAGGAGAGCAAGAGCACAGCGAGGATGAGGAAGTGGAGCTTAGGGGATTTGGAAGGAGATGACGAGGAGGCCAGGAGGTTTGAGGAGAAGGGAGCGGGAGAGTATGGGAGCAGAATATGAAGAACAGCAAAGAAAGTAGGCACTGTTAGCAATGATGCATGTGGAATAGTAGAAAAATAAGACCATAGTTCAAAGGGAGAGGTGGGAGTAATAGTGAGGATATAAGTAGGGGACTGGATGTAGTAGCTGGAGGGGTAGTTGAGATATTTGGCACTGGTGAGTAGTGAGCAAGTGAGGTGGTAGAGAGAGGGATAGGAGTAGAAAAAAGGTGAGAGAGGAGAGGAGTTACATTGTACAGGGAGGCAGGATTTTAGAAAGACTAGAAAATTAGGAGAGAGATGGTTTGGCAAGCAGAGAGCAGGGCAGATTGTATAGGGAGGCAAGATTTTAGAAAAACTAGAAAATCTGGGGAGAGCAGGTTTGGCAAGCAGAGAGCAGGGTGGAGGGGACTGAGCAGAGGAAGGAGCTGAGCTGAGATTTAGATAGTGAACAGAAGGGGATCTAGATGACTGTATTCGATGTAGTGCCCTCTAGAGGCGGAACAATATAAACCTGCTAAGGGGATAGTAGGTACTTAGTAATTCACAACAGATAGGTCACCTGATGCCCAGGGACTATAAGTAAAAGAGCCCAGATAGCATGGGGGGAGGGTGGGGAGCTGGCGTAAAGCGCCAATGGGAAGTAGTCTGTTAGCAACTCGGGCTAGGAATACCAAGCCAGCCAGTGAGGAGGAGGACAGAGAGAAAGACAGCCAATAGCAGCCACGGGTTAGTAGCAGCGGACCAATTAGCACGGAACCAGGTGTTCAGAGTGGTCCTGCTTTGTCCTGAAGTGTATCTGCGGGCTGATGCTTCGGGCATTAATTTTAGCCTCGGAGTCATGCAAGGCCTTGAATTCCAACTTAAGCTGACCTAGGATAGATTTCTGGTACACGATCATGTGTGCCAGATACTTCAGGGTTCTGAGGGCCAATGTGGAGGCCGAATAAACTTTATGTCCAAACTGGTCTATTTGCCTTGATTCCTTGTCAGGAGGAGAGGTGCTCATATGCTTAGGCTTAGCTGTTCAGTCACAGGCCACACTAATGACCACAGAGTCCACCTTAGGATGAGAACTGAGGTGGTCTTTGCCCTCAGGGACCCAATATAATCCGTCGGCCTTCTTGATGACCGCAGCCACCGATGAAGGCTGCTGCCAAACTGTGGAGGCTAAATCCTCATGTGGGCCTATCCACAGAAGAATGAGGAGTGGCGACACCTCTGGCATGTTCAAGTGCTCCACCAGTCTCTTATATTGAGAGTCCTGGTCCTCCGTCTTCCACCCATTCGTTTCTTGAATTTTCCAAAGGATCTCTGTGAAAGAGGGATCCTCCGGGGGGACTTGGGAAGAGTCCTTGGGATCCTCCAGGGGAGGGGTCTCAAAGCTCAAAGTGGAGGAGGCGGAAGAGTCAGAGTCCAAGTCCGATGAAAGGCTTCAGTCCAGGGACAGAGCCAGCGGAAGAGGGATCTCCTTAGAGGAGACTGTGAGGCTCCTATTTGTTGCCTTCTACATCGGTAGGGCGTGAGGGCCTGACCCGAGGTAGAAGGATAAGATGACACTGGTGAAAGGGACCTGGGAGTAGGATCCAGTCGGACAGGCGGGGAGGCTGCAACCAGCTGATGTCGGTCCAACTCAGAAAACAGCTGGGTCTGGGTCTTGGTCTCGCTCCACCAAGACTGACACGCCACCCTGAAGTCCACCTGAGGAGGAGGGGACTGGTACGCGGCGAGTAACCTGGAAAGTGATAACCTGGCGTCAAATAACCAGATATCAGATAATAGCCCAGATTACCATAGCTGGGTGTGGGGTATCCAGGCATCTGGTTCACTGGCGGCAGATACCCTGGAGAGAGCTAGTGAGGTACAGGGAAGCCTGGCATCAGAAGGTCAGGTGAAGGCCCCGATGACAGAGCCAAGGGTCCGGTTGGAGGCTCTGATGGTGGTAACCAGGCGAAGACCCCGATGGAGGGACTGAGAGACCTGATTAGGGCCCTGATGGAGGGTAGAAAGGGCCTGGTAATGTCAGATTCGGCACCATATCCCCCGGAGGAAGTTCTGGCATTGGCCCCAAAGGGGCAGAGGGTCCCACCGGGGTCTGGAGCAGTGCAACTGTCCCAGATGGGGGAATCTGCAGTGTAGGAGACGTTGGCTCCCGAATGAGGTCCGACGTCGGGCTGTTCTGGCTGTGGCACCTGGGTAGTGTCAGGCGGACGCTCCTCCAACTCCGGCTCAGGAAGATCCAGTGAGCCAGGAGTCACCACCAAAGGAGGTGGGGAAGAAGGATCGTGAGAGGGAGAACCCTCTGGGGAAGGCTGTGGCCGAAGCGGCAGCCGGTGCTGATCTGGCAGATCAATGTCAGGCCTGTTATCAGGGCCTGATGAAAGTGCTGTGGCTGGGTGGATGCCAGAGGAGCTGGTGTATAGTTTATCAGTCAGGGCTAGGCAGTCGTCAGAGGAGCCGATAACCGTCTTATCAGCCCTGCCACTAGACTGAGACCTGGAGGTTTTGAGGGGTGTAAGAGTGGCGGAGTTCTGCAGAGTAACAGAGACACCCACTTGAACCACAATCAGCTCAGGCAGGGGAACCAAGGGCTTCTCTGCGGAAGAAGCAGATTTGGCCGGTGGAGTATTACCCACGTTACCGGGAGGCCACTTGGTGTCCGTGGCTCCCACAGGAGGCCGCAGGCAGGATGGAGACTGGTCGAGGTCCTGGTGTTTCTCTTTGTCCTTCTTCTTTTTGTGGGAGTCGGAAGAACCCCCCCCCCCACTCTGGTGAGGAAGATGATTCCTGTAGCTTCCACAGTTCCTTCTCCATGGAAGCCATCTTCAGTTTAAGAACGCGGGCTTCCAGGGTCTGTTGGCAGCATTTCTGTGTGGTCTGGTTGAAATTCTGGCAGGCCTCACAGTCCTCGGTCTTATGCTCGGGTCCCAGGCAAAAAAAGATAGAAGGAATGGCCATCCTTATGAGGGAGATGAGTGCTGCAGGAACTGCACTTGTTCTTATGTGACTCGGAAGGTGTCGGAGATGACATCCATGAAAATGATTTACTTTTCGAATGATAGAAAATAAAAGATGGTAGAAATACTCACTCGAAAATGGCAGTCAACTGAAGCAGTGTTCTCCATGAGGTCTGACATGTGCAGGTCAATGGCAGCAAAGAACTGGAGGGCGGGTGTGGGGACTGCCCACTATATAGCGTCACACTGATGTCCATCACTTGACATCGGGTAGGCAGTTCCCCACCAGATACTGCTAGCTAAAGTTTTCCACGTGGTCCTAGTGCCTGCTCTAGTCCTAATGGTTATTACCTACTGCAGGAGCCCTCTTGAAGTAAAAGCTAGCTATTCCCTCCCCCTCTATGGTGGACCCATCTCAGATAGTACTTCTTGAACTCAGAAAAAATGGCAACTGCTATAATTTGTTCTGGTACCTCTCTGAGAGTACGCAATGGACTACTCTGCTAGATGTCTGCCCCATCATGGGGATACTGCCGGTACTCTGTCTGCTACTGGTACTGAGCCTAATCCTGTCCATGACCCACCGAATGACAGACTATGTTCACCTTTAGATGCAATCTGGACCAAGATGAGAGGCCTGAAGTGTGCTCACATGAACATCAATAGTCTCAGACCTAAAATCCAGGAGTTGGAAGTCTGGGATGACGTGTATGCCTCAGATATTTTGGTGATACTCAAGACCTAGCTAAAGTCACTCTCATAAAGTTGTACTTACAGGATACTCTATCCTTTGCACTGATAGACCTGTTAAGAGAAGTGGTGTAGTGCTTCTTTATTTAAAATCCACTCTTAATGCCACTCAAGTAACTCTCCCTGGAGCAGAAGATGAATGTGAAATATCGCTTGCTAAAATACTACTTGATGGCACTAAGCCCCTTCATGTGGGCTGCTTTACAACCCCCCCTTGAGTGGCATCATCTGAGCTGCTCTCTTTTGAAGGTCCTTGCTGACCACTCACTAGGTGACATATTACTTCTGGGGGGCTTCAATATTAACTGGACCCCTGACATTTTGGTGGGGGGGGGAGAGGAGAATCAGGGATGCTGTGCTGGAAGCTCAGCTCACACAAGTGATTTGTGAATCACCAGGTTACACAAAATTGGGTAAACATACCTTGATTGACTGGATCCTAGTCTCCAACCCAGAAAGGACACAAGCTGCGAGCATACTCTCAGATTTCCTAAGTGACCACTACTCTACATTCTGCATTTGGAAGAACAGTGCTCCCAAGCATTCTCTTAGGATTTTCCTTGCCAGGGACTTCATAAGGTTTGATGAAGCTGCCTTCCAGGCAACCTTTTCCAATGAACCGTGGGCAATAATCAAATCTCTCCTGGATATTAATGCAGCCAACAACTTCTTTACCATCAGCTTGTTATCTGCTGTTAACCTGTATGCCCCTTAAAAACAAATTAGGGTAAAAGGACAAAGATCTGAATGGCTGGACACTAAACTCAGAAAGCTACTGAGGCACAAAGATAAGGCATGGGGAGGATATAAAAACACAGGTCTCAAAAATGACTGGGATAAACACGGGGAGTACAGGAATCTCTGTAAAACTAGCGTTAAAGGGGCCAAGCACAAATATCTCAGGACTCTGTAGCAAACTAACCTATCAACCCCCAAATTTTGACCCATATAAACACCCTTCTAAAGGGTCGGTCGACCTACCTACTCTGAGTCAGATATATACTAGCTGAGGGCAAGCTACCTAATGACCACCTGGATATTGCCAATGCCTTCAACAGATGCTTCACAGATCATGACAGGTACAAAACTCCCTTTATGGGACCCACTCAAAACACCATAGACTCCTTGCATGAAGCTAAAGTACCCAAGCCCAAATTCCACTTCAGATGCGTTACTAGAAAAAAATTGCTAACCTTACTAAAAAATCTAAAAGTGGAGGCCTCAGAGTGCTCTGACAAACTGGAGCCCAAGCTGTTAAAATTAGCTGTATGTGCCATTGTCTCTCCTGTTGCCATGCTATGTAACAAGGCTCTTATGGAAGGAAGAATCCCTGATTGTTGGAAGGTGATCATTATAATACCTGTCCACAAAGGTGGCCCCAGGGGAGCCTAAAGAAAATTACCGCCACATCTCCCTACTCAGCTCTCTAGCAAACATTCAAGGAAGGCTTACCTATAACCAGGTACAAGAATATCTTGAGGAGTACCATCTTTTTTTGTGTATAGTATTTATGCTCTAGCCTGGCAGTCCTCTCATTCTGGGGGAACCCTAGCCCTGTCACCCCGGCATCTACCAGCCAGCACAGCAGTCACCCCAGGGCTTACCCCCCTGGTGGGGCTGGAGAAGGTGCCCCCCCCCAACAGGATCCAGTGTGCTGTGTTGTGGCTAGCCGGGTGCAAGGCCTGTGAGTTCCCCTGTCATCATCTGCAGGCTATTTTCAGCTGTTTTCTCCCCTTGCAGGATTGCGGCATGCAATGCCGCCAGCGACCAGGACCGCGCACGCTTCCATGCGTGCCCCAGCAGGCGGCTGCCGCGTCACCACCCCCTGTTGTGTAGCTCCATGCTGTCAAGCTCCAGCCTCTGCTAGGGGTCAGGTGAGCACCGGTTGCCGAATCCCCCCCTCCCCAGAGATGGAGAGCAGTCCATCGGAAGCTCAATCCATCTCCTCCCTGCCTACCCTGCCGGTGACCCGTGCGCGTTCATAAACATGGGTCGTCAGAGTGGTGCGAGGTGTGGCGTCCAGTGCCTCAACCCTCAGCGCCACTGGGCCGGCTGAGGAGTACCATCTCTTGACTCACTGGCAACAAGGTTTCAGAAAATCCCATGGCACTGACACCGCTCTAGTTAGGCTGGTCACAGACATTCTGGGTGCCAGGGACAGGGGGTGAATGACTGGGGCAGTTTTCTCATAGATCTCACAAAGGCATCTGACCTAGTGAATCATGGACTCCTATTAAACAAACTCAAAAGGTTTGGTCTGGACGACCTCTCCTGAAGGTGGCTCACTCATGATTTGACCAAAATGTCCCAGAAAGTGAAATGGAAAGGTATTCTATCTGAAGTACACTCTATTACTGATGCCCAATATTGGGCCCACTGTTAGTCTCCCCATTTGTTAATGACCTATCTGGACACTGTGGAGGGGTGTGTCTTCAGCTCTATGCTAATGATGCAACACTGTACAGAAGCTCTAATGATATCACCCTTATCAACAAACTCCTTGCTGCGGATTTCCAGGTGCTTGAAAGGTGATTCTCGTCAAACAACTTGATTCTTAATACCAAAAAGACTAAAGCTATCCTTTTCAGCTCCAGGCACCTAGGTGTTGACAGACAACATCTCCTAAACTTGTCCACATCAGGGGGTACCAAACAGAGGTGACTAAGGCCATTAAATATCTAGGAGTTTACCTTGGTCAGGAAGTCTCCTTCAGAGCTCATTTTCTAACCAAAGCCCTACACTAAAAGAATGGTTTGCTATACCATCTAGGAAATGACCTCACAAAGGAATTTCAGCTAGCAACTGCCAGGAGTACGCTACTCCCACTCTCACAGTATGGTGCCCCTGCTCTTCACTCTGTGAGAAACACTGAGCTTAACAAACTTCAGAGTTCTGTACAACAAAATTGGATGATTCACTCTGGGCACCCCCTCTGGATGCTTTAATGTAATGTCTTCCTCCCTCTTAACTGTCCATCATTAGCGGGCAGACTAGAGTACCCTCTTCTCAGTCTCACTTACAAAATCCTAAAAGGCCCAACTGCACCCTCCCTCTTAGATACCCTGTCCCTCAAACCTGAATGGAGAATGCTCAGGTCCACTGGCTGCACTCTATTAGAAGTACTAGGAGTCAGATTGACTGCAGGAGAGACAGCCTGTCCCAGTTCTGTACCCTCTATGGCTGCTGGCCATCCTTTGAAATTGCACCTCACCTTATGGCTTTAAAAAGGCCCCAAGGCTGGCTCCATGGTGCCAGGAGATAGGGGACTGCCTGGCATGCTGGCGACCCGGGTTCGTGCCCGAGCCCAGAGCATCAGGAGCGGAGGCTGGCAGGGAGGGCTCAAGAGTGTCTTTTGGATGCTCTCCTCCTGGGGGGAGGCTCATGGAGGCATAGCCCTTTGGTGGTTCTTGTTTTGGATTTGGCCTTGTACTTTGCAGCATGGGTGACCACACGCCACATCCGCAGGGTACAAGGACGCCGCGGAATGCCTCCCAAGGGGGCAGGGAAACCAGAAAAGGAAATGGCCACTCGTGCTGGCTGGATGACGGCATCCTGCCACCCTTGGCCACGAAGCCCCTGAGTCGACCCACACCGCCCACCCCAGTTGCGAGTCACGGGCAGGGAGGCCCCCCCAACAAAGGGATACATTGGGACAAATGGGTGGTGGGGCCGACAGGCAGCAGATCAGCGGAGAGTGAGGACTTGGCCGCCCGAAGGAGCGGGCGGCCGGGTTGGACAGAAGAGGGCATAAACAGAACCTACAAAAAAAAAAAAAAGGGCCAAAGGCATAGCTACTTGAACACAATCTGTGCTCCTGTAATTGTTAACACGGAGCTGCTGCCCCTCTTCACTGCATCTGGTCTTACCTGTAGCCGCACGCGGCTTCCCCATTGTACTCTGTTGCCCTTCTTATGGAATATGAATGTCGATTACTGTATCTAAATGTGCATTATGATCCACCTGTGAACTAATCTCCTGTACCCTTAATATATTGTTTTCATGTTATAATATGTATTACTGTTGTGTACATTGTTTCCTGTAGTGGTATAGTTAGCACAACTAGTTCCTTACCCCATGAATTTTCTGACATTTGTAAAATCTATACTGTTTTGTATTCTGTGTAATTAACTCTGGGTCACCCCTGAAAATGGGACTTTGAGTTCCAGTGGGCCTACCCGGTTAACAAAATTCAATAAGTAAATAAAAGTACCCCCTCAAACTTCTATGTGTGTTTGTGTATATACACACACACACACACACACACACACACGCGCTTGCGCACACACACTTCCTGAAATGTTCTGACACTGCTAGGGATGGCTCCTTTACAGAAGCAAGGTGCATATTATTTCACAGGATTCCTGTATGCATTTATTTTTGGAAAAGGGAACTCATGGTCAATTTAAGTTATCACACACTGCATATCTTTAATTAAAAACATTTTTTAAAAAAATCTTTACAATACAAATCAACTTTTATTACAGTATTTTTTAAACATATTTTAATATTTGTACAAGCTCTGTTCAATGCAGTATAAAATAAGATTCCTTTTTCAAAAGTTTACAGATGATTTTTTTTATAAAGGTATTTACAGAATATTTTTCTACAGATCAACTAGATAGCCAGAATAACCTCTGACCTCTGAAGAAAACACATAAATAGAGCATGCTGTACATAGACATTAACAGGATTTGTAGTTCCCATGATTTAACAATAGCAGAAATGTCTTAATTAGACCCCCCCTTTGCTTTAAAAGGCACTGTCATTAGCCTCCCCTGCCCCTAAGCCAATTGGGTCCTGCCTAAATTCACTCCCTATCAACTGAACTCAGGAACACGTCAGTCCCAGTGTGCGTTTTGATTAGTTGAGGGTGCAGTTTTTAGAAAGTGAAGTCAGGAGGCACATGTAAACGTTAAAAAAAAAAAAATACACAACAAGAAACGGTGATGGAGGAAACACTAAATTGTGAAGGAGGCAGAGAGGATTGAAAGGGAACAATCTATCCCAAACAGTTATTCAAATTTCCTTCCATCATACTACTTACTTGATGGTTTGGTTTTCCACAAGTCATCTCCACCAACTCAGTCCTACATTAACAGTAAAGCAGAACAATAACCATAATCCCAAAAGGGTCTACCTGCGAGAAAAAGCAGTGCACTCCAGCTGACTGAATACTGAAATTTTAGGGAAATCCATAAACATGAAACAGAACCCTTTTGTTATAAATAACTGCTGAAAAACAAACATACATTCTGCAACTGATATGGATTTATATGTATTTTTTTTGGTTCAAAAGGCCTTCTTGGGGTGGGGGGATTAAAACATTAGTAACGTGCAACGTAGGCAAACCTTTTGCATATGGGCTCCCACATCTAAATATCATTCTAAGGAAGGATCACAGTCAAGTGACAAGGTAAGGGGAAGGCTGCACCTCTATGATGGACCCTGCAGGAGGACAACAGGATGTCAGTCTTGCTCCTCCAGAATGTCCAGAGGAAGGTGGCAGAAAGTCAGTGTCTTCAAAGTGTTAAAAGGTTTGCTACAGCTGAAGCAAAAAGGATTTGGGTGGGGGTGGGGTTACGACAGTGCCACCTAAAAGCAAGTTCTGTTATGAATTTCCTGTTAAATTATTGAAGGATTTAAAAACAGGGATACTGTATCTGTAAAGGGGCTGTAGAGAGATGTTTTCCAATGTAGAAGTATAAGATTGTCAAAACAAAGAGCAGGTTTAGTCCATACAGGAACACATATTAGGGAGACAGCAGCCTGAGCATATGGTGTGATGCAAAAATCAATTCCAAATCTCAAGTTCCAGCAGTGTTTACGGTTATCTCTCTGGTGTGATATTTACTAACCACCTACATATGGTATACAGTACCTGATATGTATTTTATCCCTGCTTCTTATGTATCTGAAATGAAATCGAATAAAAATACTACCTGCCTTAAATATGAATCATTCTCCTTTTTGACAACTCCCACCGTAAATGGGACCTGCTACGAATCAGTTGTTGAGCTATGTGAATAAATAACTGCAGCAGGTATCTGCATCCTCAAATAAATAGAAACATACATATTAATGTTCAAAGGGAAAGGAAAGGATATGCTTTCCCAGTCTGAAGAGCTAAAGGTATACAGACATCCTAATAAATTGGTGGTGGGGAAGGAGGTTGATATTGATCATATCTGACTGGATGCCCTCCACCCGATACAGCTGTAAATGCAGATGGTTGTTTTTAAGGGCACTAAATCTCCCTCAGTAGATCCGAAGTTCTGTTCGCCTCTTGTAATCCCAAGTCAGACTGTAGCCATTGTCTCCAGGCTCTCACTCTATAATGCCCCATCCTTACTGTAATGTGGTAATTCATTCCCAGGTACCTGGAGTTCCTTCCCTCACTACTTCTTGGACAGCTCCCAGGAAATGCAAGCAAACAATAGCCTAGCCAGCTAGAGGTACCATGGAAATGGTTGCATAAACAAAAAAAAGCAAAGTAAGGTTTGTTTAAGCCCATCTCCTCACTCTGTCACTGGAGCCACTGCAAAGATATCCACTGATGGTTAGGGGGTGTAATGCCACTGCAAGCTTCCCTATGGCAGAGACAGTGTTGGAAATGGAAAAAAAAAAAAGAACTGGGAAAAGTAGGACTGAACAAACTTGACGGGGGTATGGGGACCCATTTTTTTCATTATATGTTGCATTTTTTTACTTCATGTAGTCAGTTTTATGACTTTAGGGCGGCAACATTTTACACAGCAGCAATGATTCCTCATTTTGCTCCTAGAACTGAGTCACACACTTAACTTCACTCATGGAACTGAGTCCCACCCCAGGACCCTAGTCTCCCCCTCCCATTTCCACCACTAAGTAGAGTACTGCAAATGGCGGCCATTCTTTCAGTAGCATGCAGAAGGAGAATTGTTTAATGTTACTCAGATTTGTTTGCTCGTCTCCCCCACAACTGTAGGGAACCTTTCTGAAAAGCAACCTTTTTTCCTGGCACACTGAGGCTCAGGAGTTAATTCTAGACTCAGTCAACAGAACTGCTTTCTCACTAAAGCGGTCTCTCAATCTAGCATATGTTTGTTTTGAGCAACTGCTCTGGTCTCAAAGTAAAGAATTTTGTGAAAAGAAGAAAAAAAAAACATGCAACACCAGTTTTTTTTCGACACTTCAAATATCAGACATTTGATAAAGAAAAAAGGACAAAGTATCCTGCAAATAGAAAAAAAAACGGCAGAATTCACTTGTTTCTAGGTTAGCTGAAAGAAGTGTATTAACTGACAGAGGCCCCCCACCCCCCAATCTCTCGGGCAGGGAAATGGATTCAGAAAGGGTAAAAGCACTAATGGGTGGGCCACTGTAAAAATTACAAAACACTGTCTCTTTAAACAAGGTTGCCTGATAAAAGATACCTTTATGTACAATCCTGTAAGCAAAGGCTGGGTTCTCAGCTATCTTCTTTGAAGACAAGCAGTTAAAAATTGTATAAATAAGTATTCAAAAATAAAGTTTCCCCACCAATAGTTACTCTTTGCTTCTTTCTTTTTTCCACCATAGACACAGCAGCTGAACTGCTTTAAATAAAAGTCCTCATTTCCAGCTAAAACGCTGGAGAGTTCAAATAAAGGCTTCCAACCTGAATTACTGACACGGCAAAGATATGACAAAACTCCAAATGACCTACAGTTGGACTCAATGTACATTTGTAGGGACTGCCAAACTGTAGAAACAAGAAAACTCCCCTGCAGAGACTAGTTCTTCATCAGAGAAAAACAAAATCACAAAAGGCAAAGGTGTGTGTATGTGTGTGCAAAAGAAAGAATATAGGCAACTACTATACTCTTTAAACGTTAAAGTATGTACCTACCTTCGATCTCACTTTACTTATAATAAACAAATCGTCTTCCCACCTCAAAGACAACTAAAGGTGGTCATGTGGGAAAGGGATCTTAAGTGCAAAAAACACAGCACACACCAAATGAGAACAAGGGTCCATATTTGCTGGGATACTGTAGCTCCCAACTCAAAGACAACTGTTTGAATGGCCACAGGTCCAACAACTGGAAAGCATGGCTAGTGTTTTGATGCTGGGCTTCTCAATGTGGATTTGGAGGGGATTCTCCACTTCCACTATCCTCACCTACCGCCACCCTGGGTTTTATTCTAGATCAAGGGTGAGGACAGTTGACAAACCCAGAGTTAAGGAGCAAAACTGAAACTGAGAGAAAGGACAATGGCCCTCCTGCTCTTCAAAGACCCCCCCCCCCAACTAATTGGGGAAGACACTCCCTGTTACGACCTAAGTTCTAATACAGAAGATTGGGAGGGGCGGGGGGGGAATTTTGTGCCTAAATCACAGGTGCTCAGATGTCTTGAAAATGTGCACCTCGCATGTTCCATGCAAGACTGGCATTTTGGAATTCATTTTCAAGACTACTGGGGAACTAGTCAAGACCTCCTGACCAGCAGGGACAGGATTAAAATGACTATCAAGATAAAATATGGTGAGGACCTCTCAAATAACTGACAGTCAGTGTCTACAAACAATAGCAACGTGACTCAGTTTCTAGTATGATAAAGCAGCCACTCACAATCTACAGTTACATTGTTTTGGATCCCTCCTCCCACCCCAGAATGTGACTGTGGAATTATGTATAACTTGCACTCTAGTATGCTAAGTACTGTAATGTCAAGACTCTTTTTTTTTTTTTTTTTCCCCCCTTCGCACCTCTTACCAGAAATCAAACTCACAAATGTCCTACCCTGCAGAGGCCCAGCACTAGTAAACTGGGAACCAGTGTACAAGATAATGGCTGAATTGAGCCAACCCAGCTTCATTAAGATGGTTTTAACATTACAGTTTACTTTGGGGGGGTGGGGAGACATCATTCAAAGCAAGTATGTTTAACAGCATTTTGTTTGGGGGGGGCTCAGCATTTTGTCCCCTTAACAGGGTCTCACACTTAGGCCCGTTGTCTTGCAGACCCACTGTTCTTACTCATGACACTACAATCCCTTATTTCTAATGACCTTGCATAGTAAAGGGTACCAGGAGGGATACAAAATGTTTAACAAAGGTGGGAGACCAGGGGGTTAGGGGAGCACTAATGCATCACAATTTGCAGCAACAAAATATCAATCCTCCTGTACCCGATGATATGTAACAATTACTTGTACCTTATGTTTATATGGATTTTTCCTCTCGGAAAACAAAGTCCAAGTTGCTCTCAATTTCTCTACGCTGGCAGGTCAACTCAATTAAAAAGTTGCATACATAAAACTGAGAATCCAGTCCAAGAGGGAAGTGTATGTGATAAGAGTGTTAGTAGATGGCAGGGAAATTAACTGGAGTCTATGGGGTGCCTGTTGTATTCCAAATGATCTTATCACAGATTTAACTGCCTAGAGTGCAGCCTGCACTGATGTTCATTCTATAGCCCCAAAAATATAGTCCCTGATAAAAGGGTGTTGTCTCAGTAAGGGCAACATCCTGTGGGTTAAGTAACCAATGGTCACCCTTCCCCCTTTGTCAAAGACCAACATGTATCTAATGTATGTCAGTTAGAAACATTCAGGCTTATTTAAAGGTGATAATGAGGCATTTTACTAACTTGTTCTGACTGCTGGATAGGACTAGAAACTGTAAAGATATCGCTGGTTTTAAGAATCAAATTCACAAAATAGAGCACTGTATATCCCCAGTGACAGCCTTGTGTTTTTTAGGGGCGCTGGACTAGCTTAGCCCCAGTGGCCCACTTCCCAGTCTCCCCCTCTCTGCCCCGCTGCCCCCGATTGGCTGGGCTGCACTGTAGTGAGTCCATGACATCCTGATGTCATGTTGCTCAACTTGGTGATGATTCTTAGGTGCCGTTTCAGCAGAGCACATTTAGTGAAACAAATACATTACAAAAATATGTAAACTTTAAAAAATAAAATTGAAAACGTGCACTAGCTGTAGCCCCTAGAAATGAGGGGGCTGTCACAGTTCGCTGGGATTGCTGGTGCCTAAGACTGCCTCTGTATAACCCTGTACAGGAGGCCAGCCTTTCAGTTTGGTTTCATAATACTCCACGTAAAAAAAAAGTTATATTTTCTAAACGATTATTGAGATGAGTTATTTCACTACGCAGGTCTCAATTTTGGCTTTGTTTCTCTTTAGACTCCCTCCCCTTAAAACATAAACCAGGGTCAGTACTGGTGCTCCAGTAGTGGCTGTGCTGCTGGGCTCTCCTTTTCCTCTTTCTGCTCCCAATCCCCTCGGCTATAAACCCCTTCCTGGGGACTCTGGGAGCTGTCCACGGCTGACATCGCTTCACCTTGCGAAGATGGACTGTTGTCAGTAGGAACTTGGCTCACGTCGACTGCTGGGAGATTAGGAGGCTAAAAGAGTTAAGAGAAGCAGAACAACAGTTTAATGTATTCAGACTTGCTGGAAAAGGAAATCAACAAAGTGCAAAACCTGAAGATCTAATTCCTCGGTCACTGTCACCTGCATAACTGTAAATCCTAATAACTTTTCAAATGTACAGATCTGAAGGAGAAAAAACAGTATTTAAGAGGTTGAGTACTTCAAATGACCATACAGTCTGTGAACAGACAGAAATGGTGGAGAACAGTTTTATGTTTATAATGAGAGCTGATGTGGCAACTCAAAACACTTGGGGCTCTATTCTAGAAGAAAGTGGCCAGTGCAAAATGGCTCAGAAGGCCTTCAAAACAATGCAAGAATACAGGGATGAGTTATTTCATCAGTACCTTGGCAACAAAGTCCTTGTAGATCTGAAAGCTACAGTGCCTTCAGAAAGTATTCACCCCCCCTTGGATTTTATCACATTTTGTTGTGTTACTACCAGAATTTTTAATGCATTGAAATGATTTTTTCCCCCTTGATTCACACAGCATACTCGACAATTTAAAGGGGCAAAAATATTTGTATTGTGTAACAAAAATATATGAAATATTAAAAACTGAAATATCTTGTTTACTTAAGTATTCACCCCCGAGTCAATACTTTGTAGAAGTGCCTTTGGCGACAATTACAGCTTTGAGTCTTCTTGGGTATGTCTGTATCAGCTTTGCACATCTGGATTTGGGGATTTTCGCCCATTCTTCCTTGCAGATTTGCTCAAGCTCTGTCAAGTTGGATGGGGAGCGTTGGTGAACTGCAATCTTTAAGTCTTTCCACAAATTCTCAATGGGATTCAAGTCTGGGCTTTGGCTGGGCCACTCAAGGACATTCACCTTCTTGTTCTGAAGCCACTCCAGTGTTGCTTTGGCTGCATGCTTGAGGTCGTTGTCCTGTTGGAACGTAAATCTTCGCCCCAGTCCAAGGTCTATTGCAGACTGATGCAGGTTCTCCTCAAGGATGTGCCTGTATTTGGCTCCATTCATTGTTCCCCCTATCCTGACAAGTGCCCCAGTCCCTGCCACTGAAAAGCATCCCCATAACATGATGCTGCCACCACCACCACCATGCTTCATGGTAGGGATGGTGTTACACGGGTGATAAGCTGTGTTCGGTTTGCGCCAGGCATAGCGCTTTGCATTCAGGCCAAATAATTCAATTTTTGTTTCATCAGACCAGAGAATCTTTTGCCACATGTTCTCAGAGTCTGCCACGTGCCTTCTTGCAAACTCCAGGCATGCTATTATGTGGCCTTTTCTCAGGAGTGGCTTCCATCTAGCCACTCTCCCATAGAGGCTACATCTGTGAAGTGCTGCAGAGATTGTTGTCCTCTGGACAGGTTCTCCCATCTCAGCCATGTAACTCTCTAGTTCTGTCAGGGTGGTCATTGGGTTCTTGGTCACTTCCCTGACCCAGGTCCTTCTTGCCCGGTTGCTCAGTTTGGGAGGACGGCCTGCTCTAGGAAGAGTCTGGGTGGTTCCGTAATCTTTCCATTTCCTAATGATGGACTTGACTGTGCTCCTGGGAACTTTCAACACACTAGAAATGTTTTTATACCCCTCCCCAGATCTATGCCTCCTCACAATTCTATCACGGAGTTCTATGGCTAGCTCCTTGGTCTTCATGGTAGAGTTTCTGCTCTGACATGCACTGTCAACAGTGGGACCTTATATAGACGGGTGTATTTCCTCTGAAATCATGTCAACCATTTGAACTGACCACAGGTGGACTCCATTCAAGTTTTAGAGTGCTCTCACAAGGAAATTGGATGTACCTGAGCTCAATTTGGAGTGTCATAGCAAAGGGGGTGAATACTTATCAAATCAAGACATTTCAGGTTTTTATTTTAAATTACATGTACAAAATATTCCAGAAGTTTCATTCCACTTTGATGTTATAGAGTAATTTGTGTAGATACATGACAAAAAAATCCCATATAAATGTATATGTAGTTTAATTTGAGTTTGCAACATCACAAAATGTGACAAAATCCAAGGGGGGTGAATACTTTCTGAAGGCACTGTAAATGTCTTTATAGGTGTTGGGGATGGTGAGTGGGGCTGAACATCCTAACACTAGTAAGCCATGAGCACTCCTACTTCACCTACTATATATAGACTGGAACATGATCCCTGGTGGGGAATCGGGCTGCATTTGAGAACAGGATCAGAAGTTTTGCCCCTGCAGTCTGACGTACTGTAGGTACTGTGCTGCACAGATATTTTACCTTTCTCTGTTCATACAGTTCATGCAACTGCATTATTATTGTACAAACACAATCATGTCATACAGGAACAAAACAACTCTCCTACTGTACTTTCAACCATATGTAGGAGAGAATGCAGCCGACACCATGTGCTTATCACTAATATGACAGATGTGCTGTACAAAGCCACTGTTAAGAGCACAGGATCTGAAAATGAAATGAGTAAATAAACCTTCACAGACAGTATGTTCAGTTTTCACTGTGTGAGGCTAGTTGCTACGTAGTAAACAAATGCATCTGTAGGCTGACAAGATGTAGCTAAGCAGAGCACTGGATCAACACACTTTCTGCTAGGGCTGCGAATAGTATTTCCTAAATACCACACACAGTAAGGCTCATGATTATTTTGAAGCCTTTCAAGAAAAGGGACTATTCGCATTCAGGATTTTCTATTCAGCAAACTGCTGAACTAAAAAATAAATAAAAGGACAAGCCCCCCACCATCCTCCAGCTAAAACCCAATAAAATAATACAACCCCTCCCCGATCCTTTGTCAGCACCCACACTCCCACCCCTCCTCCACCCAGCACCCACAATTTTTGGTATTATAATCCCATGGTAGGCGACTAGCACAACCCAACTGCCACCATGGTCGGCCACCATCTTTGTGAAAGAAAAGTGCAATGGTCACCTAAATTTAACCTCAACAGTCATTTGAACTACTGCCTGCTCAGCTTGTCAATCACCACCTCACCATGCCGCATCTCACCAACATTAGACCCCTTTTTTATAGTCTGTCTTAGAATCTGCTCCAATTTTTTCCCTTGTTTTGTAAATAAATATAAATTCCCTGGTGGTAATGGTCCCTCAGACTCCACTTTTTCACCAGTAGCTCACCCGCTTGCCATCCATTTTGGAACTCTCCCAATGCCACCACCCCATGGCCCTAACTACCACATAAAGTGCTCAAGTGCTAGAAAAATATAATCAGTTTTCACTCCCCATCCCCTTTGCAAGGCCCCTTGGGGTGGGACAGCATACACACAGAGAGGCTTCCTGACCACTGAGCTGCAGACTTTAGGCTGTGTCACTGTTCCTGTTTGAAACTCTTTGGGGCTGAGTGAACAAAGTACAGGTGAGCCACAGGTCTGGTCCAGAAGACCAAGTGCGGCTCCAACCGCGAAGAGTAAGTACACGGTGGTGCTACTAAATAAAAACAAAAAAGTCACTATTTCCATGCTCCCCAGACTATTTGTCAGTTTGTTAGGGCCATGTGAGTTGTTGGGGAGAGTGGTGGCAGTCTGGTGGTATGGGTCAGCAAGTGGGGGAGGGTGTGGCTGTTCAGACTCTTGGAAGGGGGTGAGGGGAGACTTTCCAAGAGACCAAGGAGGAACTTACTGCATCAATATGGGCATGAAAAGCTGATACAGAGGCCAAATGCACCTTTAGTGAGGAGCACTGCAGCCTGGAGTCTGACAGCGACAGCAAGTATTCCAACATTACATTTACTGGATAAGTGATTAGGTTTAGATGCCTGAAAGCAGCCCACAAAGTGAATCATTTCCATTTCAATGAATAAGCATGTCTGGTAAAAGGCTTTCTGGCCACAACCAGCACATCAGCAAACTTAGGCGATACACCAAAACGTGCTATGGCTATGTCTTCAGCAGCCATGCAATGCAGATGCAGGGAGTTTAGGTCCAGATGAACCAGAGATCCCTAATTCTGTGGCAACGGACCCCAACACAGAGGTAGAGAAATCGAGGGCTCCACTGCCAGCTGTTGCAAAAGTTGAAACCATATCAGACCAGGCCACAGGGGAGCAATAAGGATGAGGGTGGCACCCTCTATCTTTAATTTGAGCAATATTTCTGTATTAGTGGAACTGGAGGAAAAGCATACAGAAATTTCACTTTCCAAGAGAGGGAGATAAAGCATCTCACCAGAAAACTCCAGGCCCTGGAGCAAGCGAGCAGAAAAGCATCAGTTTTGCATCATTTGGGGAATGTAAAAAAGGTCCAACTCTGGAACAGAAACATAGAAATTATCGGCAGATAAGGACAGCTAGGCCCATCCAGTCTGCCCACAGTCCCTATACATTGTATGTGGCCACTGACCCTATGCAATCAATGGCTTTTCATCACTTCCTCCCCTCTCAAGCTTTTCTTCTAGGTTGCCTGAAAGGACAGAGCAAAGAACCTTACCAGAGCAAGGAAAAGGATTAAAGCTTCTTTTCTTGTTATTATTTTCTTTTGTACTCATAGGGATTGTTATGGTTTGCTGCTAACATTTTATTGCTTTTTCTCTGATTCAAATTGTTGTTGCTGGGTATACCTTCTGCTGCATTATTACAGGGTGTGCCTACAGGTGTGTGCTTACAGATTACTGCTCTAATCTTCTGATTCAAATTGTCTTTTGAAAGGTATATCTTCTATTACTGCCTTTTTTTTCCCTCTGTAGCAAAGTGTTTCTTACATGGTATATCTTCTGTGAAATTATTACAGGTGGTGTTTTACAGGATTTACAGTTTTATCTATCATTAGGATAAGCTTTCAGGGCTAGTACTGCATTTGTTGCTGGCCAATTGTTTCTTCTCTTACTCGTTTCTTTCGTCCGTGGTTCTTTTTTGGCAGGGGAAGGGCCCAGCCACCCACCCCACACTACACTCCTTTTATAGGGTAGCAGAGTAGTGACATTTCCTGCAGCAAAGCAGGAAGGGGTGGATCAGAGGGGTATCCACACAGTGACCTCATTTACAGGGGCACAAGTAATTTAACTTGTTATAACAAGTTATACAAAAACAAACAAAACACAAAATCAAACTTTTGCTTTCATTTTCCTCCTCCTAATTACTCTGACCAGGTCATAAACCCAGCAACTTATCTGGAATGGATATTATTAACTGCAGGTACTACGGGACACTTTTCAGAAGGGCAGTTTTACAGGATTTAGGACACTGTACTACATGCTGGGCCATTGGAGATCTAAGGGCTCAGCTCCAGGCAGCATGGGCAGAGATTGCGCATCTCAAATCGCATATTCAGGAGGAATTATATTATAAGAACCGCCAGCCATTTCCCCAACATCCAAAAGAAGCACCTCGACTGCAGAGGGTAGTTGGTCTGGGAGGTTAGCATGTGGTTAGGAGGGGCAAATCGGGTGCCCCATCACTTAGTGCTCTCCAATATATCACCTCCACAAACCATATAAAAACTACAAACAGGTATCTGCCTCTATCTCCGAAATCAAACAAAGGGGCAAAGGACACTGCAGCACAGGAGCTAGCATAACAAAACTCGCCCAAAACAGTAACCAAAACAAAAAGGCAAAAAGGAAATCCAAAAAACTTCTGATCGTAGGAGAGCCATGATTCGGGGAGTTGATACCTATCTCCAGCCAGGGGTAATGGTCAGATGTCTCCCAGGTATATCAATGTGGAGAGAGCCTGACCGCACTGCTAAAACTGTACAGGAAGCAGGGGAAAACACTGATGTCCTGGTACACATAGGGACTAATGATCTCGCCAGCCGGTCAGTCGTGGAGACCAAGGAACACCTGACCAGGCTGGGTGACAAACTATCATCCATTTCGCCTGGCATCTCCTTCTCTGAGATCCTGCCAGTCTGGGAGAGGGGGGGCAGATGGACGGAAGGTCAGAGAAGGGGAGATAGGGGAGCTAAACATGTGGCTCAAGGGCTGGTGCCGGGAAAAAGGACACAAATTTATAAGGAACTGGCAACAGTTTTGAGAGCAAAAGTTCTTTAAATTTGATGGACTGCATCTGACTAAGGAGGGAGTCAGTGCATTGGGGCAGAAGTTTGACATCTTTACAGAATATTTAAGCTAGCAAATGGGGAGAGGGGTGCAGCACCTGATACATCAAATGGGAAGAACACCCCTCCCCCCTCAGCTAGTGGTCAAACAGGAATTCAGCATGTTTGTAGTTCATTTGCATACCAGGTAAGGAAAAAGGTCTGGCTCCCCATACAACACACTGGGGAAACGTCAGACCTCGCCCAACAACAAACACACCAAAATCTGGCCAATGGAAAATCATGTACACAAATGCTTGCAGTCTGGGAAACAAAATCCCAGACCTGCAGGCAATAATGACAGAGGCTAAACTGGACATAGTAGTCATTAGCAAGACATGGTTTAACAGTAACCACACTTGGGAGACTTCAGTACCTGGCTATGTACTGTTCAGAAGAGACCAAAGTGCAAAAAAGTGTGTGTGTGGGGGGGGGGTGGAGTGGTCCTTTATGTCAATGAAAATATCAAAGCTACAGAAATCCAGAATACACATAAGGAGCCAGAAGAATTGTGGGTCACCCTGGAAACAGGAACTGGTACAGCCATACGAACTGGGATTGTCTACAGGCCTCCAGACCAGGGGGAGGACATAGACAGATTACTGTTAGAAGATATACAAAACATGACAGCTAAAGTGGAGGTTCTGATAATGGGAGACTTCAACATGCCAGATACAGATTGGTCAATACCAGCAGGAACATCTACCAGAACTAGACATATAGTGGATTCCCTGCATGGGGAGGGCCTCAAACAATTGGTACCACAACCCACAAGAGACAGGGCTATCCTAGATCTAGTACTGTCTAACAGGGAAAGGATCACAGATCTCCAGGTAGAAAGTCACCTGGGCCAGTGACCATCACATGGTATCATTCAATTTGCCCATTAGAACTAAATCATCACATCCCAAGGCAAAAATATGGGACTTCAGAGAAGCTGACTTTGATAAGATGGCCAAGAGAGTTAAGCTAGCCCTGGCAAAAAGAAATACAGGTGACGGGGTAGACGCAAAGTGGGCAAGCATTAAGGATGCCATACTTGAAGCAACATCCCATTGTGTTAAGAGAGAAAAGGAAGTGCAAAAGAAGAAGGAAACCACTTTGGTTCTCAAAAACAGTAGCAGAAAAAGTCAGAGTCAAAAGACTGGCCTTCAGGAAATATAAGGGAATGCAGCGGGATGAAGATAGGGAGGCATACCAAACTTCCCTAAGGGAAGCAGGGAAGGCAGTAAGGCAGGCAAAGGCCCAAACCGAGGAAACACTAGCATACACAGTAAAAGAAGGTGACAAGACTTTCTATAGATACATTAGTGAAAGGAGAAAGTCCAGAGGGGGTATTGCTAAGATCAAAGGGGTAAGGGGGCTGTGAGGAGGAAGACCATGTAAAAGCATCTATTCTAAATAGATACTTCTGCTCAGTATTTACTGAAGAGAAAGTTGGGCAGGGCCCACAGCTCAGCGCCATGGACACACGGGGGAGGGAAGTGTGCACTAGTCCCTTCACAAAAAGAAAGGGTCCTACAAGAGCTCGATAAGCTCAGGGTGGATAAGGCAATGGGACCTGATGGCATACATCTCAGGGTACTTAAGGAGCTAAGGGTGGAACTAGCACAGCCATTATCAGAGCTGTTTAGTGAGTCTCTGAGCACGAGAGAAGTCCCAGAAGACTGGAGAAGGGCTCAAGTGATCCTGCTCCACAAGAGTGGTAGCAGGGAGGAGGCAGGGAACTACAGACCATTCAGTCTTACCTCGGTAGTGGGCAAGATTATGGAGGCACTCCTTAAGGAAAGGATAGTGCAACACCTGGAATCCATAGGAGCATAGGATCCAAGACAGCATGGGTTTACAACAGCAAGGTCCCTGTCAAAATAATCTCATAGATTTCTTTGACTGGGTAACCAGAGTGGTGGACCAAGGGGGAGCAGTTGATGTAGCCTACCTTGACTTTAGCAAAGCTTTCGATACTGTTTCACATAGAAGATTGATCAATAAGCTGGGTAGGCTAAGGGTGGTGGGTCAGAAGCTGGTCAACTGGGTGGCAAACTGATTGATTGGCAGAAAACAGAGAGTGGTGGTAAATGGTATATAGAAAAGAAGAGATGCAAGTCACAAGTGGGGTACCTCAGGGATCAATCATTGGGCCAGTCCTCTTTAATATCTTCATCAGTGACATTGCAGATGGACTGGAAGGTAAGGTTGGTTGGTTTGTTTGCAGATGACACCAAGATCTGCAACAGAGTAGATGATCCAGATGGGGTGAGCAGAATGAGAAGAGCTCTGGATAAACTGGCAAAATGGTCGGAAGAGTGGCAACTGGGGTTTAACGTAAAGAAGTGCAAGATCATGCACATAGGGAAGAGAAACCCCGAAGCCACCTACAGGCTGGGAGGGGAGTTGCTGGCAGTCACAAGGGAAGAAAGAGACTTGGGTATCATCATCACAGATGACCTGAAATCATCCAAGCAGACCACTAAAGCAGTAGGTAAGGCTAGGGGATGCTGGGGTGTATTAGTAGGGTATCACAAGTGCTTAAGAGTGAGTAATAATTCCTCTTTACAAGACACTGGTTAGGCCCCATCCGGAGTACTCAGTGTGCAGTACTGGAGGCCACACTTCACAAGGACATTTACCAAATTGAGGCAGTCCACAGAAGGGCAACCAAAATGGTGCAGGGACTGCATCAGAAGACATATGAGGACAGATTAATGGAGCTCAATATGTATACCCTGGAGCAAAGGAGGGAGAGAGGTGATATGATCGAAACATTCAAACACCTTAAGGGCATTAACAAGGTGGAAGAGTCTAACATGTTTCAAAACAAAAAAAATAGCAGGACAAGAGGACACAGCATGAGATTAGAGGGAGGCTGATTAAGGGGTAATGTGAGGAAGTTCTTTTTCACAGAAAGGGTGGTGGATGCATGGCATAGCCTACCTCAGGAAGTGGTGGATATGAACACAGTGCAGGGCTTCACACAGGCATGGGATAGGCATAAGGGAGCAATACATATGAGTATGACTAGATAGGCCATTGACAGAAAAAAGGCCGACGGCACATTCATAAGGTAGAAAAAGAAATGGGCAGACTGGATGGGCCTTGCGGTCCTTATCTGCAGTCAACTTCTATGTTTTCCTTGTGCCCATCCCAGGCATGCTTAAACCTCTCCACCGTGCTTGCCCCCACTATCTCCTGTAGCAGACTATTCCAAGCATCGACTACCCTTTCTGTGTAGAAAAATTTCCTCACATTACCACTTAATCTAATCTACCCCCTTCCAATTTCATATTTTGCCCCCTTGTTCTAGTACTTTTACTACATTGGAAAAGATCCCCCACCTGCACCTTGTTTATGCCCTTGAGGTACTTGAAATTTTCAATCGTGTCCCCCCGCAGTCTCCTCTCATCCAGTGAGTAGATATTGGGGTCCCTTAGTCTCTCCTCATATGTTTTGTGGTGCAAGTCCTGCACCATCTTTGTTGCCATTCTGGATGGTCTCCACCTTATCTATGTCCTTGCGCAGATGTGGCCTCCAGAACTGCACATAGTACTCCAGTTGAGGCCTTACCAATGTTTTATACAATGGCATCACCAACTCCTGCCTCCTGCTAGTGATACCCCTGCCTATGCACCCCAGCATGCCACTGGCCCTCCCTGCCACTTTTGTGCACTGTTTTGATACCTTAAGGGCATCAGAGAGGCTGACCCCTAGGTTCCTTTCCTCTTTGGTGACAGTCAGCTCCCCCCCCCCAACCTGTAGCTCTCCCCAGGGTTCCCTCTACCCAGGTGTATTAACATAGAAACATAGAAGTTGACGGCAGATAAGGACCGCAAGGCCCATCCAGTCTGCCCATTTCTTTTTCTACCTTATAAATGTGCCATCGGCCTTTGCTCTGTCAGTGACCTATCTATTCATAGTCATTTGTATTGCTCCCTTATGCCTATCCCATGCCTGTTTGAAGCCCTGCACTGTATTCATAGCCACCACTTCTTGTGGTAAGCCATTCCATGCATCTACCACCCTTTCTGTGAAAAGAATTTCCTCACATTTCCCCTTAATCGGCCTCCTCTAATCTCATGCTGTGTCCTCTTGTCCTATTTTTCTTATATTTAAACATATTAGACTCTTTCACCTTGTTTATGCCCTTAAGGTGTTTAAATGTCTCGATCATATCACCTCTCCCTCCTTTGCTCAAGGGTATACATATTGAGCTCCGTTAATCTGTCCTCATATGTCTTCTGATGCAGTCCCTGCACCATTTTGGTTGCCCTTCTCTGGACTGCCTCAATTTGGTTAATGTCCTTGTGAAGGTGTGGCCTCCAATACTGCCATGATACTCCAGATGGGGCCTAACCACTGTCTTGTACAGAGGATTATTACCTCCCTCTTACGACTTGTGATACCCTACTAATACACTAACACCCCCTAGCCTTCCCTACTGCTTTAGAGGTCTGCTTGGATGATTTTAGGTCATCAGTGATGATGATGCCCAAGTCTCTTTCTTCCTTTGTGACTGCTAGCAACTCCCCTCCCAGCCTATAAGTGGCTTCAGGGTTTCTCTTCCCTATGTGCATGATTTTGCACTTCTTTGCATTAAATCCCAGTTGCCACTCTTCTGACCATTCTGCTAGTTTATCCAGATCTCTTCTCATTCTGCCCACCCCATCTGGATCATCTACTCTGTTGCAGATCTTGGTGTCATCTGCAAACAGACAAGCCTTACCCTCTAGTCCATCTGCGAGGTCACTAATGAAGATGTTGAATAGGACTGGCCCCAGGACTGATCCCTGAGGTACCCCACTTGTCTTGCATCTCTTCTGACTGAATACCATTTACCACCACTCTCTGTTTTCTGCCAGTCAACCAGTTTGCCACCCAGTTGACCAACTTCTGACCCACCCCGAGCCTACCTAGCTTATTTATCAATCTTCTATGTGGAACAGTGTCAAAAGCTTTGCTGAAGTCAAGGCAGGCGACATCAACTGCTCCCCTTGGTCCACCACTCTGGTTACCCAGTCAAAGAAATCTATGAGATTAGTTTGACGGACCTTCCTTTGTAAACCCATGCTGTCTTGGATCCTGTGCCCTATGGATTCCAGGTGTTGCACTATCCTTTCCTTAAGTGCCTCCATAATCTTGCCCACTACTGAGGTAAGACTGACCGGTCTGTAGTTCCCGCCTCCTCCCTGCTACCACTCTTGTGGAGTGGGATCACATGAGCCCTTCTCCAGTCTTCTGGGACCTCTCCTGTGCTCAGAGACTCACTAAACAATTCTGCTAATGGCTCTGCTAGTTCCTCCTTTAGCTCCTTAAGTACCCTGGGATGTATGCCATCAGGTCCCATTGCCTTATCCACCCTGAGCTTAGCAAGCTCTTGTAGGACCCTTTCTTTTGTGAAGGGGTAGTGCTCACCTCCCTCCCCTGTGTCCATGATGCCTACCTTCTCTTCAGTAAATACTGAGCAAAAGTATCTATTTAGGATAGATGCCTTTACAGGGTCCTCCTCCTCACATGCTCCCTTTTCTCCATTAAGCTTAGCAATACCCCTCTGGACTTTCTCCTTTCACTAATGTATCTATAGAAAGTCTTGTCACCTTCTTTTATTGTTCGTGCTAGTGTTTCCTCAGTTTGGGACTTTGCCTGCCTTACTGCCTTACCTGCTTCCCTTAGGGCAGTTTGGTATGCCTCCTCTATCATCCTGCTGTGTTCCCTTATATTTTCTGAAGGCCAGCCTTTTGGCTCTGACCTTTTCTGCTACTGTATTTGAGAACCAAAGTGGTTTCCTTCTTCTTTTGCACTTCCTTTTCTGTCTAACACAATGGGATGTTGCTTCAAGTATTGTATCCTTAATGCTTGCCCACTTTGCCTGTACCTCCTCACCTGTGTTTCTTTTTGCCAGGGCTAGCTTAACTCTGTTGGCCATCTTATCAAAGTCAGCTCCTCTGAAGTCCCATATTTTTGCCTTGGAATGAGATGATTTAGATGTAGTAGCCAAATTGAACCATACCATGTGATGGTCACTGGCCCCCAGGTGACCTTCTACCTGGAGATCTGTGATCCCTTCTTTGTTAGTCAGTACTAGATCTAGGATAGCCCTGTCTCTTGTGGGTTGCTGTACCAGTTGTTTGAGGCCCTCCTGCAGGGAATCCACTATGAGTCTAGTTCTGGCAGATGTTCCTGCTGGTATTGACCAATCTGTATCTGGCATGTTGAAGTCTCCATTATCAGAACCTCCCTTTAGCTGTCATGTTTTGTATATCTTCTAACAGTAATGTGTCTATGTCCTCCCTCTGGTCTGGGGCCTGTAGACAACCCCAGTTCTTATGGCTGTCCCATTTCCTGTTTCAGGGTGACCCACAGTTCTTCTGGCTCCTTATGTGTATTATGAATTTCTGTAGCTTTGATATTTTCATTAACATACAGCCACTCCTCCCCTTTTTGCACCTCGGTCTCTTCTGAACAATACATAGCCAGGTACTGAAGTCTCCCAAGTGTGGTTACTGGTAAACCACGTCTCACTAATTGCTACTATGTCAGTTTAGCCTCTGACATTATTGCCTGCAGGTCTGGGATCTTATTTCCCAGGCTGTGAGCATTGTGTACATGATTTTCCATTGGCCAGATTTTGGTGTGTTAGTTGTTGGGTGAAGTTTGGCATTACCCTGTGCATCGTGCAGAGACCAACCTTTTCTTACCTGGTGATGCAAATGAGCGGCAAACACGCTGAATTCCTGTTTGACCACTAGCTGATGGGGAGGGTGTTCTTCCCATTCGGCGTATGGGGTGCTGCACCCCTCTCCCCATTTGCTAGTTTAAATATTCTGCAAAGGCGTCAAACTTCTGCCCCAATGCACTGACTCCTCTTTAGTCAGATGCAGTCCATCAAATTTAAGAACTTTTCGCTCCCAGAACTGTTGCCAGTTCCCTACAAATCCGTGTCCTTTTTGGCACCAGTCCCAGGCCACGTGTTTAGCTCCCCTATCTCCCCTTCTCTGACCTTCCGTCCATCTGCTCCCTTCTCCCAGACTGGCAGGATCTCAGAGAAGGAGATGCAGACGAAATAGATGATAGTTTGTCACCCAGCCTAGTCAGGTGTTCCTTGGTCTCCACAACTGACCCGGCTGGCGGGATCGATAGTCCCTATGTGTACTAGGACATCAATGTTTCTCCTGCTTTGTGAACAATTTTAGCAATGCGGTCAGTGTCTCTCCATGCTGATGTACCTGGGAGACATCTGACCATCACCCCTGGCTGGAGATGGGTATCAACTCCCGAATCATGGAGTCTCCTATGATCAGTAGTTTTGGATTTCCTTTGTGCTTGTTTAGTTTGGTTCCTGATTTGGGTGAGTATTGTTGTGCTAGCTCCTGTGCCACAGTGTCCTGCTCTGCAGTGTCTTCTGCCTCTTTATTTGATTTCAGAGATAGAGGCAGATACCTGTTTGTAGTGTTTATATGGTTTCGGAGGTAATGTGTTGGAGAGCAGAGTGATGGGGCACCTGATTTGCTCCTCCTAACCACCTGCCAACCTCCTGGACCAACTACCCTCTGAGGTCGAGGTTTTCTGTTGGATGCTGGGGAAATGGCGGGTGGTTCTTATAATATTTCATCTTCAATATGAAATTTGGGCGTGCAATCTCTGCCCATGCTGCCGAGCTGAGACCTAAGATCTCCAAGGCCCAGCATGTGGGACAGTGTCCTAAATCCTGTAAGACTGTCCTTCTGAAAATTGTTCCACAGTACCTGCAGTTAATGAAATCCATTCCAAATAAGTTGCTGGGTTTGTAACCTAGTCAGAGTAATTAGAAGGAAAAAAAAAAATGCAAGTAATGGTTTAATTGTGCTTTGTTTAACTTGTTATAACAAGTTAAATTACTAGTGCCCTGTAAATGAGATCACCTTGTGGGCCCACTGATCCGCCCTTCCTGCTCTGCCATAGGAAATGTCACAACTGTGGTACCCTATAAAAGGAGTGTGGCGTGGGGTGGTTGGGGATGGGGTGGGTGGCTGGCCCTTCCCTGCCTAAAAGAAGAACCACGGACGAAAGAACAAGGAGGTAAGAGCAGAAACAATCAGTCAACAACAAATGCAGTAACCCTGAAAGCTTATCCTAATGTTAGATAAAACTGTAAAACCTGTAAAGCACCACCTGTAATAATTTCAGAGAAGATATACCCTGTAAGAAACACTTTACTCCAGAGAAAAATAAAGCAGTAACAGAAGATATACCTTGCAAAGACAATTTGAATCAGAAGATTACAGCAGTAATCTGTTAGTACCATTGAGGCACACCTTGTAATAATGCAGAAGAAGGTATACCAGCAACAACAATTTGAATCAGAGAAAAAATAAAGCAATGAAATGTTAGCAACAAACAGTAGCAATCCTTGTGAGTAAAAAATAAAAACACCACCGCACAGTAAATCTGCTTAGTCAAACTAAGTCTTAATCCTTCTCCCTTGCTCTGGTAAGTTTCTCTACTCTGCCTTTCAAGCAGTCTTAGAAGGAAAGAGCTCAGGTGAAGCTAGGTGCCTTGGCCAGCAAACCAAGTCTCCTACCTATTATTTTGCACTTCTTTGCACTGAACCTCAGTTGTCACATCTCCAACTATATTCAAGCTTCTCCAGGTCCCTCTTCATTTTCTGCACCCCTTCTTGAGTATCCACCCTGTTACAGATCTTGGTGTCATCTGCAAACAGGCAGACCTTTCCTTCTAGCACCTCTGCAATGTCACTAATGAAGACATTGAACAGGACTGGTCCTAGTACTGATCCCTGTGGTACCTCACTGGTCACCCACCTCTCCCCAGATTGTACCCCATTTACCACCACCCTCTGTCTCCTGTCTGTTAACCAGTTCCTAACCCAGTTCACCACCTTGTCTTTCATGCCCAGACTACCCATCTTGTTAATCAGCCTTCTGTGTGGGACAGTGGACAACTTCATCTTGCAAAGAGGTCATCTACCACTGAGGTTAGCAGTTTCCATTTGTACATCTTGGACTGTGATCTACTTGGCTTGTCTGTCGAGACGTTTTGGACAGCTGGGAGATGCAAGGGTGACAAGTTTAGGCTGTGTCCCAACACCCAGTACCATAATCTAATTGCTTCCCTGCATAGGGGATAAGAATGAGTGCCTCCCTATTTGCTGATATAATGCATCACACCAATGTTGTCTATTGGTATCAACAAAAGACCTGGAGTCAGATACTACTGAAAAGCCTGGAGGCTGTACAAGGCAGCCCTCATCTCCAGGACATTTATTTGCAACTTGGCTTCCACCTGGGTCCATGAACCTTGAGTCTGATAGGGTCTAGATGCACCCTCCCCCCACCCACACCCAGAGCCAGAGGCACCCATGGTGAGGATCTTCTTCAAAGTTGGAATAAGGAATGTAACACCCTTTAATAAGTTGTTGCGGTCCATCCACCAAGTCAGTGCTCTGTGCAAAGGAGTCGAGAAGAGTACCATTTGGTCCAGCTCATCTGTCAGCTGATCCCACTGGACCCTTAATGTTCCCTGAGGGATCCTCATGTGTATGTGGGCTAATGGCACAGGGACAATGGCTGCTGCCATGAGTCCCAGAAGACATAAAAAAGTTTTGGCTGGGACATGATGACTGTTGTATGCCAATCTTGCTTCAACAGTCATGTTCTACCCTTTCCAGGGATAGGAAAGCACAACCTTTTTCAGGGTTCAAGACTGCTCCTATGTACTGCAGTGTCTAGCAAGGAGTCAAGACAGACGTTGCCATATTCACTGAGACTCCTACGTTGTTGAAAGTACAGTTATGTAAGAACTTACTGTAACAGTAGATCTTCGGGAGCAGCTCTTGCAGCAGGTTACACCATTAGGACTGAAGCCGGCAGGTGCCAGGACCCCACGAAAATTTTCTAGCTAGCAGTATTCAGTGGGGACTGCCTCCGATGTCGGTCCCGGCCCCCGACGTCAGGCGTAGTACATATGGAGGCAGTCCCCCATAATCCTCAGTTCTTCCGCCAGAGACTCCCGGCCGCTGGATGACATCAGAAGAGGCGACCGAGGATCCGCCATCAAATGGCAAACAAAGAGGCAGTAAATGCCTTATCCTAGGAGGATGCTGTGACTACAACCTACCTCCAGTGGGGATGGTGGGAGGGAAAGTATCTGCAGCAAGAGCTGTTCTCGAAGATCTACTGTTATGGTAAGTTCTTACGTAACTGTACTATCTTACTTCGAGAAACAGCTCTTGCAGCAGGTTACACCATTAGGACTGATTCCCAAGCAATACTGGTAATCACACACCATCGGGAGGAGGAAAGGTAAAAAATCCTGGAATTACTTCGAGCCTAGGACAGAAGTCCCTGAAGGACTGCTAGACCGAACCCTGCTCTCGCCTCGTCCGATGTCCAGGCTGTAATGCCTGATGGAAGTGTGCACGGAGCTCCAAGTAGCTGCAGTACAAATAGCTGAGGTGGATACATTCCTTAAAGCCGCAAAAGAGGTAGCCACCCCTCTGGTGGAATGACCCTTAACCGTACCCGGTAAGGGTTTTTTGTGCTTCTGGTAACAGAGCGTAGTGCACTGAATAAGCCACCTGGACAGCGACTGCTTTAAAACCCATAAGCAAAACCTGCGCCACTTCATGGCATAGGTCGCGTGGGTAGCCGGTTTCCTGGCAACAGTGAGAACGTCTGCCACCTCTTGCGAGACCCCGTGTCGCATCATGGCTATGTCTCTAGGAGGCATGCAGGTTCAGGGAGCGTAGGTCTGGATGGACTAAGGAACCCGCCTCCTGACACAGCAAATGGGAGCTGATTGGTAAAGGCACTGGAGGTTCCCAGGATAGCTGATGCAAGAGAGGGAACCAGATCTGTCTGGGCCAAAATGGCGTGATCAGTATGAGTGTCGCTTGCTCCCTGCGAAGTTTTAGAAAAACTCTCTGGATCAACGGAAAAGGCGGAAAGGCATAGAGGAATCTGCCCGCAAAGGAGAGGGACAACGCGTCTCGCCAGAAAACACCAGGCCCTAGATCTAGCGAGCAAAAATTGGGCAGTTTTATGCTGGATGGGGACGCGAAAGGTCTAGCTCTGGAGTACCCCATCTGCGAAACAGATCCTCTGCCACCTCCTGTAGTAGTTCCCATTTGTGGACTCTGACCTGAGAGCGGCTCAGGCTGTCTGCGATGACGTTGTCCACTCCCGGAACATGAACGGCAAAAAGGTTTGCGCCGTTTTGTAAGACCCAATCCCACATCCTCATGGCCTCCCTGCAAAGCGGGTAGGAATGGGTGCTGCCTTGTTTGTTGAGGTAATACATCACCGCGGAATTGTCTGTTTGTAACCAATCAGAGAACCAAGGGGATTCGACTGTTCCCAAATAAAGGAAACGGGGGAAGGAGGGAGGGAAACCTGTGCCTGCTGCAAGAGCTGTTCTCGAAGATCTACTGTTACGGTAAGTTCTTACGTAACTGTACTATCTTACTTCGAGTTGGAGCTCTTGCACCAGGCTACACAATAAGGGCGGAGTATCATGCAGTGCAGAAGAGACCCTGGTTGGAAGGGTGGTGGTGCCATATACAGCGAGAGACCTCATGAGAGGAGTCCCTGAAATACGGCAAGGCTGAAGCCTGCTCTCCGCTGAGAGGCAATGTCTAGACCATAAAGCCTTACAAAAGTACGCACTGAGCTCCAGGTAGCAGCAGCAGCATAAATGTCCGCTGCCGAGACATTCCTGAGGGAAGCGAAAGAGGCAGTAACCACTCTGTTGGAGTGGCACTTAAACGAGCCCAGTAAGGGTATGTCATACTTGTTGTAACAAAAGGAGATGCAGTTCGCTGACCACTTTGATAGTGTCTGTTTAGCCACTGCTGTGCCCAAGGTCCTTGGGGCAAAGGAGACGAACAGCTGTTCGGATTTCTGAATACATCTTGTGCAATCTACGTAATCATGGAGCACTCTATGTACATCAGGGGTGTGCAGAAGGGGCCCCCCCCCCCCGATTAACATACTCTGGGTAATACACAGGTAAGTGGATGTCTTGAGTGACAGTAAACTCGGACACCACTTTAGGAAGAAACTTAGGATTGGTTCTCAAAGACACCCTGTCCCGGTGAAAAACCAAGTAGGGCTCTTTACAAATAACAGACTGAAGCTTGGAAATTCTCAGAGCAGAGGTAATGGCAACTAAAAAAAACAGGTTACTCACCTGTAACAGTAGTTCTAGGAGTGGTATATGTTGTTCATCCACACTAATTGGCATGTCCTTTCCCTTTAAATATCTTGCCGGAAGGTCTTCAAGCTGACTCCTCCCACCCACCCAGCTGGTATAACCCTCAGCTCTGCCCCATGACACCAGATCTTACTTGCTGGAATCTAGGTTTGTGCGTTGAAGCCAGGGAGGTCGGGTGGGTCCGTGTGGATGAACAACATATATCACTCCTAGAACTACTGTTACAGGTGAGTGACCTGTTTTTTTCTAGGATCGTGGATATGTTGTTCATCCACACTATCTGGCAGACTCCTAGCAGTTCTCCGGGAAGAGGAAAGCAAGGTGCACACACCCTACTTTGGAAACAGAGATTGGAGAACTGAGGCTCCAAAACCAGCATCCCGGCGTGACACAAAGTCGATATGGTAATGGCTAATGAAGGTGTTTGCTGTCTTCCAGGTAGCAGCCCTGCAGATATCCTGAATAGGGACGTCCCTAGCAGCAGCCACCGATGCAGCTGTATGGCGGATGGAGTGAGCCCTTAGCCCTATGGGAGGCTCCTTACCCACCAATCTATAACAGAGATCAATGCAGGATGTGATCCACCTGCCAATCATCCACTTTGCTGCAGGTCTGCCAGCGTAGATGACAAACAGCTGGCGAACCTCTCTCCGAACTTCAGCCATCTGCTCCTTATAATAAGAGAGCGCTCATCTCAGGTCCAGAGTATGGAGCCTGTACTCAGCCTCCAAGGTGTAGTTCGGGTAGAACACAGGCAGAATTAACATCTGGCTAAGGTGAAACTCCGGCACCACCTTCGGAAGGAACGTCGGGTTGGGGCGCAGGACAACCCTGTCCCTGTAGAAGACCAGGTAAGAAGACTCCACCAAGAGCAGCTGGAGCTCCCCAGTCCTTCTGGCTGATGTGATAGCCACCAGGAAGGCGGTCTTCCACGACAGGTGTGACATCTCACAGTTGTGCACTGGTTTGAATGGCTTTCCCATGAGTTTAGCTAATACCAGCAGTAAATCCCACGGAGGTGGAGGTTTAGGCACCAGAGGGGATATGTGATCGAGGCCCTTAAAAAAGTGCCAAACCACTGTGTCTTGTGCCACCGTCCACTGACCGGCCCATGACCGGTAAGCGGAGACGGCTGCCAGGTGCACCTTAAGGGTAGTCATCCAGAGACCTCCTTTGGAGAGGTACCAAAGGTAGTCGAGGATACTGGCCACAGGACAGGAACTAGGGTCTAAGCCCTTGCCCTGACACCAAATGGAAAATCTTTTCCATTTGAAGGCACAGCACCTCCTGGCCATCTCCTTCCTAGATGCCTCAACTATGCTGAGGGCATCACTAGAAAGACCCAAAGCCTGAAACTCTAGCCAATCAGGAACCAGGATGTCCAGTGCAGGGACTGAAGGTCCGGATGGAATAACTTCCCCTGACTGACTGATAATACGACTAGGTGTGCTGGAAGACGCCTCGGGAGCCTGTTGCTGAGGCGGAGGAGATCTGGACACCAGAACTGGTGTGGCCAATGTGGGACTACCAGGATCACCTTTGCTTTAACCCTCCTCACCTTGAGAAGCACCTTGTGGATCGAGGGAAATGGATGGAAGGTGTAGAAGAAGCCTGGGGTCCATGGCCTCGAGAAGGCATCCCTTGCTGTGAGCCCTCCTGAGGTGGGTGGGCATGAAACAGCCTCAGCTTTGTGTTCTCCCTGGAGGCAAACAGGTCTACCTGAGGAGTGCCACACAGGGAGAAAAAGCTGCAAACTATCTCTGGGTGAAAAGACCTCTTATGGGATGCCTTGACTACACGGCTGAGGGCATTAGCCAGTTGGTTCAAGACTCCTGCCACATGGATGGCTAGGAGACCTGCCTCCGGTCTGCTCACAAGGGTCCAGATGCGGAGCGCTTCTCTGCACAGAGGCTGGGAGTGCATGCTGCCGGTTTGTTGAGATAGTGCGTGGTCGCGGTATTGTCCGTCTAGGCCTGGATCACTTGACCCCACAGAAACTAAGCTAATGCAGTCAGCACCAGCCGTATCACTTGGAGCTCCAGCAGGTTGATGTGGCATCTGGACTCCTTGGGGTTCCAGATGCGGGGCCCATGGACCCTGTGGTTCCAGATGTGGGCTCCCTAGCCCGTGAGAGAGGCATCAGGTGTGGACGACCGTCAGCTCGGGGCGGACTAACAGGATTCCTCCCTGCAGATGTTCCAAGACGGTTTGCCATTGGAGAGCGTCCCAAAGCCTCTGAGTTACCATGATCAGCTGGTCAGAATAACCTAGGCTCTGGGACCACTGGCTGGCCAAGCCCCACTGAATGGGATGCATTTGCCATTGAGCCCAACGGACCACAGTGGTGCAGGCTACCATGTACCCCAGAAGACACAGGAAGTCCCAGGCAGGGTGCAGTTGCCCAACCAGGAATGACTGGGCAAAGGAGGAGAGAACCTCCGCCCTGTCCACCGGGAGTCGGGCTCTGGCTCAGCAAGAGTAGACCTCTGTCCCGATGAAGCAGATCACCTGCGAGGGCACGAGTTACGACTTGGCTTCATTGATCAGTAGGCCAAGTTTGAGACAGGTCTTGAGGGCCAGGTCCCTGGACCTCTCCACCTCTACTTTGGAGTGACCCACTACAAGCCAATAGTCAAGGTAAGGGTACACCCACAGCCCTCGATGCCGAAGATGGGCTGCCACCACTGGAATGCATTTGGTGAAGACCCGGAGGTGCCAATGACAGGCCGAATGGCTTGGCTTGGAATTCATAGAGGGTTCCCTCCATTCAGAAGCGGAGGAACCTTTGGTGTGATGGACGGATCGGGACGTGGAAGAACACATCCTGAAGATCCAGGAAGCAGAACCAGATGTTTTGCTCGAGGGACGGTATGATCTGGGACAGAGTTACCATCTGAAAGGTGCGCGACCTGAGATATTGGGTCAGGCTGTGCAGATCCAGAACGAGGCGCCAGCCCCCCGTCCGTTTTGGGACCAGGAAGTATCTGAAAATGAACCCTGGGTCGACTAGGGGATCTGTCACTCTGGCCACTACCTCCTTGAGGAGGAGTTGGGCTATGTCATCTCTCAGAACTGACTAAGTGTGGACTGATACCCTTTCTCCATTTGAGGCGCGGGCTCGGCTTGGCGTATACTGCTCGGGCAGTCCCTGACTGACCACTTTTAACACCCACCTGTCCGTGGTAACAGCGGACCAAGCGGAAAGGAAGTGGTGGAGCTGGCCCCCCACAGGAAGACCCAGAGTAGTCATGACGGTTATGGGGCTGGTCTCCCCATCCCGTCACTGAGCAGGCCTGGAAAGAGGAGGATCCGGAAGTGGAACCGCCAGGACCCTTCCCTCCCGGCTTGAGCGACTAAGCGCCTGACTTGGGCCGAGGATGCCAAGACTGGGCCTGCTGCTGCTGCTGCCCAAACTGAAACTGGGGCTGCTTGGCCACAGGAGCAGAAGGGCGAAATGGCTTCTTCTTCCACTTCTTGGAACCCTGGGATTCCTTTTGGGCAGACGCAGCAGAGTCCAACGTGGTATTGGACTTCTTGATACATTCCAGGTGACCATCCACTCCTGGACCGAACAAGTCGGTACGCAGGAACTGGACATCTGCCAACTTGTGCTGGGTGTCGGCCATAAAAGTTGAGACCTGCAACCAAGCCCTGCGGCGCATGGCAACTGCGGCTGCAACAGAAAGGGCACAGAAATCCCCAATGTCCTAGGCCGTTTGGAGCTGTTGTCTGGCAACAGCCTGGCCCTGGCCTTAGATCTGCTTGACCGTAGTCTGAAGGTCCGCAGAAAGGTGATGAAGCACCTCATCTAAAGAGCAAAACAGGGCTTGGGAGAAGTATACCATGATTATAGCCGTGCTCGCCTGACGGAGGCACAGCAAGGAGGCAGCACAGACCTTTTGGGTGGAGTGATCCAGCTTCTTGGATTCCTTGTCCAGTAGTCTATCCGAGTCTCCTGAGTTCCCAACCCACCTGAACACAGACTCGGTCACCACTCCCTCAGCTGAGGGATGCAGTGAAAATCCTTAAAGGGAGTCAATAGGTACAATGTACTTGTAGGCCATCCTGGCGGACGGTGCAGGACAGGAGGCTGGGCGCTGCCAGAGCTCCAGGGCTAGGCCGACAATGGCTTCAGCTACTGGAAAGGCCTTGGTTGGGGAATCCCCTCTTCTGAGGGTGTCAGTTAGGGGGTATTCTACCCATTTTTCAGCGGGCCCCAGCTTCATCCCCATAGATTCGGACAGAAGGCAGAGGATGCCCAGAAAGGAGGTGGGCCCCTCCTTGGCAGACAGATTCATAGCATCGTCATCCCAAGAATGAGATGCCAAATCCAAGTTGTCGGACTCCGAGGAGTCCGGGTATACAGTCTGCCACCACAGTCACCGTGAACCCGCTGTGGGCGGTCAGGAGTCAAGAGTAACGGACAGCCTGTGCGGGATGCCTGAAGTAGGCCAAGACTCCATGGGGGGGAGCCCCCGAGAGAGGCTGTTCTGGTGGCGGCTCCCATAGAATAGGTGGAGAGACCGGCTTTGGCCGAGTCGGGAGTGACGTTGCTGGCTCTGCGGGTGGGGGGGGAAGGGGCAATGACCGGCACCGGAGTGGTCGACTTCGGCCTGGGGGGGTGACAGCCAGGTAATGGCCGAGGTGGAAGGGACCACCTTTGGCCCAGCCAGAACAAGCTACTGCCACGTCATGTCCTCGTAGCACCAACGCAACTTGCGTTGGCGCCTCCCCCCTCATCCAAGGAGGATGAGGACAAATGGCCGGCTGCTGCTAACAGTGCCGCTTATTCGACTTCCTCAGCCTTTTGGTCAAAGATGCCCCAGACCTAGATGTCAACCATCGGGGAGACGGACTGGGATGCTCTTGAGTAGGTGAGGAGAACCATGGTTCCTCCAGGTCAGGGATGACCACCACCCGGGGCTTCCCAGCTGGCTGGGTTGCCTCATCAGCTAAGTCCGACAGGACTGGAGTCCTGAATAAAGAATTGTCAGCCTCCTTAGTCAATGATGGGTCGACGGGGTCTAGGATGATTTCGACCGGATCGTCATCCAGCATTTGGGCCAGCTGACCTGATGGGGCACCGTGAGGTCGGCGGCCGAGGCCACAACTTTGACCAAAGTCGAAAGAGGAGACTCCTGGGAGCAAGATCTCTCTTTGTCCCAAGAGCTACATTGACGAGACGTGATTTCTCTTGGTTCTTTCGATTCCTTTCTACGGGATCTGGACATATGTGAGGCAGGGCCTTCCCTATGAGTGGGAAGGGACTGCACCAGCTCCTAGAAGGCACCTGAGAAAGAGGAGCCCAGTTTTAGGAGAACAAAAACCGAGGGCAAAGAATAGATCTCAGCGGCACAAGACGCCTCCTCTTTGAAGGCATTCATCTGTTCCAATTGTTCTGCGGACCCTGTGGCCATGGAGACCGCATGGCGGACATCTTCGATTTGATTGGTGGGTGGCGTTTTTCTGGATGTCCGAGCTGGAGATGCGCGAAGTGATCATCCAAAACATTTGGATGAAAAGAGCGACATAGGTTGCAGGCCTGAATGTCATGATCGAGAACCAGGTATTACACGCACGTGGCATACGGGTCAGTCTTAGACATTTTTTCCCCTCAGGGACACTGGCAGAACCCGGGCGACGACTTGTCCTCCATCGAGGTCACTATTTCAAAATAATTCAGAGAGATTCTGCAAATCTTTAATTAGTAAAAACGAGTTTTGGAGCGCCAGGGCCTACTACATGTGGGAGAGAAGGAGGGAACCTGTATCTTCCAGCAGAAAGGAAGATCTGGTATCATGGAACGGAGTCGAGGGTTATACCACCCAGGTGGGTGGGAGGAGCCAGCTTGAAGACCTTCCGACAAGATATTTAAAGGGAAAGGACATGCCAGTTAGTGTGGATGAACATGTCCACGATCTTAGAAATAACGCTTGCCGGCCCGTCGGCGCAGCGGTTGGATTTCCGCTTGCGACGCCGGCGACCCGGGTTCAGAAACGGACCCGAGTCGTCGGAGGGCTGGCCGGGGGGAAGATGGATCGAGTGTCCATTGGACTGCTCTCCTTCTCCGGGGAGGGCTGGGGCAGCATCCGGGCGATGGGACTCCCTGCGAGGCCAGAAATACCAGCCGCTCAAAAGTATAGAAGCAGGGTGGGCGTCATGCGTCATTGCATGACCCGCCTTCCCGGAAAAGAGGAAAATGGGCGGCTGCGGCGCCCTCCATAAACCCGCGGCGGCTTGATTAGCGGGCAGTCCTCAGGCGATTCACGGTCTCTGCGGGATGTCTCGCCCTCTCCATCCTGTAGCCCCGCCCGGGGGTAAGCCACGGGTAGCGGAGACTCGGAGGCCGATTTGGGGGTGGAAGCCGCCGGCCCGTGACCGGCCTGAAGCATCGGGTGGCCGGCAGCTAGGAAGGCGGTAAAAGGCAAATTAAAAAAAAAAAAAAAAAAAAAGAAATAACGCTTTCCATGACAGAAAGCGGAGCTCGCAATCTGCAGCTGGCTCAAGGAGGGGGCAGGGTGAGCTTCTCTAACAAAAATAAAAGATCCCATGGGGGAATAGGGTCCCTAATAGGGGGTTTTAAATGCAACATGTCGCACAGAAAGGTGCGGAGCAGCTCTAGTTGGGTAATGCATTTGCCCTCCACAGGTACAGGATAGGTGGAAATCGCCGGAAGGTGCACCTTAATGGAAGAATAGCAAAGACTGGAGTCTGAGAGGGAAAGCAGGTACTCCAGGAAAGAGTTGACTGGACAGACGAACAGGTCCAGGCCATGGGCGGAAGCCTATAGACAGAAACGTTTCCATTTCATGGCATAAGTAGCCCTAGTAGAAGGTTTTTGAGCCGTGACCAAAACCACAGTGACCCTCGGGGAAACTCCGAAGTGGGTTGTGACTATGTCTGTAGGAGCCAGGCATGCAGATATAGAGATCTGAGAATTGGATGGACTAGGGCGCCCTGCTTCTGGGATAGCAACTGTAAGGACAGAGGCACGGAAATTGGAGGTTACACAGCAAGCTGTTGCAGCAGCGGGAACCAAATCTGGTGGAGCCAGAGTGGGGCGATTAGGATCATGTCCGCACTCTCCTGGAGGAGAGGGAAGGGAGGAAAGACATACAGAAATTAAAATTACGTACCTACCGTAATTCTTGATCTTCTTGGACGAGTCTCCACCACTCATTCACACTATTGGGATCTGCGCCGGAGGCACTAGGACCCATCGGGAGCAAACTTTTTGCTGGAGGGTTGGCGCCAGAGATGGCACCGCGAGCCTCAGCTCGCGCTGTAATGACTATCTCGGCGTCGACCCTCCAACCGCCTCAGTACCTTTTTTACCAAGGATGTGCAGCGTAACTAACCTAGAAGGGTAGCCTAACCTAAAAACCGGACATAAGATAGTCCGGACGACCCATATAAGAAGGGTCAACAAAGAAGTCTTCACAGCCTAAAGATTTGAGGGAGTGAAGACCAACAACAGAGGTGAACTCGGGGACAGAGGGTGGGCGTGTGAATGAGTGGTGGAGACTCGTCCAGAAGATCAAGAATTACGGTAGGTACGTAATTTTCATATCTTCCTGGACCAAGTCTCCACCACTCATTCACACTATTGGGAGAGTACCGAGCTAATAATCCCCCGAGATGGCGGCAGGAGAGACCAAGAGCTCACATTTCTAAGACAGAAGTCCATTAAGGATAGCTCTGCCAAAGGAAGAATGCCGTCTGGCATGGACATCTAGTGCATAATGTTTAACAAAGTATGCACTGAGCTCCAGGTGGCCGCATTGCAAATATCTGCAATGGGCACGTTGCGAATTTCCGCTAGGGATGCTGCGACCACTCTAGTAGAGTGAGCGTAAACCCTACTCTCCAACTTAACCTGCGCCATAGAACAGCAGTGGCGAAGGCATGCCACTAGCCATGCTGAGATACATCTGATAGTGACGGTTGACCCAGCCGGTCTCGCTGGAAGAAACGAAGAGTTGCTGGCTTTGACGAAGTCCTTGGTTCTATCCAGATAGAAACGCAAGGCCCTCTTAACGCCCAAAGTATGAAGAGAACGCCTCCTTCATTTTTGGAAGTTCAAAAGTAGGAGGGAAGGACTAAGGTTGGTTTAGATGAAATTCTGACACAACCTTAGGAAGAAATTTAGGATGAGTATGAAGAACTACTTTGTCCCTATGGAACACAGTATACGGAGGGTCTGTGACTAGGGCATGTATCTCAGAGACCCTGCAGGCTGAGGTAATGGCCACTAGGAAGGTAGTCTTCCAGGTGCGAAATTTTAGCTTACAGGTAGCCAGAGGTTCGAAAGGTTTCCGAGTGAGCATATCTAGCACAAGATTGATGTCCCAGGCTGCAACTGGACGTCTTGTAGGAGGTCTGGTATGCAGAATTCCTTTAAGAAATCTCTTAACCACAGGTAACTGAGCCAGAGATAAGGAAAAAATGGCTCATGATATGCTGAATGGCACTAAGGTGAACTTTGACTGTAGGGAACTGTAGGCCTGAATTTGAGAGGTCTAAGAGGTACTCCAGAACTTTATCTGGTGGGCAGGAAAATGATTCAAAAGGACTTTGCACACCAGGGCGAGAAACGCTTCCATTTGGCTGTGTAAGTTTTCCTAGTGGCTGGTTTCCGTGCAGCCAGAAGAATATCTGAAACTCTTCGAGACACATTGAACCGGTTTACTTCTACCTCTTCAGGAGCCAAGCGTGAAGGTGAAGTGATCTCAGGTTGGGATGGACCACAGGCCCCTGAGTCAAAAGGTTCATCTGTAGGGGAAGTGGTCTCAGAGGAACTGCCAACATATTGTTGAGTAGTGGAAACCACAGCTGCCGAGGCCAAAAGGGAGCAATGAGAATCATCTTGTCGCCCTGGGATTCGAACTTGAGGAGTACTCTCTGAATTAGAGGAAGAGGTGAAAGGCGTAAAGAAAGCGTTTTGTCCACCACAGCCTGAACGCATCCTGACAGAAAATGCCAGGCCCTGGATTTCTGGAGCAGAAGAGAGGCAGTTTTGTGTTGAGTGGGGACACAAAAAGGTCCAGGTCTGGAGTTCCCCACTCTTCGAATAGTGACTGAACTATGGTTGAGTCGAGAGACCACTCGTGAGGGTCTGTCTCTGTTCTGCTGAGACGGTCTGCCAGTTCGTTCTGAATACCTGGCAGGTAGACCGCTTGAATTAGAGCCTTGTGCTCCAAGCACCATTCCCATACCCTCATTGCTTTCCTGCATAAGGGGTAAGAATGAGCACCGCCCTGCTTGTTGATGTAATACATCACTGCTTTGTTGTCCGTTTGAAGGAGAATGTTCTTGTGACACAGAATGTCCTTCAATGCTCGGACCGCATAAAGGACGGCTCTCATTTCTAGGACGTTTATGTGAAGCTGGGACTCGACTTGAGTCCACGCACCTTGAGTGTGGAGAGCCTGACAGTGAGCTTCCCACCCCATCAGGGATGCGTTCGTGGTAATGGAGATCTGATGGTCCAGAGGAGCAAAGGGATATCCTTCCAGGAGGTTGCTCTCTTGAGACCACCAGGTGAGTGACCTCTTTAAAGGTTCCGTCATCTTGATGAGATAGGACTGCGGGTGAGTGGTTGGGGACCACTGAGTACTGAGCATCCACTGAGTGGTTCTCATGTGCAGACGTGCTAAGGGTACAGTGAACACTGAGGAAGCCATGAGGCCTAGCATCCATTGCATCGAGAGAGCTGTAACTGAGGTGTTCTCCCCGATGTGACGGGCCATTTGAAGGATATCGTTCCTTCTGTCTTCCGGAAGAAAAGCCTTCGCACAGAAGGTGTCCAGAAGAGTCCCTATAAAGAGGAGCCTCTGGGAGGGCTGCAGTTTGCGACTTCTTGAGGTTCAGCAGAACTCCCATGGACGAGGGGAGGCGAGAAGCCGTGGCTTCCGGCGTCCAGGGTCCCTGCCTGGAAGGGCTTGCTAGAAGCCAATCGTCCAGATAAGGGAACACCTGTATCTCGACCTTTCTGAGGTGCGCTGCGAGAACTGCACAACACTTTGTAAAAACCCGCGGCGCTGAGGATAGCCCAAAGGGCAGGACTCTGAACTGATAATGCTGTCCCAGAGCCACAAACCTCAGGAATTTGTGGTGCCTCGGGTGAATAGGAATGTGCTGGTAAGCATCCTGCATGTCTAGGGAGGCTAGCTAGTCGTGTTGATGAAGCAAAGGTAACAGGGTCCCCAGAGAAATCATTTGAATTTCTCCTTGGGGAGAAATTTGTTTAGCTTTCTGAGATCAGAATGGGCGATACCCCGGACTTCTTGGAACCAGAAAGTGGGAGTAGAAACCCGTGTTCGTTGATGCAGCGGCACCACTTCTACTGCCCTGTTGTTGAGAAGGCCCTGAATCTCGGCGGCGAGAAGGTCTGACTGGAGGGTTGACAGCCTGGGCTGCCGTTTGGGAGGACGATCCGGAGGGGTCTCCAGAAGATTGAGTGAATACCCCTCGCAAATTATCCGAAGGACCCATTTGTCTGAGGTTATGGACTTCCACTGGTTGAAGAAGTGCATCAGATGACCTCCCACCAGAGAAGAAAAGTCCACCTCGGGCAGCTGAGATGGGACTTGGGCCAGCCATTCATAAGGTGGCGCTGGGCGCTTTGGGCCCTTGCGCTTTCTGTTGCGTCTTCTTTTGAGGTTGGGCAGGTTGGTTTTTATGGAAACCTCCTCTGCCTCGAAAGGACTGACGATTATGAAACTGATGTTTATTGACATGCCCTCGAGAGGGGCAGGAGGGGGTCGAGCCAACTTAATGGCTGACCTAGTCTTTTGAGTAGCTTCTAGAGCTTGCTCTACCTGAGGACCAAGAAGATACGCACCATCAAAGGGCAATGCCATTACCTGCTGCTGCGCGTCATTCGTGAAACCCGAAGTGCGCAGCCAGGAATGACGGCGGGTGCAAATACCAGCAGCCGCTGAACGGGAAGCAGTGTCGAAAGCATCCATGGCTGCTTTAACCTGCTGGTTGTTAGATTCGATACCTCTGGTAATGGTTTGAAGAAGCTCTGGCTTTGCATCCGACTCTGGAAGAGCTTCAACCATCTGCTTGATAGAGTGCCACAGGATATACTCATACTGTGAGAAATAGCCCTGGTAGCTGGCAATATGCATACTTAGGGTAGAAGCAGCAAAGACTCTCTTACCTAAGGTGTCTGTCTTACGAGATTCTATGTTAATAGGTCGAGCTGTAGTAGTTTGAGGAAGAACGACCTTATCATTCTCTGCCAGGACTACAATAGGATCCGCAAAGGCTTGAGATGCCAAAATGGGACGATCCTTGGGGGCTGAATATTTCCTATCTATGGATTTAGCCACCGAAGGGGTGAGAGCAGGATTATTCCATACCATTTGGAGTCTTAACAATTTTCCAGGATTGATGTCTGTAGTCTGGAGAGAAAGAGTGGAACTCAGATTTTTCAGCAGAGACTTAAATGACAGGTCCTTGACCACAGGCTCTGTAGCAGTGACAGATCCTGCTTCGTCCACTTCATCACCCAACCGAAGGTCTGGGTCAGGCTCAATGTCATCTCCTGACAGTCCAGGAGGGACTGTATGGACAGGAAAGGAATGAAAATCAGAAGAGAGGGAAGAAGGAAACGAGTGAAAAGAGGAGCCCTGAAAGGCAGAGGGAGCCCTGAGAGCCCTGCCACGAGAACGATGCCGAGGACCAGTGCGGGCGCCTACAACAGCGCCCAAGAAGCCGTGACGGCGCCGAAGACGGCACCGAGGACGCCGAAACACCCCAGACCAAAAGCAGGTTTTGAAGGAAGAAGACAGGACATACGGGCATCAGTGTGGCCCCGCGCCGCAGCCGTGTGTGGGGGACACCTAAGCACGGAGTCGACGGCACCGAAGAAGGTGCCGCGACCAGGAAAATCCAACCGCCCTACCTGGTCTCTCAATGAGCCCGAAAGCCCACAAGTGACCGAGCCAGATAGCTGAACTAACCTCCGATCCCACTGCTCCATAAGAGTGGCCCACTGATGAAACTGCTCATCTGAAGACCTACCTGCAGGCGGGGTAGGACTTCGATGTCGAAGCCGTTGGCTAGCAGAAGCAGAGGTTGGCGACTCTGAAGGAGGAGGCCGGCAACTAGCCCTGATAACTGAACGTCTGCGCGCAGACATATCAGAGGGCGACCTTGAGTGATGCCTTCTCTTTTTAGACCTGTGGGCCAAAGAAGAGCTCGAGGCCGAACGGTGCTGAGAATGCGACCGTTTATTTTTATGTTTCCGCGGGGACCGCTCATCCCCCCGGGCACTGGACTGACCGTTGTCAGACTACCCCCCCCGAAGAAGGCGGCAGACTGGATCCAGCCCGACTGACTGAACAGCTTTCATACGAAGTCTCCCTACCGTCACCTGACCTGCTCATGGTCGACTCCGTCAAAGTAGGCTGAGACTTCTTTATTTTTAAAATAAGACTAAGCGATACTGTATCGAGATAATACTACAAAATAACAAAACTGAAAACTATGCTGCTAGTTTGAAGTTTGACTCCCGGCGGGTGATCGACGTCGTCACTGAAGCGCACTCGATGGCGGGAAAAAAGGAACTGAGGCGGTTGGAGGGTCGACGCTGAGATAGTCATTACAGCGCCAGCAAAAAGTTTGCTCCCAATGGGTCCTAGTGCCTCCGGTGCAGATCCCAATAGTGTGAATGAGTGGTGGAGACTTATGTCCAGGAAGATATCTCCCTGTCCAGGAAAGGGACATCATGTCTCGCAAGAAAACACCAGGCCCTGGCTCTAGCCTGCAGAAAATGGGCAGTTTGGCGCTGGACAGGGATGCAAAGAGGTCCAGATCTGGATGTCCTCATCTTTCGAATAGGTCCTCCACTACGGAATGCAGGAGCTTCCACTTGTGGATCTTGGACTGAGATCGGCAGAGTCTGTCGGCTAAGGAGTTTTGGACTCCTGGAACATGAACCAAGGTGAGGGACAGACCGTGGTCTAAGGCACAAAGCCACACTCTCACAACCTCCTGACAGAGTGCATAGGAGTGGGTCCCCCTTGTTTGTTGATGTAAAAGATGATGGACATGTTGTCCATTTGAATCAACAGAGGCACCGGAGGAAGGTCCGTTTGGAACACCTGGAGAGCATACAGAACTGCTCTCATCTACAGGACGTTGATCTGCAGGTTTCGTTCCACTGAAGACCAGGAACCCTGGGTCTGTTGATCCTGAAGATGGGCTCTCCATCCTAGACCTAATATGTCTGTCATCAAGATTTGTTGTGGAGAGCCCTTCTGGAAGGGCATTCCCAGCTCCAAATTGAGAGGCGTCAGCCACCAGGAAAGGGTCTGAGTCACTGCTCTGGAGATCAGAATGGGCTGGTCGAGCTCAGCCACCCTTTGGTCCCACTGAACTCTGAGAGTCCACTGGGTAACTCTCATGCATAGTTGTGCTAATGGGACCATCACTATAGCTGCTGCCATGTGGCTGAGTAGCCGGAGCATAGTCCGGGCTGGAGCGTGGCAGGAAGAGAAGACCCTCTGAGCCAGTGCTCGAAGCCAGGCTGTCCTGTCAGGGAGAAGAAAGGTCTTTCCCTGTGAAGTTTCCAAAATTGCCCCTATGTATTGCAGACGTTGGCTGGGCCAAGGGGATGACTTTGCGATGTTCAGCAGGATGCCTAGATCCCCGAACAGCTGGAACATTTCCAACAGCATGGCCAGTAACTGATCCTTGTTGGGGGCTGTCAGAAGCCAGTCATCCAGATAGGGGTAGATGTACTGGCCCCGTCTTCTGACAGCTGCAGCCACCACTGCAATGCACTTCGTGAACATGTGCGGTGCCAAGGAAAGACTGAAGGGCAAAGCCCAGAACTGGTAATGCTTCCCTTGGAAGCAGAAAGTACAGTTATGGAAGAACTTACCGTAACAGTAGATTTTCGAGGACAGCTCTTGCAGCAGGTTACACCATTAGGACTGAAGCCGGCAGGCGCCAGGAACCCACGGAAATTTTCTAGCTAGCAGTATCCAGCGGGGACCACCACCAATGTCGTCCCCACTCCCGTCAGGCTTCATATAAAAGGGGGTGGTGCCCCAGAATCCCCAGTTCTTTTCCAGCCGACGACTCGCCAGCATCGGCCTCACGGTCCCACTCTAGCGTACGACGACTACAACTTTCAAAGTTTTACCTACTAAACGTCGGCATCTCCAACTCCTTCCTCAGAAGGACATCCCTCCAAGTGTGTCTGCAGCAAAGATCTGGGGATTCTGGGGGACCGTTCCCCTTTATATGTTGACTGACATCAGGGCCGGCCAGACGTCGGGGGCTGTCCTCACTGGATACTGCCAGCTAGAAAATTGGTCTGGCCCTGCCGGCTTCATTCTAATGTGTAACCTGCTGCAAGAGCTTTTTCTCGAAGTAAGATCCACAGGAACCTCCAGTGGACCGGGAGTACCAAGATATGGAGGTAGGCGTCCTGCATATCGAGGGAACAAAGCCAATCTACCTGGCTACAACATATTCAGAAGAGACAGAGCAGGCAGGAAGGGAGGAGTGGCACTGTATGTTAAAAATGACATAAGGGCCACAGAGATCCAGGAGGAACAAAATGGGGGAGAGATACTGTGGGTTAAGCTGGAAAGGAAAATGGGGACAGCCATCCGCACAGGTGTGGTCTATAGACCACCAGCCCAGGAGGAAGAAACAGATAGGGAGTTGATGCTAGCCATCCAAAGGATGGCAGACAAGGTGAGGTAGTACTGGTTGGAGACTTCAATATTCCAGACGGACTGGAGCATCCCAGCAGCAGCATCAACTAGGAGCAGATTTATCCTAGACTCTCTTCAGGGTGCCTTCCTTAAGCAACTGGTCATGGAACCAACTCGGCAGAAGGCAATACTGGACCTTGTGCTCACAAACAGGGACAGTGTGATGGGGTAACAGTGGGGAGCACCTGGGAAACAGTGACCACCAGTCATCGTGGTTTGAAATCACAGAAAGAGCAGAACCAAACCACACAAAAACATATCCTGGATTTTAGGGGGCAGACTTTGGGAAAATGGGGAGATACTTGAAAGAGGCATTAAGGGAATGGGACAGGAATCAGGGGTGAGGAACAGTGGGCAGATTTAAAATGGGGATTACAAGAACAACAGAATTATGCATTAAGCAGGTTAGCAGGAGGAAAAAGAAGAGGAGATCATTATGGTTTTCCAAAGAGGTAGCAAAGAAAGTGAAAGCCAAAAAGATTGCATTCAGGTAATACAAAAAGACACAGGCAGAAGGGGATAGGGAGAAGTACCAGGAGAAGCAAAGGGAGGCAGGGCGGTCAGTAAGGGAAGCCAAAGCTCAGACAGAAGAACACATTGCAATATCAGTGGGTAGAGGGGACAAAACCTTTTACAGGTACATAAGTGAAAAAAGAAAGACAAAGGGAGGGATAGTGAGACTGAAGGGGGAGGATGGGGGCTGCGTGGAGGATGACAACAGTAAAGCTGACATACTGAACAGGTAGTTCTGCTCAGTCTTTACTGAAGAGGAGGAGGGTAATGGGTCTGAAGGGAGTACAAGGGGTGAGAATGGTGCAGAAATGGACACAAGTCCCTTTACACAAGAAAGGGTCCTGAAGGAACTGGAAGTAATAAGAGTTGATAAAGCAATGGGGCCAGATGGAAAATCCCAGGGTCCTTAAAGAACTAAGAGAGGTGGTGGCTGAACCTCTGGCTATCCTGTTTAGCCGATCACTGGAAACAGGGAGGTACCCAAAGACTGGAAGACAGCAGATGTAGTCCCTTATACAAAAGTGGGAACAAAGAGGAAGCAGGAACTACAGAACAGTCAGCCTCACCTCGGTAGTGGAGAAAGATCATGGAAGCACTACTGAAGGAGAGATTGGTGGAACATCTGGTTGTCAATGGACTACAGGACCCAAGGCAGCATGGTTTCACCAGGGGAGGTCATGTCAGACCAACCTCGTTGAATTTTTGACTGGGTGACTAGGAGGTGGATCAGGGGAGGGCAGTGGACATGGCCTATCTGGACTTCAGCAAGGCCTTGACACTGTGCCACATAGAAGACTATTACACAAACTGGGGAATATGGGTGTAGGCAGGACAGTAGTGTGGTGGGTAGGTAACTGGCTGGGTGGCAGGACACAGCGGGTGGTGGTAAATGGCTGTCACTCCACAGAGGGAAGAGTGACCAGTGGGGTACCACAGGAATCAGTGCTGGGACCGGTCCTATTCAACATCTTCATCAGTGACATTGCACAGGACCTAGAAGGCAGAATTTCACTGTTCGCTGATGACACAAAGCTCTGTAACGGAGTAGACACACCAGAGAGTGTAGACAGGATGAGAAGCAACCTGCAGAAACTTGAAGAATGGTCAGGGCTTGGCAGTTGAAATTCAATGCAAAGAAGTGCAAGATAATGCATATGGGGCACAAAAACCCTGGCACAATATATCAGTTGGGGGTGAGGATATAGCATGCACCAAGCAGGAAAGGATCTTGGGGTTGTCATCTCTGATGACCTCAAGGTAGGGAAACAGTGTGACAAGGCAGCAGGTAAAGCAAATAGGATGCTGGGATGTAGGCAGGGCATCACCAGCAGGAAAAGGAGGTCATAATTCCGCTTATACAAGACACTAGTGAGGCCCCACCTGGAGTACAGTGTACAGTTCTGGAGACCATACCTACGTAAGGACATAGACAGGGTAGAGAAGGTTCAGAGGAGGCAACAAAGATGGTGCATGGATTGCATCACAAGTCCTATGAAGACAGGTTGAAGGAACTGAACATGTACTCCCTGGAGGAGAGGAGGAGGGAGGGAGAGGGATATGATAGAGACATACAAGTATCTTACAGGGAGGAACAGTGTGCAGGAAAACACTATTTTAAGCGAAAAAGATGTTCCAGGACTAGAGGGCATGGGATGAAGTTGGAGGGAGGGACGATTCAGAGGAAACATGAGAAAGAATTTCTTCACAGAACGGTGGTGGACAAATGGAACACCCTGCCAGAGGAAGTGGTGGGGCTGAAACAATCACGGATTTAAGAATGCATGGGATAGACATAAAGGAATTCTGGAGGTCAGGGGTAAGGGGCAACAGACTTCTAGGAAAACAAACTGAACTTACAAGCTCAAATGGGCAGACTGGGTGGGCCATAGGCCCTTATCTGCCAACACTGTCTATGTATCTATGTATATCTCCTTGATGGAGCATGGGGAGTAGGCTTTGCAGGGTCACCATCCTGAACCTCTTGTACTTGATGTAGTTCTTCAGGAGGCTTAGGTCTAGGAATGGGACAGAGATCCCCTATCTTCTTGGGGACCAAGACGAAATGGGAAGAGAACCCTTTTCCCCATTGGGAAGGGGGAAACGAGTTCTATGGCCCGTCTTTCCAGGAGAGTCTGAATTTCCTCACGGATGAGGGTGGCGTGGGATGGTGAGTAGGTGGATGGGACAGGAAGGTTGTCTGGAGGCATCTGCAGGAACTCCAGTACATGCTCCTTTTCTACCATCTGAAGGACCCAGGCATCTGATGTTACTCTTGTACATCCTTCTAAATAGAGGGAGAACCGATCCCCTACCGCTTTCCCCAGGGCCTCTGCCAGAAGAGGAGGGTCGGGCAGAGAGTCAGGCAGAGGCTCCGGAAGTGGGCAGGATGACCTGGGAAGACTTAGCATTCCGAGGTCCCATGGCACCTGAGGGCTGCGAAGGAGCCTTACACTTGAAGGACCCTCTTGTATGTTGCCCCTTGGATCTTTGACCTGCAGGGCGATGAAGACTTCCATCTTGCCGGGTGTGGTTCCAGTTTGTACATCTGATACATGGACTGGACCGCTTTTCCAGAGTCCCGAAGGCCTGTGATTATTTTCTCTGAGTCCTCACCGAATAACACAGACCCATGGAAGGGGGCATCCAGCATGGCTTCCTGGAGGTCCTGTCTGAAGCGGGAAATCCTGAGCCACGAGTATGTCCACAGGCAGATGCTGGTGGCTGCTAGTCTAGCTGCAGTGTCCGCCGAGTCACAGAAGACCGTAAGAAGGGTTTTCCTATGTCCAGGCCCGACTGGAGGACATCCAACAGTTCTGACTTCTGGGGTGAGTCAGGATGTTTTGGGGCCAACTCCAGGGCTTTCTGCTATAAGGACTTTTATTGCTGCACCATATGTACCAGGAAATTCAGTGACCGTATGAAGCAGGTGTCCGAGGAGTAAATCTTGAGGCCAAATTAGTCCAGCTTCTTGGACTCATCTGGTGGATGTGAGCTCATATGCGAGTGCTGTTTAATCCTGCCATGGGCTGCCGTGAGGACCAGAGTCAGCCTTTGGGTATTCTCCCAAAAAGGACTCATTTTTAGGAGTCCTGTACAGCCTGTTCGCCTTCCTCAGGACAGCTGATGTTGAGGAAGGGTGTCTCAAAGCTAGCTTGGTGACATCTTGAATGACAGCCACCAAGGGTGGCACCACCAGTGGCTTCGGGATGCTCATTCCCAGAAAGTGGGCAAGCCGCCATCTCTCCAGGTCCAAGTCCTCGGTATCCCACTGATTCAGGAATTGAATATGGCACATCACGTCCATGAAAGTAGAGTCATCAGGGGGCGACGGGGGATCAACATGGATATCAGGCTGAGGAGGAGAAGTGAATCCCTATGAGAACCTGGAGGATGAAGAGGAACTCCTTCTGGACGAGTCCAGAGAGGAAGATCTGGTGTAACAGCACCTGGACCAGTGACTGTGAGAGTGGCGTCAGTGTCTGGAGGAAGACTGTGATGAAGAGTGGTCTCCGTCTATGACTCCTAGGGGATCCTTTGTCTGAAGGGTCAGGAGGAGTTGTGACCTTCTTGGGTGGAGGCGACGATCTCCTGGGTGGGGGAGTGGGTGGTCTTGGGGGTTCCTGAGGAACATTCAAGTGAGATGGAACTGGTGAAGGGGTTGGGTGCTCTTTGGCAGGAGGTCCCCTTTTATGGTATTGCACCACAATGTAAACAGGGTCTCTACGTCTGACAGTAAGTCTAAGGGAGCTCCTGGGTTGTCTGGCGCCAGGGGACGTATGTCAGGTCTACGTGGCGTCGGGTCTGCAGGCATTGAAGGCCCTGCCATCAGGTCTGGGGACACTGGCATCTCTGGCAGCGGTCCCACAAGTGGTGGAGTGGGTGACGCCAGGTTGGCTGATTGGTCGGGTGACGTCGGGCTGACATCAGTTGATCTGGCGTCGTCGGGGGCGGAGGCGCCAGTTTAGTTGATAGCTGAGGCCCTGATGGCAGCTTGGGAGAAGCCAGCAGAGGCTGTGTCACCCGGTTGGACCCTGGAGAGGCAGATGTAGAAGACTTTGGGGTCTGATGACGGGTATCCATTGTCTTGTGTTTAGGAGAGCGTACTCTGGACTGGAGTTCTTGCTCTGGGCATCTCTTCCTGTCGTTGGACCCTGAATAGCGGCCCGACGAGGACGCTCCAGCCTGGTGGATGACAGACCTTTGCCCGCCATCTGAGGAGGAGCCAGCTGCACCCCCTGGCTTAGGTCCTGACTGATGTTGGAATGGTCTAAGACTTAGGGAGGGGGCCGAAGGCCCAAGCCCCGAAGTCCCCCAGCCCGATTTCGGGATTAGGGCAGGGGGCTTCATTGACGGCAGCCCAGAGGAAGTGAGAGCTCCTGAAGGGGCAGAGTCTGCTCTCTTGCGGGAGTGGGGACTCAAGGAAGCCACTTTCTGATGCAGAGATCTGGAGCGTGAGTCTGACCTGGGTCTCTCTTTTTCCTTATGGTGGTGCTTCCCACTGGTCTTTTTGTGTGAAGAAGTCGAAGACACAGGAACTAAGGCTGAAGAGGAACTGTGGCTGGAGGGAGTCCTCTGCATGGCGGCTAGTTGCTGCTCCAAGACATGGGTCTTTAAGGCCTTCAAGAAACGGATGCGCGTGCGGCGGTTAAAACTGCGGCAATGGGGGCAGGCCTCCCAAGTTGTGAGACAGGCCTAAACAAATCAGGCAGGACAAATGGCCGTCTTTGGCAGGAATCTGTTTCCCGAAGGCACACTTAGGTTTTCACCACTCTGTGGAAGACAGTGAAGACATGCACGGAGAAACTCGTGCAACAGAGTAAAATAATAAAATGTGAAACTCACGAAGACATGGAAGTCGAAAGGCAGCAGTGGACATCTGTGGAGCCGAAGCTTATGGGTCAACGGCAGGAAAAGAACTGAAGTGGAGCTGGGGACCGCCCCCTTTTTGTACCATTGGCCGAAGTCAGGGGGCGGTCCCGCTGTATACTGCTAGCTAGAATTTTTCCATGGGGTCCTAGTGCCTGGAGGCATAGTCCTTATTTTGTAGCCTGCTGCAAGAGCTCCAACTCAAAGTAAGATCTAAACACACCTTAAGACAAAATAAATATAAATAAACGCTCTTTTGAAGAATATTTACAGTCCACTAATGTACAATGCATGCAAGGAAATTTGGTATGTAGGGGGTCATAGTGCATGCAAGGGAATCTTGTCATTCTTTCCAAGCGGAGCCAAGGTCTCTAAAGTAGTTATCCAGTAGGCTTCTCTTCTAAGCACTTTTTGTTTAATGCTACCCCCTCTACAATCCAGTTCTACTTTTTTCAGTTCCAATATGTTTGGGAGCTGCTGCAGACCCATGTCTGGCTTCGTGAAAATTTGTAGCCACTGAACATAAAACAGCTACTAAAACCAACGATGAATCCTATGCTATGGCTAGACATTTTCGCAAAGCCAGTCACGGGTCTGCAGCAGCTCCCAAACATATTGGAATTAAAAAAGTAGAACTGGATTGTAGAGGGGGTAACATTAAACAAAAACTGCTTAGAAGAGAAGCCTACTAGGTAACTACATTAGAGACCTTGGCTCTGCTTGGAACGAATGACAAGATTCCCTTGCATGCATTGTACATTAGTGGACTGTAAATATTCTTCGAAAGAGCATTTATTTATATATATTTTGTCTTAAAGAGCATTTAGTTTCTGCACTACTGAGCAAATATTTTCTAAAAATGTGATATATATGTCTCAATAATGCATTATTAATTCAAAATATGCTAGCTCTTTCGATGACTGCACTGATTTTTGACCCGTGTCTTGCCCCTTTTGCTTATCTGCTTTCAGTATTCTGCTGCATCCTGTCAGTAACTTATGCAATATTTTAACCCTTATTTATGGGTGTAGGCATTAGTTTTATTAGTATATTTATTGTATTCATCTAGTCAGGTAATCACCAGGTGTTGTATTTGTTATTAAGCACTTTAAATACACTGCACTGTTTGGAGCACTTTTTTCATCTACTACTGCTTTAATTAAACCTCATTAAATAGTGCCTAGGAACTTAGACATGCTAACTCTCTACAACTGGATTACATTAAAGTGTGGATTTTTATACTGACTTTGCTGCCAGCCCTTTTCTGAGGAAATATACCTAAGAACTTTGTACTTGGAAAAATGGAGTGCTGACCACTTCGCTGGATTCCACCACGTTCTGATAACTGGACTATACCTAACGCAGGTGGTCCAGAGTTACACAAGAACTAACTAAGAACAAGAACAAGTAACCCGATTGACTGGGTACCGACATCCCACCCTGAGAGAATTACTAATGTCCAGGTGCTCCCGGATGTGCTGAGTGACCACTCCCCTGTCCAATGCCAAGGGTCCTCCAAGCTGCCTAAACTACCCCCAAGGCTGGTGAGGAACAGAGTCATCAGAAACTGTTCTATGGCCAACTTCAAGAAACACCTGGCCAACACAGACTGGAGCATCCTGGATACCTGCCCCTCTGTTGACGCAGCCCTCCAACTCGTCCTCAATCATTTTAACTCAGCTACAGACAAGTACGCCCCTTATCGTAAGAAAATGATAAAAGGGAGTTGCATGTACTGGATTACCCCCAAATCCTTGATATGATGCGGTAACGTGATGTCCTATGGCACCGAGCAAGGGTATCAAGGACAGTAGAGAATGTCCAAAATTACCAAGCCGCTAGAAATAGGTGCACATGGGCAATATGGCAAGACAAGGCCTCCCACCACAGAAATCAGCAGTTCCAGTGCTTGAAAGACGGCAAAAAATTCTGGGCTACCATCAAGGACCTCCTAGGGACTAGTGACCGGTCCCCCCGACCATGCTGCACCACAGTGTTAAAGTCATACCTGACGAAGTTACCATAGCCAATATTTTCAGTGAGGTATTTACAGACTGCAGCGCAGTCCTACCATCCAAAACAACTGCATGCGAGGGTAAAACACTGACCTGTGAACCCCCACCCCTCTATCCTAGCACCTGCCCAAAATTCTGCTTCCGGCAGGTAACCACCAAGGAGACCTCTAAATATCTTACAAGGGTGCTGGGCAAAACAAGGATGGGAAGGGACGGGCTTGATATGAAGCTTATCTCAACTGCCCTACCTGAAGTGGTTGTACCGATCATCAAGCTTTTTAATATGTCACTTCAGATGTCAGCCTTCCCATCAACCTGGAAAACTGCCCTGGTCACTCCCGTCTTTAAAGAAGGGGACCGTTCGCTGGTGTCTAATTACAGGCCCATCTCCATCCAGTCTCCTCTCTCCAAAGCACTGGAAAGAATCATCGCAGACCAGCTCTCTGCCCACTTACATAAATACAACTTCCTCAGCCTGCAACAACATGGATTCCGCAAGTGGCACAGTACCAACATGGCCCTCAATGAATTCATAGGTTATGTTCACGAGGCACTAGATCAGGGACAATTAGTTGGTGCAATCTATATCGACCTATCCAAAGCACTTGACCTTGAGGATCACCAGCTGCTGCTCCACAAGCTAACCTGCCTTGGGTTGTCCTTGGATAAGGTTGGGTGGTTCTCTAGCTACCTGTCTGAGTGCTCACAGCAGGTAAAGATTAATGGTGCCATCTCCAAGGCCAGGAAAGTCATGGTAGGGATCCCGCAAGGGTCCATACTGGGCCCACTCCTGTTTAGCCTCTCGGTAAACAACCTCCCAGCTGTGTGCCCTCTGCCAAAGTTCTGCTCTATGCAGACAACACAGTGTTATTCCTTTGAGGCTCCTGCCAAAACACGCTGACCAGGAACCTACAGCACAACTTTAACCTACTGCAGGAATGGTTTAACACCAGCCTCCTAGTACTCAATAGCAAAAAGACAAAGACAATGCTCTTTGCCAGCCGCCAGAAGAGAAAATCCACCACACCTCTTATAATAGCACTCAACCCAGACTTCCCCCTTGAACAGGTCCACTCATTCCGGTATCTGGGGGTCACAATCGATGGGTCCCTTTCCTTCGATAAACACATAAGTAATATCACTAAGGCCGTAAACAGGAAGATGGGGACACTCCCCCAGGACAAGGTTGAAAACTGCCGGCGACAGAGCTTTTAGTGTTGCCGGCCCAGTCCTGTGGAATTTGCTGCTTCCACCAGTAAGGGAGGCCCCTTCACTTGAGGCATTTAAAGCCTGCCTTAAGACCTATTTATTTTGCTGGGCATTCCCAGACACAGTCTGGTAGTTTGAATGTGTCAGCCTTTTTAGGTTTATTGGGGGTCTTCTGTAAAAATTTGTTGATATTAAACCATTTTATTGTGTTTTAAGTATTTACTGAACGTTATTCATATGTCTTAATTACTTGTATTTGATTGTACGGCGCCCATAGCCTCTGGAATTGGGTGCCAAAATATAAAATTTGCCTTGTCTTGCCTTATAGACTTTACTTCTGCCTCACCCCTGAAGCCAGGCTCCAGGCGGTCAATGGCACAATCCTGCCACTGTTGGATTATGGAAATGTGGTGTACAGAGCAGCCACAGACACTAGCCTTCACAAAGTCCACTTGACCCTCAACAAAGCCTGCAGATTTGTCCTGGATGCGGATCGCCTCACACACATTTGCAAACTCTACATAAGGACAAAATGGCTCCCCCTCTGGGATAGAATAAAGCTCCAGACCTGCCTACTAGGAAAGAAGGCCCTACTAGGATTTGCACCTGTCTCCCTGCAGGTGTTATTCAGACCTGCCCCAGGTGTGCATGCCACAAGAAGTGTCACCAGACATGACTTGGCTGTACCCTTCAGGAGATCATCCCTGGGGAGGCGTGCCTTCACGGTAAGGACACCCACCTGGCTAAACGAGCTTCCAAACACGATTACCAGCCTACAATGCCTAGGGCACTTCAAGTCCAAGCTCCGGAAGTCCATTTCGCCACCAGTCCGCTGCCTTTGTCAAACGTAACCCCAGCATACTGGCATACCTCTTAACTGCCTCCCTGCTCTGACCAGGTTGTGCCCGTCCCCCCCCCACACCCCTTCCTCCTCTCCCTACTTCCCCCTCCACCTGCTCTCCTCTGTCCAGTACCCCCACACTACCTCTTGACCTGGTCCCTCTACCACTTCCTCTTCTACCCCTCTCTCCCTCCTCAACCAACCTGCACTAGTCAAGCTCCTCCTCCTGGGGCTGTGTGGGTGGCTGTTTGTGCTTGTCTGTGTCTGTAGGTTAGTTTTTGTTCATTTACATGTTTTTCTGCTGGGAATACCTGTGCCATTCTTGCACACAACATTGGTGAAAGTCTCCTGGACTGAATTTCTGCAAATCGCCATCATCAGGTATCAGCTTTTTAATTTTAAATCAACTTTCTTGAAGCCTCCCCAAGGAAGCATATGCCTTACAACTAGTCTTACAAACATGGTGATGCTGGGTCCTGCAACTGAATCAACATTTTCAACATTCATCTGACCACTTTTAAAGCAACTGCACTTGTGGACTTTAAAGAACAAAGGAATTTTAACACATTTTGTGACTGAATCAACATTTTTGTCTGACCTTTTCCAAAGGTATTGTACTTGTCTCTGAGGACTTTGAAGATCAAAGGAAACATACAGACAAAAGGATTTCACACATTGCATATGACTACCGTCTGACCTACTCCCAAGGTATTGTACTTATCTCTGAGGACTTTGAAGAACAAAGGAAACATACAGACAAAAGGATTTTACACATTGCATATGCCCAGGCCACAGTTTATCACCTTCAGGAACTTTAACATATTAGTGATCCTGGATCTCAACAGTACTATAGTACTTCTCTTAAACCCTCTGGCACCAAACCCTCCCAGTCTTTTTTTTAATTTTTCTCTGTACTTCGCCATAGTGCTTAGCTATCCACCTTAGCCCACTAAACTGCACTCCCACCACCCTCCTATTACTGCCATCCCCGACTGCCTAGCCACACTACTTCTCGGCTCTCCTGCCTCGCTAAAAATGCTTTGGCTTAGTCCCCACCACCTGTTCTGCTCACCCTCACCCTCCTTTTCCTTTATGCCAACTCCCTCCGCCTACCCTACCCCTCCACCTACTCTCACCTTTCTATACTACTACCCAAACATTGTACCATGGCTTTTACTCTGGAAGTCTTAAACAAACATCACCCAATTAATACCTGGGTGCAAAGAGCCATATTTCCTAATTGGAAACTGCCACATCATTATAACTCACTAAAGATCACCCTCTACTGGGACTCCAGAAGATAATCCAAGCATCTTAAAAAGTACAAGCAGAAACTCACTCCAACCTATTATGAACTACGAATGGCATCGCTGAAACTCCTGCTCCTCCTACTTTTAATATCTGGTGGGATACACCCAAACCCTGGTCCTGTTGCTGAAAGCCGACAAAAACAGGGAAAGTTGGTAGTGGTCTCTCCATTATCACTCTAAATATCTGCAGCCTCCTTCCCAAATTGGCATCTCGCTGGACAAAAACCTGATATACTAGCCATTGTGGAAACAGCTGTCTCCCAGCACCCGGATCATGCGGTCTCGGCTTGAAGGCTACAATCTTTTAGACCTCGAGCCGGGCAAGCAAGAAAGGTGGGGGCTGTGCTATCTACATAAAGGACAACATCCTCCTGTCAACGCCGCAGCTTCACCCCCACAACACGCAGATGCAACTCCTCCTTTCAAACTGCTTTGGTGCACAAAACAAAGTTCTCACAGTGGCCGCAGTCTATATCCCTCCAAAAGACCACCGTGCAGTATTAAGTCTGTACTTGATTTTGTTAGTCTGCAGCCCTCTGAAAATGAGCTCCTCCCTCGGGATTTCAACATAAACTGGCTCGCTTCTGACACTGGCTCTTACAAAGATGACATCCTAGCAGCAAACCTGACTCAGATGGTAACCTCCCACCCGGAAAAATTACAAAACTGGTACAAGCACCCTTATTGACTGGGTTCTCACAAATCACCCTGACCGGATAAAAAACATTAAAGTCCTCCCTGACTCCCTCAGTGACCACTCCCCAGTGTCCTGTACCTGGTCTAATAATTTTCTCAAGCCACCCCCCAAAGTTATAACAAGCAGAGTATTGCCTTATGGGAATCTTATCAAGTTGAAAACCCATCTCCTACAACAGGACTGGGACGCCAATCTTGAATCAACTGATATTAATACCGCACTAGAATACTTCATTAAATCTTTTCAACTCTGCATGCGACTTATACGCCCCAGTAAAAAACGTAAAATCACAGCGCTTATCAAATCCATGGATTACTGCCAAACTACTTGCGCGCTCAAGGTTGGGACCACCTCTGGGCAGTTGCCAGAGACACAGGCTCACCTCATGATACCCTAAAATACAAGCAGGCACGAAATAGATGTACCTCATAAATTAGGCAAATGAAGAGCGCCTATTTCAAAAATGCCCTTGAATCCACCTGGGGTGATGGAAGAGCTTTTTGGGACAACATCCGAAACATAATGGGTAAACAATCAAAATCGTCACCTATCATTATGAAAGTTGATGGATCCACCACTTGACCCAAAGTCTACTGCAGATGCGCTTAATAAGACATTCAGACCTTAGTGGGTCCTCCTCAGATTTCTTCTCGGACTTACCTGTGCCAGCCTAGTATCACAAAACACCCTCATGACAAACCACAATTTTACTTCAAGAAAATCAAAGTGCACGAAGCACACAAGTACATAAGAAAGGCCTGCTCCAAATCCAGAACAAGCAGTGACACGCTAGATCTAAAAATCCTGTCTCTCACCCTGGATGAAGTAATTCCCCCTTGCAAAAATTCTTAATCTGTCACTTTGCAAAGTCAATTTCCCAACAAATGGAAATCTGCCATAGTTACGCCAGTGCACAAAGGGGGGACAAAACCTCAACAGGAAACTATCGACCAATATCAATACTCCTCCTCTCCAAAGCACTTGAACGAATAGTGGCAGACCAACTCTCTGATTACCTGGACAAATACAATCTACTCTGTAATCAACAGCACGGCTTTAGGAAAGGACATAGTACAACAACAGCCTTACTTGATTTCTCTGGAGAAGTCCACTCAGCCCTGGACAAAGGGTGCCAAACAGGTGCAGTCTTTATCGATCTTACAAAAGCTTTCGACACAGTCCATCATGGCCTACTTACCTCCTTACTTTCTAGCCTAGGCCTGGCCAAGGTCCTTGTGCTTGGGTAAAAGTTACCTGTCCAATCGGTCACAGGCTGTAAAATCTCTAATGAACTCTCCGACTTCAAACCAGTTCTCTGGTGTACCACAGGGATCAATTCTTGACCGCTCCTCTTAGCCTGTTCCTTAACTCCATCCCAGATATCTGCCAGGAGAAAATAATCTTATACGCTGATGATGCTGTAATTCTGTCTTCCCACAAGGATCCAAACTCCCTACGAAAAAGCCTGCAACTTGCTTTCTCTAGTGTTGAAAGGTGGTTCCTGGATAGTAAACTTGTGCTAAACCACAATAAAACAAAAGCCATGCTCTTCTCCAATCACCGAAACAAAAATAGGCATACTCCACTCACCATACAAACCTCTGCAGGAATTACACTGGACCAAGTAAATACTTTCAAATACCTTGGCATCACTTTTGACCAAGGGCTCACCTTTGCAACCCACATTGACAACACTGCGAAAACAGTGAACCAACGCCTTGAATACTATTCCATAACCGCTAATTTCTAAATCAAGCGGCATTGAGAATAGCTATACAGAGTTCCATAATCTCAATCATTGATTATGGCCTTATTATTTATGGCTCAGCTACCACTGCTCTAAGGCGTATCTCAATCACTCTAAATAAGGCCTGCCGGCTCCTCACGGGGGCTCAAAGACTGATTCACACGTGTGATCTGTACTATGAATCAGGCTGGTTGAACCTATCAAATCGTCTTATTTATCTCACCTGCACAATGGCAAAAAAATCTATATTGGGACTGACTCCATTATGTATTCAAAACCTGTTCGACTGAATCCTGGCTCACGACCCTCCACCAGATCTGAACGCCAACCTTCCTGGTTCCGAGATGCCGGACTGCACAGGACAAAGATCTTTCGCATACAGGGCCCCGATTATGGTTCAATGCGCTTAGTCCACCTACTCTATCCTCAACCTCACTTGAAGCTTTCAAATCCATGCTCTATGCCCACCTCACCACCACTAGCAACTGTGATTGCGCTAGATAAAGACTACTACCTCATGTCCATCCTCACATCTGAGGCCTCTTCCTCCCTGACTAATGAACCCTCTGGTACCCTACTACTTCCTGTCTCCCACCCAAACTCACTCCCCCTTTTTCCTGTCCTCTCACTTACTCTCCCGCCACCACCTTTCCCTCCTCTCTAGCCTCCTTTTGGCGCTAATGATCACCCTCTCCCTGGAAGTTTCCTTAACCTCGAAATTGTCTACTCGCCTGAACCTGTTATAGCTTGTTTTTCTATGAAACTTAAAAACGTTACTGCCTTAAACTGTTAATAGCAAATTTATGATGTAACTTTCCTGTCTGGTTTTACCTGTAATGTGTATCGTGCTTTGTTAAATGTTCTTTGTGACGTGGAACCTTTGTAAAAGAGCCCTGGCTCAAAGGTATTAATTCCTAGACTAATAAACTAAACTAAACTAAACTTGCCCAAACCACAACTTGGCTCTCTGCACTTAACTTGTCAGTTGGCTACTCATTGTGCACCACTACTGTGAAACTGACAATGCCATCAGCTGCTTCATTTATGTCTTGACTTGTGTAATCTGTAACTTGTATTTGCTGCCCTTTCCTATGTAAACACTATGTTAGTTTGTATAACCACTGTGTCAAATTTGTCTGCTGTAATTATGCTGTTGCAACAAAATGTATCTAAGTGTTGACGAGGGTCCTTTGTAAATGAGCTCTTAGCTCAAAGGTTGTAATTACGATTTCTCAATAAATAAAATAAATAATTAAGTTCCTTACTGTACTTCCCATAACAAAAAGTAATACAGTTGGCCAGCCGTTTGGACAGGCATTGTTTAGAAACTGGTACACCCTCTTGCCCAGAGCCGAAAGAAACAAAAAGCTCTGAGGACTTCCTGCAGTCCCTTGTATGGCAAACATAATATCTGAGTAGTCTATGTACAGCTAAGCTATGAAGCAATGCTCCCCCTGGACTGGCATGCTCCGGAAAATAGAGACGCAGGTGTATGGTTTGATTCAGGGTAAACTCAGACACCACCTTCAGCAAGAACTTATGGTTGGTACACAAAGACACACTGTCTTTGTGGAAGGACAAATAAAGAGGATCACACATTAGAGCTTGAAACTTGGAAATCCTTTGAGCAGAAGTAATGGCAACTAAATGTAACGCTTTCCACGACAGAAGGCATAGCTCGCAACTTGCAGCCAGCTCAAAAGCAGTCAAAGTAAGTTTCTCTAACACAAAATTTAAGTCCCGAGGTGCCTCTCAAAAATATATGAGACATCTACAGCTCTGCTTCACTGTAGCCATTAATGGGCATATGGAATGCTAAAATGGCAGCCAGGTGCACTTTAATGGAAGAGTATTGCAGTCCAGTGTCTGAAAGGGCCAGCAAGTACTCCAGAATCTGATTCACTGGACAAGTGAAAAGGTCCAAGCAACAGGAAGCAGCCCACAGGGCAAAACGCTTCCACTTCATGGAATAAGTGGCCCTGGTGGAGGGCTTCCTAGCAGCCACCAAGACATCAGCCACCTTTTGGCATACCCCAGATCTAGCCATGGCTATGTCTTCAGCAGCCAGGCATGAAGATGGAGTAACTTGAGGTCCAGATGGACCAGGGTGCCCTGTTCCTGTGATAGCAAGCCTTGGCACAGCAGCAAGGGTACTGGAGGTTCCACCGCCAACTGCTGCAGTAAGGGGAACTAGATCTGACAAGGCCAGAAAGGAGAAAGGAGTATCAGAGTCGCTCCTTCCATCTGAAGCTTGATCAGCATCCTCAAAATTAGAAGGAAGGGAGGAAAGGCACAGAGGAACCTCCCTTTCCAAGAGAGGGATGTGTCTCTCCAGAAAACCTCAGGCCCTGGAGCGAGCGAGCAGAAAAGCAGCAGTTTTGTGTTGAGTGAGGGTGCAAAAAGGTCCAACTCTGGACGAGCCCACTTGTGGAATAGGTCTTCCACTACTGAGGTTATCAGCTCCCACTTATGCATTCTGGACTGCGAACTGCTTAGTCTGGTAAGATGTTTTAGGTGCCTGGAACATGGACTGCCGACAGTTATAGACTGTGGTCTAGAGCCCAGTACCAAACCCTCATCGCTTCCCCGCACAGGAGGTATGAATGAGTTCCCCCTTGCTTATTTATGTAGTGCACTGCACTGATATTTTCCATCTGCACCAGTAGAGGCCCTGGGTACAAGTAATTCTGGAAGGCTTGAAGGCCATACAGAATGGTCCTCATCTCTAGAACATTTGTATGGAGGGAACTCTCCACCGCAGTCCATGTACCCTGGGTCTGGTGAGGCCCCAGATGTCCTGCCAGACCATCCCCTAAGCACCCATGGTGAGTATAAGGGCTGCTAGCTACACAATCAAGCAGACTTGATAGACCATAAGGCCTTTACCTGCTGGCAATTTTGTATGTTCGTAGGATCTGATGAGGGGAAGGGATCAGGAAGTGAACCCCTTTGAGTAAACTGCTAGGTTCCATCCACCACTGAAGCACCTCTTTACCAGCGAAGAGACTAGAATTCTCTGTTCTAGATCATCAGTGCACTGGTCCCATTGGACTGTTAATGTCCACCGGGGATCTGCATCTGCAGCCTGGCCAGGGGAACCATGACAATGGCTGCTGCCATTAGGCCCAGTAGCCACTGGAATGGCCTGGCTGTGACACACCTGCTGCTGTAAAGTAGCTGGGCCTGCGTAATGAGGCATTCTGCCCTGTCTTGGGGCAGAAAAGCCACTCCCTGGGCAGTGTCCAGTACAACTCTGACGTATTGGAGGCGCTGGCAAGGAGTCAAGATTGACTTGGGCAGACTGATCGTGATCCCCAGAGCAGTTAACAGTTGTGTGGTACACGCTAGGGTGTGAACCAGTTGCTCCTTGGGCTGAGCTTTGAGCAACCAGTCGTCCAGAGAGGGGAAGACATACAGTCCCTCCCTCCTGAGGCATGCTGCTGCCACCACCACTAAGCATTTGATAAAGATCCATGGTGCAGATGACAAGCCAAAGGACAATACTCTGAAATGGTAGTGCTCTCCCTGAAACAGCAACCTGAGGTATTTCCTGTGGGGAGTGTAAACCTTTATGTGCAGGCAAGCATCCTGCATGTGTAGGAAGCATATCTAGTCTCCCTGATGTAGTAGAGGCAGCAGGCCTTGCAGGGTTACCATCCTGAACTTCTTGTACTGGATATAGAAGTTCAGATTTCTCAGGTCCAGGATGGGCCTCAAATCCCCTGTGGACTTGGGGACTAGAAAGAAGTGGGGATAGAACAGTACAGTTACTAAGAACCTACCATAACAGTAGATCTTGGAGAGGAGCTCTTGCAGCAGGTTACACCTTTAGGACTGAAGCAGACAGGTGCCAGGACCCCATGGAAAACTTCTAGCTAACAATATCCATCAAGGGGACCACTCCCGTTGTCGGCCCGCCCCCGGTGTCACGTATGGTATAAAAAGGGCGGTCCCTCAGCCCATCCCTAGTTCTCCTGCCAGAGACCCGGCAAGTAGGTGAAAAAAGGAGAACTGAGGAACAAAGGTATCTGAGATGGAGAAGCAATTACCAGGGGGAAAGGTGGGAGGGAAATACAGTACCTGCCGCAAGAGCGCCTCTCGAAGATCTACTGTTTTGGTAAGTTCTTATGTAACTGTACTATCTTGCTTCGAGGGGGCTCTTGCAGCAGGTAACACCTTTAGGACTGAGTCACAAGCAGTAAAGGAGAGACCCTGATCAGAAGGGTGGAGGTAAGACTCCCAAAGAAATCAAGACAGGAGGCCCTGAAGGACAGTGAGTCCAAAGCCTGCTCAGCGGTGAGAGGCAATGTCCATACTGTAGTGCTTCACAAAGGTGTGGACAGCACTCCAAGTGGCAGTCACACAAATGTCAGCAGCAGACACATTCTTCAATAAGGCAAAAGAAGCAGCCATGCTCGTGGTAGAATGACCCTTAACTGAGCCCAGTAAGGGTTTCTCATACTTATTGTAGCAAAAAAAAAAAAAAAAATGCAATTAACCAACCATCTGGATAACCACTGTTTAGAAACATGAGCCCTTCCATTCAGGGGGCGAAAGAAACAAACAACTGAACCGATTTTTGAATAGTCTGGGTGTGCTCCAAATAATAACGAAGCACACTGTGAACATTCAGAGTATGAAGCAATGCCTCCCCACAGTTCAAGTACAATGGGCAACAGACCAGAAGGTGGCTGTCCTGACACCACCTTCGGAAGAAACTTGAGATTAGTTCTCAAGTACACCCTGTCCTTGTGAAAAGCTAAATGAGGTTCCTTACACATCAGGGCCTGAAGCTCTGAAATCCTTTGAGCAAAAGTAATAGCAGCTATAAATAATGCTTTCCAAGATAGAAAGCATAGCTCACAACTTGTGACAGGTTCAAAGAGAGGCAATGTGAGCTTTTCTAAAACAAACAGAAGGTCCCATGGTGGGACAGGATCCTGGATGGGAGGTTTCAAGTGCAGAATGCCCCACAGGAAAGTAGGGAGAAGGTCCAGCTGGGCAATAGCTTTGCCCTCAATAGGCACATGATAGACTGAAATGGCAGACAAGTGCACCTTGAGCGAACAGTAGCTAAGTCCTACATCAGATAAAGAGAGGAGGTACTCTAATACTGAGTTCACAGAGCAGTGGCCCAGACGCAGAACCACTTCCATTTCACAGCATAGGCTGCCCTAGTGGAGGGTTTCCTGGCTGCTACTATGACATTCGTTACTCTGGGTGAAACTCTGATTCTGGAGACGGCTAGGTCTGCAGCAGCCAAAGATGCAGAGATATGGAAATTACGTACCTACCGTAATTCTTGATCTTCTTAGACGAAGTCTCCACCACTCATTCACACTAATGGGGGTTCACTGGAGGCACTAGGACCCAGCGGGAGCAGACTTTTTCAAGAGGGCCAGTGCCTGAGATGGAGCCGTGACGAAGTGGCACCGCGAGCCCCGGCTCGAGCGGTAATGACTATCTCAGTGTCTACTCTCCAACTGCCTCAGTACCTTTTTCACCCTGAGGAGGTGCAGTGTAATTAACCTAGAAGGACTAGCCTAAAGATCGGACATAAGATAGTCCGAATGACCCGTGTAAGAAAGGTCAACAATAAAGTCTTCACAGCCCAGCCACTGAGGGAGTGAAGACAATAAACAGAGAAGTGAGCTCGGGGGATGGTGGGTGGACGTGTGAATGAGTGGTGGAGACTTTGTCCAAGAAGATCAAGAATTACGGTAGGTACATAATTTCCATATCTTCCTGGACATACAGTCTCCATTACTCATTCACACTAATGGGAGCATACAGAGCTAAATAAATTCCCTGAGACAGGTGGCAGGAGATAAAGAGCTCACGTGCTTAGGACAGAAGTCCATTAAGCATGGTCCTGCCAAACAACAGATGTCGTCTGGCATGGACATCCAAGGCATAGTGCTTAACGAAAGTATACATGGAGCTCCAAGTAGCCGCATTGCAAATATCTGCAATGGGCACTTTACAGATTTCCGACAGAGATGCTGCGACTACTCTGGTAGGATGAGCATATACTCTGCCTTCCAACTTGACCTGTGCCATAGAATAGCAGTGGCGAAGGCATGCCACCAGCCACGATGAAATGCATCTGATAGCGACAGGTTGACCCAGCCGGATCTTGCTGAAGGAAACAAACAGTTGTTGAGCCTTGCGGATTTCTTTTGTTCCATCTAGATAGAACCGCAGCGCTTTCTTAACATCAGGTGAATGAAGTGTATGCTCCCCTTTATTCTGGAAGTTTGCAAAGTAGGTAGGTAGGAAGGAAGGACTAAAGGTTGGTTTAGATGGAATTCTGAGACAACCTTAGGGAGAAACTTAAGACGAGTCCTAAGAACTACTTTGTCCTTGTGAAATACAGTGTACGGGGGTCTGTGACCAGTGCATGTATTTCAGAAAGTCTACAGGCCAAAGTAATGGCCACCAGGAAGGCCATTTTACAAGTGAGGAACTTCAAGTTGCAAGTAGCTAGAGGCTCGAAAGGTTTACAAGTGAGCATGTCTAGCACAAGGTTAATGTCCCAGGCGATGACTGGATGTCTGATAGGAAGTCTAGTATGCAGAATACCCCTAAGAAACCTCTTAACTACAGGCAACTGAGCCAGTGACATAGAAAGTACTGGCTCGTGATATGCCAAAATGGCACGAACATGAACTTTATGACTGTGGAGTACTGCAGACCTGTATTTGAGAGGTCTAAAAGATACTCTAAGACTTTATTCGGTGGGCAGGAAAAAGGGTTCCAAGAAGATTCTGCACACCAGACAGAGAAACACTTCCATTTGGTTGTGTAGGTTTTTCTAGTGGCTGGCTTACGTGCAGCCAAAAGAATATCTGAAACTCTACGAGAAACGTTGAACCTATTCACCTCTATCTCTTCAGGAGCCAAGCATGAAGATGAATCGACCTCAGGTTGGGATGGACCACGGGACCCTGGGTCAGAAGATTCATCTGAAAGGAAATCGTTTTCGGGGGGGTTTCCGATAGACGGCTGAGTAGCGGAAAATGGAAATTACGTACCTACCGTAATTCTTGATCTTCTTGGATGAAGTCTCCACCACTCATTCACACTAATGGGAACTATGTTGGAGATGCTAGAACCCAGCGGGAGCAAACCTTTTGCAGGAGGGCTGGCGCCAGAGATGGAGCCGCAAGTCTCTGCTCGTGCGGCAATGACCATCTCGGCGTCAACCCTCCAACCGCCTCCGTACCTTTTTTCCCCGAGGAGGTGCAGTGTAACTAACCTAGAAGGATAAGCTACAAAAAACGGACATTAGATAGTCCGGAAGACTCGCATAAGAAGGGTCAAGAAAGAAGTCTTCATAGCCTAAAGATTGAGGGAGTGAAGACCAACAACAGAGGTGAGCTCGGGGGATGGTGGGTGGGCGTGTGAATGAGTGGTGGAGACTTCGTCCAAGATCATCAAGAATTACGGTAGGTATATAATTTCCATATCTTCCTGGACATAAAGTCTCCACCACTCATTTAGACTAATGGGCGAGTACCGAACTAATAATCCCCCCAAGAGGGCGGCAGGAGAGACCAAGAGCTCACAAATTCAGGACAGAAGTCCATTAAGGATGGTTCTGCCAAATGAAATATGTTGTCTGGCATGGACATCCAGGGCATAGTGCTTGACGAAAGTATGCACTGAGCTCCAGGTAGCCGCATTGCAAATATCTGCAATGGGCATGTTGCGGATTTCCGCCAGGGATGCCGTGACCGCTCTAGTAGAGTGAGCGTACACTCTGCCCTCCAGCATAACCTGCGCCATGGAATAACAGTGGCAAAGGCAGGCCACCAGCCATGCTGAAATGCATCTGATAGCGACCGGCTGACCCAGCCGGGTCTCACTGAAGGAAACAAACAGTTGCTGAGCTTTGTGAAATTCTTTTGTTCTATCTAAATAGAAACGCAGAGCTCTTTTGAAGTCCAAAGAATGAAGGGAATGCTCCTCTTAATTTTGGAAGTTCGCAAAGTAAGTAGGAAGGACCAAAGGTTGGTTAGATGGACTTCTGAAACAACCTTAGGGAGAAACTTAGGATGGGTTCTAAGAACTACTTTGTCTTTATGAAATACAGTATACGGAGGGTCTGTGACCAAGGCATGTATCTCAGAGACCCTCCGGGCCGAGGCAATTGCCACCAAGAAGGCCGTTTTCCAAGTGAGAAATTTCAACTCACAGGTAGCTAGAGGCTCGAAAGGCTTTCGAGTGAGCATGTCTAGCACAAGATTAATGTCCCAGGCTTCAACTGACTGTAGAGTATTGTAGACCTGAATTTGAGAGGTCTAAAAGGTACTCTAGAACTTTACTGGCTGGACAGGAAAAAGGATTCAAGGAGGATTTTGCACACCAGAGCGAAAAACACTTCCACTTGGCTGTGTAAGTTTTTCTAGTGGCTGGCTTGTGCGCAGCCAGAAGAATATCTAAAACTCTGCAAGAGACACTGAACCTGTTCACTTCTATCTCTTCAGGAGCCAAGCGTGAAGGTGACGCGATCTCAGATTGGGATGGACCACAGGCCCGAGTCAGAAGGTTCGTCTGCAGGGGAAGCGCTTTCGGAGGGGTTTCCGACATACTGCTGAGTAATGGAAAACATATTTGTCGAGGCCAGAAGGGAGCAATGAGGATCATTTTGTCCCCCTGGGACTCGAACTTGAGAAGTACCCTCTGAATTAGAGGAAGAGGTGGAAAGGTGTATAGAAAGCGTTTTGTCCACTGCAGCCTGAACGCATCCTGACAGAAAATGCCAGGCCTTGGATTTCTGGACCAGAAGAGAGGCAGTTTTGTGTTGAGTGGGGATGCAAAAAGGTCCAGGTCTGGAGTTCCCCACTCTGTGAATAGTGACTTAACTACAATTGAGTCGAGGGACCATTTGTGAGGATATGTCTCTGTTCTGCTGAGACGGTCTGCCAGTTCGTACAGCACTCCCGGCAGGCAGAACACTTGAATTAGTGCCTTGTGCTCCAAGTACCATTCCCACACTCTCATCGCTTCCCTGCATAAAGGGTAAGAGTGAGCACCACCCTGCTTGTTGATGTAATACATCACTGCTTTGTTGTCCGTTTGAAGGAGAATGTTCTTGTGACAGAGAATGTCCTTCAACGCCCGGACTGCATAAAGGACGGCTCTCATTTCTAAGACATTTATGTGAAGCTGGGACTCGTCCTGTGTTCACGTACCTTGAGTGTGGAGATTTTGACAGTGAGCTCCCCACCCCATCAGGAACGTGTCCGTGGTGATGGAAATCTGATGATCCAGGGGAGCAAAGGGATACCCTTCCAGAAGATTGCAGTCTTGTGACCACCAGGTGAGTGACTTCTTCGGAGGTTCTGTCACCTTGATGAGAAAGGATTGAGGGTGAGTGGTTGGGGACCACTGAGTAATGAGCATCCATTGAGAGGTTCTCATGTGGAGGCATGCTAAGGGTACAGTGAACACCAAGGATGCCATGAGACCTAGCATCCGTTGCATCGAGATAGCTCGAACCAAGCTGTTCTCTCTGATGTATCGGGCCATCTGTAGGATAGCGCTGCTTCTGTCCTCTGGTAGAAAAGCATTCGCACAGGAGGTGTCCAGAAGAGTTCCTATTAAAAGGAGCCCCTGGGAAGGCTGCAACTGCGATTTCTTGAGATTTAGCAGGACTCCCATGGACGTGAGAAAGTCTGAGGCCATGGCTGCAGAGTCGAGAGTTTCTTGCCTGGAAGGGCTTGCTAGAAGCCAGTCGATTTTTCTGAGATGTGCTGTGAGAATTGCACAACACTTTCTAAAAACTCACGGCGCCGAGGATAGCCCAAAGGGCAGGACTCTGAACTGATAATGCTGGCCCAAAGCCACAAACCTTGGGTATCTGTGATGCCTTGGGTGAACAGGAATATGTTGGTAAGCATCCTGCATGTCCAGGGAGGCTAATCAGTCGTGTTGATGAAGCAAAGGTAACAGGGTTCCTAGCGACATCATTTTGAATTTCTCTTTGGGATGAAATCTGCTCAATTTTCTGAGGTCCAAAATGGAGCACATGCCCCAGTTTTGTTTGGAACTAGAAAGTAATGAGAGTATAACCCTGTGTTCCGCTGATCCAGCGGAACTACTTCTACTGCCCTGTTGTTCAGAAGACCTTGTATCTCGAAGGTGAGAAGTTCTGACTGAAGTAGTGATAGTTTTGGCTGCCGTTTGGGGGAACAATCCGGAGGGTTCTCTGACAAACTGAGGGAATATCCCTCGCGGATTATCTAGAGGACCCATCTGTCCAATGTTATGGACTTCCACTGGTTGTAGAATTGAGTTAGATTACCTCCCACCGCTAAGGAGTCCCCCTCGGGCAGCTGAGGTGGGACTTGGGCCAGAAACTCAGAAGGCAGCACTGGATACTTTGGGTCCTTGCGCTTTCTGTTGCATTTTCTTTTGAGGCTGAGGGGTTTGATTTTTAATAAAACCTCTTCTGCCTTTGCCTCGAAAGGACTGGCATTTGCTAACACCCCCCCCCCCCCCAAGAAGGGGCAGGAGCTGGTCGAGCCAATTTAATGGCTGACCTAGTCTTTTGTGTGGCCTCTACAGCCTGTTCTACTTGAGGACTGAAGAGATACACACCATCAATGGGCAACGCCATGACTTGTTGCTGGGCATCATTCGTGAAGCCTGAAGTGCGCAGCCAGGAATGATGGCAGGTACAAATGCCTGCTGCCGCTGCTCGAGAGGCAGTATCGAAAGCGTCCATAGCTGCTTTAACCTGTTGGTTGTAGGACTCTATACCCCTAGTTATGGTTTGAAAAACATCTGAATTAGCATCCGACACTGGTAGAGCTTCAACCATTTGTTTGAGTGAATGCCAAAGAATATACTCATATTGAGAGAAATAGCCCTGGTCGCTGGCAATACACATACCCAGGGTGGATGCAGCAAAGACTCTCTTACCTAAAGTATCTATCTTACAAGATTCTTTGTTTATAGGTCAAGCTGTAGTAGTCTGAGGAAGGACGACCTTATCATTTCTCTGCCAAGACTACTTATAGGTCCGCAGCGCTTGGGAGGCCAAAATAGGTCGATCCTTGGAAGCAGCATACTTCCTATCTATGGACTTAGCCACAGAAAGAATGAGAGCAAGATTATTCCATACCATTTGAGAAAGCGTCTCAAAGGAGAGCTGTACCGGGGGAGTTAAATCCATAGGGATGTCCGGAACATGAAGGTACTGGAGTCTTAAAAGCTTCCCAGGATCGATATCCATAGTCTGGACAGAAAGAGTGGAATTCAAATTTTTCAGCAGGGACTTAAATGACAGGTCCTCGACCACAGGCTCTGCAGCAGGATTAGATCCCGCCCCTTCCACATCATCACCCAGCCTAAGGTCTGGGTCAGGCTCAATATCATCTCCTGACAGTCCAGGGGGCACTGTATGGACAGGAAAGGAAAGAAAATCAGCAGGAAATGAAGAAGGCAAAAGATTCGGAGAGGAGAAGCCCTGAAGACTGGCCGAAGAAAAGCCAGGCCTTGGCGCCGACGAAGAACACGGTGCTGAAAGGCTGCACAGCGCTGACGAACCCGACAGTGCCTAAGAACACGGCGCTGAAAAGCCACACGGTGCCGAAGGTGGCGCCGAAAGGCCACATGGCGCCGAGAAACTCAATGACACCGGAAAGCCGCACGGTGCTGAGGACAGCGCCGAAAGGCGCACCGGCACCAAGGACAGCACCGAGCGACCCACCAACACCGATAGCACCGAAACCAAGCCAGGGCCCCAAAAATTAGGATTTAAGGAAGAATACTAGAGATAGAGGCATCGTGTGGCCTCGCGCCACAGCCATGTGAGGGGAAAACACCTGAGTGCGGAGCTCGATAGCACACGAAGGCGCTGCAATAGGGAGGCTCAATCCACCTACCCGATCCCCTAAGGTTCGAGGACCCTGAGTGACCGGGCCAGGCAGCTTGACCAACCTCTGAGCCCACTGTTCCATCAGAGCGGCCCACTGATGAAACTGCTCATCTGAAGCCTCACCAGAAGACGGGGAAGGGCTCCGATGTCGAAGTCAGTGACCAGAACCAGAAACCGGCGACTCCGGAAGAGGAGACCAGCAACTGACCCCAATGACCGAATGTCGACGTTCAGACATAACATAGGACAACCTCGAGTGATGCCTTCTGTTTTTTGACCTACGGGTGGAAGGAGAGCTTGAGGCTGAATGGTGTCAAGAATGCAACTGTTTTCTTTTATGCTTCTGTGGGGACAGCCCCTTCCCTCGGGCATTGGACTGTCAGTTGTCAGACCCACCCTCTGGAGAGGGTGGCGGATCAGACCCATCACGGCTGACTGAACAGCTTTCATGCGAAGTCTCCATACCGTCACCTGACCCACTCATGGTCGACTCCGTCAATGTAAGCTGAGACTTCTTTCTTTAAAAGAATAATTAATGTAAGCGGTACTTATTTGAGAAATACTGCAAAATAATAAACTGAAAACTATGCTGCTAGTTTGAAGTTTGACTTTTGGTGGGCAAACGATGTCATCACTGAAGCGCACTCAATGGCGGGAAAAAAGGGAACTGAGGCGGTTAGAGGGTCGACGCTGAGAAAGTCACTGTTGCACGAACAGAGGCTCACGGCGCCACTCCTCGCGGCTTCATCTCTGGCGCCGGCCCTCCTGCAAAAAGTTTGCTCCCGCTAAGTCCTAGCACCTCCGGCGTAGTTCCCATTATTGAATGAGTGGTGGAGACTTTATGTCTAGGAAGATCCATATCTGTTGAGGCCAGAAGGGGGCAATGAGAATCATTCTGCTCCCCTGAGACTCCAATTTGAGAAGTACCCTCTGAATTAGGGGAAGAGAAGGAAAGGCATATAGAAAGCGTCTTGTCCACTGCAGCCTGAATGCATCCTGCAGAAAACACCAGGTCCTGGATTTCTGGAGCAGAAGAGAGGCAATTTTGCATTGAATGGGGATGCAAAAAGGTCCATGGCTGGAGTTCCCCACTCTTTGAAGAGTGACTGAGCTACGGCTGAGTCGAGGGACCATTCGTGAGGATCTGTCTCTGTTCTGCTGAGACAGTCTGCCAGTTCGTTTCATATTCCTGGCAAGTAAACCACCTGAATCAGAGACATGTGTTCCAGGCACCACTCCCACACTCTCATTGCTTCCCTGCATAATAGGTAAGAGTGTGCGCCGCCCTGCTTGTTGATGTAATACATCACTGCTTTGTTGTCCGTTTGAAGGAGAATGCTCTTGTGACAGAGTATGTCCTTCAAGGCTCGGACTGCATAAAGGATGGCTCTCATTTCTAAGACATTTATGTGAAGTTGGGACTCATCCTGAGTCCACGTACCTTGAGTGTGGAGATCCTGGCAGTGGGTTTCCCAACCCATCAGGGATGCGTCCGTGGTAATGGAGATCTGATGATCCAGAGGGACAAAGGGATATCCTTCCAGAAGATTGTCCTCCTGCGACCACCAGGTGAGTGACCTCTTCAGAAGTTCCGTCACCTTGATGAGAAAGGAATGAGGGTGAGTGGTTGGGGACCACTGAGTACCGAGCATCTACTGAGAAGTTCTCATGTGGAGGGGTGCTAGTGGTACAGTGAACACCGAGGATGCCATGAGACCTAGCATCCGTTGCATCGAGACAGCTCGAACCAAGCTGCTCTCTCCGATGTATCAGGCCATCTGAAGGATATCGCTCTTTCCTGTCCTCTGGAAGAAAAGCCTTGGCACAGGAGGTGTCCAGAAGTGTTCCTATGAAGAGGAGCTTCTAGGAGAGCTGCAACTGCTATTTGTTGAGATTCAGCAGGACTCCCATGGATGTGAGAAAGTCTGAGGCCGTGGCCATGGCCTCCAGAGTCCCGTGCCTGGAGGGACTTGCTAGGAGCCAGTTGTCCAGATATGGGAACACTTGTATTCCAATTTTCCTGAGGTGTGCCATGAGAATTGCACAACACTTTGTAAGAACTCACGGCACCAAGGATAGCCCAAAGGGCAGGACTCTGAACTGATAGTGCTGACCCAATGCCAAGAACCTTAGGTATTTGTGGTGCTTTGGATGTATAAGAATGTGTTGGTAGGCATCCTGCATGTCCAGGGAGGCTAGCCAACTGTGTCGATGAAGCAAAGGTAGCAGGGTACCTAGTGATATCATCTTGAACTTCTCCTTGTGAATGAACTTGATTAACTTTCTGAGATCCAGAATGGGGCGCATGCCGTTGGTTTTCTTCGGGACCAGAAAGTAATGGGAGTAGAAACCTATGTTCCGTTGATCTAGTGGAACTACTTCCACTGCCCTGTTGTTCAGAAGGCTTTGTATCTCGGAGGCAAGAAGTTCTGACTGAAGAACTGACAGCCTGGGCTGTCATCTGGGGGGGGGGGACGATCCGGAGGGGTGTCTAAAAGATTGAGGGAATACCTCTCGCGGATTATCCGGAGGACCCATTTGTCTGAGGTTATGGACTTCTATTGATTGTAGAAGTGAGTTAGATGACCTCCCAACGCTGAGGAAGAGTCCCCCTCGGGCAGCTGAGGTGGGACTTGGGCCAACAACTCAGAAGGCAGCACTGGGCGCTTAGGGTCCTTGTGCCTTCTGCTGCATTTTCTTTTGATGCTGAGGGGCTTGGTTTTTACTAAAACCTCCCCTGCCTTTGCCTCGAAAGGACTGACGGTTATGAAACTGGCATTTGTTAACACCCCCTCGAGAGGGAGCGCGAGGAGGTCGAGCCAGTTTAATGGCTAACCTAGTCTTTTGTGTGGCCTCTAGAGCTTGTTCTACTTGAGGGCCGAAGACGTACACACCACTGAAAGGCAACACCATTACCTGCTGTTGTGCATCATTTGTGAAACCTGAAGTGTGCAGTTAGGAATGGCGGCGGTACAAATGCTCACAGAAACATTTCTGGGAGGCAGTATCGAGGCGCGCCCATAGCTGCTTTAACCTGCTGGTTGTTGGACTCGATACCCCTGGTTATGGTTTGAAGAAGCTCTGAATTAGTATCCAACTCCGGTAGAGCTTTAAAAATTTGTTTAAGCGAATGCCAAAGGTTATACTCATACTGAGAGAAATAGCCTTGGTAGCTGGCAATATGCATACCTAGGGTGGAAGCAGCAAAGACTCTCTTACCCAAAGTGTCTATCTTACGAGATTCTTTGTTAATAGGTCGAGCTGTAGTAATCTGGGGAAGGACGACCTTATCATTCTCTGCCAAGACTACAATAGGATCCGCAAGGCTTGGGATGCCAAATGGGTCGATCCTTGGGAGCAGCTTATTTCCTATCTATGGACTTAGCCACTGAAGGAATGAGAGCAGGATTATTCCATACCATTTGAGACAGCGTCTCAAAGGAGGGCTGTACTGGAGGAGTCAAATCCATAGGGATCTCCGGAACATGGAGGTATTGGAGTCTTAACAGTTTCCCAGGATCGATATCTGTAGTTTGGAGAGAATGAGTAGAATTCAAGTTTTTCAGCAGAGACTTGACAGACAGGTCCTCGACCACAGGCTCTGCAGCAGGAATAGATCCTGTTCCTTCCACATCATCACCCAGCCTAAGGTCTGGGTCAGGCTCAATGTCATCTCCTGACAGTCCAGGAGGGACTGTATGGACAGGAAAGGAGTGAAATTCAGAAGGAAATGAGGAAGGAAAAGGATTAAAAAACGAGGAGTCCTGAAGGCTGGATGATGCCCTAACAGGTCTTGGTGCCGGAGAAACGCATGGCGACGAAAATACGCACGGTGACGAGGAGCCACATGGCACCAAAAAGCCGGATGGCGCTGAGGATTGCGCCAAAGGAACACACGGCGCCGAGGTGCATGGCACCGAGAAAATCAATGGCACCGACAGACACGTCGGCGATGAAGACGCCACTGAGCGTGCCATCGACGCCGAGGGCGTTGAAAACATCCCAAGACTCTGAAAAACAGGATTTGAGGAGAAAGAACGATGAAAACCAGGAGATAGAGGCATCGGTGTGGCCCCCTGCACCGCAGCCCTGTGAGGGGGGGAAACACCTAAGCGCGGAGTCGACGGCACCGAAGACGGTGCCACGCGACTAGGGAGGCTCAACCACCTTACCCGATCTCCCAACAAGTCTGAAGGCCCCCTGAGTGACCAGACCAGGCAGCTGGACGAATCTCCAAGCCCATTGCTCCATAAGAGCAGCCCACTGATGAAACTGCTCATCTGAAGACCTACCAGAGGGTGGGGTAGGGCTCCGATGTCAAAGACGTCGGCTACCAGAAACACAAACCAGCGACTCTGAAGGAGGAGACCGGCAACTAGCCCCAATAACTGACAGTCTACGCGCAGACATATCAGAGGGCGATCTCGAGCGATGCCTTCTCTTTCTCGACCGGTGGGCCGAAGAAGAGCTCGAGGCCGAACGTGCAGAGTGTGCACGCTACTTTTATGCTGAGAGACCGCCCACCCTTGGGCATTGGACTGTCTGTTGTCAGACCCTCCGAGAAGGAAGCGGACTGGACCCAGCCCGACTGACTGAACAGCTTTCACACGAAGTCTTCCTACCGTCACCTGACCCGCTCATGGTCGACTCCGTCAATGTAGGCTGATACTTCTTCTTTCAACAAGAATAAATAACCTAAGCGATACTTATTTGAAATATTACTACAAAACAATAAACTGAAAAACTAAGCTGCTAGTTTGAAGTTTGACTCCCAGCTGGCGAGCGACGTCGTCACTGAAGTTCACTCGATGGCAGGAAAAAAGGAACTGAGGGGGTTGGAGGGTCGATGCCAAGATAGTCATTACCACACGAGCTGGGGCTCGAGGTGCCACTCCTCGAGGCTCCTTCTCTGGCACCAACTCTCTTGCAAAAAAGTTTGCTCCCACTGGGTCCTAGTGCCTCTGGTGCAGTTCCTATTAGTGTGAATGAGTGGTGGAGACTTTATGTCCAGGAAGATCAGGAAGTTGTTATCCCTCTGTACAGACAGTTGGTGAGACCCCATCTGGAGTACTGTGTGCAGTTCTGGAGACCCCATCTCCGCAAAGACAGAGTGGAGGCTGTCCAGAGGAAGGCAGATCCAAAATGGTGCAGGGTCTGCACCAGAAGACATAACTAAGAGAGACTAAAGGAGCTTAATATTTATTTATTTATTTTATTTAGCTTGTTGACCGGCTATGCACTAGACAAATCCTGCCTATTTTCAGCTACCACCCGGGGATATAGATGAATGCCAACTGACCTTGAACCAGATTAAGCTGCTGGTGGTATTTTTAGTGAATGAGGGAATTTTACAGACACCGGGAAATTCTCACTTTTTCGATAAGTGCTATGGGATCTTTAACATCCACCTGAACTACCACCAATCCAGGCAGATGGGACCTCGGTTTAACGCCTCATCCGAAAGACGGCACCTCAGAAATGCAGCACCCCTCTCATGCTACATTACAGTGTCAGTACTGGGATATTAACCCAAGTGCCAGATGTGGGAACTGAACCCACAGCCTTCTGATCTCCCGGCCTCAGAGGCGAGTGTGCTACCTACTGAGCCACTGACACTGATAATATGTATACCCTTGAGGAAAGAAGGGAGAGGGGGGACATGATAGAAACTTTCAAGTACCTCAAGGGAATCAACAAAGTCCAAGAGGGTAGTATCTTTCAGAAAAAAGAGATGTGCAAGAACAAGAGGGCACAATTTGAAGATAGAGAGGGGACGGCTCAGAGGTAATGTGAGGAAATATTTTTTCATGGACAGGGTTGTGGATGCATGGAACAGCCTTCTTGAGGAGGTCGTGGAGTCAAGAGCAGTGGGGGCATTCAAGAATGCATGGGACAGACATAAGGCAGTCCTAGTGGGGGGAAGGAGGAAGTTGGCTGTTGGTTAACTAGGATCTGCAGATTATCCGTTAGGTAGGAAAATGGGCAGACTAGGTGGGCCAAGCGGTCCTTATCTGCCATCAAATTCTATGTTGTAGATTGTATGTACAGAACAAATAGCTTTCCCCGATTCCTGTAAATGGGTGAGGATATTCTGTGAATCCTCACTGAACAGGACAGGCCCTCTAAAGGGGGAATCCATAATCTTGTACTGGATGTCCAGGGTGAACCCAGATACGCTCAGCCAGGAATTTCAGCGGACACAAACTGCAGAGGCAGTGGCCCTATCCGCCAAGCCTGAATTCAGAACAGCCGTCAGCTCTGTCCTCCCTGGGCAATCTAGCATGGTTTGGGCAACCTCCACTGCCTTATCCAACAAGGTGTTCTGGTACTGAACCATGTGGCAAGGAAGTTTTGGGAGTGTATGGCACACGTGGCTGAAGAGTACACCTTCCTAGCCAGATAGTCAAACTGCTTTAAGTCTTTACCTGGTAGTTGCATACTGAGGTGCCGAGGGCGCCTGGACCATGACTGAGTCCGCCTCCAGTTGTTCCCCATAAAAAGGGTCTTCCCTGGGTACTGTATACTGCCGGTCCGATTTCTTAGACACTGCAGGCATAGGAAAGGGACGCTTCCAGGAAATCTTGTTGACGTCCTTGTGGGACTCAACCATAGGAGGGACAACCATAAGCTAGTGTCTTTTTTCCTTAGAAAGTTGGCCAGTCACTTTCACTCTGGGTCCAACTCTTCAGTGTCCCAGCTGCTCAGTTGTTGGATGTGATGCATCACATCCATTAATGTTGGGTCGACAGGTGGGGAATGAGGGGCATCTTTGCCACCCTCGGGCTCCAATGGCAGGACAGAGTCCCCCTAGCTGGAGGAAGAGGAGGAGTACCCATCCGAATCCCCCAAGTCTGGTGAGGGGGAAGGCGACCGTGGATGCTTACGTGGCCGACCATGAGGTGGAGGGGGTGACATCCATATTGGGCATCAGGGCAGGTTTCCGGAGAGGAGGAGGTGGGTGGACAGGAGTCTTGTCCAGAGATGGCACCCAGGACTGTGGTTGGACAGATGCCCTGGGTGCCTCTTTATCTTTAAAACAGGCCCACCAGGCCGCAAAGAACTCATTTAGACCCTGAGAAGGATTCTGCAGCAAAGTCGGTGTCCAGTTTTGGGGGGTTAGGCTTAGAAGGCTCCGGTGTCTGGTCGTCAGGCTGACGTAGCTCGGGCGTTGGAGTAGGCAAATCCAAGGTACATGGCGTTGGACCCAGAGGGACATTACCATCTGGTATCAGACGAACTGGACCCGGCATCCGATCATCAGGTGTTGGCTGAGAAGGGGCTTCAGTCCCCACCGGTGACTTCGGAGTATCTGGCGATGGAGTAGCCCAAGTAGGTGTTGGAGAAGCCAGCATCGAGGGGACCAGTGTAGGTGTAGGCCGAGCTGGAGAGTCAGCTGACAGCTGCCTGGGTGGAGTCACCTGAATGGGGTGCTAGCTCCCGAGCGGGACGGATGCCCCTCTTTCCCAGAAGAGGGCGATGGCCCCGGTTGTCGCCTGGTAGCGCTGGTCCCCAACATCGGGGCAGACTCAGCAGACACCCTGGCCAAGAAAGTGACAGGCAGAGCCTGCCACCCAAAGAACCACCAGCCGAGCCACTACCGCTTAGAGCCCGCAGGAACGATGGGCCTAAGCTTAAGAGGTTGAGGGGCGGGGGGAAGACTTCCCACACCCCGAAGAACCTTCTCCTGCTACAGAGATGAGGGAGGGATGTTTGATCACCAGGAGCCTGGAGGGAGAAAGCCCAGCCCCGGTGGAGAAGGTTGACTCCCTCCACAGGGGGACGCTCCTGATGCGGTCACCAACTTCGTCCAGGACAGTGAGCGATCTTCTGCCAAGGATCTGTCCATATGTTTTTCCCAGTGCTTGTGTTTGCCGCTCAATTTCTTCTCTTTATGAGAAGATGATGATGTGAAGGCTCCAGAGGCCGTAGAGGATGAAGAACTCCTACGGTGAAGTTCCTTTTCTATTTCAGATAGCTTCTTTGAAAGCAGGAAGACTTTGGGGGTCTTCTGGCAGCAGAGCCTGGTGTGTTGGTTAAAGTTTTGGCAATGCTGGCAGGCCGAATGGCCGTCTTTCTGGGGAATCTGCTTGCTGCATGCACACTTGGATTGCTGCCTCTCGCTGCAAGAGGATGGAGAAGAAGACAACATGCAAGAATTGTCAAAGAAACCACTGGATAAAACAACAAAAACTCAGTTTAGCGCAGAAAAAATGGCGGTTGACAAGCTGAAGGAGTTCGCAGAGGTCCAAGTTGCATGGTTAATGGTGGGAAAAGAACCGAGGATGGGCTGGGGGACCACCCCTTTTATACCACACGTGATGTTGGGGGCGGTCCCTGCTGGATACTGCTAGCTAGAAGTTTTCTGTGGGGTCCCGACGCCTGCCGGCTTCAGTCCTAAAGATGTTACCTGCTGCAAGAGCCCCCTCGAAGTAAGATCCTTTGTTCCTCTGATTCCTGGGAACACGCTCTATAGCTCTCTTCTGCAGCAGTGTGCGAATTTCCTTCAGTAACACTGGTAAGAGTTCTGGAGGGTAGCTTGAATTAACTAGAGGTAGGTCTGGAGGCCACTCCAGAAGTTCTAGAGTGTGACCTTGCTCTATGGGCTACTGGACCCAAGCATCTGTTGTGATCTACCCCCACCTGTCCAGGTGGAGGGAGAAGCGACCCCATACTGCCCCCTCCTGGAGAACTGGAGGTGGGGTGGTCTAGTAAGGAGTCATGCAGAAGCAGGACCGGTGGCCAGGGCTGCACCTCCACCTCTAGGGGCTTTTCCTGTGGTAGAGGTAGGGGCAGGCAAGGCTGCGCTCGATCTGCACTTGCCCTGCTGTTGGGGTCCCACCTCAGGTCTGTGGGTGGCACGATGAAAGGGCACCCTCTGTCACTTTTTGGTTGGGTGTGATAAAGGGAGTGGACTGACTGCAGAGTCTTTCCTGAGGCCTGCAACACGATATCCTGCACATCTGCCCTGAAGAGTTTGTAACCTCTGAAGGGAGCATTCAAAATGGACTGCTGGACATTACTAGCGAATCCAAACACCTAAAGCCAAGAATGCCTTCTTAGGCAGATGCCAGCCGTGGCTGCCCTGGCTGAGGCATCTGAAATATCATAGGCAGACCTCAAGAGATGTGTATCTACATCAGCCCCAGACTGGAGGATCTTAAGCATCTCCTGCTTCTGGGGACTCTCTGGAAGTGTCTAGGCTGCTATTCTGGCCATTTTCCATAAGGTGTTCTGAAATGTTACCATATGGGACTGGTAATTGGCTATTCTGAGGCCCAGTGTGTCAGAGATGAAGGTCCTTTTGCCCATGAGATCCAATTTTCTCAACTCCTTGTCAGGAGGAAGAGAACTGAGGTGTTGAGGTCTCTTAGACCTATCATGGGCTGCATTTATCACCACTGAATCTGCTTGTGGTTGCCCTGAAAGAAGGCTTCCATTGGGGGGGGGGGGCTGGTACAGTTTGCCTGCCTTTCTAGGCATGGCAGGGATCATACTTGGCCTGTGCCATACAGCCATAGTGGCATCATCTAATGTGGCCAGCAGAGGAGGAATAATCAGAGGGGAAGAATATGAAAATTACGTACCTACCGTAATTCTTGATCTTCTTGGACGAGTCTCCACCACTCATTCACACTATTGGGATCTGCGCCAGAGGCACTAAGACCCAGCGGGAGCAAACTTTTTTGCTGGAGGGCCGGTGCCAGAGATGGAGCCATGAGGAGCGGCACCGCGAGCCTCAGCTCGTGCCGTAATGACTATCTCGGCATCGACCCTCCAACCGCCTCAGTACCTTTTTTACCGAGGAGGTGCAGCGTAACTAACCTAGAAGGATAGCCTAACCAAAAACCGGACATAAGATAGTCCGGACGACCCGTATAAGAAGGGTCAACAAAGAAGTCTTCACACCTAAAGATTTGAGGGCGTCAAGACCAACAACAGAGGTGAGCTCGGGGGATGGAGGGTGGGCGTGTGAATGAGTGGTAGAGACTCGTCCAAGAAGATCAAGAATTACGGTAGGTATGTAATTTTCATATCTTCCTGGACATAAGTCTCCACCACTCATTCACACTATTGGGAGAGCACCGAGCTAATAATCCCCCGAAAGGGTGGCAGGAGAGACCAAGAGCTCACGTTTCTAGGACAGAAGTCCATTAAGGATGGCTCTGCCAAAGGAAGAATGTCGTCTGGCATGGACATCCAGTGCATAATGTTTAACGAAAGTATGCACTGAGCTCCAGGTGGCACATGCAAATATCTGCAATGGGCACGCTTGAATTCTCCGCCAGTGATGGCCACTCTAGTAGAGTGAGCGTAAACCCTGCCCTCCAACTTAACCTGCGCCATGGAGTAGCAGTGGCGAAGGCATGCCACTAACCATGCTGAGATACATCTGATAGCGACAGGTTGACCCAGCCGGGTCTCGCTGAAGGAAACAAACAGTTGTTGAGCTATGCGAAAGTCCTTGGTTCTAGCTAGATAGAAACGCAAAGCTCTAACGTCCAAGGAATGAAGAGATCGTTCTCCTTCATTTTGGAAGTCCGGAAAGTAAGAGGGAAGGGCCAAAGGTTGGTTTAGATGAAATTCCTGACACAACCGTACGAAGAAATTTAGGATGAGTCCTAAGGACTACTTTGTCCTTATGGAACACAGTATACAGGGGGTCTGTGACCAGGGCATGTATCTCAGAGACCCTGCGGACTGAGGTAATGGCCACTAGGAAGGCCGTCTTCCAGGTGAGAAATTTTAGCTCACAGGTAGTCAGAGGCTCGAAAGGTTTCCGAGTGAGCATGTCTAGCACAAGATTAATGTCCTAGGCTGCAACAGGACGTCTTGTAGGAGGTCTGGTATGCAGAATTCCTTTAAGAAACCTCTTAACTACAGGTAACTGAGCCAGAGATAAGGGAAAAAAACGGCTCATGATACGCTGAAATGGCACTAAGGTGAACTTTGACTGTAGAGTACTGTAGACCTGAATTTGAGAGGTCTAAGAGGTACTCCAGAACTTTATCTGGTGGGCAGGAGAAGGGATTCAAAGAGGACTTTGCACACCAGAGCGAAAAACGCTTCCATTTGGCTGTGTAAGTTTTCCTAGTGGCTGGCTTCCGCGCAGCCAGAAGAATATCTGAAACCCTTCGAGAGACATTGAACCGGTTTACTTCTACCTCTTCAGGAGTCAAGCGTGAAGATGAAGCGATCTCAGGTTGGGATGGACCACAGGCCCCTGAGTCAAGAGGTTCATCTGAAGGGGGAGTGGTCTCGGAGGAACTGCCAACATATTGTTGAGTAGTGGAAACCACAGTTGTCGAGGCCAGAAGGGAGCAATGAGGATCATTTTGTCCCCCTGAGATTCAAACTTGAGGAGTACCCTCTGAATTAGAGGAAGAGGTGGAAAGGCATAAAGAAAGCATTTTGTCCACTGCAGCCTGAACGCATCCTGACAGAAAATGCCAGGCCCTGGATTTCTGGAGCAGAAGAGGCGCAGTTTTGCGTTGAGTGAGGATGCAAAAAGGTCCAGGTCTGGAGTTCCCCACTCTCTGAATAGTGACTGAACTATGTTGAGTCGAGAGACCATTCATGAGGATCTGTCTCTGTTCTGCTGAGATGGTCTGCCAGTTCGTTCTGTATTCCCGGTAGGTAGACCGCTTGAATTAGAGCCTTGTGCTCCAAGCACCATTCCCACACTCTCATTGCTTCCCTGCATAAGGGGTAAGAGTGAGCACCACCCTACTTGTTGATGTAGTATATCACTGCTTTGTTGTCCGTTTAAAGGAGAATGTTCTTGTGACAGAGAATGTCCTTCAACGCTCGGACCGCATAAAGGACGGCTCTCATGTCTAGGACATTTATGTGAAGCTGGGACTCGACCCGAGTCCATGTACCTTGAGTATGGAGAGCCTGACAGTGAGCTCCCCACCCCATCAGGGATGCATCTGTGGCAATGGAAATCTGATGATCCAGAGGAGCAAAGGGATACCCTTCCAGGAGATTGCTCTCTTGAGTCCACCAGGTGAGCGACAACTTTAGAGGTTCTGTCACTTTGATGGGATAGGACTGCGGGTGAGTGGTTGGGGACCACTGAGAAGTTCTCATGTGCAGACGTGCTAGGGGTACAGTGAACACCGAGGATGCCATGAGACCTAGCATCCGTTGCATCGGGAGAGCTGGGACTGAGTTGTTTTCCCCGATGTGACGGGCCATCTGAAGGATATCGTTCCTCCTGTCCTATGGAAGAAAAGCCTTCACACAGGAGGTGTCCAGAAGAGTCCCTATAAAAAGGAGCCTCTGGGAGGGCTGCAACTGCAATTTTTTGAGGTTTAGCAGAACTCCCATGGACGTGAGGAAGCGAGAAGCCATATCTACGGTGTCCAGAGTTCCCTGTCTGGAAGGACTTGCCAGAAGCCAATCGTCCAGATAAGGAAACACCTGTATTCCGATCTTTCTGAGGTGCGCTGCGTGAACTGCACAACACTTTGTAAAAACCCGCGGCGCTGAGGATAGCCCAAAGGGCAGGACTCTGAACTGATAATGCTGTCCCAGAGCCAAAAACCTCAGGAATTTGTGATGCCTTGGGTGAACAGAAATGTGCTGGTAAGCATCCTGCATGTCTAGGGAGGCTAGCCAGTCATGTTGATGAAGCAAAGGTAACAAGGTTCCTAGAGAAATCATTTTGAATTTCTCCTTGGGCAGAAATTTGTTTAGTTTTCTGAGATCCAAAATGGGGTGCATGCCCCCGGTTTTCTTTGGAACCAGAAAGTAATGGGAGTAGAACCCTGTGTTCCGTTGATGCAGTGGCACTACTTCTACTGCCCTGTTGTTCAGAAGGCCCTGAATCTCGGCGGCGAGAAGGTCTGACTGAAGGGTTGACAGTCTGGGCTGTCGTTTAGGGGGAGGATCCGGAGGGGTCTCCACAAAATTGAGTGAATACCCCTCGCGGATTATCCAAAGGACCCATTTGTCTGAGGTTATGGACTTCCACTGATTGTAGAAGTGCATCAGACGACCTTCCACCGCTGAGGAAAAGTCCACCTTGGGCAGCTGAGATGGGACTTGGGCCAGCAACTCATAAGGTGGCGCTGGGCGCTTTGGGCCCTTGTGCTTTCTGTTGTGTTTTCTTTTGAGGTTGGGGAGTTTGATTTTTATGGAAACTTCCTCTGCCTCGAAAGGATTGATGGTTATGAAACTGGCGTTTATTGATACTCCCTCGAGAGGGGACAGGAGGAGGTCAAGCCAACTTAATGGCTGACCTAGTCTTTTGCGTAGCTTCTAGAGCCTGTTCTACCTGAGGACCGAAAAGATACGTACCATCAAAGGGCAACGCCATTACCTGCTGCTCTGCGTCATTCGTTGAAACCTGAAGCGCGCAGCCAGGAATGACACGGTACAAATACCAGCGGCCACTGGAAGCAGTGTTGAAAGCATCCATAGCTGCTTTAACCTGCTGGTTGTTAGATTCGATACCTCTGGTAATGGTTTGAAGAAGCTCTGGCTTTGTATCCGATTCCGGTAGAGCTTCAACCATCTGTTTGATAGAGTGCCAAAGGATATACTCATATTGAGAGAAATAGCCTTGGTAGCTGGCAATACGCATACTCAGGGTGGAAGCAGCAAAGACTCTCTTACCTAAAGTGTCTATCTTATGAGATTCTTTGTTAATAGGTCGAGCTGTAGTAGTTTGGGGAAGGACGACCTTATCATTCTCTGCCAGTACTACAATAGGATCCGCAAAAGCTTGAGACGCCAAAATGGGTCGATCCTTGGGGGCTGAGTATTTCCTATCTATGGATTTAGCCACCGAAGGAGTGAGAGCATGATTATTCCATACCATTTGAGACAGCGTCTCAAAGGAAGGCTGAACTCGAGAAGTCAAATCCGTAGGGATCTCCGGAGCATGAAGGTACTGGAGTCTTAACAATTTCCCAGGATCGATGACTGTAGTCTGGAGAGAAAGAGTGGAAATCAAATTTTTCAGTAGAGACTTAAAGGACAGGTCCTCGACCACAGGCTCTGCAGCAGAGACAGATCCTGCTTCATCCACTTCATCACCCAGCAGAAGGTCTGGGTCAGGCTCAATGTCATCTCCTGACAGTCCAGGAGGGACTGTATGGACAGGAAAGGTGAAAATCAGGGAAATGATGAAGGAAAGAGTGAAAGGAAGGAGTCCTGAAAGCGGAAGGACCTAAAGACCCGGCGCGCAGAGAGCGCATGGTGCTGAGGCAGCATGCAGCACCGAGACGGTGCCCGGCCACGGCACGAGGGCGGGCGCCGAGAGGTCGAATGAGCCACAATGCCCGCAGCGCCAGTGATGCACATGGCGCGGACAGCGCCAGCATGCCATCGACGCCGAAGGGCGCCAAAACACCCAAGACTCAAAACAGGATTTGAGGGAGCAGGGAAGAAGAGCAGGAGATAAAGGCATCGGTGTGGCCCCTGCGCGCAGCCATGTGAGGGGGGGACACCTAAGCGGAGTCGACGGCACCGAAGACGGTGCCGCGTGACCAGGGAGGCTCAACCGCCCTACCTGGTCTCCCAAGAAGCCTGAAGGCCCCTGAGTGACCGAGCCAGGTTGCTGAACCAACCTCCGAGCCCATTGCTCCATAAGAGCAGCCCACTGATGAAACTGCTCATCTGAAGACCTACCAGTGGGCGGGGTAGGGCTCCGATGTCGAAGACGTCGGCTACCAGAAACAGAAGCTGGCGACTCCGAAGGAGAGTGACCGACAACTAGCTCCAATAACCGACCGTCTCGCAGCAGACATATCAGAGGCGACCTCGGTGATGCCTTCTCTTTTTGACCTGTGGGCGAAGAAGGCCGAGGCCGAAGAGTGCCGAATGCAACCGCTTATTTTTATGCTCAGGGGACCGCCTGCCTCGGCATTGGACTGACCATTGTCAGACCCCCCTTCTGGAGAAGGCGCCGGACCAGACCCAGCCCGACTGACTGAACAGCTTTCATACGAAGTCTCCCTACCGTCACCTGACCTGCTCATGGTCGACTCCGTCAAAGTAGGCTGAGACTTCTTTTAAAAATAAGAATAAACTTAAGCGATACTTATTCGAGATATTACTACAAAATAGCAAAACTGAAAACTATGCTGCTAGTTTGAAGTTTGACTCCCGGCGGGCGAGCGACGTCGTCACTGAAGCGCACTCGACGGCGGGAAAAAAGGAACTGAGGCGGTTGGAGGGTCGACGCCAAGATAGTCATTACCGCACGAGCTGAGGCTCGCGGTGCCGCTCCTCACGGCTCCATTTCTGGCACCGGCCCTCCAGCAAAAAAGTTTGCTCCCGCTGGGTCCTAGTGCCTCCGGTGCAGATCCCAATAGTGTGAATGAGTGGTGGAGACTTATGTCCAGGAAGATCTGGTAGTTCCAGAAATTCAGTTAGGTTTCTCCTAGTGATGTCTTGCTCCTTTCAGCATGAGCTCTTTCATTACTGAGATGAAGGAGGGGTCATGGGGGACCTTAGAGTATATCTGGTGGAGTCCTCACCTCCTGAGGAACAGTGAAGGTAGACCTAGACAGGCTCCCTATCCCAGTCTTCCTCCTCCTCCTCTAGTGGGATGAGGTCAGAATTGTACTCCTGAAGCTTGTCATTGGGCTCTGATTAGTGCAGAGGAGGCAACGAAGACGTTGACGCCCTGGAGGAAGCAGGGTGCGTCGACGTGGTAGGTGTCAACACTGGGGCTGGTCTGGTAGGCTCTGGCATCGTCGGGCCTGGAGAAGGAGCAAAACACTGAATGATCTCCATAAAGGAGGAGAACATGGTCAGGGCACTAATGGTGGTTGGCATCGCAAGGGTGCCTTGAGGTGTCGATGGGGGAGGCTGGGTTCCCTGTGTCAACAGAATGGCCTGCGGCATTAACGGGGAGGCAGGTATCCCGACACCGATACGCCATCGCTGGCCAAAGTAGGTCTTGTGGAGCCTGCTACCAGCCACCCTTGAGAAAGCAGGGGTCTGAGCAGCAGAGGTTGCAATGTTGGCAGGGGTGTCAAAGGCTCAATGTCACCAGTCATGGAAGGTCCGGTGGAACTCACTGCCAGAGCCGACCCTGTGGTAATGAGGGTGTTGGTGGCAGGAGGTGTTGCCGCCGAAGCAGACAACGATGCTGCAGTGGCCGGCGGCCATAGCGGCGACCGAGAACATGCTGGAGGAGACTTGTCCTTACTCTTCTCCCTCCCATGGTGCTTGCGTTTTCCCAGAAGATTTGTTCTGGGCCTTGGAAGAATGGGAGCCTGTGGATAGTGCTGGTGATGCAGAGGAGCTTCTCATCTGGAGCTCCCTCTCTATTCAGGCTACCTTCTGTGCTAGGAGGAAGGATTGCAAGGCTTTCTGATGGCACTGCTGGGTAGCCTGGTTGAAGCCACAGCAGATCTCACAAGCCTTAACATCATAGGCCTTGCCAAGACAGAGGATTCAGGCATAGTGGTCATCATGGTTATAGATTTTCCCACTGCACTCAGCATATTGGAAGTGTTTCTCTGAGTCGGTCAGCATACACGATGATAAGGATCACTTTAAAAAATTAAGTGATTAACTAGGGTGAGAAAAAATAATAACGTTGAAAAATCGAAGATTTGGCGGTCGACTGCAGTGGTAGCATCTCCGTACAGTCAAACGTGAAATGGTCGATGGAGGTAAAAGAACTAAGGGTAGCAAAGGGCCACACATGTTTATATGGTGAGGACATCAACGTATGATGTTGTCGTGGGTGGCCCCTAGAAGACTGCTAGCATAAAATGTTTCCGTGTGGTCCTAGTGCCAGGTGGCTATAGTTCCATAGCTGTGGCCTGATGAATGAGATATCCTCAAAAAAGATGGGATATTCCCTGGTGCTGGCTTTCAGTAGCCAGCTGTCCTGATAATGGGAAGACATAAAGGCCTTCCCTGTGAAGGGTTGCTGTCACAACTGCCAAGCATGTGGTAAAAACCCATGGCGCAGAAGACAAGCCAAAGGGTAATACTCTGAACTGGTAATGCTCCCCTTCCAACATAAAGTACAATTACTGTCTGTGAGTGTTTCTGATCCTGATATGAAGGTATCCATCCTTCATTTCAAGGGAGCAAAGCCAGTCCTCTTTTTTACAACAAGGGAATTAGAGCTTGCAGCAAGACCATTCAAATGTTCTTGTAGTCTATGTTGAAGTTTAGGCCTCTCCGATCTAAAAGAGGCTGCAGATCTGTCCATCTGGGAATCAGGAAGTTTCTGGAATAGAACCTTTTATTCTTCTGATGAGGAGGAAGCGGTTCTATAGCAAGTTTGTGTATCAAATCCTGCACCACTTCTTTCAGAAGAAACAAATGTCCTGGAAAATAACTGTAAGGAGGTGGAGGATGCTCTGAAGGGGCTTCTAAAAGCTCCAGAGCATGCTGCTTTGCAATTATCTGCAGGACCCATTCATCTACTGTGAATTCCCTCCATTGTCTGAGATGTAGGGAGAGTCATGCCTCTACAACCGCCCCTGGAGGCAATGGTACCATAAGGGTAATCTGAATCAAGTCAGGCTGAACCGGTGGGGGTAGCTCCACTGGCTCCAATGGCCTTGGTTGCTTCTGAATGGGCACCTGGGGAAGGGGGCCTGGCAAAAAGCCCACTACCCTAACCCCAGCCTTGCTGATGGTAGGCTTGGTGGCCACCTCCAGCAGAAGGCAGAAGAAAGGATCCTCTTCCATGACCCCTAGCAGGCATGGGATAAGGGGAATTAACAGACCTTGGTGTCATTTTAGATGTTTGAAGTCCTCTCAGTGCCCCTTCATCATAGCCAAACAGTCTGCTCCCTCTAAAAGGGGCATTTAAAACTGCTTGCTGTACATCATTTGCAAATCCAGCTACCCTTAACTAAGAATACCGCCTCAAGCAAATGCCAGATGCAGCTGCTCTGACAGAAACATCAGACACAGCACATGCTGGAAAGAGCAAGTGTTTGCCAACCTCAGCCCCAAAAGTCAGGATTTTAACCAATTCATTCTTGGCAGAGCCTGGGTAGCAACTATATCAGCCTTCCACAGGCTATTCTGATATTTAATCATATGGGCATGGTAATTTTCAATTCTGAGGCCTAGTGAGGCAGAGGCATATGTGGGCTTCCCATCACATCTAGCTTCCTGGATTTTTTGCCAGGAGGCAGAGTACTCATGTCACATGTTTAGATGCTTGGATTTATCATTGGCAGCCATAATAACCACTGAGTCTGTTTCAGGGTGACTGGCATAATAAGGTTTGACAGAAGGAGCAGGGTACTGCTTGTCAGCATTTCTTGGTACAGCTGGCAATGAGTTAGGCCTGTACCATGCAACAAATGTAGCCTCCTCTAATGCAGGGCAAACTGGAGGAATAATAAAGGATGGAGTAAAAGGTACCTCCAAAAACTTGTGGAGTCCTCCTCCTCCACAGCACATCCCATGGCAGCTTGCATTTGCTGTAGCATAGACTAAAATGCAGGATCCTCTAGAGGAGATCTGGGGTAGATACCACAGAATCTTCACTACAGGAAGACAGGGCAAAATTGAAACGTGGAACATACTGTTCTCCCTCAGCCTTCTTCTTCCTCATAATCCTCCTTCTCCATAATGAGGTAATGATTACATTCCACCTCGATCTCCTAGTCCACTATGGGACCTGAGGAATGAGCTGGCAATGCCGCAGTGGTTAAGAAGGAGTTTTTTTTTTCTCCATAGGTACTTTGTGGTATTTATGTTTTTTTTCTCCCCAGTCCCATCCTGCACATCCCCGACCTGGCACACGTGTGTGAAGGCATGCGCACATCAAGCCATATGGGACGTCCCACCCTACTAGTCGCTCCGTTACCGCCTACGCCTGCCACCGGACTACCATCTGGCGATGGTGGGACTGCAGATGGGCAACCCCCCTCCTGGGAGAGGACAGCCAATGCTCAATCCTGCTCCCACCCCCACCCTCAGTGCCGGCACCCTGAGGTTGTTCCTGAACCCGGGTCACCGGCGTAGTGCGAGGTAAGGTGTCCAGCGCCTCAGCCCTCAGTGCCACCGAGCCGGAAGAGGTATTTGTGGTGTACTGGAACATGGGCAGACAGGTGCTGAGAACCATTAACACCTGCTGATGATAAGACTGGCTGCACAGGTAAGCCTGGTAAAATATGTCATATCATCTCTTAAAACAATGCCAGTACCTCTTGAGTGTCGATGATACCCTGGCCAGGGGCTGTGACAACTGAAGTCGGCGACGAGCTCAGACCCGCTGATGATGGCGACATACCATCCACAGTAGGTATGGCAGTGTCTGAGCCAAGCCCCAACATTGGTGTCTCATCAACAGTTAGGGGGACTGGCGTTACACCACCATAGTAGTCAATGATGAAGTCTGAGTACCTGAAGGCCACAATGGTGACCGGGACCTTGCCAGGGAAGAGGATCTCTCTATCTCTATGCTTGTGCTTACTGTCTGACAATGAAGGGGACTGGGATGACAACCGATCCCTCTCTAGGTTCTTAGGCGTTGTTGGCCACAATCTGGTTGATGGGGCAGGTGACACACATTTCTGGCTTTGTGCTTTCTGCATGGCTGCTGAAACTTTTTCTAGGAGGCATTTTTCCTTCGGCAAATACCTAGTAGCTTGGTTAAAGCTCTGGCAGATCTCACAGGTTCTAATGTTGTGAGAGAGGCCTAGGCAGCAGACCCACACCTTGTATGTGTTGTCTTTAAATAAATGTTCTCCGCACTCACAGCACGAAAATAAGGTGGTAGATTTTGGTGGCATGCAGAGACGATGAAGTAACACTTAAGAAAAATAAAGAAAATGGCAATGGCTAGTTGGTTGATGTTTCCTCAGCAAGTCAGACGAGGATGATTAAAAGCAAGAAAAGAACTGAGGAGAGACAGCAGCCACCCACTTTTATATAGACGCTGACACATGACATCGCTATGGGTGGCCGCTGTTAGCAAAAGTTTCCGTGTGGTTCTAGAGCTGACGTGGGAATAGTTCCAAAAGTGTGGCCTAATGGAAGAGATATCCTCGAAGAAGATACCTATTTTTTTATCCCAGAAAAAAGGAAAAGAGCTCTTGGCCTCAAAAGCAGAGAGAAAGAGAAGAAAACATTACTTACCATAGCAATCTTGTTTCGTCTAAGGGAATCTTACTGTATTCTAACAATTGCAGTATGGTCCCACCAAAGACCGCCCCAGAGCCAAAATGGTTAAAAGAATCTATGCTAATGATGGAATGTTAGGCTCAAGCTCAGTTTTCAAATCACTGTCCCTGGCTGCACTTCCTGCCACCGTCAGATTCTTACAAAGCATGCAGAAGCTAAAAATACTAAGCTACTTAACTAATCCTAAATACCCTAACAAGGGTAGGAAAACATCTTCAAATAACAAAGGGCATTACTAAGACTCAAGTCAACAGATGCCCGCGAAACTAATAGGTACCCACAGGTTTCCAACACCATTAACAGGCAGTGTGCAGTGCCCTGTAGGTGCTAGCAGGAGAGGATGGGCGCGAGCTCAGAATACAGTAGGATTCCCTTAGAAGAAACAAGATTACTATGGTAAGTAATGTTTTCTTCAGACCCCAGGAAATCTTACTGTATTCTGACAATTGCAGACTACCCAAGCAGTGCCTTTGGAGGCGGGCAGAGGACATATTTAGGGAACAAGCTCCGTAAAACTGCTGTGCCAAACCTAGCATAACTCCTAGTGTGGGTATCGAAACAATAATGCTTAGTGAATGTGGACTGTTTTCCAGGTAACTGCTTTACAGATTTCCAATAGAGGAATCTCTCTTAAAGCTGCTATAGATGCAGCTGTCCCCCTTGTAGAATGGGCCCTGAGCCCTTGAGGGGGCTGTGTGCCCAGTTTACCATAACAGAACTGGATACATGTCACAATCCATCTTGCTATGGATCTCTTAGTGGCAGGTCTGCCTTTTTCCATTTACCCATAAGTCAAAAAGAGTAGGGTTTTATCCACTCCTATGACTTTTTGTATGTTCCAGGTAGTAGCTGATAGCTCTTTTAACATCCAAGCTATGCAGTCTACGTTCACCGGAAGTAGAATGGTCAGTAAAGAAGACTGGAAGTGTGATGGACTGATTAATGTGAAAATCCGAAACCACCTTTGGGGGGAATTTATTATTTGTCCTAAGGACCACTTTGTCCCTATGGAATGGCACATAATCAGGCTCCACGGACAAGGCCTGGGGTTCACTGATCCTCCTGGCAGAGGTAATGGCAACCAGGAACACAATCTTCCAAGTCACATACTTGAGATCAGCTGTTGCCATGGGTTCGAAGGGGGTTGCATAAGCTGTGCTATGTAAATATTAAGATCCCATACTGGAGTGGGAATTACGTGAGGTGGGTGCAAGTGCATCAGTCCCTTAAAGAATCTCCTGAACACAGGGTCAGATGCCAAGGATGATGTCTTACCTGCTGACAGGTAAGTGGAAACTGCAGCCAAATGTACGTTCAATGTGGAAGGCATTAAGCCTCGAGAATGCAGTTGGAGGGGCTGGCCTGGTGACGCAGTGGGTTGAGGCACTGGATACCACACTTCGCGGCACGCCGGTGACCAGGGTTCGGGAACGAGCCCGGGCGTCGGGGGTCTGCACGGGGGGGGTGGAGCTGGATGGAGATGCTGGCAGGCAACGGTCCTCTCTGGGAGAGGTGAAATAGCACCCCTTGGCTAATGGCTGCCCTCTGGTGGAGGCTGGGAGGCAGCACAGGCCATGAGGGTGCCAGGCACTAGGCCAATGGGGTAGGCGGAAGGGGGTTGTTACCGGGGCCGTAAGGCGCATGCGCACCTCCACGCACATGCGTCCTTCTCCTGGGGCCCTTGGGAGAAAAAAGAGGAAAAATCACCAGTGGCAGGATGAAGACTGACTCCCCGCAAGTGCCGCTCCCAGGCCAGGCATAAGGTAAGCCCCAGTTATTCCAGGGGATGGGGCTGGGGGAGCCGATCAGATGGGGCTGCCGGTGGGGAAGGTGCAAAAATATATATAAAAAAAATAAAGAAAAAGAGAATGCAAATGGGTAAGGTAATCCAGAACCACAGGTAATCCTGCCTGATTATGGCTCAGGTTTTTATTCTGACACCAGATAGAAAATCTTTTCCACTTGGAAGAATAAATCTTTCTGGTAGAGGGTTTTCTAGAAATCCTGAGGACCTCCATGACACTTTCTGAGAGATGCAGATTGGCATACTCTAGTTCCTCAAGAGCCAGGCCTTGAGCCTGAGGGACCAAAGGTTCGGATAGTGGATCCTGCCCTGGGATGAAGTCAGTAGGTTGCACCTTCTGGGAAGGCTGACCAGTTTGGCTATTGACAGATCCAGTGCCATGGAGTACCAAGGTTGCCTGGCCCAATCTGGAGCAATTAGGATCATTGTGGCAGGCTGGGATCTGAGCTTGATCAGAACCCTTAGTAAAAAGGGAAACTGAGGGAAGGCATACAGAAACTTCCCTGTCCAGTCCAGAACTAGTGCATCCAGTGACACTGAACCTTTCACTGGTGGCCTGCAGCAATATCTTGGTAGCTGGCGGTTGTCTGGTGAGGCAAAGAGGTCTATCTCTGGAGTCCCCACTTTCTGAATACCACTTGTAGTACTTGACTGTTCAGAGACCATTCGTGATGACTCGGATGTATTCTGCTCAATGCATCTGCCAAGACACTGTCTTTTCCTAGCAGATGAACAGCTGACAACTGGATATTTCGTGAATAAGCCAGGGTCCATATTCTCATGGCATCTGTGCACAGAGGAGTGGACCTTGTGCCTCCATGTTTGTTAATGTAGTACATTGTGGGTGTGTTGTCTGTTCTGACCTGTCCCACATTCCCCTGAAGCATGTTGGCAAATGCCTGCAATGCTAACAAGACTGCCCTGAGTTCCAGCAGATTGATGTGTAGCAGGGACTCTTGTTTGGACCATAAACCATGGACAGTATGCTCCTCTAGGTGTGCTCCCCACCCTAGGAGAGATGGATCTGTGGTAAGCACCCAGGAGGGTTGTACTTGTAAGAAGGGAACTCCCTGTCTGAGGTTCTCTTCCTCTAGCCACCACTGCAGAGCCTGCAGGAAGGTTTGGGTTACTGGGACCAGCTTTGACAGCGAATCTTTCTTCTGGAACCAGTATTGTCTTAGATGATATTGAATATCTCTCATCTGAAACCTTGCGCCTAGCACTGTAGCTGTTGATGCTGCCATGTGGCCCAACAATTCTAGGAAGCGCCTGGCAGGCCTGAGACTGTAAGGTTTAAAAGAGTTTGCCAACTGTACCAAGTTGCTTGCCCTTTCCTGCGGAAGAAAAGCTTTTCCGTTCACTGAATCCAGTTGAGCCCCTATGAATTCTAGGAGCTGCACTGGTTGCAGTACTGACTTTTTTTGATTTATCAGAAACCCCAGGGACTGCAGGAGACCCTCTGTGAGTACCAGGGACTGTGTGATCTGTTGAGGAGTTTGCCCTACGACTAACTAGTCGTCTAGGTAGGGAAATACTGCCACTCCTTGTCTTCTTAGGTGTGCCACAACTACAGCCAGACATTTTGTGAACACCCTTGGAGCAGACGTGAGACCGAAAGGCATTGCCCTGAACTGATAATGGCCTGAGGGCAGTCTGAACCTGAGACAGTTTCTGTGCGACTGTCTCACCGGGATGTGGAAGTATGCATCCTTGAGGTCTAAGGATGCCAACCAATCCCCTTGCTTTAAAATGGGCAGAACTGTAGACAGAGTGACCATTTTGAATGTTGTTTTCAGTAAATGCTTGTTTAGATGTCTGAGATCCAATATGGGTTGCCACCCCCCTGTTTTCTTGATAGTGAGGAAGTACCTTGAATAGAGGCCTTTCCCCCTCTGTTGCAGGGGAACTGGCTCTATTGCCCCTAGGGATAGGAGATTTAATACTTCCTTCTCTAGCAACAGGGTCTCTGCTGGGGAGGAAGGTTGAAATAATTTTGCCCTCATCCTTGGTTTTAATTTGAAACTGAGAGCCAGACCTTGGCCCACTACTTCCAGGACCCACTTGTCTGTGGTAATGGATTTCCATTCCTGGAGGTAGTGGGCCAACCTGCCTCCTACTTGTACTGGGGAGGTGACCCGAGCAGACCTCTCAGGGTGTCTGCTTAGGTTGGGAAGCTGGCTGAGTGCTAGGGACTATACAGTTGCCACCCCTTCTGCCCCTGCCTTTAAAGTAGCCCCTGTACTGCTGGTACTGGGGATAAGCTTGGGGCTGAAAGAATGGCCTATAAGGCCTGCCTCGGAGACCCCTGGCTTGCTGCTTATGGGGTGTAGAGGACTTCTCTTTAGCAGCAACACTTTGATAAGCTGTTTTGTACTCATCCATTTTCTTCATGTAAGCCTCTATTAGCTCACCAAAAAGAGAAAGAGGCTTGCAGGGAAAATCCATTGCTTTGGACTGGGTGTCCTGAGTCAGGTTAGTTGCCCTGAGCCAGGCAAACCTTAAAGATATGGAAGAGGCAATTTGTTTGGCCGCAGTATCATTACTGTCCACTACCATACGAAATTGCGATGAGTGGTGTTCTCAGACATTTTCTCCTGCAATCGCTTAAGTCTCCTATCAAGTGTCAACTGAGGGAAATTTTTACAAATTTCACAGTCCTCCTTGAGGTGGTCAAACCCCAAACAAATAAACACATATCAAATGAGAATCTGTTTTTGCGAACAGTTCCCCACACTCTGTACAATGCTGGAAACCTGTAGGGCCCGTTCGTTTCTTAGGGAGACATTTATCGGTTGGTTAGAACCGAAGTGAACCGAGAATTACCTCAGTAAAATTTACCAACAAGTTTTAAATAACTAAACCGCCTTACCGGACAGTACCAATGTTAAAATAAGTAAAATTAAATCAAATCAAAGTATCATTTTCTTCCCGGTTGGGAGAATCATGGCGGAATCGATAAAATTTACCAAAACTAACACTATCTACCTAATTCTACCTGTGAACCAAGGACAGTGCTCACTCTAAGGCTATTAGGACAGCCTCAGTCCTCTGGGTGGGGTGGGGGGCACCTAAATGAAGCAACTCCTGATGGTCTGCAAGGACCAGAGACTGATCAGGACAAGGTGGTGGCTCCTGTAGCACAGGAGTGAGAAGGACCCACAACAGCTGCCGCCTGTCAGAGGGGAGAAAAAGCGAGCTTGTTAATGAGAAGTTAGCACCTTTTGCCAGGACGGAGGTGCTAGTCATGACAGGTAAAGTCATAACATCCGCCTGATACAGACGGCCGATTCAACAAGCCTGGAGACCACCTCATTGGCATTATAAGATGACCTTGAATGGTGCCACGCTGCTTCCAGGCCTCTGACAGAAACATCAATATCCTGCTGCACAACCTCACATTCAGGGACTTCAGCAAGCAAAGTATGCATTTGTATCCACCTGTTGGTCTGATCTGCTGAAATACACATGATGGAGAATGTATTGAGGTGAATATCTTTCTACCCAGTGTATCGAATTCCACTGAGTCTTGGCTGGGAGGACAAGCACATCTGGGGCATTATGGCCCAGTCCCAATCTGCAGTACCTGAAGTGGGGTGAGGTATCGACCCTGCCAACCAAGTGGGTGCACAACTAGCCATGGGGGGAGGTGCTAATAAGAGGCAGGAAATTTCAAGCCCCCCCCCACAAAACATGATGAGTAGTAAGGTAAACACTGAGGTACAGTGCTCAACTTAGGGCAGGACAGGAGCAAATGGCAAAATAGACAAGGGCAAAAAGAGCAGGCATGGTGGAAAAAAAGGATAAAGCCAACATTAAATGGAGGGCAATGAGTACCAATGCCCGTAGTCTGGGAAACAAGCTTCCTGAACTAGTAGCCTTGATGGAAGATGAACAATTGGATATTGTGGCAGTTACAGAAACATGGTACATGGAGAACCATGACTGGGATATCAACATACCGGGGTACACAATCTACAGAAGGGACAGGGAGGGGAAAAGAGGAGGTGGAGTAGCTCTATACATAAGGGAAGGGATCAAAGCTACAGAACTAAAAAGTAAAGGGGGAGGACAAGAGGCACTCTGGTTCATCTTGGAGACAGGGAATGGCATCACAATCTGCACAGGGATTATATACAGACACTCATGTCAAGGGGAGGAAATGGACAAGAAAATGATAGAGGACAATCTCAAAATTGCTGAAAAGGGGGAGATACTGTTGATGGGGGACCTGAATATGCCAGATGTTAACTGCATGACATGTACTGCAGCCACATCCAAGAGCAGGGGTCATTCTTGATGCCCTGTAAGGGGCAGACCTTAGACAACTAGTGTTGGAACCCACTCGGGAGGGAGCAATACTAGACCTGGTACTCTCAAATGGAGAGAGGATCACAAATTTAGAAGTCAGTAGACATCTGGGAACAAGCGACCACTGCACAGTGTGCTTCACAATAAGCACAAACATGGAGACAAGCCATACAAAAACAAGCATACTGGACTTTAGGAGGGCTGACTTTGGCAAAATGGGTGAATACCTGAGGAATACACTAGCAAATGGCCAAAAAGGAGGGGTGGAAGAACAATGGAGAAAAATCAAAACTGCCATCATAGAGGCAACAAGCCTTTCAGTGAAACAGATAAAGAAAACAAAGCAGAGTAAAAAAAACACTATGGTTCTCAAAAGAGGTGAAAGAGAAGGTTAAGGAGAAAAAAGCTGCATTCAAAAAGTATAAGGCATCAAAGAAGGAGCACGACAGGGAACTGTATCAATTAAAGCAGAAAGAAGTGGGGAAGGCAGTCAGAATAGCAAAAGCCCAAACCGAGGAAAAAGGAAAATTACGTTACCTACCGTAATTCTTGATCTTCTCTTGTATCTTCACCATTCATTACTTCCTGGGTGTAAGCGGACGCGCACCGAATCGAAGACTTTTTTTTTTTTTTTAAAAGTTGCCTAACGGCCCCGCCCTCGAGAGCGACGTCATGCGTCATGCGCGAGGGGCGGCCGTTAGTAGCGACCGACTCCTCCTCCAACTCAGTTCTGTGAGCCGGAGAGGCAAAAATGAAAGCAGAAAATATAGATAGCGAGGCAAGATAGCCGAGGGATAGCAAAGCAAGGAAGAATGAACTGAAAAAGGAATAAGCCGATGGAGGAAGGACAGAGGAGATAAGAACATCCCTAGCCTAGGGAGTGCAGGGCCTCCTTACCTGGGCGACTCTAGGAGGAGAGATGAGTAAGGAAATGAGAAAATAGAAGAAGAAGAAGAAAGAAGAGAGAGATGGGATGTTGAAGGGACCAGAAGGCCCAACGAGCATAGTTAACTTGTAGCTGAAGGCTCGACTAAGGAAGCAAGAATCCCGGGAAATAGAGCTGAAGAGAAGGTTCACGAACCCGCTGAACAGACTCAGGAGGGCATAGTCCTCATCTTCAACATGCCATTGTTCTTGACACCCACCTCGGCTCCTGGCGGCGGAGGGCCCTAAGTGGAGGACAGCCGAGGTGGGAAGAATAAAACCCAGCAGCATGAGGCGCTGCTCAGGGGTTGAAATAGAAAATGTAACCTTTCAGGCGTTTCAAGATAGAAATGGGACTCAGACTGACTGGCTAAGGCCGGGCAAGGCTTAGGCTGGCTAAAATTGGATATGGTCAGCAGAGCTCTACTGTAAAATTGTCCAGGAGGACACTTAAAGGGAGAAACCACTAGCAAAACAGCGAGAGGGATAGCCTACCTTCTCATTTGCTTTCTTGTTTGATTTCTCCATTTTTTTTTTTTTTAGTAGATGCATGACCCAGATACCAAGATGCCTACAGCAGTCGGAGAGTTCCCTCAGCATTTTTTTTTTAAAAGAAAGGAACAGACGTACTCGTTCCTCTGCTCTGCAAGATAAGAATAGAGGGGGGAAACAGATTTCAGGGCAACTATCTGAACACGGGATTGCAGGATCAAAACTGAATAGCCTGAGCCAGGCCAAAAAACCCCAGAGGTATCTTGCCATAAGAATAGCAAGAGATAGTTGTGCAGTCTGATCGCCAATGCAATCCACGAGATGGCCCATGAATCTTAGAGTAAGTAATTTTTCTGGATTTTAGAACCCCCCTCAAAAAAGATTTTTTTTTTTTTTTTTTTTTTTTTTGAAAATTTAAGGAAATTTTCCTATATTTCATATAAATGCAGAGAGAGGAAGGAGACGGGAGGTGGAGAAGCCACAGGAAGAGGCACTGAGGGGATGGTGGGCGGGTGTAAGTAATGAATGGTGAAGATACAAGAGAAGATCAAGAATTACGGTAGGTACGTAATTTTCCTATCTTCCTTGTCAATCTTCACCATTCATTACTTCCTGAGTGAATTAAGCTCCTCTTCCCTGGAGGAAGAGGCCATACCCTGAGGGAACAAGACCCCCAGCCTTCTGTGGTGAGAAACAGAGAGAAGACCCTGGCTATTCAGAAAGCCTAAGAGGGAGAAGAGCTAGGAGGTGCCTCCGAGGGGACGAGGAGCCGGAGGGAGCCCTGTAAAAGTCTCCTAGCTCTGGAAGAGAAAAGAGCAGGTCCCAGGCGGGCGAATCACCCCTCACCGGGCCAGGGGTGACAACCTGGAAAGGCAAGCCACTGGTCCGCCTGATGCAGATCGCTGTCCCCGAAGCCTGGAAGCCACCTCATTGGCGGCCGTAAGATGCCCTTGCTTGTGTCTTGCCAGCTCCAGGCCTACAGCGGAGAGGGCAACGGCTTGTCTGGTTTGCTCCTATCAGGCATAGATGCCAGCAGCTGGGACATCATCGACCACAGATGCCGGTTGTAGGCAGCGTGGTGAGCCTGATGTGATGCACACAAGCACTCCCATCGAGCAGAAGAGAACACTCTTTCACCCCAACGGTCGAACTGGAGAGCTCGAACTGGTGGGCGGTCGGGCATCAGGCAACGGGCGCCAGAAGGAGTATCCAGGTATACCAAACCTGAGGACGGGTTGGAAGGGAACCTAGAGACTCAGAGGGGGCACAATACCTACGCTGGCAGTCCGCCGGGGCTGGGGAAGAAGCGGCAGGGGACTGCCATGACCGGATAGACGCCTCCTGGAAGGGGATAGGCCAGGAAGGTACCACCAGATGCTGGGCACTGAACTCACCAAGGAATTCACGCGTCTCCGTTCGGGTATTGTCTCTTGAGCGTGGGAAATCGGAGATCCCTCACCATCCTCGAGGAAACGCTGATATTCTGTGAAATCAGCAGCGGAGGACAGATGAGCGGGGGTTCCTCTCCCTCGGAGGAGGGAGACGAGGATGATGGGGAACTGGAATGCCCAGAGGATTCCTGCGGCGGTGGGGAGAGTCGAAAGACCCGCTCATGCATGTATCTAACATATGAGGGGAAGGCCGCCGCAGAACCCCTGAACTGCTCCCAGGAAAGCGGACCCGTGGGGCCGACGCCAGCCTGGGAGAGGGGTGGTGAAGGCAGAGATGGGAGAGGGGCACCTCCGCGGAGGCAACTGCTCTCTGCGGGGGCTCTGGAATCGGGAAGGAGCCCTGGAGGGGATCCCGAAATCAGACCAGGCAGCAGAGCGGAACTCTGGGGAAGCGGAGCCTGGAAGAGCCCTGAGGAGAACCTCCCTGTGGCCACGAGGGACTGCATGGATCCAGAAGGGCAGTCCGCTACAAGCGCCGCCAAGGACACCCTAGAACCCTGGAGGAGGCGAGGCTCTGCATCGGCTCCTGGCCACCCCCTGAGGTGGCCAAAGGAAGACAGCAGCAGACCCCTGCCCCTCGACCCTCGGACTCAGAGGGCCTCCTCCTCGACCACAAGCGTTCCCTGTCCCTAGAGGTGACAGCACCCGTAAGGTAGCTGTCACCGGGCCTCAGAGGGAGCCTCCCCTCGTCACCCAGCGCCTGCCCCAGGGGCTCCAGCCACCCAGCCGGAAACCCTCAGGAGGCCGACGAAGGGGGACAGAGGAAGGGACCCGCTGCGCCGCCTGGCACCTCTAGCCACCGGGGACCCAGACTCCGAAGGTGGGGTGCCAGGATGGGTCCGTCTGAATCGCCGCCCTCAGGAGGAGGACCCGAGAGCCATGAGACCTCAATGCTGGCCACCCAGGGGCCCGGGCTGAGACATGAAGCAGCCCGGTACCAAGGGGCGCCTTCGCCTCCCCTCACGCGGTGGCTGTGACCCTGACTCCACACCCCCCAGCAGGCGCCCAGGTGGGCCAGCACAACCTGGAGAGACCAGGCCCGCAGGCGCGGGCAGCGTCAGGCGGCGGCACCGCCCAGCAGCGCCCGCCCTGTCCATCGGCGCGCCGTGGCGAAGCGGCGCCAAAATAGCGGCACATCAGCGCCGCCCCAATCACCGGCGCCCGTGACGGCGCCCGAGATCAGCGGCGCCACCGGCGTGGCAGCTCTGATCACAGCGCGCGAGCGGCGCCGGGATCACTTGGCGCGGAAGCGGCGCGTCATCCACGGCATGAGCGGTGCCAGGATCCAGCAGCGCCCAGCGGTCGGCGTCGGTCCACCCGAGCTGAGCCCAAAAAGCGAGGCCTGCGCCACGGGGAGCCTGCACCTCGAGGTGACTGCCGGCCGATGTCGGCGCCCGGCGGCCCGGAGGGACTCTGACGCTCCCGACACGCAGAAGGGCCTCACTCCTGGCGAGAGCCCCTCCTCAGGCCGTATATAGGCCGGGGAGGGACCGAGGGAAGGAGCCTAGAGACCTTACCTGAAGACCCATTGAGACGCCGTCCCCAAGGTCGGGCGGGGCTTTGCCGAGCTTAATGCGCTGGACTCGAGGACACGGGCGTCCATGGGAGAAACAGGCCGCATCAATCCATGTCATGGTTGGGTCCCAGGCAACGAAGACAAACGTCATGCCGGTCCGAGGCGGAGAAATGCCGCCACAGTAACACCGACGCATAGAGGCGCGCCGTCTTGAAACACGTTTAGCTCGGACCGGACACTGCCGAAATCAACAAGAAAAACAGTAGGAAAACACACCGCGCCGCTTTAAAAGAAAAAGAACGGTCTTACCCATCGGCGTCAGTGTGGAAAAGAGGAGTCGCTGACGAGTGGAGAATGGACGCCCGAACGGGTGCTGCCTCGACGGGCGGAGAAACAGAACTGAGTTGGAGGAGGGAGTCGCTCACACATCAGCCGCCTCGCGCATGACGTATGACGCCGCCTCGGGCGGGGCCGTTAGGCAACCAAAAAAAAAAAGCCTCGTGGACGGGTGCGCCGCCTCCGGCTTACACCCAGGAAGTAATGAATGGTGAAGATTGACAAGGGAAGATTAGTCAATTCCGTTTAAAGAAGGGGGATAAAACCTTTTATAGGTACATTAGGGAGCATAGAAAGGTTAAGGGACGAATAGTGAAGATTAACAAGGGAGAGGGGAGGTAGGCAGAGGGAGACAATGAAAAGGCAGTCAGAGACATACTAAATGAATACATTTGCTCAGTATTCACAAAAGAAGAAGAGGAGGAGTTACCTAAACCAGACAATAGAAGCACTCTGGGAAGGGGGTGGGGGTTGACACCAGTCCATTTAAAGAAGAAAGAGTCCTGAAAGAACTCCTAAAACTCAAGGTGGACAAAGCAATGGGGCCTGATGGGATTCACCCCAGAATCCTAAAAGAACTAAGGAAGGACCTAGTGACACCACTGACCACACTTTTTAACAAATCATGGGAGGATGGGGTGGTACCTGAGGACTGGAGGAGGGCAGATGTGATTCCCCTTCACAAAAGTGGGAGCAAGGCAGAAGCGGGAAACTACAGACCTGTAAGTTTGACCTCAGTGGTAGGGAAAATGATGGAATCACTTCTGAAAGAAAGAACTGTTAAGTACCTAGAGGCCAGCGGGGCACAGGACCCAAAGCAGCATGGATTTACAGCAGGAAGGTCATGTCAGACGAATCTAATTGATTTCTTTGACTGGGTGACCAAAGTAATAGACCAGGGAGGGGCTGTGGATATGGCCTACCTAGACTTTAGCAAGGCATCTGACACAGTCCTGCACAAAAGATTAATAATCAAGTTAGCCAGCCTGGGAGTGGGTCCCAGAGTGGTAGCCTGGGTAGCAAACTGGCTGCACAACAGGACACAGAAGGTAACAGTGAGTGGAACACATTCCGAAGAAAGGGGGGTCACTAGTGGAGTACCTCAGGGCTCAGTACTGGGTCCAGTCAAGATCTGTAACAGAGTTGATACACAAGGGGGGACAGAAAGGATGAGAAGGGACTTGGCAAGGTTGAAGGAATGGTCAGACATATGGCAACTTAGATTCAATGCAAAGAAGTGCAAAGCAATGCACCTGGGAAACAAAAACCCAGGAGAAGAGTACACAATAGCAGGGGAGGTACTAACAACAACAAAAATGGAACGGGACTTGGTGGTAGTCATATCACATGATGTAAAGGTTGGTAAGCAATGTGAGAAGTCAGTAAGGAGAGCCAGGGGGATACTGGGATGCATAAGAAGGGGCATCACAAGTAGAAAAAGGGAAGTGGTTATCCCTCTGTACAGACAGTTGGTGAAACCCCATCTGGAGTACTGTGTGCAGTTTTGGAGACCTCATCTACACAAGGACATAGACAGGATGGAAGCATTCCAGAGGAGGGCAACTAAAATGGTGCAGGGTATGCATCAGAAATCATATGAAGAGAGACAGAGAGCTTAATATGTATACCCTTGATGAAAGGAGGGACGGGGGTGGGGAAGAGAGAGAGACATGATAGAAACATTCAAGTACCTCAAGAGAATCAACAAAGTCCAGGAGGGTAGCATCTTTCAGAAAAAGAGATGTGTAAGAACAAGGGGGCACAATTTAAAGATAGAGGGGAGACAGCTCAGGGGTAATGTGAGGAAATTTTTTTTCATGGAGAGAGTGGTGGATGCATGGAACCGCCTTCCTGGGGAAGTTGTTGGGTCTAAAACAGTGGGGGAATTCAAACATGCATGGGACAGACGTAAGGTAATTGTAGTGGGGGTGGCAGGAAGTAGGCTGTTGGTTAACTAGAATCTGCAGCTTATCCAGTAGGTAGGGAAATGGGCAGACTGGGTGGGCCAAGTGGTCCTTATCTGCCGTCAAAGTCTATGTTTCTATGTTTCTATGTAATACCGGATGAGGAGGTCCCTGGGGGTAGGAGAAGTGGAATAGGGACATCTCTCCAAATCCCTTGATGCTTCCCTCTATGGCTCTGGGCCATGGAGGCACAATGTAAGTGTTGTGTTGGATACTCCAAGGAGTCCCAATTGCAGGGCAACCAGATCACGGCTGGTATAAGCCTGCAGGTCTAACACATGCAGCGTCAACGCTACGAATCACTGGTACAGATGTACTCAGTAGAAGAGGACAGGGAGAGAGAAGACTCATTATTCTCAGAGGCAAACAGTGAGGGAAATGAGGCACAGGCTTTGGAGAACTGAACTGGGACCTATAGGACTCCATGTACCACGACTCAATAATAAAAACCCAAGCACTGTGTGCTCCCATGTGAGAGGCCCACAGGACTTGAACGTGGAAAGCGTATCCACATAGTGCCTAGACCTTTCTTTAACAGGTCTGGCACAGACTGTTGGCCTTCCAAGTCCAGGCCTTGGGGTGGGCCTTGAGGTTCCAGTGACACCCTTGCCTTAGGGGAGGATCAAGCGGAGACTCCCGCTGCCGTCATTCCTGTGACAAGGAGGTGGCAGAGTGGTGGCTATGGGGTGAGACCCCCATATGGGTGGGTAATTCCTGCTGTGGAGAAATCCACTCTGGGAGGCCTGATCTATGATCAGTGTCAATGTCCAAAAAAGGCCCAGAAGAAAACTCCGAGACAGGGTTGTCAGTCTGAGCTGGTGTTGCTAATGACACTGACCCGCGATGACCTCTTCCCTGGTACACAGGTCCTCCTCACTGTCAATCTAAACATCGACATCAGCCCTGTCACCAAAGTCAGAGTCATGCCTGGCCCCTTACGCTTCCCCTGTGCCTAATGCAGCACCAATGTCAGGAACAGTGTCCCAGCCAACCCCATCACCAGAGCGGACACTGGAGGCTTGCTATGCACAAACATTGCAAATGATGTCAGTACTAAGCCCAATGCCACACTCAGCATTGTCATCACAAACAGTGACAACAACACAGGTGACACCTTTAGCTGGCATTAATAAGTCCACCGGCATGGACAAGGACAAAGGCCTTGACCCAGTACTCAGGGACGTTTGATGCCCAGGGTGAGTGAACTGTGGTAGGTTCTCCGTCAGCCACCCAGAAGAAAACAGTAGTCCACCTGACATTACAACTGAAGTCTCCAACACAACACCAGCACAGCGGGTGATGGTTAGGAGAACCTCATATCTTGGCTGACCATAAAGGGCAGTGAGGGGGCCTGGGGAAAAAGCCCAATGTCCTTTCATGGGACCTCCTGGACTGATGCCTGTCTCCCAAAGTAGGGAGCTTTCATTTCCATGTTAACACATAGATCTTTATGAAACGCAAATCTATGGAGGAGGCATCGTAGGAGTCCATGTCGAGGCCTGGCCTGAGACAGGAGAAGCATGCCTGATGCCAGTCGCTAGAAAGTACAGCTACATAAAAACTTACCGTAACAGCAGATCTTCGAGAGAGGCTCTTGCAGTAGGTAATTACATATAGGACTGACGTTGGCAGGCGGCAGGATCCCATGGAAACATTTCTAGCTAGCAGTGTCTGGCGGGGGACCGCCCCCACATCAGGTGACCAGTGTCAGGAGACGTCAGTATAAAGAGGCGGTCCCTCACGCCCGCCTTCCAGTTCTTTCCCGCCACAGGCCACGAGAGACCGGATGAAAGAGAAGCAGATATTTCCCTCACTGAAAAAGCTTAGGGGGATGGAGGGTGGGAAGGTATTACCTACCAGAAGAGCCTCTCTCGAAGATCTACTGTTACGGCAAGTTCTACGAACTGTACTATCTTATCTCCAGAGGGCTCTTACAGTAGGTAATACATATAGGACTGAGTCCCAAGCAGTCTGGAACAAGGAGAAGCAAATGGGAGGAGGAAAGCTACTCAAAGCAGATCCTCTAGCTGTGAAGGCCTTAAGAGAGAAGGCCTTGCAGAACAGCGAGCCCAAAGCCTGCTCTACAGTGAGAGGCAATATCCAAACTGTAATGTTTTGCAAATGTATGGACAGAAGTCCAAGTGGCGGCAGCACAAATGTCTGCCGCTGACACATTCTTGAAACATGCTGCAGAGACAGCAACCCCTCTGGTGGAGTGACCTCTTATTTGACCCGGAAGGGTCTTGCTGTACTTGTCATAACAAAAGGTGATGCAATGAGCCAACCATTTAGACAGGCATTGCTTGGAAACAGCATTGCCTTCTCTTTTGGGGGCAAAAGAGACAAAAAGTTGATCAGTCTTTCTGAGATCCTTTGTTCTGTTAGTGTAGTATCTCAGAATGCAGTGAACGTCCATAGTGTGAAGCAGATACTCCCCCTAATTGGAGTACTGTGTAAAGAAGGCGGGTAATTCTATGGACTGGTTCAATGTAGATTCCGCTACCACCTTGGGGAAAAACTTAGGATTGGTGCGCAGAGCCACTCGTTCCTTGTGAAAAATCAAGTACGGGATTTTACACATCAGGGCCTGGAGCTCGGAAATACCCTGAGCAGAGGTAATGGCCACTAGGAAGAGCATCTTCCATGAAAGGAACTTCATGTCTGCCAAGGCCGGCGGTTCAAAAGGAGGCAAAGTAAGTTTCTCAAGGACAAAGTTCAAATCCCAAGGAGGGGCGGGAACTTGGATAGGGGTCTCAAGTGAAGAACCCCTCTGAGGAAAGTCTTAAAGACCTCCAGTTGAGCAAATGTCCTATCTGCGAAGGGAATATGGTAGGCCAAAATGGCCACCATATGTACCTTCAGAGACGAGTGACTAAGAGCCAGGTCGAAGAGGAGACGCAGGTACTCCAGCAGTCGCCCCACTGAGCAAGAGAAAGGCTCAAAGCCTTTTGAATCGGCCCAGATTGAGAACCGTTTCTACTTCATGGCATAAGTAGACCTAGTGGAGGGCTTCCTAGCCTCCACAAAGATCTCAGCCACCTGGGGAGAAACCCCAAAGCGGACTTGAGCTATGTCTGCAGGAGCCACGCATGCAGCTGAAGGGACTTGAGACCTGGATGAACCAGGGTCCCCTGATCCTGGGTCAACAGAATCCATGACAGCGGAAGAGGAAGAGCAGGCTCCTCTGAGTATTGTTGCAGAAGAGAGAACCAAACTTGCCTGGGCCAGAAAGGAGCGATCAGAATCATTCATGCTCCTTCTGAACCTAGTTTCTGCAAGACACGTGGGATCAGAGGAAATGCGGGGAAGGCATAGACGAATCTGTCCCTCCAATCTAGAGACAGAGCGTCGCTCCAGAAAATGCCTTGCTCTTGAACGAGCGAGCAGAAGTCGGGAAGCTTTGCGTTTAGAGGTGAAGTGAACAGGTCCACCTGAGGTGTTCCCCAGTGTAGGAAGATATCGTCAAGGACCCCCGATCCAACTCCCACTCATGAGCTTGAGCAGACGAGCGACTTAGTTTGTCTGCTAAGGAGTTCTCGACCCCCGGAACATGAACTGCCGTGAGGTGAAGGTCGTGTTGTGCTGCCCAATCTCAGACTCTCATCGCTTCCCTGCAGAGAGGGTAGGACCGAGTCCCGCTCTGTTTGTTGATGTACCATACCACACACATATTGTCCGTCTGGACGGCTAGGTGGCCTGGAAGAAGATGCAGGTGGAGGGCCTGGAGAGCGCAGAGCACTACCCGAAGCTCAAGCACATTGATGTGCAGTGACTGCTCGAGCTTGGACCAAGAGCCCTGGGTCTGATGTGGACCGAGATGGGCTCCTTAACCTTTGCCCGAGGCGTCTGTGGTCAGAGTCTGGGAGGGAGGAGGAAGGAAGAATGGAACTCCCCGAAGAAGACTCTCTCGGACCATCCACCATTGTAAGCCTCGAATCATGGGAGAGGAGACTAGAACCAAGTGGTCCAAGTTGTCTACCAACTGATCCCAATGAGAGTGAAGCGTCCACTGAGAGACCCTCATGTGGAGCCGAGCACGGGGGACTGTCGGGATAGCAGCCGCTATAAGCCCGAGGAGGCGAAAAACTGACCTTGCACTGACACGCCTGCGGCCGGACAACAGGCTTATCTGAGTCTGGAGTGTGGCTGCCCTGTCCGGAGGCAGAAAGGCTCTGCCTAGGGTCGTGTCCAGTATCGCCCCAATAAACTGAAGCCTCTGGGATGGGATCAAGTGAGACTTGGAATGCTTGATGGTAATACCCAGACAGGCAAAGACCTGCTGGGTGAGGGAGAGGCAGTGCAGGAGTTCCTCCCTGGATGAGGCTGCCAAGAGCCAATCGTCCAGGTACGGGAAAATCTGTACCCCCTGGGTATGCAGGTAGGCCGCCACCACCACAAGGCATTTGGTAAATACTCAAGGGGCTGAGGAGAGGCCAAATGGAAGTGCCTTGAACTGGTAGTGGTCCCCCTGGAAAGCAAAACGAAGATATTTGTGGTGAGATGGGCAGATAGCTATGTGCAGGTAAGCATCCTGCATATCCAGAGCGCGCAGCCACTGGTCCGAGTGGCGGAGATGGGGCAGAAGGCTCTGCAGTGAGAGCATCCTGAATCTCTTGTACTCCATGAAAAGGTTTAGGGAACTGAAATCTAGAATAGGTCTTACAACTCCTGTCTTCTTCGGGACCAGGAAGAAGTGGGAATAGTAACCGTTCCTTGCAAGGGAAGGGGGACAGGTTCTATCGCCTCTTTCAGCAAAAGTGCTGAGATTTCTTCCTGGACCAGAAGATGATGTTCCTGAGAGTACGACGACCTTGGGGGAAGGTGACGAGGTGGTTTCTGCAGAAACTCTATTAAGTGTCTTTCTGCAATTAGCTGGAGCACCCATGAATCCGATGTTATCCTCTCCCAGCCCGGAAGGTGGAGGGAAAACCTCCCTCCTACCGGTTCCTCCGGGAAGCCCAGAGGTAGTGGGAGAGGGAAGGAGTCAGGTGGTGTGGGGCAGCGTCGCAGCTGAAGCTCCCGCTGCTTTTTTTGGCCGGGGCTTGCAGCTGGGGCCCCTCTCGACGCTTAGTGGCCCTCTTTCCCTGTGGTTTCGCTTTGGGCCGATTCCGTCTGTGAAAGGGACGGCGCTGCAATTGATGGGGATGGTACACAGAGTTGACAGACTTTAGTGCCGTCCCTTTCTCCTGCAGGTCGGTGATGATGTCCTTGACATCACCCTCGAACCCTGGAAGGGCGCTTCCTGGATAGTGGACTGCACTTCTGGGACCAACCCTAACACTCGGTGCCAAGCGTGACGCCGCAAACCTACGGCGAAAGCTGAGCTCCTCCCAGTGGTGTCCACTGCATCGGAGGTCGCACAAAGAACATGCTGACTGGCCGAACGTGCAAAGCGGACGAGGTCAGCCACTTTCTGCTTGACCTGAGAGTCTGGAAGGGAGTCCAATTTCGATTCCACCTCACTCAGATTCCCCTTCTGGTAATCCCCCATTTGGCCAACGTAGTTCAGGGCCCTAATACCCACAGTGGAAGAAGCAAAAATCGTCTTGCCATACTGGTCCAGAAGGCTGGATTCCTTGTCAGGTGGAGACAAGCTAAGATGTTTAGGTTGAGCTGACCGGCGCTAATCACAACCGAGTCAGCAAGAGGGTGGGAGTCTAAAAAGTCAGCACCCTCTAGAGTCTGGTATAGCCTGTTTGACTTCCTGGGAAGTGGAGCTACGGCCGACGGTTGTTTCCATATGGTGGCAATAAGGTCGGCATGAGGCTCGATCCAGGGTGGCACCAAAGTGGGAGCTGTCACGGGCAGATCCAGATGCTCAGAGAGTTTTTTACGCTGGGGGTCTGGCTCCAAGGATTGCCACTTATGTACTTCCTGGATCTTCCGTAGCAACTCCGTGAAGGAAGGATCCTCCGGAGGGGACTTTGGAGGAGTCCTTGGCTGGGGCTTGGACGGAGAGTGTGGCTGGCCATGTTGCTCGGAACAACCATCAGAAGGATCTGAGGTGTCCGAGAAAGAAGAAGATGAGGAAGAGGTAGACTCCCTCTCCCGACGAGGGGGAGGAAAGGACCCCTTGGGAATCCCTCTGGAAAGCGTGTCCTGCCCCTCTCTGGACCCAGAGGGTTGAGCCCTGGTGTCCGGAGGTGGGGAGGGAGTGTGTCGTCATGCACGTATAGGAACTGGCACCGGCACAGTCATTGGAAGACGACTCTCCACCTCTCTGGTGAGCTGAGCCTTGGCCTCAGCCCACCAAGAGGCCAGAGTCTCCTGAAAGTCCACCGGCAGCTGAGGGGGTGGTGGAGGAGGGGGAGACGGGTATGGACTATACCCGAAGGGCACGTATTCATAACCCGATGGCAGGAAGCCCGATGTTGGGTATTGAGGAGACGGGTACTGCGGTGTCGGATATGTCGGCGCTGGGTAGTACGGTCCCAGGTATGGTGGCGTTGGATACGACGGGGCCGGGTACCCGGGAGCCGGAGGAGCTGCCTGAGTAGACGTCCCAGCCAGAAGCCTCATGGGCAGTTCTGGAGTGGAAGATCCGGGGGGTGGAGGGCCCAGCGTTGGGACGACATTGGGGGGTGGGATGTCGTCCGGTGTCGGCAATACCGGCGTCGGAGCCGGCATCCGGGGAACCGACGTCAGATCAGTCGGGCCAGAAGGTGGTTGGTCTGATGGAGGTGGACCAGAAACCTCAATGTCGCCCTGGGATGGCGGAAAGAAATCCGCGGGGTCGGGCTGAGGAGACTCAGGGTCCCCGGAGGGCAGCAAAGGCTGCGGGGAGCAGGGAACGATGGACGTGGGGAGGGGTCCAGCGCCGGCTCATCCGCTGTGTGCGTGTCGGACGAACCGACGTGCGACTTAGCAGCGCGATCCGGGTGGACGCCGGAGGGGCCGGCGTCCAACTTAACGGACCCTTCGCCAGAGGCAGGCCGTGATGGAGGGGCGGCCTGGTCGGGCGGAACAGGGGCGTCGCGCCGCCCCAAAGGGTCGGGCGACTTACCGACCTTCTCCGTGTGGGCGTCGGAGGAGCCGACATCTGGCTTATCGGAGCCGCTCGCACCAGTAGGCCACAAAAACACGGCTTTAATGGGAGCGGAGGCCTCCACGAGCCCGGGGGCCCGAGCGCAAGCCAGATAGGCGGGCCGCCACCGCCTTACAAGCCTCTAAGGCAGCTGTTGTGGAGCGGTCCCCTAAGGGGATGTTACCTGTTTCACGGCGACTCCCGAGGAAGACGTGGTGCGAGAGGAGCCCTTGTCCCGGTGCCTTTCCTTATCCTTTTTCTTGCAATGTCCTTCAGGGGAAGTCAACGCCTGCCAAAGCTTTTTCAATTCTTTCTCCATGGAGCTCATTTTCTTTTTCAAAATGTGGGCTTCCAGGGACTGCTGCCGCTTTCTCCGGGTGGCTGCGTTAAAGCTTAGGCAGTGCTGACACTTCTCCACCGGATGGTCGGGGCCTAGGCAAAAAAGGCACAGGGAACGTCCGTCCTTGTGCGGGAGTTGAGCGCCACACGAGTTGCACTTGTTTTTGTGCTCGGAGGGTGTAGGGGATGACATACACCGACGGATACCTGATGATGGCTGAGAAAAAAATCTAAAATACTCGGTAAAACTACCGACGAAGGAGCCTGACGATCAGGGAACCTTTCTGCGAGGTGCTGGCATAAGCTAACGGCGGGAAAGAACTGGAATGTGGGCGTAAGGGATCACCCCTTTATACTGACGTCTCCTGACGCCGGTCACCTGACGTTGGAGCGGTCCCTCGCCAGAGACTGCTAGCTAGAAATTTTTCTATGGGGTCCTGCTGCCTGCCGACGTCAGTCCTATATGTAATTACCTGCTGCAAGAGCCCTCTCGAAGTAAGATCTGATACTCTTACTGCATGGACAACAAAAAAATAAGGGGCCTTGTTTGTCCCCTTTTTGCTTCAACAACTTGTGCATCGCAGAAAGAAATAAAATTGGGGTTAGAACAAACAGTCAAGGAAATGTGGTGATCACTCACTCCCATAGTTCGCACTGGATAGTGGGAAAAACAAACTTGAGGTAGGCAAGGAAGCAAGCAACAGTTATTAGCAGGCATGCACGTCACCACGGGATGTCACGCAGATGATATAAGTTAATGGCCGTTGATGGCCCCCTTGCCACAAAACTTGCTCCTGCAGAGTCCTAGCACCTCTGGATTAGATTCTTAAGAGGGACTCCATAGAAAAGATCGATTCTAGGAAGATCAGTGCAGCGGATTTCACTGGGGGAAGGGAATGGGAGTGAGACAGACAGTATTGCAAAGGGGTATGAGGTGATGGTGTTGGGACAGGATGAGAGGAGTGAGGCAAGGTATGAGGAAAGGGAGGGGTGCGAGAAGGTGGAGTATAGGGAGCAGTGGTGGGTGCAAGGGGGACAGTCCAGGGCAAAGCTGGCAAAAAGTGAAAGAGGGAGTCCAGCCTGGCACGGGTGGACTTGGGAGCAGCACTGTAAACAATGATACTATAACAGAAGATGGGGAGGATCATTTTCAAGACAATTTCTTGGTGGGCAGGAAGTGGGATACTTGCTTTATTTCTGTAAAATGCACCAAGGTTAAGGTGCCAGCTTCTGGTGGATGGCATTGATATGCAAGGAGAAATTAAGGTGATGATCTCACCTTACCCCAAGGTATTTAAAAGAGGACACATGCATCCTCAATCACCGTGTCATCATGGGTATGGAATGAGGGGAGAGGGGTAAGCCCAGCAAGCCTGTCTGATGCCAAAGGTAATAAGAGACCATTTTCTCAGCGATGAGGGACAGCTGACATATTTTCTGCTTGCTGTTTTTGGCACTAGTAGCTCTTTAAACTCCCTGTGGTCACCTAATGACTGATATAGCTGTTCAGGGCTAGCAAAGCACCTTGGGATACAACGTATGAAAGGTGCTGTATAAAAACCTACATTAATTTTCTTTGTTAAACGGTTACTGCATCTCCTTAGTCTGGATACAACATCCAACTTTTTGCTGAAACTGTAAATGGCAGCTGCCTCCTACAATGCTGTGCAGTTTCTGCCAGAACACTTTTTCCTATGTAGTCTGCCAAGGCGTCACTGGGACCTCATTCAGCGCTACACCTGCCCTCAGAATGGTGAAAGTGTAGATGGTCGATGAGGAATGACTACATACACCTTTCCTCTGGAAATAGCTGGAAATCAGAGCAATTTGTTAAATCAAAGGGTTTTTGCCTGACCCTGTGAGATCTACACTCCCTTAGCATACATCTGGCTGTCGGGAAGTTATGCTGGCTGAAAACTCGCTTTTAAGACTCCAAAGGAAAAGGTCGTTCCCACATCAGAGTAGAGAGACATGCCAAACTCATGTAAAAATTGCTGCATCTGATTGTTTCTGTATAGAGACTTACATGTGTTGATGGAGCTGCACTGAGTAGGCTGAGTCTGAACACCTGCGCTGCAGTTTGAGATTCATAATTTATACCCCCAAGAATTCTGTGGCAAGTTTTAAAATACTCTAGCTCAAATTCACAGATTCTGCAGCAGCGTAACAATTTAACTGTTACCAAACTGTAGCTGCATTCTAGACACAGTGGGTTCTGGGGAGACTATAAACAAATGCCACAGAATATTTGGAAAACTTACTACAGAAGTCTGTGAATGAATGACTTATTTATACAGCGCCTTTCCTGATGTGCAAAGTGCAGTTAAACTGTAAAAGTCACATCATAAAGCATTATAAACCTAAGAATGATCCAATTATTAAAAAAAAGTCAAATACAGGTGAACAACTGGTAGGGCTACTGCTCCCAATGTCCACAACCTGGTTTTGTATATAGAGGATACTCTCATTCGGGGCAGAGAGCTCTGCTCTGACACTGCCACCTGGGCGACAAGAGGTGGTAATGCACAGTCAGAGCCACTTTGGGTGGATGGGATGCCTCTTGCAAGAGGTGTGGCCACACACTACATGCGCATGTGTGGTTGTCTTCACCCCTGACGCATCACTAGGGCTGGGAAGGGAAGAAAAAGAGAAAATCACCTTTGCTGCTGCAGGATAATGCTTGGCTCTCCTCATAGGCTCCGCATTGACTGGACTCCCTCCTTCACCAAGCAAGACTTCTGAAAGGGGGCTAGGTGACCCCCAATGGTTTTGAGAGGGGGGGGTGGGGGTGGAATAAGCCATGGAGGGTCAGGAGATGAGGTACAAGTACCCAGAGATGGTGAGTGATGGAAATGTATTTTGGGGTGGGGGACTGGATCCAGCAGAAGGAAGAAGGCCAGAGAAGTGGGAGGCATAAACTGGAATACAATTTGTGAAATGTTATGTTTATGTTGTTTTAGTAATATATTTATTACATATAGGAATCTGTGTTTCAAACTGTAAAGTGCTCAGAGTGTGCAGAAGGGCGCTCAAGGACTCGGGGATGTAGGTACCGATGTCCTTTGTACACTAGCAGTAGCTCAGGAAGTCGTTTTCAAGATGTTACATCCCTGGGACATACTGCCAGTACTTCTCTTGTTCCCATGTGTTCTGTTCTTGTGCTACCTTCAGCTCATCATAGTGACTTTTAGGGACTGCACAGTGTAAAACTGAGCAGGACACCATCAATTTGGTCTATTTTTAACGTACTAGAGTCCCTGAACCTCCAGAACTAATGACAGATCTGTACCTGTGACAGGACACTGTTAGAGGAAGGTTACAGTCTTACTGCAACCCTGCCTCTAAACATGTGTTTTGAATGAAAGCTTACATTTTTCAACTTGGATTTATCACCCGGCTTTTGCCTGACCCTATCTGGACAGACCCCAGCCCAGTCACCCACCATCCCTGCATCTTACTCTTCTCCTTGCCTCTCTGAAGCAGGATCCAGTTGGTGGTGCCAAGCCTGTGGGAGGGCCACTTGTCATTCTGCTTCAGCGGGGATTTTATCTCCATTTTTTTTCTTGCAGGATCTGGGACTTCAATGTGTAATAAAATGGAGAGTCTGTTGCCTTTCTACGCCATTCTGGGCCTCTTGTCTGGCTCAACATCCAGCCTCCACTAGATGTCAGGCTCCCTGCAGGAGGCACCCCCAGGAGAGGTGAACAGTCGGGGATGCTTGACCCCCCCCCATGACTCGAGGGTCACAGCTGGGGCAGTTGCTAGTGCTACCGTTGTGCCACCATGCTGGCTAGCATTACATTTTTTTAAATTTATTTTACAATTTATTTACCCAGCTCAGCCCATCTGAGATGCAACATCTTGTTTTCAGTGGGGTCCTTCTTCTATCCAACTTTTCAGCTGGGAGGACTGAAATATGCGGATGCCAAGCAGTGCAAGGCCACACACAGTGCTGTAGTGGGAGCCTGTGATCTTCTGTTTCAGAGGTCAATGTTCCAACCACGGGTAGGGCCAATGATTTTCCAGTTTTAATGGAAAACACTTGAAAAATTGCATTTGTCATTTTTAAATCAGCACTTGAGTCAATTTTTAATGAAAAAAATTATCTGCATCACTTTATCATGAAAACAACTCCACTTTGCACCAGCTTTTTGTGCAAACCCATCCATTTTGAGTCAAATGCTATATAGAACATGTTGATTTGCCCTCCATTTGGGGAAAACTGATTTTAAGATTTTAACAAATGGAAAGGGCCAAAATCATTGGCTCTATTAAGTGGCCTCGCAACACTTACTAGATATGTGGGAAGCTCAGAAGATATCAAGGGATAGCAACTCTTGATTAGTCCACAAACCACTCAGCTAAAAAAAAAAGATATATTACAACTTCTAAAGTTTGTTAAAAATACATGCAGTGAAAATAGAAAGTTGCTTACCGGATCTCTTGATCTTCAAGAACATCTCCTCCACAGAGTCGCACTCTTAGGTCTTAAGAGCCAGGGTGACAGGACCCTGTGGGAGAAAACCTTTGGAGCTGTGGATGCCAATGCACAATGTCATGACATAAGGACATGTGCATGGCACCACGCACAGATATCAAATGGCCCAACAGTCTTGGTTCTGTGTACCAAACCAAAAAAAAAAAAAATGCAACTAAGAAAGAGACACTAAAGTGAAAATGAACAAATAAATGGAAGGATTCCAAACTGACTTACTCACGACACTGACAGTATATCTAACTGAAAAAGCATGTATAAATACAGTATGCAAAACACTTGTTCAAATTTAGGTATATAAAACAATTGTTAGAAACTGCTCTCCCAAACAGAAAAACGGGTAAAATCTATAGTGTTAATTCACCCATGCAACTAACACAGGACTGAAAGCTGGCTCCTTTGTTGCAGCGGTTCCGCTACTGTTCGCGATGCCAAAAACCCAGGGCCAGAAGCAAGCCTAGGGTGTTGGGGGTTGACTAGGCATCCCACTGGAAGCTCTCTTCCTCTGGGGAGGGTGGGCAGCAAACTCCGCCACAATATCACTACTCAGATGACCACAGGGTGGTGCCAACAAATTTGCTTAAGGGGGGGGGTGGGGGATGCTCCTGCAGAAGATGTCAGCATGCATTGTGTGCAGTGTCATACTGCTGGCTCCACCAGTGTTCATGGTGGGGAAGGAGGAAAAGACCACCGGCTGCAGCAGGATGACATGGATGGCCCCATACTGCCTACTGGGCTTAGAGCAGGCTCGGACCGAGTGAAGCTTCTGAAGGGGAAATGGGGTATCCCCCTCCCCGGCCCCACCACAGAGGGAAAGCTGTGGGGATTTTGAACCAGCCCACCGGTAAGTCCCAGAGATTGCAAGAGATGGGGTTGGGGGGCTGCCAGCAGAAAGAGGGACAACCTGGTGTGTGGGAGAAAAATAAAGTAAAAAAAAAATAAATAAATAAATAAAGTAGAAGGAACCAAAAGCCAGTGTACAGTAACTGGTGCACAAGATCTGGCAGTCCCCCTAATGAAAAAGGCCAACTTGACAGAGCAAAAAACACAAAAGGGGGTACAGTGGGAAGGTGAATGTAGCTCTACAAAAAAAAAAAAAAGGAAAACGCTATTTTTGAAGATATGAAAGTCATGTACTTAACGTAACTGTTGATGGTTCTGAATATCGACTCCACAGATTATCACTAATGGGTCTGAGACGGGGGTGCTACGATCTTGCGAAAGCCAGAACTTTTCTGGAGGTGGCTGGTGATGCAAAAAGGCCCTGGGCACGCATCACCACACATGCCTGCTGGTATACTGCGGCACCAGCCAAAAACTGCCTCACTGCCATTTTTACCAAGGAAGTGAGCAGCATGAACCTAACAAGAAACCTATGCACTGAACCTAAGGGCTTTAACAGTCCACAGTGGCCCATGTAAGAAGGGCCACCTAACCAGTAATACAGTGTCTTCATAGCCCAAACCAAGAGAAAAGGGCCAAAGACCAACATAATCATACTGAAGTGAGTATGGGGGATGGTGGTTGGACATGGTAATCTATGAAGAAGATATTCAACGAGATCAACAGTTATCGTTAAGTATGTAACTTTCATATCTTCCAAGAATCAGTCTTCTCCAAAGATTCCCAATAATGGGTCAAAGTACCAAGCTCAGAGAAAGTCCCACAAACTAGGGAGACTAGAGCTCAGGGCTTATTCAGGATAGTAATCCATTCAGAACTGTCCTGCCAAAGATGGCATGCTGCCTGGCATGGACATCCAGGGCACAGTGCTTGGTAAATGTATGCACTGTGCTCCAAGCTGCAACCCTGCAAATTTCTACATCAGCACTGACTGTATTTCTGTCATGGAAGTGGCTACCACTCTGGAGGAGTGGGCATGCACCTTGCCTTCTAGCTTTACCCCTGCCATGGCAAAGCAGTGGTGAAGGCAATTCACAATCCAGGCTGAAACACACTTGACTGTGATAGGCTGTCCTGTTTGAATGGGATCGAAAGAGACAAAAAGCTGCTTTGCTGTCTGTAGTCTTTAGTCCAGTCAAAACCTAAGGACCACTTTTACATCCAGGGAGTCGAAAGCCCTTTCTCCCTGATTCTGGAAATTGGCAAGGTAGGTAGGTAGAATCAATGCCTGATTCAAGCAAAACTCCAATACCATCTTAGGTAGAACATTGGGTTGTGTATGAAGCAGTGCCTTGACTTTATGGAAAACAGTGTACAGAGAATCTGTGACCAAAGCATGGATTTCTGACACTGCATGCAGAGGTGATGGCAACTAGAAATGCTTCTTTCCAAGTCAAATAATTCACGTCACAAGTCACAATGAACTCGAAGGGCTTGTGAGTGAACATATTGAAGACTGAAGTTCCAAGGAGCCACCGGCTTCCTAATGGGGGGCTTGCGTGCAACATGCCCCTGAGGAACCTTTTGAACAGTGGCAGCTACTGGTTCACGGTACGGTGATATAGCAGAACAGTGGACCTTAACTGTGGAATACTGCAGGCCAGCATCAGAAAGGTTCAATAAGTATTTCAAATTCTTTTCAGATGGACGCTTAAAAGGGTCCATGGGGGGCTTTACACCAGATTGAAAAGCATTTCCACTTGACTGAGTACGTCTTCCTGGTGGAAACTTTACATGTAGCCAAGAGAGTTTTGAGACACTTTAAACCTGTTCACTTCTATTTATTCAAGTGCCAGGCTTGAAGGTGAAGGGAGTGTAAGTTGGAATGGGTTAGCTGACCCTGAGCTTGGGACAGTAAGTCCATCCAAAGTGGTAGAATCCTTGGTTTGTAGACTGACAGTTGATTCCACAGAGAAAGCCATATCTGCTGAGGCCAGCAAGGGCCACTAGAATAATCTTGCCACCATGTGCCACCAGCCTGTACAGCACTCTCTGAATGAGTGGGACTGGAGGGAATACATACAGAAAAAGATTGTCCCAAGGCAGTCTGAATGCACCCTAAGAGAAAATGCCAGATGCTGGATTTCTGGAGCAGAATCAAGGCAGCGGGCATTAACTGGAGACGAAAAAGTGGTCAACATCTGGGGTTCCCCACTGGTCCAATAGTGATCTCACAATGTCTGGAGTTGGTGACCACCCATGAGGATTCGCTGTTTGACTCGGTTCATGTGCCAAGTGTACTGGACTCCTAGCAGACAGATGGCTTGAAGCCGCATCCCCTGCTCCAGGCACCATTCCCACACTCTTATTGCTGCCTTGCAGAGACAGTAAGAATGTGCTCCCCCTTGTTTACTAACAAAATACATGAGACTGATCCATCTCAAGGAGGACTAACGCTTGGCTAACTAAGTCCACCAGGGCTTTTAGATCTTAAAGAATCACATGCATCTCCAGCACGTTTATGTGAAGATGTGTTTCTCATGAGTCCCAGACTCCCTGCATCTGGAGACCCTGGCAGTGGGCTTCCCACTCCTGTAAGGAGGCATCCGTGGTGTGGGTTACCTCTGGCTCAAGTGGGGAGAAAGGGGAAACACACCAGGGACCTCATCCAGGATTTGGTCATCTGAATGCAGTAGTTCCAAGGGTGCAATGTTTGGGACCAAAGTGCACTGAGCATCCACCGAGTCAACCTCATGTACATCTTGGCTAGAGGGGCTGTGAACACCAAAGATGCCATGAGTCCCACCATGCGATGCATGGAGTGCACTGGCACTGTTTTGCTCTCCACGATGAAGCATGCCACCTGCAAGATTGCTTGTTCGCTGCTGTCTGGCAGGAAGGCTTGAGCCAACGCCATGTCCAGAACAGCTCCTATGAACAAAAGTACCATGAACATCAGAAACTGTGAGGCAGTGGCCACTGCCTGCTCTGACTCCTGTCTGGATGGACTTGTTAGAAGCCAGTCGGCCAGTTATGGAAAGACTTGTAGTCCCAGCTTTCTGAGGTGTGCTGCGAATACTGCAAAGCACTCTGTAAAGCCCAAAGTGTAGGGCCATGAACTAGTAATACTGTCCCTCCATGTAGAACTGGAAGTACTTGTAGTGGCTGAGGTGCACCAGTATGTGCACGTATGGATCCTGTACAAACAGATATTAGCCAACCCTGTTGCTTCAGGTAGGGTAGCAAGGATCCCAAAGAAACCATCCTGAATTTTTTTCGATCCATGTACTTGTTTACTTTTCTGAGGTCAAGAATATGTATGCCCCCGATCTCCTGTGTACCAGGAAGTAGCGGGAGTAGAACCCATGGTTCCATTCTGACTCTGGCACTATTTCTACTACTGTTTTTCAGAAGGCCTACAATCCCCTGTGCCAGCAGTTCTGACATGTCAGCTGATAAGGGAAACTGCCTCCTGGTTGGACTGTCCAGAAGGGGTCGAGTCTCCCAACAACTCCAGGGAGTACTCTTCTTGGATGATCTTTAAAATCCATTGTCCATCAAGACATATTCCCACTGACAGTAAAACTGGGTTAGGCGTCTCCTCAGGTAGCTGAAGGACCTGGGGCCGGGTCTTCATATGGTGTTACCGAGAGCTTTTGGTGCCTGTACTTCAACTGTATCTTCTTTTGGACTTGATGTGACTGTACTCTGTTTAGATGGCCTCCTCCACCCTTACCATGAAAGGAATGCTTGTTATGGAAAGAGCTGTGTCGTCTATCCCTCTATGGGTTGTAAGGAGCTAGCCTGGAGGTCTTAAGAATCATTTTTGTTTCAGCAGACTCCTTATAAGACTGCTCAACCTGCTATCCAAACAGGTGCCATCAAAGGGCACATTCATGATCTGTTGTTGGACATCTGGGGTGAAGCCGGCAGTCGACAGCCAGGAGTGATACCCTGCAGTGGCAGAGCGAGCTGCTGCATCAAAGGCATCCATAGAGGCTTTAAGCTGGTGGCTGTTAGATTCAATTCCCTGCTTAACAGCCAGCAGTATCTCTTGTTTAGCTTCTGTACCTGGCAGAGCCTCTGCTAGAGATTTCAGCTTGCACCAAAGGGCATACGCATACTTAACAAAGTGGCCCTAGTAGCTAGCTACCCTCACGCTAAGGGTGGCCGAGACATAGACCTGCTTGCCCATGGTGTCTACCTTAAGCGACTCTTTGTCAATGGTGTGTACAGTGACCTCCTTGGGCACTTTGGCTTTGTTGTTTTTCAGCCACTATGACAACAGTATCTGCTACTGGCTGAGTGAAATACGTGGGCTTAGACTTAGGAGCCACGTATTTTCTGTCCACCTGTTACTGGACAGCTGCCACAGCAGCATGCCTTCTATAGGCTACCTCTGAGAGTCTCTTTAAGGCTAGCTGGATGGGAGGAACTAAAGAGATCGGGATATTAGGCACATTTGGGCATTCCAGCAGGAGGCACCTAGCCCGACCTATAGCTACTGGCAAAACATTTAAAGTGCTGTGCACATTATTTGAGCACAGTCTGAAAAGACAGATCCTCTTAAGGTACAGTGACAGGAACCAGGTCAGGGTTCTCTGAACTGTAGAAAGTTTGATCATACTCCCCATCAGTAATGATGAGGTCTGAGTCTGACTCGTCTCCTTCCATTGGAGGGAAGATGAGGACCTGAATGCTGGATGGACCACTGGGCTTTTTCTGCTATCATTACGATGACTCACAGGTCCCTTTCCTCAGAAGTGGAGTCCAGCATAACCCTCCCATCCAATACTCCATTCCAGGGTTCTTGTTCCCCATGTGCATCACCTTGCACTTTCTGGTGCCGAATTTCAGCTGCCAAACCCTAGACCACCTCTACATGTCCCTCTGCATCTCCCTCCCCTTGCTGTCTACCCTACTACAGAGTTTGGTGTCATCTGTGAAGAGACACGACTTGCCCTGTATTCCTTTTCCTATGTTGCTGATGAACATACTGCAAATGACTGGACCCAGTGAATGATCTGGTGACCTCCCTCTATTTGGATCTAACTCAGTTTACCACTACCATCTGCTGTCTCCCTTCCAACCAACTTTCTACCCAACTATGTCCTTTGCTGCACCCGTACCCTCTAACTTTTTCAGTAACCTTCTGTGTGGTACCAAGTCAAATGGCTTTCTAAAGTTGAAACAGAGTTAAATTCACTGCATGACCCTTATTCACTGTCTTAGTTACCCAGTCAAAGAATACTATCAAGTTGTTCTGACAAGACCTCCCTGTCATAAACTGATGCTGTTTACTGTTTTGGAGCTTGTTTTTCTCTAGGTAGTCCACTAGGTTCTCTTTGACTAGTGTTTCCATCAGTCTGCCCACAACAGAGGTAAGACTGAGAGGTTTATAGTGTCTGTTCTTTCTCCCCACCCTTCTGTACATGAACTACGTCTGCCACTCTACAGTGTTTTGGAACCAACCCTGTCTGAATAGAGCTACTGAATAACCCTACCAGGTGTCTGACTAATTCTGATGCCAGTTTCTTGAGCACCCTTGCATGCATTCCATCTGGCCCCAGGGCCTTATCTATCTTCAGGGATACTACACAATGGGGTTGGGGGTGAGATACTGACAACAACAAAAATGGAAAGGGACCTGGGGTAGTCATATCAGATGACCTAAAGGTGGGCCAGCAATGTAAGAAGGCAGTAAGGAGGGCAAGGGGATACTAGGATGCACAGGGAGAGGCATCACATGTAGAAAACAGGAAGTTGTTGGCCCACTGTACAGACACCTGGTAAGACCACATCTGGAGTACTGTGTACAGTTCTGGATACCCCAAAGACATAGACAGGGTGGAGGCTGTCCAGAGGAGGGCAACCAAAATGGTGCAGGGTCTGCATCAGAAGACATATGAAGAAAGAGTAAAGGAGCTTAGATGTATAGCCTCGAGGGGAGACATGATAGAAGCTTTCAAATACCTCAAGGAATCAACAAAGTCCAAGAGGGTAGCATCTTTCAGAAAAAGAGATGTGCAAGAACAAGGGGCACAATTTGAAGATGGGGGAGACGGTAATGTGAGGAAGTATTTCTTCACAGAGAGGGTTGTAGATGCATGGAACAGTCTTCCTGAGGGGGGTCACAGAGTCAAAAACAGTGGGGGAATTCAAGAATGCATGGGACAGACATAAAGCAATTCTAGTGGGGGGGTGGGAGGAAGTAGGCTGTTGGTTAACTAGGATATGCAGCTTATCTGTTAGGCAGGGAAATGGGCAGACTAGGTGGGCCAAGTGGTCCTTATCTGCCATCAGATTCTATGTTTCTTACTAGCTCTTTTCTGACCCTTTCTCTAGTAAATACCTACGGTCTCATTTCTGGGACCCCCCTTCAGAAGCCTCTATGTCACTCTCTGTCAATGGCTTGCTGTCTTCCCTAGTGACTACTGAGCAGAAGTAGTCATTCAGAACAGTTGCTTTCTGCTTGTCCTCCTCTGTTACCCTGCCTCCTTCTGTTAGCCTGACAATTCCTCCAGCCATCTTTCTGTTTTCACTTATACACCTGAAAAACTGCTTTCCTCCACCCTTGGCCCCCTCAGCAATATGCAGTTCTGCATTTCGCTTTACATATCTGACTGCCCTCTTGGCCTCCCTAGTTCTTACTTGGTAAGCCCTCATTCTTCATCCCCTGCTTCTCCTTATACCTAATGAAATGAAATAAATGTAAATTTATGATCAGACAATTAAAACAACAATATCTAATTGAAAAACAACAAAAATGTATGGGTAAGGATATGGCTGCAACCTAGAACCTTATTAATGATTTACTGTTGTGGGGAACATAAGGTCAGTCCTAATGTACTTTCTTCTGCTTCAAGTGTGCTTACTGAGCCAAGCAACATAGCCAAAGAATTTAATATATGAAAAGATTTGGCCAACTGCCCAAATAATAACAATGTCACCTCAATTTTGTTTAATAGGATTACACCTGACTTTTATTTTAAATTGCTTACTCCATAGTCTATAAATACCATACTAGAATGAATCCTTGGCCTTTAGTGGAAATTGATAATCTGGATTATAGGCTTGTATAGATCACAACAGATAAAGTACAGTTGCGTACTTACCCTAACAGTAGATCTTCGCGAGGATCTCTTGCAGCAGGTAATACTCTTGGGTCCTCGACAGAGGGCACTTCTGTGCACGGTGGCTTCTCATCAACAGTGTTTGCCTAGGGGCGCCCACACAAGTGACCTCATCAATTGAGTGACTATAAAGGTGTGGGCGGCCCCAGGCATCCTCAGTTCCCTGCCGGCTTCAGATTGCGGAGCGAGGACAGAGGGAAACCGAGGTGCCCTTGTTCTAGAGAAGAAGGGGGATGGAGGGAGGGATCGTATCTACTGCAAGAGATCCTCTCAAAGGTCTACTGTTACGGTAAGTACGCAACTGTACCATCTTCTCTGAGGGTATCTCTTGCAGCAGGTAATACTCTTGGGATAATTCCCAAGCAGTAAGGAAGTGATGGGTGGAAAACTTAGGACAGGAGACCCTGCAAGACACCACAGCTGAAAGTGGTCCACAGTCTAGAGGCAATGTCCAGGTTCTAGTACTTCAAGAAGGTATGCATTGCAGACCATGTAGTGGTATTGCAGACGTCGGTGACAGACATCCCTTTAAAGCAAGCTGCTGTAGCAGCCATAGCTCTGGTGGAGTGAGCGTGGACAACTCCAGGTAAAGGCTTATTGTATTTGTTATAGCAGAATGTTATACAGTGAGCTAGCCAGTTAGAGAGGGTCTGTGTAAACAGCGATGACCTCTCTGGAGTGGGCCAAGGACACAAAAAGTTGGGATGTCCGACTCGAAGACTTGGTGTGTGACGTGTAGTATCGGAGAATGCTGTGGACATCCCGGGTGTGTAGCAGGGACTCCCCTGGATTGTCATACTCCGGAAAGAAGATGGGTAATTCAATGGACTGGTTCAGAGACTACCTTGGGCTAGAAGGAAGGGTTGGTACGTAGGGAGACCCTGTCCTTGTGGAAAAACCAAGTATGGTTCTCTATACACTAATGCTTGCAGCTCTGAAATACGCGGAGCTGAAGTAATGGCCACTAAAAAGAGTGTCTTCCAAGCCAGGAAATGGAGGTCACAAGAAGCCGCTGGCTCAAAGGGAGTGAGGGTCAATTTTTCTAGTATAAAGTTCAAGTCCCATGGAGGATCGGGTCTCTTGATAGAGGGTTTGAGATGTAACATCCACCATAAAAACATCTTCGCTAGATGGTGTTGAGAGAGAGGTTTACCTTCCAAAGTTTTGTGGAAAGCAGATATGGAAGCAAGGTGGACTTTAATAGAGGAGTAGCTCAGGCCGGTAGAGGCGAGACAGGACAGGTAATCGAAGAAGTCTGGTAAAGGACATGAGAAAGGGTCCAAGGATTTGGAGTTTGCCCAGAGGGCAAATCGTACCCATTTGGAGTTATAGTTCTGTCTGGTGGACAGTTTGTGGGATGCTAGCAGTGTATCTACCACAGAGGAGGAGACACTGAGGTGAGCTATGACAGCGTCCTCAGGAGCCAGGCATGAAGAAGCAGGGATATCAGACTGGGGTGGAGCAGGGTCCCTTGGTGCTGGGTCAGCAGGTTTGGGTGGAGGGGTAGTGGAACTGGGTCGGCCACTGTCAGTTGTTGTAGTAGGGGAAGCCAAATTTGATGAGGCCAGAGTGGGGCAATGAGGATCATTGTGGCTGGTTCCAGCTGTAATTTCAGCAAGGTCCTTTGAATGAGGGGTACAGGGGGGTGGAGGAAGGGAGGAGCATATAAGAATAGTCCTGTCCAGTTTTGAGATAGGGCATCTGTAGACCATCCCTTTTTGTTCGAGATAATGAACTAGTATATGGGGAGGTGATGGTTCTCTGGGGAGGCAAAGAGATCCAGTTTCGGGGTATCCCAGGCCTGAAAGATGGTATGCAGGATGTCATGATGCAGAGACCACTCGTGAGTCCAAGAGTGGCAACTGAGGCAGTCTGCTAAAGTATTGTGATGGCCTGGTAGATGGGTGGCTGTCAATGTGAGATTCAGTTGTAGGGCCATGTGCTATATTCAAGTGGTTTCCTTGCAGAGACTTAGGGATCTGGTCCCTCCTTGTTTGTTGTGGTAATACATCACTGAGGTGTTGTCTGTCTGGACCAGGAGAGGGCTTGGCATGAGGAAAGGGCAAAAGGCCTGAAGGGTTCGGTAGGGGCAGAGATGAGCTCCCCACCCACAATTGGAGGTGTTGGGGGAGGAGATTGGAAGGGGATCCCTGGATTGAGGTGTTGATGGAGAGTCCACCACTGTAGGGCATTGCAAAGGGTGTGAGTGACTTCTATAATGGCGTTTTCTGTTGTCACTGCTTGTGTAGTGTCCACTGCACAGGTCTCATGTGAAGTCTCACTTGCGGAACTGTAGGAATGGCTGCTCCCATGTGTCCCAAGAGGAAAAGCAGTTGTCTGGCCGAAAGCTGTCATGCCTCCTGAAACTGGGAGGCGAGGGACAGAAATCTAGTTTGTCTGTCGTCTGGGAGGAAGGCTTTGCCTAGGCCCGTGTCCAATACAGCTCCTATGTATTGGAGTCTCTGGGTAGGAAATGGGTTGGAGTTTGGCCAGTTTACAGTTATCCCCAGAGACTGGAACAGCTGAAAGGTGGCCCGCAGGGATGACAGGAAGGCATCCCTGGAGGGTGCTTTGATAAGCCAATCGTCTAGATATGGGAAGACAAAGTGCACTTCCCGTCATAGTGTGGCCACCACCACTGCTAGACATTTGGTAAAGACTCTCGGGGTGGAGGATAGCCCGAAGGGGAGAGCGCAAAACTGGTAATGTTGTCCTAATAGGTGAAACTGGGGGAACCGGTGGTTAGCAGGATGAATGGGGATATGCAAGTAGGCGTCCTTCATGTCCAGGGCACATAGCCAGTCCCCTTGTTTCAAGATGGAAGGATGGAGGCCAGTGTGACCATCCAGAACCTCTTTTATTGAATGAATAGATTTAGATGTCTCAAGTCCAGAATGGGACGTAGGTCTCCTGTACACTTGAATATAAGAAAGAAATGGGAGTAAAATCCCTTGTGTTGTTCTGATAGGGGATCAGGTATAACAGCTTGTTTTTGAATCAGGGCATTTAGTTCTTCCTGAGAACGGGTAGATGTTCTTCTGGATATGAGACCGAACTGGGGGCGGGCGGTGAGGGGCCAGTGTGAATGTAAATTCCAGAGTGTGCCCTGTCTGGATTATTTGAAGAACCCATTCATCTGTAGTGATGGCGCGCCAGGCCTCTAGGTGGAGGGGTGGGTCAGAAGTTGGTCAACTGGGTGGCAAAATGGTTGACAGGCAGAAAACAGAGAGTGGTGGTAAATGGTATACAGTCAGAAGAGATGCAAGTCACAAGTGGGGTACCTCAGGGATCAGTCCTGGGGCCAGTCCTCTTCAACATCTTCATTAGTGACATTGCAGATGGACTAGAGGGTAAGGCTTGTCTGTTTGCAGATGATACCAAGATCTGCAACAGAGTAGATGATCCAGATGGAGTGGGCAGAATGAGACGAGATCTGGATAAACTAGCAAAATGGTCAGAAGAGTGGCAACTGGGATTTAATGCAAATCAGTGCAAGATCATGCACATAGGGAAGAGAAACCCTGAAGCCACCTATAGGCTGGGAGGGGAGTTGCTAGCAGTCACAAAGGAAGAAAGAGACTTGGGCATCATCATCACTGATGACCTGAAATCATCCAAGCAGACCTCTAAAGCAGTAGGTACGGCTAGGGGGGTGTTAGGGTGTATTAGTAGGGGTATCACAGGTCATAAGAGGGAGGCAATAATCCCTCTTTACAAGACACTGGTTAGGCCCCATCTGGAGTACTGCGTGCAGTATTGGAGGCCACACCTTCACAAGGACATTAACCAAATTGAGGCAGTCCAGAGAAGGGCAACCAAAATGGTGCATATACCTTTGAGCAAAGGAGGGAGAGAGGTGATATGATCGAGGCATTCAAACACCTTAAGAGCATTAACAGGTGAAAGAGTCTAACATGTTTAAATATAAGAAAAATAGCAGGACAAGAGGACACAGCATGAGATTAGAGGGGGCCGATTAAGGGGGAATGTGAGGAAATTCTTTTTCACAGAAAGGGTGGTGGATGCATGGAATGGCCTACCTCAAGAAGTGGTGGCTATGAATACAGTGCAGAGCTTCAAACAGGCATGGGATAGGCATAAGGGAGCAATACAAATGAGTATGAATAGATAGGCCACTAACAGAACAAAAGGCCGATGGCACATTTATAAGGTAGAAAACGAAATGGGCAGACTGGATGGGTCTTGCGGTTCTTATCTGCCGTCAACTTCTATGTTTCTATGTAGGGCAAAGTGACTGCCCACAGCTTCTGAGGCTGGCAAGAGGAAGCTGGGGCAGAGAGCTGTTAAATCAGACAGCAGGGGGCTGACCGGACTGGGAGCCTTTAAGGGTGGGGGTAGCGGTTCTGGACATGGGTTGAGACTGTTGTCTTCCACAAGCTGACTGTTTGTACCCGCCCCTCTGTTTACCAGGTAATCAAAATTGAAAGGACAACTAGGAACGGTACTGTCCTGACTGTTGCGAGGAATAGTACATGGCATGGACAGTCCGTAGCATTCTACCTGAGGCTTGGAGGTCATCCAGCAGGGTCTGGGTTTTCCGAGCCAAAGAGTTTAGTGCCAATAAAAGGGAGATTTAGCATTTTATGCTGTACATCTGGAGTGAATCCCGAAACCAGAGGCCAGGCGTGTTGTCTGAGGGTTATCCCATGGCCGGAAGTTCGGGTTGAGGAGTCCATGGCATCACAGCTGGAACGCAACAGATGTCAGGAGATGGAATTGCCAGTAGAGATGGTGGCCAAGAGCTGTTCCTTTTCTTGGGAAGGAGGTAGCTTGTTGACCAAATCAATGGCAGAAGACCAGAGGGGTGCACTGGTTTTTGACCATGTGACCCATATAGTTAAGAATTCTTAAGTTCATGGTACCAGCTTGCTAGACTTTCTTCCCTATATAATCCAAGCATCAGGATTCTTTGTCAGGAGGTAAGGGGCTCATATATCTGGGACGCCTGGTTCGATCATGAGCGGCATTAATGACCACCGAATTCGCTCAGGCACCACCGAAAAGAAAGGGTGGTCAACCGGGGATTGGTACAATTGGTCAGCTTTCCTAGGTATCACCAGTACGGCAAAGGGTTGGTGCCAGGCTGCTAGAACAGCTCTGGTATGTCTGGATGAAGGGTGGGACAATGATCACCAGCTCCTCTGGGAGCTCCAGGTAGTCCCTTCTTGCTTGTCCTGTTTGGTACTCGCAAAGCCCATGGCCTTTTGAATCTGGGCCTTCATGTCATGCAAGGAAGGGTCATCTGGAGGAGAGGCTGCTGTTTTTGTGGGCAGCATCCTCATCCTGAGAGGATATGGTTGAGGCCATAGAAGGAGGATGAAAACTATCCTCTGGATCAAAGTAATCTTGTAGCTGTTCCCTATAATCAGGATAGTAATCCTCCTCCGAGGACTGGGAGAAGTTCCCAGAGAACAGTCCCTGTTCTCATGAAAACATTTAGGAGGGGTGTGGGAAGGAGATGCCAGAGACCTTTTTCTGGGGGAGTGGTTGGCTACCCTGCATGATTTGTAACACCGCTGAACGACGGTGGCACGCCGACGGATCTACTATTGAAGCAGGGGGCTTGCCAAGGGAATTATGGATGGAGTAGGGTGGGGTAGAGCAAGTGGTCTAGAGCCTGGGGTATAGACATCAGGGCCTCTAGAGAGATCTGCTTGACCCCTATGGGTAACCACCTGGGAAGGAGAATGTTTAGGAATAACCATTTAGGAGAAGCCCTTCTCCTTTATGACATAAAAAAAAAAAAACCAACACAGAAATAAGCAGCAACTGGGTGGCAGCAATAAGACAAGTCAGGCAAAGAAATTTTGGCACAAATGCAAAGCAGCCCGCGGCTACTTTCCCCAGCACTTTGGGTCTAACTCGTGACCCTTTCCCAAGGGGTTGTGGCCTGGGTGCTACCTGTGCTCTTTTTATTCATTAAGAGTTTAAAGTGACAGTGCATAAATACTGTTTAAAGGCTCCAAAAGTTAATCTGATACACTTACAGAAAGTAGACTCAAGAGTATAGAGGAAGAGCATATTTCTTATATGTATTATATAGTGGTGGGACTAGAGCCTCTTACCAAAACAGCAATTGCTATGATTACAGTGGCTTCTTATAAAGCCACTTATAGATTAAATAAGACATTCAAGTATAAATACTCTTGGAAGTATCTGGCTTCCTTTGACTTTGTCATGAATATATTTCTTTTTACAGCCTACCTTCTGTAAATGTATCAGATTAACTTTTGGAGCCTTGTATACCTAAGAAGTTTTGTGTCTGTACTGCTATGTGCACATTTTTTATTGAACAGCTGTTCAAATAATTTTGTGTGTTTCACTGTCACTTTAAATGGTATTTATGCACTGTCACTTTAAACTTGTAATGAATAAAAAGAGCATAGGTAGCACCCAGGCCACAGCCTCTTGAGAAAGGGTCACGAGTCAGACCCGAAGCGCCAGGGAAGGTATCCATGGGCTCCTTTGCATTTGTGCCAAAATTTCTTTCCCTGACTTGTCTTATTGCTGCCACCCAGTTGCTGCTTATTTCTGTGGTTTTTCTTCGTTTTCATATCTAGCACCCATTAACAGCCATGCACTCCATTTGTTGTGCTGTATTATCCTTTATGACATAGCCTGAAGTTGTTGTCAACAGCGGCTAAAAAGGCGATGAAGGAGAGTGCATAAACATAGGCCTCACTGACATACTGGAGAGACCCGGGGAGAGATGGGTAACCATCGATGGAGATTCTAAAGATGCCGTGTATGGCATCGTCAACACCACAGAGAGGGCATCGGATAGCATCGTTGACATGATTGGAAAAGTCATCAACAAAGATGGCAGTCTAGAGTGGGTCACTGGTAAAGTGGCCGTCGACGAGCATGTACTTGAAGACGAAGAGGATTTCTCTTTGTCTTTAGATTTGTGCTTAGAAGAGTGCTTGTGAGGGTTCAGCAATGAGGGGTCTTTAGGGTGAACACCCTTCTCCATAAGGTAGCTCTCTATCTCCTGTAGTCATCAACGTCTGGTTGCCTGGTTGAAAGCCTGGCAATGACTACAGGAGAGGCTGTTGTGTGAGGGTCCCAGCTACCTACCACAAGCTGAATGGCTGTCGTAACAGTATCTCTTCCTACCGCAATGACACTCTCGAAATAGAGCTGGGGATTTTGGTTTACCTCTGACGTCCTTATAGTCGATGAGGGAGGGAGTGGTGAAAAGCCGATCCCAGTTCGTTTTCTCATCGATGAAGCTTCCTTCACATGGAGAGATGAATCCACTAGGTGCAGCTAGCTGAAGGAGGCGGGAAAAAGAACTGAGGATGCCTGGGGATGCCCACATCTTTATAGTCTTTCAATTGATGAGGTCACTTGTGTGGGCGGCCCCTAGGCAAACACTGCTGATGAGAAGCCACTGTGCATAGCAGCGCACTGGCGAGGACCCAAGAGTATTACCTGCTGCAAGAGATACCCTCAAAGAAGATTTTTATGTTACTCATTATAAAACATTTTCTAATAGCTCTCTTTGTTTAGGTCAGTGTCCTTCACGATGGTAAACTGCTACAGTTGTTCCTTTACATAAATCTGGTGATTTTTCCAATGTTCAAAATGTTCATCCGATTTCACGCCTTGCTACCCTTTCAAAAGTCTTGGAATGTATTGTTTTTGATCAGATTTTGGATTACCTCAATAAATATGAGATTCTGACTCCACCCAGCATGGCTTCCGCCCAGGCCACAGTCCCACAGCGGCCTTGGTGGGTTTCACACAGACGACCCATGAAACCCTGAATAAGGGAAATTTTTCCATAGTTGTCTTCGTGGACCTCACCAAGGCATTCAATTTAGTTAACCATAGAGGCCTGGCATTTTCTGGAAACAAGCTGGGTGGGTGCCAGAATTATTCACAGGAGCGGTCACAAAAAAACACAAGATCTCCAATTTTCTTCTCCTGCCCTGATGGCAAAGAACAGTTCCATATTTACTGTAACAATAGATCTTCAAGAGAATCTCTTTCATCAGGTCACACCTATGGAACTATAGTCATCAGGCACCAGGACCACACGGAAATTCTTTGCAAGCAATCCCCTAGGGGCAACCCATGACAACATTCTATGTCAGCACTTCCCATATAAACATGGGTGGCCCCTTCCCTCCTTAGTTCCCAGCCAGAGATCATGCTCGGTGGACCTCCCTGTAGGGAACCAAGAGGGAAGCTATGGTTCTGCCAACCAGGCGAGGCAGAGAACAGTGGGCAAAACCCTAAGGAGAAGGAGACCTCAGAATGTAAAGGGGATGGAGGGTGGGATGAGATGGTATGGTCTGATGAAAGAGCTTCTCTCGAAGATATGGAAATTAAGTACTTACCGTTAACTATAGAGCTTCCCAAATATCTTCACCATTCATTACCTATGGGTCCTACCGGAGGTCAGTACCCCTGCACAGAAAGAAAAAAGAACATTGCCTCTTTAAATTTTCTGAGCTGGAGGAGTCGACATCAGAACGCCGCCACCCCCGAGGCCAGTGTTCTATGTGGCGCTTGCCAGTCAGCCAGTTACCAATGCCATCTCCTCCCAATACTCAGTACTGTCCACCAGGTGAGGAATAAAGGGTGAAGATAGGGATAGAAGAGGGCGAGGGTGCCCGAATGATTGGAGGGGAAGGAATAAATATAAAATCAACTGGAAGAAGGGCTGTAGTCAACAGGGACAACTAAGAAGGAGGGGGTGATCAGAACACTGGGCAGCCCAAGGCAGAAACAATATAACCAAAATAGATAAGGAAGACAAGAAAGAAAGAAAGAACTGATGGACCCCCCACCTGACCCCTCCCCACATAGTTCCTCCCCCTCCAGACACTCAAGCCCGAGAGAAGAAACCTAACAAGTTCTCTGGCTAGAGAAGGGCAGAGTCAAGGAGCTGGCTTGAGAGAGAGGGGCTCCAAGTTGAGTAGTCCACGCCAGAGGGCTGACGGAGAATGTGGGGAGGGAACATGGGGAGGGGTCGGAGGAGACCTCTAATGCAGGAGGGGGCAGTCAGAGGCCTAGAAGGCCACCCTTTCTTCCCCCAGTTTTGAGAAAGGCTTCCTTGGAAATCCTGAAGAAGGAAAGCCTCCTCTCACAGAGAAGTTTCCCTTGACAAATTCCAGAAATCTATTTTACCTTCTCTCCCTCCCTTTTTTATTTTAGGGGGATCACAGCCGTGAGCCTCTACCAACCCTCCAGGACAAGGTCCAATCATCTGGACACAACCAAAAAACCCTGGTAGAAGGCTAGCAGATGCCACCTTTAGGGACCATCAAAATTCCAGGGATTTGCAAATAATCCTATCAAGGCAGGACCCTGAAGAGAACGTCTACTCAGGCTGATGAGAAGGCAATTTTGACCCCTGGTTGGAGAGAATCTGAAACCCAAGAAGGAGGTCTCAGAGGATATTCATACCCTGTAGGGTCAGAAGGTCCACTCAAGAGGCTGACCGAACATAGTTTAGAAGTAGCACTGGGTTTGTCTCCCCCCAAAAAACTATCCCTTTCCTTGGCCCTCATCCCCAATAGGGTAAGGAGAGAGAGAGAAGGAAAGGGACAGCGCTACCCAGTGTCTGGTTACAGGGAGGATGGGAGGGTGTAATGAATAGTCAAGATATTTGGGAAGATCATTAATTAGGGTAAGTACATAATTTCCATATCTTTCCCAAATTAATCTTCACCATTCATTACCTATGGGTCCGCGTGCCAAGATGGCAAACCACAGGGGGAAAATAGTTCCCCTAGCCTCCTGTGGGGGATAACCACAGGAAAAGGGGTCTGGTTTACAGGCCTAGCAAGGTCCGAGGATTGTAATGGACTGGTGAGTGCTCCCCAGATACAGGAGGTGGAAGACACCCCTGTAGTACTCGCCGTGCCCTGCGAGAAAAGGAGTGGGCCCCCCTGGAAAGGTAAGGATATCACCCTATGCTGGGCCAAGGATGACAACCTGGACAGGCAAAGCCACACAGTCTGCCTAATGCAGACTGAAGTTCCCACCAGCCTGGAAGCCACCTCGCTGGCATCGTAGACTGCCCTAGAGAGGTGTCTTGCCAGCTCCAGGCCTTGAGCGGTGAGGCGAAGGACTTGCCTGGTTCCCTCACCATCAGGCAGGGCTGCTAGAACCTGTCCTAGCAGAGTCCAGATGTGCCTAGCATAGGCTATCTGGTGTGCCTGATGAGCCACTATCCACAGAAGAAGGCATGCTGAGTAAAACACCCTTCTTCCCCATTGGTCAAACTACGCTGAGTCTGTGTCATGGGGGCAGTCTTGACGAGGGCGACAGTGCCCAGATGACATATCCAGGAGTCCAAGACTTGAAGTGGGCTGGGGCATGGCACCTGGAGACCCTGCTGCTGCACAATACCTGCACATACAGTTCCTAGGGGCTGGCGAAGGGGTGGTGGGACACTGCCAGACGGCGTGCGAAGCTTCCACAAATGGCCTCGACCAGGGAGGGATGACCAAAGTGTCAGCACTGTATTTATCTAGGAATGACAACATCGCACAATCCTGGTTCCATCCAACAAATTGAGAAAGGCAAAGCTCCTTCATCATCTTCGCCAGGAATTGCTGGTATGACGCGAGGTCCCCATCAGCAGAGAAGTGGCGTGAGGAATCCCCTTGCTCGATGGAGGAAGCCGAAGATGAAGAGGAGTCTGACTCAGAGCTTGGTAGCGCTGAGGTCTGAAAATGACCTCAGAGATGGCCCTAAGGTAACAAGGGAAGCAGCCACTGAAGCCCTGAACTGTTGCCAGGTGAAAGAGCCCCCAGGGCCAAGAAGCCCAGGGGAAAGAGGAGGCAGAGAAACCAGAGGAGGGACAGCCTGGCTGCGCCAGAAAGGTCCTCTGCCAGAGCTATGGGTTTGTGCAGGGGTTCCCTCCCGAAGGGGAAGGGGCTGCCAAACACACCCACCTCAGTTTGCCCAACTGTCAAGGGGTGGACCGGAGGTTATTCCTGGGGGGGAGGGGAGAACCCCAAGTGGGGAGGCTGGAGCTGTACAGAGTCCAACGGAAGGCTCCCGCACCCACCAACTGCAGGGCTCTTCCCCAAAGCTAGGGAAGGCAAAGACGGGCCCATGCTGCGACCCCTAACAGGTTTCTGAGGTGTCCGCCGAGGGGATTGACACTCAGACCGAGTCCTTCCAACCCTCGACTTCGGATAGGAGGACCTGCTCCTTAGAAGAAGCCTAGTAGAGGAATCCAGGCTGGTCACCCGCGGGGAGGTGGGGGTTAGCCCCAGCTCCCACAGGGGGGAGAGATGGAGCCCTCCTGAGTATCCTCGTCATCAATCAGGAACCAGATCACAGTAGGCCTGGGTCTGACCGATGGAAGAACACTCGCCCCCAAGGCGGCACCTACTATGGCACCATAGGTTTAGGTGGCACCGACCGTGGCGCCGCCACTAGACACAGTGCCAACCATGGTGCTGACCTCAGCGATGCTACCCGGAATGGCACCAGAAGCGGCACCACAGCCCACAGTGACTCCCGAAGGGGCACTGGCAGGATCCCCGGCACCAGAGACAGTACCTGATGAGTCTGCAGCAGCCATGCCACCCTCGGCATCGTCCCGAAGTAATAGCACTGACCCACAATCCAGCACAGCCTCGGAGAGGCCTGGGCGGAATCAGAGGAGCCCACAGCCCAGTCAGGGTCATCTTGATCACTGTCCCATGAAGTGGGGGATGAAATTAGGGAGACCTCAGGATGGGCCATTCCCAGAATTTGAGCCCCCCTGGCACCAAGAGATGCATCGAAGGGGAGCCCGAGCACACATCTGATGCTGCACCGCTCACCAGCCCTGGAGGCACTGCAGGGAGCCGAGGGAAGAAGCTGATCGCGACCCCGAGGGGCCACCTAAGAACAGCCTGTGTATAGCCCTGATTCCACCTCAGGGATTGGCTGGGTCTCCGAGGAAGCACTGGACTGCGAGGGGTGACCAGTCGTGCCCCCCTAGGACAACTGCCCCAGCAACCCCTTTCTGAGACACTGTGCCCCAGCAAGCTGTGGAGCAGAGGGGGTCCCTTCCCTGCTGGCTCATATAGAGCTGGGGGGCCTTAGGGATGGAACCCAGAGACCATGTTACCCACAGAAAGTTGGGGGGGTCTCTACCCTGCTGTGCCACATGAATAACGAGAGAACAAAAGTCCACAGAAAAGCAGGCATTACACTCGTTCATTGCGTGGCGGGGACCCAGACAGGAGAAACGATGGTCATTGGGGCCCGTTACGGTCATGGAGTTGCCACAGAGACACCGAGGCACAGGGGCAACTCCTGAGCATTTTGACTTTTAACAATGTCCCGACCCCGACATACCATATGCAAACAGAAAACAAACCTAAACAAGAAAATTACAATTTAAAATACCCTCTGCCGCAAGATAAACAATAATAATGAGAAACAACTCCGGTGCTGAGCAGCACCAGTACTCACGACACCAACAAAGTACAGGCCTAGGCATAACGCAGCTTGAAGCAGTGTTCCTGTGCAGGAGTCCTTCCTCGATGGCAGAAAAACACAAAACTGAGTATAGGGAGGAGTCTGCAACAGTTACTGGCCAACCTGCGAGCATCATGTAGAATACTGGCCTCATGGGTAGCACTGTTCCAACATAGACTCCTCCAGCTCAGAAAATTTAAAGAGGCGGTGCTCTTTTTTCTTTCCGTGCAGGGGTCCTGACCTCCAGTAGGACCCATAGGTGATGAATGGTGAAGATTAATTTGGGGAAGATCTACTGTTATGGTAAGTACGTAACTCTTCTATTTTCTTCGAGGATATCTTTTTCATCAGGCCACACCTATGGAACGAGTACCAAGCAGTACTGACAGTCTGGGTGGCTGAAGCCTGCAGACCTAAGAAAGTAGGTCTTGAAACACAGCCAGGCCAAAGCCTACCCTTTTCCTTGAGGCAATGTCCAGCATGTAATGTTTAGTGAAGGTGTAGATAGTACTCTAGGTGGCAGCTATACACATCTCGGCGACAGACACATTTTTTAAACGGGCAAAAGAAGTGGCCATGCCTCTAGTCGAGTGGCTATGAACAACCCCAGGAAGTTCCTTACTGTCGCTCCTGTAACAGAAAGTAATACAGTTGGCCAACCATTTGTACAAGCTCTGTTTAGAAACAGGAGTGCCCACTTTCCCAGGAGCAAGGGAAACAAAAAGCTGCAAGGACTTCCTGCAGTCTGAGTAATCGAAGTACATCCGAAGTATGGAGCAATGCTTCCCCTGGATTGGCATGCTCAGGAAAATAAACTGGCAAGTAGATGGTTTGATTCAAAGTAAATTCAGACACCCCAGTTGGTAAAAACTGAGGATTGGTACACAAAGCCTTTGTGAAAAAATCAAGGAGACTCACAAATTAGAGCCAGAAGCTCTGAAATCCTTTGAGCAGAAATAATAGCAACTAAAAATAATGCTTTCTAAGTCAGAAAGCGTAGGCTGCAAGTCACAGCTGGCTCAAAGGGAGCCCAAATAAGCTTTTGTAACACAAAATTCAGGTCCCAAGCCAGCACTGGAATGCAAAGAGGAGTCTTCAAGTGCAGATTGCCTCTCAAAAATGTACGGGCCCCCTCCAGATGAGCAGCTGTACGACCATCAATTGACACATGGAAAGCTGAAATGGCAGCCAAGTGCACTTTGATAGAAGAATATTACAGGCCTGCATCTGACAAGTACAGCAAATACTCCAGAACTTGATTTACTGGACAGGTAAAGAGATACAGTTGGTGAGAAGCGGCCCAGGAAGCAAAACACTTCCACTTCGTGGAAAAAGTGGCTCTGGTGGAAGGTTTTCTGGCAGCCTCCAAGACATCAGCCACCTTTTGTGACACCCTAAACCGAGCAATGGCTATGTCTTCAGGAGCCATGCATGATGGTGGAGGGACCTGAGTTTCGGATGGATCAGGGTTCCCTGTTCCTGTGACAGCAGGCCTTGGCATAACGACAGAGTTACTGGAGGTTCCACCACCAGCTGCTGCAGTAAGGGGAACCAAATCAGATGAGGCCATAGTGGGGCAATAAGTATCAAGAGTTGCCTCCTCCATCTGAAGCTTGATTAGCACACACTGAATTAGAGGGAAGGGAGTAAAGGCATACAGGAGCCTCCCTTTCCAAGAGAGGGACAATGCGTCTTGCCAGGAAACTCCAGGCCCTGGAGCAGACAAGCAGAAAAGTGGCAGTTTTGCACTGTATGGGGATGCAAAAAAGTCCAACTCTGGATGACCTCACCTGCTAAACAGGTCTTTTACAACTGAGGTCAGCAGTTCCCACTCATGCATCTTGGACTGTGACCGGCTTAGTCTGTCTACTAAGACATTTTGGACCCCTGGAACAGGTACTGCTGATAGTTCTAGACTGTGTTCCAGAGGCCACAACCAAACTCACTGCCTCCCTGCAGAGGGGAAGGAATGAGTTCCCCCTGGCTTGTTGATGTAATGTATAACGCTTATGTTGTCCATCTGGATTAACAGAGGACCTGGGGATAGATGAGTCTGGAAGGCCTGTAGACCATACAGAATAGTTCTCATTTCTAGAACGTTTGTGTGGAGAGTGCTCTCCACTTTTGTCCATGTATCCTGTGCCTGATGGGGCCCCAGATGTGTCCCCCCAGCCCATCCCTGAGGCATCTGTAGTGAGAAGCTGATGAGAAGAGGAGATCAGGAAGGGAACCCCTTCAGCAAATGGCTGGGTGCCATCCACCACTGAAGTACCTTTCTGACTGGAGAGGTTACTAGAAAGTACAGTTACGTAAGAACTTACTGTAACAGAAGATCTTCGAGAGAAGCTCTTGCAGCAGATAATACCATTAGGGCTAAGGCCGCAGGCATTAGGACCCCTCAGAAAAATTTTCTAGCTAGCAGTCTGTAGCGGGGGACCACCCGACGTCAGACGTTGTATAAAGGGGGCGGTCCCCTGGCGCCATCTCAGTTCCCCGCCGGAGACCCGGTTGGTAAATAACGGAGAACCGAGAAGGAACTCTCACTATAGAGAGAAAAATTAAGGTACAAACTGACCTGGGGGATGGAGGGTGGGAAAGCCACCTGCTGCAAGAGCTCCTCTCAAAGATCTACTGTTACATTAAGTTCTTACATAACTGTACTATCCAACTTTGAGATGGAGCTCTTGCAGCAGGTAATACTATTAGGACTAAGTACCAAAAAAAGGCCCAGATCAGAGGGGAGGAGGAATGACTGTTAGGAGATGAACAAGATCACTCTCTCATGAGAGCAGTCCCTAAAGAACAGCCAAACCGAAGCCTGCCCTCCTCCTAGAGGCTATGTCCAGACTGTAATGCCGAATGAAGGTATGGACAGTGCTCCTGGTGGCTGCGGCACATAGGTCTGCCACTGACACGTTCCTTAGAGAGGCAAAAGAGGTGGCAATAGCCCTGGTGGAATGACCCTTAATCGGGCCCGGTAAGGGCTTGCTGTGATGCTGATAACAGAAGGAAATGCAATTTACTAACCACTTGGTTACTGTTTGCTTAGTGACAGGGTCCCCTGCCTTGTGTATTCCAAATGCCACGAACAACTGGTCCCTGTTCCGGACAGAATGAGTCCGGTCCTAGTAAAAATGGAGAATTCTGTGAACATCCAGAGTATGTAACAAGGCCTCCCCCCAGTTGGAGAACTCTGGATAGTAGACTGGAAGTTGAATGTCCTGGTTCAGAGTCATAGCTGACATAATTTTTGGTAGGAATTTGGGATTTGTATGGAACTGCACCCTATCCCTATGAAAAACAAGGTAAGGCTCCTTGCACATCCGAGCCTGAAGCTCAGAAATCCTCCGGGTTGAAGTAATGGCAACTAAAAACAACATCTTCTAAGAAAGGAGATGTAGCTTGCATGACGTGGCTGGTTCAAAAGGGGGTAGGGTGAGCTTTTCTAAAACAAACAGGAGGTCCCATGGAGGGACTGGATCCTTCCTGGGGGGTCTAATATGCAAGACCCCTTGGAGGAATGTCTTGCAAATGTTGAGCTGCGCTAGATTCCTTTCTCCAACAGCATCGTGATACGATGAAACTGCGCAAAGATGTACCTTGATAGAGGAATAACTAAGACCTAATTCAAGGAGGTGGAGCAGGTACTCGAGGACGAACTTGACGGAGGACTGGAGAGGATCCAAGGATCGGGCTACCACCCAGAGACAGAATCACTTCCACTTCATGGTACAAGTGGCCCTGGTAGAGGGTTTCCTTGCTGCCACCAAAATCTCTGCCACCCTCTTAGAAACTCCCAGTCTCTCCTCTGCTAAGACTGTAGGAGCCGGGTGGACTAGCATCCCCCGATCCTGGGAGAGCAAGTGGGTGGAGAGAGGCAGTGGCACGGGAGGTTCCGTGGCCAACTGCTGCAGAAGTGGGAAACAGATCTGATGAGGCCAGAAAGGGGCTATCAAGATCATCCTGGCCCCTTCCGACTGCAGTTTGAGCAGTACTCTCTGAACCAGAGGGAAAGGAGGAAAGGCATAGAGGAACCTCCCTGCCCAAGAGAGGGATAATGCGTCTCGCCAGAAGATACCAGGCTCTGGATCTAGCGAGTAGAAATTTGGTAGTTTGGCGTTGTGCCGGGATGCAAAGAGGTTCAGCGCAGGACGACCCCATCTTACGAATAGGTCATCTGCTACATCCTGCAGCAGCTCCCACCTGTGGTTCAGTGACGAGAATGGCTTAGACTGTCAGCGAGAATGTTCTGAATGCCAGGCACGTGGACCGCGACTAGGAACAGATCGCATTCTACTGCCCAGTCCCAGATTCTCATGGTCTCTCTGCAAAGAGGGTACAATCCCATTCCCCCTTGCTTGTTTAGGTAAAAGACTACCGGAGTATTGTCTGACTGGATTACCAGAGGGCCCCGGGAGAGCTGATCCTGGAAGGCCTAAAGGGCATAAAAAAACTGCCCTCATCTCCAATACACTGATGTGGAGAAACCTTTCTGTGGCAGACCACAATCCTCTCATCTGATGCTTGCGAAAGTGAGCACCCCCGCCTAGTCCCAAGGCATCTGTTGTAACAGTCTGCGTTGGACTTTGCCTCTGGAAAGTGACATCCTGTTCCAGGTGAGCTGGATCTTGCCACCATTGGAGGGAGCGCCGGACCTCTTCTGAGATTCGGATTGGTTGGTCCAACTCGTCCGAACCCTGATCCCATTGGACCCTGAGGTGCCACTGAAGAATTCTCATATTGAGACGTGAGAAGGTGACCGTGGCTATAGTCGCAGCCATGTGACCCAACAGCTGTAAGACTACTCTGGCAGGCACTTGATACGCTGACTGGATTCAGTGAGCTAGTGTTGAAAGGCGGAGTGCTCTGTCCGCAGGAAGAAAAGCCCTGCCTTGTAGAGTGTCGAGCACTGCTCCAATGTATTGAAGCTGTTGGGAGGGCCAGGGTTGGGAATTTGGCCAGTTCAGGGTGACTCCGAGAGACTGGAAAAGCTATTCCGTCTCTCTCAGAGTGTTTGAAAGCTGGTGTTCTGTGGGTGAGGAGATTAGCCAATAGTCAAGGTAGGGGTAGACAAAGTGATCCCTTCTCCTCAACGTTGCCGCAACTACTGCGAGACACTTGGTAAAGACCCTTGTAGCTGATGAAAGGCCAAAGGGCAAGACCCTGAATCGGTAATGCCCGTCCCAAAACTGGAAGCACAGAAACTTCCTATGCGAAGGCAGGATCTTTATGTGCATACAGGCGTCCTGCATGTACAGGGAGCATAGCCAGTCCCCCTTGGTGAAGGAGGGGAAACAGGCTTACCAGGGTGAGCATCCGAAATCCTTTGTATAGGGCAAACTCGTTCAGGTGGCTGAGGTCTAGAATAGGGCGAAGATCTCCCATTTTCTTGGGCACCAAGAAAAAATGGAAGTAGAAGCCTTTGCCTTGCTGGGACTTTAGACTGGCTGAATGGCCTTCTTCTGGAAGAGAGGAATAATCTCTTGTTCCAGGAGAAGGACATGTGCTGCTGAACAGTGGGATGCCACAGGCGGATTGTCTGGGGGAACGCTGAGGAACTCGATGGCGTAACCCGTCTGGATAATCTGTAGCACCCATTGGTCAGATGTTATAGTGGACCATTCTTGCAGTTAGAGGGAGAATTTCCCCCGTACCTATTCTCCCCTACAAGACTGATGACTGGGGGGAGGACACTGGGAGTCATGCAGTTCCTTGTGGGGTGGTGGCTGGATGTCTGGGGGCTTTCAGCTGTTTGGGGCCTTGACCTCCCAGTTGTACGGGTTGGTTATGGCATTTGAAGACTTTGCCTTGGTAAGGGCGGTCTCCCTGTTGATTTTGCGTATGAAAAGTATGCTTGAGGGTATGTTGAGGTTCGGACTTGTACAATTTATGCACGTCTGCAATTGCCTTACCTTAATACTGGAGTCCCTTTATGATCCCTTCCACTTCCTGACCGAAGAATACTGGACCCTGGAAGGGGGCATCCAGAATAGCATCCTGGAGGTCCTGCCTAAAGGACGTTGCCCGAAGCCAGGCGTGCCTATGGAGACAGACACCCGATGCCGCTGCCCTAGCTGCCATATCAGCCGAGTCATATCAGCATCTCAAGACGTGCTTATCAACATCCAGACTGGACTGAGTGTAAGCCAGCAGTTCATTTTTTGTGCCAGAATCTGGTTGGGACTTGAGAAACTCCATGGTCTTTTCCCATAGTGATTTTTCATATGTGACCATATGGGCCAAGAAGTTTAATGATCTAATGGCCCCGGTGGCCAACAAATAGACCTTCTGTCCACAGTGGTCTAATTTTTTTGACGCTGGATCTGGGTGCTGTATATTAAGGTGTTTTGGTTGGGACTGTCTGCTGTGTGCCGCAGTCAAGACTGTAGAGTCAGCCTTTGGTTGTTCCACCAGATAAGGTTCTTCTTTGGGCGGTTTGTAAATGCGGTCAGCCTTGTGTGGAACCGCTGGTGTGGCAGAGGGTCTCTTCCAGACTAGTTTGGCCACATCCTGGAAGGGCTCCACAAGTGGGAGGATGACAAGAGATTTTGGTTCCTTCTCCCCCAAGAACTTCACCAGACATTTCCTTTCTGGGTCGAGTTCTTCAGTGTCCCATTCTTACAAGTTCTGTATGTGCCGCATGATAACTAGGAATGTAGGGTCGTCCGGTGGAGACCTGGGGGTATCCTTGGTATCCGGTGAGGGTGGCCTTATGTCATCATCATCCAAGGAATCTGGAGAGGACTCTCCTGCATTATCCCCAGAAGTGGGAGTGGAGCGGCTGCTAGAGTCAGGGGTCAGGGAATATTTCCTCTTCCTTTTGCCCTTGGGGGCTAGTGATCCCTCTCCTGCAACTTCATTCTGTGGAGGGGGAGGTGTAGGAACCGGTCCGGGAGGCCTATAGAGAAGGTCATCTTTGATGGTGTTCCACCATGAATTAAATAGCGCTCCGACATCCCCCAGGGGGACGACTGGTGGAGGCGGTATCGGGACTGACTGACCGGGCATTGGGGGGACGTCTGGTACTGGGATCTCCATTGGGGAGGCTGCCCCTGCTGCATCAGGCTGGGGGGTTAGCTCCCTGGGAGAGCGGTCGTCTGATCCGGCGTCCAGAGTGGCGTGTGACTGGTCTGGTGACCGGTTGTCCTGGGGGACGTCGGACAGTGGTCGCTCTCTGTGGAACGCCTGTCAGGCAACTGCCACTATTGGGGCGAATGCCTACTGTCCGGTGCAGGCATTACGGCTGAGGGATGTCTGTCCTTGTTGAGAGGAGTCACGATGGCCGAAGTCGTTTGGGGAGGCATCCACTGTCTAACGACCTCCTGTCGCCAGTGGGAGTAGTCTGGCTTCTTGTGTCTGTCAGAGGATCCCGTGGAGCTGCGGCCTTCTTTGGGCCTAACAGCAGGCGACTGCCATTCCCGGATCAAGCCCTGTGAGGATTTATGGGGCCGGTGAGCCTGGGGAACCTGAGCGTGGTTGTGTCTGGAGGATGAAGGCTGGTCCCTGGGTTTAGATGACGACAACCTGTGGGTGCTAGTTCCCTGTGAAAGGGGGGGGGGGCGGACCCTGACCTCCCGCCGGAGGTCGAAGAAGAAGGAGGCCTGGAGGGAGACTTGTGGCGGGACTCTGACCAGGGCCTGTCCTTGTCCTTGGAGTGTTTTCCTGGGGTCTCCTCTCTATGGGGTGACTCCCTAGCAGGCAAAGAATAACTAGGACCCAACGGGGACTTTTGCATGGCGGCTACTTTCTGCTCAAGGAGGTATGCCTTTAAAGCCTTTGCCCTGCGGATTCTAGTTTTGCTGTTGAACGTCTGACAATGTTGGCAGTCAAGCCTGTGGTCGGGGGCTAAACAGATCAGGCAGGCCTCGTAGCTGTCCTTAGCTGGGATCTTTTTTTCACAACGGTATTTCAACTTCCGCTGAGGAGGCGAAGGAGAAGACATGCACGAAAGGTGAAACTATATCGAAACTGTAGAAAATATCAGAAAAAAAACTGCATATCTTAGCGATTTACTTATCTGCGGTCGATTGCTGTAGCGAGGCGTCCGAGGAGCCGAACAACGCGGGGCAATGGCGGGAAAGTAACAGATGGCGCCAGGGGACCGCCCCTTTTATACCACACCTGACATCGGGCATGCCTGATGTCGGGACGGTCTCCCGCTACAGACTGCTAGGTAGAAAATTTTTCCGAGGGGTCCTAACGCCTGCGGCTTTAGTCCTAATGGTATTACCTGCAGCAAGAGCTCCACCTCGAAGTCAGATCTTTTTAGTCTAGGTCATTTGTACGTTGGTCCCACTGGACTCTGCGTCCACTAAGGGATCCCCATGTGCAGTCTTGCCAGAGGTACTGTGGTGATGGCTGCTGCCATCAGGCCTAGGAATCTCAGAAATGTCCTGGCTACGACATACCTGCTGCTGTAGACCATGTGGGCCTTTGCAATCAGACGCTCAGCTCTGTCCTGTGGCAGGAAGGCTAGACCTTGGTCCATGTCTGCCCCTATGTACTACAGATGTTGGCAAGAGGTCAGGACTGACTTTGGCACACGGACAGTAATCCCTAGAACATCGAACAGGTGTCTGATGTAGTCTAGGGCAGGGCCCCTACTTTTCTGCAGCACAGTGGGACCAAGTTCTGCGGCAAGACTACCATTTGCTGTAGAACTTCGGCGGCGGTGGTTTGTAATTTCTGCGGAAGTTCTGCAGCACTAACAAACTACCACATCACAGTGTCAGCTTGTTATCCTGACTTCACTTTCATGGCAGTGGTTATAGCAATCAGGATGGTGGAAAACACAGTAACACTAGTTCAAAAAATAACAGACATAAAAATAATTTTATGCCTAAAAAAGCAAAACAAATGTCTCTCCCTTAAGGTCCTAGCCTGTTGCATAAATGACATATGCAGAGGGGATCTTATGTGATAAATAAGGTATTTCTATATGCATGCTATCTATTCCACTAATGAGGTTTCCACTGTCTATCACTTACATATTTGCATGTGCTTTCTACACCACTCATGAAGTTCCCACTGTGTGTCACTTATATATTTATACGTAATCTGTAACATACATACAAATATGTGTGTGTGTGGTGAGAGAGACAGAGATACTGTATGTGTGTGTGTGTATGTATATATATAATATATATATTTTTTTTAATTTCCATGAACTTGCATCCTCATTCATAAAAGTCCCATTGGAAATGAAATAGAGGAGTTATTGCAAAACTCATTTTTCATGTCAACCTGCTTACCCTGGCACATTGAGTAACACTATCAGGCCATGACAAACATGTGAAACAATTGTGAGATAGAGCTCTCCAGCCCATCACAATGTGTCCACCATGTGACAGAACACTTCACCATACCTTCCCAGGCACTGAGCAGTGATGTGTTCCACCAGTCCTTGTACTGCCCAGCCAGCTCCCAGAGCTACTCTCTGAACCGGAGTTGCCGGCACAGAAACACAGCATGCTACCCTCTGGCCCAACAGCTGTCCCTGCACACAACATTTCTCCATAACCTTTAGGTGATTCTATCAACCAATGACAATATCTAAGCAATAACCCTGGCAAAAATGCGTACAGTGCAATTATTTATTAACAGGTCTAGTCTTTCAACAGGTCTACACATTATTATATTCCACTTTTCTGGGCATAATTACTTTATTTTTCTTAAAAATGACAGTTAAATTCATTTTACCAGTTATTCATTTCAGATGGCATCTCTATACCTTAAAGGCACAAATAGGTTTGTACAAAGTGAGGTATGGACCTATGGAAGTCTGCGCTATTGACAATGTTTTGTTTAAGTTGGCCCTAGTGCAATAATGTAAGACTGAAAATTGTATTAGGCTGTAGTGCAGGTTGAGCAAATATCACCATGCATGATGTGCTGTGCCACCGTCTCTGGCAGTGGGAGCTGTGGTAGATAAGTGACTGTTCATTTCTGTTGCAGAACACAGCCATTTCATTAGCTAATGTATGATGTTATAGCAATGATAACATCACATTCTGAGCATATAGGGGGTTTTGGATATAAAAAGAGAGGAAGGGAACCAGATTCTATGGATAAACAGAAATATTAATAAAAAAATCACCAAGAAGAGTGAATTCTGCGGCACCGAAGAAGTTCTGTAATAGATTGCAAGTTCTGCACAAAATTCTCTTGTGCATAGAATTCTAGAGCCTTGGTCTAGGGTGTGGGTGTGGGAAGCTGCTTCTTGGAGTGAGATTTGAGAATTGGTCATCAAGGTACGGGAAGACATATAGGCCTTCCCTGTGGAGGGCTGCTGCCACAACTGCTAAACATTTAGTAAATACTCATGGTGCAGATGACAAGCCAAAGGGTAACACCCTGATCTGGTAGTGTTCTCTCTGAAACAGGAATCTTAGATATTTCCTGTGTGAGGTGCAGATCTTGATGTGCAGGTAAGCATCCTGCATATCTATGGAGAAAATCCAGTCCCCTGCTTGCAGCAGTGGAAGTGGGCCTTACAGTGTTACTATTCTGAACTTCCTGTAAAAAAGTTCAGATCCTGAGACCTGGAATGGGTCTCAGGTCTCCTGTCCATCTTGGAACTAGGAAATACTGAGAATAGAACCCAGTGTCCCCGCTGGATACACCGTAGCACACTGTCCGAGGATGGATCACAGGGGTGGAGGCAGTGACCATCATTTTTCGATCCGGCCTGGGTTTCTCGGTGCACCCAGTTGGTAGCGCCTGATCCTTTGAGTGCGTCACCGTGCGTGGGGGTGCAGGTTGCAGGATTCTCCTCGTTTTCTGCCCCCCCTGGGGTGGGGTGGGGGGGGGATTCCTGCAGGAGATAGCAGACTTCGTCGTCAACCAGGTGTTGGAGTCCCCCAGGTGTTTAATCTTGGGGGATTTCAATGCCTGGGTTGACAACGAATCCTCGCGTTTCTGTTACAACCTCCTCCAGTTGATGCAATCACTGGGCCTGTCACACGCGGTTGCTGCTGCTACCCACCAACATGGCCACACACTCAATCTGGTGTTCCAGCTAGGTCTTGAGATTGATAACCTCAAGACTGATCAGGTCGTTTGTTCTGATCACTGCACCGTGAAGTTCAGCTTGCCCCGGAAGTCCCTCCCTGTGGAGATGGTCAGCTATCGCCCTTAAGGAGTGTTGACCAAGAGGGACTGTTGGCGTTAGCTGACCTATCTAGGGTTGTAGCCACTTATAATAGGGTGGTTGCCGAAGTTCTAGATACCATCGCACCAGTCTATATATGACCCAGATCATCTCACTTGAGATCCCCTTGGTTTGATGGAGATCTCAAGGCGATAAGAGGACAGAAGTTGGAGTGTTGCTGGCGGAAGACCCGGTTGGAGGCCGACAGGCTGGCCCTATATTCTCACTATGCTGAGTTCCAGGGGGCAATTTCCTGTAAGAAGGCAGAATTTCTGTCCAGGGAAATTGCTGTGGGGAGAAACAGACCATCGCAGCTGTTTCGGACCATGGATAGGCTTTTACATCCTGCCTGTCTTCAGCCTAGAAAAGCTTTTTCAACCACTTTATGTGAAGAGTTTGCTCTGCTTTTCTCCGACAGAGTGTCGGCCATCCGGTTGGGGATTCTGCCAGGGAGGCTTTCGCCTCGCAGTGATCCAGCTGGGAGTTTCAGAGGCACTCAGTCTGCCTGGGAGGAGTTTAGGCCAGTGGAGGTGTCTGAAGTGACTAAGGTGATCACAGAGCTGAAGTACGCCTTTTGTGAACTGGACCCGGCACTGATGCATTTCTTAATGGGATGTGTCGATGCCGTTGGCCTGGTGTTCGCCAGGATTGCCAGGTGCGCGATGGCGGAGGAGCCTTCCCAGTTGCTTTGAAAGAAGCATGGTGAAGCCCCTCCTAAAGAAATTTTCCCTCGACCCAGACGTCCTGGTGAATTACCATCTGATCTCCAACCTGCCTTTTCTGAGCAAGACTGTTGAGAAATTGGTGGCACAACAGCTTGAGGATCGCCTGGTGTCCTCGGATATCTATGAGCCTTTCTAGTCAGGTTTTCAGGCCAGACATAGCAGTGAAACTGCTTTAGTGAGAGTGCATAATGATCTGCTCAGGGCTATAGACAGAGGAGACAGGTCAGTTCTTGTGCTCCTTGATCTCTCTTCAGCTTTCGACACTGTGGATCACGTTGTGCTTCTTGATCGGCTCTGTGAGTTTTGTGGATTTGCCAGTACCGTCATCAAATGGTTCGAGTCCTATCTCTCAGACAGAGTGCAGCGGGTGGTGATGGGGAATTTCTCCTCCTCCCCAATGTCTCTGTCCTGTGGAGTGCCTCAGGGCTCGATCTTGTCGCCGATGTTGTTCGCAGTGTACATGCTACCCCTGGGCGAGATCATTCAACAATACAGTGTGGAGTTTCACTGCTATGCAAAGGATACCAACTGTATTTTTCTTTTGCACCCAGAACATCGGGAGCCGTCAACGTGCTTAGCAGCTGTCTGGCTAACATCAATGACTGGATGGCTTCCAGCTGGCTGAGACTCAACCCCGCTAAGACCGAAGTGCTAGTGATCGAGCCCGCTCGCAGGCGTGATGGATTGCCACCAGAGGCTGACTCTGGACTTGTTCTGAGGTCTGCGCCGCTGGTGGTTTCTCTGAGGGTGTAAAATCTGGGCGTGATACTTGACTGCAGATTGACCTTTGAAGATCAGGTGTCATCTGTAGCCAGCAGTATTTTTTTACCACTTGCGGAACATTGCCCGGATTAAGCCCCTCATTCTGCCCAAGGACCTGCCAACACTAGTGCATGCCTTTGTGACTTCCAGGCTCAACTACTGTAACGCTCTGTACTTCGGGGTCATGGGAGGGATCCTCCACAGACTGCAGCTACTGCAGAATGCAGTGGCCCGGTTGCTGACGGGCCTTTTGAGGTCCAGTCATGTGACTCCGGTCCTGCTTGCCCTGCACTGGCTGCTAGTCAGGTGGAGGGTCATTTTCAAGGTGGGTCTTCTCACCTTTAAGGCCCAATATGGGCTGGGCCCTGGTTCCCTGTCTGAGCTCCTGACACCGGTGTCCTCTGCTCGCTCCTTCCACTCCTCCCAGAGGGGCCTCCTGGACGTTCCCGGGGTTCAGCTCAAGACCTTGGGAGATTGTGCTTTTAGTGTTTCTGGGCCGACCCTGTGGAACTCGCTTCCACCTGCAGTCCGGGAGGCTCCCTTGATTGAGGTGTTTAAGCGGAGGCTAAAAGCCCACCTCTTCAGCCTGGCCTTTGACTGCTGATGCCATCTTTAGTTTCAGCCAGTCTCTTGAAGCCTACTCTCCAAGCGTTTAAGTTAAGCCTCAAAGTGTACCTTCAGGAACTTAGTCTCTGTGGTTATATAATCGCTGGCCCCCTGCCTGGGCTCGTTGTCATGCCTCACTACTATTACCATTTCTATTTCTCCAGTGAAACTCTTATGCAAAATTGTCAAATGTACTATGCACCTGTCTAACACTTTGTGAGCCTGCTGTTTCCGTGTTAAGTGCTTAATACCTATTCAATTGTATGTATCAACTGTAACTACTGTATATTGATTCCAATGTATGTAATCTGCTGTAACTAATTCCGGGTCGCCCCTGAAAAAGGGACTTCTGGTCTCAGTGGGCTTACCCGGTCACCAAAATCTAAATAAATAAATAAATAAGATTGACCTCTGGAAACCTTTCGTTACTGCTGAATATTAATTTTGCTATGGTTTTAACGAGGTTTTATTATATGTTTTAATTTACCACTGTATGTTCTTATTTATGTTCGGTGCTCAGAGCCTCCGGGATTGGGCGCCTTATAAATAAAATTGCCTTGCTTGCCTGTGTTCCTTTGTTCCAAGGGGACAGGTTCTATTGCCCTTTTCTGCAGCAGGGTGTAAATTTCCTCCAGAAGCAATGGACTGAATGTGTTCTTGAGGGTAATGGGAAAGCACTGCTGGATGGTCTGGAGGTAGTTCCAGAAGCTCCAGAGCATGGCCTTGTGCTATTATCTGCAGGACCCAAGCATCTGAAGTCATCTTCCTCCACAAGTCCAGGTGGAGGGAAAGGTGATCTCCTACAACAACCCCTCGAGGCACAGGTAGTGGGGGGTACAGACGAGTCAGGCAGAGCTGGCTGCTATGGCTGCTGCCGCAGTGCCACTTCTAGGGGCTTTTTGAGTGGGTACCTTGGGTTGGAGACTGGTGGGGCAAGGCTGTTGCTGCTCTACCCTTGCCCTGCTGTCTTGTTGTGGACCAGTGTCTGGCTGTGGCTGGGTGAAGAGCACCCTCTGTCGAGTCCTTGTCTGCGTATGACAGAGGAAATGTACCGATTTCAGGGTTCTACCTGAGCACTGTAAGTTGGAGAGAGTGCTCTGCACATCTGCTCCAAACAGCTTATATCCCCTGAAGGGGGCACTGGGGATGGACTGCTGTACATCACTGGCAAATCCAGCCACTCTGAGCCAGGAGTACCTCCTGAGACACATAGCAGCAGAAGCTGCCCTGGCAGAGGCATCAAAAATGTCCGTAGGAGATGTTTATGCTGGAACTTGCTGTGAGAACATTCAGTATTTCCTGCTTAGGACTACCCTCTGGAAGGGCCTGAGAAGCTGTCTTGGTGTTCCTCCAAAGGGTATTCTGATATTCTATCATGTGGGCCTGGTAATTTGCAATCCTCAGACCCAGAGAGGCAGAAGCACATGCTCTTTTGCCCAAGACATCAATCCTCATAGACTCCTTGTCAGGAGGAAGGGAACTAAGGTACTTTGGGGCCTTAAACATGTCATGGGCCGCACTGATGACCACAGAATCCACCTCAGGCTGGCCTGCAAATCAAAAGGCTTACCTGAGGGGGCCTGGTACATCTTATCTGCCTTCTGTGGTATGGCAGGTATCATGTTGGGTCTATGCCAGGCAGCCAAGATGGCATCCTCCAGGGCTGGCAGAAGGGAAGGAATAACAATTGGTGGGGTATCAGGCAATTCTAAGAAGTCTACCAAGTTCTCCTTAGTAATGTCCTGTTCCTCTAAATCAAGCCCCATTACAGATTGAAGTTCCTGCATCACTGCTATAAATGAAGGCTCTTCAGAGGGAGACCTGGGTGTATAGACTATAGAGTCTTCACTCCCAGTAGAAACTGTGAAACTGGGTTCTGTCACAAGGTTCCACATACTGCTCTCCTCCTTCCTCCTCCCCTTCTAGAACGAGTGCTGGTTTTTACTCACTGTTCCTCGTCGATGTGGTCGGGAGGACACAATGATGGAGATGAGGAAGCCGTCAACGGCTTAGAAGGTACCTGACACGTTGTCTTGGCAGGCGTCATCAGGGTTTGGTGTACTGACCCTGTTGACGGAATGCTCGTCGATGGAGGAGGTAGTAACAGGTGTTTGAGGATGTCCATACAGGACAACAGAACCGCTTGAAAATCAGCGCTCGTGTGGTCGACTGGAATGCCTGCAGAGGTCAAAGGGGGAGGCAAGGGCCCCAATGTCAACGGCAACACACCAGCTGTAATAGGTCTGGAGGCGCCATGAGCAGACCCAGCCATGTCAATGGTTTGGGCTGTGGGCTATGCCACTGCCGGAGCGGTCAATGGCCCAGAAGAAAAAATTACTCACCTTAGTAATGTTGTTTCTTCTAATGGAGTCTTGCTCTATTATGACCATTAGCAGTTTGGTCCTCCTCTAGAACTGCCCCGGAGATGAAAGAGTTAACTCCATACAGGATGGAGTTCTGAGCGCGAGCTCGGTTTTCAAAGCTCTATCTGGGCAGTTTCAAACTGAAACTGTCAGATCTTTACGAAGCAAGAACTCACTAAGGGTCTGTGTGGAAGCTGTAACCTACACTAGCCTACTGGCTACCTAATAACAACAACAACAACAACAATAGCAACAACACTGCTGGACCCTACCCAAAGACTCAAGTCAGGGGGCCAGCAAAAAATACCATTTAACAATAGAAACAACACTCCCCCAAAAACCCCAAAAGGGGAAGAAAATCCTGCAATGGCATAAACAGTGCCTGCACTAGGTTGCCCACCCCCTACCCAAGTAGAAGTTCTGAGAGGGGCAGGCTGGGGGGGTGGTCATAATATAGCAAGACTCCATTAGAAGAAACAACATTACTAAGGTGAGTAATTTTTTCTTCAAACAACATGAAGTCTTGCTATATTATGACAATTAGCAGACTACACAGCAGTACCTCCATGGAGGAGGGACAGAACCTACTTAGGGAATAGGCTCTGAAGCACAGCTGTGCCAAATCGAGCATCTCTCCTGGCCTGGATATCCAGGGAGTAATGCTTGGTGAAGGTGTGTACCGTTTTCCAGGTTGCAGCCTGACAAATTTCCAAAATAGGAATGTCTCTAGCAGCAGCTAGAGACGCGGCTGTACCTCTGGTAGAATGAGCCCTCAATCCAGAGGGGGTCTCTACCCAGTTTCTGGTAACAAAATTGGATACAAGAGACAATCCATCTGGCAATTGTCCTCTTAGTGGCAGGTTTCCCTTTGCCAACCTCACCATAGGTGAGAAAAGTTGATGGGATTCGAACCTGTGACCCTTGGTACATTCTAAATAGTAACTCAATGCCCTCTTAACATCAGACTGTGCAATCTCCTCTCACCAGAGGAAGAATGCTCAGTGAAAAATACTGGAAGGAGATGGATTAGTTAAGATGGAAATCCGACACCACTTTAGGTAAAACTTTCTGTTAGTCCTGAGGACTACCTTATCCCTGTGAAAAGAAATAAAATCATTTTCTACTGAAAGGGCTTGTAACTCACTTATGCGTCTAGCAGAAGTGATGGCCACTAGAAATACAGTTTTCCAAGTTAAAAACTTAAGCTCTGCGGAAGACAGGGGTTCAAAGGGAGGTTGCATTAACTGGGCAATGCAAACATTAAGGTCCCAGGCAGGGGCTGGGTCACGAAAGGGTGGATTGGTATGGAGTAACCCCTTAAAAAACTTGGAAAATACAGGGTGAGTGGAAAGGGAGGAAGGCTTTCCTGCTGAAATAAAAGCAGAGACAGCTGCCAAATGAACTCTTAAGGTAGCTGGCCTGAGGCCCAAAGAATTAAGATGGACCATGTAGTCCAACAAAATGGGCAAATCAGCAGATTCTGGGGCAATATGCTTCCCAGAACACCAGATGGAGAACCTTTTCCACTTGGAATTATAAGTGGCTCTAGTGGAAGGCTTCCTAGAGGCCTTTAGGATGTCAAGGACACCTTGAGAAAGGTGCAAATCAGCAAATTCTAACTCCTCAAGAGCCAAGCTTTGAGGTTGAGGGATTTGAGGTTCGGATACCAGACTCTCCCCTGGGCACAGGTCAGCAGGTTGTGAATCCTGGGAAGACACAGGGGAAGGTGGACTGCCAGTGATAGAAGGAGTGGGTACCAGGGTTGCCTGGCCCAGTCTGGTGCAATCAGAATCACCTTGCAAGGCTGGGATCTGATTTTACTAACACCTTGAATAGGAGAGGAGGAAGCATAAAAGAAACTTCCCTTCCCAATCCAAGAAGAAGGGCCCAGGGGACTGAGCCCACCACTGGGGCCTGCAACAGAACAGTGGAAGTTGGTGGTTGTCTGGGGCTGCGAAGAGGTCTATCTGAGGGGTGCCCCATCTGGCAAAAACTGTCCCCAGCACTCGAGGATTCAGGGACCATTCGTGATGGCCCTGAGAAATCCTGCTGAGGGCATCCGCTAGGACATTGTCTTTCCCTGGCAGGTGAACTGCTATCAGAGAGGTGTTCAGGGAGTAGGCCAGAGACCACAACTTCATTGCCTCGGTGCACAAGGCCGACGACCGAGTGCCCCCTTGCTTGTTGATGTACCACATTGTTGTGGTATTGTCTGTTCTGACCTGGACTACTTTGTTCTGGACAGATGCAGAAAATGCTTGAAGAGCTAAAAAGACAGCTCTGAGTTCCAGCAAATTGATGTGGAGCAGAGATTCCTGGGGGGACCACACTCCCTGGGTGGAGAGGTCGCCCAAGTGTGCTCCCCACCCCAGGAGGGAGGCATCCGTAGTGAGGGTGAGGGAGTGGGAGGAGGAATGAAGGGGACCCCCAGTCTTAAATTGCTCTGATCCTGCCACCACTGAAGGGCTAGGATCAGGGTTCGGGTCACTGGAATCAATTTGGCAAGGGGGTCCCTCCTTTGAGACCAATAGGCTCTCAAGTGAAACTGAATGTCTCTCATCTGGAATCTTGCTCCCTGCACCACGGCTGTGGAGGCAGCCATGTGCCCCAGGAGCTGCAAAAAGTGTCTTGCTGGTCGAGAGACCTGCAGAGTGAAAGAGGAGGCCAGGGCAATCAACTTCTCTACCCTTTCCAAGGGAGGAAGGCCCTGGCCAGCTTTGTGTCCATTCCCACCTATGAAAGTGAGTACTTGAACTGGTTCTAGAACTGACTTTGGTAGATTTAGCAGGAATCCCAGGGAGGTGAGAAGCTGCTGGGTGACTTGTAAGTGGGATTTCACCTGTTCTGGAGACTGTCCTACAATGAGCCAGTCGTCCAGGTAAGGGAAAACAGCAATCCCTTGCCTCCTTAAATGAGCCACTGCCACGGCTAGACATTTTGTGAATACCCTTGGGGCAGAGGTAAGGCCGAAGGGCATTGCCCTGAACTGGTAGTGGCCTGAGGGCAGTTTGAACCGGAGGTACTTTCGGTGAGAAGGCCTGATGAGGACATGAAAATAGCGTCTTTGAGGTCAGGAGGCTAGCCAGTCCCTGGCCTCAGGAGAATAAAATCATTGCCAGAGTTAGCATTTTGAACTTTGGTTTCAAAGGTGCTTGTTCAGATATCTTAGATCTAAGATGGGCCGCCATTCTCCTGTCTTTTTGGGGTAAGAAGTATCTGGAATACAGACCTTTGCCCTGGTGTAAGGAGGAACCCTTTCTACTGCTCTGAAGGTTAACAGGGTAGAGACCTCTGCTTCCAGAGCAAGGGTCTCGAGGGCTTGCAGGTGGAAAATGCCTGGCTCTCATCTTTGGGAATTTTTGAAGCCGAAAACCAGGCCCTGGCTTACTACTTCCAGAACCCATTTGTCCGGTAGGGACACCCAGTTCTGACTGAAGTAAGCCAACCTGCCCCTACTGGTACAGGAGAATGACCCTGGCACCCCATCAGGGTGCCTGCTTAGCAGTTGCCTTAGGCTGAGGGGTGGGGACCGGCTTTACCTGCGCCCGCCTGCCTCTGCCTCTGAAAAGCCCCTCTGAGCAAAAGCAGAGGAGGCTTGGAATTGATAAAAGGCCTGTGGAAGGGCCTGCCCTACCTCTGGGTGTGTGCCTCTGGGGGAGTGGCTTGCAGCTCCTTGGCTGAGCACTTTGTAGGTAGTTCTGTATTCATCCATCTTTTCATATAGTTCTCTGTCTGCTCCCAAACAGAGAATTCCCACCACAGGAAAATCCATAACCTTAGTCTGAGTGTCCTGTGACAGATTAGTACACCTGAGCCATGCCAACCCTCTGAAAGCTACAGAAGTGGCCATGACCCTTGAGGAAACATCATTAACATCCACAGCAGCATGAAATTGAACTTTAGAGGCTTCAATGCCATCAGCAGCCACCTGTTCTAATTCACTAGCCAGCTGGCCGTGGGCCTGCATGGCTAACTGCATAACTGTATCCCATCTAGATTTCTGATATCTAGCCACATAAGCCATATAATTTGCCTGCCTGAGTCCCAGAAGGCTGCCATATACTGCTTTTTGCCATGGCATCAATCTTCCTGGAATCCTTGTCAGGAGGATGTGAAGCCAGGGAATGTTATGTCACAGGCTGCAGCCTGCACTACTCCTACATGACTACACTGCTCAGAAAGGAAGTCTGTATCAGGACCTGATAGAGTATACCTCCTGTCCATCTTCTTATCGACAGGAGGCACAGAATTAGGATTTTCAAAATTTTTATTGTTTGCTTCCTAAATGACTTATGCAAAGGAATAGACAATCTCCTAGACTCTGGAATATCCATCATTTCAACATAATCAGGCTCCTCCTGCTCATCCACGCCTCTTCTAAGGAAGCTGGAGGGTTTCAACAACTTTCTTATAAAACATAAAATGAAATGGGGACTCAGACAGCATAGGGGAAATTCTAAAGGTCTGTCTGGAGAGATGTCCGGTTCAATGGGCACATCCAGACCCTCCCAGCCACATACATACTGTTCATAATCCTCCTCCCCTCCTGTGGTTCATAAAATTCCTCAACATCCATACTCCTGAACCATCAGTCGGACGAACCAACCTTTTGCCAACTAGTGGTGGTTCGGACGGCCCTGAGACAGTGACTGACAATTTGTATGGCTTTTTTAATTTCTGCAGCAGTTGGAGAGGAAATTTTGGACTCCAGACCTGCTGATTTTCTAGATTTTTTACTGGGGCTGGTTCCTCAGAACCAGCTTTTCTTTGCCCAAGGAAGTATCGCCTGGTCAGAGGGCACTCCTCTGGTTCAGTTGGCACTGAACCGGCTGGCCATCCGGTCAGCGGACTTTTGGCCTCTCGCTTCCTGAGCCTGCCCAATCTTTTTCCAGGGTGGCTGCAGGGAAATTTTACATACCTGGCAGTCTGACTGGAGGTGGTCAAACCCCAGACAATAAACACATGTGGTGTGTGGGTCAGCCTTGGCAAAGGCTTCCCCACAAGCATCACAGTGTTGAAACCCAGTGGGCCCGGTTTTTCTTTTGGGTTTCTCAGACATAATGCCAGCCTAACCAAAAACTTGCCCTTTTAATGGCAGTGCCAGGCAAGACACCCTTATCGGTTCCTAACCGTGTCACGGGTATTTGAAAAAATCGAATGAAACTGCTTTAAGAACCGATAACCGAACCGACTCTAAATATATTTTAAAATGTTTAAAACGAAGTTTTAAAACAAACCGATCGGTTCAAAACCGAACCGATAATGACAATTTCCACACAGACTAAAACCTTGTACCTACAGTTACCAGAAAAGAGCTTGAACCGGAAATGCGGTAAAATAAAAAACACTGTTCTCGGTTAAATTTAACCGAGAATACTTAAAATGAACGAGAAATGAACCGAGCTGAAGGAGAAATCTCGGGCGACTGTTCAGTGAGGCGGAGTAAAGAATCTGACAGTTTCAGTTTGAAACTGCCCAGATAGAGCTTTGAAAACCGAGCTCGCGCTCAGAACTCCATCCTGTATGGAGTTAACTCTTTCATCTCCGGGGCAGTTCTAGAGGAGGACCAAACTGCTAATGGCCATAATATAGCAAGACTTCATGTTGTTTGAAGGGGTCGTACCTGAATGGATAGGGGACCTGGAGTGCACTGGGGAGGTACTTGCCTTTTCCTTCTCCATCTCCCTGTGCTTATATTGGTGAGACCCAGATGTCTTCTCCCGGGACTTGGAGGCCTTGGATCCTGAGGAGTGGGCCAGCAACATGGTGGGGCTTTCCTTGTGGAGCTCCTTCTCCATTTGGGCTAAGCGCTGCCTTAAAAAATGTTTTTCTAAAGCGCCTTTTCTGCGTCGCCGTGTGGCCGTATTAAACCCTTTACAAATCGGGCACACCTTTACATTGTGGTCTGGGCCAAGACAGCACATACAGACACTGTGCGAATCTTTAGAGTAAATCTTCTCGCCGCATTCACAACAGCGGAAAAGTTTCAATAGTGATGGTCTGAAGTCAACATACATGCCACAAAAATCACTTTTAAAAGTGATTTATTATAGATGAAGAAAATGAGAAAAATGTTGATTTCAACAATGGCGTTTCCATGGTAGGGTCCGCCGAGTATGGTCGATGGCGGAAAAAGAACTGAGGAGAGAAAGGGCCACCCACGTTTATATGGGAAGTGCCAATGCAGAATGTTGTCACGGAAGGCCCCTAGTGGACTGCTTGCAAAAAGTTTCCATGTGGTCCTAGTGCCTGACCGCTATAGTTCCATAGGTGTGGCCTGAAGAAGGAGATATCCTCGAAAAAGATTGGGCGTTCCACAGGGATCAGTCCTGGGACCCCTTTTGTTTATTTTTAAATTCCTTTCCTGCACTTTGTAAGAAATCCAGCATTTTGTTATATGCTGATGATGCAGTGATCTTCACGAGTGGGCCTAATCCTTCTGATTTGAAAGAAATTCTACAAAATTATTTTAATCTAGTTCAAGAATGGTTCTTAACTCAGAAATTGGTGCTAAATGCTACCAAAATCAAATCCATGTTTTTTGATAATGCCAGAAGAAAAATGCCCTTAGCTCGTATTGCAGAATTAGAAACCATCCAGGGTACTGTTATAGAACAAGTCTGTGAATTTAAATACTGTATCTTGGCCTTACACTGGACCGTACACTCTCCTATAATTCTTATATTTCAATTTTAGTAAATACTGTACATCAGAGATTGGGCACTCTTTATAAGTTGCGTTCAGTTTGGTTGCTATCTAGTAGGCTATTTACTTTCACATATGTTTTTGCTTCTCATCATTGATTATGGTATGGAAGCTCCTCAGGTGGCACACTGGATGTGTCCTGGCTTTGCAAGCAAGGGTCAGAGGTCTGATCCTAGGTGAAGGTACATAATTACCGTCTTACCAAGGATACTCGAAATATACAGTCACTGTACTCATGGTTTCACAACCCTCTTCCCATTTGTGTTAGCAAGGGCAAAAGGAAGAAGAGACTGCTATGGTTCTCCAAGGAGGTAGCAGAGAAAGTAAAAGCAAAAAAAATTGGCATTTAGAAGATACAAACTGACACAGAGGGAGAGGGACAGGGAAATTTACCAGGAGAAGCAAAGGGAGGCAGGGAAGGCAGGAGAGCAAAGGCGCAAACAGAAGAAGAGGTTGCTAAATCAGTGAAAAGGGGAGATAAAGCACTTTTTATGTATATAAGCGAAAAAAGAAAGACCAAGGGAGGAATAATAAGGCTTAAGGAAAAAGGAGGGGGTAGTGTAGAGGAGGACCACTAAAAGGCAAACATATTGAACAAATACTTCTGTTCAATGTTTACAGAAGAGGGGAGGGGAAGGGCCAAGGATAAAAGACAAGGGCATAAGGGGCAGGGGAGGTGGGCATGAGTCCCTTTACAGTGGAAAGAGTCCTTAGGGAACTAACGATGCTACAGGTGGGACAAGGCAATGGGGTCAGATGGGGTGCACTCCAGGATACTGAGGGAACTCAAGAGAGGAGCTGGCAGCACCTCTGACATCCCTGTTCAACCTGTCATTAGAAATGGGGGTGGTGCCGGGGGACTGGAGGAGGGCAAATGTGGTCCCTCTATACAAAAGTGGTAATAGGGAGGAGGCAGGAAACTACAGGCCTGTCAGCTTGACATTAGTGGAAGGTTAGGTAATAGAATCACTGTACCTTGTCACTGGTAGGCTTCAGGATCCGTGGCAACATGGCTTCACAGGGGGAGAGGTCTTGCCAGACTAAACTGATTGAGTTTTTGACTGGGTAATCTGGGAAAGTGATGTGGGGGCCCTTTAAATAACTGTGCTCAGACTTCAAAGTTCTCATGGATTTATATTTTCATTTATTGTCTTCCCTACATTTCGCTCTGTTCTAGACCCTGTTCATGGTTTTTTTCACTCTGTTCAAGCTTGTATATTGCTTTTATACTTTGTGATTTCGTTTTCTGAGATGCCACCTCATGAGCTTTCCGTGTTGCTCATACAGACGTGGCCAAAAATATTGGCACCCTTGCACTTTTTCAAATAACTCACAATTTCCCTAAACATAAGTTCAAATTAACAACAGTACAGTATTTGGTCTCCACAATTCTTTATTTCTCTGTTAATATTACAGAACCTTTGTTTTTGATTCAGAATTTAATATATCCTTTTAAATCAGAAAATGAAAAGAAATGGCATTGAAAAAATTATTGACACCCTAGACTTAATATTTGGTAGCACAGCCTTTGGTCAAAATACCTGCAATCAACCGCTTCCTGTAGCCATGGATGAGCTTCCTGCACCTCTCTACTGGCAGTTTGACCCACTCTTCTTGTGCAAACTGCTCCAGTTCTCCCAGATTTGAAGGGTGCCTTCTCCGAACTGCTGTTTTCAGATCTCTCCACACGTTTTCAATGGGATTTAGATCTGGACTCATTGCTGGCCACTTCAGAACAGTCCAGCGTCTTGTCTTGAACCATTCCTGGGTGCTTTCTGAAGTGTGTTTGGGGTCATTGTCCTGCTGGAAGACTCATGACCTTCGACGGAGACCCAGCTTTCTGACATTGGGTTCAACATTGCACTCCAAAATGGCCTGATAATCTCCAGATTTCATAATGCCATGCACACGTTCAAGGCACCCAGTGCCAGAGGCAGCACAGCAACCCCAAAACATCACTGAACCTCCTCCATGTTTGACTGTAGGGAAGGTGTTCTTTTCTTTGAAGGCTTCATTTTGTTTTCTGTAAACATAGAGATGATGTGCTTTACCAAAAAGCTCTAATTTGGTCTCATCTGTCCACAGGACATTCTCCCAGAAGGATTTTGGCTTGTTCAGGTGTGTTTTGGCAAACCCCAGTCGGGCTTTCTTATGTCTCTCTCTCAGCAGTGGGGTCCTCCTGGACTTCCTACCATATAACACCCTTTCATTGAGTTGGCGATGGATGGTGCGAGTTGAAACTGTCGTACCTTGTGTCTGAAGGTCAGCTTGAATCTGTTTGGCAGTTGATCGAGGTGCTTTCTCCACCATTCGAACAATCCTGCGCTGCAATCTTCGATCAAGTTTTTTCTTGCGGCCACGTCCAGGGAGGTTGGCTACAGTGCCATGGGCCTTAAACATCCTGATAACATTACGCACAGTGGAAACAGGAACATCAAGGTCTCTGGAGATTGATTTGTAGCCTTGAGATTGCCCATGCTCAGCTACAATCTTCTGTCTGACCTCCTCAGACAATTCTCTGGCTGTCTTTCTTTTCTCCATGCTCACTGCGGTACACACAGTGACACAAAACAGGAGAATAAGTCCTTTTCTCTATTCAAACTGGTTGAATGAGTGATTTTTATATTGCAGGCACCTGCAACTCACCACAGGTGAGTTCAATTCCAAAGTGAAGGAGAATCACCTGCTTGAAATCTAATTATTTCTAACTACTTCTAAAAAGGTGCCAATAACTTTGTCCGGGCCATTTAAGGATTTCTGTGTGGAATAAGCTAAGACTTAGTAAATTTTTCTGCTTTTTGTGTTTTATTCCACTGCAAACCAAAGAAATACATATGTGGATACCAAAATATTTTTTAATTTCAACAATTTTCTGGAAGGAATGGTGCATTATTAGAAAAGACTGCAAGAGCGCCAATATTTTTGGCCACGACTGTATTTACTTATGTATACCCCCCTACAAATGGGGGTTCCCGAAAAGTCTTCCCTGAGCTTTTCTAAATACTCACTGACAGGCTGGTGTCCTGCGTTTTAGCAGTTTAAACGTTATTGCCAGAGAGTGCCTGTATAGCCTCTGTGTATTGTCTCTTTAAGAGCTGCCTATATCATAGTTATACTTAATCTGGCGGGGGGGGGGCTGAGTGTTTCTGTGTTTGAGTCCCACCCAGGCTGCCAGATAATCGCTCTGTTCTGCCACCGCTATTTGCGTATGGAAGCTCTGTTAGAAAATGTACTTATTTGCTGATTATCTATTAGAGTGGTAACAATACTGTAATTTGTCTAACCTGCCTTCTTTGCAGCATGGACAGTTTAGTTTATCACCATCATCTTGGTCTTCGACTGCTAGAATGGGCCAATCAGTACCTTTGGGGACTCTAAAATGAAGCCCGTCTCCAAGGGTCTTGTGGGAGCAAAATTCTGTAGGAATTGTAGTTTTGGAACTTTGGCGCACACATGGATCGGGGGGGGGGCCTTGTTGTGACTGACAGACAGATCAGCCAACCGAACCTTTTGGATCCTGGGGAAAGTCCCAGGCTGCTTGCAGCTAGAGTCAGTCTGAGTCGGGAAGTAAAAGGGTGAACAGCTTGAGATAGTCGAGCAGCAGTCCTGTGTAGTTTTGCGCGGGAGAACTGTGGATGGGCTGAGTTTTGGCCTGCCTGCCTGCCTGCTGTCCCTTAGAGGGAACCTGTGATCTTATCGGACTAAATACGAACTGTGAGAGCGAGGTAAGCCACTGAACTGTGACCAGGCTGTCAACCTGAAGAAGACCGAAGATTTGCTGAATGCGATCAGCCTGTCAGGACCTCCAGCCACCTCTGAGCTCCCGGACTGTGCAGAAACCTTGTAATTGCGACAGGAGAGTCATTTGCCTGGTACAGAGGAATTTCTTTTCATGTAAATGTGCTGTGTGCTGTTAGTGGGTCATGATTTGGTTCCCCACTGTGTGCTGAACTGTGTTCTGCTTGCTGGAGGCTGCATCCAGCTCCAAACAGACTGAATCTGTATTCTTCTCCATTTGGCCTGGGCCTTGCCACACTGGCCCAGCCAGACTATCCGCTACACAGAGAAAGTCATCGACGAGAGACCTGCTTGGGGATCAGCCCCCTGCTCAACGCTTTGAACAAGAACAACACCTCGGTGATTCATGTGGGCCCTGCTTCTCCTGGCACTCCAGCTCAACAACCTGCTGTCTCGATTTCATCCTGCCTGTATTGGGTATCGTGAGTAAACATCAGGGTAGCTCCCTGCAACAACAGCTAGTGTTGTCATCTGATTGCCTTGTTGTCTTTTCTTTCACGAACTGAGCCCTCTGGCTCCGGATTACAAATTGTGTGCGTTGTGCATGTTGCTTTCTTCCATCACAGGACCCCAACCAGCTGCGATGCCGGCCTACCCCAGGCAACATTCCTGGCTAGCCCACCTTTTTCCTACCTGGGTACCCAGAGTGTGCGACTGTGTAGGGACTCTGAAGTGCATGCAAGACTGTCTGATTGATTTAGCCTTTAAGCCAATCAACCTGCTTACCTTGTTCAAGTCCCCCGGAATAAATCATATCGGACTCTTTTTGCATTTAACCTGACTATGATTCTAGTTTGTATTGAAAGCACTGTACTGTTGTTGTTTGCTGTGCTTAACCTTGTTTTACAGGCGGTCTCCAGGGTCGAACTGGTGGAACCAGCCTTGGTGATAAGTGCAAACAGTGTGGGTACTTGCATGGTGAATAAGGGTCATTGCAAAAGTGATTATTGTATATTGTTCCGGCCACTAGAAGGGACAGAGAGGGATTACAGTGTCCCAAGTGGGCTGTGTCCAGGTTAGCTTGACCATTAACAACCCTGACCTCTGGGTGGAGGCACCCGTTTCAGTACCCACGCCCCTCAACCTGCAACTAGCCAAGCAGGCAGGGGTAGTAGCCCTAGGGATAGTGCCACCTAGGGGTTACACTTATAAAACATCTTTATTGCCATTCTACTCTGTGGCCTTCTGCTCATGTTGCAAATTGCATGTGACTTCCTAGGAGTTTCAAAATGGTGTGTGAATGTTTAAACTCCTACGAAGTCTAAAGCAGGATTTTACAATATACAACCTTGAACAGAACAGAGTGAAAAACCCTGTGAACAAGCTCTAGAACAGAGCAAAACGTAGGGGAGACAATAAAAGAAAATACAAATCCATGAGAACTTTGAAGTCGGAGTACAATTATTTAAACGGCCCTACATCACATTCCCAGATTAGCTTTTACAGCACCTTGGGGAGCCGAAAAAAGAACAGAAGGAGAAAAACAGGATTCCATTGCCCACTAAAATTCAATGTTCTTTGATTGGGTAACCAGGGAAGTGGATCAGGGAGGGGCAGTGGACGTAGCCTACCTTGATTTCAGCAAGGCTTTTGACACCGTTCCACACAGAAGATTGATAAACAAGCCAGGGAGACTAGGAGTGGGTGCTAAGGGTGTTAAATGGGTAGAGAGTTGGCTGAGCAACAGGACTCAAAGGGTGGTGGTGAATGGGACCCACTCTGGAATAGGCAAAGCAACCAGTGGGGTGCCACAGGGATCAGTATTGAGACCGGTCCTCTTCAATGTTTTTATTAGAGACATTACTGAAGGACTGGAAGGAAAGGTATGCTTCTTCGCAGATGATACGAAAAACTCTTAACAGAGTGGACATACCAGGAGAGGTGTATAAAATGAGAGGGGGTCTAAAAAAGCTGGAAGAATGGTCAAGGAACTGGAAGCTGGGATTCAACACTAAAAATGCAAAAAACCCAAGGGCAACATACAAAGTGTTGGGGGGCAATGACAGATCAGGAAAGGGACCGTGGGGTGATTATTACAGATGACCTGAAGGTTGCAAAACAGTGTGACAAGGCAGTGGGGAAGGCTAGACGGATGCTGGGATGTATGGGCAGGGGCATCAGCAGCAGAAGGAGAGAGGTGATAATACCCCTGTACAGATTACTGGTAAGACCACACCTCGAATACTGTGTCCAGTTCAGGAGGCCCTGTCTTCAAAGGGACACAGGGTGGAAGTGGTTCAGAGAAGGGCAACCAAAATGGTACAGGGCATGCATCTGAAAACTTACGAGGAAAGGCTTAAGGAATTGAACATGTACTTCTTGAAGGATGGGGGGTATGATAGAAACATACAAATATCTCACAAGGAAAAACAAGGTACAGAAAGGCAGCATTTTTCAAAGGAAAACATACTTAAGAACAAGGGGTCACACTATGAAATTAGAAAGGGGGAGGTCCAGAAGAAACATGAGGAAGCACTTCTTCACTGAAAGAGTGGTAGATGAGTGGAACAGCCTACCAGCGGAAGTGGTGGGGTTGGAAACAGTTACAGAATTCAAGAATGCATGGGATAGACACAGGGATCTTAAAAGTAAAAAAAGGGGGACCGGAGGCAAGATAGGGACCACAGTTTCACAGTAGGATGAAAAAGAAAATAGGGCAGATTGGGTGGGCCATGAGGCCCTTATCTGCCGACACCTTCTATGTTTATATGTATATTGTTTTATTTTCTGTTGGTGAGAGTGTGCTGTCCAGGGTTAGTGTCTTGTACAATCACATAGCTAAGTTTGCTTTTCAACTTCCCACTGAAACACTTCATTGCATTCTCTATAGTACACTTAATTGTCCTTCTTTAGGTCAGAGGTATAAATGATATGCTGGAATACTGGCTAGAAAAATTGCACTGAAAAGGGTGTCTGATTTTTTTTTTTTAATCAACTTTTTCAACAATGTCTTACCTCATCCTGTACTTGTGCATCTTTCAATAATATCTATTTAATCCCCACTATGAAAACCAACTTAGGTCAAAGATCATTGTTATATCAGTCACCCTACTTTTATAACTCAAATTTTAACTGCCCGGATATTACTAGTCTTTCAAATTTTAAGACTGCACTTAAAAATACTTGTTTGATACAGAGATCTGTCAGTGTAAATAATGTTGTTTATGCATATGTAATGGGCTGTATGTACTGTATATTATTCTGTTGTGTTTGTACTGTCTGATGACTATTCCTATTGTAAATTTTGTCCAATTGTTGTATCTGGTCTCCCATGAAAACAGGCTCCATACTTATGATTTACCAGGTTTTAAATAAAGAAACCAAATCAACCTTTTCTTTTTGTCCCTTACTGCCTCCCTGACCTTTACAGAGAACCACACTGGTCTCTTGTACCTGTTTCGCTTGGTAACCATTCTCATGCGTGTTTCCGTCAGCTTAAGAATGGTACCATGTATTTCCCCTATCTTTCCTCCATTTCCCTAATGCTGTTCTCTCCAATTAACCCATCCTGGCCCAGTTCCTTCATCTGGTTAAAGTCTGCCCTTCTGAAATCCAGAACTTTAGCCTCTGATGAGGGCTCACTGGTACCAAGGGCCTGCTCAAACCATATGGTGTTACGGTTGCTGGACCCCAGTGGTTCCCAAACCACGTTGTGAATGGCGACAGCCTGCCTTGTGGGTTCCTTGACCAGCTGAACCAGTACGCAATCCTGCAGTGTTATTTAGCAGAGCTGGTCTTCTGGAGCTCTTAGCTTCTGGAGTGTCCCAGTCAATATCTGGCAGGTTGATATCCCCCACTTCTAATACCTCCTCTTTGCTCCCCCCTTCTCTACTTCTGCCCTAGTTCCCTATCACTCTTGTCCTCCTGCCCTGGTGGTTTGCAGACCACCCCATACCCAATTTCTTAACGGATGCCTTTGTGATCTGAAGCTGCACCAATTCTATTACCCTATTCCTTCCCCTGACTGATCCATCCTCCACGGCTTTGATCCCTTCCCTGACATACAGGGATACCCCTCCTTTACCTTTCCCACTATCACGAAAAGGTGTAGCCTGGGACTGTCAGTTCCCAGTTTTTGCTCCCTGAAGCCTAAGTTTCCGTCATGGCTATGAGGTCCAGCTCAGCACCTGCTACTATCATCTGGAGCTCAGTGATTTTGTTTCCCAGGCTCCTGGCATTAAGGCAGACTACCTTCCATCTTGTGCCCTCATCCCTTTTGTTGTATTTTTTTTTTTTTTACAGCCCCCCCCCCTTCATTTTTCAGCATAATCAATAAATAAAAGGCAGTACGAAAAATTAAAAATATGGAGACTAGGGAAGAATAAGGGAGAAGGAATACAAAAAATCAAGAGGCAATCAGGAGAAAGATGGAAAGGGGTGCCTTAGTGCCTGGAGTCTGCGAAATAAAATTAGTGAGCTCCAGGCAAGGGTGGCAGACACTGAGAGGGACCTAATAGCCATCACAGAAACTTGGGTCACACAGAGTAACAATCTGGACATGACAGTCCCAGACTACACCAGGTTTAGACATGGTAAGAGGAAAAGATAAAGGAGGAAGCATAGCCCTATATGTTGGGGAAGGCATGGGGCAGAAGAGGATGGAAATATAAGGGGAGAAAATTGGGAAGCAGAATTGCTGTGGGTTCAGCTCACAGCACACTCAGGCAAGAAACTATAAATGGGGTGATCTACAAACCTCCAGAAAAGAGGTGGGAGAGAGAGAGAGAGAGGGAGAGAGAGAGAGAGGGAGAGAGATAAGGAGCCAGGGGCAGAAATAGAAAGGGTGGTGGCAAAGAGAGTGGTGGTAGGGGTGGGCGATCTCAACTAGCCAAATACTGATTGGGTCATTTCAATGGCCAGGAGCTCCAGAGGTCAGGCCCCGCTGGATACATTGTAGAAATGCCTGTTGATGCAGCTAGTTAAGGATTCCAATAAGCAGGCTGCCATTTTTGATGTGGTGCTCACCAACCTGGAAGTGGTAGGAGGAGTGAGGGTAGGAGAGCCACAAGGGTCCAACAATCATAATGCTATACTGTTCGACCTGGTCCTTGGGACAAATAAGCCTTCAACAAAGACTGAAGACCTTGATTTCAGAAGGGCAGACTTCCACCAGAAGAGGGAGCTGGTCTGGGTCGGAGTGGACTGCATCAGAGATGGGGAGGAAAGATGGGGGCAATCAATGGGGCCATTCTTGAGGCAACAAAGTCTTGCATGAGAACGGTAATCAAAATAAACAGGTACAATAGATCAGCATGGTTCTCTGGAAAGGTCAGGGAAGCAGTAAAAGCAAAAAGAAGGCCTTCAGCAGGTACAAGGAAAAATAAGGGAAGGAAAAATGGAAAGAGTACCAAATGAGAACAAGGAAAACGAAGAGGGTGGTCAGTGAAGCAAAGGCAGACAAAGAGCTGCGTATTGCGAAGGGGGTCATGGGAGGGGAAAACAAGTTACTCACCTGTAACTGTAGTTCTAGGAGTGGTATATGCTGTACATCCACACTTCTGGCAGAATTCCTTTCCCTTTAAGACTTGCCAGAAGGTCTTCAAGCTGGCTCCTCCCACCCACCTGGGTGGTATCCTCCTCGGCACTGCATGGTGATGTCAGATTTGGCCCGCTGGAAGCCAGACCAGTGTGCCACTTGCCGGGGAAGTCGGGTGGGTTGTGTGGATGTACACCATATACCACTCCTGGAAGAAACAATTACTCACCTTAGTAATGTTGTTTCTTCTAATGGAGTCTTGCTATATTATGACATATGCAGTGAGTCCCAACCTTTGAACTGCTCCGGAGGTGAAAGAGTTAACTTTCCATGCCAGGCATGGAACGCTGAGCTCGAGCTCGGTTGAAACTCTGTCTGTTGTTCTTCAAACTCAAACCGTCAGATCTTTATGAGCTAAACTCACTGAGGTCCTGTGTGGAAGCTGTAAACCTACACTAGCCAACTGGTTACTAAACATAAAAACACATTTTTTGGTCCCAAAACAAAGACTCAAGTCAGGAGACCCAAAAAAATGAAAAACACAACACCAAGCACCCCAAAAAATGAGGTGTGAAAACAAGGTGGGCACCTACTAAGTGCCAACACTGCACTGCCCACCCACATCCCAAAAACAGAGGTTCTGAGAGGGGCAGGCGGGGGGGTCATAATATAGGAAGGCTCCATTAGAAGAAACAACATTACTAAGGTGAGTAATTTTTTCTTCAAACAACAAGAAGTCTTGCTATATTATGACATATGCAGACTACACAGCACTACCTCCATGGAGGAGGGACAGAACCTACTTAGGAAATAGGCTCTGAAGCACAGCTGTGCCAAACCGAGCATCACTCCTAGCCTGGATGTCCAGGGAGTAATGTTTGGTAAAAGTGTGAACTGTTTTCCAGGTAGCTGATTGACATACCTCTAGAATAGGGATGTCCCCGGCAGCAGCCAGGGAAGCAGCTGTACCTCTGGTAGAGTGAGCCCTCAGGCCTGAGGGAGGAACCTTACCCAGTTTTTCATAGCAAAATTGGATACAAGAGACAATCCACCTGACAATGGATCTTTTAGTGGCAGGTTTCCCTTTACCAACCTCACCATAAGTGAGGAACAGTTGGAGGGAGTCAAACCTGTGACCCTTGGTACGCTCTATGTAGTAACTAAGGGCTCTCTTCACATCTAAGCTGTGCAACCTCCTCTTGCCAGAGGAAGAATGGTCAGTGAAGTACACTGGAAGAGATATGGATTGGTTAAGGTGGAAATCTGAAACCACCTTAGGCAAGAACTTCCTATTAGTCCTGAGGACCACCTTATCTCTATGGAAGGAGATAAAATCAGGCTCCACTGACAAAGCTTGCAATTCACTTATGTGTCTGGCAGAAGTGATGGCTACCAGAAACACAGTCTTCCAAGTCAAGTACTTAAGTTCTGCTAAAGACAAAGGCTCAAAGGGAGGTTGCATAAGCTGAGCAATGCAAACATTAAGATCCCAGGCAGGGGGCAGGGTCCCTCAATGGAGGGTTGGTATGAAGCAATCCCTTGAAAAACTTGGAGAAGACAGGATGAGCTGAAAGAGAAGAGGGCTTACCTGCTGAAATAAAAGCAGACACAGCTGCCAAATGTACTTTTAGGGTAGCTGGTCTCAGCCCCAAGGTATTTAAGTGGACCATATAACCCAGACTGTGGGTAAATCAGCAGATTCTGGGGAAATATGCTTTCCAGTGCACCATATGGAAAACCTTTTCCATTTGGAATTATAAGTAGCCCTGGTGGAAGGTTTCCTAGAAGCCTTCAAGATATCCATTACACCTTGGGAGAGGTGTAGATCAGCAAACTCTAACTCTTCAAGAGCCAGGCCTTGAGATTGAGAGATTTGAGGTTCGGGTACCAAACCCTCCCCTGAGCACAGGTTAACAGGTTTGTGATTCCTGGGAAGACACAGGGAAGATGGACTGCTAAGGACAGTAGGAGTGGATACCAGGGTTGTCTGGCCCAATCTGGAGCAATCAGGATCATCTTGCAGGGCTGAGATCTGATTTTGACTAGCACTTTGAACAGAAGAGGGAAGGGGAAAAGCATAGAGAAACTTCCTTCCCAACTGAGAAGGAAGGCATCCAGAGGACTGAGCCCAACACTGAGGGCCTGCAAAAAGGGAAGTTGGTGATTGTCTGGGGCTGCAAAAAGATCTATCTGCGGGGTGCCCCATCTGGCAAAGATCACCTCCAAAACCAGGGGTCCAGTGACCATTCGTGATGGCCCTGGGAAATCCTGCTGAGAGCATCTGCCAGGACATTGTCCTTGTCTGGGAGGTGAACTGCCGTAAGGGAGGTGTTCAGGAGTAAGCCAGGACCACATCTTCTTGCTCGTGCACAAGGCCGTAGACCGAAGTGCCCCATTGCTTGTTGATGTACCACATTGTGTGGTGGTGTTGTCTGTTCTGACCTGTACAACTTTGTTCTGAACAGATTTGGAAAAAGCTTGAAGTGCTAGAAAAACTGCTCTGAGTTCCAACAGATTGATGTGGGCACAGATTCCTGAGGACCACAACCCCTGGGTAGTGAGGTCGCCCATGTGAGCTCCCACCCCAAGAGGGATGCATCTGTAAGGATTAAGGAGTGAGACTGAGTGACAAAAGGAACCCCTTGTCTCAGATTGCTCTGATCCTGCCACCACTGAAGGGCCTGGATCAGGGTTTGAGTCACTGGGATCAATTTGGTTAGAGGGTCTTTCCTTTGAGACCAAAAGGCTCTCAAATGGAACTGGATGTCCCTCATCTGAAATCTTGCTCCCTGTACTACTGCTGTAGAAGCAGTCATGTGCCCCAGGAGCTGTAGAAAATGCCTTGCTGGTCGAGAGACCTGCAGGGTGAATGAGGAGGCCAGAGAGACCAGGGTCCTTGCCCTGTCCAAAGGAAGGAAGGCTCTGGCTTTGCCTGTGTTCAGCTCTGCGCCTATGAAGGTGAGGAGCTGTACAGGCTCTCGAACTGACTTTGAAAGATTCAGAAGGAAACCTAGAGAGGTGAGCAGTTGCTGAGTTATCTGTAGGTGTAACCTGACCTGGTCTGGGGACTGGCCTACTATGAGCCAATCATCCAGGTAAGGAAAGATGGCAATTTTTTGCCTTCTTAGGGAAGCAACTGCTATTGCCAGGCATTTTGTGAATACCCTTGGATTAGAGGTGAGGCCAAAGGGCATTGCTCTGAACTGGTAGTGGCCTGAGGGCAGCTTGAACCTGAGGTACTTTCGATGGGAGCTTCTGATGAGAATATGGAAGTAGGCATCCTTGAGGTCCAGGGAAGCTAGCCAGTCCCCTGGCCCTAGAGAGGGTAGAATAATTCCAAGAGTCACCATTTTGAATTTTGGTTTTAAAAGGTGCTTGTTTAAGTATCTGAGATCCAGGATGGGCGCCATTCTCCTGTCTTTTGGGGTAAGGAAGTACCTGGGTACAACCCTTTGCCCTGGTGTGAGGTGGAACCCTTTCCACAGCTCTGAGAGCCAGGAGGGAAGAGACCTCTGCCTCTAGGGCAAATGCCTCTGGTGGATTTGCAGGTGGAAAGGATCTGGTTCTCATCTTTGGAAACGTTTTGGAGCCGAGAACCAGTCCCTGGCTTACTACTTCCAGGACCTACTTGTCTGATGTCAGAGACTCCCAGTCCTAGACAAAGTAAGCAAGCCTGCCCCCTACAGGTAGATGAGAATTGGCCCTGGCAACCCCATCAGGGTGCCTGCTTGGCAGGGGCTTTGGGCTGAGGGGTGGAAGCAGACCTGCTTGTACCCCATCTGCCTCTCCCTCTAAAGAACCCCCTCTGGGCATAAGCAGAAGAGGAGGCCTGAACTTGGTAAAAAGGCCTATGAAAAGGCCTGCCTCTGCCTCTGGGAAGCTGCCTTTGAGGAGTGGCCTGCCTTTCCTTGGCCTGTGCACTCCTATAGGTGGTCCTATACTCATCCATTTTCTTCATGTAATTCTCTGTCTGCTCCCCAAACAGAGAATTACCCACAACAGGAAAATCCATGGCCTTAGTCTGGGTATCCTGTGACAGGCTAGTACATCTGAGCCAAGCCATTCTGCAAAGTGCCACAGATGTAGCCATGACTCTTGATGACACATCATTTGAGTCCACTGCAGCATGGAATTGCACCTTGGACCACCTGCTCCAGCTCCTTGGCAAGCTGGCCAGGGACCTGTTTTGCTAGAGCCATAACAGTATCCCATCTGGATTTCTGATATCTAGCAACATAAGCCATATAATTTGCCTGTCTGGGTCCCAAGGATGCCGCCACATACTGTTTCTTTGCCATGGCATCAATCCTCCTGGAGTCCTTGTCCGGGGGGTGCAAAGCCAAGGGAATATTTGCCTTGTCACAGGCTGCATTGTTGTGTAAGGAACTCCATATCAGAGCCTGACAATGTGTACCTCTTGTCCATTCTCTTATCCACAGGAAGTATAGTGTGAGGAGTTTTTAGAATTTTAAATGTCTGTTTCCCAAAAGATTTATGCAAGGGAATAGACAGTCTCCTAGACTCTGGGATATCCATCATTTCCACATAGTTAGGCTCCTCTTGATCATCCACAGCTTCTTCCATATGGAGCTGGAGGGTTTCAGCCACTTTTTTATAAAACATAAAATGAGAAGGGGACTCAGAAAGCCTAGGAGGAGACACTCCTGAAGGTCTGTCTGCGGAGATGTCCGGTTCAATGGGCACATCCAGACTTTCAAATCCACATTCACTCTCCTCATACTCCTCTTCCCCCTCCTCCAGTTCATAATATTCCTCTAAATCATAATTCTGAACCGGTGTAACCGGCCGAACAGGGTGCTTACCTAAAGGTGCCGGTTCGGTCGGAACCGGAGAAAGCGACTGGACAATTTCAATCGCTTTGGCTATTTCTTCATTGGTTGGAGAGGAAAGTTTTGGCTCCACACCCGCTGATTTCCTAGTCCTTTTTGCTGGAACCGACTCCTCAGAGTCGGTTCTCCTTTTGCCCGAGGAAGTCTCGCCCTGGTCAGAGGGCACTCCCTCTGGTTCGGTTGGAACCAAACCGGGCTGGCCATCCGGTTCAGCGGACTTTTTGGTCTCCCTTTCCCTCAGCCTACCAACTCTCTTTTCCAGGGTAGCTGCAGGAAAATTTTTACAAATCTGGCAGTCTGCATTGAGGTGGTCAAACCCCAGACAATAAACACAGGTGGTGTGGGGGTCAGCCTTGGCAAAGACTTCCCCACACACACTGCAGTGTTGAAACCCAGTGGGCCCGGTTTTTCTTTTGGGTTTCTCAGACATAGTGCCAGTCCTAACCAAACTTACCCGTTTATGGCAATCCGCCAGGTAAGACCCTCTTATCGGTTCCCAACCGTGTCACGGGTCGTGGAAAAAACGTAATAAAATCTGTTTTTTTAGAACCGATAAGAACCGGTAACCACACTCTAAATCACAGATTAAGATATTTTAAACAACCTGATCGGTTCAAACCGAACCGATAAACCGTTTACAAGTTCCACACAGAACAGAAATAATGTAAACCTATCTAGTACTCACAATACCACAGACAGAGCTTGAACCGACCGGTTGCGGTTTAAATTCGGTGAAAACAGAGAAAACAATACTTTAACCAACAAAATGAACGAGCAGAAGGAGAAATCTCCGGAGCGACTGTTCAGTGAGGGGAGTAAAGAATCTGATGGTTTGAGTTTGAAGAACAACAGACAGAGTTTCAACGAGCTCGAGCTCAGCGTTCCATGCCTGGCATGGAAAGTTAACTCTTTCACCTCCGGAGCAGTTCGAAGGTTGGGACTCACTGCATATGTCATAATATAGCAATACTTCATGTTGTTTGAAAGTACAGTTACGTAAAAACTTACCGTAACAGTAGATCTTTGAAGGATGTCTCTTGCAGTAGTTAATACACTTGCGTAGACGCCTGGGGTCGCTGTGGCGCACGGCAGCTTTTCTAGCAGTCCTTCACCAGGGGCCGCCCACTGATGACATCATCATCATCCTGCTACCTATATAAGAGTGGGCGGTCCCTGGTATCCTCAGTTCCTTGCTGAATTCAGCTCACTAAGCAAGGACAGCTGGGATCCAAGGTACCATAGGTGTCCCTTCCCATGTGCTAACTGGAACAAAATCATTCTCTCTGAGAAGGATATGGACGGAGGGAGGGAGGGAACATACCTGCTGCAAGAGACATCACCCAAAGATCTACTGTTACAGTAAGTTTTTACGTAACTGTACTATCTTCCACGGGATGGTCTCTTGCAGCATGTAATACACTTGGGATGATTCCCAAGCAGTGTACCCAAAGAGGGTGGAACTAGGATAGGAGACCCTGTAGGACTGCATGGCTAAAGTCTGTCCTACAGTGAGAAGCAGTATCCAGGTTGTAATGCTTCATGAAAGTGTGAATGGTGGACCACGTGGCTGCACTGCAGATATCCATGATCGAGGCCCCCTTGAAAGAGGCCGACGTGGAGGCCTGGGCTCTAGTGGAATGGGCTTGTACTGTTCCTGATAGGGGCTTATCGTATTTTTTGTAACAAAACGTGATGCAATTTGCCAACCAACTGAAAATGGTTTTCTTGGCAACAGGGGAACCTTGCGTCGCAGAGGCTAAAGTGACAAACAACTGAGAGGTTTTTCTCAAGGATTTGGTACAGTTTATATAGTACCTCAGAATACGATTAACATTTAAGGTGTGTAAAAGATGTTCCCCCGGATTAGAATGCTCCGGGTAGTAGATGGGCAATTACATGGTCTGGTTTAAGGTATGTTCTGAAGCCACTTTCACTTTCAGCAAAAAGGAAGGATTGGTGTGGAGAACCACTCTATCTTTGCGGACGATTAGGCAGGCTATCCACACGTTAGAGCCTGAAGCTCAGACATATGGTGAGCCAAAGTGATGGCTACTAGAAACAATGTCTTCCAAGCGAGGAAGCGGAGATCAGCGGCAGCTGCTGGCTCAAAGGGCACAAGGGTGAGTTTCTCTAATGTGAAATTCGGATCCCAAGAGGGGGGGCGGAGCACCTTATGGGAGGTTTGATATGAAACATGCCTCTTAAGAACATATTGGCAAGATGATGCTGGTACAGTAATTTGCCTTCACAGGGTTCGTGAAAGGCTGAAATGGAGGCCAGATGGAAATCTGATAGAGGAATAGCTAAGGCCCATCTTGGCAAGTGAAGACAAGTAGGCCAGCACTTTGGGTAAAGGACATGAAAATGGATTTAGAGAAAGGGAAGTAGCCCAAATGGAAAAGCATTTCCATTTAGCGTTATATGTTTCCATGGCTGATGTTTTTTGTAAGGCCAAGAGGATGCTGACCACAGGTGAGGAGACTTGAAGATGTGCTATGAAAGCATCCTCAGGAGCCAAGCATGAAGGTGTAAAGACTTCAGGTTGGGGTGAAGGAGGGTACCCCACTCCTGAGTCAGGAGATCTGGTCTGATTGGCAACAGAATGGGATCCGCTACGGACAGTTGTTGAAGTAGGGGAAACCACACCTGCCTGGGCCACAAGGGGCTATGAGGATCACTGTGGCAGGTTCAAGCTGTAGTTTCAGCAGAGTCCGCTGCAGGAGAGGGACGGGGGGCAGGGGGAGCATATAAGAAAAGTCCTGTCCACAGTTGAGACAGGGCAATCGGTAGACAGTCGCCTTCTGTTCGAGATAATGGAAAATTATTTGGGGAGTCGGTGATTGTCAGGGGCAGCAAACAGGTCTAGTTGTGGGGTCTCCCAGAAGTGGAAAATCATCCGAAGAACTTTGTGATGAAGAGTCCACTCATGTGTGGAGGACTGGCGACTGAGAATGTCTGCCAGGGTATTGTGGCATCCTGGTAGATGGATAGCAATTATTGTGAGTTGTTAGAGTGTGGCTTCTTGTCAGACCTTCAGTGCCTCCCTGCAGAGAGCGCAAGATCTGCTGCCCCCTTGTTTGTTGAGACAGAACACCACTGAGGTGTTATCTGATTGGATCAGTAAGGGTCCAGGGCGAAGGTGGGGTGAAAAGTCCTGAAGGGCAAGGCCATATGCCCCAGAAGACGCAACAACTTTGGCAGCAAGGGTACTGCTGGTTCGAGCAAGGGCCAGAGAGAGAAGTATGTCTTGTATGTCAATAGGGAGGTGCCTGGCTGAAACCATGTCCAGAAGTGCTCCTATATAGTAGAGAGACTGGGAAGGCTTCGGGTTGGACTTGGGCCAGTTGATGGTAATGCCCAGATTTTGGAATAGGGTAAGGATGGCCTGGAGGGAGAGAAGCAAAGCTTGTACAGATTTTGCTTTTATCAGCCAATTGTCTAGGTATGGAAAGATGAAATGTCTGTCTCTTCTCAGAGCCGCTGCCACTACAGCAAGACATTTGGTGAAGACTCTCGCGGCAGATGAGAGTCCAAAAGGAAGTGCTCGAAACTGGTAGTGGTGTCCTAGCAATTGAAAGAGTAGGTACCGGTGGTGGGCGGGGTGGATGGGGATGTGCAGATATGCGTCTATCATGTCCAGGGAGCATAACCAATCCCCCCTTTTTAACATAAGTAGTATGGATGTTAATGTGACCATCCGGACCCTTTTGTACTGAATGTGTAGACTCAGTTGTCTTAGGTCTAATATTGGTCTGAGGTCTCCCATATGTTTGGGGACCAGAAAGAAATGGGAGTAGAATCCCTGATGCAACTCTGAAGGAGGAACAGGATATATGGCCTTTTTGTGCAGAAGTGCCTAAAGTTCCTCGTGGAGAATAGGGACATGGTTGGGTGGATAATGGACTGAATGGGGTGTGTGCAGGGGAGGTGGAGATGTAAGTTTCAACGTGTGCCCCATAAGTATGACTTGGAGTACCCACTCGTCCGAAGTAATGGCTTTCCAGGCCTCCAGATGAAGGGCAAAATGGCCCCCTATAGCTTTTGAGGCCTGAACAAGGAAGCGGTGGGCAAGCCCTAATGGGTCACTGGGCAGAGGCTGGCCCGTCCCACCTTGAGGGTGGGAACAGGGTCCCTTCGAGGATGGGGTGGCGGTCCTGGAGGAGATGTTGGAACACCCATAGGAGCCACCTTGATAGGTTCCTCTCTTCCTGCTTCTCCGTTTAGCTTGAAAATTTTGGGAGCGGAACTGGTATGAGGACTGTGGTGTATGGTACATATCATGCGCTGTACAGAGAATGTGGCCAAACACCTGGAGATCATTCAAGAGCATTTGAGTCCCAGGGCCAAAATGTTTGGCACCATTAAATGGGGCATTGACCAGTTTATGTTGCATATCTGGTTGTAGACCTGAGACATACAGCCAAGTATGACTGCGGAAGGTGACACCCGTAGCCATTGCCTGGGCTGAAGTATCCACCGCATCATATCCCGAATGGAGGAAATGCGGGGAAATGGAATTTCCAGTAGATATCGTAGCCAGTAAATGCAGGTTACTCACCTGTAACAGGAGTTCTAGGCGTGGTATATGTTGTTCGTCCACACTTATTGGCAGGTTCCTTGCCGCTTTAAATGTTGCCGGAAGGTCTTCAAGCTGGCTCCTCCCACCACCCGGGTGGTAAAACCCTCGGCTCTGCCCCATGACGCCAGATCTAGCTCTCGCCAAGCCAGGGCTACATCGGGCCGGAGAGGTTGGTCAGAGAACATATACCACTCCTAGAACTCCTGTTACAGGTGAGTAAATGAAAATCACGTACCTACTGTAAATACAGGTTACTCACCTGTAACAGGAGTTCTAGGAATGGTATATGTTGTTCATCCACACTTATTGGCAGGTTCCTTGCCGCTTTAAATCTTGCTGGAAGGTCTTCAAGCTGGCTCCTCCCACCCACCCGGGTGGTAAAACTCTCGGCTCCGCCCCATGACGCCAGATCTAGCCCGCTGGAAGCCAGGTTGTGCGTCGAAGCCGGGAGGCCGGGTGGGTCGTGTGGATGAACAACATATACCATTCCTAGAACTCCTGTTACAGGTGAGTAACCTGTATTTCTAGGGACATGGATATGTTGTTCATCCACACTTATTGCCAGACTCCTAGCAGTTCTCCGGGAGGAGGGAGGCAAGGCACACACCCCCTACTTAGGTATAAAGACTGGAGAACCGAGGCCCCGACCAACATCCCGGCGTGACCCAAGGTCGAAGTGGAAGGGGAAATCGGTATATGTCTGCTTCCAGGTAGGAGCCCTGCGGATATCCTGAACAGGAGTATCCACGGAAGCAGCCACAGATGCAGCGGAAGGGTGGGTAAAATGAGCACTTATCCCTCTGGGAGGCTCCATGCCCGCCCACCTATAGCGGAGACCTATGCAGGAGGTGACCCACCCGCTAGTCGTCCGCTTGGCAGCAGGTCTGCCAGGTGCGGCTTCAGCGTAAGTGACAAACAGCTGGCGAACCTCTCCCGAACTTCAGCCCTACGCTCCCTGGGTAGGCGAGCGTTAAATAGGATCCCAATGGATCCTATATACGGCCTCCGAGGCGTGAATGGGGATGAACCCCGGCAGAGATAGTACCCGGTTATGGAAAAAGGACTCCGCCACCGCCTATGGAAGGAACTTCGGGTGGGGCGCAGGACAACCTTGTCTCTGTGGAAGACCAGATAGGGAGATTCAAAGGAGCGCCTGGAACTCTCCCATCCTTCTGGTTGGCATGGAAGCCCCAAGAAGGTGTTCCTCCACAACAGGTGGGGGAAACTCACACCTGTGCAGGGTTTCGAACGGCTTGCCCGTGAGCTAAGCCCGTACCAGCAAAAGATCCCACCGAATGGGGATACTCTCCCCAGAGGGGAGGTGTGATTGAGGCCTAGGAAAGCACCAGACCACCTTTTCTGCGCCACCGACTGCCTTCCAGCCCGCGCCTGGGAGACAGGAGTGACTTACAGAAGCACCTAGAGGGTCGACGACCGAAGCCCTTGTTCAATAAAAGAACGCACCGCAAATGGTCCGGAATGCTCACTGAGGAACAGGAGAAGGGACCAGGCCCTATCCCAACCCCAAATGGAGAACTCTTCCATTTGAAGGCGAGCATGTCTGGTCGACTCCTGGCAGGATGCCTCAAAACGTCGAGGACCTTGCCGGAAGACCCAAGGCCTGGCCACTAGCCGCACAGGGACCAGGCCGTCAGGTGCAGGGATAGAAGGTCCGGATGGAGTACCTTCCCCTAACAACAGAGAACAGGACCGGGTGGGCTGGAAGCCACCTCGGGAGCCTGGGGCTGAGACTGAGGAGAGCTGGATACCAGAGCTGGCGAAACCAGTCTGGCGCTACCAGAATCTCCTGCGCCTAGTCCCTCCTTGCCTTGCCTGAGGGTCAAGGGAAATGGGGGAGAGGCGTAGAAGAGGCCCGGGGTCCGTGGCCTCCAAGGCATCCCCTACAGCAAGCCATGCTGAGGGGGTGGGCATGAGACAGTCTCGGCCTCGAGTTCTACCAGGAGGGAAAAAGGACAAGGGTCCACCCGAGGTGTGACCCAGAGGGAGAAAGATCTTGTGCTACCTCCGGCAGGGAACCACTCGTGAGGCGCAGCCCTTATCTGGCTTAGGGCATCGGCCAGGGTGATGGAGGTGCCTGCCATGAAATGGCTAGGAAACTGCCTCCCAGCTGCGCAAAGGACCAATGCGGAGAACCTCCTTACGCAGAGGCAAGGGGCTCATCTGATCCTGGCAGGATAGGTAGCACATGGTCGTGGTGTTGTCTGCCTGGACCTAAACCACTAGACCCCGCACAGACGGAGCAAGCGGTGCAAGCTAAGTGGACCACCTGGAGCTCCAGCAGGTAGGAAAGACATCGGGACTCCCGAGAGGACCAGAGGCGGTGCACTCTGTATTCCCCTTGATGGGCACCCCTACCCATCCGAGATGCATCGGTCGGAGAAGACTGTCGACTCGGGGTGGATGAACGGGATGTTCTCCTGCAAAGGAGCTGGAATGGTCCGAACGAGAGCGTTCCCTAACCCCCGGGCTGTTGTCACGGACTGGTCCAAAGGAACGCAGTGCTGTGACAGCTGGCTGGCCAGCCCCCATTAGGGGGACGCATGAACCGGCGGATCCAAACAGACCATGCTGGTGCAGGCCGGCGCAAGGCCCAGGAGGTGCAGGAAGTCCCGGGCAGACCTGACTAGGTAAGGGAGGAAGAACCTTGGCCCTGTCCACTAGGAGCCGAGCTCGGACTCAAGAGTCGAGCCTCGTCCTGAAGAAGGATCACCTGCTAAGACACGAGTTCCAACGTGGCTCCAATAAAAAGGAGACCAGTCTGAGAGCAACCTAAAGGGCCAGAACTCTGGACCGTCCCCCTGGAGGGGTTGCAGTTAGGCCACCATCTAGGTGGGGTTACACCTGGACCCCTCAGTGCCGCAGGAATGCTGCTGAGCAGAGACCGAGGGCCTGGCCTGGAACTCGTAAAGAGATCTCCCCCTTAAGAAATGGAGGAGTCTCCCAAGAAACGGATGGAACGATGTGTAAGTATGTCCTGGAGGTCCAAGAAGAAAAAATTACTCACCTTAGTAATGTTGTTTCTTCTAAAGGAGTCTTGCTATATTTATGACATAAGCACTATAACCCCAGGTTAGAACTGCTCCAGAGGTGAAAGAGTTAACTTTCCATGCAGGGCATGGAATCTTGAGTGCGAGCTCGGTTGAACACTCTGTCTGTTGAAGCTCAACCTTAAACTGTCAGATCTTTACGAGCAAAAACTCACTAAGGTTCTGTGTGGAAGCCGTAAACCTACACTAGCCACTGGCTACTAACTACAAAAACACCTTTTTGTTCTTGATCCCAAAACAAAGACTCAAGTCGGGGGATTCAAGAAAAAAATTAAGCATAACACCTAAGCACCCTAGAAGGGTGAAAATAAAGTGGGCATCAATGAAGTGCCAACATTGCACTGCCCACCCACATCCCAAAAATAGAGGTTCTGAGAGGGGCGGGGGGAGGTCATAATATAGCAAGACTCCATTAGAAGAAACAACATTACTAAGGTGAGTAATTTTTTCTTCAAACAACATGAAGTCTTGCTATATTATGACATATGCAGACTACACAGCAGTACCTCCATGGAGGAGGGACAGAACCTACTTGGGAAATAGGCTCTGAAGCACAGCTGTGCCAAATCGAGCATCACTCCTAGCCTGGATATCCAAGGAGTAATGCTTAGTAAAAGTGTGAACTGTTTTCCAGGTAGCTGCTTGACATATCTCTAGGATAGGAATGTCCCTGGCAGCAGCCTGAGACGCAGCTGTACCTCTGGTAGAGTGAGCCCTCAGGCCTGAGGGAGGAACCTTACCCAGTTTTTCATAACAGAATTGGATACAAGAGACAATCCACCTGGCAATGGATCTTTTAGTGGCAGGTTTCCCTTTACCAACCTCACCATAAGTGAGGAACAATTGGAGGGATTCGAACCTGTGACCCTTGGTACGTTCTATATAGTAACTAAGGGCTCTTTTGACATCTAAACTGTGCAATCTCCTCTCACCAGAGGAGGAATGGTCAGTGAAGTACACAGGAAGAGACATGGATTGATTAAGGTGGAAGTCTGAAACCACCTTAGGCAAAAACTTCCTGTTAGTCCTGAGGACCACCTTATCTCTATGAAAGGAGATAAAATCAGGCTCCACTGACAAGGCTTGTAGCTCACTTATGCGCCTGGCAGAGGTGATGGCTACCAGAAACACAGTTTTCCAAGTCAAGTACTTAAGCTCTGCTGAAGACAATGGCTCAAAGGGGTTGCATAAGCTGAGCGATGCAAATATTAAGATCCCAAGCAGGGGCAGGGTCCCTGAGCAGGGTTGGTGTGAAGCAACCCTTTAAAAACTTGGAGAACACAGGGTGAGCTGATAAAGAAGAGGGCTTACCTGCTGACAAGAAGACAGACACAGCTGCCAAGTGCACTTTTAGGGTAGCTGGTCTCAGCCCAAGGAATTCAAATGCACCAAATAATCCAGGATCGTGGGCACGCAGCAGATTCTGGGAAATATGTTTACCAGCACACCATATGGAAAATCTCTTCCATTTTGAATTATAGGTAGCCCTGGTGGAAGGCTTCTAGAGGCCTTCAAGATATCCAATACACCTTGAGAAAGGTGTAGGTCAGCAAACTCTAACTCTTCAAGAGCCAAGCCTTGAGATTGAGAGATTTGAGGTTGGATACCAAACTCTCCCCTGGGCACAGGTTAACAGGTTGTGATTCCTGGGAAGACATGGGGAAGGTGGACTGCTAAGGACATGAGGAGTGGGTACCAGGGCTGCCTGGCCCAATCTGGAGCAATCAGGATCATCTTGCAGGATTGAGATCTGATTCTGACTAGCACTTTGAAAAGAAGGGGGAAGGGGGGAAAAGCATAGAGAAACTTCCCTTCCCAACTGAGGAGGAAGGCATCCAGAGGGACTGAGCCCAACACTGGGGGCCTGCAGCAAAAAAGGGGAAGTTGGTGATTGTCTGGGGCTGCAAAGATCTATTTGCGGGGTGCCCCATCTGGCAAATACTACCTCCAGTACTAGGGGATCCAGTGCCCATTCGTGATGGCCCTGGGAAATCCTGCTGAGAGCATCCGCTAGGACATTGTCCTTGCCTGGGAGGTGAACTGCCGTAAGGAGGCGTTCAGAGAATAAGCCAGAGACCACAACTTCATTGCTTCGGTGCACAAGGCCGTAGACCGAGTGCCCCCTTGCTTGTTGATGTACCACATTGTAGTGGTATTGTCTGTTCTGACCTGAACAACCTTGTTCTGAACAGATGTGGAAAAACCTGGAGTGCTAGAAAAACTGCTCTGAGTTCCAACAAATTGATGTGGAGCAGAGATTCCTGAGGGGACCACAGCCCTGGGTGGAAAGGTCGCCCATGTGAGCTCCCCACCCCAAGAGGGATGCATCTGTAGTAAGGGTCAAGGAATGAGACTGGGGAGTGAAGGGAACCCCCTGTCTCAGATTGTTCTGATCCTGCCACCACTGAAGGGCCTGGATCAGGGTTCGAGTCACTGGAATCAATTTGGTTAGGGGATCTGTCCTTTGAGACCAAAAGGCTCTCAAATGGAACTGAATGTCCCTCATCTGAAATCTCGCTCCCTGCACCACTGCTGTAGAAGCAGCCATGTGCCCCAGGAGCTGTAGAAAATGCCTTGCTGGTCGAGAGACCTGCAGGGTGAAAGAGGAGGCCAGAGACACCAGGGTCCTTGCTCTTTCCAGAGGAAGGAAGGCTCTGGCTGCTTCTGTGTTCAGTTCTCTGCGCCTATGAAGGCGAGAAGCTGGACAGGCTCCAGAACTGACTTTGGAAGATTGAGAAGGAAACCTAGAGATGTAAGCAGTTGCTGGGTTACTTGTAAGTGTAGTTTGACCTGTTCTGGAGACTGGCCTACAATGAGCCAGTCGTCCAGATAAGGAAAGATGGCAATCTTTGCCTTCTTAAATGAGCAACTGCTACCCAGGCATTTTGTGAACACCCTCGGGGCCGAGGTGAGGTCAAGGGCATTGCTCTGAACTGGTAATGGCCTGAGGCAGTTCGAATCTGAGGTACTTTCGATGGGAGCTTCTGATGAGAACATGGAAGTAGGCATCCTTGAGGTCCAGGAGGCTAGCCAGTCCCCTGGCCTTAGAGAGGGTAAAATAATCCCCAGGGTCACCATTTTGAACTTTGGTTTTAAAGGTGCTTGTTTAGATACCTGAGATCCAGCATGGACGCCATTCTCCTGTCTTTTTTCGGTGAGGAAGTACCTGAGTTCAACCCTTGCCTGGTGTATGGGTGGAACCCTTCCATGGCTCTGAGAGCCAGGAGGAAGAAACTTCTGCTTGGTCAGTGCCTTGATGGGTTGCAGGTGGAAAAGATCTGGCTCTTATCTCGGAAATTTTTGAAGCTGAGAACCAGTCCCTGGCTTACTACTTCCAGGACCCACTTGTCTGATGTTAAAGACTTCCAGTCCTGGACAAAGTAAGCCAGCCTGCCCCCTACCGGTAGTGGAGAATCGGCCCTGGCCACCCCATCAGGGAGCCTGTTTTGCAGGGGCTTTGGGCTGAGAGGTAGAAGCAGGCTTACTAGAACCCTTCTGCCCCTTCCTCTAAAGAACCCCCTCTGGGCATAAGCAGAAGAGGAGGCCTGGCTTGGAAAACGGCTCATGAAAAGGCCTGCCCTGCCCGACATGCTGCCTTTGAGGAGTGACTTGCCTTTCTTTGGCCTGTGCACTCCTATAGGTGGTCCCATACTCATCCATTTTTTTCATATAATTCTCTGTCTGCTCCCCAAACAGAGAATTTCCCACAACAGGAAAATCCATAGCCTTAGACTGGGTATCCTGTGACAGGGCAGTACATCTGAGCCAGGCCATTCTGCGAAGAGACACAGATGTAGCCATGACTCTTGATGAAACATCATTAGAGTCTACTGCAGCATGAAATTGCACCTTGGATGCCTCAATACCATCCGCAGCCACCTGCTCCAGCTCCCTGGCAAGCTGGTCAGGGGCCCGTTTTGCTAGGGGCCAGGACAGTATCCCACCTGGATTTCTGGTACCCAGCTGCCGTAAGCCAGCATAATTTTGCCTGTCTGAGTCCCAAAGATGCTGCCATGTACTGCTTTTTGCCATGGCATCCATCCTCCTGGAATCCTTTTCAGGAGGGTGAGAGGCTAGAGGAATATTAGCCTTGTCACAGGCTGCAGCCTGCACTACCCCCACATGGCTGCACTCCTGGGATAGGAACTCCGTATCAGAGCCTGATAAAGCATACCTCTGGTCCATCCTTTTATCCACAGGGAGGATAGAATGAGGAGTTTTCAGAATTTTTACTGTCTGTTTCCTAAAAGATTTATGCAAGGGAACAGACAGTCTCCTAGACTCTGGAATATATACATGTTACTCACCTGTAACAGGAGTTCTAGGAATGGTATATGTTGTTCATCCACACTGTCTGGCAGGTTCCTTGCCGCTTTAAATCTTGCCGGAAGGTCTTCAAGCTGGCTCCTCCCACCCACCCGGGTGGTAAAACTCTCGGCTCCACCCCATGACGCTAGATCTGGCCCGCTGGAAGCTCAGGTTGTGCGTCAGAAAGCAGGGAGGTCGTGTGGATGGAATGCTCATACCATCTAGAACTCTGTCACAGGTGAGTAACCATATTTCTAGGGACATGGATATGTTGTTCATCACACACTGTCTGGCAGACTCTAGCAGTTCTCCGGGAGGGAGGGAGGCAAAGGCGCACACCCCCTACCCAGGGAATAAAGACTGGAGAATCCAGGGCCCCAAAGACCAGCATCGGGCGTGACTCAAGGTCGATGTGGTAATGGGTAATGAAGGTGTGTGCTGACTTCAGGTAGCGCCTGCAGATTTCCTGGATAGGGACGTCCCTGGAAGCAGCCACCCGATGCAGCAGTATGGCGGGTAGAATGGCTCTTATCCTCTGGGACGCCATGCCCACAACTTGTAGCAGAGATCTATGCAGAAGGTGAGCCACCTGCTTGATCGTCCGCATGGCTGCAGGTCTGCCAGGTGCGGCGCTCGCGTGAGTGACAAACAGCTGGCGAACCTCCCACGAATTTCAGCCGTCGCTCCTTATAATAAGTGGCGCCCTTCTAGGGTCAAAGTATGGAGCCTGTACTGAGCCTCCAGGTGTGATTGGGGTAGAACACCGGCAGAGTCAACTTACCTGGTTAAGGTGAAACTCCGACACCACCTTCGGAAGGAATTTGGGTGAGGCGCAGGACAACCTTGTCCCTGTGGAAGACCAGGTAAGGAGACTCGTGCAGAGCGACTGGGTTCTCCCCCATCCTTCTGGCTGGACGTGATAGCCACCAAGAAGCGGTCTTCCACGACAGGTGAGAGTTCCACACCTGTGCATTGGTTGAATAAGCTTGCCCACGAGCTTTGCCAGTACCAGCAGTAAATCCACGGTGGAGGTTCCACCGCACGGGAGGAAATGGCGATCAGTGCCTTGAAAAGCGTCAGACCACTCTCCTGCCACCACTGACTGCCTCCCCCGCCCACGCCTGTAAGCAGAGATGGCTGCCAGGTGCACCCTTAAGGTTGTGTACATAAGCCCTTGACAGAAAGGGACCATAAATAGTCCAAGATGCTTTGCCAAAGGACAGGAGGAAGGGTCCAAGCTTGTCCTGACACCAAATGGAAAATCTCTTCCATTTGAAGGCATAGCATTTCTGGTAGACTCTTCAAGGACGCCTCAACAACATTGAGGACCTCGTCGGAAAGACCCAAGGCCTGGAACTCTGGCAGCTCAGGAACCAGGCCGTCAGGTGCAGGGATTGAAGGTCCGGATGGAACACCTTCCCTGATTGACTGAGAGCAGGTCCGGGCGAGGCTGGAAGCTGCCTCGGGAGCCTGGAGCTGAGGCTGAGGAGATCTGGGTACCAGAACTGGCAGAGGCCAGTCTGGGGCTATCAGAATCACCTGCACCTTGTCCCTCCTTGCTTTGAAGCACCTTGTGAATCAAGGGAAATGGGGAAGAAACTTGAAGAGGCCAGGGTCCACGGCCTCGAGAGAGGCATCCCTCAGCGAGCCTGCTGAGGGGTGGGCATGGAACAGCCTCAGCTGCCGTTCTCCCTGAGGCAAACAGGTCCACCTGAGGTGTTCCCAATGGGAGAACAGATCTTGCTACTACCTCGGCAGGAGAGACCACTCGTGAGATGCAGCCCCTATCAGCTCAGGGCATCGGCCGGGGTGTTGGAGGCTCCTGCACATGAATGGCAGGAGATCGCCTCCAAGCTGACACACAAGTGACCAAATGGAGGCTTCCTTGCATAGAAGCATGGGCAGCGTCCGCCTGGCGGTTTAGATAGTACATGATGCGTGGTATTGATCCGTCTGGACTCGGACCACTTGACCCGGAGAAAGCGAGCAAAGGCGGTGAGAGCTAGGCAGAGCCGCTCGGGGCTCAGCAGGTTGATGTGGCGCCGGGACTCCGAGGGACCAGAGGCCGTGCGCCCGGTGTTTCCCAGATGGGCACCCCAACCCATCAGAGAGGCATCGGTCGATACAGAGACCCGTCGACAAAGGCGGACAAGCGGGATGCCCTCCTGCAGATGAGATGGAGCGGTCCACCACGGAGCGTTCCACATCTCCTGGGTCACCGTCACTAGCTGGTCCAATGGATCGCAGCGTTGTGACCACTGGCTGACAGTCTCCACTGAAGGGGCGCATGTGCCAGGCGTGCCCATGCGACCCGCTTGGTACAGGCACCATGAGACAGGAGGCGCAGGAAGTCCCGGGCAGGCGCGATGCTAACCAGGAATGATTGGGCAAGGAGGTAAGAACCTCGCCCTGTCTGCGGGAGCGATGCTCTGGCTCGAGAGAGTCGAGCTCTGCCCGATAAACAGAATCACCTGCTTGACTCGAGTTCCGACTTGGCCTCGTTGATGAGAAGGCAGATTGGAGCAAACCAAGAGGGCCAGATCTCTGGACGCTCCACCTCCCTGTCTGGAGGGGCTGCTATCAACCAATCGTCCAGGTAAGGTACACACCGGACCCCTCGGCCGCAGGAGAAGCTGTCACCACTGCTATGCATTTGGTGAAGACCCTGGGAGCTGGAGACAGGCCGAAGGGCATGGCTCGGAACTCGAAAAGGATCCCTCCACTCGGCGAAGGAATCTCCGATGTGACGGACGGATAGGGACGTGAAAGAGCGTGTCCTACGGGTCCAAGAGCAGAACCACACGCGTGTTCAGGGATGGTATTATCTGAGCCAGAGTGACCATCCTGAAGGTTTGAGACCTTAGGAACGTGTTCAGGTCGTGTAGGTCGAGAATGGGGTGCCAGCCCCCCATCCGTTTCGGAACCAGGAAGTACCTGGACACAAACCCCGGGTCTGAGGGAGGGTCCGTCACCTCCCTGATCACCTCCTTTTGGAGGAGGAGAGCGATGTCGGCCCGACGAGCCGACAGTGAGGCTGCGGACCCTGAGGCCCCCCGAGGTGCAGCTCTGAGAAGCGGGCCTGCTCGAATTCTAGAGGCAGGCCTTTTCACCACCTCCAGCACCCACCTGTCCGTGGTATAATAACGGACCAGGCGGAAAGGAAGTGCGGGCCGTCCCCACGGCCGGGAACCTGGGGTGAGTGATGGGGTTGGGGCGACACCCCTCAATCCGTCACTGGCAGGCTTGGAGGAGTGACCAGCCGAGGGACCTCCTGGGCCTTTACCTCCCTGCTTCCTGTTGGAGGAAGCCCCGGGCTTGGGTTTGGGATGCTAAGCCCGAGCCTGCTGGCCCTGACGTTGCTGGGCCGGACGCGCTGCCCAGGCGCAGAAGGACGAAAGGTCTTAGGCTGTGGTTTGCGGCCTTTGTCCTTCTGAGCGGAAGAGACAGAGTCCAAGGTAGCATTGGACTTCTCGATCCTCTGCAGGTGACCTTCCACCCCAGGGCCGAAGAGGTCGGTCCCCAAAAAGGGAACATCCGCCAACTTGTGCTGGGTATCCGAAGTAAAGGTGGATATCCTCAGCCAAGCCCGACGACATAGCCACTCGCGGCCGCCACAGACCTGGCACATGAGTCCCAATGTCTAAAAGCAGTCTGGAGCTGCTGTTTGGCCACTGCCCTGCCCTGGTCCCGCACCTGCCTGACCGTGGTCTGCAGATCAGCGGGAAGATGAGGCGACCTCATCCAGGGGCCCAACAGGGCATGAGAGAAATGTGCCATGAGCGGGCAAACTGGCCTGGCGAGAAGGCAGAGGAGGCGCAGCATAGACTTTTACGCCCGGCATAGTCAATTTCTTGGACTCCCTAGTCGAGAGGTTTGTCCACATCTCTAGCGTTCGGCCGCAGAAAAGCGCTGTCGGTAACTAACCCCTCGGCCGGTGTTCGAAAAACTGGACAGGGAACGGTAGGGACCGCATCTTCCTGGCCATCCTGGCCGAGGCGCAGGGCAGGAAGCAGGGCACTGCCAAAGCTCAAGGCGGGCCCACTGTGGCCTCGGCCACCAGAAAGGCCTCGTGGAGGAATCCTCGGTCCAGAATCTCCGTGAGGGACACCTGGCCCGCTTAGAAACGGGTTCGAGCTTCATCCCGGTGGACTCCGAGATGAGCCAAAGCAATCCCAGGAAGGACAAAGGGCTATCGTCCACCGACTGTCCTCCTGAGGACTCCAAGTCCATTCGCTTGGAGAAAAGGGAGGAATCGTCTTCGGACTCGGAAGAGTCCTCAAAGAGCTGCCTCAGGCCTGAGCCACCCTCCACCTGCCGAGGTCGATCGGGAGTGAGGGTGACAGACAGCCTAGGGAGGCAGTCCCTGAGCTTCCGACCGAGAATTTTGTTGAGCCCCAACTACTTGGCTGTGGAGTAGGAGGTTCCACTGGATCGGGTGGGGCAGCTGGTTTTGGCCAAACAACCGGCCTGGGAACAGGCTCCTCCGGATAAAACAAGGGGTTGTTTGGCGCTCCAGTGACAACCACTTAATGGCCAGGGAAGGCAGCCGATCGGCTTATTCCCAGTCAGAAGGAGCTGTTGCCCTGAGTTCCTCATATCTTTGATGCAAGCAGAAGCCTCCCGTCCGAGGAGGAGGAAGAGACGGCAGTGCGCGCCGCTTGCAGCGATGCGAGACCGAGACCGCCTTGGCAGGCGGGATCGGCTGGACCAGAAAAAGTCGAGGCAAGGAGAACCTCGGTTTGCCGAGGGCGGTGTGGGGAGGTGTCGCGGGGAACCGGCACTCCCCTCGGTTCGGAGAAGATTCAGCGAGGCTCTGGAACCAGAGGCAGGCGAACCGGCAGGGTCCTCAAACTCTGCCGGGGAACCAGGGAGAGGGATTCGGCTTCTCCGCCGACAGCCAGTCAACAGGTCAGAAAAATCTCGACAGCGTCCGGCCAGAGTCTCGATCAACTGGCCTGATGGGCACACCGTGAGACCAGTGGCCGAAGCCCAGAAGTCGGCGGCTGACAACTTGGGGAGAGGGATCTTTCCCGCTCCCAAGAGCGTCGACGGTGAGACTTACCCTTGTCTCTCTTTTTGGACCGAGAAAGCGGTCCAGAAGAAGTTGGTCCCTCACCTTTAGTAGAGGGTCAGACAAAGCTCCTTAAAAGCTGAATAAGAGGCACGAGAGAGGCGGGACAAAATGCACAGCCAGAGGCGGCACACCGCCTCCTCTTCGAGGCGATCATCTACTCGAGCTGATCCCCCGAGCCAGCCGCCGCGGACACCGCCGACCAGGCCTCTTTTGACTTTACCGGAGGAAATCGCTTCTCGGGACGCCCCAGTTGTAAACGGGCAGCACGGTCTTCGAGGGCGTGGGCGAAAGGGAAGAGCACAGGTCGCCGAGCCTGCGGGTCGATGCTCAAGGCCCAAGCAGTGAGCACACGTGGAGTGCGGACCCGTCCGAGACATCTTCTGCCCACAAGGGCATCTCCGAAACCAGAGTCGATTTGTCCATCGCAGCTCACGAGGGGAGAGAAGACCAAGTCTTTATAAAACTTTTAATTCGGAAAATCAAGAATTAGGAACCAGTCTTATATGCAGAGCGTTAAGGAGGGAACCTAAGCTTCCAAGCGGTAAGGAAGATTTGGCGTCATGGGGCGGAGCCGAGAGTTTTACCACCCGGGTGGGTGGGAGGAGCCAGCTTGAAGACCTTCCGGCAAGATTTAAAGCGGCAAGGAACCTGCCAGACAGTGTGGATGAACAACATATCCAGGTCCCTAGAACCATCATTTCCACAAAATCAGGCTCTTCTAGATCCTCACCAGGGAGTTGCAGAGTCTCAGCAACTTTCTTGTAAAACAAAAAATGAGAAGGGGACTCAGATAGCCTGGGAGGGGACACTCCTGAGGGTCTGTCTGGAGAGATGTCCGGTTCAATGGGCACATCCAGACTTTCAAAATCATACTCACTCTCCTCGTACCCCTCCTCCCTTCCCCGGTTCATAAAATCCTCAAAATCATAATCTTGAACTGAGAACCGTCCGAACTAGCGCTTCCTAATGGTGCGGTTGGACGGAACTGAAGAAAAGAGACTGGACAATTTGAATAGCTTTGGCTATTTCCTCAGCGGTTGGAGAAAAGAACTTTTGAAGCCTAGCTGACCTTCTAGTCCTTTTAGTTGGAACCGGCTCCTCAGAGCTGGCTCTTCGTTTGCCAGAAGAAGTATCGCCCTGGTCAGAGGGCACTCCCTCAGGTTCGGTTGGAACCGAACTGGGCTGGCCATCCGGGTCAGCGGACTTTTTGGCCTCCCTTTCCCTGAGCCTACCAACTCTTTTTTCCACGGTGGCAGCAGGAAAATTCTTACAAATCTGGCAGTCTGCATTGAGGTGGTCAAACCCCAGACAATATACACAAGTGGTGTGTGGGTCAGCCTTAGCAAAGGCTTCCCCACAGAGGCCACAGTGCTGAAACCCAGTGGGTCCGGTTTTTCTTTTGGGTTTCTCAGACATAGTGCCAGCCTAACCAAAAACTTGCCCGTTAATGGCAATCCACCAAGCAAGACTCTCTTATCGGTTCCCAACCGTGTCATGGGTCATGGAAAAAAATGTAATAAAATCCGTTTTTTCTAGAACCGATAAGAACCGGGAACCACACTCTAAAGGACTAGAAGGTAATTTTAAAACCTATCTGATCACTTCAAACCGAACCGAAAAAGACGTTTACAAGTTCCACACAGAAGAAAAAAAAAAATAATAAGTAAGCCTATCTATTACTTACAATACCACAGACAGAGCTTAAACCCAGATGCGGTTAAATTTGAGTAAAATAAACTGAGAATTACACTTTAAAACCAACAAACAAACCGAGCAGCAGGAGGAATCTCCGAGGCGACTGTTCAGTGAGAGAGTAAAGAATCGACAGTTTAAGTTTGAGCTTCAACAGACAGAGCGTTCAACCGAGCTCGCGCTCAAGATTCCATGCCCTCCATGGAAAGTTAACTCTTTCACCTCCGGAGCAGTTCTAACCTGGGGTTATACTGCATATGTCATAATATAGCAAGACTTCATGTTGTTTGAAAAGAACCACACGCCTCGTTCTGAGGATGGGATATCTGAGACAGAGAGACCATCCCAACGTGCGGATCAAGAAAGGTGCACAAGCCACCCGTTCGTTAGGGACCAGGAATACCTGGACACGAACCCGGGGTCTGGAGGAGGATACGCAACCTTCCTGAACACCTCTGTTTCGAGGGGCCAGGCAAGTCGGCTCGGTGGGCCGACAATGAGGCTGTGGACCCCAAGACCCCCATGGGGCAACGGCTCGAAAGGGTGGGGCCTGCTCGCAATCCCGAGGCAGGACCTTCCCCTAGCGCCTCCGACACCCAGAGGTCCGGGAAAGCGGACCAGGCAGAGGAGGGGCGGAGCCGTCACCCCACAGGGAGCCCGGGTAGGGGTGACGGGGCCGGGGACAGCGCCCCGCAGCCCGTCACTAAGCAGGCTTGGAGGAGGGATTGGCCGAGGGAGCTCCTGGGCCTTTACCTCCCTGCTTCCCTTTAGGGGAAGCCACTGGCTTGGGGTCAGGATGCCCAGCGCAAGCCTGCTGGCCCTCATGGAGATGAAGGGCCGATCAGGTCGAGGGCCGAGGGACCAGGGCTTCATGAGAGCTGCCAGCGGCCTTGTCCCTCCGGGCGGGGGTGACCGAGTCCGGAGTGTCGACTTTCGGACCCTGGAGTTGTCCCTCCACTCCAGGGCAAGAGGTCAGTCCCAAGAAGGGATGTCCGCCAACTTGTGCTGGGTTCGAAGAAGAGGATAACCTCCGACACGCCCCTCGACGCATGGCCACTGCGGCTGCCACCGACCTGGCACAGGAATCACCTAAGTCCGAGCAGTCTGAAGCTGCTGTGCCACCGCACTACCCTGGTCCACCCGCCACGACCGTGGTCCGCAGGTCAGCCGAGATGAGGGAGCACCTCAGTCAGGGAGCCCAAAGGGCGTGGGAGAATGAGCCATCAGTGCAGCTGAGCTGGCCTGTGGAGGCCTAGGGAGGGCATGGCGTAAACCTTGCCCGATGGTCATCCTTTTGGACTCTTTGTGAGGCCTATCCACATCGAGCATTCCCAGAACACTGGAAAACATTATCGGTAACTAACCCCTCAGCCGAGGGTGTGCCGAGAACAGACGAGGCCGACAGGGACAGAGTACTTCCTGGCCATCCTGGCAGAGGCGCAGGACAGGAAGTAGGCCGTCGCCAGAGCTGAGGCCGGGCCGACAATGGCCTCGGCCACCGGGAAGGCCTCCGAGGGTGAACCCCCTCGGTCTAGAGTCTCCGTCAGGGGATAAGAGACCCGTTTGGACACGGGCTCAAGCTGCATCCCGGTGAACTCCGAGATGGGCTGTCATCCACAGAGCATTCCGGAGAGGACCCCGGGTCCTCCCGACTGGGGAACATGGAGGAGTCGACAACGGACTCCGAAGGGTCTGCAAAGAGCTGCCTCAGGCCTGAGTCACTCTTTGCCCGCCGACGGCGGGCGGGAGTGAGGGGAACAGGCAACCTGCAGGGCAGGTCGTGACCCGACCGAGGTTCCACCTTAGACGGTGGGGCAGCAAGATTCAGGCGAACAACCGGCCCTGGAGTGGACACCTCGACTGCAGAGAGCAGTTGTGTTGGCCGATCGGGTGGCAGCTGCTTGCCGGAAGGGGAATGAATCGGTGTCGATTGATTCCCGGACAATAACAACTGCTGCCACATGAACTCCTCGTAACATCGACACCATCTGCATCGAAGCCACTCCTCATCCGAGGAGGGGGATGAGGAAGAACGGTAATGCCACTTAACTCGGTGCCCTGACCGAGATCGCTGAAGACGGCGGGAGCGGCTTGACCAAGAAGAGGACTGAGACCGAGACCCAAATCCTCGGGGGAACCGAGGGTGGGCCTGGGAAGGCGAGAGCACCGCTCTTCCCTTAGACCGAAAAGACCGAGGCCTGTCGCCGAAGGTACAAGCAGAACCTCGGCCTCTGCCGGGGGAACCGGCGAAGGGATGGCGGCTCCAGCAGAAGACAGCCCGGATGACGGGTCGAGAGACTCGACAATGTCGACGGGAGTCCTGGCCGGCTGACGTGACGGGGACACCGTGAAGCCAGAGGCCTGAGCCGCACCCTCGACCGAAGTCGAAAGTCGGCCGACAGGGGACGGGGGAATCTCCCGCTCCCGCCAGCAACGATGATGGGACTTAGCCTGCGACTCCTTTGGCATGGGCCGAGAAGCAGGTCGGGGTCCCTCTCCCTCGAGGAAAGGACTGGTGAAGCTCATGAACAAAGCTGAATGAGGAGAACTCAAGGAGAGCGGGATAAGCGCCGTGACGGGGGGCAGACTTGGACACCGCCCCCTCCATGGAGGAAAGAAGATAGAGCTGCTCAGCCGAGACAGCCGACGCGGACACTGATCGATGAGTCTCCAAGGATTTTTCTGGCGCGGAAAAAGGTACAGGTCGCCTGAGCCCGAAACGGGCCGCACAATCCTCCAGGGCGCTGGTTGATAGAGCACAGCAAAAATCGAAAACTTGAGGATCACGGTCCAAGTCGAGGCAGTAAACGCATGTGAAGTGCGGGTCTTTCCTGGAGGAATTAACTGGGCGCCTCCGGGAGCCGGAAAACGACGTATCCATCGCAGCCGCGAGGGAGAAGGTCGAAGCAATAGAGAACTTCCAACTAAATTCGGAGAGACCGAAAAAATCAGGAACCAGTCGAAAACACAGAGCGCTAAGGAGGGAACCTGAGCTTCCAAGCGGTAAGGAAGATCTGGCGTCATGGGGCGGAGCCGAGAGTTTTACCACCGGGTGGGTGGGAGGAGCCAGCTTGAAGACCTTCCGGCAAGATTTAAAGCGGCAAGGAACCTGCCAATAAGTGTGGATGAACAACATATCCATGTCCCTAAATTATGATCTTTCTGTGTATCTTCACCATTCATCACTGTTGGGTACTTGGCCAGAGGTCAGGACCCCATGGGAGCTTTATTTTTATTAATTTTTTTGGGTGGTGGAGCCGATCAGCCATCAGCGCCGCCCCCAAGGCCAACGCACTGTGTAGCGCTCGCAGGTTGGCCATTAGGCTGCGTCGACTCCGCCTGCCTGCCAGTTCTGAGTCGCCGGAGAGGTAAGAGGAAGGGAGTGGAGGGTGGGACAAGGAAGTCCAAGGGACAGAAAAAGGAAAAGATATATGAAAAAAAAAGGAGAAATAAAGACCGAGAGGATAGAAAGGGAGAAAAGTCAGAAACTAAAGGGATAGGGAGGGGCCCCAATCTCTGGAAAAGGAAGAGGGAGGTAGGGTGGATAAGGAATTTAGGAGGAGAGGGGAGGTTAAACATCCCAGACTCTAGTCAGTCTCCAGATTACATAGGAACTGCAAGGAGTAGCCAAAGGCTTTCTGCCAGAATTCAAGGCACAGAATGGCTGGCAAACACTCCAGATAAGCAGAGTCAGCTATTCTGGAAGAAGGACAGGGTACAGAGAATTAACACCCTTTCAAGGAAAGATTATTGGTGAAAAAAAGGGAAACTTTTTTTTTTTTTTAATATAAACAAGGAGAAATAGGATGGAAGGGAACAGGGAGGAGGACAGAAAGGCAGGCAACTGACAGCTCCCACCCACAGGGTGGAGCCAAAACACTGGGCAGGTGGCCCCAGGTCCCTCTCCCCAGAACATTATCCCCTGTAGGCCCTGTTTTACCCCACTTCTAAGAAAGGAGAGGGGGGGGAAGGATGGGCAGAGAGAGGGAGGGGGACCCAGAGACTGAGGCCCCAGCGGGATGGAGGGTGGGATTGTGACGAATGGTGAAGATACACAGAAAGATCATAATTACAGTAGGTACGTAATTTTCTTATCTTATCTGTGTCAATCTTCACCATTCATCACTGTTGGGTGAGTACCGAGCCCCACCGAAGGGGGTTTCTTTTACACCCTAAGGGACAAAGTCCCTTAGCTCTCAGTGGGTGACACACTAAGAGGGAGAACCTTCAGGGCCTGGAGAGGCCCGAGAGTGGGGAGAGTGAGATGGGGTCCCCCCGGAAGGGGAAGGAAGCTGCCCCGACAAGCAACGTCTCGCTCTACAGGAGAAGAGACAGGTTCTCTGGTGAGCGGAGTTAATCACCCTACGCCAGGCCAAGGGTGACAACCGGGAAAGACGCAGCCATGACGTCCGCCTAGTGTAGATCGCGTTCCCTACGACCCTGGTGGCCAATTCGTTGGCATCATAGGATGCTCTCGCTTGGTGCCTTGCTAGCTCCAGGCCATGCGCAGAGAGTTCACTGGCTTGTCTGGTTTGCTCCGTATCAGGCAATGAGGCTAGAAGCTGACCTAGTCTGGACCACAAGAACCTTTCATAGGCTGCACAGTGGGCCTGATGTGCAGAAATGGAAAGCAATAACTGTGCAGAGTAGAAAGTCCTCCTACCCCAGAAGTTAAAATCCGAGGAGTCTTGATCTGTGGGCCAGTCACGGTGAAGGGCGCCAAGCCCATCAGGAGTATCCAACTGTGTCAATCGGACGGCGGATGAGGCATGGAACCTGGAGACTCCGAGGGTGCGCAATACCTCTGGCTGAGATCCCTTGGGGCAGGAACTCCGGAGAAGGGCCTCTGCCAGGAACACAACAACGCCTCCCGAAAGGGAACAGGCCGGGGCGGCACCATAAGGGTGGCCTCGCCAAACTCGCCTAGAAAGGCATGCGCTGAGTGCTCAGGATTGCTAATAGTGGCAGTTGTGAGGTGCAAGTCCTCCAACATGTTCACGATGAAGCGCTGATTCTCAGCGAGATCAGCAGCTGGAGAGATGTGGATAGAAGGTTCCTCTCCCCCAGAAGAGGGGGATGAGGAGCTGGAGGGCACCGGCTGTTCAGGGGGTGGCTGCTCGGGGGGAGGTTGAAAAACCCGACTGCCCACTGCCCTAACGTGAGCTGGGAACCGAGCAGCCACTGCTCTGAACTGCTCCCAGGAGAGGCGCCTGCTAGTACCAAGGATGGCTGGGAGCGCAGAAAAATGTGGCAGAGGAATGGAGACAGAGCCAAGAAGAGATGTCGGCTGACCTCCACCTGGGCTAAGGAGCGAACCGGGAGCACCTGCGGAAGAAGGTGCCCTGGAAGACCCCACAGCTGACAGCTGAACAACCATTTCGGTAATGCCTTGGCTGTGCCCGGAAGAATCCCCCATGTGGTGACCGGGACCGTATAGGTCCAGAAGGACGGTCCCCTACCTCAAAAGAATTGGGCTCTCTCAAAGAGACCGAGGAGGAAGAGCGGAGATCTGCACTACAGCTTCTTCCAGATCCCGGGTGGACCCCCGAAAAAGGCAGCCATGCCGACCCCATGCCCCTCGACCCCTTGGAGTCTGAAAGAGCCCTCCTCCTCGAGAGGGCCAGCCTAGGTAGCCGACAGATCTGGGCAGCACCCGAAGGAGCTATCAAGGGCACAGCACCCTCCCCTCCCGTAGGTGCCCGTAGGGGCCCCAGTTTTCGGTTGCGGAGGCAGGGGTTCCATCACAAAGAGCGGAGCAGCCGGCTTCGGCCGAACAACCGGTGCCGGAGTCAGCTCCTCGACCACTACGAGGGGTTGTTTCAGCCGCTCTGGTGACAGCCACTTAACGGCTGGAGAAGGCGATGGAGTCAGTTTATTCCCGGACAATAAGAGCTGCTGCCACATTAAATCCTCGTAGCGCCGACACAACTGGTGCCGGAGCCTATGCTCCGAAGAGGACGACGAGGATGAGCGGTGACGCCGCTTTCCACGGTGCTGAGACCGAGACTGCCAATGTCGGCAGGACTGGCTGGACCTGCAAGAGGACCGAGACCTTCAGAGTTTCCGAGGGTGGGTCAGAGAGGAAACGGGGGAAACCCGCCCTTCCTTTGGTTCGGGGACCTTAACTGGGACTCCGGCACAGGAGGCAGAGGCAAGTCCTCGGTAATCATCAGGGGAACTGGTGAAGTAGGGTTGTTGGCATCACCAGTCGACAAATTGTCCGACGGGTCGAGAAAAATCTCGACTGTGTCGATGGTTGTCTCGGCCTGCTGACTTGACGGGGGCACCGTGAAGCCAGTGGCCTTGGCAGCAACCTCGACCGAAGTCGAAAGTCGACGGTCCGGTGAAGGGGCTCTCTCCTGCTCCCATGAACGTCGACGGTGGGACTTACCTTTTGAGTCCTTCTTCTTGGACTGACTGGAATGTCCCGATGGCCTTTCTCCCTTGGTGGAGAGGGACTGGCAAAGCTCCTTAAACGAAGCCATGTAGAAGGAGCCCAAAGAGAGCGGGATAAATGCTGCAGCCGAGGAGGAAGAAGCAGCGGCCTGGGCCGCCTCCTCCTCAAGGGCGATCATCTGCTCCAACTGTTCCGCGGAGCCCACCGCTCCGAACACTGCCCAACGGGCCTTCTTCGACTTGACCGGCAGATACCGTTTTTCAGGGCGCCCAAGAAGAAGTCGAGCAGCATGGTCCTCCAAGACCAAAGCTGAGAATGAGCTGCACAATTTGCAAGCCTGCGAATCATGACCAAGCCCCAGGCAGTAGACGCATGTGGAATACGGATCGGTCCAGGACATCTTCTGCCCACAAGGGCACCGACGAAAGCTGGGAGTCGATTTGTCCATCGCAGCCGTGAGGGAAGACGAAGACCGAAGTCTTGTAAACTTTAAAATTAATTTCAGGTTAACCAAAGAGTTTGGATCCAGGCCTAAAACGCAGAGTGTTAAGGAGGGAACCTGAGCTTCCAAGCGGTAAGGAAGATCTGGCGTCATGGGGCAGAGCTGAGGGTTTTACCACCCAGGTGGGTGGGCGGAGCCAGCTTGAAGACTTTCCGGCAACATTTAAAGTGGCAAGGAACCTGCCAATAAGTGTGGATTGAACAACATATCCACGTCCCTAGAATTTATCTTTCTCCTGTGATGGAGGGAGTTTGTTGACTACGTCAATAGCCGAAGACCAAAGGGTACGTTCGTAATTCACCGTATGTCCCATATAGTTCAAGATTCTCAGATTCAGTATGCCCGCCTGGAAGACTTTCTTCTCTAAGTAGTCTAGACGACAGGATTCCTTATTTGGAGGTAAGGAGCTCATGTGTTGGGTGTGTTTCGTTTGATCATGAGCAGCGGCAATAAACACTGAATCAGCCTCGGGGTTAGATGAAAAGAAGAGGTGATCAGGAGGAGCCTGGTAAAGGCGATCCGCCTTCCAAGGAAGATCTGGGACAGTCAAAGGCTGCCAGTACTGCATTTTGGTAGGTTTGGATGAGTGGGGATACCACAACTACTGGGTCCTCTGCCAGTTCAAGGTAGTCTGCCATGTCTTTTCTCTGTTTGTCATGTTCAGTAGTAGAGAAACCCATCATTTTTTGAATCTGGACCACCATATCGTGAAATGATGTGTCATCAGGGGAGAGGCCGCTGCATGGTGGGAAGGTTCCTCGAGCAGAGATGAGAAAGTGGAGAGGGAGGACGAGAGTCCCATTCTTGCAGGTCAATATTCTCTAGGTCCTCTGGGATGTCTTCTGGAAGTCTAAATCCTCAGAATAGTATTCTTCCTCATAATCAGATGGGAAACCAGGTGGAGAACTTGGTCTCTTACTAAGAAACCGCTCTGGTGGTGGCGTGGGCGAGCGGGATGATGACTCCCACTAGAAGCCGGAGGCTGTGAGTGCCTCATTACATCCAGAACCTGCTGTACTACAGCAGCCCGTTCCATATCCATAGAGGTAATAGTGGGGGGAGGAAGGGGGGGGGTTGTGTGAAACCAAGGGAATAATAGAGGAGACAGGACGTGGAGTAAAAGCAGGTCTGGAAACTGGATGAAATAGTCCAGGGTCCCGGTCCCATTCAGGCTGGCCCCAATGTACAAAAGACCTTGAAGGAGGAGGGGCAGTAAAAAAAGTGAAATCCATGGTATTCCCTAAAGCACCCTGGCCCGTCGTCGACGGTGCAGGAAAGGAGGAAGATTTAACATGTTTAACAGACGTCTTCATTGACGAGAGACGAGTCATTGTCGACGGGGCATCTATGGCAACAGTAAAAGGTTCCGATGAAATTGCTAAGAAAGAGCTAGAAAGTGCTGTCGATGAGAGAGAATAAACTCCCATTGATGAGGAGGCAATTTTTGAAGGTGTCGTTGACGAGGAAAGACCAGAAGTGGTCACTGTCGACGAGAGCTTAGAACAGGATGCTGAAGTGGAAGCACCTTATCACACCTGTGCTTCTAATGTGAAGCAATGGCTGGGGTGTCAATGAGATGGGCCCTCTGCTTCTGTAAGAGAGTGGCTTTTAGTTCCATTAGGTAAGCCTGGATATCAAGCAATCGTTGTCAACGAGTTGCTTGATTAAACTCTTGACAAAGTTCACAGAAGGATGAGTCGTGTGTGGGTCCCAAACAGCGGGCACAGACTGAATGATTGTCGAAACGGTAGATTTTTCTAGTGCAATGATAAGAACAAAATAAAGGTGATTTGTTTGAAGATCCTTCTGACACCCGTTGATGAAGGAGAGGGAACGGGAAGAAAAAAGTTGAGTTTGCTCAGTTTCTCATCGATGACTGCTTACACTTTGCACTAGCTGCTGCGTGCGAGCTGAAGACGGTGGGAAAATGAACTGAGGATACCAGGGACCAACCACTCTTATATAGGTAGCAAGATGAGGATGTCATCAGTGGGCAGCCCCTGGTGAAAGGCTGCTAGAAGAGCTGCCGTGCACCACAGCGATCTCTGGCGACTACCCAACTGTATTACCTGCCACAAGAGACCATCCCTTGGAAGACCTACAGTTACAGGTGAGTAACTTGTTTTTCTAGGGATGTGGAATATGGTCTATTATCCACACTTCTGGCAGACTCCTAGCAGTTCACCGGGAGTGAGGGCAAGGTGCACACCCCCTATTTAGGTAACAGAGACTGGAGAACCGAGGGCCCCAAAACCAACATCCTGGAGTGACCAAGGTCGATGTGGTAATGGGAAATGAAGGTGCGTGCCAACTTCCAGGTAGCAGCCCTGCAGATCTCCTGCATAGGAACGTCCCTGGAAGCAGCCACCGAGGCAGCGGTATGTCTGGTGGAATAAGCCCTAAGCCCTACAGGAGGCTCACTACCAGCCAACCTATAGTAGATATTGATGAAGGATACAATCCATCTGCCAATCGTCTGCTTTGCTGCCAGTCGCGTCTTCAGCGTAGGTGACAAACAACTGGTGAACCGCACCCCGAACCCCAGCAGTGCGGTCCTTATAATAGGCAAGCACTCGTCTCAGGTCCAAAGTATGGAGCCTGTGCTTGTCCTCCGAGGTGTGGTTGGTGAAGTACATTGGGAGATTTATCACCTGGTTAAGGTGAAACTCCAAGACAACTTTCGGGAGGAACTTGGGTTGCGATGAAGGACAACCCTGTCCCTGTGGAAGACTAGGTAAGGAGACTCCACCGAGAGCGCCTGGAGCTCACTGAGCCTTCTGGCAGATGTGATGGCCACCAAGAAGGCATTCTTCCATGACAGGTGTGACATCTCCCACCTGTGTATCGGTTTGAATGGCTTGCCCATGAGCTTTGCCAACGCCAGCAGCAAGTCCCAAGGTGGGGGTGGTTCACGCATCGGAGAGGAAATGTGGCCATGGTCTTAAAGAAGCACCCGACCACCTTCTCCTGCATGATTATTGGCATACCAGCCTGTGCCCAGTATGCAGAGATGGCTTCCAGGTGCACCCTGAGGGTTGTCGACCGAAGGCCCAACTGGGAGAAGGATCACAGGTGGTCAAGGATGCTAGCCACCAGACAGGACAAGGGGTTCAGCTCCTTGCCCTGGCACCAAATGGAGAATATTTTCCATTTGAAGGCATAGCACTGATGAGTTGACTGCTTCCGAGAGGCCTCAACTACATGGATGGCCTCGTCGGAGAGATCCAAAGCCTGGAACTCTAGCTGCTGAGGAACCAGGCTGTCAGATGCAGGGACTGAAGGTCTGGGTAGAGGACCTTCCTTCTACAGCATGAGAGCAGGTCTGACGAGTTGCAGACACTGCGTCGGCCTGCGGCTGAGGAGACTGGGGTACCAGAACTGGTGGGGCCAGTCTGGAGCCACCAGGATCATCCGTGCCTTGTCCCTCCGAGCCTTGCTCAGGACTTTGTGGAACAGGGGAAAGGGAGAGAAGGCATAAAAGAGGCCCGGGGTCCAGGGCCTTGCAAAAGCATCCCCCTGCAGCAATCCCTGCTGAGGGGGGCGGGCACAAAACAGCCTTAGCTTGGCGTTCCATCGGTTTGCCTAACAGGTCCATCTGAGGGGTGCCCCACTGGTAGAATAGACTGTCCACTATCTCCTGATAAAGGGACCACTTGTGAGATGCCTCGCCCACATGGCTGAGGGTGTCTGCCAGCCGACTGGTCACTCCGGCCACATAAATGGCCAGCAGGTTGGCCTCCAGGCTGAGCACGAGGATCCAAATGTGGAGAGCTTCCGTGCATAGAGGTAGGGAGTGCGTCCCATCCTGCTTGTTGAGGTAGTACACGGTCATCATGGACATGGACGACCTGACCCCAAAGATGAGCAGCGAAGGCTGTCAGGGTTAGGTGAACAACCCGAAGCTCCAGCAGGTTGATGTGACATCGGGACTCCGGGGGGGGAGGGGCCAAAGGCCGGGACTCCTTGGGGGGGAGGGCAAAGGCCGTGGACCCTTTGTTCCCCCAGTTGGGCACCCCAACTCATTAGGGAGGTGCTGGTCGTGAGAGTGACCATCAGCTCTGGGGAATTACCTGGAACTTATAGAGGGTCCCCTTTGTGCTGAACCGAAGGAAAGTACAGTTACATAAGAACTTACCGTAACAGTAGATCTTTGAGAACAGCTCTTACAGCAGGTTACACCATTAGGACTGAAGCCGGCAGGCGCCAGAACCCCCCGGAAAAATTCTAGCTAGCAGTATCCAGTGGAGGACCGCCCCTAACGTTGGCCCCTCCCCGATGTCAGGCATCAAATAAAAGGGGGTGGTCCCCCAGCATCCCCAGTTCTCCCGCCGGAGACTCCCAGCCCAAGAATGACATCTGAAGGGGAGACCGAGGATCCGCTTCCAAAGGAAGGTTTGCAGAAGACGTCGAAAGACGCTGTAGCCTAGAAACTAGGTCAGAAGACTCAACCTCCAGAGGGGAAGGTGGGAGGGAAACTACCTGCTACAACAGCTGTTCTCGAAGATCTACTGTTAAGGTAAGTCCTTATGTAACTGTACTATCTTACTTCGAGAAACAGCTCTTGCAGCAGGTTACACCATTAGGGCTGATTCCCAAGCAGTAAGGGACCAAGTAGTCATCGGGAGGAGGATAGGAGGAATGCTCCAAACAGAAAAACAGTACGGCTACCCAGTAATTGACGTAAAAAAGACCTGTAAGCCAAGGTCAGTAAAAAAGCTTTTAATAAATAGCTTAAACGAGCAACATTACAGAGCCACAGACGCACGTTTCACGTCCCAAAAGACGCTTTTTCACATTCACCGTTTCCTCTCTGGTTCAGAGGAACATGTTATATGGCCGCCTTGTGTAGGAGGGCCAAGATCTCTTGCTGAATAAGCAGAGCATGCTGACCCGAGTAACGGGATAGCAGGAGAGGTCTGGATGGCGGGTGATCGAGGAACTCTACAGAGTGACCTCGTTCGACCAACTGTAACACCCACCGGTCGGAAATGATCCTCTGCCATCCTGAAAGGTGATAAGAGATGCGACCTCTGACCTTCTCGACCCTTTGATCCAGAGGAGGGGTGGGGGCCGGGAAGGAGTCATGCTGTGGTGGTGTAGGTTCGTGCGGGCCGGGCTGCTTTTGAATGCTTCGGGCACTGGCCCGAGGGGAACCTGGCTTGATTCTTATGGTCAAAGTTGCCCCTTGGTTGCTGGCCAGAACGTAGCTGTTGCCTTTGTTGGCGGCCACGAAAACGATTCTGGTTCCTATGAAAGGAACCAGATTTTGGTCTGTACATGGCTTGTACAGTCCTGACTGCCTTCCCAGCATCCTGCAATTTGGTGATGACCTTCTCGGACTCTTCACCAAAGAGGACCGCTCCATTATAAGGGACGTCCAGGAGATTCTTCTGGACGTCCGGGGAAAAACTGGAGACCCTCAGCCACGAGTGTCTCCGGAGACAAACGCCTGTAGTTGCTCCCCTGGCTGCCGAGTCCGCTGAGTCATAAGCGGCTCAGAGAACCTGGGTCCCCACGTCAGACCCAGTTTGGAGGAGGTTTAGCAGCTCCTCCTTCTTTTCGCCATCCAGTAGATCTTTAAGAAGGTCTTGTCCCTGATCCCAGAGGGCGTTCTGAAATTGCACCATGTGCATCAGATAGTTCAAAGACCTAATACAGCATGTAGCAGCCGCATACACACATCTTCCCATGGAATCTAATGGCTTAGATTCCTGGTCCAGAGGCTGGGTGCTCAAATGTTGAGGCCACTGGGACCTGTCATGAGATGCAGTAATGACCAGGGAGTCAGCCAGGGGTTGTTGCGCCAAATACTGGTCCTCTGTAAGAGCCCAGTAAAGAGAGTCAGCCTTCTTTGGAACAGCCGGTGTGGAATGCAGACGTGTCCAAGCTGCCTTGGTGATGTCCATAAAGGTGTCCACCAAAGGTGGGACCACCACAGGCTTCAAGTCTTTCTGCCTGAGGTAACAGGCAAGGCGTTGTCTCTTGGGGTCTAGCTCGTCAGTCTCCCATCCCATATTGTCCTTGATGTGCCTCATGATTTCAGAAAAGGAGGGATCATACGTAGGCGACCTTGGAAGGTCTCATGGGTCTGGTGATGGGGGACTGAAAGGAGATGGAGACCTGGAGATGTCGGACATATCCGGTCTGGAGTCATCTCCCGATGATCGACGTCTGCCCCTGGGTCGCTTCGGGCTCGGGGACCCTGAGGGAGAGCGTGATGGGCATTTCCTGTCTCTCAATCGGCCCCGAGGAGGCGGAGTTGGCTCCTTGAGGGTCAGGGGTCTGTCATCATCGGCACCCCTAGGAGGAGGAGGAGGAGGTGGAGGAGGCTGAGGCTTTGGAGGAACTATGTCTTTCTTGATGGTTTCCCACCAGAAGGTGAAAAAATCCTTTGCCTCCTGGATGTTCATACCTGACGACGGACCCGGCGTCGGTGTGGGCCAGTCGTCAAGATCGGGCGTCAGGTCCTGGGGAAGCACTGGATCCGGCTCCCTGGGCACGCCGGCGTCTTCCATGTCGCTCGTCTGGTTGTCTGACGGAGCTGTAGCCTCTTGGCCTGAGGACCCCGGTGTCCGGTGTCCACCGGTGTCGGTGTAGTAGTCGGTCGTTTTTCGGGAGCTGGGTCGGACGCCTTCTTAGACTCCGTCGTCCACTTAAGGGACATCAGCTCAGAAGTCTTCCTTTCAGGAACTTTAGGAGGTTGGGAAATGGACCTGAAGTCAGTGTCCCGGTGTCGGTCAGACGCACCTCACGATTTGGAGGAAGACTTTTTGTGCCTGTCCGAAGGAGCAGGCTTAGAGGCATCCGACGCCCGAGAGGTCTTGTGCGGGTGCAGGGCGGCGGAAGAGCCCCCCGAAGACCTTACCTTTACTGAGGGAGGCCAGGAACGAGCCAGGGAACGAGCCCGGGAAGGAGATCTATTGGACCGGGCAGAGCTGGAGCTGGTCCTGGACTCTGAGGCCCTGCTTGGGGATTTTGCCCTATCCGAGTCCTGATGCTTGTCCCAGTGCTTCTCAGATTTATAAGAAGAATCCCCTTTGGAGGAAGGTCTTTTCTCCATCTTTTTTAGTTTCTCCTCGAGGAGGAATCCCTGAAGGGCCTTTTGGCGGTGGATCAGAGTCCTGCTATTAAACTGCTGGCAGACTGAGCAGGCCTGGGTGTCGTGCTCTAGGCCCAGACACCTGACACAGGCAGAATGATGGTCTGCAAAGGGGATCTGCTTGCCGCAGGCGCACTTAGAGGGATGTCCGTAAGGAAAAGGAGTAGAAACAGACATGGAGTAAAGTTTTACTTAGACTGAAGATTTCACGCATCGTAAGAGTAGAACAGGCTTCCGTGAGGCTGATGCTGGTGAGTCAACAGCAGGAAAAGAACTGGGGATGCTGGGGGACCACCCCCTTTTCTTTGATGCCTGACATCGGGGAGGAGCTGATGTCGGGGGGCGGTCCCCCACTGGATACTGCTTGCTAGAATTTTTCCGTGGGGTCCTGGCGTCTGCTGGCTTCAGTCCTAATGGTGTAACCTGCTGC